>CM075692.1:8512500-14225000 GCA_037954015.1 Psophocarpus tetragonolobus | reverse complement strand
ATGTGTCCAGATAATCCAAAGTCTCGATAATTAGCTCGTGGTCTTCCGGTCGAAAAACAATGTCGATGAAGACGTATAGGTGCACTATTACGCGGTAGTGATTCTAATTTTCCATGAATTTCCCATTTATCACTTAATGACGGAACCTTGCTTATTTCTTTTTTTGAGGATTGGCGAATCCAATGATATTTTTGTTCCAATTTTTGTCTCTTCTTCTCCCTCTGAATCACACTTTTCCTTGCCATAATGGTTCATTTCCTATAAGTATCAATGATAGAAATCGGATCCTAGATGTATAAATGGATCTCCTTCTCCATAGAAGGAAATGAGATTATTACCGGATATAATAATAAAGAAGTAAATTAACCGAATTTGCCCGATGTAGAAGCAATTAAAAAGGCTGCATAAGTAAAGATATAACCTACGGAAAAGTGGGCTAGTCCAACCAATCTTGCTTGGACAATGGAAAGAGCCCCTGGTTTATCTCTCCATCGAATCAAATTAGCCAAAGGTGTGCGTTCATGAGCCCATGCTAAAGTTTCAATCAATTCCTGCCAATATCCGCGCCATGAAATTAAAAACATAAATCCAGTAGCCAAAACAAGATGTCCAAACAAGAACATCCATGCCCAGACGGATAAACTATTCATACCAAAAGGGTTATATCCATTGATAAGTTGTGAAGAGTTCAACCATAGGTAATCTCTTAACCATCCCATCAAATAGGTGGAAGATTCATTAAACTGTGAAACATTACCCTGCCATAGTGTAATGTGTTTCCAATGCCAATAAAAGGTAACCCATCCAATGGTATTTAACATCCAGAAAACTGCCAAATAAAATGCGTCCCAAGCCGAAATATCACAAGTACCGCCCCGTCCCGGACCATCGCAAGGAAAACTATAACCAAAATCTTTTTTATCTGGCATTAACTTTGAACCACGTGCATCCAAAGCACCCATCCTTGATAAAGTCCTGGTCACAAATGAAATTATTGATAAAATGTTGTTTGACACTCAGATATAATCTCCCCTATAACTCGCTTAAGCGTTCCTGCTAGAATCTTTTATATAATCTTCTGGATACTCGATATGAGAGAGATAGGACGGTATTGTGAAAGGTTTTGGGGGCACCCCACCTTTGAAATTAAGGTTAGGAATGAAGACTTGGCACCTCTAGGAAGTCTTCCTAATCCATGAAACTCTTGAACCACTTTCACTACATCACCCCTGACTATATCCCAACAAGATTTATAAAAATTCAATCCAAAGTCGTCCTGGCCATGGCTCTTACCACCTTCACAATTCCACACCGCTGCTCTAATATCCTTAGCAAAGAAAGAATCTTTTAACTTTACTCGATCAACCTCAAAGAGCTGCCTAAAGTGTACATCATCCAACTTAGGTCTGCAACTTCAATTCTCTACAAATAGCTCATTGAAGTGCTTTACCACCTCTGACTTGACCTCTGACCTCTGACACACTGTCCACCTATCTTGAGGTAGATTCCACCGCCAGAATACCATTTCAGGAACATCTCGCTCCAAAGCAATTATGGAAAAATTTTGAATTATTATCTCCACATAAAGCCCACTTGACTCTAGATTTTTGCATAATAGAATTTTCCATTACCCTTGTCGTGCTCCAATACTTTGATAATATGTCAGATCTGGTCCTATGTTCCGCCTCCTCCCTCACTATAAACAAGTTATCTACTTCATCCAATTCCTTTACCTTCTCCGCCAAAAGGTGCTCACTCTTTAGCAATACTTCTGTATTCCACTTTTTGATTTCCACCTTCAGACCTTTCAATTTAGACATAAATTGATAGGTCTACCACCTTGAGCCCTTAAATGAAGACCAAAATTGTTTTACCAAATCATGAAAAGATGTCTGATTCAATAACTTGGATTTGCCACCAAACCTCAAACAACTTTTTCTTCTATATCGATAATAGTCCACCACTTAGGTTTCTCGACCGAAGGTACCTCCATTCGAAATCACCATTCCCCTATACCTCCCTTACCTCCCACTCATCAATAACTTGACATTTTGTTTCTTGGAATAGACATATATCAACTTTATTCCTCACCACCATTCTTCTAAGTCTCCGCCGCATAATTCTATCTTGAAACCCCCTCACATTCAAAGATAACAACTTCATTTAACTTGAGTATTTTTCCCTACACTCCAAGCTTCTTTCCGCTCCCTATCTCTCCTTTCCAATTTTCTTATTTCATCTATATAATCCTGCTCATTTCCATCTTCCCCTACAACAGCTATGCCCTTCATATCCTGCCACATCTTGATAGGGTTTATATCTTCAAATGAATTGATTCCATTACTTTCTTGACCCCTCTTCCTAACCTGCGTGACCATAACTTCACTAGTTAGATATAACACGGGTCCTAAGTAAGCTCCTGGGATACTCCCTCTTCCACTCCACTGGCCCATTTAACAACCATCAAGGCTTCGGCTTCGGTGTTTCTTCTAGACTCCTACCATTCTCTGTTCCTGCGTGGTTGTATCATTGACCTCATCCAGCCTCACCAAAGACCAAGTATGTTGATTATAAGGCTTTTTTTATACAAAATCACCCTCCACACTTCCTAATTTTCCTTGTTCCTCCTTTGCCCCTACACCAAGGACCTCTATGGATAGGGTCTTCAGTTTTTGCTCTGTGGCGTCCCCACCTTCGTCTTCACACAAACTGCCTTTGGACTATGGACATAAACCGGTTACAATAGCCTCCTCCCATCCATCCAAATCCGCATCTTCCACCATTTTTACTTCAAACATTAAGTCATCAATCTTTACTCGCACCACATGATTAATAACTTCGTTCACCTTAATGGATATAGTGAACCGAGCCACGTCCAACCTTTCCTTCCTCTCCGTAGACGTATCCATTTGAATATATTCACCATGGAAGCTTGCCAACGTTTGAAAAGGTTTATCCTCCCACACATGCGGTGGGATGCTGTACATTTCACCCACACTAACCTCTCATTGTTAATAGTTGATGGTTTCCTCAATCGGATTTCATTAAACCATGACTTAACCCATTCGAAACTAACATCAAGATACTCCTTTACATCCTTCTCTTCATGTGTCTCCAGCAGAACCAGGTTCATCCCTAAGGGTGTTGCCGTTATTCCAAAAACTCTTTCGTTATGCAAGAATTGCTGAGTTAAGTATGTATTACCTTTCTTAATCACCTTCCCCACACAGGCTGACAATAGTTTGGCCATCTCCTTTGCTTCAGATGTGTATGAGAGCTTGACCATGGGTACTTTGTTCTTCCATCCATAATTCGTGCGTCCACTGACTTCCAACCCTACATTCCTCTTCATAACACTTTAGCCTGCGGAATCGCCTTACCAAGCCTCCTCCCTTCAAGTTCGAAGTTCCGTTTTCCATACCTCAGAAGATTCACCCATATCTTTGTATCACCTATGAAAATTTATCAAGCTTCAATGCCATGACTCTAGCGTCTTCGACCCCAACAAGCCTAGCAAACCCAAAACGCCTCCCTCGTCTATCTGTCTTCTTTGGGATAACCACCTCCTTGACCTTTCCATAGCACTTAAATATGTCTTACATGTCTTTGGCCTAGTATCCATCAGAGAAGTTGGTAAAGAAAAAAGTTAAGGTAAGTGACCGTTCCGCCTCAAGGCTACCTTGGCTCTTAACTCTTTTGCCATTGTACCCTGCTTGGTTAATATCTCTTCTTGTCAATCTGCCCTTGCGAATCTCACTCCAGCTTTCCACCGTCATCACCCAGCTGTAAAACTTTTATATAATAAATATGTGTTGTGTTTTAGAACTACGTGAAAAGATAAGTTATCTTATAGTACAATGGATTTTAAATAAATATTAGACTTAAATATATTCTAAATTTCGGATATATTAAAAAGTTTTGTATTGAGTTTTTATAATTTTTTTGCTTTTGTATTAAGTTCTTAATAATTTTTTTAATACTTAAAGCACTGAAACAGAATAAAAAATTTACGTCAATACAAGACAAAAAATTTATTAAAATCTAATATAAAATTTTTTAATATATTAGAAACAAAAAATATTTAATCTTTTAACTGTTATAGCAAAAGAACTAAGAATGGGTCCAAAATAACTAAATCCTAACGCTTTCTGAGCAAAGTGTAGATCTGAACAGAAGGGGGAAAAGTGCGAGTAAACATAGCCTTTTCTAAATTTTTAGGCCAAAGTAACCCAAAAATGAAATTGAGTTGGTAATCGTCTTTTTGTGAAAAATAAAAATTGGAAATGGCATTGAATCCACTATCCAGTATTTCAAGTCTTTAGAAATTTGAAATCAAGTTGCGTACCCATTATAGCACTGATTTATTTCTTCCTTCGAGTATATGTGTTTGAAAAATGGCCTGGGTGTAGTCTTGGGCTGTCATGAAGAAGTTCATGAAAGCTAGTAAAAAATTTGGGTCTTACCATTGATTACTTCTTTTTGCACTCTTTTTCCCACCGTGACTCTGCCAGCAAGGTTTTTGGGGCCAACAAGCTGTTCCTCTTAGTGGCGACAAAAATTGATTTTTCAAAAAATCTTATCTTAACTTAACGAAATTATTTAAAACAATTCAGTTTTTAAATTTAAAATTAAACTATTTTAGAAAACTAATTTGAAATGAAAATATTTTTATAAAATTAATTAAGAACTGATTTGGAACTAATTAGAAATAATTTTAAATTGAACTGATTTCAAATTGGTTTCTTTTTGTTAATATCTTTTTTACAATGTTGTAGATAGCCACCATGTTGAAGGAATGTTCTTCTAAAAAATTGTCGAAAATTACTCAAAAATGTGAAGAAATGTTCTTTTTTATAACTAGTAAATTAAATTATTTTTAAAATTGATTGGATTTAAATTGAATTGATTAAAAATAATTAAGTTTGAATCAAATTAATTTTAAAAAAAATTTAATTAATTTTTATTAAACTGCTTCGCTTAAATTTAAAACCAATTCGGTTTGAACTGATTTTCTTTTTCCACACCCTTACTTCCACTCAGGTTATCTTTTGTGGGATCAAGGTGCTCCCATAATCCCAACCACATTCATTTGTGCTTTGGCAGCACTTTAAATCAGTCACTGCACTCCCTACATCCACATACATCCTTCCATTCGATGATATTCTCACACTTGTGGATGTCAAGATCCTTCATCTTCATCCTAAATTCTGGATGAGTAGACAAGAGCATTCTGATTTGATGTCACCTGAAATAGAGATGTTGTTGGTAAAAAGAAGATACCATTACCTTTTGAGAATAAGCATCAGATTCTCAAGCGGGATCTATATTGTTGTGATTGAGATATTTTTAAGTAATCATCGCATCTTGCTCATGTGAATTTTTAACCATATATTATCCTTCTCAGTGATTAACTTCCAAATCCACTTTGACAGCAAATTTAATAAGTTGAATAGAATCTTGATTCCTAAGCCACCTTGTGATTTTGGTAAGCAAATTCAATCCATGACAGCCAACAAATTTTTTCCGTATCAGATGAACCTTGAATAATGGCCTTTAATAGCTTTTTATAGGAGCCATGTAGAAGGAGAATAAAATAAAGGCAAGCTATTGATCACTAAGTTTATAAGAGTAACACAACCCCCCAATTAATAAGTGTTTCCCCTACCAGATAGCAAATTTCGTAAGCCTTAATAACTAGCTCCCAAGTGTTACATCTACGTGGATTGATAAAATGGTAGGCCCATGAATTTAAATGGGAACGCTCCAAGTTTACAGTGGAGAAAAGCACTTTAGCCTGCAAAATCATTTTATGCATAGACATTTAGACAAAAAATGTTACTTTTGTGGAAATTAACAGCAAGTCCATACATCATTTCAAAACTTCTAAAGATTGCCTTAACAGCTCATGTGTTATAATAAATGTCTTCCTTAATCGTTGCAGTAAGGTTAACTTTATCGAAACTTTTCGGTATACACTAGGCGAATATTTTCCTTTCAATATGATTTACACTATACCCAAAGATATATTATGAGAACTCTAACACCAAAATATTTAAAGAAGATAATTAAATTACTATCATTTGTGCGAAATAATGTTGATAAATAACAAGCTAACATCATAAGTATAAATTTGTTATATAAATACAAATATAACACATAATAGCTATGGTGAAATATCAATTGCCAATAACCTGAACCTAAAAAAAAAATCAATGACCAATAGAAAAAATGTCTGTAATATACTGGCTGGCGAGTTCTAAGATCCCACGTAGAATGCAATATATGACAGAGAACACGTGGCAGAAATACAAAAGAGACATGTAAGGCAGTGTAAGATGATAAAGGACCGGCCATAACTAATAATTTAACACAGGTAAGCTACTACGACAACACCTGGCCCAATAGCATGCATCCATGTGACAAGATCAGGTTGTTGAAACTTGAAAGTCAACTGGTCTAAGATTTCCTTCACTTTTGTTTCCCCACTAGTTAATTAATCTCCTCCATCTTCTTTTCCTTTCCCTTGCTTATGCTTTGATACTGCATGTGTTTTTGGTTTGTGGTTGGAAAAGCTCTTAAATAGTATCCTTTCTCCTAATTATGGTTTAAAAAGTTCTCAATACCTAAATTCACATATGCTAAACTTTAATTATTTCGAATTCAATTTTGTGTTATGAACTATTGCTGACGGTATAAAGCTCTCTCAAATATATGTGTTTCGTAATGGAATGTAAATCTCTATGCAACAGCTTTAACTACTTTCGCAATTTTAAGTTCTACTAAATTATCTAAGTAAAGCAGATCGAACTATTTAATGAGCATTCCCTGATATTGATGCTTTTGAAATATAAATAATTAAAAAATAAGGATGATTTCTCCAGAAAGCAAAATGCTACTGAATTTGAAGTAATATATATATATGATGATTTATCCAGAAAACAACTTCATATATATATAAATGATTCATTTAGTAACTATATATGTTTTTTTTTTCATTAATTGTTCAACCAAAGAATGTTAAGTTTTAAAGTTTCAATTGGCATAATAAACTTTTGAAAAGGAGTGAAGAATTTAATAAATCTCAAGCAGATTAATAACAGTATTTTTTATATAAAAACAACTTCATATATTTTCATTTAAGAATTAATAATAAAGGTAACAATTAGGTGTCTGTAAATAACGGGGCAAATGACGAATAAAATTATTATAAAAATATGTAAGAAGAATATTTAGGAGCGTCAAAGTTAATTAATGAAGATAGTTATGAAAGGCACGAGCAGTCTTGAAAAAGTTAACAGAGTCACAGTTTTGTCTAAAAACAAGTACTATGGCCAGCAAAGAATGCCTCGCTAGCAATGAGTTGGTCATATCTACATCTACTGCTACTCCTCAATCCTCATGACCCTATTTAAGACCTTCCTCCTTCACCGTTAATCTCCATCCAAGTATTACACACTCAAAAGTCTACATATTCTTTGCGCAAATAACAAATTCAAACACTCCCAAAATGTCTACCACTATTTTTCTCTCCAAGCTTCTGCTCCTTCTTACCCTACTTTTGAACCCTCATGCCAACAACACACGAGGGTCTTCTACATTCGTTAGTGTGGCTGGTGCAAGACCCTTGGAACAAAATAATGTTCCTATTCCTAAATACATTAACATGAAGCCTGAGAAGGGCAATATTGGAAAAAGAGGTGTCCAAGGTGGGAGCGTGGAAGCTTGTTTGCCAAAAGGGTTTCGACGATCTTCTGCTCCAAGCAGATATATTAATTATCAGCCTCTTGGATCCACATGTTCTTCAAGCAAGGTAGTGACTGGTCCTCGAGCCTGAGCATACAGAACTGAACATCTTATTCATCAGTGAATCAAGCCTTGGTTAAATGTCAAGTCATCATACTTAACACATATACATGCGTGTATAATAGCCACGTATAAAGGATATTTCAAGAGAGTGACATATGCATATGTAACCTACCTTCTTGAAAATCAACCATTGTTATATATTCAATACTTTTTCTTCTTTGCTCGTCTATCTCATGATGCTGATCTTCGTGTTCTTCTGTTCATATATCATATATCTATACACGGTCAATTTCTATTTCAAACCCTCAAACATCCAAAGTTTTTTATGTAACTAATTAATCTTTTATGTGATACTGTGAATCCTTGAGTTTTCCAATTTATAGGTTGATTTCTATTACTCATATATATATATCTTAATATCTCTCCGGAGCTCTTTCAGAAGAGAGTATTTAGATTTTTCTAATAAGAGCGAAAAAGTTTTTTTTTTTTTTTTTAAATTTTAATAACTAAGACATATGTTTAAATCTGGAGGAATTAGACGGGAAGAAAGGGAATATACTTATGACATATCTAATGATAGAGTAGAGCATCTATATATTTGTAAAATTACTTAAAAAATTAATAAATTGTTTAACCTAAACTTTTACATTTAAACAATCTTATATGGCAGTAATTTAAGTTGTTTAAAAAATTTATGAATTATTTCACTATGCAATTATTGATTATGATTAAAAAAGTAATTTTTTTATCAAATTTATATAAATTAATAATAATATACAATTGAAGAGAATTAAAAAGTTATAGAATTGTAATTTTCTTCTAGTTGCGTATGATTTTATTCATTTGACTAAAATTAAGTATAAATTACTTAGCAATTACGTGACACTGTAGGTCTACCAGATATATTTTTTAATGCAATAGATAACTCATGGAAGTTGCTCGTATTATATGCTCCTATTACATATGTCCTTATTGTTTCCTTTTTATTATCAAAATTTGTAATATATATTTTTGCTTTTATTTAATTTTCGCTTTTAAAATTTAAGATAATATTAATTTTTGAAAGATACATTTATTACCTATTAACTAATAATAAGTAAATTTTTTATTAAAAATATTTCAGCACTATTTTTAACTATAACATTTGCTTCTTCTTTTTTTTTGAATAAATATAAAATTTTCTTAAAATAAGACACTTGAATGATTCTTTTTTACTTCAATTTAACCACAATACTTAATTAAAAAAGAGAGGATATTACTATAAAAATTTATATTTTTAAAGTATTTATTATAATAAAATTATGATCAATAATTAATTAATGAATGACTTAATTACTTTGTGTTGTTCTAATTTTTTAAATTTTTTTATATTTTATCTTTTTATTTTTAAATCATAATATTGTATCTTTTAATTTTTAAAATTATTGAATTTGTGTTTAATTGTTACTAGATTGATATTAGATGACAAATGTTGAATGTAGATTGAGACATGACAATAATTTGATATCAAGTCTTGATTTTGTGATTTAATTAATTCTAATTTTTTTTATTATCTAAATTTTCTTTAAATTATAGGGTAGGGTCTAGCATGTCATTAAATTACCATCAAATTATTATTATGTGTCACTTTATGTTTGTGATCACTTATCATTAGGGATATTTATCAATAAGATTGGATCCAATTTTGAGTAAAATAAAATTCAATCCAGTTAATTTAATCGAATTGGATGGGTAAGATTGATAAAAAAAAAAGTTACCAATGCAATCCAATTAAAAACAAATTGGATTTGAATCCACAAATTATAAAAAAAAAATTAGATAAATTTTTTTAGAATAAAAAATAAAACAGTAAACATAAAAGTTGGCAGATAAAACATTCAACATATACTGTCTTTTCAAAATAACAAATAAAAAGTAAATTTGGTTGTTTATAAAAAATAAAAAGTAAATTCTAAAAGATTGAAACTAAATAACTAATAGTCTTTTCCAACTTAGTTTTAACTTGCAAATAATATATTAAATGAAACTATGAATAAAAAAAAAATGTAGTTCAGTATGTTGATTTACGAAGTTGAGTTGCTTGGCAACCCCAAGGATAGCCACCCTCAAATGCGGTTGTTCTTAGAAATCACAGATAAGTGATGGTTGGTGATGTTGGTGTAGTGTGTGATTACAAAGTTAATTTTCTCATTGGTTTTGCCTACAAAATCCCTTAATGTGATGTTGACAAAAATGAGTTGTTGACTATTCTTCAATTTCTCATTGTGACATACGAGCATAGATTCTGCAACTTATTATTGAATCAGACTCCCTCAATACTATTAAGTTGTTGGAAGAAGGATACATTATCGATGTTTATTTCCTCATATAAAATTTGTTGGCAGACTGTTTTGTAAAGCTTATCCATAAACCAAGAGACTTTTATTTGTATGCTTATTACAAATTGTTTGTCTCATGTTTATAAAAAAAATTAGTAATAATGTTAACTGATATTCATTAATGTTTCAGTATAAAAAAAAAAAAAAGTTACACATTCATTCACATAACTACAGTACAAGAAAATGAAGTTAACACGCTTAATTTTGGCATTACAAGGAGTTAAAGTCCCCATTAAATAGTTTATTGACAGTTGTTCAAATCCTGAAAAAATGACCTATTATAAACATATTACGAAATTGATTGAGCAACTGAATCACAACTTGTCTAACGTTTTCTAATCCCTGCTAATTCTCTGCAGTTTTATACAAAATTATGATGTTTAACGACGATTTTAAAACCCCGTTAAATATCATGGACTTGTAACCTCCGACGTCACCAAAATTCATATAATAAGATGTTGCAAATACCATGAGTTAATAAATTCCACTTATCACCCACATTTCTCTTTAGTCAATCTTTTACCATTGTTTTTTTATTAGCTCTTTTACTATTATCATTGATGTTCTAGAACTCAGTTTAATTATATGGTCAAACACATGATTCAATATTCAATCTTGTACTTAGGAATAAAAACATAAAAAAAAATGATAGAAGAAATAGCTTGACTTTTGAACCAATATCAATAAAGCCATATATTACGATATATAATAGGAGGATTCAAGTGTTCTATAGGGAACAATAGTTGAAATTTTTACCTACTCTAAACTTTCATCGACATGTGAAAAATGATAATAAACTCGTCGTTAACATAAAGTAAAAATAGTAATTGATGTCATTTCTACGTAAAGAAAAGGTTAGATATTAGAATTTATACTTTATTTAGTTGAATATTTCTAATTTTTTTATTCGAATTTTTTCATCATACTAGCGTTTGGAGGCTCCTAATTATAGCTAGTAGTATAGAAACCTCTATAATATATGGAAATTTGATTTGAAAACAAAGAAAATTTAAGTCGTGCTAAAATTGTTGAAGCATCATCAAGAAACATGAAAAATAATTGAAAATAGGTCACACAAGAGATAAACCTCACGTTCGCCCTAACTTGCAACATATTCTTCTATATGTCAAGAACTAAATATGTAGCTATATGATAATAAAATAGTAGGTGAAGCATGCATGTACTCAATAATGCTATTATGCCTTTAATTTCAAGAACTTTATTGACAATACTTTTACTTTAAAGTAGCGTTTACCTTGTGTTTGGATAGAAAATTTTACAAATACAAGGAATTTAAAATACATTGAATTTGAAATTCTTTCAATTCAAATTACTTTATTTTTCAAATGTTTTATTTGGATAAGGTAATTCAAATTACTAAATTTTAATTTTCTTGTTTGGATAGAATATTTCAATTCCTACTAAAAATAAAAATTTATTTTACTAAACAATATTTTGAAAAAAAAATTCTTTTTAAAAAATAATATAAAATTTTATTTAAAAATAAATTTTTAATTTCTCAAAAAATTAATGATTTTACAATAAATAAATATAAAAATCACAAAAGTAAATCTTGCATAATTGGTTTATTTTTTTATAATACTATGCTTTTAAATAAATAAATGACAAATAAATTTATGATAAAATTTATTTTATTTTCTTAACGAATTCATTTTATAAATTCTACTTAATAATTTATTTTATATTTTAATTATTATAAGTATTTTATTAATTTATATAAATATTATAATTTTTAAAATATAAAATATAATATTGGAGGGTTGGCGAGTTAGTCCACCTTGCCTTTGCCCCGCTAAATTGGCGAGTTAGGCGGGACAAAGCAAAACGGGCAAACGGCTGAATACACTAGTTTAGCCCGTACAAATGAGGGTTAGTTAGCGGGTTAGCCCGCTTGGCCCACCTCGTTTTACCATCCCTAATTGATATCAAGTAAAGAATAATATCACTTGATTTTAGTAAAAGAAAACTAGGTTTGAAGAATTTCAAATTCTTACTTTTTTTAAGGAATTTGAAATTCTACAATTTTAACTAGTCAAAATACTTTCTAAAATGCCTAGAATTTCAAACTCTTTTAAAACTCCTCATCCAAACAAGGTATTTCATCACAAAGCATTTGAAATTTCAAAATAAAATGAATTACTCTCTTAAAATTTCCCATCCAAACACACTCAGCATAACTATGAAATGTTTAACCAACTCTTTAAACAAATATTTGTGAACAAAATATGTGTATAAAAATAGTTTAATCAAAAGAATTAGATTTAAGGCATTATATATAACTTAGTTATTAATATGTAAAAAAAATAATTCTTAATATTAGTATAATATAAAAGTCATTTTTTTATTAGTTAAGAAAAGTTTGGCTTCATATTGATTTTTTATTATACTAACCATTATAGAATTACAAAATTCAAAATTTAAAGACAATATTAAAAAAGATAAATTTTTTTTTTTACTTTTACTATATATCTTACTATTAGCATACATAGTGAATGAAAAAAAAAATATTGTTTTAGAGAGATAAGAGATAAAAAATATTACCAACTTCTTAATTACATATTATTATTCAGGGTTTATAAGTTTTAGAATATTTCATGGGATTTTTTAGTAAAATTAACTGATGTTACTTACACCTCAGTTAGTTATATATATTCTTGGTAATCTCTGTCGTTAAATAACCTGATTTTATATATATATATAGATATAGATAGATATATTCCCAGATGTAATATTAATCTCCCTTAGATAACTTTCATTATACAAAATTTCTTGTTGTAGTGTTATATGATATTTAATTTTCATAGTTAAGTAACAATGAATTAAACTTTCATGTAGAGAAACAGGTAGTTTAACCTGTCAATAATTGTAGCTAAAGTTCAATAAAGAAAGTGATTTTGATGATAGCTACTGAAATAATATCGTGGGTCAATTCAAACCAACAGGGAATAGGTACATATAATTGTGCAAGATATTTCACAAAAATCTACACTTGTAAAGTTTCTGAAGGTTTCTCGTTGTCAACTCCTTTTCGTGTATGACACTAAGTTCTACTATCATTTGTGTCATACTAAGAGTGAAGTTAAGTATATAGCATTTCTTTTCCTTAAAATTTGCATTACCAAAATCATGTACACTTCCGAATCCGCATATGTATAGGTAGATATACATATATATTATACCCTCACAATCACCAAAACTATATAATTGGAAGCTTCACACCTCTCTGGTCTCTCACCATCTTTGTTCCCCTTGTGGAAGTCCTTTGTCACACCTTTATTACCTGCTCTTTTAACGTAACTATCAGTCTTTTACGTAAATTAAGCACGCACTAGTAGCAGCAACTATATATCAACTAGTACTACAGAAGCAGCTAGCATCAGGAAAATCATTCGGATTGAAGTAAGAAACCAACTATCGTGATGAAGAAAGAAGATAACAACAGCTTCAGCAACGCGCATATTTGTGGACCTTTCAAGTCCTTCAGAAGAAGATGCACCAAGCTGGCCAAAGAGCATAGAGCCAGGTTCTATATCCTTCGACGCTGTGTCACAATGCTTATTTGCTGGCAAGATTCCGATGACTAGTCATCATCATAGTAACTTATACATACATACTAAGCTCACAAACTTGATTTCATACATACATATGTTTTTGCTTACAAAATAAAATTAAAAAAAAAAAAAAAAAAAGGTGATAAGTTTTGTGTGAAATGCATCGACCCATGCATTACACGTTAACCAGTAGTCCCTTGCAAATATATATAGTAGTGAGAGCAGTGTAATTATGTAATATAACTGTTGCCAGTTGATTAATGTATATGAATATGATGGGATTCTTAATATGTGTTGGTATTTGATTCCCATGCATGTATATATATAACAAATTTTTGGGAAGGGATTCAAGAGATTTAAGTGCATGTGAAGGTCTGATATCCAAAGCTTGTGAAGATATGGATCTTCAAAACTCACCTTACAGTGCTACCAAATTGGTATTACTGCCGCGTACACATGCAATTCGTATAAAATTTGTCAAATATCCATCTGATTTATACCATATAAAACTTTACGTACCATGTCGTTGCTGTTTCTTCTGGTTCTGCATATAACTCAATATTTTTTCTTAATTGTTAACGTTAAGACTAATGAGTTCTTTTGTGGGTATTTAAAATTTTCTTAAACCGATTAATTTCTTTCAAAATCGATAAAATTAATTTAAATAAAATTTATCACTCATAACAATTTTCCTCTATATATCCATGACCAACTGCAAGATGAAAAATTAAATGGATTGGATAGAGATATAAGACCAGTTATATGCGTAATTAATTTGACAGTGTAGATGAAGGGTGGTTAATTATCTTAGTTAGTTGAAGGAAATCTCGTATTGCCCAAGGTTTGATTAAGAAAGACTGGGGAGTGGAACAAAATTCTGAAATAACATTTGATAGCATGTATTTGGCTTGTACTGGGGAAAAAAATATAACCGAAAACAACAAATATTTAATGGGGCAGAACATATAAAGATGGAAGGAGATTCAGGGCGCGAATTTGGAACTTTAGATTCTATCCCATCGTGCGCAACTTATGGAAAATGTTGTCGCACGTGTGTGTCGATGATAGTTTGATCAGTGTCCGTGTGCTATTTTTTTGGAATATAATATATTATTTTATGGATTATTTTATTTTATTTTGCATGATTTTAATATTATTTTAAAAGACTCATATGGTTTTCGTAAAAAAATATTTAAATTATACTTTTTATTAAAAAAATTTTAATCTATACTATTAATAAAAGAATACTGTCGTTCACTTATTAAAATATTTATTCTACCCTTATATTTATTTTTAAATTAAAAAAAATTACTTTGTCAAAAAAGAGACTCAAACTCACAAATCTCTCCCTCATCAAACGTAAGGGAAAATCTATATCCATAAAGGAAAATCTATATCCATAAAGGAAAATCTATATCCATACTATTAATAAAGGGAATACCTCCTTTTGATGTCTACTTTTTAAAATAAATATTCTACCCTTACAACTATTTTAAAACTAAAAAAATAAACTAATTTGTGAGAGACTTGAACCCATAACCTCTTATTTTCCAAATATATACTTTACCACAAGACTAACCTTATAACTTTAAGCAAAAAATTACTTTAAAATATTGATATCCAACATACATAATTGTTCAATTATATCTATAATGTATAATATATGATATTATATTATATATTCTATATCTATACTTCTATACTATTGATAAAGGGAATACCCTCTTTTGATGTCTACTTTTCAAAATACATATTCTACCCTTACACCTATTTTAAAATTAAAAAGTAAACTAATTTTTCATAAGAGAGACTTGAACTCATAACCTCTTATTTTCCAAACATATACTTTACCACTAGACAAATCTTATAACTTTAAGCAAAAAATTAGTTTAAAATATTGATATCCAACGTATATAATTGTCCAATTATATCTATAATGTACAATATATGATATTATATTATATACTATATTTATACTATTAATAAAGGCAATACCCATTTTTTATGTCCACTTTTCAAAATACCTATTCTACCCTTATACGTATTTTAAAATTAAAAAAATAAATAAATTTGTCATAAGAGGAACTTGAACCCATAATCTCTTATTTTTGAAACATACTTTACCACTAGACCAACTTACAACTTTAAGAAAAAAATTACTTTAAAATATTGATATCCAACATACATAATTGTCCATTTATATCTATAATGTATAATATATAGTATTATATTATATGCTATATCCGTACTATTAATAAAGAGAATATCCCCTTTTATGTCCACTTTTCAAAATACCTATTCTACCCTTACACCTATTTTAAAATTGAAAAAATAAATTAATTTTTCATAAGAGGGACTTGAACCCATAACCTCTAATTTTCCAAACATATATTTTATCACTAGAGCAACCTTACAACTTTAAGCAAAACGTTACTTTAAAGTATTGATATTCAAATACATAATTGTCCAAATATATTTATAATGTATGATATATGATATTATATTATATACTATATATTATATAATGGGAATATGACATTTTGGTGTCCACATTTTATGACTATTTTAGCTTTTAAACATTTTATAACTGATTCCACTTTTACAAATATAACTTCTCCTTATTAATATATTTGTACATTTCATGATAAATATTTTTAATAAACATGCAAATACACAGGTGTGACAATATTTTGAGTTCTATTCAAACTCTTTTCTTTCCATTTTTTCATATTTATTGCATATTTGACATGTCTATTGATGATCTGACATATTTTTATCATGTTATCATAAACAAAAAATATAAAATTAACAAACATATTTCAAAACATGTCACATAATAATTTATATTTCAAAATATAAAAAATTATAAAAGTTATTAGATTAAAACCCTAAAATATTATGACATATTAAAATAGAAATGTGAATACACAGGCGCAGCAGCACCTGCATTTTCGCTGGTTAATTTTAAAAAGTTTCTATGAGTCTTGCAGACTGAACACAAACTCTTAAAAAAAGTTAATTTATTTTTACGATTAAACTTATCCTGTCCATTTCAAATATGAATTTCACAAACTGAACTTAAATGAATCTATTTTTCCACCCTAATTACTATATATATATATATATATATATATATATATATATATATATATATATATATATATATATATATATATATATATATATATATATATATATGTATGTGTTGGGATATATGGACGCGTCACAAATCATACACTCCATTGCCTATTATACTTTTATTAATTTCTTTCTTTTCATTCTTTTTATTTAAGTTGGAGACATCGATAAATTATTTCCTAAAATATATTTGGATTTTATAGAATTTTACCGGTTACAAAACAATTAATGTGCAATATCTGGCTTTATGCATATCATTGCATATATTAAAATAGCTTCCACATATAGATAGATGCATAAGGAATTTGTTCTACATCTTATTTCTCGGGTTCATCTAAAAGGCCATGTCTAACTAACACTCCCCTAAATATGAACCAATGTTTCTTTTCTTATTTATGGCATATCATTCTTATACTAAAGATAGCGCTTTTTTTTTTTTTCAATTACATAGCATTTCTATAACATTATGTATGTGTGCACTATTTATATAAAGATAACGCTTTCTAAAATCGTTATTATAGATAGTGCTATTTCTTAAAAAATGCTATCTATTTTTTAGATAACATTTTTCTAAAAAATACGCTATCTTTTTATAGATAACCTTTTTTTAAACTGCTATTTTTTTATAGATAACATTTTTTTTAAATGCTATCTTTTTATAGATAACGTTTTTTTTAATGCTATCTTTTTATAGATAACATTGTTTTTTAAAAAAACACTATTTAAATAGGGTTTTTTTTTTAAAAAAAAAATCCTATGTTGATAAATAACCACCTACTCTTCATAAGCTTAAACTAAAATCAAATATAGCTCAAATTTTAATTCGTATCCATAATAAAATCTTGTACTTAAATACATAAGAAACTAATATATAAACATAACTTATAAATAAGCATGAGTATAAATATGTACATCCACATCTTCTTCTTTCAACACTAATATACAAAAAATAACTATGTAATAGACATATCATGACATAAAGGCGAACCTATAATAAACACTTATGAATCACATATTGAGTCCATTTTTCCCGAACTTCAGTTATTTGATCATTTGAATATTGTTGGTAAGAGTAACTTGGGAAGTACTACAAAAATTTAATAAATATGATATTAAAAACGATATAAATTGTAGTTAAATGTAATAATAACATGATACCAAGATCGCATTCCTTGATAGCAATTGATTATGTCTTTCATATATTGACATATATAATACCCACAATCATTTGAGTTGGGTTGTTTGGGACACTACATAAATACAACCAAAGACAAAAATATAATTAATATAATCTAATGATAATAATATGATATTCACATAACAATTGTAAATTACCTTGACTCCCATCCAGCTGATGTTATTTGACTTTATCTTTGATACCAATGCACCTATTTGAGATTGATGCATTTGTAAGACCCTAATTAATAAAGATAAATCAACAACTAATATATAAGTAAATAATCTATATTAACACACAAAATGGGAGTGATGATTCTTACATGTCAAGTTCTTCATTTTTATCCTTGTGGTATGCTTACAATGCAATTCATCCAAATAATAAATTACTTCTTTTTTAACATTGATAGCCAACAATATCCAATGTGCACTGTAAAGTAACAAATGAGTCAACAAATTTTATTTTTATCTAACATTTAAAATAATGAATTATTGTTGATAAAATATAGTTTTACCCAGTGTTAAACGGTACAAGAACAAGCTTATCAATCGCATCGTTCTTCATGAAAATGTCAATTACAACTTGCACATGTTCATTGAATTTTAATTTGTGAAATTCGTTTGTTGTGACTTGTGAGCTTAAGAAGAGGAAAGCTTTATCACGTGGAGAAATAAAATTGGTATACAAGTACCTCATGAAAAAATTGAAAGAGTAAATTAACAAAGTTGAGTAAAGTGTGTACCCGATATATATGCAAATAGAACTTGCACTTAGCCAACCCTGGTGAATAACTTCTTTGATAATTTCTACGTTAAGTGGTTTCTTATATGAATTAATGCCAAATATATTTTCCATTTCTACCAGACAATCAAATGAGTTTGCAAGCTTGATACGCAAGGATGCTTCAAGATAATTCAAATAGAAATTTGGCAAATCTTTTCCTTTTATTGATTGTGTAACCTAAATATTTTTCAATTAAATAAGTTAGTATATAAAATATTGGCACATACAATTCTCAAATTAGACATACCATATCATTTTTTTGCTGAAATACTTAATTTTCCCTTGCTTTTCTTTTTGTTGATTGCATGATCTAAATATTTATCAATTTAGTTAGTATAAAAATAATACTATACACAATTATCAATCCATACATACCATATCATTTCTTTGTTGAGAGACTTTATTTTCCCTTTCTTTTCTCTTTGATGATTGCTGACCTAAATATATATCAATTAAATAAGTTTATATATATATATATATATATATATATATATATATATATATATATATTGTCACAAATAATACTATAGACAGTTCTAAATTCATACGTACCAATCATCTCTTTGTCTACGAATTTCATTTTCCCTTTCTTTTCTCTTTATTGATTATGCAACCTAAAGTATTTGTTAATTAAATCAATTAATATATAAAATAATGTTTGATACAATTCTCAATTTAAATATACCATATCATTTATTTGTTGAATAACTTACTTTTCCTTTTCTCTTTTCTTTACTAATTTGGAAACCTAAATATTTATCAAATAAATAGTTAAGATATTAAATATACAAATAGATAATTCTCAATTCAAACATATCGTATCATTTTTTTATTCAAGAACTTGTTTTTCCTTTGCATTGCTTTTTGCTAATTGTGCAAACTCGCTTGACTTTGGGGTCCTTTTCTTTTTTTAGACTGAAGAACCAAAATATTATCAATCAATTTATTCAGTATATGAAACATTCCACTAACAATTCTCTATTAATATAGTTTCTCATATGTACCATATCATCAACATGTACTAGGTTGATTGGCCATGCCACAAAAGTACCTATTGCTTGTCCTGTTGTTAAAATTTCATCATCATGATTAGGAATTGGTAATTAGGCATCAGGCTCCATAGCAACATCAACACAAACTTTGACATGACCACCAGGAAGTGATCTATTATGAAGTGTATCGTTTGGGAGGTTATAAACCTTTCCATGTGCAACTAGGAGAAGTATGGGTGACGATACATATAACTTACAGCGAAAACACCCTATATGGAAAAACATAATTATATCAATTAATATTTGAACTAAATTAATACCAACATTGAAGCTAATATAATGAATTACCTTAGCAAAGTTATTAGATGCAATGTTGCAACTCCCATTGCCACTACGGATCCTAACATCATTTTGCTTTACATCCTTTTGTCTAAGCGACTTCAGCTCACTTTCAAACAATGCCATTTTTTAACTCATATCTTCTAATTTATAATTTGTTAAATCAAATTCATGTTGTGTGTGTCGTTTCTTAACACCAAAATAGTTTTTATTAGTGACTCTGAATCCCAATCCTCTAACACGACCAAGATACTCTGGTTGATTCAACGCTCGAGAAAGAATATCTAAATGAGGATCACGTATCTCCTCTGTGGATAAAGATTGTGATAAAACCACCTAAAAAATAAGAATGAACACTATAAAAACCTAAATTTGTAATACTTATAAACACTAAGATATTAGAATTTAAATAAAGGTAATGGAAATTATTGTACTCACACATTGGTTCCAAACTTGCTTAACATTTTCATTTTCAATTTCCTCATTCTTGTTCACATGAGCACACATCCATAATTCATTACGAGGAATACTCGTAACATTTGATCCCAATTCTGCTTTCTATTACAACAATAATTCTATCAATTTCATTTCCTTGTTTTCAAATTGTAAAGTATATATGTCTTTGTGTATATAAACTTACCATTTCTTGCTCAAGTCGAGCATACCCCTTTCGTGATGCCTTATACAGAAATTTTGGATTTGATGCTCTTTCCTTGTTGTTTTTGCTTAGTTCCTACATGCATGTGTACATGGAAAATAATTAGACTATTAAATGAAATATTTAGGTTGCATACCATGTAGATTACCTTAAAGTTTGAAGTATAACATTGCGCTACAAATTCTGTCTAAACATCTTCTTGAATTACGGATACATACATCACAAGAGGATGTGTAGGAGGATTATCTAAATAATTCCCACTTTTGTCTTTTAGAAATTCAAGGGCCATTCTAGTTCTAAAAGTCTTATGCAATATACCTGCCTCTTTAAGTACAAAGTCCTTACGAGATTCATCAACAACAAAAGTCTCCTAAAAGTAAAAATGTTAACTTAACTTGGTTAATCTAATGATATCTTAAACATATGGATAAAACTTGGTTAGTATATCTAGCCAAATTATATTCTTATATTCAAACATAGATCTATCTCTCCAATTAGCACAAGTTAAAGGAATATGTTGGTGGACATGGCTAAACCAACCTTTCCTTATCCTAGTCATATTTCGAATTTTATGTCTCTTATTCAGATGAAATGATGGATTGATCCAAATCCCCTCATTGTGGTCATCTTTTATATATAAGTTATCATCTTTGGTTAGATAATTATCAACAAAGTGTGATGTCCTAGAGAAAATATCATCGTCAATATTAATTGTGTCTTCATTCTATATATCTTGATTGTGACAATCATTTACTTTATTAGTCAAGAACACAATAGACCAATTTACGTCAATAGGATCAACAACATAAAATACTTGGTGTGCTTGTGATGCTAAGATAAATGGCTCATCTTTGTTAAAATTCACTCTCATGAATCCTATCCGATCTTGATGAACACCATTGTTGTTATTAACCCATTTGTAACCAAATACAGGCACTCAAAATTTTTTGTAATCCAATTCCCATATGGGTTCTATTACCCCAAAATATGACATATTGGCATATACAGGACTTTTATCTTTGGCACTTGATATATGCATAGATTTAGCTACTATATTCACACCACTATTTTGCATAGTACTTTTATTATCTTGTTCTTTGGTATAAAAGGTTCATCCATTAATCATATAACCCGTGTAAGAAAGGACATGTATAGTTGGACCATTGGCTAACCATCTCATTCTTTCAGAGATTGAAGACAAATTTTCACCCAACTCTGTAAAAACGGTATCTTTTAACCATTTTGTAAAATGTAGGTTATGTTCTTTTGTTATCCAAGTTTCATTCCTAGTTAGGTATGACCATTTAAGCATTTCTTTGTGCCTTTGGACATATGGCAAAACTTCATCGATGTTGTTTAATAAATACAAGTGTGTTTGCTCCCATTCTATCCTCGATATTGTTATAATTATTTTTCCAATAATGCCTTCCCCTTCTGTTCTATCTGAGTGTCGAGACTTTGGAACACCTATTGATTCAACATCAGAAAGAAAATCAATACAAAATTCAGCAGCTTCTTCTAATAAGTATCGTTCAACAATACAACCCTCTGATTGACTTCGATTTTTAACATACCCCTTTAATATTTTCATATAACGCTCAAATGGGTACATCCATCTCATATAAATTGGCCGACAATATCGAACCTCTTCAACCAAGTGAACTGTTAGATGAACCATTATGTCAAAGAAAGAAGGTGTAAAATGCATCTCAAGCTCACATAAAGTGACAACAAGTTCTTTTTGTAGTGTTTGTAAACTCTCAACGTCAATTACCTTGCTACATATGACTCTAAAGAAGTAACAAAATTTAGTTATGGTCCATAGATACTAGGTTCCTAATATTTGAAGAATACCCCTCTGGAACTTTAACTTCATGTAGAAGCTTACGAATTTTCTCTTTTCTAGATAAAGTATAAGCTGCTGGAGGGAGAAATTGACATTTTCCCTTCTTGATCGATGCCAATTCTTTTCTAATACCCAAATCAACCAAGTCCAACCTAGCTTTGATGCCATCCTTTGACTTTCCCTTGACATTCAATAGTGTACCAATCATACTGTCACAAACATTTTTTTCGATATGCATTGCATCAAGGAAATGTCTTACATACAAGGACTTCCAATATTCCAATTCATAAAAAATTGGCTTTTTTTCCACCCACTTTTCACTAATAGCTCTGCAAAAGGTTTACCAAATTGAATGGTTATATGTTTTACCTTTTCATAAACATCATCACCACTTAATCGTTGTGGAGCTTTGCCTTCTTCTGATTTCCCATAAAATGCATTTCTCCACCCTTGATAACAATGTTTTGAAGGTAAAAATTTACGATTTTCTTGAAAAACATTTTTCTTACCATGTTCCAACCGTATCCAATCTGTATTATCCTCACATATAGGGCATGCACACTTTCCTTTGATGCTATATCCTGACAAATTACCATATGCTAGAAAATCATTAATTGTGCCAAACAATATTGCCTTCAACAAAAAAATTTCTTTCGTATACCCATCATAAACCTTTACACCTTTTTCCCATATATACTTTAGGTCTTCAATCAAAGGAGTTAAGTATATGTTTATATTCCCTGGTTGTTTAGGACTAGAAATCAACATAGTCAACATCATGTATTTCCTTTTCATGCATAGCCACAGAGGTAGGTTATAGATAATCATAACCACTAGCCATGTGTTATGAGAGCTATTTTGCATACTATGCGAATTCATACCATTTGTAGATAATACAAGACGTAGGTTTCTTGGTTCATCCCCAAAACTAGGGTAATCGTGGTTAATTTTTGCCCACTGAGGAGAATCTACAGGATGTCGAAGCTTTCCATCATTGACCCTTCCATCTACATGCCATCTTAAGTTTTTCACATCTTCTGCACTATGATACATGCGCCTAAATCTTGATATTATGGGAAAGTACCATACCACCTTGAATTAAGCAAATTTTTTCTTCTTATAACGTAAGGTTTTGCATTTAGGACATTTATCCAATGATGCATAATCATTTCGAAATAAAATGCAATCGTTAGGACAAGCATGTATCTTCTCGTAGCTCATGCCAATAGAGCATAACATCTTTTTAGTCTCATACATTTGACTAGGAAGCACATTATCATCTGGTAACATATCTTTTAAAAGAGATAGTAATTCTTTGAAGCTCTTATTGGACCATCCATTTCTTGCTTTCAAATTGTATAACTTCAACACTGTCGACAATCTTGTAAATTTAGTACAACCATCATATAATGGTGTCTTTGCATCACTTGTCAATCTATCAAACATCTATGGACAATCTCGAAGATCTTCTTCAATAACATTTGCAATGTCTTCAACTCTATCCCATTCATGTATTGTCTTAGGATCATTTGGTTCACAACTTACACTATCTCATATATCATGTTCAACCTCATTGTTTCTCTTTTCACCATGTCTTGTCCAACATGTATAACTTTTATCAATTCCATTCCACATTAAATGTTCTTCTAACTCAACTGTATTAACTACTTGCACATAACAACACTTCAAGCAAGGACATATAATTTTACTAGGATTTTCTGCATGTTTAATAGTAAATCTACAAAACTCTTTCACTCCATCTGCATATTCTTTTGACATTCAACTTGCAAGCATCCATTTTCAATCCATATTTCCTTGAATAGAATACACATGTTGTTTTAAAGCAAGATACTAAGGCTAATGCACTTGCCTACATGTATTAGTACTTGATCTAACAGTGATAAAGTATTTTGAAAGAAAGACTTCATATGAACAACACTAGATATAACTAAAAGAAAGGCTCCCTAGTTTGTCTCTCAAGATTTTGAGATACTTTAATATTTTGTGGATGTGTGTGCGTGCTCACACGCATAAGTAATGATGTAAATGTATATTGTGCACCTAGAAAGATTCATACAAAATCATGCAAAACAAGTTAGGGAGTAAAGGAAGCAAGTCTAGTATTCAAAACACAATATGATAAGGCATTATGATTTTATGGGGTAAAATAAAAAGGAGGAACACTAACTAATACAAAAATATGGTGTAAAATAAAAGGGAAGTAAATCTACTATTGATTATGATTTTATCCACAACTACACAATATATCTACCAAAGATTTCTTTGATACTTTGACTATTCTTAACTTTATTTTAAAACTTTTATATTTTTATTTTTCTTTTTTTAACTTCCATACTAATATTTTATATCTTAATTATTGTATTTATCTCGTGTAACTTATGTAATTATCTTATATCTTAGATAGATATTGTAATTATTATGTCTACGGTAACTTATGGTTTTTTTAAAATAGTATTTCTATCGTGTGATTTAAAATTGTAGGCACATGCATTAATATCTTATATCCTAAAAAAATGTTATATCTTATTTGCTTATGATAATTTATAAACTAATAGTAACTTATGGTTAGATATATATAAATTGATAAACTAAATCCTAACTTTAAGACAAAATCATCCAAATAATTTAAGGAGTAAAGGAAATAAGTCTAGTATTCAATACACAAATATGAAATAAAATAAATAAGAGGAAAAAACAATCCAATACAATAAGACATTATGATTTTTTGGGGTAAAATAAAAAGAAGGAACACAATTCAATTCAACAATACGGGATAAATTAAAAAAGAAGTAAGTTTAATGTTCATTATGATTTTATGAAGTTAAAAAATAAATCTAATTTTCTAAAATCCTAAATTATAAATTTCAACACTGTCACTTTCTAAAAAAAAAAGTGTCACTTTAAAATGAAATCCTAACTTAAAATCCAAGTTCTATGTAAATTAAAGTGAGATTAAATAATAAAATAAAAAGATAAATTAATTTTTTAGTACCAACTATGATGGCTGAAGACCGTACCAATAGCAACCATGTGGGAGACAGTAATAGAGGTGGCAAAGATCAGAGAAAACTAATAAAAGAAAAAGCAGTTACAAAATTTAATTAGAAGAGAGAGAATAATGAAAGGCAGCAAAATGAGAGAGGAATAGAATGATACCCGAGACTCAGAGAATGCACAGATGTAAGGTAGCAACAATCGAATGTAACGTAGAAAGAGAAAGAAAAAAAAAATGCACAGACGTGAGGCAGCAGCGGAGAACCGAACGTAATGCAGAAAGGGAAAGATACGTAAGGTAGCAGCAAATAAATGTAACTGAGTCAGTAGTTACAAAATCAAATTTTAACTTATCTTAGTTACAAATTAAAATTTAAGAAAGAGAAAGATAGAAAACAGAATCATAATGTGCAAAGATTTTCTAGCTTCAATTATTAACTATATATACAATAACTAATACTAATAAATTTAAATGATTTAAAAAATAAAGAGTATTATTTTAAATATATATATCAAATTTAAATTTCTAATGCTATTAAATTATTTCAAAATTAATATATGTTATCTTTAAAAAGATATGAACAAAAATTTTTCTTTCAAAATTTTAGGGATACTAATTAATCTTGTTTCATATTATTTGAACATGATAATAATTTAAATAATAAATATAATGATAAATTTTTAAATTTAAATTTTGTGATAGTCAAATTTAAAATTAAAAATATTTTTTAATAATTTCAAGATTTAAAAAATATGATGTAATTTAAATTTAAAATATTATTGAAGTATTTAAATTATTTTAACTGAAAAATATGTTATTTAAATTTGAATAACATATATAAACAAAAAAATTTCTTCCAAAATTTTATGAGGCTAATCTTAAATTTCATATTATTTTATTAGGACAATAACTTAAATAATAAATATGATAATAAAATTTTTAAATTTAAATTTCATGATAGTAAAATTTAAAATTTAAATACTATTAAATTATTTCAATAATTTAAATTTGAAGATATATATATATATATATATATATATATAAAAGAATTTATAACTTAAAGGAATATATACCTAGCAGAACATTTTATCTAATTACTTTCATAAATGATTTAGTAATTTAATATTTTGTAAAATGTCACAATAATCTAGATATTAAATTTAAGAAAAAAATATAAATATATTATATCACAATAAAATTTCAAAATTCAAAAGATAATTAAATGATTTCAAAGATTTTAGTCAATAAAAAGATAATTTGCATCATTTATGTAATTTTTTATGGTAAAAAGTTTACCAAAAAATATTTAAGGATGATTATGTAATTTTATATTCTAAAATGGTCACAATAATGTTAATATTTAACAAAAAAATTAATATGAACTCTATCATGATCAACTTAAATCTTTAAATTAATTTACACTAGATAGAAATGTCTTTTAAAATAAAAGTGAATTTTGTTAAGATGCTCACAAATAGAAAAAAATATAAGAGAAACATGTTGATAAGATTTTCACCACTACATCCAACCTCTGGAAGATGGTAAAAAAAATTATAACTTAGATAGCACCTAAGATATAAATGTTATCTATAGAAAGGTGAAGTATAATATAAATATCGTTTTTTTAGACAAGTGTTATCTATGTAAAAAAAAAAAAAAAGTATATAGATAGTATTTATCTCAATAATTGTTATCTATATAGAAAGACAAAACACATAGATAACATTTGTTTCAATAAATGCTATTTATCTACTCCACTTTCTTCTATAGATAGTGTTTACATTATCTAATTAGCGTTATCTATAAATCTTTTTTGGCATAGTGCTATTATACTTTTATTAATTTCTTTCTTTTCATTCTTTTTATTTAAGTTGCAGACATCAATAAATTATTTCATAAAATATATTTGGATTTTATAGAATTTTACCGGTTACAAAACAACTAATGTGCAATATCTGGCTTTATGCATATCATTGCATATATTAAAATAGCTTCCACATATAGATAGATGCATAAGGAACTTGTTCTACAACTTATTTCTGAGGTTCATCTAAAAGGCCAGGTCTAACTAACACTTCGCTGAATATGAGGCAATGTTTCTTTTCTTATTTATGGCACATCATTCTTATACTAAAAATATGTTTAGCATAGCTTCTACGTCTTTTAACTTTGCCTTTTCAAATTGGAAAAATTTTCCTTAGTAATAGGCATATTGTCAACGTATAGTTATTGATAAAATTTTTATTCTATATACAATTATTAAAAATATAATTTAATTAAATTTCAAAAACGATCATATCCCTAAGAAGAATATATATAAAGGTGGTTAAGAGAAAAAGAGTTCATCATCATATGCACAGTACGTACGCGGTCCCCAACCTCAATGTTAATGCAACAATCTGAGGGATTTGTACAAGTTTTTTACCGCTTTACCTGTTTCCGTATCTGTTCGAATCATGAATACCATACTGATCATCCGAATTCCGAAGCCACAATAATTCCGAAGCCACATAAAAGGTGGATGGAGTTTGAATGATGGCACCGGAACAGATTGTCAGAGGTGAGGAGAGGTGGACGGAGGTGACGAGAAGAAAAAACGTAAACAGGGGGAAGGAATTTTTAACAAATGAAGGGAAAGTAAACGGACGCACAACTTTGGTTTTTTTCACACATTTCCCAGAGGACTACATGGCAAAAGATATATGGGAGATATTTGGTAGGTTCGCCAACGTCCAGGAGGTGGTCATTCCGAACAAGCGGAACAGGACGGGACAAAGGTTCGGGTTTAGGGTTTAGGGTTTAGGACTACAGAAGTCAGAAGAGCAGTAGAAAGGAAGGAGGAAGCGCCACTGAAACTCGTCTATGCGGCACACGCGGAAAATGTGAGTCAGCTCCGGAAGGCGTACGTGGGAGAAGTCCGAAAGAGAGGGACGGCTTTTAAGACGAAGCTTTTCCTACTGACTCATTGTATCTACAATGTGAGCAGCATCCCCATGGGGGCAAACAAGGTTCTGTTGGAAGTAGAAGGGGAGGAGACATTACAGGAGATTATGGTAAGGAAGAAGTTGTGGTTCGACCAATGGTTTACAGGGATTCAGGAGTGGGAACCCGGTTTGGTAGACACAGATAGGAGGGTCAAGGTGAACTGTTATGGGGTACCGTTACATGTATGGGAAGAAAATTTTTTCTCTACTCTAATCGCCCCTTTCGGAGAGTTGTTGAGTGTCGAAGAAAATACTCTAAAAGAACAACGCTATGATGTAGCGCAGTTGGTGGTGTCTAGGAAGGACATGAGGAGGCTTGACGCGACTGTAAGGGTGAGTATAGACGGGAGGGAGTTCGATATCCGGGCAGAGGTGGAGCAGGGGAACGAAATGAAACACAGCAGTGAGAACTCTACCTATGGGTCTGAAATGAGTTCCTGTCCGGGGGAGGCGGAGTTTGATGAGTCGGAAGAGGTGGAGAAAAGGTTGACCGAGCTGAGGTTCGAGATGTTCGAAAACGGAACATGGAAGGACGGGGAGGAGGCACAACTCCGGGACGGAGTATATGGAGGCATGGATACCGGGGCCGGAGGAGTTCAGGAGGACAACGAAAGCAATCGGCCCATCTCACGAGGACGGACCTCACCGGAAATGGGGAGGCGTGCATGTCCGGTGGTCGCTGTCACAACGGACGAATCTGACAGGGACGTTCAGGAGAGCCGGACCGGGGAGCTAACAGGGAAAGGGACAACATCCCATCTCTCCCGCACAGGGGAATTGACCGAAGGGGGAAAGAGGCAGGCAACCGGGAAGGATGGCAGGGTCAGAAGTTGTGCAAAAATGGTGAAAGAGAAAAGTGGCTCAGAGAAAGTGGATGTTGAAAGTGCATTGTGGGAGGAAAATGGGGAAGATGAAGAGGTCAAGCGGCTGAGGCGTGGGAAACAGGCGCTGATGGCGTGGAGCACGAGGCCTGACAGCACGTCACATCCAACAGTGCAGCGGGACGCGTGGCAACATCTGGAGCGTTCAAGCGGCTCGAGATTCACGCGGAGCCTCGGGAGACGCGCTGACCGTTGACTGAGACACGCGTCTCGACATTCATGCACAGCTGGCACACGGAGCCTCGGGAGACGCGCCGACCGTTGATGACGGACCTGAGACCGGCGACCGCGCGGAGGCCTAACGCGCGCTCTCTTCTGGGCCAAATCTCAAGCGCGGGAGTCCCAATTGGGCAATGGCCAGGAACAGCGCGCTGGGAATTTCGGATGCAGCCACCGTTTTTACTACTGGACACCGCAGGAAAGTTTCCGGAATAGAATTTCGTAACGAACAGAAGGAGGCTACCACGGTGAATAATGATTATCGGAAAAATGACTCTATTTCTACACTACCATATGATTACAAGAAATGGGTTTTAGTAGGTGGAGAAGAGGTGTCCGGAGGAGGGGAAGGGCAAAGGAGAATGGTATCAATATGGAAACAACTAAAGAGGAATAGTACGGAGGAGGGGGAAGTAAGGAGCCCAACGCAACCAAATGAGCATGAGTCAGGTGAAGGAATTATGGAGGATGAAGAGGAGAAAATGTGGAGGGCGATGACGGGAATCGGAATATCGGGTCAACAATCAGACATAATATATATTCAGGAAGTACGAAACATGGAGAGGAGGGACAAACAGGAGCAGGAGAGAAGGGAGACGAGGAGTAATCAGTACAATTAAATGAAGATTTTGTCTTTAAATGTGAGGGGATTCCGGGATCGGATTAAGCGAAGAAGAATAAGGAGACTGCTAAAAAACAATGGCATTGATATTTGTCTATTTCAAGAAACAAAATGCAGGGAGTTAAAGGAGTGGGAGGTGCAGGAGGTTTGGGGGTCAACGGGGTGCGAGTGGAAATGTTTACCGTCTACAGGACTTAGCGGAGGTTGCCTGACAATCTGGAGGAAACAATTGTTCCAAGTCGTCTGGGTTATACAAGGGCAAGGTTTTCTTGGAATTGGCTTCAGAGGAAAGAATTCTCCCGCAATAATTTGCGTGGTTAATGTATATGCACCATGCACGCTTCAAGGCAAGAGAAAGGTATGGGATGATCTAATGATGACAAAGCGAGGCTTTCCGGAGGTCAAGTGGGCGTTGGGTGGAGATTTTAACGCGGTGTTGGACAGGAGCGAGTTTACAGGGAGATCAGACTATCATTCAGTCATTGAGATGTCTGATTTCAAATTCTTTGTTCATTCTATGGGGCTCTTCGACATCCCAGTCATCAGAAAATGACCAACGTGGATAAGTCCGAATGAAGAGTCATCTAGTAGGTTGGACCGGTTTCTATTTTCCACGGATCTGATGGAGGAGTGGGGAATCATAGCACAAAGAGTGGGCTCTAGAGAGTTCTCTGATCACAACTGGATAATCACAGAAGTGAAGTCTCAGAATTGGGGTCCTAAACCGTTTAAGTTTTTTGATCACTGGTTACAGGAGCCAGGATTTAGGGACCTAGTGAAAAACTTCTGGGCAGAACATCATGGGCAAGGTTGGAGGTTGTACCAGCTGGCGTGCAAGCTGCAAGGTTTGAAGAAGAAGATTAAGATGTGGAAACAAGGCGATGGGAGTAAAGATGAGAAGTTCTTGGCTGAGAAAGTTCTGGAATTGGAGACTGCGGATATCCACCTAGGCCTAGGAGTCATTGGGAGTGACAGCCAAAGACAAGAAATCTTATCGGAGTATTGGGGGAAGGCAAGGCGTATGGAACAGTCCATTTTTCAGAAATCTCGGGTAAAATGGGCTCGTGAGGGGGACAGGAATACAAGTTACTTTCACAGATGTTTTAAGGAGAGATGTTATGCTAACTCCTTGCTGTCACTTACATCTGATGAGGGGTGGATGGAGGGAGTTCAGGATATTCGGCAACACGTGTTCAACCATTTTTCAAGGCTCTTTAACGAGGATAGACAGCCGAGAACAAACTTGGATGAGGTGTCTTTTAATCAGTTGAATGATCATCAGAGGCAGAGCCTAGAGGAGCCTTTTTTAGCGGAGGAGATAAAGGAGGCAGTTTGGGCTTGTGAGGGAGGTAAAAGTTCGGGTCCCGATGGTTTTGGCTTTCATTCCTATCAATCATGTTGGGATATAATAGGGGAAGACGTGGTAAAGGCAGTTCAAGAATTCCATCAGTCAGGCGCTCTCCCAAGAGCAGCGTCATCGTCATTTCTTACACTTATTCCCAAGGTGGCAAAGCCGGTTAGGTTAGAACAGTATAGACCAATCTCTTTAATTTCAAGTATTCAAAAGATTATATCTAAATTGTTGGCATTGAGAATGAAGAAAGTCATGGGGCACTTAATCTCAAAGTGTCAATCAGCTTTTTGCAAGGCAGATCAATCCTGGATGGAGTACTGGTAGCAAATGAAATTGTGGATTAGGCGAAACGGAAAAAGAAACCATGTTTTCTGTTTAAGGTGGATTTCCAGAAGCCGTTCGACTCGGTAAATTGGGATTTTTTGGATTATATGTTGGCAAGGATGGGGTTTGGGTGCACATGAAGAAAGTGGATGTTCAGTATCGTGAGGAATAACCAGGTTTCAATTTTAGTTAATGGAAGCCCGACAGAGGAGTTTAAGCCGGGGAGAGGATTGAAGCAGAGAGATCCACTATCCCCTTTTTTGTTTCTTCTGGTTGCTGAAGGTCTAGCTGGTTTGTTCAGGTCAGCGGTAGGGAAAGGGGTGTTTAAAGAGCTCAATATTGGGGTTGAGGCAAAGTTCTCTATCATGCAATACGCAGATGATGTTTTGATGATGGGGGAAGCTGATCTGAAATCAGTATGGTACTTGAAGGCCATATTCCGGGGGTTTGAGCTGTCATCGGGGCTAAAGGTGAACTTCAGCAAGAGCCAATTTTTTGGCTTAAATGTTGGAGCCTCATTTACAACAGCAGCAAAAAATCTTTTGAATTGTTCAATCTCATCACCGCCATTTAAGTTTTTGGGGGTTCCGGTGGGAGCGAATCCAAGGAGGGTACAAATGTGGGAACCAATCATTGAACAATTTCAGAGGAAATTGGCATTGTGGAGGGCGAAACAAATGTCGTTCGCAGGAAGGTTAGTGATGATAAACTCAGTACTGTCAAGTCTTCCATTATACCTATTCTCCTTTTACAAGGTGCTTAAGAAAGTCCTAAAAGTCATCACCGTCTACAACGGTCCTTTCTGTGGGGAGGGACTAGCCAGGAGAACAAAATTGCGTGGGTTAGCTGGAATCAGGTGTGTCGTCCCAAGGAAGAAGGGGGTCTAGGAGTGAAGTGCCTGTGGAACTTTAATCTGAGTCTGTTAGCAAAGTGGAGGTGGAGGTTATTAACAGAGCCAAATGCAATATGGGTGAGCTTGCTGGAGACTAAATATGGATCCACATACAACTCTAATCAAAGGCAGCACAATTTAGCCTCAGCTTCGCAGTGGTGGCGGGATTTATGGGACATTGATGGGCCTAAAGTAGAGAAACCAGACTGGTTTGTGGAAAACATCAGGAGAAAAGTGGGGAACGGAAAGGATACGTTGTTTTGGGAACAAAATTGGATTGGTGAGGGCCCTCTCAGTTTAAAGTTCCCCAGGCTTTATGGGTTAGCGGCTGATAAAGGTACCAGTATTAACCAGAAAAAGCTACCAGCCGACGGGTGGAGTTGGGTATGGAGGAGGGTGTTATTTGTCTGGGAAGAAGATCAGCCCAGTCAATTACTAACTATGCTACAACCAGTAGTAATTGCGGTCGACAGTTTGGATAGATGGATCTGGAGGTCTAGCAGGGATGGAGGGTTCTCAGTAGCTGAGGCTTATGTAGTACTGAGCTCGCATCAGAACTCAACGACTTTTTCCGAGGTGGAACCGAATCAATTGAGACGCATGTGGGAAGATAGACTCCCATCAAAGGTAATTGCATTCTCTTGGAGATTATTGATAGATAGGCTACCCACCATTGATAACCTGCTGAAGAGAGGCGTTGAGATTCCAGAAGAAGGGGTTCTATGTGTTCTCTGCAGAAGCAATATGGAAAGCAGGACTCATCTGTTCTTAACGTGTGCCAAAGCTCAATCAGTGTGGAGTAATATAATGAGCTGGCTGGGAATCCACGGACCTATTCCGGGGGATCTGCATCAACTGTTTTTATCATCATCAGCATGGGTGGTTGGAAAGAGAAAAAAGAAGTGTAGGTATGTTTTCTGGCTAGCTGCTTGTTGGGGAATCTGGATGACTAGGAACCAGATTGTCTTTGATAGAATTCAGGTGGAGTCAGTAGACATTATGATGACTATTAAGATCATCTCGTGGAAATGGTTGTCATACTCTTTTGGGTTTAATAGGGGGTGCGCACTCTCGGACTGGTATGCTAATCCGAGAGAGTGCTTATTAAATATGTCTTAGGCGGTGAAGGGTTAATTACCACGTTCTAATTGGACATCAAGTAGTATGGTATCTGCATCCTTGTATTTTCAGAAACTCTTGGTTTCTCTTTCAAATAAATCTTTGCTTTTCAAAAAATATATATATATATATATATAAAGGTGGTTATGGGCTAATTTGTTTCCGAGAAAAAAATTTCAACCAATTAATTTTAATTGGTTTGGATTTCAGAATATTTTCTCTCGATGTAAACCCAAACCAAATCCATAGTTATTAGGTTTGTTATATTCAATTTATCTAAAATTTGATTAAAAAAATTATTTTCAAAAATAAAAATAAAAATCTATCTCAAATTAAGATAAAATATGATAATTAAATAAATTAAAGAATACATATGTTGAATTTAACATACACTAAATTAAATATCAAACTCATTTTTAAGGTTTTAATCAACAACATAATCATGCTTCTCTCCAATTTCATCATTATTGTTAGTAATATACTTAGATTATGGGTAGATTATGGACAAAAAGGTGTAGTTTTTCCTTCTTACTAATGTTTAATTTCAATTGTATATATGATCTTCCATGAGTTTTATATTTGGATTTTTAAAAAGTTTCTTCTCAATAAGGCAGCCTGTAAATAAATTCATTATAATCATATCCAATGAAGATATGCACTATTGGTTCTTATATCTAACCTTTACATTTTATCACATAATAAAAACCATACAACTAAATACTCATAAATTATTAGGAATAATCTTCTTAGAGTCAGAAAAAGACATAATTGTAATTGTTTTTATAATATATTTATTTTATTGTTTTTAACTCTTTAACTTTTTCATCTGTTTTAATAAATACAAATATTTTTTTAAAAAAAATTATAATTTTTTAAAATATATCTATTTTATTTTTTTTATTCTCCCAACATTCTTCACTAGAACTAATTGTGCTTGAAATCATACTCACTATTCAAAGTAATTGTGGCAATTAACATGCATTGTTGTGTATACTGCCTTTCTCTAGAATTACTTAAGCAACTTTATTTTTAAGAAAAGGCACCTAACTCTATCGATCAAACTCTTCATCCTTTGTACCAAACCATTCAATTGAAGAATTTTAGATAGAGTAGATCCATGTCTAACAATGTGCTACTTTTGATAAGCATAAAAGGATCTTCAATACTCCCCATCTTTATAGAACCAACGCATTAATTTGAGGATCTTGCTTTTCTCGAGCAGAGCTTAAAATTGGTTGAATTCCTCAAATAATTGATCTATTATCAACACTCCACATTCTTGCATGTATACTTGGACTTACTCTTGTGCTCTTTTTCGAAACTAGCCTTTGCTTCTTCTTTTAACCTATCCTTTTATTTTAGTAACAACTAACAATCACCTCAAGCTGGCATGAAAAACCGTATGTCTTCCTTCTGATCTATGTCTTATGTACAACACTTAATACCTTTTGCCATCTGTGTAAAGAGATAACAATAACAAGTCCCAAAATCTCATCATTGATCATGACACCCATTATGGACATATGATAATGGTATCAAGTCTTTGAATTGAAATTCACCCAAATGATATGACATGAAATTTATTAAGTCCCCTATTGGTCACAAATTTATGATACTGCCTGGTGAGTTGGATTTGTATCTTCTTAAATCTTAATGGCTATGGTTTTCTTTCAAGAACCGACCAACCTCTACTTGGACAAGTGAAATAAAAAATGCTTGTACATTTGGAACTTTTTTTATAATAAGAAGAAAATCTAATCCCTAATTGAAACTAGGGTTCAACTTTTAGTTAAATTACAAAATATTAAGCATGGTAATGATACAGAAAAGGCGTCTAACCCAAGCTGGCTTCCGTACTAAAAATTTAAATTCGATCAAGCAATCAATCTTGTCTTCGTTAAGAATAGGCGAAATCTCCTCGTGTCACGTCTTTTATAATGTAATATATATTTTTTAAAATAATAAATCTTATGGAAACAGTATTGTGAATCTAATAACACCTAAAAACTATCAGAACTTAAAAGAAAAAAATAAAATGTAAATCATATCATTAGAAAAAAATTATAAAAATGATCTACATGATTGGTATGAAGCATGTTTTACAGAATAAAAAATCTTATCAGACACTTTAGAAGTAGGATCGAAATGATTGCTTCTCTCTGGATCAATATTAATAACATGCTATAAAGGGAGTTAATGAAAGTTATATATGTTGGCGCCAACTGTTTTTTAAAATGAAGGTCCATTGAGGTTGAACTATTAAATAGTATAGGGATGATAGGTAGAAGCATAGCGAACAAAAAGAGGAAACAAGAAAGAAGAATGAAGGAAAAGTGGAAAACACAACAAATCCAGAACATTGCCAATCGAAGACAGCTAGTATAAAAACAAAAAAAAGAAAGAAAAACGTTGCTAATAAACAGCTTGCTATTGCACCATGGGTACTGTTGGAGGTTGACATTAATTAAACACGAGAATTAATTAAACATATTCTTCTATCCTCCTTCTATTCTACACGCCCTAACCACCAGTTTTATATATCTCTCTATACTGTCAACTTGTGGTTAGTTTGGTTGATTAAAAATGAGTTCGAATATTTTAGACAAGTTTCATATTTGAGGATTAAAAAAAGATATTTTATCAAAGATAATTAGTTAAACTTTTTTGCTAAAAATTGTGATGATAATCCAATTGATAACGACTTAGGAAAACATATATTACGCACCCGAATTGACTACTCTTGGATCTAAATAGTTTTTAAATATAATTTACTATTTAGGTTCAGCATGCGAAGAAAACGATCTTTTTATAGAGTATCCTTTCTTCTTGTGAATGATCAAGAGATTAATCTTGAAAATGTTTTATCTTATACACATGAATCTTGACATCGAAAGCAATATGTCACATTTTAAGAGGCCTAAACTCCTACCACATTACACGTTATTAAAAAAAACAAAGTAATTAATTTGCCATAAAATAGTTTAGATTTTTTTTTAATTTAAATTGTGAATGCAGGTTGGAAAATAAAATAAAAAAAAGTTAGTGTTTTAACTATATAAACTATTCTATTCTATTATTTAAAAGTAATAACATATAATATATCATATTACTTTTATTTTACTTATAAATTTGACTGTTGCTTGAAAATTGTAAGTAAAATTTTTAATTACATAATCAATTCAAGACATTAAAGTTAAGTTATTTTATAAGCTCCTATAAGTTCCTATGTATCATCTATTAAAAAATACTATATATAATTACCTAAAACAGATTATTTATATTTTAAATATTGTTATAGACTCTGGTAATTTAAAAAAAATCACCGAGACTTTATTTTCTAATAATCCTTAAAATTCTATTTATTTTAAATTGTAAAATTATTTGAAAGCAAGAAAATTTATTAAATTTTTTTTAAGAAATGTAACGACCCATATTTTGATAAACTCAAGCATCATTAAAAAAAATCAACTAAAACATCCAAGTCACTTCTCATGCTATTGCATTCAAGACTTAAGAAGTTATATAGGTTAAAGTTGTCAAAATTAGTCTGGTATGACAGTTCATTATGTTAAAACATGTCAAATTATAAAATTGATGTACTAAAATCGGGTTAATTGACAGAATCTAATAGATCAAATAGTCAGGATTGGTCCATAAAATCTTGACTCTATAATGGTTGTGGTGATGGTACACTGATGGTGGCAAGAGATAGTCACAATGTTGGTTGTTGTGATGGTGGTGTAAATAGTGATGGTAGTAGTGACGATAACAATCATGAGATGAGACAATGGTAATTATGGTGGTAAGATGAGACATCGCAGTAGCAACAATGGTAGTATAGTGACAGTTGTAATCATGGTGATAGTAGTAGGACATGGAGGTGTCAACAATGATAACTGTAGTAGTCATGTGACAAAAATAGCTACTACTACATAAATAAGGAATAGTGGTGATGGGTGGCTTCAATGACAATGCATTACCTGTTGTGGTAACAATAAAAATTGTGAAATTAGAATTGTAAAAATAGATTTGCCTTGATGGACCAACCCATGAATTGATGAAAGAGTTAGACTAAGTTTAAGGAATTTACACTAATATAGAACTGGACATAAATAGGTGAATTTGATGGACTTAAGAAATCTATATTCATATAGACTCGGACATATTTGAACCTAATATTATTTAATTTTTTAAATTTATATAAATCTATACAAGAAAAATAAGAACAAATATATTTGGGTTAGTACAACTAGTTGTCAGGCTTGACTAGTTTAGGAGAAATGCAACCCTTATTGAATACAAGTAGGGATGAAATAGTTCAATTATCTATTTTAACAACTTAAGTGAGATCATAACATATACAATGGTGACGATGATAGTGGAATTTTAAGTGAAAATATTTGTTTTAAAACTAAAATCAAATTCATAAAACATTGTTTTCTTAATTTTGAAAAAATAACAATATAAATATTTATTAAAAACAATTTTATCTCTATTTTTATTTAACACATTTTGTTTTAAAAATTATATTTAAAAATCAGAAACTAAAAACTAGTAACAACATCTTCAGGTCTAATTAATAATTTCACAAGGATTTAAGAACGTGAGATATTATGATTGAATGTATCTTTAAATTTTTCTTCAATTTAAGTCTATATTATTTTGTAGAAGTTTATAATAATTACCCTTTAATGTAAAAGTTTAATTATTATACATTTTCATTCGATCAATTACAATACCTTTAATCATGGCAAAACTTAAAGTTAATGTAAAGATATTAAAGTTTCATAAAATATGTTTTGTAAAAGTTAAAAAGACAGAAAAGTAATAAGAAAAATAGTAGGCGTGTAGCACTCAGGTCACAGATCAAAATGAACCAAAAATATCTAATAAGAAGATAATGATGATACTTTAACATGACAAAACACGTGCAATAGTAGTAGCTACATTCATATTTATTTTATTCATACGATGATTAGCTAAGCAACAAGATGTTTCTGTTGCTTAAATATGATTGATAATCCCTTACTATTGCTAGATCCGAACTTCAGGCAAAGTGTCTCCCAAGAGTGTTGTCACTACAATCATAGGTAAATAATTGTGTTAAGAAAAAACGGAAATGTTTCTCTCCGACGGATAAGATTACTCAATTTCGAGGGTTCAAAATAATAATAATGTGTTTTTATCGTCCTTTTCTTTCCATGATGATTGAAGGACAATCAAAGGGTATACTGGAAAGGCATTTTATAAAGTCAGTATTTTTATTATATTTTTTTAATCTTATAAAGTATAAGGTAAACACTTATTATATTTTTCGATTTTTTCCTTTTATATTTTTATCTATTTCAACAAATAATTTTACTAAATACTTATGATTTAATAAATTAAGTTAACAATTTTTAATTATTAGCTATCTTATATTCAGTTGGTTTTTTCTGTCTAAATGTCCAGCTTATAACTTTTGAATTTTTATGTTTACTCATTTTTGTTCTTAAATATTTATAGTTTTTACTCTTTTTTAACTTAAATATGTTTTTGTCTTCAAAATATAACTAAATTTTATTTTTTATACCCAATAAAAATTTCAATTTTTTTATCACAATAAAAAAATTATTTTGTTTTTGTTTCTGTCGTAACTTACCTCATACTTTTGTTTAACAATGAGTTACTTATAATTTTTTAAGAAATGATTTGTGATAGTTTTAAAAATCACCAATATTCATTTATGTTAACAATTAAAAACTGCTAAGAATTATCTCTGTATATAAAAATATTTTTCACCTTGCCAAATTTTAAAACTAATAAAAACAAGTAATATCAATACATATTCTAACTTTGAATTTTATTTTTTTTAAAGATATTTTAACTTGTAGCTTAATATTGAAAACAAAAAACTAGACCCGTCAAACTAATGAAACTATCTTGTCATAATCAACATAAATATATTATAAACACTCAATTTTGTACGACTTTTTATATTTTTTATTAATATCTAACTCTTATTTTTTATGTCTAAAATAAGTCTTTTCAACCCAATTAAAAAAACAAAAAAAAAATGTCTTTCTATTTTTATACATTGTCCAACTTACAAAACTACTTTTCAGAACATACACCAACTCTCAAAAGCATTAATAAGGAATTTCAGTAAAAAAAATAAATAAAAATAAAAATAAAAGCAACAAAAAAAAGAGAAATGGAAGAAGAAAACGAAAATGAAAGAGGTGAACACCAGTGAACCTCTACCACTATCATGTTTGTGCCCTTTGCAAGCAATAAAAATATTTTGTTTAGAACTCATGGCTCACCTGCAACCACCAACACAATCTCATAAAATCTTGGATATGCAAGATTTGTCCAAAAAAAAAAAAGAGGCATTTAGTTTTAGAAAATATTTTATGTTTTTAATTTTTAAAAACCGTTTTCATTTTCAAGTTTTCAACATTCAGAAAATATGTTTATTTTCACTTGATATTTTCTATTTTCAAAAACTTATCTTGTTAAATTTAATCAATTTTAGTAAAATTATTATATATATATAGTTTAAAATACATGTATTTATTATTTTTATATAATTACAATATTGTTTTTAAGTTTTCACATAATGTTAACTTTTAAAAACATTAAAAATAACATCTTTTTTTTAGTTGTTTTTTGAATATGTATTCTAAATTATAACCAAACATATTTTCACTAATATTTTTTGCTTTCTCTGAAAATGAAAACAGAAAATAAACAAAACAAACGCCACATGAGTAAAAATTCAAAAGGAGGGAAACATGCAAGGTTGGAAGCAAAGGAGAAGTGATTTAAAAGTCACAATAGGTACAAACTCATACTTATTTCTCTACTCTAAGTCTAAAACCAATATAAATAGGAGACGGAAAGGAAGAAAAATTACCTACATCGTTGGCCACCACCAGATAAAAGCGATTTCTGGTGGTAAGGGTGGTGCTAGAGATAGAGGTGGTGTTGGGATGAAACCTTTCCACATTATTGTGAAACACCCTCATTCTCGCGTTTTGTCTCCCACTGTGCATGTTGCATCCATCTTTCAATTTAGGGATTTTAATCCCTTTTGATTTAGATAAGACAACTTACATGTTATTTTATTTTCTTTTTTTAAAATTTTATTTGTGTATTGCTATTTGTACTCTCACTTTTTCTAAACACACTTCCTAACCAAAAATCCTTATGAATTATTCATATTATTATTTGCACCTCCATTTTTTCTAAACACACCCCTGATCAAATCCTTATGGGTTGTGCGTTTACTATTTCCACCCTTGCTTTTCCTAAACACACCCCTAACCCAAATCTTTATGGGCAATGTGTTTAATGTTTGCATCCCCATTTTTGCTAAATACACCTCTAACCTAAATAGCCAAGAGTTGTCTATTTGTTGTTTGAACTCCCACTTTTGTTAAGTGCACCTCCTTTCGCTTTAGATTACAAAATGTTTTATTTCTAGATTTTTTTTTACACCACTAATCTTGCTAAATGCACTCTTTTCATAAGGGTGTACTTGGAAATATATGAGTGTAAACAGTAAGTGTTTTTTCTTATTTTATCCATTTTGACCTTTTCTTTTTATTAGATACTTTATTTTTATCTGGTTAAGATATTGTTACAAATATATGAAGTAGGAAGTAATAAAATAACAATTAAATCTAGCAACAACAATAATAATTTAAATATAAAAAATTAAGAATAACCACTTTAGATCACTTCTAATTTTGTTTTTTATAAAATCTCGGTTGCTATAATTATTAGTATGTCACTTTAATTATTTAATTTAAAAGAAAAAGTTTAATAATAGTCACTTTGGATGCACTTCTAATTTGATTATAGTAAATTATAAAAAGGTTTATTACAATCACTTTGGATGCACTTCTTATTTGATTACCTGAACTCTTTTAAAATTAATTTTAAAATATAAAATCATGAAACGCAAACCTTTAATTATGATTACTTTAAATGCACTTTTGATCTAGTCATTATAAAGACTATTATGATTTAGTAATTGTCACTTCGGAAGCACTTTTGATATGATAATTACATTAAATAATGAAAAAACATCATGACCACTTTGGATGCACTTCTAATTTGGTCACGGTAAAAATATTTCAAAATATACACCAAAATATTAAAATTAAAAAATCAAATCAAAAGTCTTCAATACTAAATCATTTCAAGAATTATGTAAAACTTTGATTCTCCATTACACATGGAGATACATAGGAGCAAGAGTCTACTCCTGTCTAACCCCCCAAAAATAAATTAATTAAGAAGAAAAATTAAAGTTAATTGAAATAAATAAAAATACTATAATAAATTTCTTTCAATGATAAAATCCTTCTTGTTAAAATGATGAAATCAATAAATAATTTTTTTTTTATGTTTTAAGGGGTGAAATAAATATTTTTAAAGTTATTTAATTTTTTCACATTTAATTAGAGGTAATCGTTTTTATAACGGACGTTGTAGGGTGATAATATCTTGCCTACATGTAATCTGACTTCTGAACTCAAAATTTGGTTTCATATACCACTTTTTGTTTTAAAAAGTTTTTAAATGTTCTTATTAATAAAACATTCGTGACAACTCCTCTAATTTTTACCATATTTTCACCATCCTGTCGAAACTCACGTGTCGACATATGTATACATCACCATTTAAGAAAAATAAAAAACAACATATAAAAACAAAATAAAAATTTTATTGAGAACCAAAAACATATTTAAACCTATTTTTTAATTTTTTTCATTTTAATTTTCAACTACTTCAAATAATTTTACCAAACAATTATGATTCAATAAGTTATTTTAACAACTTTTAGCTGCTAACTTCCTTTTTAGCTAATTTTGTCAAACATAGTCAAAGATGTTTTTTTGTTTGTTTTATAAGTTTTTTATTTTTCTTTTAAAAAATAAGTGTTTTGCTATTATTTTTTTGTGATGGCGAAATCATTTAAGTGAGTATATTTAAATATTATTTTATATAGATAGCTACAAAATAAATAATAAAGTAGTATTGTGTTTATTTATATGTTTTTTTATAAAACCAATTAAATAAATATGAATGTATATATTAATTATTTTTATATCTTGAGGTAATCAAATATTCATTCTTTTTTTTTTCTTTTCCTTTATCTTTTTGTATCATTATTTCTTTGAATTAGTTTTTTTTAAGAGCATCAAATGCAATGTTCTATTACTTTTAACAAATGTACACTTAATATAATTTATTTAAGCTTAACTTTTAAAATTACTCTTAAAATAATTGGGACACATAATTTTTTGTGTTATTATTTTATACCTAATTAATTAATATAGTTTAATCATATTATAAAAGAGATATAATATATTTATTATAAAATAATCAACAATATCCTAATAAAAAATAATGAATGAACAACACAACTTGAAAAGACACTCTTATATTTAGAAAATGAGCAAGTCTTGATGATTAAGCTTGATTTTCGTCAAATATCTAATTTTTTTTCTAGGCTATTCAAGAAATGCCACAAAATATGGAGAAAAATTTGGTTTGGGACATTATGACAGATATGGAAAAAACACAACAATAAGATATTCAAAACAAAGTCTAAGACGATAAAAAAATATTACAGCAGATTTAGTGGGATACATGGCTATGGACACATGAAGAGGGTGGAATGTCATGTTCATTTATGGAATGAGTGATGAACCATGTATAGTGTGCATTGAGTACTACTAATGTAAGAAGATAGTCGGGGGGTGACACATAACACTCAGAGCAATTGCAAATAAGATGGAAACTATACATCTTTCGTATGATTGAGGTGCCAAATGAGGGGTACATGTTAAAGATACTTCAATGCTCAAGTTAGATAAGGATTCGGTCTAGAGCCTTAAATGAATATATAAGTATTAATGAATAGTAATTGCATTGATACTTGGTCACATATTTATTGATGGATGCTCGAGGGATTAGCCTAATTTTAGGGTTTATATTTTATTTGTAATTTTTGTCGCTATTTTGGGTAAATTATGACAACCTTTCGTATTTCCAAGATAGTTTTAATTGTGAGCACTAAGTCATTAATATGATTAATGAAGTATTTTGAATTTACTTTTTAGGAGTTACTATTTTGATAAGTCACTTTTAAAAAATGTGGCATCAACATCCTTTCTCAAACAAATTTTTAAAAAAATTACAGTTTTTCAGTTTCTTTCTTCCAAATCAAAATTCAAGGCGATCATATTTCTGTATTCACATCAGTTGGTATCAGAGTTTCGACTCCTTGGAATTTCACATGGAAGAAAATTTGTGCCAACTCAATGAATCTCAATGCCAGTTTGTTGATACTGTAGCTACACAATTTCAAAGAGTGGAACCCTGAGTTATAAGAACCCTATTTTGATCTAATCATGTTACTTGTGGTGATCAATCTTATGACTTATCACTCACTTTCTCATCTTTCTTTAGTGTGGCATCAATATCCTTTCTCAAACAAAGTTTTAAAAAAATTAGAGTTTTTCAATTTCTTTCTTCCAAATCAAAATTCAAGGCGATCTCATTTCTGTATTCACATCAGTTGGTATCAGAACTTCAACTCCTTGGAATTTCACATGGAAGAAAATTTGTTCCAACTCAATGAATCTCAACGCCAGTTTGTTGATATTGTAACTGCACAATTTCAAAGATTGGAACCCTGAGTTATAAGAACCCTATTTTGATCTAATCATGTTACTTGTGGTGATCAATCTTATGACTTATCACTCACTTTCTCATCTTTCTTTAGTGTGGCATCAATATCCTTTTTCAAACAAAGTTTTAAAAAAATGACAATTTTTCAATTTCTTTCTTCCAAATCAAAATTCAAGGCGATCTCATTTCCGTATTCACATTAGTTGGTATCAGAGCTTCGGCTCCTTCGAATTTCACATGGAAGAAAATTTGTCCCAACTCAATGAATATCAACACCAGTTTGTTGATACTGTAGTTGCACAATTTCAAAGATTGATAAAAGAGCATACGAAAGCAATGTGTGAAAGAAATATGAATCTCAACACTAGTTTGTTGATACTGTAGCTACACAATTTCAAAGATTGATAAAAGAGCATACAAAAGTAATGTGTGAAATAAATGTGGGTAAATTATGAAAAAAGTAACAATACATGTGAATAGTTTCACTCGAACCTTGCTTGAATACCCAAATGATTAACTCCTAAAATGTAAATTGAAAATACTTCATTAATCCTATTAATGACTTAGTGTTCGCAATTAAAACTAACTTGGAAATACGAAAGATCATCATAATTTACCTAGAATAGTGACAGAAATTACAAATAAAATATAAAATCCAAAATTAGGCTAACCCCTCCAGCATTCATATCATTCCTTCCTTCTTCAAAAAGATTCTTCCTCAAATCTATGACTTTATTTTTCTACAAATTTTATTCACTTATAATTTAAAATGAACAAAATCAACCTCTAGGATCAAATGCAGCTTGTAAAAATTCATGCATCAAAGAAGTTTTTCTTTTTGGTTTCAAAACCCAAACATTGGAATCAAGTGAAATTTTTCTTTTAAAATAGACCTGTGCATTTTCTTCGTGAGTTTTAACATTATTGGATGTACAATGACTCTTTAAAAGTGCTATCAACATTTTTCTTCCTCACATATGGCAATTCGTGGGTTGTATTCTCATGACCCTGTACATTCAAAATATCAATAGAAGAAGAAAAATCATTAGCAATTTTCATTTTAATGTTCTTTTTCTCTCTTTCTCTTTCCTTTTCTTTCTCTTCCTCTTGAATTATAAGAACCCTTTTCTCTCATGCCTAGGAATGTAAGAAGTAACAATACTTGTACAAGAAGAGTTAGAAAATGTAAGCATCGTTTTAGAAGAAAATATATCTCTGTTAATCAATATTTTTCTTCCTCACATATGACAATTTGTGGGTTGTATTCTCATGATCCTATGCATTCAAAATATCAATAGAAGAATAAAAATCATTAGCAGTTTTCATTTTAACGTTCTTTTTCTCTCTTTCTCTTTCCTTTTCTCTCTCTTCCTCTTCACTCTTTTCTTTTTCTAATTTTCTCTTTTCTTCTTCTAATTTTCTCTTTTCTTCTCTCTCTTTTTGTATTTTCTCCTTAAACTTATGTTGATCATCACAAACTTGCCTTGGTGTCAAAAATTTCAAATTAAGTTTGCGTCCTTCATGCACCAAAGAAACTAAAACTCTTTCACGATTTATCCTTTTAGCATGTAACCAAGACCTCCCTAAATAAGTCCATGGGAGTAATATCGCATGTCACTTCATCCACATATTTTCAATAATGAATCTAACCTTAGTTTGTCTAGGATGAAGACTCATTGGTAAGTTAAGTTTATTCATCAATCTTTCGTTCACCATGTTGCTATAACTTTCTCCATTAATTGCAAATAAATGACCTTCTATTAAACACCTTGTATAAAAAATACCCACCATAGTTTCAAATCTAGAGCTGAAGCTCTGATACCAACTAATGTAAATCTAGAAGGGTTGGATTTGTTTTATGAATCTATCTAGGTTGGAAGGTAATAGTTAACAAAAAAATGAGAATTGGGTAAACAAGAAAATGGAAATGACGAAAATGGTTTAATGAAGGGATAGATGATGCTACTTCCAAGGATGGAAGATAAGTCATATGACGCTACAAGGGTGGTGATTTACCCTTGATAAGTCTAGCAGAACGCCACAAGGAAGAAGTCATTGATAAGTTCTAAAGAGAAATTCATCTCTCACAAAAGGGTAAAAACCCAATTATTATTTCACTAATTCACTAGTTCTCTCTTAAGTATAATTCAACCCCTATTTATAGAACTAGGTGGTTGTTCAAAATCATAATTCCCAAAAGAAAAATTAAATACTCCATTATCATGTAATTATTACATGATTAATTGTATGTTACATTAATTCCTAAACTATGGAACGTTACAAAAAGTTAAAAGTCATTGTCTTCTAGATTCATATCATTTATACCTATCAAATGGACCTTTAACTTATTGTACGGTAGAAAGCGGTACCATACATCATGGAAAATGGTGATGCATCATGCAAAGCTCTATAGTACATCATGAAAATTTATTTGGTACATCATGGAAATCAATAGTGCATCATTGAATGCATAGTGATATACCATGAAAAACACTATTAAACATTGTAGAAAGCGATTCGAAACATTGGAGAAAGCAATTTGGCTTGGGACAAAAAGTGAAGGTTGTAAGGTCCTAATTTATTTGTGTATTATAATTTATAAGTGTGTGTAATAATTAAAAGGGAAACTAAATTTTATTACATGCACTTATAATTAATTTATTAATTAATGCTTAAATAAAATTTAGCTACCCTTTTAATTATTACACACACTTGTAATACATAAATAAATTAGGACCTTACGAAGGTGCACTGTGGAAAGTGTTTTTGTGCACTATGGAAAACACTATGTGGCATCACTTAAAGCGATTTGAAAAACCATAAAATACACTGACAACATTGAAAAAGGTGATGGTGCACTGTGGAAAATGCTACCATATGTTATGGAAAGCGGTGGTGTACCACGGAAAGTGTTGTGGTACATTGTGCAAAGCAATTCGGTACATCATGGAAAACAATGATGCATCATGAAATATTGAGAGGTATATCGTTGAAAACACTATGGAATATCATGAAAAGTGATTTAGAACACCGTGAAAAGCAATTCAGTATGCCACAAAAAGTGAAGACACAATGTGGAAAGCACTGTGTAACATCGCTTAAAGCGATTCCGAAAACCACATAATGCATTTCCAACAACAAAGAATGTAATGGTGCCCCATGGAAAGCGCTATCTCATGTAGTGAAAAGCAGCGGTGCAACATGGAAAGTGTTATGGTACATTGTGGAAAATGGTGTAATGTTTATGCTACTCTATTTTGAGTTTTACATGAAATAAATTTGAAGTTAGAATGTATCATTGTACTGGTACTCTTTTTGGAATTTAAGTGAATGGATATTTGAATATTTTGTATTTATTAGATAACATTTGAATTAATATCATTATATTCAAACAATTTATTTTTATTAAGAAATATTTTTTTTTCGCTACGGGACAAGTACAAGTATACCCGATATCTGGTAGAAATAAGGATAAGACATCACTCATACTCATTGGGGATGGGGATAAGAATGTAGATTGGTAGATTAGAGATAAGGATAGGGAATTTCATACTTATCCTCGTCATGTCCCACCCCATTGTCATGTCTACCACAACTAGCCAACAATTGTCATATTCTAACCAAAGTTTCAAAATCGACAAACAAAATTTAAACTAGATTTCAATAGCATAAACTCATTAGAACAAGGAGAACAAGTGATTCTTTTGTAGACAACAAGGAGAGCAAATCATAAAGGGAAACAAAAGCCACCTAAAGATGGCTTATTAGGTCATGAGAGGAAGAAGGTAAACTAACCACAAACATGAGAGAAAAAAATGAAGAACAAAGTTTGTCATTTTTAATATTTGATAGGGACATTTTTGTTAAAATATTTCATTGAAACACACCTCTATGTTTTTCAAGAGTAGCCTCCACACAACTTATTTTGAGAAGCTACTCCAAACAACTTCTCAAAATAAGTTATTTTTAGCTTTTTTAAGTTTTTTCTGTTTTTAAAAAATAATTAACAAACATCTAAAAAATTAGATCAAGTTATTATTCTGTTTAAATAAGTGACTTTTTTTAAAAAATCAAACAAACTCACCAAGCACTCATCATACCCTTGCTTTTGGTTAACCTCTTAAACAATAATTGTTATGGTATATCTAATTTATTTTACATTAAAGTATAAGAGTTTAATTATGTAGTGATAGTGTAAAAGATGTACCTGCAAAAATGTGTGATTAAAAATATTTTCCGTAATAGTCAAAATTTACCTACACAGATTGGTAAGGTACCAATGTCTAAATGACATTATCCATTCCGATTGCATGTTAATCCTTTTAGTGGACAGATTTGGTATATAAGGGTATCATATATGGTAAATCTATAAATTCGATTAGATTTTAATAACACTAAACACACCATTCTCTTTCGTTTAGTTTGGTTTGGTTTCCAACAAAGAAATATTGGTTTGGTTTCTGACAAAGACATTTTGAAAGATAGGCAGAATATAATAGAAGAAGATGGGTCTCTTTCATACCTGTACAGATTAGTAGGGTACCAGTATCTAAATGTGTCTCTTTTGTTGGCTTCTGGTCCTAGTAAAAGTCTGATTCGATAGATCATGTGGCCATAAGGTGGGTACCTGCAATGACACTCTAATGCTCAAGTCAGTGTGAGGTCAACCTTAGGGCAAGTCAAAGATGTTGTCAAGTGTCACTGTTGGCCCGACTTTTAGAAAAGTCTGACCCTAGGCTGGTCTGGCTTTAAGTAGGTCTCGCTATTTTTCGGTATACATGACAACATCCAGGCCTACTTAAATTTCAACCGGCCTAAGACCGGACTTTCCTAAAAGTTAGGAAATTGCTAAATAATAGCTGATGCAATCCTCCCTAGCAAGGTCCCTTGGCTAGAAGGATTAGATAGAAGACATGGCTAGGAAAGAGCTTCATGAAGACCTTAGGGCCATAGTTTCAATATTATGTAAATAAATTGTGTAGTTGGAGTATTTTGTTGAGTTAGTGTAAGTTTGTAATTTTAGGCTTTGTATTTTGGCTTATAGATTTTATTTTCTTTAGGAGGTGCATTTAGTCCCTTTAGTGGAGTTTGTTAATTAGATGGGTTTGGCCTAGAAGTGGTTGGATGTGTGGTTATTTATTTTTCAAACCCCTAATTGCTTCTAAAACCCTTCTAACCAATACATGAAGCATGTAAGAGACATATGGGGGCCCTTGTTCCCCTTAGATAAGTGTCACATTACCTTTCTCTCTCCTACATGGATTTTCTTGTCACTTCTTGTTTGAATTTTAATTTTAGAAGTGACATGTCACTTCCCTCCAAAATTAAAATTCAAATTTAGAGGGAAAATAGATCCATATTTTAAGGGACTTGTTTGGATCTTTTTCTTTTCCTTCCCTTAGCTATGTTACATGTCCAACATTCCCCTCTCCTCTATAAATAGCTTTTCACTTACTCTTGTAAGGAACTTTTGATCATTTAAATGAAACTAGCTTTTTGTGAGACATTTGTGAGTCTTTTTTCTATCGACCTTTGAGAGTGCAACTTGGCTTTTATCAAGGGTTCATTCCCTTGTAGCAAGGTTCTATAACCAAGGCTTATCTCCTAGATAATGGCACCTCCTCAACCATTTCTCTCCTCTTCATTACCATCTTTTTCAACCAAAGGAACCTCTTGAAGCGAGATCTTAGGGATCCATGGTCTAAAACCCAAATAGCTGTGTCTTACTCTTGAGGAATCAGAGAAAGAGTATTTTTATGAGTGATAGGAACGTAAGTGATGAATGATGATTTGATAGTATATTTATGCATTAGAGGGCGGCAAAGTGAACTCAAAACCCCACAAAGCTTCTCATCATATTCATCTTAGTTTATTTTTATGCTCTTTACTTTCAGTTAATATAGAGTAGTTTCAATTAATCTCTTATTCTTTGAAATTAATTATTATTAGTATTCTCAAAGTATAAATCTAGTCCATGTAAGATTAACCCGATACATCTACCAGATACTACATACAACTAGTGCACTTGTCAAGATTAGAGTAGAAAATTTTCTCAATCAAGTTTTTGGCACTGTTACTGGGAATTAGCGTTTGATACCTTAGAATTTTAGTAATTTTTGCTTGTCTATATTCATTTGTCCTTTTAATTATTTATTTAGTATTTTTCATATATATTCCTTTATCCTGTGTTGGCCTGTAGCTTTAGCTTCCTTATTTGTTGTTTATGCGTGACAGACTCCAGGTTGATTAGCTGCTATTTGATCCTGAGATTAAGAGAACAACTAGGAGAAACAACAACTTAACAAGGAGAAGGAAGCCTTTTGAGAAAGAAAACTAGCACAATGACACAAACTCATTAATCCCCTCTACTTGAATCCATTGAAGAATCAGTTATGGCAGAGGAAGAAGAAGTGCATCAACACATTCCCACCCTGGGAATTACACTATATATACTAGACCAAGGCAGTTCAACGGTATAGTCAGGCCTCCCACTGAGGCCAGGAATCTTCAAGTGAAGTCTACACTCATCAACTTAGTCCAGAATAATCAGTTTTCTGGGCTATCTCATGAAAACTCATACATTCACCTTAATACATTCATGGATATCCAAACACAGTGAGGATTCAGCATGTAAATGATGATGTCATCCGATTAAGACTATTTCCCTTCTCACTAGTATGGAAAGTTAAATAGTGGTTTTAGTCCTTCTCCTGTAATGCTCAGATTTCATGGGAAGAATTGATAAACAAGTTCATCACCAAGTTCTTTCCTCTAATCAAGGTGAATCAAAAGAAGATTGACATATCCAACTTAAGACAGGGAGTTGAGGAATCACTTTGTAGGGCATGGGATAGGTACAAGTCACTACTCAGGAAGATTCCAACCCATGAGTTTCATGAAGGAACTTAGCTCACCATTTTCCTATCTGGGTTAAAGCCTCAGACAAAACTCCTATTAAATGCTTCAATTGAAGGCTCACTTTTTTTACAAGACTCTTGAGCATGCTAGAAGGATTATTGAAAATATAGCTACCACTGACTCAAAGGTTCAGTATTCACGGGGACTATTTCAAAGAAAAGGGGTTTATGAGTTGAATCATTAAGATGCCCTTCTAGCTAAAAATCACAAATTGGCTCAATAGATAGAAAACTCACTAAATAAATATCCTTGATTCCTCAGCAGCTGAGAAATATGCATCACACTTCTCTCTCTTAAGACTCTCAACATGTATACCAAGCTCAAAATATGGAAGGATGTGAGCTATGTGGAGGAGCACATTTTAGTGGCAGTTGCCTTATCCCCAGTGGCTCTCAGGAAAAATTTAATTATATGGGAACTCAAGGAAAATCAAATTTCTATGGCAACAATTCTTCGCCAAATTCTTTCAATCTGAATTGGAGGAATAGTAATAATTTTATTGGCCTATCACATAGACCTCATTTTCAACACCAACATAACTTCCAATCGAGATTCTAGGGGTACAATCAATATCAATCTCTCTATCAACCACCTTAGGTAGAGCAAACTTAGCAAGCACTCTCTTATAGTTTTGAGGAGACTGTTAAGGCATTTATTGAAGTTTCAATGTCCAAGCAGAAGCAGACGAATGCCTCAATTAAGAACTTGGAAACTCAAATGGGGAAAATATCTAATGGGCTTAAAAAGGGATCATTCTTTACTCAGACTCAAACCAATCCCAAAGAGCATTGTAGTGAAATTATGACTAGAAGTGGATAGTGTTGGAGGAGAAGAAGAGCCCAGAGGAAGTTGAGAGAAAAAGTGTTGAGAATGGAAAATTTAGTGAGGTGGATTTGAGTGAAGAAAATAGTAAAAAAGAAAAAGTTATAGAGGAGAAAGAAAAAGAGAAAAAATGAGAGAAAAAAAGGGGAATTGAGTGAGGGAGAAAAGGAGAAAGTGAGGGGCAAAGGTTTAAGCACCAGGTGGCTAGGGAGGAAAGGAAGAAGTTTAAAGCTGACACACCCAAGGAGCTACCATACCCTCCTATTCCATTAGGGAATGATATTGAAAGGAAATTAGCTAGGTTCCTAGATATCTTTAAGCAATTGGAGATAAATTTTCCTTTTTCTAAAGCTCTGCAACAAATGCCTCTCTTCTCAAATTTCATGAGAAAGCTAATGAAAAAGAAGTGGAAGTACACCAAGGAAGAAGTGATTGAACTTGGAGGCAAATGAGAAGGATTTTAATGACTACAAACAATATTCAAAAGGTGGGTGAATTGAATACAGAAAACTTTTTCTGATTTATTTTCAAATTCAGTTCTAAAAACTTTGTTTAAAGAATAAATTGAGATAAGTTGTTGATACCAAGGCTAAATTTCATATTTGGATTTGTAGTTGGAAATCAGTTCCAATTACTTTTTTTATTTTAAGATTACACAATTAATCTAGCTAGTTAAATTAGATTAACATTCAACTCAATTTTAGAATTAAATCATACAGTGGAAGCAATTCAATATTTGTAAAAAGATTAAAGATAGAGAGATAATCACGCACAACAAATTTATATTGGTTCACCCTTAACTTGGGTTACATCCAATTGTTCCAATTCAAGGAAACCTAGCTTGATCAGAATCAACAAGAGTTTACAACCAAAACTCAAATGCAAATGAAACCTACAAATGCACCCTTGAAAACCTATCAAGATATTGATTCTACCTCATGCAAAACTCATGCATGATCACATTCTACTAGGAAAACTACCTAGTAATTCAATACCACAAAACAAAATTAAAGAACAATATCACCTAAATTGATTTCACGCAGAATACAATTGAAATAATGTTATATGAGTAAAATTCTTTCACAATTCTTAATCTATTTTTTATTCTTGAGAGATTTTTTATTTCTGTTAGAGATTTGTTGTTTCATAGGTTTTATGATTTTTCCTTTTCTCTAGAAACTCAATATTTCAATCTCAAAGTAATTTTGAAAGTGTGTTGTTCGTCCTTTTCAAAATGGGTTTCTTCCATTTATATGAAAAAGCTTTTTTACCTTTGGTTTAATCGATTATATCGAGTCTTAATCGATTAAATTGTTCTTTGCACAAGTTCAAAACAAACAAGAGCATTTTAAATAGTGGCGTAATTGATTAAATTGTTCTTCATCCAATATTAAGTTGCAAGATCAATTTAATAAATTAGAATAAGAACCTAATCAATTAAACTATGCAAATTAATCAATTATGGTCTAATTTAATAGATTAAAATAGTAGTTTTACATTTCTTAATCTACTTAATCATCCATGAATCAATAACCTTGTGCAAACACTTTTACAGGTATCAAATCTCATTTACACAACATTACTTAATCATAATAAGATTCATCAAGGATCTAAGAAAGATTAAGTATGATTAATATGAGATAATAGCAAAACTTATATGATGCATGTTATGATTCAAGCATAATGCAATAACACTCATCTTAGGTATTACTAGTGTTCATTATCAAAACAAATAACTCTATAAGATGATATTAATCTTCTTTTTGTTTTCTCGATAGATTCTTCAACAGAAAATGAAATGCCATCATACAAAAGTAGCTTTCACCTAAAGCTAAAGACCCAGGAAGCTTTAATCCCCTGCAAGATTGTTAAGTTGTATGTTGAAAAGGTACTCATAGATTTTGGATCAAGCATCAATCTTATGCCTCTCTCAATGCTTAGAAAGATTGGGGATGTGGAAGTGAGACCTGTCAAAATGTCCCTTTAACTAGCAAACCTCTCTATTAAGAAACCTTATGGAGTTGATGAAGATGTGTTAGCAGAAGTGGACAAATTCTTTTTCCAGTGTCATACTGGACATTGAAGATGATATAGAAGTCCCTCTTATTCAAGTTAAGAGTGAAAAATGAATAAATCATTTTCAAAATGTGTTACTTAGTGGATACCTCTAGTGATGGACGCATCACTAAAGGTGACCTAACTTAGATTCTAGTTCTTGTGGAGGATGATGATGGTGGAAAAGGAAATCATAAGAAGAATCCCAACATGTTAAACAAACCAAGCAACCAACAAAAGAAGCATGATGGGAAGAAGACAAAGAAAAAATGGAAGTTTGAACTTTCTGCCATCAAGAGGAAGAAAAGATGGAAGTTTCATTAAGAAAAAGGAATTCAGCTTAGCATGACTCTTTTGCAGTGCAAACACGAAAAAAGGGCTCATCATTAGATGTGGTTGATAGGTACACCACCACCAGTGTTTTTGATATCCACTAAGAGCATGTGGACCATCAGGCTTGCTTTTACTTTCATATAGTTGTAGTGAATTGTGTCTGTGTTAGTGGTTAGGTGACTTATTCATGTTTTTGCTTTTAGTAATAGTATAGAGTAGTTATATTTTTTGCATTTAGTAGTAGTTGGGTTTATCAATGTTTTGTTAGTTTAGTTAGTATAGGTTGTTGTTAGTTTAGAATATTTATTTACTTGTTGTTTTGGTATTTAGTTTACTTATGTAGTTGTTGTTTTGTGTTTTTTGTGAGTTGTTTGTGTTTGGTGTGTAAGTGCATTATTAGTTTGTTGGTTAACTATTGTGAACTTTAAGTTTTATACTTTGTTATATTCAATTTCGTGTGTAAAGGTGAATGTGTGATTCTAGTTATGTTTGGTGTGTTGTGTAGTCATGATACCTAGTTTATGCATTAGTAAGTAGTTTTAGTGTGTTTTACAGGTGATTTTGGCCCATGTGTGCTTTGTGAGTTTAAGTGTTGTTTTTGTTAACGTGAGCAGGTTTCTTTAGTGCTAAATAGGTTAATTTTTGTGTTAATTATGAAGATTTGTGGTTAGTTTGTGTTTTCGGTAGATGAGTTCCACATTAAGCGAATTTGCTCACTTTGTTTTGTGAAATTGCATATGCATTGATTTGTCATTTTAGTGTTAAATTTGTAAATTTAAGGGTATGTGCAAGTTTTTTTAGTGTCTCATAGCATGGTTGTGTTGTTAGTTTAGTCATTCCATGCATATTGTGTATTTTGACCTCTTAGGTTGTGATTTTAGGCATATTTATGCATTAGTTTTGCGTTAGATTGCATTTGCATAATTCATTAGTTTTAATGTTGATTATGTGATTTTGATTGTTAAGACATGTTTGTTTAGGTCCATGTGTGGTAGTTGTGTTGTTAATTCTGCCAAATTCACTATAGATTTCATTTTGGATGCGCGGGTGGTCAGTTTTGAGGCACAAAATCTGGTTTTTTAAACTAGATTGTGCAATCTGGTATACAATGCCCAATGCTCTTCATATGGTCGTTGGTTCTACAAATTGGATTTTTTGCTTATGAACGCCCAGCGCCTGTCCTGTGGTTGTTGGGCACTCGTCTTCTTTTTGCAATTCGCATATGAGCATTGGGTGCCCATCTTATGGACGCTAGTCCTTGAGTGTGTGCATTTTGGTTTTTGTTCTCTATTAGGGGGTGCTCAGTGGTAGTTCCATGAATGTTGGGCATTGCGATGCAATCCCACTTAGCATACATCATGGCTAGGAGGATTAGAGGGAGACTAGGCTTGGATGGAAACTCATTGAAGACATGAAGCCATAATCTTAGGATATTTTCACTTGTAAATATTTTTAAGTTGTCATTTACATTTTGGGTGTGAGGTTGCTCACCCTTAAGGCCATGTATTTAGGTCATTTTTCTTTCTAAATAAGCATGTAGGTGTAAGAAGTAAAAAGGAAGAAGTAAACTTAGAATAGAGCCTTATTTTAGGCATGTTGGGTTTGTCCATCTACCTAAAATAAGAGCTATTATTTGCACCCCTTATTAGAGTTAGGCACCACTTATTAAGACCATTAAGCTTGGGTTAATTAGGCTTAATCCTAATGAGGCTCAAGTCCCACATTGCCTTGATTTGTATACCTAAGCTCCTCTTTTGGGCTATATATACTCATTCCCCTTCTTTGGGCTATAGACTCTATTTAAGCTATTATTCTTGAGTATTATTTTGAGAACTCTCTCTTTTGAGGATTCTCTACCTTTAAGTTTTTATCAAGGGTCCTCTCCAAGGCAAGCCTCATAAAATTTTCTTGACTTATCTTTTCCTTTAAGAGAAGTGGCGTCAAGCTTCCCTCTTATTCCTAGCCTTTTTCCATCCTTCATCTTCTTTGAGGAAGGACCTTGGTGAAGGAGATCCAAGGAGTGCATCAAGTGGTATCATGATCCACCTTCCATAGTCCATTCTTCCTTCTCTTCTTCTTGTTTTAACGTTAATTCGTTTATATTTTTCTGCATTTTTAAGCTTTATTTTTTGTTTCCTTTTTATTGTCATTTTATTTCCTTTCATGTCTTGGTAGTAGTAGATTTAATATCTTGTTATTTACCTTCTTGCACTTTTATTTCTTGGTTCAATTTTCTTAGTTCCTTAGTGAAAGAGATCCAAGGAGTGCATTACACTAACTCACAGAGACCACTTTCCAACCCTCTATTTTGTGCTCTCATGCATCCTTTCATATTTTCTTTTATGTGATGTTCATGTTCTTTAATTGTTTGCGTTGTTGGTGTTCTAAATCTATTTTGTAGAAGCATCCTCCATGATTGTCACTATGACTTAGTACTAAGGAGCTTGGGGACAGGTTCACTTCTGTTAGAGGGGGAATGGTCCTCCAAATCTTAAATGGATTCGAACACTATTTGTAAACTTTCATACATTTCTTTGCATCTGCATTTTGTTCAATGAAATTGCATAAATTTCCTACTGGATAGTTTTAGTTGACATTGTTTTGTAAGTATGTGCATTGTGTTTAGATTCATTATCTTCCCCTTTATTGGTGATTAAAATGCTCTAGTGTTGTTTTTTGTGCAATTTTTACTTGTGGATGTCATGGAGTGAATTGATTTAATTTTGTACTGTTGATTCTTTTGGCAAATCTTTGTTGATTTTTGAAAGAGAGCATTACCCTATGAGGTTTTGAGCTTAAACGATAATTGTTGTGTGAATCACTATGTATTCCATGTTGTTGATTTTGCTTGATTCTCACTGACTAATTCTTTGCATGCATGGTTGAAAAATTATCAAGGCCTTGTTTCTTTATGTAGCCACTTAGCCAAATAGCCTACCAATTAAATGTTTGACCCTTGATTCCCTTATTAAGCATTAATTGAATTAATTCTTGTTTTTATGAACCTTTGAGCTAAATCAGTACATTACACTCCTTTACCTTAGGGTTGAGAAAGTGTGTACATGAGATTGGTTCTGCAACAAGTTTGAGGGAAAGTGTTTATGGAGAGTCAAGTACAGTTTAAGGCTTAAGTGTGTTACATCATTCATTGTTTAAAAAAAAAAGAAGAAAGAAGAAAAGGGAAAAAATGAGTGCATAAAAAGATTTGTGAATAAAAAGCTTGGTTATTGATTGGTGCATATTAGAAATTTATTTGAACCAATATTTTTAGTGAGAATTGTTGGGGTTTTGGGAATACTTTGTAAAAAGGATGAATTGATCTCATTGTATATTTCTCTTTCAACTTTTATTTGTTTTCCTGAAAAAACTAATTTTCTTTCTAGCCCGACCAAGTTACAAGCTTAATAAGCCTTTGTGATTTCAATTCTGCATGCTTTGTTTTTTGTTGTGTTGAGATGAACAGCAAAGTCTATTGTATCGAAATATTATGTGACATGAGTGTTAATTTTTCCATTCCAAACAGTTGTATAGAGTGAAATACTTTACCGGTGAGGTTACTCAAATTTTGTGATCTACATAGCTTTCCTTTTGAGTTGATTAGTGCATGGTAAACCTCTTTTTACTCTTGCGAGCACCATAGTTGAATTGTTAATTTGTTATGAGCACTCAATGATTGTAGTTATTAATGAAGGGAAGATTTTGGTTCTAGATTGTGTTGTGTTGTGTTGCATTTGTTCAGTTTGCCGTAATGTATTCTGTTTCTATTTCATTTTGTGATGTTGTTGTAATAGCATGCATAAATAGAGCAATTATCCTCACTCAAACTTATTTAAAGCCTTGTATTCCTCCTTTTTATACAAAAATGTAATATTTAAGAAATACTTATTACATATTTACTTTTGTGCATATTTTACTTCTATTTTCTTGTTTTCCGTTATTTGAGTCAGGTTTTTTAAGGAGCCTAGAAGAAGGTTGGAAGAATGGGAAGCCTAGAGCCAGCGGCCAAGGAGTGGCCGCCCAGTGCCGGTGCGCAAACAAAATCACATTTATAAAGAAAACATTGCGAAACATGGGAACGTATTGAGAAGCGATAGCTAAAGTTCCATTCTCTCATTTCCAGCATCATTTCCACCTCCATTTACTCCATTTTACATCCATTTTGTAGCTCTATGCCACTAATCATGCTTTCCACATCCATGGACAACTAGATTCTTTTGGTTGGGGTTTTGATATAACTTTATCCTGAACTGTATTTTATAATTTACTCTATTAATCTAAGTTTATCCTTCATTGTTAGAATTTTTCTTTACCCTGCATTTGATTTAATAATGTTTTGTGAATTTTGTTTGTTGAATGAACTCGGGAGAGGGATTTTGCTTGCTAAATGAGAAAAGCTCCCAATGATATTCGTTTCTCAAGAGAGACATTGGCTATCTTGAGCTCATTTTCTTAATGCAGGTTATTTGACTTTAGATTGTGTGAGGGATCCATGATCCAAAACCCAAATAGCTTAGTCTCTTACTCTTGAGGAATCAGAGAAAAAGTATTTTTATGAATGTTAGGAATGTGAGTGATGAATGATAATTTGATAGTATATTTAGGCATTAGAGGAGCGACAAACTGAACTCAAAACTCCACCAAGCTTCTCATCATATTTATCTTTGATTATTTTATGCTATTTACTTTCAGTCAATATAGAGTAGTTTCAATAATTTCCTATTATTTGCAAATAATTATTATTAGGATTCTCAAAGTATCAATCTAGTTCCTGTGGGATCGACCTAATACATATATCGATACTATATGCAACTGATGCACTTGCCAAGAATAGAGTAGAAAAATTGCTCATCATTAGACACACTAGCTCGGGTAAGGTCCATCACCCTTAAGTAATTTTGCATATACCCATCATGTGCCCACCAGACTTGTTGACTCAAACTTTTTGTAGGATTAGAAGCCAAAGAAAGAGACACATTCAGACATTGGTACCCTACCAATTTGTGCAGGTACGAAAGAGACTCACCATTTCTTCTATTTTATTCTGCCTATCTTTCCAAATGTCTCTATCGGAAACCAAACCAATATTACTTTGTCTGAACCATCGTCTTGCCTCCTCAATCTTCTCTTTAAGGCTAAAGGGTATTACTTACTCAGCCCCACGGTGGGCGCCAAAATGTACCTGCAAAAATGTGAAGCTACAAACATTTTCCAGGGAAACTTTCCCTGGAAGTTTAGAAACCAAACCAAAGAGAGTGGTGTGTTTAATGTTATTAAAATTGAATCAAATTCATGATTCACCGTATATAATACCCATATATACCACCATGCAATCAAAATGGATAATCTCATTTAGATATTGGTATCTTACCAATTTGTGCAGGTATATGGGAAAATGTTTGTAGCTTCACATTTTTGCAGGTACATTTTGGCGCCCACCGTGGGGCTGAGTAAGTAATACCCTTTAGCCTTAAAGAGAAGATTGAGGAGGCAAGACGATGGTTCAGACAAAGTTTCCCTGGAAGTTTAGAAATATCCCTTGAGATGGTTCCCTCAGGCAATCAGCACCGGTAAGGACCCACCTTAAGCGTATACCCGAAACAAAATAAGATTTCTCTCTCGAGCAACCAGTCCAAGTAAGGACACACCTTCAGTGAAGCCCATAAATGAAACAAGGTTTCCCTCTTGGGCAACTAGCCCATATAAGGATGCACCTTAGGCGCAAACTAGAAACGAAAGAAGAAGGTTTCCCTGTTAGACGCATTGGTTTAGCAACGTCGTCGTCGCTTCGCTCCTTGGCACTGGTGGGGTTGTGTACCAAATCGAACCTGTCTCTAGTCATCCTAAAGTGAAAGGTTCAAACTACTCTTTTTGGGTATATCTAAACCCTAATGACCTAAGTACAAGCCCAAAAAGGTAAACACTATAGATAGAGGGTAATAATCACATGTTTGCCCACTCAATAATATATATTATTCTCACTTACACAAGATAAACCAAAGAGAGTGATGTATTTAGTGTTATTAAAATTGAATCGAATGAATGAATTCATCGTATATAATACCCTTATACCAACTTTGTTCGCTAAAAGGATTAGCATGCAATCAGAATGGATAATATCATTAAGACATTGGTACCTACCAATATGTGCAAGCACATTTGGGCCATTATGAAAAAATATTTGTAGTATCATATTTTTGCAAGTACATTTTGACGCCACCATGGGGTTAGTAATACCCTTTGGCTTCAAAGAAAAGATTAAACAGGTGAGACGATAGTTTAGAAAAGGCTCTTAACCTTATGATTGTGGGTTTGGTCTCTATGGTGGGTGCCAAAATGTACCTGTAAAAATCTGAGGCTACAAATATTTTCTATAATAGCCAAAATGTACCTGCACAAATTGGTAGGGTACCAATGTCTGAATGACATAATCTATTTCGATGGAATGCTAATACTTCCAGTGGACAAAGTTGGTATATAAGGGCATTATATATGGTGAATCCATGAATGCGATTCGATTTTAATAACACTATACACACCACTCTCTTTCATTTGGTTTGGTTTCCGACATAGCAATATTGGTTTGATTACTGACAGAGGCATTTTGAAAGATAGGCAGAATAGAATAAAAGAAATGGTGGGTCTCTTTCATACATGTACAAACTGGTGGAGTATCAATGTTTGAATCTGTCTCTTTCATTTACTTCTGATTCTAACAAAAGTCTAAGTCAGTAGATCTGGTGGACATAGGGTGGATAGTATATATTATTGAGTGAGTCAAATATGTTGTTAAGTGTCGATCAGAATAATATATATTATTGAGTGATCAAATTTGGCTTATTACCCTCTATTTATATAGTGTGTACCTTTTTGGGTTTGGGCTTTGGTCATTAGGGTTTGGATATACCTGAAAAGGGTAATTTGGATCTTTCACTTTATGGATGATTAGGGACAAGCCCAATCCGATGCAAAAAGAGTTTTACACTGACACACAATCACACTCTTTTATTTACGTGACTTTTAAAATGTTAATGGTTGAAATCATCAATAATGAAATACTGTGATTCTAGGTTTGTGTAAGAAGTTTTATAACGGATTTTCATAACTTTTTTCCTCAAATTATAATACTTTCTTTCAATACTCTTTTGAGACTTAGATAGTTGTATTTGAAATTCAGCTTTTAGTTGTTAATTATTCAACTATTTATTTCAAACACATTTCAAATGTATGCATGTGGTTACTTTTAGGCTTCTTAGAAATATGTGAATGCTTAAATTACATTGCTCTAAAATCGTATTGGGAAATTCGATAAGATTTTTCTTTTTTTTTTTTCTAAATTGAGTTTATACAATGATATTGTTTGGGTATAATAGTATTTACTCTTAATTTAATTCAAAATATAGAGTATATCTCTTGTGGTTGTGGATGAGAGATTACCCAAATCACTACCTACCCTTGTACCAAAATATGAAAAAAAAAAAAACCACCAATTTTCCACGAGGACCATGACACTGAAAACACGGAAAAAAGTGCTAAAGAGGAAATTCAAATTCTTCTTGAGAGGTTTGTATATCTTATAAAGCTTTTGCCACCCCTTCCCTTTTTGTCCACGCATAATGGCTCCTTTTGCACACACTAGGAATAACTTCTTTTCCAAGTTCCTTGATTCATTCCTTCACCTTATACACATTCTATAAAAGGGCCTTATAAATAAATCCATCTATCTTAATCTTTAAGAAAGAAGAAACAATCCATTATTTGAGATAAAAGAGAAATTTCTCAGAGACTTGTTTTAGCTCAAAGGAAATGGTTAAGGTAACTGTAGTTGGAAGGGTAAGCGATGGATTGCCTCTAGCACAAGGACTGAGATATGTGAATGAAGAGAATGGATATCTTTCATGTTACAGACAACAAGCAGAGTTCATACTCCAAGAAATTTCAAGGGAAGCATTAACAGCCTCCAAGATGACTATTCATATTGATCATTTCTGCTTCAAGTATCCTTCCTTTTTTAATTTTTTTTGTTCTTTTAATTTCTTTCAAAATCAGTTTTGGTTCTTTTATAGATGAAGTTGTTGTCATGCTTTCAATTTTTGTCATGCCTCATATTTTTCATTTACTAGTACCCTTTATCACAGGCTGATCTTTCAGGAATTAGAGTTTATGTTGAGGCTATTAACATTCCATTTAAACCATAGAGTTTAAATTAATGGCACTTACTTTTTTCGGGTTTTTTTACTCTCTAGTTTCATAAGTTGCATTGCGATAAATTTTATTATGATTATATTCTTTTGGTATTAAGCTACTTGGTCGAGAGCGGAGTTGTTTTCATTGTCTTGTGTGAATCCACCTACCCAAGAAAACTGGCCTTCCATTACCTACAAGATATACAAAAGGAGTTTCAGAAGTTTGATAAAACTCTCATAGGCAAAATCACAAGACCATACAGCTTTGTCAAATTTGGTAATTCCCTTGAACCATTAGCCTGCTACAATGATACCATTGCTAGCACTTGGTGTTAATGTTTGCTAACTAAGGAATGGAGGTCGACTTTTCCCCCACTCTTTGTGATATTTTTGTTTTTGCCATAGTTCCTTGCCAAACAAATCACAGTTTCTTTGTCAGATGGTATAATTGCTAACATTAGCAGACAGTATATTGATACAAGAACTCAGGCCAACCTATCAAAACTCAATGCTAACCGGAAACAGGATTTAGATATTGCCACTGAAGACATTAACAGCATTTTAGAAAGGAAGAGAAATTCAGGTAAGCTTATTCACCCTCTCCTCAACTATTCATGACAATTTTGATTGTTTGCACTAAGAAACATGCAAGTTATGCAACTTTTTGGTCACATGGCAATATGTATCTTGTAATGACAGAAACAATAAGAAGGTTTCCAGTTACTCTTCCGCCTGAATCGACAATTTGGTGTTCCCACCGCCTTGAGGTATACTAAAACTGAATGCACCAAATTTTCCTTTCCCATTTTCTAGGCAAGAGAACAGAAAAATCAGAAGTTAATTGTTCATTTTATTCTTTTTGGGAACAGGTGATTGCATTGAAATGGACACCTATTATTATCATTGTAACTACTTTGATGGCTCTTCTATGGGCTAGCTTAGTCCTCACAGATGACTTTACTATTTCAAGATGGTGACATCCCCTCAGATCATGACTAAAGATGATGGTTTAATTCCATAAAACTTAAATGCTTCAAGGACTTGAAGAAATGTCATGGTCCACTAGTATTAAATATGCTACAACATTGATATTGGAAATTGGAGAACAAAATAAATGATACGGGGTGCCCTACTGCCATCCCTTCGCCAGCACATCATCCAGGAAACACAGAGAAAGAGAGATACAATTTGATCGAAGAAGAAAAATTCTGATTTGTCATGGAGTTTCTACTCTCTACCTTGAAAGTGAATTAGTGGTACACACGAGTTGCACATTGATATTTATCAAATGTATCATATAATTTATGATTATTATATATTACAGTAATAAGTTGGTATCCACATGTATCGTGGTATCTACTTCGGATGTGTTGTTAATGAGAGTAGTTAGCATAATCAGAGAATTAGTAAAATCAACTTATAGGGATGTAAAGGAGGTTGAATCCAACTGGTCAACTTTGTTCTAATAGCATGTTTTGGTTTCTTATTATCTCTAAAAATTAAATTACCACGTCAATTACTTGCTGCATATTGGCTAGATGTTAATATCACACTTCTGAGTTATTAATATGTAGTTTTGCACCACCAAATTTCTATAATCTTAGCCAATCTCTATCTAACACATATTTAATTTTTTAAATTTATAAAAAAATTAATAAAACTTGGTCAAGTTATATAGAAATTAAGTAAGATCATAATAAAAAAATCAATCGTACTAATAGTTTTTTACCACATAATAACTTCTCCAATCTTCACAGTTATTAGGCATGAACCTTTACCATTTTTCAACCATCAGGTATAGCAGCTCGGTAGCGTGAATGCCTGATATTTCACAATCATATTCATATAGACGGCCAAATTTCTACACCTTGACCTATTAGCACTTAATGCCAAAAATGTTTAAATTTTTCCGTAAAAACGTAGAGGACCACGGGGAAGTTGACTTCTTAATTTGAAACGGATTACATATATGTAGGCAACGACAATTCTTGGAAGAATAACTACTAATCATGCGTGTAGCTTCCTATTGAACTCATATTTGGAAGGTGTAGGAGTGTAATACGTACAACTTGGAATAGAACTATTATTTTATTTTACATATCTAAAGTTTGATTGTTTTCTGTATGTATCCTTAGAAAATAATATTATTCCTTGCTGACCAGCCCGGAAACTTCGCTCTCATATGTACATCATTGCATCATTGCTCATGCTGAAATTGCTACTTATGTCAATCCCAGGCAAACAATGGATGAAACCATTTTCCACCATTTGATTTGCAAACTTTAGCTGTGAATTGAACATCTCAGGGGCTGAAATGTTAGCTACACATCTATGATACTCTCCTCCAAAGGGTACATCTGACATATCATGAATTGTAGCTTCCTGCAAAGTTGAATTTTCATCAAATCCATTCCTCAAACCCAAAGAGTCAACCGAATTTGCAGAGTTTATATAATCCAGTGAAAGCCACTCAGCAAATAATAGTTTTGGTAAGGAGCTTTGACAGGCCTCTTTGTTGAAGATATGATTGTCTGGGCCTTGGGTAGCAAGTTTTTGGAGAGAATTTGAAGAGTATATGGTATCTGAGCTTGAGCTAGCATTCTTAATTTGGTTATGAGATACCAATTCCGTAGCTTTCACCACTTTCTTTTTCAAATATGAATGCCAGTAATTTTTTATCTCATTGTCTGTCCTTCCTGGCAAATGCTGTGATATCTGTGACCACCTAGCCAACAAAATTCAGCTGCTCTCAGCAGTCTTCATTGAAAAGGGAGGAAATAATAGCAAAGAATTTTAACACCATTTTTTTATTCCTTCCCTCCATATTATTGGAAAGTCGTAATGAATTTCTGTCTAAAATTCAGGCATACTCTTTACCACAACTATGAATTAATGTTACCAAGTTCTCACACACACAATCTTTATGTGAATAATTTTCTTTTTTCAATTTATAAAATGTTTGATGATTGTTAATTGGAGCATATGAAGAGGCACTCTGACATTCTATAAAATGGACAAATAACATTGGGCTAGATAGATTTAAATTAAATATACAGAATTGAGAAATAGTTTAATAGACTTTTTGTTCTCAATGTTCACCCCTTTTTTTTTTAAATAAAAAAAGGAGCGTGCCATCTAAGTAAATTCATGGCTTGATATACTTTTTTTTATTTTTCATTTTAAAAGGATCTCTTGCTTTTACAAAAATAGAACTAAATATTAAACTACTTCCAATCCAATACATTCTCTAACTTAACCTCACAACATTGAATTATAGACATTGTTCTTTCCCTTTACTTGCATCATTTTGCACTAATTAAATCATAATTAACATTTAACACCCACTCCTGACAAGCCTACTTCAATATTTTAGGCTACAAATTACAAAATTTACTTTTATTCAAACAAGTTGCTCGTACAATTGGAATTAGGATGTTTACACTGGGGGTTATTTTAGTTTTTGTCTTAGAAGTTATGGGACTAAATAAGAAAAATAATTGCAGTTACGTTTTAAAAGTATTATAAAATTTTAATCAAACAAAAAAAATCTTTAATAATTTGAATTGATTTTTTTGTTGTAATTTTAAAAACCCGCTACTAAATATTAAAAGTTATGGACTTACCGTTACTTGTCAATTGGAAAATGTTAATTATAATAATTCACTCATAAACTATCTTGTAAGTGTCAATTATAATAATTTGCTTAATAACTTTTTCAATAAGTATCCTGTGTAAAGTGATTAGTAATTTTATATATTATTTTGAAATGGCGTAAGTTATTTAAGAAAAAAAAATAGCAGCATGTGTTGATGGGATTTAGGAATTTAACCACACAATTTAAAAATTCAATAAATCGAAAAGACTTAATCAATTTTAGTTTTTTATCGGATTTTAGTTTGGCTAGGTGAGATCTTTACCCCGTAATTGGAACTGTTAAAATTTGATAAAGTGAAGAAAATTTACTCTTCTAGCTTACTTGTTGCCCAGCATGTGGTGAAGGGTGAGGATTGTCTCCTCTTCTTGTTTGTTGAACTTCCCTCTCTTTAATCCTGGCCTTAGATAGTTGATCCACCTTAATCTACAGCTCTTTCCATTCCTTTGCAAGCCTGTACATAAATGTATTTGCCCCATCAAACATTAAAAAAAATTATAAAACCCTATTGATTTGACAAAATATTTTGATTAATGATTCTTCTACTGTTACTCAAATGCCTGTCTAGTCTAGTCTGCCATACGGTGTAAGAAATACGCAGGCCAGAATAGTCAAATTACTTTAGCAAGGGGATTATTAAATTTCAGTGACTACCAAGTTATCTTTTTAAATATAAGCGAAAATGAAAAATTTTTAAAATAATAATTTGGATAAAAGTAGTCTACTTAATGTTTAATAGAATATTATTGAATGATAGTAAAAAAATTATTAAAAACTGAAAGAACTGAAAAATTTTAAAACGAAAATCCAAAAAAATAATGGAAATAGATTTGTTTTCACACCCTACCAAAAACAAATATTTTGCTTTATCAAAGCAACCTTTTCATGCCCACCATTAATAGAAGTAATTCAAATAAAGGGGAAAGTAAAGTTATAACTTATCTCAATTTTATTGATGTTAAAAACGTGCCCACATTTTTATTTAATAACTTAATCTGAGTTCAAATCTGTTGTAGGCATTTTTTTAATCAAAGAGAGACCTTTCTTTGAGAAGACAAATGATATATCCATCTAGTAATAGTACAGCATTATAACTGTAGTAACTAGTAAGATTATGGAATAATGCTCCTTTTTCGTAGGAATAATTGCGGTATGATTGACAAAAGGTCTTAAACAGGTAAGCAAAAAGAAACCAACCTGCCTTAATGGGGATAGAACTCCAACAGCCATGACCATGCTTAAGGATGTAGTTTCTGAGCTTATTGTCTTCTTCGGGTGACCATAACCCCTTCTTATGTTTTGGCTTTGCCTTTTCCAATGGCTGGCACCCCATTTTACTTTGCCTCAGAGAATATCACTTCAATGGTAGGCTTGGATTCTCTATTACAGAATACACAGAGAAAGAAGGAATAATATTTGGTAGGGAAATAGTGCATAGACAAACTTATATATAAAAATATCAGGAAATAGTCGTGCTAATGCATCTTTTTTTCCCATTAGTTATTCACATCAAGCGTTGAAATAACAAATAATAAATGTATAAAATTCTATTGAATAAAAAATTTCTGTCCTGCCCCAAAGGGTTGAAAACTTGTTCCACCTTACTGAAATTCACCTTCACCGACTCAAAGGGTGCTAATTTGGTATCAACTTGAATATATCACATGTTCAAAATCCCAAAAAGTTACATAATTTATTTTTTGGTACAATATGGACGGAGTTTGTTTTTGCATTTAAATTGCACATTTTTATTTTTTTATGACAAATATGAAAGTCTTTTTGATGTTAAGGGTTTCGATTCTTTAAAGATAAGAAAATAGTGTCCAGTCTCTACGCACAACGTAAATTAATTTAACATATGAAACTTCATTTTGTTCTCTGGCCTGGCAGACTGAATGGTAAATTGGTAATGAGGTAATAATAGGAATGCAGAGCATACTATTCACTGAGCCAGTAACCCTGACAGCTTAGGCTTATTCAGTCTATACGTGTCTGGTGCCGACACATTCTCTACTGCACGAGAGAAATCAACAAAATACTGCATAGTACTTTGTAGCAAATAAAGAGTACTGCATATTCTCGTATTAAACTTGATCAGCATCAATTGTCACATTGGTTTTTAAGTGTAACTAGTAACTAGTTGTAACCCATAGTTACAATAAACTTGGAAACTAGGCAAAACTGATCATTTTATTACCATTACCATGCACATCCGAATAATAACAAAAGCATTTTCATGTGCACATTTAAATCTTATATTCTATAAGTAAATATGCGGTTTAGTTTATGGATTTTGATATTTTCAATGAAGGGGTTTTGGCATCTACCTTTTAAAATTTCAGGCACTGCATAATTCAATTTCAAATAAGGCAATAAATGTTAAAAATCCTGCTTTGTGTTGATGCTCCAGCATGTTCACTGTTCTTTTAACTGGTGTCTACTGTTAGAATTGAATAAGATCCAGTTGGGTAAGATTAATTTTGGAAAAGTATGATGAAAAGACTAAATGAGGCTTATAAATTTAAAAGAATACTACTTTAAGATAGGATTAACAAAAACACAGACTAAGAATTGGAGAAATAAAAAATTCATAAAAGAAGAAATCATCAAATTCCTTAAGTCAGATTTTTGTTACAAAAACTTAATTCAGTTAAGAAAGAAGTCTTTGTCCTCTTTCTGTGGCTGATGTATGCATTATAAATAAATGCCACCTACAGTGAATCCGGTAAGCGTGAAAAATATACAAGCGTGTGCATGCTGAAATGCTATAGGAGAAAATTGTCCTTCCTAGAGTCATTACACTTGCATTATTGCAAAAGGAACGTTTGTACAAAGTTGGTAGATGATAGAAAATGATTGCATTGATGGTGAACAACATCAGGATAAGAACAGTAAAATTGGTAAATAATAGAGAATGGCTTAAAGGCTCTTTAAGATGGATCATGTGTGAATGTACAATTATAGGTGAACTCTAAGTTTACACAGCCTTCTAACAAAATGTTCATCTCACTTGTTGCAATGTCTGGCTGATGTAAAAAGAAAAAAAATAGAATAGTGTTTTCCTTACTATTTAATTGGTTACTCAAGATTTCTTTTACATTTTATGAATAATTATACAACTTCAATATTGTTTTAACAGATTACATGGTGGCTAACATAATAGTTATTACGGATTCTTGTATTGATTATTCTTGTCAATATAGTAAAGTCATGTGATCATTGTTTAACATATGTAATCTATTTTTTGTTTTCTATAATCATGTAAACAGTGTTAATAATTTCTTATGATCGAGGTTGATCTATCTTTTAATAAAATATTTTGCTTTAAAAAAAATGAATCATATGTTTAATACTAGAAGTTGGATTTGTTTATAACTACATGTTGAGTGAAAATGTTGATCATGAAAAACCTGTTGCCTAAGAAAATTGTTACAGTATTTTAAATTAGCTCATAGCCACCAATAAATACAAAATTACAACAAAGCCAGCAAATAAATTAATTTGAATTATTTCCAGAGGCACAGAGCACAGAGGATCAATTTCTGTTGCATTATTAGTACAAATCAAAATGAAACTCTTTAAAATGAAAGACATTTGGTGATAAATTAGTTGTCAGATGCAGAGTATCCCCCTAACTTATTCCAGAGAAGAAGGATATACTATCATGGTGGATACTGGAATTTTAAAATGGAATCTTAGGAGTCCCCATGGATATCTTGGAGTTGGTAGTGTCCCTTCATTCAGGCATATACACAAGCAAAACAAGGCATTGACTAAGAAAAATGATCCCTATTCCACAATTAGTTCTCGCCAAGCAATCCTAGTGTGACACGACAAAGGTACACTACAGCTTTGGCGAAGAAATTCCCAACCGCGTATATGTTTGTATTTACATTATTATTCCGAATTTTAGATTATTGAATCAATTAATAACTTGATGAGATCAACAAGGAATCACAATTATTGTTCAGAATTTGACAATGTGGTTGTTTTAATATATTAACGGAAAAATATTTTATTTTCATATTTAACTAACAGACCCCACTGAAGTCCTCCTTTGCAAGATAACACTTTCGTTAGAAAAAAAAAATGGTTGGAAAACTAGACACAAAGTTCAATGGAGATAAAAAATTGCCACGCATGGTTGAAGCTTGGCCCCCTCTAAGTAGCAAGAATTATTCAGTTTGACAAATAATATTAAACAATAATGTTAATAAGAACGAAGAAACATAAAGACTTTTCTAAATGCCCTTTAAAAAGACTAATAAGATGGGATATTCGGATGGAACTTACTAAATACATATAAACCTTGAATGAACTTAAGAAAATTGTGTAGGCGTGCTTGAAGCTCTAATGGATGTGTTTTCATTCGGATATCAAAACCTGAAGTTGTGAAGCATGCTGTGCACACTTGTTTGCTTCTGCCTAAACTTATGGAACAATTAATTATCTTATTCTTGTGGAAATGATCAAGAATCGTTATTTGCCGTCTTTCATCTTTTAGGTCTTCAACGGAATCATACAGTTGTTGTTGTTTTGCACTTTTTACTAAGGTTATTCGTGTAAAATTTAGTCCTAAGATAGAAGAAATTTTGATTTTATTAACAAATGGGGTAAGACAACCTTGACAAATTGAAACGACGAGGAGAAAATATTTACACACTAATATTTTGAAGTTTTGGGTTAAAAATTATATTATCACTTTTTTTATGAGGCAAAGATATTATTAAAAACTAAAAAGTACAAAATATGTGATAAATTGATTTTTTACTCGTATTTTTATCATCTTTAATATCTTTTTAAGAAATGAATGGCATATTTATTGACAATACTCATTTTTTAATGTTTATTCTCACTTTAGACATATATTTCAGAAACATAAAGAATAAGAGATAAACATGGGTTTTTTATAGAGCAATTGTTGAAGATCTAGGATAACACATTTGTGCTACACTACAACAAATTCGTGCCAAAAAGAAGCTTAGTCCAAACTATTTCTATAAAAGGGGATTCACTTTGGAACTGATGAAAAGATGGATCTGTGACCAGAGATAAGAAACAACAAGGAAGTTTTGAATTGAATCGATTCACAGTACTTTATATCAATAAATCTTTTTTTTATCATTGATGTACTGTTTAATTCTTAGGACATTTGGTTTTACATTACCCATGTCTTAGTAATTCCCTTTTTCTAAAGTTATGATGTAAACTCTTTGTTAATGACATTCCGTGAATAAATCATCTCAATTTATTAGTTAATATTTTAATCATTTGAATATTCATGACCTTTGATATGTGAATGATTGAACTGTGAAATAATTAGTTTGTTCTGATATAATTGACCAAATTTATTGGGTAAACCTCTAATTGATTCATAATGAACCAATTCTAAATTGAATTCTTCCATGACCAAATTAGGATTAAATTGTTTGTGTGAATAGTCAAACGCACAACAAATTCAATAAGGTATTGGTAATTATTGAATAACCATAATTGAATGCTTAGCAAATAGAGCGAAACCATTGTAGTTGAAATCACAATCCTAGATTTTAATCCATTGATTTCCAATTGTATTACTCATTTGTGTTTGCATTCTACTCATAGTTTGAGCAATCGAATACACATATATTACATTATTTTTTTTCTTAAATTATTCTTTTATTTCCTAAATTGAATTATTTGAGAACTACTTCTAGTCCTTTGAATATGATATTCAAACTTAGGTCCAATGTTACTACTGTGTAGGATATATTTATCATAGAGCGGTCATATGTTATGCATCAATATGTCTTCTAATCATCACAAGGATACAGTAACCCATAACACAAACAAGCAAGAAAGAAGATTACGTTTATGCACAACAATAAATAGGATTCAAAATCCATTCCACATAAGAATGAGATGTTAGTTTCATTGCTTTACATTATTCTCACAGACTTAGTTGGATTGCCAAAGTCATTTACAAAACATCAAGATCCAGATGCTTGAAGACCATAACATTTTAAGTATGCAAAATGTGTCAAAGACTTGCCAACCATACAAAGAGCCAAGCAATATGTATGATGTGTGATCCGTGTGTCAGTCTTGTGAATTGGATCCCATGTGCTCTGATGGTGTTGTGTAAGGTTATGGAATACCCCCTCATGAGCACAATGCAACCCAAATCCTAACTGACACCACACAGTTGACAAATAAATGTTGCGTACTTTCCAACACCTCTCCATATAATCCACACCTCTCTGCTTAGTATATCCCTCGCTCAATAAATTTTCCTTTGTCATCAATTTGTCTACAAATCAACCTCTAGGCCGGTAGTTATACCTTAGGCAGTATTGCTGCTTCCCAAATGAGCTTGAGCAATGCGTCATGATATTGTGTCGTACACGCAGGAAGGATCTTGTATACCAAGGCTACATAATACACTCTTGACACTTTGGCATCCTACCACCAAGTGTCCTGTATTTCACTTTGGAGCCTGATTATAGATAACCTATGCCTCAACCCTTGTAGCACTCCCCTTCCCAAAAAATGAGTGGTCGACTCCAAGCCTATTTCTACCTTGTTGCCCTTCTATCGTCCCACATACCCCTCATCAAACATCCTTATTTACCGTTATCCCGTAAAGGCGTTGATACTATTCTTCTAGGCTTCACTGCCCGAGCCACCTCTATTTCCAAAACAAATTGACATCTGCATTCCCTACTTGTCTTCTAAATTGGTTAACCACCACCCTTTTAGTTGCTCATCACCCTCCCCCTCTATTGAATTTAAGTCTCTCCCTAACCAGAGCAATTTTTACCCTTCACCTCCCAAGTACCTATTTCCTTCCCATACAATGAAGACAATATGCGACTCTAAAGGTTATCAAATTCCATTCTTAGCCTTCACTTCCACTTTCCTAATAATGTCAAATTAAACTTATGCAAGTTCTGAAACAGTCCTAAACCTTTGTCCTCCTTAGACCTACACATTGTCTCCCATATACTCAGTTAACTTGCATACCTCCTTCTCTCCCACCCACAAGAAACTATTTAAATACTGACTCAAGTTGTAAAATTGTACCTTTGAGCACCTTGAAAAATGATAGAAAATAAATTAGTAATGCAGACAACACAACTTTTATAAGCCCAACTCAACCTACCATTGAAATGTACTTATGACCCGACGACTCCCACCTTTTTTTTACTTATATAATTTTTTCATGTAGTTGATTAGATTTTTTTAGTATTTTTGCTATTTTTGTTTTTCTAATGCTTTATCGAAAAATAAAAATTGGGAATTATAATTATATTAACTAGATGTGTGGTATAGTGAAAAGAAAAAAAAAAGATAGAAAAGAGAAGCAAACAAAATGTAAAATATTATTTTGTTGCAACACCCGTTCAACATATTATTAGTTCTAAAGAAAATTTTAAAGTAAGACATTTTTTTAAATATAAAATAAGTTCTTTTATATGAAGAATAATATTTTATTAAATTAATTGGCGTAAAATTAATATAATAAAAAAATAACCTTTTATATAGTCAATTAAGAGATATTTTTTATTAATTAAAACTAATGAATAATTAATTTTTAAGTAAAAATATTAATAAAAATTATGAGTCTTAAAAAATAAAAAATATTAAAATTAAATATTTTATTTTTGAGGTGGCCTAAAGTAAGGATTTTAATTTTTTTTTTAGAGTTGGCCATGTCCCGTCGACACCTTTGCATGAATGAACATTTTTTATCATGAGTGTAATAACAATACTAATTAATAAAAAAAAATAAAAAATATTTAAATTAAATTAATATTTAGACTTAAATATATATTCTTAAAATATTATTATATTTTTTATCTTACCTTAAATAAAAAATTATTTTACTCTTTAAAATTTACAAATAGTATGTAAGGACTAAAACCATGTGTTTGAGTTCTTAACAAATAGTATGTAAGGACTAAAACCATGTGTTTGAGTTCTAAAAAATAAAATTCTTGTACTTTTAATTCATACTGAGGACTAGAATTATATTGTTTTCATTAAATCTAGCAAATTAAAATAAATAAGTGTTTTATCTGTAATTTATAATCTATAGTATATAATATATATTTTATAATCTATAACATATATATAAAAAAAAAATTAACTCTTTTAGTGTCTACATTTAGTTACCAATTTTTTCTTTATTTTTTTTCAATATCTACATATTTGAAGATTAAAAAGTAAAAGCACAAAATTATTCTCAAAACATATATATTTAAAATAATAATTAAAATTAAATTTAATTAAATAATTTAAACTATCTATAGTCTAAGTTAAGAATTTATTTCTAACATTTCTTTCTTGTTATCTAATTAAGTAATTATTTTTTTACCAGTGAGGAACAAAGTATCTCATTTCCGCCTAGTATATATAAAAAGAGTTCACGTTATTTGTGTCTACATTTAGTTTACAATTTTTTGTAAAGATTGGTTTAATTAATAGGTTATTAGTAGAGGAGAAATAAATAGTACAGGGAATTAAATGTTTAATTATATTTAGATTAATACAGTAATGGAGAATAACTGAGTTTATTGACATTAGTTAATTAATTTTAAGAGAATAGTTGGGAAGTTGGAAGTGAGATATAATTACTATGCTTGACTTTGGAAAGTTTTAGTTGAGTTTCGAGTGGTTTTTAAATTTTTGTTTAAGAAGGGGTGCGAATAGTAACCTAAACTTATCAAACACGCCCCACCTTCTTCTTCTTTCTCTTTCTCCTTCTTCTTCTTCTTCTTTCTCTTTTTCCTTCTTCTTCTTTTCCTTCCATTTTTCTTCTTCACCTTGGAGCATCATTTTCACTTTCTCCCTCACCGTTTTCTCTCCCTCCCTCACTATTTCCTTTTGTTCTTTGTATGGTCAGCAATCTGTTGACGGATTTCAATACGGTTTCTTCGATGTCTCTTGATTCTGAGTGATCGCTATTATAGGTTCCCATGCAATTTCTTCAGATTGATTCTCCCATTTTTTGTTTGAGTCAGCTTTGGATAAAAAAATAGGTAAAAGAAGATAAATCTTTGTTTTAACTTTGATTTTTTTTTATTTTAAAGGTACTAAGGTTATTAGTTGTGGTTGATTTAGCTTTTAAATCGATTTTGGATGTTATTTGAAATTGGTTGTTTTTGGGGATTAAAGGAGGAATTTGTTTGGATTGATTCTTTGTGATTGAAATTGGTGATTGTTGGAATGATAATCTTTTACTTGAAATTGTGGTGTAATGCATATTATTGGAATGCATGATGAAAAAGTATTTATTGATGTTGTTGGTTGTGGGTAGTTACAGTCGGGTAACTTAGTCTTGGATGAAATGTTTGGTGAAATATATTGATGTTAGCGATATAGCTAATGTTAATGTAATCCATAATATTAGATAGACAAGAAGATATTCATGTGATTTACATCGTGGTCCTAGTACCATATGCAAGGGGTGCCTATATAATCAGACAACAACTCTATGTCATAAGGTGTTAAGTAATAGTTTATGATTGTTAAATAAGTATTGCTTAAACTTAAATTGGTGGTAACACAATGCAAATTAGACACATTTTTCCAATTAGAAGGGGTCTTAAGTCACTTTGGTGTCCAAACTCACTGTAGATATTCCAATATGTGTCGAGTTTGAACATGTTGTTGTGTGAAAATGCTTACATTTAGGGGAATATAAATATGATTGATTTGATTGTTATTATTGTGATTTTTAATTAACTTTAGTGTGAATTTTATGTTTCTTAGCTTACCTTGCATGTTGTGTGTATTTTGTATGACTGTGATAATCATGTTTTGCACGGAAACAGATACCAGCGATAATGGATGTCAGAACTAACAAACATGGCAAAAGATATGAAGCAAAAGCTTAAATACCTTTTTTATAGAAATAGTTTAAATTTAAATGTATGTATTATGGTACGTATATTTACATAAAGCCAGATCTTTTGAGAAGATTGTGAGTATGGATTGACTGAGATTATAAGCTAAGCTATGTTTTAAGTATGCTATAATGATTGAAGTTATGTTAGAATGAGTTATGTAATAGTTATATTTTAACAAATGTTATGCATATGCATACTGAGTTATGTATTGATTATGTTTTTGACTGAGAAAGGGCATGTAATGCATCTATGTAGATAATATGTTAAGAATTAGTTAAATGAAATGGAGTATGTTTATGTATGATTAGATTGCATGAAATAGATTTGAGTAAATAAGGAGCAGAAATTCTATTATCTATAGGGTCTTACTAGACGACAAGTCTCACCGAGCGAGTTTTAGCCTTTAATGGACCTATATTGCAACTTTGCGCTCAGCAAGAGGTTTTGCTCAACACAAATTACACTCTGTTTAAAATTAAGCTGAGTTTTCACCTAACGACATATCTCACTTGCCATCAAATGGAGTCACAATGGGTGAAGCAAATATATTTTATGGAATCGCTACCAATATTTTATTTTAAAGAAAAAAAAACATTGTAAAACCCTTTATTAAAGGATCTTTAAAGTTAAAGTTGAGTTCAAAAGTCAATTGCGTGTAGATAAGGTATTACCGTCTAACAAAGCCTATTAAAAATAGTACCTTTAATTTAATTGCACAAAACTATATAATTTTACAAATATTTGTTTTATCCTTAAGAGAAAAATATTTTTTTTATTTTAATTTTATATAAATGAAAAAACCTTTTTTATTAAAAAAATTGCTTAAGGATTTAAGCTAATAAATGATTAGTCATTAAACCCTCGCAATAACGTTAAAAATATAAGTGCTACTCAGTTAACGCTATATAATGTATTTATTTTTAATATTTTATCACAACTTTCATTTTTATGCAAAAAAAAATTTGCACGAGAATTTAAATTAACAAATAACTAGTTGTTAAATTCTCACTCAATTAATGCCATCCCATAGGTGTTTTTATTTAAAACTACAATTTATAAAATAAAGTAAAACATAAAGAGAAAAAAAAATCTATAAGTTTTAATTACATTATATACCTTTTATAAAAATGAGTTTATAGACACACGCACATAGACAAACACACGTATATAGGAGGGGATCTCGTATCCCTGAGCAAGGTCTCTATTACCGAGACAGCCTTATACAAGGTCTTCATTCGGCGACGACTGTTGTTAGGTGAGCTATCTTGAGTTTCACATGACGATGAAACTCGCTAGACGAGATGAAATCAAATGTACTATGTTATATATTGCTTTAAACTTTAAAATTATTAAAATGTATGTTGTAATATTAAAGAATGTAAATTTAAATTAATGAAGTATATTAAAGAAATTATGTTCATTTATATTTTTCTACTTCAATTTATATACATAAAAAATTAATACATACTTCAATTTATATACTTAAATATTTTTTATATACATAAAATTTTTTTTTGCTAAGATCAAAGGTCCTCCCACAAACTCATTGGTATACATACTTTATATTTTATATATATATATATATATAATAATTTCTATTATTATCTATAATGTATAATAATTATAATGAGGATTTATTTTGATGTTGATATTTATTTGAATTTTTTGTCTTAATTAACTATTAATAAATTAATGTTTACAATAATTTCTATTATTATCATATGTAATTATCTGTGTGATAAAAATTGGATTGGACTGGCCGATTCGACAGCAAAACTGGTGAACTGGTCTGATAACCGGTTCTGTCAACCCTCAATATTGGTGGAACAAAAAATCGGTATTAAAATAGGAAAACCGGTGAAACCGGTGAAAACAGGTGGTTCACTGGTTCAACCAGTTTGTATTTTTTTTTTCTAAATACACCCCTCATTTTTCTAAATCAACCAAGTTTTAATTAAAAATTAATAAAATGGGGTTTAACTTACCAATATGAAGGTGTATTTAGTAAAATTATTTTTATCCTTTTATAATTACAACCTTAATACATGTTTTGTTTGTAATTTTAATTATTATAGTATATTAATAATAAAAAAATATTATTTTATTAAGACCGGTTTAACCATTAGTTCAATAACGATTGTATCAATGAACTAGTGCCTTCACTGGTTCGATCACTGGTTTAGTTTTAAAAACATAGATAATCTATACTATTAATAAAAGGATTACCCATTTTTTATGTCTACTTTTTAAAATACCTATTCTACCCTTACACCTATTTTAAAATTAAAAAAATAAATTAATTTGTCATAAGAGTGACTTGAACCCACAACCTCTTATTTTCCAAACATATATTTTAACACTAAACTAAACTTATAACTTTAAACAAAAAATTACTTTAAAATGTTGATATCCAACATATATAATTTTCCAATTATATGTATAATGTATAATATATGATATTATATTATATACTATATCTATACTTCTTTAATATTAATAAAGGTAATACCTCTTTTGATGTCCAATTTTCAAAATACATATTTTACTATTACACCTATTTTAAAATTAAAAAAATAAATCAATTTGTCATAAGATGAACTTGAATCCATAACCTCTTATTTTCCAAGCATATACTTTACCAATAAACCAACCTTATAACTTTAAACAAGAAATTGCTTTAAAATATTGATATCCAACATATATAATTATCCAATTATATCTACACTGTACAATATACGATATTATATTATATACTATATCTATACTTCTATATTATATATAAATACAATACCGCCTTTTGACGTTCACTTTTCAAAATACTTATTCCACCCTTACAACTATTTTAAAATTAAAATAAAATAAATTACTTTTTTATCGGAGAGATTCAAATCCATAACCTTTCACTTTCCAAACATAAACTTTACCACTAAACTAACCTTATAACTTTAACAAAAAAATTACTTTAAAATATTGATATCCAACATACATAATTGTCCAACTATATCCACAATTTATAATATATGATATTATATTATATACTATATATTATATCATGGGAATATGACCTCTTTGTGTTCACATTGTGTGACTATTTTACCTTCTAAACATTTTATAATTGTTCTCACTTTTGTAAATATAACTTCTCTCTATTAATATATGCACATTTTCACAACTTTTACCTTATTACATATCAATATTTCTTAAACATGATTAATATATGTATGCATTTCATGATAAATATTCTTAATAAATATGTAAATACACAAATGCGACAATCTTTTGAGTTCTATTCAAGCTTTCTCCTATTTCCATTTGTTCATATTCATTACATATTTGATATATCCATTGATGATCTGACATATTTTTATCATGTTTTCATAAACAAAAAAATATAAAATTAACAAAATATATTTCAAAATATGTCATATGATAATTTATATTTCAAAATATACAAACTTACAAAAAATATTAAATTAAAACCTTACAATTATTATAATATATTAAAATAGAAATGAAAATATACAAATGCGACAATACCTGTATTTTTGCTAGTTATTATAATGCGAATATATAATATTAAAAGATTTTCAATAATTCACAAATTTTGTTTAGCCAAATGAGTTTAACACCTTTAACTTTTCATGGTTGTTTTTAATCATAATAGATATGCTGGTATAAATTAAAATTTTGAAAATGTATTTAATTATAAAAATAAAAAATAATATGACAAAAAAAGGAACGAAAACATGCGCTATTAGTGATAGTAATATGCGAGAGTGCAACAGAAGAGAGAAGAAGGTCCATAGCATCGGCATGGGAAAACAAAAGCAGCAAGTGATTTCCCGCTTCTTCGCTCCGAAACCGAAACCGAAACCGAAATCATCTCCTCCTCCGAAAATCTCCGCCACCGTCAGTTTCTCCCCATCCAAACGCCGGCTTACCTCCGACCTCACTTCCTCCCGTCGCAAACACGCCAAACTCCTGAACCCTTCTTCCCCCTCTGTCCACCAACGCTTCCTTAATAAGCTTCTAGAACCTTCGTCTTCGTCTTCGTCTTCCTCTTCCTCTTCCAAACCCCCAACCCCAAACTACACTCCCCTCGAGCAACAGGTCCTCCACCTCAAAGCCAAGCACCCCGATGTCCTCCTCATGGTCGAAGTCGGCTACAAGTACCGTTTTTTCGGCCAAGACGCCGAACACGCCGCTAGGGTCCTCGGCATTTACGCCCACATCGACCACAACTTCTTAACCGCCAGCATTCCCACTTTTCGCCTCAATGTCCACGTCAGGAGGCTCGTCTCTGCCGGTTACAAGGTCGGCGTCGTCAAGCAGACTGAGACCGCCGCCATCAAGGCCCTCGGTTCCAACCGCTCCGCCCCCTTCTGCCGTGACCTCTCCGCTCTCTACACCAAGGCCACTCTCGAGGCCTCCCCCGACTTGGGCGGAGAGGACGACGGCTTTGGCTCCCAGACCAATTACTTGCTCTGTGTGGTCGAGAAGGGGATTTCTCTGGCTGGTCTTGATGTCACGGTTGGGATTGTTGCCGTCGAGATTTCCACCGGCGATGTTGTTTATGGGGAGTTTCCTGATGGTTTCCTGAGGAGTGCTCTTGAGGCTGCTCTTGTCACCTTGTCTCCGGCTGAGTTGCTTCTTGGGGCCCCTCTTTCAAACCAAACGGAGAAGGTTGTTTTCAATTAACTAATCACTCATGGTTTCCAGTCATGCTTCATACTTTCATGGATTACATAAATTATTACCTTCTTCAGGGTTTAAGGTAGCTTCTTTCAGTTATTTTTATCTTTTATTGGTGAGATCAACATCATAAAATCAGCTTGCTCATGACATGGTATAGGAATATTACTGTTCCACTATAAGGGTTTTAAGTCTTCATTAGGTCTGACTTTGGGGCTTGCTTGCATGAAGAGGTGGCAATCTAGAGTAAATATAATGGTTAACTCTGCTTCATGATCACTCATGAGGCATTTATAATTGGAATCGTTTGATTCTTTTTACAGTCAAGGTTAGTGGAATAATCAAAATATTCGTAGATGTGTTTATCTAAAGGGAGAGTTTAGAAAACAATGCAAATCTCTTATCTTAATTCAGATATATTTAGTTTGATAATCTGATTTTGATTCACATTCAACTACAAAGGATGGAATTTTGAATTACCTGATAAGAGGATATGTTTTGATCTGAACAGCTTATCAAAAATATAATATGCATAAGTGTTTTCACTGTGGTGTGTGTCTGAATTAATCCGTAACTATTTAGTTGAGTTAACACCCAAATTGGTCTTCCTAAGAATTAAGATATAGAGATTTGGATGTAGGGTTTACACACACGTGAGGTTTCACTAGGCATTAACCACTGACAAAGACATATCAATTATTGGAATTGAGACACCTCATAAGTGAGCCTTGAAACCATTTCTTCAACCCAAAATCTTAAGACATTAGGTCGACACTCCTCTCTTATATAGTGCCCAATCTATTTCTCTCCAATGTGAGACTTTCCATTGCACTTGAACTCCACAATGTCAATGTTAGTCCTACATAGTCCAAAATAAATAATCAATTTAGGGGTAAAATTGATGCTTCAAGACACATTGGGGGACCAAATTGATGCATGTGTTATTTTAAGCATTAAAGGAGCAAATTGATTTTCAAAATCATTGTAGCATCAAGCCATCAACTTTACATCCTGTGTGTCTTTAGAGAACCAATTTGAGTACTAAGTATCTGCTCTTATCATTTATGTACTGTGCAATTGGGCATATCTTCCTGTGTGACATATTTTTCATTTTCCTAGATTTTCTTGTGTTCCACTTTCATTACTTTTTGACTCAGGTTTCTATTTATTTCCATGTTCTTGTATTCTTGGCAATCTTCTATTCTAACAAACATAATGATATTTTAACAATTTGGATTTTGTTGGGATGATTTAATGCCTGAAAAGCTTATTTTTCTGAAATGTAAGGTAGTTACTATTCTTAATACTTTTAGAAGAATGTATTGTGCTTGCGTCAAACCATGTTATCCTAACAGGGAGATGTGTTCTTCTAATTACTGGATGAATTAATATAATAGTCCACTAGTTCAGTTAGAAAATTTCTGCCACCATAGATAGATTATGTGATTGGGTGTTCTGTTATTAGTTATTGCTGAGTTTTGCTGGACCTGCCTCAAATGTTCGTGTGGAGCGTGTTTCACGAGATTGCTTCACTGATGGAGGTGCTCTTGCTGAAGTTATGACCTTGTATGAGAACATGAGCATAGACAGTTCATCAGATTCAATGCAAAACAATGATTCGACTGAGAACAGAAGTCAGCAATTAGTAATCAAGGTATCAGCTACAGATATTTATAAGAAACAATAAATTATTCTTGAAGCTAGCTTTGAAAATTCTAGAATCAAAATTTCTTGTTAGTTTTAATATGGAATTTTCTCTCAAACAATGTCTATCTTGTGATTATTGACTATATCATTGTAATTTGTTATCATTGTTTGTGATGCATGTAACCAAGTGCCAAGTTTTCATATACTTCTCTTTTCTATAACTCAAATTTTAACTGTACTTTATAGATGGTAGATTTACATTGATTGTTGTTGCACTTTCTACTCATGACTAGTTCGCTTTTTGTCTCTTATTATTATAAAGGAGGTGATGAACATGCCAGATTTGTCTGTACAAGCTTTGGCCTTAACTATTCGCCATTTAAAGGAATTTGGTTTTGAAAGGATTCTGTGTTCAGGAGCTTCTTTAAGGCCTTTCTCAAACAATATGGAAATGACCCTATCGGCCAATACACTTCAACAATTGGAGGTAATTATCTTGTACATTTTTAGAATATTTAGTAAGGACTAGAGCATATATTATGCTTCCATGCTGTATACTTTAATTTTTGTCTTAAATATGTTTAGGTTGCGTAGTATATTAGTGAATTTTGCGTTGGGTCCACCAATAAATTTTTGCTTTGTTTTGATTCCCTAATAATTTTTTTGAGTCCTTAAAGCACCATCTAAATCACTTTTTAAAATATTTTAAAGCAATTTCAAATGCTATCTTAGGTGCTTTAGAACCCAAAACAAATAAAAAAATTTATTGGAGACTTGATACAAAGCCAAAATTTATTGAGGACCTAACACAAAGTTCTCTGATATACAATGTTAGCGATGACTATGGCGGATGCGGAGGACCATGGTGGTTTGCCAAACAAATGCCATATGGCAATGGCAAATGGTGTTGCAGGAAATGCGGACCCATAGCAGACTAAAAAAATAATAATATATTTGTATATAAACATTAACAAAATACTAAATATAAATTAAAGAAATACAAAAGCATAACATAAAACATGAAATATAATTAGAAAACAATAAAGTCAATACACATACATAACAAAAACAATATATAAAAAATTAAAATATAATGTTCTTCATCAAATTAGCTAAGAGTGTTGGTGTTGTTTCAGCCATTGCAAAAATTTCCACAAAGGTTGGCTTAAAAGTAAATAGAACATAACTAGTCAATTATACTAAAAAAAATATAACAAAACAGAGCAACATAAAAAAATTCTATCAACAAAATCACATTTATAGAAACAAATGAAACAATCAGAATGTAAAATTATTTAATTTTTACCGAATGTAAAAATTATTAAATAATTAGAATGTAAAAATTATTTAAAACACTGAATAAGTAATAATAAAAAAAAAGAGTGTGATTGTAAAAATTATTAAATAATTAGAATGTAAAAATGATTTAAAACACGGAATAAGTAAAAACAAAGAAGAAAACAAAGAAGAGTGTGTGACTCATAATGGGTTCCACGTGAATTGGAGAAAAAAAGAAAAGAAAAAGAGGTGGTTTGACAAGACACTCATTGGAAGAGAAGAACACTCACCAGAAGCCACCAATGCTGTTGGAATGGGTTGTGAGATACCAGAGTGGTTCAACTTTGCCAGAAATGACAACCCAAGGCTTACTGCTCGCTTGGGAGTTGGGAGTGCTTCGTTGGGTCGTGAGACATGAGAAGCTACAAGGGAGGAAGTGTGTTTTTTAGGGTTAAAATACTAAAAATACCCACATGGATTGGGCTTGAGCTCAAACCTTTTTTTTTGGCCAATCAGAATTGATATATCTGCCATGGTCGTCATTACTGTGACAAGCGCTATGGCAATGGCATCCACCATACGGATATTCATTGTGGTTTGTTAAAAAACCACATCGCCATTTCATCATGATCGCCAACATTGGTAATATTAAAGATATGATTTGATTACATTAAGTAGTATTTTAAGATATGATTTGATTTATGTAGTATATTATCTTTAGGGATTTAGTCATTATTTACATTTATTTTTGTTAAATTAATGTTGGGTTATTTAGTTATTAGTTGTTAGTTGAGGTATATTATGTTTCATTTATTATTGTATGTTAGAGGTTGGTGGTAGTTGTAATCACTACTCTGATTTTCTATATTGTATTGCATCTCTATTTAAATAAGAATTCTAAGCTGAGTAAAGTTATCTCAAGCTTTTCTATATTCAAATTGGTATCAGAGCAGGTTTTGACCCTGCTTTTTAAGTCTAAAGTCACAGTAGGCTGTCCGCCACTGTTTACCGCCACCGTCTTTGGTCCCTTTCTCTCTGGCGAACCCAGCATCAGGTGCGCCTTGACGTGTGCCGTCCACCTGTGGTAATCGCGTCGCCAGACACTGTCCCACGCGCCGTCACAGCGCAGCCAAACAGCGAGCGGATGAGGTCCACGCCCCGGCAAATCGAGCTCTGTTCGCCATCGTCTTGGTTGTTGGAGCTTCCTGGTGCCATTGCCGGTCTTCATTTGTCAGTTTGGGCGAGTTTCCTTAGAGCTAACTCAAATCTCTCTCTCGGGCCTCTTTTTCTTACCTTTTTCAGATCTGAAAAATGTCTTCTTCTACCTCGGTCAACTCTAGTCCCATTCTCCCTATTTCTGGATCTGCCGTCATCACAACTGAAAAGCTCAATGGTAAAAATTATTTAGCTTGGGCTGATTCTGTGGAACTCTGGTTCCTTGGTCAAGGACACCATGAGCATCTAAAAAAGGTCGATTTTGAGGGATCAGCTGAACAGAAAGCTCAGTGGGAGAAACTTGACTTTCAGCTGTGTGCTCTTCTATGGCAATCAGTGGAGCCTAAGATATTGAGGAACCTCAGAGTTTTCAAAACCTGTTACTCGTTTTGAAAGAAAGCCCAATATATCTACTCTAATGACATCCAATACTTGTTTGATTGTGTTCAAAAGCTAGCCTCCTTAAAACAAAATGATTCAGATATGGTGTCTTATGTTTCCGAAGCTCAAGCCGCTGCAGAAGAATTGAAGTTTTTCTTAGAAGCTGATTCTATAGAAGAAATAAGGAAACGACTTGATAACCTCTATATGGTTATGATTCTTCGTGATATGAACCCAACATTCAATCACATTCTGATCAAGTTCTGACTGGTCAAGATATTCCTTCCATGGAGAGCTTAACTACTCGTCTCCTCCTTGTTCCTACCTTAAGCAATGAGGGTACCTCCCTTGAAAATAATATGGAGTCCTCCGTTATGATATCTTAAGAGGAAGAGGAGGACGTGGAAATAAAGGTCGTGGTGGAAGAGGTAATCGTCCACAGTGCTCTCATTGCAAAAGGATGAGCCATACTCATGAGACATGATACTCACTGTATGGTTTTCCAGACAAGTCTGCTCATGTATCAAGGTTTGAGAAACTGGAAGAGAGGAAACTGTCTGAAGAAGAATATCAAGGATACCAAGAGTATTTGAGGATGAGATCTAACAGCCTTGCTGGACCTTCTTCTGGACCTAATGTCTCAACGGCCTGCATTTCTCAATTTGTGGAAGGCCAAAACCCATGGATTGTTGACTCTGGTGCTTCAGACCATATATCTGGTAATAACTCCTTGTTTTCATCTTTATTACCTTCCAAATTTCTACATCTTGTCACATTAGCCAATGAGTCAAAGGTTTCAGCTCAAGGAGTGGGTTCAATTTCTATTTCTCCCTCCTTAAATTTATCTTCTGTTTTGTACATTCTGTCTTGTCCCAATTTACTTTCCTTGAGTCAATTAATTAAGTCCTTAGATTGTTCAGTTACATTTAACTCTGACTTCTTTGTCATTCAGGACCGTGGTACGGGCAGACAAATTGGCGCAGGACATGAATCACGAGGCTTCTATTACCTGGAATCTAGCTCTTCAGTGTCTTGTCTTGCATTCATCTCTCCTAAACTGTTGCATGATCGGTTTGGACATCCTAGTCTTGCCAAATTAAAGATAATGACTCATAGTACCCAGAAAATCCAAACTTTAGAATGTGAAGCTTGTCAATTAGGCAAACATGTTAGGTCTTCTTTTTCAAGTAAAGATAAATCAAGAAGTAATTCAACCTTCTCTACTGTTTATTCAGATATTTTGGGTCCTAGTCGAATTACTTCTTTTGGATTTAAATATTTTGTCACCTTCATTGATGAATATTCTCGGTGCACATGGCTTTATTTAATGAAAGAAAGGTCTGAACTTCTTTCCATATTTGTGTCCTTCTTCCATGAAAAAAAAATCAGTTTGGAAAATCAATCAAATGTTTCAAAAGTGATAATGCAAAAGAATATTTTTCTTCTGAACTCTCTTCATTTTTATCCTCTCAAGGTATATTACATCAGTCCACTTGTCCCCACACTCCTCAATAGAATGGGATAGCCGAAAGGAAGAATCACCACCTTGTTGAAACAACTTGCTCCTTAATGATTAATGCAAAAGTTCCATTACATCATTGGGGAGATGCGATTCTTTCTGCCTGCTATCTTATCAATAGAATGTCATCTTCCTCTCTTGATAATCAAATACCTCATTCCATCCTATTTCCAGCTGAACCTCTATATCATGTTTCACCTCATGTATTTGGTTGTACTTGTTTTGTTCATGATATGCCTCCAGGTTTTGACAAATTGTCAGCCAAGTCGATCAAGCGTGTTTTCCTGGGATACTCCCGCTTTCAAAAAGATACAAATGTTATTCTCCTCATACAAAGAAATATTACATATCTGCTAATATTACATCCTTTGAAGATTCTTCCTTCTATTCATCCTCCGCACCTGACTCCATTTCCATCCAAGAGGTCTTGCCCTCTCCCTCCTTGAGCCCAGAAATTGTCTTCTCTCCAGACATGTCTTATCATTCTGACCACACCAATATTAGTCCAATGCCTAACCTTTCTGAAACTCATCATTCTCCTTCAGCTCCTCCTCATGGCATGACATCTGAAGCTACCCCCATCTGGTCTAGTGTGTAAACTCAGACGATCTCTCTATGGTCTTAAGCAATTGCCAAGGGCTTGGTTTGGAAAGTTCAACAATGCTGTCCAAGGTTTTGGAATGAAAAGGAGTGAAGCGGATCACTCTGTCTTCTACTATCATAAATTTGTTGGCAAATGTGTTTATTTAGTTGTTTATGTCGACGACATTGTCATTACAGGAAATGATGAAGTCACAATATCTCAACTAAAGCAACACTTATGCAATCGCTTTCAAACAAAAGATCTTGGTCATCTGAAATATTTTCTGGGAATAGAAGTAGCTCAATTCAAAGAAGGCATTGTAGTTTCCCAGAGAAAGTATGCCTTGGATCTTTTGGAGGAAACAAAAATGTCTGATTGTAAGCCAGTCAATAGTTCTATAGACCCATACAAGAAGTTAGTGGCTAATATGGGAGACTTATACTCAGATCCAGAAAGGTATAGAAGGCGAGTTGGGAAGCTCATATATCTCACTATTACGAGGCCAAATATTTCCTTTGTAGTTGGAGTTGTAAGTCGATTCATGAATTCATCTTGTGTTGATCATTGGAATGGAGTAATGCGTATTCTCAGATACATAAAAAGGGCTCCAGGCCAGGGTCTGCTGTTCGAAGATAAAGGAAATAGCCAAATTGTTGGATACTGTGATGCTGATTGGGATGAATCCGATACAGATTGACGCTCTACTACTAGGTATTGTGTGTACCTTGGTGGTAATCTTATCTCATGGAAGAGTAAGAAAAAGAAGACTGTTGCTCGATCTAGTGGAGAAGCTGAGTATAGATCTATGACTCTTGTAGCTTATGAGTTGGTGTGGGTTAAACAACTCATATAAGAATTGAAGTTCTGTGAAATTTCTCCAATGCAACTTTATTGTGATAATCAGACAGCTCTCCACATTGCTTTCAATCCGGTGTTTCATAAAAGGACTAAACACATTGAAATTGATTGTCACTTTGTAAGGGTCCTCAGATTGAATACTTAATTTCCAAGCTTGGAACATATGATGTATATGTTCCAGCTTGAGGAGGAGTGTTAAATTAATGTTGGGTTATTTAGTTATTAGTTGAGGTATATTATGTTTCATTTATTATTGTATGTGAGAGGTTGGTGGTAGTTGTAGTCACTATTCTGATTTTCTATATTGTATTGCATCTTTATTTAAATAAGAATTCTAAGCTGAGTAAAGTTATCTCAAGCTTTTCTATATTCAAGTATTTTGTTTTCCTTTTTTAGTACCTATCACTCATTATAAATCAATGTTATCAATGGCGGATAGCGGTCCATGGCGGTTTGCCAACAAAACGCCATATGGCGATAGTGGATGGCGTTATGGGAAATGGCGGACGTCATGACGGACTAAAAAATAGTAATATTTTTATATATAAAGTTATAAACATTAACAAAATATTAAATATAAATTAAAAAACTACAAAAATAGAATATAAAACATGAAATATAATTAAAAAAACAATGAAAGCCACACTCATAGTCTCATACATAACTAAAACAGTACAATGTTAAAAGTATCTAATATTCTTCAACTGAAACCTCTGATAAAACATGATCTAAAATTCAAATTAACCAAAGTCATGAAACTTAAAACAAACAAAAAACAATTTCTACTTTCCAAAACCTAAAAACTATTCATCTTCATTAACTCCAACATAATCCTCATCTAAATTCTTCTCATTATTATCAAGAGAAGCATATCCTTATTCCTCATCTCCATTCGACTTGTCATTGTCAAAATGAGTTTTGATTGCTTCTTCTTCAGACTCCCCTTCCTCAAACTCCTCATCCTCATCCTCTTGTTGAACTTAAACTTGCTTATTTTTTTCTAGTGCTTGTCTTTTAGATGTTTGGGCACCATCATTTGTTGGGTCCTTTCTTTTCTTGGTACGCCTAGTATAGATCCTAGGCTCCCGAACCCCTGAATCTTCATACATAGTTCCCAATTTAAACCTTCATCATTATCAAACACCAATTCATTTCCATCATTTGTAACATCATCCATCTCTCTAATTAACCATTCATTGCAAGCATCAATGTTATTGAGAGAAATTGGATCAATTTCATCTCTAGCATTATATTTGTGCTTAAGTTGTTGGTTGTATTTAACATACACCAAGTAATGTAACTTCTGGTGCTCAAGTCTATTCCTTTTTTTGGAGTGAATCTGAAACATATTACATAAGTAAGATAAATAAAGGTCAAATGAAACTTGACCATGAAATTTAAATAAAATAAAATCAGCTTGGGAAATTAGTTCCTCAAATACACTCTAGTTCCTTTCACAGCCTGAGGAACTGTAAGTCAAGCTCAAAATCTTTATAGCTAGTTTCTGCAAATTTGGAGCATTGTAGCCATACATTCGCCACCAATAAGCTACAGAAAAGAGCATGACTTGTAAGTTTAGGGTTTGTAAAATTAAAAGTTCCATAAAATAAATTAGTAGAAGTTTCTTACTAGGAGAATGAGATTTCCTTTGATGCATAGCGTATTCATGTCCAAAAAGACCAGCTTTAGTTTTGTAAAGGTGCAACTCGGTCAGAATTGCATCTTTGACATCTAATTTCGGAACCAACTTAATGCATTCATATAACCCATTCTTGACTTCAAAATCAAACTCTATTTCCATGTGGTCATAGAAGAACTCTGGATTAAGAAAGTGGGCAGCTGCATGTAATGGCCTATGAAGTTAACAATTCCATCTTTTATCAATAATAGCAAACACCTCTTGGTATTTGCTTTCATTGTTGTTGAATGATCTCATGATGGTTTCTTTTGCCTTATCTATAGCTTCATAAATATAACCCATTGATGGTTTCCTTTCCCCATCAACAAGACGAAACACTTTTACAAGTGGTGCTATGATTTTAAGGGTATACACCATATTCTTCCAAAAAGAAGGCATGAGTACTACTTTCATAACTTCCTTTCCTTTAGCTTCTTTTGATAGCTTGTTTAGTGTCCATGCAGTAAAGACAAACATAGTTCTAATATTGATTTTCTGAACATGGAGTCTTTCCAACGTAAGATAAGAAGTAACAAATCTAGTCACTGCAGGTCTCACCAACTCTTTCTTGTTTGTAAAACTTCTCAACATGCTCAAAGTACTAGAATGGGCATAGACAAACTCAACTAATGCGATTGCCTTTCTAATTGTCTTCTTAATCAATGGAAGTTTCCCAATGTCTTCAAGCATTAGATCAATGCAATGGGCACAGGGGGTCCAAAACAAGTGTGGCCTTTTCTCCTCCAGCTTCTTACCAGCCAACATATAATTACTCCCATTATCAGTGATCACTTGCACAACATTTTGCTCTCCAACCTCCTCCACAACTGAATCAATTAACTCAAAAATTTTTTCTCCAGTTTTGACATAATCAGAAGCATCAACAAACTTCAAAAACATTGTCTCAACTTGAGAGTTCACCAAGAAATTAATAATGCATCTTTGTTTCTTATCAGTCTATGCATCAGACATGATAGAACATCCCTGCTTCACCCATAGCTCCCTATGGCCTTCATCAACTCTTCAGTATATTCCATCTCTTTTCAGGAGTGGAACGCTAATATTATGGTAACTAGGAATGGGCAAATGTGGTCCATATTGACCAATAGCAATTACCATATCTTCAAAACTCTTCAACTTAATAAGGTTAAATGCAATCCCAGTTTGATACCAAAAGCAAACAATATATTAATGAACCTTCTCTACCAGTTTCTTGTCACATGCTTCCTTTATGTTCATTTATCGCATTTTCTCCCTTTGTCTTTTATTAACTGCCTGCAATGATTTTTTGGAAAACATGTCCATTGTAGCCATACTCTTTTTAGTAGCAGCTTCATCATTGTTAGAGTCCTCAAATTCATCTGGTTCATCTTCATCACATCTAATAGGAGCAAAGTCCATTTCTCTAATGTTGATAGGCAAATCAACTGAAGTTGCAGGAGTTGCTATAGATTTTTTATTAGTTAAAAGCATGGTAGTTGAATCGAGATACACATTATGTATCGAAAAGTCAAATTTCTGAATCGTGAATCTAATCGTATCATGAATCTTAATGACCACTAAAAAATTATAACACACATACATATAGAAGACATATAAAAGCATAATAGAAGTATTTTAACATCAAGAAACATATTTAAAATGAAAACATAGACATAGCTAATGACAATTTGAATTTAAACAACTAATATAGTGATATTACGGATATATAAGCTTCAATCTAAATACAAAATGACAGCCAGAAGGTCAAAAAGAAGGGTTGTTGGCTACTGCATAACTAAGCAACATAGCCTGCAAAAAACTATTACTGTTGCTGGATAAATTCCTAAAACAGTGGTTGTTTGCTACATAATTCAGCAATATAGTCACCCAAAAAATAAGGTTCAGTAGCTACACTAATTCAGTAACATAAAAATAAAAAAATTCCTATGATCAATATCCATATTCTAAAGTCATTCATCATCCCCAAGATCTATATCACTCAAGTCATCTTCATCTTCTAATATCACAGGTTCTTCCTCCCCTGATCCAATATCTTCAAATTCATCTTCATCTTCTACTATGAATTTTTCTTTTTTATCAATCTTGGCATTCAAGTTTCTTGGACCTATATGGTAAAAAAAAGAAAGAATAAGTTCTAGTTCTAAACTTCTAATTATTCTAAGTTCATTTCTAAATATAAATGATTACCTCTCTTTCTTTTCTTTCTTGGAGCTCCCTCATCAACTCCAAAACACTCATGCACATCCATGCATGATGAATCAATAGGTAAGCATGAGTCTTCTTTTTCAGTAATCCATTCACCATGTGATTCAATATCCCACAAATATATGGGATCATAGGTATCCCCCTTCTCTTCTCGACTTTTTTGTCTCATCTCAAGTTGGAGATTGTATTTGACATATACCAGTGCCTTTAATCTTTGTTGTTCTAATCTATTTCTTCTCTTAGTATGCACTTGGTCAAAAGTACACCAATTTCTCTCACATCCTGTGGCACTACATGTGAGACTCAAAATTCTCATAGTTACTTTTTGCAACTCTTTACCTTCACCGCCATAACTCTCCCACCAAAGAGCTATAAATAAAAAAATGTTGCAATTAAAATGTTATAGTTCACAAAGCATCCATTTATATTTTATAAGGTAAACTACAAAGAGTAAAAAAGATACCTGTTTGCTTCTTATCCCTAGTATCTATTGCCATGTTCATTCCAAAAAGTCCCTTAGATCCTTTAAACTTTTTAAGTTGTTGATCTAATCTAATCCTTGTTCTTGTATCGGAACCATTCTTTGAAAAGTATCATATAACCCAATCAACATTTCACTATCTGGATTGAAAATTTTGTCATAATGATACCTAATAAACAAATCATATAAATTGCTTCTAAAGAAGATATAAATTGTATTTAAATGACAAAATTAGATGTAAGTCCCTTACCTAGGATTGAGATAATAGGCAACTGCATGAAGAGGCCTATGTAGTTGCAAATTCCACCTTGTATCTATAATTTTCCACACTTTTCTATACCTTAACTCTTCCTTTTAAAAATTTTCAGCAATTTTCTCTTTAGCTCTATCCATTGCTTCATAAATGTATGGCATGACTGGCTTACAATCACCATCTACAAGCCTTAGCACTTTCACAAGTGGAATCACACACTTTAGGCAATACGTGATTGATTTCCAAAATTTACTATCACTCAATACTAGGTTCATCACTTCCTTACCCTCATTCTTACTAGCATGTGGACTAGTGGCCCATTCTTCCGATACAAACATAGACCTAAGAGCAATCTTTTGTTGCTTAATGCAATTCAAGGTAAGATAGGAAGTTGCAAACCTTGTATCAGCTAGACTTGCCAATTCCCTACCTTTGGAAAAATCCCTATACATTTTAAGCACCCATGTATGCCTATAGATGTAAGTCGTAAGTTTTTTTGCATTGGCAATGGTATTATAAAATATCGGAAGCTTTCCAATGTCCTCAAGGATAAGGTCAAGACAATGTGCTACACAGGGGGGACCAAAATAATTTGATCCTCTTCTCCATTAACAATTTTTCTGCTGCCACAAGATTGGAAGCTCCATCAGTCACTACTTGGACTAGATTTTCTTCACCAATTTCTTCCACCATGTTGTCCAACAATTCAAACATTTGTCTTCCATCCTTGATGACATTGTTTGTGTCAATTGACCTTAAGAATAAAGTTCCAGTAGGAGTATTCACCAAAAAATTGGTTAATGATCTTCCTTTTTCATCCGTTCAACCATCACACATCAATGTGCATCCCCATTTCTCCCGTTCACCTTTGTACTTCTCTAGACTTTGTTGGATGTTGTTAACAACTTTCTTCAAGTGAGATACCCTTGCTTCATGATAAGTTAGAGGCTTCAAGACCCTACCATATTCTCAACAGATTTCAACATTTTTACAAAAAAAGGACTTCTTACCAAATTAAATGGTAATACATTGGCATGCATTGACAAATATCTTGAATAACCTCATCTCTATCCTTACACACTTCATTTATTGTCACTTGTGTGCTATCTTTAGATTGCCCTTCCTTTTGTTTTGCTAATTCCTCTAAATTGTTGATTTCCTTTTTCCTTTTTGTTTTACTTGTTGCCACCAGCTTCACAAATATTTCTTGTACATCATCTGGAACACTTGGACAGGGAATAACATTTTCTCTTGTTTCAGCAAGATGGTGCTTCATTCTAGCTATCCCACACCAACAAATATGAGAGCAAAATTTACATTTTACTTGAAGCCTATTTGGGGGGACATTTTCACAATATTCCCATGTAATATCAGTTGTTTTTTTCTTTGTTTGAGTTATTCTTCAACACCTAAACGAACCACACACAAAAAAAAACTTATTCCACCTAAACCAAGTAACCAACAACACACTAGCCAACAATAAGAATTCTATTTAGAATTTAATTAATGAAAGTGATCAATGCATGCATGGCTTGACCTTGTTGTCAATTCACAATTAATCTTCTGAAAAGATTATTTTGTTTATATACTGTGAGTGAATTTGTTTAAATTAAGTGACTTTAAAATATAATAGTTATTTATTTATAAGTAATTTTTTAAAAAATAAATTTTTATTTGGATGTAATTTTGAAAAGTTTATAAATTAAAAATTATTATTAATTTATTTAGCTATAATAATCATAATTGTATAAAATTACGACTATTTTGTGTAAGATTGCATTAGTTATGATAGTAAAATTACAATTATTTTGTGTAATATTCAACATTTTCTCCATTAACAAATATTTCTTAGGCAATAAATACTTTTTATGACAAAATTAAAAAAAAAGAAGGAATATACAGCAGCACCAATTCTTCAGAACCCAAGACTGTGAGAAGCAAAACTATTTCTTATACTATAAAAGTATAAATACTTTTTATACTATAAAATACTTTTTAATTTTATTACCAATTCTTTAGCACCTAAAATTCACTTACAGCAAAGTGAGAGTAAAGACGGTGACTTACAACAAAGTGAGAGCAAAATCGGTGAGAAACGCAGAAGCAAGTTCGAGTCGCGACCTTGACGCAAACATGCAGAAGTGAAGCTCGACCTCGATGCGAGCTGGTGCAACCTCGAAGCGAGCGAAAGGGCGATCTTGACTCAAGTGGAAGGGCGGCAACAATGGCGATGCAAGCGGAAGGGTGACAGTGACGCGAGCTGGCGCGACCTCAACACAAGCAAAAGGCGACGACTACACGAGCTAGTGCGACGGCTACACAACTGGTGCGATGGCAACGCGAAGTTCAAGCACGAACGTCAAGCAGAGATAGCGGTTTCAAAGGAGAAAAAGCTTTGTTTATATCAATGAAACATGTTTGAGCTTAAGAGGTAAGCTTTTTGTCACCTTTCTACCTTCCTAACAACCATATTTGGCAAAAAAAGGGAAAATAACCATTTTTCAACTTTGGGTCGCCTGACCCTACTTGGTTGGAAACATGTCGAGAACTCGGGTCTGAATCGTGCGATTCTCCCTGAAATTGCAATTCAAGCGATTTGTCGTCGATTCACGGCCGATTTGCACCCAAAAACGAGACGACTGCCGATACGCATTGTTCACCATTTGAATCGTATCGAATCGCATGTATCGTATCGAGATACATGCGATTCTAATAACACTGGTTAAAAGTCCCCAAAGTTCGTCTTTTACATGTTGTGGACTTTTCTTATAAGCTGCCACGTTCCCTTTCTTCCCATGATATGTTCCTTTGCTCTTGTTATTCCTCCCTTCATAACTTCTCCACAAAAATTACAAACAACTGTGTTTGTGTCAATTTCATTTAGTTGGTGACAGTATTTCCAACCGGGTTTGTTCTAAAGCTAGCCCTTGAATCAGTTGGAGTTGGTGTTTCAGTTATTGCAAAATTTGCTCAAAGGCTGTAGTGTACTAATACTAAAAAAAATTAAATAAAACTGAGTTATTCATTAATCAAATAGAGCAACTTCTTCATAAATAACACAATCAATAATTTTTACTTAATGTAAAAATATTTTAAATAAAACATAAAAAAATTTAAAAGATAAAAAAAAAGAGTAAGACTTTTAAAAGAAATGTGTTGCTGTTGGTGAGAAATAGAAATAAAGAAATAGAAATAGAAAAAGAGAAATAGAGAAGTATGAAACAAGGGAGAAAAGAAGCCTAACCCAAGGTTGCTGGACCCGTCGCTCACCGCTGTCGCTTGTCGTTGCTCGTGTCACTCGCCGCCGTCACCGTCGCTCACCGTTTGCTCGCTGTTGACTTGGTTTGTCTTCTCCGTCAGTGCAGAAGTTTGCGGGATGGAAAAAAAGGGAAGATTGGAAGAAGAATAATGAGTATTTTAGGGTTAAGAGAGTATAAATCTCTCGCGAGTTTTTTTTTTTTTAAAAAAAAAAATGTCGAATCCGCCATGGCCCACGCTGCTGCCATGCACGCCATGGCCATGGTGGCCGCCACGCACGTCATGGCCATGGCAGCCGCCACGACCCACTATTCGGATGTCGAATCGCCACCGCCATTTCGTCGCGTTTTGTTAAAAAAACGCTATGCGATTCCGCCATGGCAGCTTTTTAACAACACTGTTATAAATAAGAATTTCATGTGTGCTCTAAACACACAATTACAATCATAAATTCTTACATGATAATAATAGCTTAGGGCTTCGATTCCTCTTTTTTTTTTTTCCTTTTTTTTTCGGTGTCGTACACTGCGAAACCCAGAATAGCCACTTCGGGTGAGACATAACTGCTGTACAGCCTACCGTCAAAACCACCTCTCTCCGGTGCGTGAGATTCACGCGCATCTCCGTTTGCCGTCACCGCCTGTGCCTTTCTCCGGCGAGCCTCCCGCCACCATTCTCCACGCCGTTCGCCATCATTTAAGGGTTGTTGGCTTCTCTTTCAGTGAGGACTTGTTTGGTTCGATTTTTTTTACCTTTTTTTTTTATTTCTCCTTCTGATGGCTACTTCTCCGTCCTCTGACTCTATTGTGATCTTCGTTAACGTTACTATCTTTGCTGCTGAGTTTAATTAGGTCCTTCAGTTGCGAGCTGTCAAGGAAGCCCGTACTAGTTATGGTCCTAGTCTCAATAAATGTGATGTGTCACCTTTTGTTTTAGTTCACTCCTATATTTGGGATCTTAGTCAAGTTTGTTCAACTTTAGGATATTTTTACTTTGTTACCTTTATTGATGATTTTTTACGTTGTACTTGGGTTTTTCTAATGAAGAAACATTTTGATATTTTCTGTGTTTTTCAAAATTCCTTTACTGAAATTCAAACTCAATTTGTTTACTCTATTAAAATTTTACAAATTGATAATGCAAAAGAATACTTGTCATCTCAGTTTTAGTCCTTTTTGACCTCGCAAGGGATTCTTCATCAAACCTCATATACTCAAACACCACAACAAAATGGTGTAGCTGAATGCAAAAACCGTCATTTGATGGAGACAACTCGTACCTTTCTTCTCCATTGCGATGTCCTATCAGGTTTTTGGAGTGATGCAGTCCTTATAGCTTGTCATTTGCTTATCTGCATGCCTTCATGGCTCCTCAATAATCAGATTCCTTTATCCATCTTACATCCTACACAGGACGTTCATCCACTTCCTTCGTGTGTCTTTGATAGTACTTGTTTTGTTCATGATCTCACTTCAGGTAAGAACAAACTCTCTACCATGTCCCTAAAATGTCTCTTTCTAGGTTACTCCCACCTCCAGAAAGGTATCTTGTCTCTGCTGATGTTACTTTCTTTGAAAACACTTCTTTTCTTCCACCATTACAAGTGTTCCTCTAGAGGTCCCACTTACTGTTCCCGTGGCTCCTACTCCAGCCCTTCTTGTTTGTCTTACCCCACCTCCACTACTCACCTATCATTGTCGAACATAGGCTCCACTGCCACCGTATGATCCTCCAACATCATCTCTTGCTCCAACCGTTCTTCCAGTGTTGTCACTTGCACATGAACTTCTGTTGTCATTCGCAAAGGTATTCAATCAACTCGTAATCCTAATCCTAATCTTAAATATGCTTTTACTATTAATTATGACCTTTATCTCCATCCTATTACTCCTTGCTTTCCCTTTTGGATTCTGTCTCTATTCTTAAGTCAAAAGGTGAAGCCATGACTGACCACAATGGGCAATAAGCGATGTTGACAAAAATGACTGCATTGGAAGCTAGTAACACATGGGAACTCATCCCCTTACCTCTTGACAAGTCTACCGTTGGTTGCCGATGGGTCTATACAGTGAAAGTTGCACTTGATGGCATTATTCATCGTTACAAAGTTCGTTTAATGGCTAAGGGTTATACTCAAATTTATGATCTTTTTTCTTGCTATGGATGTGATTCGCCATTGGCCTCTTCATCATTCCTCCATGGTGACTTGCAAAAGGAGGTTTACATGGATCAACCACTAGGTTTTTTACAGTTTTCAGTGATTGTCTCCTTGTCTGTGAGCTTCGTTGATCACTTTATGGTTTGAAGCAATCTTCGCGTGTCTGGTTTAGTTGGTCCAGCTTTTCTTTACTTGAATTTGGTATGACTTGTATTGAAGTTGATCATACCATTTTCTCTTTTCACTCTTCCACTGGCCTGTGCATCTCCCTGGTTGTCGGCAATGACTCTGAGGGGATCTTTCATCTCAAGTCTCATATTCATAATCACTTTCAGACTAAGGATTGAGACTACTTCGGCACTTCCTCGGCATTGAGGTTGCTCAATCCTCCATTGACATTGTTTTTTCCCAACGCAAGTATGTCTTAGACATCTTGATCGAGACGGGTATGCTTGATTTTCGCCTCAGTGACTCACCAATAGACCCACATGCAAAGCTTGTTCCAAGTCACGGTGAGCCTTTGAAAGACCCTTCAAGATACCGTCGTCTAGTGGGCAGACTTAGTTACCTCACAATCACTAGATTAGATATCACATTTGCAATTAGCGTGCTTAGTCGGCTCCTACAAAAGCCTTGTGACGGTCATTGGACAATAACCATGCATATTCTTCGCTACCTCAAGATGAACCAGGTTGCGGATTGATATATAAAGATAAAAGTAATTCTAAAATTGTCTGTTACTCTGATACTGGGTAGAGTCACAGTCAGACAGGAGGTCCACTACTGGGTATTGTGTTCTTATTGGAGGAAACTTGATCTCATGGAAGACTAAGAAGTAGAAAACAGTTTCAAAATCCAATGCTGAAGCAAAATATCGTGCCATGGCAATGACTATGTGTGAGATCATATGACTCAGCACCAACAATTAAAATTTGGAGATTTTGGTGGTAAGAAACTGATATGTGATAATCAGGCTACCATGCACATTGCATCAAATTCAGTCTTTCATGAACAGACTATACACAGAGATTGATTGTCACTTTGTTAGAGAGAAAGTGCTCTCTAGAGAAATTACCACTGAATTTGCTAGTTCAATTGACCAACTTGCAAACATGCTCACTAAACCCCTCAAGGGTTCTTGTGTTGATAGTATATATAACAAACTTGGCTTATATGACATATATGCTCTAGCTTGAGGGGGAGTATTAAAAATATGATTTGATTACATTAAATAGTATATTAAGATATGATTTGATTATATTATGTAGTATATTATCTTTAGGGATTTAGTCATTATTTACATTTAGTTTGCTCCCTTTTATTGTACCTATCACTCATTATAAATAAGAATTCCATGTGTGCTCTAAACACACAATTATAGTCATAAACACTTACCAGTAATATACTTGGTATGGTACATAGATAGGTACATAGATAAACTGGCACTATACATATAATAACTGATCAAACCAAAACCTAAACTGCTCTTTCTTTTTTTGGCTCAGGTATTAGTTCTTGACTCTTGTACATTCATATAAAGGTATAACAATCAAACATCCTGTCTTCTTGCTGGCCAGTTGCTTCTGGCCCACAACATACAATGGGTCATTACTCATAAGCTGATGGATGTTTCCATACCTGTGTTCCACTTTGAAATTTATTTTGTACTTGTGTCCTTCTATAAGCTAGAAGTGTTTTTTTCTCCTCATACCAGCTTAATATTCCCTGCAGTTCTTTCTGCCAATGATTGCTTCATATATTTTCAGGTTTTAAAAAATAACAGTGATGGATCTGAGATTGGTTCCTTACTGCAAATTATGAATCATACTCTTACTATATATGGTTCCAGGCTTCTCAGGCATTGGGTATGAGGTGTCTCCATTCCTCATGCAAATTGAACCTTACATTCTCATTTGTCCTTTCTTTATTAGCCAAAGGTGGCCCATCTTTAATTATTTTTGTGCATGATACAGGTATCTCACCCATTGTGTGATCAAACCTTAATTTCTGCTCGTCTTCATGCTGTATCTGAAATTGCTGAGTCCATGGGATCTTCATCTTGTAATAGTATGAAGAATCTTGGACACATTGAAGAAGATCCTGATGTAGCAATCGTGCAACCTAAATTAGCACACATACTTTCACTGGTTTTGACAACTCTTGGCCATGCACCTGATGCACAACGTGGAATTACAAGAATTTTCCATTGCACTGCTACACCATCTGAGGTGATAAATGGTTTCTTATTGGCCTGTTCTTGGCTTCTTGCTTTCACTATATTCTGTACTTCAATTGTCTTCATCTTCCGGGTAATTTCTTTCAAAACATGAGCTTTATATAAAATAGGGAGACAGAAAGAAAGCTAAACATATTCTGTTTATTACTTAATGACAAGATTCTCTGCTTGGACGTTGCAAGTTTTAAATGTTCTGGTTAAGAACAATAAACATGGTAAATGCAATGCTTTAAGGGTTGAGTGGGAACAATCAAGGATAAGATGTGTTTCCAAACCCATATAAGTTGTACAATACTTCAAGTGTGTTTGCAACTGTAACAGGACTATGCCTTAGATGAGGCGTGGACCTAACATATGAGCGTGTCTTTACTCTTTACCAAGGTATAAGGAATATACCTATTTGTTTTACTGACACTAGCTTCTATCATTAGAACTTGAGTATTTAAAGTTTTTAGTTTTAGCCAAGGCTTAGTCAACAAAGAGATCTTTGAAAAAGATTGAGACTGCTTTTAAGATGTTTCAATTTTTCAGATTTTAAGTGGTAAACTGTAAGGAAATTTATATATATATATATATATTGTTTTGTGAAGATGGTCTCACTGTTTGATAACTTTGAGTTTCAAAGCAGTGCAAGGAAATAGTTGAGAATGTTTGTATTGCTATTACTGAAACGATTATAGGCATTTGGATTCTTCTTTTATCATATTTGATAGTCACAAATTGATTATGAAGAGTTTCAATTGACCAGAATGCTGCTAGGTATTGATTGCTTGAATCTGTTTTATACAGTTCATTACAGTAGTTCAAGCTATTTTATCTGCCGGAAAACAGCTTCGACAACTTAACATAGGAGAGGAGAATAATAACACATTGCGCTCTAGTTTGTTAAAAAAGTTAATTTTGACTGCTTCATCTGACAGTGTTATTGGCAATGCTGTAAAAATGTTGTCATCTTTAAACTTAGACTCTGCTGATCAAGGAGATCTATCAAAATTGATCATTGCATCAGAGGGACAATTTCCAGAGGTTTGTCAATGTCTTTCTTTCTCATGAAAATTTTATATTTTACAATCTCCTTTATGCTGCTATCTTGAACCATACTGATATTATTATTGTGCGTATAGGTCATTAGGGCTCAGAAGGCTTTCAAGCTGGCAATGGAGCAATTAGATTTGCTGATTTACTTATATCGTAAACAGCTTGGAATGCAAAATTTGGAATTCATTAGCATTTCTGGAACAACTCATTTGATTGAGGTAGTCTAAATAGAAGGAAAATACTTAATATTTTAACATTTCAGATGCTGGAAATTTGGTTACAAAATTGCATTTGGTATTCCAGTTCTTGTTACTTATTTTTTGACCGTTGCCTTGTTGGCATCTGATTTTTGTAATTGATCTGAAATATTTTCTCTTATTGCTATGCAGCAATATGTGCTATAAATTTGTCTTAATTCTTAAATTGATAGACTGAAGGAGTGATTTTAACTTCAAAAAAAGAGTAAATGGCGAAATTAGTCTCTGAAATTGTATCTCTATTATGTTAGTCCTTGAAACTAAAAAAGAAACTAATAAGTCCGTAAAATTAACCCATTTTCATTTTGGTCCTAGTTCAGTGACTAAAGTGAATAACATGTTTAGGGAAAAAAAATGAAAAAAATTGTTAATTTTAGGGACTTAAATGAAATTCTAAATAATTTTAAGGACTTCTTTGAGTTTTTCTTTAGTTTCTGGGACTAATATGACAATGAGATACAATTTCAGGGACTAATTAGGTTATTTACTCAATAAATTATGGTCATGGTTCTCTTTCTCTGCCCCAGTTGTACCCTTCAATAACAGGGTCTAAGATAGGAAGACCCTTTTTTTGGCTTTTCTCTTAACAGAGGACAAACCAAAACATATTTACAATAGCTCTTAAAATAAAAGTAGTTTTCATGATACACAGAAGACTGAAAAATAGAGCTTCTGTAGAAGATGATGGGAGGAACTTTTACTTTTAAGGAGGAAAGAAGCCCCCAAACTGGACCAAACACTATTAATGATGAATGGAAAATTCTCATTGCATGTTCCCAATACCCATTTGGTACTGTTTCTACTTTCAAGTTGATATTACCTAGGATCTCTATTTTATTTTCCTTTCTTTCTTTAAAGTTGAAACTTAAGAAATCAATAACGATTTTCCATTTATTGCTTTATTGAGTTCAAAACTATTTATGCTTTCATAACGTTGATGCTTGGTTGTACAAATTTTAATTGCCATTTATTTTATGTGCAGTTATCAACTGATGTAAAGATTCCTTCAAACTGGATCAAGGTAAACAGCACAAAGAAAACAATTCGGTATCACCCTCCTGAAGTAGTAACCGCATTGGACAAGTTATCATTAGCAAAGGAAGAGCTCACTATTGCCTGCCGATCTGCTTGGAATAGCTTTCTTAGGGACTTCAGTAAACACTATGCCGATTTCCTAGCTGCTGTTCAAGCACTAGCTGCTTTAGATTGTCTGCATTCACTTGCTATTCTTTCAAGAAATAAGGTTTGTCTTAAACGAATTTTAAGTGCCTTCCAATGTTTCTTGCATTTTGTAATATAATTCTCTATTTTCTGTGATAGGGTTATGTTTGCCCAGTGTTTGTAGATGCTCGTGAGCCTGTTCAGATACAAATTTGTTCTGGGAGACATCCGGTATGAATTAAATGGCTAGAACTTTTGTATGAATTTACTCATAGTGGGATTTGGCTTTTTTTAATTATACTTTTGTACGAAATGAACATGAATTTTTTCTTGAATCCATTTGAGGTGCAAATACTTGCCTGTCATATTTGTGGTTTTGCTGGTTTGTGTATTTAGTACATGCATCATGCACCATGAAAACAACACAATACAATATAAATTTAACAATAAATATATAAAAAACTTAAAAATTTACCAACTTAAAGATGTAAAAGAATGCGAAAGAGTAAAGATGAAAAGCTTTAGACGCTAAACTCCTAAACAAAACATTAAAACAGGTGACTAAATTTATGAAATTAAAAATATAAAATAAATATATAATAATAATATAATATATACACTTTTGGATTAGTTCGGGTTGGGTTAGAGTTTTGAAATGTGAACATCGCAAACCGAACCGGACATGGTCAAGTCCAGGCCCGATCAAACGAAAAAACCAAACCAAACAAATTGTTTTGGTTCGGTTTACCCAGTTCGTCAGATTGACCCGAACCAATGAACACTCTTAATAATTTCTTAGAAATCCTACTTTCCTATTAATAATAAATGTATATTATTTTTACATTTCCTCAAGTTGAAGTTTACTAAGCAATCAACTTGTTACAAGTAGTAAGAAAATAAGCAAATTAAAATTGAGCTCCACCTAAAGCAATATTTTGAAAATAAGTCTATTACTAATAGGAAAGAGAGTAAGAGAGGCCACCATTGCTAATTAGACATAGTTTAGACTAGTGCAACAAGGACAAATGGGTGTCATCTGGGTCAAAGTCGAGACCAATGCATCTAGGACAAAGATCAATGCATAAGGGTAGAGACAAGTCAATGGAAGCCATTATTGAAGAAGAAAATAGAGGTAGGATGAACATTATCGAAACGGGACTACCATTACTAGGACATAGTTGGAACTAGTGCAATAGGCACAAACGGGCTAGTACATCTCAGACAAAGCTAAGGCTAATACATCTAGGACAAAGACAAGGTCAGGGCATAAGGGTAAAGACGAGCCGATGGAAGCCATTATTGAAGAGGAAAATAGAGGCATGATGAACTATATCGAAACACAATTTTTTATAATAGGAGTAGCAATAAAAAAGAGGTCATCGAGGGCAATTGCACCCCGGTGGGAGACATTTTTTTAGTGTTTATTCAACCTAACTTTGATACCATGTTAAAATAAAAAAATAAAGAGGAATATTGAAATGAAACTGCATGTTTGAATACATAATGAAAACATGTTTATATAGGTTAATGACAATAAATACTAATAATGAGGAAATATTTTGTTGCCTCAAAATTAGATTATACTTTCCTAAAAATCCTACTTTCCTATTAATAATAAATATATATTATTTTATTCTGATTTTCAACAAAAACTTTAGGGGAGGTCAAGGCCAATTGGAGAATCTTAACCATGTAGTTTTAAAAATAGGAGGAAGTAGAAATTGAGATGTTCTAGAACTCTGATTTCCTGCATGTTGAGGAAGATGACTAAAGTTGAAAAGTTGTCTTTATGTTGTTGGTAGTGGAACCATAGTAGTTAATGGCGCGCGATAATGTCGCTATCGCGATGGTGTAGAGAGGAGTGTTACCTGCTGCTCCAGAAGGTCCTATCGCAGTGGTCATGTTGCCTTTCGTAGCCATTCTAGCGGCAAATCGCGAACTATTGTGATGAATCACAGATGTGATTAGTTTTTTGGTTTGGGGCAATAGAGATCCCCAAAACCTCTTATTTATGGGATGTTTTTTTTTAAAAAAAAAATGTGATATTGTGCGTTTTGGCCTTTTGGGTTGAGTTGTTTTTTAAATGAAGGATAGAAAGGTAACAACTTAACTTTTTTACAACATTATGCATCCTTCTCCTACCTGCAAGCTCTGAACAAAGGACAACCTTCACTCACAAGGGGGTTTTCCAGCAACCCTCTAAGAAAATTCCAGCAAGTCTTCCTGTGAAACCACGGGCAAGTTCCAGTAACCTAGCCCTGCACCTTTTTTCTTCTTTTGTCTAGCTTTCTTCACCCTTTTACCATGACTTCACAACCTTTTTATTAGATTAGTGAAGCCTATTGGTTCAAACATGTATATGCAAACAATGGTACTAAGAATACATGTTATGTTTGTTGTTTTCTATATGCAAGTACATGTTTTTTCATTTCATTAGACATTATATATGTATATATATTAATATAAATCTGCATAGAATTAAAATAGTATCCTACTACCGCTTTTTCACTATAGCGTTTTTGGAGGATGACTGTTTTAAGCCATTATCTGCTATTAACTACTATAAGTGGAACAAGATTCTGAATCATAAAAGAAAGCAAAGCAAAGGAAATTCAAGTTAACTGAAGAAAAGAAAGAGAAATTGTCATTAGTTTTGAAGGTGTTTAAGCCGGTTTCTTTGAACCTAGAGAATTACCCCGCAATAGAGTAGTGGCTCATCAAATTCCTCTTAAACATGAGGTAGAGCTAGTCAATGTGAGACCCTACAAGTACTCTTACAAAAAAATGAGATTGAAAAGCAAGTCGAAGACACAAGTGTGGGAACCATTAGGCCCAACAATAGTCCTCTTTCTATTTTGGTTATCCTAGTGAATAAAAAGGATGGGAGTTGGAGATTCTGCGTGGATTATAGTGCTCTTAACAAAGTTATTATCTCGGATAAGTTTCCTATCCCTGTGGTTGAAAAGCTACTAAATGAACTCAATGGGGTTAAATACATCTCCAAAATAAATTTGAAGGCAGGAGGATACCATCAGATTCAAATGTGTAAGGGAGATGTTCAAGAGACTGCTTTTAGGACTCATCAAGGCCATTATGAGTTTCTAGCTATGCCATTTAGGCTAACAAATACCTCGACCACATTTCAGTATGCTATGAACTCCACACTACAGCCATACCTTAGAAGATTTTCCCTAATGTTCTTTGATAATATTTTGGTCTATAGTAAGGAGTGGCAGGAATACATTATTCACTTAAGGACAATCTTAAAGACTTTATTAGACCAAGGTTTTGTGCCAAAGTTGAAGAAGTGCAACCTTGGAAAGACTAGAATTGACCATCTCAAGAGGAAATATCCATGGATGAGAAGAAAGTAGAAGCAATTTTGAATTGGTCTATTCCTAAATTAGTTTAAGTTGTGAGGAGTTTTTTGGATTTAGCTGGTTATGGGAAAATTGCTAAACCCTTGCTAGAGCTATTGAAGAAAGGGAATTTTCATTGGTTTGCAGAAAGTGAAACAACCTTTGGGAGATTGCAGCAGGCCATAGCTACTGCTCCTATGTTCCCCACGCCATATTTCTCTCAAGCTTTTGTCATTGAGTGGGACACATTAGGGAAGAAATAGGAGCAATAGTATCCCAAAATAAGAGACCCATAGCCTTTTTCAATAAGGCCCTATCAGAGGTATTATTGAGTAAATCCGTTTATGAGAAGGAATTGGTGGCCTTGGTTTTTGCCATTTAGCTTGGAGGCCCTATTTGTTGGGATGGAAATTCACAATATACACAGATCAAAGGAGCCACAAGTAACTATTGGAACAAAGAATTACAACCTAAAATCAACAAAACTGGTTGGCTAAAGTGATAGGATATGAATTTGAGATAGCTTACAAGGTGAGGGCCACTAACAAGGTTGTCGATGCTCAATCTAGAAGTGAGGAGGAAAAGGAATTGCAGGGTTTATCTCAGCCTTATTGGCAAGAGATAACGGATATTGACAAAGAAGTAGAAGAGGACCCTATGTTGTAAAAGATAAAGGAGGGTCTAAAACAAAATCCTAGCTCACACAAGTATACTCTAGAGAATGAAAGATTATATTACAAAGTGTTATTGATTTTAACCACTTCCTCAAGGTGGATCCTTAAGCTACTACAAGAATTTCATTCATCTTTACCCGGGGGGATTCAATGAAAGAGACAGTGACTTCTTGTCTTGTACGTTGAAGAAGTAAATATCAAACTTCTTTCCCTACAGGCTGCTGCAACCTTTACCCATTCCAAATACCATATGGGAAGATATAAGCATGGATGTCGTGGTGGGGTTTCCTAAATCAAGGGGTTTGATGTTATTCTGGTAGTGGTGGATTGACTAAGCAAATATGGTCATTTTATTTTGCTAAAGCACCGTTAGAGGGGTGGGGGAATCGAAGTGTATAAAAGGGAACCTTGTGAGAAGAGGAGAGTTAGGCTGACATATACTAAACTCTTAAGGGATCAAGCCCTTGTAAAAGGAGACGTTCTCCTTTGTCGTTGAACAGCAACCACTCAATAAAATCATCTACCATTTCTGTTATTTCTTTCTTTCTCTGTCTTTGCACTGAAGATTCCTAACTGTTAGATGCAGTTAGTATATGGGCCTAAGCCCATTTCCTTGTATTTGCCTTTTGTATAGTATATATATATAATATCTCTTTGGTTGTGATACACGCAAGGATTCATGCATATTCAACTCATTCTACATGGTATCTAGAGCCAGATAGATCCTTGCCTAAGTTTTTTTTTTTTTTTTTCCGGAAATCGTGTTTCTTTCCGATTTCGGCTGTTTCCCGCCGTCTACCGCCGCTGTTCAAGCTGGCGACCCTACCATCAGCTTTGTCGTCCTCCGGCGACTCCAGCGCCACCAGTCGCTCCTCCGTCGGAGCCTCCACGCGCTGCAACAAGCTTTGCTGGTCTTCTCCCGTTGCGCCTTCGGCAGCCGCGCGTGGTGGAGCATCCGACATCATCTCCGGCGCCGCTTACCGGGGTTTGACTCACCATGCTGTCCTCTCCTTGGATGATCTCGGATCTTCCATTGGGCCTCGTATTCAGTCTTCTCTCTCCTCTGGGGTGTTTTTTGTCTTCTCTCTCCTGCAGTTTTTTCCTCCGATCTGTCTCTCATGACTTCTGTGAGGTCTGACTCGTCTTTGTTCACGAACTATGTCAATGTGCCTCTCTCCATTGACAAGTTAGACAGTACAAACTATGATACCTGGGCCTCTGACATCAAGCTCTGGCTTAAGGGCCAAGACTATGTTGATCACCTCACTCAGACAGTTGCCTCCATCAATGAGAAAGATCGTCCATGCTGGTCGAAAGTGGATGCTCAAGTTTGTAGTGTTATAAAGTCTACTATTCATCCTTCTTTGAAGCAAATATTTCAGGCCCATGACACTTGTGCTGACGTTTGGGAACAGGCTCGGTTGTTGTACACCAATGATACTCAGCGCTTCAATGGCGTGTGCCAAAATCTACTGAGCATCATTGGCCCCCGCCGCTTTGACACTCCCATGGCTGAATATTTGGGTAAAGTTCATGGTCTTCTTCATGACTTTAATGAACTATTGCCTCCTGCTGCCACTCCTGCCCAGGAACTAGAGCAATGTCAGACATTCTTTATGTTGATGGCCTTATATGGGCTTCCCGATGAGTATTCTTCTGTTCGTGATCAGATTTTGGGGTCTCTGAATGTGCCTACTCTGAACTCTGCTTGGTCCACCCTGTTGCATGTACCATGCAAGTTATCACCGAACATATCTCCTTCTGTTTCTCATGGTGAATCCTCTGCCTTGATCTCTCAGCGTGATGAGCGTAACCGTTCGCGCAAACTTAGTCGAAGTCGCCCTTGCTGTGACCATTGTCACAAACTTGGTCACGCCATTGACCGGTGCTATGCTTTGCATGGTCGTCCTCCTCAGTCGGCTACTACTGCTGCTGCTGCTCAAACTACCCCCATTGCTCTTGTTGATGTTGGTGCCACTCCTTTTGGTAGCTCTGGATCTCCGACTCTGTTCAACGACTTTTTCAAATGGTACGAGGAACGTTAAGTCTCCAACTCCACTGCTTCTGTTGCACACACTGGCTCTTCCTTTGCTGGTCTTACTCATTCTGCCTCTTTTGGCCCTTGGGTCCTTGACTCTGACGCCACCGATCATATATCTGTTAATAAGTCTCTTTTCTCCTCTCTTGTAACTTCTGGTCTTTTACCCTCTGTCACTATGGCTAACGGCTCTCGGGCCCCCTCTCATGGTGTTGGTACTATCCCTATTTTCTCTTCTCTCTCTGTTGATAATGTACTTTATGTTCCTGGGTCTCCCTTTAATTTACTATCCCTTAGTCGACTCACTTGTTCTCTTGATTGTCTTGTCTCTTTTACTAAAGATTCTGTTTTCTTATAGGACTGGATGTGAGTCAAATGACCTTTATCACCTACGGACGTCCGCTCATGTTGGCTCGGTTGTAGATTCCCCTGCTCTCATCCATTCTCAATTAGGTCATCCTAGCCTTGCCAAGTTTCAGTGCCTTGTACCGCATCTATCTAAGTTGTCTAATTTGTCCTGTGAGTCATGTCAATTAGGCAAACATAGTCGTAGTTTTTTTCCTCATAGTGTTCCCAAATGAGTTGTGTCTCCTTTTGCTTTAGTTCACTCGGATATTTAGGGTCCGAGTCGTGTTAAGTCTAGCCTAGGTTATCAGTATTTTGTAACTTTCATTGATGACTATTCTCGATGTACTTGGTTATTTTTAATGAAAAATCTTTCTGAGTTGTTTTCCATCTTTCAGGCCTTTTATAATGAAATAAAAACTCACTTTGGTGCATCTATTCGTACTTTTCGTAGTGATAATGCTCGTGAATACCTTTCTCAATTTTTTCAGACCTTCATGTCTTCTCATGGTATTCTTCATCAAACTTCTTGTCCCTATACCCTTCAACAAAATGGGGTTGCCGAGCGTAAGAATAGACACCTTCTTGAAACCACTCGAACTCTTTTACTTCATGGCATGTTCCTCCAATATTTTAGGGGGATGCTGTTCTCACTGCGTGTTATCTTATCAATCGCATGCCTTCTTCTGTCCTCAACAATCAAATCTCTCACTCCATTTTGTTTCCTCATGATTCACTTCATCCTTTACCCCCTAGAATTTTTGGCTCCATTTGTTTTGTTCACAACCTTAGTCCAGGTCTTGATAAATTGTCTCTTTGATCTTCCTATTCCTCTTCGTAAAGGTACACGCTCCACTCGTAATCTCTCCCCTCATTATGTTAATTTGAGTTATCACCGATTGTCTCCATCTTCCTATGCTTGTCTGTCTTCCATTTCCACTGTGTCCATTCCTAAAACTGTCAGTGATGCTTTATCCCATCCGGGTTGGCGGCAAGCCATGCTTGATGAATTGTGTGCTCTTTAGAACAGTAGTACTTGGGATCTTACTCCTTTGCCTTCTGAAAAATCTTTTGTTGGTTGCCGGTGGATCTTTACTATCAAAGTGGGCCCTGATGGCACTATTGATCGCCTCAAAGCTTGTTTAGTTGTCAAAGGTTATACTCAGATATTCGGGTTAGACTATACTGACACCTTCTCTCCGGTTGCCAAGATGGCTTCTGTTCGACTTTTTTTAGCCATGGCTGCGCTACGCCATTGGCTCCTCTATCAGTTAGATATAAAAAATGTCTTCCTTCATGGTGATTTGCATGATGAGATTTATATGGAGCAACCTCCTGGTTTTGTTGCTTAGAGGGAGTCTTCTAGATTGGTATGTCGTATCCGCAAATCTTTATATGATCTCAACAGTCTCCCAAGGCATAGTTTGGTAGATTCAGTGAAGTAGTTCAACAGTTCGGTATGAATCGTAGTGAAGCTGACCATTCTGTGTTCTATCGTAATTCAAGAGGTGGGTGCATCTACATGATAGTGTATGTTGATGACATTGTTATCACAGGTAGTGATACCCATGAAATTTCACAGATAAAACATCTCTGTCATCATTTTGAGACGAAAAACCTTGGCAAACTTAGATATTTTCTGGGTATTGAGGTAGCAGAATCTAATAATGGGATTGTGATTTCTCAAAAGAAGTATGCATTGGACATTTTAGAGGAGGTTGGGCTAATGAACTCCAAGTCAAATGACACACCTATGGATCCATATGTTAAACTTCCGGCAAGTCAGGGAGAACCACTTTTAGATCATGAGAAGTATAGGAGACGGGTTGGAAAACTGAACTACCTCACAGTCACTCGTCCTGACATATCCTTTGCTGTCAGTGTGGTAAGTCAGTACCTTAATTCACCTTGCACAGGACATTGGGATGCTGTCATCTGCATTCTGAAGTATATTAAAGGAGCTCTGGGAAAAGGTTTGTTATATGGGCATAATAATCATACTCGGGTTGTTGGATACTCAGATGCAGATTATGCAGGTTCTCTCATTGATAGGAGATCTACTTCTGGATATTGTGTTTTTATTGGTGACAACTTGATTTCTTGGAAAAGTAAAAAGCAAGATGTAGTGGCAAGATCTAGTGCAGAAGCAGAGTATAGAGCTATGGCTTTAGCAACTTGTGAACTTATTTGGCTCAAACAGCTCCCTGATGAATTAAGATTTGGAGAGGTTACACAAATGACTCTAACATGTGATAATCAAGCTGCCCTGCATATTGCCTCAAATCCAGTATTTCATAAGAGGACCAGACACATTGAAGTAGACTGCCACTTCATTTGCGAGAAGATTGTATCTGGAACCATTTCTACCCAGTTTGTTAATTCCTATGATCAGTTAGCCCCGATGTTTTCACAAAATCATTACGAAGTCCTAGAATGGATTATATTTGTAACAAGCTTGGTGCATATGATTTATATGCACCAGCTTGAGGGGGAGTGTTAGATGCAGTTAGTATATGGGTCTAAGCCCATTTTCTTGTATTTGCCTTTTGTACAATATATATATATAATATCTCTTTCGTTGTGATATACGCAAGGATTCATGCATATTCAACTCATTCTACACTAACAAATACTTATGACTTCAACTCAATTGATAAGTTCCTCCTTGTTGATTGATTACTAGAGGCTCATTATTCTAAGTATTTCTCACCAGGTTTTGGAGACTAACTTACAAGACAATTTTGTCCCAAATGATACAAACATGCATGCAGATGGAGAATACTGCCAAATTGTTACTGGACCCAATATGGGGGGGAAAAGTTGCTATGTTCGCCAGGTGGCTCTGATTGCTATTATGGCTCAGGTAGAATCAATGCCGTGTCTGCTTTCATTTTCTGCTGTTAATGCATCAACATGTTGAGGTTGTGCAATAGAGCATATTAATACTGAAAGTCAATTAACAATTTTTCTTTGAAAGGTTCTGATACATCATATTCATGTCTTGAAATTAAGGTAGTTTTATTTTTCAAATTATTTCCTATATTTTTAGCTAAGTTGTTGAACTATTTCCCCTCTTAAATATTTAGCCTTTTGCTTCTCTTTGACAAACTCATTCCTTCCGGTTGCTGCTTTATTGAAATACTTCTGATCTCTCTAGGTTGGTTCCTTTGTACCAGCATCATCAGCAAAACTACACGTCCTTGATAGGATCTACACCCGGATGGGTGCTTCGGATAGTATTCAGCAAGGAAGAAGCACTTTCCTTGAAGAATTAAGTGAGACATCACATATACTCCACAGCTGCACAGAACATTCACTGGTTATCCTAGATGAGCTTGGGAGAGGTACAAGTACCCATGATGGTATGGCCATTGCTCATGCTACGTTGTATTATCTTCTGAAGCAAAAAAGATGCATGGTCCTCTTTGTCACTCACTATCCAAAGATTGCCAACCTGACAACTGAATTTCCTGGCTCTGTGGCTGCATATCATGTGTCACATCTGACCTCACATGATGCAAGTAAAAATTCTAACTCAGATCATGATGTAACTTATCTATACAAGCTCGTACCAGGTGTTTCAGAGAGGAGTTTTGGATTTAAGGTTGCCCAGCTTGCACAGGTAATAAATTCACAAAAATTATATATTATTAGGAATTTGTTTATTTTGTTTGAGTTGATAATAAACGTGACACATAAATCTTCCTCAAGTAGTAGTTCATTCATTGCAGACTAACATTAGAGCTATAAATTGGAAATTTGGGGATTATCTTAGCATCTGAGTTTGACTGCTGAGGTCTTGATTTAATTGTTGAAATTTCTTATATATTGAATTTCATTTAAGTCAGTTGGAAACATCATGCTTTTCAGCTACCATCACATTGCATCAATCGAGCCATTGTCATGGCTTCTAAATTAGAAGCACTCGTAAACAGTAGAATGCATAGATTGAGAAAGGAGCTATTATTGGATACCCCGGTGATTGGTCAAGAGCAAGAACAGCATGTGGATCAACCACACGATTATTCACATCAAGAGTTTGGTATAGCTTACAAAGATTTCTATTTAAACTTAAAAGCTGCAATACAGGATGATGACTGTGCAAAAAACTTTCACCTATTGGAACATGCTAGAAGCATTGCAAAGAAATTAATTCGCAGGTGAGGTACCTTGTCTATCATTCCATTTTTTTGAAAGAATGGATTTTTGTTAACTAGTTTTTATCTCAATACTACATATTAGCTTCGTTTAGCATTACTAATATGTCAGTACTTTTCATAGAATAGTTGTACTATTAGCTAGGTATGAGTGTGTAACAGAAGCTTTGTTAATTATGTTTGGAGGGATTGACTAGTATTGTATTTTTTTCAGTTCTCAACCATCAAACAGATGTTTAAGTAAAAGTAAGAATTTATTGTTTCTTTCTCACAAAAGACATTGCTAAGGATGAGCCAACTGAGTGAAAATATGTATAGAAACATGCTCTAACTGATTCTTGTTTATGGTTAATAGGAGTTAGTGAGTTACCTAAAAAATTCTAACAAATAAAATTAAGTTTGCTTATGCATTAACAGATCAATGCAGTACTGTAAGTGAGGATTACATGCAGAAGCAGGGTTCAGATCTCCTCCCTCCAGCGATGTAGAATGTAGATAATATTTTGCATAGAAGTTGTTTATTGGTAACCTTCCGGTTTTGCATCTTTACGCTTGGGAATTGATTTTATCTACCGCGAGCCATGTTAATGGATTGGATATCCTAATTTGAGTCAACGGATGTAAAAGCGACGTTGACACTATAAATTTCATCTTACATTCTTTGTATAATATTGCTTCGAATTTAACTGGTCTGTGATTGGGCAAATAGAAATGTTAATTGGTAAAAATTAAAATGTTTATTTCCCTAATGATTAATTGGTGGAAAAGACCAGCAGTAGCTCATGCAAAGAAGCTGTCAACCAAGTTTTGAATGAAGTGCAAATAGTTATAAATATCTTTCGGCTCTTTGCAGTAGTTTGCAGCACAATTTTATAACAAATTTAATTATCGTCATATATATATATATATATATATATATATATATATATCATACAGCCGGAGAAAATAGTCTTCATCAAGTTATTCAAGTATTATGTTACAGGTACCATCCATTCTAAAAAGAGAAATAGCAATGGTTAGGAGATTCCGATGAAAAGTTTGTTTATGTCACAAACTGACTTTAGTCACCATGTATGCATGGGAAGTTTGTGATTCAAAATCTTAACCAACTATATATTCATTCAAGTTTTCAGAGGCTTTCTAGTAGATTTGTATGTCAATCTATATAACACCCAAATGACAGTTTAGCTCCCATGTAGTTAGAGTAAAACAAATTATCATTAATGGGTGATTTCGCACGTCTAGAGAAAACTGGAAAATGGATCCTTTCCGGCAACTCTTATTCAACTTCCTCGCGTGATTTATGAATGGCATCATCTGCTGATGATGGATGAGATCCGTGATTGGGGAAAAAATATGGTTCGGATCCTGCACTACTTGCGCAATTTATATGCTTCAATAATATTTTGATCTCTAAAAAATATGTTAGGAAGTCTAAAGAGAATATTCTTATGTATATAATATTTTGTTTTTTATAACATAATATAAATCTGTAAGTGATTTAAAACATAATTTACTTAAAAAATACATTGAGTTATTTTCTCATATTTTCTAATGATATGATAAGTCACTAAATTGCTAAGGTTATTGTTACTTAAAAGCAAGAATTAAAATAAAATAAAATAGTAATTACATAAAATAAATTAATAAATAATAATAAATTAAAATACTAATCATTTTATTGAGTTTTGATTTTTCAGAATCAAGTCCACAATATTATCATCCACAGTCCAACGGAAGAAAGGAAAATGTAGAGGAAAAATTATTATTATATGGTCTATATCACTATATTATTTATGGTCTCAACTAATAAATATGTAATATGTATTTAATTAATTAATTAATTAATTAATTTTTTAACTTGTGTTAATTAAATAATTACATATGATATGTTTACTTGTCGATATTATAAATAATAGTGTCCAAAACTATATAATAATTTATCGTATGGATTGGATCCGGTTGCACTGTTGATTATTTTCACGCACTCACAAAAACTGTTAAGTGATTGCCATTTACTTTTTTTGCTAAAAAAGTGTGAAAATGATGCATAAGTATTACGTATTAGAGACTCCAATGTGATGGAGTTGCATGAAATATGAATTATCAAAACATGCAAGTTACGTATGGGATAGCCTGCATGGCACGCAAGATAATTAAATAATTTTAGAATTAAATTTCATCTTATATAATTAAAGAATTTATAATTTGCTGCCAAAACTCTTAATATGCATTTACTTATTGTTATCTATTATTAATAATGGACTCTTCTTTCTTACTTCGTTATTTAATTAGTTTTTTTTTACTTATTTGTGATTAATAATTTTTTTATCCTCTTTATAAGAGTTAAAGATAGTGTCCGAAGTTTACAATCTATAAGAAATATTAAGTAATTTCACACTAGATCATCAACATGTTTGATGGTACAATCCACGAATCTAACACTAAATGTATGACATGCCATTATCATTATAATATAAGTAAGACTAAGGTAATATATTGTTGCTTACAAATAAACATATAAGTCTGATTTGCCTCTAGTGGATCAATCCACAAGTAGGATCTTGAATTTTTTCTTTTTTTGAGATGTTTCAGCAGATTTTTTCAATAGATTGCAAGACTAATCAAAGTTGCTCCTAAAGATTTTCTTTTGGAAGAGATCAAGTTCACGAACATACAATGAAAGTGAAGAAAAGCAGAAAATAGAGTAGAATAAAAGATGAATGGTACCACTCTGTTAAGAGACAAGCCTTCAATCAAAAACTCGCCTTAAGGAAGGATCTTTGATAAAAACTCTTGGTGAGTCATACCTTTGTGGGATAACTTGTGACAATTAGGAGACACTCAAATGAAAAATTCTCAAATTCAAATATCATCAAAATATCCTTACAAGAGGTGAGTAAAGTTGGTCTAGTGACAAAATTCACATGTGAAGAGAAAAGTAAAAGAAAGTTCGAATTCCTCAGTTGACAAAACTAATATACTAATAACTAACATTTATTTGTATATATATAAAAAAGAGAGGTGAGTATGGGAGTATTTATAGAGTAAAGCTTAGGCTAACCATGCCTTGGTTTAGTTAATCATGGTTAACTTAACCAAGGTTGTGTGTCCTCCCCTTTGTCCACAAAGTAGTTTCGATACATTTCTTCTTTAGACATATTTAAAGTGTAACTAAGGGGTGTGGTAGAAATAGGGGTGAGATATGAAAAAAGTTATGCTTTTGATGTGAAAAGGAGTGTGGGAAGTAACAAGAGGGATGTGGATGGATGCCCAATCACACTCCTTCGGTCTCTCTTAAGGTTTTTATTGCACTTGGACAAATAATTAATATGCTTTGAAGGCTCAAAGACTAAAATTTTCTTAAAATAAAGAAATGACCCATGATACAAGGTCCACCAAAAAGTCAAAATAAAACTACTAAAAGTCAATTATAACCCAAAATATAAATTCAATGAAATTCAATTTTAAAAATATGTATCAAAGGAAAGATTTTATTAGTTATTAAAAAATTATCCGCAGGTCAAATTAGATTACATAAGATTGTTTGTCATTTGATGAAAAATAAAAAAACTTCATGAAAAGTTTTAAAGAAAAGCTTAATAAAAGATATTATTATTTGAATTTATAATAGGAAAACAAACACCATAACAGTAGTAGAAGAAAATATTCAAAATCAATAGTTTTTTTTTGGGGACCTGTACCTAATATCATTTAAATTCAACTCAAAGATTTTAATTTTGAAAGTCTTTTAACTTTGATATTTCAACAATAATCATGCACTGTTAATTAATTTATAAATTTTTATTAAGTTTGTTAAATCATATCGAAAATAATCACTACTTGCTATAATAATTTATTTAGAGATATTGTTTAGCATACCATCTTTGAATCTATATTATTTTTCTAAAAAAAAAATCAAAAAATATAAAAAATAACCAACATATTTTTAAATTTAACTTTGACATATAATATTTTTATTTTTATTATTTCTAAAAATAAGATTCTTAAGAATATAATACTATAACTTGAAACAAATACTCTTAAGACATCATATATTTGAATTTCTCTTGAAACTTCCAAAATCATTGCACAAACTAAATATTTGTGAATTCACAAATCATTCCTCAAAGAAAGTCAAAACAAAAAAAAAAAGAAAAAAAAACAATAACACAACATCGTTTGATACATTTCAATATTAACCTTACTAGAAATTTAAAAATATTACCGTAAAGTGAAACACAAAATGAAGAATTGCAATAACACCGACCTCAATTAATATTAGGACCTCTCTACAAGCATCTTAACATGGTAAGATTCATATTAAAATAAAATTTATTTTTAAACAATTCGTATTAATTAAATATGTTCTTAAATAATGCCTATAGAAAAGTGTTGGTAAAATATATTTAGTTAGAGAATGTTAAAGAATATTTGGAAAATGGTGGATTTAAAGAATTAAAAGAAATATTAGTATATTATGGTTATGTTTATGAAATTTATAATGAGTAAATAAAAAAGTGAGGATGGAAATAGGTTAGATAGGTAGGTAGTGGACATAGGAAACAAATCCAAGAGATTCAGTTCACTGACATGTAAAGGCTGCCGCTACGTTACTGTTGGCATAGTCAACTTCTAACTCCCCACACCATTTGTTATTTGTTACCAAACTCAATCCTTCCTCTCATCACGTCAAATAAATACTACCTATTTTCTTTTTAACTTTTTATATTTATGTCACACACATGTATATAGAATATATATCCATTTTTTTATAAAAATTGAAAAAAATTATAATAATTCACATACTCTAGTCGACCCATTAAGCTAAACTTATCTATTCATGCTCTTCTGCTTCAATATAATGCATGAATTGTTAAAAAAAATTCATATTTGTGTTACGTTTTTATAAATGGATAAAATAATTCATATATATACAATGAATATTTATTTTTTTACAAAATATCTCACTTTTTTTATGTAGTAAATGTTAAATATGTTTTGCATTTGTAAGACATTAAATGAGTTATTTTTATTTAGTATTTTTTATGAAATAGGAGAAATTAGAAGGTTTGTAATAAAATTAGTAAAAGGATAGTGGCATTATTTTGGTGAAAAAAAAAGATACTATCATCTCTCATAAGATAAGTGAGATTCTATTAGATTTTATAAATAATTTGTAAAAAATAAGATTTTATACAATTTTGCATGTAAAATTTTTAAGTGAGAATATATTTTTCATTAAAAGTTAAATACATTTTTAAATTTTTCTTTTTAATAAAATTAGAATACGTGTATCTATAAAAAAAAATTATTTTAAAATTCATCAACCATATTTTGTTACCACGAGTACATTCATCAATTCATATAAAATTTTTTATATTAAAATTTAAAATTTAAATATGTAATTATATTAAATAATAAAAAAACATTTATGACCTTGTTCTACTCGATTTTAACGTAATTGTTTTCTAAGAAAGATATTTGTAATCTTTGTAAAATAAATAAATAAAAAACATATTATGGTAAAACATTAATATTTACAAAAGTTTTCTATGTACATGACCAACCAGTAAAGGCAGTACAATTCAAAATTGAATACTGTAGGAATATAATTCACAATTATAAGAAATCATATTTTTATGCATTTCAATAAAAAAATGTATAATTTCTTAACCAGTTTTCTGAATACTAGTTAATATTTTTATTTTTTAGTTATAAATTGGAATTCTGGATATATATATATATATATATATATATATATATATATATATATATATATATATATATATATATATATATATATATAGATGAAGAGAGAAAGAAAAAATGAATCTTAATAGAAGGGTAATGTTAAAACATGCAATTAACTGCAATTAAATTATAATTTTTTCTGAGAAAGTTTTATTTTGTTTTATTTTGAGAAATGACATTTCATGACCTAAGCTAAGCCTTTTTTCGTAATTTGATGGTGTCCCTTGAAATCCGCATCTACACCCACCTTTCTCTTCACAAAACACAAATACATGTTTGGGCAACATTTTTATATAAAAGAAAAAAAGAAAAAAAAAAAAAAAGTAAAAGAAGCAAAGCATGAAATGAAATGAAGGAACACCTCAAAACCTTTGCAGTTCTCCATCATCTTCAACTCATCAGCTACTCAACAGCGACACCAAATTCCTCTTCTTCACCGCACACTACTTCTCTTCTCTCAAGGTCTCTCTCTTTTCTTCTCACCCCCTTCTACTTTTCCATCTGCCTCCCTTCTTCTGTCTAAGAAAGATTGAATTTTTGGGTCACGGGGAATTAGATCTTCCTCTTAAATCACTCACCCATGTTTTTTTTTACTTTTTAAGACTTGCTTTTCTGTCTTTTCGATTCTGGGCTTCTCGAATTTATTTGATCAACAATTCGAGATTGTGGCGCTGATTGATTAGTCCTCGACTTGCTTCTGTTTCGGATTTGGTGCTTTCGAGATCTGGTGCGACAGGGTGACAATTCTTTTTCGTCCAGTCTTTGTGAAACATGAGTAATTGTTTTGTCATGAAATTTTCAAGTCGGCATGAGTGGCTGAGTGAAACACAAGTAATTGGATTGATGAGTTTAATTGAATCAGTACCAAGTTTTCTTTTGGAGTTCAGAAATTCTGTTCCGTTTGATTGATTCTTCATTGTCCCACTCATTTGATATTCAATTTTTTGTTTTCAATTATCAAATTTTGTTTGTTACGTGAATGTGTTTTGGACGCCTGATCAACTCTGCTCTTCGTTTGCTATGTCGTCTTCTATTTGGTTTGTTTGTTTGTTTTTGTTTTGCTGTTCTCACATGTTTAAGTTTTTTCCCTACTAATGTTGGTGTCATGATGATAATGATTACATGATATTGTCTATTCAAAGATCTATCTGAATTAAACGATTTTATGGGGTGCGTTTATGAGATTCACGGATTGGAGCAGTGTTACTGGTGACAGACTGCAGCACATAGCGGAATGCCAAATTTCCGCCATAAAAACATGCTACCATGCGCCGCCATGGCAGACATCCTTTTACAACTTGGCTATGCAGTTGGTAAAAAGTCTGTCATGCTGGTTATTCTGTCATGACGATTATTTAACAGCAAGCAACCGGAGTTAGTTAATGAGTTTTAGTAAAGGGGTTATGGGAATTCTATGTTTGGGTTAAGACATGTACGACTTTTTATTTATGATTAATATCATGAATTTTGCGTAATTTTTTGGGATTTTGAGAATTTTTATGTATGTATATAGTTTATATTATATCAACTACCTTAAATTTTTTACAATAGTAGCTATCTCATTGTAATGATTTCAGGGTCAATTATTCATGTGCTGCTATTAGTTCTTCATTCTAACGGTTTAAACTTACTAGTACTACTGGTTTTTTAATTTGGTTTCTGTAGGTGTTTCTTAACGTTGAAAATTGGAAAAGTGGCATAATGGAGGACAGCGACTCTAACATAAGGAGATGGGAGGATCTGGACATAGATATTTTGGTGAAGATTTTTCAGTTGCTTGACATTTTTGAGTTGACATCTGGCATCTCTCGTGTTTGTAGTGCATGGCGCATGGCTTGCTGTGATCCACTTCTTTGGAAAACACTAGATTTGTCAATGTTAAGATCTAATTTCATCAAAATCCCATTAGAACCATTTGTTTATGTTGATGGACGATCTGATAGGACATTAACGCGTCTATTGAAGATTTCCCTGGGTCTCAGCCGGGAGAGTATAAAGACTCTGATTTTCCATTTCAACTTGTACGTAAGTGATGAACAGTTGACATACACAGCTGAAAGGTAACTTCATCTTTCAAAAGTATATAATCTTGTAGAATATGATGTGTTCATTGGTCATATTTAACCGTGGATTGCTGGAAAATATTTGAAAATCAGTAGGAGAGTGCAGTTGTACAAAGACCTAACCATGTCCCATTTTGTAGGTGCCCAAAACTCAAACGACTTGTTCTGCCAGCTTGGAACAGAATCAAGAAACAAGGAATGTGCAAGGCCATCCGCGGCTGGAAAGAGTTAGAGTCATTGACAATGCCTAGTATAGCAAATCCACCATATATTTTGGAGGAAATCTCATCGCACTGCAAGAACTTTAGTGAACTCAAGATTATGGGGCCATGTGACATTTTCTTTGCTTCATCCCTTGCTGCGTTTCTTCCAAAATTAAGAGTCTTGAGCCTTCGGTGCTCAATGCTATGTAAGGATGCTCTCATTCTCATTCTTGACAACTTACAACACTTGGAAGTGCTCAATATATCACATTGCGTTCTGATGGAAGCCCTCCCAGCCCCTCAACCTAAAAGAATCATTAAAGAAATTGATGAGAGTATTCGTCAGAAGGCTTCTCGATTGCGTGAATTTCTGACATGCATGGAGGACTCGTGCATCATGTGCCAACGAACAAGAACTGATGAAGGACTGGTTAGGTGGTATAAGTACGAGGAAGGGCTTTGGAAAACAGATGAGGTGAGGTCTCTCGCACTTTAAGCAGACCAAAGCCATCTACTTGTTACCGCTTTTGTCACATTTTCAGTTGTTTAAGTTCTGCTGCTACATTAAGTTTAGATCCAAATAAAAAAAAAAAGAAGTTTAATTCTTAAGAATGAATGTTGTTGCACCCTTTAGGAGTTAGCCAAATCTTGTAACTGTATATAGGAATAATAAGTTTTGTTTCTGAAGTTGGTTTCATTTTGAGAAGTGTTTTCTATCATGAAAATTTGATAAGGTGGTAATTTGGGTTCTTTATAGTTTATACAGTACAGGCGATTAGTTTTGGGCTATTCTTTACTGTCAAAATTTACAAGTAGTCAACTGGTCTTTACAGGATCGAAATGAAAACATTTACATGTTCAGATGACGGTTGGACACGTGTTAGTGGTTCAGGGGATATTTTCTGCAGAATTTGTTCATTGTAGCAGATTGAAAATTTTGGCATGACTAAATATAATGAAAGGAAAATTTTGGCATGACTAAATATAATGAAAGGAATTTTATATTTATTAGGAATTTTATATTATCATTTAATTATAAATTTTCATATATAATAATTATATTAATTTTTTATCTATATTAATCAAACATATGTCAAGAGGCTTATAATAATTTAGTACTTATTTAACAATAATTTTTATTAAATTGTTTTTCAGATTTTGGTATTTAAAAACTAGAAAACTAGTTTTGTCACGTTTTTCTCAAAAATATTTTTCAAAAATAGTTTTAAGTGTTTAGTTTTTAAAAATTAAAAACTAAGAATATTTCTAAGTAATTTTGATTTTCAGTTTTTTATTTTTGTTTTAAAAATTTAAAATATAATAATAATATTTTTTTTTACTGATGATATTTTCATAAATAAAAATAAATTTTTTTTATTTTTATATTTTCAACACAGTTTACCAATAACACTTAACAAATAATTTTTTTTTTCTTCTAAAAAACAATTTTTGAAAATTTCTTTAGAAACTAAATCAATTAAACCAATCAATCTCTTAGTTTAATCATCCGAACCATACTCTTTTACATAATTTTATTAATTTTGTAAGTTTCTTAATACTTTGCACGAAAGAAATGAGTAGAGTAGAAAAAAGTATGAGAGAATGAATAGATTTTTAAGTTTGAAAGTAGAAATAAGAGTGAATATAATATGCAGGGTAAAGACATATTCAATCGTATAAATATATTTACCTTATAATAAGGTAATTAACTTATATCTAAAGCGAATACGATTAAGATAATTTTTTTTTTTTTTGCATAATCAACTAAGATCATTGCTATAAAAAAATACAATTAAGATGATGGTAATGGTTAAAAAAAAAGATTTTTTTTTAAAAAAGGTATTAATAATTTTAAATGTTAGTAAAACTTGCTGAATAAATATTTTATCCTATTGGGTGCTTAATAATAAAGATACTGATTAGCAAAATTATATCTAAACACATGCATCAACTAACACGAAGTTACTTTGATGTATGTGGTTGGATTAAATACTTAGAGGAAGAATTTGTGGTACATAATAATCTTACAAGCTTTGAATAACATTGTTTTCAATAAAAAATATTTGTAATTAAAAAAAAAAACCTTAAGCAATGTTTTATCCTAAGTCCTTATTCGGTTGCAGAAAAAGCGAAGAGTGGAAAGTTACTTTGTAGGAGAGTAAGATTATTATTTCTCTTGTTAGGTAACAATTAACAAAGAAAGTAGTAAGGAAAGTATCACCAATTTAGTATATCCCACATATTTTACTTTTCACTCCAAACAAGCATGAAAATGAAGGAAATTGTAAAGAAAATTTACCCTTCCAAAATTACCCTTCTTTAAAAAAAATATATGGGTAATTTTGTATCAGTAATAGCTTTTATTTATAATTTTTCATCATTTTTACACCACTGTTCACATAACTAAACAACTTCAATTTCGACTCTATTTTATCTCTCTTTCTTTCCTCCACTTTCTTTCTTTCTCTTCCCTTACAACCGAACATGACCTAAATGTTACCTAACTTAAGCAAAATGCAATGGTAAATTATATTAATAATTATTCTTTGGTATACTTTTCTTAAAGGATCTTTCTGTATATTTTGAACATATCTACATGTAGGGATGACAATGAGTAAGATCACTATAGTACTCAACTTCATACTCGCGTTTAAAAAATGTACTCACACTTGGTCTCTTACTCACACATGTAGCAATTTTAATCTCCCTTTTCATACCTATTCGATACCTACATACACATACTTGGGCTGATTGACCCAAGTGGGTTTATTTTTTAAAAAAATTACCAGTATGGGTCTGCTTTGAAAAATATTACCAGCATGGGTCTGTTTTGGGTGGTTGACTCGGTCAAACCGCAACTCCGAATTGCGGTTTCGTTGTCACGTCAGCAAAGTGATTACGTGGAAGCCAGCGTGGAAAAATGGTTGAATTAAATATTATTTTTATCATAAACCGCAAGTGCGAATTGCGGTTTATGTTAAATATAATATTTAAATATCATCAAAGTGGTTGTGGTTTAATGGTGAGAATTTGATGTTGTAGTTGTGGAGACCCGGGCTCGAATCCCAGCAGCCACACATAAAATTACAAGTCGTATCTGTGGTTTGAATTAAATATTATTTTTATCATAAACCGCAAGTGCGAATTGCGGTTTATGTTAAATATAATATTTAAATATCATTAAAGTGGCTGTAGTTTAATGGTGATAATTTCATGTTGTAGTTGTGGAGACATTGATGTTGGATTTAAATCACATGGCTTACTTTTTTCACTTTTATAGAATAAAAAAGTAAGTCAGGTGATTTTAATTAAAACAGTGTGTGGCTACTGGGATTCGAGCCCAGGTCTCCACAACTACAACATAAAATTATCACCATTAAACTACAGCCACTTTGATAATATTTAAATATTATATTTAACATAAACCGCAGTTTGCACTTGCGGTTTATGATAAAAATAATATTTAATTCAAACAACAGATGTGTGGCTACTGGGATTCGAGCCAGGTGATTTTAATTAAAAAAGTAAGCCAGGATAAAGAATTTAGTTTTAACAATTTTGAGGTGTTGAAAAGTTAACCAAAATCCCATAGTTTTCATCGTTATTATTTACTACCACTTTTAAAATCTCCACTTATTGATTCTACAATTGATTTATGATTTCATCTTTAGGTTTACATTTAGTTTCAAATTCATCCATTGAGTTCATTAAGTGATAAATTATGAAGTATTGTTGGAGTTCTTGAATAAACAACTTTACTCATCGAAATATTGCACGTCTAGAATACTTGTCATAATTTTAACAATTACCTTTAAAAAACTCATAAATTTGCTTCAATAATAAAAAATTACAAAAAAATTTAAAAAACTCACTTTGTATTTTTTATTATAACTTAATTATTATTGTTAGTGATTAATGAAAATAAATATATTAATATTAAATAAACATTTTTTTATAGAAGACTTTTTTTTTTCATTCAAGTCTTGCATCATATGTTTTGCTTAAGGATATTGAATGGTTAACAACTAATTGTAACATCTCAAAATCCTAATACTATTTATACTCCTTTATTCACTTAATTTAATTCATTTATGATAATTCCTCATGAAATTTATAAATGAAACTAATAAATATAAAATTTTTATCATAACATAGTCAATCTAGGATCATAGACATCTTAAAGTAATCAAAATTTGAAACCAAATATAACACGACATATGCAACAATAGCTTGCATAGTGAACCCTTTTCAACTTAACAAATTCCTAACATATTTTCTACACAAATACATTACATGACCTTTCACAATCAAAACATAACCAATACATAATTCATATTACACATATACATAACATATCATCTATCCGTTAAAACATAACTAATACATATTCTCATACATAACATAATTTCAACCGATATAACTTAACCATTCTCAGAAGTCCTTATACATGCTTAAAACATAGCTACTAGTTTCAAACAATCCATACATTTGAAATTCTCAAAATGCTCTAGCTTTGTATACACATACATATTCCTATACATACATTAACTTCAATTGTTTCTATCACAAAACAAGCAACTTTTGTTGTTGTCTCTGATCCTCCACCAACCCTGCCAATTCTGACTTCCACCATCATCATTGATATCTGCTTCCGTGCCAAGCATGATCATTATAGTCATACAAAATATACAAACATTGCAAATGTATAAATATGATAAAAGACATTATTATTGTATTATAATTATGCAATTTCAAAGTATAACAACCCATCAATCACACTTATGCTCCACTGAACATAAACATTCACAAAAAATCAATCACACTTATACACCACCTGAACATAAATACTCATAACCAATCAATCATACTTATACTCCACCTGAACATGAGCACCCACAACCAATCAATTAAACTTATGCTCTATTTGAACATAAGTACTCACAACCAATCAATCACACTTATGCTTCGCCTGAACATAAGCATTTATAACCAATCAATCTCACTTATGCTCTACCTGAACATAAGTAAGCACAACACACAACTGATGCTTTCTAGAAATCCTCACCACATTGAATTCAGATACCAAGGTAGTGGCTCATCTAACTTCCTCCACACTAGTATCTGGTATCTATCTGACCCATCCGATAATAGTTGAAGTCTGAGCATACTTATTGAATAACCAATTGATGTTTAGTGTATCATCACTCGAAATAGGACCCTAACAATGCATCACATTGTTATTCGAGTATATTAAGTGGTGTGTCATCACCTGAAATAAGGCCCTAATACTAATGTATCATCACCTGACACAGGGCCCTAACATTGCATCATCACCCAAAACAGAGCCTTAGCACCAGGATCACTTAAACCTATTCAATTCTCTAATTCAACCTCAAGAGCTTTATTACCCTCTCGTAACAGTCCACAACACAATTTTTTAATACTTCTTATTAATGAATTGCAATCTCTAATCATCCATAAGCACAATTCCTACAACTCATCATTCACACACAATACACAATTTCGCATATTACTCAAAGCATGCATCAACTCAACATATCATCATGCATTTAATACAACACCTCGTCATTATGCATTTATAATTGACATACACCTTATCTCAAATAGCTCATTATCACACATAGCTCAATAATAAAATTAACATGCAAGCTATCACAGATAGTTCAACTATGTGATGCATCCATCCCCAAGCCATGTTTGCACAATTGTTGAAGGAGGAGATGCAACCTAGGATTTACTCTTAGATGTCCTTTATGAGCCTTGAAATGGAGGTGAAAGACTAGAAGATTCTACTTTGTAGATGATAAGTCATGAGTGAAGTTAGCCACAAGGGAAGGAAACCTTGATAATAGCATGAAGGTCTCTCACAAGAATATTGGAAAATGAGGAAAGAGAGAGACAAGAAAGAGAAGAAAAAGAGAGGATAAAAAATTATGAAAAAAAGAGAAAGAGAGAGAAGAAAAATGGGAAAGACAAAAGAAAGAACGAGAAGGAAAATATGAAAAAGAGAGACAAGAATATTGGAAAAGGAGGGAAGAGGGGAGAGAAAAGGAAAAGAAAAGGAGAGAATAGGAGAAAATAGATGAGTACACACCCACCCTTGAAAATTTAAAAATAAAAATTTAGAAAAAAAGATTGTGAGAAGAGTGACCCTAGCCAAGAGTTAGCTTTAAATTCTAGCTTAGGACAACCTTCTACCCAATCTTTGAAAATAAAAGAAGAGTTTGGGATTGTGCCAAAAAATTTGAAGCACAAAGACTCACAATCTCAAACTCCCCTTAAGAATCATTCTTCATCAAGCATTTTCACAAGTGTTGGACTCGTACCCTTACCTTTTAAGCAACAAATTTATCAAGTCTAATGCTTAGGAAATGACTTTTTGGATAAAGGTGAATGTGAAGTCCTACTTGACACTTCACCAAGTTTTGAACTTGAGCCTACATCTTTAAGGTTCAAACAAAATCCTCAAGTTCAAAACTTGGTCAAAAGTGAGAGAGAAGAAGACATTCAAGAAGATCATTCCTTAAATCCTAAGGAGGATCTTATTAAAGAAACTTCTTTCCTAGGACAAGTGCAAGTGGAGGTTGTGTCCAAATCATTTAAACATAACATTCCACAACCTCTAATTGCACATCAAGCAAATATTTCACCAAGTGTGGAACTTGAGCCCCTCATAATTCATTTTTTTCTTCTGCCTCCATAGTTCTAAGCTTCACTCCAATGCCACAAATTAATTAAAAAAAGGCATCAAAATCTAGCAAATTATATCATAAAACACCAAAAACACTAAAAGCATAACAAATCCCAAAATATAATTAAAAGATACTTAAAATGCAAATATTAAAACTAAATGACATAAAAATAAATAAAATTCTAATTAAAACAAAACCTAAAAATAGATAAAAATGCAATGCATCACTATATCAAATAGCTCAAACCTCTCAACTACCTAATCATTGATCCATTAACAAAAATCAATAAAAGAGTTTCATTTACCTATTTCTCCCTTTAAACGTTGTTCAAACAGAAATGGAAGAATCAACCTGAAGAGATCCTTTAGAGCCTAACAGAAATTCCAATTTCAATAGGAAACTAAGAAATTATAATTTTTAAAGTAATTCCCTTTTCAACGGGAACGAAAGGATCGAAAACGAACAAAAAAATATTCAGATAACTATGATCAGACATACCTATATTGATCACCACTCTAAATCAAGAGCAATAGTGAGAGAGAGTGAAAGGTGGTTTTCGAAAGAAAATAAGAAGAAGAAGAAAGATAAGGAATTAAAAAAATGTTTTTATATATATCACCAGAGGTGTATTTAGTAAAAATAGTTTATTAAATGCAACCATCCCTTCCGATAATGGATTATTCAAGAACTTCCCAAAATTCAACCAAAACCTCCCTCATTCTTCTACTATAAACCAAATACAACTATATAATATTAACAAACTAATAAATCTATCACGTCTCAAATCAATTAGTAATTTATAAAAACTTAAATTTAATTACATTCACTACATATTCTATCAATTTATTATCTATTAAATAAATATGTCCTTACACTAATGAGTTGATGGTTACAAACAACTTTATTTAATCGATACGTAATATTTTTTTTATCAAAACTTTCAATACGTATTAATGATATTAATATGGTAAAATTTAAATTTTGCGTTATATGGCCGAAGAGAACTAATATTTAAATAACTAATAAACTCCATAATTCTATTTTCAATTTCTACCATTATTAATATGTAATATATCATCATTGAGTAATTTTGGTTAAATTCTTAATTTTTCGAACACACTCGTTTAGAAGAACTTAAAGTATAAGAGCTTATTTAATAAACACTTTTTGTATAAGAACTTATAGTATAAGCTGTTAAATTCAATAAGTTATTGTTATTTAGATATACAAATTTAAAAACAATTATATGAAAATAAAGTGTTTGAATATATATATATATATATATATATATGACAACTCAGGTGAGAAAAGGGTTACAGTGAGAAATGAAAAAAACATAATAATAATCATAGAATTTCAATAAACGGTTCAAATTTAGTTGTTAATTAAACAAACTTATGTGATTCTTTCACACAAAAACTTCTTTCACAAACCAAATTTTTGTCTTATGATTTGCTCTCTTTATTTTTTATTTTTTTTATCAATCATGTCATGTGATTCTCTCAACATAAATTTCTCTTACAAACCAAATCTTTGTTTTATACTCTACTCTCTTTATTTTTAATTTTTTATCAATCATGTTACTTATCATGTTTTTATTTTACTTTTTTTAGATGATAATTAGTATTAATTTTTATATGTTGATGATGGTGGTGACAATATTGACGATGGTGATGGTAGTATCGACGACATATAGCAGGGGGTGGTAGTGGCGGTGGCGATGGTGGGGGGACTGCCACCGCCACCATCGTCAATACTGCCACTACCTAGGGCGGAAGGACGGGGGAGTGGTAAGTGCCATGGTCCCCTCAAATTTAAAATAAAAAAAAATATATATAAAAATTAATGTTAATTATCATCTAAAAAGAGTAAAATAAAAATATGATAAGTAATAAGAAAATAAAAATAAAGAGAGCAGAGTATAAGACAAAGATTTGGTTTGTGAGAGAAGTTTCTATGTGAGAGAATCACATGAGTTTGTTTAATTCTATATTTTAACCGTTTATTGAAATTTTATAGTTATTATTATGTTTTTTCTCATTTCTCACTGTAACTCTTCTTCTCAGCTGAGTTGTCAAATATATATATATATATATATATATAGGACAACTTAGGTGAGAAAAAAAGTTTACAATGAGAAATGAGAAAACATAATAATAACTATAAGATTTCAATAAACGGTTTAGATTGAGTTCTTAGTTAAACAAACTTATGTGGTTCTTTCACACAGAGTCGTTTCTCACAAACCAAATATTTGTCTGATGTGCTGCTCTCTTTTGTCAATCCCGTGGATCCTCTGCAAGATCACCACCACCTTCGTCAGTACTGTTGTCGCCACTATCGGCAATGGTGGCGACATCGATAATGAGTGTGGTGGTATTATTGATGGTGGCAATGACAGTAAGGATGGTGATGACAACGGTAGGTTGGTGGCAGTGATGATGGTATTGGCGATTTGGGGCGTCACCATCACTGCCACTACTGCCCACCATCATCGTCGCCACTACCACCCCCACCATATGTCGTTGATACTATCGTCACCATCGTCAATATTGTCACCATCATTGCCCTATCCATGCTACCACCACCACCACCACAATTGTTGATAGTGGCAGTAAAAGTAGTTGTGATCTTAAGGTTGACAAGAGAGAGCAACACATCAAACAAAAGATTTGGTTTGTGAGAGAAAATAATGTATGAAAGAACCATATGAACTTGTTTAATTAACAATTCATTCTGAATCATTTATTGAAATCCCATGGTTATTATTATGTTTTCTCATTTCTCATCGTAACATTTTTTCTTACTTAAGTTGTCCTATATATATATATATATATATAAATAAGGCATATCTAGTAAGAAATCCAAATTTATATGAGAGTGAGAAGAACAAATTATACACTACACTCATTCTCTTTCTTCTAACATTTATTATCTATCTTTTTTTTTTCTCTTTCCTCTCTCAATGATTGAAATTTTTCAAATATTTTTCTCTCTCCTCTCTTAATGACTGAAATTTGTTTCTCTCACTCTCATATAAATTTTATTTTCTCACTAGATATGTTCCATATATATATATATAGAGAGAGCGAGGTTGAGAGAAAGAGGGGAGATAGAGAGGAAGAGCGAGGGGGAGAGAAAGAAAGGGGAAAGGGAGAGATGAAGAGAGAGAAAGACTTAGTAACAAGTTTTAATCATGAGAGAGACAAAAAAAATGTGACAAAAAAGAGTTGAAGGAAATGTGAATTTTTAATAAGCTTAAAACAACTTTTTTCAAAAAGCTACTATAGACAATTTATTCAAATAAGCTTAAAACAACTTATGGACAAGTATTTTATAAATTTATCCAAATATTTGTATAAGTGTTTATATAATACAATAAATTCTTTCAAACGAGGGCTTAGTTTAAGACGAAAGACTTTCATTTCCTTTTCAAAAATAAATATTTAGCTTAAAATTCACTACCTAATGGTGATGGAAAATGCGGGTGGGTTCAAGTTAAGGTATGAAAGGAACAAGTATAAAATTTTAATATTATCTTAGTTTTGTGAAGTAAATAAATTAGATATTAAATTATTAATTATATTTTAATTTAAAAAGTATATTACTATTCATAAAACTGTTTATTTTTTACAATACAATACTGTAATTCTTGTACAATCAGGTTTTAGTAGTTCTAAGAAAATAGATTAATGTATAAGAGTATAAATATATAAATAAAAATTTGTTAAATATAAAAACATGACAGAAATAAAGAGTAAGAGAGGCATTTTCACCCTACCCCAATTTTCTTAGGTGGAGATATCCTGACCCACCTTTCATCAAGGCAAATTTTTTCCTTAAAAAATAAAGAAAGGAAGAGGTCGATACCCGCATAAATGAATGTGGTTGCGATTCCAACTGTCAAAGCGTTTTCGGCGGTTTGACAAATAATGTAGCAGGGAAAGTCTCAAGAAAATACTTAGTCATCGGTATGGTTATACCTTCTAGAACAATTAAAAGTAAGTTCTCATGTTAGGAGAAAAAATAGAAATTTTGTCCATTTATAAATATACTATTTGTCAGAAAAAAACAAATCAAACACGTAAAATACATTCCTATAGAAAAAGATAAAATACATAATTCAAGAAATGCATATTACGAGATGAAAAATTGGTAATAAAATTCACTTTTTCTTTGTGACCGGCTCTTTATAAATGTTGATTGATATATTGTACTAATTAGTAATAAAAGAAATATAATTTTCAATTTTATTATAAAATTTTTAAATTGTATTTTTTAATTAAAAAAAACTTATATAAATACATTGTCCATCTATAAATGAAATTATACATTAGCTAAGATAATATTAATTAATATAAATAATAAATATTTCATTTATGATTTTTTGTTTAAATATTAAATAGATTTTTTTAATGAAATAAATTGGTACAGATTGGGTGAATGACGGATAAAATTATTTTTGGTACAAAGTTTAAATTATGAAATTATTAATTAAAAAATATTTAACTATAATAATATTTAATATTGTATTAATAGTCACGAGTAAGAATTTTATTTGCATGATATTTATAGTTACCATCATAATAAAAAATAAATCATTTATAATATTATTAGATAAATGTATTTAAATTACTTTTATTATAAATATTTTAAAATCTAAATTATAAAATAATTACATTAAATTATAAAAATTAATGATTTTTAGAAAGATCTTGTTTCCTATAAATAATATTTCTAGTCTCTTTCATAATAAAAATTATTGTAGTTTATGATAATATTAACTAATAACATTTACATTATTTTTATTATATACATTTCAACAAAAATATAAAAACTAATGGTAACATAATTTTGATTATCGTAAATAATTGTAATGTCATTATTATGATAAAAATATTCAAATATAATTTTCTATAAGAAATATACAATATTATTAACTAATTATATTTAAAATTTTATTAAATATTTCTAAAAAAATTATAAATTATATATATAGACATAATAACCTAAGCATGATTTTGTTTCCTGTAAACAATACTTCATAGTTTCTATCGTAATTCAATTATTTTAAATTTATAATATTATTAAATAATCAGATTTATATAAATATTTTATAAATAATTTATAAATTAATTATATCAATTTATAAAAATTAATAATACTAAGTAGGGTTTTCTCTCTTATAACTAATATTTGTAATTTTTATCATAATTAATAGTATTTTAATTTATCATATTATTAACTAGTTATATTTAAATTTTTAACAGTAATTTCTCCATTTTCTCATATTATAATAATATAAATATATTTGACCAAAAAAAGAAAATTATCATAGAAATTAATAGTGTTGAGTAGGATTTTATTTCTCATAATTAATATTTGTAGTATCTATCATAACTAAAATTATTCATTTTATAATATTATTAATTAGTTTTATTTTAATTTTTAATAAATATTTTAAAAAAATATATAAACTATTATATAAATAATTGTCTTGAGTAGTATTTTATTTTTAATAAATAATATTTTTAATCTCTGTCATAATAAATATATTTAATTTTAATAAATATTTTTAAAAAAATATATTATAATTATATGAAAATTATTAATTTTGAGCATGATTTTATTCCTTGAAAATAGTTCTTCTTATGTCTATCTTAAATAAAAATATTTAATTTATAATATTATTAACTAATCACATCTAAATACATTATAAAATTATAATAGTTTTGAACATAATTTTATCTTCCATAAATAATAGTTCTGGTTCGTATCGTAACAAAATTATTTAATTTATAATAATATTAACTAATTACATTTAATTTAAAATTATAAAAATTTTAATAAAAAATATAAGGTAATAAAATCAATGATCTTGAACAAGATTTTATTTCTCAGCTGCAGATTCTATCATAATTAACTATTTTAATTTATGATATTATTAAATAATTAGATTTAAATTATTTTTAATAATTACTTATTAGTTTAATTTAATAAAAAGTTTCTTATTAGTTTTTAATAATTACTTATTAGTTAATAAAATGCTGCTATTAGTTTGAAAGACTTTATTTTATATTTTAAAAAAATCTTATTCCAATATTTACTTCAGACCTTAGAAATATGTTAAGAATTTAATTGATATTTAATTATGATTTTTTAAAATAATAATAAGTAAATTTAATGAATTTATTAATTTATTATGAATGAAGATTATGATTGAATATCAATGTAAAAATCTTTACTCTAATAATGTATATCAATTAAACTTGGATAACAGTTTTAGTTAAGATAGATGCTACAATATTTTTATGTTCATTAAATCTTATTCAAGTACATTAATTTTTATAATTTATTATAAATATTTTATAATTTTTTCTTCAATATATAATAAACTTCATAATTTCTTTTTTTTAATATATAATAATTTAAAATAACTCTGTTTTTGAAATAGACAATATAGTTGCAGTCAAACAGGTATTTTTTGTTGTTTAATTAAAATTAATTTAATTTATTTTTTGTTATTTAATTAAAAATAAAACCTAGACAGTGATAGGTAGACATGCTAATGCTACTCTCTGGAAAAGGAAACAAGTGGTCAGACTTCACTTTCCCAAAACTTGTTAATGACTTTATAAGAAGGGAGACAGTTTATTAAGAGTCAATTAATATTATCATTCATAATAGTAGGTGCATGATAAACCCTAATCCATCTTTGCATCAAACTAAACTCTAAACTCACAAACAAAACTTCTGTTTTTTCATTGGACAAAATAATCGGTTTTAGATAAAATTGAGTTCTTTTTAAAAAATTTAACATACAACTTTTAACTTAAAAAGAGACTTTTAGATTTAAAAAACTAATATTTGACAAACAAATTTGATTACTTTTTAAAGTTGTTTTAGTTTTAATTCAAAAGGAAGCTTTTCAAGTAAAATAAATAAATAAAAATTAGGCCAGCATACCTTAAAATGTTTTCAAGCACCCGGAGCACTACAGCAACATATTTCGAAAGCAGTTAAATACAAAATAATCACCATTACAGAAAAAATCACAATTACAATTCATACTAATATTTTATCCATTCACACACAAAAAAAGTAATATTTTATCCTATGAAAAGGTTAATATATTTATTTTCGCACTAATGTAAAAAGAATATTCAAAATGTATGCTAGAAAGCAAATTAGAGAACATTATAAGAAATTTAAAATTATTCATCCTAATTTATTAATTATGTAAATTTAAATTTTTGTTTAATATAGAAATTAAACTAATAACATTACATTTTTTATAGTTTTACAAAAAAAACATATTTTTTTATAAACTATACTATTAATTTTCAAATTATATGTTTGAATATACAATAACGCTTTTATATTAATTTAAAAAAGACTGGAATTGTAAAAATTTGTGATTAAATTAAAATAAGAGGTAGGAATGAATTTGACAAGGTTTGTGGTTATAGTCCATTGTAATTAAATAAATGTCGTAAAAGAGGAATTAATATTTGTATGAATTTGGCGAATAGAAAAGTGGGGTTAGGTGCGAATAGAGGCGCCTCAATATTGTGACCAAACACAGTTTGTTTATTATTTATCGATCTCACAAAACAAAATTTTCTTCCTTGCTGGCTTTGTATTTTTTATTTCTCTGAAAACAGAGTGATGGCTGTTCAAGTGTGGGAGTCATTGAAGGAGGCCATCGTGGCCTACACTGGCCTCACTCCTTCCACCTTCTTCACCGTGTTTGCGCTTCTTCTCGCCGTTTACTACCTTGTTTCCGGCCTCTTTGGCTCTTCCTCCGACCACCACCGCCGCCGCCACGTCCAGGAGGAGGAGGAGATGCCGCCTCTGCGTCCGCCGGTACAGCTCGGCGAGATCACGGCCGAGGACCTCAAAGCCTACGATGGCACCGATCCCGATAAGCCCTTGCTCATGGCCATCAAGGGCCAGATCTATGATGTCTCCCAGAGCCGGTTACCCCTTCTTTCCTTTTCCTTGCTTTTTGCTAATTGCTTTTTCTTTGTTCCATAATCAATGTCTATCTTCCAATTAGGTTATCTTTCTTCACTACTTTTGTGCTTTTCCCTTTGCATGATGTTTCGTTTAGGTGAAATAAATTAATGCAAATGGAAAACATGCCTTGTCATCATACTAAGAATTTTTCTCTTTCATTTAACCCAGAAACCAAACTTTACTTTTGTGTTGATGATCATTGTACTTCAACTTTGAGGTACTTCTTGCTTTTGTAAAGGTCCAATTGTCTTCCTTTTGTAAATGTAGCTTCTTTGTGTGGTTCTTTTTGGTGTTCCTGTGAGGTGTGAAAAGATAAGATGCTTCTGGTATTATTACGGATTTATTTACATTGGGATGGATGTTTTGTATGAAATAACTTTTTACCAACAAACAGGCAATGTCTGTGGTTTGAGATTGTGGTATATTTCAAAGGTTCAACACGGGAATTATAGAAACTTAATATGTGTTGAAGTTCTTTTTCAGTTTTTAGCACACGACTTTGCTTGTTTTCCATGTATAGTAACTTTACTGTTTGCTCCTTTCAGTCGGTTGAGTGTGTGTAAGGTGGAAATTTCAGTGTTTGCTCCTTCCTTCTTTCTGGTTTCTACACGATTGTGTACACATTGATGCATCTCAAAGTTGACAAGACTCATGGAATCTTTATTTTGGATGGACTTAACTCAGAGTTGGAATTGATGCTGTTTACATCAGCTGAATAGTGTGATATCAGTTATTTTATTCTTTTTGATCCATGTTTAGAAAAATGGTGGGTTTTATGTGAGCAACGCGCCTCCTTTACCAGGGCTTGGCACCGGTTATGGGAATCATAGTCAGAGTTACTCATTTTATTTTTTTCTAACTGTAAATTTCTTTCTATTGTCCAATAGCCAATATTGGATTTGTATGCATATTTAGTTTCGCTTAGAAGTAATGTTTTAGTGTTACTTTTAAATCAGTCATGTTGACTTGGAGCATCTCATTTATTATCCAAAATCAAGTTATTCTTTGAGCTAGGATTTTCATTCAATTTTGATCGTGTACCTAACTGTGTATCATGTATCTATTTAAGTCTCTGATCTAAGGATTTTGTGGATATGTCTATGTAAGGAATGCAAGATAATCTAATCTAATGCATAGATTAAAGTCCTTTTTCCCAATTTATTGGTTGTAGATACAGTCAAAAGCATCCTCACTGCAACGGTGCAACCTAACCCATTTCTTCTGAAAACTTACTCACTTTTACCCTTTTATTTTTAGTTTTAATTAGAAGAAGCATAATTTTTTTATGCTGTAATATTTTCTGTTTGGTTTGCTCTAACTGCTTTAGCTTAGCTGGACTTTCTCAAACTTGACACAACATTGAGTACGAACCCTGGCATCTTTAAGATAGTATCTGAGCATATACCTTTAATTTTAAAATGGAGATATCCTAGAAACTGAAGTGGTACATGACTTTGCCTGACAACATGGTACATTCTCTATCATGCAAGAATGAAATATGTATATATATGTGGTTGTGTTTTTTGTTTATCTACATGTTTTATGTTTTACTTTGCAGCGTACTAACACATTTTTTATCCCATGGAATTATGTTCTTCCAGGATGTTCTATGGACCTGGTGGACCATATGCCCTATTTGCTGGCAAGGATGCTAGCAGAGCCTTAGCAAAGATGTCTTTTGAAGAGAAAGATCTGACTGGGGATATTTCTGGTCTTGGCCCATTTGAGATTGATGCCTTACAAGACTGGGAATATAAGTTTATGAGCAAGTATGTAAAGGTTGGAACTGTTAAAAGTGAAGTTCCTGTAACTGAACCAGAGTCCACTGGTGAACCATCAGAATCTACTTCCCGTGATATTGATGCTGCCAAGCCTGCTGAAGATGGCAAATCCGAATTTGCAGCTGTTAAAAGTGATGAAATCCCTTCAAATGTTGATGGAGATAAAGAGTAATGGCCGAGTTGTCCCACAAATACCCCTGCCGAACGTGGAAACAAAAATACTTCCTAGTTAAAGACTGAGCAAAATGTAAGGCAAGTTTTGGAAGATAGTCTAGGCCAACTCTTCTGCACCATGCCTTTTCTTGAATTTTCAGTCCATAAATAATGAATCGTTAGGGTAAATTTAAGTATGGATCCAGAAAACGGATAAATTTAAGTAAGATCTTTTCGAATTCGAATAGTATATGTTAGATCATTTAAAGACCAAGGACCAATGACTTTTGGGGTCATATTTCATATCTTAGACTGATTAATGATCTTTTGTTTCACTGAATAATAAGTTGCATTTGGGCAAGCTTGAAGTCTTTTAACTGTGCATTAGTCTAGCTAGTGACTTGAAATACTGTGACTTTTGTTAACCCAGAATTTTTTAGTGAAAATTGTCAGTGGGATGGTGAGATGTTTTCTGAATGTTCAATAGCTCTCAACAACGGAAAACCTGGATGGTGAGATGTTTTCTGAATGTTCAATAGCTCTTAATAACGGAAAACCTGGAAGAAGGGATTTTTTGTTGATTGAAAACAAAACATTTCGTGTATATATAGCTAGAAAGGTTATACTTTCATTTGCATAAAAGTCAAATAAATTTATATTAAAATAAAAACAACAAAGAAAATTATGTGGCGTACATGTCAACCAAGAAAAAATAGTTTTTAACCTTTTAAGAATCACAGAGGGAAAGGTTTGAACTTCTTGATGAGTTTTTCTTCCCTGTTTATAAATTTAACTTTGTTCACAGCTACTATATTTTGTGTAGGAACAAGGAAGGTAGTTCAACATTTAAACAGGAGTATTTTCATTGTGACGAGTGAAATAATTAAAGGAGAAAGAAATAATATAAAAATAGTTTTCTTTTATTTATTTATAAAGGGATGGATAGAGATGAGTGTGAAATAGAGTTATGGTTCCTCCCACCTCTTTAGAATTATTTACTTTAAATTACCAGAATCAAACACAGGTCTCATTCTCGTATTTTTGGGTTCTTCTTTAATGTAATGATGTGCTGTTTGAGTAAAATATTGAGAAATGTTAGTGAGTTTTTTTTAAATATATTTTTATTTTTAATTGATAAAATTTACTGAAAATACAAATTATTTACATCTATTTATTTAAAGTTTTTGTCTAATTTTATAATTTATAATAAAATTTAATTAATAATAGTGTATATCATTAAGAGTGAATTATAGAATGCAATCTTAAATTCATTTAAATTTTTTATTAATATTATATAACCGTAATCAACTTGGGGTCTAAATTAAGCACATATAAAAAGGAAAATAATAACAGACCCATCTTGCTCAGTCAACTATATATATATGCACATGTGGGTCGCATGCTTTTGCTCTTTTCAGCTTTGGAAATATGCAGTGTGTGTTTTGATAAACGTTAAAACAACCTTGAACAGATAAAAAAAATAAATGCATTCCAATGTATATAAGTTAAAGTAACATACTTATTGTTTTCATTTTACAGTGAAATATTCATAACGAATATTTTTTTCCAAACACACCCATAGCTGTAGATGGAGAGTGACATGTTAGTTTTGTTTTCCTAGGCTAGGCCCTCTCTTATTATGAAATGTTTTCTCCATAAATTAAAATTATTTTTTAGAGAAATTCTAACTTTAATTTATTCGAGAAACTTATTTTGTTTTCTTATAATTTATAAGTGTTTACGGAGCAAATTATTAAATAGAGTCTAACTTAAGTTTGAAATAACCTTTAGTTAATTGTAAAATAGCAGAAACACAGGATTCGCCGCGGCTGTGCGTCAACATTTTTGTTTTTTATAACATTTTATGTTTTAAAATTAATATGTTTTTACATTTTATTTTATTATATACATTGATATACATGTTAATATTATTCTTTGTTTTAATTGATTTTTTTTTTGTTTTGTTTAGTTTATTTGTTGATAATTAAATTATACATAATATCTGTCAAAAACAAATATACATAATAATAAATAACAATATAAATTGTGAAAATATATCAATTTCAATTCTTTATTTAACTAAATAATGAACAATGCATATGAAAAAACTAAAAAGATGTGTATATATCTAATGCTTAATGTTATTTTCTAATGAGCAATGTGTATAAGAAAATTTGATTGATGAAAAAGAAAAAAATATTCTTCAATAATTTCTGTATTATGAATAACTAATTTCAATATTTTTTAGTATTTTATTAGCAAAATTTAAAATTTACCGTCTTTTCATTTTTAATAATGTATAAAAAAACCTTCAATGTTAATTAAAAATATTAATTCTACCAAGTATTTTGTTAAAAAAATTGTCTATTTTTAAATTTTAAATTAATTACACATGCTTAACTGCTAATTTTTATTTTTTTTTTGTATTAATATACCATTTTGTTAATTAAAACTGATGATTTTTATTATTTTAAATTTGATTAATTTTTAATGTTTTTTTATCAAGTTTTCATTTATATATGCGCACACACACATACATACATATACATATTTTATATATATATATATATATATATATATATATATATAAAATATTTTTTATATATTTTTAAGTATATATATAATAATAAAAATAGTGTATACTTACTCTACCAAATGTGTGTGCACTATATATAAAATAGTATATTAAATAATTATTTAGTAATCAATAATATTCAAAGGAAATTTTAAAGTATAAAAATAATAAGAAACTACTACTATTGTAGGGAGAGAAAGGTCATACATTTGAATTTCTCTACTAAAAAAATCAACACATTAATAATTAACATTTTCTTATAAAAAAAATTATTACTATTTGAAATATATTTTTGATGTATTATTAAAAATATGAAAAAAAGATAAAAGAGTACCATAGATCATGAAGAAAAATATAAAAAATAGATGAAGGGAAAAATGTAAAACCAAAATAATTTATAAAAAAAAAAACACAAAAGGTAATTTCAAATTAAAACCATGGTGAATTCAGGATTTTGAATTGAAATGAATAGAGTAAACTAAGAATTTAGGAGTAATAGAGAAAAAGGAAAGAAAAAACAAAAATTAGGGAGTGAGGAAGAGGAACTGCAAAATTGATTAGACAAAGATAAGAAATGTAAAAATAGATGATTACAATGTTAAAAAATATAGTAATAAATAATAAATAATTTCATATAAAAGATAATAAAATAGATAAAAAAAATTAAATGTATAAGCAGAATAATTTGTAAAAGATAAATAAGAAAAACATGGCACTTTAAAATTAGGCAAAAAAAGATAAAAAATAACAATAACTTATATTTATAAATATAACAATTCTAAAGTAAAATTTTGTAAAATAGATGAAGAGGAAACGTGTAAAAAATATAAAGAATAATCTTGGCTTTAATTTATATGTAAAAGAATAAATAAATCTTTAATGTTTTTAAACATACTCTTTACCCAAACGAAAATGGTGCACTTTTAATTTTTATTCATAATCTTTTATATATAGTAAATTTGTTAACTTTATTAATTATTAATAATTGGTTTGGTTAAAAGTCATATAAATTAAAGAGTTATAATTAAAACTCTTTTTATATTATCAGTTAATAAGTATTAAACTCCCACGTAAATTGATTTAAGCAAATTGGTTAAGTGACTTCTTTTGCTACTTTTTCTTCTTGCTTGAATCACATATTATGCAATATGGTGGAGTTGTATTGAATGATTTGAGTTCTTTGGTGCCATTCACCAATGCAACTCCTTAAAAACCCAAAAGTAATAGTAAACAAAATGGCCTTGAATGCATTGGCACGTAGTTTTTCTATCATTTCCAATCTAATAAACAAAATAAATTTTCAAACACCATGTAAACCAAATTACAAAAAAAAGAAAAAAAAAATTACACCAAAAAAAAACATGAAAATGGTATGCAAGAGAAATGCCAAGTTGAAGAAAGAATTCATGCATGAAGAAGAGAGAAGACGAATGGAAAGGTAACTGTATGCGATTAAAAAAAATGTATTAGTTTATTTTTGTTTTATTTTTGGATTATGAGGGGTTTGTACTGAATGCTTTGGGTCTTACTCAGTTACTCTTGATGTCCACATCAATTACATATTAAAAAGGAAAAAACTTAATAAGGCTTTGGCCCATTCTTACAAATTTCTTCCCAATTATATACTACATTATTATTTAGGTGATTTGATTACTTCATAAATATAGGAATCAGTTTTCAAAGTTGATTGCGTGAAAATTTGATCCACTAATTTGATCCACTAATTATCTGAATCTACATTAGGGAACCTTTTTTCATAATAACCACTCAAAACTTTATAAAGATAGTTTATTATTTAAAAAAAAAACAATTATTCATTATGTGATACGTTAATTTTTTAAAAAGACACATGAAGACCGGAACGCGATAACAATGATAAGAATAAAAAGTAGTTTTTTTTAATATTCTCTTTTCTCTTCCGCTAACTGTATTTTTTTTAAATAAGTGATTTTCATAATTAACTTAAATCGTTATAAAATATATAATTATAAAAACTGTTATAATTTTATATTCCGCTAATAGTTTTTTTTTTTCTAAATAGGTAGTTTTCATTATTATTTTAAACAGTTATAAAATATATACACATATGATTATAAAACTGTTGTCCTATATAATTTTTAAAATTTTTCATAAAAATAAAATATATAATTATAAAAAAAAGTTTATTATTTAAAAAAAAAATCTCATTCCTGTGACACGTTAATAATAAAAAAGTAGTTTTTTAATAAGCAGTTTTTATAATTATCAGTTATAAAGTATATAATTATAAAAACTGTTATAATTTTATATTCAGCCAAGAATTTTTTTTTAAAAAAAATGGGCGGTTTTCATCATTATATATATATATATATATATATATATATATATATGCACATATATATATAATTATAAAAGCTTTTTTAATTTTAAAACTTTTCATAATTATCTTAAACTTTATAAAAACTGTAATAATTTTATATATTCTGCTAAGAGTTTGCAATTTTGGAAGTTTTTTATATTTATTTTTAAATTAGAAAAAACTGTCTATTTGTTTTAAAAAATTGTTATCTATTTTTAAAAACTGCCTATATATATAGATTATTCATTTATTATCTTTTTTTATTATTAAAAAATTGTTATAATAAATACCTACATATAAAATTATGTGTGCAAGTTTAGTTTTGTAGTTTTTGTTTTAACAAATGTGGACAAAACATCGGCATCAATGAAAGAGAATCAGGGTCACTTTTGATAACAGTATTGATCTTCTTCCTCTCACTTGGGTTTCTCACTCTTTTTCTTTTTACTTCAGTTAGGTGAAGTTGAAGAGCAAAAAGACACTTGAAGTGATTAGTTTTCCTATTATTGCCTTTTTTTTTTTTTTAACTTATTGATGATTTTTTTAGTCTCTTTCACAACACCGTCATCGTTGCCTTGGGCCATAGTGTCATCGTTGTTTCAGTTTCTTTCCTATTTTGCATCTTGCAGCTTGATGATACTGCACTATTTCAACTGCTAATTGTTTTGTGTGGTAGGTAATCAACGAAACCCTCAATCTCTTTTTCTCTCATTCACTTCAAAATGCTAGTTTTTTAGTTCATAACACAAAATCCTAACTTTTCTGCTTCTAGGTCTTTGTTTCAATTATTTTCTTTTTCCCAATATTTAGTTTCGTGTTGTTTCCCCTTTCATTAAGTTTTTTATTTTTTGGTCATAATTTAATCTTATAATTTGTTTAATAATAAAAAGGAACTCCGAAATCACCAAACCTAGAAGAGAGAAGAAATTTACCTCGCTGACCACTTACTTTACTTTTTAATTATTATTATTATTATTATTATTATTATTATTATTATTATTATTATTATTATTATTATTATTATATTTCTTTTGTTCTTCGTATTGGTAAATTGCTATGTAGTCTCCCAACTTTTTAGCTATGGTACTGTACAATATATGCCATTACATTTTTTCTTTTGTTTGTTTCAAATATTGTTTCGTCTTTGAATTATTTCTTATAGTCCTTATTGGCTAAAATGTTGCGGTTCGGTCTTCTTTTTTCTTATTCTAATGTTAGGTTGCTTTGAAAATTATGGTAACTTTGGTTGAGCTAACGGGTTATTTTCTAATTAATAATTTAAATTGTTGATTACTTTATACAACGTTTCAAGTTTTTTTTGCTCTGGTACCACTTGATTCTTTACGGTATTTTCTAATGTTTAAAAGAATTTACCATTGATTCTTTATGATATTTTCTTCCTTCTCTTTTTTTCTATATATATATGAGGTTTCTCCTTCTCTTTTTTCTGTTTCGAAGAGGTGTTACACTGACCATCTATTAAGGTCAATATATATAGGACTAACATCTTATTTTAGGCAACAAACTAATTATTACCCTTCTTTTATGTAGACCAAGAAATTCAAAATTCGTTGTTTTTTCTGGAAGGCAACAAGAATAGATACATGTGTATTAGTTAATTTGATTTGCTACTACATTGTTATTATTTTACATATGTTTTATATGCACTTTAAAAATCTACTCTTTTATTATTTTACATCGTTATTATGTATATAGGACTAAGATCTTATTTTCATAAATGAAATAATGATTACCTTTCTTCTATATATACCAAGGTCCTCAAAGCTCTTTATTTTCATTTTACTTTGTTCAATTATAGCTTTTAACAACGACATTAGTGATTTCAATTAGTCTTCACCATCAATTGTCAAGTGTGTTGTTCATCTCCACTTTGTCAAACAGATAAAGTTATGGCACCATTATATGACATTTCATTCAAAGAGTATGGTAGCATGCCACTTTCATAGTTTCGTTGATTAGCCAAAGCAAGAACATCAGGACTCTATCTTCAATTCTTTCATCCTCATCTATGGTTACTTTATAAATTTATAATTGGATTTGTCTTTAATTAATCTTATTTATATTTTGATTTGTGCACCTACCCTTTATGATTTAACCAAATTTGACTTAAAACAATTGAGGAAAACATAAAATTTTAGTTTTATTTTTTAAATATAGTTATTTGTAGCCTCAACTCAAATGAAACTGATGACAAATATGTTTATTCTTATTTTATTCATGTATCTGCGGTCGGTTTAGGTTTTGTAAGAGAAGAAACTACAAAAAAGTTAAAACATAGATCAACATATTTTGTAGCTATATGTTTTAAGCAATTCAGTTGTGAATGTTATGTGTTATGTGTTTATGCCTCGAAGAAATGCTTGTCAACTATATTTGATGAGGGTCCTTCAATATCGTGCATAATCTATACCAATATAAACATCACCATAGTTTGTGAGATATTTTTATATGAGATATTCGTAAACTAAAGCGTGTTTTTAATGTGAGATATTTTTATATTATTAACACTAGCGAAACACATTTTAGTATTCGCATTTTTATTTTAATATGTTATAACAATTTTAGGGTTTTAATTTAATATCTTTTGTAAATTTTTATATTTTGAAATATAAATTATTATGTGACATGTTTTGAAATATATTTTGTTAATTTTATATTTTTTGTTTATGATAACATGATAAAAATATGTCAAATTATCAATCGATATGCCAAATATGCAATGAATATGAAAAAATGGAAAGAGGAGAGACTTTGAATAGAACTCAAAATATTGTTGCACCTGTGTATTTTCATGTTTATTAAAAATATTTATCATGAAATGTATACATATATTAATCATGTTTAAGGAAGATTGATTTGTGATAAGGTAGAAATTGTGAAAATGTGCATATATTAATAGGAAGAAGTTATATTTACGAAATTCTGAAAATGTGGACAACAAAAGGTCATATATTATAAATTATAATATAATATCATATATTATCAATTATAGATATAGTTGGACAATTATGTATGTTGGATATCGATATTTTAAAGTAATTTTTTGCTTAAGGTTATAAGATTTGTCTATTGTAAAGCTTACGTTTGGGAAGTGAGAGGTTGCGAGTTCGAGTCCTTCTTATTACAAAGTAATTTTTTTTTTTAATTTTACAATAAGTGTAAGGGTAGAATTAGCATAAAAAAGGGTATTCCCTATAGATTAAAGTAATTTTTTGCTTAAGGTTATAAGACTTGTCTGTAAAGTTTGGGGAGTGAGAGGTTGTGGGTTTGAGTCCTCTTATGACAAAGTAATTTATTTTTTAATTTTAAAATAGGTGTAAGGGTAGAATATGTATTTTGAAAAGTGGACAGCAAAAGGGGATATTTCTTTTGTTAATAATATAGATATGGTATATAATATAATATCATATATTATAAATATAGTTGGACAATTAAGCATGTTGAATATCATATTTTAAAGTAATTTTTTTCTTAAAGTTATAAGGTTAGTCTAGTGGTAAAGTTTACGTTTGGGAAGTGAGATGTTGTGGCTTTGAGTCCCTCTTATGAAAAATTAATTTATTTTTTAATTTTAAAATAGGTGTAAAGGTAGCATAAGTATTTTCAAAAGTGGACAATAAAAGGGGGTATTTTCTTTGTTAATAGTATAAATATAGTATATAATATAATATCATATATTATAAATTATAAATATAGTTGGACAATTATGTATGTTAGATATCAATATTTTAAAATAATTTTTTTCTTAAAGTTATAAGGTTGGTAGACTGGTAAAGTTTATATTATGGGAGTGAGAGGTTGTGGGATTCAATCTCTGTTATGACAAAATAATTTTTTTTTTAATTTTAAAATAGGTGTAAGGGTAGAATATGTATTTTGAAAAGTGGACGTAAAAACAGGGCATTCCCTTAATTAATAGTATAGATAATATAACATATAAAATAAATAATATAAAATGAAAATTAAATTTCTTTTTAGTTTTTATATTAAGTATTCAACAACTATTTATTTTTACATTATTAATTTTTATATTATTTTTTAATTTATTTTCTATAAGAGAGTAAAAGGTTAAAGAAATTACTTTTTGTCTATTTTGATTTATTTACAATTGTTTCTTTTTATTCTTTATACAATAAAAATTAAGTTTCTTTTTAATTTTTATATTAAGTATTCATCAATTATTTATTTTTACATTATTAAGTTTATATATTTTGTATAAGAGAGTAATAGGTTCAGAAAATTACTTCTTTTCCTATTGTGATTTATTTACAATTGTTTCCTTTTATTCTTTGTCATCTTTATAATATATAATATAATATAATTGTTTCATTTTGATTTATTCACAAATGTTATTCTATGTTATATAGAAAGTATTAATTTCAACTACATAATTAAAACCCTAAACGCACAACATGACAACACATGTGTTTTTTATTGTAATAAATAATACAACATTATATATTCAACAGGTCAACAACTTACTCCTATCCAATATGAGGATTTTGTCCTGTTGGTCTCGATGGAATAGCAAAAAAATAATTTTAAAATTAGAGAAATTGTCACCAATATTTATTTAGAAAAATATTGAAAAAATCTTTAAAGAAAAGTTATCTATGAAACCAAATTTTGAGTTTGGGAGTCTATTACACATAGGGAAGGTATTAACACCCTACACGTTTGTCTTAAGGACGATTACCTATAATTAAATGTGCAAAACAGATAACATTAAAAATATTTATTTCACCCTTAAAATGTAAAGACTACTTTTATTTTATTTTTGGTTTTAACATTTTAATGACAAAAATATTATTGAAAAAAATATTTTTCATAAAAACATTATTAATATTTTGTTTTTTTCTTAATTGACTTATTTTATTTTATTTTTCGAGGCTCTACAGGACTGAACTCTTGCTCATACGTATCTGCATGTGTAATGGAGAATCAAAGTTTACGTAGTTCTTGAAATGATTTGTGTGTTAAGTTTTTAATTTTGTTAATTAAATTTTTTAATGTTCTTGGATTTATTTTGAAATATTATTATTGCACCAAATTAGAAGTGAATCCAAAATGGTCACGATCATTATTTTATAATAGAAACAAAATTAGAAGTGCATCTAAACAGGATTATTTTAGTTTTCCTAATAGTCAAATTAGAAGTGAATTCAAAGTTACCATTATTAAATTTTTCCCTTAAATTAAATCATTTAAATGATGTGATAATAATTATAAAAACTAAAAATTTTATGATATTTAAATTAGAAAAGCATATAAAGTGGTTCTCATTAAATTATTATTATTTTTAAATTAATATTATTATCATTAAATTGTTGCTAGATTTAATCATAATTTTATTATTTTTTATTTCACATATTCGTAACAGTATTTTAACTAGATAAAAAATAAAGTAAATAAAAGAAAAAGTATAGATAAGTAAAATAAAAAACATACTATTTACACTCACAACAAGCTAAAAATAATACATTTTAAGCCTTAAAAAGTGGAAGACGTGTAGTTAGCAAAAACCAAGGTGCGAATAGAAAATGGACACTCCATAGTGCTTTGGGCCACAGGATTACACTTAGCAAGAATTGAGGTGCAAATGGTAAAAGTCTTTATTTGGGTCATGTGGGATGCGAATAGCATTTATAGGGGGTGAACTTAGTAAAGTATAATTTCTTTTTTTTTAAAAAAAAGCAGTTTTTTTATTAAAAATTGGGGACATGTGCAACATCCCCTTCATACTTAGTTAAGTTTTGTTATTTTAGAATTGTAAACGAAAGAAGGTGCAGACGTGTGAAAAGGTGAAGAGAAAAAAATGCAATTGTGTGCGTGATGGAGGAGAAAAAAAGGAGCCTCCGGTGCAATAAGGCTCCACCTCCGTTGGTCACTTTGGCGCCACCTCCATTACTGAAAATTGCTTCTGATTGTGGCCAAAGGTATAAGGGAATTGTTTTTATCTTTTTTCTATTATTTTTCTATAAGGTTTTAAAAAGGGTAGTGTAAGTTAATATGTGTTGTAGCTTTTAAAACTCTTCTTTTTTGCGCTTTACCGTACTTGTTTGCAAATACCCTCTCTTTCTCCTTCTCTTCAAAACATTTTTTTTCTTCTCCAAAAATATTTTTCTCCCCTTCCCTTTTCTAATTCAAATGTCTTCTTTTATAAAGTTAGCTTGTGATTTGTTTTACTCACGAATTTTTTTTAAACCTAGTATGTCCAGATTTTGTTGAATTGTTTAGTGATTGTAGCTGAGTCAAAGAGAACCCCATTGATTTATAGGGCACGTGCATGGCAGTGACATAGGTTGACCCGAAAATATGTTTATAGAATCAGTTTGTGATTTGTTTTACTCACAAATTTTTTTAAAATCTTTTATGTCCAGATTTATGGGATTGTGTTAGTGATTGTAACTAGTAGAAAAACATCCCATTGATTTAGAGGGCACAAGTATGACAATGACATAAGTTGACCTCTCTCATTTTATTTTCATCTTCTGTTTTTCTCTGTTATTTACTGTTTTTATTTTTTATTTTTTTCATTGAAATTTTATTTTTAGCTCTATGGCATTGATGTGTATTCTGAGTGTGGTTGTGTATGTTACTCAAAATATAGAAATAACATTTTTTTTTTGGATTTCTTATTTTATTATTTTTATTGTTTTTTATGTCGTACAAAATTAGGTGTTTGCATGTACTTTTCTTTTCTGTTTCTACTTTTCTTTTTTTTTTGTGCTTAGACAATTGCCTTGCAGTTGTTAAAGGATTTGTGACGATAAGAATGATCCTGACATTCTACTCTTACTGCTAAGTAACATGCTTAAGAAATTCCCAAATACTTTTTTTAATCACATATTTTTCAAATGGAATAAAGGGTTAATTTCTATGCACATTAATTATTTCCCATCAAGTTACTAGAATTTGTTCTTGTATAAAAATCTGGGTTTGTTATGTATTAAATAATTAATAATAGAAAGTTCGTAGTATCAGAAATAGCGGTACTAATGCATTAAAAATAACATTGAGGATGCATTAACAAATAACAACTTATTGTTTTAGTAAATGCTTTTTCCTAACTCTTTAACCGGTGTCGTGAAGGCTTAATGGAAGTTGTGTAAAGTGCCAAGAAAATTTTAGAACCCACCTTAGACAATTCAGAATCTCACATTTTATATAGCATTTGGCTGTTAGCCTATCTATTCTGTTTTATTGTATTCACGGAGTCAACATGGTCATTGTTGGAAATCGTGAGTTAAGGGTAAAAAATTTACTCGAAGAAACTAGCCAATTCAGGTGCAGAATAAAAATGAAACCATAGAGATTCAGTTCAAGACTTCTCCTTGCAGTATTACTTTTGGTATTCTCCTTGTATTTAGGGCATCTCTAACTAGAGAAACTCATTAGAGTTGCTTAGTGTATTAAGTATTGTGTCAGATGGTTTCTTCTATCTCACATTAGTATTAAACAATTTTATATAATTTTTACTTTAAGGATAAGAATCATTAAGCAACTCACAATTCTATAATTTTTTAATGTTGAATTTCACTAAAATTATGGTATCTTTAAATTAAAAATTTATTTTTAATTATTACACATTAAGTACATTTTTTTTTAACTTTGCAAAAAAAAATATTCAAAATATTTAATAAAAACGTAACAATTGAAATATATACTAATATAAAAATTAAAAACAATAACGTTGAAAAAAAATGACAATGAAAAATACAATATCTACATTAAATTAATTTTTATTATTTTATAATACAAATCATTGTTAAATATGTTTTACCAAATTTGCTTGAAGTTGCATGTCGGGTGTTTGTCTTTGTTTTGAATCACTGCTCTCCTCTTAAAGTATGTAGATTTAAAACTGGAATAGGAACCTGAAGATATATCCAATGTCGATATTTTGTTTCCAACAATATAATAATTAATATGATTCTGATAAGTGTGTTGTTCGTCCCCGACGATTATATTATGCAATATGATATATGCAGAAGTTATATTCTTTATTGTATGAGCATCCCAAAAACGTGTTAGACCACGAATAATTGTGAATCGCGATTGAAGCACCCTAAATGCATGTTCTACATTTTTTCTGTTGAATTTTTTTGTTGTGCAAATAATTTCTTCTTCTCCCTTTGTGGCTTTGTCATTGTCTTCACAAATGTGGCAAATTTTGGATAAATATCACTCACTAAATAGTATCCCATATTATATTAGGTTCCGTTGACGGTAAAATTCACTGCATGTGCATTACCTGACATAACTTCGTTAAACATATTAGATGCATTTAACACAGTAATGTCATTGTTTGACCCTACAGTACCAAAAAATGCATGTCAAATCCACAAATCTTGTGATGCAACTGCTTCAAAAATAATTGTCGGGTTTGCATGATCACCTTGACAAAATTGACCTTTCCACAGAACAGGACAATTTTTTCATTCCCAATAATTGAGCCTAACATCCTTGGTAAGCCACACGCTGCTCCCATTTGTAGAAGTCGTTTTATGTCTTTGTTATTAGGACTCCTTAGGTAAGCATTCCACAACAATGTTTTCACCAATGCGAATATATTCATCTACATTATCAACAGGTGAGTCATAAGCTAAAATACGAAGAGAAGTGGTGCACTTTTGTAATGGTGATAGACCTCTTCTACATGTTGCATCTACCCTCATTCGAAAATACTCATTGTGATTGGTTAGGGTCCTTACGATTCTCAAAAAACACATGCCTTCACAAAAGAAACCTTCTTCAAAATTGAGTCTCTGTATACACAAGATTGTCAAAGAAATAGTCATTGAACAATCAATCATGACCTTCCTCCCAATTACGATGTACCACCCTTCTTCTATGTTAACAACGATGAGTGTTGTTGGCTCCTATTGATTAAAGGATCAATGTTATCACTTCTTCCTCATTGTTGTCTTCAAGTGACTCATCTAAGACTTAATCCAATAGTGCGTCCAAGTCACTGTCGAAGTCCATTCTATGGATAATTAAAGTGTTTAAGTGAGAGAACAATAATGTGTAAGCTTAAGAGAAAATGTGAGAATGAGAAAGCATTACACAAATATATAACATGATTCATAATGGTTAGTTTCCAATGACTACTCTTACAATGGCTAGTTTCCAATGACTACTTTTACAACAACTACTTTTACAACGACTAGTTTCCAATGACTACATTACATAAACAAAATAATTAAACTTAAATAACTAATACAAATTTTAAAATTCATGTTTTTGCTTGACGCAATATTTTTCATGACACCGAAGTTGTTCTTCAGATATGCCACTTGTTTCCTTTATTATGATTTCATACTCCAAACGCCTCTCTTGGTCCTTAAAATGTATTTCTTGTGCCTCTTTTAAGTCAGTAAGTTTTGCTTGATTGTCATTTCTAACTTTTAATTGACTTTCTATTCCAACCAGATCAACATTGGTCGAAGCAGATGCATGTTCTTTTGCTTTTATCTTCCTCTTTGCTGATTTTTGTCTTATCGGTCGACACACTGACGGAGTTCTCTACATTCTTCAACTTCAACGAGCGTCTCCGGGTTAGACAACAATGAGTATGCATCTAACGCAAATACCTTGTTCCTTTTTTAAGAGTTTCCCATAAATTATGCATGCTATTTTGGTTTATCCCTCAACAACATCCAAGCATGATCACATTCAACTATTGATCAACTCCAAAAATTGGATCCTTCAAAATATTCAATCACGATCCAATTAAAAAATTATATCCTTTGGGACTGTGAAATGGCACAAGAGATTTTTTGTGACACATATTTTCACCACTGCAATCGAGTTGGAAACTATCGAATCTATGAGGTGATTCAGGTTCGCTATTAGGAGGGTCTTGGTTGGATGAAGGAGTTGTAAAACTAATGTTTGCGATGGGTGGGAGTGGTGGAAACATAGGGAATTGTGGCTTACAAGAACTTTTACCGATAGGACATGGTGGTGGATGCATTGGAAATGGTGGTGGATACACAAAATTTTGGGGATTTTGAGAATTATTACCCGTACAAGGTGGTTGGTTTTGAGAAAGATGATAATAATACTGACAATGATAATTATATTAGTTATGATCCATAATGCAAAAAAAATGGACACAAAATTTAACTAAAAATGAGAGAAACAGAATTCAAGATTAAAAAGATTTGGACAAAAATTTTGGTCTTTTTCTCTTCTCTTCTCCCTTTCTCTCTCTCTTCTCCCCTTCTTTTCCTGTTGCGTTACCCACCTTCTCCGTCGGTCACACTACTCTTCTCTTCCCTTCTTCCCTTCTCTTCTCTTCCCTTTCTCTCTTTTTTCAGTTAAAAAATAATATTATTATATTTAAGCAATTGTTGTTTATAGAAGTAACCCAAAAAATTTTTTTAGCTACTTTGATGCCACCTAAAACTCCTCCAATAATAAGTTTCTTCAAGAATTTGTTGCTTGGGTAAGAAACTTTCCAAAGATTTGTGATTGGATATGCTCTAAAAACCTTCCAATTCTACGTGTTCTGAGTACCCCTTACCTCTTTCAATTTTTGGAACCAATGGTATGCATTTTCCATGTATGTAACTACAGGGACTATTTCATTTTCCCTCTACTTCAATCAAGCTATCCTTACTTCAAATTTCTTTTGGCTTTTCACCCAAAAGGAAAGACACTTTCAGCGCTACATTTTATATGCTCCTCCTTTACTTCAAAGTACACACCCTTCTCAAGTAAATTACCTTTTAAAGTGTTTGATTCTATGAAGCTATCCAGGGTAGATCAGTTTTAGTCAATGTCAAATTAGCAATAGAATATTATGCAATAATTATCAAATATTGCCAAGAATTTTGGTTGTTTTTTTCCTGAATTAACAACAATAATGTCAATTTCTTGTTTATTTAACAAAGCAGCCTGCGTGCCAGATGACTCCCCGTAAGTCGTATTAGATTTATTAAAATACAAAAAATATTATTAAAACGTACACTTATGTGCATCACTCTTCCCTTTTCTTTTCGTATTGGAATTTGTATAAACGCTTACATGAATCTAGCATGATAAATTAAGCTCAAATTTTAAAAACAAGTTAATGAACTCAGCGATGCCCATTTTTCAAAGAAATTTTCACACACAAGAATTGACAACTTGGCACCATCATCAATGGATTACTTAGGCAGCCACTCATCGTTTTCTGAAAAGTCAAGTTTTGACATTTGACAGATGTAAGTGGCAGAATGTGTTCCTCACATATAGTCTAACTATATTTATATTTTAAATTTGCTTCATTAATTAGTTTTTCTCACTACACCTAATTTTCATATTGTCTAATGTCTGTGGTTAAGTATAGACACGCCATCCTGCCGCAGACTTCTACTCTGCCAACATATCCATAGAAGCAATATTTCTTCTTTCAATTTCTAGCTCCAAATTTTTATCACAATTATGAGAGTTCCACAATTTCCCACCTTTTTTTTCATTCTCTTCGTTCTGCTGTCTTTAACGCAAGATTCAAATTCAACCTCTCATACAGATAGCCATGTAGAATTGGAAAGGAGATCATCAGAACGAAAGATGTCTTCGATGTTTATTCGGAGTTATTCAGCTATTCTTTCCTCTTTAAACTCGAGGAAGAGTAAGTTCAAGCAAATTCATGCCGTTTCTCACCGGTTAGTTCCTAGTGGACCAAATCCTCTTCATAATTGATCACATATACATATGCCTCTAGATGGCATGCATATAAATAAACCAAGAGTTGTTGGTCTTGAAATTAGATTGTCAGTTTTAATATAGACTTGATGAGTTCAGTTGCAGCTCTGCTTAGTCCTTTTTTTGAGTAAGTGCAAGTTATGCAGTGACTCTAGACGAAACATAATTACCAAATCTATGTTTTTGGTTCTGCTTTCTGTGGCTCAATAATATATGTGTGTTTCCCTTACCATGTAATCATATGCTATTTAAGTTTTAAATTCTTTCTTAATTTTTGTGTTTATTATGATAGAAGAGAAAGCGCGAACCTTATAGCAGTTTGCTCCACCCCTTTCGAGTTATATCTAGTGTTGATATTGTGGCCTTAAAATGTGTTTCTCTTGGCTGACCAAAATGCATCAAAGTTAATAATTTTTATATTTTAACTACAATATACGTGGTTCTTTGAACTGAATGGTGCAGCGTGATAGTTCAAGTACAAAATCCCTTTTTATAAGGATGAAATTGATATTTAAGTCAAGTTTTTATTCTCAAAATTATTTATCATTTCAACGAGCTTAAAATTGAAATAGTTTAACTTCATTTAATAAGTACAAAGTTAGAAACTTATTTAGGTGATTTCTTACTTCTTCTAAAAAACTATTTAAATTATTTTGTTTTTAAAAGATGTTTTATTTTTAATTATTAATTAATTTTCTTTTACTCAATTTTTGAAAACTTAAAAAGCTCTTGTGTTGACCCTCATCAATGAACCTACAAAACCCTTCAAATTGTATTTGATTCAATTGAAGTAGTGTAGACATTTCTTCATTTCCACCCCCAACCATTTTCAATTTATCCCTGAATTTAATAGAAAAATATTCCACGATTTTTTGTTATTCTTCATCAAAATCAAATTACATCAACTTTACCGTTCATTAATTAATAAATTAATTATTCTCCACTAATTCTCTCTCCTCATATTGCATAACCGGTCTCCACTTCATTAATGCAATTATAGTAATTTATAATTTAAATATATAATTAAAAAAATTATAATTTAAATATGTAATTTAAAATTTATATATTTAATTGGAGAAACTTATAATTTAAATATATAATTATAGTAATTATAATTTAAATATGTAATTATAGAAATTTATAATTTGAATATGTATGATAGTAATTTATAATTTAAATATATAATTATAGAAATTTATAATTTAAATATGTAATTATAATAATTTATAATTTAAATATGTAATCAATTTATATTATTAAAATATGTTATAATTATTTTAAATATCTCATGATTGATCTAATGATTAATAATGTCTTATTTATTATTTTACAATTTTTAACTAGTTTTAACAAAAACTTACAATTAATTTTTCAATTTTTAGCTATCTTTTCATCCAAGTACATCCTTAAGCAATAAATATATAAGTTTGACTTTTTTTTTTTTAGATATTATAAACTTCAATAAACTTATAATATATAACTATGTGTGATAGAATATAATGTAAATAGTTTTTACATAAAAAAAACACATAAACATACATGCATATACATATATATATATATATATACATATATATATATATATATAATAATTAGTTGGAACAAATTATTAGCCTTCATATATATAGTTGTAAATAAAAAATTATAATGTAACTAATTTTTGAAATTATATTTCTTTGTATTATAAGTACATGACTCACTTTAAAATTATATTTATATATATATATATATATATATATATATTATATATATATATATATATATATAAAAAAGAAGAGATGCATTTACTCCACTAGTAAATTTACAGGAGTTACCCTTCTTTCTAATAATTTATTTTATAAAAATCTAATTATTTTAACACATAACTAATTTAACCATTAGATTTTAAGATAATGAATATTTAAAATAAAAAATAAATATATTATACTTATCGATAGAGTATGTAAATATATATAAAGAAAGAGAAAAAGAATTCACTTATACTATGAAAGTATTAGTAAATTTTAAAGTTACTTTAAATAAAATATTAAAGTATATATTATGCAGGTTGACTTTTAACATATTATTTAAAGTCTAGTAAGAGAAATATAAATGTCTGAATTGTCTCATATATGTTAAGATTGTTGTTACTATTTTAAGCCAAACGCATTAAGAATAAGAAGGAGCACTAGAAGTGTTCAAAACAGTAAAAATAAGATAACCTTAAGATACGTTAACTCTTAATACCTTGACCTTCTAATTTTGTGTTCCAACAAAACATAAACAAGCTAGAAGTATCTAAGTCTATCCTAAGCAGATGACAGGAAAACATACACCAAGATACAAACAGTAAATTCCCCCACAACAGAATAATATGATAACAAGTACACCTTATAGAATTGAATCTAATTAAAAGCATTATTGTGGAAAATAAAACCATTCTTAGAATGAAATTTTGAATGACTGTTTTTTTTTTTTTTTGCTCGAACCACAATCTTGATTGAAATTTAATTACACCACCACCTTTTCAAACTTTTATAACTGGCGATGATTAAAAACAATGTTATTTAATTCCAAATTGCAGCTAACCAAATTGTCCACCAGACTTTTTTTTTTTTTTTATTGATCTCCATATCTATCATGTTGTCAAAAGTGTGTATGTAACTAGTACTGCATTATTTGACATTGATTGCTCACAAACAACTTCATTCATAACAAGTTATCCAATTCTAGCAATAAGAAAATTTGCATTAGAAATATGTGTGAGGAAATTCTCCTCCTCGGACTATCGAGCATTTGTATCCAATTGATAACGACATATAATTATTCTTTGCAAATCATATCTAGTCTATCTAATAACACTTTCCAAACAAATGCAAGGAACTTGAAGGTACAGGCAGTGACCAAGTTAGCATAAAAGCTTTTTCCTCCAATTGGGTATGCTGCACAATGAGCATCCATGTACTCCAAATTGACCTTGTACTCTTTGAGGCATCACCTTTCCATATCCACACATCATAATCGATTTCTTAGTCTTGTTACTCCTCAGCAATTGCTACATAGATATTTGTGAATGTTATGCATGCACTTTCGATCATTTAAATTGTTAAATTAAAATTTAAGGATTATAATAAATAACTAATATTAGGAGTTATAAGGTTGATTTTGTAGTAAAGTGGAGAGAGAGAGAAAAGTTGTGAATTCGAATCTTTCTTTTACCAAAATTAACACATTAATAGCTAACATTTACCTATAAAAAAAACTAATATCAACCATTAAATTTGAAGAAAATGAATGGCGAGATAGACAGGAAGTCATAAAGAACAGATCTACTTACTCCAAAAGTAAGTATAAGAAACTTACTTTTTATCTTCACGGTTCATATTTTTTAAATCTAATAATTGAAATTAATTACTTATTATACAACTTTTAAATTTTAAGAAAATAAATGATTAAGACAAAAAATAAGTCTTTTATACTTAATATTGGGGTAAATGGATTCCATTCTTTCTCTTTCTATATATAAATAAATAATAAGTAACATGACTAAGACTCTAAAGTAACTAATAATATGGAACTCATACTATCATCTAACTAATTTTACACACTAAGGTCCCTTTGGTGTACAAGATGTGATATGATAGGATATGACAGAGTTGAATAAAGACAGGATATGATAAGAGTAGGATAAACTCTTATCTTATCTTATATTTGTTGCACACCAGGATAAGAAGATAAATATAATTATTTTATCATACTCTACTCTTGAGATAGACAGATTGTGTTATGATAGGATATAAAGAATATTAAAATAACAAACTTATCCTTATTACAAATTTTAATACAATTTTAGTAAATTTAATTTAATTACTTTTTACTTTTCAATAAATACACATAAAAATAAAAAATTAATTTTTTATTAAAAATATTCAAATTTATTTTACAAAAAAAAAATTGTTAGCAAGTTCTATAAAATTAGGGATTTGTGTTTATTTGAATACCTTTTTGTTCAAGTCCAAGAAGATGGTCGCAACAATTGCCCGAAAATTTGTCTTCACTACCACTGCCCCCCTACAATGTCAAATAATCCCTTTCTATGTTGCATTTTCCCATTTCCCTCACTCTCCACACAATCTCCAAGTTGTTATCTCAAAATCTCCAGCACCCTATCCGAAGGAACCACCACTGCCATTGCAGAACCCTTCATGTTGTGGTTCAGCCTCAATGAGCACTAGAAAGGTGCAAGCATCTTGGTGCAGGCACTAGAGGCGCTAGGATGTGATAGACGTGTTTACATACCCCGACAATGCGTCGAAGGAGAAATAAAAACAAAAGAAAAACGATCAAAGAAAGAGAAAGTCAATGACGAGAGAGAAAGAGGAAAGAGAGAGAGGGAGAAAGATATGGAAGAGACTCACTGGAGATTGAGGTATGACTGTTAGAATGGAAGGATAAGTGTATGGAGAGTCAAGCTTGAGAGAGAAGATGAGAGGACAAATGGAAAAGTAAAAAATAATCCTGTCTTTTCACTTTTGAACCCAATCCCCTTTCAGGATAAAAATTACACTAGATAATAGGAAATGATAAGTTGATAGGATACACTTATCTTATCATGCTTATAAAAGAACATTTATCATATCATATTGGTCTAATGAACATTTGATATAAGATAGAATAGGAAAGATTTATCCTATCATATTCCTTATTCGGTCCACCAAACGTGCCCTAAAACTAAAAATATGATAATTGGAGAAGCCAAAATGAAAGACACTTATGTAATTTCAAAAGTTATAACTTCTTTAAAACATGTACAAATTATTTGATGTAGAGTTGACTGTTGAACTTATATCAAGAGAACTAGAGAAAATATCTAAGTAATTCTAATATTATATTTATTTCTTCAAATTTTAATAATTTCCTTTACAATCAACATGTACAATTTAAACTTTAATTTAAGCACTTTTATTTTAAAAAGTAATAATAATTACAAGTTTTTTAATTTAGATTTTGGATGTTGATGAAATTGACTCAAGAATCTTCAAAGGTATCTACTGAATCATCTTATGAGTGACTCTAGTAACAATGTATAATTGTGCATATGTGGTGGAGCTGGTTTGTGTATGATTGATTAACATTTAATTTGAAGTGTATGTTAGTCTTTAGAATTTTTAAACATTTTACAACAATTATAATTTATGCGCTCTTTCTTCTGATCAATATATCAAAATATATATATATATATATATATATATATATATATATATATATATATTATCAACTCTTCTTTTCTTGTTTTATTGAGTGATTTCTTGGCACTTTCTATATGTTGTCTTGTGGACAAAGCTTCTAAAAAAATGTAATTTTGAACTTTTTTTTACCATAATTAGTTATATAATAACAACAATGGATCCATAAATTTTTAGGTGAGGCCTAATGCAAATTTTTAAAATAAACTTATAAAAGTTAAAATTTTACATATGTATATGTTTATTTTGTACCAAGATGAGACAAAAAACTGAGATTTGAGAAGAAAAAAATATTTACCCAACAAAATTATATTGTTAAATTAGAACCTTAAAATGTAGTTTAATTTATCTAAAAAAAGTCATTAAGATAAAGAGAAACAACCAAAGAAAAACATACCAATATTTACTTGGAGATGAAAAAAGAACAAAATTTATGCAGCTATAAGCTCTAAATTAAAAACAATACAATGAGTAGAAACTTGTCTAAAAAGCTTAAAATATTAGCTTATTTACATGGATTTTTATAGATTGAGAGGTTAGTCGAGGTAGTCTCCTTGACCGATTTCTAGGAATTAGAGACGTTTGAAGCTGCTTGGACCAGTTAACGTATCTTTTAATTGGTTTTAAGTCAAAATTGTAATAATTCAAATAAAATAAATGTTAACCTCTCTCTTTAATGTATTAAATAAAAATTGTAGTGGAAAAATAAATTAAATATTAACTAATATTTTTCAATTATTTTTAAGTAAATATCTTGATAACTATTAAAATAAAAAATATTTTTTAATTTTTTATTGCATAAAACGTTTAAAGTTACTTGTTAGTAAATTTAAGTATATATTATGTGAAATATTTGAAGTAATTATTTTAAAAATTTGGATCATGTTTTTAAATCATAACTAATTGAAAAAATATGTATTTTTAAATAAAAATTATAACTATAAAAAAAGTTATCTTATTAAATAAGATTGTAGATTCCAAAATCATAACTACCAAAATTTATTTGCTAACTTTTAAAAATAAATATAGTGACAATGAAACACCAATTAAAAAGAATGTAACTATATAGCTACTATGTCATTGTTAAAATCTATTAATAGTGTAATAAGAACATCTTCAATGGGAGCATCTCTCATGAGTTGCCTAATATCATCGTTAAACAACTTTATTCTAGTTTTATTCTAACACGAGAAGTTTTAAGCAACTTAAAGAAACTCACAATTGTAGAACTTTTTAATTTTGACTTTGCTACCTTAAAATTATAAATTTATTTTTTAGTTTTATTACTTATTAAGATATTAATTATTATAAATGAACTAAATTTTTTGTTAATTTTGCAAAAAAAAATAATATTCACAATATTTAATAATATTTTAATTTAAAAATATGAAAATTACATCACACATAAATAAATACGTAACAATAAAAATACATACTAATATAAAATTAAAAATCAAAATATATACTAACATTTTGCTATTTTTTTATTGTTCTATTTCCCAATGGTTACAAATTGGCACAACCATCTTTTTTTTAATTTTCCCTTTTACTCCACTTTTCTCTTCTCCCCCATTCCTTCCCTTCTTCCCTTCTCTTCTCCCTTTTTCATTTTCCTTCTCTCTCGCAATCACCCTTTTTCTTTCTTCTCCCCTATTCCTTCTCTTTTCTCCTTCTTCTTCCCTTTTCGCGCCGCCCACCACCACTATACCTTCCTTCCTTTCTCTCCCTTTCCTTTTCCTTCCCTCTCTCACCCATCCTTTATCTTTCTTATCCCTGCTTCCTTCCATTCTCCCCTTCTTCCCTTTGCATGACCCTTATGTACCGCCCATCACCACCATTACACATTTGTGACATAAGTCATATCCTTGTGAATAATGCACTGAGTAGAAAAATCTTCTCTAATGTCACTCGCACCTTTGTGACAATAGTCACATTCCTATGCAAAAAAAATGCTAAGGAAAAACTCCTCTCACATCTCCCACACCTTTATGGAAGTGTTCATTATCCTGTGAACAATAACTGGGCAGAAAAAGTTACCGGCAAACCTCAAACACCTCTTTGACAAAGGTCACAACATTGTGGATAATTTACAAAGTAGAAAAGACTTTCCCTAACATATTCCATATCTTTGTGTCACTGGTCACATCCGGGAAAGATGTCAAGTAAAAAAAATCAACTTTAAGAATGATTTTATTTTCAAATGCAATAATATAAATATATATATAAAAAACTTACTACTCATCCTCACCCTTTATTTTCTTGAAATGTAATTATTAATATTATTTATTCATTACAACCATTAGATTTTAAGAAAAGGAAAGTCTTTTATACTTACTCTTGGAGTAAGTAAATCCCCTTCCATGTATTTTATATATATATATATATATATATATATATATATATATATATATATATATATGGGACATATTAGAAAGGCAAACTTATATGAGTGAGATGAGTAAATCTCAATCATTGAAATAAAAATTAATGGTTGAGATCAACTACTAATTTTCTCTCTTCCAACATTTATTATCTATCACTCTTCTTTTTCTCTCCTCTCTTAATGGCAGAGATTTTTCAGACTTTCTTCTTTCTCCCCTCTCAATAGCTGAGATTTATTCATTTTACTTTCATATAAATGTGACTTTCTCGCTAGATATTCTCCATATATATATATATATATATAAAATCAATTATGATAAATGATAATTGATTATGAAAGAATTATTATAGTTATAATTATCAGAACTACTTACATATACGATTATTTGTTATTAAAATAACCTAACAACAAGAAACCATACTTGTGGGTTTCAATCTTCAATCCCAACAACTCATTTTTGTTCAATGGTTTGATGCAAGGTTAGACTAAAAAAATAGTAATATGAAGAAAATATGAGATATGATAAGACATTCTAATTCATTTAGTTCGGGTGATTTTTGGTTTCTAGTTTTGAATGTTAGTATGTTTCCTTCTTAGAAACCAAGATACGACGAGTGGTGAAAAATGCCTTTTATATAAGGTATTTTGAACAGAAAATACATGCTAAAAAAATAAGTTAACTCAATAAATTTTATTGATTTTTACAAAAAATAAATAAATAAAAATCTAATGTATCAAATTTATACATATTGATGATTAAAAATCTAAGGTAAACTTCACAAGAGTTCATCTCTCTGGCTAACATTAATTTCTTCTACTTTCACTACGTTAGGGCATTTTGACTCCTGCTGAAACTGCCTAGAACGTTGCTGTTGGATAAAAGAGTATTGACAGAATCTGAACTAACATTTTACTATGTCATCTCATAATGTCGTTGAGAATTGACGAGCTGAGTTGTCGCTAATATAAAGGGAGTTCTTAAAACTTGAATCAGTGTCTAAAGGGATGGTGCTGCAACTATCAGTGATAGTTTTTATTGCAAATTTTTGTACAGGATCCATCCAAGAAGGTCCCGAATTCTCTTTGCCTTTGTCACTTTGACCAATTTTGTCAGCAGCACCACATTCATTTGGGACAGTAACGTTTTCAGGAGTTGATATCTCCTTTTTGCACCCTTCTTGTTCAAAATCGACACTCTTTCCTTCAGAAGCTGCCAATGTTTCAGAATCAGAAGGTTTGATGTTCATAAATTCAGAAGGCATGTGGGAGTTTTCATAATCGGTTTCAGACGTTACTCCAGTGAGAATTCGTACTGCAAATGCAATACATGGGTATTTTAATATTTCTCCAAGGGGCAGGCCAAGGGAGTAATCTAAATTTCCACCAACTTTTTCTCCATCTTCGAGGACTCTCATATACTCTTCATAAGTACGTTGGTCCTCCAAATGTAAAGAAGAAATCCATTCTTCATGCTCTTCTACAGTCTTCTCAGTTAAACCTTCTAGAGTGGGCAATCTCTCATAGCAGTATTCACTCTGAACTGATTCAATTTTGTTTGTGGTACTGTCAAATTTACTCTTACTCTCTTTCCTACCTTCAACCGCATTATACTGTTTCACTGAACCATTAGTCAAGCAGCAATGGCCTTGATCCACGCTTGTCATCATTTTCCCCTCACATGATTGATTAATTGCAACTCGCCCTCGTTTGTTTTTTCCAAGTTCTAGAATTGGATCAACCTTAATTCCAGCAAGACGCTTTGAAGCACGGCAAGGCAAATTGATGTCTTTCTTTTGTTTGTATTTGCGCTTCCCATTTTGGACCTTTTCAGTTTCATAGTTTGTCTCTGCTTTTTCTGTAAGGTGATTTTCTGGTTCAACTCCATCTGTGCAACATAGAGCCAAACCACTTTCAGCTAAGCCAAACTTCCTATGTAATAAACATAAATCGTATATATGCAATATTATAAATATAATAGCTACACATGAATAGCAACAATGGAACAATCTTTACAAACACAATCCCTACATCATATTTTATTTCCTATGCATAGTATTTGACTTAGAAGGAAATGGAGAGAGTCCTTTTAAACAATTAGATGGTTTGGATAAAGTTTTAGTGGAATAAAAACTGCTCGTACCTTACATATAATATTATTTAATATAATTATATTAAATATTATTTGCATTATAATTTATGATATTTAATAGAATTATAGAATAAAAAGATATATATAATATATTTTATGCAAATTTAATAAATAAAAACAAAATTTACAAGAAATTGAGTTATTTATAAAATAATCAAATAAACTTATAATATTATTTAATTTTACAATAAAAAAACATAGGTTTAAGTGTAATCATATAAAAATTTAGGGAGTATTTTATAATTTATTCTAGGTCATGTTAACGTGTTCATGTTATGTTTATTTATATGGATATGGGTATATAGGTATCTAGCAAGTATGAGATGAGACTAAAGTTGCTAATCGTGCGGATATGGATCAGATATAGATACATTTTTAAATACGATATAGGATTAATACTATAGTACCCTACCGAGAGCCTATCTATTGTCATTTCTAGTCTCACTCAAGTATAATGTCTTCATTTTCTCTTTTACCCTCCAATCTTTTAAGAATTATAGAATAAATTGGTTAAATTGCACTGCAAAACACAATTAAGAATAAATGCAAAACTAATAAAAAAGGCTTAAGTACGATTAGTGCCTCAAATTTTATAAATTTAGACATTATGTTCTTATATTTTGGAAATATGACATTGTGTTCTATATTTAAAAGATTTTTGAATTGATGTCCCTCCGTCACATGTTAAACATTATGGTAAATAGTTAAATGTTGATCACCATGTGTCATATTATGGAAGGGCATCAATTCAAAAAAAAATTTAATTTGGGGGTATAATGTCATATTTTAAAATATGAGAGTACAAAATTCTAAATTTTTATAAAATTTAGGGACACAAATTTTAGTTAAGCCTATATTTGTGTCATGTTGAGTACAAAGGATATTTTTGAAAATTTTTTATAATTTAAGAATCTTGGAAATATTTTAGTAAATTGTGCATAAAAAATATTTCGTTTAAGAACATATCCTTGTTTATTATTATATTTTCAAACAATTTGTTTATCAGAGACAATTTATGTGATAAAAAGAATTTTTAAAAATTAAGATGAGGATTTTTAAAAGATACATTTTATTAGATTAAACTTCATTTTTTTTGTTTTGTTTCAAACTCAATAATTAAAAATAAAGAATAAAAATGTGAACTTCTTGAATTTTTTAACTATTAAAATAAAATTATTCATGAATATCTTAAAATTGATATGGTATTGAGGAAACTATTAAATATAGTTTAATATTAAGTAAAATGTAAAGTTAGTATCTTAAACTCTATTATTAATTAAAACCCAATGAATGAAGTCGCTAAGTTAACAACACAGACTGAGTTTGTAAAAAAAGACCTAAGTTCAATTTCATAGAATCCACTCTCTTTTACATTGGAGTCTGACTTGGTTAAAAAAAAAAAAAAAAGAATGTGAAAAAATATCATTTGGTATGACACTCATTACTAACAAAAATTAATATTATTAACAATATTAATATTTGATCTACGAAAAAAATATTGTTTGCTCCATTTAATTTGTTGTTTTTTTTTTACATTTTCTAAATATAAGGATAAATATCTAAATTTTATAAAATTCAAAAACCCCAAATATAATATAGTTAAGCCAAAAGAAAATATATAGTATTGAGTAACGTATCATTTAAACGGAAGTCATTATTTTGAAGTTGGAAATAAAAAGGAAAAAATGCAAAGACCTTACCCTGCTGGTGATATGGACAGAGATGGAAGTAGATTCTTCTGCATACGAAGGTTTCGGAATCTGATGGTCATTAGCTAATTTATCATCCAAACTTGAACTCGGATCCATGTTAACTGTTAATGTTGGTTTCTTGGTTCCACTATCACTGCTAGACAGAAAAAAGGAAATAACTTGGGATCATACAACGCATCAATTTGAATCATGCATGAATATAACATGGGTCACATAGTACTTTGTTCTGCTATTTATTAACAAGGACAGATAATGATATGAAGTTAATAGTATTCATCAAGGGCAAAGTAGAGTGGCGCAAAAACTGAATATTACTCAAAACAATTGTCAAAACTCAAAAGATTGAATGACTCCATAATTATAAACAAACCTCGAAACCCAGATCTGATGATTGCTGGGAAACAATCCTCTTAAACAAAAATAGCGGGAAAAAGCAACTTCAACCTGATTTAATACCTCTTCTCCACATGCCCAGATGTCTCACACTCTCACTAACTATTTATTCCATCTATATTTATAATCTTTGCATTCTAATCTAAAAAAAACAAATATTTTCAAATAAAGATAGTATCTTTGAGTTTAAAGGATAATACAGGTAATTTATATTTAAATTTGAAGAGAATATATTACATAATATCTTTAAATTTTAAAATATATTAGATAATATCTTTAAATTTATTTGGTAACCGTAACATATGACATAAACCTTCAAATCTAAAAGAACAACTAAAAGATTTAAAATTAAAAATTAAAGAGTTCTCCCAACAATAATTCTGCCACGCTTATACAGCTCTACTATGCACTTCTAACATTTAACATGTTTGCTTTAAAAACAATTAATATACACACTTGAAAAAAGATGTTTTACATTTATTAAGAAAATTGGTTGATATCCTTTGATTTTACCATTTTTTTCTATACGAACAAACAATATTTTCTTAATCTAAACCATAAATAAATAAGGATATGATAAGAAAAGAATATTGCTATAAAAAAAATGAAAAGAAAAGAAGAGATCGAAAGAAAATTAGAAAAAGAAGATATGAAAGAAGTGAGTCTATCTGTATATTTTTATTATCGTATTTTTCGAAAACGGTTTTATACTTTAATTAGCGTTTGCAGTTTGCAATTTGTCTCGCAGCAATTCAGGTACAACTCTCTCTCTCGTGTGGTTTTTCCACTTCCATTTTAGATTTTCAATTCCGATAGCTGTTTTGTTTCCCGAGAAAAACGGAACATCACTTTTTGCTTCTTTCATTTTAGACGTTGGCTGGGCTATACTTCCATTCTTTCAATTTATCGAAGGTTTTGTCGCCTCGGATCTTCATTTATTCATTTGATTTATGTATATACATAATGTTTCCTGTTAAGAGGACTCAATCAACAATTAAATGCGCTGACTCGTGGTTAATAACATCACTATTTCTAGAATGAAATGTTACATTTGCTATCTCGTTATCATTTATCAAGTTCTTTATAATCATGGTTTTCCAATTTTTGTTCTCTGTCCTGTCAATGCATATTCCATTGTTTTAATAGCTTTTGTTCTTTATTCTTCCCCATATTGCCACAGGAATCTAAATTCCAATGCTTCGTTTAGATATTTTGAATTTCTAATCGTCTAATGAAGTTGCTCTTTCTTTTCCCTTGTATTTTGTTTCGCTTCCCCCTGTCCCTTTTCTTTTTGTCACCACGGGATATGAATATATGATATCATGCCTCATGCCTTCTTTTTCCTAATGTTATGCTGGTGAAGTCTGTTATTTTTTAAAGAAATCCAACTGTGTTTCACAAGTTTGGAAAATTTTGTCAGGGGACAAAAATCTGGATTTTCATTTTTAGTTACAGCATACTACTAATTGATGGTAATTTGGAGTTCTAGAATCATGTGGTACATTGAGTGTCGTAATGGTGGAGTTTTAAGTTTATACAAAAGTATACACTTAATGAGGGGTGGAATGGAGTGAAAAGGGATGAGATGGAATAAAAAACATTACCTTGCCATTGTTGACGAAAATGGTGTAGTGTCTTTATATTCCATTAAGGAGATAAATGAATAATAAGTTGATTTTATCCCATTCATCCTGTATACCCCAAGTTTTTTTATTATTGGGGGGTAGGGGGTGGGGGTGGAGATCGGATGGAAGGAAACGTAAACTATCTAACTCCGTGTTATCCAAACACAATACAACTTCCTTTATTTATCATGGTTGTAGCAGTAAAACCTTATTGATCACTGGAAGTTGTAGTTGAAGACATGGTTGCATTATTAGTTTTGTCCTTTTCTATGAAATAATTTGCTAGTCTAATTTCCTCTTATTTGTAATTTTTTTAATGTTATTTGACGGTGCAATAATTTTTGTCCCTGTTCTTATTTATAATGTATTTTATCAACTTTGTGTGATTTTTTTTCATATACATTTGCACTGCCTTCTGTTAAAGTAATTATCATGGTTAGTACGTACCCAATAGAAATTCTATATTTGTTAGTTGATATGGCTGGGTTATTATATTGGCATGCTTGGTTTTCTTGTGGATTCCATTTGTTGCTTCATCAAACACTCAGTTGATGTGTATATTTTATAACTGCTTTGAATGTTGTTTCTTCCTTGATTCATTGATTTTGCTAATTCTTTCCATCATTTTTCCTCTTTTTTTTTCTTTTTCTTTTTCTTTCGTAATTTGCTTTGAAAGCTCAATGACTTACATCATGAGCTTATTATATTTTGCAGTTGACCAAACCACTTGAGGATAGCTTAGCATACTCTTGGTGTTCAAAGAGCTCTTCCATCTGCTAAAATGAAGTAATACTAGCAGTCTGATTTATATTAGTTTGCTTATTTGATTTGGGAAAAGAAAATTATTTGAATTCGACTGAAAGTTGAATGCTCCAGATTATTTTACTATACATATATGAGAAATTTTTATCTCTGAGACTTTTTTTTTATCGGCAACTGTTACTCTGGTGAATATTATGTGTCTTCCTTTTGTTTTCACTTATAGCAGGGGACGTGTAAGATGGAATGAGATAAATATTGGAGAAATTGAAGCAAACAAACCCGCAAGGCAAAAAATCACTGAACCAAAGACTCCGTATCATCCTATGATTGATGATGACAGTATGTAAAGATCAGTTAAACTGCATTTTATCCTTCTAAGCTTTCTTGCACGTATGTTTGTATGGATGCGGCTTTCTATAGAAATGATATTAGCTCGAAAAAGTAGATAATTTTTTATCTCTAGTTTAGTATTGCATTTAGTATTACATTATTGACTTTAGTTTGTCATCCACTTTATTTGGTTTTTGTATGTTCGAAACTACTTTAATGGTTTAATGCAATTCTCTGTTTTGGAGTTTGGTGAACATGCATGTTGGTAGTTTTATTCTTGACCCTACACTTTAACTCTATATTATAAGTTTCTTTATGTGAAGCTACTTCTCATATGAATAACCCAATTTTATAGGTTCTCCATCCCCTGTACGAGGAGATTTTGACGAATGTCTAGATGATACAAATCACTTGACTGATGCTGAACGAACTGCTTTTAATGATTCGGCCTGTTGTAGCAGAAAAGGAACTACACAATCTGACTGCTGGACATCATCTGCAGATGACGCAGAAGTTTTTGAAGATGAAGGTAATATTAGATCATCATGTGGTGTTTATAACAATTGTCACATTACATTTACTGCAATCATTACTTCGTATATGTTCTTGTACTCGTTCATGAGTATGTTGGTGTCGATCAAATTTTATACCAATAATTTATATATTTTAAGGGATCTCATGGCAAATAACACTTTTGTAATTTTGGTTTTTAACTGAACCAATGGCATCATACAATTCATGTAGCTGAATTCACTGAGGTAAAACTTTTGACATGGAAGCATAAAAGGTGGAGAGAGGTCAACCTGTTTGATTTTAACAAGATATTTAATCTGAGATTCCATTTTTTTTTAAAAAAAGGGAGTTAATTTAAATTTGTTATGTATGACAGCTACAAGAAATGCATGTAAAGTGGAGTGAATTTGGTAAAATATGAAACAAGTTGATTCTGTATGTGAGTAAGTTAGGATAGATCATTTATCTTTGCCCTTCACCGAGAACTCCGGGCAATTTTTTCTCCCCCATTCTGGGGTAAATTAAGAGTCGAGTAATTTTGAATTGATGACATGCTTATTCTATTCTAACCTAGATTATTTTCCTTCGTTGGTAATTTTATTTTATTCTTAAACAGACAGAGCTTTGAGTTTTAAAGAACACAGAAAGGCCCACTATGATGAATTCCTGAAAGTCAAAGAGCTGCAACAGAATGCTTCTATTCTAGAGGATAGAAGTGATGGGGAAAATAATGCTGAGCTTACCGTAGGGAAGATTAAAAATGACTCATCTTTTCCAACGGGTGGTACGTGAAGGAGACCAACTCTGAGGAGAACCAATCAATGCCTCCAACTAAATGCTTCTTACCTGATTAACAAATAAAACCCACTCTGGTTTCATTAGTCTCTGCATGGTGGGGTTGGAAATAACAGAAGGATTATGTCTTGTCTGTAAAATATTTGTTTTCCCACTGTTTATCTGAACTTGCATAATTCGTGTAGGCTCTTGTAATATGCCAAATTAGATTTCCTTTTGGCAACCAACAAATATTCTGGTCATAAGATTACGAGTGATAATTTAGTGGATGTAAGACGTATGTATCACGGACACTATACGGCCACGCTGATACGACTGTCTTAAATATAGGACACGACTTTTATATATATATATATAAATAAAAGATGAGTAACATAATAAATTAATTAAAATGGTGATATATTTATTATTTTTTTACAATAACAAGAATAAAAGGTAGATCTAACATTCGTCTATATTGAAGTGTCAATCTAGATATTTAACTTGTATATAAATATGAATTTAAATTTTTAAGTAAAAAATAATAATTTCTTCATTTATACTTAATTAGAAGTGTTGGTGTTCAACACAGGAACACCTTAAATAATAGAGATGTCCATGGTAAATGTGGCATTGAAGAATCGAAGTAAAGTTACATGGTTAGATAGATGAAGTTGAGTTGATTTTGCTCGATGACATTTCATTTGTTCTCTTTCGATGTGAGGTTGGCACTAGGAATGACAACGGGTCGGGACGGATACGAACAGTGGTTATCCACTCAACCCACTACAAAAACTCATCCCCCATTATCTGTTAAAAACTCATCGGGTACCCGCTATAAAAATACTTGCGGATTTTTTTAATACCCGTGGGTATCCACGGATACCTATAGATATTTCAAAAAAATAACTTTTTAAAATTAAATATTTTTTATAAGAAGTTTTATCAAATAAATCATTTATTTTTTGAAAAATCTAGAAATAAAATTATACTAATTTCTACAAAATTAATTAGATCTAAAAGTAGATTAATATAATATATTATGAGAAAATATTTAATACAAATAAAATAAAATCTTTATTTTATATTATCGGCACTTTTATAATAAATAATTTTATTAATTATGAAGTTTTCATAAAAAAATAAGATTGATATCAATAAATTTTGATAATTAATATTTTAATTTAATTTATTTTCTAAAAATATTATTTTTTTAAAATTTTATATATATATATATATTATTTTAATTTAATAGGTATGGATATTATGATACCCGCACTCATTAAGGAGTGGATAAAAAACTTGATATCTATATATATATAGCAGATACTAATTTATATTATCCATTCGGATATTTTTATAAGTTTTATCATATTTTTTGCAAATTCGGATTATTTTGCCATCCTAGTTGGCACCAATCTTGACGAGTCACCGGTGGCAGCACGGTAGATAATTCAATGTTGTGGTAGAACATTCCATTATATGGTGTAGGTTCATCGCCAGTTTTAAGTGGAATAAGTTATATATATCAATATTATAAAACTTAATTTAGTATTCTTAAATGAGCGTCGGATTTTAACGCGGCAACACGGATGAATCTTATAAAAAAAAGGATAATAAATTATAGCAGAATTTTTTCTGGTTGTAATAGAATGTGTCCCGTTCCTTCCCTTCAGAAAAGGCATATAAAAGAGGCAAAGTCCATTAAGAGAGTAAAGTATAGTGTAAGGAGTGAAGGAGAGATGGACCGTAATTCTAATTGTATCTCCGAAATGGCCACAGAAATATGCACCCAAATAGCGTCCATATTCTCAAAGCCCACCCAGCCATACCCGGCCCCACTGGAGCTGTTGGTGAACGAGCTCGCCTCCGTTGCCTCTCGAAACGGCCGCGTTTTCCTTTACGGCGTGGGCCGTGAGGGCCTCATGCTAAAGGCCTTCTGCATGCGCCTCTTCCACCTGGGCCTCTCGGCCCACTTCGTCTTCGACATGACCACTCCCCCCATCACCGCCGCCGACCTCCTCATCGCGTCGGCCGGTCCCGGCGGCTTCTCCACCGTCGACGCCCTCTGCGCGGTGGCGCGCTCCAACGCCGGAAGGGTTCTGCTCCTCACGGCCCAGCCCGAGACGGGGTCGTGCGTGAAACACGCTAACGTTGTGGCTTACGTGGCAGCGCAGACCATGGCCGATGATGCGGACGCGAAATCTCGACCGTTGCTTCCGATGGGAAGTGTGTACGAAGGGGCACTGTTTGTTTTGTTTGAAATGGTTGTTTACAAGTTGGGTGAGGTCTTGGGTGAGAACCCGGAAGCCGTTCGATCGCGCCACACTAATCTTGAATGAAACTATATCAGCCGGTCGATCTTCCTTTGTGTGTGTTATGCAATAGTTGGTGCTGTATTTCTGAAACATTGTGCGGATATAACTGTTTAAGCCAACCTAAGCGATTGGTAGAACAATATTTCAAGGATAAATTTTGTTCATTTCTTTTCTTGGGTATCTTCTCTCAAGGTACGATGCATCAAGAAATGGTGGTATATTGTATTTGAAACAAGAGTTTTATAAATACAAAAGATTTGAAATAACTTTTAGGTGTTTACAGTATTTTTTGCGGTAAATTATTCACTTTTAGTCCTTCTCTAATTAATATTTTAAAAAAATTGATGATAGAAATTATATTTTTATATTTATGAATCATTCTCTTCTTTAATACTAACTTTATCAATCAATCTTTAATTTTATATCTGGGATAAACAAATACATCAAAACATATAAATGAATAACATTAATATAAAAAAATTAAGAATTAAAAATATATTTTTAAATTTCAAGGATTAAAAGTGATTTTTTGTAAAACTTTTAGGACAAAAAACTTATTAAAACCTGAACATAATATAAAAAATAAATCAACATAACATTAAACATACAACAAATTATCATATTATCTCTAAAGTTTTATATTATTACATATAAATCTATGTTTTTATACGATAACATTAAATAATGTTATAATTTTATTAAAAATTATTTTATAAATGAATTTTTCTTATAAATTGTATTTTTATCATAGTAAATTTTTGTAAAATATGTTTATATGTCTTTTTATTTTATAATTATATTATTTGTCATAGATTATACAAATAATATTTTTAACAATATTTTTGCTCAGAATTATAATTATGTGATACTATATAATATAATTATGTAATACTGTATAATATTTTCCATATTTGCATATTTTTTTGCGAGTCTGGACCCGCCTCGTATCCGGATCCATTTTTGCAGTAATTATCCACCACGTGAGGGTATTTTGCGGGTATTTGGGTCCATTTTGTCATTCTTAATCCAAAAGACTTCAATTTTCAAATGCTTTGAATAAAGTAATTCAAATTTATTGAATTTTAATTTTTTGGATAGTACTATAGAGTAAAATGAAGAGTGTTGTAATATTACGGAGCTTTGCATGTTAAGAAATCATTTCAACTAATGTTTACTTGAGTGAGGTATCCTTAAAAAATATATTAAAAAATCAGTCAAAAAATAACTCTAGTCAACGTTAACCGAAAAGTAATTCTAATCAATGATAACTGAAAAGTTTTTAGCTGATATGAAGGAAAAAAATAAGTCAGCTGATTTTATTAAAAGAAAAACAGGTTTGAAGAATTCAAATTCTAACTTTTTGTAAGGAATTTCAAATTCTACAATTTTAACTAATAAAAATATTTTTAAAAATACCTAAAATTTCAAATTCCTTTAAAATTGTTCATTCAAATAATGTTTTTTATCACAAAACATTTGAAATTTCAAAATAAAGTTAATTTTCTTTTTCAAATTCCTCATCCAAATACTCTTAAGTCTTAAGAGGGTAATTCATTTTAGTTTGAAGTTTCAAATACTTTGTAATGAAATACCTTGTTTGGATGAGGAATTTTAAAAGAATTTGAAATTTTAAGCATTTTAGAAAACACTTTGACTAGTTAAAATTGAAGAACTTCAAATTCCTTAAAAAAAGTAAGAATTTGAAATTCTTTAAACCTAGTTTTCTTTTACTAAAATCAACTGAGGTTATTTTTTACTTGATATTGACTATGTGTGACAAAACAGGCTGGGTCAAACGGGCTAACCCGCCAATTGTCCTTCATTCTTACGGGTCAAACTAGTATATTCAGTTGGGCAATTGATTTTAATATCCCCTATCTTCTATTCTCACCCAAGAGGCTTTATAATTTTTTTCAAAACCCAAAAATACTCTCCCTTTTTCTTACCCTACTTGCATAAAGAAGTACATTTTGGACAACATGATCCAGAAAGCAAATGGGATTCAGCTAGTATATTCCAAACCACATGATGCGGAAGGCAAATGAGATTCAACAAGTATGTTCCGAACAACATGATCCGGAATGTATTATGTCCATTCCGGATCAGTTGATCCGGAATGTATTATGCATATTCCAGATCAACTAATCCGGAAGTGAATCAAATGCGTATTCTGGACTGGGTGGTCTGGGGTAAATATTGTTAGTTCCGGATCAACTTATCTGGAATAATGTAACACTCGACGTAGTACGAATAAAAACGCAAGCAAACCTTCAATCATAAATCCCTAAACCCTAAACTTTAAATTAAGAAAATCATATATGGATAAAATTGTGTTTTCCTTTTCAAATAGCGCTTAAATCAATGAATAATACCCTAAAGACTTATAAGAATGATTAGGAATTTACAATAGGGCAGAATGTGAGAATTTGTGTTTGACACACAAGAGTAGCAAGAAAAAGCACAAGACAAGAAAATAAAAAAATAAATTCAAAAAATTTAAATCAAATAAGGATAAGGGTATATTAGGAATTTACAAAAAATATAAATTTTGGGGGTGCAAATAGCAAATGAGAGTGTTAAAAGAAAATGCCATTCAGTTGTTTGTCCGTTTTGGTCTGTCTTGCCTAACTCACCAACTTAGCGGCCTAAAGACAGGGTGGGCTGACCTGTCAACCCACCAATATTATATTTTTATATTTTAAAAATTATAATATTTATATAAATTAATAAAATTATTATAATAATTAAAATATAAAATAAATTATTAAGTAGAATTTATAAAATAGATTGCTAAGAAAATAAAATAAATTTTGTCATAAAATTATTTGTCATTTATTTATGTAAAAGTATAATATTGTAAAAAATATAAAACCAATTATGCAAGGTTTACTTTTGTAATTTTTCTATTTACTTATTGTAAAAGCACTAATTTTTTGAGAAACTAAAAATTTATTTTTAAATAAAATTTATATTATTTAAAAAAAAAAACAATTTTTTCAAAATGTTGTTTGATAAAAATAAATTGTTCATTCAAAATGTTGTTTGGACTTTTATAGGTATCTTTTGAAGTGTGTGTTTTGGAGATAGGAATGTTGGGACAGGAAGACGCAGAGCTCGAGGGGCTTTAATAAGGGACAGTGGCTGGCGGTTACGGGATATGGTGCAGTTGTTGGAAGGACATGAAATGTAGATTAGAGAGAGATCGTCGACCAAAGGGTATAATTTCAATTAATTATTTTAGTGTATTGCTTTATTATTACCCTCTTCGTTTTTTTAGCGTTGATTAAGGAAAAAACTAATAAAGTTATTCAAATTTCTTTTTTAAAAAATTACCGTTAAAATCAATATTAAAATACTTTTTATTTTTAATAAAATTGTCTATTATTAATTAATAAAAACAAAAATATCTAAAAATCTTATATTTAGAAAAGAAAATGTAAAAGTATTTATTAGGGAAGTTAAATACAACATCAATGGATTTTACAATAAATCATTTATGAATAATAAAATGTCTCATATGAATGAAGAAGTCTACCTTGATTTTTCATTTCGGGCTTGCACCTTATTTATTACACTCCATTTTTTATATGTATTTCAATTATTTCACCTTAAACTTGTTTTATTTTTTTACCGAATCATTTTACTATTGCTAGATGTTTATTACATGCTAAGTCGTGTTACTTTTTCTAGATATAATAGTTTTTAACAAAAATCACTTCAAATACTTTTTGTTAAGTCCTATTGTTCGCTAAATAGCTTAATATTATATATATTTACCTTGTTGTTTACTCGTTTTTTTACTCTTGTCAAATTATTGTTACTAAGTCATGTTACTTTTGTCAAAGTTATATTGTTAAACCAATTCAGTTTATTGTTGTTAGATATTTATTATTAACTCATGTTATTTTTGTTTGATGTCATAGTTTTTAATGAAGTCACTTTACTACACTAGAAACTAAGTTATAAAAAGTAACTTTATTTTTGTTTTTTTAAGGTTAAATCCTTAAAAGAATTTTAGAAACATCCAAATTCTTAAATGTTTCTGTTATTTGCATTTAAGTCTCTAAGTAACTGACACCATTAAGAATTGTCTCATTTAGCTATTAAATGTGACGCTTACAAGACTTCTTTCTCATATGTGACAATTACGTGGCATCTACTTATTCTTTTATTTAATTTTTTAAATTAATAAAACATTTGCGGTAGTTTTTAACCATAAAAAAATTCTCTTTCCCCTTTCCAAAATCCTTCCTCTTCTTCCTCCTTTGAACCCTAGAAAATTCTCAATCAGTTTTCCTTCTTCATTTTTCATTCTCCTTCCACAGCCCACCACAGGAGCAAAAGCGGTGCGAGAGGTAAAAAGAGGTATGTCATGTAATGCAAGAAGGAAGAAAGAAGAAAGTCGTAATCAGAATCACAATCTCAACCACAGAGAAAAGAGTTGTGTTTGGTATGGTGATTTAATTCGAGTTTGGTTGGGAGTCTATCGTTGCACCTAGGCCTAGAAACTATAGTCATCTCATTTCATTTTCCATTTGCATTGCACCAAAGGAAATCAAACCAGTGGTTGGAAACCTAAGATCAAATGGACACAATCGAAGAATTGGTTCAACTCTCCGGCTCCATGCTCCAAGTTGTCACCATCCTTACCGACAAAGACGTCGACAACTACAATACCCACACATAGCTTAAAGCCCTATTTGAAACCCAAAAACAATCAAACTTATCTCAACAAACACAATAAAGGAAGAGAATGAAAATAGAGAACCTAGAGTGAATGGAAAAGAGGGACCTTTATAAACTCTTTTGCAAAAGTAAACATCAAGGAAATTAACCCAAATGGTTTTGTTCCTTATGTGAACCTCACCATCTTTAGGCTATCCAATTTCCACATCCCTCCCTCTTGAGAACCTACAAGACACATGATGCGATGTTACTCAACTGAGTAATGAAAATGAGAATGTGTGTGTGAGAAAGATGAAAAGGAAAAGACTGGTGGGCCACCAAGTTGGTGAACACTTATTGCTTTAACCAAGTCTGAGTCTGATGATAAAGAAGCCTTGGTTTTGAGAGTTGCTCTGTCTCTGGTCAAACTCTAAGGTGGAGAAGCAAAAGAAGAGGAATGATTGAAGAGATGACACATACATAAACAATAATTTAGGAGGGAAAATGAAAATATGGAATTTAGGGATTGGTGTGTTGTGGAGGGAGAATAGAAAATGAAAAGGGGAAATTAATTTAGAATTTTCTAGGGTTCAAAGAAAGAAGAAAAAGAAGGATTTTCGGAAAAGAGAATGAGGATTTTCTGGCAGTTAAAAACCACAACAAATATTTTTAATTTAAAAAATTAAATAAAAAAAAGTGGGTGTCAAGTAATTGTCATGTCTGAGAGATGAGTCTTGCCTGCATGACATTTAACAGTTGACTAGGACAATCCTTAACAACGTCAGTTACATAGGGACTTGAATGCAAACGAAAAAAAAATTTAAGAACTTGGATGCCTCTAAATTTCTATTAGGGACCCAGATGTCAGCACCTCAATCTTTTAAGGACCGGTTTTATATTTCACTCCAAAATTTACTATTGTTGCTAAGTTATGTTAATGACAAATGTTACTATAGTCAATTTTCATATACTTAAGAGTTTGACATTCCAAAAGAAAAACATCTCTTGTAAGTTATAGTTATGGGTTTCAATAAATTTATGTTGTTATCAATAAATTTAAATCTCTTTTTAAGATTCTATTCTTATTGTGCTTTTTTTTAAAGAAAAATAATATATATATATATATATATATATATATTATAGTTAGAAAAAAGTTTATAGAAGTTGTATAACAAGATAGGATCTTAAAATAAAAAAAAGTCAAAATCATCTATAAACAAGTCATAGGATCATAATAGTAAAAAACAACTTTGTGATTCAAATGACCCACTTGATAAAGAATAGTTCAATCGAATTAGATTATAAAAAAACCATAAAATCCAACTCAAATATCTTATAGTTGAGTTAAATGTTAGATCTATCTAAAATAGATCCTATCGGATGATATACACCCAAAACAATTGTGTCCCCTGGTAAGAAACCAATTACCAAAGGATTATGGTGCACACCCATTTCTATAACATCATTGACATGATTTCAAAATTTTCCAATCATATTTTAGTTTTTAATTATGTTTGTGCATATACAATCAAAAAGTACAAATCAAGATTAATATAGTAACATCTCAAGAAAATCTAATACAAATAATATTACTTATTACTTTAAGTCTGTTTCCAATTAAAATTGTACTTAATTTTAAAATTTTGAAAGTTAAGAAAATCACATACTGAATAGCTCGTGTAACCTAACGAGGACCTAGGACATCTCGTCTAGTGACAAGTCTGAGTTATAGTGTTCTAGTGAAAGAACTTCGCTCAACGAGATGTGTTACTAGGTGAAAAACTCAATAATTTTCTGGCCAAGAAAACTTCGCGTTGAGTGAGACGTATCGCTAGGCGCAAAGCCATAAAATTTCCTAACAAAAGCAATTTTTTGTTGGGTGAAAGTTGTCACCTAGTGAGATTCTACAAAAAAACACATATTCTACGTTGCATAAAACCAAAATATTTTAACTCAAACATTCACAAAGTTTCATCGGATTTTTCTAGTACATCACTATACACATATTACCAAATATCCTACAAGTTACTACTTATCAACTAACATCATAAGACACACATTGCTATGTTCATAGCATGTTATAATACATTAAAAGAATTTACTATCATAGCACGTAGTTCAAATCCTTTGAGGATTTCTAACATATATACAAGTACACAAAATGTCAATGGCTATGGCAACACTATAACATAACCATTTTCCAAGAAATCCTAGCTTTTCTTCTTCTTCTTTTTTTTTTGGATAGGCAAATGTTAATTGTTCATATGTAAGTTTTGTTAGTGTAGGAATTCAAACCCACAATCTCTCTCTCACTGTCTCTCACATGTGAATATTGTCACCAAACCAACCTTATAACCCCTCCCGGCATCTCTTTAATCTTGAGAATTTTTTCCTTCCACATCCATACTATGATCTACTTCCATGTAAAACACGGTCATCATAGTCATATATAAAATACATACATTGTAAGCGTAAGCTTTACAAAATAACAATTCAATTAAATATAAGCATATCAAAACTAATACAACTTCAATTCAGTAAAGTTCTCAACAAGCATACACATTTGTGTTCTCCCTGAACATAAGCAATCATTTCAATAGATTAATATGACTTAACACTTTCTAGAACAACCATTGAGTTCAAATACCAAAGTGACCTAATAACTTTAACTCAATTGTTGTCCGTGATAAGTGTCCATTTTATGTAAAATTTATATCTTTATGACATTTATCTGATAAAAATTAAAGAAAATTATTTTTATAACTCAACTTTATTATAAAAAATAAAAAAAAAATTATAAACAAGTTTATTTTGAAAAAAGTGTTGAAGTTGTGCATTTAACCCTTGATTTATTGTGTTTATGAAATGATTGAATCTCACCTTAGAACAAACAAAAGCAAGGAATAAAAAGGAATTATATGATGCTAACAAACAAATTTCAACCTTGTTCCATGAGAATTGCAAGGTAAAAGGCCAAACATCAGCCACCAATGCCAATGGACCAAAAGAAGTCATTGATTCAAGATACAATTCACTAAGCTAGAAGGAGAATCAGGTTTCAAAGGTTGCTTAGCGAAGCCCCAAGAATAGCTAGAAATTATTGGCATTCACTTAGTATAAACCAAGTTTCACTCAGCAAAACCCTAACAACTGTTGTTTTCGTTGAGCGAATGTTCCTAGTGAAGGCTATAAATAGGTTGCGAGTAAAAGAGAAAGGTAAATTCAATAATTAATCCAAAAATCATATTTCTATTCATTCTTCCCTCCCCACTTCTTCTAACCTCTCTCACCCTTGTAAATACTCAATGGTGGGAGGTAGCTAAGCAATATTATCAGGGTTTAAGGGATTGATCAATACTCTGTAATTTACTTTCACTTTTATATGAGTTTAATTTATCTATTTTAAATCTTCCTTATATTTAATGTTCATTATCTGTCTGATTAACTTATAATATGATCTATTTAATTTCTAATATTGGAAGATTTTCATGAAATTAAAAAACCAAGAAGTTCATCATATAATGACTACGCTTAAGAATAAGGTAAGATCTTTACTGTATGATTCAATAATTGTTCTGTGTTAATCAAATTATTGAGATTATTCTTGCTAAGGAATTAAGGGAAGATTTCAATAATTTAGTTCTGTATTGCTAAGGGATTAGGATAGAAAAACCTCTAACAATTCCAAAACTAGATGAATGAACTTAGATAATAGTTAGTAATTACAGGTATTGTGAAGAAATCAAACTCCTTATCATCTTGCATTAACGAGTTGAGTATATATGAGATCATCTGGTCCTTCATAAATTTTGAACCCAATATATTTCTATATTAATTTTTATATTAAATATGTATTATATTAAAAACTAATTTATCAAATATACTTTAATATTATTAATTAATATTTCTTAACACTATAAGCGAGAAAAACTGTATTTGATTCCTCCATTAGATTAGTTTTACTTTTTGTTCATGCACATACTAAAGGGTCTTCCTCCTTGGATGTCTCTAGCCTCCAATCTAGCTGTTTTCTCCAAGTAAGTACAGGTGGGGTACTTGTAAAAAAAATACTCTGACGTTTAAGTTAAAGGAGATTTGACCAATGCACTAGAAAGTATAATATGTCAGCAAGAAAATAATATAATAATTCAGTGATCAAACTTGTACACACGTTTCCCTATTTATAATGTTTACCTTTATGGGCTTAAGTCTACTTAACTAGGGCTTTATCTTTAACTTATAAATGGTATTTTGGCCTTTTCCTTTGAGTGGTATGGGTACCACCTTAGATAGAATGCGGGGTCATGCTGAGGTTAGGCTCAACACTGGACATAGTTCGACTTGGCCTTTTCCATGGAGTGGTAAGGGTCTCACTTTAGATAGAATGTCAGGGGTCCACGTTGAGGTTAGGCTCGACAATCGACATAGGTCCAACTTTAGGATAGGTCCAGCCAGGGGTAAGTTCGGACCGGGTAATTCCTTCCGTACACTTATTTTTTATGAAAGAAGTCATGAATATCATTCATAAAAGGTAATTATACTTAATAAACAAAAAAAAAAGAACTTTTTTTTAGGTATTTAACATAGGAACATTTTGAATACTAAATAATATATAATATAAAAAATGTGATACATTGATATTCTACAAATGTCATTCAATTATAGTTTTTTGACATTTACAAAAATGATTTTAACTCCTATAATTTATTATTACAAAATAATATTTTTATACATTTATGTTTATATTTTATCTTTTCAATTTATTTCTTTTTATGTTGTTTTATTTTCTATATTTTTAATTTTAGATATTTTTATATTAAAATTATTTCATTAGATATATTTTAATATTTATTGATTTTATATTTGTCAAAGACTATTAATGGAAGAAACTGTATTTGATTGCCTCCATTAAATTAGTTTAATTTTTTTATGAAATAACTCACAAATATCATTCACAGAAAATAATTAGACTTTGATTTTCTCTATTCAATTAGTTTTAAATTTTTCTTAGAGAAACAAAAAATATCACTCATGAGAGATAATCACACTTGACATCATCATGAACTACAAAATTATTTCTACGAGTAACTTTATACATGTAAATTTTATTTAGTTGTATTTATATGATAATATTAAGAGTTAATTATGGATAGACTGTCTTAGGTTTAGTGAAATTACAGATGCACTTAGTCTTTTTTTTTATACACTTAACCCTTTATTTTTATGTATATTGGGTAAAACAAGACGTCATTATCCTTTGAGAATTATCCTTTAAAATAGATAAGTAAGGTAAAACAAATAATACAAGAATATAACATGAAAACCTAATAGGGAATAAATGTTATGTTGTATATATCTTTTGTATTATACGCACTTACCTTATTTCCTTTTATTCTATAAGTTAGATTAATGGTGATTTATTGTAACTTTGATCAAGCTGTCTAGGGAGATATTATAGGCACAATCTTAGGGATATTGCAGAGATATGTTTAAGAATCCTGATAACAAAATATGTCAGAGTATCGTGTATATATGGAGGCTCATTATATGTTAATAATACACAAAATTCTCCCATATTTCATTATGGTATCATAGCAACCAAGTTCTGAGAAAGAGAGATCTGTAGAAAGACCTGAGGTGGTGGGAAAGATGTCATCTCCATATGATCTGAATTCAAATGATAATCCAGGAAACATAATCACCCAAGTTCAACTGCGGGGTGAAAATTATGAAGAATGGGCAAAGACTGTGAGAACCTCGCTACATGCACGACACAAATAGGGGTTTTTGGACGACACCATAAGACAACCAAACGAAAACTCACCAGAAATTGAGGATTAGTGGACCGTGCAATCTTTGGTGGTATCCTGGATCTTAAACACGATAGAAACTTCTTTGCGTTCTACTATTTCCTATATGGAAAATGTTAAGGAATTATGGAATGACATTAAAGAGCATTTTTCAGTTGTGAACAGACCAAGGATTCAACAACTGAAATCAGAATTGGCTGAATGTAAACAAGAAGGGATGACCATGGTGAACTACTATGGAAAGCTAAAGACATTGTGGGACGAGTTGGGAAATTATCAACAAATACCAACATGCAAATGTGAAGGGTGCAAATGTGACATCAGGGCAAAGTTAGAAAAATGAAGGGAAGAAGAAAAGGTACATCAATTCTTGATGGGACTAGACGATGGTCTATATAGAACAGTTCGATCAAACCTTCTCGCAACTGATCCATTACCATCATTGAATAAAATGTATGCCACATTGATACAAGAAGAATGTGTAAAGCCATTACTAGAACCAAGGAAGAACGAACAAATATTGTTGGTTTGGCTGTGCAAACTAATGGAAGGACGAGAGGACGTGGAGAAACCAAAGACAACATATTAGTCTATTCGAATTGCAATAAGACAGGTCATGACACCATGAGTTGTTTCCAACTCGTTGGATACCTAGATTGGTGCAGTGATAGGACACACCATGAAGGAAAAGGAGTTGCTCGCATGAAAGGGCAACAATAGGGACGTGGTGCAAACCCTCGACGTGGCAGAGGGATGGGTGTACGACCAAATACTACCCAAGTAGTTCTTGGAAGAGCACCTGAGTCAACAATGGAGATAGATAAATGAGGCTTGACGAGGTTGAGCACAAAACAATGGCAAAGATTGGTGGAGATCCTAAATAATGAAAAAGGAAATACCAATGAGCGAATGATAAGTAAAGAAACTTGGATCATTGATACAGGGACCTCCAACCACATGACAAAAAGCTTGAAATCACTTCAAGAATTGAAGAATATGCAAGGATGTCCTGTGGAACTGCCAGATGGACAAAAAATTGTTGCAACTAAGGAAGGAACAACAATGCTTGAAGGAGGGATAAAAATAAACAATGTGTTATATGTGCTTAAATTAAGTTGCAGTCTAATATTTGTGACCCAATTGATAAATGAGACAAATTGCATAGTGCAATTCACTAATTCTTTTTTGTGTAATGTAGGACCGCCCTTCGAGGATGCTGATTGGATTGGGTGAACAAATAGACGGGCTTTACTATTTTAGAGGAATTCGTCATGAGAAAGCTTTCAAGGTTGATGGAGTAATGTCACTTGATCTTTGGCATAGGAGAATGTGGCATCCCTCTTTGAAGACTACTGAGTTAGTTTCAAATAATAGTAGTAAGAATAATGACCATGGAAATAAGACATGCGACATGTGCTAAAGGGCTAAGCAAACTAGAGATAGTTTTTCTTTAAGCAATCATAAAGCTGCTAATGTGTTTAAATTGGTTTATTGTGACTTATAGGGCCCTATAAAACTCCTTATTTTTGTGGTGCTTACTATTTTTTAACTATAATGGATGATTATTCTCGAGCAGTTTGGATATTTTTATTGTTAGATAAAAAGGAAGCTTCTCGTGCCTTAATGAACTTTATTGCATTAATAGAAAGACAATATGAAAAACAGTTAAGATGATTCGAAATGATAATGGAACGGATTTGCATGTTTAAGAACACAATTTCTTGAACGTGAAATTGTGTTTCAAACATCATGCACAGGAACGCCTTAACAAAATGGACAAGTCGAAAGGAAACATAGGCATATACTCAATGTGGCTCAAGCATTGAGATTTCAAGGTAATCTTCCTATTTCCTTCTAAGGTGAATGCATTTTGACCACAGGATATTTGATAAATAGGACACCAACACCATTGCTGAATGGAAAAACTCCTTATGAGGTGTTGAATAGGAAACCACCATCTTAGAGTCTTTGGGTCTCTCTATTATGCTCATAATCAAGGAAGGAAAGGAGATAAATTTACCACTAGAAGCAAGAAGTGTGTTTTTGTGGGCTACCCATATGGAAAGAAAGGATGGAAATTATTTGAACTAGATATGAACACTTATTTTGTATCAAGAGATGTTGATTTTTTTAAGGTGCATTCTCTTTTCAAGAAAACACTGTTAAAACCAGTAGTGAGACAACGATCAACATGCTAGATGCAGAGATCGATTCTGAAACTGAAAATGCTGATAATGAACAGCTCGTGCCCATTGAAGTGACAGGCAATAAAACACATGTTGACGTAAGGGGGATGCCAGCCTAGAGGATGAACAACATGTTATGATTGATGTTGGAATTGATGCACAACAAGAAAATAAGAAGCAGTTTAGGCGAGGCAAGCACATTAAAGTTCCCTCTGTAAAGCTTCGAGATTACATGACCAATATAGTGCACACATCAAGGAGCCTATTTCTTCGTTCACCCACTCAACAGCAACAATCAAAGGTGTTATATCCTATTGCTAATTATGCTAACTGTGACAAATTTTCATGAAAGCATCGCATTTTTCTTGTGTGAGTGACAACTGAGAAAGAGCTCATGACATTTGCGGAAGCAGTAAAAGATAGTAGATGGCGGTCGACAATGCAACATGAGATACAAGCACTTGAAGATAATAATTCATAGACGATATGCCCTCTACTAGCAAATAAAAGGGCATTGGGATGCAAGTGGATCTATAAAATTAGTATCAATCTGATGGTACCATAGAACGGTTTAAAGCTCGATTAGTTATTATTGGAAATCATCAAATTGAAGGCTTTGATTACAATAAAACTTTCGCTCCAGTGGCAAAAATCGTCATTGTGCGAATTGTTGTAGCGGTGGCTGCTACAAAAAGCAGGGAACTTCACCAGATGAATATTCACAATGCCTTCTTACATGGTGATTTACAAGAAGAGGTTTACACGAAATTCCCACCTGGACCCATCTGATTTAGGTATGGTTTGTAAACTTCACAAGTCACTATATGAGTTAAAGCAAACCCTTCATTGCTGGTTTGCCAAACTGTCATAGGCCTTACAGGAATATAAGTTTCAGCAGTCTTACTTTGATTATTCTTTGTTCACCATTCATGATAAAGGCATACAATTGGTGGTTCTAGCGTATGTTAATGATTTGATTATATGTGGAAATTATCACAATTCCATACAACGTTTCAAGGATTAATTAAGCAGATGCTTTCATATGAAGGATTTGGGCAAGTTGAAATATTTTTTAGGAGTGAAAGTTGCCAAATCTCATGCAGGTATTTTTCTCTATTATAGAAAATATGCTTTAGATATTATTGGTGAGGTTGGGTTACTTGGTGCAAATTCGACAAGTACTCAAATCGAACAGAATCATTATCTTGCTCTTGCCAATAATAAGCTTCTTGCTAATCTCCCGATTGCTATCACAGGTTGGTAGGTGCCTCATTTACCTATGTTGCACCAAACCTAAACTATCATATTATGTCCATATACTTTCCCAGTTCATGCAACAACCACGAGCAGAACACTGGAAAGCTGCCTTGTGAGTGGTTAGATATCTCAAAGGCAATCTTAGACAAGGAATCCTCTTGGATAGTCATTGCGATCTTCAACTTTATGGTTGTGTGACTCTAATTGGATCACATGCCCACTTACTCGTAGGTGTCTCTCTGGATGAGTTGTCTTTCTAGGGCATCTCCCATTTCTTGGAAAACTAAAAAACAACAAATACTGGCCCATTTTGTCTACTGAAGCTAAGCATTGTTCAATGGCTAGTACCACATGTGAACTAAAATGGATCAAAGGTGTTCTTTCTAGTCTTGGGGTCACTCATCTATGCCTATACATCTTTATTGTGACAATCAAACTGTATTGCACATTGCAAAGAATCCTGTCCTTCATGAATGTACCAAACATATTGACATAGATTGTCACTTCATCTGTGATGAGATTGTATGTCAAAATTTACAACCATCTTATGTTCCCACTTAAACACAACTTGCAGATACGTTTACAAAAGTTTTGGGACGCACACAATTTCATGATTTACTTGGCAAGTTGAGCATTTGGACTCTACATGCACCACCTTGAAGGGGGGTAATAGGGAATGAATGTTATGTTGCATATATCTTTTGTATTATATGCACTTACCTTATTTCCTTTTATTCTGTAAGCCATATTAATGGTGATTTGTTGTACCTTTGATCATGTTGTCCACGAAGATATTATAGGCACAATCTTAGGGATATTGCAGAGATATGTTTAGGAATCCTGATAACAAAATATGTTAGGGTATCATGTATATATGGAGGCTCATTATATGTTAACAAGACACAAAATTCTCCCATTTTTCATTAAAATCCCAAAATCGGAGAAAAAACCACGACAATTGTCTAATGACAATAAGAGAATAACACTATTTTTACAAATGCATAGACTACTCTCTTTGGCCCCCAGTACATCCACACTCTCCAAAGCAAGTAATTTACTTAAACCTCACAGCACTTTGAAACAAGAGTATAAAAAAAGTCAAATACAGACTTAAAGTGTCTTTGACTGATATACTTTGATACCATGGACTAAGTCCATTATATATCATAATTCACCCTACTCCAACACACCTTGAAAAATATGAAGCTACCAAAATATACTATTTTCGCCAACTCCAATAATGTATTAATTACAGTTGTACTCTCTATATGTTTGAAAATCTTATACTAGCACCCCTCCTAAATCTTACACTAACTCTCTCTGAGAAGATATGAAAGTAACGTTTAAAAAAATAAGGGTGGATTCGTAATTAACTCTAATATTAATTATTTTTATAAATATATGATATATATATATATATATGCATCAAAATTAATTTTATTATTTAACATGGTAATAGAAGCATCCTTTATGGATGTTAAAACTTTTTTTCTCGCACACACCATTTAATTAATATCCTTTATTTATATAATAATTTTAACACACACATCATTCAATTAATATCCTTTATTTATATAATATTTATGAGCTTCAAAGTTTTTTATGATAGAGACAATAAATATAATTTATGGCAAACTATATATATAAGATAAAATATATTTTTACCCTTTTTAAAATTTATAAATTATGATTTCAGTTGCTCAATTTTTCTTTAAAATATACATGTTTGATCCTCTAAATATTTTTTAATGTTTTCTGTAAAATATGTTTTAATAAAAACTATGTCCAATCAAGTAAGTAACATGTAGATATAAAATACTTAGTAAGATTTTTAGTTACTTAATTTTTTATTTTTTTTAATGTTAAAATACTTCACATTATTTATATAACCATCCAAACAATAAAATAATAGTTTTCTAGGCTAGTAAATACATAAAATAAAGGACATAATTGAAAAAATATATTAATAATATAAGTCATTTCGAATTGTAAGAGTTTATAGGTTAAAGTACAATTTTAATACTATATTTTAATTTGTACATTTGATAGTCTTGTTTAAAATTTGCAATTCTCCGTGGCCACTCGACTGATTGTAATTAATGCTAAAATAAAGATAATTAGAATTTTATTCAAGAAAAAAGACATTCCCTTTCTTGCCCCCTCCTATTTTCTCCACCACATTGATTCACTGCCTCTTCTTCTAAGAGCACGGCCAACGGATTGACCTCCCCATATATGAGCGCGTGTTGCACGTGTGACCACCAAAGTCAAAGTGCAAGAATTCCAAAGTGGCATCGAGGAGTACATGTTCAAGAATGCTTGCTTCTCATTTATATTCCAGTTACTGATCTGGGTTTCTGATTTCGAGATTTAGATTTGGATTTGCAATTTGCTTTCAAGATGTGTGTTCAAACTTTTGAGAATTAGGTCTTTATTAGTTTGCTTTTGATTTTTAGTTTTTGAAAAGAATTTTTAAGAATAATTTTTAAAAATTATTTTAAAAAAAAAATAAAAAAAATTATTTGACAAGTTTTATTTAAAAATTGTTTAAATTCTTATAATTTGCTAAAAAATATTTTGACATTTAAAATATGACATGTCAAAACACTAAAATTGTATATAAAATTGGAATTTCAAATAACAATATAAAATGCATTAAATAACTGAAATTTCTTACAAAAAGTTAGTTGTATAAGTACGTTGAAATATTCATTCTGAATAAATCAAAGTCTAATCTTACAATTCATAATGTTGATAAGTTAAAGTCTAAACAAAAGTTTAGTAATTCCTAAACTAATATTATGCCTAAGTAACGGTATTAGAACCAACCTCTAAATTAATATTGCTCCCTCCTAATGATTTTCTCATGCTATTGGGTGATGAAGCTTCACTTGCAACATTTGCTACCTGAAATACATAAAAGTATCATTATTATATTAATCAAGAGATGTGTAAAATTCATAATTCATCATCAACAATTTTCAACAACTTGAATATAGTAAAAATAATAATATACTTTAAAAAACAAGTCCTTTTTAATGATATACTCTAGTTTGATTTAGTGTATGAAATAATATAAAGATGACACACCCAAAACTCATGTGCATATCGAAAACTCATGAATTTAATTCTAAGTATGTTACTCATGTATGCATGCAAAGCTCATGTACACATTCAAAGTTCTTGTGACTATTCATGAGTTTTGGATGTGTACATTAGTTAAAAAGCTTTTGTGGGAGCCTTGTGTACACAAGCCACTAAATGAAAGTGAGGAACATAATAAGAAACACAATAATATAAAAATGATACACCTTTGGAAAAGAAACTAGTTATTATATGTATGTACGTATACTCAACACCTTGTCCAAAAATGAAGGTTCTCACCTTGTTCCTTTCCTTTTCTCGTGTGATAATAACCACGTGACCATGTTTATAATTCAAGTAAAAAATACATAAAAATGTCATTGCAACACACCACTCCACTAAACTACCTCACAACCTTCACATTCTAGTTCTATGTCCTACCATATCCTTTAACTAAACACTCTACCGTATGTGTATATCAACTCTTGCTTCCATTCACTTAATTGCACTCATCTACTATTAAATGTGTACAAATATGTACTCTGTGTATTAATAAGCCACAACTACAGCCATATGTTCCATCTTTAATCCAGCTTATAAATTTTGCTACCACCATATTAAGTCTCTCTATTTCTAATGATTTCATTTTAATAAAATAAATAACACTATTGCAAATGTTATCACCTATCAATGAACTGCAATACAATTGAAAATTATGAAAGTCAACTGTCAAGGGAGAAGAACACTCAAAGTTTTTGAAAAGAAGGGGTTGAATAAAAAAGAACTTAACAAAATTGAATTAAAGAAATACACTTGGAGCACGGGATATACAGAAAGATGATCAAACAAACCTTTCTGTTTTGAGAATAATGTGTTGTCTTAATGGCTTAATGTTTCTTAGGAATACTAGAGTAAAAGAATGAAAATGATATTATGATGTATATTAATAAAATAATTAATACTATATTAAAGATTTCAAATACAATATTTATTTTAAAATAAATAATTTCTCTCAATACAATAATTAAAGACAAAAACATTAAATCTCATTATTCTTGTTATCTTCGTTAATTTTCTTTTGTTACAAGAAATTGGAAGTGAAGTTCTTGTAAATTATATATTTTTAACGTAAAATCAAATCAAAGAAATCAAAATATTATAATACATCCTTAAATGTTAAATAATAATCACCCTTAAATAGTCTGCCAAACTGAAATCATAAAAAAAAAGTGGTGATAATAAATGACCAAAACCACCATCTCCAACCAACTTCACTCTCTCACTCATCTTTACTAGGCATCAATCCTATGGATCATTCAATCCCAAGAAACTTCCATTGTTCACTAACAAGATCACAAAATGAGTAAGGCTTAAACTTTCACAACTCAAAATAAAATATGATAGATCCTGGGAAAAGATACCCAAATGATTATAATTAATAAACTTAGTAAGTAGTATCAAGTCGAATTCCAGATTCGTTTCTCATATCAAACATTCAAAAATTAAGTGAGGCATCCAACAAAACTCATTATTTAGTAAACAAATAATGTATCTCAAAAGTTGTTAATGACATTATATTTATTTCTTTATATTACAGTCTTTTATTCCTGTTACTAACTTCCTTATAACAACAATGACAGGTCCTAAATGAGATAACATTGTAAACAGATAAATAATAACGAAGCAAAGTTTAGTTTGCTAGTGAACAAACATGTCCTATGCACTTTCTACTTGAATGATACACAAAAAGATAAATAGTATTTAATTAGTATTTAAAATTGAAACTTTAGCATAAAAAACAGGCAGTCACATAGAAACTTTATTTCAATGAGCATTTTATTAAACAATATGGGTACACCAATGCAGTTTTTCAAAAAGTCACAAAATCCCACCAAACTCAACACCGAAAGCAGACCCAAATAAGTGGAACAAATGAGCATTTAGCCATGAACAAGTAAATAACATGGGCAAAGGAAAACAAATGATGACAATCAACATTTATTAGACATTACCTATCCTAAAACTTTAATTGCAAAGATTAGTATTTGTTGTACAAGATGCTTTATTGCTTTACTTCTAAAGGAACCAGACAGGGAAATTTTCTTTAAAGGTTGGATAAAGACCTTCAAATCTTTCAGTGACCTAAACAAAATATACAAATTTAGAAGAGTATTTCAGTCAAACCAATGATTGTAATGCAAGAGATTACACACATTCTTACACATCCTTTCTAGCTTTGCTTGCATCAGCATAACTAAAGTAATGGTTAAAGAAGCAAATGATAAAATATATTAAAACATGTGAGAACTTGGAGAGAATGGTATCAATCAAAATATACTTAAAATAAAACAAAAAAGCATGATGGAAACCAACTAAAAATTAATAACACTAGTGTAATAACGAAAACTCTAATAGAAAATACTTCAAAATTGACAATGTATTTATTTATTCCAATGCTAGATACCAAAATGCGTATTACATAGGTTCCTCCAATTCCTGAACCTAATGGGATAACTGTTGTAGTAGTAAAAAGGAAATTATTATAATAACTTGAATTATGACATTTATATAAATTTGACTACAATAATGCCCTTATGAAAAATTTTACAAAATCATAGCAAAATTAACTTAAGTGTAGTTAATAAATTCACGTTGCAGGAACTAGTAAATGGGTATGAAATAAGCATAATTTTAAGGGCTTAGGAAATCCTAATATTTTCCTTAAGCTTATCATTGTACACCAATAAATTAAAAAAAAACGATTTGATCATGTTAAAAACTTAGTGACCTGATGAATGTATGGCAGTGAAAATTGAGTGCAAAGAAGATGAAAAAAGTGTGAAATAGGGTTCCAAACGAAGAGGAGGTCAGGTAAGCGAACAAGAAGAATTGAGTGAAAAAAGGAGGTCATGCGAGCAAAAAAGAGGGATTAAGGAAGAGACGAGGTCAGGGTAGCAAAGAAGAGAGGTTGAGTGAATAAAGGAGGCTAAGGTAGCAAAGAAGATGAGTAGAGCAAAGAGAGGAGCTAGAGTAAAGAAGATGGGTTATAGGAATGAAGAGAAGAGATAGGAAGCGAAAACAAAAAAGAGGAAAAGGAAAGGAAAAATTGGGCGGAAACTATAAAAATACTATGTAGAGGTTTTTTTTTTTAAGTTGTTCAGTTAAAATAAAATAATAAAAAATAGAATTGTAACATATTGTGGTAACAAATGTCGTAATTTAAAAATAATTACATCATTTTTGGAACCGTCATAATATATAGTAAATAATGGTGGTTTTAAACAACCATTGTTTTAAAATCGCCATTGTTTACATGATTTTTTGTAGTGACTAGAGAAAAACCATCAACAAGTACAATCTCATTAAACTTTTCATGCCATTATTTTGGTGCCTATTTTAAACCATATAGAGATTTTAAGAGTTTATATACTTTGTTCTCTTGACCAAGAATCACACATCCCTCAGGTTAGGTCATGTAATTGTCTTCCTTTAAATCACCATTCAAGAAAGTTGTCTTAACATCCATTAGATAATCACCAACTTGTGAATAGATACTAATGTTATTAGAACTCTAATAGAGGAAATTTTGGTAATAAGCGCAAAGGTATCTAAATAATCTATGTTATTCTTTTGATTAAACCCTTTAACTACTAATCTAGCCTTATATTTATCTATAGATCCATTAGGATTATAATTTCTCTTAAATATTCACTTAAAACCAATTGGTTTTACACCCTCAAACAAGTCTCCTAAGCTCCAAGTATTATTTTTTTTTATAGAAGCAATCTCAATCTTAATAGCTTGTTCCCAAAGGTTTGCATTTGATGAACTAATAGTTTCAAAAAAACTTAAAGATCATCCTTAACTAGATATGTGTAAAAATCATTACCCAAATTTTTGTATCTTTTGTCTCTTACTGTGCGTAAGTCCTCAATCATAGGTTCATTATAGGTTTCACCTAATTGCTCAACTATAATACTATCACTTGAGGTAGCAAATATACTAGATTTCAAAGGGAAAATATCCTCAAAGAATTCAACATTGTTAGTCTTTATGATGCTATTACAATCAAGTACACTACTCTTAATAACAAGGAACCTATAGGTTGTACTATGTTCAACATAACCAATAAACATGTAATAAGAGGTTTTAGGTCATATTTTCTTTCTCTTAGGATCAGGTATCATAACCTTAGAAGACGCCTCTTCACTCTTAGGTATTTCACATTTTCTACTTTGTTTATTATGAAAGTTGATTAGACCTAGTTGATGTAATTTAATAACATGGGAAATTAACATATCCTAATCTAGCATGCCACATATCTTACAAATCAATCAAGCCTTATTCTTATTAATCACTTTAGAGATATTAAGTACAAAGAGACCCTGATCACAATAATCATTTCCCACAAACACATTGTTTTAGTCATGACAATCATGTTAGATTGAAAAGTCACTTTTACCCAACCTTTCACAACAGTGCCACAAAAGCTAAGTTTACTTTGATGGTAGGCACATGCAACACATTACCTAGAACCAGTGTTTTTCCAGATGTGAGTTTTAAAAAGAACTTTTCCTTTCCCCAAAACTGGAATATATCTATCCCTCATAGGAGTGTAGGAGGAAAACACATTTATATTAGCACATATATGCCTGGTAACCCCAGAGTCTACCATTCATTTACTCATATTAGTCAAAATATTTACTAGAGAAATGACCATAATAAAATTATCATCTTGTTCAGCCAAGTTAACATTAGGCTTAGGATGATTTTCATGTCTCATAAATAAGCACTAAGATATAAAATATTTTGGTTCTTAAAAAAAATAATTATTTTTTATTAAAGGTGAGACTCAAAGTTGCACGTGGGGTAAGAAAATTATTATTTGGATAAGTTTCATAAGCATACCCTTTTTACATAATTTGATCTTGCTCTTTTCAGTGTAAATTTTTTTATATGTCCAACAATGATCCAACAATAATATGTTCCAGCTAGTATTGAAAATTCTGTCCAACAAAAGCCTCAATTAGGAGACGTTTGACAATGGCTTTGTGATAGCATATTGGACCTCTGGTGTAGCAATGGAGTAGATCTTCCAATGCAAAAGTGATCTTCCTAAGGCATGCTAGACACTATCCTAAAAGACTTATCCAAGAAAACCCGTAAGTCTCCCAAGATACAACAAGAACCTCTCAATAATATTCCAAGGCTACAGAACTAGCAAGGTAAACAAAGAACCAGACAGCAGAGAAAAGAGAATAGCAAGGTGTGTCTGGAAGTGAGAACCAAAGGCACTATTTATAGTGCTCAGGTTGCACGCCCAACCCCCATATAATTGTTAGAAATGATAAAAGGCACGTTAAAATTTATTTAATACAACGACGGCATTAAACACAATTAATACGACGACTATAATAAATATGATGACTATTTTAATTGTGTTTAATGACGCAACAAAAAAATTAATCCAAAGATCATATCAATGTCTAAAAGCTCTAAAAACCCATTTACAAATTAATTTTCCTATTGTAATACTCAAAGTTTTCAACATCTCAATAATTAATTTGTATTTCAATTGCTGAGATTTGCTCTCTAACTCGCATATAAAGTTGGCTTTCTCACTAAACATGCCCTATATATATATATATATATATATGAGGCGTATCATATGAGAATAAGGTATCTTATATGAGAGTGAGAGGAACAAATCTCAGCTATTAAAATAAAAATTAATTGTTAAGATCAAATCATACACATCCATTCATTCTCTCTCTTCTAACATTTATTATTTGTCATTTTTTTTTCTCTTCCCTCCTCAATGGTTGAGATTTTTGAATATTCTTCTTTCTCTTTTTTCAATGGTTATATATATATGATAAGGAGAGGACTATACTTACATTATGTCATGACCTTTTATCTATGATAAGTTTATTGACTTTACAATTAATATTTTAGAAGTTATATATAAATGAAAAATTGTTATTAAACGTAAAACTTTTTTACACAGTTAGGGCATACTAATTAAACTCTTTCTTTTGTGAGTAAATACTACCTTCATTTTTTATTATAAATAAGTTTAGCATATGTTTGTTGTCCTTTTCTATGGCATTTTTAGTAGTTTTTTTGCTAGAATATTCGTCTTGTCTTTTCTATAAAAAGTATTTCTTCTTTTAATCATTAACTAATATTTTCTTTCTCGAGTTGTGGGTCAATTTTTAAAAATATTACAAATTTATGGTTAATTACTAAATTTACCCATTTCTTAATAATTATAATTTGGTGAACACCGTTTTATGACTAGGGATAAAGGTAGTATAAAAAACATGAAAACTTTCAAATGCATGAATTATTACTCCATGTGTTGTTTTCATAAGAAAAAGATGGAGTGTTGTAACACCCTTATAAGATAGGTTAAATTATAATTCATGCTCCACAATTATATAATAGTAACATTTTGTTTCCTATTTTTAATTGCTCATATTTTTCCCTCCATTTTATAATCGATGATATTTAAGTTACTCATTAAAAAAAAATTTAGTGTTGTCTCATTCATTAATGAAACTTATGCACAAGGTAAATTGAGGGCTTGTCAATCCAACCATCAAACTCGCACCAAAATCATGATAGTGAGATCATCAAAACCATATCCATAGTCATCAAATGAAAACAAATCAAAATCAAACCCAAAGTTTGGCTCAATCCCAAATGAAATAGAAGTAGTAGTACCAGATGGCGATGGCGAGTTCAACAGACTCAAATCTAGTATCTTTAGCCTTGCAAGTTCAGTAACCAAAACAATATCCTTTTCAATTGACTTGGAAGCATGGTAGTTAAATTGGGATACAAATTATGTATCGAAAAAACCTATTTTTTAATTGTGAATTAAATCGTATCGTTCAGGATCAAAATTATTAGTTATAAATTGCTTATTAATAGTTAACACATATCATAAAAAAGTTAATTATAAGTCTTATAAAACAAAATTATTAGTTACCTATGAGTTTGTGAAGTTTATGTTTCAAAAGGATAGAAACAAAGCAACTTAATAGCTAAATAATGTGCATGTATGAAATGAATGAACAACAAAAAAAGTTGTGGAATAATAAAAGGATAAGTTTAAAAAGATTCTTCTAATTCCTTTTCATTTAAGGTTATATTACTTCTCAAATTTTTATGAGAATTATTAAAAAAAAACTAAAATAATAATGAATCGTAAGATTCATTTGAATCGTAAGATTCATACTATTCATCTATGTATTGTGAGATACAAAACCAATTTAGATACATCTTAAGATACATATCGATAGATAGTCAAATTGTATCGAATCATAAGAATTGAATCGTGAATCGTAAGATACTAATAACTATGCTTGGAAGCAACATGATCGTTGAAAATAATATGTAGTTTTCTCAGCCTTGGACACGTGAAATGAGTGTTGAAGCTTTTCAAAATACCTACAACTTCTGACTCTCCAAATGTAAATTTTACCATCAGACCAACCTTATAACTTTAATAAAAAAATTACTTTAAAATATTGATATCCAACATACATAATTGTCCAACTATATCTATGATTTATAATATATGATATTATATTATATACTTTAGATAATATATATATATATATATAGGATTTCAGAGAAACAAAAAAACCAGAATACCCTTACCACTCACACACAGGTGCATAAGAGACTTCGGATTTTGGAAAAGTAAAAAATTGAAACACATTGTGCTAATATATAGCAAATTATGTTCTATAACACTCAAAAGAGGCTTCAGATTTCGAAAAAACAAAAATCTATATCTAATAGGAAATTAATTAAGGAAAGTAATCACAATTAATAAGGAAAATCTTAGATTTATCACCACACCCAATAAAACTCAGTCAATAAAAGTAATATGTGAAGGATAAAGAAAATACCTACTCATAAGTAGGTAATACCCAATACGTAAAGATCCAAATAACTTCTATAAATAGGAAACTAAATTAATGACACAGGTACATGTCATAAATATACTTTCTCTAAACATAACTATTTCTTAAAGTAAACTCGAATTATCGCTGACTTGAACGTCAGAGTTCTTTTTGCAGGTACTCCGCCTCTGAGGACATGAATCCAAGATACTTCAGGCAACATCAACAACAAATAGTGTTCAGTCATTCCAGGTAAGAACAATACACACACAGACATATATATATATATATATATATATATATATGTATTATAGATAGTAGAACAATTATCTATGTTGAATATAAATATTTTAAAGTAATTTTTTTCTTAAAGTTATGAGGTTGATCTAGGTATAAATATGCAACTTAAACATCCTTAAAAAATAAATGAGGGAGATGACTTTTAGGTTAAACATCCTTAAAGATATAAGTTGAGAACATGTTTTAAATATCTTTAAACATATTCTCAATTTATATTATTTGTTTTTGTATATAGTGGAAGTCTTTTGTAAACTACTATAAGCTAAGTCAAAACAATGTACAAAATTATATAAATATGATATTTAGTTTCAAATACATAATTAAATATACCAAATTAAAATAGAAATGCGACCACACAAGTGCGATAACGCCTGTGTTTTTGCTAGTATTTTATGATGGGAATAAGGCATTTTCTGTCCACATTTTAGGACCGTTTTACACTTCTAAACCTTTCATAACCTCTTGGAGTCTCATAAATATAAGTTTTATGAATATATATATATATATATATATATATATATATATATTTATTTGATTATTAATATTTTTAATAAAAATACAAATACATAGACAAAACAAAAAAATATATAAATTAACAAAATATATTCTATTATATTATATGTAAAATAACATAATAAATTATTTATATTATTATTAAAAAGATATTAAATTAAAATTTTAAAATATATTAAAATAAAAATATAAATATAAATATAAATAAACAAATTTGGGGGGAAAAGGGAAAAGAATAAAGAAAAGTAGGTTTTGGTGGGCGAGTATTGAAGTGTTTCCGGCGAGGGTGGTTGGAGAATGAATGGATGTACTTGATTAATGAGTAGTTTAAGAAAGTATGAAGATATTTTGGTTTAAAATAGAAGCGGTGGCCAGCTAATAAAGCCAGCATATCCATATTCCCATGGTCATCCATCACATCTTCCTTTTTATTATTTTCTCTCTGCGCTCTGCACTCTGCACTCTGCACTCTACACTCACGATGGAGTCCTCATCGGTTTGGACCGACGAGAAGCACCTTCACTACCTCAACAACATGGAAGCCTCCTTCGTCCGCACAATGCTCCATCGCTACGCCGTCGTTTCACCCCAACCCCTCCGCCTCGACCGTTACCTCCCCGACTCCTCCGAATCCACCTTGGATTCCAAACCCAACCGCACCCGCACCCGCACCCGCACCCGACCCAAAAAACATGCACCCTCACCAGGTACCCTTTTCCCACCACTTCACTCTTCACTCTTCACTCTTCACATTTCCCATTTTTTTATTTTTTTATTATTAGTCTTTGACTCCACACACAACTCTCTTTGACCAAACAATACGTAAACGGAAGCGACATAATTATTCATCAAAAATAAATAAAATACCTCTTAGATATTTGTACATAAAGTATTTTCTTTTTTTATTCCCCCTCCCTTTCGTATCTTCCTTTCCTTCTTTTTTAATATTTTATATTCCTCGTCACAATTCACAAATATCTCTCCTTCCCTTTAATTGTTTTTTATTACCACAGATTCCATGGTTCCTAGGGGCAGAAGAACCAAGAAGAGATCATCTCATTCTCAGCTGCGGAATTCATCAACGGACCAGGTCAGTTTGTGTAATTCTACGTGTCACTTTCTCAGTACTAAGAAAACCTTGCATGTGTTTTGTCCCCTTTTTACTCTATTGTAAATTGGGGCGTTAATGCACGTTTTGTTTCTTCTCCACATTTGTTGGCCCTTATTACTCTCATTTAATTCATGACTCAACACTAATCACAACCCTCATCTTTTGCTGCCTATCAAGATAATTAAGTGGGGGCGCTTCTGTCTTTCCATTCAGATTATATTACCAAGACAATATTTTTTCCACATTTTGATTATTTTGTGGTTAATTTTTGAGTAAATGATTTTGTCCCAGTTAATAATCCAAATAGAGTGGAAAGATCGCTATTAAGTTGGCATATCTAGGGAATAACGGGTGATTTTGCGTATGTCCCACAGGTCGATTCACAAGTAGAAAATGAAAGAGAAAGTGGTGCTTGCGTTGTAGGAGGAGGTGATAAAGAACCCACTCTACCCCTTTAGAACCTGCCACCAAACAAATATTCATAGATTTTATTTTTTCTTTTTATTACCAATTCTTTTCCCCTCTCTCTCTCCCTCTTTTTGGTTTCCAATTTCTGTTATCTTCATCAAATCTCAACGTTTTATCTTGTATTTTTCCTTTGGTCCAAACCATTATCTTGTGTTTCAGTAATGTTTGGTCGATCCGTTTCTTTTAATTTTTTAGTACTTTTTATATAATTATATTTATTTATTAAATGTTTTATCATGAAAACAGTATTATAAAACCCTAAACTCCAACCAACAGGATCTACTATTTACCTTATCATTACAGGCTTAATATCCCATACACTAGTTTGACTTGATCGGTTCTTAGTGAAATCGGGACCCGCTTATTATTCTAAACCGGTTGTTACATTTAAAGCCTGCCTCAGTTCCCTGCACGCACGTTATAATGCTCTCAACAAACTACTCTACGTACTGCGTTATGTCTCTGTGTATAAATAAAAGTACACCATGCATTAATTAATATTCAGTTCATTTATATTTTTAATAAAAATTATACTAACTTAACTGTTAAATTTTATTTATTATGTTTAATTTAATAACAAACAGTTTTAAAATTTTGCATATCTAATTAATAAAAAAATGAATTTCAACGATTGATTAAGCTTCTATTTTGTATAAAATTATTGAAACCGTAAATTAAAGAAGTTTAATATCTTATATCAAAATATTTTTCATATATTATATACGCATACGTACACAAATCAAGTGCTGTGGGTTAATTACCTATTTTTTATTTTTGCATCCACCTATAACTTTCTCACTTCCTATTTTGATTGGCTAAGTCGGACAAGATTGTCTTATAAAGAAGTTTGCCTGTTAAACAGAAAAAACTATTCAATACATTTAGTCTCACATAATTTAAGAATGAAAGTGAATTAATATTTATGAACATTTTACTTACTTTAACTCTCGGGACATCTTTTGATGACAAAATCAACAGGAAAACCACCTTAAAAACAACTTGAATATGAATAAAGTATTATTTGAACAAGATATTATGCATCTATCTACCTAGCTAAGGCTAAGCTATTCGATTGATGATTTATTTTGACGTTACAGACTTAGAGTGCTGAATACGTTTCGTGAGCATAGTTTACTAGGGATTAAATTAAATGTTAAGATATTTTATTCAAGTTCTAGGTAATAAGATCTCGGGAAGATTATATGATGGTGGATTATAGACGTATAGAAGACTAGATAAAGCAACTTTTTTCTGTCAAAAAAAAAAAAAAGATAAAGTAACTTTTTGTGCTATTTTCATAGTTGCGTATATGATATGATGTTTGTACGAAAAATATGATATGATGTTTATTATGTTAAATCATTTAATGTCAATCAATGCGTAGAAGGTACCATTCAATATATAGTACGTTATAGGAAGAATATGATAAAATAGAAAGAGAGAGCGAAAAGGTTTTCAATATTTTTCCTATGATGATAGAGGTAGTTGGTGGGATAATCCTTTCAAATCCAAGTTAGGCAATCACTGTATGTATGCTTATCTTGATATCTTCATTTAGAAATTCAATGTGAGGCCACCCACACCAACTTTACATCATTGCTCCTTCACTAGTGAAGCCCTTTTCTCACATTCGGTTACTTTTTATCTTATTCTTAGTACATAGTAGAAATGAAAACAAATAGTTGGAGTAAAAATATTTTTTTTAATGGATAGAAATAATATAAAAATGAAATTAGTGTATATATGTGATATGGTTGTATAGATTTTGAAGGAAAATAATTTTCAAGATATTTAATACATGGTACTATTTCATACTTTTTTATTTCATTTCTCTTAAAAATATTATTTATCTACTTTATTTTTTTTTCATTTTCATCTAGTTTATTTATCTTCTCACAATTGAACAAAGCATAAATGAGAAAAAAGAAATAGATAAAAAACATAATGAAAATATTAGTTGTTTGGTTTAATAAAATAAAAGAATTAAATAGAGAAAAATAAAATTATGAGTTTGTTTAATTTGAAATAAAAAATAAATTAAATTATTAAAATACTGATTTTTCATTTATCTCTTTTATTATTCACTATTTTTACCAATACTGTACCTTTCTTTCTATTGTGCAACAAAGAACATGCACTTAATAATAAATTATACTATCAATATAATCAATTATGTGGCTTATCTGCATATTTGGTTTTCCTTGATTTTAGATGCATATTTGATTATAAGTTTTATATTATAGAATAAATTATATTTGATTATAAGTGCAAAATTGATTATAGGTTGAAATAATTTTTAGGCGCAATTAATTTTTTTTATAAACAAATTATTTTTGTTAACACTCATCTAAAATAAACTAATATGCAATTAATTAATTTTTTAATTAATTAGTTGTTAATATGTTAATTTTTGTTTATAATTAAACACATACTTAATTATGCAAAAGTATAACCGAGTATATAATCAATTTTTTTTTTCAATTAGTTGAATATGGGATAAACTTAAAACAAAATTAAAATTTATAGCATCTATTTACATTACAAACAAGAAAAAAATTAGATTAAAATAAATTAAAATTTAGGATGTTTCATACTCTCTTTATATAATAGGTAAAATATGAGATAGATAAGTGTTCCTTTTCCCAAAAGTAAATTACTTATAATAATTAATATTGCATAAGTTAATATTTTAGAAAAATTGATTAAGTTCATTAGTCTTGTTTAAGCAATTAAGATTTTATAAATAGCAAAATGCTAACAATATTTTATCTAACGCATTCTTTAAAAATATTATCCTATTAATAATTGAAAACTATATAAGAAATTAACAACAAACATATGTATAATTCTATCTGGATTTATTTATACAATTATACAAACAAGTTCTTACGAAAGATAATTAATTTATGTATAAATTCTGATGTCAATTACAAAATGAGTATAATTAAGTACTTGTGTATATAATTTTTTTATGATTAAAGTTAGTACAAATCTTAATATTATAAAAACTAAACAACTTATATCATGATTTTTTTTCAAATTTTTTTCAGAAAAAAACAGTTAAAAGCTCTTGTTTATAGGTTGCTTTTGCTCGAGATCGTTGTAAGAAAAAGGGTGGAGGGAGATAATAAAGTTATTAAGCAAACACATATTTGAACAACTTACTCGGACATAGAATAATTCAAGCATTTGAAATAATCAGATAAGTCAATTGAAACATTTATATCCTTGTTTGGTCATAAAAAGACTGTTATCCCATAGTTTGAGGAAAAAAGAAAAGTCTAAGAGGAATTATTCTATGATACTGACCTTTGGTATAATACATTCTCCGTCTGGCGTCTTCAGTCTTCATCAAGATCTTCCAAGGTTGAATCTCTTACCTCCTTCATGTTAGATATGGACCCAGCTTCTTTCTACCAACTCCTTATAATGATGAAGTTCATTTTAATTGTTAAACATGATTGAAAATCTTAGAAGATAAAATTTTGCATTAAAAATATATGATACGATGAAAAATATCTATTATAATCCAAATGAATTTTCAGAGAAAATGGTATTATAAAAAAGGTCTACGTTGCGGAGTATAAACATAAACATAGATGCACCTTCGGTGTTTGGTTTAATACTAGACTACAAAAATACTTATACCCGCACACAGAAAAGATATTTGCGGTATGATTCAATTTTTATCATAAAAATAATCCAAATCAAATAAAAAAATTAAATGTGGTTTAATTTGAAATTATTATAAAATTTCAATAAAAAATTAACAGTTTGGTTTGATTTTTATAGTTTCATAAATATATAATTAAATATTACGAGTTTAATTAATATATATTGACACTGTAAAAGAGTTTTACACTTACGTTTCAACAAACTTACCATAATTAAATGATTATTATTGAATGATACACATATTTAGTTCTAGAGGTAAAAGGTGTATTGTATTGGACAGGTTCTTATTATCCCAAGAATGATTAGATGTTGCAACTAATAGCCTTTAGCTGAATTTGAAGAGGGATTACTCAAATCATTGCCTTATCATCCTGAAACAGAGCAATAGAATTTGGGGGTTAAGCCCTTCAAGCTTATCAATAGTTGGCTTGAGCGTGATGACTTTGTGGAATTTATCAAGCAAAAGTATAGTAGTATTAAGGTTGAAGGGTGGGGTGCCTATGTCTTTAAAGAAAAATTAAAGGCTCTTAAAATTGAAATAAAAGGATGGAGTAGAAAAAATATTGGCAGGGTGGAAGATAAGATCAGTGAGCTGAAGAGTAAAATTGCTAATTTTGACAAAAAAGCAGAAGAAGGAGATCTTGGAAAAGAGGGGGTTCGATCAAGAATGGAGGTTATTGGTGAGTTAAAGAGGTGGAGCTCCTTTCAAGAAACCTTATTAGTTCTAAGAGAAAATATCAAATGGCTAAGAGAAAAATATGTGAATTCTCAATTTTTTCATGCTACTATTAATCATAGGAGGAGAGTTAATGAAATTTTCGGCTTGATGGTCAACGGGGAATGGGTCGACAACCTAGAGTAAGTCAAGCAGGAAGTTAGGCAATTCTTTCAAGAAAGATTCCAAGTCTAGGAGGATGTGGGGGTGAGATTAGATGGGGTGGATTTCAGTGCGATTTCAGAAGCTTAGAAAGATGAGCTAGAAAGAGAATTCTCAATGGAGAAAATTAAGAGTGCTATTTGGAAATGTGATGGCTCAAAAGCCCTGAGACTGGATGGTTATAATATGAAGTTTTTGAAACATTTCTGGAACATATTGAAGGATTATATTTCGAAGGTATTGTCGGATTTCTATCAACATGGGAAACTCCTTTATGGTTCTAATGCATTTTTTATTTCCCTAATTCCTAAGAAGGATTGCCCGAGTTTAGGGACTATAGCCCCATCCTTTTGGTTGGGATCATCTACAAGATTATTGCCAAGGTCCTAGCTCACAGACTACAAAAAGTGTTACCGAGTATCATTGCAAAAGCATAGACAAATTTCATCAAAGGAAGACAATTACTGGATAATATTGTGATAGTTAATGAAGTTATTTAGGAGGGAAATAAGCTTCTTCTGGTGTTTAAAGTGGATTTTGAAAAGACATATGATTCTGTCAGTTGGCTTTTTCTAATTTACATGCTTAGGCTCTTCGAATTTGGTGAAAGGAGGATTGGGTGGACTCAAGGGTGTTTCCAATCATCATTAGTTTCAATATTGGCGAATGAAGTGTTACACAAGAATTTTGTATGTAGAAAGGTTTAAGGCAGGAAAATCCAATAACCACATTCTTATTCTTGATAGTTGAAGAAAGGCTTGGGGTTGATTAAGAAAGCACAATCAACTAATCTCATTTCTGGAATCCCGTTGGGTAAAAGTGAAGTTGGGTGGTGATTCAACCGTATGCAGATGACACTACTTTTATGGTGTCTCCAGAAGTAAATAATATATATCTGTTGAATAGTGTCCTTAGGTGTTATGAGCTAGCATCAGGTTTTAAAGATCAACTTCCACAAGAGTAAATTAAGGGGAGTAAGGGTGATGAAAGAGGAGGTGTTGTCTTTTACATCCATTCTTAACTGTGACGTATTTCAGTTTAGGAGTTCCAGTGGGCGCTAATATGAGGTGTGAGCGAGTCTGAAGGTCAGTGGTCGATAAAATGAAAGCTAAGTTAACAGTGTGAAAACAGAAAAATCTATCTTTGGGAGAAGGATCTGCCTGATCAAATCCTCTTCAATTCCTCTTTTTTTCCTGTATCTTTTCAAATTTTCAAAGCAGGTGGCAAAATAATTCATTCAATGCCAAGGCAATTTCTGTGGGGTGGCTCAGAAGACTACAACAAAGTTACTTGTATCAACCGGAAGCAGATCTGCAAAGAAAAAAGTCTTGGACATTCAATAAAGTTCTTCTTGGTAAATGGCACTGAAGGCTTCTTCAGTAAAGAAATTCCTTTTATATTAAAGTGTTGGAGGCTAGGTATGAGAAATATATCAGACAAAAGCTTATAGTGAAGCAGAAAGCTAGTGGGTCCCAATAGTGGAATGACATCCTAAAAGTTACATCTGCATGAGGAGGGGAGAGAGTGGTTCACTTCTATGGTCAAGCCTCTTGGTGATGGATCCCTGTTTAAGTTTTGGGAAGAGGAGTGGAAAGTTATAGGAGTTCTTAAGTCTATATTCTTTAGGTTTTTTGCCCTTTCAAGCCAAAAAGAGGCAACTATCTCTGAGGTTGAGAGTTAAGAGGATCATAGATGGGTTTAAAGGTTTAGATGAAGGAGGTCTCTATTTAGCTGGGAGGAAGAGTGTATTAATGAATTGGAGAGGATCCTGGATGGAGTTCTTATGCGGTATGATGTGAAGGACAACTAGGGGTAGGGAGATAGGAGTAGAGTCTCTGCTCAGTACTCAGTGAAGGAAGTGTATCAATTAGCCAATGAAGATTCTCAAGATCACTCATCTTTATTTTTTAAAAAGTTATAGAGGTCTAAGGTGTTGTCTAAGGTGGTAGCTTTCTCTTGGAAGGTGGCTCATAATAGGATCCTGCAAAGGTAGAACTGGAAAAAAGAAACATCATTTTACCTACTAATGTTCTATGTCCTATTTGTAGGGTGGAACCTGAGACTGTAAGTCATTTGCTGCCTGTAAATCTAGTTATCGTGTTTGGATGCAGTGCTATAGATGGTTAGGTTATTTGACTGCTTTGATTTCGGATTGTGAGTCAAGTTTCTGGCACCATTTGGAAATCTCTTCAAACCGAAAAATTACTCGGGATATTCATAGTGTGATTTGGTTGGCCACTATGTGGAGAATTTAGATTGCAAGGAATGCGATTATTTTTTCAGGATAATCCTTCATTGTAGAGGAAGTTTGACAATTATCCTTGCAAAGGGCTTGAACGTGGGTAAAAGATTTCTTTAATGCTTCCTCTTTTCATTTGTTGAATGGTCTTCATTTTCAGAATTGTGCTTTACTAGAAATGGTAATAGGAATGTATAACTCTTATCTGGACCATTTCTTCGTATGTTGTTTCTTTGAGTTGGAGGGGGGTATACAATAATAATAGTATGTGGGTGAATTCCTGTTAGCACATTTTTAGTACTGTTGGGTATCTGTAACTCACAAATTCTCCATTGTCATTTCTTGTGACTTGGGGGAGTTTGCTTATGATTTATTAATAAAATTTTTCCTTATAAAAAAAACATATTTTTCCTTTTTCTTAATATGACGTGTCCTTCTTAATATTTTTTTTTGTCTTTTCAATTTTTCTTTTAATGTTTTCCTTTTCTTTTTTTGTTTTTATTTTAAATCTTTGTTTCTTCTTTCTTTTTTTTTCTTTTAAGATTTATATTTCTATTTCTTTTAATGTTATTTATTTATTATATTTATTTAGTATATTATTCTTTTTATATTTACTATTTTAATTTTATCTTCTTTAAATTCTTTTTATTTTTTTTCAATTTTCATTAATTCTATTTTTACTTTTATTTTATGTTTTATAATTTTTAATTTTCTTATTTATCTATTTATTTTATGTTATTTAATTTTTATTGTCTTTCTTTGCTATTTTATTCTTTTTATATTTTCAATATTTCAATATTCTTATATTTTGATATTTAATATGTTAAAATTAATTTATTAAATATAAAATATGTTTGATTAATATTGTAAACCATAATATCATTTATAAGAAAAATTATATTTAATTAATATTTTACCTTAGTAGAAAAGATGTTATCCATATCTATACGTGTCAAATTTTTCTATGCTAACTGTAATACTTATGCATAATTTTTACTGGTATAATATTTATGCATCATAAATAGAATTAATCTATAATCAATGGTTAAGACATAATCACTTTTAATCTGAGAAAAAATATAATAAAATATAAAACATAATTTGTTAAATATATAATATCGAAATAAATAATACTTGATTAATATTTAGTTATTAATTTATTAATATTTTTAAATATTATTAGTGAGAGGAGTCATATCTTATTCTTTACGTAAAAAAATAAATTTGATCAAGAGAAACCATCTAAAAAAAATATTTGATTCCTATTCTTAGTGAGAGTAACCAATTCTTATTTATGTATATGTTGTTTTGTGGTCTTATTGTTTTTTAATTTATTTTTATTTTTCAAATTTTCTTTCTTCTTACATTTTTTCTTTTTAGTTTTTATTTATTTGTTTTTTTATTTCTTAGTTTATTTTTTTTTATTTTTATGTTCTTTCAATATAATTAATATTTTATTTATTTTTCCTTTAATTTCTTCTTATTTTCTTTTTCTGTTTTTATTTACACTTTTAGTTCTTAAAAATATTTTAATATTTACAAAATAATTTTAAATTTTATGTATTATATATGGAAAAAATCAGTTTATTAAATATTTTTTGCAACATAATGTTAAATTTTAATTTATCTTTTCCATTTTTGATTTCTTTTTCGTTTCCTTGTTTTCAATTTTTCTTTCTTCTTTATTTTTTATTTTTATCTTTTAATTTATTTTAGTTTTCAAATTTCTTATTTTCTTCATTTATTTTTATTTTTATGTTACTTTATTATTCTTATAATTGTATATTTAACATGGTATTTGTTTTTTTTATTTTAAATTTTTATAAATAAGTTTTTGTAATAAATTTTAATATTTTACAACAAATTTTTAAATTTTATTTTTTATGTTTTACCATTTAGTTTTATTTTTTAATTTATTCATTATTTTGAAGTATTTTTATATTTTGATTATGACATGTTAAAAATAAGTAGTAATATATTTAGCATATGGAAAATAATTTTAAATTAATTTCACAAAATACTGAATTAATTTTTTAGAAATTTTATCAATATTTTTCTTTTTAAGTTTTTTTCTTCTTATTTTCTTCATTATTTTTTCTTTTATTGTATTGTTTTATTAATTATTTTAATTTATATATTATTTTATTTTCTATTTCCATTTTTATGTTATTTGATTTATTATATTTTATTTTTTTATTTCTCTAGACATATAAAATTACTTATATGTGCTCTTTCTCTATTTTTTACATGTGTTTTTTTTTTGTCTTTCTAATATTTCTTTCCATTATTAATTTATTCATTTTCTTTTATTTTTAAGAAACATAATATCATTCATAAGAGAATATTGTATAAATATAGTATCATTTCCAAGAGAATATAAGCATAATAAATATGCACATTTAAGTTTATATTAGTTTTGTGATTTATTTCTTTTTAATTTTAATTGAAGTTTATTATTCAAATAAATATATATTTACTATGGCTAAGATTAGTATGTGTAAACATATGCTTATATATGATTTTCCTATATCGATCTACGTTAAACAACTTGTTATTATAATTTTGTCGATAAAAATTGGCTTCACATTTATAATTTATTCTATTTAGCTAAAGTTATTTTTTGTTCTAAAATGAACAATTCAAAAATTGATTAAGAGTATTATGAAGGTGTTTATGAAAATAAAAATTCAAATTATGTATGCTTGGAATTCTTACAGAAAAACAAGTAGTAATAGGTAAAAAATTACATATTAGATAAAATAATCTTCAAATTCTATTAATCGTGTAACAAATAATTTTGCCTTAATACCAATAAAACTATTCTGATATTCATGCTAATTAATAAAATCTAATTTTATTTTTTACTTATATATTATTTTGGTATAGATTAATAATTTTTTTTTGTATTTAGTTTCTAATAAATTTTTTATTTTTATACCTAAAATATTATCTATTTAATAAGTGTTTCTTTTTATCCTTTATTGTCTTGTTAGGTAGTTGCAGAAATTACTCATTTGCCTATTTTAATTTTTTTATAAGTGTTTTCTTTTATCCTTTGTTGTCTTTTTAGATAGTATGATGTAAATGTTATCGTAAGTTTGAAGTTTAGATTATTATGGAATTCTGTCTAAGCTTGATTGAAATGGCAGAAAAAGATTGTAGTAGAGGTTTTGCAATTCTACAAACTCTCGCTAGGCGGTAGGTCTTACTTAGTGAAAAGTTGTCTCTATTAGGGGCTCTGATAGCTTTGCGCCTAACGAGGAGTCTCACCCAGCATAAAGTTGTATCTGTTAAGAATTTTTTTGGATTTGCACCTAGCGAGAAGTGTTACTCAACGCAAAGTTGTCCCTATTAATAATTTAATTGGATTTTTGCCCAACGACATATCTCGCTGAACAAAATTCCTTCACTAGAACAATTTAATTCAGGTATCTCGCTGGATGATAATTTTCTTGGGTGAGATACTCTGATTCCTCTCTGGATGGCCTTACTCGCCTAGTGAGAGAGTATGCAGTAGATGTCTTAAATTTTTTTATTGGGAGTTTTAAGGCTTGATTGGTTTGACTTTGTTTTTAGTTTTTGAAAAGAGTTTTAAAGAATAGTTTTCAATAACTGTTTTCGAGAAGAAAAGAAAAAAAACTTGTTTGGGAAGTGTTATTTGAAAACTGTTTTAAAGATGTAAAAATGGAAAAACTTGTTCATATTTATTAAAATTTTATTAATAAAAAACAAAAAACAACATATTCTGATTGTATTTTGAGTTTTCAAAACAAAAATAGAAAACTGAAAAGCAAAACTGCTTTCAGTTGTTCCTATTTTTTACTTTTTAAAAACTAAAAAGCCAGAAATGTTTTCGAAAACTGTTTTCAGAAAACACTACCCTAACAAGTTTTCTAGTTTTTAAAAACTAAAATACTGAAAACAGTCTTATAAAACTGTTGTCAAACAAACACTTAGTGAAAACTCAAAATACAATAAAAATATGTTGTTTTTTGTTTTTCATTAATGAAATTCTAATAAATATAAATAAATTTTTTTATTTTTACATCTTCACAACAGTTTTCAAATAACACTTGTGAGACAAGTTTTTTTTTTCTTTTCTTTTTGAAAACTATTCTTGAAAACTCTTTTAAAAAATTAAAAAACAAAATCAAATCAATCAAGCTCTTAATATGTTGAGTTCCACTATTGTATATATGATTATATTGATGAGTAATAGTGAAGAAAATATTAGTATTTTTGGAATGTTACATATATAGAAAAAAAACATGTCACTAATTGTAACTAGAAACTACTATAGGTATCTCAGAAATTATGGTCAAAAGAAGACACTAGATGCACTAGATGATATAAACAAACTAGCATCACATATATTATCCACTCCATGCGCTCCCATGAAATGTTCTCTAAGATGCTCTTAGGAGATGTTTTTATTATACATGATGTGAGCTCCATTAGAAGCTTTTACTTGACTCACATGCAATCATCATATTCTCAAGCTTAAGAAAATTTAAGTCAATAACAAAATTAAGATGACAAATAAGTTTGTATGTTATACTTATGTATAATTTTTTAGTCCACCCAAATCAACCATAATATAGGTATAAGAAATACCTATTACCATTCTAGATCCTATTTTAAATCACTAAACATCCTTAGTTTATTGGAGTAATACATGTTATAGAAGATGAATTGATTCTTATTGTTGTAGACTTCCACTTAAAAGACTCGTCTAGTCATCTAAGACTTATGGTTACGCTCTCATTTTTTCTTCCTCTTGCAGTCAACAACACTCCACCGACGCCATGAAGCCTTCCCTTTCCTGATGTACATTTTTCTTAATTCTTGATGTGGGTTGAGGCTAGGTGAAAGGTAGGGGTTGTCTGTGGGTGAAGTTGTAGGTGATGATCGATGAGAAAAAATATTGTCATAACCTCAATATTTCGATTTACATTTGCAAAGTAGAATATGGCGGAGGAAATGAAGGCGAAGGCATAGCAGAGGTGACATAGAAAAACATTGATACATATATATGCTCAGTGCAAAAAATAGTTAAGGCTTTGCCTTTGCATTTCTTTTGTGCACCAATTTCCCTTTACATGAACGACCCTAATTGCTTCATGCATCAATGACGATTTCATTGCATTGTAGGACTTTGGAGTTGGATGACATAAAAAAGCTGTTAACTTTTTTCTATATAATATATGTGAAATGGTTATTGTTAGATGTATGTTGGATGTGAGACACCGAAGTTACCTCAAGACCCATGATTTCTTGCAGCCACCAGAAACAAAAGTCAGTGCCAAGGAAGAAGCCAATGATGAAACATTATCGATGGTTCAAACACCACAACCACCACCTTCAGGTTCCGAAGCCTGAGGCACCCCTTTCATGTGACAAGCAACAAGTACATATAGATATAGCAACGACGACAACTCCAACTGTAGTTCATACTTCAAGTGGTTTCACTCTGTGAGAAGAATCGTCCTGAAGAGAGGAAACCAATTATGCAGGCAAAAAACCCTCTTTAGGAGGTCAATTGTCATGTCTCTTAATTTTAATTTTAAATATTGATTTATTGATATTCTATAATTGTTAAAAGTGACAACCAACAAAAGGGTAATCTTGACCTTGAGGCATCCCTTTTCTATTATTCATTATTACAACAGAAACATGTTCTCTCGTAACCGATCTAAAAATAGTTACCGGTAACTATTCAATAACCACAAAAAAACCACCCGATAATCACCCATAATTACGTCATTTATAAGAGAACATATGAAAGCCGAACTCCTCACTTTTTGGATCTATAACACTTTGTTTTGCAATTTTCCTTATTCAATTTACACCATAAATCCTAAGATTAGGATCGGTCTAAATTTTTTTCTTCCTAGGTAGAAGGGTATTCTTTAGTAGATACAATTCTATTTGAGGAAAGTAGAATAATGTAGGTAGCAAGGTTCTTCCTCCATGTATATAATCTAGCTAATTCAATATAAAACTCAAACAAAACTGTGGTAATTAAGATTAGTGTAACTTAGATTGTGAAAATGTAATCAATTAAAAAAAACAGTCGAGACTTTAGATTTTAAATATATCAATAATATTTTTTTATAATTTTTAACCAAAACCCTTAAAAATAGAAGTTGTTATTTTAGTTTACCCTTTTAATAAGAGTGTAGTGCATAGGGATGACAACGGAGTAGAGGTGGGTATAAAGGAGGCAGACATGAAATTTTAATTCATTTCTATCCCCGTTGAGTATTTCTGGTTTAGGGTATACTTATGGGTACCCCGTTATATTATTTTTTATAATTTAAATTACTTGTAATTTATTAAATAAATTATATCTTAAGTTATTAATTATATTTAATTTATTAATTAAATAAATAAAGTATATATTAAGTTATTAATTATATATTAGTTTTAATAGTTTCACAAAAGTGTGAATTTGTTCACAAACATGTGAGATTAAAAATATATATATGAAATTTTGTTTAACATTGAAGGGGAACGGGGGCGAAGACCAACAAAATGCATATGGCCAACTAATTAAAAATATTATTAATTTAATTATTATAAAATATAGAAATTTATTATATAATTATTAAGTAAGAGATATACTTACAACAAAGTAAAATATAAGAGACTTATTCTTGATATTCATTTTTTTTTTAAAATCTGATAGTTAATATTAGTTACTTATTACGATATTATATTTTATTAAAATAAATTGTAAGAATCAAGAGTAAGTTTCTAAAAATACCTAATTATTATTTATGATTAGTTAATAGTATAATTTTTTATCTATAATATTTTTCATCATTTTTAGGCATAATTTTTGTGTATGTAAAAACATTTTCAATGAGAGTTGCTTAAATAAGTTACTTAAACAACTAATTTAAACAATTTTTGTTAGAAATGTTCTAATATTAGTTATACATATTTTTAATAAATCATTATAAATAATAACATATTTTTAAAGATAAGATTTTTACTTCGTCTGGACTTATATATAGTTAAAAATACCTAGTTTCACATACATTAAGAAAGTCAGTTAATTTAATTTTATTAATTTGATAAAAAAACTAAAATATATTTCCTAAACTACCCTTAATTAATATTTCTAAATTTAGATGTCTTGAGAATTTGCATAGGAAACAACACATTTAATCAATCAGTCTATGATAATAGATGTTTACTTCACATAACTTTATATCTTCCTATTCTTCATTTGCATTTACTTCATATAACCTTATCTCTTTTTATCTCTGTAAAAGATAAGATGACAAAATAAATTCTTTGAAACTTTATTTATTAAGTGTTAGTGTTTGCTTGACAACAATTTTATAAAACTATCTTCAATATTTTAATATTTAAAAAATAAAAAGCTTGTTTGATTACTGTTTTTTTAAAACAGTTTTAAAAAATAGTTCTGATTTTTTAACTAAAAAACAGTAACAACTTTAATTAGTTTTGCCTTTTAGTTTTCTGTTTTTCTTTTGAAAACTCAAATTTTGCTATTTTTTTATTAATGATATTTCTGTAAGTATAAACAATTTTTTTTTATGCTTACCAAATAAATCTTTTGTCTCTTCTTCTAGAAAACAGTTTTTGAAAACTATTTTTGAAAACTCTTTTCAAAAACTAAAAAACAAAATCAAACCAATCAAACCCTTAATTTTTCTTGAAAACTCATCTTATAGGAGTTTAGGAAATTAGTATTTTTAGAAAATTTAATTAATGACATTATGAAAACTCATGTATTAAAAAGTTCTAACTTGTCAAATTCATTTAATTTATTATATTTTTTTTTACAGATTTTGTTACATTTAGTAAATTCCAAACTTACTTATAAACATATTAAGAGTTTTATTAATATTTACTATTATAGTTTTACACTCACATTTAATCACAACTTCTTTATCTTAAGTTTTTTTACTTTATCAATTAATATTTTAAAAATCTATAAACGAAGAGTTGTGATTAAACGTTATTGTAATTAATGAATTTAATTATAGTATGTATTGACTTTGTAAAAGAGGTGTGATTTTGTTTATAGGAAGTTTATTAATTTTACCAATTAATACTTTAAAAGTCATATAAATGTTTAATTATGTAAAACTCTTTTAGATCGTAAGTGTGTACTAATTGAACTCTTATAATATATTTTTTAGATTATAAAATGATTTAAAAAAAAAAATTTGTTTTTGAGAGAATAAATTTATCTTTGAAGAAATAAGTGTTTTTTAAGAAAATAAAAATTTAGAATTTAGAATTATTTTCGAATAACTTATTTTTGAAGTATTTTGAAATACATATTTAAATAAAATAGATTTTAATTATAATAAATGATAAATACAGTATATTATAGAATATTTAAAAAAAAAAATAGTGGGGGAATGGTAATGGCGTAGGCAGGCACAGGAAGAAGCAGAAGAAGAGCAGTGAATGGTGTGGGAGTGTGTGAGAGAAGAAGAAAACGATGGTGGTGGAGTTGGTGTTGTTGTACAAGAAGGCATTGCTCCATACATCACTGTCCCTAATAGTGGGTTTGAGCTTGGGGTTCTTGAAGATCCCACTCCTCTTCCTCAATGCGCTCCAGACCTACATCCATCCCGATTCTCAAGCCCAATCGAGTGGCCTCAGAGCCGCCATCCGCCGCCCCGGCCTCGATCCCCTCTCCTCCGCCGAACTGAAGAAGAGGAACAAGTCCAAGCTTGATTTCGACGAAAACAATGCCCAGATCTTCAGAATCACTCTGGACCACTCTCACCTTCTCTCCCGTCTCTTCGTCCATCACTATTCCCTCGCTTTCACTCTCTCCTTCGCTGCCCTTTTCTCCCTTTTCCTCCACACCTTTCTTCAATCCCCCCACCATACCTCCTTCTTCTCCCTTCCCCTTCTCTTATCAATTTTAACCCTTTACATCTGGGCCTGGCTTCTCGCTAAACTCACCTTTGAGAGATCCGCCTCCACCAGCTCCCAGAAGCAATTCAGCTTTCTTTTTTGCCTTTTCGGGCTTTTCTTAGGGCTTTTCTTTCTTCCTGACGGCCTCCCTTTCCTTTTCGACTTTCCTTTTCGGGCCCCCATTCACGGCTTCTGGAGGCTTTTCGTTGCTCTATGGATGGGTTGCCTTGCGGGTGTTCTGTTCATTCCTGCTTCTAGAAGTGCTCGTTGCTTTTGGATTGGGACTGATCAGATACGATGCAATTTGTCCATGATAACTTGTTCCTGGTTTCCTCGTTCCATCCTTTATGCAAATCAGCTGTTTGTTCTATTTGTGGCTTTCTTGTGGATTACTCCGTTGGCTGACATTTTCGTAAACAATATGGCCAATACTGAACATGCAGATGTTGTGTTTTTGCCTTCCGATTTTCATTGCTTTAGGAAGTGGTGCTTATTGGTGTCTAGTTTGTTGCAGATTCTGGCTTTGAGGCCTAACATGCAGATGTATCTTAATGAAGCTCTCTTGTCTTGGTACCAAAGGCTTCATGCTAGCAAGGTTCCTGACTTGGATTACAGCAGGGCCAAGATGTTTCTGCATAATCATTACTTGTGCCTTGTGGTTTTGCAATTCCTTGCCCCTCCTGTGCTCGTGCTTCTCTTTCTTGGATTGTCTCAGATTCATGGTGTTTCCTTCGGAAATTTTACCCTGCTGCCCAGTTTTGCTTTATTCAATGAACTGGCTTTGTTTTTTGCTTGGTGGGTAACCTTTCTCTGGGCACTCTTCTCATCCGTCATCCTTTTGCTACATCGCCATTGTGTTCTATATGTATCTTGATTTAGCTATTGTTTTCCTGACTGCGATTTTATTCGGCCTTTCATTGTAACTTGAATGCTTCTATTTTGAGAGGAATGTTGGACTTGTAACACAAGTTTTGCAGGTTAGTTGACACGGTATCATTCTTTAGGAGATATCAGGTTTTCAAGTACAATTGTGTTGTATGTTGCTGTTAAAGCTTTTGGACATTAGAACCATACGCAATAAACTGACTATAGAGAGGCCAAAGTTAAATGAAATTTCACATTCCCTTTTAAATATCATGCTGACTTACCATGTGTCGTAGTTTGTAAATTAGACGTAAATCTGCAGCTAAAACATGTTGACATATATCATTCTATGCAATGGAAAAGTTTTACACTGTATTAGCCATCTGTGTATTTTCCTTTAAAAGCTTATACTCTTTGTTCATGATCCTTTTGTGGCCTGTGCTTAATACTCTTGCTGGAAACACTTGTATACACTTTTTTAGTTGTTTTTTTCTGCCCAATGATAGCATTGATATATCATTGTTATTTCTGCAACGTCAGGTGCTTTCTATTATTCCTTCCATAACAACAGTATATGAACATGAAACAAAGTACAAGCATTGTAACCTAAATTAATTTCAAATCTCCCTTAGTTAAGTATGTCAAGATCTAGACTTACTCTTAGCTTTACTTTTAATAGGGTGTAATTGTAGCACATTTATGTATAGTTATGAACATGTAAATTTTATATGACATAACATTTTACTTTTACAATCGTGTTGAATAAATGAAAAAATAAATCATAATATTTATTGGCTCCATCGTTCTCTGCCACGAGAAAGCCCGGTTGTAAACAGAGACTAGAAATGTGAACATTTTGAGGTCTTTGAGACATGCTTTCTGTGCATAAATGTTTTGTACTTTGACTAGAAATGCAGCTTGGCTGGACATTGCTACATCTTTTTCGCTCACTCGTCAAAAGCTTCACTACATTTACTATGTCAACAACCCACATCCACATAACACCTGTATATCTTCAAGAAACAGAAATGAAGTATAACAATTGGAATTCTGGTTGTAAAATATTAAAATTCCCGTTCAATCAATTGTTTCAAGATTAAAAAACTGATACTAATTTACTCTTTGCAGATACATGCTAACTTACCAATGAGGCGCTGAAGTTTGCTTGTGTATTGGATACCAATGAAACGCTGAATTAACTCATTATTTAAAATTATGGTTAAGAGGCAGTCTTCATTTGTTATAGTATAGGCGTATGTAAAAACAGGATGGGGTGAGAGCAAAAAGAAATAAGAATAGTATTTCTGTTTGGTAAAAAAATTAGTTGATCTTATTTCTCATGTTTTCGCCTGATACGCATAACCATTAGTTCACAATGCTTTTGTCTGTAGCAGTTTTAGCTCCATTCCTAAGCCAATTTCTATTTTCAAGAGTGTAGAAGCAGCTAACCTTTATGTTGAGATTGGAACAGAAAATTTAGGTGCAGTACTATAGGTACTGTTTTTCAATCTGATTTGAAGTTTCATTTTGATTATGCGCAAAGACAGTTAATGAATTTCTTTATCTTGCGATGTGAAATTCTAAATTTGATTAAAAAACATTACCAACAATATGTATGATATTGTATATAAGGTTTGTCCTTTTAATAATTACTTTGCTAGCTAGTTTTGTGAGATATTTTTCTTGTTCAGTGATCTATTATGTTTGATTAGAGGTGTTTGTTTCAACTTTTATTATATTGGCATGCACATTTCTACCATTCTTCCTAAGCTAGATCAGGGGCGTCACTGTACCAAAAGAATTTGATACCTGAGCATGGTTATAGGAGGTATGAAATCTACACACTAGGTTAATATATTCACAGTAATATATTTATTGTTTCAAAACTAGCGATATTCCATAACCATCACGTTCTGCACGAGAGAAAGTTCAGAAGCTGTGTTTGGATTAGTATTATCAAATTTGATCTTCGATAATCTTGGTCTCGTAAAACTGTTCAGGTAAAAGTTGGTTTGACGTGTAGATTTGTGGTAAAAACTTTGTATCTAAAGAAAGTGTTAAAATTTAGAATGAAATTCTCAATATTTTATTTACTTGTAATAAAATATGGTTTTGGAACTTTATTTTAATGGAAAACAATTAAGCATAATTTTTATAAACAATCGCGCAATTGGTTTCTCAACTAATATTTTTAGATAAAAAAAACTGTTTTCTTTTATATTTTAAGTTTGTATTAGAGAAGCCGACCTTGAAAATGAAAAAAGAAAATAAAGAATATATTTATCACTGTTCTGAATAAAATTTTGAAAACAAGAAACAGTCAACACAAGGTGATATTTGTTTAATTTTATATACTAGTTCTTTTAACCCCATCTCATTTGTTATTTGTACTATCATAGCGTTTAAAATAATCTTAAAAGTATCTGCATATCCTTATCTTGTTATTTTTATTGTGTATATTTTAGATTGATTTATCTAAAAATATAATATTATATTCATATTTTGGATCATTAATCTAAAATATTAATTATTATGTTTTAGATTGGTTCATCATCCGGAATATAATTAGATATATCTTACTATTGTATTTCAACCGATCTGATTTAGAATTATCATAATAAAAATATACTTTTTAAGGATCAACCAAACTGAAAAACTATAATGCATATTTTAAATAAATTTATCTGAAATATACACTTCAAATAAGTTAAAATAGAGTAAAGATATATTGGGTTTTTCAAATGAATTTAATTGGTATACAATGTTAGCGTAAAAAATTTTTATACTGACAATTAATCATAATTTTTTTCATTTATGTGACTTTTAAAGTATTAATCAGTAAAGTCAATAAATTTATCAATCATAACTTTTTTTATTTATGTGACTTTTAAAGTATTAATCAGTAAAGTCAACAAATTTATCATAAATAAAGGGTTGTAACTGAACGTCTGTGTAAAAGTCTTTACACTGATATTGTACTGATATTGTATACTAATTAAACTTTTTTCATATTATGTTATGGAGCTGCAATTAAAAAAATGAAGGGTTGTAAAACAAACTGCATAAATTATTCTCAGTGTTTTAGAGTAATGTTCATCCTAACCCAATGGACCACTGCGTGAAAAGTAAGGCGAATGACATAAATTTTTAGTAAAATCATTGATGCCTGATCTAACCTCTTTCGTCGAGTCAAATTGATCAACACCAGTAGTTTTTGTAACTAGAATTGATATTTTTTATGTGAAAAGTTTCTCACATCAATCATAATACTAGTGCCACATTAAAATAATCATCGCCAAATGGAGTCAATATTAACAGTATTAATAGTCATTTATTAAAAATAAACACTTGAACATGGTAGATGGACAAAAATAGAACGATAAAGAATGTAATTAAGTGAAATTAAAAAATTCTAACCTTATCTTCCTTGGACATTGAATTTACTCATTTAATTAAATATTTTAACATTTTCTTATTGAATGTTAGTGTTAGACAAGAAATAAACTATAATAAAAATTTAGTAGAAACAAAAATTGAGAAGAGAAATATCATGAGTTCATGACCAATTTTGAACAGGATTCATTCAAATAAATAATATTGAGTATATCGTAAATACAACAAGTATGATTTTCTATTTTATAAATGTCTTTATAATGATAATAATTTTATCAATATAATTTTGCACTATTGAAGTACTTATAAATTTCATTGAAGTACTTATAAATTTTAATTTATTTACATCAATCATCTAGTGTTTACTCAATTAACATTTTGTGCCACAAATCTAAGTATCATTTTATCTAAATTAGGTGTCTATGTAACCCAAGTAGAGGATTCAATGATTTCCTAATTGTCTCAGATTTGCATAGTCACTCATTTTCTGACACTCAAATTAGTTAAATGTAAAATATTCTTAAACATTTATCTAACTATATGTAATTAAATTTGTCGTTGGACTATGATGCATAATTATATGCATGTGAATTATGTTTTTAGAGTCTTTACCTTTTTTGAGACTAAAGTGAATAGTTGAGAAAATATATTTTAGATTCATCGATCAAAGACTTAGTTATTGGAGTTTAATAACCCATGGTTTGGTTAAATTTTGTTGTCGTAGATAGTAAGAGTCTAACAATTCTCTTATCAGATATATAAAATGATATTATTTTAGTAACACATATCATAACATTTTTTGAATGCTTGGACAATTGTATTGTCATTTTCTTGGACTACATTATTCCATATGCTTTATGCTAAATATTCGTTAACGCACATAATATATATCTTTATTGGATGTTATTTTGCAGTTCATATTTCTCATATTGTTGTTTAATATATGATTTATCTATAATTGTCTTTCCAACTTAATGATTCATGTTTTGATTATGGCTTAATACCATTGAAAGAGACAATGTTGAATATAATTGTGGATTAGTGATAAGTGCAAAGTTTTCTACATTACTACCGGCAAGTATATTAGTCGTATATAATAACCGATAAATATTGGGTCGATCCCACAGGAACTTGTTGATACTCAGAAATGTCAATGCTTTCTACTTGTACAAACAAAAAGATAGAAATAAACTAAAACTACCAAGCATAAATTAAAAAAAAAGTGAAATAAATAAAAACACAATGGTTACAGTATGCAATTTTGTTGGGTTTGATTCACTAAACAATTCTTTAAAAGTATAAACTCGGCCTTTTATTTTTGTCATTCACAACATCAGCCCAACGGTAAAAAAATGGTTGTTGGGTGCCATAAGACTTCTTAATGGCTAAGTTTTATGGGCGCTAGACACCGACATAAATGGGCGTTGACTCAACTGACGAGCGTTAGACACTCATAAAACCTATGGTAGATGTAAAACCAAATTTTCTGATCTTTCTTCACTTCTTCAGTCCCTCCTAAACCTAACTCAAAACAACTAAAAACAAACAAATAAACATAAAAGATGCATAAACGTAAATTTAAACCTAAATTTCTAATAAAATCTACTTTTAAGTGAAATAAGAGGAAACCAATGTCTTAAATAAGAAAGAATTATAATAACTGCTCTATTTTACCTATGTAAAAATAGGTAAATTAGATAGTTATCAAACTTCCCTAAACTTAAAGCTTTGCTTATCCACAAGCAAAAGTCACTTTAGTAGATAACACAACAACAATGTAGAAAACATGCATGCAAACACTACAGTGAAATAGAATGGAACAATGACAAAATGCACTAAGACATAATGTACTATGACAAACACATATGTACAACATCACAAGGACACAATCAAAATTCACATCCTACCCTTCATTAGCAATTTAAAATTAAATGTTCATAAAATGTTACCAATCTAACTATAGTGCCCACAAAGAAAAGAAAAATCACCCTGCAAAAGTCAACTTAAGTGGTAAGCTATGTAAATCACAAAATTCCAGCAACCTCACTTGCAATGTGTTTCTCTCCACACAACTGTTTACAGATAAACAATACATTCATGCCACACAATGCAATCACACAAATCAACTTTGTTTTTTATCTCAACCAAATCACAACTAATACATGCACAAAGAGACCCTAATGGCTTTATTTGGCTTGTAACTTGGTTGGACTAGAAGAAAAATCGTTTTTCTAGGAAATAACGAAGAAGGGTTGAAGAAGGCATTAGTTCACCCCTTAAATAATTATCAAATCCCAAACCCCAAAATTCAATTAACCCCACTGACTTTACTTAAACATTTACAATAAGCACAAATTAATTTCCAAGATTTTATTCACACTTGCTTTTTTTTGCTCTTTTTCTTTTCTTTTTTTTTCTTGTGTAACACACATAGTCTTCACATGTACTTGACTCTCCCAAACATATTCCCCCAAACTTGTTGTAGAACCAATCTCATTCGAATGCTCTCTCAATCTTATGGTAAGGGAACACATACATAAATCTAAAATGACTCAAGGGTTCATACAACAAGAATAAAACAATTGGGATCAAAAGAGACAACAAGGGTCAAATAATGTACATTTAAGTTTTTTGGCTAAGTGGCTACTAAAAAAACATGGCCTTAATCATTTCTCGACATGCATGCAAAGCAATAATTAGTGAAATTCAAGCAAAATCAACAGCATCAAGTGTATGATGACTCACACAACAATCAACATTTAAGCTCAAACCTCACATGGCTAATGTTCTTATTCATAGATCACAAAAACTCACAAAAAGAATCAACTAAGCAAGGTTAACGTAACCTACTTAAGGGCATCCACAAGTTAAAATTCAATTAAAATAGCACAAAAGCATTGATATTTATTACCAATAAAGGGAAAGATAATGAATCAAGACAGAAACAAAATGCTAAACCACACATATCCACTAAAGTTAAAAAAAAAATCCTAATTCTACTCATGAAAAATAGAATGCAATGCAAAAAAATTAAAAACAAACAAAGCTCTAGAGTCTTTGCAACCGTATCTGACTAGGTCCTTCTCCTCACATTACATCTTTAATTTAGCTTCAAAGGACTCATCCCGCTTAGAAGTGAGCTTAGTCCCCAGGCTAATGAGAACCAATCAACCATGAAGCCCATGGGAGATGCATTTACAAAGGAAATACAAAAACATCAATGCAAAACAAATAACTAACAAGCACAAGTATTTACAAAAATATAATGCACCAACACAAATGGACACCAACATATGTTGTACAAACACAAAGTAAAAATGTAGAATGACATATGGATGGAGGCATGATGCATAAAAACAGAATGGAAAATGAATAAAAAGAAAATGCATGGTAAACATAATGAACTAATGCATCCAACCATAATGAAAAATGCGTAGATTATGAAATATGTTCTCTATTAGTTAGTGTCCAACAACTATAAAGCCACCACTGGTCATTCCCTAACAAAGACAGATGCAAAAAATGTATGAAAATAGGGGACAACATAAGCGCCCAACACCCAGAAAATGGGCGCTCAACGCTCATCTATGAATCGCAAATCTAGGATGAACACCAAACGTTCATCTGACGGGCGTCCAATGCTCATTTGCGAATTGTAAAATTTGGGTTATTATGTAGAACCGACGCCTAGTGGCCACATGGCTAGCGCTGGGTGTTGGATACCAAATAGCAATCTCTATTTAAAAAACCAGAATTTTGCGTCCAAACATCACAACTCACAGACTCAAAATGCAAATTACACATGAATTGACACAAACAATGGCACAAATACATGACTAACACCTAAATAAACTTACTCAAACAATCAAATTGACAAAATTAACACTAAAACTCATGAATTATGCAAAATCAAAATGATGACAAAATGAGACACAAATATGCCTAAAACACAACTTAAAGGGTCAAAGTGCAAAATATGCATGAAATGTCTAAACTAGCATTGCATTTATGCTATGAGACATAAAACAAATTTGCACAAACCCTTAAATTCACCAATTTAACACTAAAATTGACAGATCAAGGCATATGCAATTTACAAAAACAAAAGTGAGCAAATTTGCTTAGAAACACAACTAACTTACCTAAAACACAAACTACATATAAATTGACATTTAACAACATATTAACACATGAACCCTTAGATTGAACTATAAGCTAAGTAAGAGGAGAGAGGGAACCTCGGGTGAAGGGCCCTCTCGTATCGTAACATTCAACGAGCTTTTTTCTTGTTCTACCCCCAGGGTAGCCCCTAAAAGGCATACCAAGGAGGCAGCAGAGTGTGTTGTGCAGAGAGGGAAAGCCACGAGTGTGGCATTGCCTCTCTATCCTGCGTTCCTCTCTTCGCACGAGCTGAAGTCTAGCTCTCTGTGCAAGAATCAGATGGGGCTGAGCATTATCGGAGGTGCTCTCAGAAATAGGAGCGTTCAGAAAATCGAGCTTTCGCTCGATTAATCCTCTGCTCACGAAATCCTCGAAAAAATGTATCCCCGAACTCCCTGTTCTCGCTGCTTTCTTACGATCAATCTAGGAATCCTGGTGTAAAAGTGGCCCTAAGGAAAGAAAATACTAGTACACTCTAACAAACTTGTCTAAACATAAAAATTGAAAAAATTAATAAAAAAAACTCAATAATCACATATGTATGCATTTCACATGCAAACACACTAAACAACGTAATATACATGAATGAATTACACATATGCAAAATGAAAATGCAACTTAAACTACCAATGCATGAACAATGATTAAACACAATAACCTAACTAAATGCATGAAACATTTAAAACACAAAAAACTCCTAAAAAACATATGAAACACTAAAGCATATAAAACAAGTATACAACCACTAACCTAAGCATACTAATATAAAAACTACATCTAAAACATAATACATTAACATAACACATACACATAAGTAACCTAACGTCAAAATGAGTCTCTCAACAACATGTTCTCTATATTTACAATCCACACACATCACAATCTCACCAAAAGAAAAAAGAAAAACAACACAAAATCAAATAAACAACATAAATAACTAAATATTGCAAAATATGTACATAAACATGGAAAAAGAAAAGAGATAAGGGTTAGAAGATTGGCCTGCCTCCCAATAAGCGTTTATTTAACGTCATAAGTTTGACGGTTCAAGACCTCACAGGTCTACTGGATGATTTGCCCAAATGGAGTCTAGCTTCCTTGGAGATATTTTGGGCCTCCACCTGGGTTTTTTAGCTTCAAGTCAAGAGTTGTCATTCATGCTCATCATCTTCATAAACTCTTTGAAGTGAAGCATGCACTTATATCTCCTTGGCCTAGTCTTTGGCCTCCTTAACACTACTAGTGATGTTTTCCAAGAATCTTCCTTTGTAGAACTCATATCTAGTATTTTTGATTGAGAACCCAGTCACGTTTAAAGGGACTAGTGTTTCCACTTTAGTGTTTATGAATGATCATGAGAGACCCGTAGTGATTGAAGGACCAATAGTTGTTACATTTTATTTACCACCGACTAACTATACAAATCTATTATTAAATATTTTTTCACCGACCATGTAAATATTGGAGTAGAAAGAAAAGAAATTAAAGAGGAGAACTACACATAACAAAAAAAAAAATCTTCCATATATATATATATATATATATATATGTATATATTGAAAATATTTAATATTGTAAATATGACTTCTGTATATATATACATATGGTTTTGTTTATGATTTTTTAAAGTTAAATAAATAATTGAAGAAAAGAAATTATTTGTTGAAATGAAAAAAAATAATAATAATTGAGTAAATAAATTATTTCTTGAAATTAATAATAGGTTTAAATAAAAAAAAAATTGCCATGAAATAGGGATATATAGAATAACATTACAATATCAGCACCAATAGGTAAGGGATCACCAATTGAATCATTTAAGTTCACCTCCCTCTTAAGAAGCTTCATTTTCTTCTCTTTACTCCCCATCTCCAATAGATCTTCAATATGCTCAATGTCTTGTGTTGGATGTATCTCTTGATCCACATGAGACACAGACACCGGATCATGGTCCTAATCATGGAGGGTTTTCCCACTTTCTCCTTTTTTCTCTTCAACCACCTCTTCATCCTCACATAATTGGTCACCCAAGTTGTTTTCTTCTACTTCCTCTCCACTTTCCTCTTTTCTGACTTCTTCTTCCTCTTCTTCACTAAATGGATCATCAAAATCTTCATCTTCATATGCACCTTGGGTGGTGGTGCGTCTACTTTGGATCTCTAGGCATGATTAATAGGTAATCAGACACGCTCTATTCTTCTTTGTTACTTGCTCCAACATCTGACTAACCTGCTAGTTCATCTTATCCAGAGTGGCTTGCATGCTCAATTCAGACCTCTTGATCTCTGTGAATATTTCCTTCATTTCAGACATTTTCTTTTGATGCACCGCTTGGTTAGACATATCTAGGTAGCCTTGAAAGTTGTAGTCAAAAGTGAAGGCATGCTTTGAGGCCATGATTGTGGAGGTGACTCCTATGGGACTATGTATGAAGTTTTTTCTCTCTGTTGAGCAGACCACTGCATGTATTCTTAGAAAGTTCTTTGAAACTTTAGAGTGTTGTCATGATACCATGGTAGAAATTGTTGTTGATACTACTGTTATTGAGAATGGTACCTAACTTGAGTCGGTTGATTATACCATGGTCCCACATACTAACTTTGATAATATGGTTGAAGCGGTTGTGTTAAGGCGAGAGTTTTTCTCCTTTCAAACTTCGAGATGATTTGGTTGGCGCGCAAATCCAACATTTTTGTTGTCTCTTCTTTTTCCTTTTGCATTCAAAACATCTCTGCTCCCATTCTTGGATATTAGAGCTCGTGTCCTCAACCATGTTGAAGCGGTTTGAAATGGTGGGGTTTTCTTGGAACATATTTTAGCTAGCTTGCCCTTCCATCTCTATGAGTGCTTTTTGCTTCATATAAAAACTAATAACACACATAGCACTAGAAAAGCAATTAGTAGCAACTGTTAAGAACAAGAAAGATAAAAACTAAATCTTCTAAAATAAAAAAAAGGTTAATAAACTATCGTAACAAAATTTTCCAATAAAAAATGAATGAAACTCATAAGTTTCAAGCATAAGTCCCCGACAACGACGCAAAAAACTTGACAAGTGCAAAGTTTTCTCCACTATTGCCGACAATTGCACCGGTTGTATGTAGTAACCGATAAATATCAGGTCGATCCCATAAGGACTTGTTGATACTCAGAAACGTCAATGCTTTCTACTTGTACGAACGAAAAGATAGAAATAAACTAAAACTACCAAGCATAAAGTAAATAAAGCGAAATAAATAAAAACGCAACACTTACATTATGAAATTTAGTTGGGTTTGACTCATTAAACCATCCCTCAAGTGCATAAATGAATTAAAACCCCTGTTTACTACCCATGTTCCTGTCACCCATAAATATATTCGTAACTTTGATCTCTCACAAGCAAAAAACTAAGCTATTTAAGTATTAGACTAATGCTCTCGCACATAATTTAAAGTCAAACAACTCACATTAAGAAAATGAGCTCGAGATGGCCAATGGGTCTTACTCTCTCTAGCAATAAAACCCATTAGGAGTTTTTTTCAGTTTACAAGTCAAAATCCTCTCTCGAACTTATTCAACAAGTAAAACCCACGAAATATTTAGAAATAAACAGTAAGGTAAAGAAGAACACCAAGATTGGAAAGTAAACTTAGATTAAAACTACAAACATGTACAAGATTTCAGGTAAAGTTGCATCAAATCCCAACTAAATAAAAAACCTAGCTAACCATAAGGATGGATGAACGTAAGGATGCATCAAGATGGTCTAGAGTGTGCCCTAAGCCAGCAGGTGTGCAACCCCAGGTCAAGAGAGGGTGTGGAACCCCTGGACAAAACCCCTATACTGACTGAAACTTAACCTTTTATTTTTACCATTCACAACAGCAGCCCCCAGCAATAAAAAAGTGGTCATTGTGCGTCATAAAATTCCTTAACGGGTAAGTTTTCTAGGCACTAGGCATTGACAATAGTAGGCATTGGGCGTTGACTCAGCTAACTTCTGATAATGAGCGTTGGGTGCTCATAAAAGTTATAATTGGCCGCCCATGGTAGATGTAGCCAACTTTTATGATTTTTTTTCATTTCTTCAGTCCTTCCTAAAACCTAACTCAAAACAACTAAAAACAAGTAAATAAACATAAAAGATGCATAAACATAAATCTAAACCTAAATTTCTAACTAAATCTACTTTAAAGCGAAATAAGAAAAAATGAATGTCTTAAATAAGAAAGAATTATGATAACTACTCTATTTTAGCTATGTAAAAAAGGTAAATTAGGAAGTTATATATTAGTATTAATTAATTGTCATTTATCAATAACCATCTAAGATATGATCATTACCATATGTTTATGCTTATTTAGATGTGATTATAGTGAGATTGACTCTCCAAGGTCCCTTACTACCCAGGAACAAATTATATTCAAAACACTCAAAATTTGAGTCAACACAGGAAAACACTACTTGAAAAATTTGCTCACCAATCTATTATGATTCTACCGAGTTTGTTTTAATTTTACCGAGTTTACTCCAATTTTACAAGTTTCTTTGAAATTCACTACCTTTCCAATTCTGTATGTGATTTAACTCATTATAGAATTGTAAACTCGTATGATTGTACGAGTTAACTCGTAATTTTATAACTATGAGTATAAATATAAAAAATATTTATTCTAAGAATACACATACTAAAACATTAGTTATATTACTTCAAAAACAAACCTTTGTTATAAATAAAGGTTAACATTGCAGATTTTACGAACAATCATAACATCAACACAGGTAATACATTTCAATAATCTAAAACTTCGTAATTTAAAAAATTATTTAAAAAGTCATTTTTAAATAATATGCGATAATGAATATTAAATTCCGAAGGAATGTGCTATGTTTGTACATAAGAGAATATGAAAGGCTATCGTAATTGTATCGATGATATAATTAGTTACATTCTTACAGCAAGCTTGTCATTCTTGGAAACGAAGATGAGAATTCTGGAAACTGTTGCAGATGCAGCAAATTTTGGATTTGATTTTGAAAGTGGGGACCAAACAAAAGAGGTGAAGTGAGTAATTAACATTAGAAGAATCTTGGGCCTGGAAAAGATTCAGTTGTTTCTGACTTTATCGAACTGATCAGAGAAGCAGTTGTTTGTGTTGTTAGTATCTTTTGGATTTATTTGTGTGAATTGTTATCACATATTATTTCGGCATCTTTTCCATTTTCGACAGTGGTATATCTTTGGACTACTTTCCTGTTATATGTAAAACACTTTTAACTAATTCCCTTTTTCAAAAATAAATTATCAAATTTGTTCATAACTTTTATTTACTTTTTAAAATCATTATTTGAATCTGTATACTTAACGTGTTTTAGTCATAAAATTATTTTTTAATAAATTTTTAATTAATATTTTTCAAAAAATAATATTATTTTGTTTTAAGTACTTTATGTCCAATTAATTAACATGTTTTAGTCATATTTTTCAATCTTTATAGTACAACTTTTTTCTATAAAAATAATTAATTTAAGAGATAATTTTAAAAAAATCTTGTAAAATATAGAATTTTCTTTTAAAATGTCTTAAATTTAGGAAAAAGAAGTTGTGTAGTATACTTCTTGTAAGATAGTTTACAATTCTTTTAAACGTTTTAACTTTTTTTTTTATTCGTGTTAAAGACTTTGATTTTGTTTGATTCGTTAAAAATTTAGATACTAGACATAAATATTTATGTTCCACGTTAAAAAAAAAAATACAATGGGATGTACAAATTAAACAAAATGAAACTTAAATATTTTCTCTGTAAAGATTTTTATATTGATATTTAATAACAGTCATGAAACTTCAAGTTTTTCCTAGTTTAAAAGTCATAATTGATTGTTAATGTTTTGCACAGACAATATATACTAATCGAATTCTTAAAAATATACATTCTTGTTTAATTTGTATTTGGATACCATCTAAAATAACCATATTTTTAATTTACGTTATCACGCAACTCCAGCACAAATTGTAAATATTTTATTGTTTCCAAAAATCTAATTATTCAAATTGAGGAACAAAGGGAAGAACATGAAATTAGAGAAACCCAAGATCCAACCTAATTACAATTTATTGGGTTGGAATTTTATTTTCTTCTCATCAACCCAATGAAAACGGATTGGTTAATTCGGTCACTATTTTTTTAAAAAAAAATTAAAGAATAAATTTAATGTTTAAAAATTTTTTTATATATTTTTTAGGATATTTTTTTAAAAATAGAATATATCATTGTTGTAATACAAAATAAATAATAAACTATTAACTTCGATAGTATAAAGAATAAATTCTCATAAGAGTTTAAACTATCGTCTGAGAGCTCTTTATTGATTTTTTATCTACCAATAAACATTATCTAGTTAGAATGACCATGTGTTCTTGCAGTGTACAGAGTTTGATAGTCTCAATTCAGGAATTATAAATTAAATTACTAGAGACATTTTTTTAATTTAAAATAATAAATAATAATAATAATATAATATTATTATTGGGTTAGGTTGAGTCTCAAGTTCAACTCATTGAACTCATCACGCAACCCCTAGGGATTGAGTTTGATCAGGTTGGGTAGGGTTTCACTCAATCTAAACAAAATTCAACACAATCACTTTAGATTGGATTGGATCATTGGGTCACCCAACCCAATAAACATCCCTAATCATGATTAAAGATTAGTTAATAAGTCAACGGAATTTTTCCATAAAAAATCATGAAATACTAAACATGATTAACATTACTCTAGGAAGGTTAAAGACATTTTAGAAAAGTCTTAAAACAAACTAAAATTTTAAAAAAAAAATGTAGTTCCGCAGACAACTAAATGAATTCAACGACATAAGGCTGCTTAGCAAATTTAACATTACTCTAGGAAAGTTAAACACCTATAGAAAAATCTTAAAACAAACTAATTTTTTTTAAAAAAAAAAAACATTGTAGTTTGACACAACTAAATGAATTCAACCACATAAAGGTTGTTTAGCGAATTAAAGCTCTCACTAACAAATTCAAGTAACAAAGAGAGATGTTCAATATATTCCGGTTAACAAAAGAACTCATATGGTAGATTTACGGAACATATAAGGCAAATAAAGCATGGTGAATCCAAACTACCAATAGTGCTTCAATTTCTCTTATTTCTTTTTTGCAATTTTAGCCAAAGTAATATCATTATGTTGATTGGTTTAGAATAGATTATTATATTTATTGTTTAAAAAATAAAATATAAAATTAAAAAATATATCATAAAATTAATAATATATGAGCAAAAAAATGTACATTTTAGAGAAAAAAAAGTGCAACAATAATAATTTATTAAAAATATATGATTAAAATTTGTGATAAATCAAATACATATATTAAAAAATAAAAAATTAATTATAATTTCAACCATTAATTTTTAACCTAATACTTTGTTTCTAGTTATAAACTCTAAAGATTTATTAAAATATAAAAAATCAGAACATAAAATATAATTGATCGGTTTGATTATCAACATAAAAAACCCTGAATCCAATTCGAAATGATTGAATTTGTATATTTTCCGATATGATATGAATCAATCCCAAATATTTAATTATTTTACTATGTATGGGTCTTGTACTCTTCTCTTTTACCAATTATCAGGTTACATGTGAATTTTATTTCCACAATACTGTATGAGACAAGAATTGGAACTGTAAGTTCCTTGTCATATTACTTGTGTAGCATGTGAACTATGCAAGCCTGTTGGCTCATCTGATCATAAAAAGGAAGATACTTACGTATTTGAGTTGAAGATATTTTCATCCTGCCACTACCAACGCAACGCAAGAACTATCCAACAGATATTGAAATTCTGTCAACATTTTTCACTAGCATTTTTCTTTCAAGTTTCAGCTCTTTATTTTATTTTTTTTTAAGAAAAAAAAAAAAAAGCCCACTTCACACGCAACAATGATACTTGTGACTTGTCCTCTCAAATCCCACGCAAGTGCAACTACCCATTTTCATATAGGAATTTATTGTTTGTGTTTATCTTTCTTTTTTCTTTTTTTGATAGAGATTGATATTGCAATCTTTTTCCTCCCTTTAAAAAATTAAATTTAATTGTAGGACCGATTAATTTTTATGATGATTGTATAAGAAAGATCTTTAGTTTAATTTAACAAAACACCAATATAATTTTATTGGATTTAAATACTTTAAAGTGCAATGCTGTGTAAGACATAAACTCAAAGTATTTTTAATTTTAAAATATAAATAATTTATGTATTGGCATTGCAAATAATCTAATTATATATCGTTGTGTATTACTATGATTAGATTTTTTATTTTTATAACAACTACTTTAGAATTCATCTAATGGTTATTTCTTACTAGTTGATAGTATTTTGTAAAGAAAATAAAAATTTTAAGATTCTTGGAGTTTTCAATTCTAAAAATGTTAAGTCAATTTGGATGAAAAGGAACCAAAATTTATCATTTTCAAAAATTAGGACTCAGATTGAACTTTTTATTAATAGTGAAACAAAAAAAAAAAGTAATGAAATTTATTTTAAAATATGAAAATCCATTTAAATGACTAATCTCTTTTAATTATATATACAGCGTTTTAATGCACATCTATTAGAAGATCGAACCCTGACCACAACATGTAGGTAAAATTGAAATTAACAATACTAAAGGCCAAAACTTACTAAAAAAAGGACAAAAAATAGTAAAACGCAAAAATAATGACACAAAATGTGACTATTAATATAAGGGAGAAAGCCTTAGGGAGATTGAAATGTAAAAGGAAACAAAAGGACACACCAATTTAAAATGCTAAATAAAACTTTTAGAACTTTCACTATGGTGAGCCAACACACAATGGAATCAGTAGGGTTTTGTCCTGACCGAAGGCAACCATAAAACTAAAACATGCTTCTCTATCTCAAAATAGGATATATAGATGGACCAAAGTTTTCATAACAAAGGAGACATCAACATGAAACCATGGTAAAGAAAACATGTTATTTGAGCTAGGCGACGGCGTCATGTAGAATGAAAATTTGACGAATATCTTCAAACTTCTAAGTAGATCATCTAATGATCTCGAACTTCTTTGTAGTGCTAGCTTATGAATTATTCACGAAATATGTAATTTTTGCAATTTTAATGGTTGATCCAGCCAGATATTGTCTGTATTAAAATTATTAGGAGTCATAGATAAAGTATCAAGATTTGCGTCTCACCCAAAAGTGTTGAAAATAATTTTGTAGTGGATGTCCTCGTTTTTGGTAGTAGATTCAAGAACATAAAAAAGGTTCATATCTTATTGTGATAGAGAGTCTAGGAGGGCGTTTAATTTAAAAAAGATATGTTCTATTTTCATTTTTTACTTTCATTTTTTGAAAGCTATTTTTGTTTGTAATTTTTTTCGGAGTTTAAAAAATATATTTATTTTCACTTCTTATTTTCTATCTTTTGAAAATGAAAATATTGAAAATCTGTTTGTTTTAACCATTTTGATAATAAGGATATATGGATAATTTTTTTAAAATCCTATACATTGAAGTTTCTTTTGAATGTACTGTGTGGTATGAAAAAAAAAATTGAATTTCAATTCATGTGTCTATGAAACACAAGTAAAAACAATAACATCCTCGGATAACTTTGTAGTGTTATCCTTCCTCTGTCAACAACAACTCAAAAAGCAAAGGGTTTTCGATTATAAATTATTATAATTAATTAGCATTCGAAAGACTTTTCATCAAATGATAGTGCTAATAGTTATAAGGAGGAGTCTCCAAGTTTTGTTTTGCATGAGGTCGGATTAGATCTTATGTAGTTTCGTTGTTTATTTATTTTCATCAATATCCCAAAAAATAAATGAAGTATAACATTATTAAAAATATGCATAATGGAAATTGTCACCTTTCTTCCTTTCAATATTATACAACTAAAATTGGGATTTGTTATCAAAATATGCACAAGATTATTAAGTGATGGAGAGTAAAAATAAAGATCACTCTACTTTAATTCATTAAAGAATATAAAAGGGTCGCGTATGAATAATGTTGAAAGGGTGTGATTTGGGGAGGAAAATTATTTTGTGGGATGTGAATTTGTCGCTGATGTATGTATACCTGCTTTTCGGAATTGTAGGGAATTTCAGAAGCATGTGATGGTTCAGCTGTTTGTGTTTGGAATGTAAACAAAGTTACACGTTTGTTAAATATGAGAGTAGATGTAAATTTATATACACAGAAACACTTCTATAGATAAAAGAGACATTTTAAGAGGTAACCAAAAACAAAACAATAAACACCTTAATTCAAAGCGAACAATATCTTACCAATACAAAAATAAATAATGTGTACGGTGAACTCTCCCAATACATAACAGTTTGTTGAAAACTTAAATAGCTAAGGGTTAACATAGAGGGATAAAGATTAAAACTTGGGGGTAGTCTAGCTGTGTGTGGATATGGAGGGTTGCTAACTATTATGTGATGGCATGGAGGTGGTGGTGTTCCATGGCTACGGAGGTGGAGTAAGCTAACGAAAGCACAAACAACATAAAGTAAAATCTAGATTTACTCTAATTTATCTAAAAAATACAATAAAAAATATAAAGGGAAAATAATGCATAAAATTATTCATTTTTTTCATTGTCCAACTTACATTACAATAATTCCTTAAATAGTAACTATTGATCCAATTGAATGACAATAATATATACGTCTCATTTAGTGGGAATTAAAATAAAATATTAAAATATAAATAATATAAATCCTGTTATTTTAAAACCAACCTATATAATTTTCATCCTAACATTGCCATCCTTTTTAGTTTGAACCTTGCACTTAGGTCTTAGAACTGTAAAAGGAACTTAACTCTTTGCCTCATGGTTTCTTGTTTATGCTATCTTTGGCAGGAGTGAGATATAACTTAGAGGTTCAATTGCGAAAATTTAGGGTTGGACTCATTAGCAATGGGTGTCATAAATAAATAAAAAATCTAATATTTTTGTAATGACATTTAAAAATTAAGATTTAGAATTTTATATTTGAATGTATTTATATTTTATTTGTGTGTATTTTAAATTTAAACTATTTTATTTTATATTTTAGAATTGAGAATTGATATTATATTTAATTATTTTTTATGACATTTAATATTTAACTATTAAGTAATAAGTACTCTAACTTTGTTTAATTATTGTCTTGTAATCTATTATGAAGTGACTTTAGATATATATTGAATTTTTATAATAATTAAAAATGAGATAAATTGTTTTTTTCCTTAAAAACTTTTTTATGTTTTATGCAGATTGACTAGCGAGCCTTTGTGGGTTTTGCGAGGCAGGTACACACTCAAATATAATGAACTCGTTTATAATACGGACTTTGTGGACCGAGTTTCATGGGTTGCAAGTCGAGTTACCCATATACTAATCTCTAATAAAGACAAAGCGAGCATTTCATATGAGAAAAGAACTGAGAATGGCAAAAAAGACTTTAATAAAATTACATATCTTGCACCATGGTTTTAGAGTCATCATTTTCCATTTCTTTGAAAACATGAAAAATAATAATTTTTTGTTTTCACTTTTCACCTTCATTTGAAAAGATTTTTAAAAAGTAAAACAAACATACTTGTACTGCCATTTTCTATTTTTTGTAAACATAAAAACAAAAAATCTCAACTTTCTCATATGAATCAAAACATAAATATGTTGTTACTCGCACTCTAAATTTGAATTGTAAAGATCTTAAGCAAAATCATTTGCAAAAACAAAATATGTCTTTACAGAATAAATCAAACAAAAACATTGAATTCCTTCAAATAGTATAGTTATGCTTATATAGAGAGGTAGAGAAAGAGCGAAGGGTGGGAAGAGGGGAGGTGGTTGGGAGGAGATATTCCAAGGTATGCCCCCTACTCCTTAGCAGGAAAGAAGGTAATGTGGAAATCTCTTTTGGAACACAGGTAGTAGTTTCAAGGCTACTTGTGGTGTGTTGCAGGGGACTTCAATGCAATGAGGTCCGCGGAGGAAAAAATTGGTGAAAATGGGTTGATTGGTGCTAAATTGTGGGGTATAAAAGAATTCATAACCTTTATTGGCCAGATGGTTGGTAATCAGTTTACATGGTTTAGTGCTTGGAGCAAAGGATGCAGTGTCTTGGATCGTTTCCTTATATCTCGAGAATGGATTGATATTACTTCCAACTGTTTTCAAGTGAATATGATGAAGGACTATTCTGATCATTGTCTCATTGTTCTGAAGCAGTCAGAAGTAAACTGAGGGCCTAGGCCATTCAAGTTCATAAATAATTGGTTGAAGTGTGATGGATTTGACGAATTTATCAAGCAAAGGTACAAGAAGTTGGAGGTCAAATGATGGGGTGCATATGTTTTCAATGAGAAATTGAAGGCATTAAAAGCATACATTAAGAGCTGGAATAGTGAGAATATTAGTGAGTTGGAATTCAAAATTAAGGGTTGGAAAGATGTAATATCTGATTTTGATAAATAGGTGGGAGAGTGTAGTCTCGGGGATGAGGGGGTGGTCAAGAAGCGATGGAGGCTTTGGGTGACCTGAAAAAATGGAGTAATTACCAACAGGCATTATTGCTGAGAGGTCAAAACTTAAATGCTAAAGAAGGGTGATGTCAACTCTCGGTACTTTCACGCATCTATTGCTCAAAAGAGGAACACTAAAGGGATTCTTGGGGTGGTGTCAAAAAGGGGAATGGTGGAGGACCCAAGATTAGTGAAACAGGAAGTTTTTTATTTCTTTCAGGATTAGTTTCAAGATGAGTGGGAGGGTTGTGTTAGTTTGGATGGGATGGAGTTTAAAAGCCTCACAAACATCCAAAGTGAAGAGTTAGAAAGGGAGTTTTGTGTTTGGGATTGTGACAGCTCAAAGGCTCTGGGCTTGGACGGATATAATATGATGTTCGTGAAGCATTACTGGGATCTTTTGAAAGAATATATCAGAAGAGTATTTGAGGACTTTTATAAATTTTGTAAGCTTTCTAGGGGGGCCAATGCATCATTTATCTCCTTGATCCCTAAGAAGAAGTGTCTAGGGGGATTGAATGATTACAGGCCAATCTCGCTAATTGAGGTGTTGTATAAAATAATTGCAAAGGTCCTGGCTCATAGGCTCTAAAGGGTGATACTTGATATTATTGAGGAGTCTCAGACAGCGTTAATAAAAGGAAGGTATTTGCTAGATAGTGTGGTAGTAGTTAATGAGTTGATTCATGAAACTAAGCAGTGGAAGCAACCTATGCTTTTATTTAAAGCTGACTTTGTGACAGCATATGATTTAGTAAATTGGTCTTTTCTTTTTTACACGCTTAAGCACTTTGGGTTTGGTGATAAAAATGGGTTGATTGGATTCATGGTGTCTCTCTTCCTCGTCAGTATAGGTTCTGGTAAATGGGAGCGCAACTAAGGAGTTTAATATGTATAAGGGTTTAGGGAAAATTTGTCTAATCAAATCTACCTTGTTTGCAATTCCCCTCTTTTATTTATCTTTTTTCAAGGTCCTAAGGAAGGTGGATGAAGCTATTTAGTCCTTGCAAAGGGGTTTTTTATGGGGGGGGTCAAATGAGTCTCATAAAATAGCCTGGATTAATTAGGAATAGGTGTGTAAATAAAAGGATAAAGGAAGGCTGAGAATCAGAGAAATTAAAGCGTTCAACAAAGCTTTGTTGGGAAAATAGCAATGGAGAATCCTGTAGAGAGATAGAGCTTTATGGGTTAGAGTATCGGAGGCAAGATATGGGCTGCAGATCCAGGGGAACTTATCAGTCCAGTGTAGTAGTAGAGATTCCCAATGGTGGAGGGACATCCTAAAGGTCTCTGCAAAGGAAGGGATTGGGGAATGGTTTACTAGGAAGGTTCAACCAATTGTAAGGAATGGCTCATTGTTTTGGCTATGAGAGGGGGGTTGGAAGGTGATTGTGGGGCCAAAGTCTCTTTTTCCAAGGTTGTACAAGATATCTACTCAACGAGGGGCATGTATATATGAAGTAAGGGAATGTAGTAACAATAGATGGGTTTAGCATCTAAGATGGAGGAGGAAACTGTTTGGTTGGGAAGAGGAGCAAGCTAGAGAATTGGAAGGAATATTGGAAGGGGTTGTCCTGGGACAATTAGGGGGGATGGGTGGAAATAGGAGTGAGTCAAGGGATCTCTGAGTTGTACCTGGTTAAAGAGGCATACTGTCTAGTTAAAGGGGTGACTCAAGCTAACATATCTTCTTTTTTTTATAGGTTATGGAAGTTAAAAGCCCCTTCCGCTTGGAAGGTGACCTTGAACAGAATTTCATCAAAAGTAGAGCTAGCAAGGAGATATGTCCTTCAATTATCAGATACTTCTTATCCCCTATGTAGCTTAGCCCATGAGTCAGTGAGTCATGTACTATTTTCCTGTAATTGTAGCCATTCTGTTTGGATGCACTGTTATAGGTGGCTCATATTTCAGTTAGTGTTGCCTGTGGATTATGAGATGAGTTTTTGGCAAATATTGGGAACCTGTAAGTCAGTTGGAAAAAGTGTCAATTGTATACTTTAGTGGTATTTGGCTATCGGTGATATGTGGTATTTGGTTAGTTAGAAATAAGGTGATCTTTAAAGGTACATCTTTCCTTGCTGAAGAAGTAGAGCAACTGGCCATGGGAAGAGTTTGGTCGTGGATTAAAGGGTATGATGGGGTATTAGCAGACTCATTTGCAGAATGGTTCCAACAGCCAATTTTGTGCATGAAATGGATCAAGTTGTAGCGGGCGAGTAACTGTTGATTGTAGAGGTACCTAATACATTGTAATGATATATTGTTATTTTGGCTTATATTGTGGAGGCATGACTACTTGTAGCAATTGGTAGAGATTTCCTTTTGTATTTGCATGCTTCACTTTTATCTTGTTTTAATGTTGTATCATCGTTGCAACTCTCTCATGCCCTCTGTCATGTCTTATGCCAAGTGACTGATTAAGAATAATAAAAATTTGCCTTTTACCAAAAAAAAATCAAACAAAAAAAATCAACTTTTTGCTATAGCCTAATTACATAACTACTACAAGCTTCATAGTTAAAATTACAACTAAATTAACTTATAATTCATTATTTTGTTAAGCATTTTGAGAAGATTTTTGCTAATTTAGAGATATGATTGAAGATGGAGAAAAGAAGTTGTAAAAAAAGCAAACACAACATTATCTTTGTATGAGTTGATAAAAAAGTCACAAAATTCAAATAATTTCTTGAAAATGATATTAATTTTTTTTTATGTATATCTTCAATGATACCAAAATATTAATATATTAAAATATACAATCCACTTAAATGACTAAATTCTTTTAATATAATTTTTACACACATGTATTATATATAAAATGAAAAAAAAAAACCCTTAAGTTTTGGCAACAGTTGTCTGTTTCATGTCAGATGGGTAAAACAAGTTTTTTTAAAAACACCGAATCGTACCAAACCAAATTATTTAAAGCAGTTTGATTCTTAAACCAAAAAATGAATTGTTTTAGAAAATCAATTCAAAACCAAATTATTTTTATAAAACTGATTCTGAACTAGTTCAAAAAAATTTTAAATTGACCTAGTTTCGAATTGATCTTTTTTTAGTTAGTACATTTCCTATAGTGTTGTAAACATGATCACAACTATGTGGGTGACTTGAGGATGTGTTTTTCTGCTAAACACATTTCCCAAAGAATTATGAAACCTATCACAAGGGTATGAGCAATATTGGGATGCTTTTTTCGTGCTCAACGTGTTTTCCAAAGGATGTGAAAATTGGCACAGATGTGTGAGATACATAAAAAATAAAAATATTTTTCTTTTTTCACAATACTTCAATGCCTAAAAACAAAAATCCAAAATTTCAAATCGCAAGGTTCAACAAAGATTTTATAGAAGAATTACAAGGTTAAAATAAAACTACTAATCACTCAATCATCTAAGTATGTAGTTGTTACATGATATAAAAAAATTGGTTATTTCTACTCAGTGCATATCCCCAAGGATGTGAACATAGACACAAAGATGTGGATGCTTGTGAGAGAGTTTTTCTTACTCGGTTTTCTTACAGAGTTGTAGGTATTATAACATATTTGTGAGCAATGTTAGAAACGTTTTCCCCCTCAGTGTGTATTCCATGCTGTTGTGGAGATTGACATAAAGGTGTGGGATTCAAAACTTTTTCTTAAAAAAATCAGTTATTAAACTACTTTTAGAACTACTTCAGTTAATATTTATTAAACTAGTTCAATTTAAAACCAATTCAATTTGATCCGGTGTTTCGCCATCCATAGCTTCATGGAATGCAAATATATTTTGAAGTTCTACATTCATACAAATATTATAATAGGAATAATAATCACATTTAGCTAAATTTTAATATTTCTAAAAATAATTTTTAAATTTTGAAATAAATTTAAATAAAATAAAAGTTGCAAGTCTAATTAATAGTAACCTCTCTTATTGTGATATTTTCTATAGAAATAAAACTATAGAAAAACATAAAAAGTGAAAGTTACATCATTTAAAAAAAAAATGTAATTTTTTTATAAGCAAAAGAATTATATTAATAAGTAAACATAAACGGAAAGCACAAGGACTGTCTTCTACTCAAGTAAACAAGCCATAACACAACTACAAAAATGAGGCAAGAAATGCAGGAACTTTTCCACCAAAGCAAAAAAAACATTACATAACACCGTACTAGGAAGACCTCCTTCCACACAAGAGAGAGGATTCATGATCCATTCTATGAAGAAATGGAGTATGACTTTAGCTGTGTGACATCACTCCCAAGATGTCACTTGCGTTGCTTGTACCATCGCCTATATGTCTAGGGGGTTTTGCATGAAAAACTGCAGCATTCCTTGCTTTCATAAGCTGCCAAATCCCAACAAATCAAACGCAATTCCAAATGTTTCTCCTTCTCTAATTACTAGTTATCATACCCCTAAATTGATAGGGGTGTCCTTTGACATCATTTGATAAGATTGTAGATATATCTCACCGATAACAAAGTTTTTGCCACATTAATTCAGGAATAAGTATGATTCTATCTTCACCACCTTTCCAGGTAGACCACATACTTCCTCTCCTAACTGGATAATCATTTGTTGTAACAAGTTCTGCCTAGCGGGTATCCTGTCTGCCTCTAGCTATCAAGCCAATAGTTAAACCTTCAGGGGTACCCCTTTCTCCCAAAACATTCCATGGGAATCCTGAATCACCCAACTGTGCTCTAAAGCTAACAGGGTGCTTGTAAACTAAGACTACTGAGACTGATCTTGAGACCAAACTGACATGTCTTGGACCCCGTCAAATAATTGCACTACCCTAGCTAATACTCTGAATCCTGTAAACACTTTCATCCCATGCAAAAATTCTTCATCGCCAAACCCAATTTCAACTCAACCTGGCACCTCATTTTGTTTTTATGGATATGTTCTTGTCCATAGTGAGCCCATAGAGTTGATTATATTTCTCCCTAAGACTACACTCCTCTAACCACTTATCCTGCCTAAAGGCAACTTCCCCTGCCATCTCCCAAGTTGTGACGCACATTTGTTGACCACCATTCTCCTTATCCCTCACCTTCAGCCTTAATGGAGTGTAAGTCTTACCACCATCGAGAGCATCTACTTGATCCCACCTCCCAATGACCATCTAAATGTGCATATTTAGATTGCAGCACTCACACTCACAAATTATCACTATCCACTTACTATAGTCATTTCCATTTTTCCAACAGTGTCAAATTGAACTTATGTATATCTTGCAACCCCAATCATCCATTCTCATTCCCCCTTGCACACTAAGTCCCAAGAGATTCAATGGACTTTCCTTCTATTCCGCAAAGAAAGTTTGAAAACAAGGAATAAAATTTATCAATTATACTTTTTGATGTCTTGAAGAAAGAAAGATAATAGGTGATAAGCGCATACATACATATTCTCCCAAGACAAGCAAGACTGTAGTCTTTTTCACACTACATCCACATGGCTAGTTTTGTTGAGTTGTCTCCAATGGACAAACTCAAATACTTAAAAGGAAATCTTCTCACCTTGAGTTTAAAAGAATTATTATTCACACCAACCATGGATGCGAAACGTTGAGATCATGGAGAAGACTTTTATGAAAATTCACTTAAATTTTCTTATCTCACATTTAATTTTAAAAAATGTACTTGAAAATAATTTTTCAAAACCTTACATGAGAATTTAATATTCTTATCTCATTTCAGATAATACAATTTTAATAGGTGAAACATATGTCCTCTAAATAATTTCTTTTTCTACACCATTTTCATAATTTGCTCTTTTTTTTAACATTTGTTTTGTTTTGTTTCTACATAAATCCCTGAGCACAACATCTGGGTAAAATTGAATTAATGATACCGAAGTCAAAGGTCTATAGGTAGAAATTTCTTTCATCTCTTTCGGATTGAGATCGTAGTTGCCTTTAGCATAAACTCATGCTTATTTCGTTGCAAAGTGTGGAGATCGATGAAGTTCCTGCTTCCGTGAAACTTCTTTAAGATTTATTAGGAACGCCTTTTAATAACCACCCTCCAAAAAAATCCCGCTATAAAATGCTATTTTGCGTTTAAGAAAAATAAATAAAATAGTTGAAAAAATTAAAATGAAATAAATGCATTATATATTGCGATTGTCAGGAATCTTGTCATATGCACCGAATAGCAGATATTTTTCAACTGGCATGCTTTCCAAATATACTTGGAGACAAATTTTAATCATTCCCGGATTTTTTATTATTTTTTTTTTTGTATGAAATGTACAAGTTTCTTGATAGATTAACGTAAGTTACCACTGAAATGTGGCAAAGCAACCCCACATGGGAAGGAAGTTTCGCGAGAAAAAAGAGGTAACGTAAAAGAGCTTCTTCTTTTCTTTTCAATTCCTTTTCCATCTTTCTCTCTCTCTCTCTCCTTTATTTCTTATTTCATTCTCTTATGTTTCCACATTCCATGTGAACCTTCTAGAACTACATTTCCATTCCATGGCTCCGCCGCCGGAACACAACGGCGATTCCACCAGCGGTGACTCTCAAAGATCCATTCCCACGCCGTTTCTCACCAAAACCTACCAGCTCGTCGACGATCACGCCATCGACGATGTCATTTCCTGGAACGATACTGGATCATCCTTCATCGTTTGGAACACCACTCTTTTCGCCAAGGATTTGCTTCCTAAATATTTCAAGCACAACAACTTCTCCAGCTTTGTTCGTCAACTCAACACTTATGTAATCTAACTAATTCGTCTTCTCTATCAATTTCTATTTTCTTTTTTTCTTTTTCTTTTTAATTTTTCCTTCATTAATTTGTAGGGATTCAGAAAAGTAGTACCTGATCGCTGGGAATTCTCGAATGAGTATTTCCGAAGAGGCGAGAAACGGCTTCTCTGCGAAATTCAGCGACGGAAGATTCTTTCGGCGTCGGTGGGAGCAACTGCGACTGCAACGGTTCCGTCGCCGCGGCCGCTGACTACGATTCCGACTGCGAAGCCGATCGTATCGCCGTCGAACTCAGGAGAGGAGCAGGTGATTTCGTCGTACTCGTCGCCGTCGAGAGCGTCGGCGGACCTGATGGACGAGAACCAGAGGTTAAGAAAAGAGAACATTATGTTGACGAAAGAATTGGAGGAAATGAGGTCGCTCTGCAACAATATATTGAATCTCATGTCGAACTACGCAAACGCTCAAGCGGACGATGGTTCTGCGGCAGCGAAGACGCTTCGTCTGATGCCGGCGAATCGGTGCTCCGGCGAGGATGTCGCGGAGGAGATGAATCCGAAGCTGTTTGGGGTGGCGATTGGCACGAAGCGAGCGAGAGAGGAGGGACGAGGAGCGGAGTATGATACGGTTTTGAGTCTGCATCAGCCGTTCCATGCAGTCGTGAAAAATGAACCGTTAGATTTCGGAAGACAAAGCGAAAATAGGAAAACGCCGTGGCTTAATCAGTGTCGTGTATCAAATCAGAGAGTGTGTAATTGACACGACGTTGTAACAGCATGCTAGGTTGAGGTAGGGGCGTCGTAGAGAATGAGAGTCTGTAAGCACGGAGACGCACGTGTCTAATGTACGTCGTTAACCGTTTGAGGCTTTTTTTCTTAGAAGTTTCTCAGAAGAAAACGACACTTTCCGTTCATTTCCTGATGTTTCTCTTTAATCTATTTTAAGTTGGGGCCACATATTGGACTTGTAGTGTACATTTGCTTTGGCAAGAAAAAATATAATTAAATTTGGTTACTCTTTTAATCCATATAATTGTAAACTTTTATCTTTTATTTTATAGTAAAAAATAATTAGTTTTAGTTTCTACACATTTTTGAATTCTTATATGTATATATATTTCAATTTATTTTACTGTTTAAATTTATAAAATTAAAAAATAGTAAGACAAAATTAAACATTTTAAAAATATAGTGGATAAAAAATATAATTAAGTGATTTAGATACTGAGATGATTGACAAATAATGAATAAAATGAAAATGAAAATGTAGGTAGACAGGACCTATAAATGAGTACAGCATTTTAACTTAACTGGAAAGACATATAAGCATGAGTTATAGCAGCAGCTGAAATAAAAATAATGATAGGAAGAGAAACCAGACTAGAAAGTTGCCTAGAAAACAAAAACGTAGTATTGATTTTATGAAGGGTGGAACGTTCTTGTTTCAGTGAAGACTAAAACCCCACAAGGTGGATCTTGTCTGGAGTGAAATTTCTATAGAGGTTGCGGAAAGGACAGTTTTTCAAAAGCACGCCTTCCAGTTTGTAGATATTGAAGAAAGAAAGGAAACCATTTTGATTCACCTTCACACTTGACAGCTTTCGCTGTACCGACCAATGTTGTAGCTCCACTCACATCAACTATCAAACTTTTCCACACCTGCACTTGTTGAACTTTACACACGCTTCCAGTACTAGGAATAACTCTTGTGCATCCATAGTACTCCATACACCTAAAACGCTATTCATATCCACTGCATACGGCTCTTCTATTATTCTTAGGAAAAATCTACTTTGTTTTGTTGTTAACATTAGTTTAGATTCATTCATTTTTAAATTAATGAGTTCACTCTTCTATATTTTTTATTTTAACTTAAGAGCATTTTAACGTTTAAAAACTCAATGCAAGACAAATGACTTATATTTTCTTATGGACAAAAATTATTGTAGGTAAAACTAAAAATACTTTTACGTGTTTAGGTTAAATGTGGGCAAAACTTTGTAAAACTCTAATAAATATGAAAAATTTAGACATACTTTTACCAACAATGCTTATTGTACGTAAAACTTTAAAAGATTTGCACCTATATATGCTTTAGTGTAAGTATAACTTTCAAAGATTTGTACCTGGAGCCACTTTGGTACAGGTAAAATCCAAAAGACAACCTTCATATCATCAATCACTTTGCTTTGGTGCAGTTAAAGTTTACAACATTTCTACTACAAACGCTTAATGTTGATAAAACCCTTAAAAAATATTTCTATTCATAATTATTTGATGTAGGTAAAAAAGAAAAATATAATAATTAAATTATATAAACTAGATATTATTATTATTATTATTATTATTATTATTATTATTATTATTATTATTATTATTATTATTATTATTATTATTGATGATGATAAGAAAGAGAATACATTACTATTATTATCATCATAGTTTTTTTTTTAAAATACTAAACCTAAACTCTATTTTTTGGATTAGAATTTATAGGTGTGGAATAGAGGTAAAAAAAAAGTAAAAAGCAAAACACAGTTATATCAACCTCAAGAAATTTAAGTTTTAATTTTTTTATAAGAAAATATTAATTATTAATATATTAATTTTTTTTATTAAGAAAATAATTCAAACTCAGGAAAATTTTTTCACCTGTACAGGAAAAAAGTTGTCCCTACACAGTGAATAACTTTAAGTTTTAACCTTTTTAATTTTGACACACTTACACCAATGGCATTACATGCATCACTCCAACCACATTACTTCCTTTATCTAATGGCTTGATCACTCTTCTCCTTTCGATATTCAAATTCGTTATTAACGGTGAGTCCTTATGTAACTTGCTCTTCGTCTTTGTTTGTTCCTAATTTTCTAGGGTTTTGATTCTATTTTGTTATATAGGTAGCTTCATTAGAAATTTAGAATAGACTCTCACTCTTCATCTATATCTCTTGTTATTCTCACCCAAAACTAGATCATTTTCTCTGTTCAAAGAGATTTATTTCTACTTGTTCTCTCTCGTTATGTGAGCTCAATCTCTAATATCTATCTCCCACTCTTTGATTCCCCTCTTCTTATTTCAAATCAATTGGATGGTTATTTTCAGGCTATTGTAACTAGATTTTCATCAATTTCAACAAGGAAGGTATCAAATGCATTGAAGATTTTGATATTTTGATAAGTGCATGGTTGCCACAGGTGACTAGAATGAATTTCACAAAAAGATATATGCTTATAAAGTTGATCCTATTATACTCTTTTAGTATTAACAGATGAATTTTTACCATCACAAAGTTCTTTATAACCTAAACTAACCCTCAACGTCCTGCACCATGATCCAACTTGGTCTACCACTACACAAGTCATCTTCATAAATCTATGCAGAAGGTTAAGGATAGAATGGCTAAGGCCACATCCAATATTTTTGTTTTAAAATACATTTTGAAAACAAAAATGTGGTCGACAAAAATGGTTTTCATGAAGTTTTTAAGTTATTCTTAAAATAGTTTCTATCCATTTCAAAAATAATATAAATTTATTTTTTAGGTATTTTTTTAATTTTTATTCAAACTTGTTGTTAGTTGTCACTCATCGCTGACTTTTTACCATTAGTTACCTCTAACCGCTAGTCACTAACTATAACCTTTGATCATCGATCATCAGTTGTAACATCCTATTGCTCGTAGGGGTTGGTATACATATTTATCTGTCCTGTTTAAGTCCAGCCTGCAAAACCCACATTTTAAACGGACTGGATAAATCCAGTCCGCTAAAATAAATGAATTTTTTTTGTGAGTTCGTATTTGGTCCGCGAGGTCCACAGGCCTACATATACACATTTTTTTAAATAATTAAAAAAATGTCTATATTTTTTAAACTAACTAAATTATAATATATCATACTAAATATTATATCATTATTTATAATAATCTAAAACATTCAATATTTTCAATATTAAAAATGTAAAATATCACAATTTACAAAAAAAAAAGTCACAATATTAACACAAACTAATAATATAAATGACAAGTATGCCCTTTAAACGAACTACGGGCCCAGCCCGTGAGCTCATGGATTTAGCTAGCAAAGTCTGCAATGTTGTAGACCGGGTTCAAATTTCTTCTATAGTTATGATTCTTTAAAAAAATGGTTCAAAACCTGCACGGGCTTGCAAGTCTGCGGACTTGAGTCCGTATACCCACCCCTAATTGTTAGTCACTAGTTGCAACTTTGACCAACTATTGTTGACCTTTTGTCATTGATCATCAATCGCCACATTCAAATACTTCTTACCCATCATCACATTCATCTGTTAGTCATCAATTACCACCTCAGGCTACTGGTCACCAGTAGTCACCTTTGGTCGCTAATCATCAACTATTTGTCACTAATTGCCAATTTTTAGACAGTCACCGGTCATTACCTTCGACTATTGGTCATCAATCACTACCTTTGACAGTTGATCACCAATCGCTACCTTGTGTCACCAAATCATCAATCGTTAGTCACTGATTGTCGATCTTTGGTCACTCGTTATCAATCATCACCTTCAATTATCGATCACCATTTGCTGAAAAGAAATTATTCTAGTCTGATTAAAGATTCGACAACATGAACTCGTTTTTGCCAGTATAATTTTTTTCCTTAGCCAACACTAAAATTATGGAGACATCCGACAATAGTTTGGAACATGGGCATTGGATAACAGCAAGTATAACATTGCTCATTTTGTCTGCAACAACATTAAGTATGTCAACCATAAGTCCTTTAGATTGTTGGTGTTGGGTTGATCTCCATAAATGATGAAGTGTGCTTGTTAAGAATCAAGAACGCAACCATTTTTGAGGCATGTTAGACATTGTCCTAAATGACTTAGCCATGGTATATCACAAGTCCCCTAGGATATAACAAGAACCTCTCGAATGTGTCTAGTAGTGAAAACTGGAGGTACTATGTATAGTGCTCTAGTTGTAGGTCTGATAATTATCAAATTTTTTATTATTTCATAGATAGAAATTTGTCAACTATCTCTTTTTTCTCAACTCTTTCCATAGATTTGGATTTATTTTGTTGTAAATATGCAATTATAATCACCATATATTATTGTTTATCTTTTTTTTAAGTGCATATTTAATGTTGGATTTTTTAGCAGACTTTACATAGAATTAGGAAATGCAAGAAGCAAAGGAGAAGAAGTTGTCAAAGCCATCTCACCAAGCGAATAACTCTTGCTCAACGTGTGGTTCTCGCTAAGTATTTGAGTGTTGTTGAGCGAAAAACCATGGTATGTTGCAATAAAGAGTAATTTGCATTGAGTAAGCAGTTATCCCTGAGCAAGGAAATAGGGCACAAAACAATTATCGCTTAGCAAGCACGTGTCGCCAAGTAAAGGAGCAGAATCAAAGTGTCGTCGATAAACGAGTAAGTGTTGTTAAGTGACGAGCCTCAGGATCATCACTATAGTTCATCCTTGTTGAGTAACAAGGTTTCATTGAGTGAGAAGGATTAGATTTCTCAATGCAATTAAAAGAAAACTTTGGAGGAAAGGAAAGCAATTGGCCAAGGAAAGAAAACAGAATAAAAAAACAAGACATAATGGAAGTGGATTCTCTTTTACTTTTCATTCTCTTTCAATATATCTTCTTTTACTTTTCTAGCTGTTGATTGTTGCTCATAGTTATGAGTAGCTAAATCTCCTATTAGTTGGGAGACTGATGTATTGCTCAACACTTATGTAACTATTTGATTGTCTTATTGAAAGTTTATTCTCTCATTATGTGTTCTTGTTTGTTTTTAATGTTTGTATTTTGTTTCATTATCCTTAAACTTTTTTTAATCCACTGGGGAGAATTACTAAATGATTTCAAAGTAAAGGATTTGAGGAAAACATCGTATAAATATCGTATCTAGGAATAGAATAGTATTTGTACGTGTTTTATTTTTTATTGATTGAAAACTCTAACTATCTAATAATTTTATTGAGGAATTGGTGATGTTGAATAGAATAGTTAAGGTTCTCACAAGGAGAGATTAGCGTTTGCTTACTTTTGGTGGGAAAGGAACTGAGATTAACTTGAAATAGATAAATATTTTAGTTAACGAAATGTTGAATAATAATATGAGATCCCAACAATCATTCCTATTTATTTAACAAAATATTTGATTATCGCATTATACTATCTTGATCTTGATTTCATTTGTGATTTGTTAATACTTGACTTTTAAATCCATATACCATGATATTCAAAATCAAGTTTTACTTAGGATAGTTAAATTTTCATAACATGTTTACAATATTTGAGGAGACGATCTTATATTTATCTCATATTACATACAATGGGTACATATGCAAGAAGTATCAACAATGCGTAGACTTCAAAAACCACAAGGTATTCATCCATTGGAAAAATTAATTAATAATTAAATGAAATTAATATTAACAGTTACTTATTAATTGCATTTAATGATCACCAACTATAATGGTTTTTGACACGATCTAACCAAGATAAGCTTTTTAGAGAGAATTTAAATAAATTCTTTCAAACTTTTTCACAAAAGATCTATAAGACCTCATTAATCATATGTGTAAGGAAGGTCAAATCATCAAATTTGCACTACAATAATCCATGAAGTCCAAGTTCATACGTACAAGATTTCTCCTTATTAATCTTTTTACCAAACCTTGTTCACAAATATGAATATATACACCTCTCAAAAAGTTATTTCAAGCAATGTAAAATATTGCCTATTTATATTATCATCTATTTAGAAAGTATTTTTTACAACACATACAAACAACCAAACAATACTAAAAGGATTTTTTTTTTGTAGCGGCAATTATGGTCGCAAAATTTTAAAAGTCGCTACTTAATCAACTTTTGCCAACAATAAAATTATCGTTGCAAAAAATTTTGTAACAAAATTTTATGTCGCTGCCATTATTAATGTTTTAGTAACAAGCATTCTTCCTACCATTTATCATATTTATTCTCGTTACCATTTAACATATTTGTTATCGTTGTAGGTCACTTTTAGTAACAACCATAATTGTCATTACATTCTTATATCATAAACATTTTTCTCATCAATAAAAGTTGTTAAAAATTGTTGCCATAAATATTTTTTCTTAACAACCTATATTGTTTTATCATAACATATAATTTCTCAACAACTAAAATTAATTGTAATAAAGTATATTTTTTCAGCGACATAAATTCATTAATTAATTGTTGTTACATTTTATTTTTCACAATAACAAAAACAGAAACCATAAATTATCATTTTTAACAACTTACATGTATAATTTATTTTTATATAATAATAAATTTAATTTAAATAATAATTTTATATATTTTTTAATTATCATTTTTAAGTGCTTATATAATTACATAATCTTATTTAAATATTAAATCTATTCAAATCAAATTTATGTATTATTTATAAAATTATTTTTAATGGAAATAATTTAATTATCATAAGTTTCAAAATTTTATAATATTACAAAGTATTTTATGCAATTTTTATTTTATTTTTATTATAAAGAAAATAGTATGTATTTTTATAGTTAATCACACAAAGAGACTTAATTTTTCATATATAAATTATAATAAACTAAATATATAAAAACATATATATTATAAAAAAGTCATGAAGCTAATATTATTTGTACCGAAATATCAACAAAACATATACATAATTTACATAGCATCGACTTGAATTATAAATGATTATTTACATGGACTAATAAGAAATTTAGAATAAAAATAATTATATAATCTATATTAATTCAAACTTACATCTCCGGTGATTAAAATTGTCAACTATCTCCCGTAATTAAAATTTTCAATTTTCTTCGTGACTTCTTTCATGTGAACAACCATCATCATGCCATCAAGGTGTGATTTATATCTCATCAAACATTTTTTGAAAGTAGTCCAGAAAAGAAATCACATAATAAGATCAATTACAATCATGAATTAACATGTTTCTCAAGAGAAAAGATTAATTCAATTAAAAAATGACAATCAAACCCTTAAAATTGCAAATAACTTTGAATAATGTAAAAAGTATTCAATAAAAACTAAACTCAAATCTGCAACACAACATGTTAATTCAAAGAAGTAAAAAGTAGAAATAAATACAAGAAATAAAGGGAAATTGAATGAAACATTGCAAACCACTTCTCCAATTGCAAAACCACCATCTCTATTACCTACCTCAACACCAAACCTGTAAAAAAACATAATAATAAATGTGAATTAACATGCTTGTGAAGAGAAAAGAGCAATTCAATTAAAAAATAACATCAAACCTTAAAATTGCAGACAACTTTGAATAAAGTGAAATTGAATGAAAAATTGCAAAACCACTTCTCCAATTACAAAATCATGAGAGGGATTGTTGTCTTTCTCTCAAGTGTTCTCAATTCATTTCTTAAAACTAAAATCACTTTTATTTCCTTAATACCAAACTCTCAATATGAATAATGAAGAACAAAAAGGTTGGGTTACTGACACATATACGTGTGATATTAGAAGTGGAAGAATGGGACACAAAAGCATGGAAAGAGTAGTTATAGTAGATCTCAAATGTTTTGGCGCTAAATATTTTTTTTTTTGCTCTAAAAAGGCCGCCAAAATTAAATGATAAAAAATGAAATTAGTAAAATAAAAAATTAAAATTAATAAAATAAAAAATTCTTTGCTGTTACAGACCATGAGACTTGGATAAAGCAACAGAGAAATTGTAAACACTAACTAACTTTGAGTTACAAACTTTCAATACACCTCTCTCCAAAATTTATAATCTATTAACTAAATTGAAGTGATTGTTTATAGTTTCAAAGAACTAACTAATGATTTTTTGAGATAAAAAAATAAAATAGAACAAAATTTAAACTTACCAAAGAAAAATTGTTATTTTTTTATGAGAAAAAACACTTATGCACTGTCGGTATAAAAAGTTTTACACTGGGAGTTAATCATCAGTTTTTATGTATGGTAAATTTATTTACTAATTAATACTTTAAAATTCGTATAAATGAAGAGTTGTGATAAACTGTTAGTGTAAAACTCTTTTACACTTATAGTGGATAGGTGTTAAATTTTTTTTTATTACATCGGAGAGGATCGTAATATTGTTTTGTTGTTTTTCTTTTCTTAAATATGTAGATTTACACATTGAATTTATAGTTGGGAATGTTGTAAAAGTAAACATACATTAATGTTTTAGAGTATTACAGATTATATATTATTATTATTATTAATTATTATTATGGTGTTTAATCTTTAGCTTTTCTTTTTATTTTTAAAATAAAATTCAAATAATTTAAAAATATCCTTATATAATTTTTATGATATTTTTATATTTTTATATCTCTTTTATCTTTTATACCTATATTTTAATTTTTTTTTATCTTTTAAACTATTAATTTTATTTTAAAAATCAAATCTAATAATTACACGTGATCGTGATCTAAATTTTTTTATATTTTATATTTTGGTAACTATATTTTGCATAAATTAAGGAAGTGAAAACTCCTTACTATATTATCTCTCATTTTTTATCTTTCTATAACCATTTTTTAACATGTCTATCGTTGTAACTAAATCAACAAAAAATCCGAGGAATCATTCAAACTTGTAATTCATTATTCTGTTTTGAATTTCACAAGTTATTTGAGAATAAAAATAATAAACTACAATATATACTTTTTTTTTATGAAACTATAATATATACTATTAACTATTTATGACTTGTAACACATTAGTTTGATCACATTGAATAATAACACCAATGTCAAATAATTTTAACATAATCTAACAAATAAAAATGGTTGATAATAAAACAATTTAAATAATAAACTTAAACATATAAAGTGTATACAATTTCCTATCAGAAATATATAGTCATTTTAAGACTTGCTCTTTGTATTTAAATAAATATATAGACATTTGTAAAAGTCAAAAACAATTGCAAAATATTGGAGAATTAAATAAGTTATTTACATTTTGAGTTTAATTATTAAGACAAGATAGTGTAAAAGAGTATTACACTGACGTTTAATCACATATTTTCTTTTATATGACTTTGAGTTTTACATTGAAAATACATACTAATTAAATTCTTAATTTTTTTATTTTATTAAAAAATTAATATATATATATATATATATATATATAACTTATATAAGAATAATCTTATTGAGATATATTTTAATTAGTTAATACTAACCTGAAATAAAAAAAATAAAAAATTGTAGTGATATTAATATTTTTGTTTTTGTTTGATAGAGAAAAATTGAAATTTTTAAATTTAAATGTTTTGAAATATTTTAATTTTAAAAAATAATTTTCAAATACTTTATTTGGATAAATCCAAATTATAATTAGGATAGTGTCATTCAATTTTTATCATTTTTAAAATAACAATGACAGAAAAGAAGGTGAAAAGAGGAAGAAAAATAAAGATAAAAGAGAGAGAGGGAAGAGAAAGAAAGAGTAGAGAGAGAAAAAGAAGGTATAAAAAAAGAACTTTTTGCAAGAGTTGACGTTCTGGTCTATTTCAAATGGATCCAAAGAATTTAAAAGATATTACTTATCTATTTTTTATTTTTCATCATTTAATTTCAAAGTTGGAATTTACTTATTTATTTTATCTTAAATATATTATTAGTTCTCCAGACATGATTAAATTCTATTATTGAGTTTAATAAAAGATTTAACTTTTTTTGTTCCTAATAAATTTTAACAATTTTTTGCCTCTATAAAAATTTATTGGGATAAAAAGTAAAATTTAATCATATTTTATGGATAGAAATGCCTTTATTTTTCTAAAATAATGATAATGACCTATTGGTATCACACTTAAACAATATTTTATTTGTTTCTCAATAAACTTGTGTAACTATTTGTTATAACTACTTTATTTTTTAATGATTTACTATTACTTTTTTATTTTTATGGACTACTTAATAGACTTTTATTTTTTATTTTAAAAAATTAGTGCATGTTGAAAGTTTTATTTATAAACTTCTATGTTTATTGTTTTATTTCCTATCTTATAAAAATTAAAATACATAAAAAATTGTAATTTGTGGATCCAACTTGATCCAATCTATTTTTAATTGAATTGTATTACTAATTTTTTATTACAAATAAAATATGATGCAAGCATATTAAAATTGATTGGTTCAAATTCTATTTTATCCTGAATTCAATTCAATTTGATCTTTGACCATTTCTAGTAGAAAGAGTAGAAAGATATATAGGTTAAAATTAGGGGGGAGAGAAAGAGAGAGTAAAGGGAAAATGACAAAGAAAGAAACATATAGAACAAGAAAGAAAAAAGTAAATATCAATAATTTTAAATTCTTATTTCTTTTGTATAATTTAAAATTCTATAAATCTAACTAATAAAAGCATTTTTACAAACTACTAAAATTTTAATTTTGGTTGAGAATTTGCATCTAAATAATATATTCATCACAATTCACAAAGCATTTAAAACTTCCTAACAAAATAAATTACTCTCTTAAAATTATCCATCCAAACATAATATTAGATTTTAATTCATTCACGAAATCAAATAATATTTTCTTCCCAATAAAGTCTAACATTTTATAAAAATGATATTTTTATTCATTGTATAAAAATATAATAATATTTGACAATTATTTTTAAAAAGAACCCTGATTTTTAGTTTTTAAAATTTAGTTTTAGTTTTTTAATTTTTAGTTTCTAAATAAATTTATTTTAAAAATTTCTAATTTACTAAAATTGGCTTAAACATTTGTTGTGTAATGCTGATAATGATGACAAAGTAATAGCAATAAAATAGCAGCACAGTCAAGGTGATAGTTGCAATAATGGTGGTGATGAGGACCATAGTAATGGTTTTCATGGTGGTGGTATTAGTGAAGTAGAAACCTTGAACCAATTATATAATTCGTTTCAAATACAACAAAAAATTAACTTCAAGAAAATAGTAAACAAATAATTGGATATTGAACCTTAAATTAAAGTATTGATTTGCTTAATGACCAATTTAGTTTTTAAAACATTAAGGGTCCATTTGATGGACCTAATAAGGAATACGATAAAGGTAACTTTTTTCTATCATATCTTGTATCAAGTGTTTGTTTGACCAATATGATAAGATAAGTGTATTCTATTAGCTTATCCTATCATAAGTGTAGTGTAATTTTTATCTTGAAGGGAAAGCTGACTATCCAAAAAAAAAAAACTTTAATCAGCTTATCATATCATACCGTCTAGTAACTCTCCCTGCACCAACCTTTCTATTCTCACCATCACACCTCTCAATCTTCAGTGAGTCTTTTCGCCTCTCTCTTCCCTCTTTCTTTCTCTACCACTATTTCTACAAAAATAATGGTTGCGGCCATATCTATAATAATGCAAAATTCATTCTTGAAACTACCACCCTTTTTCCTTTTCTATTCTCACTGTTCCTTACTATCAACTCCCACACACAAGACAAAATAGAATTCAACACTTTCAAGTTGGAAAACATAGCCTAATTTCAAACTCTTACTTCCCATTTTCTATTAATAAACTACACCTAACTCTTATTAGACATAATCTTTTACTTTATAACTTTAAAAAAAAATTCCAAGTGACAACTTAGATACATGGTACATAATACAAATTATCAAATAAATCAATTAGATATCAAATACTACACACTACTTTATGATAGAGGACATACAAACTCTATTACCTTTTTTTTTTTTTAAGTCAATGATGTTGGAAATAATAGTGGATTGGTATTAATCAATTATATTTTATCATTATCTGGCAATTTAAGATATGGTGATAATCATATCTTATAATATCTTTATGATTATTTGAATGAGATTATAGTAAGATTGACTCTGTGATGGGTTGAGTCAATCATAAAAAGCCCATTTGAGGGGTCTCTAACTACCCTGGGGGATTATAAATTTGTCATCCCATTAATCAAATTACAACAACAATACACATTCTCTAAAATAATCCCCTAGAAAGTAGGTAGTAAAATCCTCAAGAGTTCTTATTGAACTCATAAGTTTTTTTTGTTCTTGAAAATCAAGAACTTCAATTCAATATATTTGAGGTACACAAATTCTCTTTTCTCTATCTTTTTATATTTAATTCTTTATGCATACCATAATGTTGTATCTAATTCATATTAAGATTTTATTTTATTTCCATCAATTGGTATCAGAGCCAAATTAGATACATATTATGGTTGTTTTCTATTAGAAAATTAAATTTGAATTGAAGATTTTTTGTGTTATTAGTGAAATTTTATAATATAGTTCATTATTATCTTTTTCACAAAAAAATGAGGGTTTACGCTACTTGTTATTGTTAAAATAACATGTTAAAGTTTCATTCCCTTACCCTTACATGGGTAAATTATATATTGAAACTTCTTTTTAAGTGCTACCCCTTTAAAACCTAGTTTTCTTTTAAATAATTTTGGGATAAATTGTTTTCAAAATTACTTAATGGTTTTCCTTGTTTTATGTTTGACCAATATGAGTCATTTGTGTGGGCAACATAATATATTTGTATTAACTTTACTTTAGAAAGTCTTAATGGGGTTGCATAGACTCATTTTTATACCCATATTTTTGTAATTTGGTCAAGGGAGAACTTTGTCGTTTTGATACGATCATGTATGATGATTCGTGTGTTAAATTCATTCTCAAAAGCATTGAATGTGGTTGCTAATTTTTTATATTCTTATTTTTTCAAAAATACCATTTTATTTAATATTTTTATATTATTGGTATTTTTTAGTATAAAAAAAATTTGATTAATTCAAGATTAAATTAAATTTTTTGTTACTGTTATAATCTTGAATTTTTGACCTATTTTCATTGTGATAATTCTTTACAGTATTTGTATTCTCCAATTATACTATACTCTCTTTAATATTGATTATCATTTATAAATTCATTTTAGGTTATTTTACTAAGTATGCACAATCTTAATTGTCCTTCTATTATGAGCATAATTTTCTTTATTAATTTGCATTATTATTACTTGTCTATCATGGGTATAATAATGTGAATTTTGTATGTTGGTCATATAATATATATGATTAAAATTATGCAAATTTACTGGACAATATGCATAATTTCTTTTTTTCATTTACATAGTTATAATTTCACTATTTTGGATGCATTTATGTGAATTTTGTGATATAATTATTTTTTTATTCCATTGATGATAACTATACTCTATCGGTGTATTGTTATTAATATAATTTGGCGTTATACAATGTACTTTTCTTGGCTTATGTTAATGATTTTCTTATATCCTATTGGTATTAGGATTTTATTGATATAAGTTATAGTGTATTGTAATTTCCTTAGGGATTCTCTTTTAACTGAATTTTTAGAATTACATAATGTTTCCCTATTTTTGTAATGTTCAGTTTATTTTCCTCATTTGATCATGTTTAATTATATTTATATGGAACCAAAATTTACACTCTCATTTTCTTTTTGTTCCATAATGACTTATAACTTTTAATTGGACATTTTTCCTTCAAAACAAAAAAAAATGTTGCAATTTTGTCGTGCAAATTTTCTATATATATATATATATATATATATATTGATAAAGAAATAGTTGAATTTTATTTAACCCTCTGAGTATTTTTTTGTTATGTTAACTTATTTTTTCTTTATCAAGTGGAAGGATTTTGTATATTAGAATTTTAATTAATATCTTATAAAATAAATTATCGTGATATAAGGTTTTTACCTTAAATGTCCAATTAATCATACATGTGCAAAAACAAATGTTTTTGATAAAATTATTTTTTCTTATCACATTATTTGTGATCACATTGTTGGGATCTATATTAAGGATTTTATATTGGTCTCTTGTAAAATAGTTTCTTGTATAACAAACTCTCTATTGATTTCCAATATTAGTATGCAATTCTTGTAAGGACAATATAGGAATTCCAAATTTTAAGAGATTAATTTCTCCATACCATATTTTATAATATTGTTAATGGTATTCTTGTAAAAGCTAGATGCTTTATTTTGGGATATATAAATAAACCTATGTCCATTATAAATTGTGATGAGAGTTAGAGACTATTTATTATTATATCCTTAATATATGCAAGAATAGGTCTCATTCTTCTGCTGCGTGTAATCATATTTTATTCTCAAGTGTGTGTAAATATTGTTTATTGTAGCACTCGATTTTTATTTATGATTACTTGAGAACTTGCTTATGATCTCATATTCTACGTAAAATTATCAAGTGATTCATTTTCTCACTCATGTAATTATTTTTTCAAGATCCTCATAAGGGTCAATATTTTTGTAAAGATTGATTAATATGTGGTTAATTATGAAACCATTTGTGAGAATTATTTATTCTTATGGATGAATTTGTAGGTTTCATATTCTTGTTATTTTAACCACTTCTCTTGTTAATCATTCGTTATTATACTACTTTCTAATTCCTTAAGTAGAATAATAGTGAATTTTAATTCACTTTTATTATTATCTTATAAAGTCATCATCCCACTATCACTAGAACTTTTAATACTAGTGTACCCTAATTATAATCCTAATATTTTTTTTGGTATATTGAGGATTAGTGGGAGTATATATAATATTGTATTATCTCTCGAAACTTATATATTTTTTATTGTCATATAATTGTGTGCACATTTAATTATGATATGACATATTCTATAGGGCTTCTCTATTTATTTTTGTCCTATTTTTACTGAGATACATAAAATCCGTTGAATCTTTGTAGATATCTTTAAATGGTGTTAAGGTCATTCTGTTGGGTACTGCACATGAATCCTTTTGGCATACAATTATGCATTGTGCATCTCTTTTACCCAAATTTCATATTTTAATTGATCAAAATTTTAGAAGTATATAATTTTGTATCATGTCTCAAGACTTATCTATCTGTATTGTCATATATTCTTGTGCACATTTAATTATGATATGACATACTTTATAGGACTTGACTATTTATTTTTGTCTTATTTTAATTGAGATACATAATTCATTGTATCTTAATAGACATCTTTAATGGATGTTAAGAGCATTTTGTTGGGCATTGCACATTAATTCTTTTGGTATGCAATTAAGTATTGTGCATTTCTTTACCCAAAATTTCACATTTTGTTTGGTCAAAATTCTATAAGTATATTGTAGATGCAATGCTCCTATCGAGTATGATTTTCTACTTTGTAAAAAAAAGTGCTTATTATGATAGTACTCCTATTGAGTACAATTTTGCACTATTGAAGTACTTATGAATATTTTTTTTGTTTGGACCAATTATCTAAGTGTTTGCTCAATTGACATTTTGTAGCCACAATAATCTGAGTATTATTTTATATAAACTAGGTGTCTATGTGGTTTTAGTAGGGAATTTATGGATTTCCTACTTATCTTTATATTCTTACATAGTCACTCATTTTTTAAACTCGGATTAGTTAAATGTCAAATATTATAGAGCATTTATGTAGCCTATATGTAATTACATATGTTATTGGGCTATGATGAATAATTAGATGCATGTAAATTATGCTTTCTCACCTATATAATTTTTCGGACTCAAGTAAAAAAAAAATTATATTAATTAAACATTTTTTTATTCACTGATCAAATACTTAACTTTGGAGTTTTATAAGTCATATGGTTTGGTTAAGTTTTGATGTCTTAGATCAGTGGGAGTCTAAAAACTTTCTTATGAGATATGTGTGAAGTAATATCATTTTAGTAACATATCTCTTAGCATTTTTGGATGTTTGAGACCATGTAGTATCATATTATTGAACTACATTATTCTATATACTTTATGAGAAATATTTATGATATATATACACATCAGATATTATTTTGTAGCTCAAATTTCTCATTGTCTAATATAAGATTTGTCTATAATTGTCATTCTAGCTTAATGATTTATCTTTGTATTATTGATTAATACCATCCAAGTGGGAGAATGTGGGAAATAATAGTGGATTGGTATTAATCAATTATATTTTATCATTATCTGACAATTTAAGATATGGTGATAATCATATCTTATAACATCTTTATGATTATTTGAATGAGATTATAGTAAGATTGACTCTGTGATGGGTGGTTGAGTCAATCATAAAAAGCCCATTTGAGGGGTCTCTACCTACCCTGGAGGATTATAAATTTGCCATCCCATTAAGCAAATTACAACAACAATACACATTTTCTAAAATAATCCCCTAGAAAAGTAGGTAGTAAAATCCTCAAGAGTTCTTATTGAACTCATCAGTTTTTTTTTTTTGTTTTTGAAAATCAAGAACTTCAATTCAATATATTTGAGGTACACAAATTCTCTTTTCTCTATCTTTTTATATTTAATTCTTTATACATACCATAATGTTGTATCTAATTCATATTAAGATTTCCTTTTATTTCCATCAAATGATTGTTTAAATATTTATAAATAATCAAATAAACTTTTTTATTAAATTTCACTATATTTGTCTATTATTATGTTAATATTTTCTAATCGTACTAGAATAAAATACCCATGAACAATCCATAATTCAGTTTTAGGTGCTTTAGTTCAAATCTTAATTAGAACCAAAGGAAATTAAGTTTTTCTTTCGAAATTCATATGTAGTAATTCATTCTCGGGTAGTTTTGATATTAATTTAAAAATTTTTAACAATTTTATTTTTTTAAAATAAATTTTAATTTTTTTAATAAAAAAAATTCATTTATATGTATTTATTGAAAATCCAAAAAATAATTTAAATTAAATTTACTATAAAATTATATTTACATTTTTAATAAGGGTAATTTTGCTGTTTTAATATTCTTTATATCTTATCTTACTATAAAATTATATTTACATTATATTGTCTGCATAAATTAAAAAAAACTTTTTAATTACTTTATTTTTTTAATTTTGAAAATATGTTTCCAAATATTCTAACTCAAAAAGCTAATTAAAAAAAAAATTCAAATAGCATATATATAAATTTATTAATAATATTATTACCAATAATATGTGTATATATATATAGACACAATTTAAGTTATATATATTATAATTTTTATTACATATCAATAAAATATTTGGTGAAGTGGTTAAATGGATTTCCAAAAGTCATAGGTTCTATTCTATTTTTTTGCACTTTATAATATTTCTTCTTATATTTTCTCTCAATAAATTTTCTCTATTTTAAATTTTTGTTTAATATCTAATAGGAAATTTAATACTATAACATCTAACGCATATTATACTCTAATTAAATCTATATGATTCATTAATCTTATCTAAATGTTATTTAATTTTTAAAATTTAAGAATAATATCTATTTCAATAAATAAATTATCTATTTCACGATTGTGGATATCATAAAAATTAAATTTTAATTAATTAATTTTTAAAATTATATCTTAAAAAAAAAGAAAGTGGAGAAGTTACACGAAAATAATGGATAAGACATTTTATGTCCATTTTTAATTTTCTTTATTCTTCTAAACTAATCATAAAATCAAGTTTAAATAAAAGAAAATACTTGTTTTAAATTTTTTAGATTATTTTATTCATTATATGTCAAATATTTATAAAATTCAAATTGGGAGAAGATTTTTTAGCTTTAAATTTTTATCTAAACTTAAAAATTCAAATTCATATTCAAAATCAAAGATAAAAAATATATTTTAAACCACATCCAACCATTTAACAATAAAATATAATTTTTTTTAAAAAAATTATTTTATTATGTAATACTACAAAATTTAAAATTCTTAACATACAAATTGTGGATGTCTTCACAACTAGAGCTAAAAGATTTTGTTTAATAAAATATTAAAACCATCTTTTATTTTTATTTTTTTACTTTTTAAGTTTGGTAGCTAACCCTTAAAAATTTAATTTCAAAAAGAAAATTAATTTATTTTACTTGTAATTTTCAATGTTATCAGATTCAATTTGGTCATCAACTTAGCCGAATTGGGGGTCATGGAGTCAGAGATCAACTCGGGGAGTCAGGAGTTGACTCAAGTGACATTAAAAAATATAAACTAATTTATAACTTATATAATTTTGTACTTAAAAAATCATAACAAATAATTAAAATTATAAAAAGATTTAAAATTTAATAAAATAAATTATCTTAATTCCTTAAAATCATTGTTAAAGTTAAAATACATAATTATTTCTATCCACTTTTATAATCTATTAAATTATTTAATTATTTTTAATTTATATTACATTCTATTATATTATGTTATATTGTATATATACATGTATTAGTCTAACACAAACAAAATAATTGAATTGGCTTAGTAGTTTTTTATATGTAATTTAACCTAAGATACTTGGATTCAAGTTTTGTTTATGTCAATGTTTAAGATTGATATTTAATTTCTTGAAAATCAATTTTTAAGATAGAGAAAAATCTACCCACATAAATCACTCAAAAGCTACAATGACAATGAGGGAAAAAAGAAATTGAATGAAGAAAGAATGGGGAGAAGAAAGAAGAAAAAGGGACTAGGGGTTTATTTAGTAAGTTTTTTCTTGCTATTTGTACCTCCTCCTAAGCATACTTTCAAAAACTTTACAAAAAACCAACATAACTATGTTAATCTAAAATAATCTCATTTATAATCATTCCTCACTTGACTAAACTTCACTTTTTCATTTTCCATTATTTAAATCTACTTAGTTTCAATTACATTGATCAATCTAAAGCATAAATATCCACATGAATAATAAAACTAAATATTTCATAATTAATATATTAATTATAGTTAAATTAAATTTAATTATCTTTTTATATTTATTTCACACACTTATTACCTAGTACTAAAAACATAAGGATCTTACATGTTACACTGGTTGGTTTCAAGTTTTGACATATCTCCTTCAACTTTGTGGATTATTCCCTAATGCTATGGATGACTCACCAAAGCTCCATATACCTAACATATCACTCCCACAAAAAGGTGGGATCAACAATCAAAGTGTGAACCTAAATGTGATCATCAGTATGCAATACTACTATGGTGTAAGCCACAATTCTGTGTCTAATGCTTTGGAGCTACACATGCCTTGTTTCAAAGTATCTCCCACAATGGTGTAGAATAAGACACATTATTGCGGCTAGCTCATTAGAGCTTATTATACCTCACACGCAACTCCCAAATTACGGTGGACTCATCCAGAGGAGCATGAATCTAAATTTGTTCATCAACACACCTACCAAAGTACCATGGAGTAAGACAATGTCGTAGTTAATTCTATGGAACTCTATATGCTGATAAATAACTTGAACCAAAGTTAACAAAAAAATTTATTGACATATAGAAACAAATCGGCTGAAAATAACTTTGCTGACATCATCCAAAAAATAATCCGGATCGATGTCAATAAAAAAAATTAGTTGATGTCAATAAAAGAAATAACCTTAGTTATTTCAATAAAAGAAAGGTAGATTTGAAAATTTTCAAATTGTTACTTATTTTTAAGAAATTTAAAATTCTACAATTTTAATTAATAAAGACTCTTTAAAAAATGAGTAGAATTTCAAATGCTTTAATTAATAACCTCTTCCAAACAATGTATTTCACCACAAAATATTTGAAATTCTCAAATAAAACGAATTTATCTCTTCAAATTTCTCATCCAAACACAAGATTAGACTATGCATACATTTTATCAATTAATCATTCGTGTTATTCATCAATCTATAAAAAATATTTGAAGTCTAATTCCTTATAAACCAAGTCTAAATTTCGTAATTACACTATAAATCCCTCATGAATTAAAAGATTAAAAAGTATACATGGATCATGGTCTCAATTCATCTAATATCAATAACGATATATTTATCTATTCATTTTCATGCAAGCATTTCACAAGAATAAAGAAGAACAAAAAATATAATCTTCAACTTTTTCCATAATCTCTCTATTACTGGCTCACACTTCACATAGCACATTCCTAGTATACAACAAATACTTTTTTATTTATTTTTTACTATGAAATCACTCTCACATTAATATTTTACATGGAATGTAATGAGAATATTACAATGTATATATACACCTAATAATATGATTATTAAGGTCTACAGAGAATTCATCAATCACTATTTATAGAGGGATTGAAGAGAGAAAATGACAATATTAGTAATGTGCTTAGAATTATTAATTAGTAGTATTTTTTTAATGATGTTGACAAAAAAAGACTTTTTTGTGCTGATTAACAATGTTGTTGACATTAAGTAGTATTTTTTCCAACAACAATAGATACATTAGTATAAAAAAAATTCGAAGCAACAATGAATGTTGTTGGTGTTAAGTAATACTTTTGCCAGTGCAAACACAGAGACCTCTTTCCACAAATGCTGCCACTGTCACTCCCCCTAGTCTTCCTCACTAATGTGTCACCCCATGCTAATCTGATGTATCAGATACATCTTTGTAAGACATGAGAGGTTTTATTTACACATATCTTCAATAAGACAAATCAAACTACAGATGCACTAGTTGAGCATGGTGTAAACTTAGATGGGTAACGAACAATATATAATGACATTCACTATCTCCTCTCCTCTCAACAAGTCCAGCATCATTGAGGAGCTCTTATGCCTAGTGTCATGTGCTTAGTACCAGTGATGGTGGTGGTGGCACTACCCTCTACCATCATTGTCACAACCAACACCATTGTCGCTACAACCACCTTCATCGTTGTCACCACTACCAACATTATCGTCGATACCATCGTCGTCGTCGATGGTGGCAATGACAATACAGGCAACAACGGTGGTGGTGGAGTGGGGGTGATGACGATCTTGCAAAGGATTCCATGGAAGTGTCAATAGAGCAACGTGTTAAGCATTTGTGGGAGAGGTTTATGTGTGAAAGAATCATGTGAGTTTATTTAATTAATAACTTAATTTAAACTGTTTATTGAAATCTTACGGTTATTATTATATTTTCTTATTTCTTATCGTAACCATTTTTTTCACATGAGTTGTTCTCTCTATTTATATAATTAAAGTTTTAAGTTGTCAAAGTAAGCTCATTAGAATAAAAAAAAATGTAAAATGTTGGCTTGCTTATAAGAACTAACCATTGGAGCAAAATTTGTAAAAATTATTTGAGTTGCTTATAAGTGATGTAATGTGAGGAAATTCATTTAAAATGGATTAAAAACTTTGGTAAATTTCTTGTAAGCAATTAATGTTGGAAATGTTCTAATATCCTTATCTATGTATAAATTAGAATAACTATTTTGAATCATAATGTTTTAAGTTATCATTTTTTCAACTATATTATTTTTTAAAAATATTGTTAGTCTCGACTTGAATTTCAATATTATTTTAAAACTAATCAATAATTAAAAGTAATGTTTTATGGAAATATAAAATATAATCTATAGCTTCTATTTATTATTAAAAAATTGTAATATAATTTATGTATTCAAAAGTATTTATTTAATAAATTTTAGTTATATAAAACAATCCTTTATTACGTGCAATAGACAGACCAAAATATTAATATTAAATAAAGTATAATAATGATATATATTGCTACAAATCTTCCTCCTATTTTTTCAATAAAAAATATATAAAAATAAATGTATTTAATATCTTTAAATCATAAATTATTTAATTTAATACATATCATACAAAAGCAAGAAGATTTAATATTTTCTACATATTTAATATTATTTTGGTTCAATATCTTTTACTTTGTTTAAATTGATGGCAGAGCATAATAATAATAATAATAATAATAATAATAATAATAATAATAATAATAATAATAATAATAATAATAATAATAATAATAATAATAATATTATTGTTGTTGTTGAACAAAATACTTCATCTGAAGTCAAAGATATTAAATATGTACAAGATATTAAATCTCCTTGCTTTTGTATGATATGTATTAAATTAAATTATTTATCATTTAAAGATATTAAATACATTTATTTTTATCTAATTTTTTATTGAAAAAATAGGAGGAAGATTTGTAGCAATATATATCATTATTATAAAATACTCACATCTAGTGTTTTTAATTGGCTATATACACGTCACTATAGTTTACAGTGATCTAGAGATGTGGCCTTCCAAAAAAAAAAACTCATCTAAGGATGTATAAATTCGTTACTGATCTTTCTAGCGTCTAAGTAACATTTTAAAAATCTGGTGATAACTGTCAAGTGATAAGAAAAAAATAGACAAAAACTTGGTTAGAAACAAGTTACGAATCCAGATAACTTTTCAGGTGTAATTACAAGGTTATTTGGATAATTACTAATTTTTTTTCAAAGTAGGCAATCCTACAATATATGGATGGAACATTATTTGGCATTGTGACAACATATAACTTGAATGCATGAGTTTAGTCAACATCTCTGTCAAAACATGGAATCACATGGGAAAAAAGAGCTTATATATATATATATATATATTGATAAACCATAGTCTACATAGAAGTACCATTAGATTACTCAAGTTGAGCTTCTGTTTGAAAAGTATGCAGTTAGCTGTTGCTGTAAATAACCTAATGACTTAATGTATTTCAACTTCAACTACTCTCCTTTCATGGCATTCAAGAATTTGTGCACTTGAAGCATGGTAGGTCTGTTTGCAGGATTATCAGATATGCACACACAAGCAATCTGCAGCGTTCGAAGCATCATCTGCTTTGAGTCGGCATCAAGAACTGCGGGATCAAGAACCTCCACAGCCAGCCCCTTCTTGATCTTCTGACTTACCCAGCCAACCAAATTGCCACCTTCAATCTCTTTAAAATCTGGTCCTGTTGGCTCTTTCCCAGTCACCAGTTCAAGCAAAATGACACCAAAACTGTAGACATCTCCTCTTGTTGTGGATCTTCCACTCTGGCCATACTCTGGTGGAATGTAGCCAAATGTTCCTGCAATATCAGTGGTTATATGAGTCTCACAGGCACTGATAAGTCTTGCCAGCCCAAAGTCTGCAACTTTTGGCTCAAAATCTTCATTGAGTAAGATGTTGCTAGCTTTAACATCCCTGTGAATAATGTGGGGTATGAATCCATGATGAAGGAAAGCTAACCCTCGAGCTGCACCAGTTGCAATTTTGTAACGCTTGTTCCAGTCTAGGATTTCAAGAGCACCAGTCCTATTTCTCAACCAAAGATCTAGGCTCCCATTTACCATGTATTCATAAACAAGCAGCTTCTCCTCACCGATGGAGCAATATCCAAGCAATGCCACGAGATTTTGATGCTTCACCTTGCCCAAGGTTTCCATTTCAGCCATGAACTCGCGATGACCCTGTGTTTTAGCCTCACTAAGCTTCTTCACAGCAACTGTTCTCCCACTAGGTAAAGTGGCCTTGTACACAGTTCCAAAACCTCCATCACCAATTATATTTGTCTTGCTGAAGTTGTCAGTAGCTTCAAGGATATCCACCAAAGTTAATTTCAGAAGAGGCTGCTCAAACATAGCAACATTGATACTTAGAGGTTCCTTTGATCTGCTACTGCTCAAGAAATAAAGATTGTGATCAACATAACTGTTTAGTTTGCGCTCCTTAAGCTCCTCGGGATTATTTTGCCTCCTGGCAATCCTTTTATGCACAACAATAGCAATGCTTACAGTTAGTAATATGACTGTAACCACAATAACAGCAAGCCGCCATGCATTATACATTGCTGATCTGCCAAAGCTTTTAACCTGACAATTTATATCCAACATCTGGCCACAAAGGTTTTCATTGCCCGCCAATCTAACTCTGGATAGGTTCTGACAAATTCCATTTCCTGGTATAGGCCCTTCCAACCTGTTTCGAGACAAATCTAGGTAATTCAGATTAACTAGGCTGCATAATTTGTCTGGAATCCTTCCTGATAGCCGATTACCTGAAACATCAAAATACTCGAGTAGCATTAGATCCCCAAGGTCTAAAGGAATCTCTCCTGTCAACATATTTCCATGAAGATCCAAATTTGTCAAATAAGAAAGATTTCCCAAAGATTGCGGCAAGTTCCCATTGAAGCAATTGTCACTTAGATTCACTGTCTCAATCCTCCACGTCATAGAGTTTGAGAAGAGATCCCCTAATTGGCCAGAGAGCCTGTTATTCTGCACATAAAGCCCAACAAGGCTTTGCACTCCTGAAAGAGAGGATGGAAGTTCACCACTGAGTTCATTAGAGCTCAAGTCCAAGTGAGTCAACCCCTTCATGTTTTCAAAACTAACTGGAATTGGACCCGACAACTTATTTCCTGTCAAGTTCAGCTTCACCAAACTACCCAACTCCCCAAAGCTTTCAGGGATGGTGCCTGATAGCTGATTCTGTCCCAAATACAAGCCCTGGAGTTTGAGAACACCTCCAAGCTCTCGGGGAATGGAACCTGACAACAAGTTGCCAGACAAATCCAAGGTTGTAAGATTTGTCAAGCGTGAGAGCGATTTAGGAATGCTCCCAGAAAGCATGTTGTTGCTTACTAAGAGATCCACAACCAGTACACAGCTGCCAAGTTCATCAGGTATTGGGCCAGACAATCTATTGTTAGAAAGATCAAACACCCCAAGGTGTTGAACAAAGGTCAAATCAGGGATGTTAAGTTGTCGAAAATACGATGATTTCTTGGAAGGAATAGACCCAGATAGATTATTGTTAGAAAGAACTAGGCATTGTAATTGGCTCAGTTCCACCAATTTCTCAGGAATAGACCCATTCAGCTGATTGTTTCCAAGGTCAAGTGTAGTAAGGGAAGTGCAATCGGCAAGCTCAGTTGGAATATTCCCCTCAAGCATATTCCCATTCAAATTAAGGACTGAAAGACTTGAGAGACAACCAATTTCCTTAGGTATAGTACCTGTCAGTCGATTATTGCTAAGAACAAGCCTCTCCAGCATAACCGCACTCCCAATCTCCACAGGAAGAGAACCCTCCAAATGGTTATTAGCAGCAGAGAATTCCATAAGGGTGGGGGAATTCCACAGACCAGAAGGTATTTTTCCACTAAAATTGTTAGAATCAAGGTCCAGCACCATCAATGGAAGCTCAGAAAGATACTCAGGTATAGAACCAACAATCCGATTATTCATCAAAACCAACTGAGTAAGGTTCTTACACTCAACAAACACTTTGTCAATAGTACCAGAGAGGAAGTTGTCTTCAAGATCAATCTCCAAAAGTGAAGCAGCATTACAAAGCTCCTCAGGAATGGGACCCGTCAACAAATTATTGCTCAAACTGAGGTGCTCCAGTACAGTACAATTCCCAAGCTCAGGAGGAATCACCCCAGAAAAACGGTTAGCGGATAGCAAAAGAGAATCAACGTTGCTCCACTTTCCAAGCCAAGAAGGCAAAGGTCCATGAAGCTGATTCTTCTCAGCCGAAAAGGTTAACATAGGAAGCTCAGAAAGCTCCTCGGGTAGTGACCCAGAAAGTGAATTGAAAGAAAGCATCACAGACCTTAAATTCTTACAATTCCCAAGCTCAGCCGGCACCGACCCATTAAGTTGGGCAAACACAAGGTCCAAAATTTTCAAACTCTCCAACTCCCCAATGAACTTGGGAATCGAACACCTCAAGGGGTTGTAAGACAGGTCAAGCTTGGTCAACGCTTTCAGCTTCGCCATTTCCTCAGGCAAAGGACCTTCGATGGAACAGGAAGGAGAGTAAAAAATTTCAAGTTTTGAAAGCAACCCAATTTCCCTCGGCAAAGTCCCAGAGAACTTGTTAATCCCCACGTAAAGGGCAGTGATATTAGTCCAGTTCCCAATTTCCGGCGGGATTACGCCGGAAAACGAGTTGTTCGAGATATCAACAGAAACCAAAGACCTCGCTCCGGTGAAGAGACTCGACGGAAGAGAACCGGATAAAAAGTTGTTACTCAGGTCGAGAAACTCAAGCCTTGTCAAGTTGCCGACACTCTCCGGCAGTTCTCCGGCGAATGAGTTCCCGGAAAAGTCGAGAGTGCGGAGCTTCGTCAAGAGTCCCACCTCCGGCGGTATATTTCCGGCGAGGGCGTTGGAAGCGAGTCGGAGAGTTTCGAGCTGAAGCAACCGGGCGAGCTGGCCGGGGATCTCGCCGGAAAGCAGGTTTCCACTGAGGTTGAGGAGAGAGAGCGAAGAGAGAGAAAAAAGTGAGGAAGAAAGAATTCCTCGAAGGTTGCGGTTGGGAAGCGAGAGCGAGGTGACTCGGCCGAGTTGGCAGGTGACACCAACCCAGTGGCAGTGCGAGGTGGAGGGGTGCCACGATGTTAGCACCTGAGGGTTTTGCAGAGCCTCTTTGAAAGAAAGGAGGGCAAGCTTGTCGTTGTTTTGGTCGGCAATAATGGGACCCAAAAAATGGAACAAGAACAAGAGGTGGTACGAGAGTACGAGGTTGAATGGTAGAGCCATGGGAGACAGAGACGTAGGTAAATGGTAATAACAAGAAAAGAAGGGTTTTGGTTAGTTTAGAGGAATAAGGTGCATGCAAATGGCGTTGGAGAGGGTTGAAGGTAAGTGACTAAGGAGTAGCAGTGGAAGGAGCACGAAAGCGAAGCATTGTTATGAAATGAAAGAGAGAGAAGAAGTACACTACACACTCTACAGTGGTAATCACCAAAAGGGGTTATTTGTCAGAGTGCAGCACGCATAGCACGTGACTTCCATCTTCCCTCAATGCCAAACCCAAATACTATTACTTTGCGTTCAAAGGTAACGTCCCAAACACGGTCAAATTTTACACCCCACACACACTGCACATTGTTTATAAATTCATATGCATGTAAACATTCATTGTTCAAGTAAAATAGATTAAATCAATTTATGAAAATGGTCTTTTATCTTGTTATGTCTCTATTTTGAGAAACAGCAAAATCATGGGAGGAAAATAACATTAAAATTTAATGTAAAAGCTAAAAAAAAAAAGAAGAAAGCAATAAATTCTAAAGAGCATTTTAAAAAATAAAACATGATAAATATGATAGATAGATAATTAAGAATCATTACAGATACAATTAAAATGTATTTCAATTCCTGTCATGGAAACATTAATGCACTTTTCAAATAATAACTTTTTTTTTAAAGATTATACATTTAGCATTTTACTAATGCATTTTCATTAATTAATTAATCTTCTTCAATGTATTTTTTTTATCTGCAGAAATTGAAAATAGAATTAAAAAATTCACAACAACTCACCTATCCTATTTAATCAAACAAATATATATATATATATAGATATAAATATAGAAAAAATAAATATTAGCAACAAATTTAGAAACGACAATAATACTTCTACGTTCTAATTTTGACCAATATTATTAGTTTTGACAAAATACAAATAAATATGTTACTCAATCTTAAAAATAAGATAGTATACATGTTTGGTATGTATTACTCAATACTTCTACGTTCCAATTTTGACCAATATTATTAGTTTTGAGCAAATACAAATAAATATATTACCCAATCCTAAGAATAAGATAGTATACATATTTGGTATGTATTACTCAATCTATGCTAATTCCATTATATTTTAATAATTATATAATAACTTTAAAATTGTATATAATTTAAAATTTTAGATCTTACATTTTTATTTATAATTTATTCCTATTGATTATTGCTTATATATTTTTAATTTAAAATATAATTAATAATTTCATATATTTAATGATAAATAAATAAATTGTAATAAATATATAATAGGTTACATGTCAATATACCTGAGCACATAAATATACCGTGAGATTGAGTATTAAAATTTAATACCACTTCTTTAATATTTGTTATATGTAAAGCAAATGTTATATTTTGTTACGAAAACTCACTCATAATATTTCTAGAACTTTTATATATAAGGCAATGAAGCAAATGTTACATTGTAATACGAAGAGTGCTAGAAAATTTTTCTCTTTCCCTTCATTTGGTTGTAAGAAAAGTGTTGACCGAAAAATTACATGTGTAAATAAATGAAAGAAAAATTATATTTTCTTTAGTTTAAAGAAAGTAGTTAAAAAAGTGTGATTAATTTGATCACTCACATGTTTAATTTTTTATTAAAAAAATGAAAATGAAAGAAAGTGTAAAAATTTATTTATCCTTCCAACATTATCTTTATTTATAAAAAATAATTCCTAAATACATAAGTAATTTTATAATTATAATAACTTTAATTTATAATTTTTCATTATTTTTTACATCATTTTTCACGCAATCAAATAATTTTAGTTTCCATTATATTTGTTCTCTCTTCTTTTTTTTTTATTCTCGCAACAAAAGGAATTGTTAAAATTATCAATTTTAAGAAAAAAAGTTATTTAATAACAAATAAAACTTACTAAAACGAATAATTTATGTTCAATCATATCCTATGATGAAATTTAAAAAAAAGTTTTGGAGAAAGTTTCCCTCACACTTCTTTTATTATATGCCCTAAGATGCTTAGATGTTTTAGTGTGAATTAAGTTTTTAATATTTAATATTTGACTAAATTCTATTTTTTTCTTTAAAAATTGAAAATATTTTTTTCTCTTTTAGTTAAATTTAGTCTCTAAAAAATATAAACTTAGAAACTACAAGATGAAAAAAATTATTTTCAATATTCAAAGACCAAAAAGAAAATTTTAACCATATGTTAAACTAAAAACTTAATTAAATCGATATTTTAGAAGTGACTATATAGGCTCTTTTCTGCAAGAGATTTAGCTTTATATTATAAATTATTATCTTAATTAAATTTTAATGTTTTTAAATGAATTATCGATATTTAAAAGATATTTCTATGGTAATATAAATTGTCCCTAAAATTCAAAATAAGTTATATATTGAAAATATTTTACATTATAAAATTTACTTATATTATTGCACTTATACATATAATTATCAATTATTGTTTGCTGAAGTAAAACTAAGATTAAATAAATTTTTCAAAAATATTTTTTTATATTTTTCAAAGTGTGTATAATATTTTAAGAAAGAAAAAAACGATAGGAATAGAAAAAAAAAGAAAAATAACAAATATAATGTGATGACAGCTGAAAAGAAAGGAAGATAAAAGTTTAAAATACTAGTATTTAAAAAATATAATTAAAAGTAATGAGTAATAAATTTTTGTAACTTTATTTCGTTTACGAATATACATTTTAAACATTCATTTTATCTTAGTTGATTCTTAAATTTTATTGTTCTCTAAATAGTCACCAAAAACTTCAATTTTGTTTAAATCCAGTCCTAAACCTTTTGTAAATAGATGTCTAAATTTTAATTTTATCTCAATTTTAAATTTTACCTTCTATAAAATAATATTTTATATTTAATTGGAGTTGGATTACTAACAAAAATGTCCTAATTGTTTATTTATTTAATCTCGAGTATTTAATAATTTTATTTTTATTTAATTTTACAGAATTAAAAATAAATTTTAGAATTATGAATAAAATTAAAAATATATAGTTATAATTTTATGTTTTTTAATTATATTCTAAATATAGAAAAGTATTTGTAATAAAAAATAACTTGAAAAAAATATATATAATGAGAATTAAAGATTAATTAAATAAAATTAAAGTTTAATATACCTATTTATAAAAAAAGCTAAAGTCTCAATATCTATCGTAAATTTAACATACACTATGTCTATTTTGAAAAGAAGTAAGACAAAATAAAAATTTGAAGTGTCTACTTATAAAAGAGTAAAATTTATGAAGGTTGCATGTTCTTTTAAAAATAAAAGATGGTAACAATAAATGCGGGGTAACAATTTAGAAGCATTAGAGATACAGTATTAAAATGTATGACAATTGTAACCTAACGGAAAAATTAATGCCTTTTTTAAAGAATAAATGCCATTTTTAAAGTAAGACTTATCCTTTCATTATTTTTTTATATGAAGCCTTTCATTATTTTATACATTAATAATTTTTTGAAGAATAAATGACATTTTATAAATAAATATTAATTATCCTTTTATGGTTATTTTGTTGAAACCTTTTATTAATTAGTTTTTTATTAATTTATGTTTATTTTTAAGTTATAAAATTAATATTTGCACTTGTTAATAAAAATATAAATTAATTTCGATATATATATATCAATGAGGGCATTTAACTGTTACTTCAGTAGCTCTCTAAAAAAATGAAAAATAAATAAATCTGTTACTTTAGTACAGCGTTGGATTTAGGAATGGATGTTGACAACGAATGTTTCTTGCAAATAACATTATGAGCTTTATTTTTTATCTGAAACAGTTAGGAAATCAAAGTGAATATGCATATCTGTTTTTAATCCAGTTTTGTAATATTTTAAAGAATTAATCACTGCTGTCTCAAAGTCGTTGAACAGTTAGTAACTGCACCTTATAATTTACGAGCTAGCTAACCCATTGGCTGAACTCCTTCAGAAAACAAGGGTTATGTCCAGCTTTTTTTCATTGAATTAGGGAACTTTGTCTCTTTTCTCTTGGGTTTCATAAGCCATTACCTTTGCTTAGATAATGAACAAATTTATTGGGTGATTTGAAATAGCTATGGGATCGGCCAGGCTTGTGGGATTTGCACATTGCACGGCTATACTTGCATTCGTTATACAAAGTCCAAAAAGATTCCAACTTTTCTTTAAATTATAGTACACTTTTTTTTATCTTCATTGCTTTCGCATCAAAGGCTTATGCAATATCAGCTCTTTTTGTCTGTTTCCACCACTGCATGCCGTGTCACTCAAATTCTTTTAATTTCCTTTTTCTCTTTTTATCACTTCTTTAACTTGTTTTCCACAAAGTAGTGTAACTAAATAATAATAATAATACTCACGAATCTTTGCGTGTATTTTAAATAATTTAAATCATGTTGTCATTATATTTTTTTATAGTTAAATATTAATTGTTAATATATTAGTTTTATTAGTGGAGGACCTATAATCTTTCCCTCATCTTTATCTTTACAAGAAAATTTTGCTACTAGATGAATTTTATAATCTTTTATGGTGTTGTGATTATTAAGAAATAAAAAATATAATGAATCCACAATTTTGATATACTATTGTTTTGAAATAAAAAATTATTTTTATTTTTTAAAACTATAATTTTATTTCCTTATTTTAAATAGACTTTTAACCTTCAATTTCATAAATTGTGCATATTTGATTTTTTTTAGAACAAAAACATTAACTATTTCCAAATTAACATTAATTGTGACATATTAAAAAAATAATTTCATGTTTTATTATTAAATTTGAGTCACGTTATGCTCATCTTTTCATGGTCAATCTTTTTTGTCTATATAGAACATATTTGGTGTAAGGTCATGTTTTAATTATACCCAGTAAATGTGTGAAATAATTAAAAAGGTAAATTAAATTTAATTTAAATATAATTAATAAACTAATTACAGAATAATTCTTGTGTTATTTCTATTGATATTTATGATGTCATTTAATGAATGTAATTGAATTTAAGTGAATTATAAATAATGAAATATAAGTGGATGAATTTAGAAAGGTGATATGTGAGTATAGTATATATTCTTTTAATTGATGTATTTGGATTGATTTTGTGGAAAATATTTGGAAATCTGTTTAGGAGGGTTGCAAATATCAAACTATAGTTACTTAATACACCTCCATTTCTTCTTTTCTTTCCTTTCTTCCTTCTTCTTTCTTCAATTTTCTTTTCGTTCCTTTCACTGATCTCTCTTCTCTCTCTCCACACCAAAAACCTTCTCTCATTTGCATGTGGCACCATTCCTCCGTGGATTCTAGAGAAGTTCCCATCATTTCTCCTAATTTTAGTTCTTGACCTCCATTGGGCACCATACATTAGTTTGAAGTATTATATGAGTATGCATAGATTTTAGTTGGCTGTTGAAAATTGGTCAAATATATGTTAGAAACCAATTATGGGAAGTCAGACATGTCACCTTAGCATCCGAATTCAATATAGTGTTTCGAAAAACATCATGTCATATAATTATGTTATTTGAATGCTTTTATTTAAGAAAAACATAAGCGTGTTTGGCTACTTGATAAGTTGATTGATTGGAAGTTATTATTAATTGTAATGTATTTATATTTGATTGATATCTTGTTGTCATAAGTTTACCCTTACATTGTGTGTTTTATGTATGACAGTGATGATCATGCTTTGCAGGAAGCAAATGACAATGTTAGGGAAAAGAGGCAATGAGCTCAAGACTTGAGGGCATTCTGGATGACGAGGGAGTTTTATCTATGCGGATTTCGATGTTATAGGATTTTATATGTCTTGGATTATGAACATTTAACTATGGTGAAATTATGTTTAAAGTTATGAGATGAAGCAAACATTTTATATATATAATCTCCTAGAGATAATGTAGTGTAAGTAGTTAGCCATGTAACATGCTAGTATATAAGTCAATAGCTTGAAAATTTGGGTTTTGATCATATGTTGTTGAATGAGACATTTTGCAGGTGATTTTATAGCATTTTGTAGAGTCTTGTTGTGCAATAAATCTCGGTCAGTGATAAGTTTGAGGACTTGTTTATTTAATAGGTTATAAATTTAAAAAATAAATAATGAAGGGAATTAAATTTAAGTTTTTACTAAAATTACTAATTGATTGATATGTGATGAATTTAGTTATTGCATTTGGTTAATGGTAGAAGAATAGGGGAAGATGAGAATGATTATTATTCTTTTGTTTCGAAAATCCATTATCGGAAGGGAGGGGTTGCATTTAGAAAACTAATTTTACTAAATACTCCCCCGGTATAAAAACTTATTATTCTTCCGGACTTTCCTATTTTCTTCTTTCTTCCAATTTTCTTCATTCTCCACCTATTCTCTCTTCTTTGGTCGTGATTGAATCTCGCTTGCATGGTTGAGCATTTGTTGACAGAATCGGATGTGACATTTTTCATTGCTCCTGATTCTGAGACATGATTAGTATAGGTATGTCTAATCGTAGCTTTCTAAACCTTTTTCCGTTTGTTTTCAATATTTTCATTCTCGTTTAAAAAGGGAATTCCTCTGGAAATTCTAATTTTTTACGTTCCTATTGAAATTGAGATTTTTTGTTAGGTTTTAAGAAATTTCTTTGAGTTAATTCTCCCATTTTTATTTATTTATTTTTAGTTAGCTTTTAAAAGGAAAAATAGATAAGGGAAACTCTTTAATTGATTTTTTTTAATGGATCAGTGATTTGGTAGTTTAGAGATTTGAGATAGCAAGTATTTTGACTATGCTTTGAACTATTTAAGATAGTGCGTATTTGATCTTGATTTGAGCTAATTGAGTTAGCATATTTTTTTATTGTGATTTGAGTTATTTGAAATAAAATATATTTGGATTTCATAATCAAGTTATTTGGGATAGTGTGCATGTTAATTGTATTGTTGAGCTATGTGTCATAACATATATTTTGATGGTATAAATGAACTATTTGAGATAACATGTATATCAATTATAAATGCATAGTAATGAGGTGTTGTATTCAACACATTACTATCGATGTATTTGACTATTTTTTTAATCTCATGTAGTGTCAATGAATAAAATATAAATTTTAGTTTTCATATTAAAATAATAATTTATTTAAGTAATATTAATTTCATTTTTCTTATATAATTAAATTATTTTTATATTAATTTTAAATCATTCCAAATTTTATATCAACTATAATATTATAAAATTATTCTTTTTATATAAAATAGTTAAAAAATAATCAAATAAATACATCATTTTATATTTAAAAATTAAAATATAAATTTAAAAAATTAAATTATTTTTAAAATTTGTAAGTAATAAAATTTTCATTAATATCATCTTAATGAAAATATTTAGTTTTATAATAGATGTAGTTCAAACATGTTTTAAAATAGAAATAATACTAAATGCACATAAATTTATACATGTGTTAAATAAATGTAGAATATTACTGTCAAATTAATGAATAAGTTTAATATATTATATGAATCAAATTAAATTTTTATCTACTAATAATTTTTTGCATGATGATTTTAAATTACATTGTGTTTTATTCATCATCATTATTAAGGATTTTTATCTTTTAATATATTAAATTTGAATTCTTGCTATAACTAATACTCTTTTGTATGATATCTAATTTTTAATAATTAAAATTATAATTTTTTCCAAAAAATTTATATAATATTTATTTATATTCAAAAATTATTTTTACTACTATGTTCTTAATTTATAAAATTATATAATTTAATAAAATCTTACATCACGGATATTTTTTAATTTTTATTAAATAGAAAACTAGAGTTAACTACGAATGAACTGGAATATCATATGAAATATTTTAAATAATTATTTTTTAATAATTTTAAAGTAGTTATTTATCTTATAAAAGTTTAATAAAAGATAACAAAATAATCATTTTTAAGCCAAAATCAGAACTATTAACATCATAAGTATAAGTAATTTGTTATATTGAAAGTTATACGTGACATGTAGGGGACATAATTTATAGTTTATTACATAAATAAGTGATTAAAAATGAAAGTGTGGACCCATTATTTTATTTATATATATTAGATGAAAGAGAAACACTTTGTATGTCTCAAATGCTTTTAAAATAAAAAAAAATAAAGAAAAAAAGTAATTAAAAAATTAATAACAAGCATATATTATTAAAAATTCATGAGAGGTAATATATATATATAAAATAAAACCTTAGTGAGGAACTCCTCCCATAACAAAATGAATTCATCGGTTCCTAATAATAGATACGAATATCATGGTATACATATCACTATTGATTAAAATTGAAATATTATTTTATATTTGTATTTTTGGGGTATAATTTTATTTATATTTTAGTGAAATTTTATTTAAGTTTATTTTTAGATAATATTTTTTTATGTAACTTTGATTGGAGTTCATAATATAAATTGTTTATTAAATCATTTTTTAAGTATTCATGGATACTTTCAATTGGGCAGAATGTTTGAATAATTCTTTACAAAATATCAAATCAATAAAAAATATTCCAATTTATTTTTAAAATATTTTAAAATACTTGTAAAAAAATGTTTTAAACTATTTTTTATATTTTTAAAATATCTATGAATATTATAAAAATCCACTATTGATGGATACTCTCATACGTGTTTGGGGCAGATTAATCACAATTCACATGTCCCACTTTGTTGTCCAATCAACACTTACGGATGAATTTTGTTTAAATACATTTATTTATAAAATAATTCCTCATATTTTAAAATAAGTAACATGTAAAGTTTTTAAAAAAGATCGAGTAAATATCTTACAACTTTGCTAAAATTCTTCTTCTATACGGTTTAAAAGTTGATTTACATTCCTTTATCTATAAAAAAATAGTTGCGGGTGCCTTTCTTAGGTGTAATGTAATATTTTTTTTTTAAATTGTATAAACCTTCTTATTTTTACATCTCATTGCAATTGTACCTGTTTCTTACTAAACGGTAGGTAACTCGGGTCATGTTTGGTCAGGTAATTTTTAATTAAATTTAAAAGAAAAAATTATTCTTCCATTGTGGCACCACTATGAATAAAAAAAAATTAATATCACCTTTACATGAAATACAAATGTAACAATGCAAAAATAAAACAAAATTAACATATCATAGTTAAATTCTCCTTTCTTTAACAAAACAATACGTAACTATAAAAAAATTTAAGGATAAAAAAATTTATTTAAGCAAATTAAAAATCACATGATAAACATGTGACCCAATTTGTTAAGGGAATACCATTTGGAAAGAAAGGAAACAATTGTAATGAATGAATAAAAATAAGAGGATTTGTGTATTTTGAGAGAGTGTATATGTAATTATAATAAACTTGAGAGTTGTATCCGTAATTATATTAAAAAAATTATTTATCATATTTTCAAAACTTACTATGTTGATTTTTTTGAAAAACATGTTGATTATTTATTTATGATGCATTTGCAATAAAAAATGACTTAAATGTGTTTTTTAATTAAAACATCTTTAAATAAAAAAAATCAAGTAAATTTATAAAATGATAGTATAACAATATAAATATTTAAAAAATTGAAGAATAACGGTTTGTTTGAGAAGATGTGTTAAGTATTTTATATTTAAAAACTAAAAAAATTATTTGATTTGTTTCTTTTAATTAATTTTTAAAAATAAATTTATTTTTTAGTTTATAAAAATTAAAAAAGAAAAATAATTATGAATAATTTGTTATTTTTATTTGAAAAATACAAAACACAGAAAACAGTTGTTATTATTTTTTATTAATAACACTTTATAACTATAAATAATTTTTTTCATTATTACTAACAACTGTTATCAAATAATTTTTTTTATCTAAAAGATGATTTTTAATACTTTTTAAAAAATAAAAAACAAGAGAGAAATGAACATTACTCGAGAAGAGCGATAAAGTGGGGAGGCAAGTGCTTGCTAATTAGCGAAGTGACATAACAGGCAGATTAAGGTTGGGATTTGGGCCTGTATAGGTATTTAAACTTGAATGCAGTTGGTGTGGGTGAGGTTATTTCGGTCATTTTGAAGGAATTGACTTTTGTCTGCAGAATCTGATTTAAACTTGAAGGGACATTGGTGAGTGATTGGGCCATCAAACCAAACACCAATTAGTGTCTGTCTCTTCCCCGGAAGCATCCCCACATTTCAGATTCCCAATATTTTATACTCACACCACACATATATATATATATATATAATTTTAATTTTTAAAAAAAACTATAATTTTTTATTTATGTGACTTTTAAAATAATAATAAGTAAAGTCAATAAATCTATTATGAATTAAAAGTTGTGTTTTACTGTTAGTATAAAAATCATAGCGTATATCAATTAAATTATATATATATATATTCATTTTTACTGTTAAAAACCATTATTCTTTTTTATTTTTTATAATTATTATTATTAAAAATGATTTTTTAAATGTATATTTAATCCGGTTAGAGTTATATAAAATGAAATTATAATACTAAATAACACCAAACAAATGGTATAAATCTTATTCAATTTAATCTCATATTTAAGTCTTAAATAACAGTTACTTATAAATTAGTGATTTTCATTTTTATCTTAATAATACACAAAATTATAATAAGATTTATTTACAATACACAAAATTTTAATGCAGTAGTAACAGTAATTATAATAACTTTTGACTTAAATATATTGTTCTCCCTTGTAAATCAGTGAATTATTTTTTTTAAAAAAAAATTTCTTTGTGTTTAGTTCCTAATAAATTTTAATTTTGTTTTTGTTGTAAAATGCTATCTAAACAATGTTTTAGGACTTTTTAATGCACGGTCTACAAAAAATTATGGACTAAAAAATAAAATAAAAACCTATTAATAATCAAACACAAAATTTAATAAAACAAAAAATAAAATTCATAAATTTATTAAAGACTAAAAACATGTTTAAGTCATAATTTTTTAGCTTTAGTTACATACATCATCCACTAATTCGAGACTTTTATTGAAGTTGGAATAATCCCCTCCAGTTGATCAAGACTCTTTGGGATAAAGAAAAAATAGCTAAAGAAAAAAATAAATAAGAAGAGAGATAGAGAAATAAGTGGTAATATGTGAAAAACAATACAATACTATAATATTAATTATATTAAAATATTGTGGCTTAAAAATTTAACATATGCATGAACTATACTGAAGTTATAAAGTTTGTATAGTAGCAAAATCTACCGTGGAGAGAAGGGGGAGAGAGAGAGGTCGTAGGTTCAAATTCTCCCACTAATAAAAACTAACACATCAACAACTATAATTTGACATATAAAAAAATATATCCATAAACTAAGAAGATAATATAGAATTATATAAGAATGTAATACTTATATTTTTTATAATATTAAGATTTATTAATAGTAAAATAATTTTTTTTTAGGAAGTAAAATTAAAATAATATAATATTTATACACATTTTAAGAGAAACAAAAAAATTTAGTGGGGCAAATGTCCCCACTCCACTATTAGTATATCCATCCCTATTAAATAATATACAATTGAGTTAAATATGATAGTTTAATTATTTATTTATTAAAAATTTAAAATATCTCTTAAGTAACATTGATTATTTTTATTTTGATACATAATTCTTAATCTTATTTTATTTATTCAACGCATAAAATTTATTCCAATAAATTTACTTATGTAAAAATGAAATTCGGCTAAAGTTTATAAAACACTAAAATATATATATTTACACCCTACTTTTGATTAGAAATATTTTAGTTTGAAATAATTAATATAAAAATATTATAAACTATTAATCTTATAAACGAAATTAAAGGGGAAGGGTGGAATGGATGTTAATTTCTTATTGCAGAGAAATGTGTGAAGCAAAGAAAAAAAGGGAAGGGGATGAATGGACCACAGTGAGATCTAGAAAGATGAAAGCAGGTAAATTGGTCAATGGCAACAACAATACAACACAAGAGGAGCAACCAATCTTCTTTTTCACAAATTTTCTAAAGAACTTCAAGGAGCAGACAATGTGGAACATCTTTGCAAAATAGGGTGTCACGTACAGGAGATTGTTATTTCGGGAAAGTAAAATTAAATTGTTCAGCATTTTGGTCTTGTTTCTTTTAGGTAGGTGAGGGAGGTGGTGAGTTTGGAGGAGTGCATGGATGCCATATGGATTGGAACATATAAGTTAGGTTGAACATTAAGGGATTCTGTTGTAGTGAAGGACGAGCACGTCAGCTAGTGAATGCCACAAGAATTGTAAAAGCTAAGGTGAGTGATCACAAAGGTGCAACAACGATCAAGGCAAAAGGGTGGCCTGTAGTACAGAAAATGGAGTGGAGGTAAAAAAAGACGTTAGGCAATTCATCCATAGAGGATTCTTAGCAAAAGCTATTTTTTTTAGTGGAGGAGGATATAGTAAATGAGCTTAAGGACGATTTTGTTGGGCGAGTCATATCCCCAAAATTGTCTATGCCCTTCAGGATAAATTATGCAATGAGGGGATTCAGTCCATTGAGGTGGTTATATAGAAGGGAATATAGTGCTTTTGAAACTAGTTCTTGGTGAAACTACTTTTATCATCTATATCTCGTTGGGGACCAAGCATGGTGGCAACGAAAAGGTTTGCTTAGGGTAAGATATCAGGGGTGCCAATTCATGAGTGGTCAAAAATAGTTTTTCCAGTTCACAAGTGCAGCAACAGGAGATTTTCTAATAGTGGATGCAGTACCGACCAACAAAAGTGATTAGATGTAGCTAGATTGTTAATCTAGACTTCAAATTGGGAATCGATAAATGTAATGAAAAAAATGAGTATAAATGTGTTATCCTTTAATATTTGTATAGTAAAGGAAGTGTTTGCGCAATAGGTTTTTTAATGATTATTCAAAAAAGGCGTCGTTAGCAGAGGAGTCGTCAGCATTAGAGCAAGATTTAGATTGGTGGCTCAAGAGTTAAAAGGAACACGAAAGGACAAATTCAAATTTCAAATCCTTAGAGTTTGAAATAGATAGTATGAAAATTGGTTTTAGGAACGTAAGTATGGTGTAGATTATGTCAATGAATACAATCTAATTTTGATACCAACGATTTCAATGCCCAACAAATTAGTTGTGAATACATCTACTGATTTATTCCTGAATCTTAATCAAAGTGGCGCATGAGAGGTGCAATATGTTTATGTGGGTGAGGTGATAATAGGGAGGGGTGCAAATAGTATTTAAGTATTCAAGCCTAACATGGTGAGGTGTCCATAAACAGAGATGCTTGTAGTAATGAAGTATATGGGCTTAAAATTCAACCAACGACCACAAATGAGGGTGCACATGTAGTGTTTGGCTGTAGGCCACATTCTTGTCTTCATGCAAGCAACTTGTGGAGGTCAAAATAGACAGTGGCTAAACAAACAGGCATGGGCAATGACATGTGCAACGATGGGGCAACACTTGACTAATAGGACGATGATCAAGGTAGGGGTTTTCACGACCTGATTCATTGTGTTGACGTGGGGACATCATCGCAGCAAGATAAAGGTGTCATGATTCATGGTGCCATGAATCACAGTGTCAAGAGGAGCTTTCACAGTCTGATTCACAACGCACGAATTCTTGCATCATTGTAAGGGCTTTACCGTAAAATGAGAAAAATGTTATGAAGAAGTTGGTTTTTGGTCAGGGAGTGGTTGAGCGTGAATGATCATCAAATTTGGGTAATAGCGAGTGTGGTATAGAAGGTCATATGTTGGATGCATAATTGCATAATTGAATTTGGAAAACACTATTAGTAGGGCACTGATTAGTGAAGGAGGAGCAATTGTGGATGAAAACAGGGTTAATTGTGCAACAGGAGGTTAGTGACCATGTAGCTTATACAAGTCTCCCCATTGAAAAAGAGGTGAAGGTGTGCCAAAATTTTGTGGAGAATCATAGAAGCAAGTGACAGTGGGTGTTGAGAATGTGAGTGGGGAGTTAGAGTATACTCGGAGTATATTGTGTGGTCAAATCACACCAAAGGGGCATGAGGGTTACTATTGATGATCTATGAAAAAAATAACTTTAAATATCAGGGGTTCGAGGGGAAAATAAAGAAGTGGGAGGTTAAAAGGTTGATCAGAGACCACAAACCAGGGATGTTGTGTGCTCAAGAAACAAAAATGAAAAGAATTGATGTCACATTGTGTGAGTACTTGTGGGGGATATAGATGTAGGATGGACTTTTAAACCTTCCAATTGGAATTCTAAGGAGTTGTTGGTTATGTGGGATGTGAAAGTTTTTAAGCAGGGAAGAAGTTTTGAAGGAAGCTTATTTAGGGGTTTTGGGAAAATGGAAAGGAAAGGATGTTGTATTGTAAATTGTGAATGTTTATTCCCATGTGATATTGTCAGAAATAGGTTATTTTGGGAGAAAATTTTAAGGTGTAAGGAAGTGCAATGGGAGGAGCGTTTGTGTATTATGGAGGATTTCAATTCAATTATGAGTGAGGAGGAATGGAAGAGTGTTTCGAACAGTCTATGTGGTGATGATATGAAATGTTTTAATAAATTTATAGAAGGAGAGTTGTTGGACATGCCTATGCAGGGAAGGAAATTTACATGGTATCGAAATTATGGTAAACAGATGAGTAGGTTGGACCAATTTTTAATGTCAGAGGCATTCTTATTTCTTATAAGTTTGGTGTAAGGTAGAGCAATGAGGCTTACAGCGAAGCGTGACTAACTATGACCTGGTCATGTTGCATGAAGGTGAGGTAAATTGGGGCCCAAATCCTTTTAGAGTGTTAATTGTAAGTTTGAGGTGAAACAGTTTAGACTATTTGTGGAAAAGGAATGAAAGAAGCTAGAGGTGGAGTGACGGAAGGCAGTTGTGTTGAAAGAAAAAATAAAATTGATGAAAGGAAAGTTAAAAGGGTGGAATTAGGACAAGTTAAGCGACATTGACATAAAGGTTATTGAGGGAAGGGCAAGGTTAGATGAGCTTGACTTGGAAAGGGAGAAAGGGGGTTTGGTGAGGAAAAGCTTTAGGATAAAGTTGGGCACGTAACAAGCCTAAGAAAATGGATAGGAAGGAAGTTTTCGCTGTTGGCCATAAACCGAGGGGTACAATGGTTGAAAGAAAGAGATGTAAATTCAAAATTTTTTCAGAGAGTTATGGTGAAGAAGAGGAAAGCAAATGAAATATTAAGTCTTAATTTTGGGGAGAGAAACGCCTAACTTAAAGAGGAGATAAGGTAAGAAGCATTTTCAACATCATTTTTAGGAACAGGATGGTGTTGACTGCAATTGGATGACTTATCTTTTCATAGGCCAATAGTAAAAGCACAAGTAGATCTAGAAAATCCATTTAGAAAGGAATAACTCGAAGAAGCTATTTGTAGATGCGATAGCAACAAGAGTCTAGCACCTGATGGCTTGAATTTCCGGTTTCCAAAGGAGTTTTGACATTTGATAAAGGGGGATTTCTTGAAGTTTTTTAAGGAATTCCATGAAAATGGCAAGCTAGTCAAAGGATTGAATAGCTCTTTTACTGCCCCCCAAAAATTCATGCCCTCGAGTGGTGAATAACTTTCGTCCTATCATTGATTGGTTGTATCCATAAAGTCCTAGCTAAATTCTTAATGTGATGTCTGCAAGGGGTAATCAACATGGTTATTTTTTAGAATCAATCAGCGTTTGTTCAAGGACCAAAAAACATGGACGAAGTTCTTATTATTAATGAGGTAGTGGATGACGCGGGGAAAAGGAAACAAGAGTTAGTTTGCTTGAAGGAAATTTTTGAAAAGGCACATGACTCAGTAAGCTGGAAATACCTATGGCACATTATGAATAAGATGGGATTTGGAGTGAAGTGGACTAACACCTGTTTGGAAGGGCTTATTTACAACTTATTTAAGCTTATCTTATCATATAAACGCTTATACGCGTGTTTGGATAAATTTATAGAAGCACTTATATAGGGTTTATAAGTCGTTTTAAGCTTATTTGAATAAGCTATTTAGAATAGCTTTTTGAAAGAAGTTGTTTTAAACTTACTGAAAATTCGTATTTCTTTCGACTCTTATTTCTCATTTTTTTGTCTCTCTCATTATTAAAACTTGATACTGAGTCTCTCTCTCTCCCTCATTCTTCCTCTCTCTCTTTCTCACTCCCTCTCCCTCTCTCTACCTCTTTCTCCCACACTCTCTTCTTTCACCCTTCTCTTTCTCCCCCTTTTTTTTCTCTCTATCTCTTTCTCTCTCTCTCTCTCTCTCTCTATATATATATATATATATATATATTTATATATTTAAACACTTTTATTTTCATATAAGTGCTTTTATAAATTTATATATTCAAACATAAATAGGTTATTGAATTTAAGAGCTTATACTATAATCTCTTATGTAAGAAGCTCTTATACTATAAGCTCTTCCAAACAGGGCCTAAGTGGATTCAGGAGAGTGTGAGTTCAACAAGGGTATTTGTTTTGTTGAATATCAGTCCCATAGCAAAGTTTGGGGTTGAGAAGGGCCTTAGACAAGGGGATCCACTATCTCCATTCTTATTTCTTATTGTCACTGAAGGATTGAACCAGTTAGTTCATGTTGTAGTGAAGCGAGGACTTTGGAAAGGGTATACAGTTGGGAATGCCAAAACTTATGTTTCTCATTTGCAGACGACGCGCTCTTGTTAGCCCAGATGGAATGGAAATCGATTTAAGTGATGAAAGTAGTTATACTTAATTTTGAGTTAATTTCGAGACTCAAGGTATATTTCCATAAAAGTCAGGTTATCAGAGTGAATGTATAGGCATCACACCTGCTTGGGCATCAATCATGTTGAATTGTAAGGTGGGGTGCATGTCATCCAGGTACTTGGGACTCCCTATTGGAGCTAATCCTTCAAAATTGGTCATGTGGAAACTAGTAGTAGACATTGTGAAGAGGCGACTAATAAGGTGAGAGAATAAGTATATGACCATGGCAGGGAAAGTGGTGCTCATCAAAGTTGTACTGTCTACGCTGCCAATTTATTTCCTTTCATTCTTCAAGGCTTTTAAAGGTATCATTTCACATTTTCAATCTCTGTTTACTAACTTTTTATGGGTAGATAATGAAGCAGGATGAAAGGTTAGGTGGGTGGTTTGGGAGAAATTGTGTAGGTCAAAGAAGGAAGAGAGGGTTGAAAGATATAATGAAATTTAATCTTGCTTTGTTAGGAAAATGGAAGTGGAGAATAAGGGTAGAACCTAATAATCTATAGATAAAAGTTTTGAAATCAAAATATGAGGATGTTGAAGGGTCGTGGAAAGGGAAAGGTAGTAAGAATTTGCAATGGTGGAATGATTTGAACCTTATTGAAGGGGAAGGTTAGGGGTCAAGGAGATGTGGTTAAGCGATATGCACTGTCAGATCGGAGATGGTAGGGACACCAGTTTTTGGTGCAGAACATGTGGAGTGAAGAGGAGCATAATCTACAACATGATTATAATCGTGTCTTTAGATTAGCAGTAAATAGAAATGCTTTGGTGCAGAACATGTGGAGTGAAGAGGAGCAGAGGTGGAAATGAGTCTGGCAGAGGAGGTTATTTGCGTGGGAAGAAAGATTGGTGAAGGACTTAAGGAAAAGGTTGGGCACATTTGTCATATTAGTTGGAGTCCAGGATCAATGAATTTGGGCGACAACAGGATCAACATACGAAATTCTAGTAGTTGATACATGACTTCAACCAAATAATTTCTTTAAAGTAATTTGGGCTAAACATAGTAGTTAAAAACGCACTATAGCGGCAAGGCGGAAAGGACCCTCAGTCGCGCCGCCTTTCACTAGCCAAATTGCAGTGAATAGCGGTGAAACACAGTCTAATGTGATGCTCCTAGTTGTACCAGAGAAGACGATGAAGAAGATAAAGCTTTTGCATAGTTTTGCCTTTGTTCTTTTAAAAAAAAAACTTCCAAAGACGTCATTTTTGTTAGGTTTAAGTTTTTTTTAACTCGTGAGCTTCGTCTTCCTACACTAGTAGACAACCTTGGTCTTCGTCTTGCAGTTGCCATCTTCCCACTCATCGTTCTTTGTTTATGAGGTGCAAGTGTGCAGACTTATGGGTCGGGTAGCGGGTCTTAGATTTAGGTTTGCATGTTGTGTTTTTTTTTTTTTTCTGTCTACTTATGGACTTGGGTCTTAATATTAATGCATATTGGGCAAAACCAGTCTTAATTATTTTAGGCTTGGGAAAATATTTTTTTTACGTTGGCTAAATAATAATAATAATAATAATAATAATAATAATACATAATATAATGATATTAAAAAAATATACTGTTTAAAGCATATAATATAATAAAATACATAATAATTATCTAATAATCTAAATAAATCATAAATACTATTTAAAGCATAATATATAATATAATAAAACAAACTACATAATAGTTATCTAATAATATAAATAAAGAAAATATATTATATAATAATTAAATAATGATATTGATAAATACTATTTATATATAATATAATAAACTACAAAAATAACTTTGTGATAATCTAAATAAATCATAATATACTATATGATAATTAAATAATAACAATAATATAAATTAAATTGAACATAATATATATTGTAATAAATTAAATAATAATTCAAGTAAAAAAGAATAAAAATATTAAACAAGTAGACATCATGCTTTATACACTACCACACACAATTAAAATAGAATAACAGTCATTCAATGAAAATAGAATAACGGCCATTAAGCTATCATTTTTTACGGGTGGCTGCTCTACACTACTATCCACTGTTGACTACTATGGGGCAAAAGGAGTTTCACAAAAAAGTGCAATTATTGGTTTGAAAACTAGAAGTTGATGAAAATAGAATAACGGTCATTAAGCTATCTCTATCCTGTTATAGAATTTTTTATGGGTAGCTGCTCCACACTACTATAAACGTTGACTACTATGGGGCAAAAGGAGTTCCACAAAAAAGTGCAATTATTGGTTTGAAAACTAGAAGTTGATCGATTACCAACTCATAATAACTTGGCAAAGTGTGAAATAATTCAATCAGAAGCAAATATGTGTGGGTTATGTGACGCAGTGGCAACAAGACAACACAAACAACCTAATCACATGTGTAGTTCGCAAGCATCTAACATATCTAGAAAGCCCAAAATGCATTAGTTTTCTAGGACTCAAATCCTGATACACGAGTCATAGTACTGACAATTCAACTCAATTCTTAGGAATGGAGTCAGGAAGCGAACTTGTCTTCTCATACTTTTGCAAATAGGTAATGAACTCATCTCTTTGTGTTTATTGAAGTGGAGTTTTTTCGTTCTGTTTTTGTTTCCAAAAGGGGACTGGATTTGTGCATTCGTCGAGTCACATACTATGTTCTTTGAAATTTTAATTGTATAGTGAAAGGCATGCCTTGTGTTTTCTAGTGTTTTTTACCATTTATAATATATTGTTTGGCTTATAAAAAAATAAAGGCTAAATTATAATTGGTGTCACTCGGTTTTAGTGTTTGTTTACTTTTTGTCTTCCTTTAAATTTTTGCTTCAATTTTGTCTCCCAAGTTTAAAAAATGTTAACAAATTGTCCTTTCGTCAAAATGAAACAATTTTAATTAGAAAAATATACAAATAAACTGATGACGTGACAATTTTAATTAAAAAATATACAAATAAAGATGACATAATAGAATTCAAGCTTAAGACCTCATGGTGAGAAATCACAATCCATATGGTCTAATTTGATTTTATTCTACAATTCAAATCTATTTAAACTTTAATTGATAACATACCAATCTTAATTTGAAAAATATATAAAAAGGTCAAAGCAAGATTTGAATTTGAGATCCCAAGTGATGACCTACACTTTAAACCACCAAACCAAATGCCTAGTTTGACTTAACTTGTAATTCAAATCTACTTAAATTTTAATTGATTGACCCATCACTTGGAGATCTCAAATTCAAATCTTGATTTGTCCTTTTTTTGTATATTTTTTAAATTAAGATGGTAACATAATCAATTAAAGTTTAAGTAGATTTGAATTGCAAAATAAAATTAAATTAGTCATTTGGTCTAGTGGTTTAAAGTGTAGGCCCTCACTTGGAGATCCTAAGTTCAAATTTTCCTAAGTAGATTTGAATTGCAAAATAAAATCAAATTAAACATTTGGTCTATTTGTCAACGGTCTCCTTTTGAAGCTAAAATTTAAAGGAAACTAAAAATTATCAAACACTAAAACAGGAAGACACTAATTATAATTTAGCCAAAACTAAATACCATTTTTTATGTATGATATTGTGTGTTACATTTAAATATAAGTTAATTTAACAAATTTTGTCATATTTATTTAATTTTATTATACTTAAATAAATTTTCATTGTAATTACAACTCTTTTTATTTATAATATTAAGTTAGTGAAAATATTTTAGAAATAATTTTATATTTGACTTAAAAAAATTAAATTAAATAATAATAGTAATTTTTAATATATATATAAATTTAGATTTTTTACTTATATAAAAATCTAGAGCGAGTATTTTACTGTTAAGGGTTTGTACGAAAATTTTAAGAGTAAAACAATAGTGTAAATAGAATTTTTTTAAATTGTTAAAATTTCACAGTTTGATGAATTTGAGATGTTTAGATGGTAAAACCAATTTTATAGATAACAACACTACGTTACCGATCAATTTGATGTATTAGTTATTTTTTATATTATAAATAAAATTTATAATTAATAATATAAGATTATTTTATTTTAAAACTAAATAAACCCTAATATTTTTATGTTGCACCTCTCGCGACTTGTTTGTGAGTGCATTGGCTAATTAGTTTTAATATACTTTTACATGTGTTATAAGGTCTGTCTCGTCAGTACATGATTATTGATGCCCTAGTTATTTTTGTGATAAATATTTAGGACATAAACTTTACTCATTATGTTGAATTACTGTTTAAATTTAATAACTATTTTGATCTTAAAAGATTAGTGCAATACTAGGTTGGTCTTTAAAAGATTTTTTTTACATATTTATCTCCAAGTTTTTATTCCATAAAAAAGTTCTTTCTATTAGTCTACATAAGTGACGACATTAGCAGGTGAAGAAGTTTTTCTTTCACTTCCTATCTTTTTTTTAAGAAAACAAAATGTATTGATATCAAATCTGCCACATATCACAAGAAATGACACTAGAGATATATAAATGATCAAAACATTAGAATAGTTTAAAGTCATCCCACAAATAGCATCACACTAAGATAATCCCACAAAACCAGATTACATGATCAAACTATTTTGCTATAGGACCCCAATCATAACCAGGAACAAAATCATAAGGATTTCACTAAGTCCTATTTGAGTTTAACTGCTCAAGCACTGGACGATAAGACCACTCAACAAAAGACACATATGAAGCCACATTCAGCCCTTTGAGTCACTGCCAAGAGCATTGCACGATGGTTGCCAACTTCTTCACATAGGAAATGTTCACTTTTAAAAACAACCGTGTTCCTAACAATCCAGATACCCCATAGAATTGACATCCAAATAATGTTAAGAATAGGAGTAACATTCTTCCCTATTGAGAGAGAGATATCCAAAAAATTTTAGAAACTCAATTTGCAGTCAGTAGGAAGAGAATATTTATAGTCACGTCACCTAAAACAGTACATCTATACATAATAACTTGACTTACAAGTAAACAACATATGATTAACTGATTCTGAAGCAGAATCGCATAGAGGACTAATTGCTTCAACCCATGGAATGATGGATCATCGTGCCAATTCAACCTTTGATGGATTGTATTCAAGGCTATCTTCCAAGAAAAAGCCATCACCTTGGACGAATCCCTTGATTTCCATAACTTGCTTAAAAAAGCAGATTCCTGAGCCACCCCATTAACTAGCAATAAGCTTCCTTAACAGAGTACTGACTAGATACCTTTAGATTCGTGCCCCACCTCCATCCATCTTTCTCCTCTATCCTGAATTAAGCCCCTTCCAAGACTCTCTCCAGTTGTCTCACCCATCCCAACTCACTACTAAAAAGCTCCCTTTTCCAGCTAAGCTTCCACACCCAATTATTATTAATCCACCTCCAACCTCCAAGATAAGCGCCTTTTTTTTATCTGACAAACTATATAGCCTAGGAAAGATAGATTTAAGCCCCCTAGCCACCCTTCAGTCCCCCTCCCAGAACTTAAACAAAAAACCATCACAATCAAGGATTTTACCTCACCAGAAAACCAGCCACTCCATTCTTCTTCGACAATGACTTTCAAGATATCATGCCACTACTGGTAGCCTCCATTTCTGCGCCTAACATCAAGGTTCCTCATAATATCAACTTCATACCTTGCCTCCAGCACCTTGATCCAAATAGCATCATCACTCTGTAGAATTTTCCATCACCAGTAGAGCTTTATTAAAAGCCACCACATTTAGTAGTCCTAGCTCATCGTTGCATTTGTCTTTACACACCTCCTCTTATTTGATCCATGCTATTTTTTAACCTTCTTCCGAACCTCCCCAAAGGAAATTCCTTTGGATAAATTCTATGACTTTACACCTTTGGAGCCCTAAAAAAAGACAGAAAATAAAATGTAAAAAAGAGAGAGGTAATTTATATATATAAGTGTGAATCACGGTGGGACGTCTAAATATTATATTAAAGTATTACCTGGATAATTATGAGATTATATATAAGTATGTTTTTAAATGTAAGCATAAAAACACACATTATCGTACTCTATCCAAAATGTTTGACCCTACACATTTTCATTTACAATAATAACAAATAATTAAGAAAAAATGTTAATAATAACGATAATTTTAAGAAAATACTCTATCCACCGGTTTTCTAATTATTATAAAAGAAGAAAAGGATTTCACTTCTTAACAAAAAATTTATTAAACTAATAATATTTTAATGTTTATCAATTATGAAATTGGATATGAGAAAATATTCTATTGGAACAATCATTAGATATAATTAAGTGAAGGCTCCATCATGGCTTGGGATTTACGTAACCCTTCTATACAGACAAGTTTTGGATCAATAGTTTTTGCAACTACATCAACTTATTATTTTATTTTTAAGTGGCAAAGGAAAATTTATTAAGTAGTCCCAGATAGTTTATTATTATTATTATTTTAATTTTCATTAATTTAGTTAAAAATTTTAATTAAATAATTAGTTATATTTATTTGTATCAGTTTATATTTATTAATTAATTATCAAATACTTTAACTATTTTAAAGAATAATTTTAATATATCACTCTCGTGACTTTATCAAAATGGACGAGAGAGAGTTACATCTATTTGTTTTTTTTTTTATATATATATGGAGTAAATTCACGATTTATATCTTTGGTGTATTTAATAAATTTTTAGCTATAATTTATTAATTTAATTTTTATAAAAAATAAGTTAGGAAACCTGATTCTCATTTAATTTTTAGGAAAAAGTAAGTTAACAACATGCACCACTTTAAATGTTTTTAAGAAATTTATAAATATAATTTGCAAACTCACTCTTTCTAAAAATAAGTGAGTGTAAGTTAGTAAACTTCACATATATGATTCTTAATTATAAATTAATATGAAAAAATTATTAAATTTATATTTATATATTATTGAAAATTTAGTTAAAAATATTATTATGTATATTTTTTAATTTCAAATTGGATTAAAAATTAAAAAAAACTGATCTTTGATTATTTATATCATGCTTGACAGCTCTAGTCATAACCCGTCTGTGATTTTTTTTAATTATAGTGTTAGTATAGACTAGTTATTATTAAAAACATGGACTAAATTCTTATAAAACAAATATTGAGCACAAACAAAGTGGATGTTTTCCTATGCATCTACTCCCGCCAAAATTTTGTTCAGTCACGATCTTCAAAAATAAAATAATCAGTCTTATAACTATAATACATACTGCACAGTTTTCACTTTTATCCATTAATGATCATTATTGATCCCTAGACATCAAATATTGACCAGTAGCACTCTCAATTAGATGACAATTATCACAATGTAATAGGCACTGCCTGCTATATTATTACCCTACAATGTTTTCAATCGTCTTTCAAATTTTATGCTGAAAATTTTCTTTATTAATTTTTTAAAGTAAAGCTCTAGTTGATTCTCTATAAATGTTTAGGAGACATATTTTACTAAGAATAGAAGACAGATAGAAGAAGCTAAATATCTTCAGGGTGGAAAAAAAAACTTCATGTCTTGGCATGATCAAAATCTGAAGAATAAAATAAGGCATAAAAAGAACGCCTTTAAGAAATCAAGATCAAAAGGATTTCATATTAGCAATACAAATTGAAGTCATCAACAGATAGAAAGATATAGAGAGATTTCAGATTTCGGCATGGCAAAAAACTAAAGTATAGAAACAACACCCTTGAAGTAGTGTTAATAGCCAAAATCCAAATTCCTGTAATAAATTAATTAACCAAATTAATTAAAAGACTTATTAGTATAATTACTTATTAACGTTACTCCAAATAAAGCTGAGCAAAGTAAACAAAATAGTTGCTGGATAAAAACCAAACACACTGAATAAAAGTGATATACAAAGTCAAGCAGTTAATCACCACCAGGTAACAAACACATTTTTGCTATAAATACTGGTTGTACGGTACGCGTCATTCATTGATTCAGGAGAATTTATTATTCTTCACCTCTCTATCTCACTCATTTACTAACTTGAGCGTTGAAGTCTTCTTTTGTAGGTTCTTCCCTATTTTTGAATATATAAAGATATTTCGGAGAGTTCGTTGTGAATTGTACTTAGATAATTTTTAGTAAGAACACTTCTCAATATTGATATAGTAAATAATTAACTATTAGATTTTGAGAAAATAAATAATAAAATAAAAAATAAATTTATTTATATTTATTCTTGAAATAAGAACTCTTAATCATTATTATATATATTAAATTCAAGTACCACCTAGCTTGTGGATTAGTAAGGATATTTTTTCATAAGAAAAATATTAATTAGTTGGGAATTGTTTTAGCATATTCATAATATAATATATATATATATATATATATATATATATAGTAAAAAAATGCTACAATGAGAAATGAGAAAACATACTAGTAACCGTAAAATTTTAATAAACGGTTCAGATTAAGATGTTAATTAAACAAACTTATGTGGTTCTCTCGCACAGAAATCTTTCCACAAGTTCTTAACAAGCCACTCTCATCATTCGTGAAGAACTCTCTGTAAGGTTGTCACCACCTTCACCCACTACCATCGCTGATGATGGCGGTGGCGCCAGTGGCAATGGCGGCGATAATGATTATTGTGTTCCCAATAACAAACAAGAAACAGAAGTGCGAATGTATGATGTCAACTCAAATTAGGAAACTCTAGGATTATAGAGCAAGTGCTTAAAAAACTCATTTTTTTGTCCTCTTTCGAATTTAAAACACCATTGATTTTCGCGTTGTTTGTTTTTGTCTCCTTTCTCATTACATCGCTTTATATTTGTTGAATTCTTTCTCTTCTCAATTTCATTTTTTTTTTCAATTTGATTAGGTTTTAAACTGTGACAAGTTATGTATGTTTCATTCCACCACTACCACTATTGCTAACAGCGGCAGTGGTGCAGTGGGGTGGTGGAAGCGAGGTGGCAACCTTGTAAAGTATTATGTAGGTGTGACAAGAACAACCGATTAAGAGTTAGTGAAAAATTTTTTGTGTGAAAAAATCACGTTACTTGTTAATTAATAACTCAATTTGAACCGTTTATTGAAATCATAGAGTTATGACAGTGTTTTCTTGTTTGTTACAGGAACGCTTCTTCTTACCTGAATTTTCCATACATATTTAAATATATTACTGAATTATTAATTGCGTGATTCACAAATGCAGGCTCAACATTTTGGTTGACGGCTAAAAGAAAGTCAATAATATTCATGGAGAATTTGTGACTCGTAACTAACAACCTTCAACAATTTGTTTTGTACGAGTTAAATTGACTGAGATTTTGTATTACCATTTGTCCATTTTATAAAAAAAATTGAAGCTTATTTAAATTTTATTAGTGTTTTATGAATAATGAAATTATGGCAAGACACAATTTATCTGTTGGATTAAGAAATGGTGATTAGAAGTGAAGTTTTGTTTTTGAGGCAGAAGAGATGGTAAGCATGAAACATGGAAAAGGAAAATCTCAGTCTACCTTTAAAAGGAGGGTGTATGAATTGAAAAAGGACAGTGGTTGAATTTATTTTAAATCTTTCTACCTTTAAAATTTGTACCAATTGAGCCTGTTATTAATGGTACCGTGACCAATATCGCCCTTTTGGGTATGTACCAATAGTTTGTCGTGTAGAAATACAGAAAAAGGTTCAACAACAAATCCATACTTTACTCATTGCTCAACCGTACCGTATCAAGAATATCATGTGCATTGTGCTTCCCCATCCCCGTGCCTATGTGGTCCCTGTACCTACTAAAGTTTCTGCTGCTACATCTTCTGCTGCATAAAGCAATCTTGCTTCAAACCCTTTTCCCCAGTTCACTCCTTGCTCGTGACCAAACTCAATATTCAACCAACCAATTATCTTCATGCTAGCTACCTACTGTTATTCATTTATTTATTTCTTTACCCATTTTCTATAAAGATTTTTTTTTTCAATTTTTCAATTTTTGAAATATTCTTCCCCTGTACTTGTAGCATTGAACTTAGTTGCACAAACAGTTTTGGTTTTAAAATGTTGCAATTATTTATGAAAGACTATAAACCTGGGGGAATTTTTAAAAAAATCATGGTTCCAATGTTTGTAGCAGCGACAAACATGGTCCAAACCTTATAACAATAATAATAACAACTTCAGTTAGAGGTGGTCCTGATTGTGGCAACTCAAACAATGTGAAACATTTACAATAACAATCACTTTCCATCCAATATAATCAGAACCAAAATCGTTTCTTGTACTAATCAGCTTGCAGCATTACTGTCACCACTCACCAATGCAAAAATCTTCCCAACCTGGCTTCTTGATCCATCACCATCACAATCACTTCTTTACTTTTTATTCCTTTTCCTTCTCCTCCATGTCAACTTTGTCTTCAACATAATAACCAACCATTCTCCACCAGATTGCACTTATATTCCACGTAATTACTAACACAATTGATATGTAGTGCATATATATCATGCTTGTCATCGCTGCATCGAGGTTTTGGCAGCAAGATACCAGTTTTGCCCGTTACTCACACGACACATTGATCACACTTGTGTCTCCAGTCTCTCCAACTAATTTCTCAAAAAAAAGAAAAAGAAAAAAGAAATGTTTAATTACCCCTTTGCATTATAAAGTATAATATTATTTTGGTTATTAACCTGTGCAGAAATGATGGTAACTGTAGGGTTGAGTCTTTCTTGGTCTTTTAACATAAAGACTCATAAATGACCATTATACGTACTATTCTCATCTGGATCAGCTTTACTATTTTCTAGACCTCAATTTTGGTGTTTTCTTTTTGCACATTCAATTTACTGTGCTTGTAAGTCTGCTATCTGCCATTTGTTTTAGCCATTCAGATGATGCCATTTTGATTGAAGTCGTTAGGATATCTAAATTATAGTGTGCTTATTATAAATACGCCCCTAAATTTGATTAAAAAAATTATTTTTTTTTACTTTTTTCTAATATTTTTTTAAGCTTATGTGTTTATTATAAAAATTTATAAAATATTATTTAATTACATTAATTAATTAATAAGTAAAAATAATCAAATAAAAAGAAAAAGATAGTGTATCGGTTGTAATTAAAAAAAAATCCATAATGAATTAACTAAAATAATTCATAGCTTAACATTGTCCAGAACCATAGCATAATAAATTGATGAAATTTCTAATAGGATTTAACTTTCTAATTATATATATATATACATATATATATATATATATATATATATATATATATATATATATATATATATATGTATATACGTATATATGTATGTAGAGGACAACTCAAGTGAGAAAAAAAGTTATAACAAAAAATCAGAAATCATATTAATAACCGCAAGACTTCAATAAATGGTTAATATTCAATTGTTAATTAAACAAATTCATGTGATTCTCTCGCACAAAAACTTTTTTCACACAAAATTGTTAATTTAAATATTTTGAATTTAACAAATTTCAAAGATAAAAATACATTTTAGACGAGTACACCAAACAATTACTTATTATATGTTATTATTGATATATTAAAAAAGTCACATCTAGTAAATATTAGGACTTGCAAAAAAACATAATGTCTGGAATCCTCTATAAGGTCTCTACTACCACCATTGTCATCAATACCACCTCCATCGCTACAGATCACACAAAAAACTTTCACACAGAGTTGTGTGTCAATACCACCACCACCACTATCGCTACCGATCACATAAAAACTCTTAATGGACTGCTCTCGTCATCTCTGCAAAATCCTCTACAAGGTTGTCATCCTCACCCAGCCGCCAACACTGTTGGTACCGTCGTTGGCAATGGTGGTGGTGGTGAAGTGAAACATACATAACTTGACACTGTTTAAAACCCTAATCAAATTGAAAAAGAAAACATGAAATTAAGAAGAGAAAGAATTCAACAAATATAGAGCATTGCAGTTAGAAAAAAGACAAAAACAAAACGACACAAAAGTTGGTGTTGTTTTAAATTTGAAAGAGGACAAAGCAAACTGTGTTTTTGAAATACTTGTTCTTTCATTGTAATTATAGTGTTTCAATTTGAGTTCACATCACACACCCATACTTTTTTCTCTTGTTTGTAATTGGAACGAAACAATGGTGGTGGTGATGAGGTGAAAGTGGTGGCAACCTTACAGAGGATTCTTTAAGGGTGACGAGTGCTATCCGTATGTAGAGTTTGTGGGAAGGTTTCTGTGTAAGAAAATCACATGAGCTAATTTAATTAACAACTCAATCTGAACCGTTTATTAAAATCCTATGGTTATTATTATGTTTTCTCATTTTTCACCGTAATCCTTTTTTCTCACCCAAGTTGTCCTCTATACATGTATAGATGAGGGATCCACTTATTCCACAAGTAAGTATAAGAGACTTACTCTTTATTCTAATCATCCAATTTCTTAAAATATAATGATTAAGATTAATTATTCATAACAATCATTAGATTTTAAAAGAATAAATTATGAGAATGAAGAATAACTCTATTAAAATTACTCGTGGAATAAGTGAATTCTCCTCGTGTATATATATATATATATATATATCCGAAACTTATCTCGCATTTCAACTTAACATAAGTACATAAATTGAATTTAAATCACAAGAAATTAAAATATATTACATTTTCACCTCTTAAACAGGAACAAGTTTTTGTTTCTTTGGTGAATGTAAATGGGGGAAGTATGAAAGTTGCAAACATTCTATTATTAAAATGATGAAAAGAAAAGTAAGAGTCTCACAATAGGAAATTCATTCAGAATTTTAAAATATTTTTTATGAATTCAGTACTTCAATCTATGTTATTTTTAAATTTTTATTTCACTTTTATACTTTCTTTTTTGTAAATATTCATTGTTTTATACTTTAATAATGATTTATTATGAATTCAATTTGGTCTTGTATGTTAGACCACCTGTTTTACTTAAAACAGGATCTTAACTGATTTTAGTAAAGAATTGATCTTCTATAAAGGTATAGTAGTCTCTAGCGGGAGATATTAAGAAAATGAATTTTAAGGTTGAAAATTATCTTAAGATTCATATTAAAGTTGCTATAAGAATTATGAACGAATCTCTTGGGTATTTTTTTTGTTCTTGTATGTCCAAAATCACATGTTTTTTTTTTATAAATAAAACTTAACTTGACACCTTTCTTATGAGTCTTAGTCCAATCTAACCAACAACTTGTTACCAGTTATGACTTTAATAAAATATACTAAAAAATATCGTCATCTACTACCATTTTCGATCTTTGATCACCGATTTTCAATTATCATTTGTCACTTTCGACCATCAACCATTAGTTATTGATTGTCGATTGTTGTAACATTCCAAATTCCTGATATTTTTTATACTAACTAATCAAGTAATGTAATCCATTTTTTTATCATAGCACAATCACATAAGCTTAATAATAGTGTCTCTAAATTCAAATAATAGTATTTCTACACAACTCTCTTATATTCATATTAATACCAAAATAACATCTTTGAGACTTCCAACCACAATCTGACATACTTTACTCAAGAGCATCATGTTACTCCACACCATTACTATTATCTGCTTTCATGCTAAACATGATTATCACAGTCATATAAAAAAAACAAACAGTACAAGGGTAAACATAAAATAAAATACATATTATTATTATATTATAATTATGCACTCATAAAGTATAATCAACCAATCAATCACCCTTAGGTTCCATCTTAACATCAATCATCATACTTCTGCTCTACCTGAACATAAGCACTAACATCCAATCAATCACACTTATGCTCCACCTGAACATAAGAACTAACAACTAATCAATCACACTTATTCTCCATCTGAACATAAGCACTAAAACCAATCAATCACACTTATGCTCTACCTGGGCATAAGCACTAACAACATTCAATTGACACTTTTTGGAAAGACTCACTACATTGAATTCGATACCAAGGTAGTGGCTTATCCGAATTCCTCCACACTAGTATTTGGTATCTATCTGACCCATCCAATAACTAGTTGAAGTCTGAGTATACTTATTGAATAACCAATTAATGCCTAGTGTATCATTGTCTAAACCAATGCCCTAACCACGTTGTTATCCAAGTATATTTTGTGGTGTATCATCGCCCAAAACAAGGCCCTAACACCAGTGTATCATTTCCTAATACTACACCATCACCCAAACATGGCTTAGAACAAAAATCAATTAAATTGATCCATCTCTCTAATTCAATGCATCACCTTAAGAGCTTTGTTACCTCCTCGTAACAACCCACAACATAATTCATTAATATTCCTTATTAATGAATTACAAACTCCAAACATTCAAATCACAATATCAACAATTCATCACATCAACATAACATCTCATGAGCATGTATCACATTTAACATGCATCACCACAACATGGATCACAATACAATTTCATTTAAAACCAAAATCAATACTAGAACATCAATTTCAAAGAATAAACTTTTCAAATCATCAATTGCACAAAATATTCATATTTTAAAATATTCCACATTACAAGTCATTCACTTCAATCAAAGCTCATTTTGAGAATAATACTCTAATCTTCAACCACACAAAACACCCAATTTCGCATAACACTCAAATCATAATCAAAAGTTTCGTTACTCAAAATCAATTAACTTCACAACCATTATATCTATAACATCCCAAATTTATATATACTATTTACACCATAAATTCTCTAAATAATTATTTAAATTACTATTATATATATTCCCAAATGCTGATATATAAAATTTTCATTACATTATACTCAATATTAAAGCATACATTACAACAATTTCAAAGTTCAAAATAAAATATAACATAATACACACAATCTCAGCTCGCCTAGCGAACCTTATCGCTTGGTGAGACCTAGGGTAGCTCACCCAGCAACAGCTGTCGCCCAACGAGGACCCTGTATCAAGGTGCTCCAATAATATGGACTTCACTTAGCAAGACACGTTACTGGGTAAAAACGTGTTTATTTCTAAACAGTGTGTAATTTGCTTTAAGCGCGACCTCTCCCAGGGAGCAAAACTGCATAATAGGTTGAAAGAGGCTAAAGCTCATCTGGCGAGACTTGCCACCCTGCGAGACCCTGCAGATAACAAAACCTATGATACCAAAACCAACCAACCTGCTGACATATAACTCTACATTCTTATAATATGCATATAATAATTCATCTATCTCTTTACACCATGTCCACACAACTTCTATATAAAACATGATGATCATATAAACTTAACAACAATGCCTCTAAATTCAAATAACAGTGTTTCTACACAACTCTCTTATATACATATTCAACAATAAAATACATCCTTTGAGACTTTCAGTTATAATCCGACATACTTCACTCCAAAATATCTTGCCTCTCTACATCATCACTATTGTCTGCTTCTGAGCAAAGCACGACCATCACAGTCATATAGAAAACACAAACATTGCAAGTGTAAGCTTACATAATATGCAATATACCATTGCGTCAATAATAAAGCATGAAAGTTACACAACATTTATATTTAGTACTATCAACATACATCCAGTGATAGTAAACAACCAATCAATACTCTTATGCTTCACCTAAACATAAGAACTCACAACCAATGAATAATACTTATGTTCCACCTGAACATAAGTATTCACAACCAATCAATCACATTTATGTTGCACCTTAACATAAGCATTCACAACATTCAGCTGATGCTTTTTGGAAATACTCATTACATTAAATTTGGATACTAAGGTACTGACTCATTTGACTTTCCCCCACACTAGTATTGGTATCTATTTGACCCATCCGATAACTAGTTGAATTCTGAGCATACTTACTGAATAACCAAATGATGCATAGTGTATCATCGTCTGAAACAGGACCTTAACATTGCATCACATTGTTATCCGAGTATATCTTGTGGTGTATCATCGCCCGATATAGCGTCCTAACACTACATCATCACCCGAAATAGGGTCTTAGTACCAAGATCACTTAAACCTATCCACCTTCCTAATTCAATGCATCACCTCAAGAGCTCTGTTACCTCCTTCTAACAGTCAACAACACAGTTCATTAATACTTCTTATTAATGAATTACAATCTCCAATCATCCACAAAAAAAATTTCAACAACTCATTTTTCATACACAATACACAATTTCAATATTACTCAAAGCATACATTAATATAATTAACAAATATGCTAACTCAATTAACTCATGTCACAATAAAAAAATACGTTAACTCAATTAGCTCACACCACAATCAACAAATATTCTCATCTTCCCCCATTTTCTACCATCATTAATAAAATCATCACACCTCAACTCAATTAGTAATTTAGTTAAAACTTAAATTTAATTGTTGTGATTATTTATTCTACGAATTTATAACATAATAAATAAATGATCTTTACAGTTATTAGTCATTAGTTACCAGTTATGATTTCAACTATGAGTCACCAATTGTCATTCTCAACCTTTGATTGTCATCTGTAACCTTTGATCATCAATAACCATGTCGTTGATCACCCATTATCCTAAGATTAAAAGTTAATAATAATGTTTTAAAATTAAAAATAATTTTTTTTTATAAAATTTAAAAACTTAAAATTAACATTAATTTTTATTTATATAAATTTAAAAACTAAAAAACAAAAATGAGTTCAAACGCTAAAATTTTATAAAAAATAATTATAAATTTAGAACGAATTCTGAAATATGAAATAAAATAGGCTAAAAAAAAAGATGAAAATAATCACGTTTGATTCGCTTTTATTATTTGGTACAGAGCTGTTGGTACCAGCAAAGGAAGTTGCAGCGGATAATACGACCATTCAACAGTTATAAACAACTTGTCCAGCTCAAGATGCTCGTTCGTCGTCACATTATAATTATGGCGGTCAGGCAATGTAAGAACAAAAGCAGGTCAAATTATCATCAACGACCAATTCATAAAAGATACGGTGAGAGTTGTTTCATGGAAGAAATATAAAAATGACAAATATAGATTATTTCATAAATAATTCAATTTATTTTAAACTGTTCAAAAAGTTTCAATGTCATATAGTTCCCCCTTTTCTTTTCTTTTTTTTTTTTTTAAATCATATACAATACATTTTTAATATTTTTAAATCACCAGAAAGCTCGTTGAACTTTTCCAATACACCAAGCTTGTAACCCTACATTTGCATATTGTATACCTCCTCAGCCTGTCAAGTGTCAACCAAACCAACAACAGAACTATATGAGAAAACAAAAGCTGAAGCTCACTTGATCAAACATTTTTATATAAAGTTAAAACCATAGGTCCTATTACCTTTTAATATCTTTCGTATCATCTAAATAATTCTTCTTTTTATTTTTTTTTTCAATTCTCTCCATGTCTCTCTTTCCTCATTAATAATCATGCATACCAAACAAGTAACAAGCCATTTAATTGGTTCGTGGTTCCATAGAAATAGGTTGAAAATTAATAGAGCTAGTAAAAATAACTTATTTTATCAATTAATAAATTAATTTTAATTCTATAAAAATATTTTTTATTTAATTATTCCCTATATAAAGCTTAATTACACTGACACCCCGAAAAATTCAAATATATGTATGTTTAATTGTATGAGTATATATATATATAGAATTTGCTACCTGTCTTATTTTAATTTCTAATATATTTAATTTAATTAAAAATAAATGAAATTATAAGCTTTAAATTTATCCTCAATTTTAATTTGCTAACCACTCTAACTAAAATAATAAAACTGTATGCCTTAACAATTAACATATATATATATATATATATATATATATATATATATTCTTTGTATGTGTATGATAATAATTGTAACAGTATTTTTATATCTAAAAGAATGAATCGTGTCAGATAAAATCTACGAGTGTTCTAAAAAAATGAATTTAGGAAATCATTTTATTTTTATTCAGATAAAGAAATTGGACTAAATGGTATTAAGGAAATCGTTTTATAATATAAATTTTCATTTTATAAATATATTTTTATTAAAAATAATAAATAATTTATATTTATTTTTAAACTGAAAATAAACTGAGAGACACTGAATCTTAACCATTTTTTAATAACGAAAACATAAAGAGATTTTAGATTAACTAATTTTGAGAATCTTTCCTTCATTTAATTGCTCTTTATTACAAATTTGAAGATCTAAGGATTATTAGCCAATAATTTTTAATTTGAAAGTAACTTTTAAACTAAAAAAAAATTATCAATGTACCAAAAAAACTGAAATTATCAAATTATGAAAGTTTTAAAGATCTTTTTGAACTCTCTCTCTTTCTGTATTTTTACATCTTAATAAATAAATCTCAGCTAAAAATTTGCTTTCAATCCATTAGTGTGACCCTGAAACTTACAATTAAGAAAAAGAAGCGACGAATAGAAATCGTAAGCCCATCAATAGAAATTATCGAAGTTGTTAACTTTTTCTGTTTCCTTTGGCAAATTTTAAATGGATTTTTTTTTGTTCTTATTTATGCCGCGCCGTTTTAGGGTGTGCATGCATTGTTTTCATTATGATCTACCTACATATGGAACCTTACGTCACTTTTTTTCATGATTAATTTGGCTGTATTTTTTATAACCACAGACATAGGGTTATAACTTGCCCGTGACCTAGCTACCCACACTAACTCATAATTGACTCATAGATATGATGATATTTACAATACCCACACCCAAAAATAAAATCAACAAAACAGTTTTGAATTTCAAGAGCACTTTCTGTGGTGCTTGTTTAGAACACTCGTCCTTAATTAATTATATTAGTACATTGCCAGAAGTGAATTCCCTTTAGTGGGTAATTTTCTAGGGAGAAGACAAAATCAGAGTCATGTCACTGGCGAGGAAATAAAATAGGCATGCAGATTCATGCAGCCCCCTCCAAAGCCCAAAAAACACTTTCCACTCACACATTATAATATTTTCACTACTAGGTGACTATGTTCTGTGCACTTAATTTGCATTCGTCAGCTTGTGTAGTTAAAAAGCATCAAATTAAAAATGAGGTAGAGTGCTGCGTTATTGTTAGGATCTTGTGGGGATTGAGAGAGTCATGGTATTCATGGAAGCGTGTACGCTAATAGTGTCTCAAAACTTTGAAAATTTTTCCTCAGTTTTACCACTGAGGATTTTTCAAGTGCAAGAAAAAAATTGTCCCAAAAATGGAAAATTGAGAAAGATTGTGATATGACATTGCGTGACCAAAACCAAGCGAGGCCATATTGAGTCTCTGATTCTGACTGCCTCTATATCTGATTTATTGCCAAGAGAGTGAGAAAGAAAGGGAGATTCCTATTCTATTTTTTTATCTTTTGGTCACAGTTGATTGATGGGATTTTGAAGATGTTCCAAAAATATGAAGTCCTCGTGGCATGGCATGGGTTTTGAATATGTGAAATATAATATAATTAAGGTGTGGAATCAGTATCAGTTTTTGTTGTGTACATTCAGTTCAGTTGTTTTTGTTTTTGGGGTGAAGTGTTTACCCCGTCACCATTGATAACAATGTATTAGATAGTTAGGTACTGTGCACTCAAGTGGAAAGGATGAGAATTGGTTGAGGCAGTGTACTAGAATGGTTGGATTGAAGTACGTGTTGTAAATAAGATCATGCACTGCCACACTGACACTGCACAGTGTTGGGCCCCTTAACAGTGCAGTGGAATCTTTATTGTTTCATTTCTTACCCAAACCTATTTCTTCTAATTCAAAAATTAATTGCAAACCATTGTCTGAAATGAAATCCGATATCAATTGCCCCTCTCACTTTTCTGACATCTTATAGGTCCTTTTGGATATGATGAATCGCGGAACATGTGCTTGCAAAGTTTTAAACAGACCACTCATTAATTTTTTTAGGTTTTCTTTTACTGTAAAAAAAATTGAATAGAAAAAATAAAAATAATATATTTTTAAAAAATAAAAAGCCAAAAGAGAAATATAAAATAGTAGTGTAATCTCACCTCTTTTAAATTATTTCTTTCATAAATTATTAGAATCAAATAAGGTATCATATTTTTATTTATAAAATGTTTTCGTCTTCAAAAACAAAGGTTTACTGTTAAAAAATAAGCAAATGTTCTGAGTCTGAGTCTAAGTCTATGGTGGAATATCAGTACATAATTAATTATTAGAAAGAGTGTTTATTTGCATTTTTTAAGTTTGTTGAAGACTTATTTTATTAGTCTAATTTTTTAAAGTAAATTATTTAATTGGAGTTTTTACATTTCATCCCTATTATTTTTTTGCAATCTCTATTTATTTTATTTAAGGTCCTTTAATTATTTTAAGGCTCAATAAAACCCTTTATTTTTTCGTTTGAATGCGTTTTTAATTGGTTGGTTTATGATTTCATGACTTTCATAATAAATTAGAAGTATTTTCTCTTCTCTTAAATATAAAAAATACTTAGTGGTTGGTCTCAAATATAATTAATTTTGAAATTCAATGATATTATTCCCAAAATACTTTTAATTAAGGAATGCTTTATTTTCAAGGTTCTTATTTTATTATTGATATCAAATTTTAAGTAAAGTTAATTTAATTAGGAAAATAATTTACGCTTTAAATGAAGATGACACTTTGAGAAACTATAATTGAATTGTTTTGGAAAATTTTAATTTGTTTGTAGAGAGGTTGTGATGTTTGGGTATCTTAACTGAATGTTGAAAAAAAAAAAACACATTTTCCGAAAAAGAAGTTTTTCTTATGAAATTGAAAATCTGTAACATTATTCTTCAAAGCTGATTTTTTATTACATCTAAATGGTCAATTATTTTAAACTGATTTTTATCAAACTTATTCAAACAAAAAATTCTTTATGATTAAAATAATATAGTTTTTGTTATTATCCCAAATACACTCTAAGTATATATATGATATTGATGAAAGTATATGTTTAGTTAAACAGAGCTTAAAAGGCAGTTGAAGGCTTTAAAAGTTAAACCAAACGTACCTTCCATGTTTGATGTTTGTAATACTTCCTATAACACTTTCATTATAAAATGGCTCTTTAGCAAGTCACATTATCATTTGTCACCATTAAGCTATTATTTAACTTTTTTAACTAAGTATATTTTTAGTCCTTATAAATTATTAAGAGGCTTAATTTCACGTTTGGTGTTCTTGTTTTATTTTTCTGATGAGCGAAATGGGCAATTAAAGTCCAAACCCAAAACTTAAAAATCATAGGAGAAACATTAATAGGAAGATAGATGAGGGACTATGATGAAGAACATTAATATTGTAATGACTAGAAGTTGAAGCATTACCACTGAGCAATTTACAAATCATTTCTTGAAACCATGGTAGTTCCTGAATAAGCCAGCTTTGGCCGAGGCAACATCACAGTTCAATTTTGTCACACCATTGGTCAGCCTATCCTCAAAAACTTTCAAGATCCCTGTATGTTGGCAGCTACTCTTTCAGTTTCAGTAGAATTTAATTTTTTTTTAAAGACATGCGTGTTGGGCAAACACAAGTTATTTAAAAAAATATATTTTGAAATTAGAAATATCTTCAGGAGAAAGAATTGATTAAGTCCTTAAAAAATAATTAGCATGGTTTCTTAGGGCTTTGTATTAATTAGTCCACTTGTCTTATTGTATATAGTGGCACATCATTGATAGCAATTGGCGGAGCATGACAGTTTTACAGTCACCCACCTAACTAGAAGCTACGCTACGCCGCACTATAGTCCAAATTTTAATGGCACCGCACATAATTTAGCATTTGTCATTATATGTCTTCACTTTTACATCATCATCATAATCATCATTTTACTCATCACCTTAATCAACCTTTTTACTTTTCTTTTTTCATCCCAAACAAATTTGTAATATTCAATTCAACTGTTTTCCCTATAAGAAAAATAAGAAATAAAAAGGATCTGCAACCCCCCGCCCCTTAACTTCTTTCATAATTATAGAGATGTTGTAAGTACAATGTCTTGGACGTTCGTGCTGGGCTTAAATTCTAGACAAGACCATAGTGAAAGGAAACAAGAAAAAACAAAAGGGTGTCTAAATTGTTGTCTTGTCCTTTGACCAGGAAGAAATTCTCCATTCTTCCAACTTCAAAGAAAAAGTGATTCACTCATTGAAACATGTGAGGGGTGAAGAGTTAATAATTGCCTAACAATTACTAGAGTCAATTCTTAAACAGGAAAGCATGGTTGGTTAACAATGATGTTTCAAAGTTAATACGAGCGCCGGCTGAGAAAGAGCAAAAGGAGGTGGCCATTATCATTTAGATAATGCATTTTAAACTAAAATTAGTATTTTAATCGTCACGAGTCAAACATCAAGAGATCACCTCTTAATTAATAAGAGTTTCTCATACGGATTAGATTGTTTTTTTAAAACAATTTAAATTATTTTAATTTTAAACTTAAATAAGTTTTTTATTTATAATGTTTCACCATAAATCACTTTTAATTCTTGAAATTTAAAAATATTTCTTTTAGTTATTGAAATTAATTTTTTTTATTAATGTTGTTTGTTTATAAGTTTTAGTGTATTTGACTATATTAGATGTGAAATTAAATATTAAAAAGATTAGGGTTAATGATTCAAGAATACAAAAACGTGCTCATTGTTATTAATTTTCTAACAACGTTAACTGAATAAAAAAGATTAAAAATAAATTAGGGACTAAAATAAATATTTTTTTTATTTTAAGAACTAAAAGTAATTTTTTATGAAACATTATGGACTAAAAACTTATGGAAGCCTTAATTTTAAATCTCTAAGATATTATTTAGAAAAAAACATATTATTTTATCTTTAAATTTGTTTAAATTTTAAAGATATTATTTATAAATTAGAGATTTTGTTTCATCACTTAAAATTAATATGTTATTAGGTATAAATAGGAATCCCAACCTATAATGTCAAAATAGGTCAAAACTCACCAAGAACCTAGTTTGGGTTGGAAAAATAAAAAATGGGCTCATAATAATGAAAATACGAGTTAACCCACTAGGTTTAACCTATGTTAAGTCGGGTTGGTTCACTAATGACCTAAATTTTCTTTTTTATATTACATGAATATGGGATATTTGCTATTTTTTATTTTATAATATTATATTATTTATTTTATTTGTATTTTACGATAATATATTTTTCAACTTGTTGGTATCAATTAAATAATATTTTATATTTTAAAACAATAATATGCATTAACCATAGACTTTTAGTAGAAAATATAATTTAACTATTTTTTTAATTTTTAAACTCAAAATTTAAAATTAATTTTATAATTGATTATTTAAATTTAAATTTTTTAAATACTCATTATTTATCTGAATTTTTTTTTAAAATTTTTAAGATTTTTTATTTTTTGTGGTTGGTGGATCGACCATTAACCCACCATCCCATGGTGCGTTGGGTCGGGCAAACAAAATTGCATTTCTAATTAAGCGGGTCGAGTTAGACTGACCTGTATCTTTTTGTGGTCAAGGTGAATTGATTCATATAGACTAGACTAACCTATTTTAACAACTCTAAGTGAGACATGAAGATTTATATGTTTTTAAGCTGTCCCAAAATTTTAATTATAGACATGGGATGACAAAACACGTTAAAAAACTTTATTTTTTTTTTTGTTTAAGGTATTGTTTCTTTCTTATTAATATGAAGAAAGAAAAGTTTTATAATTAAAAATAAAATTATTTACCAACCATGCTATATCATCTCGTTAAATTAGTATTTTAGTATAATATTGTACGGATTTTGAAACTAAGTCGTGGATTTTAATACACCCAGCTCAGAAGAACTTAAGTGTGTATTGATTATACCTTTGTATAGACAAGGTGTTTGTTACATAGGACTAATAGTGTTATCTTATTCTCGTGTATTGCGAGCAGTTTCTATGTGAATAATGAAACTTAGATTTTTTGGACATGGTAAGGGTTTTTTCCTTACTTTTAATGAAGTTGAAGGTGACATTGTTGTGATTGCACACTCGATCAGGGTTTGAGATACATGGTAGGGTGAAGTTGGGTTGAATGTAGGAGTGTGATAAACCAATTTTTTACTCTATTTTTTTATCATATTTAATATTTATTTGTAAGAGAAAATTGCATGTTTGTTGATAAAACTTACTTTTTAGTGTTTATTTTAAATTGTGAGATTGGGTCGGGTTGGGTCAATTAAGTCAAATGATTTAACTTTTTCAAAATTGAAATTCTTAAATGGTTTTTTGTTATATTTTTTACAATTATTTCATTAAAATAAACAACACAATTGTTGTAAAATAAATAAAAAATATAACTACAATTAAAATATTAAACTAAAATAAATTAAAATAACAAATAGATAACGTGTTATCAAAATTTAAGCCATATAGCATACCCTAACCCAAAATATATTGATATCAACTAAAAAAATAATAATAATTCAATCTAAAGCTGAAAATAGTAGTACAATATGTTGAACAATTATAAGATCTCATTCAATTTTATATTTTATTATTTTAATTAATATTGTTATTATTATTACTATTATTATTATTTTTCAAGTTGTATGGGTTAAGTCTATGATTGAAAATTAAAACTAGTAACTCAACTTGTAAGTAGTTGAGTTGAGTCAAATTTGATATGATTGCTAATAAAACTCAAGTATGTTTATGTTGGTTTGGATTAAATTGGATAGTTGGTTATCCTACTTAATAAACACCTCTAATAAAAAGCGGAGGGAGAGAGCAACAAAAGTGGGAGAAAGTGATGTGAGAGGAGAAAGGATGACGAGGTAATCCTAATAGGTGGTGAAGTTAAAACTTAAAAGGAAAACAAAATTTATCAAAATAAATTAGAGGTATAAATAAAAGAGAGGTGTAAAAGTAAGGAACAAATTTTGATAATTATTGGGTATGATAAGTATGAAATTTGTTTTCTTCCTGCACCTCCTCACTTAAAAAAAAGGTAAAAGACAAAAATAGCCATTCAGAAATAGAAATAGGTGTTAGGTAAGGTTTAAGAGGTGAGTGGAACGGATAGTTATTAGAATCAGCTGGGAAATGTATGTATGTGGACTATGTTCCGGGTTGCTGGCGACCAATTGATAGCATCATTAGCAGCAGTAAAAATGTAGTTAAGTAATGATGGATGGTTGGGGCTTAAGTTTTGATTGTGTCTGTTGTAGGGTACACCGTACACCCAAGTATAGTGAAGTGGTACGGTGGAGGATTGTTGTTGTGTTTATGAAAATGTGCAAGTGTTGCATCCTTCCCTCCTCGCACCCCTTTCTTCAGCTTTGGTTATTGTCACATTTTATGTTCGCTAAGATGTTCAACTTTGTTTATGGTTATATATCGTTAGTTTCATTAGACCCCTTCCTAAATGATCATTTTGAAAAGGGTAATCCATTTCTCATTCCGGATTGGGTATACAAATTTTTGGAGACAAAAATTCCAATTTCGGAATGGCCCATTCTGAAACTTTATTTTAACCTTTATAGATAATTCATATCCCATTTAGAGAATTTTTCCCTCCACTCTAATAAGTTTTCTTTATATTTTTATAAATTTTTAAAATGGCAAAAAGGTTCTTAAAGAAAAAAGTAAAAAATTAATTATTACACGTTTCCATTTTTTTTATCTTTCGTATGTGCCTCTCTCTTGTTTCGAACCTCTCTCATTTGCTTCTCTTGTATGATTTCATTTTTTCTCTCCATTGAATTGGTGACTTTTTCTTTTTCTTCTTCATGTATTTGTATTCATCCCGTCTACTTTTGCTTTGTTCTTTCTGATTCAATTTTGTGTTTATTTTCTCTCGGATACATCATAAAATAAGATTTTTTACAAATTTAGACACCCCTGTCCAAACTTGTAAAGAAATTTGTAACCGAAAACAGGAGAAGCCCATAAAAGATGAATGAGAGAGGGACGACGGCAACCGCGAATGAGAAGATGAACAAAGGTGTAGGGAGACTTGGACTTTAGGCAAAGAATGAAGGAGAAAGAAAAATAAAGTGCAGGATACAAAACTCAGAAAAGAAATATCTAGAAAAAGTATTAGGAGATAAAAAAGAAATTAAGTTATTCTTTTACCTAGAAATATTTCATACTTTTTCCATATTTATGGAGTTGTGGGAAAAACTGATTGCGGTGCAAAAAAAAGGTCTCTCCCATTTAACTTACATCGAAGGATAAAATTAAAATATTAAAAAAATATGAAGTGCAAGAAGAAATATATTGGTGCAGAAAGAAGTTTCATTTTTACTTAAGGGAATATCATTAGCCGTTACCAATTACATGGTTCTTCTACGATTTTTACCTGCATGCATGAAGATATTTATTTTAGTTTCTCGCAGACATTTAGTAAAAGGCCATTATTTTAATTATTTTTCTAAAAAGTAAGCTACTAGTTTTTTCAGTTCATTTTTTACATGAAAAATGTTCGAAGTAACTCCTACTCCTATTGCTTAAGGGAAAAAGAAAAAGTAAAAAAAAAAAAAAGGATCAAACATTACCTGAATTCCTCGCATTCTCTCGAATCTCGATCATTAAAATCTAAAACTAATAGTCTTACATATTTGGAGGCAGAAAATGAAATTTCTCTTTCAAAAGAAAAATTAACTTTAACAAACAAGATTTTAAATTTTCTTTCTAATTGTATTCCCTAATTCAAGTCTTTATTTTCTTTCTTTCGTCCTTTTCGTTCTTCTCACCCACTACAAAATGAGTTTCAAATCCACAAAGTCCAAGTCAATTACGCATATAGAAAAATCATTCACTCAAAAAACTTTATTTCATTCCAACTAAAATTCTTGCATATATGTTGTGAAATTTTCCCACTTTTGACCAATCTAATCAAAGATACTTTGAATGGAAAGGAAACTAATTGAAGGGGCGATGTGTGAATTTGACTCCATTAAACGATTATAATTAACTAATATTTTTTTACTGTCTTAAAGTTGAGTAAATTTGACTAAAATAAGCTTATGTGATGTATGAGTTTATTTTGACTGTATAGTTTATAAATGTTTTATTTTATTGAAATTTCTGTTTAGATTTTTCTTTCGGTTTTATTTCACGTTTTAAAAAAGATCTGCACTTTGATATATTTTGTTTTACGTCGATTCTGAGTTTAGGATTGTTCTATGTTGAAGCAAGCTTTTCCATTTCTATTAACTTGCTTTTATTATAAAATATTTAACCATAAATTACATAATTTCAACATCAATTTTAATGGTAATCAATTTTATAAAATTAATTTCAAAACTAGAGATAATAATTTCAAACTAAGGGTCGATCAGGGTGGTTTTTGGTGTTGAAATGTATTTTGAAAACAGAAATCTGTTCGAAAAAAATGGTTATATCTTGGTTTTTATTCATTTTCAAAACAATTTTCACTCAATTTTAAAAATAATAAAATTTGGTTTTTAAATTTCTGTTTCTATTTTTATTTAAGTTTATTACTTGACGTCACTTATCATCACTGATCATTACTTCTGACAAGGCGTCATCGACTTCCACCTCTGACCAAAAGTCAACGATCGCCACCTTTGTCCCACGGTCATCGGTTGCCACTTCTAACCGGTGGTCATCAACCCCAACCTCTGACCAGTAAGCACCGGTTGTCACCTCTGATCGATGGTCATAGATCGTCACCTCCAACCAGCGGTCACTGACCGCCACCTTGGTGATCATCGGTCGCCACCTCCGACCGGTGATCATCGGCCGCCACCTCCGACCAACAATCACCGGTCGTCACCTTTAACCGATGGTCACCAACAACCACCTCCGACTGACGATCATTGACTACCACCTCTAACCAGCAGTCACTGGCCGCCACATTCGACCAGTGATCATCGACTACCACCCCTGATCACCGGTCACCCAACCGCTACCTCCGACCACCAGTCACCAACCACAACCTCTGATCGTCAATCACCAACCATCACTTTCGGTCACCAATAACCGACCGTCACCTTCAACGGCTGTCTCAATCGCTACCTTCAACTAGGGTTTTGGTTAAGATTTGAAACCAATGTTTTAAATTTGGAAACAAAAACAATGTTGTTTTTAAAAATTTGAAAACTTAAAACCAAAACTAGTTTTTGTTTTTAGAATTTTTAAAACTAAAAATAAAAAATCACACCAAATGACCTTAGTTACTATGTAGATAATCTGTAAACAAAAAATAAATTGATGTTTAAAGAAATTCACTTCTATGTAAAAAAAAGTTTGACAAAATGCTAAAAAAAATCTTAATTATGAATTACAGCATACGGTAAAAACTTTCCTTTTCCAATGCAATCATATTACTACATTAATACTATTTTAAAAACGGGGTAGTTTGTGAGACTTTTTCTATTTAGTAAGAAACTTTTTAATTATGCTTTTTATGATTTGAACTAGATCAGGTAATATAGCAAACATCTCTTATTATGGTTAGTCATGATTATGAAATGTCTTTTTCTTCTTCTTCTTTTTTTTAAGAAAATGTCTTTCTACTTTTGAATAAATTTTGCGTTTTTAAAAATAATTCATTTAAAATCAATTTTGTCTGATCCAAAAACCACACATATCATAACACCATTCATCATTGTCATTTAATCTCTTATATCCACTCTTTGTCTTAAAATAATATTATTAAAAAATTATTCAAATAATAAAAAATGAATATTAATCAATAAAAATTTATTCAATCCAATTATATTTTGTTGACCTACACTCTTTAATCTCGCAAAATTTATTTGTTTAAATTTATTCAAATAAAAAAAAATCAATAGCTTATTTTTCGGACATTCACTCTTTAATCTCAAATTGGATTAGTAATAATTATAAATTATGAATTTCTGATTAATCCAAAATCTGGCCTGTAAGTTAAATGGTTAATAGATTTGACAACCTAAATTAATTTAATTTAACTCAAGTCAGCATAGAGTCTGGAAATTTCGTTCATCACCTAGTTGAAATTCAAAATTAACAAGAATTGTACTCAAGCTAAAATTCCTTTGAAAGCCATGTAAATTCTACCACAAGCTTAAATTTCTTGAATTAGTACTTTAATTTTGCATATGTTAGACTTTTTTTTTTTGGCATCTTAATCCGTTGCGATTAAAATATCCCTTTTTAACTCTCCTAATTTAATTGTAATTGAGAAACTCAGTTTTATCAAAATAACTCAATTTGTCTCTTATATTACATGTAATTAAAAACTTTCAGTTTTGTTTTGATTCAAATGTGACACTCCCATCAAGGTCAGAACCTATAACTAAAGTTTCTAGCTAACTAAATTCACTCTAAAGAGGACATAAGGCGGTAGCTCATTTTATCGAAGAAGGAAGGAAATGGAGAAGGTAAAAACTAAATTCACTCCACGTGCTGTTACAATGAGTTGACAGTAGTGAATTAGCAACTCTATCAATAATCATCATAAAAGTACAAAGCTAAGCCCCTATACCGATTTTTTATTTTAGTTTTAAAATTTATAAAAACAAATCTAATTTTGGTTTTTAAAATTTTAAAAAACAATACTATTTTGATTTTCAAATTTAAAACATTGTTTTCAAATCTTAATCATATTAGAATTTTTCCTTTTTAGATATCGATAATCAATGATTGGAAATGACAATCACTCAAAGATAGCGATCAATAGTCAAAAGGAATAGTCGGTAGTCAAAGGGGCAATCAATCAAAGATAGCAATTAATAGTCAGAAGGGACGGTCGATGGTCAAAGGTTGCAAGTGACCGATAATCAAATGTGGTAACTGAAGACCGTCATTCAAAAATGACAATTAATGATTATTAGTTAGAGGTGACCGTCAATTAGAGTAGTGATCAATAGTCGCAAGTGATATTAAATGATAAGCTTGAATAATAACAGAATAAAATATTTTGGAATTTTTTTTTTTCAAAATATTTTAATCGGTAAACCAAATAGGACAAGTCTAAAGCTTTTCATGCAATTTAATTTCTAATTAAGTTCAATTCTAATTAGTGCAAAAGCAGTACATCCAAAAGTGAAGATAATTCCCTAGCTTTCTCTAAACTTGTTAGTTGAAGCAAATCATCTTCATTACCGAGTCAAGGGAATAAAGCTTGTTCTATGACTAAGGTTTCCGTATAAAATCTAGGTAACTGTTTTGAAAATAACTAAAAAATCAAATCAGAATAATTTTAACCGAAAACATTTCTATTTTTAAAACATATTCCAAAACAAAAATCAGAAATTTAAAACCATCCGAAAGGGACCTAAACTAGAATACTTCAAAAGTTCGGCAGCGCGAAAGTAGTAGTTCACAAAAACAAGGTATCTATCTATAACTGCATCACTGTGTTTCAGTGCCTGCATTTGTGCTTTGTAGTAGTAACAAGCATAATATACAGATGCTCCTAATGTCATACACATGCTATGAAAAGCATAAGGTATTTTTTACCCCTAAAAGGACATTTTTTCTTTTGATAAAATGAAATCCAATTACAATAAATCACAATGACAATCTTAAGAAACCGAAACTAATTTCACGCACGCTCTCTAAATATCAGAAAAGGGCATATCCAGAGGGTGGTTCTGTTACTGAAACGCCAGAATTGTGTATCTATCACTTAGCATACAGCCTGTGCAGCCAAGCAGATGTGCACACTCTTCTAGAGATGTCCCGAGTTCCACTAACTGAGGCTAGTTAATAAGGCAACTGAGGACTGCTGTGTGGATCCAAGTGTACCAAAGTATCCACAACACAAGAATGGGTCATACAAGCACCATACGAGTCAAGCATTTATTTCTGAATTGCATTGGTGCTCCCTGCTGCAACTTCTTCTACCCCAAAACATGCTAGAACAGGTTGTTTTATCCAGTCTCGGTCCTTCAATTTTATCCTGATCCATTGTTGATGCTTGAGAGTGATGAGGTGATCCGTCCTGTGTTTCTACTTCTCGGGGTTCCAATGATGGACATGGACCATCATTGCAGGTACACAGGGGGATTGCCATAGATGGGAACGGACTACAAGTGACAGGGCAGAGTATCTCTGAAGAAACAGAAGCTAAATGATTTCTTCCAATCTCTGGTGTATGAGAAAGGGATGGCTGCTCTGAGTCACGTGGATGTAGCATACATGGGGTACACAAGCCAAGAGACACGTGTAATTTATTTTCTCTTGCTTGGGAACCTGGTAACTTCACAAACGCGACAATTCCATGTCTACAAAGGGGGCAAGGGATAGAGCCAGGAGGGCCAAGCATTTCAGAAGAAACATTATTTGTTGAGCAAAGATAGAGTGCACATCTTACACAAAGCTCATGCCCACATCCTGCATATATAATCTAATAGTATAACTTAAGCTATTACGAAAAGCTGAATACGTTTCTCAAATTCTAATACCATAGTTTGAAATCAGTCAAGGAAAATGGTGAAAATATGGTGGTGACAGAAAATGAGAACCCCTACACGCACAAAGGTACAATACCTTCCGATACTCTTGTAGAATGATATCTCTGACTGTATTTTTTGGGTTCTGGAAAGTAGTTCATATTCCTTATGTAATCACCGTTTAGGAATTAGAATCTGGGTTCACTTTTAATCGATTCAGTTCATTTAAATATTTACATGCAGAAAGAGGGCAAACAAGCAGATATTCAAAAGATAAAAGAATGCAGTACCTTCTGCAGCCACTGAACATGGCCTCTCCAGGCATACAGCACAAAAGTCAATCTCATCAGAGGAGGTTGTAGATGATTGCAATCCATACTCTCTGCAGTTATTTCAAATCAATATTAGCACCATTTTTCAACATAGGAAGGTGTCTTCCCCTATTCTTAAAATTTAACTTTAAAATTTCCTTGAACTAACAAACATTTAAATTAACAAATCTGTCTGACTAGGTCAGACAGCAGTTTAGATTTAGTTGTGGAAGATTTTATGAATAAATTTGTGCAATTTCAACAAAGGAGAGGTCTGTGTAGTAAACATAAAAAGCAAGATAGGTAAGAGTACTATAATTTCAAAATATTAGTTTCTGTCAATTGGCATTTCAAGTTTTCATTCCACTTCCAATATTTTTGCATTATCAATCAACACAGATGGTGCATCCAATGCCAACAATAACAGTCTACACAGTTCAATGCAATCTTCAACTTCACATAATTAAACCCATTTGCAATGGCTTACTATTCACAATTCGCCTGAATGAACTGCTTTATTTTCCTTAGCTTATTTAACTCAATTCCTTTACCATTTACATTATATAGTCCTTCATACATTCATTTATTATTTTCAAATACTTCCATCAACCCTTCCATTTCCATTTCCATAGAATTCCCTATGGTAACTGCAGAGAAAAATCTACCACGTTTTTTTACTCCTTGCAAGTTTTAAAATCTAAATGCTTTCCCAATAACATCAATTACACGTGTTTTCACTTGCTTTAACAATTTTAATGATAGCTATAGAATCTAAAGTCTCTGGGGTATTTTGAAAGAGTTGAACATAGACATTAGACAGAAATCAATCAAATAGCAAATATGGATCTCTATTCATCTATTGGAATGGTCATGGAAATTTAAAAGGCAAGGTTTCTCCCCTTTTTTTATCAAAAAGATGAAACAAAGTCTAACAAGGTTGTCTTGTAACAATAACATATGGTTTATTTTATTCATCATGAGGAGTAACCAAGTAATTAAGGTTCAATACTGATGGATCACAAGTTCAGACCTCCTTTCCTTATCTAAATGTGGGGTATGGGAGTGATATATGCCTACTTTCTTATCTAAACTACTTTGCATTTCTTTTTCAATGGACTAATCTTGTCTCAAATAATCTGCCAAAAATATATACAGAAATCTTCCCCAAGTTGTCTGATATTTTCATCATCTAAAATTCTAAAATGATTTCCACATGAAAAATAGTTGGGTTGAATTGGAGAAACAGAAATAGTGGATTGCAAAATACCTAGCTATGTTGAGCACACTCATAAGAGGCAAGGATAAGTAATTTGAATGAGAAAATGTAGGTATTGTGGTATCAGAACTGGGTGCCAGCAACTGTTCAAGCCAATGACGCCCCCACATCCTAGCAATATCAAGAGGAAGCCACCTAGGGGGAAAAGTTGACATTTGTATCAATACATTATCAAGCAAGTGAAAATGTGAAATTTGCATGAAAATATTTATTCTTTATGATGTCTTACCCATTGCAATTTAAAGCCATGCGACTTGCACCTCGTGCAACAAGGATCTGAAAAAGAATAACAATATTTTGAGTTTTAAAGGAAAGTACCATTAGGTATATCACAATCAAAACTAAAGCATTTCTTGCCTGGCAGCATTTTAAATTGCCTCCACAAGCTGCATAATGCAAAGGAGTACTTCCAGCCCCTACACCAAATCACATTAGTTATTTCGAAGGCGGAAAACAACCTTAGAGATACTCATTAACATATTAAACAAAAGACATACCTATTAAATCCATTGATGTTCCATAATGAAATGTCACAGCAGACACATTTGCATTAAGATCAAGCAACAGTTGTACACAATCAAAGTAACCATTCAATGCAGCCATATGAAGGGTAGTGATGCCACCATCAGCGGACTTATTTATAAATTTGGACAAGGCACTGCACTGGAATACAGTAAATAAATTGCAAGAATATAACAGACCTATATGACAACTCTAGTAAAGTCAGGCTTTAAAACACTTGTAAAAGCAAACAAAAGACAGAATCTCATTGTCATCAATTCATCATTCCCTCTATTAATTTATCCATAGCTTTTGCAACTAATTTTTTTTATCAAAGATTCATGTAGGAAGTAGCTAAGCATTTACTTGCATATGTAAGACATTCGAGAAAAATTAAAGTGAGTAACAAATGAAATACTCCATACTTGATGAAATATACAAAGAAAAATTAAATAAAATCATAGCAATCATTCAACCTGTTAGCCAATGTAAATTGTAACGCACAGAATCGCTACAATTGATGACATCTTGTTTAGGGAAATAAATAATGAAAAGGAAACGGGTACCTTTGCTCATGTTTGCCTTTCACATTTGATCCACCACCCTTGTCAACATCTGTACAAGCATGTATAGCTTGATAAGGAGCACTTGGTACAAAGTCAGCAACAATAAGTCTAATACATCTCACATGACCATGCACAGCTGCAAAATGAAGAGCTGTTCTCCCACTAAGATAATCAGCTCTCACAACCTGTTGTTTAATAAAATAAAGTCCAGTGATTTTTGAAATCAACTTTTACCATGTAAAAAGAAGAAAATACACACAAACAAAGCCCACTTAGCAGGTAGTTGCTCAAATCAACCCTATGCCCCATTATCCCTGTGCTATAGTAAATACAAACTTATGATCAAGGCTAGAAAAAGTTCAGATAGAAAGAGGGGAAACAGGAAAGTATAATATAACAGGACTCACATTGCATTTGAAGAGTAGAAGTGTCTGTACAACTTCCCAATGACCATATCTACAAGCTTGCATCAAGGCCGTCTTCAAATCAAGAATCAAGGTGCACACAAATATGTTAGGGGGAGCGGAGTGGATATATCGAAAGAAATTATGGTAAAAAGTTTCATGTTATCATGTATTGAATTGACACCAGATCCATTGATCTGATTGCTTACTACAAAATGCACACTCAACTTTACCGGCAGCAACTTACCTCACAGAACACAAGCCGACCCGAAAGGAAAAATGTATATTCCAATTTCCAAAAACAAAACAGAATCCTCCAACATTGAAAATTTAGCACTGAAGATAACCATCTCACCCGCCAGTAATCACATGATGAATAATTTTATTTATTTTTCAAATTAAAATGAATGTTAATAAAATGAAAATGTAAAAATAAAATTAAGAAAGTGTAACCTGGCCACAATAATTTCTGGAATTCACATCAGCTCCATTTTCCAGCAACAATGCTACAATCTAGCGGAAAGGCAACAGAGAAAAATAAATAAAGAGTGAATAAAATAAAAAAGAAGAAGATGAAATAAAGGGACCTCGTTATGTCCTTTGGCAGCGGCAAAATGGAGAGGGGAATTGAGGCCACCGAAGGTAGAATACTTGGCGAGACAGGGGTTACAGTTGAGAAGCATCTTCGCCTCCACCAAGTCGCCGTCTCTCGCCGCCGACACCAGCCTCTCGCCGGAGGCCGAACACCCGAACGAATTCCCCATCTCTCTCACCACGCAACGTTTTGACGTGTCAGCTTCAACCAACTTGTTACCACTTGTCTTGTCTTCTTGCTTTTCTTTTCTCTCAACTCTCAACTCTCAACTCTCAACTCTCAACACCCAAATCAGAATTCACAAATCAACACATATCTACTACGCTCTTTTTTAAATTATTCAACTCAACACATAATTCCCGGATTTTCAGGTCACGGACACGGACACACAATTTTATCACCAATTAAAATGGTTAACCCCCTTTATTTAATAAAATAAATAACGTCACTTTATGTTACATACTTATAATAACAGGATAATTCCTCACTCAACTCTCAAACTATCCATTTGCAAAATGTTAACCTCACACCCAATTGGTTCTCAAAATAAAAAAGTTTAATTAAGGTTTTACTCCTTTCAATTTGAGAAAATTTTACTTTTAATTTTTAGAGATCAAAAATATTTCTTATTTTTAAAATTACTCAAATTTAGTCCTTCAAATTTTAAAAACAAAAAAATTATTTTTAGTTTTTAGAGACAAAAATAAAATTTTATCAAATTTCAATAAGTCAATAAAAAAAAGTTTAGGTATTGACTATAATAACAGTCCCTTCATTCAAGATAAATTTGTTGACTTTATTCATTATTATTTTAAGAGTTAAATAAATATGAAGAGTTGTGATTGAATGTCAATATAATACATTAACACAGTATATCAATTAAACTCATAAAAAAAATATAAAAAATTAAATCGATTTTTGTTTTTGTTTAATTATGACATGTATTAGAAAAATACTTTGGCATCGTTAATCCATAGCAAATGTTATAAAACTGTTATATGAGAGAGAGGGGTGTGTGGGATCTTAAAGTGGATACCCCATCACGCTCATAAATTATATCACCCTTTTTCCGCGCTCAATCATTTTTCTTTTTTTCTTTCTTTATACTTTCATTTTTCAAATGTATTATTTTCTTAGCTTAAAGTCATAGGCTAAGTAAAGAGAAAAAGGATTTATGTCACTCGATCGTATTACTTCTTCAATCGCAAGCTTAATTATTAATAATTTTATTATGTCGTTGGACTGAAACACTGATCCCAAGAAATTTGATAGTTGTGTGCTTCCCAAGTTTTTTCTTTTTTCCTAACTAAGATGATTCCAAACTCCTTCCTGCGAATATTATTCATCAAATTTTAGAATAAAAATATTTTGTCTCGTTCTCCGTCCCTTAATAAACTTGCTACACTGTTTTACTAACCGGAACATTGATAGCATAATTTTAATTCATTTCTTCATTCTCAATTGTCTTTCTCAGCTCACATTTATTTATGTCCATACTGATTCTCCCTAGCAACTTCTATCAATCATCAAAATATCCTCTTTTTTGTTCTTGCTTATTTATTTATGGCTCTTCTTGCAACCCACACTGTATATCGGTTAATAATGAGAATTTTGCTATATGCAATTGAAAAACAAGCATTCCGAATAGAAAGTGCTAAATCAAGATTCAATTCCCAAACTATAAGTAGAAGACTTTCATGATAAGCTAGAAAAAAATCGGTACATTCAAGGAGGTTGTAAGTTGTATCCACACGTCAAAAGAGATACTTTTTTTTTTAACAACCGTATTCCTCAGCTCGTTCGATTCCAAACAGGCCCTAGGCACAAGATTAAATTAAATGATCATCACGATTCTTAATAGAGGTTGCTACAGAGAATCAGTAATAGTATACTGTATACAGTATACGTATTAAAAACAAACATAGATTCAAGGGAAGAACAAGAAATGAAGAAACAGAATATTACGAGATATGCTCCTAATCATGTGTTACAGTTAGTACAATAATGATATGAATTCATTAAATGATGTAGTAATCTTCAATTGTTTGTTTTAGGGATTGTAATCCTCTGTCACATTTATTGATTACCTGTTTCAACTAATTAATAACACTTAGGTTATGAATATCTTTTTTATATTTTATATAATTTATTAAATAATATGATATTTATTGATTAATTATAATAGAAATTGAAAAACTAACTTAAAATACAGGGTTTTTATTGGGAGGCATTTGGTAGAATTTTTTTTACTAAGTGGATGCATGAATTGTATGAATAATTTCTCAAAAAAGAGAAGTTTTTTTCTTTATCATAAAGATTCTTAAAATTATTTATATAAGTATCTTTAGAAACTTAACTATTCACCTAATTAAATTAGTTAATAAAAGTAAATAATATTTTGATTGAAATTTTTTATTTATGTATTACATTGAATAATCTAAAAAAGAATAACATAATATTTTTATCAAGATAATATTTAGTGGTAATATTTATTTTTTTGCTTTGAAATTCATTAGGATTTTTCATACTATGACAATTCAGGTGTTATCGTGAAAGTAAATGTTATATAGGTTAGATTTAATAGAGGTCATATATTATTGGATGGGAGTAGTAATTTTCAACTATGTCTGTTAGACATGAAATAAGTGTTATGGTCTAGTTCTCTTTGTTTTTTATTATGTATACAATATGAAATTTTTTGTTTCATATGATATATATATATATATATATATAATATAATATATTCTGTTTCGCCTAAAAAAAATTAGGATTTTTCATACAAAAAATTTATCAAAGTCAGGCATGTATATATTAGGTATCTTGAAGTAATGGAAATAACTTTTAAGGAAAAAATTTAGATACAATTCTTTATTTTAATATATATATATATATATATATTTCTGTATTAATAATGTAAAACAATAAGTCTATTTTAATGTTTTGTCCAATTTCTAAACATTTGGAAACTAGATTAAGGTTAGAGGGTTCACTTATTTGGCTTTGGTGTCGTAAGTACCCAGAATTGTACCATAGATGAATTCACAATATAAGTATAACTATAAATATTATATTTAAAAGTTTTGTACAGAAGAAATATATATCCGGATGCCACGATTCAAGCTAACCTCGATATTTATATTCAATTGGATTGATATATTAGGTACATCTCTTCCCTTCTTTTTATGAATTCCTCTAGCATTATAGACAAAGTGAGCAAAGCAGACCAAAACGAAGTTGATATCTCTGTCCTCTTGCATGTATTTTATTTATCTATGATTCACTAGTTCTAATTCTATAATTGCTTTTCATAAAAGGAAATTATTTCTTAACTTTAAACAAGCATATTTCGTAAAGAAAAATTGATATGAAACCTGCCGCCATAACAATATAAAATAATTGTAGACGATGTGATTTGTCCATGCGTAACTCTCTAATAGTAGTATATGAATTTTGGATCAAGGCCCCATCCCTTAACAAGTAAGTCATAGTTTTGTTTTAGACACAGATATCTTTTATATTTAATTCAACGGTTTAATTATTTTTTTTATATGATCATCACATATTATTTTGCATTCCCACCCTTGTAGAATTTACTATTTTCTTTTCATCTTTCTTTTTATTTTTAAGAAATTGTTCTAAATATAAAATAGAAATAACGTTATTCTTAACTAGCAAAAACAAATATTTTTATATGTTATAACAATTTTAGGATTTTAATTTTATATAAAAATTACACATAATTTATTATAATTAAATTTGCATGAATCAATATAAATGTGGAATAATAACACTGATTAATAGAGATATTCTAATTTATGCAGATATATTAATAATAAAAGGAGAAAATATAAGGTGCTTATAAATATTCCTCACAATCCAAATACAATCAGAGAATAAAAATAGTATTTTTATAAATATTCTTTTCTCTCTCCATTCTCTCTTTTCATCTCAATATTGGAATATTAAATAGGCTGATTGCATGTATTATTTACAAACGTTTCTCATTCTTATATTTTCTTTTGCTATTCTTAAACATTCTTTAGCTTTGTTAATTTTGCTTGTTTTATGAAATGAAGGAATTCACTCTTCCTTTCATTTCTCTTTCTTATTTTGACAAAGTCCAAAATCTCTCACTTGAAAACTAATTTCAATTTGTCTTTTTCATCTCATTTAAGCAACAATCTTATCTTGTCTGTTATTCAAGAAAGCCAACTAAAGTTGAGCACAACTTCAAGCTATCAATGGTTACAACATTTGTTAACGTTTGTTGAATTCTTATTTCCTAAAATCTTTCTCAATGTTAACACCTCATTTTCAAGCAAAGATCTGATAAAGTGATAACGGACACCAATATGCTTTGTTCTAGATGTGTAACACTTTGACTATCACTGTACAAAACACTCTTCTCTTGGATGAATCCCAAATTTGTTAACAATCCATCGAGCCATATCAATTTTTTACTACCTTTTGTTACTGTTACATACTCAGCCTCTATAGTGGATAAAGCAACAATCTTTTGTATTTGTGACATCCAACTAACAGTTGTAGTATCAACAATGAAAATGTAACTAGTGGTACTTCTTTAGTGATCAACTTCACCTCAAAAGTTTGCATTTGTGTAGCCTTGTACTTTTAACTATCCTTTACTAAAGTACAAACATTTCTCTGTAATGCCTCGTAAGTACCTCAAAATCCACTTAACTGTTTCCCAATGAGTTTTACCTAGATTTGACATAAACTTGCTAACAACTTCCGTTGCATGGCCAATGTCTAGCCTCGTACAAACCATTGCGTACATCAAACTTCCAATGACTGAAGCATATGGAATCTTAGCCATGAATTCTTTTCCCTCCTTTGTATAAGGGGACTATTCCTTAAATAAGTGGAAATGACTAGCCAAATATGTGCTAACCATTTTGGCGTCTCCCATGTTGAATCTCTGCAAAACACGATTGATGTACTCTATTTGAGATAACTGCAAAATACTTTTTTGCTTATCTCTCATGATTTGCCTTCTGAGATCCTTTTTGTTAAACATATGTCCTTCATGTCAAATTCTTTTAACAATTGTTGCGTTAAGTTTCTTATCTCGTCCATATCTAAACTAGCTACTAACATATCATTGACATAAAGTAGGAAAATGATATAATTGGACTTATATCTCTTGAAAAAACAATAATGATCAACATTGCACTTTTGGAAACCTTCTTTTTGCATGAAGCTTTCAAACTTCTTGTACCACTGTCTTAGAGCTTATTTCAAGCCATACAAGCTTTTCTTTAATTAACACACCATATTCTTTTTCCCTTCTTCTGAGAAACCTTCAGGTTAATACATGTAAATTTTTTCATCTAAATCTCCATGAAGAAATGCAATCTTCACATCCAATTGCTCAAGTTAGAGCTTTTCGTTGGCAACAATACTTAAGACGGACCTGATAGTATTAAGTTTCACAACTGGAGCAAAGATTACAGTGTAGTCAACTCCTTCCTTTTGCTAAAATCCTTTGACAACTAATCGAGTTTTGTATCTCTTGGAGCCATCATGATCCTCCTTCACCTAATACACCCATTTGTTGTGAAGTGTCTTCTTCCCAATAGGTAACTTTGCTAGTTCTTATGTATGATTAGGTAATAAAGACTTCATCTCATCTTTCATGGCAAACTCCCACTTACTAGCATCAATAGTTTGACATGCTTCCTCATAATTTCCAGGCTCTCATTCATCAGTTAAGAGTATGTAATTCAAAATTTTTCTTATTAGGCACATGAGGTCAAGAAGATCTTCTCAAAACAAGAGCTTGAGCATAAGGCTCTAGTGTGTCAAGTTATTCGTCATTATTATTTTCCATTGATTCCTCAGGGTGAAGAGTCTCAATTAGAGGAGTTCTTGGGACACCATCCACCTCTGCATACCAATGAGTGCAAAGCTTTGTACACTACTATCGACAAATGCATCACTCGTATGTAGTAACTGATAAATATCAGGTCGATCCTATAAGAACTTGGATGAAACCTTAGAAATATCATTACTTTCTACTTGTATGAACGAAAAGATAGAAATAAACTAACACTATTAAACATAAAGTTAATAAAGCAAAAATAAATAAAAATAGTGGCTACACATATGATATTCAATTAGGTTTGATTTCACTAAACCATCCCTCAAGTGCATAAATGAACTCAAAACCCCCGTTCACTATACATGTTCCTATCACCCATAAAAATATTCTTAACTTGGATCCCTTATAAGCAAGAAAATGAGCTATTTGAGTATTAGACTATCGCTCTCGTCCATAATCTAAAGTCAAACAACTTGCATTAAGAAAAAGGAGTTCAAGATGACCAAAGAGTTTTATTCTCAGGGAACTCTTCTCGTTTACAAGTTAAAATCCTCTCTCGAGGTCATTCAACAAGAAAAACTCATGAAATACATGAAAATAAAATATAAGGTAAAAAACACCATCAACATTGGAAAGTAAAATCACATACACTAGCACACTTTGTTCTAAGTTTCTAGTGTATGTGTTGTCCCGATCCTTGTACATCACTCTCTCATTGAAGATCACATCTCTTCTACGAATCATCTTTTTGTTTTCATTATCCCATAGGCGGTAGCCAAACGCATCCTCACCATAATCAATGAAAGTGCTCTTCTTCAATTTAAGATCAAGCTTATTCCTACCTTGATCACTAATGTGCACATATGCTACACAACCAAAAACTCTCAGATGTGAGAGTTTTACCTTTTTTCCACTCCATACCTCTTTTGGTATTATGTGCTCCAATGGTACCGATGGACCTTGGTTGATAAACTAAGTTGTTGTGTTGATTGTTTCTGCCCAAAACTGCTTTGGTAAGTCTTACTGCAAACGTAAACTTCTGGATCCTTTAGTCAATGTTCGATTCATACATTCAACTACAACATTGTAGTTGAATTGGTGTTTACATATTCACTACCATATTCGGTTTTGAGCTTTTTGATTTTCAATCTTATCTCATTTTTTACCATGGCTTCCTAAATCTTGAAAGCCTTAAACACTTCAAACTTATGTTTCAGAAAATATACCCATACCTTCTTAGAGTAATCATCAATAAAAGCCACGAAGTATTGTTTCCTACCAATAGATGGGACAATCATTGGACCCCATACGTCACAGTGAACAAGCTTAAGTTTCTCCTTCTTTGGGGTTCTTCCACTTGTTTTAAAGCTAACTCATTTCTGCTTTCCAAGTATATATTCTTCACACATGTTAATTTCTATAGACTGAAGACTTGGTAGTTTATCTTTCGAGTGCACGATTTTCATCCCTTTCTCATTCATATGGCTTAACCTCTAATGCCATAGATTGGAATTTTCATTTGTTACAAGTGCAATCAAATGACATGTTTTTGTTGTCTTGTAAACAGTACCACTTTTTTTACCACAAGCAATTGTCAATGCACCCTTTGAAATCTTTTAATGATCACCATGGATGACAGTTGTGTAGCCATCACCAGCCAACTGACCTATTAAGATTAAATTCTTTGTCAAGTTGGGAATATTTCTAACATTTTTCAATTCCCATACAGACCCATTTAACTTAATCTTCACTACACCTTTACCCATAATCTGACAAGATTACAGTAACCTTTACCAAGGTTTCTAGGGACATACTTCTCAAAGAATTCTTTTTGTGAAGTAACATTAAAAGATGCTCCAGAACCTGACACCCAAAACTCTTCCTTGTTCTCTAAAGAACAAATCGATGCATCATTTCCTCCCAACATAGAAGCAACATTTGCCTCTACCTTCACCGCTTGATGCTTCGATGCCTCTTATGCTAATTTTTATAATGTTTGTTCTTTCCACAATTCCAACACTTAATTGTCTTTGAGTTATGAAAATTGCAACAATTCTTAAACCTAGACCTCTTATCCTTGGTGTCGACACATAATTCTCGATGGGACGAGGAAAGATAATTTGAAAAATCAGAGGAGTCACCACTAATGTTTATAAAGGAAAACATCAGAAAAATCTTTGAGAATAAAAGATGATCTACGAAACCAAACTTTGAGTTTGGGAGTCGACTATATGTAGGGAAGGAATTAACACCCTACAACGTCCGTCATAAAGACAGTTACCTCTAACTAAATCTACACAATTAGATAACTTTAAAAATAATTATTTCCCCTTTAACACAAAGACTATTTTTATTTTATTGACTTTATAATTTTTTTAACAAGAACTTTGTTATTGGGAAATTTATTTTTTATAAAAATATTATCATTATTTTTCTTTTTAATTGATTTAATTTTTATGTTTTTGGGCTCGACAAAAGAAGACTCATTCTCCTACATATCTTCAAGTGCTTTGGAGAATCAGAGTTTATGTAGTTTTTTGTTTTTGGGGCTCAACAAGAAAAAGGTTCCTGCTTCTACATATCTCCAAGTGCTTTGGAGAATCAATGTTTATGTAGTTCTTTGTTTTTAGGGCTCAATGGAAGAGGACTTCTGCTTCTATGTATCTTCAAGTGCTTTGGAGAATCAGAGTTTGCGTAATTCTTTGATTTTGAGGCTCGACAGGAGAAGGCTCCTACTCCTACATATCTCCAAGTGCTTTAGAGAATCAGAGTTTACGTAGTTCTTTATTTTTGGGGCTCGACAAGAGAGGGCTTTTACTCCTACGTATCTCCAAGTGCTTTGGAGAATTAGAGTTTACGTAATTCTTTGTAGAAAATGTTTATGTGTTGATATTTTTTAATTTTTGTTGAGATTTAGGATTTCTAAACTGTCACAGTTCATACGTCCTAAACTTTTGAATTGACAGGGGTGTATATCCAAGTCAATCTGTTTGAACATTTTTATTTTTTGATTATTTTTATCTTTGTTAAAGATAATTTTGACTATGATTTATTTTTAGAGATGAGGTTTAAGACAAAAAGTTGTCACAAATTATGTCTTAAAACCTCGGGATTAAAGAGATATCACATCTAATCAATCCTTTTTTCTCTAAGTTATTACATTTAGATAGAAAATGACATGTTTGATGGATGTACAAACAGACAGGAGGCAAAATCACAGTATAATACTACAAAATGATGAAACAAAATGACAATGATAAAAGTAAAAAGAGTACATACTCTCAGGAGCATGATACAATTGAAGGAAGAACTTGTGTTCGATGTCGCAATGAGTATTAGTTCCTTGGTTGATGTCCGTAGTGGTGAATACGAGAAAAAGGTATGTTGATTAAAGGAGAAAAGGAAAAGGTAGAAAGGAAAAAAGATTGCAAGAAAAAGGTTCCAAGAAGGGGTCTAGGAAAGGTCTAAAAAAAGTCCCAAGAAGGTACCTAAAAGGCTTCTAAGAACCTCCCCAAGAAAGGTTCCAAACCCCCCTCAAATGCTCTAAAAAACTCTCTAAAAGATTCTCCCCAAAACCCTCTTAGAATAGCTTTCAAAGCTTCCTGGAATAGCTCTTAAGAATGAGCTTCCAAGACTCTCCAAACCCCCCTCCCACAAAAGCTCTCCAAAAAGCTCTTAGAAACTTTCTCCTAAGAACTCTACCAAGCTCTTCTAAACTCTCAAGAATAACTCTTTCAAGAATTTCCAAAAATCCCCTTAAGAGACTTCAAAATTCCTCTCCTAACAACGAAACCGCACCCCTATTTATAGTCTTCACACACGAAAATCCCCTGAGCGAAGTTCTCAATTCTATTGAGCAAAAATAAATTCGATGATCGAATTTCTGAATTTCTATTTATTTCTTGAGACTTTGCTTAGCGAAAATTTTTTTGTTAAGTAACTTCTGGGGCATGATTTCATCTTGGCTTAGCAAATTTAAGTTAGGAACAATGACTTTTTTTGGTCCAAAGGTGTTGTTGGTTGGCATTTAACCCATGGCTTTGTAATTTACATGAATCAATGTCCCCTCTTGGTTCAAAGGTATCGTTTGTTGAGATTTGGGCTTCAGTTCTTTGATTCACATAAACCAATGTCCTCTTTTGGTCCTACAATTCACATGAACCAAAATCCTCTCTTGGTTCATTAACTCCTTTGGTTGAGGCTTATGTTGTCTCTCTACTATTCATATAAACTAGCGTCGGGATTTGTTCATTAGCATTATATCACCTTTGCTACTTTTTGTTTCTTGCTTGTTTCAAGGGGAGAGTAGACACAATAATCCATGGGTTGAATGTGCAATAAAGTTGAGTTGTGCAATATGTTTTCTTTAATTTCCCAGTCAGATAAGTGTCATAAATATGCAATTTTTTTTGTACAAAATGGACACTTATCACAACCCCCAACTTTATACATTTTTCTTCTTTTATCTTCACTTTTGGGTTAAAAATCTTACCAGGTAAAATTGGGTGTCTACACTTGGGTTTACCGTGTCCACTTCCTCTAGTTAAATTTCTTCCTCTTGACTTTGTATGCAATGTTGAAGAGGTTGAAGATTCACTTGACTATCTTTGTCAAATCGTTTCGATAAGAACCAAATCACGAGCATCATTGAATTTCAACTTATTGCCTCCTAAAGTGCTACTCACTGTTGTGATAATAGCATTCCAACTTTCTGGTAAAGAAGACAAAAGCATCAATGCTCATACTTTTTCACCAAATTCAATTCCAAATGAACTCAATTGGGTTGTGACTATATTGAGTTCATTGAGAGGTTGCACTACCAATGCGCCTTCTGTCATCTGCAAATTAAATAATCGCCTTGTCAAAGGAACTTTTTTTTAGGCTAACAACTTTTCATATATATTAGAAAGAGTCATCATAAGACCTGTTGTGGTATTTTCTTTTGCAATGTTGTATGCAACTTTGTAGGATAATGTCAAACAGATAACTTTAAGGGCTTGTCTATCGAGAAGAGCCCAATCTTCATCCTTCACTCCCTCTAGTTTGTTTCCTGGGAGAGGCTGATACATCTTTTCTAATACAGATAATCTTTAATCCGCATCTTCCAAAAGTCAAAGTTTCAACCATTGAACTTATCAATTCTTACATTTCCTTCATCTATAGTCTTTGCCCTCAGTCAAATCTAACTCTCTTTGAACTGTTATTATAATAATAACAATCGGATCTTATATTGATGCATTGCATTTTTATCTATTTTTAGGTTTTATTTTAATTATAATTTTATCTATTTTTATGTTATTTAGGTTTAATATTTGCATTTTAAGTGTTTTTAATTATGTTTTGGAATTTGTTACACTTTTATTGTTTTTTTCAGTGTTTATGATATAATTTGCTAAATATTGATGCACTTTTGGACTAATTTGGAGCATTGGAATAAAGTTTGGAGCTCTAGAGAAAATTCAGAAGAAAAAAATGAATTATGAGTTAATTAATGAAATATTGTACTCTCGTGCAAAAATATGCACTCCCTTATGTAATTAGTTTAATTGCCCTATTTTTATGACCTTTTTGGGTTTAGACATTAGTTTAAATAGAGGGCTTCTATTCCAAACTAGGGGTCTAAATTTTCTTATCAAAGACGGCACAGAGAGCAAGACTTGAAGTTTCTCTTTTCCCATTTTTCACTCTTTATTCCGGGTTTGATGAATTATTTTTTTTTTGGGTTTATAATCATGAACATGTATGAGTAGACTTTTTATTCTGGGATTGGGGGTTTAACTCATGACTCTATTGGTGATGAATTAAGCATTTTTATTGTTCTTATGGTGGTTTCTCTTGGCTTCTTCTCTATTGATTTTACTGATGCAATACGTTTTTGTAGTAATAGATAATTAGGAAAGGAACAAAAGGTAAACTTAATTATCGAAACCCTAGGGAAGGAACAAAGAAATTAAATCACAAAAGTAGATTTAACCCTTCGAAAACTTAATGAATTAACAAGGAACTTAATGGGGTTTAATTGAACATAATTACCACAAAAGTAGAGGTCAATCCAATTATATACATTACCTTAGGTTAATTCACCTTTACAGAGAACCAGTAAGAGCATAAAAGATAATTAATTTTGATTCAATAGGAAGTCATGTCATGATATCCCAAATCCTGGAAGTTTTCTAAAATTTGAATTTCAAATACTTGAATTACTCCCTCCATTATTTTCTCAAATATTTGTTATATTTAAAATATATTAAAAATCTAAAAAAACTTATTTTAGTTATGATTTTCCGATCTTTGATATTTTATATTTAAAATTGTCATCTTAATTTAATTTTAGAATTCAGTGTTACTTTATTTTTATTTTTATCAATTAGAGAACTTTGTTTCTTTTTAAATTATAAAAATAAATTAAAATTAATTAAAAAAATTATAAACATTTTTTTTCTAAACGCATAGTCCCTGTGGAAAAGGATTATTTTTATTACTTGACGACACCGTATACCTGCAGTTTTTACACAAGTTTTTGGCGCCGTTACCAAGGACTGTCTCTTGGTTAAGTTATATTTGTTTTTAATTTTAATTAATTTGTGATCTTAAATTTTATTTTTTTTATTCTCTTTTATTTTATTTTTATATTTTGTTTCCTTATTTAATTTTATTGATTTCTTTCCTTTTATATTATTTTCAATTAACTTGTTTTTTTTGTTCTTTCTTTTCTAAGCTATATTAATTTGTGATTCTAAATTTAATCTTGTTTTAAATTTTTTTATACACATTTTTTGTTTCCTTATTTAGTTTTACTCATTTCTTTCCTTTTATTTTATTTTTAATTAATTTTTCTCTTTGTTTCTTTTCTCTTTTAGACTCCATGTTTTTTTCTCTCTTTCTAGATTTACAGGTTTTTATTTACTATCCATTTTTAATTTAATTAATTTGTGATTTTTAAATTTAATTATGTTTTTATTCATTTTTATTTTGTATCCTTATTTAATTCTATTTGATTCTCCCCATAATTAGTTTTTAATTTATTTGCGTTTTTTTACTATTACTTATGAATTTAATATGGTTTAAATTAATCTATTTTTAATTAATTTGTTGTCACTGTTGAATTAATTTTAATCTATTTTAATTTTTTTTTATTCACGTAATTAATTTTAATTAACTGTCTCTCTCCTTTTTCAAATTTCATTTTTTTTCTTTTCTCTCTCTTCTTTTCTCTCTCTTCTTTTCTCTAATTTTGTAGCATATTATATATTGTATGTCAACATTTCTACAACTTGGAAAACCGATAGAGGGAGACTTTGAAGTTGAAAGAATTTTTTATAGAAGGAGAAGAGAACAAAAGCAAAATTTTAAGATCAAGAAACACAATTTAGTCATGGATGAAGAAGATGTTAATCAAAATAGGCCTCTTAGAGATGATGCAGTCTCAACCATTTCTGGGTTGCCAGGAGGAATAGTTAGACCCAACATTTGAAATGCCAACTTTAAATTCCTCCCACACTCCTTCACATGCTGAAGCAGAACCAATTCAACGAGTTATCTTCTGAAGACCTTGTAGATCACATAGAAGGGTTCCTAGAAATTTGTGAGACGCAGAAGTTTCAAGGAATCACACAAGACCCATTGTGCCTATGCCTCTTCCCACTCACACTAGCAGGAAAAGCAAGGGCATGGATGAGAACTATCCCTAGGGATAGTGTTACTACTTGGCCTTTGTGTGAAAAGGCCTTCTTGGAGAAGTATTACCTGCCTTCAAAGACTAATGAAATGAGAAGACAAATAACTAATTTTTGTCAAGGTGATACAAAACCTTTTCTTGAATCTTAGGAGAGATTTTCGAAGCTCTTACTATCATGTCCCCATCATAGTCTTGAGAGACCCTTGACGATCCATTTCTTTCATAATGGGTTGAACTACAACAGTAAGATGTCGTTACATTCTGCAGCAGGTGGATCGTTTATAGGAAAGCCACTTGACAAAACAAACATATAATTGAAGTTGTAGCTGAAAATCAATGCCAATAGGTGAGAGCGAAGCCATAACTCACAAAGGGTAATAACTCCATGTAAGTATGAGGCAAATAATGTTGGCCTTATTCTAGCAAAATTTGATGCATTGAATCAACTATTTGATAAGTTAGAAAAAGGCAATGTTAATGTAATAGGTGCTTCTAACTTTTTTTGTTAGATATGTGGGTTACAAGGACATTTAGCAATTGACTGTTAAGTGGGGATGCCTAATAGTCAGGAGAATATCATGGAAAATGTCATTGCTACTCATAATTTTTATGGTCAAGCTAGGAAGAAAACATTTGACCCCTACTCTAACACTTATAATGAAGGATGGAGGAGTCATCTAAATTTCTCTTACTGCAATAAACAAGGCTAGGAAATCAAGGAGTATGGTACTCATAACAAAACTTGAGGCAAACACCTTATTCTAACAAAGGGCAAAATAGTCAAGAAGGTTACCAACAAGGTTTCCAATCCTCACTATCCAAGTTAGAAAACTTAATGGAAGGGTTCGTGATGAGTCAAAAGCAAATTAATAAGATTTTAGGAAGCTCTATTAAGGAGTTTACCACTCGAATTGACAACATGGTGGTTCACAATAAGCAATTGGAAAATCAAATTTCTCACATGGCTCAACATATATCTTCATCTAGCAGAGCCCTAGGTAAGTTTCCAAGTAAGCCTGAAACTAATCTAGCTGAGCATGCTAATGCAATCATTACTAAAAGTGGTAAATTTTTGGATGAACCTGTGATTAATAAAGCTAAAAGGGAGTAGAGGAAGTTCAAAAGGAAACACAATCGATTATTGAACCTGAAAAAGAAAATAATTTTGAAAAAGAGGTTGCAGTTCCACTTGTTTCATCCAAGCCTTACCAACCAGCCAATCCATTTCCACAATGATTAGCAAGACCTAAACTTGATAAACAATTTGAAAATTTTTTAGAAATGATTAAACAAGTTTATGTGAACATTCCTTTTATTGAGATAGTGCAACAAATTCCCACTTATGCAAATTTTTTTAAGGATATACTTGTTAATCGTAGGAAAGTGAATAAGAGAGAAACAATCACCTTGGTTCATAGAAAGCTCCTAGTAAGCTTAAAGACCCCGATAGTTTCTCTATTCCTTGCTTATACAAGCTTATATAAAATTTTTTAAGGATATACTTGCTAATTGTAGGAAAGTAAATAAGAGAGAAACAATGACCTTGGTCCATAGAAAACTCCTAGTAAGCTTAAAGACCCTGATAGTTTTTCTATTCCTTGCTTACTAGGTAATGTTAAATTTGAAAAAGCTCTTTATGTGATCTTTGAGCAAGTGTTAGTTTGATGTATTTATCTGTCTGTAAGAAATTGGATGTAGGTGAAATAAATCCTACATGGATAACTATTCAATTAGCAAATAGATCCATTAAATACCCAGTTGGGGTACTACAAGATGTACATATGCAAATTGGTAAGTTTTTAATTCCGGGTGACTTTGTGGTACTTGAGATGAAAGAGGATTCATAAATCCCCATCATTTTAGGTAGACCCTTCTTGGCTACTGCATGTGTTATAGTTGATGTGAAAAATGATAAATTATCTTTCTGTGTTGATGGTGAAGTAATAGAATATAATGTGGCTAAAGTTGTTAAAAAATCATTATTTAATGATTCTTGTTGTAGGAATGATGTTTCGTGCAGGGTTGAATCAATGGACCAAGTGGTGGAATAAGGGGAAATTAAATACCTTGTTAAGGATCCACTTAAGTTACTCTCAATAAAAGAACAATATGATAACTATCCTACATTGAAGAGTACTAATGAAACATGTATTTCAAAAGGGAAACCCTACATCCCTCCACATAGGCGTGGATCAAGAAAACTACTTGAAAGAGAAATCAAATTATTTTTTCCTTACCCTACTCTGGGGGACTAATTTTTTTTTCTCTTCTTAATTGTCGAGCTTAAGACATAAAACAAATGCTTATTGGGAGCAACCCAACCACTGAAAGACATGAAAAAATGGAATCAAGAATCTCTATCTATATATATCTATATATATATATATATATAGAGAGAGAGAGAGAGAGAGAGAGAAAGAGAGAGGGAGAGAAAGAGAGAGAGAAGAATAAGAAAGGCAAAACATCAAGGAAGAAAGTTGAAGAAATCAAGAGAGTTGCACTCCCGTACAATTAAAGTGCACTTCGAGTGCAAAGTTTGTGAGTTAAGAAAATTATTTTTCTAGAGAGTTGCACTCTCATGCAACTGAAGGTCACTCAGAGTGCAAATTTTATGAAATTCATAATTATTTTTCCAGAGAGTTGCACTCTCGTGAAACTGAAGTGCACTTCGAGTGCTAAAAAAAATATCTTGAATTCTAAAAAAATATTTTACAAAAACTTACACTCTCGTGCAACCGTAGTGCACTTTGAGTACGAATTTTTTTAAATTTCCGATCTTATTTTAAAGAGAGTTACACTCCCATGAATTATTTTGCACTTCCGTTACAATTTAAAATAATTCTCTCTTATTTACTACATGCCAATATTTAAATCTTTTTATTTATTTCTTCAATCTTTGTGATATATTTTATTTTATTTGTGTTTCAAATCTTATATTTTTTCTTTCTTTTTACCCTAATCTTTCCTTTTATTTTCATATCAATGTTTTTATTTGCTTCAAATCTTATCAATTTTTTTCTCTATTTCTTCTTTATTGAGATATTCAACACCACACATTCTCGTGGGAGCAACTTTATAATATTCATATCCATGAATCTCCTAGTTGTCATCTCACTCTTGACAGGTTCTATCTTCCCTTTTTTTTTATTTCATTCCCTTACTCTTAGAATTACATGATGACAATGTAAATTTAAGTTTAGGGTTGCTTGGGGTTTTGGTTTTAGTTTATTTTACCTTATTTTAGGCATTTTATTTTATTTTCTATCTTTTTTTATTTTTATTTTATTTTATTTTTGTAATTATCATTAAGCAATCCCAATTTTGTTTGGTTGTTGGAGTCATTAAATAGGACTCTTGTTATTCTTAAAATATTTCCAGTAGTTGATTGTATTGGTGGATCTTTTAGCAAGGTGTAAAATTAATATTTTTCTCTCTAAGATCATGCCTGAAGTAAATTTAACACTATATATGAGCTTTTAGCCAATATAGGGGTACATTTTAACCCCAAAAATCTTTCTTGAGTGTGATTAATGATGGAAATAAAAGGAAACCTTAAATCAATAGATACAAGATTATAGTATGTATAGAGAATTAAATATAAAAAGATAGAGAAAAGAGAATTTGTGTACCTCAAATATATTGAATTGAAGTTCTTGATCTTCAAGAACAAAAACCCTAGGAATGATTATTGTAGAGATATGAGTTCAATAAGAACACTTAAGGATTTTACTACCTACTTTCTAGGGGATTATTTTAGAGAATGTGTATTGTTGTTGTTATTTGCTTAATGGGATGACAAATTTATAATCCCCCAGGGTAGGCAGAGACCCCTCAAATGGGCTTTTTATGATTGACTCAACCCATCACAGAGTCAATCTTACTATAATCCCATTCAAATAATCATAAAGATATTATAAGATATGAGTATCAGCATATCTTAAATTGCCAGATAATGATAAAATATAATTGATTAATACCAATCCACTATTATTTCCAACATTCTCCCACTTGGATGGTATTAATCAATAATACAAAGATAAATCATTAAGCTAGAATGACAATAATGAGAATTTGAGCTACAAAATAATATCCGATAGGGATATATATCATAAATATTTCTCATAAAGTATATAGAATAATGTAGTTCAATAAAATGATACTACATGGTCTCAAGCATCCAAAAATGCTAAGAGATATGTTACTAAAATGATATTACTTCACACATATCTCATAAGAGAGTTTTCAGACTCCCACTGATCTAAGACATCAAAACTTAACCAAACCATATGAGTTATAAAACTCTAAGGTTAAGTATTTGATCAGTGAATAAAAAAATGTTTAATTAATATAATTTTTTTTTTTTACTTGAGTCCGAAAAATTATATAGGTGAGAAAGCATAATTTACATGCATCTAATTATTCATCATAGCCCAATAACATATGTAATTACATATAGGCTACATAAATGCTCTATAATATTTGACATTTAACTAATCTGAGTTTCAAAAAAGAGTGACTATGTAAGAATCCAAAGATAAGTAGGAAATCCATAAATTCCCTACTAAAACCACATAGACACCTAGTTTATATAAAATGATACTCAGATTATTGTGGCCACAAAATGTCAATTGAGCAAACACTTAGATAATTGGTCCAAACAAAAAAAAAATTCATAAGTACTTCAAAAGTGCAAAATTGTACTCAATAGGAGTACTATCATAATAAGCACTTTTTTATAAAGTAGAAAATCATACTCGATAGGAGTATTGCATCTACAATATACTTATAGAATTTTGACCAAACAAAATGTGAAATTTTGGGTAAAGAAATGCACAATACTTAATTGCATACCAAAAGGATTAATGTGCAATACCCAACAAAATGCTCTACACATCCATTAAAGATGTCTGTTAAGATATAATGAATTATGTATCTCAATTAAAATAGGACAAAAATAAATAGTCAAGTCCTATAAAGTATGTCATATCACAATTAAATGTGCACAAGAATATATGACAATACAGATAGATAAGTCTCGAGACATGATACAAAATTATATACTTCTAAAATTTTGATCAATATTAAATTTGGGTAAAAGAGATGCACAATGCATAATTTTATGCCAAAAGGATTAATGTGCAGTACCCAACAGAATGACCTTAACATCAGTTAAAGATGTCTACAAAGATACAATGGATTTTATGTATCTCAATAAAAATAGGACAAAAATAAATAGAGAAGCCCTATAGAATATGTCATATCATAATTAAATGTGCACAAGATTATATGACAATAAAATATATATAAGTTTCGAGAGATAATACAAGATTATATATACTCCCACTAATCCTTAATATACCAAAAAAATATTAGGATTATCATTAGGGTACACTAGTATTAAAAGTTCTAGTGATAGTGGGATGATGACTTTATAAGATAATAATAAAAGTGAATTAAAATTCACTATTATTCTACTTAAGGAATTAGAAAGTAGTAGAATAACAAATGATTAATGAGAGAAGTGGTTAAAATAACAAGAATATGAAACCTACAAATTCATCCATAAGAATAAATAATTCTCACAAATGGTTTCATAATTAACCACATATTAATCAATCTTTACAAAAATATTGACCCCTATGAGGAACTTGAAAAATAATTACATGAGTGAGAAAATGGATCACTTGATAATTTTACATAGAATATGAGATCATAAGCAAGTTCTCAAGTAATCATAAACAAAAATCAAGTGCTACAATAAACAATATTTACGCACACTTGAGAATAAAACATGATTACACGCAGCGGAAGAATGAAACCTATTCTTGCATATATTAAGGATATAATAATAAGTAGTCTCTAACTCTCATCACAATTTATAATGGACATAGGTTTATTTATATATATCCCAAAATAAAGTCTCTAGCTTTTACAAGAATACCATTAACAATATTATAAAATATGGTATGGAGAAATTAATCTCTTAAAATTTGGGATTCCTATATTGTCCTTACAAGAATTGCATACTAATATTGCAAATCAACAGAGAGTTTGTTATACAAGAAAATAGTTTACAAGAGACCAATATAAAATCCTTAATATAGATCCCAACAATGTGATCACAAATAATGTGATAAGAAAAAATAATTTTATCAAGAACATTTGTTTTTGCACATGTATGATTAATTGGACATTTAAAGTAAAAAACCTTATATCACAACAATTTATTTTATAAGATATTAATTAAAATTATAATATACAAAATCCTTCCACTTGATAAAGAAAAAATAAGTTGACATAACAAAAAAATACCCAGATGGCTAAATAAAATTCAACTATTTCTTTATCAATATATATATATAAATATATATATATATATATATATATATAGAAAATTTGCACCACAAAAAATGCAACATTTTATTTTGTTTTGAAGGAAAAATGTCCAATTAAAAGTTATAAGTCATTATGGAACAAAAAAAAAATGAGAGTGTAAATTTTGGTTCCATATAAATATAACTAAACATGATCAAATGAGGGAAATAAACTGAACATTACAAAAATAGGGAAACATTATGTAATTCTAAAAGTTCAGTTAAAAGAAAATCCCTAAGAAAATTACAATGTACTATAACTTATATCAATAAAATCCTAATACCGATAGGGTATTAAAAAATCATTAACATAAGCCAAGAAAAATACATTGTATAACACCAAATTACATTAATAACAATACACTGATAGAGTATAGTTATCATCAATGCAATAAAAAAATAATTATATCACAAAATTCACATAAATGCATCCAAAATAGTGAAATTATAATTATGTAAATGAAAAAAGAAATTATGCATATTGTCCAATAAATTTGCATAATTTTAATCATATATATTATATGACCAACATACAAAATTCACATTATTATACCCATGATAGACAAGTAATAATAATGCAAATTAATAAAGAAAATTATGCTCATAAGAGAAGGACAATTAAGATTGTGCATAATTAATAAAATAACCTAAAATAAATTTATAAATGATAATTCAATATTAGAGAGAGTACAGTATAATTGGAGAATACAAATACTGTAAAGAATTATCACAATGAAAATAGGTAAAAAATTCAAGATTATAATAGTAAAAAAAAATTTAATTTAATCTTGAATTAATCAAATTTTTTTATACTAAAAAATACCAATAATATAAAAATATTAAATAAATATGGTATTTTTGAAAAAAATAAGAATATAAAAAATTAGCAACAACATTCAATGCTTTTGAGAATGAATTTAACACACGAATCATCATACATGATCGTATCAAAACCACAAAGTTCTCCCTTGACCAAATCACAAAAATATGGGTATAAAAATGAGTCTATGCAACCCCATTAATACTTTCCAAAGTAAAAGTTAACACAAATATATTATGTTGCCCACACAAATGACTCATATTGGTCAAACATAAAAAAAAGGAAAACTATTAAGTAATTTTGAAAACAATTTACCCCATAATTATTTAAAAAAGAAAACTAGGTTTTAAAAGGGGTAGCACTTAAAAAAAAAGTTTCAATATTAATTTACTCATGTAAGAATAAGGGAATGAAACTTTAACATGTTATTTTAACAATAACAAATAGCGTAAACCCTCATTTTTTTTTGTGAAAAAGATAATAGTGAACTATATTATAAAATTTCACTAATAACACAAAAAATCTTCAATTCAAATTTAATTTTCTAATAGAAAACAACCATAATTCTCTAATAGAAAACAACTATAATATGTATCTAATTTGGCTCTGATACCAATTGATGGAAATAAAAGGAAACCTTAAATCAATAGATACAAGATTATAGTATGTATAGAGAATTAAATATAAAAAGATAGAGGAAAGAGAATTTGTGTACCTCAAATATATTGAATTGAAGTTCTTGATCTTCAAGAACAAAAACCCTAGGAATGATTATTGTAGAGATATGAGTTCAATAAGAACTCTTGAGGATTTCACTACCTACTTTCTAGGGGATTATTTTAGAGAATGTGTATTGTTGTTGTTATTTGCTTAATGGGATGACAAATTTATAATCCCCCAGGGTAGGCAGAGACCCCTCAAATGGGCTTTTTATGATTGACTCAACCCATCACAGAGTCAATCTTACTATAATCCCATTCAAATAATCATAAAGATATTATAAGATATGAGTATCAGCATATCTTAAATTGCCAGATAATGATAAAATATAATTGATTAATACCAATCCACTATTATTTCCAACAATTAATTCCTCTAAATTGCATTTTCTATAACTTGTTTTGAAACCATGGTTGAAATTTGCTCTCTTTAAATTAAAATAAATATGATAAAAGCAATTAGGATTGTTCTTTCAAACAACTAACCTTGTGAAACACTTTGCCCATTAGTTGTCCCATTGAGCCAAACACTTTAAACTTTCTTAGTGCTTATATATCAATGTTTCGATTTATCTTAGTGTCTTATTACAAGTACATGTGGTAATTTGTGTGTGACGTGTTAATGTGTAATAATTGTTTTACATAGTGGGTAATAATATGTAAGCATTGATATTTGAAAAAAAAACGAGAAAAAAATTTTAATTTATGAACCGAATGTGAGTTAAGGTTCAATAAAAAAAGAGAGAGGAAGCAAAGAATATAAAAATATAAAAAAAAGAAAGGGGAAAAAAAGGAAGGGGTATGCCCAAATGGATATAGTAGTAGATGCAAAGAATTAACACTTCTTTCTTGTTGCATGATATGTATTTTATAATGGGCACTAAGATTGATTTGTAGCTAAATTGTGTATTTCTCTTTTCTTTCTTTTTTCCCACCTATAATTTCACCTTAGTCACATTACATCCCAATAAAAAACCTTGTGATTTGTCCAATATTATCAATGGCAGATGTCAGATCATAGTATAAGGCCAAAATTCTGCCATAAAAACATGTCATTGCGCCTTATGGCACTGCCATAGCAGACATTCCTTAACAAATTTTGCATAGCGATTGGAAAAAATTCTGCCATGCAATTACACTATTGCGCCGCCATGGCAGTTATCTAACAACACTAGATTTATCTTGGTTGAAAGAGCATAAAAGTGGAGATAAAGTTTCTCACCAAGCCTATGGTAAGATGTTTTTCTATGAGGAAAATGAGAGAGTTTTCTTTACCCTAAACACTTGAGATTTATGAGTTGAGTGAATCGATAATTTCGAGCATACTTTTGGGAGAACTGCCTCTAATTAGACTTGATTGAGATTTCATCCACATGACTATTTTCTATTGCATTTTCTTATCATTCTTTGGTGTCCTATTTGGTGATCTCCATTTTATTTTGAGTCATGGTTATTGCTTAATTATAATAATAAAAATAGGCTCTTATACCAATTGTAGAAAAATTACACAGAATTTCATATAATCAGATTTGCACAAAGCAATATAAATGCGGAATAATAACACTAAATAATAGAGATCTTCTAATTTATGCAAATATATTAATAATAAAAGGATAAAATATAAGATGTTTACAAACACTCCTCACAAACCAAATACAACCAGAGAATAAAAATATTGTTTTTATAAATATTCTTTTCTCTTTTCCCTCTCTTTTTTCCTTTAAATGTTGGAATATTAAATAGGTTGATTGCATGTGTTTTTTATACATGCATGTAACGTTTCTCATTCTTACATTTTCTTTTGCTATTCTTAAACATTCTTTAACTTTGTTAATTTTCCTTGTTTTAAGAAATGAAGGAATACACTCTTCCTTTCATTTCTCTTTCTTATTTTGAGAAAGTCCAACAAATTTAATATGTTTTATAATAACATGATAAAATATGAATAATTAATTGTGTCATTTTGTGTATAATAATTTTAGTTTAGTATGTTTTTATATATATTTTGTTAATTTTTATATTTCTTTGTTTATGATACATGATAGAAACATGTCAGATCATCAACGAATATGACAGATTTACAATGAATTTGAGAAAATTGAAAGAGGACAGTGTTTGAATAGAATTCAAAATTTTGTTTGCTTACATTTTTATTACAAATATTTATTATCAAATATGTATGTATTAACGGTAGTTAAGGAAAATTGATTTGTGGTAAGGTAGAACTTGTAAAGATGTTTATTTATTAATATTGGAAAAGTTATATTTGTGATCATGGAAGAAGTCATAAAATAGTCATAAAATGTGGACACCAAAATGTCATATTGTCATTATATAATATACCATAATATTATAAATTATTGATTGTACATATAGATCATAGATAGTGGGGCAATTTTGTATGTTGATATAAATGTTTTAAAGTAGTTTTTTTCTTAAATTTATAAAGTTGATCTAGTGGCAAAATCTATATATAGGGGAGGGAGAAGCCGTGGGTTCGAATATCTCTTTTAACAAAGTAGTTTTTCCTTTTTCTTTTTTAAAATGGTAGAATAGGTATTTTGAAAAGTGGACATCAAAAGGGGAATTTCCTTTATTATATTAGTAGTATAGATAATATAATAATGATTACACATATACATCATAAATAGTAGGACAACTATGTATATTGGATATAAATATTTTAAAGTAATTTTTTTAAGATTATAAGATTGATCTAATGCAAAGTCCATATGAGGGAGGGAGAGCTTGTAGGTTCGAATCTCTCTTTTAACCCAAAGTAGTTTTTTCTTTTTGTTTTTTAAAAATGGTAGAACAGGTATTTTGAAAAGTGTATATCAAAAAGATCAAAAGGGGAATTCTCTTTGTTAATATAATATATAATATATGATATATAATATAGATAGTAGAACAATTATGTATGTTGGATACAAATATTTTAAATTAATGTTTTTCTTAAGGTTATAAGGTTGATCTAGTAACAAAGTTTACATTTGGAGAAAGATAGGTTGTAGATTCAAATCCCTCCTCCACAATTATAAATGTTGATTATAAATATTTTAAAGTAATTTTTTTCTTAAAATTATAAATTTGATCTAATGGAAAACTTAGAGGTTGTGAGTTTGAATCTCTCTTTAAATTTTTTTTTTGTTTTTTAAAAAAGGTAGAATAGGTATTTTGAAAAATGGACATCAAAAGGGGAGTTTCTTTTATTAATAGTATATTATAGATTATTGATTATACATATTGATCATAGATAGTAGGACAATTATGTATGTTGGATATAAATGTTTTAAAATAGTTTTTTTTCATAAAGTTATAAAGTTGATTTAGCGAAGAAAAAAAATCTATATATCGGGGAAGAAGAGGTCGTGGGTTCGAATCCCTCTTTTAACAAAGTAATTTTTTGTTTTTGTTTTTTAAAAATGATAGAATAAGTATTTTAAAAGGTGGACATCAAAGGGATTCCTTTTATTAATAGTATAGATTAAAAGGAATTTTTTTAATTAGTATATTTAAAATATTAGCAAAAGAGTTGATAAATATTTTTTATTAAAAATTATAAAAAAAAAACTTTTATTCTTTATTCTTTAAAAATTAAAATAGAAATAAGAAGCACATGAGTGGGTGAATAAAAAAAATAAAAAAATGGAAGGGTGAATTGTGGAGTGAAAGCGCATGCATAGGCATGACAACGGGGCAAAGCGGGGACCGGTATGACATTCTCATCCCCATCCCCGCTTTTAAAACTAATTCTCATCCTCATCCCCATTTCCGGCGGGTATGAGATTTATGTCCCCATCCCTATTCTCGTCAGGTATCGGGTATACCTGTACCCATTCCATACCCGCAAAAAAATTATAATAATATTTTAGTAGGAAATAATTTATTTAAATACATGATATTAATTCAAAAGTTATCTAATAAATACAAAGTTTGTAATTTATTAATTAAATATCAAACCTTTCTTTTTTTTAAGATAAATGAATATTTTAGTCATTAAAATAAGAGTAGGGTGAGGCTGGTACGGGAACGGGTACGGGATGGGTATGTATATCCTCATCCCCGTCCCCATCCTCGACTTAATAAATCGGGTATTACCCTTATCTGTACCGGTACTCGGTCAAACCGGGGATTCCCCGTCAACTTCGGGACGGGTTATAGGATTACCTACAAGTACGAGTTTATTTGTCATCCCTACACATACGGGTGTGTGAGTGTACCTAATAAAACAAAAAAGAGATATGATACTCTGCAAACCACAAAAGAGACATACACAATTGGTCCCACCAAAAGCAATCAAGAAACATGGCATTGCTATTGTACATGTTGTATGATTAAACCGAGGGATGTGTTGGACTTAGACCATGTTCATTGGGGAGTGTTATTGTTCAATTACAAGGTGTCCCAAATCTGAGTCATTTGTTCAATTACAATTCACTCATTCACATGAACAAATGGCTCAGATTTGGGACACCAAATTCAATTGCGCTTCTTATTGATTGCGTCCTTTTTTATGCTAATAGAAGTTTTTTGGGGCAAATGACCCTTTTAAGCTATCAAAATAAGATCCATTTTACTGGAACAAGTGTACTGGACCAAAAAGGGGAGTTCAAAATGGTACCTACCAAAATTTTAAGGTAGTTTCTTTTAGCACCCCCTTATTTGCTTTTTGCACCCCTCAATGTTTACAATTTTCTGCAAAATCCCTAAACACCCTCACCCTCTTTTATCCTAAGTTTCTTGACAAAGCGTTACCTAGATTTACAGCTACACACGTACCTCTACCCACCTCTTTGAAAGAGCACCCTGACCCTCTTCAAACATACATAACAGAGAAAGTTACTAAATATAGAGGTGAAAAAATATATATGTTCAAAGAGAGTGAGCGTGTGAAATGGGGAAGTCAATGTAATGTTTCAAAGAGGTGGGTAAAGGTGCGCATACAACCATGAAACTGAGTAATGCTCTGTCAAAAAACTTAGGATAAAAAAGGGTGAGGGTGTTTTGGGGTTTTGTAGAAAATTGTAAATATTGACAAGGTGTGAATAAGAATTGATTGGGTGCTAAAAGAATTTGCCAAATTTTAAATGTCACCTACCACTTTAAATGGTTTTTGAAATTTCCATTTTACCCTTAAACCTAAGTTTCTCTCTTTCTCACGTTGCGCTGCTCCTACTAACTTCTTTATTTCTTCTTTTTCCTAAGCTAAGCTCCCCTCTCCCTCATCTTTTTGTTTCGTGAATCTCCTCCCCCACTCCATATGATACCTTCCTTTCTCTCCATGAAGTTTTTCTTATCTGATGTTGTTGTGTGTTCAATTTTTTCTACTCACCGTAGAGGCCTATGTAGAGAGGGAAAATTTTGAAATTTTTTTCTTATCCATACAAATCTCTCTGGAAAATAAAAAAAAAATCAAATTTACTCTCTGTAGAGATCTCTACGAAGAGTAAAAAAATTTGAAAATTTGTTTAGTCTCTGTATAGATCTTTATGGAGATTTAAAAAAAGGAAAGATAAAAAAGTAACTTTTATAAAAGATGAAGTGAAGGACATATAGGTTTTTTTATACCCCAATAGGTGTGAATTCAAATTTTAGGGGGTGTTAATTCAAATTCCCCAAAAAGATTAATAATAATTTTTTATTTATAATTTATTAAATATAATTAAAAAAATTCATGTAATAAATTAATTACTTTTAAATTTAATTAGATTATTAATCAATTATATATTACATGATAATTAATGAAAAATAACATAGTAATATGAGATAATGTAATGATTTTTCTATACTCATTCATGTTTCATTAGTTCCACCATTATTGAACCAATTTTAATAAATGATATTTTTTATTATTAATAATAGGCTAAATTATAGTTGGTGTCCAAAGTCCTAGCATGATTCAAACTTGAGACCTCAAAGTAACACCACCACAACTAATACCACTAGACTAAGTGTTTAGTTTGGTTTTATTTTTCAATTCAAATCTACTTAAACTTTAACTGAAAACACGACAATCTTAATTTGAAAAATATACAAAAGTAAAGACAACTCAAGATTCAAATTTGAGACTTCCAAATGATGGTCATTCATCATACTACTAGACCAAGTGTCAAGTTTGGTTCTATTTTACAATTAAAATCTACTTAAGTTTTAATTAACGTTAGTTTCAAAATTACTTAAAACATAAATGTAAATATACAACAGTAGTGATTAAAACTAAAAGTTAAAATTAAAAACTAAAAATTTAATTTATATATTTATTAATTATTTATTATAATAAATTCCTAGGGATTCTAAATTAAAAATTAAAACTAATTAAAATATAAATTAAAATTATGAAAAAATAAAACTAAGAACTAAAATTAAAAATAAAATAGAAATTAAAATTAAGCATTAAAATTTAAATTAATTTTTTTTAATAATTTAGTTATTAATTTAAATTATAATTTAATTTAAATTTTAACTTGTATTTACATTTTAATTTAAATTTTAATTCTTAATTTTAATTTCTACTTCTATTTTATTTTTAATTTTATTTCTTAATTTTAATTTATATTTCTATTTTATTAAGAATTAAAATTAAAATTTAAATTATTTTAATTTTAGTTCTTAGTTTTATTTTTTAATATTTTAATTTATATTTTTAATTAGTTTTAATTTTTAATTTATAATCCTTGGAATTTATTATTAATAAATAATTAATAAATATATAAATTAAATTTTTAGTTTTTAACTTTAACTTTTAGTTTTAGTCCTACTGTTGTATATTTACATTTATGTTTTAAAGTAATTTTGAAACTAATATTAATTAAAGCTTAAGTAGATTTTAATTGTAAAATAGAACCAAACTTGACACTTGGCCTAGTGGTATGAGTTAGGGTGTGTTATCTTGAGGTCTCAAGTTTGAACCATGCTAGGACCTTTTTCTTTCTATATTTTTCTAATTGTCACATCATCAAATTAATTAAATTTTAATTTCAAAACCTAATGATGGTCTTCTTAACATTTTTTAAACTAGGGGGACGAAAAGTTAATATGCACTAAAATCGGGAGACACCAAATATAATTTAACCTTAATAAAGGTATTATAAAAATTAAGATTATAAAAAAATTAAGGAGGTAATTATAAAACAAATATTCTTACTAAATACATCATTATATTGCTAAGTTAACCTTTATGCTTATTATTTTTTAATTAAAAAGGGATGAATTTTGGAAAGCGAGAGGTGTATTTAAAAAAATCCAAAAATTTTCAAAAAAAAAGAAGAATCAATTGAACCACTGGTTTTTTATTTTAAAATTGATTATTTGCTTTGTTGGTTTTTAGTATTAATTGAACTGGTTACCAGACTGATTCACCGATATTTCAGTTGAATTGGCAGGTCCGGTCCGGTTTTTTTAAACATAGATGCAAAGTATCTTTATCCACTTTAATATTTTATATTATTTCAATTAAATTCTTGCATTTTGCATTAATTTATTATTTGATATATTATAAAATATTATACATTTAATTTTATCATTTTGACTTCGCTCTAATTAAAAATAAACTATAATTAATTATATAATATTATTAATTTTATTTTAAAATTGAGTTTAAATACGTTGTTTTACATGATAAATAGGGTGTTATGATAGAGGTTTTGAATAATATTTCTTTAGTAAGATGGTATGAAAAGTGAAGAGTGGAAACTGAAAGAGCAGGGAGACCAAGGGCTATGACCATTGTAAGTCCAAGTTTTTAATAATAGGAAAAAAAGTGCATGAATTAATTCGATCGTGATTAAATTTATTTTTGACAATGATTAATAAATCAATTGAGAAAGTGAATTGTGATGTCAATTATATTAATAATATGTGTTGTGTTGTAGAGTAGATTGTATTGGAAAAATTCAGCAAAATTAGTTCAGTATGTGTGTGTACACACAAAAAAAGTTTAGATTAGAATTTATTTTGGAATTTAAGTTATATGGAAATTTCACATAGAAAATCAGAATAGCTAAATATAGTTTCGATCCCCTTTTCTATTTCACTTTTCTTTCACACACTCTTTCTCATTTCTCTTTTTGCTCTCAACCTTTCTCCATTTTCATGTGGCACCAGAGGTGTCAGAATTCAACGAAATCTCTTCCATTGTTATGATTTTGAGTGTTGATCATTATAGGTAAGTCTAATCCCAATTTCTCATATTTTTTTCCGTTTGTTTCTAGCTCAATCATTCCCATTGAGGGGACATTCTTTTTAAAATCCTATTTTTCCTTACATTTTTTTTTGGTTTGGGATTTTGTTAGGTTTTGAGTGGTTTTCTGCATATGGATTCTTCTCTATCTTTGAATTCAGCACTTAAAGGGAGAAATAGATAAGGGAAACTTATTTATTAATTTTTTTCGTTTATGGAACTATGATTTAGTAGTTGAAAAGTTGAATAATTTTGACTGATGAAGCTTTTGATTATGATTTGAGCAATATACGAAATTTAGTATGTGTGAATGATCTATGTTTTGAATGTGTTTGATGTTCAAAGGAAATTGTGATGAATGAAGTATGTTTTGAGTTGTGATTTGTACATTTGAAATAATTGAGCTATTTGAGATAGTGTGTATATTGATTGTGTGAATATCTAAACGATGATTCGTGTTTTATATTGGGTGGTGTTACCGGTGGTAACTAAGTCATGAGCATTGAATTAAGGATATTTATACGGTTTTTGTGATCCTGGTGTTATACATTGAAAGGATATACTCAGATAACAACTTTGTGTCCCTTGGGTCTAATGACGCTAGACATAAGTTGAGATTTAGCTAAATGTCATTGGATCATGTGGATGTCAAACATCAATTGGAAGTATCAAATAAGTATTGCCTAGGCCTAAATGGTTGTATGTTGGATCAAGTAGATGTTAAACACAATTGAAAAAGGAAGTTTGATTGGGTCACCTCGGTATCTAAATTCAATGTGTGTTTTTCAAAAAACGTTGAGTCTTATGATCTTGTTAAGACATGTACTTATGTTCAAGGGAATATAAGTGTGTATGATATGTTTGATGGTTGAGTTATAACAAAGTATTTTGGTAGTTGTGATATGCTTCATGAATTTTATTCATTGTCTTTTAGCTTATCCTTGCTTGTATTGTTTTGTGTTTGACTACGATGATTGTGTTTTACACGAGAGTAGATGACAACAATGGATCCCAAAGGCAAGAAAGAATGGAGTAAAGAGGATGATAGTTTTACAGAGTTTCATAGATTATGTTTTGACTTGTATAGATAACTTAAGGGATTTGTGTAATGTTACTTAATTATGTTATGTTTTGGGTCTGTACTGAGCTATGTGTTGATACGAAAACTACGGAATACTTGAAGAGGATGTATTACTTAACTGTATGTAGATTAAAACTAGAAACTGAATCCTGTAAGGATGCTTTATACTAGTTGTGTGAGTAGTGTTAATTGGTTATGTGCAATATGGAAGTAAATATGTGTGATAGAATGTTATAGATAGTTAAGTGATTGAGTTGTTAAATGATATGTTGAAATTATGCAATTGAGATTGTGTAGTCTGCATGATTTCGTTGCGCGATGGGTCTCATCAAGCGAGCATTTGTCTTTGTTACAAAATTAATTGGAATTGCGTCTAGCAAGATAATCTTGCTCAACACAAATGTCTCTCTGGTTAGAATTGAATTAGATTTCGCTCGGTGACATATCTCGCTGAGTGAAGTTCCTTCATTGGTACAATTTATATCAGGGTTTTCGCTAGGCGAAAGTGGTTATTGGGCGAACTATCATGTATCTTGTTGGGCGATTGGTTTCATTTAGTGAGTTGGTATAGTGTATGCCATGACTTAAATTGTTAAAATTTTAATATGCTGGATTTTTTTTAATTGTATTAAGTGAGTTGTATTGTAAGTAATTGTTCCTTCCAATGTACTAAATAAAGAATTAGTTATAAAGTGATTTTAGGATGTTACAACCACCCAGCAGCAGAACTTCACCAAAAAATTATGGTGGCCAAAATTTACTTTATGTTATTAAATCTTTCTAATTTTTTTAAATTTATAATTTTAATTTCGTATTTTTTAAACATATATTTAGTTACTTGCAATTTTATTTTCTATTTCTTATTATAAAATAGAGATATTTAATCTTTTAATTTTGTAAAATTCCCAATTCCAATCATTTGATCAAAATAATTATGGTAACAATGAGTGTTAATTACTCATATAGTGTAGTAGTGACGCATTGCAAAGAGTTGATGAGACTCGAAGTATATATAAGAATTAATAAGAGAAAAAGGCTCATGCATTAATATAGTAAAACTTTTGTACACTACTATTTAGTTACAACTCACCATTTATATGACTTTTAACTTATGAAAGAATAAAGATAAATTTAACAAATTTACCATACACATGAATGTAATTAAATATCAGTGTAAAATTATTTTATTTTCCATTAGTCGTATATGTATTAAACTCATATAATAATTATAAAATTTCACTAATATTTTATTATATAAATACATATAGGTATGTTAGAAGTTTAAAAAAAATTGGGGGGTCAAGGCTCCCCCTCCGCCACCAAAAAGATCTGCTATTGCAACCACCTATATTTCGTAACACTCACTTATTATATTATCATAAAATAATGTGATAATTTATAAATATTTAATTTATAATATTTAATATTAAAAATTATTTTATCTTTTTTATTAATATTCAGTCACTTCTCTGGTGAACAATATCATAATAAAAAATAATTTCCTAAAATTCTTACGTTATAAATCTTTTACGTTATCTTCAACTTTTATGAGGAGAGTTAATAAAAAAACTTAAAACTTTTATAAATTATTTCCTAAAATTTAAATATTTAGAATGTTATCAATATCACTTGAAATTAAAAATAATTGAATTTAATCATTTTAATATTTTGAAAGTTTTTTTAAACTAAATATATTATGAGGACAAATTAATAATTTTAAATTTAATTATTTGAATTATTTATAAATAATGATCATATATGTTTAATTTGTTGAAATTAAAACTTTTTGATAAATCTGTTAGATGCTTTCATCAAAATCAAAATAACTAAAATTAAATAAGTATATAGTTTAATTAGCGCATACGGATAATGTAAAAGAGTTTTATATGTTTAATCATAACTTTTTGTTTTTATAACTTTTAAAATATTACTCGATAAAATTAAAAATTTTATCATAAATAAAATATGATTGTGATTGAATATCAGTTTAAAACATGTTACATTGAAGCAATGCATAAACTCATAAATATATTCAAACTAATAAATCTAATTATCTAAAAATTATTATAGAATATTACTTTGAAATGTTTTTAAACTTGAAGGAAAATAACGTAGAAAAATAAAAATAAGTGAAATTGATAAAGACATTTTTATAATTTGCTCTAAATTATTTTTTAAAATTAAAAATATTTAAAAATTCAAAAAATATTTTTAAAATTAAGAATATTTTGTATAAAGTATTAATTTCAAATTAATTAATTTTTTATTTAAAATTTGTTATAAATGTTTGATTCAAAATCAAAATATTTAAAATTAAATACTTAAATTATATTTTTTATCATGAAAAATATTTTTATTAGATAATGAGTACAAGATTTTATCAAATTTAACACGAGTTAACGTGAATATAATATAGCATTTTACTTACTTTTAATTGTTCAAATATGAGTTATTAAATTTACATTTTTTTAATTCATTCACTTAATTTTGTTTTCAATTTTTTTACAGTATGTCAAATTAATGATCTCCATACAAGTGATTAAAATGAAATAATCTATGAGTTATTTTTAATAAAATAATTTTTTTACTATTTTTGTTGTGTATTCTCATTTATTTATACAATCTTTTTTTTTTTTTTACTTTAGGAGAACAATATTGATAAAATTAATTTTATAGTTGTATTGAAAATTAACTACATTTAATTTTTATTAATAAATAAGTTCTATACTGTGAATATTTGAACTGATTTTAGATTTTTAAATAATATTAATATTTTTTTATATAATTAAAAGCATTCTTTCAAATTTACCCGTCCATTTGCACGGTACTATCTTGTATTTTTTGGTACGGAACTACTGATCGTTTCTTTGGTACGGAAGTCCATTTAAAATAATATTTAAATTATATATATATATATATATATATATATATATAAAATCAAATATTAATATATGTATGTTAAACTTGTAACTTTTTCTTTAACCTACTGTATTAAAAAAATATTATTAAATAAAATTAGTATATCCCTTATGTATCTCCACTTGCATATCTTATACTAGGATCACAATATAAATCATATCTATAATTTGGTACTAGTATTTCAGTAACTTTAGCTGTATCCCTAACTTATACCTCACACCCATACACCACACACATACATACATACATACATATATATATATATATATATATATATATATATATATATATATCATTTAATGCTAAGTTATCTTCAATAACTGTCCATAGACATTAATTTTTATATCTCATCATCATGCATTTAAAACAATATCTTATCATGTATTCAATGCAACATCTAATAATCGAGACCAAAATGCATTTTAGTACAATTATAATCATAATCAAAATCATTAAACAAAACAAAACAACAAAATCATCGATGACCAATTTTACTTACTAATAAAATTCAATTTAAGATCTCAATAAATTATTTTCTATTGATTTCACATTCACCACAACTCAACTTCTTAAATTAAAATCGAAGTTTTTGTTTCCTTTACTTATTTCTCTCTTTAAAAGCTAACTTCATCGAAGAGAAATAAATCCAATAGAAGGAATCACTCAAAACCTATAAAAAATTCTCAAATTACACATAAACCTAAGAAATTAACACTTTAAAGGAATTCGCTTTTCAAAGAGAGCAATAGGATCGAAAACAAATGGAAAAAGGTTAAAAGAAATATAACCAAACATACTTATATTGATAATCACTCAAAATCAAGAATAACGAAAGAGACCGCATTAGATTTTGTTGAATGAAAACCCAACATGCAAGCAAAAGCAGTAAGACGACAAAGAGAGAAAAAGGAGGTGATAGGGAAGAAATTAGAAAAAAGAAAAAGAAAAATAAGGAAGAAGAAGGAGAAACTAGAGAAAGATAATAGAGATGTACTTGGTAAATTCAACTTGCTATTTGAACTCATCCTAACCATAATTTCAAAAAATTTACAAAATTCAACCAAAACACTCTGAATCAAAAGAATAACAATTATTGTCATCTCTTCACCCTCTAATCATCATCTGAATATAACTACAAATGATTAACACTTATAATAAACTCATCATACCTTAATTCACTTAATAATTTAAGGAAAACTTAAATTTAATTTCTCTTACAATTTATTTCATGCACTTATAACCTATTAAATAAAGAGATCCTTACATATTATAAAAATTTATATATAAAAATATAAATATAAAATGTTATAAATAAATTTATTAATTAAACTAAAAGTTTTAAATATAAAATTAATAAAATATAAAAGTTTACTTACTGACCACTTGGTCCGTAAATAATTTTTTTTATTAATTTTATATTTTTATGATTAACAAAAAAATTATATTATAAATTTTATATTTTTATTAATTTTATATTTTTATAATAATAAAAAATTTATATTATAAAAATATAAAATTAATAAAATAAAAAAATTATTTATGGACCACTTTGTCTGTAAATAAAACTTTTTTAGTTTATTAATTTCATATTTAAAATTTTATTTAAATTATTAAATTTATTTATAATATTTTATATTTATATTTTTAAAAATTTATATTTTGACAATATAATTTTTTTTATAATATAATTTTTTAAAACTTATTAAAATTTTAAATTGTAAAAATATAAAATTATATCATATAAAATTCTTTAACATTTTCTTTACAAAAGAGGCTATGTATAGAAAGAAGAAAATCTTCCTTCTACAAAAAGTCTATTTCGTAGAAGTGTTTTTTATGCAACAGATTTTTCGTAAAATAAAAAAATTTCTTTTATAAAAGAGATTGTTTTTAGAAGGAAAAAAAAATTCTTCTACGAAAAACATGTTTTGTAGAACAATTTTTTCTAAAGAAAAAACTAAAAAAAATTCCTTCTACGAAAAACATGTTTCGTAGAACAATTTTTTTAAAAAAAAAAACTAAAAAAAAAATCCTTCTACGAAAAACATGTTTCGTAGAACAATTTTTTTTAAAAAAAAAACTAAAAAATTGAAAGTATAATTTTTTTTATGACTGAATAGGTGTTTTATGAAAAATAGTAGATATAAAATGAATTTTTTTCTATTTATTTTACTATTATTTTTCCCTACCACGCATGCCTCATTGATAGCAATGTCACGATTGATTGTCCCTCTTCTTGTATAATATATTTATCCTTTAAAGGCCAAGTTAGGTGATGATAAGTATAACATAGATCTGCGTAAGATGGACTTTCAAATACTGCTTCGCCTAATAATTTTAATTACTAAAGCAATTGAAGATATTTTAGCAATTGTTCCTTATGGTCTTCTTGTTAGGTTCGATATATATATATATATATATAGTTTTCATTTTATTTATTTATTTTATTAATAATTGATTTTAATTACTAGATTTTAAAAAAATAAAAATAAAAATAAAAATAAAAAATAAGTCTTTTATGTTAATTCTTTAACTAAGTGAATCCTCTCCCTTATACTATACAGACATAAATGGTTCCCGTCTTTGTCATTGACCTTGGTTGCATTTCACTCTAATGAACAAACATGTCGGTCCTCAATTGCTTTTATTTAATAGAGTAGTACACATACAAAATGGATATTTCATTATTCATTTCATGCCTTGCGTATTAGCGTATCTCTATCTCAATAACAACGCGCGCGTGTCCACTTCTTTCCCATATTTAAACAGCAGATCAGTTCAATACCCACACGTAAAAAATATTAATTAACCATCACACATGTCCGTTAGTATGGTGAGAATAAATGTGCAAAGGGATTAAGGAAAATATCGATGAAAACTTTTGAATCCTAGGTAATGCATCTATATTGAAGGAAAAATAGTAAAATTATCAAGAAATATTAAAACCATGTAATAATCTTCATGGATATGATCTTTGTCAAGCTCTTTTGACTATTCCTTTCCTAATTAATTAGGAAATCAATGACATGTATTGATCAATAAAAGATGCACGAAATAAAAATATAATAACTCAATGCAAACACATAAGGAAGAAGACACAAATACAACAATATAAAGTAGATGTGCAAGAGACAGACGAAAAGGAGGTAGAGGGAAATTATATCGAGGGTAGCCACAGTAATTAGTGGCTAGAGAAGGAGGCAAACGCAAAAACCCAGAATAGGCATAGGAAGCCAGATGAATTACTACAATGTTGACATATGGAGTAGACACAAAATCATTTAGAGGTTGCATCAAATGGATGAAAATCTGTTGTCTCCAATTTGTGTCTCATTTTATATTCCCACCAATCAAGAAACACTATGTCATTTAATGAACTGCATAAAAAATAAAAAAAATTATTAAACGACATGATATTTATTTATTGATGGAATAAGAAATGAGATACGAGTTGAAGACATAGAATTTTCATCCTTCAATGATTCAAAGGTAGGCAAATGCAAGTAGGGTCAAGTTTATAGCATTAAAAAAAGTCCTAGCTTTAGACCCCTAAAATTAAAATATTTAATATTAAGATTTTTATTATTTTTTTAGGTCTCATATATTTTTTGTTATTTTTTATTACTTAAAATATAATTACTCATTAGTTTTAATTAATAAAAACAACTCTTAACATGTTATTTCAAAGGTTTATTTTTAATTATAATTTATCCAAATTAATTTAATAAAATATAATTATTAATTTAAAAGATCTCATTTTATATGTTAAAAAAAATGTCTCACTTTAACATTTACTTTTAGCCTAAGACTATGTTATTCGACCTTGAACGCATGAGAAGTAAACACAACACTCATGAATAGATGGGTCTAATGGAAGTCCAAAACAAACATAGGAAAGCATAATGTGATAAACCTAACAACATTAAAAGACTCTTGCCAGTACTTAAAATCATATACATGAGAGGTTTTGAAAACAAAAATTTTTATTATCTAATGAGTGTTTTTTTCACTTTTAGGCTCATTTCCATATACCATTGGGTTTGTAGTAACTTCTTATAACATCTAGGGAGATATACATTATGCTTCCTAGTAAAAGTTTTAAATGGTTATTTAGGTGTTCATTTCATATAAAAACAATCTCATGATTATTATTTAAATTTATTACAAAAAGTAAAGGTTAATTTATTTATTTTATTTATAATCATAAATTATTTTTAAAACACATTGGTTGATTTTTATGAGAAATTATTTCAAATGTTTATTTATTTTATTTCAGATTTTATATTTTTTAAGGTTATTATTAAATTAAACAATAACCAAAACCGACTGAAAAATAAAAAGTTGAACCAAATCAATCGATTTGGTTTAAATTGACTATTTGAAAGTAATCCAAACTTAATGGAATTGCTGTATTTATATTGCTTTAATGTTATGTATTTAATACTATATTATATATATATATATATATATATATATACTTATTTATTATTATTTATTAGTTTGTGTCTTAATATTTATGGTTTTTATTTTAAAGGTTAATTGTAAATATTATTTATGTTTTATATGATTGGTTTAAGAAAAATATCGGCTTGTAATGAAAGTTTAATTATCTTTAGAAAAAAGTGTAAATATTACTTTAAAAAAATATCATCAACAAATTTTTATTAAATAATATTCAGTTATTCACCGTTTTTGTATAACCAAATTTATTATGTCGTAGGATAATTTATTAACTTTAACATATTTTTACAAGTAAAATTATGGTTGATTTGAAAGAATAAATGACAGTAAAAAAATTTTAATAATGTAAGAAATTGTAATTAGAAAATTAAAATAGTGAAAGGATGTGTTAATAAAAACTTATCCAAATCAAACTAAATAAATTGATTTGATTAGAAAAACCAAACCACATATAATTATTTTGTGTATTTGATTAACGTGACTTTTTGACTAAAAACACAAAATAAAACTTTATATCAAACATTCACATACATATATATAGAGAGAAAGAGGTAGCGTATTAAGTGAGAAAAATGTTTATTACGAGAAATGAGAAAATAGATAATAAGCATAAAATTAAAAACAATGGTTTAGATAAAAATAATTTACTTAAAGATATCATGTATCTCTTTCATCATAACTCACTCCACCCTTACCCTTACTCTCATCCTCAACATTACCTTTATCGTCACTACTACCACCACCACTATTGTCACCTTCACTACCGCCATTGCCACCGTTGTCACCGCCACCACCATCGTTGCTCACCACTGCGGACGGCAGTAGTGGTAGTGGTCATTGCCGACGATAGTGGTGGTGATGTTGAGGGTGGGGGTGGGGGTGAAGGTGAGGGGTGAGGGTGGAGGTGAGCTACGGTGAAAGAGATACATGATATCTTTAAATGAATTATTTTAATCTAAGCAATTGTTTTTATCTTACGTTTATTATCTATTTCTCTCATCTCTCAAAATAAACATTTTTCTCACTTGATACGCCTCTCTCTCTCTATATATATATATATATATATATATATATACACACACGCACATGTAGTGATGAATCTATTCGGTATTATTAAGAGTGTGTTTAATTTGCCATTTTAGTTAGTTGAAAGCTAAAAAACTAGCTAGATATCCATTTGGATAACGGAGGTTTGTCATTATAGTAATTTATTATTTAAATATGTAATTATATAAATTTATAATTTAAATATGTAATTATAATTTAAATATATTATTATAGAAATTTATAATTTAAATATATAATTATAATAATTTATAATTTAAATATAATTATTTATATTATTAAAATATAGTTTTACCAAACATTTACAACTAGCTAACTTTTTAGCTTTTTCAGTCAGCTTTTAAGTTAGTTTTGTCAAACATACCCTAAAAGCAATTAGTCCGATTAACTTTTAAATTTTCATAATAAAATGCATGTATGTGTATAATTTTATCTAACATTTAAAATTTTAAATATAGTACAAAATTAATCTATAACGTAAGTTATGCTCTCACAACATGATATTTTTGCAGTCCTCATTGAGTGCACATGTGTGTAGTTTGTTACATAAGCAAATGGCACATGGAAACATAGATTCTGGAATTGAACCATCGACAGAACCAAATTTGTTGTTGCAAGAAGTGTCATTTTCGCATTGCTTTCTTCCATGAATTGTAATTGTCCAAGACAAATATGCAAAACTAGCACAAGACGAGGATTATCTAAAGAATGAATGAAGAAAGGATGGGAATCATCCATGCCTACCATGAGAGAAACCATGTGGAAGACAAAGTTGCTTCTCAAGCAAGCAAAAGAAGACAGAAAATTTCTGTTGATACCATGCTAAATTTGACATTGAATTGTCAAAAAGTATATCAACAACTTGGACAAGGATCCAGTGAATTTAACCTTTGGTAACTTGACGAATTTCATTCATTCTAAATTATTATAATAATTAAATTAATTTTTTATAATAAGTAAAAATTTAGACAATTAAAATAATCTAATTAAATAAGAGAATGTCATCTACTCCAAAGTCACGGATCCAAATCCTTTACAAATAAAGTAACTATCTGATTGTAACAAACTTTCTAACCAAGTTAAACTAACTCTAACCATTATAACTAGAAAGTCTAATACATTGTAAAATAACAAAGTCTGATAAAAAGCAAATGTGTCATTTACGAATGTAAATTTACAATTTAATGTATTATACGTGTGTATGTTTGATCTTCTATATGCGTGCGTACGTGTATGTCTATATATATATAATATATAAAGTCTGTTGCAATTTAGAGTCTTATGATTTAATTAAAAATTTGAGACCGTTAATTCTCTTAATCCGTCGACTTTATGGGTTGTACATTTTAAGTACAGCTCCGAACATGGGTTGTGGACTGGTGGTGGTTAATTTGAGTTTAATTAAAAATTATCATAAAATTTAGAGTAAAAAGGCTATGTACTACCACATCCAATTATAAATGAATGATGGTACAAAATAATATATATGGTCAGCATATCCATTAAACTCTGAAATTTAATTGAAGTTGTATCAGAATAAAATGGAAATAGTAAATAGCGTAATAATATCGACTCTGAAAAAGAAAAAGGAGTATATTAAAAAAAAGTGGTAAACAATAAGGTGTATCGGATGCTGGAGTAGGCCCAACAACTATAAGCCCAGTTTGAAAAATGGAGGTAGAACGGTCTAACAGGAGTTTCCTACAATTTTATGGGGTAAGGGTGAGACAGTATAATTTAATTTTTGGAGTGGAAGTAATGTTAACGTGCAATGAGATTAGAGGATGGTAATGTTTAGGCACAATGGAATGTTCAGCGAAGGCAACGAAAGATGATTAGAAGTCAAAGTTTTACAATGAATTGAGAACACAGAACAGAGGGGGTAGCTGGGTTTTAGATGACAGCTAATTAGTGCATTTAAGGATAATAATTTCTGAGCGCCCCAGCAAATAAAGCTATGGTTCCATCCTTTGAATGCTAACGTTCAACTTGTTGCACATTACATGGTCCACATGACACGAGACTTTTCAAACAATTAAGGCCAATCAACCACTCAAAATATTATTTGCAGCAGATGGAAACTTGATACCGCTTCCAAGGATTACTATTGACTAGCCACTACATGTCAGAGTGCAAGAAAAGCATTAATCCTCTTATCTGAACATCACAAAAATAGTTCAAGGTTAGTCAATAATGATGGTTGCAAGCAACTCACAACCTTTCATCTCTGTCTAGTGGGACACATTTTTATTTTGTGTACCTGTGAATCCATCTACTCAAAATCGAATAATCTACTGCACTTCAATTTGTGACGCGTGACTGCTATGTCATCATCACTCCATAAACAGTTACTCATTAAACAAATCCACCATAAACAACTGTCAATATGTTGCTCCAACTTATGGCAAAATTTACACACCCAAAATATAAAGAATCTAAGCTAACCAAGTTTTATTTTATTTTTACTTTTCTCTTCTTTTTTTTTTGCCAAGTTACACTAAAATTTGGAAATCCAAATGTTAATTTTAAAAAAGGAAACCCCAAAAAGAAGCGCGCTATGATAAAATGTAGTTGTTTTATCCATATGACAATGCCTTTTTACTGATGTCACAGATTTTGATGAAATGATACTCCTTTGTTTCTGTTAGAATCAGAAGAGCAGGTATAAGTAGGATTCATGTTATGTTGAAGTCTGTAGAATAACAAATCCATGGGTAATTATTAAATTACACCAATTTTGGTGCTGCATTTACAAATCTATATAACGGCCTTCCGTTTTGTACGCACATTTTAAGGCCCAAAATAATACGTGCGACCAATACTCCACTTAAATCACCAAACTTGGCCCAATTCAAAAGTTGCAAGGGCTCTCACTAATTTATTTATTTTTTAAATATGGTATTTTATTTTAATAATAAATGAAATATTATTGCAATATTTTGAATCTAAAATATTTTTGGTTGTTGACACTTGAAAACCTGTACATATTAGCACAATTCCATACTTGAGTGTAATTTTCTGAATTTTCTTTCGTCTAACATAATGTCTTCATTTCATTTCGAGCTACTGCTTTCATGATCTTAAAATATTTCTCAGTAACAAAAGATTCATTTTTCTTTTAAGAAAACATATATAATATTTATTTTACATGGAAGCATCATTCTGTTTTCCTATAATTTTAATGGTGAAAAAGAATAGTTCTCCTTGACTAAAATAATTCTTAGACCAAGTACTACCATTTGCCGTGGCTATCGAAATATGCATTCATTCTAATTGATCGATATAATTCATTGTCGTCATTCACTATCATACATTTTTTTTTTCAAGCACAAATTTAAAATGTACATAGCATTTGATATATTTTCGTCATTCACTATTTAAAAAGTGACTAAAAAAGAAAATGTATGAGGATTTTTCCACGGCGATTTAACAACGGAATGAGAAATACGTTAATAAAAAGTGCATCTGTCCACGGCCTAGGTATGCTCAAAGAGAAAATGCCCTTGGAATTTGCTCCCACCATGACCAACAGAGATTTGAAAGACGAATGAATCAAAAGAAAAGTATATCAAATGGGCAGTTTGGTAAAATTTTTAAAATTATATATACGTAAATTCGTTAGGTTGTTGTGTTATACTCCTCTTCCTTCAATTTTATACTATATCATACAACAAATGAAACATAATTCTAAAATTAATTTTCTTATATATACCTAATTCATCCAAATGAATTATAAATTAGAAAAAATAGTTATAAATTATGGTGAGGAGCCATTACTCCCTGTGAAAAAAACAAAAAAGATGAAAAAGAAAAAGAAAAAGCAAGGCGGAGGGAAATTATAAAGAGTAAAATATTCCAGAATACATTAGTTCAGCAATTTGCAACTGTATAGGATGGGCATCCGTAATAAGTAGTAAAACACGCACATTTTTATAATGAAACACAAGAGTACTGAGACTAACTCGCAGGTCGACGAGTCAATACCCGAACCACTATGACCAGAAAACCTGCACTCCTTAGTGCACTGTACTGCATGCAGCACAATTTGAAGTTCCTCCATCGCGGTTCGTTCTTGACTCGAAACCTTCCTTACGCGACCCTTTTGCCTCAGCCTCTTCCACTGCTCTATATAATTATAATCCTATACACCCTCTTCAAATTCATCTTAGGGAAAAAATTTATATAAAAATACACAAAATAGTAATCAAGGTAACTTAACTTGCATTATTAATGCATGCATGGTTGTCATGCAACTCTGAGAGCACCTTTGATCTTCTGAATGGTGCAGGAGATGAGGTTATTCACAGTATCCACTGACTCCACTGTCAGCTTTGCTGTTGGGAGACTATTCACCAGAATTTGGAACCCAACTGTGAGAAGGCTTCCACCCCCATCTTCGTTGTTACCACCCTTTTGCAAAGTACCATTGCAACCGTTGTTGTTGCAATGACCATCAGGGAGAATGGCAAAACCTGAAGGCAAGAGTGCCACGTATGCAGAATCTCCCCCACTCATCACCACGTTCAATGATTGCACGTCAACTGGTGCATACACCACCACTGAGCATGACGCATCCATCCATGTTTCTTGCAGAATCAGCATGCTGCTATCGTTGGCATTAACAGCCTGTAAATAGGACACAGCTTAATGAAACCAACGTACCAAAAACAATAGGAAACCAACACCAAATATACGTACCCGATTGCAATGGAACAGAAAAAAGTACCACTTTTCACTCCAAATTTTTACAGAACATCAGTAAATAAGAACTACTGTACATAACTCAAGATTTTGTCTGGGCAAATCCAACTTCAAACATGGCGCACCATTAGAATCTGAGTCATTCAATCTTTATCTAATGGTTTTGATTTGATTACGTGAATGTTTGAATTTGGTGACTGCACCAAATCAATTTCCTACTTTTCCATTTTCTTATTAAAATCCATTCAGCATAAAATAATGTTTGATTAAGGTGCATATATGTTTAATCTTTAGGTCCAAGCAGTGTAAGTAAGAACATATGTTGGAAAAGGTAACCTTAAATAATGGATCTGATCAATAGCTTGAATGATTAGTCACTAATACTCGCTAGAAGAAACCTCCCAATTCAACAACAAAAATGAATGATTATGTATTGTTAATGTAAAAATTTCTATGTAGTTAATGAATAAGAAATTATCATTGGTTAAAGATCCAAAAGGAAAAGGAACAAGATTTTTTTAGAAATTATATATTAAAAATTGAGAGCATAAAACAGTTTATTTTATCTTAATTAAACAAGTGTTAATGTCGACTTTGGTATTAATATTAACAAAATGTAGTAGCCTATAAAAACGTTATATTTTCTTAACTAAGTAGCATTTGCCTAGAAGAAAAGCCATATATTATTGTGTGCACAAGAATATAACTTACATTAGCACGAAGTAGAGAAACACAGTTGCCATGTCCTTGTCCTTTGGCAATGTGGACCATCTCCTGCATTGGTCCACCATTGGACAAAATGTCCCACTCACTTCTCAGCCTTTCATCGCGCAGAAAGTCAAACAGTCTTTGCCGTGACACTGGCATCCAAACAGATGTTGCAGCACTGAGCACGATCCCAGGAGGCTCACCAGGGTCATCCACGTTTTTCCTTGTCATCACTTTCATGTCATCACCAAGAGTCCCTATGTGAAGGCTGTCCCACTTTCGAGCGGAGGAAGCACAAACCCCGGAACAGAAGTTACTGGTCATGCGTTGTGCCAATTTCAACATGCTTCTCCGACCAGCTTGGCTCAATGCTGCAGAGTCAAGGAGTGATATCATTACATGTGATGAAAAGGTGCACAAAAATTAATGTGCATGCATCTGTACCTGTGTGATCATCACTTGAAATGGAAGAGGACATGAGGATAGCCAGGCATTCACACTGCCTTTGTAGAGTGGCAATCCATCTATGAGCACCAAATCCAACACCAGAACTAACCAATGTCCGATACAGTTGGTGGACAACACTCTCATCATACTCCCAATGCTCCAGCCAAGTAACCTACAAACAGTGCAACTAATCTTTTGTCAAATAAAACAAAACCAGTAATAAACAAGTAATTTAAAACTAGTAATTTCTGTTCTGTAAAGAATCTCACTCATCACAGTGTAGTATGTGTTTCGATGTTAGTTGAGACTTGAGAGCACTTAAAAGTACTTCTATTCTCAAAGTAACAATTTTTTCCTTCTTCACATCTTAAAATTTAAGAACGTGCATTAGAATTTTCAAAAGTACATTTCTAACTTCTATTCAACATAACCGTAGCGATCAAACTTTTTTGAGTTGGTGATAGATAAAATTAGAAGGGTTATTATACGTACAAAAAAAATGTTTTGACATAAAGCCCTAGGACCTAGGATAATTATAAATTAATAGCCCAACTAAGAAGTCTGTACTTAGAGTATTACGTGAAATGTCAAAATTGGAGCAGATGTCAACCGGATGGTGGCGAATCCCAACACTGTTAGCAGACTATGGAATTTTTTTTAACACCGTAAAACCTATATGAATATATTAAAGGGCACAGATTAACACATCACCTGTCACCATTATATTATAGAAGCATATTGACTGGATCCAGGTCATTATGGTCTCGTATGCAGTAAAAAATATTACATATAAAAGAAGATAGGAATAGAAGCATCAAGTGTATTTTTTATACAACAAAGACTGAAGAATCCAAGATTTAAAATTTTCATGCACTTTTATATACTAAAAGATGCGAAACAGAAACGAAGTTTCAAACTATTGCTAAACAATATAAGCCTTGATTCACTGTTCTCTAGAAGTAGCACTGAGCAAATTAAATACAGACAGCAAGAAACCCTTACTCGGAAGTTAGAAGATTAAATCATCGCCTCCAATAAAAAAAGACAAAAAGTAGTCTAAAGACTGATTTCTCAGGCAAAGTTCAACCTTATTCTATTTATAGCAGTCAAAACAAAGTTCACTTAACAAAGAAGTCAAGTGCAACTTCTTACAAAACTATAACATCAACTATAACTGACACCCCATTCCTTATCAAAAGTAAGAAGATACCCTCATTTAAAAAATTAAAAAGAAAAAAACTGAACACCACAAAAAGTAATACACTGTCACGCAAAGATTAAAAAGAAATGAAGTGTTAAGAAGTACTTATATATGCACTTACCTTGGAGTAACCATTGGGCATGTCCTGCACAATACAGCCAGAAGGAAGCCTCCTACAGCTCATGAATGGCTGTGCATTAGCAGCATCCTGACCAATCTCAATAGAAACATCAACCACAGCCCACACACCTTCTGCATGCTGCTTACAGAACCGGATGAATCTTACTTGACGAACGGGGACTAGTGGTGAAAGCAATTGAACCTCGGCATGCATCTGAAATGCATAATCCTGTTCAGTTAGAGCAGTCAAGTACCAAACCAAAGTGAAGCAAATATACAGTAAAGAAACACACCACTTGTAGAGCACCATTTCTTGTTCCACCCATGCCATTAGATATAACATCGAGGTTGATAGCTCTAGCAATCATAGACGGAAACATCTCTGCCCATCGATTCTATTCAAATAAATAATTAATTAAAACGTGATATCAAACAAACCTGCATCAATTTTAGACTAACTAATAGTCACAGCCCATTAAGAACTACAGCACCAAATCAAAGTACTCTCCTAAAAGAGTAACATTGCTTTAGTCCCTGCATCAATGGAAATTCAGAAAACAAAATTTGTTTAAACTTCACTGAATCCTAGCTAGGAAGTTGATCATCATAGTCATACCGCGTCCATCAAAGTCTCCACAAGGGCTAAACTGTTGATGATTACTATCCCAGTTTCTCTTGTAGCTTCTGTTACATAACCAGTGGGCTTTGAACCAATACAAGGAGAAAACCTTGCATACTCTTCATGGTTAAATATTTCCTTCTCTCCATCCAAACTCTTAATCCAAAGAGGGCTCTCTGCCTGAGTCATCTTCAACAATTCCTCCATAGCAGCTAATGCAAGATCTATAAGCATAGATCTCTCTAGCTGAACTTCATTTCCCATCAATCCCAAGGGGGGTCTAATCCCAGGCATTGCAGGTTGAGTGCCCAACACTCCATCTCCCAAATCAAGTCCCATATGCAAAGGAGTGCCAAGAGTGTTTGAACCACCAATACCATTCCTTCCAATACCAAGTTCTAGACCAGAATTTGAGGTCGGTAGAGCCATGGGACTGGTCAATGATGAGATTGGCTTGCCCAGGAACTTGTTTGCTAAGGCACATATACGGTTCAATTCATCCTTCAGTCGAGCATTCTCAATTCTAATCTGGTGCTCCTCGAATGAAATTTGTCCAGGAATAGCTGGGCCGCCACAGTTGTTACACACTGGATTTGACATGGCTTCCTTCATCAAACTGTTCTCGGCTCTGAGCTTATCATTTTCCTGCCTGAGCATTATGTTCTCATGGCGTTCCAGTTGGGTCTGATTCATGAAAAAAAAAAAAAACACTTCAATTAATATAATATCTAAATTGCATCAGCAAACTGCACTCGAGTGCAATAATAATATAATAATGTCCTCAAATTTTCACCTTCATTTGGGTTCGTCGATTCTGAAACCAGAACTTGACTTGCTTATTCTCCAAGCCAAGCCTCTTACTGAGATCCAACCTTTGCTTCTCATCAGGATGAGGACACTCCTTGAAGAAACTATAAACCAGTAAAAGCAAAATCCAAAATACGCAAACCAAACTTACTCATAACTCAATCACGGAAGCAAATTAGGAAAAAGAAGATAATTAAAATGCTGCAAAGTTTCATAAAGCCATACGCTTCAAGCTCTTGAATTTGGTGAGGGGTGTGTCTGTGGTATCTCTTCTTCCTCTGTGGTTGATCATCACCGCCATCCTGATCATCACCAGATACGCCTTCAAAGTTATCACTTCCAGAACGGCTTTCATACTCATCGTCCCTCATCCTTCCCATCAAACTGGCATCAAAATTTTCCCCAATGAGACCCATCTCACTGGGGCCTTCCATTTTCCTTTGCTGTAGATTGTAGAATATAAGAACTCAAATGAATCTTGCTAGAGGGGTGAATTATAAGAAGCACAAATCAAATACAATGCCAACAGAGATATAAACATTAAAATAAGGTGCTCAGAGGTGGAGACCAAAATCATACAGTTGGATAGGAGAAGGAAGATGAATTTTGCATTGAACTGGAAACCGGTTGGGAAATATATGTCAGTCACAACTCTTGCACTCCCACTGCAACCGTTATCAAACCCCACAAAAGGTTTTAAAAAAATGGATTGAACCTCTCTCTTTTACCTCCCAGAAATTTCGTTGCTTCTATTCCTCCCATGCTGACTCTCATGTTCTTCTCTTTTTTATTTCTTTTTTTTTTACCTGAAATTGTCACTGTCACTTTTGCCAAGCAACTTTTCAGTTTTGGATTTCTTGTTACGCTTAACTTTTTGACCTTTAAACCAGATTGAGCTAAACACTGACACGATTGAATTTTTTTTGTGAAAAAGTAGACATGGCCAAAAAGTTGTTTCCTTGTCGACACCCCTTTCTCTCTCTAGCAGAAAGCTAAAAGGCTATTCCTGAAACAGATGGAAAGAACAACAGGACAAGAAAATCCCCTTCCCTTCTGATCCAAGTTTCACACCTTCATCTTATGACTGAAACCCCAACAGCAGAAATAACACAAAACAGTGACATATAAGAAGGAACCACTTTGTGTTTTTCTATATTTCACACTTGACCGATTCTTTGTCAGTATTGAGAATTTTGACAAAGACACCAGCAAGAAGAAAATCCAAAGAGGTCTAAGCCAAAACGTCCCTCAAGAAAAAAAAAAGAATATAAAACAAGGATTAAGAATCTTTTCACACACATGTGTGTGTATATATATATATATATATATTATGTATATATATATAAATATAAAAGGACAGCAACAAACACAGAACCTTATCTCACATGTATCTCATCTCAGCATAGTCATATTCACACACCTCCCTGACTTTTCAAATGCATCACACCAAATCTAAAGAAAAAGAAGCGGTTGACACCACCCCCGCCATTCTCTCTTCTCTCTCCACCCCCACAGTGATATAAGTGAGAAACTGAGAAATGGAGAAAGTTAGATGGTATAGAAACCAACCATGGTACGGAGAAAACGATACCTTTAAATTTGACAGTGTGCAAAGTAAAAGAGCCAAAAAAACAAACAGAGGCAATGGGTTCCACAGCCTAGAAAGTTATGATTTCTCCTTTAAATTAAATATGGAATTCGTGGTTGATAAATTTGACAGCAAGAACATTAAATCTTAAAAGGTAAAAATCTCCTTCTCTTAGTATTATTATATTATATTGTTAAAAGATTAATATGTGCTGGTTGATGGTTGTATTAAGATTGGTGGAAGAGAAAAGGACAGATAAAATAAAATGGTATGTGTGGATTGATTAACAATAAAAAAAAATGATGGAGCTGACTTACAGTGACTATGGGGTAATCAGAAAGTCAATGGTTTTCTTCTCTAAGATATTTGTTTTATCCTAACATAACTGAAACAGAAACCCCTTTGGGTTTTGCTTTGAATCCAAGTTAGATTCCAAACCCCTGTGTGGCAGTTCCTGTTAATATAGCTGCTTCTTCAACCACATCTTTCTCTCTGGTTACTCTCTCTACACACTTATTATATTTCTATCTTCATTGTACAGCGTAAGAGAGAGAGAGAGAGTGGGGTCCACGCTAGAAAGAAGGGGGTTCGTGATATCCGCCACCAATCACAACTCAGCATGGAGCGCGTGCACACGCGCCTACCCCCGCTATTACTATTTTCAACTACGCTCTGTCCTTTTGAATGGCCTCCACTCCCGTGTGTGCCGCTCCACGGATAACGCCCAATGACTTCCGTGTATCGCAAATCTAACCCTTTATCCATTTGCATCCTTTTTCCTTTTCTTTCATGTAAAATAGTTGAGTTGGTGGAATAATTCATTAGTGTCAAATTCTATTAGTCTAGTTAATGATATTAAATTTTTAAATTTAAATATTATTTACATTAAATATTTACATAAAAAATTATTATTCATAATAATTTTACTTAATTCAAACAAAATTGTATCATATAATACAAAAAATACATGTTATCTGTATATAAAAAATACGAAGTAAGTTCATGTACGAAAGAGAAATGGGGCTAGAAAGAAGTCGACGGGTGGAAAAGTTATGGCTCATTTATTCAAGTTTTTTCTTAAAAAATATTTCTTAATAAAATTAATAGTTTCTTGCATTTTTTATCTGTTTATTTTAATTTTGTCTTTAATTAAATTAATTTTATTATTTAAAAATTAAACAAATATCTGTTTATTAAAAAATAATTTTAATTTTAAACAAATTGACCAATATGATCATAATTTTAGGGCTTATTTTTGTGATTGCATCCATTACAATTTTAGACAATCACGGCATCAGCAATGTTCAAGACGTGGGAATGCGGATTCCAGATTGTATTTGTTTATGTCATTTTTATAATAACATATTTTTAAGAAGGAATGTTTATGGTTAAAATTATTATTTTAATATAAGTTTTACAAGAAAAATTTCAGAGGAGGTGTTTAACCATAGTTTTTAAGCATTTTAATATCACACACTTTATCTAACAATCTCTTGTTAAAGATGCTATAAACATATTTCTATTTACTGTTAGCATATTTTTAATACAATATAATGATAAAAATACCATTTTGGTAGTTTTTTTTTTTTTTTTTTTTACAGCTGTGGTTTGTTTTTATTGATAAAGTAACGGGAAAATGCCAAAAATATCTGGAAAACTAATTAAATGTTCTAAAAATTTCTAAGCGCTTTTTGAAATTTAATTTGGATTTTCCTAGTAATCTTAAAATGTGTCTTTTTAACGGAACTTAAAATGTTTCTTATAAATAATATTATAGAAATTATAATTATATAGCCGTATTAGTTACACAGTATTTCATGTATTATTTATATATTGTTATCTAATTAATATATACATATATATATATATATATATTTATTTAAATTATAGTTATAATTATTATATTAACTTGTGAAGTGACTTGTTTCCTGCAGGTTTAAAATTATAATACAAATAAATATAATTTAAAAATTAAGTGACAAAAATAAATAATTTGTATAAATAAAAATATTAATAATTTAGAATAAATGATTTACAAACATTAATCATTTTATAAAAAGAAAGGTATCAGAGTGAATAACTTAAAATTAATTTGAAGTAAAGTAATGTTAAAAATAAATATGCAATAATATAACTTGTCAACCCTTAGAGAATTAACCAAATATATATTTATTAAACATACCAGAGGAAAATAAAAACGTAATAAATAGAACACATTCTTTTTATCAAACGTATAATACATTTACTTTATATGTTAATATACGGGTTGAAGAAATTTTAATCTCATTATAGATAAACAACCACTTAGATTACTATATTTAATATTATATTAAAAAATAATTAAAAATTATAATTTAGTTTAGTATTTAAAATGAACATATTTATATATACTATTTAATGCAACTTATAGTAATTATTTAAAAATGGTTATTATTTAACAATAATAATTAGGTTTGTCAGTTTATTCTTTTAATATTATGTAGATAATATTAAAATTATCTATAGAAAATATATAATATTAAAATTATTAATAAATATTATTGTTTAAAATATAATAAGATATGTCAATTTATTTTTTAGTATTAAATGGATCTAATATTAAAATTATCAGAAGAATTTGACACATTGCAACAGAATAATTAGTTTATAAATAAATTTTGATAACTAGACAAAATTATATAATATTGGTGAATTTAAATATTTGTACTTAAATTTGAAAATCTTACAAATGTTACCTTAATTATAATAATTAAAAATGAAATCTTATTTGTTTGTATCAAATAGTTACTTTTTAATTTATTTAAATCGATCATATACACTAAATAATTTAAATACAATAAACAATTACCTTTGATAAAACTTGTAATTAAAATTTATTATTAAATGCTGCTAAATTAGGTAAGAAAATCTGTTAAATTTTGAAATTAAATTTTGTTATTAAATGTTCCTAAATTATCTAAGTAAATTTGTTAAATTTTGTAATTAAAATTTGTTATTAAAAATTACTAAATACAATTAAAATATGATAAATGATGGACATAAATTTATTAATTTGGAAATTCTATATATTTATAAATCATAGTATACTGATATGATTTAAATATTTTTTATAGCAAGTTTATTTTATTTTATTTTAAAATTTGTAAATAAAATTTCTCCATAAAAAAATTATTATATAGAATATATGTAATAATGACATTTTGTTTAATCTGAGTTAATTTTAATTTTGATCATCAATTTAATACACTATTTTTTTTAAAAATATAATGATGATGATATGCAATAATAAATGTTTTAAAAATTAAAATAATTATCGATCCAGTTAATGTACTAGTTCAATTTTAACTAAAATATGATTGAATCAAATTCAATAAAATATTATAATAATAATAATAATAATAATAATAATAATAAATAATAGTATTAAATAAATAAAATATTACAATTTTATAACACTTAACACAAAAAAAAATCACTTTTATGACGTGTACATCTTTGTAAAATTATTTCGACCGTGTTTATGATGTGAATATCTTTTGTAAAAAATATATTTAGGTTACGTTGACTACTCAAACAACAAATTATCTTTAACCGTGTTTTAAGCAAAACAATTCATTCTTTGGAATTTTTTCAAGAATTAACCCTCGGTATTGAACACATTCAATAATTTTATTTTATTTCATTTTTTGTATCGGTGTACTTCCACATCTAATAATATATAACTATTTGTTTTATCCATTAATAAAATGTAAAATATATAATTTTTTATTATAAAAACAATTAATTCATCTTTAAAGCATCATCATTTTGATGTGTAATAAAGGACGGTTGGTCTTTGTTATCCTCAATAATTCTATATTAATTCATGACTAAACGGTCATAAAAAACCATTTTAGAGTAATTTATAAATAAAATATAATTTAATGTAATGTAAACTTATAGTTTACTATAGTAGTGTCAAAACCGGCCGGATCAGGTTGAAAAAATTATAATTTCACGAAACGGGTTATGTTTTGTGACCCAACTCACCCAACCCGCAAATTTGGTAGCTTTGGGTCGGGCTAGACTAGTCCACAACCTACCATGTTTATTTAAAATTTTTAATTTTAATAATACATTCTCTTTAAACTTTTATTTTTGTATGTTGAAATTGAATTGTTGATAAATGATGATATTGATCCATTTAGTCTATGTTTAGAATTAATCTTTTATTATATTATATGCAAAAAATGATTTTAATGTTGTTGATTTATATTATTTATAATTTGTATGCTGTTTAAAATTATGTATGTTAGATATTCTTTTTAAATTTTAAACTTATTTATGTGTTTATAATTTGTATATTTGCACTTAATTGCATATTTATAATTTACATTTTTTTATAAAATATCTCACTTAAAAAAATTAGAAACTACTTTTTTTTAAATCTGATAGGCCAGTCCACCTAACCCACCCGTTCGTAAGAGGCCGGACCAACCCACCTCATTTAACCCACAACCTGTGTGGGTCGGGCTGACCCATTTTGACACCTCTAATTTATTGTTTATTTTTATGTGTGTTAAAATCCTTAATAATTATGTTTTTCATTAGAAAACCTTAATAATTATATAAATATAAAAATAAATATATGTATAAAGAACAGAGTCTAAATCCATATGTACAATACAAACTCATTAATTGCTGATGAAAGAAAAACAAAAACTTACTTGAATTGAATTACAAGCATCTCTCTATTTTTAAGTATTTCAACGTTATAAAACTTGCATTAAAATAATATTTTTAATCTTAAAGTAATTTATTTAAGAACTTTCCATTGGATTAATGAAAATCTTTTTTTCAGAATATCTCCTATATCTGCAAATCGGGAATATGTAAGTTATATAAAACCATCTCTAATAGAATTTTTTTTGCAGTTTCAACCTAAGCAAATTGTTGTTTAGAGCATTTCCAACAAAAAATGCTTACAAAATTAATAAAAAAAATAATGAATTTTTTGAAACAACTCTTTAATTAGAGCAATGGTACATGAAAGTTCAATTGCTTAAAAAATTGATGACTTGTTTTATCATATAATTATTATTTACAATTAAAAAAATCATTTTTATCCAATTTGTACAAACTAATAAAAATATACAACTAAAAAATTAAAAAATTACAAAATTGTTAGTTTTTTAGAGTTGCTTATAATTTTTTTATTGGAATAAAATTGAGTATGATTTATTTAGTGCAAAAATAACTCATTGAAATTGCTTCTATTAGAGATACCCTAATGACAGGAGTACATCTACATAACACAAGTAGTTGCTTGATAAAATAATTGTTATTTGATAGTAAAATAATATACTTAATATGAAAATTACCTATGAAACACAATTAATAAGTAAAAATAATTTAATTTAGTGTTTAATTACAAATTTTATACAAAGTAGTTAATGTAATCAATTTTTCAATTTCACAAAAAAGCACTAAAGTATTAAAAAATATTTTATTTTAAACTTCATTTTTCTTTAGTTTGATAAGATTAGACTGATCCTTGAAAAAAATTATCTAGTAAATTTTATCTAATTAATTTTTTATTTAATTTAAAAGTACATATTTAATTAAAATTTGTTAATTATTTATGCACCAAATTAATTTTATAGGCGAAATATATTAATTTATTTTAAAATAAAAATAAAATTGTTAATTTCCATTTCATCAAAATTTAATTTTTTACCCATGATTTAACTGTTATGAATTTATTATAAATATTATTAAAAATATTTTAGATTATTGTAAAATATATGTAATAAATAGAATTAATATGTACCATTTAAAATTTTATTAATATTGTATTTTATCAAATCAAATAAATAATTGTTATGAAGTTAAAATTTTGGTCAACGATTCCAAGTTATTCAAGTTTTAAACTATATAATAAAAATTATAAATTAATATATAGAAGTATAGAACCCTTGGACAATTATTAATTTTTAATACTTTTATACAAATTTTCTATGGCTTTAAAATAAGAAAAATATTAACTTCTACGATGTTTTTTAAATTATTATTCACGTACGTAATTTTTTTCATTCGTTTATATTAATTTATTTATATTTTATAGACCCAAAAAAATATATCTAAAATCCAATATTTTTTATTTTTAAAATATTTGAACAATTAATAAGAATTGTTTTTGTGTCAGGAAAAACGCTTGACCTATATTGTTCATTTAATATTTAACAAATTAATATTTTATTAAATTTTATACATTTAAATATATATAAATATTAAAATATTATATTTATTATATAATTATTTTTAAAATTAATAACTATTAATTAAATATAGAAACTAATAACAAATTTTTACAAATATTAATATTTAAAAAATATATAATTTATTTTAAAAAAAATTATAATTAAGAATATATTAAGTAATAAATTTATGTAATTTTAATTATTATTTAGTACCCTTATATTTTTTAATTTATTGATTTTTTATAGGTAAAAGGTTAGTTGTTAATTTATTAATTTTTGTTAGTGGATAGATTTGAACTCACGACTTCTTCTTCCTCTTCTCTCCACTTTACTATTTAATGATTGTTGAGTTTAAAGTCTCAATCCAATCCAAGAGTTCTTTCTCTAAAAAATATTCAAGTTTCTCTCAAATAAATTGAATGAATTAAAGCAATAGTTGTTGTTATATTGAAGAATTGATCACCATTGAAAGCATTGATAAACTAATAAGGGTTGTTCTATCTTAACTAAATGTATGTGTCAAATTGGAATACTAGGTATGAAATGTCATTAAATACTTAGAGAAAGAGATTGCACACGATTATGGGATTTGCCACCAGGTTATACTGTCATAGTCTCGTCACTGGTCGACGTGTATCTTTCACAATATTATGGTTTTAGCCATAATGTTGTCATCCTCCTCACACACTCATAATTTAATGATCCCCGTGAGTGTTATTTTATACAATAACGTATGAGGTTATATGTAACATACTTGTTAAACTAGATAGTTTACATAAATTGGTGAGAGACCTATAAATTTAATTTGTAAACTCACAAGAGTTTAACTCATGTACAAATAGTATTAAAAAATTATTTTTTTTCATACCACTACACATAAATAAGAAAATATTATCCTATTTATCAACAAAATTTGTCAAAATCCATAAAATGGTAAATTTAAAATGGAATTAATTCATAATAAAGAGCCATATAAATACCACGAACAAATTTTATAAAAAACTAACTAAATTTAAAACAAAGTCTACAATATAGTCGTACAAAATAGATTTATATATGAGAATGAAATTTTAAAATAATGACTTCTTATTTTATTTTGTAAATATATTATAATAAAAAGTTATATATTTAATATAAATATATTTTAATTATTAAAATTTATATACTAACTACTAAGCATGATTGACCTTAATAATTAGCATTCTTTTGTTCAATTAACCATTGATTGTTCCTCAAAGATGGTCAATAAAAAAGAGTTTATGTTCAAAGAAATTGGTTTGATATTTTAGATTGTTTGATCATGGAATCCATTTAAATCCAATTGTTAATAAGTTATATTAAAAAAAAATCCTCAGTTTAATTAACTAGGTTTAGATTGATATAACAATTAAGCATGTATTTTTTTGTAAGAAAAATAATACTATATTAAAAATTAAACAACACAAGCTTTGCTATCGATGATTACAAAAAGAAACACAACTAAAGGAATTAAGCCTATATTAATAATTTAATCATAAAAGAAAATAGGATTTAATTAAAATTAAAATCAAAATCAAAATTCAGAGAGTTATTTTGTTACATTACAATCTTTCTATTATAAAATTAGCTACTCTATTTAGAAAACCATGAAATATCAAAGAAAAAAATAAATCTCCTAGAAATCCACCATTTTGAGCTTTGACTATATTTTTTTAAGTTTCAAAACACTTACAACCCTCTCATACAAATAAAAACAAAATATACAAAAAAAAAAATTCTTTAAAAGCAATTAGGTTAAAAACCATGTTTCTTAAAATTTGGATAGTTTATTTTTTCATTTAGGTATCTTTTGTAATTATAATTGTAAGATTCATTTTGGATTTAGAATCTCAAGATTATAATTTCTAAAATTAAAATTCTTAAGTCTTAACACTTGATTAAACCTCATAATATGGTATTCTTTGTTGTCCCAAGGGGAATCTAGAAAGGGGGTTAAATAGATTCATCAAATTATTTTTCAAAAATTTCTATTCAATAGTATCATAGTATTTTAAAAAACAACCCCTTTTTGAAATTTTGAGAATCTACCTTCTTTTGCAAAAATGGGTTTTCAAGAATTCAACCCTTAAGGTAAACCACCAATTAAATCAATTCATTCAATTATGATTTCAAACAAAATAGAAGAGAAACTTAACAAAAATTATATATTAAGTAATTCAGAATTAATCTAAAGAAGTAGAAAGAACAAAACTTAAACACACAAAATATGGGTCAAAAACCCAAATTTAAAGTCAAGAGAATATGTGTCAAGAATTAGATCAACAACAAGAAATCTAAATGAATCAAACGCAGCTGCAAAAACCCAAATGTTAATGCTCAAAGAATTTAATAAAGACTGAATTTAAAGAGTATAGGGAAGAAAGAATTTGCACTGTGATTTATACTGGTTCGGTCCAACTGACCTACATCTAATTTACAGACTTAGCCTTCTGGGGCTTAGATTAATCAAATACAACATGAACTGATTCTTCAACACTCAAGAATCTTTTATTGAATACTCTACATGCTTTACTACATGTAGAATATCTTATAAATACTGCCTTATCCGCTTTTGCATCAAACTTGCCAATATTATCCTTATTGTTCAGAACAAAAAATTTACAGTCAAATACCCTTAGATGAGAGATATTGCGTTTTCTACCCTTGAGCAATTCATATGGTGTCAATTTCAAATGAAAGCGGATTAGAACTCTGTTAAGAACATAACATGCAGTGCTCACAGCATCAGCTTAAAAGCACTTAGGCATAGAATTCTCATTTAGCATTGATATAGCTAATTCAATAAGGGATCTGTTCTTCCTTTCCACCACCCCATTCTGTTGTGGTGTTCTGGAAGTAGAAAAATTGTTATCAATGTCATGCTCTTCACAAAATTTCTCAAACTCCTCATTTTTAAATTCACCACCATTGTCACTTCTTAGGGACTTAATTTTCAAAACTTTTTCATTTTGGATCCTTTTGGCAATTTTGAGAAAAGCACGGAATGCATTATTTTTAGCAGATAAGAAATCTACCTATGTGAATCTAGAATAATCATAAATTATAATGAACCCATGTAAGTTTCCACCTAGACTTACAATTCTAGAAGGACTAAATAGATCCATGAGCAAAAGTTTAAGTGGTCTAGATGTAGAAACTAAATTAATGGATTTAAATTATTTTTTAGACTGCTTTCCCTTTTGCCATGCATCACAAAGGCCATCTAGAGAGAACTTTAAGTTAGGTAGGCCTACAACAAATTTTTTGGATGCAAGTCTATTCAATTGACCCAAATTGATGTATGCAATGTGTCTATGTCAAAGGGATGATAAATCATCTCTAGATGATAAGCATGTAATGTTTGATGCAGAATGATCAATGTTAAGCACATAGATGTTATTTACTCCTATACGAACGAATAAAACATGATTTGATGCATCACTAATGGTGTAAAATTCATTAGCAAACTTGATTTTGAAATTCTTGTCACATAATTGACTTATACTAAGTAGATTGAATTTGAGATCATCAAGAAGTAAAACATCATAAATTTAAAAAGAGTTTTTGTTACCAATGCTTCCTACACCAAGGATTCGACCTTTATTGTTATCTCCATAAGTGACAAAACCACATGTTTTTAGTTGTAGGGAAATGAACTTGCTTCTATCTCCCGTCATGTGCCTTGAGCATCTATTATCCAGGTACCACAAAGACTTATTTCCTTTAAAGCACCCTTGCAAAATAGTTTAATTGCTCATTTTGGTACCCAAATGGAGTTGGGTCCATTTGAATTAGTAACAATTTTGGATCCTTTGGGAATCCATACATATTTCCCACTTGGGACTCTAATTGTCCTATAAGGCAATTATAAGTGGTATATACTTTGTGAAAACAGTAATGACAAGAGACATAAGGTCTATAAGATTTTCTAGAATTGAAAGTCTTTTTGAAGGCTTTTTTCTTAGTGGTATTATGATATCCAAAACCAACTTTTGAAGATATGCCATGTTGTTTTCCCAAAAGAGCATCAAGGTTAGCACTCCCCATATTGAACTTAAAAAGTTCTTTTGTAAGATAATCCACTTTACCTTCAAGCATTTTACAATTAGCACAAGTGGAGGATGAAGCATGATTACAATTAGAAATGGTTTTTAATTTCAAGTTTTCATCTTTTAAAACTTCCATTTCTTTTTGCAAATCATTTATGCTGGCTTCATATGTCTTGATTGTCTTTTTGAAACCAATGTTGAGGCAGCTTAATCTTTTAGCTTCACCATGTAATTCAACAAAAGCTTCTTGGAGTTGATCATAACCACAATCACAAGAAGATTCAGAGTCATAATCACTTGCCTCTTTTTCTGTTTTAGCTTTAGTCATCAAGCAGAGATTGCTTATTGTCGCTTTCACTTGAGGAAGTGGTAGAGGCATTGTCTTCCCAAGCAATGTAAGCCTTCTTCTTCTTATTTTTTTTGAATTTTGATCTAGGCTCTTTAGTGTTCTGCTTTCTGGAGGGACAATCTGCTTTCATGTGACCTGTCTTACCACATTCAAAGCAAGTGAACTTTGGAGGAGTTGTGTTCCCCTTCTTTGATTGCTTTCTGCCACTTGAGAACTTTTCCTTGTTTTTCTTCTTCTTTATGAACCTCTTGAATTTCCTTACCATAAGACTCATGTCCTCAGATTTTGAAGATTCACTCTTAGTGCCTTCATCATTACTTGATTATTCATGAGCTTTCATGTTAAGCCTTTGCCTTTGTTTTCCTTTTGTTCTTCTTTTGCCATTCTAGTCATATCCATCTCATCCCTAAGTTTCCCAAAGAGTTCAACATTTGTCATGGTAGCCAAGTTCTTTTATTCAGTGATCGCTATCACGGTGGGTTGCCATTTGTGGTTGAGAAATTTGAGTATCTTCACATTCAACTTTTCTCCCTCAAACAACTTTCCAAGTCCCTTCAAATGATTGATTATGTGTGTGAATATTTTCTGTACATCAATGATTGTTTCACCTTGATTCATGCAGAACATTTCATACTCTTGGATCAAAGGTGTTCTTTTTGGCTCTTCTTACTTTAGGTGTACCTTCATGGGTAACTTGGATTAGATCCTACACTTCCTTAGCTGTATTGCATATTGATACCCTGAAAAAGTCATCACTATTTAAGGTAGAATGTATAATATTTAAGGTTTTTGAGTCATTTTCAACACGTCTTATTTCATCAATAGTCCACAATTCATATGGTTTTTCAACTATTTAATTTTCAACCATATATGTAAGAATTCTATAATCAGTTATCACAGCTTGCTAAATGCCTCTGTTTACAAACTCCATAAAAATTCTCATTCTTACTTTCCAAAAAACATAATTTTCACCAATGAATAATGGTGGTCTGTTAATAGAGGCACCCTCACCAAAAGGTAGTTAATTCCCTGACATTTTCAAAGAAAGGAAAATGGATCGATATAATCTTGAATATTCCTCAAGATCCCGCTCTGATACCAATTGTTGGTCTCAGGGGGGAATCTAGAAGAGAGGGTTGAATAGATTCACCAAATTATTTTTCAAAAATTTATATTCAACAATATCAGAGTATTTTCAAAAACAACCCCTTTTTGAAATTTTCAAAATCTATCTTCTTTTGCAAAAATGGGTTTTCAAGAATTCAACTCTTAAGGCAAACCACCAATTAAATTAATTCCTTCAATTATGATTTCAAACAAAATAGAAGAGAAACTTAACAAAAATTATATATTAAGTAATTCAGAATTAATTTAAAGGAGTAGGAAGAACAAAACTTAAACCCACAAAATATGGGTCAAAAAACCAAATTTAAAGTCAAGATAATATGTGTCAGGAATTAGATCAGCAATAAGAAATCTAAATGAATCAAACGCAGATGCAAAAATCCAAATGTTAGTGCTCCAAGAATTCAATAAAGACTAAATTTAAAGAGTATAGGGAAGAAAGAATTTGCATTGTGATTTATACTGGTTTGGTCCAACTAACCTACATCCAGTTTACAGACTTAGCCTTCTGCTAATCTATTTTCCACTAAAATCTCAGTACATGCACACCATACATACAGATTTTACTCCCAGAAAGATTTAAATCACAAAATAAAAGGTGTCATCTTGCACACCACAAGAGTTTGCTACAATGTGACACCCCGTCACTCACAACACCTCACTTGCAACACCCTATTGCAAGATTTTCCCACAATCTTAAGAACACTTCAAGAGATTGTAAGCCTAGTGCAAAAACACATATAGGGTACAAAACAATATCACCTGATGTGAAGAATACCCAAATGAAAATATTAGAACTCAATGGAGTCTCTTCCTTGAATCTTGAATTGGAAACACTTTCAAACCATAAAAAATGGGTTTGAATCTTGGAGAGAATTCTTAGAAATCGTGTGTGAGAATCAATCACTTGATTGGGCTTATCAAAAGTTGTTAAATCTGTTTTCAAAATTCTTTTATATCAGTTTTTATGCAAGGTAATCAATTACCCACTTGATTACTTGATATCCTACATAAAACTGGATCAAAGTGTTTGTTCTCGGGAGTAATTGATTACTGATTTCAGGTAATCGATTAATATAGAGAACATCAATTTTAGTTCTAAAAAATTCTCGCAAGGTAATCGATTACCATTATTAGGTAATCGATTACCTTAAAAATCCATTTTTGGAGCTTTTCCAACACAACCTAGCCTATGTAATTTATCCAAAACTATCCCAAACACATTCTCAAGCCTATTTATAAAACACAATATAAGTACCATACCTATAAATGTGTTTGGTACAATAAAATTTGTTTAAGAGAAAAAACAAAGAGAGAAAAGCAAAACCAAAACTTCACTAGTCTTCAGTGTAGTTCCTTTGGTCCCAACATTCTTGTTCTGAGAACTGTATTATATGTATAAAAGGGTGAGGTCTAATTTGTTTCTTGTGAAATGTTGATCAAATCTTCGTATGATCTGAGGTGTCTCCTTCTAAAGCGAAAGTGGGGTGACCTGCAAATGTCATTTCGAAGCTTAAGTTAAAGGTGAAATCAGACTAAGCAAAAGAGCATTAAATGTAACCATAACCTCTACATGTACCACTTACCATCCTCTTTATAGGCTTCACTTTAGGCTTAGGGTCCATGGCCTGATTAACCATTGCTTAATCACTTATTAATAGTGTTTTAGCTTTGTTAAATAGGAAATTAGTCTAATCTATCATGTGCTTACTACATCGAGGTGACATGTAATCCTTTGAGTGAACTCTAAGATGTTTCGAGATCATTGGTTGGGGTGGTAGTGTAATTCCTTTGAGTGACATATGCCTACTACGTCGAGGTGATGTGCAATCATTTAAGTGAACTTTGAGATGTTCCCCGATCATTGGTTGGAGTGATAGTGTAATTCCTCCGAGGTGACCTCGGTTGATTTCAGCGTGTCTCATTTACACATGGTAAAATATTTTGTCTTCCCTACTTGATATTATTAATTTCAACATCAACTTATTCTATAAAAGTTTGAGAAAGTATGATATGTTTGGAATCTTACATTTATACATAGCCATACATTGGTGCACAGGTCTTCTATAATTATATCCATTCCCATCGATAAGCTTATAAATGAAATTTGTTAATTAATTAATTGAGTGTGAACAAAATGGATGGAAACCAGAGTTGAGGTTTATTTGCCATGCTTAGGTGGGGGGTTTAGTTAGGGGTGAGAGATGGGTGTGTTTAACAAATAGGATAGACACAATAACCAATTACACAACACTTCTAAGGTTTACAATAGACTTTGGACCTCCAATCTTGTAAATTTTAAAAATTGTATTTCTTAATTTTTAATTTAAGACATTTTGATCCTAAGCTTTGAAATTTTTTAATTTTAGTACTCAAATTAAAAAAGATTAATTACTCTAAAGTCAATGTTAATGTTTTTTTTATATGCAAATGTTAGTGGTTAATGGAGGAGTTTTTTTTGTAAAAGACAAATTTTATTCAACATTAGCTAGAATCCCATATGTCACAAGTAATGACCATGAAGGTTCCTAGATATACAACCAACAGTGCAAACAACAATCAGGACAAACTCCAAAGCTCCTTACAAAGAACCTCCCCCCCTCCAAACATCAACTTACAAAAGACCCTACACATAGAAGGTAAACTCAAAATGAAGAATCACCTACTAAATGCCAGCCAAAACTCATAAGCAAGAGCTAAACATGTCTTGTCCCTATCCTAGCTAAGCATAGTAGCGGCTGTGATAACCACTCTACAAATAAAACAAATTGCACCTTATAGAGACATTTAACCCATAGCCAAGAGTGTTGCAAAGTCGTTGCCAAACTTCTTCAACTCTGAAGGTATCACCCTTAAATAAAATTGTTTTCCGAGCTAGCCAAATTCCCCACATAATAGCCATCTAGATTATACTTAAAACCTCATATGCAGACTCCCCACCTAATTTATGAATCCCCAATAGGTGCCTATAACTATTTCCACAATCAGCAGACAACACAAATTCATAAACTAACAGCCTATAACAGTGCATCCAGATAAGGTAGTTATACTTACAAGTGAAAAATATATGCTAGATTGATTCAGGCATGAAGTAGTAGGCAAGACAAATTACCTCAACAAATGACAAAATTTTCCTTTTTGCCAATTTGACCTTTGTGGGAATATTGTTCAATGACGTCTCCTAAGCAAAAGCCACCACTTTAGAAGGAATCTTTGATTTCCATATTTTTTTAAAAAATATAGACTCAGCCACCTAAGGAGCTCCACAAGCTAAACGATATGCTTCGTTCACTAAGTACTCCCCGACATTTCCAAAACTACCATCTTATCCCTAACCATCCTCCATACCTCTCTCCAATTAGACCCCACCAAGAACATATTCCAATTCCCTCACCCAATCCCTCCCAATTAAATAACTCCATTCACCAACTAAATTTCCATACCCAATATTATTATACCACTCCTCAACCCCTGAAATACACATTTCTTTTTTATTAGACAAGGCATAAAACCTAGGGAACATAGATTTAAGCTCATCCGTCACCGTCCATCCCCCATCCCAAAATTTAAACAAAGACCCATCCCCAACCCACAACTTTTAGATTCCTAGAGAACCACTCCCCCGACCCCACCTCAGCTGTTACTTTCAGAATATCATTCCACCACTGAGATCCTCCATTCTCATGCCTCCTAATCAGATCTCTCTTGATATCTTCCCCATATTTAGCCTCCAACACTTTAACCCATAGCAAATCCCCCCACTAAAGAATCCTCCAGCGCCATTTACCAAGCATTACTTTGTTGAAAACCACCACATGTCTAATTCCAAAACCTCCCTAACTCTTATCTTTGCAGACCTACTCCCATTTTATCCACGTGATTTTGGTGCACTCTTTCGAGCCTCCCAACAAAAACCTTCTTTGCATAGACTGAATGACTTTAGACACCTTCATCGAAACTCTGTAAAAAGAAAGAAAGAAAAGATGAATAAAGGATAAGGTGGATTTAATTAAATAAATTTTTCCTCTTAATAACAATTTTTTTCCCTCCATGGTGATAACCTTGCTCTCATTTTATCAAGTACCGACTTCCAAACTCGCTCACACCTCACATTAACCCCCATAGGAACCCTTAAGTAGGAAAATGGCATTTGTAGTACACTATAATTAAGAATCTTGCCAAAGGACATAAGCTTGTGTATCTTCACCCCACCCTCACCCAGACTACTCTTATGAAAGTTGATTTTTAGCTCTGATGCTAATTCATAGCACCTTAGAGCACCCTTAAGGGTATGAACATTTTGGAGTTCTAGTGAAATAATAAAGATGGTATCATCCACGTATTGTTGAGACACCACTTGAAGATCATGATCTCCCATCTTGATTCCTGACAGTAGATTTAGTAACACTGCCTTCTTAATCAACCCACCAAGTTCTTCAACGACGATTAGAAATAAAAAGGGGGTCATTGAATCATCCTGCCTTAAACCCCTATGCATGCAAAACTCCTTTGTCGCGCTTCCATTAACTAACACTAAGAGAGAAAAATAGTAAAGACATTCTTGAATCCACCAAATCCATTTTTCACCAAACCCAAATCGCCTCAACATATAGAACAAAAAAGGCCAACTTACAAAATCATAAGCTTTTTCAAAATCTGCTTTAAATACCATAAGGTTTCTTGTGTTGTTTTGCCTCCTAAATCACTTCATTGACAATTACCACACTATCTAGTAATTGTCTTCCTTTAACAAAAGTTGTTTGGGGTTCTTCAATAATACTAGACAACACTTTTTGTAATTTATGAGCTAACACCTTCTCAATTATTTTATAAATCACCCCAATCAAGGAAATAAGTATGTAGTCCCCTAGCCCTCCTGGACACTTTTTCTTGGGAATTGAAGAGATAAATGAAGCATTAACCTCCGATGAGCCTCCCATTTTGATTAAACTCGACAAGACATCCTCCTTTAGCATATCCTAAAAATGTTTAACAAACTTCATATTAAACCTATTTGGTCTAAGAGCTTTTGAACCATCACATTCGCAGACAACCTTTTCAATTTCTTCCTCAATGAACTCTGATTCCAATTCATCTATTTGACCTTTCGACAAAATTTTGAAATCCACTGTATCCAATCTAACCTCAATCTCCTCCTTGGAATGGAATCTCTCAAGAAAAAACTTATTGATCTCCTGTTTAAGTAGCCTTGGGTCTTCCACTCACTCTTCATTTACTAGCAAACCTAAAATACCATTAGATTTTCTCCTATGATTTATTAAAGCATAGAAAAATCGGGAATTTGCATCCCTTTTCTTCAACCAATTAAGCTTTGCCCTTTGAGCCTATAAAGTATCTTGAAAGGAGCTCTAGCGTTTCAAATCACCTTTAGCCTCCATTCTTAATTTAACCTCTTCTTCCTCAAGCTCACCTATCTCTGCCTTCTTATCAAAATTAGCAATTTTATCCTTCAAGTCTCTGATTTTGACATCCACCTTACTAATATTGTTTTTGCTCCAATTATTTATATAATCTTTTAGCGCTTTTAATTTTTCCTTAAGCATAAACGCACCCCACCCTTGGAGTTTGATTTTACCATAGCTTTGGTTGACCAAATTCTCAAAGCCCTCACACTCAAGCCAACCATTGATAAATTTAAACGACTTAACTCCCAATTGGCATTGGAGAACTTCAAGATAATAGGACAATGATCCAAAAAATCTTTATTCAAATTCAACTGGAAACTATTGGGAGCCAAACCTAACCATTCTTGAGGCACGAGGAACTTGTCTAGAACGCTACAACCTTTACTTTTGGCACTGAACCAAGTAAAATCGGTGCCCAACAACCGAGACCTCCAAAAGTTCCATGTTATCGATAAATTTCCAAAATTTGGTTATACCACTAAGTGACATTCTAGTCACCCCATTTTCTCCAATCCTTTCCTCAGGGGATCTTACTACATTGAAGTCTCTTGATAGACAGCAAAGATAACCATGGAACCATTGTCTATGCTCTAGTAAAAATTCCCACATTACCTTTTTTCTAAACTAGGAACAAGATGCATATACTTTTAAAATTATCCTCTCAATTATCTCAAACTTAAATCTTCCTTTTATCCCAAGAATCCCCACACCTTGGAAACTATCAAAGATGATGAAGTCCCTAGAGTTCCAGACACACAAAAGCCCCCCTTCCCCGACCGATTAATTGTAGGAACCTCATGCCATCCCATATTAGTGTCCCCTTGGACTACACATCACAAGATTCTATCTATATTTTCTACTTTTGTTTCTTGAATGCAAAACATATTTATATCATATTTTGACACCAAATTACTTACTGATTTCCATTTCTCATGCCCCTGGATGCCCCTTATATTATATGATAGGACATTAAACATTTTATTTTAACAGCCCATTACTAGCCCCATATCTTCTGTCATGGTCTTCAAACTCAACCAACCTTTTCACAACAAATGCTTCAAGAACCTTACTAGAAGCCCCTTTGTTCGAACCTGCCCGAGCTTGACCACTTGCACTAGTTGTTGCCACCTCAACCTGTCTTACTAGTGTTTCAACCCATTTATTCCCAGAATGCAGAAGTAATTATCAACCCTGTTCCACATGTGTCCAAGATGAAAATGCTTCTACATTAAACGAGAAATGGCGTCAAACAATCGAAGCCTACATTAACCCACCTAGAGTAGGACTTCCAACCAATTCACTCTTCCAAACACGAGTTTGACGGGTCAAAGGAGAAGAGTTTCTTATGGGGCTCAGAATATATCCTAATCCAAAATTTTCAGAATTCAACCTTCTTCACCTCACGATTGCTTTGTCGAACACCACCAGTCCATATTCAACCTGCGTCCCACTTGCATAAGACGCTACCCTTCCTTGCTGCGTTTCACCTTTCGAAATTAAAAATGTAGAAATTTCCAAGTTATATTGCACGTTAATGGAGGAAATTGAACTCATAACTTTTTCCTATTTTCCTCCCTGCCATGTAGACCAACATTATAATTCAAAGTTAATGTTAATCTTAACTTCACAATAATAAATTATTTGCATAATAATCAATTATTTACTCACAAGAATGTATTGTGCATGCAAAGAAACATCCGCAAGGCACAATATAATCAATATTTTATTTACAATAATGAATTATTTGTACAAAGAAACATCTTCATAATGTAGAATACTTTATTATTTACTTAACAATTGATTGTAGAGTTAACATTAATGCTTAATTTGTTGTTGTTTCAATTAGCCTTTCATCCAATTTGAGTATTAATTGAAACATTTTTTTTAAATTATAAAAATGAAAGGTTAAAACTTTAAGTGTACAATTAAACCTTTATAATAGCTATCATATTTTGATTCATAGGGAGCGTTCATTAGTTTGGATTGATCTGATAAACATGAAGATCTAAACCAGATAAATTAAATTTGATAAATTTTTTTCTTCTTTAAGTCAGACTTGAATCAAACCAATGGGAATTGATTAAGTTTGGTTTGTAGATTTGATATTTAAAATTTTGATCCAAACTGAACCAAACTAATTACTACATATAGTTTTTACATATTTTATATTAAAGTTAAAAATTGTTAATGTCTTGCTTTTGTGAGATACTTAGTCGTTTGGACTTTTGACTCATCTTATTCTTTATTCACAAGTCTATAGAACCTTAATCATCGCTCTCTCTTGTCTCTCACTTTCTCCATTACGGCGTTGTTAATCACCTTCTTTCCCAATTTTTCTTTATTTAGAAGGTAAGAACTTATATGTCTAAACTATCAATATGTCTATCTAATATAGTATAAAATTGTTTAGAAGGATCAAATTTGATGGTCTCTAAATAATTTGTTTAGAAGGGTCAAATGTAGGTGAAACACTTTATATTTTGTTATAAAATTATGAATTTAATATATTAATATAATTGGATAGTTTGGGGTATAATTATTTTTTATGATTTAATGAAAATAAATTTTATTTTTTAATTTTTTATCAGATTTTACTAATCTGTATTGAACAAATCTAATTATCATTAGTTCAAATAAAAAAAAATTTAATAATTCAAACCGAATCAAACTAATTAAAATTAATTAATTAAAATTTTATCTCTCTAAAAATTAAACAAACCCAGACCGTCAACCTTTAGTTAAATTTTTTAATCAATTTCAATTCATAAATGTTTTTCACGAACACTTTAATATAAGTTAAGTGTTTAAATATAATTCTATTAAATTTATTTCTATTATAAGAAAAAATAAGTGATATAATGATGTTATTTAGTTTAATTTTATAATAAATAAAAAATTATAATTAAGTGGCAAACATAAAAAAGTTTTATCTGTAAGTGATTAAACCCATAATAAATTATAAATGTTGTAATTTTTCCTTGTTTTAATGAACATACTTTTTATTAAAAAAATATATTAAATAAGCGATATATTTTTTTATTCAGCTGAAGGGGTGAACGTGGGCGAAGATGAAGACGTTGCACCGACATTAGCTAGCTTAGCATCCAAAGTGGTTCCTCCGAAAGAACCTTCCAGGTAACCAAGTTGGGTTCAGCCCAAACCGTGTAGCCCACTATAATCCATTGCTTCCAAAATCACAAAACTCAAACCCAGGAACCAATAAAAACCCGCCACGTAGTCAGAATCCAACCACGTGTAAAACCGCGTTACTTTCATTGGAGATCACCGTGGCTTTGTTCTTACAGTGGCAGTTACTTGCGAAATGCCTTACCCCACTAATCAGTATCAATAACCATGTCCTCCCATTCTCTGCCCTTTAAACTTTAAACTCATTCACCAACTCCAACTCCAACTCCAACTCCAACTCTTCTTCTCCTATAAAGCACAAGCACCGTTGCAGAATAAAGTTTAAAACTTGGATACTGGGCTGTGATTAAGAGAGAGAAATTATTATGGCTACGAGAGATCTTGAAAGTGGCGGTGGAGGAACCAAAAGCAGAACACACGAAAACTACACTGCACCAGAATCTTCTCATGTTTATGAATTTGAGACCCAAACCCATTGGACATCATGGCTCGTTCCTATGTTTGTGGTTGCTAATATTGCGGTTTTTGTTATTACCATGTATGTAAACAATTGTCCCAACAACAACCGCGGTTTTCAAGCTCGCTGTGTGGCCAGGTTTCTTGGAAGATTCTCCTTCCAACCTTTGCAGGAAAATCCGTTGCTCGGTCCTTCTTCTTCAACGTATGACAATCTCTTGCTTTTCTTTCAATACCCATTCAATTCTTATCGTTTCTTGTTCCTTTCTTTTCGGGTTATTTTGGTATTGCTACTCTCACTTTCAAAGGAAACTTCCTGCCTTCAATAGAATCTAATTTAGAATGTTTTGCTCAATTTAGTCTGTTCGCTAAGACAGGGCTTTCTGATATTGGAATATGTTTGGTTTATTTACTATATGAGATGAATTTCCAAGTTCAAACTACTCTCACTTCATGTCCTGTTTCAAGCCTCTGCCTTGGTGGAGATTGAGTGAACTCGCATTTTTTATTTTTGCGTACTCCTCGCTTGATTTTGTTTCATCTTATTGCTGATTTTGCTGGTTATGAGCTGTAATTCTACATAAAGTAAAATAAAATAATTTAAGGGCTATAAGTTTTATTATAAGCTAAATTCTCTGTAATGTTCTTATGTATAAGTTAATTTCCTTTTTGGTAATATTTTTTTATTTTTTTAAAAATCATGGCATCGTTTAGTAAGACCCTGTGCTTAGACAAAATAACAGTTGAATGGGATATTTCATAATTACTCACGCCTATGATTTTTATAGGAATAAATAAATAAGTAATAAAGGAAAGAAAAGGAAAGCCAAGTGGGTGAAACGTAAAGGGTTCTTGGCGTGGTTGAATACCTTAAGTGAGAAAGTTGGGTGCAGCTTTTGTGATTGACTATTATTTGACTTGGCATTTCTTCCGTGTTAAAAGATTAGCCACTACGCACGACGCTGGAATTATATTCTTAGTTTCATTTTTTTTATTGTATGAAATGGCCATAAGTTTTTTATTCTATTTTCTCTATCACCCTTTATAAACGGCAAACAAGGTAGGGATTAAGGATTCCTAAAAATTGGTGTATTGACTTGTACTTAGTGTCTGGTTGAATGTTTCAGGAAGGGCTTTCTTCTTTTCAGCATTTGTACTTCAGTTTGGTGTATTGGCCGGTTTCATGTTGTCTATTTCGTTGTATATTTAATAAACTTTTATGCATTGTATCTCACTTGTTTCATTTGGGTTCTTAACTACTACTGATCGAGCCAGGGGAAAGCAAAATATTTACCTATCTTGCCATGAGTTTGTGGGTTTTCCAATTTTGTGTATTGCAATTCTTTGTATGCACTATTCATGTAACAGTTTAAAATAATAGTCTACAGTGCTTTTGAAGAAAAATGATCAATTTGAAATTTTTTCTTGGCTTTTGAAGATTGACCAAGATGGGAGCCCTTCGGTGGGATAATGTTGTGACTCGACATCAGGGATGGAGACTTGTTACTTGCATTTGGTTACACGCTGGGATTATTCATTTGCTAGCTAATATGTTGAGTATGGTCTTCATTGGCATACGCCTTGAGCAGCAATTTGGATTTAGTATGTTTTTCTTCGAGACTAGTAATATTTTCTTATGATTACATTGATGTCATTTATTGAATATCACACAAATAAAGAAACAAACATTAAGCTTCGAAGTCATAATTGCTTGTGAGCAAAATTTAGTTTAGTTTCTCTTTTAGTCGAGTTTTACTTTACAGATGGAGCTAACATTTTCACGTGTCAAACTCATGGCAGTAAAGATTGGAGTCATATACGTGTTGTCTGGGTTTGGTGGAAGTGTACTGTCATCTCTCTTTATCAGAAATCACATTTCTGTTGGTGCTTCTGGTGCCCTTTTTGGACTTCTTGGTGCAATGCTGTCTGAACTTATCACAAACTGGACTATATATTCCAATAAAGTGAGTGTACCGAAGTCTTTATATAGTTTTTGCATGTTTATTCATTTTTCTTCAACATGAGAGACCTCAAGTGTTCTATCCTTTGGCTCATAGCAATCAATTAGTTTCATTCATAACTATCAATTAGATTAATATGGTATGAGCTAACTTTTATTTTTTCTTCTTTTTGTAGGCAATGGCTTTAGTAACCCTTCTAGTGATCATTGTGATCAACCTTGGCATTGGCATTTTGCCACACGTAGATAATTTTGCTCACATTGGAGGATTCCTGGTGGGATTTCTGCTTGGTTTTATTTTGTTGCCTCGTCCTCAGTTTGGGTGGTTGGAGCAGCGACGTCTTCCTGCGGATGCTCAGTTGAAGTCAAAGTACAAGACTTACCAATATGTTCTATGGATCTTGTCTCTTGTTCTGTTGATTTCAGGGTTAGTTCCTTCCAAAAAAACCTCATCAGGAATGTTGTTAATTTGATAAGGATTTTTGCTAAAGGAAATAATATTCACATATTATCTTCATTTGGTATCGGTATATGTCTAAGTATTCTTCAATTCAATTTTATGAAATTTCATGGGCTACTTTAATCAAACCAAAAGCTTGTCTTTTGCTTCTCTGTATGCTCCCATCAAATAAATAGTGTAGGGACTTTTACTGACTTTTTTCCTTGCATTCTGTATTTCTGTTACAATAGAACAAATGTTAAAACCACTGAATTCATTTTATTTAATGGCAGGTTAACAGTTGCATTGGTGATGCTTTTCCGGGGTGAGAAAGGATATGACCACTGCCATTGGTGTCGATACTTAACATGTGTCCCTACTTCTAAATGGGAATGCAGCGATGACAGTTAAACAAGACATGGGAAACGATGTTCACGTGCAATTTCTTTTCTTATGTGTACAGTCATAGCTCTTAGAAACTGGGTTCTTTTGTCTCATTTTTTGTTTCTCTTTAAATAATTGGTCTGCTTTTATGGATTTATGTTTACTTCTTTCTTTTCTAAAATATACCTAGTACATGTAATATAAAGAAATTTGCTTGTATATGAATTCATTTCCAAATTTTTATTCTCTCTGGCTTCTTTATTGTTCATCTGTTCATTTATTTTCTAATGTGTATCGAGTAATTACGACTTTTTTCATGAATACTTGCGCAATCAAGTAATGATCATTTGGAAGGAAGACTCAAAATATCCTATTTAATTATTATTATCTTGGCAAGTACCACTAGCATGTTGAATTAAAAATATGACCAACAATAAGAAAAGGATAACAAGAAAATTTTGATCCAATAATATTCCTATTCTTGTACATCCGAAAGATGATATGTTTTTAGAGAGACACATTAGGTAGGAAAGGAAAGCAGTTGGTGAAAACGCATAGGTTGGACATCTTACAAGAATCACCACTCATTCCTTAAACCGTACCCTTTGGCTTTGGGTTCACCTAATTTGTCTGTGTACAAAAGATATTATCTGTTCATTGCTTACACTACACCCACTCCTCTACTTGTACAAGTTGTTTCTAAAACTCTTCAATTGGGTATTATATAGGGGTTTGGCTCATCCATTCCAATATAAGGAATATATTGAAAAACAATGGCGTCGCCCGGACTCGAACCGGAGACCTTCAGTGTGTTAGACTGACGTGATAACCAACTACACCACGACACCAGGGATGCTAGTTAGCTCTTTGTTTAAATATGCTAAATAAAAGAAAAGTTAAATTGCATGATGCACACTCCAAGTTCATTAAAAATTCATGTAAAATCACAATCTCCACATTGCGCACCAACTTAGATTTCATACAATTATAAAATGTACTGAAGAGCTCCTCTTAACTAATTTAAGGAGAGACAAAAAAGGGACCAGGAAAGCCTTCCTTAGAAGTAAGTATATATATTGTGATGGAACTTTGTACGATGGGAAGCTACAAGGGTTTAAGGATAATTGGGTTTCTGATATTGTTTTGGTCGGCCCCATTAGTATCAGCATTTATAGAATGCTCCACAATTACTCAACTTTTCTCAGCATGCTCCATCTTCATCAACTATGGCTCCCCAGACCCCATTCCAGGGTCCCCTTGTTGCGATGCCATGTTTGGGGTGAACAACATTGCTAACACTGGTGACAATAGGCCATATGTTTGTAGATGCTTAATGGGCCTCATTGACACCCACATCTCAAATGCCACAGCTATTGGTATCTTACCAGGTTTATGTGGTATATCTTTGGGCTTCATCATTGATCCAAACAATGACTGTAGTTTCTGAGTCTCTCTCTTTGTCTTATGGGCTTTTCGCTTTAACATGGAGATTTTATGTCTCACTCCTTGAAACACTAATAAAATGTAATGTTTGTTCTAATTTGAGATGCTATAGTTTAATCGTAAACGAGGGTAATGCACATGCCATTTTATTTCTATAAAAGAAAGTCCATTTATGGGAGTGGAGTGTATGAGCTTAAGAATCACACGTTATTTGTCCTTAGTGTCTAGTAGAGGCATTCATATTCACAATGTAAAAATCCCTGTTATGAATAACTTGGCACAGTAAACACCCACCACCACCAATAGCCAACAACAGATCTATTGTGCCCAACGCGGATATTCCTTACTCATTTGAATCTATTATGCCCCACCTTCTCGTGTTAATATCAATATGTCTGGTGGTCAATGGTCTCTCCTGTCCTCAAATGCCTCAATTGTGCCTACCTCAGTTAAATATGTGATAAATCTTTAGAAGATTTTATCCATTGCCGTGGATATGTCATATGTCACCCCTTGAACTTGAATACTACTATTTTATCGTTCACCTTCTTTTCTCTTCTTCGACACTTCTCTTTTTCGACACTTCTCTTTCTATGTCCACCTCAAAGCATTTTAACTTATTCATGATTACCAATGACAAACACACATAAACTCTGGTGCTTTCTTCCCCTTTTAATTTAGGAGAATTTCGCTACCATGAAATTATCAGTATTATGACACTTTTTTAGTCGTTAGTTTAAATGTTTAATTTAAAGAAATTGCTTTGGAATTGGAACTTTTACATGATTGAAAAAACGCTAATGATTTTGGCATAATGAAGGCCATCAAACTTTAAAAAAGCAGTAAAATTGTAAATCAATTTGACACAAACGGAGAAGTAGGGTATGTTAGTGGGGGCCAAAACTAGATCATAGAGGGCAAATGAAAAGAAGTACTAATTCTGCATTAATTATTCTCATAGCCAGCTCCATATAATGGTTTGATTTCAACTGCATGACCTGCGGTGAGCATAGCATCCAAGGACACCGTTCCCTTTCGTAGTCTATAAAAAAAAAAAACAAAAACTAGAACAGAACAAGATAAGTGAAAGATCCAAAGAGGTGAGTAATGCTGTCATATATGAAGTATTTTGTCCTTTTTTTCATGTCCCTTTCTCACCAAGTGGACCACCGAAAGGCTAAACTAGAAAGAAAGCTTAGATCTAGTTTCCGTGAATTCACAGTAAATAAATCCAACTTGGCATACTACGAAGTAAAATGAACAATCAGAAACACATCTTCTCTAATAACTACCAAGGCGATTGTTTATATCCACAACGGGATTGAGCAACTGCGTGTTTAAAAGCAGTGCGGAATCAAACTGAAATTGGCACCAACTATGCAAATTAAAGAACAAAAAAATGCTAGTTGTACATCTAAAATACATTATCTCAGGTTTAGAGGGTAGGACAAAACTAGAATGCTAAGTTACATAGATTATATAAAGATTAAGACCTTTATAATTTGACAGTAAAAATATATAGTAGGAGTTAATGCGTGTAAGTGCGTCAGGTATGTGAATCCGTTATCAGAATAGATTAAATGAAACAATACTAAGAATTGAAACCAGTTTACTGGATTCTGATAAAATTTTTGGAATAGGTGTTGGTATGCACTTTTTCCCTTTAGAACATTTTCGTTTTGCAAACTTAAATTGGTTACAAGTGAGTTCATAAAACATTACTTAGGATCAGATAATATCATGTCAGAAGCCGTTTGAGAGAATACATGTTATCTGAACTATTTAAATACTTTTGAATGTGTGAGCAGTGTATATTAGCCTCTGTTGGGTTCCAAGAATGTGTGAGCAGTGTATATTAGCCTCTGTTGGGTTCCAAGGGGTTAAACACCGGAAAGATGTATAACCATGGAACACAAGCCAATGTAGAACTTCAACTCACACTTGCACTCCCACAGCCTCAAAGTACTACAGGGGAAAAATTAAATTAGTGCTTGTTTGTTGTACCAATAAAATCATTTCCTCTCACTGCGCATATCTTCAAATGCAAAAATTTTATGATTGAACCTAATTAGAATATACGTTACAATTATATTTAAAGGTTCAAAACCAATTCTAACAATTAACTGCAGTCAACTTGAAAACAGGCAATTAGTAGCTGTGTAAAAGATGAATTAGTGCATTTATATCAAAATAGGTAACACTATTAATAAAAAAATGTACAGTTATGAAAAATTTTATAAGATAATCATTCTGGACCTTTTCCCCTTTCAATTTAAAAAACTGAACTATTTGTCCTTTACATTATGATGTGCCAACTGCCAAGCATTTGTCCCTAACGAGAAATGATTACTGGGATCCATCATCATTAAATTTATTCACAATGAAGGGGCTAGTCCCATGTAAGTTATGATTGAAAACATGCACTCCACTAAGCAAACAGTCAAACCAAGTCATGATTTACAAATCCACACACTGAAAACGTCAACCATGAGAACAATCGTGTATGGACTACAAGAATACATGTTAAGAAAATAATTACATTCTCAACTGCTGCCACACACAAGAAACTCAAAACAAGTGGAAATATGTGTCTTCTTTTTTGTGGAAAAAGTGGGGTTTGTCTTGTAACATACTCAAAGTCACCTTAAATTGGAACTCCCAATTCTATTCATTTGGTTAGAGGCAGGTAAGACTTTGTTCCTTAAATCTGAATCCAGGTCTGAATTAGGCCCCACATGAATGGGCCTCCTACTGGAACCGTATCTGTCAAACTCCAGCCTTTGTCTTGGTGCACTTTGTGATCTAACCTTAGCTCGAAAAGATTCAGTGTTTGCCATGTAATTGGGGTGACCCGAGTAGCCACTGAAGAAACCCCACGAACACTCACTCCTGGTAGGTGTAAAGGGACCTTTCCTTCCACCATTTCCATTTCTAGAATTGGCAGAAAATGCTTGTGGGCTATTGTCAGCAGTTCTTGAAGTTGATTCTTCTTTTCCTTTGTGAAACTTCAAAGAACTTAGCTGCATCACATCCCTTGATGAGAAACTTTGATTTAGAGCCTTTCCTGAACGTTTTGATGGAGACTCGTGTGCTGTAAAGTTCTCATTATTGTAATCAGAACTCAAATAATAGTGTGCTGTCTGAAAGGAGCTGCTACTGTGGTGGGACTTGAAGTGTGGCCTCCAAGTATCTACTTCGAGAATCTTGTCATCATCAGGGAGTCCAATTTTCAATGAAACATCTCCAGTTTGGCTGCACTTGTTATCTAATTCCATCCAACGGTTTAAAAAATTGGAATCAAACCGGGCTCGTTCCGATCCAACGTTCCTTATATTGGCATTCGAACTGCATCTCTGCAAATTTTAGTAAAAAAATGCATTGACGTAAGGAGAATTAAGGGAGGTACATCATCCACAAACCCAGAAACGAACCGAATTGAAAACTTTTTTGCTTGGGAGTTCAATGATTGAAACTGACCACACATTTTAGTCAACTTTTGTTGCTCAATTTATATCAACAGTAACTGATTCAGACACCTACCTATTATGTGCTCTTCGTTAGGCCGGTCTGGTAAATATAGGCTTAAAGAAACTTTAAATAAGTCACTTTTTAAACTAATAAAATAATTCATTAAATTGATTATGGTTTTATTTTAAATTTATTTAACATTTCTTTTCAATCCTCAGTGCATGGTCAATCTTTGTACCTAACAAAAGAAAAGACAAAAAACAAGAAAGAAGAAATACATTTATGTGTTGATGTAACAGTTTGAAGGAAAGAAAAAGAATTTTACAGAAGAGAATGAAAGAAATAATGGAGACCTGTTAATGAGAAGAAATGAAATCACAATATGATAGGGATTTTTTAAAAATAAAAAAATATTTTCCTAATAAGTCAATATTATTTATCAAGTAATTGCTATTATTTAATTGAAACATTTTTTGAGAGCCTAAGGGTAGGCTGTTCCTCCAAATCGTGCTTATGTGGGTAAGAATTGTGTACCTTAAGGATAGAAGATCCATCAAATTTTGTACTGAAGGCACGATGTGGGTGCTCAAGTTCTTCAGGGACCTACAAGTAAGTACAAAAAATAAAAAATAAAATATCCATCTAACAAGTTAATAGTTGATGACTCATTCTTTACTGAGTACCAATCACAATTCAACCTAAAATAACACTAATCATATTTTGCAATTTGCTATTGCTCTGGCTCAGCTTTTAGCCTTTTACTACATGCTGTCCGAACAAGGTGAAAAGCAATGTCGTAGCAGAAAAGTAATTGTTATAAAAAGGTGACGTGTTTGAATAAGATGAGGAGGCTTTGCATGTAGCCTTTCCAAGAAGTTAGCCATAACAAAGAAAAGAAAAAGGACAGTTGTCAAACAAAAAAAGGTTTTGCTTACAGGGTAGTGAGAAAGGGAAGACTTGAAAGAACGCGTATTATCTGACAAGTGTGCACGGCTTGCACGTGCCTGGGCCTGAAGTCGCACCAATGTTTGCATGCGCCTCAGCATATCAGCACTTTGCTTTCTCACAATGTGGCCCCTCACCAATGCTTGCAACTTCACCAATGCTTTAAGTGCTCTCAATGCCCTTCTTGCCTTTCAAATTCACCCCAAAATATTTTTTTTACAATCATTTCCTATCATACATTATGTAATAACACTATCCAAAGCCAAGAAATAAAGCGAATGCAGCATGTTTGCTACATGTTTTATGTTAGGACCTTCCACATAATTAAATAAAGTAAAATATTGAGCACAGACAAGCAAGGAAATCTTACATACAATACTGTAATAAATGAGAAATATCCAGAAGGGGATGGTGGACACAATCATTATTGAACATCTAATGAACACACCGTGAAAAAACATCCTAGTATAACGATGTTCTTTTCTTTTCCAACAAAACTTCACTGTTGATTCTTACAATTTGTTTTTTATTCTTCGTATATCATTTTGTATCTCATACTTTTTTCTTTGTTGATCTTTCCTTCATGTAAAAACTGTTCTTCTGTAGAAATTATAGTAATAACTTGTTTTATAAATGTTGTTACTCTTTCTAGACGTTGAATCTTCCTATGCTACATTTTCCCTTTAGTTTGGATTTTAGCATAAAAAGCAGAAAGGCAACAAAGTAAAGAGTTTAAGTTCATCGTTGAATGAATATTGTGAACTCGTTCCTCTCTCTAACGTTTTCAAACAAAAGACTGCATTATGGTCGGTTAGTGACACTAACCAGGGTTACTTGTAAGACACGAAAGTTAGAATGTGTTTATGTTAAAGTAAAGAGAATGAAAAAGGCTCTTTTTTCTCAGAAAGGAATGGTATTTTCCTCTTTTTGGCAAGAAAATGACTTGATGAGAAATACACCTGTGCTATCCAGCCAAAAACAAAATTAGTGGTTACCAACTTGTTGGTCTCTCTCTCCTATTTCATGCCTCTTTGGATAGAGGTTACCCATCTTTATTTTGAATATAAGTGATTTTGCAAAATTGAATTTGGTTAAAATTATTTTGATAAGGTGTGATTTATATTTGAGTGTTTTTAATGAAAATATAAGTTAAGAGTAAAACTTAGCACGTGTTTGGTTACACATTTTGGAATTTATTTTTGACCGAAAATTGATTTCAAATAAATTTTGATATATTTGGTTTTAGAAAATAATTTAGAATTTATTCTGAGTCCATGATTGATTCTAGATCGAAGCAATTTGGAGTAACTTTTAAGTTGGATGAAAAATTTCACACTAGATTTTAATATTAACTTGCTTTTATAATAAAATATTAAAAACATCCAAACCTAAATCACATAATCTCAAGATCAATTTTAATAATAATCAATTTTGTTAAGACCAATCCAAACACACACTTAGTGTAAAATTCTTGATTCTAGGTAAAAGTTACTCCAAATTGTCTCAACCTAGAAACAACTCTGGATGCAAAATCAATTTTGAATTCTTTTTTAACATAAAACCAAACATACCAAATTTGTTCTGCAATCAAGCTCTAGATAGAGTAATAGGAACCCCTACCAATGACTTTGGACGTAGTTGATGATGGGCTGGCAAAGGGCCACTAACCTTTGATGTTTTTTGCGCACAGGGCCATTCTACTTTGCCTCCTGCAAAGGTAACTGTCATAACTCACCATTCATCGACTGTGTGGTGTGGGCCTCTCTTATGCTATTCTCACGCACCTCCTATTTCTCTCTTTTTAACCCTGCAATTCCCCCACACGCATTCTAAAAAGGCACCTTTTCTTTATAAAGTTGAACCTCGTTGCCCACCAGTGATTTTTTTCCACTTAACACACATCTCGATTCTCAAACGAGTAGGTTACTTACAAGTCTCTACACTCTATTTCTCTTCCTATATTATTTCTATTAATTAATTTTCATTCAAACAATAAATTAGAGAAATTATTTTAAACTAGAAAGCAACATTTTCAGATGTCCATTCTTGTAACTTGGAGCCTAAGTTTAAGAGATAAGGCACCATACAAGGTAATCAAATACACATGGCAGGAATGACTCAACATTAAATTAAGCGTGGCACACTAGCACGTGATAAGAAGAAGAAACAATAATTCTATAAAACGAAAAGGATTATAATTTTTATAATTCAAGAGAAAGGATTATGAGATGCAACGAGACAAAAGAAAAAAATGCATTTCATTATAAAATATATCATAAATGTATAATTAGTCAAATGTAAATCGTGTATCGAAAAACTTGGGATAGGAAAATAAAAGGAATCTATAATTTGAATATGATGACACACATGATACATATAGCAAATTGCCAGCACTCAGCAGCAATATCCAACTCCAGAGGACAGAGGGAACAAACACTTTCCAGAATCTTACCATAATAATAATAAAAAAAAAAGTCTTCAATTAATTATTTAAAAATCAATTTGTATAATATTTTGGAAGGAAGCAAAGGTGTGGTGTAGTGTGATGGTGGAAGGGGACCAACACCTATGTCCACGGAACAGGTTGCTTTCAGTGCGAAAATAATTTTAAAATAAAATAAAAATCTCACTATTGAAAAAGAAGCAATATTTGACCACCGTTTGCTTCCCGAGAAAATCCGTAGAAAAAAAAATTCCATTCCAACAAGATTTTATTAAAAAAAAAAGAAAAGAGTCAAAACAATTTCAAATTAAATTAGATGACGTTAAAGAAAAAAACTGAATAGGGAAACCGCGGAAAGAAGGATGGATGAGGATGATTGGAAGGAGAGAGCGTAAATTGTGAAAAGAGAAGAAAAATTTTAGTTATTAGCAATGTTAGACTTACCAAGTAACCGCGGAACGCCGATTGTATCTTAACGGCGGCGGTCTCCTGCGGCAATCGGAAGTTGGCAAGACGGGCAGGCGTAGGAGCGGGTCTGGTGGAGGCGGCGCTTGTGAGTCTGACAACCTCGGCGGCAGCGTGGGCGGCAGCGAGAGCAGCCTCGGCAACGGCGGCGGTGGCGGCGGCGACGGCGATGGCATGCTTGTTGGCGTCCAAGGGAGTGGATGAATCAAAGGGGGCGGGTGGCGGTGGCGGTGGCGGTGGCGGGAGTGACTTGTTCCTGAGAGTGGGTTTGAGGAAGGTCCATTTTTTGGTGGAATGAGAGGGTTTTTTGGCGCCGAAGAGTCGGCGGAGAAAACCCATTTGTGAAGTCAAGTCATTGGTGGAGAGAGAAGTGAAATGAGTTTAGTTATAATTATAATGGAAGTAAGTAAGTAAGTAAGTAACTGACGCCTCATCAGTATCCCTCATCAACTCTGGATTTTCTAGTTTCAGTGTCTCAAATTTCCACGTCTCATTCCACTTCACGCGCCTTCTTCTTCACTCGCATTTTCCATTTTCCATTTTCCATTTTCCATTTTCCATTTTCTTTCTTTCTTCTTTTTTTTTTTTATCCCCATCCCGCATGATACATCTTTTCAAGCTTTTAGTGTGAATAACTGCCTTCAAAACTCTCTACATAATGCGAGTTTTTTTTTTTTTCATAATTTTAATTTTTTATATAAGAAATGGTTTCTTAAAACTAAAATGTTTTTTTTTGTCATTACTTACTTTACTCTGAGAAAAAATATTTTTTAAAAATACAAAATAAATTTCTTAAATTTTTTTATCATTCAAACAAAATTTTATGAGTTTCTTAAAAATATGTATCAATGCGAATAAAAAAAAATTTTTAAGTTAAAGAAGCTGAAATGCTCAAGTTTGCTTTCAGCCAGAGTAAGAAGCATTTTTTCCGTACAGATTTTGTTTTTTTATATATAGAACAGAAATTGTATTTGTAAATTTTCTTTGTTTGATAAAATACCATATAATAAAGAAAAATATAAAAAATAAGATGGTAAATCTGATAGAGAGACAAAAGGAAAAACAATATTATGTTATTATATAAAGTATTTAACGCGGTACTATTTTGTAAGCAAATGGAATGAGCATGTAATTTTATATATATATATATATATATATATATATATATATATATATATTATTCGGTGAATTCTGTATGTAGTTATCAAAATGTTAATATTATTTTGTATTAATTATACTTTGAGCATTTTACAAATACATTTTCACCCATTTATTGAAACTAGTAAAAACAGAGTCAATTTTGTGCATTCTTATTTTTATTTAAAGATCGAATGTAAATATATATTAATTATTTTTAAAGAATGTTGATTTGTGGTAAGTTAAAACATGTGAGCATGTACATGTATTATTGTGAAAGAAATTATAAAATGATTAGAAAAATAAAATAATTATAAAATATAAATACTAAAACGTTCTATTTCCATTATATATTATAATATATATTATATAGATAATAGATTATTGATAATAGAACAGTTATGAAGGTTGTATATAATAGTTTTAAAGTTATAATTTCTTCTTTAACGGTAGAATAAGTATTAATAAGTTATTTTAAAGTAATTTTATTGTTAAGATTGTAAGGTTGGTTAGTGGCAAAATTGACATTTAGGTAGTTAGAGATGGTATATTTAAGTCTTCCTCTAACAAAGTAGTTTATTTTTTTATTTTCAAATAAATATAAGAATAGAATATATATTAATAAAAGTGCAAATGAAAAGAAATATTATCTTTATATATAGTATAAATTATGTATGTATTTTATTAAGAGTTTAATTGGTATACACTGTCAGTGTAAAAGATCTTTACATTCACATTCAATTATAACTTTTCATTTATGCGACCAAGTAGTAATAAGTAAAGTCAACAAAATTATCATGAATGAAGGGTTATGATTAGATTTTAGTGTAAAAATATTTATACTAACGGTGTATACCAATTAAACTCTTTTATTAATGCTACAATATCTAATATTAAAAAAATGTTATGATAACTAATTAAAAGACAAAAAAAAGTATAATTTAGCCTTCACTTCGTATTTGATTGGATAGACTAGTACAAAAAATGAAGTGGGTGTCTTGTGAACCGATCCATATGAATTCCTTGGTTTAGTGAAAAGATGTAGATTTTACATCATGGTAGGAGTATTGATTGATTGGGATCCTATATAAAAACTGAAAGAAAGTAATGGATGTGTTTTCACTTTAGTATCCATAGTAGACGCGTGCTGGATAATCTGGGAGCTAAGTTTTGTGTATGACTGGCAAAGAAGAGGAAGATTTTAAACGTTGAGTCCAAACTTTTTAAAAATAAAAAATAGAAATTGATTTTTCAATATATTTTTATTGTTGGATAAATTTATCAAATAAAAAAAGTGAGAAATGCTCAATAAAAATTACATATTCTTATCTTCGTATGGTTTGCGTAAAGCTGCTGGGCCGATTGTCAATTGACCTGGAATCAATAATGGCCGTGCGTGTTATCCTCGAATAATTATTGCACCAGTCGGTGTTTATCCATCCTATTAATAAAAAAAAAATACTTATCTTAATTATTTAATATTTTTTATTTATAAGTTTTGAACATGATATTTGCGTCAGAATTATAAGTTATCTCTTCTCTGCTAACATAGAATAAAAATATGTGGACAACACTGTACATATTTATTTTCTCCTTCCAAACATGTTTTGGCTAATAATGATCCTGTTATCTCAAGGAAGCTGAAGACAGAGCCATATGCAATATCCCATCTTGCTTGTTTAAAAATAGTCAAACTCCCACCTCAAGCTACTTAGTGTCACCTTCATTGTGTTCTTCTTTTGCTCTTTTAGAGAAAAAAAAAAAACAAAACTGGCTATCCATGACGACCATGTGAGCATGTAAGTTTGGATCACTTTACAAAAGATAATGAAAGCCAATTGGGTTAATATGGTCGATGCTCCATCAGCTGTTTTGAGAGGTTGCATTTTACCAATCCAAGTTTACCGTTTAGTTCTGACATTTTGTTAAGCACGTTAATGAAAACTCAGCAAATGGGGCATTTAAAAAGTAGACAACAAGCTGACGAGTCAATGAATGTGGCTTAACGACTGTCGACAGGAAAATTCTATAGCATGAAAGTCAACAAACTAAATAAAGGTACTGTACTGTACAACTACAAACTAGTCAAATGATTTTTAACACCACTTGTGTGAAATCAGGAAATAAGGCTGGTGAATTGAAGCATTAAAATGACACCAAAATTCAGACTTCAAAAAGGGATTTAGCTAACATGATACATGAGATATTATAAATATCTCCTCCAATCAAATAAATGTAAGAAAGTTTTCAACAATTGAAATCTGTGACACCAATTCAACTAGATTTCCTTCACACTTTCACATTATTATAATTAAATAATAATATAATTTCTTACACAAATTACTCTAACAGCACTCCACACCAACTGAGTCAAATTTCTTTCAAAAATACAACGGGTAAACTGAGGCTTGGAGATAGGAAAGATCATGGTTTCCAAGAAAATTTTGGCCAAATATTTCCTTACCAATTTAGGAGACACAGAATAGACTATAGACAGATGATCTTGAACGAAATGGCCTATATTTGGACAGGGTCCCGAATTTTGGCACAATGTCCCACCGTTGAATTTGTATCTCTTCAAACAACAAAATCATGTGCTCATGTTATAAGCTAGAGTGAGGATCCAGATCCATAATTAATACAACTATATTGGGCAACTAAAATTTCCAAATAGAGTTATCCATCTAAGAAGACTGGATTATTGTGATAAATAAGAAAAATAAATATAAATAGTTGAATCTGGTTTGAATGGTCTTTCTTGATAGATAAATGCTTGCAACTTTTTTATATGGTCATATCACCACTAGTAACTTTTAATCTTATTCATATAGTTGTTATATAGTCTAGATTTATAGTCATCAGAAGTTTCTCAAAACAGAAAAGTATCATGAATTTTCAGAATCTTCTAAGGCACAACTTATGAAGCAGGACATTTTAGGGTTTCCAAAAGTTTTTCTTGTTCAGATTAATAAGGAAATATCTTTTAATTGCATTCCTATAATAAACAACAGTATAATAACAACCGGTAGTTTATGGGATTGTGGTTCATTGCACATGTGACGAGTTTGATCTTTTATTTGATTTGTAGGATTTTGATCTGATATATTTGAAAAGTTAGAAATATTAAAATTTTCAATTGACAGTTACATCAAGAGAATGATCTCATATAAATAATTCAATTTTCTACATGAGAATGATGTCATGTAAGGAGACTCATATACCATATTTATACAGAATGAGTGATGAATCCTAAGATATGTATTTCATAATGATGATGAGTGTTATATTTTTTGCTCTCAAATATTTTAATTAACATTGTTTCTTTGTATTTTCTCTAGGCAGGTACACCTTGTGTTTCTTGCCTGATTCTACTCTCATAATAATAATATTTTTTGGCTTATAGAAAAAAAAAAAAACAGTATAATAAAAGTGAAAAAAAGTAATTCAAATAAAGAAATAAGGGGATAGAAAGAGGAACGTATTATTTACCAAAAACTATGAATATATTTCTAGATTTACGTCAGCTTTCGTTTCAAAAAAGTTGTACAATCATCACATTCAATTATGTAATGTTCATATGAGCTACATAATCTCGTATGATGAATGTTTGATTATTTACAAAGAAAAAAGAATAACTCTGTTTTCAATGCTTATCATCACTAGACGGATCCCCACTGTACAGAAAAAAGAGTATTAGAGGAAACTGAGTTAACGGTTTTATTCCCTTTTACTTCATGCAGACTTGGAAATTCTGTATCAAGAATGAAGAAGAATGTGGGTTTTTGATGTCAAGATCCATCTCCTACAACCAATATACCCAAAGCAGATTTTGAAAAGTTAGCTGACATGAATCCACCCACCAATTTTATTTTTTTTCAGGGTGGCGATGGTTTATGACCAAGAAGTGTTACCAGTCGCATTGGATTATTGCTTGGCATGGACTCATGGTATGTGCTCTGGATTATAGGTTCCGAAATAAAAATTTCTTAACCTGTCTTTTTTTATAAGCAATTTCTTAACATGTTATACACATGCATATTTCACATTTAATCAAAACACTTGATGACTGGAAAAAATGAACACCTGCAATAGTTGCGATTGACAAGGAGAATCTTGTGGGTGAGAAAAAGATGTTTGGCGGTTGTAACTTGTTAGAATTACATTGATGGTCGAGCACAAGATATACATGCAGTGAACCATTTGGTTGGCTTCAAAACTGTACAAACCCTGTACCACAAATGAAAGAACTAACAAATGTAATATCTCTTTTGTTTACATGTGTACAAAAGAACGTATTCTGTTAAAAAGTTAAGAACATTATGTTTGTTGATAACTGTAAACAAATAATATGATCACAATATAAAATATCTGATAAATGATTAAAAAAGACATGCAGAATGGGATTTGGTGCTGTAGACTGAGATGAAACATATGCTGACGAGGGGCTCGAAAGCCTTACGATGTTATTTGATGGAGATACTTCTACATTCAAAATACTATCAGAATCAGCTCCATTACAAGTCATGGTTTTTAGATTCCCCCTATCTGACTTAGATCTCCTCTCTTTTTCTCCATCTGTTCTGTTACTTTCATACTGATCCTCAATTGCATGTCCATTCAGAAAGATCTCTGCAGGCTCTCTTTCTGAAGCGTTTACATCAATATTACTTGAAGTGATCACTTGACCTCCCTCAACTTTGATTGTCAAAATTTTCTCCACTCCTACTGTCACTTCATCAAGTTGCCTCGCCACAAATTTATAAGCATCCACAGATTCAGAGGTTCTTGCTGACAACTTGAGCAGTCTGTGGTACAAATCTGTGTAACAGCTCGCAACAAACTTTTAAGATTTCCCAACCTTGCATCTCCTGTCCATCTCTTCAAGATGTACTGAGATGGAACTACTTTTATGTTTCTATGATCAAGAACTTTAAGTGCATGACTACGCAGAAATCCAACACGCTCAAACTTGATACAACCACAGCCAACTGCGTTATCAGAAGAATTGAAGGTGACACTGTATTCTCTAGTATGCCCAAATGAATTTGTTTTATATTCAAACAATGAACCATTTCTAATGCGTTGATAAACAAAATCATTTAAAGACTTCTCATATGCTTGCTGAAATACTTCAAATGCTCTCGGAGTATAAATATTACTTGCATGGTTCAGCAAAACTACATTAGCCTTGGCAAACACCTGCTCATTTCATCACTAGCTTCTATTTCCTTGTAACGTTGCTCATCTACTACACTTTCAAACTGCTTAAAAAATTGGAGTACATCAAGCTCAGGATATATAAGTTTTAAATTCATGAGACAAAGGTCCCTGTATGGAACAACTCATAGTACAAGAGCTTATTCAATAAGAGTTTATAATATAAACTCTTAAATTCAATAAGTCAATTGTGTTTAGATATACAAATATAAAAACACTTATACAAATTTAAAAACAATATAAATATATATATATAGAGAGAGACCAAGAGAGAGAGAGAACGGATGACGGAGAGGGAGAAGGAGAGAGAGAAAGCGAGTGAGAGGGGGAGAAAGACTAAGTAATAAGTTTTAATAATGAGAGAGAAAAAAACTAGAGGTGAAAGTCAAAGGAAGTACAGATTTTCAATAAGTTTAAAACAGTTTTTTTAAAAAAACTACTTATGATAGCTTATTGAAATAAGCTTAAAAGAACTTATGAACCTATATAAGTACTTTTATAAATTTATCCAAACATTTGTATAAGTACTTATATGAAAGATAAGCTCAAATAAACGGTAAATAAGCTCTTTCAAACGGGGTTAAAATCTCAGTTAAATGAAAGCCTTGATGCCTACAAAAATTATATTTAACCAAAGACAACAACCCATTTCTCTCTTTCTCTATACATCCATCTCAACCATTCATTTTGTTGCAGATTATTGCTCCGTAGATCATTTGCAAAAGATTAAGCATCATTGACAACATGGTTGAGGTGTTTCAAAGGGTTGTTTTACGAACGGTGTAATTTTGGCAAATATTGATGAAAATGGGGTACAAGCTCGAATATTTTTCAGGATGGTGTAGTTTGACCATTCAAACCACCAAAACGCCAACTAAAATGGTGGTTTGAGGTTGTTGACGCAGAAAACACTAGGTTGAATGACATTTTGGTTGCAGTTACTGACAGTGGACGAAGATTCTTTGCAATCCCAATGAGAATCTCAAAATGTCATGTTGAATGGCAATCTGGATGTAGAGGAATGAGACCAATATGCCAAGTGAGATGACGTTTTGGACCAATATGCCAAGTAAAATGGCATTTTGGGCTGTTGGTGTCTACAGTGCCCCCAAAACACCAAAGTATTGGGTAGGTTTTATAATGTGATATTTTTAACGTGATAAATTATAATTGTAAAATATAATTATAATTACAATTAGAGCAATTATATTGGTGTTTGCATGTGGCCCAAAACACCAAAGTAGATGGCATTTTGGGTAGGTTTTATAATGTGATATTTTTAATGTGATAAATGATAATTGTAAAATATAATTATAATTACAATTAGAGCAATTATAAATATAAATAGACTAGCCAAATTGTGCTATTATAATATGAAAATATAATACATAAAGCCAATAATAGTTAAAAATAAATATAAAAATATTAATAAAGAACATGTTTTGGGGTTAGTATTTGTAAAATTTGGGGGCTGGTATCTCTAAAATTTGTCAACTTCTTGTCAAACTTAGTTAGACATGTTTCGTACCCTAAGAAAAAATAGTGGCAAAAAAATGTTAGTAAAGAACAATTTAATTTACAAAGAAACTTAGGAACCTTAATTAATGAAAGATTTTAATTTACCCATTGTGATTAAATCTTGTTTCAGCCTTGTGTTGTTGAATTTGTGATTGAAGTTGCTTGCTATGTGACAAATGTAGAAAACATGATAAGCATGTGATAGTTTCCATATAGGTGAAGCCTAAACTGCACCTAGAATGCTTTTATGTCAATCTGAGATCAGACATAACCACTTTTTTGAGTTACATGTTCTCGAATTTTAGCCAAAAACCATACTCAATTACTCAACATTTCTCCATCCATAATCGTAAATACAATTGGGAGAATACAACTATTTTCATCTTGTGTTGTTGCAATTAACAATTGTCTCTTATATTTTCCATATAAGAAGGTCACGTCTATCTGCAGTATGGGTTTGCATGAGTTAAATGCATCAACCGCGGGTTTAAATGTCCAAAAGACACACTTAAATTGTTAGAGTCTTTCATCAACAACTTCGTCAACCATAAACTTCATTGTCTCAAGTTCGTAAGCTGACCTAGGACATTTGATTACCATTTAATCCAACCATTTACGCAATGTGTCATATGATTCTTCCCAATTATCGAAAATTTTGGCAATAGCCTTTTGTTTACCCAACCATGTTTTCTTGTAAGAAGTTGTATGCAATAGGTCCCCCTAAATTCTTTCTTGAATCATTGATATCACAACAAATGGGTCAAGTTGAACCATACCTAAAACATTTCACACAATATTTTATTAGTAACTATACCAATTGGAATGACGTATTTATGAAATATTAGACATTTATTACCTAAAATGTAGTTGGCGATAATATCAGAGGTAAGTTTTGCATGATCTTGTGTAAAAGTCGCATTCACACACTGATGTGAACCCCCCATTTTGTCATTGTCCATTTATTTGTCCTTTATGACAACATGACTCTCATCCGCCATCGACATCCACTTGTATGGTTGGGACATCGAATAAAAAATATTGTTGGTTTGGTTTCAAAATTTTCGTAGCAATGTTGCAAAACAACCAATTTGACTTCATCTTTTGAGTCAAACTCTAATCCCTTGAACAATTATTGGTCATATTGCCAGTCATAAGAAGTTCGAATAGGAGAAAATCTATTTGGGTGTGCCCAGTTAATATTAGTATGGTGTGCGGAAGGCAACAAAATTTGGGGCCCTTAAAAACAATAAACAATATGACATTAACATGATCGTAAAATAGGTACGTTAAACAGTTTTGCATTTACAGACTAGTCAATACCTGTTACTGGAAATCTTAGACGTTGTCCTTGACCATAAGTTATTGATGTTTCCTCATTTGTGTTTGAACCTAATTCTAGAGATGTGTTATTGTCCTCACCTCTGTTGGCATGATCTGAGATAAATTCATCATGTTCGTACAACACAATGTCTAGACGGTCTTCATTGTCTCCCAAATTTGTTACCTCATATGCTATGGTTGTATGCCTTATATCAACACTACTGCTTAACATTGATTGATGTTCCAAATACTTAGTTCCCATTATTGGCATTGATCCTCCAACATAATATTCTATGCGTTCCTACGTTTAAATGGTAGCATCAAACTGTTCTATGTCAACATACAATTCTATCATATGCATTACATCAGTTGTCGAGAAAACGTTAACCATCATCCTTATATCACCATCATCAGATACTTATAAAGCACAAAATTGCTTAGATGGAGTACAACCTGCATCGTGAGCATATATTTCATATCAACAAAAGGTACTTTAAATGTTGTTAATTGATTTGTTCAAATTTTAAGTAACAAGTTATTTACATATAATTGATTTGTTAATTCATTAGCAGGCTTGTTGCAGACATTGGGGGAATTATATGGAGATAATGTCCAACATCGCTTGTGTGTTAGGCATCGGTATAGGAACTGGAGGAAGAAGTTTCTAGGTGGACAATTGAAGGAGATGTTTTGGATAGCTGTAAGAGCAACCACCTTTCTTGATTTTCAAAGAGCAATGGAGAATCTAAAAAAAATGCAATGAAGATGCCTGGGAGGATCTGAAGAACAGAGCTCACTCAACTTGGACCCGTTATGCCTACTCCGAAAACACAAAATGTGACCTCCAGGTCAACAATATGTGTGAGGTATTTAATAAAGCAATTATGGACTGATGCATGCCTCCCTTGATCTTTTTCCTTGAGGTTCCAAGCACCATGAAATGGATGATGGAGGGGAAATAAAATGGAGGTGAGGCGGCACTCTCAAAGAGAGATAAGCCAAAGTGTTTAGGTTTGCCACAAGGGAAGAAACCCTTGATAAAAACCAACTAGGAAGAGGTTCCTCGAGAGAGAGGATCCTCAAGACCTTTTACTAAGAATGTGCTCACAAAGAGACTATTTTCATTCAACTTCAAAGGTGAAATTTTACAATGAGGGGGAATGAGTATATATAGCCCAATGGGAGTGCTTGGGCACACTTTTCTAGGCAATGTGGGACTTAGGCTTAATTAGGAGTAAAACTAATTAACCCAAGTCTTAGGCCTTAAGTGAGGCACCTAAGTTCACCCCCTATGGGTGCAATTAGCATATCTTAATGTGAATGAGCTAGCCCAAAATCATGTCTTAACTTATGCACCCATTATAAGCTTACTCCTCCTTTTTAACTAAAGACACATATACCTTATAAACTAAGAAGATGGCCGGAAATACATGGCCTTAAGGGAATTAAAAATACTTTCCTATTTATCTAATTAAAATAAAATATTTACAAGCTAAAAATAACGAAGACTATGGCTTCGAATCTTCAATGAGCTTTTGTCCATGCCATGCCTTCCTTGAGTCCTCCTAGCCATGATGCATGCTAGGTGAGATTGCATCATCTCCTCTCCCTTGGAGAGGATTTGACCTCAAATCCTGAGGTCTTTTTTCCGCTTTTTCAAAGTCTGCAAGAAAATAAGGAAAACAGTAAGTATATGCAGACAAGTGATTTTGGGGGAAGTGAGAGGTCTATAAGGAGGCCTTTTAAGAATGGGGTAGTGGAGGTTGGCACTAAAGTTTGAAAATATTTTAGTGTGCATGTGCCTCCACACAACAGCTCCCCATCCTCCTCCAATTGCACTAGATACTAGCCTCAAAGGTTTTGAAATAGTTGGAGAGACTAGTCTAAGTGGAATGGAGCACTCATCAAGTTGGATTTGAGGGTGTGGATCAAGGTGCTCAAAAGATATAGGCACATCCTCAAATTCAACTTGTTCTTTTTGTAAGAGTTGGCAGGAAAATTTTTCTATGTAGAAAACCTCCTTTGAAGGCAAAGGCGGATCTTCCTTAGACTCGGTCTTCCTACCAACAACCTTATTTTCATTTTTATCCCTTTCTCTCTTAAGCTTCATGATCCTTCTATCCTCCATAACCTCGGTAGAGGTAAGAGGAAATAAGGTGATCTTTTTCCCTTTATGAGAGAGAGTGATTTTATTAGTGAGGCCATTGTGCAAAGTTTCCTTATCATGTTGCCATGGCCTTCCCAGCAACATGTGACTAGATTCCATAGGGACTACATCACATAACACTTTGTCGTGATACTTCCCTATGAAGAAGCTAATCTCCACTTGCTCTCTTACTACTACACCATCTTCATAATTAAGTCCATGCAAAGAATAAGGTGAAGGATGAGGAGTAGTAGCAAGTGATAGCTTTTCCACCACCCTCGTGCTACAAAAATTACAACATGATCCACCATCCACAATAAGAGAACAAGTTTTGCCCAAAATTTTGCATCTTGTTTGAAAAACATTCTCTCTTTGTGTTTGGGTTTCCTTACAAGGATGGCTTCCAAGAAGTTGTTTCACTTTGAAGAGATTATCACATGAATGAATACCCTTTTCATTTGATGTTCCCTTTAAAGTCCTTTTTCTTTTGGGGCAAAACAAAGCAATATGCCCTTTTTCTAAACACTTAAAACATTTAGGACTTCGAAAACGAGTGCTCGAACTAGTGGTAGGGGTGTCACTCATACTCAAGGGTTTTCTCTCAATATGCTTTCTTTTGGATGACTCTCTTTTGGGTTTAATTATAGAAGGGTTTGTCTTTTTCTTAGGATGCCTCTTAGGGTTTTCTTTCTTACTAGAAGAAGCATGAATGTCATGGATTATTTTAGGCTCCTCTAAGTCTCTATAATGTGTGTAAATGTTACCACAAGAGCTCTTATAGGCATCTCTCTCTTTTTGTATCTTCATTTCTTCCCTTCTTTCTAACTTATTTTGTTCCTTTTCTCTCTTTTCCAATTCTTTCTTCTCTTTTTCTCTCCTTTCTCTTCTCTCTTTTCTCTCTAACTCTTTTCTTTTGTTTTCTTCTTTTTCTCTTTCTTTTTCTCTTTTCTCTTTTTCTCTTTTTCTCTTCTCTCTTCTCTTTCTTTTTCTCTTGCTTCTCTTTCTTTCTTTTCATTTTCCCTACTCTCTATTTGTCTCTCTTTTTCTCTTCTTTCTTTTCTTTCTTGTCTCTCCTTTTCTTTTTGTTCTTTCTATCTTCTCTCCTCTCTATCTAGTTCCTCTTGTTCTCTTTTCCTCATCTCTCTTTGTTTTCTCTCATTTTTCCAAAATTCCCTACGTTGTTTTTCTACTATTTCCCAATCAATAGAGTATGGATATGTGGGCAAGGTTGATTTATCACTCTTCTCATTCTTTTCTTTTATTCTATTCTCACATTCTTCTCCTTTATTTTCCCTAGTTTCATTACTACTCCTAACACTCCTAGAAGTGTGTGAAAACATGTCAAAGTGTAAGGCCTAGGGAACTAATATGCAAAACACTCCTCTCTTTTTTGTTTTCTCCTAAAGTGTTAAGAGTCTTTGGAACTCTAACACTTTCTAAAACGTTGAAAGAAAATAAAGAAATTTAAAGCAAAGCAAAAGGATTCTAACGTGCTCCTAAGTATGAATAAGGGGTACCAATTCCTTATCCACACTAAAACGAGAAACTAAGGTTTATTACACACAAAAGAGGTGACCCTTATGGGCATCCAATACCTCTAATTAAAATGTCCTTTAAAAATACACCCAAATTAAACAAAGAAAATTAAAAGTAGTTGAATGTAGCTCCTTTCTTCAAGTGCTCCTCACCAAGTGTATCACTCTAGTCTTGGCCTCCTTTTCAAGTCTCCTCTTCCTTGGTTTTAAATCAACACTTCCTAAGGATGCTACCCTTGTGAAAATTTTAACAATTTGGCTACCTACCAAGAGAAAACAAGCGCCCAAGCAAGAGACCAAGGGAAGTAGAATTTGAAAGCAAAAAGCAATAAAAAGCACTTAACAAGAATAGGAACACATCCATGTGGAAAGAATTTATTTGACAAACACAAAGAAAGCCAATAAGGACAAGCAAGAAATAAAAGGTGTAGAAAGAAAGTTGGCACACACAAAAAAAAAAATTCCTAGAATGGGCCTAAAATAGAATTGGACTTAAAACAAAAAAGACTCAACAAATTCAATGATTTGCACAATTGTAAAGCAAGGTGGCTAAATCATAGTCAAATAAATTCAAGCAAATTTCAATAAAATTTAACACTTCTTTGAATTTTTTAATAATTTTGAGGTGCACTAATTTTTATTTTATTTTTTTGTACTCTTTTTACTTGTTTTTAGCACTTTTTACTAACTCTTTTTTTTTTTTACTTATTTTACACTTTTGATTTCTTTTCTTCTTCTTCTTTTTTTTTTGAAACAATTTTGCTACACCTCTTAACACATTTTGTAGAAAATATAGTGAGGAGTCAAAGAATCATAAATTCTTGAACAAAGGATAGGAAATGGCCACCATAATTGATATACAAAAGTGCAAAATTAAGAAACAAAGCAACCTAATATGAACTAGTAATTTTAGGTGATAAAAAATAAATGGCACAAGGAGAGTTTTATGGAAGTTGAGGACAACTTGATTACTCAATAATCAGCCCAATCATACCCAACATGCCTCTCAAAGTCAATCAACAAAAATCACCACAAAAACTAGCACAAAATTAAGATACTAAAATTATTGAACAAGTGAATGAAATTTGGAAGAAATTGAGCATTAATTTTTTTGAAGATTTTTTTTTTTTAAGAACATGCTAAGATCTAAATAGCATGTGAGACTCTAAGGACATGAGATCAAGAGTAAGCCTCTTTGATGCTCAATTTCCAATAGAGAAATAACATACTTTTATGGTAAAAATAAAAAGGCAAAACTATGTAGAATTAAGAGACAATAAAAGGGCTACAACATGACCAACTAAGACACAACTTGGAAGATTAAAAACTGAAATTAAATGACTCAAAATAACCAGAAATATATGCCCAAAACAGAGAACAAAGGGCTGGAAAAACAGAAAAATAGGTGCAGGAAAATAGAATTAAAAATTCAAATAAGAAGAACAACGTGCATCCAAAGATCAAGACCACAATGTGTGGCTTCCTTCACAAATTTTGTGAAGTCATTACAATGATCTTCTTAGGATTTGCACAAGAATAAGGAAAAAATAAAAAGCTGGGCAGAAAATTAAAGAAACAATCCTAAAGGAAATATATAAAGATTCAATGGAAAAGAACAAGATAAATTGAATCTAGAAAGCAATAAAAACTAGGAAATAAATTGCATAAAATGAAAACTACAAAAAAATAAACTAACAAGACATAAAAGGAATTAAATGAAAAGAATCAAAGGCTGGAAAAAATAAAGGAAAAAGCAAGAACTCTAAGAAGAAAAGCTGAAAAAAATTAAAGAAAATTAAGACTAGAAAAGAACCTCATGGAGTTGGCTCTGATACCAAAATGATGCATGCCTCCCTTGATCTTTTTCCTTGAGGTTCCAAGCACCATAAAATGGATGATGGAGGGGAAAGAAAATGGAGGTGGGGCGCCACTCTCAAAGAGAGATAAGCCAAAGTGTTTAGGTTTGCCACAAGGGAAGGAACCCTTGATAAAAACCAACTAGGAAGAGGTTCCTCAAGAGAGAGGATCCTCAAGACCTTTTACTAAGAATGTGCTCACAAAGAGACTATTTTCACTCAACTTCAAAGGTGAAATTTTACAATGAGGGGGAATGAGTATATATAGCCCAATGGGAGAGCTTGGACACACTTTTCTAGGCAATGTGGGACTTGAGCTTAATTAGGATTAAAACTAATTAACCCAAGTCTTAGGCCTTAAGTGAGGCACCTAAGTTCACCCCCTATGGGTGCAATTAGCATATCTTAATGTGAATGGGCTAGCCCAAAATCACGTCTTAACTTATGCACCTATTATAAGCTTACTCCTCCTTTTTAACTAAAGACACTTATACCTTATAAACTAAGAAGATGGCCGGAAATACATGGCCTTAAGGGAATTAAAAATACTTTCCTATTTATCTAATTAAAATAAAATATTTACAAGCTAAAAATAATAAAGACTATGGCTTCGAATCTTCAATGAGCTTTTGTCCATGCCATGCCTTCCTTGAGTCCTCCTAGCCATGATGCATGCTAGGTGAGATTGCATCATGGACTATAGGGACAAGCCAATAATTACTTTGTTAGAGGGGGTTAAGTATTACATCACAAGGAGGATTGTGAATTTAAGGGGTTTAATGTAAAGGTATGAAGGGTTGATATGCCCTAAAATACAACAAATTGTTGAGAAAAACAAGACAGAGTCATAGTATTGGACTCCTAACTGGGCTGGTGATGATAATATGTCACTATTTGAAGTGTCTAAGGACTGCAATAAGTTTATTGTGGACTTGAATCATAGAAGTTGTAGCTGCAGGAAATGGAATATTAGTGGTATACCATGCTGCCATGCCATAGCCTGCATATGGTTCAGTAATAAAACAACTGAGGAATATGTAGATAATTGTTACAGGTTAGTCAGCTGTATTAATTTATGTTAGTGTTTTACCATGTGGCATTTGATTGATATTTGACAGGAAAAATACATTTATCGCAATATATATCTACATTGTGTTGTCATGCAATGGACCAAACTTGTGGGTCAAACATGCAAGTGAGCCAATTCTACCACCGTCATTGAAGAGAGCCCCTAGGATACAAAAAAATAAAATAAAAAATAAGGCGAATGATGAACCTATCATTGGAACACGGTTAGGAAGACAATCCACCTCAGTTGTTTGTTATAGATGTGGTGAAGTTGGCCACAATGTGAGAACTTGCACAGCCAATGCAATTGCAAATAGAAACATTCCCAAAGGAGGAAATAAGGTATTATCATAATTTGAACTTCCATTCATTATGCAAGTTATCTAACAATTTATTTCAAATTTCAGAATAAAAAAAGGAAAACTCAAGTTGGGCGACCAAAAAAGAAAAGGAAGCTAGCTGATTCTACTGCGAATGTTGTACACCAAGTCACTACTAGAGTTACTAGAAGTAGTGTTAAAGCTGCTACATCTACAACTGTTGGAGATTCTGCACCTATACCAACACAAGAATCAGCAACTTAGTAAAGTTAGGGACATTTGTAGTTACCAGGGTGATGTTGTAATTTTTTTGTTATATGGTTCAAAGCAAGGTTTAGTGTGCTTTAAGGACCTTTTTGGACTCTAGTTTGATTGTAGGAGTAGTACTTTTGATGTTGTAGTGCTTCAAGGACCTTTTTTGTACAACCATGGCAGATTTCATTCAGTCAAATTGGTTTAAGCAATTAATGTAATGGTGACTTATTATTAAATATTGAATGGAAATTGCAGTTGCTTTCAATTTTGGTTTCAATTTGTTTAGCGTTTATGCTTGCAGTTGAATTTAATTCTGGTTTCAATTTGCAGTTGATGTTAATATACTAATTCTGGAATGATTTTGTACAAATTTAGGGTTTGTGATTGCAGTAGCTACTTTAAATTTTGGTTTCAATTTGTTTCTGGTTTCAATTTGCAGCTGATCTTAATATACTGATTTTGGAATGATTTTGCATTGATTTAGGGTTTGTCATTGCAGTTGCTGTTAATTCTGGTTTCAATTTGTTTCTACTTTATGATTGCAGCTGCTTTTGACTTTACTTTGAAAATTGTCATTTCATAATCTGTGATTCATGTTTTCAATTTGCAGTTGAGTTTGATTTTGGTTTGAATTTGATTCTGGTCTGTGATTGCAGCTGAGTTTGGTTTGAATTTGAATTTAATTCTGGTCTAAATTTGGAATTGAGTTAGAATTTATCACTTCAAATTGATTGTCATTTGAAATTTGATTCGGACAAGATGATCCTACCAGAATAGTGGTTAATTCCATGTGCTTGTCAGCTGGCATAATGGAATGGAGTAGAATGGAAGAAAAACAAAACCAAAATTGAAACCTATAATACATTATACAATTGAACTTGATGTGCTAATAACAAAAATCTAATTTGGCAGGGTGAATAGCAGTACTATTATTTAGATTTCAATCTCCAAAAACAAAATTTAAACTTCTAATACACTATGCAATTGAATTTACATGCCTGAAAAATGAATTTGATGTGCCAATAACAAAAATCTAATTTGGTGGGGTGAACAACAGTACTATTTTCCAGATTTCAATCTCTAAAAACAAAATTCAAACCTGTAATACACTATGCAGTCACACATGGAATTGACTATTATGCAGTTACACATGGAATTGACCACTATGCAGCCACCCATTTGAAAATTATCATTTGAAAAATTATGTCAATTTGTTGGATAATAACAATATCAAATTGGATTATCAATTATGTCAGTTTGATCCTGGCAGATTCTAGGTATTTCATTATCTACACTTTACATAGTGGCTTTTTTTCTCTATGATAATAACAATATCAAATCATAACAATATTAGAATAATAACAATATTAGATTATAACGATATCACAGTATAAATTAGGTTGCTACAAATTTAACTTCATCAATAATAACAGGACAAATTCACATAATTCATTTTCAAATTGCAAATTCAACTTCCATTACATTCACAGAATTTACTTCACAAACACACTTACATCATCTTCAATCAACTTCCGCCTACCCTAAACCAATAACCTTTACATCAGTCAGTTCCACCTACCTTAAACTAATACATACTTACATCAACAAAACCCCATAACAGCAATGTTAACAGTTAGAATAAGTACAATTCCTATACTCATAATCAACCCTAAACCAAGTAACATTTCTCTTTTTTTCAGCTTTTTCAAACTATTTTCGTCTCTACACTTTGATTGCTGCAACTTTTCAACCCTCCTGAGCAACCCAAGTATCCCATAAATTAATTTTTTTTTATTTGAAACCGATTATCTCTGTTCAACATTGGGTCATACCATTCAAAAAAATTGCATCCTCTACTCCCTAACACCTACATTTGATCAATTCAAATCATGGGTTACAAGTAAAACACCAAAAATCTATAAAAAAACATAATCTTCCATAGTAAAGTCAACTTGTCTCACCCTGTAAGAGCCACAACCGTAAAATCTTCTAGCAGGGTTGTCATGCGTCCAAGATATCACCAGAGGAGCTTCCAACCCGCAACTACACAACATTCGCCGCCTTCGAGTTTCACAATCTAAGCTCTACGACATTCCACTTGCTTCCATGCGAGATGTGCGAGGGTGCTCAATTGGGGGATTTTCAACTTGCTTCCAAAAGAGCTTCCACTTACATCAATGGTGCACGAGGTTTTCTTTGTATTCATCACACAGTTAGGGTATTTTCGACAAAACAAAAAGAGGCTTATGTTAAACCCTAATCAATTTGTGATTCTACCACATCAATGCAAGGTAAGTGTCAGGTCATAGAGCAATTAACCTACTAATCAAGTCAACATCCAAAATTTAACGTTCAACTGTGACAGATTGACGAAAGGACATTTTGTTAATATTTTTTTAAATTAGGGGACAAAACTGAAGCAAAAATTTAAAGGGGGGCAAAAAGTTAACCAATACTAAAACTGGGGGTCACCAATTATAATTTAGCCTTAAATAAATTATTTTCTATTAAAATATTATTATATTTTTTTTTTGCGGGTATGGAACGGGTACGAGTATACTTATCCCCGCCCCGTCCCGTTGTCATGCCTACTCATGTAGGAGTTTTAGTGATATACAAATGTAGTTTCATTTTAGTGTCTTTTTTTAGGAAATATTCTCTATTGTAAAGTTCCATTAAATAGGTATTTACGTGTACTATTTTAAGTTATATTGAACGTCAAGTGTACTATTTTAAATTATATCAAACGTCAAGTGTACTATTTTAAGTTATATCAAATGTCAAATGTACTATTTTAAGCTACGAAAGTAACTTACATGTTTACATTGGTTGTACACTTAAACATTTGGGGGTTTTCTTCTTCGTAACTTATATTTTAAGCGCGTTCAATGACATCAACCTGAAAAATACAAGAACAATGAACACAATATAATAACTAATAAAATAAGTTCTGAAGAAAAAAGTTAATGTAAGTAAAAAAAACAATTTTATTTACACTTACCTCGTAGGCTTCAACGGTTGCAGCTCGACCAATGAATAGGCGTGTATGCTTACGGTGCCACAACATATATTCAAAATTTTTTAACAAATTTATATTGTTTTGTCAAAAGAGTCACGTACACGTTGTTGTATCGGTTATTCCACGCAGCAACCAAGGGGCATGCTGAACCAACCAGTTGACAATTTCTTTATTACGTAAAGTTAGGTCATGTAGTCTGTTATCTTGGAATATGAGATGCGATATGGGTTAAACCTTCCCAAATTGGTTGATTACTCATTCCGGTTTATGTCACTCCATAACTAGTTATGGACAAATAACTAGTTATATATATATATATATATATATATATATATATATATATATAACTAGTTATAAATATATAACTGGTTATAATAAATGAAAGCTAGTTATTTGAGAATATAACTGGTTATTTGAAATAACCTAACCATGAGCAGCCCTATGTTTATTATATTGTTAAAAAATTATACATATTAGTTAGATGTAATCATCCACTAAAAAATTATTTCATTTACTTAACTTCAACAAATAATTAATTGCATTAAAATAATATTAAAATTGATGTAAACTTTAAAAAAGGTAGTTAGCCTTTCAATAAAAAATAATACTTATCTACTTAATAAATTAAAAAATAAATTTTTTAAAAAACATTTAAAAAAAATAAAAAATTTTAAAAAATTAACTCATACAAGTATAAAAAAATAATAACAATGTCACAAAAAAGAAACATAAAAAAATTAACTTAAAAATAAATTACAAAGTGTTTAAAAAAAATTAAAACAATGAAAAGAAACAACGAAAAAAATTAACTTAAAAAACACATAATAAAATAGAATATAAATTAACTAAAAAATTTTTAATTTTGAAATTCATGATTTAAAATAATATACATGAATAAAAAATAAATTTAAAATAAAAAAATAACTTAAAAAGTAAATCTAAAAAAAATGACGTATAAGAAATCAGTTATTTGGTAATCAATTTCTTAGACTTTTTGTATAAAAAAAATAAAATACATTGAGAAATTGGTTCAAGTGTGTCATTTTGGTAAATTTTTTTATATAAAAAAAGTCTCGAACATCCAAAAAAGTATTTTTGGTCAACATTAAAAAAAATTAATCCATGTAAATAGGAAACAATATTGATTGAATATAATAAGGAGAAAAAAAAAACAACATGAAAAGTTTTAAATTTCTTTTTAGAAAAAAAAATTGAAGTTCTAGACTTTTGACTAATAAAAGTATTTGCACAATGATTAGAATTTTAATTTTTCTCCAAATTTTTTATCTAAACAATATATTTTATTATAAAAAATTTGAAGTCTCCTAACAAAATAAGTTCTATTTTAACATGTTTCATAAAATTAAAGGATAAAGCATGTTCTCTGGATTAAAATCTGTCATACTTACATGAATCCAAGAAATTTCAACTGATTTTACTAAAAAAAAAAAGAAGAAATTTCAACTCATCACAATGTTTGTTTTCAATTCAAAACTACATAGCGTGACTATACTACTTGAGTTCATCATAACAGTATTTTTTTTTTTTTGAACAGCAAAATTTTATTCTATTATAGGAAGCTGAAACACAACGTTTCAACCTGATGTACAAATAGTATAGTATTACAATACTCATATAACCTATAAATCTATTTAATATTCAGCATAGATAATCTCGGTTGGAAGCACCAGTCAGAAAATACCCACCCTGCCTTGAAACCAAAAGAGTACAACAACCATTGCCAAGAAGACATTTTTATGGACATTAACATATCAAGGGATTCAGCATTTGTCCTTTGAAAAATAACTTCATTCCTTGATAACCAAATAGTCCAACATACTGAAGTCCAGAAGACATACCTGTACTTTTCCTTCCTCGTTCCCACCACCCAGGCAGAGGATAATAGGAACAGTTGATTCAGATCCTGTGGCAACGGTGTCGGTACCCCTACCCAGGTGAGAACTTTATACCACAACGTTTGAATAATCGGGCATTTTAAAAATAAATGATCCTTAGTCTCTATCCAATTATTACAAAACACACAGATTGAATTGAGCACCGGTTCCTGAATCCCTCTCCTCAGCAGATTTTCAAGAGTGGGTAATCTGTCCCTTAGCAATCTCCAGGAGAACAACAGTACCTTTGATGGCAGTTTCTGCTTCCACAGCCTACGTAGATCCTGAGAGTTGACAACGTTGATTCCTATATCAGATACTCCTTCATTCAACACCTTATATCCTTCGGCCACTGAGTATCCCCCCTCTCCTGAATTCCATCCCCACACATCTAAATCCCAGTCGATCAATACGACTTCGCTTACTGCCTCCTGTAAAGCCCGAAGCAATTGCTTCTCCCAGACGAATAACTCCCTCCGCCAGACCCATTTCCATGATGATAGATGGCCTTCTGTATCGCGCTTGTCCTTAATAGTAATAAACTTATCCTCTGTCAGAGTATACAATCTAGGAAAAAGTTCACTGAAGGCTGTCTCTCCCAGCCACCTCTGCTCCCAAAAGAACGTCCCCCCTCCAGACCTTACTATCCTGTTAATTCGCGTGTTGAACCATCCAGGCAGGGTCGCATTTGGTCCATCAATAACAGTATGTTTGTAAGTTAATAAAATAATGAGTTAGTTGATGGTATTTACACTGTATTAATAAATAAAATTAATAAATTTAGTATAAATGAAGAATTATGATTACAAAAATATATAAATTAAACTCATAATAATATAATTTTTAAATTTTAACATATAACCTAAAAGCCTTTTCTTCGTGACGGTGGCAAGTTAGCTATTGATACTTGACATTGGTGAATAAAAATTAGTAACCGATAAGGGAGTAGTAATTGGTGACTCTAACAGTCAATGATAGGTGATTAAAGATTATTGATAGATGAACAGGATGATAGCTTAAGGTAACAATTAGCAACATAATGATGGTGACAATTAATAATGATAATGATAGGTGTTCAATGACCGATGGGAATAACTATTGGATATAATTAAATTTTGATAAAAAATATTTTATAATTTTTTAATTTGATATAGTTAAATTATTTTAATTGATTTTCTTAATAATATGAAATTAATTAATTTTATTTACATGCAGAGTAATATCATTTCCTCTAGGTGTTAATCGGTGGACAAAGTTAAGTCCTGGTTAGGTAGTTAAAACTCTTTAACGTCACTGTTCAGGTAATTATGACAGTTTCAGTGAAATCATGTGCAATTAATCCCTCTTTAATTCTTAAGTAACACAACAATGCTCATCCCTGGACTTGGTGCTTTGCACAGATAGAATTTGCATTCCAAAAAACAATCTTACCTCCAAAAAAATGTAAGTAAAAAGGACAAAATAATAAATTAAAAAATAAAAAAGGGAGGGGGGGTGAAAATTTTATTTAATCGGTCTTCTCTGAAGCTGCTGGAGCTGTCCAATACTTCTTCACTGCAAATAGAATCTTCTCTCTTTCAAGAGGCCCATCTTCATGGTCTACAATTATACTATCCCATTCCAATCCATTGACGATGCTCTTCACTTTTACCAATGTATCAACATCTTCTCGTATGATAACACATCCTTCTGGTCTAAGAATCCTATCCATTTCTAGAAGAATGTCTTGCAATTCACATCTACAATACAGGATCACGTTAGTTTCAGGTTGCAGGCTTTGAATCTCATAAAACCCTTTTATGTCAATAATGAAAGATAAATCCTGTTCACCAACATATTACCTGTTACTGTAAAGGCTTAACATTGAATCAGCATGAATTAGATCATAGGTTCTAGGATAAGTAGACATTGCTTCACACCTGCAAGAGAATCAGACAATACATTCAAGCATACTTGAGAGAGAGAGAGCTTCGTGAAATTAACATGGGACAAGGGATTGTGTATTGGACTAACCAGTCATGATATATTCCAATCAACCCACGTTCATATATGACCCCAAGTGTGTTAACCTTAGCCTGAACAGGAACCACATTCATGACCCAAACAGGGTCCTTAATTAGCGCTGCGGCAAAACCACCCAAGTATGCGTTCATATCCAAAAGATTGCGGTATCTACTAGTTCCTAGTAGATTGTTCACTGTCTTGTAATATGAAATCCTTTTCCTCCACAGCTCGTTATTTTTTGAAAAAGTTTCAGCTGTAACCCCTTCTATGGTACCCTTATAAATCCTGGGCGGGATGGATTTTAATCTCTTTGGCCAATTCTCAACTACCCCACCTGCGGTTTCTTGTTTTCTGGAGACTCCAGGAACAGGACTCAAACATGTTTGCAAATTGGTATACCTAAAGATGACCAACATAATTATAAAACTTGACACATGCATAAACTATAAACAGAACACATACAAGGAGATTGGACAAACCAGGCCTTGTCAGGATCAGTTTGTGCATTGCAGAAAGAGCGGTGTTGAATTTGTTTATGATTGGCCTTGCAATCTAAATGGTTTTTGGGTTTCTGCCAGATAGCAATGTCATCCTTCTCCACTAGCTTGTTCCAGCAAAGGCTTTGGGCCACCTTCTCAATTTTGATCTGCTCTTCGTTCAAATCCTTCTCTGTTCTTTGCCAGCCTTTCCAGTATTTCTTCCAGTTGATTGGTGGCCCAGATAGAATCCAATACCCGCCAGGGCGTAGAACTCGATCCACTTCGGTAAGAAAAATCCCATCTATTTCAACAAGTGAAAATTAGGATTCAAAACAGGTTATTCAAATATTTATTAAGAATATAACATAGCATATATACCATATTCGGCCCACGGGATGAGGCAGCGAGAGCAATGGGAGATATCAAAAGCTCTTGAAGGGAAAGGCAATCTCTTAGTGGCTAGAATTGCAATCAATGCAGGAACTCCACGCTCAAGAGCAAATTGAACTTGTGCTTCGTGTGTATCCCTTGGTGCAATAGACAATGTTAGGATATTGTGAGATAGAAGATATGCTCCCCAACTAGCAACCTGCATATATTATAACAAAGTTTCATAAATTATCGATTTAGTAATACATTTTTTTATAGGATTATCGACTAATAAACTATTTATTTTTGCAAAATAAAAATATCATTATTGTTAAATAATAGCAAAATAATAAAATTAAAAAAGATATATTTAACAAAATGTGTCTTTAATTATATCAGTAATAAGAAATCTATTTTATTAGACAAGAATCAATAAATTAATTCAAGCAGTGTAAAAAAAAATCAATTATAAAAATGAATTATTTTAATAATATTATAAAAACATAAAATATCATATATATATATATATTAATTTGATATAATTTGTTAAAATTAATGCTTAAATTATGAACCATTTATTTTTTTTATAAGCAAATATTAGCTGATAATTGTATTAGTAGAGAAATCTAAACTTAAGACTTCTTTTTCTCTCTGCAATGTAAAAGTAGATCAATTTTATAACTTTCCAAATTATTTCCGTTGAAGAAGTTACATGATTTACCAAGAAAGAAAATAAATTTCAACAAATTTTTTATTAAGTAATTGATTTATAATAATATGCAAGTAATCAGTTAAAAAAAAAAGTTATGATGTATGAATATTAATAAACTTAATTACGTATCAAATTGTCACAAAATAACAAGTAGTCTTTATAATATTTTTTGTAAGTTTGTTTAGAATTAATATTATTGAATGTAGTAGTTGTTCTTATTCAAGTGTAAACCAATATTCTTAATTTCTTATACTATATTTTCACATATAAATCATTTTAAAAGTTAAATTTGTTAAACTTTTATAATAATTATTTTAAAAAATTGTATTTATAAAACATAACCATAAAAAATATATTTAATAATTTAGTCAGAAATTGATTAATTAAGATGAATAGACAGAGTAAGCAGGCAGTTACACTACCTTTCTTTGACTCGTATTTCAATAAAAACTGATACAGTCCATCCCAGATAAAAACAAATGCCATCTCAGTTCGTAACTTCTAATCTTGAAGCACGCGTATTGTAGAAAATTGCGTGACTTCATTCCTATGCAATAAGCCAACTCCGTGAACTAGCTAGTAATCTCACAAAGTAAATCATACCTAGCTATCAGCATTCTCAATGTAAAAGGCTTGACTCCATTAACGCAGTACAATAAAAAGTAAAAAGAAAAATGGTTTACGTATGAAACAAGGATATGAATTGCCTTAATTCGGTGATAAAGATATGAATTAAATGGGCACAATTGAAATCTGAATATAATTCATAGTAATCTGTATAACATAAATTATAGTAGATAATGATTTTAAAAGTATTAATAAAAAAAAGTTGCTTGGAGAAGTGAATTACCCCACAGCCAGTATCGAGAGCAGTCCTAATGGATCCATCTTGAAGATTAATCAAGTTTCCGATATGGTGAATGTAGTTATCGGCGCCGTTGGGGAAGGAGGTTCCGCCGCCGGGGAAGAGGAAGCGATCGCCGTGGTTGCGGATCCAGTTCTGGACGGCCTTCTCGACAGTGAGGTCAGGGTGAGGGACGTTAGCGAACCAGGCACGGTCCCGACTGGCCGGCCAGGGGAAGGGGTTGCGGTAACCGTAGGGGGCAGGAATCCTACACCTTAAGGCCTCGTTTGGACAGTGCCTCTCCCTGTAAATCATTCTGCTGCGCTTGTACCTCAGTGACCGCTGGGGGTCCTCGCAGGGCGTGTACTCCGACATGTTGGCGCTGCAGCGAGGAAAGGTTAAGGTTGCAGAAGGTGTGACGTGGCAGTACGAGGAGAGGGTGCTCTTGCGGCCAAATCCTTGGTGGTACGCCGCCAGCAGGTAGGACGCCATGCAGAGCAAGATAAGCACTCCGTACATTTGTCTTTTACTGAAGCCGCCAACTGCGCGGTGCCTTGAAGATGAACAACAGCAATCATCATTCGCCATGCCTACTGTGTGCGTCACTCAAAACACCATTGCTTACTGTTAAACAACATTTCATTGCTTTCTTCTCATTTTCTACGTTCCCTAACGCTCCTCCCCTTATCTCATTCTCATCACTAACCTTTAACCACAAAATTTATTCATCTTTTTAATATTTCTTAAAGAAAATATTTAATGGAGAGGAGAGCAAGTGTATTTAATATTTTCAAATATAATAAATATCTGATCTTTTTTTTTTTTTTGGTAAATGGAATTGTTAATAAATAATTATTATTATTATTGTCAGAAGATTTGGGTTATTTTTTAATGATTTTGTCTATTCCCTCAATTTATTATTTATTAGAACTGGATTTATAATAACGTGGATATCTTGGAAATAAGATATATTTAGTTAGATTAATCCTTTAGATTTGTTAGTAAAATTACTCAAATTTAAGACTTCTCCTTCTATTTTTTTTAATATGTAGATTTTTTTATTGTTCCAATTTTATAATCTTCTCTTAAAAACAATACATGTCTTCTCTAAAAAACAATCTCTTATAATTAATATTTTCTTTTTTAACAATAACTAATTAATTATATTAATTATTTTATTCCAAATTCAAATAATTAAAAAAAATCACAACATGAATTTTTTTGACTTTTCAACTATTAATAAAATTTATACATAGGTATAACATGATAATGATAAAAAAAATATTTAATATTTTTTAAAATACCTAAAGTGGATATTTAAACTTTAAGTGGAAATGTCTTGGTCAATAACTTTTATAACATCAATTTGTTTTAAAAACGAAAGTAATTAATGTATTCGGTATCAATCGAATACAAAAACGCGTTATTCACCGTCTTTCAAATAATCAATTCCTAATTTATGTTTTTATTAATTTATATTATTTATTTTTAAAATCATATATATTAAATACAATTACATAATTTTAACATAAATCCAGTAATTAATTAACGATCTTAAATAAATATAATTAATGCTCATAAGGTTTTGTGTTTCCTTAGTTCCATTTCATTAGTTGTGCAAGATTTTTTCATACATTTTTGTTTTTTAAAGCAAAATTTATTCATTAAAGGAAAAACATGCCTTTGTTATAATAGATGATAGACAAAAGTTTGCAAGTTACAAGGAGATAAGAGAAATAAGGGTCACTTACAATATAACATACACAAGCAATAACCTAAATATAGTCTCCCCACTGAGATTAATGACCAAATAGATCAATAATTTGGGAAACTCCTACTAGAAATCTAAGGATTTCATTTCCCAATCCTAGCAACACATAATTCTGGTTGGATAGACCACTCAAAGAAAGAAACTGTCGAGACTTTGAACAACCTTTAAACTACAATCAACACCTTTGTAAAGCTAATTGCTAGGCTTCTTCTGCATTAGAGATTTTTCTTTTAAAAACTGCAGAATTCCTTGTAAGTCAATTTTCCCACAGAAAGGTCAACCAAATTACACTAAAGACATCAACAGTTGATTTGCCACCTAATTTAGAAATATCGAGTAGATGCCAATAACTTGACTCATACTTAGCAGGTAACACTGACACATATCCAAGTCATCTATAACAGGTTTCCAGACAAGATAATTAAATTTACAAGAGAATAGCAAGTGACTTACTGATTCTGGTTCAAAGCTACACAGAGAACACAATTCATCATCAGGAGAAATAATCTTTCTCTTTGCCAATTCGACCTTGTAGGAATTCTTTTCAGAGCTATCTTCCAAGAGAAAGTCACTGCCTTAGTTAGCACTTTTGAATTCCATAACCTTCTAAAGAATGGAGAGTTGACCTCACAAGAAACCTCACAGTATCTAAGCACGGTACGCTTCCTTTACAGAATACTCACCAACACTTGCAAGACTATTTCCCCATTCCTAATCATCATTCATATACCTCTTCATAGGCACCCCACCCAGTATCTCCTCCAACTCCCTCACCCATTAAAGCTCCCAACTGAATACTACCCTTCTCTAAGCAAGTCTCCATTCTCATCTGTTATTGCATCACCACCCAACCTCAGAGAGGAGATTCCCTCTTTGATTGGACAAAACATACAACTTAGAAGATAATGTTTTAAGACCCCAAGCACCCTTCACCTCCCTTCCCAAAGCTTAAAATGGGACTCAGCCCTCTACCAAGGGTTTGACCTAACTAGAGAACCATTCATCTGAGCCCTCTTCAAAAGTTAATTCTAGAATATCATTTCACCACTGGGATCCTTTTTCTTCTGCTTCACCGCTAGACTTCTTCTAATATCATCTCCATATCTAGCCTTCAGAACTTTGATCCAAAGTGCACTGCCCCCTAAGAACCCCACATTACCATTTTCCGAGAAGAGCCTTATTGAATGCAACCACATTTTTAATTTTGAGCCCTTTATCTTTGCACATTTGCTCTCACTTGATCCAAGTTACTTTATTGTACTCGTTCGAACCACCACATAGAAAATTCATTTGCATTGATTGGATAGTCTTGGACATTTTCTTCGAAAGTCTATAAAAAGACGTAATAAAGAGGAATAAACGAAAGAGTGGACTTGATAAACAAATTTGCCCTCTCAAAGACCATTTTTTTTTGTCTCTATGGTGTTAATTTTGCTCTCATTTTATCTAGAACTGGCTTATAGACACACTCACATCTCATATTTTCCCCCACTGGGACCCCTAAATAAGAGAATGACATCTGCAATACTCCACAATTTAGGATCTTAGCAAAAGGCAACAACTACTGCATCTTCACCACCATTCCCCCCAAATTGCTCTTGTGAAAATTAATCTTTAGTCCAAAAGCTAATTCATAACACCTTAAAACATTCTTCAGGGTGTATGTATTTTGGAGCTCCAACGATATCATGAAGATGGTGTCATCCGCATACTGTTGGCTCACAACCTGAATTCTATTTCTGCCTAACTTAATTGCTGATAATAGATTTTCTGAGAGAGCCTTCTTAATCATCCCACCAAGCCCTTCAGCTACAATTAAAAATAAGGAAAAGGGTCATAGGGTCACCCTACCTTAAACCTCTTTGCATGTAAAACTCTTTCGTTGCACTACCATTTACTAGAACTGAAATCGACGATGACTGAAAGCACCCTTGAACCAACCAATCCACTTTTCCTTGAACCAAAAGCGTTTAAGTGTGTAAAATAAAAGGTCAACTAACAGAGTCATAGGCCTTTTCAAAATTTGCTTTAAATATTAATAGGGGTTTCTTATGTTGTTTTGCCTCCTGAATCACTTCGTTAACAATAACCATATTGTCAATTAGTTGTCTCCATTTTATGAAGGAAGTTTGGGTTCTTCAATGTTAACATCATCTTTTGAATCCTGATTGCTAACACCTTCGCAATGATTTGTAGATCATTCGGATAAGAGATATGGGCTTATAACCCCCGAGACCTTCTGGACACTCATTCTTAGGAATCAAGGAGATAAAAAAGGTGTTGGAACCTCTAGGAAGTTTCCCGTTTAGATGGAAATCTATCATAACCTTTAACCACTTAAGTTTTTGTGCCAATAGTGTTTCTTGAAATAAGCTTCATCTTTTCAGTTCACTAGAAGCTTCCATTCTCAGTCTAATCACTTCATCCTCAAGTTGGCCCTCCTAAGCACTTTTGTCAAAACTAGCAATGTTAGCCTTTAGTGTTTTTATTGTCTCTTCCATCTTGTTAATATTGTTTTTACTCTGACTCTTGATATCTGTTTTCAGTGCTTTTAATTTTTTTTTAGCACAAAAGCTCCTCACCCTTTCACTTCTATATTATTGTACTTTTGTTTTACAAATTCTCAAAGCCATCATAATCAAGATAACCATTTATAAACTTAAAGGGTTTAACCCCCAGTTTACATTGAATTGTTTCGGTATTATTGTGCAATGGTCTGAATAATCTCTATTCAGACTATTGGGAGAAGATTCTAACCATTCTTGAGATACCAAGAACCTAACTTGTCAAAGACACTACAACCTTTACTCTAGCACTAAGTTCCATTTTACAGATAAACTCCATAAGTTCCATTTTACAAATAAACTCTGAGAATTCATTAGTTCCGCTTTGTGACATTCCAATCAATCCATTTTCACCAATCCTTTCACCTAGAGCTCTTACTGCATTAAAATTTCCATTTACACATCAAATACATGTATTAAACCATTGTCTAAATTTCAATAGTGTTTACATAACCTTTTTTTCCCTAATAGAGAGCAAGGCATGTAAACATTAACAAATATCTTGTCAGTTGACTTAGACTTAAACCTTCCTTTAACACCAAGGAACCCTACTCCTTGAAGAGTTTCAGAGACATTGAAATTCATAGCATTCCACACACATAAAAGTCCCCCTAATAGGTTGACAGTAGAGACTATACACAACCCACATTTGAGTTACCCCATAAAGCACAACAAACACTTCTCTCAATACTTACAATCTTTTTTTCTTGAATGCATGTAAAGTTCACATCATGCTTTAACAACATTTGTTTCATAGACGTCCATTTCTCCCTCCCTAATTCCCCTTATATTATAAGACCTGACATTTAACATTTTAATTTGCAATCTACAACCAGATTATGAGTTGCCCCCCTCGTATCTCGGTCCTCTAATTCCACCAAGTTTTGCACTATAGTTATCAGAGATAGAAGTAGACATTCCTATCCTTTTTCCAATAACCCATAAAAAATACTTTTCACCAAATGATCCACCAAACCCCATGAAAATTGCTAGACTTTCCTCTTCTCTCCGATTAGATTCAGCTTGAGACCTCCCTGATACTAAAGTGGCCACCAACTCCCCTTGGAACACCGGAACATCATGCCATTTGTCCGAGAATTACAAGAGGATGGAATCTATGATGCTCCAGCCAATGTACCCAATTCCAGCCTTATTGAGCTCTCAACAACATTCAAACTGAGGTGGCCCACATTTAAATAAAATAATATATAAAAATTAATGTTAATTATTATCTAGAGTAAAATAAAATTCTCCTGATTGATAAAAAAAATAAATAAAGAGAGTAAAACAACAGATAAATATTTAGTTTGTGAGAGAAGTTTCTATGTGAGAGAACCTCATAAACTTGTTTAATTAGCAACTAAATCTGAACTGTTTATTGAAATCCTATTGTTATTATTATGTTTTCTCCTTTCTCACCCTAATGTTTTTTCTCACCTGAATTGTCCTATCTATCTATCTATATATATATATATAAATCATCCTTTCATCTCCTCATTTATGTTGTTTAAACTTTAAAACGATGAAGATTTGTGATTACCATTATGCTGTTGTGTGTTTGATTTTTTAAAGCCATAATTAAATGGAGATTGCTTTTAAAGTTGTTGTCAAGCGTTGAAGCTGTTGATATTGATTTACACATTTTATAATATTTTAATTAACAACTATTTAAAAAAAGTTGATTGGTTCAAATTGAAATTCGTGTGATTTGTGCTCTACCTTCTCGTACTGTAATAACTTTGCTGCACTTTACATCATGTTGACTTTCTATATACATGCCATCTTCAATGACCCCAGCCACGCTGATAAATGGAGCTTAAAATGTTTATATTTAGATATTTTAGGATGTACATTAAATTTGGAATATTTCTTATGATTAAAAGCACAACTCAAGTGACTTTAGTTTTGTGCACATCGTCATTGTATTACTTAATATTTTATATAAAAATAAAATAACATTGCTTTTCTTTCTTAGGTGAAGTTGTTACTTGAGATCTTGGTATTATCATTGAAGAAAAACTTTCATTATCAAAGTTGTTATCAAAATTCAACCTATATTACAAAAAAGTTAAAGTCCTACATTGTCTAGATAAGCTACAAGAAGGTTATATATATTAAAATAAATTAATAAAACTTTTTAAAGAAGTTAGCAAGAGGGAAAAGTCTCATGTGCATGAACTTGGACCTCATTGTTTAGTTATAGTGCAAATTCATCAATTTGTCCTCCATGCACACATGATTAATGAGTATTGTGAACCTTTAGCAAAAATTCTGTTTAAATTTATTTAAAAAATTGTTTCTTAGTGGCCCATCTTTTTTAGGGTCGTTAGAAATCGTTATGGTCATTGGTGCCTTTGCAAGAGGGAAGTCTCACGCGTATGAGCTTAGATCTCATGGGTTAGTTGTAGTCGTAAGATCCTACATCCCATATAAATTCTTAATATAATAATATTCATAATAAAATTTACAAAAAAAACCTGTAACACACAACATTAAACAATATTACCACATTGATATAAATAAACCTTATATTACTTAATGTCATTCATTACTTATAAGTTCTTAACAAAACCAAATATATAATAGAAAATAGTCAAACAACCAAATTAAACCAACAAAGTCAAAAGTTATCAAATTACAACATAACAAATTCAAATGAAATTCTAATTACTTCAGGTTGCTAATCTATTTATTTAAGAGAGCATCTAATTCATCTTGACAATTGTCATCTACATAATCATCATTTTCATTGACATTGGGATGTCTTATTCCTACTGCAATTCCTTCATCATCATCATCAATAGGAGGAACATCCAAATCATCAATAGGAGCATGTGCACCACTATTTGCACCTTCTTCTCTAAGTTCAAGTATTACTTCATTTAGTGCATCCACATTTGAATTCTCATGATCATTGTCCTCTACAATCCAAGCATCATCTAAAGAAAGGTCTTCTATGACATAAGTTTTTCCTTTCCTAACTTCCTTTTTCTTCTTTAGTCTTGAATTGGCCATCACATATATAACATCATTCATGGTCTTTTGCAGCAAGTGGTTCCTTTTCTTGGTGTGTACATAAATAATAAAAAAGTAATTTATCATAAAATAAATAATTTAGTTAGTTTGTGTAATTCTATAAACTTACCCCCTCAAAGGCACTTCAATTACGCTTACAATAAGATGAACTACATGTTAAACTCAAAATTCGAATTGTAAACTTTTGCAACTCTACATTTTGATCACTATATGAATCCCACAAATCTACTGGAGTTTTTGTTCCAAGTTCATGCTAAGCTATCGAATGTCCATAGAAATCTACCTTTTTCTTGAAATTCTCAAGTTGTGAATCAATTTTGCCTTTCAATTCACTGTTTCCCACAAGCCTTTCCAAACAATCCATAAGTCTTTCTTTTTTAATTTTCCAATCAACCTTCAATTGAGGACTACAGTGTATCATGGGATTAAGGTAATGGGTTGTTGCATGTAAAGGCTTATGCAGTTGATTGTCCCATCTATTATAAATAATTTCCCATAACGAAATATAACTATACATAAATGAAAAAAAGAATTGGTTTTCAATTTTGGCTAATTGTTATGCAAATACAAATAATAAAATAAAATTAACAAGTATATACATGACTAACATAAGTATGAAAGATAAGCACCTGCTCTCAATTCCTCTAAATGTTTCCTTTATCTTCTCTTTAGCTTGGTTCATTTCGATAAAAATGTATCTCATAGCTGGTTTCTCATCTGATTCCACCAACAGTAAGACTTTAATTAGGGGGAAAACACCTATCATGCAATTAAGGACATCTTTCTAAAAACTTTTATAAGTAACCACATTCTCCACTGCTTTACCATTCTTAGTTTTTGCTACTTGACTAGAAGTCCATTCTTTAGAGGTAAACATTCTAATTAGTGGACTCTTATTCTATTTAAGCATCCCAAAGTCAAGTAAGAAGTTGCAAAACGGTCAAGTTTGGTCTAATCAAATCACCTCCATTTGTAAACTTATACATCATAGCAATAAGGCTAGTTCTCCCATAAATGTAAGATGTAATCTTCTTGGCCTTTGCAATTGTCTCTTTATGAAGTGGAATTTTCTTTTCAAAGTTTTCCAATATTAAATCAATGCAATGAGCTGCATAAGATGTCCAATATAACTTAGTTCTCTTTTGCATCAACATTTCCTCAGTTGCCTTGTAATTTGCAGCATTGTCTGTGACAATTTGAACTACATTTTCTTCTCCAACCTCCTCAACAACATCATCTAACTTGTTAAAGATTTTGTCAGCTATTTTGCAAATGTTGGATGCATCAACAAACTTCAAGAAAATAGTTCCAATTGGACTATTAACCCACAAAATTTAAAATAATCCTTCTCCTCTTATCAGTCCATTCATATGTCATTATTGTATATCCTGATTTCTTCCAATAAGCTTTGTGATCCTCCAAAAAAGATTAGTCTGCTCAACATGATACTTCAAGTATTTCACCCTAATATCATTGTATGATGGAGGGACAAATCCTAGATCATGTTGAGAAATAGAATCAAACATCTTTTTAAACTCTGCATTGTTAGCTACATTAAAAGCAATAGCATTAGTATAGAAAAAATAAAGTAATATCTTGATATGCTTCTCTTTAACATCTCATTAATTGAGATTTGAGTCGTCTTTCTCTTAAAGATATTTTGACAATTACTTGTTCTACTAAAGGTTTCTTTTGATAAAGATGGAGCTATAAAGCTATTGAGTCTATCAATATCACCACTTTTATTTAAAAAGTTTTGTTGCAATGTTGCAACAATGCCTAACATTTCTTTTTGAACATCTTCAATGACAGCTCTACTGGGTGCAACATCTTTGGTTGTTCCTGCCAAATGATGCTTTAAACTATAAACCCTTCCTATGAAACTCTTTCCATAATATTTTCATATCACCTTTCTTGGATCTCTATCAACAGAAACACAATGCTTCCATGTCACATCAGTCCTCATTCCAATTGCATTTTGAAGTCTTTTGGGTGGATGTCTACTTGGTACAGTATCTCCACCTTCGTTACTTGTGGGCCCTGTGGCCTCTGGTGTTGACATTTTATTTAAATCACAAAAATAGAGAAATAAATAAATAAATCATTGGAGACAAGAAATAATGTTAAGTAAAACAATCATGCAAGTATAAGTTATTAAGTTACTATTCCTTCTAATAAAACAAACAAGTACTAAAGCACAAACTTTGATTTTCCTTACAAGATACCAGAGTAATCATATTGCAAGAGTGACTAAGAAAGCAACACAAAAAATTTAGCTTCAAGGGAATGAGTCAAATAGGTACGGATGAAATCCACATTGACTAGATAGAGAAACATTCTATAATTAACACAACTAATCCATTGACAACTATTAAAACATGTCAAATATAACACCCTAACAAAATTTTATAACTACCATTCTATAGAAGAGCATTCTATAATTTTTTAGGTGTTATTTTTTATATGTTTCAGAAGTTTCTCATGGAAAGAAAGTAAACTTTATGATAGAATCATTTTAAATTCACATGTAATGTTATGTCAAAAACTAGTAATGTTATATAATCACAAAAACAAATGAAGGTGCATTGTGTTACGAAATTGCAAAGTCAAGTCTTTGTAGTGGGGCAATAATAGATTGCTATAATTGTCATCATAATTGGAGTGTGAGGCTAGATCGCAATAACCATAAGCACGTACAATATACAACCCACCTAAAACCTATCATTGAAGCTTGATGCCAAATTGCAGAGAGTGTAACATTTACTTACATCTTAACTTTATATTATCAATATCATGGTTTTTTATTCATGTAAGATATGCAAATAAATACCCTCCTCCCAGATCCATAATTGCATTAGATGTGATATTAAGAAAAGAAAAGCGCTTCTTATATAGATCTATCTTAATGCCAATATAATCACACAAGGTTGTAAGTTGCACAAGATACTTAGTTTGTTCCATCATGGACACAAATGAAACATCATACATCCTTCTAACTCAAGAAATTATGTCTTAAATAAAACCCAAAACAATAAAATTTTGATCATAGAGCACGAACATGAATATGATGTTGTCAGTGAAAGCTGATTGTGTAATCAAATATTAAAAATATCAGTGGAATGGCCCTGAAGGTAGGATGAACTTGCATTGAAGCACAAAGTTTGTCTTAGTCCACCTTGACTTAGATGTGGAGAACTATTTAAGCATAGTGGTGTCCAAAGTTATAAGAAACAAGAGGTCTAATCACTAAATGTTATATTAATTCTTAAGAGCTTTTCACAAGGCTCAGAATTTAATTCTTCTAGTTAAACACATAACATATTTGATCTGCTCATGCAACAGTTCTACAGGATAACTGCCAATTCAAATCACAAAAGCACAAATACTCTAACAACATAGAATTTTATTTGGAAAGCCAGTGCATCTAACAAGTCAGTGCCCAAATTGTATTCTATCTCTTACTTTCTTCTTCTAAAGTGGTCTATACTAGAAAACAATATTTCCTAAAAGCCTAGCAGTGACACCATCATCCCAATTGTTCAAACTTAATAAACCAAACTCACGACCATAAGTGCATTAAACTCATTGCTCAATAGTACTAAACTTAATAAACCAAACTCACAACCATAAATGATTAATCCCCAAATAAACCAATCAATTAAAATTCTGAACATAATAGAATACTAGAATCATATTCTATACAACAAATAAAAAAGCATAATCATATTCCATAATACTAGAATCAAAGCAAAAAGCAAAATCCTTAATCAATATTTGATACTCTTTTACTCTATTTTGTTAGAGGCATGATCTTGCAGACTTGATAGGACTTACCAAAATAATAATTTGAGTGGGTTCAAGCTGAAATTTGAAGTCTAAAGGTTGAACCATTGTAAGATCAAATCGCCACCGTCACAAGGCCGACTGCCACGAGGTTACATAGTTACCGGCTTACCACTGCAACTGCAAGCTTGCAAGGTTGCACTGTCACCCCTATTGCAAGGTCGCATACACACACACACACACACACTATATTATCGATATTGAGTATTGATTGAGTATCAATTTAGATTAGAGTAGGTTTTCTTACCATTTTACGAATGTTAAAGTAGGCATTCTTGACTCAGATAGGCTTGTTGTTCCCACAAGTTTCTGATCTTCCTCGTGATCCTGCTCTGATCCTGGCTTCAAGCGATGCTACTAGGGCAGCAACATGAAGAAACACCCTGAATCATTTAATCGTGCGATCTCACAAGTTGAATCGCAATCCTGACAACACTGCCTCAATATGTACATGATTAATAAGTCTTTCAAACCTTTTGTAAAAATTTTGTTTAAATTTATTTAAAAAATTATTTCTCAATAGCCCATCTTTTATAGAGTTGTTAGAAAATGTTATGGTCATTGGTGCCTCTGGTTCTCATTCTCAAGCACACCTTAAAACTCTCTTCTCTCTATTCCTTTCTTACTAGGTTCTCGTTTTATCTTCCCAGTTTTGTAGTCTTGACTCACCTGAAATGTTTGTGTTGTATCTTGAGAGGCTAGGGGGGTTACTCGGATAAGTTTTTCAAGGTAGTGTCAAACACACCTTAGGAACACACTTTCTGCACCTTTGCACCACAATATCCAACAATAATTCAAAGCTTGGTAAATAGGCTTATAAGAGGGGGAAACCTCACGCCCATGAGCTTAAACCTCATGGGCCAGTTATAATGCAATTTGGCTGCAGTACAAATTCGTCAATTTGTCCCCCATATGCATACGATTAACAAGTCTTGCAAAAATTTTGCAAAAAATTTGTTTAAATTTATTTAAAAAATTATTTCTTAGTAGCCCATTTGTTTCTAGAGCCGTTAGAAATCGTTATATCTGTTGGTACCTCTAGTTCCCACTACCAGACATACGTCAGAGCTTTCTTCTCTTTGTTCCTTTTTCACTAGGTTCTCGTTTTATCTTCGCTTACCGTCAATTCATCTGAGAGGTTCTTATTGTATCATGGTAGACTTGCATAATTACTTAAGTTTTTTAGAACAATACCTAACACACATCAGAAAGATAATTTCTACACTTTTACACTAGAACATTCACTAATAGTTCAAATTTGGATTCTTGTAATGAAATTGTTATTGAAATATAGTTATTATTATGGCATGTAATAGTCCAACGAGACTAGATTACTAACATGATATCGAATGAATATTTGGATTTTTAAAATTTTATTTCATGTGTATAAAAGTGATTTACTAAAAAAATTAAAACAAAAAAAATATTGAAACTAACCTAAAAAGTTAAAAAAAATTAAACAAAAATTGCCCTAATAAAATAAAAGTACACCTCTTATGAACTAACTAATAAGATGTTAAGAGTTATAAAACTAGTTTAGTAGAGAAATGTCGTAAGTTCGAATCTTCCACTAATAAAAACTAACATGTTAAAAACTAACATTTAACTTATAAAAAAAATTAAATAGGATATTAAAAAAATATAAAATTTTTTGAGTCATATTATCTACACAATTATGCTAAAAATTTTTGAGTCATATTATCTACACAATTATGCTAAAAAATACAAATACAAAGGTTAAGAAAAGTACCTTTTCATAATATTTATATTTTTTAAAAGTATTTTTGAAAAAAAATACCTTACCAATAACGTTATGATGTCTTATCTTTGGTTCTAAAAATAAAAAAAGCATTAAAAACATATATATATATATATATATATAAATAAATAAATTGTAATGAAAAGAATAAAACACATACAAAATTTCTCTTATTCACTCTTAATAAAATTATTTAAAATAAAAATTAAAAAAAATAATCAAAGATATCAATAAGAATTAAATAATTGATAGAAGCTTAAAATAGATTAAGATTTAAAAAATAATAGAAAAGCGTTGAAAAAATATAACTTTAAAAATAATAAAGGAATACAAAATTAAAAAATAAAAAATAGAATAATATTTATATTTATTTTATAAAAATAGTATTGAATGTTAAAAAATATATCTGATTGATTCTATAAAGATTATGGTAAAAATACGTAAAATAGATATAAAAATGTACGTTAATAATAATTAATGAAGATATAAATAATTGAAATCCAAATCAGAGTTGGCCCAATGCAGACACAATGTGTGAAAACCCAACAACTCAAATTCCAACCCATATATCTGTATAACAACATATAATCGAAATTTCTGGCAAAGCCATTGTCTTTCCAAGAGGGGTTTAGGGCACAAAAGGCAGGTTTAAGCTCAGGCTCAGGGAAAGGGTGCGATTCGCGATGGCCGACGAGGACTATGATGACATGGACATGGGGTTCTCTCTCGCTCCCTCTCCCTCTCCCACTCCCACTCTCTTACACACAGGATTTAGGGTTTCTCCAAACTCAATTTGCCTAATGATAGCCCTTAATTCACGTAGCAGACGAGGGCAATGTTTTAATGAACTCTTTTCTTGACTAAGAGGAGCAATTCTTTAACTCACAGTGCACCAAAATCGATTCTTTTGTTTCGTGTCGTGTATTGAGTCCTTGTTCCTATTTTTTCTACCATTTTTATGATAGCACTTTTGTATTTTTTTTTTTTTTTTTGGTTTTCTGTATGAAAATATCAGAACAAAATAAAAACTTTTCAAATATTCTTCTACTGGGTTTGATAGCTTTACCTTTTCATTCAGAATTCTGTTTACAATTAATCTTCATGCTTCAATTGCTAGGGTTAGAGTCCTGTGTTTTTTAATCTTTATATTTCCACGGAATGATTTCTCATGCAATAAAGGGATTTCCACGGAATGATTTCTCATGCAATAAAGGGTGCTGTTGCAGGTACGAGGACGAACCCCCAGAGCCTGAAATTGAGGTACATAATTCTTTTGTCTTGTGTCCTTTCTCTGTATTTGCACAAATACATGTTATGGAACTTTGCAATGAAAGTATTGGTTGGTGATTTATTGATGAGCAGGAAGGTGCAGAGGAGGATGTTGAAAACAACAAAAATGAAGAGATAACCGGAGATCCTCTTGAGACTGAGGATAAGGAAGACGAACAACCTGTGGAAAGGCCTCGAAAAACATCGAAATATATGACTAAGTATGAGCGTGCCAGGATTTTGGGTACACGTGCTCTTCAAATCAGGTTTAGTTCAGGACGTTGTGTGCCTAAGATTCTGCTCATTGATCATTTCTAACATGTTGTCTTTCTGGTTGAGCAGTATGAATGCACCTGTCATGGTTGAGTTGGAGGGGGAAACTGACCCACTTGAGGTAATAGAACCTCATGTTTCTCTTTGCAATTTGATACTTTGTTTCTTGTAATGTTACTGCTCTTGAGCTAGCTGTGAGTATTTCATTTCCAAACTTGTTTTATGTTTTTGAATCTCCAAATATTTGCTGGTTTGTTCAGATGAAATGTAGAAAATATTTCATTAAGCAACCTCTACATTGACAACTTTATTGATCACCCAACTCCTTAATTGAATTGTGTTCCATGACATGCATACTACTGATGTTGGGTTTTGTATGTTTTTGAAGTTTGATTTTTAACACACTCCGCAATTGTAATCACTGGATAAAAGATGGAATTCTGTCTTTTAATATAATCCTTAGATTCCTAAGATGGTAGGAACAAATTCCATTAAAATTTGATGGAATAATTTTCTCTTAGTTAATCACATTTTAACCTTCTTGTAGATTACTTTCCCCATCATAGTTTGCTTTCCTTTGTCTCTGGCTTCCATAAGAAAAGTTGCCCAGCTTTGAGCATAACTTAAAATGGTTGTTTTTCAGTTTGACAATGGCATCATGTTCTTTTTAACATTCCAATGTCATGCGAAACTTCTTTTTTTTTTTGTGTAGGATAAGTTTGTCATCATTATTGACCTCAACTGATAAGTTCTATGAACTGCGTCAGTGTTCCAATATTGGATACAGTCACATGTTTAGGATTTAAGTAATCTTCCTTAGATGAGTGTACCTTATATGATTGAAAAATTGCTTTGTTTTTGTTTTATATTATTTGATGCTCAAGTTCTTTGGTTTCCTGAAGCGTGCACTGTGATACCATTCTAGGAATACATTGATTGTGAAGTCTCTGATTTTTATACACTGATAAGAAACATGTTCAGTATTACTTGTTTTACTGCTTGCCTTTTGAGATGTCTTGTTGAACTTCTTTTTTACCGTCTATGATCTATCCTAGGAGTTTGTTCCTTGTGTGTATTGTAATTTTTATTATTTGTTGCAGACAGTTGCCACACAAAAAAAAAATCTTTATTAGGATTGAGTAATATACATGTTTTGTATGTCTCGTCTGCTGTATAATGTCTGACTTCCTGTTCTCACTACTTATCAGATTGCCATGAAGGAGCTTCGAGAGCGGAAAATACCATTTACAATCCGGCGCTACTTGCCTGATGGAAGGTAAATACTGGCCAGTGGACTAGTTAGGGATTTTTTTTCTTGGCTGGGGGAGGGAGGTTAAAAAGTTGATAACATTCTTCATGCCGTACTGACTGTTACATTTTTTGCAAATTCTCCAGCTACGAAGATTGGGGAGTTGATGAGCTGATTGTGGAAGACTCCTGGAAGAGGCAAGTTGGTGGTGATTGATGTTTGAATAGATAGAGGTGTTGGGAGGGAGTAACAGACGCCAAGATTTTTTGTCTCCTCATAACTTTTATCTTTGATTTGAGTTTGATACTGATCTATGATCTCACCCACCTTAAACATGGCTTACGACAATGTATTACTTTTTGGGTGCCTGTATCTCTGTTGCTCGTGCTTTCCAGCTTAGTATAATTTCTGTTTCAACTTGTTTATATATATATATATCTATATATATATATATATATCTAGGCTTTCAATAGTTTTTGTTGCATTTCTCAAATCTATCAGGAAACCTTGGTTAAACGAAGATAGAACATTGTTGCATTTCTCAAGTCTAGTTTTTTTTTTTTTCCTTTGATAGGCCGCCAATGTTAGAAATATTAAAAATTAGTTTTTGTTCGTCGTATTTTCTTACATCCTCATCCAACTAAATCACTTCATAATTCCTTGGCTGTCTGGTTAAGTAACTAGGGGTTTTATTTTTTAGTTTTTAAAAATAAGTTTCAAAAACTGTCTTTTGGGTTCCTCTTTTGTTTTATTTTTTTTTAAAAAATCAGAACTGTTTAAAACATCAATTAAATGAGATTTTTAATTTTTAAATATTAAAATAGTAAAAATAATTTTATAAAGTTGTTATCATATAAACACTAATTTTTGTTGTGTTTCACTATATGAAATCCTTCTGGAAGTATGACTGATGCTACTGCTACGGAAATGATGAAAAGGTAAAATTAGGAGACATGGATTGAGAAAATGTTTTATAATTTGAAAATAGAAATAAAGTAATGAAAAGGGCGCTACTAACTATTTGAAAAGGGCCCTATTTGTTATATAATTTTTTAAAAATGAATAAAACCGGTATTTGAGGGATATTTTACCTCTACTACCTAGCCCTTGCGCTCGAAATAATGTGAGGCATTAGCAAGAAATTAAATCAATTATTTACTATGAGTTTAATTGGTATTTTATATTTACCGTGGGTATCAATTAAACTTATTTAGTATTTAGTGATTTAAAAAATGTATTTCATAAAAATTTAAAAGACTTCTTAATTTGTTTTCTGTAGAACATAATCAAAACTTAAGCCATATAATTGACTTTTGGATATTAAGATATTTCAGAAAAGCAAATTAACTTTGGTTATAATTTATAAAATACTTTTGTATTAAAAATATTTTTTGAAAGATAATTTTAGGTTGAGTTTATTAAGAATTTGTTTGGGTGTTTCACATCTTTTAAAATTGTTTAGAAAAGCTTTTAAAACTGTTTTTACAAATTATATGAGAAACTTTTTGAATTTTTAACATTGTATTTTTTATTCTAAAACAGTTTTTAGAAAAATTTATTCAAATATACCCTAAATGTGTGATAGGATGTGTTAATACAATTTTAATCAAACAACTTCATAAAACTTTTAAGACTTTTATAAACTTTTTTTATTGGTTGCAAGACATTTTATTATTCCCTTTCATAACACAATTTATTTGTTGGTTGAAGATGCTATAGATATTTATATACAATATTTTTATAATTCTTTCAAGAAAATCCATTTAATAAATTTTTAATTAAACTAACAGATGAATCTTTATTTTTAATATTTAAACTTAAAACATATTTTGAATCTATTATTTAAATTAAGAGTATGAATAAAAAATTATTAATGTATGAATATATAGAAGATATAAAGTTAGAATCAATTAAATGTTAAAACAGGAATAAATCTTGAGACGGGTAATTACGATTCTTATTAATAAAATAATTAGCCGTTAAAAGATTGAAAAGTTCTATTGATTTTTATTTTTTTATTACAAACTTGTAACTTTTTTATTAAATTTTTTAATTTTAAATATATTTTTTAAAAAAAATCATAGAATCCTTTCAAATCTTACAAATTATAAAATTCTTTCAATATATTTATTAAAAATTTTGAAAAATTTAAATTTCTTATTATATAAATCCCTTAAAATTACAATTAAAAATCTTAAGTATGTAAAAAAATTTATTATAATATTTTTGCATTTTTTAATATGCAATTTTTTTTTACGTCAAAATAGTCTTGTAAAATCTTAATATGAGAATAAATCTTCTCATGTTAGATTTTCATTAGGATCTCCTTATATTATAATATGAGTGAATAACTATTTTTGTCCATGAATTGTTATAGTCAAGTCTAAGGGTAAGACCACTGTTACTAAAGTTTTAGGCTTATCAATAAAAAAATATTAATTATTAATTTTCGTTAAGGAAAATGTTTGATTGTTTATAAAAAGACACATATTGACGAAAAGACTTAATATATAATTATATCATCTAAAAAATATTTTTTTAATAATTTACTTTAGGTCTTCATTACCTTTGGGTCTATCCTGGTTGTAATTAGGTTCTAAAAAAAATTGAATAAATTTTAGTCCCTAAATTTATCTATAGTTGATATATTAAGCTTCTTAAAAAATAATCAAAATTTTAATTAAAAAATTTGTGGCTAATTTTAACCTCCAAATAATGATGAAAACTACTCTTCTATCCTCAATCTAAAACTTGAATTTTAAATGAAAATTAAACCCTCTGCTCTTCCCAAAGTCGATTCATTTCATCCTTTTACTGAACTACAACTTTATATCTCTGCTGAGATGGGAGTGGAGCAAGATTTGCACTAATGTTCGAGAGAGAAAAGGATTGAATTTTCATTTAAAATTCAAGTTATGGAGTTGAAGGTAGAATTTTTTATTATTATTATTTAAAGGTTAAAAACTATCACAAATTTTTTTAAATTAAAAAAATTAAGTAGAAGAAAAAGTGAGGAGAACTAAAACTAACATGATTACTTTTTATTTTGTAACAGAGATTAATTCTGAGACTAAAATGCCTCTATTTTTTTGTTTTTTAAGAATCTAGCTGCAACTGCTTCTATCTTTTAGAAATCAAAATAATAATTAATGCATTCAAATTTCTACCATCAAAACCTCTACCCTTCATTTTTTAATATTTATAATTTCATATAACGTTTCCTCTCGAACCAATGCTTTTTCTATGCTATGAATATCGTATTGATCTCTTCAATAATGCCAAGATAATCCAGCAAAGAAAATTAGCGGACAATTCTCCAGAGAGGTGTTTGAAATCAAACTCACATACCTAAGTTGCAGCTTGCAGGTACATTTATCCAAATAAAAGAGAATGATATTTTCAACTATGTTTAGTTTAAGAAGGAAAGTGGAAAGAATAATAATAAAAAAGAGTAGAAACTATGTGATGAATAAAACTTACAGACTTAAATAACATTTTGATACTGAAAAAATAGTCTTTTTTTTTTTATTTTTAGTTTTTTAACTATTTTTTATGTGAATTTGATCTTTTGAATTTTTTTGTTTGGTTTTAGTCCGGTTTTCAAATAATAATTTTGTTTTCGAAAAATCGTTTTTCCCCCCAGTCTTTTGACTATTTTTTGTGTGAATTTACTCTTTTAATTTTTTTTGTTTGGTTTTACTCCATTGTAAAATCATAATTTTGCTTTTAATCCCTAATTCCAGTAATAACGTTAATTAAACCATTTTTGTAATTCGATGACGTAACATATCATGAGATAATCAGTCCTGTATAATTCTATAAGATAAATTGTTTTTAATATCTTATCTGTTTTAAAAAAATTATTATTTATATAACATTAAAAAAATTTATAGATGATTAAAAATATAATTTACCTAAAAAATTATACTAAACTATCATATTAGATTAAATAATAAAAGGATACTTAACGATGTGATAATTCACATTTACGTATTAGTTAATATTGTTTCTTGAAAATTAGACTAAAAAAATAATTTAAAAGACTAAATTAAAAATTTCTTTCAAAGATCAAAATAAAAGTAATACTATATTAGACCAAAAAAAGTTGATTAATCAAAATTGAAAATAAGACAAAATTTGGATGCGTATAAGGTAAGGAAAGAAATTTGTGAAAGATATAAATATTCTGAAAGAGAAGATAAGCTTAATAAAATATAATGTCAATTTTGTCTTCATATACTGGAAAGTCTTCTTTCCAATTTGGAGCATATAAAGTTATTGTGGGATTTAGCTAAGATTTTCCTTTCTCTGAAAAATTTCAACTTATGGAACTTTTTTCCTAACATGCATCCATATATAAAAAAAAAAAACATTATTCTAACTGATGTAGGAGTACAATGCAAATATTTGTTTGTATTAACTAATCTAATCAGATTTATGAACGATATAAAATATAATTGAATTAAATTCGATTTAAATGGTATAAGTTCATATATTTGAATTCTCTAAATCTATTGACCCGTTCAATTTAATTTAATATGCTATGTTTTTATTATTATATATATATTTTGAATATCTGTAAATATAAAATTAACAATACACATCCGATTCACATTTTCAGACTTTTCACTCAGTGTCATTAGACACTAAAAAACATAAAAACTCATGAAACTGTATTAAATATTTTTTTGTAAACAAATCATTAAGAATCATGGTTATGAAAATTACTAGTTATTAAATTTTAATGTTTTTAATCATTTAGAATTCATATTTTATTTTTTATAGATTCTTTTTATATATTATTTTGAAAAAACAAGATATGTTTAATATTTTATTTACAAACTTTTATATTTATCTATGTTTTTAAAATCGAACTGGTAATTGAACCGGTGAAGGCACTGGTTCATTGGTTCAACCGTTATTGAACCAGCACGGTTGAACCGGTTTTAATAAAATAATATTTTTTTTATTATTAATGTACTATAATAATTAAAATTATAAAAAAAATGTATTAAGATTGTAATTATAAAAGGATAAAAGTAATTTTACTAAATACACATTCATATTGATAAGTTAAACCCTATTAGATTAATTTTTGATTAAAAATTGGTTGATTTAGAAAAATAAAAAAATTTTCAAAAAAAATAAATATAAACCGGTTGAACCAGTAAACCACCGGTTTTCACCAGTTCTTGACTGATTTTCTAGTTTTAATGCTGATTTTTGGTTCCATCAGTTTTGAGAGTTGACCGAACTGTTACCAGAATAGTTCACCGGTTTTCCGGTTGAACCGAACGATCTGGTTTTTATAACACAGATATTTACTATTTTAATTCCTATCTTTTATAAAAACAATACAGATTTAAAAAAACCTTTGTAATCTTTGAATCCAATTTGATTTGATCCATTTTTAATCGAACTAGATCAATATTTTTTTTTTTATAAATTTGATATGATCCAATTTGATTAAAATTGATTAGATTGAATTTCATTTTACCTAAAATCTAATTTAATTCGTAAACAACACTAAACTAATGTGCATATTTGATTTCATGTTACATAATTGATTTGAATTTTTTTTATATGTTTGATTTTATGTTAAAAAATACTTCAAAATAAAATTTTGATCCAAAATTGATTATGAGTTTAAAAACAATTTGGAATAGTGTCTTTGACGTTGAATCTTACTTTTAATTTATATTTACAATAAAAATATCTAAACATAAATTATATGATCTCAAAATCAATTTTACAAAATTAATTATATTTAAAATAAATTTTACTAACATTCCTCCAAAAACACAAATATATTAAATTTCCTAAACATAATTTTTTTTATGTTTTGTTACGATTCTTCAACACATGTATGTGATGGGAAAACAATACGGGTTTGTAAAAAGTGTAAACAAAGCAGCGAAAATAAATTTTCCTCACTTGCAAGAATCTATCATGAGCAACAACAACAACAAGAACAAATGCATAACACTAACAAATAATCACTCTCACAAAATAAGACCCACAAAAAAAATAACCCCTCTATTATCAATAAAGAGTACAAGAAAGCCTTAATCAAGTGCAATGATAAATGCAACACCAACATCAAACAATAAGCTAACAAATAGAGAAGATGAAAAACCCTAAATCACTCCTGCAGTGTGAATTGATGATCTCACAACTCAGACTTTGTTTTAAGGATCTAAACGGTCAGAATGAAAAGTCAGATGTCCTGAGCCTGCTGTCTATAAGTCTGTCCGATCCTACGGTGAATAAATCTGTATTAACGAATTTACGATTGCACCTTTGTATAAATATGAGAATAACTTTTTCTCTTATTTTATCTCAAACTAGTGTATTTATGTCTGACTAATGCGTTTTTCTTTGTTTACCCGTCTTCAGAAACACCTTCTGCGCTTAGATTAAACGAGACATCAAATATACTTCTCAGTTTGAGCATTTTCTCTACCTAAAAAAGGAGCCTAGTACCGAAGAGAAGAGTGTGCTCTTTCCACGTTCAGGAGAGTTAACAGATACTACCTTCTCGAAAATGGACCAATTTGACGTGATTTTTTGGAGCAACGGACCTAGCAAAACATAACTCCTAATTAACACACTAATTTGATTATTGACGAGGATGATTTTCTAAAAGATTTCAAGAATTACTGAGTTTTGTTGTGAGTTGTTTTGGATAGATTCGAGTTGCTGCTGAGCTGGCGTCAATCTAGAAGGAATAACACGAGGAAAACGTGTAGAAAAAAAAAGTTCAGGACTTCATCAATGTCTCTTATTCTTTGTTATCACAGAATGTGGTTGTAGTTTAGGATTGCTAACATGTTTAATTTCATGCATAGGTGTTTGTTTAGTTGATGTTTATTTGTTTTCCACTGGTGTAACACTTGTTGCATGTGCTACTGGACATTTTCAACTAAGCGCGATTTCTTAGAAAATAAAGGAAAACTATGTATTAGTTAAAAAATAAATTAACTCCATCCTAATTTGGAAAATATATAGATGTTCGACATGTATTAATTAAATTTAACTAATTTTTCTTCTATTCTATTTTAAACAACCCTTAACTAGAATCAAGAATGCATTCTATGCCATTGATTTTCATTAATTAAACAATTACACAAGAAATGCATGGTCTATAATATATCTAAGCTGAGATGTGTCCTTGAAATGGGGACCTTCGAGTTTATCCATCACGAAATTTCAAGTGGTATATCGGAAGAGATAGTCATGAGGGTTCAGAAGTTTGGTGCATCGTGAACTTGAAGCTAAGATCATCGAAGAGCTCAACACTCAAGAGTTTAGATTCCCATGAGAAAGTACTCTATCTTAATTTCAAATTATACTCTATCAGAACCAAGCTGCATATTGATGAATATATTAATTTTGATATCTTATATATTTCTTCGAAGGCTTCAAGCATTAGCAGCAATCTGTGTTGAACAACTGTATGCATCCTGATTTACCCATTGAGTAGTTTGAGACTATATCTTAAATTCTTAACCAGATAATAGCTGCTCATAAAACAATAATATTATTATGCAAAAAGTTAGGAAATCTTATTATATATTATCAATACATGATTTAAAGAATGGAAAACACCGGATCAAATTGGAACAAACTATAGCTTGAATTTATCTTCAAGTACACATGATTTAATTTCTAAAATTCTAATCCATCATAATTAACTTTTCCAATGAGCTATAAGCAGTGAACATCCAATATTCTACAGTGGATAGTTAAAACATATATATATAGTTAAAGGGTAATATATGTAAGTTGTTGGAGTGAAAGTGTGAGTTGAAGTCCCACATTGGTAAGAAATTAGAAAGTTAAGTAATATATATGTAAGAAAAACCCACAATTTAATGTTTTAAGATTTTAGGTTGATAGTGGTGTCAAGTTTCCTTATATATATAAGTTCATGTCCTTTGATAATACCTAACGCGTCCTGAACTGTTTAATTCTCAAGATAACTTATGAATATATACGTGACAAGCAAAAACTTCCTGTGATGTACAACAATAATTGTGCTAACCTACGGCTGAATTTAAGGCGTTTCTCTTTCTCATGCTTTTTCATATTATACAAGTAATTTTTTATAATTGTCACTTCAATAACTGTCAGAACAAGTAAAATATATAGTAACTATGGGCTTTTTAGTCTATAGTTTAATTTCTTTTGTAACTCATCATCACGAATGACAGAGTCGTCAGTGTCTATAGTAGAGTTCTAACAAAGGATATGTTAGACCCTGCATTTCAGTAGCATGCTTGGAAAGCTAGATCGCACAGATGACATACACCTTAAGTTTTTGAGCCAATAAAGGAACATGCTATCCGAAGAAAACACTGTTTTAATCTTTAAGAAGGTATATTTAACCTGTTACATAACTCTGTCAAATGAGAGGATGAATATTCTAGCCTTCCAAAAAAAAAAGACAGGATGAATATTCTTCACTAGAAGACTTTAAACGATGAATGACCCAAGACACGAGTTCGTTTCGGTGAGATCTGAATGAGACTTCAAAGGTCGATATATAATTGTACATAACATATTTTGATTGGTTGGTAATAAATACTACTCAAACAATTTTGTGGAGACTGTATGTATGTTGTAATAAAACACAACCTATGAAGTATGGACTAACTCTCCATCTGTGTATAAAATGTGAAATTACTTGTTAATTATTATACTATGTGTAACAGTGACAGGCAAAGAACAAGTAAAACTTGGGTTTGTACTGTTCAAAATATCTGGAGGGACACAAAGTTGTGTAATGATCTTGAACCTGTTGACCCACAACAACTGTCTCTCCTTTGGGAAGCTCTGGATATTGAAAATTTCAATATATTATTTGTAGTTTTTTAAGCCAGCTATTGTGATAACCATAGTGAATAATACTCTTGTTAGTGACAAAACTCTACGCATGGCAGGATAAGTGATAACCAAGATCACAAATATCTTAATTTCACTTTCAAAGCCCATAGTTTACAAGGGACTCCAGGGAAATTCAGCTCTTAATTACACTTTTCGTATTTGTATTTATTACGACTAGTACCTTCCCATACGATTGGTAGAGATTAATTTCTTTTAGGATTATAGATTCCTTAGGGAGTCTTAAGTTACAAGTGAAAATAATGGAAGAGTAAGTTTGTGACAATAGGTCTTTACTAGGAGTCAGAATAAAATGCATATAAGCATCATGGATCCTAGTGAGATCAACGTGTTATAGATCTATCATATAATATGTATAAGGTTGGAGTCATGTTATAGATGTTAGACTGTCATATTGCTTCTGATTTATATTAATTCTAGTGGACTTGTCAGAAACATTATATAACGGATTGTTTTTTTTTTTTCTGTTATACTATTTTTATTTTTCTTTAAAATCTGTTTTGCAAAATTTTTGCCCAAATATTTTTAAAACAAATTGAAGAATGTTCGTTATAAATAGTACTACACGTTTTGCAGAAGGTATTCCAAACTTTGGATAACTACAACTAATTAACTAAGGAGAGTCTATTGTACTTTCTATAATTTGAGAGTATTATATTCTTTTTCTCTTAACCAATAAAATTACAAATTTTATTTTTATTTTTTTATGAATTAAAATAAGTTTTATTTCTTTATTTATACATATTTTTTTTTTAAAAAAATTATTTTACTATAAATTTCCTTAAAAATAATTACTTTAATCTATATCTTTTCAAAAAAAAAATTTAATTTTTAAATCTGTACCAATTTATCACTTTTTCTTATTTACTTATTTTTTCTTGTTAAGGATATAAATAAATAAAATTTATTTTAATTTATAAAAAAAAACAAAACTAAAATTTACAAATAGTTAATAAAGAGAGTATCAATACTTCTCAAATTATGGAAACACTATAGAAATTATCAATTAATTATTAGCATCAAATCACTAACTAGTTAAGCAATATAGCGACAGAAATGATGTATACTTATTTAAATTTGTTTGCCTTTCATAATTATATTGGATCGAATTTAATTTGATGGAATGTATATAGTATCTGTTGCTCTATTAATTAAACAAAAAGGAAATCCCTTACACAAAACCCACAAGTCTATTAAAGATGCAAAGCTATCTTTTTGGTTATTATTGCTCAGGTTTGACAATTAACCATAATGAAATGAATGAAGACTAGTAACATGCGTGTTGTCTGTCTTTACACTATTTGGGATGTTAAAGTGGTGACTACAACACTTTTCATGAGTCTGAAATTTTTTTCAAGCCAATTAATTTTGGACAAAAACTGAAGTGTATGTGCAAATGCAGTTGTTACAGCTATCATATTTTGACTCTAGTTTAAAGTTGTTTTTGGCTATTAATTTGATTTTTATAAAAACAATGAGTATCAGCCAACTGGAAGTTAACGAGCACCACTGTCTACTAGCAAGGGGTTCTAGACATCGCAGAATTAGACTTAAATTTTTTAACCTGAGTTAGAACTTTAAGTTTAACTTGTTTAAATAAATAAATAAATAAAATTTAAACAATAACTACTTTTAATTTTCACATACAAGCTTAAATGTCAAGTACTCAAGTTGATTTGACTGCTTTATATCCAAATTATGACTATTGTTCAGCAAAATATGTGCAGGTATTTACACCAATCAATTTACACGTTTCAATAAAACATATAAATGTGATTGGGATTAATAAGGACAGACATTTTAATACAGTCAATAATTTAAAATTAATTTATCAAATTTAATCACACCAAACTTTTAAACAAAATTAAAAAATACACTTAATATATATAGTTGTTTGAAATCCATCAAAATTTTGAAAGTCTCTTCCAGTATGAAATTACTGGTTGATTGAGGATATTAACAGTGTAATATTAATTGATTTGCGAGTAGGTGGGGGAGTGGTCTTGACTCTTGAGGTACTGTCAATTTGTCCTTGTTTTGTTCTATTGAATAATTATGTGGTTTGATACCTTCCAATCTGCTAGGTGTAGCAGCATGACATGCATGAACAGTTCATTCACATTTTGCTTTCACATATTAAATGCACTAAAGGTATGATTAAGTTCATGTACGGATCACAACCGGGCGGGTTAGGAACTGGGTTGCCCTCCCAATCTCGGTCTTCTTAAAATTGCAAAACGGGATGGTATAAAAAAGAAGCATATGAAATTTTAATATTTATTTTTATTTTTGTTGAGTATCTTTAGATTTAAGTATTTTTGTGAGTATTTTGTTATATTATTTTTATAATTTATATTTAAATTTATTTATAATTCATTAAATAAATTATATATTAATTTATTAATTATATGCTAATTTATTAATTATATGTTAATTTATTAATTATATGTTAATTTATTAATTATTAAATAAATAACATGTTAAGTTATTAATTATATTTTAGTTTTAATGGTCTACAGGCTTGTAAATTTACAGACATGTGAGAGCAGTTATTGTTAGGCCGTCATGTGCCAACTTAAGTTATTAATCTAGTTTCTACAACCACTTACGATATTTCAATTTGAGGGTAACTTCTTAACCTCGACTGAGGGGAAGGAACGTAACTATCTACACTGTCAGGTAACTCTTCAAAGGGAGAGATTGCTTTTGTTTAACATATAATTATGTAAAACATAGAAATGGAGCACTAACAGATGTGGGGACTAATAAACTCACACCGGTCTCCATCCCTAATTATCTTAAGCAGGAACCAGGTGGAGATGGGGTGAGGGCTTATAACCCATGTTTTTTTCATTAAAATCGGGGCGGGAGGGTGAGACTCGCGGAACAAACATAATTGTTATACCTAAGTCCATAAATTAGCTAAAAATGTCTAACATAATCTCATTAAGTAGATAGAGGCATGTTCAGGGAGAGAAAAAAAATAATAAGTTGTTCTTTATAATTAAAATTAGTAAAAGTTAATATATAAAAGTTTTTTATATAACTTTTTTAAAAAGTATGAGATTTTTTAAAATAGTCTTGCATATTTTAAAAAGTTTATAAAAAAATTGTTTTGATATTTGTTTTTTGTATTTTTCTTTCTAGAAATATTTCTGAAAATTTTTGCTGAAATAATTAGTTAAGTAATTAAATTACTTTCGTGTTATCGTTTGTTGAGAATATGTTTTCATGGACGCAACTCTTTTACCTTTGTAAAAAGATTAATGGTAAAGATTCCCACTGTGATAAAGCGACAAAAGGATCTTTTGACTTAGGGGGCATTATTGATGTTTCAGTTCAATGCTCGTGTTAACTCGTGGTGTTAGAAAATAACAAAGATATTGGTTGTATGAACAGATCCAAAATCAATCCCAAAGAAAATCAACAAGTTAAGCTTAACATATGTTGCTGTCCTGCACAGGCAACAGTGTCAAACTTTAGTTTTAAATTATTTATTATTGATAAACAAATAATTACGACCACATGCCGAAGGGTCAACATCCACGTCTTATACAGTGTGAAATTAGAATTGGCCAGTGTCTACTCTTGACAGAGGACCATATATATGTGGGTGCGTATTCTTTTTTTTTTTTTGTTTTTTTCTTAGAGAATTATTCTTTTCAGTTAAATGTTTATATTTTTTTACCGCTTAAATGTTTATAACTTAAACACACAACATATACTTATATGATAAGATTAAAATTGCATGAAGTTTCAACTTATAAAGAAGTAATTTAGTGTTTGGTAATAAATTATACATTATGTTTGAGATTTGAGTATTCAGCTCTAAATAGGAGTGTTAAACTTGAGTGTTCGATCCTCAAAACAAGGGTTCGATCTTTAGTTTGCAACAAAAAAAAATTGAATAAAGTTTTACCACAACAAGAAGAACACACAACAATAAACCAAAAGGTTAATAGCTTAATATTGATTGTTATGCCTAACATAGGTTTAAAGCCATATTACCTAATTCTTGACTCATTAAAAAATCCAATAGGTAAAAGCTCATTCCACCACTATAAATAGGTAACAGATATCGAGGTAAAGGATAAGATATTTTTAAGATTACTGTTCATTACTTTGGGTTAAACACTGCCTAACATGAGTGTCAAATTGCATTTTGCAAGTACTTCACCTCTTGGAAAGGATATTGAAGACTCAACAACCTAAGATCTGAAGGTATCTATGACTGCTATAGGAATACAGGTACATTTTGGTGCCCACCGTGGGACACAGAGTAAAACTTTGGAACTCACTTCAATGTCAGCTACCAACTGATCATGGCAATTACAAGAAGCCATGGAGGAGGAGCTCGGAACCAAGCCAATGAAGGAGGAGGGATACGAACAATGACGGGGAACCCAGAAGTGGTAGACAAAACAATATAGCTGAGGTCCTCAGGCTACTGAGGGAAGAAGTGGTCGAACTCCAGAACCAAAATCGAGGAGAGAGGGGCAACAAGTCAGACCCTGAGAAGTGGGGAGAGGACTCGCATAAAGGAGAATCAGCAGTACCATCCAGAAGCTGACCTCCCCTAAGCCAGTTCACGTCTCCCTCAAGGAGTAAACCTTCCCAAAGCTAATTTGGTACACCCTCTCGAAGGCAGACCAAGAGCCTTCCTAAGGAAGCACCTCACTGCACACAAGTCAGACCATCCATGATACCTACTCTTTAGGCAGTGCCACCACCTGGCACATTTATGGAGGGGGTCTTGACGATCAGGCTTCATTACCCCTTCACGCTAGAAATGGTGGAAATCTCACTTCTAGAAAGCTGGAAACACGTGTCACTAGAGAAGTATGATGAGACTTCGAATCTTGATGTTCATTAACAGCTTTAATGACCTAAGTGGGGATGTACACCAAAGATCAGACAACCCTATGCAAGATTTTCCCCATGTCCCTCCAAGGTCTAACACTGAATTGATTCCTACAACTCTCCCCGCACTCAGTAGATAGCTTCTTGGCATTGGGAACTAGGTTCAACAACCAATTTGCAACATCTCGGCCATATATGTTCACTTTGCAAACATTGACAACCATTAAGCAAGAAAAGAGTGAGCCTCTTAGATCCTTTATAGATCGTTTCGGCAAAGCAGCCCTGAGTATAAAGGATTTTCTCCTAGAGGTAACTCTCCACACTTTCCTAATAAATCTCCAGCTTGGGGATCTTGCAAAAAGCATGATCTATGTTCCCCCAAAAATTATGGAGGAAATGACGAACGAGCTATCTCATTCATGGAAATTGAGGAACTGTAAGCTTTCCAAAGGAAGTCATTTAAAGCCTCAAGTCGATACCCTAAGGAAAAGGAAAAAGGAAGACTTGGAAAGAAGAAGGAACAGTTCGGAGAATGGCCCCCCAAGGGGATCAGATATAACCACTATACTCCCTTGAATACCACTTGCTCCAAGGTGTTGGACCAAGCACTGGTTGTCGAACTCTTAATTATGCCAAAGAAGGCGAACACACCACTTGGCGCTGGCACTAGCAAGCATTGCAAGTATCACAGAAACAAGGGGCACTCCATCGAGGAATGTACGACCCTCAAGGACAATATAGAAGATTTAATTAAGCAGGGTCACCTCAAAGATTGTGTACATAAGCAAAAGAGTGACTACCACTAGTCTGGCCACAAAGAAGAGCATGGCCGAAACAACCAAAGTCACCCCCACCAAAGAGAATATGACCAACCCAATAGCAGCAGAAGGAGGAGCAAGAAAAAGTCTAGGGAGAGACAAAATGACCAACAGGGAAACCATCCCAAAAGGGTAATCAACATGATATCATGAGGATTTACAGGAGGAGGCTCAACCTCTTCCTCTTTGAAAAAGGCACCTCCAAGCAGTAAGATCAGTGAATTCCTTGATGCACCATCTCAAACTAAAGATGCCAGCCATCACGTTCACAGATGATGACTTCCAAGTTGTAGACCCGAACAAGATGACCCATGATCATCAGTGTAGAGATATCTAATTGTATAGTAAGGAAGATCCTGGTGAATCAAGGAAGTTCAACTGATGTGCTGTATTGGAAAACTTTCCAACTTGGTATCCCCGAAGCATAATTGATTCCTTATGACGAGTTGTTGATCGAATTTGTAGGGGAGAGAGTGGTTACTCGAGGTTGCATTGGTCTATATACCAATTTCGGGGAAGACAAAGGCCTAAGTCGCACAATAAAAATAAGATACACTGTGGTGCTGGCGAACACATCTTACAACATCTTGATAGGAATACCATCTCTTAACAAGTTAGAAGCAATAGTATCTACCCCACACCTGGCCATGAAATTCCCGTTTGAAGAAGGAAGAATCATCACAGTCTATGTCGACCAACGCATCGCAAGAGAGTGTTATTTGGCCAATTTGAAAGTTTGGCCATGTGAAGATAAGCTAGAAGCTTGGGCTATCAACATGCTAGCACACTTGAACATATTGGATCTAGACTTGGATCCCAGGCCTGACGAAACCAAAAAGGTTGACCTTACTGAAGACATCTAGTCTTTCCAAGTAGGGAGAGAACCAACTCAAGTTACATATCTCGGATCATCTCTACCCAAGCACCAGTAGAAAGAGATCATCGCCGTGGTTCGTGACAACTCAGACCTATTCGCATGGACGACGACCAATATGCCAGGGATCAACCTAAATTTTCTATCTCATAAATTATCTATTTGCAGTTCAACCAAGCGTATGGCCCAAAGACAAAAGAAAAGATGGGAGCCAAAAGACTCAAAGCTGCCTAAGAAGAAGTACAAAAGCTAGTTATGACTGGCTTCATCAAGGAAATCAAATACACCACTTGGTTAGCAAATGTGATGATGGTCAAGAAACACAACGGAAAACGAAGAATGTGCACTAATTACACAAACCTCAACAAACTATGCTGGAAAAATGCTTACCATTTTCCTAATATAGATAAATTGGTAGATGGCACAACATGTCACATAATTTTGAGTTTTTAAGATGCCTATTCGAGCTATAATCAGATTTAGATGCAACCTCTAGACAAAAAAAAAAAACTGACATTCATAACAGAAAATGTCATTTACTATTGTCGAGTCATGTTGTTCAGCCTGAAGAACGCAGAGGCGATATGCCAAAGGCTCATGGACAAGGTTTTCCATGCACACATTGGCCGAAATATGGAAGTATACATGGATGACATGGTTGTAAAATTTGAACACATGCAAGACCACATAGATGATCTAAAAAATGTGTTCGGAACCATAAGGAAACACTTAATGAGATTAAACCCAGAAAAATGTATCTTCGGAGTACAGGGAGGCAAGTTTCTTAGGTTCATGATCACCCAAAGGGGAATTGAGACAAACCTAGATAAGTGTTCGACATTTATGCATATGAGGAGCCTATCGAACCAGAAAGAGGTTCAACGATTGAAGAGGCGTTTGGCCTCGCTCTCCAGGTTTTGCCATGCATAATTGAAAATATCGAACCCACCATAACCTTTCTCAAGAAGGCACAACCTTTTAAGTGGACTGAAAAGTGTGAGGAAGCTTTTGCGACCTTGGAAAAAGCACTAGCCACACCACTAGTACTAGCCAAACTATCATATACAACCTTATTGTATACCTATCAATGTCATGCTTAGCGATAAGTGCAGTGATAGTACAAGAGACTTTGGTTGGGTAGCAGCCAATCTAATTCACAAGCAAAATTCTTCATGATGCTGAAGTCAGATACCAGACAGTAGATAAGGCAGCCTTAGCTCTGGTCAATGTAGCCAAATGTTTAAGGCCTTATTTTCAAAGCCATAAGATAAGTGTTCAGACTGATTGGCCAATAGCAAAATTCTTGAGAAAACTAGAGCTGACAGGAATAATGGTTGCATGGTCCATAGAGTTATTCAAATTTGATATTAATTATGAAACAAACGGTCCAATAAAGTCTTAGTTGTTGGTAGACTTTCTTAAAGAATTTCATCTTCCCTTAGAGATGTCAATGGATCACTCGTTCCAATGGATTGTGCATGTAGATGGATCCTCTAGTAACAGGGCTGGAGCTGGCATCATCATAGAAGGGTCAAATGGTTTAGCCATAGAGTAGTCTTGCATTTTAGCCTCAAAGCCTCGAATAACTAAGCCGAATACAAGGCCCTTTTAGTTGATTTGAAGTTAGCCGAGGAAGTAGGGGAAAGAAGGGTGAAATGCCTAACAGACTCAAAGCTAGTAGTCGAACAAGTCAATGGCTCGTTCCAAGTCAATGAGCCAAAGTTGTTAAATTTTTGCCGTAAGTTCTGCCAAGCCAAAACTAAATTTGATGATGTCAAAGTGGCTCACATACCTTGAGATAGGAATGAGAGAGCAGATCAACTTGCCAAATTAGCAAGTAGCAAGAAGCTAGGTCAGCGTAAAACATTCATTCAACAGGAACTGCCCATACCCAACATAGAAGTGTGTGTTACTTCTACAGCACCCAAAGACTTGAAAAATAACATTCTAGCATATATCCAACACGACCAAGTGACGGAAGATCCACTTCAAGCAAAAGTGTTACAAATGAAAGTGGCCAAGTACACAATCATAGTAGGAGAACTGTACAAGAGAAGGTTCTTGAAACCTTTACTAAAATGCTTGTTCAAGGACAAGGTAGGCTATGTCCTTCGGGAAATCCACAAAGGATTTTGTGGCATGCACACTAGTAGCAGGACCCTGACAGCAAAGGTTTTAAGAACAAAATATTATTGGCCTACTCTAAATGAAGATTGTTTGGTGTTCGTAAACAAAAGTGTACAATGCCAAAAATATGGTAACCTGGTTCACCAATTGGTCGACGACGTAAAGATGATTGTAGCACTGTGGTCATTTTGCATGTGGGGAATGGACATTCTCAGCCCATTCCCCATGGCTAAAGGATAGTGCAAGTTCTTGTTAGTGGCCATTGATTACTTTACAAAGTGGGTAGAGACAAAACCTTTAGCTACGATCTCGGCATAGAATGAGTAGAAGTTTACTTGGAAATATATCATCAAGAGATTCAACATTCCTTATGCCATCATTACGGATAATGGCCTGTAGTTTACAGACAAAAAATTTAACTCTTTCATGGAAGGGTTAGGCATCAAATACAAAGTGATGTTAGTCGAACACCTACAATCGAACGGCTAAGCAAAAGCTGCAAATAAAGTCTTATTGGGTGAACTGAAAAAGAGAATGAATGAAGCTAAAAGAGGATGGGTCGAATAATTACCAAATATGGGCTTATAGGTGCACTTCTTAGTCAACAACAAAGGAAACTCCATTCCATTTAGCATACGGAAAAGATGCTATGATCCTATGGAAATAGGGGAACCTTATACAAAAGAATACACTTCGACCAAGAATCAAATAAATAGGCAATGTTGGTTATGCTATATTGCATAAATGAAGACCACGACAAGGCAACAATTGCCATCGAAGCATGCAAGCAAAGGATGGTCAGACGATTTAATACAAAGGTCAAGGTGTAGAAATTTCAGAAAAGAGACTTGGCTTGGAGAGCTACGGGAGAAGAAGGAAAGAACTGGACAGAAAGGAAGCTAGCTGTTATTGGTCCTAGGGGGGAATCTAGAAAGGGATTAAATAGATTCATCAAAAATATTTTCAAACTTTTCTATTCAAATCAATATCAGAGTAGTTTAAAAATGTCCCCTTCAAGAAATTTTCAAAATCTACCTTGTTTTGCAAAAATGATTTTTTTAAGAATTCAACCCTTTGAACAAAACGTCAGTCAACTCAATTCCTCCAACAATGGTTTAAAATGTAATTGAAGAAAAACTTAGCAAGAACGCTTTTACAAGTTATTCAGAATAAAAAAGAAAGGGTGGAAGAGATGAAAAATAAACCCACACTTTTTGGGTTAAAACCCAAATTCTATATCAAGTTATAAAGGATAAAGAATTAGATCCACTACAAGAAAACTTATAGATCAATTACAGCTGCATAAAACCCAGTTAGTAGTGCTTCAAGAATTCAATAAAACTGAAATTTAAAGAGTGTAAGGAAGAGAGAATTTGCACGGTGATTTATACTGGTTCGGTTAACTCAACCTAGATCCAGTTTATCGACTTAGCCTTCCGCTAATATGCTTTCCCCTAAAATCTCAGTACATGCACACCACACACAAAAATTTTAACCTTGAAAAAATTTAAATCACTCAAAGAGAGACTTCCTCTTGCACACCACAAAAGTTTGCTACACCGTGACACCCCATCACTGACAACGCCTCACTTGCAATACCCTGTTGCAAGATTTTTCAACAATCTTAAGAACACCTCAATAGATTGTCAAACTTGTGCAAAAATGCAAAGAATGGTATAAAACAATATCATCTAAAGTTAAGAATACCCAAACAGAAAGATCAAAATTTAACGGAGTCTCTTCCTTGAATCTTGAAATTGAAGCACCTTCAAACCCTCAAAGTAGGTATGAATATTGGAAAGAATTGGCAGAAACGTACAAGAGAGACAAACATTTAATGGATCTTTCAAAAGTTGCTAAAAGTAGTTTTCAAAGTGCTTTTATATCAGTTTTGATGTAGGGTAATTAATTACCCATTTAATTACCTAATATTCTGCTCAAAACTGATCCAAAGTACTTGTTCTCTGGAATAATCGATTACTATTTTTAGGTAATCAATTATCACAAAGAGCAACAATTCCAGAACCCGAAATTCTCGAAGGGTAATCGATTACCATTTTTAAGTAATCGATTACCTTGCCTAAAATTCCACTTTTGAAGATTTTTTTGCATAACCCAATCTATGTAATCTATCCAAAATCATCCCAAACATATTTTGAAGCCTACCTAAACACACAATACAAGTACCACACCTATAAACTTGTTTGACCCATAAAATTGATTTAAGAGCAAAAAAAAAGAGAGAAAAAGCAAAACCAAAACTTCAAAGTGCCTTATACTTATGCTTCAATGTCTTTGGTTCCAACAGCTGCCAATTGGGAAGGCCCATTTTGAATCAACCAATATCTCAGCAGTGTCGCCTACAAGCTTGAAGAATTATCAGGGAAGCTTATTCCAAGGACCTGGAACTCTTTGTACTTAAAACATTATTACAACTGAATGTAATACAAACACCCTTTTCCTTTTTTGACTTTTTATCTCTAAGGAGGGTTTTTGCCAAAACGGTTTTTAACAAGGTTTGTCCAAATATTATGGAAATGGTAATTTTAACCTCATCGACATGTGTTACATTTACTATTAGATCTTTTTACAGGTTGGTAGAACATCACGCTAATTTAGTTAAAACATAGCTTGAAATCCTCGTGGTAGCGTAGGTGCCCTCCCAACTCATCAAAAGAGTTTGGCCAAGGCAGCACTTCAAACTTTAAAATCTAATGCCCTCCTAACCCGTAAAAAGAGTTCGGCCAAGACAACACTTCAAACTCTAAAATCCAAGTGCCCTATCAACTCATAGAAAGAGTTCGACCAAGGCAACACTTAAAGTTTTAAAATCCAAATGCCCTCCCAACTTGCAAAAGGAGTTTTGCCAAGGTAGTACTTAACGTTCAAACTTTTCAAAGTGCTCTCTCAACTAGCAAAAAGAGTTCGACCTAGGCAACACTATGCTCAAATTTTATTTAAGTGCCCTCCCAACTCGTAAAAAGAGTTCAACCAAGGCCACACTTAACATTCAAATTTTATCAAAATGCCCACCCCAAATTCCCAAAAGTGGCCTTCAGTGAAATAACACTCACACTCACACAAAAGGTTTCCATTCATGCGGTACATTCCTAAAAAATGAAGTTGAGGTAAGAAGAAGTAATTAAAATCTGAACATTAAAGGTAAATCCATCACCAGAAAAGGTAAAGTCTTCCATTAATTGTAACAAAAAGTTAAAGGGCTATCACTTCGACGTACACAACTAACATGATAAAAAATTTTAAAACAAGAAAAGCTAAAAGGCTTACCAATGTCATCATCAGCCCGACGTCGACCTCTTTAACATTCTCAATAGATTCGCCTTCCACATTTACTGTTTCCCCAACATAGGTGATTTGGGTAAGACAAGACATCATATTAGGGGCATGTTCATCTAGACTCAAATCATTAGGCACGTCATCAAAGTGCCTGAAATCCCCACCAAAGAAGTCCCAATTCAAATCAAATTTGAAGTCCTGGGGAAAGGTGCCAAAATGGAATGCTTCATGTACAACTTGAAGAAAATTGACCTCATGCTTATTGTAGATGTCCTCCTCAACCTGTTTCTTGTACTTCATGAAGCCCTCCTTGACTATATCAAGATCTTGGATGAAGGACTCTTAGCTCCATTCACTTTGCCTGTATGTAGCATCACGACCTCTTAGCTTCTCATTCAACTCAACGATTTGGTCTTCTTTTTTCTTCAGCGGCACATCATGATCTTCAGCTAAGACCATGGTCTTTTCCTTCTCTTTTAACTGTGTCATCTCAGTGTTCAGAGTGTCAATGGTTTTTGTTTCTTCCTCAAATGACCCCTTTGAACACCTTAATTTTAGCAAGTTTCGTCATCTCAATGGCAAAAAAATGACGCCTTACTGCCTGTAGATGAGCCGAAAGCTCACAGTAATGCACCCAATACAAGGTTGAGTCCATTCTAGACAACTCTTTCCCACCCATCTTTAACAGGCTTTCACCAGTGTTACACATCGTGGCTAAAGGATCGAAGTCTTCCCTGAAAAAAGATTAACTCATAATGGAAAGGGACACCACCATGCTGGGAGAGGTTATGTTGGTTTTATGCCTCTTCGACCTACCGGAAGATGATTTTTTCCCTTCTCTACTCTTTTGTTTCCCTTTGTCTTTTTATTTTTTTTTCTCCTTTTCCTTTGCTTGCCTTTTTTGTTTCAACTTATTATTCTCACACTTCGTCATGGGGGTATAGCTTCTTGTGGAGGATTCTCCGGTGACGGGTCTCACTCAAAAATCTGCTAAGGAATTGGCTCCTCCTCACCTTGGATTCGAGCATGCCTAGCCTTGCAAAAATGTACAACGTTACCCCTGCAAACAATGATAACAGCTACACAAAAAATATAAACATTAACTCAACATCAATCATGACTGACAATCACATACTATGTTTGGTTACTCACTCTTTAAATCCTCAAATGGCATGGGAGACTGAAACAGGTATAACAACTCCCCCATGGCAAGGCACCAAGGAAGAAAATCTAGGAAGGTAGCATCCTGTAGCTCTTTTGTTGTGAGCAACTTCGCAGGATAGTAGTCATATCTCCTCGACGCTCGTTCCCAGAAAAAAGTAACAACTTTCGGTCATAGAAATGGTTGTGACTAGAGGTTGGGTTAGCTAAAATTTTAAAGAACTCTGTTTTGAAACGTTTGTACGATGTGGTATACAAGAACGAAAGAGAACACTTCAGGTTTCAGTACAAAGAGAGCATTTACACTTCTCATTAGGTCAACTAGTGAAATAGCATAAGAATAAACTAGGTGATGCAATACCAACTAAGGGCCCTCTCACTAGGGCAATAGCTAGGAGGATTGAAGAGGACTTGGCCCAGAAAGGCTCATCAAGACCCCAGCTAATGATGGAGATAGACATTTTAGGCCATAGTCCTTAGTTTTTCTCTTGTAAATATTAATTAGTTTTTAATTCCCTTTTAGGCCATGTATTTTGGCGATTTATGCTAGTTTCTAAAATTTAGGGTGTAAATAGCTTAGGAAAGGAGGTGAGGGGAGTATAGGGCCTAATAACTCAAAGGAGTGTGGATCTCTTTCCACACCCCCTTGATTAGGCCATGACACTCCTTAGCTTAAGGCTAGGTGCCATTTTAGTGGGCCTAAGAGGGATTAGTGCTCCTAATCCTAATTAGGCCCAAGTCCCACATTGCCTAGTTTTGAGTGTCTTGCTCTCTCTTTTGGGCTATAAATACACCTAGTCTCTCTTGTACAACCACACTTGATTGAATGAAGTAAGACTCTTTTTGAGAAATTTATTCTTGAGTGTCATTGAGAATCCTCTCTCTTGAGGAATTTCTCCCTTAAAGCTTTTATCAAGGGACCTCTCCCTTGTGGCAAGCAACATAAAATTTTTTACTCATCTTTCTCCTAGAAAATGATATCAACTCTCTCCCATTTCTAACCTCTCCATCCTCCATTTTCTTAGAGGAAGGAACCTTGGTTGAAGAGATCAAGGGAGTACATCATTTGGTATCATGAGCCATCTTCATGAAGGTTCATTTCCTCCTCCTTCTCCTTAGTTTATGCGTCTTTCTTTAGTTTTTTTTTCTACAGTTTTTATACTTTATTTCTTGCTTCCTTTATTGTCATTTAAATTCCTTATTGTCTTGAATTTTATGTTTTAGTTCTTGAAATTTTTATTTCCATGTCTTTATTGCTTTCTAGATTCAATTTATTTTGTTCATTTCTATTGAATCTTTGTATGTTTCCTTTAGGTTTGTTTCTTTAAATTTCTGCCCATCTTTTTAATTTTTCCTTATTCTAGTGCTCACCCTAAGAGGATCACAGTAATGAATTCACAAAATTTGTGAAGGAAGCCACACAATTGTGGTTTTGATCCTTGGATGCACTTTTGCTTCTTTCATTTAGAGTTCTTGCATTTTAATTCTATTTTCCTGCACGTTTTTCTCTTTTTTTCTTGCACCTATTTCTCTATTTTTTCCAGCCCCTATTTCTCTATTTTTGTGTCACATTCTTGGTCATTTTGAGTCATTTATTTTCAGTTTTAATCCTCCTACGTTGTGTCTTATTTTGGTATTGTTTAGTCCTTTTAATTGTCACTTAAATTCCATTGTTTAGCTTTTTTATTTTACCATAAAAGTGTGTTGTTTCTCTATTGGAAATTGAGCATCAATGAGCCTTACTCTTGATCCCATGTCCTTAGAGTCTCACATGCTATTTAGATCTTAGCATGTTCTTAAAAAAAAAATCTTCAAAAAAATTAATGCTCAATTTCTTCCAAATTTCATTCACTTATTCAATAATTTTAGTATCTTAATTTTGTGCTAGTGTCTGTGGTGATTTTGTTGATTAGCTTTGAGAGGCATGTTGGGTATGTGATTGGGCTGATTATTGAGTAATCAAGTTGACCTCAACTTCCATAAAACTCTCCTTGTGCCATTTATTTTTTATCACCTAAAATTACTAATTCATATTATGTTGCTTTGTTTCTTAATTTTGCACTTTTGTATATCAATTATGGTGGCCATTTACTATCCTTTGTTCAAGCATTTATGATTCTTTGACTCCTCACCATATTTGCTTCAAAATTTTGTTAAGAGGTGTAGCAAAATTGTATAAAAAAAATAGAAATAAAAAAGAAAACAAGTAAAAAAAAAACATGTTGGTAAAAAAATTGTTAAAAAAAAGAAGTAAAAAGAACAAAATATCTTTAGCGCACCTCATATTGTACCAATCACTAAAAGAAGTGTTAAAAAAAAATTAATGAATCTTGCTTGAACATGCTTGCATATAATTTGGCCATATTGATTTTAAATGCTGCAAATGATTGAAACTTTTGAGTCATTTTTTTTTGTTTTTGTAGTCCATTCTATTCTAGGCCCATTCTAGGAATTTCTTTTGTGTACCATCTTTCTATCTACACCATTTTTACTTGCTTGTCTTGTTTGGTTATCTTTGTGTTTGTCTAAATAATTCTTTCCACTTGGATGTTTATCTCCCTTCCTTGAGTTTTTTTTTCTTTTTTTTATTGCATTGCACTCTCTTGGTTTCTCCTTGGGTGCGCCACTTTGTTGAAGGAAAAGAGAGGTCAAACCAAGCTTTCCACAAGGGAAACATCTTGAGGTGTGTTGAAGTAAGCTAAGGAAGAGGTTCATTCAAAGGAACAACACCACTTTGAGAGAGGCAAACACTTGAAGTAGAGAGCAACTTCAAACATCAAGCCTTTTGTTTCTTTTTGTTTAATTGGGTGTAAATTTTATTAAGGCCATTTTAATTGAGGTGTTGGATGCCCATAAGGGTCACCTCTTTGATTGTAATAGTTTTTAGTTTCTCGTTTAGGTGGGAGAAGGAATTGGTACCCCATCTCTCCACCTTAGGTTCACGTTTTTAGATCCTTACCTATGCTTTAAATTTCTTTTATTTGCTTAGCATCTTAGTGTGAAAGGCTTTTTAGTTCCAAATACTCTTAAGTAATTCACTTAGGGAGAAAACAAAACAAAAGAGTAAGGAGTGTTGCCCATAGGTTCTTCCCAATCACTTTCAAAATGAGCTTACACACATCTAGTAACGGTAGTGTAAATCAACAAGGTTCTCAAAAAACAAACAACATGGATAAGTTTGTGAGTGAATTTAGGGAATGGAGGGTAGAAGAGAGAAAATAAAGAAAAGAATGGGAGAAGAGAGAAGAAAAGAGGCGTGAAGAGAAAGAAAAAGAAAAGAGAGAAAAAGAGTTAAGAGAAGAAAGACGAAGAGAGTAAAAAAAGCGTGAGAAAAGAGAGAAAGAAATGGAGGAGAAAAAAGAGAGACAAGAACGAGAAGAAAGACAGGGGGAAGAGAAAGAAAGAGAACAAAGAGAAAGAAAAGAAAAAAAGGAAAGAGAAGAGAGAGAGAGGGAAGAGAGAAGAGAAGAGCGTGAAAGAGAAGAAAGAAGAGAAATAGGAGTTAAAGAGAGACATAGGTATAGGTCTGCCTCTAGTGAAGTAAGTGAAAGTTAGAGATATAAAAGACCTAGGGTAAGGAGAGCACAACAACATCATAACCAACCCCAAACCCAACCTAGGGAACAAAAAAGTTAACCTCCCTCATTTTCATGGCAAAGAGGATGTGGAAGCCTACCTTGATTGGGAAATGAAGGAAGAGCAACTCTTTGTTTTTGTTATAACATAAGTGAAGAAAGAAAAGTTCCACTGGCAACCCTTAGCTTCCAAGGGCATGCCATGTATTGGTGGACCTCCTTGGTCAATGAGAGACACCACCTTCGTAACCTTCCTATGGATTATTGGAAGGATCTCAAGGGGGCTATGAGGCGGAGACACATCCCTTCTTATTATGAAAGAAAATTCTTGGATAAACTCCAAAGATTAAAACAGTACAACTCAAGTGTTGAGGAGTACAGACAAACTATGGAGCTTTTCATGATAAGAGCGGGCATCACCAAAGAACCAAGGGCCACCGAAGCTAGATTTTTAAGTGGTTTAAGCTCTGACATAAGAGACAAAGTTGAGCTCTTACCATATAATAATCTAGATGACCTAGTCCAACTTTGCATAAGAGTGGAAAATCAATTAAAAAGAAAAGGTGGATCAAGAAAAAGAATTTCCATCCTACAATTATGCAAAGAGGGACCTAGGCAAGGGAAGCTCTTCCAAGAGCTCTCCCAAAGAGGAACCATCCAAGCATGTGCATAAAGAACATAAACCCATGCATCATAGAGAAAACCCCCCTACTAGTTCTAGCAATAGGACTAGTAGTATTAAATGCTTTAAATGTCTTGGGAGAGACCACATTTCCTCTCAGTGCCCCAATAAGAAAACCATGATCATGAGGGGCCAATAGATTTTTAGTGAGAGTAGCTCATCTTCCTCCTCTAGTGAAAGTGAGGAAGAAGGGGGTCATGAGCATCATGAGCGTGACATTGTTGAAAACCCTTGTGATGGAGACCTCTTAATGGTTAGACGCCTTCTTAGAAGCCAACCCCTTGAGCTTAACCACTCCCAAAGAGAGAACATTTTTCATACACGTTGTAAAGTTTTAGATAAAACCTGTTCTCTCATTGTGGATAGTGGATCTTGCTGCAATTGTTGTAGCTCAAGGTTGGTAGAGAAGCTAGCCTTACAACCAATTTCTCATCCTAGACCTTACAAGCTCCAATGGCTTAATGAGGAAGGGGAAATGGTTGTAAACCAACAAGTGAAGGTGCCATTCTCCATTGGAAAGTATCAAGATGAAATCTTATGTCATATAGTTCCAATGGAGGCTGGCCATATCTTGTTAGGGAGGCCTTGGCAGTTTGACAAACAAATCATTCACCATGGCTACTCTAATGAGATAATCCTCACTCATAAGGGTAAAAGAATAAAGTTGACTCCTCTCACACCTTCGCAAGTGGCTGAGGATCAAATCATCATCAAACATAAGAGAGATGAGGAAAAAAAAAGTTCAAAGTCACAAAAAAAAAGCTTCCACCCCTAAAGCTTGAAAAGGGTAAAGAGGGAGAGTTGGAAGGAGGTACCCCTTCCAAAGAGGTAATTAAGAAAGAGATTCATTTTGCAACAAAAATGGATATTAAAGAAGCTTTCTTTCTTGATCGACCTTTTTATCTCCTTCTTTGTAAAGAGGTACCTTCTAGCACTGCCACAAGTCATGAAATTGAGTCTTTTCCAAAAGGGGTTCAAAATATTTTAAAGGAATTTGATGATCTCTTCCCTTAAGAGGTTCCAAGGGGATTACCACCTCTAACGGGAATAGAACACCAAATTGATCTTGTTCTTGGCACGAGTCTACCGAATAGGCTCGCGTATAGGATAAACCCCATTGAGACCAAAGAGATTGAGTCTCAAGTTCAAGACTTGTTGGAAAAGGGTTGGGTTCAAAAGAGCCTTAGCCCTTGTGCGGTCCCTGTTTTATTGGTGCCCAAAAAGGATGGGAAATGGAGAATGTGTATGGACTGTTGTGTCATCAACAACATCACCATTAAGTATAGGCACCCAATCCATAGGCTAGATGATATGCTCGATGAATTGCATGGAGCCAAAATATTTTCAAAAATTGATCTTAGAAGTGGTTACCATCAAATAAGAATCAAAGAAGGAGATGAATGGAAAACCGCTTTTAAGACAAAATTCGGTCTTTATGAATGGTTGGTGATGCCTTTTGGGCTCACCAATGCTCCAAGAACTTTCATGTGCCTCATGAATCATGTACTTAGGGATTGCATTGGTAGGTTTGTAGTTGTTTATTTTGATGATATTTTAGTCTATAGTAGGTCTTTAGAAGAACATATAGGACACCTTAGGGAAGTCTTATCTGTCCTTAGAATAAATAAACTTTTTGCAAACTTAGAAATATGTACTTTTTGTGTTCCTATTGTAGTTTTCTTGGGATTTGTCATTAGTGTCCAAGGGGTCCAAGTGGACCCCCAAAAAATCAAGGCCATTCAAGAGTGGCTCACCCCTACTAGTGTGATTGAGATCAAGAGCTTTCATGGTCTCGCGGGATTTTATAGGTACTTTATGCCTAACTTCTCCACACTAGCTTTACCACTCAATGACTTGGTGAAGAAGGAAGTTCCTTTCTTATGGGGTGAAAAACAAGAAGAAGCTTTTCAACTGCTCAAAGATAAACTCACTAATGCACCCGTTCTAACCCTCCCCGACTTTTCAAAAACTTTTGAGCTAGAATGTGATGCATCAAGAGTAGGTGTAGGAGCTATGCTGTTGCAAGGGGGGCACCCCATTTCTTATTTTAGTGAAAAACTCAATGGTGCCCACCTCAACTACCCCACCTACGACAAAAAGTTTTATGCTTTGATCTGTGCCCTCCAAACTTGGGAACATTATCTGGTTTCCAAGGAATTTGTCATCCATAGTGACCACGAGTCACTTAAGTATTTGAGGGGGCAAGGAAAGTTGAATAAGAGGCATGCTAAATGGGTTGAATTTCTTGAAACTTTTCCTTATGTCATCAAATATAAAAAAGGAAAAACAAATGTGGTGGCTGATGCTCTTTCAAGGAGACATTCTCTCCTTGCCACCCTTAGTGCTCGGGTGGATAAGCCCGAAATGCTTGAAGATAAGCCCAAGTGTTTGGGTGAAGTTGGGTAGGGGCAACATTTAGAATTTGGAGGCCCCATGGTAAATTCGTTAAAGGGAAGACGAACATGGAGGCCACGAAACATACAATCGTGCACATAAAAAAAAGTCACGCAGTCTTTTCCCTCCCTATTGAGATACACTAAATTTGGTGTAGGAAAGGTATTGTCATGATAATGCCTAATGAAAAAAAGGAAAATCTTCGACTCTCTCAAAATGACACAACTCTACATTGGTAATGAAACTCATAAGCATGTTCTTAGTGTTGTAACGCGAAAAATATGTGTCTACCTCTCCATCCACCACTCATACTTTGGATATAGAATGAGAGGGAAATTCTTCTTTGAATTGCTAATACGTTTGTATTTGGCAGCAATGACACTCTTCGGCCCCGCAGAGAAGTGGGTTCGACCACATCCATGATCGACCCAAAGGACGAACCAACTTGGGGAAGGGTAGTGGAGCAAGCGTTGCTCCCCTCCCCAGATGAGGTGACTTCAATTCCGAGGCATCACCTCATGACACAAAAGATCCCAAAGGCATCTTCCCAAAAGAGGAAGATGAAGACATTTTTTAAGGAGGGTACCTGAAAGAGAGAGTGACTTAAGATCTGGGAAATCACAAACTTCAGCTCAAAGCACAGAAGATTTAGTGAAAGAAAGCTGAATAAGTGACCCCCTATTTATAGCCAATGGGCCCCTGGAGGCCCAAATTAATCATAGTCGCAGATTTCTCCCAAATCAACGGCTAGGATGTAGACACCATTTCTACTTTCCATGCCATTGTTCAAATAACAATAAGGTCACCCTAACTGATTGTTCGGATCCCTGAGGTGTCAAGGTCTGTAGCTACAACCCTCACTGCACCACGCTCGGAATGGGGCCAAGTGTATGAGACCTGAGTATTTGAACCTCAACAAAAGTGTTCAACCTGAGTGTTTGGCCCTTAGTTGAAGTGTTCAGTCTTTGGTCCCCACCAAAGACCAATATAATTTTGCCACAACAAGAAGGACAGACAATAGTAAACTAAAAGGTTAACGAGCCTAATATTAATTATTATGCCTAACACGAGTTTAAGGCCATATTACCTAAATCTTGACTTATTAGACAAGAGCCAACAGGTAAAAGCTCATTCCACCACTATAAATAGGTAACAGATATCCAGGTAGAGGATAAGATATTTTCAAGATTATTGTTCACTACTCTAGGCCGAACACTGCCTAACTTGAGCGTCGGAGTGCATTTTACAGGTACTACACCTCTTGGAAAGGATATTGAAGACTTAAAAACCTCAAAGGTGTGAAAGTATTTGTGACTGCTAAAGAAATACAAGTACATTTTTTAAAAAGAAAAACACAGTAAAAAAAGAAGAAGAAAAAAACACACACCTATATTGAAACTAATGAAAAAACTTGACTTCAAACCTAATTATTAATAAATATCTTCAAATTACAATAGAAATAATTTTAATTAGATAACACATTGGTAATTTAAATACAAGGGAAGTCTCACATCAGTTAAATACTTCTTCTGAACTCATAAATAAGAAAAACATATAAATTCTCACATATTAAGAAAATTAGTTATTATCATTTCATTTCATTAATATCAAGTATAAAATAAGATTATTTATAAAACACCCTCAATTAGAATTTGATATCATGAATAAAAGGAGTCATAATTGTAATTTAATTAAGAGTGTGTTTGGATTGGGTATTTCAAGAGGGTAATTTACTTCATTTTGGAATTTCAAATGCTTTGTGTGTAAATACATTGTTCGAATGATGAATTTTTAAGAAATTTGAAATTCTAGACATGTTTTAAAGCATTTTGATTAGTTAAAATTTTAGAATTTCAAATTCCTTAAAAAAAGTAAGAATTTTAAATTCTTCAAACCTACTTTTCTTTTACTAAAATTAGCTAAGATTATTTTTTGCTTGACCTCGAATAAAAGTTTTTTATTGACATTGATTGAAATTATTTTTTGGTTAACGTTGATAAGAGTTATTTTTTACTGATTTTTTAACATTTTTTAAGGATACGTCGTTGATAGCTGCCTAAATTAGCTATTTTTGCATAGGTAAAATAGAGCAATTATCCTAATTCTTTCTCATTTAAAAGACCTTGTTTTTCTCGTATTTTACTTAAAATTAGATTTAATTATGAAATTTTAGGTTTAAATTTATGCATAATTTACCTTTATTTTCCTATTTTTCTTTGTTCTGAGACAAGTTTTGAAAAAGACTGAAGACATGTCAAATGAATTGAGTTTTTTGGTGTTGTAGTTGTGTTTTAACGTCCAACGGTCATATTTGAAGCACCAAGCGCAAGTTGTCAAAGAGATATTATTTTCACTGTGTCATCGCCTAGCCCGCATAAAGTTAGCACCCAATGCTCGAGTGACTTGGTCTCCAAGTCTATGAGCGTCCAGCGCTAGCGGTGAATTGGTGCCCAAGTTTCTTCAGCACCCAACGGTCATTTTGTCACCATTGGGTAGTGGTGTTTCATGATGAATGCCTATAAAAAGATGCTTTTTGGATTTGGAAAGAGGTTACACACCTTGCTGACCTAGGGCAAGTTCTAGACCCATTCTTCATCCATTCTCCACCTTCATCCACCTTGATGGTTAGTAAGACTTGTTATTTGTTGGGATTTGATGTAACTAAACCAGAACTCTTGTGTATTTTTGTTCTTTTAATAAAAGTTTATTATTCAATGTTGGTGTTCTTCTTTACCTTTGTTTTTATTTCTTTATCTTTCATGGATTTTACTTGTTGAATAAACTCAAGACATGATTTTGACTTATAAAATGAGAAGATTTCCCAATGAGGTTTATTGCTCGGGAGAGAGTAAAACTCGTTGGCCATCTTAAGCTCTTTTCCTTTAAGCAAGTTATTTGGATTTAGATCACTTGAGTGATTGATAGTTGAAATCACAATTAGTTTAGTTCCTTACTTGCAAGGGATTGAGGTTAAAGATACTTTTATAGGTGATGAAAACATGGGTAGTGAATGATGATTTTGACTTTCATTTATGCACTTGAGGGATGATTTAGTGAAATCAAGATCCAACTAAAAATCTCATATGTGTAGCCACTTACTTTATTTTCTTATGCTTTTATTTACTTTATGTTTTAATAGGTGTTAGTATAAAGTTTTATCCTTATCATTTGTACAAGTCAAAAGTATTGAGATTTCTTTGGTATCATCAAGTTCCTGTAGGATTGACCCGATATTTATCAAATACTACATACAACAAATGCACTTTCTAGTAGTAGTAGAGAAAACTGTGCACTCATCATTTGCTCAGATTGTTTACTAACGTTGTTGAAATGATTTGTTAGCATGTAGATCTCCATGACATTAATTACAACACTTTTTGTCTTACTCTATGGTACTATCCAAACAAGAAAATTAAAATTCAATAAATTTGAATGAACTTATCAAAACAAAGCATGAAATCATTTGAATTGAAAGATTTTAAATTCAATATATTTCAAATTCCTTACATTAGAAAATTCTCTATCTAAATACAATGTAAGGGTATTTTAGAAATAACATTAAATATTTGGATTTTCTTATATTTAAGTCTACCACACAACTCACTTTTTTGCTTATATATGAGTTTAAGAGAGTATTAAGTTTAATGAAAATAACTTGAGTAAACAATCTTTATGCAAATTTAAGTATAGGTTCGTTCACAAAAAAAAATATTTAAGTATATGTCCCTTAGACTTTTTGACAAACCTGGGAGGTTGGGAGAAACATATATTACATTGGGAGAAACATGTTTTAAATACTAATTCTTAAATTAGGAAGTTTTAACCATTTAGAAGTTAGCTAAAATTCTTTTGGTTTGTATAAATAAATGACGCCAAGTCAAGTGGGGACACCAAGTTTTGTACAAGTTGCACCAACTGGAGTTGGGTAACCAGTACAAAAATTATATCATTCACCAAGTTTTTTTAAAAAATCACAACTTTGTACTTATGCACACAATGTTGTGTGATTCATGTTCATTGTAAGTACAATTTTTTTGTGTGTGTTACATTTTTTATTTTACAACTTAATAATGGATCAATATGCATTGCGCACTAGCTAATTAATTAATTGAACTTTTACAATTTAAATATAGTATATAAAAACTTTCATTCAATAAATTTTTTAATTTTAAATAAATTTATACATTATAGTAATGTTAGACAACATGTGCAAGCTAAAATTAGAATTGATTCACTTATTCCAATTGACACCACTTATACAAAACAATTTTGTGTTATGGTTGTTCAAATCTAATTGTTGGAACCTTAACAATTAAAACTAAACAAGTTGGCTTGACCCACTTGGTGCAATATTAACAATTAAATTTTCTTTTGATTATCACAATGAATTGACACCACTTTTACAAGGTTCATTGGTTTTCCTATTGAATTAGTGCCCCTTGTTTTGGGTTATCTTAAGAGATTGATACCACTTTACAAGATGAAAAATTTTATTTTTCACTAATTACCTCAAATGACTTGATGCTACATGCATTGAGTTATCCTAAATGAGTCGGCATCACATGAAAAGGCGAGAAAAAAGTTTACCTAATTATCTCAACTGACTTGGTGCCACTTGCATTAAGTTACCTCAATGAGTTGGTGCCATATGAAAAAGACAAAAAAAATTGCAAGCTTTTCAATTTTGTATATATACTTACAAATGAGTAATAATTACTTTTAAAAATTTTTCAATTTTGTATATATACTTTAAAAAATCCCAAATTTTATAAAAAACATGTCGCATAATCCCAATAATAACATTAGGATGCTAGGATTTTCTTAGGCTCTTCTCGTAGCTCTCATGAAATTGTGTGATGTGCTTAGCATTCCTTTTCTTTACTTTCTCAGTGTCTGTGTGTGATTATGAAGGGGTGGTTAGAGAAGAAAGGTGGGTGACGTGCTTATTGGGTCATCAGGATCAAATTACTATTCATGTTGATGGGAGTGCAAGGGGTCATGGTGTCCTCGATTGGTAGGGTTTGGTGGCCTTTTCGAGATAGTAATTGTAGATGTCTTGATGGTTTTTATGGTGATGTAGGAGCGGTTGTTGATCTAAAATCAGAAATTTTGGCAATCCTAAATGGGTTGGATTTGGCTCGGTGGTGAAACTTTCAAGATATTTCATATGTCTCTGACTCTCTTCACGTTGTCACTCTTGTTAATGGACTCTCTGATCCATGCAATAGATACGTTATGATTATTGCTCAAATCTAAGAGTTGCTTCATTGAGAATATAAAGTATGACTATGTCATTCCCTTCGTGAAGGTAATCAATGTGTATATTAACTCTGCAAGCTTGGGTCAGGGTGTGGAGAAAAATTAGCAATTTTAGATGTCATGACACTTGAGTTAAATCCATTTATTAGGATTGATGTAACTACGATTGCATTCTTGCATTTGTAGGTTCTTTGCCATTGTTTTTTCTTTGTATTGTTTGTTTGCTTACCATTACAAAAAAAAAATGTAAAAGCATTAGAATCAATACTTAGGGAATTTTTATTGTTGGCTCTTATTGGGTTCTTGAGCTCAAGATCCAACATGTCTAAGATCTTTCCAGAGGCACCATGAAGATCTCCAAGATAGAGGATGAGTTCTTCCACAAGAACTCTTAAGATCTTATGAATAACTAACAAAAGTCAACTTTTTACCTATTTTTCAATAATAGGAGATGATAAGTAATAAAAAATGGAGAAGAAGAATAAAAGAGAAGAAGGTCATTCTATTCAGATCATTAATAACAAAATACTACAAAAACAATAATATTTTCAATAAGAAAATATACAATAAACTTAACAACAAGAACATTAACAATAACAAACCAAAAAAATCAAAAATAAAAAATCAAACTTGTGAAGAAAGGAAGATGTGGAAGATAAGGGACTACGCAAGAAAGAGAGACATAGGGTGGGGGGACTACGCGAGAAAGGAAAATGTGAGGGTGGGGAAAATTTGGTTTTGGTGTTTGGGGACTAATTAATTTTTATTTTTAAAATAAATTTAATATTTTGTCTAAAATAAATTATAAATAAAATTAAATTGTGGATCCATTGTAGGACCCAAGTGTTTCAAGATTCTAGAATGGGATTTTCCTTTAAAAAAAATAGAAAAAATTTAAAATATATGTGACATTGTAAGTTCACAAAAAAATGTTCCAAAATCTTAAATAACATCTTAATGATAAATATTATATCCTTCCATAGTTATATGTTTCAAATAAGTACTGTCAAAATGAATATTTATCATTTGTATTTAATAAAATTTCCATCACATTAGGAAAGCTTACCATAAAAAAATTAACTAATACAATAAAATGTTTATAAAATAAACTAATACAATAAAACAAATCTAATTCAATAAAATTAAAGTATAGATGTAGTACCTCAGTTTTTTATGATTTAAAACAATTTAGTTTCTAAAACATAGATATTTTTTATTTTGATTATTTTTAAGTTTTTTATTTTGATTCTTTAAATATTTTATTTTAATTAATTATTATTTTCAAGAAATAGTGTTAACTAGGGTATATTTGATCAAAGAATAAGATTTCCTTTTGTTCTTTCTAGGTAATTGAAAAATAAAAAAATAGTAAATTGATTTAAAATAATTATGTACTACAAAATACCGTCTCAATTCATTTTATTTTATCATATCTATAGATGTGATATAGTTTCGAACGATGAATTAGACAGTTACTATAAGATTTCATTCTTGAACAAAGACCCATTTGATGATGTTATACTCCAATTTTTGAGATAATGTATTTTTATTTACTTAATCAAGGTGCACCTAGGTTGATTTAAGGTGGACAAATACATCCTTTCATTTTAATAAAATTACATGTATATATGTTACAATTTTATATTTTGCACCTCTAATTTTATGTGTTTAACTCCCTCCTATATTTTCATGTAAAGATAAATAATTATATCTTTTATTTTAATATTTATACATTTTATCTATATGTTTGAATCTAGGGGCGGAGGGAGGGGGCGACTGGTAGGGCCATGGTCTCTCCCCCCTCATTTATAAATTTATCTAAATTTTACAAAAATATTATATAAAATTTGTAATATTTAAAATAAAATAAATTATATATAAAAATTAATATTAATTAGCGTCTAAAAAGAGTAAAATAAAAACATGATAAGTAACATGATAAAAAATTATAAATATTAAAAAGTGTTTATAACATTAAAATGTTTATATATAATATAATTATCTAAATCTTTTTTCATATAAAATAATATTTTTTAAAATTTTTATCTTGATCCCTCAAATAAAGTTTTTGGCTACACCTGTGTTTAAATCCATTATTTTTTATTACTTTTTTTATATGCTTATTATTGTTTTATTTATTTCTGATTTAAAATATATTTTTATCTAATCTTCCACATATATATAATAATTATTATTTGATTTACTTTTTTATATAGGTTGTCCTACTAATCTAAGGTTGTAAATCTGGCCCTATACTTAATTGTTTGATATAATGAACTTTTGTGAATATATGAGATAAGGTTTTAGTGAATATACATAACACAATTAAGATTGTCGCTTTTTTACTATGGCTAAAAAAATGTACTTGACAGTATCAACCAAAATAAAAATAATTTTTTGAATTATTAAAATAAAAATTTATTATTTTTCATAATCAAATTTATTGTTTTTTATTATTTTCTATTATTTTAAAATTAAATTTTACATTAATAATTAATACAAATATTTAATATTGATTTTTATTTGACAGATTATTAAATTATTATTTATTTTAATTAGAAAATAATATAAAAGTTTCCTAAAACTTATTTTTATTAATTAATTTATTATCTTTTATTAGTAGTAAAAATTCCAATTCATCACCTCTTTTTTCTCCTTTACTCATAATCAGGAAAGGAGTTCAGGTTGCAAGTTAAGAAATTTGAAATAAAAAATATATCCACATATAAAAAATTAAATAAAAAATTATTAAAAGATTTTATTAGTTTACTCATAAAATTACTTGATTAAAAAAAATAAACATAAAATAGTCTTTGATTTTTAAATCAATTATAATCATATCAAGATAAAAATATATTAAAAAATTATTTAAATACTAATACAATATTTAATTACTAATGCAACATTTTATATGCTTTAAAAATATCAATAAAATATTAATATTATTAAAAATAAAATTAATACTTAAATTTTAATTTAAAATATAATTATTTCCAAACTGTTAATATATATATATGTATAGTTGTCTAAGTGGAGAAAAAAATTATTATCTTTATAATAAATACTATAAAATATGATTAAAATATTTTGTAAAAATAAAAAGTAACACATAACTATTATTATTTTTTCAATCAAATTGTTAAAGAAAAAAGTTAGCTAAATCAAAAACATTAATTTTAAAAGAAATAGTAAAAAATATTATAAATTAATTTTTTTATTAATATAAATATTAAAAAAAAGTTAGAGCTCAAGAGGCTAAGACCCTCCCTAATTACTCAAATAAATCCATCCCATCTTTTATTTATTTTTTTTGTTTTTGTTATTATTATCGTTATTATTATTATTATTGTCATCAATATCATCATTATCTTATAAACGATGACGAATAACTCATAAGAAACAAGATAGACTAGGTGTGGACTTCATCCACAAGCAACCAGTTCACTATGGCACATGCATACGCAACTTTATGTGAAGGGTCAAATGAAGAAAATCGGTTGATCTTAGATTTCGAAGTGTTCAAGTGGTTTTGAAAGGATAAACTTCCGTCTAAAGTGTTGGTTTTTTCATGGAAATGACTCCTTAATTGAATCCCAACAATTTTTGAGGTAGCGAATCATATGTGTGTGCTATGCGGGGAGCAGAGGAAGGATTGTAAACATCTCTTCTTTTCTTGTAAGATTTCACAAATATTATGGTGGTATAAGGTAATGAATTGGTTGGTGTAGAATTACCTTTACATGATGATATTGTGTAAATGTTTCATATGACTAGGTTATGGGTATTAGGAAAGTTCAAATCCAAATTCAGATATTTATTTTAGTATTTAGTTTGTCAGGAAATATAAATATCTAGAAACTCCATTGTGTTTAATCATAAAACTTTGGAGTCTCTAATATTTTGTCTTTCATCCAAATTATGTCATAAAAATAAATTTTGTATAGATTTAATTTTGACCGAGGTTATGTCTACTCTGAAACTTTGTAGTAATAATTTATAGTTTTTATAGAGTATATAGGTGTAATGGAAGTTTCTTTTTTTTTAGAGGCAGTAGATTGAGATCATCATCGATTCTGGTTTGTTAATTCCTTTTGGTTATTAATGTACCCTAAACGACACGTTTTGTTTGATTCATTATATATATATATATATTAAAGAAAAAAAAGATAGCCTTTGTCTGGCCTTCCTGTAATTCAATGGATGACAACCTACGCTGTCCGTTAGTTTCGTGTGAGTTTTAATAATTTTATATAACAGCTAATTACAATATAAAAATGTTATTAAATTTATATATAAGAAAAATTTATTAAACACGTGGTGCTGCTGATGCCTTATTATAATATCCTCCAATTTGAAAATAAAAGGGTACCACATGGTTGTCCATTTGCCAGCTACCGTCGCGATCGACATCATTCAATTTGAATATCATCTTCAATTTGAAAATTGTAATATATTTTATGTTACGGGACATGACAAGAAACCAAATCTTTTGTGAGTCACATCGACTTTAAAAAACAGGGAAGTGGATCATGTTTCAATCTTTGATCTAAGATTATTAAATGGGTTTTAATGCTTCCAACAACTGGATCAGAAGAAAATTTTTCTGTTGGGTCAAAGGAGGGAGAGAAGAACCTCTTCTAGGCTGCAATATTGGTAATTAAGAGAGAAAATGGGGCAAGATTGATCTCAAGGTTTATATTCTTGGGACGGTTTGGAGGCACTCTAATGCATCTGAACTATGAGTAGTGACTTAATTTTTCGAAAGAACATTCATCACCCCAACACTATGGATCAAAGATTGGGTCGGTGCATGCAAGCCTCCTTGTTTTGCTTTCGGTCATATCATAAGCACAAAACATAAAAATCTTCTTTTCCGATGAAAAAAGGTTCAACAACTTTAACTATGATACCTTTGAAATCTTAAACCTGTTAGGTAATGGAAAAAGCAGATTCAAGAAAATTTCCCAAGTAACGAACTCAACAGTACTATTCTTCTTTCTAAGATTTAATTAGTTATTTTGTTACTATAATTATTAAAAAAATGTTAATTGTTAATTCAAACTTCACCAACAGTACTTATTTCTATTCTTCTTTAGAATTAAATCTCATTTTAATCTTTGTACATAGAATCGAATAGAAATAAGTCAAACAATTCCACAAGGACTTACATCCTACCCTACATTAGGTCCAAGTTAGACCAACTTTTTTTCAAAAAATAAATTAAGTCAAATTTTTTATTAAGAATTATTTAGTTAAATAGACCAATCTATAGACCATTCAAAATTTTTTTAGGCCTAATAGGCTTATTTAAATAAATAAAATTAAATCTTTTTTCATAATCATTATTATTATATTAAATTTATTACAGTGTATTAAAATCTTACATTTATTTATTTTTAATATTAAACATATTGACCTATATAAAGATTCAAGCTTAATTTTGTACATTTATAAAAAGATAAATTTATATTATTTTAAAAAATTTATTAAAAAAATATATTTCAATTAGTTATAAACTTATAATTAATGTTATATCAGCCATTAAAATAAATTTATATTATGTCAATTAGACTTCACTTTTGTAAAGATTAACATATTTATTTTTATCTTTATCTTAGTTTTGAATTATCATAATTATTCTGATATAGTTGTGTATAGGTCAAATATTATCAAGCTGACATTTAAAAGTTTAGTATGTAAGACTTAAATTATATATATGTTATCACGGTTCGTAATATTAGTTTTGTTAGAATAAGAATTAAACTTGCGACTTTTTCTTCTTATCCATTTCTCAATCAATTTAGCTATTATATATATATAACTTAACCCAGCATAGCTTGTTCCATCTCTTGTGTTTACACATAGAGATAAAAAATTATATGTGTAAGGATTAAATATATTTTTAAATATAAAAATTAAAATTATTTATTTGTAATTATAAGATTAGTTTAATGGTAAAGTGAAGAGATGAGAACGAAGTGGTCATGAATTCAAATCTCTTCACTAACAAGAACTAACTCATTAACAATTAATATTTTACTAATAAAAAAATTATAAAAGCTAAATGTATAATTAATATTACTTTTATTTTCTAAGCGTCCTTAGAGATTATATCATAAAAAATTATAATTAATATTTTTATAAAGTTAATTGAATTTCCTATTATATTATAGACTTAATTATAATTTTTGCTTTCCAATTTTTACAATTGTGTTCCCTTAATTTTTAGACATGACACTTAATTTGTTTGGATAGACAAATGTTTAGTTATTGATGAGTTAGTTTTGAGAATTTAAACCAATGACTTCCTTCCTTCAATTAATTGAATCATGGCATTGTACTTCCCAATTTTTTAAATTATTGAATTTGTGCTAAGTTATTATTAAATTGGTGTTGACAGGTAAATAAAAAAATGGTATCTAGCACGTCAGTAATTTAATAACATAACAATTAACTAGTAATCATTATGTTATTTAAATGCGATTTAATTAGTGACAAGTATTTTTTTTTTCATTATATAAATTTTCTTTAAATTACATAATATATCATGTAATTGAATTACTATAATGTATGAGTAAGAGTGTATTTGACAAAACTATCTAAAAAGCTAGTTGAATGCTAAAGGCTAGTTAAAAAATGAAAAATGAGTTGTAAGTGTTTGGTAAAACTAGCTGAAAGTTGTAAAATAAAAAATAAAGACCTAATTAATTATTAGATCAACAATAAAGTATTCAAAATAATTATAATATATTTTAATAATATAAATTAATTATATATTTAAATTATTATAATTATCTATTTAAATTATAAATTTTTATTACTACATATTTAAATTATAAATTACTATAATTATGTATTTAAATTATAATTTTCTATAATTAAATATATAAATTTTAAATTAAATTTAAATTATAATTTTCTATAATTATATATTTAAATTATAAATTATAATAATTACATTAATGAAGGAGATAGATGAAGGAGAGTGAGGTTGTGTCATGTGAGAAGAGAGAATTAGTGGAGGACAATACATTAAATAATGAAGGGTAAAACTGAAAAAAAAAATAGCTAGTAGCTAAAAATAGGAGATATTTTAAAAAAGTTACTTTAAGTAGTTTTTTGTTAAAAAGCTAATAGCTCCTAAAAAAACTCCAAGCATTTTTCTATATAATCGAGCTGAAACCATTTCAGCTACCATTTCAATGTTGCCATTTTAATAGCATATTCAAATCCAACAACTTTAAAACTTGAGAATACAATAACATAATAAAATTGCGAGCTTAAATAAAGGTGCTGAGGAAGGTAAACTTGGGGGTGAAGGGATAAGGTTGACATTGGAAACTATTAGTGAATTGAAAATATGGAGCTCTTATCAAGAAATTTTACTAGCTCAAAGGAAAAAGTTTAAGTGGTTAAGAGAAGGAGATATGAATGCTTGTTTCTTCCATGCTTCAATTAATCAAAGGAGGAAATCTAATGGATTTCTAGGCTTTATGGCAAATGGGGAATGGGTAAAAGATCCAATGCAAGTTAAATAGGAGATCAAACAATTTTTTCCTAAGAGATTCCAATCCCAGGGGGAGGCAGGTGTTAGATTGGATGAGGTGGAATTTAACTGTCTGTTGGAAAACCAAAAAGATGAATTAGAAAGGGAATTCACCGTGGAAGAAATCAAAATGATTGTTTGGGAGTGTGAGAGTTCAAAAGCTTCTGGACCAGATTGGTTTAATATGAAGTTCGTGAAACATTTCTAGGAGATGTTAAAGGAGGATATAAGAAAGATCATGGTAGATTTCCACCAAAATGGGAAACTCCCTAGGAGCTCCAACACTTCCTTTATCTAGTTAATTCCCAAGAAGAAATGTTCATGAGGCCCTTGGGATTATAGGCCTATCTCTGTAATTCGAGTGATATTTAAAATCATTGCAAATGTGTTAGCTCACAAGTTACAAAAGGTGTTGCCTAGTATCATTGAAGAATTCCAAACAACTTTCATGAAAGGGAGGCAATTACTATATAGTGTGGTTATAGTCATTAAAGTGATTTAAGAGGCAAAAAAACATAAGAAATCCCTGTTGGTATTTAAAGCATATTTTGAAAAGGCTTATGACTTTGTCAGTTGGCCTTTTCTGTTCTATATGCTCTGCACTTTGGGTAAATGGAAGTGCAACAAAGAAGTTTTGTATGCAAAAAGGTTTAAGACAGAGCGACCCTATAGATCCCTTCTTATTTTTAATTGTAGCTAAAAGGCTAGGAGGGTTGATTAAGAAGGCTCTTTCAGTAAATTTCCTATCAAGCATCAAGCTAAGTGAACATGAATTTCAGGTTGTAATCCAACAATATGCAGATGATACCATCTTTATAGTTTTGCCAAAGCTCCAAAATATATATACTTTTAAGACTGCTCTGAATAGCCTCTATGCTAAAGATTAATTTCCACAAGAGCATCTTTGGGGGAGTAGGGGTGAAGATGTAGAAGTTGTGTTCCTTTACTTAGATCCTAAATTGTGGGGTGTTGTAGATGCCATTTTCTTATCTGGGGGTTTCTAGTAGGGGCTAATATGAGGTGTGAATGTGTCTGGAAGCCAATTATGGATAAAATGATAGCGGAATTAACATCGTGGAGACAAAAAAATGGTCCTTAGAAAAGCGTATTTGCTTGATTAAATCCACCCTTTCTTATATTCCTCTTTATTTTCTGTCTTTTTACAAAGTCCCAAAGAAGGTGTCCAATGCCATCTAGTCTATACAAAGGAAATTCTTGTGGGATGTTCATAAGAATGCAACAAAGTAACTTGGATCAAATGAGAGCCACTGTGTATAGATAAAATCCAAAGAGGTCTTAGAATCAAAGTTGTGGTGCCATTCAACAAAACTCTTCTTGGTAACTAGAGGTGGAGGGTTCTTCAAGGGGTAACTCTTTATGGATCAAAGTTCTGGTGGCTAGATATGGGGAAGATATAAAAAGAAATCTGATAGTTAGACAAAGGAAAGGGGTTGCAGTGTTGGAATAATACTCTAAAAGTCGCTACTGAAATGGGGATGCGTGAATGGTTCTCCAGTGAGGTCAAGCCCTTGGTAGGGGATGAGTCAAGTTTTGGGAAGGGATTGAGAATGTTTAGCAAGCCTAAATCTCTATTCCCTAGGCTATATGTTTTATCCAAACAAAGATAAATGTTCCTTGCTAATGTTGAGAGGTGGTGTAATGATAGTTGGGTATAGAGGCTTAGTTAGAGAATAGAGTTATTTAGTTGGGAGAGTGAGTGGCTAAGGGAGTTGGATGGTGTTCTAGAAGAGGTTCATGTGAGGTGTAATGTGAAGGACGATGAGGGTGTGGAGATAGCCCAAGAAAACCTGTCATTATTTAGTGAAGGAAGCTTATTGCTTAGCTTGTTGAGTTTCTCAAGAGATCAACTCTCTATTTTTCAAAAGGTTATGAAAGTCAAAAGCACCATCTAAGGTGGTGACATTTTGTTGGAAGGCAGCTTTCAACAAAATTCCTACAAAGGTTGAATTGGCAAAGAGAAACATTATTCCCTCTGCTAAAGAAATATGTCCTTCAGCTACTTGGAACCAGAATTTGTTAAATACTTCCTATTCACTTGTAAGTCTAGCTACCTTGTTTGGATGAATTATTATAAGTGAATAAGTTACATGTTTATGTTGCCTATTGAATGTGAATCTAGTTTTTGGCATCTTCAAGGTATGTCTAATTCAGTAGGAATGTCTAATATTAAGATCCTTAGTATTATTTGGTTGGTTACTCTGTGGGAAATTTGACTTGCAAGGAATGTTGTAGTATTTAAGGGTGAAACCTTTATTGTAGAAGAAAACTGACAAATGTCTCTGCAAAGGTCATGATTGTTGATCAATGGGCTCTGTAAAATATTGTCTATATGTTTCTTTGAGTGCTCCTCCCATCTGGTATTATGTCTTGCTAGGATTGGGATAAGAAATGCTTAAGCTTAAAAATTTTTTTTTTTTTTTTTTTGCCTTTGTTTAGTATCTAAGTAGGTGACTCTTAGTATGTTGTCTTTGCTAGTCTTTGCTCTTGAGTAGGGGGCTTTTGTAAATTGCCACTTGAGGTGGATTTTATTGTAAGTTGTTTTTATTTATGTTTATTTACTTGTAATTTGCAAAATCTTCATTGTCATTTCTTGTGATAAGTAGAAGTCTTGCTAATGCTGAATAAATTTTATTTTTTGAAAAAATAATTTAAAAAATTAAAAGACACTATAAAAGTAAAGTACAAAATGTAATTAATATTCTGGTCAATTGGTCAACACATCCACTAAAAAGATAACAACACGTGGTTATTAGGATGAAATAGCCATACATGGCTGAGTGGCATGTGTGTTGCTTATGAACATCGTGTGAAAAGAAAAGAAAAAAGAAAATTGTAGGATGAAATAGCCATACATGGCTGAGTGGCATGTGTGTTGCTTATGAACATCGTGTGAAAAGAAAAGAAAAAAGAAAATTGTCTGCCTCAATATTTAATCTTATTGCCTTTTACCAGTTTATCTTATACTACTACGATTTAAGAAAAAAAAAAAAAAACTACTACCCAAGATCCTTTTACTTTAGTCTCAACTTAAGTATAAAGAAATAAAGATAGTTTATTTATGTTATTAAATTTATCTATAGTTTATACAGTTGCTCAGAATTATTTCTAAAAATGCAGTTGATAGATAATTTAAGAGAAGTCTTATAAAAAAAAGTTAAAAGACAAAGTTTCCAAAGTTGGTATGAAAAATACCGGAGGGCTAATATTTAAATAAAACCGAAAAAGCACAAAGTTGTAAATCTAAATTTCGGGTTAAAGAGTCCAATAAATAAAGTGGTTGAATACGTCAAGGTCACTTTTCACTAATTTGTGTTCGTTAATGTCAATTTGTCTAATCGTCATTGTCGGGTGAAATGAACTTCAAACCACTATGCTTAATCACCACTTTCATGGAGCGCGTGTTATCTCAAAAAATACATTTAAGTTAACACATGATCCATGCGTGCGACCAAAATACAATATTTAGCACACTACCAAAATTAGTTAATTGTTGCTTAACATCAATCATTGAAATCCAGGATTTATTTATTTCTCAGAATTTTTTACAATTCTACATTTTGTTACCCTTCTTCAATTCTGTATTTAATAGAATAACATTAAAATGTAGAATAAGTGCGGTGTGTAGATCTAATATGGTTTAGCAAATGTCTACCACTAAAGAGCTTCACCATTATAAGTGAAAACAACGATAGATCAATGCTTTCTTGGGGAAAAAAAAGATAGCCTGATGCATAATCATCTTCCATAGATTAAATTCTAAAACGTAAGTGCCCACAGAAAACTTATCACTTAAGATTTTGACCTGCAAATATATAATTGCCTATTTAAAACATACAATAAAGGCTAATTCAACTAGAATGCAATAATAAGAAGTAGGTTGTTTAATGAAGTGCCAGTAAAATAATTTTTTTATTAGCAAATGTTAATTATTAGTGTGTTATTTTTATTGATGAAAAAATTTAAACCTATGACTTCTTTTTTTTCATTTTGTTAGTATATTAATTTGTTTAATAAAGTTGTACAATATGTGAAATAGTCGATTAGTTAATTTATGATCTATTACAAATGTTCCCTTTGTTTTGTTCCCAAACCAGACTCAATTGCCTTGGATAAAGGAGCTTGGAGAAGATAGTATTGCATGAGAGCTTTTTCTTTCAGTTGAGAAAATAAAATTAGTGTAATGGAACAAAGAGTGATTTGCTAAAAAGTTCATATGTAATACTTTATGAGAATGACTTTCTATGTCGAGAAAAAAGTATTTCTCTCTTATTGAGTGTGTAGGAGAAGAAATGAATTATTTCATGCCAAACTTGTAAGATACTAGAGTATATTATTTATTGTGTATTTCTGTAGGGATTGTGCATTAATATATATTAACAAAGCAATAAAATATAAAGCAGTTACAAGAGATAATTTGAAATATGCTATTGCAATAGAAATGTAAAATGGTTACTTGACTAATATGATACTACAACAGAAAGATTTAATTGGCTCCACATAACAACAACATTAGGAGACAATGCCAGCATGCCTTCACAAAATGGTGGTGGATGGAGTCACACCAATATCAAATATGAGTCATTGGTATCTAGATAAGCCAAGTAGTTTCGTTAGCGTGTTCACGAGTTGGTGGCTTGAGGGTATATGAGCAACAGAGAGTTCTTGTTTAGTAACCAAGTCATGCATAAAATGGTAGTCGATGGAGACATGTTTCACGCAGGAGGGAAAACAAGATTGACACATAAATAAGTGGCACCTACATTGTTAGAATAGAAAAAGAGATGACCAACAAGGTGAAGTTCACAGCATAATTCATGTAACCAAAAAATTCCAACTATCATAAACCCAATAGGGGCAATAATCAGTCTTGGTGGAGAATTTTGCCATTGTCTTTTGCTTCTTAGACCAAGAGATTGCATTAGGTCCTGAGTATATGATGTAAGTCATTGTGGACTTCATGTTAGTATCACCACCCTAATCTAAGTCGCAAAATGCTTAAAGAGTGAGGTCTGAAGAACAACATAGGTGAAGACCATATTCAAGGGTGCCTTTAGGATATCGAAAGAGGTGTTCCACAACTTGCATGTGTAACATGGGTGCATGCATGTATTAGGATCTTATTCATGATGAAGGAAACATTAGGATGAGTGTGGCGAGATATTGGAGGGACCCAACAACAAGCTGGAAATAGGAATGAACGTTACAAATGGGTGTGTCATGGAGACGACTAGGTTGATGGACATCGACATGGGAGTGGATACTGACTTAACATCCTTTAAGGTAGAATTTTGAAGTAGATCATGTACATAATGATGTTGCATGAAAAATAAGCTAGTGTTAGTGGGTACAAGCTCAATGTCGAAGAAGTAGTGTAGGGACATTAAGTCCTTGAGTGAGAATTTGACGACAAGGGTAGTTTTAAAGGAGGTTAAGAGAGCAAGATCATTTCCAATTAATAGAATATCATCAATGCAGATGAAGAAGTAAGCAAGGGAAGTGTCATGCTTGTAGATAAAGAGAGAAGTGTCAGATTTGGAGTTGCGAAAACTGTAGTCAGTGAGGAACTCTTTGAGAGAGTGGAACCAAGCTTAAGAAGCTGCTTAAGGCCCTATAGAGTTTTTCAAAGCTTCCTAACATGGTGAGGATATTGAAGGTTGAAAAATCTTGAAAGTATTTTCATGTAGATGTCCTCATCAATGGTGTCATGAAGGAAGGCATTTTTCATGATCATTTAAGGAGAAGCCTTTTCTTTGTTAGGGCAATACAGAAAACCAACTTGATGGTTTGTGATTTAATGACAAGGTTGAAGGTGTCATGATAATCAATGTCAGGCCTTTGGTGAAACCCTTTTGCCACTAGACACACTTCATAGTGTGCAATGATGTCATCGGTGTGTCACTTAAGTTGATAAAACCCATTTGTTTCCAATGATGTTGAAATGAATTTGTTGCGGCACCAAAAGTCCAATTGTCATTAGCAAGGAAGACATTGAACTCGCTAGTAAGGACTAATAACGTACTATTGATGTTTAGCCTTGTTAATTATGAAATTAAGCTAATCCACTAGTACCAAGTTGTGATTTGGGTGAAGGCCGAGATGAACCGAGATGTGGTCCAATGACCACCGTCCCAAGATGACTTCAGACATATGACCAATACAGTTCCTAATTAAGATTGTGAGTATTTTTTTTTAGAAAATTTGAGAAAGAAGTAGGTTTCTTATACACAAGATACATTTCATATATAGGAAACCGGTACTTAACATTTATATTTTTTTATGAGCCACCATAAACTATAACTATGTCATTAAAAAATATAAAAAGTTTAAGTTTGTTGAAATTTTTTGTGGTTTCTTACTATTTGGGCAAATTTGTGAATGAGTTTCTTAAGAGTGACATGACAATATAAGAATAACAAAAAGTAATATGGAAAATACAAAAAGTATTTTAAGAAACCCACTTAAGAAATTTGCATTAGAGATGTTCTTATGTTATCTATCAACTCTTAAGGGCTTTAAGTAGGCATGACAATTATGCTCATCCTCATGGGGACCAACCTAATCCTAACTTAATTTTGACAACAATGGGTCAAGATGAGTTATGTGATCCCTGCCTCTACCTTTACCCGTACATAAAATACTATTTTACCCTTATTTTTATTACAACTCACATATCATAACTCTAAGTACACATGACTAAGACTCTATGTTTCTAAGAGACCATGTCTTTCCTAGAGAAAAAACAAAAGAACTCTAAATCATTTCAGTCATTGACTTCGAAAGAAGCTTTGTGTCATTGTCACCATCAATATCTCTTACATGCTAAGGAACATTGTTGTCTGCAACATGTCTTTTACCATGGAACCCTGTAAAAATTTCCACTCAACCATGTGACACAAGCATTGTTGTGAGTCGCAACCAAGCTTCGAATTTTGTCCCATGTCACTAGTGATATATGTTGCATTAGTTATGCAATTACGAGCCAAGAGCAAAGCCATCTTTTTTTCATGTTGAGTTTGCATGCATGGAGTAGACCACTTATTCCTGTCCTTTAGCGAGGACCGACAATCTATTCTGGCAACAAACATCCTATTCCAGTGACCTGCATTTTTTGGTGAAGTAACTACGAAGGTTATTCCTTTTTATATATCTTTTTTACTTGGGAGTCCTTGTTTATGGATGTTTTTGGTATTTATATATTTTCACTATATTTTGGACAAATTAAAAGATTCTTTCAATAAAAATTCTTTATGGTTCCAGTTGCAAAGTATTTGTATGCATTACACATGATATATTAATGATTATTTTTTGTGAGTGCTAGTTGCAAAGGATTTTTTGTAAAGAAATTCTTATCTGGAAAGGGGCAAGGTATGGTATGGTAAGAAAATACAATCCCCAAATGGGATGGGGATAAATTAAGGAGTCGAGATAGGAGCAAGGAAGGTAAATCCATTTTCATCTCACTCTGTTGTCAATACTAACTTTAAGGGAAGATTAAATTGAAATATCAATAATAGTTTCTAAAAACAATAAAATTAACTAACATAACTATTTTTATTAGTCTTAATAATATAAGCTCAAAGTTTCTTTTGAAAAAAACGAGAAAGAGAATATTATATTTATGTTTTACATTTCAATCCCCTAAATAATTGACTAGCTAGATTTGTTTTTTGAAAAGGCAAAATTTTTTATTGATCGGAATATGGTATCTCTTAGTCATAAGTAATGACTAGGGAGTAACTACTATTACATAATCAAATCGAATAAACACTTCCCCATAGTACATATGATTTTACACCTGTGACCCAAATACATATGTAAGGCAAAATTTGGAATCATATAACTATCTCAACTTATCAAAGCAATATATGGTAAAATAGACCATTCATAAAAGGAAACAACTGACTTTTTAAAGTACTATTTTATCCATAACCACCATCTTTTTGTCAAACCTTTTTCACACTGAAGGGTTCCCCTTTGAACACCAGAGATTTCTAGCTAGCCAAATATTCCAAAGTGTAGTCAATTAGATTATACTAAGTATTTGTCCTATTTTTTTAACCCGTGATTTATGAATTCCAAGTAATTGCCATAAATGTTCTTGACATTTTGGAGATAGAATAGTAATGTAACACAACCAATGATAATATCTCATCCAAACTACTAGCTAGATTATATATTTTTTTACTATTCTTTTTTATTTTATCATTTTTTATTTGTTTTCTTGTTTATTTGCTATAAGATCTGAATATATATTTTAAATATTCTAAGTTTTAGTTCTGAATTGAGTTTTAATAGTTATTAAAAATCAAAGGAATTTTTAGATTGTTTACATTTTTTAATTTTATTATAATATTATACCTAATAAAATCAAACTGAATAAATCCATTTTGGTTATGTTAATTTGATTCAAGTTTAATGTGAAAACTTATAGAATCAAACCAAACTGAGTCAAAGAATTTTAATTAATTTAATTTTTATTTTCTCTTAAAACTATCTAAATTAACCATGACTACCCATGTCATCATGTAAGGCGTCAATTATTTTCTGTGTGGACAATAGAACTATTTTTCAATGTCCAGTTTAATTAATTAAAATTATTCAAAACCTTTTGAATTTGTTTAAATAATTAACATTTTTATTTGATAGTTTGTTATAAGTAACAAATTAAAAATGTTAAGAACCTATCATATATCTAGCAATATTGATTGAATAAGATATATTCAGAAATCTTAACATCCATAGTCGATTCCAACATGAAAAAAGAGAGTTAAGAAACTATTTATTAAAAAAATATAAGATTATTCTTGAAGATGTTTGAATATTTTTAACATTTGAAATTTTTAACAAGCATTTGATTTGAAAGGAAATAGACTGGTGAGAATGTAAGATGAGAGGAGATGGAGAAGCTGAGAAGCATTTCCTTGGTAAGTGGTGACCACTAGAGAGGACCCCCATTTAATGGGTATATTCGTCCATGTCGTGGCTTGTCAATTGGGTGAAAATCCTGAATTTGGGAAGATGTGCCCCAATTGCATATATGTGATAACTTCCAAATTCATATTTAATGGTCTACAGCTGGATGAGCTTTAGGACTTTAAGCATGGATGATATAATTGATATATATATGTGGTCATTGGCATAGCGTAAATTGGTTACACAAAATTTTAATAGGACAAATTTTAGACATAGCCTAAATTGATATACATGAAATTTTATATTTATTGGATAACACTATTGTATCTAACTTTATTCTTTAAATAGGGCAAACTTTAGACAATATACTATTGGTGGATACGTTTTCTGATTAAATTTAGAGTTTTACATGGATAATATGCAAAAAGAAGGAATCAATTAAATATTTTTATGTATTACTAGAATGAAACTCTATATTTAAATAAGAACAACACCAATAATACTTATGATATTCTATCTAAGTTTTTTCTTTTTAATATTTTTTAACGTAAACTTTAATCTATTATTTATTATTTTAGTATATATAATAATGCTATTATATATATATATATATATATATATAGTCATTCTAATTTTATCATAATGATAAAATTAGATTAGGAACCAAATAAAAAGATCAACTCTCTCTATGTTATATAATATATAATAAATTGTATAAAATATTTATTATAATATTTTACATATTAAATAATATATTTAGGATATTATTAATTTATATAATAATATATTTTTATTTTAATTTAGCTTATTATCCTATATATATTTATAATAAAATAGTAGTAAGGTTGCACAAACCATTCATAGAAGGACATTGATGACTTTTTGAAGTTTCCTTTTATCCATAACCATGAACTTTACAGAGAGTTTTGCTACACCTTATCCACACATAAGGGTTCCCTTTGGAACACCAGAGAGTTTCTAGCTAGCCAAATATTCCACAGAATAAACAGCTAGATTATACTAAGTATGTGTGTTACCTTATTGCCCCTTGATTTGTGACTTCCAAGCAATTGTCATAGATGTTCCTGACATTCTAAAGACAAAACACTTGTATAACCTATCAAACGATTGCAGCTCATCCATACAAGGTACACAGATTTACAACAGAAGAGCAAATGAACCACCAAATCTGATTTAGTCTGACAAATTGAGCATTCAGAACCAGTACAAGAGAAATATTCAATTTAATTAGTTTAACCTTTATAGGAATTCTATTATATGCTACCTTCCAAGAGAAAGTAGGCACCTTGTACGATACCTTTGACTTCCAGATTTTCTAAAAATAAAAATTAAAAATAGGTTCAAAATCAGCATCCTCCCCAAGGATTAATCCATACGCATCCCTAACAAAGAAAACCTGATCATTTGATAGTATAGCACCCCAACTTCACCCATCCTTCAAATCTTGCTTTAGGTGCACCCTTCTAAAACCCTCACCAACTCCCTCAACCACCTTTCTTTCCAACTAAATAATTCTCTTCTCCACTCAAATCGCTATTCTCATTTACTGTCACACCATTCCCTAACCTTAGATATCAAAGCATCTCTTTGGGTAAAGAGCGCATGAAGTCTAGGAAATATTTGGACAAACCAATCACTTTCTAGCTCTACTAATGTTACCTTTAAAATGTCATTCCACCATTCAGAGCTCCCTTTTCCCATTCCGCAATACTAGGTTGCTACTAATATCTTCCCCATTTCTTGCCTTCAACATTTTATTCATAGAGCATCTCCCCCTTGAAGAATCATCCATCATCATTTGCTAACAAAAGCTTTATTAAAATACTCAACGTCCTTAATTGCCAAGCCACTGTGGTTTTTCTTTTTGCATATTGTCTTCCATTTAATCCATGCCAATTTCTTGCAATCCTCTGCTTCACCCCACAGAAAGTGCCTTTACAAAAGCTTAATGGTTTGGACAACCTACTTCGGAACCCTGTAAAAGGAAAGGGAAAAAAGAGGAATGAATCCCAATGATAAATTTTTACGCTTCCAAGTCAAATATTTTACTCTCATTTTTTGGAGTAAAGGACTCCACAATCTCTCAATTCTCACATTACCCCCTACTAGTTGTCCCGGGTATGAAAATGGCACTTGCATTATCCTATAGTTAAGGATCCTTGCAAAGGACCGCAACTTTTCATCATTCACCTACACCTCTCAGACTAGTTTTGTGAAAATTAATCTTTAAGCCAGAAGACAACTCATAACACCTTAGAGCACTTTTCAAAGCATACACATTCTGAGCTTTCAGAGTCACCATTATTAAAGTGTCATCTATGTATTGTTGTAATACTAGCTATAATTCCTAATTTTAATTCCAGATGACATATTGGAAACCATAGCCCTCTTGACAAGGCCTATTATTCCTTCAACAACAATTAAGAATAAGAATGAAGCTAGAGGGTCTCCCTACCTTAAACCCCTTTGCATGAAGAACTCCTATGTTGTATTTCCATTTACTAGTACTAAGATAGATGAGGATTATAGGCAGCCATGAATCCACTGAACCTACTTATCACCAAACCCAAATCACTTAAGCGTATAAAACAAGAATGACCAGCTAATTGCATCATAAGCCTTCTCAAAATCAGATTTAAACACCAACAATGGTTTTTTAGACTGCTTTTTCCTCATGGATAGATTCATTCACAATTACAATACTATCTAGTAACTATCAACCTTAATAAATGGAGTTTGTGACTCTTCAAAATACTAGGCCTCACACACTGAATTCTATGAGTTAACACCTTTGCAATAATTTTATAGATAACCGCAGTAAAAGAGATTGGTCTATTATCTCGAAGACCCTCTACGACCTCCTTTTTTTGTATCAAGGTAAGAAAGGAAGCATTTGAACCCTGAGGCAGTTTCCCATGCTGATGAAAATCTACAATAACTTTCCTTATATCATCTTTTAATATGTCCCAGAAGTGTTTAACAAATTTCATGTTATATCCATCTGGACCCAACGCTTTTGAGTTGTCACAATCCCACACTACATAATGAATCTCCTCCTTAGAGAATTCCTTCTTTAAAGAACATCTTTGGTCATCAGAAAAACATTTAAACTCCATATTGTCCAACCGCATGCGCGAATCTTCTTGGGCTTGGAATCTTTTTTGAAAAAATTGCTTCACTTCTTGTTTAACTTGTTGTGAGTCCTCATTCCACTCCCCATTAATTTCTAACCCCTTGATGCTATTAGTCTTCCTCCTCTAATTAATTGTTGAATGAAGAATCAAGTATTTGAGTCCCTCACTTGTAACCACTTAACCTTTGCTCTTTGTGCCAACATTAATTATTAATAGCAACTCCATTTTTTCAAGTCACCAATTACCTCTATCCTCTTTCTTATGTCATTTTCCCTTAGACTCTTTTTCACTACTTTTGTATCGAGAGTAACAATGACACTTTTCAACTCTTGAATCTTATCTTCCACCCTTCCAACATTCTTTTTACACTTTCTCTTTATATCGAGTTTAAGAGCTTTCAATTTTTCTTTTAGCATGTAGGTTTCCCATCTTTCCACTTTTATTTTAGTGTAACTTTGCTTTATAAATTTTGTGAAGCCCGCACATTCTATCCAACCATTGATATTTACAAGTTTTAATTAGAATAGTTGAAATTATATAATATCTTTTAGGTCTTTGTGGATATGTTCTAATATATTTATCTGTTACTATGAATGAATAGTACAGTTGTCAAATCATCAACCACATATTTCTAGTGAAGACATTATGCCGATTCTAAACAAATTATCCTTGGTTTGAATTATGTTAATCATATCTCTCCAAACAAATACCTGTGTATTTTAGGCGTTTTATTTTACAAAATCGATCCCAGGACATCAGGATCAAACGTAGACGAAGCTTGGACATTAGGGCCAAGCATAGATGAAACTTGGAGCATTTGTATAAAATTATAAGTTGGTCTAGTTGAATAGTCTGGAGTCTGATCTAATGACCAAATTCACCTTTCTCAACTTTGTTTAGCTAACAAATTGTAGATTTTGTTGTAGTTGATCAAGAAAAAATATGTCTCTTCCCCTTAGCACTCTACTCCATAACAAATCTCTTTTTCAAATGTTTCGCTCCCATATGTTGCCATATGTATGATTTATTTGATATCTCTTGCAAGTAGATAATAAATATAGTCATAGGAATACTTGTTTTAAAGGGATATTACCCCACCCAACAATGTTTCTAAACAAAGTGTCATCCTCCATCCTCTGTTTTCTACAAATATTTGTATCAAACCAACAACTCTTATTCATTCTCTTTTTTGGTTATAGCTAATACCTTTTTCTACCACATAGTATTATAATTATATTATTGATCACCCATTACATATTATTCATATTTAGCCTTAACTACCTTAATTGAGTACCTTGAACTCATCAAGAATTGTTAAGTATATTAGAGAAAGATAATATAATTTTTCTGTCTCCCCTTTTATTGGGTTCCACATAAAAAATAAAAAAAGTGATATTTATTATTTAAATAAAATGGTGGTGAGATTTTTTTTTCTTATTCCTTTTATTTCTATTTTATAATAAATGTATATATGTAAATTAATTAATAATTAAATACAAATAAGGACATAATTAAGAAAAATAATAATTAATGGTAACTTGAATTTATAAAACTGCATATAAATAAAAATGAAAATGTTCCAAATCAACCATACAAAAGAAATGGAAGGAATAACGTTTAGATAAAGTGGATTATATAATTTTCAGAAAGAAAATATAATTGAGACTTACAAAAAGATACATACATATATAATTTCAATTCTCAAAGGATTGGTTGAGGGGAGAACACATAATCTTGTATTTGACATGCTGCGCGTTCAAACCCCTACTTATTTATTGGTACTAGGTAAAAGGTAAGTACTTGTACCGAAGTATCATCACCTCACCTAAAGTATTACCTACCAAAAAAAAAAAAACACACACACACACATCTATAATTTTAAATATTATTAAAATAATAAATATTTATTTTAAAATATATTTTTGAATTTATCCCTTGGATGTCTCACTCTCACAAATTATTTTTATGAGCAATACAACATACTTTTCATAAAAAAGATATTTATTTTTTAACACAAAAATGTCTTTAAATCCGGTTTGGCTTAACTTATTTTTAATTTAAAGGTTATTTTAAATAGAAGTTGAGCCAACAATATTTATACTTTTATTTTTAAGAGTTTATTTTATAATGTAAATTTTTATTTTATAAATATTTTTTTATTAGAAAATAAAAAATATTTTATCAATAAATTTTTAAAATACTTTATACTTGTTTTTTAATTTTTAATTTTTTATTTATATTTTAAAAGTTAATTTTAGGTAAAAATAAGCTGAACTTAACAGCAACTTATTACTTGTTAGAAGAATTAATAGATGAAATAAAATAGCTGGCTGATGGTTATCCTTTGTATAGTTAAAAAAAAAAATCATATTTCCTTTAATAAGAGTGTATACATCTTCAAAGAGGAAGAAATTATAGATATGTAGTAAGTAAAGTGATGAGAAGAAAAAAGTGTGAACAACGATAAGTACATAAAGTAGATAAATATATAAATATATGTAAAAAATTGAAACTACGAGTATTTGACATTTTTTAAGGATTATAATTCATTTAATATTATTACTCTCTCAGTACTTAAATATAAATAAAAAATTTGACCTAAATATAAATAAATATTAAATATTTTAATGTTATTTCAAAAATATTATTTGATTAAGGTTGTATTTTAATAATTTTTATTCATAATATAAAATATCAGTTAAAAAATATTTTAAAATTTTACTTTTCATTGATTTAAGTAAAATTAAATTAATTTAATAAATTTTTAAATTTTTTATATAAGTTAGTTAAATTTACTTATAGTTGGATCTAGAAGTAGTGTTAATAGTGTAAGTGTTAGAAGTGTTTACGGTGCAGTTTGATATAGTTTTGAGTCTAAAATTAGTTTGAACCAAACTATAATAAATAAGTGCAATGCAATTTGATTTGGTTTGGTTTAGATTAATTATAAAATCTAAATCAAATCAAATAAATCTTTTGCAGTTTAAAATTTATATTATTAAGCATTAAAAAATATATTAAAAAAACTTATTTCCAAAATTGTATAAAAGTTAGTCATTCCCAACAAAATTATATAAAAGTATCAATATTAAAATTAAAGTATAAAAACTCAATTCATTTAAACATTACATTCTAGTGGTGTCATCAGATTGTATCCAATAAAATTAAATCTAATAGTTTTGCTAAAAAAATTATTCATCAACTAATTCATATTAAGTAAAAATCTTGATTAAAGATTAAGTTAAAACCTTATAGTCTTAGAAAATAATCAGTAGGGATTTGCTAAAATAATGAATGATGAGCGGTTTGATTTGATTTGGTATGCCTTTAACATTTTAAACCACAAACTGAACCAAAATGTGCGATTTGAAAATTATAAAAACCAAAACATCCCAAATTAAAGCGATTTGATTTTTTATTTGGACGATTTGATTTTCAATTTGGTTTAGTTTTGAACACCTCTAATAAGTATAATATGGTGTTACATATAAATTTGTGTTAAATAAAATCTCAAGTCATATCTATATAACAATCTTCTAAAAATATTAATTATAGATAGGAATTTTTTAAAATATTCTATTTCTCATTTTATAAGATTTTTTTTTACATTATATGATTCCTTTGTAATCTATAGAACGGTTAACTTTTTAAAAAATATCCTTCATTAATTAATAAATATTTTAAAGTAAGTCTTTGTCTTAGAAAATATGAATGAACTTATTAATAAAAAATCTCTCTGAATATTAAGTAATTAGATGAGAAATAATAGATGACTAATTTTTTTAAACATAAAAAATTTTAAAAGTTATACATAAGTAAAAACAGTAAATAGTTAACTATTGTAAGGTTGTAAATTAATTACAAGTATCTTGTTACAAAATGGAGTGAGCACTATATTTTAACTTAGAAGTCAGGATCAACGAGAATTTATATCATCAATTTTATTTTTGTTTCTCATTTTTTATCTTACTAAATAAGAATGTTATAGTGAGAAATAAAAAAATATAATAATAATTACAATATAAGATTTTAATATACAATTCAAGTTGAGTTGTTAATTAAATCAATTTACATCGTTCTCTTGCATAGAAACTTTTCTCTACAACATTTATTTGATGTGTCACTCTCTCTTCACCACACAGATCTTATATGTAAAATCGTCATTATTCTCACTGTCACTACTACAGGTGGTAGAAAAGTAATTAATGGCCAAATAGCAAAGCCGAATCCATATACTAGTAAACCAAACACATGGTGCACGATATATACTAGTAATTAATTGCCTAATTCATCTCTTTGTAATTCAATCCTAATGTTTAATAACAATATTCATTTTTATTCTTTTGAATAACTGTAATTAATTGAAGGATTATGGTGCGATGTTTTGATAAACAGCAAAATATAAGTGAAAGTTTATTTTATGGATTAAAATATTATTTCTAAAATGTATACATGAAAATATAATATTTTTATTAGAAAATTTTAAAATTTTATTTCTTGACATATTTTATTTCTAAGAATATTTAAAATTTCTATTTTTCTAGCTTTTATTCTCATGATAAAAGAGTGAGAAAATTATTTTCTTATGAGAATATTAAAAGTTACTCATAATATATATATATATATATGTAACTTCTATTTTTCTATTTATATTATTTTAAAATTTAAAATCATTTTAAAACATAACCAAATATTATTTTAAATTTATCCAAAAATAATATTTTCATTTTATTACTGTTAGAAATAAAATTCCAAAAAATATAATATCATCACTTTAGACAAACTCCTCTAAAGATTAAAAAACATCAAAAGTGAGCCTAGAAGTAAATAAATAGGCGCGTAATTCCCACATGAGAGAAAACACGTGAGAACACAATGAAGGTGTCCCAACAATTTTCATGCACACTTGTCCACGTCCCCTTCCTTGGGAATTCCATTCTTGAATATTGGAGAATGAATATTAGAGGCGCATAATAAAATAAAAGAAGAGGTTAATATTTATGTACTAAAAATAAAAATAAATTCTAATTCAATAAATTTTTACTATAGTTTTAAATTATGAATATATAAAAGAAATTGAAATAGAACAATAATATAAAACTTTTCGCCATGAGTAGCATTTGTCTTATAAAAGAATTTCACTTGAACCCTTTTCTCTCACGAGCTCATGGTTTTTAAAAGCAAAAACGAAATGGTGCCTTTGCCACTGCCGTCTCCATAATCCTCACCACACCATCAAAATGGAAGAAGCAGCTTCTCCATCATCTCTTTCTCTCTCAATTTCCCACCTACTTTATCTCCTCCTTCTTTACCTATAAACCAATTAAACACTCCCTTCTATAATTCCATTTCTTCAAACTTAGTATATTTATATTCCTTGTGTCATGGGGGCTGGTATTTCTTCAGCTAATAAAGGTGAAAACGAAGGAGGGTGTATTGCTTCATCATCAAGACCCGGCCTTGGTGATATCCCAGAGAGTTGCATCTCCTCTTTGCTCATCAATCTTGATCCACCCGATATATGCAAATTGGCAAGCGTTAATAGGGCCTTTCACCGAGCTTCCTCCGCCGATTTTGTATGGGAATCAAAGTTGCCTCAAAGTTACAAGTTTCTTGCTAATAAAGTTCTTGGTCAACAAAATATTGCTACTATGACTAAGAAAGAGATTTATGCAAACCTTTGCCTGCCCAATCGTTTTGATGGTGGCACAAAAGTAAGTTAATTACTACTCTTATGCTATGGATCCATCCGTTCTTCGTTATAATATCCATACTAGTTCAACTGTTATTAATTTTGAGTTTTCTTATCCTTTTCTTTTCTAAACGATTTGTTTTTTAATTTGTTGCATTCTTGTGATTCTTATTATAGGAAGTTTGGTTGGACAAATGTAGTGGACTAGTTTGTTTGTTCATGTCATCCAAGTCGTTGAAGATTACGGGAATAGATGATAGAAGATACTGGAATTATATTCCAACAGAAGAATCCAGGTGAGAGAAGGATAGATATTTTAATTTGATGTTTCTTTGACGTTTACATTTGGAACTTTTCCCCCCCCCCCCCCTCTCTTCTGTTTCATATTATGAAACTGTATTGAATTTGAATGTTGAAGTGTTGAAATGTTTGTGGTCAAACTGTGTGTCCTGAATGCGGCATTATTTCAATTGTCTGCTTTTCCCTAGACTAGATTGCTTGTCTTTAGAGAAACCATTAGCTCGTTGAAAAGTATGATTTTCATCTTTTTTCTTTTTAATTTCATGTAGAAATTTGGTTTAACTATACTGTTTATTTTTCATGACCACACCAATTACTGTAGAAGAGATGAGTTAGGTTAGGCTGTTTATTGGTAGAACTACATATTAATGAATTATTGGTGATAAGTTTTCTCAGATCTCACTCGACAGAGTAAATTATTATTTGAAATTATATGTGTGTTATTATATATTTCTTCTATTTTATTAATTTAGATAAATTATGTAATTTGTATTTATTTTATGTCTTGGTTATCTTAAACAAATTATGTTTATTTTTATTTTAGGCAAATTGCTTTAGTTATTATTATTTAAAAATTTAGTTGTGTTAATTTTAATTTGTTTTAGATTTGATATATAATTTGTAATTATAATATATGGTTTCTTTTTGTGTTACAAGAAGGACATAGTGTATTTTTTTTAAAAAAAGTATACTAGAAAAGCTAACAAAAAATGTTATAAACATTCAATTTTTTTACTCAATTAACCAGCTCAATCCAACTCCTTCTAGAGCAGGTTGAGTTGAATTAAGTTTAATAAAAAAAATAAAATAAGAACATAACCCAATTTAACTATATATAATAATTGGAGTGATTCTTGAGTTTGTCTAGATCCATCACAACCCATGGCATATTCATCCTAAGCTAATTTTGACTAAAAAAATAAAAAATATATAATATTAAAATATATTATTATCATTTATTTTATTAAAATATATAGTTATAATTATTTTAAATATTTTTATTTTATTTTTATTATAAATATAAAAATTATTTTAATTTTTAATAAATATTATTATGCAAGAATGAAATTTATTACTAAGTATTATAATGTATATAATTTAATTTTTTGTATATTTAAATGTTAACAACCTATAAATTATATTTTTTTTGGTTATAAGGTTATGTTTATTTCTTATTATTATTTTAATATTAATTAACTATGATTTAATTATAGTTGAATTATATCAGTGTTTTAATCGGTTTTAATTTTTAAAATGATTAACTTGTAAGTATATAACAAATTTTCTTAGAACAAGTGTCCCAAAACACGTAAGACTTATTTTTCCAAACAAATAATTGATTTAAGTGTAATTTAGATTGATTCCTTAAGTAACGTTTCATATTGAATTTTGTGCATGAAAAATAAAAATAAAAAACAGAAAATCTTACTAAAAATAGTAGTTAGAAAATATTAATTGTCATTAGTATGGATACTCCATACCAATTAACGTTGTGGTAAAAAATCTAGACATAAAAAATAAATAAAATGTAGAAAAATATTTCACTTTAAGGAAAAATCATATTTAAAACCACTTTTTAAAACTCAACAAGAAATGAAAATACAATATATTGAAAAATACAGTAAAGATTTGAAAATAATTGATGCGGATTTTATCAGAATCGTTATTTTCAAAAGAAATTCCCCTTATTTGTTTAATAATTTAATAAGAGAAAGTGTAACTTGAGGTGTTTATACTTCGAGTATAATGGATGGAACTGATGGAATGAAATTTATTTTACAAAGTTGATCGAATGAGATTGATTTTACTTAATTGATTATAAATAAAATTATTTTTGAGATACGTGATTTAAGTTGGAATGTTTTTATTATATATATAAGTTAGTAAAATTTATAGTGAATATTTAATTATATAAAAATTATTTCAAATAAAAATCAATTTTAGATTTAGAATCAATTAATTTTAAATTATTCTCAAATGTTAAAAAATCATATATATCAATTCTAATCAACAATCAATTTTAATATGGTAATTAAGTATGTGAATTACGGAACGGATAAAATTTTAACTACAATAATAAATTTAATAATAAAAAAACCAAATTTTAAAAGTTTTAATAATTAGATATGATTACATGTCCTATCATAATAGAGTGACGGCAAAAATTCTGGATCACAAATTAGACGTCCAAGCTTGTTGAATGTTAAAATAACACTAACTTATGATGAAAAAGTTATCTAAATAATAATTAATAATTTAATGGAAAACGTGTTGGAGACCTTAAGGAAAAGAAAAATTTAGAAGAAAGTGGAGTGGTTGTGGAGTTGAACAAGTTCTGAGGCACCTATTGTCCTGAATAAAGAAATTAACCATTGTAAAAAGTTTCTAATTATAGTTTTACACATGATGTTTTCCAGATATAGGACGGAAGCTTTCACATTATGTTTATGTCCTTTAAGATAGGAATTTGTTAAGGAGTGGGCATTCATTTTATTAAAACTTTTGCTATATTCTGGCTCACATTTCTTCCGTGCTCAACGGTTAATATCTTACTCCTGTTATAGGTCATTGATGAAACAAGTGTGCAAGCAATCTTTGCTAACAAAAATATTACGATTATTGTTGACAATGACTTGTGTTTAAGGGAAACTGATGTTAAATAATATCTCTCGTGTCTAAAGCAGAGAAGCAAGGTCATATTATATTTGTCATTTGTCATTCATTAGCAGCAAAAGCTTCTTTCTATATTTTTATTTATTTATTGCCTCTAGTTGCTTTTCTTCATAAATTAATGCTAAAAAACTAGGGATTACATGCGTGCTTTTATCATTATGCGCATTTCGTGCCCTAAGAATCTCCCCTTAAAGTTATATATTATGCTATTCTTAAAAAGGTTATTATTACTTTTCTGGAATATATTCAATTTGTTTGTTGAACTTTCCGGGCTACGTTCTGACCCCATTAAAAAATATCTTTATAAAGATTCCAAATCTAACATGTGATCTTTTTAACTGTTAAATAGGGATCCAAATAATAATTCCACGCCTTTCACTAATTAGTTTGATTCTTGTGATGGTCTTCTGAAAATTAACATATATATAGGAAAAAGTAAAAAAATAAATAAAAAAATGCTTCCATATCTAATTCTAAGAGTGGCCACATAGCAATTTTAGCAAATATAAAATTAAATTTGTTAATGCATGATGAGTAATTGAAATTACGAAAATGGAAGGGGGTTAAATAAATATGGTAATTATGTTGTACGTGCAGGTTCAAGAGTGTTGCATATCTTCAACAAATGTGGTGGGTTGAAGTGGCGGGGGAGCTAGAGTTCGAATTCCCTGTGGGGAGTTACAGCTTGGTTTTCAGACTCCAATTGGGGAAGCCCTCAAAAAGATTGGGACGACGAGTGTGCAACGTTGATCAAGTGCATGGCTGGGACATCAAGCCCGTTCGATTCCAATTCTCCACATCTGACGGCCAGTGTTCTCTCTCAGAGTCTTACTTGCGTGGGCCGGGGGACTGGGTCTACTACCACGTCGGAGATTTCGTTCTTGAAAAGCCCAATGAGCCTACAAATATTAAGTTTTCATTGGCCCAAATAGATTGCACCCACACCAAAGGTGGCCTCTGCGTAGATAGTGCCATCATTTGCCCATCGGACTTTAAAGAAAGACTCAAACAAAGTTAGAATTTTTTATTTTAATCCGCAACAAAGTTAGTTAAGTATTAGATTTTACACAGTTTAATTACATACACTTGTGTAAGAAGGGGGAAAAAGATCACTGTTTTTCTTTTTTCTTTTTTTTTTAAACAGAAATTCTGTATTAGTTGAAAGTACTCATGTAGCCCTCGTTTTTAGGCGAGTTTGAGTGTCCTCTTGCAAAATATCTCTAGGAATGACTAGTGTGAAATAATAGAGCTAACTCCTTCCCTTATGAGTTCCTCATCTTTGTTGTAATACTCAAATTAGTCACACCACCAACCATGAACAGAAACTCTGTTATCTGTATTTCAACGAGAAATTCTATATGAAACTTATAAGCACTAACATTTAAATCTTTTGAAAGAATTTTTTAAGCAAATGAGTTACTTGATTATGTTGACTTACAAGTTGGTTTACTTTGAATATCACTGGTGTATTTATTGAATTGGGTGAATTAAATATTTAATCCAATCCAAATATAATAGGTTGAATTTTCTCATAATTGAGAGAAATCCGATTGAATTCAATTAAATTTAATGTACTACAAATTGAGTAACAAGTTCAATAAGTTGAACTCGAGACTCAACCTACCCCAACCATAATATCAAATTATTATATATTATTGTTATTTAAAATTATGTGTTTTATTATTATGTATTTCTTTTGATATTATGTTTTTGTTAGTTTGGACAAATTGTGTAGTTTGAATTTATTTGTATAACTTAACTAGCTTTGACAAATTATGTTTTCTTTTATTTTCGACAATTTTTTTTTAGTTATTATTGTTTGAAATTTTAGTTGTATGTTAATTTTAATTTGTTTTAGTTTTAATATATAATTTGCAACTATAATTTATAGTTTATTTTTATTTTATAACAATTATATAGTCTATTTTTTTAAAATAGCTAACAAAATAATATTATAAAATTTATTTTTTTAAAAAAAAATAATTTTTAAAACTATGACCTAATTAACCCAATCCAACTCAACTCGTTCAAGGGCAGGTTGGTTGGTTTAATTGAAAAAAAAAAAAAGTCTTCCATTTAGCACATACCACAATGTCATTTCACACCTACTCACGAAAAAAATACGAAAATACCCTCCCTTTTTACTTCTCGAGTGCATTACTGGAGAAGTAAAAAATTTAAAAATTATTTATTTACAGATAAATTATTTTTCAAAACAATGTAATAACAGAATACTAAAATTTGAGTAATTAATGTTAGTGTAATTAAAGTAATTAGACTCAAGGTAACTAGAGTAATTAACATCAGTATAATTAGAGTAATTAAGATGTAATTAGACTCAAAATAAATAGAGTAATAAGGGACGCCAATGAGTGTAATTACAATAATTAGACAAAAAGTAATTAGAGTAATTATCATGATGTAATTAGACTCAACGTAATTAGAGTAATTTGCAAATTTTTTTTACTTCTCCAATGGCGTACTGCCTGAGAAGCAAAAAAATTTAAGAAAACATTTCATAATAAATTTTTATATTTTATTTATTTTATATTTTATCATATAAAATTTTAATAAAATGTTAAAAAATTATATTATTAAAATATAAAATTTTATGAATATAATGTAAAATTATATATAAATTTTCTAATTAAAATAATAAAATATAAAACTTATAAATATAAAATTTTATTATGAGAAGGTTTTCAGTAATAAAATTTTGTATTTTATATTTTAAAATAAAAATTTTTAATAAATTTTAAAAAATTGTTATAAATAAATTATATTATATTATTAAAATATAAAATTTTATAAAGATAATATAAATAGTTAAATAAATTTTCTAATTAATTTTTTTCCTTGTTCAAAAAGCTTAATTCGTAGAATTAGTTATTTTATTTTGAAATGTCAGTGACTGAGGTTAATTTATTATGGTAGATGTTAAGAGAGATAAGATTAATTTATTATGGTAGGTGTTAGGAGAGATAATTAGGTTAAAGTGTATTTTTGAGTTTTTAAAAAATTATTTAGATGTGTTGGTGTTAAATAAAAAAAGGATATGTGTGAAATGAAAATCCAAAACAAAAAAAAAAAGTAGAAATTCAATCAACTCAATCCAATGTTTTATGATTGAATTGAGTCTTAAACAAACTTAAAACCCAACCTAACACATTCACCGTTAAATATCACTTTTGAAAGTATATTAAAATGTTATCTAAAGAACTTTAAAGTCAACTTATATACAAATGACTAATTTCTAATCTATCAATCAGTGCCATATCTTTTGAATCAAAATGGAAGCTTACCTATTTCTTCTAACTCATTTTATATTATGTACACATATGGTTCGAAAAACAATTCAATTATTTTAATTTAAATATTTAGATATTGTTTAAAAAATATTATTTTATTTTTAGGATTTATTTAGATTTTAAAGATATTATTTCTAAAATAGATATTTGTTTTCTCATTTAACATTAGGACGTTAGGTTTATAAATAAAGTTTATGAAATGAGAAAAATCACTTAACCCGAAGAAGGATCACCATCCTAAGTTTGAGAGGGGGTTATGATATGCAGAGAGAATTTGCATGTTTCTCAATACTTCTTAAAAACTTGAAGTGAATGTAAACCACATGAAAAAAAATAGAAAAAGTTTACAGTTTTTCAATAATTCTTAAAAACTTGTTATGAATGTGTATGAAGTGTGAATCACTTGAACAAAATAATGTTATTATGTTTATTTTTACTTAAATAATGTTATTTATTTTATGATGTATAGAAAAGTTTATTGACTATTTTATCCCAAGACATACTTCACTTTAGGCATGATAATTATGACTGGTCCAAAAGGGACTAACCTACTTGACCTATATTGATACTTCCAAACCAATTTTGACAAAGAAAAACCAAATTGAAGAGGTCGAGACGTGAGATGTGTAATCCTATGGAATCCTCAACCCTACTCTCACTTCTCTGCTTTTATGTAAAATATTTTACCCTTATTTTTATTGTTACTCACATCTCAAATTCTCAGTATTTAGTACACATCACAAAAAAGCTCACCTCTTGAACAAACTAGAGTACCAGAAAAAGTAATTAAAGACAATTTGATTCATCATCCAAAAATATTACAATGTGTTCTATAATCATACCCATTTTTAATATGTTCAGAAAGCTTCATTAAATATATCGATTGCTAGAGAAGCTATCAGGGATAGAAAACACACTCTAAATTTATCTAAACCTCTTTAATAAGTTATCGAGAATGAAGATTCATATAACTGTTCTTTAACCCTAAAGATTATAAATGTAGTACAACTTGAATCAACTTAGTAATCTTCTCAAGAGACACTTCTAGAAAAAAAATATATAAAGAAAAAATCGAAAAACCTAGACCAATCATTTTGTTTTCAGTTAAGTGTAAACTCATGGTCCGTCCACTGTGATTATTGGAAATTGAATTGCAGTGCTTATCACTTCATCCAAAAGTAACCAACCTTGATAAATAGTAGTATTTTTAATAGAGACCCATTTTAGTAAATAACATCTAAAAGTAACTCAAATGAGACAATCAATCACTATCTTTAAGATTTTGATACATGGAGTATAATTAATTAATATTTTCAATTTTATAAAAAATATTATAAAATTGCTTAATATATCTTTATCTCTCAAATGATTAGAGTTTCATGCATGGAATATCAATTAAAGATGTTATGGATAAATATTTAATGAATGGCTGAGTTTGTAAGATGTCATATAATGTACAATTTTTTTTTCTTCTGAAATACGTGGTGGTATACGAAAGAAGAGGATAAAAAGATGAAATGGTTTTTCTATTTAAAACGAACACAAGCAAAATTGCGTACACCTTATAGACAAAAATTGCCCTCATGAGATCTGAATTCTAATTGGCCATACAAAACATTTGAAAAAGAAATCATGAAATAGCAGTTGAATCTATAGGGGCCGCTAGAGAGCAATATGGGAAGATCTGTTTCTGTTTTATTACTTCTTACTAGAACCTTGTATATGATGTTTGTAATGAACATGCTGGAGTGGAAGGTCCCTAAGTTAAAGTATTTTGGCAAGGAGACTGAAGAGGTGGAGTACTTTTATACAAACTTCTCCAAGCCATATACCAAATTCTGAAAGGATGATAAAGTGACAATTAATGGAAAAATAAGCAGATGAAGTAGAACGATATATATATATATATATATATAGAAATTAGAAACTAATGAATAGGTGACAGTTGACGTGATTGGCTACCTTGAGACGCACTACTTTTCTAATGGCTAATAGCAAGCCTGGCATGAGACACTGCACATCTGTGATGTCATGCCTGATAGAGTAAACCTGCAGCAATTTGACTTGATGATGGGATGATAATGTTTCATAGCAAAGATGGAATCAAATTTGTTCAATTCATAGAGGGCATACCTCTCCTGGACCAGACAAGTGAACTGTTGTACTCGAAGGAAGTCCAGGAAGGACCATGCTGTGTACACGAATTCCATCTCCTAGGACTTGACCCCTTGCCTTCCAAATAAATATAACCGCTAACAAGTTAGATGTATATCTCACTAGACACCAGCCGTGTAACCAAGGTTATCAAAACAGGAGGAGGCGTGTACTTCATATAAAATTAGTACAAAATATCTATAACTAATATATCATCTAAAGATTTCCACAACATAATAAATTATAATAGTAAATTAGAAAATTCATAATACTTAAATAAATAAGTCTAATAATGTATCACCATAAGAGAATAATTCGGAAAAATGATTGTAATAGTAGCATCTAAAATTTTGATGATGTTTTTACAGACAAAGATTATTTGAATAGGAAATGAAATATCAAAGGAGGTATATGTTAAATCTTAAACGAGTAGAATATAATTCAAAATAATTATTGTTTGAGTCTAATTTTTTTAATTTGTTGACTCATTCCATCAGTAATAATCTTAAAATCCTATAGAATTGTATAGAGTTTACTGATTATACCAAGTTTTGGTAAAAAGAGAATTTGCATATAAACACTAAACATGTATTTGCTTTTTTAGGTGTTTTAATCCTTACCAAGACATCTGTTGAAGGATCTTCTCTGTTATAGATTTGACCCAGGTTAGAGAGATTGTTGGCAATTTGGTTTGCATCTGCTGATGGAAGATCCTGTACACCAAGGCCAATTCAGTATATAGATTTCACCTTTTACATATTTCAATGTGTCCATTTAGATGAAGATTTCACCATGATATCTTAATGTCCCTTTTAATTGTGTGACAAAAGTGAAGACTGATCAAATGAGAGGTTAGAATTAATTCAAATATAATATATCTCGGTGCATTATATTACTTTGCTTTTTCGTAATTTTGCATTCGCATTTACAGGGCATATTTACAAAAATCATGGACAAATAAAAAATCTATGATAGCCAATACTTAAAACGTAAAGAAATTGTTAAAAGAAAAACAGATATTAAACTATTGAGAAGGATTTCACAAAAATACTGATTGGGGAGATTTATAAGAATAACTTGACGCTCCTTATCAGGGACAAGTTGACTAATGACTATTTAAGCATGCAGCATGTTTATACATGTAGAGATCAAAAGAATGTTGGCTTGGGCTTATGCTATCTCATGAGACTTCTTCACATCAAACTTATCTACGGTTGCCTGAATTTTTATCTCTAATCACATTAGAGAAGGTCATTTATTGTGGGTAATTTCACAATTTAGTAATTTATAAAATGATGAAATCACTGAATTTTATTTTATATATGACTTGGTTATCCCCCACGCATAGAAAAGACATGCAAAACTTGATACAACTTCAAACATAAAAATGAAGTTTTACATTTGCATTAGCCCTGGATTCCACAATTTCGACGTTGCTGTAATGGAATGAAGCTGAAATCGCTGCTTGTTGCAACAATATTGATCCTATGGATAAGGTTGGTGCAACCAAGGCACCCTGCCATCAAAGTTAATGATATGTCACAAGAGAACAAATGGCTTAGTATCAAATTTAGACTTTGACTAAATGAAGTTACAACCTATTCAAATATGGACGATGGAATGATAAATAACTTAACAGACCATAAACCAGAAGTGAGAACAGAAATAATTTCTAGTAAACACAACATTGTATTGTTCTTATGTCTCACCCCTTGCTCACCATGCTGGCCTTCTCGCAGAATGCAGATAATGCAGCTACGGTGTCTAATTTGATTCGGGGCACGTAAACTATGCTTTTCATGCCAAATGCTGTTGCCTAATGAAGAAAGCATTGATGTAAAGTTTAAAACTTTGGACATATGAAAGTGAAACTAGTATCAAAATACAAAGTCTGATGCTACAACTGTAACTTAAAAGAGGGCAGAGGTTAATAAAACACGTGTTTAAAAATACTAATCTATCACTAATTTACACGTAATTTTCTAAACACAAATCATTCGTAAATGCTGATGTAACTACATCACAGTAATGCTATATATCTATTTAAGAATCAGCATTAAACTTTTCTGGTGGTGTAAAAGAATTGAACTGAAATAGATTGCTGTAACTAGCATTTCTCTTGGTCTTACCCAAGAACCGTAATTTCACAATTTAGAGATTTACAAAATAATTTGAAGCATATTTATCAATCTAATTAAGTTTCTTGCTAGCCAGAAATCAAACCTGTTTTACGTTGTCATATACTGTGGAGGGGTCGGTGAAATCAACTACAACTCCTGTTGCCTTGGACTACAAATTGCCATTCAAAACGTCGTTCAAATCAAGACAGAAGAAATTAAAGAAAAAACACCATGTTATTTTTTCAGTTTACCTGAGATATAGAGCCCAAAATCATAGTAAGGTCATTTATTATGGGTATTTCAAGGGGCTCTTCCATGCCACATACCTAGAAGAATCATAAACAATCTGAAAAAGAATTGAAGAAAGAAGAATTAAGTTGGTTTGGCTAATGAGAGCATAGGCAAAACCATTCCAATATCTTCGCCAACAAGACAAGTATCCACCGCTCCTGCTACCTCCATTCCTCTGGCCTTAGTCACTGCCACTACTGCTGCCTTTCCAATTTCCTTGGTTGCTCCATTAATCACAACCTGTTCCACAAAGGGTATGTTGCAATGCAAGCACTTGGTGGTTCAATTTTCTGCATTGAATCAAAGAGTTGAATTTTGAAATTGCATTTCACTTTAGCTTATACTCTACCTTTATATTGTTTTGTTTAGGCTGCGCTGAGCAAGAAATGAAACGTTTCTTCCTGCTATTGACATTCTTAGAATTCAACAAGTTAGTGGAATGAAACTGGCAGCTTAAGGAGGCCATGGCTACTTAAGAAAAGAAGATAAGAGTGTATACTTTCGGTGACCAGATAGTATAAGCTTGGCATTGTTTTGATAGATAAGATGTTTGGGTTTTCGATGGCCCTTAGTTGGAGGGGATATAGTGACGGTTTTTCTCTCTACACCCCATGTTTTATTTCTTGTACCTCAATATTTTTAAAATATTCATATTGCCATTAATTTTTTGATTCATAAAACATATTCTGGATTTACTCTACATAAAACATAAAACAAGATCGAATAACTTCAGAGTTTTTTATACAAGGAATATATATATAATCAATAGGGTAAAAAGTACAAATTGTATTATACTATAAAATATATATATATATATATATATATATATATATATATATATATCCAAGGTTAACCTCCATTTACAATTAGATTTATGTAAATGAACCAATCATCCATCAAACATTTAGTTACAAATTCACGCTATCTTTTAATAATCACTCTCTAATGCCCTTTTCCAATATATAGAATTGTAAGCGTGTTAGGATTCGAGAATCAAGAGGACACACTACTATGTATTTTGCCACTAAATTGTGAGCTACATAACTGAACTAGATACCATCGAGATGTACCCCACACCTTTGTGCCTTTTCCACAAATTTGCTAGCTTGGAAGAAAAGGTAGATAGCTTCAGGATGCATCCCATTACTAACTTTAGAGTACTCATGCCAAATTGAAACCATCCTAAATATGTAATCTAGATGTTGCTTTTCATACCAATTTTGGAGTATGAGAAATTGGTTAAGGGGGAGATAAGGAGCTTGGAGTCAACACAAAGAGTGCGCAACAAAGGGTAAAGTGAGGAATGTGGGGTGTTGGGAGGGGAGGAGAACCTTATGGGGGATGGTGACGAAGAGTGGTAAGGGGGCAAACAAGGAGAGTATGGTATTTGTAAGGTCGCTGATGAAATACTAAGAAGAACGATTCTAAGCTACCATTAAAATTAAACTGAATTCTCTCTTCCCTTTCACTAGGATGAATCCTTTCTTAAAAACAATAGATAGCAACCCTAATCTTAATGGTTAGGCCCAAACAAAAGAATACATTGAATTAAAACAAAACATTCCAAAACAAGAAAAATGCTAGTTGGGCTGATAATCATTCAACCATTTAGGGGGAGGTGCACAGGCCTTGTTCCATTCCTGCTAACAGTACCCCTCACATTAGGGGTAACCTCATTCATAGGGTTGTGTGCCATGTCATCATTCCCTATTGGCTGTCAAGCGGGACTTGAATTGTGCTTGTCCAGAATGGTCCAGATTTATTGGCGCGTGCAATGAAGACAGGCAATCTCCACTGAGAAACATTCGGTTAGGGACTGAGTAGAGAAGTGGTTTGGGAACGTAGTGAAGTGTACAAATTTCGTCAATCGATCACAAATCACTAATATAATGGAATGCCCGAACGATGATTGTAAGTGAGTAATAAAATCCATAGTAAGCTCTTGCCAAACCTTCTATGGTACTGCTAGGGGTTGAAGTAATCCTTGTTTTTTTAAGGGTAGAGTTTTGCTTTGTTGACAAATAGCACATTCTCGGACAAATTTCCTGGTGTCTTTGTATAAGCTTGGCTAGAAAAAAGAGGAGGCAAGTTTGGATAACGCAGGCTTTAAACTGAATGACCAGCAAAAAGGGTGCCATGAAATTCTTCTAGCAACTGCTCTTGAAACCCGTGACTTGGGGGAATAAAAACCATGCCTTTGGCAAAAAGAATGTCGTCTTGAACTAGGGGGGAGAGGTGAAAAGACTAAATCCATGTGACACCTTCTGATGAGGCAAAGAAGAGGCATAACCGGCTCAGTATATCTGGCACTACAGAAACGGTGAAAGACATGAGGACAACCTCTTCTGGCTCGTTGTGAGAAAGGGCATTCGCCATTGTGTTCAACTTTCCACGTTTGTAAAGGATTTTAAAATTATGCCCTTGCAATTTGTAAGTTTGCTTCTGCTATTCTGGGGTTTGAATTAGTTCCCAATAAGGTACTGAAACCATATTTTTATTGTCTCTATTATAGCGAAGAGCTCGCGGGTATAGGTGGAGAAAGCTTGCATTTTCGGTCTTATGCATTTACTGAAGTAAGTAAGGGGATGACCATCTTACGTTAACACTGCACTGATGGCAATGGACAAAACATCAGTTTCCAAGCAAAAGTCTTAGGAGAAGTCAGGCAGCTGAAGAACTGAAACAATTGTGATTTTTTGTTTTAAAAGTTGAAATGATATATTTGCCTTTGTATTCCATGGAAACTTAGTGGAACGAAGAAGGTCGATGAAGGGAGTGGCATGTGTGATGTATTCCTTGATGAATTTACGGTAAAAATCGGTGATGCCAAGGAATCATTTGAGAGTTATGAGTGAGTGTGGTTGGGGCCATTCCATTACGGCTTGAATTTTGATAGGATCAAGTGTAACAGAGCCAAAACCAATGATGTGCCCCAAATAGGGGACAAATTTCACAACAAATAAACACTTAGACAACTTGGCAAAAAATAGGTTAGATTGAATCAACTCTAAAATAATGCGCAAGTGTACTAAATGAGAGGAGGGCGAATCACTGTAAATTAAAATTTCACCAAAGAAAACAAGTACAAATCTTTGTAAGTAGGGCCTTAGAAGGTCGTTCCTAGCGAACTAAAAGGTTGAGGGTACATTGGTAAGCCCAAATGGCATGACCAAGAACTCGTAGTGGCCATTGCAAGTTCTAAAAGCAGTCTTGTGTGTGTCTGTAGGGTGCACTCTAATTTGATGGTACCTTAGATCCAATTTAGAAAAAATGGTAGCTGATCCAAGTTCATCTAGCAATTCATCAATAGTAGGGATTGGAATTTATCTTTGATGGTAATTGAGTTATGTGCTCTATAATTAACACAAAAATGCCAAGAGCCATTTTTTTAACCAAAAAAACAAGGGATGGGTAAGGGTTAATGCTTAGGGTAAGAATACCATCTTGTAGCATTTCATAGATATAGCTTCTTTCTGGGAGTAAGGTAGCGATAAAGGCGAATATTGATTGGTGGGGTGTTAGGAAGCAGGGTAATGTGGTGCTCATGGGGACAAGAGGAAGATAGGCTTTTAGGTGCGGAAAAGATGGATTTGAAAGAAACTAGCAAGTGTTGCATTGCCTCAGTAAGTTGAGAGAAATTTGGGTGGTCTTGGATGGTAAGGTTAATTAGTGTAGGTGTATCTGGTTTAGGTTTCACTTGAAGGAGGTAAAAGGAGGCCACATAATCTGTGTTAACAGAATGGCAAAGTTATTGGAATGAGGTGTGTGAGGGGTTAACATTTTGGATGCCTATAAGGGTGATCCATTCTTGAGCATGTTGGAATGAAAATTGGGGAACTGCAACATCAGTTGAAACTTGACCCAAGGTAGAGATCCACTCTAAGCCTAGTACAATATTTGCCCATTCTATATGGAAAAGGTAAGTGGGAATGTTAAATTCATGGTGTTGCAAAACCAAGGGAATAATAGAGTAGAACCTAACTCACGTTAACTTTGCACCATTCCCACCATAATTGAAAAATTCGGGGATGGCTAGGTTAGAAGTTTGAGGTGAGATGCTATCCTTGGTTGAAGAATGTTCTGTGTACTGCTTGTATCTAGTAGAACCATGACTGAGATGCCTGCAATATGGCCTTTGAATTTGAAGGATTTAGGAGATGGATGTCTGGATATGGCTTGGGAGGACAACTGAAAGTGAATTGGGTTGGGGGATTTAGTAAGCTATAAATCGAGCAATGAGTCTTCAATGTCAGGGTCGTCTTATAATAATAACAAGAATTTTCCAAAAGTACATTTCTGGTCTGCTGTGAACTTCTCATCACAGTAATAACACAACCTTTGGACTCGCTTTTCCTGCATTTGAGAGGAAGATATGCATTTAATAGGTAGTGGGTTAGGGTTGGTGGTGTTTGGGATGTGTTTGGGCGAGGGAAGGAAGATGGGCCAAAACATAACTCTAATGTGCATATGAAGGAACCCCGATACGAGAATTGGTGGTTCTTAGCCATCCACTTGAAGGAGCTAAGAGGATTACCGCACATATATACATTAACCATGGCAAGGCATTGGAAGGGTGGAATTTAGTAGTATTGAAAGAATTGTTTCGCTTCGAGCAACCAATCAAGGGGTTCAAAGTCATCAAAAGAATTTAGTTGAAGTTTAGGTGGGTTGATGGGGTTATTATGTGCGGGTTGGGTGGTGAAGTGGGATTATGATGGTTGGTGACAAAATAGGAATCGTGAAAAGGTATGGATAGAGTGATTAGGTGGGGATTATGAGGGTTTGCAGAAAAATGCGGATCGTGAAGAGGTGTTATTAGGGCGATTATGTGAGGATTGTGAGGGTTTGTGGCAAAATGGGGATCGTGTAAATGGGTGGAAAATTAGGGGTTGGAAAAATGGGGTATATACAAGGATATCACTGATAATGGTTGAGAGGGAAATGGAGGGGGAAGGAAGGCTGAGACATAAGCAGAATGTGGGGAGAAGGGAACGGTGGGGGGGTATGAAAGGTAGATGGGAGTTGAATTATTCCTGCACGGCTGAGAGGTTTTCTTGCTTGGATTACAAACCTTGTTAGAGCTGTAGGTGGCGTTCCTCCTATTGTGCTCTATTAGTTTCAAGTTAAGATTGTAAGAGATTGAATTTTCAGTGAGGGCTATGATGGCTTCCGAGAGGTCTTTGGTATCATTTCGGGAAGGAGGCATAAGAATGCTAGATGAAAGCACCAACGTAAGGTTGCTAATGAAATACTAAGGAAGAAGGATTCTAAGCTACCATTAAAACTAAACTAATTCTCTCTTCCTTTTCAATGGGATGGATCCCTTCTTAAACACAACAACTAAGGAAGAAGGATTCTAAGCTACCATTAAAACTAAACTAAATTCTCTCTTCCTTTTCAATGGGATGAATCCCTTCTTAAACACAACAGATAACAACACTAATCTTAATGGGTTGGGCCCAGACAAGAGAATACACTGTGAATTAAAAAAAATTCCAAAACAAGGAAAATGCTAGTTGGGTTAATAATTATTCAACCATTTAGGGGGGTGCATGGGCCTCGTTCCTTTCCTGCTAACAGTGTTAGTGGGGGGAGACAGATGAAGTGGGGTGGAGAGGATGGAGACAAAGAGAAAAAGCATGAAAAGAGAAATGTAGGGGTACATTTTAAATACATAATCTATATTTCCCTTTTGAAAAATTTGAATTATGTATTCTAGATCACCTTTGCCTAAATTTAATGAGTTTGGAATGAGTAATCAAATTTATTTATTTTTTTTATAAATCTTTGGTTACCTGCTAAAAAACACTTCATGTTATTTTGTGAATTTGGATAGGAAATATGAACTACTTTAGTACTCAAATGATTCATTCAAATTGATCTATCTTATTAAAAGCAAACATGACATGCACCTTCTAAATTAATAATCTCAATCAATAGTTTGGAATAAGCAATCTAGATTACTTATGAGGTAGGATAATGCTTAAAGATATTTTTGTCTTATTTTTATTGTATAAAGGTGTAAGGAGAACAACATGGAATGCGAGAAAAGCCAATAGTGACACGACATTTTCTTTATGCAGATCCATAGATCCACAAGAGAGGGAAGAGAAATTAGGGATCTGTAGATCTCACAAATGGGATGCAAAGGGTGGGGACATGAGAGATGTAGGGGAAGGAGGTTGCGTAAGAGAGGGAGGAAGTGTGCGACAACTACCACAGAGGGGGGCAGTTGTGAGAGATGAAGAAGAAGATGAGAGCATTTTAGGAAAGTAGTAATTGGGGTGTGAATAACATAAATGAGTGGTGCAAAACAAAAATGCTTTCAGACACGCGATACTAAAGGCCTGACCCATGTGTGAATCAAATAGGCAATAAATCATTGATGTATGTTCATTGAAGTGAGTAATTATTTCTTATTGCGTCCGTTTCAAAACATTGGTGTGTTTAATAACATAGGAGTTATAACTTATAAGCTTGACAAAAGTCATTAGAAGTGTGAAAGGACAAAAAAAGAAAAATTACAGGTTCAAATATTTTTATTAATAAAAAATTAAATATTTACATTTGTTAATGAAAAAAAAATATTTAAAATTTTGTATAATTATTATTTCTTACTTTTTTTTAACCATAATTTATATTTTTTTAGAAGTATTAGTATAAGATTTAAAGAAAATGTTAATGTAATATTTTTAAATATACAAAAAGTGTTATTATAAGACTTTTAAATTAATTGAACGTGAGTTTAAAAAATTAAAAATTAAATTATATATAATTTGATAAAAAATTAAAAATATTATTATAATTTGCTCTAAGAAATATTTAAGTTGATGGGTCGTGAGTCTTGGTACCTTCCTAACAGTCTGGGCTAGTGGGCTTCTGTTAAACAAGCCGAAAAGTATCATAAAGCCTAATGGTTTCATAGAGTTAAGACTTTAACCATTCCTTTTTTATTTATTTATGAAACCGTAATCATTGCCATGTGCCCATCATATCTATATAAGTATATAACCAACAATGCATGCATGATTGCATGGGTAGGTATCAGGCATTAATTTAAGTTCGGTTTGACTTTTTCATAACCTGGCGTTATCATGGATAAATGAAATAAAAGACTTGCCCTTAATTGTTTTTTTTTTAAAAGGAATTGAAGATAATGTTTAGAGATTTCCAGCCATTCACATACCCTGTTAAATCAAGAGTTAGACCTCCTTTGACGCCCTTTATCGTTAAAAATTTGGACAAATTTAAATAGTGTTCTGATTTGTTTAATGAGTTATTGTTAAACATTTTCTTTTAGCACCCCACCCCTTCCCTCTTCTTTCTGGTTTCCCTCCTATTTCGGATTCAGTTGATCCAAACTTGTTTTTGTTTTTGTTTTTCTCTGAATCATTTGATCCAGATTGTTTTCTTTGCACTCCGAATTAAGTGAATGAAAAATTTCATTGGTTGTTGTCGGGATCAATTGATCCGAAATCTCTTTTTTATATTTTCTGGATCATATGATTAGGAAAGGTCCATTTTTATTTTCTAGACGAGTTATTCTAAAAGTGCCTATGTTGGATTGTGTGGATCATATGTTCAGAATCTTCATGTGAATTGTTTGTACGCACAAGTGATTCCCAAGTTTTATCATGAAGAATGAAGAGTTTTGCAGCTAAGGTTGAAATGGTAAACTTCCATTGGATCTAGATTTAAGTACCACCTGGGATATTTTTAGGTTTTTTTCATTTTATTAAAACTCTAATATACATAATAACTATTCTTTATAATGAACTTAACCATTATAATAATGTGTTGGAGTCTATCAAATGAAAGTTCAGTGTTTGAATTATAATTTTCATTATGGTTGCAACATGGCTGTCAAAAAGTATCCTCAAAACCAAATGTTGGAATGGCGTCAATTTGTTGATGAAAAGGTAGGTTATGGTAATGTTTATATTATGTTTACTAGTTCAGAAGAATGAGAGAATTTAATTATTTTATTTCTTATTTGTATATATAACCATATGTTTGGAAGACTTACAAAGAAGTTTATGATGACGTTTAGCAAATTGGTTATGCTTTACGAGCATCTGGTGCCAAACATGTAAGTCTTGCATAAGGAGATTCCGGCTCAACCAATCTAGATAGCAAACATAAAAATTTATTGATCAATTAGTGTAAAGAAAATGATCCATATCAACGGATCCAAAAAACAAAACCAAACAGATAATAACTCAAAGATAATATAAGAGTTATCGTTATGGACAAGAAGGAAGAGGTGGCCCCTGTGTTGGGAAAAAATCCTAGGTTAAAAAGTAACAAGGATGTTTTTAAAAATATATTAAACTAGGGTGTATATAGAAAATGTGGGGTACTAAAAGGAATCTCACTTTTTATACTGAGACTCTCCAACTAACTCTCTTTCTGAAAAAAGAAAATAAGTTACTCCATTCTCATCCCTCCCAAACTATGGTATACACTCTCGCTTTTCTCTTCTCCACTTTATTCTTTTTTTTTTAAAAAAAAAAAAAGTGCATACCATGTTGGAATGCATTCACTTCAAGAATAGGAGCATTATATTTGTTATCTCTATTGTGTTTTCAATATCTTTAAGTTGTTTGTGGTTTCTTTTTTATTTATGTGAAACATAAAGATAAGACATTGTATTGTTTGTTTTAATATTAGTCATTAGTGTGATTTAATTTTAAGTTTTTTATACCATGCCTATGCTATCTAGTTTCTACAAGTTTTGGAAAAAATATTTTTTTGAAAATCCTAAAATTGGTAATAGGTTACAAAATTACAAAACTATTTTCAAATTAGATTTGCTTAGTTTGCATTGGATTAATTTAATTACCATTTCATGTAATCAATTCCCTAAGCAGATCCTAACATTCTTAATTTTAAACCTCTCTCTAGTTTAACATATTACAAGATTTATAATAGATTATGAATCCTCAAAATAGAGAATCAGTCCTTTGTAACAAATTACTTTTGTTTTGAATAAGTAGCTATTGCCTAAGAGATGTAATCAATTACCCGATTTGGTAACAAATTACAACTTTCTGGGTTTTTGTTCAAGAAACTAAAGAACGATTTATTGTTCAAGAAGCTAAAGAATGATTCAACATATTACATATTCATCAAAACACAATTTAATCTATTACCATCTCTGGTAATAGATTAAATGCGTTGAAACCTGTTTTCTATATATACCATAACTCTTTTTTTAACTCATACAAAGAAAAACAAGATTTTAACTCACTACTGGAAAACATTTTTTGAGTTTTGAAAGCACCCAATAGGGTTGAAAACTTCTTTTCAAGAAGATAAAAGAGTTGTTAATCCCTTCAAAGACTTGCTAGACATTGAACTCCATAAGCATCATATGCATTTTAAGGTGTTTAGATTCTTTAATTCTTTGCATTTCTTTGTGTTAATTCTTGTATGAGAAAGAGTTTCTTAAATGATCTTATAGTAGGGTTTTGTAAGAGATCCAACCTTCATTTGTGGTGTGCAAGTGTGGAAGAGGTCATAGATAGGTTCTTGTGTGTGCGTGGTGTGTGTATAACTTGAAACTATAGTGGAAGATTTAACCAGAGTGGTTGAATCAAACTGAACGTGGATCCTTATGATTTTCTAGTATAAAATTTTGGTATATTAATCTCTCTAGCTCTTCATCTTCTTAATTCTTGTGATTTTCTTTGTATTGTTCATATCTTGTCTTACATGTTCTGATTTAATCTCTCAAATTGAATCTTTATAATGTCAATTCTTCAAAACATAAAAGTTTATTTTTATAATCAATTATTTAATTGGAGTTACATGTTATTGGCTTTTAAGAGGGTGTATAATTTGAAAAGTTTATAAAAAATACTCTAATTTACTGATTAAAAATTTAAATTGATATATCCACCCTCTCTACATCAAGGTAGTTTGTCCTGAAAACCTATGATCCTCAAACTTTCAGATAACTATTCCAAATCTCATCTCAATAACCATTCAACTTTTGACAACTTGTTTCGACAAGACACAACCAAAGAGTACTTCATAGAGTTATATCACATCCGAAGTTTTCTATTAATTGGTGACTCAATTGTGAGATAATTAGAATGATCTTAATGTAGACATCAATCTATTATATTTTATCAAAGTACAAAGACACACCCTAAACATTTTTAAAACCTTATCTAAATTAATAATTATTTTTTATCAAAAACCATATAATTAAAACCTTTAATAAGACATAAATTGTATCAATATCACTTGTAGTTGTTTATTTAAAGGGCATGATGTGTAACTGGAACTAAGCAAACAGTTAGTTCACTCGTTTAAGCCCGTAAGCACAAAGCCATCAGTCCGTAAATCCTGCAATTTTAATGGTATTCAATATGTCAAACACGCATTGCTTCTCATGGTTCGTAGGTTAAACAGCAAACTCGCAATTTTAATGGTCTTCAATTTTTTCTAATAATTTTTTAAATGTAATTCAAGTACTTTTTTACCATTTCAAACTATGGTCCTTTTCAAAATTCATCTAAATATTTTAATGTTTTTAATATTTCTAAATTAATATTAATAAAATGTCTAAAAAGAATTAAATATACATTATTTTTTAAATAATATGGGGAACCTGCAGACTAAGTTTGTTTAACTTGCGAACTAAACAACAAAGATAAAAAGCCAACATTTTAAATGGACTCAAGCAATTGAGTTCGAATATGGTGTGATTCTAATTAAGCAGGTAGTATGCGAGGTCCAAACTTATTTACAAGACTTTATGTAAAACATCTCTTTATTCTTTATGTTATTGAACTTATTAAAAGATAGAATGGGAATATATGAGGAGAGAATTTAGAGGAATAATATAGGTATAAAAAATGAAAAGGGGAATGATTAGTTTTGAGGTAGAATGGAAATAGTAATTAGTGAATTTCCATGAGATCAAAACATGTTGTGGTTAAGTATTTTTCTTTACTATTCTTAATCAAACTAAAACATTGCGGGCCCAAAATTTTTGCTAAATAACTAGGATTTTTTTTTTTTTTTGCATTATAGAATTTTTCATACACTCTGTTTTAAACATGTATTTTTTATTTTAGATTGAATTTCATATGGAGGTGTAAGGAAAAATTATGGGCTACATGAAAAAATTCCCAAATAACTAAGATGGATTAAATTTTACATGTTAGTGGAAAAGGTGAAAAGTGTAGAAGTAGAACTACCGTTAGAATATTAAAATAAATATATTATTTAAGGTCTAATATGGAAGTATAATTTTATTTTAAGAGAAAGATCACTTATATACTCCTAGTGTAAATTTTTACACTAATATTTAGTCATAACTTTTTATATATGATAAATTACTTAATTTTATTAATTAATAATTTAAAAATTATGTACATGAAAAGTTATCATTAAATGATAATATAAAACTCTTGTATACTTTCTGTAAATAAATATTAAATTCTTATTTTAATTGTAATTCATCTTTATCTTAAAGTATATTTGATTGACATACAATATACTACTTGTTTTTAAAGAAGAAACCGCAAGTTCTTTTTATATTTCAGTACTCTTATCCAACCTAAATCAATCATGTCTTAATATACAACATGTTGGCTTTATTGTAACACATATTCTGATCGATTTAGACTTAAACAAGTTGATTTGATTTCCATTTCGTATTTTTTATCTTGTTCTTGCAAATTAAAAATTGTCATGAGCAGAGATAAAAAATATTTATTAAAACACTTAAATATAATTTATTAAATAATATAACAAGTTTTGATTTAAAGAACATGAAAAGAGACACATAAAAATGGTACAGAGAATTTTTTTCCGCTTAGCACATTTATGTTTTTTGCGCCGATGTATGAGGACATGCATGAATATATGAATGAATAACTACATGTTTCAAAATTTTCTGACGTTATCAACAATAATTTACATCTTTCAAACAGTAACCTGAATAAGTCAAATATAATTAACACATTAGATTGAAAGGCTAAATGCTTTGATAAAGTCTATATAACAGAAAAATGGTCGAGCAATTAAATAGAACTACTCTTTAGTGAAATTTGTTTTTTCGTCTAATGTATACATGCTTGAGGTCTTTTATATAATAATATTGATGGATAACGTAAAGATAATTGTGCGAATTTTGAATTTAGTAATAAGGGCAAAACGCTGCATGCATCTTGGTGAACTGACAGTAAACCGATTAAACTTATACGTGAAGCTTTGGTTCAAATGTGCGGGAACACTCAGCATGTTGGTGACTCTTCACGATGTATGATTTTAATACTAATATTTGATATCCAAGTTATAACCCACTCCACAGTACGTGCCCACAACTTATTCTAATTGGAGCCTAAGAAGGATCAAATCTGGCAACCATTGAACCAATAGGCCAACATATATCCTTATCCTTTGTACCATTAATAATACTAAGGTCATGGTCAGTACGTGATTCTGCTTTCTTTGCTCATCAATCATGCTTTTAAACCCAATAAGTAGAAACAAGTCCACTAAGACTTATCCCTATGTCTCACTTTACAGACTAACTTAATTTTTTAATTTTGCCTTTCAGTATCATCGATATATATATCTTTTCAAAATAAGATATTTTCTTTGTACAGTATTCAGAGTCGAATTACGGATAAGATAAATAAAGCTCAAGTTTTAAGTTAATTAAACTTAATTGTTATTACTTTAACTCTCATCCATAAATTAAAGGGATAATCTCATTCAAATAGTTTTGCTTTGTATTTAAAGTTGAATAACAAGAATTCAAACTTGATTCAGTTAATTGAAAGATACAAATCAGTATTATTATTTATACGAATAATTTAATGTTTAGGATATATATATAATGTGTAAGTGTTAAGGTGATGGTAAAGAAAGTGCAATGCACTATATGCAATTATTTGTGGTATAGTTAGGGTGTGTGAGAGGCATTGAGCAATGAGCAGGGAGAGCCCCGATCCTGATTATGACATCCTTAATTTCCTTAATCTTATATCCGTCAGAGAATGAAGCACCATTGTCTGTCCACTCATATTTAAAGCTTTGCTTACGGATCCTCTCTCCCAACATTGTCTGCATCACAGGAAGCCGCTGCCTACGTTGTTGCCACTTATTCCGTAATGCTGCTCATGTCTCCACTCCTCAATCCATTGCAACATCGAAACCTCATCCGTCATCACCATGCGTCATTTTGTTTATTCACTTTATTATGCTGCTTCACCTGGGTTTGCTTTTCATTTTATTTTTATTAAATTCAACTTGTCTTTCAACACGTTTTATTGACTTGAGTTATAATTTTAAAAAATATTTTTTAAAAATAATTGAATATTTAAAATATTTTTAATCTTTTAAGATTTTTTTTTAAAAATAAACTCTATCATTGTTAAATATAAAAATAAACAATAAATTATAGTTACAAATTACCTATCAAAACTAAAACAAAGTAAAATTAACACATAACTAAATTGTGATCAATTAATAACTAAAGAAACATTTATAAAAAATAAAAGCAAACACTATTTATCCAAGTTAACCAAGCTACAAAAATAAATACAAATCATCCAATTTATCCTACACAAGATTAATCATTAGAATTAGTTAAAGAACACCTTAGCTATATTTTGACAAAGAATACTTCGGCAACAACTTGATAGAGAACACCTCAATGATATATTTTAGCGTAAACACTTCAATAAGACCTCAATTAGAATAACTTAATAAATTCTCACACATACAAAAAAAAAATCTTATCCTTGATTAAAATTATATTTTATATGTCTTTAAAAAAATGATCTTAAACAATATCAAAGATAATCTTATTCTAATTATGATTATTTTTTAGATATCTTTAAAAAAAAGATATTTGTATCCCCACTTTTGTGCAAGTACATATCCAAACTAACAAAACATGCAAAATATAAAAAGAAATGCATAATAAAAAAACATATAATTTTAAATAATAATAATAAATAATTTAATATTATGATAAGGTTAAGTTGGGTTGGTTCAAGTATCATCCATTCACAAAAGATTTACTCAAATCTCTTGGCTGGTATTTGATTGAATTGAATCTTCCATCATGTAACCAATGAACATACCAATTTATAATTGTACATGACTTATTTAAACATTTTAATTTGCAGGTACCTACGAAGGCTAATAATACTTTGGTGCTCTTTGTATTCAGAGGTTTTGATATCTTTCGTGAGGTGCTCCAATAATTTTCTTCCACCTATTTAATGATGTCATGTCATGAGAATAATTTGAACTTATTTAATTTTTATTTATTTGTATGAACTTAATTAAGTAGTTTGAACAAAAATAAATTTAATTAAGGTAATTGAGTAAACTAAATATTTTTTTTATATACCTATTAATCTATATTTAAATATTAAATGTACATTCTATAAATACTAGGGTGGGTATACAAACCCAAATTTGTGTACCTCCAAGTCCAAGTGAGTTTTGGACATTTTTTAAAAAAATCATAATTATAAGAGAAATTTGAGTCCAGTTTGAAACCCATGAACGTTATAAGCTAAGTCTGTGGGCTCATAATTTGTTTAAAGAGGCAAAATTGTCATTTAGGCTATCAGTTTATGTTAATATTGTGACTTTTTTGTTGTAAATTATGATATTTTACACTTTTAATATTGAAAATATTTAATGTTTTAGATTATTATAAATAATGATATAATTTTTAGTATAATATACTATAATTTAGTTAGTTTAAAAAATATTAGATATTTTTAATTATTTTTTAAAAAATATATGTATATGTATGGGCCTGCGAACTTTGTAGACCGAATACAAACTCTAAAAAAAGTCCATTTATTTTAGCAAACCGGATTTATTCAACCGTTTAAAATGCGGGCTTCTCAATTAGAGCTTAAACGGGTCGCACTAGTCCGTATACCCACCCCTAATAAATACTAGGATAAATTATAATTCATGCCCCTTAATTTATTCACTTATTGATATTTTGTCCCTTTATTTTTAATGACTCAAATTTGATCCCTCTATTTTATAATTTAATGACATTTGTACCATCTGTTAGATCATAGTCGTTGGCTATTAAACTATTAACATTGACTTCTCACGTGACTTGATTAAATGACTTCTCATATTGACACATGGGTAAAACACTTATTTTTTACATAAAAATAGGGGGGAATTCTTTCTTTTTTCCAAAATTAGAGTTTTAAGTCTACTTTTTCCTTTAAAACTAAAGTTTCAGGTTTTTTATCCATGTGTCAATGTGGGAAGTTATTCTATCAAGTTACGTGAAAAGTTAATGTTAATAGTTTAACAGTCAATGACTATCTTCTAATGGATGATTCAAATATCATCAAATTATAAAATAGACGGACAAAATGTAAGATCCTAGTTTTTAATAATAGGTAATAAGTGTGTGAAATAAATGAAAGAGAGAACTAAATTTAATTCAACTATAGTTAATAAATTAATTACGGTATATTTGGTTGAGGTATTTAAATAGATTTGGAATAATAAAAGTGATGTTTAGTTAAGTGAGAGTGAGAAGTGTGTGTGTATATATATAGACACACACTATACAGACACACACATATACATATAAAGGGCATATCTCGTGAGAATATCAAATTTATGAGAGTGAGAGGAGCAAATTTCAGCCATTGTTGAGATAAATCATTCATTCTCTCTCTTCCAACATTTATTATTTGTCACTCTTTTTTCTCTCTCCTCTCTTAATGACTAGGATTTTTCAAATATTCTTCTTTCTCTTCTTTGAACGGTTGAGATTTGCTCCTCCCACTCTCATATAAATTTGGTTTTCTCACTAGATATTTTTCTTACACACACGCATGCACACACACGTGTGTATGTGTGTGTGTATATATATATATATATTCCTTTGAGTTAAGGTTGTTAGAAGTATTTTGGAAATCTAATTATGAGAGAGAGTTGCGATTAGCAAATCAGAATTACTAAATGCAACCCTAAATCCTTTTCTTTTCTTCTTCTTCTTTAATTCCTCCCTTTTTTCTTTCTTCTAATTCTTCTTCATTCTTCTGTTTTTCTTCCTCTTTCATCACCGAACACTTCCCCTTTTTCTTTATTCTTTCTACCTTCTCTCCTTTGCATGCAACTTGCTTTGTCAATGGCATTCGATGAAATCTCTTCTATTGCTCCTGATTTTGAGAGCTGATTGTTATAGGTATGTCTAATCCTAATTTCTCGAGTCTTTTACCATTTGTTTTCAACTCAATCATTCTCGTTGAGGGGAGATTCACTTAAAAATTCCATTTCTTCTTAGATAATTTCTTTTTTTTAGGTTTTGAGTGATTTGTGTGAGTCAATTCTTCTCTATTTTCAAATTCAGTCTTTTAAGGGAGAAATAGGTAAAAGGGAGTTCAAAGTCAGATGGGCCACCTTGGTATCCGAATTTAATGTAATTAGACTTTTCAGAAAGCGTCTTGTATATGTTATGTGAATTTGTGAGCTTATGTTTAGGGGGAAAACATACGTTTGAATATTGTATATGATTTACTTGATTGGTAGATTTATGTTAAGAATATAAGTGAGAATTTAAAGAATTCTCAAATTGTATGTTAATTTCTATATCATGAACTCACCTTTTCTTGCATGTGTTTCTATGTTTGAATATGATTATTATGCTTTGCAAAAGAGTAAATGGCAATAATGATTCTCTAGGGTAGGAGTGATTGGGCTGAGGGAAGCGTGGTTTCACCAGGAGCTAGAGTTTACCGTTTTGAATTATATAGTTAACTTGGAAGATATGTATAGAACTCTTCGTAATATGCTATGTTTTGGATTTGTACAGGAGTATGTTTTAATGTTGATACCATAGAATACTTAAAAGAGAATGTACTACATGTATGTATGTTATTTGGTGTTTAAGTTATAATCTTTAAATTTTGTAATGAGATAGTTGTAATGTAAGTGTAATTGTGAAAATCTACAACTAAGGTTCTGTATACTGTAGGGTCTTGCTAACCAACGAAAACTTGTCTTTGTTAAGTTAATTCATGGCTTTGCGTCCAGCAAAATGTCTCGTTCAGTGCAAAGTTGTCTCAGTTGGAATTTAATGGCATTTGTGTCCAGCAAGAGGTCTCGCCCACCGCAAATTACTCTATGGTCAGAATTAATTTGGATTTTTGTCCAGTGACATATCTCGCTGAGTGAAATCCTTTCACTTGAATAGTCTAATTTAAGGTTCTGCTCGTTGGGCGACGATGGTCGCTGGGTGAACTATCCTGTCACTCGTTCGACGATCTATCTCACTCAACGAGCTTGTTCAGTGTAGTAATGAGTTATACTGTTGGAAGTTTTATATTCTTGGATTTTCATTTGATTGAAATGAGAGTGTTATGATTAATGATATAATTTCAATATTTTGATATTTAAACTACATGTGAATTGAGATATATTTATTGAGTAATTTTATAAAAAAGGGTTAGTAACTTGGGATATTACACAAAATTTGAGCAATTAAAAATAGAGGGACAAAATGTAGGTAAATGAATAAATTAAGGGACATAAATTATAATTTAGCATAAATACTAAGATAAAAGTAAGTTTTACTTAGATTTAATTATTCTTTAATTTTTTTTAAAAGGTTTACATGCATTTTATCATAATTAATACATTATTTTTTAATTTTAATTTATATGGTGGTTATATATATTTTACTTATTCAATTTATAATTTATATAGCAAATAATTAATACAATATTTATTATTTGTTATATTTTTAAGGGTTGTCATAAAATTTTAAATAATAAATAATTATATTTCTATATGAATAAAATAACAAAATGTTGGTATTATTAAAACTACTATATTGTAATTATTATTGAGTTAATTAATATAAAATATATATTAGTTGTAAATCTTTTTTTAAGAAAATTTTAATAAAGATAGTCATTACATGTTTTCTTTATAAGATTATATTTTGACTGAAAAATAAAACTAAAAAATATATATTTCAATTTTAAAACTTGAAAGTCTTATTGAATCTCCATTATATATGTTTCTAAATTTTATTGAACCTCAGTTATATATGTTTCTAAAAATATTACTTTTTTATGTTAAAAATACATCATTATTAGTTTTAGGAGACATAAATATGTATTCATAATTTCGGTTATATATGTTTCTAAAAATATTATTTTCTCATTATTAATTTTTATATAAAATCTTCCTTAAGTACATTATAATTTGGCTTATTGACCCAAGTGGGTTTATTTTTTAAAAAAATTACCAGTATGGGTCTGCTTTGAAAAATATTACCAGCATGGGTCTGTTTTGGGTGGTTGACTCGGTCAAACCGCAACTCCGAATTGCGGTTTCGTTGTCACGTCAGCAAAGTGATTACGTGGAAGCCAGCGTGGAAAAACGACTACGAAACCGCAAGTGGGAATTGCGGTTTGACTGAAAACACAGAAAACCGCAAGTCGCATCTGCGGTTTGAATTAAATATTATTTTTATCATAAACCGCAAGTGCGAACTGCGGTTTATGTTAAATATAATATTTAAATATCATCAAAGTGACTGTGGTTTAATGGTGAGAATTTGATGTTGTAGTTGTGGAAACCCGGGCTCAAATCCCAGCAGCCACACATAAAACTGCAAGTCGCATCTGTGATTTGAATTAAATATTATTTTTATCATAAACCGCAAGTGCGAACTGCGGTTTATGTTAAATATAATATTTAAATATCATGAAAGTGACTGTAGTTTAGTGGTGAGAATTTCATGCTGTGGTCGTAGAGACCTGGGCTCAAACCACAGATGCGAATTACAGGTTTATGTGTGGCTGTTGGGATTCGAGCCCGGGCCTTCACAACTACAACATCAAATTCTCACCATCAAATTCGAGCCCGGTTTTCTGTGTTTTCAGTCAAACCGCAATTCCCACTTGCGGTTTCATAGTCGTTTTTCCACGCTGGCTTCCACGTAATCACTTTGCTGACGTGACAACGAAACCGCAATTCGGAGTTGCGGTTTGACCGAGTCAACCACCCAAAACGACCCATGCTGGTAATATTTTTCAAAGCAGACCCATACTGGTAATTTTTTTAAAAAATAAACCCACTTGGGTCAATCAGCCTTATAATTTACTATATTTATTTTATTTTTTTTAAGAAAATCATATATATATATATATATATATATATATATATATATATATATATATATATATATATATATATCGTACATGAACGTGTGCAAGTGTATCTGCGAACGCGAGTGTGTGTATTTACACTAGATACTAAACTTAGTCAACTCACATATTAAATAATTTTATGTAGAATATTATTAGATTTGATCAATTCAACTCTTCAATTTTATGATATTATCTTATTAAATATATTTATTGAATTGTTTTTTAGAAGAAGAGAAAATAAAAATTTGTTTGGTAAGTATTATTTGGAAATTGTTTTGAAGAAGTGAAAATAAAAAAAATTGTTTATACTTATGAAAATTCCAATAACGAAAAGAAAAAAACAATATATTTTCACTGAGTTTTTAAAACAAAAATAAAAAATTAAAAATAAAAACTACTTACAGTTGTTTTTCTTTTTTAGTTTTTAAAAACTAAAAAATCTGAATTGTTTTTGAAAATTATTTTAAGAAAACATTAACCAAACAAGTTTTTTAATTTTTAAATACTAAAATATTAAAAATAGTTTTATAAAACTGATGTCAAACAAATACTTAATCTTCGTTTTAACCATTCATTTTCTTAAAATCTAACGATTAAATTAGTTACTCATTACAAACATCAGATTTTAAGAAAAGTGATGGGAAGGATAAAAAATAACTTCCTTAAACTTAGTCTTTAAGTAAGTGTATCTCTCTCTATATATGGGACATATATAGTGAGAAAACTAAATTTATATGAGAGTGAGAGGAACAAATATCATCCATTCAGAGAGGAAACAAAATAATAGTCGAAAAATCTCAGTTATTAAGAGAGGATGAATAAAAATGAGTAACGGATGATAAATGCTAGAAGAAAGAATAAGTAGATATGTACGATTTGATCTCACCATTAATTTTATTTCAATGACTGAGATTTGCTCTTTTTACTCTCATATAAGATATCTTACTCTCATATGATATATATATATATATATATATATATATATATATATATATATATATATATATAAGACATATATAGTGGGAAAGTTAAATTTATATGAATAAAAAGAGTAAACCTCAGCCAAATGAAAGAGAAGAATATTCGAACAATCTCATCATTGAGAGAGAAAAAATAGTGACAGATAATAAATGTTGGAAGAGAGATAATGAGTGGTAGATCTCAACTATTAATTTTTTTTTTCAACGGTTGAGATTTTCTCTTCTCATTCTCATACAAATTTGACTTTCTCACTAAATATGATATATATATATATATAAATAAGTTTAATTGGTATACACTTTGAGTGTAAAAGACTTTTACACTGACACTTAATCATAACTTTTCATTTATGTGACTTTTAAAGTATTAATCAGTAAAGTCAACAAATTTACCATGAATGAAGAGTTGTAATTGAATGTTGCTGTAAAAATCTTTACCGTGATAATGTATACCAATTAAACTCTCTCTGTATATAAAAGGATCCACTTACTCCAAAAGTAAGTTTAAAAGACTTACTCTCCATATTAACCATTTATTTTATTGAAATCTAATAGTTGTAATAAGTAATTAATCTTAACCATTATATTTCAAGAGAATGAATGATAAAGATAAAAAACAAGCATTTACTTTTAAAATAAGTAAATCTCTACTTTTATATATATATAGTTAGATGTCTGGTAAGACACATAACATGTTTCCGAGGTATAAACCAGAAGCAAAAATATAAACATTAATAGTCAATTATTATCGGTATTAATAACTTGGTAAGCACATGCAAGTGCAACCTAGTATCTGTCAATTTGGCTTACCTAAAGATGATTACCGCAAGATTTGCTGTAATCACACTACATTTAGTTCGTACGGGAATAAACTCATATGCATGCATATGCTTATGTATGATAAACATAATTTTTTTATCAATACTTACTTACACGCAAAGTAGAAGTGTTTTGCACTAATACTCCGTTTCAGTCCTTGGAACCTTCTCATAGTAATTCTACCTGTGAAAACAAAATGCATCAGGACATATATATGTGTTTAATTTTTATATTCTGACTTATATTATTAATTAATGAGAAAAAACTTATTCACGGAGCAGTAAAATTTACACGCTCAATATATATTAATTAAATTTTTAATTAGCTAATAATTAATTCTTTATTTATCCTATTAATACATTCTATTTTTATATATTCAATACGGCAACAATAATTTAAAAAAAAAGAAGAAAAAAAACCTTTTGATGCATGCAGCAATATCTAACAAATTAGGAATGAAATTTTTTTTTCTCCAATTAGTATCTTATTTTTTGTCTTTATCTATCACAAATTTATCATTTAATGAGTTACATAAAAAATAAAAATTTATTAAATAACATAACATTTATTAATTAATGAAAATAAAAAATAAAACAAATTTAAGAGAGTAGATTTTCACCCAACAAACCAATAACCATCTAATTATCAAGTGAAAGGCATAACCCATGAAAATGAGTACAGTGTCATAGCAATAGGGCCAGCCAGCTAGCCATGCAACTTTATGGATGACTGCTCTCACAGATCAAAAGAGTTCAAAACTTTTTGAAGATTTATATTATTTGTATAATTAAATTTTACATTATATTTTTAAATCATTAAAGTTATTATCTTTTTATTTAAATTTAAATATGACATGCATATAACTATATAATATAATTTTGTTGGTAATAATATTTTTCCTAATGCATGTGTTATAGTTAAAAATTTATCATGAATGAATTTTTAAAATGTTTAATTTTTAAGATAAAATATATAAAACAAAATGAAAACTAAACTGTTAACATTGATTAACACAACTGATAATAACTTGTATTTCTTAATCATACCACTTTGGATATCACGCACATTATGTTGAAAAGGAACATACCTAATCTTATACCACTTTGGATATCAAAGTCTCCAACAAAGCATTGATATCGACGGTAGTTAATCTGGATTAATATCATTGTTAAAATTAAAAACACTAAAATTAATTATATCAAGAAAATAAAACTCAAAGTTAATATATTAATAAATAACAAAAATTGTACAGTTTAATATAAAATAATCTTATCTTTTTATGATAAAAATAACACTAAAACTATATTATTTTCTTTGAGGTATCTAAATATAAAAATTATAGTATTTTTTAATTAATATATTAAATTTTACCAACAACTACCATGATTATCCACAAAAAAAATAATTATAAAGTAACAAAAATATACAATATTCTAATTTTATTACAGGAGAGAATAAAAAACTATATTCTCTACTTTAAATAATAAAATAATATCTGACCTCAAATTTTGTTAAATTAATTTTGATAATAATAAAAAGAATACATTCTCTGCTTCAAATAATAAAATAATATTTTTAATTCTTATTAAAAACTATTTAATAAAAATAGAGATACCTTAAAAATTGTTAAAAAATATGATTTTATACTTTTTGAACATATATATCTTGATTGGAAAGAAAAATAGAAAAATAATAGAGAGGTAAATATGAAAAATAATATAAAAATGACGAGAAAGGAAAAATGAAATAAAAAGAAAATAAAATTAAAGACTTGATATAAAATTACTAATAAAAATTTTACATACACATTGTATAATTTTTTAACATTAAAAGTTAGTTATTCTTATGTAAAAATATGCATAATATGCTTTTTTTTAGATAAACATAAATCGAATAAAAAATAGCATCATACGAGTACACTGAATAAAAAATACAATATATATTTTTTAAATTTGTTAAAAATTATATTATTTATTATTTAATGTTATAAAACATATAATTTTTAATAAATTACTTATCTATTTTTAAACAATATATGTTACTTAAAAAATGTATATATATATGTTTAATAAAATTATATTATGCATTTTTTTAATAAAGTTTAATTAGTATGCACTAAAAAAATATTTACATTGACGTTCAATCATACTCCTTTATTTATATGATTTTTAAACTATTAATGGTAAGTCATCAAATTTATCATAAATTAATAAATAAAAAGTTATAATTAATGAATGTCATTGTAAAACTGGTTACACACATTGCATACTAATTACACTTTTCTTTTTAGTATAATGTTTATATATGTATATATGTCCTTAATATTTTAAATATTAATATTAAATCATACCATTATACTACTGATTACTCATTAATTTATTTTTATTTCTTTTGATGTTTAACTTTATCGTGTATAAATTTAAAATATTTAATAAAATTAAAATATTATATTTTACTAAATTATTTTTATTTAATATTTCGACTTTTAATAGATATATATCACTAATAACTAATAAATATTAAATAAAAGAATATTTAAAAAATAAATATTAGCATATTAAACTTTCAAATTGTAAAAATGATAAGACTAAACATAAAAAGAAATGGAAGCAAAGAAGTATTTAATTTTTGTTCAATATAAATTGTTAATAAAAATAAATTTACTGTTTGATCGTTGTTTTTTTATTTGGACAACGTTGTAGAATTGCTAAGCAGTCACCATGTGCTTTGGCTGCATTTTTTCACGTTTTATATTAATGTAAACATATTTCGCAGCAGTAAGGTCTCGTATAGGGATGCGCAATATCCACACTGTCTAAATCCTTTTTCTTTTCAATAATATACTACATGCTCACACACTACAATGATTTTAGTTTTTAAATTAACTAACTTTTTTTTTAAAGAAAATTCATATAAATATAAGAAAGGAAATAAGAAATTATGTTGCGTTATATAATTTAACTCCTTAAAAATAAAATAATTCTTATAAACATTTTTTTCTTAATTATATATTTTTATTTTTATAGTATGTGTTTTTATACATTTCAATATACCAACTTAAATTAGTATTTTTTTAATTAAATAAAAAATAATTTATTATTTTAGTTGATAGTCAAACATAAAATATAATGAAATATTTATTATTTACACCTAAAAGTTTACAATGGTCAAAATGATTTTTAAATTATAGGTATATGAATTGACTACTCATAATATTGTTTTCAACACGAAATAACTGCAACTCAATTGACAATACATACAATTTGTGAAAATGATTTGAGTGTAATTAAATATCAAATTGAGGATTAATTCCATAAAAATAATTCAAACAAATGAAGCTTACCTTAGGAGCGTTTGGAAAGTCAAGCGTGTCGTCGTAATTGCGATGGTGAGAAAAATAACATTTTAAGCACTAGAAATTTAAAATATTTTTCATACTACAGAATTGGTGTTTACAACGTCACAATAATTTTTTTTGGCATAATAAATTCACATATGAAACTAGTCATGGCTAGTTATATAGGAGAGGATAAAAGAAATGATACTTGCAAAGTATAGAGTATTCTACAGTTAAGAGAATTCATTTAAGATATGAAATGTCATGCATGGCAATACCTTGACATCGTTGTTCATAGACTAATGGATGGATGGTTTACTTGCAAAGTATAGAGTTAACAAGTCCATTGTATAATAAGCAAAAAAAGATTCTTAATTATTAGATGACAGAAATAAAGAAAAGAGATGAAGAGACAGTGTGGTTAGGAGGGACTAATCCTCCACATGATCACTAATTATAATTTAAATCTTGATTAATATATAGAGTAGAAAATGTGTTTAGAGTTGGACTATGGGAATCGTTTATTGTCGGAAAAGAAGAGAGATAAGCGCATAACGTTTTGCCTTTTCATCAACGCCAAGAGGCCGATAAGTTGACAACTTAATTGCGGCTATTCGAGTTGGCAAAATGTAGAGAAAAGATAACGTTTTGTTTTGCCTCATCTAAGGACACGTACATTTGCATTGCATTGCCCCCTTTTTCTTTTATCTATTCCTACCTTAATACTACTTCCGTAATCTATGTTTTGCATTATTATATACTAAGTGCGTTATTGAATTGAGGTCGATATAATTAAAATTGATTTTGAATTCATATCATTTAAGTTTGGATGCTTTTATTATAAAAGTAAGTTTGGAGTAAAATTTAATCTAAAATTCTTTATCAAACATAAAAGTTACTTTAAATTTCTTGAACCAAAAATCAAGTTTTAACTTAGAATCATTTCTGAATTCTTTTATTATGGACTAAACTAATAAAAATCATCATAATTATGTTAGGGGAAATATGCTTTTAATTTTTTTTAAATATTACCATTTTTAGTATTTGCTACTGATTTTAACGACAACAAGTTTAGTAGTTATTTTAAAGAGAAAAAGACTTGAGTATTGTTAATGGAAAAAAATCTTACAATTTCATGTAATCACAAAATGTTACTACTAAATAATAGTATTTTTTAATTGACTGTCCCAATTTGATAAAATGAAAATAGTTAAATAATATTTTATTTTTTCTGAGTTAAATAAATGATAAATAAACATGTATTTCTTTTTAGTTATTTAATTTTACGATAGTAATAATTACAATTACAATTTTTATTTTATAATTTTTATTTTTAGTCATCCAAATAAAATTGTATAAATAAACAAGTAAATAAAAATTAAAGTATGAAAAAACACATCTTAATCTTATTCATATTCATGTTGTTTATTTGACATATTTACTTATTAATTAATTATTTATTTTATCTTTTATCCTTTATTTTTATTTTTTTTGTTTGTTTAAGTGTACATGTAAATATATGATTTTACCCAATGCATATAGTTAAGTTGATAATACACACTAGGTTTTATGTGGGAGGATCTAAGTTTGTTGCCGAGACTCTTGAAGAGGAATGAGGAATGACTTTTTTCTTCTATATACAAAAAAGAAAAAAATTTAACCAAATGACTCATCCTATATTATTTATCTTAATAACATCTTTTACTATTTAGGTTGAGAAATTAATTGTTGGAAAGCTAATTTCTCAACAGTGATTTTTTTATGTAAAAAGATTATAAGAAATTGGTTGCTAGACAACAATTTCTTATAGGACTTTTTTTTCAAATTTATTTTTTAGTCAATTTTTTAAGTTTTTTTAAATTTATTTTTATTTAATTATGTGTTTTATTTTTATATTGAGTGTATCTTTTTTTATTATTTTAATTTCTTTTAAACGCTTTGTAATCTTTTTCAGTTTCTATTTCTTAAACACTTTTTACCAAAATAATTTTAAAGTAATTTAAAATATTAGGCTTAAAAAAATTAATTTAAAAAAATTAAACTGAAAAATAAATTATAAATAATTCTAAAAAAAATTAAAATAACAAACACTACACACAATATAAAAATAAAACACATAAAAAACAAAATGAAATACAAATTAACTTAAAAAAATTTTAAATCATAATTTAAATAAAAAATAAGTACGTAAAAAATAAATTAAACAGAACTTAAAACAAATTTAAAAAATAAAAGTGAAAAAAAATTTAGTCAATTTTTAAATTTATTTTTATTCATGTAAATTGTTTTAAATCATGAATTTTTAAATTAGTTTTTTTAGTTAATTTATATTTTATTTTATTATGTGTTTTATTTTTATGTTGTGTATATTTTTTATTGTTTTAATTTTTTTAAATGGTTTGTAATTTATATTTCAGTTTTTTAAGTTAAATTTTTAAAAACTTTTTACCAAAATAATTTGAAATATTAGCTTTAAAAATCTTAATTTAAAAATAAAAAAAAATTACAAAGTATTTAAAAAATTTTAAATAACAAAAAATATACAAACATAAAAATAAAATACATAAAAAAATAAATACAAATTAACTTAATTTTTTTGAAAATGTTTATCTTTTCTGTGTTTTATTAACTTAAAAAAAATTGGTTAACCTAAAAAATTTAACTTAAAAAAACTGAAATTACAAAGCATTTAAAAAAATTAAAACAATAAAAAAAGATACACAACATAAAAATAAAATACTTAATAAAATAAAATATAAAGTAACTAAAAAAACTAATTTAAAAATTCATGATTTAAAACAATTTACATGAATAAAAATAAATTTAAAAATTGACTAAATTTTAAAATTTATGATTTTAAAAAATATACATAAATAAATAATGAATTTAAAAAATTGACTAAAAAAATAAATCTAAAAAAAATGCCCTATACAAAGATTTTCTTCATAAAAAAATCACGTTGAGAAATTAGTATCTTAACAACCAAGCTCTCAACATGAATAATAACAAAAGAAGTTATTTAAGTAAATAATGTGGAAGGTGAATCATTTAGATTTTTTTTTATATATATAAAAGAAAAAAAACCGTGAAGAGTTAATAAAGAAAAAAAATTTCTAAACAACTTATTGAAAGGTGAAAATCTGAAAACATCTTATATCCTAATGTAATCCACGCTGAAAACTCTAAGTTTAACTAGATTTTTTAGTGACATGTCATTTTTTTTAGTTTCGATTATTAATTTTTTGTAAGATCAATTTGGTTATAATTTTATAAAAAATAATTTATGGAAGAGGACTCAAAGATCAAGTTTATTCACTTGTTGAAGGAGGGAATAACTGTGCAAACCTCTTAGCTAAGAAAGGCGCACATGCTAATATTGAATTTATTGAACTTTCATCCCTCTTTGGAGATGAAGAGTTTTTTTTTAATTAGTAGTTGTGCATATCCCTTTTGTGAGGTTGCATTTCTTTCACCTTTTCTCTTGTTTTTAACCTATACAAAAAAAAAGTCTCAATACGTGATTTACAAACATTATTATTGCAGAAATACATCACTATTTTATCACTTTTGTCCAAATAATTTTAAGGATTCTCTCACCCCACCACCTTTCCGCTCCTCTGAGAAAAACAAGAATGTCTCCTACATTACCCGTACCGTAGCGACGTAATTTCATATAATCAATAAAAATTCAGATTAAATTGTAATTATATTTCATTTACTTTTTAAAATGAAGAATATATTATTTTTAACTTTTTGCAATTTAAATCTTTGTACTTTGAATTTCATAATCATAGTAATGCTTAAAATTTATAAAATTTTAGCTTTTTTTTTTAATTTGCAATTTTAGTAAACAAAAAATTTAATGGTGAGACTAAAATGTGAGTTTTTAAAAATAGAAAGATTTAAAGTAGAATTATTAAAATTACAAAAAACAGATTAAGATTAATGTGTTTTAAAACAGAATGATTGAAATAATAAAAATAAAAATAGACTAAAATTTTGAAAAACTGAAAAAATTAAAATCTCCAATTCCAAAAAATAAAAGGACAAAAATTTTAATTTAACCAAAACTTGAATATAAATAATTAAAAGCTCATGTTAAATATTGTGTGTGATAAACAATATAATTATTTTAAGATAAACAATAATTTAGTGGCGAATTTAGAACTCAAGACTAGTGGGAACAATGTATCTAAAAAAATAAATCTAATAATAATTGTCATACATATATTGATGAAAAGGCAAAAATAAACTTTCAAGTTAAATATAAATAAAATGATAATAAACATATAAAAAAAGTAATAAAAATAATGGGTTCATACACATAAATAAGAAGTATAAATATTAAAATAGGAGGTACAATTATTTATCTTTAATTACATAAAAATATGAAAGAAGATTAAAACATGTAAAATTAGGGTTCAAAATATAAAATTTAACACATATAAAAGTGACTTTATTAAAATGTAGGAGTGCATTTGTCCACTTAAAATAAATGTATGTTCATCCTGATCAATATACAAAAACTACATTAATATATATTTTAATGAGAAAAATATTCATACACTGTTATCAAGGTTAGAGAGAGTTTACGTAAACTTAAGAGTTTGATAATCTTGACTCATAAACTTGTAAGAGTTTACTTTATATAAAAATAATAAAAAATATCTATGAATAACATACAATTAAATATTTTAACAATATAATAAATTAAAATAGTAAAATACGTTCCACAATACTTAAATAGCAATGCATTATTACCAGATGATGAATTGCAAATGTGATAATAATAGTAGAACATGCACATTGTTATTGATGTTTGTTATTGAATGAAGGTTTGATGTTCTTAGAGGTAAATGTTTTTCGATTAAGAATATAGACTAAGTAGTAAACCCTAAATGTCTATAAAACAACTTAATTTATTGACTCCACGACTCAATAGTAAACTCGAGAATTTACAGAGTTTGCATAGAGTTTATCGAACTTACTTAGAGTTTACTAAAAAGAGAGTTTGCAACGAGTAAACTCGCAAAAGGTAAGTGAACTTGTAAACAAACTTGTAAGAGTTAACTCAATAGTTTAATAAACACGTTCTTGTAAAAAGTTTTACATTATCATTTAATAACAACTCTTTATATACAGTAAGTTTGTTAACTTTATCAATCAATAAATTAATAATTGAAAAGTTAAGTATTAACTTTCTAGATATTATACTCTTTTTTAATTAAGTCAATTGTATTATCAATTAATAGATTATTTAATCCACTCGAAAAAAAAAAAGTCTTTTTTACCGAAAAAAATGGCCATACAAGTATTAGCTACTCAATACATGAAACCAATGAATTTAAAAGCTCAATGCCTACTTAAATTTTTTGGCAGCTTGAAAACATCAAAGCCGTCCTTATTCATGATAATGCTAAAAAAACGCTGTTTCATAAAAAATAGTCCGTCTGAACCATAAAAATAAAAAAAGTAATCAGTTACAGCTTTTATATTCCACTAAAAAAAATGTGTAAATCTTCATTTTCAGTATATCTAATTTACAACTTGGTACTAAAATATTATATTGCAAACCTTGAATTAATCTGTTGAAAGTTAATCTATGATTCTCATATTCCAAGACTAATGTTGATTAGATCACTAGATCTCCAACAAAAAGAATTTGAACTGGCTTAATATTGTTTTCTGCGCAAGTGCTACAGATGATTTAGCTTAATTAATCTTTGATCAGATGTGTCGGACCCATTAAATCAAATTGCAACTTGATCAGCAGCAGTGCAGTTTGTGATCTTATGTATCATCATTCTGAAACCGCTATCCCCACAAAGTTTGCCATCCCATTTGGTACATAATCCCTGGTTTTCTGATGCATCTTATTCTATATATTAATAATAACACAACAAATCATGTCCATCTTATTTTATACATTAATAATAAACCCAGATCACACACATAAGACACATTAACCATAGATAGGAAAACCAAGTCACCAGAGGTGACTTTACCAGCCGGCTTCGGCAGTGTTAACCAACTTTATGCTTTGAATACTCTGCTGCTTGCTGACCTACGTATGAGGTAGATTTGAATTTCAAGTTCGGAACATTTTATACACCGAAAGAATCTTATCTCTCTCAAATGACTCAGGTGATTAATTGGACTTGCTAACTTGGTGACAAAAATTTCCCCTTGAGCATTGTAACATAGATTTTCATATTGTTTGTTCTGCATTAATGTCATTTTCATATCCTCGTCCGGCATGTGAGCCTTGAAAAAATAGAAAATTAATTCTTACATCAGTTGGTCAAACTATATCTACCCCTCTAGTGATCACGCAGTCTAACGATGTCCGTGATCCACTTTTGCTATGATAGATTAGGCAGATGAGACATTTGTGGGTGAAATGCCGAATGGCCCAATTCAGAAACTATTCAAATTTCGTAATAATTTATTTGACTAAGATTTCTGTATGGTTATGGTTAAAACAACTAATATTAATAACTACAACGTAGTAGAATTGTTGTGCTTCTCTTCTCATACATTAATGTTGATTTTTTAATAAAGTGCTGTCAATTTTCAAATGTCTCAAAACTGTTTTGTTTTTGTTTTTTTGGTAAGCTGTCTCACAACTGTTTATAGTAATTAATTTCACTCTTGAAAAAAAAGTCGTACTACCAATCTACCATTATATGGAAGGAGCTTGTAAAGAAGCATCAAACACAATAAATAGAAAAGTGACAAATTTATTTGGAAACAAGAAATATCCCTTGAATGTGAAAAGTCTCTCGAGAAGTGAGAAGTGATTGTTTATCATTTATTATAATTATTGATTACTCTTGCCCACTCTTAAGTTTGCGTTTCTCTTAGTTATGTTTGTTATTTGTTAGTTATGTGTTAGCCTATAACAAATTCTGTTGTGAGTTTTCTCTGTATATAAGCTACTCTCTATTCTTTGTATGAGTAACTTTTGCTTCTCAATAACATAGCTAGTTCTTCTCTAACTTTTTTCTCTCGAGTAGCTTTTCTCTCGGTCTCTTCTCCCTCATGCATGGTAAGTACCATTTGTATTATGGTATAAGAGCTCTATGATTGAAGAGCTATCCTGCGTCTCTGATTCTATTTCTCTCCTCTTTCTACCTCTCGTTTTCTTCTCTTTCTTCCTTTTATGATGAATCAAGGTATCAATCGATTGCACAATCTGACATTTAATTAAAGACTCAACATTCATAGTCCCTACTATTTGGATATGAGTGAAAATCCTACAATCGCACTTGTTTCTCCTATTATGGAAGCATCAAATTACAATTCATGGTGTAGGTCAATGACAGTAGCCCTAAGTGCAAAAAACAAGGTCGAATTCATCGATGGAACCCTCACAGAACCGCCATAGTCAAATCCTTTACATCCTACGTAGAGAAGATGTAATAATATGGTAGTTTCTTAGATAATTCACTTTGTTTTAAATTCAATTAAGCAAAGCAGATTGTGGATGATAAAGCTTCATATATCTAAAACGATTTCAAAGCACGATACTCAAATGGCGACTGAAGATGCATTTATGAATTACAACGAGAGGCTTCATCTATTGAACAAGGTGATATCTCAATTACAAATTACTTCACAATCTGGTATGAGACGAACTTAAAAGTTTCAGCCAAATATAATTTGTTCGTGTTTGCCACAATGTTTTTGTGATGCACTCATCACAATTTCAAAGAGAAAAGCTCAGGATCAGATTATGCAGTTTCTTTGTGGGCTCAATGACTAGTATAGTCATGTTAAAAATCCAACATTCTCATTATGGATCCCTTACCAACTATTTCAAAGGTCTTCTCCTATGTTTTGCAACAAGAACACCAAGTCCATAACAGTGTTGGAATTCTTATCAACCTAAGCATCAAATCCAAAAACTCCATGCTAATGCCTCCAATCATGGCTTCACATGCAACTTTCGTGGAAGACACGACTATACTGAAAGTAACTGCTACAGGCTACATAGCTTGCTTTCTAATAATGGAGCTAGAAATAAGACAATACAAGGGCGCAACACTAAATTGCACACATTGTGGAAAGATTTTATGTATTTCTCCCTAGCAAAAGACCTTGGCTAGCAGGATTAGAGAGAGGGCATGGCTAAGAAGGAGCTTTATGAAGACCTTAGGGCTATAGTCTCAATTTTATGTAAATAAATTGTGTAGTTTTAGTAGTTTGTTGAGTGAGTGTAATTTTATAATTTTAGGTCTTGTATTTTGAGCTATAGTTTTTATTTTCTCTAGGAGATGTGTTTAGTCCCTTTAGAGTAGTGTGTTAATTAGTTGAGTTTGGCCTAGAAGAATATGGACGTGTGGTTTCTCCTTTTCACACCCCTAATTGCTTCTAAAACCCATCTAACTAACACATGAAACATGTAGGAGACATGTGAGGTCCCTTGTTCCCTTAGAGTGGCGCCATATCACACTCTCCCTTCTACATGGTTGTTCTTGTTGTTTCTTATTTGAATTTGAATTTTAGAAGTGTCACGTCACTTCCCTCCCAAATTCAAATTCAAACTAGAGGGAACATAGATCTTAATTTTTAAGGACTTGTTTGGATATTTTCTTTTCCTTCCCTTAGCATGACTTGAACCTCCGATACTTCCCCTTCCTTTTATAAATAGATCTTCACTCACTCTTGTACACACTTTTGATCATTTTATACAAATTAGAATTTATGAGACTCTTGTGAGTATCTTCTTGTCTCAAAACCTTAAGAGTGCTTCTATGACTTTTATAAAGTATTCCTTTCCTTGTTGCAAACTTCTACATCCAAGGCTTATCTCTTAGAAGACTGGCGCCTCCATTAACCTTGTCTCTCCTATTCATCACTATATTCTTCACCTAAGGAACCTCTTGAAGCAAGATCCTAAGGAGAGAATTCCAAGAATACATCAAAGTTATCATACCATTGATGTATGCTATAAGAAGCATGGGTATCCTCTATGTCGCCACCTTGATAGTAATAAGAAAGTGAATGTGAGTAGCTTAATGATTGGTGATGTACATGTCATTGAAGATTCTGATAAGCAACAGGATATGTCCAATGATATTCATTTTACCCCTAAGCAATATCAAGCCCTGTCAGCCTTAATCTAACAACCACGACATGATGCCTCTTCTATATCTACTCCATGTGTGAATCAAATTAGCACTTCTCCCATACCCACTCCAAGTATCAATCAAATTGGCACATTCCTTCCATGTTCTACGAGTAACGAATCTGCTTAGATCCTTGACTTCGGAGCCATTGATCACATCTCCTCCTCTCTAGACCACTTTACGTCTTATTTCCCCATGAAACCCATTATTGTTTGCCTTCCCAATGATTAAGAGGTTCTTGCCACTGACTCAAGTCTTGTTAAATTTTCAAAATTGTTATTCCTCACTAATGCTTTTATATTCTTTCATTTACTTTTAATCTTATTTCCATATTCAAACTTGTGTCTTCTCTTAACTATATCCTAATTTTTTTCTTCTAATCATTTTGTCATACAGGACCAGAACACCAAGATGATGATTGGTATAGTTGTTGTCCATGCTGGCCTTTATCTGCTTCGCACCTCACCTCAAAAGCACACTCAACCTTCTCCCCTTCGTACTTGTACTACTGTCACACACCCACAATGTAATAAGTTACCTATTGACCTTTGGCACTTCCAATTAGGACATCTTTCACATGAACAATTACTCATCCTACAAAAATATTATCCATCTCTTGTTAGTGACAAACAATTCATTTGTAATACATATCATTTAGATAAACAATGTTAGTTTCAATTTCCACTTAGTGACTCTTATGCCTTTTCTAACTTTGATCTATTGCATGTTGATATTTGGGACCATGTGGCAAAACTTCTTTTCATGGATAGAAATATTTTTTTTACAATTATTGATGACCATTCTTGATATACATGGATTTTTCTCATGCATTCCAAATCCAAAACTCATAAACTTTTATAGGATTTCATTATACATGTTGAAAGAAAATTTGACAAGAAAGTGAAAATAATTCGGAGTGATAATGGAGCTAAAATCTTACGTACTTCTCTTCCAAAGGTATCATTCATCAAACCATTTGCATTGAGACACTTGAACAAAATGGCATTGTTAACAGAAAACATGAACACCTCTTAAATGTTACTTGTGCTTTATTATTTCAATCTCATTTACCTCAAATGTTTTGGTCATATGCATTATTACATGTTTTTTTCATCATTAACTGCTTGCCCATACCTTTTTTAAATAACGAAGCACCCTATGAAATTTTACACCATCATATGTGTGACATTTTGTCTTTGAAGGTATATCGTTGTCTCTGCTATGTTACCACTTTACATGCCCACCGTAAAAAACTTGATCCCAAAGTTGACTCTTATATCTTCCTTGGCTTTAAGCCACACACTAAAGGCTACGTCAGTTACAACTTGACTTCTCGAGCTATTGTAGTTTCTCGACATGTTGTTTTTTCATGAGGACTATTTCCCCTTTTATACCATATCTAGCGCATCCATTTCCCTTTACCCAATTACTATCTCTTTTTTGCCCATACACTTTCAGTCATTTGCCTTATATGATACTAATGAACACATATTTCTGAAACTGTTCTTTCCCTTGATCCAGCTTGCCTATTTCTAATACCATGGAATCCCCTCTGTTACACATTCCCATAGATTGAGAAAACCCTCTCACCCACCTTGAAGACTTCCACACTGCATTTACTTCAACTTCCACCAATAATCATCTAGGTATTCGCCATCCTATTAGCATTGCTTTTTCTTATAATCATCTATATTTTTCATATCAACATTTCATCGTGTCTGTTTGCTCTATAATTGAACCTAACTCTATTAAGAAGCTTCCAAACATGATTCTTAGCTTAAGGTAATGCATAAGGAAATATCTTACCTTACTTCCTCCAAACTAACGCGCCAATGGTTTTCATTGGGTCTATAAAATCAAGCATAAAGCATATGGTTTCGTGGAGCGCTATAAAGCTTGCCAAGCTGCAAAGGGTTATACCCAACAAGAGGGTCATGATTATTTGGATACGTATTCCCTAGTTACCAAGTTAACCACTTTCCGACTGCTTCTTGCTATAACATCCATGCATCACTGGTCCCTTAAGCAACTGAATGTCAACAACACCTTTCTCCATGGCACTTTAGATGAAGAAGTTTACATGAAACACCCCCAAGTATCTCTCCATCCATTCCTGGGCAGGTTTCTCGTCTGCAATGCTCTCTCTATGGATTGAAATAAACAAGTTGTCAATGGTATGCTTGCTTGTCTTCATTCCTTACTTCTCATGGTTATTCGCAGCCTCTATCTGATCACTCTTTATTCCTCAAATGGTCCTCCTCATCTCAATTCATTGGACTACTTGCATATGCATATGATATTGTTTTAATTGGCAATGACATTTCTGAGATTACTCATATTACTGATCTTCTCAATGCCACCTTTCATATTAAAGACATTGGTGATCTTCGTTACTTTCTTGGCCTGGAAGTTGTCTGCACAAAGAATGGGATCAATATTTGTCAAAGCAAATATGCTCTAGACATACTAAAGGATTATGGTCTTCTCGTTTGCAAACCTACCAATTCACCTATTGATCATTCTACCAAATTTCATAAAACTTCAGGTGATCTTCTTCTTAGTCCCTCACCATATCTGAATCTCATTAGTTGTCTGATTTATCTTCCTCTAACGCCTTGATATATCATACATTGTCCAACACCTCATCCAATTTTTTTATTCTCCCTGCTCTTATCATCAATATACTTCTCTTCAGATTATACGTTATCTGAAAAATGCACCAAGTTCTAGGATCTTTGTTCCATCCCACAATCCAACTTAACTAAAAGCTTTTAGTGACTCAAATTGAGTCAACTGTTGTGACACTCGTAGATCTGTTTCTAGGTTTGCAATGTACCTTGTTTAGTCCCCAATCCCCTAGAAATCCAAGAAGCAATCCACAATATCACATAGTTCATCTGAAGTCAAATATCATGCTTTTGCCACAACTGCTTGTGAAGGCCAGTGGCTCACCTATCTTCTTGAGGATTTTCGTGTTGCTTTTGATCAACCAAAGCTCCTTGGCCAATCCATATTACATCTAGCAGCTAATCAATTCTTCCATAAACGAACAAAAAACATTGAAATTGTTTGTCACCTAGTTCAGGAAAAGGTTAGACAAGGATTTTTGAAACTCCTTCCAGTTTCATCCGAGCTGCAACTTGCTGACATTTACATCAAGACACTGTCCCTTTCTGTTTTCCGTGCTTCTCATTCCAAGCTAGGAATGTCTGATATCCATTCCTAACTTGCGGGGGGATCTTGCCCATTGTTAGATTAGTTAGTCTCTCTGTTAGTTATGTTTGTTATTTATTAGTGATGTTTGTTAGTTCTATTGTTAGCATATAACTAATGTTATTATGAGTTAGTTTTCTCTTTGTATAAGCTACTCTCTATTTTTGTATGAAACTTTTGTTGATCAATAACATAGCTATTTCTTCTGACTTTTCTCTCTTAAGTGATTTCTCTCTCTCTTCTCCTTCGTGCATGGTATTTAGCATTCGTATTAACTATAGATATTTATATTTAAGTTTGAGTGTTACATATACTTGCTATTTGGGAAAGGATTTTTTAAGATTTAAAAAATTATAATCTTGTTTGAGATAATAATTCTGTTTTTTTTGTGATAGGTTCCGAATCATGTGAATTCTCTGTCTATCATTTCTTTTTGGTGTGCTTTCTAATGTGATTCTGTCATCAATCATGTGTATAGGTGCAAAGTTTTCTCAAAAGTCTCTTACACGTAATAATGCACTAATCAGTTGCAGCTTAAAGTTTCATGGCATTGTAATGATAGGACCAAAGATTTTAAGTTTGAGTTCTAATTCTTTCACACTTATCATATATTCATTCACTTTATACTTTTCTTTATCTCTCTCTTCTCTTTCAAATATCACATCGACACATCATAGCTTTAAAACGCAAGTATTTTATATGAATGAAAATGGAGTGAAACGTAGAAAGAGTGTGAAAGACTCACTTTCCCTTTAGTTTATAACAGAATTAAATCAATAGTTGAATGGTGACAAACTGAGAATAGGGAAACAAAAACTTGTACTTTACATAGGTAAGATAATGATCTATTTCATATCCACTGACGGTGCAGGGTTACACAATAATGAGTGATTCATGCCTTAAAACAACTGGCTGCTAGTGTTTGATAAACGCGCTTGTACAATAGTGTACCTTACAATTTACGTGATATAATTAATATACTCTCTTTTTTTTTAACCTGGGTATCTCCGTGTCGAAAATCAAGACTAATTCCTCAATGAACTTACTTGAGTTTGCTCTTGACGCTATCAAACATGTACAGAAAGCTAGCAGTGCTTGAGCTTGCACTAATCAAATTAATTAATTAATAAATTCCTTTTTTGAGAGGTCAAAGGTACCATCTGTGTTAAATACGGGTTTTCTTGAACTTTTATTTTTTACTTTTGTATATTGCTAAATAGAAAACTAAACAACGTAGAGAAGTTTGATTAATAAGCAACTAGCAGTATTTATATATATATATATATATATATATATATAATCTACTTGTAGCTGTCTGTATAATGACTTGTTTTACTCCGACGCAGGAAAGATGACAAAACATTTAGGAAACACCACGAGTTAAAAAAGTAATATTAGTTGTATATAACGTGCAAGTTAATTACGTGAAAATTACTGATGATAATTACGTGAAAATTTTTAACATTATTGTAGTTAAATTCCTCGATCCATCCATGTGAAATAAAATTATATAAAAACAAAAAGTCATCCCGTGTCACTACCCTCTGCTTCCCTATACAGCTAAAGACAAATTCCTGATAGATTTCTCTCTCTCTCTTTGGCTTCTTTGATCTTTCCCTTTTGGTTTTTGTTTCTGTCCAAAAAAACCGAGATTACTAAAAGTTAAACCCACGATTGTTTATCTTCATCTGAATCACCTAATGATGATAAAGAATCTTCCTTGATTTCAGCTTTGGGTGGTTTTTCTGCACCAACTTCCATGCTGTCATCATCATCAACAGCAACACCACTGGTTAGTTTCTTTGCCCTCAGAGCCTCAGCATCCCAATCCGTTTGACTCAGAATGACCAACATGGTCACTGCACAAGACCCCTGAGCCGCAAGTAATCCAAGCCACAAACCTTGAAAATCAAACCCAGCAAAGAAACCAAGCCAAACTGCGACAGGCATTCCAACAAGATAGAAACAACCCAAGTTAATGTTAGCACCAATTTTAGGTCTTGCCGTGCCTCTTAAAACCCCACACCCTGTTGTTTGAGGACAGTTTCCAAGTTCGCAAAGTCCTATAATGGGTAACACCAAGGAGGTCAAAGATATTATCTCTTTGTCTTGTGTGAACATGGTGGCCCAAATGTTCCTAACAAGAATGGTGAAAAGAAAAGCTAAAACACCCAACATGAAGCTGCAAGAGAGGCCAACTATGGCAGAAAGCTTTGCCTTGGATGGCTTTTGAGCGCCAAGTTTGTTGCCAACTCTTGTAGACACGCTGAAGCTTATTGAGGATGGGAAAATGTAGAGCAAAGAAGTAGTTTGGATCAAAATCCCCATGGAAGCGACGGTTGCTCTAGGATTTAGCAACAAGCCACATAGCAAAATGATGATCTCATACCACCACCATTCAAGACAGACGGAAATGCAGCTAGGGATGGCGAAATGAAGGATGGAATTCCATTGGGTAAAGCAGTGGAAGGAAAAACCTGGCCATGATTGTTTGTGTGTGCCAGAGAAGAGTATGTAGAGAATCAAGGAAGCTAGGAGGTTGAAGTTAGTGCAGAGGGAGCTGAGAGCGACGCCTTTGATTCCCATATTGAGGTGGAAAAGGAGAAGGTAGTTGATGGGGATGTGGAGGAGAATAGAGAGAGTGGCACAAAGGGTGAGAGGCAGAGTAATGGATTGGGCCCGAAGGTAAATTCGTAAGGGGTGTAAAAAGGATTGTGCAAAGAGGTCGGGGATGGAGTAGAGAAGATACAACTGGGCTTGTGTGGCTATTGCGTCGTTCTGGCCACAAAAGAGAAGGATGCGCTTCATGTAGAGCCAAAGGAGAGAGATTGGGAGAGAAGTGAAGAGGAGCAAAAGAACGGTTCTTTGTAGGCAGAGTCCGAGCAGGGTGAATTTTTTGGCACCAAAGGCTTGTCCGCAAATGGGTTCCATTCCGACGGCGAGCCCCGAGAGGATGGAGTAGCCGGTTATGTTGGCGAACCCAACTGCGAGTGAGCCTCCGGCTAAGGCCAGCTCTCCCAGGTGGCCCAGGAAGAGCATGGAGATCATTGAACGACAGTATAGTAAGAGACCCGTCAGGATCATTGGGAGACCTATTTTTGATATCGAAATCACTTCCTTCATCACCATTCTTCTTTCTTCATCGCCTCTTCTTTTGTCCTTTTCTATCAACCGCTTCTTCATCATCGCCTCCTCCGTTTTCTCTGCCTCTGCCACTTTCATTGAAACACGTTATCAGAGAGACAGGATTAAAGGCCCTGCCTTGTGTGCTGCCTTTTATAGCTACCAATACGCCCTTTAAAGCACCCCTTCGTTAACCAATATCACCAATAATCTTTTTTTTTTAAATCCTTCTCTCTCATTTATATTATACAAAACATCATTCTCTTAAAAACTCCTTGTACATTCTTGAATTAAAGGTATTATTGAACCCCTTAACTAGTGTATATGCTCTAAAAGACGGGGGATAAAGGATCATCCAAACACTTCCTTGTTCCTTGTCCCCACAAAATAACAATAAGACATGGATTTCATTGCCAATGTCTGCTAACATGAGCAGATTTAAGGGATTTAGTTATTTTTTGTTTATCCAATAAGACGGAATCACTAAGTGGTTAAGTAGTTGAGTGGAAAATGCTCTTACTTCTCTTTATTTTAAAAAATCAATCGACTATCGAAGGTTGCATGCTTTGAAATGTGGATCTACATCATATTAGAAGATAATAAATTAATAATTAGCTGAATTTAAAAGTGGAATATTATTTCCATTTAAATTTACCATCACATTATTCACAAACTAAATTAATTTAATTATTAATTCATTTTTCACCAAAAGTATATATCCCTTTAATGCATAAGCAGAGAATATTGCATGTGCTAGGATGAAAATTAAATCTAACATTAATATGTTTGACTGAAATTTGAATTTCAACTTCAAACACCACACATTATTACAATCAATAATTGATTCATAACAAGATATTTAATTTATCACCAAGTAATGCACAATTATTTTTTTCATTAATTAAATTGTTTATATTTGGATTAATTAACTCATCTATGATTCAATTACCACTCCAAGAGTCGGACCATTCAAATGGCTAGGTAAAGTAACCTTACAAGGTAACCCTAGAGGTATGTAATCAACCAGTCCACTTCTTCTCTCTTTGAGTATTATATGATTTGACTATTAGAATCTTTTTTGCAAGTACCTATATGTAAACCACATCCAGCCAACACAAGATAAAAGGAGAACACCGATCACCAAGTTTTATTAATAAAAATAAATATTGATAGACAAATGTTAATAAAGAAAACAACAATAATTTCTTTATTCAATAAGAAAAAATCATAAATACTTTCAATAAAAAAGAAAAAAAGATAACAATATTTGTTTTGTTACAAATTGTTATTGTTAATGAATCTTTAATCATATAATAACGATGTTGATTTAAAATTCAAGATTTTATTTTCCTATGAATTTTTAAAATTAGTGTTCATACTATTTAATAATGCATTTTTTTAATGTGATTCACATCTCATGTTTACATCAATAACAAGTTTTTGGGACAATTGAAAACTCACAAATACTCTTTTCTCATCATGACCCCTTTCTCCACTTAGCATGATAATCTTGTCTTCAAGCCAAGTGATTTTTCTTATCTTGGACTTTCTATTTATAAAACTATCTTACTATCTTAAATGAGGAAATAAATATCTAATTTACAAATAATATATTTAAAATATAAAAAAACCCTAAAGATAAATTAATTTGTAAATACTATCTTCTCCAAAATAATTCAAAATTAAAACAATTTAAATTATTTTTTAGGAATTCCTTGTTCAATTAATTAATTTTTATAATTTTATTTTCAATTATCATGATGCTTGTCATATATGTTCTACAAACTATGGGCTTTGGCATGTTTCTCCTATACGTTTTGTGAGTATTAGATGGTCTTGACTTATTGATTTGTACTGTCAACTTCCTTCATTAAAACATGACGCTTGACTTCTATCACAATTAGTTTATCAAGCTTCTTTAACATTCTTTCTTTGTTGAGGAAAAAAATAATAATTTCTTTATTGATATTGATAAGAAAAACATTATAAACACTTTAAGAGAAAAATAAAGAAGATAATAATATTTTTTTTAATGTGATTCGCACCTCATAACCCACTTTCTCACTTAGACAGTGACCTCCCTCCTTAGGTTAGACAATTTCTCTCATCTCATTATTCCTATTTACAAAATCTTAATGAGAAAACAAATATATAATTTACAAATAATACCTTAAAATTTAAAAAAATATAAAAAAATAAATAATATTATTTTACACAATATCTTATAGATTTGACATTAAAATAATTTGAATAGTTTTAAACAAGAATCACTTATATGCTATGTATATATATTTTGAATTGAATGTGGTATCAATTTTATGTGTATAATTTGAATTGAAATAGATATTTCTTATATATTTTAACTTTTGTGGTGGTAGAGAATATTTTAATGACTTCTACACTTTATTTTAAGGGAAAACTAATTATTAGGGTATGTTTAATTGATTTTCTATGGAACATCTATTAGGAGAAAAATTATATGAAAAAGCTTTTATATATTAAAAGAAATTATATAAAAAAAAATTTATATATTAACTAAAATTAACTTAAAAAACTATATGAAAAATATTTTTACAAGTTAATTTGTAAAATTTTTACATTTTAAAAGAAATTATATGAAAAAGCTTTTATATATTAACTAAAATTAACTTAAAAAACTAACACATCTCTTAAAATGACCAAAAAGCTTTTTGAACCTTTTTTCTTTATATATTTTTTCTAAAAGTGCTTTTTGAAAAATCTAGCTTACCCAAACAAGCCATTGGGAGAAAAAGAAAACATCTAATTAACAGTTAATTTTTTTCATCATTTGGAAGTGTACAAAGCATGATAGTAAAAGTACTGATATATCCAATTTTAAATGTTTTTCCTCTACATTTCGACGAAAACATGAGAATAAAAATTGTTTATATATATAAATATAAAATATATTTATTTATGTGATATATTTTTTACTTGAGAAGTTTATGTCACCTTAAATATATTTTTTTTTCCTTTACATTTGTACATAATCAAACAAAACAAAAGAAAACTTTATCTATCTTTTTTTCTTTTCATTAATTTCTCTTTACAGAACAATCTAAAAATTATCTAATTTTTTACTTATTTTCTTTCATTCATTGATCACCTCTATTTTGTAAGGCAAGCATAACCTTACCATTGCAGGAAATAGGGATGGTCCGATCAAGGCATCGAAGTCATGTGTCCAATTGATTCCATCAATCTGCAATAGGGTTCACATACATCAGAATTTTCTAAACATGAAACGAACGCGTTTTGTAAAAGAGGTCGCCCTGAATATCTTTGCAAAAACTAGTTTTTGTCAAGCCATTTGTAATATTAATATTATATATATATATAATAATGGCTTCTTGAACTTTTTTTAATATTATAATATATATTAGATTCTAAATTTCAGGTAATATTGCTAAGTTTACATTTTGTTGATTTTTTTTATTGAAGTTAAATACAATATTAATAGATTTACAACAATTTAGACATGCTGGTTAACAAACTGAGTTATACTCTGTTCATCTTCATAAAATGAACAACAGGTAAGATCCTTAGTTTATTGTATAACATTAAAATTAGAATAAGTGAATGAACCTCATGGTTTTGCACAAGAAAAAAGGTAGGTCTTTTTTCCGCCACTAGTCTAGCTCTAACCATTATCTAGTGAACAAAACAAATATTATACGTATTACTGTATTAGAGAAGAGTACAAATTTTCTTCATTATATATAGTTTAAAAATCAGATTGAATTAAAGATTCACATGGTTACACTTTTGTGTCACACTTTCTGTTTCGCAAATCATGTGATTATATTTAAATAATTATATATAAATTTTTAATTTATAAAATATATCTAATTAATATAATAATTTAAATCCATGTCACCAGATTGTTAATGAGACAAAGGTAAAATATAAAGGTAAAATATGAATTAATTAGCAGCACAAGGTAATAAACTAGTCTTGTTTACGGTTTATTTGATCACAATTTTAATTACTTATATAGTCGGTTAATTGAATCAATAAATACGTACATAACATAAAAAAGTCTCCTTGGTTTTATTTTTATTAGTTCAATAATAAAAACATTATAGAAATTTAACCAAAAAAATCATTTTTTTTCTGTTTAACAGTTTAAGAGCTGCATTAAAATCAACTTATATTGGCAAGATTATTAATGACCAAATACACGTTTGATTTACAATTTAAAATCATGTTAAACGGAACAATATGTTTTTCCGTACGGAAAAGCTTGAGAGTAATTTATTTTTAAATTAAACTCAACTCAACTGGTTTTGAAACATGCTATATATGATCGAGTTGGTTCGTGTATACGTTATTTGAAATAGTTCCCATCTCATGCATGCTTGCAGCAGGTTATAAAGTCATGATACCCCATGTTTTGTTTTGGATCATCTCTTGTGTTACGTAATTGTTGTAACCTTGTAAACAACCAATTATTAAACCTCTACTATCAACTAAAGTAAGTGTGTGTAAATTAATTTCTTTTCTTTCAAAATCCTCTACTGTTATTAAAACTTTCTTCTTCTTCTTCTTTTAAAAAAATAAATAAATCCAGAGCCAGTATCTAATGAAAGTAAACCATTTCTAGTTACAATATTTAATTCTCGGTGACAAAAATCTCTTTAATGTACGAATTTAAACTAGCTCAATTGACGCTATTAATAAAAGAGATAATGCTAGTAGATTAAGAAGAACCAATACAATGGTTTAAAGAAGAAATAATTAAAGGAACAATTTGTAAAATCGTACATAATTAAATATATACTAGGGTTGAAAGAGAGAGGCATATGCATGCATGCATCATGTACTTAGTAAATTGTAATGCATGCACAAGTTATTCGTAGGTAAGAAGCATTCCGTTTTTCTATCCGTCTTGCATTAATTATTCTGTTCTTTGGAATTATTAGATTTTTGTATATTAGTCAGAGTTCTAAATGGTTTAAATAAACTGTTTAGCCTCCAAAATTATTTTTCCATGTGTCAGTGGCATAAGATTGCTTAATTGTAACATGTCTTGATCTGTTCTTTCACATTTTTTTTCTTATTTTGACACTAAATAATAATAAATTATTTTATATGAATAATTACTATAATTTACAATATCATTTATAAAATTAATGTATATATAGCATGATATGGTCAATTATAATAAAATAAATTATTATAGACATAAATCAATATTTCAATCTATATTTTTTGTTTAATTTTATTTATTATTAGCATTTTTAAAGAAAAATATTTTAAGTTAAATAATGTGTATATTATATTGTGGAACTTCTTTTACTTTAAATTATTCTCATACTAATAAATATTTTCCTTTTGTTGTTTTCAAAGAAAAAAATTTATTTATAATTTTTATCCATAATTCTTATTTATAAAATAATTATTAACTTTTATAAATTAATTTTTTTAATTTTTTTATCTGGATGACTTTACTGGTATTTAAATCATAACAATTAGATAATACACTTACATTTCTCCTTAATTTGTTTGGTATAGGCACATGAGCTGGAAAAGAAATGGAAGAGAAAAAAAAAAGGGTAAAAGTGCTGGTTTCCATTTGTTTATAACTGGAATCTCAAATATATCAAGAAAGGAGGGGAAAACATGAGAGGCAAAATTTATTGTACGAACGAGTTTTGGTGTAATCTCATCTTATACTGTTAATAAAGAGAATATCTCATTTTATATTTATTTTTTAAAATATTTATTTTAAAATTTAAAAATAAATTACTTTGTCATAAAAAGAACTCAAATTACAATTTCTCACTTCCCAAACATAAATTTACCACTAGATCAACATTATAACTTTAAGTAAAAACTTACTTTAAAATATTGATATCCAACATACATAATTGTCCAACTATATCTATAATCTATAATATATGATATTATATTATATACTATTAATAAATATTATATAATGGGAATATGACATTTTGGTGTCCATATTTTATAACTATTTTACCTTTTAAACATTTTATGATTGTTCCCAATTTCGCAAATATAACTTCTCCTTATTCATATATGCCCATTTTCACAATTTTACATTATCACAAATCAATCTTCCTTAAACATGATTAATATATGTATACATTTCATGATAAATATTTTTAATAAATATACAAATACACAGGTGTGATAATATTTTGAATTTTATTCAAGCTCTCTTCTCTTTCCATTTTTTCATATTCATTACATATTCGACATATTCATTGATGATCTGACATATTTTTATCATGTTATCATCAAAAAAATATAAAAATTAACAAAATATTTTTCAAAACATGTCACATAATAATTTATATTTCAAAATATAAAATTTTACAAAAGATATTAAATTAAAACTCTAAAATTGTTATAATATATTAAAATAGAAATGCGAATACACAGGCGCGTCAATGCATTCGCTAGTATATAAATAAGAGGATTTAAAGTATCTTTTAGAAATATCGGTGATGGTATAATTTTAGAATTTAATTAGTATATACTGACAATGTAAAAGAATATTACACTGAACATTTAAAGTTTATAAATAAAAGGATTTAAATGTGAATACACAAGCGCACGTCAGCGCTTTCTAGAAATAAAAGGATTTAAAGTATCTTTTAGAAATATCGATGATGGTATAATTTTAGAATTTAATCAGTATGCATTAACAGTATAAAAGAATATTATACTAAACATTTAAAGTATATAAATAAGATAATTTAGATGTGAATACACAGGTGCATTAACGTCTTCTATAAATAAGAGGATTTAAAGTATCTTTTAGAAATATTGATGATTATATAATTTTAGAATTTAATTAGTATGCATTGATAGTATAAAAGAATATTACACTGAACATATAAAGTATTAATAGATAAACTCAATAAAATTATCATAAATTAAGGGTTTGTGATTGAATATTATTATAAAATTTTTTATACTGAACATACATATTAATTAAACTCATAATTTTATAATTTTCGTACTTATATAGATTTGTACCATCCAGCTTAATCCTATACATAATTATATTTATGACAACATTATTTTATAAAGTAATAACAATGAAAATTTATGTTTTTAATTGCATGTATCATCTACCGAAAACAATTTTATTGGACCTTTATAAGACCACTATGGATAATATTTATTCAAGTGTTTAACGCAGTTGAAACATTGGTTAAAGGAGAACAATTTTTACCTGTTGATCCATGCATTCCGTATAATACAATGAAATTTAATCTATATATTGACATAAACAACTCCAATCCTTTTTTTTATTATGATAACATTAATGATTAATGTATTAATTTTACTTTAATATTTTATTCTATAAAAATTATAATTTTTTCATGAAATGCATGCATGATGACATAATAATGAAAAAATCATAATATAAAACAAAATTCTAATAATTTTTTAAATATTTCAAATGTTAAAATTATGTTAAACGACGATATCCATTAACTAAGAAAACACTAAAGAAATTAAATCACCTTTGTTAGAACTTAGAAGGAAGGAAATGCGGTGCAGTTGTTACGGGTTCAACACAATTGGCAAGGTTGAAAATGCATATCCCGGATTAAACTATTAAAAATGACATTTTGTTTTATTAAGTAAATTTAATTTTTTATTTTATTTAATGTAACTATTATCTCAAAAATACATTTCTTAAGATTTTTTATGATTCTTTCTTTTTCATCATATATATCAAGTTCTAATTATTAAAGGATATTTTAAAACTACTTTTATTTTTCATTAAAAGTGTCATTATTAAGTAGTGTTAACTTTTCTTTTTCTTTTATTTCAATACGGAGGGAGTGTGTTTAAAGCATAATTTTAGGAAAAAAATGAATATATAAATTATTTTGCATATTCCGTATTATATATAAATTTTGTATTTGTTTCATAATAATATTGCATATATATTATGTAATGTGTATTGAAGGGATTAAATTACTCCAAAAATTTATGATAATTATTCTTTATTATCATAGTCATTCCTTTTCTTAAAATTTAAGTTTAAAACTAATTATTAGATTTAAAAAATCAATGATTAAGATAAAAAATAACTTATTTTTATAATAGTTGGATCCCTTCTAAATATATATATATATATATATATATATATATATATATATATATAAAGGAAAATGTGAACAAATGTCTTAAAAAATATAAGAAAAAAGTATTTTATTGAGACCTGCAAAATTGTGCACAATTATGCTTTTGAGTTGTGCTCATGTATGATTCTTAATAAATATTTTCTCCTCTTAGATTTTTAATCTAGTTATTTATTATGTATATTTTAATATATAACAAAAATTAATTGTTAAAGAGTTGATATCTTTTCCCTAAAAAAGAAAAAGTTGATATCTTTTATTGTTTTGTAAATGAGAGACTAATATATCTATGCATAGAAGCAATTTGGGAGGATTTGTATAACATCCTTAATTTCACAATCAAGTAAGTTAGAAATAATTTTGTATGTAATTAATTGTTAAGGTGGATCAATGATAACTTGTAAGGTCTTTCTTTCAAAGATTTTAAGCATTCTTTCTTTTATGGAAACCCCTCAACGAAAATATATTTCGCTCAGCAAAAATATGGCAATTTTGGTAAGTTGGTATGACGGTGTAAGACGGTGGGAGAAGATTCTGGAGTGGCAGTTTGTTGCCAAATTCGTTGAACGAATCTCAATTCTTTATCAATCATAGGAGATGTTAGTCTTAATAAACTATGTGTGTTTAATTGCTTTCATTCAGCTATTGCTTTCTTGATTCATGGTGTTTATTACTTTTAATTGTTATTTGTTTTCTTAATTTGATTGTTCTCTTCAAATAACTTTCTGGTTAATCAATCCAGATAGTCTTCTGGTAATCTCTTATTTATCTTCCAGATAATTTTCTGGTCAATCGTTTAAGATAACCTTCTGGTCATTTCTTTATTACCATCCAGGTGTGAATTTGTGATTTATGAATAATGTTGTGATATTTGATTTGTGATTAATAAATCTTATTTGTCGTTATTGAATTTGTATTCCTTAGAAATGTGTTGAGAAATGGTAAGCACAACTTAGTAAAAAGTCTAGATTCTTTGCTGGAGGTATTATGCATATGCATAAGCACGATGTTTGGAAAGTCACAGCTTGGTACACCTCGAGATGAAAGGCAAGATCAAGAAGGTCCTAGGATTGTTATAAGTAAATGAATATTCAAATTATTATTGATTGATACCTGGCCTGAGGATGTTTCATCAGGTAGGTGAACATTCAGGGGTGTTCATGTTGATGTTGGAATGAAATCTTCATGTATTTAGAACTATCGGCAAACACTCACTATCTCATGATTGGTAGAGAATTTTTTTCTCGGCCTGAAAAAGTTGGTCATTGGTGATGGGCAGGTAACCCGATTGGCATTTAACCAGATGATTATGATGGGCAAGTAGCCCTATCTCTCAAGATGATTAATTGTACTAAATTATGGAAATATATACAACTACCAATCATTTTCCAAATGAAGTCCTTGATGATAAGGGTGAATCATCTTGGACTAGTCACGGATCCATATTTAGAGTCAAAAGGAATTGAGTTTAGTGTTGAGACGAGTGAGATTGATTTATATGTTGAGATTATGTGGAACCAAGTCCTAGGATGAATCTAGGCCTTCATTGTTTGTTTAGTTTATTAAGATTAATATTTATGGTTTATAATTATCTCATTCCTCTATGTGTTTGTTCTATGTGTTTCTTTTCATATGTGTTCTAAATATGAATAGAAGAGGAGTCTGATCGACTTACTAAGATGAGAATTTCTGTTTGACGATGTTATGTACTAAGTCACTTTAATGTTTAACTAATTTATTTTCCATAAAAGGTTCACTGCTCTAAATTAGGTAAATTTAGGGTAGTGATAATGATGTATCCAAATATTTTGTACAAACAAGATTTTGTAATGAATGTTTTCATTTCCATGTTTATATTAAGAAAATTATGGTTCTTTATATAATTTTATGTTTTGAAAAATTCTCATGTTTGCAATAATACCTTTGACAAATTTTCCGCATTTTCATAAATGAATCAGGTCATTACAATTTGAGTGTTAAGTGGTAAAGGATTAGGATGGAACATATTATGGTGCAACAGGGTTGTGTGGAATCGCTAAAGAGGAAGGTTAACATGTCACCATCTTTAACATTGTAGAAGAAGAAGAATATGATTGATAGGGTTAGAAGTGTCATAATTTTATGCCTTGGGGATAAGGTCTTGAGGGAGGTTGCTTGGGAAAGAACCATTGTTGGGATGTGGGTTAAGTTGGATTCTTTGGATGAAAGTGAAGTTACCTAAGAATCAAAGGATGTTTGGATGAAAGTGAGTCTTTAAGAAGAAAAACGATATTCTTCCTAGGGTAAAGGAGGTGAGATTCAAGCCTAGGTTGTTGGTTAAGTGTTTTAAACAGGTGGAAGGAGTATATTATAATGAGATGATCTCTCTTATGGTGAAGTATTTTCTATAAGGATTTTGTTGTCAATTTTGAACTAGTATGACCTACTTCTGGAACCAAGGTTTTCAAAACTGGACTGGTCATTAACTGGTGAAGGCATGGGTTCAGGGTTTAAAGGTTCAACCAGCGTTGACTCGAGGTTGAATCAAATTTAATAAAATATTATTTTTATATATTTTTTACTAATATAGTAAAAAATAAACTATATATGATTTATAATACACAAATATAATACATCTTATTAAGTTTAAGGGTTTTTATCTTTATGATACTAAAAAGAAGTAAAGTCCCATATTGTCTAAAATGACTTTTTGAGAAATATTTATATTCTAAATTATAATCAATGATTCGTAATTTGCAAAAAATTCTTTTAAATATTTTTTATTTTGTAATACCTTATCAGAATATCTTTCATTTGTATACCTAAAATTTCAAAAGTCACAAATTTTCAATTTTTATATTTTTTTACTTTTTTTAAAAAAATAGGTTAACCCTTGAACCGCCGATTTTGGCCAGTTCTTGACCGGTTTGGCCGATTTCCGGCCAATTCTTTACATCCCCAATTTTTTTTTAAATAATGGACCAGACACTAGTCGGGTTCCTAGTTGAACCAGCCAATCTAGTCCGAATTTCACAACCTAGTCTAGAACAATTGGACATCAAGACAAATTTTATGCATGGAGAGCTAGAGGACATTGTTGGTCCCACTTAGGAATCTAGAAGGAGGTTGAATAGATTCCTTTAAAAAAATTGTTGATTAAAAAAAATTCTTTCAAACCAATCACAAGTTTTTAGAAAATCAAACTCCTTTCGAATAGTCAACAATAACAGCGAAAATATATATTATGAGAAACTATTGACACTTGATTTTGGGATTCCTAATAATTAATAATAAAATGGCAGATCACACAAATTCTCGACACTGATGATATTGTTGGAATGCACAAATGCAAATTTAGAGTTTTATATTATTATTCAAGTTCAAAAGATTTACAAGGAGTAATATGAATTTCCAAAAACACATGTTTTAATGAATTAAAAAGAAAAGTGTCAATGGATTTACTATGAGTATATAAAAAATTGATAAAAATCATAATTAAAGGGGGTATGTAGAAACACCAGTTAAAATCAACTCAAGTATGAGAGAAGAGAGAAAAGCAAGACATAAAATTTATAGGGTTCAACCAAATCCTTGGCCTACGTCTAGTGCTAGTTTGATAACCCGAGTCAAACCTTTTTCACTATATATTAGAGTATAAATATTATCCACATACAAAGTCTATAGATAACCTTCTCTTGAGCCCTAGAAGAGAATAACCTTGTGAAGCACTATAAAAAAAAAAAAGCACTGAGAAACTCTATCATAGAATTCAAATCACCTTGTGAAACCTATCAGAAGGAATCATTGGAAAAATCTATCCCAAAATTCAAAGCACTTTGTGAAACCCTATCATAAGGATTTATTGAAAAATCTTATTCCAAATCTTAGCCAAAACCAACTAAACCAACTTGTGATGTTACCACAAGAAATAACTAGAAACCCTATCCTAGACAATAAGCCAATTATGAGAGTAAAAGATAGGACAATCACACCTGGTTTGTACCAATATAAAGAATTAAGATCGTATCAGAAGTGAAATTCAAACCGTATTCTTAATCAATGTTGCTCAAATAATATTTTAAAGCATGAGTAATAGGGTTGATCAAATGGATGCCTTGAAGGGAATTAGAGAGGCGAAAGAATTTGTAAAGAATTATGTCAGCTTCTTAGGGTTGTAAGAAAGATATCAGTTTGAATTTTTCCAAAAGGTTTCTTTTTATAATTTTCAAAATGGAATTCCTTTAAATAAGGAAAAAAATAGCTTTGAACCCATTTAATCATCAATGATTATTATTCAAGATCTTTTTTCTTAGATCAAGAACTAAAAGATTTTTAAACATTTTAAGATTAAAAACCTTGATCAAAACTACGATTCAAAATCAAGAACATGTTTGGAACTCTGTGAAGCGAACTTAATAAGACTTGTAGAATATAAACTAAAGCACACAAGTCTAAGTTCTAAAACAATCAATACAGTATCACATCCATACATGTTTGGCATATTCAAAATGGAAAATGAGAACCCAAAAACCAAAATAAAAGATAAGGACCATTACCTTCACATCCAATAGGGACCGTTTATATAGAGCAACTTGATGAGCTTGCTAATGATCAGACATAGGTGTGTTTACTAAAGAAGTTAATGTATGGTCCAAAATAGAGTCTGAGACAGTGGTATAAGAAGCTTGATGACTATATGATAAGGATGAGGTTCAGAAGGTGCAGTTACAATAACTGTGTTTGCATCTTAGACAGAGAAGAAGTTTATTTTTTATTCTTACTCATGTATATAGACAATATTCTTATGACTAATTGATATAAGCAAATGATTGATGAGCTTAAGATGAAGTTGAGCTCAGATTTGAGATGATAGATCTCAGTTCTACTAGATGCATTCTTAGGATGGATATTGAGAGGTATGAGATGAATGAGGGTTTTGCATCTATTTAAACAAAACTTATGGAGACGCCTTTAGGGAACCAGACAAAACTCTCAACGAATTAAGCTTTTGATTCTTATGAAGAAAGGAGGAAGGTGAATTTTATATCATATGATAGTGAGTGTTTTCAACAGGTTCAAGGGGAACCTAAGTCAAGTTCATGGGAGGCATTGAAGTGGGTCTAGAGATACCTAAATGGGACTCTAGGGTCAAGTCTTCAATATCAGAAGATATCTCAAAGTGAATTTGTTATATAAGGTTTTGTTGATGCTGATTATGCAGGAAAAATGAGCAGCTGAAACTGCTTTATGGCTACATGGTTACATTGTTTAAGGTTGTAGTAAGTTGGAAGGCAAACCTTCAGTCTATGGTAGCGTATCTACTACAGAAGATGAGTGATGAGTGCAAAGTTTTCTACACTACTCCTAGCAAGTGCACCATTCGTACATAGTATCCGATAAATATCAGGTTGATCCTACAAGACTTGGATGATACCTCAAAAATATCAAAACTTTCTACTTGTGCGAACGAAAATGATAAAGATTTATACTAATAATAAAAAATATAAAGTAAATAAAAGCATAAAGAAATAAAATAGGTAGTTACACGTATGAATTCAGTTGGGTTTTGATTTCACTAAACCATCCCTCAAGTGCATAAATGAACTCAAAATCCTCATTAAGAAACCCATAAAAGTATCCTTAATCTCAATCTCTTGCAAGCAAGGAACTAAGTTATTTGAGTATTAGGCTATCGATCCCTCACATAATTTAAAGCCAAATAACTCACATTAAGAAAATGAGCTTAAGATATTCAATGAGTTTTACTCTCTCCCGAGCAATAAAACTCATTGGGAGTTCTTCTCATTTTACAAGTCAAAATCCTTTCTCAAACTCATTTAACATGTAAAATCCGCAAAAAATAAAGAAAATAACACAAAGGGTAAAGAAAACTACCAACATTGAATAACAAACTTTGATTAAAGAGAACAAAAATACATATGAGTTCAAATTTAGTTACATCAAACCCCAACAAAATAACAAGCCTAACTAAACCATCAAGATTGATGAATGCGAAGAATGGATGAAGATGGGTCTAGAGTGTACCCTTAATCAGCAAGGTGTGTAACCCCTAACTCAGAACAAAAGACGCCTTTTAAATACCTAAGATTGAAACACTAGAGTCTAGCGTTGATAAAGTGAGTGTTGGGTGCACTTCAGGAAACGCATCCCCTAATTTGTCCTGAGCCTGGGCGTCCATAATAAAATATTGCCCCTCTTAACCAAGCAACATTGGGCGCTTAGATCCTGGCCACTGGGCACTGCCACACACTGATTGGTTCGAATTCTCTAGCATTTCTTCTATCTTTCTCACAACATATCTTAGAAAAACTAAAATAGGAAAATAAACGTAAAATATGCATAAATGTAAAACTAAGATTAATTTTCTAGATAAATCTAATTTTAAGTAAAAATAGAGGACAACAAGGTCTTAAATAAGAAGGAATTAAGATAAATGCTTTGTTTTACTTATATAAAAATAGGTAATTTAGGCATTTATCAATGAGTATACTAGATTGTGATAGGAATGAAAGAAGGACTACGATTAAAGGGGAAGGTGAGCTGAGAATTGTACAAAAGTGTGTTCCAGTCCACTGCAACAACTAGAGTGTTATTCATCTAGAAAAACACCAGATGTACTACGAGAGGACTAAACACATTGACGTGAAGTTTCACTTCATTTGAGATGTGATTGAAATGAGAGAGATTAGGGTTGCGAAAATAGCGTCAAAAGACAATATTGTTGATATTTATATAAAGTTTTTCCCAAGGTCAAAGTTCGAGAGCTGCTTGAACTTGGTGAACTTCATTCAAGGAGCTGGTGGAGGTCAATCATGAGAAATAAGCATTTAAGGGCCTAGAAGGTATAAAGTCCTTGATTTGTAGTCAATGTGGAGATTGTTGATTATGTTGTAGATCAAATGGTAGTCGCATTTGTTGTAGAGCGTCTAGTGACTAACATTTGTGGACACCAAATGGTAGTATCCTTGTAGTAACTTCGATTATCACTATCTTCTATATAGGTCATGTGAATTAGCCACGCCATATGAAGCTATATATATTTTATTTTTGGTAAAATTCGTTTTAATAGAATATTTAAAATTAACAAACTTGTACCTAATTTCTAAAACCAAACAAATTTATATTTATTTGAGGAACTTTAAAATACAAAAGGTACGAGTGTGTGAGTTCTTTTTATTCAACTAGTAATGATTAACATTTAAACCGAAAGCAGGAATTATGGCTTAGTAGTTTTAAACTTGATGAAAATAGGTTTGTTTTCCATTGCTAAGTTCAAATTTAAAGAAAAAAGTTATCCCAAATATAATGTACTTTTTGTCATTCCCTAAATGCCTCGAGTTAAGTAGGGTGTTATATAAGTGTTCTGACCCATAATTTCGACAATAGTGAATAGTATTTATAGAATTTTTTACACCAAACACTTGACCACATATGTCAAAAGAAATCATTATTTTATTTCTAAGGGAAATAAACGACTTAAACCTTTAATGACCACAAAAAACTACCCAACTTTAAGAAACTTCCATTTATTTGACTTTTAATCTTGTCATTTTGAATTGTATACCCTTTCTTCTGTGACAAAGTTTATAAAAATTTATCGATGTTTTTCTCTATGTGTTAAAATTTGTCTCGATTCTTGTTCTTCTTCTCAAGAGGAAACCAACTTCAAAAGCCTCTTTTGATTGATTTCACGAGAAGGAAACTCTTCTTATGTTTCTTCGAGATCATTCCTCTCAATAATATTAGTGCCCGAAAGTTCCTCTTTTTAATAGTTGTCTAGAGTGAGATTTGTTCTACTCTTCCTTAAAGTTTCCTTGATCTCGTAAAATGTTGTTTCCTCCATTCTAGTACTTTTACTAAATCCTGTGTGTTCTTTTAGGTGAGTTAAATTTGAATAAAATTTTTTGTATGATTTCTTAAGAACTTTTCCAGTTGTCAGTGGTGAATTTTTATCAAACCTCTTCAAAATGTAACCCGTAAACTAAAGATAACAACTGAACTAATTATTCTTGTAAAAAAACAAAAAAAAAATGAACTAAGTATTTATTCAAAACGTAAAGAGATTCTGCTATGCTGTTACGTTTTCAAATTTAATTGACTCTAACCTGTGAAAACGTCGAAGGTGAGCAAATAGTATCTGTTTAGAGTGATGAATAATTTAACTCAAAGAGTCGACTCCAACCTATAGACCAGGTCTTCCTCTTTTTTTGGTCATACATATACTGATATATACGGTGATTGACTGCTTCAATAGAGTTTGCGAGATCATGATAAGAGTGGACCAAATTCTCTTTATGTACAAAGTAGTGATGAATAATTAAACCTAAAAATCCAACAAGTGATTCCAAATTTATTGAATGAGTTATTATTTTGATTGTTAAAAAGAGTGAGTTAGCGTTACGCATCGAGTCCGTTTAACACAACAAATGCCTCTTGCACTGGAGCTTTATATGAATTGCTCGAGTAACTGTATTTTTAAAAAAAATATTTACTAGAAATCGACACAAAATGATTTTTTTAAGAATAAGATTAATCTTATTCAAGATATTTTTTTAGAATTAAATTTTTTTCAGCAATTAATATGTTTTAAATTTTCTAATCATTAAAACAAGTTTGTGTATAAATATTTTAAAGTTTACATAATATTATAAAAATCGTAAAACATTATGAGTTTAATTGGTACATAATATCAATGTAAAAGATTTTTACACTGACATTTGATCATAACTTTTCATTTATGTGACTTTTAAAGTAGTAATGAATAAAGTCAACAAATTTATGAATGAAGGATTGTGATTGAAATGTCAGTGTATACCAATTAAACTAAAAAATTATTTAATATTTTTAAAATTTAAAAAATTTAATTAGTATGCATTGTTATATTCTTTATTTATGATAAATTTATTGATTTTATCTATTAATATTTTAAAAATCATATAGTTATTGAATAATTATGATTAATAATAGGGTAAAAAGTTTTCAATATATACTAATTAAATTCATATTTAAAATTACTATCTTAAACTTTTCATAATAGTTGTATCGATATGCTCTTAGTATGGAAAGAATCCTCTTTGTTGTATGATAATCTTAACTAGAGCTTAAGTCATCATCGCGCTTAAAAAGCTAACTGATTTCTCAACTCTAAACTCTAAAGGATAAGATTTAAAATTGTGTTAATTGTCCGAGAGTATAAAAAAAAAATTAGCTTTTTCCCTTTAAAGCTCATCTTGAGCCATAAAATCATATCCATAGTGTTAAAAGTTGAAAAAGGATTAAATTGAAAAGACATATCCAAGGGCTTCCAACGAAGACGATAAGCATAACAAAAGATTTGGTCATTAATTAATACAAAGCTGTTCACACTTCACACTCTAATATTCGAAAATGAAACAGATAAAAACAATATTTGGGATCTTCTATGTCACAAATTCATAAGTTGAAGACAAAGGATTATTATGAAAGACTTTACTCTCTTTTTTTTCAGCAAGATATTATATTATATTATGTTATATTATATTATATAGAGTTTAACACCTATACACTGTCAGTGTAAAAAAGTTTTATACTGATGATTAATCACAACCTTTTATTTACATGACTTTTAAAATATTAATGATTAAAGTCAACAAATTTACCATATATAAAAAGTTATAATTATCTGTCAATATAAAACTTTTTACACTTTCAATGTATAAGTGTTTATATATATATATATATACCATAATTACCATAAAGGAATATATAGAATATATGTCTAGTTTCTAAATAAATATCAAGTGAAGTTTATTGTGGATTGTGGATACTTAGAAACAGCCAACAACCAAAATAATATCTTCACCTTTTTTACAAACAAAGGTCGGAGAAGATGAATCAATGATGAGTAAGTATCGCATCACTATGATTGATACAACATGATATATATATATATATATATATATATATATATATATATATATATGCATAATTATATGAATAACACTCACCACACTTGTGTTAGAATGACCACACCTTTGTAGGAGACATTGGGAGAAGAAGAATGTGTTGTTCCAAAACCCACAACCATTGTGATTTATGTAACAAGAAAAAGACATATTTGGAAATAATGCTTATCTTGTCTATGGTAATATCTACACCATTGTGAGCGAAATAGTGAAAAACCAAATGTAGAGCACTTACCCTAATGTTGTGCCAAACTTCACACCTTTGCGTTCGATTACGCAGGAAGAAGAAAAATCCAAAAATAGTGATGATCACACCTAAATGGAACACCCACAGATCTCTAGGTGACTTGGCAAGAAGAAAAGATAAACTGATGGAACACACACCAAACTATTGTCTCAAACTCCACATATTTGTGATCAATTCGACAAGGAATAACCAAATCCTAAAATAGTGCTCACCACATTTGTGTGAGAATACCCACCTTGCTATAGATGGTGCAACAAGATGAAAAGATCAACTTCGAAAATGTGCACCACATAATTTTGTCAAAACCCGCATCTCTGTTGTTGATTTGTCAAGAAGAAATCATATATAGACTCATCACACATCTATGGTCACATCTACATTGTCGTGAGCAATGCAACAAAGAGAGAACATCATCTCAAGAACATGATTCCTCCAATAAAAGGAAGTATATGCCTCTACATGCACACAAGTGTCGGAGGAAAATAGCAAAAAAAATAATTTTTAATTGATTGAGTACAATCAAGTTGTCTCCACAATGAATTATGCAATAATAAGATTAACTCTAGTGAATTTCTTAGACTATGGACATTGAGATGTGCAAAAAATTAAATAATAATTTAAATTTAAAGATTTGATCAAACAGGTAGGTACAAAGTGTAAATTAACAAATAGTTATTAGCATTATTGGGCTTTGACTTCATCAATTACCAATGCCATGTAATAAAAATCTTAAACCAATACTTTAATTAATTTTTACCATGAGATAGTTTGTACCTTTAAGTCTATTCCTGCAATAGAAAGTTAATCCTACTAATTTTATTCTCAATTCCTTGACTCATAAAATTAGAAAAATGGCATAATACAAACTCAAAAACTGGCTAATAGATTATACCTAATTCCTAGTCATACAACTCATGAGTTATACCTAACAGTTATAAATTTAACAATGCCTTCCAGTAGGTTTGTCAATCCCAAAACAGTAAAATTAGCAGAAAAATAATTCATTACATAGAATGATCGTTGGCTACATCAAACCTTAGCAGCATGAGGGTTAGTTCCTCATGAAATTCGTGGAGAAACACCCCTCACATAGGATGCAGTTCCCAAAGCATCTAGCTCACCTCTCAGCCTCTCTCAAATAATTCAGAAAGCTACAATTCAAAGTTAAAAGTAAGAATACCTACTTTCTAAAATAAGGCTAAATTATATTTTTGGTCCTACTATTTTTTTTAAATGTGTAATTTTGTGCCACTATTTTTTTTATTCAATTACATCCTGTCATTCTTTAAATAACTTCAATGTCATCTTAATATTATTTTAGATTCAATTTTATCCCACAATTCTTTAAATAGTTTCATAGTCACCCCTTTCATCAAATTAAAGATAGCACAGTAACACTAATTATGTTTACAATTCTTGGAATAGAAGTCACCTCACAACCATTTTTTAGCAATTGTTGTTAATCATAGATGTTAACTATGTTATCATATGATAACTTCAATTTAATGAAAGGGATGGTATTGAAACTCTTTAAAAAAAATTATGGACAAAATTCAATCTAAAAATAATAGTGGGATGACATTGAAGCTATTAAAAAAATTGTGGGACAAAATTAAATATAAAAATAATAATGGGATGAAATCTAACATTTAAAAAAAATAGTGGGACAAAAAATATAATTGAGCCCTAAAATAATACTCTATTTATACAATAAGTGACGTATTAGGTTAGTTGGGGTTGAGTTTGCTCAAGTGTTATAATTGTTCCTTAACTCACTTACAAGGTTTAAAATGTTAAATTTTTAATTAATTTGTTTAAGCGTTTGGAACTCCTACTTAAACAAGTACAAGAAGTGTCTCTTGGGCCATATATAGGCCACTCAAACGATCTTAAGGTCCACTTGAGCAACGATAGAATGTGAGTCTGATTTGATAAGCTCGCCAGAGTGATCTTGATATTCGCTTAAGCAAAGGTAGTGAAGCACTTCTCTTGGTGTGTAGATTTTTGCTTGAATAAGCTAGTATTCTTGTGTGTTCTCTTGCATCCTACACCCTTTGTTGTTCTCATCATCCAATCTTTTATTGTATGATAATTTTTCCAAAAACAAGTACATTATTCTTTAAAAATACTAAATTTCTACTTAAATCATAAACTAAATAAGTTTTTAAACAAATAAGAGACAATTTCAATGTTCTTAAGCATAAGAAGAAAAAATAATTGCAAATATTTTCATAGTAAAACATGAATATTCCCTACATTAGAAATTATCTTAGAATATATTTTATAGCTACATTTAGAAATTATCTTAATATACATCTAGAATATATTAACAAGCTACATTTTTTGTAACTAAACATAACTTATATATATCTTTTGAATTCTAATCTAATTTTATTATTCAATCTTTGTATATCTTATATTCTTTATCCTTTATTATTCTATCTTCTGTTTATTTTATGGTTTGAATGCGATTAGAAAATATATTTGACTCGTAAAATGAAAAGAGCACCTGATAGGGTTTATTTCTAGGAATAAGTTTAAATCCATTGGTCATCCTAAACTCCTTTTTCTTAAAGCAATCTATTTGATTTTGTTTATGCTAGGAATTGATAAGTTAAACCTCAAATGAGCTTAGACCCTAATTGTAAGGGATTAGGGTTAGGGTATCTTTATGAGTGATGGAAACATGAGTAATAAACAATTATTATATGTTCATTTGTGCACTTGAGTGAATGTTTAGTGAAGTCAAAACCCAATCATTTCTCCATATATGAAAAGCCCTTTTTCTTTACTTTTATATGCTTTTATTAAATTATTGGTTGAGTAGTTTTTTAGTACAGCTCCATACCTTTCATCAAAAGTAGAAAAAATGTTTAAATTTTCATAGTATTAATCAAATTTCTATAGATACGACCTTATACTCCTCTAAGCTATTACTTGACTGGTACATTTTCCATAGAGTTTAAACACACACTTAGACACATCAGACATAAACGCGACTTAAGTTAGATGTAGACCCACCTCTTGAAAACATTCTCAATAAAGATAAATATGAAGTCTATTAAGATGAATATAAAATAAAAGAATACGCATATCAGGAAAGAATACTCAGCATTTGAAGAAGAAAATTAAGAACATGAATAATGTAGACAAGTTTATCAAGACGCAAACACAAAATAATAACAAGACACAACGTTCAAGAAGACAAAGCATATAAAGTAGAAAAATGGGATACAAGACACATGTTGAGAAAACAAAGTTAGGAAGAAGAAAACAAAGCATCTGGCAAGAAGAAGAAAAAGCATCAGAAGATGAAGATGCACACAAAAATGTCTATATAAAAAGCATCTACATAAACATTGAAGTAACAAAAGTATTCAACCTTACATCAGACCTTCTTATCTTAAAGACACAAACTTCTTATCCTTAAAACACAAAAACTTCTTGTATCCTGAAGATATAGAAGCTTGTTACCAGATAGCAGAAGTTTCTTATGATGAGACACATAAGCTAAAGTATGTGAAGTTAACTTATGATATGCACGATTAAGCTTATTATATTCATTATGACTTCAAAGTTAACTTATCAACATCTAGAACAATATTTCAAAAAGAAATGTTTGACTTATGCAAGAGGATCGAATAGAAAGGCAAACAATGTATAGAATAATGTGTTTCCACATCAAGCAAAGTGATACAAAGTTTTTCAGGTTGTTTACTACAACAAAGCCATTTATCAAAACAACTTTAGTCACAACGGTCATTTTTTTAAGGTGCCTAAGAGTTTAAGATTTTGAAGAAAAAGTGATAACAGATGTTATAAATATCATCAAGTGTCAAAAGCCTTATCTTGCTAAAAACATTCAAGATTAAACACTCAAATTGAATTATTAGAAGCTTCTGTACTCAACCTTCTAGTGAGCTTAATTGTTTATCCTTCACCTAGTAAAGTTGTTATTTTTTACTAGACTTGTATGTCTCTCTGTGACAGTTACCTTTTGTATCACTTATCTTTGAACCTTTGGATTGTAAGCCAAGGGTGGCTTACTATTTCAAAGATATTTGGGTGAAGTTAGGAGTAGCTTAGTGGCAAAGAATACTTGGTAAAGTTATGAATGACTTAATTACAAAGAATACTCTGTAAACTAGAGTGGCTTAGCGGCAAAGATACTAGAATAACCAGGAGTGGTTTGGTTTACTCGATCTTAAGAATACTTGTATTTTAGTTTGAAACAGTGAAACCTTCCAACAGGTGTTTGAAAGAGACTAAACGTAGCTCAATAATTAGGAGTGAACCAGTATAAAAGAAACTTTCTTGCTACGTCTTATTGCAATGTTTCTCTATACTAAATTTGGTTTTAATTTGAATAGTTTTATAAGAAACTTCTTTTATAATAGTTGTTTCAAAAATGTGTCTGAAAAAAAAAAAAAGTCCTTCTATAAAAACTATTTTTTATTTGTGTTTGTATACTTGGACCTATGTCTGTATAACATAAAACACATATGTAATGGGTATTTGTAAATCACATTTCTTTGTTTTATTATAGCAAATCTAGTGCAATGGATATTTGTAAATCACATTTCTTTGTTTGTTGATTAAAAATAAATAGAGACAATCACACAATGAATTTTTCAGTTAAACATTTTTAAGTTATCAAAGTAGACGTATGTGGCATAGAGGCCTGACACAATCAAGTGAGCAAGATTCGGACAATGGTCTTCATAGGAGTATCTGTAAATAGCAAGTCAATATGCACATTGGCTATGGTACAACTTACAAGTGACACAGTCCTAAGTTGGTGTTTTTGTTTCATCCCTAAATGCGATGATTTGCTGAATTGAATTGAAACCATTGAGGATGTCAAATCACTTTTAATTATATATAAAAAACCAAGTTTTAGCCACTGAGAGAAAGAGAAGATAGAGGAGAATATTCAAAAAATATTTCGGTTGTTAAGAAAGGAGAGAGAAAAAAGAGTGATAGATGATAAATGTTGGAAAAGAGAGAATGAGTCGTTGACTTCAACTATTAATATTTTTTTTTCAATGGTTTAGATTTGCTCTTCTTACTTTCATATAAATTTAACTTTCTTACTAGATATGTTTCATATATATATATATATATATCCCTAGAACCATCTCCAATTACTATAATTTTTAATTTATTGTTGTAATTCTTTCCATGCAAATCATTATTTTCGGAGGATGTCATTTTAGGTTGTCTTGTTAAAAATATTTTTCTTCTAAATTGCTAAAGATTTAACGGAGTAACTTAAAATTATTTTTCATTCATGTATATTTTTTTTTTAATTTCTTGGGAGTCACATCTTATATTAAATTTTTTTGAAAGTATATCTAATATTAAGTTAGTGTAACCTCTGTCCTTTTTTATAGATTATTTTTCATCTAGATTAATAAAGAGACTTCTGTTGATGAGATGATGGTAAGAGTTGGAGTTATTAGGTGAAATTGGTGCTGGAGGAGGCCTTTATTTAGTGGAAATTATACTAGTTATCATTAATTCTGCAAAGATATATGTTTGTTACAAGCTTATGAAAATGATGAAAATTTTATACAATGGAAAATTAATTCTGGAGCTGTTATTCAGTTAAATGAACTTATCAAGCGATTGGAAATGATGCTATATATGCCAACATACCTCTTCATAAGTTTCTTTGGTATGTGCTAGCCCTCTCAAAGGTGTTTTGTTTTGCTTAGAGAGTAATGTTAGATAAAATTTCATCAAAAGTTAACCTTATCAAGAGGAGCATTCTTCATAGTTATGAGGCGGTTTGTATGTGGTGTCCACCAGGCTCTCACACATCCTCTCATATCTTTTTCTAATGTCCCTATGCCTATTAGATATGGATGTTTTGCTTAGAGTGGTGCAGTTTGCAATCGGTATTTCATAATTTCTTTTCTGTGATAATTTAGAACAGTTCTTGAGCCTTCCCAATTGCAACTCAAAAATGCAATACAGGTAGGCCTTATGTTTTATGGAATGTGTGATTGACAAGAAATATAGCGGTATTCCCAAACGACTTTCTACCTCCCACTGATTTGGAAGTGGTAAAGAACCAAAGATCATACATTTTTCTATATTTTTTCAACGCGGTCTAAATGTCCTTCTGCATGCATGGACTTTAAATTTTAATTTACTCTCAAGTTCATGTTAAGGGAAAAGTCATATGTTGCTATTGGCTTTTGATAGTTTAGTTTTTTGGTTGAATTGGTTCTAAAGCAATTCATGGGATGATGAAGTGGCTTTATGTTTAGAATTTTCTTTTCTTTTCTTGTTTTAGTTTTGACTCACCTACTGTTTACTAAGTTTATAGTTTAGTTGTACCTTGTTGCTTTTTCCTTTTTGGTCTACATCTATTTTTTTGTATTATGGATTGAAGTACCCCTTGTACTCCCTATTAACTAACCTTTCTTTGCTTAGGAAAAAAACAAAATGTTAGTGTTACCAACTTCATATATGTGATAAGAGTTTATATCATGTGATCTAGGTTGAAGTTTTAACGATGTCTATTTTAAATATGGAACAAATTATATTGAAAAGATAAGACACATTGTACGTGTTCAAGATTTTTCACATAATTTAGTCATTATTTCTTAAGGTAATTAATTTGTAGAAATATGATTGTTAAAAAACTACATTAAGCTTGTGATTGATTTTACTTAAAAAAATTATTCTAAGTTAGAATTGCTTTTAGATAAATTTTTACATTTTTCTATTTTTATATTTGAAAATAATTCAAGTAAATTGAAAAAATAAACATAATCCATATTATTTTCCGCGTCACAAAATGAGTGTCGCATTTGATTTTTCAATATATCATTAATTTTAAGGTTAATTTTAACTTTGTTAAATCATTGTTCTCTTGTTCTATTTGTTAACGTTTATTTGTCTCTATACAAAACAAACTATAGTTATTCTGATATGGATGAAGTATTACAAGTTAATGATTGATTTTAGGTTGAAGGATTAACTACGAATGTAAAATTGTTTTCAAATAAATTTTCATATTTTGATTTTGCATTTGAGAAAGAATTTAAAATTTATTATAAATCTAAAATTAATTTTGTGTTAAAACTGATGAAAATAAAAGGAAACCTTAAATCAATAGATACAAGGTTATAGTATGTATAGAGAATTAAATATAAAAGATAGGAATAATTATTGTAGAGATATGAGTTCAATAAGAACTCTTAAGGATTTTACTACCTACTTTCTAGGAGATTATTTTAGAGAATGTGTATGGTTGTTGTAATTTGCTTAATGGGATGACAAATTTATAATCCCCCAGGATAGGCAGAGACCCTTCAAATGGGCTTTTTATGATTGACTCAACCCATCACAGAATCAATTTTACTATAATCTCATTCAAATAATCATAAAGATATTATAAGATATGATTATCACCATATCTTAAATTGCCAGATAATGATAAAATATAATTGATTAATACCAATCCACTATTATTTCCAATAAAAACAACTTAAAATAACTTATACATTACGTCTTAGTCATTTTCCAAAAATAACAAAAAATTTTACTTTTTTTTTTTAAAGCAATATATTAAGAAAGATGGCAAGACAGTGTGTATTAGTCATGCTCCCACAAATAGTAAACCAATTTTAAACTTAATTTTAAACATAAATTACATCATATCAAACTCATTTCTAATTCAAACTAACTTTGTAAAATCAGTTTTATTTAAAATTATTTTATTAACGTTAATAGAAACCATCACTAAATGTATAAAGTAAACTCTAAAACATAGCCATAATGTTTTTTTTTTTTACAAGCTATGGAGGTAATATGAAATATCCATAACCCACAAGATTAAAATAATACACTAGGAAAATGTCTGATACTGACCACCCATGTTTTTGGGTGAGTTTTCAAAATTCTTTTATTTATGTTTTTAATTTGAAATTGAGAATTATATTAAAACATGTGTTTATAAAAAAAATTGTACTTTGTCAAAAAAAAATTAATAAGATCTGTCATAACATAATGTGATAACAAATACATCATAATATATCTTCTTTTTAATTAATTAAAACTGAATTTATAAATAAATTAATTAGGTTTTATTTCTAGTCATATTTATGAAAAATACCTTTTTAAAAGAAGAAAAGTATTTTTTATAATTTCCACATTTCAAAACGAAATAGTCTTTAACTATCAACTAAAAAATAATTGCTACGCAGAAAAGAGATATAGCGATTTATTTCATTCAATTTGCATTATGTAAATTTTAAAAGAAATTCTACACAATTGAAATGATGATAAATAAACATTAATAATTATATGAATTTAATTGAAATATATATTAATGTAAAAAAAATTGTGTGACATTAAATAATAAATTATTATGTAGGTAAAGTTTTTTATTTTTGTGATAATTAAATTAGAGAAATTTCAATATAAATTCCTAAGTTATATTTTATTAAAAAGAAGTTGTATTTATTAGCAACTCTTGGTAGAATGTGATGATACAACAGTCCAGGAACTGAGAAGTGTAGCTCAGTTAGTTGAATAAGTGAGTGACTTATTGTAAATCTTCTAATATTCTTATTAATTTTCCTATAACAATTTGAGTTGCTTAAATATAGGTTCTTAAATAATAAGCAATTCTTGTTTAGGATTAAAAATGGAAATAAAAATTAATTTTATTATATTTTAGTTTTAATTGATATATTATATTTTAAAGTTGAAATTTATTATAATTCACATACGTTAAAAATAAGAATTAAAAAAATCAATTTAAAATAATATTTTTAAGATTTTTGGGTTTGAAATCATTTTTATTTTAATTTAGAAATAGAAATTAATGGTTGAAAATAAGAAATTCAAATCATATTTGAATGTATTTCATTTTAAAACCAATTTGTTGTTAATTAAATGTTAATAACAAAAATAAATTTAAAATTATGTAGTTATTGTAAAACTAGCCATTAAAAAGTGACGGTTACAAAATCAGGAATTAAAATAATAATAAAAATTTGGATTACTTATAATAAAGTACTTATTGAACTAAAACTTATAAGAAAATTACATTAGTTGCTTAAAGTGAGTTAAAAACCTCCATGAATTTCTTGTAAGCAATTAATAGGTGTTGATCTTAAAGCTTACCATAGTATATAATTAACTGATGTTTATAGTGAAATTAGGTTGAAAATTAAACTCTACGGGAAACATAAATATAATAACTACAATTTTTTTTTGTGCAAATAACACAGTTTATCAAAATTTTAATTTTAATTTTTCTAATAAAAATTATTAACGCATTCATTATCATCTAAAGTACACGCCACATTTCAGACAATTTTTTTTTTTTAATATGAGAATTGTAAAAGTTCTTTCAAATGTGGTGTTTGACAAACATTTGTAACAGCAAGTAGTGATAACAGGGATATATGAGGTGAAATTAATCAATGACATAATCAGACATGAATGAACGTAACTCCAAACTAGTATCTTCACACCTTATTTGACTTTTCATTCACTATTTCAAACTTGAAAAAGCAAGCAAATACTAATAAAAACTTTCCGTCTTTATTTTAGTTAATCATTATGATTATATAAAAATCAATGAAGTATGGTTGCTATATTTTATAAGCTACAGTAATTAAAAGCTTAAACTTTTGACTACTGAGATTTTCCCGTAAGATTTCTTATAGGACTCTCAATGAAGTTTGTTACAAGTTACTCACTTACCTTTTCCGAAGGATGTGTTTAAAAATACCCAGGACTAAATTTTTACTAATATCGTTAGAAGAGGATATAATACATTAAAGGAAAGCGTGATTATGATTCAAATTAAGTCAATGGGTTTGTTAGTACAGCAGGTCATTTTGTTAACATCAATTAGAATGTAAAGTAGAGAAGAATATCGATCCAAAATTTTGAAAATCAATAAACGATAAAAATGATTTGGTTAGTTTGGTTTCTTAAATTTCTAAATTATGCAGTTCGGTTTCACATGTGGTTTAAGATTTGAAAATCAATCAACATTAAATCAAATCAAATCGTACTATACATAATTTCTATGTTTTTTTCTTCTAAATAATATTTAGTTTAGAAAACATGAGATGATTCATGTTATAAACATAGTTATATTAGAAAATAATTAATGATCAGTAGTACTACTAGTTAAATATGTGGTGAAATTTTATTTTCTAGATAGTTTTGGAGTAAGGGTTGATTTGCAATAAATTATGAATAGATATTTAAATAATTCTCAAAGTAAAACAAATTATTTAAGTATTCTTAGAAGTATTAGAAATCATATTAAATAATATTTAATAACTTATTTTCAAAACTAAACCATTAACAATTGGTTTGGTTTGTACTTTATAATAGTTTCAAATCAAATTAAACTAAGTCGCGCTTAATTTTCTTACTTGGTTCAGATGATTTTTATGGTAAAAATCGAATCAAATCGTACTACAAACATCCCTAAAAAAAAGAGTGAGGTCATCTTTCCTTAGTTATTATAAAAATATTTATTAGAAGAAAAAAATATCACTCATACACTTTTATATTGAATTCAGTCACAATCTTTCATTTATATTACTTTTAAAATATTAATTGATAAAATTAAAAAACTTATTATATATACATGATTGTGATTAAATATAATATAAGGGTTAAACTCTTAAAATAAAAATGAACACTTATACACAATTAATTTTTTCAATTACAACTCTTCATTAATTTATATGATTTTTAAAATATTATATCAAAACTAATAAACTTATTATATATAAATATTTATAATTAATGTGATGGTAAATAAGGACATGTGAAAATGATTTAGTGGTTGCGAAAAAAAAAGTGGAAAAATGTTATAGAAAAAGGAAAGAAAAGAAGAAGAATGTGAAAAATCAAAGGATGGGTAAAGCCGAAGACAATGGACTGGGAAGCATCGTTCGTGGGCCAAAGCTGACAGGATTCGTCACTAGCAGCATATTACGGCAATGTTATTGTTTGGAGCCCACCCAAAGCCGAAAGATAACCATATAATCTTTCCTTTTAATTTCTCTAAATAAAAGTTATATATTGATCATAAACACCTTCAATTAAAATTTTCACCCGGACTTCTATAATTAATGAGTTTAATTTCATAATGATTGATATAAAATTTTAACATTATCAATCAATATCTTTAGGTTGACTTTTAAAAGTTAATATAAACTTGTTATATATATTGCAATTATTAATGGTTAGATAATGGCGAAAATATATATATATTCCGTCCTTATCAATTAAATCTATAATTAAATATGACATTTTCACGTGTTCTTAACTTGTTACAATTCCGTAATCACCAGTTTGGTCTCGATGGGATTCATATTACAACGTGTCTGACTTAAAGTTAAGATTTAAATCCACTTTGAGTGACAGATCTACAGGAAAAAGAAAGTAACTTTATAGCTACGTATGCAATTTTAGTTCACATAAGAAAAGCTGTTCACTTAAAAAACAATTAAAATAAAAAGGAAAAGAACAGTTGTTGAAATAGTATGCAACCTATATATAAGTTCCATAAAGTCACCGAAAAGTACTTCTCTTTTAAATTCATAGTTAAAAAAATATACATGATTTATGCTTCAAAAGTTAAACGCGTATGCTTGAAGGATGAAGAATTCAGTAGTAATAAATTAAACATGATTAAAAATGATAAAAATATTTTTCGGTTTATATTGAATAAATTATTTTCTTTTTAATTTTTTGGGAAAATAAGTTTATACATTGGATTTTTTATACTAAATTTTTAATTAAAAAGCTAAATATATTCATATATTAATTTTCTTAATATATTATTATATTGTTTCAAAATTCCTTTTATCTTGTCATTAAAAATCTTACTTATTGTAAAAAAATGTATGCAATTTCAAAGTAATATGAAAGTTTAAAATTAATATGTGAAAAAAAAAATATGAGACGAGCTTTTCAAGAAGCAAGAATTTGACAAGCTTAAAATTGAACTTTACCTATAGAAAACTTTTGATTTTTTCAGAAAAAATAAAATTAAATTCCACTTCTTTAAATTACAAAGAGTTTATGCCGGTAGATAAGATACTAGAAGCTCTTTGAGTTGCATCCAAGTAAACTCTAAGTATCAAATGAAACATTTAATCATTTTTATAGTGAATAATTTTTATTAATTTAGGAAAATAGTTTTATACGATTATTTAATTATAAACTTTTGTGTATGATATAATTTTTTACAAAATCATTTTTTAAAAAAGATTCATAAATAACTTACCAAAAAATTACTTTTAAGATAAATATAACAAAATATACCGTAATTATCCTTTTTATCTTACTAATCGACACTGGTTAAAAATAAAAATAAAAAATTATTTTATATCATATGAAAAAACACTTAAAATATCGAAGAACATAATTTTCCACATTCAAATAATACACTTTCTATTTCTAGCTTTTTTACGCATCCTAATAACATTATTAGAATTTCTTTATATATATATATATATATAATATATAATATAGGTGTGTTGGGCCTTGCAACTTGAGAACCAAGGTAAGTCTCAAGACTCAATAAATATTTACAAAGGTACTTGCTTTTCATATGATTCGGTGACTAAATCAATTTTTGTTAGCTAATATTTTGAATTATTTAATTTTAAACGTAAAATATATTATTTTTATATAAAATAATCAAATTCTGATTTAGTTAAAGATACTGTTTGATTTTTTTAACCCGTATTAAATCCTAAATTTTGTTTTAGGAAGGGTTTAGTGAATAATTATTAATTAATAAATACATTTGACTTATTTGTGAGCTGTTTACACGTATTTGGGGTGGGAAAGAGTAATTGTTGCGAGTGAGAGAGTTAAACCAACTCGAAAAAGATTTGAAGAAAGGAGAATCTGGTGAATACTGGTAGTTAGGAGACAAGGGGCGGTGCAACGGGAATGAGACACGTGTCAGCTGGATTTCACACACTTCTGTCTTATCCAACTCTGGGTGGGACCCACCTCATCATCACTTTTCTTGCTGGTGACACCTTTCTAATTCATCCATCTCTGCACATCATTTCATCTCAATGGTACATTGAATTCCTATCATTTTTTAATGACTGGATTAATTTGTACTTCACCTCTTTATTATATTCATCATCTCACTTAGCTATGCTATTTTCTTATATACTTAACGTGAATTTTCTACTAGAAGAGCATCACATTTTTTATTATAAAAAATGTGATCTTACAAAATGACAGGATTAAAATAAAAAAAGTAATAGAAATATGAGAAAAATTAAAAAAAATTATAAAAATAGGTAAAATAATCTACTGACCATTTTTAAAATGGTTTTCACCCTTATTATTTCTAATTACTAAACCACTAAAAAAATTCTTCTTTTCTCCCGCAAATTTCACATCTCCCTAAAGGTAAGTATTAAATTTCTTGACAAAAAAAAAGAAAATTTTAGTTTTTTAATCTATATATTTAATGAGAATTTATTTCACTAAAAGAGTATAAACTTTTGAAAAGATATTACTATATCATGCATAATATTTGTTAGAATTTATTCTAGCAGGTCGGTAATGGTAGGAGAATTAATTTCTTGTTTGAAGATTGAGTGTTTGGGCAAGGTCATCTAACTCAGTGGTATATTGATATTCATAGAATTCAAGTTAGAACTAAACCCTGTTTTTTTGTGGCTCTTGACGGAGCCTAGGATGTCTTAGGAGCGGTTATTGCTAGTTGATCTTGTCAATGATATTTGCAAAATTACCCCACCTATAGTGGATATGAAAGATGATTACCCCCTTTCAGAAAGTAATGTGATTGGTAGTTTTCAAATAAATTTGCTTATCAATCTCTAGTGGCCCAAGACAATACTTCCAAGAGACTCATCTTTAAAATATATATACATATATATATATATATATATATATATATATATATGGAAATGTGAGAGACCAGAATGTATTTACATATTCTTGGGGAAGGTAGCAAGTAATATCTTGCCTACAAATGAGTTGCGTCATAATAGACACATGACAACTAATCATATTTGCCCTCTTTGTGGGCAATACAAGGAGATAACATTGCATGCCTTAAGGCGCTATATTAAAATTATAGAAATTTGGCAAATAATAGGAGCTAACAGTATTTCTAACTTTTTTTCTCATCAGTCATCGGAGGCCTAGCTCCTAGCTAGCCAATCTAAGATGTGTTCACAACCATAATACGGACATATAGAATCAAATATTTTTGTTGTCCTTGACCGATTATGGTGGAGGCGGAATAACTGTGTCTTTAATAACAAGTTTCAATCAGAGCATCAAGTTGTAAACGTGGTAAAGTCCATAATAGGGGACCTTTGTCGAAGCCATATTATGCAGGGTATGTTGAAGGATATACAGGTGCAATGCTCTGATTTCAACTTCCTGACAACATGGCCCACCAATTGGTGATACTCTCAAGATAAACTATGATGTTGTCGTGAGTCGACCCTATAATATTGTGGTTATTTGAGGTGTGATTTGTGACTGTAGAGGTATGTTTGTCCTTGGTTTTGGCATGTAAAATTTGTTATTGTGAGATAGATGAGGCAGAATTAGGGATGACAATTATTCTCGCCCTCACACGTACCGACCGCCTCATCGCTGCCCCAATTTTGATGGAAAAAACCCACATTGTTGGTCCTTACCCCTATCCCTACCTAAGATAATCAGGGATGGGGACAAGTATGAGTTTGTTAGTCCCCGCCCCGTCCCCATACCCGCCTCACCCTGCCCTGCTTTTATGTTTTACATATATTATATGTTAAACAAAATATCACATGTCCGTGTACAAATCTACACTCTTGTGGACCATTAAAACTAAAATATATTTAATAACTTTAGTATGTAATTTATTTAATCATTAATAAATTACATATAATTTATTTATTAAATTATAAGTAAATTTAAATATAAATTATAAAGATAATATAACGGGGTACCCACGAGAATTAAAATTTTATACCCGTCTTCTTTAGATCTGCTCTCGCCCCACAATTTTTCGGGGACGAGGATGGGGAGAGCAAACCCTCACCCTCCCTATTGCCAGCCCTAGGAAGAATTGTTGGCTATTCTCCAAATGTTACGAAATAGCATAGACCACAGTTTTTGAACATTACCATTGAATCAGACTCTTTAAATATGATCAACCTCTTGAATGAAGGTTGCGCCATCAATCATGAGTACTTCTCCATTCTAGACAAAATCTACATATGGAGTGGGAAAATGCAGAAATGCAGTTTTGCTTATGCCCTCGTGTGTTGAACTTAGTAGCTAATGGATTTGCAAAATTAGGTTTGTCTATGACTCAAGATAGTTATGTTTTTCATTCTATTCCTCAATCTATTTATACTACATATGAAAAGGATTGAAGTTGTATTCTGAACTCTTATAATTAATTTTTTCTTGATGAACATTGCCGATACCATTCACCTAAATAAAATTAATGAAAACATATAAGCCTTTATTTTTTATTTTTATAGTAACTATGTGAGTATCTTGATGAAAAATAAATGAGAACAATCACTAATAAAAGTAAAAAATAAAAAATCATTGATCAATTTAAATGATCGTTTATTTCCCTTATTAATTTAGGAATAAATGTATATGAGTTTAATTTTTTAAGTCATAATTTAATTTTTTAGCAATGGATATGCAAATTTTTTTCAATAAGACAATAAAATTCATTGATAATAATTAGTGAGATAGACACACATGTTGTGTTTCACGCAGGATACAAAATTAGAGGTGAACACCGGTTAGATTGGGTCAGATTTAGAAAAACTCAAGACCCAATCTAAATCATAAAATATTAGATTAGGTTGGCTTGTGTTTTCACTTTTTTTTATTAAACCCAACTCAACCCACGTGTCCTAAGATGGGTTAGATTGGGTCACAGTTTTAAAAAATATTTTTTTAAAATTATTTTTATAAAAAAATTATAATATTGTTTTGTTAGTTTTTTAGAATATTTTTTTTAAAAAATAGACTATATCATTTTATAACATGAAAATAAATAATAAATTACATTTACGAATTATACATCAAAACTAAAACAAATTAAAATTAACATACAGCTAAATTTTCAAGTAATAATAACTAAAGAAACATTTGTCCATAATAAAAGTAAAAACAATTTGTCTAAGCTAATCAAGTCATACAAATAAATATAAATTACATAATTTATCCAAACTAACAAAAACATAATATCAAAAGTAACACATAATTTCAAATAATATATATATAATAATTTAATATTATGGTCGGGTTGAGTTGGGTCTCGGGTTCAACTTACGAAATTCGCCACTCAACTGCAATAGATTGGGTTTGATTAGGTCGGGTCGACTTTTACCCATCATAAGAAAAACTCAACTCAATCTGTTTGATTTATATTGGATATTCGGACCATCCAACCCAATGAACACCCTTATACAAAATCACTAAAAGGTAAAAAAAGTAAAAAAAGGAAACAAAGTGCACCCACATGACTTCTAACAAACACAATGTTTGGGGTTCATAACTCATTATGCATATTAGTGTAATAAAAGTTGCAATGCATGACACCCTTCTTGTAACATTAATGAATATGTAAATTTTAGTTACTAAATCAATATCTTTAGTGAGTATAGATTTCTCTCATTATTTTTGTTGTAATTTGTGCAAGTATTTTTATAATGTCACCGAAAATAATTTGTTCTTATGAAAATTTGTTTATTGAGTTTGTTGAAAACATTTAATGTTGATGGAAATGAAAGCTTCACTGAATTCTGGATTGAAGAAACAAAATATTTCCACTATTTGAGAAACCCTAATATTGTGTAAATTCTTTACTGCTGATAAAAAGAAAGTTTAAATTCTTTATGATCATCTTCTAAATGTGTTGTATGGTTGTTGGTACTTGCTTTTATAGTATTAATCTACCAGAAATTTGATTTGAGGTACAAGATAAAAAACTCAATAAAAATATTAATTTTTATGAGAAAAGAAAATTTTAGATATTATATTATATACATTTCAATATTATATACACTTTTTAATATTTAAAATTTTTTATTCTTTTATCAAATCATGTTACTTACCATTTTTTATTCTTTTTCTCATTTTAGATGTAGGCTAACATTTATTTTTATATATGATTTCTTAACAAGTTTATTTTAAATTTTGGGAGAGTCGTACAATTTTTTCATCATAATTTAAACAAACTTATAAATTTGGGGACCATGACCTTCTGGATCCCACTTTCCTCCATCCTTGTTATGAGTGGTTTATCCATGTGTTGTTGGTTTCTATTTCTTCCCCTATTTGAGCCTCTAGAGGTAAACAAAGGCCATCAACTAAGCATGTTTTCATGTAAGAATGAAAATATATTAGCGGTTCAAAATGAGTTTATCGCTAGCGTAAAATAATAGTAGTAGCATATTCTTTAATATATATTTTTTATACATACTTTATTATTTATTAAAAACTACAAAATTAAAAGATTAATTTTATAACAAGAAGAATCTATACAAATTTGTTTTGTTTTCAGAAATTTCAATAAATCAATCATAAAAATATGTTTAAAAAACTTGTCAAAGAATGTATTGATAACATTTTTTGCCTACGATGAATGAGATAGATAGGAGACTTTTATTAAAATCTATTTAGATAAATTAAATGGGACAAACTTTAAGTCATTTAAAAAGTTTTAGACATATAATAGATCAATATATTTATATAAATATTTTTTTTGTGTTGTTATTATATTTTGTTATAATGAATTAAAATCTTAAATTTATTTACTTTTTTAATATTAATTATGTTGACATACATAAAATGCCAACCTGTTAGCCTCTCCTAGCCTTTTTTTAAGCTCCCCCAAGATGACCTTGTTTGCCAATTCAGCTTGCCCATTGGTTTGTGGATGCTCGACCAAAGAGAATTTTCGCTTGATGTCAAATCCTGCAAAGAGCTCATTAAGTTTCCCATCAATGAATTGTAATCCATTATCAAAAATCAGTACAGTCGATATGTTGAAACATGTGTTGACATTTTTCCATAGGAACTTTTGCACATTTGCAATCGTGATGTTGGTAAGTTGTTTTGCCTTTATCCATTATCGAAAATCAATACAGTCGATATGTTGAAATGTGTGTTGACATTTTTCCATAGGAAATTTTGCACATTAGCAATCATGATGGTGATGAGCGGTTTTGCCTCTATCCATTTAGTGAAGTGATCAATGACCATCAACAAGAATTTTCTCTGTCCTGTGGCAACAAGAAAAGGGTCGAGTATGTTTATCTCCCAAATTACAAATGGCCAAGGGGTCAAGATGAGAGTGAGGTCTTCGGTTGGTTGGTGTATCAAATTCCCGTATTTTTTACAAGGGATTCACTTCTTGACAAACTCCACTTAGTTTGCCCGTAAGTTCGGGCAATAGTACTCGATCCTTAACACTTTGGTCACCATTGTTCTTTTGCTGGAGTGGGTACCACATACCTTTCATGTATCTCCCTTAAAATGTATTCTGTCTGCTTTGTCCTTAGACATTTCAACAGTGGTCCGACAAAGCTTTTCTTGAATAGCCCTTGCCCTATCATTAAGTACTGGGCTGCTTTGGTTTTTACAGCCCGAGCCTCGTTAGGGTTGTCCAGGAGGCGTTCGTGTTACAGGTATTTTGTAACTGGCGTTCTCTAGTCTTCTGGTTCCTCCTCAAATAGTTGATGAACTTGGGTCTGCATTATGTTGGGTTGACTCAGCTTAAGGAATAAAGAGGATTTTAATTGGCTCTTTTTCTTAGTGCTAGCCAACTGGGTCAACTAGTCGACTCTGGTGTTTTCTTCCTAGGGAATATGTCAAACTTTGAGCTTAGCGAAGTGTTTCTTTAACTAGTTAACCAAGTGATAGTATTGCAGGAGGGTTACCTCTTTCACCTGAAAAGTATCCTTGATCTGCTCTACCATGACCTATGAATTTATGAGACATCGAACACGCTTTGGGCCCATGTTACAGGTCAACTGTAAATTGGCTACTAGGGCTTTATACTTGGCTTGATTGTTCGATGCTTTGAAGTTGAACCTTAGTGCCTAATCCAACGCTAGTTCATTGGTCCTTCCAACATCACTTTAGCTCCACTGTCCTACCTATTGCACGATCCATCGACTTAGAGTGTCCATCATGTATCAATGAGCGCTCCTTCAGGCCTCATTTCAACAACAAAATCAGCTAAGGCATGTGCCTTCACTGGTCCTCGCGACTCATAGGGTAGGTCAAACTCCAATAGTTTGATTGCTCATACGGTCATTTGATCAGCTAGTTCTGGCTTCTAAAGCATCTTTGCGATTGGATAATCTATTTGGACGACAACCTGATGCCCCTGAAAGCACTGGCGAAGCCTCTTCATCGTTATAACAACCACTTATGCTGCTTTTTCAATGACCTAATAGCGTTTCTAGATATCTCAAAGTCTTGCTGTTGAAGTATATGGGGTGGTCCCTACTTCTGTGGGATTGAACCAGGACCGCATTGAGGGTGTGTTGTGTGATGGCAATGTAAAGGTTAACCAAATGATCGGGTCGAGCTTGGCCAGAATCGGAGGGGTAAACAATACCTGCTTGAGTTTTTGAACAGAATATTTGCACTCAAAAGGCCAAGTGAAATGAGAAATCTTTTCTAATACATGTATGGTATGGCCTAACATTTATCCAAGTTGGCTTCAATTCACCAGTTGGTAAGCATGAATCCTAAGAACTTTCCTCCTTGTACACTAAATACGGACTTCTCTAGATTCAATCGCATGTTATACCTCCGAATCAAGGCAAAGACTTCTCTTAGATTCCTAGCATCACCCTCTGGTGTTTCGGACTTAATCAACATGTCATCCACGTCTACCTCTAGGCATTTTCTTATTAGTAGTCGAAAGATTTGTCTATTAACCTTTGGTAAGGGGTGACAACATTCTTTAATCCGAATGTCATAACTAGATAACAGAAGTTAGTCTCATTGGTGATAAAGGTTGTTTCTACTTGGTCGGCCAGGTGCATTTATATTTGGTTGTAACCCGAGTATGCGTCTAAAAAGCTCAGCAACTGGAAACCCTGTTGCACCATCCACCAATGCAGCTAAATTCAGAAGAGGATATACATCCTTTGGGCATGCCTTGTTGAAGTTTATGAAGTCAATGCACATCATCCATTTGTCGTTCGCTTTCTTTACCATTACTACATTGGTCAGCCAGGTAAAGTATTGGATTTCCCTGATAAACCCTTCCTTCAGCAACTTCGTTGTTTCCTCCTATACGACCTTGCTTATATCTCCTCTCATCTGTCGCTTTTTCTGAGTCACTAGCCTAGTGTGGCAACTGACTTCTAGCTTATGGCAATGGAATTGAGGGTCTATCCCAGGCATGTTAGTTGCAGACCAGGTAAAAAGGTTCAAGTTTTAGAGAACTTTTTGCTACTATGGCCCTCCTTGTATGCACTGGTAAATTAGAGTCGATGTTTATTACCTTCCCCAATTGTCTCCTAACTATGGCAATCAGATCTGCGTGATAATCGGTATTCATCTGAGGGTCCAAATCTATCATAGCCTTCGTCTGTGCTTCCCTTGTACCAAGTTGACTCGGGTTCTTTGTTCTTCTACTATTGGGGTCACCTTAAGACTGGTCATATAAGACTCTTTGGTCGCGCGTTGGTCAGCATGTATCGTGACCACTCATCATTCCGCGAATGGGAACTTCATTGTTAGCTGAAGGGTCGATACAATTGTTCCTAACATGTTGAGAGAAGATCGACCTAGTAAGATGTTGTATGAGGTGTTAGCATGGACAACAATGTACCAAACCTTTATCATTTGCTCTCCTTCCATTTCCAAATCAAACGTGATGAACAAGTTAATGCACCCTTTGGTGCTTACTTATTCTCCAACAAACCCTACTAATGGCTCGTCGTATGGCATGAGCTCTACTTTTGGGATCTCCAACTGTTTAAAAGTCTTCCAATACAAGATATCGACGGAGCTCTCTTGGTTTAATAATGTCTTTTGGACAATGGAGTTTGTGATCTCGACGCTTATTACCCTTTTGGCCAGCTAGGGTGGCTATCCTTTTTACTGGCCTCGATGGCGTGGACCCTGGGTCGGGATTTTTCCATATCTTCCATTTCCATGTATGAGGTGACTCTTTCACACAATAGTGGAAACTTGATCCAAAACACAAACTATCGGACAACTTGTCAAGTTGGAGGGCAGCTATGAATAAGAGGATAGTCGTGTTAGGGGCGAGACCCTTGATTTTTGCTATGGTTTTTTCATAGTGATCCATGAAGTCACCTAAGGACTCAGTCTTTCCCTAGCAGTAACCTATGAATGCCAACGTGGTTAGCTATTGGGGACGATGGGGAGCGAATTTGTTGACAAATTGCACTGACAATTCTCCGAACAAGGAAATGGATCATGTCGAGAGCTTGGCAAACCAATCCAAGGCTTGGCCGGCTAGGCAGGTGGGGAAGACCTTACATAGTATAGCATTAGAAGTAGTACAGAGTCAGGCGCGTGAGACAAAGGCATTGATGTCCCTCTCTGGATCAATCTCCCCATTGTACTTGAGAGAGGGTTGTTTCCATTTTTTAGGCGTAGGAGTTTCCATGATGGTCGAAACAAAAGGATGGGGCACCTCTATCCCCTATGGGGCCCTGGTAGCTAGCAATTTCTCTTAGGTTGTGGCCCTGGTAGGCAAGGATCGGAATCACGCAGTGTAGGCTGAAAATGTAAGCCTAGAGGGCAGTGTGGCCGGCCCGAGGGTGTCCGCTTGGTCAAATGTGAAGACCAGGTTAACTCTTGGCGTTGTGAAGTCGCCTCATCCTCCCTTCCCCTTTTCATGTTATGGATGACTACACACAGTCTTTTGTTCTCCTCCTTGAGCTTAGTCATGTCTTGTTGCATCAATTGGAAGGTGTCCTACCAAGACATGTACCATTTCCCTAATCTTTATGGGTAGGATTCTCACGCGGTGGGTCGTGTTGATCCCCGACATTGCTCCTTGTGGTCACCATTACAATGCCAACTTAGTCTTCTCTTCAAGGCCGAAAGGTATATCTTATTCGACTCGACAATAGGCACCAATTGTTCCTGCATAGGCTGGGTAGGTTGTTCCTTCTTGTAGGGTTGACTTTCTCTCCAGCCTTTGACTCCAATCAAACACAGGTAGGGTACATGCAAAAGCATTATGACGCTCAAGTCAAAGAGGAGTTGACAAATGTATCGAAAAATACAATATGTCAACAGAAAAGTAATATGATAATTCAATTATCAAACTTGTACACATGTTTTATTATTTATAATGCATTATCTTTCTGGGCTTTGGCTTTTCAAGAATGATTTGAGCCTTATCCTTATCTGAAAAAAGTAGGGTTAAGATACAATTAGGGTTTATCTCCTAACTATGGGCAATTTAGTTTCGGACGACATGACTTTGCAGGAAACGCTTCCTCTGAGTGAAGCACTGGGTCAGGTGTTTTTGGTCTAGTCTTCTGAATGGAGTAACGACCAGGGATTTTGGCGATGGATGTCAGTCCAACTCCCCTAGTAGGTCCAATTTTCGCAGTAGATCTGGTCTTGGAGTTCTCCTATAATACAAGTTGTTAATTTTAATGGGCCTAATGCGTATGGCTATTTAAAAACACTAAAACTCATCATATATTTAAAGAAACTAAATTGTTTGGACATTTTTTCTATCAAATAGAAAATGATAAGTGAGAAAAGAGTTAAAAGATTCATCATTTGCTATTAAATATTGAGGAATCTAAGCTTGAGTTATGGAAAATTCATGGTTCTATCTTTATCATATTTCTTTCCTGAAGTTTAAAAAAAAACTCCGTAATTTTCAGTGTTTAAAGCTTATGTCCAGCAAAATCAGGGTTTAGATTATTCCAATTCAATAATGGTACAACTCTTAACGTAGAATTTTTCTATGTTTAAAGCTTATGACTAATTTTGTTCGCATCAGGATTGGGAGTCGTAATTGGTGAATTGTGATTAATCATCTATATTGTATTAAACCATAGGTAACAATAACTGACTCTATTGAGAATCTAGAGGATACATAAGGTAGATATTTTCCTTTTTGATATTTGCTTCATATCTAAACTAGTATGACTATGATTCAAATCCTATATAATTTATTTAAGAAACACAAGTCAATATCACTTATACCAGTACAATTTTTATAAATTTCACATGTATTTTTTACTTTATAACTAGTATGATTGATACAAGTGCCACAATCAGAACATTAAGAGTCCAATCTTCTAACCATGACTTCTAGGGGGGAAAAATAGTACGATGACACCTAAAGAAAACTACTTCTATCATTGGATCTACATGTATTTTTTATATTCTTATTACTTGGTGTGTTAAGTTGTAAACTCTGAGGATGTAATACCCTATCACTATAAAAGTTTTGTGCACTATCCATAGTAAACTTGGTGTGTAAAGTTGTAAACTCCGAGCTGTAAGACCCTATTACTATAAAAGTTTCATGCATTATCAGATATTTTTTAGAAGTACTACAATCATAACATTGACTGTCCATTATTCTAACTGTGACTTGTAAAAAAAATACCATCGTCACAAAAAACAAAGTACCTCTTCGCTCTATATGTGTTTCTTATCTTCTTATCACGTATGTTAAGTAAAATCCGAGGATGTAAGACCTACCATTATAGAAGTTTCATGCACTATTCATCATCAACTATAACCCAAGATAGATATATGCTGTATACTGGTTCATAAGAATAAAGCCTTTATTTATTTTTTTATCGTAAGACAATTTATTCGAGTGGTATGCAACAACCATAGACAGAAGCAAAAAACTATATATCCATCCAAATATTTAAACGCAATTATATACCAGAACTTAAATTCAAGATAACTATCTGCAAGAAAGTTAATCCACACATTTGGTGATTAATAAAACCCTAATAATAACACTACATTTCTTAAATCTATTACTCAATATGAACTTAAAGATTTCAGGCCATCTATTACTCAATATGAACCTAAATTTCAAGCCATAATCACAGATTTTATATTATGTTTGAAGAGACATTTCGTATGTGAAAAAATTTTGAATTTTCACAAATTGAAAATATTTGCTTCTTCATGTTCGATGAAAATATTTGAAGCTTATAAAACTAGATAAACAAACTTTATTTTCGAAAAACATAGATAAACATTCTTAATATTATTTATAACTAACAGTTATATTTAAATATAATATAAAATTATTATTTTAAGAAATATGGGATGAAAATTTTATTCCAAATAATAATCATTTTATTATCACGCAATAATCGTAAGATACATTTTTTCAACGTGTATCATTCCCAAACCAGAATTAGATTTTAATCTTTTAAGATATATTAGTATTCAAAAAACCAAGTAATCTCTTTAAAAATATGTCCTGTCACACACAAGATCCTACAAATATAGGCTTGTGACTTAGAAACAGGCAATTTCATATTGGACCCTAATCATACAAGGAAGGCTATTGCGACGGCCTCCGGTCCAAAATCTACATACACTGAAATGGAGGAACACTGAAATGGAGGAACACTATGTTTGAATCACACAAGCATTTTCGCAACCCTGCCAACATCTTTAAGTTTGGATATTGATCAAATATATAGTACCATTTTTTGACTGTAAACAGATTCTACAATACTAAGCTGACAAATAAATATGAAACTATCTAAAGAAAGGATAAGAAGTTGTCACTTGTCACAACAACACAAGTTTCAGAGCTTTATCACTACTAAACTAAAATAATGTGCTGAAATTAAATTTAGTTCAGGCATGAAACAGTACTACAATCAGTTGGCTGTTCCAGCTTTTTCATCAAAGATTGAAATCATTCTTCTGCAGGGGGGGACTGGCTGCATTATCAGAAAGGAACACTGTTAAAACTTTAAACAATCAAGATATCAACAGAAGGCTGAAGAAAATAAATAAGAATAGCTCTAACCAATACATAGATGTTTGCAAACCTGAGATATCTTTCATGCATGGGACTTTCAGGACCACCATAGTTGGGACTGTCCCTGGGATCAGGCATGTTATTTGGGCTCCCTCCATAACCGTTGTAAGGGCTGGGATTCCCTTTTTCATCCGGACTTCCAGAGCCATGTCCATTTTCAGGGCTAGCCTTCCCAGCATCATGAGGGCTTCGACTAGCATCTCGACCAATTTGGGGGCTTTTCCTCCCTCTTCCATCAGGACTGTGGGAAGGAGAAATGCCATGGTCAGTTCTCCCTCTCTCTTTGTGATAAGGACTGCGGCTGGAGTCACGAACAGGGTCAGAACCCTCCCTCTCTCTTCTGTATGGACTAAGGCTTCTGCGACCATAAGCGGGGCTGGCTCGCTCTCTCCGAGGGGGGCTTCTGCTACGGCTACGGTCACGGCCATAGTCAGGGCTTCCCCTCTCTCTCTGATATGGACTGGGACCACGGCCATAATCAGGACTACCCCTTTCTCTACGATAAGGGCTCGGTGATCGTCTTCCATCACGGCTTCTATCACGTTGACGATCACGGCCTCTCTCAGGGCTATATCCATTTCTCCTATCATCATCATCTTTAACAGCAAACTCAACTGAAATAACTCGATCCAATAACTTGCTGCAAATATGCATGTGTTATCATAACAGTGGTAAGCCAGCTACAAAATATACAGGAAAGGTAAAACTGACTAAACATGATAACATCATTTGGCCTTAAAACTTACTGGCTAAAGAGACACAAGTTTATATATATATACACACACACAGAAAAACCAGGCCAAAAATCCAAATCTCTTTACAATACTACAATAGTCATGCAAGACTAGTAGCCAGAGACAGATTTGAAAGAAGAATCTTTAAACACAAATGCTTGTACCCGTCTGAAACAAATATTCAAATACATTAAATTACCTCATATTTGTAGCTTCCAGTGCTCTGCTAGCATCATCCTCTGATTCATACTGAACAAAAGCAAAATTCCTTCTGATTCTTACACTGACTATCTTACCATATGGTTCAAAGTGCCTCTCCAAGTCCCTTGTTCTGGTATGGTATGTATCAAAATTAATTACAAATAAGGTCTTTGATGGCCTCCCATTAGCTGACGATCTTCTAGAACCAGCAGGCCTTCTAACACCACGTTCATGCTGCAACACAGTATGTGCAGATGAAGAAAACATAATGGATCAAAAAAACATTCCTATAAAAAATTACTAAGAATATGTTACCTTTGTCCATTCCACGCGGAGTCTTCGTCCCTTTCGACCAAATTCTACCCGGTCAAGAGCACGAATCGCAGCCTCAGCATCTCTTTCGTCTTCCATGTAGATAAAAGCAAATCCTACAGACCATGCAAAGTTTTTTCATTTTCGTATTAAATTTATCATAAAATTGAAGAAACAATTCAGTCAATTAGTCCACTCAACAAACCCTTCTGATGCAACAACTGACCTTCTGCCGTGTACAAGTCTCAAACACTTAACTACTCGGAAATTAAAATTTTGGTAAACCTCCTTATTTCTATAAACTAATTTGACCAACAGAATTAGTAACAGACCTTGATTAGTAAACAAATTGGTGTCAAGAACAAGAACCCAAAAGTGTAGGTCTCATGGATGGTCAATGGAAAGTGAGTGCCTTCTCCATCCATTCTTCTGCCTCTGCTGTGAGGTTGGCAATATTTCAACCTCGAAACATGTCCAAAAGTGGGCTGGGCAAAAGGCACAAAAATTGAAAGGCAAATGTGACTGATGAATATGTGGAACAGGTGTGCCATTGCAGATCAAATTGAATGATTCTTCACTAAAAGAAGAAGTTGTGCATCACAGGCAGGGAATGGATTTCTGAAAAGCCCATCCATTAGCTTGGGAGTAAATGGATATGCCAACATAATCCTGCGTCAAAGAAAACGTTGAGTATGGGGGTCGATGCTTCAAAAAAGATGATTTTTACTTAAAAGATATCTTGATCCCCCACAAAAGCTCAACAAGAAGCTGTACACCAAGGTCCAACTCCTGAAACTGAATCATCGATTGTGGAATATTCTATGTAGCTGTTGCACCACAGAATCGGAGGGTTCTGGTGCTGTTCCCATGCTGCTGGATGGATGTTTTAAAGGTCTAATTGCGGATGTGCAACTTGTGAAAGTTTACTTCTTACTCCCCCATGTAGAACTTAATGTTCAGGATGACAAATCATTAAGGAGGTATTTTCCAGTTCGCAAGTTAAAAGTTTTAATTATAAATCAACCAATTTGTTATTTTAAACAGTCACATCTTATTAAAAGGGCAGTTCTCATCCTAGACCCAGTAACTCGTCCTGATTTTCTCCGGTGTATATATGATAATATATATATATATATATATATATATATATATATATATATATATATACATATACATATATGTATGTGTGATAATATATAGTTTATGTTTAATAACTAAATTCAATAACATAATTATTAATTTAGTCCATAGTTCCCAAGTAACAAAAATTTCACTTTGCCTTCAGCAAAAGGATTAAACCACACAAAGCCACAATCCAGTCCAAAAACGCATGAAAAAATAATTAATTATTTAAACAAAACAAACTCGCCTGTTTAAAATTATAGAATCTACTGAAATTTAAGAAAAAACATATTTTAAGGTGGCGTTTGATTTTAGAAAACGTTTCTTGTTTTCATTTTCTGAAAACTATTTTTATTTTCAACATTCAAAAAATATGTTTGTTTTCACTTAATATTTTCTATTTTCAAAAATAATATTGTTAAATTTAATCAATTTTAACAAAAAATATTATAGATTATTTATATATATTGGTAAATTGAAAACATCTAAAACAAACGCTACCAAAGTTTTCAAACTTCAATATCTCATAAAATTGATGACACATCCTTAAAGCATTTAAGTAATAAACACCTAAAGTTCCGAGTTCAACCTCGAATTACTCAAGGATAAGCCTACCAAGTGCCAACCCCCACAACAAAAATAAACAAAAAAAAAAAAATTGAAGATTATCAAGTCATCCACCCTAAAATATAAAAGAATTAAAAAAATTAAAAAAAAAAAAAAAAACTTACCAGACTTCATATCCACCCTATCAACCTTCCCATATCTTCTAAAGAGCCGCTCCAGCTCTGACTGCCGGGCATCATATTCAAAATTTCCACAGAAAATAGGCCTCATTTTCCCTGAACACAGTTAAGAAACACTCAACACTTAAAGTCGCCATGTGCAAACATGGGTAAGCAAAACTGCACAATTATAAAACAGAAAATTCATTTTAGCCAACTCGAGAATACAAACACGGAAACACCCCTTAAAGCTTCTGGGAAAAAAACTGGTATTACATCCAAAATCCCAAATTGAAATAAAAACCTATTATTACATCCAAAATCCATTAAAAAAATACAAAGAGATTAAATCTAATTAAAGGAGAAAAAAATGGGCATGCGAAAAAGGAGAGCAAGAAGAATACTTTGTAGAACAGAAAAAGCCTCAAAAACCGTTTCAGTGGCGAGAATCTCAGAAGAAAAGGTAACAGTGGATTAAAACCTTGAATTTGGGTAACAGATCTCAGATCTTGATTTCCCCTAAAATTTGAAAAGAGGCAAAAGAAACCATTTTGAATGAAAAACAGAGATGACACAAGAGAATTGTAGATGGGAATTAAACGAATCGACAAATGATGGATCACCTTGCATGAGAACGATAAGTGTTGGGTTGGAACCCTAAGCAAAGCAGAGAGTAACAGATATTTTTGGTGTTGACCAAGACAAAGATGCGGATCTGAGAAACCATATAACCATACATATATATATTATTATCATTCTTTTGTTTTCTGCCCAAATGCCCCCTTGATTTTTTAATTTTGCAAACTATTCCCTTATCTTATTTTATTTTATTACTTCAATAATGTAATGGCAAAAAGGTGGCCTTTGCTGTTCCTAAATTACCATTTCTCCTTTAACCATAATTTTTAGCTTGCACTTTATAATGTTATTTTTTAATTTGATTTTTTTTTTTTTGACATTTTGTTCTCAACTTTTTAAAAATCATCAAAGTTTATCTGGTGTTAAGTGATTTTTGTTGATAGTTTGTTAAGTGTTACGTAATCTAAAATCCATCAATTGATATTTCAATTAAGAAAAGTGAGTTTTTATCTATTGTTGTGAGTCACTTGACGGTTGATAAAAAATTGTAATTTTAAAAAGTTAACAGCAAATATTAGAAATGAAGTGGGGTCGAACTGTCAAACATTAAAAATAGAGATAAAAGTATAATCATATCTAATTTTTATTATTTGTGAAATTTATTCAAGCTTGATTAGGTTCTATACATCATTTAATATTTATGTCTACATTTTGTATAGATATTCATAAATTTAAATTAATCGTAGGTTACAAAGGGTGTTTATAATTAAATATTAGTTATTAATTTGTTAGTTTTTTTTATAAAGATGCACTTCTCTTTAAATAATAGGTTGAGTGCCATTTAATATAGTTTTATTTTGTATATATTTAAAAACCATTAAAATTCTATTTGAGTTGAATTTTAAATGATTAAAAATCATTATTTATTATATAGTGCATTCATTTTAAATGAATTATAACTTACAAAATAAAATATCTAAATAAAATTATATAAAACTAATACTTACATCTTTAGTATTATCCTAACAAAAAGAATTATATATATATATATATATATGTGTGTAAATGCTTATGTTTAAACACTGTTATTTTATAAATTAATTATTTTATTTCTAAAAAATACTATAATGCTTTCAATTATGTAAAATTTACTAAGAATCCAATTAAGATATGAATTGCAAAACCTCATTTTAAACTTAAAGGTTAAGTTGAATCCACCAAACAAATAAACGTATGTTTTTTTAATTTGTATTTGATTTCCAAAGTTTGTAAACTTAACAAATTAATATGCAAGCACATTTATATATTTTTTTTAAAAATAATTAAAAAATTCTTACTTTTTTTAAACTTACTAAATATATCATGCTAAAAAATATATCACCATTTATAATAATCTAAAACACTAAATATTTTCAATATTAAGCCTAAAAGTTTAAAATATCACAATTCACAACAAATGGATAACAACATTAACTCAAAACTAAAAGTTCAAATGATAAATTTGTCATTTTAAACGTTTATTGACTAAGCTTATGAGCCAACGGACTTAACCTGCAAAGTATAAAAACTTCGAGTAGCAAACTCAATTCTTTCTATAATTATTTTTAAAAAAGAATCTAAATTTCAAAGAAACTTGGACCTAGATCCATGTGCTACCCCTATAATTCACCTAAAAAGAAATACAAAATAGCTTTTGAAAATACTTATTTGTATGAAGCAGATTTTGTATAAGTATCATCACCGTGTAATTTGAATAAAAAAATATATTTTTATTTAAAAATTTTAATTCATATTTATTTTAAGAAATAAAAATGTCTCACATAACTTGTGTGATTCATGTAAGTGGGTATTCATGTCCAGTGTTTTAAAATTAGTTCAGTGATTCGAACAGGTGAAAATACATGGTTTATGGGTTCAAGTACTAGTTTGTTAGTGGTTGAATTGGTTTTAATAAAATAATATTTTTATTTTTATTTACTATAATAACTATACTGAACAATATTAGACAAAAACAACAATTCAATGTTTATAAGAGTTATGACTGAATGTCAGTGTAAAAATCTTTTATACTGACAGTATATACTAATTAAACTCTATTCATAATATTAAATCATAAAAGTATTATAAATTATACATACTTCAAAAGTCATAAGACATAAATCATAACATATATTACTTTAAAAGTCACATAAATAAAAAATTATGATTAAACGTCAGTGTAAAAATCTTACACTTAGAGTGTATACCAATTAAACTCTATTCATAATACTAAATCATAAAACTATTATAAATTATACGTACTTCAAAAGTGATAAGACATAAATCATAACATATAAGAAAAAAAATTAAGAATGTAATTATAAAAGAAAAATGATTTTATTAAATTCACCCTTATATTTATAAGTTAACCATTTTTATTAATTTTTTAATTAAGGAGGCTAACTTAGAAAAAAGAGTTGTGCATTTAGTAAAATACAAAAATTTTCAGAAATAAAAATTGTAAATTAAAGGAGGCTAACTTAGAAAAAAGAGTTGTGCATTTTTTAATTGGATTGGTTAAACTAGTGAGTCAAGTCCTATTTTGATAACCATGTTCATACTAAATAGCATGGTTGATAATTTTTTTTAATTTACATTAATTTAATTAAATTAAAATGAAAACCTTTTATGTTTTTAATAAACTTGAAATATATATATATATATATATATATATATATATTTCCACTAGAAATAGAAAAACCTTACTTCTAATACATGTTTGTATGAATTTGAACATGTCTTAGTGAAATTGATTTTAAGTGAACATTTGTTTGAAAAATACTTGGATAAAAGATATTAGAAATTAATTTTAATAAAAATTATTATTTGAAACTTTTAATTAAAATTGGTTTTATATGAGTAATTTCTAAAACGAATTTTAATATTCATATACAAATTTTTAATGTAAATGGATTTATATTGTAATTAATTATATTTATTGATATAGATATATAGATTATTTTTAAAAATATATATTTACAATAATTTTTTAAAATATAATTAACTAATAAAACATTTTCATAGTTTATAATAATAATAATTTGAAGTCAAGAATGAGAAATGAAGTTTGACTTCCAACATCTCAGTCGAATAATATTTATTATATTAATTAAGAAAAATATAAATTAAAAAATTTATTCGATATAATAATTTGGAAAAAATATAAAGTCAATTATTTTTACATAAAATTTATCTGTATTATAATTCATTATTAATTATATTGAAATTTATATATACATTAATGATTCTTTTCTTCTGATAATACATTTAATAGATAAACCATCTATTTCCATATTAAATTAGTATTAGGAATGAAAATTTAAATTTGACTTGTGTTGAATCTTTTGGCAAGCGTACCAATAGTCAACTGTAGTATAATGATTTTCAAGTAAAAGTGTCGATCCCACGAGGAACAGTTTCAATGAAATAGATAATTTTATCTCAAACAGCATATATACAGAAATATTCAATTTGATTCATAGTGGACTTTGATGATTTATACTATGTTGCATGAAAGTAAAATAGTAACAGTAAGTAAGTTTGAGAAAATTTGATATGAGAAGTTAGGATTGAATTCATTTATCTCACTCATCTGCAATCTGGATGAATATAAACATATAGCATCTGGAATTACCAATATTGATGCAACACACAGAAGTCAATTCCTTGCGTATAAAATTCATAAGATCAGCTCCTTCAATATTGATTCCTCACATATCCAACAAACTGTTCAGCATTATATTCAGGTGTTATAAGCAATTGATGTACTGAAATCTATTCCTAACATCACAATATATCAAGTATGTTTGTTCAGATCAGATTTTTAGAATTACTTTCCAGTCTCATCCAAAATTCAAATTCATGAAACTATTGATCAGATAGAATCAAACATTAAGAGCAGAACAAAAATACTAATCTTGAATAAAAACAGAACTGCTATAAAGAAATATCACCAGATTATATCCGAGTTCGAATCGATTACATTCAATCCCAAGAGAAAAGGATTAGCCACTCATGGTAGCTATTGACATTCTAAGAGATAAAAAGAAGAAGATCCTACAACTGAGGTTGAAGAACGACTCTTTCAATGCTCTGTGATTTGATTCCCGCGTTTTTTTCTCTACCTTCTTTCTTCCTGATCCATAAGTATATATACTGCACGAACTCTCGCTTAAGCTAAAATATTCTCGCTTAAGCTAGAAAGTACTTCATGGTGAAGAAAGGTCATTCTCGCTTAAGCTAAAATATTCTCGCTTAAGCTAAAATATTCTCGCTTAAGCTAAAAGGTACTTCATGATGAAGAAAGGTCATTCTCGCTTAAGCTAAAATATTCTCGCTTAAGCTAGAAGGTACTTCATGATGAAGAAAGGTCATTCTCGCTTAAGCTAAAATATTCTCGCTTAAGCTAGAAGGTATTTCATGGTGAAGAAAGGTCATTCTCGCTTAAGCTAAAATATTCTCGCTTAAGCTAGAATGACTTTTAAATTAATTTCTCCCTGGACGAATCTCGCTCAAGCGAGATCATTTTCGCTTAGGCTAGAATGGCTTGTGAAAGGTACTTCTCTTATCAGCTCTCGCTTAGGCAAGATCATTCTAGCTTGGGCGAATTGTTGCAGGATTTGCTCTTCTCTCTTAATTTACCTGAATCATATACAAAATAGGGATCAAATGATTTCTTTTTAATCAAAAACTCGGAAACATATGCTTATATTTCATCTTTGTTAGATTAGGGAAAATTGATACAAATGTTCACAATTTAAAATAGAAGTGCCAAAATTCCATATGAAAATTTACTACTTTTTAGCACTTATCAACTCCCCCTAACCTAGCATCTTGCTTGTCCTCAAGCAAGGTAATAAGATCCCAACAGCTTTCAAAACTCAATTTGAAATTGGTTATTTGAGGAATCAATTTCATAGTCCTTACAAGACAACTTTTGCATTCCAAATTACAGATTCAAAATCAGAAGCAAATGGTGAATCCAATTATCAAATAAAAGCAGGATAAAAGTGCAACAAAATTTTCAACACAATCAATTGTAAGAACCACTTATTCTAACCAAGGAAATTCTCTCTTGACTCTTACAGGGATGTGTTTTTCTCATTTTCCACTGAAATTGAACAAATTAAAATTGCCAGTCATTTTCAATCAAACCACACACACACAATCAACATGGATCTCAAGGTCTTTTAAGGGTTGTAATGAGGTTGGGCTTCAAGGAATTATGGTTTTTCAGGATAACAAAAGCACAACTTTAGAAAAGAGAGCATAACTACACTTCAAACCCACTTCCATTTCTATCCTTCATTCATCACATCTCATACCTCAAAACCAGATGCTTCTTTTTCATTCATTATTCACTCCTTCTTTTTCTTCTTTCCCTCTTTTTAATTTTTTTTTTTTGGATTGATACATTTATATACAATACTAAGGAGTGAATTATAGTACAAAATACTCAGCCCCTTTCTTTTCTAAGTACAATTCCACCAACCAATTCCCATTTTAAAGTTGAATAACATGCACTTATGCTCCCTATCCCTAAAGTGTGCAAAGGGAAAGGATAATAATTAAAGTTAAGCTTAAGGTACATAATTCAAAGCAATTAGGCCCAAATGGGCTATCACAAAAGGATGATTTTTCTTAGGTTGGATGTTTGGCAATGGGTTATTTAAATTCAATAAAACTGCCTTGATCATTGCCATACTTCAAGTGTGATGTTATCCAAATTAAAACTCAAGCAATATCAACTTGACAACAAACAGTGGGAACTCTCAAACTGTTTAAGGATTCACACACTCACTAGGTTTCTTTTGGTTTCTTTCCTTGGTATATCACTTGTTGTTACAATTGGTTATCTTAACCAATAATCCAACACTAATATCCTAATCCCATTTAATTATGGATTCAACCAAAAGTTTTTCCTTTTTTTTTTTTTAGTTGTACTATCTTAGGATACTTATTGAACTTGATTTCTCTTTAACCAATTTCCTCAAGAAAGATTTTCTAATAATTCCCAAAAAGAAACTTTAGTTGTTTTAGATAAGGTAACAACATTCTAACCCAAAACAACTAAAACACAATATTACTAAATATAAAAGTTATGCAGTAAAAAAACAAAAACAACCGTATTTAATTGAGTTCTGGTTGTTGGAATAGTGTTGTGTGTCAATCTCCCCTCATTACTCCATCAAAATCAGTCTGAAACTCTTCCTCTTGAAGGTCCACTCCGATTTCCTCTTCCCCAGCAACGATTGCCTCTTCCCCCACAACAAGGTCATCTCTATCTACAACTCTTGATGGTCCTTCACCTGGTGTGAAACCAGCTGTAAAATTGCTGTTAGGTCCAGTTGGTCCACTCCCTCCTGGAAAAATTGGACTGTCCCTAGGCCATTGTAAGTATGTCAAGAATTCTGGTGGAGTCATGCCTGGATATGGTCCTCGAACATTGTTATAGAGGTACTCATGAAGGTGGAGTTGTCCTCTATGAATGGAGATATTTTGTTGGCAAGAGTGCTCCATTTGCAGCCTCAAATACCTCATTTTCTCAAGTAATTCATCATTTATGTTGAGTTGAGGTTGTTTTTTAGGACATGTTTGTTGTTCTGCAGCTGCTGGTTGTTCTATCTGTGGTCCTTCTAGTTGCACAAATTCTGTGGGATTGGTACAAAATTTTCAATAAATCTCTTTGTAATGGTGGGTCGTATCTTAACACTTAATTCTACCTACACCCCTTGAGCTTGACAATGAGCTGTGATTAAAGCTGGAAATCCTAAAGCACCTTTGCTCTTCTCATTATTTTTGTTGACTTCATATCACACAAATTTATGGATTTCCTCAGAGATAATGGTGGCCACATCAACAGTGAGATCTTCCCTCATTATATAATAAAGAAGATGGCATCTAGGCACACTCAAGTCAGATACATGGCCAATGGGCACTATATTTGACAGCAAGAATGTCATCCAGACTTGAGCTAAGGTCTTCACATCTGTTCGAAGTATTCTGCAAGGATTGCCAGAAGATCCAAGCTGATAGGACCTGTTAGGAATGCATATCAAGTTTGCAACTTCTTCTTCATCATATGCTTGTTGGCTTCTTCTATTCTTGTATAAGCATTAACATAAAATTCTCTAACAATCTCCGGATCAAACTTAGATAAAGGGTCCGCTAATCTTAACCAATTTCTTCTCATAAGGCCATTCAAGAAGATATCATATTCCTCTGGAAGCAAAACTACTTTTCTTTTTGTGATAAAGTACTAGTGTTTTATCTCTTCATACCTCTCCTGTCTTTTAGGATCTCTGAATAAATTTCTGTTTGGTCTTTCAGGAGAGGGACTGGTTTTTCTCCTCTTGCTATTGTGGGTTCTAGTAGGAGGAAGTCTAGCGGTTGTCTTTATTCTAGCCATTTTCCTGCAAAGTCTAGCAGAAGTCATTTCAAAGGTCCATGTCATCACATGTATAAGCACAATGTGTGTATTTCATCAAATGGTGTGTACATTTCATCATCTAGGTTAGGAATTTCATCAAAAGTTCATGTACATCTTCATAAATCAAATTTTCATGAATTAATCCATGCACAAGCAACCTACATTATTCAGTTATGCCAACAAATCACAATTAAACATTCACAATAATTCATGGATAACAACAACCAGCATGGGCATTTCCCTAGGGTTCCCTAAAACATAGAGAGCAAAAATCCCAAACTTATTCGGTGAAAAAATGGAAGAGAGTGAAGTAGAACTTACCTTCAAGGGAAATTAGCAAAGGGAGGAAGGGATTGGTGAGTTAGTTATGTGCCACTGGACCAAGAACCCGCGCCCTATATTTTTAGGAGGGAAAGCATGGTTTTTGGAGAGAAGAAGTTTATGAACCAACTCTTCCTTTTCTGAGTTTTAACACATGGTCACGTGTTCTCGCTTAAACTAAAATATTCTCGCTTAAGCTAGAAGGTATTTCATGGTGAAGAAAGGTCATTCTGGCTTAAGCTAAAATATTCTCGCTTAAGCTAGAATGACTTTTAAATTAATTTCTCCCTGGACGAATCTCGCTCAAGCGAGATCATTTTCGCTTAGGCTAGAATGGCTTGTGAAAGGTACTTCTCTGATCAGCTCTCCCTTAGGTGAGATCATTCTAGCTTGGGCGAATTGTTGCAGGATTTACTTTTCTCTCTTAATTTACCTGAATCATATACAAAATAGGGATCAAATGATTTCTTTTTAATCAAAAACTCGGAAACATATGCTTACATTTCATCTTTGTTAGATTAGGGAAATTTGATACAAATGTTCACAATTTAAAATAGAAGTGCCAAAATTTCATATGAAAATTTACTACTTTTTAGCACTTATCAACTTGTTATACACTTTCTTCATCCTAAAATATTAATATTTAAGTTTGTTTCACACAAATTAAAAAAAAAAGTATTTAAAAAGTAAAATTTATTGGAAGATAATTTTACTAAAATACTTTTATTTTGTTAATTTCAATAATGTATTATTAAGTCTTTCAAGACCACTAAATTTATTATATAACGTAATTGGAAATAGATTTTAAATATTTTATTGAAAACATGGTCAATTTAAGATATTCGATTAATTTTAATTAAACATATTATTTGAAATTTTTTATTAAAATTTATTTTATAAAATTAATTTCTAAAAGGGATTTTAATATTCATATACTTTTTTATATAAATGCCTTTATATTATAATTAATTATATCAATATAGATATATAGATTAATTATTTGAAAATAAATAATTATAGTTTCAATTGTTTTTAAATATAATCAATTAATAAAATATTTTCATAATTTATAAGCATAATAATAATAGCTTTATTAGTAATTAAGAAATAAAAAATTAAGCTTAAGCACCTAGAGAAAGATGATCATATGAAATGGCTAAATACGCACAAATTAAATATGAGTAAGAAGCGGGTCTAGACTCACAAAAAATTCTACAATGTTAGAAGCGGGTGTAAGTATTATAGTAGTTGTCCGCCCACACATTATATACATAATATTAATGTAAATATATTATATAAGACTACATATTTTAATTTTGATTGATAAATATGGATAAAAATATTTTTACATTATAATTTGTGATAATGAATATAATTATAAAATAAAAAAAATATAATTAATTAATTTACATAAATTTCTTAAGATAAAAATATAATTTATAAGAAGATATTAAGATTTTTTTTTACAAGAGAAGATATTAAGTTATTTATAAAATAACTCTTAATAAAATTATAACATTTCTTTTTATAGATTAAATTCTAATAACCTATTTATTAAATATTTTATATTACCTTATAATCATATAACTAAAATTTAGATAACTCAAACATTTATAATTATATAATTATGTATTTTAATATTTATTTATATATTGTATTATCAAAATCTAATATGCATAATTTATTATATATCATAATTATTTTTACTAAGTTGGAAACTAATTCTTAATATACAATTAAAAGTAAATATATAAAATCAATGTAACAAAATTTAATTTTTTTTTTTACAAATGAAGATTAAATATATAAAAATATCACTAAAGAATGATGTAATATTTACTTTTTATTAAATATTACTACATAAATTTTATGAATTTTTATGTTATTAAAATATGACAAAGTTTATGTTTGTACAATATTATTTTTAAGAGCAAATTATAATATATCCTAAAGTTTTTTCGAGTTACATATAAACTTCACTCCTTTTTCATTTTTCTACACTAATCAAAATCTTTTTAAATTTAAAATATTATAGTAATACCTCTTATACATTTGAAAACATTATACACTAACACATCTCTTAAATTTTACACTAACATTCTTGGATATAAAAGTAATGTTTAAAAAAAAAGAAGACTACATATGTAATTATACATAATTTCAATATTTTTGTACTTGTTCTATATTTAATGCAATGTTAGTTGTTTTTTTTTATATTTTGTTTAACTGTGTGTAAATGATATTGGGACACATATTATAGTAATCGTGGACCTAGTCATTATGATTCCTAAGTTTGACTTCCATTCTCATTCAAATAATATTTATTGTATTAATCATAAAAATATAAAGTAAAAAATATTCAATATATTAACTTGGAAAATATATAAAGAGGAAATAAATATATCATTATTTTTATATAAAATTTATTGAAAATGTATAAAAAAATAAAAATACATTTTTTATTAGTATTGATAACTTATTATATTCAATTAGAGTACATTTGTTTAAACTAAAAACAGGTGTTTATAAAAAAAAATTTATTCATAAGTAATTTTTATAAAAGTAGCTCTAACTTGCTTCCCAAAATAAGAGATTTTAGTTTGTTTTTTTTTTGCTTATTTTAGAAAATTTACCCAAACACATAAAATTTACCATAAGTGTTTTTCTTATCAAAAGTAATTTTTTAAAAAAATTATCTAAATGAACTCTATATTTTATTATTTTTATTAGGTAAAATCTAATGGGTGTTCGAGAGATAACAATTAAATTTTATGTGAAATTCTCATATCTTTATTATTTATCATTATTTATCGTTTAATGTAATTAAAAAATATATTCTTTAATTTTCAAAGTAAGAGTATTTAATTATTTTTCTCTCATAATAATTCATGTTTCACCTATCATATGGTGATGATATTAGTGGTGACGGTGGTGGCAGTGATAGTGGTGGTAGTGGTGAGCATGAATTATTATGAGCGAAGAAAATAATTAAATATTTCTACTTTGGAAATTAAATAAGAGTTTAACACCTATACATTGTCCGTGTAAAAGAGTTTTACATTGACGGTTAATCAGAACCCTTCGTTTGATGGTTAATCACAATCATTTGTTTACATAACTTTTAAAGTATTAATTGGTAAAATCAACAAACTTACTATATATAAAAATGTTGTGATTAACTACCAATATAAAACTTTTTACATTGACAATGTATAAGTATTTTTCTCATTATAAATAATATAATTTTTTTAACACATTAAATGACAGATGATAAAAATATCATAATTTCACATGAAATTTAAATTTTATCTAACTCCCCTCGACATTCGTCATAGGGATTCTTTTTATTAATAAATAAATTCTATATTATGAACATTTGAACTTATTTTACCAAATCAAAGAGTAGAGAAAAAACATTATTTTATTATATAGTCTTACACCACCACGTCATCCATAGTCACAATCAATCACCATGCAACGTATAATTATTTAATTAATACAATTTACAAGGTAAGTTAATTAAATAAGCATATGTTCCATAGTAATTGGTTGAAGTCATGGATGATATGGTGATTTAGAACCATCTAATAATTTTTTCTCAATCAAGAAAGTGTTCAATCTTCGTATACTTGACACACCTTGGGCCTCAATCCTTTATCTTTTAGGAAGTATCATGGACTTTTCAAGCTAAAGTTAACCTATGATAAATAACTAACGACAAATTAAGGAATAAGAAATTAATGTAACACCTAACCAAATGGGAAAACATTGAATCATACACTTTTGATCTACTTAAAAACTGACAAGTCTAACCCATTTAATCATACAATTTTGATTACATTAAATTTTTTCTTCTTCCAAAATTAATTCTCTTATACCTAGATCACAATTCAAGAATGGCAAATTGTCAAGATCACCTTAGACAAAACATATTTTTTTCAACTACAACTCTAAGGCAATTCAATCTATGCGGTTATGAGATGATGGTGGAAGATCTTATTTTAGAAATACACAATCACCTTTGGTGTGGATTGAGTGAGTGACAAGGGAGAAAGAGACGAGACATGTAGAGGAATTTGATAAAACATTGAGAGAAGATGAGGTAAATGTGATGTGAGTAACAGAAGTAACGGATAAAACATGCTTTGGCGGAGTGATAAAATTTTTATGTATTTTTAATACCACATTCTCATTATTTTTTCTATGAAAAATTCCCATCAACTTCTTTTGTTAAAGATGATGCTATTCTTCTCTCATTTGGTTCCATTAAATATCAAATATTGTGACCGAATTTTTTCTTTGGTAAAATCAATGAATCCAATACACCTTAACCTCTGTTTTTTGGTTTTCTATGTTGGTTAAAATATTGGCTTAGCATTTTAGTTTAGTGTTAGTTGATAATTTTTGGGTGCAGATATTCATTAAATTCCATGGTTGTAGCAAACTCTTAAAAAGAGATATAGAAAAATGCTAAAATAGTAAATGATGTTAATGCATTTTTACAAGTTTAAGAGTCATGTCATACTAAAACAACAAACTAGTCCACAAAAATTAATGCATCAACGACAAATCTAATAAAAGATGGAAAGATGATATACCATCATGTGAGAAGTTGAAAGGTAAGATAAGAAAGAATGGAAGATAAAAAAAAAAAAAAAGTTGAGAAAGAGCATAGAGCAATAAAGTTAAATGTTAGTATCAGAAAAATAAAATAACTTTAAAAAGTTAAATTTAAAATATTTTATTTGACAAATGTCTAAAGCAGACGCTTCAATAACTTTTTCAGCTAAAATGGTTCAAATGTTGTAGCATTGCCAGAATGTAAAAGGCCCATCGATTTCACATAATGCTCATTAGTAGCAAAATCAACAAGGGAGAAATTCTTGAGATAAGGGTTTTATTGGTCTCGCATATTTTGATATATTTCTTAGAGTCCACAGGCACTTTGATCGTGTTTGATTTGCTATTTAGTTATTTAAAAGCTAAAAAATTAGTAAAAATAATAGTTAAAATAATTTCAGTTCTATTTAAATAGTAAAAATTTAGAAATTATTAGTTTTTTTAAAAAATTTATTCCAAATAATTTTTCCAAATATCTCTTATTTTTAGCTACTGGTTTTATATTTACATATTTACACTTATTAATTAATGTATTATCTCCTATTAATTCTCTCTTATCACATTATACAACTTTCATATTCTTCATTTTCTTTCCTTCATTTAGTTAATTATAGTAATTTATAATATAAATATATTAATAGAAAACCATAGTTTAAATATGTAATTTAAAGTTTATATATTTAATTATAGAAATTATAATTTAAATATTAATATAGTAATTTATTATTTAAATATATAATTACATAAATTTATAATTTAAATATGTAACTATAATTTAAATATGTTATTATAGAAATTTATAATTTATATATAATTATAATAATTTGTAATTTAAATATATAATTAATTTATATTATTAAAATATATTATAATTATTTTAAATACCTCATTGTTGATCTAATAATTAATTATGTCTTTATTTATCATTTTACAACTTCTAGTTAGTTGATAAGTTAGTTTTACCAAACATTTACAGATAATTTTTCAACTTTCAGTTAACTTTTTAGCTAGTTTTGTCACACACCTTTAGAGTGTGTTTGATTTGCTATTTAAGCTAGGTGAAACTAAAATAATTTGAACTCCATTTGTATAGCAAAAATCTAGGAGCTTTTTTAGGAGTTACTAGTTTTTCAAAAAAGTTACTCCTAGCTTTTCTAAAAGATCTCATATTTTCAACTAGTAATTTTATTTTTACTTCTTTACCTTTTTTTAATTAGTACATTGTCCTCCAATAATTCTCTCTCATCACATTATACAATATATATCCTTCATTAATGTGATTATAGTAATTTATAATATAAATATATAATTATAGAAAATTATAATTTAAATATGTAATTTAAAATTTATATATTTAATTATAGAAAATATAATTTAAATATGTAATTTAAAATTTATATATTTAATTATAGAAATTATAATTTAAATATGTAATTTAAAATTTATATATTTAATTATAGAAATTATAATTTAAATATTAATTGTTGTAATTTATTATTTAAATATATAATTACATGAATTTATAATTTAAATATGTAATTATTTAAATATGTTACTATAGAAATTTATAATTTAAATATATAATTACAATAACTTATAATTTAAATATATAATTAATTTATATTATTAAAATATATTATAATTATTTTAAGTACTTCATTGTCGATATAATAATTAATTATGTTCTTATTTTTCATTTTATGATGTTTAGCTAGTTGATGAGCTAGTTTTGCCAAACATTTACAAATTTTTTTTTCAGCTTTAAGCTAGCTTTTCAACTTTCATTTAGCTAGTTTTCGTAAACACATCCTTAAGTAATGAAATGCCTTTGCAGGAATCCCAACTTATGGATTGCGACAGAGCACAAAAATCTCATGCAAGGACTCACCTCAAGTGAAGAATATTACTAAAGTAGCCTTGTTGCAGGTGCATTTTGGCACTCATTGTGGAGTCTGTAAAACTTGTTCCACCACATTGAATTTTAGTTCTTTTATCAGTTTGACTATTCTGTCTCCTTATTATAATGTTCAAATTACACATGCAGGAAAGTCACATTAGCATTGATGTCATATAAGGAGTTGATGGACTCTAGGGATAATAAATAGATGCAGACCCTATTGATACCCAAAAAAACATCCTTGTATGGGGCGGGTAATCATCCACAAAATAGGTATGGGTATAGGGCAAGTTTGGACCCGTAAAAATTAGGCGAGTATGAGGGCAGATATGGATACTATAGTCTCGCCCTATATCATATATATGTATATATTATTTAATATGATTATATTATATAATACTACATAATAATAACTTTGAGTGAAAAATATTACTAAAAATATTATTTGCATTATAATATATGATAAGTAAAATAGTTATTAAATAAAAAGAGATATATAATATATTTTATGCAAATTTAATAAGTAAAAAAAATTACAAGAAATTGAGCTATTTATAACATTATTTAATGTTATGGTAAAAAAAAACATAGGTTTATGTATAATTATACAAAAATTTAGGAGGTATTTTATAGTTTGTTTAATTTTTATGTTATGTTGACTTGTTTTCATATTATGTTTACTTATGGGTAAAATATATTGATTTATTGTTTCTATACATAAGTAAAAGGAGGGTTGCGAGTGCAAATAGGTATATAGGTACCCAACAAGTACGGGGATGAAGATCAAAGTTGCTACATATGTGGGTATGGGAAAAAGTACTATAGTACTCATTGTCATCCCTAATGATTTTGTGAATATTCTCAAAATCTTAATATCAAGATTTCTTATATCACTAGGTTAAGTTCGACGAATAAGCCCTCTAAGTAAATTCTTATCATTTATGGATGCATTTTTTCAATTTCAACAATACATTTCTTAGTCAAAGTATACACCTTGATCATGGATGCATCATTCAACTTCAATAATGGGTTTGCCAACCAAGTTACACACTTGGGTTATGGATGTACCCTTTGGTTTAACAATAGGTTTCAAAATCAAGACATACACATTGGTGATAGATGCACAATTTAGTTTTAAAAATGATATCTCAATCAAGGTATACACTTTAATCATGGATGCACCATTCAATTTCAACAATGGGTTTCTCAATCAAGGTATACACATCTCGATCATGGATGCACTATTCAATTTCAACAATGGATTTCCAAACAATATATACACCTTGATCATGGATGCATCTTTGACTTCAACAATGAGTTTCCTGACCTAGGTATACACACCTTGTTCATGGATGCACCATTCAATTTCAATAATAAGTTTCCCAACCAAGGTATACATATCAGTCATCGATGTACCCTTCAACTTCAACATTGGGTTTTCAAACCAAGATATTCACACTAACAACAAGTCTTTTAGCCAAGGCGTACACCTTGGTTATGGATGCATCATTTAGGTTCAACAAGTTTCCCAACCAGGGTATACACATTATTCGTGAATGCACCAACATTTCAAATTTAGCCTTTCAATAATCAACCTCGAGTAATTTCACAATCTTAAGTAGCCTTTCAACACTCAAACCAGGTAACCCTTCAACCATATACATCTTCACTTAAGGCCAAGTACTACCCCTTGATCATCTCATTGATCATCTAAGGTATAACCACCCCTCAACAAATAACATATTATCCAAAGGCCAAAGACCACCTTTTGACCATCTACATCTTCACCTATGGCTAAGGACTATCCCTTTGATCATCTAATTGATCAATTGAGGTCGAAGACCAACCTTTGACCATCTACATCTTCACATAAGGCAAATGACCACCCTTAACTGTCTATATCTTCACTCAATGTTGATGACCACCCCTCATCCATTTCCCTTAGATTTTCTATTTTACTCCTTTTGTACTATATTTACTTCTTAATTTTGTTTTTTTTGTATGTCCATATTACATTCCAAAACTCCTTTAGTGTTCTTTCTACGAAGATTTAGACATTTGCCTTGGGCCCAAACCATTAATGTCCAAGCTCCCCCTTTGATTCACTTTTTGCAACTTATGTTTACTATTTGCACGTTCTTATAATTTGGTCTTTGTACCCTTTTACTTGCTACACCCCTTTAATGTTCTTTCTCCTTAGATATGAGCACACACCTTAGTTCAAATCATTGATGTTAAAGAATCTCCTTTAACTTGCTCTTTATTCCCCTTTAGTACTCTTTCAACACCTATTGGTGTTTTTTTTTCTTTTAGGTATGGGCATATGCCTCAAGCCCAAATCATGTGAGCACCCCATTAGATTTGTTCTTTGCAACCTATATTTACTATCCATGCTTTCTCAATTTCTTCTTTGTACCCCCTTGATACTTTCTAAACCCCTTGGTATTCCTTTCCCAAAGGTTGAACACTCACCTCAGTCTCCTAAACCACCTATTTCGAGCACCTACCTCTATTTACCTTCAAGTTACACATCTGAGAACCAAGCTCAAAAGTCTGCATTTTGCACTATGTCTCCCACTACTAAGAACTGTTATCTATTATACTTCGAACAACACATTACATTTAACATGTGCATCAACCTTGCACACATTACCAATATTAGGAATGGCAAAACAAGGTCAGCCCGACCAGTTTGTGACCTGCCAAAAACAAGATAAGCAGGCTGGCTCGCCATGCTAAGGGTGGGCTAAACTGTTTGGTTCACCCTGCTTATAGGTGTGTTGTCTGGTTGGCCCACTAGTTTTTTCAAATTTTTTAATTTTAATTTTTTTTCTTAACTATTTTTCTTGTTTGGCACAAATATTAAAATAAAAGCATGTTAACCAAACAAGTCTAAAAATGATAAAGTACAGTAGAAATGTTAAAATAAATTTATAATCTAAACTAAATTTTAATATAATTTGATTAATTTATAAAGTAAAATAGTAATACTAAAGTTTGATTTTTTAATATATTAATTCTGATACTTTCATTTTTTATTTTTAATTTTAGTTAATTATTATATTTTATATTTATAATATAAAAATTATTATTAATATAATATATTTAAGGTAGTAAGCCGATGAACCATCCTGCCTCGCCTCTAGCCTGACAGGTTGGTGGGTTAGGCAAGACGGCCAAAACCCCTATCTAGCCCCACTAAAATTTGTGTAAGCTAGTGGTGGAAGAAAGTAAATTTAATAATCATCATCACAACTCGTTACCACAAAAGAGAACAATCACATTCATTGATAACCACAACAACCTTTGCCAAAAATCGAACATTTTCACAAGCTAAATTCCAATCTTGAGTTGAAACCTGGGCTACAACTTACCCATACCTTATCCTTTTGTTAACATAGTCCTTAACATCATTACTAGACTTGAGGCCTAAGGTGATGTGTACCTTTGGGTAGGAACCTCCTTTGAATGAAGGGGTGTCTGGTCGTTAGAAACCTGATAAAACACCTCAGACCTCTAAACCCTCCCTGAAACATACATCTTTACCAAAGGTCGAGGACCACCCCTCAAAAACTATATTTTCAGATACATTTAAGGACTACCTTTTTGACCATCTACATCATCTAATAGTCCAAAAAAACAACGATTGAATAAATTGTCATCCAATAATTGTTGGGCACATGCCTTTCCAAATTTTGAATTGCAATAATTACAGTAGTTAGGCCATCTGATGTCACCTAGCATAATTTTACTAGTCAACATAGCAGAAGATTGTCAACTATAGACCAAATACCCCTTATAAGTAATATGGAGGTCAGACTATGAGTTTGAATAATTACTCTTTTTCACATTTCCGATACCTAGGTCTCGATGCCCTTGGACGAGGAGCCAAAACTTGAAATCTAGTGGGCATGTGTATATATAGGAATAGGTAACCTCTCGGTCGAGAGAGTCTTTGGTCATCAGACACCGAACACAAACCTTGGACCTTAATCCTCTCCCTTGAAGGAAGTATCATGAAATTTTCAAGCTAAAGTTTAATTGATAGTCACCAACTAAGGAAGACTTAAGGAATAACTAATTAACTTATCATTTAACCAAAGATAAAAAACTTGTGCATCTCATATAAAACCCATTGTTAGCAGTATAAATAGGGGTAAAATTCTTGAGGTAAAAGCTCTATTAGTTCTCTCATATTTTACTATATTCCTTGGAACTTACGTTGACTTAAGTGTCAAAGTGCCTTTACAGATACCTCACCATATGGATTATGGTGAAGCACATAGATCTCAAGCAAGGACTTTTCAAAAGTGTAGAATATACTAAAGTACTTTCATTACAAGTACAATTTTTTAACATAAAAATGATTAAAATAATCCAAAAATATCCATCTTAATTTACCTCCACATTATGAATATTATCTATTTTTTTAAAGAATCATATAAAGAAGAAACTTCTAAAAATATCTTACTACTTTTTTCAGTATTTACTTGTTAAGGTTGCTTAAAAACAACTCTATGAAAGAAACAATTATTTAGCTAAAAAGCATGAATAAAGAGAGATGTAGATCATTCTGAGCTTCACATGATCATAGTCTAGTGTCATTTTTTGTGATAAACAATGTCAAATTACACTTTTTTGTACAAAGAGGTAAACAAATTCGCTACTAGACCTACACGGATGACAAATTCTTATGTTGGCTTCTATATTTACAATGTTTCACCTTTTTTGTTGCTTCCAAGTTCAAGTTTTTTTTTATAGGCAAAAGAATATTATTACTGGGATATAAGGAATACCCATAACATAATTACAAGTTAGAGGCTATTAGATGGTTGGTTAATACTTAGTGATATGCACCAAGAATTAAGTCTCATCAAAGCCACATCATTACATATGAAAAAATAAAATAAAATCATTCCAGTACACATAATTTAGACTAACCTACCTCCAGTTAAGCCCAAAATCTACCTATACATTAGCTTCCCTTAATCACCGACCTTTGTAGTGTTTCTTGGATTTATGCACCATGCTGAGAAAGAACGTGAGAAAGATATGTCAAATGTACGTAACCAAGACCAACTATGATAATGTATTTGATGCATGACCTTGTCTAACTCAAAAGTCCCCTCCCTGAATACACATAGGTTCTTTTGATTCCATAAACACCACACAATAACAATCCATATTACCTTCCACCTATGCTTGTTAGTACCTTTCAAGTCCCATCTTATTGTTGTTTGAAGTTAGCTCCCGATTGTTGGTGTGATATTGGGAGCACTCCTAGCCAGCCATAACATTTCTTCCAAACTTGGGACGCAAACCTACAATTGAAAAATAGATGCCCTATATTTTCTTCACATAAATCACAGAAGGGACACATCACGTTGATCTCAATTGGCATGACATTACATTTGTATAGGTTGTCCTTGGTTGGTAGTCGGTTGAGCAAAAGTCTCCAAGTGAATATAAGTGCTTTTTGTGGAGCTTTGGAAGACCATAAAAGCTTCATTTCCTCCATATCAGTTCCCCTTCCTTGTTCCCTTTGTAGCATTGCAATATAATTTGTTTTAGTGTTGTACAACCCTGTTGGGTCAGCAGTACATATCTAGCAATCCTCTTGGTTTTGATCTTGCATTATATTAGTTAGAGTCCCTGAAACTCTTGAACTAAGTCACTCTCCCATTGAAACCATTGTCTCCTTCACCTGAGGTTCCATACCCAACAATCCCCACCTATTCACCCAAGTCCCTAATCAACTCTATTTGTTGTTCTGAGTTTTGGTACACTCTTTGGTATCTATACTATAAAGATACATCCGTCATTCAATCATGACTCAATAAGCTAGTTTTATTTCCCTTCCTCACTCTCTATTCCTTCGTTTCCTGGAACCACCATTCGATTTCTCACTATCGCAGGACTTCCTCAGATATCTCCACCATATTAACGGTTGACTGCTTTCACTCCCCCTCTCAAGCCCTCGTACTTAGATCTAAGAATTTTTACCCATATCTCCTCATCCTTATGGAATAGCTCCCATCACCATTTGCCCAATAACACTTTATTAAATATCGCCAAGTGTTTGATTCCTATAATCCTCCTCCCCCAATTTTTTTGTGTGCACACCTTGTCCCAACTCACCTAGTGTATCCTTTTCCTTCCCTCGTCAGCCCCCCACCCCATAAGAAATTAGCCGGAATACTCATTTATTTATGTACTACCTTAGCAAGAGCCAAGAAGAAAGTAAAGAAGAATAGAGGTAAAGAGGATAAAATTGAGTTAATAAGGGTAACTCTACCACTAAAGGAGAAAGTTTTATTTTTTCATTGTGCTAACTTTTTCTCGAACTTTAAAATGATTGATTTCCAAGTCTCTGCCCTCCTAGGATTTGCCGCAATGGGAATGCCCAGATGAACAAAGGGCAGGTTGATCACTTTGCAGTTTAGTAGGCCCGCTAGTCTGCAAACCTTTACTTGCTTGAGCCCCATTGCACCAAAGCAACTTTTATTGAAGTTGACTCTTTGCCACAATGCCAATTCAAAGTTCCTCGTTATACCTTTAATTGTTATTAGATTCTTCAGTGAAGCCTTTCCCAGGAATATGGTATCATCTGCAAACTACAGTATGTTCACTTGTATGTTATCCTTTCCACATGTGTAGCTTTGATACAGACCACTCTTAACTGCCTTTCTTACCAAGCCTGTTAATCCTTTTGTTGCAACTATAAATAAGAAATGAGCTAATGGATCTCCCTGTCTTAATCCTCTTTTGACACTAAACTCACTGGTAGGGCTATCGTCAACTATAACTGATATCTTTGATAACTTCAAACATTCTAAAATCCAATTTATCCATGTGCCCAGGAACCCTAGTCTCTTGAGCCTTACAACAGAAAATTCCAATGATCGAATCATATGTTTTTTCGTAATCCACTTTGAATATAAGGCACTCTCTCATTCTCCTCTTGGCCTCGTCAATAGCCTCGTTGACTATCAATGCACTCTGCATAAGTCCTCTTCCTCCAAGAAATGCACTTTGGCGTCTGTTAATCACCCCATCCAATACTTTTGGCAATCTCCTTGCTAACACCTTAACTAGAATCTTGTACAATTTGTTAATAAGTGAAATACGTATATATTCACTGAGTCCCTAAGGGTCATTCTTTTTTGGTATAAGTGTGATAAATGAGGAATTGAGGTCTGCTGGTAGCTTACCATTTGCATGAAATTCCCATAGGTACCTCATGACGTCCTGCTCAATCAGCTCCTAGAACTACTTTCTGAAGTGAAAGTTGAATTCATCTAGTCCTAGGCTTTTGAAACTCTCACATTCCCATACCACTTCCTTAACCTCTTCAATGGAGAATGGTTCAATCAATTGGTTGCTTTGCTCCACGAAAATTATCTGAAACTGGACACCATCAAGTTGCGTTTTGTTCCATTGTGTCTCATCAAACCTTTGTAGGAAGTATTCCTTAGTTTTCATTTTAACCAAGGCTAGGTCCTGAATCCATTGGCCATCTACTCTAATTTTGGAGATATTGTTGATTTTCCTGCTCCAATTAATCATATTGTGCAGGTACTTTGTGTTCTATTCCCGTTCTCTAAGCCATTTTGCCCTTGATTTCTACCTCTTCAAAGATTCTAGCCTAGTGGACAACACCCAAAGTTTTTGTTGTAGCTCTTTTATTGTTTTTATTTCATTAATTGACAAAGGTTCCCTTTCACCCTTTATGTGAAGTTCATTCATTGTCTTCGCCATAACTTGCTCTTTCCTAACATCCTTGAATGATTGAATGATTCCTTGTTCCATGTCCTTAGATGATCTGAGTTTTCTAAATTTCTCTTTTACCACAATTCAAGTTAAATAAGCAAAACATCTTTACATAAATAAAAAACTTCTTTTTTATGAATTTTTGTTTTCAATGTTTCACATGATATCATGTGGTGTGATGTTTTATCTTTTTAAAATAGTAATCGATCAGGCCAATTATAATATTATAATAAATGCCAATTACACTTTACGAATAGCATAAATTTACATGAATAAATTTTAATCATGCATATAACTTATTTTTTAATTTCAAGACTTTATTTTTTATTGAAAGTTTAATTAAATATTTATATTTTATCATGAAATATAATTTATATGCAACTCAACTTAAGTTATATGTTTTTATTTTGTAAATAATTTTTTTCTTTAATAAAATAAATAATTTTAAATTATATCTTATTAAAAGTTTAATTAAATATTTATATTTTATCATTAAATGTAACTTTTATGTAACTCAACTTAATTTATATGTTTTTATTTTGTAAATAATTTTGTTCTTTGATAAAATTAATAATTTTAAATTATATAAAATATATTGTTCACCAAACAACTTAACTTAAAAATATTCAAAGCTGACAAAAAATTATTTTAGATTTTAAAATAGAAAATGTCAGAAGTGGGATTTGAACCCACGCCCTCGTAAGAGGACCAGAACTTGAGTCTGGCGCCTTAGACCACTCGGCCATCCTGACTTGCGCGATAGAAGTTGTTCTTTACTTAAATACTTAATCTTCTCATTGAGCCCAATAGGTAAGTAAACTAGTTGTCTACTGCTTAGGCCGAGGGACGATTAGCTCAAATGGCTTCACCGTCTCAACTCTCAGGCATGCAACGTTTCAAATATTAAGTTTAATTTCATCTAAATATTGTATACTATATGAAAAAATAATTTTAAAGTATTATTATTCTTTATTTTTCACCGGTAAATAATTTATCCGTGAAATTATTGAATGAATTTCTTATAATTATCTGCAAAATTTTTTAGGCTGAAGAAAGTATCTTTTTACCCTTTTTGTTTTTTTAAGATGTGCCTTTTTTTTTTTTTGTTTTTTAATTTCGTATTTTATTTATATGTTTTTTAATTTCTTCTTTTTATTTTATGTTTTTTACTTTCATTTTTTGTTTTATTTATTATTTTATTCTTTTTATATTTTTTATTTTTTATATAAGTAACTTAATATAATAAATAATATCATAATAAATGAGTTTTAATTCTTTTATAACAAATACTGTAAGTATTATTTGTATGAAATAATTTTTCTTGACACTATACAAATTTTACATTAAATAGATATAATATGTCATATGTTCAAATACAAATACAGCTAATTTTTTGAATAACTAAGAATATATTAAATATGTATATTATTATTTAATATATAAAATTTTTATATAAATTTACCATTAAATCACAATTAATCTTATTTATTAAAATATGACACATTTTTTATTTAATGTTTAAGATATATTCAAATGATTTATATTTCACTACTACAAAATAATTAAATAATGACCGTTTATAATGATCAAATAATTTTAATCTTTATCGTAACTGAAATAATGATTAAAATATTTAAAATATATTTGATCTTTAAATAGTTATAATTTGAGAGATCAATCTTATTATTGTTGAAAATGTATTGTGATATTTTAATAATTTAATTAACAAAAAATTTAATTTAGTATTTTGTCCATCACTTTTTTTAAGATAATATTTAAGAAGTCTATCTTTTAAATGTAATATTTAATTTATTGGTAATAATTTAAGTATGTAGCTTAAATTTTAAAGTTTAAATTTTAATTTGTTTCACAATTTAAAATGAATGTTCATTCTGGAATTAATTATTATCATAATTAATTTTTTTTATAATTTTAATAATTTTAATAATTTTAATTTTTTTATATTTTATAAGAAGTGACCGCAGTTATTACACATTGTGACCACTTTATTAGTAATGTTTTTTAAAATAATATTTTCGTATATTTTTTGTTTACGATGTTTACACTATTTTTTTGTTCATAAATCACTTTTATTATTCTCTGTGCAGACATGCAATTCAATTCAATTGAAATGATGATGCTTAATGTTTTGTTTTGATGGTCGCATATTTTATTTCATTCTATTGATGTGGTGTTTACACGTCTTTGTTTGCTGAGATTTTTTTTAATTAATTAACCAATTTATAAACAAAACTAAAATTGTCCTGGGAAATCAAAGCCTAAATCGATACAATAGAAATGACTAAATGAACAAAATGACATGCTTCGCATAAATAATTCATATTTGATTATCTTGTTTTCAACTGAATTTTCAGCTTGAATATAGCGTCATAAATTAAGTGTTAAAATGTAATTTTATCACAATAAAGCAAATGCACCATGAATTAAATCTACATTCACCAAAATTAGTTACAAAAGTGCGTTAAATTCCCAGGACTTCTTAAATTAACTGTAGTTTCTCATTTTAAATGAATATCAAATTATTTTTCATGTTTCTAAGAAATTATATTATTACAATAAGACATATATCAAATTGTAAAAATCGGGCAAGAGGAAGAAATGAAATGAAATGTTAGGTTTTCTTCTCCAAAACAAACTAGTAAACATACTTCTTCTCTCTTAGTCATTTCTCATTCAACCTTCTCCCACTCAAGTTTCCCTCTCAACCAGTCAAAAGAGCAAGTCAATCACTCTAATTTCTTTTTTTATTTTTCTATAATTGCGTTTCCTTATGAAAATCCTTTCATTCTTGTCCCAGGTTTTGTCTCACTCGAAGCCATTCTTTTTTCAGTGTTTCAAAACATTCACTAGTGCTCAAGATATTCAATGGTGAGATTATAAACCCTAAATGTTTTCTAGGTTCTGTTTTATTATTTTACGGATATATTTTTCTATGTAATATTTTTGGAAAAAGCTAGCATTTTTAATTGGGAAGAGAATTGCCACGTTGACTTTTTACAGTGAAAATTTTACCGGTAGTGAAAAGTATTTAAACCTAAAATAAATTCAATATGTTGTCAGACAGTAGTATAATTTTATTTTTTCTACTTATTCATTACCATCGGTGTCCCAAGGATCGAACCGAGACCTCTTCAAACCAAAGGCTTTACTACTAGACTAAGACCCACTTAATATGAAATTATGCATTTTTATGCTACATAAACATAGTACCAAACATAAATGTAAAAAATCTATTAAAGAGGCATACCAAGGTTCAAAACTGGGACCTCACGCAAAACAAGTATCTTACCCCTAGACAAGACACATTTAACATATAATTATGTATTTTTATGGTATATATACGCATAGTTTCAGACATAAATGTAAAAAATCTAAAAAAGAGTCTTTCCAAGGTTCAAACAAGAAAACTCTAACTCCCAAGTCAAACATCATACCATTAGATCAATGTCCATCTAATGTTAATTTGTGTATTTTTATAGTACATATACATGTGTATTTTTTTTTTTAGCCTTTGATGTCGTGTTTCATAAATTTTGTTGTTGATATTATTACTATTATTATTATTATAATAATAATAATAATAATAATAATAATAATAATAATTATTATTATTATTATTATTAGAATTTTTAATTTATATTTAAAACTATGCATATATTTAGCATATAAATGCATAATTTTATATTAAGCTAGCTTTGCTTTTGTCTAGTGGTAAAATTGTCACTCCAATTATGATATTATCAATCTTCTATCCTTGATCCCTAAATATTTTAGGGAGTTAAGACTTGATAATAATATTAAAAATTTAAAAACCAAATGGTAATTTTGTAAATTTGAAAACTATAACAAAAAGTCACTTAGAGCAGGAGTAAATTAGTGAGTCAATTTAATATTATTACATAAAATACAAATATAATTATTCTGAAAAAAATATTTGAAACATCAAAACATATTTTGTTTAACTGTAATACTCCCTATCATGATTGAGCGTTTAACTGTAACATTCCAAAAATATTTTCATGAATATCTTAAAGTTTTAAAATATTTTTAGGAATATTAAAATACCAAAAACCACCCTTCAAAAGTCAATTTTAGAATATAAAAAAATGGAGCACTAATAACCTTTAACGTGTTATGACACAGTTTCTCAATTTCTTTACAAGAAAAACCTTATTAAAAATTGAAATTGTGAGATTCTAGAACAAGTCATAATTACTAATGTGAAATTGAAATCTTCAAAGTGAAATAATCATCAAAATCAGGTTTCTTCTATTATTAGTAAATTCAATTTTCTTTTCCCTAAACAATGCAAAGGTTGTCTCCGCAATTTTCTTTACCCTTAAAATTGACCTTTAAACTTCATGCATTCTAATAAAAATTTATCCAGATTAGTCCAATTATATTTTTGTTAAGCCAAGACTAGTTCTAATTAACTTAAATGAGTATTAGGTATGAATTTCTTTTCAGTAAAAACAATTACGAACTATCTAATGATAAATGATAGCAACACAAATTCTTGTTTAACACCAGAGATGACAAAGTTATGTCTGTTCATAATTATTTGTTTATAACATCTGCGAAAAAAGAAAATAGATATATTTGTAGATAAAATCTATAACAATAAAAAATGAATATAAGAAATGCATATCCACAAGCAATTTAGTCGGAAAACCTACACCCGTTGTTAAATGGAAGCGAGGACAGGTAGCAAGGTACTCATTCCGTAAGTACTCGCTAAATAACCATGATAACTAAAATAGTAAAACAAATATTTGTCCTTATATCAAATTTGTTTGGATTTATGTAACTGAGTTGTGTATACTTGTTATTAACTTTTAGTCTTAAATAACTTTTTTATTTTCCAAGTTTCACAAAAAATTATTTTTAATTTTTAAAATTCAAAAGTATTATTTAGTTCCTATTCAATTTTAATCCTTCTTTTCCGGTTAATTCAGTTAAAAAATAGTTGACAAATAACTTGTAATTCCGTAAGTACAAACAAATATACTGAAACTTGTAAATTGACAAGTTACTAAAAAAACGAATTAATTTCAAGGAGTAAAAAAAAAATTTTGAATTTCAATGACCAAAAGTGGTTTTTGGTAAAACTTTAGGAACAAAAAATTTATATAAGCCTAATTTTTATTTTATTTGGATTGATGAAAAAAATTATTATTACTATTTTTTACATAAGATTTTTAAAATGCTTAAGTTTTTTATAAGCCATTTTTTAATAAAAAAACTGAAAAACATAAGATGTGCTTTCATCAAGTTACAATAATAAATTAAGTATAAAACCCAAAATAAAAAGTAAACCCTCAAAACCTTTCAAGAGAATAAGAGGGATTCGTTATTAAGAGAGGTGAGTAAACAGATTAGTTTGATCCATTTAAACTTAGCTCGTGAAGTTCACATTTTAAATAGGTTGGATATGTTCGATCTACCAAAATTAGTCTATATCTAACCTGGGAAGCCCCCATATATATATATAATTAAAAAATTATAATATTTTTTAAATTAACTAACTATATTTTATCATACTAAAAATTATATCATCATTTATAATAATCTAAACCACAAAATATTTTCAATACTAAAAGTTTAAAATATAATAATGTACAACAAAAAGTCACAATAATAACACAAACTAATAGTTCAAACAATAAATTTGTTCCTTTAAATAGGTTACGAGTTGATGCGTAAAATATAACTCCTCTAGGGCAAGCATACCCTATGTAGTAGTAACAATAGACCTAAGTTTGGATATGTTACCCAAAGGACAAAAAATAATTCTCAAATAATTCAATTCAAAAAATAAAAGAATAGAAAAGAAAACAATCATAATAAGTATGTGTTCTCGATTGTTCAAATATGAGTAGAATGTAAATAGGAAGAGAGGAATAAGTTTAGAAGTCAATAAATTAAGGCCTAGGATTGTGATTTTTACTATAATGTTTTTACCCCTTATTTACTAAGAATCACATTTTTGTTATTCATTGATCACTAATACTTTATTGAAATTGTTGTGCGTCTGGTCATTTACACAAACACTTTAAATCTAAATTTTTTTCCAGTTAGACTATGCAAGAATTCAAATTAGGATCGATTTCTTTTTAACCAATTCGAGGTTCACGCAATAAATTTGGTTAGTTTTATCAGAACAACAAACCTACTTGCTTCACAGATCAATTGTTTAAATATTAATGGTTATGACTATTCAAACAATTAGGATGTTAACAAATAAAATAGTAAAACAAATTAATCATTGAATAATATTGCAAAGTATAAAGGGGAATCATAAAGAGTTTACGTCACAACCCTAGAAGAAATGGATTAGCCAGACATGGATAATGTAGAACCAACCAACCTCTGAATTACACAGTACATTAATTATAAAAGAAAGAATTATTGATACGAAGCACTGTGAATTAACTCAATCCAAAGCTTCTTTGTCGTTTCTCACCTCTAGGTCACAGATCTAACTCTTCGTCCAAACCAAAGCGAGTCCCCTTTTAATTTCTCATCTTTTGGTATTTATAGAGAGAGTTTGAGTTGAGCTTCTTTTTAGCACGACTGTGTTATTCTAGATATTAAAAAATTGCTCTATAAATGCCAATTTTTATCCCTTTTTCTTTCCGTTTTTTAAGTATCCGTCTAAATTGAGAATAAACACTAAAAAAGTGAGTTTTACCAATAAATATGCATTTTTTTCCTTACAAAAAATATTAATTAAACATCATAAAAATATGGGTAAAAAATTGGTTTATCACGAATCAAGCTTGTCAGCCTACAAACTTAGCTCACGAAGTCCATTGGTTTCGTGAAATGACCTCAAAATTTCCCTACAATTATGCTTATTTAAAAAAAAGGTTCAAAATCTGCACAAGTTTAGGAGGTTTACAGACCTGAGTTCATATATCCACCCCTAATTATCTATTTTTCCATAGAATGAAGGTTAGTTTCGTTGTGCAACACCATTCCCATGAATTTAGTTGTTGCTTGTACAATATGTTGAGCATTTGAGCTTTGCGCTATGAAGACAACTACATTTTTAGCCTTTAATAGTTTGTTAGTTCTGCAGGAGCCACACAAGGGACCACATTTTTCTAAGCTTCATTTATCCATCAACCAATCCCATGATTTGGTAACAATGATTCCTACCTTGATTGTGAATGTTGTAGAAATACCCTAGTAGCAACAAAGAATTTTCCAAACCCGAAAGGACATAATATAGTTAATAAAAAGGCACATGCTTGTTTCTTCTTTGCCACCACATAGACGCCATATCTCATCACCAGGCTAGATTATTCTTCTTCTTAGCAAATTGCTTCTTGTTTATAGCCTATCAGCATCCATTGACATGCAAGAAATTGTACTTTTACAGCCTTACAGGTATTTACCTACACCAATTTGAAAAAATTATGTGGTTGTTGTCCTATTCCTCCCTTCAACAACTATAAGCTAAAGGCACCGTGTATAGACATGATCTTTCTATATCTCAAACCCAATTATCAGGTACCCCTTCTCACACCACTTCTCCCAAACTATTTGTTAATCTCTCCAACATTTCATCCTCTTAGACAAATAACCTTCTTCTTCATGTCCATTTCTACCCCAACCTTAGTCCTCTCATTTCTTTGAGCAACACATGCTTATTAACTGACAAATCATAAAAAAGTTGTACCCAACACACAACTTCTAATTCCTTATCCACCTATCCTTTTAGAACAAAGCTTTACTTCTGTCACTTGCATTATGCCTAACCCTTCATGACTACCACCTCTTTGCCTCTAATTGTCTTGCTCAATAGTAGCTAAATCTCTCCACCACCTAAAATATTTCCTACCTTTAACTTCCTAACACCCCTCAAACTGGTCATATTTTGCTTTCAAAAATCTAACCCATAATCTATTATATTTCACCTTAATCGCCATTTGCATTTCCCCAACAATTCTATATTAAAAGTGGATATGTCCCTCAATCCTAATTTGCCCTCTTTCTTATCCTTACACACATTATTCCATGATAACTAATTTACTTTCCTTCTATCTGCACAAAATTTGACAAAAAAATTTTAAAAAAGTGATTCAAGGTGAAATATTATACCTTTTCAAGTATTGAAGAATGAACAAAAATGGATCTGTAAAAAAGACATTATAAATTTAATTGACATCACTATTTCTGTCAATGAGATGCATTTACTTTTTCAAGAGACATGTCTTTTCTTCACAATTTTCAAAATTGGTTTTCATGTCTCCTAGATAATTTAAAATGCTTAAGTGGAGAGAAATAATTGTAATATTTTACAAGAAATTGTTTTTACGCTTATAGGATATGCAATTTTTTTACAATGAAAAAAGGTAAAAAAAGAAAAATATTCAATTAGTTTATTAATATGTAGATTAATGTGTTATATTAATTTCTTCAAACATTAATTCTAACTGAGATGTCTTGCAAAATCACCAAAACTGATTTTTTCAATAACTACAAATTTATGAAATGTTTTTATGCATATTAAAATAATATTTATTATGTTTATTTTATAATAATTAAAAATTTCAAGTTATAAAAAAATAACAAGAATTGCTTATAAAATCCATTGCTTAGAGCATAATTTATATATATATATATATATATATATATAATATAATATAATGTGAGAGTAAGATATTTTATATAAGAATAAGATGAGCAAATTTTAGTTATTAAAATAAAAATTAATGGTTGAAATCAAATCATATATATTTATTTATTGTTTCTTTTAACATTTATTATTTTCAGATATTCTTTTCTGAGCTCTAATATTTGTTCCTCTCCCATATAAATATGTAATTTCCCGCTCCATATACATAGTAGCTTACGGGATATGTAATTTCCCGCTCCATTTAAAGTAAGAGAAGAACATCATATTGTTGCTTATAAAAACTAGAATTGTATATGCTCTAATAATTATTTTTCTAATAGCTATTGACAATCAACCATTCTTTCTATTTTTAAATATCTGAGTAAAATCTTCCAAGGACTCAAGGTGGATGATATTTTATTATTTAATTTAATCTAAACATAATTAATGGACTCAAAAATTAAAAATCTCCGCCAGATACAAGCTTGCATCCATTAAAATTTGGAAAGGAATTTCATTAAAATCAAGGAGTGTGGCTTGAATGACCTGCAAACTGAAACTGCCTCATGCTAACGTCGAAATTTGATTGATATCCAACTTGTGGGTTCTGGGGCTTGAAAATGTTAATTTGAGCTTGAATTTTGACTAATTCAGTTTCTGCAATATGGATTTGTTGAAGCAGTTGAGAGATAATTCCATAACAACCATAAATAGGATCTTGAATACGACTCTGTGCTTCATAATATAAACTCTCCGCAGCCTGTGCTCGGACGTATGGTGGAATTTGCTGCAAAGTTCAATTTTCACAAAATATTTTAGCCCACAAATATCTGAATATAAAAAATGCTTACATTTTCCTTAAATATATGATGATATTTATCATGTTAAAATTTGCTGCAAAGTTAAAATTGCTTCCATCATCATGTGGGACAAAATGCACTAATTTTTTGTTTTGACTCTCTAATATGTCATATTCTAGATGCCTTTTTTGTTTTGACTGTCGTTATATTCGAGTTATTTTTACTATACATTTTTCAGAAAGGAGTGGTATTTACAATTTAGTATGAAGGAAAAATTGCTAATGCCTTATGTTTTTAAAGGAAAACAAGATATTATTTGCATTTGAAGGAAATAAAAAAAGGATTAAATATATAAACTAATAACCAATTAATTAGAAGCATTCTTCTGTTTTCGTGCAAGTATCCTTGGTAAAGTTAAGCATTTTCCTTTTTCAAAATATTTAAAAAACTATTTCGTATTAATTTCCTCCTATGTTTTTAATTAAAACAAATAAAATAAGACTTTACTATAAAAAAAATTAGACACAAACGAGACTTTAACAAAATAAAGATATAAATAAAAAAAAATAAATTTGATTCCTTTTCCAATGAATTGAATAACTCACTTTGGGTTAAAAGAATATACTTAACATTTAGACCAAATATTTCTTTTTATTTTTTTAAGATACTTGAAGTAGAAAGAGTGTTAGTTAATTTCTAATGATATTTGATTTTACTCAACAAGGTGCATCACACCTTCATTTAGTTATCATGAACAGAAACATAGTCTGCATGCACATAAACAGGATATGGTGATATAAAAAACTAGGTCGGATTCATTATATTTTATATAATAAAGTGAAACATATCACAATAGATTACCTGGAGCATTTTTCCAATGTTACTGCCACCATATATTTTGTGAACGGCAGCATATCTTTGAGGGTCATTCGAAGGGAAATAAGGAGAGAAAATACAATCCGAAGGACATTTTCTTCTTTGATTCTTGCAAGCTGCACAACGACCGGATATCATGATATCTAATGATTATGAAAAGAAATCTAAGGTGAATATTTGGCATCCACAAAGATTTGTTTTTTCCCTTTGCTTTCAGTGAGGTCTGTAAAGATGGAAGAAATCTTGCAGGATGTATTCAAGTATTTGTATTGAGATACCATGACCATATTTGTTAACGGCTAGTTAAGATTTTCAAATTGCTAGTTAGTAAAGGAAAGTTTCTCCAAGAATGCCACCAATGGGGGGATCCATTTTCAGATTGATTGTAATTAATAAATCCATTTAGGGAATAGTCCATCATTAACAAATTAAATTCTCACTTTTTGGTTGCTTTACTTTCTTTTCATTCAGAAAAAAGAAAATTATGGGAACAAATTTAACTATACTTAACATCGTGTGAATATATATGTTTCCTTGAGCATGTTTTTTCTTCAGTGTTTTTTTGGTGATTTTTTTTTTACATGTAGGGATAAGTTTTTAAATTATTTATCAAAATGGCTAGGTTTTAACAGAATATTTACATAATCCTACTTACCACGTATACATTCTAAAATCTAGAAGTTTCTGCTGCACACTTTTTTTTTTTTCTTTTTTAAAAGTTATGAAGTTGTGATTTGATTTGAATCATGACCTTAACTAATTAAAAAATCATATTTTAAAATATATTTTTAATTTAAATTATAAAGTAAAAAGTTAACAAGTCATATTTTAAAATCCGACTTATCTATATCAGTAATCCGTTTTTAGAATTTTCACGAAAATTAGCTCTTTGATGTAAATTTGCCAATTCAGGAAAATACATCAATGGTGTGTCTATATATATACTTATTCTTTTCCTGAGTTAGGTAAACTTGATTTTAGAATCCGAATTTGATTGGTTAAATTCTCGAAGAAAGCCACTAGATACTGTTAGCACATGCAATAAGAACAATAATTTCAGGCCCAAAACAGAAGTTGGAAATTTCTAAAAGTCTGTAGAAGCTTTCCTTTTAAGTTTTTGAGACTTCATGTTCAACTTAAATCGTCCATAAAATTTGACAAAGTTTAGCATAAAAGGTACTTGAATTTGTTTGTTTTATTGAGTCAAAGATAGAAAAAATTAATATGAGAGGCTGTATTATGTACATTTTATATAACCTTTTATTCGTTCACCCAAAAGAAAAAAAACCTTTGATACAATAAAATGAAAGACATGTGAAGCAATAAGTGCATTTTAGTTGGATTCCTGCAAAATACATTTTTGAAGAGGGATGAGAAACTTTAAATATGACTAAATCTCAAGTTGAGTAGCTACTTACCTAAGATAAGATAATAAGATGAAGAAAAATTTAAAAAAATATTATAAAAAGTGTTATATAAATAAAGTATAGCATAATATTTTCATGCAGTAAAAAAAAAGAAAAGATTTCCATACTTTAATTTATATTAATGAATGAGTAAAACATATTTTTGTCCCTAATAATTTAGAGACACTAGGACTTATGCTTCTAAAAAAGATTTCTAAAAATTATTTTTGTCCCTAATAAAGTATCATTGCAGTAAAAAAAAAGAGAAAAGATTTCCATACTTTAATTTATATTAATGAGTGAGTAAAACATATTTTTGTCCCTAATAATTTAGAGACACTAGGACTTATGCTTCTAAATAAATTTTTTATACAAATTACTTGCTTAATTATTATGTTGTTACGTAAACTAGTCTTTAAACAATCTAGATAAGACCTTTTAAAAATATCATCTAAAATGTTTTAGAAACTGATGGACATAAGTTAAAAATCTATAAACTAATATGCTAAAAAATATTTTTGCTAGGGTCCCTTCTAACCTATTTTTGGACCACTTTAAAAGTATACTCTAAGAATAATAAATTTGGCTTTTACATAATATTTGTTTGCAAAACACCAATTAATATAATACAATTCCCTTCCTTCTTACTTTCTTTATAAAAATGAAGGTCCATGCCTACTATAGGCATGTGAGGTAAGATGTACAACTGAAAGCTCTTAGTTTATAACTATTGCCCTTTTTTCTAATGCTCCAAAGTATTTTGCTTTTGAATCATGGAAACTAATCAAAGTTGAAAAAGTAAATGGGCTTGCTTCATGTTGGTCCATTTATTAATTCATATAAGGCCCATAAGAAGATGCCAATGACAGTGTCTCTCACTAAACTCTTGATTAAGCCATCAATCCAACCATTAGAACCTCCATCATATGAACGTTTCCCTACAAGGTCTCGAAACCTCAAATTTCCCGTATCAGATAACAGTGAATATATTACACCGTTCATATGGCCTTTTCCAATCACACCCACTACTTTTTTACTGTTATTCACTGCTTTGCTCCTCTTCAGTGACCATGCAAGATACTGCAAACAGAAAACACCATTTTTCACTCGTATTTCTTGGATCGATTAAATGCAAAAGGATATTATAGATGTAACATAATATCATAATATTTTAGTAAAGGGTATATAGTATAGTATAGGATTCCAAAGATAGTCCATGAATGCTAGTAAATTAATTTTAAGATGATATAGTTTATATTTATATTTTTTATTATAAAAATAAGTTATAAGTAAAATTAGGTTTCATTTAAAAGAACTTATGATATAAGAGTTTATTCAATAAGAGATTTTTATATAAGAGCTTAAAATATAAGCTTTTAAATTCAATAAGTTATTTATATTTAGATATACAAATTTAAAAATTCTTATATGAAAATAAAGTATTTGAATATATATATATACAGAGGGAGGGAGGAAAGAGAAAGAGACTTAGTAACAAGTTTTAATCATGTTAAAGACAAAAAAATGTGAGAGGTAGGAGTTAAAAGAAGTGTGAATTTTCAATAAGTTTAAAATAATTTTTTCTAAAAAGTTACTTTAAATAGGTTATTCAAATCAATTTAAAACAACTTATCGATCCTATATAAGTGTTTTTATAAATTTATCTAAATATTTGTATAAATAATTATATGTGAAGATAAACTGTAAATAAACTCTTCCAACTGGTACTTACAATGAAATTATTGACTCAACACTAAATTGTTTTAATGCATAATTAATTTTAAATAGATAATTAATTTTAAATTTTTCCAATACAAAATTAAAGATGTTAAAATTTATCTAAAATCAATTTTGGATTAAGAGTTAATTCGTAACATAAAAACAATAATGTAAATAATCATGCAACTCGATTCCTTGACAATATGAATAAAATATATTTTATTCATGCAATAACTTTTTCAATAAGTGAACCAAACATTTATCGAGGCCTAAATTAATAAGAAGGGGCATTTAAAAAAAATAGTTATAAACATATTTATATGTTGCCATCTTTGAAGGAACTAAAGGGGCAAAATCTGTAAGTGAAATAGAGAAAAAGAAAGACTTACAGTATCTCGTTCATGTATGAGAGGCGATAATAAGGAGGGATATGAAAAACTCAGTTGCTCAAAAAGTTGAAACGGGCCATCATCTGAATTTGCTTCCTGCAACTAACAAAATTTTACTATTTAATTTTTCAAATAACTACTATGTCATACTTTGATATATATTTTACGAATATCATAATGAATTATGCATCTTTCTCTCGAACACACAGTCACTTTCTTTCAATTTTTTTTTTTAATTTCTTACAATAAACTTTTGTAGTAAATAAATAATGTTGAGATCTTGCATCCCCAAACTGTATATATGCTTCCTTACCGATACTAACTTTTATAAAGACTAGCTTGTTAAAAGAATTATAGCAAAATATGTTGACATTCAGGAAAGAAAAGGTGTGCAACTCAATTAGAGTAATGAGCAAGTCGGTTAAATTGCAAAAATATTGTAAACAAATAAAAATACAGAAAATTACAGCATGGAAATTCAAACAATCAAGTGCTAAACTAAGAGGACACCACTCTGAGTTTGTATGACTTAAAATAATTTCATAGCAAACTTTTTTTATAAACTAAATAAATATTATTAAAATAGAATAAAGTATAAGGTGTGTTTCTAATGGTTCATATAAGAGTCATGGGATGTAGGAAATTATACAAACACCACTTTAGAGTTTAGACTCATGTAAAAAGTAAACTTCCTACCCTTTAACACAAAAAGAGGATTCATTATCCACTACGCATATCCACTTTGCATGAGAATGTACTGATAGTTTCACTGCCTGACACTAATTTCAAGAACTTAGTTGGGTAACAAGGACTATTTTATGGACATTAGGGTTATCCTTAAAGACCGAATTGTTTCTTGTTTTCCAAATATGCCAAAGACCTCTCAACCATACAAAGGATCATACTTACCGTTTTTCCTTTACTCTAATGACCAATCCTAAGAATTGGAATCCATGTGCTCAAACTGGTCTTTGTAGTTTTGTTGATGTCCTCCACCAAGAGCATATATTTGTATGCATCCTGAGTGACATTAAGCAGTTCACAAATAAATGTTGACTTGTTTCTGTCACCTAACCACAAAGTTTGTACATCTCTACTTCACTCTGTATTATCCTTCACATTAACAAGTTGTCCTTTGTAGGCAATTTGTTTGTGAAAAACCTCCAAGCTAACATTTGAACATTTGATGATACATCTTTCACCCATATTATCTTGAGAAAAAACCCTTTTAATGCCTCGTTTTTGCTATTAGAACCTCTACGCTATGAGATAGGGTACACTCCTCATCATGAACCCCTTATCTCGACATTATCGCGGTCAACCCCTCTAACAACTACCTCTCCCATTCAAATAAGTCTCTCATCCATGCTCACTTTCATTGCATCAAACCTCTTTCTTCCGGCATCTCCTTAACCGATATTTCCTTATTCACTTACAACTTGTAAAGTTGAGAGTATTCCTTTTGGAAACTTTTCTCATTACCTATATATCTTTCCAAAACAGAAACTCCTTACCATTCCTGATTTGTTGTCTAGCATTTCTTGACAACCATCCCCTCTAACCCTCACCTTCTATCTTAATGGAGTTTAAATATGTCCATCATTGATATCAAAATCTTCCCTTCATCTCCTAGTTTTCATCTAGCTTATCATAATTTGACTTCAAAATGTGCATCCAAAAGCTATTTTGTTCCACTTGTATCCTCCACTTCCACTTTCCTAACAACACTAAACTAAACCTAAGCATATCTCTCAAACTTAAACCTTCATCCTCCTTTTCTTTACACATTTTCTCTCATGCCACCCAATTAATCTTCATTCCACCCTTTTTTTCTCTCATACTTTTTCTAAACAAAGATTCAAGTTGGGAAATAATACCTTTCAGATCCTTGAAAAACAAAAGAAAGAATATTGGTAGCTCAAACACAACTTTGATAAGCACAACCCTTTAAGCCATTGAGATGTTTTTATTTTTCCCATAATGCCAATCTTTTATTTACTACTTCCACCACATGCTTCCAGTTTTGATGGGTTAGCTCCAGTAGGAATGCCTAAATACTTAAAAGGCATGATTCCCATCTTGCAGTTTAAGGGAATGGATGCCCTTCCTAGCAACAACTTACACACATTTATATCCATAAGTTGACTTTTCTAGAAATTTACCTAGAACCTCGAGATTAGCTTAACATTTAGCAAAATGGCTTTCACCACTTCAATCAAAATCCATCTTTGTTAATAACAACATATCATTTGCCAACTACAAATGTGAGACACAAATGTTGTCTTTTTCAATTATATATCCTTTCCACAACCCCAAACATTACAAACTTTACCATTTTTCCTAAGCCTTTAACAACAATAAGAAACAAACAAGTTGACACTGAATCTCTTTACCTAAGTCCCTTCCCTACTCCAAACTCTTTCATGGGGCTTCCATTCAACATTATTGATATTTTTTTCGAGCTCTCACATTTCTTTATCCTACTTATTTATTCCCTCTTAAACTCCATGTCCTTCATAACTTGCTACAAATATTGCCAACTTACAAAATCATTAGCTTTTTCAAAATCTACCTTGAGACACATTAGTTCTTTCTTTTTCTTCTTTTTCAAAATCTACGTTAATACACACTAGTTCTTTCTTTTTCTTCCTCTCATCTTCCATTAACTGTTAATATTCCATCCAAAATATGTTTACTCTCTATAAAGTTTGTTTGATTATCATCAATTACCAAATTGATTACGAGTTTTAGCCTCTTAGCCAATACTTTTACGAGAACCTTATACATGCACCAATGAGGAAGATTGGGCGGTAATCTCCAATCATTTGTTGATTAATCTTTTTAGGGATTAAGGATATAAATGAGTTGTTGGCTCCCTTCACTAGCTTGCCATTGGTGTGAAATTCACCAAAACAATCTAAGAAATCATCCTTTATTAAGTGCCAAAACTCCTTCAAGAACAAGAAGTTCAACCCATCTAGTCTTGAACTCCTATTGCTATCATACTTCCAAAGTGTCTCCTTTATCTCCACCTTTGAGAAAGACTTTTCTAACTCCATTTTCACCTCAACAATAATCTTTTGGAAGCACGAATTGTCCAACTTTGTTATGCACCAATCTCGACTCTGAAAATGGATTTTAAAATGCTCTTTTACTGTATCTTTTAGAGAATCCATCTCACAATTTCCTCCCTTTCAAAATCAATATCTAGGATTTCATTGGCTTTCCTTTTTTTTCACCACCACCTAATGGAAAATTTTGGAGTTTGCATCACCTTCTCTCAACCATTAAAGCCTCACCTTTTGCCTCAACAAAGAACACCTCCTCCTTACCACTTCCTTAAATTCACTATTTTACTAATTTTTTTCCTTTTTCCTTAGTCATCCAACCCACAACTTCTTCTTTCCTGTTTAACTCATGTATCACTTCACTTTCTTTTTCAATTTGCTTTTCTATATCGCGAATAATTAACAAGCTTAATTATCAATAGTAATTGTTGAGGTTTGATTAAGAAACTCACCAAGACAACTCAGAAAGGTCAAGGAACACACACCACGAGAACAAAAGAAAAAGAAAGATTGAAAATGAGATAGACAAGGTCATATTGATTACTTAAGAAAAATGCGGAAACACATCATCACACAATTATAATCGTTTAACAAAGGTATATATAGACTACAAACAGTTCACATGATGTAATTAAGACATGTTGCCAATACAAGAGACACATGATATATCTAGAAGAAACTAGAGATGGACAGTCCAATCTGACATCAACAAATGCAGACACAGACCTTCAACAGATGCAAACACAAATGCTCTACAGACGCAGACACAAACACTCTACATAGACACAAATGCATCAATAAGGGCGAATACCAGATGTTTCACACCAGATGCGACCATTAGATGATCTGCTCTAGATGGACCACAAAACACACATATCAAATGCTCTCATTAGCTCACTTTCAATAAAAACTTCTACAAGACTTGCTAAAAAACATAAGATAATATTCACTCCTTTGTCTGAAGATTCCTAGTCAATACCAATAGTAATAACTCAATTTTCGAAATGAAGAATATATAAACGATTCACCTAATGTATGTACATCTCTCAACAAACTAACTACAAAACCAAAATAGCTATTAATGTATAAAATAAACATTATTAAAATAACTTTGTTATTACATCTTATATTATTTCAATAAGATAGTTAGTGACAAAGGATCACAAACATTAAAGAATCCTATTTTTCCATTCCTTAATAATCAAGTTTATAAAAGCACGAGATTTAGCATGGAAAAAAATATGACAAATTAAAATTGTAACATCATATGATTAAATAACCAACCTTGAGCTTATTTATAGAACTGCTAGATGAAGTTGTTATCCCACGAATAATTGATAACACTAAACTCAGTTTCTCAGTCCATTTCATTGCCTCCCATGCTCTTTGAAGCTGCACAACAAATTATATACAAGACATATATGAATGTTTTCTTTAACTACAATTTTGTTTTTTCTATAAGCCAAAATATTTTATTAAAAAAATAGAAAACATGAAATATGTCTTTCACAAAATTAATAATAAAAAAATAATATTTATGCGTCACAAAATAATCAAAATCATGCTTTTTTTTTATATAATTAAGAATGAGATACTAACTTAGAAGTATAATACCATTCTCACAATGCTCATATATATATACATACACTAATTTTGAAAATATATAAAAATATAATAATATTGTTTGAAAGTGTATAGAGCAGAATTGTTTAAGACAGTTTTAGAATCCTGAGAAAAACTAAAAAATGTGTCATATATAATAAAAAATCAGCTGCCAAAATGAAGAGATAAGAATTTTATTTTTCAAAAGAAAAAAAAAGTAGACAACCATAATCAGGGGCCCTCATCTGTGGCTCATGTTGTGAGACGTGCTGGTCTAAAGCAAATCAACACAAGTTAAAAGGGAAATGATAAAGTAAAGTATTAAAGGCAATATATATATATATATCCACCAATTTAGTATAACCACGGAATGATGAAAACCATTAACTTCTCTAGATAAAACAATCATCTTTGATGATCTGAAATCTTGTAACAGGTCAATGATTACCAAAGAAATCAAAGGAACAATGCAAGAAAAATATTTAACATGAAAGTGGAATACAGAATAAATATGATTGGTGCTTCCTGTGTCTTCGGTACAAAACCCAAAAGATACTTGAGATTAACAATATCCAGGAGAAATTTGGTTCAATACCTCAACTTGTTGATTTATGACTCATTTAGCATAAGGATTACATCAGACAACATGCTAAGTAAATTCAAAACATGATGATTAATTGGACAATTCAAATGTTGGATTAAGGCTAAGATGTTCCAATTTTACCTAAGCATAAAGGCAAAGATGTTGTAATATTTGATAAGAATAAGCCTGAAGCTCGTGATGGAAACAATAATAATATCAGTGTAAATACAAAAATCTATAAGAAATAACAAAAATGTATAACAATAATAAATCATTGAAAACCACAAAATTAGATACCAAGATTTTAACGTAAAAAATTTGTTAAAATAAGAATAAAAACTACGAATCGTTTAAACTAAAGAAATAACTCTACTATTATAAAAAAAAACAACACAAAGAGAGTCTCAATTAAGTGTACAAACCACTCCTAATACCTGGCCATACAATAAAGTAATAAAACTTATAAATAAAGAAAAAAAAAAGAAAAACCCCAAATACATTGGCTCACAAATTGAATATCTTGCAACTCAAATCTAGTTTCAACGATACAAACTGTTAGAATGAAGAACTAAATATTCCGAACCTTCTGTCCAAAACTCAGCTTAATCCAACGGTGAACGAATAAGCATGACAAATTTATTTCTCTAAGTAATGAGTTCACTCTCTCTTCTCTTATGCACTTAGGATAAATGAGACCTCAATTAGACTTTTCAATTTGAACCTTTTCTCAGGGAGTGTAATATCCAACAGCTTAATCCTTTTTCAACAACTTGATCCTTATTCCCACTTTCTGTAATTGTTAGATCATCATTCTAGGTGCATTGTCATCACGTATTGTATTGTTAACATTGCAATCATTTTGAAAGCAAAATCTAGTAGAAAATTTATGTTTCATATAACGTGTATTATGACAGTAAGTACATATTTTTGTTGATCCTATACCTCCAAAGGCATCAACCAGACCTACCTAGTCCAAATAGCTTATTACCTTCAGTTGTATTAATCAATGCATTGAATTATCAACGATACCATGATTAGCCTAACACTCTTGTTGCGTAATTTTTAAGATGTATTTCAATGTTGGTAAGGGATTCACATGGAAATTTTAAGATTAAACTACTATAAAATGATCATTCAATTTGACGAGGAACTTGATTATGTAATGTTTTTTGTTTAAACAAGTGAACCAGATTGGTAAAAGGAAAATAAGAACGAGTTTCATGTTAATTAGAAACAAGGACTTGGACTACAGGATCTGATACCATCAAAGAGCTTTTGATTAAGGAACAGAACAAAGACATGACTCTCATGTATAAATTCGATACGAAAGTATATGTATATATATACAGGAACATGTAGATACATCACCACAGAATGCAAATTGTTGTATAAGAATGCACATCATAACTAACATGCAGTTACATGACAAATATAACGATAGCTATAAACCACACGAACTAACAATAACTAGTTAGCAAATCTAACTAAAATCAACCGGAGTAGTTATTATGCCTTCATGTAACTAATTCAATGCGTGACTAATAAAAATCTAACTGTTAAGCTAATTTATTTCCTTAAAAAAATTACGTTCATCTGTGATGGATGATATATATGGCATGTATATACACATACTGTTATTTCAATTGGTCGATCTCCTAAGACTATTTGTGCACCAACTTCCTCAGAAGCTTTTCGAGCAGCACGAAACTGCATTATAATGTTACTTTCGTCAAAAACAGGTTCCACTTCCAAGTACTAAAAATCTATAATACTTTGAAACTACCTCATCACCAAAAGGACGGTTAATATCTGAAGAGATCTTTGATGAAAAAGTGGCCAATAGCAATCGTAATGCTAAAGCAGTTTGACCACCTGATATTTAGATAAATATAAATAAGTTTCTTTTATAGATATTATAACATACATTAAAAAACAATCTACTTACCTAGGTTTATGCTACGACCAACAGCTCCAAAAAAACCAGTACCACTCAAGGAAAACATGTTAGAACGCAATTGTTTGTCGACCTCATCATTGGCATTGACATACATGATCCCAGCTCTGGAAATAAAATCTGTAACAATTGAAGTTCAAATGTGGATTGATAATAAACAAATTTTTACAGTTATACAGCGATTTACACTTTTAATTGGAAAATAAAAAAGGGTCTATAGACAAAGGAAGAAATTAAGCGGAATGAAAATTCCGAGTTGTTACTTTTTTATATTAAACACAAATTAAAATAGCACGAGATTGTAAGAGAGGATACAATCAGAGTTTTCACACACCCCAATAACTGTTCAGTCATTCGCATTGTTTTACGTGTCTAATATCTTTTATCGTTTTTATTTTCTTTAGATTAAATTATAGTTACAATTATTGTATTTTAATAAATTTAAATATTTATATTTAAAATAACTATGTTAATTATTTTTAAAAAATTATTAATTTTATTAACTTTCAGTAAGAACAAAATTATTTAAAAAATTTACAACAGTAAATAGTTAACTTTTTTACTGGCCTGGTTTGCTAAAAATAAGGAAATGAAATTTCATAGATTGCTAAAGGTGATATTTATTTTGAGTATTTTTTGTTTTCATTTTCAGTGAAAATATATTTGATTATAATTTAGAAAATATTTTCGCTACATTTTAAAAAACAATTGAAAATAGAAAAAAATTTATTTTTAATGTTTTAAAAAATTAATACTATATAAAAACTTAAAAAAATATTATAATTATATAAAAAATAATATGTAAATATATTTTAAACTATATATATAAATAATTTATAATATTTTTACTAAAATTGATTAAATTAACAATATTAATTTTTGAAAATAAAAAATATCAAATGAAATCAAACATTATTTTCAAATATTAAAAATTTAAAAATAAAAAAAAAATAAAAACAAAACATTTTCTAAAAGCAACCCAAACTAATTATCGCAACTATAGTCTGGTTTTCAAAGTTGTTGATATATATGATATTTAAATTAAGAAAATCATGTCCATAACTTATTTCCAACTACACTAAAACGGAAATAAATAATTTCCAGTATTAAGAGGAACTGGACTCTCCTAAAATTGTAAAAATACATTTACTTTTCAAAATTGTATTAGAAAATGAAATTCATGACGGTCACTTCCATCTTCAGGCATAACAATTATCAACACCTAAGTAATTAACAATTTTGTGCAAAAAATATTTTAATAAGGAAAATATATTTGTTTTTTAACCATTGATAAAAATATGTTTTATTTAAGTTTTAATATTGTATTTTTTTTTATGTGCATCGTTTAATCATTAGTGTGGATGAGATAATTTTTATATGCATAATTTAATCTCTATGTTCACCAAAACGGCAAAAAGAAAACCTGTAATATTTAAAATAGTAATTTAATCTATATCATATATAAATTGATAAGAAGTTATAATGTTTACCTAGTGAGAAAGTGCATATGAGAAGAAGAGAGATTGTATTTTGCCTTTTTGGTGAACATAGAATTTTTTTACTTATTAAATAGCTAATTAATTTTTAAATATATTTTAACTTATTTTATTAATTTGTGATAATGTTCATTAAAATAACATTTTTAACCTAATTTGATAAATTGGAGTTATAATATTGATCTAGTTGTAAGGGTGAGAAGAGTGAGGGAGAAGTCCTGAGTTTGAATCCCTTCGATAACAAAGCTATCATGTTAATATTTACCAATAAAAAAAACCTAATTTAATAAATTTTATAGTCAAATTAATAGCATAAATTATTATATTATATGAGGGTATTTAATAAGGAACAGTATGTTGTTTATTTAAAAAAAATATTTATGTTATTTATTAAATACCCTCATATGTTGTATATAATTTCTATATTTCCTAAAAGTTTTATATTATTAAAACTTTAAACTTTAAAATGCAATTTTAAATATTGACAAAGATGAACGGTTACGATTCAAATCATAGCTAGATACATCATAGGCTTTGTGCTGCTAGTCTTAAATACGACCTATTGTTGAAGAGGTTGTAAAATTTATCAATGCAAGAAATCAAACTTAAAAAGTTTTTTTCTTTCTTATTTGATTAAAAAATTATCAAATAGTTTTCTCCAAACAAAATTAATATATATACCAAACAAATGAGGTAATTAATATTCAAGTTTTTCAAACAAAGTTATTGAAAAATGAAAAACTTATTTTTTCAGTGAATTAAGACATTATTTATTTTTTATATTTAGAAAATTGAAAAGCAAAGTTTCATCTTTAACCTCTTCGAGTTACTCTATCCTTCTGCCAGTTCCTTTTATGTTTTTCACTCCAACATATTTACTTTTTCGGTGTCACCGCTCTCACCTTATCTGGTTTTTTTCTACCTCCTACTTTAACATTTTCCATCTCTCATGCTCCTTTCACTTTGAAGGAATGATTGTGTGGTGTGGGACCACTATATCAATTGTAAGTCCAATTTAACCATAACTATATGGAAGTCTACAGAGTTTCTTTGAATTTTAAGGATATTGGTACTTTTAGTTTTTTAACCTGTAGAATTATAAGATTAGCATATGTCATCATTTTCCTAAATTTAAATAAATAAATTATTATTTATAACAAAAAGTGGACTTGTTCCACTTACATACTTTACTTATAAAAAAATACTAGATAAATTCAACAATATAAATAATTTCTCCACAAACTTTTCCATAAATAAAGAAAATTTATGAAAATAATAACATGGAACAAACATATGATTCTCTTAGTTTAAAAAAAAAAAAATCAATACCCACAAAATAAAAAAAAAAAACACTGTAAACTTCTCCTAACTTAATGGATGACTAGGAGGAAAAAGAAATAAAAATAAAAAGTCACATTCACATATCAATTTGTTATCAAACATTCCCTTTTAGATTACATACTCTCTCTCATCTCTCCTCCTCGAAATTACCCAACATAATAGTTTCTCCATTCTCATCAAGAATACGCGGTGCGGTTTTTTTGCTCAATATTCAAAGTAGTTTATACTTTATACTCTTTCTACCTTGCAATTGCAGTTTTTTACACTTCCTCTTCCGCAACAAACAAATTCCTCTTTTAGGTATGTGTTGCAATGCTAGTCATACTATACTATATTTTTATATGAAGAACCAACGTATTGATTTCTTGAATTGTTTTTTTTTTTTTTGCTTCTCTTTTCTTTTAAGAGAACAAGTTAGTTTTTCTTTCTTTTTTTTTTAAATTAGACAATTAATAATTATTATAAATTTAATTATTATTTTAATTTGATAATCTTTTAATTATAATTTTTGTACTTTTTTGGCAGGTATTTTAAAATATTTATTCTCAATTTTGTTGAAGAACTAACTTATTATAATTATTATTAGTTCAGCTATGCCTTTAAGGTGAATAACAAATTTTCAAGGAGGAGAGAGGAGAGAAAGTATAAAGAGAAAAAATTATTTTGGATCAATTTGATGAAAAAGAAAACACTATAAGTACATATGATTGATGATAAATTGTTATGTTTCCTAATTTTGAGGAAGGGAGAAAAGAGAAAGTATATAATTTAAATAGTAGAAGTTTTAGCTAATAAGTGAATGTGTCTTTTCACTTCCATAGATAATTTCTTCTTTATCCTAATCACATGTCAAGTTATTATTAGATTAAACCATACTTGACGTGGTGGTCCTAGACCACACAATAATTTCTTTCCACTCTTATTTTTGTCACGTTTCCATGTTATCTCTCATACTCTTTTTGTGTTTCCTACTTTGATCTCTGCTATCTTTCACACTTTTTCAGCACTTCTAACTCCAACTTTCACCATATCTCTATTATTACTGTCACCACCTCTTGCACTCCTTTCGTGCCTCCTAATCTGACCTTCACTACTTCTTCACTTTTGATGTCGTTGCCACCATCATTACCCCTTTATTGTTGTCATCGTGTTTCTTTTGTTAGAAAATGAAAATTTGAAAAGCTGAATGTATTTAAATACATTTTTTCAAAATTTCATACTTTCTCATAAATAAAAAGTTTAAAAAAATGACTAAAAATTATTTAAAAAAAATTAAAAATACAACTAAACAACCCTAAATTTCCTAATCCAACATGCCTTCAAAAGTAAAAACTATTAACCCACTAAAAGGCCTCAAAGAAAAGACTATTACTTATAAAAATATTTTACATTGCAATTTATTTATGTATAATAACTATTTTAAAGTGATATAGATGATCACTTTTATAATTGGATAAAGTATAAAACTAATTTATATGCAATCTTTAAACTCTTATTTTAATTTATATATTCTATAAATAATTTTATACCAGTGGAAGTTAGATTCTCGTTCAAATGGGTTTTAAAAGTAAAAATCACATAAACTAAAGTCATTAGAAATTTCAGACTACTACCATGAGATCTTGTAAGAAACCATGAATGCAATTTTACTAGATTATGCGGGCATGCTAATTAAACAGTATAATCATGTATTCAAATTATTAATATGGGTTGATAAGTAAAAGAACTAGTTTACGGTGTTTGAAAATGAGTAGTCAATCTTCTAATTCTCAATGCAATTTGACAACTATGCTAGAAACCTCTCGTACGCTTGTTTACTAATGTGTTGAAGATCCTCCTTTTTATCATACGAATTAGCCAAATTATATATACGCTAATCACAGCTTGGTGACGGGAAGGTATTGTAACTAATTAGTTACAGAATGTACTTCATAATTCATATCCTCAATTCGTGCGTTAACTATTGTAAACTTACATAAGTGCTATATAATGTCTTGCATGCAACTTCATTCCATCATTAATAAAACACCTCAACTCCTATTTGTTATACTAATCTCCACTTAAACTTTCGTTTGGTCACCTATTAGATCTTAAATTCTTAATGGTGCAAGTCCTTGAACTTGCGTATTTCTCTCAAGACCTTGCAAGTAAAAAAAATAAATTTATTATATATATAGACACACATGTAACCTTTTTTCTTCACCTCAATTAGCATCTCTAGAATTTGATGTATTGATTTCAAAGCATATGAAAAAAAAACTAAATAAATTTATATGACGGAGTTTATAGTTGAAAAAAAAAAAAAAGAAATTGGCTTGTATGTATACAATTTCTTTTGCATCTTCAAAGAGCATATGGAAAGGCATAAAATGGACTGAAAAACTTGTTTATCACACAGCGCATGTGTTTAGATAAACACCTCTCTTAATAGAAATTCAAACTATGGTTTAACATGTAAGAATTAGTCCGTCCCACTAGACCTATTAACCTCCATAGGTATAGAAATATCATTTTTGTTCATAAAAGTATCACATATGTAACTAGTTTAATATATAACCGTACTAATAATGATCATTTTTTAAAATTCTTAAACTTATACTGGTTTAAAAATTAAAATGACATTTTTATAATTTTAAAGAGTATGTTAAAGTTTTTTTAATTTTCAATAGTAGCAATCATATATAAACACCTTACTGTTATATAAACTCAATTAAATTTATTTATTTATTTATTTATTTTATTATATTGTATGAGTTATGATCTTGTGACTTGTATTCATGTTTGTTTAAATTTTTCATGATAATGTAACATATATTATTAGAAGAATGATTGTGATTCGAAAAAGTGTGAAGAGTGGGGGCGAGATTATGTGAAGAAGAAAGAAGAGGGAAAGGGTGAAATGACCTGCTTCGGCAGAGCTCAACAACGACATTGTCAGGGGTGAGGGAGCGGAGGACGCGGTCTACGTGCGTGGCGGAGTAGTGGGAAAGATGGGTAGTTGCAATCAACCAAATGGATTCGGGTTCGACGAAATGGGTCCGCCAAGAAGGAACAGGACCGAACCGCTTCTTCTGAAGCAAAACCAAGACGCCACTGTCAGCCAAGTCCAGCAACTCCGGGTGACATTGGGCTATGGCGGCTCTAGACTCCTCAAATATCTCTCTCCTGTAATCGAAATCAGGAGGTGGCACTGCCAATTTCATGGAAACCTTCAACCCTTTAAGACCCCTTCTTGAGCTATTATTGCTATTGCTCCTCAAAACTGGGAAGCTTGATCTCATCACACTCACCCATTCCATCAATCTGTGGACCTCTTCAACTTTAAGACACACTAACCCATCTTCCTTTCTCTTCTTATCCAAACTTTTTTCTTTATTTTTACAACTTTCTTCACTTTTGCCTTAATTTACTCATCTATATTTTAACACCATAGGGAGACATATATATATATACTTTATTTATTTTTCTCTTCTTTTATTCTCTACAAATAATGGTTGTATTTTTACTCAAAGATAATTTACATTTTTTACTTATTATTAAATGATAATATATTTTAATAAATTTCAATAGTTAATGATTTACAATTTTATTTCATTTCTTCCTTTTAAAAAAAATTGAATTGCTTAATTTTTCTTTTTCTTTTTCAAATAATATTGTGGCAAAATTCTACTTTTTTTTTTCTTTTTCAAATAATATTTTGGAAAAATTCTACTTTTTTCAATAGAAGAGAAAGTTAAAAAAAAAAAAGTCTTACGATCATCTGTTGAGCTTTACGTTTGTTTTGAAATTAATTATATACTTTTGAATTACTAATACAATGTAGAATAGGGATGAAATCCCTTATTCATTTTTTTTTAATTTTACCAATTAAAAAAAGACTATATCATTTAATGTATTAAGTAGGAAATAAAAAATTATTAAAACTAAGACAGAGGATTTATTTCCATCCGTCGAATAATTGAAATATAATATTTTTACTTAATTACGTGGTGAAAATTTAACATGGGAGTCGTGATGATAAAATATACGTTCAAATATATCCATCATTTAAATAAATCTCAATATTTCATAGAATCGAGAAAAATGAAAAAAAAAATTCTTTCGATTTTTCGGAGATGTAAAATTAAAAGCTAAATGGATCATTTATTAATAGGAATTTCATTTTACACTCCCGTATATTTTTAAGACTATATTGTAGAAAAATAAATTTTTCGAATTTGGAGGAATTAAATTCTGAAGTTTGAGAGATGAAAAATATAATTTTAAAAGATATTTCATGTGACTATCTCTCCATAATATTCTTCTTGATAATATGAGATGACAAGTCATTAGATACATAGGTCACTCTTATTTAAGAATACCACTTCTTTTTTTTTTTTTGCAATAATTTAAATATCAAACTTCTATTAAATAAATAATTATTTTAATAAATAGTATTTTTACACATATATGCTTATTATTATTTCAATAAATTATAACTTTTCTAAAATTTTGTGTAATCATTATTTTTTACCCCAAGAAATATTATTATAAGGTTTAAGAGAAGTACTAGTACAAGGTTTTTAAATTTATAAGAAGTGTTAGAATAATGTTAGTAAGCTTAAATGAAGATTAATATAGAAAAATAATAAAGAGTAAAATTATATGTAATTTAATAAAATTTGGGAAAGGTTTATTATTTTTAGACAAAATGAACTATGCACTAACATTTAATCACAATTTTCATATATGTTAAATTTGATGATTTTACTAATTAATAATTTAAAAATCATATAAACAAAAGATTCTAATTGAACGTTAATGTAAAAATCATCACACTGTCAATATATAGAAATTAAACTCTTATTTTTATGTGTAAAATTACGAGAAAAGTTAAATATACATTAACTCACTATCATACTTAAAAAAAAGCTCACTATCATACTTTTTTTTTCCTATTCAAATTAATTTTCTTTTCTTTTCTTTTTCATATACATAAAAGATCTTTGAGAGGGAAGGGACCTCGCTATTAAGATTTACATGATACCAAAAAGAGAGAGAAGATGAGAAAGAAGGTGAGTAAACTTAAAGTAAATATTCATATTAACAGATCAACATTATACGATGCTGAATCTGGCAGAGCCGGTTAGACATCTGCTTATAAACTTGATGAAAAGTAAATTTAATTAACATATGATAAGCCTTTAAATGATCATCACATCTTTAAATATTTATTGCTTAAGGCATCCGAAGATACCTTAGGAGAAAACTATTCCATGCGTAAAATAAAAATATGAGAAAAATTTAAAAAGGAAATACTTACAATAGGGGAGGAGAGGGAAGAGGTTGTAGAGAAACTTCTGATTTTATTGATGAGAAAAAATTTTTACATGTAAGAGAGAGGGGATTTAGAGAGAGGGAGGAGTGTAGAGAAAGAAGAGAGTGTATTTGCTAGAGAAAGAGGAGTGATTCAGGAACCTGCTCAGCATAAGAGACTTATGGTCCTTTTATAGACAAAATTTGTAACCGGAAATCGGCTGAGGAGGTAACCTTATGACTGGTAACCTATTGTGTAAGTTACTCTGTAACTGGTAACCCGTTGTGTAAGTAATTTTATCCTTTAGTCAATCACTCTGTTAAAGAAGTAAAATTACTTTGTCGTAGGTAAAATGTTAAATTACTCTTCTGACTCGAGCTATTGCAGACAAATCTTGTATTTCTTCTTCCATCTGCTCTGGAAGACTCTGGTTTTCATTATCGTCGCAGTTGAAAGGGAAAGAGGTTTGTCCGGGAGTATTTTGGCCATAGAAGTCAGTCTCTTCATAAATTTCTTTGTACAACCTTTCTTTTTCAAAATGCTTTACAAGAGAAAGGTTTGACTCTATTGGAAATGGGTGAAATTTGGTACGCATTATTTTCTTCCAATATAATTTAGTATTTTGTGTTTCTTTTAGAAGAGTGAAATCTTCAGAATCTCTTTTTGAGAAATTCCAGTTTGACCCTTCTATGGATGCTTTCCAGAGGTTGTATTGATACAGTTTGTTTTTGTTGAGACAATCCTTTTAAGGGATCATGCTCAAAAGAAGTATGATACTCTGGATTAGTTTTTGTTTAAAGTTTTATGACATGTGTGGCTATACTATCAGGATTTGTGGGGCTTCTGGGAGAAGTGGTGATTTGTAGTGCCATATTTGTTATATGTTCAGCTTGAGTGTCATTAATTACTGAATTTAGAATGGAGGAAAGAGTAGAAAATCTATATGTGGGAGGTATTGTAATTGAATGAAGACATCCGGCTTTTAAAAGAATCATGGGAGTTATTAATACATCCCTGTATAATTGTGATTTAAAAGAACTCAAATCAATTTGAGCTCTTTTGATAATGAATTTTATTTGGCATGTACATTCTTTGTCTATTTTCTTACAATACTCAGATGACTCTAAATAAGGGTTTCTGGTATTGAAGTAAGTTTGAGTTTTTAACGAATAACCCATTATAGTTTGTATTTTCGGAGTGGACCTCAAACTAAAAGTCCTGTATTAATTCGAATTTTCCCAAAAGAATATTCGGATTTATTTGTTGAGAGATACTGCAAGCAGCAGTAGCATATGTTTGGTTCTGAGTAGGTGGCTCAAATTGTAAGGCAGTCTTGATTTTTTCTTCATCGATTGTTTTCAATCGGACTGCCATTTCAGCTTCTTCCTTTGAGTAGAAACCTTTGTATGTAGACCAAAACTGGTTTTGTTTAGCCTCATTGAGGTCTATGAAGGATGTATAAACACCTTTGTTTTTACCTGTTATTAAAGCAAAATGTGTAAAACCTTTCCCAGAAGGAGAGACAGGAGATGCCAAAGCTACTCCTTTATTGTCATGACAACAAAAATTGTATAATCCACTTATAATGCTTTGTTTCACCTTTGTAACTAGGTGTTCATTTTGTGTAGTATATTTTGGAATATTCCAAATATTGTCAATTAAAACGTTTAATTTGACATTTGTATTGTCTCTTCTAGGGTACTGGAAAATATTTGTAAGGATTGGCAACTCTTGTTTGCTAAATTTTGTGTATTGGTCCGCCTAATAAGGAGACTTTACTTGTTTAGGACCATAAACACCCTTCTTTGTATTTTCCAACATGTGAACTTTGTATAAATGACCTAATAGGTCTTTGTGGAGGTGTACAACCTGAGGTACCTGAATAATATATCAGCACAAATATTGTTAGATCCTTTAATGTGTTCAAAATGTATTATCTTTCTAGAAAAATTTATGTAGTCTTTTAAAAGTAACCATCTTTTATGGGGTTTTTTATCATTGTTAATTTAATTTTTGCCATAAGACACTATGGCTTCACAATCAGTCCTGATTGGTATTTCTTATTTATTTATTAAGAATAATTTAAATGCATCCATTGCATGTATGATAGCATTGACTTTGTAATCAGTGCTAGTTTTGTAAATTTTAGGTTTTGTTATGTATTTACTAGAGGCATATCTGCAAATTTGTTCTTCTGCCTTTGGTATATGTTTATTTTTCTTTCGTTTAAGGATTGCTCCCCATCCAAGTTCACATCCATCACATTAAATTATTAAATAATCTGAATCCAATGGTAATTGTAAAGTTGGTAAATTTGTTACCATTTGTTTTATTTTCTGAACTAATTTTATATCTTCAGAATTAAATTTTTCTTTCTCCTTTTAATGAAGTTTTATTATATAAAGGAGATGTGTATTTTCTTAGATTAGGAATAAAGTTTCTTGCATAATTTAAAATTCCTAAAAAGGATCTAAGTGTTTTTATTTCTTCCATTTTATCTGGAAAATCCTGTATTTTCTTTGAAATATGAGACTGGAGTTTTATAGTTCCATTACCAATTTCTGTCCCAAGAAATTCAATGAAATTTTTACTAATTTCCATTTTTTATTTTGATACTATTAATCCCTAATGTTCCAATTTATATAAAACTTGTTTTAGATGATGAAAATGATCATCTTTTGTTTTAGAAAATATTAGTATATCGTCATAACATTTTTCGCTAAAAAACAACAGGAACATTTTTAAAGGATTTATCATAAAGGATTTATCATTTTTATCATTTTTTGCTAAAAATACTAGTTTTATTATATAAAGGATTTATCATTTTTAAAGATATTATCCATTTTTCGCTAAAAAACAACAGGAGCATTTTTAAGATCGAATGTCATAACATTCCATTCAAATAAACCTTCAAAACAAGAGAAGACTGTCCATTTTATTATTCGAGATCCATTTTAACTTGATAAAATCCACTTTTTAAGTCGAATTTAGAAAACCATTTGGCATCTTGAATTCGGTTTATTAGAACATCTTTAGATAGAATTGAATAACCATCTTCTACTGTATTGTCGTTTAGTCTTTTATAGTTGTAAACCATTCTAGATTTACCTCTTTTTTGTTCAGAAGATTTATTGACTATGAAAGCAGGACTTCTGTGTGGACTAACACTAGGTGTTATAACTTTTAGTTTTAACAAATTTTGTATGTGAGTCTGACATTATTCTTGTTCCCAATTATTAAACTGAATGTCTTTTGTCTTGATAATTAAATCTGGATTAATAATTTCCAGTTTACAAATTATGGGGTCTCTATCCCAAAATTTTGTGGGATCTCCTCTTATTATATTTATCTTATTCAACCTATCAAGAATTTGTTGAATATTTTCAAATTTTATAGATTTTGAAATTTTTATTGAGGAAAAAGCCTCAATTGTATTGTCTAGTATATTAGATAAAGAGGAATAATCCTCTACTGTTTCATTTAAAATATTTGATATATCTATAGTACAATTACATGTATCAGGAGATGTTGAATTTTTATAACTACACTTATCGAGAGTTGTATCTTGTTTTAATGAGTCACCACTAACTATTGGTGTCATTTGTGTTTTGTCACTGATCATAACATAATCTTTATTTATTGTAACTGATCTATTTTGGCCTAAAATAAAATCTAAGCCAATTATCATATTTTGTTTTGATGGAACTAGGTTTTCTACTATCATTGTTTTTATAAAAATTTTATGACCAAAAAGGTTACAATTTGTACTAAATTAAAGAATAACATTGTTAACTTCTTCATCGTTTATCATAATTTCTCCAGACATTGTTCTGGTTTTTTGGATGTGTTTACTTTTTATTATGTTTTGATGTGGAGTTATAGTTTTACATATTACTGTTTCTGAACATCCTGTATCTAATAATGCTTGTATGGTTTTTTCTATTGATGAATTGTTATTTATTTTTGGAAAAGTTAATTTAACTAATACTTTTAAAGTTATTAGTTGTTGTTTATTACAAACTAATTAGATACATTCCATTGTTCCCATCATATTATTTTGTTCAGATGAGTAACTAGACTCTGGGAAATCTATTTTAGTTTTCCCTTTTATTATTTTTTCTAAAAGAATAACCTTTTCTTCTAGATGATTTATGCGAGTCTCTAATACTGAAACTCTAGTATCGGTTAAATCTTTGTTATACAATTTATTCATATTTTCTTTCTTTTCAAAAAAGGGTATTTCTTGTTCCTGTATATTTAAATGTTTTTCTACACATTTAATACAGAAATTTTTATAACAAAGTGGACAATGTGCATTTTTTTATATGTGAAAATACCTTTCACAGTATGTGCAAGGAATTGATTCTGTACCTGAATAAAACTGTATTTTGTGAGAACAAAGATTTATGTCTGTAGTTTTCATTAGACAATATCCTAGATCGTCTAATATTTTTCCCATTTCATTATATTCTCCCCCCATTGGAAAATTATTGTTATCGTTGGGATATAAATGACTATATTCATTATTTGTGAATTCATTTATTAAATCATAATTTTTGTAAACCTTTTTTGGGTTTATTTCATCTGTGTATTCTGTTATGCTAATAACAGATAATATTTCAGAATCAGTAGAAACCACTTTATTAATGGGAAGAAGATTCATATGACATGATTTTATTAAAGTCGCCTCTTTTGTGTAAAGATTGATAATATTTGGACAATCTCTTGAAAAATGTCCTGGTTGACTACAAGCAAAACATTTTAATGTTTGTTTGTAAGTTTTGTTATCCCTAAATTTCCTAACATGTCTATTAGGATTTAAAGTGGATTTTCTGGCATTAGAAGTCCTTATTGTATATGTTTTTCATGGAGTTTTTGGTCCTAAGAATTTTTGTGTATTATTATATCTTGGTTTATTTTTAGATATATTTTTCTTGTTTTTAAATCTATTTTGTGCATATTATTGGGGTGTGTATATATGTTTGCATATCCTAGCATCAGAATGCTTAAGCTGTTTTTGTATACCTATATGGGAACAAGTGTCTTCCATTATTTTCATAATGTGTTGTATTCGTATAGAGAGGTTATTCAGCATTGGAGTAACCTCATCATTTTTCCAACTTTCTCTAATTTTTTGTCCTAGTTTTCCTGGAAGTTTAAGAAACATTTTGTCTCCTATATTAACATCATGAAAGCAACCATCTATAGATGCATACAAGAGATAATCTTGACAGTATTTTTTTATTTTACCAAAATATTCAATAGACAATCTTTCGAGATGTCCAAGATAAATTTGTTGTCTAATTGTGTTGTCATCATTGGCCGATTGTGAAGTAAATAATCTTTGTATAAGGGAACAAAAATTGTAAATATTTGAGCCTGGGTCAATAACCAGTGTGTTTAGATCATTAGGGAATTTTTTCTTAAAAGATTCCCATCCAGATCTAGCGATATCGCCTAAGTATGTTTCTCCTTTAGCGATCATTTCTTGAGAAGATAGTACATCTTTCTCATGATGTATGCCATAATCTCGGATTACAGCAGCTGTCCATTGTTCTATGTATGTTGGAAGGAGTTGGGGATCTATACCTCCTATGTTTATAAGTAAGTTTGGAATTTGGAAGTTTGCTTCAACTGGTAATCTTTTACCATGTGATATGTATTTATTGTTACTAGGGACAATATTTGTACAGTTTCTCTGGAAAGGAATCCTTGAGAATAATTTTGTGTACCAGCAGGATCTCACCTATAATTTGTAGCAGTGGATTCTTTATATTCATTTATGAGTCCTGCTTTTGTGTTTTCAGATGTTGTTGATAAAACATCTTCTTCTTTATCTTGTAAATTGATAAGAAAATTCTTTTTCTTTAGTTTCTTCTTCAATTTTTAATTTTTGTAAAAATGTATTAATAATATCATTTATTTCGTCATTTTCTTTATTTTCTTGAAGTCTTTCAACTTCATTGTGTTCAAGGGGAAAGTTATCCCACGGTTCCCAGTTAGGGTATTTTAGAAACCTATCCCAAGGTTCTAAGTTTAAAGTTTCTTGTCTAGACATGGCTATGTTGGCTTGGTTGTCTAGAGTTTCTTGCTTAAACATGGCTATATTTGCTTGATGATGATTCCATTCTTCTTCAGTCATATAATCATCTTCTTCATCATCACTGTCTATGATGTTCATCATACCAATATGATCATCATGGGAGTAGTGGATGTAATATCCCATCTCTTTTGTTCTAAATTCATAAGTGAAGTATTTTTATAATCTGTGAAGCTTAAACTAAGACCTCTAGATCTATTGTTTATAATAGTAGAATTTGGATTTGTGATTGGATTTCGTTCGTCCCTTCGTAGATGAGTTTGCCATAGATGACCCTCATTTCTTCTTGTGAATGCCTGAGTTGGCAAAAATTGTATACCAATAGAGCTTATTGCTTCCTCTAATGGTCTAGTGTTAATTTTATACATGGAATAAATATAATTACTTATTCTTCCTATGAAAGTAATGTCTAGGTGTAGGTTATCTCCTATCCAATTTGTTCCAAAACTTGTAGTTTGTACTTCTAGGCTAATGTGATTAACAAAGTCTGGAAGGGTGAGCGTAAAGTTTGGAGCAAGATATATTAATGATATGGGCTGATTTAAGTCAACCTTTAAGATTCTAATGATACTTTGAGAATCATTATTTTGAAATCTTGTATCATGGAGAACTATCAAAGCTCTCGCACCAATCATATGTCTAGCTAGGGATCTGAATCCTATAGTAATTAATCCCATGTGGACATATCTCCCGTGTTGATTTAGGAGCTGTGTAGCTGTTTGTTGAGATATTAAAGGAATTATTTCGTATGTATTATCAGCAAGGTGAAAATCTTGTATCCTCCTATATCTGTAAAGACTAGTTCTTTCAGAACTTAACCAGCCTATATTGTATAGTTGTCTAGGATTCAAATAATCTATTCTTGAGTTGAATCCTATTTCTGTATTTTGATGTATGTCTACTAAGTCTTCTAATCTCCTGACATTAGTAGTTCTTCTTCTATTTAGAAATCTATCTAAGATTCCTAAATGTTGTATGAGATCTTGTCTCCCAGTTTGGTGTTCTCTTAATCTGCGAGAAGTTCTTGGAAAACTCTCTGTTGTTTAATTGCTATTGGGTGTACTATCCATAGAAACATATTGTAATTGTGTTTGTGAACTGTTATTTGGTCTTAAATTTATATTTTAAATAACAGTTTTGTCTTTGTTAGAGGTATTATCCTCCTGTTTAGTCTGATTCCTATTACTGGATTCAACTATGTCTATTTTTGCTATTACTTTGACAAATTTATGAGTGTTTTTACATATTGTTCTAGTTTGTATATTTGTTCCTAAAGATAGTCTAGAAACTTTATTAACTAGATCATTTATATCATCGGATATATTTCTGTTTTTGTTTGAATCTATAAGATTAGATAATTTTCTAGAAACTTCTTCTAGTAAAGCTATTATTGTGTTATTTTGTCCTATTAGAACTGTATGAACAGTATATCAGTAGTAGGTTTTGTATATCCTACTGGAGGGGATTTTGTCAGAGATTCTACAGTTGCAAGAGCTGATTTGTAGTCTTTTCCTTTAAAAGATTGTATGTTAGCCATTTATTTGTAAAAATTTGTTTATAGTGTGTTTGTAAAAGTTTGTTTATAGTGTGTAGTGAGAAAATAGGAGTACGGAAAGTGAAGAGAGCAGGAAAAACAACAGAGAATTAGCAGAAGCAAAAAAGCAGAAGCAAAAGATAAGATATCCACAGAATACACTGTAAAACAACAAATATTAAAGAATATAGAAGATCATAAGGCTTATCAGAAAAGTAAAAAAAATCTTTTTTTAGAACAAGGTATCACTCTCTCTCTTTTGTCTCTCTCTTATGAAAAAAAGGTAAAAAATAAAAAACCAAAAATTTGTTTACAAATTAAAATAAATTAATAAAAGTTTTAGAACAAAAAATATATTTAAAAATTTTATTTATAATTCAAGAAATTAATTTAATAGCCTTATATAATTTTGTTACTGTTAACAAATTTTCTTAACTTTTCAAATAATTCTTTAGAAACATAGCCTTAATATTAAAAACAAGTTTCTCATCTAAAACAATCAATATCCTTTTTTTCCTCCAAAATCATACTTTCTTAATTTATACGATAACTTTCAATATGATAATTTTAAGGCTTAAGGAATATTTTGCCTTGTTTTTTTAGTCCTTTAAAGTTTTTTTTTTTTTTTACTTTTGCTTCTGAAATATATTTTGTTTAAAATAGTCTCTATCATTATGTAACATTCTAAATTTATATATACCATTTACACCATAAATTCTAGAATTATTTAAATTATTAGTATCTATATTTCCAAATATCGAGATATAAAATTCTCATTACATTATACTCAATATTGAAACATGAATTACAACACTTTCAAAGTTCAATGCAAAATATACAATAGTACATACAATCATAGCTCATACAAAACAACTACACAACATGACATGTGTCCATTAAAACTTAATTATTACAAAACTCGTGCATAACATAACTCCAACCATAACAACTTAGTCGTTCTCAGTAAAATTTGTACATAGTTAGAACATAGGTATTTATTTTAGTCAATCCATACATTTAGCTTTCTGAGAAATCTAACTTATATATATATACATGCTCTACTACATAGCTTAAACTATCTTCTATACAAAACATAGTAACTTCACTACTACCCCTGAACCACCACCAATCATGTTAATTTTGATCTCTACTGCCATCACTGGTATCTGCTTCCGTGCAAAGCACGTTCATCAAGGAATACATACATAATGCAGGGGTAAACTCATGCACGATAAATCAACATAACATAAACATACAATTACATTTATATCCAATCTTAATCGCAATCATGATAACTCAACTACTCTATCAACATTATCCTTCAGTTGAACATAAGCACCCACAACCTATCAATCAGACTTATGCTCCAGTTGAACATAAACACTAATAATTAATCAATCACACTTATGTGCTACCTGAACATAACACTAACAACGAATCAACCACAGTTATGCTTCACCTGAACATAAGCTCTGATAACCAATCAATCACACTTATACTTCACCAGCACATAAGTATTAACAACAAAAAAATCACACTTATGCTCCACCTGAACATAAGCACTAACAACCAATAAATCACACTTATGCTCCACCTGAACATAAGCACTAACAACCAATCAATCACACTTATGTTCCACCTGAACATAAGCACTAACAACCAATCATCACACTTATGCTCCACATAAACATAAATACTAACAACCAATCAATCATACTTATGCTCCACCTGACATAAGCACTAACAACCAATCACACTATGATGTGACCATGCCTAGCCAAGGACCTATCACTAGGGTCATGGCTAGAAGGATTGAAGAAGACCTAGCCCTTGTAGACAAAGGAAGACTTCACCTCCTATGGAGAGTGAAGATATTAGGCTAGGGACTTTAGTTAATAAAATGTAATTTTCCTTTATTTTAATTTTGAGGAGCATTAAGAATTTAATTTGGGACATGTATTTAGTCCATTTTTTATTTTTAGGTGGTGTCCTAAGAATTTAGAGGGTGGATTTAGCTTTTTGGGTCTTTATGAAGGAAATAAGGGGTAGCCTTGATATCTACACCCCTCTTTTCCTACATAAACCCCCTAAGCTAATAAGAAGGAATCTTGACCCTTGGTTTGAGAAACTTGGGCACCAAGTTTGATGATCTAAGGAGGGAATTGTTTCTCAATTTTCCTCCCTTAGATCTCTCATTTTAATCCTAGCCCTTCTTTTTTAGGTTATCTTGTTCAAGAGGTTAACTACCTCTATAAATAGGAGTTCCTCCCTCACTTGTATTTTTTACACTTGAATTTAATCCTAGAGACCATATTGGTTGAGGTTCTTTCCTTTGAGTGTCCCCCTTTCTCCTTTGTGAGAGCTTCTAAGAGTTATCAAGGGACCCCCCTTGTGGCCTCTCCCCTTTGGCTTATCAAACCTAGTATTTGTGGCGCCTCACCCCATTCCTTTCCTCTCCATAAATCCATTTCCCTTCCAATTGACTTTAGAAAGGATCCTTTGGGCACGTGATCATCAAAGATCACATCAAGTGGTATCTAGAGCCACTTTCTAAAGGTCACGTTCTTTCTCAATTTTTTTTTCTTTGTTGTTTATCGCTTTGATCTCTTTATTTTAAAGTCCTTCATTTTTTGTCATCTCTATTTCCTTTATTGTCTAGTAGTATAGCTTTTTATTCTTGCTATTATATGCGCTTTTGTTTTCTATCTACGCGCCTATTTTCCATTTAATTTGATGCGATTTTATTTGTCCCTTTCTTTGCATCTTATTTTCGTGTTCAAGTTGCTTAATTTTCCCTTGGTTTTTTATGTTAAAGTGTGCCTAAGAAGTTGTGACCATTAAACCCACATGGTTGAGGATTTTTCCACACCATTGTGGTGATCAACTTTGGCCACTTTGTTGTGCCTTTTGTTTTGAGTCTCTTGCTGAAATTTTTTGCTCTATTTTTAGGTGTGTTATTTTTTCTTAATCTTGTGTTTTATCAAATACTAGTCATGTTAGTTTCCTATTTTGTCTCATTTAAATTCCATAGGTTTTAGCCTCTTAAAATTTTTACAAAAAAGCCTTCAAAAACATTTTGAATTGAGCTCCTAAGAGGTGAACCTCTTATTGAGTCTCTTAAGTCTTTTATGCTTTTATTTCAAGCATATTAATCTCTTTGTTGTTCTTAAATATTTGCTCAATTCAATCTTTATATGTTTCTTGTTTTATGTTGAATTATTAGTAGCTTTCCACTTGGTTTACCTTCACTATTGGTGCCTCTTTATGGAATTTTAGCTTGGGTGAATTGTGTTAGTAATTTGAGCAATCAATTTACTTCAAAATCAGCCCTAAATCATTCCTTAAGCACCATTAGTTCAGTGGTATTTGGAACTACTAAGTTATTTTGCCTTTAGTTGCATGCATTGCTTGAAAATTGTGTGACTTTACTTTGTGCTTATTCACTCAAGCATTATTATTTCAAGCATCCTCATTAAAATTTCAATTCAACAAGCTATTAGGTGCAGCAAAAAGATTAGAAAAAGTTAAAAAAAAAAAATAGAAAAAGTTCAAGTTAAAAAAAAAAAGAAGATAAAGAACTCAAAAGAAAGACAAATTTGAAGTTGTGTACCTAATAGTAGAAACATTTGATATGAGGAACCAATTGTGATTAAAAAAAAAATTACTTGAGTAAGCTTTTTAGTTTTGGTCACTTAAATTTTATTAAGTGTGCAACTATTGGTTTCATTTTTTCTTTGTTTGAGTCTTTTTTCATCTCTACTCTTAGAGCCAATCTAGGAAAGTTATTTGTGTGCTACCTTCCTTTGTGAGCCTTATGTTTTCTTGCTTGTCTTTTTTACTTCTTTGAGTTTGTCATTGTTTAATCTATCCACTTGGATTTGTGAACCTTGTTTTGTTATTCACCTTTGTTTGTTGTCTTGTGTTGTATTCGGCCTTGGTAAGGAAAGGTTGGGAAAGGTTCCATATATAAAATTTTGGCAAGTCCAAACAAGAGGAAACAAGGGTAGCATTCTTGGGGTGAGTTGATGCAACTCAAAGGGGCTTGATCAAAAGGAGACAAACACCAAAAAGCTTGGAGTGAAGACTTTGTTTATTTTTTTTATTCTTTGTATTGTGTATACTTAATTTTAGATTGGGAGTTTGAGTGCCCTTAAGGCCCTCCCTTGGTTTATAATAATTTTGGTTAATTTTAGCGTAGTTCCTCGTTAATTAGGTGAAGAAGGGAGAAGTGGTACACTTCTTTCAACACCTTAGCAGCACGATTAAAGCCCTTTCTCTTTTACATTCTTGCACTTTTATTTTATTTTATGTTATTTTGAAAAAACGTGTAGAGGCTAAGAGTTCCAAAGACTCATCAAGCCACCTTAGGTGAGAAAACAAAAAAAAAAGTTTTTGACCTACCCTTTAGTTTTTAGCATCCAAGCACCATGACTTCCCACACACATTCTAGTGCACATAGTTGTTCATCAAGTAAGAGTGTCAACCAAAGAAAACCTTCTAAGGGAGACACTCTTGAAAAACTTAACTTATAATTTAGGGAATGGATGGCTAAAGAACAAGAAAGGAGAGAAGAAAAAGAGAGAAAAAAAGAAATAAAAGAAAAGGAAAAACAAAAAGAGAATGAAGAGTTAAAAAAAGAGAGTGGAAATGAGAAAATAGAAAAAAGAGCGAGAAGAGAGAAGGCAAAGAGAGAGAAGAGAGGATGAAGAAAGGAGAAGAAGGAAAGAACTAGAAAGAAAAAGAGAAAAAGAGGAAGAAGAGAGAAGGAGAGGAGAAGAGAGTAAGAGGAGAGATGGGAGGGAGAGTGATAGAAAAAATAAAGGAATTCTCATAAGATCCCCATCTAGGCATTTTAGCTCTAGTGAAGAAGAATACTATAGAAATCAATATAAGCATCACTCTCATTCATCATACAATCATCATTCTCCTTAAGAGAACATAAATCATGCTAGGGAACCAAAGGTAGACCTACCCCATTTTCATGGTAGGGAAGATGTTGAGACTTACCTAGATTGGGAAGTCAAAATGGAACAACTCTTTTGATGCTATGAAATTAGGGAAGAAAGGAAAGTACCTTTGGCCTCCCTTAGTTTTCAAGGTTCTGCTTTGCATTGGTGGGATGAGTTAGTCAAGGATAGGGCCCGTAAACAAATGCCTGACATTCGCTACTGGAATGATTTAAAAACTTGTTTGCGAAGAAGGCACATTCCTTCATATTATGAGAGGGATCTTTTGGATAGGCTCCAAAGACTTAGGCAACATAACCTAAGTATTGAGGAGTATAGACAAAAGATGGAGCTTCTCATACTAAGGGCCAATATCATTGAGGAACCCAACGCTACCTTTGCTAGGTTTTTGTGTGGATTAAGCTCTGACATTAGAGATAAGGTAGAACTTCTTTCATACTCAAACCTTGATGAGTTGGTAGAACTTTGTGTAAGAGCTGAGAATCAACTCAAGAGAAAAAGCTTTAAAAAAGATTCTCCCTCTTACTCAAAGAGAGACCAACTTAAGGGAAACTCTTTCAAGGGTTTTCCCAAAGAGGAACCCAAGCATTTTCAAGATAAAAAATCACCTCATGTAGAGAGAAAAACCCCTACTACTAAGCCTACTGAGAGGAAAAGTAGTATCAAATGCTTCAAATGTCTTGGGAGAGGCCACATTGCCTCTCAATGCCCTAACAAGAAAACCATGATCATGAGGGGACAAGACATTTGTAGTGAGAATAGCTCATCTTCCTCCTCTAGTGAGAGTGAGGAAGAAGGGGGACATACTTTTGAACAAGAGTGTGAGGAAGCTTTTCCTTATGAGGGGGACCTCCTTATGGTTCAAAGGCTTCTTGGAAGCCAACCTCTAGAGCTTGGCCAGTCACAAAGAGAGAACATCTTCCATACAAGATGTAAAGTAAATGACAAAGTATATTCTCTCCTTGTTGATAGTGGCTCTTGTTGTAACTGTTGTAGCTCTAGGTTGGTTGAAAAGCTAGCCTTGACTACCATGCCCCATCCCAAACCTTACAAATTGTAATGGCTCAATGAGCAAGGGGAGATGGTAGTCAATGAACAAGTTATGGTTCCAATTTCCATAGGATCTTATAATGATGAGATTCTTTGTGACATAGTTCCTATGAAGGCTGGTCATATCCTGTTGGGGAGACCATGGCAATTTGACAAAAAAACTATTCACCATGGTCACTCCAACCAAATAGTTCTCACCCATAATGAAAAGCGCTTCAAATTGTATCCTTTGTCACCTTCTCAAGTGGCTGAGGATCAATTTGCGATGAAAAAGAAAAGAGTTGAGGAAAAACAAAAACAAAAAAAAGCACAACAAGCTTTACCCTTAAAGCTTGAAAAGGGTAAAGAGAGAGAGTCGGAAGGTGATGCCCCTTCGAAAGGGAATATTAGTAAAAGGAGCCTATTTGCTACTAAACGTGATTTAAAAGAAGCTCCTTTGACTAACAAGCCCTTTTATCTCCTTTTTTGCAAAGAAGCATCAAATCCTTCTCCCATTTTGCATTCTTCTGTTGAGAGCACTGCCACAACCCATGCACATGAGCACCTTCCTCAAGGGGTTCAAGATATTTTAAAAGAATTTGATGACATATTCCCTAATGAGGTTCCGAAAGGACTTCCTCTCATTAGGGGTATAGAACATAAAATTGATTTGGTGCCTGGCGCAAGTCTACCTAATAGACCTGCCTATAGGACCAACCCCATGGAGACCCAAGAGATTGAGTCTCAAGTGAATGCGCTATTGGAAAAGGGTTGGGTTCAAAAGAGCCTAAGCCCTTGTGCTGTGCCAGTCTTGTTAGTGCCCAAGAAGAATGGCCAATGGAGGATGTGTGTTGATTGTCGTGCAATCAACAACATCACATCAAATATAGGCACCCAATCCCCCGTCTTGATAACATATTGGATGAATTGCATGGGGCAAAAATATTTTCAAAAATAGATCTTAGAAGTGGTTACCACCAAATAAGGATCAAAGAGGGTGATGAGTGGAAAACTGCTTTTAAGACTAAATTTGGTCTTTATGAGTGGTTGGTTATACCTTTTGGGCTAACTAATGCCCCAAGCACATTCATGCGCTTAATGAATCATGTACTGAGGGATTGTCTTGGTAAATTTTGTGTAGTTTCCTTTGATGACATTTTAGTTTACTCTAGGAACCTAGATGATCATTTAGGACATCTAAGGCATGTTTTTTCTCTTCTTAGGAGTAATCATCTTTTTTGTAACTTAGAAAAATGCACCTTTTTGTGTAGATAGTGTAGTTTTTCTAGGTTTTATAGTTAGCATAAAAGGGGTTCATGTTGACCCCGAAAAGATAAAAGTTATTCAAGAATGACCCACCCCAAAGAGTGTGACAGAGATCAAAAGCTTTCATGGTCTCGCTGGATTTTATAGGCGCTTTGTGCCTAATTTCTCCACGCTCTTCGCACCAATAAATGATTTGGTGAAAAAGGAAGTTCCTTTCCTTTGGGGTGAGAAACAAGAGAAAGCCTTCCAGCTAATTAAGCATAAACTGACCCATGCACCAGTCTTGGCATTACCTGACTTTTCTAAAACATTTGAACTTGAATGTGATGCCTCTGGTGTAGGTGTGAGGGCTATCTTGTTGCAAGGAGGGCACCCCATTGCGTATTTCAGTGAAAAACTCAATGGTGCCCCCCTCAACTACCCCACCTATGACAAGGAGTTTTATGCTCTAATTAGGGCCCTTCAAACTTGGGAGCATTACCTTGCTCCCAAGGAGTTTGTCATTCATAGTGACCATGCGCACTAAAATATTTGAGGGGTCAAGGTAAATTGAACAAAAGGCATGCAACGTGGGTGGAATATCTTGAATCCTTCCCTTATGTCATCAAGTACAAGAAAGGAAAACAAAATGGGGTGGCTGATGCTCTTTCCAGGCGTCATGCCCTTTATTCATCCTTGAGTGCAAAAATCTTGGGATTTGATGACATTCGGGCTGTGTATCCGTCTGATAAGGATTTCAGCCCCATACTTGCTACCTCTGCATCTGCATTCACATTAAAGGCCCATGATGGGTACTTCATCAGTGAGGGGTATCTTTACAAAGGGAGTAAGCTTTGTATACCCCAAGGATCAATTAGGAACTTACTTACAAAAGAGAGTCATGAAGGTGGGCTCATGGGGCATTTTGGGATTTCAAAAACCCTCATGCTTTTACAAGAGAAATTCTTTTGGCCCCATATGCGTAGAGATGTCCATAGACATTGCTCTAAATGTATAGCTTGCTTGCAAGCAAAGTCTAAAGCAATGCCTCATGGACTATACACACCTTTACCTGCTCCTTCTGCACCTTGGGAGGATATTAGCATGGATTTCATCCTTGGGCTCCCAAGAACCCAACGAGGTGCAGACTTCATATTTGTGGTGATGGACCGATTTTCAAAAATAGCCCATTTTATTCCCTGCCACAAAGTGGATGATGCGAGCAACATCGCAAGACTTTTCTTTAAAGAGGTTGTCCGATTGCATGGTATACCCTCTTCAATAGTGTCAGATAGGGATGTGAAGTTCCTTAGCCATTTTTGGAAAACTCTTTGGGCTATGTTGGGAACTAAACTTCTTTTTTCCACTACCTGTCACCCTCAAACTGATGGGCAAACAGAAGTGGTGAATAGATCTTTATCCACTATGCTGAGGGCTCTCCTTAAAGGCAACCATAAGTCTTGGGATGAGTACCTTCCCCACATTGAATTTGCTTATAACCGGGTGGTTCATAGAACCACCAAGCATTCTCCTTTTGAAGTGGTCTATGGTTTTAATCCTAGTACCCTTCTAGATCTTTTACCTCTTCCTCTTTCTGTTGTTGTGCATAAAGAAGGAGAGGCAAAAGCCATTTTTGTAAAACAATTACATGAGAGGGTTAAAGCTAACATAGAGCGTTAATCCTTGAGAGATGCTACTTTCTCCAATAGGGGGAGGAAAGAGGTCATCTTTGAAAAGGGCGACTGGGTATGGCTTCACTTGAGAAAGGATAGATTTCCTTCTCAAAGGAAGTCCAAACTTAGCCCTAGAGGAGATGGACCTTTCCAAATCCTTGAGCAGATCGGTAATAATGCCTACGTTTTAGATCTACCTGAGGATTATGGGGTAAGCACCAGTTTTAATGTTTCTGATTTGTCTCCATTTGTAGGTGCTGAAAATGACGAAGACCCCATGGATTTGAGGTCAAATCCTCTTTAAGAGGGAGGAGATGATGTGACCATGCCTAGCCAATGACCTATCACTAGGGCCATGGCTAGAAGGATTGAAGAAGACCTAGCCCTTGCAGACAAAGGAAGACTTCACCTCCTATGGAGAGTGAAGATATTAGGCTAGGGACTTTAGTTAATAAAATGTAATTTTCCTTTATTTTAATTTTGAGGAGCATTAAGAATTTAATTTGGGACATGTATTTAGTCCATTTTTTATTTTTAGGTGGTGTCCTAGGAATTTAGAGGGTAGATTTAGCTTTTTGGGTCTTTATGAAGGAAATAAGGGGTAGCCTTGATACCTACACCCCTCTTTTCCTACATAAACCCCCTAAGCTAATAAGAAGGAATCTTGGACCTTGGTTTGAGAAACTTGGGCACCAAGTTTGATGATCTAAGGAGGGAATTGTTTCTCAATTCTCCTCCCTTAGATCTATTCTTTTAATCCTAGCCCTTCTTTTTTAGGTTATCTTGTTCAAGAGGTTAGCTACCTCTATAAATAGGAGCTCCTCCCTCACTTGTATTTTTTACACTTGAATTTAATCCTAGAGACCATATTGGTTGATGTTCTTACCTTTGAGTGTCCCCCTTTCTCCTTTGTGAGAGCTTCTAAGAGTTATCAAGGGACCCCTCCCTTGTGGCCTCTCCCCTTTGGCTTATCAAACCTAGTATTTGTGGCACCTCACCCCATTCCTTTCCTCTCCATAAATCCATTTCCCTTCCAAGTGACTTTAGAAAAGATTCTTTGGGCACGTGATCATCAAAGATCACATCACACTATGGTCCATCTGAACATAAGCACTAACAACCAATCAATCACACTTATGCTCCACCTTAATATAAGAACGAATAACCAATCAATCACACTTATGCTTCACCTGAACATACGCACTAACAACCAATCAATCACATTTATGTTCCACTTGAACATAAGCACTAACAATATTCAACTGACATTTTCTGAAAAGAGTAACAACATAGAATTCAAATACCAAAGAAGTGCATATCTGACTTCCCTTACACTGGTATATGGTATCTAATTGACCCATTCGATACCCAATTGTAGTCTAAGCATACTCATCTAATACCCAACTGGTGTCCCCTAAATCTGACATCCAGTTGTTATCTAAGTATGTCTTGTTGGTGTATTATCCTCATAATCAGGCCTAATACCAGGTGCATTATCATCGTAACAAAGCCTAGCACCGTATTGTTTCCATAACCAAGCTTAACACCAGAATCACTTGCCTTGTTGGTGTATTATATCTGTAACTAGGCTAACACCAAATGTATTATCATCGTAATAGGCCTAGCACCACATCATCTCTACAACCCAATTCATCAATACTCATTATTAATGAATTGCAAACTCCAACATTCAAACCACAATTTTAACATAACATCTCATAATCATATATATATATATATATATATATATATATATATATATATATCACCACAACATGGATCATAACATGATCCATCAACAATCATCTACTAAATTCTCAAAACATGTCTTACAAGGATCAAGAATCAAATATCCACTTATTTGATTAAAATCTTCTTAGGCCTTACCTGATCCCTACCTTTAATCTTTTAGTGTACCAAATTGTAACTTCCCAAACATAGGAACTAATGCACTTGCATGGTCCCAAATAATTACAAGGAAACATAAGACTTTGCTAAGTTCATCTAACAACATGTTAACACAATTCGAAAGTCATTAGACTTGGTGATTACAAAGGTATATTGTACTTCTATTTCATTCATCATTCACAAATAATTACAAGGAAACATGGTCCCAAATAACAACATCTTAACACTTGCATGGTCCCAAATAATTACAAGGAAACATAAGACTTTGTTAAGTTCATCAAACAACATCTTAACACAATTCGAAAGTCATTAGACTTGGTGATTACAAAGGTATATTGTACTTCTATTTCATTCATCATTCGCAAAAATAATTTATGAATTTCATAAATAATCAATCTCAAGGAGCTAAAATATAGTAAAATAAATTCATTTTTTAGCTCAAGATTTTTATGTTCTAGATGATGATGATGATGATGATGATAATAATAATAATAATAATAATAATAATATATTGATATAAAATAAATTCATATTTAATATTTAGATTAGATTACAATCAGAAAACATGTTTAGATTATCTTTTATAAATTTAAAATACGAGTTTTAAGACATATCATATTTATTATAAAATTTTCATAATTTGACTTTGCATTCTTGAATATTTTATTTTGGTTTGTAAAAAACAATATACTTATTTATATTATTTTATTTTACCATAAATATTCAATAATAATAATAATAATAATAATAATAATAATAATAATTTTATAACAATATTTTGAATAAAATATATTACAAATATGATTAAATAAATAAGATAATTATTAATAATTGAAAGGATGATAGACATTATAAAATAGAAATGTGTTAACAAAATTAATCATAATTTAAATAGATGATAAAAAGAAATAAAAATAAAATTCAAAACAAAAACATTAATAAATAATAGCTAGAACATAACATTTGAAAAATAATATGATGAAAATAAATGATAGCAAATGACCAGAATATAACATATGGAGAATAAATTAAAAGATCAAATAAATGATAAATAATATAAGAGGAGTAGATTATAATATCTAGAAGATAAATTAAATAATAATAAAGAATCAGACTATAATATTTGAAAGATAAATAAAATAATAAATAATAACAAAAGACAGATGGTAATGTTTGGAAAATAAATAAAATAATAAATAATAATAAAAGACTAAATGATAATATCTAAAGAACAAATAAAATAATAAATAATAATATGACTAAATGGTAATATCTAAAGAATAAATTAAATAATACATAATAAAAAAGGACAGGTGATAATATCTGGAAAATAAATTAAATAATAAAAAATAAAAAATGACTAGACAATAATATATGGAGAATAAATTAAATAATAATAGAGGACCAAAATATAATTTCTAAAGAATAAATAAAAGTTAGAATAGTTATATACAATCAATTAGATGACTAAAAACAAACCTTAGAATAATTTGTATATTAATAAATAGTTAATAATAAACAATTAAACTTATAAAATTAAGTATTATAACTGATAGAAGTAACAATAATTATAATAATTAAAAATAATAAAAGTAGTAAAATAATATAAGCTTATAAATATTTCTTCCCCTTATCTTAATAAAAGTTTGATGATGAGTGGCGAAAGACCTTGAAATATAATATGAAATGTTGAATAAATTTGTAGACATCCAATTTTCTCTTGAATTTTATTATTTTTGGACATTTGTGTTGTGCTTAAAATGAGGTTTTTTTATAGTCCAATTCAATTAAAAAAAAGAAGGAAAAACAATAAAAGAAGGAGAAAAAAGGAACAATAAAAAATAAACACTTTAGAAGTGTAAATAGAAATCATGGAAATAAATAAATAAATAAATAAAAATAAATAAAATAAAAAATCAATAGATCTTGGCATAAGTTCTTGAATATCAATTCATCCAAAAAGAACAAGAGAAATATAGTTAGAACAAAATTGAAAATAAAAAATAAAAAATCAATAAAAAAAGGGAAAAATGAAAGTAACAAGCACAACAAATTGCAGACTTGCTCTACAATCTCATGCTTTCTGCAAGCTACCTCCATACCCTGCAACAGAGGCCCTTGCAATAGCCTCCTTCCCAAATCCTACAATTGCAACAACCGCCTTCCACATGCCTTGCAACAACTTTGCATGCTTTGCAACAACCAACAATATTCCTTCACTAAGAAGGAAAAACCCCTATAAGACAGAAAAAATTATCAATTAAGAGGAGGGAGTTAAAGAAAACAACACCAAAAAAAAAAAAAAGAGAGGGAAAGGGAATAAAAAACAATTCACTGAATAAACCCAATACAATTCAGAGAGCAAATCCAAAACAATTTAGAAGAGCAAACCCAAAACAATTCAGAAGGGCAAGCCTAAAAACAATTCCAAAAGCAAACACAACAACAATTTAGAAGCAAAATCAAAAGATCAATTCAAAGAAAAATACAAGAGCTATTAAGATATGAAAATCAATTCAAAGAGCAACTCAGAGGGAAACTTAAGGCCTGACTGGTATGACTCTCTGAATTGTGCTTATTGATGTAATCCTGATAGGCAAATTTGTAAATAATACCGTGCACACACAAGCTAAAGATATTCAAATAAGGCATCTCAATTGATCAATTTCGGGTGCATAGATAAAATCATATCAAGGTAAACAATGGAATTGTATCAAAGTCTTTTAGTTAGAATCAAAATCAACACAAGTTTCATACTTAGAATTCAACATTGCCTAGCTAGTTTCAATTACACTAAAACCTTGATAAAATCCCCCTTATTCTTCAACCAACAAAATATAACAAAATTTCTATAACCAATAAAACCCTTCAAGAAGCCATGAATAAAAATAAAAAACCACAGAGCAGAAATAGAATCAATCAATTACCTTTCCCATGTTCACCACAATAACAAACCAGAATCATTACCAAAATCATAAACAAATTCATTCAAGCAACCGATAAACATGTAATCACAGAAATCCAGAATCATACACCTAATCAGAAGCCCCTGTAGAACCGTTGCCTTCCACCATAACTAAACTCAAACCTTACACTACGATCTGTCATAGCCAGACTCGAACCATCATTGCAATCTCCTAACACTGCCAAGCCTAAAACCCTAAATCCATAAACCGTAAGAACACCCAAAACTCGATTCCATTGCTTGCGGACACTGCATGTAACCTTTACCAAAACGAGTTTTCTAATTTTTAAAATATTAATAATAATTTTAAGAAATTATTGTCAAACAAACATTTGATTTTGTGAGATAAAATTAAAGGACTTTTACATCTCTTTGAGACGTGGTTGTTCTTTTTTTTTAATTATTAATTAGTTTTAATAAAATCAATTTACCAAAAAATTTTATATACTTTTATAAGTTCTCATTTAAATTTCATCTAAAAAATATAATATACTGACAATTTTATAAAAATTGTGTCAATTAATTTTCAAAAAATTCTCAAAATTATAATAAATTATATAGTTTCTACTTATAATTTAGAAATAATTTTTAAAACTCTCTATATTATATTTTTAATTTATCATATTATATTATTTTTTAATAATATATTACATAAATTTATGTTATTTGAATATTTTTCAAATAAAATACTAAAATTTTAAGATAGATAGAACTTCATAATATCAATTTAATTGTAAAAATTAAGTTTTTAATATCTATTTCTAGTTTCTAAATTAAAATTCACATAGATTATATAACAATCTAATTATTAAAAATAGGGACATTACATTTTTTATCATTGAAATTGTCAAATATTATGATGCTATGAGTTTAAATTCTATTAAATTAACTTTTTCTCTCAAATTTATTGTTTTATGTTTAATCAATTTGATCATTTTTGTTTCCTATATAATAGAATTATGTAACGTGTGAAAAGAAATCAACACAAAGAAATGCTAAAGTGAGGGTAGAATTATGAAAATAGAATGATTGCTAAATTATATGTATATACAGAGAAAAATAATTTGCAATACACAATGATTTTAACTTCTATATTAGTCAACAGAAATAATATGAATTTTTATGTATATTAGATTATTTTCTAAGTTTCTAATTTTAAAAATTGTGGATGGTATAACTTATATACTGATATATTACCGAGTTGGTTTATGTCTTGTCGGTGTCGTATATTTGTGATCGTCACTATGTTTGTGTCTGTCAGGTCTAATTATTCTTTTTTGTGTGTGTGTGTGTGTGTTAATTGCCTATTGATTTATGTATAATAAGATGGTGGCTAAAAAAATTTACCTGGGAGTGGAAAAAAGGAAATGAGAGCAAGAATTAGTAAAATCACAACAAGAGGCTATCGATAAATTTGTTTTTAAAAATGTAGATTCTCATGAAAATTTAGATAATCAAATAAAAATTTGAATAATGATAATCATGTAATTAACTTGTTGATGAAGAATGATGGAATTAATGATTTAAATAAGTTTACTGATGAAAAAGAATTTATTTTCCAATAGATATTTATGATCTAGAAGATAACAAAATAAGAAATATTTTAGTTTTTTTAATGATAGGAGCAAGACTCCTACAAAAAATTAATTATTAAAAAGTAAAATTACAGAATTGTGCCCCCTTGATGTTTGTTTGTAGAGTTAGAACATGTTTTAATATCCAAGTGTCCCAAACGTAAATCTAGTAGTGGTAAAATGTTATTTTCTTTGTTGACTATAGTGTTTGGCCTAGGCCGTAAAGATGTGATTAAACACTGAATTTTGGCTAACATTCTTTTATTAGTTTTGTCTTGAACTCAAAATTTTATTTTTAAGTTAATTTTATAGCAAAAATTAAATATATAAATCATGTAAGAAATTAAATTTGTCTACATTTATTCAAACAAAGTTATCTTGAAGAGTAGAGTTAGCATATATACACAGATTAGTGGGAGACAGACTAGAGATATGGACCAAAAAATAACAAATACATTGAACAGATTCACATCATATTCTACCTGCCATCCCACGTTTCCAGCAAAATTAGTACACATACTATCATAGCAAGTTTTCCTAAAAATGTGACTTTCTGCCAACAACGTACGTCTGTGCTTCCTTTTAGCATCACACACGGACATAGCACAAGGTTAAAGAAAACATAAGACAAACCAATGAACAGAGGTAGACCAGAAACCTCGAATAAATACTTTACCATTGGCGAAGTTCATATGGTACATAAGCGAGAATCAGAAAGTGAGAGGCGAAACAATATTTTAACAGTATTTTCTTTATCTTTTCATTGAATATCAGGCTTTGAAAGATACTGACTGTTACGGTCTTACGGAGACAAAACTTTGTGCTCCAAAAGAGAATCGTAGTTATAATCATTTCGAAAAGCACCATGACATACTTGACATGACCCAAAAAAAGAAAGAAATGCACCAAAGAAAGGATGATGTTCAAGACCGTGAAGAGGACGATTATTTCCTTATTGGTTGCACCAAAGGAAGCATCATTTCATGGTTGAAGTTGTTGATATAATGTTCTCTTAACCATTGCCCGAATTTGAGGCCTCCTAACTATAATTTTATTTATGCCTTTTCAAGTACTATATATATGAGTTGTTTTTCTTCTCTTTTCACTCCCATTACAATTTCTATGGATATCCTATCTAAACCAAAAATAAGAAGAAAAATAATAAAGAGGACAAAAGTATGATATTTGAATCTTTATCATATGATAAAATAAAATTGATACACTAATTTCTCATCCCGTTTTCTCTTCAAATCAAGAAGGAAGTTTCTTTTAAACGATTTTTTTACTTAATTTTATCTTTCTTTTCACTTTTCTCTTTAATATTTCAACAGAAAAACTCGTGCGGAATATATTTTGTTTCATATTAATTCTTTTCTAATCTCATTTTAAACCACTACTCAGTTGTCATCTTACGTTGCCAGGAAAATTTTTTCTTTTTACATCATAAAGTAGATTTTTTTTTATTTTCTTTTTAATTTAGGGATATTTTGAAATCATACATATAAAAAATATTATGGAGATAAATTATACATGTGAATGATAACATGATATTTATGGTTTAATGTTTAACTAATACAATTCATATGATAACGTATTCACATGTAAATTCTCTTAAAAAATGAATGCATTTAAAATACTTAAAAGTTAGCATAAGAGACTAGGTTAGTATGGTGTGGTGGGACAAAGATAAAAAATGATAACCTAAGGAGTTATAAGGTTAATCTTATAATAAAGTCTACATGTGTGAAGATAGGAAAAAAAGAAGTATGAGTTTGAATCATTTTACAAACAAAAATTAACACATTAACATTTACATATAAAAAAAAATAAGTACTTAAAAAAATTTAGTAGGAGCTTTTAATATAGTTTTTAAGATTAGGATATGTTCTTTTCAAGATCTTTCACTACAATGTGTATATAAATTTCTAAGGTGTAAGATCCATATTTTACCAAAACTGTTAAAATTTTCTTTTCTCTTTTAAACATATGAAGTAATATGTGAGATTAATTTTAAATATAGATTTGTGATTAAAAATGAGTATAAAAATCAATATATATTAATTAAATTATTAATTTAATTAAATTTTAACATATTTAATTTTGCTATGAGAAAAACTCAGAATTAATTTTGAATTGAAACAATTTATAATAACTTTTACCCTAAATTTTACTCTAAACTAGTTTTAATAATAAAAATATTTAAACATAAGTTATATTATTGGAAAATCAATTTTATTAACCTCCATTTAAAGTTTAAACACATACTTAATTAAAAAAATAAAACAAAGTGTCGTGAGTCTTATAGATTTGTAATGCATCTCTTATTGTCATTACGTCAAATCCATTTTTTCATCGATCGATTTCTCGAGCAGTGTGGTAAGGATATTTATTAAATGAATATGGTTACTAAATTTATAGTACAGATACAAAATCTGATTACATTAAAGAAGTTAGTAATCTGAATAGAGAAAGATGTACGGGATGAAAGTGAAAGTGAGTAATCTGAGTAGAGATGCACATATATGAAAAGTTTCCATACTCAGTACATAATTATACACTAGCATAAAGAGAAATATTTTCTCCCATTTAATCTAGTGCAAAGGTATAAAAATATACGAAATTGGAGTTATTGTTTTGCTTTTCTGGGTAAAGCTAATTAGGTCAAGGTCAAAATGTCAGTTTCTTTTTAATAGAATCGCTGGTCAAAGCCCAGGGGCCAGGTAATTGAGGCTTTATACATGCATGTATTCAAACGCTAATAGATCAGTTTCGCAATTTTAACCTAACATGGCAGACATCAATATCTTTTTTGTGCGAGTGTGTGCTAAAAAGTATGCCTTTTTTTTTTATTTCCAATTAATAATTTAATAAATTGTTTTTTAAATTATATGTAACTTTTTGTAGGTATTCAACTGAATTGAACCGTGTAGATTGGTTCAAGAAGGCAAAGATTTTTACTATTTTCTAAATGGTTGAAAATTCAAATTATATTATATCTTACTGCAGTAGTAGCTTTTAAAATTTAGAAAAAGAAGAATGTAGATCCTTACCCCGGTGGGCCAATAGTTACGGGCATCCACTTGGCTCAGTACTCAGTGCCACACACTATTAACAGAAATCATTGGATCGATCCTCTGCATAAATAAGATTTACTCTACTCTTCAAATCTATTTTACTATTTTATACTATCAATGTTCTAAAAGCAAAACATCAACTCATACAAATAAAAAACTAACCATTGGTGGAGATTTCGTGCACACGCGTAGAGACAAAACAATATCAGTGCTGATTGGTTGGAACGCAATAGTGCTAAGTTGGCTTTTGCTTCTTCCTATTTCAACCATTCAATTCAGGATATAACTCTTCTTAAACAAACTTTCTTATTTTCTATTATCTGTTGAAAAATATTTTTAAAATATTGCTATAATTAAACTGTTATAATAGAAAAGAAATTGTAGTATAGTATCGTGAAAACAATTAGGTTGACCTTATAACTCCATATAAATTAGTAGTATTTACACAAGAAAAAAATTCACACACTATAAAAAAGCTTACACTCTAAAAAGTTATATAAAGGAGAGGTAATTAAACATTACTATTATCAATTAAGTGAAATATAAAAATATATGAAAAGGAGTGTTGCGGTTTGCGAATAGGATTTAGTAGCTTTTTGAAGATATCTTGAGACTGTGGGGGTCGCAGGTTGCTTGATTTTGCTTGACCAAGACATTTTTTTCTTTGGGTCCTTTCTTTTACTTGATTTTGGGTGTGGCCCTCCATCTTAACCTGAAATAATTGTTGTCAAATAAACATACATGTATCTCCCACGTGATTAGGGTGTGGGCAAGGGGACACTGGGTATGAATACCAATAACAATTTCGTTGTATTACGTGTGAATCAACTACGAGAATTATTTCACTTTTAATAATTTAAATTTAAATTCTTGAACATACAAACTATCTTAAATAATTGAAGCAAAATTTTTGTGTTTATAGTAGTTTAATATTCATCATCTATTTGGGTGACCACTTTTAAAGAAAGAAAATATAAAAAAAAAAGTAAAAACTGAAGGGGTTAAATACTGGGAATGTACAACAATACCAAGGGGTTAAACACGGAAGAGATGTACAACAATGGAACATGAGCCCATATATGAGAGAACATGATACCACCTTCAACCCAAAATCTTAAGATATTAGGTTATGGGTTTTTCTCACTTATATATTACTCAACTTCCTAATTTCTTACCAATGTGGGATTTCAACTCACACTTGCACCCCAACAAAAGACGTCAATTCTTTTCTACGATGAAAGAACCATTCTTAAAGAAAAATTTATTTTTCAAAAAGTTTTTCAATTATACATGACGTTAAAATATTTACAAAAATATGTTCTAAAAACTCATAATAAATTTTACTATTAGATATACTCTAGATATATCAAATTTATGATATATCAACAAATAAAGACTACACTAAAAGAAAATTTAATAGTAATTCAACACAAACTCCTAATATATTATAGCTTCAAATATATTTTAGACTTTACCTTTTTATATTTTTTAAAAGGTGCATACTCCCACTTTTTATGTTCTGATACAAGTTTAAAAATGGTGTTGGTGATGATGCGTATTACTCCATATAATAAATGTTATGTAAGTGTAAAGTGAAAACAAGGCGGGTGAAACCAGAATGCTAAGTTAACGACAAGGGATATTCCAAATGGTAATGGGACTGTAATAGCATAATGTGTGGACCAGGGAGGCAAAACTCAGTAACCAATTACATAAGTTGATAATGATCGCAAAATGTACAGTGCAGATTATTTATTATTTCACTTTCACCGCACTCCCAACCCAACAGAGAAAATTATAAATAAATTATATTCCCAAAGATATTTTGCTTTTGCGAACAACAGTATAATAATTATATGATTGATTTACCTTTAAATAATTTAGGATGGATCAACTTCTTTAGGATTCCTTAATGGTCTTTTCTTTGTCTGTCCATTTATGGTTAATAGGTGAGGTCATTTACGATTAAAAACAAAAGCTTATTTACAATGAGAGTATGTTGATGACCACTTTAACTTGATGTTCCGTAAAAGTTTTTTTTTTAATTTCATTTATTTACAAGAAGAGATGTATATTAAAGAAAAATGCACAAGTAGTAATATTAATTCAAAGAAGTGTTATCCAAAAACTCATGTTTTTCTCAATAGTGCTTTCACCATGAAGCACGATCTTGAGAGTGTTGTTATTGATTGTATTTCTAGCGTAATACGAGGTTATCAAATGACATTAACCCAACTCACTTGCTTCACCTCATTCCACACGCATAGATAGATATCAGACAATACTTCCTTTTTTTTTTTATAGGATAATAATAGTAATTTTTTATGCCCATACTCTCTATGGCTGGAAAACGGGAATTGCAGACTACTCTAGTGGAGCAGAGACAGAAGATGCAAGATGGTTTGTGTTTTTTAGCTGGAGATTTCAATGCGGTTCGTAGGTTAGATGAAAGAATTGGTAAAATTGGGAAAGTTGGGACAACTCAACCTGGTTTTAATGAATTTTTAGACTTCATCCGAAATATAGAGTTCTCAGGAGTTCCGTTTGCAAGGTACTGCTACACTTGGTTCAACATAAGGGGAAAATGCTGCAATGTTTTGGATAGATTTCTCTTATCCCAGGGCTGGTGGGAATCGGTTCCCAACAATTTTCAGTTGAATCTAAATAGGGATTTCTTATACCATTTTCTGATAATTCTGAAACAGTCAAGTCTAGATTGGGGGCAAAACCATTTAAATTCGTAAATGGGTGGTTAGATTGTGGTGGCTTTACAAATTTTTTAATTTAGGAATATGGAAAAATTGAAGTGGAAGGATGGGGAGCTTATGTGTTCAAAGAAAAGCTAAAAGTCCTTAAAGGTGCAATAAAAAATTAGAGTAAAGAAAATATTGGTAAGGTGGAAGAGAAGGTGATAAAATTGAAGAACTCTATTGCTGAGTTGGATAAGAAAGTTGAGAAACAGGTTCTAAGTGAAGAAAAGCTCAGTTTGAGGATAGAGGCAATGGGTGAACTAAAAAATTGGTGCTCTTATCAAGAAACCTTGCTAGCCCAAAAAGAAAAGATTAAATGGCTAAAGGAAGGGGACTCAAACTCTCATTTTTTTCATGCTTCAATTAATTAGAGGAGAAGATCTAATAGCTTATTTGGCTTATTGCTTGGTAGGGAATGGGTTTAAGAACCTACCAAGTCAAACATGCAATTCAACAGTACTTCCAAGCAAGATTTTAGTCATAGGTGGATGTTGGGGTAAGATTAGATGGTATAAACTTCAAAAGTCTCTCTATTGATCAAAGGAATAACTTAGAGAAAGAATTCTTAGAGGAAGATATTTGGGTTGTTGTGTGGGAATGTGATAGTACAAAATCCCTGGGTCCAAATGGATTTAATATGAAGTTTATTAAACAATTCTGGGATATGTTGAAAGGCGATATCGGGAAGGTTTTGTCTGAATTCTACCACAATAGGAAACTTCCTAGAGTTGCTGATGCTTTTTTTCTAATTCTCTTCCCTAAGAACGATTAGCCTGATAGTATTGGAGATTATAGGCCTATTTCTTTTTATAGGTGTAATTTATAAAGTCATCGCAAAGGTGTTGGCTAACAGACTCCAAGAGGCAATGCCCAACATTATAGAAGAGACCCAAACTGCATTCATCAAAGGAAGACATCTATTGGATAGTGTGGTTATTGTAAATGAGGTCATTCATAAAGCAAAACGGTCACATAAGCTACTACTATTGTTCAAAGCAGACTTTGAGAAGGCCTACGATGTTGTAAGTTGACCTTCCTATTCTATATGTTTAACAAATTTGGGTTCAGAGACAAATGGGTATGCTGGATTCAAGGATGTCTTCAATCATCTTCGGTCTAAATTTTGGTAAATGGAAGCGCATCTCAAGAATTTTAAATACAAAGAGGTCTTAGATAGGGAGATCCAACGACTCCATTCTTGTTTTTAATAGTAGTTGAAGGACTCGGGGGCCTTATAAAGAGTGCATTAGAAGCAAATATTTTGTTTGGTGTAAAAATTGGCAGTCAGGATCTACAAGTGGTCTGCTAATAGTATGTGGATAATACTATCTTTATGGTGTTTCCAGAAGTTCAAAATGTATACACTCTTAAGAGTGCTCTTAGGTGTTATTAGTTGGCCTCGGGTCTTAAAATAAACTTCCACAAAGGTAGCCTAGGAGGCATAGGGGTGAATAATGAGCTAATGTAGTCCTTTGCTAGGATTCTAAATTAAGGAGTAATGCAATTTCCATTTCCTTATTTGAGGATGCTTGCGGGGATAAATACGAAAAGTGAGAAAGGCTGGAAACCAATTATTGAAAAAATGAGAGCAAAGCTAACCTCTTGGAAACAAAAAAATCTATCTCTAGGAGAGCGGATTTGTTTAATCAAATCTACCCTATCTTCTGATCCTTTATATTTTATGTCTTTTTATAGGATCCTGAAGAAGGTGACCCATTCCATTCAGTGTCTGTAAAGGTGATTCCTCTCGGGTGGTTTGGATGGAGTCAACAAAGTTGTTTGGATTAATTGGGATCTAGTGTGCAAAGAGGTAGGGGATTAAAACTTTTACAAGTCAAGTACAAGAAAGACATGAGGATCACATTAAGGCAAAAGAGTAGGCAAACTCATTTGTGGAATGACATATTGAAGGTAACATCTAATGAAGGAGTAGATAATTGGTTTATTGGGAATGTCAAGCCTAGGGTAAGTGACGGTCCTTGTTCAAACTTAGGAAGGGGGTTGGAAAAAGTTTGGGGACCTCAAAACTCTGTTTTCTAGATTATTTGCATTATCTATGTATAAAGAGGCTCTTCTTTATGAGGTTGAGGGCTAGAATGGTGGAGATGGGAATGGAGGTTAAGGTGAAAGAGAGAACTATTTTTCCTGGGAACATGAGTGGGTCAGGGAGCTTAAGGGGTTCTTAAAGGGGTCCAATGAATGAAGATGTTAAAAATGGTTGGAGGTAGGTGGGTAGTACAACTAATACTGGTCAATACTCAGTCAGAGAAGCCTATAATTTAGTCTGTGTGGGCTCGCATAGTCTTGAGTCTCATTTCTTTAACAAGTTATGGAAGATAAATGTGTCCTCCAAGGTTTTAGCATTTTCATAGAAAGTTGTTCATAGTAGGATTTCAACCAAGGTTGAATTTGAAAAGCAGCATATCTCCTTCCAAGTGATGCTTGCTGTCTAATATATAGCAATAATTTGGAAGTTGTGTCACATGCTCTTCACATGTGAGTAAAGTTATCAAGTGTAGAGGAAATGTTACATATGGTTAGGCTATTTATATTCTACCTTCTATTTGCCAGTCTCATTTTTGGCAACATTTAGACATTATGAATTCTAACAGGAAAGAGTATGTGGATATACTCTGCATCATCTAGGTATCTACTATGTGAGAGATTTGGTTGGCTAGAAATTCTCTGGTATTTCAGGGAATGTCATTCAATGCTAAACAAGTTTGACAGAACTTCTTGCAAAGGTCATGGTTGTGAGTTCATGGTTTTTATTGAAAATCATCAGTTTCTTATTATCAATGTTGTATTCAACCAATTTGTTGCTTTACTTTGTTTAGGTAGAAGTATCTGAAGTTTATGGTTTTATTAAGTTATATTTCTGATTGGGGTTTTTTGTAACATCTGAAGAGATTTGTATCATGAGAGGTTACTACCCTGCTGTTTTGTACTATGCAAAACCTCATATAATTCCTTGTGACATAAAGGAGCATTGCTAATGGTAAATAAATTTTACCTTATTAAAAAAAAAAGAATACTCTCTTTCTTATGTACCTAATATATATATCTCCTTAATATGTTATTACACCGTTGTTGTCCATTATTTGACACCACCAAAATGAAGGTTTAAATGAATTAAGAAAATGTTGAATTGATTAATATATAATTACTTGATTGATAATATAAAAAATGTGAGCATTTGGATTTTTTAATTTTAAAATCTTAATTAGCATAACATTATTTTCATAATAATTTATAAACATATCATTGATTTATTAATTGTTTGTCAAAATGATATATATTGATTAAAAATTAAATGATTTTTTAGTTGAACAAATAAGAAATATATAGAATTTCTTTTTAATTTAATAATAAAACTTACAAGATATGCTATAAAATTACAAAAACAAAAAGGAGTTGCTATTGAGTCAATTAATGGACAAGAAAGAAAGATATCTGCAAAAGAACCTGAATAAGCAAAGAAGAAACAAACGCAGAAAAAACAAATCACAAACGTATGTAAAACTAAATAAGAAAAGTTAATGCACAAAAATATATGAGATGACAAAGAGAGACCAAGAAATTTATATGTTTGGCCAATATGTTCTAAGTCCATCAGAGAAAGTGCAACTTTCATTATAATGAATAACAAGATCAAACTTTAATAATATATAGAACCATCTTTAACTCTTGCCTTTTGTTTCATAAAAATTTTACAAATTCAAAAAAATTAAAATATATTAAATTTAAAAAATATTTTAATTCAAATATTTTTTAAAAAATATTTTGTTTTAACAAAATAATTCAATTTTATTAAATTTTATTTATTTTTTATTAAATATTTTTTGTTTAATAATTCAATTTTATTAAATTTCACCAAATATAAAAAAATATTTTAATATTAAATAATACATATTAAAGTTCCACATGCTTACTTTATATAACATTGTAGAATAGAATACAATATTGTAATTGTCACATTAAAGCTTCATATATCTTATACACAGGGGACTAATTAAATTCACATCTCCAAACATTAAGTTATATTCAACTATTACAAATTCAGTTATTTTCTTCTAAGTTTCAATAGTCTCCCCTTCTTTTTTTCTTTTTTTTTTTTTTTAACAGCAAAATTATATAGTATTATAGATAGTTGAAACACAACGTTTCAACGTAATATACAATAATATAGTATTACACTGACTATGCCCCACATAACCTATAACTCTATTTCATATTCAGCATACACAATCTGGGGTGGAGGCACCAGTCAGAAAATACGCACCCCGCCTTAAAACCAAAAGAATACAACAACTATTGCCAAGACATCATTTTTATCCTCATTAACATATCAAGGGAATCAACATTGATCCTTTGAAAAATTACCTCATTCCTTGATAACCAAATACTCCAACATACAGAGATCCAAAAGACATACCTGCATTTTTTCTTCCGCGTTCCCACCACCCAGGCCGGGGATAATAGAAACAATTGGTTCAAATCTTCCGGAAGTGGTGTCTCTACCCCAACCCAACTGATAACTTTATACCACAGCCTTTGTACTATGGAGCAGTGTAAAAATAAGTGGTCCTTGGTCTCTATCCCACTACTACAAAACACACAGACTGGATTGAGCGCCGGATCCTGAATCCCTCTCCTTAGCAGATTTTCAACCGTGGGCAGTCGGTCCCTTAGCAGTCTCCAAGAGAACACCAGAACCTTTGACGGCAACTTTTCCTTCCACAACCTTCGTAAATCCTGGGAGTCTACAGAGTTGATTCCTAGGTCAAATACTCCTACATTCAACACCTTATATCCTTCCGCCACTGCATATACCCCCCCTACACCTGAGTTCCATCCCCACTCGTCTGCATCCCGCTCTACCAATACCACTTCACTTACCACCTCCTGTAAAGCCAGAAGCAAGTGCTCTTCCCAGACGAACAAATCTCTCCTCCAGGCCCATTCCCATGATGATAAATGGTGTCATGTGTCACGCTTGTCCTTAATGAATATAAACTTATCCTCTGCCAAAGTATACAATCTAGGGAAGAGTTCACTAAAAACTGTATCTCCCAACCACCTCTGCTCCCAAAATAAAGTCCCCCCTCCGGACCTTACTATCCTGCTAATTCGAGTTTTGAACCATCCAAGCAAGGTCGCATTTGGTCCATCAATGGCCCATATATCTTTCCACCACTGTGATGCTTGAGCAAAAGACGTGGGCAGTTCCACAAACCCATCTACCTTCTTGTACCGGCTTCTCAACAACGTCCCCAAATAGCCGTTTCATCTGATAATAGTCTCCACCTCCACTTTGCCAGCAAGCTCAAGTTAAATTTTTCCAGACACTTCACTCCTAGCCCTCCCTCATCTTTTGGTCTACATACTTTTTCCCATTTCACCCATGCAATTTTGGAATAGCTTTCATTACCTCCCCATAAGAACGTACGTTGCATCCTCTTGAGGGACCTCAACACTGACTTAGGAGCCTTATAAAATGAGAAAAGGTACAGAGGAAGCGCACTTAACACAGAATTCAGTAATACCAACCTCCCAGCAAAAGTCATATTCCTTGCCTTCCAACCTGTCAACCGCCATTTGAACTGATCAATAACTGGCTTCCACAGTTGTTCCGACTTAGGGTTTACTCCCACTGGTATCCCCAAGAATTTGAATGGTATTAAGCCAACATTACAGCTTAGCATGCCAGTAGCCGCCAATGTGAACGATTCTGACATATTTAGACCATGGAAACTGCTTTTACTAAAATTTACCTTTAAACCTGACACCATTTCAAACCCCCGTAGAATTACCTTCATATACCATACCGATTGTAAGTCCGCTTCACCCATCATGATGACATCATCAGCCTACTGTAACACTGAATATTTCACATCCTCTTGTACCTTGAGTTCTTTGTACAAGCATTTTTGAATGGTTGTTCTAAACAATGCTGGTAGTGCTTCCGCCACTATCAAAAACAGAAAAGGCGACAACGGATCTCCCTGCTTCAACCCTCTCGCTGGTTTAAACTATGGGGTCGACTTCCGTTTACTAGGATTGATACATAGCTATTTCGGACTATCGCCCTAATCCACAATCTCCATCTCCAACTAAACCCCATCCTACCCAACATATAATCCAAAAAATTCCAGCTGACCGAGTCGTAAGCCTTCTCAAAATCCACCTTGAAAAAGAAACACGGATGTCGCCTTCTTTTTGCCCAGTCCATAAGCTCATTTGCCACGACTACGCCATCCAATATTGATCTGCCAGACAAGAAAGCCGTCTGAGAGGACGATATTAGCCCGACCAGCACTTTTTTCAACCTCTCAGCCAGTATCTTCGAGATAATCTTCTGCACACTTGATATTAGAGAGATAGGTCTGTACTAGCTTAAGCCTGCAGGTCTAGCCACCTTTGGAATAAGAGCAATAAAAGAAGAACTTACCCCTCTCGATAAAATCCCAGTCCCATGAAACTCCTGTACTACCTTGACCACATCTGCCCCAATTACTTCCCAACATGATCTGTAAAAATTCATTCCAAAACCGTCGGGCCCTGGGCTTTTCCCGCCTTCACAGGCCCACACAGCCGCCTTAATCTCCTCCTCTAGAAAAGGCTCCTCCAGCTCCTGCTGTTGCTGATCTGATATTTGAGCAATAGTCACACCGTCGATCGTCGGTCATCCATCCATCTTTCCTGGAAGTTCCCAGTAAAGTGTTCTAATATTTTGGCTCTAATATCAGACACACTCTCCAACCACCCTGAATCCGATTGGACTGTCACAATGGAATTTTCATGACATCTCGACTTAAAACAATTATGAAAGTACCTGAAATTATTGTCTCCATTAAGTGCCCATTTCACCGTTGATTTTTGTGCCAATGCATGTTCCATTACCCTTGCTTTGGACCAGTATTCTGTCAGGAGGTCATGTCTAGCTTTATTATCCACCTGGACGCCAACCACTAACTGTTGGTCAACCACCTCCATCTCCCGGACCCTTTCGGACAGAAATTTGTCATCTGTTTTCCACACATCTTCAGACCACTTTTTTATGTCTCCTTTAATCGCCTTTAACTTCCTTGCCAGCTGATACATCTTCCACCCTAAGACCTATAATAGGTTCCACCTTGTGGCTATCAACTCACCAAAGGAGGCCTGTTCTAACCAATAATCAAAGAATTTGAATGGCTTAGGTCCCCAGAAAATTCCAGCTGACCGAGTCGTAAGCCTTCTCAAAATCCACCTTGAAAAAGAAACACGGATGTCGCCTTCTTTTTGCCCAGTCCATAAGCTCATTTGCCACGACTACGCCATCCAATATTGATCTGCCAGACAAGAAAGCCGTCTGAGAGGACGATATTAGCCCGACCAGGTCTTTTTTCAACCTCTCAGCCAGTATCTTTGAGATAATCTTCTGCACACTTGATATTAGAGAGATACGCCTGTACTGGCTTAAGCCTGCAGGTCTAGCCACCTTTGGAATGAGAGCAATAAAAGAAGAACTTACCCCTCTCGATAAAATCCCAGTCCCATGAAACTCCTGTACTACCTTGACCACATCTTCCCCAATTACTTCCCAACATGATCTGTAAAAATTCATTCCAAAACCGTCGGGCCTTGGGCTTTTCCCGCCTTCACAGGCCCACACAGCCGCCTTAATCTCCTCCTCTAGAAAAGGCTCCTCCAGCCCCTGCTTTTGCTGATCTGATATTTGAGCAATAGTCACACCGTCGATCGTCGGTCGATCCATCCATCTTTCCTGGAAGTTCCCAGTAAAGTGTTCTAATATTTTGGCTCTAATATCAGACACACTCTCCAACCACCCTGAATCCGATGGGACTGTCACAATGGAATTTTCATGACATCTTGACTTAAAACAATTATGAAAGTACCTGGAATTATTGTCTCCATTAAGTGCCCATTTCACCCTTGATTTTTGTGCCAATGCATGTTCCATTACCCTTGCTTTGGACTAGTATTCTGTCAGGAGGTCATGTCTAGCTTTATTATCCACCTGGACGCCAGCCACTAACTGTTGGTCAACCACCTCCATCTCCCGGACCCTTTCGGCCAGAAATTTGTCATCTGTTTTCCACACATCTTCAGACCACTTTTTTATGTCTCCTTTAATCGCCTTTAACTTCCTTGTCAGCTGATACATCTTCCACCCTGAGACCTGTAATAGGTTCCACCTTGTGGCTATCAACTCACCAAAGGAGGCCTGTTTTCCAACCAATAATCAAAGAATTTGAATGGCTTAGGTCCCAAATTCTGCTTATTATCGTTGGTGCTTATCCAGCAATGATCAGAGAACTCCCTCGAACCTACCTTCTGTGCATTAATTCCCCACTCATCCATCAGCGTGGGTGAGAAAAGGAACCTGTCTAGTCTACTTGCTGACTGCCCATCTGGTGAAATCCATGTCACCCTTTTGCCAATGACTGGAATGTCTACCAGTCCCATCTGTTGGATGAAGAATTCAAATTCATCCATCTCCCTCCTCAAATGATACGAAGATCTTCCTATAACTTCACTCCTTCCTGTAACCGCATTAAAATCTCCACCAATTACCCATCTCATATTTGGAACCCCTTTTCTAGTCATCATTAGGTCGGTCCACATCTTTCTCTTTCCTTCCAAAGTGCAGGGAACATACACATTAACAACACAGTTGACCTCATATGAATTCTTCCCTTTAAAGGCTACTCCTAGAAAACCGTGCCCTTGAATTTGCCACACCATCTCTAACAGCTCTTTCCTCCAAATTGTGACGCAACCCCCACTCAACCCCGTTGATGGGAGCATTCTCCAACCACATTCCACACTCCCCCAAACCTCCTTGATCTCCCACTCCATCAGATTGGAACATTTTGTTTCCTGGAACAAACATATGTCTATTTGGTTTCCCACTACCATCCTCTTAATGCGCCTCCTTTTCACCCGGTCCCTTAGACCCCTCACATTCAATGATAGTAGCTTCATTTAAACTACCCCTTGCTCCCTCCTCTCCCGCTTGTCCTTTTCTGCCTTGGCTATATCTTCCATTTTTTGTAATTCTGCTATATACACCTCATCAGATTTCCCCCCAGTTATTCCTATCGCCTTCATTGCTGACCACATGTTCCGCATATCATTACCTCATCCCTCCTTCTTTTGACTTATTTGCTCCTCTTCTCCCTCCCAATTAGCCCTATGCCAGTCGCTTCCGTCAACACTATGCCTTCGAACCTGCCTCCAGGTACTAACCAACTGCCTGTTCCCTTTCCCTCCCCATGACATTTCTTCCTCCCCCACACACTCTCATTGCTTGCAATTGTAAATCTTTGTAGCACTTGAATCTGCCTTGTTACTATCAACTGCAACATTATTGAGTTGTGACTCATCTTTGATGGTATCATCTCTTCCGAGACTTTCCTTGTCTGTCTCCAACCTTCTTTCTCGCCCCAATTTGGCCCCATTCCACCACCCTTCTGTTATCTCCGGGTGAGGTTGTGTTTTTTGAAAATTGGAACTACTTGTGTTATTGTCATATTCATCCATTCCGTTGCCCGAAAATGTGTTTTTTCTGTTGATACGTGTTCTATTTCCTTCCGATTCCGGTTTCGAAATAGTTTCACTTGCGTTTTTCTGTTTGCACCTCTCTACCGCCGGCCTGGGCCTATGAACAGTACCCATTTTGGCCCAGCAATCCCGACCCGCTTCGGATGCAGACTCGCGACCCGGACGCAACCGTTGGCCGTGCGGACACGTGTCCCCTGCGTCATGTCGGTCATCTCGTGCCACGTGCTTGACATGCGCGGAACTGGAGGCTGGGCCCACGGCGTCAGAGTGGTTGCCTCGGCTTTCTTGCAGAAATAGCCGTTGGAGCGGGCTGTCTGCTGTGAGGACACGTGGCGCCTTCTGGTTGGATACGCAGAGAACAGCGGGACCCACGGCGTCAGCGTACTTGCCTCGGTTCGCGTGCTATTTTGTCCGCTGGCTTTGACCCTGTGCATCGTGGCCACGTGTCACCTTCTGGTTGGCCGGATTGTCTGCTGACGGTGGGGACACGCTGTCTGTCCACCGGTCACTTCGCCGTTCACTATACACGAGGTCGGCTGCACAGTAGACACGGTCGGCTGCACGGTCTTCGAGGTCCGTATGGAACGCCCTTTTCCCGCCCGCTTCTCCATTTTCACTCCAATTTTCCATTTCCGGTACTTCTCTCGTCTGTCCTCTACCTTCCTGCCTGTCCTGCCTTTCCTCTTCCGGCCTAAACCCCCATTCGGCGTGTATTCTGTCCGCCCCGGCTTTTGCCCCGGCACGGCGACTTCCGGTGCCAGGCCAGCCATTTGCTGACTGTTCATAAAAAATTTCCGGTTTTGCCCTCTGATTCCGTCTTCCGTATCCATCCCCCTTCCTCGGCCAAACAGTTCCTCTTTCAGCTCCGCCAGCCGCTGTTCCGCCACAAAAGACTCATCAAACTCCCCTTCACCCATACAGGAGCTCATGTCGGAACCGGACTCTAGATACCGGTCATTCCTCAATACCTTGTGCCATTCATCACCTTCCTTCGCCACCTTTATATGGAAAAGGTTATCGTCTACCACAACTCTCACCACCTCCTGTATTGGCTCGAAAGCCTTCCGGGAGATAAGCAGCCGCGCTACATCGAACCTCTCCTTCATGGCCGTCCCGACGCCAGTTCGCACTAACTCCCCATAGGGAGCCATCAGGCTCCGAAAGAAATTTTCCCCCCATACATGAAGCGGGACTCCATAACAGCCCACCCAGACCCTTCTCTCTGTTTCTACACTCCCCGGTTCCCACCTGTGTATCAGATGAAACCATGCTTTTATCCATTCCTGACCAGTTACTATCGCCTGTGTCAACCTTTGCGCGTTGCCTTCTTCCAGCAGCACCTTATTCCCTCCCATCGGTGTGGCTTTCACATCTTATATTCCTTGTTCAGCCAGGATCTGCTGTGTCCTAAACGCTGTTCCTTGACAGTTCACCTCACCCACATGTGCTGTCTTTAGCCTCGTCAACTCCTCCTCTTCAGCTTTAAACACCAAGAGCCTGCTTGTTTTTTCCAGTCGGCATCCCCCTTTGTTTTGTTGGCTACCCTGCTTCGTCCCCTCCTTCCCCTTGTTCTGCGGTGCCGCAAAAGAGCCTACTATCTTTGCATAGGACTTTCTATTACTTGCATTCTGAGTTCCTATGATTGTATTTTTAGGTTCTGATTTTGTTTGGTCTGCGCTCTTCCTCCCCATCTGCCCCTTGTTTGCCCCAGGCGTGATTTGAATCGTTCGTCTTTTGAATCTTGGCTGATTGACCCATATCTTCTCATTACCAATGAATATATTATCCAATTTGATCCCTAAGATGTGCGCATCCTCCACCCCATGAAATCTCACAAAACCAAACCTCCTGCCATTTCTGTCCATTTTGTTTGGAATGTAGACCTCCTTAGCATCCTCATACCTCCTAAAAATCTTCCACATTTCCCCCGCATTGTATTCATCAGGGAAATGCGTGAAGAAAAAAGAAATTATTCCTCCTTTACCTTGCCATTTCGTCTCATTTTCACTTACCCGACTTGTCTGCCCCATTCCATCACCTCCACTATACCTTCTCCTCCCCAAACCTCTCTCGACTCTCCCTCACTCATCCCCCAAAAACTAGCGAAGAATTTCAAATAAGCAACTTACGTGCATCATTGAGTCACACCAAATTAATTTAAGAAAGGATTAATATATCTGACTTAAAAACTTTCAAAGAATATTTTATTTCTAAAAATATTTAAAAAGACGAAGTTGCTAGTGCTGATAAATTCACTTAAAGTGGAAAATGGCATTGGTGGTGATAGAAATGGGTTGGTGTGAGTTTCTGGAGAAGAGAGTGAAGGTAAAGAGGAGTTGTAGTGACTGAAAAAGGTAAGGAGTGGTTGGAGGATGACATTATTGGCATGGGACTGTCAAATTCTTTTCCCCTTCTTTCTTTCTTTACTCTTTAGGTATGTTAAGGTTTACACATATCCTCTAATTTCTTAAAAGATTTTTTAAAATAGCCTTAATACTACAAGGAAAAAAGAAAAATGAAAAGATTTATTTTCAACAAATACTATAAAAAAAATTATAATATTTTATTTTATTTTTTACTTTTTCTCTTTTCCTTCAACTACGCATTGGGTTTCATCTTTGGCATGGAAAGCATCAGCAAACGTTGTTCATTGTCGGAATTCGAATAAAGATATTTCTCCTTTTTTATTTCTTTACTTTCTCACCGGCTCCAGAGTTCAAAGGCAATTTCTTCTTGGAAGTTCTAGTGACTAATAATATTTCCTTTTCCATCAATCAATGATGAGAATACCAATATGGGTTGAATTGAATTGCCTGCGATAAAGAAGCTGTCGTCGTTAAGTATACATCTTAATGTCTTTTTGTTGCAACCCGTACAAGTATATAAGACTTATGTATGAGTAAATGCCAAAGCTTTTGAAAAAGACATTAAATGATAAATATATAATTTCAAAGATCACTGTCCTTATATATGACTATCGATCATATTAGTGGTGATGATGCATCATTAATATTCATCATATATATTAATGTTGCCGATCAGCATTCTTCTTATATTAATATTGAGTTTTTAAAATAAACCTTTATAGTCATGTTAATCTTTAATTTTATCTCTTTGAAAAAAAAAATGGTTGCCTTTTGCTTCTTTCAGGTAAACAATGAAAAAGAAAATTCTTGATTTTGAAAATAAAGTTAAATTTAATTTGACCAAAGACATAAATGATCTCCTAACTTTAAAAAGAAGTTATGATAAAAAGTTTAGCTGACGTATATTATCATTGGTGACAACGTTTATGTGTTCTTATGTAAATTTTTATTTTTTGAGAGTCTAACTTATTTAACGTTGTGTGAATTATTGTAAATTTGATAATATATATGTTTAATTTTTATAAAAAAGAATGTCAATAATTTTTATATTTATATTTCTGTTTATTTTACTTATTATTTTTTTAATTAAGATTTCATGTCTAGTTCTTTTGAGATAGATAATTAGTTCGATTATATAAATTAGAGCTAATTACACACTCTCTAGTACACTTTTGTAACATATTTTATTATTAGTTAAAATTATAAAATTAAAACAATTTAATAACAAGTGATACCTATATTAATTTATAGTTTTAAATGAATTTCAATTAATTATAAAAGTTGTGCTAAAAAAAGAGTGTGTGGGATAGTTAAGATTATTAACATTTTTTATTAAGATATATTACTACCGATATGATCTTTCCTTAAAAAAAACACGGATGTTCCTGTAAAAAAAAAAGCACGGATATGATCTAAGCAACCTAGCTGATCTGTGTATAAATTAGTAAAATTACTATAGTTGAAACATATTCATTGTTATTTATAATAGTGAAAATTAAATAGTACAAGTTACGTTTATTTAACTGTATATATGTATTTTGGCATATATATAATCTATACATTAATATAGGTTATGTTAACAATTACACACTCTAAAAAAACAATGACATACACTCGTGACTTATTTATTATAAATTAGTTTTCATTTTCTATTTATTAAATAGAATTTATCCTTTTTTTACGTATTTATTATTACAAAATTGTATAATATTTATTTTAAAAGAAAGATTTTAAATATAAAATTTCGTATTTGATATATAATAATTTTTGAATTTATATGCAGACTAAATCTTATATTAAAATAAAAATAAATGTTATGAATTTCTGAATTTCAGTTTTTCATATTTAAATTTTATAATTAAACTTTAAATTCATCATTTTAATTTATTATACAATATCAAACTATTTCATATTATACGTTACCTCCAAAGTGGAATTTAAGTTTTTTTAAATAAATATTATTCATAAAATACTTATAATAAGAGAATAATAATTTTTTTATCAATTTAATAAGAGAATCAATTATGATTAAATAGATGTACTATCTATAAATTTTATAACAAATTATATATTTTTAGACTTTTCTTTATTATATCTAATATCTCTCCAATTTTTTTATATTATTTTTAGTTCCCAAGAAGTTGTTGTAATATTATTTTGATCTAAGAAAGAGTCAATGTAATAAAAAAATTTAAAAAAGACTGTCTAATCAAAGTAAAAAAACTAAAAGGGTTGTATAAGTTAAAAAATGGATAAATGTTTAGCATAATTAACTTTGTTAAATTCTATTAAAAATCATTAACTTTAGTATGTCCTATAACTAAATAAAAAAACGAAACTATAGGACCCACTTGATAATTTTCAAGAATTTAATTAATCATAAAAAAGTTTATAAAAGAGAATTTATAAGAGAGTTACAATAATTTGCTAGCACTACTCTTTGATTTATCTTACTCAAATTATGTTTTACAATTATAGTTCAAAAGTTTGTGTGCGTAGCATTTTCGCTTTGTATGTTAATATATAATTTTATTTTAGAAGAATGCTAATATACTTTCTTTTGGTGTACTAATTTTGTATGTGTAAATACGTTAATATACACTACTTAAATATTAGAAATAATATTATAATAAGATACAATTAATATATATATATATATATGTTATGAAAATTAAATATAACACGTGAATGTATTCCTAAAAAACGATTATACATGTTAGCTATAAAAATCTTTTGTTCTAAAGTAATATTTCATTTACTCTCTCAATCAATCAAGTAATATCATTTAATAAAATTTCTTTTATAAACTTTTTTTTTATATTTTATATAGTTTATTAAATAACATAATATTGTGTTTATTGATTGGATGTGATAGAATATAAGACATTAATTCAGGATAGATTTAATTACGTTAATTACGTTAGGCATTATAACTGTTAGGTTAATATATTCATTCTTTAAATTATTTCTCTTTATCACCCTAAACCAAACAAAGTAAATAATTTCTATTTATATACAGTAATTTTCGGTTGTGTGGTGAAATATTTCTTCTTTCTTAAATGAATATATATGTAGTGTTTTAGATTATTTTATACCATACTAATAAGTTCATAAATACATGAAAGATAATAATAGTGTTTTTATTAAACCAATCTTCATATTAATACTATATTAGAAATTTAAAGTGACATTTAGAGGTATGAATAGAAAAAAAAAACTGTTAATCTTATTATATTATAAAGCTAAATGCAAAACTTATTTTGAGACAATTTTTTTCTTAAACCAGTTATTTTAGGTTAGAGGAAATATAAGTTAGTGAATTTTTCTTTTTCTAAATATATTTTTTTATCTACTACAAGATTATGACCCAAAATTTTATTTAAAAGACGAGTCCAATTCCATTTGACTAATAATTTGTTGGTAAATTGTAGATATATTTAGATGTATTTTTAAGAAATTACAATTGTAAGTTAATATAGTTTTTTTCATACATAGAAAGAAGTGTGTCCCTACAACCTATGGTTAATATTTATACCCAACATGTTTAATTAAATAAACTTTTAAAAATGTTGACCTATAGGTTATTTTAAATAGGTTGGGTCACGTTCTAATGTCTCGACAGATAAAAATGAAGCCAATAAGTACTGAGCATCATCTTAAAAAATACTAATTAAAAATTAATAAATAGTTTTGTAATACTTTATGGGGGTGCCTTTAACTGATCCATGATAGAAGATCAGCTGTAGGTTCACAAAAAAAAAGAAAAAAGAAGTCAGCTGTAGAGTAATTGAAAAACTGTATATATATGACAGATGATGGAATGAGGTAAGAAAAGAAAAGGTAATGAGACTGGTATAGGGTAGCAGTGGACAAAATGTGGTCATTATTATTTATTAGTCATTAAGAGAGACCCCATCCCCATGTGTACAAAATGAGTGAAATCCATGATCCCCAATGACCCGTAAGTAAACAGCTATAAGTTTGTTGCTGGGTATTGTGTGCCTAATACGTGTTCATAGTGTGGCCTCAACTTGTACACCAAAACCAAGTGTCAAGCAAGCTCTTTCCGCGAGTTTCCACGCTGGTTGAGTTTGAGTTGAGTTGAGTTTTTTATATTATTTATTTAACTCCGAATCCAGTAAAGAAAAGAAACCATTGCTTTCAGTTTCAGGTTTCAGGTTTCATTCCATTTCCAACCCACACACACTCTCTCTCCTCTCTAACCCTTAATTATTACCACTTTTATCAATTTCCTTACTTTAATCTCCACATTCGTTGGCTTGTTAGTTCTACAAATAGAATAGCTGGTGAGTAGTAATTCTACATGGATGGGAACCCTTTTGGAAACGTGCCCACGCCAATACAAGTCCCGGATAACGTGGGTGTGTCTTCGTCATCGTCGCCAACGGCGTCGTCTCCGTCGGGAGGGGTACGGTACAGGGGGACGCGGTGCCGGAGCAGGAAGTGGGTGTCGGAGATAAGGGAGCCACGTAAAACGAAGCGCATTTGGCTGGGGACATACTCGACAGCGGAAATGGCTGCGGCGGCTTATGATGTTGCGGCTCTCGCGTTGAAGGGACCTGACACGCCCCTTAACTTCCCCGATTCCATACTCTCCTACCCGATTCCTGCGTCATTGTCCGCCACCGATATTCGGGCGGCAGCTGCGGCTGCGGCACAGGCTAGGATGGTGACGGCCCCTCAGGAGAGTGGGGAAATAGTGAACCCTTACCCTGGACAAGAACAAGGGTTGGACTTGAAGAGTCGTGAGGAATACATTGACGAGGATGAGTTGTTGAACATGCCCAATTTGATCGATGATATGGCCAGGGGAATGCAGGTTAGTCCCCCTAGGATCACTTCCTTTTCCTCCGACGATTCGCCTGCCAATTCTGATGGAGATAACCTCTGGAGTTATACCCTTTGATCATTATTCTTTTTCAATTCTCTCACGTCTGTCACCACCACTATTATACTTCCTTTCCATCTTCATTATTTACTTTACAACTTCAGCTTCCTCCTTTAACATGATTCTTAGTTGCCATCCCTTACAAAAGAAACATGTTTCAGTGTGTGTGGCTACTGCCTGCTTGCTTCTGTCTTTCTTTGGTTTGCCCTCTTTCTTTTCTTCAAGCTTGCTGCTGCCAACCTTGCTTTTCCGTGTATATGATGGAATGGGATAAGGTCAAGAGACGAGATCATCATATCGCTATTTGCTGGGTGTGCTGAGACATGCCACTGCTTCTAGGGACTGCTTTATCTGATCCGTGTTCTGTGTTATATCCGTACGATCTGCTCTAATCACTTGGGGGAACCTAGCCAGAAGGATTCTACTTTTGATCAGGGGTCTTTCTTTCTCCCTAATAATATATACATCCATGATTCTGTATATGTGTGGGGTATGTTGCCCTTTTGCTGCAGATTTCTATTGAATGAATAAAAAAACTATTTCTGCCAATTTGTTTGTTGCTGAGATGGTGCTCGCAGTTTGTAGAAATTCCAGGATCTTTCCTATTTATGTAACTAGCTCTTTTAGATGATGATGATATGTAATAATGACAAAAACAACACTCGTGTAGTCGTGTATCTATCTATTCTCATGTGCTATATATATCTGGAGTAAAAAGTTCTATTGCACACTTCTTACCATAACTTTCTTCACATCAAACTATAAACTCAAGCATCGACATTAAATTAGTAAGTGATCGTTGTAATGTAAGGGTTTTGGTACAATTATTTTTTGAAGCACTAGTTAAATAAGCTATAAGTTAAGGGATACCTACACTGAGAGATAGATAATTAAATCTAAGAGTTTTAATACTGCTGTTTTTTGAATAATATTGAATGAGTCCGAATACATGAAAGAAGAAAGGTTTCTCATTAATAATATCAAAACCCTTAATTTCCAAGAATGTTATAGAATTTCTGTTTAAATAGGTATTAGGAAATGATGAATTCCAAAGTAACACGTCTCTCTTTTGATGCTTTTCTATTAGATTAAAACAATCAATCATTGTCCTCTTTTTCATTCAGTAGGTTATCATCAGGAAAGATTTTCTTGGCATTAAATATCGATCTAATTCTAGAGTTTCTTTCTGGTGTGTTTTGGTGGAACAAGATATTTTAGTACTCTAGCTAGATATCCATCTGGTTCATGTCGGTAGCCTGATATATATATATATATATATATATGGTATATAACTATTGACTATGCTTCCTGCTTTTGATAACGTAGGATTCAATCTCTAAATGATTCCAAGTTCACGGAAATCTTGACCAATGGCCAGATCAATTACTATAGGAAAAAGAACTTTGATAACAAATGACAATCACTCCTTTTCTTTTGGTTATGAATCCCCTCGCCTGACTACAACCATGTTCACAATTCTTCAAGGATTTTTTGAATTAGAACAAGGTGTATAAATGCTGTGGAAATTGGAACACGGATTAAGATAGAGCACACTGGTCTATGATAGACATTTATCTTTTGGAGGCTTTCCGTTGTCAATCTTTGCCGACATGACGCAAAGTTTGTGCCGACGGTTATGACAGAATGTTTATATATTGATGATCTGACCAAGGCGCCTCTATTTGAACAGTGACTTTTTTCCTTTGCTATTTACATATTTACCAATTCAAATGCTTGATTAGGATATAGTATTTTCATTTGGCTCATTATCGAAATGTCTGTACAAAATTCACCAATAGTTGCGACAATGTTTTTCTGAGTGTAAGAAAATGTCCTCCTTAGGAAATGCTGTCAATGTACTTTGTTAGATCAAGTTTTAAGAGATTGATACAGAAACGACAACAATGATTAACAGATGAAAATTATCTAATTCTTACCATACTCGAAAGTTTGAAGAAGAGTGTTGCGATAATATACTTGTGTACGTACGTAAGTGCAAGATTACTAAATTTGGTTTATTTTCTTTTTCTTAATTTTCTCTACATTGTATTCTTTAGCGTTTCTTTTGACAATATAATTCGAGAATGCTAGTTTAGGATTTATAATTTAGAAAAGAATATTTGATGGACATTAGTAGGACAAGGATTTTTTTGTTGAAATGAACAAATGTTACTCCGTTCTTCTATATATGGATATAGAACACAGTTGTTTGCAGAACTGAGATTTTGTTTTGTGGAAAGTTTGAATAATTGAGTCATGTAAATGAAATGAGATGATTAATTATACACATGCAGAAGACATCTAAGAACAACAGAAAAGAGAAGAGAATATTATTAGGTCAAGAAAATTGCAATCTCTCAATATGACATCATGCTCTTCATAAGAAAAACTTATTTATAATTTTTATAGTTATGTAAGATACATAATAGACATTGGCAAAATTTTCTTTGTTTTTCCATATACGTTGACATTGTAAGAAACTTTTTTACACAAAGAGTGCCTGAACATATGATGAAAAGAAAAATCACTCGGAAAGTGTCAGCATGCCTAACATTAATTTTAGAATTTCATTTAATATCATAACCATACCATGTTATACAGCTATTTTTATATTTATAGTTATTACTTTGAAAGCCATATCTAAAATGGATTTTAATTGGTTGACTATTCTATACAGTTTCATAAAAAAGTCTTAATTTATTAAGTTGCATTGAAACAACTGTAAACTTGAGGGGGCTAAAATTAATCAATTTGTTTTATTAAAAAATAAATAAATGTTCATGAATGGTTCTTATTTAAATTTTTGAAAAATATTCAAGTGCACTTCAAACATTCTCTTAAAATTAAGGTTGAATAAGTTTCATTCATGATAGTTTAATGTAAATAATAATGTCAAATTGCAGAAAATATCGTTGGTCCCGCCTCCCTCCCTTTCCCTGCTTCAGTGTTATCAAAAGAATCTTATTGTTCTACGATCAAGATTTGTGAAAGCTAGAATTATATTTTCATATATTCCTGATTACGTAAAGGCTATTTTTTTTTTCAACATGTATTATTTCAGTTTAGTTTTTAGGGCCTGTTGAAAGGTGAGGTGTCTAAGGCCAGTGGAGGACGATAGAAAGATTTATTTTCACCTTACCTATTTTATTTTTTATTTGAGCAGAAGGTCTAACATATTGAACTCAACTGAAGCAAAATGGAAAAGTTGGAGGGTGCAATAGTCAAGAGGCATTGTCCCTTTATAGCCAATTTTTTTATATAGAAAATGTTCGATCCCACCATTTTCTCACTAAAAACTAGCACACCGGACTGAGTTGATAAAGTATACCAAGAAGCAGTGCTCTATAGAGTTTTTCATTTGTGTTTTTAAATTTTTATATACTCAAGATATATGATATATATTAAGCAATCCAAGATAACTTGCAGTGGTTAATAAAAAGAAAATTATTATTATTATGATTGAAAATTTCACATCAACCGTGTGAAAAAGTTTAAATATATATAAATAAAGAATATGGTTTTACAAGTTAGTTTTATAAGTCTGAGCTAATTCAAAAATAATAAAATGGTGTCAAAACTTATCCTTACAAGTAGTACCCATGGCAGTGGGCAGACTTTGGTTGATAAGTCATCTGATGCATGCAGGTATGGTGTTTAATTAATTTGTTGCAATCAATAGAGTGGCACATCCTGTACGATGAGTTGCTTCAAGTTTTCCCATTCCTTGTATATTTTTTTAATAGTAAAACCAAAGGCATCAATTGAATCATTTAGGGAAATCTATATAAGATTTGTTCGGATTACATGATTTGAAAGCAGAGAATACAACACCTAGCAGCATGTTTGAAAAATGAATTAAGTGGGATTAATCACATATTCAATGAATGAAAAGGAGTCTAATTATTGTGTCAAATAATTCTATCCCCCAAAACGGTTGGTTGAATCACAGTGTCAAATAATTAAAAAGTTGTAAATAAGTCCTTTTTCATTATCTGAATATTTATAGTTTATGATTATTATTAGTAGTTTTTTTTTCTTTTTATTTTTATACTCTTTTACATAAAAAACCATTTTTTTAATCTAAAAAAAATATTTATTTATTTAAAAATTAATTTTGATTATAATCAATTATAACACTAATTAGTTATCCCTATAATCAATTATTAAAATAAATTAGTTTTTCAATTATCTCAAACATGTAATGAGGAGAAATTGACAAAGAACTAATTTTACCTACAAACTTTGATTTTGATAGGAAAAACGTGTTTTTGTTTTCTCAGTAAAAAAAAATATATATATGTTGTTATTTTGTGGTAAAAAAACCAATAACACATGCACTAGCTAAGAGTATCTCCTCCTAAGAGGAGATGTTTCTAAAAATACTTAAAAAAATTAATGAGTCACTTGAAATAAATTTGTTATTAGATAATTCTACATGACAATTTAAGTTACTTAAAAAGTAGATGAGTTGTTTTACCAAACAATTGTTGCTTATGATTAAAAAAATATTTTTTTTATCAAATCTGTATTAATAACAATATACAAATAAAAAATTATAAAATTGTGATTTTCTTGAAATTTTTTATAATTTTTTTCATTGGACTAAATTGAGTATGAGTTGCTGAGCAATTACATGACACGTAGGGACTATCAAACACTTTTTTTAATGTAATAAATAACTCATGAAAGATACTCCCATTGAACATGCATAAAATATCTACATCATTTCATATTATAATATTAGTTTAACAATATTAATATATCATTACACTCAATTTTTGCAACATATATATTCGGTCATTACTTTTATTAAAATAAATTCACTTCAATTTTTAAAATAAAATTAATTCTAAAAGATTAAAAATAAATCTAATAAATAAAAAGATAAAGGAAGAATAAATAAAAAAATTAAAATTTAGAAGAAAATAATTAAAAGTTTAAAAAAATATAAAAAAAATGTTTATAAAATAATTAAACAAATCTAGTAAAAAAATTGAAAAAAGGTGAATATATCTTCAAAAAACATGTTTCAAAAAATACTAAAAAATATTAAAAATGTTACAAGAAAAAGAAAATTTTCAGCTTACAAGGATGCTTCGAGGCAATTATTCCCATTTTCCTTGACTTTTTTTTTTTCTTAAGCTATTAATCAAAGGGTTCTAACCCGTACTAAATTTCTAGCCCCTTTCAAAAGAAAATTAGTGTCAGAGATTATCTAGTCTGGGGGATTATTCCACTGTCCAACTTTTTGGTAGATTTTTCTTTGTCCCATTTTCTTTCTTTCTTTTAATAATTAATTATAAAGTCGGGTTAATTCAATGGATAGGCCTAATAATGTAGGATTTTGGTGTACCTAAATTAAGTTCTTAACATCAATAATTTTTTTTTTTAAGATCTTAACATCAATAATTTTTTTTATCATTTAATAAAATTTTATGGATTAAAGCAAAACTGGATCGCTCAAGATAAATCATCCTGCATAATAATTTTACACAAAATAACAAGGAGATAAGACTACTTATAAAATAGTAGGTTGTCAAGTCCCACTCCAAAGAACACGACTAAAAGAATACACACCCCTCAAACACAACACATGGGATCATTATCTACTCTGCAAAATAAACTATGAGAGATTTTTTATAGGTCAAATGTTAGTTGTTAATGTGTTAGTTTTTTGTTCATAGAGAAATTCAAACTCACGATCTCTCCCTTCCCTCATCTTTTCATTTTACCACTAGACCGACCTTATAACTCCTATGAGATGTTTAGGGTTTAGGGTTGATATTTGTGGACCTTTTGACGTTCCATCTTGGAGCGGAGAAAAGTATTTTATCACCTTTATTAATGGCTCTTCACATGCATTATTGTTATTTGTACCTTTTCTGTATGAAAAATCTCAATTTATGGATGCCTTAAGGGTGTTTATTGAAGAGGCGAAAAGATAATTGGACAAAAAGGTGAAAGTTGTAAGGCCTAATAGAAATGGTAAATTTTATGAAAAATACTATGAAAGTGAACAATGTCTAGATCCATTTGCAAAGTTCCTTGAAAGTAAAGGCATATGTGCACAATATACTATGTCTGATACACATCGCAACAAAATGGTGTGGCAGAAAGGCAGAATTGTACTGTAATGGATATGGTTAGGTCTATGTTGAATTATAGTACTATACCTTTATCTTTGTGGATGCACACATTAAAGACCGCTACATAATAGGTCACACCTTTAATTCCTACAATTACTAAAAAATATTTACAAACAATATGGTTCAAGATAATGACCTAAATCTTCAATGAGCTCTCTTTTTGCTATGTCTTCCTTCAATCATCCTTGGTAAGGTCCATGCCTGATGGGATTGCATCATAGAGGAAGTAGTTTATATGAACCAACCTAAAGGGTTTAGTTCTACAAGAAAGAAAAATTTGGTGTGTAAATTAAAGAAGTCAATACATGAACGAAAAGAGGCTTCTAGACAATGGTATCTTAGGTTCAATGATATTATTACGTCGTATGATTTTATAGAGAACGTTGTTGGTCAGTGTATCTACATGAAAGTTAACGGAAGAAAATTTGTGTTTTTAGTCTTATATGTTGATGACATTTTGCTTTCTCCTAATGATGTTGCTATGTTACGTGATGTAAAAAACTATCTCTCTAATAACTTTAAAATGAAAGATATGGGTGAGACATCCTATATTATACGAATAGAAATATTTCATGATAGATCATTAGGGTTGTTTGGATTGTCACAGAAAGGATCTTATCAATAAGGTATTCAGAGATTCAGAATGGAAAAGTGCTCTGCAGGAATTGTTCCAATATATAAAGGGGACATGTTTAGTCAAATGCAATGTCCTAGAAATGATTTGGAGCAAAAGGAAATTGAGTTTATTCCCTATGCATAAGTAGTTGGGAGCTTGATGTATGCCCAGACATGCACACAACTAGATATTAGATTTGTTGTAGGAATGTTGGACATATATCAAAGCAATCCTAGAATAGAACACTGGAAAACTGCAAAGAAAGTCCTTAGGTATTTTACAAGGCACTGAGGATTAGATGTTCACATATAGCAGGATAGATCACCTGGAAGTGATTGGCTACTCAGATTCAGAGTATCCTTGATATGTAGATTCAAGAAGGTCTACATTTGAGTATATTTTTCTTTTGGAAGGAGGAGCTGTATCATGGAAAAGTGCAAAACAATATGTGATTGTCACTTCTACCATGGAGGTTGAGTTTGTGGCATGCTTTGAGGCTACAATTCAAGCATTATGGCTATAAAACTTTACTCTAGAGTTTGGAATTGTTGACAGTATACCTAGACCATTAAGGATTTATTGTGATAACTCTTAGTTGTTTTTTTCTCTAAGAATGACAAATACTCTAAATGAGCAAAACACATGGATTTGAAGTATTTGACAATTAAAGAAGAAGTATAGAAACATAGAGTGTAAATTGAATATATTGGTACAAGCTTAATGATAGTAGATCCGTTAACTAAAGCTTTACCACTGAAAATATTTATTGCCATATTGAAAGGATGAGTGTTATGGATAAGTCCTTGTTAATGATGTAATGTGATGTATATATACATTATAATGATAATGCTTGTATTGTATGACACTTGTGAATTCAATTATAGTTGTGTTTCTGTTTGTTATGTCATTCACATTATATGGTATACATTGACATGATGTGTGTTGAAAGGATATTAAAGACACATGACAGTATTATTAAAGTTGAGTTGAATTGGATAGTGTGTGATATATAGAAGGGACCAAGTTGTTTGGATACTTACAACTACCATGATTCAATCATTTTAATTCAATTAATTATGGTGACTTTTAATTTCAATGTATGGTGTGCACTTATAATTTGATGTTGAAACTTTAAGTCCTCAAGTGAGCCAAGAGGGACAAGTGTTAGATTTTTTAATCTAATATTTGGCTTATGTAATTATGGAATGACTTTAATGAAAAGATGTTTAATATGATCGTTGTTAGACTAGAAATTATATTAAAGTCATTGGAGATTATTTTTAAGTTAATAAAATAAGTCTCTCTTTTTTCATTTCATTAAGGGTAATTTTGACCATAGGGAAAAAGGAGGTTAGAGAGATTATTAGAAAAGATTTGAAACAGATAATTTGTCTCTCTCTAGATATATATATATATATATATATATATATATATATATATATATATATATAGGGGATGTATCACATGAGAATGATATTCTTATGTGAGAATGATAAGAATATTTTGTAGTCATCTAGATTTATATAAAAGGTTCAGATTAAAACAGTCTACTTAAAGATATCACGTGCATCCTTCACCGTATTACCCCACTAATAAATAATGTTTTTCTCCCACCACCACTGTCGCCACCACCCACCACTACCACTACTGCTACCACCACCATCACGATCGCCACCATTGGTGGTGGCGACAGTAACAGTGGTAGCAATAACAATGCTGCTGGTGGGTGGTGGCAATGGCAACAACGATGGTAGTGGTGGTGATGACGATGGTGACGGTGGTGGTGGCAACTATGGTAGTGGTGGCAGCGACAGCAACAGTGCTAGTGTCGTGGTGGGAGAAGAATATTATTTATTGGTGGGGTGATATGGTGGAAAATGCACATGATATTTTTAAGTGAATTGTTTTAATCTGAACTGTTGATTTAATCTAAATGGCTACTAAAATTCTTACCATTCTCACATAAGAATACCATTTTCATGTGATACCCTCTTATATATATACATATATCTTCTTAGCTAAAAAAAGAGTTAGGATTCTCTCATCATCACAGAAACCAAGGAAAAGAAGTCAGAGAAGAGAGAAACCCAAAGGTGGTAATTCTAAACAATGCTATGGTTCCAGGAAAATGTTCTGGACTCTCCCTTGATGAATATAAAGTATTTAGGAGTAATATATTATCTAAGATCTTGTAGTGTAGTTTCTTGTATGTTGAACCCTAGGAAATTACGCATAAAAGCAAAATTTTTCTTACATTTAATGTTAAAACTAATTATTTTTAAAATATCAGTTTATGAAACAGAAAAATAAAAGATAAAAATGAAAATTTTAAAAATATAAGTTAAAATACAACTTTAAAATTTAATATATCAAAATAGAAAATATAAAATATAATAAATAAAAAATAACGTTTAATCAAATTAAATACAAAGGTGAGACATATTTTTACCTAGATGAGTTAGGAGTGTAGGATATTTCCTAATCCCTGTAAGTTTAGAATAAAATAGTTATGACTCATTTTATATTTAGACAATTAGGATAGTAAATAAATTCGTATACGTAGGTAATTCTCGAACCCATCTGAAGTTAATGGGAAATTCTGATTTAACTGAGCATGAGTATAAGTATGGGGAATACCTAATCTATGAAGTAAGAGATTGGGGCGGGGATGAAGATATTCATGCCACTCATCTACGCTCTCGCCCGTGTACCCATCCTTGCACCCTACCCATCCTGATCTTTATCTTAATGACTAAAATACCTCAAACTATTACTCTTTATCAAGTAGATTTAATTTTCAAATCAAATGATACCTTAGATTTATGTTTTCTTAGCAAATTATAATTTTGGAATGTCAAGAATATGTCTTAAAAAAAAAAGAGGAAAGTTTAACATTTAATTCACAATTTACAAACTTTGTTTTATTAGATAACATTTGAATTAATATCATCATATTCAAATAATTTATTTTTTATTAAAAAGTTATTATAATTTTTTGTGGTATGAGACATGTATGAGTATACCTATTATCCAATAGGGACGAGGATAGGACAAAAATCTCGTATTCATTAGATATGGAGACGGGATGAGGAAAGTTTCGGAATATTGTAAAACTAATTAATGATGTTGATTTTATTGAGTTTTAAATAAATATTACTAAATTATTATTTTTATCCTTAGTAACGCATTATTATCAATAAAAAAAGCACGAATAATTAAAATATTTAATAAGAATACCTTAAATATTGTATTGAATGTGTAAAATACTATATAAAAATACAGTCAAGTTTTTTAAAATTGAGTCTTATGAGAAACATCTATTAGAATAATTTATTTTTTTTGAGAAATATACATACTTGGTTATATAATTATTTATCTCCCAAATATATATATATATATATATATATATATATATATATATATATATGAGTTTAATTGGTATACACTATCAGCGTAAAAATTTTTATACTAACATTCAATCATAACTCTTCATTCAGTGTAAGTTTGTTGACTTTACTAATGAGTATTTTAAAAGTTGCATAAATGAAAAATTATAATTGACTTTCAGTGTAAAAATCTGTTACAGTACCAATGATAACTTTTTATTTATATGACTTTTAAGTATTAATTAGTAAAGTCAACGAACTTACCATTAATAAAAAGTTGTGATTGAACGTTAGTGTAAAAATTTTTACACTAATAATATATACCAATTAAATATATATATATATATATATATATATATATATATATATAAACACACACTCACACACAAAGTTAGACGAGCATACGATTTAAATATTTTTATACAAAGTTGCAAATTTAGACTTTTGTCTCGATGAGTGTACTGACTTTGGTACATTTTTTTAGGACACTGCTTTAGAGTTAAAAATAAGAAGTTTTAACAAGAATCATATAAATGCAATTTTACACATTTTAATACAATATTTTTTCTATAACTTCTTAACTCGTGTACTTAAAGATATTGGTTAACATTTTTCTTCTGTTATGTTAGTTTAAAGGTAACATAAATTTGATATTTGGTTACTACAAAATAGTAAGAAATAATAGGAGAAAATGAAAAAACTAGAAAGTAAAATTACGTTTGATTTGAGATTTTTTTTATTTTTTAAAAATTGTTTCCATTTTAAAAAAATATGTTTATTTTTACTTGATATTTTTTTTCAAAAATTAATATTATTAAATTTAATTAATTTTAGCAAAAATACTATAAATTACTTATATATAGTTTAAAATATATTTATATATTTTTTATATAATTATAATAGTTTTATTAAATTTTTAGGCATCATTAAAGTAATGTTTTCTATTTTCAATTTTTTTTTAAAATTTTTTTCAATAAAAATATTTCTAAATTAAAATCAAATATACTTTTATCATTATTTTCTATTTCTTGAAAATGAAAATAAAAAATGTCCAAAACACACGTGAGTAAGATAATTTAATTTGTTTCCTAGCAACAAAATGATCAAGAAAACAAAAATATGGGTATGTTCTTTTTTAATTCTCTTAAATGACAAGAAACTAAAAGATAATATATTATTTTTTTTATTGAAAAAATATAAGTGGAAGAAAGAAAATCACTTATTCCAAAAATAAATATAAAAAATTTAATATAATGTAAGAAAATAAATATTTAGATAATATATATATATATATATATCCATTCTATATTCTCCTATCTTAATTAAACAAAAATGCAACTGCAACTCACACTTCTGTGTGGATCGTGCTGTGTGGCTATCCACTTTATTCAGTCACACCCTCGTCTATCTAACACAACTCTGTGAACTGTTCGGTCAGAAAAAACAAGCAAGCAAATTGTATCACGTACACACAGCCCTACTCAACTATCCACACTCCTTTGAAAAACTCAGCCAGGGAAAAAACCAATAACAACCCACACCCTGTTCGGTTCTTTCTTGTCCTAGTATTTCTCAATGTCTTCTTCTTACTTGTGTCCCACCAATCAAAAGTTCACCTTGGTTTTACTTTCTTTCTGCTTTGTTTAGAATATTCTATATATGCATAATCTATTATTTTGTATGACATAATTGATTATGTTTTTTTTTTTTTACATTATTAAAGGATTCAAGAAATTTAAGATATAATTAATATTTTTCATAAGTAAGAGATATAATCATGTTGAGTAAAAGAAAGATATTAACTAACAAATGCAATTGATGTAGAAGCTCGTGTCCAATGACCAATAAAAAAATAATAACAACTCTACTCTTACTATAATAAGATTGATTTTTAAAATCTTTAAATATTGTGAGGTAAATTTATATTATTAAAAATATTGTCAGGTTAATTAAGTTTTATGAATACTATTCTGAAAACAATTTTAAACCAACAAACTTGAAATCTACATGTAAGATGTTACTGGTTAAAAAGTAGATGCTAAACCATGAAAAATTAACATAATCCAGACTTTATTTACGTTATATAAATTTTATCTTGTTAATCAAGATAATTCTAAATTGGTGGACATTTTCTAGGATCACAAATCAATATTAATTTCTCTCTTATTTTATCCTCAAAGTTTTAGAAGTAAATAAATGGATAAATGGTATAGTTGACACATTAAATATTGTTTCTTATCTCTTTGTTTTCGTTAATTTTTTATTTTTTTTTTAAATATCTTTCCATCTAAAAGATAGATATGAAAGACAAAGGTAAATATTAAAGATGATACAAAAAAGAAAATGAAAAATGATCATAAAATTAGTATCAGTTTGAATGTTTAAGATAAAATCATTAAATTATCATATGGCATTGTGTTTGTTACCAGAAAATCGATTTCCTAGTTGTGAATATCTGGTAATGATTTTTATAAAGTTATCTAATGGGATAAAAATGTAAAATTTCCAATGCAATATCTATATATGATTTTTCTGTAAAGATTGACGAGAAAAGGAAAATGGATAAAATCATAGGTGGTTCTTCAAATTCGTATAATTTGGCAATGTCAACTGTATTTATACACAAAAATCGTACTGACTACATGTTTTGAATAACATTCAAGAATTGATTTTAAATTTAAAATTAATTTTAAATAAATTTTTACAGGAATAACTTTGTATTGAATAAGAATTTATAATTAATTTAATTTGCGTTTAGAACAGTTTGAAACAATTTATGTTTAAGAATTTTACACCATAATATATTCTTATATAAAAATATAAATTATATAATCCCAAATTAATTTTAATAAAAATAATGTGGGTAATTTAATTTTAAAGCTGTGTGTCTGACTCCTTATTATGAAAAAGTAAAAGAATGTGCTTATGAGGTTTGTCACTATATGCAGTTAGCAAGAAATTGTGAGAAAATAATGATGTGTGAGTTATCTTAAAATATATTTAAGAAAGAAAAAGAATTATAAAAAAAAAAAAAAAAGCAGTACTTTTATGGAGAATTGATGAGATGTTTGGCCGACCTGACGCACATAATTGAACAAAGGACTGCGCTGCTCATATCACGGCTATGTATGGATTCGGTTCACTGAACCCACTCTCCACCAACCACTTAACAATAATAACTGTTCTTCAATCGGCTATGCTGTCTTTCTATACTCTACTTTAACGCATTAATTAATAATACTAATAAATCAATTATTAATCTGTTACCATTTTTGTACGCATCTTCTATTCCACCATAAAACAATTATACAATTCCTATTTTCTTATCTCCTTTTTTCTTTTTATCCCTTTCTTTCTTTGGATAAAGAAAAATATAAAATAAATAATTAGAATTTTAATTGGAAAATACAAAAGAAATAAGAATAACTATATTCAAAAAATGTTTTTTGGAGTTATTATTTAATGAGTCTATTTAGGAGTCTTCAACGGAATTGTTTTAAGAGTTTTTTCTAACATTTTATCTTTTTCAATTTGTCTTTTTTATATTTTTAAAGTAACTTTAATATTTTTAAAAGAAACTCACTGTCACTTCATATGGTCCATTAAGAACTAATGCAATGCAGAAGGTTCAATTTTAAATAGTCTTAATTTAATCATGAAAATGAATTTGAATTTCTTTTATGAATCATGCAACATTTATTTTTGTCTAATATATATATATATATATATATAAAGATATATTATTTATGTGTTAAAGACCTTATACATAACCATCATCACGTAACATTCAAAAAGAGTGTATTGTAATGTTTGCATGCTTAATTATACCCTTCAAACCAAGATGATAAAATATGTATAATTTACTTCATCACACACTATCTTTTTGTCTTAAAAAATAAACATAATATAGAGACTAGACAAACAATAATACACATCAAACCAAAAACTACATTAATGTAAATAAAACCAGACAAATGAAATAACTATAACAACTGTTATAAGAAAATGTAACTTCTCCCATATATAAAATTCATCGTAGATCATACTTAATATTCTATGCTTTATTTCTTTTCTTTCACAACATTTACTTTACTTTTTTTCTTTCACAACATTCCCACAAAGTCAAACAAGAAAAGTACTGCATGTTGTGATCTTAAGGGTATATGTGATGTTTTTTACACTTTCAATAACTCAGCATTTACTTTTACTAATCATCGTTTAAAATCATTCCAATCACAATCATACAATTAGAAATGTAATTTCTCTTAATTTTATTCTAATTAAAATCTATTATAATGATAATCAACTCTCTCATAAATTATTGAAGCATGATTGAAGCTAATTATTAAGAACCTATTGTATTTTTTAATTTTAATTCATATTAAAACCTATATTGAGATGGAAGCTAATTTTGTAGTTTTCTCAACCTAGGGGTTTCATCGTAAAACTTCACCAAACTTAGATATTTTTTTATGTTTATGTTCTTAAAGGGATATAAGATTCAATACTCAACCATGTCCTCACCTTATCCTTAAAGGATATAAGATTCAATAGTTAACAATGTCCATTTTTTACTGAAATTGCATGAAAAAACATGTATTAACATAATTAAACTATCTTTTCATAGAAATAAATTTAATTATTCTTATAATAATCTCCAATAACTTAATTACTAATAATTTAAACAAAGCATAATGTCATATATATATATATATATATATATATATATATATATATGTTAATATAAATTGTTTATCACGAATAAAAATAAAATTTATATGTTTAAAAACTAATTTTATTATAAATTTTAATATAATATAACTTATAAAATAAAATATATCTATTTATTATAAATTTTAGTTATATAAATCAAATATTTATATGCATTATACGAAAATACTAGCATACATTAAACCCATAAAAAAAAAGTTGCAGTGTATGAAATAAGAACAGAGTTCCCACCATGGATAGAGAGTTTCTATGATACCGCCGTAATAGCTGCTTTAATCTTGGCAAAGTTCTTCAACATATGGATAGTCAAAATCAGCCACATTTCAATATAAAATGCCTGTTTCGCCTTCATGAACTTTGTTTTGATTGTAACGTTGGTTATGATAACGTGAAAACTGGAAAGAGATGGAAAAAGAAAAAGAACCTGAACGAACCTGAATGTGTTTCTTTTAAATTTTAATTAAACTTTTATCTGTAAAATTAATTTGTTACAGTACAAATATCTTTTGAGAAACGAGCACCATGTCATGCGGATATTGTCAAGTCCAATGAGTAACGAATATTTTGTTCTATGAATTAAATTATATATCCGAAATTCATAATTTTAGGAATCAAACATGTTTGGTAGATTTTTAAATGATTTTTGAAATAATTTTAAAATTTTCTTTAATTGAAAAGTAAAAATATTTTAAAATAATAATAAATGAGAGAAAATAAAAATAAAATGGGAAGGTATTTTACATTTTTATGATAATATTGGATTTTCATTCTTTTACATGGAAAAGAGAAAGAAAAAACATGTGTAACTTATATTATTGAAAATAAATATATTTTTTTGTACCAAAAATCAGAATGACTATATAAGGCGCGAAATGATTGATAAATTTTCATTTCCTTTAAATAGGTGATTAAGTTTTCAATCTCTCTATATAAATTTATTGAAATAAAATAATTCATTAAATAGATGTTTGTATTTTGAAAATATACTCTATTTTTTGGTGACCAGGAACAAGAAGAAGCAAAGACAGAGGAGAATATTAATAGGGTTTTGGTGAAGGTTGGCTTTCCTGAAAATATTAGTTCTTAAGAGATAAAAAAAAAAAAAAAACCGCAATTAAATGGTGTCCCCGGCCCTATTGTGCTTTCCACCACCTGTCACTGTCACACTGTGATATGTGTTTTATTACCTAGAGAATCACCCTTCCCTTGATAGCAACTCAGTGCCAAATTAGATGTTGATTTACCCTGGAATCTGTATCCTATATTCTCCACTCATGAAGGCAATCAATTACCAACTCATCCATTTTTAGATAAAGTATATGGGAATAGAGTTAAAATTTTTATTAAAATGATAACTTATTGAGTAAATTGTTATACTTACTCTTCGTTTTTTACATTATGTTTGAAATTATGTTTCGTTATAAGAGATATTTTAATAAGGATGATGGTCTCTAAGGGGAATGGAGGAGAGAAATTTTAATTGCAAAAGATATTTTAAATTACAAAAGATATTTTGTTCAATAGAGAGAAAAAATAACTTTATCTTTGTTTAGGTTAAAAAATAAAAAAAAATTAAAATTAATTACTTTTTTAATTTTATTATATTTTAAAAGTCTCTCTTATCCCAATGAATTGTTCAATCACAAACCTGTGAATCAATATTAAATGCACTTTTATTTTTCCGCTCATCTTTTACATTACATTTTATGGTATGTTTTGCATCTATATTAGAAAATTATGATGGATTTTCTCTTTTAACACATCTTTCATACTTTTCTGTATTGTGACACATATGTTAGAAAATATTTGTTCTTTTAGTACATCTCCCGTACTTATGTGATATATTAGACCTAATGTGAAAAACCATTGATTCAATTTATTTAGCATGCATCCTTATCCTTACCTAGGTGGACATAATCATATCATTGTGTTGAATAGTTATAAATTTTTAATTTTAATTTTTTAATCAATGAAAATTAAGAATATTATTTAATAGAGGGGAGGATAAAGACTTTTGGAGTCCCGAAACTCTTATAAATTGGCAACAAAGAAATGGAACATGCAATAAAATGAAAAAATAAAAATATTGAACTCACTTGTAATCCCTAAATAAAACTAAGGGCAATTTAATAAAAAATAAAATGTATTAATTGATTTCCCTTCCCTTCTTCTATATTCCTCCAATATTTAAGGAAAATTAAAATTGGACGAGTTTTGCTTTAATTCATTTCCCTCATATTCTCTCTTAAAATTTAGACTAAATAAAGAAGAGTTTTGCTTCTAAAGAAGTTTCTTTTTTTAAGAAACAATACTATTCATCTCTTTTGGAGCAAATAAGGTGTAAATGGTTGTGTAATATTATTTTTTGTCCAAACAAGAAGTAAATAAAAACTCAAGTATGTAAAAGTTAAATAATTATGAGGTTTTTCTATGATTAAAAAAATGAAGAAATGTTAGTGTAATAAGAACAAACTTAGGTTTCAGGAATATTATCTAAATTTAATTTTTAACTAATTAGAATATTTATGAAACTTTATTTAATTTTCATTGATTTTTATCCACTCTCATCCTTTTCCATTTCTTTCCCCTCTATTTTCTTTAATAAACAATGGATTAAATTATGTTGATTATCAGTAACAATGTTGTTTTACAACTAAATATACAATTCCACATATTACAAACAAGACAGCAAGATTCTCAAACATAATTAGATGAAGGAGATTTCTCTCTTTTCCTTGAACATCGGTTTATGTTGGTCACAATAACCGTGTATTATTGAAGTCTTGGAAAATAAAACATATCCTTTATAAAAATTCTTTAAAATGTATACAAAAACTTATATTCATAATAGAGAACAAGAAATTCCCCAGGTCATTTAAAAGATTTCTGCCATCTCTTTACGCCATCTACATTATTTGTTTTCACCTCAAACTTATCCACATAAAAAATGGTTTAAAACGTCAGCATTTGGAAAAACAGTGATGTTCATTAAAAGTAATGTTGCAATTAGAAATTAACAAGCAGACATTATCTCGTACTTTGCAAAGTCAAATTGAAATCTCCCATTAATAGAATTGAAGGGACACGACTAGAGGCTGCACTGTCCTAAATACATTAAAATAACTGAAAATTTCTAATTAATTGTTTCTGTGTTGGCCCACTAAGAAAATATCTACCCTAAGTATTGTGGAAGACGGAAAGGTACAATCATCAAAAGGATTCCCACAAGCAATAATTATATTAGTTAAAAAGGTTGGTGGCAATGTTTAATACAAGAAGAGGGAGAGAAGATTCTGAATTCAAATATTTTCATTAATGAAAATTTATAATTAATATTTGACTTGTAAAAAAATTATATTAATTAAAAATTTAAAATTATAAAATAAGAGTTTATTTTTCTATAGCTTTGGATTAAAAAAAAACTATGTAACCGTGTTACATGTTAGTGAGATAATATTTAACATTTTTTTATTAACACATAGGAATAACAAATAAATTTGTATTTATGGATGGGAGACAATTCCTTGGGGTGGGTATGGATAGGGATGACAAAAAAAATTTGTGTCCATGCATACCCTGAATTAAATCTGTGAAAATACTTGCATTGATTGTTTAAATAGATATTTGTTACCTGCGGGTATGATTTTTTTTCCTATCCACTTTTTAACGAGTACAGGTATGTATCTGTGGGTATCCACTACCTACTCAATTAAAATACTACACATATTTAATTAAATAAAATAATATTTTTGTTAAATAAATCAACTTAAAATATTAATTGTCAAATTTTATCGTTAACAATGTTACTTTTTTTACAAAAAATGAATAATTCATAGGATTATTTTTTATAAAAATATCCATAATGTAAAACAAATATTCTATTTATATTAAATATTTTTTATATATTATATTAATATATTTTTAGATCAATTAATCTTATAGAAATTTACTAGTAGAATTTTATTTCTAGATTGTTTAACAAAAATAAATTATTCGTTTGATAAAACTTCAGGTAAAAAACATAATCTCTTTTAAAAAAATTCAAAAATATTTGTAGGTATCTATGGATACCCGCGGATATTGAAAAAACCCGTAGATATTTTTATGATGATACCCAATGAGTTTTAAACGAGTAGCGGTACAAGTATTTTATGGCAGGGCGGTTAGGCACTACCCATACCTGTCTCGGCCCATTGTCACTCTTTGGCATGGTAGTGGTTAATCGTTACCTGACCCGTCAGAAATACTCACTGCTTGATATCACTAAAAATCCATCGGATATTCATTATAAAATACTCACGAGTTATTTTAATACTTTCGAGTATCCACGAGTACCCGTGAATATTTAAAAAAAAAATTAGAAAAATATTTTTTATAAGAAGTTTTAGCCATTAAATCCTTTATTTGTTGAATAATCTAGAAATAAAATTATACTATTTTTAACAAGATTAATTAAATTTAAAAGTAGATTAATATATACAAAATATTTAATTCAAATAAATCTTTATTTTATATTTTAGACATTTTTATAATAAATAATTTTATTACTTTTGAATTTTTCGTAAAAAAATAAAATTTGATATCAATTAAATTCGACAATTCATGTTTTAATTTGATTTATTTCACAAAAATATTATATTCTTCAACTTAAATATATATATATGATTTTAGTTTAGAGAGTAGCGAATACTTGCAACTATAAGTACTATGATACTCGCACTCGGTCCATTAAGGAGTGGGTAGAAAAAAAAACTCGCACATGTGAATGGTAAATATCCATTTATTCTATTTGTGTAAATATTTTTACAAGTTTTATTTGTAAGTATATGCAGCCATGGATTCTTTTTATCATCCATATTCATGGGTACTACTCTATTCATCACTAACTTTGACGAAAAATATCTATTTTGATTGAAAATAAGTACAAGTAATATTTAATTTATTGAAATATGAATGAGACGGGTATGAGTATAAAACTATAACTACATTATTCGAGTAATATATATATATATAGTCACAACATGTGTATACATAATATATATATTAAAGATTTTATTGTTATAATTTAAAAAAATATAAATAAAACAATTAAATAATTAAAAGTTTAACTAAGTTTTTATTCCCTGCATAATAAAAAATGTAACACACATATACAATAATAGTCACACTTTAACATTGAGCATTATGATATTTAGAGTCTTTGATATTTAAGGCTTTGGTATGATAATGAATTAATTGTAAATTATTGAATTTATTCTTACTAATTTCTTATGTTACAAAGATGAAAATACAATCATGGAATAATGCTAGGACCTCATAGATAATCACTTTATTTATTTATTTTTATATTTTTAAAATTAAATTTTGGCACTTTGTTGTGAGCCATTAGCGGCTGACTTTAAATGGGATAGGTTGATCCATTTGTCACTTCTTAAAAAATATATAATTATTTCAAAAGTTAATTATTAATATTTTTTGAGAAAAAAATAACTTCTATTTTGAAAGATAATTAATAGTTTTTTAAAAATAATAATCTTATTAAATAAAAGGAACTATGTCTCTCTATAGTTACAATTTTAAAAAGAGGACATTATTAATGACAATGCATAAAACAACTGTATATGATTATTAAAAGTTATAATTAGTAATTAATTATTTATAATATTGAGTTATTAGTAATAATATTAATGGATATTTAACAATAAATTTGTTTATCTAATTGTAACATTAATTGTCCTAAGAAAGGTTCAAATGAGAAAAATAAAACCAAATTATGGTGTTTGGACTACTACGATTAAGTGGAAAGAGTTATGTGCTTCCTATCAACTATTACTAGCTAGTGGTGGGCTTTTCATCCAACAAAATTATAACTCATTAGTATGAATAATATTAAATGAAAAAAATAAATTTAATTCGATGACGATAAATTATTAGAAAATTAAGTAGTAACTCTTATTTATTATAAGATAGATAGTAGTTCTAGCATTCTTGATGTGTTTCTTAAAAGAAAGAAATTGTTTTTTAACAAGATAGAGTGAAGCGCCAAATGGGTCTCTGAATGTTTGGAGTGCTATCAATTAGGTCCTTGGAAGATTTTTTTGTGCATCTAGGTCCCTAATGTTTGAAAACACCTGCATCACAGTCTTTCCATCAATGACACCATCAAGAGTTAGCACAATTAACTTTCAAATGCCATGCTGACAGGTCCCTACACTTACTTGTCTCTCCAAGTCATATCCTCATAAACATGTGGCACATTTCACTTAAACACGTAATGAAAAAACCCAGCCCATTGGAAATTTAAATTTTTGAAAAATGTTTAATAAGTTATTGGACGTTGATATGGTTGTTCAGTGTAACATTTCTTCTCTTCCATTTTAGCCTGCGAAAGAGAAATTGGTAAGAGTGAGTTGTAGAACAAGGTTTGTATCACGAAGACGAAGGTTGCGAAAAAGGGTTTTGGGAAGACGCTCTAAGATTTCATTTTCATTGTTGTGTTTGTATCACGAAGGTAACATTTCTTGTCTTCCATTTTTATTATCTCTGAGATGAAGTCCCTATTTTACAAGGGTGATCATTTTTTGAGTCGTTTTGTTGGGTATATCTTTGATTTTGGGGGAAGTAGGGTTTCTCTAAAATGGGTTTGAAGTGGTAAGGTTTCTAATTTTGTGTTTTTGTAATGTAGGATGGTGTTCGAACTTAGATTCATTCTGCACCACAGAAGATGCTTCATTAGGGATGAAAGGGGTTTGATTGAATGAAAGACATTTCATTAGAGGACTTTATGTCTTTGTTTCTCCCTTTTCACATCTTCTATATTCTTTGTCTCTTCTCACATCACTGTTGCTAAACATATTACATCTTAAAAAAAACACTACACTAATTGTCAACTTCTTATTAGACTAATTAAAGTAGCATCATTGAAGATTGGTCCTTGGTTCACTATTTTGCTGGGGGTACACTTTGGCTTAAGTCAATTATAGCAGCATCCACCGTTTTTGCATATAGTTCTGTTACAACTTTCCTTTTCTTCCTTATGTTTCGTTCAGACACACAACCATAATTCTTACAGTTGCGCATGTTATGCCCTGCAATGCCACATCTATGGCAATTGATAGTTGCATAGTTTCCCTTTAATCTATTGTTAACCACTTGAAGTTCTTCATGGTCTTTTCTCCTTTTCATTTTTCTTCTCCCTCTTTTTGTCTTGAATGGTGATACAGTTGGCCTTTCATAGTTAGTGGTCTCTCAATATTGAGAACTCTCCATTGGTTTCATAAAATATGCATATGTTGAATTGTAAACTCCCATTGTCAACCAAACATCACATAAATCTTCAGCCTCCACATTCTTGTGAGCAATTGTTGCACATGCATGTTGGCATGACAATCCTACAATAAAACACATCTAATTTTAAGGTTCCTATCACCAATTATAGAGTGTCACAGATTAAACAAAATGGTTCATATTGTCAACTACCAAAACCTACATGTACATGTGTTGGTATTAAGGTTGACATAAACTTTTTCTTGCATGTTTTGCACTTCATACCTATTTCCTACTGCATCCCTTATCCAGATTGGTATCCAAAAGTTGTTTTTCATTTTTTCCTTGTCAAGTCTTTGTTGTTGCATAGTGGCTAATATGTCAGTTCTGTTAGCCAATTTTAACTTGTTCTTGTTCATTGTCTTCATGACATAATATCTCACTTCTTCCAAACAAGTCAATTTTTTGTTTCCCCCTATATTTCAAAATTTTGGCATTGAATACTTCACAGTTGTTTATAATGGCAGCCACTTTGCATTCATCATCAAAGCACACTCTAGACCAAGTATTAAAGCCTTTCTTCTTCAGATAATCATATGCAACTTGATTTTTTTCCTTGATCTTGCTCATGTGAAGTTCAAAGTTAGCAATTGTTATGGATCTTGCACTTTTTCCACAAGAAGGATCTATATTCTAAGTCTTTCGATTGCTTAGAAAATTTTTTCCATAGGTGCATCACATAGAACTGGTGTTGTGACTTAGGCATCACTTCTTTGACAGCATTAATCAACCCTTATAATACTCACAGAATTCACAACATTAAATTCAGAACTTGCAATACCCACAGAACATTGAATTCATAACATTCTACAAAAACTAAATTTACAGTGTCAAGTTGGAATTAATTTCAGACAATACACCCACAACAACCATCATACTAGACCTTGCAATAGCCTGACTAAATTCAAAATATTAAATTTTAACCACTAAAAAAACTTTGTTTTACCAAATCAAAGCATGCAGCACATTAAGTGCAAATAAGTCCTTGTACTTTAAGTATATAAGAAACTTAGTCCACGAAGAGGTATTACCTTTTGCATGTCACTCATTAAAGTCAGTTTGTTGTTATTGTGGTCCCCCAGGTCTTGTTGCAGCAGAGTCACAAACCACTTCCAAGTGTCATTATCTTCCACATCAACAATAGGATATGCAAGGATAAAGATGTGTGTTTGCATCTTGACCCACAATCGACAACAATTGCCCACCAAAATAACCTTTCAAAAAAAACTCATCCATCCCTATAAATGGCCTACAACCTGCCTTAAACGCTTACTAACAGGCATCCAAACAAAAATATATCCTTCCAAATTGGGGTACTGATTATGGTATTGGGATGCAGTCAATTTTGTAAGTGGACCCAGGGTTGTTCCTCAAGATTTCATGGGCATAATCATGCAAGTGCCCATATTGTTCCTTAAAATTACCCTCTAGCTTTTCCTTGGCCTCTTTCATAGCCCTAAATATTTTGGTATCATTCACATGCACACCGTATGCTCTCTTTAAATGATGAAACGCCTCTGACATGTTGGGATGAAGATTTAGCTGATCCTCTATTTTTTCAACAACCCATTTCCTAGACACTTGTTTTATCTTATGTCGTCTAGGGCAATTATGCTCTTTCACAAAAGTTTTCACTTGAAAAGCTATACCTTTTTTGATTTTTGGAACAATATATTACCCAAGGACAGCTGGCGTTTTACACTCAGCTCTTACTCTCTGTAAATAATTTTTGACCCATTTTAACTCTCTTCCAACCTGGATTGTGTAGTCAACCAATGCCTTCTTAAACTCTAACAAGGTGAGAAATACCGTCGCAACTTCCAACTCAATGGCCCTAAAGGATGCTCTTTCATTATATTGTGGGTAAACGGGCCACCTACTCTTACTATTCTCATGATTTGAACTTGCAGTTGATCTCAGTTCTTAAGACTCATAATCCACAGGGTTTTCTGAATCAGTCTCTGCATTACCCATAAGTAGAGAGCATCAATTCTAACACCCTTACCCTTATTAGCAGACTTCTTCCTTTTAATGGACTCCTCAATTCCAACATTACCATCTTCAGCCTCCTCATTTATAGCATTATCATGTTCAGCCTTCTCCAGAAATGCATCCTCCTCAATGATGTGATCTTTGATGATCACGTGCCCAAAGGATCCTTTCTAAGGTCACTTGGAAAGGAAATGGATTTATGGAGAGGAAAGGAATGGGGTGAGGCACCACAAATACTAGGTTTGATAAGCCAAAGGGGAGAGGCCACAAGGGAGGGGTCCCTTGATAACTCTTAGAAGCTCTCACAAAGGAGAAAAGGGGACACTCAAAGGTAAGAACCTCACAACCAATATGGTCTCTATGATTAAATTCAAGTGTAAAAAATACAAGTGAGGGAGGAGCTCCTATTTATAGAGGTAGCTAACCTCTTGAACAAGATAACCTAAAAAAGAAGGGCTATGATTAAAAGAAGAGATCTAAGGGAGGAGGATTGAGAAATAATTCCCTCCTTAGATCATCAAACTTGGTGCCCAAGTTTCTCAAACCAAGGGCCAAGATTCCTTCTTATTAGCTTAGGGGGTTTATGTAGGAAAAGAGAGGTGTAGATATCAAGGCTACCCCTTATTTCCTTCATAAAGACCCAAAAAGCTAAATTCACCCTCTAAATTCCTAAGACACCTCCTAAAAATAAAAAATGGACTAAATACATGTCCCAAATTAAATTCTTAATACTCCTCAAAATTAAAATAAAGGAAAATTACATTTTATTAACTAAAGTCCCTAGCCTAATATTTTCACTCTCCATAGGAGGTGAAGTCTTCCTTTGTCTGCAAGGGCTAGATCTTCTTCAATCCTTCTAGTCATGGCCCTACTGATAGGTCCTTGGCTAGGCATGGTCACATCACTCAACTTCAGCCTCCTCATTTGCATCCTCTTGAACTTCATCCCGCTGAACTTAAGCCCTTTCATCCTATTGAACTTGATCCTCCTAATCTTGAACCCCATTATCTTCAGCCTCCTCAACCTCCTGAACATTAGCCCATATATCACCTATGACTTCACCTACTACTATGATGTCATCATTTTATGGATTTACTTGGGTAGGTCAGGTAAATAATGGAAGTAGATATCTCTATCTTCCTCGGTTAGCAACACAGTTGTTAACTAAGAGAACAATGTCATCCTTGTTTAGAATAGGGTGCAACCCATCTTCCATCCTCATTCTTGTTTTTACAAAAAACATTTGTCACACTTCATGGTAGGGTTTACATTCTCTACAACCACGTATTGACATAATCTTCGTCAATACTTTCCCACACACATATCCCTCCGATCATATTCAAGCAAACCTCTTTCATTCCTAAGTTCGAACACCATCATACATTACAAAAACACAAAATTAGAAACCCTACCACTTCAAACCCATTTTAGAGAAACCTAATTTTTTATATACTACCATATATGTTTTGGTTTGGTCTTTTTCGGCATATATTTTATTAAGTAGCTTTGATTATGAAATTTGATGAAGTTTTAATAAAGTTACTGTATAAAAAAAACTAAATATTATATTTTAATTTACTTTGATTTTATAACATATCGCAAACTCAAGGATAGATAAATATTATATTTTAATAAACTCTAATTTTGGGTTTTGAGTTTTGATTTAGTCCTACCTCTGTTGTTTGATTCTATTCTATTATGGTGTTTAACATTGTTCACGTTAATAGTTCTTGATTTCTTTTGATTTAATTGTTCATGTTAATTGTTATTCTCTTTAATTCGTGTTCAGCACTTTCTGCATTTTTTGGGTTTCAAGTATGAACGCACAACGTTCATCCTTGAAGTCATAAATTTCAAGCACGATTTTAGGTTGTATGTTAGCACATGAGCATCCAGCGCTCACCAATCACCGTTGGGTGTTTGTCATGTTCCTGGGTGTGTTATTTGTTCATGAAAGCCTAACTCTTGCATCCTCGTTGCTGGGTGTTCATCTTGTGTCTAGCATGTTGTTTTGTGTGTGAGCGCCCAACGCTCCCTGTTTAGGCATTGGGTGTTGGTCCTGTGTCTGCTCTTGTGTTGCATATGATTTTTCGTTTTCAGTCTTAATTTATGCATCATGTTTTACCTTTGTCCAATTATGTGTTTTAGTTTTGCTAGTCCCTTGTGTTATGTGCATTTTTTATTTAAGTTATTGTTTTGGTGTGTGGCATTTAATGTGTGTAGTATTGACATGACTTATTTTTTTACCTTTGCTATACTAATTTATTTATTTGGTTAACTTCATCACCTTCATGGTTTGTATTAGCTTTTCGAAATATTTACATTGTTGTACTATTTTTTTATTCTTTTCTTTGCGATTATGTATCTGTTTTTCAAGTCATCCATTCACCATGTAAAGGTACATAACATGGGATAAAAACTCTAAAATTTCTTTAAATTATACATATAGGAACACTTTTGATTTTTTTTAAAAGCAATAATATACGTTAAATGTAAAGAGAGTTTGGATTTAAATTTCTTGAGTGAATGATAGCAAAAGAATACATAGGAATGGAAATAATTCAAATTCATTGCCTTTTTCTTAAGGTTTTCATTTTTTAAAATGAAATTTTTGAATTTCATGTGAAAGTTAATTAGTATTTTTTAAGTTAGTTGTTGTAAAATCAGAGTATATGAAAAATATATTGGCTTACTTACTTTTTGATTTATATATACATGCTTTATATAGATACATTTACATTATGCAGAATAGAATATCTTGTGATAAACCAGATTTCTACCCTATTTTCACTATGATTAATAACTTTTTAAAGAAAGAATTAAATTCCATATTTTAGTATTTATTCTTACTCTAAACAGGTACTTAAGAATCTAGCAGAAAAAGGGACAAAATTAAGCTTTTCCAAAGCAATTATTGAAAATCTAGGTCAGCACGGTCGTGCTCCATCTCAGCACATTCATGCTAAGTCAACATAACCTAAAAATTCAATCAGAAGAAGCACATTCGTGCTTAGAAGCAGCACAATCATACTACGATCACGAAATTACAAGCATGATCACGCTATAAAATAGCAAGTTGGTGCTACTTTACTTGCGAAAGAATTCATTAAAATAAGCATGGTCGTGCTTAATTTTAGCACATCTGTGCTATGTGGGCTTGAGAAAGACATAAAAAAGCTCAAACCCTCTTATAAATAGGACACAAAAAGACACAAGAAGGGGACTCGCCTTGGCTTAGAAGAGGAGTTAGGTTTGTGACCTAAGAGGTGAAGAACGACGAGGATGCTTTGGGTTCGAGGCAATACAAAGTACTCTGTACATTAATTCTTTATCTATTTTGATGTATTCTGTTATTAAAAGGACGTCTAACTAAACCTCTTTTTCTAAGGTTGTGATGTAGCTCTTTTTAATTTTCCCTTGCACTTTGTGTGATTATTTAATGTCATTCAATGATTAAGTTACTTCTCTGTGCTACCCTCGTATACCCTAATTATTTGAATAGTCATGACCACTGATATTTGAATATTAATTGCACATTAAGTATTTGAGCAATCATGATCATTGATATTTGAGCAATCGATATAGGAAGTAAATAGGTTAATGTATTATGTTTGTTAACATTTTAATTGTTTGAATATTCGTGATTACTAATATTTGAATTATTGATTTGTGAAGCAAATAAGGTCTTATCTCGGTTGAATTGACCAAATTCATTGGCAAACCTCTGATTGGGTAAAAAGGAACTAATTTAATTTGAAATCTTATATGATCAAAATGGATAACACATTAGGATTATAGTATGGTGTGCATGATCAAACTCACTACAATAAACGATGATAATTTATCAGTAATCGTTGAATGATAAATAATAAAATTGCTTAGTAAAAGGGGGCAGAAGAATTGTAGTGAAATCACAACCCTATGACTTAACTCATTGCATTCCAAATCAATATTCTTTCTTGTTTTACTATTTACTCTAATTTTGAATCATTGTGGCTCACTAATTAAACATCATTCTCTTTATCAAATGCTCTCTTGTCTTTGAAATTAAACTAATTGAGAACAAGATATGGTCCCTTGGGTACGATATCCAGACTTAGATTCACTGTTAATACTGCGTAGGGTATGCTTGCTTTTAAGCGTGATAATTTACGCATCATTTTGTATTAAAGGAAACCATATATTCCTACCATAAGTGTAAAAAATGTGCTAATTAATCAAATTAACTGCAACATTATTCTAGCAATTATAGCGAATGTATCCTAATAATTATAATATATAGAATTATGCTAACATTCTCCCTCAAGTTGGAGCACAAATATCTATCATGTCCAACTTGTTGATTGCACCATGAAACTCTTTTGAAGGAATAACTTTGATGATCATATGGCTAGTTGGCATTTTGACTTGAGAAAATAAAATTGTATAACCTTTTGGTCAATGTTCTCCTTGATGAAATGACAATCAACTTCAACATGCTTGGTGTGATCGTGTTGTACCAAATTTTGTGTGATTTCAATGACTGCCTTATTATCACAAATGGGAGTCATAGGTTCTGCATATTCAATTCCCATGTCTTTTAAAACACTTCTAATCCATAATAATTGGCATACACCATGACCACCTTGTGTTTCTTACTTCTCAAAGTGACCAGGTTACCTTCTACAAAAGTGAAATATCTAGATGTAGATTTTATGGTTGTTTGATCACCTGTCCAATTAGAATTTGTATATCCTTCAATGTTAAACACATCATTTATTGAGAGCAATAATCCTTTGCCTAGAGCATTCTTCAAGTATCATAAAATTCGATAAACCATATTCATATGTTCTTCACTTGGTGAATGCATGAATTGACTTACAACATTAACAACATATGTTATATCCAGTCATGTGTGGAACAAATATATTAGCCTACCAACCAGTCATTGATAACAATACTTGTTTATGGGGACTTGGTTTGGCAAAATTTCAAGCTAATGATTCATTTCTATAGGTGCTTCTACTAGTTTACAAGCAAGCATACCTGACGTGATCTTTGATGATCACGTGCCCAAAGGATCCTTTCTAAGGTCACTTGGAAGAGAAGTGGATTTATGGAGAGGAAAGGAATGGGGTGAGGCGCCACAAATACTAGATTTGATAAGCTAAAGGGGAGAGGTCACAAGGGAGGAGTCTCTTGATAACTCTTAGAAGCTCTCACAAAGGAGAAAGAGGGACACTCAAAGGTAAGAATCTCAACCAATATGGTCTCTAGGATTAAATTCAAGTGTAAAAATACAAGTGAGGGAAGAGCTCCTATTTATAGAGGTAGCTAACCTCTTGAACAAGATAACCTAAAAAAGAAAGGCTAGGATTAAAAGGAGAGATCTAAGGGAGTAGGATTGAGAAACAATTCTCTCCTTAGATCATCAAACTTGGTGCCCAAGTTTCTCAAACCAAGGGTCAAGATTCCTTCTTATTAGCTTAGGGGGTTTATGTAGGAAAAGAGGGTGTAGATATCAAGGCTACCCCTTATTTCCTTCAAGTGTAAAAAATACAAGTGAGGGAGGAGCTCCTATTTATAGAGGTAGCTAACCTCTTGAATAAGATAACCTAAAAAAGAAGGGCTAGGATTAAAAGGAGAGATCTAAGGGAGGAGGATTGAGAAACAATTCCCTCCTTAAATCATCAAACTTGGTGCCCAAGTTTCTCAAACCAAGGGTCAAGATTCCTTCTTATTAGCTTAGGGGGTTTATGTAGGAAAAGAGGGTGTAGATATCAAGGCTACCCCTTATTTCCTTCATAAAGACCCAAAAAGCTAAATCCACCCTCTAAATTCCTAAGACACCTCCTAAAAATAAAAAATGGACTAAATACATGTCCCAAATTAAATTCTTAATGCTCCTCAAAATTAAAATAAAGGAAAATTAGATTTTATTAACTAAAGTCCCTAGCCTAATATCTTCACTCTCCATAGGAGGTGAAGTCTTCCTTTGTCTGCAAGGGCTAGGTCTTCTTCAATCCTTCTAGCCATGGCCCTAGTGATAGGTCCTTGGCTAGGCATGGTCACATCAATACCCATTTCATTTAAAAGGTCTAACACATATTTTTGCTTTGAGAGAACAATCCCTTGCCTTGACATTGCCACATCAATCCCCAAAAAATATTTAAGTTGCCCTAAGTCTTTCATGTCAAATTCAAGTGCTAAATATTCTTTCAATGCTTTCATTTCACAAAGATCATCCCTAGTTAAAATCATATCATCAACATATACAATTAAAATTGTTACCTTCCTTTCTTTGTGTTTTATAAACAAAATATGTTTTGAATTACTTTGCTTATAACAAAAAATCTTCATTATTAAATAGAATCTCTCAAGCTAAGCCCTCCAGGACTATTTTAGTTCATACAACGAATTTTTTAGCTTACAAACTTCTCTTCTATATGAGCTATTGCGGTTAACTCCAGGCGATAAGTCCATATATACCTCTTCCTCTAAGTCACCATTGAGGAATGCATTCTTAAGATCAAATTTCCACAAAGGCAAATCTTGATTTGCTACTAACAACATAACAATGCAAATTCTATGATCTTGGAAAACAGTGCAAAAGTCTCTTGGTAATCCCCTCCATACCTTTGTGTATACCTTTTAGCAACTAGCCTTGTTTTATATCTATCAATGATGCCATCAACTTTGAGTTTCACTATGAATACCCACTTGTACCCAACTATTTTTTTTCCTTCAAGTAGTGGAACAAGTTCCCAAGTAGCATTCCTTTGTATAGCTTCTATTTCTTGATTCATTGCCTTTTTTCACTTTGGACTAGTCGATGCATCTACACTTTACTAGGAATAGATATATTGGATAAATGATTAACAATAAGTACATATGATTCCAATAACCTATGGGATGACACAATTACTAATAGGGTATTTCATCTTGACCTTAGGATCAAATTCATACTGTTTCTTTGGGATCCCCTTATTTGACCTTTGTGGATATCTAGCAATTATGTTTTCTATAGGAACATGTGTTTGATGGGAATTGTCTAAAAAAAGAATTTGAGATTACCCGTGGAAGACCATTTTGGGTTGATTCTATGGTTGATGGTGTAGGCATGGGCAACTCAGAGGACATAGGTTTTGATATGGTAGGTGCATTTGAATCATATTCTAGAGGGTTTAATGAGTCACCTTTAATTTCAGCAACACTATCACAACATCTTCCAGTTCTTTGATCAAGAAATTCATTTAATTCTTCTAATTCTTTGACGATCATCTCCTTTTTTTTCTTGTATCACATTCTCTTCATTAGGACTTTCCCCTTGAAGAAAAGGTTTAGAAATCCCTTTTGAATAATAAGGTTCAAATTCATGGAAGGATGCATCTAAAGTTATATGTAACTTTTGAGTGGAAGAGTCATAACACTTATATTCTTTTCTAAAATCAGAGTAGCCAACAAAAATACATCATTTTGCACATGGATCAAGTTTACTTCACTAAGTAAGATGTGGACATAAATAGTACAATCAATGCTCAAGATTTGGGAGATGAGGAATTGACAATAAATATTACAACTTGTGTAGAGGAGCCTCAAAGTTAAGCACTCAAGAAGGAGTTCAATTCACAAGATAAGCAACTGATTTTACAGCTCCCCCCAATAGAAATGAGACACATTTGTGTCAAAAAAAGAGGCATGACTAATTTCAAAAATTTGTTGATTTTTCCTCTTTGCCAACCCATTTTATTGTGGATTATAGGTACAAGATGTTTGATGATGAATCCCATGTTGAGTTAAAAACTTAGAGAAAGTTGCATTAACAAATTCAGAATCATTGTCAAACTGCAAAACATGAACATATTATTGGTATTGAGTTTCGACCATATTATTTTAAAGTTTTGAAATGCAACATACACATAACTCTTTTGGTGAAGCAAAGACACTTAATTCATCTAGTACATTCATCAATGAATATAACAAAATACCAAGCTTGATAAAGAGAGAGAATCTTTGCAGGACCCTAAATATCAAAATAGATTACTGCAAAAGGTTCTAAACTTTTATTCAAGCTTGCTAATAAATAAGGAACATGGTGGCTCTTATCCAATTCATAAATATCACAAATATAAGTTTTAAACATCCAAAACTACAAAAAAATGTGGCTGCAATTTTTTAAAATAACCAAACAAAAGATGTCTTATGTATATTAGCTTTTGCTTTGTCTTCACGAGTAACTTGGTTTGTGTGACCAAATTCTTGTCCTATATCTTTTGTCAACTCCAAGTAGTAAAGTTTTCCCCGTCTAACACCATAACCAAGAATCTTTCAGGTCAAAATATCCTGAAAAACACAATATGATGGTCAAAATGTTACAATGCAAGCAAGAGTAAAGGTAATTTGGCTAACTAGTAATAAATTATATTCAAGGGATATATGACAATAAGAACGGTGTCTAATGAAGCTTTTAGTCAAAATCACTGACCTTACACCAATAATAGGAGAGGTACTACCATTAGTGGTAGTGATAATAGATTAGGGAAAACGGGAAACTGTTTGTAGTTAGTTGGTGTCCCTAGTCATATGATTAAAGGCACATGTATCAATGATCCAAATACTATTCTTAGAGTATGTAAAGCATACAAATGCCTTACCAACCATACCTAAATGGGAAACATTTGTTGTGAGTTGTGATTGACTTTGTAACATCCAAAAAAAATAATACTAATTTACTTAACATTACTATTAATTCTATAATTTCCAATACTAATAAAACTCAAAATATTAAAATTAACAAATAATAACTCAGTACATGCACTGCGCAGCTTGTCCAACGGGCTAAGTTATCCAACAAGGAACAAAGGTATCTCACCAACGACAAAAGTTGCCTAATGAAACACCAGAATTTAACTGTCCCAATAAAGAAATAATTATAATATATACAGCCTAACAATTTCTTACCAAAATAAATAACGAATAATAAATTTTTTGTTTATATTCAGTGGTACATTGCATTAGGTTTTCATTACAATAGTAAATTATGTAGTATTATTTAATTAGATTTAATTGTTTTTTGTATTTAATAAAAGCATTTTTAACTTGAATTTTTCACTTAATTTTACCTTCTCTTTTTTGTATCTTATTTTATAGTGTATTTATAAAATTTAGCTTGCATAGAAAGTTATATTAAAGGTGTAATTTGATTAACTGGTGTAATCAAATCCATATATATATATATATATATATATATATATTAAATCTGGGATAAAATTAAATTGTAATGTAAAAAGGAATTTAAAAAAATTAAATATAAGATTTGAAGATAAAATAATGTGGCTATGGTTTGATTTTGTAAATAGATACTATATTTGAGTGAGAGATTTATCTTAATATGTATTTGGACCATGGATATACCATATGTGATGTTTAATTTTATTTTAATTAAAATAAATTTAGGGCTCAAATGTGGTATCTTATAATTTTTTATTTAATTTATAAATTTTTTTATAAAAATAAATATTATATTATATTTTTATAAAGTTTTATCCCGAGAAAGAGATTAATTTATTAAATAAATATTTGTACCTCTAAAATAGACTCTATTTTTCAGTGAGAGGAACAAGACGAAGCAAAGAGAGAAGAAAGAGAGAGAAGATTAACAGGGTTATGGTGAAGGTAGGCTTTGATGAAATATGGTGATGGTGGTGTTATTCAAAAAAGGCCCACAGACACTACATTTTCCTTTATTTGTATGTTGTTCATGGTTATGGTTATGGTTTTTGGTTTTGGTTTTGGGTTATGTGGTGGTGATGGGACAATTAGTATGATTTGGTCTTAGCCACCGATATCTTCTTGTCGGAAAGAAAAAAAAAACAACAAAAAGCCACAATTAAATGGTGTCCCGGGGCCCTATTCTGCTTTCTACACCAATCATATTGTGTGATTTACCCTTGAATCTGGATCCTATCTTTCCCAATTCCCACTCTACAAACAATCCAATCATCCATTTCTTCATTTTTTATTTGCTTTTATCAAATATTTTTAGTAAGAAATTCAACACTAATTCATCTAAATATTGACGAGACCAAACATTCTTTAATATATCTCTTGACTATACATTTAAAAATAAAATTATTTATCAACTATTTTAAACTATGTTTATCCATTTGTAGATAAGTATGAAAATAGAATTAATTTTATTAAAATAATAAATTATTTTTTTATTTAATTTTTAAATATTAGAATTTTGAAAAACTTTATTTAATATTCATTGATATAGTGTTAGTTTATCCTCACTTGTCCTTTTCCATTTCCTTTCCCTCTATTTTTTAAAATAAACAATTTGTTCTTACAAGAAAAAAAAATCAAATTATATGGAATATTATTGACTAACAGTATATAAAAATTGTACTGTCTGTCACTTGAAGGAGATTTTTCTTTCCTTGAACATCGTTTTGTGTGGGCCAATAACCTTGTATTAAAGTCTTGCAAAATAAAGCATATATGCATAATATATCGAGAAATTTCCCATTTAAAAAAATTATGTGGTAGACTCCATAATTTTGCTACTTCACCAAATAAATTACCTATTTTATGTCCATCTTCTTTATTTCTTTTCATTTCAAATCTATCCACAAACCGACAAAAGGATGGTTTATAACGTCAGCATTTTGAAAAAACAGTGATGCTCATTAAAAGTAAAGTTAGCAATTAGAAATAAATAACAAGGAGACACTGTCTCAAACTTTGCAAAGTCAAATTGAAATCTTCCATTAATAGAATTCAGGAGACACGACTAGAAGCTGCATGGACCCAAATTCATTAAAATAACTGAAGATTTCAAATTAATTGTTTCTTTGTAGGGTCCACATTCTACCCTACCCTAAATATCGTGGGGGCCCATTGGGCTGGGTTTGCTTCGTATTTGGAAAGTAAAGACAAATCCACGTAATCTACGCGTTTCCGCGGAAACGGAAAATGCAAATAAATGAATGCCACCCATTCTGTCACTCTCATTCACTCTTTATTTATTTCTTATTAATTAAGAGAATATCCACTTGTAATTATCACACTGCTTCTTCATTAATATTGTTTACTGGAGTATGAGTTTTTTAAGCAGTATAATAAGTTGTTAAATATATATATATATATATATATATATATATATATATATATATATATATATATATATATAATATATATGTTTCACATGTTCAATGACTTTTATTAGATTATTTCATTATTATTTGGGAAAATATTATCTATTTGAATTGTTTTATAGATATTAAATATTTTATTACAAATATAAATTCAAAATTATTAATTGGACTGAAATAATTTCACTCTGATTAACTCGTATAATCATTGATGAACGGCGATGATACTAATCGAATAAAAGTTTAATATTAAATAGATTTTTTATAATGTGTTTCTAAAATTTTTATTGATACTATTTATTATTAAAAAATTTTATTTCTCTTTCTCTATCATTTAAAATTATAAATTAAAAAGAATTAATTTTTTAATTATCTTAAAATATTATAATTCAATACTATAATCTTTATCCATCATTAATTATCTACTGTAGTTAAAAATAATTATTAATATTATTTTAAAATGTTAGAGCAATAGTTAGAATAAAAAATAATTTTTAAAAGAGCAGTGTTATATAAATTAATAGTAGTGGAAAATGAAAGAACGGTTATTAACTGTCAACCGTGTTCAGGCCGTGTGGGATGTCATCCAGAAATGAAGTACAAGTCAAACAAACTTTGGATGGTCATTCACTTCTCTTTATTTTATTAGTCTCTTTCCATCGCATTATCCATTCCTTCTAATTCTTTTTTCTTTTTTTTTTACTTATCTTCCTGTCTAATTAATTCACCCTTTTATTTTACCACAAGTTTAACACAGATTCTGGATTTAGAACATGATACTTGAAAAAAAAATTATTAACGTTACACTTCATAGTTAATTTTTAAGATGTAAATAATTTATATATTTTATTTTTGAGAGAAAGTTTCACGCAAACAACGTAAAATATTTTTAGACATCATTCAATAGTAAACCCTTCATATAATAATTTTAAAGAGTCATATACATATACAACATATAATAATCTTTATATAAATGGTATATTGTGATTACTGGAGAGTTTACAGCTTTTGTGCTTAACTTTAAACTCTTTATTTTTCAACAAAATCTTGTCATTTTAATGATTTAAACTAATTTTAAGGTTTAAAATTGTGAAATAAGGTTGTTCTAACTTAAAAAACAAACAGAAAAAGAATTGCTGGTGAATACTAATTAGAAATAATATCAATTGGGTTTTTATAGTATTTTAAATTTAACACCGAGAAATTAATACATAATTCCTAAAGGCATAAAGCGTAATTACCATGGACGTTTTCTGAACAGTAATTTTATTAATTATGCACATTAATTGTAGAAATAAACATAATTTTTTCCCTTCTCAAAGCAACAGCTATTGGTTTTATTTTATCATGTAAAATAAACATAACCTGTATGAATCATACAGAAAAATATGAATTTTTATCTAGTAATTTAGAAAACAAAAAAGAAAGTAAGAAAAAAAAAGGCAGTTTGGAAGTTAGATGGATGTATGGTTTGGCTGTTTTTGAACATGTGCTTGAGCAGTAAGCATGATGAGGATGAGGTGGATGTATCTACGCAAAAGTCCAGCTTATTGTGAAGACAATATAAAATAGTATTTGGTAACGTTTTGAATAGCATGAGTTGTCGGGTGCGGGTGCAGGTGCAGGTGCAGGTGCAGGTGCAGACTCTTTTACGTCACACTCCAAGGAAAAGGCCCAAAACCCGAAGAATCAAGAAAGAATCTAAAGCCCAACACTGGTTCTTCTCTTGAGCTTCCCCTTTCACTTTCAGTCAAACCACACCCTTATCCAATATAAATGCCAATTTGGGAAACAAAGGCACACGTGTCGAATGTAAAGGACAAGAATTTGTGAATCCCGTGGGAGGAAACTCAAGTCCCCATTTCCGAATTCACTAAACTTATTAGCTGGAGACATCTAGTGTTGACCCTTTCCTTCAAACATGAAACAACCTCATCACCCTCAAACTATATAACCTTAAACTCACTTTCCCTCCCAACAATAACAATAACAATTGCAATAACAATAACGTACCACTAAGTACTAAGCTAACTAGTAAATATATACCCTTTTCTCATTCAGTCAAACAACCTCACATGTTTTCCTCCAACCCGCATGCCACCTCGCCAGGTTCCCGACCGGCGCTCTCCGACGAGGAGTTTTTTCTGGCCGCCAGCCACCCAAAGAAACGCGCAGGGAGGAAGAAGTTCCGGGAGACGCGCCACCCGGTCTATCGTGGCGTCAGAAAAAGGGACTCCGGCAAGTGGGTCTGCGAGGTGCGTGAGCCCAACAAGAAGACCAGGATTTGGCTGGGGACCTTTCCCACGCCCGAGATGGCGGCGCGTGCTCACGACGTCGCCGCCATCGCCCTCCGGGGCAGGTCCGCCTGTCTCAATTTCGCCGACTCCACGTGGCGGCTGCCAGTGCCGGCGACGGCTGAGGCAAGGGACATTCAGAAAGCGGCGGCGGAGGCGGCCGAGGCATTTCGACCTGGGAAGGAAGACGAGGCAGTGGCATCGACGGCGGCGACCGCGACGGAGCATGAAGAAGAAGGGATGGTGCCGGAATATCTGAGGAACATGGTGCTCATGTCGCCCACTCATTGCTTTGGGAGTGATAAGTATGGAAGTGCTGACGTGGAATTTGACGATACTGAAGTTTCCTTGTGGAGTTTCTCCATTTAATTTAACTCAATTATATTTATTGGATTTTTTCATTTTTACTATTTTGAGAATGCACATGATTGTTCCCTCTGACTAGTGGAATAGTGTCGTCCCGTACTTATAATTTTTTACTAGTACGGATGCTTATTTTTTGTATACATTACATTTAGAAAGACCAAAAGAAAAATATTAGTAGTAGTTCAGAGAGATGTTGCAAGAGATATATATTTCATGATTAAATAAGTTTTTTTGTCTTAAACTTTTTTAAAAAGTTACTTTTGATCTTTTGAAATTTAAATATTTATTTTTTTATTAATATTATTTATTTATAAGTTTTTATATATTTTATTGTGACGATATAAAATTGAAAATTAAGAATTAAGATTAAATACTGGATGAACATAAAAATGTATTTTTTATTAGTGAATTTTTAGAGACTTCTGAAAGATAAAGAAAAATCAACTAAGAACTAAAATAATATTTTAAAATTTTAAAGATTAAAAGTTTTTTATTGTAAAATGTTAGGGATAAAAAGGTTACGTAAACCTTTATTTTATGTCTACTGCATATTTCAAACTGTTGAATTGTAATTAATTGTATAAATTATTTTTCAATGTAATTACGCATGGGTCTGACAACAGATAAATTAACTGAATTTAAAAAAAAAAACGGATGTACTAAATGGACATGCACAACATATTTGATTAATTTCTGACTTATTTGAAAATTGCAGCGAGGTGTTTGTTTTATTAAAATAAGGTTATATGATAATATAAGTTTATTTCATTAGTTGTAATTGTAATGGTAGCATATTTTAAAATTACATTTTAATAGCAATAACAACATTTTGGATTTTAGAGTTTTTAAATTCTTTTTTATCTTCGGTTATTTTTTAAAACTTACTCCTCTTTTCCTCTTATATTTAAAAACTAATACTATCTCTTGCCCTCAATTTTTTTTCTCTCTCGCCAAATATTATTTATTTATAATGTAAATCAACAAAATATGATGCAAATCAGTTTATATTATCTCATTTCAATTAAAAATATTTAAAAGTATGAAGAAATTCGTTATCCCATTCAAAATCAACACTAATCGACTACACAATACATGTTTAAAATTCTATTAAAGAATCTCATGTACTTTTACTTTCAAAACAATAATTTTTACCTCTTCATTTGTACATTGAAATTTACTAAATACGTTTCCAACATTTATCCAAACACAACCGCAATTTTCAAATTTTTTTCTATTTTTCTTTGGGAGGGAGGGGACATTATCCCCTAAGACAGAAACTAAACTATCAGTGTAATCTTGTAGTGGTGTGCTGCTAGAATAAGACCAAATTAAAAGTTTCGATGAACAATTCACAAATCCCGTGGCAAAAAGATAACCAGAACTTGTATTAATTTAGCAAAACTAATATTTAGTATAAGACAGCCAAAATGGTTTGGCCATAAAAATACCGAGTTGGAACTTTAACTCAAAATCCATAATATAAGCATGTAACCGAAAAAAAAAATTATCAAACTTTTTCCTGAAGACTAAGGGCAGCTGTTTCCTCAATCAACAGACGCTCCTTCTTTAGGGAATCTAGCTTCTCCTGGTTCTTTGCTCGAATATTTGGCAAAACCTTCTCTTCATAACCTGGAGCATTCATAATCTTCTCTAGTCTTTCAATTTGTCTGCATGGAAAGAAACTCTAGTCTTAGTTGAAAACCATCAAGGAAAATGCAAATAAGCATACGTTGCTTGTAACCTGTACAACAACACTGAAATCCCTTTTAATAATTTATCAATGTAAGTTTCGGTATCCTACCCCTTTTCATTGATACCTTAAGACTTGCCATGTTAAAATGTATTCTAAAAATTAATGGTTGAGATAAAACATACCTCGTCAGCTCATCTATCTTCTTGATCTTCCCTAGCTCAGCTTCTGCAGAATTAGTTCCTTGAAGCTCTAAATAAACAGAAAGGCTTTCATTTACAACAGTATCAGCATATCCAGATGGAACAGCATCCTTTTCAGTGATTACCTGTGAATCATACAATCATTATTGCAAGTGAAAAATGTCGCAATTAAGTGAATTGAAATCGAGCTATGTGATTAATGACAAAATAGTAAAACAAAAACACAAATGATATGCATGAGAAAAGAACACAAAAAGTAACTGTAAAACTCACTGTCAAAGACGATAGATTAGCTAATGTTACAATCTCCAGTTGGTGGGAGTTAATGATCTCAGTAACCACCAGTGTACGGCATAGAACAAAAGCCGGTCGCCTAGAAACATATGCATATAATTTTTAGAGCCATCAAAGCATGTTAGATAGCATGACAATCTTAATTACTTGAGAAGTTAATATTTGACAGAAACAAATATGGAAAATGTTCTGTTTGCGTTGCTTTGTTTTGTTGTTTGGTTATTTTAGGGCAATTTCTTATGCTCATTTATGCTACTTGTTTTTACAGGAATTTGGCCACATACCTGTCACGTCTTTCTTTGGCCAGTGACCTGAGAGACTTAACAGTAGACTCAATAATGTCCATCTCATTCTCCACCCTTTCATTATTCCAGCCCTTATGTAAAAAAATAAAAAATAAAATATTGAATAGCCAAAACATGTTAAATAAACACATTATAAAACCATAGAAGGTACAATAAGGCCTGAATAGTAAAATATTATGAAGAGCAAAACTAACCTCTACAGTGTATGGATAAGCACTTATCATGATAGATTCTGGTCTCTTGCATTCCCTGGGTGAAGGAAGGCGTTGCCATAATTCTTCCGTGACAAAAGGCATAAAGGGATGAAGCAATCGAAGGCCATTGTCCAGACAAAACCACAAAGTATCTTGTGCTAAGCGTCTTTCCGAAGCAAACTTGGGATCATTACCAGTAAAGTAAGGTTTAATCACTTCAATAAATACATCACACAATTGATACTGCCACCAAGAATACACAGCAGTGGTAGCTTGTGAGAATTCAAATGATTCTAGCGATTTCACTGTTTTGGATATGGTTTTATTTAACACTGAAAGGATCCATTGGCAGCTAAAAGGGAGAACATCTGAAATCAAATCAGCAGGAGGAATATAATCATCCCCAAGCTTGCTCATAGCAAATCGCACAGCATTCCATAATTTATTACACCACTGGCGATACCCAACCACCCTTTGAATATCCAGGTTAATTTTGTCAGACTGAAATGAAAGAAAGCAGCACAATTAAATCACAAAGTCGACAAAATTGGTGAAAAAATTATCTATGTAAACATTGATATGAAACTGACACCTGAGCTGTATATGAGACCAGTGCAAAACGGAGGGCATCAGCACCACATTCATCAATACCATTTGGAAAGTCCTTCTTTTGACCCTCTATAGCAGTGGCCAGTTCTTTGGGGTCCAGGTTACCAGCCTCTAACCTCCTGTGTAGACCTTCCAAAGATATCCCATTTATCACTTCAATGGGATCAATAACATTACCTAAGGATTTGGACATCTTGCGTCCATGTGCATCACGAATCATGGGATGCAAATAAATCTGCATAGGATTGTAAGTTCAGCCATGAGAAGGTCATTTAATCAATTTCTACGGTATACATGAATGTTTGCGTATCTTTCCTTCAATTATGCTTTAATTATTTACTCTCCTTTAATTATTTACTCTTCTTTTATCAAAACACAAGAAAATGAAAAAACTAAGGCATGCATGACCAGAAATTACATTTTGCATGTCAGACCAAGAAAAAAGTAACACAATTCATTATGCTCAAACAAGGAAAAACTTCTCATTAAATGATCTGCATAACATAGTAATCTCACATTCGTAAAAGGCACATCACCACCCAACTTCAATCCTAACATCACCATTCGAGCAACCCAGAAAAAGAGGATATCGTGGCCAGTTTCCAGGACAGACGTTGGATAGAATGTCTTCAGGTCCTCGGTGTCATCAGGCCATCCCAGCACAGATAATGGGAACAGACCAGAAGAAAACCATGTATCCAAAACGTCAGGATCCTGGGCTAAATGAAACTTCTTTCCATTGTACCTCTGGCTAGCCTCTTTTTGGGCTTCCTCTTCATTTCTTGCCACTACCCAATGATCGATATGAGCACCAAATTCCTGCAGCACATCATCCTCCAAAGTGACATACCAAGCAGGTATTTGGTGGCCCCACCATAGCTGTCGCGAAATGCACCAATCACGTATGTTTTCTAGCCATCTGTAAAACTTTTTAGCTTGAGTACATGGTTACATAACAGGATTATAAGAACAATAAAGGCACGCGAGAAGAAAATTAGATAAAGAGCAAGTCAGTAAAAGCCAAGTTCCCATCACAACATTGTGCCATAAATGTAAAAAAAAGTAAATCTAATTATTTAAAATAACAAATCCTTCAACAATTTGCCTTCAGTTATTTTACAATAGTGGAATATAATGTTGATGCATTGTGTGTAATGATGTCTCGTGTGTTACAAAATAGTGAAAATACTATTCACTAATTAATAATGATTTATACTAAAACTAGACTCTTAAAGCAAGTATTGAAAAACAAAGATGAAAACCACTCCTAATAGATCATCAAAGATGCTCAAAAGCATTCTTAGGTACAAAGAAAATGAAATTAAAAATTTAGAGAAGTTGACCTTGTTTGTTGAGCATTTTTTGTTTTCTTTTTCACAGAAAACTGTAATGAAAATATATTTGGTTACAATTTCGAAGCTTTTCTAAACAATCAATTGAAAACAGAAAAAAAAAATTTAGTGTTTTCAAAAATTAAAATTATGTAAAAACTTAATAACATTTTAATTATAACAAAAACTATATATAAATGTATTTTAAATTACATACATAAATATTTTATATTTCTTTTATAAAATTGATTAAATTAAAAATATTTTTTGAATATAGAAAAAGTTAAAACAAACATATTGTCTGAATGTTGAAAACTTGAGAATGAATACGATCTTCAGAAAATGAGAACTAAAACATTTCATCAATCCAAATGGCCCCTAAAATGTCCCAATGAAAGTCCCTGCATATAATTTAAATACTTATAGACCATTTCGGAGGAAGACTTCTTCTGGATTAATTTACAATTGTTCATTACAAGACTTTTCACAAAGCAAACAAAGACATAACTACCTCTTCCAGTCAGCCAAATATTGTTTTGGAATAATATCTAGCCTTTTGTTTTCCTCATCCACAGCAGAAAGAAGAGCTTGCTTTGCCAAATCATTGCAATTGACATACCACTGGGGCTTTATCATGGGCTCCACAACATCATTACTTCTTGAACAAACTCCAAGGCGCATCTCATTGTTTTCAGATCCTCTATAAAGGCCCTATACAAGAGAAGAAAAAACAATGAAACAATAGCCAAATTGCTTGTTTCACCACACAAACAAAAATTATTTCTAATATAGATATAAATACTGGTATAAGGTGCTACCTTTTGCAGGACTTTATAAGCTGATGATAGCTTAAAGAAGATCATGTGCAACATATTAAAAGTTAAAACTAATAATATAATTGAAATCTTCCCTTCCATCATCAGAGAACAATCATTACTCAGGTTCCACAAAAATAAGTGCACTTTCCAACAAAAGTATTGTCACCTAACAATATTATAACAATACCTTCTTCTGTAATGCTTCTGTTATCGCCTCTCGGGCTTTAAACCGTGGCATGCCCAAAAAGTCAGAACCACCATTGGAATTTATTTTCCCATCATCCGTGAAAACATTAATGAATTCAAGGTTGTGACGTTTTCCCACCTCAAAATCATTTGGATCATGGGCAGGCGTAATCTGCAAGGAACAAAGAAAATACCATAAGATGTATAATATCCCTTGAACAGAACTTCAAAAGAACTTTTATTCGTAGATATATTGAAGAATACCTTAACAGCACCTGTCCCAAACTTTGGATCAACAAGAATAGCGTCACAAATTATAGGAAGTTTTCTACCATTAAATGGATGAATAGCATATTTTCCTTGAAAATTCCTATATCTGTCATCATTAGGATGTACGGCAATAGCAGTGTCACCAAGCATAGTTTCAATTCTAGTAGTGGCAACAACAATTTCACCTAGGTTCCCTTCAAAAGGGTAAGCAAACTTTGTTAAAACTCCAAATTCCACTGGTTTGTCATATCCTGGAACCTTTAGTAGACTCCTTTCTTTTATATCAATATAATCCACCTGCATGCAGCAAGGAATGGCATTAGCATTACATATGCAATATACTGATATACATCAGATGAAACAGCTAAGAACAAGCAGTGCATACCTCAATATCAGATATTGCAGTTCGCAAAACACAATCCCAATTCACTAAACGAAGGTCCCTGCAACAATGACAGAAAAATTAATATCTCCACAAAAGAGCCACTAAGATTCATGTAATGAGCATATACAAAATCAAACTGAAATATAAATCAAGTTGATAGTAGAGAACTCAAGGAGCACCCAGAGCTAGTACACAGAATCCTGTCAGCACATTTTAATTTAACCTACTTCATCTAGCAATTTTTTGCAATATTTAGAATCCAACAATTTATAAAAAATTATAACACATCTTTTGTCCAAAATGTGCACAGTATCCTAATTAAAACTATGATTCAATAGAAACTTTCACTAGTCAATAAGTATTCAAGTTCACTAGTTATATTTTGGTCTGTGGTGAGTATTCAAGAACATAAGGTGGCATCTAGTTAGAGAAAATGTTTTCATTTCATTTTTTTAAAACAGTTGTTAAATATAATTTGTATTTAATATTAGCTGTTAGTTGAGTTGTATTTTATCTTTCGTTTATGATTGTATGTTAGAAGTAAGTGGCGGTTGAGCTCACTCTGCTGATCTCTTATGTACTCTTATTCATCTCTATTAATAATATGTTCTGAGCTGAGTATAAGTAGATCACTCAAGTTTTTCCTATATTCAAGTTGGTATAAAAATGGGAACAATCCGCTCTTTAAGCCTAAAGTCACATTAGGTTGTCTGTCGCTGTCCGCCGCCATCGCTGGTCTTTCTGTCCAAGTAATCGCTCCACCAACGAAAGCACCATGCGCTCTCACGCACCACCAGATTTCTCGCTTTCTAGGAGGCACGTGAGCTCCACGCGCCGACCAAACACACTCTGTTCGTTGTTGTCCCGCCATTGTCTAGGTCACCAAAGCCTCCTTGTTCCATGGCCGGTCTTTGTTTTCCTGTTTGACCGAGTTTCGTTAGGTTTAACTCAAATCGATCTCTTGCTCATCTCGCTTTGCCTTTTTCATGATCTAACATGTCTTTTTCTACCTCCTCTAGTGTCAACTTTGGGCTTGTCCTTCCTATTTCTATGGTTGCCATTACCACAACAGAAAAGCTTAATGGTAAAAATTATTTATCATGCCCTAACTCTATGGAACTCAGATCCCTTTGACAAGGACACCATGAACATTTAGAAAAAGAAGATACTGAGGAATACAAAAAGTTCAGTGGAAGAAACTAATGTTCAACTTTGTGCTCCTCCTGATCTAACATGTCTTTTTCTACCTCCTCTAGTGTCAGCTTTGGTCTTGTCCTTCCTATTTCTATGGTTGCCATTATCACAACAGAGAAGCTTAATGGTAAAAATTATTTATCAATCAACTGAACAGAAAGTTCAGTGGAAGAAACTAATTTTCAACTTTGTGCTCTTCTATGGCAGTCAGTGAAACCTAAAATATCAAGGAACCTCAAAGCATTCAAATCCTGTTATTCTTCTTTAAAGAAAACTCAAGATATCTATTTGAATAATATTCAACGCTTGTTTGCAAATATTCCTCCAACTCCTAGCTTCACTTAAACTAATCCTTCACCCTTTGGTACTAATCAAAGCATGACACCTGAAGCTAGCTCTGTCGTACCCGATGACTCTCGTGGCTCATGTCCCTCTCTATCTGCTTCTTGTACAACGACTCCTAATTCTTCTTTTATAGCTGATGACAACTCAGGTTGGCTTATTGCCTTCCGGAAAGGTATTCACTCCTCTCAAAACCCACATCTTATTTACAACTTTTTGAGTTATCATGATTTGTCTCCTTTCTTTTGTAAATTCATTATCGTCTATCACAATTCCCAAAAATGTTTGTGAAGCACTTGATCCTAGATGGCGACAAGTCATGATTGATGAAATGCAGACCCTTGATCATAATGGTACATGGGAATTGGTTCATCTTCCTCCTAGGAAGAAAGTTGTTGGTTGCAAATGAATTTATGCTATTAAAGTTGGTCCTAATGGTGAAATTGAACATCTTAAAACTCCTCTTCTAGCCAAGGGTTAAACTCAAATCTATGGACTTGATTATGGAGATACTTTCTCACGGATGGCAAAGATCACTACGATTCATCTTCTTCTTGCCATGGTGGTTATACGCCATTGGTCCCTGTATCATTTGGACGTTAAAAATGCATTTCTTCTTGGTGAATTAGATGAGGAGATTTACATGGAGCAACCTCCTGGTTTTGTTGCTCAAGGGGAGTTTGGTCTAGTGTGTAAACTTTGACGATCTCTCTATGGTCTTAAATTATCTTTTGTTTGGAATGAAAAGGACCAAAGCTGATCACTCTGTCTTCTACTATCATAAATCTTTTGGAAAATATGTTTATTTGGTTGTTTATGTTGATGACATTTTCATTATAGGAAAGGATGACATCACAACATCTCAATTAAAGCAACATTTATGCAATCACTTTCAAACAAAAGATCTTGGTCATCTAAAATATTTTCTTGAAATAGAAGTAGCTCATCCAAAGGAGGCATTGTTGTTTTCCAAAGGAAGTATGCCTTGGATCTTCTGAAGGAAACCAAGATGTCTAATTGTAAACTCGTTAACAGTCCTATGGACCCTTACAAAAAGTTAGTGCCAAATATAGGAGACTTATACTCAGATCCAGAAAAGTATAGGAGATTGGTTAGGAAGCTCATATATCTTACTATTACTAAGGCAGTTGGAGTCCTGAGTCGATTCATGAATTCACCTTGTATTTATCATTGGAATGTAGTAGTTTGTATTCTCAAGTACATAAAGAAGGTTCTAGGTCAAGGTCTTTTGTATAAAGATAAAGGAAATAGTCAAATTATTGGATACTGTTATGCTGATTGGACAGAATCTGATATAGATCGACGCTCTACTACTGATTATTGTGTGTAGCTTGGTGGTAACCTTATCTCATGCAAGAGCAAGACACAGAATACTGTTTCTCGATCTTGTGCAGAAGATGAATATAAATCTATGGCCTTAGCTACATGTGAATTGGTGTAGGATAAACAACTCATACAAGAATTGAAGTTTTATGAAATTTCTCCAATGCATAGCTCTCCATATTGCCTTCAATCTAGCGCTTCATTAGAGGACAAAGCACATTGAAATTTATTGTCACTTTGTAAGGGAAAAAGTGTTGCTCAAGGAAATTAGGACTGAATTTGTTTGCTCATATGACGAGTTTCCACATCAATTAACAAAACCATTGAAAGGTCCTTGGAATCAATACTTGATTTCCAAACTTGGAACATGTGATTTATATGTTCCAACTTGAGGGGGAGTGTTAAATATAATTTGTATTTAATGTTAGTTGTTAGTTGAGTTGTATTTTATCTTTCATTTATGGTTGTATGTTAGAAGTAGGTCGCAGTTGAGCTCACTCTACTGGTCTCATATAATCTTGTTCATCTCTATTAATAACATGTTTTGAGCTAAGTGGAAGTGAATCACTCAAATTTTTCCTATATTCAACTACAGTTTTCATTTTCAAGTTTTCAATATTCAAAAAATATGTTTGCTTGCACTTGATATTTTTTATTTTCAAAAAATAATATTGATAAATTTAATCATTTTTAGTAAAAATATTATAAAATATTTAAATGTATAGTTTAAATACATTTATATATAATTTTTGTTATACTTAAAATATTGTTATTAAATTTTCATATAGTTTTAATTTTTGAAAACACTGAAAACAACTTTTCTCTATTTTCTGTTTTCAATTGTTTTTTTTAAATGTTTTTTAAATTGAAACCAAACATATTTTTACTACTATTTCAGGTTTTTTTGTGAAAATGAAAACAGAACATTCAAAACAAATGCCACCTAATATTCCCAAATACAGAATTTCAACTACTTAATTCTGCTTTTCAGTTTAGATCCACACATGTAGGTAATTTAGGTTAAAGTTCTGCCTGTTAATACGTGTTTGTGTGTGAGGAAGACCATGCAGTAAACTAGATATAAGACAGTCTTAAAACTAAATTTGCTTTGTGTAACTATTAGTTATTATCAGGCATCCTATATTGTTCTAAATACCAATAGTGCATAAACTAAAGCTTGTCATCGAATAATCAACTATCTCTATCAATTTGTTTAAAACAAACTTAAAATTGAAGTCAGCATCAGCCATCAATGAAAAGCCTATAACTCAGTAGATATGAATAGAGTATTACAAACGATAAATTGCAAATGTCCAACCCACCTATAGATAAGGCCTTGCTTGTAAAGCCTTACAAAAGCCTCTGTCACGGCCCTAGATCTTCTGTCATCCATTGTGAAGCACTAAAATAGAATGTGAAATACAAATAAATGCAACAGCCATGGTAGGAAATGACCTGAGAAATAACTAACTGACTTGGACAAGCTGTTTCATTGTCTTAACTATGTTGCAAGTTTCTGCTCATGGGTTTTATATATAAGGATTAAGGGTGCTTCTAGATTGGACAGGCAAAGCGAAGCACTAAACAGATTATATATTTACCTCACGAGACCAATCCAAAGAGGCTCCTAATCGGCGTAATTGTTGTAATATTGTGCCCCCATACTTGTGTTTCCACTCCCAAACCTATTTTGCCAATATTCAGCAAAGTCATGAATCAGAATATGCAAATAAAAAGGTAGCAAATTATCAAGAATCTTGAATTCAAAGATTGTTATTAACATACCTCGGAAACAAATTTCTCACGGCCCAGATCATGCCTTGTAAGTTTTTTTTCACGCATTAACTTTTTCTCCACAACTACCTGTGTCATAGTGATCATAATTGAATTTCACCTCACAACAGATATGCTGAAAACAGAAAAATTACAATATATATCATTAAAAGTAATACACAGTGCATTAGCACCATAACTAAAAACTGAAATAGGGTTACAGTACCATTTAATGCCAAAGAGGGTATGACATCAATTGTCATAAAAATTGTAGACAATACTGCCCATGCAGCCCTAAACTGTGTAGCAACTAGCAACACAACTCTAATTTGTTTCTAGCCACAAATTTGGGTTAAGAAATATTACAAAATGAAAAGGTAAAAAATGTCATTGTCTCTCAACCTAAAACTTTACACAATCCCAGTGAGCAAAAACTATTTAAATTAAGCATCGAATTAAATGTGCATAGGCAACTGAACAATAACAACAAACCTTTATCCCACTGGGCTTCGTAGGAAGTTGAACAACTGGTTTTTAGAAGAAATACTTCTTAAAAATAGAGTCCAAATGCAAAATAACCATTTCCTTTTCTAAAAAAGTTTCTCTCGTCATAAGTTATCTAAACAATAATGTTTGTAATCCTAGGCCAATTAACTGGCTCTTTCTGCCAACCATAAATCCACAACATACACAAAAATTGATAAATTCCAAAAACAGTTGTGAACTACACAAGATCTTCTCAATTTAGACACAGAACCTGCGTAGCAATTCCAGCATGATCCATTCCAGGCACCCACAAGGCATTGTATCCAGACATTCTGCGCCATCGAATCATTGTGTCCTGCAGGCAACAAATGACATTGAGAGTAACTGTTTAGAACAGCTACTATCTACTAAACAATGAAAATGGATTATATAGATACCTCTATTGCGGCTGTAAGAGCATGACCTATATGGAGAGCACCCGTCACATTTGGAGGGGGCAAAACCTATAACAGCACAATCAGATTCCTGATAGACAAAAAAATAAAACTGCAAGAAACAACATAACATAAATCTTTTCAAGATTAAAGCAAGATCAAGACACTATATTTTATTTCAAATACAAAAGGGATAAACATTAACCTCAATAGCATAATATTTGAGAACCTATTCCTGCAATTCCATCTGAGATGATCAACAACCATGTAAACACTATTGAATTTTGAGAAACTAGACTACTAAGATAAATTACTGCAAGATATGGACCAATAGATTTTGCACATTTTAATAGAAGGATCTCAAATTGAGAAAGATCACTTCCACAGTTCCACTATATAGCAAAAGTTAACTTTACACTCCATATATAAATCTCCAATTACACCATCTAAGTGAATATGCAAAATCATTTTTAATTCTGAGGCAGAAAATTTGCAGCCAAAAACAACATCACATAGTATCTGAAACCAACACATACAAGTTAACAAAACACTTACAATAACAAAAGGTGGTTTGGAGCTGTTAACATCTGCCACAAAATAACTTGATTTCTCCCACCATTCATACCACCTAAATTATAATAAACACAAAAGTTAAACATTTCGTAAATTTACAGTGCAATGATCATATGAATGGAATTAAAACCCACGATTTCTCCACGGCACTTGGACTATACTGCTTCGCCATCTGTCGAGCCATACACTTCTTCTCACCCAATGGAGTCACAGGATCAACATAATCTTCAGTATTCTCATCCTCCGCACCACGCTTCACAACTTTCTTTTCACTCTTTTTAGAAGCATTGGATGATTGCTGAGCTTGTTGCTGCCAGCACGAAACGGAAGAAAACAAAAAAAGCAAAGATTCTAAACATTATTGACAATAGCAAATTGATAAAGGCGTAGAGAAATAATAAAAACATGGCAATATCAAAACAAGTGTTGAAATTCCAAGACAGGGAAATCGGGAGCTCTAGTCACCTGAGCTTGCTTAAGAAGAAATTTCTCTTTCTTCAATTGCTTCTCCCTAGCCTGTGACAAAGGCACAAGTTTGTCACATGAGAAAGTAAAAATCAGAAACCAGTAGATAGTATAATTCCACCCAAATAAAAGAAAATTGGCAACAGACAAATAAATCAAGGCTACTAAGAAGAGGCGATCAAAAAGCTTGATATTTTCCTAAACCCTGAATGGTAAAACAATAAGTTGAATGAAATGGTACAGATTTTAGTGATCCAAAGAAAGTATTTCATAAATTGAACGAAAACCGGTTACTTCAAATTGAATTTCTTTGCATTTGAAATTTGTAAAGAAACAGAGTGAAAGGATTATTAGATGGTGATGGGAATGCCTTTTCTTCCTTTTTCTTTTTCTTCTCAGGGTCTTCGGGGGTGGGTTGCAGCTGCTCTTTGTTGTTTGCAGAGGAATCCATTGATGGAGAGCGAGGAATGTTGGGAGAGTGAAGAGTGCGTACCCAAAGCAAAGGAAGGGTCTTTGAATAGAGAGAGGAAGCAAAGTCAGAAACCAACTAAACTGAGGTTCTTTTCTTTTCTTCTAACTTGAACTTGCAGCTACAATAAGAGAAATAACCTTACCTTAACTGACTGAAAACCCTCAATTAGAGCTGTAAAAACCGGCTAGCTGGTTCGTTTAACCCGGCTCACCTGCTAATGAGTCCTAAAAAAACTAGTCCGGCGCAGCCCACCACAGGTTGGTGGGTTATACGGGTTGGCCCACCTAAAATAAAAAAATAAACCAGAAAATCAATTTTTTAAAGCAAATTTCCAGAAACCAAATAAGAATAACCTGTTATGAATTTTACCATAACCTGTGATTCATGTTAATTCATAATAAATTAATAACCATTCACAGTAATTTGAGCAATTTAAGCACAAAAAAATTCATATTAGTATAAACAGAGAATAACCTGTGATTCATGTGAATTCATAATAATTAATAACCATTCACAGTACTTTGTGCAATTTAAGCAGAAAAAAAATCATTCATGACCCATATCCATGTTCAACTAGCAACAACCTTGTGGTGAATTTTACCATAACAAGAAACAATACAGATGAGATCCACAACCTCGTGTGACAAACGACAATCAACATTCTTGTGAACAATGTGGCCATAAGAAAACCCTAAACATCACAACCCACACACATACTGTCTAACATTAACTAAGAATATGAGAAATCAGGAATTTAAGAAACACCCTACAACCACAAGTCAGAAAATGTTTTATAGGGAACAAGTCACAAAACAATCAAAACATTGCCTAGACAGCGGCAGGTGGTGCGTCGCGATTCTGACTCTATGCGATGGCGTGTGGCAGCGCAACCGTAAGTGGGTCGCAGCCTCGCGGTGGCCAATGGCGGAGTGTGGCGCAGCCTCGCGATGGTTAGCGGCGGAGTGCTCGCGAACTCCAGTGGTGAGTCGTTGGGTTAAGTTGGTGGTGTGCGGTGGTGTGCGGCGGAGGGAGTCGCGGACCAACAGAGGGGAGCGGCGGACCAACAGTGTGAAGGTTTCCAGCTAGGGTTTGATACTAAGGAGAGATTGAGAGTGAACAGATTCTTTTTTATCTCACGCGGGTAATTCTACAAACCTACAAAGTTTTTATTTTTTAATACAATGGGAACTTACGGGTCAAGCCCGGCTCATTCAGGTTTAACCTCTGGTGAACCGGGAAATAAGTGAGATGAGTCCACTTTCTTTTGTTATTAACTTGCTTTTAAAATAATTAATCCGGCTCAGTCCCGATCTGTGGTAGGGCAGCTGACCCGTGGACTAAAACCTGTTTTGACCGTTTGCTTCGTTTATTTATTTAACAAAAAACTTTTGCTTCTTTCTTTTTTCCAGTTAAATCAAAATCCTTTTTTAACCTTCTTTTTTTGTTATTGTTGATAATTTTTTTGGTCCTTGTTCTAAGAATTTAAATGAAGGAATCAAAAGAGATTAGAATTAGTGTGTACCGATTATAAAGAATGGTTTTAAGTATAGAGAATAAAAAGAAAAAATTTTAAATTTGTAGAATCGAATAATTAAACCTAACAAAAATTATTAACGTTAATGTTTTAACCTAACTTTATGGTCTTAAAAATGTACTCTAATAATCCATCGAAATTTATGATAAATACAGCTTTTAAGATGATTATTATATATATTATATTAAGATTATTATTATAAAAATTAAAAATTTAAGCATATATTACAAATGTGGTTGAATAACAATCTATCATTTTTAGATTGTTGCATACACTAATAACCAAAAACATTTCCTTTTCTTTTATAGAAAAATAGAAAACAAGAATTTTTATGTTATTTGAAATAAAACAAAAAGGGGAAAGTTACATTGTTTATCCATTTTTTTTATTGGATAAAAAGAAAAATATACTTTGATTAAACAATTTTTCCTTGGATAAAAATAAAATATGGTAAGGAAATTTGGGTTATTATGACAAAAAATCTCTTCTTTATTCACATTTTCCTCTTTGTTGAGATCGCTTCATATTCACATACTATCATTATAATTATAGCTAGTCTCACCTCATTGTGAACGATCTCACTCATTCTGGCACCATGGTTATATGAGTAGATGCAAGGCACGGAAATATAAATGAGCAAACAGGAAATATTGACAGTGTACGTGCATGTCTGGTTTTCCTTTCAATTTGTTGCACACATCATTCGAGATGTGTACGTGGATATTTCTGCCAATTCCATTTTGCAAAAGTAAGGATTGAGATGCTTTTGTAATCACATTAAACTTAAGTTGCAAAGTAAATCCAAACATTATGTTACCGAGTGAATGATGATCAAATTCTACTTACATCCCTCACCTCAATTTAATCAAAGTTCAATAATTTAACACCATAATTTACAATCTCCAAACATTTTGGAGTACCATACCATCAAGATACAACTTCACAAACCAGGCCGAATTCCTATTCCTCACATTCATGCATGGTAATTAACATAGGAAGCTGAATGACGATGAAAAGGAAGACATCAATATTCAATAGTGAGAAAATAGAAGCCACCACAAGATTAAATGATAAAATTTTAACAACTTGCACCGCCAGAAGACAGCAACAACAATGCTAATCTGGGAAACATTTACAACGTGTTGGTGAATCTGCATCAGCAAGCCAAATTTGGTCACCACATCAAGCTATTCACTTAATCTCTCAAGATGTTTATCCTTTTCAACAGACAAGAGATGATCTCGGTGATGTAGGAAGTTCGGTGCATGATGACCAACGAATTACTGATTCAGTCACCATGAAATCAAGTTGCTCACGCTCGCCGAGTCCAATTGTTCGGTTTCTCTTGTTGTGGAGTGGCAATGCCCAATGCCCATTTGTTCCACCTGCCCTTTTACCCTCTAAAAGCTTGCAATCCATCTCTTTTATTTCATGTCCTAAGCAAAGTGGAGCATCTGATTGTAGAACCAATAATACACATAAAACATCAGCTTAAAGAACTGAAAAAATGTACTCCAGAAATCAACGTGGATAGGTTAAATGAAAAACTCTAAACGTACCTCCAACAATTGCATTTACATTAGACATGTTAGTTAGGAATTCTGATAAACAGCTCCTTTGGTCAACAACAGAACTGGAGCAGAGAAATGCAAAGCTAGGCATTGAGGGAACAGTAGAAGAAAATTCCAAATCAATGTAACCTCCTGAGCTCTGAAATGAAAATCCACCAGAAACAGAACAAGGTGTCACTGGTTCCTCAGAGAAGGAAGAAAATGATGATTTGCATGTGAATGTAGGCAATTGAGTGCCACATGTAGGAGATTCAGCACCAAAGCTGATGTCCTCTTTCCTGGACATAAACAAGGTCGAGAATGAGTTGCTACCTACTTCCCGCTCTCTACAACTTATAATTTTATGTTCACTTAGTTGTTCTCCATTTGTATGATGGCTTTCCATCCAGTGATGATCTGCAAAGGGAAAGTCCGTTGAAGTTTAGAAAACAGATTTTTGTGGTATCATTTCTTTCTTCTTTTTTGAAACCACTGGCCATCTTAATTAAACTAACATATGTAATAGCTTAGTTTGTATATCAATTGGACACCCATTATTGTGTTTGAACACATCCAATATATATATATATATATATATATATATATATATATATATATATATATATATATCAATAATTGCTAGTCCGAGTCTAAGTTAGGGTCTTGTGCCATCTGGATGGCATAACAGTCATCGGACTGTAATTCTTCATTTTCTTCGATTTCTTCTTCAGAATCCAAAGAGGATAATACTTCAAGCAGTTTCTTTTTTAATTCTTTTTTATCTTTGGTCGGTCCTACCAAATCTTCAATCTTTAATGGAGAAGATGAAGCTGAAGCAGGAGTAATGGAAGCTTTAGGTGGAGAATTCTTGAACTGTCGGAACTTAGTGTCGACGTAGTCAATGTTAAACTTTTGCCACCAGAATACCTTCACAGTTAGGCAAACTTGTTTTGAAAACGGGTCTCCCATGTGATGATGAATCTGGTACTGGGGTTGCATCAGCCAACCAATTCCCATTTTTGACAAAAAACTAGTTAATTTGTATTTAGAAGGAATTGATGGAGATATTTCTTTAAAAATGTCGTACATTTTCACAATTCGAGAGGGTAAAATGCTTTTTACTGGACCAAAATCAATTACCCATTTAATAAACCAAGAAGGTAATCGAGTTGGTAATTCATTTTTGAAACTTATATACCAGGAATGCTTGGGATTAGTATTTAAAAGAATTTTACTCCAAGCTTCTTGATAGTCAAAGTAATTAAAAGAAGTTGGCTTAAAAGGTCGAGAAAAGCCTTTTGGAGTCAACCAATTTTGATTCCAATCAGTTGGACATAAAACATTTAGAATTTTTAATTTTGAGTAATTAATAAGAGGATTTTTTGGATCCTTTTCTGGAATTAATTCAACAGAATTAGTATCCAGCAAAATCATTTGATAAAAATTTATGGTTTTTTCAAAATTATTGGGAATCCACGCCCATCCTTTAGGGCTTATTCTGTCAATTATAATGGAGGGCTCTTCTTCTTCCCATTCTGGTTCGATCGGTAGAACCGGAATACACGGAGATTTTATGTGGTAATCTTTCTGAGCATTTATAGGATCAGGAGTTTTAGAAGAGCTAGGTGTCTTTAGGGGAGGAAAATTTCCTTTGGATGATAATTCTGAGGGGGTCTTTTTAGTTAAGGAGGAGGGTAATACTCGGGTATTATCTGAGGTATTTAAAGAGGACTTCATCGCATATGAAGGGGCCAAATCTGCAATACTTAAGGGTTTTAATTTAGAGGTGGTGTCTGTTAGGGCGGTTTTTCCTGAGGGTCTCATTTCGGAGGGGGAGTGCCCTGAAGAAATTCTCTGGTTAGAAAATCTGGAATAGAATTATTAATTCCTTTTATAAATTCAATTTTGAAGTCAAAACAAGATAAAATACTTTGCCATCGGGCAAAAATTTGTTTAGAAACAATATTTTTAACGTCTTTTTCTAGAACTTCTTTAGCTGATTTACAATCAATTTTTAATTATAATTATTTAGAAGAAAAAGAAGAAAATATTCCCTTTTTTAATTGGTTCTCGGAAAACTGTTTTAATAAGCTTCAAATAAATGTTTTAAAAATCGCTGAAAAAATATGGAAAACATCTAAAGGAGAAATTATCAGTATAATTCCCCCCTTAGAAGAAGTAAAATTTCCTAATATTCAAAATCATGAAGTAATAGCCTCCCCTTTTAAAATGATAACTGAAAAAAGGGATATTAATATTAAAGATATTCAAAACTTACATACTCAGTTAAATTATATGAATCAACTTGTTCATATAATTGCTACTGAAGTAATAGATAAAGAATTACCCCCTAAAAAGTTAGAAAGATCTTTAATTAAACCATTTAAATTCTCGGAAGAGGAATTAAAACATATAAAATTAGGAAAAGATTTCATGTTAGACGAAATAAATAAAAAATTGGATGCTTTAAAAATTAATAAAGTCAATACTATAATAATACCCGATGAAGAATTAGGAGAAATAAATAGGGAACAGTTTGACGATAATTTATTTAAAGTTAATAAATTAAGAAGAAATGCTAGGAGTAGCTCTTCCTTAGGTCCTACCCCTAGACCTACTACTATAAATTATTATAATAGGCCCACTCTCCCTGATATTCAGTTTGAAGAATGGGAGCTGGAGTCACCATCCTCTTTTGATGGCTCTAGTATCTATGAATGGAACATAGACGGGCTAACCGAAATGCAAATCTTAAGAAAAACAAATGAAATGACTATGGCAGCCTCAGCCTATAGAACAAAACAAGATGCGGCTACTACGGTTAAGCTGCTAGTAACAGGGTTCACTGGCCAATTAAAAGGTTGGTGGGATCATTACCTCTCCGAAGAAGAAAGGTTTAATATAATGAATAGTGTAAAACAAGAAGCCGATCAGGTAATGCCTCTTATGGTAGAAACCTTAATTTTAGCCATTATCCATAACTTCGTAGGAGATCCTCAATTATTTGACCAAAGAATATCATTAATTCTTCACACAATTAGGTGTAAAACCCTAGGTGATTTTAGGTGGTACCATGATAATTTTATCACCTTAGTCTTAACTAGGCCTGATTGTAGAAAAACCTTCTGGAAAGAAAGATTTTTGGCTGGACTTCCTTCTACTTTTGCCGATAAGGTAAGAGAAAGTCTACCTAGATTATATAATGATATCCCCTTAAGAGATTTAACATATGGAAGATTAAGTACGGCTACAAAATTAATAGGATTAGAAATTTGTGACACTCTTAAATTACAAAATCAAATTAAAAGAAATCAGGAAATGGGAATAAAAGAATTAGGTAATTTTTGTAGTCAATACGGTTATGAAAAGCCTATTCCTCCCTCTGAAAAAAGAAAGAGACAGCTAAGAAAACAAAAGAATTTTAAAAATCCTCAACCTACTCAGAGAAATAACTTTAAAAAATTCTCTAAAAAAGTCAATAAGCCTAATAAATCAAATATAGTATGTTATAAGTGTGGAAGAATTGGACATATGAAAAAAGATTGTAGGGTCAAAGAAAAAATAAAAGCTTTAAAAATGAGTGAAGAATTAAAAGAACAAATAGCTAATTTATTAATATTAGAAGAAGAATCTTCTGAAGAAGAAGAAGAATCGATAATAGAAAATAATGAATTAACTGAAAATTCTGATAGCGAAAACGAAGAAAATATTCACACATGTGAAAATTTAGATAATTGTAATTGCTCTTTCAAAATTAATATGATTAAGGCAGAAACTAAATTAGCCCTAGAAATGGTGGATAAAATGGCTAATGAAGAAGACAAATTAGAATATTTATTAAAATTAAAAAATATGATGATAGAACAAGAAACAAGTAAAGAAACTAAAGAAAAAGAAAAATTTGCTGGATATAATTTTTCAGAAATTTTAAAAATGGATGCTTTAAATAAACCAGTTACAATAAAAGATTTGCAGAAAGAAATAAAAGAGTTAAAACAAGAAGTACAAGAATTAAAATTAAAATTAGAAAATCTAACCGAACAATTTAATAATAATATTGGTTCAACCTCTAATTCTCCTAGCGAAGAAACAGAGTTAATTAATCAAATAAAAATTCTACAACAAAAATGGCAAATTAAAATAGCATTATCCATAGGAAACTCCTTTCATAAAAATTTCATAGCATTAGTAGATTCAGGAGCAGATTTAAATTGTATAAGAGAAGGATTAATTCCTACCCAATATTACGAAAAATCTTTACAGAAGTTATACACTGCTAATAATTCTAAATTAAAAGTACAATATAAACTGTCTAATGCTAATATTTGTAATAAAGGAAAATGTTTTAAAAATAGTTTTATTTTAACTAAAGACATTACAGAAGAAATAATTTTGGGTACTCCTTTCTTAACTCAAATATATCCTTTTGAAGTATCTACTCAAGGAATAAAACATAAAAATCATCTTTTTGAATTCATAAACCCCATTAAATCCAAAGAAGTCTTAACCCTAAAAGATTTAACTGAAAACAAATTTATAAATAAAATTGAAAGTAAAAATGAGCAAATCTATAAATTACAATTAGAAATAAAATATCAAAGAATTGAAAAACAATTAAAGGACACTCTAATAAAAAAGACTTTTGAAAATCTTCAAAAAGATTTTGAAAAAGAGATTTGTGCTGAAATACCCTCTGCTTTTTGGGATCGGAAGTATTTCACTATTAAATTACCGTATATAGAAGGATTTCATGAAAATAACATACCAACTAAAGCAAAATCAGTACAAATGAATAAAGAAACTCTTAATTATTGCAGAAACGAAATACAGCAATTTTTGGATAAAAAATTAATTAGACCAAGTAAATCCTCATGGAGTTGTTCTGCATTTTATGTTATGAATGTTTCTGAAATAGAACGAGGAGAACCAAGAATGGTTATTAATTATAAACCCCTTAATAATGTCTTAAAATGGATTAGATATCCGCTTCCAAATAAACAAGAATTAATAGGAAGATTATATCAAGCAGTAATTTTTTCAAAATTTGATCTAAAATCCGGTTATTATCAAATTAAAATGGCGGAAGAAGATAAATATAAAACTGTTTTTACAGTTCCTTTTGGGCATTATGAATGGAATGTAATGCCTATGGGACTTAAAAATGCTCCTTCTGAATTTCAAAATATTATGAATAATATATTTAATCCTTACTCCGAATTTGCCGTAGTCTACTTAGACGATGTGTTAATATTTTCTAATACGATAGAACAACACTTAAAACATCTAAAGATATTCAAAGAAATAATAAAGAAAAATGGTCTAGTTATTTCAAAAAGAAAAATAAAAATGGGACAGACCAAAATAAGATTTTTAGGCCATGAAATATTTCAAGGAAAATTAACCCCTATAAGTAGAAGTATTGAATTTGCAAATAAATTTCCTGATGAAATAACAACTAAAAATCAATTACAAAGGTTTTTAGGATGTATTAATTACGTAGCAGACTTCCTTCCCCACATAAGAATTACTTGTCAGCCCCTTTTCACTAGACTTAGAAAAAATCCTAAGCCTTGGACTGAACAACATACGAAAATAATTAAAGAAATAAAAAGTCTTGTCAAAACTTTACCCTGTTTAGGAATCCTTCATCCTAACGCTAAAATCATTGTAGAAACAGATGCGTCTGAAATAGGATTTGGAGGAATTTTAAAACAAACCTTTTCAGGAGAAAAAGAACAAATAGTAAAATTCCACCCAGGAGCTTGGGCCGGAGCTCAAACTAATTACAGTGTCATTAAAAAAGAAATTTTAAGCATAGTATTATGTATTAATAAATTTCAAAATGATTTGATGAACAAAGAATTTCTTTTAAGAATTGATTGTAAATCAGCTAAAAAAGTTCTAGAAAAAGACGTTAAAAATATTGTTTCTAAACAAATTTTTGCCCGATGGCAAAGTATTTTATCTTGTTTTGACTTCAAAATTGAATTTATAAAAGGAATTAATAATTCTATTCCAGATTTTCTAACCAGAGAATTTCTTCAGGGCACTCCCCCTCCGAAATGAGACCCTCAGGAAAAACCGCCCTAACAGACACCACCTCTAAATCAAAACCCTTAAGTATTGCAGATTTGACCCCTTCATATGCGATGAAGTCCTCTTTAAATACCTCAGATAATACCCGAGTATTACCCTCCTCCTTAACTAAAAAGACCCCCTCAGAATTATCATCCAAAGGAAATTTTCCTCCCCTAAAGACACCTAGCTCTTCTAAAACTCCTAATCCTATAAATGCTCAGAAAGATTACCACATAAAATCTCCGTGTATTCCGATTCTACCGATCGAACCAGAATGGGAAGAAGAAGAGCCCTCCATCATAATTGACAGAATAAGCCCTAAAGGATGGACGTGGATTCCCAATAATTTTGAAAAAACCATAAATTTTTATCAAATGATTTTGCTGGATACTAATTCTGTTGAATTAATTCCAGAAAAGGATCCAAAAAATCCTCTTATTACCAATTACTCAAAATTAAAAATTCTAAATGTTTTATGTCCAACTGATTGGAATCAAAATTGGTTGACTCCAAAAGGCTTTTCTCGACCTTTTAAGTCAACTTCTTTTAATTACTTTGACTATCAAGAAGCTTGGACTAAAATTCTTTTAAATACTAATCCCAAGCATTCCTGGTATATAAGTTTCAAAAATGAATTACCAACTCGATTACCTTCTTGGTTTATTAAATGGGTAATTGATTTTGGTCCAGTAAAAAGCATTTTACCCTCTCGAAGTGTGAAAATGTACGACATTTTTAAAGAAATATCTCCATCAATTCCTTCTAAATACAAATTAACTAGTTTTTTGTCAAAAATGGGAATTGGTTGGCTGATGCAACCCCAGTACCAGATTCATCATCACATGGGAGACCTGTTTCCAAAACAAGTTTGCCTAACTGTGAAGGTATTCTGGTGGCAAAAGTTTAACATTGACTACGTCGACACTAAGTTCCGACAGTTCAAGAATTCTCCACCTAAAGCTTCCATTACTCCTGCTTCAACTTCATCTTCTCCATTAAAGATTGAAGATTTGGTAGGACCGACCAAAGATAAAAAAGAATTAAAAAAGAAACTGCTTGAAGTATTATCCTCTTTGGATTCTGAAGAAGAAACCGAAGAAAATGAAGAATTACTGTCCGATGACTGTTATGCCATCCAGATGGCACAAGACCCTAACTTAGACTCGGACTAGCAATTATTGACAGAGCCATGCCTATCTTGCCAGAAGATTCGCAGCCTGGTGAATGCTCTTCGATAATTCTAAACAACGGCTCTGTGCAAGACAGCTGTCAGCAAAGTACGAGGATCCACTTAAAATAATTCTGTCAGCCAGATTGTCAGGAATCTTTGATTTTTCAAAAGAGACGGTAAAGTTTGTCGGCCTCTTTTAAAAATTCGAGATAAAGGCAAGATAATGGAAGACAAAGTGGCGCATTATCCGGAAGTGGAAGACCACGTGGCACCTTATCCGGAAATGGCAGACTAAGTGGCGAATTATCCGGACGACTTTAATTAGTTTTAATAATTATTAAATGTAACTTGTAATTCAGTTTAATTCCGGACTTCGCATCCAGCCCTTGTAACTCTATAAATAGAATTGAAGAAGAGGGGATAGACACAGCTCGGCAGAGCCTTAAAATTCTATCTCTCTCCTTCCATCCCTCTCATCTCCCCTTTGTAAATTCTCCATCTGAAATAAAACTTCCTTTGTACAACTCTGCTTTAAACCAGTTGTGCCTCTGTAAGTTTTTAATTTCTTGTTTCATTTTAATTTTCACTTTCACACGCTTAAAAATGGTATCAGAGCCTAACCAGAAAATTTTCGTCGAAAATATATAAGTATGCTCTGTGGTTGCGACTAGTTCGATCTTCCACATCAGAAAGTTTTCTTGTTCGAAGTTTGTGAAATTCTGCATTCTTGATCTTCATAATTAACTAAGTTTTAAAGATCCTCATCTTTAACTTATATCATTTTCTGTAAACTTTTAAAAGCAAGTTTAATAATCCAGAACACGATCTAGTAATTAGGATGAAGCGTTGGTCAGCCGGTAAGGGTGGTCCCGGTAGTCAGTCGTAGGAGACGCAGTAAATCCGTTGGTTTAGCCTGGTGGTCCCGGTTCGTTCCTAATTATCTCAGAAAAATGTCTAGATTAATAAAAATGCTTTCAAAAGGTAAAGAAAAGATAGATGTTAACAATGAAGAATCTGAAGAAACTAAGTTAAATATGATCCATCACGAATTAAGAATTCCTCAAATAGAACATGAAGAAATTAAAACTTATTAAAATGAAACAAGAAATTAAAACTTACAGAGGCACAACTAGTTTAAAGCAGAGTTGTACAAAGGAAGTTTTATTTCAGATGGAGAATTTACAAAGGGGAGATGAGAGGGATGAGAGGGATGGAAGGAGAGAGATAGAATTTTAAGGCTCTGCCGAGCTGTGTCTATCCCCTCTTCTTCAATTCTATTTATAGAGTTACAAGGGCTGGATGCGAAGTCCGGAATTAAACTGAATTACAAGTTACATTTAATAATTATTAAAACTAATTAAAGTCGTCCGGATAATTCGCCACTTGGTCTGCCATTTCCGGATAAGGTGTCACGTGGTCTTCCACTTCCGGATAATGCGCCACTTTGTCTTCCATTATCTTGCCTTTATCTCGAATTTTTGAAAGAGGCCGACAAACTTTACCGTCTCTTTTGAAAAATCAAAGATTCCTGACAATCTGGCCGACAGAATTATTTTAAGTGGGTCCTCGTACTTTGCTGACAGCTGTCTTGCACAGAACCGTTGTTTAGAATTATCGAAGAGCATTCACCAGGCTGCGAATCTTCTGGCAGGATAGGCATGGCTCTGTCAATAATTGCTAGTCCGAGTCTAAGTTAGGGTCTTGTGCCATCTGGATGGCATAACAGTCATCGGACAGTAATTCTTCATTTTCTTCGGTTTCTTCTTCAGAATCCAAAGAGGATAATACTTCAAGCAGTTTCTTTTTTAATTCTTTTTTATCTTTGGTCGGTCCTACCAAATCTTCAGTCTTTAATGGAGAAGATGAAGCTGAAGCAGGAGTAATGGAAGCTTTAGGTGGAGAATTCTTGAACTGTCGGAACTTAGTATCGACGTAGTCAATGTTAAACTTTTGCCACCAGAATACCTTCACAGTTAGGCAAACTTGTTTTGGAAACGGGTCTCCCATGTGATGATGAATCTGGTACTGGGGTTGCATCAGCCAACCAATTCCCATTTTTGACAAAAAACTAGTTAATTTGTATTTAGAAGGAATTGATGGAGATATTTCTTTAAAAATGTCGTACATTTTCACAATTCGAGAGGGTAAAATGCTTTTTACTGGACCAAAATCAATTACCCATTTAATAAACCAAGAAGGTAATCGAGTTGGTAATTCATTTTTGAAACTTATATACCAGGAATGCTTGGGATTAGTATTTAAAAGAATTTTAGTCCAAGCTTCTTGATAGTCAAAGTAATTAAAAGAAGTTGGCTTAAAAGGTCGAGAAAAGCCTTTTGGAGTCAACCAATTTTGATTCCAATCAGTTGGACATAAAACATTTAGAATTTTTAATTTTGAGTAATTGGTAATAAGAGAATTTTTTGGATCCTTTTCTGGAATTAATTCAACAGAATTAGTATCCAGCAAAATCATTTGATAAAAATTTATGGTTTTTTCAAAATTATTGGGAATCCACGCCCATCCTTTAGGGCTTATTCTGTCAATTATGATGGAGGGCTCTTCTTCTTCCCATTCTGGTTCGATCGGTAGAACCGGAATACACGGAGATTTTATGTGGTAATCTTTCTGAGCATTTATAGGATCAGGAGTTTTAGAAGATCTAGGTGTCTTTAGGGGAGGAAAATTTCCTTTGGATGATAATTCTGAGGGGGTTATATATATATATATATATATATATATATATATATATATATATATATATATATATATATATATATATATATATATGTATGTATGTATGCATGCATGCATATGGGATAGGATCAAAATTCAAATGACACCAAGTGTCAAACTAAGTAAAATAACACCTCCAATAACTTCTATCAAAAATGACTTTATATAACCAATAATTTAAAGTTCTCATAAAATACATCCAGTGTTGTCAAATAGCAGCTATGTCAGTGCTATCGTGCTATAGCAAGTTTGATGAAAATGCAATCACGACGGTGCCACTTTGTGAAATCCATGAAGAACACAATTGTGAGCGCCTTGTGGTGTGTCGCGGTTGTTGCGTGTTAGGGATTTTCATCCTTTGGTCTTAGACAAAACCGGGTCAGTGTGAACTGTGTTCTTTTTACTTTTTACGTATGAACTAGGGTTGTCTCCTAATAGGCCCAACAATAGTCTTTTTACTATCACAGTTAATAATCCACTTCTTGCAACTCTTCAGTTTCCAAAGTTCTAGAACCCTCCTCCTCTCCATCCAGCCTTCTCCAGTATCCTCCATCTAGCTTTTAAGTTATTATTTTGTTAATGTTTATCTAGGTTATTTTTATTTGCAAATAACATGTTTTTTATACATATTTAATTCTTATATATATTCTATTTCACTTGCTATGCAGCTTCTATTATTTGCCTGTGATGCTATCCGCTACATCCTATAGAGGATTTTCAGATTTGTGTGATTTTCTACAATCCACTATTGATAACACTGACTGCATCAAGTCTACAAAACTTTGTATAATTCAAAATTTAACTGATACTCCATCTCCCCATTTTATTTTAAGTTTCAACATATGAAATATTATTTAAAATAAAGTAAATAGATACTATTGGATTACTTATCTACGAATGCCATGTAAAATTTTATATTTTATATACATGATCAGTGCAATCAAATCATGAGTCAATGATTGTACAATAAAATTCGCTTTTGATAAAGATTTATTGGAGTTTGAGGCATCATTTTACTATGATTGACACCTAGCAACATTTGACCCTATCCCTACACACACACCTACACCTACAATTACGAATACAAATTAAATAGCTTAAGTATATAGAATAGACACTAAGAGCAAAAGAAAATCAGGTTTAACTTACCCAAAACCTCCTTGGCAGTCAGCCTTAGAGAAGATTCTGTGCAGAGCATTCCCCTAATCAAATCCTTAGCTGATTCAGAAATGCAATCCCAAGGCTCAGACGGGAACCTCAAGTTAGCAGTCTTAACAGCCTCAAATATCCTTAACTTTGTCTTTCCCCAAAATGGAGGCATCCCACTCAGTAGAATGTAAAGAATAACCCCTGCACTCCAAATATCAGCAGCCTGGTCATATGCACCTGCCAGTACCTCTGGAGCTATATAGAATGGACTGCCAACTAACCCATGCAAACTCTGTCCTGCTTAAACAAACCCCAATTTTTGAAGATGAAAACCAGGTTTTTTCAGTGGAGCAATGGAAATTGCAAGAAAGATTTAATAGCTTCAAAGGAGCAAGAAAAGCAAGTACCAGGCTTGATGTAGGTTGCAAGCCCAAAGTCTGCCAATTTAATAGGAGATGAGGAAGCTCTAGTTGCCAAGAGAATGTTCTCAGGCTTCAAATCTCTATGAACAACCCCATTCTCATGACAATACAAAACCATCTGCATGAGATGCCTAAAGAGAACCCTGGCTTCAAATTCAGAAAACCGCCCTTGCTTCTCTAACAGATGAAACAACTCTCCTCCAGCACAAAGCTCCATCACCAAATGAACAAAATCCTCCTCTTCATAAACTGCCTTGAGATCTACAACATTTGGGTGCCCAGATAACCTGGCCATTATCTCAATCTCAAGTTTAACACTCTGCAGATCATCTGAAGTAACCAACCTATCTTTAGCAATAGATTTGCAGGCCAAAACCTCTCCAGTCAGCTTGTCAGAGCATGATCTTATGACACCAAATTGCCCCCAACCCAACTGCTCTCCAAGAATGTATCGATCTTTTAATCGAGAGATTTGATTCGTGTCCAATATGGTTTCAGTCAAGCTTGATACCTTGTAACAATTATACGAAGTTGAATGTTCAGTGCTGCTGTTGCTCTTGGCAACAGCCATAACAATGATCTAATCCCACTTCAAACCCACAAAAATCAGTAACAATAAGTTTACCCTATTCTCTTCTTCTAAAGATCTGATTGGAAGATAGGGATGATCACTTTGACAAAATAAGATTGCTAAACACCAATGCCAAACTTGATCTTCTTATTAACACCACCGTCCACCAAAATCTCACTTCAAGACAAAATCCTTGAAGAAACTCAACTTGGTAACTTGGTTTACATTTGCTAAAGATATCTAATGTAAATATAAGGCACACAAAACCATGAATTTAATAAGTAAAAAGCAAAAATAGATTAAAAAAAATGCGAAAGCTTGACTCCTCAACCAAAACCACTTCTTCTCCCCTTTCCAAATCAGTTATCTGCAAAAACAAAGACATGAGTCTCCTATTTTTTATTGCAAAATAGCTAATTAAGGTAAACAAAAAATTGTATACAGCAAGTAATTACTTCTGGATCAAGATAAAAAGTCGACATAATTCAAATTTGGAGCTCCAACAGATTTAAATTTTACAAAAGTCTAAAAGCAGATCCTAGAACATCCCCACAAAAAAACAAAACATTTTTGGGATAAAAAATTTTCGACATATAATGACCAATAATAAACTCTAAAACGACACACTCACACAATAAATTAAGAAAAAAAATCACCCGGAACCCATGAACCAAACAAAGAAAACAATCAAAAACAGCACAAACCTGTGAAACCTCAGTCGAAACTAAATAACCCAGATCCTAGAAAATCCGTCAAAAGATAAGCTGCCAATAAATGTGGAAAATTGAAAAAGATAAGGATAATCTGAGAGAGAGACGAACTGAACCCAATGAGGAAATGAAGAAGAGAGGGAATTTGTTGGAGCAGTGGGTCCGGACTTCAACCAAGGCCTTCTCCGAAGCTAAAACCCAAATGTTTGTTCGGTTCTATTCTGTCTGTTCAAATTGAGAAGGGACATAACATCCCTTCCTAAATTGAGAAGGGACACCTCTTTCCAATTTGGTGTTTTATCTTGTTATTTTATATCCGTATATACGGTAAATTACAATATAAAAAATATGTAAATGATCATTATCGATAGTTAAATTTAAAAAGAATAATCTATATATACACTGAGTTTTACTACGTCAATATACTATCCATAGCTCTTAATTACGGATGGCATAGGGTATTTTTAATTACGGATGGCAACTGGAAGAAATTTTAATTTTTATCGAGTATTTTTAAGTTTGGATAATATTATTTTTTATAACTTATATTTAAATTTATTTATAATTTATTAAATAAATTATATGTTATATATTTATTATATTTAATTTATTAATTATTAAATAAATTATATGTTGAGTTAGTAATTATATCTTAGTTTTAATTGTTCATAAAAGTGTAGATTTGTATATAGATATGTGAGATTTTGTTTAATATATAATTATATATAAAACATAGAAAGGAGACCACCAATACCGGTCCTCATCAAAATCGAGACAGGGACGGATAGTATCACAATAGTAAGTATAATTATTATCCCTACTTTTAATTTAAAACAGGATTATGAATTATAATTGAATAAAGTTTCTTTACATGTCCATGTATACTTATTCAAATATGTATGTCATATTAGTTACTGGTATCAAAGAATGCAAATAAAAATGCATTATGTTAATTTATCTTTTAATTATTTTGGTTGATTGGTTGTCATGCTATATTTCGTATTTCGGTATGAAGTCTCTTTTGACATCTTTCAATTTTTAATGCTGATGTGAAATCCTCCCAGTCTTTTTTACTTATTCTTTTAAGTCTAATTTTATTTTTTGGATTTCAGTCATGTTGAAATCCAAAATCTTTTTCTTGCCACCCTTTCTTGAGAGTATTTAAGTCTTCTATCCTATGATTATTAAATACTTTTAAGAGGAAATGTGTGACCAATAAATCTTAAATTGACGTAGTGTGAACGAAATTTACTCTTTCTTTATTGTCAATCTTTGTTTTTCATCATCTAGCTCGTTTGGTTGTAATAAGCTTGCAAACATACCAATTATGTAAAAGTTATTTGAGAGTTATTTTCGTAATAAGCTTGCAAACATACATATGAACCTATCAATCTAAATATGCAAACAACCTTTGAACCTAAAAGTTTATTAACATAAGAAAATCATAAAACATGATATAATGACTCATCAAACAAATAGTCTTGTCAACACATATTATTTTCTGACCAAAAATATAATAATAGAAAATATGAAACAATGATTCGGGATATCACATTTCAAGTAAGGCTAACGTTTTATTTAAATATTTAATTAAAAAATTTGGTAAGCTAAAAAGTTTTATTAATGATAATAATAAACTATAAAATACAAGAAGTGTCTTCCAGTACAGATATACAAAAAGTTGAAATCAGAGAATAAATTTAACGTAAATGTTCCTAATTGCATAGTTTGGAACTCTCCACACCAATTAGAACCAAAATATAACTTTTTTTCACTCTATACAAGATGTAAAGTTCATCACCCATTCTACAAAAGTGTCTGAAGTTAATTACATTGCCTTACTCAATTCCCAAGAGGTGAGTTGCGTTGCAAGTACTATAACTTGAGCGGTTGGTCCTGTGTTCTGGAATATTGAGGCATTGCAACTCTTCCATAGATGTCAAAGACTTGCAAATCAAACATATGATCAAGTTGTCCTTGTTGCTTTATTACTATTGACCAATCTCATGAATTGCATACCATGACTTCGAATCTTGACATGAAATGTTGTAAAAACTTCCCACCAAGCACATAATTCATGCCAAACTCCAACAGTGATTGAACATGATAAGAAAATATGTGACCTTGTTTCTGGCGTTCTGTTACACAAGCCACGTGTATTAGCTTCAGTTTGAATTATACCATGCTTTACCAAATTGTTCCGAGTAGGTAACTGATCACCTTCCAGTTTCCAAGCCAACAATTGAACCTTTGAGGGGACGCCTTTAGCCCAAAATAATTTGAAGAGGTTATCCTTTTGTTGTTGAGTGTCTACTGTCAGAATTCCATATGCGAATGATATAGTATAAGCCTCTAACTTGATGTTGCCCATATTCACTAATCCTGAGCCCCGTCTGATAACCCAGACATACCCAACCTATTACTTAAGTCTTCCACCAACTTTACCTTTCAAGCAAACAACTCCCTCTACCAAGCCCATTTCCATATACTATCCTCTTCATCCCACAAGTCCTTTACCAAGACATTTGTGTTCACTGTTAATCTAAACATACAAGAATAATCTTGCTTTAAATGTTGTTCCCCTCTCTACCTCTCTCTCCAAAAACTAGTGTCCATCACATCCTTAATTTGTCTATGGACATTCCTTGACCACCAGCCCCTAATTCCCTATACTTCCCTTCAATAGAGTTCAAATCAAGCCACTACCATTGACTAGCATTCTCCTTCCAAGACCTGTCCTCACACTCATGCTTTGATTTCAAATTTTTAGCCCATAGATTATTTGGTTCCACCCTCGGTCTCAACTTCCCTTTTCCTAACAAAGCGATATTAAACTTCCTTATATCTCTTAACCCTAATCTTCATTCTTCCTTTAACCTACACATTTTCTCTCAAGACACCCATCTAACCTTCTCACTCGCTTCATTACCTACCCATAAAAAATTGCAAAACAAAGTTTGGAGTTGAGAAGTGATACCTTTTGGAGCCTTAAATAATGAAAGGGAGTTAATTAGCATTGCGGATAATACAACCTTGATAAGTATCACTCTCCTTGCCATGTTTACACACGTGTTTTGCCATCCTGCCAACCGCTTTTTAACAGTATCCATTATCAACTTCCACATCTTTAGTTTAGCTGGATTAGCCCTAATTAGAAGCCCCAAGTATTTGAATGACATACTTCCAACCTTGTAGTTGAACACAATCGAAGCCCTTGCCATTCGAGACTCATGTACATTCACTTCGATGATTTAAATTTTATGGAAGCTAACCGTGAGCCCTGAGCCTACCTCAAAATTATATAGTATTGCTTTCATCACCTCAATTAACTTTCCTTCCGATATGGCTATCAAGAATGTGTCATCTGCAAATTACAATAGAGAAATACAAGGGTTTTCCCTTCCAAATTGATATCCTTTCCACAAAAATAGGGATAGCAGGTCCCCTTTTCTCAGACCTCTCCTGACCCCAAACTCCTTTATGGGGTTGTTATTCAACAACACAAAAACTCTTGTTAATATCACACATTCCTGTATCCACTGAATTTATTTATCCCTAAACCACATATTTTTCATCTTCATCACATGGCATAGGTACCTCCAATTGACGAAGTCGTAAGCCTTTTTGAAATCTATCTTTAAGCATATCAACTCATGATTCCTTTCTCATACATCATCAAATCGCCTCATTAGCTATTAGAATTCCTGTAGAATTTGTCTTCCATGAACAAATGTTGATTGAGTCTAAAAAATGACCATCTGAATTACCTCCCGCAACCTCCTAGCTAAAACTTTGGCTAGCACCTTGTAGAGACAACATAATTAGTGAAATTGGGTGATAGTAATTGATCACAGGTGCCAAAACAAATTGGGCGATGGTAAAGGGGAAATAAAGGAGCTATTATACTTTTTACAAACTTGTTGTTTGCATGAAATTTTATAAAAAAAAAATTCCATGAAACCTCCTTTAAACAAGTGCCAAAACTCCTTAATAAACCAAAAATTTAACTTGTCAAGTGTTGAACTCTTGTTTCTATCACAATCCCAAATAGCTTCTTTTATTTCTACCTCAGTAAATGAATGTTCCAGCTCTACCAATACTTCTACTGGTAACTTTCAAAAGGACAAACCCTCTAGTTGTGGTCTACAATAATCTTGATTCTGAAAATGCTATTGGAAATGCTTCTTCACCTTCTCTTTCAGCCTGTTCACCCCCACTGTATCCTCTCTATCGAATTTAAAATAATATTTTCAAGAGTGTTTGACTACACAGTGCCTACTCTTGGGACCATTAGGTGCCCGCATGACGATCAACCTGGATTTTGAAGCTTTCACTTTCTTTTCTTAAAACACCTTTAAGCCTTAATCTTCCTTCTCTTTTTAACCCTTCTACTGTTGAGCATTCCTCTCCACTTCTTACCTTCTTCAAACTCATTCAACTCTCATTCTCATGCTTTTAAATCCACCTCTCACCTTAAGCCTCACTTTTTCTCCAATCTTCATCTATTCTACCCTTACCTTTTTCTTCTCACACTCCTCCTCTAGTCTCACGCGCCTCATACTCTCTAGCAACCCTATTCTCCTTTTCTTTGAAATTCTTGCTGGTTGTATTCCATCTCTCTTTATCTTTAGTTTGTCTGTTTTTGCATCTATGGAATTTTAATAAACTAATTTTGGGTTTTGAGTTTTGATTTAGTCCTACCTCTGTTGTTTGATTCTATTCTGTTATGGTGTTTAACATTGTTCATGTTAATAGTTGTTGATTTTTTTTTATTTAATTTTTCATGTTAATTATTATTCTCTTTAATTCGTGTTCAACAGTTTTTGGATTTTTTGGGTTTCAAGTATGAACGCATAACGTTCATCCTTAAATGCACAACTTTCAACCACGGTTCTAGGTTGTATGTCTGCACATGAGCACCCAGCGCTCACCAATCACCGTTGGGCATTTGTCATGTTCTTGGGTATGTTATTTGTGCATGAACACCTAACTCTTGCATCCTCGTTGCTGGGTGTTCATCCTGCGTCTAGCATGTTGTTTTGTGTGTGAGCGCCCAACGCTCCCTGTTTAGGCATTAGGCGTTGGTCTTGTGTCTGCCCTTGTGTTGCATTTGATTTTTCATTTTCAGTCTTAATTTATGCATCATGTTTTACCTTTGTCCAGTTATGTGTTTTAGTTTTGCTAGTCCCTTGTGTTATATGCATTTTTTATTTAAGTTATTGTTTTGGTGTGTGGCATTTAATGTGTGTGGAACTGAGTTATGGAATTCTTTTTGCAAATGACACTACCATAGAAGCGTAGAAACCCTACCAGTGCTAGCTCTAGTAGACCGAAGGTGCATGATTCTGATGAAGACTTACCACCTGCTGCTTGGTTTGAGTGACTAAGATTTCGCTCTGCAAAGTATCAGACACACTTCACCAGAATTTCATAGAGACCCCTCCTTGCTAAGGGGAGGATGGAATTGAGACCTAGTGAGTTCCCCAACGTCCAAGACCAGTTGAGGAGGCACAACTGGTGAATTTAGCCACTCAAGGGGAATACATAAGTGATTTTGTAGTGAGGGAGTTTTATGTCGATGCCCTTAGAGCTAATAGGAAGGCTATTAACCCTTAGAGGTCATTCGTGCGAGGTGTGGACATTCACTTTGATGGAAAGTACATCAATGCACTGCTCGGGAGCACTTTGCCACTCTATCATGGTAGAGTGTCGAATTTCACCGCTTGGCTCAACCACAGTGATAAGATTGATGAACAAACGATTATAGCCAGACTTTGCATCCAAAGTGGAGGGATCATAAGAAATGAGACTAGGGAAGCTCCCATTTTCTGCAAAACGACCTTGACTACTAAAGCTCAAATTTGGATGGCGTTCATGCAAGCAAATATCGCCCCAGACTCACATGTATCTGAAATTTGATGGAAGCAGACATATTTTCTATATGGGATCATGTAGGCAATGAGCATAGACATTGATGGTTATATATTTTATAAGATATTCACCTCTACTGGGTCCTTGGGCACCTAATCTTATTACCTCCCTTTGTGTAGCTACTGGTATTGATATGTCTAGTGGTAGTTCCACCTACATCTATGCTCCTATTGACAACACCTACATTGCCAATCATTGTTCGAATAAGAGAGTTGCAGTTGCAGCACCCCACCTTGTCGACCAAAGCATTAGAGATAGAGACATGCTGTTCTAGTGTATGTTACTTGTAACATCCCAAATTTCTTTATTATTATTTACACCATAAATTCTCTTAAAAATTATTTAAATTACTATTATCTATAATCCAAATACCAAGATATAAAATTTTCATTAGATTATACTCAATATTAAAGCATTCATTATAACACTTTCAAAGTTCAAATTAAAATATAACAGAGTACACAAAATTTCTGCTCGCCAGCAAACCTCATCGCCTGGCAAAACCCAGGGTAGCTCACCAAGCGATAACTATCGCCCAGCTAGACCCTGCAGATAGTAAAACCTGGGCGATAGTAGAACCTCTACTGCCAAAACCAACCAACATGCTGACATATAATTCTATATTCTTATGCTTGCCTATTGTAATTCATCTATCTTTTTACACCATATTCATACAACTTCCATAATAATATAATAATCACATAACTTCATAACAATGCCTCTAAATTCAAATAACATTATTTCTACACAATTCTCTTATATACATATTGAATAATAGAATAACATCCTTTGAAACTTCCAGCCACAATCCAATATACTTCCTTTCAAAGAATCCTACCTTTCTGCATCATCACTATTATTTGCTCCCTGCAAAGCACGATCATCATAGTCAGACAAAAAACACAAACAATGCAAGGGTAAGTTTACATAATACGCAACATACCATTACATCAATCGTAAAACATGAAGGTTGCACAACGTTTATATTTAGTATCATCAATACATATTTACTAATAGTAAACAACCAAGCAATCATTCTTATATTCCACCTGAACATAAGCATTCACGACCAATAAATAAAATATTAATTAAATATCATAATCAATCAAATCAAACACACTTATATTCCCCTGAATACAAGTTTTTCACACAACAGCATGTTCAGACGCGACATATTCCGGAATATCTACATTGAGTTCGGACACCGAGGCAGCTTAAGACCCCTTCAATTGGTGACAGACGTCCAATCTGCCTGTGTTACCACCAATTTATATCTAAGCAATACTCATCTGACAACCACAAACTGATGTCTAGTGTCTACCTGACACCCTGTGACATATAGTTGTTGTCTGAGTATGTCCTTTAGGCACCCCTTGCATATCTGGTACCAGGATCACAATGTAAATTACAAAAATATCCCCTTGCATATCTGATATTTTGGATTACATTGACCCCAGCTGTGTCCCTAACATCAATGTACCCCACCGAACATATCATCCAAGGCTAAGTTACCCAACTGTAACTACCCATAACCAACAACATAAATAAATAAATTCTCATCATGTATTCCAATCATATGCATTACATCACAATTCCAAATAATACATTGTCATTCCAATAATTCAATTCTAGTCACAGAAAGTCAATTCAAGTGAAACTAAGTTACCATACCATAACTGCCACATCCAAACTATCCAATAATCATCCAATTTTAGATCAAACATCATTCACATAATAATCATCAACCTCAACTATGAAATCTTAATATACGTTAACTTAATTAGTTCAAATCACAATCAAATGCACACTATATTAAATAGCTCAAAACACAATTAAAATAAATGTTATCTTAAATAGTTCAAAATATAGTCAAAATACTCGTTATTTCAAATAACTCAAATCTTTCAACTACCAAATCACTTGTTCATTGACAAAAATCAACAAAAGAGTTTCCCTTACCTATTTCTTCGTCTAAAGGCCGATTAAAACACAACTGGATATACGCAGGAGCAGATAGATTATTATCCCGGAGGATCAATACCAACACAGGGAACAATGTAAATCAGTGTCAAGCAGTAGTCGTGATATAAGACACACAACAACAATAGTAGAAGATGTAACTAATTTGGGAGATAATGAAGATCGTTTAGACATTGTTGTGTATGAACAAGATGAGTTTGTGTCTGATGAAAACCACATAAGTGAGGATAACGAAACACCTTTGAGATCAAGTTCAGATACAAATCAGGAAGCACAAACAAGTCATGATCAACAATAACATCGTGTAAGATTTCCTATAATAGGTACGAATATTAGGTTTATTGGTTAATGTCACTATTTTATGCTTAATGTCACTTTTTATGACCTTGCTAATTTGATATTGTATATTGATTTTAAGACGCCTAAGTTTTGTTACCTTCGCCACACTATACTAACATTAACTAGGCATATCCGGATCAAGAAACAGACTTATTATCTATTCGAGGTTCTTATGAATGGGAATACAGACAAGAGCTGTTTAAGGGATTAGAGTTTGAGTCAAAGGATGAAGTCAATTGGTTGTTTCTCAACACTGCCTACGGACACATCACACTTACAAAATTGTTGAGATGAGACCGGCATTATTTTCCATCTGGTGTCCCAACCACACAAGTGGATGTCCATGGCGGATGGAAGCGACACTCACAACAGACACATAAATGGATAGTCAGAAAATGAGGGGTTCACATAATTGCGTCAATGCCAATTTTACACAAGATCACACAAAACTGACGTCAAATATTATCTCCAGTTACATTTTAGGTAATAATATACTAACATGTTTATCCTAAACCGTAAACATTCTAATTTTTATTACATAAACCATAAATAGCTAACTGTTGTGTGAAATGTATTAGGTATGGTTACATCTGACCCATCTATTGAGATATCAATGATTATAAAAAGAATTCAAAGCGACCTATCGCACACACCTTCTTACAAGAAAGTATGGTTGGGTAAAAAAAAATCCATGACAAAAGTTTTTGGTGACTAGGAAGAATCATATGACACGTTGTCTAAGTGGTTGGATTGGATGGTAACGAAATGTCCCGGGTTAGCCTATGAACTTAAAACCGTGGAGTTTATGGTTGATGATGTTGTTGAAGAAAGACTTCAACAATTTGATCGTGTCTTCTGGACATTTAAACTTGTAGTTGACGCATTTAACTCGTGCAAACTCATACTACAAATAAACGGGACTTTCTTGTATGGAAAGTATAAGGGACACTGTTAATTGTAAAAACACAGGATGGAAACAATTCTATACTCCCAATTGCATTTGCAATCGTTGACGGTGAAATGTTGAGTAATTAGGCATAGTTTTTGGCAAAAATTTGAAAAACATGTAACTAAAAAAAGTGGGTTATTTTTTTATCTCAGATCGACATAAAAACATCCTAGGTGTAGTGCAGACTTCATATATGTAGAGATTGCCGCATGCTCATCATGTCTTCTGCACCTGCCATATAGCAAGTAACTTCAATCACAAGTTCAACAACACCCGCCTGAAACAAGATTTAATCACAATGGGCAAATTAAAATATGTTATTAATTAACGTTGCTTTATTCTGTGTCAAAATGAATTTTTTTTACTAACTTTTACCCTAAACCACTATTTTTTATCAGGCCACAAAACATGTGTAGATAAATTTGACAAGAAGTTGACAAATTTTAGATACACTAGCTTATAAATAAGGGAATAGATGATCGTATTGAAGTTAGCAAGTGGAGCATGACACATGCAGGAGACCAAAGATTTGGTCACATAGCGTCTAACTTGTCTGAAATAGTTAACAAAGTGTTTCGAGGCTCACAAAATATGCCTGTAATTGCTCTTTTGAAATCTACTCATGACAGGTTAATTGAGTACTTTTTTAAAAGAGTTGCGGAAGCAAATGCACAGTTTAGGGAAGGAAGACGTTACTGCAAAAAATTAGTGGATGCCATGGAGGAAAACGAAGTCGCTACATCAATGCATACCGTCAAAAGGTATGACACATGGAACAAAAAGTTTTAAGTTATTGAAACATTCTGTCGTGCCACACAAAGAAGTGGTCAAACATGGGTTGTGCTACTTAACAAACAATGCTTAACAAACAATGCTTAACAAACAATACTGTGAGTGTAGAGCTTTCCAGGCATACCACTACCATTGCTCTCACGTCATAGCAATGTGCTCTCATGTCAATATCAACTACTATCAATTTGTTGATAAGGTATACTCTCTGCAAAACATAATACAAACTTATTCTGGAAATGCAAAGACAATGCCTCTAAGGAGTGAACCATTCATTATGCCAAATCCAGCGTTATTTCGAGGGCTGGATCATCCTAAATCAACCTGAATTAGAAATGAAATGGATTTGAGAGAGTCATAACCACGAACCAGAGTTATATGTTCAATTTGTAGACAATCTGACCATAGAAGGAATCGTTGTCCCAATGCAAACCCCTAAATCCCAAATATTTTGTCCTGTATTTGTCAACATTTATTGTATTTTCATTAATATTTGAATATAATTATTTTTCCCATTTCGGACTAACAACTGATTTTTATTATGTTTCCATCACATTTATTAAATACATAGAGTGTCATGACCCTAAACTCTATTGTTGTTTACTTGTTATATTTCTTCTTTTTTTTTTTCTTTTGAAAGGTTTCTAATTGCTTTTTTAAAAGTATATCCTTCATTTAACAGTTAAAAAAATATAAAATATATCCAAAGACTATCATTAAAAATAAAATTTTATCTAAACCCTAAACCATATATTAGTCTCTTTAACATACATTATCAAAATCGATGGCAGGTGCTAATTTTAAATTTCATCCAAAGGCTTAATAAATTTCACATCTCTTTTGCATATGATATATAAAAATTCTTCATACCAACATTACTTGCCACAATTTATGATGCCTCTTAATTAACCGCTTAAAGTTGAAATATTTAATACCATGGTTTATACGCACAAAATATCCAGCCGTATTTATTGTGATTATATACCCCGTGCTAATGCCATGGTCACGAAGAAGAAATTATACATGATTTCTCATTGTCATAGTCTAACCAATTTATATGTACAAAAAATAATTAAAATTTGCGAGCAACAAAATATGTTTGCAAAGTTATGTACATTCGTAAACCCTAAATCATTGCTATTAATATAATAAAAACTAATTAGAATTATTTAAATAAAATCATATATTTAAATTTTATTGTTACTAATAAATAAACTAGTTTTTACATAAATTATCTTTTATCCGAACTTTCACATGAACACCAAGTACACTATATTTAAATTAAGATTTTAAATAATATTAAAAGACTATTTGGACTTTCTCATGTATTTAGAGGTTATTTCATGCATTGTTTAGGTCCTAAAATATAATTTATCTCTTTTCTTTTCCTTAAATTAAATATTTGTATTTAAAATTTAAAAATTCTACATATTAATAATTATTTTTTAAAATTTTTAATTTATCAATAAAAATCTGTTAAACATATATGATTTTACTAGTTTTTTAAAATTATTAATTTATCAATAACTTTTATTTTTCTTCTTCATCATTTTTTCTTTTTTTTAACATGCCTATTTTCTTTCTTACGTTGCATAAACAATACGTGAAAAAGCCCAACCCGCCATGCGAGTTGGCGATTTAGGATAGGAATTTGACACCCAAACTGTCATGTCAATGGCCGATTTCCGCCAAACTCCTGTAAGTAGCCCAAACTGGCAACTGAATTGCTGGTTTCCGTTGCGTGATTTTGTGTATAGGCGCGTGATTTTGTGTATAGGCCCAAACCGGCAATTAAATTGCCGATTTTCATCAGAATTATGCAAATCGCCAACTCATGTGGCTGGTTGGCCCGAATCTACACCATTCTAAGAATATTTTACAAAACCATTCTATTTCTATAATTTTTTAAGTGTTAAACACTCTGTTAAGAAAAAAACCTGAAAGGGGAAACTTTCATTAAACAAACCCAGAGAAGATGAAACCAAAGAAATTTATCAATTCCTTTCTTGATAGAAGCCTTTCATCATTTTCCCAGCAATTTATATCCACAGATGGGGCCTTCAATGTCTGACAGAAGCCTTTCATCATTTTCCCAGCAACTTATATCTACAGATGGGGTCTTCAATGTCAGGGCTCGTGCCCTAGATGGTGGCTCTGTCATGAATGCAGGATTCTATTCCTGGACTAGTTCCAGGTACATGAGGGATTCTGGTTAGAATGAAACTTTGGTTAAAGAATCATATGAATGAGTTGAAAATTGTTGGTGCTCCAGTACAAAAGTGAACTGTTGCACCTTCTGAGAGAGTTGCTGCTAGAGGACACCCACATGTTCCTCCTCCAATAACTAAGTTGTCATAAGATAAAATCAGAGAAGCAGAAGTTGCTTCTCTTATAAATGTCTACTTTGGAGCTGCATGAACACGTAGAAAATCATGAAAAGAAAATGAATGATGTGAAAAGAATTCTAAAGAATTTGTGCTAGCTACCAATCAAAACAACACAACAAAAAAAACATATGAGATGGTTTTCTATTCTCAATTCTTTGATTAAAAGGTTGAAAAAAAGTGTAAAATAACAATTAGAACTAATAATAAAATCATGTCTGTAACAACATGGAACATAATAAAAACTTTATTAGATGAGTTAACACAACATGGGAACATAATAAAAAATTTTATAAAAGTTCACACAAGGATGGAACAGTTAGTTCAATTTAAATCGGTTTATATATAAACAAATAAAAAATATATGTAAAAAACATAACATTGTAATTCTTACTTTTTACCTTCGTAAATTACATAAAAATTAAAAAGAAAATTAATAAAAAGTAAGAAACAATATTATTTAATTGTTTTTTTTAAAAATAACCCAAACTCAACTTAGTCTAATCACCTGTTTTTATTTGAATTGACCGATTCTAACTGGACCACCTACATATGTCCAGTCTGTTAAAAAACCAGTCCAGTTACGTTGTCCAACCTGTCTGACTAACATGTTTGAATGGTTTTTACAACTATGATTGCATGTAATAGTTATTAGACTACATCCAATTTGCCAGTCTCATTTCATACAAAGATTTTGAAACTTGTCAAAATGCATGAAGTGTGACAGTGACGTACGTCCGCGCTGTATCTCATAAACTCTCGTACAATTATACTTTAAAATAAGTTTTGTGTATAACCACAAATATTAACAGCCAGACTTAGATTGTTATATCGTGCGCATAACAAATTTTATATATACAAACTCTCAAACTTTGAGGAAAAAATTATACGACACGCCTAAACATTATCCAAGACATTTTTTCCTATATAAGTAATTGAAATAACCTATCTTACAAACTAAGATAATCTGCATATATAGTTAACACAACAGCACTAAACTTCACTTGATCATGACCAATTAACCAATAATGGTTAGTTATCAGTATAATAATATGATAATATTCAACAATGACAAAGTCAACTAGGGACCCTGGTGATGTGCTGCCTTCTGAGCTAATTAAGCTTGTTCTGCAGTAGGCTTGGGTCAAGGTTTTCATTCTAATTCAGATTGCAGAGATGCATGATAGGGCTGCTGTGAATGGTGACACGGTTGCTGGACATTTGTCTCCCTTGCATACTGATATCATAAAGAAAGTTCAATTCATCTTGAAACTTTTCCTCTAAACCAACCATATATATTGGAATTTTCAGAGTTTTGGCTCATGCTCTGTGAAAATAAAACACATGATTTGTTGTACGTAAATCATATTCAATGTATTAAAATTACAAATTTTTTAAATATATGTTATAAATTTTTAATATACTATTAATTTAAAGTTAAGTAATGATGGTTTTAAACCACATTAATTAATTATGCACAATTTTTTTTTATATTTTATATTATAATTTTCACAAACATCTTAAATTAAATTAATTTTAATTTATTTATAGTATAAATCACATTATCTTTTACAGAAAAATCATATTTAATTAATAGCTATTAATTCAATCATGTTTCAATAATATTGTGAAATATTGTTGGAGAAAAAAAGTCATTTAATTTCCTCCTTTTTAAATTTCCATGTGGATTATCAAAGAGGTTAGGATTAATTTCCAATATAATAGGTTTGGAGATACTCTTAGTTGATTAATATTTAAATAATAATTTTAATTAGTATCTCAATTTCTATAGTTATCAATCAACAAACGTTATATAATTTAATGAGCTATATAATATATTAAATTTTTTTTTAATCATTTCATGTATTGATATATTGATTTGGGTTAAATTTGAATAACATTTCTATAAATATTTATTTGTAAGCTCAAATCAACTTATACACACGTGACTTGAATTTATAAATTTTTGAATCATTTTACTTTTTATTTTCTTATTTTATAAATATTTATAAAAAAATTTATTTGAACAAAGTCTTGTCCCATTGATTTGATATGATTTTAGATGTATAAGGTTAATTATAATGTTTTTGAATTTTTGGTTTAAAGAAAAAAGAAGGCCACAAGCTTATGGGATAATATTCAAAGATACATCGGGAGTGATGCAGAAAGCATAATTAGAGTGATTGACTTAATTGAATTTTTTTTAAAAATAATATTTAATAAATAGTGTTGTTTTTAAAAAATTTACAAAGGTGAATTTGTTTTTAAGTTTGACTTGGTTAAATCATAATTCTACTTGTAGTTTTAGTGTTATGTCCGTTGTATGACCATGTGGCATCTAAGTTAGCCCCAATTAATTAGTCAAACCGCAATTGATGTTTAATGGTCATCAAAGATGACCTTCTTGAGACCACGCGAATTGTAAAAAACCCCCCTAAAACTTCAAGTCGCAGCTGCGGTTTGTATGTTCATTGTACAACCTTTGCAATGGCCCAATAGATTCTAAAAGACACAAATAATGATGCATTTAAACTACATAAAACTGCAAGTCGCAACTGCGATTTATGTGGTTTTTACTCACTAATTAGACAAGGACACTCCAATTCTAAGTTTATAACACGTAATAGATTAAATGGGAAATATGTGAATGATTTTATGACTTAGGCGACCAATAAGTGAAATTATGGCCAAATGCAGAACATGACACTGACATGCTACAGACGGACGATCGTACAGATTTGAAGCAAAATGTTAAGGATTCTCTCACAAACAAGATCATTGGGAATTTGGCCTCGCATATCTATCACTATGTGGTAAATGGTGAGTTCAATTTTAACGCAAATTCAACATGAATGAAGTTTCAAAATTAATTAATCACTCCACAAAAACTAGGTTAGTATCTCACATGTTTTTAAAATATTATGTGGTATACGTTATGGATGCGATGGTTACTGGGGGATGGTCAACAAATTAAATTCTAGTGGGATAGGTGGCTTTCCTCAGGAGTAATCCTTGGCCAAATTGTAGAAGATAGGGATGATATAATTAATAATGTCATGGTAGTAGCACAATTTGGTATTAGGAAAAATGGGTAGTCTTATAATCTTTTTCAGCATTTGATTTCAAATTGGGCATTTTGGGAGATTGTCAACATAATGGCACCAAGCAAGTTAATGAAATAGGACCGCATCATCTAGACCAGTAGTATGGATGGGAGTTTCTCTACAAGATCAGCTTATAACTTACTTAGACATAATGCACATGAGCCACCAAACCCTATTTAGAGGAGCATATGGGGATTAACTGTGCACATAAGGGAGGAGATGCTTCTTTGGAAGTGTATCTATGGAGGGTTAGTCACTAATGTTTTCCACCATCATAGAGGTATGATTGATTCTCCTTTATGCCCTCTTTGTACCCAATAGGTGGAAACGAAATTGCACATTTTAAGAGACTGCCCTCTACCCAAGCTCTGTTGGGAAACACTTAACTCTCACTTGCCTCAAAATTTTTTTCTCATGGGTCATAGTTACTGGATTACAGGTGATTGACCTAAGTGGGTCGTCTTTTTAAAATAATTACTTAAATGGGTCTGTTTTAAAAAAAATTACCAAGGTGAATTTGTTTTTAGGTTTGAATTGGTCAAACCATAATTCTCACTTGTAGTTTTAGTGTCATGTCAATTGTGTGGCCATGTAGCTTCTGAGTTAGCACTAGTCAACTGGTCAAACTGCAATAACGAATTGTAGTTTAATGATAATCAAAGACAACCTTCTTGGCATCATGTGAGGTGTAGAAATTTCCCCTTCAAAACGTAATAAGTGATTGCACTTTAAGGGTCATATCCTCTCATCTCAGTAAACCTAACTTGTGTTCATAAAAATATTTTTTATGCATAAACCACATATACAAACTCTGGTTTATGTGGAGAGATATTTTTCTTCTCCCTAAAAGGCAGATGTGATGGGAACTGTGTGGCATCATTTCCAATCCAGCTAAAAATACAATTGCCAACTGCAATTTATGGTCAGGGAAATCACAATTACAACTTGCAATTTATGTGCTTGTTAATGTTGATTGTTGTGTGCTGATTAATTAAGTTTGAAACTTCATTCATGTTGAATTTGCATTAAAAGTTGAACTCACCATTTACCACACAGTGACAGATATACAGGGCCAAATTCCCAATGATCTAGCTTGTTTTTGAAAGAAGCCTTCACATTTTGCTTCAAATTTATACGGTAGTTTGTCTACAGCATGTCACTGTCATGTCCTACACTTGGCCATAACTTCATTTATTGGTTGCCCAAGTCATAAAAGCATTCACAATTTTCCCACTTTCTTCATCTAAGTTACGTGTTACAAACTTAGAACTGGAGCATGAACATTTAATTAGTGGGTAAAGATCACATAAATCGCAGTTGCGGTTTTTGGCTTTAAGGGGTTTAAATACACAATTATTTGTGCCTTTAGTATCTATTGAGCAGTTGCAAAAGGCTGTGTAATGACCACATAAACTGTACCTACAATTTGTGATTTTAGGGGGGGGGGGGGGTTTACAACTTATATGGTCTCAAGAAGGTTGTCTTTGACTACCATTAAACTGCAATCCGTGATTGTGGTTTAACCAGTTGACTGGTGCCAACTCAGACACCATGTGGCCATACAACTGACGTGCCACTAAAACTACAAATAAAATTTAGGTTTGACCAAGTTAAACCTAAAAAGAAACTCACCTTAGTAATTTTTTGTAAAAACAACCTTATTTAGGTAATTATTTCAAACAAAGGACCCACTTAGGTCAATCACCCTGAATTGCTTATAACATTAGGGACACAACACAGATCGAAGAGAATATATAGAATGTTATCTTTCCCATCACTGTTCACATGATTTGGAAGGCTCAAAATAATTATGTATTTAATAATGGATTATTTGACTCGAACAATATTATGGTCTCAATGGGTCATTAGGTGAGGCAGATTACACACATTCATCAGCTTGACTTGGTGTCTGCCTCAGTTAAATATGGCATCCAACACATATGCTGAAACCTACCCCCTGTGGAATGGGTTATAATTGACACTGATGGATTTTTTAAGTTGCAGGGCTAGACTGTCACTTGTGTAGACCTTTTACGAGATGACAAAGGGCGGTGATTAGGAGGTTTCATTTGTAACCCAAAATCCTTGTATGTCATTATGGAATAATTGTGGGGAGTCGCATTTGGAATGAAATTCATGTGGAATAAGAGGATCCACAAATTACAAGTAAAATGTGACTCACAAGTGGTGATTGGGTTTGTTACTAGTGGAGTGGTGCGCTTGCATTTGTATTGAACTCTTGTGAATTTTATCTAAGTATGAACTCTAAAGGAATGAGAGGTACATTTTTTTTCATATTTATGGAGAGGCAAATGTAGCTGCTAATCATTTAGCAAGCATTAATAATTTGTATCCTATAGGAATTGTAGTCTTACAACACCCCTTGTGTCATGCTCTCTCTTTTTGCGTAAGGATGTTATGGGAGTAGCAATTGATTGTTTTATCAAGTTGTAAGGGTTTGTCCTTGGGCTTTTAGCCCTCCTTAATACAAAAAAATAAATAAATTTATGTGGTAGACTATATTTTCATTTTAACTTTGAGATTATATATTAAGATTTTAAAGTAATCACAATTTTGGTTGTAACATTGAGATTTTTAGGTGTCACTTGTTTTAAGCATTTTCTGTTTTCACTTTTAGAGAAAACAATAGTAAAAATATGTTTGATTATAGTTTAGAAAACATTTTCTTTAAAAACATTTTAAAAAATCAGCTAAAAAATATGAAAAAAAAAATTTTCAAGAACCAAAATGTAACTATGTAAAACTAAATAACAATATTGTAATTATATTAAAAATTATAAATAAATGTATTTTAAATTATATATATATATATATATATATATATATATATATTTGTAATATTTTTTTTAAAATTGATTAAATTTAATAATTTTATTTTTTAAAAATAAGAAATATCAAATAAAAACAAACATGTTTTTTATTAAGAGCTTGAAAATGAAAATTGTTTTTAAAAATAAAAAATAAAAATAAATAACATTTTTGTGACAAATGTTTTTTGTATTTGCATTAATCAAGTTTATTTGTAATTTTTTAAGATACAAAAGACAGTAACTAAAGACATAGTTGCAACTTTGACTGCAATGTAAAATCTCGGCTTACATTTGGAGTATTCAAAGCAAAACAAAACCGAATTGAAAATTGAAAACCGAACTTCAGAAACCGAAAAACGCAAAAAATCACTTTAGTTTAGAGTAGTTTGACTTTTGTAATTTTTAAAGTGCGTGGTTCAGATTGCGGTTTGAGGTGTTGAAACTGCCTCAAACCAAACAAAATCACTCATCCTTAATTATTTTAGTAAATTCACAAGAAGACATATACAATTACTCATTATTTTCTAAGTTCTATGATTTTGATTTAATCTTTAATTAGAATTTTTAATTAATATGTATTAGTTAATTAATAAATATTTTAGAAAAATTATTTGATTTCATTTCATTGGATACAATTTGATGACAACCAATAAAATGTAATGTTCAAGTGAATTGATTGTTTATACTTTGCCTTTAATGGTTGTTACTTTTACATAATTTCACTAGGAGTGAGTAAAATTTTATATAATTTTAGAAATAAAATATTTCAATGTATTTTTTAATACTTAAAATAAAATATTTAAATTGCAAACAAACCAAATCGCAAAATATTGGTTTGATTTGATTTGAATTTTATAATTAATGTAAATAGAAAAAAAAACTACACTACATTTATTTTTTTAATTCAATTTAGACTGCTATTTAACTAAAAACCACACCAAACCACACCTTAAACACCCTTAGCTTATATCATAAATTTAATCAAGAAAATTATTGAATTAAATAAAAAATATAAGAAAATAATTTTGATAAGCTCAAATAAGTTATATAAAATTTTTCAAATACCCTTCAATACCAAAATGCTCATTCAATATATTCTCTCTTAAATCCTTAATATTTAAAGTTAGAATTTTTATTGAAAAAAAAACTTATATACTTAAACTAATGTTAAATCATAATTTTTTTATTTATGATAAATTTATTAATTTTACTAATTAATATTTAAAAATTATATAAATAAAGTCATTTTTGTGTTTACACTATAAATGCATAAGCTCATTTTATTTATAAAGCTTACTTTAAAATTTGTTCTTATTTAAAGTCTGGCAAACCTTTTTTCCCCAGAAGCCAAGGACAATGTGACAGACATCATTGGTTATTTAGCCAATCCAAGTCTTAAAGGAGAGTCATAGTTAAAAAGATCATAGAACCACACTCTAGCGAGCATCATTACCTTTAACTATTTTCAAGATCCAAAAGGCTTGAAGATATGTGTTGCACACATTGTTTTTTTCCTCAACGTTCCATTACCACAACATTTCTCCCATGCACAAGTTGTGCCAACTTAGATTAGGCCACTTGTGCAATTTTTTTCTCCTTTCGTGAACTGGTTGTCCTAACCTAGTGTTGGCAACCAATTTATTTTATCCCCTTTTATAAAAGTGTTGCCTACTAAGCTAAGGTAATTTGTGTAATTTTATTTTTCTGTATTACACAACTGATGCTTACTTAGTTCCCTAAACCAATAATTTTTTTAAAAAAATTTGATTGTTAAAGTTTCATCAAATCACTTAAATCCATTTTAATTTATTTAATTCATTTGACTTAACCATTGAGTTTTCTTAAAAGTTAATTGTTAAGGAAAATTAATTAATTTTTTGTGTGTAATTTTTATACAATTGTATCATTTCAAAAATAAGAGTTATGTTGTTTATGACAAATTAAAACATAGTATGTTTTAATTATTGGTTGCATCAAAACAACACAATTCTTATTTTTCATGCACGACAAAATGACACATTGCATGAAAATTGCAAACAAAAAATTAATCAATTTGCCTTATCAATAAATTTTTCAAAAAAATTAACTTATGAAGTAAAATGAGTCAAAAAAATTAAAAGGAAATTAAGTGATTTGGTAGTATTTAACAATTGAATTTAAAAATAAAATTTTAATTGAGTGAACTGAGCTTATGTCACTTGTGTAATACAACAAAAAAGAAAAATTTTAGAACTTACCTACCTAAGTTGGCACCATTCATACAAAAGGAAAAAAAAACTTGATTGTCAATGCACCAATGGTCTAATATGAGTTGTCTTTACTTGTGCATGAGAGGGGAAAAGATTAAACTAGTTGTCAACATTGAGTTGTTGCAACCAATTCAAGAAGAGGAAAAATATTATACAAGTGACTTAACCTGAGTTGGCAACACTTGTGCAAGAAAGGGAATAAAATTTAAGTGGTTATCAACACTGAGTTGGCACAAGCACTATAGGACAAATGAGTCATTAATTGCCAAAATTGAGTTGGCGCCACTTAGAAAAGACAAAATTCAACCAAAAAAAAAAAAACAAACTCTATATTATTATATACTTTGTAAGAATTCCCTACAATGGTAACAAAAAAAAATCTAGAATTATCATGCATTGCTACATGTCTTAAATGATAACAACCATTGCGTCTTTTTGATAATGTGATTAATAGTCGAATCGAATTTAACATTAATTAACAATGTATTAGGTAGTAAAGTGATATGGTGGTTATGAGGTCGAGATGGGTGAGGCCTTGAGGTTGTTGGAATAGGGAAAAATAGGAAAAAAGACGTTATTCTTCTATGTATAGAGTTATGGAGCTAGTGTCATAGTTTAAGAAGAGGTAAGTCATTGGGGAGTTGGGAGGTAGAAAAGTGAAGAGATGGAGAAATGTCATACAGTGGGAGTGAATTAGGTGGGTTCAGTCATAATTCAATTGGTAAGGGTCACTATTTTGTTTTGATTAGGGTGGGTAAACGGATCAATTTGGTCCATTTAAGCCTCATAAGTTTGATCTATTAAAATAAATAAACTTTTTTAAGAGTTTGTATCTAGTCTACAAAACCCTCTGACTTAACGAATCAATTTGCGGGCTTACTCACACATATAATTTTTCAAATAATTAAAAAAATCCATATTTTTAAACTAACTAAACAATAATATATCATAAAAAAATTATATCATTATTTATTATAATCTAAAATATTAAATATTTTCAATACTAAAAGTTTAAAATATAACAATTACAACAAAAGAAATCACAACATTAACACAAATTAATAGTTCAACTAACAAATTTGTCCCTTTAAATGGAGTTACAAGCCAAACCCGTGAGCCCGCTGACTTAGTCCGCGAGGTTTTGTACTGAGTTCAATTTTTTTCTACAATTTTGATTCTTTAAAAAGAAGTCCAAAACCTATATCCACACCCCTAGTTTTGATAGGTAAAAGTGGAGTTTTTCTCACTGCACCTCTATAGTCTTGCAAAAAGACAAAAGTGTCCTTAGGTTAAAAATGCATAAGGTAAAAATTATTCTCTTCTTCCTTTTTCCGTTGTGTTCTTCGTTGTTTCATTCCATGTGACGACATCGATGCCTATTTCATCTATTGGTTTTGCATCTCACTGCTCCCTGACGACGTCGTTCCTTATCTCTGACTTTGTTTTGCATCTCGATGTTTGTCCCTGACATAGTTGGTAAGTGGTTCCTACTTTTATTTTGCTTTTTGCAATTAATCCAAACTCAATGGAATTCCAAAACATTGAGGTATTTAACAAGTTTGGATTAACTAATCTCGATGTTTGAAAAACTTGTTTTAAAAAGTCCAAATTAGTCAATCCGAACTTGTAAAAACAAATTTTTTTACAAGTCCAAATTGACTAATCCAAACTCACAAATTTTTGTACAAGTCCAGATTAGCTAATCCAGACTTGTAAAAAAATTTGTGAGTTCAGATTAATAAATTTGAACTTACAAAAGCAAGTTTTTTTAAAGTCTAGATTGACTAATCCATACTTGTACAAAATTTTATTTTTGCAAGTCTGGATTAGTTAATCCAGACTCACAAATTTTTACTATTTTTTCCTAGGAAGGGTGTAGGGAATAGCGATGACAAATAAACTTGTACCCGTGGGTAATCCCCAAACCCGCTTCGAAGTTGGCAAGAAATCCCCAGTTTGACCCGGCACGAGTATGAGGAATACTCGATTTGTTAAGTCGGAGATGGAAATGAGGATATACATACCCACCCATACTCGTACCCGTCCCCGTACCCTCCTCACCTCACTCTTATTTTAATGACTAAAGTATTTATTTGTCTTAAAAAAAAGAAAATGTTTGACATTTAATTAACAAATTACAAACTTTGCATCTATTAGATAACTTTTGAATTAATATCATTTTATTCAAATAAATTATTTTCTACTAAAATATTATTATAATTTTTTTTGCAGGTATGGAACGGGTACAGGTATACCCGATACCTGACGGGAATGGGGATGAGGACATAAATTTCATATCCGCCGGATATGGGAACGAAGATAAGGATGAGTTTCAGAAGCAGGGATGGGGATGAGAATGTCATACTCATCCCCGCCCCGTCCCATTGCCATGCATATAGGGAACATGTTGAGACAGAGAGTTGGCTGTGGAATTCGGTTTTGCAGTTGGACCAAATGCACGAAGAGTACGAGAAGTTTATGAAGGGACACATATGAGCGATTGGTGAAAATGTACGGGTCCAAGGAAGAGGGCAATGCTGATATGGCAACTGATGAAGTGAACGAAGAGGTTGTGGGGATTCTGCAAAAGACTTCTGGCAAAGGAATGGAAAGACTCGATCTTTTTGGACACCAATTGAAGCACTTGCTCAAGGCTTTCAGTCAAATTTTTGCCTTGCTCTTGCACGATCTTTTAGCTAATCAACTCTCAATAAACTCAATTTTTTTTTATCCATATCTAGTAGTTGCTAGCTACACATTGTAGCTTCTGCATCTTTTTCATTATTTTGATGCGGATATGATAGCATACATGACTTTGAAACATGAACACAACCACAATAAAATTCAAAATCACACTAAAGTAGGGAAAGGTTTTTAACTTTTTTTACCTAAGAATATTTTTGTCATTTTGAAAGAGTATGGAGGTACAAGGAGAAAAACTCGTAAAAGTGGGACAAGGGAGAGTTTTTCTCAGTGGCACCTCCATGTTTTCTCCCTGCACCTCCATAACCTTTGAAAATGTCAAAATTACTCTTGGATAAAAAAAGTTAAAATCTTCATCTCTCTCATGCCTCTCGTATTCATCTTTTCTCTCACCTCTTCAAATCTAGAAACACCTCAATTGCTGCTCCTGTCGACCTCCGTTGTCTTGTGCACCTTCATTTGTCACACTGCACCTTCATCCCTGTATCTGTAAATCATTTTACAACTCTGTGATGAGTAAGAGCATCCACCTCCTTGGAAGAGTGCTTTGAGGGGGGGGCATAGACTCGATAATCAAAGCTGCAAATGTTAGGAAGGATTTCTTAGGGTTTAAAATAAAAGAGTAGAAACAAATGAAGAAATAACGTAAATTGGTCTTCTTTCATTAATTGCTCTCAAGAGTTGAGACAACAATATAAAGGGATGAACAAAAAACATATTGGGCTAATACAAAGGCCCAGAAAAACAACTGTTACAATAACAAAAATACTAGATACAATGTTTGGTCCACGCGGGCTATGTAATGGTGGACCTCGGCAGCCCATCACTAGAAGTGCCAAAACTGATCAAACCGAAGATTCCAGGCTTCAGGTTCGAATTCATTGTGCTAAAACTGCTTTCTTAAAGAATGGATGAATACTTGCTCAAACATAGCTCGATCAAATAAATATAAAACAGAGCCTTGAACGAGTTTACTCTTTTTAAGTTGTACGATCCTGTTTGTTTATAATTGCCAAAAGAATATGAAAGTCAGCAATTCCTCAGCCCGTTTGCTCTATCTTTTTTGAACTATTAACAAATGTTGCACTTTTATCAAATCCTTCAAGCAAAAGAATCCGAACAGCTTCTAATCCATCTTGTAATGTAAAATTCAACTGAAAGATATTTCTATCAACATTAGAGCTTCCAAGTGCCAAAGGCCAGTTCGTCAATTCAAACTTAAAAAAAGAAAAGAAACAAGACATACCTCTTCCCTTTCCTGTTTGGTGAACGTGCGAAGAACAAATGCTACAGGGTCCATTTTCCCGGGAGGTCTTCCAATGCCTAAATGAGAAATAAAACGACCAACAGTATTATAAAATGATTGCAATATAAATGGATACTTTTAAGACTGGAAATGATATGAACGCACCAATTCTTAAACGGGGAAAACCAGCATTCCCTTTGAAGTGATTAATTACACTTTTCATTCTGCCAAATAGCAAGGAAAACAAGAACAAAAATATTTCATTTCTCTTCTGCTATGAAAAAAACCAGCTGAATATAAATAACATCACCCACAATAAATTTATCACAATAAAAATAATTAGGTTTCTGGCATGCCTTGCCCTTGGAAGAATATGGCAACTTTCCAAAAACAAAAATAAAAGGAAATTACAAATAACAACCATTAAAATTGAAGAATTTGACTTGCCTTCCAAAAAATAAAGAAAATTAGTTTTTAAACTTGTATGGTATAAAACCACACATAGCAAATTTAAATATAAATCGCCAAGTTAACATAACAGAAGCCAATTTCAAAGATTCCTGCAGATCAGTGTTTGTTGGAAAAACAGGGAAGCTGATTTATCCCTTTAACATATAATTCCAACAGAGAAAGGGAGTTGTTTACTTTTATGCTTGCCATGCATAGTCTTTGTTGTACAGCACACAACTGAAGCACCCTTTGCCACAAGAGAAAGAGAGGAGATTATCATGAACATTACACAAGACAACTAGCAGAAAATTTAGCCACATGCAATGAGAACAAGTAGCTCCTTTCCAATTCCAAGATAAAGAATGCAAGCCTAGCATCCCACAGCCATCAATAATCTTTTTCCTTGATCCAGTTGATGGGAAAGAAAATGATTTTATAGTAAAGTGTTCTTCATGTTGAGCATTTCCTTGACCCAAATTGTGGATGTGGCTAAAGGAAAATAATATGGCATTTCAAATTTCAGAAATATGAAGAAACTTGGCCTTGATATTCACAACAACGGACATGGTGATTTATAAACTCAACATGGTGTCAAACCAGGTCTACATGTTGAATATGCTGTTTCATAGAAAAAATAGAGTGCAAGCAAAGAACATTATAATTACCCATTGTGACCTCCATGTCCACCCTTTGGTAGAAGCCGCAATTTAGCAAAAGGCAAATCCAAGTCATCAAAGATCTGAACAAAAAAATTATCAATTGAATACTCAAGCAGATAATCCTACTTTTCTTTCATCACTTGCAAATAAAAGGAACAAAATAGTCATATCATAGATATTATACCACAAGTACTTGCTTCAGTGGAATCTTGTAATACGAAACTATGGCCCCAACCTTCAAAATATATCCAAACACCATCCAATCAAATAAAATATTTATTATAATAGATTCTTAGGATATGTCATGACAAGAGCATGGACATGGAGACTCAACAAATTTAAAAAAAAAAAAGGATGCAGGATTATAATGCAGCATTTAAGTTTAAAATTAACATAAGACATGAATCTTTAAATTTGAAGAACGAATTGATGTCACAAGAGTAAGCATGAGTCATTATAGAACATAGATACAATAAAATGCTATTGCTTACAGAACATGAATATTATCCAGATAGCAGACTTACAGATTCACCACTTGAATTCATAAAAGTCTGTGGTTTTGCAAGCATGATTGGTACATCACCTACAAAACCTACAATTGGAAAACAACTTAAATGGGAACATACAAATACTTTATTCTTTTGCTTTTATCAGCAACATTCTGAAATTTGAACTGAAATTATGTAGAACTAAACTGTTTGCAATATTTAATTGTTTATGCGAAAGCCATAACATGGTCGACACATTATTAAAACATTAGTGGATTCATATTTGGCAAGAAACTTCTTTGGGACTTAACAACAACAAAATCCTTATATCCCATTAGGTTAAATCGACCGTCTAAATCTAACAATGACGTTGGGCTTAGGTTAAAAGAATTGGGGGATATTATTCACCACAAAATCCCTTGTAATAATTTCCTTCAGTGTTCATTTGATTCTCTCTCTACTCTGTTGCTAAAAAAGAAAACATGATCTTTCTGACTTTGCTTGAGAAAAATATGATCTTATTAATTTGTCATTTTTTCTATCGGGATCAAAACCCAGAGATTTAAATAACCAGAAATTACAGTTGGCGAAAAAGGAAAATTACATTTTAAACAAAGAGCTGTTTCAACTGTACTCAAATAGATAAAATTTCAATAAAATGGTAGCTATGTGGGATCTACCCATTTCAACAGAATTTTACTATACTGGCATCAATTATCATCATGATGCACAAAACTGAATAAAAAAATGTTGCTAAAACAGGTGACAACGACGATTGGTTCACACTACATAGTTCAGACATATAGGTTAAAAGGACGGTAAGACATGTCATAGTTATAAATCCATTGTAGGGTAACCGAAACTAAACCTGATTATATACAGGATAAACTAGTATTTAGGTAGTGGAATGTAAAAGTAAGACACTTGACACATTGCAAGAAAACTTAAATGCTCATAATTTTGGACAATGATATAATAACATGGGTGGGGAAAAAAAACATTTTTACAACTTATGATAACATCTCGGGAGCAGCGAGAAAGTAATGATTGGCTACATTTGACTTTTGAAGCCGACTGGTATGTCTCTGTGGAAAGTGGAAAGTGGAAAGCAAATAAATTTGTGTATCTAACCTTTTCCAAATAAGGCTTTGAAGGAAACAGTAGTCATAGATATCCCTTCCGCTTCAGCTATGGCATCAACCATCTCAAAGCCCACCTGGCATCACAGAGGAAGTAGCTTAACATTAGAATATGAGTGTAAGAGGATCGATTGTGAATTGAGCAATGACAAATTACGTAAGATGTGACTGACATTGTGGCGGGTCGCAGCATACTTCTTTCCTGGATTGCCGAGACCAACAATTAACCAAGGTGAAGGTTCCTTCTTCTCTTTGGACTCCGTAGCCGAAGAACAACTACTTTGAATGCTCATTCTTCTATTGCGAGACGAAGAGATAAAGCGCCATGTCGGGAAGGGGAGCCTCGTCGTTGATGTTGACACCCAACAACAAATACTGTTCATCTTTTCAAACATAAACCCTAAAACCTGTGGATATGGAAACAATATGCAAAAAAAGCATCAAAATAAATCTAGCCGGGCCGGGTTGTTGGTCGGTTCTCACAGTCCATTTGGTCGGTTTTGGAGGCGTCTTTTCCTCAACCAATTCGGTTCACCACCGATGGAAAATTAAAAAAGTCAATTTCAAAAAACTATTTGTTTGAAATTTCAAAAAAGAAATTAATATATAGTGTAACAAGCTGTGTATTTCATTTTTGAAAATCCAAAGAGAACAATACTCAACTACAAATTAAACAATAAACATACACTTCTAAGAGATAATATCTTAAGATGATTGTTAGATCTTCCAAGATGTAGTTTTTGTTTGCATACAAGTTAAGTCCTTTTATTCGTAATTAACAAAAACACAGAAGTTTTGCCGTGTGTATTCCCATTTTTATTTTAATATATTATAATAATTTTAAGATTTTAATTTAATATCGTTTATAAATTTATATTTTAAAATATAAATTAGTATGTGACATGTTTTGAAATATATTTTGTTAATTTTATGTCTTTTGTTTGTGATAATATGATAAAAATATATCACATCATCGATTAGATATGTCAAATATGTAATGAATATAAAAGAATGAAAAGATAAAAGTTTGAATAAAACTCAAAATACTGTTGCACTAGTGTATTTGTATGTTTATTAAAAATATTTATCATGAAATGTATGTATATATTAATAGGGATAAATTATATCTGTGAAAGTGCGAACAATATGTTTAGAAGGTAAAATAGTCATAAAACGTGGACACCAAAAGGTCATATTCCCATTATATAATATAATATCATATTCTCATTATATAATATATAGTATATAATATAATATCAATATTTTAAAGTAAATTTTTTGTTTAAAATTATAAGGTTGGTCTAATAATAAAATTTATGTTTTAAAAAAATAAGAGGTTATGAATTCAAGTTGAATAATAGTTGAATAATAGTCATAATAAATATTTAGTGGACACATCTAATAATGGTTGCTATAAATTGTCATCATTCTTTTTTTAATTTTCTCTTATTTTTTTAATGTTCATTAATTAAATTAAATATTTTTAGTCACACAAATAATAACTAGAACTAAAATTAATGTTTAACATATTTCTTCTACACTCACTTCCAAATATAAATCACAACTAGAATTGTTAAAAGCAATACCATGAAAAAGGATAAATGTGTCAACAACTTTAAGAGAATGTCTTATCAAACAAATTAATTTTCTAATGAGTATATTGAGGTGCAGGTTAGTTCATAAAATGAGTAATATTAAATATCTTTAATTATCTTTAATCACAGTGATTAGCAAAGTCGTTTAACTCAAGCATTTAGAAACTCACCTTTAGAACAATACTAAGTGACACTTAAAGTTACTTAAAATTGAGTTGTTTATTCAAACAACGGTTGCTTGAATAAAATATTGTTAAATTATCATTAAATATATTATTTAATTGTCACTTTTTTTAGATTAAAATATTATGAATATTAAATTTATTTATTATTTTTTCAAAATTAACAAAAATAATTTTAGTTGATTTATAATAATTAATATTTTAGTAAGTAATAAACTAAAATAAATTTATAATTTTAATGAAATTCAAAATTAAAAAACTATAAAATTGTAAGTTCTTGAAATTACTTGAAACTTCTTCTAATAGAATGAAATAGAGTTAAGTTATTTAACACTGATGTGCCCCAATGAATATCACTAAACATAGTTTTTTATGCGTCAAATAATTCATAGGAGTTGCTCCTATTAAAAATACCCTTACATATCATCTTATCTTAATTGAGAATCATATATATTATCTTATCTTATTTTAAATATAATATATAGAGATAATATCTTAAAAATTATAAGAAACAATATCTCCTATAAAAAATCTATATAAACATGCTATGTATTCAAACACAAAGATTTACTCAATTATTTCTCTTTCTCTAATATTAACATGATATCTAGAGATAGATGGAAGAAATATTCCACATGCAAAGCATATGAAAGGTAATGAAAGAACTTGGTACTAGGTAACTCCATATCATTGATATTGAAACTTACAGAGCAATGTGCTTCCACTAATAAAGAAACCGGCATCTTCACGGTCACCCACCAAATCCCACACTTCTCTTCTCGTAACACAATGGAGAGCAGTAAGGGCACCATTATGACCCTGAAGTATGGGAACATTGGTTTGAAGCTTTTTCTGGCCAGCACTTGACAGATCTTGTTTACGAGGAGTCTCATTCTCATTAGTAGCTGGAATGATAAAGAAGCAGAACAAAACAGTGATTTTGACAGTTCATTCAAGAATCAAAACTTAATGATACTGGCAGTTCGTACAAAAATTAAGTACTGAGTTGCTTCCATCAGATGTCCATCTACGAACACAACTGAATGAGCTGGATCTAATTGTTGTACTTCGGGTGAACACACTTTGCACCCAACTTCTACCAACACCAGTTGCCTCAGTGAGTTGCTGGTTCTCATCTTTGGCATCTTTAGAATGCAACGATGACAATGCAAGTAACAGACTGTGCCTTCATTGAGGTGATTCCCCAGTATCCATTACGTAATTGCTCGATATGAGGCAAGAACCTTCTGATTTTTATCTGAATCAAACACATGAGGAATGATAGCATGTAGCACTTGGACAATTTGTGCAAGGAAAATAGGATGATAAGAAAAGACAAAATAATGTAGATGCAGTTTGGGAATAGTATTTTGGGTTGACTAATATCAACATTTTTTACTTTTATTATATTTAGATGCCTTTATTACAAATTTAAATTAGGAATTGGGGACTTAAACTAGGTTTCTTTTCCCAGCATTTTATTTGCTTGGGAATCACCAACCTACTAGATGAAGTATTATTTGGTATCCTTTCTACAAAGAGATTGCTCTGGACATCAGAATCCACAGTATCGACAACTGAGTAATGAAACATGCTCATTTCTCTTTCCTATGATCTTTTTCCTGATGGAAATAAAAGGAAACCTTAAATCAATAGATACAAGATTATAGTATGTATAGAGAATTAAATATAAAAAGATAGAGGAAAGAGAATCTGTGTACCTCATATATATTGAATTGAAGTTCTTGATCTTCAAGAACAAAAACACTATGAATGATTATTATAGAGATATGAGTTCAATAAGAACTCTTGAGGGTTTTACTACCTACTTTCTAGGGGATTATTCTAGAGAGTGTGTATTGTTGTTGTTGTTGTAATTTGCTTAATGGGATGGCAAATTTATAATCCCCCAGGGTAGGCAGAGACCCCTCAAATGAGCTTTTTTTATGATTGACTCAACCCATCACAGAGTCAATCTTACTATAATCCCATTCAAATAATCATAAAGATATTATAAGATATGATTATCACCAAATCTTAAATTGCCAGATAATGATAAAATATAATTGATTAATACCAATCCACTATTATTTCCAACATTTCCTTCGTCTTTCAAAGTCTTTATTGCATTTTAGCATCCATTACATCAGTAATTCTTTGGTTCTACATTACATAGGCGAACACATAATTCAAATTTGTGTCTTCACTCGAATGCATTAGGTACCAGAATACTCATTTCATCATGATGTCAAATACAACAACTAAGCCTTGTACCACTAGGTGATGATCCATGGTGACGTCGAATAGGGCTATGAAATCTCATATTTCACAGTTAACTTCTTTCATTATTTTTAATGACATCTAATACTTAACAGTTAACACTACAAAAAAACCCTACTAAACACACTAAACATAAAAACACAATGTAGCATTAGACTTTTTTTTATACTCAAGGAAGATGCTCTTCATGTAAACCAATAAACGATAAAATATGTCAATTATCAATTGATAGAAAGTTGGCTAAAATTGTCACATTCTTTCAACAATAAGAACATTTAAATTTAAAAAAGGATAAAATAGACTCAAATTGGTGGGAGGATGATTTTTTTTGTTCAAATTTACATTATGAGATATATAACAAGCAAGGTTATTAATTTCATTTAATAGAACAATGACCTCCCATGAGAAATATCAGCAGAACTCAACCCATTAAAAAAGTGGGAAGGCTTTTGTATGATATGAAAGCAAAAGTGTTGCTTTCATGTATTTTGCATGCCTAAAAGTAAGTCAATATAAATTATCCTAATGTAGTTCATAAAGTTTGTTTTTATTGTTCTTGAAAAATGAAATGTCTAACATTTCTTACACAAAAAGATTCAAATTTCTTGAAGCCTGTTATCTTTCTCTATACTCCCTGTATATAACTTTATCATATCAAAATTATATTGTTTAGAAATTCTCATAAGTTAGATTGTTCCATAGAACAACATAGCATTAACTTACAAATTGCTTGCATCCAATGTTGTTCCTCTGTGCAATTGTTTCGATCATGTACCAAACATCATTATCAGGAAGTCCCAGCCCAGCCTTCATGCAGTATTAAAAGAGGCTCAGTAGGACTTAGGGTTTTTACGAAGAGACTTCTCAACTCTTCTCCTTCACAGTTTGGAATTCCTTGGGACATCGATTCCGGTAGCGGCTACTTTGACACTTCTCCTTCAAACTTCGCAGTTTGTAGATGAAGCTTTTTTTCTCCAGTTTCTTTGGCACCTCTTCTCCTTCGGAGTTCACAACTGAAGCCATTTTTCTCCAGCGGCAATTCCAACACCTCTTCTCCTTCGAAGTTTGCAGATGACGCCATTTTTCTCCAGCAACGACTCCAACATCTCTTCTCCTTCCCAGTTCGCAAATGAAGCCATTTTTCTCTAGCGATGGCTTCGACATCTCTTCTCCTTGTCAGTTCGCAGTTTATAGAAGAAACCATTTTTCTCCTTCGTGCCATTTCATATATATATATATATATATATATATATATATATATATATATATATATATACGGGATTGAAATAATGGTTATCCTGCTATCACTATTCACTACCATTTTTAGAAGGTGGCTGCTATCCGCAATTAACTACTATGGGAGATGGTTAATATTTTCAAATAAGTAATCATTGCCATAGTTAATGTAAATGCGTATTAATGTGTGTCTTAGACGATCATACAATGCCTTTATTTATAATAACTCAATATGTTCAAATAAGATTAATATTGATTACATAGAATCTCTCTATTAATGATTAAAAAATCATTCTAATAATAGGTAATAAGAGTAAATATCCAATTACTATCTAACCATAAATAAGGAACTAATATAAAATCTTTAACTTTCCCCCTTAAGCTAGATAATGTGTGATATGAACAAAATTTGTTATAGATGTGGCAAATCTAATAAAATAAAAGAAAAAGCGATTCCAATAGCGTAGTTGTGCTAGATAAAATGGCTTAGCGATAGCCAACGAAGATCTGCAATGACGACAATTACTGTTCACCTGTAAATAAAGGATTTCCTAAGGCGAAAGGAGAAGCACGCCATGAGGCGGAAAAATCCTTAACCCAATCAACACCCCTAAGTTTAGGACAATAAAGAAAGGGTTCACAAAGTATCACAACAATATGATAACATTACTAGCACACGATACTAACAACTATGACTTAAGTATAGAGTTAGTTTTCTTTTTGATTCCACAATAAAATATATATATTATTCGTAAAAAGGATGCATTTAAGGATAATTTGTATGTCCCTAAGGAAACACATTCACGATTACATTAAACAAGTAATAACTCAAGGCCTTAATGTAATTTTATTCTTAAAGGATTGTCCTTAGTCTTGTCGCATTCATTATTGGTGTCGCCCTCGAACTTAAAATAACTAGCTTCGTCATGTTCTTTAAGTAAAGAGATCGGTATTGCAGATGACCATGTCAGAGACTTGTTACTGCGTGACCTTGTCAAGTTGACTTCCGATTTTGGTAACTTGCTTCGGTTTAGGGCCAATCTGAAAGTTTATCAAAGCTTCCACTAAAGTGGGGTACGTGTCTTCATACTCAACCCTATGATTGAGGTTTATGTGGCCGACCATCTTAATGTTTGCTCCTTTGGCTACTGGAAAGTGTGATCGAGGTGGAGAAGATGGTTTAGCTATTGCGACTTTGAGATTGTGAATGCAGCAGTACCTCGCTTCTTATTGGTTGACCATAACAATGATGATGTCTCCCTTACTTATGGGAACTTCATAGCTAAAGGAGGCATAAAGACGATTGCCCCTAACTTGTTCAACGTTGGTCAGCCTATGAGAATGTTATAGTACGATAGGGTATCCATTAAGAGGTATTTAACCGTTATTGATTTGCTATGCTCGACCTTACCGAATTTGGTCAAGAGGTTGATGTAAGCCTTTGCATTAACACGACTTCCTACAAACCCATATAGAGGCCCGTCATACGGATGAATGAAAGAATTTAGAGGCTAAGTTAGCAGAAAGTGGACTAGAAAAGTACATCAACCGAGCTTCCTTGGTCTACTAGTGTCTTATTGATCTGCTAGTTCACTACTATTACAGATATGACCATAAGGTCATCCTGTTCTGGGTGTACACCCTCAAAATCTGAATTTGATAAAGTGATGCTTGTCTGAGGTTTAGGCTTGATTGTTATGCTCGAGCTGACATTGTATATTGCTCGAGGATGTATATTGTGAACCGAACTAATATGGCCTCCTCCTATAAAGTCGCCTACAATGGTGTTAATTATCTCCTTGAGGTCATCATCCTCAGCTCTTCGTTCCTGATTAGGTTCTAGGGATCACCTTTCATGTTCCTTATGGCGATGATCGCGACAGGAAGTGTAATATCCCCAAATTTATATAAAATATTTAATTATATTTAGTAAATTGAATAAAATTTAAATAATATCTAAATATGAAATAATTATCATATTTTAAATTTTCAACTGCAATATTTTTTAAAAAAATAAGATATATAAAATAATAATAATAATAAACAACAACAAATGTTATTAAATTTTTAGTACAATATTGTATTATTATTAAATGTAAATATTTAATATTTAATTTAGAATATTTTTAGAACATATGGTATAAAGTAAAATAATAGAAATAAATTTATAATTTATTTTGAAAAGGGAATAATCAAATCACAAGAACGTAATAAGTATTGAGATAAGATAAGTCTTAGTAAAATTTATTAAAAACTAACTATACATATCTATACTAAAGGGAAAACCAAGGGAATAGTAACTAGTAATTAGAATAAAAAAATAAAAATAATAAATAATAATAAAATGTATCATTACACTTAGCCTATAAATAGATGAGTGTTGATCGGGAGAAGGAAAAAAAAAGAATAGTAAGAGCTTTGAATAAAAAGAAACTCGTAGTGATAGTAAGTGCGTATTCGGAGAAAATAATTCAAACTCTGTTATTATTTCACTTATTAAAGATAAGAGGGAGGTGACATTTATCACTTTTAAATATTATACTTATTTTCTTCTTTATCTTATGTTCTTTTTAATTATAATTATTTAGTGAAGTGTTGCTAATCTCGTTTTATTTATTATTTTAAGTTATTTTTAGTTATAATTATTTAATGATGTGTTCCTAACCTCGTTTTATTTATGTCATAATCATTTGATTTTATGTTCATAATCTTATTTGGGTTATTAAATTAGTTATTTTTTTAAAACTTTTATTTTACCATTTTATTTTAAAGGTAATGGTTATTTTTTTTAAAAAAATTTTAATGTTTAACTAAAGATTTTAATTTATTTTTAGTTGGAGGATTGTCCTTGGGATTTAAATATGTAAAAATATTTAAGATGAAATGTTTTTGTATTTCTTAAAAACCATGGTAAAGAAGCTCATTTACCCTTACTAGCCACTAAAAAAGTAATTCAAATTTCTCTAAATAAAAAAAAATAAAGGAATTATTATAAACAAATATGTATAAATATGTGTATATATATTACCATTTTTATATAAATAGTTGTATATATATATATATATATATATATATATTTTCTTTTATTATTTAAATTATTTACTTGTATTTGTTGTCACTCCTATATTTTTCTTGGCTCTTATATATATATATATATATATATATATATATATATAATATTGAAATGTAAATTTAAAAAGATGGACACACCCAATTACCAAAACTTTTTTCAACAATTATTTCAGCCATGTTTTCAAGCACCAGTTGGATTACTAATGTGGTTGAGAACTCAGTTATATTATAGGAAATTGACATCTCCATTCTTGTGTTTGTCAATAATAAAGGAAAACCACTAGTAATAGAAGGACTGTTGGTCGATACTTTTTATCTTCCGCCTACTAATCACACAAATCCATTATTAAACATATTCCCACTAGTTATGTGATCATTATAGTAGGAAAAACTAGAGGGTAGATATGTATATAAATAAAATCTTCCCTATCTTTATATGTAATGAAATAGAAATATGTAATAAATATGGTTTATGTATACATATAACTGTGGTTTTAAGTATAACTTTTTAATTAAATAAATAACTGAAGAAGAATAATTATACATTAGAATGAAATAAAAACAATTAAGAAAATAAATTATTTCCTTGCAATTAATAATAGGTTAGAATTAAATAAAAAAATTTGGGATATATAGAATACTGGTACAATTATATGGTATCAGAGCAATGTTCCATGTGAGACTTGGGAAATGAGCTAACCATATTACTAAGTTTTAACTTGAATAATTTTAGATAACAGGAAGAATAAATATTGAATTAATAGAAGTAGTACAAGTTATTAAAGACATGACTGCAACTTTGATAAGGAACCAAAGACCAGAAGGAATTGTTGAATCACAAGGTTTAATTGAATTTAGAAGAAACAAACCTTCACAATTTCATGGGGGTTACAGTCCAGACAAAGTTGAATTATGGATTAAGGAAATAGAAAACATATTTCAAGCAATGAATTGTCGTGATAATCAAAAAGTAAATTATGTTGTGTTTATGCTAGTAGGAGAGACTGAATATTAGTAGGATAATACTGAAAGGCTATTTGAAGGAAGAGGAATAATTATTATATGGAAATTATTTACCACTAAATTTTTAGAAAGATATTTTCCTAATGATGTGCAAAGAGCAAAAAAAAAAATAGAATTTATGCAATTAAAATAAGGGAACATGACAATAAGAGAATATGTTTCTAAGTTTGAAGAATTAGGTAAATACTATACTTTCTTCTATCATCTAGATGAGGAGTGTATGAAATTTGAAGATGGACTTAGGCATGAACTCAGGAATGCAGTAGGAATACTAGAAATTGATTTTCCTACACTTATTCACAATTGTCGTTTTTTGGAAGATTTTGGAAATAATAAAAATAATAAACCAAAGTATTTTGGTCCTCAATCAAATAAAAAGAGAAACCATGAAGGAAAGCCCTATAATTGTTCTCAAGGGAAACCTCAAACTTCTCAATTTTCCTCAGGAATTTTCAGTAAATCTATGACTAATCAGGTTAGGTGTCTTAAGTGTGTACAAAGACATTATGCTAAAGATTGTCATCTCAAAGGACCTATTTGTTGCAAGTGTAGAAAATCTAGTTATGTGTTTTCTAAGTGTGGATAACAAAAAATGTATTCCAACTCTTCTGCACCTAAGTTAAAGTTCACTACAACTAAAAGAGTTTAGACAATAATCGGAACCAAAACTGCCCAAAAAAATGATCTAATTCAAGGTACATGTTCCATTAAAGGTAAAAATTTTAATATAATGTATGATTCATGTGGAACTCATTCTTTTATCTCTACTGATTGTGTTCAAAATTTTAAACTGATAGTTTCTTCTTTAGATACCAGTCTAATTGTTTCCGCACCTATAAATAAATATATGATTACCAATAAAGTTTATCTAGATTATGCTATTTTCATTAGAAATAGAAAATTTCATGTCAATTTGATCTGTTTACCTTTATTACAATTAGATGTGATTTTAGGGATGAACTAGTTATCTTTCAATCATGTCCTCCTTAATTGTGTACAAAAGTTTGTAATATTTTCAAACTCTAAGGATCTGTTAATTTCATCTATTAAACCAACAAATAAGTATTTAGGGAATTAAGTTCAAGGATATTTGCTATTACCTTCCATGGAAGAAGAAGAGGAAAAAGAAAAAGAACAAGTAAATTTGGAAAACATAGTGGTTGTTCAAAATTTTCCTGAAGTTTTCTCCAATGATATTCTTGGTTTGCCACCTGACAGAGAAATTGAATTTTCAATTGATTTGCTACCTAACATATGATGAATTTCAATGGCAACTTATAGGATACCACCTTCTGAACTTACTGAACTAAAGAAACAGCTAGAAGATTTGCTTGAAAAACAATTCATTCGCCCCAATGTATCACCTTGTGAAGCTCCTGCTTTGTTAGTTAAAAAGAAAGATGGAAGTTTTAGGTTGTGTGTAGATGATCCTCAGTTAAATAAATTCACTATAAAAATAAATATCATCTTCCCAGGATAGATGATTTGATAGATCAATTGAGAAGAGCAGTTATGTTTTCTAAGATAGATTTAAGATCAGGATATCATCAAATTAAAGTGAAAGCAGAAGACATTCAAAAAGCTGCTTTTAGGACAAGGTATGGCCATTATGAATATCAAGTAATTCCTTTTGGTATGACTAATGCCCCTGCAGTGTTCATGAATTATATAAATAGGATTTTTGGTCCATTTTTGGATCATTTTATAGTTGTATTTATAGATAATATTCTTATTTATTCTAGGACTCATGAAGAGCATGAAGAACATCTTTAATTTGTTCTTCAAATTTTGAAAGACAAACAATTATATGCTAAACTTTCTAACTATGAATTTTGGTTAGATGAAATTCAGTTCTTGGGACATGTGATTTCCAAAGATGGAATAACCAAGGTGGAAGAAGTTTTAAAGTGGGATATACAAAAAACAGTGACAGAAAGTCGTAGTTTTCTAGGTTTGGCTGGACATTATAGATTATTGATTAAAGGATTTTTTAAGATGGTGATGCCTTTAACCCAACTCACAAAAAAAAGACAAGTTTTTGAGTGGACAGAAAAATGTGAAAATAGTTTTCAAGAACTCAAGAATAGGCTAACCACTTCACCTGTTTTAGCCTTACCTAATCCCAATGAACAATTTGTAATATTTTGTGATGCCTCCAAAATGGGATTAAGGTGTGTTCTTATGCAATAGGGGAGGGTAATGACATATGCTTCAAGTCAACTAAGAGCACATGAGAAAAATTATCCTACCCATGATTTAGAATTAGCTACTATTATTTTTTACTTAAAATATGGAGACATTATCTGTATGGTAGTAAGTTTTAGGTTTTTAGTGATCATAAAAGTTTAAAATACTTGTTTGATCAGAAGGAATTAAATATGAGACAAAGAAGGTGGATGGAATTCTTGAAAGACTATGATTTTGAATTACATTATCATCCAGGAAAAGCAAATGTAGTAGCTGATGCATTAAGTAGAAAAATCTTTACATGTTTCTTCGTTAATGGTTCATGAGATGAATTTGATTGAAGATTTTAGAGATATGAGTTTATCAGTTGTATTAAGTCATGATAGAATACAGTTAAATTCAGTCCAAATTACTAGTGACTTACAAAGGAAAATATATGAGGCTCAAAGGATTGATGAATTTATTCAAAGGTAAAAAAAGTTGTTGGGAGAAATGAATGGTGAAAATTTTAGCTTAGATAAGGAGGGAGTCTTGAGATTCAACAATAGAGTATGTGTGCCTAATACTATAGAAATTAAGAAAGTGATCTTAGATGAGACACATAAGAGCAAGTTGAACATAGATCCAGGACCAACAAAAAATGTATCAAGATCTTAAGAAAATGTTTTGGTAGCCCAAGATGAAGAAGGAAGTAGCTCAATATGTGGCATGCGTTTGACTTGTTAGAAGGCTAACATAGAACATAAAAAATCAACAGGAATGTTACAATCTTTAGACATACCTGAATGGAAATGAGATAGTATAACAATAGATTTTGTAGTTGGATTACCACAAATAATGCACAAAATTGATTCTATATGAATTATCATGGATAGACTAACAAAATTTGCTCACTTCTTACCCATTAACTTTAGGTATTCCTTAGAAAAGCTAATAGACTTGTACATAAAAGAAATTGTAAGATTACATGGTGTCCCATCTAGCATACTATTTGACAGAGATCCTAAGTTTACTTCTAGAGTTTGGGGAAGTTTACATCAAGCCTTAGGAACCAATCTTTGTCTTAATCAGCCTATCACCCTTAAACAGATGGACAGTAAAAAAGAACCATACAATTATTAGAGGATTTTTTGAGAACCTGTATGCTAGAAGATTCAGGTAGTTGAGATCAATACTTACCTTTGATTGAATTCACTTACAACAGCAATTTCCATTCTAGAATAGGTATGACACCCTATGAGGCTTTATCTAGAAGAAAAAGCAAAATACCTCTATGTTGGTTTCAAAAAGAGGGAAATTTGATCTTAGGTTCTGAAGTAGTGCAGGAAACCACAGAGAAAATCAAAATGATTTAGAAAAAATTAAGAATGACTCAAAGCTGACAGAAAGTTATATTGATAAGAAAAGAATACCACTTGAGTTCCAAGAAGGTGATCATATATTCTTGAAAGTTACACCAAAAGCTAGAATTGGTAGGGTAATGAAATCAAAGAAATTCATTCATCGATGTATAGGTCCTTATCAAATTCTCAGAAAATAGGTCCTATTGCTTACCAAATTTCTTTACCTCATTTTCTTTCTAACCTCCACAAATTCTTTCATGTGTCTCAATTAAGAATATATATATATATATATATATATATATATATATATATATATATATATATATAAAACCTTTCCCATATAATAACGTCTGATACAGTACAATTAAAGAATAACCTTACATTGGAAACAATGCTTGTACAAATCGTAGGCAAGAGGATCAAGCATTTGAGAGACAGATAAATTTCACTGGTAAAAGTCATTTGGGATGATGTCACAGGAGATGTTATGTGGGAATTAGAGGAGAATATTAGAGAAAAATATCCTTATTTGTTTAATTAATAAAAAAATTTCAAGGACGAAATTTCTATAAGTAAGGTAGAATTGTAATATTCCCAAATTTATAATAAAATATTTAATTATATTTAGTAAATCGAATGAAATTTATATAATATTTAATTATAAAATGATTATGCTATTTTAAATTTTTAGTTGCAATATTTTTTTTAAAAATATAATAATAATAATAATAAACAAACAAATGTTATTACATTTTTAGTACAATATTGTATTATTATTAAATGTAAATATTTAATATTTAATTTGGAATATTTTAGAATATATGATATAAAGTAAAATAATAAAAATAAATTTATAATTTATTTTAAAATTTTTAACACACACATACGTGTGTGTCTGTATATATATATAAACAATAGCAATGTAAAAAAGAAAGAAAATTCACACACACAATAATGTACGTCTAATGTATGAAAGGGAAGAGAATAGTCAAATCACAGCATCGTAATAAGTACTGAGATAAGTGTCGGTAAAACTTAAAAAAAAAATTAACTATACAAATCTATAACTAAAGGGAAAGCCGATGGAATAGTAATTAGTAATGAGGATAAAAAAAAAATAAAAAAACAATAAAATATATCATTACACTTAGCCTATAAACAGATGAGTGTTGATCAGGAGAAGGAAAAAAAAAAAGAATAGTAAGAACTTTAAGTAATAAGAAAATGGTAGTGACAGTAAATACGTACTCGAAGAAAAGAATTCAAACCCTTGTATTATTTCACTTATTAAAGGTAAGAGATCAGACATTTATCACTTTTAAATATTATATTTATTTACTTGTTTATCTTATGTTATTTTTAATTATAATTATTTAGTAAGGTGTTCCTAACTTCATTTTATTTATTATTACCTCATTTTATTTATTATTTTATGTTGTTTTAAGTTATAATTATTTAATGAGGTGTCTAATCTCTTTTTATTTATGTCATAATTATTTGATTTGATGTTTGTAATCTTTTGGATTATTAAATTAGTTATTTTTTAAAAACTATTAGTTTGCCATTTTATTTTAAAGGTAATGGTTTTTTTTAATGTTTTAATGCTTAACTAAAAGTTAGAATTAATTTGTAGTTAGAGGTTTGTCCTTTGGGGATTTAAATCAGGAAATATTTAAGGAAATATCTTTGTATTTCTTAAAAACCATGGTAAAAAATCTCATTTATCTTGACTAGTCACTAGAAAAATAATTCAAATTTCTCTAAATTAAAATAAAGGAATTATTATAAACAAATATGTATATATATATATATATTACCATTTTTATATAAATAGTTGTATATCTATATATATACATATATATTTCTTTTATTATTTAAATTGTTATTATTTAATTATTTACTTGATATTTGTTCTTACTTCTTTATTTTTCTTGACTCTTATATATATAAAAAAATATGAAAATGCAAATTTAAAAGGATTGACACGCCCAGTTACCCAAACATTTTTTTAGCAATTATTTCAGTCATCTTTTCAAGCACCGGTTGGATTACTAGTGTGGTTGAGAACTTAGTTACGTTCAGGAGGACTGGCGTTTCCACTGTAGTGTTTGTCAACGATCATGAAAAACCTTTAGTAATAGAAGGACCGTTGGTCGTCACTTTTTATCTTTTGCCTACTAATTACACGAAGCCGTTATTAAACATATTCCCACCAGTTATGTGATCATTATAGTAGGGAAAAGTAGAGGGAAAATATGTACATAAATAAAATCTTCCCTATCTTTATATTAATGAAATAAAAATGTGTAACAAATATGGTTTATGTATATATATAAGTGTGGTTTTAATTATAAATTTTTTAAATAAATAAATAACTGAAGAAGAATAGTTATACATTGGAATGAAATAAAAACCAATTAAGAAAATAAATTATTTCCTTGAAATTAATAATAGGTTAGAATTAAAAAAAAATTGGGATATATAAAATACTGTTATAAGAATAACACTGGTGTCAGTTATTGTGTCTCCTCCCTTGTGTTATTGGATGATTTATTTTGGACATATTCTAAGAGGTGTCCTTCTTAGATTAATTCTTAAATATTCTTTTTCAATGTCCAACATCCGTCAGTATTATGCCCCATGCTATGGTGATATTGACAATGCATGTTGGGGTTAGCTTAAGAAGGGCTTTGGCCAGAAAGGGGAGCTTACGAAGGTCAATTTTCTGTGCACCCAAGCTACGTTCAGGGGTGTATAGTGGTCGTATCATTGCTCTTTACCAAACTTCTTAAAACTTCGAGCATAGATGAGCGAAGTTTATGACAAGACTCCCTATGGGAAGAGTCAGTTTTATGATGAGGGGTTGTCAGCATCTTCTCCCTAGATGTCAAAATCCATGGATCAAGAGAAAGGAAAAAAAGTGTAACATAAAGTGGTTAGAGAAAAGAAAAAGAGAAAAGGAATAAAACTAAGAAGGGATATTACTCAAATGAGTAGCTCAAATTTTACAAGAGTGTAATATGACTTATATAGAAAATTCTATACATCTATTACCTTCTATCTCTAATATCGCCCCACAAGTTGGAAGTGCTATTTAGCATTTCCAACTTGAAATGAGTAATAAATACAAAGTAGAGGAAAATACAATGCAACAAAATGAAAGATACATAAAAAATAGAATCAAGAGAATCCCAATTACAAATGCTAAAATAGGAAACTAAGAATTAACCACCAAGCAGAAACTATTCTTTAGAGTTTAACCACTTGATAAGGAACACAAGAGAATGAAATGCTTAACCATCATAGGGTAGAAGTTAATCAATCAAGAAAATGCTTAATCATCGATAACAGAAGTTCAACACAATGTTTAACCATCGTGGACAGAAGTTGTCTTCAAAGAGGATTAAGACCAAACACCTTGTGAACACCAACGAAAACAATTATTATCAACCAAATTTCAAGAATATTTATGCCAACATCAGACCTGCATTGCGAATTGAATACCCCGTAAATACACTAGACAATAAAAACAACAGAAAAGCAACATAGAAAACATAACAAAAAATGTATGTGCAGTAAGTACTATGGTTATATGCCGCACAATAAGCCAAAGTTGAAACTGCCAAAAGAAGACTACAGATCACATCAAATGTAGGGTCATTTTGTGCCCATCGATTCTTGGTTTCTACCAGTCGATTGGAAAATTCCTAATGCAGAGAACAAAACATACTATGTTGAACCAATAAATGCTACAATCACCTAAAAGGGACAGAAGAAAGAGTAGAAAATAAGGCAAACGAAGGATGTCGATGATGAAGAGCCACTAGAGGTTGTAGCCAAAGAATCCCATGAAAGTGGCGATGAACAAAACAAGTGAGAGCAGAGGCATGAAATTCTCCTCATCCTTGTCATTGGGTTGCGGCGTAGAAACGTCGTTGTTCTCGCTGAGAAATAGAATATCAACTCCTTTCGATGAGCCTGATCCTTGACTTCGCGGAGGATCTCGCAACAACATTTCAGGAACACCATCGGTAGAGACACTCTTATCAGGGTAACGAAGGAGCACGTACGACATGAGTTTGCAACCAACAATGGGAATTTTCGAAGGCAGGTGCACGCACACCACACTCGGCATGCTTCACTCTTTGTCTTCTTTGTTGCAAAAACCATAATCCGCATCGTCACTTTGAGGTAACCCTATCAATAGAAGAATGCCCCGGTAGAGATCCGTCATTTACTTGACCTGAATACCCGCCAACCTCACAATTGGATCTGAGGATTTTGGATCGAAGCTTCCGCAAAGAAAAAGGAAACACACTGAGAGAAGAAGATCGATGAACTAAGAAAGAATTGATGAAGCAGGGGAGAAAAAAAGGGGTAAAAATGCTCTGATATCATGTCAAAATCCATTTATTAAGAGAAAAAAAATAGAAAAAGGTGGAACAAAAAATGGTTAGAGAAAAGGAATATAGAGAAAAAAAAGAGAAAAAGGTGGAACAAAAAATGGTTAGAGAAAAGAAAAAGAGAAAAGGAATAAACTGAAGAATGGATGACTCAAATGAATAATTCAAATTTTACAAGAGTGTAATATAACTTATATAGAAAATTTTATACCTCTATTACCCTCTATTTCGAATATTGGATGATGTGTATTCCTCCATGTGGACATAAATTGTAGCTCAAGCTTTGAGGTCGTTGATGTCATATGCATGTCTTTCGTAGAGGCTATTCATAAAGGAACTTGTCTCAGTCCCATAAGCATGGCATGAAGGGTGACTTCTGGATGAAGCCTACGGATTTTAACAAACGTTGTTGTGAACCTGTCCATGAAGTTGCGAAAGGATTCTTTTTCTCCTTGTCACAGGATGGAAAGAGCAGTAAAGGTAGTGTTGTAGGGGCCATTCGTGGGGTGCTGTGCTTTAAATTTCTAGACCATTTCCCGAAAACTGTGAATTGAATTGGCTGGGAGTCGAGTGAACCAACTCAATGCCATGCCCTTCAGGAAAGTCAGAAAGACATGATAACAAACTGTGTTGTTTGTAGAGTACATGTTGAGTTGTGATAGTTAATCATCTATATGAGCATTAGGATCAGAGAGGCCATCGTACCTCTCGAGTGTCAGAGGTTTCCATGTAAAAGGTAGAGGAACATCCATAATTCCTCCGATAAAAGAATGTCGCTCGAAGTCATTTTCATACGCAACATGGTGTTAACGTCTGGCTATGGAACGACCAAGAGGTGTAGAGGCACGACTAGTTCTGGTAGGAGTGGTAGCTTGCCTGTGACGGGGAGGTGTGGCAACGAGATTGCGTCGGGGAGGCATGACGGTGCCACTGTGCTAGGAAGGCATGGTAGCGCGAATGTTCCAAGGAGGGTGGCAACACAACTAGCTTCGTTGTGTTCATTATTGGCATCACCCCTAGATTGAGTGCACAACTTAGAAATGGTTTGTCGTAACTCTTCATTCTGCCTTCGTAGCTCTAGCATAGTTGGTTCTTCTGCCATGGTTGGAATGTTCTTGTGGTGGCCGGGGAAAATTTTTACCAGGACCCCATGGTGGGTGACAAATGTACTTACTAGGGAAATAACCGTAGAGTTCTTCGAGAAGTCCACAATATGAATCCTTGAAAGCATGTCGCTAGTGATACCTGCAAATAGGACTTTGACGCTCAAGTCAGTCAAGGCAATGTAAGTGTATGATTAGAAGTGAAAGTAACAATACCTCTTTCTCACTTATATAATTAAGGAGCCATCAATATGACTTTAATTGGACCCTTAATTACTCCTTTAAATGTTCGTTGTAATTGTTGCTCATTGGCGATTGTCATAAAGGCTCATAATTACGAGCGTAACTATTATGAGGTGACCTGTGGTGAGTTGGAGGTTGACATCAAGGTTTCATTTCTAAGGTGTGCAAGTACATGAAGTCGCTGAAACAAGCTTGTCAATGTCGATTTACTCTGGGCCGACCATCACTAGGTCACTAGAGACTATGTCTTTTGTAGTACAATTTCTATTGATGTTTGGTGTTGTTGGAAAACAAATATTTTCTGTTCTTAAAGGCGACAATATTTTTTAATTTAATAATGACACATTAAATATAAGTATGTTTAACTCTAAACGCTTAGAAAACAATTCAATTTATTAAGCTATTAACTCGATAATAAACTTTAGAGTTTACTAAAAAAAAAACTTGCACACAAGTTAACTGTATAGGGTAAGTGAACTCGTAAACTTGTAAGCATTAGAGAGTTAACTCGAGAGTTTGATAATTATACTTGGGACCATTGTAGTATGATTTTATTGACCTACTTTATATTTTATGAGAAAAATTTGTTAATGTACATTATATATATATCTATCGGATATTATTTTGTATATTAGATTTCTCATATTGTTGTTTAATATATGATTTGTCTATAATTGTCATCCTAGCTTAATAATTTGTTTTTGGATTATTGATTAATATCATCAAGTGAAAGAATGTTGAATATAATTATAAATTGATATTAATCAATTATCTTTTATCATTATTTAACAATTTAAGATATGTACATAATTTCAATATATACGAGATGTACATAATTTTTTTCCTTTATTGTGTTGTATTTATTCTCTATACACACTATATAACTTTGAATCTATTTATCTATAAATGAAAAAAGATGAAATACAAAATGATTAAGTTATTGGTAGCTTATGCCTACAATCAAGACGAGAGATCCACGGGCCCAATCCCACAGCCTGCGAGGACAAAATGTGTACCACTAATTACCAATATGGCTACACTTTTAATTTTAACTCTAAAAATGAACTTTATACGGTGACCCAAATTACTATCAAAATCAATACTCTACAAATCTGAGACCATGTATGTAACAACTTACACAAGAATCAAGAGATTAACATAAATACAAATTCATCTTTTTTATTTTAAATTAAACTCCTTAGCGACTATTATAAAAACTATTCCGTCTTCACCATATGTCATCCAGACAGTAATTTATGCTTGTTTTATATACGTGCTTAGTCTTACAGTTACGACCATTAAGTTGATAAATTTAAATATTTTTATTTTAAATTAAAAATTTTACAAAATAACTACTTAATTATAATAATTAAAAATAATTTTTTTATTGACTAACTTTAATAAAAAATTATTTAAAATTCAAATCTGTAAACACAGATACTGTTTTTTCTATCAAAGACTTTGGTATTCAAATATTATATTAGACATAAAATTAATTCGATTTGAGCTTCGTATGTAATAATATGCTCATGATAGACGACAGAATATTCCACACTAAATTTTAATTTCACGAAACTCGAATTTCTGAGATACTTGATGTGCAAGAAACTCATAACTCACTAAGACGGTTTATTGAACAAGATTTTTGACAAAAGATATTCACTCTTAAAAATTAAGATTCAAATTTAAAGTTGGGGACTAATTACTTAGAAGTAACTTGTACGGGAGCTGTGCTGGAGATTAGCATAAAAACTAATCTATTTAATATTTATGATGGACATCGAGGAAGTTATTATAATTTAAAAAATGCTTGGGTGTTGTAAGAAAAAAATGTGTATGTGATTTATTTTTGGAAAAATATAGCTTATTTTATTACTTTTTATTTTTTTTATAAAAATAAATTTCTTTTGAGCTCATTTGCCATACACTTTTTTTTAAAAGAAAAAAAATTGCACGTGGTTGTTTCTTCTTTTAAAAATAATCAAAAGTCGAAATTAATCTAAAATTTGATTGAAATCAAAACTATTATGAATAGCTTATATTAAAATCAACTATTTAGTTTTTTTCTAGAAGATCATTTTTATGATTGTAATTAAACATAATTTAGCTTAAAATTTTTAAAAAAATATTTAAAAAATAATTACTAGATTTTGTTTCTATCAAAATCACTTTTTTTAAACATGTATGTATATCCCTAGTCGCCCTCCAACTGACTTTTTGATCTTCAAAGTCACTTCTTACTCTTAAGTATTCGTGGCTAGGGTACTATGTATTCCTAGTCACCCTTTGGCCGACCCCAACTACGTACTCACAGTCAAATGGCGGACCGATCTATTAAAACCTTACAGCTATACTCGTCTAAGTACTGTTAACTCCACATCTTATCTAAATCTCCTAGATCTGTATCTTTCTTTATTTTATCTAAATATCTTAGATTTATATCCTCAGCCACCTCATCATATTTGAATATCTCATTCTTCATATCTTATCTAAATCTCTCTTAAATCTATATCTTTATCTTATCTAAATCTCCCTTAGATATATCTGTAACTACCTAATTATATTAAAATATTTGTATTCCATAGACTTCAACATACTCACTCCTACAATATCTATAAATATCCCACGCCGATGAAGTGAGGGGAAAAAATACTCACTCGCTTTTATGCTTTCAATTTAGATATACTCTCACTATGTTCTACTTGAATTCGAGAATAGTATGAATTGATCCTTTATAAGAAGTTATATAAAATAACTTCTAATTTTAATCGATTTTAGATTTTTTGAATAGATTTTATAGTTTTTAATTATTATGAAAAATTGAAACAAACATATGAAAATTAAACAAAGTAATTCTCGAATAGAGCTATATAATACGAATTTTTCTTAGACAAAAAGTACAAAGCGTTAAATTCTTAAATCTTATATGTAGAAATTAAATAAAAAATATATTTAACAAAAATCAAATATTCCTTAATTTTTTGAATTTATTTTCTTTGTTTTATATAACATTACATGATTCTTAAAAAAATATAAGAAACAAACCAATATATTAAGGGAGATTTTGAATTCTCACCTTCTAAATATTTAAAATGGCACCTACTTGCAACAAAATAACGGATATGTCCTTATTAAAATTGTTATAAAACATGAGAAACAATTTTTTTTTTCTGGATACCCTTGCCTGGATCCAATGATTTGGGACTGGGTCATATTACTAATAAGACTGATTATGTCATCAAACTGGTATTACCCAAGTTGATTTGACCTTGCCAGCATGAACCAATTACTTTATGCAGTCGAATGGGTCACATCTAGACCATTCGATTATTTTTTTCAAATTAATCAAAAAATTATTTCATTTTTATTAATTATAATGTATTTTTATAAATATATTGTCAACTATATTTTTTTATTATTCTATATTTCTTCTTCATATTACAAACTATGTCTTGTTTATTGTTGATTTCGTTTCAATATTATGTATATAATTTGTTGTTGTGTTTGAAGAGTGTATATATTTAATTACTTTAAATACTTGAGATTTTGTTAATAAGTAATTATTTTTTATTTCAATATATATAAGTTTAAAAATAATAATAAACAAAATTTAAACAGTTTAAGCACTTGTTTGATAACAGTTTTATAAAACTATTTTCAGTATTTTAGTATTTAAAAACTACAAAATTCGTTTTGATAGTGTTTTTTTAAGGCAGTTTTCAAAAACAGTTGTGGTTTTTTAATTTTTAAAAACTAAAAAATAAGAACAATTAAAAGTAGTCTTCCTTTTCAATATTTTATTTTTGTTTTGAAAACTCAAAACACAATTAGAATATGTTTTTTTGCTTTTCATTCATGAAATTTTAATAAATATGAGCAAGTTTTTTTATTTTTACATCTTCAAAACAGTTTTCAAATAACACTTCTCAAACAAGTTTTTTTTTTTCTTTTCTTCTCAAAAACAGTTTTTAAAAACTATTTTTGAAAACTCTTTTCAAAAACTAAAAAACAAAATTCAATCAATCAAACTCTAAATATGGATGTATTGTACATGTTAATAAAACATTGATTAGTTGACTCATGATCAAGTGGAATTTACTGCTATTATGTTAACTTAATTAGTAAGAAAGATTATTTCAATTACTTATATACGAAGCAAGTCTTGGATAGTTGGATATGCCAATACTTTCACGTGTCGTGTTTAATATTTTTTTTCATTTATTCTGAATAATTAAATATAAACTCTTCCGTCTAAAAATAACAAAACATTGAGATAAATTTTACCATCCAATATTTTGAATATAAAAAAAAATAGATAAGCAATTTTGATACTTATTTCTATAATTTTCGATCAAGTATATTTGAAAGCAATCTATTATATTATTTTTTATAATTTTAATTATTTTTATTATTAAATAAGTTATATATTAAATTATTAATTGTATTTTAATTTAACAATATATAAAGAATAATGAATGATAAGAAATTATAAATAAAAATTTAAAATTAAAAGTTTTAATTATAAAAAGACGAATATGAATTCTGAGTGAGTAGCCACATACACGTATTTACTTGTAAGAAAAAGATATTCTTACTCATACTATACTCATACGTCATGCTTGTATAGAATCATAATTTTGGAATAATGAATGTGGGAGGCATAGTATCATCTCTCTTATGTTAAGGGTGTGATACAACAATGAAGTCAGCTGTCAATATTTTTATTAAACACAAGTTACTTTGAAGTGTAATTTAGAGTTTAATTAATAGATCCAATTGATGTCACTGTCACAATTCATGCATTTCGACAAGCATCAAGAACACTTAATCTTTGTATGGAATGAGACGCAAATTGAATGTTGTTGAACAAACATAATTTATGCACAAGAGCAAAGGGTAGTGCATGAAGTAGTGACTTTAATTTTCTGGTTATAATATCATATAAAAAGGGCTTCGATTCCTTGGGGTGACCAGCAGATTGTTCAAGCTTATAACAAGTAAAGATACACATCAATGGGTTGGGTGTTCAAGCAATTTATATGGGCATTTCTTGTTGGTTGCACGTTCTTTAGTGTATTATCTCATCCTGATAAAGGTAATGCTTTGTTATGGAGTACCACTTTTCATTTTGAAAATTTTTATTATGTTCACATATTGTTAAAAATATGGTTTTATTATTAATTCTAATTATTTTCCTGAACCTTTTAACCAAAATAATTGTGAATAGAAAAATAAGAACACCAACTCACAACTTTTTGTTTAGTTGATTTTATTGACAGTTAGGTAGGCAATGTTGTTTTGGAACTCTTTTCACATCATTCATTTTATTGATAGTTCTTTTTCTACATGTTCATTTTATTGATAGTTCTTTTTCTACATGTTCATTTTATTGCAGCTCCAAAGTACACATTTGTAAGAGAAGCAACCTCTGCTCCTCGAGTCTTATCTTATGACTACATAGTCATTGGTGGAGGAACATGTGGGTGTCCCCTGGCAGCAACTCTGTCACAAGGTGCAAGAGTTCTGGTCCTTGAAAGGGGAGGCTCTCCTTACACCAATCCTGAGAAGATCAACATAAAGAATTTTGTCAATTCCCTCTCAGACATAACCCCTTCATCATTTTCCCAACAATTCATATCTAGAGATGGGGTCCTCAATGCCAGGGCCCGTGTCCTGGGTGGTGGCTCTGTCTTGAATGCTGGATTCTACTCAAGGGCTAGCTCCAGCTACATAAGAGATTCTGGTTGGAATGAAAGTTTGGCTAAGAACTCATATGAATGGGTTGAAAAAAAGGTTGCATTTGAACCCCCAATGTTGCAGTGGCAATCAGCAGTGAGGGACGGATTGCTTGAAGTAGGTGTGTTGCCTTACAATGGTTTTACTTTTGATCACTTATATGGGACTAAGGTTGGAGGGACAATTTTTGATAAGAAAGGTAACAGGCACACTGCAGCTGATTTGTTAGAGTATGCTGATCCTAAGAGGATCCTAGTTTATCTCCATGCCACAGTTCAAAAGATACTATTTAAGTATAACACGGGTAAGGATTTAAGAATATACTGATTTAGCCTCTGAATAAACTTTTCTATAAATGTTTGCAAGAAAACAAAACAAAATAAAAAAAAGAAAAGAATTTTTTTTGATAAATTAAAATTAACCTATACACATATGATAAATTAAATTCATGTTTAAATGGGTTTAGTTCGTTGTTTTGAAATGAATTTTAGACATGTAAGATTGTTGATAACGTTTTCAATTTTTGGTTTACAGAAAAAAGAAGGCCACAAGCTTATGGGGTAATTTTCAAAGATGCATTGGGAGTTATGCATAGAGCATACTTAAGCACAAAATCAAAGAATGAGATAATCTTAGCAGCTGGTGCAATTGGAAGCCCACAGTTGTTGATGTTGAGTGGGATTGGTCCTGCTAACCATCTTCAGGCTCATGGAATAAACGTGGTTATGGATCAGCCTTTGGTGGGTCAAGGGATGGCAGATAATCCAATGAATGTTCTGGTTGTGCCTTCCCCTGTGCCTGTTGAAGTCTCTCTAATCCAAACAGTAGGTATCACCAAGTTTGGTAGTTTTATTGAAACAGCCAGTGGATTGAGCCTGGGCCATTCTTGGTCTGAACGGCTTCAAGGGATTTTTGAATTTGTTTCAAACCAGGTCAGTATCTCATATGCTCCCTATAATAGCAAATATCTATTTGGGCGTTCTATCGGATATATCATACTTTAATAAATTTGGTCCAGTTTAATTCACGGTTTAAAGAGGGAAAACTCAGATTCTTATATGTAAGTATATAAGTATATATTTAAATTGGATTTTTACTATTAAATCTTTAATAAATTATGATATATAAGTATACATTTAAATTGGATTTAAAGATGTACAGCACATAAAAAAATATAAAGATATAAAAAGATTAACCAAAATATATATAGCCAGTATTTTTACCATTTTCATTACTTTTTAGTTTTACATATTGATATTTTTATTGTAACTTTGTGAGTGTGTGGGTGTACGCGTGCTTGTATTTGTGTAAACTTTTGTTCTACTAAAGATGACTTACTGTAAAATTTTATCGTTGTTTGAAGTCTGGTCAACCTTCCACATTTCCTTCAAAAGCTAAGGAAAATATTGGGGCAACCATAAGATCTTTAGCCAATCCAACTCTAAAAGGAGGAGTCATACTTGAAAAGATCATAGGACCACGATCCACAGGTCATCTGGAGCTCATAACCACAAACCCTAGTGATAACCCATCAGTGACCTTTAACTATTTTCAGGATCCAGAAGACTTGAGGATGTGTGTTGAAGGCATGAAAATCATCATAGATGTGATAAACTCAAAAGCATTTTCAAAGTTCCGCTACCTTAACATGTCAGCCCAAACTCTAATAGATTTGATGTTGCACTTACCAGTGAACTTGAGGCCAAAACATGCAAATGCTGCTTTCTCTTTAGAACAATATTGCATTGACACCGTGCTAACAATTTGGCATTACCATGGAGGGTGCCAATATGGTAAAGTCGTTGATCATAATTACAAGGTTATTGGGGTGGAAGCTCTAAGGGTAATTGATGGATCCACTTTTCAATGCTCACCCGGGACCAATCCTCAAGCTACTGTAATGATGCTTGGAAGGTAAGTATACTTAGTACGTACCTATATAAATCAATATAGATTTTTTATTTGATAATAATCAAGGTGCTTTGGCTTGAGATTTTATAAGATTATTTTAATTGAACAAAAAAAAAACTCTTTTGAATTTTGAAAAGCCTATTTAAGAATGTTATGAATTTTTTTATTTTTAAGACTTCTAAGTATTTGATAAGAATTTAAAAATTTTTAAAATATTTTATAGATTTATAAGACTTGAAAGTTTGTGCCAACCTCATTTGGATCACTATTATACGTAGTAATGCTTTTGCTTACTAATTTCATAAAAAAGATTTGAAATGATTTCTTAGATTTTTAGAAAATATTCATAGTTATAAGGTATATATGTATATAAAAAAATGTAAAATCTTAGAATTTTTTCAATTTTCTTAGTAACTAACTAATTGGTTCTAGTTGCATATCCTGATATCGACCTCCATTAATAATATCTCGTTCATATGTTCTTGTTGGGTTTGATCAATGGGTTTAAAATTATGCTATCTTGATTAAAAATGAAGATTCATCTATTGATTAAATTAAAAATTCATTAGAATGACATTTTTTACGAAGAAGTTATGAAGTGTTGCACATCAATGCATGTACTGTGTTCAACGAAAAGAGACTGAATTATGCATAATGAGAGGAAGAAAAGTCTGCAATATATAGATAGAAAAAAAAAATGAAAAAGAGTCTAGCAAAGACTATTTAGTGAGAATGATTTATACATTCTATTAAAAAATAAGATGTATTTTAAAAATAATTGAATACTATATACATACATACATATACATATACATACATACACACACATATATATATATATATATATATATATATATATATATATATTTAAATACAAGATATTTTTCATATGTTAAAAAAAACTAATCGAATTTTATTGAAGACGACACTGTCTACATTTATATCATTTAAAAGTCTTAATTGATTAGGACACAGTATAGATATATTTATATATATAATTTAAAAATTCTAATTGAATATTAAAAAACTTTTTAAAAAGTATAAATACTTAAAATTCTAATAAAATAGGTTTGTAAGATACATTTATTGTCTTACTCTTTAATTACTTAATTTGATACAGGTATATGGGAGAAAAAATTATAAAGAAAAGATTCTTCCATGGGCTGAAGTGAAGACACCAATTGAGTTCACATTCTCTGTTGTTCCATATTTTTTGTATAATATTTGAGTCATCACTTATACATTTCTTCATAATGCATATTGTTTATGGAAGAAAGTTGCATTGTTTTCTTTTGTACCATAATTGTGTAATTTTCATAATATAATGCAGTCGATATAATAAATTTTTTGGAGAGAAACTGGTATATATCTTTTAGAGTTCACAATAAAAAAAATAATATATATATATATATATAAATAAAGCAAAAATTATACATAGTAATTTTTAAAGACTAAAAATATACTTCTAGCCTTTTATATTTTTAAAGACCGGAAATATATTTTTAAAGACTAAAATTATTATTATATATATATAATAATTTAATAATTATACACAATAATTTTTAAAGACTAAAAATATACTTGTAGTCTTTTATATTTTTTATATTCAACTTAATTATTTATTTATTAAAATATTTGTGCATACACTTTTGTGTGGTTTTTTGAGTTGCTATACATTTGAAAGACACAATAATATTATCTTCATATGTTAGAGACAGAATATTAGTAAAATAACTTTTGCTATTCGATTGAGCTCGTGGTAGACATACATAGGTGTACTACAACAAAATTAACATCTCTATCCTCTACGAAATGACTTGTGAATTCTAATTTATGTATTTGAAAGTCTGTTGCTCTTTTTACTTTTTTATTTATGTGTCCTTTTTCTTGCACTTATACATTAAGTATCACTTGTGCACGGTTTTATTAATAATATTACTTCACTTATAAAAAATATTAAATTTAAAATTTTTAATATAATTTTTTATATATTTTAAATGAGTTAAAATAGTTCTTCTAAAATAATTATTTTCTATTTATTTTAGGATACAATTAGACGTAAAATTCAAGTATATGAAAATTATAAATTTCATGTCGCGTTCAAACTAAAATGTCATAAATAAGATAAAATTTAAATCACATAAAATACGAATTTTGTGAAGAAAATTTCAAATTATTAATTAAATTTACTTTTCATGGAATTTTAATAAAATAAATTTAATAGAATAAGTTTTATATTTAAATAAGTCAATAAAGAGAATGAAAATTAAGACATAATGTAATAAAAAATAGAGGTAATTACAGATGTACCCATCAAATTTAGTGTAATTACAAATGCACTTTTTTCTTCTTTTTTTCAAATTACACAAACTCCTTTTTGTTTTAGATACTCATTACAATTGTATTTCTTATTTTCAAACTACATGAATCTCCATTTATTTTTATATTATTACATTTTATTTCGTATGAACATAGTATGAATTGTTTCTTTTTCAAGTTTGGTAATAGTGTGATAATAGAGGCGAGACTTGAGAGGAGTGTTGACTATAAAATTTGAAAAATATAAAGAATGCATGTGTAATATCATACAAACTTAAGGGGTACGTGTGTAATATCATACAAAACTTAGGAAGTACATGTGTAATAAATTTATGTATGTCATTAAACCTTTTTGGATGGAGTGGTACAACTCTAATGAGTAGGTAAAAGTAAGGGGGTTTGTAAAGTTTTTTTTAAAAGGCGAAAATTTTATTCAGCAATGAAAGATTCATTTAATTACAAGACATGATTAAGAGAATCTGCAAAACGTAAAGATTACAAGATGCAAATAATAACGACTAATTCAAAGGAACCCCACCAAAAAATATTACAAGCAATACAATTTTTTTTTGAATAAGCAAAATTTATTATAATCACCATCATAATCACAAGAAACGAAAGTGATAGGATAAAATTACAGATAGAGCTAAAGATAAGATCAGATAAAAGGAAAATGAGCCCCAACAATTAATGCAGAGGCCACCTTCCCCACTAAGTCACATAGCAATAATACATTATTTTGCAATAATACATTAAGACCTGATTACTTTGAGTCTATTCATGCATAAGATCGACTGCAATGATCATTCCACAAAAGAAACACTTGAAGCACAAAGCCACTACTAAGAACTTTGCATGGAGTGGTTCTACATTTCTTCACAAAGGAAAGACTTATTTTTAAAAACCACCTCATTCCTGGCACACCATATGCCCCACAGGATTGACAACTAGATAACATTAAGTTAGGAGGATGCATTTATACTAATAGAGTTACAAGTACCCAAAAAATTCCACAAACTCATTTCACAATTAGCTGGCAAACCAGAATTATACTCAAGCCATTTGAAATAGTACATCTATTAGAGTAACTAATCTTATAAGAGAACGACAGATGAGAGATCGATTCTGGCTCTAAATGACACAGGGGGCAAAGAGTTGGAAGGATTGATCCACGATCCAATTCAACCTTTGACATAATTTTGTTAAGAGCCACACTTAAAGCAAAAGCCACCATCTTGGATGGGGCCTTTGATTTCCATAACTTGCTGAAAAATGGTGATTTATCATCCACACTCGCCCAACACGCTAAGTGATATGCTTATTTAACCACATATTGACCAGAGTTTCATAGTAGTACCCCACCTCCATTCATCTTTTGCCTCCTTTCTCACTCGGCCCCTTCCAAGACACCCTCTAACTCTCTCACCCAGTCACTCTCCCAACAAAGAGTTCATTCCTCTAACTCAATTTCCAAACCCAAGTATTATTACACCATTCCCCAACCTCTAATACCAGCCTCTCCCTTTGAGTTGACAAATTGTATAGTCTAGGGAACATTAATCGGAGCATCGACCCATCCCCAAGCCTGGGCTTAACTACTGTAGAAAACCAGTCACCTATCCCTTCTTTGGCAGTTGTTCTTAGAATATCGTGTCACCACTGGGATCCACCACTCCTACACCTTACTAACAGTTTTCTTTTGGTGTGTGAACCATATCTTGCCTCTAGTACTTTTATCTAGAGAGCATTCCCACCTTATAGTATCCTCCAACACCATTTTTTGAACAAAGCTTTGTTGAAAGCCATGATATCTCTAATTCCCAACCCACCACTACACTTGTCCTTACACACCTGCTCCCACTTAATCCATGCCACTTTTTGCTCTACATCCAAACCTCCCTAGAAGAAACTCCTTTGTAGAGATTGAATACCTTTTGCCACCTTCTTGGGAACCTTGAAAAAAGACAAGAAATAAAAGGGTAAGGCAGACATGGTGGATTGATCAAGTAAATCCTCCTTACTAGTGATAGATTCTTCTTTCTCCACGGGGATAACTTTGCTCTCATTTTATCTAGGATGGGCTTCCACTTTTGCCGCCATCAGTATCCCAGATACGAGAAAGGCAGTTTCAAAAGTCCACAATTCAAGATCTTGGCAAAAACATTAACCTCCGAAAACTTCACCTTGACCCCTCTTAGGCTAATCTTGTGAAAGTTAATCTTCAGACCCGAGGTTATCTCATAGCATCACAGAACACTTTTCAAAGAGAGTACATTTTGAAGCTCAGGCGTAACTAAGAAAATTGTATCATCAGCAAATTGTTGGATTCCAACCTGAAAATAATTTTTTTAAATTACATATGTAGAGACATTAATGACAAGTTGTGGACGATTCTTTTAAAATAAAAAAAAGATATTTTTGAAAATACATGTGACGTGCAAGTCCCACCTTCTTGAATGAGCCAATAGTTAGGTATTTGCTTTTGGACCAACCTGTTTCCAACCAAGAGTTGACAATTTAAACTCAATCTAGCAAATAATTTTCAAAGTTTTAGCACTTCCATTAGAACTTACAAGAATTTTTAGCATTTGCGTATACTTAAATATTGTTCTAGCAAAAAAAATAATATATAATCGAAATCGTAATTATTCTACTATTTTTCCCTGTACATATTTTTGACACAATTTCAATGCCTATTTCTCTCTATTTGTACAGATAAGCTACTGTTATCTTGGCTAGAGGAGCATAAAAAAATTGCTTTCTTTCTGGCTGTTTGTTTGGCTATATATTTATGGTTCAATTTCTTCCCTGATACGGGTTTGAGTTGATTAATTATGCTTTAATGCTATAAAAATCTTAGTTAAGTTGCCCCATTGATATGGCATTTTATCCCTTCTTTAATAGAAATGGTAATATGAGCTACAAAGTTCGTGTGAATCTCTCATGGCAAACACAATCCATTGATTTGAACTGAGCAAATCATGTTGGAAATAATAATGGATTGGTATTAATCAATTATATTTTATCATTATCTGGCAATTTAAGATTTGGTGATAATCATATCTTATAATATCTTTATGATTATTTGAATGGGATTATAGTAAGATTGACTCTGTGATGGGTTGAGTCAATCATAAAAAAAGCCCATTTGAGGGGTCTCTGCCTACCCTGGGGGATTATAAATTTGCCATCCCATTAAGCAAATTACAACAACAACAACAACAACAATACACATTCTCTACAATAATCCCCTAGAAAGTAGGTAGTAAAATCCTCAAGAGTTCTTATTGAACTCATATCTCTACAATAATCATTCCTAGGGTTTTTTTGTTCTTGAAGATAAGAACTTCAATTCAATATATTTGAGGTACACAAATTCTCTTTCCTCTATCTTTTTATATTTAATTCTCTATACATACTATAATCTTGTATCTATTGATTTAAGGTTTCCTTTTATTTCCATCAATGATAATGATAAAATATAATTGATTAATACCAATCCACTATTATTTCCAACATTCTCCCACTTGGATGGTATTAATCAATAATAGAAACATAAACCTATGTCCATTATAAATTGTGATGAGAGTTAGAGACTATTTATTATTATATCCTTAATATATGTAAGAATAGGTCTCATTCTTCCGCTGCGTGTAATCATATTTTATTCTCAAGTGTGTGTAAATATTGTTTATTGTAGCACTTGATTTTTGTTTATGATTATTTGAATGGGATTATAGTAAGATTGACTCTGTGATGGGTTGAGATATGTGTAAAGTAATATCATTTTAGTAACATATCTCTTAGCATTTTGGATGCTTGAGACCATGTAGTATCATATTATTGAACTACATTATTCTATATACTTTATGAGAAATATTTATGATATATATCCCTATCGGATATTATTTTGTAGCTCAAATTTCTCATTGTCTAATATAAGATTTGTCTATAATTGTCATTCTAGCTTAATGATTTATCTTTGTATTATTGATTAATACCATCCAAGTGGGAGAATGTTGGAAATAATAATGGATTGGTATTAATCAATTATATTTTATCATTATCTGGCAATTTAAGATTTGGTGATAATCATATCTTATAATATCTTTATGATTATTTGAATGGGATTATAGTAAGATTGACTCTGTGATGGGTTGAGTCAATCATAAAAAAAGCCCATTTGAGGGGTCTCTGCCTACCCTGGGGAATTATAAATTTGCCATCCCATTAAGCAAATTATTACAACAACAACAACAATACACACTCTCTAGAATAATCCCCTAGAAAGTAGGTAGTAAAATCCTCAAGAGTTCTTATTGAACTCATATCTCTACAATAATCATTTCTAGGGTTTTTTTGTTCTTGAAGATAAGAACTTCAATTCAATATATTTGAGGTACACAAATTCTCTTTCCTCTATCTTTTTATATTTAATTCTCTATACATACTATAATCTTGTATCTATTGATTTAAGGTTTCCTTTTATTTTCATCAATTGGTATCAGAGCCAAATTAGATACATATTATAGTTGTTTTCTATTAGAGAATTATGGTTGTTTTCTATTAGAAAATTAAATTTGAATTGAAGATTTTTTGTATTATTAGTGAAATTTTATAATATAGTTCACTATTATCTTTTTCACAAAAAAAAAATGAGGGTTTACACTACTTGTTATTGTTAAAATAACATGTTAAAGTTCCATTCCCTTACTCTTACATGGGTAAATTAATATTGAAACTTTTTTTTAAGTGCTACCCCTTTTAAAACCTAGTTTTCTTTTTTAAATAATTATGGGGTAAATTGTTTTCAAAATTACTTAATGGTTTTCCTTTTGTTATGTTTGACCAACATGAGTCATTTGTGTGGGCAACATAATATATTTGTGTTAACTTTTACTTTGGAAAGTATTAATGAGGTTGCATAGACTCATTTTTATACCCATATTTTTGTGATTTGGTCAAGGGAGAACTTTGTGGTTTTGATACGATCATGTATGATGATTCGTGTGTTAAATTCATTCTCAAAAGCATTGAATATTGTTGCTAATTTTTTATATTCTTATTTTTTCACAAATACCATATTTATTTAATATTTTTATATTATTGGTATTTTTGAGTATAAAAAAAAATTAATTAATTCAAGATTAAATTAAATTTTTTTTACTATTATAATCTTGAATTTTTAACCTATTTTCATTGTGATAATTCTTTACAGTATTTGTATTCTCCAATTATACTGTACTCTCTTTAATATTGAATTATCATTTATAAATTGATTTTAGGTTATTTTATTAATTATGCACAATCTTAATTGTCCTTCTATTATGAGCATAATTTTCTTTATTAATTTGCATTATTATTACTTGTCTATCATGGGTATAATAATGTGAATTTTGTATGTTGGTCATATAATATATATGATTAAAATTATGCAAATTTATTGGACAATATGCATAATTTCTTTTTTCATTTACATAATTATAATTTCACTATTTTGGATGCATTTATGTGAATTTTGTGATATAATTATTTTTTTTATTACATTGATGATAATTATACTCTATCGGTGTATTGTTATTAATGTAATTTGGTGTTATACAATGTATTTTTCTTGGCTTATGTTAATGATTTTTTAATACCCTATCGGTATTAGGATTTTATTGATATAAGTTATAGTGCATTGTAATTTCCTTAGGGATTCTATTTTAACTGAACTTTTAGAATTACATAATGTTTCCCTATTTTTGTAATGTTCAGTTTATTTCCCTCATTTGATCATGTTTAGTTATATTTATATGGAACCAAAATTTACATTCTCATTTTTTTTGTTCCATAATGACTTATAACTTTTAATTGGACATTTTTCCTTCAAAACAAAAAAAAAATGTTGCATTTTTTGTGGTGCAAATTTTCTCTCTCTCTCTATATATATATATATATATTGATAAAGAAATAGTTGAATTTTATTTATCCCTCTGGGTATTTTTTTGTTATGTCAACTTATTTTTTCTTTATCAAGTGGAAGGATTTTGTATATTAGAATTTTAATTAATATCTTATAAAATAAATTGTTGTGATATAAGGTTTTTTACTTTAAATGTCCAATTAATCATACATGTGCAAAAGCAAATGTTCTTGATAAAATTATTTTTTCTTATCACATTATTTGTGATCACATTGTTGGGATCTATATTAAGGATTTTATATTGGTCTCTTGTAAAATATTTTCTTGTATAACAAACTCTCTGTTGATTTGCAATATTAGTATGCAATTCTTGTAAGGACAATATAGGAATCCCAAATTTTAAGAGATTAATTTCTCCATACCATATTTTATAATATTGTTAATGGTATTCTTGTAAAAGCTAGAGGCTTTATTTTGGGATATAGAAATAAACCTATGTCCATTATAAATTGTGATGAGAGTTAGAGACTATTTATTATTATATCCTTAATATATGTAAGAATAGGTCTCATTCTTCCGCTGCGTGTAATCATATTTTATTCTCAAGTGTGTGTAAATATTGTTTATTGTAGCACTTGATTTTTGTTTATGATTACTTGAGAACTTGCTTATGATCTCATATTCTACGTAAAATTATCAAGTGATCAATTTTCTCACTCATGTAATTATTTTTTCAAGATCCTCATAGGGGTCAATATTTTTGTAAAGATTGATTAATATGTGGTTAATTATGAAACCATTTGCGAGAATTATTTATTCTTATGGATGAATTTGTAGGTTTCATATTCTTGTTATTTTAACCACTTCTCTCATTAATCATTTGTTATTCTACTACTTTCTAATTCCTTAAGTAGAATAATAGTGAATTTTAATTCACTTTTATTATTATCATATAAAGTCATCATCCCACTATCACTAGAACTTTCAATACTAGTGTACCCTAATGATAATCCTAATATTTTTTTGGTATATTAAGGATTAGTGGAAGTATATATAATCTTGTATTATCTCTCGAAACTTATATATTTTTTATTGTCATATAATCTTGTGCACATTTAATTATGATATGACATATTCTATAGGGTTTCTCTATTTATTTTTGTCCTATTTTTATTGAGATACATAAAACCAATTGTATCTTTGTAGACATCTTTAACTGATGTTAAGGTCATTCTGTTGGATACTGCACATTAATCCTTTTGGCATAAAATTATGCATTGTGCATCTCTTTTACCCAAATTTAATATTGATCAAAATTTTAGAAGTATATAATTTTGTATCATGTCTCGAGACTTATCTATCTGTATTGTCATATATTCTTGTGCACATTTAATTGTGATATGACATACTTTATAGGACTTGACTATTTATTTTTGTCCTATTTTAATTGAGATACATAATTCATTGTATCTTAATAGACATCTTTAATGGATGTTAAGAGCATTTTGTTGGGTATTGCACATTAATTCTTTTGGTATGCAATTAAGTATTGTGCATTTCTTTACCCAAAATTTCACATTTTGTTTGGTCAAAATTCTATAAGTATATTGTAGATGCAATACTCCTATCGAGTATGATTTTCTACTTTGTAAAAAAAGTGCTTATTATGATAGTACTCCTATTGAGTACAATTTTGCACTTTTGAAGTACTTATGAATTTTTTTTTGTTTGGACCAATTATCTAAGTGTTTGCTCAATTGACATTTTGTGGCCACAATAATCTGAATATAATTTTATATAAACTAGGTGTCTATGTGGTTTTAGTAGGGAATTTATGGATTTCCTACTTATCTTTAGATTCTTACATAGTCACTCTTTTTTGAAATTCAGATTAGTTAAATGTCAAATATTATAGAGCATTTATGTAGCCTATATGTAATTACATATGTTATTGGGCTATGATGAATAATTAGATGCATGTAAATTATGCTTTCTCACCTATATAATTTTTCGGACTCAAGTAAAAAAAAAAATTATATTAATTAAATATTTTTTTATTCACTGATCAAATACTTAACTTTGGAGTTTTATAACTCATATGATTTGGTTAAGTTTTGATGTCTTAGATCAGTGGGAGTCTGAAAACTTTCTTATGAGATATGTGTGAAGTAATATCATTTTAGTAACATATCTCTTAGCATTTTTGGATGCTTGAGACCATGTAGTATCATTTTATTGAACTACATTATTCTATATACTTTATGAGAAATATTTATGATAGATATCCCTATCGGATATTATTTTGTAGCTCAAATTTCTCATTGTCTAATATAAGATTTGTCTATAATTGTCATTCTAGCTTAATGATTTATCTTTCTATTATTGATTAATACCATCCAAGTGGGAGAATGTTGGAAATAATAGTGGATTGGTATTAATCAATTATATTTTATCATTATCTGGCAATTTAAGATTTGGTGATAATCATATCTTATAATATCTTTATGATTATTTGAATGGGATTATAGTAAGATTGACTCTGTGATGAGTTGAGTCAATCATAAAAAAAGCCCATTTGAGGGGTCTCTGCCTACCCTGGGGGATTATAAATTTGTCATCCCATTAAGCAAATTACAACAACAACAACAACAACAATACACATTCTCTACAATAATCCCCTAGAAAGTAGGTAGTAAAATCCTCAAGAGTTCTTATTGAACTCATATCTCTACAATAATCATTCCTAGGGTTTTTTTGTTCTTGAAGATAAGAACTTCAATTCAATATATTTGAGGTACACAAATTCTCTTTCCTCTATCTTTTTATATTTAATTCTCTATACATATTATAATCTTGTATCTATTGATTTAAGGTTTCCTTTTATTTCCATCAAATCATAGAAAAGCAACTTATGTCATACAACTCATAGAAGCAAGCTGTGATCGAAGCAGTCTATATAATTATCAAAAGCAATAAATAGCAGTAGGAAGTAGGTTCCCCGGTGAATGATATACCTTGGATTAATAACAAATATAAGTTAAACTCAGGGAAATTGACTTTTACCGTCTATTGCTTAGAAGTGCAAGCTACTTTAGATGGCTGCTGATTATGGCTTGGTAAGAATTATAATCGACGGCATCATGCAATATTAAGTGCTTCTAAAATTACAATTGCTTTTCTTCCAACAGCTTAATCTGAATTTGTATATGTATATAGTGTTTCCGTTGCCCGTGATATCATACTTAACACATTTCCTTCTGGTAATGTTGGGGTAATGGAACGATAAAATAATAACTCCCAGTAAAAATAAGAAATGAGAAAAAATAAGAATTGACATACAACAATTTTATGTGAAAAACTCTCAACTAGTATAATAGAAATATTACAAGCAAGATTGGAAAAATAGTTTCATTAAATAAAAGAATTTTAAATATAAGGAAATAACAATTTCACTTTCTTAATACTTTCACTTAGAATTCTCTTGTTCTTAACTCTTTCAATGAAGAGCTACCAATACTAACTCCACTTTATGTCCGGATACAAAAGTCAATAAATAGTATAGATATTTATAATTAAGGATAAGAGCTCATACATTTAATGTGAATGTTAAAATCTTTTACCTCTCTCTCGGTCAAGTCATAAGGTAAACACATAGAAGTTAAATTTTCATCTTCATTTTTTACTTTGACCACAACCATTACTAGGTTTCCCAGTAAAAGGAATAATTACATTCATGAACTGGTGGGCATTTAAATTTTATGTCTAGAAAAATAGACAAACTAGGAAAGAAACTTAAAAAAAAAGACTATCCAATAACTTATCGAGGCAGAAAATATATAAAAAATGGGAAACCAAATTTTCGTCCAGTGAGAGGTTTCCCGAGCACATTAGGCTAATAATGAAGGGTTTAATTGATTTTGTTTTGTTTTTTAATTTTTTAAAAGAATTTTTAAGAATAGTTTTTAAAAACGGTTTTGAGAAGAAAAAAAAAACTTATTTTGTAAGTATTATTTGAAAACTGTTTTGAAAATGTAAAAATAGAAAAAATTATTCTTTTTATTAAAAATTTATTAATGAAAAGAAAAAAAAAACAACGTATTCTGATTATATTTTGAGTTTTCAAAACAAAAATAGAAAACTGAAAAATAAAAATACTTTGAGCTGTTCTTGTTTTTTAGTTTTTAAAAACTAAAAATGTTTTCAGAAAACACTACCTAGACAAGATTTTTAGTTTTTAAAAACTAAAATACTAAAATCAGTTTTATAAAACCGTTGTCAAACAAGCATTAAGTCTCTCTCACTTATTTGTTTGTTAGCCTTTCTTTAATACTCAAAGTACAACTCAACTACTTTCCTCCATGCGTATTAAAATGTATTGACAAGATATTTCTTGTGAAATTCTTTTTGTAATAAAGATAAATCTTTCAAAAAATAACAAATTATCACTTCTAACTCCAAAAGTTAAATAAATTTATATTTATTTGAGTAACTTTTAGAACGCAAATCTAATACGTGTATGTCGATTCTTTTTGTTCATCTTTAGTATATAAAAAAATTCAAATTATGAAATATTAACTTCATAGAACAAGATTTGAATAACAATGTAATCATAAAAGTTAAATTATAAAGTAATCTCCTAATAGAAGATCTTGAAATTTGGTGCTAATTAAAGCAATAAATGCATGAATTTAAATAAAAACGAAGTAAACCTAAAAGAGAAAATCTCAAAGTCCTACTTCTATTGAAAGCAATAAATGCATGAAATATAAAAAAATGTGATGTAAACCTTTAATAGAAAATCTCAAAGTTCTACACCATTGAAAGCAATTAAGTACATGAGATGTAAAGGAAAGACAATAACGAAAATTTGTAAAATGAAGTGCTCTCAAAAGTGGTAAGAACATATATACTTATCTCTTCACTCATTGCCATGTCTAGGCATACTGGATTTTGTAAGATGTTATGATATGTTCTGACCTTTATTCTGGCAAAAATAAAGAGTATTTATACAAAAGAATTTCTAATGGACACTTGTCCTTAAAAATATTATTTTATTCCCAACAGTCATAATTTGCCTTCAACTCCTCAAAACATTCAATAACTACGCGTAACAAATAGTAACTTCCACTTTTGACTTTTGACCTTTAATTGAGTTGTCTGAATCTTCAACTCCTTTTATTGCTCTTATCCTCTACATCTTTTTCACTTCTAGTATATGCATTCAATTTTCAAATCTTAATCCCTCTTTTTGGATTGTAAGTTGAACTTATTGGTTTTGTTGCCTCTCTCTCGAGTACAGTTGCCACAGGAAAATACTCGAATCTTTGACTTAAATACTTGGCTTCCTTGCTTTTTGTTCTCGAGAAGCATAATTGTATAAACCTTAAAAATTCTCTTGCTTTGTCTTGTATGTAGCCTTCTTCTATATTTTTTCGATTTATATTCTTAAAACCATTTAACTTTATTTTTAATATTGCTTACTCAACCCAATACCATAATATTTGGAAGTCCAATAAATAAATTTGGACAAAGTTTTTCATATTTTAGTTTAAATTCATTTTCTTCACCTCAACTATAGAATAATGACAAATTTTCCTATTTAATGCCTCCGCTATGCTATGCCATGCCTAAATTCAGGGTGTGGGGCCTTTTACAGTACCATCAGGCTGTTGTTATCAATTATGTTTGTATGACAAGATGTAAGCCGTTTTGAAAGATTACAATATCGATAACAGAGTTCTCTTTTCTGAGCCATATGGTATAAAAGATAAGGAATCGTGGATGATAATTATGGGGAAAAATCAGTTGTCTTAGCTAGCTGTACTGCAAAAACAAAGACAAGTTCAACAAAAATCAAACTTTTCCCAGGAAATCTTGTAGAAGGTCATTAAAATCTATTAATTAACAAGGAAGAATAAGTTTAAATTAAAGGGCATGACATGAATGACAAAGGTTTGTCTAGAAGTCAAAATAATATATATTCAGATTACAACAAATATGGCCGTGACATAAAAATAGAAGTCCGATCCAAACTTGCTGAACTTGGAAGCATTTAAACCAAACACAAACCCTAAACATAAAAGAAAGAACAAAAAGTATATAAAACAAAATATTAAAGAAAAAAATCAATCTTATTTTGATAAAGTAGTGAGTGAGTTTGTGTAATTTTTTTATAAAAAAGTACTTATTTCAACAAAATAAACATTTAATATAATTTTCAGATGTTTACCGTTTTTTTATAAAAAAAGAAAGCAAGCAAAAACAGAAAGAAAAAGCTAAAATAAAGTTATTTTATGGAAAAGAGGAAGTTAATAAATTTAAAAAAAAATTATTTTTTATAAGTGTACCCAAACATAAAAAAAATGACTTTCATAAAGAGAGTTGAATTGATATGCGTGTTCAGTGTAAAATGTTTTACATTAATTTTTAATCACAATATTTTATTTATGATAAATTTGTTTACTTTACCTATTAATATATAAAAGAGTTTAATTAATATGCATTGTGAGTCTATATATTAAATTTAATCACAATCATTCATTCATAATAAATTTGTTGATTTTACCGATTAATACTTTAAAAGTCATATAAATAAATAGTTATGAATGAATGTCAGTGTAAAACTCTTTTAAACTGTTAGTAGATACTAATTAAACTCTTATAAAAATCACTTATAAATAAGAGGTTAGTAATTATGCACTAACAGTGTAAAAAATTTTTTCACTAACAATCAATCATAATTTTTTATATATGTGACTTTTAAAATAATAATCAGTAAAGTTAACAAATTTACCATATATCAAAAGTTGTAATTGAATGTTGATGTTTCTCCATAAATAAATTACTTATTTTTTAGCCTAAAGAAACTATTCAATAACACATTTTTATTTTCTTTTGTGAAACCTTTTCATTGCCGTAGTAGTAGAAATAGGAAGAAACAATAATAATGTCATGCTAATGTAAAATTTTAAATATTAATAAAATTAAAAACATATCGGAGTAAGATTAAATGTTTAATGTTAGAAAATTACCTTAAAAATGAAAAGGACAAAATAATAATAAATTAATTAATTGAATAACAGTGAACGAGACGTAATAAAAAGCTGAATCAAATGAAATTAAAAAGTATTAATATCGAAATTGATAATACAATAACGTAATTAATAAAAATCAATTAGTAATCAAATCATTAAATATTTTATGCTAATAATATAATTATTATATATATATATATATATTTAATATGTTCTGCTTACCACAATTTTCCATAGTTGACGTATTCAAGAAACGCACGACAATATATGTTGTGCATACGACAATTTTCCCATACTTGACGTGTACAATTTTTCCAAACTTCACGTATAAAAAATGAGTGTATTGAACATGACCTCCACTCTAAAAGATACAGATTCAAATATAGTAACTCATACCGGAAGTGTGCGGAAGATTAGCATAAGAAAATTCAATCTATAATCGGAAAAGTTATTACAAAATTAAAAACAAGAACAATTATAGTGATGTAAAATAATCTAGTGACAGGTGATGTAAAATATTATATATTTATTTATGATATTTTAGTGGTATAAAATTATTTTTCACTATCATTTAAATCAAGAACTAGGTTGGAAATGTTATTTGAGGAGACTAAGATAAAAAATAATAAAAAATATTATTTCATATTAGTAAAAAAAAATTTACATAATTATATTATATATAAACATCTCAATATACACTTTTTTAATATTTATAATTTTTTTTATTATCAAATCATCTTACTTATCATATTTTTATTTTACTTTTTTTCTCCTTAGATATCAATTAATATTAATTTTTATATATAATTTTTTTATTTTAAATATTTGGGGAGCCATTCAATTTTTTTATAGTAATTTAAACAAATTTATAAATTTAGGGGATCATGACTCCGTGTAAGTTCTCCTTCCCTTGCCCCTTATTTAAACATAAATCAATATTGATATGACTTTTAGATCTCATTTAGGGTGATTTTTTATTTCCAATTTTAAAATTTATAAAAAAAAAGTTTTAGTTTTAAGTTTCTAAAATTTTAAAATCAACCTTGTTTTTATCTTCAAATTTAAAATATTGTTTTTAAATCTTAATTATATTAGAACATTTCTTCTGTAAAGACCGAAAATAACCGTCGATAATCAACGGTCGAAGATGGCGGTTAGTGACCGATGATAGAAGGTGGTGTCTGTCATTCGAAGGTGCCAGTGATCATCGATCAAAGATGGTAGCCGGTAATCGCCGATCAAAAGTGACAATCAATCAAAGGTCACAGTTGATGATCGTCGGTCAATGACCACTAGTTGAAGGTGGGAATTGGTGACTATCAGTTGAAGGTAACAGGCAATAACCACTGGTTGGAGGTGACAGTGGGTGACTACAAATTAAAGGTAGCAGTTAGTCGTGGTGAGTTGAATAAGAATAGAAACAAAAATCTAAAAATTAAATTTTATTATTTTTAAAATTGGGTGAAAATTGTTTCAAAAATAATTTAAAAAACTAAATCATAATCATTTTTGTCAAACATGTTTCTATTTTTAAAATACTTTTCAAAACAAAAAATTAGAAATTCAAAACCTCCTAAAAGAACCTCATATAATTATTATAACACGTAAAATATTGATAATTTGTGATTAATGATTATATAACTTCATTGTTAATTATAATCATAAAAATCGGTTTTTTTGGAAATATTTTATTTTTTAAAATTTTGTATCTCCTTCTTCCAACTTTTCAAAATAATTAAAAGATGAACATAATTTTAAATATTTTTTAGTTTTGTTAATTGTGCATACAAATTCACATAAATACATACATTGTTATTTCCTTTTCCAAAATCTCACTTCTTAGGTGGATTTCCTTTAGTTTGAATATTAGGATTGATATCGAAACAATTAATAATTAAAGGATAAATATAATCATCAATATAATTTTTATCTCTTATTTAAATTTTTTATAAATATTCTATATATATATAGGACAAGACAGTTGAAAAAATTGATTATGGTAAGAAATAAGAAAGCATAACGATAATCATATGATTTTAATAAATTATTAAAATTGAATTGTTAATTAAACAAACTTATGTAGTTCTTTTACGCAAACCTCACACAAGATTATTAATATTATATTCTGAATTTAACAAATTTTAAATATAAGTATACATTTTAAACAAATACACAACACAATTACTTATTATATATTGTTATTGAGATAATAAAGAAGCCATCACGACTAGTAAATTAATATATATATATATATATATATATATATATATATATCCTAACAAATAACTATTTTATATTATAATTTAATCATAAATTATTGTCTTACAACATTTAAGATAATTATTGTAATTAACTTTTTTTTAAGATAAATTGTGTTAAATAAACTTAAATTTATCTTACATACATATAAACTGTGTTGAATAAAGTAGAGAATTTATCTAATTACAAATCTATCTTTCCTCACAAGTACTTAAAAATGGGTGAGAAGCAATATTAGTTCACCTTACATTTAAATTTTACTAAATTTGCTAGAGGTATATTTTAGTAACTTCATTTTGAGAGACTTGCATATCCATTCTCAATTACCTTTTTTTCCCTCTAATTTTGAGAGTTTGTATATAAAATTTTTTAGGAATACTAGCAACACATTCTTTAACACACTCTATATGATTGGTTAAACTTTATTGAAAACAACAAATTATGTGAGTTGATACGAACCTATTTTTGGAAATATTTGTAGAAGAAAAGATAAAAAAATGGATTGAGGCAAAGAAATGGAAAGAACAACGCTACAATCCCTAAGGATTGATAAGTTGAGGAGAATTCGCCACAAAGAATAAAAATTCTTTGATAAGAATTTGAAAAGGTTCTACTCAAGAACCCAGAGAAAACACTCTCACTATGGAAAAAACTATATTTAATTTCTTCCAAGTCTATCTTACAAAGGTTCCTGTAGGCCTATTTATAGTCTAGGATTTCTAAAATAAACAAATTGGTAATTGATAGGAATTGAATTCCCACCTACATAAAAACCCACTAACCATTTAATGACTTTAAAACAAAGCTAAAATTGACAAAAAACAAGTCAAGAGTCATATGAACTTATTACATAAAATTATTACGAAAATACAAATTAAAATATAGAAGATGAGTTTTAATTTAACTTCTGGCTAATATTTATAATCTTCTAGAAAAGCTTGACCTCTCCTTCATAGTCTTCTATCATAAGTTTTATTTGTCATTAAATATCTCTCCTAATTTTATAATTTTAAATAACTTTCAACCAATAACAGAGCGTATGTTAAAAGGAGTGTGTTAAAGAAAATGTTAATAGCATTCCTCAAAATCTTTTGTTATGCGCATGATATGACAATGAGAGACTATTAGGATTTATGATTAAAACACAAGTTGTTTTGAAGTATAATTTTAACCAAATTTAGGAGATCCCATGAACCTTACTATCGCATTTCATGCATTTTGATAAGTTTGAATGAATTATGTTTTAGGTTTCTATAAAATATTGATTTTATTTTTTCAAAATTTAATTAAAATTTAATTTTATTTTTAGAATTTTTCATTTGTAATTTTGGTAAATAGTAATGTGAAACATGTGACTAGTACGCGCGAATAATCTATTTGATATAGTTGATTCTACCAAAGTCAAACCGTTACTAACAAATTATATTACTGATCAAGTTAACATAAATAAGGTTTTAATATTCTAATTAAACCATCTTACTACAACAATAGATATAATCACATCCATTTCTCACGTCAAATTACATTTAAGAAAGTTACTGTTTAGAATAATAGGTTTAAGTTTATAGGGCTAGATTATTAAGAAAAATTTTTGGGAAGGAAATTAATATTTTTCATAGTAGTCGTTTCAAAAACACCTTAATCTTTGAATGGAATGAGAGACAAATTCAATGTTGAACAAACATAATTTTATGTGAAAATGGATAGTGCATGAAGTAGTGACTTTAATTTTCAGGTTACAATATTATATAAACGACTTATAGTTATTGTCTCTTATTTTACACAAATGCTTTCTTTCTATCGAGACAATATTTTTTTTTATTTATAAAAATCAATGTTAAAATGGAAGCAATCATAAAAAAATTAGAAGCTTTTCCTATTAAGAACAAATATTGATTATAGAATCATGTGATTGATAGTTGCACGACATATGTAAATTAATGTTAAATATTTTAAGATGTGATAATTAAATATTTCATATAGATAATGTTTTTAAAAATAGTTATAGTTAAATAAGATTTTAATTTTAAGTATTTTAATTTTTAATTTTCTATGATTTTTAATTTTTATTTAAGATTTTTTGAGTATCAGATGACTGTAATGTCTTTAAAATAAATTATTTTAAATAAAAAATAAGGTTTAATTAAGCTTTTAAACCCTGAAATTTGAAAAAATATTATTTTTATCTTTAAAATTTAAAAATAATTTTTAATTCTTGAAATTAATTAATTTTTATTTTGATGTTGTTTATTTAGAAATGTGGTTAAGTATCCAAAATATGAGTTTTTGTTTTCATGTGAACTTCATTTACGAGGTAAATTTTAATTCCTAAAATAAGACATCAATTTCTGTCAACTAACTTGGCAAATTACTAATATTGTTAACTGGAAAATAAGAATTAAATATAATTCAAATATTAAAATAATTATTTTTAAATTTCAGGACCAAAGCAATATTTTTTCAAATTTTAGAACTAAAAACTTAATTGCGCCAAAAAATATTATTATTTTGTAAAATAATTTTGTGTGTTACTTGCTTAAAGATATAAAATGTGTGCGCATTAAATAATAACACCTCTTTTTAATAAACACAAAAATTATATCCAATCCAACCTATATAAAAAGGCTTGATTCTTTGGAAAGACCAACGAATTATTCAGTGAAGATAGACATCAATGGGTTGGGTGTTGGAGAGATTTATATGGGCATTTCTTGTAGGATGCACGTTCCTTAGTGTTTTATCTCATCCTAATAAAGGTAATGCTTTGCTGTGGAGTACTACTTTTCATTTTCAAAATTTTTATTATGTTTCCATATTGTTTTCTTCAACCTTTTAATCAAACAATTAAGAAAAGAAAAATGAGAACACCAACGCATAGGTTATATAGATGAGGAGCAGGGGTGAGGTGATGTTAATCATGTACACTGAAAAGCAAAATAATGTTTTAACAGATTATGTAGGTGTCATTATGGTTTTTTGGAATGTATAGACTATAGATACAAAAGGGAACTGCATATAGGGGATATATTATAGCTTCTGCTACTCAATGTTTTGTAACTGTCTGTTAATGGGTATTTACATCATATATAGAAATAACTTTAACTACCGATTGGAAAGTTGTATACTGAACTTTGGCACTTCAGCTATCCTTATTGAAATATAGTAAATACTTTTCTGACGAAAAGAAAAAAAAAACTCATAATTCTTCAGTTTAGTTGATTTGGTTGATAGTTAAGTAGGCAGTGTCGTTTTGGAACTGTTTTCACATTATTGATCTTCTTTTTCTACGTGTTTGTGCAGCTCCTAAGTACACATTTGTAAGAGAAGCAACTTCTGCTCCGCTGGTCTTGTCTTATGACTACATAGTCATTGGTGGAGGAACATGTGGGTGTCCACTAGGAGCAACTCTCTCACAAGGTGCAACAGTTCTAGTCCTTGAAAGGGGAGGCTCTCCTTACATAAATCCTGAGAAAATAAACATACTAAACTTTCTCAATTCCCTTCTTGACATAAGTCCTTCATCATTTTCCCAGCATTTCATATCCACAGATGGGGTCCTCAATGACAGGGCTCGTGTCCTTGGCGGTGGCACTGTCATAAATGCGGGGTTCTATTCAAGGGCTAGTTCCAGGTACATAAAGGATTCTGGTTGGAATGAAACTTTGGTTAAGGAATCATATGAATGGGTTGAAAATAAGGTGGTTTTTGAGCCCCCAATGCTGCAGTGGCAATCAGCAGTGAGGGATGGTTTGTTAGAAGTAGGTGTGTTGCCTTACAATGGTTTTACTTTTGATCACTTATATGGGACTAAGGTTGGAGGGACAATTTTTGATAAGGAGGGCAACAGGCACACTGCAGCTGATTTGTTAGAGTATGCTGATCCCAAGAGGATTTCTGTTTATATCCATGCCACAGTTCAAAAGATACTATTTAAGTATAACACGGGTAAGGATTTAATATATTGACACATTGATTTGGCTTAAATTTGAAATAACATCTCTATAAATATTTATTTGTAAGCTAAAAATCAACTTATACACATATCACTTGAATTTATAAATTTTTGAACCATTTTACTTTTTATATTCTTATTTTATAAATATTTATAAAAAAGTTTGTTTGAACAAAGTCTTGTCCCATTGGTTTGATATGATTTTAAATGTATAAGGTTAATTATAATGTTTTTGAATTTTTGGTTTACAGAAAAAAGAAGGCCACAAGCATATGGGGTAATATTCAAAGATGCATTGGGAGTGATGCATAGAGCATACTTAAGCACAGAATCAAAGAATGAGATAATCCTATCAGCAGGTGCAATTGGAAGTCCACAGTTGCTGATGTTGAGTGGGATTGGTCCTGCTAATCATCTTCAGGCTCATGGAATCGAAGTGGTTTTGGATCAGCCCTTGGTTGGGCAAGGGATGGCAGATAATCCAATGAATGCTTTAGTGGTTCCTTCCCCTGTGCCTGTTGAACTCTCCCTGATCCAAACAGTGGGCATCACTAAGTTAGGTAACTTTATCGAATCAGGCAGTGGTTTGAGGTTGGGCCATTCTTGGTCTGAAAGGCTTCAGAGGTATTTTGAATTTTTGTCATACCAGGTTAGTATCTAGCTCACATGTTTTTAAAATATTATGTGGTAGATTCACCCAATTATATTTACACTATTTTAATTATTTTTTATTTTATATACTTTTAGATTATATTTTCATTTCAACTTTGAGATTATTGATTAAGGTTTCAAAGTAATCGCCATTTTTGTTGTAACATCGAGATTTTTAGACTTTCTGTGTTTGCATTAGTCACGCAATTTTTTAAGATATTAAATACAGTCACGGAAAACACAATTGTGACGTTGACTGCAATGTACAATATCGGATTACATCATAAATCTAATCAGGAAAATTATTGAATTAAATAAAAAATACAAAAAAAATCATTTTAGTAATCTCAAATAAGTGATATAAAATTTTTCAAATACCCTTCAATGCCAAAATGTTCATTCAATATATTTTCTTTTAAAATCTTAATATTTAAGTTAAAATTTTTATTGAGAAAAAAACTTATGCTAACTAATACTTCATTTAATTTTTTATTTATGATGAATTTATTGATTTATTAATATTTTAAAAATGATATAAATAAAAAGGAGTACTAATAACACATTCTTTATCATTCTAGTACTATTATTAACATACTCTCTCTTATATTTAAAAACTAGATAGAGTTATTTAATTATATGTGAGACTCGCATAATTTAATATTTTTGATAAATTTCAATTAATTATATAAATAATATATAAAAGTGTGTTATTAACGTTTCTTTTATATAAATAAAAAATTGTTTTCATATAAAAATTTTTTACACCGTATCTATCTAAGTATTAAACTCATTTTGATTTATAAAGATTACTTACTTGGAAAATTTGTTCTCATTTTAAAGTCTAGCAAGTCTTTTACATTTGCCCCAGAAGCCAAGGACAATCTTGCAGATATCATTAGTTATTTAGTCGATGTAAATCTTAAAGGAGGAGTCATAGTTGAAAAGATCATAGAACCACATTCCACTGGACATTTGGAGCTCATAACCAGAAATCCCAATGATAACCCATCAATTACCTTTAACTATTTTCAAGATCCAAAAGACGTGAAGATGTGTGTTGAAGGCATGAAAACTATCATAGATGTGATAAATTCAAAAGCATTCTCAACGTTCCGTTACCACAACATTTCTGTACAAACTTTAATAGACTTGATGTTGCTATTACCAGTAAATTTGAGGCCTAAACATGCTAATGCTACGTTTTCTTTAGAACAGTATTGCATAGACACTGTGCTAACAATGTATCATTACCATGGTGGGTGCCAATCTGGTAAAGTTGTTGATAATAATTATAAGGTTATTGGGGTGAAAAATTTAAGGGTAATTGATGCTTCCACTTTCCATCGCTCACCGGGAACTAATCCGCAAGCTACTATAATGATGCTCGGAAGGTAACTATTAACACCTATCAATCAATATAGATATTGCAATTTGATAATATATGATAATGATTTAAGATACATTTATTATGCTACTCTTTCATTAATTTGATGCAGGTATATGGGAGAAAAGATTATTAAGGAATGATTCTTATGTAGATCGAAGTGAAGGATCAATTGAGTGCAAATATTTCATTGTTCCATATTTATCGTGTAATACATAAATATTTGGGTGATCACATAGACATTTGTCGATTTTCTTCTTAATGTTGTTTGTTTATAAGAGAAAACTTGCATTGTTTTCTTTTTACCATAATTCTGTAATTTATCATAACATAGTTGCAATTATATATAAGTGTTTTGAGAAAAAGTTATGTTATACTTTTTAGAGAATTATTTAATACAGATTTTATATATATGAACAAGGTTGACTTATTAGTAAGCTAACTAAGTAGTTGTCAAATGACAAGTTAAATGTCTTTTGTTTTTAACTTTCATAGTACTTGATAAAATTTTACATTTTTTACTATCTAAACTAATAAATTCAACTATCCATGAATAGAAAAAGATGGTTTTAACTATCCATAAATGAAAAAGGATGGTTTTCAACAATTCATGAATAAAAAAGGATGGTAAACAAAGTAATAAATCGATGAAAATGATTATCTTTGTCCTAATAAGAATTGAACAATGTGTTATGGAGTTGCTGATAATTCAAACACTTTACTTAACTAATCAAGTTAGACTCTTTATTAGTTAATGAAAGTGATTTGAAAACTTGTTTAGGGTTTTTGTAAAATGAAAAAAATGCAAAAAAATATAAGCTTTTCCAATTGAAATGAGATTGTTGTAGCAACCTTGAGGATATTACAGTAACTATACCTAAATGTCTTCTATCAATATATTTATTTACTTTTAAATATGAAACATTGTGTAGAATCTAAAAAATATAAAACTAAGTACAAGTTAAATTATATAAGTAGAAATACAACTTATCCCTTAGTCAATGGGCATATTATTATACAAATTTAACTAATATACATCTTCTAATATTGGCTCAAGCTCCTTTGTTCTCATCATCACTTATTTTCTAAAAATAAAAACTAAAAGGATATAAAACATAATGTCTCATTGAGTACTTTAAGAGTCTTATGGATAGAGTTGACAATCTGGGTGGCCCAGCCTGACCAAGTCTGTTGAGCTTTTTAAACAAAATGGGTTTGATTGGGTAAACTCATATTTTGTTTGAATTACATATTTCTAAGATCAGTCTAACCCTATATTGACTCATTAGGGAAAAATGGACCTAAACGGACCTTTTAAAAAAATCAAAATCCAATTTTTTATAAAAATAAAACTTATTTTATAATACAAGTCCAAATCAATTCAAAATAACACACTCAATCAATCAAAACACATCATAAATAAGTCCAAATAACATAAAAATATATTTATGTGTATATTTTAATTTAATATACATTTAGAACAACATAATTTTTATTTGTTGAAAATATATTATTAAATAAACATCAAATGTACTTCTATATGTAACTTATATATATATATATATATATATATATATATATATATATTATATATATATATTAACAATATGTATAAATTGACTTTATATCAAACATACTTATATGTGTATATTTTTTATTTAATATATTTTAACAATATATTATATATATTATTAATATGTATTTTTAAAATTTATGTATTTATATTTATATTGGACTAGCCCATGGCCCATTGGACTGGGTGGCCCAAGTCCATTTACATAGTCGGATAAAAAAGGCTCGCTTCTATTTGGACCTCCATTTTTAGAATCCAGTTGGCCTATTTCATAGCCTGCGGGTCAGCCCAACAGGGAAGGCTCATTTTGATAACTCTACCTATGGATGTGTTATACTTTACTACCCAATAATTAAATCATGTATCTCTCATACATGACTTAACTATCACCAAGTTTTAATATATCCATCACTCTAAAGGTTAAGTTCAAAATTTTCAATTATAATGCTCTAATTAACATTTAAACCTTTATTGTAACTAATGGATAAATAATCTTAATGTATATCTCTTTTAACTAATTAATCGAGTATTCATTAGACTACATTTTTCCTCATATATTACATTAAATTATCCACTATATTAAAGTCTATTTTATTGTTACTTTTTATATCTTGAACTTTCTTTATGTATTTGGGATTGCATATTGCTACCATAGGAATTAGCCCATTCATACCCATACGATTATCATATGATGTGGAGAATCTTATGGTTGCATTTGTTATAATGTGTCTGTAGGCACTAGAGTCGTGTTTGTGGCAAAGCGTCTGGTGATTAGTGTCTATGTAGAACATCTAGCATGTGTCTATAGGCATTAGACTGAAACATCCTTTTAGTAGCTTCTAGAAGTATCAATGTCTCTTTTATATGTGAGAAGGGTTTTAATGACTACAAACAATATTCAAGAGGGGGAATGAATTGAATATAAAAACTTCTTCTGATTTACTTTCAAATTCAGTCCTAAAAACTTTATTTAAAGAATAGATTGAGATAAGTTGTTGATACCAAGGCTAGATTTCAAATTTGGATTTGCAGTTGGAAATCAACACCAATTACTATTTTTATTACAAGATTACACAATTAATCTAGCTAGTTAAATTAGATTAACACTGAGCTCAATTTCAGAATTAAATCATACAATAGAAGCAATTCAAAATTTGTAAAAGGAATAAGAATAGAGAGATAATCATGCACAACAAATTTATATTGGTTCACCCTTAACCTAGGCTACATCCAGTAGTTCCAATTCAAGGAAACCTACCTTGATTAGAACCAATCACTAGAATCAACAAGAGTTTACAACCAAAACTCAAATGCAAATGAAACCTACAGATGTCATTGAAAACCTATCAATATATTGATTTTACCTCATGCGAAACCAATGCATGATCACATTCTACCAGGAAAACTACCTAGTAATTCAATACAATAAAACAAAATTAATGAACAATATCATCTGAATTGATTTTGCACGTAATAAAATGAAATAAGGTGATAGCAACAAAATTTTTTCACAATTCTTGATCTATCTTTGATTCTTGAGAGATCTTTTGATTTCTGTTAGAGACTTATTGTTTCAAAGGTTTTGTGCTTTTTTCTTTTATTTGAAAACTCAATATTTCAATCTCAAAGTAATTTTGTAAGTATGTTGTTCGTACTTCTTCAAATAAGTTTCTTCCTTTTATATGAAAAAACTTTTTTTCCTCTGGTTTAATCTATTAAATCAAGTCTTAATCAATTAAATTGTTCTTCAGCCAAAATTAAGTTTCAAGATCAATTTAATCGATTAGAATAAGCACTTAATCGATTAGAATAAGCACTTAATCAATTAAATGATGCAAATTAATCGATTATGGTCTGACTTAATAGATTAAAACTGTGACTTTGCATTTCTTAATCTATTTAATCATCCAATGAGTCAATAACCTAGTGCAAATGCTACATGAATGAGATTTAACTAATTTGAAATACTTTTAGAGATATCAAATCTCATTTATGCAACATGACTTAATCACACTAAGATTCTTCAAGGATCTAAGAAAGATTAAGTATGATTTAAATGAGATAATAACGAAACCTATATGATGCATCTCATCTTAGGTGTTACTAGTGTTCATTATCAAAACAAATAACTCTACAAAATGAGATTGATATTCTTTTTATTTTCTCTAGAGATTCTTCAATAATATGTGCCTAAGTTAGTAGCCTATATTTATATATATATCTTTGTGTAAAAATCTTGTAACTATGTGATATTTTGCGCTCTTTCTCAAGAATTCACTATAATTTTTTTGTCTTGTTTTCAACTATTATTTTTCTCATTTTTCTGGTATGATTTCTTAATAATTTCTCGAGTTGTTTTACTAAATTTCTTTTTGAACATCAACAAATTATTTTATTCAAACAACAAAATTTATAAATAAAAAATTGCAATTGAAAGAAATTAAATTCTTTAAAACTTCTAAATATTCAATCCAAAATAAACACTAACTTAAATAAGATCTATATCAGGTTTAAGTTTTAAGAAAAAAATTAGATGTTAACAAAGTTGTCTCTTTTAAATTGGCCAATCCACATCCAACTTGTTTTTATGCACAATATTTTTAAAGCAAAAAAATAAGACAAGAGCATATGCTGTGAACATTTGGGACCCCAAGCCCAGGCACCTTCATAAAATGGAAGAAGCATCTAATTTCTCTCAAAACCAGGAGAAGATATAAAAAGAGAAATACTTTGTTGCTCAGAAAGAGCATTCAGGACTTGGTGTGAAGGTAAATCAATTGATCATGTAGTGACACTCAAAACCGTAGCAAGATATTCACAGTATATGCTTTTGATTATTATTAGTTTATGCCATGTCCCGTGCTTAAGTTAAAGTAATTTTTAATGTTCTAGCTGTTTGCTTGGCTATTGGATAAACTCTTTTAATATTCTTTTTTAAAATATCTATTCTACCCTTATACCTATTCGAAAATTAAAAATATACTGTTTGGTATAGAAGGGATTCGAACCTGCAATCTCTCTGTTGCAAAATGTAAATTGTTACTAGATTAAACTTATAACATTAAAAAAAGTACTTTAAAACATTTATATTTAACATATTTAATTGTTCTGCTATCTATAATCTATAATATTATATTCTATATTATATATTATATATGAGTTTAATTGGTATACACAGTCAGTGTAAAAATTTTTACACTGACAATCAATCATGACCATTCATTTATGGTAAATTTTTTGACTTTACTAGTTATTATTTTAAAAGTCTCATAAATGAAAAGTCATGATTGACTGTCAGTGTAAAAATCTTTTACACTGACAGTGCATACCAATTAAACTCATTATATATAGTGTTAATAAAGGAAATTTCTCTCTCCAAATATAAACTGTCACTAAATCAGTCTTATAACTTAAGAAAAAAATACTTTAAAACATTTATATCCAACATACTTAATTGTCTTACTATATATAATCTATATGTATAATCAGTAATCTATAATATTAGATTTTATATTATATATTATATATTATATATTATATATTATATATTATATATTATATATTATATATTATATATTATATATTATATATTATATATTATATATTATATATTATATATTATATATTATATATTATATATTATATATTATATATTATATATTATATATTATATATTATATATTATATATTATATATTATATATTATATATTATATATTATATATTATATATTATATATTATATATTATATATTATATATTATATATTATATATTATATATTATATATTATATATTATATATTATATTAAGAAAGGGAATTCCCCCTTTTGATGTCCACTTTTCAAAATATCTATTCTACCCTTATACCTATTTGAAATAAATTACTTTATTATAGAAGGGATTCAAACTCACAACTTCTTCATTGAGAAAGGTAAACTTTGTCACTAGATCAACCTTATAACCGTAAAAACATTACTTTAAAATATTTATATCCAACATACTTAATTGTCTTATTATATATAATCTATATATATAATCAGTAATCTATAATATTAGATTTTATATTATATATATACTATTAAGAAAGGGAATTCCCCCTTTTGATGTTCACTTTTCAAAATACCTATTCTGCCCTTATACCTATTTGAAAATTAAAAAATAAACTACTTTATCATAGAAGGGATTCAAACTCACAACTTCTTCATTGAGAAAGGTAAACTTTGTCACTAGATCAACCTTATAACTGTAAAAAAATTACTTTAAAACATGTATATCCAACATACTTAATTGTCTTACTATATATAATCTATATGTATAATCAGTGATCTATAATATTAGATTTGATATTATATATATACTATTAAGAAAGGGAATTCCCCCTTTGATGTTCACTTTTCAAAATACTTATTCTACCCTTATACCTATTTGAAAATTAAAAAATAAACTACTTTATCATAGAAGGGATTCAAACTCACAACTTCTTCATTGAGAAAGGTAAACTTTGTCATTAGATCAACCTTATAACGGTAAAAAAATTACTTTAAAACATTTATATCCAACATACTTAATTGTCTGCTATCTATCATCTATATGTATAATCAATAATCTATAATATTACATTTTATATTATATATTATCTATATTATTAATTTATACTATTAATAAAGGAAATTTCACTTTTTTATCTCCATTTTTCAAAATACCTATTCTACCCTTATACCTATTTGAAAATTAAAAAATAAATTAATTTTTCTTAGGAGAGATTCAAACCTACAACCTCTTTATCACCAAATGTAAGCTTTGCCACTAGATCAACCTTATAAACTTAAGAAAAAATTACTTTAAAATATTTATATTCAACATACTTAATTATCCTGCTATGTATAATCAATAATCTATAATATTATCTATATATATATATATATATATATATATATATATATATACACACACACTATTAATAAAGGGAATATCCCCTTTTGATGTCTACTTTGCAAAATACATTTTCTACCCTTACATATATTTTAAAATTAAAAAAATAAACTATTTTGGCATAACAAGGACTTGAACTTATAACCACTTAGTTTCCAAACATATACTTTACCACTAGACCAATCTTATAACTTTAAGCAAAATATTACTTTAAAATATTTATATCCAACATATATAATTGTCCAATTATATCTATAATGTATAACATGTGATATTATATTATATACTATATCTATACTTCTGTACTATTAATAAAGGCAATACCAGCTTTTGATATCCACTTTTCAAAATACATATTCTACCCTTACACCTATTTTAAAATTAGAAAAATAAACTAATTTATTATAAAAGGGACTTGAACTCATAACCTCTTATTTCCCAAACATATACTTTCCCACTAGACCAACCTTATAACTTTAAGCAAAATATTACTTTAAAATATTGATATCCAACATATATAATTGTCCAATTATATCTATAATGTATAATATGTGATATTATATTATATACTGTATCTATACTTCTGTACTATTAATAAAGGCAATACCAGCTTTTGATGTCCACTTTTCAAAATATCTATTCTACCCTTACATCTATTTTAAAATTAGAAAAATAAACTAATTTATCAAAAAGGGACTTGAACCCATAACCTCTTATTTTCCAAACATATATTTTACCACTAGACCAACCTTATAACTTTAAGCAAAATATTACTTTAAAATATTGATATCCAACATATATAATTGTCCAATTATATCTATAATGTATAATATATGATATTATATTATATTCTATATCTATACTTCTATATCTATACTATTAATAAAGGCAATACCCCCTAAACCCTATTATTAACTTCTCCCTATTAATATATGCTTACATTTCATGATAAATATTTTTAATAAACATGTTAATACACAGGTGCGACAATATTTTGAGTTCTATTCCAACTCTCTTGTTTCCATTTTTTCATATTCATTGCACATTTGACATATCTGTTGATGATCTGACATGTTTTTATCATGTTATCATAAACAAAAAATATAAAATTAACAAAATATATTTCAAAACATGTCACATTACCATTTATATTTCAAAATATAAAATTTTACAAAAGATATTTCACTTTTTTATGTCCACTTTTCAAAATACCTATTCTACCTTTATACTTATTTGAAAATTAAAAGATAAACGAATTTGCACGATTTACTAGGGTTGTCTTCCTTTCTTGGGAGTTAAAAAATGAGTTGGGTAAGCTTCCTAAGGGTATGGCTTCTCCAGAGCGACTAAGGACACACCCAATCAAATGATCGGTAAAACGGGTCTCCTTTGGTACAATCTCCTCGGTCTAGTATATCTCGTACGGTTGTTTTCAAAAAGTAGTGCAATCGCTTTCTATAAAGGAATTCCTTCATAGCCCTCATAGATAGAGTAGAGAGAAATGGGAGAAAGCGGATTAGCCTGTCATAAGAGAGATTCAAATTCACAACCTTTCCGTCACCAAATGTAAAATTTGCCATTAGATCAACCTTATAAACTTAATAAAATAATTACTTTAAAACATTTATATCCAACATACTTAATTGTCCTGCTATCTATAATGTATATGTATAATCAATAATCTATAATATTATATTCTATATTATATATTATATAATGAGAATATGGTCTTTTGGTGTCCATATTTTATAACTATTTTACTCTTTTAAATATTTTATGACTTCTCTCACTCTCACAAATATAAGTTTTGTTAATAAATGTATACCTTTGATCATTAATATTTTTAATAAATATGCAAATACATAGGTAAAACAACATTTTGAATTTTATTCAAATTCTTTCTTCTCCTAATTTTCTCAAATTCATTGTAAATATGTCACATTCATTGATGATCTAATATGTTTCTATCATGTTATCATAAACAAAAGAATATACAAATTAACAAAATATATTCTATCATTTTATACACAAAATGACATAGTGAATTATTTATATTCTATCATATTATTACAAAACTTATATATTACTTAGAAGTGCAAGCTATTTTAGATGGCTGCTAATTATGGCTTGGTAAGAATTATATCGGCTTCATGCAAGATCAAATAAGTGCTTCCAAAATTACAATTGCTTTTCATCCAATGGCTTAATCTGAATCTGTATATGTATGTAGTGTATCCTTTGTCCATAATATTACAACATGTATCTAAATATAAGGAAGGAATAATTTTACACTCTATTTTATACTAAGAGAATACACTCCCTTAAAATTTTTTACCTCTCAATCATTTCATAAGCTAGAGACATAGAAGTTAAATTTTCATTTTCATTCTTTATTTTTAAAAAAAATTGGTTTTACCATTAACATTATAGGTTTCCCAGTAAAAGGAATAATTACATTCACGAGTTGTTGGACCTTTAAATTTTATGTCTAGAAATATAGACAAACTAGGAAAGAAACTTCACAAAAAGGCTATCCAATCATTGATCGAGGAAGAAAGTATATAAAAATTGGGGAACCAAATTTTCGTCCAATGAAAGGTTTCCCGAGTACATTACACTAATAATTAAGTCACCCTTACTGATCTGTTTGTTACCTTTTCTTTAATGCTGAAAGTACAACACAACTGTTTTCCTCCATGCGTGTTGAATAAGATGTATTGAGAGATGTTTCTTCCTAGATTGGTTTCATGATAAATATGAATCTTTCAAAAAATAAAAAATTATTACTTTTAATTTCAAAAGATAAACAAATTTATATTTATTTAAGAAATTTTTGAATATAAATCTGATATGGATATATGGATTTTTTTTTCATTTTTAGTATATAAAAATCTTCAAATCATGGAATATTAACTTCAAATAATAAGGTTTGAATGACAATGTAATTATAAAAGATAATCTGTAAAGTAATCTTTTAATCAAAGATTTTGAAATTTAGTGTTATTAAAATAATAAATGCATTAAAAAAACAAAGTAAATCTCAAAAGAGAAAACCTCAAAGTTCTACTTCTACTGAAAACAATAAAAACATGACAATTATGTTTGTATGACAAGATGTAAGCCGTTTTGAAAGATTACAATATCGATAACAGAGTTCTCTTTTCTGAGCCATATGGTATAAAAGATAAGGAATCGTGGATGATAATTATGGGGAAAAATCAGTTGTCTTAGCTAGCTGTACTGCAAAAACAAAGACAAGTTCAACAAAAATCAAACTTTTCCCAGGAAATCTTGTAGAAGGTCATTAAAATCTATTAATTAACAAGGAAGAATAAGTTTAAATTAAAGGGCATGACATGAATGACAAAGGTTTGTCTAGAAGTCAAAATAATATATATTCAGATTACAACAAATATGGCCGTGACATAAAAATAGAAGTCCGATCCAAACTTGCTGAACTTGGAAGCATTTAAACCAAACACAAACCCTAAACATAAAAGAAAGAACAAAAAGTATATAAAACAAAATATTAAAGAAAAAAATCAATCTTATTTTGATAAAGTAGTGAGTGAGTTTGTGTAATTTTTTTATAAAAAAGTACTTATTTCAACAAAATAAACATTTAATATAATTTTTAGATGTTTAGCCCTTTTTTAAAAAAGAAAAGCAAGCAAAAACAGAAAAAAAAAAGCTAAAATAAAGTTATTTTACGGAAAACAGGAAGTTAATAAATTAAAAAAAAATTGTTATAAGTGTACCCAAACATTAAAAAAATTACTTTTACAAAAAGAGTTTAATTAATATGCATTGTTAATGTAAAAATGTTTTACACTCACCTTTAATTACAACTGTTCATTTATGATAAGTTTGTTGACTTTAACAATTAATCATTTAAAAGTCATATAAATAATTATATTTGTTTTTTAGAAAACAAAATGCATTGATATCAGATCTACCAAATGTCACAAGGAATGACACTGGAGATATATAAATTACAGACAAGATCAGAACATTAGAGTAGTTTAAAGTCATCCCTACAAATAACACTACACTAAGACTACCCCACAAAACAAGAATACATGAGTGCACTACTTTGTAATAGGACCTCAATCATAACTAGGACCTCAATCATAACTAGGAGCAAAAACATAAGGATTACACTAAATCCTATTTAAGTTTAACCACTTCAAGTACAAGACTGCATAATAGGACCACTCAACAAAAGACACATCTGAAACCATACCATACTCAACCCTTTTGAGCCACTGTCAAGACCGTTGCAAGGATAATTGCCACACTTCTTTACATAGGAAAGATTTACTTTTAAAAACAACAGCATTCCTAACAATCCAGATACCCCATAGAATTGACATCCAAATAATGGTAAGAACAAGAGCAACATTCTTCACTACTAAGAGACAAGTGCCCAAAAAATTCCAGAAACTTGATTCACAGTCAGTAACAAGAGCAGATTTATAGCCAAGTCACCTAAAACAGAACATCCATATAGAATAACTTGACTTACAGGTAAACAACATATGATTGACTGATTCTAAAGCAGAATCGCATAGAGGACAAATTGCTTCAGCCCATGGAATGATGGATCATAGTGCCAATTCAACCTTTGATGGGATTCTGTTCAAAGCTACCTTCCAAGAAAAAGCCACCACCTTAGACGGAGTCCTTGATTTCCATAACTCGATGAAGAAAACAAATTTTACCTCTTAAGCCACCCTATTAATTAGGCGATAAGTCTCCTTAACCGAGTACTAGTTAAGTACCCTCGGATTCATGCCCTACCCCCACCCATCTTTCTCCTTTATCATGAATTGAGCCCTTTCCAAGACTCCCTCTAGATGTCTCACATATCCCAACTCCCTACTAAAAAGCTCCTTTCTCCATCTAAGCTTCCATACCCAATTATTATTAATCCACTCCCCAACCTCCGAGATAAGCATCTCTTTCTGATTTGACAAGCCATATATCATAGGAAAGAGAGATTTAAGCCCCTCAGCCACCCTCCAGTCCCCCTCCCAAAACTTAAACGAATAACCATCAGCAATCAAGGGCTTTACCTCACTAGAAAACCAGTCACTCTGTTCTTCTTCAATAGTGACTTTTAGGGTATCATGCCACCATTGGGAGGCTCCACTTCTACATCTAACATTGAGGCTCCTCCTAATATCAACCCCATACCTTGCGTCCAACAACTTGATCCAAATAGCATCACCACCCTGTAGAATTATCCATCGTCATTTGCCCAATAGAGCTTTATTAAAAGCCACCACATCTCTAAGTCCCACCACCTTTGCATTTGTCTTTACATACTTGTTCCCATTTGATCCATGCTATTTTTTGCCTTCTTCCGAACCTCCCCAAAGGAAACTCCTTTGCATAGATTCTATGGTTTTAGACACTTTCTTAGGAACCTTGAAAAAAGACAGAAAATAACGAGGTAAAGCAAAGAGGGTGGATTTGATTAGGCAAATCCTCCCCCCTAATGATAGGTTCTTTTGTCTCCACGAGGTTAACTTTGCTCTCATTTTATCCAGGACAGGATTCCACACACGCTCACATCTCACATTTGCCTCCACAGGAATCCCAAGGTAGGAGAAAGGAATTTGCAGAACACCACAATTAAGGATTGAAGCAAAGGAACTCACCTCTGACAACCTCACCCCAATTCCCCCTAAGCTACTCTTATGGAAATTATTCCTTAGGCCTGAGGCCAACTCATAGCATCTCAGAGCACTTTTCAGAGCGAATACATTTTGAAGTTTAGGTGAAATCAAGAAAATTGTATCGTTTGCAAACTGTTAGGATACTACCTAGAAGCCATGATTGTCAAGGTTAATACGTGAAATTAGTTTTAAAAACTGAGCCTTTCGAATCAACCCTCCTAGCCCTTTAACAACAACCAAGAATAAGAAGGGTGTCATCGAATCACCCTAACGTAATCCTCTCTGTATACAAAACTCTTTCGCTGCACTCCCATTAACCAATACTTAGACTGATGATGAAGACAGACAACCATGGATCCAACTTAACCATTTCCCCCAAAACCAAATCGAGATAGCATGTAAAACAAGAACGCCTAGCTAATAGAGTCGTGCGCCTTCTCGAAGTCAACCTTAAATACCAATAAGGGTTTCTTATGATGTTTCGCCTCCTGGATCACTTCATTAACTACAACCACACTGTCAAGCAATTTCCTTCCTTTAATAAAAGTTTTCTAAGTTTCCTCGATAATGCATGGCAATACCTTTTGTAGTCTTTTTGCTAGCCCCTTTGCAATAATTTTATAGAGCACCCCAGTTAGCGATATCGGCCTATAATCTCCCAATCCACCTGGGCATTCCTTCTTAGGAATCAAGGAAATGAATGAGGCATTGGCCCTCCTTCGAAGCTTTCCATATCGATGAAAATCTGTCATTACTTTACTTATATCCTCCTTTAACACATCCCATAAATACTTCACGAATAACATGTTATAACCATCAGGGCCAGGGGCTTTGGAACTATCATAATCCCAAACTGCCTTCTTAATTTTTTCCATAGTAAATTCTCTTTCTAATTCTTTTTTTTGGATTTGCAAGATACATTTGAAATCTACCCCATCCAACCGAATTCCTACCTCCTCTTGAGCTTGGAACCTTTAGTCACAGACCTTCTGTTTTAGTTGGCTTGGATCTTCCACCCATTCGCCACCCGAAAACACACCTAAGATATCGTTAACTTTCCTCCTTCGAGCAATTGAGTAATGGAAGAACCTAGAGTTCATGTCACCTTCTTTAAGCCACTTTACTTTAGCCTTCTAGGCCAACAATGACTCTTGATAGGAGCTCCATCTACTTAGGTCCCCAATTGCCTTTATACGTAATCTGATTCCCTCTTCCCTAAGGCATCCCTCTGCAGCTTCTTTGTCAAAGGACACAATTTTGTTCTTCAGCTCAGATATTGTGGCTTCCACTTTACCAACATTTTCTTTTCTCCAACCCTTGATCTCTGTTTTAAGAGCCTTCAATTTTTCTTTAAGTACAAAAGCACCCCACCCCTGGATGTCTAGCTTATTGTAGCTCTGAATAACAAATTGCTCAGACACATCACACTAGCCACCCGTTAATAAATTTAAAGGGTTTTGGTCCCGAGTCAATGTTGGAATATTTGAGAATTATAGGACAATGGTAAGAGAAGTCCATACTCAAATTCAGCTGAAAGGAACTTGGGGCTTGGTCTAACCATTCATGAGCAACTAGGAACCTATCCAGAACACTGCAACCTTTACTTCTAGCACTATACCACGTAAATCGGTGCCCGACAGCAGACACCTCTAAGAGCTCCATGTTTTGGATGAAACCCATAAACTCATTAATACTAGACTGTCGCACTCTAAATAAACCATTCTCTCCTCTGGTGATCTGACCGCGTTGAAGTCACCTGCTACACACCACAAGCAACCTCTCTAATAAAGATTTCCACATTGTCCTTTTCCCCACCATTGAACATGGAACATATACATTCACTATGACTCTTTCATTATCTTCCATTTTAAACTTTCCTTTCACACCAAGAAAACCAACCCCTTGGAATGTTTCAGAAATCGTAAAATCATCATTCCATACACATAACAAACCCCTCGATCTATTGGTTCCAGGAACTACAATCCAATTCACATTTGAGTCTCCCCATAGTGCGCTACATAAATTTATGTTAATAGATTCTACTTTTGTTTCTTGAATGCATAGAAAGTTGACCCCATCCTTTGAAACTATCTTCCTCACAGACCTCCATTTTTTCTTCCTCTTAACCCCTTGATATTTTAAGACAAAATATTTAACATGTTAAGAATTTAACCCATTCTCAGAAGCAGCCCTACTATTGGCCACCCTCATTCTGTCTCGTTCTTTTAGCTCAATCAATTTTTTCACAATTAATTGTTCTGACACCAAGCTAGAGGCACCCATTTGCTTTCCTAACACCCATAAAAATTAGCCTTCATTAAAATTCCAACAAACAATAGAGTGATACCTTGATCAACTCCTTCTCTACTGGCACAGTCAATACGCCCTTGTCCCACAAAATCAATGGCTAACACATTTGTCTGAGATACATGAACATTGTGCCATATACTTCTTGGCAACGGAGGAAGAATGCCTAAGATCCTACGCCTTTGATAACCTACTGATCGCATATGAGAGACACCTTCAGAAGAGGGATTAAAATGCCCCTAATAAATTGGAGCCTGCACAAGCGCCCCTTGACGGACCATGTTAAGCTGCTTTGTCATAACGTTAAGGGACAGACTAGAGCCAAAATTTTTTGACGCCTAAACTTAAGCCCGACTAGTGCAATTGATCGTCTAGGTGCTAGACAACTCACACTTAGACGAGAAGCTTCAAAATCGCATGTGCTTTGACTTGCCACCATTTTTGCACAACTGGCTAGAAGACAATATTGAGGGTGAGAGGTCCTATCTCTAAAGTTAGCATCCAATTCTGAATCAATAACAATGATGTGATCTTTGATGATCACTTGCCCAAAGGATCCTTTCTAAGGTCACTTGGAAAGGAAATGGATTTATGGAGAGGAAAGGAATGGGGTGAGGCGCCACAAATACTAGGTTTGATAAGCCAAAGGGGAAAGGCCACAAGGGAGGGGTCCCTTGATAACTCTTAGAAGCTCTCACAAAGGAGAAGGGGGGACACTCAAAGGTAAGAACCTCACAACCAATATGGTCTCTAGGATAAATTCAAGTGTAAAAAATACAAGTGAGGGGAGGAGCTCCTATTTATAGAGGTAGCTAACCTCTTGAACAAGATAACCTAAAAAAGAAGGGCTAGGATTAAAAGGAGTGATCTAAGGGAGGAGGATTGAGAAACAATCCTCTCCTTAGATCATCAAACTTGGTGCCCAAGTTTCTTAAACCAAGGGTCAAGATTCCTTCTTATTAGCTTAGGGGGTTTATGTAGGAAAAGAGGGGTGTAGATATCAAGGCTACCCCTTATTTCCTTCATAAAGACCCAAAAAGCTAAATCTACCCTCTAAATTCTTAAGACACCTCCTAAAATAAAAAATGGACTAAATACATGTCCCAAATTAAATTCCTAATGCTCCTCCAAATTAAAATAAATGAAAAATACATTTTATTAAGTAACATCCCTAGTCTAATATCTTCACTCTCCATAGAAGGTGAAGTCTTCCTTTGTCTATAAGGGCTAAGTCTTCTTCAATCCTTCTAGCCATAGCCCCAGTGATAGGTCTTTGGCTAGGCATGGTCACATCAAACAAGGTCACCAATAGTGTAAATGGGGCGCTTCACCGAAATATGCTCCTCACGGATACTCAATATCTCCAAACTACGCACAACACTTTGATTGGGGGCAAGACCAAGGGACAAAAGCCTTGAATCGAGGCACACAATCGAGGAGGAGACACCTTCCCTCGTTGAAGTCGCCGTATGTGTAACCACCGCCACTTCGTCTAGAGGACAAGGCCAGTCACCAACCTCTATCAAAAGCGGTGCCTGAGGCGACAACTTCTCTACTTGGACCTGCGAGCTTTGATAAGGGGAGGAACACATCTCCATTGTGTAAGCATCCAACCATATCGAAGGCATGAAGGAAATTGCACCTACCCGAGAATCACCAATGTCAGCCAAACTTCGTGATCTAATTTCTATGTTCGCACCCTGGACCTCCAAACCATAAATTGTTGTTTGCACCTCACTCCTTACAAGGCTGGCTACATGCTCTTCTCTATGGGCCCGAAGCCCAAAATTTACTAGCCTTACCCCAGCTGCAGTTGGAAATTGGAATGCTAGATTGGGTGGACCAATGGGCCCAGAACCTATAGGCACATTCCTAACTCCTTTAAATGATTGCATAGATAAGTCACCAATTGGTTTCTCTTAGGCTTGGGCTAATGAACCAGATTCACATTCAACACCACATCCTTCTTTACTTACCTCATTCGGTCCCTTAGAATTCCATGCCATGATTTCACCCAAGTTCCCAAATTTAACCCCCCCCACATTGATTGCCTTGTAATTCCCCATTAGCAATCAATGATGTGTGCCCACTTTGCAAATTTCCACTGACAATAATTGAATTACGACTACTTTCCTTTCCAAACTTACCATTATCTTTTGGACGTTCCACTGGAGAGCCTTCCCGTTCTGTATTTTCCTTACCAACATTATCCACACATATACCATTTGATTTTGCAGCAAAACTTTCAACAATAGCCCCTATGATGTGATCTTTGATGATCACGTGCCCAAATGATCCTTTTTAAGGTCACTTGGAAGGGAAATGGATTTATGGAGAGGAAAGGAATGGGGTGAGGCGCCACAAATACTAGGTTTGATAAGCCAAAGGGGAGAGGCCACAAGGGAGGGGTCCCTTGATAACTCTTAGAAGGTCTCACAAAGGAGAAAGGGGGACACTCAAAGGTAAGAACCTCAACCAATATGGTCTCTAGGATTAAATTCAAGTGTAAAAAATACAAGTGAGGGAGGAACTCCTATTTATAGAGGTAGCTAACCTCTTGAACAAGATAACCTAAAAAAGAAGGGCTAGGATTAAAAGGAGAGATCTAAGGGAGGAGAATTGAGAAACAATTCCCTACTTAGATCATCAAACTTGGTGCCCAAGTTTCTCAAACCAAGGGCCAAGATTCCTTCTTATTAGCTTAGGGGGTTTATGTAGGAAAAGAGGGGTGTAGATATCAAGGCTACCCCTTATTTCCTTCATAAAGACCCAAAAATCTAAATCCACCCTCTAAATTCCTAAGACACTGCCTAAAAATAAAAAATGGACTAATTACATGTCCCAAATTAAATTCTTAATGCTCCTCAAAATTAAAATAAAGGAAAATTACATTTTATTAACTAAAGTCCCTAGCCTAATATCTTCACTCTCCATAGGAGGTGAAGTCTTCCTTTGTCTGCAAGGGCTAGGTCTTCTTCAATCCTTCTAGCCATGTCCCTAGTGATAGGTCCTTGGCTAGGCATGGTCGCATCACCCTATCTTGCCTTTGGAACCAAATACTGACGCTTCTTCCTATCCCAAAACAAAAGAATTTAAGGATTCTCGGCAAACAGAGCTCCATTCACTCTGTTCAACCAAAACTTTACATCCGCACCTCTGACCATAATAGCTAACTCCGCACAAAACTTCCTCCGTTTCTGAAATAAAAGCCATAATGCCATTAATACAAACCTTTTTAGCCCAAGATATTAGGGCTAATGACATAGTTAACACTAGAAGTTTTGCCACTTCCACGTTTTTTATCGACTTAGTGACCTTCACAATATCGACCAAGGACCCCAGTTTACCAATGACTTTCTCAAACCCTTGTCGGTTCCAAAAATTTAGAGGCAAACCTCTACATGCCAACCAAGTGACTCAGTTCTGAGGAACACAATTCGAAGACCATCGCTGAATGGACACAAACATTTCTAACCACCACTCGTGTTCAGACGCCTAAACATCCTCATATGCCACACTCTCTAAACCAGATAATAGGACCAAATCCCCCCAGGGGTTTAACCTTGACAAAAGCCAATCTTTGCATGAGAAAGCCAACCTCGACATTAGGAAGTTGATTCATATCTTTGAGCTTACCAACCCACATTTCCTTAACCATTCTATATTGGACTCTTCAACAAGCCATGCATTCTCCTTACGAACCACCACTGAAAGATTCTTATCAGCACCCTCAGCCCTTGGTCGCTTCCTATAAGGGCACATGACTTTCCATTTTTGGATCGTCCCATGCTGAGATAAATTCCTTCTTTCAGTCACACTTACCTTCCGATGATCCCTGATTATCACCCCTAGTCTAAACTTTGGTAAATTCATCCGAAGCTTCGTATTTTCGATAAATATTTGGTCAAGCTCCAACTCGAGTTTCCTTGTGTTCCGTACTCCGAAGAACTGCACAAAACCAAACCTGGCCCCGTCCTTCCTGCGATGTCTTCCTAAAAAGATATCTGCTACTTCCCCCCACCTTCTGAATATCTTCAACAAAGATCTCTCATCAAAATTATCCGGGTAATGAGAAAAGTAAAAAGAAGTTAGATCCCTATCTGATCCCCTTATAGATGGCAAAGCCTTCTCCCATCTTCTCTCTCTACCTCTCTCTCTCTCACTGATATCCTTTCACGAAATTTAGTATATAATTATAATTGAACCTCTGTCTAAAACTCTCTTAAACTATCAATATATACAAATTAAACTATTGTAAAAATCACTTATAAATAAGAGTTTAGTAACTATATACTAACTGTGAAACTGACATTATATACAAACTACTCAAGGCTCATGTATCTCATGCAAAGAAGAGGCAGTTCTATCTGCAACCACCAATTTGAGTTGAAAACTGGTTTCGTGAGCAAATCAGCAAGAGGCCTCCCCACTCATGGCATGTCCTTATTTTGGTACCTAGAGTTAGTGTTAGTAACATGCAAAGGGAGAGTTGCTCATAGCTGCTATAACTTAATTTGGTGGTAGCAAATAAGAGGTAATTGAATCATGGTTAAAGGCAAGAGAAATGCATAATATCTTTAGCCTAACATGCTTACAAGTTTAAGATTGATTCTTTTACTGCATTTTGCTAGTGTCATATAAAAGCTAACATGTTGTAAAAGTTGCTTGAAAATGAGACCTTCCATCAAAGTGGTTTTAGGGGATTTTGCACGCTCACCTCCAAAACAGTAAATGTTATTTTAATTTTTTTTTAAACTCGGTGACTACAAGAAAATATGCATTTTACGAGGGGTTTTTCACAGGGATTGTAAAAACCGTGGATAATATATACATGTAGCGGGGGTTTTGGTAACCCCAATTAATTACCCACACTCTTTATTCAAACCGCCGGCAAAACATTAACTTTTAAAAATTAAAAATTATAATTCGGTCATTTTCTATTCCCCCCAAATTCTTTTAGTTTCCTCCTTTTCTTCCGTAAACCTTTATTTTCCTTTCTCTGAAGGATGTTTGAACCCTTCTTCTTCTCCATTCTTTCATCGCACTTGTTCTCTACCACCTTACAACTAATCTTAGGAATCTATTATGCACAAGTCAGAAGAGAAAATAGTCGAGTCGATCTTCCGACAGGCGAAACCCTTTATCATCGCGACCACGGGCACCAGAGCATTTTCTTCATGGTCTCAGAGCACTAATCCCTCCTCCCTCTGATAGTACTTTAGGGCGGTTATTGTGCTTAGGGAAGACAGAGGCTTTTAGGGTTTGTGAAAAAGTACCCTAACACTGAGCTTAGAGATGTCATTGATGGACAACACGTTAAGGTTACCAGGGTAATTTTTTGAACCATGATTATCATCATAATCATGTCTCGTGTTTGCAAGTTTCTACAGTGGATTGAATGTGTAAAATTGTTTACTTTTTTGCCATATATATTTGGTTTGGCTGTATGAGTGCTATCAGATGAAACTGAAATAAAAGCTTTATTGTTAATACTAATAGAATTCCTCTAATTTCGGTTGTCTAGATAAAAGGTGTCAATTTTGAACAATATGTTGAACAGAATTTAGTATGCAGTTTAATCTTGCTTCTTTCCTACTTAAATTCTTGTAGAAATTTGATGGTATTTAATTACCGTTCACTTTTATGACTCATGTTCTAGGGAATTAATATCTTGAAATCTCTAAATTACAAAAGTAAATATAATAAAACTTAAGACACTAAATCTGCCTCGTATGAATGATACTGAAATGTTAGCATCAATGTACTAAGCATACTCAATCCTTGTGGTTTTTGAATAATGTGTATTTAGGTATGGGGTTTGGGTATAGGTTTGATGCTTACATATGAGTGAATTTGGTCATCGTGATTATGGCCATATACACATTTTCGTGTAGGCATGTTTACATATATAATATGTTCATTCATATAATGCTTAATTTATTCCTTTCATAATACCATTATCCTTTATAGAGAGGGCGTGGGAAAAAAGAAAATGAGAAGCAACTAATTACAATCACCTACATTTTCCAGTTCACATTATTAACTATACTGCCACATACCTATCACTTTTTTCCCATTAGTTAAGAGATATAGGTTACATTTGATGTATATTGCTAGCTTGTTCCGGTGAGAGTGTCCCAACTCTAATGTTGGGTGCATAAGATATTTTAAGTTGCAATAAATAATTAAGGAGCATTAGAGGTAAGTTTCCATTTGACATTCAAAATTAAGGTAAAATGTTTCTAACTACGTATTGGTAATTGGATAGATTATGCAGAGTGGGATGTATTTAGGTGTGTTATGCTGTCAAGGGTGCAGAGTGCGCTGCATTGCGCATAGGGTTTGCAGAATCGAGTTTTGCTGTGTAAGTGGGTGTTGGAATGTTTACAGTGAGTTATGTGGGGTTAGGTTCATTCTAATTTTTGGTTATGAGGTGGGTTATTTTGAACAAATCTTTGGTGGCATTTAACCTTTAGTTTCAGATGTACAAAAATATGAAACTTTTTGTTTCATTTTCCATATAAATATATATATCCAGTTTAGTCTTTAAAAAAAACTCACCATGTTCTAGGTAAAATATTTCTATCCATACTTTTCTTTATGAATCCCGATTAAAAAGACTTTTGATATTTTCTACTTTAGACCAAATACTTAAAAGTTTTTTTTACCACTCGGATAGCTTTGGACAAAAAAAAGGATGGTTTGACAATTAAAAATTGTTATTACAGCTTAACAGAGAATGATAGCAAAGATCATAGAGACATCAAATATACTCTCTAACTTGGACACTTTTAACCTCTTCGGATAAATATTGACTTAAGATAGAAATAATGATGGGGATTTGGTCTAAATTATTATGCTTTTTGGATGTAGGCCAAGCACGGAGTATTTTTCAAATATCATATTTAAGAAAGTTCAAAAGACAAGAACATGAAATAAAGTAATGAATCCTTAGAGGCAGCATTATCTGATGCAAGAGCTTCATGGACTGTCATGATCATCAAGGATAGCAACATAATAAACAACTCTTGAGTAAATTATAATCTAAATGAACAATATGTAAGAGGGAAGGAATCACCCAGAAGAAATTAAAAATTTATGAACAACGTGTCAAACAACTCAAAACAGTCCCACAAGGAGTTACATTGCAGATATTCTTCTTCAAAAAATTTTAGGAAGTGAAGAAATGATCGACAATAACAGATTAAGAATGCTCAACAAACTATAGTCAAATAACAATACCTATGAGTGTTAGCACGTGCAACTTTACTGATAATAACTACTAAAATTGCATATTTGGAGTTTGCCATATCAACTAAAATACCCCTCATAACATATTCTGGTGATGTGTAACCAAAGGGAAAACCAACATTAAATTCACTCTTGCTATTAATTTTCAAACCTGTCTTGGTCACCAAGGCAATGTAATGCCAATGTCATCGTTCATGTTTTATGCACCACAAATACACTTCACCACATTCTTGGTTAAGAATGGTCCAGCACCTTAATTGTTTCCATCATCATTAAATGCATATAGTCTTTCCTGTTCTGCTAAGTTAACTAACCAACCTTAACTATTTCTTTTTAATTCTTCTAATGAATAATTTCTCAATTTTTTTTAAGTTAATTATTACAATGTGAAACTTCTGCATTAATTTTCAATAAATATTTTATGTTATGCAGGTCTAAATTAATCTTGAACCAATCCATTTCCTTTCTCAATTCTAAGATGCCTATACCTTGTGTCCCATTGACCCATGTGATAATTCTTTTATTGGTAAACCATTTTCTGTTAGGTCCACCTTACATGTTCTTGTGATATTATCTTCAGCTAAGAAATTGTCTCGATTCTATATTATAGCAAATGATTGTATTCATATTTAAGCTAGTACACCAAGCAGCTCATTTTGGTTGCCTATGATTTGACATGTTTCTGCTTTATGCAGGCTGCCATTGTGAATTCTCGGACTCTTGAAGAGGTTGCTAGACTTGAAAAGGTACTAGCTTTTCTAAATTAGATAATTACATATTGAATTTTATTTTTAGGTTGTCTCGTACTCTAGCTTAATATAATATTAAAGTTATCATAAATAATGTGATAACATAATTTATAACTAATGGCCTGTTGTTAGATGCATGATCTGATGGATAACTTTGCTATCTCATGCCTCGTGTTATTGGAGCCTAAAACACTGGCATGTGCCTAGTAGTTTTCCAGTCAACAATTTCTATTTGCTGACATAGAGTAAGTAGATTAGATTATTTGTCATGTGGGGTGGACTGAATTTGGTTTTTCTTTAATTGAGGAGTTACTTTCGGTTTTCTTTAGCAATTTGGGAAAATAGGAGGGAAATTGTTTTGTTGTAAACAACTAAATTAACCTTATAACTAGAATAGAAAAATACTGATTCTACTTCAATAGAATACCAACCTTTGTCACTAAACTAACCTTATAACTATGTTTTTATTAGACTACCAAACAAATCAAAATTGCTAGAGTAGTTGTCAGGGCATACCATGTCCATGGTAGTTGCTAGGGTGGGCATGAAAATTTCCATTTTTAATATATAAGCACTTACTGCTCAATGTACTCAATCATTGTATTATTTTAATTTTAAATAATAAGTAATGTGTATTGAAATGAATATTTGTGTTGCAATTTCCTGAGTTTGCAGACTCTTCCTTGTTTGAGATTCTTGTTATATTTCTCTTTGTTTGGCCATCATTCAGATGTCTAGCCACAGGACAAATTGATAATTGATGATGAATTAGGATGTTTCTAGCCACAACTTGTTTGAGTCCCTCCCCATTTCTTGCTATTATTTGCCTGAGTTTGCTCTACTTGGTTGATGTTTTATCTTTGAATGGCTTGTTTGGCATTGTACTGTGGTCTTATTTGAGGCTATGCAATAGCTTGTGTAGTTTTTTTCTTATTTATGGATTCAAGAATTTGACACTGGTAAATGTCATGTTTGTCTGTTATTAATTAATTAATTAGTCATTAACTGTTAGCACATGATAGCATTGCAAAAAAAAAAAAAACTGTTATAGAAATTCTGTTGCAGGAAGGCATTTTGCTTCTTATGGCTTTCATAACTAGTCTGCAACATTGAACAGTGACTAGAAATCCTTTCCCCCTCATTTTCTGTTTTGTCCAAATGTTTTTGGAGGGTTATTTTATAAGTTCTCCCTTTTTAAATCAGAATTGAGAAATCATTTTTTGAATTCATAAAATGTGGTGACCATTTCTCCTCTTCTTCTTTTTACATGTTTTTGCTTTAATAAAATAATTTCTCCTCTTTCTTGTACTTGTTTTGGTTTTAATAAAATATTAATTAAATTTTACTTTTATTTTCTTTGATGGTAATTTATATTTCAGATATTATTTTTTGTATTGTGATAAAAATTATTTTTTGAAAATTTTGAAAATCAATTATTACTTGTGTTCTTTGACAAAATTTTACATTTTTCATATTAGTTAATTTGATAAACATTATGTTATATATGTACTATTTTTGTTATTATGTGTTGGCTTTATTATTTTTTAATTAAATTAATGTTATATGTGTTGTTTCTTTAGATTTTTATCAATTGTGCAACGTGTAAAGGTAGAGACTCAGATTGAGGCATTGTATTTGTTTATAACGTCTAAAGGAGGTAGAGGCCTTGGTGTAATTCAACCTTATTAATGTTCTTTAAGGTTGGAATGATTATCTTGGATTACAAAAGATAGTAAGATTAGAACCAGACAGTTATAATAAACTGAAATTATGTTAAACGAACATTGGCAATAGTTGAAACATAAACAATTATCAAGCAGAGTAGTAAACTTATTTTATTAACAAAACTAATGAAAATATGTAATGAGGATTATGGTGGAAATTATAAGGATTATGATAAAAAAATTCATATGCCCATACATTTATTTGATATTGGAAAAATATTTAAGTTTGAATCATTTGAAAACTGAAAGTACAGAAATCAGAATAGCTTATAAGTATAGTTGGAAAGATATTGAAGTTGTATGGATCCCAACTTATGATATACTAACTAATTTACTTATTATGCAAGTATTTAACAACTAAGTCTTCTTAGCTCAATGATAAAGCATGTGGCTTTTACTTATTATGCAACTTATTATATACTAACTAATTTACTTATTATGCAAGTATTTAACAACTTGTTTTCTTTGACAATAGTTTACATTTTGGATATTAGTTAATTTGATAAACATTATGTTATATATGTAATACTATTATGTGTTGGCTTTATTGTTTTTTAATTAATTTAATGTTATATGTGTTGTTTCTTTAGATTTTTATTGGTATTTATATATAAATATATTATTACTTTTTTATCTGTCGATTCTTGCAGATAGCAGGTTTAGAAGTGTGTATTTTATGTTTGCATATTAGCATATTTTATGAGCATCTTAATGAAGTGCGGTAAGGAAAACTAGCACACATAGTACTATATTCATTAAAATATAAAATATGAGTACTATTCTTTTATGGCTATAAATATCATACTTATGTATTCCTATTATTTTTTTTGAAAGGCATGTACTCCTATAAGTGTTGAAATGAAATTATTTTATTGAAATGTGTAAAATTTTGCTCTTATGATTTACATTAAAAATGTTATGTTTTAGTTCTTTAACAATGTGCATAGGCACTAGTTAACAAATCTATCATTTTATCTTTTTTGGTGTGGTGTAATATTTTTATTTTATTTTTTGCATGATTAGGTGAAGATTTTGAAATAGTCCTAGCAACGTGATTTGTATCTTTACTGAATATCTACAGGCAAGTGTTGAGTTTAATCGTGGATGATATTTTGATTCACGTGATTTGTATAAGGTTGATATTCTACCTATATTCTTTGTCTGTTAAGACTATTGTATGATTATGATTAACAATTTACATATATATGTCCAAATTTTAATCTATATGCATTCCCATTTTTGTATTGTTGAGGATTTCCATAAAGATACTGACTATTAGGATAGATTGTACAAAGACTAATTAATACATAAGACCAAAATAAAGATAAACAATATCACAAACAAACATTTACATTCTCTTTCAGAGTTATATTTTTGTATTGTATGCTTAAACATTACTTACAACAATAATATATAACATTACTGGATATAAAAAATAACATTACTTACAACAATAATAAATGTTCCCTTCCTTCCTTGACATAACAATAAATATAATGAAGATAAAATGAAGCCCAAAACAAAATAAATATAATGAAATCCCCAATCTCTCTTAATTCATAATACGTAATTCTAGCATTAATCTCAATCTAAAAATCACCTAGATCGAAAGACAAAAACTCACATTTTATACTATTTGTTTTTATCAATTGACATGACATTCTACTAACATAACTAGTCAAATCCTCTTAAACTTAATGGACATTGTCTTCAATGGACAAGTCTTGGATTGACATGCCTCGAAATACTCCTCAATATCTAGAAGGATTGAAAAAATTCTTGGATTTCGCAATTTCAAATCGAAGTGTTAATGATAAGATAAGATGCTTATGTCCTAAATGCAAGTTCAACAAATGGAAAACGCGGGAAGTAGCATACGACAACTTGATTCTTAAACCTTTTCCGAAAGGGTAGACATGGGGAAACAAGTACTATGTATACTACAGTTGAAACACCTACAATGCCTCAACAAAATGAAGATACAATTATTATTGATGATCCCATATGTGAGATGTTAATGATGCATTTGGTCATCATCCTAATAACAATCATATAGAGGATAACAAATATATGTATCCAGAAGCAAGCCAAACAATGACATATGACATTGTTGATCTTTTGGAGTTAATGAAGGATGAAGAGCAAAGTCTGTATGAAGGATGTGATAAATATTCAAAAGTTTCATTCTTGATCAAGTTGTATCACATCAAGTGTCTATGCAAAATGACTGACAAAGCAATGTCAATGATACTAGAGCTGTTAGTAGATGCCTTTGAGTTTGCAAAAATTCCATCATCATTCTATAAAGCCAAGAAAATAATTACTAAGCTTGGCCTTCATTATACCAAAATAGATTCTTGTCTGAATGATTGCATGCTATACTACGGGGACGACAAAGATAGAGATACTTGTAAAAAGTGTAATACATCTAGATGGAAACCGGAAAAGAAGAGAAGGTTTGATGGTACAATTGTTAAACAATGAAGAAAGGTGTCTGCAAAAGTTTTAAGGTATTTTCCTTTAAAGCCACTTTTACAAAGGATGTTTATGTCTTCAAAATTAGCTGAGCATATGCGATGGCATGCATCTGAAAGTAGTGGTGAAGGCACACTCAGGCATCCAAGAGATTCTGAAGCTTGGAAGAGCTTTGACTTAAAGCATCCTTAATTCACTTCTGACCCTCGAAATGTACGACTTGGTTTAGCTACTGATGGGTTCAATCCAAATAGCAACTTGGGCACCAACCACAGTATTTGGCCAGTTGTACTCATACCTTACAATCTTCCTCCTTGGATGTGTATAAAGCAAAGTTCATTCATTCTTTCCATGATTATTCCAGGTGAAAGAGCACCAAGAAAGGATATTGATGTATATTTAAGACCATTAATAGAAAAGTTGAAAGAGTTATGGAACACTGGCTTTAAAACGTTTAATTCATATAGTGATGAAAGGTTTAATATGCATGCAGCTATATTGTGGACTATTAGTGATTTTTTGGATCTTGGAAACTTATCTGGATGGAACATTCACACTGGGTTAGCCTGTCCTAGATGCAATTTTGATGCAATTCCTAATAAGGTTGATAGTGGACACAAATGGTGTTTCATGTCTCATCGTCTTTGGTTGGATGCAAGGCATAGATTTAGATTAGTACGAATACGATTTGATGGAAATGTTGAAAAGAGAAATCCACATTTGACTGTAACAGGTGCAACTATTTTACAACAAGTTGAAAATCTTAATGTTGTATTTGGGAAAGAGTGAGTTGTTGAAGAGCCAAAAAGAAAGAAATAGGGTGCAGGTCCTAGTAAGGTAGATCCTCTACAATGGAGAAAGAAGAGTATATTTTTGAATTGATTTATTGGTCAGAGAACTTATTGCACCATAATCTTGATGTCATGCACATTGAAAAAAATGTATGTGATAATGTGCTTTTTACATTATTGAATGATACTGTAAAATCAAAGGACAATTTGACGGCCAGAAAAGACTTACAAGCTAGGGGTATTAGACCTGACCTTCGGCCTGATCTAAATGGTAAATACCTTCCAACTATATATACATTGATAAATGTAAACAAGGTAATTTTTCTTAGAACTTCGAAGAATATTACTGTTCCTGATGGCTACTCAAGTAACATTAACATATGCATTAATCTCAGATAACGTAAGATTGTAGGGTTAAAAAGTCATGACTCACATGTCTTGATGGAGCAACTTCTACCTTTAGCAATGAGAAATTCACTCCCAAAGCAAGTGTGTGCTATTTTGATTGACTTATGCATGTTTTTTAGACAACTTTGTAGTAAAGTTTTAAAAGTTGATGAACTTGACCAACTACAAAGTAGAGTTGTTCTCACATTATGTCACATGGAAATGTTATTTCCTCCTTCATTTTTCACTATCATGATTCATTTGATTGTGCACTTAGTTAAAGAAGCCAAGCTTGGAGGACCTGTTCAATATCGATGGATGTATCCTATTGAAAGGTACCTAGGAAAATTAAAGTCTTATGTACCCAATAGGGCTCAACCAGAAGGTTCAATAGCTAAAGGCTACTTAGCCCAAGAAGTTTTAACTTTTTGTTCTAGATATTTAGATAGAATTGAGACTGAATTCAATCGATTGGTCGTGTTGATGATGAACCAGACCTTGTGCCATCTAGTGTAAGCACTTTGTTTCCACCAGTTGGAGGTTTTACTTACTTCACTTTATCTACAAGGGAAAAGTTGCAAGTACATCATCATGTTTTGTGAATGACAAAGCTAGAGAAATGAGAGTAAGTTAAGTTCTATTAATGATTATAATGATTATAATGGAGAATTTGTAAATGACAAGGTTAGAGAAATTGTGTTCTTTATAGGAAAAAATTGAAGCATATGAATTGAGTGGAAGTATTTCAAAAGATATATCAAATGAAGATTCTTTAGCTAAGGCTCTAGGAATTGAAGAACATTGTGGACGTGTTTGGGGGTTAGGATTAGGACCTTGCCCAACTAGGGTGTTTGGACACATTGTACGTTCGTATAATGGGATAGTATCATCTTCCACTTCTTATAGGCAATTACAAAATGAGGTTAGTATTCTTATAGTGTGTTTGAAGTTAGTGAATTTTGGTAAAATATTAATGCATATTCTCAAAATATAATAAATTATGACATTGAGTTAGTTTGGTTCTACATATTTTAATGAGATTGTAGATTTGATTATGCAAGAAACTAATATAGTTATGTACTATAATTTTGGTTTTCATATTGAATATGGAATTGATGCAAAATTTGATACTACATATTTTCTTTAGGATATATTATGTATTTTAAAGTTGTTGAGTTTTTTGTGTAAATTAGTGCTGAATATAGAATTGATGTAGAACTTAGTACTCCATATAGGTTTTGTTGTTTTTGAAACAGGTTATTAAATAGATTACATGTGTGTTTTGAAATAGGTTACTGAATTGAAATTACAAATAGGTGAACAATGTAAGCAAATGTAGGAACAAGATAAGAAAATAGAAGAATATAGTAAAAAATTTGAAGCAATGATGAGTTTTGTTGCACAAAATTATCAAGGTGAAAGCTTTTCTAACATGGCTATATTTCAAGTTTCACCGATAACATTTTAAATTTAAATTTAATTTATAAACATTTCAATATATAATTTATATTTTTAACTATGTTTTACATTATATTTTAGGCATCTGACCGAAGAAGTGCACAACCAACTAATGTACCTAATCATTCTCCAAATGATTCCGAACACAACCAAGAATAGGATTATATTTGAATGCTAGAAATGTTCTATTTTTTAAAGAGATGCTATCAATCTTTTAGGAAAATTTGTGTTTGACTTTTTTCTTACTTTCAAAGAGATGCTAGAAATGTTTTCTTATATTTTAGGGATATTTGTTTTTACCACTATGAGCTTGAAACTGTATTGGATGACATACTTTGATACATTTTTTTACTCATTAATTTTGTGGATTACTTGTTTTCTTGTACTTTAATTTTTGAATATTTTTTTAACTTACACATTTTCATATTTAAAGGAAGGAATTTAGATTTAATTAGGACACAAATTGTGAAATACAATAATATTATTGATGAATAATATTTTATGGATGGATAATATATATATATATATATATATATGCGTGTGTGTTGTTAAAAATATTTGGTAAGACTTAAAAGTTACTAGAAATTAAAAGGGGTAATGAAATTATATTCATTATAACATTGAATGAGGTTTAAAATTGCTAGTACAACACAAGAGCCATACAAATTGTACATATTTTTTATTGTGTTAATAGAAGGTTTACCGTGTTCATTGAGTTTTTAAAACTATACATAAAATATAGTGTTAACGGGGGTTTATAACGACAAATAAAGATACATGGGTAATATTAATCGCATTAACTAAAAATGAAGGTTGAAAGTTTCATAACTGTCCAATAATGTTTACACATTAACGGGGGTTTACAACTTAGGTTTCAGAACCATTAGGAATGTTTACGCATTAACGGGAGTTTTTAACTGCAAAAATGTTTATGCACTAACGGGTTCACAACCATCACTAAACTATAGGGGTTCGATAACAGCTACTAATGTCTATCGCATTAAAAGGGGTTTATAACCGCAGGTAAATTATGTGTTTCTGAGGGTTGAAAAAAACCGCAGCAAATGCGTTTGTCACAGATGTTTTAACAGGGATTGGCGCAACCGCTGGAAATGCAATTCCCTAGGGTTTAAACCGTGCGGAATGCCAAATTTAACCCGCTAAATGCATTTTTTTTTGTAGTGCGTCTGCTATTTTTTTGGGCAAAAATTAGTAATTACTCAACCTGTAAACTTTTTTTTTATATTTTAATAAGTTGAACTAAAGGGTAACCGATGCGTGTTAGCTACTCCAATGCTTATAAAACGGAAGAAATGGTTGCTTTATTAGTCTGCAATTATAAAAAGTTGTTAGAAAATAGAATTTAAAGATAATTTTGCAGTATGGGGGGCTTAAAGGCATTTTAGTCCTCATAGATTGGAATAGTGGCAGCTAGCTCCTTAAATTTTTTTTATGATATTTAGATCTTTAAATTATTTTGTGGTCTGCTCATTCATCCTTTGTTACTATAATATCGTTAAAAGATAATACTCACATTAATTACTTATGTTACATTCTCTTTTTTCTTTATATAAACTGTTTAATTAAGAACATTTATTACTAGTTTTAGCCGTTAAATTAAAAAATAGGTGATAATTTCTTGCGCGCTGGATCAACAAGTTATTAGGTTATTTGTGTGTAGATAATTTCTTTTACTATTATAGATATAAAAGAGTTATATCCTAATAATTGAAATTAACTATGAGTTAATGGGAAAATTTATATGAAGGTTTTTATTAAATAACAAATATATATTTAATCTCTTCATATTTGTTTAAAACATTAGTTATATTTGACACTGAAACGTACTATATATTTTTTTGTTATTATGAAGTAAAATTGTTTCTTAATACTGGCAGTGTTTGTCATTAAAAAATTAAAACCGTAAGGTTTTGTTTTAAAATTACATGTGTGAAATAAATAGAAACAACAATTAAATTTACGTTTGTTATGATTAATAAATTAATTAAGGAGTAATTAATTATATTAATTATATATATATATTGATATCATGTGTTTTTAGAAATTTAAGGTAGTGTGGAAAGTTGGTAAGTTTAGTCCGTGCGAGAGGGGATATATGTATATGTATATGTGTGAATGATTACATAATCTTTTGATTAGAAATATAGAGAAATCTAATTGTAGGTAGAGGTAACGATTAGCAAGTTAGAATTTCCAAACACAATCCTAATTCTATTTTTCCTTTTCTTCGTTCCTTTTTCCCTTTCTTTCTTCCCTTCTCTTTCTTTCAAGTCTGTCTCTTCTCTCTGTACATTTTAATCTTCCGTCTCTTGCATGTGAGCCTTCGAGTCCACAAAATCCAACGAAATCTCTTCTTTTGCTAATTACGAGTGTTATCATTATAGATATGTCTGATTCTAATCATTGTGGTCTTGTCCATTCATTTTTTGTTCAATTGTTTCCATTGAAAGGGAATCTTCCTTTAAAATTAGCATTTCTTAGGTTCCTTTTCGGATTTGAAAATTTTAATAGGTTCTAAGTGATTTCTGTGGTTGAATTTCCCTTATATTGCAAATTTAGCTTAAAAGGGAGAAAAAGGTAATGGGAAAAAAAGATATGTCTGTTAGTTTTATTTTAATTTTTTAATTATTATTATTGTTCTTTTTCTTTTTGTTTTTTCTTTCTCCATTCTCAATCACTATTCATAAACTCTTCCTTTATGTTCTCTCTCTCTCTATCTATATATATATATATATATTATTTCTTCCTTCATTCTCACTATTCATAAACTCTTTTTTTATGTTCTCTAAAGATATATATTATTATTTGTTACTTCATTCCCAATCACTATTTCATTGTTGTGCATTCTGCTTTATTTTTAGTTTTTGTTGTGTCTTCTTTAATGTTTGTTTTTTGCCTAAGTTGGGTATGGTTGAGGAGAGTTGATTCTTAATGTGATCGATATCGTAGTCCTAAATTCTCATCTCAATTTTAATTTTTATCCCCTTAGATATTATCAAATATTTTTTAGACTATAAATTTTCAATAACATATTATGTTCAAACAAATATTGAATTTAATGAAAATTAACTCTACAGAATTTTGATAAACAAATATGATAAACTACGTAAAAAGTATTAAAATATAAAATTTTATATGAGAAGAAGACTATTTTTGAGTTTTTTTTACTATACTCAACCATTGATTGTCAAGTATCATCATCATATGATGATATAAATCTAAGCCTACTTTTTTGGGTTCACTACTATTACATTTCTTTACCACTATATTACAAAAATTATCCATTTTCAACATTTGGTCTTCCGATATTTTTTTAGTTGATGGATTTTATTCTCATCATGTTAATTTATCTTTATTTTATTATTTTTTCTCTCTAATAATTTTCTCTGTTATAACAAGATTTTATCTGTTATAATAACGTGACATTGTATTACTAAAACCACAAACATAAAATGAATTTAAGTTGTCATTTGAATGTGAACATGAGAATGAATGAAAATTGCAATAAAAGAATATCACAATCTTGACACCCAATAATTCTGAATGTTGCGATAATAATTGAAAAATTATATTGGATGATTAATTAAATTATAATTGTGATTAAACTCTTGTTTTTAGGAGAAAAACATTGTTTATTTTTTTACTTTTATTTTTTAGATTTAAAATAATGAACTTTTTTGTTAATATTTAAATTATTGTATTGATCTCTTTAATTTATTTATTTGGTTCACCTTTTTTAAAAGTTAACAGTTTCCAATTAACAAATTAGTATATTTTAAATACCAAATTAATAAATTTAAAAACTAGATAATTAATTTAACAAACCATTATTTCTTAAAAAAATTTAAACATAAGTGATTTTAATTTTTTTTTAAATTGTTAGATCTCTAAAAATTAACCGATTAGAAAACGAGCAATTGAGGAGCTTTAAAAACTAAAAAAGAATCATTTTAAAAACAGTTTTTTTAAAACTACACTTACTTCATTGTTCTTTTACATTTATTTTTCATCTTTCCATGCATGCACAACATTACAACAATATATTATGCATGGATATGATTCTCATCTCTCATACTTCTTCCATTTATTCACACAATTTAATTCTCTCCACCATTAGAACTTCTCAACTTCTCACACCATTGCAATTTAGGTATTTACACTTTAGTGTTCTTTTCACTTTAATTTGTTTACTATGTTGCAAAAATATATTTATTTTTTAGGTTATAATAAGTTATAAAATTAATTATGATTAACTATATAATAGATTTGACGACTTCAAAACTATAACATTACCACATTTAGTTATTTTAAGATAGCATGACAAAATTAACTTGATGACTCCCGAACTATGATAACAATAAATATAAGTCGCAACCTAGCATTAATAAAGAGAATTTCAGCAATTTGTGTCTACTTTTCAAAATACCTATTATATCCTTATACCTATTTGAAAATTAAAAAATAAACTAATTTTTCATATGAGGAATTCAAACTTGCAACCTCTCCATCACCAAATGAAAACTTTGTCATTAGATCAACCTTATAAACTTTATAAAAAAATTACGTTAAAACCATTTATATCTAATATACTTAATTGCCCTGTTATCTATAATGTATATGTATAATCAATAATCTATAATATTATATTCTATATTGTATCTATACTATTAATAAGTATTATATAATGGGAATATGGTCTTTTGGTGTTCATATCTTATAACTATTTTACTCTTCTAAACATTTTATGACTTCTCTCACTCTCACTCTCACAAATACAAGTTTTCTTAATAAATGTATACCATTGATCATTAATATTTTTAATAAACATGTAAATACATAGGCAAAACAACATTTTGAATTTTATTCAAATTTTTTCATCTCTCAATTTTCTCAAATTCATACAAGTTTTCTTAATAAATGTATACCATTGATCATTAATATTTTTAATAAACATGTAAATACATAGGCAAAACAACATTTTGAATTTTACTCAAATTTTTTCATCTCCCAATTTTCTCAAATTCATTGCAAATTTGTCATATTTGTCATATTCACTTATGATCTGGCATGTTTCTATCATATTATCATAAATAAAAAAAACATACAAATTAACAAAATATATTTTATCATGTTATATACAAAATAACACTATAAATTATCTATATTCTATCATATTATTATAAATATATTAAATTAAAATCTTATATTTATTATAATATATAAAAATAGAAATACGAATATGGTTTTGGTTGAATATAGAAAGTTTTCACTTCTTTATCTGTTAAAACAGATTAAATTGATAAGTTTTATATTGTTTCTTTTTTTTTCAAAGTATCATAGTTTCTAAAATTGTCAATATAGTTAATCTAACCAGCTCCCATAATTCAATCATATATGTTAGTCTGATCTTATATTTTTAAATTGCATTTTTTAATCCAATGTAACTTTCTGCCTATAAAAAAAATCCAAAATAACTTTCTCGCATTTTTTAATCTGATTTCTCTTGCTTCTAATAGAATAACAAAGGTTAAAATGTCAAGTATAACTTGCTATATTGACAGTAGCTAAAAGCAGAGGAGGGACGCAGAACGAGTAAAAAAACAAAGATCGGTGAAGATGAAAAACTAATTCAAAGGAGTGAAGTGCACGTATTAATGCCTCTTTTTTTCCTCCTCATAACAAGTTGTCATTCATATGAATAAACAATGAATATACAAACCTGTCCCCCTTCTCTTTATCATGGCTGATTGACCCAAGTGGGTTTATTTTTTAAAAAAATTATCAATATGGGTCTCTTTTATAAAATATTACCAGTATGAGTCTGTTTTGGTAGTTGACTCGGTCAAACCGCAACTCCAAATCGCGGTTTCGTTGCCACGTCAACAACGTGATTACGTGGAAGCCAGCGTGACAAAAATGAGTATGAAACCGCAAGTGGGAATTGCGGTTTGACTGGTCTTTGACCAGCACCGCCTTGTTGTCCAATGCCTGTAAAACCGCAAGTCAAAGTTGCGGTTTGACTGGGGTTTAATCGGCCCCCCCTTTACCCGACAGTTGCAAAAAAAATACAAATTTCTACTCACATAAAACCGCAAGTCACATCTGCGGTTTGAATTAAATATTATTTTTACCATAAACCGCAAGTACAAACTGCGGTTTGTAGTAAATATTAATTTTAACATAAACTGCAGATCAGACTTGCAGTTTAGGTGGAGTTGCTATTTAAACCCCCGTCGCCCCACAGAACCGCACATTCGTTCGACCCAGAGAACCGCACAAGTAGTTGCACCCGACGTAAAACAAAGCTTTACGTTATAGTCCAGTTGTTCAGGTAAAAAACGTAATTTGTAAAATTTTTGTGTTTTTCAATATTTTTAAAAACAAATTGCTTTTTTAACTCTGTTTTTTATGTTTAAATTTATTTTATTATTTATTTGTAGTTACATTTATGAATATTATGTGTGCTCTAATTGTCACCTTCATTTATAGTGATGGAAGAATGTACAAAGGAGACGAAGGTGTTATTTTTGAAGGGAGTAGAAGAGCAATTAGAATTACGCGTCCTATGAGTTTTACTTCATTAAAGAACAAAATTCAGGAAAAGTTAAAAATGCAATCAAATGAATTTATATCATCTGTAACTTGTAGATTTTTATTTTCTGGAAAATATGTGCCACTACAAATTGTTGATGATGAAGATATTGAAATTATGTTGAATGGTTTTGAACAACAAAATCATGTTGATATAATAGATTGTATGTTCAGAAATCATCAGTTGGTACTAGTTCAGGCACTGCAGTAGACACTGGTATAATGAATTCTGACATAGTTGAAGTAGATGATGATGATGTTGGTGGTGAATCATGTGGTGAGGAAACATCTGATGAAGAAAATGATGTTTCAATTGATGGTAATTCATCTGATACTGATGACGATGAAACTCGTAATATGGAGTCATTGTCGGTAAGAAATGTGGAACAAGGTATGTTTAACAATAATTATTATTTTGTTTACAGTTTACTAGTTTAATTTGTTGAATAAGAGACACATGAATAAGAATATTGTTACACTTGCAGGGCAACGTCCACCTTGGACTGATGCAGCTCATTATACACACATTAATTGGTTGCATCCTGATGAAGAAGATATTTTAGGCCAAGAGTTGCATGAGTCATGGAATGTTGGAGATGCATTGTACAAAGGTCTACAGTTTGAGACAAAAGAAGATGTAAAAAATGCACTGATACAATATTCAATGCGAACACATCAAACGTATCATGTTGTGGAGTCAAAAAGTTCGAAATACATTATCAAATGTCCCAACTATAAAGATGGGTGTCCATTCTATATGAGGGCAATTTTGTCTCGGAAAACAGTCAATTGGACGGTTACTCAATGGGGTGGAGATCATCTATGTCTCAATCCGGCACTCTCATAAGACCACAAAAAATTAAACTCAACTTTCATCAGTAACTTGATATCAGGTTTGCTTACTTGTCCATATATAACGTAATATTTAAATTAAATTATTATGATTTGTTATTAACTTTTTAATTTTTTTAGGAATGGTTGGTTCAGACCCATCTTTTAGAATTAATTTCATTCAGGAGAGAATTTGTAGTCAATATGGATACAAAATATGATACAGGAAAGCATGGAAAGCAAAACAAAAAGCAATTGTGCGTGTTTATGGGGACTGGGATGAATCATTCGCGACTCTTCCAACATTTTTGAAATTCATTCAAAGTAAATCACCAGGTTTTTTCTATCAAATATGTCATGATGATCTTGTTGGCAATCGAGGTTACCGTCAATACCAACAATTTCAAAGAGTGTTTTGAACATTTAAGCAGTGTGCTGATGCCTTTAACTACTGTAAGCCATTGATACAGGTTGATGGAACACATTTATATGGAAAGTATCGTGGAACGTTGTTAATCGCAACCACACAAGATGGAAATAGCAATGTATTACCTTTAGCTTTTGCTGTGGTTGAAAGTGAAAACTCGTCCTCGTGGTCTTGGTTCCTATCCCACATACAACTACATGTGACACAAAAACAAGGAATATGTCTAATTTCTGATCGGCATGCTGGGATTAAATCTGCTGTGCAAAATGAAGCATTAGGATGGCAACCACCATATGCTTATCATAAGTATTGCATTCGCCATATTGCAAGTAATTTCAACACCCAATTTAAAAATATGGCACAGAAAAATATGTTGATAAAATTAGGTATAAATTCTTTTTACACACATGACTAATTTGTTTTCAAATGTATTTTTATTATTATAAATGACCGATTGTATTATGTTGTTTTGCAGCTTACACTCCATGCAAGCATATATTTGACTGAAACTTTGAAAAATTTTGTCAACAAAGCACTTAAGTAGTTAGTTGGATAAATGACATATCAAAGCAAAAATGGAGTATGGCATATGATACAAAAGGTTACAGGTATGGACACATGACAACTAATTTGTCTGAGTACGTTAACAAAGTGTTCAAGGATTGTAGGAATATTCCCATCAGTGCTTTGGTAAGGTCAACATATAGTAAATGTGTTGCATATTTTGTCGAAAGAGGATCCCATGGTAGGTCCCAATTGGAAGCTGGAAAGGTCTATTGTGATCAATTAATGCAAGCATTGCGTAAAAACCAACAAGACGCTTGTTCCTATATAGTCTGTCAGTACAATATCGAAACGACTAGATACGAAGTCGAAGACGCTTTTAATCCAGTGACTCAACATGGAGGACAAAAATGGGTAGTTAACTTGAACGACAAATACTGCCAATGTGGTCGATTCCAAGCTTTCCATTACCCTTGTTCACATATAATAGTTGTGTGTCGTGCAATTAGTTTAGACTATTATCAATTTGTTGATGAAGTATACACGAATGACTTCATCATGCGTGCATACTCTGGTCAATGGTTTCCTCTTGGGAATGACGACTTGATCCCTCATAATGAAGAAAGTTGGACTCTTATCCCAAACTATTCTGCTGTTCGAGGAAAAGGACGTCCAAAGTCAACGAGGATAAGAAATGAAATGGATTTTACTGAGTCACAAACACACGGAAAAAATAAATGTCGCCGATGTGGAGAAGAGGGTCATAATCGAAGAAGCTGCCCTTTGCACGCTGACGTAGGATGCTCTCAACCAACCGATGGTGATATGTAATTACCTTAAATGTTATTGTGTTTTTCAACGTTGTTATATTTTATAATTTGTTATTATCTCTTTCGAACTTTTGCAACGTTGTTATATTTTATAATTTGTTACCATCTTTTTCAAAAACATTATAATAATATCTTTATAAAATAATATAAAAACTTTATTGAAAATAAAAAAATATTTCATTGATCATCATCATCATCGTCTACATTTTGGCATGAGTTTGGATCAAATTGTCCACCTAATCCTAGACTAGCGGCAGCATAGGGAGAATCCCAAGGTATATCGAATTGTGGTTTGCCGATAGCTGCTGTCGTTGCGGGTTGTTGCTCTGGTGGCATCTCCGGTGTGCGAAGTGATCCAAATATTTGTTAAAAAATATGGCCTTGGGGCATGCCAGCACCGTACGGTGTACCACCTTGGTAAGATGGTCCTACGTCTGTCTGAGACGGATAATAATAAGTAGTAGGCATATTTCCACTTAGTTGTGTCGGTGTATAATATATGTCTTCTTGACGTTCAGGCAAGTTAGGAACAGGGTAAACTTCTGCCTGAACAACGTCCCTCCGTCTAGTTAGACCACGACTTTCACGATATGACTGTTTCACGTGAAAATCTGGAACATCGACCTCAGGCATACTTTCCGGTGCTGGCACTGCCGCTCGCGTGATTCGATCTTCATCTTCCAACAAGATCATTATTTTATCAATATATGGGACTAAATCGTCCACTGACCACTTGTTTCTTCCTTCCGGAAACACCATATATGATAATGTCTCTCCAACTTCACCCTACAATAAAAATAGAATGGAAAACATTAAAACCATAAAAATGTTATTGCAAAAATTAAAAAAAAAATTGGATAAGTATAACAAATTTTACCAACAACGGTGCTCTTGCATTTCTTGGGTCAATAAACATTTTGGTTTTGGCACGATACCAAACCATGTACTCAGAGTTGAATGTCAGGTCTCCAACCTGAGTTCCAGTTTCTTCGACCCTAAATTGGTCTATGTTGTTCCATATTGCAATGGCAGGTTGCAACAACATAAGCCAATTTTCAGAACATTTTCCTCGCATAGTCAACCGATGTAATTTCTTGGGCTACAAAGGAGGACGGGGTATGGGTTGGCGCATCCTAAACTGCCGCATTACTCTATCTGGTTGATGCCATTCACAAATAGTGAAACAAAGCAATGGCACAACACATTTCCACGCGTTAACCCCTTCTACGCATATCGGGGGTAACTGTGCCAAAACTTCGTTTGGATATGGCATCCAAATGACCTATATAAAATAAGAAGTAGTTAGTACGTAAACAAAATTAAAAAATAATAACATACATTTTCTTACATCATTTTGCTTCATTGTATCCAGTAAACGACGATGATGTTTTAAATCATCGGTGGCTCCAATGTGTCGGTTTCCCCGTCGTAGCCACCTACGAAAATTATATAATTAATATTAAATATTATATAACTAACTGACAAATAATATTTTAAAATATAACTAACATTATACTCAATAAAAAAATTACTTTGATCCAATGGGTTTGTTTGGTTTGTATGAGGGGTAATATAGTCGGTGCAACTTTTGGGAATCTTTCCCATGCCCATATCTGTATTAATAGGCATAAACCACCCATGGATTTTATTTTGTAGTTTGTTGCGACGCATAGTTCTCTATACAAAAAACCAAGTACAGTAGCACCCCATGCATATGCACTGCACTCACCAAAATCTCGCAACAATAACAAATACCTTAAAGATACTTTACTACTAGACTTATCTACAAACAGGGCACCACCAATGAGGCGTAAAATATATGCCCTAGTAAACCTCTGTAAATTTTCTTCATTATTTTCAAAATTTACAATATCACCAAAATTATGAGTTAGCCAACTAACTCGAATAGAACTACCATCAATTTCATCGTTATTTGGTGAAACGCCAAGCAGTTCTTCACATAGTTCAACCTAATTAACATTGGTTGAAACTATGACAGGAATGTCAATTACTCATAAACCCAACAAAATTGCAACATCTTGAAGGGTGATAGTGCATTCTCCACATCTCATGTGGAAAGTATGAGTTTCCGGCCTCCACCGCTCAACAAATGCATTAATTAAACCTGCATTAATACGAAGAAAACTCATCTCCGCAACCATGTAAAATCCCGCTTGTCGTAAATATCGTACAATTTGAGGGAGAATTGATTCTTCTCCATTGTACATGGGAACTGCACGTCTGATTAAGAGTTTTCTGTCGTCCTCCCCATTCCATATATGTTGAGAAACGTGTTGATTTTGCATGTACAACACATCATTCTCCACAGGTCTAGAATGAACACAATCAATAGAAGGGTGAGAAGAAGATGATGTCATGACAATTGCTACAATTTAATACAAAAGATTATGTTAACATAATACCCCAAATAATATATAACAAAATATAAAATTAATATATAACAAACATATATTAAAATATTATATACAAAAACTAACCTCAATATTTAGAAATAATTTCCAGAAAACAAAAGCTTTCTTTGATTATCACTATGTGGTCTCCAACTAGGTGTGCGATTCTCTACGGCGAAGGGGTGTGCGGTTCTGTGGGTCACGGGGTGAATTTATAGGAGACGAACTCCACATAAACCGCAAGTGTCATCTGCGGTTTATGTGAAAAATATTATTTAATGCAAACCGCAGTTCGCACTTGCGGTTTGCGTGCGTAAAAAACCGCGCCTCTTCCTCAATATCCGCACCCGTTCGTAAAAATCCGCTTAACCCCCAGTCAAACCGCAACTCTGACTTGCGGTTTTACAGGGATCGTTTTTGCAACCGTCGGGTAAAGAGGGGGGCCGGTTAAACCCCAGTCAAACCGCAACTCTGACTTGCGGTTTTACAGGGATCATTTTTGCAACTGTCGGGTAAAGGGGGGGCCAGTTAAACCCTAGTCAAATCGCAACTTTGACTTGCGGTTTTACAGGCATAGTTTTCTGTGTTTTTTTACCCATTGGACAACAAGGCGGTGCTGGTCAAAGACCACGCAATTTCCACTTGCGGTTTCATACTCGTTTTTGCCACGCTGGCTTCCACGTAACCACGTTGCTGACGTGGCAACGAAACTGCAATTCGGAGTTTCGGTTTGACCGAGTCAACTACCAAAACAGACCCATACTGGTAATATTTTATAAGAGACCCATATTAGTAATTTTTTTAAAAAATAAACACACTTGGGTCAATCAGCCATTTATCATACCAAACTTGGATTCTGCTTTAAGTTTTTAATCTGTGGTTTTTCCCTCTCTATTTTTTTTTCTCTTATCCCAATACGCGAAAGAATCAAAGAAAATATGACTCTTTCAAAGCCGATAAGTGGGCTTAAATGTTGCACTTGCTGTGATGCTGATTGCTGAGAAACAGAAAAAAACTAGCTGAATCTTTTTTACAATTTGGATAGCAAACAAAATTGCAGAAGGAAGTGAAAATGATTGGATCAAAAGAAATGAAATAAAAATAATTTCCAAATGTAAGCACAAGCTGTCCAATTCCACCCATCTTTCTTCGGAGCATTATTTTGGCATTACTCTTTATTGGTGCAAACTACGTGAAACTTTAGAATTTTTAAAATTAAATTTAACGGTTAAACTCAGTCAAATCAACTCTTTCGGGTGCTATAAAACAGCGGTATCTTAATAATTTTTATGATCGTTAATACGTGTCTTAATAATTTTTCTGACAAACACATCAGCCGTTTCATTTCAAGGTATTTTTTATAATATAATTAAAAGAGAATTTTATAACTTTTTGTGCAGGCTTTGTGGGTGCAAAGTTTTGAGCTACATGTATCAAATTATTATTGGTTATATATAAAGCTTAAGCAACCCTTAATTTCGCAACTAATTTTGCACTCTGTTTTCCTCGGTTCCCCGCAAAACACACCAAACCTTCTTTGCGTTGTAGCCTGCAGCTTTGCCTTTTCTCTTTCGTTAATTGCAGTCACTTTAGTGACAGTCAAATTCACTTTGTTCTTTTTTGAATAAAGGGTTTTCCTCATCATAAGCATGGGTCACATTTATATGGGTTACTGAGCCCAGTATCCTCACACGTTTAATGGTACTATAATAATCTCTTCAAAAATGAAATTCGTGTCTATATGCTTAATAGATAAAGTTATTGTGTACAAAATATATTCAACGGAGAAAAGCATTAATTTATAAAGGTTCTCAATCTTGGGAAGGGCAAGTGATAATGCATCCACAATCATAGACCTTTTGTTTGGATTTATTTTGTAGTAACACTTAAACCTTAAGCAAGCATCGTCCGCAAGTACTTAGAAGATTTTTGAATGGCCTTTTTTTTATGACCTAATCGATAATGCCGGCTTAGATAACGACCATTCTGTCTTCCACTTGCTATTGCTTTCAAGTACCTGGCTCCACCCTTTACTCTCACAATCGTGTCCATTCCTCACCCATGTAGCATAGCAAAGATTTTTGTACCAGATTTGTCATTACAGGTTACAGCTCACTAACTTTCTAGCTGCCAGAGCTCGCAGTATGTGTGCCTATTTAGATCATTAAATGAGTGTCCCTCCAGTCTTGCCTAGGTAGATTATATCATATCAGATAACATTACTCGCATATGCTGTTGCCCTTGCACTTAATTCATGAAAACTAAAATTAAATTAGCATCATTTATTCTTTTATTCTATATGTGGTGTGCAATGACCAATTGTCCGTTACTTACTTACCTTTGATCACTTTCCATGTACACTCATGTTTTCTTGATGTTATCATGAATAATGACTATTATAAAAAGGACAAGTTGAATTGACCAAAAACAAAAGAATTGGGAATGGAGAGGAGTCACTGGCCAGTACAAGTAAGCAAAATAATTTAATTAGGTGCAACAATAAATGTTTTTAACATTTTATTTTTCTACACCGTGTTAGGAAATCTCCAAAAGCATTTATCACCACCACCATCACGCCTAGATGCAGATTGATTGGACTGTGGGACATAATATATTATTAAGAGTTCAACTTGACAAACTACCCAAAAATGAAGAAATGGTCCAAATTGTTATACCTGACCTTGTCAATGTGTTCACACAGTCCCGTATCAGCCCCATAATTACAAATAAACCAACAAAAATATTTTATAATTTTCTGTGTGGATGTTTCTTAGAGAGAAATTAAAGCATCAATAAATTCAAGTGTGAAACAGGGATATATAAACAAGTAGAATTGTCTGAGTGCAAAGAAGAAAAAAGATGCAGTCCCTTGGTCAAAATGAGGCCTCCCTAGCATGCCCCCAAGGTTGCTGCCCTACTTCCTTATTGTTCAACCCTCCACCACCACAATCTCAGAACACAATAACCAAACCCAGAAACAGTTCTGCAGAGTGTAGGCACAGCTTTGCAGCTACAACAGCATCCTCTATCTTCCCAAACACCAAATTCACCAACCATGAGTCCCTTCCTTCTCTGCATGAATCATTCAGTGAGTTCAAGAAAGTGTATCCTCAATACTCCGAGACTGACCAAGTGGACCATGTGAGAGCCAAAGAATATTACCACCTCTCTTTTTCCAACCAATCATGCCTTGACTACATTGGTATTGGCCTCTTCTCCTATTACCAACGCCAACATCACCATGATACCTCAAAAACCCAACTTGCCTCTTCCTCATCACCCCAATCCCCACCCCAATATTCGGATATTCCCTTCTTTAGCATATCCTACAAGACTGGGAATCTGAAGACACTTTTGCTTCATGGGGGGCAGGAGTTAGAGTTTGAGTCTGCAATGAGGAGAAGAATAATGAAGTTCCTCAACATTTCTGAAAACGACTACTACATGGTTTTCACAGCAAACAGAACTTCAGCTTTCAAACTTGTGGCGGATTCATATGCATTCCAATCTTGCAAGAAGCTTCTGACAGTTTACGACTATGAGAGTGAGGCCGTGGAAGCAATGATTAGTTGCTCAGAGAAGAGAGGAGCCAAGGCTATGTCCGCAGAGTTCTCCTGGCCAAGGCTGAGGATTCAGTCAACAAAATTGAGAAAGATGATTGTTAGCAAGAGGAAGAAGAAGAAAAAGAGGGGTCTCTTTGTGTTCCCACTCCACTCCAGGGTAACAGGAGCAAGATATCCTTACCTTTGGATGAGCATAGCACAGGAGAATGGGTGGCATGTGTTGATTGATGCTTGTGCATTGGGACCCAAAGACATGGACAGCTTTGGCCTCTCTCTCTTTCAACCTGACTTTCTCATCTGTTCTTTCTACAAGGTTTTTGGAGAAAATCCATCAGGGTTTGGATGCCTTTTTGTCAAGAAATCTGCTATTACCACTCTTGAATCTTCCTCTTGTGCTGGAATTGTGAACCTTGTGTCTGATAGGCTGCTACTTCAGCCTTCAGAGGATAAGGATTCTTCTGGAAACTTGAAACAAAAACCATTATCTAGCTTACAAGAACAAGACTTATCTTCCTTAAGTTCTTTCTCCGGTCGGATACAAACCACACAAGCTATAAAAGTTGAACAAGAATCATCTGAGCTTCAGATCATATTAGCTCCTGCAGAACCAAAAGAAGGTTCTGGAAGTGGGGAAGCAAAAGCACTAGTTGAGAGCCTTCAAAATAAGAAAGCCCAAGATGGTGATAAGAATGGGGGATTTAACATTGAGTGCAGGTGTTTGGATCAAGTGGACTCTTTGGGATTGATACTGGTCACCAATAGAACAAGGTACCTGATAAATTGGCTAGTGAACTCCATGACGAAGCTGAAGCACCCTCATTCAGAAGGGGTTCCCCTAGTCAAGATTTATGGGCCAAGGGTGAAATTTGATAGGGGACCTGCTTTGGCTTTCAATGTCTTTGATTGGAAAGGAGAAAAAGTTGAGCCTGTCCTTGTACAGAAACTTGCTGATAGAAACAATATATCTCTCAGCTATGGATTTCTGCATCATATTTGGTTCGCAGATAAGTATGCAGAAGAGAAGGGAAAACTTTTACAGACCAAAGAAGGAAGAGCCCAGGGAGTAACTACCAACAAGAAGAAAGATAGGGAAAAGCAAGGAGTAACTGTGGTTACTGCTGCATTAAGCTTCCTGGCTAATTTTGAAGATGTATATAAACTATGGACTTTTGTTGCCAGGTTCCTTGATGCTGATTTTGTGGAGAAGGAGAGATGGAGATACACAGCTCTCAATCAGAAAACAATTGAAGTTTAATACAATACATTTCATTTATTCTTCTGGATTGTGGAACACACAAGACTTAAGAGTGTGGATGAGAATGAGGATTTCTAGTTGAGAAAATAGTTATCCAATCATTTTGTTGATTATTTCATAAGTCATATAGACAATTCATCAGTCAAATATATTTTATTTCACTTGTTTCTTTTGTTTTGTCCTTGCATGCAAATTCAGGCAGCTCCAAAGCTATACAGTGGAGACTGAAAGAATCACTACTAGAAAATTGAATATACCCTTCTAATCGATTCCCAAACTGACTAAAGTGTAAGTTCCAGCACTATTATATTGAGTTACTGTTCTCAAAATGATATGTACGTTTATTTAACAAAAAAACAAATCAAATAATTGGCGAGGTTGGCTCTAGCTTAGATTTCTTGTCACTACACTGCCTTTGATAGAATATTGAAGGCATAACTACATTTCAGTACCCGAAAAAACTAATTTATCATGCTAAAGAAACAACCTGATAGAGAAAAACACCCTTATCTTTATTTATATAGATAACACAAGAGTTTGTTGATTTTACTTATTATTATTTTAAAAATTATATAAATAAAAAGTCATAAATAAATATTAGTGTAAAAATTTTTACACTGTCAATGTATAGTGTATATCAATTAAACTCTAACATGAATATAAAAAAAAAAAACATGATTTGCATCTCATATGTATATCAAATATCTTAATTTTAAACAATATTTAATCTATACATAATATCTTTAAAATTTAAATAATTTAAAAGATAAAATAATATTTTTTAAATAATATAAAATTTAAAACTAAAACAATTTAATTTTTTCTTTTTTTGTAATTGAAGTAAGTAGTTTGATTATTGAGTTAATTACATTAACATTTCATAAATATTTTAATGTAATTACGCATATGCTTCTTGTGTTTTTTTTAATCATTTTTTTATACTTCTCGGTATAAGGTTTGTGTAGTGTGTTAATATAATGTTTTTAAATATATATATATATATATATATATATATATATATAAATAAATAAATGAAAAGAGAGGTGTAATATTTTTAAATTTAAAATAAAATTAATCTAAAAAACTAAAAATAAATAAAATTATCTATTATTTCATAAACGTTCAGAGGGTGTTGTGCAATTTTTTCTTTACTTAGAGATCGTAACATTTTTTCTCTTACTGAAATAGCTAAAGGTAGGAAACTCTTTGAAACAACATTCTACGTAAAAGTAAAACAATCTTTTTTCTCTCTCCATTCATATATATACAAACTCGCTTTATTGATAAATTGGTTACTTACTAAATTGTTCACTACCAAAACAACAACCCTCATATATATTATATAACCCTCTTTTGATTAATAAAGTTATGAAAAGTCATAGTATCAATGGCATTTGTTATTTTCTGACTTACCATATTGTTTCCTAAAAAACATAGCCAAAGACACTGTACTGAAACTCTAGTTTTTTTCTTAAAATGATATAAGTTGCAATTACAGAGAAGAATATGGCCTCATTTGTTTATTTTTAAGAAAATGGTTTTTTATAGAAATAAAAATTTCTATAATTTTATATGTCTGTCCAAAAAATGTTTAAGAAGTAAATTTTATCTTCTTTTTAAATAAATAATTATTTAAAAAGTATATTTTAGAAATTTTTTAAATGTAAAAACCGGCCAATATCTTACTCAATTGTTCGCCAAAAACATGGATTAAGGATCAAGCCATACTTGTTTACCCTCAGTAACAGATCCAATGGGGGCACGAAGAGGCCTTGCGTCCTCCTCCTAAAGATATTTATTTTATTATGTATAGAAAAAAATATTAAAATTAATGCTTATTTAATTCTTTTAGTAGAAGAACCTATCTATAGTTTTACATACATAAATAATAATAAATATTTTTATAAAATTTATTAATTATTAAATAATTATTTGTTAAAATTAATTATTTAAATAATTATTTATTATTTATTATAAATACTCTAGGATCGGTCGTCCTGTTCACACAGGAGGAGGTTTGAGGTTAATGTTATATTGGGAGTTTCCGAAAAAATCCTAAGTTACACAAGAAAAGAACAAGCTTCCTTCCTTGTTCAGACAAGAATATTTGAATGGACCAGCCATCCTCAAAAACAAAAGAAAGAGAAAATAATATGGGATTATGATTGACTTTGATATCTCAGCAATTTCTTGTTTTTCTAATTTTGTTGACCGAGAATTTGATGTCTTAACCACTTGACATTGTTTCAAGTCTTGCTTTCTTATTCTCATCATTCAAACACGATCTCTATTGAATGCAGCCGACTAAAAAATTTATTCAAACAAGTGCTATGTTTCCAATAAGAACTTCACATCATTAATGTATTTTATTTTCTCTCACGTACTGATGTACACATCTGAGGCTCTTAGTCCTTGTTTGATTTCAATATAATGCTCATAAACTCATAATATATAATATATAATATATAATATATACATTTAATTGTATTTTTCCTTTTGCAAACCTTTTCAATGAAAACGAAACTTTCCGGAAATAACCAATTCTGAAACCCCTTCTTAAAATAACTATGTTAGTATTTGGTGAAACAACTACTTTAAGTTACACAAACTGTGTAAATTAAGTTTCCGGTTCTTGAGCTTTTGGAAGGAAGGTTTAGACGGGTTGTGGAGAATCAATGGCCATCTATGTCCATAGAAGGTCAGGAGACATTTATACTGAGAAAAAGCTTAAACAATTGAAAGAAAGGCAGAAACAGTGGAACAAGAATATTTTGGCATTATTAAGCAGCAAATTTAAGGGTCTTAAACAAGTCTAACTGAGTTAGATCTCTTAAAAAAGAAAGATGCTTAGTGGAAGAGGAGGTTAAAGATCAAGTAAGGATGGTGGTCTAACTTAAAGAAGTGGGTGGACAGGAAGTTTTCTATAGTACGGCAAAAATCACGAGTTCAACGACTGAAAGAAGACAATGCTACTACTTGTTTTTCCATAGGGCATTGGTTTGACATTGGAAAAGGAATGAAATTATATGTCTGGAATTTGATGTTAGGATGCGAGGGATGTTGCAAGCCTAAGGGATAAAGTAAAGGGGTATTTTCATAAGGCCACGACTAGAAGGATTGTCTTTTCACCGGTTGAGTGCAAAGTAAAGAATGGAGATGGAAAGTCACTTTAGGAAAGAATAGATTTTGGAAATTGTATAGGAATGTGAGAGTTGTAAAAGTCTAGGTCCTAATGCAAAACTGGTGAAAGGGGTGAATAGTTCATTTATTTATTTGGTACCAAAAAAACCAAATCCTCAATTCTTAGGAGATTATCATTCAATCTCCATAATAAGATGTATGTATAAGGTGTTGGCAAAAGTATTGGCTAGAAGATTGTGAGGGGTAATACAATCAGTTATATTAGAGTCACAAACAAAGTTTATCAAAGGATGACAAATTTTGACTGAAGTATTAATTGTGAATGAATTAATTGATGAAACGTGAGCATTGAAGAATGAGATAGTGTGTTTAAAGGTAGATTTTGAGAAAGTTTATGACTCAATTAGTTGGTCTTACCTCTAGAACATTAAGAAAGATATGGGTTTTTGGTGTAAATGGGTTAAATGGCTGCAGGAGTGTGTGTGACCAAAGCTAGAATATCAGTGCTCCTAAATGGAAGCCCGACAGAGGAGTTTAGCATCTCATGGGGTCTCACACAGGTGGTCCCTTGTCCCCCTTCTTGTTTGTAATTGCATCTGAGGGGTTGAATTAGATGATTGGGGAAGCAGTGTCATAGGGAATTTGGAAGGGGTATGAGGTATAAGGAAGTGTGGGCTTAATATCTCTCATTTACAATTTGTAGATGATACTTAATTGTTAGCTCATAAGGATTGGAGGACGATGCTTGTAGTTAAAGTAATGCTTCGAAATTTTGAACTAGTGCATGTTGCTTGGATGGAAAGAATTGCAGTATTGCTTAATTATAAGGCAGGATCAGTGTCGTTTAAGTATTTAGCCTTACCTATTGGAGTTGACCCTTCCAAGTTGGTCCAAGTTGGTTACCTGGTCACCAGTGATTAACTTGATTAAAAAGAGATTAGCGTCCTAGAAATGTGCTCACATCTCTTTGGCTGCTAGGGTGATCTTGCTGAAGTCTGTATTGTCCATGTTACCGATCTATTTTCTTTCCTTCTTTAAGACTCCCAAAGGTTTTTCTACTGAATCTATTTTTTCAAATTTTCTATGGGGGCAATAGGGGGTAAGAAGGAGCATTGGGTGTCATAGGAGACTGTATGTAGAAGTAAGGAGGGTTGGGACTTAGGGATATTAAAACCTTTAATTTGGCTTTACTAGGGAAATGGAAGTAGAAGTTGAAAACTGAACGAGATAGTTTATGGGGAAGAATACTAAAAGTAAAATATGCTACACCAAAAGAAGGTTGGGTAGTTAGTAATAGACACTCTTCTCAATGGTGGCGGGACATAAATGTTATTGATCAAGAGGGAGGGAGCGAGATGGATGGTGGGTTGGCCAAGTTAGACATGGATCATGGGAAGTGTGAGGTAAGATTCTAGGAAGATAAATGGTTAGGTACTTAAAGTCATTCAGTGAAGTTTATCCATGGTTGTATAATTTAGAAAGGAACCATGAGGTAACAATGTATCAACTGAGAGGCTTAAGGGAAGGGTGAAAGTAGGAGTGGAGACAACATTTATTTGCTTGGGAGGAGGAGTTGGAGAGAAGTTTGGAAGGAATTGAACTTCGTCAAAGTTTTCGAAATATATGGTTGAGGGAAATGGAAGGATCTAGATAGTATCAATTTCATTTGTGTATAGGGTTTTGTCAGGAATGGAGCAGCATCAAGTGCAATAGTTCTTATCATTGGTGTGGGAAAAGGGAGTTCCAGAGAAAGTTCAATCTTTGATTTGCATCTAGATAAGGATGGAATACCAACTCGGGCCAATCTACTGAAGCAACAAATTATTTCACAAGAGAAGGTGGATTATAAATTATATGGTACAGAAGAAGAAACAAACACTCATCTCTTGTTTAATTGTACTAAAGTGTCAAGAGTTTGCAGTAAGTTATGCAAATGGTGGAGGATCTCTAGACTCTCTCAAATGAAGTCCATAATCATATTTTTTTTCAAGGTCTAGTTAGGGGCTCGAATGCATGGTATTTTTTGTGGTTTGCAAGAGTCTAACAACTCTGGAAAGCAAGGAAGGTTTGTGATATTCAAATTATACCTAATAGACATTCAAGAAGTCATACGAGCTATTCAATTGCATTCCTATGAATGATGTCGTGCTCAAAATTTGGTCTCATATGCTCATACTGAATGGATTATGAATCCTCTATACTGTATTGAAGGATTGTAATAATGTATCATTGTGGCTTGTGTTACTGTATTAAGAGATTGTAATACTCTACTATTGTGTGACATGTGTATAGTTGGTTGATAGAATCATTTCTTATGTTTCCATCATCTTTTAATAAAAAATTTTCTTATAAAAAAAATTGTTAAAGAATTTCTCAGTTTTAAAATTTGAATAGAGAAAAATGAGCATGCTCATGCCCTCGAGGAAGATCTCCTAAAATAAATGTTGGAGAACATTTGTTACAATAACCACATGCATTGCATATGAGTTGACGCATTCCATATATGAACTTATCCAAGTAGTTTATATTACTATGTTTCGATCTCAAACATCAAAGCTTGAGGCACGGTAACTACTCTCCCCCAAGTCCAGATTGATGGAAATAAAAAGAATCCTTGAATCAATAGATACAAGATTATAGTATGTATAGAGAATAAATATAAAACATAGAGGAAGGAGAATTTGTGTACCTTATATATATTGAATTGGAGTTCCTTGCCACTCTCTATATGATTATTATTGTATAAATATAAGTTCAATAAGAACTCTTGAGGGTTTTACTACCTACTTTCTAGGGGATTATTTTAGAGAATGTGTGTGTTATAATTTGCTTAATGGGATGACAAATTTATAATCCCCCAGGGTTGGTAAGGAACCTATAATTATTTTCTTAATATTGACTCAACCCATCACAGAGTTAATCTTACTATAATCTCATTGAAATAATCATAAAAATATGATAAGTGATGATTATCACCATATCTTAAATTGCCTCAAAATGATAAAAGATAATTGATTAATATCAATCCACTATTATTTCCAACATTCTCCCACTTGGATGGTATTAATCAATAATACAAAGACAAATCATTAAGCTAGAATGACAATTATAGACAAATCTTATATTAAACAACAATATGAGAAATTTGAGGTAGAAAATAATATCTGATAGGGATATATACCATGCACGTTAAGAAATATTTCTCATAAAGTATATAGAATAATGTAGTTCAATAAAATGATACTACATGGTCCCAAGCATCCAAAAATGTTAAGAGATATGTTACTAAAATTATATTACTTCACACATATCTCATAATAGAGTTTTCAGACTCTCACTGGTCTAAGATATCAAAACATAACCAAACCATATGAGTTATAAAACTCCAAAGTTACGTATTTGATCAATGAATAAAAAAACGTTCTATCGATATCATTTTTACTTGAGTCCGAAAAATTATAAAGGTGAGAAAGCATAATTCACATGCATCTAAGTACTCATCATAGACCAACAACAAATCTAATTACATATAGGCTACATAAATACTCTATAATATTTGACATTTAACTAATCCGAGCTTTAGAAAATGAGTGAGTATGTAAGAATTCAAAGACAAGTAGGAAATCCATAAATTTCCTACTAGGACCACATAGACACCTAGTTTATATAAAATGACACTCAAATTATTGTGGCCACAAAACGTCACCTGAGCAAACACTTAGATAATTGGTCCAAACAAAAAAAATTAATAAGTATTTCAATAATGCAAAATTGTACTCAATAAGAGTACTATCATAATAAGCACTTTTACAAAGTAGAAAATCATACTCGATAGGAGTATCGTATCTACAATATACTTATAGAATTTGAACAAAAACAAATGTAAATTTTGGGTAAAAGAAATGCACAATACTTAATTGCATACCAAAATGATTAATGTCAAATGTCCAACAAAATGCTCTTAACACCCATTTAAGATGTCTATTAAAAGACAATAAATTTTATGTATCTCAATAAAAAAATAGAACAAAAATAAATAGAGAAGTCCTATTTTTTAATTGAGATACATAAAATTCATTGTATTTTAATAGATATCTTAAATTGATGTTAAGAGCATTTTGTTGGACATTGCACATTAATCCTTTTGATATGCAATTAAGTATTGTGCATTTCTTTTACCCAAAATATCACAATTGATGGAAATAAAAAGAACTTTTGAATCAATAGATACAAGATTATAGTATGTATAGAAAATAAATATAAAACATAGAAGAAGGAGAATTTGTGTACCTCATATTTTGAATTGGAGTTCTTTGTCACTCTATATGATTATTATCATAGAGATATAAGTTCAATAAGAATTCTTGAGGGTTTTACTATCTACTTTCTAGGAGATTATTTTAGAGAATATGTGTGTTGTAATTTGCTTAATGGGATGACAAATTTATAATCCACCAGGATATGCAGGAGCCCTCAAATGGACTTTTTTATGATTGACTCAACCCATCACAGAGTCAATATTATTATAATCCTATTGAAATAATCATACGTAAATATCTTCCCTTTAAGGATGCCTACTATCTCCAACTAAAAATTCATGACTCTTACCATCCACCTTTATAAAAGCCTAGAACCTGGAGTCTTGCTTATTCCTTTCTGCTTCATCATTCTCGTAACACTTCTCACTTTAGCCCATTTCTTATTAGTTGCATACAGATTAGAAAGAAGCACATATATGCCACTATCTTGGAATTCAACATTTCGTAGTGCTTTCAACATTTTTTTAGTGACTCCAACATTCCATATGTATTTCAGGCACTCAAAAGAGCTCCTAGGATCTGCTCATCAGGGAGCATAGGCATTGCCTTTATTAACTCCACAGCTTTCCCCACCAGTCATAATGTTCTAAATCTGGGGACTTATCATCTCATTGAAATACTTGCGACCTTCATCAACCAGACCAGAATGGCAACAAGCTGTAAAAACAGCCAGAAATGTCATCTTATCAGGCTTTGAAGTTATAAGATTGTTTTATCGGCAATGTCTACATTTAAGGAGAAGATAAGAAAGAGAAGTCCTGAGTTCAAATCCCACAAAACTAACCTGTTATCCACTAATATTTGTCTATAAAAAAAAACTAACCTATTACCAACTAACATTTGTTTATAAAAAAAAAACTCATAAGCAACGAGCACAGAAGACAATAGATGCGCATAGATTTGCTTGAAGAATCTCAAGTCGTTCGTTGCACTTGTGAATCAAATCCAAGAGAAGCCATTTTAGAGATCGCACACCCTTATTCATGCTAGTGATCAATGTTCAAAAATCCATTCAAAATCTCTCACTGTTTATTTGAATTTTTTTAAATTTATTTTTTTATTTTTATAAAATGCTTTAAATCATAAATTTTAAAATTAACATTTTTTAAATCCTTTTAGTTAATTTACATTTTATTTTATTATGTTTTTTTTACGTTGTGTATTTTTTTTATTTTAATTTTTTAAAATGTTTTATTATTTATATTTCAGTTTATATTTTTTAAGTTAATTTTTTTAACGCTTTTCACAAAAATAATTTAAAAATAATATGAAGTATTAGGTTTAAAAATCTTAATTTAAAAACTTTAAACTGAAAAATAAATTATAAAGTATTTTAAAAAAATTAAATAGTGAAAAGATACACAACATAAAAATAAAATATAAAAAATAAAATACCTTTTCTGTGATTTATTTTTAAATTTTATTATCTATTTTATTTTTATGTTGTGTATCATTTTTTGTTGTTTTAATCTTTTTTAAGAGTTTTATAATTTATTTTTCATCTTATATTTTTTAAGTTAAATTTTTTCAACACTTTTTACTAAAACAATTTTAAAATAATTTGAAATATCAGGTTTTAAAATCTTCATTTAAAAACTTCAAACTGAAAAATAAATTACAAATTATTTAAAAAATTTAAATAACAAAAAGATACACAACATAAAAATAAAACACATAAAAAGACAAAATGAAGTACAAATTAACTTAAAAAATTTTTAAAAGGTGTATCTTTTCTGTATTTTATTTTTAAAAAATTTTAAAACTCTATTTTATGTTTTTTTATGTTATTATCTTTTTCCATTATTTTAATTTTTTTTAAACGCTTTATAATTTATTTTTCAGTTTATATTTTTTAAGTTAAATTTTTAAAATATTTTTTTACAAAAATTAATATAAAATAATTTAAAATATTAGAATTAAAAATCTTAAATTAAAAACTTTAAACTGAAAAATAAATTACAAAGCATTTTAAAAAAATTAAAATAACCAAAAAGATACGCAATATAAAAATAAAATATATAAAAAACAAAATAAAATATAAATTAACTTAAAAAAAATAAATTATACTTTAGAAAAAGATACATACATAAAAAAATTAAAAAGAAATTAAAACAAATCTGAAAAAAATTTAGTCAATTTTTTTAATTTTTTAAAATTTTTTTATTTATGTATATTGTTTTTAATTATGAATTTTAAAATTAAAATTCTTTTACTCAATTTATATTTTTTTATGTATTTTATTTTTATGTTGTGTATCCTTTTCTTTATTTTTTAAATGCTTTGTAATTTATTTTTTAATTTAATATTTTTAAATTAGGATTTTTAAATTTAATATTTCAAATTATTTTTAAAATATTTTGATAAAAAGTGTTTAAAAATTTAACTTAAAAAATAATCAATAATGTATTTTTTATATTTAGTGATTAACATGTCCAAATAATTAATTCAATTATATATTTCATATTCATATTTAATGAATTTCGTGTATTTTTATCATATTTTAATATTTCGTCTATGTGTACCATACTTCTAATTACCTTCATTATAGAGTTATTATTTTCATCTTATTAAAAAATTTAACTCTAATTCTAATTTTCATTATTAGTTAACTATATTTTTAGTCTATGTAAAACTTATAAAATATTATTTTAGTCCTTTATTATTGTTATTTTTCCTCTTTAATGTTAAAACCAATTTTGTTACTCCATTTTTTTTAAATGTCCAATTAATTAATTAAGTAGTCTATGTATATGATATACAAAATATCTATGCTAGTTAAATATAAAAATAATATCTTATTTGGTTTAGTTTTCTGTGAATATAACACTAAATTTGAATAAAACTAAATAAACTTTTAAAACTCTGTTTTGGTTCTATTTTGTGTTTTATATTTATTTTCTATAGATTTCACAATTACTTATAATTTGACTGTTATAAAATAAAATATAATAACCATTCAAATCATGTTAAAATGACATTTTCATCACCACAAACAGTACATAGAATAATAAAAGACTATGTATTACAAACTGCTTATACTTTCGTTGTTTATTTTTTACTGGAAAATCTTTCGTTGTTATTGTACAGATATAAAAATTAAATAAAAATAAGCTTTTATTTATTAAATATAAAAAATACTTAATTTCTCGTTAAAGAAAACGTTGTTATCATAATTTTTTCATATAAATTGATAGGACCGTAGGTGGTTCCAGACAGCAAAATGGACGTCTCTCTTAAATTTTTAAGGAATTTAAATTAATATCCACTAATTTAATTAGCACTTATTCTTTTAAAAAAAATCTTAATTCTCAATTTATCAATAATTTCCTGTCTTTTCTCTCCCTTAAATAATTTTTCTCACCTTTATTCTCTCTCCTCACCTTATTTTTTATTCTCTACTTTCTCTCTCTTTTCTCTTCTCTCTTCACCTCTTACTTAGTGTATATATGTAGTATAATTATTTAATTTATTATTTTTTTAGTATAGTCATTTAATTAATATTTAGTGTACTTAATTTATTATTTTTAATATACTTATTTAATATATTATTTTTATATTATATTCATAACAAGATTATTATATTAATTTACTTAATGAATTATATGTTTAATATAATTATTTAATTAAATATTTAGTTATTGTAGTTAATTACATATATTATAGTTATTTAATTCGTTTTTTAGTATAATAATTTAATTAATTTTTAATGAACTTAATTTATTATTTTTAGTATAGTTATTTATTTATTATTTTTATTATAATAATTACATATTTATTATATTAATTTACTTAATAAATTACGTGTTTAGTATAGTTATTTAATTAGATATTTGGGTAGTATTCTGTAATATAGTTATTTAATTTCTTTTTTTTTAAGTAGAGTAATTTAATTTCTTATTTTTTTAATATAGTAATTTAATTTCTTAATGAATTACGTTTTTAGTATAGTTATTATTTTTGTATATCTCCTATTACTCTCTGTTCGCGGTGCGGTCTAGTGCGGTTTTGAGTCTAAATCCAGTTCAAACAAAACTATAAAAACAAGTGTGATGTGGTTTGGTTCAGTTTAAATTAATTATAAAATTCAAATCAATCTTTTGTGATTTGGTTTGATTTTACAGTTTAAAATTTCTATTATTAAGTATAAAAAATACATAAAAAAAATTTACTTCCAAAATTCTATAGAAGTTTAGTCACTCCCAATAAAATTATATAAAAGTAGCAACCATTAAAGATAAAGTATAAACAAACAATTCTTTTGAACATTACACTCTACTGGTTGTCGTCAAATTGTATCTAATGAAATTAAATCAAATAGTTTTACTAAAATATTTATTTATCAACTAATTCATATTAATTACAAATCTTAATTAAATATTAAGTCAAAATCTTATAAACTTAAAAAATAATCAGTAATTGTATATGTCTTCTTGATATCTGTTGAAATAACTAAGGATTAGCCGTTTGGTTTGGTTTATGTGGTTTCAATATCTCAAACCGCAGACCGAATCGAACCACACAGTTTGAAAATTATAAAAACCAAATTACCTCAAACTAAAGCAATTTTTTGTGATTTTCGGTTTGGCCAGTTCGGTTTTCAATTTGGTTTAGTTCGGTTTTGAACACCCCTAGTTACCGGAGAGTAAAAAAAATTACAATTTTTTTTTTTTACTTTCTAACAAACAGTTGTCAGAAAATAAAAAAGATTTGTAAATTTCTTTTATTCTCCATCAATCAGTTGCCCAAAAATAAAATTGCAAATTTATTTTTACTCTCCAACAATAGTTGGTCAGAGAATAATAAAAGACATAAAATAAAGACATAAATATTTTACCATAGAATTAGATGTTAGTTCAAATTATAAGAAGTCTTAATTTAAATTGTCTGTTATTAGAATAAAATTTTTTCACCAATTAAACAATAAAGTTTCCAACTATAAAAGTTTTTCGGTTGACGTAAGAAATTAGAGATATAGATGAAGGCAATTGTAATCGGAGAAGATAGAGATAAAAAAAATATAAGAAAGATGCATTTGCTATTTATTAATTAGTTTCTTTTCTTCACCTGAATGCTTGATTTCTTCGATTCATGGCATATACAGGAAGAATAGTAGGAAAAATTCTCCAAATAAAACCACCTTAATCAAAAGGGCATGTGAATGTTTGGAATTCATTCTCATTATTTCAACACGACATTTTGCAAAAAGAAAAATTAGAATGTCTTTTAATTTTTATATCATCCAAAATAAATATTACTATTAATAAAAAGAAAGCAGTAAATATTATTGTAAATGTTTTTGTAATGTTAATTTTGTAAAACAAATTCAAACATATTTTGGTGGTTGGAGTTTTCTCCTCCATATTTTTTTTTAGGGAGAAAAACCTTCCATCCTTTAATTATTCTAAAATTATTTATCCTAAAATTAATAGAAGAGAGAAATATTTATCCTAAAATTATTCTAAAAAGATTTATCCTAAAATTAAAAAATTAAAATCATTGTATATATTTTGTTTGAGAAATATTAACTTTATTAGCATAAAAAATCGAATTAACATTTTTTTTTAATTAACTGAAATATTTTATACTCTTTTTTTTTTTAATTTTTAGTGTATACGTTGAAACATATTCCTTTTCAATATTTAATCCAACTCAAATTCCATGTAGCGGATATGGCAGTATGTAACTGAACAAAGAATATATTGCTAAGTTATTCTATTATATTAGTTTAATTATATACAATCTAAAAAATTTTTATACTAATATTTAATTATGATTTTCTATTTATGTGACTCAGTAAGAATGAAGTTAATAAATTTATTATGAATAAAAGATTATAATTAAATATTAGTGTAAAAATTTTTATACTAACAATATATACCAATTAATTTCATTCTATTATACATTAAAATATTAGTAAAATATAAACTAAAAAAAAAACAACAAACATTGATGTATTCAGTGGAGAACAATGCAACTTCTTTTTAGATAGTCAGGAATCTAGGTCCTTTAAGAGCCCACTAGCCCAGTAAAAACAACATCTGTTCATTGATACATTTATATATTTTACTATCCAGCTGTAATTTGTTAGTAGTTTACTCTACTTATGCCCCTTGCTTGCGTTTTGGATTCAAATGAAAAACTATTCCATTCACTTCTTTTTGTAAGATGAATACTTTTTGTTTTTAAAGTACACTTTTAAAGTTGATTAAAAATATAAAATTATGAATGTGATTTTATGAAGGTTTTTAATATCAGATCGGATATTTTACCCGTAAAAACATAGATTTAAGTTCAAAGGTTTATCCGAATTCAATAAAATATTTTTTTTATGTTTTTTTATTAATATAATAATATATAAACAAAATACAAGTTATATATGATAGCACATAAATATAATACATTATGTTAATTTTAAGTGTAGTTGAACTTATAATATTATAAAAAAAGAAAAGTCCCATGTTTAAAATAGTCTCTTGAAAGGTGTAATATATTCTAAGTTGTGAATAAAGCTAAATAAAGAGATTAACAATTTTGTTGACTCTATTGTTTTTCTCTTATTTTTTTTACCCATGGCATGCTTCTCAAACATTCCCAAAGATTCTTCTTGAAGACTCTTCCTAGTGTTTTTCTCTTATTTTTTGACTCATGGCATGTTTCTCCTTCGGCTTTTTTTTTATAAACAAATATTAGTTATTAGTGTATTAGTTTTGTTACTTCTCTCTTCTCCTGCGCGTTAAGGTTTTTTTATTAACGAGTGAACAATATATGTCACCACCACTATTATCTTTTGTTGGCTTCCATTGAACAATGTTTTTTTGACACAATTAGAATTATATTTCATTTTTATTTTTATTAGATTTACGACATTTGTAAAAAGTTTGACTCATATCACATATATATATATATATATATATATATATATATATATATATATATATTATAGTTTGAGGGAAGATATTAAAATTATTTACTATTTTCTTATTTATTATTAGATTGTAATTGATTATTTACCCTTGTTAACTATTATTATATTAATCCATAGTCATTATTAAAGAAACATATGTAATCAACAGTGATCCTGATCTCATTTGCTCATTATAAATATAGTCGTCATCCAAGATACACATTAACACATATTTACATTATCTTTTATATATTTATATTTAAACTAAATTATATGTGGACCTTTGAGATTTTTAATAATTACACATGTACCCTAGTAAATTACTATTTCACTTGTACATCTTAGTTAAAAAATTTAATAAAAATATTTTTATTTATTTTAATTACAAATTTTTGAAAATCCTAGATTACCCTTCATCTAAGCTACCCAAACAAAGAAATTTCATTTTATTGTCATTTGCTTGATGTTGGGTTCATTCTCACCTTATTTTCTTTGAACAAAGCGATTCTGATGAAGAAAGACAGTGGAGACTTACGATTATAGTGAACAGAGGATTCCCTTCACAATTTATTTCATTAGTTTAGTGGTAAAGAATTGTGATTTAGTTCGGAATTCTTTTTGTAGTTATGGGTGCTTCTTCATTGCTTTGTTAAGTTAGGTTATTCGTTGCTTTTTTTGTTCCTGAAATATTTTTTTTTTAAAAGCTAAAAATATATTCATTAAAAGAAACAAAACGTTTCTTAGAATACATACTGATTACATACTCCTCCGTATCCTATTGGAGCATATCATGACTTATCTACCTATTTCATATTTAATAAGCACAATCTGGGATTAGCATACCAATCCGAGAAGACACACCCCCTATTAAACCCAAAGGAATATGATAGTCATGTCCACGAGATTACCTTTATAGACATCATAATGTCGACAGAATCCACCGTTATGTTATAAAAAACAATCTGATTTCTAGTAATCCAGATACCCCAACACCCAGCAAGCCAGAACACATACCTACACTTCTTCTTTCGCTTTCCAACCACCCATGCTGACGACGAAAGGAAGAGTTGATACAAATCCCCCGGAATAGGTCCTTGAATTCCCAGCCAGCTAATGATATTATTCCACACAGATTGATCCTTGGCACACCTTAAGAACAAATGATTTCTACCTTCAATAGCACTGTTAAAGAAGACACACAGTGCATCCTCCCCTGGGATGACAACACCTCTTTTCAATAGATTATCGGTGGTTGGTAATCTATCTAACAATAATCTCATGAGAAAGCAATTACCTTGGAGGGCAGTCTATCTTTCCACATTCGTCTCAAATCTTTGGGTTCCATCTCAATTAGTCTCGATGAGGTCTGTTGTGAACGCAGAACCGAATACGCCTCCGTAACTGAGAAACCTCCATCCCTACTAGACGACCAACTCCATCTATCGAACCTGTAATCCACAATTACCACTGGCTGCAATTCGCTTTGTAAAAGACAGAGCTGATCTTCTTCCCATACAAATAGCTCCCTTCTCCATACCCATATCCACCCCCCTGATACTTCCTTTTTGTCGTTAATAGTGGTGTCTTTATCTACCGCTAACCCATATAACCTGGGAAACTTTAGGCTAAGGGGTCTATCTCCTGTCCAATTCTGTTCCCAAAAAAAGGTTTCCTTTCCATTCCCTACTTTTCTAATGACATTATTCCCAAACCAGTCTGGTATCACCGCTTTCGGTCCATCAATATCCCATACATCCCTCCACTATTGAGAAGCTGTAGATAAATTCTCTGGTCTTTTATGGAGTTTGTATGTCTGGCCATATCTACATTCCAACAAACTCGCCCATATTGCATTTTGGTCTGTTAATAACCTCCACCTCCACTTTGCAAGCAAACTCAAATTAAAGTTCCATATGCACTTTACCCCCAAACCCCCTTCTTCCTTTGTCCGACACACATTTTCCCAACTAACCCACACAATTTTGGTCTCCTGGTCTTTCCCTCCCCACAAAAAAGAGCGTTGTAATCCGGTAATGACTTTTAGGACTTTCTTGGGCACCTTGTAAAACGAGAATAGATACAATGGAAGGCTAGACAATACTGAATTTATCATAACTAACCTTCCTGCGAAGGACATATGTTTTGCCCTCCACGCTACCAGTTTCCTCTGAAATTGTTCGATGACTGGTAGCCACATATCTACCTTCCTAGGGTTCGCTCCCACTGGAATCCCCAAAAATTTAAATGGCGATGATGACACAACACAATTCAAGAGATTGTTAACAGCGCTTGTAAATGAATCATCTACATTTAACCCAAAGAATTTGCTTTTGCTGTAATTCACCTTTAACCCCGAAGTCAACTCAAATCCACGAAGAATAACCTTCAAGTACCATACTGATTGCAGATCGGCCTCCCCCATCATAATAACATCATCTGCATACTGCAGTATTGAAAACTTTGCCTCATCAGCAATATTGAGCTCTTTAAACACCCTTTTCGCTACAGCTGTTCTGAACAATCCAGCTAAGGCTTCAGCTACCACTAGAAACAAAAAAGGAGAGAGTGGATCTCCCTGCTTCAAGCCTCTCCCTGACCTAAATTCCTCCGTTGGACTCCCATTGACTAGAATTGACACGTGGCTATTCCTGACAATATTATTCATCCACTTCCTCCATGTACTCCCAAACCCCAGCCTAGCCAACATATAATCTAGAAAATCCCAATTTACCGAATCGTACGCCATCTGGAAATCCACCTTAAACAAAAAACATGGTTTCCTTTTGCGCTTAGCCCAATCAACTATCTTATTCGCTACCAGTACCCCATCCAGGATCGATATATCTGGCAAGAATGCTGACTGGCACTTAGAGATTAAATGCCCCATAACTTTCTTCATTCTCAATGACAGCAATTTGGAAACAATCTTTTGAATGCTAGAAATTAAAGAGATTGGTCTATACTGAGCTAACCTGTCCGGCCTTGCCACCTTGGGAATGAGGGTAAGAAAAGATGATGTCGCTCCTCTTGGTAATACACCTGATTGATGGAATTCTTGAACCGCCTTTACCACATTGTCCCCTATGATTTCCCAACATGATTTATAAAAATGAAAACCAAATCCATCGGGGCCCGGGCTTTTCCCTCCCTCATAAGCCTAAACCGCCTCCTTTATTTCTTCCGCTGAAAAAGGCTCCTCTAACCATTCTCTCTGCTGATCATTCAACTGATTGAAAGACACTCCATCCATCTTTGGTCTCGTCTCTTGTTCCTCCTTAAAGAGCCCTGTGAAATGATTAAGCACATGATCCCGAATATTCTGAACTCCCTCCAACCAACCGACATCTGCTTTTACTGCCAGTAAATAATTTGCATAACATCTCTCCTTAAAGCATTTGTGAAAGTAATTTGTATTGCTATCACCATTTAGAGCCTATTTTACCCGAGATTTCAGTAACATGGGTTGTTCCATTCTCCTTGCCTTCCCCCAATACTCTGATAAAATACCTTGTCTCTGCTGACCACTCCCGTTGACCCCTTGGCCTAGCTGATGGTCCACCATCTCCAGTTCTAATACCTTCTCTGTCATGAATTTCTCATCTTTACTCCATTTTTCTTCTTTCCACTTTTTAATCTTCATCTTCAGACCTTTTTATTTACTTGCCAGTTGATACATCCTCTATCCTTGACCCTGATCTGATGTCCAGAACTCTTTCACTAAATCCATAAAACCTTGCTCCTGCAGCCAATGATAAAAAAACTTGAAAGGTTTAGGGCCCCAATCCTGTTTATTCACCTTTGTTAGGATCCAGCTATGATCTGAGAACTCTCTAGTGCCCACTCTTTGAGCTATAACTCCCCACTCCTCCTTCAAATCCGGGGAAAATAAAAACCGATCCAACCTACTAGATGATTCTCCATTCGGGGCTATCCACGTTGCTCCTTTTTTTATGACTAGAATATCCAACAAACCCATTGATTGGATAAAGAATTTGAAGTCAGACATCTCAATTGTAGAATGAGAACTAGATCTCCCTTTACTCACTCCTATCCAGCACAGCATTAAAGTCTCTTCCAAGTACCCAATTAACCTCCGGAAATCCTTGTTTTGTCATCATCAGATCATCTCATACCTTCCTTTTTCCTTGTAACGAACATGGAGCATATACATTAACCACACAATTAACTACAGTTGAAATCTTTCCTCTAAAGCCAATTCCAAGGAAACCCTGCCCTTGTATAACCCAAACAACCTCCAACATATGTTTCTTCCAAATTGTCAGACAGCCTCCACTAAGCCCTGTTGATAGTAGGATTCTCCAATCGCACCTTGTCGACCCCCAAAGCTCCTTAACTTCCCAGTCATTTACCGTCCTGCATTTTGTCTCCTGTAGTAAGCAGATATCGATGTCATTATTATTTAGCAGTCTCCTAATCCTTCTTCGCTTGGTCCGATCCCGGAACCCCCTCACATTCAAAGAGAGAATCTTCATTTAGTTATTCCGATCACTCCTCGTTTCCCTTCTTTCCTTCTCCTCCTTATCCCTCGTCTTCATCTTCCTTAATTCCTGTATATATATTTTATCTGATTGTTTGCTGGATATTCCAATTTCCTTCATAGTCTTCCATATTTTTTCCGTTTCATCCTCCTTATTACCGTTTCCTTTCTCGTCTTCTTTTGCCTCCTCCAGTTGTCCTCTCCTCATTAATTCATTCCCATCAAAACTATTCCTTATTAGTTGCTTCCATATGGATACCTCCCTCCTTTGCCCTTCTCCTCCTCCGGACACCACTTCTCCACCTACTAATACCCATTTCTTGTAGTCATATGGTAGTGTAGAAATAGATTCATTTTTTCCGTAATCACTATTCACCGTAATAACCCCCTTCCCTTTGTGACGAATAGCAATTTCGGAAAGTTCCCCGCTGTGACCAATATCTCTCCATGTAACCGGGCCCGTTACATGCCCTCCTGAAGTCTGTTCCCAAGCCCATTCAGCTTCCGCGTGAAGGCCCGTTGTGGAGCCTGAACTTTCCCCGCACGGTTCAGTGATATGGGCCTCCGCCTGCCAGCCCAACAAGTGAAACGGCCCGACTCTAACGATCATATTTTGGACACGCTGACCTGGCGCCTGCTGCGCTTTCCAACCAAGACGCGTGTCTCGAGTTTCATGCGTGATAGACTGGTTCCCTGCTGCCTGTCCCATCCGACACGACCTGCAGTCAAACGTCGGGTTCCGTGAAACGCGCCCCGAGCCTTGAAACTCTCTCCCCTCTTCGTCTTCCCCACCATTACCCCATAGAGCGTTCCTCTCCTCAGCTTTCTCTGTAAAGCTTTCCTCATACTCCATTTTTCCTCTACTGCAGCCCCTGCCATAGCCACCTACTATCTGCTTCTTTCCCAAATTGGACCTTGATCCTGTGCGCGAAATCTGGGATATTGTCCCCTTTCCTCTTCCCTCCCCTACCTGCCGATCCTGACGATCCTGCTCAGAGTCGTCGTTGGTATGGTCTACGACCGCCCCTATCTGCCTCATCCCGACCTCCGAGGTTCTTCTTCCAGATCTGGACCGGTGTGTGTCTTTGACCACCGTTTCTCCTCCTAGCCGGAGAACTGGACCCCTGCGTCCGGCGCTCCTCCCATCCACCTCATCCCACTCCTTCCAGTTTCCTTTGTGGAACATCTCCTGTTTCAGCTCAGCCAGCCTTCTTTCTGCCTCTGCCGATTCGTCAAACTCTTCCTCCCCCTGACAGGAGCTCATTTCCAAACTGTTGGTAGTCTTTACTGGACTTTACTTTAGCTCATTCACCTCTTCCACCTCCGTTACCCTGATGTCGAACTCCCACCCGTCAATGGTCACCCAGACAGTGTCATTGAGCCGTTTCATGTCCTTCCTGGACATCACCATCTGTGCTACATCGTATCTTTCTTTTTTTAGGGGATTTCCTCCACATACAGCAGCTCTCCGAAGGGTGTGAGTAAAGTAGAGAAAAAATTTTCTCCCCAAACATGTAACGGGATCCCATAGCAGTTCACCTTTACCCTCCTGTCCATGTCAACCGATCCCGGCTCCCACTTCTATATCCCGGCAAACCATTGGTCAAACCACTGCTGTTTTTCTTTCATGATCTCTTGGAGTGTCTCCCCCTCTTCTAGCTCCAACAGTACCTTGTTTGCCCCCATGGGAGTTGTGCGCATACTGTAAATACTGTGAGTCATTAGGAATAACTGCATCCTGAACGCAATCCCTCTGTTGCGTACTTCTCCCACATAGGCCCTTTGAAGCCGAATAACATTCTCCGCTGGTGCTGTGTACACCAGTTTCATTTTCGCCTCTTCCTTCTTCCCTGCCTCTTTCCGCGCATTGTTATTCTTAGAACCCCCAGGAGCACATACTACCGATGCAAAGGATTTTCTCAGGTTTCCATTATACCCACTCTGTTACCCCATTTGCCTCGCCACTATACGATAAACTTTTTGAGTTTGTGCCCTCCTCCATGTGTTCATCTTTCTCTGATTCTACTCTGTTCGCTGATCATACCGTGGGAGATTGACCCACAGCTTTTTCGTTCCAATGAAGATATTGTCCAGTTTAACCACCAGCATTTTCACATCCTCTACCTCCCTAAACCTGGCAAAACCGAACCTTTGTCCCCTCCTGTTCCTCTTGGTTGGAATTACCACATCATGGACTTTGGCATATCTCTCGAAGATCTCCAACATATCTTTTGTCATATATTCTTCTAGAAAATGAGTAAAAAAGACAGAGGTTATACTCCCCTTCCTTTTCCCTACCTCAGTGACTAATTTCCTTCCTCCATTGACAACGTTTCTTCTCCTTACCTCCGTCCACCCTTCCTCCATAATTTTTTACATAAAAAAAAATAGTCTCTTTTGTTCGTGAAAATAGAGCATTTTGTTCCTGAAAATACTCATTCATTTAGTAATTATGGAAGCCTTTCTATACTATTTTTCTAGTTAGGGTCTTTATGTTGAAAGTTAAGTTTGTTGTAGTCGTCCCTCTTTGAAAAAGTACTCCTTTTATCTGTTTGCTGTTTTTGTTGTTGTCACACTTTTGAAAATTTTCCCTTTTCAAATGTTCAAAGCTACCTTTTACATAATCTCTTGTTACTTTATTCGAGTTGGTTTGGAAATTAACTATTTTTGTTTTATTAATTATGGGAACCACTTAGTGTAGGAGCAAATTAAGGGTAGTGGTTGAGGAGACAAGTTCATTATTGAAATAAGGGCACAATTTCATTCTAAGCAATTTTTATGTTTTTAATATTTGTTTCAAAATATTTAATGGATGAAATGGGTGACAACTTGTCTTATGTATGTCATAACTAGGATAATTCATTTAAAAATGTTACACTTACACCCATAAGATTTTAAAAATGTTACACTTGTATCCTTTGTTTTTTTAACACAGTACATGAGCACCCATTATATTTTTCAAAATTTATATGAGAACTTTCACCTATATGCAAAATCAATTGTACAATACAATTATTCTACAAAAATTGCAACTCACTCAAAATGCTTAATAAGTTACGTAAATCAAAACAAATAGCATAATAATACTTAATACCATTGGCGTATAGGCTCCTAAAAAATATTCGTTGTAAAGCCAAAATTCAACTTGGAAAGAGGAGTAAACTCAAAACCTATGTTCGAAAATCTTGAAAGGGAAGGTTATGTCAAGAATAATAAGTATTTTAGTCTTTTAAAATTTCATTACGCAGGAGGTTTGTACTTGCATTAACGAGGGAGGTGGTGCTAGTCTTATGCTTTGACAAAAGATGAGATTTTTTATCACTCAAAATAAGGAGGGAATAGATGTGTAATTGATGCAAATCTCACGAGGGTTGAGACAATTTACTTTTATAATTTTGAAATATAAATATAAATTAGATTATTATCAAAATATTAAAATAAAATAATAACGCAAATACTTTTAAATATTATTATAATTTTTAATTTTTATATAACTTTTTATAATTTAAAGAAAAATAACTTCATAAATAAAATATAATTTTATATCTTAATTAAATTATTTTTTTTATAAATTTAGTAATTTGTAAAATATAAATTAAAATTTAATTTCTAGAATTAAAAAAATTTATATAATTTTAAAGAAACAATGACTAAATTTTATTTACTAAAAATTAAGATACTAAACATGAAAAATATCTTTATTTCACGTTTGATTTGAAAAAATATTATGAGACAACATAAATTAAAAGGATGAGCATAAAGCAAAAACTTCACTTTGTCATTTGTGTGCTTTTGTTGTGCCGAAATCCCTCTCAAGCTTTTCGTGCCTCAGATCTGTGTTCGTTGTAGTGAGGTACGCTATCAATTTGTTTTATTTTTTGGCCTACATGTCTAGTCCTTCTGAGTCCGAAATCCCTTCGAGGGAGAGGGTGCCGACTGAGTCCACCGAAATGTCGGCGTCTACGTTAGGAGATAATAACGAATCTACAACATACAAAGGGGTACAAGTAGATGATGTTGGGCCTGTGGGGCTAAAATTGCTGCCCCATTGGAAGGCCAATGTGCTAGCCAAGGCGGCTATGAAACGCAAGTTTAAGGGTAATCCGAAAAAGGAATACCCCTCTCATTTTGATTCCCTTCTATCATTGGGTGGATGGGGAAGTAGGGGCTTTTGCATCTAGATATTACAATAGTCAAATTTTGAGTGACTTTGTGGGTAAGGTACAAGTGTGTTATTTTGAAGAATGTGAAGAGTTTCCTTATCTTACTCGACGTTGTATGGATTTTTCTGTTCCAAACCCAGATTTTGTCTTCCTAGGCCGAACTTTCGAAGAGAAAACAGATTTTTTCTATGTATACGACTGTATGTTTTCGGTTTTCACGTGAAGCTACCTTTTGATGACTACATTACAGGGATACTTAGAGTGTTGAACTATGCCCCCAGTCAATTGCATCTGAATGCTTGGGGTTATATCCAGGCGTTCCGAGCTCTGTGTTTATTTACATACACACAAGCTACGGCCAGTCTTTTCTTGTGTCATTTTTTGACGCAACCTCATGAAAAATGTAAATGGGTGTCCCTTTTTCCTCAGGGCGATAACCCGTTATTTGTGTCATATACAACTTCTTTTAAGGGTTTCAAATCCTGGTATTTTAAGGTAATGATAAATCCTGTGATTGGCTGAAATCATTTTTATGACAACTAAGGAGGTCACCTCTTTCCTTTCTACTGGGAGCCTGCGCCGAGGAGATACACTGACTTCCCAAATGACCTCCTTATAGATAGGAGAAGGCCACCGATGCCGAATTCCTGGATTCCCTTCCTCACTTGCTTCATATTGCAGCATTATTGTAACTGTATGCATCAACTACTACCATAACTGATTTTGAAGGTGAGTATTTTTTGTTAATGAAGTGGTTGTGGATGTCTGACTGTATTGTTGATAACGAATTTGGTGTTTATATTTGCAGAAATCATGGTGAAAGCTGGTGAAAAAGCTGTAGGTTTCCAAAAGATCTGCCAAAGTCGAGAACCAAAAGGTGAAGTCATTATCCCAACAATCCAAATTGAAGAGCGTCCACCACCGAAGTCTCCTCCGGAGGATAACCTTCCTCCCATATCTGAATACGAAAAAAAAAACAAAAAAAAGGAAGGAAAAGCTGGTTGTAGGTGGCAAAGAGCAGGAGAAGAAAAGAAAAAGAGAGAAGAAATCATCCTCCAGCAAGTCAAAAAAGGCGAAGGCGGAGTTCTCAATGTCGAAGACATCAGCCATCAGCACTACTTTGTTGCCACCTTCATTCTTTTATGAGGATTTGGATCATGTGGCAACTTCGAGTAGGTTCAGGGATTCAATTTCGGCGAGTGGGCGAAAATCGCTGGAGCAAATGGAGCTCAACCTTAAATGGAAAAATTACTATGAGTTCTTAACGCGAGCACAAGCGCTAGGAAAACATTTGTTTGCTGATAAGTTGGTGGTGGAAAAGGAAAGTCGAAGATAGCTTCCTGGTTATCTCAAACAAGCTGCGGGAGATAGAGGAGAAGGAAAAAACAATTATCTCCTGAGAGATGCTGGAGGAGGCTCTTGCTGCCAGAGATGCCAAACATGCCAAAGTTCTGCAGAAATGGATGAGAAGCTGGAAGAGCCCGAAGAGGAGGTGCGCAATCTGAACGCTCTGGCAGCTCAAAGTAAAAAGAGCTGAAAGGGTTATAGAAAGACCCTTAAGAAGGTTGTGGAGGAGCACGAAAAATATGTGAAGCAGGCTGAGGATGATGTGATGGCTGAACATACAGCGGACTTTCGGTAGGCCGTGCATCAAGCATATCATTTCTGTACTGTGCTGGAGGGGTTTAATTTTTTTGAAAACCATGACTTCTTTGGAGGTGATTATAAGAGTCTGGATGATGTTCATGTAAATGCCCTTCCGAATGGGAAAAATACACGCGATTCATCAGTGTCAGAGGAAAATATGGGAGACCCAAGCTAAAAAAATCGCTAATGTGGAAGGGGCTGAAGGAGCTGCGGGTCAAAGTGAAGATGATGAGGTAGTGTCATAGGATTTGTTTTGTTAGGATTTATTTTTTGTTGTTTTAAAGAAAATGTAGTAATGTCTAACCGCATTTTGTAATTAAAATTTGAAGGATGAATATATGACGAATTTCATTCAAGTATAGCCGTATTGGTTGTGTGAGTTTATTACACGTGTTTTGGTGTATGGGTCAAATACTAACTTTTTTAGATTGCATTATTTTTGGAGGGAGGTATTGTCTGGTCTGAAAATTAAATCTTTTCAAAAGGGTACCCTCAAGGCTTGTATAGAAGGCAATATTTGTAAAGTAAACAAATAGGAGTTGAAGTATGCTTCTTTATAAATAGGTGGAGGGCCTCATTAAAAACCTTTTTCAGAAAATTCCCTTTGTGGGACAAAAACCGAAATAAAGAAAAGAGTGCCCCAAAAGAAGTACATGATCAGGTATTAGCTATAATACATTTTCAAGTGGGTTGAATTCAGGGTTCGAGGAATGAGTTTTCCTGTAAGATCTTCGAGTTTGTAAGCGTCGTTACCGAGGTCTAGGTGGATCCGAAAAGGTCCATCCTGGTTGGCGAGTAGTTTGCCTTCTATCTTCTCTTTTCGTACTGCGCCTGTTGTGCGCCAAACTATGTCACCTGGGAGGAAAGTTCTTGACTTTACGTTTAAATTAAATCGTCGTGACATTCATTGTTTGGAGGCTTTGGTGACCAATAAGGCATGGTCCTTGATTTCGTCAAGGCAGTCCAAATCGTGCCAAAGTTTGCTATTATTGTCGATTGGGTCGAAGTGTTGTTGTTGTAGTGACAGCTCCCCAATTTCGACAAACAACATACCGTCTATGCCAAAGGTTAACTGAAATGGAATTTCATGCGTGGATATTTAAGGAGTACAACGATATGCCTAAAGAATCTCGAGGATTTGGTCGGCCCATGTCCTTTTTGCCCCATCGAGCCTCTTGAAATCGTCATGACATTTGTTGTGAAATAATCAATGGCGACTAGTAAAAATTTCCGCTGTCCTCGTGCTAACAGAAAAGGGCCAAGAATGTCCATTCCCTAGGTAGAAAAGGGTCATGGGGCTGTGATGACTTTTAACTCATCTGCTGGGGCATGAATTAAATTAGCATGCTTTTGACATTGCGTGCATTTTTTTAGTAAACTCAGTGCAATCTCATTTTAACGTTGGCCAGTAATAGCTAGCTCTGAGTACTTTGTTAGCCATGGATCTGGCCCCAAAAAGGAAATCGCAAATGTCGTGATGTACTTCTCTAAGTACATAGTCGGCTTCATTGTTATTAAGACATTTTAGGAGTGAAGCTGAAAAGCTTCGTCTATAGAGTTCACTCGAAATAAGGGAGAATCTAGCGGCTTTGGTTCTTAAATCTTTATCCTTGGTTGAGTCTTCTGCGGTTGTTCCATGTTGTAAAATGTTGATGATTTCGGAACGTCAATCTATGCCAGTTAAAGAGACAGGATATACTTTGATGTTAGGGAGAGACAATTCGTGTTGTAAAAAGCTACATAATTTTCCTAGTCTATGAGTGTTGGCGAGTTTGGCTAGCCGATCGGCCCGCGAGTTGTGCTCTCTGGAGATATGGACAACTTCTATTTCGTCGAAGTTGGTTTTTTCTTGTAAAAGCGCATCATAGTATTGGAGCAAGTTTTCATCGTTGACTTGAAAGGAGTCGTTTACCTGCTCGGCCAGATTTTGGAATCCGTTAGACACTTAACTCTTGGAGCCCCCATGTCTGTTGCGAGTTTAAGTTTGGCGAGTAGTGCCTCGTATTCGGCCTGATTATTGAAGGCCTTAAAGCCAAATGTCAAGGATTGTTCAATGATGATATTGTTGGGTCCTTCTAATATGATATCAGCGCCACTGTCTCCTTTGTTAGAGGATCCATCTACATGCAACGTTTAAACAGGGGGATGTATTGGATAGGCTAGAGGTAACTCATTTAAAAAATCTGTCAGACATTGTGCTTTAACAGGTCATCTTGGTTCGTATCGTATGTCAAACTCTGATAATTCAACAAACTAAGCAACCATTTGTCTTGCCAATTCCGGCTTCCACAACACTTTGACGATAGGATAATCCGTCTTTATAATGATAACGTGGCTTTAGAAGTAAAGTCAAAGTCATTGTGCCGAATTGACGAAAGCTATAGCTGCTTTTTCGAGCATTTGGTATCTTGTTTCGGCATCGTGCAGCATTCAGCTTACATAGTAGATCGGTTGCTGACCTTCAGGGGTGTCTTGTGTTGCAATTATGCTGATTGCTTCATGAGAGATGGAGAGGTAGAGGAGTAAGGACTTCTTGGGATATGGCTTAGTCAAGACTGAGGGGGATGCAATGGATGTCTTGAGTAGGGTAAAAACGTCTTCACATTCTTTGGTCCATGCAAAGCTTTTGTTTTTCTTTTGAAGTGCAACTATTAGCTTCACTTTTTCAACTGTGCGTGGCTAAAAATGCTAATCTGCCCATTAGCTTTTGCACTTCCTTAAAGGTTTTTGGGCTTCGAATGTCGAGGACAGTCTGACATTTATCTAGATTGGCTTCTATTCCTCTGTTGGTTAACATGAAACCAAGAAATTTGTCGCCCTGCACTCCAAAGACATATTTTTTTAGATTAAGCCGCATTGAGTGTCGACGAATAATGGAAAAAATGTCACAGACGTCATGAGTGTGGTAATTTGGATTTTCGGACTTGATAACCATATCATAAACGTAGACTTCTAAATTTTTTCTTATCTGTTGATGGAAGACTTGATCCATTAGTCGCTAGTAGGTGGTGCCTGCGTTCTTAAGGCCCAAGGGCATCACCTTGTAACAGTAGTTGGCTGAATCCGTGATGAATGCAGTTTTAGCTTCGTCATTAGGATGCATTCGAATATGGTTATAGCCGGAATATGCATCCAAAAAACTTAACAGACGATGTCCTGTTGCGCCGTCCATTAATTTTTCTATGCTGGGTAGGGGGCATACGTCTTTGGGTCAGACTTTATTTAAATCCATGTAGTCAGTGCACATTCATCACTTGTCGTTTTGTTTGCATACCATGACCAAATTCGCTAGCCACGTGGTATATCCGACTTCTTGAATGAAGTTGGCGGAAAGGAGTTTTGTGACTTCTTCCTTAGCTTTTTGGGCTCTTTCTTCTCCCATTGTACGTCTTTTTTTAGCTATAGGCTCAGCTCCACCGTACACACTAAGGCGATGGCAGAGGAACTTAGGATTAATGTCAGTCATATCTAAGGCTGACCAAGCAAACAAATCGGCATTGGCTCTAACAACTCAGATGATTTGATTTCTTTCTTCTTTAGAGGCCGAAGAGCTATAGATGTCACTTGTTCTGGCTTTGGACCTAACTGAAAAAGTCTAACTTTCTCAGTTGGTTCGGCCCTTTCGGTGTCTTCTCTCCAAGGATCCAAATCCAGTTGAGAGTCTAGTAGAGTTTTTTGGATTTTGTTAACATTATGGAAGGTAAGCGGTCTCTAATATGTTTGAGACCGTAGACTAGCTAGGTAACATTCTCTGGCTGTGCGCTGATCCGCATGGATAGTAATGATGTCATCTTTCTCAGAAGGGAATTTCATGGCCAAGTGAGGAATGGAGACGATGCCCCTAGTTAGTTAAGGGAAGTTCTACCCAATAAAATATAATATGAAGTGGTCACATGAATGACTATGTACCGAATTCAGATGTTACAAGACTGTCAATAATTGCCGAATTTAGTGTACAACTCAATGCATCCTTTGGTAGCTACATGTTCCCCTGAGAATCCTGTAAGGGGTTCGTTGTATAGGAGAAATTGGTCTTCGGATAGCCCCAATTCTTTGAAAGTTCACCAATATAACACATCCATCGAGCTCCCCTGATCTACCAGCGTCTTTCGCATAATGCAGTTAGCGATTTTGACGTTGATGACCACGGGGTCATCCTATTCGAGGTCAATAGCCTGAAAATCCTCATCAGTGAAGGTAATGTTTGGGATTCATCGACGTGTGTATGGGGCGACCGAATTGATGGACCTGGCTATTTGGGCGTGACGCTTTCTAGCCAAAGAGGGATGTCCTCCTCCTGCGAATCCACCAGCAATTGTATTGATGATCTTTTTATCTTTAATGTGACTATTCTCTTTGCAATCTTTTGACCGACTTCAACTCCTACTTTGGCGTCTATCAGAGTGAGGTCGGTAATTACTGCGGTCGTCATGCTGAGAATAGTTCCTTTAGGAACAACTTGGCCGAGCTGGTGATGGGTGACTATGGGTCTTGTGGATGAAGGTTTTCAAGTTTCCTTGCTTGATTAAGTCTTTTATCTTATCTCAGAGTGTCGTACACTCTTCAATGGAATGTCCTTTGTTCCTATGGTATCTGCAATGTTTAGTAGGGTTAACTCCTCTGGGCATATGTGCCTTCTTTGGCATGGTTAATAGCTCAACGGCTAAGGCTTGTTCAAAGATTCGAGTTTTAGCCAAAGAGGGATGTCCTCCTCCTGCGAATCCACCAGCAATTGTATTGATGATCTTTTTATCTTTAATGTGACTATTCTCTTTGCGATCTTTTGACCGACTTCAACTCCTACTTCGGCGTCTGTCAGAGTGAGGTCAGTAATTACTGTGGTCGTCATGCTGAGAATAGTTCCTTTAGGAACAACTTGGCCGAGCTGGTGGTGGGTGACTATGGGTCTTGTGGATGAAGGTTTTCAAGTGTCTTTGCTTGATTAAGTCTTTTATCTTATCTCATAGTGTCATACACTCTTCAATGGAATGTCCTTTGTTCCTGTGGTATTTGCAATGTTTAGTAGGGTCAACTCCTCTAGCATATGTGCCTTCTTTGGCATGGTTAATAGCTCAACGGCTAAGGCTTGTTCAAGGATTCGAGTTCTACTAATATTAAGTGGAGTGTACTAGGTGTATCGTGGTCCTCTGGGTAATCTATCTGAATATTCATCTTTTTGGCGGATGGGGTCGCTTCTTGCTTTGTCTTTTCGAGAGCTGAGAGGTGTCTCCGCCTAAGTTTTCTACTGGAAAGTCGTGAGTTCTTCCACTTCGATAAAGGGAGTAACTCTTCGTCAGAGCTCATACATGTCCATGGGAGGAAAATGAATTAAGCTGGTGGCAAACTCTTCTGGCTGTAGATTAACCAAGAATGTGTGGAAGGTCATATTTGGAGGTAGGTTTTTTATGGTTAAGGAGGCTTGGCCAAACCGATCTATGAAGTCTCGAAAGGGCTCATTCTTTTTCTTGCAAACTATGGCCAAGGCTGCAAATGTGAACCGATGTGGTTGAGATGTAGCAAATTGGGTACCAAATCTCATAGACAGGGTCTGAAAGTTGTTGATAGAATGTGGGGGGAGCTGGACAAACCAATTTAGGGTCTGACCCTTAAGTGACATAGGGAAGATCTTACACAAAGCTACTTGATCTTTTGTATACATGCCTACTTGTGTCATGAATGCGGCTAGATGGGCATTGGGATCTGAGGTACCATCATATTTTTCGAGGGCGACGTGTTTCCAGCTCTCTAGCAAAGGAACTTCCATGATTTCTGCCATAAAGGAATGATTTAGTCAAACTTCAGAGGTCTTATTCATGCCCGTCATGCACAGGGGCATCGTTTGAATGAGAGTAGGAATATGGTGCGCTGAAGGAGGTGTGAAGGGTGGGATTGTTTGAAAAGGAGTGGGAACTTCTTTTGGGACGGATAGGGGATTTGGTTGAGCAAGTTGGCTACGAGAATGCTCTGGAGAATGTTCCGTAGATGGGCCACTGCAAGACGAGGCAACGGACTCCCCCTTATGGGACTCTCCTTGTTTTTTCTTCTCACTAACTTCGTCTTCGCGAAAGCTCTGATTTCGGAATTCAGCGTTTTCCCGCCGAAGTTCTACAATTTTCTCCCTGAGTAGTTTGAGGATTTCGATTAGACTGTTTGAATCCATGGCCTCGGGTTGCCGAGATGTGTCTTCATCATTGTGGTTGATTGTGAGGTATCGCTCCGTGACTTCTGGTGATGGCCATATCTTTGTAGTCTTGGTTGTGGGGTTAAGTTTTACTTCGGGCCCCACGGTAGGCGCCAAAATATTCTTACTGAAATATACCTGGATACAAATTGCTACAAACCTTCTGAGATGCACTAGATTGAGTTGAAGAAGTATCCAAATATCTTCTGGAAGAGGACCACAAAGAGGGATATGCCAAAATCCGAAGTCTGTTTTTTGGAGTCTGTCTCTTCCTGTCATTCTTTTGTTTATTCATGTACCTTTATTTTCAATTATGCCAAAATCCGAAGTCTCTTAGAAGAATTCCTATTGACGGTATGATGTTTTATATGCTTCAGTTTTTTACTATGCCGAAATCCGAAATGTATTGATATTGTTTAGATGTAATTCTGCTTCATGGTTATACAATTATTATTCAAAACATTAGAAACTAATAATATTAAGAATCTAGCTAACCAATATCCTAAGAATAATAACTAAAGCCCCGTTCGGGGTGGTTCTGAGTTTCTGGTTTTTGGTTTTGAAATGTATTTTGAAAACAGAAACTTGTTCGGCAAAAATGGTTCTCTTTTGGTTTTTTAATCATTTTCGAAACAGTTTTTACTCAATTTTAAAAACAATAAAATTTGGTTTTTAGATTTCTGTTTCTGTTTTTATTTAAATTCATTACTTAACTTCATTTGTCATCATTGACCATCACCTCCGACTAAAAGTCATCGACCGCCACTCCGACAGTCATTGGTCATCACTTCCGATCAGCGATCACTAGCCCCCACCTCTGACTAGCAGTCACCGGTCGTCACCTCCGATTGAGAATCACCGATGTCACCTCCAACCGACTGTCACCGACGACTACCTCTAACTGGCGATCACCAACTGCCACCTTCGATCTCCGACCGGCGATTACCGGTCGCCACCTCCAATTGGCAGTCACCAGCCGTCACCTTCGATTGGCGGTCACCAGCCGCCACCTTTGACCGATGATCACCGACCGCCACCTCTGACCAATGGTTACTGGCCGCTACCTTCGACCAACAGTCACCAGTTGCCACCTCCAATCGGCGATCACCGGCCGCCACCTTTGACCGGTAGTCACCGACCGCCACCTCCGATGAACGGTCACCGGCCGCCATCGCCGACCGGCTATCACCGGCTGCCACCTTCGACCAACGGTCACCAACTGCCACCTTTGACCAGCGATCACCGGCCGTCACCTCCAACCGCTAGTCACCGGCTGCCACATCCGACGAACGGTCACAGGCCGCCACCTCCGACCAGCCATCACCTTCGACCAACGGTCACCCACAGCTATCTCCGACCGGCAGTTACCAACCACACGTCCAAGTAGCGATCGCCAATGGCCGACTGTTACCTTCAACGATTTCTACCTTCAACTAGTGTTTTGGTTAAGATTTGAAACCAATGTTTTAAATTTGGAAACAAAAACAATGTTGTTTTTAAAATTTTGAAAACTTAAAATTAAAACTAGTTTTTGTTTTTAAAAATTTTAAAATTAGAAACCAAAAACCACCTCAAACAGAACCTAAAAAAATAAATAATTTTTTCATTAACCAGAACTCTTACGCTACTAATTAGTATTCTCTTCAATTTCTTGTAATTTAATGCGGACACATCTTATGTTTTTGTTTGAGTTTTAATAAAATTTTTGACTTATAAAAAATAACATTATTTTACGTTAAAACAATGTTTTCAATAAATGATTTAAGTAATAACATTAAATACCCAATTAATATTTAATAAAAAATATTATTTTTCATATATGATGATGTATGACACGATAATCCAATATAACTTAATAAACTTTATTTTAGGTCACTTGTAAACTAGTCAATTATCATAAACTATTTTAAATATATAAGAAATCAAGATAATTTACTTTGATAAAATGATAAATAACTGACTGTAAAAATCCCTAAATTAAGATTATTTTTTTTAACAATAGGAACTTTAATAATTATTTTTTTTACAAAAACGGTAAAAAGAAATAATTTACATCCAACTTTCATCAAAATAGTCAAATTTATCGCGAAGATAAAACTTATCAAAAGTAAATCTCATTATAATTCTTCAAAATCTTATAAAGTAATAAAATTAAAAATTATAAAAGATAGAATATGATCGGATAATAAGTTAATCCATTATCTGGTGTGTCAATATGATTTGACACAGCTATCCTATCTTGTACTAAAGTGTAATTATTATCTCAAGAGGAAAATTGGATTAGAAGTAATATTATAAAATAAATAATTTTTATTTTTTTCTCCCTATTATATATCATATTTAATATTAAAATACTATCGTATTATATTATATTAAGATGAACTTTAACAACCAGGAAAATGGCATGGCCTAGATGCTTTCAAAGTTGTACATATTATACTATATTATATTTATATGTTATACAATATATATAAAAAAGAAATATAGAATTTCTGTAAAAAATAATATATTATAATATACTAATATGCATTACAATTTTTATTTAAGATTTATCTTATATATTTATATTTATAATATGTTCGCGTCAATTTAAATTATATTATTCATTAAAATATTAAATCGTCATTATTCAATAATTTTAAATATTAATTATAATATTAAAATTGTATATAACTTTTCATAATTTAAAGAAAAATAATTGCGCAAGTAAAATAGAATCTATATAATTTAGTTAAAATTACAATATTAATAATTTTATATCATATATATTTATCTTGCTACCTAATGTACATTACAAACATTAAATAAAATTACAATTTATCATGTCTTTTTATAAATATTAATTGTTAATAGGTTAGATTTTATAAATGAATAGATTGGAACTTACGACTTCTCTCCTACCTTTTCCTCACACATATCTTATTATCTTTGTCCTATTAATGATTGTCAATATCTTATCATACCATGTCATATTATTCTTTGTTATGTCCTTTTATTTTTTATTAAGATTTGATTTTAAGCTCAACTAATTCTAGTTAGGATATCTTGGTGATAATTTTTTATTATGCTTAAACCCAATGTGTTGTATTGTACCATCCTGACGTCTTTAGAAGCCTAACAACCACCTTAGGGCCTAACACCTCGGTCGCAGCATCCCGACATCTCGGACCTTGGCAAAAGCCCAAACCAAGGGCCTATCTCCATAAAAAAAAAAAACAAAAAAAAAGGTAACTTGGAACTCCCTAAATAAGGTAACTTGGAACCATACCTTAAGACCTCCTTAAAAGAGGGATACCAGACCCCTCCCCTCCCCTCAGGTACCTAATTCTCATACTCTTTATTCTATCTTTTCACTCCCTCATTGACTTTGGCATCCAAGTCCCTTTTACAGGTACACACCCGTCTCTCGGAGCCCCGAAGCCCGAAGGATCAAGAAAACACCAGTTTTGCCAAACTCTGGTAAGAACATATGGTGTCGTTTATGAGAACATAAAAATTCCTACGTCCCCTCTCTATCCTATCCCTCATGGTGCAAACCCAAGGTGGCCCGCTACTTTCTGCGATGAACAATACGAGCGAGGCCAACCTCCTCGAGAAGTTAAGGAAAATGCAGGAGATGGCTAAAAAGCATGAGGTCTACCTACTCCTGCTTAAGGAAGAGAACATTGCCATGAGGACGGTGATCCAAGACCTCCAAGACCAACAACCCATAAGTGGTCCCGAGGACCATAACAACGACAACGAAACAAGAAGTCAACACCACGCAAATCGGTGACTCGGGCTCCCCCCTCATCAATGGTCCCCAGCAAAGGAGTATCCAAAGGAGACCACTCAGCTGTCACCACACCTCGAGGCCAGGCAAGGGACGAGATCACCAAGAAGGACCAAGGACCAGTCAAGGAGCCACCCATGTGCCCAGACAAACAACGAATAAAAGAAACCCCTTCATAGACAGGATCCTAGACTACCCACTGCCCCGAGGATGAAAACCCCTAACAATCAAACTCTGCAAAGGCACCAGCAACCCTGACGACCACATCGAGGCATTCCTCACCTAGATAAACCACTACTTCAACGATGAATATGTACCGTGCAAGATATTTCCCACTTCCCTTGCAGGCACTGCCCTTAACTGGTGGCCGTGATTACCCCGGTAGTCCATCGACTCCTTCGACACCCTGGTGGAAAAATCCATTGCATGTTACACTATTTACTGACCACAAAGAGCATCAGTCGACGACCTCATCGAGCTCCTACAAAAGGATGGCGAACCCCTTCGCGAATTCATAGATTGGCTGTTTAGGATGATTACTCAGATCGGGGACCTGGAGCTAGAGTAGCCCTATGCTCCACAATAAACACCCTGAAGCCAAGATGATTTGCGGACAACGTGGCAAAACGTCGGCCAAGGACCTTAGAAAAATTCATAGAACACTTCACCAAGTACGTCAAGATGGAAGAAGTCTTTACCCAGTGAATATGACAGTGAGTGCCCACCAGCAATAAGAAGGACCAACCAGGCACCCCAAGAAAGACCGAGAAAAAGTACACCATCGACCAATACAAGACAAAAACTTCAAGCATGAGAGCCTGGTTTCAGCCAAAGTACACCATATATACACCACTGACGAAATCTAGAGCATGCGTCCTGGAGGAGGCCTTCGGCATCGAGGTCCTATCTCTTCCTCAATCAGTCCCCTCCAACGACGGCACAAACCAGAGCAAGCATTGCTAGTACCATTACAATTATGGCCACACCACCGAAGAGTGCATCACATTGCAAGATAGAATAGAAGAATTGATCCAACAAGAGCGAAACTTAACCAGTTCGTTAAGCAAGACCACCCAAGGTCAACAAACACCCGTACCAGCGACGGTCGTCACTAGGCCAGACAAACGAGTAACATCAACATCGATGGTGGTGAGACTCACATCCTTCCCCTAACCCCAATCACAAGGAGCATGAACTGACCTTATCTCGGCAACTCGGGGGGTAATCAACATCATTGTAAAGGGATTCGCTAAGGGAGGACCCTCCAGCTCAGCTAGGAAAAAACACCTCCGTCAGCTAAGAACCGTCAATGTTGTCAACTCTACTCAACAAACGCTGCCTCCTATCACATTGAGTAACGAGTACTTTGCAAGAGACAACCTTAAGCGGAACAACCCAATAGTAATCATGACAGTAATAACACATTGGAAAGTACGCAAGATCTTGGTCGACCAGCGCAACTCGACGAACATACTCTACTGCCACCTTCAAAAGGTTGGACATCTTTAAGGACCTTATAAAGCCAGATCCCGAGCCACTGGTCGGATTTTTTAGACAGCGGGTCCAACCCCATGGCTATGTTGAGTTGATGACCACATTCGGAAAAAGGGCAACTCTCTTCCACCCTCCTCACACAATACATCCTGATTGACGCGAACACGTCTTACAACGTCTTCCTAGGGCGACCAACGTTAAATGCCCTGAGAGCCATCATCTCAACCCCCTACCTGGCAATGAAGTTCCCCTTTTCGACGGGGACATAGTCACCATCAAAGCCGACCAAGAGGAGGTATGAGAATGCTACATAAAAATCCTCAAGATCAATCCGTATCAGATCATAAGCAACCCAAAGACGGTCCACCACATTAAAAAAGTAGAAACCACAGGCATCTTAGCACTATGGACTGACTTTGACCGACGCACGAACGAGGACCAACGACCCCTCCTAATGAAGACACCCAACCCTTACAGCTCAGACTACTAGAGGGCCAATGCACTCATCTGGGCACTGACATCCACGACGTAATCATATTCGTTCTCTAGACTAATGTTGACCTATTCACTTAGAAAGCAGCAGACAGGTTAGGCATTGACCCCAATCTCATATGCCACAAGTTATCCACCTTCGCTGAAGCCACCCTGGTGTCACAACGATAATGAAAGATGGGAGAGAACCAGCAAAGGTTCGTAGTCGCAGAAACAACCGAACTGAAAGAAGTTGGCTTCCTACACAAATACAGTACACCACATGGCTATCCAACATCTTCATGGTCAGGAAAGCCTCGAGCAAATGGCGGATGTGCGTCACTTAATCATATCTCAATTGTGCCTACCCTAAAGACTCTTACCCTTTGCCAAACATGGATAAGCTTATGGACAGCTCCTCGGGCTACAAGCTTCTTAGTTTCCTGGACGCCTACTCAGGCTACAATCAAATATCAATGTACCTACCCAACCAGGAGAAAACATCCTTTTGCACCCATAAGGCGAACTACTGCTACAAGGTCATGTCATTCAACCTAAAAAATGTTGGGGCTACTTATCAACGGCTGGTGGAGACAATCTTCGTGGATCTAATAAGTAAGACCATCGAGGTGTATATAGACGACATGGTCGTAAAATTTGACCACGCTGCCAACTTCTCCATGATCATCAATTGAGTCTAACGCAACAATATGCATCTTAATCTTGACAAGTGCACTTTGGGGTTGAAGGCAGAAAATTCCTCAGGTTTATGATAACACAACGAGGCATGGAAGCTAACCCTAACAAGTGTTCGATGATCCTCAACCTACAAAGCCCTACAACCACCAAGGAAGTCCAAAAGTTAGCTGGCTGACTAGCCTCCATAGCTCATTTCCTACCCAAACTAGCTGACAGGAGCCAACCATTGTTCCAACCCCTGAAAAAGGACAAAGGCAAGTTTAGATGGATCAAGGAGGCAGAGCACATGTTCATCGAACTCAAAGAATTCATATCATATTCGTCCATCCTCTCTAAGCTCGACCTCAGCAAGGAACTCCTCCTTTACATGTCGGTGAGTGACCACACCATCAGCTCGGTCCTTGCACAAGAGAACAATAAAGTCAAGACTCTCATGTACTACACTAGGTGTGTCTTACAACCACCTGAAACCCAGTATCAGATGATGGAGAAACTATCCCTATGCCTCGTCCATTCTAGACAACGACTACGTCCATACTTCCAGAGCCACACCATACTTGTCATGAGCAACCACCTGTTCAAACAAATCTTGTGACAACTTGATCTCGTTAGCCAAATGGTTGCCTGGTCCATTGAACTCTCCAAATTCGACCTCCAATACCAGCCACAAGATCCCATCAAATCCTAAGTCCTAACCGATTTCATGACAGAATTATCGTCATTCAGCAAAGAGAATGCCCGACAGAAGAGGACCAAGAGGAATAGTGGTGGACTTTCCACCTCAAGGACTCTTCCAATCCCAAAGATTGTAGCGTAAGAATCATGTTCACCAGACCCGACAACCTCGAAGTTGAGCAAACACTCCAATTTGACTTTCAAACAACCAACAAATAGGCTGAGTATGAGGTCATGTTAGCTGGGCTACGCCTCGCTAAAGACATCAGCATCCGTAAAATAAGGTGCAACATGGATTCTCAGTTGGTCGCAGGACAAATGAATGGCACCATGCAGGCTAAAGAACCATAAATGCAGAGGTACCTCCTCTTCACCAAGAATGCCCTAGAAAGATTCGACGACACTACCATCACTCACATCCCCCGGGAAGACAACAGTCGGGCCGACGTGATATCTAAGCTCGCCGCCACCACCCAGTTAGCCCAGCGGCGAACGATCATCCAGGACCAACTATGCAATCCTAGTACATTAGGGCCTAAGGTCATGACGAACATGCCCATTTAGACTGACTATGATTGGAATGTCGAAGACAATGACTTTTCATTTTTTATAACATTTCATTAATTTAGGAATTAATGTAACATGCAATTAATCATATGTTATAATTGCATGATAATGGAATATTTAATTTTTCTTACACGAGTTATGATTTTGAACAACCACTTAGTTCTATAAATAGGGACTGAATTGTACTCAAAAGACAACTATTGAATTAGTGAAATTATAATTAGGTTTTTACCCTTTTGTGAGAGATGAATTTCTCTTTACAACTTATCAAAGAATTCTTCCTTGTGGCGTTCTGCTAGACTTATCAGGGGTAAATCACCATTTTTGTGGTGTTATATGACTTATCTTTCATTCTTGGAATGGCGTCATCTATCCCTTCGTTAAACCATTTTCATTCTTTTCATTTTCTTGTTTACCTAATTCTCATTTTTTTGTTAACATATTACCTTTCAACCTAGATAGATCCGCAAAACAAATCCAACCCCTCTAGATTTACATCAGACTGGCACACCCCACTAGTCACCTTTCTTCTCAGCCTTTTCGGTGATTCGCTTGAAGCTAAATGACTGCGGCGACAAGTCTCTAGTTTTACCCGTATCGAAGACGCCTATACAAGCGTAGCTTCTCACGCCCCCCACTTAAATGCCTAGGGACCAAAGAGGCCAAGTACATCCTCAACAAGATTCACCAAAACATTATTTTTTTGCCAAATTTCAATATGAACATGCATATTTTGAAAATTTCTTTTGTAAAATACATTTTATTAGAATTAAACATTATTTTTTCCGCAACAATCAATAACTCAAGTAGTAAAATAAAAAATATTAAAGTATAAATTTTAATTTTTTAACCATTAAAAAATTATACATAAATATATTAAAATAATTATAATAATAAAAGCATTAAAAAATTAATATTACAAAAAATATCCTAATATCTCATACTTTTACAATTTGAGATGCTGGTGGCATTTCCCTTATTACATTAAAAAATATTTTCGTTAAATGATTTAAGTAGTAACATTAAATACCAATTTAATGATTTAAAAAAACATTAATGGTCCTTGAAAAACTTAAATAAGTTTCTCTTGGGCTCTTTCGACAAATTGTGAGGAAATAGGCACAAAACCGCAAAGGAACAGTGGGAAGACAGTAAAACCTAGACTTGCTACGTGGCATCATCCTAATGGTCCAATAATGCAAGGAGTGTATCGAGCCATTGATTCAATTTCACTGTGCAAATAAATACAGAGCACTGAGCATGAGGGCCCCTCTCTTCAATACGGATAAGTGGGGCTCTCTCCATTGTTAGGGTTTGTTTCTCTCTGCCTTCTTTCCTCTCCCAATTTTATTTTACTTTATTTTTTACATTCACTATTTTTTTAATTACGAAAACCCCTTTTCCAATTCCGAATTAGTCTCTCTAATCCTTCGCAGCACCAGAAAGCTTCAAATCACAGTCAACGTATCAAAACTCTGCTTCTCTGATATTCTTTCCCACTGTAAAGCTTCTGAAATTCTCAAATTTAAAATCTTTTTCCTTGTTTTTCATCATATCTATCTGGGTTCCCCTTAATTAATTTTTTTGTTGTTCAGGATGGAAGCGAATCCCAGTCACGACGGCGAAGATATTTCAGAGACGCCGCCAATGGCGGAGCCGCCGTCTCCGTCTAGGCCGTCAGCGGCAGCACCGCAAATGAAAGAAGAGGTGATGGACGCGGAGCAAGTCGCTGACGTTTCTCTTCCAATGAGCGTTATTCCGACGCCATTGACGGTGTCAACGGCAGGGGCGAAGCGGCCGTCGAAGGACCGACACACGAAGGTGGAGGGTCGAGGGCGGAGAATCCGGATGCCGGCGACGTGTGCGGCAAGAATCTTCCAGTTGACGCGCGAGCTGGGACACAAGTCCGACGGAGAAACAATCCGGTGGTTGCTGGAGCACGCTGAGCCGGCGATCATCGAGGCCACAGGAACGGGTACCATCCCGGCGATCGCGGTTTCGGTGGGCGGCACTCTGAAGATTCCGACATCCTCGGCGGCGAGACCCGACGGAGAAGATATTCCAAAAAAACGTAGGAGGAGAGCCTCCAACAGCGAATTCATCGACGTGAACGAAAACCAGGTTTCTGTCTCTTCAGGACTGGCACCAATTGCGCAAATTACTTACGGTAGTGGTAGTGGTGGAGGTGGAATGGTTCCTCTGTGGCATGGTAACGCCTCAGGGCCTTTCTTCATGTTCCCGAATAGTTCAAACCCGCCTCAGTACTGGGCCATTCCCGCAACAGCGACCCCCTTTTTTAACGTCCAGGCCCGGCCCATTACGGGGGCCTTGGAGATGCAACATGATAACCACTCTGCCAATGGTCCTGCCGCCGCCTCTGATTCTGCCAACGCTTCCTCCTCTATCAGCTCACTCAATGTTACTACCACTGCTGCTTCTGCCTCTTCCTCTTCCTCAGCTACCACCACTCAAATGCTCAGGGATTTCTCTTTGGAAATTTATGACAAGAAAGAGCTTCAATTTTTGGGTCAACCGCCTTCATCTTGAATAACAAAACATTCAAATAAAAACATGTTCACTTTTTAGTCTTTTAGTTTGAGTTTAGACAATTCGGGTTTTGCTGTTTTTTTATTAATGGTAAGGATTTAGTAGGAACAAATTTTAATTTAATTTTGTTTATAATTGTAATGATATGTATGGTGTTGGGAAAGTGGAGAGTGAACGAGGGAGTTGGGGTCACGTGAGGTTGCGCACGTGGGGAACGGGTGGGGAAAGTGAGGTGGTTGAAGTTGGGTCATGTGATTGCTGGGTTTGGGCACGTGTCCCTATGATTTTGTGGGGCCCGCTGGTGGGTGGAACCAGCCTGGCCCCCAGTACACGTGTCCATTCTGGAGGCAGTACGGTGGCGTGGACCCCTTCTTCACTCAACAGGGCAGCCTTCTCAAGGTATCCTTTATTTTGGGTACAGGACTCATGTTAGGTCTTTCCAAATCCTCTGCCATCTTTTTTAGATCATTTCAAAATAAATAATAAATGCCTAATGCCTATCTATCAATTTCATTTTATTTTTCAATTTTTTACCCAACTCACTTTTCATGCCTTTTTTGTTCAAAATTAGTCAGATACCATAATTTTCATGTAGTTGAATGTAACAATAAGTTTTACAACTTGAATGACTCACTATAATATTTAAAATTCTGTCACAACAAAAAAAATTGCTCTATTTTAAAAAGATACCATTGACCCAATTTTAAGAGACAAAAAGACCAACATGAACATTTTTAAAATAAATTATATAACTATAAAAAGTATGTGAATGAGTAATAATTCGTCGATTGAGTATGGACACATTATAGATATGAACTCGCAAAATTTATCGAGATATAAGAATGAGTTGCCCCACACTATTTATATATTAATTAATTATAATTATCTTATATAATTACTTAAGTGAAAGTAGCATGAAATTATTGTTTTAGATAGTCTAATCTATAATCTTATATATTTAATTTTTTAATAACATGAAATTATAATGCTAATTAGTTTCAATATATGTTTGACAGTTAACGGAAAGTACCATTGTCACTACATGATTAAGTTTCATGTTTAATTACTTTTATATAATAATTACAACATAAACTTTATAGATTATTATATTAGTTTATTATTTTTGTAATGTCTCAATTTTGATAAAGTTTTCTAACATTATGTTAGCTTTTATGCGTATTATGTTTAGTCATTTATTGACTTATTAACATATGTCGGTATATTTTTAAATGCAGGAGTAGAAAAAAATATTATAGTAGCCTGCTAAACCCAACATTACCATCCTGGCCAAGTGTAATAGTCTATCTTCAATTGCACGACTTTTGCCTCAAGTTTAGAAACTCAACTAAAATAATTTTTAAATAAAATAATATTTTTTATTATTTATGGCCAAATGTAATAGTGCTATTTCTTGGACCATAAAAGACTGTTTCTCCTCCAACTAAAGGATCAACAGATGAAACTGAGGGATTGCTGGAATCCTTCTTGGGCTTCGATTTAAGTTCACCAGGTCCACCACTTAAATAAACTAGCAGAGTATAATAAGTGTTTTCCGTCTCCAAGATTAACACTTTCATCAATATGCCGTCGAAAACGTTGACCAGACTTGTACCTGAAATGCGGAAGTGCAGCATGAATGTCGGTTTTTTTAGTTGAAACAATAGAATCATAAATAAAAATGAAATGTCAACGAAAAGATTGGCAAACTTAAAACTTATACTATCTTTGCAATAAACTGAGTAAATTACGTAGATTTTTACTATTTCAACCAATAAATTTTTTAATGTAAGGTAATTTCGTTGACTTTTACGATAACTACCTTCAAATCATTCCGAGTATTATTTCTAATTGGTTTGGAGTGTAAGTGCATAAAGTTTGAACAAAAGAACTTTTGTCTCAGAAAAATAAACCAACCTATAGAATCTAATATTTGGATTCAGACCCACAGCAACCTTTTCCTCGAATTTTTATCTCAGAAAATAGTTTGCTGAGTCCAGACTCCCAAACAGAAGCTGCAAGGACAGAATCATCCACTGAAATTCGATCATTATCTCTATAAGCTTCGCCATAAGTTGGAGCTAGACTACCTTGATGAGCAAAACCAATTGCCTCAACAATTTTAGGAATTCCTTTGGTTCGGCAGAGGAGAAAAAATTCTGGACCTAAATCAAAATAAAATAGAATTGTTTAAAGATTAATAAGCACTTGCATGAATTTAGAAGACGTTGCGGCACAGTTTAAATTGCTTTGGAACATTAAAATTTTCAACTGAATTTGAAGCAATTATAAAAAACCTGAATTTAAGGTGAAGAAATGATCCAAGTGGCTTCTATTTCTCTGTTTCGATCTCAAACGTTAGAGCTTGAGGCACGGAAGCTACTCTCCCCAAAGTTCAGATGACCAATCCCTCACAATCATAACATGAAACGTTATTACAGTTGCACAGATGCAACATAACCTCTGGCCCCTAAAAAGGGCGCCTGCATATCCACCATGGTCTTGAACTGCTTCTCAATGCATAAGCTAAGATTAATTTGACAAAAGGTGACATCGGCCCTTTACCATAATTGCGGTGGTTTCTTGTAACTACTGTGAACTCCCATAACGAGTCCCAATCTGGCCATTAAGGGGAACATAGATAGACAAGTCAAAAAATCATTTAGGCTTGTCCGTTTAATCAAGAGAGGGTATTAATATGCCCCTCAAGGTAGATTTGATTGGCAAGGGTGTTTAATAGTACATAAATATCCTCATTTTGAGGATGGCTATTATCTCCAACTAAAAATTCATGACTCTTACCATCCACCCTTATAAGGCTAGAACCCGGAGTTTTGCTTATTCCTTTCTGCTTCATCATTCTCCTAACACTTCTCACTTCGGCCCATTTCTTGTTAGTTGCATACAGATTAGAAAGAAGCACATATATGCCACTATCTTGGAATTCAACATTTCGTAGTGCTTTCAACATTTTTTGAGTGAATCCAACATTCCCATATGTATTGCAGGCACTCAAAAGAGCTCCTAGGATCTGCTCATCAGGGAGCATAGGCATTGCCTTTATTAACTCCACAGCTGCCCCCACCAGTCCAGCCCTGCAGAGCAAATCAACCATGCATCCATAGTGTTCTAAACAGGGAGAAAGGTTGTGCCGGGGACTTATCATCTCATTGAAATACTTGCGACCTTCATCAACCAGACCAGAATGGCAGCAAGCTGTAAAAATAGCCAAAAATGTCACCTCATTAGGCTTTGCACCAGACTCAACAAAATCTTCAAATCGTGTCAATGCTTCTCTCCCATATCCATTTATTGCCAGACCACCAATATAGGCATTCCAAGTACGGATATTCTTAGAAGGCATTCCATTGAAGATCCGCTGCGCCATCTCTATGCAACCACATTTTGCATACATGTCAACCAATGCTGTGCCTATATGAACATCCCATTTGATACGGCGAAGATCAATGTATTCATGGACCCATATGCCATAATCCAGAAGCCCAAGACTAGCACAAGCAGAAAGCACACTAGTCAGTATAACCCCATCAGGCTCAAAACCTGAGCCCTGCATTTGACTGAACAAGTCCAGTGATTCCATGGGACACTGGGACTGCACTAACCCGCCTATCATACTAGTCCAAGAAATAATATCTTTCTCAGGTATCTCATCAAACAATTGCCTTGCATCAGTCACAGATTCACACTTCATATACATATCCAGCACAGCATTGCACACGACTAACTCCTCTTCATACAGACATTTATAAACCAACCCATGAATCCCCTTCCCCGAATTTAAACAACCCAATTTCCCACATGCCGAAAGTATGCTAACAAAGGTTGCCACATTAGGTTTCACATCCATTCTCAAAAACAATGCAATGGCCTCATTAAACAACCCAGCCTTGACATACCCAGATATCAAACCCGTCCAAGAGACCACATCTCTCACAAGCATGTCATCAAACACCTTACCAGCACCAACAGTGTCCCCACAGATGCTATAAACATGGACAAGAGTGTTTTGTACATAAATATCACACCACAAGCCCGTCTTAACAACCACTGAATGAAACTGTCTAACCTCTGCAATCCCAGAAAACTTCGTACAAGATTTCAAAACTGCTGGGAAAGTGTAGACATCAGGCACAAACCCATTCCTAACAGTCCATCTGTAAATCAGGACAGCAAGCCAGGGTAAGTGGCCAGAAGCATAGCCAGAAATAAGCAAATTGCAAGGGAAAGAGCTCAAGCTCCAATCAAATTGCTTGAGGAAATTGCAAGGGTAATGAACATCAGTGACATGTTTTCCCAAAAAGTTAGCGGCTTTGGTAACAACCAAGTCATCGGCAACAAGTGCAGAAGTCAATAGATGCGCATGGATTTGCTTGAAGGATCCCAAGTCGTTGCACTTGTGAATCAAATCCAAGAGCAGCCATTTCAGAGATCGCACACCCTTATTCATGCTAGTGATCAATGTTCAAAAATCCATGTAAAATCTCTCATTGATTATTTGTGACCCAACACTCATTATAAAAAACCTGAATTTAAGGTGAAGCAATCAAAATCCCATATTTAGTTAGACAATGGACATAAGAAAACCAAAATAGAGAGAAAAAGATGGAATTGAAACCGTAAAGAGATCGAAATCTCGGAGGCGAGTAATCTGAAGATTCTATTTGGGTTTTATGAGTGGTCATTTAACAGGAATAAGAAAATATTATTGTTAATTTCCCAGTTACTATAATTATAAGGATTATAAATAAATAAGGAAAACAAAAAAATAAGAAAAATAACCATCTCTTATGTTTCTAATTACTATATTTAACAATCATAAATTAAGTTTTAGAACGGGTCAAAATAGTACTTTTTACCAAATAATATTTTAGAGTTGAAAAGTTTAATTGACTCATTTTATAGTTTATATTTGATTGAAATAATATTTAGATGAAATCGACATAATATTTATTTTTTATAAAATAAATTTTTAGAATGCGTTAAAATATATCTAGAAAATGCTAAAAACAACTAATACTTTTTATTAAATAATTTTTCATAAACTAAAATAAAGTACATTAAACATGTAATAATCCATTTATTTTATTTATTATTATATAATAACATGAAATGTTTTAAAATTTTAAAATTTATTAAAATTAAAATTATATTAATGATTATAGTAACTAATTAAAAGTAATAAATAATATTTTTTTGTTACTGTGATACTTTTTATAATAGATAACATTAAAAGAATAGAAAATATTATTGTTAATATCCCAGTTACTATAATTATAATAATTATAAATAAATAAGGAAAATGACAATCTCTTATTTTTCTAATTAACATATTTAATTATATAACTAATTAAAATAAATTAGAAAACTTTAAAATAAATAAAGCTTCTTATCCTTCGTAACAATATATATACCATTATAGGAGGACCTTGATAATACTCTGCAAACAAAAGAAAAATAAATGCATAAAAAAGAATGGCCATGAATATTGCAATGTGCAGTAACGTTATAAAACAAAGTTTACATTGGTCTCTTCATAGAGTAAGCTCTAGAGATTGTTGTAAAAAGAGTTTTTACAAATAAATAAATAAAAAAACACATGGGGATATCTGAAATAAGCACAAGTATAAGAAAGAAAAATATTGACTTTTACCAACAACTGTTTGATTAAAAAACAAAAAATTGTAATAACTATTCTAGAGAGAATGTACAATATAAACAGAGTACAGTTCAAACAAATTTTACTCACGACGAAGTAAAATTAAAATTCCTTTATTTTTTTAATAAAATTCTTGATAAAAAACAGTACAGTACAATATAAACAGAGTCATCTTGTACAATATAAACAGAGTCATCTTGAATAAATTAAAATTACTAACATTTTAAGACAAAAATATTTATTTTTTGAGACTAAAATTAAAATAAGGACGGTATAAAAGTAAATAGAACCTTTATTTTTTTAGACTAAAATTAAAATTCATAATATTTTAAGAAAAATATATTTATTAGTGTCTCAACTCTAATTAGTGGAACAACAAAGATGTCAAACATGAAATACAGATGATTTCTTCCAATATGCTCACATTGATAGACAAGACAATGGACTCACATTAAAATGGGTCACATTCACATACTTTTAAAATATATTCATAGCATAATAAATATATTAATCAACAATTTGAAGTAATGCAATCCAACACAATGCACAAGCAGCATTGCACCATGAAAGTGGCAGCAAGACAACCTCTAAACAACACTGGGTGCTTGGCACTGTACTGCTCCAATACTCCACGAAACAAAAGAAATTAAATGAAATTGACAAAATTCACTGAAATGTAAAAATATATATTCCTGACAATTAGAGGGGAAAATAGGTAAAAAAATTATGTTTCTTAAACGTCAGATTCCCTAATTAAGTTATGTACATCTAGATATTCTCACTTTTCCTTTTTTCCAACTCACTCTCAAATTACACCTGAATTCAAACTAACGATTTATGATCCTTTTTACCATGATGTGAATTTCTGTGTAACTCTATATTTTACAAACTAGTATCAAATATACTTGCTCACACTGCCAAACAATTACCATAGTACCTTGACATTGCCAAATACAATCGAAAAGAACAACAAAATCATAAATAAAACCCACCAAAACCGTACCTTTACGAAGCGTGTGCAGGCTGGGCAGCCCCTTCGGAATCCTTCAGACGTGCATCAGTCCGTTCCGCTTCTCGTGTCCCTCAAAGCCGGTGGAGATCGTTGTGACGTCGGGCAGCGACATCGAGCCGAGCCGGTACCCGGCATTGCGGCGCCTCCTAGAGCTGCTGCGGTGGTGCTTCTTCGCCAGCGCCGAAGGCATCAAAATCGCTGCCGCCGTCCTCGACCAAGCGCATGAACTTGAGGAGCTGTGCGAGCGTCTTGCAGTAATAGGGTTTGGCGGCGAGGAGAGGTAATAGGGTTCGCAGAGATCATTTTTGGCATTTTAGTTTTGGAGGGAATGCCAAAAATTTGAAATGTGTTTTCGTTTTAGAGGGAACAGGGAAATAAGAAATAGCTGGTCGGGACTTGTGTGTTTTCTTTCTACTCTGTCTTATCATTTTTTTTTAACTTAAAATTTTAAAAGATAACTATTTAATAGTAATAGGAAATAAAATAAAGTTAGTTTTAGTTTTTAAATATTTTAAATTATATGAAAATTTATTTGAGCAAATTAATTATAAATTTAAGGTTTTTTATGTTACTAAAATTATTATTTTGAAAATGATAATAAGAAATAAATTTATTTAATATTTTTAAATTATAAATATATTTATTATTATTATTATATATTAGCAAAATAGTTATAAATTTAGAATGTATAGTAATATTTCTTATTAATTGCGGAAAAACACGTAAAAATATAAATTTTTTATCAAATAATCCAGAACTAATTGTTGTTTATCGTAAATTTTAGATTAAATAATCCAAAAATATTTAAAAAAAAATTATCCGAAATCAATTGATTATTAAAATCAAGTAACACATCCTTACTATAAAATTAATCATACAGTCAAGTTAATTTTTTATCTAATTTAAAATATAAATCAATTTCTATCTTCGCAACTAACACATCCTTAATATATTTAAAAAAGAATCAAGTTTCATTTTCTTTGATGCCATCGCAGCCGACATGGTTGAACTCAATGATGTTTAGTAAACTATCATAACTCTTTTTTGATTCATTATTGAGTTCAAGTTCACTATTAAGTTTATACTCTTTCTCGTCCAAAATTTTTATATTCCGAATAATTAATATGAAAACATAAGTAAAGAATTTTAGATTATTCAACTTTTTCTTACATTTTGATGGATTGATCCAAAATATATAAACAATAAGTTTTGCACCTCTCAAAGAATTGTTAGGTCATCTATACAAAGACATGTTAGGTCACTATGTTTGAAAATACAAAAAGAATGTGCCTTTAACTCTAAACAAATAAAATCCTCTTTTCAGGCGGACCAATACACAAAGTTTGGCAAACAAGAATTGTCAATCCTTATAAATATCTTCCAATATCCTGGAAGAGATCAAACAAATATCAAATTAAATGTTTTAATTGACAATATTTGGAATATTCCAAAATACACTACACAAAATGAACATCAAGTTACAAAGGTGAAACAAAGCATTATAAGCGCACTGTATAACTTTTGTTGCCAAGACAATAAAGGAGTAGCATTAACTTCTCCTGCCTCTCCTTCTGGGAAAGGTTTTACACATTTTGCCCTTATAACAGGCAAGAACAAAGGTGTTTACACCACTTTCAGAGACCTCAATGAGGCAAAACAAGACCAGTTATGGTGCACATACAAAGGCTTCTATTCAAAAGAAGAAGCAGAAATGGAAGTTCGTTTGGAAACAATCGATGAAGAAAAATAAAAATTGCCTTACAATTTGAGCCTCATGCTCAAACACAAACATATGTTACTGTTGCTTGCAGTATCCCACAACAAATATATCAAAATATCCTTTTGGGTAAATTTGGGTTAATATAGGACTTTCTGTTTGAGGTCCATGCTGAAACAACAAATTACGATGGATTATTCGTAAAAATACAAACATATTTCAATAACAGAAATCCTTGTTTGGGATCTTCTGATTATTGTAAAACCTTGGATAAGGACTGTACATGCCAATTAAAATTCATAGTCAGACGAGCTCAAATAAATTTGGGTTCCTTCAAATCACACTTATACAGGGATGTTCTGATAACTCCCATGCTACTACTAGAAGTTGACTGTCTCCACTCATTGGTGATACCTCCCACAGACAGATTTTCAGCTCTGTCTCCAACCTTATACTCAGTCATAAACGATATTCAGGCTGAACACATGCAACAAGTGGCTCTATAAATTACCACTTCTCCAAGAAGTGCATATCATCTTGATAGTTTAGCCACACATGTAATAAAGTTATTTATTGAGACAAATACAGAGATTTAGACTCTTACATTATTTGAGTATGATCCACTTAAAGGATTATCTCTAAATAAAGACAAATTGTACCAGTACAACCTCTGGAAGGCATACATTGAGGGTCCAACTGGAACTTCTCCAAAAGGGATTCCGAAATTTTTATGCTGTTAAAGGAAACCCAGAACACAAAATTATACTAGAAAAAGATAATGGATAATAAATTTCACCCATTCCCAATCGAGGCTAACCTTTTCCTCGTAAAACATTTTGAAAAAGAAAGGTTTTACAAAGAAATATATGAAGAAACTGGTGGCTATGGCCAGAACACTCCTGGGTTGTCATCATTTCCATCTGACTGTGACGACAATGAAGACCAGAGTCTTCTTGAGCAGATGGAAGAAGAAATACAAGATTTGTCTACAATAGTTCGAGTAAGACGAGTAGTTAAAAATTTTACCTGCGACAAAGTAATTTTACTTCTTTATCGAAGTAATAGACTGAAGGGTAAAATTTACCTACAAAATAGGTCGACAGTCACAAAGTAACCTCCTCAACAGGTTACCAGTCACAGGGTTACCTACAGAACCGGTTTCCGGTCACACAAATTTTCTATAAAATGACCATAAGTCTCTTATGCTGAGTAGGTCCTGAATACATTCTCCTCATTCTCTCTACACTCCTCCCTCTCTCTCTAAAACCTTCTCTGATACTTGTAAAAATTTCTCCATCAATAAAATAAGAAGTTTTCTGCAACCTCTCCCCTCTCCCCCCTCTTTGTAAGTATTTCCTTAATAACTTGTGCATATTTTCTTTCAAAGTATGAAGTAGTTTTCTTATAAGGTATCTTTGGATTCCCTAAGCAATAAATATTTAAAGATGCGATGATCATTTAAAGGCTTATCATATGTTAATTAAATTTACTTTCTATCAAGTTTATAAGCAGATGTCTAACCGGCTCTGCCAGATTCAGTAGCTTATAAACTTGTCCTGTTATGCAGATAATTTGTATAAATTTAATTTTCTATCAAGATTGTATGAAGATGTCTAACCGGCTCTGGCAGATTCAGAATCATATAATTTTGATTTAATTTCATCTTCGTGTATTCTCTTCTCCTTCTTTCTCATCTTCTTTATCTCTCTCTCCCTCTCTCTTTCTTAGTAGGTGGAAAAAAAATCTCAAATTCACAACAGAACATGTTTTTCTCATTTCACTTGATAACAAAGTTTGGAAGAGAGAAAGAGAAACCTTACTTCATTATATTATATTATATTATATTATATTATATTATATTATATTATATATATATATATATATATATATTATTCATTTTAGTTCAAAAATTTACAACTAGTCTTTAAAGGTATCAGTGGATCTTTTTTATTATGAGTAGTTCCCTAACAAGAAAATTTTGATTTAATGGGTACATGTGAGTCTCCCTAGAATTAAAGTTCAATTCCATTCACATGAAACTTCTTTGAAAAAGAGAAACCTAGCTCCATTTTATGTATATATTTATATTTTATTCATTTTAGTTCAAGAATATATATTTAGATTTTATTCATTTTAGTTCAAAAATTTACTTAGATTTTATTCATTTTAGTTCAAAATTTTACAACTAGACTTTAAAGGTACCAATGGATCTTTTATATTATGAGTAGTCCCCAAAACAAGAAAAAAATTATTTAATGTGTACAAATCAATCCCTTAAAATTAAAGGCAAATTTCTTGCACATGAAACTTTTTTCTCTTACAAGTTTTTTTACTAAGTTTAGATCACAAATTTTAATATATATACTCCTCCCAAATAGTTATTTTAGACAATGCAAAACTTTATACATTCCACTAAGGCGAACAAGTCACTATCGATTACAGCCGGCATCCAATAACTTAATAGCATTAAGCGAATCTGATTCAATAGTTAACGCATGGAACCCATGTCGATACACCACTGTTAATATGTGTTGAATAGGCTTCAGCCTTATCGACAAGACAGAAAGGAATCTGTTGGCGAACCCTAAAAGAAAGCTTTCTCTGTGATCGCATGCTACACCTCTAACTATTGCCTTTCTATGGTGAACACTGACAGTCACATCACAATAAATCTTAACCATCCTTGAGATGGGAGCCCTCCACACTTGGTTAAACTACATGTCAACATATTGAGCACCACTGTCTTTCAACATGAGTCGTGTTGTGTGGATATCCTTGGTCTCTTTTATAAATGCTTGAACAGAAAACACAACATGTTCCACTGTTTTACAAGTATGTTTAAACACGTATTGATTTCTTCTCCACCACACCCTGTTTATGGCTACAACAAATGTATGCCTCCACTTGTGATTAGCTTTCAAATTTGACATAAGCCATGATCCTAATTCCTATTGCACAAAGAATTTGTGATTATCTAAAGCTCCAAGTTTCCACCAAACTCTAGCAACGTGGATACAGTTTTGTAGGGCGTGCATCATAATCTCTGCTTCTTTACCACATAGAGCATAAACCAGATTATCTGTCATATGCCTCTTGAATCTCAACTCATTTGTAGGTAGGATTGCGCAGGCTACCTTCGACAAGAGAGTATGAATTCGTTCTGGGCTTTCCCACTTCCAGATCACCTAAAAAATATGATTTCTCTGGATTTTATCCATCCCAAAGATGCATATGCTGATTTAGTAGAGAAACTCCCATCTGTTTCCCTTGCCCACACTAGAACACCATCCTCCTTATCCCCTTTAGGTGCCTCTATGGCCAGATATCCTGGACCACCACGTTTGGCAACAAGTTTTCAAATTTTTGGGTAGCCCACGAACCATCTAAATTCACAAAAAAACACGCTTTATTGATAGTATGCAAATGAACATTTTCAGCACACCAGTTTTTCAAAGGGCACGCCCTAGGACTTAATTATCTCTCCAAAAATTTATCTCCTTTCCATTCCCAATTTTCCAAATAAGATTTCTCTCAACATTATGCCATGCTAGAAATTTGTGCTTTGATGATCTGCATTAATATGAAGTCTCGCACTCCCACCATACGAATACTTGGATCGCATTATTCATACTCGCAAGTCATTTAGTCAATGATCATCCTCCATTATGCCTCTGTAAGAAGCACAATGTTGGCTTGTTGTGTCATCCTCGGGCCTAGACCTCCCTCCTTTTTAGGTTTGCAGAGGGACTTCTAACCTAACTAGTGAATCTTCCTTATATCGTCAGAGTCACCCCAGATAATATCTTTGCATTTTTTTATCAATAATATTACAAACAGACATAGGCAATAGGTTAGTTTGCATCACGCATGCACCACTGACCTTGCCAGAGTAAGTCTTCCTACAAAAGATAAAATGTCACATTTCCAATTACTCAATCTCTGCTCAATTTTATCTGAGAAATTGAAACGATGTGTTAGACACACGATCATGGTGTAAAGGAATGTCCAGGAATTTGCCAAGATCATAGGTTGCCTGCAACACCAAAGCTTGGGATATTTGCTCTTAATGACTCCTATGGACATTTGCAGAAAAGTAAATCTTCATTTTTTCCTTACTAACTGTCTGCCTAAAACTTTTGCAAAACATTTACATCACTTTATCAATTTTACCTGATCCATGGTTGCTTCTACAAAAAGGAGGAGATCGTCTGCAAGAGCTAGGTATGCTAATTCAAGGCCATCCCTAGAAATCTAAATAGGCTTCCACATCTTGGGATTCACACAAGTTGAATCATATGAAATAGGCATTCAAGGCATAAGACAGAAAGATAGGGAGATATGGGATCACCCTAGCGCACTCCTCTTGATGACTAAAGTGATTCTAATGCCTCACTATTCCACAATAAATTCATGGAAGTAGAAGATATACAATGCCATATCAAATTAATTAGAGAGTCATGGATTCCAATGTCATTTTATGTGTCTTTAATAAAATTCCAATTGAGCCTATCATAGACCTTTTCCAAATCCACTTTTACAATCATTCATCCCTTACTACATTTCTTACACTTTGTTGAATGAATTACCTCTTGAGTATTGCGATTATGAATGAAATTAGCCTCGCAAGGGCCTACCGGTTTTTCATCATTATCCTTAACCTCATACCAATTATTTTAGTAATTGTTTTATAAGACACATTGCATAGACAAATAGGCCTCGAGTGTTTCAAGAACTCACATGATCAACTTTTGGAATAAGAATAATAAGAGAGGAATTTAGATTCACTACCTTCCGAGGATCCTTAAATACTTCTTCTATCATTTTAGAAAATGACTCCCCTACAATATGTCATTTAATCTTGTAAAAAACAACTTGTAGTCCATCTCCTAGTGCCTTAAAATTGCCTATGCTAAAAAGTGTTTTCCTAATCTCCATTTGTGACACCTGTTGACAAAGCAAATCATACTCTTTACCCACAGGTGTGGAAATGCCCTGGATGCTGGTTGGTGTACATTCCATAAGGGGGTTCAAATGACTCTAAGCAACCAACCAAAAGGGAAGGTGAATTGGATTTGCAAGAACTTTTCTGATTTTTACTTAAAACAAAATTTTAAAACCACTCTAATGAATCAGAATTTTTGCAGTTATTTGAGATTGAATGGAAATTGACCTCTTTACCAAATTGCATATAAGAATGCATAAGACTAATATAGATTTGATCTATTTCATATTTATTATCTAAATCATATTAACTAATATTACCGGAAGCGATAAAGCAATATAAAAAAATAAAGAATAAAGAGAGTATGCAAAACACGAAGCAATTATACTAGTTAACCCACAAACCAGGGCTACATCCATTTTCTCAATCTGCAAGACTCCCCATCTTGGATTGAAATCCATACTAGAATCAAATGTAGAGTTTACACCAAACTTGCATGCATAGATAACCACACATGCACTTCTTGAACACCTATCAAGAAAATGATCATAACACATGCAAAACCTATGCATGAACAATTTAGGAAACCTACCTAGGCAATCACATATAACTTCAAAGAAACTAAAGTTTATCTTTGATTCTTGATTATTCTTGTTGATCTTTGCTTTGAACTTGTTGTGGCAACGGTTTAAGAGTTTTTTCTATTCTTTGGAAACTCAGAATCTCATTCTTAATTTTGATTTTCGAAATGTTTAATCGTTTATGAAGTTTTGAGTTTCTCCCTTTTATATAAAAAGCTCACAACATTGTTTTAACATATTAAATTGAGTATTTAATCGATTAAAATATTCTAAGCTCAAGTCCAGAACCAGCTCGATCAATTTAATCGATTAACATAAGTATCTAATCGATTAAAATGTTCATCAACTATAATCAAGTCAGCCATATCAATTTAATCGATTATTTCAGGTGTTTAATCGATTAAGTGGTACAAATAATTGATTATGAGGGAATTTAACAAATTAAAACAACAGTTATGCAACTTTAACCTATTAAATTACTTCACAACATTATCTAAGCTTCATCTTGCAACATCAATGAGATATAACTAGATTTTTTTTTTAAACTTTTAGGAGTCATAAACTCATCCATGTTTCCATGACTTAATCAAGTTAAGAATTGAATCAAGATTAAAGATATACTTAGTTAAATTGAATCAAGATAATAATTACCTATATGGATTCGTGCAATGTTTCACAGACATTCAAACATAAAGCTATAATATCCATCTTAGGATAACTAGTGTTCATCATCAAAACTATGATAATGCAACAAACTGCATTTGGTCTTCTTTGCATTCCGAGAAAATCTCCAACGTTCCATATTTTTTGAGAAAATTTTTTTATAGAAAAGGCTAACAAACCTTTCAAGCTTCGTAGGGTCAGTGATCCAATTACTATTTGAATCTTGAATCATATCAATCTTATTCTTCCTTCTACGTACAATTGTAACACCAAGGAAGTATCTTGTGTTCTTATCTCCATACGCTAACCACTTTGCATGAAATTTTTGGAACCACAACAATTCTTCCTCCCGAATGGCTTGTTGATACTTCTGCCACATTTCTATTTGTTTCTCGTCCCAATAGCCGGACCTTTGAGTTGCCAATCTCTGATTTAGCCTTTCCAATTTCTGCTTGTTTCTCTTATGTTAAAACTAAGGGTGCTCATGGATTCAGATCAATCTATAAATTTGTGAACTCAAACTTATCCAATTAGATCTGTGAACCGATTCAGACGTAATAAGAACAAATTTGATCCAATCCAATTAAATTCATTCATAGATAGATCACATCACGAATTTGAACTTTGAAAATCTATAGATTCGTGGATAGATTCGTTCAATTTAAAGTTTAATATTTTTATCATAATATATATATATATATATATATATATATATTTAAAAATGGTGTAAATAGAATTTGACAATAAAATTTAAATTTTAAATATTATTTACAAATTGAAGATTTTAAAGTTAGAAAAAAAGATATGTTAAGTAGTGCAGTGATGAAGATTGCTAATTATTAAATTTTATTGTTTTTAGTTTTTTAAGATTTACATTCTATAATTTATAGACTACTTTTATATGTAATTTTAGTAACATATTATTTCGAAGAAAAAATGTATGTCTTAATATTTTGTTTACAAATTTTTATGTTTCTTATTTTATTTTCTATGTTTTATAGAAAATAAAATTAATGAAAAATATTTCTTTGTAATCCGTTCTTAATTGGATTTAATCGGATCACTATTTTTATTTTATTTTTTTGCAAATACGATCTAATTGAATCCGATTAAATTTGATCAGATCAAATTTCATTATACCCAAAATTCGACCTAATCAAATCCATGAACACTCCTAGACAATTGTTTTCATTAAATGCTTTAAGTAGTAATATTAAATACTAATTAATATTTTAAAAAACATTATTTTTCATACATTAGGATGTATGCGAGGATATTCTAATGTAACTTTTTAAGACGAACTATATTTTAGATCACTTGTAGATTGGTTAATTATGATAAACTATTTTAAATATATAAGAAATTAAAAAAAAATCACTTTGATAAGATGATAAATAATTAGACTGTCAAATTCCCTTAATTAAGATTGTTTTTTTAACAATAGGAAGTTTAATAAAAAAAATTTTACAAAATCTATAAGAAAAAAGTAATTCAAATACAACTTTCATAAAAAAAATAGTCAAATTTGTCGTGAAGATAAAACTTATTTAAACTAAATCTGATTATTATTCTTCAAAGTCTTATAAAATAATAAAATTAAAAATTATAATAGACAACATATGATAGAATAATGAGTTAATCCATCATGTGTTGTGTCAATATGATTTGATAGTGATATCCTATCTTGATAAAGTGTAATTCTTTTCTTAAGAAAAAAATTGCATTATGTGTTGTAACATTATAAGATAAATAAATTCTATATTTCCCTCTCTATTATATATCATATTTAATATTAGAATACCTATTGTATTAGAAACTAATAATTATTATATTACAAATGACTTTAACCAGAGTAGTCAAAATTATTGTAGAAATAAAAAATATTTAAGTAAAACTTATTATTATTCAAAATATTAGAAACTAATAAGATTAAGAATCTTGCTAACCAATATCCTAAGGATACTACTAAAACAATAAACAATTTTTAATTTTTCACGTAGATAAAACTTATTTAAACTATCTTGATACTAAAGTGTAATTCTTATCTTAAGAGAAAAATTGGGTTAGGAAGTAACATTATAAGATAAATAAATTTTATTTTTCCTTTTCTATTATATAACATATTTAATACTAGAATAACTATTGTATATAACTAATTATATTATATTATATTTTATTATATTATGTTGAACCAGAAATTAACAAGCAAGAAAGTAGATATGATATTATAATATGTATAGATAATTAAATATAAAAGGATAGAGGAAAGAGAATTTGTGTAGCTCAAATATATTGAATTGAAGTTCTTGATCTTCATGAACAAAAACTCTATGAATGATTATTCTAGAGATATGAGTTCAATAAGAACTCTTAAGGGTTTTAATACCTACTTTCTAGGGGATTATTTTAGAGAATGTGTGTGGTAATTTGATTAATGGGATGACAAATTTATAATTCCTCAGTGTAGGCAGACACTCCTCAAATGGGTTTTTTATGAGTGACTCAACCCATCATAGAGTCAATCTTACTATAATCTCATTCAAATAATCATAAAGATATTATACCATGTGATAAGATATGATTATCACCATATCTTAAATTATCAGATAATGACAAAAGATAATTTATTAACATCAATCCACTATTATTTTCAACATTCTCCCACTTGGATGGTATTAATCAATAATAAAAAAGACAAATCATTAAGCTGGAATGACAATTATAGAAAAATCTTATATTAAACAACAATATGAGAAATTTGAGTTAGAAAATAATATCAAATAGAGATATATATCATGCACGTTAACAAATATTTTTCATAAAATACATAGAATAATGTAGTTCAATAAAATGATACTACATGGTCCTAAGCATCTAAAAATGTTAAGAGATATGTTACTAAAATAATATTACTTCACACATATCTCATAAGATAGTTTTCAGACTTTCACTGATCTAAGACATCAAAACGTAACAAAACCTTGAGTTATAAAACTCCAAAGTTAAGTATTTGATCAGTGAATAAAAAAATGTTCTATTAATATAATTTTTACTTGAGTCTGAAAAATTGTAAATGTGAGAAAGCATAATTCACATGCATTTAAGTACTCATCATAACCCAACAACAAATATAATTACATATAGGCTACATAAATGCTCTATAATATTTGACATTTAACTAATCCGAGTTTCAGAAAATGAGGGACTATGTAAGAATCCGAAGACAAGTAAGAAATTTATAAATTCCCTACTAGGACCACATAGACACCTAGTTTATATAAAATGACACTCAGATTATTATGGCCACAAAATGTCAATTGTGCAAACACTTAGATAATTGGCCCAAACAAAAAATTCATAAGTACTTCAATAGTGCAAAATTGTACTTGATAGGAGTATTATCATAATAAGCACTTTTACAAAGTAGAAAATCATACTCGATAGGAGTATTGTATCTACAATATACTTATAGAATTTTGACCAAACAAAATGTGAAATTTTGGGTAAAAGAAATGCACAATACATGATTATATGTCAAAAAGATTAATGTGCAATACCCAACAAAATGCCCTTAACATCTATTAAATATGTTTATTAAAATACGATGAATTTTATGCATCTCAGTTAAAATAGGACAAAAATAAATAGTCAAGTCCTATAGAGTATGTCATATTATAATTAAATGTGCACAAGAATATATGACAATATAGATAGATAAGTCTCGAGACATAATACAAAATTATATAGTTTTAAAATTTTAATCAATTAAAATATGAAATTTGGGTAAAAGAGATACACAATGCATAATTGTATGCCAAAAAGATTAATGTGTAGTACCCAACAGAATGATATTAACATCTGTTAAAGATGTCTACAAAGATAAATGGATTTTATGTATCTCAATAAAAAATAGGACAAAAATAAATAGACAAGTTCTATAGAATATGTCATATCATAATTAAATGTGCACACGAATATATGATAATAAAAATATATAAGTCTCAAGAGATAAGACAAGATTATATATACTTCGACTCATCCTTAATATACCAAAAAAATATTAGAATTATTATTATGGTACAATAGTATTAAAAGTTGTAGTGATAGTGGGATAATGACTTTATAAGATAATAATAAAAGAGAATTAAAATTCACTATTTGTCTACTTAAGGAATTAGAAAGCAGTAGAATAACAAATGATTAATGAGAGAAGTGGATAAAAAAAACAATATGAAATCTACAAATTCATCCATAAGAATAAATAATTCTCACAAATGGTTTCATAATTAACCACAAACTAATGAATCCTTTAAAAATATTGAATCTTATGAGGATCTTGAAAAAGTAATTACATGAGTGAGAAAATGGATTTCTTGATAATTTTACATAGAATATGAGATCATAAGCAAATTCTCAAGTAATCATAAAAAATCAAGTGCTACAGTAACCAATATCCACACACAATTGAGAATAAAATGTGATTACACACAACAGAAAAATATGAGACCTATTCTAACAAATATTAAGGATATAATAATAAATAGTCTCTAACTCTCATCACAATTTATAACGAATATAAGTTTATTTATATATCCCAAAATAAAGCATATTACTTTTACAAGAATACCATCAACAATATTATAAAATATGGTATGGAAAAATTAATCTCTTCAAATTTGAGATTCCTACATTGTCCTTACAAGAATTGTATACTAATATTGCATATCAATAGAGAGTTTGTTATACAAGAAAATATTCTACAAGCGATTAATACAAAATCCTTAATATAGATCCCAACAACGTGATCACAAATAATGTAATAAGAAAAAGTAATTTTATCAAGAAAATTTGTTTTTGCACATGTATGATTAATTGGACATTTAAGGTGAAATTCTTCTATCAAGATAATTTATTTTATAAGATATTAATTAAAATTCTAATATACAAAATCCTTCCACTTGTCAAAGAAAAAACAAAATAGATGACATAACAAGAAAATACCCAAAGGACAAAATAAAATTCAACTATTTCATTATCATACTAGAATTATGTCAAGTAATGTCATACCGATAAAGTAAGTCCACTACCTACATAATATATATATATATATATATATATATATATATATATATATATATATATATATAGATAGACAGATAGATAGATAGGAAATTTGCCCCAAAAAAAATGCAATTTTTATGTCCAATTAAAAGTTATAATTCATTATGGAACAAAAGGAAAATTATAGTATAAATTTTGGTTCCATATAAATATAACTAAGCATGATAAAATTAGGAAAATAAACTAAACATTACAAAATTAGGAAAACATTATGTAATTCTAAAATTCTAATGCCGACAGAGTGTCTACAAATCATTAACATAAACAAAGAGAAGTACATTGTATAATACCAAATTACATTAACAACAATACGCTGATAGGGTATAATTATCATCAATGCAATAAAAAAAATAATTATATCACAAAATTCACATAAATGCATCCAAAATAATGAAATTACAATTATGTAAATGAAAAAAAAAAAGAAATTATGCATATTGTCCAATAAATTTTCATAATTTTAATCATATATATTATATGACCAACATACAAAATTCACATTACTATACCCATGATAGATGAGTAATAATAATGAAAATTAATAAAGAAAATTATGCGCACAAGAGAAGGACAATTAAGATTGTGCATAATTAATAAAATGACCTAAAATTAATTTATAAATGATAATTCAATATTAAAGAGAGTACAATATAATTTGAGAATAGAAATACTGTAAAGAATTATCACAATGAAAATAGGTTCAAAATTCAAGATTATAATAGTAAAAAAATTTAATTTAATCTTCAATTAATCAAATATTTTTTTATGCTAAAAAATATCAATAATATTAAAATATTAAATAAATATGGTATTTGTGAAAAAATAAGAATACAAAAAATGAGCAACCTCATTCGATGCTTCTAAGAGTAAATTTATCGTATCAAAACGATAAAATTCTTATTTGACCAAATAATCACAAAAATATGGGTATAAAAAATGAGTCCATGACACCCCTTTAACACTTCCCAAAGTAAAGTTAACACAAATCGCCTTATGTTGGCTACACAAATAACTCATATTGATCAAACATAAAAGCATAAAAAGGAAAACCCTTAAGTAATTTTGAAAATAATTTACCCAATTTAAAATAAAACTAGGTTTTAATGGGGTAACACTTAAAGAGAAATTTCAATATAGAATTTACCCATAAGGGAATGAAACTTTAACATATTATTTTAACAATAACAAGTTGCGTAAACCTTTTATTATTTTTGTGCAAAAGATAATAGTGAACTATAATTTCACTAAAAACAAAAAAAAAATCTTCAATTCAAATTTAATTCTCTAATAAGAAAACAACCATAATATTATCTAATTTGACTCTAATACCAATTGATGGAAATAAAAAGAAAACCCTTAAATCAATAGATACAACATTATAGTATGTATAGAGAATTAAATATAAAAAGATAGAGGAAAGAGAATCTGTGTACCTCAAATATATTGAATTGGAGTTCTTGATCTTCACGAACAAAAACTCTACAAATGATTATTCTAGATATAGTGATAATCATATCTTATAATATCTTTATGATTATTTGAATGAGATTATAGTAATATTAACTTTGTGATGGGTTGAGTCAATCATAAAAAACCCATTTGAGGGGTCTCTGCCTACCCTGAGAGATTATAAATTTGTCATCCCATTAAGTAAATTACCACATACATTCTCTAAAATAATCCCCTAGAAAGTAGCTAGTAAAACCCTAAAGAGTTCTTATTGAACTCATATATCTACAATAATCATTCATAGAGTTTTTGTTCATGAAGATCAAGAACTCCAATTCAATATATTGATATTAATATACATACATACATACATACATATATATATATATATATATATATATATATATATATATATATATATATATATATATATATATATATATATATATATATACACACACATATATAGCATATTAACATGTATTATTATAAATAAAATAGATAAGGTTTTTACATGTTATACGATATATATAAAAGAGAAATATACAATTGCTGTAAAAAAGAATATATAATAATATATTAATATATATTACAATTTTTATTTAAGATTTATCTGATATATTTATATTTATAATATGTTTTACGCATAAATTTAAATTATGTTATTTACTAAAATATTAAATCATTGTTATTCAATAATTTTAAATATTAATTATAATCCTAAAATTGTATATAACTTTTTATAATTTAAAGAAAAATAATTGCCTAAGTAAAATAGAATCTATATAATTTAGTCAAAATTATAATTTTAATAATTTGTAGGAAAATAAACTAAAAATAAAAATTAAAAATTAAAAAATTAGAATGAAAAGTAATTTTTTCATCTCAACATAATTTTACATCATATCTTTATCTTGCTATTTTACAGAAACATTAAATAAAATTACAATTTATCAAGCTTTTATTTTTTTTATAGTCAAATGTTAATTGTTAATATTTTAGATTTTGTTAGTGAAGAAATTCAAAGTCACAACCTTTCCTTCCTATTTTCTCCCCACACGTGGACATTGCTGCTATTGTCCTATTAATGATTGATCATATCTTATCATACAATGTCCTATTATTCTTTGCCATGTCCTTTTATTTTTTATTAAGATTTGATTTTTAGCTCAACTAATTCTAGTTAGGCTATATCGGTGATAATTTTTTATAAAGCTTAAGCCCAATGGGTGGTATGTTTCGAAAATGGGATTTTGAATTCACATTTCCTAATATTTGAATTAACAAATACTTTTATACATTTTTTCTCAAATTCCTATTTTATTCCTAAACCTAATTCTCCTCTCTCTCCCCACAGCTCCTGCTACCTTCTTCTTCATTTCCTCCATCACGCTTCCTCATAACTTCTTCTTATTGAGTTCCCTCTCCCCCTCTTTTCAACCACTTCTCTCCATGTTTGTGTTTTTGTTTACAGTAGGTCCTCTTTCCTTTCCCTTCTTTTTCAAGAAGTTCGTAAACCCTTTCTGGCGAGCTCTACTGGATAGTTAAATCGGTAAGCTCTCACTGTAGAATTAAAAAAATTTCAAATTTTTTTAACTCTCTGTGCGAGAACTTCTAGAGAGTTAAAAAAATTCAAACTTTTTTAACTCTTTGAAAAGCTCTAGCTAGAGAATTAAAAAAAATTCTCTAAATTATATATCTTCCTACTAATGTGGTTCTTTTATTATTTGGTCATTTTTAGAGTTGTTCACATTACATGTTCAGAAACATCAAAAAGTTTAGGAACATTAAGATATTAAACTTAGAGAATGAGAACTCATACACGTCATAGAGCTAGTTTCCCTTTTGGGATTTGAAGGGCGCAAAGACTATTGATGTTACTAATGCTGTTGGATCAAACATTTGAGTTGATAGCAAAGGACCTGAAGTTATGCGCATTGTTCCTCATTTAAATAAGGTTAGGTTCTCATGAAAATGTTTTGTTGAACTGTTCATCATTGTTGATGCATAAATTGTCTTTGTGGATTTTAAAATTATTTAATATATGTAAGAAAACTCATTGTTCCATGTTTGCTAGTGCTTATCAAGTAATTTATTTTGTTTGTATGGTATGGATTTATTTGGAAAAAGAATTGTTGTTCATCAAGTTAATCTAGAACTTATTAGGAATAGATGCTTACCAATTACCAAAAGAATATACTGATGAATTTCGGCCTTGATATATTTATTTGGTTGTGGACTTTTTATTTTCCATTGAACTTTAGAGTTACTAACTTTGTTACCTAGTGGGATATGGCATAAGCAAAATTATTTTCAAACTTTCTTTACTAGCAGCCTCTGAAACACATAGTTCAAGGAACTATATGTAGTAATAAAAAAAATTAATGAATTTTTATTATCTTAATTTTAATTTGATTGCTTTCTGTTTGTGGAAATGATTGCAATGATGTGGGTTTGAAAATTAAAGAAGAAAAAGAAAACCTTCAACGAGAATCACATGGGCTCAATAATTATTGTTTTGAGCTTATGAGATTAAATAAACCACTGTGAGTGGTTATTTTGAACATTTGTAAGTTGTAAGTGAATAAACATGCTCTCAAAATAATAGATAAGAGATTTATTCATGAGTTTAAGCTTTCGTTTATAAGCAGTTGCGTTCTAAAGAGTAAAGGACTTTCATTTAATTGGTCTTATGTTTTTGGGAGAGAGCAGTTGGAGGGAACATAATGAGATTTAAAATGTAATGGTGGTTGACAAGCTCATATGATGGTGATTTTAAGTCAATCCAGACTGTAATATGATGAACTACTAAACTAGTGAGGAGCCTCCCCGTAAAGATTGATCTTTTGGGACCAAAGAGTTTTATTTATCATTCTCTGGATTGATTTTATAATAATGCTTAACCGGGACATACAATTTTATATTTTTTATTCTTTTGGGGAAAAATTAGTTCTATTACTAATAAGAAGATCAATATATATATATATATATATATATATATATATTTTAAAAAAAAGAAATTCCTTCTTAAGGTGAGAAAACATTGGTTTCTATTTAAAGTTTCTGCTTGCCCATTGCAGGACATAAATGAAGGATGGATTTCAGACAAAACCTGTTTTTGTTATGATTGTTTGAAAAGGCAGAGGTTAAATGACCCCATATTCGTAGTCCTAATGGACACTTTAAGGTTGTTAACTAGTGTGATGCCGTTACTGTGGTAGCAGAGATTGCCTGTGGTAGCAGAGATTCCAGACAAAACCTGTTTTCTTCTATAAAATACATTTTATTAGAATTAAACATCATTTTTTCAACAACAACCAATAACTCAAGTAATAAAATAAAAAAATATTAAAGTATAACTTTTAATTTTTCAACCATTAAAAAATTATAATAGATATATTAAAATAATTATAATAATAAAAGCATAAAAAAATTAATGTTACAAAAAATTTACTAATATCTCATACCTTTACAATTTAAAATTTGAGATGTTGGTGGTAGCATTTCCCTTGTTACATTAAAAAAATATTTTCATTAAATGGTAACATCGAATACCTATATAATGATTTAAAAAAACATTAATTGTCATTGAAACAGTTGAATAACTTTCTCTTAGGCTCTTACCCCGACAAATTGTGAGGAAATAGACACGAAAGAAGCAAAGGAATAGTATGAAGACAATAAAACCTAAACTCGTTATGTGGTATCATCCTAATGGTCCAATAAATGCAAGGAGTGTATCGAGCCATTGATGGTCTCTCTCTTCAATAAGGATAAGTGAGGCTCTCTCCATTGTTAGAGTTTGTTTCTCTTTGCCTTCTTTGCTTTCCCAATTTTATCTTACTTTATTTTTTACATTGACTATTTTTTAATTACGAAAACCCTTTTTCCAATTCCGAATTAGTCTCTCTAATCCTTCGCAACACCAGGAAGCTTTTGTTCCTGCTAATTATCAATGAGGTCTTGATTCGAACTCTTAGTATAAAATCTAAATAAGTTCCTGTAGTCGATCCTCGTCGAGCCGGGGTGGCGTACCTGTAACCACTCCAATGCCCAAGTCAGGAGATATCAAGGTGGAGTAATTATGATGTGAATAGTAAACTTACCTATGCCACTTACCCTTCTATTTATAGGTTTCATGGTGGGCTTCTGATTATGGTTGTGCTAATTGAGGCCCAATTCTATGTTAATCATACCTTCCCCCTAAATGCCCATTTACACAGTTGCAAACAGGTTTAGCTAAATGTTGAGGTGTGCGCAATGGTCGTTAAGCGAACATGTTTCCGAGGTTATGTCATCCTCTAGGGTTTTCCTGATATACATGCCTCCCAGGCCCAGCGTGACAAAGTCATGATGGGCCTAAATATTGGTTTTGCGGTTATTAGGTTGACCTAGCATTGTCAGGTATGTGAATCGTCGCGATGCTGGTGCCTAATGGGAGTAGGTGCCTAGGCATAGTAGGCACTGCAACGTGGCAAAATTCAGGTGATTAGTGACCGTTGATGGTGTCTGATGTAACGATGGAGGAAAACAAACGCCTCGGGTGACGCAACCAGGTCATCTATAAATAAAAGTGGTGGCCTACCATCCCATCACGCTTGTTGTCGTTTTGATTTGTGCCATGATCATAGAGATCGAAGTCTTCTTAAAGAAATGCAAAACCAAGGTGTGTAATGTTTCTTAGCGCGAATAAGTCATCTTTAATTGGGTTATCCCAGGCTGGGTCGTCTGAGGATGAAGTGAGTGAGAATTCTAGGATAGGGAGTTTGACCTTTGAAGGTGAGACCTCCAGTTTAATAGAGGTGATATCTACCCGCGTTGGTGATCCAGTGATGGCTACCAGGCCCATGGCCGAGGTAGCTAGTAGTGATCCCATCCCTTTAGGATACAAGTGGGTAAACCCCTTCATTTTGGCATACAAATCCTGACACCAAAAGGTCCAGGATCTAGAGTGGCTTGTTGATAACTTGGAGTTTACCCAACCAGACGTAGAAGAGGACATCTTTACCATAGATGTGTGCAAGAGGTCTGGTAGGGTGTGTTTCAGGCGGGGTGACTCCGAGGAGGACTTCTTCTATATGTATGATCATCTTTTATCGAAGTTTCACGTCTGTCTACCCTTTGACAAGTTCATAATGGCCATGCTTTGTGTATTGAACATCGCACCATGCCAACTTTATCCCAACAGTTGAGCAGCCCTACAAGCATTTCAGACGCTTTACAGGGCCTTGTCCATAGAGCCCAACCCTAGGATTTTTCTTTATCAGTATTGTCTTCGGTTTGGCGAGACTCAAACAGGGGTCTCACTCACGGGTCAGCAGAACTTTTGTCTATTCACCCTTACACCTCTTCTCTAAAAGACTTTAAGAGAAGGTTTTTCAAAGTGAGTGAGAGGGCTAGAGGCCAGAGGTACATTTATGATGAGAAGGCTCGTCCCAAGTTCCAATTTTATTGGACCAAAAACCCTCATCGATTCAGTAAATGGCCGAAGTCGCATATGTTGGAGAGCGACTTAAAGTTGCTTTCCATTTTTGACAAACTTCCCCACCGACTTCATACCAAGTCTATGTTGAAGTTAGCCTTGTCTGCTGATCTCGGTCCCAGGCTAGATAGTAAGTTAATGTTTCCAGTGTGCTTTTTTATTATTTTTAAATCATTAACTTAGCTAATTTGCATTGGCGCTAGTATTGTAATGGCATATCGAAGGGATCCCAATTTTCTTTCAAGAAGATCTAAGAGAGTCGCCCAGGAAAGCCAGGGGGAAAAGGTGGTTGTCAAGGGCGCGCTAGTGGGTCAACCCGACCTACTATCTCCTCCAGACCCTACCAAGAGAAGAAAGGAAAATAAAAAATGAAAGGAATTCGAATATGAGACCTTTAAGAAGTTGACTCAAAAAACGCTTAACTTCTAGAAACAGGCCGATACACCTGACACTTGCATGTTGGAGGGATTTTTCAGGGCAGACCTCAGCATAAGGAAGAAGATAAAAATAATCGGGTACACCCCGAAGAAGGTCAACCTTGTGGACGGGCCCACCTTGAGGAGGTCGCAGCGACTTATACATATTTGCAAGATTGGGCCTGGGTGCTAAGCCAGAGGCTAATTCACGACACCTTGAAGGATACCAAGGCGAAGAAGCTGAAGAAAGATCTGCAGGACACCTTGACTTCCCTCGCCGAGGCTTTGTTGACCAACACAAAAATGGTAGATGAGTTGGCTGACCTTCGGGCTAAACTGGCAGTGGAATTGGACAACCAGAGGTTTGTTGAGGCTGAGTTGAAAATAAAAGAGGCCAAGCTAAAGACAGGGAAGGAGGACTTGGCAAAAGCCCAGTCAAACCTGGTGGAAGCAACCAAGAAGGGGGCAAAGCTGAAGGTGGAGAAGAATAAGTTGACTAACGAGGCGAAGGTTTGCGATTGAGGGGAACCATATAGAGGGTTTCAAGAAGGTTGTCTGCCAAGTAGTCTTCATGTTCCAAGACGTGACTCGATTCGATGTCGATCATGACATCTATGACGGTCACATGGTTCCCGAGAATGACATTCCTGATACCCCCCATCCTGAAGATGTTCCTCTAAGCTGACCCCAGGCGCTTAACACTTAGGTTTTTTGTTTTTCTTGAAAATATTAGAGTTGGTTGGGTCATTTTTGGTGACTTTTTTTGGTAACCATAGGGCCAGGTATAGGTCCTTTCATGTAGCAACTTTTATAATTAATATATTTAACTTTTCCTATTTTTAACGATGTTAGTTTACTTTCATGTCGTATTTAATATTAACCATTTTAGAGTTCTCAACATACATGAGACCATGTTGGGGTCTTTGTAAGGCTATAGTTGATTAATGCAATATAATCGTGTAAAATTGACTGACGTGGTCGCCGTTATCCGAGGTGAGTTCGGTGGGAGTTGTTCAGTAGTTTGAATAAGGTTGCCCCACCATGTACATTCGCCAAGAGTTTTTCATTATGAACAAACTGCTTTGCCGACGTTGCATAACTGATCGCTTTATTTTATCGAAGCTTTTTGCATTGCGTTGGTTCAGGGCTTTTTATTTTTTAAGCAGTGAGTTCATAAAGGTAGACATAGCTTTATTTATCAATAGGGTGCCTTGTTAAAACCTCTATAGCCAAAAACCTTTTTGGGAAAAAGACCACCAGTAGGAAAAAGAGTACATCTCGATGCATGAGACTTAACTATAATAGAATTTGAGGTGTGTGGCGTTCCATGTCCTCGACAAAATTTCTCCTGAGAGATGCTCCAACTTATAGGCTTCATCGTTTAAACTTGCCAATATCCGGAAGGGGCCTTCCCAATTTGACGCTAACTTTCCCTGGCCATGTTCCCATCGCACGTCTCCCTACATTCGCCACACAAGGTCCCCCCTGCCTGAAAGATCTCAGTCTCTCCTTAGATTTGTACTTCCTGGACACCCTTCGCTTTCCAGCCTCTTCACAAATCGTAGCTCTATCCCTCATCTCTTGCACCAGGTCAAGCTCTATTAACATTTCTTTATTGTTGGTTTCATCATACAACTACCTTCAAAGTGAGGGTTCTCCTACTTCCACAGGAATCATGGTGTTAGTTCCATAAGTAAGACTGTATAGGATTTCCTCCATCGTCGATTGCGGCGTGCATCTGTATGCCCAAAGTATCTCGGGTAACTCCTCGACCCGCTAACCTTGATTCTGCCCAAGCCTTTTCTTCTTGAGTTCGTTCAAGATGACTTTGTTAGCGGCTTTGACTTGTCTATTCGCCTGGGGATGTTTAGCTGAGGTAGTAAAGTGGTTTACGTGCAACTCCCTTAGGAATTCCTCAAATCCTTTGTCAGTGAATTGTCACCTATTGTCAGATATGATTGTGTGGGGTACACTGAATCGGAAAATTATATTTCACTAGGTAAATTGTTGGACATTCCCTCTGTAATCCAGGCTAGGGGCTCAACTTCAATCCACTTCGTAAAGTAGTCGACTGCCATAAGCAAGAATTTGCATTGTCCCCTCCTTGGTGGAAAGCGATCGAGGATATCCATCTTCTATACTGCGAAGGGCCATAGCAAGGTGATGCTTCACATTTCATATGGTGGGGCTTTAGGGACACTTCTGTGTTGCTGACATTCTAAACACTTTTTAACAAGGACATCGACGTCTCATTTAAGTGTGGGCTAGTAATACCCTACTGATGTGACCATGCCTAGCCAAGGACCTATCACTAGGGCCATGGCTAGAAGAATTGAAGAAGACCTAGCCCTTGCAGACAAAGGAAGACTTCACCTCCTATGAAGAGTGAAGATATTAGGCTAGAGACTTTAGTTAATAAAATGTAATTTTCCTTTATTTTAATTTTGAGGAGCATTAAGAATTTAATTTGGGACATGTATTTAGTCCATTTTTTATTTTTACGAGGTGTCTTAGGAATTTAGAGGGTGAATTTAGCTTTTTGGGTCTTTATGAAGGAAATAAGGGGTAGCCTTGATATCTACACCCCTCTTTTCTACATAAACCCCCTAAGCTAATAAGAAGGAATCTTGACCCTTGGTTTGAGAAACTTGGGCACCAAGTTTGATGATCTAAGGAGGGAATTGTTTCTCAATTCTCCTCCCTTAGATCTCTCCTTTTAATCCCAGCCCTTCTTTTTTAGGTTATCTTGTTCAAGAGGTTAGCTACCTCTATAAATAGGAGCTCCTCCCTCACTTGTATTTTTTACACTTGAATTTAATCCTAGAGACCATATTGGTTGAGGTTCTTACCTTTGAGTTTCCCCCTTTCTCCTTTGTGAGAGCTTCTAAGAGTTATCAAGGGACCCCTCCCTTGTGGCCTCTCCCCTTTGGCTTATCAAACCTAGTATTTGTGGCGCCTCACCCCATTCCTTTCCTCTCCATAAATCTATTTCCCTTCCAAGTGAATTTAGAAAGGATCCTTTGGGCACGTGATCATCAAAGATCACATCAAGTGGTATCAGAGCCACTTTTTAAAGGTCACGTTCTTTCTCAATTTTTTTTTTTGCTTTGTTGTTTATTTCTTTGATCTCTTTATTTTAAAGTCCTTCATTTTTTGTCATCTCTATTTCCTTTATTGTCTAGTAGTATAGTTTTTTATTCTTGCTATTACATGCGCTTTTGTTTTCTATCTACGCGCCTATTTTCCATTTAATTTGATGCGATTTTATTTGTCCCTTTCTTTGCATCTTATTTTTGTGTTCAAGTTGCATAATTTTCCCTTGGTTTTTTATGTTAAAGTGTGCCTAAGAAGTTGTGACCATTAAACCCACATGGTTGAGGATTTTTCCACACCATTGTGGTAATCAACTTTGGCCACTTTGTTGTGCCTTTTGTTTTGAGTCTCTTGCTGAAATTTTTGCTCTATTTTTAGGTGTGTTATTTTTTCTTAATCTTGTGTTTTGTCAAATACTAGTCATGTTAGTTTCCTATTTTGTCTCATTTAAATTCCATAGATTTTAGCCTCTTAAAATTTTTACAAAAAAGCTTTCAAAAACATTTTGAATTGAGCTCCTAAGAGGTGAACCTCTTATTGAGTCTTTTAAGTCTTTTATGATTTTAGTTCAAGCATATTAATCTCTTTGTTGTTCTTAAATATTTGCTCAATTCAATCTTTATATGTTTCTTGTTTTATGTTGAATTATTAGTAGCTTTCCACTTGGTTTACCTTCACTATTGGTGTCTCTTTATGGAATTTTAGCTTGGGTGAATTGTGTTAGGAATTTGAGCAATCAATTTACTTCAAAATCAGCCCTAAATCATTCCTTAAGCACCATTAGTTCAGTGGTATTTGGAACTACTAAGTTGTTTTGCCTTTAGTTGCATGCATTGCTTGAAAATTGTGTGACCTTACTTTGTGCTTATTCACTCAAGCGTTATAATTTCAATCATCCTCATTAAAATTTCAATTCAACAAGCTATTAGGTGCAGCAAAAAGATTAGAAAAAGTTAAAAAAAAATAGAAAAAGTTCAAGTTAAAAAAAAAAAAGAAGATAAAGAACTCAAAGGAAAGACAAATTTGAAGTTGTGTACCTAATAGTAGAAACATTTGATATGAGGAATCAATTGTGATTAAAAAAAAAAATTACTTGAGTAAGCTTTTTAGTTTTGGTCACTTAAATTTTATTAAGTGTGCAACTATTGGTTTCATTTTTTTTGTTTGAGTCTTTTTTCATCTCTACTCTTAGAGCTAATATAGGAAAGTTATTTGTGTGCTACCTTCCTTTGTGAGCCTTGTGTTTTCTTGCTTGTCTTTTTTACTTCTTTGAGTTTGTCATTGTTTAATCTATCAACTTGGATTTGTGAACCTTGTTTTGTTATTCACCTTTGTTTGTTGTCTTGTGTTGTATTCGACCTTGGTAAGAAAAGGTTGGGAAAGGTTCCATATATAAAATTTTGGCAAGTCCAAACAATAGGAAACAAGAGTAGCATTCTTGGGGTGAGTTGATGCAACTCAAAGGGGCTTGATCAAAAGGAGACAAACACCAAAAAGCTTGAAGTGAAGACTTTGTTTTATTTTTTTTATTCTTTGTATTGTGTATACTTAATTTTAGATTGGGAGTTTGAGTGCCCTTAAGGCCCTCCCTTGGTTTGTAATAATTTTGGTTAATTTTAGCGTAGTTCTTCATTAATTAGGTGAAGAAGGGAGAAGTGGTACACTTCCTTCAACACCTTAGGAGCACGATTAGAGCCCTTTCTCTTTTACATTCTTGCACTTTTATTTTATTTTAAGTTATTTTGAAAAAACGTGTAGAGGCTAAGAGTTCCAAAGACTCATCAAGCCACCTTAGGTGAGAAAAAAAAAGTTTTTGGCCTACCTTTTAGTTTTTAGCATCCAAGCACCATGACTTCCCACACACATTCTAGTGCACATAGTTGTTCATCAAGTAAGAGTGTCAACCAAAGAAAACCTTCTAAGGGAGACACTCTTGAAAACCTTAACTTAGAATTTAGGGAATGGATGGCTAAAGAACAAGAAAAGAGAGAAGAAAAAGAGAGAAAAAAAGAAATAAAAGAAAAGGAAAAACAAAAAGAGAAGGAAGAGTTAAAAAAAGAGATGTTGGAAATGAGAAAAGAGAAAAAAGAGCAAGAAGAGAGAAGGAAAAGAGAGAGAAGAGAGGATGAAGAAAGGGGAAGAAGGAAAGAACTAGAAAGAAGAAGAGAAAAAGAGGAAGAAGAGAGAAGGAGAGGAGAAGAGAGTAAGAGGAGAGATGAGAGGGAGAGTGATAGAAAAAATAAAGGAATTCTCATAAGATCCCCATCTAGGCATTTTAGCTCTAGTGAAGAAGAATACTATAGAAATCAACATAAGCATCACTCTCATTCATCATACAATCATCATTCTCCTCAAGAGAACATAAATCATGCTAGGGAACCAAAGGTAGACCTACCCCATTTTCATGGTAGGGAAGATGTTGAGACTTACCTAGATTGGGAAGTCAAAGTGGAACAACTCTTTCGATGCTATGAAATTAGGGAAGAAAGGAAAGCACCTTTGGCCTCCCTTAGTTTTCAAGGTTCTGCTTTGCATTGGTGGGATGGGTTAGTCAAGGATAGGGCCCGTAAACAAATGCCTGACATTCGCTACTGGGATGATTTAAAAACTTGTTTGCGAAGAAGGCACATTCCTTCATATTATGAGAGGGATCTTTTGGATAGGCTCCAAAGACTTAGGCAACATAACCTAAGTATTGAGGAGTATAGACAAAAGATGGAGCTTCTCATACTAAGGGCCAATATCATTGAGGAACCCAATGCCACCCTTGCTAGGTTTTTGTGTGGATTAAACTCTGACATTAGAGATAAGGTAGAGCTTCTTTCATACTCAAACCTTGATGAGTTGGTAGAACTTTGTGTAAGAGCTGAGAATCAACTCAAGAGAAAAAGCTTTAAAAAAGATTCTCCCTCTTACTCAAAGAGAGACCAACTTAAGGGAAACTCTTTCAAGGGTTTTCCCAAAGAGGAACCCAAGCATTTTCAAGATACAAAAACACCTCATGTAGAGAGAAAAACCCCTACTACTAAGCCTACTGAGAGGCAAAGTAGTATCAAATGCTTCAAATGTCTTGGGAGAGGCCACATTGCCTCTCAATGCCCTAACAAGAAAACCATGATCATAAGGGGACAAGACATTTGTAGCGAGAATAATTCATCTTCCTCCTCTAGTAAGAGTGAGGAAGAAGGGGGACATACTTTTGAACAACAGTGTGAGGAAGCTTTTCCTTATGAGGGAGACCTCCTTATGGTTCAAAGGCTTCTTGGAAGCCAACCTCTAGAGCTTGGCCAGTCACAAAGAGAGAACATCTTCCATACAAGATGTAAAGTAAATGACAAAGTATGTTCTCTCCTTGTTGATAGTGGCTCCTGTTGTAACTGTTGTAGCTCTAGGTTGGTTGAAAAGCTAGCCTTGACTACCATGCCCCATCCCAAACCTTACAAATTGCAATGGCTCAATGAGCAAGGGGAGATGGTAGTCAATGAACAAGTTATGGTTCCAATTTCCATAGGATCTTATAATGATGAGATTCTTTGTGACATAGTTCCTATGGAGGCTGGTCATATCCTGTTGGGAAGACCATGACAATTTGACAAAAAAGCTATTCACCATGGTCACTCCAACCAAATAATTCTCACCCATAATGAAAAGCGCTTCAAATTGTATCCTTTGTCACCTTCTCAAGTGGCTGAAGATCAATTTGCGATGAAAAAGAAAAGAGTTGAGGAAAAAAAAAAAATACAACAAGCTTCACCCTTAAAGCTTGAAAAGGGTAAAGAGAGAGAGTCAGAAGGTGATGCCCCTTCAAAAGGGAATATTAGTAAAAGGAGCCTATTTGCTACTAAACGTGATTTAAAAGAAGCTCCTTTGACTAACAAGCCCTTTTATCTCCTCTTTTGCAAAGAAGCATCAAATCCTTCTCCCATTTTGCATTCTTCTGCTGAGAGCACTGCCACAGCCCATGCACATGAGCACCTTCCTCAAGGGGTTCAAGATATTTTAAAAGAATTTGATGACATATTCCCTAATGAGGTTCCGAAAGGACTTCCTCCCATTAGGGGTATAGAACATCAAATTGATTTGGTGCTTGGCGCAAGTCTACCTAATAGACCTGCCTATAGGACCAACCCCATGGAGACCCAAGAGATTGAGTCTCAAGTGAATGAGCTGTTGGAGAAGGGTTGGGTTCAAAAGAGCCTAACCCCTTATGTTGTGCCAATCTTGTTGGTGCCCAAGAAGAATGGCCAATGGAGGATGTGTGTTGGTTGTCGTGCAATCAACAACATCACCATCAAATATAGGCACCCAATCCCCCGTCTTGATGACATGTTGGATGAATTGCATGGGGCAAAAATATTTTCAAAAATAGATCTTAGAAGTGGTTACCACCAAATAAGGATCAAAGAGGGTGATGAGTGGAAAACTGCTTTTAAGACTAAATTTGGTCTTTATGAGTGGTTGGTTATGCCTTTTGGGCTAACTAATGCCCCAAGCACATTCATACGCTTAATGAATCATGTACTAAGGGATTGCCTTGGTAAATTTTGTGTAGTTTACTTTGATGACATTTTAGTTTACTCTAGGAACCTAAATGATCATTTAGGACATCTAAGGCATGTTTTTTCTCTTCTTAGGAGTAATAATATTTTTGGTAACTTAGAAAAATGCACTTTTTGTGTAGATAGTGTAGTTTTCCTAGGTTTTGTAGTTAGCACAAAAGGGGTTCATGTTGACCCCAAAAAGATAAAAGCTATTCAAGAATGGCCCACTCCAAAGAGTGTGACAGAGATCAAAAGCTTTCATGGTCTCGCTGGATTTTATAGGCGCTTTGTGCCTAATTTCTCCACGCTCTTCGCGCCAATAAATGATTTGGTGAAAAAGGAAGTTCCTTTCCTTTGGGGTGAGAAACAAGAGAAAGCCTTCCAGCTAATTAAGCATAAACTGACCCATGCACCAGTCTTGGCATTACCTGACTTTTCTAAAACATTTGAACTTGAATGTGATGCCTCTGGTGTAGGTGTGGGGGCTGTCTTGTTGCAAGGAGGGCACCCCATTGCGTATTTCAGTGAAAAACTCAATGGTGCCCCCCTCAACTACCCCACCTATGATAAGGAGTTTTATGCTCTAATTAGGGCCCTTCAAACTTGGGAGCATTACCTTGCTCCCAAGGAGTTTGTCATTCATAGTGACCATGAGTCACTAAAATATTTGAGGGGTCAAGGTAAATTGAACAAAAGGCATGCAACGTGGGTGGAATATCTTGAATCCTTCCCTTATGTCATCAAGTACAAGAAAGGAAAACAAAATGTGGTGGCTGATGCTCTTTCTAGGCGTCATGTCCTTTATTCATCCTTGAGTGCAAAAATCTTGGGATTTGATGACATTCGGGCTATGTATTCGTCTGATAAGGATTTCGGCCCCATATTTGCTACCTCTGCATCTGCATTTGCATTAAAGGCCCATGATGGGTACTTCATCAGTGAGGGGTATCTTTACAAAGTGAGTAAGCTTTGTATACCCCAAGGGTCAATTAGGAACTTACTTACAAAAAAGAGTCAAGAAGGTGGGCTCATGGGGCATTTTGGGATTTCAAAAACCCTCATGCTTTTACAAGAGAAATTCTTTTGGCCCCATATGCGTAGAGATGTCCATAGACATTCCTCTAAATGTATAACTTGCTTGCAAGCAAAGTCTAAAGCAATGCCTCATGGACTATACACACCTTTACCTGCTCCTTCTGCACCTTGGGAGGATATTAGCATGGATTTCATCCTTGGGCTCCCAAGAACCCAACGAGGTGCAGACTCCATATTTGTGGTGGTGGACCGATTTTCAAAAATGGCCCATTTTATTCCCTGCCACAAAGTGGATGATGCGAGCAACATCGCAAGACTTTTCTTTAAAGAGGTTGTCCGATTGCATGGTATACCCTCTTCAATAGTGTCAGATAGGGATGTGAAGTTCCTTAGCCATTTTTGGAAAACTCTTTGGGCTAAGCTGGGAACTAAACTTCTTTTTTCCACTACCTGTCACCCTCAAACTGATGGGCAAACAGAAGTGGTGAATAGATCTTTATCCACTATGCTGAGGGCTCTCCTTAAAGGCAACCATAAGTCTTGGGATGAGTATCTTCCCCACATTGAATTTGCTTATAACCGGGTGGTTCATAGAACCACCAAGCATTCTCCTTTTGAGGTGGTCTATGGCTTTAATCCTCGTACTCCTCTAGATCTTTTACCTCTTCCTCTTTCTGTTGCTGTGCATAAAGAAGGAGAGGCAAAAGCCATTTTTGTAAAACAATTACATGAGAGGGTTAAAGTTAACATAGAGCGCCAATCCTTGAGAGATGCTACTTTCGCCAATAGGGGGAGGAAAGAAGTCATCTTTGAAAAGGGCGACTGGGTATGGCTTCACTTGAGAAAGGATAGATTTCCTTCTCAAAGGAAGTCTAAACTTAGCCCTAGAGGAGATGGACCTTTCCAAATCCTTGAACGGATCGGTAATAATGCCTATGTTTTAGATCTGCCTGAGGATTATGGGGTAAGCACCAGTTTTAATGTTTCTGATTTGTCTTCATTTGTAGGTGCTGAAAATGACGAAGACCCCATGGATTTGAGGTCAAATCCTCTTCAAGGGGGAGGAGATGATGCGACCATGCCTAGCCAAGGACCTATCACTAGGGCCATGGCTAGAAGGATTGAAGAAGACCTAGCCCTTGCAGACAAAGGAAGACTTCACCTCCTATGGAGAGTGAAGATATTAGGCTAGGGACTTTAGTTAATAAAATGTAATTTTCCTTTATTTTAATTTTGAGGAGCATTAAGAATTTAATTTGGGATATGTATTTAGTCCATTTTTTATTTTTAGGAGGTGTCTTAGGAATTTAGAGGGTGGATTTAGCTTTTTGGGTCTTTATGAAGGAAATAAGGGGTAGCCTTGATATCTACACCCCTCTTTTCTACATAAACCCCCTAAGCTAATAAGAAGGAATCTTGGCCCTTGGTTTGAGAAACTTGGGCACCAAGTTTGATGATCTAAGGAGGGAATTGTTTCTCAATTCTCCTCCCTTAGATCTCTCCTTTTAATCCTAACCCTTCTTTTTTAGGTTATCTTGTTCAAGAGGTTAGCTACCTCTATAAATAGGAGCTCCTCCCTCACTTGTATTTTTTACACTTGAATTTAATCCTAGAGACCATATTGGTTGAGGTTCTTACCTTTGAGTGTCCCCCTTTCTCCTTTGTGAGAGCTTCTAAGAGTTATCAAGGGACTCCTCCCTTGTGGCCTCTCCCCTTTGGCTTATCAAACCTAGTATTTGTGGCGCCTCACCCCATTCCTTTCCTCTCCATAAATCCATTTCCCTTCCAAGTGACTTTAGAAAGGATCCTTTGGGCACGTGATCATCAAAGATCACATCACCTACTCACATTACCCTGACTGCCGTGGTTCGAGTGCCCAAATGAAACTCACACACACCTTGGTGTATCTCCCTTAACACATAGTCATCCTGGGCCAACGTGAGGCATTCAAGCAAAGGCGTAGAGTACCCTCGTTTAAACAAATCTTCCCCGATCAGAATTAATCTTGCCGCTGTGGTACGCAATGCTTGCGTTGCTTTGTCATCGGCATGCAATGCTCCATTCTCTAGGAAATTCCTTATAGGAGCCATCCATGTGACTTCTTGTTTAGTGGTCGTGATAATGAGTTGGTTCCTCCAGCGTATGTTGTATAACAGTCCTGTGTTGTCTTGGTTTTTTGGTACTTGCCAGTTTAGCCAAGATGTCGGCCTTCCATTGTCATCGGTTTTTACATGTTCGAAAACGAGAGAGGTGAAACTCTGTTTGTACCCATCTACGATGTGGTAATACTAGAGAAAAATAAGGTCTTTAACACAATAGTCTCCATTCAATTGGGAGATCGTGAGCTGGGAATCACTTCGGCAAATTAATCTAGTAGCTCCCATTTCTTTAGCATGGGTAAGCCTGACTATGAGAGCTTCATATTCTGCTTGGTTATTGGACGTCTTGAAGCTAAATTTCAGAGATTGTCCCAACGTCACCCGGGTCCTTTTAGGATGACCTTAACCCAATTCCCTTGTTTATTTGACGATCCATCCACATAGAGAACCAAGCTTCTTCTTGGTGGTCAGAGGGTGGCAACTCGTAGATGAAGTCGGCTAGACATTGTGCCTTGATGGGCCCCCTAGGCTCATACTTTAGGCCGAACTCTAATAGCTCAATTGACCATATGATCATCCTTTGTGCTAGCTCGGGATTTTGAAGGACCTTTGAGATAGGGTGATTTATTTTTACTTATGTTTTTAAAACCGAACCGGTGATCAAACCAGTGAAGGCACTGACTCAGGATTCATCGGTTCAACCATTATTGAACCAACAGTTGAACCGTTCTTAATAAAATAATATTTTTTTATTATTAATGTGCAATAATAATTAAAATTATAAAATAAAAAAATGTATTAAGGTTATAATTATAAAAGGATAAAAGTAATTTTACTAAATACACCTTTATATTGGTAAGTTAAACCCCAATTTATTAATTTTTAATTAAATATTGGTTGATTTAGAAAAATGAGGGGTATTTTAGAAAAATAAAAAAAAATTCAAAAAAAAAATACAAATCGGTTGAACCAGTGAACCACCTGTTTTCACCGGTTCTTGACCGGTTTTTTGGTTTTTATACCAGTTTTTGGTTTCACCGATTTTGCAGTCGAATCAGCCGGTCTGATCCGATTTGGTTTTTATAACACAGATTTTTACTATCACCTGATGTCCTTGGAAATAGGGGCGAAGTCTTCTTGCTAAGGTGACCAACGCAAATGCCAGCTTTTCCAGTGTCTGATACATGAGTTCGGGGTCGTGCAGAGTTCTACTGATGAAGTAGATAGCTTGTTGCTCACGCTCTTCTTCCTGTATGATAACTGCACTGATGACCTCGTTTGTTACAGAAAGGTAAAGTATGAGGTCTTTCCCCACAACTGGCTTGCTAAGCATTAAGGGGGAAGACAACAATCTTTTCAACCCCTTGAAAGCAACTTTGCATTCCTCGGTCCACACAAATATGGAGTTCTTGCTTAATAGCTTAACCATGTGTTTTGTTTTTTCGGCCAACATAGGCAAGAATCTGGATAAAGAGGCCAATTTCCCTGCCAACCTTTGGAGTTCTTTCTGGTTGGACGGGCTTCTCATGTCCGGGTTGGCCTTAATGCCTCATTGTGAAAGCATGAAGCCTAAGAATTTTCCTCCTTTTACTCCAAATACACATTTTGCAAGGTTAAGCCTTATGTTGAACTTTTGGAGGGAAGCAAATGTCTCCGACAAGTCTTTGACATGTTGCTCCTAGCTATTTGACTTGATGACCATGTCGTCGACGTAGACTACTACGTTGCGACCGAATTGATCCTGAAAAATCTTGACCATTAGGTGCTGGTATGTGGCCCCCGCATTTTTTATGCCAAACGACATGACCGTATAACAATAATTGGCGTTATCAATGACAAGCTTCGTTTTGTCCTCGTCCCACCGTGGATGCATTCCAATTTGATTGTATCCTGAGTAGGTGCCCAGGAAGCTCATTACTTTGTGACCAGCGACACCATCTACTAACCGATCTATGCTCGGTAAGGGATATGCATCCTTTGGACATGCCTTGTCCAAATCTGTGTAGTCTGTGCACATGCGCCACTTCCCATTTGCTTTGGAGACAATGACAACCTTGGCCAACCAAGTGGTGTAGTGCACTTCTTGGATGAATCCAATATTTAGGAGCTTACGTGCTTCCTCCATGGCAGCCTTTTTCCAGACCTCTCTTACCTTCCTCCTCTTTTGAGACATAGGTTTGGCCTGAGGGTGGACAACCAATTTGTGGCATAAAATCCTCATGTCTACGCTAGGTATGTTAGTAGCCGTCCACACGAAAAGATCAACGTGACACCGGAGTGTGTCCGTTATGAAAGTTTCTCCTTGCTCTGTGAGCTTGGTGCCTAGGTTGGTACTTTTCCTTGGTCTTCTAATCGCGAATGATTTTATATCCTCCGAAGGCTCTACTTCAACATTACTGTTGATCTTGGGGTCTAGGTCTATCATGGCAACCATGTCTGCCTTTGGCGATGCCAACTTCTCGGGATATTCTTGTGTCATTAGAGTTATCTTGAGGTTCGGCATGTAGCACTCGCGAGCCGTCTTCTGGTCTGCATGGATAGTGACTATGTGTCTTGATGAAGAGAGGAACTTCATGACTAGATGTGGGGTTGAAACAATAACTCCAAGTCTATTAAGGGATAGCCTACCTAGTGGGATGTTTTAGGAGGAGTTGGCGTTCACAATAATATACTGTACCGATATCATTTTGCAATCTCGGGGGTCGTGGCCGAACTTGGTGAAAAGGTCGATGTAGCCTTTTGTATCCACCCTCTCGCCTGAGAAGCACACTAGTTGGTCATGAAAATGGTGAATGACATTTTCCAGGATACCCAATTTCTGGAATGTGGACCAGTATAACACATCAGCTGAGCTTCCTTGATCAACAAATGGTCTTTTTTATGGCAAAGTTTGTCGTTTCAATAGTGATTACCACGAAGTCATCCTGTTCGCAATCTATCCCCCTGAAGTCTGGGTCAGTGAAGGTAATGGCGGGGTAGGTATGCTTGGTGGGGTCGTTCTGGCATATGTTTCGATGTGCTGAAGGACCTGTAGATGTTGATGCCTTGTCGAGCTATTAGCTCTTTTGCTTGCGAATCCCCCAAAAATTGTATTTATAACGCCTCTTAGGGGTGTTTCTTTGAGTTCGTCTCGACCTCGGGGCTTTGGTTCTCGGCTGGTCCGATCCCTGTCGCCTCTCTTCTAATCTCTCCTAGGCTCAATCGGCTTGCTACGGTCACCCCTATGGACAAATCGTCTTAAATGCCCTGCCTGCACTAGTTCTTCGATTTTATCCTTTAAAGTGATACATTCCTCAGTGGTGTGGCCATAGTTTCTATGGTATCTACAATGTTTTGTTTGGTCCGCATTCCGGGGTGTCGGGAGCTTCCTGGGAGGTGGGAGAAGCTCGAAACTAAGAGCTTCCTCTAGAATATGGGACTTGTTTGTGTTGAAGGGCATGTACTATGCGTATCTCGGTTTCTTTCGCTCCTTTACCTCTTCTCTGGGCCTCTTGCCTACTTATCAGTCGTCCATTCGGTCCCTCTTTGAGGTCTTTGCACGAGCTTGGTTTTTGAACTCAATCAACTATTCTATTTGCATATACTTAGTGGACCTCCTTCGTAGCTCATCCAAGGTAGCTACTGGCTTCTTACAGAGGTTGTCTGCAAACTTCCCCGGGCAGAGGGCTGTCACCATATGATGTAGGGTACCTCGGGATTGAGGTTTCTCACACTAAGGGCCACTTTACCAAAGCACTCCATAAATGTTTGAAGTAACTCCCTTTTCTCTTGCTTGATTCCAACTAGCGCCAACAAGGTTAGATGGTGGGGTCGACTAGTGGCGAACTGAATCCCAAACTTGGTCAGTAGTGTTTCAAAGCAATCTACACTCCCTAGTGGTAGTTTGGTAAACCAGCTCAAACTCCTTTTTTCAGTGATGTCGAGAACATGCAACACATCACGACATCAATGGTTGTGTACAATTCAACTTAGGTCACGTAAGCGTCGATGTGTTCGTCGAGATCTGTGGTTCCGTCATATCAACCTAACAATGAGGGTTTCCAGTTAGTAGGCAAGGGGACTTCCATAATTCCATCTGTGAAGGGGTGTCTGCAGGTCACCATGATGAAGTTAGCTTGTGCAATCCCCTCCTTTCCTGCAATTACAACTCGTAAACTTGGCTTTGTCCATATTTGTTTTTGCGACTCAATAGGGACAGAACGGGCAGTGGAGATCGTATTGCTAGTGTGATATTCAGGTCCAAATTTCGTGATGTGGTCAGTATGGGCCGAAGGTTGATAAGTGTCATCCCGGGTTTGTCCTGATTTATCGAACCTATCCCGAATGCTAGCATTTTCTTGCCTGAGTGTCGCGATCTCCTTCTAATTACACTTGCGCATCAATTCCATTTCTTCCTCATTGCGCTTTTCCGCATTTGTTCCATGTCCGTTCGCAATAGGGCTAGTATAGTAGATGGACTAGTGGCGTCTGGGGTTTCTTCCACCAGGGACGAAAGGTGCCCCACTTCCTGCTTTACTACCTCGTCGATGGCTCTTCTAGTAGTTACCACGATGGGCACCAAAATGTTCCTGCTATTTGTTAATGGGGTCGCAGTTCGAACTCTTAGTATAAAATCCAAATAAGTTCCTGTAGTCGATCCTCGCCGAGCCAGGGTTGGTGTACTTGCAACCACTCTAACGCCCAAGTCAGGAGATATCAAGGCGGAGTAATTATAATGTGAACAGTAAACTTACCTGTGCCACCGACCCTTCTATTTATAGGTTTGCGTGGTGGGCTTCTGATTATGGTAATGCTAATTAAGCTCCAATTCTATGTTAATCATACTTTCCCCCTAAATGTCCATTTACAAGTTTAACTAAATGTCGAGGTGTGCATAGTGGCCATTAGACGAACAGGTTTCCGAGGTCATGTCATCCTCAAGGGTGTTCCGAGTACAGCTTCAAATCACAGTCAACATATAAAAAAACTCTGCTTCTCTATTATTCTTTCCCCGGCAAAACCCATTGTAAAGCTTCTGAATATCTCAAATTTAAAATCTTTTTCCTTGTTTTTCATCATTCTATTTGGGTTCCCTTAATTAATTTTTTGAATTCTTTTTGTTGTTCAGGATGGAAGCGAAACTCGGTCACGACGGTGAAGATATTTCAGAGATGGCGCCAATGGCAGAGCCGCCGTCTCCGTCTAGGCCACCAGCGGCAGCACCAGCACTGCAAATGAAAGAAGAGGTGATTGACGCGGAGCAAGTCGCTGACGTTTCTCTTCCAATGAGCGTTATTTGAAATACTAGCCCTACACTATTTATATATTAATTAATCATAATTATATTATATAATTACTTAAGTGTACAAAGTTAGTTGAAATATAAGCAATAAAATAACGAACAATTAATTAATGTTTTAGAAAGTCTAATCTATAATCTTTTCGTTAATTATTTCAGTTGAAATTAGTGGACCAAAACAATATTTAGACATGGAAGATAATTATCTTATCTATTTATTTTTTTAATAACATGTAATAATAAAGCTAGTTAGTTCCAATATATTTGTTTGACAGATAACTGAAAGTCGCATTGTCACCACATGATGACTAACGTTCATCTTTAATTACTTTTTATATACTAATTACAACATAAACTGTATAGATTATTATATTAGTTTATTATTTTTGTAATGTCCCAATTTTGACAATGTTTTTAACATTATGTTAGTTTTTATGCATGTTATGTTTAGTTATTTATTGATTTATTAACATATGTGAGTATATTTTTAAATGCAAGCGTGGAAACAAATATTATAGTAGCCTGCTAAACCCAACATTACCATCCTGGCCGCAGAATGTAATAATAGTCTATCTTCAATTGCACGACTTTTGCTTCTCAAGTTTAGAAACTCAACTATAATAATTTTTAAAAAATATTTTTTATTATTTATGTTTTCATATATTTTAAACAGTGACATTATAGAAAGAGAACTTATAGGTAACCCTAAACAACAAGATCAACTTTGTGTTGTAGTAATCTTTCATTGAATGACCCAAGTTTATCACATCAATATCTTGCAGTAATCTTTCATTGAAAGACCCAAGGTATCCCAAGAGAGGAAAAAAAGATTAAGAGGAAAGGATAAAGGGATAAGGAGAAACAATGGCATAAATAGTAACAACAAATTAAATATAAAATATCTATTATGTTTTAAATTAAATGAGGATGGATCGCTATCCATCTATTTAACTACATGATCCATCAAGTCCTATTCTACTGATTTGAGTTTTTTTCTCCTTCAAACAAATCGATGGGTTGCTATCAGACATGTAAAATTTAATTAAAATTAGAGTTTAATTGATACACATTGTCAATAATGATTTTTCATTTATCAGACTTTTAAAATAGTAACTAGTATAGCCAATAAATTTACCATAAATAAAAGGTCATGACTGACTGTCAGTGTAAAAATTTTTCCACCGACAGTGTATACCAATTAAATTCATTCAATATAACACACGAACCAATTTTTTTGAATAAATAAGTATAGTAAACAAATAGCGTCACAATTTTAAATAATTGGAAGACAATTTTTGAGAATTTGAAAAATAGAGGGGCAAAAATGCAATTAAGCCTAATTGATTATTGATCTCAATATTTCAAAAATTATCCCTCCGTGCAACATTGGCGCACATACCTGGAGGCAAGTCAAAAGGAAGTTACTTATTAAAATATCAACATTTCTTATACTATGATAGTATGGAGGTCCATATTGGAATCTACTTAAAGGAAGGAAAGATGGAAGAATATCAAAGGCATCTGATTCTGATAACATCAACTTACCTGCTCCAACTTTCAATGTGAGCCAACTATTCAGAGGTTTGACAGTAAAAGATTTAGTAACTTCATCTAGAGGTCACACTCCAGGCTTTTCACATTGTTCTTCATTTGAGACACGGCTTCATAACTTTAGTTCATTGCATGACACCGATCCAAGTATGAATAATTGAATACTTTGTTTGCTTTAGAACTAAGAAAGAAATGTCCACAAACACAACGCAGGACAGTTCCCGGACTCAACAGCATCAGTATTTGACAATGACTATTACAAGGCTGGAAAAGGTGTGTTTTTTTTCAGATCAATCACTTGTTGGGGAGCACAGGACTAAATGGTTTGTTGAAGCATTTGCGAAAGACAAGGGTTTGTTCTTCAAAGAGTTCAGTGTCAATGTTGAAACTTGGAAATCTAATAGGCTATAAAAATGGAGAAGTGAGACTTAATTGCAGGATGGCAAATTAACAGAGACAAAGAATACAGACTAAATTTGCCTTGATTTTTTTTTTTTCTTTTTTCTGGGACCTGTTTTGTTAATTACATTTTACAATATCATCATAAAGATAGTTATTTGTTACTACTCATGCTCAAATAAAGTTGATTATGCTTATATGATTGATTTTATGAATGGCAAGAGAAAAATATTAATTTTTAAACACAGGCATGAGTTATCTGATATTCTTTCACTAATTACACCAACATCCAATTCATATTACTTTTTTGTGCTAAATAAGGGTTTGTAACTGAGTCTTTCGCTCCAAATTGACAGATCCCAAGACTCTTTCATTCTACGAAAGGTTAAGGTCAACAATGTACAGAATTTTAGCCCCAAAATTAGAAGGATAAGCAACAAGCATACGATATGTGAATTTCAAACTGCAATTAGTTAAGGCTCAGTTTGCTGGTGTCTTACACTCAAAAAGTCTGATTAGAATTGCATAAAAATATTTGTAATAGTTTAAAATTTTAAAGGAATTTCTTTGGAAAATGTCGTGTAAGTGTTCATGATATGTAAATTACATAAAAATTTGATGCATACTTTAACCTAAACAGACCACAAGGCATCATCAGTAGAAATTTCATCTAAACATCTCATATGAAAGGAAAATCAACAAAATTTTCATCGAGGCCCATTAAAGAAACCATGGATAAGATGGATAAACAGAAACCACAGATATTGCTGCAAACAGATATGCAGAAATTAGGAAATATCATAATTCTTCAATGGAGAAATAAAAGACAATACTTCTCCATGAAATTCAACTTTAAGTACCCAAAAAAAAATTTATTCCTAATTTCAGGAAAAAGCATACAAATACTCATAATGTTCTCAGTGACAGGAACTCTATATTATAGTACTGGGCTGCCCTTGATGTTCAGAGTGGGTAGCTCTGTAGCTTGTTTAACTAACCAGATTTAGCGGAATATATAAGTTTTTCAAAATAACTTCCCTATTTTGTTTACACATAAATGTAAATTATCTATACCATATATTTTCATACAGAACATATTATGAACAGAGAAAAATCAAGATAAAACAGATATTTTGAGCAATAGGCTAACAAATAAAAAGCCTTCAGGAGATAACTATACCAGATTATTTGGTACAACTAGAAGTCATGAACCATTCATCAAGCAAACACGACGTCTGAACGAAACACATATTTGACACCCTTGGTAACATTCCTGGCTTCATGCAACAAACATTTATCTCCGTGAAGGTGCAAGAGTGCTGTCCCTTCAGTAGGAGCCACCTGCGAATTCAATATTGCATCACATCACCCAAAGCATATATTTTTATAATTGTATTGCAAAATATGAAGACTCAAATTCACTTTAAGTGTGGAGGAAATATTATCAACCCATATTTCACTAACAGAAAATCAATATACTGTTTACCTCAGCCACAGTGCTATTTCTTGGACCATAAAAGACTGTTTCTCCTCCAACTAAAGGATCAACAGATGAAACTGAGGGATTGCTGGAATCCTTCTTGGGCTTCGATATAAGTTCACCAGGTCCACCACTTAAATAAACTAGCAGAGTATAATAAGTGCGTTTTCCATCTCCGAGATTAACACTTTCATCAATATGCCGTCCAAAACGTTGACCGGACTTGTACCTGAAATCCAGAAGTGCAAGATGAATGTCGGTTTTTTTAAGTTGAAACAATAGAATCATAAATAAAAATGAAATGTCAAAGAAAAGATTAGCAAACTCAAAACTTATACTAACTTTGCAATAAACTTTGATTAAATAGTATATAGATTTTTACAATTTCAACCAATAAATTTTTCCATGTAAGGTAATTTCGTTGACTTTTACGATAACTACCTTACAAATCATTCCGAGTATTATTTCTAATTGGTTTGGAGTGTAAGTGCATAAAGTTTGAACGAAAGAACTTTTGTCTCAGAAAAACAAACCAACCTATAGAATCTAATATTTGGATTCAGACCCACAGCAACCTTTCCTCGAATTTTTATATCAGAAAATAGTTTGCTGAGTCCAGACTCCCAAACAGAAGCCGCAAGGACAGAATCATCCACTGAAAGTCGATCATTATCTCTATAAGCTTCGCCATAAGTTGGACCTAGACTACCTTGATGAGCAAAACCAATTGCCTCAGCAATTTTAACGAATTCCTTTGATTCGGTAGAGGAGAAAAAATTCTGGACCTAAATCCAAATAAAATAGCATGAATTTAGAAGACATTACCTATTGCAGCACAGTTTAATTGGCTTTGGAACATTAAAATTTTCAACTGAATTTAAGGTGAAGCAATCAAAATCCCATACATAGTTAGACAATGGACATAAGAAAACCAAAACAGAGAGAAGAATATGGGATTGAAACCGTGAAGAGATCGAAATCTCGGAGGCGAGTAATCTGAAGATTCTTTTTGGGTTTAATGAGTGGCCATTTTGCCGCAGGTTTCTTCGGAGTTGCCTCCTTTGTGTCTCCCATTTTTCTCTTCCTCGTCGGCCTCTCTGTCATTACATTGCCAAATGCCAACGTTTCTGTTTCTCTTTGTTCAGTTATGTTTGTCACCTCGGCCCAATTTCTGTTCAGTCCACGGCTTATACCTTGTTGGACCACATTCATTGGGCCCGTGTAAAAATAAATCCAATAGGTTGGGCATGTTTTTTTACATACAGAAATTATAGAAAACATCTATACAATATTACACAATTTATTTTTTATTTCATTTTTATTATTTCTTTATCTCTATTTTTTAACATGTCGTAGACCTAATTGGGTATAAAAAAACTTAAGAATTCTTGTTTGACTAATCAATTGCCAACTTGTTTTTAGGTGAATAATTTATGATCATTAACCTTGATACGGATACATGTCTTTTGACAAGGCATTGTATTAGTTTGAGTTATTTTTTCCTGGAAACATTCACAAATAGAAACCTGTCTCTATAATAAAAGTAAATGTTAATTTTGTATATTTTAGGTGAAAATCATAAGGCAGTGTATTATTTTTCGAAAACCTGAGATTTGTAAGTCTTGTCGAGTTGAAAACTGGTATTGCGCGGATTACTGCCGTATAAATCCAGCTTAAACTCATAAGGTGTGCCCTTGATAACTGGTATTGCGCGGACTTCCGTCGTATAAACCCAGCTTTTCTCTCTTCCCTTTTTCTTTATCTTTCTCTCCTTTTGGTATCAGAGCTAGTTTCTTTCCAAGGACAGTTCTTATATCAATTTGTAAATGTTAATTTTAATCGAAAATAGAAATCTGTCAAGAATGGATAGTGTTTGCTAGGATACTCATGGTAGTTGAAGGGCAGTGATGGCCAGTGGAGAGCCGGTGTAAGTCCCTAGTTTCCTACCTAAATGAGTTGAGAAACACGTGCATATTGCGCCAACAAGTACAGATGTTTATTTTTTATTAATTTTGTAATTAATTTAAAAAAAAGTTATTTTTGTGATAAGCCTTATGATTTTCTATATTCTTTAATATTTATTGTTTTACAGTGTATTTCGTGGATACCTTACTTTTATTATCTAATTTTCTGCTTCTGCCCTCTCTTGTGCTTAAGCTTTTTCTTGTAATTTTTTTTACTGCTCTCTTTCTTTTCATTCTTTTCTCACAAATTAAAATTTAACAAACATAAAACTTTACAAATGGCAAATATACAACCCATAAACGGGAAAGACTATAAATTAGCTCTTTCAGCTGTTGAAATTTTTACAAAATCTCCTCCAGTAGGATACATAAAACCAACTCAAGACACAGATTTTGTTCATACAATATTAATAGGACAAAATAACACAATAATAGCTTTACTAGAAGAGGTTTCTAGAAAACTATCTACTCTCATCACTCAGTAACACAATAACGGAAACATATCTGATGACATAAATGATTTAGTCAACAAAGTTTCTAGATTATCTTTAGGAACAAATACACAAAGTAAAACAGTTTTTAAAAATACTCACAAATTTGTTAAAGTAATTGCAACAACAAACAAAATTGAATCTAGTAATAGGAATCAGACTACACAGGAGAACAATAACTCCAACAAAGACAAATCTATTAGTTAAATATGAATTTTACACCAATTAATAGTTCACAAACACAAGTACAAGAAATTTCTATGGATAGTACATCTAATAGGAATCAAACATCAGAGAGGTTTCCCGGAACTTCTCGAAGATTAAGAGAACACAATACTAGGAGACAAGATCTCATCCAACATCCTGGAATCTTAGATAGATTTCTACACAGAAGAAGATCTACTAATATTAGAAGATTAGAAGACTTAGTAGATATACAAAAAAATGTTGAAATAGGATCTAATTCTAGAATAGATTCTTTAAATCCTAGACAGTTATACAACATAGGTTGGTTAAGCTCCGAAAGAACTAGCCTTTACAGGTATAGGAGAATAGAAGATTTTCACCTACTAGACAATACATACGAGATAATTCCTTTAATATCTCAACAAACAGCTACACAACTCCTAAACCAACACAGGAGATATGTTCATATGGGATTAATTACTATTGGTGTAAGATCCCTAGCTAGACATATGATTGGTGCCAGAGCCTTAATAGTTCTCCATGACACCAGATTCCAAAACAATGATTCCCAAAGCATCATAGGTATACTAGAAGTTGACTTAAATCAACCTATATCTCTAATATACCTTGCCCCAAACTTTACACTTACTCTTCCAGACTTTGTAAACCATATTAGTCTAGAAGTACAAACCATTGGTTTTGGAACAAACTGGATAGGAGACAACCTACATTTAGACATAACTTTTATAGGAAGAATAAGTAATTATATTTCTTCCATGTATAGAATAAATAACAGACCATTAGAAGAAGCCATCAGCTCTATTGGTACATAATTTTTGCCAGCCCAAGCTTTCACCCGAAGAAATGAGGGTCATCTATGGCAAACTCATTTACAAAGGGATGAACGAAATCCTATCACAAATCCAAACTCTGCCATTTTACACAATAGGTCAAGAGGCCTTAGTTTAAGCTTCACTGACTACAAAAACACTACACTAATAGATCTAGAACAAGATCGAAGGGATAGTACATCCGGTATTCCCGACAATGATCATATTGCTATGATGAATATCATAGATAGTGATGATGAAGAAGATGATGACATGACTGAAGAAGAATGGAACCATCAATGATCATATTGCTATGATGAATATCATAGATAGTGATGATGAAGAAGATAATGACATGACTGAAGAAGAATGGAACCATCATCAAGCAAACATCACCATGCTTAGGCAAGGAACCTTAGAAACTATGTCTGAACAAGATTCACCAGAACCTTGGGACACCTTTTAGGAACCATGAGATAATTTCCCCCCAGAACATAATGAAGTCATAACACCTCAAGAAAATGATATAAATGATATAGTTAATATCTTTTTACAAAATTTAAAACTTGAAGAACAAATTGAAGAAAAAGAATATTTTTACAAACTTCAAGAAAAATTTAAAGACAAAGAAGATGATGAATTGTCCACAACCTCTGAAAACACAAAAGTAGGATTAATAAATGAACATGAAGAATCCTCTGCCACAAATTATAGATTAGATCCAGCTAGTACACAAAATTACACTCAAGGATTTCTTCCCAGAGAAACAGTACAAAATATAGTCTTAAGTGATAACAAATACACTTCTCATGGTAAAAGATTACAGGTAGAACCAAATTTTCAAATTCCAAATTTACTTTTAAACATAGGAGGAATAGATCCTCAACTCCTCCCAACATACATAGAACAATGGACTACTGCTGTAATCCATGATTATGGCATACATCATGAGAAAGATGGTGAATATACAAACATATGATAAGCCTTTAAATGATTATCGCATCTTTAAATATTTATTGTTTTAGGAATCCGAAGATACCTTAGAAAAGCGACTACTACATGATTAAATTACATAAACATAAAAGAAAAATAATATACTCATAGAGGGGAGAAGAGGGGAGAGGTGAAGAAAAACTTCGTATTTTATTGCAGAGAAGGAGTGTGTACAAGAGGAGAGGTTAGAGAGAAGCGAGAGAGTTTAAAGAGAGAAGAAGAGTGTGTTTGAAGACCTGCTCCGCATAAGAGACTTATGGTCTATTTATATACAAAGTGTATGACCGGGAACCGGCTGTATAGGTCACCTGATGACCGACAAATTGCCGTGTCGGTTTTTACCCTTCAGTCAATTACCATAAGGTAAATTTACTGTGTCATAGGTAAAAACTTTATTTTAACCGCGTGATGGATGCGGTAAAATCTTGGAACTCTTCATCCATTTGTTCAGGAAGAGATTGGTCGTCTCCTCCTTCGGAAGGGATAGAGGATGATCCTGATGCTCCTGGTGTTTGTTGGCCATAGCAGCCAGCTTCTTCATATATTTCTTTGAAAATTCTTTCTCTTTCAAAATGCCGGACCAGAGTAAGATTGGCTTCGGCAGGAAAAGGATGAAATTTTGATCCCATGCTCTTTTTCCAATAGAGCTTGGTGTCAATTGTCTCTTTTAGAAGGATTAAAGTGTCTGAATCATGTTTGGAAAAATTTCAGTTTGATCCTTCTGTGTGTGCTTTCCAAAGATTATATTGGTAGGTCTTATTTTTATTAAGAGAGAGACCTTTTAAGTCATCATGCTCTGTTGTTTGAAAGGAATGAAATTCGGGATTTATTTCTGTATATAATTTAACAACATGGGTAGGGACACTGTCTTGAAGTGTAATACTTCTAGGGGAGGTGGTGGTTTGTAAAGCTACCTTTTGCATGTGTTCAGCCTGAACCTCGTTAATGACTGAATTAATTGGGGAAGATAAGGAATGAGACCTATCTGTGGGAGGAATTATTATGGAGTGTAAACATCCTACTTCAAGGAATGACATAGGAGTAATGAGAAAATCTCTGTGTAAGTGTTGTTCGAAATTTTCTAAGTCTATGTGGGCTTTTCTGACTAAATATTTTATTTGACATGTACAGTCTTTGGTTACTGATTTACAGTAGTCGGAAGAGATGACACAAACAGTTTTGTGATTAAAATAAGTTTGTATTTTAACAAATAATCCATTAAATTTTATGGCTTCTGAGTGTACTTCAAAAAGAAATTCTTGAAGGAGATTAAATTTGGATAAAAGAATATTTGGGTTAACGCTGGGTGGGATACTAGTGGCACCAACATATGTTTGTGTTTGGATTCTGGGTTCCATTTGTAGGGTAGTTTTGATTTTTTCCCGTCAATTGTTTGAAGTCTTACTGCCATTTGAGCTTCTTCCTTAGAGTAAAAACCTTTGTAGGTAAACCAAAATTGGTCTTGTTTGGCTTTAGAGAGATCTCTGAATGAGGTGTAAACCCCTTTGTTAGGCCCATCTATTAGGGCAAAATGTGTAAAACCTTTTCCTGAAAGGGAGGCTGGAGATGTTAAAACAACTCCTTGATTGTTTTGTCCACAAAAGTTGTATAAGGCGCAAATGATGCTTTGTTTTACTTTTGTGACTTGAGATTCATTCTCTGATGTGTATTTTGGAATGTTCCAAATATTTTCTATCAAGACATTAAGCTTGATATTTGTGGTGTCTCTTCCAGGGTACTGGTAGATGTTTGTAAGTATAGGCAATTCTTGTTTGCCATATTTTGTGTATTGATCAACCCGAAAGGGAGATCTTACTTGTTTGGGGCCAGTAAGGCCCTTCTTTGTATTTTCCATAAGGATTTGTATATGTGATCAAAACTGATCTTGTAGAGAATCCGGAGCTTACTTGATATACCTGGATAATATATTAGCAAAAGTATTGTCAGATCCCTTTATATGTTCAAAATGAATATTTTTTCCAGCAAAATTTATGTAATCCTTTAGTAATAACCATCTTTTATGAGGTTTTTTTATCATTATTAAGTTGATTTTTACCATAGGAGACTATAGCTTCACAGTCTGTTCTAATGGTTATTTCTTTTTTATTTATTAAAAATAATTTGAAAGCGTCCATTGCGTGTATTATAGCATTGACTTCATAATCAGTGCTTGTTTTATAAATTCTTGGTTTTGTTGTGTATTTTTCTGAAGCATATCTGCAAATTTGTTCTTCTGTTTTTGATAAATGCTTGTTTTTCTTTCGTTTGAGGATTGCTCCTCATCCTAGTTCACAACCATCACATTCAATTACTAAATAATCTGAATCTAATGGTAATTGTAGAGTTGGTAAATTTATTACCATTTGTTTTAACTTTTTAACTAATTTTATATCTTCGGAGTTAAATTTTCTTTCCCCTTTTAAAGCAGTTTTGTTATACAAAGAAGATGTATATTTTCCTAAATTAGGAATAAAATTTCTTGCATAATTTAATATTCCTAAAAAGGATCTAAGTGTTTTGATATCTTCCATTTTATCAGGAAATTCTTGTATTTTTTTAGAAATGTGTGATTGGAGTTTTATAGTTCCATTCCCAATTTCTGTTCCTAAAAATTCAATGAAATTTTTACAAATTTCCATTTTTGATTTAGAAACTATTAGACTGTAATGTTCTAATTTGTATAAAATTTGTTTTAGATGAAGAAAATGTTCATCTTTTGTTTTAGAAAAAAACTAGTATATCATCAATGTAAACACATGTGAAAGATTTATCGTTTTTAAAAATGTTATCCATTTTTCTTTGGAAGAAAGCCGGAGCATTTTTAAGACTGAATGGCATAACATTCCATTCAAATAACCCTTCTGAACAAGAAAAAGCCGTCCATTTTATAGAATCTGGATCCATATTTACTTGATGAAATCCACTTTTTAGATCGAATTTTGAAAACCATTTGGCGTCTTGTATTCGATTAATTAATACATCCTTAGATGGGTTTGTATATCCATCCTCTACTGTATTATCATTTAATCTTTTGTAATTGTAAACCATTCTAGATTTACCTCTGTTTTGTTCCGAGGATTTGTTAACTATGAAAGCGGGGCTTCTGTGTGGGCTAACACTAGGTGTTATCACTTTTAATTTCAATAAATTTTGTATATGGTGTTGACATTCTTCCTGTTCCCAGTTATTAAATTGAATGTCTTTTGTTTTTATAATTAAATCTGGATTAATTATATCTAATTTACAAGTTATGAGATCTCTATCCCAAAATTTTGTGGGGTCTTCACCTATTATATTTGCTTTATTTAGTCGATCTAGGATTTGTTGGATATTTTCAAATTTTATAGATTTTGAAATTTTTATTAAGGAAAAAGCCTCAGCTGTATTACCGAGTATATTATCTATCAAATAGTTTTCTTTTATTTCATCATTTATGTGTAAAAATTCTGTATTACAATTACATGTATCAGAGATTATTGGATTTTCACACTTACAGTTTTTCAATAGAATTTCTTTTTCTAGTGAATCACCACTAACTATTGGTGTCATTTGTGTTTTATCAGATATCATTACATAGTCTTTATTTATTGTAATTGATCTGTTTTGTCCTAAAATAAAATCTAGGCCAATTATCATACTTTGTTTAGAGGGAACTAAGTTTTCTACCCTTATTGTTTTTATAAAAGTTTTATAACAAAAACTTTCACAATTTGTAGTAAATTGAAGAATGACATTATTAACTTCTTCGTCATTTATCATAATTTCTCCGGACATTGTCCTAGTTTTCTGGATGTGTTTACTCTTAACTATGTTTTGGTTTGGGGTTACAGTTTTACATATAACTGTTTCAGAACAACCTGTATCTATTAAAGCTTGTATTGTTTTTTCTGTAGCTGGTTTATTATTTATCTTTGGGAAGGTTATTTTGACTAATACTTTTAAAGTTATTAGCTGTTGTTTATTGCAAACTAGTGGGATACATTCCATTGTTCCCATCATATTATTTTGTTCGTGTGTGTTACTAGATTCAGGGATATCTATTTTAGTTTTGCCTTTTATTAATTTTTCTAAAATAATTACTTTTTCTTCTAGATAGTTTATGCGAGTTTCTAACACTGAGACTCTAGTGTCAGTTAAATCTTTATGACTTAATTTATTTGTATTTTCTTTCTTTTCGAAAGAGGGTATATCTTGTGTTTGTGTATTCAAATGTTTTTCTACACAATTGATACAAAAATTTTTATAATAGAGGGGACAATGAGCCCTTTTGGATATGTGAAAATATCTTTCGCAGTATGTACAGAGATTGATTCTGTCCCTGAATAAAATTGTAGTTTATGTGAACAAGGTTTTATTTCTAAAATATTCATTAGACAATATCCTAAATCATCTAATATATGACCCATTTTGTTGTATTCTTCCCCTATTGGGAAGTCATTGTCATTGTTAGAATATAAATAACTATATTCATTATTTGTAAACTCATTTATTAAATCATAATTTTTGTGTATTTTATCTGGGTTTGGTTCATCTGTATATTCTGTTATACTAATGACCGATAAAATTTCTGAATCTGTTGAAACATCTTCATCTATAGGGAGAAGATTCATATGGCAAGATTTTATTAAATTTTTCTCTTTTGTATAAAGATTTGAAATGTTTGGACAATCCCTTGAAAAATGTCCTGGCTGGTTACAAGCAAAACATTTTAAAATTTGTTTGTAAGTTTTATTATCTCTAAGAACTATTATTGTTAGAGCGGTGAAATTAGACTATCAAATATGATCCGGCCAACTCAATTCAACATGAATGGCCATGCAATTCAAATAAAAAAAGTAGGAACTAATTTAGAACACTAAGACATAGTTGGGCTAATTGTTAGTTTTCTATCTTTTTGTTTTAAAGTAAAGTTTGAAAACAAATAGGTATTTGACTAAGGTTTTGTTTAGAGTTATTTTAGGTTTTAAGTTTCAAATTTATAAAAATAAAAATAATTTTTATTTTAAGATTTCAAATTTATAAAAGCATTACTTTGTGATTTAAGTTTAGAAACACTATTGTCAAATCTTGTCTCCATCAAAATCCTTCCTTTGTGGTCACTACCAGCAGCAATCGAATACCAATAATGACCATTGTAAAAACTAGTTAGCAACAATACTAGTTAGCAACAATACTTGGGGATAGATGACAATGGTCAGAAAAACAAAAGGTTGTTACGGTGGCAAGTGGTCCATGCCAACTATTAAGACAAGAGATAACAGGTAGTGGTGACAACTTAAGACCAATGATAATGATGGTGACTGGAGATTAACAACAACACATGGTGAATAGAAGCTAACAATGATACTAACATCAGTGGTTGAAGACTAGTGGTTGTTGGTGGCTAACAATTGACATTGGTCACCAATAACGATGATGGTGGGTGATAGCAAGTGATAAAGTTGAGTAAAATAAAAAACAAAAATCTTAAAATCAAATTTTAATATTTCAAATTGGGTAAAAATTGTTTTAAAAATAAGACAACCAAAATCACAAACGTTTTTGGTTTCAAAACCAAAAAATAGGAAATTGACAACCATGCAAAACAAGGCCTAAAATGGTTGGAATTTGGTTTTTAAAATTTTGAAAAATAAATTTTATCTCATTTGAAAATTAATAAAATTTGATTTTTAAATTTTTATTTATGTTTTTACTCAAGCTCGTCCTTAACTTTACTTGTTACCACTTGCCACCACTACTAATCATCACCATCTTTGCCAATATTTGGCCTTGCATCTTTCTTGTAGTCGCTAATCATCGTTTTCGATAACTGTCATTGATATTTGGCCACTGTCTTCAACCATCGTCTTTAATAAGCATTGTGATGTGTGAAAACAATCATCTATCCCATTTTCATTTTCACTTTTACTAATACCTATTTTACTCTTATACTTATTTGAAAATAAAAAAATAAACTAATATGTCAAAGGGAGGATTTGAACCCACAACCTCTGACTCCCTAAATGTCAATTTTGTCATTAAACTAACCTTATAACCTTAATAATAAAATTACTTTAAAACTTTTATATCCAACGTCCATAATTGTACATATATATCAATATATATATATATATATATATATATATATATATATATATATATATTAATAAAAGTGTAAATGAAAATGGGGTATTACCTTTATATATAGTATAAATGATAATATATATATATATATATTATAATGGGAATAAGACATTTTGGTGTCCACATTTTATCATTGTTTTACCATTCTAAACATTTTATGATTTCTCTCATAATAATAAATCTATATCTTCACATGTTCTCCCTTACCACAAATCAACTTTCTTTCATTAATATATATTTACCTTTACCTTCGATCATAAATAGAAACGCAATACACAGGCGCGACATCTATTGTGTTTTCGCTAGTAATAATAAAATTGTTCTTCGATAGGGATTGTGCATTTGGTAAAGAATAATTGTTTCTCATTTTAATAATTTTATGAATAATTTAAATTAATAGAAGAGGATTCAAATTCTATAATTATTAATAATAAAAAATAAAAATAAAATTGATGTGAATCAAAATAAACATAAAAAATTCAAATAATATAAAATTTAAGATAAGAAAAATCATAACAAATATAAAAGGCAGATGTTTTAGATTTGATATATTTAAAAACCAACAAATATTTGATAAAATAAAGGAAGGGATAATTCAAAGATTTGAAACTCAAATTTTAGAAAGGATTGAGGTATCAGACCATGCCTACCTATTGATTCAATTTTAATTATTTTTTATGCTCTTATTGGTTCTTGAAGGTGAATTAACCTAAGGTAACCTTGATTCTATTTCAATGATGAAAATGTGTCTAATTGAATTAAACCCTAATTTCGTGATAGCTATTTTCAATTAAACTCATTAAGTTCTTTATTAATTCATTGAGTTCTCGAAAGTTAAACCTACTTTCGTGATTCAATCCTAAGTTCCTTCCCTAGGGTTCAAACAAATAAGTTCATCTTTTGGTCCTTCCCTAATTATCTATAACTACAAGCATAATGATCCAACACGTATTGTATCGGTAAAAACAATAAAGAAGAAATCAAGATAAACCAATAAGAACAATAAAATATTTAAATAATCATCAATAGAGTCAAGGGTTAAACCTCAATCCCAAAATAAAAATATCTACTCACACATATTTATGGGTATATAAAAAAAAGAAATTAAAGATCATCGAACCTGAAAGCAAAAAGTGAAAAGGGAAAGGAGAATTTTCAAGTCTTGCTCTCTATGCCGTATTTGATAAAAAGATCTGGACCCTAGTTTAGAACAGAGACTTTCTATTTAAACCAATGGACTTTGAATGTCCAAACACAAATGTCATAAAATAAAGTGGTTAAACTGAGTATACAAGATCTTGCATATCTTTTCACAAAAGTAAAATCTTTCATTAATAAACTCATGACTAATTTTTCTTATGAATTTTCTCGAGAGCTTCAAACTCTACTCCAATGCTTCAAATTAGTCCAAAAAGTGTATAAAATTCTAGCAAATTATATCATATAACACTAAAAGCGTAATAATCTAAAATATAATTAAAAATACATCTAAAATACAAATATTAAACCTAAATGGTATAAAAATAAATAAAATTATAATTAAAATAAAACCTAAAAATAGATAAAAATATAACGCATCACATTATTGGCCATTGAAGCTATCATCAGCCATCGACCATCACCACTAACTATCGTCACCAATCTGTAACCACCACCACTAGTAGTTTTTGACTGTTGACCATTAGCTACAACTACTAGTTGTCAATCCCCTATAAACTCATCAATTGAGCACTCACAGTTGACCATTGTTTCTAGGCATTTCTGTAAAAAAGTTATTCAAATGGAGTTTAAATTTAATAACAATGTTTTAAAATTTGAAACAAAAATATTATTTTTATAAATTTAAAACTTAAAATAAAAATCCATCCAAAAGGACCTAAAATATGGTGTTTTAGCCTCTACATAACGTGCATGGATATCGAGCTTATGAAAGTAACTTCAACCAAATTTCTTCCTTACATATATTCTTTTTTATATTTAAACAATATTGAACCTGTGTACATGCACATATTACTTAATTTATTGAGAATTACTTGTTAAAAACAATTTAAATATCAAAATTAAAATATTTTTAAATTAAAATAAAAATATAAACAAATGATAGATTCAATTTTTACGTTGAAAAATTTACAAAGATTAGAATAGTATATAATATTTCTTTTTTTAAAGAAGTATACTATTGCTTAGAATTAACTAACCTTGCTAACAACATTAATATTTGGTCTATAAAAAAAATCTTAAAATTAAAATTAAAATTTGAATTAGTTTTTAAATAAGCATGAAAATAACAACACAAATAAATAAATTTAATTTGAAATCTAGTGTAAACATTGAAAAGTAAAATATGACAAAAAATATATGGAATTTGTTAAATATAAAATATGAAATTTATAATACAACATTTTGATAGGAGAACTTGTTGTATTCTAATAATTAGAATTATTTGTGATTTAATGGATATATAAATGTATATATAATTTTATATATTAAATGATAATATAAATATTTAATATCTTCATTGTTGTTTAATATCAAATTTGTATATGCTGTCAAACAAAATTATTTTATGCAAATGATATTTGTAATAAAAGAATAAAAAATAATTTATATAAAAAATATTATTATTTTATAAATGTTAAATAAAAAAAATTTAGAAAATTGTTTTAAAACATAAAGTAAAAAAGGGAGAGAAACAACAACCCTAGTTCGTATTCATCCTACCCATCTTAGGCATTTCATTTCTCCATCATTTCACTCCATTTTTGTGCCTTCATGCTACTGATCCAACTCTGTACCTCCATGCCACTGATCCAACTCTGTACCTCCATGGATTGCTAGATCTTTTTCGTTGGGGTTTTGATGTAACTTTATCCTGAACTCTATTGTATTTTTACTTTATTAATTAATCTAAGTTTATTATTCAGTATTAGAGCTTTTCTTTACCCTATATTTGATTTATTGATATTGTGTGGATTTTGTTTGTTGAATGAATTTGAGAGAGAAATTTTTCTTTCGAAATAAGAAGAACTTCTGATGGGATTTATGTCTCGGGAAAGAGTAAAAACTGTTGGCTATTTTGAGATCCCAATTTTAATGCATATTATTTGACTCTAGATTGTGTGAGAAATCCATGATCTAGAACCCAAATAGCTTAGTCTCTGACTTTTGAGGAATCAGATAAAGGATGTATTTTTTATGAGCAATAGGACGTGAATGAAGAATCAGGATTTGATAGAGTATTTATGTATTAGAAGGAAGGCAAAGTGAATATTTTAGTTTATTTTTATGCTCTTTTACTTTTTGAAAAACTAGAATCTTAATTTAATTTATTGATTATTTGCAAGTAATTATTATTAGAATTTTGAGTATTAATCCAATCCCTGAGGATCGACCTGATACATTTCAAATACTACAATATGATCGGTGCACTTGTTAGGAGTAGAGTAGAAAATTTGTATTCTATCAATAGACTAATGAATTTGGTTAGTTTCAAATATAAAATTATTTTTTTACAATTTAATATTAAAAATATTTTTTGATAAGTTTTTCTTGAAACTGAACCAAATCAGCCTGATTATCATTGATTTGTTTTTTTTTTTGGTTAGGGAAAAAATTCTAGAAAACCAACCCAACCCAACCCAATTAAAATTAATTAATTCAGTTTTCATTTTCCCTTAAAATCAAACCAGTCTGAACCGTGAACATCCATAATAGGACAAATGCACTTGCAAGTAGTATACAAAATTTACACTTCATCACATATGTGAAATAAATAGGAAAGACAAAAAATTAATTTTGTAAATTATATATAATAAATTTTCACAATAAATATATATATATATATATATATATATATAGTTTAATTGATATACATTGTCAGTGTATTTTACACTGACATTCAATTATAATTTTTCGTTCGTGGTAAATTTGTTGACTTTATTCATTACTACTTTAAAAGTCACATAAATGAAAAATTATGATTGATGTCAGTGTAAAAATTTTTTACACTGATAGTATATACCAATTAATCTCTCATATATATATATATATATATATATATATATATATATATATATATATATATATATATATATATATATATAAATAATAGGTGGTGTTCCATGCAATTGCATGGTCAAACATTAACTACTATAAACATCTATCTTAAGGAAAAAAAATCTTGTGTGATTTGTCACATTATTATGTTAGACAAATTAATCTTCCACTAAGATAAACTCCGTTAATTTCAACCAAACATTTTTTTTTTCAATTATGCCCATTGAATATTCAAGAAAAATTAACTATTAAAAAAATACATGAAGTTTATTAGTTTAACACTTTTGTTAATTCACCACATCAAAATTGCTTCCAGTATATATTTTATATCTAAAGTAGATCTTAAAATGATACTATTATGAAATTCAAACCTATGCTATTTAGCCAAAACAAATCTCAATCTCAGTTGGGACTTGTTCTAACTTTTTTTTTTTTTTTTATGAAAAACATACTGATAAAATAATAACTCATGGATAAAATAAGATAAGAGAAAATAGAAATTTGATACACAATATTTTTACTATGAAAAACATAAATTACATCTCCTCTTTAAGAAGAATAATAGCACTCTTATTTTAACTCTCCCTTTGAGGATCTATATATATTAGTGAGATGCTACAAACTTATAATAATATGCAAAATCTTGTAGGAATGACATGATATTTATAGCAAAGGATATGTGCATAAATGTCCTGATCAAAATTGCGATGAAATTTTCATCTTTCCTTTTCCACTTTTGTACAATAGTGACTTTACCATCAATGTCTACACGCTTTTACAAATCAATCTTAAAACCATAATGATAAGAGTTTAATTACACTTATAATTTGAATTTTCCTAGTCCGCATTCCCATCAAATCTAATTAGAAGTAATAAAAAATATTTTTATTCAGATATAAGTAAATATTAACTACTAGCTAGGCCTTTATCTTATTTAATAACATTATTTTAAAAACACCCCTTAATTAATTAAAGTTATATTGTAAATAACTCTTTTTATTTATATAAATTTTTAATAAAGAGTATTTCATAAATAATCTTATCTTCTTACTAAGTTTAATAAAATTAAATATCTTAACTAATTTGCTTAATCTCATGTAAATTATTTAAATTTGGAAGAAATATGGTTTAACAGAAAAATATTGCTATTAACTCTTTGAGGACCATCATTGATATTAAATTCTTTATTCAAATATTACTTTTCATTTGGATATTTAATATAATTATACATTCAATATTTAAATTCAAGATTAGTTGTCAAATTGAAACAATATGAATTGATTTATATACTTATAATCATTGTAATATAAAAGGTTAATTAAACGAAGGTAACAAAACTGAAATTTGTTAGAACCTTAATTTAATAGTGGGCTTATTTTGCAACTTCACTCTCTTTAAGTTACCTATCTAGTATATATAATATCTAACACAAAATAAAACAAGCCCAGATTTTACATAATCTCTAACCCTACAAATATAGCGTGGGAAGAAAGAACTTGATAAAAATGGCACCATAAGAGTGGAGACAAATGGTCAATTCCGAGAAAGGAAAATCGAAAAGAACGAACAACAGAAGCCGTGAGCAATGATAACAACAGCATTTTCCGTTACCCGTCATTGTTTCATTCCCCATCAAACAAAAATACCCTCATAGTATGGAGACAAAAATGACTTTGGATTTCAGCGTTATCAAAAAGTGAAAAACAAAACAAGACACTAAGAGCGCCTTTAAGATATCAAGATAAAAAAGATTTTGGATTTGCAACATAAATTGAAAGCACCAACGAAAAGGAAGACATAAGAGACTTCGGATTCGGCATATGACCAAAAACTGAAATGTAAAACGACACCATTCAAAGAAGAAAGTAGTGTTAACAATACAAAAGAATTTCAGCTAATTAACCAAATTAATTAAGAAACTGATTAGCATAATTACTAATTAATGTTACTCCCAATAAAGCTAAACAAGATAAACAAGACACATGCTGGGTAAAGACGAAGCATGATGGGTAAAAATAATATATGAAGTTGAAACAGGTAATAACCATCAAGTAAAAGACATATTTGCTATAAATATTGATTATGAGGTATGTGTCACACATTGATTCCCAGAGAATTTATTACTTTTGACTTCTCATACTTCACTCACTTGTTGACTTAAGCGTTGGAATCATCTTTTGCAGGTTCTCCCCCTTTGAAGGTATGAGGACATTTCAAAGAGTTCACTGTGAACAGTACTCAGGTACTTTTCGGTAAGAACATTTTGGCGCCTACTGTGGGGTCCAAAGTAAAACTAGACCCAGTACCAAGACTGCAAAGATATGGCAATCACTAGAAGCCATGCAGCTGCGCCCCACAACAACCTTAGAATAATGAAAACACACCTTGACAATAGAGGTTGTAGATTCGAATAACATAACCAAAATCCTCAGGCTACTGAGAGAAGAAATTGCGAAACTTCGGCATGAGAAAGCTGAGTTCCGAAAACATAGCCTTCAAGAAGACGAGATCAGTAGAAAGAAAAAGTAAGAGGAATCCCACAAGGGCAAGTCAGCTGCCCATCATGTAGTGGCCTGTCTATAAGACACTTTATAGAGCCATCTCACCCATCCAACTCCTTCAGAACCTCAAAAAGAAATTCCCATTCCATTTCAAACCATCCCACCCTTCACTTCTCCCTCAGCACATGCTATTCTCATCCTAGTACAAACAATGCCACCTTATGCCCCATGCATGGGCGAAATGTTAGAAGTTCAGCCACATCACCTTTTCATACTCGAAATCATGGATGTCCTTTTGCCATAAAGCTGGAAGCATATTGCTTTGGAGAAGTATGATGGAACCACGGACCCAGATGCCCATCTGGAATGTAGTAAATTAAAAATTTTTTAAAAAATTACTATATGTGATTATATAGTCATAAATTTATTACTATTATTTTTTCAAAAAGTTAATATTATATTAAGATACAAAAGAGAGAGGGGGAGAAAAAGACTTAAACTTCATTCTAATATCAATCATTAGATTCTATGAAATTAATGATGTGAAAAAATTAATATTATATTGAGATACAAAGAGTGAAAGGGAGAGAAAAACTTAAACTTTATTTTAATATCAACCATTAGATTCCATGAAATTAATGATGATGACAAAAAATTCTTATACTTACTCTTGGAGTAAATAAACGTCTTTCTATATAAAATTAGTCAAATTACACCTTAAATCAATTTTTTCTATGGAATGCAAATTTTATGAATATACCGTTGAATTTTAATTTCAACTAAATTCAAAATTATTTAGCAATTCACCATATTACTTAACATTAACATATAAAATGATATTTATAAATATATAAATATTTATTATTGGATAGTATATATAAAAAAGTTCAAATTATATAAACTTTCATGAAACAAATAGGAATGTACACCAAGGATCAAACAACCTTGTGCAAAATCTTCCCTATGTTACTCAAGGGACAGACTTTGGGTTGGTTTATCCAGCTCCCACCGAATTCCTTGAATCAATGAGTAAGCCTTTGGCTCGTGTACCCTATCCATGAAAGGTAAGATTTTCTTTAATGTCATAAGCCTTGTGTCTCAGGAAACATGGATTCTTGATTCAGACACAACATACCACATGACTCCCTTCCTAGAGTGCTTCAACTCATATACCAAAACTACTAGAGAACAACTCATTATAGTTGCAAATGGTGATAACGTACCAATTAATGGAGTTGGCAATATAGCATTATGCTTGTTTATTACGTTAAAAGATTTTTTACATATTCCAAAATTGGCTAATATATAGTCTCATATTTGGAACAAACTCACTAAAGATTTGAATTGCTTGGTAATATTTTTTTTTTCTCACTATGTCTTTAAGACCTTACAAGAAGATGATTTTGCTTGCTAAAGAACAGAGTAGGTTGTACTTGTTGGAATCCAAAGATCAGAATAATGTAATTTTCATTAGCAACCATGCTACATTAATTGCATGGGCATACTCTCAAATATGAGTTCATCATCAAAGACTTAGCCATCCTCCTTTCTGCTAAAGTACTTGTTTCTTTATTTGTTTATCAAAGAATCTGTTGAGTCTTTTAAGTGTGATGTTTATCAACCGTGACACCATCATGTTTCTTACCTTGTTACTAATAATAAAAGTAATTCTCCATTTAAATTAATTCATTCTGATGTTCGGGGTCCCATCTTAGAATCCATCTATGGTGCAAAATAATTTGTTACTTTCATTGACGATTGTACTTGTGTCACATAGACATACATTATGAAAAGTAAATCTAAGGCCTATAAAATTTTTATCTTTCCATCTTGTTCAAAATCAATTTGGGAAAAACATTAAAAGAATTAGGTCAGATAATGAGACTGAATATGTGAATCACGAGTTTTCAAAAATTTTGTCTCATAATAGTATTGTCCATGAACTAACATGTGTAAATACTCCTCAACAAAACGAGGTTGCAGAAAGAAAGAATCATCATTTCCTACAGGTTGCTAGATCCCTTCTTCTCCAAATGTTTGTTCCAAATACGTACTAGGGGGAAGCAATATTAACTACCACTTATCTCATTAATATGTTACTCACTCATGTCCTAAATGATATTAGTCCCATTGAGTCCTTTTTTACTTTTGTTCCTTTGTCTCCCCTAGTGTCAAGTCTATCTTGTTGAGTTTTTGGATGTGTGACTTTTGTCCGTTCTCATAATTCTAATAACATAAACTCGATTTTAGAGCCCTAAAATGTGTCTTTATTGACTACCCATCGAATAAAAAAGGTAAAAATATTATCACCTATAGAATTATCATGTCTTTGTTACTATGGATGTCACATTTCATGAAATAGAATCCTTTTTTACTCAATCACAACTTAAGAGGGAGATAACCTTGAAGAAAAGTCATCCTTCTTGTTACTAGCTTCTAGTTTTGCTTTCGAACTAGATGTCTGAAACCTACATGATGATGACACAACTAAAATAATCGAACCATCCAATGGTGATGATGAAGAAAATAGGTTTTTTGGAATAAAATATCAAATAAGGGAACAATCCATTGTGGCTTTGAGGAAACAAAATTTTATGACCCGGAGACAAGGTTTCCAAATGATAACAATGCAGAGCTAAATGACATTAAGAATTTACTAATTATAGTGAGAAAGGGAAAAAGATCCTATATAAAATATCCTATCTCCAATTATGTTTGCACTAACAATCTCTCAATTCAGCATCAAGGTTTTATTGCTGCTATTGATGCCATACATATTCTCAACTCAATCCAGGAAGCCATGCAAAGTGAACATTTGACGCAGGTCATGAAGGAGGAGATTGATGCATTAGAAAAAAACTTGACTTGGAAACTTGTTGATAAATCAAGAGACAAAAGTATAGTAGGGTACAGATGGATATTTATAGTCAAACATAAGGCAGATGAACAATAAAACAATACAAAGCACAATTGGTGGCAAAAAGTTATACTCAGACTTATGAAATTGATTATGCACAAACGTTTACTCTATTGGCAAATATGAATACAATACAGGTTGTTCTTGCATTGGCACCACACTATGGTTGGGATTACACCAACTAGATGTGAAGAATGTATTTCTTCATGGTGACTTGGAGAAGGAAGTGTACATGGAGATTCCTCCAAGATATGAAGCTTAGGGTGGTAAAGACAAGGTGTGTCGCCTAAAGAAGGCCTTATATGGTCTCAAGCAATCTCTAAGAGTGTGATTTGAAAGACTTATAAAAAGTAATGATTTTCTTAGGATACAAGTAGAGTCAAGGATACCATACCTTATTTACAAAACATTCCCCTACGAGTAAACTTGCTATATTTCTTGCATATGTGGATGATATGATTGTTGTGGGAAATGATGATATCAAGAAAATGACCTTTAAGGAAAAATGGCAACCCAATTTGAAATGAAAGACTTGGGAAAACTCAAGTACTCCCATGGAATGGAGGTAGCCTACTCCAAGAAAGGAATATTTATATCACAAAAAAGTATGTGATTGATCTCCTCAAAGAATAAGAAAAGCTGGGATGTAAACCCTAAGAGTACCTATTGAACAAAATGATAAAATTGGAAGTGAAGAAAGTTTTCCTATAGATAAAACCAACTTTCCTATAGACCAAACCTGATATCAGGGACCAGTAGGAAAATTGATTTACTTGTCACACACAAGACGAGACATTGCTTATGCAGTTAGTGTGATAAGCCAATTTATATATGACTCAAAAGAGAGACACATGCAAAAAGTTGATAAAATTTTACAATATTTGAAGTCAAGCCCAGGAAATAGATTACTATTAAAAAAGGAAGACCTATTAGTCTTTAAAATTTATATTGATTTTGATTATGCTGGTTTTGTCGGTGATAGAAGTCTACTATTGGATACTGTGCATTTCTTGGGGAAAGTTTGGTTACTTGGAGAAGCAAAAAACAGGATAGAGTATCCCGCTCTAGTGTAGAAGCTGAGTATGAAGCTCTTACTCTAGATATATGTGAAAGACTTTGGATGAAAACAATCCTTAATAATTTCAAAATCAAGATAGATATCTCTATGAAGTTGTTGTGTGACAACAAGTAAACTATTAGCATTGCCCACAATCTTGTACAACATGACAAAATCAAACATATTGAAATTGCCAGACATATCATTAAAGATAACTTAGACAAAGGTCTCCTGGTTACAAATTATGTCCCAACAAGACTCCAGTTAGCATATATCTTCTCTACGGGTCTTCCAGTTAGTAGATTTCATAATCTTGTAGGCAAATTGGAAAATGAATATTCATTTACTAACTTGAGGAGGAGTATTGAAAATAACCTTTAGATATTAGGAGAACATATCTTAAAATTATTTTATTTGATTTTATCTTTATTTCATTATTTATATTTAATTTTTGTTTTTTTATGTAAGTTTAATCTTTATAAATTCATGAATTGAAAATGTAATTGATGAATAAAATATATAAAACCACTTTTCTAACCTAATTCAAATAACATGCCCTACAAAATGTTATTCTTTAATTAATTACAAGACATTAGAAGATATTCGAAGATATTCATAGGTATATATGACAATATTCTCATTAAGCTAGTTTACGTAGACCCTGTATAATAAAATAGCACAGTATAAAAATATTAACAACTCCACATACCTTCCATGTGCGGATTTATCTTGATAAACAAGATGGTCGAATATAAAGATCCAAGCAGATTATAAACTAAAATTATTTTTTAATAATATTTCATCGGGAAATATATTCATTTCGTAAATACAGTTAAATTATGTTATTTAATTAATTTTAATATGTTGTATACTTTTTGTGTTAAATGATCGTGTTAACTTTTGAAAAGGAAAAGGAAAGGTCTATCATTTCTGTCTTAGTCTACCCTGTCAAAAAATCAGTAATATTAATGCCTAACAGTACGAAAAAAGTCCATAAAGTAGAAAGTTTTAAAATTCAAAATTTTCCAGAAAATAGAAATCAAGTAATTATATCACTTTTATGGTTTTTGTACCTGCACCAAATCATAATAAATAGTATTTCTTTTAAGGAAAATAACAAAATAGAAAAAAGAGTAAAAAACTGAAAATTATATATATCCTACAAAGAATACCAAGGAGTGGTACAGTTTAATTGGTGTCTATAAATTTTCTGATATCTAATTTAATTTCCTTTTTAAAATATATCCTGCAAAAGAAGAAGAACCAGAGATTCCATTCAAATCCTGCCACCCCCTCAATTTCTTTTCAGAATTTAAGGCAGCTTATTTTCAATTTCATGCTTTTACGGTTGATTCTTTCTATGATTTCTTTGGTCTCTTGATTCTTTCTATGATTTCTTTGACCTCATGACTTCAGGTTTTGTCTACCGTAATTACAAGTTTCTGTTTCACTCACTTGGATCGTGATAGTTCTAGTTTCATTATTCATTTTCTTCTATATCTTCCGTTTATTTGTTGCTTGCTTTGTGGTTTAGTTTAGCGTGTTTTAATAATATACACAAATCATTTTACCTTACAAAATTGTAGTGATATCGTAAAAAAATAAAAGTAGTTATTTATTTTTTTAAGTGTTTATTGTTCTATATTTATTAAAACAACAATTGATTATTTCTCACCATAAAACTAATCTAAACACATTATTATTTCTCACCATAATTATATTTATATTATAAATTGAAGAATAAAAATAACACTTTTAATTTTTATGTTATATAATTTATATTATATAGTATGTATTTTCTTTTGTCCTTACACACTTAAATATAATCACACGTACCAATGTTACTTATTAATGTTGTTTATTCACAATGTTGTTCAATAAAAATTGTAAATACATTGTAAGAAAAACACATAATATAGATCCTACATTAGTTAATGATATGACTAAACTTTAGTATATAAAGAGGTGTAAATCTCATTTTATAAGTTGATTTTGTGAGATTGAGTTATACCCAATTTCACCATTTTTAATCATCATCATCAAGAGTCCAATTCACAAATTAAATAATAAAATATAATATTAATTAAAAATGATAAATTAAACATAATAAAACCGAGAATGCAGTAGAGTATGATAGGAGCGTTGTTGGTTATTATCTAGTCAAAACTCAAAAGTACTTGTTGATCATGGACTTAATTAACATTTAATTTAGGTAAAATAGTTGCTTTTAATTATACACGTTTATATTTTTTTTCCCGATACATATGGTCAAATGTCAATTAATTATGTTGTAAAGTTATTTTGACAACACGTAATTCCACAATCTGAAAACTTGGAATCTTCAACTGTGACAGTTCACACTTGTGCCCAAAACTCTTTTTACTACTGACAACAATAAATTCTCTGTATTATTAGTACAATAATAAACTTACAACTATCATGTTAATAAGAGACAATGATCATATTAATAAGAGTTAAAGTTGCACTGTTGGAAAAATTTTGTAAAATAACTTTACACAGTGAAAGATCTTTTTTTCTATTAATAATCTAAATTTTAGTAGATAGATATCATATTAAATAAGACGAATTCAATGTTTAACAGTGTATAATTATTTAAATAATATTATATCAAGAAATTTTATGGAACTAGGTGGTAGGGATATAAAAAAAATAAAATTTCCTTAAATAGTTGTTTTAATTGCCAAAAGAAGACAGACAAAAGGGTAATAAGAAATATTGGAAGGAAAATTGGTTATAGTGAAGGGTTTGAAGTCAACTGTTGGGAATGGATTCTCTGGGAGGATGACAAAAATGGACGGAATAAGGCAATAGGATCCTTTTCTGTGGTGTGAGAAGCAGCTACCATAAATGCCACTTTGCTGGAAGTGCGGGTCCTTCTTCCTAGGGTTTCTCCACTTCCTTCTACCACCTACCGCTTCTCTTCTCTTCTCTTCTTTAACTTTAATCTCTACATATTTGGTCAGTTTTTTCATCTTCTCTCTGTTGCTTTATCTATCCTCAAATCCAATTAATTAATACCTCTTTTCACTTTTTCTCCTCCTGTTCCAATTCCAATGCTTTAATTTCAACCCACGTACATTCATGCTGTCTAAAATAAACCTCAACCAAATATTTTTCTGTAAGATCCACTTTAGAGCTCGCGCATCAATACATGTTTCTCATAAAACTGATGAATGCTTTTCAATCATCTTCTTCTATGCATTATTGCTACTGGTCACTCCCAGATGGCTTCTGGCTTTTCACTATTTTTTTCAAAATATTACATTTTACAGCTTTAGAAAGAACACAAATTAAAGGGGAACTTTTCTTGACGACCCCTCTTGCTAATTTGTGGTAATATTTTGTCTCTTGCCTTTTTATTTTTGAATAATCTCATTTATTAGTTCTTTGTTGTTTTTTTTTGTTCCATCTAGATGATTAGAAGTTTAACCTTGTTTTTTTTTGTCGGGGGCGTACGTGACTGAATTTGAATTTGAATGTGTAGGAGATGGTGAGGGGAAAGGTTCAAATGAAGAAGATTGAGGACGCAACAAGCCGTCAAGTGACGTTTTCAAAACGTCGAAGTGGTCTTCTAAAGAAGGCTTACGAGCTATCCGTTCTTTGTGACGCAGAAGTGGCTGTGATTTTCTTCTCACAGAACGGAAAGCTGTACGAGTTCTCCAGTTCTGAGTACGTTTTCCTTCACTATTCCAATTTAGTTCTTCTGCTTAATTAACAAAATAGTATAGCAATAGATATGCTATGATTTCTCCGAGATATATATGTACCTGTTATACTGATGTGGAAAACAAAAAAAGTGTTGCTTTGCATTTGCTGGTTCTATGGGTCATCTTTGCTAATTTGGTGCCATCTGCAAATAAAGATAAACGACTTTCTGTAGCTGTGTCTGAAATTTTCTACTATTATATATAAACTGTACCGATGACACTACTAAAAAAAATTCAATAAATTTTCTACTATTTCATTGTACTATGTATGAGTACCCTTGTACTCAAAATTCAGTAGATTTTTTGGCAAAGGGGATGAGAATACTCGTTACTCCTTCCCATGTGAGTAAAATGGAACTTACTTTAGTAATTAAGTTTGGTTCCATTTCAATACTCTCAAGTGATGACAAGTCTATTTTGATATAAGGTTCTTCCAGAAAACGCCAGTGAGCGGTGAGAGTGCCTGATTGAATTTGAGGTTCAGAATTGGCACTCAAATTTTCAGTTGATTTGTTCCAATTAATAGTTAGCATTATAGATATAAAAACCAATCGATCAAGTCCAATTTTCCCAAAGCATAGTTAACTAAGATGCTAGGTGAAGGCCTCAATATTGGAAGATCTATCCCTTAAAGAGTTCATGTTGATCACTAGAATCTAGTTTGATCTGCAGTATCTTGTAGGACGATTTATTGACATGATATCTTGTACTAAAATCAATTCAAACTTCAATGTTAAAGCACTAAAAAAAATAATAAATGATATACCATTTTTTTATCTACTATATTATATTTTTATTACACTACATTAGCGCGCATATATATATATATATATATATATATATATATATATATATATATATATATATATATACTTAATTATTCTTTCCAATTAACAGTAAGAATCGGAAGATATTTTTGTGGAACATTTTCTACTGGAGTGCAGGCATGTGTTTATGTATGGGTTTTTCCTTTTTCAATAAAGAGTGCGGAGGCATTTTACCTAGTATTTACGAACCGTGGTATGTTAATAATTTCATGCATTCCGTACGCATTTATTTATTTCTTTCTTTCTTTCTTTTAAGGATGATTCCGTACACATTCTTGATTCCTAACATTATATATAAAATCTAACTCCCCTTTCAAATGGGAACAAATCAACGGGGTTAAATATCGGGGACATGTACAATAATCACGAGTCTATATACGAGAGAACATGACACCACTTTTAACCCAAAATCTTAAGGCATTAGGTTATGAGTCTTTCTAACTTATATATTACTCAAGTTCCCAATTTCTTACAAATATGAAATTTCAACTTACACTTGCACTCCAACAGGTTCTGTTCCTATGGTGAATATTACGGGGCATTTAGAACATTAATATTAATCAGTTTGATTCTGTTCCTATGGTGAATATTACGGTGCATTTAGGACATTAATATTAATCATTTTGATTTAACCTGTCCCTCACCCTAATTAATAGTTATTTATATGTTTATAATTATCAGTATAATGACAATTATTTATATGTTTATATTTTCATAAAAATTGTTGGGATTTTTAAGATAAAATTTTTAAATTTTAATATTATATTTCCATACATTTATGCATTGATGAAAAGAGATTTCTCAAGTTAACACTATATTTTTTTTAATATATTAAAAGATTTAGAAGTAAAATGTGCAATATGAATCATGCTATATTCGTTTGCTGCAAAATGATTATAATTATAAAGAACGTATATAAAGAACGGATCTGATATCATAAACAAGTTTTAAAGGAGCCAGAAGTAATGATGATTTAATTAGTTTTGTTAATAGTATATAATATTTTGTTTAAAAAATATAAAGTAGATAGCTAATATCACATTTATGTATATAAATCTATACTCCTCTAAAGCATTAAAACATGATTACACAAGAAGTACAATATTGTGACTAAGATCATATTGCTAGGAAAAATATACTATGAGTAGTGATAGATTTTTTAAATTACTTGTCTCCTTTATATGCGCCTCACTTGCATTTTTCGTGGATGAAGAGGGCCAACTTGCCTCCACTTTGTCTTGTTCTCATCCTTATTCAATGCTCATTTATTTATTTTTTATGAATTCATAATTACTTGTTATTTTCTCACCATCATATGTGTGTAGATTAAAGAATGCTAATAACACACACACAAAATATATATATATATATATATATATATATATATATATATATATATATATATATATATAAAGAGACATATTTAGCGAGAATGAGAGGAGCAAATCTCATTCATTAAGAGAGGAAAAAGAAAAAAAAAGTGATAGATAATAAATGATAGAAGAGAGAGAATGAGTGAATTGATCTTAACTATTAATTTTTATTTCAATGACTGAGATTTACCTCTTTCACTCTCATATAAATTTAACTTTCTTACTAAATATGCTCCAATATGTGGGACATATCTAGTGAGAAAGTCAATTTTATACAATGGATTTCAATGGCTGAGGCATAAGTGAATGAATGGATCTGTACTATTTGAGATTAACTATTAATTTTTATTTTAATGACTAAGATTTACTTCTCTGAATAATTTTTATTTGATTGGCTAAGATTTGTTCCTTTCACTCTCATGTAAATTTGACTTTCTCACTAGATATATCTTTTCTCTCTCTCTCTATATATATATATATATATATATATATTTATTTATATAAGACATATCTAGTAAGAAAGTCAATTTTATATGAGAGATTTCAATGATTGAGGCATAAGTGAATGAGTGGATGTGTCCTATTTGAACTCAACCATTAATTTATTTCAATAGCTGAAATTGCTCCTCTCACTCTTATATAAAATACCTTACTCTTATGTATATGTCCTCTCTATATATATATAGTTTAATTTAATTTCTCTGCACTAACTGTGTAAAAGAGTTTTACATTGACATTTAATTACAATTCTTTATTTATATGATTTTTAAAATATTAATCTGAAAAGTTAATAAACTTGTCATATATAAAAGATTGTGATTAAACCTTAGTGTAAAACTTATTACACTAACCCTGGACAAATGATTTTCTTTATATATATATATATATATATATATAATATGCATGTGTATGTTTGTTTTTTTTGTGTTATGCGGTTCAAACATTGGTAACTTTCTTTAATTAAATATATATATATATATATATATATATATATATATTTATATTTATATTTATATTTATATTTATATTTATATTTATATTTATATTTATATTTATATTTATATTTATATTTATATTTATATTTATATTTATATTTATATTTATATTTATATTTATATTTATATTTATATTTATATTTATATTTATATTTATATTTATATTGGCTAAAACTTATCTATATACCTCAGTATAAATTTTAGAGTATTTATACAAGTGTGTAAAATCATTTCGGTATCAGCTTAAAATTACTCTAAATAAGACTTAAAAAGAAATTAAAAAGGAGTTCCCCCGCTTTTGCTTGCTAAAAAACCATGCAGTTCTGGTGAAGAGGAAAAATAATGTGAAAAAAGTAAAAGTAAAAGTAAAAGAGAGAATAAAATGATAAGAAACTTAAATATTATCATTAACATGAAATGACAACCAAAATATTTTTTATAATACCATTGCTTATTATAAAATTATTAGTCTTATTATATATAACAATTTAGCCGGACAATATTAATATATTTTACAATATTAATATATTTTAATTAAATATTTATTTTAACAGCAATTTATTTTAAATATTTCAGCATGACAAAGATTTTGGAACGATACCGTGAACATACCAAAGATGTTCCTGCCAATAAGTTTGGAGATGATTATATCCAGGTTTTACTCTCATCTTACACATTTAGAATAACACATCATAATAATGGAAGGAGTTATTAATATTTGTATATATATAACTCTAATGCTTAGTTTGTACCGACCATAATGATCCAGAAAATGCCTTGCACTTCATTCGTAAACCAGTTTTTCCTTCTTCCAATATGTTTATTCATATTTCTTACTTTTAGGTATCTTTTGTTCGTACAAGTATTGTGAGAAAATATTAAACATTGATAATAAATTTTGATGGAGTGGATTTCTAGATATTTTAAACGAGATTATATGAATTAAAGTACGAGGAAAAAACTTTAATAATTTTTCTAGCTAGTCTTTTAATTATTTTTTTGCAAGCAAATATTATTAAAATATAGAGTATAAGGAATGCTCTATCTAGCCTATATACAAAATCCTTACAAAGATAGATAAGAGATAAAGATAAAAAAAAAGAAAAGCTACAGCGGCACTATAAAAAATAAAAAAATTAAGGACAGAAAGGCACTATTATTAAGTTGAGATAGGTTAAATTAGGCATGAAAATGGGGTGGGGCGAGACGAGTATAACATTCTCATCCCATCCCCATCCCCATATCTGTCGGATATGAGATTTATGTCCCCATCCTGTCGGGTATCGGGTATACCTGTACCTGTTTCATACATGTAAAAAAAAAATAATAATATTTTAGTAGAAAATAATTTATTTAAATGAAATGATATTAATTCAAAAGTTATTTAATAAATACAAAGTTTGTAATTTATCAATTAAATAACAAACCTTTTTTCTTTTTTTTTAAGATAAATGAATATTTTAGTCATTAAAATAAGAGCAGGGTGAGGCGAATATGGGGACGGGTACGGGATGGGTATGGATATCCTCATCCCTGACTTAATAAAATGGGTATTCCCCATAACCGTACTTGTATCCAGTCAAACCGGAAATTTCTCGTCAACTTCGAGATAGATTTGAAGATTATTCACAAGTACAAGTTTATTTGCTATCCCTGGATCACATACACACAAATATCATTAGGCAAAACTCTTGTAAAACCAAGGGAATAGATACCATTCCAAATCCAAATTTTCATTAGATAGGTCAAACAAAGATGGTGACCATCTTCTTAACAGTAGAAACACAACACACGAGATATACCCTATACTTGAGACCACACTTCTATTTTACACAAATTAACAAGAGTTAGGAACCTATCCAAAATAATACTTCAAGATCATACAAACAGTTTGCAAGGAACACACTTCTAGAAAATCTTAAAATTGATAGGTTGAGTCTGTACGAGAACATAGGCTGATTTAAATATGAATAGCGTTAGTAATGCTCTTTTAAAAACTCTCTTTCCAACCCTTTATCTATTGGTTCAAAAAATAAATTCTAACAAAACACATGGAAAATGTTAGAAAGAGAATGTATGAAAACACTATTTAGCATTTCTCTTTAATGGATCCTTCCAAATTAAAGTGTCCAATAAAACTTTACCTAAAGTCTGATGCCATTTATTTATAGGCTTTTGCAAACCTTAATGTAATTGTTAGGTGTGTTTTCCTTTTTATTTTTATCTTAAATATTTTTTAAAATGTCCTTATAGTTAATTTTTCATATGATTGATTAAAGTGGGTCTCTTTTAAAATATATTTATCGAAATTGATCTGATTTGAAAATATTTATCTAGTTGAGTCTGTTTTCATTATTGACGAGTTCAAATTAAAGTTTAGAATTGTAGTTTGACCTTTACGTAAGATTTTTTTGACAACATAGGTGGCACGTGGCTACCAGAAAGGTAGCTTTGAATGGCTTATAAAACCCCAAGAGTGAATTGCAGTTTAATGGTAGTAGGTGGAACATTTTGAAATTAACGTGCCCCACATGGGGATGTTTTTGACCCTTAAAACATGGCTACAAGGTAGCTTTTAATGGCTTATAAAACTCACGAGTCAATTGCGGTTTATGATGATAAATGGAACATTTTGAGATTGACATGCGCCACATGGGGATGTTTTTGACCTTTAAAACATGGCTACAAAGTAGCTTTTAATGGCTCATAAAACCACAAGAACCAATTGTGGTTTAATGGTGGTAGATGGAACATTTTGGGTGGGGTTTTTAACCCTCAAAATAACAACTTTAACCTACAATTTTAAGGCTGTTGTCTCCTTTAATATAATTGCAACAACATTTTGCCGATAAATTGCAGAAACAAACTACCTTTTTAAGAGAGTTGTCTCACCCAATTAAACCGCAACAACTTTTTAAAGGGCTTTGATGATTTTGCTATGCTTTCATGTTAATATGGTGGTCATTCTGTTATTTATCTTAGAATTTGTTTCTAAGTTGAGGTATTTAAAGGGCTTGTTTAGCTTTAATAAGATAAAAAAATGTGAGTTTGTATATCCAATGTGAATTTTATGGCATTGGTTGAATTTTATGGCATTGGTTTGGATATGCACAGGGAGTTTTAAAAATTGAGGTACCTTAACTCAATGGTCATCCTTCGATAAGATTTTATGAACCATTAAAAATTGTCTTTTTGGCAACCACGCCACACCTACATGGCAAAAAAACTTATGAAGAGGTCAAATCACTATTTTGAACCGCAATTTGATCCAACCACAGTTAAGTAAATATTTTTAAATAAACATATTTAGTGAATATTTTTTAAAATGACCCACTTTAGTCAATGATCCTAATTTTTCAAGACAGTCTTTTCGAAATTAGCATATCTCAGCTTCTCTTTTATATAATTTTTATTACTAAAATACCTTTTTATGTAAAACCAATATAAATCCTAATTTTATTTTATTTTTATTATTCTTTAAACCCTACTTTTTTTTCCATGTCATTTGATTACTTTTTAAGCTATATTTTTTTACCTTTTCTCCATTATTCTTTAAATTTTATGTTTGCACCTCCATCAATTTTTTACTTTTATTTCAATACCTTATGTGATTATCTTTAGATTTTTTTCTCTCAAACAAATTTATGATGGATAAGAGAGAAAGTGTATTCCAATATAACAAGTAGCATGCTTTTTTCCTATTATGCTAAGAATGATAGAAAGTCTTTGAAAAAGAAATAAGTTTTCTATTTATAAACTTGAGTCAAAATCCGATTATGTTTTTTTTTTTTTAAAAAGCTAAAGGTATATTCATGAAAAGAAACAAACTGTTTCTAAGAATACATATTAGTTACATACTCCACCGAATCCTATTGGGACATAACAAGACCCTCCACCTATTTCATATTTAATAAACACAATCTAGGGTTAGCATACCAATCTGAAAAAACACAACCCCTGTTAAATACAACGGAGTATGATAGCCATTTCCACGATATTACCTTTATATACATCAGAATGTCAACTGAATCCACCGCTATGCCGTAAAAAACAATCTAATTTCTAGAAATCCAGATACCCCAGCACCCAGCCAGCCAGAAGACATACCTACACTTCTTCTTCCGCTTTCCAACCACCCATGATGATGTCGAAAGAAAGAGTTGGTGCAGATCCCCTGGAATGGGTCCTTGGATTCCCAGCCATCGAAGTATTCTGTTCCACACTAATTGAGCTTTGGCACACGTTAAGAACAAATGATTGCTATCTTCGACAACACTTTTACAGAAGACGCACAGAACATCCTCACCTGGGATAACAACCCCTCTCTTCAAGAGATTATCGATGGTTGGTAACCTGTCTAACAATAGTTTCCATGAAAAAGCAATTACCATGGATGGCAAACTATCTTTCCACATTCGTCTCAAGTGCCTGGGTTCCACCTCAATTAGTCTTGGTAAGGGCTGTTGTGAACAAAGAACCGAATAGGCCTCTGCAACCGAGAAACCGCCATCCCTACTAGACAACCAATTCCATCTGTCGGACCTGTAATCCACCAAAACCACCGGTTGCAGCACGCATAGTAACAAACGAAGCAGATCCTCTTCCCATACGAATAGCTCCCTTCTCCAAACCCAATTCCACCCCCCTGATACTACCGTTTTATCCTTAATAGTGATGCCTTTGTCAACCGCTAACCCATATAACCTGGGGAACTTTAGGCTAAGGGGACCATCTCCTATCCATTTTTGCTTCCAGAAGGAGGTTTCCTTTCCGTTCCCAACTTTTCTCAAGACATTATTCCAGAACCAGTCTGGCATCGCCGCTTTCGGCCCATCAATAGCCCATATATCCCTCCACCACTGAGAACCTGTGGATAAATTCTCCGGTCTTTCATTGAATTTGTGTGTCTGGCCGTATCTACATTCCAACAAAGTCGCCCATATTGCATTTTGCTCTGTTAACATCCTCCACCTCCACTTTGCCAGTAAACTCAAGTTGAAATTCCATAAGCATTTTACCCCCAGACCCCCTTCTTCCTTTGGCCGACACACATTTTCCCAGCTGACCCACGCAATTTTGGTCTCTTGGTCTTTACCTCCCCACAAAAAGGAACGTTGTAGTCTGGTAAGGACTTTTAGGACTTTCTTAGGCACTTTGTAAAACGAGAATAAATACATCGGAAGACTAGACAATACAGAATTAATCATAACTAACCTTCCTGCGAAGGACATATGTTTTGCCCTCCACTCTGTCAATTTCCTCTGAAAGTGTTCGATGACTGGTATCCACATATCTACCTTCCTAGGATTCGCTTCCACCGGAATCCCTAGGAATTTAAAAGGCGGTGATGACACGATACAATTCAAGAGATTATTAACAGCGCTAAAAAAAGAGTTGTCTACATTTAGCCCAAAGAATTTACTTTTGCTGTAATTCACCTTTAGCCCCGAAGTCAACTCAAAGCCACGAAGAATAACTTTCAAATACCAAACTGATTTTAGATCGGCCTCTCCCATCATAATCACATCATCTGCATACTGCAAAATTGAAAACTTTGCCTTATCAGCAATATTGAGTTCTTTCAACACCCCTATCTGTACAGCTGATTTGAACAATCCCGTTAAGGCTTCAGCTACCACTAAAACCAAGAATGGAGAGAGTGGGTCTCCCTGCTTCAAGCCTCTCCCCGGCCTAAATTCCTCCGTTGGACTCCCATTGGCAAGAATTGACATATAGCTATTCCTGACAATACAACTCACCCACTTCCTCCATCTATTCCCAAACCCCATCCTAGCCAGCATGTAATCCAGAAAATCCCAATTGACCGAGTCATACGCTTTCTGGAAATCCACCTTAAACAAGAAGCATGATTTCCTTTTGCGTTTAGCCCAATCAACTATCTCATTTGCTACAAGAACACCATCAAGGATCGATCTACCTGGCAAGAATGCTGACTGGCACTTAGAGATTAAATGCCCCATAACTTTCTTCATTCTCAATGATAGCAGTTTAGAAACAATCTTTTGAATATTGGATATTAAAGAAATTGGTCTATACTGTGCTAACTTGTCTGGCCTTGCCACCTTCGGTATGAGTGTAAGAAAGGATGATGTCACACCTCTTGGTAACACTCCTGATTGATGGAATTCTTGAACTGCCTTTACTACATCGTCCCCTATGATTCCCCAACATGATTTGTAGAAATTGAAACCAAATCCATCAGGGCCTGGGCTTTTCCCTCCTTCACAAGCCCAAACAGCCTCCTTTATTTCTTCCGCTGAAAAAGGCTCCTCAAGCTGTTCTCTCTGCTGATCATTCAACTGGTTAAAGGCTACCCCATCCATCTTTAGTCTCATCTAATGATCCTCCTTAAATAGCCCTGTAAAATGATTGAGCACATGATTTCGGATATTATGAACTCCCTCCACCCAACCTGCATCTGTATTAACTGCCAGTAGAGAATTTGTATAACATCTTTCCCTAAAACATTTGTGGAAGTAGTGTGTATTGCTATCACCATTTAGAGCCCATTTTACCCGAGATTTCTGTAACAAGGAATGTTCCATTCTCCTTGCCTTCCCCCAATACTCTGATAAAATGCCTTGCCTCTGCTAACCACTCCCGTTGACCCCTTGATTTAACTGATGATCCACCAACTCTAGCTGTAATACCTTCTCTTTCAGAAATTTCTCATCTTTACTCTAGTTTTCATCTTTCCACTCTTTAATCTTCAACTTGAGACCTTTTAATTTACTTGCCAGCTGGTACATCCTCCAGCCTTGACCCTGATCTGATGTCCAGAACTCTTTCACTAAATCCATAAAACCTTGCTCCTGCAACCAATGATAAAAAAACTTGAAGGGTTTAGGACCCCAGTTCTGATTGTTGTCCTCTGTTAGGATCCAGCTGTGGTCTGAGAATTCTCTAGTACCCACTCTCTGGGCTATAACTCCCCACTCCTCCATCAACTCCGGTGAGAATAAGAACCGATCGAGCCTACTGGATGACCCTCCATTCGGTGCTATCCATGTTGCTCCTTTTCTGATGACTGGGATATCCAATAAACCCATTGATTGGATAAAGAATTTGAAGTCAGACATCTCCGTTACATTATGATAATTGGACCTCCCCTTAAACTCACTCCTATCCAGCACCGCATTGAAGTCTCCCCCAAGTACCCAGTTAACCTCTGGGAATCCTCGTCTTGTCATCATCAGATCATCCCATACTTTCCGTTTCCCTTGTAGCGTACATGGAGCATACACATTGACCACACAATTAACTGCCATCGAAGTCTTTCCTCTAAAGCCAATTCCAAGGAAGCCCTACCCTTGTATAACCCAAACAACCTCCAAGATATGCTTCTTCCAAATTGTCAGACAACCTCCACTGAGTCCTGTTGACGGGAGACTTCTCCAATCACACCCTGTCTGCCCCCAAATCTCCTTAACTTCCCAGTCACTAATAGTCCTGCATTTTGTCTCCTGAAGTAAGCAAATATCAATCTCATTATCAATTATCAATCTTCTAATCCTTCTTCGCTTGGTCCGGTCTCGGAACCCCCTCATATTCAGAGAAAAAATCTTCATTTAGTGGCTCCTGTCTCTCCTCGCCTCCCTTCTGTCCTTCTCGTCCTTATCCCGCCTCTCCATCCTCTGCAGTTCCTGTATATAGATTTCATCCGACTGAATGTCGGATATCCTGACTTCCTTCATAGCCTCCCATATTTTTCCGCTTCTCCCTTCTCATTGCCTTTCCCTTTCTCATCTTCCTTAGCCTCTTCCAATTGGCCTTGCCTCATTAATTCATTTCCATCAAAACTATTCCTTCTTAGTTGCTTCCATATAGATATCTCCCTCATTTGCCCTTGATCTCCTCCGGATACTACTTCTTCACCTACGAGTACCCATTTCTTGTGATCATATGGTAGTGTAGACATAGACTCATTTTTTCCGTAATCGCTATTCACCGTATTAAACCCCTTCCCTCCATAACTTATAGCATTTTCAGAAGGTTCCCCATTGTGACTAATATCATTACCGCTTCCCGACCCATCGCGGTTCACTGCAGTCAGGCCCTATTCGTGTTGTCCTCCACATTTTCCGGGGTCCAAATCTGTTGCAGCGCACAGGCCCATGATATCGCCTGTTCTATCCGCACGCGATCCGGTGCTGTGGGCCTCTACCTGCCGGCCCAAACAGTAGCACGCCCTTGTTCTGCTTGGCACATGTAGCGAATCTGGAGTCCAGATTTGCGCCCAACCACGCTACCCAGCTCGTGGGTCCGTATCTTCTGCCCGGCCCAGCAGAGATCGCACCCCGACTTCAACGGGCATTTCTGCAGCGTATCGCAATGTCGGCATGTTATCTGCACATCCCAACCACCCTTCTCGAGCGTCGTGCATAGCAGGCCTGCTGTCTGCCGCTCGTCCCATCCTACCAGACCAGCTGTCCTGCGTTAGGCCTCGGCATGCGTGCCCCGAATATTGATACAGACGCATCTCTTCTCCTTCACCCCCAGTACCTTGTAGAGGACTTAGTCCTTTTGCTTTCTCTGTGACAGTTTCCTCAGACGCTATTCCTTCCCTACTACAGCCCCTGCCACAGCCACCTGCTTCGTTTTTTTTTCCCGAATCGAATCCTGGTCCTGTGCGTGAGATCCGGGATGTTGTCTCCTTTCCTCTTCCCTCCCCGACCTGCCTATCCTGTCCAACCAGCTCGGTGCCGGTATTGGTTTGATCTCCGGCCGGCTCTATGTGCCTCATCTCTACCTCCGAGCTTGTGCTTCTAGATCTGGAACTGTGAGTGTCTTTCACCACCGTGTCCCGTCGCTGCCAGAGACCCGGACCACCTCTTCCGGCACTCCTCTCATCCCCCTCATCCCACTCCTTCCAGTTGTCTTTGTAGAACAACTTCAGTTCAGCCAGCCTTCTTTCCGCCTCAGCCGATTCGTCGAACTCTTTCTCCCCCTGGCAGGAGCTCATTTCCGAACTGTATGTCGTCTGTAATGGTCTTTGTTTTTGCTCGTACACCTCTTCCACCTCCGAAATCCTGATGTTAAAATCGCACCCATCGATGCACACCCGAACTATTTTGTCGAGCCTTTTCATAGCCTTCCTAGACATCACTATTTGTGCTACATCATATCTTTCTTGTTTCTTGGTAATTTCCTCCATGTACAGCAACTCGCCGAAGGGAGCGAGCAGAGTAGAGAAAAAATTTTGACCTCAAACATGCAGCGGGATCCCATAGCAGTTTACCTTAACCCTCCTGTCTGTGTCTACCATACCCGGCTCCCACTATTGTATCCCACTAAACCATTGGTCAAACCACTGCTGATTCTTATCCATGATCTCTTTGATTGTCTCCCCCTCTTCTAGCTCCAACAGTACCTTGTTTACTCCCATAGGAGTTGTTCGCACGCTGTGGATATCGTGCGTCTTTAGAAATAACTGCGTCCTGAATGCAGACCCTCTGTTACGTACTTCGCCCACATAGGCCCTCTGAAGTCTGGTATTGTTTTCCACTGGGGCTGTGTACATTAGTCTCGTTACCGCGTCTTCCTTCATCCTTGCCCCTAACCGCACAGTTTTATTTTTTTACCCCCCCCGGAGCACGTACAACCGATGCAAATGTTTTCCCCGGGTTTCTGTTATATGCACTCTATTGTCCCGTTTCCCTTGCCCCTTTCGGGTAGTCGTTTTGAGTTTGTTTCCTCCTCCATGTAATCAACCTTTCTCGACTCTGCACGGTCCTCTGATTATACTTTGGGAGGTTAACCCACAACTTTTCCGATCCGATGAAGATATTGTCCAGCCTAACCACCAGCATTTTCACATCTTCGACCTCCGTAAACCTGGCAAACCCGAACCTTTGTCCCCTACTGTTCCTCCTGTTCATAATTACCACATCGTGCACTTTTGCATATTTCCCAAATATCTCCCACATATCCTTTGCCATATAATCTTCTGGGAAATGAGTAAAAAAGACAGAAGTGATGATCCCCTTCCTATTCCCTACCTCCGTGACTAATTTCCTTCCTTCATTGGCACTACTTCGTCTCCTTACCTCAGTCCAGCCTTCCTCCATTGGCACTACTTCGTCTCCTTACCTCAGTCCCCAAAATCCGATTATGTATAATCAGATATGAATATGCATGATTCTGCTTCATGGCCTGCAATTAATAAGCTCATATATGGCTCACCTTCTATTATGTATAGTCATGTATAATAAAGCACATTTGTATTGATTTCATATGTGATGTATTCTTTGGTATGCATAGCTGTGCATAATGAAACACAATTGCATTGACTTTGTATATGAAGTGTTATTATGCATGACTAAACTTGTCTAATTTTCACTATTTTCATCCCTTTTCCTTCCATATGCTTTTTAATGAAAAATAAAGAAAATTTAGCCTAAAACTTAATTGAAAACGACAAAATAAGATAACATTTATTTTGGATATTTTTTGTTTTATTTTCTCTTAAAAATAGAATACAGTAATGAAAATATGTTTGATTATAATTTAGAAAACATTTTCACTGAGAATATTTTCAAAAAATATCTGAAAATGGAAAAAAATTATTTTTCATGTTTTAAAAAATTAACACTATGTGAAAACTTAATAACAATATTGTAATTATATAAAAAATAATATATAAATATATCTTAAACTATATATATAAATATTTTATAATATTTTTTCTATAATTGATTAAATTTAACAATATTATTTTTTGAAAATAGAAAATATTAAGTGAAAACAAACATTTTTTGCAGGTTAAAAACTTGAAAACGAAAATAATTTAAAAAAAAAATTCAAACTAAACATCACCTGAAACACTTGGAGCACAAATATTTATATATAATACAAACATAAAAAAAGTTCATCAGTGATGGACTATTTGCCTTAAACCCTTAAGTGTGCAAGTGCTCCACGAATATTATTATTAACAAATATAAAGAGTGCTCCACGACAAACAAATTCTATCCCAAATTCTCTACATATTTTTCATAGAAAACTCACATAAAAATTATTAGTCTATTCAAAATCAACCTTAAAATAAAGCGCTCTACCTTCTTTTAATTAAATCCACTGGCTCATTAGCCAAGAACACATCATCGAAAATATACTGATTTAGCAAAGTTGATTGAAAGGATGGAATTACATATCCAAGAACCTTGTGACTAGAATTCTTGGTATAGTTTTATAAATAATATCAATAAAAAATGGTATAATTTTGAAAATTGACTGATATGTCATTGATTTGATTTGAACCACTTTAATCTATTAGTTTTGTGTTTGAGTTACATGCTGATGAACCAATTGAACATGTATGAGACCTGAATATTTAGTCCTAGATAGGAATGCTCAACCTGAGCATTCGGCTCTAAATAAAAGTGTTTAACCTGAGTATTCAACTCTCATCAGAAGTGTTTGACCTTTGGTTCCTACCAGACATCGAATATAGTATTGCTAGAACAAGAAGGATTAACAACAATAAACCAAAAGGTTAATCAACCTAATATTGATTATTATGCCCAACATGACTTTAAGGTTGTATTACCTAATTCCTGACTGATTAAAGTCCAACCCACTACTATAAATAGGTAACGGATATCGAGATAAAAAATAAGATATTTTTCAAGGGGTTCATTACTTTATGTCGAACAATACCTAACTTGAGTGTCGGAGTGCATTTTTCAGGTACTCCACCTCTTGGAAAGGATATTGAGGACTCAACAATATCAGGACCTGAAGATATATATGTACTTGGAGAGGAAACAAAGGTACATTTTGGCACCCATCATGGGTCTCGAAGTAAAACTTTGGATCCTACTTCAACATCAGGTACCAACTGATCATGGCGATTATAAGAAGCAATGAAGGAGGAGTTCGGAACCAAGCCAATGAAGGAGGGACGTGAACAACGACAGGGAAATTAGGGGTGGTGGATGAAACCCATATAGTTGAGGTCCTTAGGCTATTGAGGGAAGAAGTGGTTGAACTAACACGTGAGATTGCCGAACTCTGCAACCAAAATCGAGGAGGGATGGACGATGAGTTAGACCCTGAGAAGGGGGTAAAAGACTCACATAAAGGAGAATCAGTAACACCTTCCAGAAGCCGACCTCCCCCAAGCTAGTCCACAACTCCCTTAAGGAGTAGTCCTTCCCAAAGTCGAACTAGTATACCCCACTGGTGACAGACCAAAAGCCCCTCAAAGGAAGCACATCACCGTACATAAACTAGACCATTCATGCCACCTCCCCTTTAGGCAGTGCCACCACTTGACACATTCATGGAAGGTGTCTTTGCGGTTAGGCCCCATCACCCCTTTACGCCAAAAATAATGGAGATTCCACTCCCAAAAATCTAGAAGCATGTATCATTGGAGAAGTATGACAAGATTTGGATCCTGATGTTCATTTGGCGGCTTTTATGACCCAAGTGGGAATGTACACAAAAGATTAGATAGCCATATGCAAGATCTTCCCTATGTGCCTCTAAGGGCCAACACTGAATTGGTTCATACAACTCCCCCCTCACTCAATAGACAGCTTCCAACCATTGCAGCTATGTTCGACAACCAAGTCGCAACATCTTGCCCACATAGGTTCATATCACAATTATTGACAACCATTAAGCAAGAAAAGAGGCAGCCTCTCAGATCCTTTATAGATCGTTTTGGTGAAGCTAATTGAGTATAAACGATTTGCTCCCAGAGGTGACTCTTCACACTTTCTTAACAAATCTCTAGCCTGGGGATTTCGCAAAAAGCATGATCCATGTTCCCCTTAATAGTATGGAGGAAATGAGGAGTCGGGTTGTCTCATTCATAGAAATCGAGGAACTGCAAGCTTTCCAAAGGCAGGCGTTAGAAACCCCAACTAAATACCTCAAAAAAAGGAAAAAGGAGCACTTGGGAAGAAGAAGGAACAGTTCAGAGAACAGCCTCCAAGCGGCCAAGATATAACCACTATACTCTCTTGAACACCATTCGCTCCAAGGTGTTAGACCAAGCACTGGCCTTCGAGCTCTTGCTTATGCCAAAGAAGGCGAACACACCACTTGGCATTGACACTAACAAGCATTGCAAATATCACAAAAACAAGGGGCACTGAGGAATACACGACCCCTAAGGACAAGATAGAAGATTTGGTTAAGTAGGACCACCTCAAGATTATGTGTACAAGCAAAAATCGAAATCCCTGTTGAAGAGAATATGACCAACTCAGGAGCAATACAAGGTGAAACAGGAGTCTAGGGAGAGACAAAATGACTAATAGGGAGACCATCTCAAAAGGGTAATCAACATGATAACAGGAGGATTTATAGGAGGATACTCAACTTCTTCCTCCCGAAAAAGACACCTTCAAGTAGTAAAATTGGTGAATTCCATGATGCACTATTTCAAACCAAAGATGTCAGCCATCACGTTCACAGACGATGACTTCCAAGCTGTAAACCCCGAACAAGATGATCAGATGGTCATCAATGTGGAGATATCCAATTGCATAGTAAAGAAGACCATGGTGGATTAAGGAAGTTCGACTAATGTGCTGTACTGGAAAACTTTCCAACAACTTAGTATCCCCAAAGAGCAAGTAATTCCTTATGACGAGTCATTGATCGAATTGGTGAGGGAGAGAGTGACTACTCGAGGTTGCATTGATCTGTATACCAAGTTCGGAAAAGACAAAGGCCAAGTTAAAAATAAAATACATTGTGGTGCAAGTGAACACATCTTACAACATCTTGATAGGAACATCATCTCTCAACAAGCTGGGGGCAATAGTATCTACCCCACACCTGGGCATACAATTCCCGTTCGAAGAAGGAAAAATCATCATAGTCTATGTCGACCAACGCGCCGCAAGAGAGGGTTATCTAGACAATTTGAAAGTTTGGACATATGAAGACAAGCAAGGAGCTTGGACTATCAACATGCTAACACACTTGAACGTTTCAAATATAGACTTGATCCCAAGCTTGACGAAACCAAAAATGCTGAGCCTACTGAAGATATCCAACCTTTCCAAGTAAAGGAAAAACCAACTCAAGTTACATATCTCGAATCATCCTTACCTGAGTGCCAGTAGAAAGAGATCATTGTAGTGGTTCGTGATAACTTGGACCTGTTTGCATGGACGACAACCGATATGCCAAGGATTAACCAAAATTTTCTATCCCACAGTTTATCCGTTTGTAGTTCGGCAAAACCTATGGCTCAGAGAAAAAGAAAGATGGGAGCTAAAAGGCTCAAAACAACCCAAGAAGAAGTACAAAAGCTAGTTGTGACTGACTTTATTAGGGAAATCAAATACATCACTTGGTTAGCAAATGTGGTAATGATCAAGAAACACAATAGAAAGTGGAGAATGTGTACTGATTACACAGACCTCAACAAAGCATGCCTAAAAGACACTTACCCTTTGCCGAATATAGAAAATCGGTAGATGGCATAATAGGTAACAAAGTTTTGAGTTTTTTAAATGCCTATTTGGGCTATAATTAGATTTGGATGCACCCTTTCGACGAGAAAAAAACAACGTTCATCATGGAAAACGCACATACTATTACTAAGTCATGCTGTTCGACCTGAAAAACGCAAGGGACACCAAAGGCTTATGACAAGGTTTTCCATGAACAAATTGGCCGAAATATAGAAATATACATGGATTAGATGGTTGTCAAATCTGAAAAGGTACAAGCCCACATAGCTGACCTGAAAAATGTGTTCAGAACTATAAGGAGACACTTAATGAGATTGAATCCAGAAAAATGTGTCTTCGGAGTACAGGGAGGCAAGTTCCTTAGGTTCATGATCACCCAAATGGGTATCGAGGCAAACCTAGATAAGTGGTTGATAGTCATGCACATACAGAGTTTGTTGAATAAAAAAGAAGTATAACAATTGATAGGGCGTTTGGCCTTGCTCTCTAGGTTTTTACCGTGCATAGCCGAAAAAATTGGACCCATCATAGCCCTTCTCAAGAAGGCATAACCTTTTAAGTGGACTGAAAAGTGTGAGGAAGCTTTCGTAACCTGAAAAAATCATTAACCACACCATCAATACTAGCCAAACCTATCATAGACAACCTTATCATATACCTATTGGTCTCATGCTCATCGATAAGTGCAGTGATAGTACAGGAGACTTCGGCTAGGCAACAACAATCTACTTCACGAGTAGAATTCTCCATGATGCTGAAGTCAGATACCAAATAATAAAGAAGGCAACTTTAGCTCTGGTTAATGCAGCTAGACGTTTAACACCCTTTTTTCAAAGCTATAAGATAATTGTTCGAATAGATTGGCCAATAGAAAAAGTCTTAAGAAAACCAGAGCTGGCAGAAGGAATGGTGGCATGGTCCACAGAGTTATTCGAATTTGATATCCGTTATGAAACAATAAGGCCAATAAAGTCTCAGTTGTTGGTAGACTTTCTGAATGAATTTCATCCTCCTTCAGAGATGTTAGTAGATCAACCGTTCCAATGGATTGTGCATGTAGATGGATCCTCTAGTAGCAGGGGCAATGGAGTTGGCATCATCATTAAAAGGTCGAATGGTTTAGCCATAGAGCAATTCTTCCACTTTGACTTCAAAGCCTTGAATAACCAAGCCGAATATGAGAACTTTTTAGCTAGTTTGAAGTTAGCCAAGGAAGTGGGAGCAAGAAGGGCGAAACTCCCAATGGATTCAAAGATAGTGGTCGAAAAAGTCAATGGTTGTTCCAAGTGAATAACCAAAGTTGTTGAAGTATTATCACACTTTTTGTCAAGCCAAAACTAAATTTGATGATGTCAAAGTGACTCACATACCTCAAGATAAGAATGAGAGAGTAGATCAACTTGCCAAATTAGCAAGTAGTAGGAAGTCAGGCCAGCTTAGAACGTTTATTCAACAGGAATTTCCTACACCCAACATAGAAGTGCGTGCTACTTCGGGAACACCTGATGACTAGAGAAATAGCATTCTAGCATACATCCAAGACCTACTTCAAACCAAAATGTTACAAATAAAGACAACCAAGTACACAGTCATAGCAAGAGAACTGTACAAGGAGAAGGTTCTCAACACCTTTACTAAAATTCCTATTCGAGGATAAGGCATGCTATGTCTTCTGGGAAATCCACGAAGGAATTTGGGGCATGCACATTGGTAGCAAGACCCTGACAACAAAGTTTTTAAGAACAGGATATTATTGGCCCACACTAAATAAAGATTGTTCGGCGTTTGTAAAAAAATGTCTACAATGCCAAAAACATGGTAACCTGGTTCACCAACTGGCTGAAAACCTAAAGACGATTGCAGCACCGTGGCCATTCTACATGTGGCGGATGAACATTCTCGACCTGTCCCTTGTGGCTAAAGGACAGTGCAAATTCATGTTGGTGACCATTGACTACTTTACAAAGTAGGTAGAGGTAGAACCTTTAACTATGATCTTGGCATAGAATGTGCAGAAATTTGCTTTGAAGAATATCATCATAAGATTTGACATTCCTTATGCCATTGTCACAGACAATGACCTCCAGTTTACAGACCAAAAAATTAACTTTCTTGGAGGGTTAAGCATCAAACATAGAGTGATCTCAATCGAACATCGGGCCAAGCAGAAGCTTCAACTATAGTCATATTGGGTGAGCTGAAGAAGAGAATGACTGGAGTTAATTGAAGATGGGCCAAACAATTATTGAAAATCCTATGGGCTTACAAGTGCACTCCTCAGTCCATAACAAACGAAACTCCATTACGCTTATCATACGAAACAAACGCTATGATCCTGTGGAAATAGGAGAAGCCTCATATAGAAGAATACACTTCAACCAAGAATCCAATCAAGAGGTATTTTGGCCATGCTAGATTGCATAATAAAGACTGCGACATGGCAACAATTGCCACCGAAGCATGCCAGCAAAGGATTGTCAGATAGTTCAACACAAAGGTCAAGGTGCAAATTCAGAAAAGAGACTTGGCATGGAGAGCTACCGACTAGGAGGGCCTATTTTGAATCAACCAAAATCTCAGCAATGAAGCCTACAAGCTTGAAGAATAATCGGGGAAGCTCATTCCAAGGACACGGAACTTGTCGCACTTAAAACATTCCTATAGCAGAATGTAATACAAACACTTTTTTCCTTGATCGGTTTTTTATCCTTAAGAAGGATTTTGACCGAAAAGATTTTTAACAAGGTTTGCCCAAATATTATTGAAATGGTAGTTCTAACCTCATCTACATGTATTACATTTACTATCAGATCTTTTTACAGATTGATACAACATCATGTTAATTTAGTTAAAACAGAGCTCAAAATCCTTGCGGTATCTAAGTGCCCTCCCAACTTGCAAAAAGAGTTCGACCGAGGCAACACTTTAAGCTCTAAAATCTAAGTGCCCTCCTAACTCGCAAAAAGAGTTAGGCTAAGGCAACACTTCAAGCTCTGAAATCCAAGTGCCATCCTAACTCATAAAAAGAGTTAAACCAAGACAACACTTCAAGCCCTAAAAGTCTAAAAGCTCTACTAACTCGTAAAAGGAGTTTGACCGACTTACCATTTCAATCTAGCACTAGATAACAACCCCATGAAGATTAATCAAGTAGAAAATCAAAGAAAGAATTACTGAACAAAAGTAAGCGTAAGAAAAGGTAGAATACTCGTATTAATATTCTAAAAGGTGATTACAAAAAGTAAGGGGCCACCATTTTGACCCATATACAAAAAGTTAAAGGCCACTACACTGGCCAATATTAAAAAAGATCAAGGGCACCTCCTTCTGCCTATAGAAAAAAAGATGAAATTAAAAGAAAATACAAGATATTAACAAAGACTAAGAAACAACATCTTCCTCATCCTTTTCGTCAACATTCTCTTTGACATTCCTATCAAACTCGTCCTCGATGTTAGCAATCTCTTCAATATATATGGTCCTTTTAGAATGGGACATCATTCTTGGGGCATGTTCGTCTGGACTTAAGTCATCAGGCACGTTATTAAGATGCCTGAAATCCTGATCAAAGAAGTCTTAGTCAGAGTTAAATTTAAAATAAGGGGGGTAGAAGCCAAAGTGGAAGGCCTGATGCATGACTTGACGGAAGCCAATTTCATGTTCATCACAGATATCTTGCTCGACCAATCCTGATAAAAGAAGTCTTAGTCAGAGTTAAATTTAAAATAAAGGGGGTAGAAGCCAAAGTGGAAGGCCTGATGCACGACTTGACGAAAGCCAATTTCATGTTCAGCCCAGATATCTTGCTCGACCTGGTTCTTGTACTTCTTGAAATCCTCTTTGGCCTTCTCAAGATCCAGACGCAAGGATTCTCAGCTCCCCTTGCCTTGCTTATGGGCGGCGTCAGCCCCCCTTAACCTTTCAGTCAGCTCTGTGACCTTGTCTTCCTGCTCCTTTAACAATTTTAGTGCTCACCCAAAACCATGCTTTTCTCCTTCTCCGTTAAGTCTAACACCCCAGCCTGTAGAGTGTTGACAGTCTTCACAGCGGCCTTAAAGGCCTCATCTGAATGCTTCAGCCATTGACACAATTTTCCTATCTCTGTGGCGAACAAATGATGCCCCACAACATGCAGCTGAGCAGAGAGCTCATAGTAATTCAGCCAGTGAAGGGTTAGGTTCATCCCAAACAGGACTTTTTGGCCTCCCTCAGAAAGATTTTGGACCACTTCACTAGTTATGGCTAAAGAATCGAAGTCCTCTTTGAAGAAGAACAAACTCATGATTGAAGGGGTCACGACCATGTCGGAAGGGGGTACTTCAATTTTTTGTTTCTTCGAGCGGCTCGAAGATGATTTCTTCCCCTCTTTGGTTTTTCTTTTCCCCTTGTCTTTTTCTTTCTCCTTTTCTGTCTTCTTTTCCTTGCCTTTCTCCTTTTGCTTAAACTTGTTTTTCTCATGCTCAGTCATTGGGGGCTCCACATTGCGAGGAGACTCTTTGGAATAAGGTTTGTTTCAAATATTGGTTGTGGAGTAGACTCGTCCTCAGACTGAAACCAAACACACCTAGCCTTTCGGAACGCTACCATATTCCCTCCGTCATCCATAATCACACTTGCATAAAAGACAAAGCATTAATTCAGCTTCAACCACAATGGATAGCAAAACCATGGTGGTTGAATTGGGATACACATTATGTATTGGAAAGTCAAATTTCTGAATCGTGAATCTAATCGTATCATGAATCGTAAGATTCATGACTACTAAAAAATATAACACACATATATATAGAAGACATATAAAAGTATTATAGGTGCATTTTAACATAAAGAAACATATTTAAAATGAAATAATAGGCATATCTAATGATAATTTGAATTCAAACAACTAATATAATGATATATAAGCATTAATTTAAATACAAAATGACAGTCATAAGGTAAAAAAGAAGGGTTGTTTGCTGCTACACAACTAAGCAACAAAACCTGCAAAAAACTATTATTGTTGCTGCATAAATTCCTAAAACAGTGGCTGTTTGCTACTATAATAATTCAGCAATATAGCCATCCAAAAAATAAGGCTCAGTAGCTACACTAATTCAGCAATATAAAACTCAAAAAATTCCCATGATCAATACGCATATTCCAAAGTCATTCATCACCCCAAAGATCTATATCACTCAAGTCATCTTCATCTTCTAATATCATAGTTCTTCTTCCGCTGATCCAATATCTTCAAATTCATCCTCCTATTCTACTATGGATTTTCCTTTTTTTATCAATGTTGACATTCAAGTTTCTTGGGCCTATATGATAAAGAAAGAAAGAATAAGTTCTAGTTATAAACTTCTGATTATTCTATAAGTTCATTTCTAAATATAAATTATTACTTCTCTTCCTTTTCTTGCTTGGAACTCCTTCATAAACTCTAAAACACTCATGCACATCCATCCATGAGGAATCAATAGGTAAGCATGGGTTTTCTTTTTTAGTAATTCGTTCATCATCTGATTCAATATCCGACAAACATATGGAATCATAGGTATCCTCCTTCTCTTCTCGACTTTTTTGCCTTATCTCAAGTTGGAGATTGTATTTGACATACACAAGTGCATTTAATCTTTGTTGTTCTAATCTATTTCTTCTCTTAGTATGCACTTGCTCAAAAGTAATCCAATTTCTCTCATATCCTGTGACACTACATGTGAGACTCAAAATTCTCACAGCTACCTTTTGCAACTCTTTACCTTCACCACCATAGCTCTGCTACCAAAGAGCTATAAAATAAATAAATGTTGCAATTAAAATGTTATAGTTCACAAAGCATCCATTTATATTTCATAAGGTAAACTGGAGACTAAAAAAAAGATACTTGGTTGCTTCTTATCCCTAGTATCTATTGCCATGTTCATTCCAAAAAGTCTTTTAACACCTTTGAACTTTTCAAGTTGTTGATCCAATCTAATCCTTGTTCTTGTATCCGGAACCATCCTTTGAAAGGTATTATATAACCCAATCAATACTTCACTAACTGGATTGAAATTTTTGTCATAATGATATCTAATAAACAATTATATATAAATTGCTTAGCCTCAAAGAAGAAATAAATTGTATTTAAATGACATAATTAAATGTAAGTCACTTACCTAGGGTTGATATAATAGGCAGCTGCATGAAGAGGCCTATATAGTTGCAAATTCCACCTTATATCTATAATTTTCCACACTTTCTATACCTTGACTTTTCCTTTCAAAATTTTTTAGCAATTTTCTCTTTAGCTCTATTTATTGCTTCATGAATGTATGGAATGACTGGCTTACAATCACCATCTACAAGCTTGTGATTGATTTCTAAAATCTACTATCACTCAATACTAGGTTCATCACTTCCTTACCCTTATTCTTACTAGCATGTGGACTAGTGGTCCATTCTTCCAATGCAAGCATAGAACTGAGAGCTATCTTTTGTTGCTTAATGCAATTCAAGGTAAGATAGGAAGTTGCAAACCTTGTAACAACTGGTCTTGCCAATTCCCTACCTTTGGAAAAATTCCTGTAAGCACCCATGTATGTCTATAGATGTAAGTTGTAAGCTGTTTTGCATTGAAGATGATATTATAAAATACTGGAAGCTCTCCAATGTCCTCAAGGATAAGGTCAAGGCAATGTGCTGCACAAGGACTAAAATAATTTGGTTCTTTTCTCCATTAACAATTTTTCAGCTGCCACAAGATTGGAAGCTCCATCAGTCACTACTTAGTCTACGTTTTCCTCACCAATTTCTTTCACAATGTTGTCCAACAATTCAAACATTTATTTTCCATCCTTTATGAAATTGCTTGTGTCAATTGACTTTAAGAATAAAGTCTCACTAGGACTATTAACCAAGAAATTAGTTAATGATCTTCCCTTTCCATTTGTCCAACCATAAAAAATTAATGTGCATCCCCATTTTTCCCATTCACCTTTGTACTTCTCTAGACTTTGTTGGATGTTGTTAACAACTATCAAGTGAGATACCCTTACTTCATGATAAGTTGGAGGCTCCGAGCCCCTACCATAATCTCGAACAAATTTCAACATTTTTACAAAAAAAAAGGGCTTCATACCAAATTAAATGGTAATGCATTAGTATAAATGTATTGACAAATGTCTTGAATAACCTTATCTCTATCCTTACACACTTCATTCATTATCACTTGTTTTCCATCTTTAGACTGCCCTTCCTTTTGTTTTGTCAACATCATCTAGAACACTTAGACAAGTATTAACATTTTCCCTTCTTCCAGCAAGATGGTGCTTCATTCTAGCTATCCCACCCTAACAAATATGAGAGCAAAATTTACATTTTACTTGAAGCCTATTTAGGGGGACCTCTAAATATTCCCATGTAATAGCAATTGTTTTTTTCTTTGTTTGAGTCATTCTTTAATACCTAAAATCGCACATAAAAAAGTAAGCTTATACCACCTTAACTATTAACACACTGCTAGCAACCCAATACAAAAAAAAAAACAGAGATATAATATTTAAATAAAAGAGTGAAAAAATATTAGTATTAGGCTATTAGCGTCTATTTGATTCTTGCGAGAGAAGAAAATATTATCTTCCATGCATATGTAGATGCCTTAATATTTAACATCCAAAATTTTTCTATTTTTTTAATAGTAAATAATGTTGACAAAAACTTATGTCAAGGTAGAAGCTCCTTGAACTTGATAGAATGATAGACAATTTCATAAATAAATAGGTAGTGGTACTTAAAAGATGATGTAAAAAAGAAAATAAGAGAGCAGAAAAAAAAGTAAGTAGAAATAACATAAAAACAATATTCAGTTGATTGTGGGACAGATTTTATAATCTGATAAGCTTCCAGTTCTTCACAAAATGTCATTTTTCTATAAATTAACCAAAGCATAGCTCAATTAATCTCTTTGTAAAGCTAAAGTTTCTTAATTTCGTCAATTGTAAGATAAGTAAGAAATTGCAAATAATAAACACAAGTTACAAAGACTCGAGGAAAAGCGATCAAGATGAAGAGAAGTAAAGATGCAAGCAGAAACGCGAGCTCGACGTGAGTAGAAACACGAACATGCTGAAGCAGAGTCGCGACCTCGACGAGTAGAGTCGTGACCTTGACAGCAACACAAGTTGGTGCGTCAGTGAGTCTAAGAGAGACACGATGCTAGCTGGTGTGTGATGCGAGTTGGTTCAACCAGCGACTCCAGCATATACACGACGCGAGCTGGTGTGCCATGTGAGTAGCTTCCACCAATGACTCGAGCGGACATGAACCTCAAGTAGAGATAGAGCTTTAAAGAGAAAGAAGTCAAATAACAATGTTTCTATGAATGAAACATGTTCGAACTCAAGAGGTAAGGCTTTTCTTCACCTTTCTACTTCTTGGACAACCATATTTGGCAAAAAAAAGGGGGGGAAACAAACATTTTTTTGAATCCAAGTCATGTGACCTTACCCGGTCCGAAACATGGAGAAAACTTGGGTGTGAATCGTTCAATTCTCCCTGAAATCGCGATTCACATGATTTATTGATGATTCACACGATTTGTTGTTGATTCACACCCAGCAATGAGACGCCTCACGATTCGCATCGCTGACCCTCTAAACCGTATCAAATCACATATATGGTATCTAGATACATGCGATTCTAATAACATCGAGCAAAATTATGGATAATTATTCACTCTCTAAGTCCTTAAAAGTTGTAAGAGACTGAAATAAACATATCAGCTTTATTACGGGAAGGCACTGAGGAAGAGAATACAAGAACGCGGAATCCACTAGCTTTACACCTGTGAGCAACTCCCTAGCATAGCAATCATACCTCTTCGATGCTTTTTCCTAATAAAAGAGAAACAATCGACCCCCTTCTCGATCATAAAAATGGTTGCGGCTAGAGACAGGGTCCACCAAGATCTTGAAAAACCCTGTATTGAAATGTTTATACGAAGGAGTATATAGGTAAAGAAGGGGATATTTTAGGTTACAACGAGACCACTTGCATTTCCCACTAGGCCGAGTAGTGAAGCAGCGAAGGAATAGCCCTAGAGTATCCTTAACATGGATAAACAGGCACAAAGCTCGAAATGCTTGAAGGTATGCCGAAGAGTTTAGATGGATTTGGGTAGGGGCAACGTTTAAAATCCGAAGAACCGCCATGGTAAAGTCATAAAAGAAAATGAACATGGAGATCTCGAAACATACAATTCTAAACATAAAAAAGTCATGACATTCTTTTTCTCCTTTATTGAGGTACACTAAGTTTGGACTTGGAAAACTATCATCACGGTAGTGGCTAATGAAGAAGGGAAACTCTTCGGCCCTCTCAAAGGGACATAACTCGTCACTCTCGATAAAACTAATGAGCACATTCCTAGTGCTGTAACGACAAAAGTATGTGGCCACCTCCTTGTCAACCCAGTCATACCTAGGATTTAAGATTGAAGGACAGTTCTTTTTAGGGTTGTCGATACACTTCGATTTAGTAGGCACAACACTCTGTGGGTTCGATGACGAAGCAACCTCGGTTATAGGAATGGCCACGGTAGAGGACAACCCAACGAGGGTGACGATAGCCGAGCAGAAATTTCTCCCCTTCTCGAAAGGGGTGACTTCGGTTGAGTTCAAGTGGTCACCAAGAAGAATAAGAGATCCCGAAGGAGTCTCGACAGAAGAGGAAGAAAAAGACATTTAGGCAGATGTACCTGAAGGAAGAGAGAAGGAGTTTAGGACAGGATAACACTTCAGCTCAGAGTGCACAAAGTTTGGTGAACTCCAACTGAAGACAGGGATCCCATATTTATAGCCAATGGGCCCATGGAGGCCCAAGTTAGTCATAGCCACATATGTCTCCTAGATCAATGGTCAGAATGTATGCATCCTTTCTGCTTTCCACGCTACTGTTCAAACAACAGTAAAACCACCCTAATTGACTGTTTGGCTCCCCGAGGCATCATGGTCTTTTCTAGCCCTGACCCTCGCTACGTTACGCTCGGACCTAGGGTAAGTATACGAGACCTGAGTGTTCGACCTTAGACAGGAATGCTCAACTTGAGCATTCAACCCTAAACATGAGTGCTTAATCTAAGTATTCGATCCTTAGCAGAAGTGTTCGACTTTTGGTCCCCACTAGAGACCAAATGCGATACTTCTACAATAAGAAGGACAGACAACAATAAACCAAAAGGTTAACAAACCTAATATTGATTATTATGCTTAACATGAGTTTAAGACCGTATTACCTAATTCTTGACTTATTAGGCAGGACCTAATAAGTAAAAGCTCAACCCATCACTATAAATAGGTAAATATTGAGGTAAAAAATAAGATATTTTTCAAGATCACCGTTCATTATTCTGGGTCAAACACTGCCTAGCTCGAGCATCAGAGTACACTTCGAAAGGATATTGAAGACTTAGCAATATCAAGACCTGAAAATATAAGCACTTGTAGAGGAAATACAAGTACAAAACACATGTTTGTTATTTTTAAATTCAAATTTTAATAAAATACAACAAAAAATTGATGCAACCAAGAATCAAACTTAAAACCTGAAAATTGTTTACTAAACAACTTACCACTAAATCACTAATACACAACCAAGAATCAAACTGCAACCTGAAAATTATTCAATAAATCAACCAAAAGATTGATAAACTTATGACACATGAATATATATATATATATATATATATATATATATATATATATTTATTTTGTATATACCAATTTATATGATTTAATTATCGACTCATTGATTACTTACAACTTAATATTTTGACTGAGTTGACCACCAATTTGATTTTTAAATCACTTAATATTTTAAGAAACTTGTAACCATCCATTACTTATCCAGTGTCAAATGTGTTAGTTAATTATATCCCTACTATTGAAAATGTGTATATATTTAGATTTGTTGGGAAATAATTAGTTTTTATTTTCCCAAAAAAAAAGTGAACAATGATTATTTCTTAAACTATAAAATGAAGCTATAAGCATACTTAGATTCAGGTGACATTCTTTACTACAGCGGCACAGCGGTCTTAGTTCATGGCTTGTGGTTTACATTTTGAGCCTGATGACTAGCCAGACAGTCATAAGTTGATTACTTGATATGTACTATGCGCGTGAACACAATTTGTTGATCGCGTGTTGATAGTGTCTTAAATGATATATATTAGCATTTTTATTGTTTTTGAGATAGTAAGATATATATATATATATATATATATAGCTTTTTGTCATCTTGTACATGCAGTAACTGATATTTTTCTATAAAAAAAAATGCAGAAACTGAAGTTAGACTACGCAAGCCTGGCAACGAAGATTGAGCTTCTTGAACATTCTAAAAGGTCGCAGACAGTGAGACACTCTTTATATATTTAAAATAATGTCTCAATAATTAGCTTACATCTATTTCACTTCCCTATAGGCTATAGCAGTTGAGACTTGAGATTATAGTGCATGCTATTGCTGCCACTTTAGTTGCTTTTATTTCTTGAATGCTCTTCAACCTATTTTTGAGTTATGTGCATAGCTGATAATACATTTGAGTTGTTGCCTGAAAAGAGCTGCACTGGGCCCTAGAGTTTTTGGTTCATTATTCGAAATTGAATGTCTTTAGGAGGCTTATGGGACAAAGCGTGAGTTATTGTTCTTATGATGAACTCGAAGAAATTGAGGAGCAGCTGCAGACAAGTTTGCAAAACGTCAGGCAGAGAAAAGTAAGTAACAACCTGAGTGGAGATAACAAAAATTAAGTTCCCTTGTCCTTCTAGCCAATTAAATTAATTAGGAATGAATAGAATTGAGAGATTTTGATCTTATTTATTCAGATTCAACTATATACGGAGCAGATTGATCAACTACGATTCCAGGTAACCTAGCTTATACTTCAGTGCTATTTAAATGGAAAAGTGTGATTGAAATCCTTGACGCCTGATACATTTTTCCCACTGAATTTAGGAGAGTAACTTGCTCGAAGAGAATGCCAAATTAAATGAAATGGTGAGATTCTGATCTTTACCTGGTTTTGACTTTTGATCCATATGATTGATTACCCTTGATATTTTATCTGATAATTAAAAGAGGTAATGAACTACGTATATCCATTTCGGTTTGGATAACTATTAAGTTGTGATGTTCTCTTAAGTGATAAATTGATCATAAGCTGATCAGGCATGGAATTTGTTTTACCGTGTGAAAGTTGTATATACTTTTGTTGGGTAAAATATTCCTCAAAAATGAATTTGTCTGCAACTTATACAAGGAGAGTATATTCATCTTGGATTTAATTTTTAAATGTGTTGTGATCTTAATTTACTAAAATTCAAGGATTACTATATTTTTATTTGTATATTAATTTGGAGGAAAATTCATCTTAAAAGAGTCTCCTTCTTTTTAGCTTGAAACAACTTTCTTCTTATAACAATTACACTATGAATTATACAATTCAAAGGAATTTAGTTTACTTAATTTAATAGGGTGGATGAGTAATTATAAATCTTTTAACATTCATTTTACGTCTTATATTCTTATCATAATATATATATATATAATTCAATTTATAGATATTTTAGGTTATTATCCACTTAATATTGTTAAACTTAGTGTTTTTTTTTATATAGAAACTTAGTGCTTTTATTTGCTATATATTTGGAATTTATCAAAAACATTAACCTAAACTTATATTTTACAAGTCTCAAGAATTGTTCTTAGTATATTGTCATTTATATACCAGCAATTTTCTCCTAAAAAATACATATGGGTAACCTGACTTTTTAAAAGATAAATAATCTCTTATTCTAATTATCATTTTATTATACTTAGAGATGAATATAAAAGTAGGCCGTCAAACTTGCAAAACTTATATGTATAGTAAGTTAACCTGCCACCTTAGTTAGTTTTTTAATAAAAAATTATATCACTTATAAAATAATTGGGTGTGATAAGGTTAAAGGAAAAATAAACCTCAATATTTTTGTAATAATATCTAAGAATTAAGATTGAGTGTATTATCTTTTATGGTGTACATTTTAAATTTGAATTATTTAATTTTATATTTGAGAATTGAAATTATATTTATAATAACATTTAAGATTTAATTATTAAGTAATAAATAATTTTATTTTACTTAACGTGGTCACTTTATGTGTGTGCATATATATATGTATATTAAAATTTTTATAAATTAATTTAAAATAAAACAAATTTATTTTAAAAGAATTCTTTTTTTATGTTTTTATACAACAGCCTGTGAGAATTAAAAAGTAATATAATAAGTCTGTTCGACATACTAGTTTCATAGAATATTTTTGTAAGTTGTGGATTTTGTTTATTACTAGTTTTTCATATCAAGTTACCCACATATCTATCTTTAATTATACTTATAGTTTACTCCTATTATTGTTTTTTTTTTTAAAGATTTTGTGGGAGATTATTCTTTCCATGTACACTTTCTCATTTAATAGATTTTTTTTTAGTAATTATTACTGGAATTGCAAATTGATAATAACAATAATATAAAAGTAGCATGTTCCCCTAACGAATACTTTCGGAGACCTAACAGGAAGTTGTCCTGAGTTTATTTTACATTGACCAATAAAAATAATAAATAAAAAGAGTGATAATTTTATACAACACTCATTATGAGTATTAGTGTTTAATAGTTAAATTACATAACGGTTTATTACTTTGTCTAAACTGGATGGTGGAACCTGTACTTGTGGAAAAGCACACCACCTTTTCTAAGCTTTTCTTATTGATGGCAGTGGACTAGACACGCACAAAAAGAAGCAGAAGCAGCACCCCACTGTTCAAGTAACAAGAGTTCAGATGTGGATACAGAATTATTTATTGGATTGCCAAAGCAGCCCTGCTAACTATGTACCTATTAATATGCTAATAAATGTTTAGCAAATTGACAAATCTTATGTTGCCTCACAAAATTTCCTTTTCTGGAATAAAATCTGATAAATCTCTATCCTTCTCAATCTTTAATTAATAAATGTTCATATATTTCTTTTTTTAATTTGAACTGCTTTGTTTATTCTTATTTATTTGAGTTTGAGATAAATTGCAGAAGAGCAAATGTATCATGTATCAATTGAGAAGACTCATGAAATAGAATCTTTTCAAAGATTGATTCCTTCTAGTAGTCCAAACAAGAACATCCATGTCCAGGCGAATAAACATTTAAATTATTATTAGGGGTAAACATGGGTTATTAGATTGAGCTTTTAATTAAACTCAAACCCAACTCAATACATCTTTGAACATGTTAGATTAGGTTGAGTTAATTAAGTTATAGTTTTAAAAATTATTTTTTTAAAAATAAATTTTAGAATATTGTTTTGTTATCTTTTTTAGGATTTTTTTTAAAAAAATAAACTATACCATTGTTATAACATAAAAAGAAATAATAAATTATAGTTACAAATTATATATAAAAACTAAAACGAATTAAAATCAACATACAACCAAATTTTCAAGTAATAATAACTAAAGAAATATGGAAACACAATTTGTCTAAGTTAGTCAAACCATATAAATAAATACAAATTATATAACTTGTCCAAACTAACAAAAACATAACATTAAAAGCGATGCATAATAACAAAACATATAATTTCAAACAATAATATATAATAATTTAATTTATGATTGGGTTGAGTTGAGTTGGGCCTCAAGTTCAATTTACAGAACCAGTCATCCAACATATAGTGGAATGAGTTTAATTGGGTGGGGTCGGATTTTACCAAATGATAAGAAAAATCCGACCCAATCTATTTGAGTTAGATTGAGTATTCAGGTCGTCCAATTTAATGAACACTCCTAATTATTATATTGATGTTCATTCTCTGTCTAATGAATAATTGGGTGTATGCATATGTAGCTCAAAAAAGGAAAAATTGAAGTTGTTTAGCTTTAGTGATCTATTTTTATAGAACATCTCCAATAAAAGAATAAATTGACGTATTTTTTAGTGGATCTCACAATATCACATCACTTTCAAGATTTATCTTATTTTTTACTCCAATAGAAGATCAAATTTTGTCATTTTAAAATATTTTTTAAGCCCATATTTGAGATATTAGGGCTTGATTGATTTGCTTTTGTTTTTTAGTTTTTGAAAAGAGTTTTCAAAAATAGTTTTCAAAAACTGTTTTCGGGAAGAAAAGAAAAAAACAACTTGTTCATGTTTATTAGAATTCTATTAATGAAAAGCAAAAAACAACATATTCTGATTGTATTTTGAGTTTTCAAAACAAAAACAGAAAACTGAAAAGCAAAACTACTTTTTGCTGTTCCAGTTTTTTAATTTTTAAAAACTGAAAAACCAGAACTGTTTTCAAAAACTGTTTTAAAAAAACATTACCTAAGCAAGTTTTTTAGTTTTTAAAAACTATAATACTGAAAATAGTTTTATAAAACTATTATCAAACAAACACTTAAAATATTTATCTTTTGAAATATGTTTTAATCTTGAGTGATTTGTACGAGCCAGATATCCATTCTGGAGAACAAGTTTTCAATTCAAATAACTAATCTTAATAAGATCAGATTTTCATGTTCAAAATCAACTATCGGAATCTTATTTACCTTTTGTGACTTTAGGTTATGTTCCAAATTTTGATGAAGAAAATAACACCACATGCAACATGAGTAATTTGTTTCCAAAATAATAAATATAACTATTTATCATCATGAGATATGTCACTTATTCTTATATTATTGGATTCAAGAGAATTTCTTTAAGAAAGTTCACGTGTTTGTGATTCCTTAATGTCATGTAAGGCACACCACCTGAAGTGTGATATACTGGTACTATACCACATGAATGAAATGCGATTTATCAGTATACCTTATAACATTTAGATATAAGGTTTGTATTTAGCACCTGTGTAACCATAACTTAATGAATGGTTTGTATTTAGCACCTGTGTAACCATTGAACGTACCGAGCAGCTTTATTTAACTTTTAAAAAGTAAGTCACGACTACAAATTAAAAATTTCGATTCATACTACTTAGCATCTCTCAATATACAAATGAATTATATACAATTATATTAGATGACGTAGGATCACTGGTTCATTGTATTTTACCAAACCTAGTGGAGAAAAGTCAAATTAGAATGAAAGAGAAATTCATTAGAATGAGAAATACAACAATAAGAGAAAAGAGAGGAAGAAAACCCACTTTAAATCCCGTATACTATCATACATTTGTTTTTCAAATTGCAACTTACAAATTTGTTCATAGTTGGGTTGGAAGGATTTTTGGATGTAAATTCATAACTAGTTGAATTTCATTTGTCCAATTGGATCCTTGAGATGAGATATGTGGTGGGAGAAATATTGTTCGTAAGTTTCTGCTTTTGCAATTAGGGTTCTTTTTGTCTTCTTATTCTTGTTTGTTAGCATTGTTGCTTTTGCCTGATTGTAAACAATATTTGTGTACTCACTCTTGGCCTTTTTTGTACCTTTATTGATCATATAATTATTTCATTGGTCTGGACAACCTATGTTTGTTTATCTTGCATTAAGGAGTTTTTTATGTTAAAATTGTTGGAAAAGTTTGAGCAATTAAGATATCCAAAGATAAACAATAAGTGTAAGACGTGTGTATTAGACACATTGTCCTTAAGGTTTTATTTATGTGACACAAAAATCTCCTAGGATTTAATAGATTCTTCTTAGATAAAACTAATGTTTTAAAATAACAAGAATTATTTCCTTTAAAAGAAACAAGTGTCCAAGAATATCTCTGCCATTTTAGAGTCAAATAAAAGCCAATTATAAAATTTTGTAACAACGTTATCGTTGGAATAAAGCCAATTTATAAAAAATTGTAATAAAACCAATCTACATATTTTTCTCTAATATTCTGAGGTAGTAAAAGATATTTGTTGCAAAAACTAGTTTGTAGAAAGGATAAGTGAAAGTAACCACCATATTAAAACTGTTTTACAACAAATATGAGAAAGAATACGTAACTATACTATAAGACTTTGTGAAATTAAAAACTATTTTCCAATTAATGTAATATAAAATAATAATAAAAAAAGTAAGACTCGATATAAAGGCACTTAGATGATAACTCAATTGTATAAAATAATTTTAAAACTAATAAAACATTCATAAAAAGCAAATAATAATTTGTGAAATATATATCTCATTCAATATATAATCCAAAAATTCCCCACATATTTCAAAAGTATTATATAACACATTTGAATAAATTAAAAAAAATAATTCTAGATTAACTTATCATGACACTGTTTTGCTCTAATAAGCCATGCGCATGCCTGGTAATTTCATGAGTGCTTTAAAGATTATGTCAAAATCTCATACAAGCAGCCTTACTTGATACTCATATAGGTGATTTCATTAAATGTATGCTACAATTCATACACCACCCATAAGAGATATGGAATTCATTAAAAAGCTTTAAGTTTACTCTCTCAATAATCTAGTGTAACACATCTCACATCATAGGAAGAGACAAAAATATTGTGCTAGCAGAACTAACTATTAACTTGTTTTACCCATATAAACCTTTTTCATAGAATCTCCACTCACAAATGTTGGGTTTCTGTTAATTTCAAATTAGCTTAAGTCTCATTACTCTCAATGTTTTATAAATAAAACTTCTCTTTTTCTTCGGCTTTAAGTCAAAAGGATTGATCCAATCCATTAATATTGACTTCACAAAAAATTATATTTTTTAAACAATTGCTCTACCACATGTTATTTCTCAAATTATAAATGTGTATATTCCAAAGGAACACTAAACCTCTTAATCAACCATCTCTAGAGTAAAATATTCAAATTTAATTATCATTTGTATGATTGATCTCTAAGTAACTCTATCACAATCAAGTAATAACACAACTATTAGTGGATTGAAAATTCAATTCATATCATTGTATCCACTAATAAAATGGAAAATCAATTATGATCCATATCTATTATTTATATAGTATCTCTCAAGTAATTTATGATACACAAATTTGTAATATGTACAACATTGCACTTGATGTATAGCCATAAAAAAAACCCCTCAAACTATTTCCTTTCTTTTTGGATGTTCTCCTATAGAAGGAGTAAAATAAAGAGAAAACCACATTTATTCGAAATAGATAATTGAACCATATCATGAATAAATAAAGAAAAAAAATATAAGAGCTCACACATTGCAAATCAACTTATCATGTTGCTCATATACCTTTGGGAATCCATTGTTATCACATGAATGAAATGATAACAAAAATAGTTTTACCTCTCCATCATATTAGTGTTTGTCACCATAGACACCTAATGGTAATAGTAATATACTATTCCTTTGAGGGATTGAAATAAATGAAATATAGTGAAGTCAAGGAGAAATTATTGGAAGAATGGCTTGTTGTTTAAACAAGAAGCAAGCCTTATCCAATGAAATTTATGAAAATTTCAAAGGAAAAATAAATGTTGGAAAAGTTTTAGCAATTAACAAATACAAAGATAAACAAGTCTGAGACGTGTGTTAGACACATGTAAGATTTATTTGTGTGGCACAAAAATTCTCAATGATTTAATAGACTCTTTTGGAGACAATACTAAGGTTTCAGAACAACAAAAATTATTTCCTTTAAAAGAAACAAGTGCTTAGGAATATCTCTACCTTGTTAGAGTCAAGTAAAATCCAAATTTATAAAAAACTTGTAACCACATTACTCTTAGAATCAAACTAATTTAATATATTTTTCTCCAACGCTCTCACGTCAATAAAATATATTTGTTGCAAAAACCAATCTTAAGAAAAGATTAGTGAAAGTAACCACCATATTAAAACTATTTCACAACAAATATGAGAGAGAATAAAAATATTTTTCAATTAAGATATGAGAGAGAATACATAACTAAAATATAAGACTCGGTCAAATTAAAAAATATTTTCCAATTCATGTAATATAAAATAATAAAATAAAAACCGAAAAGTAAGTGTTTTTTATAAAATTGTTTTCAGTTTTTTAGTATTTAAAAACTAAAAAAAAATCGTTTGGATAGTGTTTTCTTAAAACAATTTTGATTTTTTAGTTTTTAAAAACTAAAAACAGGAAAAACTGAAAATAGTTTTACTTTTCAATTTTCTATTTTTATTTTGAAACTCAAAATACAATAAAAATATATTGTATTTTGCTTTTCATTAATGAAATTTTAATAAATATGAATATTTTTTTTCATTTTTACATGTTCAAAACTGTTTTCAAATAACAGTTACAAAAAAAAATTTCTTTCTGAAAACCATTTTTGAAATCTCTTTTCAAAAACTAAAAAAGCAAACCAAACCAAACCAATCAAACTCTAAGACTCGATCTAAAGATATTTACAAGATAACTCAATTGAATAAAATAATTTTAAAACTAAAAAAATATTTCATAAAAGGCAAATAATACTTTATGAAATATATATTTCATTCAAATATATAATCCAATAAAAAATGTTTGTATCTTACGTTTGTTTTTTTTACTGTTGGTTCTACTTCTATTATGATTTACTTTATTTGATTGGTGATTGTCATTGATTGTTAAGATATTTTTCATTTCTTATTATTCTATTATTTGAATTATGATTGGGCTTTGCATGATAAGTTAATATTTAGGGACATAAATGATATGAAAAAATCCATCTCATTAATATTTTCATTTACTAAAACTAAGAGAGAAAAAAAAAATTCTTCTTATTTTTATGAATCGATATAGTATAATTTTGCATTCTATTCTTTTATTTTTATTTTTCCTTCTCTGTTTATAATCAAAGCACACCATAAATCTCATTTTGAAGATTCAAATCCCTAATGCTGTAAGTAAAATCGCCCACTTTTATTGAAAGCAACCACCGTTGAGATTCTAATTATAATTCGATCTCTCATGTAGATGCTGAGGGGTTTAGGTATATATATAAATTTGTTTGCTCTAGTAGTTCACAAGTATAAGTTTGGGCTTTGGTTTACCCGGGAACATAGTTGGCCAATAACTACAAGGCCCACATGGTAGAAAGTAAATTAGTGAGTCTATATATGTACGTATGTCCCACTCCTCTATCTCATAATACTTTGGATAATTTGCATGAACAAGGAATGGAGCCTCAGCCATTATTTCATTTTATTTCCAATACTTAATGGTTGTTTTAAAAGCTGGAAAATTGAAGTGTAACCTTTTATATATACCCGACAGTACTATGAGACATGTATATATATATTCTTTATCTATATCTTTGCGATATGTAAATGTGATGCATCAATATGTCCTGTTGTCTAGGATGGTTTGCCCCATTAGGACCCTACTCAGCCTTTAAAATAAGTGTTATAGACCCCATAATAGACGCTCCTCTTCCCATATCTATCTTTCCCTCCCTTATCACGTTGAAAGTGCTATAGCTTGTACCCCTTCCAAGTAGAGGTGTCAATTTTCATCTCATCATACCCCTTGTCTGTTTTCGCCTCACTCTTCTTGTACCTTTCCATCGCTTCAAAATGCAAATTTCAAAGCCTTATCAGAAACAACAAAAATAATAATAATACAAAGAACTCAGAATATGAGAAAACAAATTTATAAGGAGATTAAGAGATGCTAGACGCTTGGCTCCAATACAATATATTTATTAGTATTTTAGACTTTTTCTCAGAACCCCCCGCGAAACAGGACTACTTCAAATTTTGAAGCTCCATTCTCTCTCTCCCTCCACATAGATATAACATTATAACATAGAATATGGAGCTGAGTCTAAGAGGGTCAGGAGTGATGTAAGGGTGGAATCTGCCAAGTTTTGGTGTGTGAAACTGAATCTAGCTCTGAAGAATAAGATGATGTCATCTCCTCAATTAAAAAATGTATTTAATAATACATTAAAGGTTCGCATTTCGTAATGCAAATCTATATAACGGATATATAGCATGTTCATTTTTAAAATACAAGAAGTATCATTGTTTATTTATTGAGACGTTGGTTGAAATTAGTTTAATTAATGCATAAGTCATGTTCTCATGTCAGTCATTTGAAATTGTGGAAATTAGTACGTTAAGATCATACATAGATGAAGATGAAAGGTACTATAGAAGCATCCTCTCAATGTATATTCTTCTAACGAAATGTTAGTAAGTACATCTTCGGCTTAGGCGTAAAAAGTAGAGTGAACTCCCTTAATTTTATTTTCATTCACCCCAGTTGTTGTATTTAATTAAATAACTTTTTTTTTTCCTTAACGGGATTTGGTAGTTATACAAAAGTTGAGAGTGTATGCATGAGTTTTGTTATTTATAAAATTTAAACAAAGAGAGTATATCCGTGTTATTAAATTTGAGGTCAGAGATGGAGGAATTCAGCAGCGAGCAGCTTAATTTGCATCTAATTAAGTTTTGAAGGCAGGTACTGGGACCACTCTAAAAGTAGCCACGTTCGAAAAAGACAGCAAATTCAACTTCCCAGCTATGAGAGAATTATAAGAAACTAATTTCGAATCTATATAGGTAATAGAAACATTTAAAAGCAAGTGGTCCCTTTTACCATCATGATTACCAGTAGTTAGGTCATCCAAAATCTAAGTGATGTAAGATTTTACATACCTGTTCTAGGTCCTGACAATGAGTGGGTAATTTTGTCAGCAGCAATGACTGGCTTTGATACCGTACATATTTGTGTTCCTTAAATGTACTAATTAGGATTGGTTTGCTGTTTCAAACCGATTCAAGCTTAATCCGTGTAATGGGTTACTTCAGTTCAAATGTTGGATTAATTAACCCACATTAACTAATTAACAGAAACAAGATTTTTTAGATGAGATCATAATTAAAGACAAGATTACACAGATGATAGGAGTAAAATTATGTCTTTGCCTAACTAACTAGGAGAGTATTATTCTGGAGAGATCTTGGACCTCATACTATAGAATTTAGGCAATTTTAGGTTCTTAAAAATATAACCAATATCGTTGTATGAGATAGACACTTTTTTTTTTTCTTCTTCTTTTTAGATACCACCACTCTAACGAAATATTCATTGTTGAAGTACGTTTTATATGTATTTACGTGATTTTTTTTATAGATAGGCCTCAAGAATGACCTTGGATTTCGGCAAGGAGGTCTGAGTGTAAATGTGTATGTTTAAGAAGAGATGAATAAGAGTACAAAGGGACAAGCTTTCTTAAAGGGAGTCGACCAAGACCAAAGCTGAATACTCTATAAAAGGTATTCGGTATCGCACTACGCTGAACTTTATTTGTATTTGGGTGAAGTCAAGATTCGATGGAGAGAAATTTAGTGCATAATGAAAATTTTTAAATAAAAATTATAAAAGTAAAATTTTTATATATGTATATTTGAAAATTGATAAATATAAGATAAAAAAATTTAAAAATTGAAAAGTAAGACAGGCTTCACCGGAAAACATATTATTAAATTAAAACTTGCAAAATGTAATTTTATTTATCTAAAAAAAATTCATTAAGATAAAAGATAAAAGAGAAAAACAAAGCAATATTGCTTGATATAAAAAAACAAAAGTAATGTTTCAGTATACTCAAAGTTAAAAAATAATCATTTAATTAGTAGAAACTTATATAAAAAATTTAAAATATTAATTAACTTAATTACATCAAAACAAAATATTAACTTATTTTTTAATTGTTTTTAAGTAAAAATTGTAACCATTAAATAAATAAAATGTTAACTTATCTCTTTAATTGATATCAAATAGAAATTGTAACTAAAAAAAATAAATATTAATTTTTATTTTTAATTATTTTTAAGTAAATATCTTCATAAATATTAAATAATAAAATATTTCTTAATTATTATTACATGAAAGGTCCTATTAGTGAATTTAAATGTATATTATTTAAAAAATTTAAATTAATTATTTTTAATAATTTTGATAGAAAAATAAATATTTTTTATTCATAACTACTTTAAAAAAAGTTTGTTCTTAAATGAAAATTATAACTGCTAAAAAAAGATATTTTTGCAAATTACAACTATAGAAATCATGACTATCAAAATTTACTTTGTTAATTTTTTAAAATAATAAATATGTAAATATGAGAACACCACTACTACATTAATGTAAAAAAATTCAAATTATATATTATTGTAAAATAAAATAAAATAGTTAGTGGGGACAACTGCTCCACAAATTTATGTTATACTTACATACATCCTTGGATAAAAGGAAACATCCATGTGCACATTTTTTTCTCCTTGAAGCTTCATTCATAACATTTTTTAAAAAAGTTGTTGTCTTTTGCACGAATCCTTAATTGTAGGGTACTACAGATGTCATTTTCCTATCTAAGGGTTCTTGTGGGTGCCAAATGAGGTGTGAGCATGTCTGGAAGTTAGTTATAGATAAAATGATAGCTAAATTAACATTGTGGAAAAGAAAAAATTTGTCTTTGTGGGGGATTTTTCTCATCAAGTCCATCTTTTCTTCCATTCCATTCTATTTTTTGTTTTTTTTCAGGGTCTCGAAGAAGGTGGCTTGTTCCATCAATCAATTCAAAGACAATTTCTATGGGGAGGGTCCTATGCGAGCTTCAAAATAGCTTGGATCAAATGGAAAGAAGTGTGCAAAGACAAAAGTCAGGGAGGGTTAGGAGTTAAAGATGTTGTGACATTCAAAAAAGTGCTCCTTGGGAAATGGTAATGGAGGATTCTACATGGGCGTAACCCTTTGTGGATTAGGGTCCTGGAGGCTAAATATGGTGAAGTCATTAGGCGGTATTTGGTAGTGAAACAGAGGAAAGAGGGGTCCTAGTGGTGGAATATATGATCAAGGTTACGTTTGTTGAGGGGGTGAGTGAGTAGCTTTTAGGGAAGGTAAAACCCATAGTTGGGGATGAGTTATTGTTCAAATTTTGGGAAGGGGATTGGATGGTTTCAGGTGGGCTCAAATATTTATTCCCTAGATTATTCCAACTTTTCAATCAAAGAGAGACTAGTATCTTTGAGGTTGGAAGCTGGGGTGATCACTATTGGGAGTGAAGGTTTAGCTGGAGAAGAGCATGATTCAGTTGGGAGGAAGAGTGAGTGAGGGAGTTAGAAAGGGCTCTTGAAGGGGTGCAGGTGAGGAGGGAGGTGAAGAATGGTTGGGGGTGGGCTGGGAAGATCGTTAGTTACTCTCAGTATTCAGTCAAGGAAGGATATCTCTCAACTTTTGGAGTTTCCTAAGTGAACACATCTTCATTCTTCACAAGGTTATGAAAATCAAGGATTTCGTCTAAGGTGGTGACATTCTCTTGGAAGGTTGCTCACAATAGAATTCCTTTTAATGTTGAATTGGCTAAGCGAAATATTCTTCTCTCTTCTGATGTTACTTGTCATGTCAGTGACATGTAATCTGAATCAATAATTCACTTGTTATTTACTTGTAAATTTAGCTATCAAGTGTGGATGTACTGCTATAGATGGTTAGTCTATTTGATTTTTCCGTCTTAAGAGTGTTAGTCTAGTTTTTGGCAACATTTGAGTGTCTATAGATCAAGTGGAAAATTAACCAAGGAAAATACTTAATGTAATTTGGTTAGCAATTATGTGGGGAATTTGACTTGTTAGGAATGTTTTTGTGTTTAAAGAAGAATATTTCAATGTAGAAGAAGTATGACAACAATGTTTACAAAGGTCATGAGTGTGGATAAAAGAGTTCTATAAAGCTTCACCAGTACCATTCTTTGAATGGTCAACTCAACCAACATTATGTTTTGATAGGATATTAAAGAGCATTGCCTAATTGCTTCAATGTCTGTGGTATTGAATTTGTAACAGGGTTTGTTATGTACTTGTGTGTTCTTGTATGTTTTTTAGTTGTTGCATTTGATTATTAGGTTCTTCTTATAGGAGGGTGTATGTGGGAGAATTTTTGTGTTAAGTTTTTTATTTGGGGTTGTTCTGAATTTGTATTGTTTTGACCCTTCAATCATACCTTGTGACTTAAGGGATCTTGCTGATTCCGAATGAATAAATTTTGCCTTTTCTAAAAAAAAAAAGAAGAAATCAAATTCCATAAAAGACATTTAATACTTCAATACATCAAACATTTCATGAATATTCGATTTTAGTAAAAACCCAATAGTCCCAAAGTATTCTATCATACATAAAAGTAATTAAGGATAATAATAATTAGCATTTTTAATATAATGATAATTAAGTAAAATCAAATTATCTATGTATTTCCTAATCCGATAAAGTCTAAGACTCACTCAAATGGGTATAAACATGTTAACGATTTTGTTTGATTATGCACTAATTAAATTAGTGTTAAGTAAATGACAATTTTACACTGCCAATTTAATTTATCAGCTGTTCGGATAATAATTACCTAATTTATTGTTTTGATAAATTTTTACACTTTAATTAATATTGATTGGATTCAAAGAAAAGCTGTGAGATTCGAATCAAATTTAACTAATTAAATTTGATTGGTTAAATTTTTTTCACCTAAAATTAAACTAACACAGACTATAAACACTCTTGAACTAACACCTGTAAACCCTAAACCCTGCATAAAATTAAAATTATCCGCGTTTATAAGAATAGCAATATTGTTTATAAAAAAACTGCTATTTAATAAAGTCTTAGAATTCAATTAATAGTGATTCGATTTAAAGAAAAATTAAACTGTAAACACCGGTATCAACCAGCCAACACATCATCTTAATGTATATGTTTACTTGTGCATAAAATTCAAATGGATCCACGTTTATAAGAAGTAGCAATAAGTAGCTTATTATAATTTTGGGCATTTGGATTTGGTGAAGAGTATTGATCCCCTTATAAATAAGTTTGTTCCAAAACACATTTTAAACAAATGATCACATCAGCTTATTTTAAACAAATCTTTACCAAGTACGAGTCTCTTGGGGAAAGATATGTTTGGTGAACACAAAAAATAAAAATGTGTCGGCAAACCTGCATACACATTGTGGGCACATGGTGTACGAAAGTTAAGGGACTCAGGGGTCCATCTTCATTTCTGTGTCTGAGCCATTCATGACTCATTTTAAGTTCAACACGAGTTGATGCAGATATCAATTATGTTTGTAACTGAATTGGATTAGATTGGAGCAGAGTGAAAGGTACTGAGATGATTTAAATGTCCTTGTTGATCCAACAATTGAAAAATATTGAATGGCATTGCTTTTTGTTAGGTATGTAAGAGATGCGTGGTACATAATTTAGAGAAGAAGCTTAAAATGAGTGTGTGAATAAGGAGGTCATTTCTGACATTAATACTCTGCCACAAATTTAACTCAGTCAAATCCCTGATGCTGCACTCTTACGGATTAGGTGCTCCATAATTCATTACTTGCTTCCACAATCCATTCCTCACGTACTTACTCAACATCAAAGTACCCACCTTTTCCTTTTCATTTTAATTCAGCTTTTTCATGTAAAGAATCTGATGCTGTATTATTTAGGAATTAAATATCAAACAGGGATGCAACAAAAAGTATCAAGAGAGAAAATTTGGATTTTCTGTAAAATGTATCACATGCTATGCATACTTCTAATTCTAATGTATTTTAAAATATCATAAATTGCGTGACCGGTTTTGCTTGATTAAGGTTAAGTAAAAATTGTATTTATGTACTTTGTTTTTTACACAGTGATAGGTTTAAAGTTAATTGAGATTATTGACCCGTTAAACTATTTTAAGGACATACCTACGGTTTGGCGTGGTGCAATTAGGAGGGTTGATTACTTAAAATAGGAGGCACTGACCCTGAATGATTGTATTTACTGTCCAAGTATTGTAACATGAATAATTTTACCTTTCTCAATGTCAAAGTTTAGTATTTGTCCAAGTAGGTAGAATTATTGTTCTATCCTTCTTTTGGAGCCGTCATTCTCCTTGGCTTCCGTCTATTTCACTGTTTAGATCCATAGCTTTGGACTACCCTATAGTATATTCATCCTTCACTGCATAAAGTGGGATACAGGCTAAAGCCGAATTTCAAAATAAAATATTTTGTATTTCTTTAAATTATTATCATTTTGGCTAGGGGTATAAAATTATTTATTACATTATCACAACTAATTTTATTTTTAGTGACAATGCAATCAATTTATTTATTTTTTCAAGGCAGCGTTGTTAATTTCAGAGTGAATTTCATCATCAATTTTGAAAAAAACTATTTTTATTGAATAAGCGTGTTCACATTTGATTTGAAAAAATGTTTTTTATTTTTATTTTTTTTGTTTTTTAAAATAGTTTTTATTTTTTATTTTTTATTTTTTATTTTTTATTTTTTATTTTCAAAAGTAATATTGTAAAATTTAATTAATTTTAGTAAAAATATTATAAATAGTTATATATAATTTAAAATACATTTATATAGTTTTTTATATAATTAAAATGTTGTTATTAAGTTTTACATAGTTGTAATTTTTGAGAACCCTGAAAATAATTTTTTTCTCTTTTTTGCTTTCAGTCGTTTTTTTAAAAATATTTAAAAAAAATGTTTTGTAAATTATAAAAAAATATATTTGTACTATTATTTTCTGTTTTATATGAAAATGAAAATAAAAAACCCTAAAAACAAATACCACTTAAAATTTCTAGAAAAAATATTCACATTAGTATATTACTAGCATGTGTATTTAGAAATGAATAAAGCATTTTATAAAGGAAAAAAGAACACTCACAATTTTTGAAAGCATAATAGGTAATTAATATTTTTTAAAGAGTACGTGAAATAACTACAACTTTTTTAGACATCGATTATATATATTTTCACGTTCGTTATATCATTCATTTGTGGCACATTTTGCCTAAGGAAACTTTAATTTATCTAAAATTTAGCATACACATTGGTTTTTCGGTGCAAAAATAATTATTTTGCAAGTCTTCCAAGATACAATAGGTACGAAAATAATCTATGAATTTGCACAGCAATTTGCCCATGAGGCTCAAGCTCATGCACGGAAGATTTCCTCCTTTTGCAAGTCTCTTTACCAAGTGTTGTTGACTTGTTTTAATATAAACCTTTCTCAAGTAGCTAATCTAAGCAATATGGGACTTTGCCTTTTGTAATATATGCATTATCTTACAAGAATCTCTCACATATTACGAAAGTCAAAATAACTTTTTATAATAAGAATTCTCTGGCTTGGTTCTCAAATGAGATATATTGCATTGGACCTAGTGTAACTATGTTATATGAACCATACTAGACTAATAGTACTTATCACACAATGCAGTTGGTGTAGCGAGGCTATATGAACAAAAAACATGTGGCATATGATAATAGTCTACGAGTTACGATATACCCACATAATCATTTGTTGTTTTCGTTGTGTTGCGCATTTAGGTCATGCGCCTTGCCCATTATTTATGAATGCTCTAGAGATTTGCCAAGATCTCATGCAATTAGACCTACTTGATACTCTCATATAGGTGATTTCATCAAATGTATGCTGTAAATCATACACCACCCATAAGGGATATGAAATTCATTAAAAATTTTATAAAATGATAAGCTTTCTCATAAAACTTAACTATAAAGTTTAACCTCTCATTAATGCAACATCTAACACTTTCTCACAACATAGGAAGTGACTAAAAAAATTGATTGATATCAATTTTAGCCCTAGCAGACTTGACAAATGACTTGTTCTTACCCATATGAACCTTCTTCATGGGATCTCCAATCACATAGGTTCAGTTACCATCATTGTCTGTTTTCAAGTAGCTTAAGTCTCATTATCCTCGATGTTCCTAATATATTTTTTCTTCTCAGGGGTTTCGTTAGAGGATTTGCTAAGTATCCTTTTGACTTCACAAAATCTATGAAAATTATTTCAACCTTTAGCAACTACTTTATCACATTATGTCTCAATTGTACATGTCTATTCTTACCATTATAAGTTTTATTTTTTGCTACATCTATTGATGATTACTAATCATAGTGCATAAACATTGATGGTGTAGGTTTCATTCCTAAAGGAATGTTAGCCAAGAAGTTTTTCAACCACTCAGCCTCAATGTCAACCATTTCTAGAGCAAAAAAACTTAGATTCCATTGTTGATCTAACTATAATAGTTTTTCGGGCTAATGTCCATGCAATTACACCACACATAGTCACTAGTGGATTTTGTTTCATATGAATAAGAGATTTAGTTAGCATCCCTACACCCTTCTAGTATAGAGGTAAATCCACTATATTCAATACCATAGTCCATGGTACCTCTTAAATACCTCATGATTCTAGCAAGTGCTTTCCAATGATCCTTAATAGGATTATGAGTATATTTATTCAATCTACCTACTGCATAGACTGTATCTGGTCTTGAGAAATTCATTAAGTGCAGTAAGCTCCCAATAATCTAGGCATATTGAGTTTGAGAAACTGGTTCTTCTCTATTTTTTATTAGTTGAGAGTTAGCGTCATAAGGGATGCTCATAGATTTATAATCATAATAATTAAACTTTGTAAGAAGTTTCTCCATATAATGTTTTTGGGATGGAATTATATTATCTCTCTTTCTTATGACTTTAACTCCTAGAATTACACTTGTCTCACCCATATATTTTATATCAAATTTGGATGCTAAAAAGGATTTAGTTTTTAAAACTACACCATTTCATGTACCAAAGATTAACATGTCATCCACATACAAATATATAATGACACATTTACCATTCACAAGTTTATTGTACACACATCTATGAGTATCACTAAAACAAAATCCATTAGCATTTTTAATCTCATTAAAATTTTTATACCATTGTTTAGGTTCCTGTTTTAAACCATAGAGGGATTTAACGAGTTTACGCACTTTATTCTCTTGACCAGGAATCACAAATCCCTTAAGTTAAGTCATGCAAATCCCTTCCTCTAAATCACCATTCAAGACAGTTGTCTTAATCATATGATGAATCACCAATTGTTAATAAATCTTAATGCTATCAAAATTCTAATAGAGAAAATCTTGGTAACAGGTGCAAAGATATAAAAATAATCTATGTTCTCCTTTTGATTAAACCCTTTAGCTACTAATCTAGCCTTATATTTATCTATAGATCTATCAGGATTATACTTTCTCTTAAAGATCCACTTACAACTAAATCTCTTCCTCTAAATCACCACTCAAGACAGTTGTCTTAACATCCATCTGATGAATCACCAATTTGTGAATAGATGTTAATGCTATCAGAATTCTAATAGAGGAAATCTTGGTAACAGTTGCAAAGATATAAAAATAATTTATTTTCTCCTTTTGAGTAAACCCTTTAGCTACTAATCTAGCCTTATATTTATCTATAAATCCATCAGGATTATACTTTCTCTTAAAGATCCACTTACAACTAATTGGTTTTGCACTCTTAGGCAAGTCTACCAAGCTCCAAGTATTACTCTTATTTATAGAATCAATTTCAATCTTAATAGCTTGTTCCCAAATATTTGTATCTAAAGCTTCAGAAAAAACTCAAAGGATCATAAACTAGATATGTGTAAAAATCATCCTTTGTCTCTTACTATTCCTTAAGTCCTCAAGCATAGGTTTAGTATAGGTTTCAATTGATTGCTCAACTGTAGTACTATCACTAGAGGTAACAAATATACTAGATTTCAAAGGGAAAATGTCCTCAAAGAATTCAACATTCTTAGTCTCTATGATGGTATTGCAATCAAGTATAGTTAACAAGAAACTTATAGGCTGCACTATCTTTAGCATACCCAATAAACATGCAATCAGAGGTCTTATTTTCTTTCTCTTAGGATCAGGTATCATAACCTTAGATAGGCACCTCCATACTCTAAGGTATTTCAGGTTTGGTGTATATACTTTCCATAACTCATAAATTTTTTTCTTTATTTTCTTATGAGGGATCCTATTCTGTAAGAAACAAGCACTTAGAAGAGCTTTTCCCCAAAGGTTGTCAGGTGCATATGAACTAACTAGTAAAGCATTCATCATTTCCTTAAGGATTCTATTTTTCATCTCAGCTACTCCATTATACTCAGGGGAATATGGTGGGGTTACCTAATGTATGATATCTTCTTTTTGGAAAAAGCCATTAAACAATGTGTATTCACCACTCCTATTTGATCTTATCATTTTTTATCTTTCTACTTAATTGATTTTCAACTTCAGCTTTATGAGATAAACATATTAAATGCTTCATCTTTATGTCTAATCAAATAAACTCTATAGACTTGAGTGTTTAAGTGTTTATGAGATAAAAACATAGCATTTATTACTATATTCCTTAAAACTCACACTGACTTAAGTGTTTAAGTGTTTTGACAAGTATCCCACTTTATAGACTACCACAGAGCACAATAGAGCTCAAGCCACCAACTACTAGATGAGAAGATTATTACCAAAGTTCCCTCATTGTAGGTACAATTAACAATATTTATCAGCACATGAACCTTTATTATGCATATAACGTTTAAAATTTTATGAACCTTTATTATAGAAGATGATCAAAATTCAAGTAAAAGATAGAGAAGATAAATCAATTAACAAGATTGATCTACCATTAAGCTTACAAGTTATCAAAGAATTGATCATTAGAGTTAGTCATGTGTATTATATCTAAATAATCACAATGTATGATCATTAGACAAGAAATTAAATGTTATTAGAGTAAGTTTGGATAGGTTGGGTTGAACTGTTGATTTGGAAACTGATAACTTAACCGATTAGAGATACTAAATGGAACAGCTATGCATCAAACATGGTACATCCTTCTTTGACTTAGTGGGTTTGGACGTTAAATAGGTGACTTGGCAATTCGACACGTCATGCACTTTAGGGGTTTTTTACAAGTGAACAATATCACTCATATGATAAAATTTGATTTATACCTTACATAATTGCATATTTTTTTATACCCAGGACATTAACGTGGAGTATTCACCAACTTTATTGATGAATAATCTCCACTAGAAAATCTAACTGGCCACCTTTAGTGAGGTCTCCTTTCTTAACCATATTTTTTCCATCTGCAAGGCTCGAACCCAAGACCTTGCTTAAGAGACTGAACTAGTACAACTAGGATCAATGACTTGTTGGTAAACATAACCGCATCTTTGTTGAGAGTTTTAATAACTACTCTAATTTTGACAAATGCACCAGTTGTATTATAGTATTGAACTGACTAAATCAGGTCATCTCCTCAAGGACTTGGAAGATCATTTAGAATTTCAATCATTCCTTCATAAAAACCTTTTTCAAAATTTTATATGAAATAAAGAAGACTAAATTAAGTTGAAAAATAAATTATATTTTTTTTATTTTTTATAAATATTGATAATAGTGCAAAATCATCAAGGATTTGATTTACTTCACAATACTTGTAATTACTAATTTTTACCTAAGGTCAATCATCTATTCCTAAATTGTTCAAGGTTTCTTTATCTTAATTCCTTAGCAATAGAGAAAATAACTTGAGTTTCCCCTTATTCCTTAGCAGGAATGATTCCAATAACATGATTGGCACAAAACAATTATTAAACTAGACATACAAATCCTACTTTATTCCTCAACGTAGCCACTATATGATAAACTTTCTGGTTTTATAATTTCATAAATATCTTCCGATTACAAAAATTAATTAAATAATGTTATAAGTTAAATAGACATATAAGGAACATTAAACGTAAGGAAGACTCAAAATAGATAAATGAAACTTCAATAAAAGTAAAAGTAAATTACAGAGTATTGATCAATGTCTCAACCCCTGACAATCTTACTTAACTAGATCCCACCATGGACTATTTACAAGGGTAGAAAGGTGTAGGGGAGGAAAAAAAGAGAAGAGAGAGTTTTTAGAATATGTTTTCTAGGATGCTTCTCCTTTTCCCTCGCACTCCTATTTATAGGCTTCCGCCAGGGAAAATTCACTCAGTGAAATTAGATTCACTGAGAAACACCTTTGATCATAATTCTGGTAAGTGAAAATTAATTTGCTTAATAAATTCTTACTTTCTCCTATTATTCTGAAAGACTTTGCTCAGAGAAATTTTGTTTGCTAAGCAACCTGTGAAGTCTGATTCTCCCTTTGGCTCGGCAAGTTTAAGCTTAGATTGATGGCTTTTGGTGTTTCTTAAGTTTTGTTGGTCAAGCCTGGTCCTTCTACGCTATAAATCACATGAAATAATGCTAGAACTCTATTGTTAGCATTACATTGTTCACTCTTGTTTCTTGTTTCATTTTTATCTTAAGGTGAGTTTCAATCAACAATTCAAGGGTTAAATGTACAATTTCAACACTCTGTTAAAAAAAATATTTTGGATTTTAATAAAAAACTAGGTTACACAAAACATTCTCCTTAAAGTTTCGGTCAAATAAGTATCATAAAAATATAGAATTTTTCATAAAATGAACACTTATTACAACCCCCAACTTATTCTTTTTTTGTCCCCAAACAAATTCTAAAACTAACTGAAATAAACTGTCTAAATACATGGTGGAAGAAAACAAATTTATGTTCAAACATGGTTTTCGGAAAAATCATTTTTGAATTTTTATCCTTATGCATATCACAGACTCAGAAAATTTACATAAATGGTGTTTCACAATCCAAGCAAGCTTATGAACACAAAGTATCTTCTCAATAAATTCCAATCACAATTCATTGTTTTTCAATTAAGAACATTCATATTCACTCTAACTGTTTAAGGGTTAGTGTTCCTTTCAAATCAAGCATTGAATCACACAAAATCAACTTTGTTATTTGTCTCTATTCAAGTCTCATTTATATCTTCACATGAATCACTAAGGACTTTAAGGGTTGTAATGAGGTTAAGCTTCAAGGAATTATGCTTTTTCAGGAAAGCAAATACCCACCTAAGTAAGAGAGTACTTTCATTTCAAGTTTCTACTTATCTCTCTTGCTTTTTCCCTTTTTATTTACAATTTTATTCCTTTTTTATTGAAAGATATATTTCATTGACATTACAAAGAGTAATGAAACCATATCTTTGAGTGAAAATTGACTCTCTTACCTAGAAGGTATGAGAGGATTTTCATTGTTTTTCTTTTTCTAGTTTAGGGTTTCTTTTTGTCAACAGAAAAAATTTCACTAAGGCTCAAATAGCACAAAAGGAATAATTGTAGGTTGGCTTTATTGGGATATTTGCTTAATTTCTCCAAAAAAATTGTCTCGATCCTTTCCATGTGTCATACATAATTTGACTTTCAAGAGATTCAAACAAAATCAATTAATATGCAGAGTGATGACTCTCAACTAATCTAACTAATTAAGGTTTCACTCACTCACACAACTTGATTTCAAACAATATCATGTTCATGTTATTCCATTTACAAAGTGTACAAAATTTAATTTTGTGACAACAACCATTTATGTATTGTCAAAAAGGTTTTCTTAGAGCTAGTGATACACTCATATGCCTAAATTTTATGATTTTTCCAAAACCAAAATTTTTCAAAATTTTCCACCAATTAAAAAAAAACATAAACACACTCAAAAATCAATTAAAACAATTTAAAACTAAAGTACCAAACGCACAAAAATAGAAAATTACTAAAAGAATAAAGTAAAAATTGAATTTAAAAACGCTAAAAATTATAAAGGTTTGCACTAGTTAAGCAAGAAGTCAATCATTCTTTTGTTCTTCTTATTTCTTTTATTTCAACATTTGGTTCACAAAATCTCTTGTTCATCTCCCTGAGTTGTTTCTTATTGCACCATTTCTCCTGAAAAATAAGATTGTTCACAAGCCAAAAAATATATTGAAAATTTTGCTTTGAAAAGGCCTTGAGAACATATTAGTTTTACCTTTTGAGAAGACAATGAAAAAGAGGAAAAATGATTCATGAGATTTTGATAAGGTGCTTTTGAAGAAAAGAGAATAGTTTTGAGAAAAAGAGAGAGAGATTCTTAAAATTAGCTCTGTTTCACAAGAATTTCACTGAGCAAATTGGATTCATTTAGTAAATTTCTACGAGAGACCACTTTTCAAAATTGCACCAAATCGATTGAGTGGATTGCAGTTCGTTGGGTGAATTGCTTCCTGAGGCACCTCTTTACAATTTTCCAAGTTTTACTGAGCGAGTTTAGTCCTACTGAGAAAATTTAGGGTAGTTATTATTCCTCCTTTTTTCATTACTTTGAATTTTTCCTGCAAAACCAAAGTACAAACTAGACACAATACACAAAACTAAAGTTAAAACAAACAAAAAAAATGTTGGGTTGCCTCCTAGTAAGCATTGTGTTTTACATCACAACCATGGCATACCATAGACCTCACGGTTCCTTCAAATGCTTTGTCCATATGAGACTTGCCTCCTAGGAGACAATTTTGGTCTCCATCTGGGTTTGAGAGAACTAAGCCAAGATTTTTCTTTGATGAACTTTTTGAAATGTTTCTTTCTTCTTGGCTTTATTCCGAGTCTCCTTAGAACATGTGATGATATCTCCCAAGAATTCTTCTTTGTGGATTCTGTCAATTCAAAAACAGGAGTGAGATAAAAATACAAATATTTCAAGGATACCTTTTTGTGGAGATCCACTTTGTCTTCAAAAGATTCTTCATTATGTCCAATGTCTTTTGTTGGATGAATTTCTTGAAACACTTGGGACATGGACACCTATTTTTTTATATTTTGAAAATTTGGTGAACCAACCATCATGTTGCTTTCTTTTCCTATTTCAATCTCTCCAACTGGTTCACCTTCTCTTTCTTTTCCTCATTTTTTTTATACAAGCTTTCACTCAAGTTATTTTCTTTTTCCCCACTCTTTTCTTCTTTTCTCTTACTGTCTTTTTCTTCACAAAGTGGTTCATAAAAAATTTTAATTTTAGTTGTACCTTGATTTATGTTTGCCTTTTCTTCATGGCTTGATTGACAGGTAACTAAAGGTGTTTGGTTTTGACCTTTGTATTACTCAACCAATTGGCTAAACTATGCAGTAATCCTTTTTAAAGAAGCTGGTTGAGATTCTTACCAAGATATTTATGATTCAATGTATTTTTCTAAAGTTTCCTCCAATCTGGACAGTTGGTTTCGTGCAATGTTTGATCATCCATCTCTCTATAATCTTGAGTAGTATTTTCCAAATCAACAATCATGTCTTGATACCATATTTGTGGAGGTGATTTGATTTGTAATCTATGTGAGGTTTCTTCCTTCTTTTGAATTGACAAGGGATATTGCATGAATTCTTGGAAATTTTATTCAAGTCTCAATGTGACATTTTGATACCATGGTTGTGGTTGATCTTGGTACCAAGGTGTTTGATACGAAGATGCTAGAGGTTCTTCTTATACCATGGTTTTGGAGTGTGGTATTGATATGATGGCTGGGAAGGTTGTGATGAGGTGACAAATATTTGTCTTTGTCACATCTCTAAGAGTTCTAACCTCATTTGGCTTTTACATCCCTAAGGTTCTTTTCCCCAGTCATGTTGAAGTGATTTGGATTGTTGGGTTAGGTTGAAACAATTGCTTACTTTTCTAGCTTTGACATGGGTTCCTTGCTTTTTGGTTCACTTATCAATTGTTAGAAACACAAAGAACTACAACAATAATTAGTAGCAACTGTTTCTGTTAGAAGGGTTAGCTTTAAATTGTACAAAATATAAATTAAAAATTGACTATACAATATATACACCAACTTAAACAAAGGAAAAATTGAATTTCTAAATATCTTGACACAAGTCCTTAGCAACTGCGCCAAAAACTTGTTGAGAGTTTTAATGACTACTCTACTTCTGACAAGTGCAACAGTCATATTGTAGTATAAAACTGATTAAATCATGTCGTCTCCTCAGGGACTTGGAAGATCATTTAGAATTTCAATAATTCCTTCATAAAAATATTTTTAAAGATTTGATACGAAATAAACAAAACTAAATTAAGTTTAAAAATAAATTATATTTTTGTGGCTTTAATAAATATTGATAATAATGCAAAATCATCAGGGATTTGATTTACTTCACAATACTTGTAATTACTAATTTTTACCTAAGTTCAATCATCTATTCCTAAATTTTTGAAGGTTTCTCTATCTTAATTCGTTAGCAATAGAGAAAATTACTTGAGTTTTCCCTAATTCCTTAGCAGGAATGATTCAAATAACTTGATTGGCACAAAACAATTATTAAACCAGACATACAGATCGTACTTTATTCCTTAGCGTAGCCACTATATGATGAACTTTTGGGTTCTATAATTTCATGAATATCTTTTTATAACAAAAATTAATTAAATAATGTTATAAGTTAAATAGACATATAAGGAGCATTAAACGTAAGGAAGACTCAAAATAGATAAATAAAACTTAAATAAAAGTAAAAGTAAATTACAGAGTATTGATCAGTGTCTTAACTCCTGACAATCTTACTTAGTTAGATCCCACCATAGACTATTTACAAGGGTAGATAGGTGTAGGGGAGGAAAAGAAGAGAACATAGAGTTTTTAGAATGTGTTTCCTGGGATGTTTCTCTCTTTCCCTTCAACTCCGACTTATAGGCTTTAGCAAGGGAAAATTTGCTAAGCAAAATTGGATTCACTGAGCAAAACACCTTCGGTCATAATTCTACTGAGTGAAAATTGATTTGCTCAGTGAATTCTTACTTTCTCCAATTATTTTGAGATATTTCACTCAACGAAATTTTGTTAGCTAAGCGACTTGTAAAGTCTGATTCTCCCTTTGACTTAGCGAATTTAGGCCAAGATTGATGGCTTTTGGTTGTCCGTAAGTTTTGTTGGTCAACTCTTCTATCCTGTAAATCACATTAAACAATGTTGGAACTTTGTTGTTAGCATTACATTGTTCACCCCTATTCCTTATTTCATGCTTATCTTCTTAGGTAAGTTTCAATCAACAATTCAGGTGTTAAATGCATAATTTCAACACTCTGTTTAAAAAAAATATTTTTTAATTTTAGTAAAAAAATGGGTTATATAAACATTTTCCTTAAATTCTTGGTCAGATAAGTGTTATAAAAATATAGAATTTTTCATAAAATGGACACTTATGAATCTTAAAATTTAAACTAAATTTATTAGTTTGGAATATTCTTTATTAAAGCAATCACTTTATTTATTCCAACCTTGATAAGACATATATTAAATTAAAACAATGATGGTTTTTCCTTTTATAATTGTTTCCTATTATGTATTGGTTATACTTCATGAAAATATAATTATGTAATGTATGTTGTAAATAACTATGCATTTAGTCATTTTAGTTGAATGAATAAATGGTTTGCTAATTTTATAATTATTTTATTTATTCATTGTGTTAATGCACATGAGTCATGTCATTTTAGTTGAATGAATAAATGGTTTGCTAATTTTATAATTATTTTATTTATTCATTGTGTTAATGCACATTAGTTATGTGGTTAGTTGCTAAGTTTTTTTTTTTTTTTTGTAAGGATTGACCAACGCACCCATTTGAAATTAATTGATAAAATCATAAATCAACATACAACGCAAATCAATCTGATAAATATAAAACAAAGATTCTGGCATAGAGGTAAATAAAACATTCTCCTAAGTTGTAGATAGGTCTAGCTTTGTAAAACCACCACTAGCAAGTTTGCTTCCTAAGGGGTGAAAGTGAAATTACAACGAACTATTTTCTTGTTGCTTCTATAGATACATTCAAGGATATGATAAAGCTCATATTTAATTGTACATCTTTCCTCCAAGAGCTTGATGCTATCAAGGGAGTCAGATTCAATTGTCAATGTCTGAAACCTACATTTATAAGCCACCATCAAAGCTTCAACAATAGCCCATAACTTTGTCTCATCAACTTGACAGAAAGGGGTCATATGAGAGAAACTAAGCAGAAACTTCACTGTATGGTCTTGTACCACCCTCCAATAGTTGCTCATCTATGGTTGGTAAGAACAACAACATCATAGGTAATCTTTATCATGCCTGTGCTTGGGATACCCAAATATGTCAGTTATCTACATTAATACAGTACACACTCTTCTCCTTCATGATTGAATGCATTTTATGAACATTCCTCAGCTCTTTTACGAGGGCCACATAGAGTGAACCACTTGGACCTTTAATTTGCAATTGCCTTTAAAAAAAACTTGTTCCTTCTCCACCATAGTTGATCAAGCACAATACTGAATGTTTGACTCCACTCGTTAACTGTTTTAGGTTTGACAAAAGCCACAAATCAAAATTCTACAAACTGAAAAAATTTGGACTACCTATTGTGCCAAAATTCCTCCACACATTGGCTATATGGCTATAGTCACATAGAGCCTGCATCATAGACTCCCTCTGTTGGCCACATAGTGAGAAATTTGGATTCATGGTCATATGCCTTGTATATCTCAACTCATTTATTGGCAAAATCTTGCATGCAATTTTCTATAGAAAGGTACGAATACACTCTAAACCGAAATACTTCCAAACTATCTCAAAAATTGGTCTACGCTACAAAGAACTCTAATCAGGAGGCTTTCATATGCCGATTCATTGGAGAATCGACTATCTGCCTCTCTTGTCCACCGAGGGAAGTCATCCTTCCTATCTCCTCTAGGTGCCTCAATAATGCATATATCCATATTAAAATATAGGTCAGTGGCTAAGTTGTGGGTTATTAATTGAGAATATGATTTAGTCTATATTAACAAATATAAAAATTTTATACCTATATATAAGCAAAAAATACAATTTATAAACAAAATCTCAAATACCTAAAGAAATTAAATATATGCACTCCTCAAACATAACAAGTTTAATTGAACAACTAATATAAAAACTAAATTTACAATCACATTGCAACTAGAAAATAAAATGTGCAATAAAAAAGAGAACATAGAATAATGACAACAACAAGATTAACAATATACTAATATAGAAAATATCATAATTAATAGAAAAATGTAAATTCTATTCTAAGTAATTTAAAAGGAAAAGTAAATTGCACGAACCAAGTTGAGTCACTGGATTATTAGTTCAACTAGATCAGTCATTAGTTTAATCATATTGGGTGAACGATCCAAACCAAGTTTCACAGGTCAATAACATAATTAGTCTCATTGTCAATCCAAGTAGACATGATTCAATTTGTTGAACTAGTTTGATCAATTTAAATTTTAAAACTAAGCACAAAAGTTTAACGTGGGCAAGACAACCACATAATCAAGAGAAATTTATTTTGTGCGTTTTTTACAACCTTCTTAATAATTAGGAGAAAATAAGAATAAAAAAGTTTAATAATTAATAAATCCAAAATATTATAAATTGTCAAAGTAAATAGTATTTGATGTTTGTCAATAAATCCAAAATTAAGGGTGAGTAATGAGTCAGATTGGTTAGGTTTGGGTCAAAATTGGTCCAACCCAATGTTGTCAGTGTTGCTAAAAATGAAAACATGGGTCGGTCTCTACAGATGTTGAATGAAGTGAATTGAAACTCTTGAACATAACTTCTTCCTAAGATGTGTTATGTATTGTCCTAAAAGACTTATCCAAAGTATATTGCCAATTTTCCAAGATACAATAGAAATCTCTAAGATATTATTGAACCTACAAAACTAACAACAAGAAAATAGAGAACTCATTCAAAGAGAAGAGAGTGATTAAAGGAGTTAAGTGTGTCTAGCGGTGGGAACCAAAAGTGAAGTAGTCTTGTTGGAGAATAAATTACATTTAAAATAATAATAAATGAAATTAATAGTTGTTGTTATGTATTAATTATATTTAATTATGCAATAAAAACTGAATTAACCAATGTAACGATTTTAGACACAATTAAAATTGGAATATTATAAAGTCCTCTTTAATAATAATTCCCCACATATTACAAAAGGCAAAGAAATAATTTTCAAAGAATAAATTTTGGGTTCTCATATGTGAATTAATGAATCGGACCTAGTTATGAACCAAACATAGATTGGTAGGACTTAACACAAAGGTAGTTGGTGTAGCCAACTATATGAACCAAAACATTTGATGTTTATTATGGTCTACCAACCACATATGATTGTGATTAATCTCCAAGCAACAACACCACCTCCAAGTGCAAATACGTAGCCATTAGTGAATTTGTTTCATTATATTCTCATATTCAATTAGTATCATTATGCATTTCTAATATAAAGGGAAATTCACTACATTTGTTACCATTTCATGTACTTCTCAAATACCTCATGAGTCTAGCAAGTATTTTTCAATTATTCTTGTTGGGATTATGAGTGTATATGCTCAATCTACCTACTACATAAGCAATTAGAAGTCTTAAGAAGTTCATTAAGTGCAGTAAGCTCCAAATGATTTAAGCATATTGAGTTTGAGAAACTAGTTCTTCTCTATTCTTCTTTAATTGAAAATTAGTATCATAAAGGGTATTCATTGACTTATCATCATAATAATCAAACTTGTTTAAGAAGTTTCTCCACATAATATTTTGGATAATAATATAGTATCTCTCTTCTTTATGATTTTACCTTCTAAAACTACAAGTTTCACGCATGCATTTCATATCAAACTTGCATATTAGTCTCCATAAATATATCATTACATGTACAAAAGATTAATATGTCATCCACAAACAAGCACATAATAACACATTCACAAGTTTTGTTACAACATCTATTGATTATTTATACTTAGTTCTTGTCTGACTAAGACTAATTCTAACATTTTCATCATGTTTTCTTCCTTATAATTATAATAGAGGATACATTTTATTATAATTAATAAAACAAAATAATCTATATGTAATCAAAATATTATTTTAATTCCGATCAATTACATATCACTTAATATATGAGGTTATTATACAACTCATGCATTTTTTTATGATGGTCTCTTTTAGGTTTATCCTACACCTTTATGGACTATGACACCATACTATGGAAGAATTATTACGTATTTTCTCTTTTGGTGCATCTCTCATAGCCATGTGAGATTTTCCACAGTTATGTGGACAAACCCTTGATGCATCTTTTCTTTTTGTGCATCATTCGCACCTATGTGGTATTTGACAAAACTACGAGGGAGAAATACTAATGCATTTTCCCCTTTTTTGTATACACTCGTGTGGAATTTGACATAACTCTATGATGCATGCTCTCAAGACTTATATGAATCTGAATAACCCCCATATGATTAAATTTAAATAATTAAATTTGATTCTTAAAACATACTAAACATTCAATAACCATAATTTCTCAACTAAAATTACGACTCACTAAATATAATATGTATACTTCATCATAATATTTGAATGATCAATTTTTTTATTGAACACATCACTCTAAAGATGTTCAAACAATTCTAAAATGTCTCATGTACTGCAATTGTGAGAGTCTCCACATTCTCCACTCTCGGTGTTTGTCTTTGCATTGATCATGTTCAGTCTTCCATCACGAGCCGCATGTAGAAAAATTCTTTTTATTTATTTTTATGAATCACCAAATGTGCAACACCAACAAGATAAGATATAAGTCCTTTAAATTATTGTAGTTGATGCTGAAAATGAAGAAATGAATCGATCTCGACAGATGTTGAATTGTTTCAATTGAGGATCACCAACAGAACTATTTCTAGAGGCGTGTTGGAAATTGTCCTTAAGGACTAAGGTAAGGTATATCGCAAGTCACCCAAAATACAACATGACCTAGGCTACATAATTAGCAATAAGAAAGCAGAGAATACACCTAAAGATAAGAAAGTGAGAGCGAACAAACTCGGAACCCAAGACACTATATATAGTATTCTATTTCACACATCTAACTTCCATAAATGAAAGGTAGTCATTGAAAAATTAAATGACATTTAAAATAAAAATTAAATGAAATTATTAGTTATATTTACATATTAATTACATTTAATTTTGCACATAAAAACTAACCATTGAGTCAATGACTACTATAATTTTAGATGCAATAAATTGGGATTTTGCCTCTTGGCAATATTATAGTCCTTCTTAACAATATTCAAATTAACTCGTCCTTTAAAATTATTTAATTTTTTTTAGCTATTTATTTTTTTGGGTTTGATGGGTTCATGAGGTGTGGCTTTAATTATGTTTTTTTGCAAGAATTACAAAATTTCAAATCAAAATTGGTATATGAAAAAAAAAACAAATTATGTCATAGTCTTTAAGAAAAGTTTTAGGTAAAAAAAGTACTTATATTTATAACTGTTAAAGAAGATGAATGTTAAACAATGTTTCTACAATTGATTAAAAAAATTACAAAAATAATATATTGAATATGTATTTTTCTATGAGTATAATTAATATAAATTATATTAACTATTTAAGAAAATAAAAGTAAAACAAAATATTATTAATTTTAAAACTTAAAATAAAAATAAGATACATAATAGATGATTTAGGTTAAATATTGGGCAATTTCTATAGTATTTTTCCTAATTTGAGGGGTATTGATACGTCTGTTTTTTTAACTAATCAAATGGTAGATTTTATCCAAATCATTTCTTAATAAATTAAAATAGGTTTTACTTATATATTTATAAATAAGTAAATATGTCTAGGATTTACAATAAAATTTTTTTATAAAATCATTTAAAATAAGTTTTATAAATAAGTCTATAAAATAAAATCATTTTACTGTAAATCCTATACACATTTACTTATTTATAAATAAATAAATAAAAATTATTTTAATTTATTAAAAAATAACTTAAATAAAATCTATTTGATTGGTTAAAAAAAATCACTATCCCTCAATTAAAAAAAAAACACTGTAGACTCTTCTAAATATTAATAGATTGTAAAAATCAAATCAACACTCTTTTTATGACCCATCTAAAACCGCATTTTAACCATTTTAATGATGAATATGTGGGATTGGATTTTGTGTTCACCCCTATCCAAAATATTATAAAAATGGATGAAAATAGCAATATATATTTTTCAAATTTGTACTGGGAATGCTAGTTAGGGATCCATTTCCCTCATTTGCCTTAAAAAAAGAAGAGAAGAAACAAAACTCAAAAACCTTTTATTTTAGAGTTTCTTTCTTTCCGTCGGAAGTAGATTCTTTCCAATTAGCAGGTTGAACATTCAATTCGAAGGTGTTATCAAAAGGTCAACAGAAACAGATCTGAAAGTCATAAATGTACAGGATTGATACTTGATTAGGATAAATAAGTCGATACGGTCATGAGTGGATCCCGTAGGTGTACAGCACTATTTAATAGGCCATTTTTTTATTATTAAAATATATTTCCATCGCCACCAATAAAAAAAAAAAAAAGAGAAAGAAATTCCATTTAAACTGTTAGGGATGTACGTTTACGTGATGGTTTGAAACGGCAACGTACTAGCAATATCACTTCACAGATCCCTAATGAGTAGTGACCTTGGATTAATCACCTTAACGAGACATTAATGCAAGAATCACACCTTACATTGTATAACGAGCTCATAAGAAGAGGGTACTGTGCATGAATATATGACTAACTATTCATATGCATATATCTAATGTTACAAATGAAGTGAATCAGACACAATACAAGGTTAGGAACTAGCGAGAGAGGTGCGTGGTCACATCGTCATCTTCCTCAATTCTTAATTCCTTTACTCATCTCACTTCCCAATAAGTAGCAGGCTTGGTTCTCTTTGGTTTTGGTTCTCTCCCACCAGGCTTGGGAGTGAGTGCTATTAAGATAAGAAGATATTATTATATACATATAGCCAGTGTGTGTATAATATTCTTCTGAAAAGGTTAAAAAATTTAAAGATATAAAAAGAAAAAGATCAAGAAATAAAAAACAAAAAACTAGTTGCATTACATCACCACAAATTCAAGTGTACTTTAATTCCATTCATCAAATGTGACCGTTTTATGCTTCAAGGATCCGCTTTACTCGCTTCTTCACCTGCACAAGCCTTTTAAGATTATCTTGCCAAGACCTCAAACACTATCCAAACAGTGTGTGTGTCTGAGACCGCTGGCTACTTATTATATATGTCATTTTCATTCTGATTTTATCACTTTCACAAGCCCTTTACATCTTTCTTATTTCGAAACTTCAGCAAATTCATAAAGTTTACCAATTATGGGTAAGGAGTGGCATTGGGGTGGAAGGTCCTCCAAGAGAGGTGGAGCAAGTGAAACAGAAATCCCTTCCGGTTGCATGTGTGCAGTCTTTCAAGCTTTTGATTTTCACCCATTTCACTTTTCCATGAACCAGCAACAATCCTCTTTCAAGTCTCGCACTCTACAAGACCACACTGTCCCCAAAGGTAATCCTCCCTATACTATCCTTTATTCTCTAAAAGAACCATTTTTCTGTAAGTCCAAAATGACTTCTTTATACACTCTAAAATCAACTTAATCTGAGAAGTATGCTTAATTTATGGCTTTGTATAATTCAGGAGGAGCTCAAGCACCAAGGAGTAGCTTAGAGTCAGAAGATGGTACTACAGTATCTTCAATCTCAAAAGAAGAAAATTTAAAAATACCTGTAAGTTAATTGGCATGAAACCTTTTCACAGTACAACCTCCAACTTTTCACTAATTTTAATGAGTTTTGCCCACTTCTATTTGGGTTTATTTGTTTATTCTGCAAAGTCAGTAATGATGATAACATGATGATTTTGATCACTCAACTAATTAAACGATTCTTGAAATCCAGAAGAACATTCGAATCAAAACAAGAAGCAGCACAAGATCAAGAACAGAAAGTTTTAGTGATCTTTCCTCAGAAATCAGTGCTTCTCCCGGAACCAAGACACCAACTTTGGTTGCAAGATTAATGGGTCTTGATCTTCTTCCCGATGCATATTCCTCTTCTTCCCCATGTCTTTCCACTCCAAACCTTCATAGACCACGGCAACAGATCAAAATAATCAAACATAGAAACAGCACAGGAAGTAACACCTTGCCTGAGACTCCTAGAATGTCCTCTGCAAGAAGATCAGATGTTGAGCATAGACTCTCTCTCCAAATCAACAAGGAGAGCAATGTCCCTTATGAGGATTTTGAGGTTCCTCGGTTTTCATTTTCAAAGAGGAAATATGATGAGAACAGTATCAGGAGCCCAAGCCACTATGCCAGGCAAATTGTCAAACAGGTTAAAGAAAGTGTGAGTAGGAAGGTTGGACTTGACATCACCAACACTGTCAAAAACAGAGAACAAGGAAAAGAAGAATTCGTAGGCCAATTCAAACTCAAGAAAACTCCTAAAATTTCAGTGAATGAATCTAGCCCTGGAAAACACTCAAACCCATCTTACTCCCCAAGGCTCAGCAGATTTATTGATACCAAACACAAACCAAGCACAACACAATCACCGATTGCTCCAAAAAGTCAAAGCACAAACTCAGTGCTAAAACCACCATCACCTCCACCTTTGGTCAACATTGAAACGCAGTTTCCAAAAGTTTCTACAAAGCCAAAGCCTCAATCATTGCTGGAAAAAGAGTTGCATAACCAAAAATCAGTGACAAAATGCAAGAAAACCACCCAAGGAAAGTTGAGTTCCCGGCTCAATAAACCTCCAAAGACATCAATCAGAAACAAGCAACAAGAGTCATTTATTATCCGTCCCCCATCAGCCAATAAAGCCAATGACATTAAAACCAAAAACAAGAGAACTCATCCACTTTCAAACAATCTTCTCAATAACCTAAACACGGTTCCAAATCTTCTCCCAGTCAAGAAAGGTCCATCTCCTCCAAAACAGGTACCCTTCAATTAAATTTCACCATACAACTCTTCTTTTTTCCGCCATCTATTCTGATTTCTGATTAGAAACAACATATTTTCAAGTATTTTTTTTATCAGCATCGAGTTTTATTATTTGAACATTATGTTAAACATGGTATCAAGAATATCATATTTACTTACTTGTATTATATGGAGGAAGAACTTTTAATGCATGTAAATCAAATAATATTTAAATAATCAATTAAAAAATAAAATCAGGTAACTTTTTAAGATTGCCATGACTTTTGAGTTTAATCATAAATATATGATTATACCGCGATTTTTTTTTACAATATCCAAGAAGTTTCTCACACTGATTATGTATTTATTTGTAGTCTTAAATTATAAATTAAAATGTACAGTTTAGTTTACTCTTCTCTTTTTTTCATAAATTGCTCTGACGTCTGAACATTAGAATACAATTTTGTTTATTCAAAATACACTAGTTTAGTAAGAATTTCATCTATATAAAAATAAAAAGTATGGTTGAAATTTATTGAAAATTATAAAATAAAAAATGAGTTTAGTAAGAATTATATTTTTTGATAATTTTAATTAATGCTAAAGAATGTATTTGAAAGCTATGTTATTACATTTTTATAAGTTGGCCCATGGTCTCAAAATATGAGTTGATTAACTTTAATATTAAAAATTAAATATTGTCATTTTAGAATAATATTTTAATAAAATATTTGAGCACGTATGCCAAAAGAGACAAGTTATATTTTGTGAGGTGTTGGTTTAATTTTTGCGTATGTGTCACGGTAAAAAAGACACAGTCACAGGTATGCAATGATGCAAAAGGCTGCACACAGTTATTTAGTTGTTCGCGCCTGAGGTACAAACAAGAAGCGGCACGAGGGCGAGGAGCAAGCAGCAACGATGAAGACAAATCTCACGGCGCCTACGCCGCCACCACCACCGGCGCAGACGACGAAGGACCAGAATATCAGTACATCTCAACCATCCTAAGCCGTACCATTGGGCCCCACAGCAGCGCCACAAGAATCTGGTTCTCCCCGTTGGACCCTTCAGTTTTTCACCGTCTCGAGCACTGCCACTACCCAAGATGCGATTCCTTTGTTTCTTTCCCGGACGACACCAAAGATTGCATCTTTCAGCGGAAACATCATCTGGGTCCGCGCTGCAACCGTAGATTACTCTTCGATCTGGTGGATGAGTTACTGTCGGAGATTCTTGGTCGGCCGCGGCGTTACAAAGGGGCGTTGTTGGATATGGTGTGGGAGAGGGTTCGGAGTTTCCCACGTGCCAAGTGCGAGGTTTTGGAGGACATTGATGGGTTGATAGAGATGGAGGAGATGAGGGAACAAGAGGAAGAGGAAGGGTTGGTGAAGGAGATTGAAAGGAGCATGTTGGAATCATTGGTGCATGAGACGTTTACCGTTATGGTTGGTGGATACGTACAAGAACAAGACGGCGTCGTTTCAAAGGGGAGTGGGAGTCGGTGTCACATGGGAAAGGGTTCACGTGATGAGATTCAGATGCCCCATGGCCATGGATACCTCATCCCTGTTAGGTCCCACTTTTAAGCATGACGTGCTTTTATAAATAAAACTCATGATTCTCTCTACCAGACCTTTCCATTTTTTTACCCTCATTCTTCCAAGTTATAATCTTGAGGAAACTTAACCAATTTTGTTTTACTTTTTTGTTACTCATGTTCATATAATTCTAGCTTCCAACCTCATCTTTGGATTTTATACATAAAAAAAATTGCTCTTAAGATATTTAAAAGTAGTTTTAAAGAAGGAACTTCATCGCCTTTTTTTACTTTAAAAATGCTTTTATGAGAAAACCCAAACAATACTGAAGTCCACATTTGGATTACTATTTGAATCCTTCAAAAGACAAAACAAAAAAGTATCTTGTATTATTAGGACGAACATGATCCCTTTGTACTCTTGCCATGAAGACACAATTCATTTACCACTTTAGCTTTTAAATTAAGTTAGAACTCCATTTAAAACAACAGAAAAATTACATCTACTTTTTATGTTTAAAATTATCAGAATGGATGTATAAATAAAGATGCAGTTGAAGTATCTGATTTTAACTTCTTTCTTTCTTTTGAATGTACAAAAACTTCACATCTATACATCTATCCAAAAAGAGACTATTTGATGCTATTAATGAACTTATAGAACCAAAACAACATGACTACTAACCTTTCATAATTGTTTTATTAAATAATAAGACTATTCAATTTTTGCAATCCTTTCTCATTATCCTTTCATAACTGTTTTATTAAATAATATTGCAACTTTTCATTTAAAATAGTATCTTCTTATTTTAATATATTACTTATATTTTTTTATGCTAACAAAAACATAATAATATTTCACATAGAACTTTATTTATTTGATCAAATTAAATTCTTTAATTAATCATCAAATAATTTTTTTTTAACAACGATTAGAATTCTCGTTAGTATGGGACCTCGTAGGTTCATTATTAAGTAAGTAATAAATCAAATTAATTTATTAATTAAGGTTGACGTTTATCAACACTCTTTAACGACAGAACCACATGAAATAATAATTATTCTTCGAGAACTTAAGAAAAATAATATAATATTTCTTTCATCTTTATAGCTCCAAGTTACCTCTAAAATATAATATTATTGTGAAAATGTATTAAGTTAACACATTATGAATAATTTAATATACTCATGTATCTTTACTCATCTGGTCAAGGTCTTAATTTTATTGTAAAGCTCAAACACATTACCAAGATTCGATGGATTCCTTCTTGATTAATCATTAATTCTATAGGCATTTGATTATATCCGATAGCTATTTAACTAACACTATAAAATACTAGGTTTCAAAATAAAAAATATAACAAATAACTTGTTAATTACAATGACAATCTCATGTCAAAGGAAACTATTACACTTCTTCATGAGAATTTTCTATTGACAATTTAACAATAATATATTAATCATTAGGAATCCTCAAGTAATCAGTTTAATAATCATATCTTTATATGCCTTATCTATATATGTAATTTAATAAATGAGATCTATTAATTTTTATCCAATAAAGATCATTACATACATATTGATGTATCGCATAATTGAATTCCTATCTTCAATGATATTATCATCAAGAAGAATTTAGATTAAAATTATAAAAGACTTGTTTCTCATTATCATAATTTCTATTATGATAACAAAACTTTAATTTTAATTAAAGATATTTTTTATATCAATAATTTATTTAAACAATAAATGTAATAATAAAATTATTTTTTTATTCAAAATAATCCAATTACAATTAATGATTAATTGGATCTTGGGCATATCAATTTATCCTCAACAATTTTTATATATAATATACTATTTTTCTTTCTAATTAAAAGATAATATTGACCAAATTATACTTATTGAAAAAATAGTAAATTCATGTTTGTTAGTTTTAATTTTGTAATATTTTGTCAAAATTATTTTCTACAATATTGAAGATAAAAATATTCAATAATTATTAAAGGTGTAATACTTGAGAAAATTCTCTTTATAAGAAAAGTATATGTTAGAGTACAAGTGTGAGTTAAAGTCTCATATTATGTAAAAATTTAAAAGTTGAGTAATATATAAGTGAGAAAGACTCACGAACCTAATGCCTTCAAATTTTTAGATTGAAAATAGTGTCATATTCTCTCTTATATGTTGATTTGTGTTTCATTATTATACATCTCCTTTGCATTTATCCTCTCAATTATAACTAATAAATATCAACAATATATTTTATTTCAACATGGTTGTGAATGTTTATACATATTTTCTGGGAATGAAAGATTTTTCTATTAGAGAAATAATTTCATTATATACATTTCCTAAACCTTTATCATTTATATTTCTATTTATTATTTAAAGTATATTTTTATTTTTTTAAATAAATGTATAAAAATACTTTTTAACTTGTCAAGTGTATTTATTTATTCTTATGTATCTTCGGGCGTAATAATAAATGAAATTCATCACTGATAGCCTGTTTTTCTATAATTTAGAAATGTTAGAGCTTATAAAATTGTTTTAAAAAAATATCAAAAGATTTTCATAATAACTAAATAAGAAGTAAATCTGAAATGATTATCATTTAACAATTTATTTAAAAAAATATCAATAAATTTAACTTGATCTTAGCCAAAAGACCGAGAAAGGTATAAAACGATTATCACTAACAATTTATTTTTGAGAAAATATTTAATTTTAATAAGACAACAATTGAATAATTTATAAGATTTGACTTTAAAACCAATTAAATTATATTAAATTTATTTTTATTTCTTATGTAAATTTAATTGAGTAATTTATATTAATAATAATTAAAAAATATGTAAATTATTACATTTATAAGCAATTTATCATAACATTACGTAAATTCAGATAAAAGTTTAAAAAATTAATCAAGTAAATCATATTTTTTGATAAGTTTATTGTAAAAATATTTTTTCATAAATTTTAAAATGACATGTGTGGTGTGTTCTTTATATTTTTTATTTAACTTTTTAAAATTTACAAAAAACATTTCCTTAATGTTGCAAAAATAATATTAAATGATTTATTATTGTAAAAATCATTTTTAAATAATTAAAAATAAAAATGATTTAATATATTAAGAAAATATAAATAATGTATTTATAATTTTTAAAATTATAATATGTAAATTGAGAGTATTTATGAATAGACGTCAAGTTCAATGTCTTGTTTGGAAATTGGATACTAGTAGATTGCTACTAGGATAATTTGCATAGATGTCAAATCCTAGGCTAGGAAGGTAAAAAGTTGCTTTATGTGGGGTAGCGTTTGAAATAGGATTACATGTATTTTATAATTGTTTAATGGTTACACTGATGTGGTATATGTTCCTAGTGGGGTCTTATGACAACTCTGCACAATGAGTGTCGAGATCGATACCACCCGATGCAAGAATTAGTCAATAGATCCAAAAATTTCATGTTTGCCTGGTTCTTTGTTTGGTATGCTGGAATTTAGTAGATTTGGAAGGTTCGAATCATGAAGATTGTTAAAGGCAACAATTTTTAGAGCTCGATGATATAATCCAAGTTGTTTAGTTGAGCACAGAGGAGTGGTGTTGCACAACGAAATTAATATCACATTCCTTTGTTGAATGGTTTGTGAACCACATGTTATGTGCTTAAAGTTATTGTATTTTATTTTCATCTTTGTTTTGTTATCTTGAAAGGATTGTGTATTGTACGAATAGGCACTACTTGTACGTTAGGAGTGTTCATTGGGTTGGGTGACCTAAAAACCCAATCCAACCCAACCCAACTAGATTGAGTTAAATTTTTCTTATAATCGGTGAAATCCGACCCAACCCAATCCATTACGGGTTAGATGACAGGTTCACTAAGTTGAACGTTAACCCAAAACCCAACCGAACTCAACCCAATCATAATATTAAATTATTATTATTTAAAATTATGTGTTTTGTTATTATGTGTTTCTTTTTATATTATGTTTTTCTTAGTTTGGACAAATTTTGTGTAGTTTGTATTTATTTGTATGGCTTGACTAACTTTGACAAATTGTGTTTACTTTTATTGTGGACAAATATTTCTTTAATTATTATTGCTTAAAAATTTAGTTGTATGTTAATTTTAATTTGTTTTAGTTATAATATATAATTTGTAACTATAATTTATTGTTTATTTTTATTTTGTCACAATCATATAGCCTATTTTTTAAAAAAAAATATTTTAAAAAAGTTAACAAAATAATATTCTAATTTTTTTTCTAAAAAAAAAGAATTTTTAAAACTGTGACTCAATAAATTAACTCAACCCATTCAAGGGCAGGTTGAATTGTCTTTGGATTTAATTAAAAAAAGTGTAAATTCAACCTAATCTAATCTAATGTTTTCGAGTTGATTTTAAGGTTTAGGGTTTACCCATATTTACCCACATTGTACATGCTATTTAATGGTTTTATTGTTAATAATATTAGTTTGGCTTAAACAAAAGAGTATTTATGAATATTTTTTATTCTTATTTAATTATTTCACATTTGATGATAATTTTTTTCATAATTATGTTAATTGAGATAATAACAATATGTTGGTATATATTTAAAGATTAAAGCTTTTCTCCTAACTTAAGAAAGTTATATTCTCACCTCCACCTTCCCATATGAACAATTTTTTGTGAAGAATATGAGGAAAATTTTCCCTAAAAATAAAGTCTCTAAAAATATTATTTTTGAATAATGAACTATATATGAAAAACAAAATGTTCAACGTTGTTAAATTTTTGGGCAAAGTGAATACTTTTGTTATTCCTAACTTCTTTTAGTGTCTATATGAACAATTTTTTATTTGAGTATTACTTCTTGTGTTTTATATTTTGCATTTTTAAGTTATTAATTAATATATAAAAAAATCAAGAAAGGTAAATAATGCTAAACTTTCATAATATTATATTTATATTCTATATTATATTTTATTTGACTGTTGCTTGCATTTTATATGTTAATGTTATTTGTAAATATTATTGAATTTTTATTATTATTTTATTAATATCATTCTAATAATTAAACTTTGAATCAATGAATAATTTATCTAATTTTAAAAATGGTAGTACAAAATATGATATATATATATATATATATATATATATATATATATATATATATATATATATATATCCTTTTGTAAAAGATCGATTTGTACGTAGGCACTATATATTTTTAGTTAGATATAAAGTAAATGGAATAATAGTTTAGTGCGCAATCGTACCTACAAAGGAAGGGGGGGATTATAAAAAGGATACATTACTTTTTGAACAAGGATAAAAAGGGGGAATATGCTTTGAATCATATTCTATTTGGTTCTTACTTTATGGAGGTTTGATATTGTAATCTAGCGAGCAAGATTACAATTATTATTTTCAAAATAAATAAAAGTAGATTTTGCATGAAAACGCTCGTGAACTTCAATGCGAGCATTTTTCCTTTTCCTTTTTGTAAACAAAAAGATAAATGTTGAAAAGGAAATCCAAAACAACTTTTTCTTATATAAGCAAAGATCCTACTTTATTTTTTTTTCATCAAAAAATGTATTATATCATAAAAAATAATCCTACTTTTTTAGTTTGTCTCATACCATACCTTAAGAAAAATGGATACGTTGACGAGTCATAGTATTGTAGACAAAAGACATGGAAATAAAGTCGAAGATTTTTAGCATGTTTGGTTTTATATCCACAATTTCTGCTGTGTTTAATATGAAAAATGAAATTAAGCTACTCAAAATAAGTTTTACTTGGATCTGGAAAAATGAATCCACATTGGTTTACTTACTTTTTTTATTCTCTAATTTACTAATTTTTAAATTCAATTTGGTTCTTTTGTTATTTAAAAATTCAAGTCTTGTATTTTTAAAAAATATTCAGTTATGTTTTTTACTTTAAAAAAAGGTTCGATCAAACTTTTTAATTTTTTTAAATGTGTTCAATTTAGTCATATTTTTCTTTATCTACTTCAAAAATTTTAAAAATAAGAATAAAATTTATTTAAATGAAACTAGAACCTATTACAAAAATTAAATGATTTAATTGAACCTCTTAATAATGAGATGACCAGATTAAACCTAAAAATATATTATTAGAATACAAAAAGTTAATTAAACATCCACGCTTAACTTGATTTGATATGAAATCAATGTTCTCTTTAACTTTTTAATATAATGTGTCCATATAATATTTTTAGCAACATCTTATATAACCGACTTAAGGTATGATTGAAAAAATATTGGGTTGAATGTAATTTATATTTTCTCCAATCCATCAAGTGCGTTACTTCTTCATATGGAGCTTTGGAGGAATGCGTAAACGATTTTTTACAAGGTTGAAATCGGTAAAACCAACATGTATTTAGTGTATTATGAAAAATATATTTCTACAATCATTAAGTAAGTGTTTTAGTTTCATGTTCTAGAATTTATTTTAGATAAATTTTAATATGTTTGGTTTTATATTAAAAAATAATTTAAAATTAATTTTAGATAAAAGCTAGCTGTAGTAATTTTTGTATTGAATAAATAATTTTACATTAAATTTTATTTTAAACTTATTTTTATAATAAAAAAAATCAAACATAAATCAATCGTCTCAAAATCAATTTTACTAAAAAAACAATACTAAGTATTTAGGATCTATTTGTTTAAGCTTATTTGTAAAAAAAAATAGTTATTTTAATAAAATAATTTTGTTTTGTCTAAATTACTTCTACTTAAAAAAGTAATTTTCAATATGCTTCTTAAAAGCAACAGAATTTTTTTTTTTTTTTAAATTTAAACAATAAAATAGATCATAGTGAGAAGTTCAATCATTCATATATGTGTATGTGAAAAATATTTGTAAGTAAAATTAGAACCTTTAAATAGATTTTAATAGATGAAGAAAGAAATTAAGAGTGTTAATTAAGTAAGGTATGTGCAGTCCAAACTGAAACCAAAAAGAATGTGATATATGGGAGGTGAAACCGAAAATATAAATTAGGTAGCAAGAGCAGAAATCAAACAGGCGGGAATTGAATTCAAACAGCAATATCATTAAATACTTAATTAATTGGTGACATGTGGATTTAACCATATATGTCTGATCGTAAATGGTGGAAACAGGTAAAGAGAGTGCAACAGGCTATAGCTGAGGGCGTCCAATTTAATGTTCACCTGTTTAGGGCAACACATGGTTCGCTTGTAGATCTGTTTTTTCCTGCGTGTCCTTCATGGGTTTCTCATCTAAGTTGGTGATTGTTTGGTATGGTACTGCATGCATTTTCAATTATTTTCTCAACATCAAACTGAACTTTGCTGAGATGATGATTGTCAATTCAATAATAATGATTCATTGATTGGGAGATAAGACTCACATAGGGAAAGCTGACAACCATGTAACACAAAAAAAGAAAGAAAAGTGCTTTGCCCAAACTTTTTGTTAGTAAGGGAAAATACATTTCAATTATATATCAGTACTAAGCATTTTAACACACTGGCCCAGATGCAAAATTAAAAGAAAAAGGGCTTATGGGTGGGATAGGGAATCTTTCCAAGTTTTTTGAAAACATAAATTGCAACATTACATATGGTGAATCTGATTTTATTCTGTTTCAGTTAAGTGATGCAGCATGTAAATTTGTACCAATTGTTCATCAGGCTATCTATAAAGTTAATTTAAGCAACCTTAATTTCTTCGGAACTTCACATTTGCCAAAGTAGTTTCACCCGTTGGACTAGTTTAATAGAATACAATAAAGTTTTAGATAAGTATGATTTTTATAAAACTCATATTACACTCTCCAACAATCATTCATATTGTTTGAGTCTATTAGATAAAATATTGTTTGGGGATCACACAATACAAATAACAATGACCAGTTAATTAATTGTTATTAATTTTTTGTAGTAATGTACCATTAGTTCGTACGAATATCACAACCATAGACGCATGCACGCGACTCCCTCTTTTAATATTGTAAAATTAAACTAAAATTACTAACTTTAAATTTAAGGGATTAATTATTAGAATTTGTGGGAAAGATAAGAACTCCTGCTGAATCAAAATGTTACTGATTTTGGAGATAAACGTTGATGAAATGTACAAGCATGAAATATGAATTAATATATAAGAAAATATGACACCACCTTCATTCCAAGATTTTAAAGTATTAAGTTTGTAAGTTTTTTTCACTTATATATGACTCAATTTTTCAATTTTTACAAATATGAAACTTCAACTCACATTTACTCCACCAATCTTTTTCTGAAGTGTGAATTTCTTCCACATTGTAAACTCTTCCCCGAGCTTGACTTGATCCCCTTATTCATATTGTCCTTAAACACAACGGGACACATTGTCCAAACCATTACAAGGAACCTTTTCAATGCAAAAATCCACTGACTTTAGCCGCCAATCACAACCATCAACTCTAATATCGTGCACTTGTTGAGTAAAACTGAGGAGATAAACACTTGGGAGATGGAGACCATGTGGGACATGAGCCAAAATATAAGAAAGTATGATATTACCTTTAACTCAAAACCTTAAGGCATTAGATTTATAAGTCGTTTTTACTTATATATTACTTAACTTTCTAATTCCTACACCATGTAGGACTTCAATCCACACTTACTACAACAATTACATATATTTGAAATGACATCAATGACTTTAAATTGACTATGCAAAGATAACCCATAACCAGGCTATATATCCATCACTTGCCTTCCTTTTCTAATTAGAACGTACATGAGAGCAAGTATAATAACCATCCTCGGGAACAAGATGACTAATATTCTAAATAACATTAAAGAATAATGATTCTTTGGACAACCTTTACCTTTATGTTTAATTTGTTCTGATAAAGAGAGAAGTGTATTAGAAAGAAGTAAAGCACAAAGGTTAAAGGATAGAAAATATATAGGTTTTTAAATTGTTTGAATTAAGAGAAGTAAAAAAAAGTTAGGAAAGATAGAAAAGTAAGAGTACATATTATAAAAAAAATTACTCTTTTAAATATATTTTCATAATAAAAAAATAAAGAATAAATAAATCATTTTAATCTTAATTAATTGGTCCTCTAGCTTTTTCTAATCTTTTTTTAACCAAATCTCTTCAATATTAGAGATTTTTTTGTTTATTGTGGTGTTACTTTTCTCTCTTCTCCGACTTCTCTTCCATGCTAATAAACAATAGATTTCATTCTAATAAACAATAGAAAACTACATTCTCTAAAACTCTTCTGCTTCTCTCTCCTTTCAATCTCTTCAAAATCTACCTAATTAAACAAAGAATTGACAATGCATTAGTTTTTTTTTAATACTAAATATTAATTGTTAATATATTAGTTTTTTTAGTGGAGAGATTCAAACTCATGACATCTCACTCTCCATCTCTTTACTTTACCATCATACCAACCTTACATACTTAACAATAAACAATTTAATTAATCTTTAGTTAATTACTATAATAATAATATAAAATAATTTTACATATTATTCAATTGTATTATTTGTATAACATTGTTGATATTTATAAAAATAAATAAATTTACTATGCATAATAGTTTATGATTGGATAATAATATATAGTTTTGTTTTATAAAATTAAAATACCTCAAAAATAATTTTATCGTAACCTATATGTTTAAATATTTATAAAGATATTTTCTTTCGTAGTTTGTTTAACGATCCTTTAATTTTTCAGTTAATGTTATTCACTTATTTACTTTATAACTTTATAAAGATGTAAGCATACTTTGTGAAAATAAATAAATTAATAATTACAAAGTATAATTTAATTTTTTATTCTTAATATGTCTTATCTTACCATAAAGCGAATAGATTAATTACTACTATATTGCTCTAGTTTGGCTAGTGTTATCAGATTCCAGTCGTCTTAAGTTACAAGCTACTTTCATTAAATAATCAAAGAGAAAGTTTTATTGCTTATAATTAAGTATCCATCCTTACTCAAGTAAGATGACTTCATATGGAGTACTTTTGGCCTTTAAAAAAATCTTATTTAAAACTTTGCACATATAAAAATGGTATATAAGAATATATATTTATAAAGTTAAGATTGTTTTAAAAACTATTAAAATTATATAAGATATTTATAAATATAAATTTATTTAAATATATGAATAGCGATATATAATTATATATTTAAAAATTAAGTATACATTATTCTGTCACTAATTTTAATATATATATTCTCTTTGTGCATGTGCAAGCATGAGAACCTGCTGCTAGTTTTTTTTAATAATATTTATAAACTGCATTTAATATTTGTAAAGGAGCCAAATTAATTATAATAGCGAAAAGTATAAAAACTAAAACTTAATAAGTGAAAACCGTGATCATCAATTTTGAAAAGAAAAAAAAAAAAAAGAAGAGAAGGGTGTCTTGAATGTGGCATAAATTGATAGAAATGTTGGGGACTCAGTGAGTCGAAAAGAAAGGTAATTAATAATGAAATAAGTTGTAATTTTAAACCAGTGACTCCATTAATTACTAGAAATAGAGGTAGCATCATCAAATAACTCTTTGTAGCAGGGATCTGCTGTTACAATTAGAGTATGATGGTTGCAGGTTCAGCCTGACACTGCGTCCTAATTCAGTACTTGAAGCCAGACCATCTTAATAGCAAGAAGCAGAGTAGAAATAAGGAGTTAATTTTTCTGAGAACCAAACAGTGGAAATTTTGATGATATGAAATTAAAACCCTTTGTCCCACCACTACTTGGTACTTGCCAGAACTGCAGAGCTATTTTCTGTACGATTTTCTTCTCTTTATTCTTTTTCTTTGTATATTTCTCGTCATAAAATTTATGCTTAGTTAGTTGGTAACTATGATTAAGTTACCTTCAATTTCAGCTTCGTGACAAATGCTACTAAAGTCAGTCACTCTTATTTGTTTAATTTGCTATATGCAAGAATAGCTATGTATACCTTTTGCTATCAACGAATATATTCATACAACTTATTGAATTATCTTATCGAATATTCACGGGTCTTGTGGTAGAAGACAAACTAATTACAAGTATTAATTAATTGGTTCCTTTAACTAAAAAACTAAATGGCAGGAAAAGTTCACTTGATGCTTTTTAAGGCATAATTGGTACAACTTTGGTTTACATTAGTTTAATTATACTATACAGATAGAAAAAAGATGGTTAAATTAAAATCGTTATTTAACATGCAATAGAAAAAACGCAATGTACTTGACTACTTGAGAATCATTATGTTCCAATCAAAGATTGTGTAATTGTGCTGCTCGTTCAAATATATATTGCTATATAAGGCATCACCCGATCCTACCTTTCGTAACTCTTCCATGACATATATGTCCTTATCCATGTCGGGATAAAAATTTGATATATGCTCCATTCTGGTCCATTGGGAATTGGAGAAAACCTGCCATCTTTCTTACCTAAATTATCTATTAAATTTATTATTTGGATCTAATAATACACAAGTGTTATACCACGTCTCTTGTATTCTTCAGTGTTTTTTTATCATTAATATTATTTTATTTATAAAAAATAATATAGAAAAGTAAAAATATTTATTAAAATTAAAAATTAATCATATTATTCTAATCATGAGAGAAAAACTGACATTTTAAAATAGTAATTAATTTACGTGTTAACATTAAATTTATATTTTTCAATTTATCCTTAACATTATTGGATTAAATAATAGGAGTCTATTCATCTCTTCTGGTCTTCATAGTAGAGAGAAACTTACAATTTAGAACAAAATTTAATTATGGATTAATATATTTTATAAACATAGTTTGAATGGAGTATTCCATTTGAACTTATGTATAAACAAAATATTTTTTTCAGAACTTAAATAAGTAAATTTAATTTATTTTATTTATTGGTTTATTTTTAAAATATTTTTAATTTAATCATAATTATGACTTTTTTATTTATCATATAAAATCTCAATAAAAACTTAACGCAATTTATTTATTAATACGTGTGAGCTTAAATATTTTTACTTGAGTTTAAATAAAATATATTATTATGGGTCTTGCCAAAAGAAAAAGTATTTATTAAAAATAATAAATGAGCCCAACGTCATTGTGCGTAGTTTTGTACTTCCTAATAAAATATTTTGTTTGTATAACTTCTTAACCAGTGTCGTTTCCCTGTGAACATAAGTATCTAATTTAAATTGAATTTAAATGATTATTATCATTGTCATAACATGGATATAACGTGGATGTTGACATCTCTAAACTGACCCCTATACGTACCCTTTCATTTACATGTGAAGCAAAACTCAACGTTTAGGTTTCTTTTTTTTTTTTTTAAAATAGTTTTATGGTCTTTTAATAAGTAGATGTGATTTGTTTATTAAAAAAGCAAAAAAAAAAGTATTTGTTCAAAAATAAATAATGTATACAAATAGATATAAGAAAATTAAAAACTAAGTATTAATTTAACTTTGTTTTGAGTGGAACTAATTACTTAATTTAAAAAAAAAAAAAAACTCTTTTCAGAGAGAAAATTTTAAAGGAATGGATCCAAAATATGATATTTCAAAGTTAGGACGGAATAGGACAAAATATAGGCGGGTATGAATAATTTGAAACCATACCAACAAGCCTACCCTTCAAACAAAACAAAAAAAATAAAATACCAAGAAGCCTATCAGCAACCTAAAACTTGGAGGCTGTATAAATACTACTCCTGGCCCGACTAAGAACAATAATGGATGGTTAATGATATTGTATTTATTGCTTTTTTGAGTTGAGAATTCTCAAACTACAGTTTGGGACAAAAGCACAAGTGACAAGTTTTTATCTCGTGATTTGAGTTCTTTCAAATGAAAAACCAATTGGTCATGACAGGGAATTGCTTCAACTTTGAGGATTTGTTAAATTACCAAGGGATAAAAATGTTATTCTTGAAATTTTATCTTTTTGTTTCACATATTTTTGTTGATTTTATCTTTTTTAAATGTTTAAGAAATATAATATTTTCTTTATATTTTATATTTTATCTAACTAAATTGTTCTAATTTTTTTCAGTACACTTTTATAATTTTTCATTATACACATTGTCTTATATGTTATTTAGGACTGCTAACATAGTTATAAAGACATAGAATAAGAAGGGGTAAATTATTTAACAATAATTCCTTATAGTACAAATAAGTTTTCCACAAAAATACAAAGTATGAATTTTGATTAATTTTTATTCAAAGTTTTTAATTATTTTAATCAACTTTTACTTTTTTAAAAACTAAGACATACATTTTTTTCATGTGTTATTCTCTTTGTCAATTATATCTACTTGAAATAATGTTTTTAGTTTTAAAAGAAAAGTTAATGTTTAATGTTAATATTTTTTTTAAAGGCAAAGAGAATTTATTAAAGAAGCACGGCACGAACGGGCGAAATCAAGAATTTCTAAAACCCTGAAACAACATACCAGAAAAATAAAACTGCAAGGACACCTAAAGACAGCACCCCTACTATAACTGCTGCAATGACTACATATTCAACAAACATAACTTAGGATTGCTACACCAATAAAAAAAGACACTCCGTATTAAACCCAAACCTATATACCAACAACTTCCAAAAGGTGATCTGAATTAGGTCAAAGATATCCAACGACTCCATTGAGGTACTATTAAAAATAATGGAGTTCTAGCTAACCGTATATACCAACAGATTGCAAAACCAAATAAAAACCTATACTTGGTTCTCCATTTACCCACCACCCAAGAGCTAACCGAGAGAAATAAGTGGGTAAGATCATCCAGTAAAAGAGATTGAATACCAATCCAAGTCATAACCTTATACCACAAAGATTGAGCTACTGGGCAAGTCAGAAAAAGATGCTTACTCTCTTCTACTCGGTACTCCTTGCAAAATTAATATCGCTGCTCCTTTAGGGAGATGAGGATTCTTCTCTTCAGCAAATTATCAACAGTAGGCAACCTATTCAGGAGAAGCTTCCAAGAAAAATCTACTAATTTAGAAGGCACCTTGTCTTTCCAAAGCCTTCTAAATAGAAGCAGAACAGAGAGAAAGAGACCTGATTCCACTTGCAGCCCCTTCTTGCAGGATCCTATACGCATCTGCTACTGAGAAACCCCTTGAGAAATCAAGCAACCAATTCCTCTAAGGACTGCAACAATTCTTCTAAGGACGTTACCAGTTCCTCCTCTACTCCCAATTCCATCTTAGAAGACCCAACTCATCGCCTTTCATAGCTTTGACCGAAGCAGTCTTATTTAGAGCCAAGTCAAACAACCTAGGATAAAGCTCTCTCAGCGTGCCTTCACTTGTCCAGTTATGGGCCCAAAATAGAGAGTCACCCCCATCCCCTAATTGCTTCCTAGTATTTAACTGAACCACCCTAGAGAAAGAGTCGAAGGGCCATCTATAAACTAAATCACCAAATAGAGCACTTTGATCTTGAATCAACTTGGTATGGGAGATTTTAAAAGTCACCATATCTTCTCTGAATGTTTAATGTTAATTATATGGCAAAAATAAAAATGATGTTTGAGTAGATTAATTACAAAAATTTCATGACTTTTAAACTTATAAAGCTTTGTTTTTTTATGTAGATTTGATTAAAGCATGAAAGATTTAAACTTGAAACAATTTCTCTGTAGAATAAAAAAATAGAGAAGAGTTGCCGCCAAGGATGAGCCAAATAAAAAATGGCTAAGTGAAATGTAGGCAAAGAGCAAATAAAGAATTGGCATTGAAAGTAGTCTTCCAAATGGGTAAGTGAAAAAGTTTTCTTCAGCATGAAGAATTTCATTTCACTGACCAAAATTAAAAATGATTGAGCAAACTTGAATCTTCCTCTATTTTGTCATGAAGGAATATAAAAAGGACAAATCAAGAAAAAAGAGAGGAAAGGATCAAGAAGGAGAACAAAGAAAGAAAAGAAGGAAAAACTTCAACACCTATATGATAGAAAATATCGGAGTTCTACTTTCTTCTTTTTTTGTGCTTTTATGTATAATAGGGAATGTATTATCATCACTCTGAATAGCTAATCTTCTTTCTTGTTGAAATTGAATATAATTTATGAAATTCTTCTTCTCTTGTCCTTTTCATATATATATATATATATATATATATATATATATATATATATATATATATATATATATATATATTCTTGTTATTTGGTGTAAGAACTTGTTTATTTAATATATTATAAATTCAAAGAATAAATAGTGGAAATGATTAAATTTAAGTTTTTACTTAAATTACTAATTGATTTGAGATGTGATGAATTTATTAGTTTGATAATATCATATGGTTGTACTAGGTTGATGATAAAAAGGTGTGGGAGAAGAGAATAATTATTATTCTTTTTCTTTGGAGGATTTTAATTGAGTTTCAGGAAGTTCTTGGAGATTCTGTTATCAAAAGGGAGAAGTTGCATTTAGCAAACTAAATACAACCCAACACTATATAAATTCTTTTTCTTTTAATTTTCTTGTTTCTCTTCTCGTTTGTCAATTTTTTTCACTGTTCGTTTTCTCTCCCTCGCTACGATCTTTCATCGCTTGCATGGCGGTCGAAAGGTCTCTTTCATTGCTCTTGATTCTAAGAGGTGATAAGTATAGGTATGTCTGATAATAATTTTCTAAACCTTTTTCCAATCATTTCGATCCTTTCATTTTCATTCAAGATGAAATTTCTTTGAAAATCTTGATTTCTAAAGTTCCTGTTTAATTTGGGATTCTTGTCAGGTTCCTGTGTAATTTCTTCGGTTGATTCTTCTTCTTATGTTTTAATCGACTTTTAGATGAAGAAATAGGTAAGGGAAGCTCTTTTGTTGATTTTTGTTAATGGAAAAGTGATTTGGTAGTTGAGAGATTTGAGCTATTTGAAATAGCCAGTATTTTGACTATATTTTGAACTATTTACGATAACATTTATTTTAATTGCGTTTTGAGCGATTTAATATAGTGCGTATTTGATTGTGATTTGAACTAATTGAGTTAGCATATTTGTTAATTATGATGTGAGCTAATTGAGTTAGTGTATTTGTTAATAATGATGTGAGTTATTTCAGTTAATGTATATTAGGATTTCATAGTTGAGAGATATATGATGTGTTATGTAGTTGATGATTATTATGGGAGGGATGTTTGATCTTGAATTAGATGATTATTGGATAGTTTGAATGTCGCAGTTATGGTAGGGTAACTTAGTTTTGGTTGAATTGATTTTCTGTGACTGAAATTGAATTATTGGAATGACAATGTATTATTTGAAATTGTGATGTAATGCATATGATTGAAATGCATGATGAAAATATATTTATTGATGTTGTTAGTTGTGGGCAGTTACAGTTGGGTAACTTAGCCTTGGATGATATGTTTAGTGGAGTACATTGATATTAGGGACACAACTAGGGTCAATGTAATCCAGAATATCAGATATGCAAGGGGATATTTTTGTGATTTACATTGTGATATGGTACTAGATATGCAAGGGGGTGCCTAAAGGATATACTCAGACAACAATTGTGTCATAGGGTGTTAGGTAAACACTATACATCAGTTTGTGGTTGTTAGATGAGTATTGCTTAGACTTAAATTGGTGGTAACACAAGCAGATTAGACGTGTGTCACCAATTAGAAGGGGTCTTAAGCCATGTCGGTGTCCAAACTCAATGTAGATATTCTGGAATATGTCACGTCTGAACATGTTGTGTGAAAAACTTATATTCAGAGAAATATAAGTGTGTTTGATTTGACTGATTATGATATTTAATTAATGTTTTATTGATTGGTTGTGGGTGCTTATGTTCAGGTAGAATATAAGAATGATTGTTTGGTTGTTTACTATTAGTAAATGTGTATTGATGGTACTAAATATAAACATTGTGCGACTTTCATGCTTTACGATTGATGTAATGGTATTTTGCGTATTATCTAAGCTTACCCTTGCATTTTTGTGTTTTTTGTCTGACTGTGATGATCGTGCTTTGCACGGGAGCAGATAATAGTGATGATGCAGAGAGGCAGGATGCTTTGAAATGAAGTATGTTGGATTGTGGTTGGAAGTTTCAAAAGATGTTATTCTATTGTTCAATATGTATATAAGAGAATTGTGTAGAAATAATGTTATTTGAATTTAGAGACATTGTTGTTAAGTTATGTGATTATTATGTCTATTATGAAAGTTGTGTGAACATGGTGTAAAGAGATAGATGAATTATGATATGCATGTCATAAGAACGTAGAATTATATGTCAGCATGTTGGTTAGTTTTGGTACCAGAGGTTTATTTGCAAGGTCTCGCTAGGCAATAGCTGTCGTTGGGCGAGTTACCCTGGATCTCATTAGGCGACGAGGTTCGTTGAGCAAGCTAAACTGTCTGTACTATGTTATATTTTATTTTGAACTTTGAAAGTGTTATAATGTATGCTTTAATATTGAGTATAATATAATAAATTTATATCTTGGTATTTGGATTATATATAATAGTAATTTAAATCATTTTTAAAAGAATTTATGGTGTAAATAGTATATAAAAATTTGGGATGTTACATTTGATGTTAGTAATTTGATTTTATGCTTAATGCTATACTGGAGGTTAACTTATCATTTGTCTTATGATTTGAGATTTACATTTTGATGAAAAACATTATCTAAATCTAATTTGAACTAGGTCACCTAATAATTTTGAAGGTTAGGAATCAATCCTAAAAATCGGGTCAAATAATTGACTTGGTCAAGGTATTAGGTCAGTTTAATAGTTGAATTAGTGAATTATTAATTAAACTACATAAATATATATATATATATATATATATATATATATATATATATTATTTGCATTAAAAATGCAGTCCCATTGCTTTACATTTCAGATTTTTGTTTTAATTGAGTATATTTATTTTTGGTCCGTGTAAATGATATTGTATGTTTCAATTTTGCTCAAATTTAAATTTTAAAAAATGGTTTATTTGGATGATTTAGTGAGATCTCAGTCTAGATTAATGATATGTCATCTATGTCCAATCTATTGTGCTGCTCAACTCAGTCATGGGTCTAATTCTTGTTAGGACTAGTTCGGTCAATCAATCTGAACCAAACTTGCTTCAAAGCATGGTTAGGAATATATTTAGAATTATTAATTGGTAATATTCATAATCTAAATGCAAGATTTCTAATTTGATAATCAAAGAATTAGCTATTGAGTTAGGACGCTTAGAATTTTCAATCTTAAGGGATTAGCTTGGAATAACTAAATAAATTCAATAATATAAGAATCATATAAAGAGAATCAAAGGATTGCAAACGCATAAATAGATTAAATTTGATCCAAATGTTTGTTGTCGTTGTTTATAATCAAATTTTCATTTTCTTACCTTTATCTTTTAATTTGTTGTTATTTTACCACACAATCTTAAAGTTACAACTCATGAATAATTAGAGTTACAAGATTGCTCTGATGGTAAAACAAAGAAATGAAGAGGAAAAAGTCATGAGTTCAAATCATCTACTCACAAATTAAAAACTAACATTTGACTTATAAAGAAAACTTATGAATAATTGTAAATTATTGTTTTACAAATTTAATTTAAGATAACTGAAATTATAAAATATTTGACAAGTCTCCTACTTCTTATTGTATTAATTACAAGTTTACTTGGTACACTTGTCAATTAACATCTCTCATGTTAAATAGTACTACTGATTATTTAAAAAGAATAATATCTAGTATCATTCTTAAGAAAATAATATATATATATATATATATAATAATAATAATAATAAAGAAAAATATTTTTTATTTTTGAAGTTTAGTTTTAGTATGTGTAAAATATTATCCATTTTTTCATCTATTTAATTTTGAAATTCACTCCTAACACTACTATCTAAATAACTTTTAGTTCCTTTAATTTAAACCATTTTGAAAAGCAAAAATGGAAAATTTCAAAATTAGCATGACCAACAATGGATAAAAATATTTAGAGAAACCAAAAACTGAACTTAAAAATTCAACTTAATAATTTTCCATTGTAAGTCAAAATCATGAGTTTGGTGAAAACACAAAGATCAAAGGCGAAGCATTGAATCCGTGCTATTCATCAAACATCTCTCCTCTCAAGAGACAACAAAAGACATATGAACAAAACCACGTATTGCTTTTGACTTGTCTGCCACAACAGTAATGGTGATACTCCATACTCATACCACAGCCTAAACCCTTTATAGAAATTGAATCGCATAACCAGAAGCTACTCTCAGCACTTTTTGGTACATGACATGGAAATTAAAAAATACATAAGTTATAAATGTGTGTCTAAACATACACTATATTTATTTCACAGGGGAACATGACAATGAAATCCAAAATGGCTAAACAAGGGATGAACGAAAAGGTCCTTTAGGAAGTAGCAGTTCATTGTTACTATCTGTTAAGATTTAAGATTGTTGGGACAACCGAAGAGGTTAAACATCGGGAAGATATATAATTATGGGACACTAGCTTATATATGAGAGAATATGATACCACTTTGAACCCAAAACCTTAAGCATTAGGTTATGGGTCTTCCTCACTTATATATTACTTAATTTCCTACTTTTTAACCAATGTGAAATTTCAACTCACACTTTCAACAAAGATGTCTACACTTTGTTTTGTTAAGTGTATAATATGTACGCCCTAGTGGAATCAATTTTTTTTAAAATCATCGAAATTAAATGTCCTTGACTGGATTTTAAAAAAGATTTTAATTAAAACATTCTGTAAACAAATTCAGTTTGCATCGAAAATTCACGCCCATCTAAGTTCATTACTTCACTTAGTTCTTAAATTTTTAAAAATCAGGTCGGTTACTCCTTTATATAACTTTATTATATTTTTAAAAGTTGAGAAGATTAATTTCACAAAATTCTTTGAAGTTGAAAGACCAAATTTATCTATATAAAAGTATAAGAATCTTCTTAAAAAAAAAAAGTATAAGAATCTAGAATTTTTTTGTGAAAAAGTACATAGAATACAAACAAATTTTTCCTTTAAAAACATTGAAAATTTGCTTGATTGAATCTTTTAAAAAATAATTAAATAGCATATTGCAAATAAATTCAGTTTGCATCAGAAATACACACCTACTAATTTTTTAAAAAACCAAAAATATTTTGTTCAACAATTATAAAACATATTTCCTCCACGAGACTGCTTGAAAAATGCCTACTAAGTCACAATGAGCACGTACCAATCAAATGTACGTAACATAATCAAATTTATTACATTAGAGACAGACAAATAGATGTCTACGAAATACACCCATCAAGTTTATTACAATTAATGAATGTGGCTGCATTTGAAAACCCATTTACAACATGTTGAATAGGACACTTTCACAAAATTGTCAGACAAAATTAAACCTAATGTTACTTTTCCATTGTGTTAATTTGAACACTTGCCCAAACACACACTGTATAAACTATGAGTTAAAAGACTTTAGCCTGACATTTAGAATCATGATAAAAATATTTTATGAGTATATAAATAAAAAGTTATGATGAAATATTAATTATTCTCATAAACTATTTAGTTATATATAGAGAAAATTTAATTAGTATATATTGTTAATGTAAAGATTTTTAGATTGACATTTAATCACAATTCTTTATTCATATTAAATTTGTTAACTTTACTCATTACTATTTTAAGAGTCACATAAATAACAAGTCATGATTAAATGTCAGTGTAAAAATCTTTTACACTGACAATGTATATCAATTAAACTCATATATATATATATATATATATATATATATATATATATATATATATATATATATATATATATATATATATATATAATTGTTTTTATATTAATTAAAAAATAATTATAATAATTTAGTTTCACTTATCTCAATTAAAAATAAGGTTATATCTAAAATATCCTTAGTGTAACATGATAAAAAAAAAGAGTGTGGTAAGAATAATAATATTAAATAAAAAAATAGTCAAATTTATTTGTGTTTCAATTCGTCACACTTGAATATATTAATTCACCATAGAACTAGAAAAAATAAAAAGAATATTGATCCAAAGTTTTATGTTAATAAACAAAAAGGTGACTTTTATCGTTTGACAAGAACAGAAAAAATATAAGATAAAGTAGAATAATATTTTTTAAATAATATATGAGAAGATATAATAAGATATTACCCTTAATTAACCTAATTTAAAAATAATAAAATTTTAAAATAAGATAAAATAGTAATTTTAAAATTAGAAAAATTTTATTTAATTAATGAAAATTAAAAGAAATGAAATGAATAAAATATTAATTTAATCTTATCCTCTTCTATCATCTAAGTATAAAAAAAATCCTCTTCTATTAGCTTTCACCCTTTTCCATTTTTATTTAAACAAACTAAATAGTGAAACATAAATTTCTTCTACTTCATTCCTAGTATCATCAATCCAAACATAACAAACATTTCCAAATTGATTCCCTTTTTCTCTACTTTAATATTTTCTAATGAAAGAAATTGTAATTTAATATTGTAAATGAATAATTATAAAGAGTTTGATTAGTAAAAAATTCTTCATTAATATTCAATTATAGCCTTTCATTTATAATAAATTTATTAATTTTACTAATCAATATTTTAAATAAAAAAATATAATTGAACATCAGTATAAAAACTTTTATACGATCAATACATACAAATTAAACTTAATTACAAAACAATTAGAAATCACTTTCAAAAATATTAAAGACAAGTACTTGTTTAAAAGAGCCAACCAAACAAAGCAAAATAAACAAAATTATTAGAGACATTAAAAAACAAAAGTTTATCTAATTTTCTTTTTGTAATTGAGATATAAGACTATTTTGTTCGGTTAAAATCTGCTACCAATAAACAACATTAATTGAGTATCTACTTGATAATGACTTATCATGTCATTGAGAAATCAAACATGATTCATTTCATCAAATTCCATGATAATGCGAAAAGTCCTTAGATGGCCAAATTCACCCGATGAATTTTTACGAAGCAAAAAAATATTTTCAATAAACTTTAATCAGGACAATCTTAAACTTATTTTAAACCCAAACAAAAAAAATTTTAGGGATCAAAAGCAAAACCTAATAATATTTCAAAGACCAAAAATATATTTAAGCCAAAAAAATTCATTATTCTGAGAAATGAAAAGGTTTAATTTCAACTATTAGATTAAATTTTGACAGTTCAAATTGTGTATTTATTTATAAATCAAAGACTTTTCCTCCTTTCTACATTAAAAGATCATGTCAAATTTTTAAAAGATCAGTGTGCCTCAACCAACTGTCAGAAACATTATAGTTGGGGGAAGAATATTACACTTTCAAATTAACGGGTAACAAGAACAGAGGACCGAAGGATTGTGCTTTGCACAGTAAGTATGGACTTCTCAACCCAAAATGAATTTAGTGCGGTAATATCTTACTATATTATTCTCAGTTTCTACCATCTACATCGAAGCCAGCCCCAGTCCAGCCAGGAGTTGAAGATCTACCCTTGGCCACAGCACCAATTCCCTTTCCTTTTGGTTGGAAGTTGGCTTTCTTTTTACTTCTTCCTTCACCTTCATTAAGAGGCTGCTGATTGGGCCCATTTGTCACTGCAACTTTCTGACCATTACTTTGGTTGGGTACACTCTCGGTTGATCCCTCGTTTGATTCCTTTGCATTGGGAACAGAGGAACCTTGTTGTGGTGTACTATCCTGAAGAGCAGCTCCTGATCTCCCATCCTAATATATTTCAATTGCAAATATTTTAACATTTACTGGTGTACAATGAAGATGCATATGCAAAAGAAGGTATTGAGCACGTGTCCATTTCTCAACACATGTCCACAATCCCAAAAATTTCAATTCCAAATGTATTTCTCAGCAGAGGGACTTATTATAGATGTAGCTTAGGACATACAGTTAGAAGTTCTAAAAAACAGTTGATTCATTAAGGACACTGAACAGCATACACCCTAAAATTAGGTGCATAGCTTAGAAGCCACCACTAACTGCAGAAGTAATAATGATGAATACCGTGAGAGAATACATACATTATAAAGATTAGTCGATGCGCGACTTGGATTCAAAGCTTCCAATCTTCTTTTTAATTCCTCCAGTCGAGCTAACTGAGAGTTACTGCTTTCTTGAACCTACATAAGATTGTCAGTGTCAAACAACCAGCGAAACAGAACCATTTATCTCTTCATTTAACACTATCTACCAGATTACTCAAGTCTTCACATAGCTTTTGCTTTAATGCTTCCTCATCTCTTACTACTTGTGACGCTAATTCCCACACCTTCAGAACAAAGAATCAAGATGTCAACTCTATTTGAAAAGGTACTTGGCATACCATTTGTAGATCAAATGATTCAAATCATCTCACTCATCCATATCCATATAAATAATCTTCTAGACAGTATTTACATGCAACTTGTTAATTTAATCATAAAGACTGCAGTAAGACCAAAAGAAAAAGTAAAAGAACAGTAATCAATTCCTTTGTTATTCACAAAAGTATACATTTCTTTTATTTATTAAGTTTAAATGAGTTTTTTTTATTACAAATTACTTTCATTTTCTAAGTAAAATGCCTAAATAACGTTATCTCCAATTTATGTGATCAATACTGAGTTAAGAAACTAATATATCTCCAATGCACTTTTTAATTGGCTTATTTACACTTCGTATCCTCCTATTTGTTTAATTTTTGACATTTTGTCCACCTGCCATTTTTGAATCATGAAACAATGTCCTTATATAAATCAAATATTAGTGTTGTTAGTAATGTTAGTTAGTGAGGATCAAATTCATGACCTTTCCTTGGCTTCTTCCTTCCTTAACTAACCAAATCACCTTATTACTCTAGTGTCCTTTTCAAAATTGTTGAATTTGTGTCCAACTGGTAGTAAATTGGTGTTGACTATTAAGCTGCAAACATACATTAACATGTGACAGTAATTTAATAATAAGACATATCTTAATTTTTTTATTTAAAACTGATTTAATTAACCATAATTATTTTTTGATTATCTAAACTGCCTTTAAATCACAAAATTATGGTCTGTCATGTCATTAAATTACTATCACATATCAATAAATGTCATGATTTAAAAATTGAGAGGCACAAATTTCAATAATTTTAAAAATTAGCAGGCACAATGTCATGATTTAAAAATAGAAAGGCAAAATGTCAAAAATTGGAAAAAATAGAAGGCACAAAGTGTAATTAAGCTTTTTAACTATTAGCCCTAGAAGCATATTCAGTAGTACAGATATATCCATGTGATCATGTTATATTCCAACAACTTCATGGAGCTAATAGTGAACACAACATCAGAAGTCATACAGTAAGCAGGTACTTGTGCAGGCATGAAGCAGTACATAGCATCAATACCATTAATAATTTGATACTATTATGAAAATCACAAGAGAAAGTGGAGATTACTAAAGTAACAGATTATCACACCTTGCGTGCCTGTTCTTCCTTTAGTTTGGCCACACGGATTCTTTCTGTTGATGTCTCTATTTTCCTTCTCAAATGTTCAAGTGCTTAAAGAATGCATCATGTATAAAATGTAAAGCAAAGTCATTTCACTATAATAATCAGGGAAGAAAAACCATTTTAAATTTATGGCAGAAAAGGCAACAATAATGTGTAGAAACCTGCTTTTTTTGGTCCAGCTGTAAGTTTCATCTCCAGTGAAAGATTTGCAAGCTCACGCTCCACATCACGAATCTTAGAATAGTTATCTTGAATGTATCTAAAAATAATAATAAGAGATCAAGATGATTGAGTGCAATTACTTATTTGTCCTCTGTGTATGCAGTCACAAGTTCCAATTCCTCCATTTACAAAATTAATATACTTGCAATTATCATTTGCTTATAAAAAATTCAACCAACAGTTCAATTCAAAAATTGTCACCTTTACTTCCTTCTCCTAGTAACATAATACATATTCCTCTAGCTTTATGAATATCATATTTCCCAAAAGATGTTACTGCTTCATTCATTCCTTCATAAGCATTGACCTAAAGGCAAAAACCATTGACTCTATCATCCTAGCAAAGACATTCTAGTCATTTCCTATGTTCTAGCTTAGTAGATGTCGAAATAAAGTCTACATATTCCACAGCCATTGGTTACTTGTTATTGAAGGAGATTCGCATAATTACATAAATCCATTCTAAAATCTCAAAATTCTCCCAAAACTCTCCATGAGGACATGAAAATAGCACACAATATTCCAATTTCAACTTGTGAATAAAATAACCTAAATCCAAACAATGAAGCGAGTGAAAGCTCATAATAGCAATACAAAATAGAGAAAAACTCATTGTCAGATCCGAATGAAGAGAAGTAGAAGTAGAAGTTACTTCCGCAATTGAAGCTGTTCCGCTTCAATAATCTGCAACAAGGAGAAGAAAAACAATGAAAAACCAATCCAATAATTACAAAGAGAAGATAAGTGAAAGTACAGAACCTTCTCGGTGTAGCTAATGACGGGAGCTTCTTTAGGGAGACCGTCGGGGCCGATCTCAGGAAGAAGCGAAGGGTTCGAAGCCATTTCGAAATCCGATAATCACTAGCATTCGACAACTCCGTCGTGAGCCGCCGCAGTCGGGTTTGTGATTTACGAACAGTGGCCGCAAACCGGTTCGACCGTCCTCACCGACGTTTGGTTCAGGGAAAAAAGCGGTTAGAAAAAACCAAGGGACTGGGTGACTCTGTTACACTTACATTACAGTGACACTTATCGAGGACGGATGACTCAATTTCAATCCTTTGCACGTGCTTAACACGTCAGCCAGAGTCGCAATTTGAGACAGAAAGTTTACATGCTTAAGTTTTGCTAGTAATTTTAAGCTTTTATTATTTGATAAAACAATTATTTTTATATAATAATTTTAATAACATTATAGTGAAACTTGTGCAGTTTAAATTTTTTAATTTTTGAAGTAATTGATTTAAATTACAATTAAATGATTATCCTTGACAAAAGTAAAGTAACATGGTGAAACAGAAAAGCAATGTGAGTTGAGATCATGGAATGAGCGCAGAAAGAGTCTATTGAAGGTGGACAATCCAGTTCATTTGATAATGATATCATGAAAATGGTGATCCAAATCTATTCATCCTCTGGTGCTAGAGCTAAAGTCGCAACAAAGGCATATCCCTTTGGTGATGTACAAGAATTGCTCAAGTGCCGGTTAACTTAAATAATACCAGAGGTTCACCAAGCCTTCAACGAACACGCTTAACTGCAAATCTTTCGCTCCCCACATCATTCAACCAGAACAATGTTCATAACAAAAAAAGAAAAAAAAAAAAAAAGAGAGACTAACATTTTCCCCCCATTTTCTTTTACGATTTATTACAGATCATAGAACTAAAAGGTTAATTTGTGCGCTCAAGTGCTACAAGACATAGCTTGAGACAGCAATGCAAATTGAATTTACTATATATAAGGAAAATACATGAAGCTTGGAGAGACCCAAGCCATAGCTTAAAAGCAAATATTACATTTCATGAACCAAGAACTAGTGCTGATATTATGTTGCAGCGAATTGCAGGACAGCTTCTTTTGTAGGTAGTGCAGGAATTGCCCCTCTCTCTGTTACCGTGATGGCACCGCATACATTCGCAAAATGTAGAGCTTCTCGGAGACGCTCCTCATTCTGCCACACAAAATAAATACATCAACTCTTAAATAAACAGCAAAGGACTTAGGAGCATGTAAGAAATTCTTAATTACCTGTAGAAGACTTTGGTCTGAAGCTAAGTTATAGATAATCCCACTAACAAATGCATCACCAGCTCCAGTTGTGTCAACGGCTTTAACTTTAACACCATCAACCCTGCCTCTAAATTCCTGCACACAAATTGGACAAGCACCATTAGCTTAATACTCATTCATTCACAAAAAGACAAAATAAAAACATGTGGAATGATTCAACATCAAACAAACCTTGGGTCAGATTTACAACTAACTAGTAGCAGTCAAGTGCATTACAAATCATCATATATTCTTAAATTTATTTCCATCCAAACCCAGTAAGTCACAACCATCTATTCAGTTCACTCGTTAGAGTAACAAATGTCGATCCAAGCAAAAACCAGCAGAGACAGAAGAAAGAAAATGATGAAACAGGGATAACACCACCTATTAGACACAATTGGCAACATAGTGAAATCACTTCAATACCTTGGTGTAATATCTACAGCCTTCTGACCCTTCGGTAACAATTAAAAGCTTGAGATTAGGGTGAAAAAGCTTCTCTAATACAACATTATCGTCATAAGGATCATCGCCACCAGTCAAAAACGTAATCTCATCCTCACTTATCTGCATAAACGTTACAAAATATCACATCATGTTTAGTAAAGGGAAAAAGTTGTCAGAATGCTTAATTTAGAAAATAAAACAGGAAAATTAAAACAACATTAAATGCATAATATACCTTTATGACATCAGCTTGATCCCATATACTCCTTATGCCATTCCGAGCAGCTTCAGCAGAAGGCCATAGTGCCAATCTCAAATTTGGATCATATGAGAGAATGCAACCAGATTCTTTTGCAATTTTCAATGCAGCAAGATGAGCTGACTGGCACGGCTCATCAATCAAGCTGATGGAACCATAATGGAATATTTTCGCCTGCCATCATTATTATGAGTATCTGGACTTACAGAACAACTCTTAGGCCACATTTTATAGAGACAAAAGGAAGTTCAAAACACCTTTTTTATGAGATTTTCATCAAGATCCGACTCTTGAAGAAACATATCAGCACTAGGATTTCGGAAAAACAAGAACTCACGTTCACCATCAGCTCTAAGTGTAACAAAAGCTAACGCAGTTCTTGCATTTAGGTCAAACTTTATGCCAGATGTCTCAACATTGTTCTGCTTTAAAATGTCAGCCAACATATACCCAAATTCATCTGCTCCAACCTACAATGTGGATGACAAGGAATTAAACTGTAATTTTCTCACTGAGTAGATCAAGCAAGCATTCTCTCTATCTCACATTTTTTGTTGGTGGAGAGGGTGAGGCAATTTACTGGAACAGTTTTGTTCAGATAATTGTAATTAATTTCACAATACATAAATAATACATGCATGGATAGAGAAATATACCTTGCCTATAAAAGCAGATGAACCCCCAAGCCTAGAGATGCCAACAGCCACATTGGCAGGAGCACCACCGGGAGCTTTCTTGAAAGCAGGTGCTTCAGATAGTGACACTCCACCTACTGTTGGCACAAAATCTATTAACATTTCACCAAAGCAAACAACGAGTCCACTTTTTCCGTTACAATTTTCTATTGAGAGATCGTCTGATTTACCTGCACAAATGAAGTAGCTAAGTTACCAACATGAAATGTTAGTAAAATAACCTTCCAAGATGCTGCCACCCAAAACTATAAAAGGGGAAATTTTCATCCTCGCGGTAGGATGACAAATATCAGTGTATTTGTATATTTGTACCTTTAATACCATAAAACATCCTTATCCTACATAGTAAGTAAGATATACAAAAATCATTTCACATGTGTAATACAAAATCCTAAATTGTTATTCCTTGTTTTGTTGTGAGCTTTCTAACCTGTTGAACTCTCTTTTGAAACTAAGGGTATGTGTGGATAATTTTCTGCAGAAGCACCCTTAGGGAAAACAACTACAAAAAAAGTCAAAAGTTTTTGAGAAACTTTTTACAAGCTAATTTTTAAAAGAGAAAGAAGATTGTGGACTTTTGAGTGAAAAGTTTTATAGTAATCGATCATAACTCTTACTTTTATGGTAATTCTATTAATCAAAATTGCCTTGAAAAAAAAAAATATTACATCTTTTACAAAAGTTTAATGGAGAAGTTTTTTTACTTTTTTCTTTATATCTTTTTCTTCTGCTTATAGAGAAACTTAACCAGACAGATCCTGTCTTGTTGATATAAAAAGCTCTTCCAAGACCATGAACTAAATTCTAGCCTAGAAAATGGCCTCAATACAAATTGTCCTGGTTTAAATCGGACACAGATCTCAGACACAAAAAAGAAAAAGATGTATAAATAAAAACTAAATAATGACCCAAGCAATCAGATCTTCACACATCAACCACCGTATAGCATGCCGTGGAAATGCCTAATATGACTTCCGAAAGCTGCGATTAACATTAAGATCCTCATATTCATGATTTATTTCTCTTCATGCAATCACGGAAATCACACCCCAGACAACTCCATATAATAACAAAGAATATAACAACACGTTCAGAGGAACACACAGCATTAAAAAAAAAAAAAATCTCCAATCTGATGCAGCAAAACAAATCCAATAAAAGTGGGAACCCAACATCACAAAAATCTCAAAGATGCAATCTTTAGCTAAAGAACACAGTTTCAACGTTCATAAGAAACAACCCCCTGAACTGAACAACAATAACAAGAAGCGTAAAATGGAACAGACTAGAAAAGAAAATGCGGGCAGCGAAAGAGAGAAAGGAAAGAGGAGAAACCTGAGGAGGTAAACTGGGCCATCTGGGCAATGGAGGTGTTTGATTGAATTGGAAACCAAGAAACAGAGTATTAGAAATGCAGAGGCAGAAGAAAAAGGAGAGGAGGAAAATGTGTTTTTGGTGGAAGATAATAGTTTATACAGACAAGAGAGGGAATGCATGCAGTGAAGAGAGAAATCGGTTCCATTTATAAAAAGAATGGATATTTGTAGTGTTCTGTTAAAAAGAAAGGTTACATCATTTGCTGTGATACCTGGCCATATGGAACAAGGCGACCAGAAACTTTATTTTTTATTTTTAAATAATTTCCATCATTAAGAAAATCTTAATGAAATAATGTATGTACTCACCATAGAAATTTAAACTGTAACTACCAATTACATCATTGATTGTTATAATAAATATAGTGATTATTATAATAATTATAAAAAAAGTTATATCATAATTATTAAAAAATACATAAATATAGTTAAAAAATAATTTCATAAATTATTATAAAAAATCAAACTCAAGCGTAATTTTGAAAAAAATAGAAAAAATAATTAAGTATTGAAAGTTCATATTATATAAATGTGAATTAAAATATTAATTTCACAAAAATATTTATGCAGAGAAATTTGGTTTGGATGGAATTCGACTAAATTTTTAAGATTGGATCAGAATAAAAATTTTGTCTGATCTAATAACGACTAATTAAAATAATTTTTACCATTTTTTATCCGATAAATATTTACTGTTTATGTTAGATTAAAACGGTATAGGTACTCTTACTTATTTTCAAGTTAAAAATAAAAAATTAAAAATATAATTATTTGTTAAATTTTATTTTTAATGTAAAATTTATTTTTAAATTAAAAATGTATTTTTTGTTATCTAATAAAAACTATATTTATAAAATAAAAATTTACAAATAATTTTCTCTAAATTCTATGAATGAATTTCTCCTTAAAGTAATTTGAAAATAAGTTTTAGTAACATCTTTAAATGTAATTAAAAAAACTTTATTCATTCAAATAAGTAAATAAAAACATTCTATTTTTTATCATTAAAACATTACATATTTAATCTTACATTTTCATTTATATCCTTTTCATTTTTTCTCTCTATTAATTTTACTATTCCTCTAAACAAAATCTTAAACAAAACTAGAAATATTTACATGCAATAAATACATTCTCTTATCTCACATATATTTACTTTTTATTTTCTACTGTGTCAAGGATTTACAATAATTCACCCACGTTAATCAATTAATTGAGATAAACTTCTTAATCCTATAGTTAAGATGATATTAATACTATTAGCCTTTATAAATTATTAAAAAATACTAATCTATCAATTGTTAAGACCTAACATTCTCTGCGTAAAACTTGCATTACAAGAATTATGAAGAATATTTATAAAGAAGTGGGAAGAATCAGATTTTCAATAATATATAACCTCAAAAGTTAAAACTAATGTACCTAACTTGGCGATGGTAATCTTCTAGTTATATATATGTTGGAGATAATGACAAATGTTAACATACTCACGAGTTACGATACATGGTTTTTAACATTTTCTTCAACATATTTTTTATTAAAATAAATTCAAAAAACTATAAAATATAAAAATATTAATTTTTCTATAAAAAATATTCATATTAATTTAGTCATTTTAAAATTTAAACATATTATTGTAAGTTTTTGTTTATAGAGTACATAATCTAACATTGATAAACACAATTATTTTAACCATAGTAACTTAAGATAGTATAGCTGAGCAACAAAATCTATTTTTTAATTTTGTCCAACAGAATTTAATCATTTAACAATAACAAATCTAAATAAGTCAAGTAATAACTATAATTTGATTATATTAACATTCATATGCAAAAATAATTTTATTCCCTTTGACTTTAGAGATCAAGTTAATATAAAAAAAAAAATTGGAGATGAAATATCGATATTTTATAATGATGTAAAACATATTTACCCTTTTTAAGGGTGTTACTTGATTTCATTAGCATACGAGTTCTCGTAAAAAGAAATTTATGCAAGTTAATCTAGACAAAAGGCGCATTTCTCACAAGATTAAATTACTTGATTGGAAACTAGAAACTAATAGATTACCACATAGTCCAACTTGGTGAAACACAAAATAATTTATTGGGAAGTGAACATGTGTGACAGTATATAGAAATAGGATCACATATTTTTTCTCCTACTTAGTGTCTACTAGAGTTTGGCTTATGCGACTAGTGGGGAATCTCGGTCATGGTCTGCATTCTTGGGATTGATCAGTGGGAACAAAGAAACTCCGTCAATTTGATCTTTTGTGTGACTTATAAATATCTAGCATATATGGAAGACACATATATCAATTTAGTTTTGCCATATGCAACTATTGATTTCCAGACTATTATAATAGCTATTCAAATGAGTTCCTAAAAATAGAGTAAGTAACACAATTAACTTCACCGAGTTTTGCACAATAGGAGTAATGAATCCATATTCTTGTATGCATTCATTTGTAAGTGCGCTCTTGTTTGTCTTTTATAATTAATGAGACCCATATTATATTACAAATGGTAGACATTTTTTTGTGCTCTCAATCTATTTTTTCTATATTATCGCTCGGTTTATAAAAAAATAGAAATTTATAAAAAAAAATTGATTTTTTTTTCTATTTTGTGATTCTCACTTATATGTTAGACTTGATAATGTAAAAAAAAATTAATTGATATTTAATCATAATTTTTTATTTATATGATTTTTAAATTATTAATTGATTAATTCAATAAACTTATTATACATAAAAATGAACCGTTAGTTTTATACTAACAATACATAATTAATTTTCTTTTATTTGTAAGGTAAGTCAACTTTATTATTCAAGATTTATCATCAATAATGTATAACAAAATTCTAGAAATAAATATAAAAACTTATACAAAATAAAGATACATAAAAGATTTAAAAATAGAAATACATTTAAAAATATATACACTACAACAATATTCACAAAATAAATATAAAAATAAAAGAAATAATTCTAGAAGTAAACCTAGAAATATTAATACACAAAAATAATTAGGACCAAGAAATCCTCAAAAAACTTATACAATAAGGGCATCTAATGCTAGAAAACCTACACTCAATCCTACTAGACATGTTAGAAAATACAGAGATAATAAAACTTACAAACAAATATTAAAATGTTTTGCTTGTAATCAACCAGGACATTTTTCAAGAGATTGTCCAAATATATCAAATCTTTACACTAAAGAAGCAAACTTAATAAAATCTTGTCATATGAACTTGCTTCCAATAGATGAAGACGTATCAACAGATTCAGAAATTTTATCTGTAATCAGCATAACAGAATACACTGACGAACTAAATTCTAATAAAATACACAAAAATTATGATTTAATCAATGAATTTACAAATAATGAATATAACCATTTATATGCTAATACTAATGAAGACAACTTTCCCATGGGAGAAGAATACAATGAAATGGGTCAATTATTAGATGATTTAGGATATTGTCTAATGAATACCTTAGAAATAAAAACTTGTTCTCATAAAATCCAATATTATTCAGGGACAGATTCAATCTCGTGCACATATTGTGAACGTTATTTTCATATATCAAAAAGGGCTCATTGTCCACTTTGTTATAAAAATTTTTGTATTAAATGTATAGAAAAACATTTAAACATATTAGAACAAGATATACCCCCTTTTGAAACAAGAGAAAATACAAATAAATCTAGTAATAAAGATTTAACTGATACAAGAGTTTCTGTATTAGAGACTCACATAAATCACTTAGAAGAAAAAGTTATTCTGTTAGAAAAATTAATAAAAGGAAAAACTAAAATAGATACACCTGAGACTAGTCAGCTTTCTATACAAAATAATATGATGGGAACAACAGAATGTATCCCCTTAGTTTGTAATAAACAACAATTAATAACTTTAAAAGTATTAGTAAAAATAACTTTTCCAAAAATAAATAATAAACCTTCTACAGAAAAAATTATACAAGCTTTATTAGATACAGGTTGTTCAGAAACAGTCATCTGTAAAACTGTAACTCCACAACAAAACATAGTTAAAAGCAAACACATACAAAAGACTAGAACTATGTCTGGTGAAATCATGATAAATGATGAAGAAATTAATAATGTTATTCTTCAATTTAGCACAAACTGTGAAATTTTTTGTTACAAAACTTTCATCAAAACAATGAGGGTAGAAAACCTAGTTCCTTCTAAACAAAACATGATAATTGGTTTAGATTTCATCTTAAGACAAAATCGATCAATTACTATAAATAAAGACTATGTCTTAATAAGTGATAAAACACAAATGACACCTATAGTCAGTGGTGATTCAGTCAAACAAGAAACTATTACTGATAATTGTAATTGTAAAAATTCAAATACATGCAAATGTTCAACAGAATATTTATACACATTAGAAGAAATAAATGAAAATTATTTTTTAAAAAATATCTTAGATGATACAGCTGAAGTATTCTCTTCTATAAAAATTTCAAAATCAATAAAATTTGAAAGTATTCAACAAATCCTTGATAGGTTAAACAAAACAAATATAATAGGAGAAGATGCAACAAAATTCTGGGATAGAGATCCCGTAATATGTAAACTAGAAATAATCAATCCTGATTTAATTATAAAAACAAAAGATATTCAATTTAACAATTGGGAACAAGAAGAATGTCAAACTCACACACAAAATCTTTTAAAATTAAAAGTAATAACACTCAGTGTTAGTCCCCATAGAAGTCTAGCATTTATTGTTAATAAATCTTCAGAACAAAAACGTGGTAAATCTAGAATGATTTACAATTATAAAAGATTAAATGATAATACTGTTGAAGATAGCTACACAATTCCTTCTAAAGATATTTTAATAAACCGAATTCAAGATACTAAATGGTTTTCTAAATTCGACCTAAAAAGTGGATTTCATCAAGTAAAAATGGATCCTTATTCTATAAAATGGACGGCCTTTTCATGTTCTGAAGGTCTATTTGAATGGAATGTTATGCCATTTGGTTTAAAAAATGCGCCGACTGTTTTTCAGCGCAAAATGGACAATGTTTTTAAAGATGTAAAATCTTTCACTTGTGTTTATATGGATGACATTTTAGTCTTTTCTAAAACAAAAAATGAACATTTTCTTCATTTAAAACAAGTTTTATATAAATTAGAACATTATGGTTTAATAATTTCTAAATCAAAAATGGAAATTTGCAAAAATTTCATTGAATTCTTAGGAACAGAAATAGGTAATGGAACCATAAAACTCCAACCTCATATCTCTAAAAAAATACTAGAATTTCCTGATAAAATGGAAGATATAAAAACACTTAGATCCTTTTTAGGATTACTAAATTATGCAAGAAATTTTATTCCTAATCTAGGAAAATATACATTTTCTTTATATAACAAAACTGCTTTAAAAGGAGAAAGAAATTTAACTCCGAAGATATAAAATTAGTTCAAAAGCTAAAACAAATGGTAATAAATTTACCAACTTTACAATTACCATTAGATTCAGACTATTTAATAATTGAATGTGATGGTTGTGAACTTGGATGGGGAGCAATCCTCAAACGAAAGAAAAATAAACATTTACCAAAAACAGAAGAACAAATTTGTAGATATTCCTCAGGAAAATATACTACAAAACCCAAAATTTATCAAATAAGCACTGACTATGAAGTTAATGCTATAATACATGCTATGGATTCTTTTAAGTTATTTTTAATAAATAAGAAAGAAATGACAATCCAAACAGATTGTGAAGCTATAGTTACATATGGTAAAAATCAAATTAACAATGACAAAAAACCACACAAAAGATGGTTACTTTTTAAAGATTATATAAATTTTTCTGGAAAAACTATTAATTTTGAACATATCAAAGGAACTGACAATACTTGTGCTGATATTTTGTCCAGGTTTATCAAATAAATATCAGAATTTCTACAAAGACCTGATTGGTCACATCAACACATATCCATGACATTGGAACCGACAAAGAAAGGTCTTCAGGGCCCCAAACAAGTAAGATCACCCTTTAGGGTAGATCAATATACAAAATATGGTAAACAGAAATTGCCAATACTCACAAATATTTATCAATATCCTGGTAGAGACAATACAAATATCAAGCTTAATGTCTTGATCGATAACATTTGGAATATTCCAAAATATACAACAGAGAATGAATCTCAAGTGACAAAAGTCAAACAAAGCATTATCTGCGCCCTATACAATTTTTGTGGACAAAATAATCAAGGAGTTATTTTAACATCTCCAGCCTCTCCATCTGGAAAATGTTTTACACACTTTGCCCTCGTTGATAGGCCTAACAAAAGGGTATATACCTCATTCAGAGATCTCTCTGAAGCCAAACAAGACCAATTTTGGTCTACCTACAAAGGCTTTTACTCTAAAGAAGAAGTCCAAATGGCAGTAAGACTCCAAACAATTGATGAAGAAAAGATCAAAACTGCCTTACAAATGGAAGCCAGAATCCAAACTCAAACTTGTGCTGGTGCCACTAGTATTCCGCCCAGTCTAAACCCAAATATTCTTTTATCAAAATTTAACCTTCTTCAAGAATTCCTTTTTGAAGCACACTCAGAAGCCATAAAATTTAATGGCTTATTTGTTAAAATACAAACTTATTTCAATCACAAAACTGTTTGTGTCATCTCTTCTGACTACTGTAAAACAGTAACCAAAGACTGTACATGTCAAATAAAATATTTAGTCAGAAAAGCTCACATAGGTTTAGAAAATTTCGAACAATTCTTACACAGAGATTTTCTCATAACTCCTATGTCATTCCTAGAGGTAGGATGCCTACACACAATCATAATACCACCTACGGATAGATTTCAATCTTTATCCTCTCCCATAAATTCAGTCATAAACGAAGTACAGGCTGAACACATGCAAAAGGTTGCTCTACAAATTACTACTTCACCAAGAAGTATAACATTACAAGATAGTAACCCTACACATGTTATAAAACTATACACAGAAGTGAACCCTGAGTTTCATTCTTGCAAAACATCAGAACATGATGAATTAAAAGGTCTTTCACTAAACAAAAATAAAACCTATCAGTACAACCTTTGGAAAACACACACAGAAGGTTCAAATTGGAATTTTTCTAAATTTGATTCAGAAACATTGATTCTATTAAAAGAAACAAAAGATACCAAGCTCTACTGGAAGAAGAGTATGAGCTCCAAATTTCATCCTTTCCCCACTGAGGCTAATCTTACCTTAGTCCGACATTTCGAAAGAGAAAGGATTTTCAAAGAAATCTATGAAGAAGCTGGCTGCTATGGCCAACAAACACCAGGAGCATCAGGAGCTTCTTCTCTTCCTTCTGAAGCAGGAGATGATCAATCTCTTCCTGAACAAATGGACGAAGAGTTCCAAGATTTTACTGCATCCATCACTCGTTTGAAATAAAGTTTTACCTGTGACACAGTAAATTTACCTTAGGGTAATTGACTGAAGGGTAAAAACCGACACAACAGGTTTCCGGTAATCAGGTGACCTATACAGTCGGTTCCCGGTCATACATTTTGTATATAAATAGGCCTTAAGTCTCTTATGCGGAGCAGGTTTTTAGACACACCCTCTCTCTCTCTAAACTCTCTCCCTTCTCTCTAAAACTCTCCTGTGTAAACTCTCTTATTCTGCAATAAAATACGAAGTTTCTCTTCACCTCTCCCCTCTTCTCCCCTCTGTAAGTATATTATTTTCCTTTTATGTTTATGTAATTTCAATCATGGAGTAGTCTATTCGTTAAGGTATCTTCGAATGCCTAAAATGATAAATATTTAAAGATGCGATAATCATTTAAAGGCTTATCATATGTCTGTATATTCACCATCTTTCTCATCTTCTTCTGAAAACCTAGGTTCTGCCCTTGTATTTGCGAAAAACCTGGGTTTTGGTAAACTTGTCGAGTTGAATATGGTATTGCGCGGATTACCGCTGTATAAATCCAGTCTAAACTCATGAGGTGTGACCAGGAGTATCTGGTATTGGTCGGAGTACCGCCGTATAAATCCAGATTTTTCAACTTTAACTTTTCCTTTCTTCTTGGTATCAGATTTTTAACACACAGACTGTTGAAATCATTTATATATCTATTTTTAAATGTTTCTTTTTTAATTTTTTGACTTTTTATTATTTCCTCTTAATTTTGTCTTCTTTTCTTTTCTATGCTATATATACGAGTCATTTTAAACAAAAGAAATGCGATTTATATCATAAACTAATAGATTATTTAAGTCATTATTTTTTATTCATAGAGAATTTTCAGTGAAGCTTTGTCACTAATAACACGATCTCAAAATAAAAAAAAAAAAACCCCCACTTTCTGACTATCAATCAGAACACTAATAACATGGTTAACGCAATTTAATTTATTTTTTTTAAAAAAAAAACTTCTTGAGGAAACCGATAAATGTAAAACTATTATCTCTTGAAAATAACTCATAAACATGCACTAAAAAAAGTGAAATCAATGGACATCCAACCATCAAGATTTAATTTTTTGACTTCGAACTGTACATATTTATATATATTTGGATGGATATACACGACCTTGAGTAACATCCAAAGCTTCCATATGTTCCTATTATATATATAACTGCTTTGGACTCAACCAGTTCTTGTGTCAATTTCTTTTCCTTTTGATGAATCACTTAGTTTGCTCTTGCTGAAGCCGAAATGAACTGCAACAAAAAAATATATTATATTTTTAAATCACATGTATTGTTAGGCTGTATTACTATTCTTTTCGTTTCTTTAAAAAGGAGTTCAAAATGATACATGAGGAGGTACTAAAATCATACAAACTTAATAAACAAACGACTTGAGAATGAGAAAGTTTAATTAATTTTAACATTAGGTATATAGTCCAAGTTAAAACAGCTTATTTAAATATCAATATCACCTATATGTTTTTTATCTTTGATTATGACGGTTATACGGAGAGGTAAAAATCATTTATATCAAATTTGTGACTAATTTCTTGTTCTAATCAATCAATAAATGTTATGTCATTTAATAAGTTATATAATATATAAAAAAATTATAAAAAAAATTAAATTATGTATTGGTTAGAGGAGAAAATAAAAAAAAATAAAATAGAGAATTTCCATGCGAACGTGCACATTTGCATATACAAATGCATAAATTATAACCTTATAAAATCTACATGTCAGCCTAGTAGGAACAAATATGTGTAATTTATATGAAATCCAATATTCAAACTTTATTGCTGCCATATTGTACACCAAATAAAAAATTAAAGTCTTATAGATCAATAATTAAGATAGTCATCAATTTCTAATATATGGGATGTCTTGTGACATTCTACCACAATTAGTTTTGATGTCCTCTCCTTAATTTTTCCCTAATTCCTCATATCTATAAATTCATTCAAGTCTTGCATAGAAAAAAAAAAATGCAGGCATGCAGAATTTTCGTTTATATGTATCATCAGATGTGCTTCATGAATGCCTCGTAGCTTACATAGATAAAAAGATAAGACTAAAGAAAATGAAGTATAACACACCCTGCTGTTCGAGATTCAAACTGATGCACTTATGCATCTTGCAAACAAATATGGTTATTCATAGAACCTTCACAAACCTGGATGCAGTTTCCTCTTTCCTGTAGCACATAAACATTGAAAATTAATGTCGTATCATATAAAACTAACTAAGAGAAAAACATTTATCCATTACCCTTAATCACAATATTTTAAATAAGATAAGTTTATTAATACTTGAAAAATTATATAAATATCAGTATAACCATATATACGTGTTAAACTCTAAAACTAATACAATTTTATAATATTTCCGTACTGTAAATATTGACATGATAAAATTATTTAATGAAAAACCTTAGATTCCAAAAGCTTGTTAACCTGCTCCAGGTTGTGCACCTGCCAATAATTAGATAATCATAATTAATCACACTAGTTATGTAAATAAATTGCACGTATTTTTTTTCTCGATTTGATATGCATTTGCAGATAAAAAAAACTGGATAATATTTTTAGTTTAATTAAAATATATTGATAATATATATAAAGATTTTAAGCTATAGTTTTAATTATAAATTATTATGTATAATATAATTATTAATTTTTATAATTTTTACTGTAGTTAATATAAAAATGTTGTATTTTAAGTTCCTTAATGCTCTGAAAGCTAGCAAGACCCATAATTAATTGCATATACCTTTCCATGTAATTCTTCAATTCGTGACATCAGCTTCTGTGTCTGCAATTAAATGGCATGATCATGGTTGTTAATGTCACTTGTATAGTGTCTGACGACTAAGAAGAAAACAGCCATTATCGTGCCTCACTTTTATAAGACTTTAAGTTGATCCTTTAATTTTTTTGCAGAGAATAGCAGCATGCTTATGATTAGAAATGGGGAATACAGAATAGATTCAATGAATACAAATTAAAAGAAAAAAAGATTAAGGATATCAGCACAGATGGGTACCATAAAAATGTTCAAACTACAAAAGTTGGAAGTACGTAGCATGTCCAAAACTAATTTATATCCCGCCATTTGGATCAAAGATGGTTGAAGTAAAATGCGAATGAAGTTAATTAATTAGAATCCTTAAATGGTCTAGTACGATATCAATTAGACTGTATTGTATGTATTCCCTGATGATAAGATACTTTAAATGAGTGTTATGCATTACTAGGTGCTTCCGAGCTTGTGCAAGAGTTTTATCCAGTTGTTTCTCTAAACTATGCAATTCTTTCATGCTAAGTGGCTCTAGTTCTTCTCCCAAAAGATTCCTTCAAACAACAAAGAGAAACAGAATAAATTAGCTATAATACTTGGACTTGACGAGAGTTTTTTTATCATTAGAATCTTTACCTTTGGGTCCGCTGGAGTGATTCATGCTTGACTCTTAATATCAAAAGTTCCTGGTATAAGCACTGCAATGTGCAACCGTTATATATACAAGGGTAAATTGCTAGAAGCATCCTTTTTATGTAAATAAGTTATATACAGTAGAATATGCCTAGTTAGATATCGATCGGTATATATCACGAGTAACTTGAAATAATTATTCTCTTCGCGAATTCTAACTTTTTTTCCTCTATTTTTTCAGAAGAGAATTAATAGTACTGGAGAACAATAAAGAAGAAAAAACCTGCTCTGATTGATGCTCAGCTAAGTCGCCAATCTGAGACATGTTGAAGCAGCATTGACGATACTTCTCAATGATTCTGTTAATGCTGAAAAGAATGAACAAGTAACACTATTATTGATTGGTTTCAGTAGTTCATGATATAATATTATAATGCTAAGTTAGAATAGTAAAGACTGTAAAGTCCATTGAAGATTGCTAATTAAAAGGTGGTTTTTGTAAGGAAAGATAACCATTTAATAAAGATATATATTTAAATAATGTTTGGCTAGAAACCTAGCTAGAGAGAGATCTCCCATGATACATAGTGTACAGATATATCTCTTTATGAAATTAATTCTGGTGTTCATTATTTCCATCAAACGTGACAATTAATTCTAGTTAGCTTGGATGGCGTCAAACCAGAACAACCACCATATTTTCCAAATGTAGCCAGTGATATATTGCGTTAATTAGGTGCTTAATTACAAGTTTATAAGGCTCGTATTAATTTAGTCCCTCTGAGATAAGCAGATAAACAAAAACAGTGATTCGGGAAGGTGACTACATATAAAATTATTGATATTATTAAAATTAAACAAAGAACAAAATTATTTTTCATGTGAAAGCAACAAAATCAAGTTATAGTAGGACAAATGTTAATCTATATAGATTTGATGCTAATTAGTTGAATTTTCCTGTGACAAATCAAGTGACATGTTATATATTTGAAAAATGATACATGTACACCTCATTTGTTATCACACACCTAGTGAAAGAAAGAAAACAAAAATGTTGATAAAGTGTATAAAATAAAGAGATGTTGATAGATAGTCATATTCATCATCAATTTATTGATTAAGGTAGGTAAATGATTAAAATAAATTATTTTAGTTTTCATTAATTAAATTTAAGGAAATTTTATAATTTAATATTAATCATCAAATGTTTATTAAATAATATTATTGTTAGTAAATACTAATATTTTAATTAAGTTTCATTTTTATTATTAATATAACCAGATTATAGAAATGGGTGCAACATGCTTCATTTGCATGTCCTTCTCTTTGCTTTCCTTCGTAGAGCAAAAATATTTACAGTGAAACACACTTCCGTTAATCCGGTTTTACACTTTTTTCAATCGGTTCATTCCAAACATTAATTTCACATCTTCCTTTCCCCTTAAAATCGGTTGTTCCAAACGAACCGTACGTGAAATAGTGCTAGCCTTTGAATGCAAATCTCACTTTTTGCAACACGCATGCTTGACCTAAAACAAATTAATCTTACTTTTTCATAAAGATAATTTTGTAATTAACACTTAAGGAGGATAAAATACATTTTAAAATTAGATAGATCAAAATTATATAATTCATTTTAAAAATATATATTTAATATATTGAGAAATTTTCAAATATTTAAAATATATTTTACCCATTTTATGAGACAATTGTAAAAACATCATCACTCAAAGTAATGTTGCGTTTGATTGAAACAACATTTTAAAAGGTGTTTCCTAAACAACTTCAGATAAACAACTTTAGAATTTAATAAATATTTAACAAAAAGTATTTCAAATAGGGAAAGCGGAAGGCAAATAATTCAGGAAGTTGATATTGCGACAAATATTGCTTGGGACATTTTTCTTTTTTTGAGGGCTATGCGCATGAGTGATATCAACTTTAACTTATTTCAAAAGCTGTTCTGTTTAGAGTAAAATTGTGATTAATTCATGATTCATTACAAAGAATAAATAAAATAAGATTAACAGAGTTCATGAGAACATAGTATACAACAGGATTATACTGGTCTTTTTAGGTTAGCAGTGAATAATATTTCAATAAAAACATGTGAGATGCAAGGGAAGCTGGGTGAAAATGGGAATGGTATAGGAAGTTATTTATTTAAGAGACAGAATTTTTAGAAGACTTAAAGGTGAGAGTGAGGACGGTGCTTTTTTCAATGGGGGTCAGGGATCAATGGCTATGGACAATAATAGGATCAGGATTGTTACTCAAGTTCATCGGCATATGTCGTGCCATCAGAAGGATGAATTCTTCAACTCATAGGTGAAAGGTGTCCCTCGTAAGATTCAAGTTCTAGCTTGGAGATTGGAAACTGATAAACTACCTACATGATCAAATTTGGTAAAGTGTGAAATATTGTCTCTGGAAGCAAACAAGTGTGGCATATGTGACAACACACTTGAATCTGGATCACATCTCTTCTTTTTTTGTGTGGTGACTTCAAGAGTTTGGGCTACTTTATGTGATTGGTGGGGAATATCTACAACACTACAAGGCGAATTCTGAAGTTATGAATTGCAATTCCTGAGTTTTATAAGTGGAAATAAAAGAACATGGACAACAACTTGGTCGTTTGTGTGGTTTGCAGATTCCTGACATATTGAAAGGCACACAACGGTATATTTTTTTTATAGTATAGCTCCTAATTGTCGGTACTAGTTATTCAGCTTAGCTCTTGGAAATTGTGTAAGGCAATGTAAATAACTTCATACAGTTTTGCTAAATGGGTGAAGAATCCATCTTTTTGTATCCATTGATGAAAGTGCATTTTTTTTTTATCTGAACACTTCAAAAGTGGGCAGACCTTTGTATTTTAAATAGACGTACGATATCTTTTGTGCTTTTTATTTGATTTATCTTATTTTAAATATATTATCCGACTAATAAAAAAAACAAAGGTCATGAGACTAGGAAAGGATGTGTGACTTTAAGATTTCAAACTTCTGAATTTATTCATATTTCATAAAATAAGTTTAGGATAACAGAAAGAAAAGTAACATATTTCAATAATAATTATTGTTAGTTGTTACTAATGGGAGAGAGGCACTTTGTGCCTCTCTTTATATTATTAAATATAAAAAAAATAAACTAAACAAATAAAATATGAAAACTAAAAAGAGAAGTTATAAAATAAGAAAAATTATATATAAAAAAAGGAGAAGATATATAAAATTTAGTAGTTCCTTAAAAGTAAAAAAGTTTAAATAAATAGACATAAAAATGGATATTTCTATTATAATAGTTATAGATTATATATAATTGAGTATATATCAAAATCAATTTTTGTTTGAGTGAATCTTTTAAAAAGTATTTAAAATAATTAATATTATCTAAACACAAATCTTTAAATTCTAAAAATAAATTATTATTTTTTTCAGATTCAAGTTATGTTATCAAACACACCAATTATTTTTAAAAGTTTAATAATTATGCACCAAAAATGTTAAAAAGTTTTAGAATAACATTCAATCATAATTCTTTATTTATATGAATTTTAAAGTATTAATTAGTAAGTAAATAAATAAACTTATCAATAAAGTGTACCATATTTTTTCTCTTATTTTTAAAAACAAAATCTTTTTCTTGATAAAACAAATAGCTGAAATTTATAGATTGCAAATATTCCAAACATATATTTACATAGTGTTCTACCCAAGCTAAGCCCCAGGAAAAGAGAATTTAGCAATGATCGAAACTCAATAATATGCATGCCCCACAGACCCTTTACCCTACAAGAATGACCTATTTATCTTAAAGGGTTGCAATGTTGGGGTGGGGGGTGGGGAAGTTGACCGAAATAGTGGCTTTACTTCTTATATGTAAACGAAACAATACAAACCTACCAACACTGATAATTCAAACAAATATTTTTCCACCTCTAAAGTTGTTTTTTTTTTTAAGAATTGACTATATTAAAATGACTGCATTAGTTATTTAGTTTCAATTTTATGAAAAAATATTTTAAGAAAAAGAAGAAGAAATGGTACTAAATATATTTTTAATTAAAGGAATAAGCAGATCTGCACAGCTACCAAGTTTATTTTAATAGCAAAATTCTATTTCTAGAGCTCAATATATGCATTCTTTTCATGATAATAATTACTCATGGGGATCCCATCGATATATAGTTGAACTTTCTACAAGTGACTAATTAACATGCTTCTTTGAAATATTACTTAAGGTGAGTTTTGTTCTGCAGAAATATGTATTTCTTCAAGTGTCGGTGATTTGATCGGATGGCAACTATAGCAGAACAGCATGGATGAGAGAGTTGAGAAAGAGGGATATCTATATATAACCATGAGAAAATATGTTATATATACCGGAATTATTTTTAAATATATATGAAAAATATTATTTAAAATTATCATAATTTCAAATCACATAAAAAAGGGGTTATATATAAATCTTCAAATAGAACACAAAATATGTTCGTGTAGCTGAATTACATTCTTGCGTTAAGATCGAATATTTCCAATAAATTTGCAAAAATGTTAATTTATAAAAGAAACTCTGAATTGGTTTCTTTCAGACGTACGAAACACAATTGCTCGGCAACAAATTACCCTACTCGGGGCAAACTCACTATAATTCATATAAAAAGATGTATATAGTCTTGGTATATTAATGATAAAAAAAAAATGTGGCAAAATGAAGGGAAAAGGGGTGGATGAAGAAATGGAACAACCGTAACCACGATCGCTACACTACACCCCAATTAATAGAAAAAAAGAAGCGGAAACCCTTCAGTGAATTTGGCGGATTTATAACGCAAGTTAACAAAAGATAAGTGAAAGTTGAAAACGGAAACGTAGGAATATAATAAAAAAATGGTGTTTGGATGATATATTAAAGATAAAAGAGAGAAGAAAAATACTCAGTGGTACTGTACTGAAAAAGCTTGCCACGACTGGAGAAGATGATAAGGGCGATTTCAGCATCGCATAGCACAGAGAGCTCGAAGGCTTTCTTGAGCAAACCATTTCTGCGCTTGGAGAAGGTAACTTGGCGATTGATCTTGTTATGTATTTTCTCCAGAACCACCTTCCCTCTTCCCATGCTTCCTCGCTCTCTCTTGTTTCTGAACCTGTCTTTCCCTTCTCTCTCTCTCTATTCCAGATAAACGCAGATGCACAAGTGTACCAGATAGCACCATATATTATAGGCTGCCCCCAACATTCCACATCATACCTTGGTTGTGCGGATTCCCATTTCACAGACACGGGGTCAATTCAATCAACTTAACCTTTCAACTTTCTCCATAAATTACTAATGTTCACTACATGTTGGGCATAAGAGTTTCTTGACTTCTAGTTCTAGGTCCACTTTCAGTTAGCTGGCCACGTTTCAGAACGCTAGTGGCTGTTGCATTTTGTAACCTAGTAAACTATTCGCTTCTGTCGACACGTTGCATGGTCACGGTCCACAGGTATCGCCCTGATGGAACACCTTCATATGTAAGTATTTGAATATAACATATGACGTTGGCTTGGATTCAATTTAAGTTGATAAAAAATTATTTATGATAACTTTTAATTAAATTTAAATTTAAAGTCAATTTTATTTTTAACTAAATGTGAAGAAAAAGTATTATGTTAGCACGATTTTTGAAAAAAATAAATTACTTATCTAAGTTTTTTTTTTAATTTTATAAAAAATCATTTTTAGTAATTAAAATTCAATTTTTTTAATCCTTAAATTAATTTGTTTTTAGTATTAACATTATTTATTTATAAGTTTTGGTATATTTAACATTCATATGAAATGAAATTGAAGATTGAAGGTGTTGGAGTGCAAGTGTGAGTTGAAGTCCTACATTGATAAGAAATTGGGAAGTTGAGTAATATATAAGTGAGAAAGACTCATAACCTAATGTTTTTAAGGCTCATGTCCCATTGTTGTACATCTCTCTAGTGTTTTAACAACTGATATCAGAACCGATGGTTGTGATCAGGAGGCGGAGTTTACAATGTGGAAGGGACTCACACTTGAGGGAGAGATTGTCGGAGTGCAAATATGAGTTTGGTAAGAAATTGGGAAGTTGGGTAATATATAAGTGAGAAAGACCCATACCCTAATACACTTGCACTCCAACAGAGGGAGAATTAAGATTAAGTAGAAAAGTGATTCACGAATATAAAAACATGTTTTTCATCACAAATTTTTTAGCAAAAAGAAAGACTAAAAGTGAATAAGTTGGTTCCCTTATGTTTAAGGCCCGAGTTTACAATGTGGAAGGGACTCACACTTGAGGGGGAAATTGTTGGAGTGCAAATATGAGTTTGGTAAGAAATTGGGAAGTTGGGTAATATATATGTGAGAAAGACTCATGCCCTAATACACTTGCACTCCAACAGAAGGAGAATTAAAATTAAGTAGAAAAGTGATTCACAAATATAAAAATATGTTTTTCATCACAAATTTTTTAGCAAAAAGAAAGACTAAAAGTGAATAAGAATTGAAAAAATATTTTTTAAATTTTAAATATTAAAAATGATTTTTAATGAAATTTTAGTAAAAAAAATTATTTAAACCATAAATTTAAGTTTAGACCTTTAAAAACTATATATAAAAAGCATGCTCTATATGCAGACAAGTTTTATACTCTTATTTAATTATATTATACTATATTTTTAAGATATTAACTATAAAAATTAACAAATTTTTTATTAATAGTACAATATGATTTAAACCCAGTGTAAAGTGTAAACTTTAAACTACATCATCTATTATACACTCAAAATTTAAGGTGGTATAACATATATATATATTAACTTTGAAATTATTTTTTAATTGAAATTAAAATTTGATCTTTGCAGTCGTACCACAAAGCTGGACATTCAATATTAGTGTTAGTTATTAAAATAATTTTTTCATTTTAATTAACGAATAATGCTAAAAATACCTAAGTTTTTCACTTAAATTTTGACTAGCTTTTTAAAATGATTTTGATTAAAGACAAGTCTTTTGTCTGGGACGCACGGAAAGTTTTTTTTTTTTCTAATCTGATAATAATCTAGCTGATCAAAATAAAAATATGATAATATTCTATCATTTAAAAATTAATTGACATTCTTTTGAAAAAATAACTTATATAATTAATACTTTCTAATAATTTTTTAGCGTATAAATAAATAATTTCTTATCATATAAGAGTTTTTTTAATTGTTTAAAATTCAACCAGGTGCTTGCATTTTAATATGCATACATATTATTAGGTATTCTTTTTTCAAAATTACAAAAATGGTAAGTTTTAAAAAAATTACACAAATGGTAATTAAGTCATGTTTTATAATACAACTTTTTTATATAAAAGATTACAATCGGTGAAGGAGTGATTCATTATTGCAAGGTAATTTCATCCTTAAATTTTCATGTAAGATCTTATACTATATTGTGGAGAAGAAAGAGCTTGTCACAACTCTCTATGCTCTTGAGGTGGTCTATGACCATGGATTTCAAAACCTCACAATTGAATGAGATTCTTTGGCTATTATTAATCTGCTAAATTATGGATGCACGATCGACCATGAGTATTTCCACTTCGTAGACAAAATCTACAGAAAGGTGGAAAAACCCAACAATGCAATTTTGTAACTGTATTATTAATTTGCTAGATGATTTTATTTTTATATGTTTACCATTCATTAATTGATGCATTATCTCTTACTAATTCTCTCTCATCACATTATACAATATTTCTCTCCTTCATTAATGTAAATGTAGTAATTTATAATATAAATATATAATAATAGAAAATTATAATTTAAATATATAATTTTAAATTATATATTGACTATAGAAATTATAATTTAAATATTAATTATAGTAATTTATTATTTAAATATGTAATTACATAAATTTATAATTTAAATATGTTATTATAGAAATTTATAATTTAAATATATAATTAATTTATATTATTAAAATATGTAATAATTATTTTTAACTAGTGAAAACACCAATGTTACCACACCTGTGTATTCACATTTCTATTTTGATATATTATAACAATTTTGATATATTATAACAATTTTGGGGTTTTAATTTAATATGTTTTGTAATAATATGATAAAATATAAATAACAATTTTGATATATTATAACAATTTTAGGGTTTTAATTTAATATGTTTTGTAATAATATGATAAAATATAAATAATTCATTATGTTATTTTGCGTATAATAATTTTAATTTAGTATATTATTTAAATAGAATTTAAATATTTAAATAGAATTCAAAAATGTTGTCATACATGTCTGTTTGTATTTTTATTAAAAAATATTTATGATTAAATGTATATATATATTAATGATGTTTAAGAAAGATTGATTTGCAGTAAGATATAACTCGTGCCTATGTGGATTTATTAACATGAGAGAAGTTATATTTGTAAGAGTGAGAAAAGTTTTTTAAATAGTTTTTTTCTTAAATAATAAGACAATTATGTATGTTGGATATAAATATTTTAAAATAGTTTTTTTCTTAGGGTTTTAAGGTTGATCTAGTGACAATATTCATATATGGAGACATAGGGGAGGGAGAAATCATGGGTTTGAATCCTTATCTTAACCAAATAGTTGTTTTTTTTTTAATTTTTAAATAGATATAAGGGTAAAATTGAAAATGAAATGTTGATGATACTAATGATGATTATGATAGTGCAATGGTGATGTAAATATATATATATATATATATATATATATATATATATGGTGTCAACGATGGTTGTAATTAAATGGTGTTGTGATCTACATCGAGTTTTGATGACAGTGTCAACTATAACAATATTTTATATAATTCCAATTTCATGATAATTCTTTTTAAAAAAATGTTATTAATTGCAAAAAAATAATTTATTTTCTTAATTTTTTTATTTCAAAATATAATTTTTTTTCTTCAATTATTTTTTTCTTTTTAACTTAAATTAAAAAAAAACTCATAAGCAAAATCATATTTATATATATACATAAGTCATATTTACAATATTACATATCTCCATTTTATATATACAAACACAAAAGATTTTATTTATGTGTAGATCCCTTTTAATTTTTTTTCCTACTACGATATTTACATGACTAGTGAAAAAATGTTCAATAACGGATTTGTATAGTTAGTCGGCGGAAAGTAAAAAGTAATTGGGTGCGCCTTTCTTTTTTTTAATTAATTTTGCATTAGTTTTTTAAGAGATAAGAAAATAAAGGAGTGAGAACAATTATCATGTAAATAATTTAAATAATAAAAGAAATATATATATATATATATATATATATATATATTTGTTTATAATAATCAGTTTTTTCTTAGAAAGATTTGAATTATTTTTGTAGTTACTAGTCAGGATAAATGATTTTATTTACCATACTTTTTAAAGAATACAAAGATATTTCACTTTAAATATTTATTCGTTTAAATCCCCAAAGTCAAATATCCAACTACAAATTAATTCAAATTTTTATTTAAGGATTTAAACTATTATTATAAATATTTTTTATTTATATAATAAGAAAAAAATAAAATTATTAATTAATAGTTTAAAATAACTAATTTAATAAATTAAATAAGATTATAAACAGTAAAATTAAATAATTATAATTAAAAAGTAATACAAAATAATAACAAAAACAAGATTAGAGATATCTTTCTAAGTAAGGATTACTAAAAATAACTTATAATAATAAATAAAATGAGATTAGGAACACTGAATAATTATAATTAAAATTAATATAAAATAAATAAGTATAATAATTAAAAGTGATAAATATTTCTTTTTTTTTAATAATTGAAATAATACAAAATTTTGAATTTTTTTTTCATGAGCACTCATTTTATTCTCAACTTTTTTTTTTTCAAGTTCTTTCCTCAATTTTTTCACGGTTCGAGCCTTCACCATCAACCCAAAGATAATGATTATTTTTTCGTCGTAGTTATTAGTTACTTATTTCTTATTAGTGATATATAAATTTTGTTGGTTTTTGATAGACTTTTGTACCGTCATTTATCTTCGTTCTCTTACCTTTTCTTTATTCACCTTACTGTAACATTTGTTTTCTTTTTTTACCCTCTATTCACGCTGGAATTGCAGAACTACAACTTTTATTTTTTTTTTCTTTATTACCTTATCTGTTACGTAACTCTTTGTTTTTTGTTTTTAATTATGTTGTTGTACTTGTGTCTTTTTTTTTCTTATACATATATATATATATATATATGTTAAAAATTTTAAAATAAACTATAAATTCATTTCTATTATTTTGCTTATACCATATATTCTAAAAATATTCTAAATTAAATATTTAATAATAATATTAGAAGTTTAATAACATTTTTATTATTATTATTATTATTATATATAAATACAATCTGAAAGTTTAAAATAACCTACAAATTTTGTTAAAATAACTACAAATTTGTTCATACTAAAACAGTGGGCAAAAATACCTACAAATTTGTTAAACTACAAAGACAAACATAACTGAAATTAGAAATAAAATTCAGTATAAATAAGAGGATAATACCTCAAACATAAATACAGTGATTAGTTAAATATGAATTTAAGACAAAATAATATTTCATAAACACAATTAGAAGATATTTCTATGGATAGTATAACCAATATAAATCAAAGAACACAGAGGTCTCTAGAAACTTCTCAAAGATTAAGAGAATATAATACTAGGAGACAAGATCTCATACAACATCCAGGGATCTTAGATAGACTTTTAAACAGAAGAAGAACTACTAATGTCAGAAGGCTAGAAGACTTAGTAGATATACACCAAAACACAGAAATAGGATCAAATTCAAGGATTGATTCTTTGAATCCTAGACAATTATATAATATAGGATGACTAAGATCTGAAAGGACAAGCCTTTACGGATACAGGAGGATAGAAGATTTCCACCTCCTTGACAACACATATGAGATAATTCCTTTAATATCTCATCAAACAGCTACACAACTTATAAATCAACATGAAAGATATGTCCACATGGGATTGATTACTATAGGAGTCAAATCCCTAGCTAGACATATGATTGGTGCGAGAGCTTTGATAGTTCTCCATGATACAAGATTTCAAAACAATGATTCTCAAAGTATCACTGGAATCTTAGAGATTGACTTAAATCAGCCCATATCATTAATATATCTTGCTCCAAACTTTACACTCACCTTCCAGACTTCGTTAATCACATTAGTCTAGAAGTACAAACTATAGGTTTTGGAACAAATTGGATAAGAGATAACCTACACCTAGATATTACTTTCAAAGGCAGAATAAGCAATTATATTTTTTTCATGTATAGAATTAACACTAGACAATTAGAGGAAGCAATAAGCTCTATTGGTACACAATTTTTGCCAGCTCAGGCATTCATAAGAAGAAATGAGGGTCATTTATGGCAAACTCATCTACAAAGGGAAGAACAAAATCTCATCACAAATTCAAATTCTGCTATTATACACAATAGATCTAGAAACCTTAGTTTAAGCTTCACAGACTGTAGAAATACCACCCTTGTGGATTTAGAACAAAATAGAAGGGATAATACATCTACTACTCCCAATGATGATCATATTGGTATATGAACATCATAAAAAGTGAGGATGAAGAAGATGATGACATAACTGATGAAGAATGGAATCATCATCAAGCAAACATAGTCATGCTTAGGCAAGGAACTTTAGACAACATTCTAGACAACCCTTATTGGGAACCTTGGGATACTTTTTCCTTTGAGACAAATGAGATCATAAAACCTCAAGAAAATAAAGAGAATGATAAAATTGATGATATAGTCAATACATTTTCAAACAAATTACAAATTGAAGAACAAATTGAAGAAAGAGATTTTTCTTATCAATTTACAAATAATTTAAAAGATGAAGATGTTTTTTCCACAACATCAGAAAATACAAAGGTAGGTCTCATAAATGAATATGAAGGATCTACATCTACAAATTATCAGCTAGATCCTACCGGTACACAAAATTATTCTCAGGGATTTCTTCCTCAAGAAACTGTACAAAATATTGTACTCAGTGACAACAATATACGGGTTTCATGGTAAAAGATTACCAGTGGAACCAAACTTCCAAATCCCAAATTTACTTTTAAACATAGGAGGAATAGATCCCCAACTCCTCCCAACATACATTGAACAATGGACTGCTGCTGTAATCCGTGATTATGGCATACATCATGAGAAAGATGTACAGTCTTCTCAAAAAATGATTGCAAAAGGAGAAACATATCTTAGCAATATTGCTAGATCTGGCTGGAAATCTTTTAAGAAAAAATTTTCCTAATGATCTAAACACACTATTCATTGAACCAGGTCCAAATATTTACAATTTTTGTTCCCTTATACAAAGATTGTTTACCTCACAATCAGCCAATGATGGCAACATAATTAGACAACAAATTTATTTAGGTCATCTTGAAAGATTATCTATTGAATATTTCGGGAAAATAAAAGAATACTGTCAAGATTATCTCTTGTACGCATCAATAGCTGGTTGCTTTCATGATATAAATATAGGAGATAAAATGTTTCTCAAACTTCCAGGAAAACTGGGACAAAAAATCAGAGAAACTTGGAAAAATGATGAGGTTACACCCATGTTGAATAACCTCTCAATAAGAATACAACACATTATGAAAATAATGGAAGACACTTGCTCCCATATTGCTATACAAAAACAGCTTAAGCATTCTGATGCTGGGATATATAAACAAATATACACACCTCAACAATATGCACAAAATAGGTTTAGAAACAGAAAAAATATATCTAGAAACAAACCTAGATACAATAATACACAAAAATTCTTAGGACCAAGAAATACGAGAAAAACATATACAATAAGGGCCTCTAATGCTAGAAAACCTACTTTAAATCCTAATAGACATGTTAGGAAATTTAGAGACAATAAAACCTATAAACAAACATTAAAATGTTTTGCTTGTATCCAACCTGGACATTTCTCAAGAGATTGTCCAAACATAGCTAATCTCTACATAAAAGAGGCGCAATTAATAAAATCATGTCATATGAATCTTCTTCTCATTGATGAAGAAGTTTCTACGAACTCAGAAATCTTATCTGTTATCAGTATAACAGAATACACAGATGAAATAAACCAAGAAAAGGTTCACAAAAATTATGATTTAATAAATGAATTTACAAATAATGAATACAGTCCATTTATATTCCAATAATGACAATGACTTCCCAATGGGGATGAATACAATGAAATGGGACAAATTTTAGATGATTTAGGATATTGCTTTATGAAGACAATAGAAACAAACCCCTGTTCTCATAAAATACAATTTTATTCTGGTACTGAATCAATTCCGTGCCAATATTGTGAAAGGTATTTTCACATATCTCAAAGGGCTCATTGTCCACTTTGTTACAAAAACTTTTGTATTAAATGTGTCAAAGAACACCTGAATATACAAGAGATACCTTCTTACAAAAAGAAAGAAAACACAAATAAAATCTATAACAAAGATTTAACTGATACTAGAATTTCAGTATTGGAAACTCGCATAAATTATCTAGAAGAAAAGGTTATTCTTTTAGAAAAAACAATAAAAGGGACAACTAAAATAAATTTTCCAGAGTCTAGTTACTCATATGAACAAAATAATATGATGGGAACAGTGGAATGTATCCCATTAGTTTGTAATAAACAACAACTAATAACTTTAAAAGTATTAGTTAAATTAACTTTTCCAAAAATAAATAACAACCCATCAATAGAAAAAACCATGCAAGCATTATTAGATACAGGATGCTCAGAAATAGTTATATGTAAAACTATAACTCCACACCACAACATAATAAAGAGTAAACACATACAAAAAACTAGAACTATGTCTGGAGAAATTATGATAAATGACGAAGAGGTTAATAATGTTACTCTTCAATTCAGTACAAATTGTGACCTTTTTGGTCATAAAATTTTTATAAAAACAATGAGGGTAGAAAACTTAGTTCCCTCAAAACAAACAATGATAATTGGTTTAAATTTTATTTTAGGCCAACATAGGTCTGTCACTATAAACAAAGATTATGTCATGATTAGTGATAAAACACAAATGACACCAATAGTTAGTGGTGACTCTTTAAAACAAGATACTACCCCTAATGAGTGTCGTTGTAAAAATTTAACATCTCCTTGTACATGTGATTGTACTATAGATGTATCAAATATTTTAAATGAAATAGTAGAGGATTAATCCTCTTTATCACTAATATTAGACAATATAGTTTAGGCTTTTTCTTCTATAAAAATTTCAAAATTTATAAAATTTGAAAACATGCAACAAATCCTCGATAGGTTAAACAAAACAAATATAATAAGAGAAGATCCTACAGAATTTTGGGACAGAGACCCCGTAATCTGTAAGTTGGAAATAATTAATCTAGACTTAATAATTAAAACCAAAGACATTCAGTTCAATAATTGGGAATTGGAAGAATGTCAAAACCATATAAAAAATTTATTAAAACTAAAAGCGATAGCACCTAGTGTCAGTCCACATAGAAGTCCGGCTTTCATAGTCAATAAATCTTCTGAACAAAAAAGAGGTAAATCTAGGATGGTTTACAACTATAAGAGACTAAATGATAACACAGTAGAAAATGGATATTCGATTCCATCTAAAGATGTGTTAATAAATCGAATTCAAAATGCCAAATGGTTTTCTAAATTCGACCTAAAAAGTGGATTTCATCAGGTTAAAATGGATCTAGAATCAATAAAATGGACAGTCTTCTCTTGTTCTGAAGGTCTATTTGAATGGAATGTTATGTCATTTGGACTAAAAAAATGCTCCTTCTGTTTTTCAACGAAAAATAAACAATATTTTTAAAGACGTTAAGACTTTTACATGTGTATACATTGATGACATACTGATTTTGTCAAAAACAAAATATGACCATTTTCATAATTTAAAACAAGTTTTATACAAATTGGAACATTATGGTTTAATAGTTTCAAAATCTAAAATGTAGATTTGTAAAAATTTCATAGAATTTCTCGGTACAGAAATTGGCAACGGAACCATAAAACTCCAGCCACATATATAAAAGAAAATACAAGATTTTCCTGATAAAATGGAAGATATTAAAACACTTAGATCCTTTTTAGGACTTCTAAATTATGCTCGAAGTTTTATTCCTAATTTAGGAAAATATACATCTCCATTATACAACAAAACTGCTTTAAAAGGCAAAAGAAAATTTAATTCTGAAGATGTAAAACTAGTTTAAAATAAAACATATGGTAACAAAATTATCTGTTTTACAATTACCATTAGATTCTGATTATCTAATAATTGAACGTGATGATTGTGAATTAGGATGGGGAGTCATCCTTAAACGAAAGAAAAATAAACACTTACCAAAGGTAGAAGAACAGATATGCCGATATGCCTCTGGTAAATACACAACAAAACCAAAAATTTACAAAACTAGCACTGATTACGAAGTCAATGCAATCATACATGCAATGGACACATTTAAATTATTTTTTATAAATAAACAAGAATTAACAATCAGAACAGATTGTGAAGCCATAGTTTCTTATGGTAAAAATCAAATTAATAATGAGAAAAAACCTCATAAACGATGGTTACTTTTTAAGGATTACATAAATTTTTCTGGAAAAATTATATATTTTGAACATACAAAAGGTGTTTATAATACTTGTGCTGATATTTTATCCAGGTACATCAGGTGAAGTCATCACCCTTACAAAGACTTTTTCAAGTCCACATGCTCAAAAATACAAAGAAGGGTGCCTTCGGCCCCAAACAAGTAAAGTCCCCATTTAATGCGGACCAATACACAAAGTTTAGCAAACAAGAATTGTCGATCCTTACAAATATCTTCCAATACCCTGGAAGAGACCAAACAAATGTCAAATTAAATGTTTTAATTGACAATATTTGGAATATTCCAAAATACACAACACAGAATGAACACCAAGTGACAAGGGTAAAACAAAGCATCATAAGCGCATTATACAGCTTTTGCTGCCAAGACAATAAAGGAGTAGCGTTAACTTCTCCTGCCTCTCCTTCTGGGAAAGGTTTCACACATTTTGCCCTTATAACAGGCAAGAACAAAGGTGTTTATACATCATTTAAAGACCTCAGTGAGGCAACATAAGACCAGTTCTGATGCACATACAAAGGCTTCTATTCAAAAGAAGAAGCAGAAATGACAGTTCGATTGGAAACAATCGATGAAGAAAAAATAAAGACTGCCTTACAATTTGAGCCTCATGCTCAAACACAAACATATGCTACTGCTGCTTGCAGTATCCCACAACATATGAATCCAAATATCCTTCTGGGTAAATTTGGGTTAATACAGGACTTTCTGTTTGAGGTCCATGCTGGAACAACAAATTACGATGGATTATTCGTAAAAATACAAACTTATTTCAATAACAGAAATCCGTGTTTAGGATCTTCTAATTATTGTAAAACTGTTGACAAAGACTGCACTTGTCAGTTAAAATTCATCTTTAGACGAGCTCAAATTGATTTGAGTTCTTTCAAATCTCACTTATATAGGGATGTTCTCCCATGATTCTACTAGAATCGGGTTGCCTTCATTCCTTGGCGATACCCCCAACAGATAGATTTTCTGCCCTCATTCCAGTATTAAACTCAGTCATAAATGATATTCAGGCTGAGCACATGCAACGAATGACTTTACAAATTACCACTTCTCCAAGAAGTGCATATAGTCCTGATAGTTTAGCCACACATGTAATAAAATTATTTACTGAGACAAATCCAGAGATTCATAATCTTACATTATTTGAGCATGATCCACTTAAAGAATTATCTCTAAATAAAGAAAAATTATACCAGTACAACCTCTGGAAGGCATACATTGAAGGGTTCAACTGAAACTTCTCAAAAAGGGATTCTGAGATTTTTATGCTGTTAAAGGAAACCCAGAACACAAAATTATACTGGAAAAAGATTATGGGTAATAAATTCCACCCATTTCCAATTGAGGCAAACCTTTCTCTCGTGAAACATTTTGAAAAAGAAAGGTTACACAAAGAAATATACGAAGAAACTAGTTTTTATGGCCAGAACACACCAGGACTATTGTCCTTTCCATCCGATTGTGATGACACAGAAGATCCATGTCTTCATGAACAGATGGATGAAGAAACAACTGACTTAGACACACTAGCTCGAGTTTGAAGAGCAAATTAAAATTTTACCTGCGACACAATAATTTTATCTCTTACCGAGATAATAGACTGAAGGGTAAAATTTACCTACAAAACAGGTCATCAGTCACAAAGTAACCTTCTCAGTAGGTTACCAGTCACAGGGTTACCTATAGAACCGTTTTCAGGTTATACAATTTTTCTATAAAAGAACCATAACCCTTTTATGCTGAGCAGGTCCTGAATACACTCTCCTCCTTATCTCTACACTCTTCCCTCTCTCTCTAAAACCCCTCTCTGATACTTGTAAAAATTTCTCCATCAACAAAAATAAGAAGTTTTCTGCAACCCCTCTCCTCTCCTTCCTCTTTGTAAGTATTTCCTTAATAACTTATGCATTTTTTTTTTTCAAAGTATGGAGTAGTTTTCTTATAAGGTATCTTCGGATGCCCTAAGCAATAAATATTTAAAGATGTGATGATTATTTAAAGGCTTATTATATGTTAATTAAATTTACTTTCTATCAAGTTTATAAGCAGATGTCTAAACGGCTCTGCCAGATTCAATAGCTTATAAACTTGTCCTGTTATGTAGATAGTTGTATAAATTTAATTTTCTATCAAGATTATACGAAGATGTCTAATCGGTTTTGCCAGATTCAGTATCGTATAATTTTGATTTAATTTCATCTTGTATTCTCTCTTCCTTTTTTCTCATCTACTTCATCTCTCTCCCTCTCTCTTTCTTGCTCTCCCTCTCTCTTTCTTGGTATCAGAGCCATGTTCTTTCCAAGACAGGTTCTTTTATCATGTACATCTTAATTTTCTGATTTAAGATATATCTGACAAAAGTGTAGTGTTTGTTGGCATACCCTTGGTAGTTGAAGGGCAATGATGGGCCAGTGGAGAGCCTTTGTAAGACCGTAATTTCCTACCTTGATGGGTTGAGAAACACGTGCAGATTGCGACACTAAGCTCAGATATATATTTCATGAAGATATTAAAAAAAAAAGATTTTTTTTAAAAAAATAAAATTTGGTAAGCCTTATGATCTTCTATATTCTTTACTATTTATTGCTTTATAGTATATTCTGTGGATACCTTATCTTTCTGCTTCTGCTTCTGCTTATCTCTTCTGTTTTTCCTGCGCTCTTCACTTTCTTTGCTCTTACCTTTCATTCTCATACTACTTTATTAATAAATTTTTATAAAATAAATGGATAATATACAACCTTTTCAAGGTAAAGACTACAAATCAGCTCTTCAAGCTGTTGAATTTTAACAAAATCCCCTCCAATGGGATATAAAAAACCTCCTACTGACGTAGATCTTGTTCACACAATTTTAATAGGACAAAATAATACAATAATAGTTTTACTAGAAGAAGTTTCTAGAAAGTGATCTAAATTAATAGACACAAACAAAAATGAAAATATTTCAGAAGAAATAAATGATTTAGCAACCAAAGTTTCTAAACTTTCGTTAGGGACAAATACTCATACTAAAACAGTGTGCAAAAATACCCACAAATTTGTTAAAATAACTACAAAGACAAACATAACTGAAATTAGAAATAAAATTCAGTATAAACAAAAGGATAATACCTTAAACACAAATACAGTGATTAGTTAAATATGAATTTAAGACAGAATAATATTTCACAAACACAATTAGAAGATATTTCTATGGATAGTACAACCAGTAGAACATAATACTAGGAGACAAGATCTCATACAACATCCAGGAATCTTAGATAGACTTCTAAACAAAAGAAGAACTACTAATGTTAGTAGATATACACCTAAACACAGAAATAGGATCAAATTCAAGGATTGATTCTTTGAATCCTAGACAATTATACAATATAGGATGACTAAACTCTGAAAGGACAAGCCTTTACAGATGCAGGAGGATAGAAGATTTCCACCTCCCTGACAACACATATGAGATAATTCCTTTAATATCTCAACAAACAGCTACACAACTTATAAATCAACATGGAAGATATGTCCACATGGGATTGATTACTATAGGAGTCAGATCTCTAGCTAGACATATGATTGGTGCGAGAGCTTTGATAGTTCTCCATGATACAAGATTTCAAAACAATCATTCTCAAAGTATCATTGGAATCTTAGAGGTTGACTTAAATCAGCCCATATCATTAATATATCTTGCTCCAAACTTTACACTCACCGTTCCAGACTTCGTTAATCACATTAGTCTAGAAGTACAAACTATAGGTTTTGGAACAAATTGGATAGGAGATAACCTACACCTAGATATTACTTTCATAGGCAGAATAAGTAATTATATTTCTTCCATGTATAGAATTAACACTAGACCATTAGAGGAAGCAATAAGCTCTATTGGTACATAATTTTTGCCAGCTCAGGCATTCACAAGAAGAAATGAGGACCATTTATGGCAAACTCATCTACAAAGGGAAGAACAAAATCTCATCACAAATTCAAATTCTGCTATTATACACAATAGATCTAGAGGCCTTAGTTTAAGCTTCACAGACTATAGAAATACCACCCTTGTGGATTTAGAACAAAATAGAAGGGATAGTACATCTACTACTCCCAATGATGATCATATTGGTATATGAACATCATAGAAAGTGATGATGAAGAAGATGATGACATAACTGATGAAGAATGGAATCATCATCAAGCAAACATAGTCATGCTTAGGCAAGGAAATTTAGACAACATTCTAGACAACCCTTATTGGGAACCTTGGGATACTTTTCCCCCTGAGACAAATGAGATCATAAAACCTCAAGAAAATAAAGAGAATGATAAAATTGATTATATAGTCAATACATTTTTAAACAAATTACAAATTGAAGAACAAATTGAAGAAATAGAATTTTCTTATCAATTTACAAATAATTTTGGAAGTTTAATAACATTTTGTTTATTATTATTATTATTATTATTATTATTATTATTATTATTATATAATATAAATATGGTCTGAAAGTTTAAAGTAACCTAATTATTTTATAATAGATAATATTTAAATTTGATTCGATTTGCTAAATATATATTAAATACAATTATATATATATATATATATTTATAAATTTGAGAATATTACATCAACAATTGTGCTGGTCCAATAACAGTATAGTAATGACAACGATGGTAGTTCAATAGTGGTAATTTTGATGGTGGTGATGTTAAATCCTTTAACAATTGCCTAAATTACCTATTTTTATACCGATAAAATAGAGCAGTTATCCTCGTTCCAACTCATTTAAAGCTTTTTTTCCTTCCTTTTTATATAAAAATTTATTATTTAAGAAAATTTATTATAGTTATACATTTTGGGCATATTTTACTTCTATTTTCCTTGTTTTCTATTATTTGAGTCAGATTTTTGAAGAAGTCGAAAATATTGAGGTCTAGAGTCAGTGCCCAATGGCCAAGGAATGGCTGCCCAACGCTTGCTAGCACCCAACACCCATCAATTCGAGAGGGGTTATTTTTCTTTGTTCGGTGCCCAACAGCCACAAAGTGGCTACCCAATGCCGATGCGCAGATAGGACTAATATAAATAGAAAAATTTCATAACAAAGACAAGACGTGTGAGAGACGTTGTGGTAGAAAACCTAGCTTTCACCATTTGTTCACCATTTTCATCCATTTTGTAGCCTAAATCCATTGATCATGCTCTCCACCTTCATCTCTATGGACGACTAGGTTCTTGACCATCCATTTTGTATATTTTGATTTAATCAATATGATGTTTAGTTCTCATTGTTAGAGTTCTTCTTTACCTTATGCTTTGATTTCATCTTTATTATGGATTTTACTTGTTGAATGAGCTCTAGTGATGATTTTAACTTGTAAAATAAGAAGAGCTCTTAATGGGATTTATTGCTTGAGAGAGAGTAAAACCATTGATCATCTTAAGCTCATTTACTTAAAGGGGGTTATTTGACTTAAGATTATGCACGAAAGTGATAATCTAATACTCAAACATCTTAATTCCTTGCTTGCGAGAGATTGGAGTTAAGGATATTTTTATGGGTGATGGGAAAGTGAGTAATGAACATTATTTTGTAAGTCATATATGCATTAGAGGGATGACATAGTGAGAACGGAACCTTACCAGTCTTCTCATCATATTAATTTTAGTTTACTTTCATGCATTTTATTTTCCACAATAATAGAATAGTTTAAATTAATTTCTATACTATTTACAAGTAATTATTATTAGGATTATGAGTATCATTCTAGTTGCTGTTGATTCGACTCGATACATATTAGATACCACAATACGACTAATACACTTGTCAGGAGTAAAATAGAAAATTTGTGCTATATCAAGTTTTTGACACCCTTATTGGGAATTGATGTCTGATATTTTAGAATTTTAGTAATTTTTTTCTTGTCTATATTCATTTATTCTTTTATTTATTTATTTAGTATTTCTCATATATATTCTTTTGTCCTATGTTGACTTGTGGCTCTAGTTTCCTTGTTTCTTGTTTATGCGTGACAGACTTCAGGTTGATCAATTGCTATTTGATCTTGAAATTGAGAGAACAACCAGGAAGAATAACAACTCAACAAGGATAAAGAAGCTTCATGAAAAGCAAACCAACATAGAGACATAGATTCATCAATTCCTTTTGCTTCAATCCACAGAAGAATTAGTTATGGTATAATAATAGTAATTTAACCACGATAGCTATAATAACAATACCTAAAATATCTCAAATTAATCAATATAATGAAATAAAATAACATAGTTTTAAATAGGTTTTTTATGATTATTTATAATAATAAAAATTTGGGATGTTACTAAAGATGGTGTCGATGGTAAAAAGAAACAGAGGTATTCATGGATCTGGATCAATCCGTGAATTTGTGAATCCAAATCGTTCCAATTAGATCCGTGAACCAATCCAGATATCATCAGATCAAATATGATCCAATTCGATTAAACCTGACATAGATGGATCAGATGACAAATTTGAACTTTGAAAATTCGTAGATCCATGAATTAATTCATTCAATTTAAAGTTTAATTATTATTTATGAAGATTTAAAGTGGGACAAAAATGTATTAAGTAGTGTGGTAATGAAGATTGTGAGTTATTGAATTTTATTGTTTTTAACTTTTTAGGATTTACATTTTATCATTTATAGACTACTTTTATATGTAGTTTTATTAAGGTTATTTTGAAGAAAAAATGTATGTCTTAATATTTTGTTTAAAATTTTTCATGTTGCACATTTTATTTCTTATGTTTTATAGAAAAAAAATAAATCTAAAAACATTTATTTGTAATTCGTGGATCCAATCCATTCTTAATTAGATTGCAATTTTTTTTTTGTAAATCCAATCTCATTAAATTTGATTAGATCAAATTTTATTTTACCTCAAATTCAACCTGAGTCATGAATAACCCTAAAGAGGAAGATGTATCAAATTTAGCAATTATATATCGCTTTAAAACTAATAAAAAACGGTTATTTTTGTTTTGTAAACCAAAGAAAATTTTTTAAATTCAAATGAAAATCATCTTAATATCCTCTTAATTAAATGTGTTTTGTTTTTTGAAAATTATTTTAAAAATCTAAAACCAAAATCTCCCCACTACCCAAAATAAAGAGACTCTTAAATTTTTAAATGTCTATCCATTTTCATCCAATAACATTGTCACAGGTATGTTATAAATTTTAATAATTTTTTATTTATAAATAGTAATATTTTTTAGCATTTTTTGCATAATAGGAAATTTATTAACTTTTAAAATAATAATAACAATTGCTAAAATCCGCTTAACAAAATAAATCTTTAAAAAAGTTTAATTAGTATGCACTGATAATTTAAAAAGTTTACAATGTTATTCAATCATAACCATTCATTTATGGTAAATTTGTTAACTTTGTCAATTAATACTTTAAAAGTCAGATAAATGAAAAATTGTGATTGAATGTCAGTGTAAAACTTTTTTACACTATTAGTGCATCCTAATTACACTTTTTTTTTTAAATTATAAAATGGGTTCTCACAAATTCTTCTAAATTTGGTAAAACCTATGCTATTAGAACTAGACTAGATCAGTTGGTTTGACTGGGAAATCGATGAACCAGCCTGGCACTTGATCTAATTGACCTTCTAAATTGGGTAGTTCAATTAAGAACCGGTTTAGGAATAAAAAAACTACTTAAAAACTTTAAAGACCAGACCGGTTTTGTGTGAGTTAGTTGAATTTAGCTAAACGAGATCATTTTGGGCTTTTGGTAGAAGTAGAAACAACGTTTATGAAGTTGTAGGTGAGTGAGTTTTTAGTTTTCACTTTGTAGAGGGTTTTTTTGTTTTGGGCTTTTGGCTTTGTGCAACATTTTGCTTCTCCAAAGTTGTTGACGCAACAATTTGATGTCGATGATGCTAGGGCTGCTCATGGTTAAGTTATTAAAATAACCTAACCATAACTATTAAACAATTACATATTCAAGTAGTTATATTAACCATAATTATAACCATTTTTCCATAACCAACTATAATTTAATATAATTGGTTATCTTTATAAATAACTACTTATAAATTTATAACCGGTTACATCTAAAATTGGTTACAAAAATAGTTATGGATATTTAATTGGTTATAAATTTATTATGTGTTACGATGTAGAATCTGCCTCCACCATGGCATCCATGAGCTCCTCCTTTGTGGTCTCCTCCACAATCCTATTGGAATTCCCCAAAGCATGCACATTCCTGTTAATGGAAAGAGGGCTCTCAATCTAAATGGCAGACACAAATGTACTATTTGCCTTTACAGCCTTAAAATCCTTCCACCCATTCTTATAATAGAGATGCAAAGGGTTGGCATTGGAATCTTCTCTACCAACCTCAATTCCTTGCACATCTTAGACCTTGGTAGAAAGCATAAATATTCCTCAGATTATCCTCTAGAACGATCACCCAATCAAGAACCTCCTAGTTGAACTACTGCAAAATCTCAATTGTTGTCGTTTTTTGCTACTCTAGCCTCAAACTGTTCAACGAATTAGCCAAATAAATAGGAAATTTTACGGTGATTTCAAGAATCAGTTTCATGCACCTACCGAAATCCGTGTCAATGCTCAACACCAGAGCGTCGTTGGAAACCAGTTGGATTAGTTGCACATGTTGATCCTAGAGGGGATCTAGAAGAGAGATTGAATAGATTCACAAAATATTTTTCAAACTTTTTCTATTAAAAAATAATATCACTTTTGAAAAATATCCCCTTTAAGAAATTTTCAAAATCTACCTTAGTGTTTTCAAAATAAGTTTGAAACAAAGACCAATATTCAACACTTTCTATGTTTTTGGTATCAAACTTGATCAATAATAACTCTTTCAATGATGGTTTTTAGTTTGCACTAAGTTAAATCACAGTATGGATTCCAATCACAATTCATTTCAACCAAAGATTAGGGGTAATGAATGTGCAGTATCAAAATTTAACAATTCAATCAAAGATTCAACAATCAAATAACAATCTCAAATAAGCAATATCAATAGAATCAATTTCGCTGCATGAAGATTTAAAATAAAGTTGTAGTAGAGAAACCCACTCACAAATTAATCAAGAAATCAATTCAAATAATCATAAAAAGTGTAAGGACAGAGAGAATTTACACAATAGTTTTATATTGGTTCAATCAACTGATCTACATTCAGTTTTCAGACTTAGCCTCTCGCTAATCTGCTTTCAACTAAAATTTCATACATGTACACCACATACAAATTTTAATCCTGGAAAGATTCAAAATTATACAACAAAAGAGGCTTCCTCTTGCTCCTACAAGAGTTTCCTAAACTCTGACCCCTTGTTACTCACAACGCCTCAGCCACAACTCCTTGTTACAAGATTTCACAATAATCTCAAGATCCCTTCAAGAGATTATCAGGACTTGTGCAAAAACACAAAATTAGGGTATAAAATAATATCACTTGATTTGTGATGAATACCCAAGCAATAGAGATCAAACTCACAACTTTCTTTCCCTTTGATAAGCCAATTCTTGATCCTTCAAACAGTCAAATTATGGGTTTTGTTCTTAGAGAAAATGAGTAAAAACAGTTAGAAATAAGGAAGCTTTCTTTGGACCTTTTGTTAGTAATATGAAATCTGGTTTAAATTGCTTTTATATGAGTTTTGTAGCAGGTAATCGATTACCCAATAGATTACTCGATCTGCTGCTACAAAATAGGCCTAGAAAGCATGATTTCGAGTTTAATTGATTACTATTTTTAGGTAATCAGTTACTTATGAGAATAGGAATAAGAATACCCAATTTTCTCGAAGGGTTACCTTACTGAAAAAACTCATTTTGATAAATTTTCAGCATTTCCTAGCTTATTTAGTCTATCCTTAGCTACTTAAATACATTCTCATGCCTATCTAAACAGACAATACAAGTACCACACCTATCAAACGTGTTTGTTACCATAAAAATGAATTGAGTAAAACTTAAAAACAAAACTCCAAGTGATAGAATTAATTCTTCAAAACCAAAACTTCAAAGAGCTTCAAAGGACTTGATGATTTCTTCAAGCTTTCCAATCCTTTAATTCCAACAACACATTGGAGATCTTGTTGGCAGAGATTCTAGCGGAGGCGCAGTAGGAAAAAAGGGTGGTGGAGGTGTCACCGGTGGAGGCGCAACCCACACCCATAACAAGATGATTCATTTTGAGGAGAGGAAGAAGCAAGAAGGGAGAAAAAGAAAAGCATAAGAAGGGACTTGTCAAAACTGAGAAGCAAAAATGGTGCGTAAAAGAGAAAAACATCATAACTACTTTATAATAAGTTATAACTCCTAACCTAACCTTTTTTATTTGGTTAAAATTAAATAAATAACTTAACTATTTTTGAAATAAAAAACAATTAAAACTATTAACTTATTTTAATTAACTGGTTATTATATAAGCAGTTAATAATAATTATAGTTATTTTTAAATAATTGGTGAAAATGAGCACCATCAAGTGATGCGACCACTTTGACGTTGTTGACACAACTACATCGAGGGTACTATAGTTTCCTTTTCTCTCTATCTTTTTTTTTTATTTCTGATTCTACATTCATTTGGTGATTTCTGATTTCGATCTTTTGATCTTTGTCCTTTTCTATTCATTTTAATTGCAACGTTCAATTCTCAAATTTGAACTTGGATTTTCGTTGATTTTTTTTTCCATTTTCTTCTTTTGTGTGTGAAATCTACTTTGGGGTGGGATTTGTGATTAACTTACTGTGCATTTTACAAACTAGTGTGTGTTGGTCATTTGAGATTTTAAGGTTGATACTTGACATGGATTTGTGGAATGTAGCTACTTTGTTATGATATGTGGTTGAAGATGAGTGTTGTTACTTAGAAATTTGACAATGTGTTGCTCTGTTGCTCAAAGCTCTGGTGTTTTTGGATATATTCTATGTTGTGGAGTGGCGTGACTCAAGGCTGGTGTGTTTTATGGACAAATGAAGGGATTTGGAGCAGTTTGAACTAGTAGATGTTGAAATATGTGTTAAAGATTTGGTATAAGATTGTTTGTCACTGGTAAAACTATGAATGAGTTGAATTGAGATTAACTAAACATCACTTGAACATCTAGCTTCAATAACTTGGTTTCTAGTTTTAGAAGTTTATTGGATGAATATAAGAGGTAGTTTGGAACAAAATTTTGAGCTTGCAAGCAAAACAAAAACAAGCTTTTTCCTACTTGGTTAGGTCAGTTACAGGATTAAAAGATGTCATAATGTTTTAGGGTAAATTATGTCTGTAAACTAATTATTTTAATCTAAAGTAAAATCCTTGTTAATAGTTAGACATATATTTTTGCTTACTTCCTTTCTTCTCCTTAGTATATGCCATGATATGAGTTATTTTAATGTTATTTATGCATCTTATTGATTTATTTTATTATTTTTTTATACCGGTTTGGCTAATAAATCTTAAACCAGTGCCTTGACCGATCCAGTTTTAAAACATATGGTAAAAACTAAAGGATGGAGTTGTGTTTGGTTTGTTTTGTCCCCACCTCTTAAGATCTAAATTTGAACTTGAATTCACTCTGTCTTTTCCAAGCATGGGGGACTAAGAAAGCTAAATCAACATCCAACATGTTATCATCATTACTTAAAAATAAAAGAGACAAAGTCAAGAAAGGGGAGATACAATTTGAAGATTTTGAAAACTATAAAATTAGAAAGAATGCAGGTAGAAATTGTGGGTGCAGGAAGCAACAATTTTCCTTTTGCTAGGCTTAACCCAACAAACTAGTTAAAGCCTAAGCTTTTTTCTTTCTATACCTTCATATTTTTTAAATGAACAAATTGTCCTTATCCACTTTAAAGTGCAGGTGTTCCGTGAGATGTGACAATGAGTTTTGACTTTGGCATATTCAGATAAGACAGTGGATTTGGTGCTTTAGCACTAGTGGAATTTTGAGAGTAAAAGATGATGATGACACTGTTGATGATGACTTGGTGGATGGTGGAAATGATTTGGCTAAAGACCATGGTGACTTGCTCAGTGGTAATACAAGTTTGAATTTGGCTGGAGATGATCTAGATTCTTTAAAAGCATACTATTTTAATATAAGTTTGAATTAAATAATTTGAACTTGTAAAAAACCTCTGTATTATTAGTTAATTCAGAGTTTATTTTTACAAGTTTGGATTACGTAATTTGGACTTGTAAAAGAATATATTTTAGTGAATTCAAATTTGCAAAAAAGAAGAAGAATCTTCAGGTTACCTAATCTGAACTTTAAAAAATATATTTTAATGAGTTTAGATTAGATGATCTGGATTTGGCAAAAACAAAATACAGATGACCGATTCCAAAGAATCACTTAAGGTATTTTAATCCTTTAATGTATAATGAAGTTGCAGGGAAAAGTTTATGGAGGTGTAGAGACTAAAAGCCTAAAGCCCAACTACTTAGCCCAATAGGTCCTCATTACCCATTTGCCAAATCCACCCCACAAGCCCATAAGCTGTCCCAAATAGATTAGTCCAGGCCATTTTCTGTAAATATTTCAATGACAGTGATTTGGTTTCATCTTCTTTCTTCCACCACCATATATCCACCGGCAACCGCCATTTGCAGATCGCCGGCAGGGCGTCCATTCGCCTCACTCTCAGCCGCAGCCACAATTCAAATCCTTACTTCACCACCGAAGCGTAAAGTCGAAGCTCTGAATCCGCAGAATAAGACAGAGCCATTGAATCATAACCATGAGGTGGTACAGTTCAATTAACGGTTCGATCTGGAATTTCATTTTCAAATCTTAAATGTTGACGTTTTGTTGCTTGCAGAGCTAGCATTCGCAGGAGGCACAGCGGAGGCTCAGGATTCAAAGCAATGATTGTCAAGTTGTCTATTGCTGCTGTGGTTCTCCTGATCTGCACGCTCTCGTTGTTCTTCTCCTCAACAGGAACTTCGAATGTTCAATCCAACTATCGCTCCGAGGTTCGTGCAAATTCTTCACTTCAGATTTTCGCTCGCTGAACGTAATTTATGTAAATCGAACAAAATTCGTTCAGAATCTTTGTACATTGTTTTTTTTAATGGAAATTGTACTTATTTCATGTAATTAAGGAATTTGTTATTCGATGTTGAACAGATCCGTTTAGAAGAGCTTTGGAGCAAGGCCGATTCTGGCGGTTGGCGACCGTCGTCTGCTCCGCGAACTCATTGGCCCCGTATCTATCTATTCTTGTAGTTACAGACTGTTCCGATGTAAAAAATTTCATCTAAATTTAATGTTCTAGAACTTTCTGATGCCGTGTTTCGTGTTTTGTCTCAGCTCCGCCGAGTGAGAGCAATGGCTATTTGCGTGTTCGATGTAATGGAGGGCTGAATCAGCAGCGCAGTGCGGTATGTACCTTTTAGCTCTCACTGTAAACTTTCACTTTTTTTAGTTCTGCGGATTATGTGTTGTATTTTTTTTTTTATTTAGTGCGTTACGCAATCTCTTAAATTGCATAGTATTTGTAATGTGTCTTATTACTAAGTTGGGTGAATTTAGTGCTGTTTGTTGATGGGATGAATTTTTCCTATGTGTATTATGGTGGCGCTGTTATATTAGAGTAAGAGGAGATAGAAGACCATTTGAAAAATCTTCTGTTTTAAGAAAGAAAAGAGAGAGAAAAAAGAATCGCAAACAGTAAATGTCATGAAAAAAGAGAATGAGTTGTTGATTCTAACTATTAATTTTTATTTCAATAGTTTAGATCTTCTCTTCTTACTCTTGTGTAAAGTTGGCTTTGTTACTCTATATATATATATATATTAACATACTGATAAATTTGTATTTCAATGCTGTAGATCTCGAATGCTGTACTTGCTGCGCGAATCATGAATGCCACACTAGTTCTACCTGAGTTGGATGCGAACTCCTTTTGGCATGACGACAGGTAACTCTTGGCTTTCAATTCTTATCTGACTTCTGACATGCAGCGTGCATTCGTCTACTCCTGGATTTGGATTTTGGAATACTTTTTTATTAGAAAAAAAAGATGACTTATGTTTACCCCTTGAACATTTATGTTGACTAGACAAAGTTGCTATTATTATTCGGCATTTGTTATCATATCATATTAAGAAACAATTATCTCCTTTTGGATAGTGAATGCATTAATTTGTATTTTTTTATTATAATTTTATAAATTAAATTCACTTTTATTTTATATATATATGAGATTCATTTACTCCAAAATTAAGTATAACATATTTACTTTTCATCTTAATGATTCATTGAAATCTAATGACTTACTTATTGCAACTATTAGATTTCTAGAAAATGAATGATCAAGATGAAAAAGAAGTCTCTTATATTTACTCTTTGAGTGAGTAGATCCCTCCTCTTTCTCTGTCTATATATATATATATATATAATCTAAGCTTGGATTTCATATTAACTTTTGCATTAATTTATCTAGGAAAAAAAATATGCTTTTACTAAAAATAAACATTTTATTTTTTTGAGTAAATTACACTATCATTGAGGTTTCTTGAAATTTTGCATGATCCTTGTAGAAGTACACATTATAATTTTTTTCAAACAATTAAGGAGGTTTGTGCAATATATAGGAGTGTCAGTATAAGATTTTCAAAAAATAAAGGGAATAGTTAGTGTAGGGGTAAGAAAAGTGGGTATTGGGGAGAATTTGATGAAACTTTAGTGGTGTATTGGATGCTTTAAACTCTCTATTCTTCCATGCTATATGCACAAAAACAAGTTGGATTTATTTCTAGCATCCAAAATCCAGGTATAACGGAGTTAACTTAAACTTCAGACTAAGGGTTTGATTGGTTTGATTTTGTTTTTTAGTTTTTGAAAAAAACTTTCAAGAATAGTTTTCAAAAACTATTTTTCGGGAAGAAAAAAAAAAGTTTGTTTGGCAAGTATTATTTGAAAACTGTTTTAAAGATATAAAAATAGAAAAACTTGTTCATATTTATTAATATTTCATTAATGAAAAGTATAAGATAACATATTCTGATTGTATTTTGAGTGTTCAAAAATAAAAACAGAAAACTGAAAAGCCTATTCCTATTTTTTAGTTTTTAAAAACTAAAAAACCAGAACTGTTTTTGAAAGCTATTTTTAGAAAACACTACCCAAACAGGTTTTTTAGTTTTTAAATACTAAAATACTGAAAACAGTTTTATAAAACTATTCCCAAACAAGCACTAAGTTTCTTAAGTTCAATGGTTTGTGTTTCTTTAATTGAAATTCTTTTCGGATGTAAGAAAAGAGGAAATATGAGGCATTATGCATACATATATAACAAGAAAATTCAATTTTATGGCTTGACAATTTTCTTTTTAAATTTATACATGAGCTTTAAAATTCCTTATTAATCTTTTGTTAATGTTAAGTGGGCCTTTGTAGCTAATTTGGTATTGATAAATTTGTTCACTTTTTGGTTTTACTGCATGTCTGGTTTAGCTTATTTGAAGAGTGGTAATAACACATTCATTAATGCATTCCTTTTAATACAAAATTATGAGTGGAATTCATTAAATAAGCAGGGCTAACAAAATTATACGATTTCCAATGTTTTTTAACAAATAATAGAGCATGTGTTCAAAATAGTTAAGTGGGCCTTTGTAGCTAATTTGGTATTGATAAATTTGTTCTCTTTTTGGTTTTACTGCATGTATGGTTTAGCTTATTTGAAGAATGGTAATAACACATTCATTAATGCATTCCTTTTAATACAAAATTATGAGTGGAATTCATTAAATAAGCAGGGCTCACAAAATTATATGATTTCCAATGTTTTTTAACAAATAATAGAGCATGTGTTCAAAATAGTGAGCTAGAGAGTGTGCTATTAGCCTATTAGCATTACTCTTGAAAAATAGTCACTTATTTTTAGCAGCTTCCTGATACAGTTTATGAAAAACAAATGATTATTTTCCTTGAAAGAGCTTCCCCAGATGGAGAACCCACTTTCTATAATAGTATAGAGTGGTTTAATTGATTCTTAATTTGTGTCGAATCAGAGTCACACTACACTAAATAGGTTCTTTTTTTAATTACATGCAGCGGATTCCATGGTATCTATGATGTTGAGCATTTTATCAAAACTCTGAGGTATGATGTAAAGATCGTAGAAAGCATTCCAGAAAATCAGAAAAATAGCAAAAAGAAGAAAATTAAGGCATTTCAGGTAGACTATAATAATTTAGTCGTCAGTAAGTAGTTTGAATTTTGAAATTATTTCAATTTTGTGGATAATATGTTCAAATGTTATTTAACACAGCTTCGTCCTCCAAGAGATGCTCCTATAAGTTGGTATGTTACTGATGCTCTGAAGAAAATGAAGGAGCATGGTGCCATCTATCTTACACCTTTTTCACATCGTTTAGCTGAAGAAATTGACAATCCTGAGTACCAAAGGTTGAGGTGTAGAGTCAACTATCATGCTTTAAGATTCAAGCCAAATATCATGCAGCTAAGTCAATTAATAGTTGATAAGCTACGTGCACAAGGTCCCTTCATGTCCATACATCTTCGGTTTGAGATGGACATGTTGGCATTTGCTGGGTAAGTTATCGAGTTGGACTGGTCTGACGGGAGAATTATGTTTATATGTCTACTAACTTCAAATAGGGTATAAATACTGTCTAATTGTTTTATGTCCTACAATATCAAGAGTTTAATGCATGTTTTTCTTTGTTTTAAAGTGATGAATGTTTATGCCAAAGCTTGATAAAACAACCATAAATCAAATCTGTGGAATTTTCCTTGTTATTGTTGTCAGAAACCAGTTGCCTATGTACATATGATATATGACTAGTTATGTGCATATTTTCCTTGTTAACGGGACACTTCTTGGATACATATCTGGACTTATGGAAGCCATATCAATGTCTGATGCCGGTTCAACACTGATATTTTTGCCATTTTGGAGTATCTGCGGTTCATAGTTTATTTCTTATAAGAGTACATTTAGATTAGGAATGACTTATTTCTGGAAATATAATCGCTTATTTTGCAATAGTTCTCACAAAATTGACAAATTCTTCAAAATAAGTTCAACTAATAAGGTGTGGCAATCTTCTTGATATAGTGAAGCAGTTTTCTAGGAATTCTAGAACCATAACATAACTTTTATTCTAGCAGCCTGTTAAACTGTGCTGATTTCTTATAAACATGGTGCTGAATAGCTTAGTTTCTTTCTTTTTTATATCCTTGCTCCAGTTGTATGGATATAAATAAATTATAATTTGTGATCTTTTCATTCATTTGGTAATTTAGAGGTATGTGAGGAAGAAATGAAGGTGTTGTTTAGGGGTGGTTGAAACTAGGTTGATTTTATAACCAATGATGTAATGACTGCCTGTCTGTCCTATGATTGAATTGAGAGGTGGTCAACTTGTATCTTAGTTGAAGACAAGGTTGCTCCCGTAGGACTATTTTTAACAAAAAAATTTTAAATTTGAACACCTTTTGTTGCCAATTGGTAACTGGTCAAGCGGTTTTTTACCACTTTTCACCAACCTTCCTGTCCAAGCCCAACACGCACTACCATGTATTATTGTTGGGCAAATAACTATTTCATAAAACTTTTATTTGAGTTTGATGGGCACCTTGTGTTCCCAAATAAATACCGATGTCCTTTTCCATATAACTTATCCTGCCTTTATCCTCTGTGTGACATCCTTATTAATTTTTCCATCATCCTGAATGATTGATCCCAAATACTTAAACTTGGGCACCTTTGGTCTCTTCCCCCATTTTAACTTCTCTTTCGTACTCATGTTGTGTCTTGCTAAACTTACTCCTACTTAAGCAAAAACTCTTAGGAGCTGTATAGTTGGAATTTTTTCTAGGAAAACTGAGAAAATTAGTCCACGGAATACAAGGGAAAGGGGAAATTGGAAACATGTTCAGAGACCAATCTTTCAAAGAAGATTATTGGAAAATGAATAACTGGTTTTCCAGAAAACTAAAAAATTATTCAAAGTAGTTTTCCAAATTTAGAAATATGGAAAACTCAATTCCATCTACAACAACATTGAGTTCTCCTTTCATTGCCTCGGTTGCCTCATGTCTCATTTTCTTTCCACACCTCCCATATCGAATTCCGTCATATCTCCACTGCCACCTTTCACGTTTCTTTCGTATCTCTTGCCCTGACCTTCACCACCTCTTTGTTGTCATTGCCGCTGCCATCACCTCTTATCCACCTTCCATCTTGACTTTCGTCATCTTCTTGTTGTCGTTGTTGTCATTACCATTTCTCACGTTCATTTTGTGCCTTCCACCCTAACCTTTGTCACCTCTCTATCTCCACTGCCGCAGCTTCCACTGATACCTTCTCTGCCATTGCCATTATTCCTCTATGTTGCCTTTATCTACTTTTCTTCCCTAGTAAATAGAAAATTTGAAAAACAGAATGAATCTAAATATATTTCCCCAAATTTTCATACTTCTTTAGGAAATGGAAAATTTGGAAAACTGATTGAAAACTATTCCAGAAAAACAATGGGAGCAACTAAACAGCCCCATAGTTTCCAAAGTTTGTGTCCACAGTTCAAGCTTGTTTTTAATTATTTCTCTTGATTCTTCAGTCAATACAATATCACCTGTGAAAAGCTTGCTGTTAGGGATAATCTTATGTATGTCATTTGTAAGCACATTCATTATTACGATGAACAAGTAAGGACTTCAACCCAATTTCATTACAATTAATTAGACATTTTTTATAACTGACTACTTTTTACATAATTGAAAGTTTGAAACAGACTAGTGTATCATGTTTCCTCCCTTAAACTGTTGTTGAACATCTGATTAATAGTGGATTGGATGCATACTATTCTAAAATCACCAATTTTCTTTTTAATCATAGATTGAACATTGAAGAGACACCCTTTGCATTTTTGGTGCCTTCTAGTATCCCTAGAGGATCATTAATACAAACTTTTCCTTTTATTTTTGAGTTTTTCATACTTTTAACAGCAATACCTGATATTTTCTTAACCTAATCTGGTACATTTAACCAAGGCTCGGCATTTTTTCTACAACTGGCCAACTAATGTCTTGAGGGATAAACACCTTGACTGAGTACTTTCTTACCATTTGCAGTTTGTGCTTTAAGCCTTTAGCATTCTATCTAGGGTTTTATAGAACTTAGTAGTAATATTACATCATCATCCATCACCCTTATTTCCACCAGGATATTTTCTTTTCATATTAGCAGATCCATCACTTCCATAGCAGAAGATACCAATGGAGAGAAGAAAAAAAATAGCAGGAGTTTGAAACAGGATGTTTAAGTTGCCTCAACTGAGAACAAAGCTTGAGCAAAACCAAAACAATGGATTGAGGACCACAAAGTTTCAACAATCACTAGAACTGGGTTTTGCTTGGCTGCTTGCTTAAATGCCAATTGTCAAGAGACCTAAGATTAGGAATAGAGAGCAAAGCTTATAGAAGAATTCGGGAAGAGAATATTGATCAACAAGGAAAAGTATGCATAAAAGAACCCAAATTATGTTTGGTGAAAGGTTTGGCCTGATTCAGCATCCCATAGCCAATACCTATCACCCCATTTCAACCAAAACACAGGCCACCCTAAAAAAACAGTTTCTATTGGTGTACAAGTGTTCTAATGGGTTGGCTTGTATTTTAAACAAACTTTGGCTGCAAAGTGAAGTCTGTCCTGGTTAATGATGTGTGGCACCTATATTTGTTCACGAGAGCTTTTCTAGTGTTACTTGTATTGCATTGCATAATTAATAATTTAGGTAGTTCATTAAAATCGTAAGTGTATACCATGAATATCCTCCTGTTATATCTTTTGAGTGTTTGTATTAGCATGTGTAGAAATCATAGGAATATAGGTCGGAAGGAGAAAGAAAAATTGAGAATTTGAGATCTATATAGTGTTTTTGTGTATACAGATGTGATGTGATGGTTGTGCTGTGATATTGTGTAATGTCATGCAAAAGACAAAACAACAATCTATATGTATACTATACTACTACTATTCTAATATGTATTGCAAGTGTTGATCCCAGAATCTGTTTTGTTGATAGAAAATGAATAAATTCCCCGTCTAATGGAATGCTTCTTTTTCCAAATTACTCATATTGAATATAAATGTGATTGTAGATGCTTTGATATATTTACACCTGGGGAGCAAAAGATTCTGAAGAAATATCGAGAAGAAAATTTTGCACCTAAGAGACTTGTCTATAATGAAAGAAGGGCTATTGGAAAATGCCCGCTGACTCCTGAGGAGGTAAAAATTAGTTTTGCTTTGATGGTTCTTTAATTTGTTTCTCAGGATCTGGTAAATGGACTAATCTTTACATGCATGCCGGTGATAACAAATTTAAAATTTGTTAAGGATTACATATTAATATGATTCCAATGTTTCAATTGGATGTACATTCATTGATGTGTTTCTCATTGCAGGTTGGTCTTATTCTGCGTGCATTGGGTTTTGACAACTCTACCAGGATATATCTTGCAGCTGGTGAATTGTTTGGTGGGGAAAGATTTATGAAGCCATTTCGAAATCTGTTCCCTCGACTGGAGAATCATTCTTCTGTGGAACACTCTGAAGAACTTGCTGAAAACACTAGGGGATTGGCAGGCTCTGCTGTGGATTACATGGTCTGTCTTCTTTCTGACATTTTCATGCCAACTTATGATGGCCCAAGCAACTTTGCCAACAATCTCCTTGGACATCGCCTTTATTATGGCTTCCGGACTACTATCAGACCTGATAGAAAATCTCTTGCTCCCATCTTCATCGATAGGGAGAATGGACGGACGGCTGGTTTTGAGGAAGCTGTTCGGAAAGTCATGCTCACAACAAACTTCGGAGAGCCCCATAAGCGTGTTTCTCCCGAGTCTTTCTATACTAATTCTTGGCCTGAATGCTTCTGCCGAACATCTGCACAGAACCCTGCCGACAAATGTCCCCCAAATGATATTTTAAATATTATGAACAACGAATTAGAGAAAACAGAGGCAGACGCAAATTTTACAATATCTTGAGCCGAATTTGTGGCATTGAGCTAATGGTTCTTCAACTCTGTAGTAACGAACTACTGTGGGCCAAAGCAAAAAGGAGTGAAGTCCTATTACTGGATTTCCAGATTTGCAGGTGATCATTTTTGTCTCAAACTATTTACTGGATCGAGGAGGGAATGATGTAGTTAGATACGATAATTTAAGCTGTTGATTTGTATATCTGCATTCTTTAACTTCATGTAGACAATAGGAAGAAGATCACAGATTGGATATAGAGCTGGCTAGGTGGCGGGAGTTATATATTTAAGGAAAAATTAAACTAATAATATAGTAGTCCTCCACTCTGCCTGAGAAAAGCACTTCTAGTTAGTTACCTAGGAAAGGATGGAAACTCTGCTAGATTTACTTTAGGTATTTGGAGTGATTTGAATTTGTGTTGTTTTATTTATTTGATATATTTTTGGGCCGTAAATGATTTTGTTCAAGTATTTCTTTTTTGAGGAGTATTAACGACAATTCGGACACACTTTCTAACGTATTATTAGTTAAAATTTATTTTAAGTTATCAATTTTAGTGAGTTTCATTTTAAATTAGGAGATGGCAGGGTTGTTAAATGAGAATTGAGATTCATAAAAATTATTTTTCGATAAATTTTAGTCAATACTTGAAAAAGTGTTAGAAAGAGTGTTTTTGACATTTCTCTTTCCACTATGCTGAATTTTCTCTTTGAAAATGGTCATGGTCAGCCTGATGTCAATTTTTTATCAAAATTTCAAATAAATGCTACGTAAAATAGTAAATATATAATATTATGAACTTGTTTGGGAAAACGATTAACATGCCCATGGTTTGCTTGTCTTGTACCTCTGTCGGTGCCTTGGGATTTCTGAACTGCAGATACGGTTGATCTTGCTAGCTTACCAATCTCGAGTTATGATGACATTTACTTTGGACATTTGTTTTGGATGATTTTTGTTTTTATTTTTAGAAAAAATAAAAAATAATAGTAAAATTATATTTGATTATTATTTAGAAAATATTTTTGTTAAAAATGCTTTTAGAAAATTTGTGTGATCGGAAACCGGTTTTGTAGGTAACCTTATGACTAGTAACCTGCTAAGGAGGTTACTTTTTGACTAGCGACTTGTTTTGTAAGTAAATTTTACCCTTCAGTCTATTACTTCGATAAAGAAGTAAAATTACTTTGTCGCAAGTAAAATTTTTAACTAACTCGTCTTACTCGAGCTATTGTAGACAAATCTTGTATTTCTTCTTCCATCGGCTTAGGAAGACTCTCTGGTCTTCATTGTCGTCACAGTCAGATGGAAATGATGATAACCCAGGAGTGTTCTGGCCATAGCCACCGGTTTCTTCATATATTTCTTTGTAAACCTTTCTTTTTCAAAATGTTTTACGAGGGACAGTTAGCCTCGATTGGGAATGAGTGAAATTTATTACCCATTATCTTTTTTCAGTATAATTTTGTGTTTTGGGTTTCTTTTAACAGCATAAAAATTTCGGAATCCCTTTTAGAGGAGTTCCAGTTGGACCCTTCAATGTATGCCTTCCAGAGGTTGTACCGGTACAATTTGTCTTTATTTAGAGATAATCCTCTAAGTGGAATATGCTCAAATAATGTAAGAGTCTGAATCTCTAGATTTGTCTCAGTAAACTATCAGATGATATGTACTACTTGGAGAAGTGGTAATTTGTAAAGCCACTTGTTGTAATTATTTTTAATATTTTTAAAAGTTAGCAGTATGTGAAAATTTAATATAGTATTGTAATTATATAAAAAATAATATATAAATATGTTTTAAACTATATATAAATATTTTATAATATTTTTATTAAAATAGATTAAATTTACTATATTATTTTTTAAAAATAAAAAATATTAAATAATAACTTGAAAATGAAAACAGTTTTTAGAAAATAAAAATAAAATAAGAAAACTAAACGCTACACTATATGTCTCAAATTTAATAATTCATTTTCCTTGCAAACTATCCTCTCATGGTTGTCGTTTTATAATTCACTGCAAAACTTAAGGATGATTATGACAGTTGAACGTTGCCGTGTAAGTTTTAGAAGAATTTGGGATTCAAGTATCTTGATTAAATTCTCATTAAGCGTTTAATTACACAGGTAAAACTATGTATACAGAAAAGTCTGTTCGTTTGAGCCTCTACATGTATAATCTCCAAGTTGCGTAGAACTTCTTTCATAAAACTGGTTTGGGTATTTTAATTTTTATGATTATATATTTAAATTATAAATTAAAGATTAGGTTATTGAGGAAAGACAATTAGTGATGACAATAATTAATTAATTAATATAAGTAAAAAGAAAATAAGTTAATATCTAAAAGTAGAACATCTTTTTAAAAGTAATTTTTTAGAAAAAGCTAATAACTACTTAATAAAAATTCTATCTTTATACTTACCGATTGAAACTTAAACCATTTTAGTTAGTTGAAATAATAATTCAACTACACACTATATTTGGTTTAATGTAAAGATAAGGAAATAACTTCGTTTTTGTTTGGTTAACAAGAAGAGAGATGAATTTTAAAGTTAATTATTTTGTAGTCTTATTACATTTTAAAAAATTATTTCATTACTTATGAAACTTTTAAATATATGTACTTTCTTTGAACTAAAGTGTCTCCCACACTTTTGTTGGCTATAACTATACCACAACTTTGTGGTTAAACCTTTTGTATTTGGAGGGAAAGAATCAAAACTTATTTATACATGGGGATATTGTCAATCTTGTAAAGTTTATGGATTCACTGTATTATTTAGAACAAATGTGTTAAAGTGTCGGTAACCTTATTCATACATGCTGTTTGATTGGTTATGTTATTGTATTAAGTTGTAGACACTTTTGGTGCTTATATTCAATCTTTTTAATAAATATTTTGGCTTATAAAAAAAATCAAACTTGATAAAAATTCATGAAAAATAACATATAATGATAAAACAAATTACAAAGATTAAAATTAGGAAAACTAAAAATTATAATTATAAAAATATTAAAGACAATAAAGTAAAATTATGTAAAATTTTTTATTATAAAATTTTTATCCTTCCCTTTAAATTGATGAGAAAAAACATATTTAATTTCTTTTTTCAAAGCAAACAGAGTTTTATACAAGTTAATAAATAATGAAAGAGAATATCGATTTGACAAAATTAATGTTAATATTATATTGAAAAACTAAAGTAACAATATCAAAAGTATTAATAAAAAAATAATTAATTTTACATTAAAAATTTTAATTCTATTTTAAAACATTTTTATCTACAAATACACAGAACTAAAATAAGATTTTTAATGTTTTCTTATATAAAACAAAGTTAGACTTAAAAAGCATAAAACATTAATGAATTTTATTTACTATTTATTATGAGAAGAATAACTCGTATAAAAAAAGTAAATAGTAGTACTTTTCATTTCAGTCTTAACGATAATGAATGTCCCCAAAAATCACGAGTGCATTATTTAATTTATTACAAGATAATAATATTTATTAAAGTTGAAATGTAAGTTTTATTTTATTTATTTCTTAACATAATTTTTATTTTATTTATTGAAAAATGCCAATTAATACTATTTTTAATGTCGCAAATCAATATGAAAGGGATATATTGCATCTTTGTTTTTTTGAACCAAGGATATGGTGCATCTAAAGCATAGAGAGAAAAAGAAGAAGAAAAGAACGTAGAGTGTCTAAATAAAAGAATTGGAAGAGTATGAGTGAAAAAGATAATTTAGTCCCTAAAAAAAGATAATTGAGAATGTTGAAGCAAAAGGATAGGGTGATTTATTGAGTGGGAGGCAAGCATTTTAAACTAAACTAAAAATTTATTTCAACATTTATGATAAAATAATAAAATATATTGTTCATAGTTAAGTAAAATTGAAATTAATTTTAGGAAAGAGACAGAGAAGCATGGAAGGTTGGAATTGGAAATGGAAAGCCGTGAATATATGGAAAGCAAGAAGGGATCCGAATTAACAATTCTGAACCGTTCTTTTTGCAACGGAACTAAAGATGTTAAGTTAAGTAACCTTGATAGCAAAAATCATGGGATGGGCCAAAAAAGCACTTAGAGTTTCACAATTCACATGTTGAATGAATCTGAAGATAAGTGTCGCTTGGTACATGTGGCATGTGTGAGTTCCCACAATCACATTCACATGACACTTATATAAATCCTCACATCACTGTCTCTTTTGCTCATATCAATCAAATGGCTTTCTCTTGTAAACTTGACAGCTTCATCCTCTCTGCCTTTAAACCACAAAACTCCATTCCCATTCAACCTTCCTTCTTCCTACCTTCTTCTTCTTCTTCTTCTTCTTCTTCCTCTTCCTTGAGCCCTCAGAAGCTTCCCTTCAGAATCCGCTATGCTTCAACCATCAGAGCCACCTCCCCTTCCACAACCATTGCCCAACCTGAGGGTATTCAGGTTTTTCTCTTCTCTCTTTTCACTCTTCACCCTTTCTTTCTCACTTGTTCAATCTAACATTCTTCTTTTGCAAGATTAAATCGATTCCCACCAACCCCATTCAGGGACAAAAGACTGGAACCAGTGGCCTTCGAAAGAAGGTACCTCACATCTGGCCTTTTTGCTTCCTTCTTCTTTCTCTTGCAATGGAACACCAACCAAATTCAACCATCCCATCTTTCTTTTTCTGTTTATATTAACTTTGTTTTTGTTTCGTGTTTCAAAATGCTTCCAAGTGATCAATTTTACACACCCTTCTTTGCTTGTCTCTGTTTTCGGTTTTTCTATACCCAATTACAAAGCTTGCATTGCTGAATATGGATTGTGTTGTTAGTATATGATTGTTGATATGTTTACGCTTGAAAATGAAATACAATAAAGTTGTAATGTTGGGTGTGTGTCCTTTTTTTTTAGTTAAATTAGGATGCTGTTTCTCCTTACACAATCTGCACATAATCAGTAACTTATGCTTGGCTCTTTAGTAAATTGCTATGCTTATACTGGTTTGATAGCCTTTTCTGTGTATTGGTAGTTTTTCTTTTCTTCATTGTTTAAAAGTTTGTTACTGTTACTGACTGTAATACGTTGGAAAGCTATCAATTGAGGAGAAGGTTATAAGGGAGTACTGACAGGTGCAGCACCATGTTGGAAGTGTGAGAGTAATATTTTCCTTTTAATTAATTATATGCAATGCTTGTTTTGTAGGTGAAAGTGTTTATGCAAGAAAATTACCTCGCCAATTGGATCCAGGTTCGTAGAATTCTGTGCAATGTATGGTTGCATGATTCATGCATTTTGCTTTGCAATTAAGTAAAACTTCTGAGCATTTGCAGGCCCTGTTTAATTCATTGCCTCTGGAGGATTACAAGAATGGTTTGCTGGTGTTGGGCGGAGATGGTCGATACTTTAATCGGGAAGCTGCACAGGTATAATTTTTTTAATGTATCATGATAGCAATCAGATTTAAATCTTGTATATAGAGAATCATTTTGTTGCTGATTTTTACTGCTGTTTTTGTGCATTGCAGATAATAATAAAAATTGCTGCTGGAAATGGTGTTGGAAAGATTTTGGTTGGAAAGTAAGTATCTTAATAAGTTTATTTTGCCAATTAAATCAAGAGCCCTACTAGTGAATGGCATCATTAGGCTAAAACAACTTTGTCGGGCTAGTGTATGGGTTATTGTTGTTCAATGCAGAATTACTTCTCTGAAGGTGTTAACAATACAGTCTTCTTAATAATAGAAATTGTGCCTACTTTTTCTTTCTAACACAGGGAAGGTATTTTGTCAACACCAGCTGTTTCAGCTGTAATAAGAAAGAGAAAGGCAAGCCAGTTAATTTTCTCCTGGATAATTTAGCATATAGGGATAGCATAACCTATCCAGCTCACTTGCTCTTTCTATCTGATTTCCTTAAATTTTAACAGGCAAATGGTGGATTTATTATGAGTGCAAGCCATAATCCCGGTGGGCCTGAATATGATTGGGGTATTAAGGTGACTTTATCTTTTATAGTTATTTTCAACCATTAATTAACCATTTATCAATTGTGCATTGCCACTGACTAATGCTGATAGTTGGTGCCCGTGAGATTACTGTTTTTAAAACTTTGGGGAGGACATTGGTTGATACTTTGAAAAGCCTATGATTCAGAGGTCACTTTGGTTTTATTTTCTTTTTTCTTTTAATTATTGGTGTGTACATGGATATTAACCCTGGGGATTGGTAATTCTGTATTCCGTATGCAATAATGCAGCTTTATCAAAGTATAAAATTTTCTGTAACAAATTTGTGCTCAATGTAGAAGACTTTATGTGCAAATCTGTTAGTCTGGGACTCTGGGTTTCTAATAAATGTCTTTGCTGTTGGCTCCAGTTTAATTACAGCAGTGGACAACCTGCACCGGAATCCATCACTGACAAGATTTATGGAAATACCCTGTCGGTAAGTGTCCCTTATTATTCAAGCAAGGCTTACTATTCCAATCCAACAATTTGTTCTCTAAAATGTTTGACTTGTACTTAGGTTGTCTTTTTGTAGGATGAAAAATTTAGCATAATCTTGAACTTCCGAAGATCATTACTAATTTAGTGTTTCGTCTTATATAAAGAATTAATTTCTTTTAGGCTGTTAGACATCAATTCATGATGATTTGTCTTTTACACCTTGAGGCTAGAGCTTGGGAAAAAGAGTTAGGCAATCTTGCTATACATTTTTGCAAAACTTCTGTTAAGTCCTGAAAGTCTTCACTATAGCATGATATTACATAACATGATTAATGACTAATGAGTGACAAATTGCAGATCATCTGCATTGTGTGTGTCTCCTAACGGTTGCCACTAGAATAGTCAAGAAGCAAACTTTAACTTCTAATGCAAAGTCTTGCCATCATGGTAATTGGATAAAACAATTATATTGATTTCAAAATTTCTTTTGAAGTTTATCTGATTAAATTAGGTATAGAATATATGAGACTTTCAAATTTTCTTGTTAATAGTCTTGCAGAATACAGGCTTGTAAAAATTTATTAAATTCTTTCCAACACTTTACTGATACATTTCTTCTTCTGCGCTTTGTTATTTTTATGGGATCCACTTATTAGAAAGTAAATAAGTCATGTTCATGATTTTTTCCTGTTATATCACATTTCTTCAAGGTCTTTGTATATTTCTTTTGTTTTTGTCAAAGGTTGGCATGTTACAATGTTGAGACACGAGATTTTTTGTTCATATGCAAAATTGTTGTAACTAGCCACTGAAATTGGCTACCCTTTTGTACTTTTAAGAGTGAAAATGCATCTTAAAACTAGGTTTGAATAAATGATTTGAAAGCTACATTATTAAGAATACTATCTCCCAGAGGAATTGGCCTTTCTTATCAGTGATGAAGTGTTTTGAATATTTGGGTTAAATGTCTTATGAGGAAACAGATCTCTGAGATAAAGTTAGCTGACATTCCTGATATTGACTTATCAAAAGTTGGGGTTACAAAGTTTGGAAGCTTCAGTGTGGAAGTAATAGACCCAGTCTCTGACTATTTGGAGCTATTGGAGGTGAAAATAATTTGTTTGCATCCTTTCAGTTACACACCATTATAATCTAATAGAATATTTCATGTGAATTGGGTCTCAATATTGTGATTTTTATTTAAAATTTATTTATTCATTTATTATATCCCCTGCAGACAGTATTTGATTTTCAGCTAATCAGAGGTCTTCTTTCGCGTCCAGATTTTAGGTAGTCATCTTCTTGTTCTCGAAATATTGCAAATATTGAGTTATATGGGTTGGATGTTGCTTTGACTGTTTATTTTGGTCTTAGAGGAAAAGTCAACTCTTAAAAAATAGCTTTATATAGTTTACTTTGTACCACAGCCTTACTCTAGTACTATAGTATGTAGTATGTAGTCTCTTCATAGTGACATTCTGACATGAACCAAAAAGTTTTTTCTCTTTAATATCTTGCTTTCTTTACAATTATAATTTAAGATCCCCCTGTTTGACAGACTATTTAGTTTTTTGTGCTACTTCTTCAACATCATACCGAAAAGATCCCTTGAATAGCTTGCATGAGAATTAAGGAATCTAGAGATCTTCCTTTTAATATGGACTCATTAAAGGGATCTTCTGATCTTGTATGTTTCCACCTTTCTGTGTAATTCTTATTCCAGTTCTTTTTTAGTCAATTTTATTTGTAAATGAAAGAAGTTAGCTTTTATGTCCTTACTCACAGAGCATGTGGCTATATCTCATTTTCTGGTCCTCTGAAATTTTACTGGTGCTGCATAACTGTAACAAGTTAGTTTTTCCGAATTATACATGTTATATTTCTGAACAATGAGTAGGGCTCCCTACTCAAGGGTCATGTCTGTTTATAATGTTTAGGTTCCATGAGAATCCCACGCAGCCTTTAAATTTATTGTATTTTTCCTTTTTTATTTTAGGTTTATATATGACGCCATGCATGCAGTTACTGGTGCTTATGCTAAACCCATCTTTGTTGATAAACTCGGAGGTAGTCAGGTATGGTCCTCCTCCTTTAAACTCTAGTAGACAGACTGGAAAAATTACTTCATCTCTATATTATTTCATATGAGAATAAATACATTAAATAAAAGGAAGAAAATGGAAAATAAAATAATAAATAAAATATTTCCAGAATTAACCAGGAATCACATAATTACCGAAATGAAATAAAAATAGAATAGTTGACAATCCTTCCACTTAATTAGGAATTCCAAAATTACAGGAATGAAATAAAAATAGAATAGTTGACCGTAATCCTTCCACTTAATAAGATGCCATGATTTCTCTAAAATTTATGGATATATTTCTCATTTCTGACACTCCCACTGAGACTGGGGAATAGATGTTAGTCATTCTGAGCTTGCCAACGTCATACTCAAATTCAGATTTCAACAAAGCCTTTGTAAGCACATTTGCTTCCTTTAATTTTGTAGGAATGTAGTGTAGGGTAATTCTCAATTTCAATTTCAATTTCTAATTCAATGAAGTTTGTATCAATCCTTATGTGTTTCGTCATTCATCTTATCATGTTGATTTGGATTGTGAACTATGCTGATGGTTGACATTGCTGTCACTAAAGAGGTCCACAGGTTCTTGAATTGGAATAGATAAATCATCATGTAACCTATTTATCTGGATCAATTGACAAACAGCTTGAGCGCTTGCTTTATATTCTGCCTCTGCACTGCACTTAGCCAAGACAGTATTCACCAGAATTCCCTACACCTTTCTAGTATACCCTGTTATTATGGACTTTTTATCTTTAAACTTAACAGGTGTTTGCATAGAACTCAATGCTTCGGCCTTAATGCTTTATAAAATATATCACAGAGAATTTGACATACAACATTAAGGTTTCCCTTTCTTGGAGAATACGTGAACTGATTTACTATGCTAGTACTGCAGACGATGTCTGGTCTAGTAAGAGACAACAGACAAGTAAACCAGTTTTCCAACAAGGCCAACTATCTGCCCTTTTCAACAAGCGGATCATTCTGAATGATCTTGTGCTTCCTACTTTTGGACCATAGGACTTCCAATAGGTCCCTAGTTTCCCAATTTCTTTAAGCATATCAAGAGTGTACTTCCATTGGGAGATGAAAATACCCTTCCTGCTTCTGGTCACTTCTGTCCAGGAAAGCAATGTAGCTGCCCAAGATCTTTAACTTTGAATTCATCCTACAGACACTTTTTGAGATTATTAATTTCTTGAGTTTCATTACCTGTGAAGATCATGTTGTCAACATAGCCTATTAGAATTAACCTTCTTCCATCTCCAAAAATTTTCGCAATCAAGGTGTGATCATCCTAATTTGTGTGTAGCCAAACTACTTCATAGTGGTTTGAATTTTGTAAGCCAACCCCTTAGTGACTACCAAAGCCCTCAGTGACTGCCTCTGCCCATATAGGGATTTGTTCAATTTACACACTATAGGAAGATTGACTTTGCAAAGGAACACAATCTATTGCTGAATTTTTTTTGAAAAAAATTGAAATGCCCCTTGGAGTATATTTTCTAATTCTCTCCTTTGACTTGTCTCTTTTGCGAGAGAGAGAATGGGCAGATCAAGATTATCAATTTTATCATTACCCACTTTGTTACTTTTTATGACTTTCTTAATCAACTTTATGTATGGTGATTGAATTTGCAATGGAACATTACATTTTATGTTGGAAACTGTTGGAAAAAATAGAAATTCACCTTGATGTCTATTTTCCAATTCTTCCACTTGACTTGTTTTGGGGTAGATAAAGGAAGATAGATGAGAGGACCCCAATGATGAGCTTTGGCTATGCTTTGCTCGTAAAGTTACTGTTTGGGTTTGGAACAAGAAGTCGGTTGGGAGGTTTGAGAGGATGGTCAACATTTTCTGGGGCGTGTCTGTTATCCATGGGGCTGAGCCTGGTTTTCATTTATATTTAATTAATTTATGGGTTTTTAAACTTTTACTAAATTTTTAATTAACTGAACTTTTTTTTATTTATAAGAGAACTTGTATTATTCGTTTAATTGGATCTTTTTATCCAACTTGTTGTGAAAAATTACTCACAAACACCTAATTAGATGTCCAAATAAGGGACTCATGCTTCCAAAGTGTTTATATGCACAATTGAGTCAAATACGAGAGACTTCACTACTTGGGTTGAATTGACCTGTTAAGGATAGAATTTTATAGAAAATGCTTATAATTGACTAAATTGTGAAGCATCAGTCTCCTGTCTGGATGTTTAATAAGTATTTGTGACATTTGTGATTAATTTTTCACAACGATAATTAGACAGTAGAACCCAGTTAATTGAAAAATACACAATTAAGGACTCAATTAAAAAAAACTTAGGTACATAATTAAAATTTGGTAAAAGTTCAAGGAGCCAATGATAATTAAATCTTTCATCTATGAAGGACCAACTTTGATACCATATGAATGGAGTATGTAGAAAATTATTTCATGAGTAAAGATACATTATATATAGAATAGAAAGAAGGATGAAAAGGAAATAATAAATAAGATATTCCCATAATTAACTAGGAATCTCAATATTACAGGAATGAAGTAAAAAGAGAATAGTTGACTGTAATCTTCCTTCCAATGAATGAGATGCCTTGATTAGTTGATTTCCAACAGCTATTTTAGGAACTGAATACAAATTTATATGAAGTTATTGATATTGCATGTGATTATGTAATGTAGAATTCAATTTCAAATGGAATCCCTTTGGAAGATTTTGGACATGGCCATCCTGATCCTAATCTAACGTGAGTTTAGTGCTTTATTTGTTAACATTTTTTTCCTCTGTAAGAAAATTAATTTTGCTGGTTGATTAATGAACAGATATGCGAAGGATCTTGTCAATATTCTATATGCTGAAAATGGACCTGATTTTGGAGCAGCCAGTGATGGTATGTGAGACCAATGCAGTAGCCTGTGTTTTGTTAAGATTTTAGCTATTTTTTCAACATACACACACATATTTATGTGTATCAGTGTATGTGTATAGATGTATGTATATGCATTGGGAGTGAGCCTTGGTGCAATAGTATTGTTGCTGCCTTGTGACCGACAAGTCAATATCTTGGAAATAGCTTTTCCACTTATGGGGGTTAAGGAAATGTTGCCCTTTATATGCATAGCTATATTTGTTGAGTAATGCTTAGTTTACTGGCACAGCTTCACAACCAGCTATATGTTATGGTACTTGATTTTATGAAACTGATTGTTAACATAGAGGAACTAATTTAATCTCTTAATTTCATTAATTTTTTTTAAATAAATTGTTTGTTTGCAGATATTCCAGTAAAAATTTCTTGCCAGTTGAACTGGTTTACTATTGACCACCATTTGTAGATGTTGCTTTAGTTGCTTGCTTTATTTTGGGCTTTTTTGCTGTCCGTTGTTATACTTGAAATTCAAAATTGATGTCATCCTTTTACCTTTTTCTAATTTAGTAATTCAATTATTTCATTACATCCATTTCTTCTCTGTTTTAAGATGTTTCATGCTTTGCATCTTTACTGTTTTTTATTCATGTCCATATTCTGCTTCTATTTTTATTCAGGCTAGATTTTGTAGTTTTGCAACAAATTCTTCTCAATCAATATTTGTGTCAATGTGGTGCAAGCAGCATGACATAGGATAGGACAGTGGAATGCTTAAATTTAATGTGTTTGGTTCATGTTGGAGATACATCAACTAGTAATATGGTCAATAATAGTATATAAGTGAGGTACAAACCTCATTTTATAAGCCAGTTTTGTAAGGTTGAGTTAGGTCTAATTTTACCATTTGTAATATGGTATTAGAGCCTATCTTAGCGATTTATTGTTGTTGGGCTTATTTGTCACCCATCATCGGAACACATGCAAACATTAAACTTCACGCTCAAGATGTCAAGTTCTCGGCATGAGAGAGTGTGTTGGAGATCTCTTATTGACTAGTGATATGGCCAAATAATAGCATACAAGTGAAGTGCAAATCTAACCTTACAAGCCCGGTTTTGTAAAGTTGAGTTAGGTCTAATTTTACATTTTCTAGGATTTAATAAGTTTAGTTTTGAGTTTTGTGGATGGGTTTTAAAAGGCCACTTGGGCGTTGTGAACACTGTTAAGAGTTAGAACAAATATCTTGATTCTATCTATCAAATCTAGAAATGATTGAAAACTGAAGAAAACATAGAAGAAGAAATTAGTATTATGCTATTTTATAAGTAAAAACGACTTTGTCCTTATAGAAAGGGGATTGTCAAATTAGTGTTATGCTAAATCAGTTTACTGATACCAGATTTTGCAATTGTTGTAGATTGTAGTGATGGGGTACTCCAATCTCCTCTTTTGTAATCTTGACTGAAGTCCTCTCCACATTCCATCGGAAGTTTATATCTGATAGGCTTATTTAACATAGAATGGGAAAAATGTTTGTTAGAGTTAGATCCTGTGGTATTTATTATAAAAATAAATGGAAATAACGTACTGATGCCTGCTGACCCTGATAAAGTAATATTATCTATTTGACCTAATAATTTCTAAGAATTAAAAGCTATAAAATATTGTCAATAATATATATTGACGGATTCTGGTAAATCACTGATTTACTACCTAATTCTAGCCTTTGTTTGGGAAATATGGAATGAATGGAAATAAGCAATGTCTTAATGTATAGTATCAGTCTATATTCATTTCAATTTTGATTCTCTTTCCATTTATGTTGAATGTAACCAACAACTAAAGTTTAACGTTTATGTTGTATTTATAGTTCAATTTTTAACATGGTATAACATGCTATTTTTTTATAGACATATAGCAGGAGATGTGGTTGATGTATGCTTGGGCAACAATTTTTTGTCAGTCTTTGTTTGTTAATGGTGTTCATTTATTTCAATCTTTGTTCAGGAGATGGTGATAGAAATATGATTTTAGGAAGAAGTTTCTTTGTAACTCCTTCAGACTCTGTAGCAGTTATTGCAGCCAATGCAGGAGAAGCGATCCCATACTTCAAGAATGGTGTTAAGGTTGAAGTTTTATGCACATTATTATATATTCATCATTGTAAAACAGAAGCGTCATTATTCTGTATTTTGATTACAGGGTCTTGCTCGGTCAATGCCGACAAGCGGTGCTCTGGATCGTGTTGCTGAAAAACTGAACCTTCCTTTCTTTGAGGCATGTTTTTTTTTTACAAGTTCTTTAAATATTATAGATGAAACAGGCTTCACATATTTTTAGACATGCTTCTCAAATAACAAAAGATGGACCCTGGATGCAGGTTCCCACTGGATGGAAGTTTTTTGGGAATCTTATGGATGCTGGGAATCTGTCAATTTGTGGGGAAGAAAGTTTTGGAACAGGTTCTGACCACATTCGTGAAAAAGATGGCATCTGGTATATATTCCACATGTTTTGTAAATTTAAATGTATTCAATTCTGTTTTTTAGGCTAGCTACTTTGATGTTTCTTGAAATTATTAGAATTCTGAAAGACTTTTAACATTTGAGATCATCAATATCATTGTTCTCCTTGTAACTTGTATTATTGTCAAGGAGATAACTTAAATAAAATTCCTTGGATGTTTGGAATGTTGTTGCCCTATAAACCTACAACATGTATTACAATTTATGTGAACCTACAACATGTATTACAATTTATGTTTTCACGAGGACAACCCAAAAGAGGAAGATCAGATGACAAAAAAAAAAAAAATACACCTTATATTTTTATTGAGAAACAGCAGCATAAGCATTTAAGAAACTTATCCTAGTTTTGTCTTTATGTTTAATTGTCTGTCTTATGTAAAGTGGTTTCCAATTACAGGGCTGTCTTAGCTTGGCTTTCTATAATTGCACATCGCAACAAAGACAAGAAACCAGGTGAGAAATTGATCTCCATATCTGACGTCGTGAAGGCACACTGGGCAACTTATGGAAGGAATTTCTTCTCTAGATATGACTACGAGGTACGTATCATTGTTGCAACTGAAATTTAATTTTGTAAAATATTCTTAGCTACGTTAAGTTTAATGTTTCTTTATTTTAATAATACTAAGTCCTTATATAGGAATGTGAATCTGAAGGCGCCCATAAAATGATAGAATATCTACGAGATATCGGGTCTAAGAGCAAGCCAGGTGATAAGTATGGTAAGTTGTTAGAGCCACCACTTTCATTCAATCTTTTGTATCCTCTCCTGACTCCTGAGAATTTTTAAAATTTGGAAATATTCATCTACAGGAAATTACGTTCTCCAGTTCGCCGATGATTTTACATATACCGATCCTGTAAGTTTACATCATATACATTTTATCATCTTCAATTTTTCTTTTTTAATTCGAGATCAAGCCATCATAAGTCATATTTTCCTTGCAATTGTTTGGTTCCCTGACCTAATTTAGATGTGCAGGTGGATGGAAGTGTGGTATCAAAACAAGGTGTCCGATTTGTTTTTACAGATGGTTCAAGGATTATTTATCGTTTATCAGTACGTTGCATCTATTTGTTTGTCCACCTTGTCCCTTTAAAAAAAGTTGAATCCATCTTGGAAATCTAGGCATAATATTAAAATCATTGCTATTTTGTTTTACAGGGAACTGGTTCTGCAGGGGCAACTGTTAGAGTGTACATTGAACAGTTTGAACCAGATGTCTCTAAACATGATCTTGATGCTCAAATTGCCTTAAAACCATTAATAGGTTGTTTTCATTTACCAAGATAAAAATATAGTAATATAATCTGATTTCTTATTTTCTATGTGATTGATTGCTCTTGTTATTGTACAGATTTGGCAATATCCGTATCAAAGCTCAAAGACTTCACAGGGAGGGACAAGCCTACAGTAATCACATAATGCAATTCCACAACCACTTCTCAAGTTGTCATATTTACCAAGATGTGCACTAAGTTGAGTGAATGCACAGGTTTTATTACACGTCTATCCATGTCAGAGCTCGCTCGAGTTCCATCACTTTTGGTTGTTCAAGAATTTTGGAGCATTGGCCCCTGTAAAATATGGTACTTTTATTTATGTGCCAAAAATGAAGCACCATTGTGCATAAAAAAAAAGTAATAGTTTGCAGCTCTAAGTAATCTTTTCAAAGTTCTGTCCTTTCTAAGCTGAGAAACTGGAGTATCTTCTGTATCAGAATGACGATTTCACGTATGTTCCAAGCTTCTTTCTATACAATTGGTAGATCTCTTTGATTCCTTATGTTTCTAGGATGCCAAAGTATGCATGTTATTGTCAACAATATATTTTTTAGCACTTGAGATGAAAGCAAAGACAAGGTCCCTTAAGATGTGTAAGTTGTCCATAGCGATGTTGATGTCAATTACTGTTTTTTTGGTGAGGAATTTGATGTCAGTTACTGTTTTTTTGGTGAGGAATTTGCTTTGTGTTCTCAGTGGTATGTGACAGTGACGAATCACTGATTCTAATAGTTGATCCCAGACAAAAAAAACGTAGCATTTTTGGACCACATGTTTATGAACAACCTGACTAGGCGAGCTCTGGAGTTCGTTTCTAGTGAAATTCAAATGCAGAACTGATTCCGAAAGATCATTTGTTGGAGTATTTTGAATTTTGTTGGTATATTAATAAGGACAGATTTAGATAGGGTTTCACATTTTTTATGGTGTTTTTTTAATTAGATTTGAAAAATTTACCTTAGTAATTTATATTGATATTTAATGAAAACTTTTATTACATATACCATGAAATTAAAATTTTGATTAAAAAAACAACATAAGAAATACTTTTATAAACTGTAAGTAAGTTTTGTCCCTTTAAAAGACAGAGCGACAACAACCTTCATAATTATAGTAAGTTCTCTTTGGTTTAAGCATATAGGATTGGTTTATTTGCTTTGACCTTATAATGTGGTTTGCAAAGACAATGGGGTGGTGCCATGTGATGAGACAAGGTTCTCACGTGAACATACCAATCTTATTGGTCGGCCTAGATTTGATGATCTGGTCAGCGTTCCATGACATAAAATTAGCCTGAGAGCTTATTTGGGAACCCACTGTACGCCCGAGATTCATATCACCATACTTGCAAACCCAAAGGTAGTAACTACTAAAGCAAGTGATCTGCTTGCAATGGATGTTTAATAAATCTTTCAACTGGAGTAGGGAGAATAAAAAACAAATTAGAACCTGTGTTAACACATGAAAGAATAAAATGGAGACTTAATAGTTTTTATATTCCTATTGATGAGAAATATGCATTCAGTCTAATAATGTACCTTTCACAGTCAAACTGTAGAGTAAAGCAGATATGATCTGTTGTCTGTTGAGTTCAGTGAATAAAGATTTGGTGTACAGTAAAAAATTTCTCAACAGAAAGTAGCCTGGAATATAGTTGGGGTGACTAATAATAATAACGTGTTTGGTCGGATAGTGATGTGGTTCTTCACGTAAGTCAGAAACAAATAGTTATAGCTTTCAAGTTTTTAATCAGAATTGACAATTTCTCTTGAAGATGAGTATAAATAAATTATTACTTTAACCTCCATTTTATTTTGTATTTCTTACACAATTTTCTTTTAATTTCTAAAAAAATCACAAATTTTATAAATGTGACACTAAAACAGAAAAAAAGAGTGAAAGCAGAGTTGGCATTAATGACGATGAGGGTGACTTAAAAGTAAAAAGGCATTGAAGGAAGAGTAAGGTGCTTTAAAGGATAAAGCGAGATGAAAAGGAATATTGGAAGAGTGAGTGATGATGCATTATGGCATAGGAAATATGTAATAGATAAGGAGCGCAGCAATGGCATATCCCTGTTGGAACAGGCAATGGGCATGGCACGTTCTTGCTCTCCACCCTCTTTACTCTTTAGCCTTTTTCTCTTTAATTATTCATTTTCATATTATATAATATAATGCTCCTTCAATTTCCATTTTCTGCTGCCAATGCAAAACATTCAGCAGCTACCTATACCTTATTTTTGTTTCATATGCCAATTTTCTCCAGCTTCGCTCAAGGCAAACTGTAACACTTATTACATAAGAATCGCACAATATATTTATAGTAACTATCTTATTATATAACATTTAACATTTCCAGTAATTTTTCTAGTCTCTAAATTTAGATATTTTTTTGGTGAAGGTTCTCTAAATTTAGATCATCTTTTAAATTTTTACCTTCTAAAAAAATTATGTAATTAAATTTTTTATTTGGGTTGTCACGTACATAGGATCCTAAGCATAGGACTAGTGGTCTATCTTGAGTCAGCCCTATCTTGCTCCATTGATATCTTTTATTTTATTTTTTGGTGGAAAGAAATTATATATATATATATATATATATATATATATATATATATATATATATATATATATATATATATTAATGGTGACTAAAGTAATTGCACTAAAATTCACCAATCCAGGGGCTGTAATGGTTTGCTTTGCTGCATTCCATTAGAGCTTGCTAAAGCAGTTGTGTATTTTCATGACATAAATTCATCAACACTGGCTAAACTATAACACGGATAAAAAAAAACTTTAATACTCCTGTCTGCTAATCTAAGCTTGTTATAATATAATAAATAATCTTTATCATCAAATTTGTTAAAAAAAATCATGACGGAATCAAATAAAAAAACTGATTTTTAACTTAAATAGATGCTTATACAGTATGCTTTATGAAAAGATATGTTTTATAAAAAGAAAAACGCTGTGAAAGAGAGTTAGTGTACAATATCATGTTGGGTGAGTTGAGAGTCAAAGGTATCTAAGATGTATGCACTACTATCATATGTAAGGTTTTTATTTGTTTAATTGATAGAAAGGAACATTATCGAGGTTGAAAAGCAACGTTATCACATTTGGCAGTACAAGTTAACATACTTTGAATATATCATCAACAATCAAGCAGGTCTTTTTCTTCTAAACTCCAAAACCAAAATCAAAATGGGATCGTCTCTGCCCCCCAATTTGTGATGGCTGAATCTCCCAATAGCCCCACCAACAAAATAATGGCACAGACATGAAAGAAGCAATTGTGACCAATCTTATAATGGAGATAATAAGAGGATGTAAATGTGTTTGTCCTAATTGTGACACACCACAGTGTGTATAGAAAATGTAGTTGTTGTTGTTGTAGCTAATATCCAACCTTGTTGGGCATGTCAATTTCTTAATTGTGATTTTCTCATCCGGTGGAAATGCTCAACTAGTCTTACAACCTACTATCTGCATGACTCTGATAATTACACCATCACATTAGTTGCCTCTACAAATGGACCTGATTGCTGTCCCTCTTCTCCACCCAATGTATATCCCCTCGACCAGTGTAAGGTTTAGGGCATTTTGGAATTTGGAAATTTCTAATTTTTGGGACAAATGTTGCCACATGCCATGGAGAAATTGTTTGGACATAATGAGAATATATAATTATTATTTATGTATCAGTATCTTTCACAAACAAATATATAATTGTTATCTTTCACGGAATCTTTTAACATTTTTTTAAATAAGAATATATTTTTATGTTTATTAGAAGATTCTAAAACGTATGTAAAATTTTTTACATAATTATTTAATTACAACTTTTATATATGTTAAATTTTTTAATTTTAATTATAGATACTTATCTTAAAATTTATATAATAAATAATGTGAATTATAATTGAATAATAATACAAAACTATTTTACATTTGAATTTCATATGTTATATTTAAAAATGTGATATTTTCATTTTTTTTATATTTTATTCTCGCACTAATATGAATGTGAGAATAACCACACTAATTTTATTTAATTATTTAAAAATTAAAAAATACTAAAAGTTACCCAAATCAATTACAAGGGTGCTAATTAAAAAAAAAAAGGCTCTTTAGCAGTTATTAAGTATTAAATTCCTATAAATAATATTTCCAAAATATGAAAGAGGATTTTGTGCAATAAATACCCTAAAATATATAGAATATATAAAAAAGTTCAAAATATAAAAGCTAAAAACTAACAAATTCTATATATAAAGAAGACACTATAAATGTTATGAACTTTATAATGTTTGTAATATAAGTTGATTTTTTTTTTAAAATGTTATATTTTATAATAACAATGTTTGAGATTAGTTTAATCAATTATAATTATCACTTTATTCTTGAAGTTATAAGGTTGGTATAATATCAAAGTCAACATATAAGTAGAAGTGAAGAGATAAGTTGTAGGTTCGAATTTTTTTACCAGCAAAACTAACACACTAATAAGACTTCGTTCACGATGGTTCTGAGTTTCTAGTTTTTGATTTTGAAATATATATTTTGAAAATAGAAAGTTGTTCGACAAAAATGGTTTTATTTTGGTTTTTTACTCATTGTCAAAAGGGTTTTCGCTCAATTTTAAAAATAATAAAATTTGGTTCTCTAGATTTTTGTTTTTGTTTTTATTTAAGTTGATTACTTGACGTCACTTGTCACCATTAACCATCACCTCTAACAATCCTTTGATCAGAAGTCACCGATCGTCACCTCTAACCAGTAGTCATTCATCGCCACTTCCAACCAGCAGTCACTGATCGCCACTTACGATCGGCAGTCACCGGTTGCCACTCCTGACCAACGGTCACGAACCCTACCTCTGACCAGCAATCATCAGTTGTCACCTCTGATCGATGATCACCGACAGCCACTCCAACTGGCAGTAAGTGGCTGCCACCTCCAACCGGACGTCACCAACCGTCACCAGTCACCAGCTCCAACTAGCGATCACTAATTGCCACCTTCGATCGACGGTTACTATTCGCTACCTTCGATCGGCGATCACCGACAGTCACCTTCGATTATCGGTCATCGACCGCTACCTCTAACCACCAGTCACCAATCACCACCTCTGATCGTTGATCATCAACCACCACCTTGAATTTTGAATCACCGACTGCCAGCTTCAACGACAGTCTTGACCGCTACATCCAACTAGTGTTTTAGTTAAGATTTGAAAACAATGTTTTAAATTTGAAAAAAAAAACAATGTTATTTTTAAAATTTTGAAAACTTAAAATCAAAATTAGTTTTTATTTTTATAAATTTAAAAACTAAAAACCAAAAACCACATTTAACGACCCTTAAAATTTTTCTATAAAAAAAGTATCACTTTACTCTCTATGTCCTAATCATGTTATAGAGGTGTCTATGTAAAAAAAATATTCTTTAATTGTGCATAATAAAGGAGTGTTTCACATGTATCGAAGGTATATCCTATATGTGTGATACTTTTTAGCATATTTAGACGTTATTTAATTGGAAAAACTGTATAAATTGCAATGATTTAGTTTTGTATATTAGAATTTTGTATTTTTGTTGTTTGTGATACATTTGTTTAGTGTACAAAGTTGATTTAAGTACAAATTGAAACAATTAAGGATGTGGAAGAGAAAAGAATTCACTTGCTAGTTATGTACACACTAGTGAATCACTGGTGCAAGCAAACCTGTACGCACATTGTACTTGGAAGGGCACACATATGTGTGTGTGTAAACATTTATAAATATTTTAAGCTACTTATTTCTAATCTTATTACCTTTAGATTGCAACATCAAAAAGATAATTTGAAGTTTAAATACTTTCTAGGTTGATCAATTTCATTAGATTTCTTTGGTCACTTTGCATTTGTTTTGTATAAAGAAGACTCAAGATCATCTGGTGTTCCTTTTTTATTTACGTTAAACCCGTTGTTATTAGAATTGGATGAATTGAGACCAAGACCACTATGCATTAATATTTTATTAGCATTTGTGCATTCAAACCTTTCTATCAATCTCGTAATTTCGTGTGATCATTATGTCATATAATTTTAATATTTATTAATATTTTGGCAATCTTAAGATTAAAGGTTCTTTCAATAATCTTTCATAATTTAAATCTCTGTAGTTATTATTGACCATTTAAAAGGATTCTGATTTTTGAAGGGTTATCATTGGTTTAAAAGAAATTTTAAATTATAATAAAAACTTTTGTAAAGAAATCTATTCTAGATTAGCCTATCCTAGATTTGGTTTGCATAAGATTTAGTTTGTCAAAGTAGGATGAGTCAAACAGCTTGTTCCTCTCATTTGGAAAAATATATTTTTTATTATTATTTTTTCTAATTTTAAAAAATAATAAAAATTTAATTTTAAAAAAATTATACTTTTACAAAAACAAATGGAAAAATCAGAAAAGATAATAGTGTATCATTGATTTTATTTTCTTGAAAAGGTTATGATTTTATAAAAATTAAATAACAAAGTCATGACAAAGTTTATTTTATTTTCTTAATAAATTTATTTTATAAATTTTACTTAATACTTTGTTTATATTTTAATTATTATAATTATTTATTATTTATATAAATTATCTAATTTTTAAAATAAAATAATCTAAAATGTCAACCGGAAGAATGGGAATTAGTTTAAGATATCATTTCAGAAACAAACCAACAATAATCTTTCACCCAAACAACTAGTTTTATGGAAAACAATTGTACGTTCTTTGATCAAGAAACTCATCATAAATTCGTTAAGAACAGTGTTAAACTATTTAAATCTCGAGTTAGTTGAAAAGCAGGACCATAGCATTACTTGGCTGAATTTTAAGAGTGCATCTGGAAAGTCGAAAAAATTACATTATTTTAATAATTAATTATATAATTTATTATAATATAACTAATTTTTGTTTAGATAAGTTTAATGAAAATTAATTAGAAAATAATTAATTTTATTTAGGTGTAGAAAAAAGTTTTATAGTGTAAAATAATGTGAAAATAACACAAAAAAATAATAATTAAAGAATAATCATAAGTTAAAAAATTTCAAAGTTTTTTTAATTTTTTTCCCCCTAAATTTAAGCTACATATCTAAACATCTGTTTATTTATTAAAACAATTTATAATCTAAAAAATAGATGATAAAGCTAAATTTTAATTTCCCGCAACACACTATATGGATAAGAAATGCTACTATAGAAGTCTATACCGTCCATTACTCCATAAAATTTGTTGTTAAAAAAATAGATGGAAATATAATTGAATGAAGAACAAAACGTCTTCGAAAGTAGTTTCTTTTTCTTGGAAGAAGCTTCTCCTGAATAGATTGTTGACTATCGATAATTTTCTGAAGCGTAGAATTATAATTCCCCCATCAATGCAGTGTTGTCCCTTGTGTAAGGAGTATCAAGTTGAAAACAGTAATCATCTTTTTTTGCCCTATCCGATAGCTCAAATTTTGTAGAACAAAGTTATGAGGTGGATTGGTATAGAGTCCCCGTTACCTGAAGATCTACATCTTTTATTTCACTCTGCAAGCTCTTGGGTGGTTGGTAAGTTCAGAAGTAAGTGTAGATTTTTATTTAGAAATGCGGTCTGTTAGAGTATCTGGATATGTAGGAATTCTATTGTCTTTAACTATAGGATAGTGGAGTCTCTGGATACTTTTGGATTTATTCAGCTTATCTCCTGGAAATAAATGTCTTATAGGTTTGGTTTGAAGAAGGGGTGTATTCTCATATTGGTGTTGTAATCCTCGTCTATGTTTGTTGAACATGTAGACAGCTGTAGGTGGTTTCAGTGGTGCTCCTCTTGGGATCCTTTCTTGTTTTCTTAGTTTCTCCACTCGTGTTTCACCCATCTCGCTTCTTAATACATATATATATATATATATACACCTTTCTTTTTAAAAAAAAATTGAATGAAGAAAGAGGGTAATGTTAATTTATTCAATTGTAATTTAAAATTTAGTTTGTTCATTGCATACAAAGGTTACGTTCACTGTCATTTAATTATAATTTGTTATTTCTATAATTTTTAAAATATTTATTGATAAAATTTAACAAATCCATTATCTTCTTTCAAAAATTATAACTATTTAAAATTAATGTATAGATTCATTCAATATGTAGACTAAAATACTTTTATATATTTGAATTATTGGAAATCATTATTCATTAACATTTTCATGACACATAGTTATTAAGGTTTTGTTTGGAATAACTTTGAGTTTTTGTTTGTTTTTTTTAAATGTATTTTAAAAATAGAAACGTGATCGACAAAAATAGCTCTGATTCGATGTTTTAGTTATTTTTGAAATAGTTATCACCCATTTAAAAAATAATAAAATTTAATTTTCAAGTTTTGTTTATATTTTCATTCAAATTCATCACTTGACTACTTCCCATCACCTTTGACCGGCTAGTCGTCATTTCTGACCGACGGTCACAACCACCACTCTGATCGCTAGTTACCTACTACCACCTCTGACTAGTGGCCACTAACTGCCACTTCTAACTATTGGTCATCTACTGTCACTTCCAACCTCTAACTCAACCTTTGGCATCGACTACCACCACCTCTTACTGTCGATCATTTACCGTTGATTCTTGACCTTTAAGGAAGAAAGATTTTACTGTGGTAAAGATTTGAAAATAATGGTTTAAAGTTTGTAAACCAAAACAATATTGTTTTTAAAAATTTGAAAACTTAAAGCAAAGCTAGTTTTTTTTTTTTATATAAATTTCAAAATTGGAAACCAAAAATCACTCAAAATGGGAGCTTAGAAATACATTTATAAATATAAATAAGGATATATTTAATATATATATATATATTAAATGATATATATATATATATATATCAATATTTTATATTTTTTAAACAACTATAATTTAGTAACAAAATTAGAAAGTTAAAATAACTATAGTGAAACCACTCGATAAAATTAACCAAATTTATCGAGCAAACCTCTAATTGGGTAAAAAGAAACCGATTTTAATTTAAAATCTTGTATGGCCAAACTGGATAACAAATAGAATTATAGTATGGTGTGAATGGCCAAACACACTATAACAACTTAGTAATTTATTGGTAATCATTAAATGAAAAAGAGTGAGATTGCTTAGTAAATAAGGGATAATAACATTGTGGTGAAAATCACAACCCTAGGTCTTAACCCATTGAATTCTAAAACTTATTTCCTCTCTTATTTTGTGTATTACTCTAAATCTGAATTGTCATGACTGTTTAATTATTCTTTTATCCTTTAAATTGAATTAATTGAAACTAGATCTAGTTATTTAGGTATGATATCTGGACTTAGGTCTACTGTTACTATTGTGTAGGGTATGTTTGCTCTTAAGCAATCAATATTTTACGCATCAATAGGAGAATAATATCACCAAACGCTTGGGGTGAAGGGGAGGATTTGCTATTCTGGAAAGAAGGATGGGTGAGAAGTGAAAGACTTTGTGAAAAATTTAAAAGATCATACAGTACAATATTAGAAAAGAATAGAACTATGGAGCAAATGTATGATGGTAGAAAAGGGAATGGAAAATGGAAGTGGTATGGAGGAAAATTCTCTTTGAATGGGAAAAGGGTTTGATAAATGAGCTAGTTAATGAGATGAATGAGATAGAAATAAAGGGAGATGCGAGTGATGAATGGGTATAAAATGTAGAAGAGTGAGTTTTTATTCAATAACTTTGGCTTATAAAGTCTTAGCTATAAAAACAAATTCACTATGTGGTGAATTCTTCCAAGTAGTATGGAACAAAGGTATCTCTCTTAAGGTGCAAGCCTTGGTGTGGAGAGCTGAAAATGAAAGATGCAAAATTTACAACAAAGGAATATCACTGATCATTAATTGGTTGCATGCAAATTGTGTAATGCATATGTAGAAACTAGATACACCTCTTTCTAGAATATAATCAAGCAATGTACATATGGAACTTTGTATGTCAATAGTGGGGACTTGTCACTGCTTGCCAGAAAAAGATAAAAAATCACTACCTACAATTTATGGGGTTGGTACGAGGCTCAAAGAATTGGGCAAAAATATGGAGGACAATTTGGTTTGTCATACTGTGACACATTTGAAAGGAATGTAACCATGAGATGTTATGAGATTAGGCTCAAGACAACCAAGAAATAATGCAAAATATTCATATGGATGTTTGTTGATGGGCGCATGATGGTGGTGGAATGTTGTACTTGCATGAGAAATGAGTGATGAATCATGCGCAGTGTGTTTTGAATGCCACTGATGTGAAAGGAATATAATTTGTAGATGTGTGATGAGTGGTGCATATGCAAGGGAGGTTTGGGGTGGCAAAACAGGTCGAGGGTGGGTTGATTCTATCATAGTTAGAGTGGGCTAAATAGTTTGGCTCGCCTTGCTATTAGGCAGGTTGACGAGCCAGCAAGTCAATCTATCAAAATTTTGAAAAAATATTTTTTTGTTCTTTTTTTAAGAAATAATATAAAATTCATTTAGAAAAAAAAAATTTTATTTTCTCAACAAGGTCAAGATTTTACAAAAATAAATGAAAAAATTACAAAAAAATAAATCTTGCATAATTGGTTTTATTTTTTTACAATGATTTTATAAAAAGTAAATGATAAATTCATGAAAAAGTTTATTTTAGTTTCTTAACAAAGTCATTTTTATAAATTTTCTTAATAATTTATTTTATATTTTAATTATTATAATTATTTTATTAATTTATACAAATATTATAAATTAAAAAAAATAAAATATTGGTGGGCTGGCAGCCCACCCCACCTTTGGCTAGCTAAATTTGCAGGTTAGGTAGGACGGATCAAGAAGGGTTGACGGGCTGAAAACATTATTCTGACTTACCACCCTGTTTTGGCAGCCTTAGAGGAGGCAAACAAGTAACCCAAAATCAAATCCAGGAGAAAAAAACACCATAACCCAAAGCATATGCAAGAGAGACAAACTTAGGTGAGACAAACGATATTATGTACGAGAGGCTCAAATGAATGTTTTTTGCATGGAAGGCAGGGAAGGATAATAGAGGGGAGACAATTTGAAACTTTGTAGGGGATGTAGACACAATATCCAAAAAGAAAATGCAGGGGAAACAAATGCGAGACATGCATAGTTCATTATAGGGTGTAGCAGGGGAGACAGATGCAAGGGAGGTAAATGCAATGCTTAGAGCAGACGCAATAACAAAAAAAATAGCTACAAAAGATGCAAATGCAATTAGGTAGACATAATACCCTAAAAGCAAATGCATGGGAGACAAACACGAGGAGACAAATTAGTACCCCAAAAACAGACACAAGACAGACAAATGCAATAACCTAAAGCAAATATAGGAAAAGTAGGCATAATTCATTAGAGAGTGTGTTTTGGTTTACACAATATGGCATAGGTCTTGCTTATAGTATATATAATATAACTTTCTAATATTAGGAAGACATATATTATACTTTCTACTTCTTTATTAATATATTTCTTTGACTTATAAACAAATGCTATAAGAAAAATAATTATTTTAAATTGTTGAGATGTAAAAGTCAACCAAGTAATGATTTAGCATGCAAAATAAATTTTTAATTATTTTATAAGGACATTAAAAATTAACGGAAAACTGTAATAAACTACATATGGATGCAATTGCTAAAATTGTTTAAATATAACTTCCCTTCCTGTGTGTGTAAAATTCAGACACATGTTCTTAAAGAAGTTTATAATAGTAAAAATAAGTTTATCATGCACTTGCTGCATGAGTTAAGCTCCCTAGCTTAACGACGTATTCATGAAAGAGCATTGAATCATAAAAATAATAACATGATATCAACAACTAAGTAATGAATACATTAATTTTAATTATATCCAGAGATCATTAATTCATTTTAAATTTAGTTAAAATGTTCAAGTTTTTTTTTTTTTTTTCAGTTCTAACATGTTAAAAGTTATCAAAACACTACTGACATGTCAAAAGTGATCAAGTAAATGCAGACAATTTTTTTCTTCGTAAGAAATTGATAAACTACGCAATTGACAAACGATTTTGATATTTTACAATTCAGTATGCAACTGATCCAACATGACAAATACTAGACTGTTCAAGCAATTGATGCTATAGGTACTTAAGACGATCATGTTTTGGCTTGTATTCTACAATTTAGAAAAAAAAAAATTGTAATAATATTCTACAATTATAAGATTTTAGCAATTGATATAATTGAAAAGCCAAACGAAGCTTTTGGACATTGACGGAGGAACTCAAAAGTAAGTACGACTGTGATTATTGACTAAGATAACAAGAGATTCGGACAGTTTCCATTAAAAAAAAAAAATTGGACAGTTTTGTTTTCATATTCAATTATATCAGTTTATATATTTTTTTAAATTATTATATTTATTTGTTAATCTTGAACTAATGACAGATATAATAAGATTCAATTAGTTAAGGAACAAAAGAGGTAAGGAAATGTACATATTTAATTTTCATCGTTAAAATAAACTAAAAATACTATCATTTAGTGTATCAGCTCATAAAAAAATTGGTCCATAAAAATCTTTGACCTCATGTTATTTTTTTTTTTTAAATGATGTTAATTATCTTTTTAACCGTTAACTTAATGTAGAATAAAATAATATTATATTAATTTAAAATCTTTTAGTCTTATTCAAATTACAATGTTAATTAGTTTCTAATAATCAATTATAAATTATAGCTCATAATTTTTATAATTTATAAATTATATCTCACAATTTATCTTGAAAAGTATAAAGATCACATTTTAGCCATGCTCAAAGCTTCATATAATAGAGTTTCTTTGAGAACATCAATTATGAAGTTGATTAAGTGGACTTTTGGAGTCTCGAGTAGTGGGCCAGTTATTGGGTCATCTATAGATCGTCATGTCAGTGGTCAAGTTATCCTTTTTCATAGCCAGCATTGCAACCCTCTTTTTCGGAATAAAAGGACTTTCTTTTGGATATACTTAAAATAGTAAGTTCAGAATACCATATATAAATTAGCACGGGAATCGAAGCATGTTTAATTATCTTTCAATATACAAGCCGTTTATAAAAGATTACTGGGACAACATGTGTAAAGATAGTTTCTACTCTTTTGTTTTTTTTTTTTTTGAAAAAGAGTTTTTACTCATTCTTAATTTAAAATGTGCGTTTATCATAAATAATTAAAAATAAATTAAAAACTCAAATGACTTAAATAAGTTTTATTATTGGAGAAAAAAATTGTAAGAATTCTATAATCCTATTTGACCTTAGAATATCCACAGAAAATGTTTGATAAATTTGTAATTGTCAATGCTATTATATAATTTTTATAGATTAAATGATCCAGAGAAAATTTTTGATGAATTTGTAATTGTTAATACTCTTATATAATTTTTAGGGATTAAATTACATTATCTTTCTGGATATGCTCTTCTTACTTGTAATATATTTTTATAGATTAAATTATAACTCTTTATTTATATGATTTTTAAAGTATTAATTAGTAATGTCAATAAACTCACTATGTATGATTGAACGTCAACTACACTCACAATGAATAAGTATAAATATTTTCTCTTTTTTCTATTTTCAATTTACATTGCATTAATTCTTCTAAGAGTGTCTTGTAATATTTTTTTATTTTGTTTAGGTCTTTAAAAGAAGGTTATTGTAATCTTTTTATCTAAAGAGAATCATTATAATGGGAAAAAAATATTTTATAAAATTGAAAAGAATATTAATAAAACAAATGTTTGTACATCTATACACTTTACTCTTTTTATAATAAATAACTAACACAAGCTAATCAATATAAAAAAAATACATGTTAATGAATGGCAATTTAATGAATAAAGATAATTATTTATTAAATTGGATTCAATTTATAAAAAATACATCTTAAAAAAATGAATGAAGCATGTTTGCTCCTTACTGTATAATCATGATAAGCTTTGGGTGCACTTCTTTGATGCTCAACACTTGAGAGGTAATTCTATTCTTTTTTACAAGAAATATGTGAATTGTTCCTATTATTGGACCTTTATTACCAAAGTTGTTGCCATCTAGGAAAGATTTTAAATTCAATATTGTACATGATGAAGTATCCTTATGGTATGATAGGTGGTCCTCTCTTGGACATCTATTAGAAAGAGTTGATTTTGTAAATATTGAAGATGCAGAGATAATGGTGTTTGGCAATGGCATCAGATTGCAACTTCGATTTATATTGATTTTAAAAATTGGTTCCTTTTTCTTGTTATCAATGACAATATCCTTGTTTCTATCATTTAGGAAAGATCTTTAGGGTGTACACTTCCAAAACGACCTATAAATGGTTAACTAGAGTCGGCCCAAACCTTGGTAACTCAAATGTTAATGGAGCTTAGGTTTGGTCTCTTTCTATTCCAGAATTTTTTAAATTTTTTCTCTGTCACTTAGACCATAAGATCCTGCCTACTAATTAACTACTTTCGTGTGTAGAGACATTTGTTCAATGATCCTTCGTGTAATAGGTATGGGGCTGGCCAAGAAATCATCCTTCATTTCCTTAAGAAACGTTTATCTAGAGCGTGTTGAAGGTTGGTGATGATTGATGGATTATTCCATACTATGCAAGATAGCTCTTAGTAAATTTGTCATTTTGCATTAGGGCCTAAAAGTGTTCAGTTTGTAGTAGCTTCTTGGTTTATATGGAGAGTATGAAATTAGAAGATTTTTCAAGATAAAACTACACTAGATATTTTCACCAACCAAATTAGTAGTTATCATGAGCATGAGGCAGAGTTCATTCAATCAATGTTCAGTGGATTCCCCTTCAACTGGTGTTTTCAAATTAAATACAGATGAGAGTTTTTCTGGAAATCCTGGTCTATCTAGTATTGGGGACATCATGAGAGACTCTAATGTCAAATGGATAAGTGATTTTTCTGGTTTCTATGATATAACTTCTAATGTCAATGCAATATTGTTAGAATTGTCAGATGTCTACATTTGGCTTGAGAGAAAGGAATTTGAGTTTTAATATGTGAATCATGTCCAGTCACTTTAATTCACTTTATATAACTAATAGCATCATGAGAGAAAGGAAGCTCTTATCATTCATCTCATTCTCCCACAGTCAATATGATTCCAGTTTTCTCGTCAAAGGAATGGACTCTTATATGAAGTAGGAACTAGTTTTGTTAGACAATACTAATTGGATCTTCCTTTCTTTGTTCAATTTATTTTTCATTATAAAAAAACTTCATAAAAGATAAACATATTAAATCTCTTATAAATATAAAAAAATATTTATACACATAATATAAGGAGTAAATTTATAGTCATGATAAATTTATACTGATTTTAAAAAGTACATTTATGTATCATAGAAAGTGTAAAATTGTTTACCAGTCATAGAAACGAAATTGTTTAGTTTAATTAAAGTAGCTTAGAAGTATATAATTATAATCATTTAAAAATAGTGAAAATTGTGGACATGTTAGGATCCGAAGAATATAATGGGAGGTGAGGTAGTGACATAGTAGATGAGTTGTTTTTTGTGGGCACTTGTAACATAAAATCAACTCTATTTGGCTTGAAAATGTAGAAGCAAAACTCCATTTGGTGTGTACTATTAAGAAAATCCAAAAACAGGAGATGACCCACCACCCAGTGATAGTACGTGTGTGATGGTAATAAAGGAAGCCATCTTTTAGTGGAAAATGAGAGAAAGAACACCGTTTGTGTTCAAAATTAAATGTAACCCACTTTCTAGTTGGAACAGTTAGGCCCAACATGATCGGTTCTACTTGTTGGACAACTTGTCTTGGACACAAGTAAGCAATGTTCTGTTCCTCTATAATTGCAATGCAAAAGTGCCTGTTTCATCATCACCATCCCATTTCCCTCACCACCTGCGCTTATCTTCCATACAAACTACATGGCGCATGCCATTTCCCAACAGTAAATTCGAACCTAAATACTCCACTCAATTATTGGATTAGCTTAAGCCTCAAGAAGGATCCATTCTCACTAACTATTACAATTAATTTCAATTTTTATTATATTCTCAATGTATTTTTTCATTAGATAAAAGTGTTTAAAGGTAATATGCTTTACAAAATTAAATACTTTTACTCTATCATAAATCAGATATCTTTTTTACATAAATGATAATTATCATTGATATAACTTTTTATATTTTCAATGCTCAATGCATTTTCTCTAAAATTAAAAATAAAATATAATCGAAATAATTTATTTTTTTCTATAAACATGATGTCTCTCAAACAAATTAAATATAAATAAGAGTATAGTTTGAAAGTAATTTACTTTTTTTCACAGTCTCATATTACAGTAATTATAATTTAAATGTAAAATAAATTATAATACTAAACTATTATATTAATATATCTTATAAAGAGTGGTAGTATAATATAGAAGGAGATGATAATACAATGTTTTCACAATTAAAGAATATTACTGTAATTTAGAAGAGAATTTAGTATAATATTTTTAAATATAAAATATATATAATATACAAATACTCAAAAATTGATGTAATTTGATCGTGAACATTTTCATATCATATTATTTTTTAAAATTTTTTAAAGGTATGTCATTAATGATGATAAGTGGTAATTCTATTTTAAAAGCCTATTAACAAGGGTTATATGGTGACATATTAGAGTCTATCCTACGGATCAACAACTAACCAATAGCATTAATATATTTATCGATAAAAAAAATTAATAATCTGTTAAAAAGGGAATCATGAGGTGATTAATTTGGGGATTGTCCAAATGCTGCAACCAACATCGCAGCAAAATTTGTCTACTTGAGTGTAAAAATGTGGGTCCCAAATCCTGTTAAATTTGTCTTTTTCTTACTTTTTCATTGCGTACAAAGGTTACGTTGACTGCCATTCAATTATAATTTGTTATTTCTATAGTTTTTAAAATATTTATTAATAAAATTTAACAAATCTATTATCTTTTTAAAAAAATTATAACTATTTAAAATTAATATATATATATATCCATTCAAACATACTAATCAGTATATTAGTAGACTTTATATATTTGACATCTCTTATGTTATGTTATTGGAAATCATTATTCATCACACATAGTTATTAAGGTTCTGCTGGGTAACTTTCAATTTCTGGTTTTTTATTTTAAAATTTATTTTAAAAATAGAAATGTGATTGATAAAAATAGCTCTAATTTTGTATTTTAGTTATTTTTGAAATAGTTTTTACCTATTTAAAAATAATAAAATTTAATTTTCAAGTTTTGTTTATATTTTTATTTAAATTTATCACTTGATTACTTCCCACCACCTTTGACCGGCTGGTCGTAATCTCTAACCGACAGTTACCAACCACCATCTGATCACTAGTTACCTACTAACCGTCACTTCTGACTATTAGTTATTCGCTGCTACCTCCAACCTCTAACTCAAACTTTGACACTGACTACCACAACCTCTTACCGTTGGTCATTTACTGTCGATTCTCGGTCTCTAAGGAAGAAAGATTTTACTATGGTCAAGATTTGAAAATAATGATTTAAAGTTTGAAAACCAAAAAATATTGTTTTTAAAAATTTGAAAACTTAAAAGCAAAACTAGATTTTGTTTTTATAAAATTCAAAACTAGAAACCAAAAATCACCCAAAATGGAAGCTTAGAACTTTATAAAATATAATACATTTATAAATATAAATAAGGATATATTTAATATATATATATATAAATAAGTACTCTGTATTTTTTAAACAACTATAATTTAGTAACAAAATTAAAAAGCTAAAATAACTAAATTGAAAAAAATAGTATACATAATAACTTGTGATTAAATGACCTTATGATTAAAGTGTAAAATGTGCATGACCTATTTTCTCAATTAAAAAACCATAAAACAAAACTATCCACTGATTGGATACATATTGATTGACTTCATTTAAAGCAGTCGAGAGTTGAAAAGTTAGTTGAAATGATTTTAACTTTGTTTTATAAAGAAAAATTAAGTAGTTTTTTTTTAATTAGTTACTAGTTTTTTCTTAAAAAGCTACTCTAGTTAGCTTTTTTTAAAAATCTTCTATTTTCAACTACCAAATGATTTTTTTTTACAATTTTACCCTTCATTAATGAATTGTCCCCACTATTTTTCTCTCTTAACACATCTCAATTTCTAGAATATAGCGTAGCTTTAACCTTCATTTGTCTTAGTCCTTGTAAATGAGAGTGTTATAGACACCCAATTTTGATTGGATAATTTTTTAGTGCATTGGGAGTTGTGATAAGTGTCCATTTTGTACAAAATTTGTATCTTTAAGACACTTATCTGATCAGAAAATTAAGGAAAACATTTCGTATAACCTAACTTTATAATTGGTAAAATCTCCTCTTAGAACAAGCAAGAAACAAGGAGTAGCAAAGGATAATATGATGCTAACGAACGAATCCCAACCTCGGTTCATATGAATTGTAGGACCAAGAAAGGATGTTGGTTCATGTGAATTAAAGAACGAAGGCTTAAACCTCAACCAACGATGCCTTTGAACTAATAGTGGATGTCATTCCATGTGAATTGAAGAACCAAAGCCCAAACCTCAACCAAAAATGTCATTAAACCAAAAAGAATTGTTGGTCTAAGCCTTAAATTCTCTAAGCCATGAGGAAATCACACCCCAGAGGTCCTTTAGCAAAACAAATTTCGCCAAGCAAAGTCCCAAGAAGTAACTAGAAATTCAGAAATTCGCTCATCAGTTTTTAATTTCACTCAACGGATTGGATTTCACTCAATGGATTTTCCTACACGAAGGCTATAAATAGGGGTGCAATTTCATTGTCGGAGAGGAATTTTGAAGTCCCTTGAGGGGATTTTTGGAGATTCTTGGAAGAGTTATTCTTGAGAGTCTAGGAGAGCTTGGTAGAGCTCTTGGGAGAGAGTTTCTAAAAGCCTTTGGGAGAGGTTTTGAGGGAGAGATTTGAAAGGAGTTTTGAGAAAGTTTAGGGAGAGTATTCTTTGCATTTGTTGAGAGAGTTCTAGAAAAAGTTCTTGAAAGAGTTTTGGAAGCTTTGGAGAGTCATTCTTGGAGTTTTCATTGGGGTTTTCCTTGAAGCCTTTTATTGAAGTTCTTCTTTCAACACTAGTTGTATCACGTTCTCTGTGAATTTGAAATTAGCTTTTAATTTAATCCTTGTCTTTTTGTTCATCATTTTTCAATACTATGCCATGATTTTACTTTCTACGTGTTTCTTTGAAAATTCTACAATCATCAAACATGTCATTTTCTATATAAAGAAAATATTTTCTCTTAGATACAAAAGGGATTAATTAGATTTAACGAATAGTTAATCTTGAAATTTCAAGACACAAGTTTTGACAATTTGTCTTAAGTCCCATCTCTAAAAATAAGTTACTAGTCAAAATCATTTCTAAAAAGGGTTTAAAAAATAATCTAAAAGAAAGAACTACATAAAATCTTATTCTCCATTGCACCTAGAGATACGTAGGAGCAGGAGACCACTCGTGTTGAGCTAAAACAATAAATAATAACATTGTACCTTCTCTTTTATCTAAAAAATCAAATATGTTTATGTATAGCAATAATAACATAATAACAGTAATAATGGTCATAATGAAGTGTTTTTTAGGTAAGACGAATATTTTAAAAGAAAAATTATTTGCTTAGTTAATTAGAGGTAATCATCTTTACGACGAACATCTTAGGTGCTAATACCTTTTATACACATAATCGACTCCCAAATCTAAAATTTGGTTTCGTAGATCATCTTTTTTCTCTTGAAAGGTTTTCTAATCTTTTCCTTAATAAACATTGGTGGCAACTTCTCTGATCTTTCAAACTACTTTTTTCCATCTAGTCGAGACCCACGTGTCGACAAAGGTCACTTAAGAATTCTATATGTAGAAAGGCTTAAGACAAGGTGATCCTATGAGTCATTTTCTCTTCTTAATTGTAACTGTCTCAGGGGTATAGTGAAAGAGTCTGTTTGTAAAATCTTTTAGCTAGACTGAAAATTGGGACACATGAGCTTCATGTTGTGATCCAACAATATGTAGATGATACCATGATTATAATGAAGCCTAAGATTCAAAATGTAGTTGTTCAGAAAAGTTCTATTAGGTGTTATGAACTTATACAAGGCTTGAAGGTCAATTTCCATGAGAGCAACATGGGAGGTTTAAGGATGAATGCACATAAACTACAATTCTTTGTAGGAATTTTAAATTGTAGGATAATGGAAGTGTCTTTCTCTCATATGGGATATTTCTGTGAGCTAATGTAAGGAGAGAAATAGTTTGGAGAGTAGTGTTAAAAAAATTGAGTGTCGAGATGTTGTCTTGGAAGCAGAAAAACATTTCTGAGAGGAAGAATTAGCCTTATCAATTCTTATTTATCCTCAATTCCTCTCTTTTTTCTTTCTTTGTAAGGTTCTAAAGATTGTGGCTTATGTCATTCAATGCTTGTATAGGGGTTCCAATGGAGGAGTTGATGACAATGATAAATATCTATACACCATGTCATAATAAAGACAGTAAAGTTGTTAGGCCGACATCAATAGTTGTTGGGAGGAAAGAGGTGGAGAGTATTGGTATACATAAGTGATTTTAATTCTTTTCTATTATAGAGCACAAGAAATGGCCTTATTTAATAAGCTCATTAAGGATGAAAGGCTAGTTGATTTACCTATGAGTGAGAGGAAATACTTATGGTACATGAATAATGGGAAGACAATCAGTAGTCTAGATATATTTTTGGTGACTAGGAAATGGTTGGAAGTGTGGGGCAACCTGGAGCAATTGGGACTAATGAGGAGTGTGTCTAACCATACTACATGAAAGTTAACAATGAGGGAGGCAAATTGGAACAAAATCATTCTATTTTCTAAATTGTTTGTTTGGCGATAAAAGGAGACATAATATTTTACACAATTTAATAAAATAAAATACAATTTACAATAAAAGATGAAGTTATTTATGTGGTACTCTTGATAAAGTTATAACATTTCGTCTTAAGAAAAATTTCATGTTTGAGTCTTATGAAAGAAAAAAAGCATGGTTAGAAAGGGAGGAGAGACCTACTAAAAATGGCAAATTAGGTTTCCCAAGAAAACTTAGTTATGAACAAAGTTGTTGGTTAGATACTTCGCACAATGTTTTGGATACCAAAAAAAGTTATAATATTTAATAATTCTTTGTATAAGTTAAATTTTAATAATCTATTTATTGAATTATTTAATATTAAATATCAATAATTTTCATCGAAGTTTAGATAACTCGAATATTTATATTATATAATTAAATATTTTAATATTTTAGCTCGTACATGATCTGGAAAATTTATTATTATAACTATTTTTATAAAACTAAACTTATTCATAGCTTCAACTAAAATAACTACAAAAAAAAAGAACTTGACAAAATTTGATTTTTTTTTACAAACTAACATAAAATGTATCAAAATATTACTTAAGAATTATGTGATATTTTCATATTTATTTTTTAAAATAATTACAATATAAAGATTATGAATTTTTATGTTGATTTATTATCTTTTTAGTGTTTTAATTTGGTCAAAGTTTACATTTGCTTAATATTACGTTAAAGAGCAAATTAAATTAATATTCCTAAGTTTTTATTAAATTACATAACCTAATTCATTTTTATTTTCCTACACTAACCTCTTGTTAGGTTTAAAAATACTACATTAACACCCTTATATATTTCAAAACATTTTCCTTAACATTTATCTTATATATATATATATATATATATATATATATATATGTATATGTATATGTATATGTATGTATAGAGAGAGTCAGCATATAGATTTTTACACTAACCGTATATACTAATTAAACTAATATATATAGAAGAGATTCACTTACTTTTATCATTCTTTTCTTAAAATTTAATGGTTAAGATTAATTACTCATTATAGTCATTAGATTTTAAGAAAATAGATGATGAGTGGAAGAGTAACTTCCTTAAACTTACTCTTTGATGATGTATATTCTCTCAATATATAATATAATATAATATAATATAATATAATATAATATAATATAATATAATATAATATAATATAATATAATATAATATAATATAATATAATATAATATAATATAATATAATATAATATAATATAATATAATATAGTATAATATCTCCCTTGTAACAAGTTAATTTTGTAACAAATTCTAAACTTTACCTTTATTTTCATGCGTGATAACTACTTAATTCATTGTATCTACAATTTTTTTTTATTTTGTTCCCATTAGATAATATTTTATTTTAAAAATTAAAAAATAAATTTCAGTAGCTGTAATTTTTGTTTTAAAATATATTTTAGTAGTTATGTTTTTAAAAAAATATTTATTTTGCTACCTAGATTTTTAAAAAACTAATAAATTCAAATATCTCACTCTAATATAAGTTTGAATTAATTTACTAACAAGTAATATATATTATGAATTAATTAAATAAATATTTCTTTTTCTATCCAAATTGTTGAAAAAATATATATTTGAATTAACCTGTTATATATATTTGAATTAATTAAAAATATATTTATTTTCCTACCCAAATTGCTAAAAACTATTTTACATAATAATAATTATAAAGTATTTTTTGTTTTAATAGTTATGAAGATGTTTACTTAAAAATAAAAAAATTGAAAAGATAAGTTAATAGTTTTTAGTTACAAATCTTATTTAAAACTAATTAAAGAGATTACATAACATTTTCTTTATTTTAGTGGTTATGATTTTTACTTAAAAATAATATTAAAATATAATTAATATTTCTTTCTCTATAAAAAAATTAATATTTTTATGTAAATAAATTAATATTTTAAAATTTGTTAGACATGTTTCTACTTATTACGTTTTCAACTTTTAACTTTGAGCTTGCTATGTTAATTTGTTCTTCCTTTGTTTTCAACAAAGCATAACATAGAGAGATATATTTTTTATAGGATTGATAATGAAAAATTCATTCATTGGTTTTAGAATATAAAATTATATTAGTGTTTGCTTTAAATAGTTTTATAAATATTTTTTTAGCATTTTAGTCTTTAAAAATAAAAAAACTTGTTTGATTAGTGTTTTCTTAAAACAGTTTTCTTGTTTTAATTTTTAAAAACTTAAAAATGAGAAACAACCATAAATAGTTTTATTTTTTAGTTTTATATTTTGTTTTGAAAACTCAAAATATTAAAGATAATATGTTATTTTTTGCTGTTCATTAATCACATTTCTACAAATATGAACAATTTTATTTTCATCGTTTCATATATTTAAAATAGTTTTCAAACAACATTTACTAAATATTTTTTTTTCTCTTCTCTCTTAGAAAATAGTTGTTGATTGAAAAAACTATTTTTCAAAAATTAAAAACACAAAATCAAATCTATCAAACCATTTTTAATGTAAAAAAATTATGTATCTAAATATTGCTTTCACTATTTAAAATTTTTTGATCCGGGGATCAAAGGTGTTCTATGTGCAGTATAAGAGTACTTAGATTTGAATATTTTTTAAAAAAGTCTACCCATTACTATTATAGAAATAAAGAAACTTTAAAATTTATGTCTTGTATTTAGTAACTTATGTAATATTATAAATTCTGTCCGCCAAACATTTTAGTTCTTAAGGCATGTTTACATAGCTCTTAGATCTGTAAAAAGTAGATAATATGTTAACATCATAATTAGGTGGTATATAACAGCTAAAATATTTTCAACAACATTTGCTGATGATGCTTACTAATTGTATCTTATGATAATAAAAATATGTTAATTCATTTTGCTCCCTGTAGTGCTGCTTTCATGACGTGGAAATCTCTGGCCATCTCTGTATTTTCTTCTTTTATATTATATAGCGAATATCAACACAAAAACTTTCCATCGTTTAGTTACCAGTTAGTAACTTCTTCCACAGAGAGATGCTTTTCCAGAGGACTTGTCACACTAGTTAATGTGTACTTCTATGTCTGTTCTTTATTGTTACACTTTTTCCTCTCCTCCCTCTCTCTCTCTCTTTTTTTCCAACTCTTTTCATCGTTTTCACGAATCACTTGGAAGACGATTTTGAATTCATCAAATTTCCTAGATTTTTTGCTAACGACATGCCATAGTGGAGTAGTCACTTGTGTTTTTGCCTTTCAACAATTTGCATCAACTTCCTAGAATTGTTTTCCCTAAAACTTAAGGTTGATTGCAGGACCTCCCAAAGCTCACATACACTAACTGAAGTTGAGTGTGTGAAAGTGATCAAATGCACTAAGAAATTTGAGTAGTAATTTTTATATTTTATCAATGTGAATTAATGTCATGTCATCTAATTAAAAGAGATAAATTATTTATTTTTTAATGTAAGTAAGGCTGTACGTAAAGATAAATAATATGAAAAAATTATTATTCAAGAATTTAAAAGTATCATTGAAAATAAGAAAATAAAAAAAATACGGAGTAAAATAAGAGAAAAATATAAAAAAGTAATAAATCTATAATAAGAGAAAAATATGCACACAAGTTAATTTTTTTTTTCATAAAACAAAGTGACATATCGAGATTTAAATTACCCTGAATTAAACGGTTAATGGTTTTTTATTTGTTTTGGTTTTTGTGAAGCTTGAGATTAAGCAACGGAGAAGGGAAAAAAGTTGTATGGAGTTGGTAAAGATATTCAACGAGTAAATCTTTAAAGAATTAAAGCGGTCATTAAAATATGTTATAAGTAATTGATGAATTATCGAAAAAAAGTATTTTTAACAATGTTTTTTTAACGTGACAAATGTTAGCCTTGAAAATATTATAAATATTGTTTTTAAAAATTTTAAAAACATTATTTAAAATATTTTAAACATCAACTTATATAATAATATAATTATTAGAAATTAATTTACTTAAAAATCTAACTAAAATATAAGTGATAGGAAATTTCAAATAAAAATAGTAGTTTACTCGACATTGGACTGTTTAAGCATTGTCGCATATGTCTGCGTGTGACAAAAAACACTCAACGTGTTAGTACTAAACACCATGCTTGATGTGTTTTGAGGGACTTTATTTCTGAAAAGTGAGCTCGCCCAACGGGTTTGTAATTTGATTGGACGGCTCTGGACATTGAATTTGATTGATGGGTCATTAGAAAAGGTTTGCTCATAGTCGGGTGTGTTAATGGATTCGGATTTAGATAAATCCGAAAATAAATCCAATTAGATTTGGAAATTTATCAAAACGTAATTAAATTAAATTTGACTAAATTCTAGATAAATGGATTACGGAATGAATTTTGAAAATTTATATATATGTAAACCGATACATTAAATTTAAAGTTTAATATTTTTATTTTATATATATATATATATATATATATAGTTTAACATGTAAAACTCTTTTACACTGATGATTTTTTTTTTTAAAGACGAAACAAATTATATATTATATGCCTTAAAGATGAAACAAATTGTTTCATCTGCTATACATCAACAAAAAGATGATGATTCCACTAACTAGGGCTCATTTTGGTTCCTTCCCTACACCATTATGCTCATCATCCCCAAAAGATGGACAATGGAGTGCCACCTACTTCATATTTATAAGGCACCATCGTGGATTACTATATTAATCAGAAAAAAAATCTCTATTAAACTCAAACTTATATGACAATAATTTCCAAGACAGCACGTGAATAGTTGTTAAGATATCCAGACATTTCATAGACCTACCTTTAAAAATTATGGAATTCCTTGATATCCAAATGCGCCAACAAACCACGCTAGCAAACAAAAACCTACACTTTGATTTATATTTACATAACATCTAAGAACTAGACAGATGAAACAAATGGTCTACCTCGTCCGGTAAAGGTGATTCAATTCCTAATCGTCTAAGAACTCTATATCACACCTGTTGAGACAATTTGCATGACAAATAAATGCTTACTTGACTCCGGATGCTCCATACAAAGAACACAATGGGATGCATTTGGCTGGATGTTTATTCCTCTCTTCAACAAGTTATTAGTCGTGGGGAGCCTATTTAAAAGTAACTTCCAAGCAAAGGCTAGCACTTTGGATGACAATTTCTCCTTCCATAACCTTTCACACAACTGTGGATCTGAAGATAAAGGTCCTCCTTGCTTGTCCCCTCTGTGAGCATGCAGTGTGCCTCTACTACAGTGAATTGACCTCCCCCACCTAACTTCTATAACCATGTGTCCTTTTACTCATCACATAGCATCACATTCTGCAGCAACACCACCAAGGATTCCAACATCTATTCCTCCCACACAAACAACCTCCTCTGCCAACCCCACTGCCACCTCAAATAATCCACCGAAAGCCTTCAAAACCTCTAACTGACACCCCTTTTTCCAATGCCAAGTTGTATAGCCTAGGAAAGCGGGCAGATAATGATTCTTCCCCTACCCAGATATCATGCCAAAACATAGTATCTTCCACATTTCCAAGTTTCCTCCAAATATTGTTGGAGAAGCACCCCGGATTTGGATGAGTCAGGCCATCTATGTCCCAAATATCCCTCCACCACATCTGGATCTCGAAGTTATCTAGTACGATTTATCCTGAAATTGACTGTACCTCAGTCTTAACAATGGATTCCAAATGGCAATGTCATCGTTCAAGAACCTCTACCATCACTTGGCGAGTAAACTGAGGTTGAACTTACTCAAACATTTGACCCCTAGTCCCCCTTCTGATTTCGGCCGACAAACATTCTCTCAACTAACCCACTCAATTTTAGATACATCTGCATTCTCTTCCATAGAAATTTCCTCTGTAACCTTGTTAAGATTTTTAACACCTTTCCCGAAACCTTATAGAAGGAAAAGAAATACAGAGGGGGGCTTGTTAGAACCGAATCCAGCATTACTAAACGCCCAGCAAAGGACAATTTCCTTAACTTCCACCCAAAAAGCCTTTTCTAAAATGCTTTAATAACTGGCTTCCAAACCACAGCCAATCTTGGGTTAACCCCCATCGGTACACCTAGAAATTTAAAAAGGGGAGAGCTTACACCACAATTCAGCATGCATCCAACTGCATCTTGAAACAGTGGATCGACATTAAACCCATAAAACTGACTTTTGTTAAAGTTCACCTTGAGCCCTGATGCCATCTCGAATGCTCTTAAGATAACCTTCAGAGACCACACTGTTTGGAAAATTTGATTCCCCCATTAATATTGCATCATTCGCAAATTGCATCAATGAATATTTTCCACCTTCACCAACATTAATATTTTTATATTTTCCTTTTTAAATTGCTAATTGATATAGCCCTGCCAAGCCTTTAGCTACCACCAGAAAGAAGAACGGAGAAAGAGGGTCTCCTTGCTTGATCCCCCTTTCCAGGAAAAATTCAGGTGTTGGGCTTCCATTCACCAGAATAGATATGTAGCTGGAACGTATAATACTTGCTATCCACATCTTCCATCTATTTTCAAACCCCATCCTACCAAACATGTAGTCTAAAAAAAACCAGTTGATCGAGTCGTATGTCTTTTCAAAATCAACTTTAAACAAGAAGCACGCACGGTCTTTTTAGCCTATGTGCCTAATCAATAATTTCATTTGTCACCAAGACCTCGTCAAGGGTGGATCTTTCCAGAGATAAATGTTGTTTGACACTCGGATATAATCTCCCCCATAACTCGCTTAAGCCTTCCAGCTAGAATCTTTGATATAATCTTTTGGACACTCGATATGAGAGAAATAGGGCGGTATTGTGAAAGGTTTTGGGGTCGTTCCATCTTCAGAAATTAAGGTTAGGAATGAAGACTTGGCACCTTTAGGAAGTCTTCCTGATCCATGAAACTTTTGCACCACCTTCACTACAACACCCCCTCACTATATCCCAACAAGATTTATAAAAATTCATTCCAAAGCCATCCGAGCCAAGGCTCTTACCACCCTTATAATCCCACATTGCTACTTTAATCTCCTCAGCAAAGAGCGAATCTTTTAGCTTTTACCGGATCAACCTCAGAGAGCTTCCTAAAGTGTACACCTTCTAACTTAGGCCTACAACTTCGATTCTCTGCAAATAGCTCATTGAAGTGTTTCACCACCTCTGACTTGACCTCTGACACACTGTCCACCCATCCCGAGGTAGATTCCATCGCCAAAATACCATTCCAAGAACATCTCGCTTTAAAGCAATCATGGAAAAATTTTGAATTATTATCTCCACATAAAGCCAACTTGACTCTAGATTTTTGCATCATAGAATTTTCCATGACCCTTTCCGTGTTCTAATACTTTGATAATATGTCAACTCTGGCCCTATGTTCTGCCTCCTCCCCCACAATAAACAAGTTATCTACTTCGTCTAATTCCTTTACCTTCTCCGCCAACAGGTGCTCACTCTTTAGCATTACTTCCGCATTCCACTTTTTGATTTCCACCTTTAGACCTTTCAATTTAGACATAAATTGATAGGCTTGCCACCCTGGGCCCCTGAATGATGACCAAAATTGTTTTACCAAATCATGAAAGGATGCTTGATTCAACCAATGGTAAAAAAATTTGAACGGTTTCGCCCCCCAATTCAGAGCGTTGTCTTTTACCATAACCTAACTGTGGTTAGAGAATTCCCTAGAACCGATCCATTGAGAACATATATTCCACTAATTAATTAATTTTTGGCAAAACAGGAATCTATGTAACCCGCTGGCAGTGGTCTTGTTTGGAAAAAACCACAAAAAATGCTTTCCATAGCAAAACACATCCACCAGCTCCATCTGATATATGAAGAATCAGAATTCACTCATCTCCACCCCATGAATGAAAATTTGAAGTTCCGATCACTTCTTTTCGGCTTGCCATTGCATTAAAATCCCAGCTACGCACCGCCAGACATCCGGGAAACCCCTCTTTGTCATCAATAAATCTCCCTATAATTTCTTCTTCCTTACTATTGAGGTTAGGCCATATACATTGATAAAGCAACATGTCACATCGGACTAGTTTCCAACTACCCCAGGCCCAAAAATCCATCTCCTTGGATTTGCCACCGAACCTCAAACAACCCTTTTTTTCCATATCGATAATAGTACACCACTTAGGCCGTTCGGCGGAAGGTACCTCCATTCAAAATCACCATTCCCCCCAAACCTCCTTACCTTTCACTCATCAATAACTTGGCATTTTGTTTCTTGAAATAGACATATATCAACTTTATTCCTCAGCACCATTCTTCTAAGTCTCCACCGCTTGATTTTATCCCAAAATCCCTTCACATTCAAAGATAGAAACTTCATTTAACTTGTGTAATTTTCCCTGTACTCCGAGCTTTCTTCCCTTCCTTATCTATCCTTTCCAATTTTCTTATTTCATCTATATAATCCTGTTCATTTCCATCTCCCCTTACAACACCTATGCCCTTCATATCCTGCCACATCTTAATAAGGTTTGTACCTTTAAATGAATTGATTCCATTACTTCCTTCACCCCTCTTCCTAACCTGCGTGACCATAACTTCACTAGTGGGATATGATGCAGATCCTGAGTAAGCTCCTGGACTACTTCCTCTTCCACTCCACCAGCCTATTTCACGCCCATTAAAACTTCATCTTCTGTGTTTCTTCCAGATTCCCACTATTCTCCATTCCTGTGTGGCTATATCGTTGACCTCATCCAACCTCACCAAAGACCAAGTATGTTGATTATAAGGCTTTGTTGATACATAATCACCTTTCACACTACTTGATTTTAAGTTGTGATGGCCTTCGAATAGACCCTGGCTTTACAATGATACGCAACAATGTGACGTGTTTCCATCAACCATCCCGGCCTGGCCCAACACATCACCCAAATTCCATTACTTTCGTTGACCAAGGGTTGCAATAGCCGCTTATCTTGGGCCCTCGCATTTTCCTTCTGCTGATGTTAAGCCCACCTCACTTGGCTTTACTTGCTGCTGGAGCACCTTACTCGTAGCCACGTTGATCCTTACATTATCATTGTAGTTGTCTACACACGCCTCCTCTTCACCTTCATCAAGCCGGCCAAGTCCCATTCCACAATTTCCTAAACCAGCACCAGTAAATCCATGATAGAAAATATTAGACTTCCACTTCCTATTTCTTCTCTTTCTTGGAGAAATAACAGTGTAGTTACCATTTAGCCCTTTTATAACAGGGCAGTTGCAACTTAGTAGAGGAAAATTCAAATTTTTATTTTCTTGTTCCTCCTTTGCCCTTACACTAAGGACCTTTATGGATAGGATCTTCAGATTTTGCTCTACAGCTTCCCCACCTTTGTCTTCACACGAACTGCCTTCGGAATATGGGCATGAACCAATTACAATGGCCTCCTCCCATCCATCCAAAACTGCATCTTCCACCATTTTCCCCTCAAACATTAAGTCATCAATCTTTACTCGCACCACATGCTTAATACCTTCATTCACCTTAATTGATATAGCAAAGCGGGCCACGTCCAACCTCTTCTTCCTCTCCATAGGCATGTCCATTCAAATATATTCACCATGGAAGCTTGCCAATGTTTGAAAAAATTTCTCCTTCCACACATGCGGTGGAATACTCATACACTTCACCCATACTAACCTCTCATTGTCAATAGTTGATGGCTTCCACAATCGGATTTCACTAAACCATGACTTAACCTATTCAAAACTAACATCAAGATACTCCCTAACATCCTTCTCTTCATGTGTCTCCAGCAGAACCAGTTCAGCCCTAAGGGGGTTGCCCTTATTCCAAAAACTCCTTCACTGTGCAAGAATTGTTGAGTTAAGTATGTATTACCTTTCTTAATCACCTTCCCCACATAGGTTGACGATAGTTTGGCCATTTACTTTGCTTTAGATTTGTATGAGAGCTCAATCATAGTTACTTTGTTCTTCCATCTATAGTTCGTACGCCCACTAACTTCCAACCCTGCATTCCTCTTCACAACACTTGCATAAGAATTTTTGTTACCAATATGAAATTGTGTTGTGGAGGCACCCTTTTTTTGTTCCGCCATAACATCGACTTTGGCCTGTGGAATCGCCTTTCCAAGCCTCATCCCTTCAAGTTCGAAGTTCCATTTTCAATACCTCAGAAGATTCACCCATATCTTTACATCATCTATAAAAATCTTATCGAGCTTCAAGGCCATGACTCTAGCATCTTCAACCCCAAAAAACCTTGCAAAACCAAAATGCTTCCCTTGTCTGTTTGTCTTCTTTGGGATAACTACCTCTTTGACCCTCCCATAGTACTTAAATATGTCCCATATGTCTTTAGCATGGTACCCATCAAAGAAGTCGGTAAAGAAGAAAGTCGATGTACCTGACCGTTCTGCCTTAAGGCTACCTTGGCTTTTAACTCCTATGCCACTGTACCGTGCTTGGTTAATATCTTCTCTCGTCAGTCTGCCCTTGCAAACCTCACTCCAGCCCTCCATCATCATATTCTTAGAAAAGTGAGGCTTGAACTTTGAAGATTCACTCAAGGATGGTTCAAGATTCATTCATCCTTTTACATTGATGGTTAATCACAATCATATATTATCTGTGAGTGTAAAACTCTTTACACTTCTCATATATATATATAATGATGCAAATAGAAAATTTTCATTAAAACTAATGAGAAAGCACCACTCATTTACCAAATCTAATTCACAATCACAATCTAATTTAAAGTGAAGAAACTTTAACATGAGAAGTGTATAGGTGACAAAATCAACAAACTTAAAAGCAGACTAAAGACATCTTATACTTTAAAGTATTAGTTAATTTGTGATAAAAAAATGTGTTGATTTTATTACCGATTGAAAGAAAAATTATGTTTATAAATCATCATTGATATTAACTTTTAAGTGATGTATAACTTTAGTGGTACTAGAGCCGTTCCTAAAAATAAAAAATTATAATTAAAAATAATTCCCCACAAGGCCACACCAATTTAATTACCTCTCCATCCTGCCGCAAATGTTTAGGCAATTTATTTTTAATTATATGGTAATGGTGTTGGAAAGGAGTCGAAGATGGAAAGAAAAATAATTAAACTTTTTATTTTTAATGGCTAAAAATTGTTAAATGTTATTAATTTAAAAATTTAAATAAAAGAATAAGAAAATGTCACATAAGTCATTAACATGATTACTACTGTTCATTAATTTGTAAACTATGTTAATATAGAGACATCCATGTGTAAACAAAATGACAGGATAATTCGGGTTCTATATACTAGAATTTTTTTGAGAACCATGCGTCACTAGCCTAATTTTTCGAATACAAAAATGATGTTTCACTCTATTTTTCATCTTTATCGAGTTTAGACTTGTCCATTCATTGTTTCAAAAATTCAAAAATGGAAAATTTTCATGTTCTGAGTCATATTTTGACTCAATTGAGGACTAAAAATGAGGAAGAAATAGAGGATTCATTGTTGGTTGGTTGGTTATTGGATCTTGAAAAATTTTGTTTGATTCTCAAATAAACGACTACTTCTCTATCTTTTTCTTAAGGAAATTTTATGTTTAGTACTTTCATGAGTAGTTAAACCTCTTTAGGTTAGATTATTATGCACGTTGATTGAAATTTTTGTAATCAAGTTCTGTTTTAAATCTTTCTTTTATCTTGTTAATTAATTTAGTTAATATAATGTCTTTCACATTTATTAAGAATTATTCGATAATTTGAATATTCCAGCCATATAAATATCTTAAAATATTAAAAATAAGTAATTTTAAAATAAGTGAATTTTATAAAAGTAAATTATTTATATTTGGGTACAATTATAAAGAGTATTTTTTTAATGTTTTTATAAGCCAAAAATTTATTAAGAGAAAAAGATGCTAGAAACTATAAGAGATGTCTACGAGTGAGTATGACAACATATCTAAAGGATCTATAATTTAACCAACCTAACACCTTTGCTCAATACAATAAGTAGGATTCACCACCATTCTATGTGAGAATGCGATATAAGTTTAATAGTGTAACTCCACTTGTAAGAACTCAGTTGAGCTAGTTGCACTATTTATTGGACATCAACAAATCGATCTCGAAATACCGTCACATTTCTGGTCTTCCATATATGTCAAATACTAAACCGCACAAATAACCAAGCTTTAATAAGCTCTTTCAATCCTTCAACAAGGCCTAAGAACTAATAATAGTGATGCCTAGTAGATGTTAAAAAGCTATAGAAATCCCCATCATTAGTAGCACAAAGTTTGCCATACCTAATACGCAACAGAGCAATAAAAATAGGATGCAAACCTGTATCCAACATGATGTCACACACACTGAAATTCCCTTCACTAGGCTGAAGTATTCCTCACCACACCAAATTGTGCCTAATTGACAATCTATCTACATTTAGCTGTCAGATCAAGAATTGAACTATTTTTTTAATGTATTAATTTTCAATTTTTTATAAAACAATTTTTGCATCATCAAATTTTTTTTTAAACTAGTATAGTTGTTTCTTAAAATAAGTTGTTTTCAGGCTTTTTATAAAAAATTTAACTAAATATATAAAAAATTATAATAAGTGATTATTCTATTTAAATAAGTGATTTTTTCATAAAAACATTTAAACTAAATCACCCTTTATAAGACTCTATAGTTTTTTTTATTTGAATTTTAAAGGATACACATGAATTCATAAAATTTTACAAGAAATCTATGGGTTTTGATTTTAATATGTTTCATATATGTTTAGAAATAATCCAAAGTTAATGAAAAGATAATAAATAAATGATAAGGTTTAAACAGAGAAGAGAAAATAATACAACATTTTCAATTTTTTAAAACATTTGAGATGGTTTCTAATAAAAAAAAATTAAAAACTACAATATTTTTTTTTTGCAATATCAGTTTAAGACTTTAAGGTATATGTTGTGGAAGTAATGACAATGTATGGTAGTTAATGGTGAGAGTGATGAAAATATTAATAATAGTAGTGGTTGATAGCATCAGCTATGGTAATCTAATTACATTGCAGTTACAACATTAATGTTCATGATGGTATCACTGATAGTGCTTACAATGATGGATCCATCCAAATAAATAGGTAAACAAAGATAAGAAAAAAAAAAGAAAAAAGAAGTCTAACAGAAATCCAAAATATCAAGATTTTAGGTTGGATTGATACTAAATTTCTATCAAAATCTTAATTGGATAACTTAGACTTTTTATAAGTTATAAAAAATTAGAATTGAATATCATCACATTTTTTTTCTTGCTTTTCTTAGAAAATCTTAAAAATTTTAATTGAATATGACAATTTTTTCATATATATTTTTTCAAAATCTTGATTGAATACCACAAATATTTTTTATAATATATATATATATATATATAGATTTTTTTTAAAAAAACAAATATCATTCAACAATAACTAGAATCCCACTAATCCAATGATGTAAAAATTCAAAATCATATATATATATATATATATATATATATATATATATATATTCTAAAATCCTAATAAAAAAGAAAGAGATTACATTGAGAAAAATATAGGGAATTCCAACATAAATGTTTTTTCTCAATTAAATTTCTACTTGTTAATTGTTGTTAATTCTGTTTATCCAAAATAAAATTGTTGTTAATTCCATCTTTAATTAAAAAAAAATTCAAACTCAATTATTCCTTTATTCCTAAATCAATGACTAATTAATTGATTGAGTTGCTATTGTATCACAATTCGTATGGATATGATAGTATGATACTTTATCTTATGCTAATACTTTGGTGTCCTCTACAGGGTTTGATATCCTTTGTGAGTGTTCCAATAAGTTTTCTTCCACTTGTTCAATGATTTCAATTCATTAGAATATTATGAACTTATTTAATTTTCATTTATTTGTTGGAATTTAATAAAAATAAATTTAATTAACATAATTGGGTAAATTAAACATTTATATATAATATATTAATCTATATTTAAATATTAAATGTAGATTCTACAAATAATAAAAGAAAAATAAGTTTTGCTTTGATTTAAATATTCTTTAATTTTTTTTTTAAAAAAATTATATTCATTTTATCATAATTAATATATTTTCTAAAATGTTTATAATTTATTTATTTTTATAGCTACTTGATCTGTTATGCCAGTACATGTATTCTTTTAATTTTTTTAATAATTTTATACAAGTAAAATTATTGCCTTTAAATTTGAGTATTTAAAAAATAATAATATTAAAATTAGAAAATATCATAATTTATATTTTTTATTGAAGAAATATCTTAAAAATTATTAATCTTGTTGAAATTTAACACAATTAATTTCTTTTTTAAATAAAATTGTGTTGTAAATACCATGGCTTGAATGCACACAAGATCATTTTTTTTTTTACCATAGTTTGTAAGTGGTTATCATAACTTGGTTTCGACACTACCTTGATCACATAAATAGGTTGGTTTTTTCAACATACTAGGCATGCATTTGGCTCGTTTTGAACCATTAGAATTGATTGGCTCAAGCAAAAATCGATGACTCGAACCATGTAGATCTGAGTTGAGTTGAGCTTCGACTATTTTTTTAAAATATTAAAATGACATCATTTCTTATCTTTTTTATTTTTATTTTTATTTTTTATGTAACTTATGAATGTATAAATTGAGAATTACGGTATTACCTTTTATATATATATATATATATATATATATATATATATATATATCAAATTAAACTGAGCTAACCCGTCTAACACTAATTTATTGACTCACTGTCTTGACTGAATTAGTGACCGAATTGATTTTCACAACCATGGTGGTTAGGGTTTGTGTCAACCTTATGTTAATCTTTTTTAAAAAGGTGCTACATGGAAACTTTCAAAGAAGAAAACCCAAGTCATGAACCACAGTAGTAATATGATTATATCAAATGATAGTGTTATCCTGATACGAAATGTATACTTTAAAGAAAATAAATTAACATATATCATTTTATAATTATTTTTTGAGTATGCATTTTTCTTAATTTTAAATACTTTGTTTACAAGTAACTAAATTTTATGTGTTTACAACAAATAATTATTCAAAGTATTTATTGTAAAATTAAAATTTATTTCAGAATAACATTTTTGATAATTTGAAGGATGTTGTTTTAATTAGATGATATCATTAAAATTTTAAATTGGTGAACCTCATCCTGAATTAAATTTAACATTTTCTATTATAAAATCTATAATTATATTTAAAATTTTAATAAAATAAAATCAAATAAAATGTATTGATACATAATAAATTTTTTTCCAAAACAATTGTTAATTTAGAAAATTAATAATAAATAGAATATTGATATTTAATATAAAATATAAAAAATTACATATAAATAACATTATACTAGTCACAATTGCATACATGTAAATTAATTTATTATTCCTTAAAAGCAGTCTATACAAAAATTTAAAATGAAAAATGGATGATACATATATGTTAACTTTTATTCTTAAATATTATTTTAAATTTAACTAAGTAATTATAAAATTATTAATTTTTATTTTTATTTTTATATGTTATAGCAACTAATTAAAAATAAAAAGACTTGTGTCCACACACAATAAATTAATTTTATTTTATTTTAAATTATGAATGATAATAAAGCATTATGAATCTCTTAAAATTTATGAAAATATTTTTCTATAGATAAAAATTCAAGAAAAGATTAATAATATTATTTTGAAATATATAATTTTTAAATTATTCTATTGCATATTATTATAATATTCATGTCAATATTTTCTAATTAACGTAATTTTAACAAATAATTTACAAAAATATTTGATATTATAATTTATTTTTAAATTAATTAAGTTAAATAAATAAATTTTGTCAGAAATAAATTTTGTCAGAATATTAATATATTTATAATATAAGTATAAATTTCGTAATAATTATTTTTTATTTTTAGACATGTAGATTCTTATAAAACGTTGTATATTTAATATATGATATTTTATTTTCTTAATTTTTAATAATATAGTTACATATTATATTTATTAAATATAATATTAATATATTAAAGAAATAAATTTATTTAAATATTTATAAAAATATTATAATATTAACATTAAGTACTAGATACATTAATATCTGTTAAAAAAAAGATAGATTAATGTCTTAATAATATATATTTAAAAGTCACGTCAAATCCTTTTTCAATTCATTTGTTTGAACATACGTTTACCTTGTAAGTTGTGATAAATAAATAAAAAAAAAAAGATAAAAATTCAGGTAAAATTGTAAGAATACATTGATACGGACTAAATAGATTGACCCGACAAAATAAACCCATTTTACTACCTCGAGAGTGGCATTAACTAATATTAATCGTCGAAAAATAATAATTAAGATTAGAGGCAAGGGACCTATTTGTATAATTTATTTTAAAAAAATAATTTTAAATGAAATAATTATTTTTTTTGTTTTTTAATGTGTTTGTCTAAACTGATTTTTTAAAACAAATATTAAAAAAGAAAATCTTGCTTACTTCTTAAAAAGTCGGTTCAAACAAATACTATTTTTTAAAAAAATTAAATAAAATAGGCGAAGATTAAAGATGAACATCATTGTAACATTGCTTAAATAGTTGGAAAAATCTTTATAACTTTAAAGAGATGTTTGGCTTAATTTTCTTTCATATAACTAAATACAAAAATATCATCTTATAAAAAATTATAAATATTCCTGTATAAATATCTTAAAAAATAAAAAATACAATGTGTTTTCATGTGAATATCAATGTTGTGTTACTCTGCTCGGTAAATTGCACTTGATGTTGTTATTCACATGATCCATAATCATGATTATATACTTTAAATACTTTTAAATAATTTATAATACTATTAGGAATGATAGCAAATAATATATTCTATAGCATATGTGGGTAGGAATAAATGTTTTAGTAAACAATTTTTATAGGTTGTATTCTATCTTTGTCTAAAAGCAAAATTTCATTTGTGATGTCGGGGTTTTCAAATTAGTATAAGATTAGAAATTTTTTTGAATGGAAGAAAGAATAACCTTTGGTGATTTCTTCTTTCAAATGAGTTTGTCTGTCAGCCTCCTTTGCAGGATAGTTGGAGGTAGAAGATTGACTCAAAATAATCCTATATTGTTTGTGAAGTATATAATTTTTATATTTTTTTAAGGGCATATAATTTTTATATATGTTAAAAAAATATTATATTAAAAAATATAGAAAACATAAGATATGTTTTCTGAGCATGAGTTAAGACAAGTTACAATATATCCTAAAAAAGAAAAAAAAATCAAAGCAAATTACACATGAGACAATTCATATTCCCTCAAATGCAAAAGTGAGGATTTATTAATCATTTCACAAGAGTATTAGTGTATGATGTTAAGTTAATAGTTTAGGATTTATTACCCGTGTGATGTCACTCTCATGAACTCATTGTGTTACTTGAACTAGTTCTTGTTTGTTGTTCGTGAAGTATATCATTAGCTATTAAAATATATACATCAACCAGTGAAACCTCGTTCAAGGAGTTTATTCAAATGTGTGTGGTCTACATTGATATAGTCTAAGTCTATGGCATTTTCATGGAAGGTCTTTATTGGCAGAATTCAAACTAGAGGAATTTCATTAAAGAGAAATTTTAACTTCAGTTTCAGTGGCCCAACTTGTCCTTTGTGTAATCTTAAAGTTGAAATACTAATTATCTCTTCTTACGTGCTATGTCTTATAGTTGCTAGATGCATATTTATAAACCTTTGGGTATATCTACTGTTATTCCAATAGATGTATAATTACATTAAAAATGACAACATTGTGCTTTTATTTCAAGAAATAAAGCAAGAAAACATATGTGACTCTTATGAAATTTTAGTTGTTTACATTTGACTTTTGAGAAATTGTATTATTTTCAGAGACTGTCAAGTGGATGTAGATCTAATTATAGACTTTAGTTGGGTTGCAACTTAGAAATTGATAAAATGCAAGGCTATTTTAATTATGTGTCCATATTTGAATAGAAGTCTAATTCATTGTTACGTTTATATGTGAAAGTGTAACAAGATATAGTCAGTGACGATGATTTTTGTTATCGTCAAAGAGTAGTTGACATATACTTTACTACAAAGATGAAGAGGTTTTGCTGGTTCACTTTGTCCACCGTGATTCTTATTATTCTGTGTATCGGTAATTTTGTATTCACTATTATACTAGTAAGTTTCTTAGATTAATTAAATCTAAAAATATATATATATACAAAATATTTAATATAAATAAAATATTCATTTTATATTACCGACATTTTTATAAAATAGTAATATTGATAACATTAAAATTTAATAATTAATATTTTAAGTTGATTTATTTAATAAAACTATTTTTTTAAATTAAATATATGTAATATTTTAATTTAATGCATAGCAGATATCACGGGTATAAATATTATGAGCAGGTAAAAAAAAACTATACTCACAAATAAGAAATATCTATTTAAACTTATCCATATTTAAACTATTCGTACGTATTAATAACATGCGAGCGCGAATTATTTTGCTATCAAGATCGCATTTTGACTTTTGTATGGTTCTGTTACGTGTGATGGTATCACTTGTAACATATTGCCATTAATATACTCCCATTTATTTGCAGTTTAAAAAAAATTATAAAAAAGACTAACGTATGAGAAGTAGTAGTATATTTGGGAAAAAAAAAAAATATATATATATATATATATATATATATATAAAGAAATGCGCATGTCCGGGACTGTGAGTTTGAGCTTATATAAGATTCCAATACTTGGTTCCACGATTTCCCCAACAAGCGGCCTTGGCTTTTCTTTCATCTCATCTACCAACTTATTTCACTCCCTCTCTTCCTCTCCTCGTAACTCTCTCTCTCTCCCTCTTCACTGCACTGCACTGCACTCGACAAACAAACAACCTTGTATTATTAATTAATGCAATGGCAATAGACTGCATAGTACAAACCATGCCCATGATGCCCCAATCACCAACCCAAGAAACCAAAGAACAAGAACAGTCACTTGTGTTTGATGCCTCTGTACTGAGACACCAACTTCACATACCCTCTCAATTTATCTGGCCTGATGAGGAGAAAGCATGCTTGGATGAACCTGAGTTACCGGTCCCATTCATTGACTTGGGAGGGTTCCTCTCTGGTGACCCTGTTGCTGCAAGGGAAGCCTCAAGGCTTGTTGGTGAGGCATGCCAAAAGCATGGCTTCTTTCTTGTTGTCAATCATGGGATTGATCAACAGTTGATATGTGATGCTCATCTTTACATGGAGCACTTCTTTGGCCTTCCCCTGTCTCAGAAACAGAGAGCTCAGAGGAAGCCAGGAGAGCACTGTGGCTATGCTAGTAGCTTCACTGGCAGGTTCTCCTCCAAGCTCCCTTGGAAAGAGACACTTTCCTTTCAGTACTCAGCACACAAAAACTCACCAACCCTTGTCAAAGACTACTTATGCAATAAATTGGGCAAGGAGTTTCACCAATTTGGGTAATCAAAATATGTCTCACCTTTTTTTTCCATTTTTTATCACCAATAATTAATCCATCTTTCACTTTTCTTTTCTTTTATTACAATAACTACAATGAGATTTGAACTTAAAGCTTCAAACAAACTACTTAATTTCTCCCCATTAGACCAATCTGATGGGTTATGTTTCATTTGGTTTGACTCATGTTTTTGTATATTAATACAGGAAGGTTTACCAGGATTACTGTGAAGCCATGAGCAATCTTTCTTTAGGTATAATGGAGCTTCTAGGAATGAGCCTTGGAGTTGGTAGAGCTTATTTTAAGGAGTTCTTTGAAGAGAATAGTTCAATAATGAGGCTGAATTACTACCCTCCATGTCAAAAACCTGACCTCACCTTAGGCACTGGACCTCATTGTGATCCAACATCTTTGACCATTCTTCACCAGGACCAAGTGGGTGGATTGCAAGTTTGTGTTGACAACAAGTGGCATTCCATTAGGCCAGATTTCAATGCTTTTGTTGTCAATGTTGGTGATACCTTCATGGTATGTAGTAACGTTCATTACTCTTGACTTTCATGCATTTGTCTTACCAAACCAAAGCAGTGAGCTTAATATGGGTTCATGATGATGATTCAATGTGCTGATGTCAAACTTGTTTGGTTTTTTCCAATTGTTAGGCCCTTTCAAATGGGAGATACAAGAGTTGCTTGCATAGGGCGGTGGTGAACAGCCAGACAACAAGAAAATCTCTTGCTTTCTTTTTGTGTCCAAGAAGTGACAAAGTGGTAAGTCCACCATGTGAATTAGTGGACAATTTGAGCCCAAGGCTGTACCCAGATTTTACATGGCCCATGCTGCTTGAGTTCACCCAAAAGCATTACAGAGCAGACATTAAAACCCTTGAGGCATTTGCCAACTGGCTTCAACGGAAAAAGTAACAGAATTTTCAAGAAGCACATGAATGGCCCTTGCTCTATCCAAAACAAAAAAGTGGCACGTGGAAAATTATTTAGAAAGCCAGATAAAGGAAAAGAGAAGACGTGACACTGGATAGTAGTGAGTTTCTTCATGTTTTGAGTAGGGCAATGGATCACTAGCGTCGAGTGATGAACCCAACAGCGAACATAAAATAGTTCAAAAAGAATCAATAAACAAAATTCTTCGGGTAATTGTGTAATCTTTCATTTGATGCTATAGAAGAGTTCTTCATGTAATGTGCATATTTGATATGATAATTGAAGAAACTTTTCTCAAGGTAATGAAACCTTTTAAAGGAATAACCTTGTGGCCTAACGAAAATAATACACATCACTAGTTGTTAGATCGAATTAAGTATAATTTAAGATTGTGTTTTGTTGAAATAGTAGGTGAAATATTTTCAAATTTAGGAGTTTTCTAAGAGTTAGGAGTTTTTTAAAAAAAATTACTCCAAATAATTTTTTTAATAGATTTCGTATTTTTAACTAATTCTATTTTTACATATTTTATCTTTTAGTAATTCATGCATTGAATATTCTTTTTCCTTCATTTTTCTTTCCTTAATTAATATAATTACAATAGTTTATAATATAAATATACAATTATAGAAAATTATAATTTAAATATACAATTTAAAATTTATATATTTAATTATATAAGTATAATTTAAATATCAATTATAGTATTTATTATTTAAAATATGTAATTACATAAATTTATAATTTAAATGTATAATTATAATAATTTATAATTTAAATATGTAATTAATTTATATTATTAAAGCATGTTATAATTATTTTAAATACCTCATTATTGATCTAATGATTAATGATGACTTTATTTGTCATTTAGTTTTACCAAACACTTACACCTAATTTTTTAACTTTAAGCTAGTTTTTCAGCTTTCAGCCAACTTTTTAACTTTCAGCTAGTTTTGCCAAACACACATTAATTTAAATTGATTAAATTAAATAAAATGCTATCATAGCATTTTGTAATGTCTTCTGTTAAATATGTTTCTTATTATTAACAAAAATTTATTACAATTTATAAAATTGCATAGATCTTATTCTTTATTTAATAAATCTCACCCATTCATCATTGCATTAAAAAGATTCTAAAATGTAATGTTTACATAATGACACCGTAACACTCAGCTCTGTTTGAGTTGAAAGGAAAAATTAGAAAAGAAAGAAATTTAAAAAAAATCTAAAAAAGAATAAAGATAACTCCTTTTCTTAAAATAAATATTTAATTACACATTTTACTATTCAATTATCATGATTTCATAAATTTTACTATTATTTAACATTTTTTTACATATTTTATCTGCATGTTATTAGTAATAAACTAATATAATTTTTTTATGCGTCAAAAAAATGTATTAAAAAGTGGAAGAGTACAAGGTAGACGTTCCAAAAGGTATAACAACATGCATCCGAAAAAAGCACAACACTCCACAATTCAATACAACACTATTAATAATAAAAATCTAACTACGACACTGAAACATTAAAAGGGATTCGTTGTCAAAAGAAAATAAAACAACATCATTTTGTTTTTGTTTTTTAATTTTTTTAAAAGTCAGCTTTAATAATAGGTCAGTTAAAATGTTTGAAAATAACTTAATGGTAAAATAAACAAATATAAAATTTTGAAAAAGGCTGGATGATAAAATTTGCAAAATGTGAAATTAAGTAAAATAAAATCGAACTTTTTTCTAATGTGGTGGGCATACTACTTGTTTAATATTTACTTATTTGAAAAAGAAATAACAATTTTTTTAAAAAAAATAGTAAAATATTTTAAAAATACTTTTTATTATTTATTTTCTAAAAGAGTATGAAATGTAAAATAGAAGTAGTGTGCAAATAAATTTGTTATTCTTTTTAAAAATGAACTTTGATATTTGCACATAAGGCTTTATACCCTTTTTTTTCTACCAAAGTAAGCATGCATAAAGAGAATGAGGATTTCTTTAAAAAAAAAGAGAGAGAATGTGGATTAGAACATAATTTTCTCCTTATTTTATTAAGAAAAAGAAAGAAGTGATAGAAAAATGCAATGGAAATAATATATAAATATCATTATTATATATTGATCAAAGTAGTAATTTGTTTGGTAATTTTTTAGTGTTGGGTTGCTCATTTACTCTAATTGAACTTCCAATACACACAATAGAAATATTTTCGAACATTATGTTTGGATTAAATAGGATAATAAAGACAATGATTCAATCATTATTGAATTATATATTATCTATCTCGATTAAATCGAAACTTGATTTTTTATTTTAATTTTAAAATGATTTAAATGAAATTTATAAACATATAATATAAATGTTATATTTTTAACATTTTATTTTTACTTTTAAATTTTTTTCTAGCATTAAGATATTGAATATTGACATTATAAAAGATTTTTATACCAACGTTTAATTATAATTTTTATTTTTATAATTTTTAAAATATTAATTAATAAAGTCAACAATCTTACTTTAAATGAAGAATTGTAATTTTATAATTAGTGTATATTAATTAAAATTAAAAATAATTATAAATATATACTCGTCCAACTAAGTACAAATTCAATAATATTATTAAAAGACTTCAATTAATATAAAAAAATGATACTATTAATCAATTTGTAGTAATTATTTAAAAATAATAAATTTATCATAAAAATTCATAATTGGATATCAATCTAAAAATTTACATATTCAATACATAATAAATTAACATTGTGATATTTTCTCTTAATTAACATTGTGATGTTTTCTCTTAAATCTTATGAATTGAACCGTAGAAAATATTGGTTGAACTTTTTATGACATAGTACTAATAAATTAACTAAGCCGATCCACCTACAATCATTGTACTTCATGCATCCAACTTAGTATTTCCATTGTTTTCTCCAAAAATGGGTGACAACGAGAAGTCAAACCCTCTACCAATTATTTTGCTAAATATAATTATCTCTGTGAGTATCGTAAATATTGATAGCAGAATATTTCCTCGTAACGCTTCACTGACACTAATCTACGATTAGTTGAAAAATGAAAACAACAAATAGGGATAAGATTCCTTGATTAGAACTGCAACCGCTTCATCGTGTTGGATGTTTTGGATTTTGTTTCCCTGGGACGGTTCAAGATTTGTTCCAGTGTGATATATGTTGTTTTATATATAATTATATATAAAGAAAATGTAATTAATGAATAAATTAAAAAGAATAATAATCTTATGAAACATTAATATGTAACATGAAAAGAAATTTAAAACCAGCAAAACCAAAACCATGAAAAGAAAGAAATCTATTAGCTAGAGTTCACCGAGAATGCATAATCAATAATAAATATAGATAACTATATACCATTTTAGTGTTCATATTTTTTGTGCTAAAATTACTTTTTTTAAAATATATATATATAGAACCTGATGGGGATATTAGAGCCAAATGAAGGTAATGATACTGGAAGAAAACACGTGGGTAGGCTCTGATACCAGAAACCCACGGATCTACAAACTAGCAGAGAATAGGAGAAAAGATGCTATGCATGCAACAGATAAATCGGATTTACGCGGCGGTAGTCCGCACAAGACCGGGTATCAAGAGCTCGGGGCGGTAGAACCTGCCAGTTAGAGCTCAGGTTTTCACAAATATGAGTGAAGATCCAGCAGAAATAATACAAAAGAGTTGTATTGATTGAAGAGAGAGAATTACAAGAATAAGAGGGAGGAGAGAGAGACTTCGGATTCTCAGTCGAGCTCCCCCACAACTGAACCCTCGATTACAATTTATAGAAACTGAAAAGTTACTATTACAACAGTAAATTTAACTATTACAACAGTAACTCGATTTACCGCTACAGTGAACAGTGTACAGTGTACAGTGACTGGCGGCTCCGCTATAGTCAACAGTGATTGAACAGTAACCTTTCGCAAAATGCCTGCGAGTATTGGAGTCAGTCTTCGTCAGACTCTTCGATCTGGTAAAATGAACCGGAGGAAGAGGATGCAGACAAACTGGCTTCTTTCTTGGTCTTTCCTTTAGACGAACTGGCTTCTGAGTCAGTCGAAAGGAGATTCAATATCTGATGAAGATTCTTGGCCAAGGCTTCATCATCTGTTGATGCTGCAAGGGCAGCTGCAATCTTGGCTTTGCGGTTGAGAAACTGGCAGGTCTCTGGGTCTGCCGATTTGAGGCTTTTTGGGTTCTTCTGGAACCATAAAGCCGCTCCTTGAGAATTGGCGTGGGAGGCATTGAACTGATCTCACCATTTGACTGAAGCTTGTTTTCCTAATATTGGAAGGAGCTTCGGATTTGTGGAGTTCTTCTGGTACTGATGTTGCCAGGCGAATATCCAAGCCAGGGAGAAAATTGAAAAGAATCGAAGAGATGGGTGGAATGGATTATTTCCTTCTTCAATTCTTGATTTAAACTGATTAAATCCTGCCTTGATATCTTCAGGAAGGATAGATTGAATTGGTCCGAAGAAATCCCACCATTCAGCGAACCACTGGGGGAAGAAATATCGAACATTTTTCTTGAAATATATCAGCCACGAGTGCCGATGATTTTTGTTTTGAAACCAAAATACATTGGTCCAGGCATGGATATAATCCCAGTAAGTATAACCAATTGGGTCAAAAGGCTGGGAAAATTTCCTTACTTGGTTTGGTTTCTGTTCAAAATCTTTAAAAGTTAAAACTTTTAAAATTTGAAGAGTAGAATGTGTGATAACATTGTTATCGTTTTTATCAAAATTGTGTTTAATAGAAACAGATTTTGAATCCACCAAAATAAACTCGTAAAATTTCCTAGTCTTATTGAGACTAAGAGGTTTAAACAAAAACGTTGGTGGAAAGATTTTTGCACAAATCTTGTTTAGGTTGGAATCCCAGAATTCGGGTTCTATTTGGATTGTTGGATAAAATCTTCCTTCTTTTGGTAGATAGGAAGAAGGTTGTTTTTGATTAATTAGTTGAGGCTGCTCCACCAATTCTTTTGGCTGCAAGGTTAGCTTTGATTGGGCTATTTCTGAAATAATTGATTTCAGGTTCTGATTCCAGAAGGGATCATCAGATTCTTCTGAAAAGATTTGTTTCCATGATTTTGAAGGAAGATTGGTCAACCCACAGTCTTGAAGGGCTTGAAGGGTTGGAAGGGCCATCGCATAGTCGGATGGCTTGGTTACTAGGGTAGTAGACCCTTTGGTTGGTTGCGGGGTAGATGACCCGACTTTGGTAACAACTAGCTGAGTAGATGACTCAGATTTGATGATAGCTTGCTGAGTCGATGACTCAGCCTGGGTCGATGACCCCTGATGTCCAGTCTGCAAGGAGACCTGGCTAGAATGATCATCCTTTACTGAGGATGATTTCTGGCCCTGGGATGAGCCCCGGGCTGATCTTCCGTGGCCTCTTGAGGAGGGGACTTTCACCCGTAATTTTGGAGGTGTCATTTCACATGTGTCCGACCCTAAAGAAATTCACGAGTCAGATAGTCAGGAAGAGTGTTTGAAGTACCTTTGATGTATTCTATCTCGAAATAAAAAATACTTAAGATTGCTTGCCAACGGGCAAAAATTTGTTTTGATGCAAGATTTTTTACATCTTTTTGCAAAATTTATTTGGCTAACTTACAATCAACCCGAACTAAAAAATTTTTATTTAATAAATCAGATTGAAATTTTGAAATACACAGGACAATAGCCAAAACTTCTTTCTTAATAGTAGAATAGTTTTGTTGGGCTTTGTTCCAGTGTTTTGATGTAAATGCAATGCAATTTTCTGTATGATGCATGCGTTGTTTGAGAATACCACCATAACCTATATCAGAGGCATCGGTTTCTACAATCTTAAAGAGATTGGGATTTGGTAGATACAGACAGAGTAACACTTTGACCTGCTGCTTAATTTGTTTGACTAAATTGGTGTGGATATCAGTCCACGGCGGGTGAGACTTTTTGAGTCTGTCATATAGAGGTTTTGAAATGTTACTGAGCTGAGGAAAAAAGTCAGCAACATAGTTGAGACAACCCAGAAATCTTTGAAGTTGTGTTTTCTCTATAATCTGATTGGGGAATTTGTCAGCAAACTCGATGACACGACAAATTGGTTTGATTATTCCCTGAAAGATGTAATGGCCAAGGAATTTGATTCTAGTCTGAAATAGACAGATTTTAGTTTTAGAAATGGCTAGGCCGTTTCGTCTGATTACTTTGAAAAAGATTTCAAGATGTTTAAATTGTTGATCCACAGATTGGAAAAGATAAGAACATCATCGATATAGACAATGCAGAAATTGGAATATGGATTGAATATGTCATTCATTATGTTTTCGAACTCCGAAGGAGCGTTTTTAAGACCAAAGGGCATTACGTTCCATTCGTATTGCCCAAAGGGAACAGTGAAGGCCGTCTTGTAGCGATCACTAGGATGAATTTGGATTTGCCAAAATCCGGATTTCATATCGAATTTTGAAAAGATTTTCGCCGAATGAAGACGGGAGAGTAAATCTTTCTTGTTTGGAATTGGATATCTGATCCATTGAAGAGCTTGATTGAGAGGTTTGTAATTAATGACTAGCCTCGGAGCACCTCGCTCAATTTCAGAGGCCTTGTTGACATAGAAAGCAGCGCAAGACCATGGACTCTTGCTCTTTCTGAGATATGGTCCTGTTTATTTCAATTGTTTTGCCAAACAAAACGGTGAGTCTTTTAGATCGAAATATCTTAGATTCATTGTTTCTAAACATTCGTCTGCATGGGTTAAACATGAAAGAATGTTCTATCCCTGCAGCTCTTCTCTATTGAATCCAATACAAGGTCATGAACACTTGTAACTCAAGGGTTCTTCTTAAAACCAATGATCGGGAAACAACTTTGTTTGTCATGGATATGACCAAAGCAAATGTTGCCTTTCCCAAACTCATCAAGTGGGATGAGGTAGAGTTACCAACCTCTTGGCAACTCGAAAAAGCTATACCAACCCTTCCTCGTCAAACCCCTGAATTCCAGGAAATTAGACAATCTGAGGCTGGTAAGGTAGAAATCATCTTTGATCGGAGAAATTCTTTCTCTTCAAGATCCGAAGCTTCTAGATCGGCCTATACTAGTGCCAGAAGATCTTTTTCTATAGCTTCCCAATCAAATCGTAGTTCAATTCCCAGAATTATTACTCCAGAAATCAATCTTCAAGGGTTAGATAACTCATCTTCTATCCCTAGAAATATCTACAGTAGGACTGAGGAAGACATTTCTTCAGAAATACATTCTCCTACTCAATCTGAAATGCAGTATGGTCAACTATGAATAGTTACACCATAGACAAACCAACCCTTCGTAAGGAATTCTACTCTGAGACTTGGACCTCTCAGAGGAAATGGTTTCTTAGCAAGTTTAAGGGTGACCATAGGTCAAAAATCATCGATTCCTTTTATGAATTTCTTAATCAAGTCCAAACTCATGTTTGTTTCTTTGATTGGTTAAATGTCTACCTTCATAGGAACAAAATCTATCCTCCTTGGATAATTACAATCACAGAAGATCTCTCTATCAATACCTTAACTGTCTGGCACCGTAAGAATGGTCAACTCATTAAGTCCGACCTACCTCCGTCTAGCAGTTATTTCATTCCAGACTTAGAGGATAAGTATTTAGCTTCGTCCTTTAAGTACAAATCAGATGAAACCATAGGAGCCCAAGATATTAAAGCCCTTATGGAACAAAACAATTATACCAATAAGTACCTCCAAGTTTTAGGAGAAAACCTTGTAGGAAAAGCCTCATCTTTAGGAACCAAAGACGATGAGACTTCTTCCATTTCCAAACCATTGTTTAAACCTTTTAGTCTAACTACCGAGACTAGAAATAAATTTAGGCTTATTCATCAGAATTGGACTAAAGCCTTAGGAAAATCCAATCCAGATAACTCTGTAGTTATTCCTGATACCCCTAGTTCTTCATAGGTAGGATTTGTTAAGCTAGGACCAATCACTAGGAGTGTCTCCCAAAAAGACCAATCTCTTAGGATTAACAAATTAGGAACTTCTTCCATAGGTTCCAAGTCTGAGGATGCTGCATCTAGCAGTAAGTCTATTCCTCAAATCAATCCTGTTATTAGTAAGGCTCTCAACTGGAAGCAACCTTCTAAACTCTACTACAATCGAGCCACTGCTCCTGATCTTCTCCTTGAGGAAAAGAATGATCAAAGTCTTCGATCATTCAATGCCAATCAAATCTATGAATGGAACATAGATGGTCAAAATGAGTATAACATCCTTAATACTCTTAAACATATGACTATGGTCTCCACTGCATATCAGACTGCTTTAGATAGCACTGATGAGACTATAGTAGAAATCTTGACCGCTGGCTTTTCTGGTCAACTCAAAGGCTGGTGGGATAATTATGTTTCCGACACTGAGAAACATGAAATCTTTACGGCAGTCAAAACGGACGCTGAAGGAAACGTCCTTACTGACAAAGGAAGCCTATTCCCGACGCCGTTAATACATTAATTATGGCCATTGTCAAACATTTCATCGGAGATCCTTCTATTTACAAAGATAGTTCCGGAGATCTCCTCTCAACTCTTAAGTGTAAGACCTTAGGAAATTTTAGGTGGTATAGGGACACTTTCCTTACTCGAGTCTACACTAGAGATGACTGTCACCAACCTTTTTGGAAAGAAACCTTCCTAGCTGGACTCCCAAAATCCTTAGGAGACAAAGTTAGGGCAAAAATCCGTTCCCAGTTTAACGGAGAAATCCCTTATGATCAGTTAAGTTATGGTAATATCATAGCTTATGTTCAAAAGGTCGCTCTCAAAATCTGTCAGGACGACAACATTCAAAAGCAATTAGCCAGAGAAAAGGCTCAGAATCGTAGAGACTTTGGAAATTTCTGCCACCAATTCGGTCTTCCTTGTTCCAAAAATCCAGGAAAGACTACCCATAAAAAACATTTTCAGCAACAGTTGAATAAAACCAAACGCAGAGTCTATAGGTTTAAGACTCGTCAGTCTAATATCAAATATGGTAGGCCTCCTGATCCTAATCTTCATAAGCAAAACACTAATCCTCCCAATCTTTCTAGAGAAACTAGAACATGTTATAAGTGTGGCCGTAAAGGTCACTTAGCAATATTTTGTCGAGTCTCCTCTAAGATTCGTGAACTTAATCTTGATCCTATTGTCCAGGATCAACTTAGTAATCTTTTGATAAATTCTTCTGATAATTCCTCAGAAGAAGAAGAAGAAAATGTAAAAATCTCTTCTGACGACATCCAAGCTGACGATGATCTTTCCTCCTCTAGTAGCGAAAGTTCTGAATCTCCCCTCATCAATGTCATTCACAATGCTGAGCAAAACCTATTGCTTGATGCTCTAGAATCCATTCAAGACCCTCAGGATAGAAAAGAGTATCTTGAGAAATTAAAGGCAATCCTTTCCAAACCCAAACCTACGCGTTCAGATAATAGGTTTGTCAATAACAAGTTTGATCTTACTCAAACTCTCAAACGAATGGAAAAATCTTTAGCCAAGCCAGTCACTATTCAGGACCTCCAGGCTGAAATTCGTTCTCTCAAATCTGAGGTCCGAGAACTCAAAACTCAATCACAGTTGCACGAGACTATCATATCTCAAATAACTGCAGCTTTATCTGATAACATGGTCCCAAATGACCATGAAAACTGTAATCAAGATTATGAGTCAGATCATAATTCATCAAACGAAGATACCCTCTTCAACAACCTCATCAATCAGTGTAGCATTCAAAAGTTTTATATTGATGTTACCATTATCGTAGACGATTTTGTTCTGAAAACTATCGCTCTATTTGATACCGGAGCAGATTCAAATTGTATTTTGGAAGGACTTATTCTGACCAAATACTTCCACAAAACTTCCGAAAGGCTTAGAACTGCTAGTGGATCAAAACTAGAAATCCAGTATAAGCTTCCTTCGGCAATCATCCAAAAGGATAACCTTCAGGTAGAAACTCCATTTCTTCTGATCAAAAACCTTAAGAATGATGTCATCTTAGGATCACCATTCATCAAGACTATCTTCCCTATTCAAATTTCCGGTGAAGGTATAACCACCCAACATTTGGGAAAAACAATCTTATTCAAATTCCTAGACAAACCCGTCCATAGGAATATTAATCAAAGTTGATCAAAAACTTAATCAGATTAACTTTCTTAAAGAAGAAATTTCCTTCAAGCAGATCGAGAGTCAACTTTCTCTCCCTCATGTCAAAAAACGTATCAAGAGTCTTTCTGATCGTTTTCAATCTACCATCTGTTCTGACCTTTCTAATGCTTTCTGGGATAGGAAAAAACACATGGTTAATCTTCCTTACTAAAAGGATTTCACAGATAGACAAATCCCGACCAAAGTTCGGCCAATCCAAATGAGTCATGATCTTGTCACTCATTGTCAAAACGAAATCAAGAACCTTTTGTCCAAAGGATTAATCAGAAAGAGCAAGAGTCCATGGTCTTGCGCTGCTTTCTATGTCAACAAGGCCTCTGAAATTGAGCGAGGTGCTCCGAGGCTAGTCATTAATTACAAACCTCTCAATCAAGCTCTTCAATGGATCAGATATCCAATTCCAAACAAGAAAGATTTACTCTCCCGTCTTCATTCGGCGAAAATCTTTTCAAAATTCGATATGAAATCCGGATTTTGGCAAATCCAAATTCATCCTAGTGATCGCTACAAGACGGCCTTCACTGTTCCCTTTGGGCAATACGAATGGAATGTAATGCCCTTTGGTCTTAAAAACGCTCCTTCGGAGTTCGAAAACATAATGAATGACATATTCAATCCATATTCCAATTTCTGCATTGTCTATATCAATGATGTTCTTATCTTTTCCCAATCTGTGGATCAACACTTTAAACATCTTGAAATCTTTTTCAAAGTAATCAGACGAAACGGCCTAGCCATTTCTAAAACTAAAATCTGTCTATTTCAGACTAGAATTCAAATTCCTTGGCCATTACATCTTTCAGGGAACAATCAAACCAATTTGTCGTGTCATCGAGTTTGCTGACAAATTCCCCAATCAGATTATAGAGAAAACACAACTTCAAAGATTTTTGGGTTGTCTCAACTATGTTGCTGACTTTTTTCCTCAGCTCAGTAACATTTCAAAAGCTCTATATGACAGACTCAAAAAGTCTCACCCGCCGTGGACTGATATCCACACCAATTTAGTCAAACAAATTAAGCAGCAGGTCAAAGTGTTACCCTGTCTGTATCTACCAAATCCCAATCTCTTTAAGATTGTAGAAATCGACGCCTCTGATATAGGTTATGGTGGTATTCTCAAACAACGCATGCATCATACAGAAAATTGCATTGCATTTACATCAAAACACTGGAACAAAGCCCAACAAAACTATTCTACTATTAAGAAAGAAGTTTTGGCTATTGTCCTGTGTATTTCAAAATTTCAATCTGATTTATTAAATAAAAAATTTTTAGTTCGGGTTGATTGTAAGTCAGCCAAAGAAATTTTGCAAAAAGATGTAAAAAATCTTGCATCAAAACAAATTTTTGCCCGTTGGCAAGCAATCTTAAGTATTTTTTATTTCGAGATAGAATACATCAAAGGTACTTCAAACACTCTTCCTGACTATCTGACTCGTGAATTTCTTCAGGGTCAGACACATGTGAAATGACACCTCCAAAATTACGGGTGAAAGTCGCCTCCTAAAGAGGCCGCAGAAGATCAGCCCGGGGCTCATCCCAGGCCCAGAAATCATCCTCAGTAAAGGATGATCATTCTAGCCAGGTCTCCTTGCAGACTGAACATCAGGGGTCATCGACCCAGGCTGAGTCATCGACTCAGCAAGCTATCATCAAATCTGAGTCATCTACTCAGCTAGCTGTTACCAAAGTCGGGTCATCTACCCCGCAACCAACCAAAGGGTCTACTACCCTAGTAACCAAGCCATCCGACTATGCGATGGCCCTTCCAACCCTTCAAGCCCTTCAAGACTGTGGGTTGACCAATCTTCCTTCAAAATCATGGAAATAAATCTTTTCAGAAGAATCTGATGATCCCTTCTGGAATCAGAACCTGAAATCAATTATTTCAGAAATAGCCCAATCAAAGCTAACCTTGCAGCCAAAAGAATTGGTGGAGCAGCCTCAACCAATTAATCAAAAACAGCCTTCTTCCTATCTACCAAAAGAAGGAAGATTTTATCCAACAATCCAAATGGAACCCGAATTCTGGGATTCCAACCCAAACAAGATTTGTGCAAAAATCTTTCCACCAACGTTTTTGTTTAAACCTCTTAGTCTCAATAAGACTAGGAAATTTTACGAGTTTATTTTGGTGGATTCAAAATCTGTTTCTATTAAACACAATTTTGATAAAAACGATAACAATGTTATCACACATTCTACTCTTCAAATTTTAAAAGTTTTAACTTTTAAAGATTTTGAACAGAAACCAAACCAAGTAAGGAAATTTTCCCAGCCTTTTGACCCAATTGGTTATACTTACTGGGATTATATCCATGCCTGGACCAATGTATTTTGGTTTCAAAACAAAAATCATCGGCACTCGTGGCTGATATATTTCAAGAAAAATGTTCGATATTTCTTCCCCCAGTGGTTCACTGAATGGTGGGATTTCTTCGGACCAATTCAATCTATCCTTCCTGAAGATATCAAGGTAGGATTTAATCAGTTTAAATCAAGAATTGAAGAAGGAAATAATTCATTCCACCCATCTCTTCGATTCTTTTCAATTTTCTCCCTGGCTTGGATATTCGCCTGGCAACATCAGTACCAGAAGAACTCCACAAATCCGAAGCTCCTTCCAATATTAGGAAAACAAGCTTCAGTCAAATGGTGGGATCAGTTCAATGCCTCCCACGCCAATTCTCAAGGAGTGGCTTTATGGTTCCAGAAGAACCCAAAAAGCCTCAAATCGGCAGACCCAGAGACCTGCCAGTTTCTCAACCGCAAAGCCAAGATTGCAGCTGCCCTTGCAGCATCAACAGATGATGAAGCCTTGGCCAAGAATCTTCATCAGATATTGAATCTCCTTTCGATTGACTCAGAAGGCAGTTCGTCTAAAGGAAAGACGAAGAAAGAAGCCAGTTCGTCTACATCCTCTTCCTCCGGTTCATTTTACCAGATCGAAGAGTCTGACGAAGACTGACTCCAATACTCGCAGGCATTTTGCGAAAGGTTACTGTTCAATCACTGTTCACTGTAGCGGAGCCGCCAGTCACTGTACACTGTACACTGTTCACTGTAGCGGTAAATCGAGTTACTGTTGTAATAGTTAAATTCACTGTTGTAATAGTAACTTTTTAGTTTCTATAAATTGTAATCGAGGGTTCAGTTGTGGGGGAGCTCAACTGGGAATCCGGAGTCTCTCTCTCTCCTCCCTCTTATTCTTGTAATTTTCTCTCTTCAATCAATACAACTTTTTTGTATTATTTCTGCTGCATCTTCACTCATATTTGTGAAAACCTGAGCTCTAACTGGCAGGTTCTATCGCCCCGAGCTCTTGATACCCGGTCTTGTGCAGACTACCGCCGCGTAAATCCGGTTTATCTGTTGCATGCATAACATCTCTTCTCCTATTCTCTCCTAGTTTGTAGATCCGTGGTTATATATATATATATATATATATATATATATATATATATATATATATATATATATATATATATATATACGGATAGATAAATAAATAAAGAGATAGATAAAGTGTATAGGATTCAAGATTTTAATATATGAACAATAATTATAATATTTTTTTTGTTTAAATATATTATTTGTCTCTTATAAATGAGTAAATTTTATTTTTTATCTTTTTTTTATCATAATAAAATTTTAATTTTTATTCTAGTTTTAAAGAGCTATCTAAATCATTTTTAAAATTTTTTAAAGTCCTTTCTAAAAAGATTTAGGACCAAAAATAAAATAAAAAACTATTAAGAACCAACATATAAAAAAATTAAGGGATAAAAACAAAATTCATAAATTTATTAGAGACTAAAAACATGTTTAGGTTGTTATTGTTTTTAGGTTATATATATATATATATATATATATATATATATATATATATATATGTAAAATCCATTGATTTGAGACCTAGGGTAAAGTTAATAATTTATTAGTAGTTGATTAATACTCTCATTGATAGATCATAATACGTTTATAACCATAATAATATATAAATATATGTCATAATTGATTTTATAATGTCTTTTTGGTAAAGAGGAGAGAAATATACGAGTTGAAATGAAATAGATGTGTAAAAATAAATGATATATAAAATAAAAATGAAAGTATTTGATAAAAAATAGCTAAAACAATAAATAAAAAGAGAGATAAGTGAAAAATAATACAATATTATAATATTATGTTAAAATATTGCTACTTAAAAAGTTAATATATTCATGAACTAAGAAGATAATAAAATTATACGAGGATATGATAACTTTTTTTTTATAATTTTAAAATTTATTAATAGTGAAGTAGTATTTTTTATTAAAAATAAAATTAAAATAATATAATATGCATACACTATTTTAACTAGCGAAAACATAAGTGCTCTCACATATGTCTATTCGTATGTCTATTTATGATTAAAGTAACATATATTAACTATGTTTAAAGAAGGTTAATTTGTGGTAAGGTAGAACATGTAAATATATGCATTTATTATTGTAAGAGAAGTCATAAAATGTTTAAAAGGGTAAAACAGTCATAAAATGTGGACACTAAAATGTCATATTCCAATTATATATTATAATATGCATATATATATATATATATGTATATATATATATATATGTGTGTGTGTGTGTGTGTGTATATGTGTGTTATAAATGGTAGATTGCTGATAGTAGAACAATTATGCATATATTGGCTATAAAAGTTTTAAAGTAATTTTATGACTAAGGTTATAAAGTTAGGTTTAGTGGCAAAGTTGATGTTTAGAGATTTTGGGTTCAAATCCCCCTTTTGACAAAATATTTTATTTTTTTAATTTTCAAACAGATATAAGGGTAGAATAGATATTAATAAAAGTGCAAATGAAAAGGGATATTGTCTTTACATATAACATAGAAGCAAACAAAAACACATATAATAGATCCATATATATGCATGTGTGTAAGAGAACTGACTATTTACTAGAATATTGAGTTTATTTTAACAAATGAGATGGTTAATTATTTTGTCCAAATTATAGAATTGGTACAAAGTGCTAACATGCTCCAATTAAAAAATAGATGGAAGTATACTAGTAATATGTGTGGGGGGAGGGGGTGCGTGTGTGTTTAAAGAAGGATCTACTTATTCTAAGAGTAAGTTCAAGGGACTTACTTCTCATCCTAACCATTCCTGGATATCTAATAGTTAAGATTAGTTACTCATTAGATTATTAGTTATTCTTGGAGTAATTGGATCTTTTCTCTACCTTTATATATTATATGTGTGTGAAGAGAGATCTACTTATTCTAAGAGTAAGTTCAAGGGACTTACTTTTCATCCCAACCATTCCTGGATATCTAATAGTTAAGATTAATTACTCATTGGATTATTAGTTACTCTTGGAGTAAGTGAATCTCTTCTCTTGCTCTTAAGCATTCGTGGCTAGGGAGTTATGTACCCTTAGTCGCCCTTCGACTGACTCTTCGATCTTCAAGTTATTTCTTGATCTCAAGCACTCATGACTAGGGGGCTATGTACCCTAGTCGCCCTTCGGTCGACCACATATCTTATATAATTCTCCCTAAATTCATATTTCCAACCACCTCATCATATTTGAAAATCTTGTTCTCATATCTTATCTAAATCTCCCCTAAATTCGTATCTCCAACCACATAATAATATTAGAATATTTGTATTTCATGGATCTCAGGATACTAATGCCCTATAAAACCTATAAATGCTCCCACACCCATGAAGTGAAAAACAACGAATATTCATCACCTTAAACTTGATGTTCTGAGTCTAGGTTTACTTTCACTAGGGTTTACTTGGATTTGAGAGCATTTGGCACCCACCGTGGGACCACGGTAAAACCATTACATGCACCCTTATCGCTGAAACCCTTTCATCCTAGGGAATGGTGCGAGTAGTCCACCATTGATAACAATGAAGAACACGTTACCATGGAGCAGATCCTAACAGAACTTGCCAAACTAAGGAGACAAAACGAAGAAGCCACTACCAGGGCCAATGCAGCACAGGCAGAACTCCAAGTCTAGATCACCAGCCTCCGATGACTAGAAAGACAATAAATGGTTGAGATCTTAAGGCAGAACTTCGCTCACACTACCATGTCTAAAGACCAACCTCAGGTACTCTTTTTATTTTATGAGGCTTTTTATCGAGGCCTAACTACCTTCTTTTCAGTAAATTCTAACATTAATAAAAGTAATGGCTATCTATACTGCAAACTGAGGCATAAGAGGCTCTTAGATAAGTCCCGTCGTTATACACTGCAACGGAGGCATAAGAGGCTCCTAGATAAGTCTCGTCATTCTACACTACAACGGAGGCATAAGAGGCTCCTAGATGAGTCTCATCGTTCTACACGGCAATGGAGGCATAAGAGGTTCTAAATGAGTCATGCCGTTCTACACGACAAACGGAGGCATAAGAGGCTCTTAGATAAGTCTCGTCATTCTACAATGCAACAAAGGTGTAAAAGGCTCCCTGATAAGTCCCACCTTTCTACACTACAGTGGAGGCGTAAGAGGCTCCCTGATGAGTCCCACATTTTACACTACAAACTGAGGCATAAAAGGCTCCTAGATAACTCTTATCATTCTACACGACAATGAAGAACGAAGGTGTAAGAGGCTCCTAAATAAGTCTCGATGTTCTACTTTGCGATTTAGGTGTAAGAGACTCCTTGATGAGTCCTACTGATGTACTGAGACTAGGGTATAAGACGCTATTCGATAAGTCACGTCGATCTATTACGATTGAGGCATAAGAGGCTCCTCAATAAGTCTCATCAATCCACTCACTCCAACTATTTACTAAGGTAACAAAATTGGCTTACTTGTTATGATTCAGTAGTCGACCTCAGCCACAAGTAGAAACAACTAAGTTACAAAATAGTGTTTCTTAACCTTGGTAACCGACCTTTAAGATAGAAGGAAACCACCATTAAAATTAACTGTTACAAGTTACATGATAAGTTACTTGAATTTGGTAAACAATCTCTTCATGAGTTTAAAAAAAATCACGTTTAAAATTAACTATTATAAACGATTTCTTCATGAGTTTAAAGAATCACAATTAAATTAACTATTATGTTACCTCAATACACAATCTCTTTATGAGTTTAAAGAATCACAGTTAAAATTAATTGTTATGTCGCCTTGGTATCGATATCTTTATAAGTCAATTGAATCATGGTAAAATTAAGGAACAAAGTGTTAAAGTTACTTAATCATTAGTCTAAGTTGTCTAAGAACCAATCACGTTATAAGTCAATTGAAGTTTTCCAGGCATTGACTACATAGAAGTTAATTGAATTTCGTTAAGCACTCGTAGGTTAAAGTCGTCACTTAGTAAGTTGTCATGATACCAATTGCCTGCTTGCAACATCTCAAAAGATTTGCAAAGTTATTAAGCTATTAAGTTATATTTAATTACCAACGAGTCCTCCAACTTAGCCACTTCGCACTATTTTGGGCACCCATGCCTAGGGGGCTATGTACCCCCAGTCGCCCTTTAGTCAACCCTTCAATCTTTACTCCACTTCTTGTTCTCAAGCACTCGTGGCTAGAGAGCTATGTACCCTTAGTCACCATTCGGCCAACCCCATATTTTATCTATTCATATCTTCAACTACCTCATTATATTTGAATATCTCATTTTCATCTCTTATCTAAATCTCCCACACAAATATGTATCTTTATCTTATCTAAATATCCTCAAGATCCATATCTTAAACCACCAAATAATATTAAAATATTTATATTTCATGGATCTTAGAATACTCACATCCTATAAAACCTATAAATATCTCTCACATCGATGGATCTCAGAATACTCACGTCCTATATTTAAATTTTGTATTTGTAAAATTGTTAGTAAATGTTCCCTATCATGAATAACAAGACTGATTTTTTTTTTGTTATTTACTCTCACAAATTTTCTTGTTTTTTCTCTTTTCATCTTCTTTATTTTTAATCTTCAAATATAACAGTACGTGTCCTATTAATTACGGTAAAGAAAAAAATAACTTATGTAACATTAATGTAAAAATATTAAACTCTATCAATAATGTCATGAATTTTGTTCTAAAAAATTGTTAAGAATAAATAATAATATATATAAACAACATTACATTCAGAATCCAACATGTGAAAGTAAAACAATATTTATGAGATACAATTAGAAACAAATTTACTTACAAGATAAGTAATTAAATAAATCAAAATAAAAAAAATTATTACGAAAATAGTGTGTATTATAAAAAACTAAAACAATTTTAACTGTTATTTAATTAATCACCAATTCACCTTAATGCATTTGTTTAAAGAAAGAGTGTATTATAAGAAACTAAAAAAAATTTACACTATAATGTATAATCTATATAATTATTTTAATTTTAATATTAATTAAATTTTTTTAAAATATTAATTTGATAAATTTAACAAACAATTAAATAAAAATTATAAATATTAAAATGTATAATTATAGTTATACCAAATATACAACTGTATAATTATTAAAAAGAATAACCTTGTTTGAAAAAAAAAATATTAGTTTACTTTTTTTTTATCCTAATTTCTATATTTATTTAAAATTTAAAAAGTGGCTTAAAAAAGTAATTTATCAATTTAAATTAAGGTGGCAACAAGGAAGGTAATTTATCATTTTAAAAATAGATATTTATCTTGAAATTTTTATTGTTCTTTTATATTTGAAATTATAAAAAAGGTGTTACTTTTCTAATTTAAAATTTAAATTTATCTTGATATTTCTACTGTTCTTTTCGATTTGAAATTATAAGAAATGTAACTATAATTTAAATTTTAAATTTATTATTAAACTAGCAAACAACTTCTAAACTTCTGCCCACAAATCTAGTTAGATCTTATACCTTTTTTAAAATTACGTCGATCCGTTTTTATTTTATATTTTATTTTTTTTTAATTTTTCAAATATGGGTATTGTAGGGTCACCTAATTAAGAAATATTTTATGATTACAAAACATTATAATAGTACATTTTTTTTGTAGTTTTATGTATGTTTCCGTATTCATATATAATAATATTTTAAACTTATTTAATATTTTTAACTACATATGTACAATGTATGTTTCACTGAGTACAAGATAATGTTTTTAACATGTTTTTATTTTTAAATTGTAACATATTCTTAAAAAACAAAGAAAGATAAGAAGTGAAAAATATATTGGGCAACATAGAAAATTAAAATTATTATATTTGTAAATTAAATTTGTTATAATGTATTTAATTGTAAATGGTAAAAAAAAATGACAAAATAGAAATGCAAACGGAGAAGCTTGTACTCACATGTGTTTTTGCTAGTTATAATGAAAAAAAATGTTATCTTGATCATTTTGTGTCACTTTTTTTTATTACCGCAATCAAGGACGAAGCAAAAATCACACGAAATAGATAAAAATAAAACATATATATATATATGTATGTTAATAAAAATCACATTTTTGTGGTGTACAAAAATGATTTAGTAGTAAGTAGTATTTCGTTTTCAATAATTGTTTGAAATTATTAACGATAATTAATTTTAGTAAGTTTTATTTATTTAGTGACTTTCTTATAAAAATTATATGGGTAGTTTCAATAAATTTTAATCATTGAGAAGAAAAAATGTTAAAATTTAAGGAGATATGGCTGACAGCCGTCTAAAACTAAACGTATGAAGACTTAAGTTTTGAAATTTATAATTTTTCTGACAGAAAAATAACAAGAAAACTATTAAAATCAAGAGACTTTGAATGATTCGGTTAACCTGCAAAGAGATAAAATCCTGTTTGTTTTGCATTGTGTTTTTATTTTTACATAAAATAGTACTAAAATTATATTTAGTTATAATTTAAAAAATATTTTTTCTAAAAATATTTTAAAATAAACTGAAAATAAAAATATTTTCAATTTTTATAATAATTAAAATTATAAAAAAATAATATTGTAATTATAACAAAAATATATAAATATATTTAAATTACATATAACTATTTTATAATACTTTTAATAAAATTAATTAAATTTAATCATTTTATTTTTTAAAAATAGAAATATTAAATAAAAATAAACATATTTTCTAATATTGAAAACTTGAAAATAAAATTAAAAAATTAAAATAGAAAACATTTGTTCACACCAAACAACTCTAAATTGTTCAAGACACAAATCTTGCTAATTATTCCATTCAAATTTTATATATTAAATTTTAACAATTTAATTGTTAAAATATACTTTTATATATTAAATTTAATAATTTAAATGTTAAACTATATTTTTATATATTAAAGTTTAATAATTTAATTATTGAATACTATTTGGATATTATATATTTATACCAAATTCCAGATAAATATCTACAAACTATATAATTAAGATATTTATAATTCAATATTTAATTTAGTAACATTTATTTATTTATAATTTTAATAATATATTATACATTGAATTGAAGGAATGTTTTTGTGTACAACTGAATGAATATTTTCTTGAATAAATAAATGTTGATGGTTAGTATATTAGTTTTATTAATAAAAAAATTTGAACATATAATTTTTCTCTTTTATCTCACATAAATTTTGTCATTTTATTAACCTTACGTACTCTTATAATTACATGAGAGTACGTATCATACAAAATAGTTGCATCTCTCCACTAATCACAGATAATTAATTGTTAGTATAAATTCTAAGATTATTTTTATTATCGTTAAAGTTAGCAAATTTATCATATAACAAGACATAATTAAATAATAACTTAAAATTATTTATTCTACAAATGCATAATTTATTTTCTCACATATAAATTGATTATTACAATATTACATTATCAAAATATTTAAATTTTGTACTATTATAAAAAAATAGACACACAAAAGATATTAAATAAATTAACTAAATCATTCCTTCTAATTAAATAGGAATGAAAACCAAGTCATGGATTGTGTAAATATATACCTAACCTATTTTTTAAAAAATGCTTAATATTTTTTTAATCTCTCTCCTAGCCTATTTAATTAAAAATATATTTTTTAAATATTTAAACTAACCTTTTATTAAATAGGTCATATTGAACCAAATTTTAAATATACTAAGTCATAGGTCCTATTGTACATACAAGATAACTTATTTCTACTCAACTTCTAAAGAAACTTAAGCTCCATATGAACAACTAAACATTCTTTTGAGATCGTTGTTAGTTTTGATTTATTACGTTTAAATACAAATTTAAAACAAAATAAGTTAGATACTTTTGATTTATCGCGTTTAAATAAAATTTTAAAACAAAATAAGTCAGATAAAATTGAAACTGAAATTATTTTTAACCCCATTTCAAAATACTTTATATTATTTTATTTTCAAAACCAAGAGTTTTGTTTATAAATTTGGTTTTTAACTTTAAATCATTCTAAAGTCTAAAAACTATTACTAATCTACTAATGTAATCATGTCGTCATGTCATTACCACTTATCTTTATTGTCGTCATTGGTATTATCACTTCCAACCACTATTATTAATATCATCATTTTCGTCTATTACATACACAAATTAAAAGATAAAATCACACTATAGATTTTTAAGTAATCATATAATTATACTTCAAAAAAATAATAATATAGTTTTTAGTCCTAACCATCACATATAATTGCATGCCGAAATTTACTTGTCACTTATTTATACAAACATTTATTTAACTGCACACTACCCTTGTCCATGTTGTTATTAATTGTTTTAAATTAAATAGCTCTGCATTTTGTTTAACTGAATTAGCTATCCATTGTTTCTCCTTATAAATTATAAATATCCAAATAATTCTATTGAAGGAGTTGATCAACTGCTACAGAGTTATCAATAGTCCAAATAAATTCGACTATTTTCTTTCTTTTTTCGTACCCTTTCTTCTTTTGCTTCTCTTCCCCTTTTCCCCCTAATAATTTGTTTGGAACATTCTTAAAAATGTATTCTTATTGTTTTTCTGACCTCAACTTATATAACCATCTAATGTCTTTTTATTTTTGTCGTTTAAAATATTTATATGTTACTTCTCCAATCTATCTGTCCTCAACTCCTAGCTCGTAATTGAAGTGTATATACATTCATTGAAAGTGTGGTTTAATCATCATTTCCGCAAGAAAGTAATTGGAGGCTCATCTAATTTAGATCTAGGCGATGCCATTTTCACTAAAGTCGTCTCCTAGGTGCTGCAACTTTATTCTCACTTGATATTTTAATAAGAAAAAAAATACAAAAGAAAGAAAGATGATAGACATATAATCTGGTGTTATGGTTGACTTAAAAAAAAGGTGTTACAGTTTATTTCCACTCCAATTACTTAGTTTATGTCATTCAAATTGCTGTTTTCCTTCTTCCTTATCTTTTCTTATGGTTTCCATAACTTTCCTTAGAAACAAACATAATGTAAGCCACATTATATATTTCTGTTACCACTACCACATTACGTGAGCAAAATGTAAATTAAATGGTTGGTATTGTGGCTACACACTTTGTTAGGGTCGAATTGAATTTACAAACAAAATACAAATAACTAATTTATATTGAATATATTGGGATTAAATTTCTCAAAATTTTCAACTAATTTGACATACATTATTAACCTGATTAAATTCCAATTGATTTTAGATTTGTATATAAATATTTATAAAAATAAGCTTTGAAAATATACGTATATTTATATATTAAAATACGATGAAAATTACTTATAAGCTGAAAAGGATGTTTTATATATAAGTTGAACAATGTTTAATAATAATAATTTTGAAAATGTATAACGTAAAATTGATAAGATATAATTAAATAATTAAAATATAAATAAGATATAAAAAAAATATGAAGATAATTGATGAAATCTGTTGCGTAGATCGAATAAAATAGAAAATTAAGAAAAATATATATAGGGAATAATAAAAAAAAATTACAAAAGTTTCTCTCATGTCTCTGCCTATGTTTTCTTTAGGTGGTACATATCACTTGATTTTGTATCAGGAAAGGCACAAAGGCCACCAAACCAGACGTTATAATAACTAGCAAAATCATATATATATATATATATATATATATATATATATATATATATATATATATATATATTTATATTTTAATATGTTATAATAATATTTTAATTATTTTAACATAATTTTTTTGTTATGTTTATTTTTTTTTTAAATTATAAGACTAGTTTAATGATAACATACTCTATTAATAGTATATTTAAGAATAATAACGGTCACATACACCAATCGAATTCTTCTCGAAAGGCCATGGCATCACATGGAAACTGTTTACTAGCTGTTTGTTCTGACATACCTATTAAGCTACTTCAATACATTAACTATATTACCTATCATTGTAAAAATACTTCCACAGGGCCAAACATTTTTGTGTGCATTACAACAACTACGCTATGCTAGCTGTTGCGAAAAACGACATTTCTTAGTATTTCTTTTACAGGCACAGCCTCTTATCTGTACTATTTTTTGTTTTCTAGCCTCGTTTATTTTTTGTTTTCCTCTCCAAGATAACTTCTTACAGTAAATGCTAATTTGTATACTTAAATGATTAAATTTTTTTTAAAAACACTATTATATTGCATTAATTACTTCATCATTATTTTAAGACATTTTTTTACTAAAACTTTATTAATCAATGCATTCACGAAACTGTCTTATCTTCGAATCCAACCGCTACATATGAGTAACATTCGTATCACTTTATTCTATTTTTTCCCATCTTTATCATCAACACAAACAATTAAAGGAGAAACCAGTAGATATTTATAAGCAATGCATGTTGGCTGCCGTAGACATGGGGGGGAACAAAAGGATAAATTTTAGTTGACACTGTGCATGGTTCGATATATATCTCCTTTGACACTGTTAAATTATACGGTTTGAGATGTTGGTTTGGTTATACATTATTTTGGCAAAAGAGTGGGGTACGCATTACACTGATGCTTCTTCCGATCTGAATAGAATTGGTAAGGGGCCCGGCTCACCATATAGAAGTGGCACGTATATGTCAATACTCAATATATAGAGCTTTTGCTTCCACTCTTTGATATATCCTAGTCCAATTACGACACTTTAAATCTTCTTCTTTTTTTTTCTCTTATGATCGAATAGCTATATTTTTTTTATTTTTAAAAGGCATAAACCAGATTATATATAAATATGGATGAAACAAATAATTTCAAAACGTTTATACACTTCAAAAAGTGTAGTTCCATTGCAAACAAACTATAAATAATTATAGACTATATCTCAAAGAAAATGTCTACCACCAAAAACTATTTCTAGAGTTGCGTACTTCTAGAGGTTATTACACTAATCCGAGAAAATAAAATGAGAAAAAACATCCATATTGAACTCAAAGTTATACATTAATTACTTCTAAAATAAAAATTGAATAGAAAACATAATATTCAAAGACTTTAATGTTTTTTCATAAAAAAAAAGAATTTCTAAATATCTATATACTCCCGCAGATTAAATGTCTAATAAAAAACCTACACTTTCTCTTATGTTTTCCAACCACCCAATTAGAAGACAAAAAATAGTTGATGTAAATTCTCAGATAAAGGTGATTTCACGCCTAACTAATTGAGAACCATGTATTAGGGTACGGATATACAAGACAAGATAGAAATAAATGCTTATTATCCTTCACGTTCTCCTTACACAAGACACAAGTATGTACATTTGATTGAAATTTCACACAGTCAGGAGAAAGAGTAGGGGCAGGAACATAACAAGCTCCATAGCCAGTTGTTAACCTAATAGCATGATGGGCATAGACAGTACCATAGGTTGGTTTCCGATCGAGCTATTAAAGCACCTGACAGAACGGAACCGAAAATCTGGTAGAGGCAAATTGCTTCTAACGAGTTCCACAATAGCAGCTTAGCTTAGTAGCTTAACTCTTTCTACTGGTGTGGCGCTGCTAAATGCTTTTGATCAATAGAACAGGAAGAGGAGTCAGCAAAAAAGAAAGACCACCAAATGTAACGACTTCCAAGATACCCATAGTGATTTGATCTTTTGATCACCTATTTTTGGAAAACCATTTTGGGGAGGCTTTTTATGAAAGCTCATAAGATCAGCTGACAAAACAGAAAGGGATTCAGACTCGCCTGGTTCATGTCTATCGATGAGGGACCTCAGATTGCGCTTGACCGCAGACTCGTAGCATAGGTGAGAATTCTTCATCTTAGGTAATGAAGGTGGGCGGCTCGTCGTCTTTGAAAAAGGAATGGATGATTCTTCCCAAACTCTGTTATGCCTATCCTCCTTGGAGTTTAAAAAAAAATCCCATTTTGTTTTTCCGTCTTCTGTGTTCTTTATGAGAATAACTTCCAATAGTAAATTGCCTACTTCACATATTTGATCGAAGAGCTATATGAAGCAGGAGATACATGCAGCAAAGAGAAATGTTGGACAATAATTTTAAGAAGATCCAGTTTATGATGGAAATAAAAGGAAACCTTAAATCAATAGATACAAGATTATAGTATGTATAGAGAATTAAATATAAAAAGATAGAGGAAAGAGAATTTGTGTACCTCAAATATATTGAATTGAAGTTCTTAATATTCAAGAACAAAAACCCTAGGAATGATTATTGTAGAGATATGAGTTCAATAAGAACTCTTGAGGATTTTACTACCTACTTTCTAGGGGATTATTTTAAAGAATGTGTATTGTTGTTTTAATTTGCTTAATGGGATGACAAATTTATAATCTCCCAGGGTAGGCAGAGACCCCTCAAATGGGCTTTTTATGATTGACTCAACCCATCACAGAGTCAATCTTACTATAATCTCATTCAAATAATCATAAATATATTATAAGATATGATTATCATCATATCTTAAATTGCCAGATAATGATAAAATATGATTGATTAATACCAATCCACTATTATTTCCAACATTCTCCCACTTGGATGGTATTAATCAATAATACAAAGATAAATCATTAAGCTAGAAAGATAATTATAGAGAAATCTTATATTAGACAATGAGAAATTTGAGCTACAAAATAATATCCGATAGGGATATATCATAAATATTTCTCATAAAGTATATAGAATAATGTAGTTCAATAAAATGATACTACATGGTCTCAAGCATCCAAAAATGCTAAAAGATATGTTACTAAAATGATATTACTTCACACATATCTCATAAGAGATTTTTCAGACTCCCACTGATCTAAGACATCAAAACTTAACCAAACCATATGAGTTATAAAACTCCAAAGTTAAGTATTTGATCAGTGAATAAAAAATGTTTAATTAATATAATTTTTTTTTTACTTGACTCTGAAAAATTATATAGGTGAGAAAGCATAATTTACATGCATCTAATTATTCATCATAGCCTAATAACATATGTAATTACATATAGGCTACATAAATGCTCTATAATATTTGACATTTAACTAATCTGAGTTTCAAAAAAGAGTGACTATGTAAGAATCCAAAGATAAGTAGGAAATCCATAAATTCCCTACTAAAACCACATAGACACCTAGTTTATATAAAATGATACTCAGATTATTGTGGCCACAAAATGTCAATTGAGCAAACACTTAGATAATTGGTCCAAACAAAAAAAAATGATAAGTACTTCAATAGTGCAAAATTGTACTCAATAGGAGTACTATCATAATAAGCACTTTTTTACAAAGTAGAAAATCATACTCGATAGGAGTATTGCATCTACAATATACTTATAGAATTTTGACCAAACAAAATGTGAAATTTTGGGTAAAGGAATGCAGAATACTTAATTGCATACCAAAAGAATTAATGTGCAATGCCCAACAAAATGCTCTTAACATCCATTAAAGACGTCTATTAAGATATAATGAATTATATGTATCTCAATTAAAATAGGACAAAAATAAATAGTCAAGTCCTATAAAGTATGTCATATCATAATTAAATGTACACAAGAATATATGACAATACAGATAGAGAAGTCTCGAGCAATGATACAAAATTATATACTTCTAAAATTTTGATCAATTAAAATATGAAATTTGGGTAAAAGAGATGCACAATGCATAATTGTATGCCAAAAGGATTGATGTGCAATACCCAACAGAATGACCTTAACATCAGTTAAAGATGTCTACAAAGATACAATGGATTTTATGTATCTCAATAAAAATAGGACAAAAATAAATAAAGAAGCCCTATAGAATATGTCATATCATAATTATATGTGCACACGATTATATGACAATAAAAAATATAGAAGTTTCGAGAGATAATACAAGATTATATATACTCCCACTAATCCTTAATATACCAAAAATATTAGAATTATCATTAGGGTACACTAGTATTAAAAGTTCTAGTGATAGTGAGATGGTGACTTTATAAGATAATAATAAAAGTGAATTAAAATTCACTATTATTCTACTTAAGGAATTAGAAAGTAGTAGAATAACAAATGATTAATGAGAGAAGTGGTTAAAATAACAAGAATATGAAACCTATAAATTCATCCATAAGAATAAATAATTCTCACAAATGGTTTCATAATTAACCACATATTAATCAGTCTTTACAAAAATATTGACCCCTATGAGGATCTTGAAAAAATAATTACATGAGTGAGAAAATGAATCACTTGATAATTTTACGTAGAATATGAGATCATAAGCAAGTTCTCAAGTAATTATAAACAAAAATTATATTAAGGATATAATAATAAATAGTCTCTAACTCTCATCACAATTTATAATGGACATAGGTTTATTTATATATCCCAAAATAAAGCCTCTAGCTTTTACAAGAATACCATTAACAATATTATAAAATATGGTATGGAGAAATTAATCTCTTAAAATTTGGGATTCCTATATTGTCCTTACAAGAATTGCATACTAATATTGCAAATCAATAGAGAGTTTGTTATACAAGAAAATATTTTACAAGAGACCAATATAAAATCCTTAATATAGATCCCAACAATGTGATCACAAATAATGTGATAAGAAAAAAATAATTTTATCAAGAACATTTGTTTTTTTTTTGCACATGTATGATTAATTTGACATTTAAGATAAAAATCTTATATCACGACAATTTATTTTGTAAGATATTAATTAAAATTCTAATATACAAAATCCTTCCACTTGATAAAGAAAAAATAAGTTGACATAACAAAAAAATATCCACAGGGCTAAATAAAATTCAACTATTTCTTTATAAAATATATATATATATATATAGAAAATTTGCACCACAAAAAATGCAACATTTTTTTTTTGTTTTGAAGGAAAAAATGTCCAATTAAAGGTTATAAGTCATTATGGAACAAAAAGAAAATAAGAGTGTAAATTTTGGTTCCATATAAATATAACTAAACATGATCAAATGAGGGAAATAAACAGAACATTACAAAAATAGGGAAACATTATGTAATTCTAAAAGTTAAGTTAAAAGAGAATCCTTAAGGAAATTACAATGCACTATAACTTATGTCAATAAAATCCTAATACCGATAGGGTATAAAAAAAATCATTAACATAAGCCAAGAAAAGTACATTGTATAACACCAAATTACATTAATAACAATACACCGATAGAGTATAGTTATCATCAATGCAATAAAAAAATAATTATATCACAAAATTCACATAAATGCATCCAAAATAGTGAAATTATAATTATGTAAATGAAAAAAAGAAATTATGCATATTGTCCAATAAATTTGCATAATTTTAATCATATATATTATATGATCAACATACAAAATTCACATTATTATACCCATGATAGACAAGTAATAATAATGCAAATTAATAAAGAAAATTATGCTCATAAGAGAAGGACAATTAAGATTGTGCATAATTAATAAAATAACCTAAAATCAATTTATAAATGATAATTCAATATTAAAGAGAGTACAGTATAACTAGAGAATACAAATACTATAAAGAATTATCACAATGAAAATAGGTCAAAAATTCAATATTATAATAGTAAAAAAATTTTAATTTAATCTTGAATTAATCAATTTTTTTTTATACTCAAAAATACCAATAATATAAAAATATTAAATAAATATGGTATTTTTGAAAAAATAAGAATATAAAAAATTAGCAACCACATTCAATGCTTCTGAGAATGAATTTAACACACGAATCATCATACATGATCGTATCAAAACGACAAAGTTCTCCCTTGACCAAATCACAAAAATATGGGTATAAAAATGAGTCCATGCAACCCCATTAACACTTTCCAAAGTAAAGTTAACACAAATATATTATGTTGCCAACACAAATGACTCATATTGGTCAAACATAAAAAAAAGGAAAACCATTAAGTAATTTTAAAAACAATTTACCCATAATTATTTAAAAGAAAACTAGGTTTTAAAGGGGTAGCACTTAAAAAGAAGTTTCAATATATAATTTACCCATGTAAGAGTAAGAGAATGAAACTTGTTATTTTAACAATAACAAGTAGCATAAACCCTCATTTTTTTAATTTTTTTTTTATGAAAAAGATAATAGTGAACTATATTATAAAATTTCAGTAATAACACAAAAAATCTTCAATTCAAATTTAATTTTCTAATAGAAAACAACCATAATTCTCTAATAGAAAACAACCATAATATGTATCTAATTTAGCTCTGATACCAATTGATGAAAATAAAAGGAAACCTTAAATCAATAGATACAAGATTATAGTATGTATAGAGAATTAAATATAAAAAGATAGAGGAAAGAGAATTTGTGTACCTCAAATATATTGAATTGAAGTTCTTGATCTTCAAGAACAAAAACCCTAGGAATGATTATTGTAGAGATAAGAACTCTTGAGGATTTTATTACCTACTTTCTAGGGGATTATTTTAGAGAATGTGTATTGTTGTTTTAATTTGTTTAATGGGATGACAAATTTATAATCCCCCAGGGTAGGCAGAGACCCCTCAAATGGGTTTTTTATGATTGACTCAACCCATCACAGAGTCGATCTTACTATAATCTCATTCAAATAATCATAAAGATATTATAAGATATGATTATCATCATATCATATCTTAAATTGCCAGATAATGATAAAATATAATTGATTAATACCAATCCACTATTATTTCCAACAGTTTATGTATATATTCTGCTTATTTTCTTTTTAAAAATTAAAAAAAAAAATTACAAGTATTAATTTACATTATTAATTTAAGAAGCAAAAGATGTTTTTGCAATAAACACATTTTTTGGAGTTTTTTGGCCCTTTCTTATTACACAATGATAATTTCGCCAATCTCATCGAATCTTATATAAAAAATAAATAAAACTTATCTTAATCGAGTCTATCTGCTAGCTATAATTCTAGAGATACTGCATCCTTGTAGCTGCAGTTGTTGATTGAAATATATGTTTTTGTCGTATCTGAGAATTTTCAGTTCAACAAAAGACAAAAAATGCTCAATAATTTTTCCTTTGCAGCTAGTAATACAATAGTGAGGATACAAATGGGAGTGAGCCCCACCTCCCTCCCCTTATTGATTAATTCAGAATTGTTTCTTAATTGAACAAACAGAAAATACGTACAGTTTGGCTGAAAAAAGATGATTATCGTTTAGCAACTGCTGAATACTTACAAAGGTATATAGTATTAGCTCGCTCTTGCTATGACTAATTAAGATGGTCCTTTCAGAACTATTAGGGCTATGAGACGACAAAAATGCATTATCAGATTAAGTTGGTGAATGGTGATTCCTTGCCTTCTTTTCCTCACTAAAATATAATTGTTTAAGGCAAAATTTGTTCTCTTTCACTTCAAATTTCATTCCATAATTACGTGCCAGGATGTCCAAACACATGCACGGTTTAATCAAATACACGAAATCTAATTTCTTCTATGATCTCGTCATTTATATTTATTAAATTATATGAGAGGCTGGTGAATTGTCTTGGTAATAGAAGCGACAAAGCTTTTAACATATATTCATTTCCATTTGCATGAGAGCATGACTCATGGCCTGATGGCCTTTTCTAGACTTCTTAAGCTCTTGCTAATGTGTTGCTTGCATGATAGGACTTTCATTCAAACATGAGATCTAGAGTTTTCCACCTCAATTCAATGAATTGAACACATTATAAAAATATGTCCCAAAAGATGTATACCATTTGGGTGAGCTTGTGGAATATATTAATTCTATCCTTTATTTTTGTTTCATATGTTGTCTTGGTTTCATTAGACAATTGGAAATTAATTTACTGTTTGAGAATGATTAAAATTGATTTTTCATGTTAAACGTGTACTGTGTGTTATCTACGTCGTGACACTTGCATACGCATTTAATATTTAAAAGTAGAGGTTCTTATGTGTTTTATGTGGTTACCAAAATTATATTATCTATGTTTTTTTATCAATAATAATTTATCTTTTATTATTTAATTAGATGTGACTTGTACAATTGTGAGATAAGTTGATTATTTTTTAAGATTTAATTAAATTAATTAAACAGTTATGTGTTTTTTAATTATTATTGTTAGGACCACAGTAATGTGATGGTCCAGAATCATGTAAATATGTAATAATTTATTTGTGAATTACACAATCAAATTTGAAATATTTAAGTGTGTGCTTGCATCTAGTTTGTTTGAGAATTGATAATTGTTAAATATTTATGTTTTACAATGTAAATTTACAATTATTTTTACTTATTTTATGAATTGTGAATTTTTTTTGTTTTTTTAAAAATTTAATCTTAGGTTATAATTTAGGTGGAAGTTTATATTTATTGTAAAATAATATGAATGTTGGAAAAATTCTCATAAAGACAGGTAGAATAATGAAAAGAGTAACAAGTAATGCACAGGATAAAGAAAAGTTGAACAAGGACATTCTAAAAAAGGCAAAAGCCTCTCACAGACCTCGCTTGAGCAGTTATTAGACATGGACAAACTAGATTCATTGTACTTGCTTAAGTTGTCCATCAAACCGCTTAAGTGATGTTGCCCTAAAACCACTCAAGCGAGGAAAGGAAGCACCTAAGCGAGCCATCAGTCCTTGTATAAATAGATCATGTTTTAAGAAATAAGGAGCCCTTTTTAAATTTTATACATTGTACGAGTATGAATTGATCAAGAGAGACTAAAAAGCTAGGTTAGATGCTCTGTGAATTGTGTATCCTATCTAAGTTAAGGCATTCCTCCATGGATTACATGTTGAACTAACCTTCCTCTTAGTAGGGTTTGATGTAGCCACAACTTTCCATGTAATAAGAGGATTTTTCCTTTGATTTTAATAATTTATTGTTCCTTTTCTGAATTAATTATCTATTCAAGATTGACAATCTTATTGTATGATCATATTAATTTATTGTGAATCTAAAGACACTTTTGAATTAAGAACTCTTAGGAACAATTGATAAATCACATGCTTAGGGATATGGTATAATTTATTAGCCACTTCTTGAGTCTAAATTTGAGAACAATGAGTAATGTGATTTTCACAATTCATGACTTAAGAATTAAGTGTAAAATTGAAAAAATTAGGTCTACCGTTCTGGGAATAGATTGTACGATTAAAATTATTCTAATGGTAAAATTAATTAAATTATTGGTTGAAAACTATCTATTCATGGTATTAATTATTGAGAAATCAAATCTTGGTAAAACTCTTAAACTACATGTGAATTTTACTCTATACACCAGTTGCTTGCTATTTTAATTTTTGTGTACATTTCTGCCAATTTTACACCAAATTCGTGGTCTAAGCAATTTACTAAAATTATTCTAGTTATTACATGGTTTCTTTTCGAGATGATTCGATTTTACTCTGATCAACAAATTAAATTATTTTTGTTGCAATAATTCCTTCAACAAAGATAAAAAAACACTTGAAAGGAAAAAACATCCTATCATAATTGTTGTTATCATCATTGTTATTGTCATTTTTATTAGCACATCCCTAACATCATTTTTACTTTTTATTGGTCCCTCCTTATTGATCATGTTACCGTTATTATTAATATTATCATAAGAATGAGTAAGAGTTGAAATGCATGGTCAACATTGTTTCTACTCAACATGAAACTATTATTCAACTCTCCTTTTAGAGTTAACATTTTATTTCACAGCAAAAATAATTTTAAAATAAAAAATTCACCACTAATATTTATTAAGGAAAATACTGAAAAAAAATTTAGAGAAAAATAGTCTATGAAACCAAGTTTTGAATTTAGGCATTGTTCATGTAAGGTTAGCACCCTACAACGTATGTTATAAAGACAATTACCCTTAATTAAATGTGAAAAATTATATAACTTTAAAAATATTTATTTCACCCCTTAAGACATACAAATTATTTTTTAATATTTTATTTATTGAGTTTAATATTTTTTACAAAAAAATATTGATTTTAACTTCTTTTTTTCCTCTAGAAGAAAAAAATTGCACACACACACACATATAGAGAGAAAAAAAATCACTTGTCATTGCAAGTATCAAAAGTTTTATTTTGACAGTTAATCACAACCTTTTATATATGGTAAGTTTGTTGACTTTACCCACTAATACTTTGAAAGTCATGCAAATGAAGGTTGTGATTAACCGTTAGTGTAAAACTCTTTTATATTGACAGTATATAGATGTTAAACTCATGTATCTAGTGAGAATAGTGTTTTTATATGAGAATGATAAGAATATTTTGTAGTCATTCAAATTTAAATAGAAGGTTGATATTAAAATAATCCACTTAATAAAAAATCACGCATCTCCTTCACTATAACTTACCTCAACCAGGCAACATACACCAGTGAAGCAACGTGCACCAAGTCCCACTCTCACCACCACCACTATTATCACCATCACCACTGCCATCACATCACTGTTGCCACCACCAACAGTGTCAATTGTGGTGGTGAGGTGTGGGGGTGATAAGTTGAAGTGAAGGAGACACGTTTAATTAAGTTGTTTAAATTTCAACCCTTTATTTAAATCTAAATTACTACAAAATATTTTTATCCTTCTCTCATAAAAACATTTTCTTAGTAAACACGTCCTTCTCTCTCTATGTACACAAAGGACATAACTAAGCATGGAAATGATTTTGGTACAACCTAATGCATTGCAAATGCATGTAACCAAGAAAAAATGTTGTGTGTATTTGCATGTTGTGTTTATTTTTCTTTGGGTGAACTATGTTTTTGGTATATGAACTTTATTTAAATTTATGGTTTTGGTACATAAAATTTTTGTTGACTAGTTAAGGTATATAAACATTTTTTCCATCTAGCATTTTAGTCATACTGTTTATTTTAGTCGTTAAGTGGTAATGTCACAAAAAAATTTAATTAATAAAATAAGAGTAAATTATGTTTTTGGTATATAAACTTTTTCAAATTTATAATTTTAATACAAAAACTTTTTATTGAATGATCAAGATATATAAATTTCTTTTCTATCTAACATCTTAGTTTTTCTGTTTATCTTTGCTATTATGTGACAACCTGTCACTCCATTTGTTATTATTTTATTAATTAAATTTTTCAATGGTTTTATTACATTTTATGGTAGTGTTTTGTTGTCACAAATTAAAAAAAAAATATTATTCATCTTCTTTCCCAAATTTTTCATCCTCAATTCCTCTACTTACTCCACTACTTCATTCTCACGTGTCCTCTCACCTCCGCATCATGTAAACTTTGCTCCTTTTTCCATTACTTAATACCCATTTCCTTCCTCATGCCTACTGCCCTCTCTATTCCTTATTTCATAATATTTTTCAAACAATGAATGAAATTACATTTTTTAATTTAAATTTTTATTTCATAATATTTTTTTAAACACAATGTTTTTCTTAATTAAGTTTAAAACATATTTTTTAAAGATTATTACAAAATATATTTTTTTTCTCAATATTTTCAAACAAAAAAAAAATGTTTGTATACCTTAATTGGTTAATAAAAACTTTTTAAACCAAAATCATAAATTTGAAAAAGTTCATGCACCAAAAACCTATTTTACCCATAAAATAATAATTAAAGTGACATGTCACTACTTAACGGTTAAAATAAACGGAACAACTAAAACGTTGTACAAAAAAGAATATATGTATACCTTGACTAGTCAAAAAAAGTTTATATACACAAACCATAAATTTAAAAAAAAAAATTATATACCAAACATATAATTTACCCTTTTTCTTTTATAAAAAGATGTAGAACTAAGGTCTGTGAGGCCCAAACTCAACGTTAAAACCGAAGAAAAACTCACCGAAGTATTCCATTATATGAAAATAAAAATTAAAGGGAGCTGAGAGTGTGTTATGTGGTAGAAGAGGGTTCCAAACCCTTCTTTGTGAGCAGACTCTTATGCATGGGATCATAGCGTCAGCATTGCGGTTGCATAAATGGCGGAGGGTCAAATTTAACGGAGTCAAGAGCAGTTCAAAAGTAAATGTAGAGATTCGCAGTTTCCAAACAGAGTTGTGTGTCTTGCCTTGTAGTATTTTGTGGCTTCAACATTGGCTCCAATTACTCCACAACCCCTTTTTTCTCCCCCTCACAACTCCCATCTCTTCTTTTTCTAGTACTTATAGGCTCAAAATGATGATGATAGTAAACAATAGTCAACTAAATTGTACAATTCTTAGCTTAAATTTGGGAAAATTCAAACATTGAAAATGTAATAGAAGATCTTGCTTGATTATGTCATGAAATTTGAATAGATAAAAAAGTAAGGTTAAATAAAATTGATGCACCTAAATTTTTTTAATTTTAGACATTGTGTTCTTGTATTTTAAAATAGTTATATTATGTTCCAAATTTTAAAAATATGTGAATTGATATCCTTTCTGTAAATTGTTGACGTTGACAATTAATTGAGTATATCAACTGTCATAAGTAAGAAACTTGATAACATGACACACAATTACTACTTAATAAAAGAGTTAATTAACATTTTAGGATTTAATCCTAAAATGTTAAATTAATCCTTTTATTAAGGTATGTCACGTCATCTAATTTCTTACACCTGATGATCATCACACTCTTTGAAGGTTTAATTACATGTTTCTAATAAGTGCAGCGGAAAAATAACAGATCTATTTGAGTTAAATTATGCATACTGAGTAATAAGGAGGCAACAAACATTTAAGAAAAATACCTTAGGAGACTGTGATATTCTTAAATATTCTCCTTCAAATGTATGAAAGTCCTACTACGCGTGTATCCACACTGAGATCGATCTTGTTGTGTCAACAGTTGACATGTGGAACTAAAAAACTATCTGTGACCAATGAATAATTCAATGAAAGATTTTAAGGAGAGAATTGAGGAAAAAACATGAGTTGTTCCTCTGCAGGTCAGGCTTGTACATATATTACACTGACCTTGGTTTTTTTTTTATTTGATTTTATCCTATCTAATAGGAACCACTTCCCCATATAAGCATGTTTAGTTGCTATATTATAGGAATCCTCTCTCTCAAGTCTGTTGGCCTTTTATTCAATTTCCAGTAACTAATCAAATTATATTAAATCATATTTAGAAATTTGATTAATCAGTTACTAGCCATTGGAAATGCTTTTGACTAAGTCTCACTTAATCAGTTTTACAGATACTCAAACTTTATATTAATTGTATCTTTGGTGCTAGCAAAATATACAATAATACTCCACTTAAAGAAAATATATTAATTACATAAAATTAAACTCTTTAATTTAATCAATAATATTTCCCATCCAACAAAGATCAAAACATTTGTTAGTGTGTGACCTCTAGGTTCATTACTAAACCGGTAGTAAATTAACTCATTAATTTACTAGTCAAGGTTGGCGTCTAGCAACACTCTTTAACGGTCGGATAAAATGAAATATCTTTTACTTTAGAACCATTAAAAGATTAATATAATATTTTCTTCCATCTTTGTAGCTCTATGTTAACTCTAGAATATGGTCTAGTTGTCAAACTCTAATAAGTTAACGCATGATGAATGACTTAAGAAACTCCTTTCTTCTTTCATTCATAATACTTTGGCCAAAATCTTTATTTCTATAGAGCTTAAACTCATTACTAAGAAGTTGATGGATGCTTTCTTGATTAATCATTAATCCTACAAGAATTTAATTATATTCGATAATCATTCAACTAACATCACGAAGCATTAGGTGTCTGATATCAAAACATAATATATAACTTGTTAATTATCATGATAATCTCAAGTCTAAGAAAATTATATATTTCTTGAAAAGAATTTCCCATCGACAATTCAAAGGTAATATTAACCATTAGGAATTCTCCTTTGAATCAATTCAATGGTCACATCTCTATATGTACCATCTATATGTGTAATTTAATAAATGAGATCTATTAATCTTTAAGAAAAAGACCATTACGCATATATGGATCTATCCAGATTAATGATGTCCTATCATCAATAATCCTATGATCTAGAACCCTTTAAATTAAAAATTATATAAGACTTACTTCTCATTATAATCTCTATTATATTAACAAGTCTTTAACTTTAATCAAGAATCTTATCACATGAATTAAATAAATATGACAACGAAATAGATAATAATAAACACGATTATTATTATTGCTAACATGGCAGATTGGATCTAGGGCATACCTCAAATCCAACACTCTTAACGTTAACAATTCACGGAAGGGATATCAATTCAAACATTTTTTTAAATTTAGAGACATAATGTCGCAATTTTAAAATACAAAGCACAATGTCTAAAATTGAAAAAATCTAAGGAAATCAATTATTAAGGGTGTTTCTGAAGTTACAACAATGATATATCCTGAACAATTTACTAATTACTATAACAAGATGTTATGTCAATGACTAATCACATGAGTTTTTAAGATTTAGGACAATGGATTATTTTTATCTATAAAACTATAACATGTCTTTGAGCAAAATCCTTTTAAACACTAACAAATTTTAGACAAAATATTTTGTATAAAAAATATAGCTTAATTAGAAGAATGGAGACAATAATAATCCTACTAATGTGTGGTTATAGATGTGTGTTATGACATATGAGAATTAATTCTTCACATTATTATAGTTAATAATTTTATTTTTTTTACGTTACAACAATGATATATTTTATTTGTTTAAAGAAATATAAAAAATATATATATAAAAAATTCTACACATTGTATTGATTCTTAAAAAAAATATTTTTTAAAATGATGATTCAATTAACCCAATCTGCTTAATAGCAAGTTGAGTTAGGTTGAATTTAATAAAAAAAAAATGAAAACTCAACCTGATAAGTTATGATTAGATTAGTTTTAAATTTACCTAAGCCCAATCTAACTCAACCCATGAACACCCCTATCAATTATATTTAAGTCAAAAAATTACAAAAGCCAGTGCTGTGAAGAGTTTATAATCAGCAGTTTGTAAGCTGAATTTTCTGTAATGGATGGCAAGTGGAGGGCTGAAAGGAGTGGTTGAGGGAAAATGGATCACAGCGGATTCAGAGCCACAAGATTGAACCAGAGGTTTACTATTTACACTCCCATACTTGATAAATACGTCTTTTTTGTTTCAATGGTCCATTGTGCCGTTTTGTTGTAAAAAACACAAGCATCTGAGTCTAGTTAGCAGTGATGATGTTGTAAATAGTATGTATAATATTTTTAAGCAACTCTAAATGACTCCAAAAACCTCATTTAGAATCAAAAAATAAAAGTTCAATATTGGAAAAATTAATAAAAACTCAAAAAAAATTGAGTCTCTAAAGAAAGAAAGGTAAAATTGTGAATTTTACAATTTTAGAAACTAAATATCTTTATTTTAAATTAAGGTATCAAACCTAAGAATTGAAAAAAAATAGAGGACCTAATATTTTCATTTTAAAATAAAAAAATTACATATTTTTCAAAATAAAATATAAGAATTACATTTAAAACCATCTCTCTTTTACTCATCCAAACCCAACAATTAATGTAGTGTAAATTGATAACTTGCCGACTTTTTATTACTTCTCCTGGACACCCACAATTTTTGTCTTATAACCATAGTTGGCAAAGATAGAACTTTGCCCAACTTTAGGGCATGGAAGCGAAACAAAAGAAATGTTAAGAAACCATGCTTCATGACTCAATATATTAGTTGTTCACCTAAAAAAAAGACCCGATATTTTTAATTTGTTTTTCAAAGTGCGTCTGTAAAATCTTAAAGGTTTTTTGTCCTAAACATTTCATCAAAAATCACTTTTAATCTTTAAAATTTAAAAATAATTTTTTTTAAGCTTTAATTCACTTTTAGTCATTCTTCTCCGATTAATGTTATTAAAAAATTTCTGATATAAAGCATGTTTTTTGTACTTGTGAATCACTTTTCTCCTCAATTTTAACCTTCTTAATATTCAATTTCACATCCACAGCAGCCAAATACACCAGAACTGGTAAACGAACAATGTTAATAAAAAAATAAACTAATTTTAAAGACTAAAAAATATTTTTAAATTTCAAAAATCAAAAATAATTTTTTGTGAAACTTTAAAATTTATTTAACCAATCCTAAAATATGTTTGACAAAAAATAAGTCTATTTAGAATGCTTCCTTAATATAGGTGTAAGGGGAACATGGAAACACAACAAATCTTGATGAGGTAAAGTATAAAGGCTACCCAACAGTAAGAATGTTTTTAGTGTGTTTTGATTTGATTTTTACCGTAAAAATTACTCGAACTAAAAAAAAAAATTAAGTATGATTTGGTTTCAAAGTATTATAAAGATTGTAAACATTTAATTAGCAATTTGGTTTGGTTCATTTTTTACGGTTATAGAAATACGTTATTAAGGGTTATTTAATTTTATTTCTAATATTTCTAAGAACACTTAAATAGTTTGTTTTAATTTGAGAAATATTTAAATATATATTGCTAATTTAATAAAAATCAACCTTATTCTAAAACTACCTAAAAAATAAAATAGTATCACATATCTAATTAGTAGAAACTATGACAGTGTTAGTGACAATTATTTATTTTCCACATAACTATATTTAATTAGAACATGAACCATGTCATATATTCTAAATTAGACATTATTAGGAGAAAAAAGAATAAGAGTTATATATATATATATGACGGTTTAATTTAGTTTTCAAATTTTAAACCGCAAACTAAATTGTACTGTTTAAAAATTTAATAAACTAAATCAATCTAAACCATTTCAGTTTTTTCTATTGGTTTTCGATTTTTAGGTTAAACTGGTTAAGTTTTGAATATCCCTGTCCAAAAGGAAAATATCTTATAAAAAGAATATTTGACATCCATTAATATGTATATATAATATACTGCATTGCATGCAAGTAAAGAAAAAGAATCTTTGACATCCATTAATATGTATATAAAATATATTGCATTGCATGCAAGTAAAGATCTACACTGTGATAATTCAATTTGTGTGAAATCAGAAATTTATATAAAAATTTTGTGAGTTTTGCGGCCTGTTCGCATTAAAAAAAATGAAAGTCTTTAATTTTTTTAATTTGTTTCATTTTAAACTATTATAAAGTCTTTAATATTATTTAATTTCACCGCACAGCAACTTATAAGACAATCATTAGACATAGTAAAAGTAATTAATAGTTAAATATCAACAGTGTAATTTTAAATATCAAGTTTAAATATTTTTTAATTTCTTTCTAAACGCACCCTATTTAAATGTTATTTATGTGGAAGCTTTCAGGTTAGCTCGAGTTTTGTAAGTCTACTAAATCCTATATTTTTAAGGTTCACATATTGTGTAAGTTGTTGGCTTCGTGTGTAGTCCTTGCCCTAGAACTAAAATAATACCCATCTCTATATGCAAGCCACCAAAATAGAGAAAAAAAATGTTTTTATGATAAATGAGTGATATGATAGAGAGAAAGAGAGAATTTTAAAAAATAATGAAAGTGAAGAAGAAGTGTAAAAGTATTATAAGGCCGGAAGGTGTAAAGTTCCGAATTTAAGGTGATTATTATGTAATTATTCTCTAAAAGTATTAATTGTGTTAAGGCAGGAAGTCTTTTTAAACTAGGATGAGAATTACACTCACTCCTACGGATATAGACCAGTTTAAACTATAATTGGAAAAACCTGAGATTAAGGTTGGGTTAAGTTTTTTCTCGTCTTAGAAAATCGGAGGTTGGTGCGAGAGTGACTTTGTTAGTTTCCACGCGTTCTCTACCAAGCTTCCTTATTTAATAAAATTTATACGTATATTTAAACATGATTGTGCAAAAATGACATTATTGTTGTTGAAATCACAGTGCTATGAAAGATGTACTGTGAGTATTGATATACTTTTTAAATTAAATATAATTAAAAATTTAATATATAGTTTATTTAATAAGCAAGTAAATTTTTATTGTAAAAAATAATACAACTGATTAATTGTGGAATATATCTAAATAAAAAAATATCTAATAAAGATAGGGATAAGATTAAAATTTTATATCTGCTTCGTTTATACCAAAACCTAGATGTACTTTCAAGGATTAGGGATAGGAAGTTCTAAACCCACTCTGACCCCTTTGTCATCCTTACTCTGAACATGTTTAAAAATGTATTTAGGAACAATGTAAATTAATTGTGTTTAGTCATTTTTTAAATTAATAGTTAATTATACCTCCAATTTCTAAATCCTAAAGTCATTTTGAATATAAGTATGCATTAATAAAAGCTTTAGCCAATTTCATGTATTAATAAAAGTTTTTTGCTTCAATTGATTTTCCCAGTTACACGTTTTTCTGATTTAGGGAATGTCAATTAGCATTACCCTTTATTTAAATTAATATATAGTCTTTTAAATTTTTTTCCTAAATTCTCATCTTATATGTGATTCTCTTTCTTCTTTACCTTGTATAATTTTCTCCACCCGTACTCTCGTTACTCTCTCTCACCTTATTTTTGTCTTTGTCCTCTCTCTCTTCTCTCCTCATTTTTTGGTTATTGTATACATATAATATAGTTATTTAATTTCTTATTTTCTTAGCATAGTAATTTAATTTATTTTTTTAGTATAGTAATTTATTTAATTTTTAGTGTACTTAATTTATTATTTTTATTATAGTTAATTTATTATTTTTTATTATAATAATTACATGTTTATTATATTAATTTACTTAATGAATTACATTTTTAGTATAATCATTTAATTAAATATTTAGTTGGTGTAGGTAATTAATATAGTATAGTTATTTAATTTCTTTTTTGTTAGTATAGTAATTTAATTAATTTTTAGTATGCTTAATTTATTATTTTTAGTATAGTTATTTAATTTATTTTTTTATTATAATAATTATTCTTTTATTATATTAATTTACTTAATAAATTAAATTTTTATTATAATTATTAATTAAATATTTGTTACTATAGTGTAGTATAGTTATTTTATTTTTTTAGTAGAGTAATTTAATTTTTTTTTATTTTTTTTAGTATAGTAATTTAATTTTTTAATGAATTACATTTTTAATATAGTAATTATTTGTTTTCTCTCCTATTACTCTGCTATAACTGTTTGCCTAAGAGTAATATGAGAGATAAAATGAAAGACATATAAGTCTTTTATCATAAGAGTAAGTGTTACTTTAAATTAAGACAAATGTTAATTCAAATTCTTCTACTTCATGCCATTATACTATTTGTTGGGTCATTCCAAGAAAATTTTAAATTAACAACCAAAATAATTTGTAGCTATTTTTTTGTTAATTTATAAGTAAAATATTAACTATAATAAATTATAAAAATACTACATTAAATATAGCATGATATTAATAGTTAATACATATTTAATTTATTTTAAAATACTACATTAAATATTAACTAATTAATTAGGAAAAATAATTCTAATCAATCTGTAACTATTTTTTAAAAATTATAGTCTTTTTTAGTTAATTTATAGCAATATTAAATTTTAATTGAGAAAATGATATTAATAGTTAATACGTATTTAAATTAATTTTAAAATAGTTACTAAATTTTTTGTAACGACAATTTGTAGAAAATCTTAAATATTTTTTAATAGTGGATTAACCAAAATATGGTTTGGGTTTAAAAAAATATATGTAATATTTTCTCCCTTTTATACATTTGAATCCCTAATTTTAATTGTTATATTTTCAAGGCAATTTCTTTTAACATCCTCCATTCACTATTCGTAACGCCATGATTTATAATTTTTTGCAAATTCTCAATGTACTCTTACTTTTATTTGATTTTTAAACTTTTGAATTTATCTTCTTTTATCTTCTTTTTGTGCATGATCTTGCTCAATTGTTCCTCTTGTGTGTCAAACATCAATTGTCACCTTGTGTCTTATTGTGTATTCCTCACATTCTTGCAAGTCTTTAGGGTATTGTTTGTTGATTTAAGAATTTTTTAAAAGAAAAAACGCAATTTCGTTAAGGTATGACTTTCTTGATTTAATGTTTATGATTTAGAGTTTAAGATTTTTTTGTGTTTTTTATTGATTATAATGACTTAAAGTGATTTTGTGTGACGATAGTGGAGGTTTTGCAGTGTTCTAGATCAACCGATCCAGAACTCACAAAAATTATCTTTTGAACCACTTCTTACAGAATACATATGTGATACACTTTCGAATTTGCTGATTCGGAATGTATACAATGTGTTTCGGGTCAACTGATTTAGAATACATTATGTACATTTTAGATCATCGTGTCTGGAATACATTTTCTAAATATTGTTTGCCTTTTGGATCAAGTGATCTGAAATGCAATTGTTAAATCTATGTTTGCCTTTCGGATCAAATGATTTGGAATGCTTTATGTGAATTTAAAAATTTGTATTCCAGATTTATTGATCCAGAACACTGCAAAACCTCAATGACCGTCATGCTAAACCACTTTAGTCCAATTATAATCAGTAAAAAATGAAAAAGAATCTTAAACCATAAATCATAAACCTTAAATTGAGAAAATCATATCTTAACAAAATTGCATTTTTACTTTCAAAAATTTTTTAAATCAACAAACAATACCCTAAAGACTTGTAAGAATGATTAGGAATATACACTAAAACATAAAGTGACAATTGGTGTTGAAACACAAGACAAAAAATTGAGTGAGATCATGCACAAGAACATGATAAAAAAAGATAAATTCAAAATTTTAAAAATCAAATATGGGTAAGGGTACATGGGGAATTTGCAAATTATTATAAACTTTGGGGTGCAAATAGAAAATAGGGTGTTAAAAGAAGTTGCCTATTTTGAAACATTAAGTATTTGAACCTGTTCTAATCGAGTTTGGTAGAACCTGTTCTAATCAAGTTTGGTAGAATCTGTGCTCTCTCAAGTCTTGGGAATTAAGGGTTTCGGGGCAATAGATGAATACCAACAAAAGAGACTTTGACGTCCGAGTCAATGTCAAAATAAGAGAGTGATTAAGAGTGAATATAATTAGATATTTAGATGTGAGATTTAGCTATCGTTTTATACTTATTTTTTTAAGAATTTTGTCCCTAGTTACCTTTTTTAAGAAGATTGGTTTCCAGATATCGAACTCATATCGAGGTGTTCATGATGTCCAGATAGATGCTGGGTGTCGAGATGTAATCTTGAGATAAAGTCACGATGAGGAAGGGTACTAAACCCATTACTCTTTTATTTAGTTGGTTTGTGTATAATTTTTTATTTAAATACTTAACTTTACAATTTAACTTTTTTTTTCATTACTTCCTCTATGCATTTTTTGTTCACTTTGGACTCGTATCAGTCCTTTTGTCTTCATTGAGTTAGAGTTCTAGATCCACCACTCGTCTTGTGTCGTATGAAATTATTATAAAAAATCATAATGGTCAATTCAATCGAGACAATACAACCTACTGTACACGAGTGTATAATGGATAGTTGGGATTTTATAGGCACGTTACATGAAGTCTTCAAATAAACTTCACTCCATACAACTATAAAGTGACTTATGTTTAGAAAATCGTACAGGCCCGATCCGTTTAATCGGTGAATCAGTTTTGTACTTTGTTCGATTAATACAGAAAATCAATAAGTAAATAATTAGTTTTAAAATTGAAAAATTAGTAAAAACAGTGGTTTCAATTGGTTGAATTAGTTTATAATTTATTTTTAAATTTTTTGGATTCTATTAAATATACTCTTCTTTTTTCTAAATTCACTCCTTTTAAAATTAAAAAATTAATAAAAATAAAGGTTAACCTAATAATATTAAGGTGTATTTAATAAAAATTCTTTTTCTTTTATAATTAACTTATTAATAATTTTTTTTCTTTTATAATTTTAATTGTTATAATAAATTAATAATAAAACATAGTATTTTAGTATAACCAGTTCAACTACTAGTTCAATAACAATTAACCAATGAACCTTGAATCAGTACTTTCATTGATTTGATCATCGATCTAGTTTTAAAGACATAGCTAGTAGGCATAGCAATGGGGCAAGGCGGGGATGGGTATGACATTCTCATCCCCATCCTTGCTTCTGAAACTCATCATCATCCCTATACCAGTGGGTATGAGATTTATGTTCTCATCCCTATCATGTATCAGGTATACTCGTACTCATCTTATACCCGCAAACAAAATATTATAATAATATTTTAGTAAAATATAATTTGTTTGAATATAATAATATTAATTTAAAAATTATATAATAAAGATAAAATTTGTAATTTGTCAAATGTCAAATATTTTCTTTTTTAAAAAAAAATAAATGAATATTCTAATAATTGAAATAAGAGTGGAGTGAAGCAAGTAACGAGACAGGTACAGACATGAAGTAAATATGTTTTCATCCTTGATTTAACAAATTGAATATTTTACATACTCATACTTTTGTCAAATCCAAAATTTCTCATCATTTTCAGGACACATTCACATATTACCCAGAGATATAAATTTATTTACCATCCTAATAGTTAGCGATTATTAAACTATGATGACATTTTATAGGCTTTGAAATCTAGAATTTTTTTTTACCACGGAAATCTAGATTCTTTTTCATGGACTCACGAGACTAATTTAATATTTGATCTATAAAGTTCAAACTCCAAAACTTTTGTAAAATAAACAATCGAAGCAAGCTAGGCCGGTCCTCAATTATGGGATGACCAGAAAAGGTTTTATGCTTTGTTTACTAAAAAAGAATGAAAAGAAATTAAATGAAAGTGTGAGGATTAAATTGAATGAGAAGAGATGAAAGAGTATAAAAGATATTAAATGAAATTGTTTGTTTGAGATGGAAAATAGTATAAATAAAATGAAAAATGTTAAATTAAAGTAATAAACATATGTTCAAATTCAATCAAGTTTATTTTGTTTTCATATTTCTATTTAATTTATATAAAATGAGACCTAGTCCAACACCAATTTGATTTAGTCCAATAGTGATCGGCATCAACGTTGTATTCTCTGCCGAGTGGGAGAGTTTGCAATAAAGTTTGATTGAAGTGACATGAAGGATAAGGACAATGTGCAAGATGATTTTTTGGGGAGAGTTACATTTGATCTCATTGGGTTTCCCATTTTAGGTACTCCTAATTAGTCCCAGGTTAGGAAGAATCAAAGGAAAACAAGGAGAAATTCTCAAGTTGGATTCACTTTCGAATGTTTATTGGGGTTGGGTACCATGTGGTTGATGAATGTAAATCGCAACCAAAACAATACAATATGCAAGTAATTTAAATTGGTTTGATGAGAAATTATATAATAATAAAATAAATTTTAGTGAATTTTTTGTACTACGAATTTTGTGTAAAATTTGGAGAAAATTAAAAAATAAATTTAAAGTGCAAAAGTCGTAGTGACAATTTGTTAACCATTTTATATGCGTAGGAAATTACAGTGAAGAAATAAGAGGATCGTCGAAAGAGAGGAATAGAGTTTAATCTATTAATTTGTTGAGTTTAATTAGTATATACTGAGAATAAAAAGAATTTTATACTAACGTTTATTTACAACTTTTCTTTCGTATGATTTCTAAAATAATAATTGGTAAAATCAACAATCAACAAACTTATTATAAATGAATGAGTGTGATTGAATATTAGTGATAAACATTTTATATTCACAATGCATAATATTTTTTAGCTTAATTAATATGCACTAACAATATAAAAAATTACCTGCCATTCCACCACAATTGTTTATTTATGACTTTTAAAGTATTAATGAATAAAATTAAATAAAATATTGTGATTTAATAATGGATTTAATTGGTATAAAAAATAACATTGTAAAGATATTTACATTTACATTGAATGACAACTCTTCATTTATGGTAAATTTGTTGACTTTACTTATTACTCTTCTAAAAGTCATATAAAAAGTTATTATTGAATGTCAGTGTACAAATCTTTTACACTGACAGAATATACCAATTAAACTCTTTAATAATATGTCAATATATATTAATTAAACTCAATTTTTTTTTCTTATGAAAATTAATATGGTAGAGTTTGTCCCTATAAAACGCCTAATTCCAAAAAAATAAAATATACTCAACAGTCAAACACCTATTGCCTTGTCCACATTAGAATTTGACAATAAATTATACTTTTAATACACAATTATTTAAAAAATAAAGTAACCTCTCGTCCATATATATAGAACACACTTCTAATAAAAATAGGTAAATAAGTTAGTTATATTTTTTTAATATTTTCGCTGTATTTATTTTATCCTTATTAATTATCATTAATTTGTTAGGGTTAAATAAATACTTGTAAAAAAATTATGTACCACTATAACTTCTTCTTCTTTTTTATTTTTTTGAAAAGTATTGCACCCTATTTTAATTGAGTTTTTTTACCAATATTGTATTTCTTAAAAATAAAATTGAAATTAACTAGTTTTCAAAGTAAGACGTATTATTTTTTCTCGTTCAAGAACAATTAAAAAGTACAACTATTAAAAAAAAAACAAATAATAAACAAAATCTTTAATAAGGAAAAAGGACCACAATGTCTTTTACATATTCTATTAAAAGACAAAAAAAAAATTAATAAATATCGAATTTTTTTTTTTAGAAACTAGATTTAAATAATTCATGCACCACATAGTTTTTATTTTAAATATTTGAAAATTAAAATTAGTTTTATGTTGTACATTCATGTATTTTTGTTTCTAGTTTTTAAAAATATTCTTTTCGTTTTAAAAAAATAAAGTTTACTAACAAATGTGTTTTTTATAGGTAAATTTTAATTTTAGTGTATTAATTTTTTTAATAAAAGAATCTAAATTCGCAATCTCTTTTTTTGGTATTGAATTTATATAAGATTGTGATTATGGAATATCTAGTAAGAACAGAATAAAAAAAGAAAATAAATATTTTATTTAATTTGAATATAAAATTATATTAGATTGGAGAAGTTGTAACGAATAGCTAGATTCAAGGACAAGGTGAAGGCATTATTTTTTAGTTTGGAAAATGGAAATGATATACATGTTGGAATTGGTACGAGCAAAATAACTATTTGTGGAGGGGTTGAAATCATCTTTGGTTGTAAACATTTGAAAGTGTCCAGTTAAAAAAATCTCAATCATTCATTAAAAATTCATTACAAGTATTTATTTTTTTAGATGTTGAAAGTATTAAATAATAAATAAATGGAAGACTAAGATTTCATCTAGTTTTAGAAAATTAGAGAGGATCTAACTCCATTGGTAGAATGGAGCATTCACAAGAATGGAAGTTGTAGGTAGTGGTAAAAACAAACGAGAAGTAAAGATGGAGGAGGAGTTGGCCTTTTTTATCCAAAGATGGTGGTTTAAACAAAAAATTACAAAAAAACTATGATCAATTAAATATTTATCAAAATGATATAGTTTGATGGTCAAATAACAACACTCCAAACCATTTAGTATTTTTTTACATGGTTTCATGTAAGTGTTTAGAGCAAAATGCCAAAACGTTTAGCATTTTGCAAATAGCATAAAAAACACTAAATGGTTTGACATTTTGCAGAAACACGAGGCTGAGAATGTTAAACCATTTGGTGTTTTAATCCTGAATAGGGTGTTTGCATCACGTTCTTTGCATGCATCGTGCATACGACGATTGTGTTTGCTTCCATGGGCATGGCACAATGAATTATATGAGAATAACACAAAGGGCAACAATATTGCAACAAGAAGATTAATATTGAGAAAGGGGAAGAGATGAGTGAAAAGTTTTGAGTGATATGTTCTAGGCCCTCTAGGAATGCGTGTGTTTGCCAATAGTGTCCTTGCGACAGGCGCAACAAGCCCACGCCTTAATCCTGAAACCAAATCTATTCTAGGACACCCAATAGAGCACAAGCTTGCTCTCCCTCTATGCCAACAATCTCTCCCTCTCTACCACAACTCAGCCTCACCCGTTGTGGGCTGCTTAGAAGATGCAGGGATGGGGACTCTGGTTCATGCTTATGTCATCAAGTAGAGGTTGAGTTTAATAAGTTTGTTATTAAGAAAGGGGTTTTTTTATGATGGTCAGGCTCAAAATGGCGCTGCATCATTTCTTTGAACCATCCATGTTGAAGGGGATGTCGAGAGCACGGTGGATGACAAAGGAAGCATACATAATCCTGGTATGCTCAATGGACACAGAGAGCACAACATTGACACTTGTTTAGAATCAAAATGCCAAATGATTTGGTGTTTTGAGTGACGTGTCTTTGCAAAACGCCAAACCATTTGAAGTTTTTAGTGTTGTATGCAAAATGCCAAATAATTTGGAGTTTGCTATTTAACAATCAAATTACACCATTTTAATAAATATTGTGCTGACTACACTTTTTTTGTAATTTTTTCTTTAAACCATCTCCTATGGTCAATAAGTTAGAGAGTTATAACTTGTAAGAGAGAGGATGTGAGTCATGAATACTATAGGCAAAGTCAAAGACGTAAAACAAGAACGATATTGAATTAGAAAGACGTGTTCAACTAACAAAAATCTTATAAATTAGTCTCCTTTATACTACCATTTAAGTAAAAAGTATATATATAATAAATAAAGGAAGTATCGAGTATAGAACCATTCTAAAATTTAATATGTAGTTTAATTAATAAAAATAAAAAATTTAATAATGGAATTGATAAAATTTTCAATCACTTTAACCAATGTCTTAACAAACTTAAAAGTACAATATTAGTTTATGTTTAATAATGCACTATTAACTAGGAATTATACAGACAACAAAACACGAGTTTGTTAATTTAAATATCCTAATCGTAAACTATTTGATGAATGAATTACTTCCATTTGGAAGACAACCTGAAAATATTACTTATTCTGTTATTTATTTATTGTTATATTTTGGGAATAGAAGCAATTCATTGTAACAGTATTGGTAGAAGTGTGATCCCTAAAATAGCATGATGAGATGCGAAAAGCAAATGTTATTTTGATGCGAGGGAAGTAATAAAATGTTTGAGTAGGCAATGAAGTTGGGATTGGTGATGAGGACTACGAACCTCACTTCCATGATGTCCCCCGGTGTTAAAATGGGTAATCACTTGAACTCCCTTCTGCTGTATTAGAATGGCCAGAGCCATCTGATGATCCACAAGTGGGTCCCCAAGGTAGCCACTCACCAGAACACGCCACGCAAGTTTCCTCACCGTATCCAAAACCGCAGGCCCATCGCCAGCCCTCGGATTGCAATACTCGTGATCACGGTCAACCCCAACGGGTAACGACAACTCCCACAGCAAATCGCACACGTGCGGCGCCAATACCGGATCCTCCGCAAGCCTCACCTCCGAACCCACCCTCATTGTTCCTCCGAAAAACGCTTGACTCAATATCAGCCCTCTGATCTGAATCGGCTCCAGGTAATTATTGTTCCCTGCCTCCGCAGCCACACGTAGAGCAGCGTGGTACGCGATGTTCGCTCCGGCGCTGCTTCCCATGAGGTAACAGTTAGAATAATCCGCGTGGTTACGCAACCAATCGTGTGGTTGGGCTTTGATCCAGTGCAGCGCTTCCACTGCATCTTCGTACGCCGCGGGGAGTCTGTGTTCTGGTGCGAGGCGGTAGTCTACGGAAATGACGATCGACTTGGTGTCTTTTGCCAGGTTTACGCAGGCGTCGTGGAAGAAATCTGAGGCCGCGCTGAAGAGGACGAAGCCGCCACCGTGGAAGTACACGATTAGAGGGAGCTTGTTCGAGGCTTGATCCACTGCTTCGCGGGGGAGGAATATTCGGGCCCAGGTTTTGTTTGATTGGTTGATGGTGGCATCTTGGGTGAGCACTGGGAGGCCCAGATCTCGTGTGGTGAAGATCTGTGGGTCTTCACGCAGCCGAGTGATCGTACCGTCAGAGTTGAGCGCGATTTTGAGATGCTGGAACGGATCAACTAGGCTAGACATAGTGCTTGCTATAGTTCCCTCGCCTCTTATTTCATCCTTGACTTTTATTCGTGTGTGTTTCAACAAACCTCTTTGTCTAATCTGCAATGAGCTCAAAGCCAACCTTTATCTAATCTGCCGTGAGCTAGAAGCCACTTAACATTTAATGGTACGAAAGACAAATACTTTGAAGTTGAAGAGAATCTTTTACTTGTAAGGCAATTACTTAAAAAATATATTCAATTTGTTAAGTTAAAAATGGAGAAAAAAAAAATAAATATACATATTTATCTCATTCAGTAGTTTTGTATTCATCCTTATCTTTGATTTATTAAATTAGTTTTCAAATCAAATACTTCCATATCTAGATTTTTATTTTCTTTATAAATTATTATTTTTGGAGTAAAGAAAGGTTAAATTTAGAGTTTGACATTTATGTTAAAATAAGTTTTACATTTAATTCATAAATTACAAATTTTATATTTATTAGATAACTTTTAAATTAATATTAGTATATTTAAATAATTTATTTTTATAAAAAAAATATTATATTATTTTTTGCGGGGTATATGACATTTACATGTATATTCGATACCCGATAAAGATGAAAATGATGACATAGTTATCAAACTCTCAAATTAGATCTGTAACTCTTATTCGTTTACAGGTTCACCTACCTCTGTAATTTAACTCGTGTGCGAATTTTTTTTTAATAAACTTTAGTTAAATTCAGTAGACTCTATGTAAACTCTGAAAATTGTTAGATTTACTATGGAGTCATTAAGTCGACAAATTAAGTTATTTTGTACATATATACACTTCTTCCTATTTTCATTTAATTGTTGTTGCCTGTCTCTAAAAACATCAAACTTTCGTTTTCCAAAAATACCATCGATTATAATGTTCTATCATTATTATTACATTTTTGCACTTTATTATTTAATAATAATATATTGTCAAACTTAATTATTTAAGTATTATAAAATTTATGGTTTACTATTTCTTTTATAAGCCAAAAATTTATTAAAATCTCATAAACAACGGAAGCACAAGATATACCTCCAAAAAGGTTTAGCAACACTCATCAAACAGCTGCCATAAGATAATTTTGACATGCAACATGTACATTAGTATAAGAATTCTAAACCCTAAACCCTAAACATAAAATTTGGGGTTCATTATCCATTCAACATGAGAATGTGTGGTGAAATGAGTTGTGTGACACCATTCCTATGATAGAACGAAATCATCTGTACCAAATTAGTGTCTCATTTTCTGTATCAACCAATCAATAAACGTCATGTCATTTAATAAGCTATATAAAATATAAAAAAATTATAAAAGAAAATTCATTAAGTGACGTGGTTTTTATTTATTGGTTGTGACAGAAAATGAGACATTAATTTGTGTTAGAGAATTTTCGTCCTCCCATGACATGAGGTGGACAACTTGAATTATGTCCTGCAAATGCATGCCTTTTGCATCAAACATCCTTTTCATTTCTAGGCTTCCAAAGCTGTCAAATTTTAGCAAACCACAGAAAAGACTATGCATCCCATTGTTGCCCTGCTCCACTGACCCTCTGAATGGATAAAAGTGACTTTGAATCGTGTTGTATAGGACTAAAGATAGACCATGCCAACGACAAAGTTCTTGTCAAACTTGATACGATATGGGACAAGTTAGAAATAGATGTGCAATTGTTTCCTCATATCCACCATAGAGCCTGTAGACCTCCTCACCAAATTGCAATATTTGCCTTTTCACCAGATTGCAATATGATTTACTATTTTGATGTATTAAGTTGTTTAAATATTTAATTGTATGTTATTTTATAATTTTTTTATTATTTTATATAAAGTAAATTCTTGCGAATCTATGAGTTGGGTTTATAATTCGAGTTTATCGTATTCCCACGAGTTTATATAGACTCTCGGATTTGATAATCATGGACTAAACATAAATCTCATATTCGTTAAGTACAAGAATGAGATGGTCATTTGTTGTCATGCCTATTCAATGGTTATTTGTTATCTCAAAGAAATTTATAATGTCATTAATTAATTAAAAAATCTGGAAACTTCTTTGTAAATATTTTTAAGTAAAAAAATTAAATAATTAAATTACATTTCTTTATAAACTAGTAATTTATTTAAATTTATTTTTAGAAACTTTTTTATATATTCTATTAAAATTAAAATTAAAATAGATGTTTAATATCGCATTCAAAATTTAAAATAGTAGTTAGTATGAATTTTTTTCAATGCTTAAACATCAATTTAGAATGAAGAGAGTAGTTTTTAAATTAGTTCTCTCATTGATATTTACTTAAAAAATATTTTAATGTTATTATTATAAAAATTAACAATTTTCCGTGTTACAATATATAGTTAAATGATATTATAAAAAATTCAATGTATTTTAACTAATTTTTACATAAATAAGTTTTATTTTAACAGTTGTTTTATTTTTATCGAGTATTTTTTTAATTATTTATAATTAATTTTTCATGCAATATTATAAAAAAACACCTGTTATATACATATAAAATAAAATTATTCCTAAAAATATATATTGATGGAATTCGTCTTAATTATACTATTTTTCAATCTTCTCTTTTGACATAATTTGTTTGGTCTTAAATGAGGAAGAAAATATATATAATTGCGTAACGTCTGTATAAAAACTTTAAACTTATAATAAATAGGATGGACATAAACGAATAAAATATAGTCACATATATATAATATTTTAATTTTATCTATTTAAATATAAGTTTATAAAATTATATATTTATATAAGATTACGAACTCTCCTTAAACTTGTACTTAGGGATGGGTATACGGATTTCTCTTGATTTGTTTAAGCTCGACTTGTGAAGTTCACATTTTAAATTTGAATTTTTTGAGATTTTTATTTCACTTGTTTCATTTTCATTTCCCACATATTGGTGTGAAAAATACTAATATATCATTTACTTTTTACTTCTCCGACTGTGCACTGTCAGACAAAAAAAAATTGTAAATTTTTTTACTTCTTAGACAGTGCACGAACGGAGAACAAAAAAATTTGCAAATTTTAAAAAAATTATTACTCATAAATGTTATTAGTCTCAATTTAATTATAACAAAAAATTAAATTACTGATAGACATTAATTTAATTATAACATAAATAATTAGACTCAAAGTAACTAGAGTAATTAATGTCGTATAATTAGATTCAAATTAATTAGATTAATTTGTAAATTTTTATACTTCCGGGACAGTGTATTGTCGAATAAGAAAAAAATTTAAGAGAATGTTTCATAATAAATTTTATATTTTATTTATTTTTATATTTTATCATATAAAATTTTAATAAAATGTTAAAAAATTATATTATAAATAAATTATATTATTAAAATATAAAATTTTACAAATATAATATAAATATTATATATAAATTTCTAATTAAAATAATAAAATATAAAATTTATAAATATAAAAGTTTATTAGGAGAAGGTTTTCTGTAATAAACTTTTATATTTTATTTATTTTATATTTTAAAATATAAAATTTTAATACAATTTTAAAAATTTATGTTATAAATGAATTATATTATTAAAATATAAAATTTTATAAAGATAATGTAAAGAGTTAAATAATTTTTTTAATTAAATTTTTTCTTTATTTGAAAAGCTTATTTCATAAAATAAGTTATTTTATTTTAAAATGTGAGTGGGTGAGGTTAATTTATTAAAATAGGTATTAAGACAAATTAGGTTAATTTATTATGGTAAGTGTTAGGATAGATAATTAGGTTAAAGGTATTTTTGAATTTTTCAAAAATTATTTAGGTGGGTAGGTGTTAAATGAAGAAAGGGTAGGTGTGAAATCCCAACTTTTTTTATGAGTCAGTATTCGGTCCGTGAAGTCTAGGTGTTTAACGGACCAGTCTGTGGACCCACATATACACATATAGTTTTTTAAAAATAATTTAAAAAATTCTAATATTTTTTAAACTAACTAAATTATAATATATTTATACTAAAAATTATATCATTATTTATAATAATTTAAAACATTAAATATTTTTAATATTAAAAATATAAAATATCATAATTTATAACAAAAAAGTCATAAAATTAACACAAATTAATAACCTAAATAACAATTTTATCCTTTTAAAAGAGATATGAACCAAGTCTGTGAGCCTGCAGATTTAATTAACAAAGTCTGCAAGTTGCACATACCAACCTTAAATTTCAGGATTTTCATTTCACACCTACTAAAATTTTATTTAACACTTACTACTTTTAATTTTTTTTCAAATACCAACTTTATCCTTTTTAACCCTAACTTAAAATACTCTCTTTTCCTATAATTTATTTTTTCTCTTTCCTACTCTCTTTCTTTATTCTCTCCTCCCACTCTCTTTTTTCTTCTTTCTTTCCTCTTCTATTATTATTATTATTATTATTATTATTATTATTATTATTGTTATTACTTCTTCTATACTGTACCGTCGGAGAATAAAAAAAATTGTAAATTTTATACTCTGTGATAGTGAAAAAAAATGGAGACCAATGCTAATTGGCAATGGGTTTTAGTAGATGTTATTGGGTCAAAGATTGTGAATTTGTTTTTTTTTTTTTTCAGTGAAAAAGAAGGATTTCAAATTTGTAGACAGAGACTACCAGTTACAAGACAATTAAGAGGGCAATTAAAGAGAAATTGGTATTGCATACTCACCTAAAACAAAATGCTAAATAACTTGATTATGCTTGACTTGAGTGTAGGAATATCTCTTGCATGGAGCTTTCGAGACATACTTTTTGGACTTCTAGGAAACTTACTTTGCTTTTTTGGTTAAGTCCAGTTGCACGTTTAGATTTATCAAAAGATGTACTGCAGATGTTTTTATTTTTTTAAAAATTTTACATAATAGTCCATTTAAAGTTATTAAAATATTCCCTCCGGCCGGGCAGATTTTGTTTACAAATTGCAACACTGATACATAAATAATTTGGTTGATTAACTTTAGATGGGAACATAAAATGATGTAAAGATGATACAAAAGAAATAACGGAAAAAGTTTAATATAGGTCGTCATGAATGAAGAGTTTTAACTAGATTAAAGACTTTGATAGACATGGTAGGGTCACCCACAAAAATGCCATGTCTAAAGCCTTGATAAAACTGTCGTACGACGTGGACACCCTTGTAGTGGAGAAGTTTAACCAAGTCTCTCTCACGGTCGACCAGTGGGTCCCCTTCACAGCCAAACACCGCAACCCTCCAGCCGAGAAGCTTAATCCTATTCAAAATCTTAGCCCCGCCCTTGATGGTTGGATTGGAATACTTGTAGTCACGGTCAACACCAACGGGCAATGAAAGATTCCACATCAGATCAGTAATAGGCAGCGGAATAGTGTGATCCTCTGCCAGCCTTATCTCTGATGGTGTCCTCTTGGTCCCACCAAAAAAGGGTTGAATTAAGATCAAGGCTTTTATTTGGAGGGGTTTGATCTGATTAACCTCGGCAGCTGCACGTAGACCAGCGATGTAGGCAATATTCCCCCCAGCACTCTCTCCCATGAGATAGCAGCGTGAGTAATCGGCGTGGCGCAACCAGGGGTCATTGGAGTTTTTGATCCAGTGCAGCACCTCGAGGGAGTCCTGGTATGCCGCGGGGAGGCGGTGTTCGGGAGCCAGGCGGTACTCTAGCGAAACGACGACGGATTGCGTGTTGTTGGCGAGGCTGACGCAGAAGTCGTGGAAATAAGTGGAGGCGGCGCTGTAGAAGATAAAGCCCCCCCCATGGTAGAACACAATGAGGGGTAGTTTGCTGTTGGGGGGATAATCAAGTGCTTTGCGGGGCAGGTAGATCCTCGCCCATGTCTGCTTGGATTTGTTGACGCTGACATCTTTCGAGAGAACCAAAGTGGGGAGACTTGGATCCGGTGAGGGAGGGCTCTGTGGAGGAATGCTTAAACGTGTGAGGGTGCCGTTTGGGTTTAGGATGATGTTGAGTGCCTTGTATGGATCCATAGCTGAGTTCGCAGCTGTAGATGCATACATGAGATAGACACATAGGGAGAACGCAGTAACCACTCTCTCTCTCTCTACTGACATGCCTATAGTACAATATTCTGTTTTCCTTCCTAACAAAAATGTCAAGCTGAAACGGAAACCTAAACCTATATATAAAAGAGAAATGCCAAAACTCACTAAACCTTTCTGAATAGACAACTTAAATCAATAATAAATTTATTCATCCATTAGTCTCCAAAGGGCATCCATTTCAAGCTTCGCTTCGCTTCGCTTCGGTTCGGAAGTGTATTTCCATTTTTGGATGATATGTGTCATATAGATCATACCACCTTCATAATTTAGGTTTCATTATAAGCTACATTTATGGTCAAACTTACATCAATGATTATTAAATTTTATATTAGATAATAAGTAAAATAAATAAATTATATCTATTTTATTTATGTTATTAATTTATTTATTGAAATGTATAATTTGAATGAATATTACAATTATTTTGATGTTATTCTTACCTATTAATTTTAAGTTTATTAATGTAGTAATAACATATTGCATCCATTTTAAAAAAAATCATTAATGAACTTATGAAGACATAAAATGTGACTTCAATAGATCTCAACATTTAATACAAAAGCAACACTAAAGATAGAAAAAAACATGTGGTCAAACATGGTGGTCAAACATAACCTGCAGGGCTCATGACTCAGGGCTCATGACTCATTCAGTATATGAATTTGAGATAAGTTTCTGACTACAACACTTAATGCAAACTAAGTTGACACTCCCATGATATTTCTTGTTGAGGTTTCAAGCACCATTAAATGAAGAATGGAAGAGAAAGAAAATAGAGGTGAGGTGCCACTCTTGAAAAAGATAAGCCAAAACGATTTAGGTTTATCACAATAAAAGAAACCCTTGATAAAAAACAACTAGGAAGAGATTCCTTAAGAGATAGAATCCTCGAGACCTTTTACTAATGAATGTGCTCAACGAGAGATAATTTTTCATTCAATTCAAAGGTGAGAAATACATGGAGTGATGGGCCTATTTATAGGAAGTGAAAGGTTAAAATTAGTAGTCTAATCATGAACATCTCAACAAGGCCCAACACCTAAGTAAGATCAAGCTAACTAAGGTTCCCTTCCCTAAATAGGTGCCTATAATCAAGGAAAGTGGGTCCTTGTGTTTTTCATGCTTTATGTGTTAGAAAGTAGGGTGCAAAAATGAGTTAGTAGGTGTAAAAATAACCCACACTCCCAAATCTCGGTTGCACCTCTTTCTACACACACTTCACATAATTACTCAAGATACTACTTAGCTTTTACAAAAAATGCCCATAATACAAGACCTTAATTCACGGATACCTCACGCCCCTATTTACTAAGATAATTAAAAATATTTACAAACTAAATACAATGAAGACAAAGGCTTTAATTCTTCAATCAAGCTTCATCCATGTCATGCCTTTCTTGAATCCTCCTAGTCATGATGCATGCTAGGTGGGATTATATCACCTCCTCCCCTTTAAAGAGGATTTGACCTCAAATCTTGAGGTCTTTCTCCCTATTTTTCAAAGCATGCATAAAAATAAGTAAAGCAGTAAGTACATGTAGACAAATGATTTTTGGAGGAGTTAGACGTCTCTGAGAAGACCTCTTAGGATTAGGGTAGTGGAGGTTGGCATTAAGGTTTGAAAATGTTTTAGTGTGCATATGCCTCCACATAGTAGCTTCCCATCTTACTCCTAATATACTAGATGCTAGTCTCAATGGTTTTGCAATTATGGGTAAGACTAGTCTAGGTGCATTGGAGCACTCATCAAGTTGGACTTGAGGTTGTGGATCAGTGTGCTCAAAAGGTTTAAGTACAACCTCAAATTCAACTTTCTCTTTTTGTAGGGTTGGTAGGAAGATTTCTCTATGTAAAGAACCTTATTTGAAGGCAAAGGTGGATCTTCCTTAGGCTTGGTATCCCTACCAACAATCTTATTTTCAATTTATCCATTACTCTTAAGCTTCATGATCCTTTTATCCTCCAAAACTTGAATAGGAGTGAAAGGATGTAAGATAAACTTTTTCCTCTTATGAAAGAGAGTGATTTTATTAGTGAGACCATTGTGCAAACTTTCCTTATCATGTTGTCATGGTCTTCCCAATAACATGTGACTAACTTCTATAAGGACTACATCACATAAAATTTTATCTTTATAGTGCCCTATGGAGAAGTTAATCCACTTGCTCCCTTACTACTACATCATCTTCATCATTGAGCCCATGTAGAGTAAGGTGAAGGATGAAGAGTGGTAGTAAGTACTAACTTTTCCACTAATCCTGGTGCTACACCAGTTGCAACATGACCCATTATCCATAATGAGAGAACAAGTTTTGCCTAAAACTTTGCATCTTGTTTGAAAAACATTCTTTCTTTGTGTTTGGGTATCTTTACAAGGATGACTTCCAAAAAAGCTTTTTACTTTGAAGAGATTATAACATGAATGAGTACCCTTTTCATTTGATGTTCTCCCCTAAATTCCTTTTTCTTTTGGGGTAATGGAAAACAATGTGACCCTTATTTAAGCATTTAAAGCACTTAAAGTTCCTAGAACGATTGCTCGAACAAGTATTAAGGGTGTCACTCCTGCTCAAGGGTTTTCTCTCAATGTGTTTTCTTTTGGATGACTCTCTTTTATTTCTAGAAGGGATTATCTTTTTCCTAAAATGTCTCTTAGGTGCCTCTAATTCACTAGAAGATATTTGAAGCTCAAGGTTTGTGCTAGTCTCTTCTAAGTCCCTATAGGAGGTAGACATTTTACTAAGGACACTCTCAAAGGTGTCACTCTCCTTTTCTTTCTTTTCTTCTTCCTTTGTTTTCTTTCCAACTCTTTCTTTGCTTCTATCTTTTCTCTTTCTTTTTCTTTTTCTTCTCTTTCTCTTTTTGTTCTCTCTCTTGCCATTCCTTTTCTCTTTGCTATCTTTCTCTCTTTTCTTTTTATTTTCTCTCTTGCCATTCTTTTTCTCTTTGCCACTCTTTTTCTTTTTCCTCTTTTTCTTTTTGCCATCTTTCTTCCCTCTCTTTTTCTCTTCTTTATTTTCTCTCTTTTTCTTTCTGTTCCTTCTCTATTCTCTCTTCCCTATCTAATTCTTCTTGTTCTCTTTTTCTTTTTGCTCATTTCCCCAAAATTATTTTCCTTCTTTTTCCACTGTTTTCCAATCAAAAGAGTATGAATATGTGAGCAAAGTGGGTTTATAACTAAAGTAATAAGCACTTTTCTTACCCCTTTCTTTTTCACACTCTTCTTTTATTCTATTCTCATATTTTTCATTTTGTTTTTCAATTTTATCTTCTCTACTTTTATTAATACTCCTAACGCTCTTAGATGTGTGTGAAGATATTTAAAATTTTTAAGCCTTTGGAACTTAAGCATTTATCTAAAACGTGAAAACAATAAAAGAAATTAAAGCTAAGATTAAGGATTCTAAACATGCTCCTAAGTATGAATAAGGGGTATCAATTCCTTATTCACACTAATCGAGAAGCTAAGACTTATTATACATAAAAGAGTTAACCTTTTTGGGCATTCAATACCTCTATTTAAAATGGCTTTTAACAAGATACACCCAATTAAAACAACAAATTAAAAAGAAGTCTTGAATGTTGCTCCTTTTTCAAGTGTTCCCTCACTAAGTGTTTCACTCAAGTCTTGACCTCCTTTTCAAGTCTCATCTTCCTTGGTTTAAATCAACGCTTCTTAAAGATGCTACCCTTGTGGAAGTTTCCACACTTTGGCCACCTATTAATAGAAAACAAGCGCCAAAGCAAAGAGATCAAGGGAAGGTAAGATTGAAAGCAAAAAGTAATAAAAGCACTTAACAAGAATAGACACACATCCAAGTGGAAAGAATTTTATGTAGACAAACTCAATGAATTTAAAAAAAGATAAACAAATAACAAACGTGTTAAAAGAAAGTTAGGACAGAAAAGAAATTCCTAGAATAGGCCTAGAATAGAATGAACTAAAAATAAAAATGACTTGCACCAATTTTAAGTGTCATGGCCGATTTATTCAAGCACCATTTCAAGCAATATTCAATTACAATATGAGGTGCACTAAATTTTTTTGTACTCTTTTACTTCTTTTTAGCACTTTTTACTAACTCTTTTTCTTAATTTATTTTACACTTTTGATTTCTTTTCTTTTTTTGAAAAGATTTTGCTACTCCTCTTTTACAAATTGAAAAACGAATATTATAGGGAGTGTATGAATGATAAACACTTGCTTAGAATAAAAAAGGGACAGCCACAAAAATTTGAGTAAAAGTGCAAATCAAAGAAACAAAAACAACTTAAAATGAGCTAGTAATTTTAGGTGATTATAACATAACACCAAATGAGAGTTTTTATGGGTATAAGCAAGTTTGATTGCCCAAGTTTTCAGTCCAAACATGTGACCCAAAATTCTCAACCAGTTAGCACAAAAAAAAAAACACCACAATAAACTAGTACAAAAATAAATTATTTACACAAAATGAAGAAATGGACTCTAGGAAAGATTGAACAATTTTTTGAGAAATTTTTTTGAAACATGCTATGATCTAAAGCATGTGGGACTCCTTGTACATGAACTCACAAGGGGTTACTCCTCTTGACTGCTCAATTCCTCAAGAAAAAGACACACTTTGGAACAATCACACCATACTTTTTGGTGAAAAATTAAAAGGTAAAAAATGTGAAATTAGATGATAATTAAATGACTATACTAAGACATAACTTGGAAGAGTAAAAAATGAAATAAAATGACTCAAAAGTGACCATAAACTCACGTCCAAATAGAGGTAAAGGTGCAGGAAAAACAAAATTGAAAAAGTATAAACACAAAGTAAAAGAAGCAAGGTGAATCCAAAGATCAAAACCACAATTATGTGACTTCCTTCACAAATTTTGTTAAGTCATTACAATGATCTTCTTAGGATATTTGCACAAGAATAAAAGAAAATAAAAGCTGAGCAAAAATAAAGAATTAAATCCTAAAGGAGAACACACAAAGATTCAATTGAAAAACACAAAAGACATTGAATCTACTAAGCAATAAAGATTAGGAAATTAAATTGCAAGAATTGAAAACTACTAAAACATAAACTAACAAGACAATAAGAAATTAAAATGATAAGACATAAAAGCTGGAAAACAATAACAAGAACAGTAAGAAAAATAAGAAAAAAATGCTGGAAAAAAATTAAGAGAATTAATACTAGAAAATAGTCTCTGGGAGTTGGCTCTTGATACACTTGATGTATCAAGCATCAAGTTTGCACTCCCTTGATCTTTCTCCTTGAGGTTCTAAGCATCATGAAATGGAGGATGAAAGGGAAGAAAATGGAGGTGGGACACCACTTTTGAAAGAGATAAGGCAAAAAGGTTTAGTTTTTCCAAAAGAGAAATAACCCTTGATAAAAACTAACTAGGAAGAGGTTTCTTAAAAGAGAGGATCCTCAAGACCTTTTACTAATGAATATGTTCAAACAGAGACAATTTTCATTCAATTCAAAGGTGAGAAATACATTGAGTAAGGAGGCCTATTTATAGAGAGTGGGAGGTTAGGATTAGTGGCATAATCATGGACCTCCCAACAAAGCCCAACACCTAAGTAAGCTCAAGGTAAATAACTAAGGTTCCTTCCCTTAAATAGGCGCCTATAATCAAGGAAAGTGGGCCCTTGTGTTTGTCATGCTTTTTGGGTTAGAAAGTTGGATGCAAAAATGAGCTAAGAGGTGTGACAATAGCCCACACTCCCAAATATGGGTTGTACCTTTTTCTACACACACTACACACAATTACTCAATGTACCACTTATCTTTTACAAGGAAAATGACCAAAATACAAGACCTTAATTCATGGATACCTCACGCCCCTATTTACTAAGGTAATTAAAAACATTTGCAAACTAAATACAATGAAGATAAAGGCTTTAACTCTTCAATCAAACTTCATCCATGTCATGCCTTCTTTGAATCCTCCTAGTCATGATGCATGCTAGGTGGGATTGCATCAACACAACTCCCATGAGTGCAATTGGATAGTTTGAACAATTTATTAGATATCCATCTAGTGTAAGTTGAAGACTGCAATATTCTTTATCTTCCAAAGTTGTGAGACCCCTGCAAACCACACAAACAACCATGCCTTCTTACGTGTCTTTGTGCCACTTACCAACCCCTTAAATTGATAATAGTGACTCTGAACCTACACTATAGATGTCGTAGAAATCACCCACCAATTGTTGATCGTCGTTCCAATTCCTTAATTGTTGGTTCAACGATAAAAGGTTCTGACCTTTTATGGAGAGCGAATGGAAGGCTATGTCTGTTAAAGGTAAGAAGGTGTATGTACTCAAGAAGAAACTTAATATGTTGAAGGCATGACTAAAAGAATGGAACAAGAAAGAATTCAGAGACATTAATCAACATATACAAAAGGGAAAGGGGAAGTTTACATAAGCTGGATTTAATAGAAGAGGAGAGGGGCCTTGACGCAGTGAAGATACAAGATCATGCATTTAAGCGAGCAAAGTTAAAGAAATAGGTAGGCAAGAGGTGCTCGTTAATGCATAAAAAATCTCGAGTTCAATTGTTGCAAGAAGGAGATGCTAATATGTGTTTCTTCCATAAGTTGATGCTATAACGAAGCAAAAGAAAGGAGATATCGTGTCTGAATTTTGAGGTAAGGACGTAATAAATGTGACTTGTTTGAAAGCAAAAGTCAAGGGGTATTTTCAGAATCATCTGCAAGATACTGAAAAGGGTAGACCAAGGCTAGTAAGGCTCCATGTCTGCCAATTGAGTGACAAGCAAAAGGGGAGTTAGAAATATCATTCGTAGAGAAGAGATAAAGGAAACAGTGTTGGACTATCAAAGTTGTAAAATTCTAAGCTCTAATGGCTTTGATTTCTTGTTTATTAAAGAATTCTGGCATTTGTTAAAAGCTGACTTACTAGATTTTCGTTTTGAATTTCATTCGTATGGTAAGTTGGTAAAAGGGTCAAATAGTTGCTTTATTGTTTTGGTACTAAAAAAGTCAAATCCCCAACTGATAGGGGATTACCGTCCAATCTCCATGATAAGGTATGTACAAGGTGCTTGCAAAGGTTTTGGTGACACGACAACACAAAGTGATTCACTCAGTTATTTTTTAGACTTAATCTGCATTTGTTAAAGACTAACAAATCCTTGATGGTGTGCTTATAGTGAATGAATTGGTAGATGAAACACAAAAAAAAGGAAAAAGGAGCTAGTGTACTTAAATATGTACTTTGAGAAAGCTTCTATCATCGTTTTTGTTTGTTATAGTGGTAGAGAGGCTGAGTCAAATGATCCAAAAAGCAGTGGTAATGGGCCTCTAGAAGGGGTATGATGTTCAAATTGGTGGCGTAAGTTTTTTGTACCTCCAATTTGCAGATGATACCCTATTGCTAGCTAAAAAGGATTAAGGACTCTAAAAGTAGTTAAAGCAATGTTACAAACTTTGAATTTATTTCCAGGCTTAAAGTGAATTTTTATAAAAGTCGGTTAATTAGGTTAAACGTGAACGATGTTCGGTTGGGAAAAGCGATTGTGATGCTTAACTACGAGGCAAGTTTAATGCCTTTTATATATTTAGGAGTCCTTGTAGGAGCAAACCCCTCCATGTTAGCCACGTGGTCTTTAATGCTACACTGGTTAAAAAGAGACTAGCGTCTTGGGAAAGCAAACATATCTCTTCAGATGATAGGTTGGTCTTGCTTAAATTCATATTGTCTGCGATATCAATCTTTTTCATTTCCTTCTTCAAGCTCCCAAAGGTACAATTTCTCATCTTGAATCTATTTTCAAACATTTTTTATGCAGGGGTTTTGAGAGAAATAGGAAGGTGAATTAAGTGTGTTGGGAAAAAGTCTGTAGCATGAAGGAAGTGAAAGGTTTGGGGTTGAAGAAACTTCATGCGTTTAATCTATCTTTGCTAGGAGATGGAAATGGAGGTAGAGAGTTGAATCAGATAGCATGTATGGAAACTTACTGAAAGCCAAATATGCTCAGCTAGATAGGGGTTAAGTAGTCATGGGAAAATTATGCTCAAGATGGTAAAGGGATCTAAACTGCATTGACTAAGGTGGACGAGGGCAGAAGGAGTAGTAGTTTGGTAATATAAGGCGTGGTCTAAGGGATGGTTGTAATGTTTTGTTCTGGAAGGATATGTGGTTAGGTGACCAAAATTTTTGTGACACTTACTTATGATTGTATAGCTTAGTGCAAAATTTGCCTGTGTCAATGCTAGATATGAGAAGCATAAAGCAAGATAGAAGTGCAAGTGAAGGCGTCAATTATTTGTGATAGAAGGAGTCAGTAGAAGGGTTAGAAAGAAGTTTTCATGGAGTTGAGGTAAAATAGGGAGTTCTATTTAGGTGGTTGTGGGAAGCAGATGGGTCAGGTCAGTACTCGGTGTCATCTACGTACAAGGTACTAAGAGAAGCTAGACATAACCAAACCTAGCCTTTCTTGAGGTGGGTATTCGAGAAAGGGATGCCAACAAAAGTACAATTTCTGGTTTGGCAACTGGATTTGGACAGGCTACCAATTAGGAGCAATTTGTTAAAGAGAGAAATCATCTCTGAAAGAGAGGCGACTTATGGTTTGTGTGGTATAGCAGAAGAAACAAGCAGCCACCTTGTGTTTGCATGTAATATTTCTTCAAGAGTATCCCATTTGATCATTCCCATTGATAATATCATCGGACAATGATCTAATACTCCCCTAGGAAGTCCTCATTGCTTTAGATATCCTCATACCTCCAACCAGGTTTCAATTAATAGGAATCGATGTGACCTACTAATTATCTACCCATTATTCCTATGCCATGTGAACTTCTGTCCAGTCACTGACATGCCCAATAATCCTCCAACCTCCATGAATTCAGAGAACATAATTATCTCCTCCACTTGTTGATGCCCTTTCCATTTTCTTCCTCTCTTCTTCATTCAATATTGAGTTGTAGTCTCCCAAAATACACAATACTCCCCTCTTTTCTCTACCATACAAGTATTAATATCCAACTGGCACATCCTCTTCCCCTCAATATCACAAGGGGCATACATATTAACAATTGATAATACTTTTGTTTTCCCCATCCACTGCCACAATTCCCACAAAATGGGGATCCAACAAAGCTATCTACACAATTGAACATCGCCTTGTCCACAACACCAATAACCCTCTTGAATTGCCATTTGCTAGCTTTGCCTTCTAACCAACATCTACTGAGCCTTATAAAAACTCACATAGAGATCATCCACCCTTTCCAACTTTGTTTCTTAGAGATATACCAAGTTTGGCTTTTGATCACTTATTAGTTTCTTTTACCTCCCATTTTTTCACCTTCCCCCAACCCCCTTATATTTAAAGATACTATCTTCATGAGACTATATTAACATTGTCACCACCTATTTTCGCCTGATCTCACACTTCTAAAACCCTCAACTTATCCACTACCATTCCCCCAATTGCATTGAACACCCCACCTTCTAACCTATTTCCCACCCCTCATGTGCTACAATCTTTACATCTTTGTATTGGTCCAACCACTCCTGAGCATTTCCCTCCACCTCAATCGTCACAATTGTTAACCAATACTTCTTTCTGGTGACCCTCCCCATTCACTACCCTCTCACCTTCCTTCGCGCCTAGTTTCTTCCTACCTCGTCGTACCCCCTTTTTACTATAGTCACCCCTGGCGCTCCATTCAAATACTCCACTGTAACCTCCACCAAACCTTCCCTTAACATCATATTGTCCCTAGTGTGACTTCCAAACCCTTGATCTTCACCCTCATTGTTCTTCCCTCCTTCAAAGGAACAACATTTATTTAAAGCAAAGGTAATAATATGTGCAAGGGTCCCAATTAAATATTACATTTAATATTATGTTGATTTTCACACTTAATTATGGATTACTATTACTATAATAGTTATTATTATAATATCATATTTATAATTTTATAAACTGAAATTTTAATTTCTGTCATTGAAAAATTGAAATCAATGAGATTTAAATAACTCTTCATACAATGTCATTTGAGATTTTTAAGCAAATTTTTTATGTTATTACATATTTTCTAACCTTTTATTATAATATGATATTTTTTGTTACTACAATAATTATAAAATATAAGGAAATTTACAATTATTAAGGTTTGTCTAGTGGTAAAGTAAAGATCAAGATGCGAGAGAAAAAAGTAGTGAGTTCAAATTTCTCCACTAATAAGAAATTAACAACTAACATTTGACTTATAAAAAATAATTATAAAATACAAAGAAATTTATAATTACTAAATTACTTAATATAATAATTTTTTTTTTGCTTGTAGGCTTTAAAATTAATAAAAAATTTCGTAACTTGCCATTCTAATTCATAGTATCAAGGGGTTGAAAAGCAAAAAATGGGAACGTCATATTTTCTGTAGTGATCTTAAGAAGTAAACACCATGGTTGACCCATTTTGACGAGGTGTGAAACTGCTTCCTAGAAGCGATTAGATAACAAATGGAATCTACTTTCAGCATTTATTTTGGAGGAATTGGTTAGCACCAGAATCTCCATTATTTTGTAGTATGTTATTTTGTTTATCTTTTTTCATTATACCAAAAAAATTGCGGATACTTTTGTTCAGGGTATTTATTTATTCTGTGAGTTTGAGGCATTATTTGGATTTCTGGCTTGATATTTGCATGGCGCGCATTTTTAATTTTCATTGAGACCTAAGACTTGAGAGGGAGTATTTGGGTTTCATGTGTAATTGTGTAAATTTTGTTTGACCAAATTCATATTTGACATGCATATATATTACGGGTATGAAAAGAAATTATATTTGAATTATTTAAGATAAGTACGACATTTCAGAATTCAGAATGTGATGAGCTTGTGTAATTGTTCTCTAGTACGAAATATTTTCAGTGAAAAAAAAAAAAAAGAAAGATGTAATAGGTGTGTGTGGACCGTGTTAGGCTCTTCTAAAGATAACTGAGAACAGCTGGCAAGTGGCTACAGGACAAAATCTTGGTAAAGTCTGGCATGATTCGCTGTTTGTGGGGCTCTAATCAGCAATGATTAATGAAACTACAAAAGGATGTGGACAATCAAAGGAGCATCTATCGTTGTCTTCTTTAACAAATGCATGTTGGAAATGTAAACGTCTGAAAACTTTGAAAATAAATTATCCTAAACCTAGTCTATTTGTTTTTTGTTTTTTTTTTTTTTTTTTGAGAAGGTACACCCAGTCTATTGTTAGAAACCAACTTACACGGTAATTAAATTGAGCAATTTAAAATTTTTGTAATTTTTTCTTTAGTTTGTTCAATTGGAATTTAAGGTCTTATACTCTTTGGGACAACACAAAAGGGAATAACAGATTCTGCTGATCAACAAAAATAATAAATCCCTACTAAGCTAATTTAATCCAAAGAAAACACGATAAAGATGACTAAAAGAAATTTAATCCCTTTTCAACGACGCTGGCTCGTTTTTTACTCTTAACATTTTGCAGATAAGATTTTAGTGGGCAAGATATCAAGAGAAAAAAAAATATAATTTTTTTTAAAAAAAAAGAAATTCATGTAAGTCTAAACTTTAAACCACGTATATTACTTATTTCTTTTATTAATCACGTAACATCATAATCATATGTGATTAGTAGTACTTGTGCAGTTGGGAAGATATATTGTATTAAGAAATAAGATAATTTGTATTTATAAAGCATTTATTTGAATTTTAATTAGTATTGGATACAATTTTTAGAAATTTTTTTAACACTTACCTTACTTCTTTGAGTTTAATTGGTATATACTGGCAATGTAAAAGATTTTTACATTAACATGACTTTTCATTTATATGACTTTTAAAATAGTAATGAGTAAAGTCAACAATTTTATCTTAAATGAAGGGTTGTGATTGAATGTCAGTGCAAAAATCTTTACACTAACAGCATATACCAATTAAACTCTAATTCTTTTGTCATCTAAAATTGAATTCTTAAAATGTCTTTCCTTTTACAATTATAGGGACCAAATTGTTTCGTATCACAAAAAAAATTATACACCTACAAATCAGCTGGTCTGTAGGGTTAAAAAATTTGCACACATATAGACCACTCTAGGCTTTAAAAAGTTACAAATTTACAAATCAACTAGTCCCTAGGTCTACAAAAATTACAAACATAAGGATTGTAGATTTAAAAAATTGTTCACCTATGGATCAATTGGTCTATAAGCTTAAAAAGCCATGAGTAAGAAGCCATTATGAGACCTTGGTCCTTGTACGCCTATAAGAGCATTATCAGATACATACACAATATAAGAGGCTGCTATAGTGGAAATAAACTATGTTGTCAAGGGATGGATTCAAATCCACAATCTCTCCCTCCCCAAATATAAATTTTGTTATTAAATCAATCTTATAAGCTTAAGAAAAAAATTACTTATAACATTCATATCCAACATACATAATTGTTCTACTATCTATAATATATATATATATATATATATATATTATATAATTTATATTATTAATAAAGAGAATTCTCTTTTTTATGTCTACTTTTCAAAATACTTATTCTACCATTTTTATAAAAAAAAAACTACTTTCTTAAAAGAGAAATTCGAAACCATAATCTCTCCCTCCCCCATTTCCCCATATATGTACTTTGTCAGTAGATCAACCTTATAACCTTAAGAAAAACATTACTTTAAAACATGTATATCCAACATATATAATTGTCTTATTATCTATAATCTATTTGTATTAATCAAGGAAATTCCCCTTTTGATGTCCACTTTTCAAAATACATATTCTCTCACTCTCACAAATATAACTTTTCGATATTAATAAATGAACATTTTCATAAGTTCTACCTTAGCACAAATCAATCTTCTTTAAATATCATTAATATATGTATACCCTTGATAATAAATATTTGTAATAAAAAAGTAAATACACAGGCACAACAATATTGTAAATTCTATTCAAACTCTTTTCTCTTTCAATTTTCTCAAATTCATTGCAAATTTATCTTATTTGGTGTGATCATCTGACATGTTTCCATCATGTTTACAAAATATATTTCAGAACATCCTAAACTAAAATTATTATACGCAAAATGACACAATGAAATATTTATATTCTATCATGTTATTACAAAACATATTAAATTAAAACTCTAAAATTGTTATAACATATAAAAATAGAAATACAAATACATAGGCGCGACAACGCTTGTATTTTTGCTAGTAAAATATAACACATATTATGTTTAGAAAATAATATAATATTTAATAAAGAGTTTAATTAGTATGCACTTTAGTGTAAAAGAATTTTACATTGACATTCAATTACAACTTTTCATTTATATGACCTTTAAAGTATTAATTGTTAAGGGCATCGCCAATAGGAATAACTCCCATGAGTTGCTTATTACATTAAAAGAAGTATTTGATAGTCTTAACAGTGTTACATAATTGCTAAGCAACTCAGACTCAATTTTAGTTCAATGGAAGAAATTATAAGCTACACCAAGAAAATCACAATTTTTTAATTTTTTTCAGTTGCATATTATTATTAATTTGTACAGATTTGGTGAAAAAAAATACTTTTTTTTAATGATAAGCAACAGTTGTTTGGTGAAACAATTTATCTACTTTAATCACTATGAGAGAGTTGCTTCAAGCAACTCAATAATTTTTTAAGCAAATTTACAAGCATCTCCGGTTGGAGAAGCTCTAAAGTCAAATAAATTTATCATAAATAAAAAATTTTAATTAAATGTCAGTGATAGTACATACTAATTAAACTCTCTAATAAAATATATAAAAAATAAAGATAATTTATTTTTAAGATAAATTTATATTTAGAAAATAATTTTAAACTATAAAAATTTAAAATATTTTTATAAAAAAGTATAAAAAACATTAATTGTTATAAATAAAAAAATATTCAAACTCAACAACATATGTGAGAGCTTTCTTTTCTCAAATTTGTGCGGAAAAAAGGCTAATCATCCACTATCGCAAGCTTTAACCTCCACTGCAAACCTGCAATTCAAGTGTATTTTAAGCCAAATTAAGAATCCAATCTAGGAATAAAAGGGAAATGTTATAATTGGGTTCCAAATAAACAAGTCACTTGCAAAATAGGGTAGCTGAAAGATTCAAACTTGCACAAAAGCATCAGAATCAAGGTAACAGAGGACACTTGAGATTACGAGAAGCATGAGTGAGGCATGATGCAGGAGCACAGATTAGAGAGTTCATAACTAAATAATTGTGATAAATCAGCATTGTCACCAATGTATTTTTTAAGCCCAACAAAAAAATAGGCTCGATGAGAAAGTTTAATTCTATGAACAATAATTACCAGAAACCAATTTAGATAAAATATATATGATAACTTAAGTCCAATTAATTTGGAGGAGAAATGAGATAGAACAAGGACAAGGGTTATCCTTATCAACATAAAATTTTTATTTTATTTTTTATATTATAAGCTTTTAAAGATTTATATTATGTACATGAGAGAAATTTAAAAAAAAAAAAATTGTAGCCGTTTTAAACCTTCATTATCATTAAGTGTGTTACGTAAGCGTGGTTAGCATTGCTGTTAATTAAAGCTGATAAAAGGAGTAACTTATCTAACGAAAGAAAATTTCAGAAACTTATAACGTGCAAAAATGTTTTTAGGACCTATAATAGTCAACATTAAAATCTTTTAAGAAATAAAATTATACTTCATTTGAATTTTAGTGTCTCTTTTATATGTAAATTAAATTGATTTTTTTTAAGAAGGCAAAATTTATTCAGTAATGACAAATACGCTCATAAGTCATTAGATATGATATAAGAGAATTTGCAAAGTACTAAAACAACATGATGATAACTTCAAATATTACAAATCTCCCCATTTTATAGACAAAGTCCAATGGTATAAAAAAACCAAAAATCCACTATCTAAATAAAGAAAAACAATAATCAGGTTGGACACACCATTTACAAAAAGAAATTGGCGAATTTTTATAAAGCCTATGAACTTATAACCATAATCTTTGCAAGGCCTCCTACCAAACTTGTTCAGCATTGAAAGGTATTCCTTGAAATATCAGATTATTTCTTGTCAGTCAAATCCCTCATAGAGTGACTAACCAAATAATGTAGAGGATATCCACATACTTTTTCTTGTTGGAATTCATAATGCCCAAATGATACAAAAAATGAGAATGACAATATAAATGATACAAAAAATGAGAATGACAATATAAAGCCAGGACACATAAATAACCTAACCATGTGTAACATTTCATCCAAACTTGGTAACTAGACTCACATGTGAAAAACATATGTGACACAAATTCCAAATTATTACAGCATATCAGACACAAAGCATCAGTAGGAGGGAGGATGCTCCGCTTTGCCAATTCAACCTTAGTTAGGATCCTATTATGAGAAACCTTCCAAGAAAATGCTACAACCTTGGAAGACATCTTTGACTTCAATAACCTGTTAAAGAAATGTGACTCAGGTGCCTCAATAACATGCTCCCCCATGTCTTCCCCATACTTGGATTTTAGAATTTTGGTCTAGAGAGAATCCTCCCTCTCCCCAAAGTAGCTTTGCTTTTTCTCTTTGCACACAAGCTCTCATTTAATCCAAACAACTTTACTAAATTCATCCGAACCACTCGAGAGGAATCACCTTTGTAGACTCTGAATGGACCAGGCCACCTTCTTTGGGATCTTATAAAAGGATAAAAAGAATAAAGAAATAGATGAGAGGGTAGATTTGATTAAGCAAATCCATCTTCCCAAAGATAAGTTTTTTTTGTTTCCAAGATGTTAGCTCTGCTCTCATTTTGTCAATGACTGATTTCCAAGCTCTCTCACTCCTTACTTTAGCCCTACTGGTAACCCCAAATAGGAAAATGACAGTTGCATTACATCACAATTTATAATCTTTACAAAGGATTGCAATACCTCATTATTCAGCTGTATCCCCCTAAGCCACTTTTGTGGAAATTAATTTTTAGTCCTGATGCTAGTTCATAACATCTAAGAGCACTCTTTAAAGTATACACATTTTGTACTTCAAGAGACACCATAAAAATAGTATCATTAACAAATTGTTGGGAGACTATCTGTAGATCCTTCCTACCTATCTTGACCGACCCCAGACAAAAGATTTGCTTCTATTGTACTCTTAATTAGCCCCCCTAAACTTTCAGCTACAATTAGAAACAAGAATAGGGCCATGAGGTCCCCTTGTCTTAGACCTCTTAGCATTTGAAATTCTTGAGTTGCACTTCCATTTACCAGAACTGAAATAGATGATGAATGGAGGCATCCTTGAATCCATGTAATGCACTTTTCTCCAAACCCAAATTCCTAAGCATATAGAAAAGGAATGGCCAATTGATTGCGTCATATGCCTTTTCAAAGTTGACCTTCAACAATAGCAGCGACTTATGAGACTATTTTACTTCATGAATGAGTTCATTTTCAACTACCAGATTATCCAGTAGTTGTTTCTCTTTAAAGAAAGTGGTTTGGGTTTCTTTTATATTACCCACATAAAAGATATTGGCCTATAATCCCTATGACCATTCGATCGATCCTTCTTAGGAATGAAAGTTAGAAAAGAAGGATTTACACCTTTAGGAAGTTTTCCATTTTTATGGAAGTCGAACAAAACCTTCCTGATATCATCTTTCAGCATGAACAAAACTGTTTAATAAACTTCATGTTATATCCATCTGGGCCTGGGACTTTTGTATTTTCACACACCCACATAGCAGCCCAGATCTCTTTCTTAGAGAACTTTCTTTCTAGGTTATTTCTTTGGTCAGCAGAGAATTTTTGAAGTTCACATCATCTAATCTAACCCCTGCATCCATCTGAGCCTGAAATCTTGCTTGAAAGTATTACTGATTGTCTATTTGACTTGAGTAGGTTCTTTAAGCCATTCACCATTGATCAATATGCCAAATAGACCATTAGACCTTCTCCTTCTCCAATTAACTACTACATGGAAGAAATGAGAATTCGAATCCCCTCCTTTAGCCACTTAATCTTTGCTTTCTGGGCCAATAAAGTTTCTTGAAAACAACTCTATTTTTTTAATTCACCTGTTGTCTCCAACCGCAATCTAACCTTTTCTTCACTCAAAACTTGTTCCTCAGCCTTGTTATCAAAACTAGCAATAGTATGTTTCAGTTCAAGAATCTTCTCCTCCACGTTACCAATATTTTCCTTACACCAGCTTTTTATTTCTACTTTAAGGGCTTTTAGTTTTTCTAAGATATAATGATGCAATCTTGGATTGCTCCTCCTAGGATATTTCTTCTAAAGGTTCCTTTGGTTGAAGATGGAGATGGAGAGACTAAAAATGGAGGATAGAATATGCGCTACTCTAGATGAGGTAAGCATGGGTTTGTAGAAGTTTGTTACAAGGGAAGAAACCTTTAATAAAAGTCATAGAAAAACTCTCAAGAGTAGAGAACAAAACACTTACAAGGGGTCTCACACAAAAGTGTTTGTATTAAAATGACCAAAGATGTCTACAATGAAGGAATTATAGAGGGGGGAGTGATATGGGACGTCCAAACTAGTCTAGGGAGAGTTAGGAATGCAAGATCTAAACAAGGCCTAGATTAGTGGATCTAGTTCCTCATGTGCCACTTAGATCCTAAAAAAGTAGATCTAGTTCCCTTAATATTTGAATTAAGAGGCAAATAGATGTCACCTAGGTGAGAGAAACTTAAGTGGTGCCTAAATGAGGGGACATGTGGGTCCTATTGGTTACTTATACACATGTGTATGTTTAAGAGGTGTGGAAAACAAACAAGGGGATGTACAAAGTAAAATTCACACATCCTCTTATTCCAAAAAGACCTACCTTCTACCATATACCCCACACAAATAACTAATGAAACCTCATGCTCACAAACAAGGGAAAATAAAGGGAATATGGTAGAAATTCAAAGGTCCAAAAATACTAATAACACCCAATAAAAATACTAAACTACATTATATTTAAAAGTAATTTTAAAGACTATGGCCTAAAATATCTTTATGAAGCTCCATCCATGCCATGTCTTCTCTTTATTCTTCTTAGCTTAATTCCATGCTAGGCGGGATTGCATCACATAAACACCCCATCCTTCCACTTCTATTTTGCTATAGGACTGGATTATAAAGTTTGTAAACCCACCGCACTCCAACCATCCATTGACGAATTTAAATGATATTACCCCCCAATTTGAAGCTGATTGTTTTAGTATTATAAGGTAATGATATAAGAAGTTCGTGCTTAAATCCAGCTAAAAACTATTAGGAGCCAAGTCAAGCTACTTCCTAGATACAAGAAATCTATATAGAACACTATAGTCTTTCCCTTTTGCACTGAACCAAGTATAACGATACCCTGCAAACGAAACTCCTGATATCTCCATATTTCAAATGAAATATGAAAATTTGTTTTCCAAGTTGACATGGCCCAACCTCCCTATTTTCCCCTATCATTTCCTCCAGCTTTTTGGACAACATTAAAATCATTAGCTAAACACCACTTACCATCTTGAAACCTCTATCCATATTACAAGAGAAGTCCACAATTCTTGTGTTCCAGCCATGGACCATGAGGCATAAATATTAACTATTATCCTATCAAACAACTCAGAGTTGAACTTTTCTTTGACACCAAGAAACCTCATACCAAAAGATTCAAAGACAATGAATTTCTCAGCATTCCAGATACTTAGTAATCCCTCTGTCATATTATTTGTTGGCACTACCTTCTAGGCCACATTAGAGTTCTCTCAAATCACACAACACACATTTCTATCTATATGTTGAACCTTTGTCTCTTGGATGCATATAAAGTTAATATAATTCTTTACCATTACTTGCCTCACAGACCTCCATTTAGTCCTCCTCCTAATACCTCAGGTATTATATGACAAAATATTCAGTATAATTGATTAGCTTCCCCACATGAGGGAATTGACCTATTGTGAGCAGCCATATTCCTGTCCCGAACCTCCATCTCAGAAATCTTTTGCACAATTCCTTCTTCATCTACAGAAAAGGAAACACCCATACTCTTTGCTAGATCCTAAATATAATGTTCTTCACGTTCCTCTCCACCCATGTTATTGGTACCCTACTTAATTCATCAATCAACCCTAGTTACATATCACTAGCATTCCCAACATGCAGGACGCTATTTCCTTTAATCTCCGTAACAGGTACATTCTACAACTCTTTCCCAAGAAAGGAAAATTTTAAACAATCACCCCTTTTTTACACATTGTTCCTTGTTCTTATCCACCCATTTTTCGGTCCCCTCTTTTTTATCCCTTCTTCGTTGGAATTGATCCCTAAACAACAGGAAATGGCACAAACTCACTCTCAATAGAGGTACATCCCTTTTCAGCAATATCAAACACTACACAATTTTCACCTGCTACATATACTAAAAAGGAGGACAAAATTATCTCGTGCATTGATTGGTCTCTGAAGTCTTCTTGATTATAAGCTCTATCACATGCACTCAATCCATTAAAATCATTGAATTGGGCTGGCAACAATTAGATAGCACTTCCATGTCATGTTCACCGATTTGGGCCAAGCTACAAGTGACTTGCAATGTCGAAACATGGACACTTTTATGCATGTAACCACTATCACTCGACAGGTTAGAATGTGAGGTAATTGCAGTTTCATGACCTGCACTAATGGAAAACATGACCAAGTCATGTTCAACGATTTGGACCTGTTCCCCAAATTGGGCCAAGCCACATGTGTCTTGGAATGCTGAATCTTGAGCATATTTAAGCGTAGGGTTTTTGAATTAACACCTACCAAAATTTTATTTAACACTTACTACATTTAAATTTTTTTTCAAATACTAACTTTACCCATTCTAATCTTAAATTTAAATACTCTCTCTTCCTATAGTGTATTCTCTCTCCTCCCCTAACCTCAACCTCTCTTTCTTCTTCTCTCTTTGTTCTTTCATTATTGTTATTATTATTTTTATTATTCTTATTATTGTGTATATTATGTAAGCATTTTCTTGACCTTTATGTATTTGTAATTAATAGTTTTAAAGAAATTTATATAAAAATTAAAATTATTTTAAAATAAATATATAATAAAACATATATTAATAAAAAAAAAACATTTAATCACTATAAAATATAAATCATCATAATTAAGATTAAAACATGAAAAGAGAAAATTATGTCTTTAACTCACAATTTAATGATATTAATTATATTATTATTATTTGAAAATTTTTTTACTTCGGCAATGCATTGCTAGAGAAGTAGAAAAGAATTGTAAATTTTGTTACTCTTCGACGATGAGCTGTTGGAGAGTAAAAAATGGAAGATATATTGATATTTTTTTTACCAATAGGTGGGAAATGAAAAACTAGTAGGTAGAAAATAAAATTCCCTTGGTCATTACTTCATTAATAATCGACATAATTGTGGTTTCTTGGCCAACATGGCCTGCACATGCGGGTTTTGCGTCGTGGCAAACATGGCCTGCCCCAATGAGCATTTGGTTTGTTTGTGCAACCTCCATCGTCATATGCCAATATGTCCATTTCATTAGCACCTTTTTCTTCCATTACACAGTCCTCATGTTCCCCCGAAAGGGTTTTTTATTTATCACCTATTGATTTTTCATCTCACACCTACTGGTGGAAAATATACGATTTTATCCTTTATTTTTTCTTCTTTGGTAGTGCACCACCAGAGAAGAAAAAAACAAAAAAAAAAATAAAATTATTACTAATAAATGTTATTAGAGTAACAGAAATTAAATGTTATTATTCTTAATTTAATTATAATGAAAAATTAAATTACTCATAAATATTTTTAGTCTCAAATTAATTATAATAAAAATAAGAATAATAATTAGAGTAATTAACTTCAGTATAATAATAATAATAATAATAATAATAATAATAATAATAATAATTATAGTAATTAGTGTCAATATAATTAGAGTAATTAATGTTAATGAGAGTAATTAGAATCAAAATAGTTAGAATAATTAACGTCGTCATGTAATTAGATTCAAAGTCATTAGAGTAACATGGATGACAAAGAGTGTAATTAGAGTAATTAGAGTCAAAGTAATTAGAGTAATTAACGTCCTATAATTAGATAAAAGTAATAGAGTAATTTGCAAAAAAATTTAAGAGAATGTTTCGTAATAAATTTTATATTTTATCATATAAAATTTTAATAAAATGCTAAAAAATTATATTATAAATAAATTATATTATTAAAATATAAAATTTTATAAATATTATATATACTTTTTCTAATTAAAATAATAAATATAAAATTTATAAATAAAAAGTTTATTAGGAGAAGGTGTTCTGTAATAAACTTTTATATTTTATTTATTTTATATGTTAAGATATAAAATTTTAATGAAATCTTAATAAAATTTTAAAAAATTATGTTATAATTAAATTATATTATTAAAATATAAAATTTTATAAAAATAATAATTGTTTAATTAATTTTTTTCTTTATTCAAAAACTTATTTCATAGAATAAGTTATTTTATTTTGAAATGTGAGTGAGTGAGGTTAATTTATTAGAGTGAGTGTTATGAGATATAATGTTAATTTATTATGGTAGGTGATAGGATAGATAATTAAATTAAAAGATATTTTTAAGTTTTTAAAAATTTATTAAAATTAATAGGTATTAAATAAAAAAAGATAAATATGAAATAAAAATGTCCCCAAATTATACTGCAGAATTCCTGACCCAAAAGGTCCACAAGCGAAATTTGATTGTGTCCCAGAAGGCCGAATTCAAGTGGTTGTAGCCACTCTTTATGTCCCATATCAACCACCTCAAATTCTCCAATCTTAGTCATGAGGCGGTTTAAATTTTCCAGGGGCGTCCAACTTCCAACATGGAGTGGGTCTTTTTAATCATAATTAATGAGGAGATTTTCACTAGCATGCGGAATAACCAAAGAATTAAATGCCCCGACCAATTTCACCTCCGGAAAAGGCATTGTCGTGCTCTGTTCACCTTCCTGTTGCCTTTCACAATTCTGATCCAAGTGCTCATCAGTCTCCGGGGGATGACCACTATTCTCCACTAATCGGCATCTTAACCACTAGTCCACAATTTGAATTGAACAAAACCTTTCATTCCACCACTTATCATTGCATTCCGAAATGTCTTCTGAATCAACCTTTTTTAAACCGAGATATTTCACATTAATGCAAATAAAAACCTTCATCAACACTGCATAGATGGTTCGGATTTTTTAATTGTCTAACAGCACAGCGGCAGAGCCATTTCAAATTTGACTCATCAACTACCGAATCATGAGATTTCCTATCGATTCCCCTATTATTCAACTAACCTATTATACCCGATTGAAACAAATGAAGGTTGACGCTTAGCTTAAAATTTTCAACCTGGACTTTATCTAATTCCTTCATAAACTTTTTTGGATTCTACACATGGAGAAATCAAATCTAAAACGAGTCCCATTTTTTCTCCTATGTATCTACTAAAAATATCTACCATCTCCTCTACATGCTGAACATTCTACACAGTGCTTTCTCCTCACAATTATCAACAAAATAAGAAAAGAAGGTTGTACAGTCGTTTAGAGAACCTGCCCGATATGCATTGTTATTTTCCTTACCCCTCTCTAGGGATTGCAAAAATACAGTGGAGATAAAATTCGTAAAAATATTTGTACATATAATATAAATAGGTAGATGTGGTTTTTTTTCACATATTCCTTATCCACTAAACTAAAATAATATATATATATATATAAAAAGTTAAAAAAGATAATATTTGTGAAAAATAAATTAAATTAAAATATTAATTATCAAAATTCATTGATATCAATCTTATTTTTTTATAAAATCTTCATAGTTAATAAAATTATTTATTATAAAAATACCGATAATATAAAATAAAGATTTTATTTGTATTAAATATTTTCTTATAATATATTATATTAATCTACTTTTAGATCTAGTTAATCTTGTAGAAACTAGTATAATTTTATTTCTAGATTTTCTAAAAAATAAATAATGTATTTGATAAAACTTCTTATAAAAAATATTTAATTTTAAAAAATTTATTTTTTTAAAATATCTACGGGTACCCGTGTGTATTAAAAAAACCCACAGATATTTCTCTAGCAGATACCCGATGAGTTTTTAATGGTTAACGGGTGGCGGATTTTTGTAACGAGTCGGATGACGGGTAACCACTACCTATGTCTGTCCCGACTCGTTACCATTCCTACCCATCTCTGTCTATCTTCTCTTATTTCTTGCAGTCTAGACTCTACATTACTTCATTCCACAAATGAAATTGACTATGTTAATAACGTTATTTACACATTGCAGTAGCTATTTATAGACTTAAATTGCCACACTTTTATTAAAAATTTAAAATTTATACTTTGTAGCCATTTATATAGCTTACTTTTATGTGTAAACAATCACTTTGAGATAATTTTAAGAGTTAATTACGGATACATTCCTCAAATTTAGTATAATTATACATGTATTTAGCTATTATTTTCATACTTCTAAAGAGGTGTTATAACTTTAATTGCCACAAAGTTTAATTACGTGTAGTAAAATTAATATTGTCAACTTATTTTGGACGAAAAGAATCACATTGGACTTTTTTTTTTTTTTTTAATCCGAAGATCAAAACCTTATAAAAAAGAACTAAATATAGACAAAATATAAAATTGAGACTAATAAAGTAATTTAATCTTTTAAAATAAAATTTATAATATGATATTTAAAACCAAAGCAGAAAAGAAAGAAATTGTAACTATATTAATTTATGTGATATGATCAGAAAAATAATAAGTAATAATAGATGTTGATAAAGTGTATGATATGTAAAGTATCCATATATCACCCGTCTTATAAATTTGACTAAAACTATAAGAGCTTATCTTATTTGAAGTTTATCTTTATCACTTGGCTTTTTTGACTTGGATTGTATTGTTCGAATGTCTTCATAGTTTTCTTCATATTTGTCATCTACAATGTTGTAACTCAAATTTAAAACATCTTTTCTTCTTTTCCCTATTCCACCCTTAAGCCACTCCACAACCTCTGCCATGCTAGGCCTTGTCTCTGGGCTATTATCTGTGCACTTGATAGCTATCATAATCACTGATTTCAATTGCTCTAAATCAAATCGTCCTTTTAACTTTGAATCAGCTATATGATTAAAGTTACCCTTTTGGACATATGGTGTGACCCACTGAACAATATCTCTTTTCACTCCATTAGGTAGTTTCTCAATTGGTTTCTTGGCACTCACGATCTCCAAAAGTAAAATCCCAAAACTGTAGACATCACAACTTTCAGAAACCTTTCCCCACATGGCATACTCTGGCGCCAAATATCCAAGGGTACCTTTAACTCTTGTTGTGAGATGGCTTACACCCTCTGGTACCAACTTAGCAAAGCCAAAATCAGCAACCTTGGCTTGAAATTCGGGGTCTAATAGAACATTACTTGCCTTTATGTCTCTATGAATTATGCGAGGGTTTGCCTCATGGTGCAAATACCTTAACCAAATAAAAGAATGACCAAGTTTAATAAATTGAATAACATATATAATCCCAAAGAAAATAGCATGTTTAAAGTGAATTATAAAATTAACTTAGTGATAAGATGTACATGATAAGAGAAAAAGATTGTGGGTTCAAATTTATTCATTAACTAAACTACCACATTAACAACTAACATTACCAATAAAAACTAACATGTATATTTTTTTATGATTAATCAATAAAAAATTGTCTAATAAATTTATTAACTTTTATCGTAGGTATTTTAGAATTCATATTTAACCTGAGTTTTGATTGGTCAATAACATGCATAAACATTCATTGTGAACGGCTATTTCAAATAGAAGTAATTGGATAGACAAACAAATTATATCAGATTTCAATATGATGTTAACTAATTTGATTTGATAACTATATATCATGGTATGCATAGATATAAATGAATGAGAGAGATGAAAGGAGGAGGTCATATACGCCAAGCCTTCAGCTGCTCCAATTGCTATGTTCATTCTTTTAGGCCAATCTAGCAAACAATCAGTGGCAAGTTGACCGTGCAAATGGGTGAGCAAGCTGTGATTAGGCATGTAATCATACACAATCAACCTTTCATCGCCTCCTGCATAGAATCCAAGCAACCCCAACAAATTCTTATGCCTCACCCTTCCCAGTACTTCCACTTCTACTGCAAACTCCATCTCTGCTTTTGCAGTCATAGTTTTCAGCCGCTTCACTGCGATCTGCAAGTTCCATTCACCATATATATATTAGCCCAGCAAGTTCTTTTTTGGGCATAAACCAAATGTCTCATAGCTATCAGAAACAAATTCAATAGTCAAAATATTGGGGAAAAATATCATATATGAATATAATTGCCTCGACGCCTTTACTTGTTCGACCCCAATAAACACTTCCAAATCCACCCTCTCCTATCTTGTTATCTTGGTGAAAATTGTTTGTTGCTCTAAGCAACTCCTTCAAGGTGTATATTTCCCATGGATAGTCCCTATTTTTCTTGTTATTGGCATTCCTGCAAAAAATGAAATAAATAATACTCTGATGTACATATTTCTAACATTATCATAATAAATTTGTGGACATAACATATTGATATATTCGATGAAAGCATACCGTGTTTCAGATTGCTCTTTTTCACAAAGAAAACAACAGAAATATTTCAAGTGCATTTCTTTGTTGACGAATATATATATCTCTACGGAATACGGCAGCCTGAACCTGAATAAGTACAGGAAATTTTCAAGGGAAATGGGAAGAAGAGAAAAATAGATATGCAAGAAAGGGCCAATTAAGGCAAATTGAAAGAAACAATATAAGAATTAAGAACCAAGAATGCCAAATGATGAAGACAAACTGCTGCCTTGGAAGTCAAGGACTTTGAACGCATGCCAATTCAGTGTTTACAAGCTTTTGTCAAGCAACATTTTTCATTGAAAATGTCACACATTTATAAATATTCCTGTCGGAGTAAACATCCTTAAGCGTTTTATTTATATTATTCTTTACAGCAATTTTTTATAATAATTTAATAATACTATTACTTTTTTTTTTTATTTCTCTCTCCTTTCTTTTTTTGTTTCTAAGGATATCTCTAGACCGAAAGCTTAACATTGACATCCTTCAACTTAGTTATAGATCTATTTAAGAGATTTAGATATCTCAACAGATGTTTAGGGACAACTATTAAGGAACCATCTTTACCATATGTTTAAGGAGAAATTATTTACGAACCTATTTTTTGTCTCTCTATTATATCAACTTCTTGTTTTCTATTTTTTTAATCTTATATTTCACAAACCCTCTTCCTGGTATATAACTATTTTTTTGTTGTATAGTTTTTTATAGATTTTAAATTGCAGTCAGAGTAGCCGTTTTGATTTTTTCACAGTACATGATATATTAAAAAAATTATAGACAAATATAATTTTGATGTTGTGGCCAAGATGGTAGTAGTAGGCTGTTTTTTAATATAAAATTTATCTATAAGAATATTAGTCTTTATTTAATTTCTTCTATATAAGTTGTATTGGTTTTTAAAATTTAATATGAAAGGATATTGACGCACGCAAGCATAGCCAATTCTTCTCTTTTTTTCTATTGTATTGGCCATAGCAAGCAATGAATCCTGTAAATTAAACGTTCGGCTTCTAACTATTTGACAAAATGTCTTAATCAAAGACAGTTAGCAGTATCTCGTTCATATTGTTATTATGGAATTAAAAAGAGCCATAATGGATAATTACATATGCTTTTGGGACAACTTCTATGAGAATAGGGGTCCAATGAGGCGTTTTGATGTATGCAATACAATTTTTCTAAAATAAGATTACTAAAATTAATGTTTTTGAATTAGTTTGCAAAATATTATTGTTGTTGTCATCTTAGTTTATATTTTAAAGTTTATTCCTACAATAAGATATTATCTTATTGTCTTGTCATCAGATTATTATAATAAGCATTACGTCACATGAAAATAAACGCAACCTTTGTTTAAGAAATTATTTAAATTAATTAGCACAGAAAATACTACATGTAATTTAATCTATTGATAAATATATTATTTAAAAAATTAAAAAATCTTAATTAAAAAATAAACTACCTATAGTATACTATTGAAAGAGCTTTATTTTGCATTTAAATTATTACAACTATAAAGTAATTACTGATTTCATCGATGTCCGTCACTAGTAGAGTTTCACTAGTATAATAATAAGGATAATTTAATTTTAATACATTGTAGGATGTATTTAATTTCGACTATTAAAATTATTTTATTAAGAGTCCAACTTGATTGGTTAAGTGCTATAAACTTCTTACTTCGATTCTTATTATTAGAAAAAAATGTTTAATTTCTATCACTTACACCGTAAAAAAATTTAATTCAATCATAATTCTTTATTTATATTTGTTTTAAAGTATTAATTATTAATAATATCAATAAATTTATTATATTTGAAAGGTTACGATTAATGTTAGTATTACATTAGAAATGTATAAGCCATTTTATCTTAAAAAATCTATTAAAAATTATTCTAAGCATGCTTTTCAAATTATTTATAATTTATAATAATTCAATTTTAATAACATTATCTTTTAAACATTTGTTCAAGCATAATAAATTATTTATACGTATGAAAAATATCTGTTAAAAAAGATTAATTTTTAGATAGATCTTATTATTTTTAAAACTTAAGTACTTAATTAATTCTTGATCGAGAAATACTCCTGGTTCACAAAAAATAAATTATAGTGAAATGTATACTTGTTGCTAAAAGTCACTAATATCCTTTCACTATATTTTAATAATATGACTTTAAAATGTTGAATTTTTTGGATAAACAGAAATCTAAAACATTTATTTTTATTCGTTTCATTTCCTCCCAAACAATAGAAAATATTGAATTTAAATTAAAAATCAAAATTAAATTTTTAGTTTTAGAAATAAACTTTTTTCTTTCATTTGTATTTTTTAATCAATTAAATAAAAATATATCATTCACTAAACATTATTTACTTTCCTTACTTTTATACATACCACTCATATGATGACCAACATCGCCGTAAATAACAAAATTATTCACATGGATATATGTGAATAAAATCTGTGACAAAAATTTAACAAATATTAAAAATGATATTTTAGTTATATTTTAAGTCATATATTGAATTAGCTAATACCTGTTAAATTTTATTAAGATTTATGATAAAATGTTATTTTTGTCTTCATACTTTAATCTAATTTTTTTAAAAAATAAAAATTTAACAAAATATATTAGTTAAAAAAATGTGAACATTCTTTTCATGGATATCCATGAATTTTAATATTTATTTCGCCAGTCTTCATGGTTTTTTACTAATTTCTTTTAGTAAAACATTTATAGACACACAAAAATACCCATAAATATATATAAAAAAATACTTGTGAATATTCATTTCGCATATATCCTAATGAGCATAGTGTATGAATTTCTCTTTCGGATACAGATAACAAGAAATTAAGAAATATATATATATATATATATATATATATATATATATATATATAAATAAATAAAGAGAGAAAGAGAAAGAGAGAGGGTTCGGTTTTTTCAAAAATAAATTTAAAAAACTTATTTTCTATTTTTATTATTTATTTTATTAAAATTTAATGGTCGTAAATAAAATAAATGATGAAATAGAAAAATAAATTTTTTAAACTCTTATAATAAGTGAATTTTTTTATATATATAATTTAATTAGTATATATTGTTATTTACATCTAATCATAATATTTTAATTATATAATTTATAAAATTTTAATGAATAAAGTAAACAAATTTAGAATAAAAAATTTTGATTGAATGTAAAGTTAAAGAACATGTGTATATATATACCGACTAAACTCATGTATATATATAACTGATCTATTGTATGTTTTAGCTATAGATATTCCGTATGTGCCTTTCTTCATTTTTGCTTTCTTTCTTATGTCCGTATCCTATTTGTTGTGGAAACCATAAATTATCCTAATTATTATTGGCCAATCAAGGTAAGTAAGATGTCAATTTATGACCAGTGCAGTATAAAATTAGTACGTCATATGTTTTTTCCCCTCAAACATCGTATGTGTCTCTTATCAGGTCAAGGATAATCAATCAGATGACACGTTGCAATTGCATTTCTTATATTTATTTTGTCGGTCTTCAATATCTCTTTACCACACGAATTAATTAAATTTGAAATAAACAAATTCTACTTACAAAAGATGGTAGTACAATAAATATAAATTGATCCGTTATTAGGCATTGAAGGGGGGCTAAATGAGCAAATTTTGTCGGTTTTAACTTTTAAGTATAAGCAAATGAAAATGATCAGCAGCATTTAGAAAAGATAGCAGGGTTATGGAAGTTCCTTCTCCTTCACATACCAAGGCCCGCGAAGTTGCAGCTGGTTATGTTAATATTGGAGCGCCGCCTCTGGAAGGATGCAGTGATGTCTGGACATAATGATGCTCTCGGAAATAGCAGGGCAGTTTCGTCTTATGGGCGAAATGATGAACCAGGAATAGTGGCATGTGCAGCACGTAGCATGGATACATCTCAGCACCGATCGCATCTTTTGGAGCTGTAGGATATGGGGCCTAATACAGAATTGAGGGAAGAGGTTCAGCTGTGTGGAAATAAAGGCCACGTGTTTGAAATTCCTTCTGTATGGCACTACAATTTTCTGCTACAGGATCAGGTTGTGGCCTGCATGCAAATGATATGGGAATTTTGTGTAAAGTGAGTCATGGGGTTCCCGTGAATGGTCCAGCTATGTCTCATTCCTTGGTTCATGGGGCTTAAGTGAATGACTCTAACATACTAGGCACCTCGAGTGAGTTGTTTCACGTGCCGATTGATAGGGGGCACTTTTGTATGAATTTTGGCTGGAAATCAAAGAAGGTTTACAAGGGTGATGACCGTTATATTGTGGCAGCATTCCAATTCTTATGGTTAATTATATGATGTACCAATTGGTTAAGTGGAAAAGGCGGCTGTTCCGGAGGAGCAGAATCCTCGGGACAAACATGGGATAAATGGAGAGGAATCTAATGGCACTATTCAGATTTCTAAAGTAAGGTTCAATGAAGTTCAATTTTTATGGGTGTTTGAGAAAAGTGTTGGCACTTCCCATATGGAATCTGAAAAAGCAATTGTGCAGAGATTGGTAAAGATGAGACAAGATATAGGAGGAGGGCATATCTCAATCGTACTGAATCGTGCTGAATCTCGGTGTATGAAATCAAGTTAAATGTTTTATCTTACAACATTGGGGTATTAAGGAGGAAGAAATGGAGGTCAATAAAACAAATAGTCATTAAGCATGGTGTAAATTTTCGTTGTGTGCAAGAAACAAAGGTAGTCAGTATAGATAGGAATATATATTGTGCTATGTGAAGAGATGATAATGTGGGATGAAGTGTTGTGTTATGTATGGAATGCTGAGGAATTTATTATGTCAGAAACTTTCCAAGGTTTGGATTTTCTTGGTGTGAAAGGTAAGTATAAGGTTGAGGTGGCTGAAAAAACATTCATTTATGTTTATGCTCTGTGCACTTTGTCAGGGAAAAAGGAAATGTGGAATGCTTTATTGGAATATAGGCAATGGTTTCATGGTTGCATTTGGTGTGTAGCGGGAGATTTTAACACAATTAGAATGCCAGAGGAACAGATTGGAGAAAATGGAGCGATTGGAGCGTCTCTTACTGATGCTAATGAATTCTCAAAGTTTATTTGTAATATAGAGTTAATGGAGGTACCATTAGTTGGACATCGTACAAATGGTTCAGTCCTAAAAATAAGGGTTGCAGTGTCTTGGATCAGTTCTTGGTATCTTAAGAATGGCTAGAATTAGCTCCCAATTGTTTCTAGTTGAATTTGAATTGCGATTTTTCAAATCATTGCCCCATAATTATAAATAGTCTAACTTCAATTAGGGGGCTAAATATTTCAAGTTCATCAATGGTTGGTTAAAATGTGTTGGATTTGAAGATTTCATTAAAGAAAAGTACAGTAATATAGACGTGCAAGGGTGGAGTAGGTTTGTGTTAAATGAGAAATTAAAAGCACTGAAGGGTGAAATCAAGGGATGGAGTAAAAAGAATATTAGAAAGGTGGAAGAGACAATCGGCGAGCTGAAGAAGAAAATTGCTGCCTTTGATAAAAGTGTAGAGAAAGAAGATTTAGGGGAAGAGGGGGTCAGGTTGAGAATGAAAGCTATTGGAGAATTGAAAAAAGGGATCTATTTCAAGAAACATTGTTGGCACAAAGAGCTAAGGTTAAGTGGCTTCGACAAGGAGATGCAAATTCTCGTTTCTTTCATGCCTTAATTAATTGGAGCGAAAAACTAATGAAATATTTGGCTTGTTGGCTAATGGGAATTGGGTTGACGATCCACTGCAAGTTAAATAGGAAGTTAAACAATTCTTTCAAGAGAGATTCCAGTCTCAAGGGGATGCTGGTGTAAGATTAAATGATATGGAATTTAACCGCCTCTCGACGAACCAAAGGAATGATCTTGAAAAGAAATTTTCAGTGGAAGAGATTAAAGTTGCTATTTGGGAGTGACTGCTCAAAGGTTCCTGTGCTAGATGGCTACAATATGAAGGTTGTGAAACACTTCTGGGTACTACTGAAAAGGACATAATTAAGGTATTGTCAGAATTCTATCATCATGGGAGACTTCCCAGGGGGTTCAATGCCTCCTTTATTTCATTGATTCTTAAGAAGGAATGTCCTGGTGGTCTTGAGGATTACAAACCAATCTCTCTAATAGGAGTAATTTATAAAATCATCGCTAAGGTACTATCTCATAGGCTACAACAGGTGATGCCTAGTATCATTGAGGAAACGCAAATTGCATTTCTAAAAGGTAGGTAATTACTGGATAGTGTTGTTATTGTAAATGAAGTTGTTCATGAGGCAAAACAACATAAGAAGCTCTTGTTGGTCTTTAAAGAGAATTTTGAAAAAGTGTAAGTTGTAGTCAGTTGACTTTTCTTATTCTATATGCTTAAGTGTTTCAGATTCAGAGATAAATGGATTGGTTGGATTCGAGGGTGCCTTCAATCGTTGTCAGTGTTCATATTAGTAAATGGCAGTGTCACTAAGGAATTTTGCATGCAAAAAGGGCTACGACAGGGGGATCTAGTGGCTCTTTTCATATTTTTAATTGTGATGGAAGGACTTGGTAGTCTGATCAAGAAGGCAATATTTGTAAATCTGGTATCTGGATCAAGTTGGGTGATCATGATCTTCAGGTGCTGGTCCAGCAATATGCTAACGATACTATCCTTATGGTTTCTCCGGAGCTTTAGAAGATCTATACTCTGAAGAGTGCTCTTAGGTGCTATGAATTAGTGTCAGGGTTAAAGATTAATTTTCATAAAAGCAGTTTGAGGGTGTAGGGGTGGTGATGTCACAATTGTTTTCTTTTGTGTGAATTTTGAATTGCGAGGTATTGCAGATGCCATTTTCCTATTTGAGGGTTCTAGTGGGGGCCAATATGAGGTATAAACGTGTTTGGAAGCCAATTATAGATAAAATAAGAGCTAAACTAACATTGTGAAAAACAAAAAATTTGTCTCTAAGGGGCGAATTTTTCTGATCAAGTTCACCTCTCTTTCATTTCAATTTATTTTTTGTCTCTTTTCAGGGTTTCGAAGAAGGTGACTCGTTCCATGCAAGTAATTCAAAGACAATTTCTATGGGGAGGTTTAAAAGAGTGCCACAAAGTAGCTTGGATCAAATGGGAGGACGTGTGTAAAGATAAAAGTCAGGGAGGGTTAGAAATTAAAGATGTGGAGACATTCAACAATGCACTTCTTAGAAAATGGCTTTAGAGGATTCGACAGGGGGGCAACTCCCTTTGGATCAAGGTTTTGGAGGCTAAATATGGAAAAGACATTAGTCAAGATCGGGTAATGAAGCAGAGGAAAGAGGGTCCCAGTGGTGGAATAATATTTTGAAGGTTATGTCTGACAAGGGGGTGGGTGAGTGTTTTTTGGGTAAGGTAAAACCCTTGGTTGGGGATGGACCATTATTTAGCTTTCAGGAAGGATTTGAGGGTGTTGGGAGGGCTCAAATCTTTATTCCCTAGATTATTCTCACTTCTGGAGTTACTTGTCCTCTCTGCTGCATACAATCTGAATTAGTAAGTTGTTTATTATTTATTTGCAAATTTAGTTATCAAGTGTGGATGAGTTGCTACAGATGGTTAAACTATATGTCTATTCTGCCTTTAGAGTGTCAATCTAATTTCTAGTAACATCTGGGTGTATCTAAATCAAATGGGAAATTAACCAAGGAAATACTTAGTTTAATTTGGTTAGGAATACTGTAGGGAATTTGACTTACTAGGAATGTTGTAGTGTTTAAGGGTGATTCCTTCAATATAAAATAAATATGGCAACTATCTTTACAAAGGTCATGTGTGTAGATCAAAGGGGTTTATAAAGCTTCATCAGTGTCATTCTTTGAATGGTTTATTGAGTCGGTACTATGTTTTGATAGGATATCAAAGAGTTTTGCTTAGTTGTTCCTTAGTTGCAGCGTTGTATTTGAATGGGGTTTTCAATGTATTTGTAAGTTATTCTACTATCTGTATTTGTTTGATAGGTTCTTGTATGGTGGTGTCTAAGGGTGACTTTTGTAATAGGCTATATTTTTGGGTTTGTACTGAATTTGTAATGTTTTGATCCACCAGTCATACCTTGTGACTTGGGTGGGTCTTGCTGATGCTGAATGAATAAATTTTGCATTTTCAAAAAAAAAAAAAAAAGAAGAAAAGATAGTTTCATATAGAGAAACAAAAGAAAAAAGACCTCAAGCAAATCAAAACACACATGTATACTTTTGGCCACAAATGATCATAGGCTTGGCAATTACTCTTACTTACCTACAAGGCAATTTGGAGCGAATTTCTCCATGTACCCCTGTAACTTCTCCTTGCACCTTCATAAATGTAGGAAAAGTCTAAAATACTCCTATTAAAAAAAAAGTTTAATCCTAGGTAAAAAAATTTTCAATTTTTTTTACAAGTCTAGACATGCGTATCCATACTTGTAAAAAAATTTGCAAATTTTACAAGTCTGAACAGAGGTGTTTGATCTTGTAAAACATTTTACAAAAGTTTTTACAAGTTCGGGCAGGAGGAGATTATCTGATTTAGATCCTATTTCATAATCTACACCTGTATTGTGGACACTCTAACACTAATGTACTATCATGTGAAGGCCATTGTTCCATACATCTCCATTCTGCATGTAACTAAATGTACCTCTCTGTCACATCTTGTACTTTTATTAAAATATCATTTTCTATAAATTAATTTCAGGAAACCAATTTATGAAAGGTTTTTAACAAAAAGTTTAATATAGAGTTCATCTTGAAGAGGTACTGAATTTTATGTTATAAAAGCCATCCCTTGAATGTTAAAGGTTTTTATTTGAGAAAACAAACACTAACGATTTAACAAAATAAGCACATCGTATCAACAAACATCAATCAATATATGTTTTCAATCAATATAAGTTTTCATATTAAATCATTCTTTGAATTCTTTGTTTTTTTTTATTGAATTCCTTTTGCTAAGATTATTCTTCCTACGTATCTTTCCTGTTCCCCACTACGGGATCCTTATAACTTTTCATGCATCGCACCATTGCATACAGTTGGCAAGTTTTGATGAAGAAAAATATGTGTTTTTGTTTCCCCAAGTTTTAGTGGTCAACTGTTTAGTTTTAAACTCAGAAAAATTATCTTAGCTTGTGTTTGATAGAGAATTTGAAGAGAATAATTTATTTCATTTCAAAATTTTAAATTGTGAAAAAATAATTGTTTAGATGAAATATTTTAAAAGAATTTGAAATTTTAAATATTGTTTTGTATATCTGTTTTTTACTGTTCACACTCCTTTTATGTCTTATAGGCTATTTATATTTTGCACCTCCATATTCTGCTAGTGCACCCCCTAATTTAACGTATTAATTTTTTGTTTGCACCACTATTTCCGCTAAGTGTATTTCTTTAACTTTAAGACTTAAAATGTGTAATTTTTAGCTTTTTACAAGTATAAATAATTTTTTTATCTTTTTCTTTTATTTACTTTACTTTTCTTCTAATTAAAAAATTGTTACGAATATATGAATAGTAAATAAAAAAATGTCAATTAAATATAACGATAATGATAATGTTAATAATATTAAATTGAAAAATAAAAATTTAATAATAACTATTTTACATACTTTTTGAATTTAAATATCATAAAATTTTTAATTGTTATAATTATTATTATAAAAGAAAAATTTAATAGTGATCACTTTAGATACACTTCTAATTTGACTATTACAAAAACTAAAAGAACCACTTTAGATGCATTTCTAATTTGGCTTCTTTTATAAATTTTTAATTGTTATAATTATTCTTACATCATTTTAAAGGAAAATTTAATAATGATCACTCTAGATGCACTTCTAATTTGATCATTACGAAAACTAAAATAACCACTTTAGATGCACTTCTAATTTGGTTTCTTTTATAAAACCTTGGTTATTATAATTATTATTATGTTGTTTAAATTATTTAAAAGAAATAATAGTCACTCGGGATGTACTTTGAATTTGACTATTGTAAATTATAGAAAATTATTATGATCACTTTGGAAGCACTTCCGATTTGATTATCATGAAATCCTTTAAAAAATATTTTTTTTATATAAAAAATAAAATCTAAAGTTTTAATTATAACTACTTCAAATGCACTTTTGATTTAGTCATTATAAAAATTATCATAATTTAGTAATTGTCACTTCGGATGCAATCCTGATTTGATGGTTACGTTAACCACTTTAAATGCACTTCTAATTTGGTCGCGGTAATAATATTTCAAAACAAACTCAAGAATATAAAAAAAATTAATTACTAAAATTAAAATCCTAATACACTAATCATTTCAAGAACTACGTAAACTCTAATTCTCCATTCTACGTGGAGATATGTAGGAGTGAGAGTCTATTCTTGTCGAGCCCAAAAAAATAAAAATAAAATAAGTCAATTAAAAAATAAAATATTAATAATATTTTTTATAAAGAGAAAATTTTCAATAATATTTTTTCATTAAAATGTTAAAACCAAAAATAAAATAAAGGTAATATTTGTATTTGAAGTGTGAAATAAATATTTATAAGTTATCTAATTTTGCATGTTTAATTAGAGGTAACCGTTCTTATAATGGACGTCGTAGGATGTTAAGACTTTCCTTACGCGTAATAGTTTCCCGAACACAAAATTTGGTTTCATAAATCACTTCTCTCTAAAAGATTTTTTCAATGTTTTCTTACATAAATATTGGTAGTAACTCCTCTGATTTTTGAAAACGAATTTTTTTCTATCCTGTCGAGACCCACTTGTTGACACATGGTATTTTTATCTTTCTTTACTCTAGCATGCCCAATACAAGGCCGCAGATGAGACGTACACTCTCTTAATAGGAGAACCTTCATAGATCCAAGTGATCGAGATATTCTAAACCTAATATATTGGTTTACATAGAGCAACAAATGTGATGTAGTTTCTAGTTCATATTGGCAAACACGATGCATGTGTTACTGTCAATAGTGAGAATATTCCTTTTTGTCAATTTCACCTTTATTTGAATTGAATTGTAAGCAACTCTATAAGAAAATACAGAGACCTCTAAAGATACATTTGCTTTTTAAATCACCTTAAAAAAAAAACCCTGCACATGAAAATTACCATGAATTGCATTATATTTCTCATTTATTATAAAGCGGTAAGAATACTAGATAGCTAGCTTCACATGTTTGGTACTCTTTCACCGAAAAAAGGCTTGCTTAGTACTCAATATAGACATCTTAAGCAATCGGTAGCACAAAATAAAAAAATGTTCTATTATAAATTTAAAAATTCATATAATAACTTATACAACCAACAAATAATTGGTCAAAGAGAAGTGCTAGTAATATAATTTTCTTAACAAACTCTTTATAATTAGTTGACATTTATTTAAAACTAAAAACTTAGGAGAGATATTTAATGATAAATAGGATTTATATAAATTTATGTTTTTGGATAAATTTCGACTAATCACAAAAGATATGAATAAAAGAGTGTGTAAAAGTACGGCGCTACTCACATTTCTCTTGATCAAATTCAAAAGCAACATACTCATGTTATATTTCACAAGAATATAAATAAATTTTCACTACCAATGTAAGGACTTTGTTGGTGGCCTAGATAATCTATAAATATCCAAATAGCTTAATGAACCCTCATGTCTACGATGGACCACCAAACTCCTAAACTTCAACTCACCTAAATTTTCTATAAATAAAAAAAGTATAGAGAAAAAAAATTATGTACTGAGATAAAAGTTTTATATTAAATTTTGATCATCATAATCTTTTATTTATGATAGATCTGTTAACTTTATAAATTAATATTTTAAAAATTATATAAATAAAGAATTATTATTGAATATTATATTAATTATACTAAAAAATATACAATAACGGTTTTTTCCCATCATATTATTTATTGTATTCCATTCTTTCCGATCATATTATTGATTATTCATTGTATTTCATTCTCATATTTAATCTCTCTTTTTTCTCAATCTCTCTTGTTTATTATAGAAATAACACTTCTAAACAAAAAATATGTCACAAATAATTAATAAAACTCCAGTTGAAGTATTGGACAAAGTGAAATTAAATTAACTAACGATCAACATCCCAAGATAACTATACAAAATTGAACAAAAGGCTACTTTTGCTATATGATTATAGCAATGCGCGTTTCAATAGGAAAAAAAGACCCCGAAATTGAATTATGGAAAGAAACAAAGATAGCTTATATTTTGGCGTTTTCTATTTTTATTTTTATAGAAAACAGAAAATATAGTAATCAAAATTTGTTTGATTATAGTTTATAAATATATTTTAAACTATATATATATATATAAATATTTTAAACTATATATAAATAATTTTATAATATCTTAAATAAAATTGATTAAATTAAATAATATTAGTTTTTAAAAATAGAATATTTTAAGCGAAAAAAATATATTTTTTGAATATTAAAAACTTAAAAATAAAATCATTTTTCAAAAAAAAATAAAAAATTCACAAACCAAACTTCACCTAACTTATGTCAATTATGAAAAGAAGCTAAGTTCATTATCCAGGAAACCGATTACTGGTTTGAAGTGGAAAGAATTTATCTTTACTTCTTCCCAAACTAAATGCTATAGATAAATTTGTTAATAGGTTTGGATAAGATCATGTGATATATAGAAATCAATATGCTAACCGTGCATGTAGGCCACAATTATCTGTAGCACGCCCATATACATTTATAACAAGCTAGTACTCATAAAATATTGCAAATGCCGTTGGAAGAGGTTCTTAAGGAAGCATTACGTACTGCTAATATTAGCTTAGTTGTCATATCTTTGCTTTCCTAATATAAGCTGCTTTGTCTATACTTGGTGGTTACTATTCCATATCTTAGGATATGGAGATTGATTATACATAATATAATAGCTGAATAATGGGGATACTGTTTAGTTTAACTAATACATCAAAATCAAGTTGTTTGATGCAAAATGGACCCAGATACATATCGTAATGTCTTGGTATATATGCAGTAGGTTAGAACTGACTCATTTTAGTTAAATTGTATAGGATGCAAAATGAAAATCTCGAACCAGAATCTGTCATATATAATATATCAACTTTGGCTCAAATGATGAATCCTGGATTTAGGGTTTAGCATTGTCGTAGTTTCAATCCCTCGCTTTCCACTGTAAGCAACCATATCATAGTGTCATACCTTAAATGCCTAACATTTTCCATACGATTCTAATTAATTACATGCTAATTTTCTGAATAAAAAAATACTTAATTTTGGGACAACTCATTGAACCACGCACATTTCAGTCACTGATGCTAACTAAGCAAATTGATTAATTCCAGCAGCTTATATCATTATAAGTTCAATTTTAATGTGATCAACTAGCTTTTGACAATTCAAAGAAACCAAAAAACTAGCTATATTGACAAATGACAACGCACCTTTAAAATAGTGGAATTCAAAAAATCAGAAAGTAATTAAGTGAATTCAAAACATTGCTTATCAGAATAGTGATTGCAAAACATTCAACTATATATGATGCATAGCATGGTTCTAAAAAGAAATTAAATGAGCTCGTGGCATACTGCATATGACCATTTTGAACTTTACTCTTTCAACTGGATTCGCTTTAGACTACTCCAATGGTCAATGGCAGCCAGCTACTACTACTAGTATAGCACAACTGACTAAAGTTAATTATCTACGAGATCGATCAGAAACTTCACTGCACACAATACACCCTTTCTTAAGATATCAGCAGTTGCCAGGATCAGATATTCTCTCGTCCAAACCTACAATTTCAAAAAAATCTGTAATATTAATCCTCAAACAAAATCAAAGAACAAAAACATAAAAATCTTGTGGAAGTTATGTAGTATTACTGGAAGATGATATTGCCTCCATAAGCTTCCTTTGCAGTTCAGTGTAATTAGTCCCAGACATCATATGTGGAACCTTCAAGGCAGATTATAAGAAGATATCAATAATCAAAATTTGAGAAAGACAACATATTATAACTTCATGCTCAGTAACAACTGACAACTTATTACTCTGATATGGTACCTCTGATCGGATAGTCTGTATGAATCTGTCATCTGTTTTAGTGGAAGTGCAGTTGATTACATCAAGGCCCTCTTTAAGCACTATGTCTATAACTCTTGACAAAGGAAACACATATTTTCTGAAGCTATAACTACACTTTAACTGAACACCTCCTGGGAAGGGATGAACAATGACACATATTGGAACATCAGTAGTAGTACTAAAGCTTCCACTGTCAGAACCAACAGGACTCAAATTGGACAACTTCCTAAACCTGTCCCTCTTGGCTTGCAACTGTTTCACCTTATTTTCAAGGTGCTTGATGTAATTTGCACCCCCATGCATGTGATCAGAAATTGAGCGCTTTCCCTAATCATGATTATCAAGATATAATACACTCAAAATTGTAATGCAATAATACCCTTCAATGGCTAAGGAGATGAAAAACTACAAATAAAACTGGTAGATATGTAATTGTGTGTTTATGGTGTATAATTAATTACCTTAATATATTCAAGCGGAAGGAGAGATCTAAAGGTGGTGCAAAGCCTTGTCATTTCTTGTCTTCTTTGTTTTTCAGTCTCTCTATGCATACACTTCTTGTTATCATCTATAGTTGTAATTTTGTAATCTTCTGCCCAACCAGCTGGTAACTTTCCTCTCTGCTTGCCCTTAGTGCCCATTTGACTTGTGGTAGGAATTAGAGCACTGCCATCCGTCACAGGATCAAGCAAGATCTCATTTTCTGGAGTTGTCTGGATTGGGAGGGAATAATAATTATGAGGTGTCATGGGAAAGTACAACTCATCACTTGGATGAAGAGGATTCATCGTAATCTGCTTTGGGCTCACAAAGGTTTGGCTATTAGGGTTTCAGATCGCTTCTCATTTGACTGATATATCTTAGGATCCTCGGATCCCCTCGCGTATAAATTAAGAATCCATCGTACCTGCCATATCAATGTTCTTGTTTCTATTTTCCTTGCTTTTTTGTCCCTCTTCTTATTAATTAATGTTATCGTGGGACACGGTGTTTGCTCTATCTAGTATTATATTCGGATCATAAATTTAAAGAGTACATGTGTTTTGAAATTTATTTGATTTATATGCCCAATTTTGGTTTGCACAATTCTCATTTGACTTTTGTCGGTTGGTACGTCGTGGATAGAATCCAACCCTTGAAATTATTCCTACCATATAAGGCGGCCGGCTATAAAAATTTTATCTTTTATCCATCAACAAAACCAAAGTAAAGTGGCATGGAATTTGAATTTTCAATTTGAAACTCAACTTAACTAATAATAATAATATAATTGAAAATAATAAAATATAAGATTAGATAAAATTTTATAGTTTTATTACCTTTTAGTTTTAATTTAGATTATCGCTGTTTCTTAAGTTAATGTCAATATATTTTATATTAGATATGTTTTTTATTAAATTTTAATAACATTTTATCTGTTGATTTTAATTTGTTTTAGGATAATAGTTTAATTGTACTTATAATTTTTTATTTTTTTTTTACTTTCCAACAATTATACTATCTATTTTTAAAGATATGGTTATAAAAAATCTAACAAAAATCTATTTGAAAATTTTAAATTAAAAAAAATATCATTCTTCTTTATTAACTCTAAACCGATTCAACCCATTCATATACGACTGAGTTCGATTAGATTTTGAACAAAAATTGTACAAATTCAATCTAACACATTTTGTTTTTATTCTTAATTTAGTTGAATATTGATAATTAGCTTTTACATTCTCATTAAATTATAAATTTAGTTGAATACTTAATTTAGTTAAATAATTTTTGTTCCTCAGTCAACTTGTTTACTCATCACTCATTTACTTTTAACATGCAATCAATTAGATGCTAAAATAATATTATAAATATCAATTTTCAAGGTGGAGGTATAAACATTATTATGTTTTCATAACGTTTTAACTTAAAACAGGATTATATTTTATATTATTTATTTTTACCTATTTTTTACTTTTTTGGTATTAAGTTATTTAAAGAAAAAGTGATGTCTTTTAGTTCTTAGCATAGGTACAGACTACACAGTAGTTTTAATAACACAAGTTGCTTTCTCTCTATGTTCTTTTTATCTCTTCATTTCATCTCCTTTATTTGGTGTTTTTGTTTCTTTCTCCTCCATTTTTTTCCTGCTTTTTCTATGTTTCATTAACTTGCATTATATTAGTTGAGTATCTTGATACTCAATTTAGCTATATTTTATTTAAAAAAATATAATAATTCATGTTAATTTTAATATATAGCTTCCAATATATATCTTACTGTTAAAACTCTTTTTTAGTAATAAATAGAATTTTGGCCTTTCCAGAACCAACTTCCTATATCTACCCCTGATTATTAGAATAATTTTTTACATAATTAAATCATATAAGGTAAACAATAATTAAATCACAGTGTAACAAAACTATTTTTACTTATAATATATAAAATTTTTTATCTTATTCATAAGATTTAAGAATAGTATTCGATCATTCGATTTTCATAAGATTCAATTTAAATATTTTTTATTTGATTATTTTTAGATTAAAATATACTTACTTATTAAAAGGGAAATAATATTTTTTAATCTGCAATTACACGCTAGTCGGTATATCAAATATTTGCTTTAAATAATAAATCATATATTGAGTTAATATTCCAATTTTGATCAGAGAAAAATTAATATTAAAAAATAATTAAATAAGCGTGTCTACGTTATCTGCGAAAAGAAATCAATTTTTTGACTGGATGAAAAGAAATCAATTTAACCCCGGATGAAAAGAAATTAACGTTATATGCAATTACACATCATGTTTTCATTATTATCATTTGAATGAATATATATAATTAAGTAATAACTCAAGTCGTTAGTTTTTCTTGTTGACACAATATTAATCTTCATGTACCTAGATTTTAACTATAGTTATTTAATTAAATTCTTACCCCTTGTATACTTAGGGTTTTTTAACTGCAATAGGGTTTGTCTGTTTTAAAATCAAGTTAATTTAAGTGCTAAATTAATTTCATACATAGATTTTATATTGAAATATCAATTACTGTGACAAGAATAGCTGATTGTAAAAGATAAACCAATCCTTAACCTCCAACAACGTTCTTTTTAAGTTTTTACACAATTTTTTTTTGGTGAAGTTATTAGTTTTTAACACAATTATATGCCTAGAGTTAAAATTTAACATCTTTAATTAACTCGTTGATTCAAGCATTTGGTAGTCTTCTAAGTTAAGGTAACTTGTGTATTTAAATTTTTTTATATGTAAATATTACTTATTAATGTGTTACTTTTTTGTAGTGGAGAAATTCAAATCCATTACTTCTCTCCTCTCTTCTTTCTATATGTGAATTTTTGTCACTTGACTAATCTTATAGTTCCTTTCTCATGTATTTAAATAACTTGGGATGTGTTTATAAAACTAAATATTTATGTTATGCCAGTTATTTTTTTACATTTTCATTTTATATTATCATTCAATAATAATTAATAATTTATGATAAGGTTAATTGACTTCTATAACAAATAACTTAAAATTCATATACAAATGGTGTGTTGGGATCGATTAATAATATAAAATTATTTTACCTTATTGATTTATGAATTTTAAAATCTATTTAAATAATATTTAAGAATTAATTTATATAGCATTTAAGAAATAAAAATTACAAAAAATTAGAAATAAAAAAATTAACGCAGTTTTATTGGAGACTAAACGAAAATTTGTAAGTACCATTTGCGGAAGACAATCCTACTGGCAGTAAATCCTCTCTTCAAATATTAAACCTGATTTATTCAAGACTCAATCTCAATATCATTAGTTAAGCTTAAAAATTTTCATGTTCAGTCAATCTTTTATCAGAATTAAAAACATATAAAGTTAATATAAAATTATCTGTTATTTTATTAGTAGATTGTATGTAAAATTGTCATTTTCACAAAAAATAAATGTAAAATTGCCATTCTTTATCAGTAAGTAATAACAAGTGTGATAGTAAATTGAAAGAAATTCATAACAAAATTAGATGTATAGGTGGCCCTTTTGACTCATTCCATAGAACATATAACTCTAGTTCGAATTAATTAAGTTAACTGAAAAACTGATAACTTATTTTACTTTAATAAATTACACCAAATCACTTCAATTAATTTTTAGAGTCACACTTTCAATCCAAAACAGCTCTACTTGATAAGCTTTTCTTATTTTTAAAAATATCGCATTAGTATATTTTTAGTCCTAATATTTAGGACTTTCCTCTCTCTTTTACTTTTGTTAATCGTTTTCTTTTTTTAATATAATATTATAAGAAATTAAGCATGTGTACTTTAAATGAATTATACAATATAATTAAATTATAAAGTATTATATAATATTTTTTTATAATAATAACTATTTTAAGAGTTATATTTATCATAATTTTTTATTGATTGATAGTTTAATTTTTTTTACAATAATAAGGTATATAAGTTAAATTCTATTATTAAATATACTTTTGGTTATTTCATCCAACTCCATGATGATGATTTAGATACATAAATTTATAATTGTGGAAAAAGTTATGTAATTGAATACAATATTAATGTTTGGAATGTCTTAACTATAGTATTAACTTATGGAAGAGTAAAATACATTTCTTATCATAAACTTATGTTGCAAATTTTTATGATAAATAAATGTGAAAATAAAAATATAAAAAATATATGACAGTGCAAACCAAATGAATTTAAATTTAATTTTAGGGTTAGTTTGTGATTAAAAAAATATTTTTTAAAATTGTTTAAAAATATGAGTTTATTTTCGCGATTCTTTTATAATTAGAAATAAATTTTTTGTTTGATTACAATTATAAAAAATCACTTTCAGCTCTAATATTTTAAGAGATTAAAAGCTCCGTATTTTTAAATATTTTTTTTCTCTTTTATTGCAACTACTTTTTCTAAGAATTAACTTTGATTTGCTTCTTTAAAAAAAAAATAAAAAAATAAAAACGGATTATTTTTTATTCTGCTTCTTCAAAAATATTTAGACAAATATTTTGAAAATTCTTTTAAATATAAATTGAAAGTAGGCTTGATGTAATTCAACTGAAAATTGATTTTCATTAAATCGAATTATCCAAATTAAATAGGGGTAGATATGGATCAGTTTGAACTATTATAAAATCAGATTAGTTCAGAAGCATGAAGCATAATCGGATTTAAATTAAATAATATTATATTCTTTTTCACGCAAATTAAACCAACCAAACTGAATTTAAATAGTTTAAATTTTATTTTATCAAAACTTGAAACAAATTAAATACCCCTGATTATTTGAATGCCCCTCACAAATCACCTTTAGTTCACTAATTACTACTATATGAAAAGTTAATTATTTTTGCTTTTATTTACTTAAAATACAATTGCTGTTAGTCCTTGAGAACATAAATTTATATGTTGAAAATTAAATATTTTTCCAACCCTAAAATCGGGAAAAGTTTATATTTTTTAATTTTGAAGTATATTTTTAAAATACACACATATTAAAAAGTATAAAATAAATAAAACAGAGTATATTTTTATATCATAAATTATTAAAAAGTATAAAAGAACTAAAATAAAGTATATTTTTATATAATAAATTATAAGAGAGAGATTTCTCTTTAGAATTTGTGTTTTATTCTCTACTCTCTCTCTTTCACAATTGACTTTTTTTCTTCTGAATATTCTTAAATTAATATTTTTCTAATCTTTATTTGTATTCTTTAAGTTTTTAACCATTTATCAGTTTTAATCTAAACTATTTAATTTAGGTTTCCAATTACATTTTGAATAGGATAGATACACTTTAGCCTTAACCGAAGACCTCAACAACTATATACAGAGACTTTGGTATCGACACATGGTCAGGGCCGATTACTGTGTTCTGCGGTGAATCAAGTTTAATTAACACAAATTTAAATTATTAGTCGAAAACTCATATTAAAGCTGTATTACCTAAGTTCAGACTGCTTAAGCAAGAACTAACAGGTAAAGACCCAGTTCATCGGTATAAATAGGTAACAATATCGAGTAAAAAATATTCGTTATCTTACGTTCTGAATCGAATATTGCACTAACCAGAGCGTCAGAGTATCTTTTGTAGGTATCATTCCTATTCAGCTTCGAACATACCAATAATCAAGTCCAAAAAATAGTAATAATTAAGAATAAATTAAATTATATATTATCACTATATATAAAGTGTATTATATATATATACATATATATATATATATATATATATATATATATATTTAAAAATAATCTTTTATCATAAATCTCAATTATATATAATAAATATTTACTTTTTATATTGTTTTGATTTAATTACTGATGATATCCTCTATATGTGACAATCATGTTCGAGTATCTATGGGTGACAAATTAATCACGATAGTTTTTTTTATGTTTTTTATTTTTTTAAAAAAAACATAAAAAAAAGCTGACATGTTGTAACAACTGCATGTCAGCCCACGTACTCCATGGTATATATGTTTATTTTGCATATATTATAGAAGTTAGAATAGTAATTACATAAAATACAAAAATAATTTTTAGGAACTCAAATGTTCAAGAGAAAGATTAAGAAAATACAGGTATAATAAATAATATAATATGAAAAAGAAAACATAAAAAAATGGGTACTTAAAAAACTGGAGTATCTAAAATTAAAAGTCGTTACGTAGGATCTTGAACTTGATGTTTAAATAATAAAATTAAATTACATATTATGCAAAACGTGTTTTTTCACTGTAGCTTTAACGGCTTATAGTTATAGATATATCATCCATTTATTTTGTCAACCAGAGCAGCTATAAAGCCAACTAGAGAATAGAAATTTAGAATGATGACAAAATGAAAGCCAAGAATATCGTTATGTCAATTTACCATTGACAACCGCGCACGGATTAATTAGATACGTGTGATTTTATACTTTAAAAAATTTTATAAAATTTTTAACTGTTCGTAAAGCTTAGACTATTAATATTTATTTTCATTAATTATATCCATATGTTTTCAGAGAGAAAAGAAATGGACATTTTATTGAAAAAAGATAAATTATTGTGAATGATTTTTAATAGAAAAAAATGAAAAATGGCAAGGGTAAAATTAAAAAAAAAATACAAATTCATGATAATTATTATTTGTTTTTGTTTATGGATACAAACTTTTAATTTCACATAAAAAACAAATGAAATATAATATAAGGCGTTTTTATTTTATTACTTAATTTTTTTATTTCTTTATTTTTACTAACATTTGTATATATATGTTTCAATACCTACCAATCCTTAAGTTCACTTGGTCAACTAATAACGGGACTATCAGAGTTGCAACATCATTCGTTGACACGTTATTATTTATGTGTTGGATCACATTAATTAGTTTTTTATAGTCAATTTATATTTGAAACAAGTAGGAAAAGGGAGAAGGTGCATGGAGAAGAAGGGGAGGGATAGTGTCAGAGGTGGTGGTACGCTGTAGGGAAAAGGGAAGGAAGATGGAAAATCAAATGGAAAGAAGGAACTGGGAATGGGAAGAAGACAGTGATAAATTTAGAACTCGAGACTTGAGGACAATTTATAAATAAAATAAATTTAATATAATTATATATATTTTTTAAAAAATAAAAATAGACTTCAAATTAGATATAAATAAAATAATAAATATTTAAAAAATAATGAAAATAATAAATTCAAATACATAAATAAAAAATATAAACATTAACATACGAGGTGCAATTATTTATTTTTATACCTATAGAAATATGGGAGAGAGTTTCAACATATAAATTTAACTAAGGATACAAAATATAAAATTTTCAATATATATATACATAGGTCTTTATTCAAATGAGCGGGTGTATTTGTCCATCCTCAAATGCATGTAGGTATACTCATGCTTTTACTCCTTAATTAATAGGGATGACAAACCCACCCTCTAACATCTTTATTATTAAATAGATTGTTATATAATTTATTTGAATTTTAAAAATAGATATTAAAAACTTAATTTCTACAATTAAATTTATATTAGGAATGTATATCTATTTTAGAATTTTACTATTTGAAAAATATTCAAATAACTTAAATTTAAGTAATATATTATTAAAAAATAATAAAATAAAATATAATATGAGAGTCTAAAGATTATTTTAAATTATAAAAAGAAACTACACAATTTATTGTAATTTTGATAATTTTTTTGAATTAATTGAGACAATTTTTATAAAATTATCGGTATATTCCAAACTGTTATAAAAGATTAAATGATTATGTTTTGAGCTGAAATTTTTATAAGAGACTTATAAAATTATATAGGAATTTTTGGTAAAATGATTTTATTTCATAATTAATTAAAAATAAAAAATAATAATTAATTGAAAAAGAAATAAATGTTGAGTAAATTTTTCTAATCTTATCTAATAATTCTTATCTAAGTAAACCTTATCTCTAATGAATTGTAGAGTAAATTTTTCTAATCTTATCTCAAATAGAGAATGAGTCAAGTAAATGTTGACTTGAGTCTAACAACCTACCTTTTCTCTAGTAACATTATCTTATAAGCATCCAATCATTTAATTCAAAATAAATTAATTTTGGCTTATAAATACAAGCTTCATCCATGCATTTCATTACAAAGAATTTTTGCAATTTCTTTCTCTTGCTTGTTTCCAAATTTTGCATAATACTCTTGCCTAATAAAGTTATTTTATTTTTCTTTGTTACACCCTTATCACTCACAAAATTACAAGTCAACTTAATTTCAAGGTTTATCACCACTCATCATCAAACTTTTATTAAGGTAAGGGGAAGTGAAATTTATAAGGTTTTGTAATGTTAATCTTAATAGACTTATAATTATAATTTTTGTTGCTTCTATTATTTATAATACTTATTTTTATTTATAAGTTTAATTGTTCATTAATATACTGATTATTCTAATCTTATTTTCAATCATTTAATTGACTGCTCAATAATTCCTAACTATAGTAACTTTTAGTTATTTTCCAAAAATTATGTTATTATTTAATTTATTTTCCAGATATTATCGTCTGGTCCTTATTATAATTTATCATTTAATTTATTCTCCAGATATTATAATATGGTCCTTTGTTATTATTTATTATTTTATTTATTCTCCAGATATTGTAATATGACCCTTTGCTATTATTTATGTTTTTTCTTTAAGTTTTATTTCTTTCTATCATATAATTTAAATTGTGATTAATTTTAGTTTACATATTTCTATAGGATCTATCATTCTTTAAATTAAATTATTAATAATCATCTCATTTTTTTATCATGTGTATTATATTTCATTCAAAATTATGCTATTAAATTATTAATTATTAAATTTTTATGGTAAAATAAAAATAAAATAAAATAATAAAAATAAGTATTTTTAGAAATAACATAAAATATTTGAGAGATTATATGTAACGTCAAATTATGAAAATTTCATAATAAATATGATAATAAAAAATAATATAATTTATAAAAGATATCTTTTAATATTAAAGATGAATTGATTTTATATTGATATATCATTACTATTGATTCTCAAGTAAAAGTTTTAAATTGAGAATTTAATTTTTATATCTATCTTATTATTAAAATTATTTTTACTATCTTTTAATTCCTTGAGATTAATTATCAATGAAATTATAAATTATTCTGTGAATGATAATTAAAATAGAAGTACTATGTTCTTTTGTATTCACTAAGTCTAGTGATGTTCATAACTGTGTGTGATGTTGTGAGATGAACTTAGCAAAATTCTAATTTTCCTTGTAATGATTTGGGAATATGTAGGCACATGATTGTCAGTTTTGGGAAGTCACAATCTTGTAAAGGCAGGGACCGGATAAGGTCTAAGAAGGTTTTAATCAAGTAGATGAATATTTGGATAGTTGAGATTAGCCCCCGGACTAGGGTATTCATAGGCCAAACTTGAAATTTTCCATACATGCTCAGCATCGTCAAGGTTAAGTGGTGTATATCTCTTTATTGTAGGTTGAAAGATTGTCGTTTTCTTGACAAAAATAATTATTATTGTACTAATATTTTTATGAGAAAGATATGCAACTACCAATCACTTTTCAAAGAAATCCTTGATGATCAGAGTGAATCATCAAAGATCAGATATGAATCTATACATTGAGTAAAGCGAGATGGAGTTGTATGTTAAACCTCAAGCCTCCGTTGTTTGTTAAGTCTATTAAGATTGACGTTGATGTTTATAAAAATTTCACTCCTTTGATGTTGAAGGATTTAAAGAATTTTCTCTAAATGTACTGACTTATAAACAATTTATTTTTTTTATACTTTCAGATAACTTTAGGTTTGTAAATAGTCCAGACTTATTTGGAGGATGATTATAATAATTAATGTATAATAATATTTTATAATAACTATATTTTGATTTTTTAATACTAATTAAATATATAAAAAATAATTTATCATATTTTAATAAATATATTATTAATATTAATCTCGTTACATACCCTAAGTGACGGATATGGATGAGCATATCTGGATATAGATTACGAGTTTTCTTAGCTTATCTGTTGTCACAAACTTTTCTCAATCTTTTCTTTATAGGAATTGATAGAGTTTCTTATGATTCGCGGTTCAACATCCAAGCTAAAAACCATGACAACTATTCTTAATCTAGGAAGCAATATTGAATGAATATTAAGTGACATCAATCTATTTTATCAATGTTTTTTTTATTAAATCAATTAAATTTTATTATTTTACCTTATAATATAATTCCAATTTTAAAGTCATATTTTATAAAATAATATTACTATTCGTGGTGATTGAGTTTTTAGTTTTTTCATGATGAAATTATTATTTTTTGGCTTATAAAAAAATAAATAATATTTTTATTCGTGAAGTTAAATATAGATACAAACATTTATAATAATTTAACCGTGTTAAACTCTCTTTAATTATTTTATTAAAATACTATAATTCCAAGTAACTCTTCGAAGCATCTTACCATAATCCATTATAAAAAAAGAACTGCCGCCAAAGATGGTTGACGGCAGCTCATACTACCATCCAAACATATTTTTTATTCATTGGAAATCAGAACAAACAAAAATAATACCTTAAACTTGTCTCAGTTAGAAGGATGGTGTACGTTTAGAGCACAGGCAGGATCAATAATTCCAAATAGAAAAAGCACTCCAACATTAGTGGGGCAGTAGGGATTCTCATAAGTTAAAGAGAAGGATCAACTAATCATGGTTTATATAAGCAAGCACTATCAACAATAAAGCTGCATAATGGTGAAAGAGGGGACAAAATCTACAATTTAATGGTATCAATATGATGGGGATCCATTATCTATATATATTTGCTGCATATATGGAGGAATCTTTTATCCCACGAATTTTTTCTAAGCCACACACATATATATATATATATATTTTGTTTTTTTTTTTTTTTTGAAAAACTAATATTTTATTCAAAAGAGAAACCAATAGTTTCTTATAATACAAAACACGAACGACGTTGTTCTCCTACTTCTGTTGGAGGTTACTAAAAAAAACACTTATCCACCTAAGACATATTTAATAAACACTGTCTTAGGTTAGTATATCAATCCGAGAATACGCAGTCCCTATTAAACCCGAAGGAATATGACAGTCATTTGCAAGAGATAACCTTAATCGTCATCAGAATATAAATTACTGCAGGTCATGCATAATGATCAACACTAAATATTTCTCATTAGTTCTTTCAAATTATAAGGGGAAAATAAATGTATAAAGGTATCAAAACCATGCAGCCAAATTCTGGTGAACTTATATTAGGAGGTAATATTTGATAACCGTCCATGGTTAACTAGGTTGGCTTTTTTTCTTGATGTTTCCTCGGTAACCCTGCTGTACCTCTGGTGCTCTTAATGAAATCATCTTTTGCTTTTAAAAAAACAAAAACTATAAGCATGTTTGAGGTTACGATGATTACTTTTTGTTGGAATAAAAAACAAATAATTAATGAACTTCTTTTTATTTATATTTATTAAAAAAATACATCATAAATAAATAATAATACCTAAGCAAAAGAAAGATAATAAAAAGTTATTTTATTCATGAGATTCACATACCATGTTTATATCAATGATAAATTTTTAAGAATTATTGAAAAATCTGTAAACTCTTCATATCTTTTTATTCACGCGATTTGCATTACATGTTCATAAAAAGTTTTTAAGGACTATTAAAAGACCTACAAACTCTTCCTCTACATCATAATTGTCTCTTTAGGTCAGCTGATTTTTATCTCAGAAACTCTATTTATAGATCTAACATCTCACAAATTAATTTTTTTTTTACACATAATGTCTTTCAAATCTAAACAAATCTTAAAGATAAAACAATATTTTTTTCTAAACAATATCTAGAGATTTGAAATTAAAATAATTTGAATTGTTTTCCCAACAATTCTCCATTAATTAAAATTTTTAAATTACATCTTCAATTATTATGGATGTTCGTCAGAGTATGCTTCGTTGCAAATTGGTATATATTTTCTCTCATACTTCTTGTGATATCTCCCTAGGAATACGCTAATTAGCTTTGATATACTTTTGACAGACTCTTTCAATAATCTTCTTCTCTTTTCTAATCATCAACTGCAAGATCAATATGTCTGATACCATTTGTTGAAACAAAAACACATAAGAAAGAAAGATATATAACACAAAGTTACACAACCGATGAACTACCACTACTACATTTTATATATTTAGTGACATTTTCTTAGTGACACTTGTTAAGAGTGTTACTATAGATAAATTTTATATACTATAGTGACATTTTTTAAAATAAATGTCACCGTAGATAATATTACTATAATATTGTGACATGTTTTAAATAAATGTCACTATAAAAGAAATTAATTTATTTTATAGTATCATTTTTTAAAAATGTTACTAAAGATTACTATTTTTTAAAAAATACATTCTTATTAAAATTTTTCATTAATTATATTATTTTTTTCTTAAAAAGTACTTTTTGTTATTATTTGTTTTATATAAATTTAATTTTAACGTTTTTATTTTTATAATTTTAACTTATTTACACTTTAATAAATAATTAAATTTTTATTATATCTTAAAACCAATAAATTTACTAGTTAAATACTTAAATTAAAACTTGTTGAATAGAAACTAGTGGAAAAATAATTTTATTAAATTTATTTTTTTATTCACCGTAAAAAAGTTGTGATGTCTCCAAGTTTTGCTTTTTTTTCTCTAAATTTCATTCTCTGCAATTTGGCTCTCTAAGGTTCGTTCTCTGCAATTTCACTCTCTCAAGTTCGTTCTTTGCGTTTCGTCCTTTAAGTTTCGTTCTCTAGGTTTTGCTTTATTATCTCTAAGTTTTCCTTCTCTCGTTTCTCTACATTTCGTTATCTGCGATTTCGCTTTCTAAGGTTCGTTCTCTGCGATTCGGCTCTCTCAGGTTCGTTCTCTGCGATTCGGCTCTCTCAGGTTCGTTCTCTGCGATTCGGCTCTCTAAGGTTTGTTCTCTGCGATTCGGCTCTCTCAGGTTCGTTCTCTGCGATTTCGCTCTCTCAGATTCGTTCTCTGCGATTCTACTCTCTCAGGTTCGTTCTCTGCGATTCGGCTCTCTCAGGTTCGTTCTCTGCGATTTCGCTCTCTCAAGTTCGTTCTCTCAGATTCGTTCTCTGCGATTTTGTTCTCTCAGGTTCGTTCTCCGCGTTTCGTTCTCTATGTTTTACTTTGTTAGCTCTAAGTTTTCCTTCTCTCGTTTGTTATTTGCCTCTCTTTTGGTTTTGCATCTTTATTGTCTTTGATTTTGTCTTTGATTTCTCTTAGTATCTTTGTTTTGTGCGTTTTGTTCACTCTTGGTTTGGGTCTCTCTAATTGAAGTCTCCAACATTTTAGGGTTAGTTTCTTATTTAACTTTGTACTAATTCTTTCTTCAATCTCATAACATTTGCGTTCTTAGATTTGTTATTTTTTTTTTTGCACTTCTTTTTCTTCCACTAATTGCTAGATACTCGATTTTTGTTTCCGTTATTGTGATGATGCAATTGAATTTTTGAAGTGCAGTGTTTAAGTAGAGGAGGAGATGGCGAGTTGGATGAAGGAGATGAGAAGAAGGAGCATGTGATTCAAGGCCTTCTCAAGCTTCAACATAATCGCAGATGCATTGGTTTCAATGGTTTGGTAAGATGTTTATCATAGGCATGATTTTGAATTGCAGTTGTAGATTCGTCTTATTTTTTTATATTACGAGAAATTATGGATAAGAGAAAGGCATTAGACAACAACAACTTTCTTTCTTTCATCAAACAGGAATTGCTTTTTACAGTGGTTAGGTTCAGTTCACTATGCAAGTTCAAAACAAGAACTAAAATTTAACATCATATCATATGATATACAACTGAAAGAGTACATTCCATAACAGTAGAAATGTTAGAAAATAATAGAAGGTTTCATTTTTGGAATGAAAACATGGAATTTGAATTTACTCATGCAAGATAGACTACTTAAAGCCACTTTTTTTACTGATGAAACCTACAGATCTTATAAGACCATTGAAGAGCTATGGATGATGAACTCTGAGCAATATACATCATTGAGATGTTGACAAAATATAATGCTCCTAAAGCAGATTCATTCTGCATCTTAGTTCTTACCTATGGCCATCTTAAAGCCACTAGTTTCAAGTATATTCAGATTTTGAGAAATGTTATTACTGATGATGACACAGAAGAATAAACCATAACTTATATGTTTTATTTATAAATGATTGTATTTCTTTTTCCCCATCTTTTGTGTATCACTTGTCCTTGGAGTATGAGTTTAGTTCTACTTTTGATTCTTTCAATGTGACAAATTTTGTGGAATTTTAATTTTAAAAATTTAATTGCACTAGTTGAATACTAAGTTGTTGTAAATTTGCGGTGGTACTTTTAAGAAAAGATCAAATGGTTTAATGGAGTACATTAGTATTACAATTGTAAATTCTATGATTTTTAAGAAATTAAAGCCTGTAATAGCTTTAGCTAAGAAACCAGGTGGAAAATGTTTCAGCAGCAAGACACTGAGAATTTGATTAGCAAGAAACTAACAATTCAACCTGGAACAATTAACCATATGTTTACCTTCATTAGTTGGTTGTTTAGTATAAGTTACCAACAAACAAAGATATTAAGATCCATTTGAAAATCTCTACTAGAGACCTAGAGTACATAAAGTTAGTTGCAAGCATATTATACAAAATGGATTGATGAAAGAGAAGTAAAGAACCCATGAGAGTGTTTTACTCTTGTCTGAAAACTTGTGTATTACAATAGTTAAAGTTAAAGAGTGACATTGTGTGGGATAGCTACATGTGAATTGGCAAAGAAGCTAGTAAAAGGGGAAAGAACTGCATGCATAAACTTGGGCTTTATAGGCTTGTTGGATACCAAATGTGATTCAGTCCCTAAATTTTGCAATCAAGTGACTACCTTGCTGCAATAAGCAACATACTGGTATAGGTGTGCATTATATTATACCTTACCCATGTAAAAGGTTGATTAATTCTACACTAGAATGAGTTGTCAAATACTGCATGGATATTGGAGCAATAAATCCTTATGTTTGAAAAATATTAAATATTTTTCGTATGTTTGAATTTCGTATGTCTGGAAGAGTTATTTCATTATTCAATTCTCGTCATTTCACTAATACATTTGTACTTTTTTGTTTTGTCAAAACCTTTATCTTTGGTTGGTTGAAAAAACAAAAAAAAGAATTTCATATAATATAATAGATTGAGAAAATATGTAAAAGTTAGTATTTATCTCTCTCTTTATTTTATTTTTGTGCTCTTAATTAAATAAGGATTTGTTTCACTTATTTATTTATTTCTCTCATATTAGGTGGAGCATATTGTTATTGGTGAACGGGTGAATCTACAAGTATTGGTATGTATAGTTTATTTTGAAAGTTTATGACATTTTTTTTATTGCATATTGGGACTGTGTTGAGCTTTTCATTTTCATAATTGTGATGTGATTAAGCTGAGTATAATTTGTTGATATTAGGGGGGTTCACAGTTCAGTTTTGGAAAAATAAAAACCGAACCAAAAATATATTCTTTTGGGTTGGTTCGGGTTGGGTCACATTTTTTAAATACAAAAAACCACGAACCAAACTAAACATGGTCGGTTTTGGTCAGTTTGTGTCAGGTCCAGACTGATCAATTGAAAAAATTGAACCAAACTAATCAAGGAAAAAAATGTAATTTATAGTTAGTTTGAATTGTTGTTGCTTTCTGCTGATACTTGTATTCTCTTTGTTAGTGTAGGGTTGCTAAACTTACATGTAATGGTGTTTAGTGGATTGTTAATTTCTAATGTAATGAATTTTGATGTATTGGACATGTTGATTACGATGTAATAAATTTTAGACATGTTGATTATGATATAATGAATTTTGATGTATCCTATAATATTTCAATTACAAGCTTATGCTTTAATTTTCTTCAATCTTTTTTTCATTTTCCATGACTTTTTATTACTAAATTATTTCTTTCAATATTAATTTATGTTATAGTGTAAAAATTTATTTAATATTTATTATAAATTATACGTTATTTTATTTTAAAAATAAACAACTTAATAACATTTGTTAAATGCTAAAAAACATTTGCAATAGTAACATTTTTATAACGTTACTTCTCTATTTAAAGAATGTTACTAATTATTTTTAGTGACATTTTTACAATGTTGCCTATATTAAAAAAATATTACTAAAAAATTTTAGTGACATTTTAATAATGTTACTTTTTATGAAAAAAATATTACTAAAAACTTTTAGTGACATTTTTAGAAATGTTGTCTTTTTATTAAAACAAGTTACTAAAAGTTTTTAGTAACATTTTTATAATGTTACTTTTCTATTTAAAAAATGTTACTAAAATGTTTTAGTAGCACTTATAAAATATTGCACTTTATTTAAAAAAATGTTACTAAAAATTTTTAGTAACATTTTTTATAAATATTACCTTTAATATGCAAAAATATTACTAAATGTCATTATTAACATAGGGTATACGCAACATTTGATAAAATGTTACTAAATCATATTAGTAATACTTTCTTATGATTTAGCGATATTTTTTAATTACTAAATCACATGTATCTAGTAGTGTTCTCTTTATTTATATTGATATGAAAAATACATCATAAAATAAACAGTAATACTTAAGAAGAAAGAAATATATAACACAAAGTTATTTTGTTTAGGTGGTTCATACTCCATGCCTATATCGACGAAAAATTTTTAGGAACTATTGAAAAACCTGTAAATTCTTCCTATTTTTTTATTCATGTGATTTGCATCGTATGTTACACCATGACAAGTTTTTAGGAACTATTGAAAACCCTACAAAGTGTTAATCCCTACTCCTATTTATAGTGACCCCTCTTTTACTTAAGGTGGTAATCTTTTCTTTAAGTGGATTGATTCTTCTTATTTCAGAAACCTATTCATAAATCTAACATTTCAATATTAAGTGAGAAAACAAACATTTATTTTACAAAGAATACATTTAAAATCTCAACAAATCCTAAAAATAAAGTAGTATTTTTTAAAAAATGTTTAAATATGTGAAATTAAAATAATCGGAATTGTTTTTTAGCACTTCTAACAATGTTTTTAAGTCACTATACGCACTGGGCAGTGTGAGGAAATGTTTGAAAACCCCAGAAGTAATTCTTCCTTTCGAGTTTAGCTTCAACCTGGATTTAAGAAAGGATGTGTTTTTTTTGCTTCTCATTTACAATTGGTCATGGAACGTAATTATAATTCACTTCCAATTTTAATCCTCCCTCCTTCACTCGGCATTCATTTCAATAATTCACAACAAATTGCCTCTAAAATATGGTTCTTTCTTCAATTGAATTCGGAAGTACAATCTAATTAGGCATATATTCAGGTTTTAAAATTGTATTAGTTTTATAGTATTTTTAGTTGTTTATTTTAATTTTAATTGGGAGTTTATTAAACTTAACTATTAATGTCATTTGAGTAGAAATATTTATTAATGAAAATATTTAATATTACATTAATATTTTTTACACATTAATTAATTATTTTTAACCACATATAATTAGCTAGTTCAAATCAATATTATGAGCTTTGTACCTTTTCAGTAATTACAGAGCTAAAAGCACTTTTGATTATTATTATCCAAACAAGTTTTATTTCACTAAATGTATTTTTTACCAAAGAATAACAAAATAGATGTAGATGTGTAAACTCATCTTATAGAAAACTTAAGTTTCTTAATATACTTTTAGTAGAAACTTAATTAAGTTCATCAACTTAAATAATTCAAACATGCATTTTAACTTTGAAAAATTTAGGTAACAATATTCTTTTCCATCTCTTAGCAGACCTTCTAATGTACGCTTTATCAATATTAATTCATGAAATTTACTATTAAACTAAGGGTTTGTTTGGATTAGTTTTTCTAGAAATTTTTTGGAAGGAAAAAACACTATTAAAATTAGTTTATTCTAAGCTAGTATGTAAATTTTTTTTAATGTAATTTTTTAAAATATCTAATTTTTTTTTAAAAAAAATTAGCTTGTAAAAAAATTTACATTTTAAAAATATTTTAAAAAATTATTTTGACATTTATGTTTTTTGTATTTTTCATTCTTAAAGTGTTTTTGAGACAAAAAACAAACCCTTCAAACAAGAGAATAACAAAGTTGCTTTTTCCTTTTTATTGGATCATTTTGATAGAGAGAAACGAGAAAGCGAACAAAACAGACTCCCATGATGCCTGACATATATAATTATAACTATTAGTGTAATACAAGTTGATGAATTAATGAGATTGAAAGCATGGGGTCATGGTAAATGAAGCAATAGGAAGAAATTAAACATCAAGTAATATAGCAGTACAAAATATTGAATCAACAAACGTAAACTAAAAATCCTTATCATAGCTGTCAGGCTCACACATTGGACGCATGCACTTATACATTGGCATTAATACTGTACTAGCAAATACATCTAAAGTAACAAAGGAAGCACACTTAATTATCAGGAGCAAAAATTATCTTGACGACAAGATTGCCTGATCCAGTTTGTTTTGCAGCTTATCTAGATCAAGGCGTGTCAAGTCCTCCACCTATTCAACAATTTCATATACTCAGAACATTGCACGCATGCACTTATACATTTAATAGTCCAAATTAACCTTTAATCATCAAAACAAATTCATATACTATCTCGCAGCTACTGATTCGCTTCTCTTACTTATTGGATTGTGGGATTATTGGTCGTCATAATTTATGTGTTGATAGCCATGTTTTATGTGTCGTTGCTGGTGTGTATATATATATATATATATATATACTGTCCTTGTTTGTACTGTTTAAACCTAGGCACCACCTGCTTTAGAGAAAAAAAATTAAGCTAGGCACTGCCGGTGCCATGGTTTTGTGATTTTGTCTCTATCGATATATTTTCTTATGCATAAAAGAAATACGCTATATTAGCCAGGTGTTAGATTTGTTCCATTGACATAACTTTGTCAAATGAAACTGAAACTAATACCGACATGTATACTGTTAGTACAAATAGTCTACAATTAATATAAGATATAATGGATCGTACTAATTAATTAACAAATAATTGATATCTATTGCATAAAACTCTACATCAACGAGAGCAAGTCAAATGAAATAGCTTTTAGTAAATTGGGTTTTTTTTTTTTCCTTTTGATTTTTATATATGTGGTGAACATAGCAGAAACAAAATTAAGTAGTTAGCTAGTATGTACCTCAGACTTAACAGTATAAAATATCCTCCCATTAGCATGGGTCGAAACACAGCTAACAACATCACAACCTTCTTGAAGCAATATTTCCATCAATTCTGATAAAGGTGAACTACCCTTCTTAAAACCACTACACATGGCAATTTCAACTCCTCCGGGAATGAGATTGATGTTGACACACTTCACTATTGATCCTGAATGATCTGGTTCAACTCCAGTTTTAACTGAACTTGAATTAACCATTTCTTTGAGCCTATCTCTCTTGATTTGGAGAGCACTAATGTTTTGCTTTAAAATTTTGATATAGTTTACAGCCTCGCCTATGTGATCTGATGCAGAACGCTTTCCCTGTAACCCCACATGAAGAAGAAAATCATCTAAATCAAAACCCACTTTTTGTTATGCAAATCGGTAAATATATCCTTAGAAGCCACTATTTAACTAAAAGCCAAGCATAAATTTAAAAAGATTTATGAGAACTGCAATATATATCATGTGTAGGTAAAATATAGAAGCTAAGTAATTAAGGACCTTGATGAGGTCAAAAGGCAGTGAAGACCGGAGAGATGCACATAGAATAGACATGTATGTCCTCCTTTGTTTTTCAACTTCCCTACGAATGATCTTCTCATCATTATCCGAAGTAGCCAATATTATATGCTGATTCTCTTCGGCCATTTTCTGACGAGGATCGCTCCCCTCAACTGATTCTTGGCGCAAAATCAGATCTTGTTCAATGATATACTTGATAATCGAGTACAGGATATTTGAAAGATGGAATCCTTCTAGAGATATATGGAAAGGAAAAACATTGAACAGTGATTATGATCTGGAAACTCAATCTCCATCAAGTTCCATACGTCCTTTTCTCGATTTCTTTTCTTTTTTTAATAGTATACTTTGAGTTTGAGCTTGTTCATTGCAGACAAAAATATGATATTATTATAAACATACACTCAATTTTCATGTAACACCCGTAAAGTATTTATATTTATAGGGTTTGTAGCTAGTACTTTCCTACATATAAATATAAGTGATATGACTTTTGTGTTGTTTTTTATATATAATAAACAAAATTGGATATGTTCTTTGGTTGTACGGCTTTTGATGTTCAGAATGTGATTATGATCATACAGTATCCCTTTCGGATAGCATACGCGAAAAGCGAATTGAGTTGTATTAAAAAATGAATTAACTGTAGTTTGGGTCCCTCTTTAAATTATTTACTGTATATTTAGTTCTTCAATCCTTTAAATTAATTAATCTATTTTATATTTGTCGGCAGGCGTTGATGATACTCAGCTGCGAGATAGACCTTAAAAGTGGAACCAACCTAGCTAGACCGCCATTCTTAAAGAGAAATATATGCAAAGCATATTTCCGTGGGTGAATAGGAAGAATGCAAAAAAGTAGCATTATTAAATGAGAGTAATAAAGATTAAAGTTAAGGAGGTTTTGATATTAAAGATGTGGTGATATTTAATAAAATTATGTTTGGTATATTGTGATGAAGGTTTCTTTAGAGTGGGGATTTCTTTTGGATCAAAGTTTTGAAGGCTAGATACGGGAAAGAGATGAGGAGAAATTTAAAAATGCGGTAAAGGAAAGGAGGGTCCAAGTGGTGAAATGATATATGAAAGTAACCGCTGAAGAGAGATAAGTGAGTGGTTCTCTGGTGAGGTTAAACCTTTGGTAAGGGATTAATCCCTCTTTAAGTGGAGGATTACTTGGAAAAGAGAGTTATTTAATCAGGAGTGAGAGTGGGTGAGAGAGCTAGAGAGTGCTCTGGAAGAGGTTCATATGAGGAGGGATGTAAATGATGGATGAGAGTGGAGACAGTTAGGGAAATTATTGGGAGTATTCTGTGAAGGAAATCTATCCCTTAACTCATGGAGCATCTCAAGAGGTTGTTTCTTCATTTTTTAAAATGCTATAGAAGTCAAAGACACAATCCAAGGTGGTGGCATTTTGCTGAAAGGCAGTTTTGAATAGAATTCCTACAAAGGTTGAATTGACAAAGAGAAACAGTCTTCTCTCTGCTGACGAAACATGTTTTGTTTGTTGCTTGGAACTAGAATATGTAAGTCATGTACTATTCACCTACATGTTTAGCAACCTTTTCTGGTTATATGTCTGTTGCTTATTGATTGTCAAATGAGTTTTTGGCATTTGCTAGGTATTTCCAATTTTGTAAGCAAGTCTACAATTGATATCCTGAGTATAATTTGTTGGCTACTATGTGGGGAGTTTGACTTGCAAGAAATCCAGTAGTATTTAAGGGTAAACTCTTCATTGTTGAAAAATTCTGACAAATGTTCGTGCAAAAGTCTTGATTGTGGATCAAAGGATTATGTCAAGTCTCATCTGTTTCTTTTTTTGAGTGAGTTTTTCCACTGCTATTATGTATTACTACGATGAGGTTAAGAAATGCTTAGTTTTCTTGCTTCTAATCTATGTATGATACCTAATAGATCATTCTCTTTTTTGGTGTGAGTCCTTTTGTGAGGAGCTCTTTATAAGTTAGTGTTTATGAGGTTTCTTGTAAGTTCAATTATTTGGTAATCTTTTTCATTATCATATCTTGTAACAGGTAGAAATCCTATCTTAATAAATTTTCTTTAAAAAATAAAGACAAATATACGCAAATATTATACAGGAAAAGATAATTTATAATAGTGGCGATGTGCCAAAGAATAGTTAATTATAATGGTGCGGTTTAACTACACAGAACGATAACGCTGATACGTCAAAGAAAAAGTTTTTTTTATCCTTTACCGGTGCACGCATTTCACAATGGAGGGAATCTATGGTGCAAACGGTAAGTTACATGGGAGAAAATTTGCGGATAGATATTTGTTTGACATTTAAATGCAAGTTCTCTCAACGAACGTTCATATTTTCAGCGAGGAAACATTTATTTTTCATATAATTATTAGAAACAAATTATAATTTGTATGTTAATAAGTTGAAATTTTGTTTGACACTTACCGCCTAACATTTACATCCTTAAATATATGATTACGTATTAAAGGAGACTGCTGGTGAAGAAAATTTTCCGAATAACAAAACACATGTTTGATAGTTTACTAGTGTGTTCGGATTCCAAATTTTAAAAGATATTATTTTAGAATTTTAAATGTTTTATGATAAACATTCAGATTAGTTAAAATTATAGAATTGTAATTTTTTTTTTATAAAAGTAAGAATTTAAAAATTTTCAAACCAACTTTTTTTATTAAAATTAACTGAAATTATTTTTTATATAACATCGGCTAAAATTTTTTCAGTTGACATAGATTAAAATTATTTTTCGATTGATTGATGTAGGAGGTAAGGGTTATTTTTAACTAATTTTTTAAATACTTTTTGAGGATATGTTGCTTAGATTTGTTATTAATTTTGGTTGAAGTCATTTCTTAACTTACAAAACTCCATAACATTAGTTACAATATTGGTTGAGATCATTTCTTAATTAATCAATCTATCTAACCTAAAAACACTAATGATATAATAGACAATTTAGTTTCATGACTGGCTTCTTCAAAACACCATAGTTGGTAACTTCAAAATATATCTCACACTTTCAGTTTCTGTTTTAGGCTTCATTTTGTCTGACCATACATAATAAACAAAACAAAAAGTAGAAACAACTGGGAGAAGCTGAAATAGAGACTCACTATAATTGTGGCATTTACACTTTCCAAATGCTCATGGAATGGTTATTTTCTTCTTTACGTCAGAAATTGATGATATTAATCTAATAACAACAAAGGTAAAAATACATGACATCAACACAAGAAAAATTCTTAAATGTCATCTAAAACTATTAAAATTAAAGTATAAAAAAAACCTATTAGAAGCAACAACTTTTAAAACTCGCAAACATATTGAATATTAAAATTGGAATTGACAAAAACTACGTTGTGTGATTTTTTACGAGGTTTTTTCGATAAGATATAACATTCTCCGATTCAAAACACCCCAAATTTGAGAAAATTTCAAGCAAACAGAAAGACAAATCTTAAACAGACAAAAATTAAAGAAAAAAGAAAATTACAAATCTAAATATTAATATATAAATATAAATATAAAAGTGGTGAGTCACAAGACGGATCAGTAAAAAGATGAAAAACCCAATGAAATAGAGAAAAATAGTTCACCGCCAATGATTTGTTTAGAAACTACTCACGTAGAAACCGCGTGCTGAAAAAGCAAATCATCACTTCTCGGAATTGCGGAACTAAGGAATTGAAATCACAGAGAATAAAAAAAGAAAGGAGTGAGAGAAGAATATTAGTTATTGGGAAAGGTTAACACCTCGTCTGAGAATTTTGTAGGGTTTAGGAACCATTCTTATAAAAAAAGAGTAATTTTTTAGAATAATTTTAGGAAAATGTTTTAATAAAATGAAAGTCAATTAATCATAAGAAGAATATCAAGTAAGATAGTACGGTGGAGGATGTCCATTATACGTTTAATTGAATTTGAACTCTTTATTTAAATATGACTATAAAATATTTTGCCATTCTCACATAAAAACATATGTGCCATATATATATATATATATATATATTGATATATTTTTTCATATCTTGCTCATGTTTAATTGGATGCTGCATATATTTTGTGTGTACAGAACTACAGATCATACTGTGTCCTTTTGATTAGATACTCCTTGCACTCAAATTTTCATAGAAATTTGATAGATCTGTAATTCTCACTGGCCTTATAGTTTTCATGTTCTTTGTACCTTGTATTCCTTGGCGATTCCTGTTTATTTTTTTCCGGTGTATTCATTTCCATGATTTTGGAAAGTCATATAGGAGAAGCTCTATAAATTTTCTCTATTATGATTGCTATAATTATTTCTTAGTTTCTACGATTATTAAGAACAATCGAAGCTATGGACTCAAACTTTTTAGAGATTTGCTTACCCACATGCATCTATGTGACCTATAATATGCAACTCGTTTCCTTTCTTAGCTTTATTTCTCGATGATCCCCTGTACTTAATTTTTGCATAGTATAGGAAAAGTTATTACAGTTTTTTCTTGTTGTCACGTATTTCCCAGGATATATCATTGTCTATTGTCACCAACGTGTTAGATTATTCCCTGTTTATATTTTATGGATTAACAACATTATGATGGAAATTATTTTGTAGCTCAAATTTCTCATTGTCTAATATAAGATTTGTCTATATTGTCATTCTAGCTTAATGATTTATTTTTGTATTATTGATTAATACCATCCAAGTGGGAGAATGTTGGAAATAATAGTGGATTGATATTAATCAATTATATTTTATCATTATCTGACAATTTAAGATATGGTGGTAATCATATCTTATAATATCTTTATGATTATTTGAATGGGATTATAGTAAGATTGACTCTGTGATGAGTTGAGTAAATCATAAAAAGCCCATTTGAGGGGTCTCTGCCTATTCTGGGGGATTATAAATTTGTCATCCCATTAAGCAAATTACAACAACAATACACATTTTCTAGAATAATCCCCTAGAAAGTAGGTAGTAAAATCCTCAAGAGTTCTTATTGAACTCATATCTCTACAATAATCATTCCTAGGATTTTTTTTGTTCTTGAAGATCAAGAACTTCAATTCAATATATTTGAGGTACACAAATTCTCTTTCCTCTATCTTTTTATATTTAATTCTCTATACATACTATAGTCTTGTATCTATCGATTTAAGGTTTCCTTTTATTTCCATCAATTGGTATCAGAGTCAGGTTAGATACATATTATGGTTGTTTTCTATTAGAGAATTATGATTGTTTTCTATTAGAAAATTAAATTTGAATTGAAGATTTTTTTGTGTTATTAGTGAAATTTTATAATATAGTTCACTATTATCTTTTTCACAAAAAAAAAATGAGAGTTTACGCTACTTGTTATTGTTAAAATAACATGTTAAAGTTTCATTCCCTTACCCTTATATGGGTAATTTATATATTGAAACTTCTTTTTAAGTGTTACCCCTTTAAAACCTAGTTTTCTTTTAAATAATTTTGGGGTAAATTGTTTTCAAAATTACTTAATGGTTTTCCTTTTTTTATGTTTGACCAATATGAGTCATTTGTGTGGGCAACATAATATATTTGTGTTAACTTTACTTTGGAAAGTGTTAATGGAGTTGCATGGACTCATTTTTATACCCATATTTTTATGATTTGGTCAAGGGAGAACTTTGTCGTTTTGATACGATCATGTATGATGATTCGTGTGTTAAATTCATTCTCAAAAGCATTGAATGTGGTTGCTAATTTTTTATATTCTTATTTTTTCAAAAATACCATATTTATTTAATATTTTTATATTATTGGTATTTTTTAGTATAAAAAAAAATTGATTAATTCAAGATTAAATTAATTTTTTTTATTGTTATAATCTTGAATTTTTGACCTATTTTCATTGTGATAATTCTTTACAGTATTTGTATTCTCTAATTATACTGTACTCTCTTTAATATTGAATTATCATTTATAAATTGATTTTAGGTTATTTTATTAATTATGCACAATCTTAATTGTCCTTCTCTTATGAGCATAATTTTCTTTATTAATTTGCATTATTATTACTTGTCTATCATGGGTATAATAATGTGAATTTTGTATGTTGGTCATATAATATATATGATTAAAATTATGCAAATTTATTGGACAATATGCATAATTTCTTTTTTTATTTACATAATTATAATTTCACTATTTTAGATGCATTTATGTGAATTTTGTGATATAATTATTTTTTTATTGCATTGATGATAATTATACTCTATCAGTGTATTGTTATTAATGTAATTTGGTGTTATACAATGTATTTTTCTTGACTTATGTTAATGATTTTCTTATATCCTATCGGTATTAGGATTTTATTGATATAAGTTATAATACATTGTAATTTCTTTAGGGATTCTCTTTTAACTGAACTTTTAGAATTACATAATGTTTCCTTATTTTTGTAATGTTCAGTTTATTTTCCTCATTTGATCATGTTTAGTTATATTTATATGGAACCAAAATTTACACTCTCATTTCCTTTTGTTCCATATTGACTTATAACTTTTAATTGGACATTTTCCCTTCAAAACAAAAAAAAATGCTGCATTTTTTGTGGTGCAAATTTTCTATATATATATATATATATATTGATAAAGAAATAGTTGAATTTTATTTAGCCCTCTGGGTATTTTTTTGTTATGTCAACTTATTTTTTCTTTATCAAGTGGAAGGATTTTGTATATTAGAATTTTAATTAATATCTTATAAAATAAATTGTTGTGATATAAGGTTTCTTACTTTAAATGTCCAATTAATCATACATGTGCAAAAACAAATGTTCTTGATAAATTATTTTTTCTTATCACATTATTTGTGATCACATTGTTGGGATCTATATTAAGGATTTTATATTGGTCTCTTGTAAAATATTTTCTTGTATAACAAGCTCTCTGTTGATTTGCAATATTAGTATGCAATTCTTGTAAGGACAATATAGGAATCCCAAATTTTAAGAGATTAATTTCTCCATACCATATTTTATAATATTGTTAATGGTATTCTTGTAAAAGCTAGAGGCTTTATTTTGGGATATATAAATAAACCTATGTCCATTATAAATTGTGATGAGAGTTAGAGACTATTTATTATTATATCCTTAATATATGCAAGAATATGTCCCATTCTTCTCCTGCATGTAATCATGTTTTATTCTCAAGTGTGTGTAAATATTGTTTATTGTAGCACTTGATTTTTGTTTATGATTACTTGAGAACTTGCTTATGATCTCATATTCTACGTAAAATTATCAAGTGATCCATTTTCTCACTCATGTAATTATTTTTTCAAGATCTTCATAGGGGTCAATATTTTTGTAAAGATTGATTAATATGTGGTTAATTATGAAACCATTTGTGAGAATTATTTATTCTTATGGATGAATTTGTAGGTTTCATATTCTTGTTATTTTAACCACTTCTCTCATTAATCATTTGTTATTCTACTACTTTCTAATTCCTTAAGTAGAATAATAGTGAATTTTAATTCACTTTTATTATTATTTTATAAAGTCATCATCCCACTATCACTACTAGTGTACCCTAATGATAATCCTAATATTTTTTTTGGTATATTAAGGATTAGTGAGAGTATATATAATCTTGTATTATCTCTCGAAACTTATATATTTTTTATTGTCATATAATCGTGTGCACATTTAATTATGATATGACATATTCTATAGGGCTTATCTATTTATTTTTGTCCTATTTTTATTGAGATACATAAAATCCATTGTATCTTTGTAGACATCTTTAACTGATGTTAAGGTCATTCTGTTGGGTATTGCACATTAATCCTTTTGGCATACAATTATGCATTGTGCATCTCTTTTATCCAAATTTCATATTTTAATTGATCAAAATTTTAGAAGTATATAATTTTGTATCATGTCTCGAGACTTATCTATCTGTATTGTCATATATTCTTGTGCACATTTAATTATGATATGACGTACTTTATAGGACTTGACTATTTATTTTTGTCCTATTTTAATTGAGATACATATAATTCATTGTATCTTAATAGACATCTTTAATGGATGTTAAGAACATTTTGTTGGGCATTGCATATTAATTCTTTTGGTATGCAATTAAGTATTGTGCTTTTCTTTACCCAAAATTTCACATTTTGATTGGTCAAAATTCTATAAGTATATTGTAAATGCAATACTCCTATCGAGTATGATTTTCTACTTTGTAAAAAAGTGCTTATTATGATAGTACTCCTATTGAGTACAATTTTGCACTTTTGAAGTACTTACGAATTTTTTTTTGTTTGGACCAATTATCTAAGTGTTTGCTCAATTGACATTTTGTAGCCACAATAATCTGAGTATCATTTTATATAAACTAGGTGTCTATGTGGTTTTAGTAGGGAATTTATGGATTTCCTACTTATCTTTGGATTCTTACATAGTCACTCTTTTTTGAAACTCAGATTAGTTAAATGTCAAATATTATAGAGCATTTATGTAGTCTATATGTAATTACATATGTTATTGGGCTATGATGAATAATTAGATGCATGTAAATTATGCTTTCTCACCTATATAATTTTTCGGACTCAAGTAAAAAAAAAATAAAAAAAAATTATATTAATTAAACATTTTTTTATTCACTGATCAAATACTTAACTTTGGAGTTTTATAACTCATATGGTTTGGTTAAGTTTTGATGTCTTAGATCAGTGGGAGTCTGAAAACTTTCTTATGAGATATGTGTGAAGTAATATCATTTTAGTAACATATCTTTTAGTATTTTTGGATGCTTGAGACCATGTAGTATTATTTTATTGAACTACATTATTCTATATACTTTATGAGAAATATTTATGATATATATCCCTATCGGATATTATTTTGTAGCTCAAATTTCTCATTGTCTAATATAAGATTTGTCTATAATTGTCATTCTAGCTTAATGATTTGTCTTTGTATTATTGATTAATATCATCCAAGTGGGAGAATGTTGGAAATAATAGTGGATTGGTATTAATCAATTATATTTTATCATTATCTGGCAATTTAAGATATGATGATAATCATATCTTATAATATCTTTATGATTATTTGAATGGAATTATAGTAAGATTGACTCTGTGATGGGTTGAGTCAATCATAAAAAAAGCCCATTTGAGGGTTCTCTGCCTACCCTGGGGGATTATAAATTTGCCATCCCATTAAGCAAATTATAACAACAACAACAATACACATTTTCTAGAATAATCCCCTAGAAAGTAGGTAGTAAAATCCTCAAGAGTTCTTATTGAACTCATATCTTTACAATAATCATTCCTAGGATTTTTTTTGTTCTTGAAAATCAAGAACTTCAATTCAATATATTTGAGGTACACAAATTCTCTTTCCTCTATCCTTTTATATTTAATTCTCTATACATACTATAATCTTGTATCTACTGATTTAAGGTTTCCTTTTATTTCCATCACATTAGAGTGTAATACTTATGTAATCATAATATTTTATTTATATAATTTTTAAATTTTTAATTGATAAAATCAACAAATTTATTATTATATATAAAAGGTTGTAATTGAATGTTAATGTAAAAATATTTTCACTAATAATTTTTTTCTCTTAATGTTAATTAATTATTTAGAATTATATTTATTTAAATTATTAATATGAATTATAGATTAATTATTTAATTATAGCATGTAATTAATATACAGATAAAAAAGATATATTGGACTTTCATTAAGAAAGGTTGCATATTGATTATAGCATTTTGCAACAAATCTACCTTATATTTTTTACATCTCCTTTTCTTATATTTATATACCCAATTCACATATATTACTTTATGTCCCTTTGTTGGTAGACAAACTAGTTCTCAAGTGTCATTCTTCTTGAATGCTTTGATTTTTTCATCCATAAAGTTTTTCAATTATTGTTTTTTATGGCTTCTTGGAACATAGAGATATGAGATAAGCAGAAAAATGTATTTTTTAAATTAATTAATTGAACTATTTTTAAAATCAATTTGTTTCTAATCAATTGGTTTTAAAAACCGTTCAACTAATTCTTATTAAATTGATTCAACTCAAAATTAATTCAGTTTAATTCGATTTGAATTAGTTTAGGGATGCAATGGAACAGGGTGAGCCTGAGTTTAGCTATTCATCTCCCAGAAAGTGTTGAGTGAGCTCAGGTGCAAGTATAAAATAAGCCAGTATAAAATTTTAATCATCATCTCCACACTTAACGGATATTTTTGGGTTTGAGTATACCTGCGAGTAATTCGTTATATTATTTTTTATAATTTAAATTTACTTATCTATTTTAAATAAATTATATATTAAGTTATTAATTATATTTTAATTTAAAAAACATAGAAAAAACAATAAATAAAAATAAATTATAAATTAAAGTTTAAGAATTAAAATGTTTTATTATATATATATATAACTTTAAACTTATTATATAATTATTATAATTATAACAGGCAGGTACGAGTACAAGGCGAGTAGTTACATATTCGTACATGTATCCAATTTACTGAATCGGGTAATACTCGTACTCGTACCCGGTCAAAGCAAGTGATCCTTGTCAAAATTGTGACGACTTTAGGGTATTATTATCAATCTAGGTACATGTATTTTTGTCATCCCTAAAGTGGTTTTTTTACCACCCCTACTTAGGATCATGTTTTCATGTGCAATTACTACACTCATTTTTAATTCTAATTAATAATTAACAAATTATCATCTCTCTCCTCTAAAAGAATCGATCCCCTGTTTTCAAGTAAGGTTGGTTAACATTCCCAATGAAGATTCTTATTTTTTAATATAAAATCTAACACTAATGTATTAAGAGTAAGGAGATTGAAAATTTGGTCATACACTAATGTTGAAAGTTAAGAAATGTTGTTTTTACAATATACCTATTAACCTATCGGGAATAGATTAAGAAATGTTGTTTTTATAATATACCTATTAACTTATCGGGAATAGGTCATGCCTCCATTGATAAACACTACCTTACATATCAAAAGTTTGATTATACATATGATGCATTATTAAAATAGTAAAACGATATAATTTTAAAAGAAAGAACATGCAACAATTAATTAAAAAAATAAGGTTCTATATAGAGGTACAATATAATCTAAAATAATTACTACAAGAAAAAAGATAAAGAATAGCAAACAAACCTCAAAGAGAAAGTCCCTTTTGACTAACCTCTATTCAACTTTTCTCCACATCCTTACCTTGCTCGTAAGTCTGGATTGAACTCCCTAGAGACACAATGATAAAACCTTAAACTAAAAAGAAAAGGAGAACCCAAAAAACCAAATATTTGCTTTATATATAATTTTAGCACCATTTTACCCATTTTTGGTCAATGGGCTTTTCTAGAAGCATAAAAATTTGATGTACTATCAGATTAAATTCAATTATTAACTTGATTAGAATATAAGTTAGGAGTTCAGGGATTGACTCGAATAGTCAATAGTTGACCATATAACTCACTATATAATATATCTCTTAAGATTGTTTATATGTTATATGTATTATTACTTTAAAATGCAACCAATATGAATTGATTGAAAGGTTATATTTCTTTCAAAGATGTGGATTTGAAACCTAAGTACAAGAAACTTTTTTTACCTAAATATTACATGTGATAATTTTTCAAATATAATAATTTTTAATTTTCTTTTATATATTTCCTTTATTTTATATTATATTATATTATATATATATATATATATATAGATATAGATATAGAGAGAGTTTTTATTATTGATATATCTACTCGTTTTCTATAAAAGCATATTTTTTAATCCATAATATATATTTATTGAATGGTTGATAATATAATTAATTCATATTCATTGGTTAAAAATAATATTTTAAATTGTGAATAGTTTTATTAATATGATCATTACTCAAATCAGTTAACTTCATTAATATTATTGGAATGAGTAATATTATCAATTAAAATTAACTAATTTAATTATTTTTATTATTTTAAGAATTTATTTCATATATAGGATAATAAGTAGTATGTGTTTTTTTAGAGTTTAAGAATTTAATTGAATGTTAGTGTAAAACTTTTTTACTCTAACAATGTATAAATGTTTTTTTTATACGTCAAGTATTAATTGTTAATGTGTTAGTTTTGTTACATGGATTACAACCTAAAATCTCTCTCCTCTTCTCCCACATTTCATGTGTAGATGTGTTGGGTCAAACTGAGGTGGTTAAACATCGGGAAGATGTATAATCATAAGACCTGAGTCCATATATAAGAGAATATGACACTACATTTAACCCAAAACCTTAATGCATTAGGTTATGATTCTTTTTTACTTATATATTATTCAACTTTTCAATTTCTAACTAATATAGGATTTTAACTTACATTTGCACTCCAACAAAATAAACCTTGTGACTCCTTAAAAAAGTGGTATGTGACTCATACGAAGTCAACTATGAAAATATTCAAATCTAAGCAAGATTTAAGATTAAGATTTCCAGATCATTCAGATCTAAGCAAGATTTAAGATTAAGATTTTCAGATCATTCCTGGCTACATGTAATTTTCTTTTCTTTTCCTCGTAATAACAACTGCACACTTAATTAAATTATACTGATAAACATTATTCAAAAGCATAAGAAAATGGTTTTGACCGCTAACCTTCCCTTATGTCTAAATTCCATCCAATTATCCATTGGGATTTTGTTCGTTTGGTGGGTACCAAAGGAACACCCGAAGACATTAGACAGCTCATTCCTTTGCTGTAAAGGCAATACTTTCTTATCCAAATTTATTAGTTGTTTTAGGATGTCAATGATAAGAAAGGAGGCTGGTAGATAGGTTTGTGATCTTTGAGGTAATTTGGAACAATACACTGCTACTTAGTGCACGGGATCATGTACATTATCATCCATTAATAATTAATCACAGGTAAATTGTTATGTATATATGTTAAATTTATTAATTATTATCATTAATTATATTAAAAATCATAATTATATACAATAGCAATAGTTTAGCAGTAATATGAATGACTTCCCTGATTTATCTCTCTTTTTTATTCAAATTAGGCATGAAAAAGGGAGAACACAGAATAGGTATGACATTCTCATTCTTATTCTTAATTCCGAAACTCATCTTCATCTCTATATTCAGCTAATATGATATTTATATCCTCATTTTTATTCTCGTCGAGTATCTGTACACCTGTACGCATTTCATACCAAAAAAAAAATTATAATAATATTTTAGTAAAAAATAATTTGTTTGAATATAATAATATTAATTCAAAAATTATTTAATAATACAAATTTTATAATTGTTAATTAAATATTAAACTTTTCTTTTTTTAAGACAAATAAATATTTTAGTGTTTAAAATAAGAGCGGAGTGAAATGAATAGGAGGACAGGTACAAGTATGAGGTAGGTATGTATATTTTATCTCTGACTTAACGGGTATTCTTCATGCTTGTACCTATATCTGGTCAAATCATGAATTCTCCATTAACTTCGAAGTGAGTTCAGAGATTATCCATAGTTATAAGTTTATCTGTAAACTTTAATTCAAATATATAATTTATCTCTCTTTTTTCTCTATCTTTTCCTTCAACCATCAAACAAACTTTATGACTTGTTGGTTATAAATAATAAATATAGGATGAAATTTGTATGATAGGTTATATCTTTATAATTTTGTTTTACATTAACAGTGGAGAAAGACGTTTATTTTGGATTTTTTTTTTATTTTTACAGAAAATAGTAATAAAAATATACATTTTTTTTTATAATTTAGAAATTAAACATTTCTTTTGAAAACATTTTTAAAAATCACTTGAAAATAAAAAAGTAGAAAAAGTTGTTTCTAGTATTTTTAGAAACTAAAACAATGTAAAAATTTAACAGTATTCTAATTATAACAAAAATTATATACACATTTATTTTAAATTATATATAAATATTTTATAATATTTGTTTATTAAAATTAATTAAATTTAATAATTTTATTTTTTAAAATAGAAAATATCATATCAAAACAAATTAATGTTAAAAATTTTAAAATAAAATTTTTTAAAAATAAAAATAAAAATAAAAACATAAAATATTTTCACAAACCCAACTTCATCCAATAAACTCTAAACATATCTAAAATTAGGGTTTAAATTTCATATTCTAAACTAGTTTTACATTTATAAGATTATTATTGAGAAATTAAAAAAAATATTTTATTAAAACACATAAAATTATAATTATTTATGACTTGAAATTACACTCACATAATTCAAAATTATGCCTATCTATAATTATAAATTACATGTACATCAACATATAATTTCTAATAAACACTTTCATTCCTACTTATAAGTCCTTAATCAATGTAATTTGCTTAGCAGTTTCCAAATTATAACATATATTCAGGTTGCCCTACCATGCTATGAGATCACTACAAAGTTCGCTAATTTAATATCACTATAATTAAAAGCGAGGGAAGAATAAATGTTTGGTATGACCTAGCCATGTGGTTGATGAATTATATTTTTTAAAGCTGGGTCATATTTTTGGATCATAAAAAAATAGATCTATATTTTAATTTTTAAGTCGGGTGTGGTTATTATATACTACGTCTCAATTATATACAACGTTTTAGTCAAACTGGTGTTATTTAATTATAAATTATTTGTAAGATTAATAATAAATTATATTTCAATTTAAATTATAATCTTTCGCATGATATATATGATAAATATTTTTAATATGATTTATTTTGGATATATTATAAAACATGCGATTAATTCTTTTTCTAAAACCTTTTGTAATTTTATTGTTATGTCGATTAGTACACCCTTAGTCTCGGACGAACATAGAAGAGACATGGGAAGTTGTACTCCTTCAAATATTTTCCCAAGTTCATATATATGTTTTTGTTTTTGTGAATGCCTGTATATGTGTTAACATGATAAAAAAAATACATAGAGGTGTTAAATTATAAAATATAATTAATAAAAATTATTATATTTTGATATTTAAACACACATCTATTTTTTTATTTTGTATTCCTTCAATTTTATATGTAAGATAAAAAAAATGGTGTTTGATCCAATTTTATTATTTTTTTATGAACTATGAGATATGTATTAGATTTTTCTATTTATGTAGATTATATTTTTATTGTCGATAAAAATCTCATGATACTGCTATTTTTATTTATTTTGAATTCTTAAATGATTTATTTATTTTAAAATAAAAAGAATGTATATGATTAATAATTAGAGATATTTTAAAGATATGGAGGAGATCCTTTTTAACTTAAATTTTTACTTATATTTTCTCATGCTTAAATTTCTATTGTTAAAAGGCTACAGTACATTTTCATATATTTATAAACTCATGCACATGAAAAAAGAGTTATATACAATTTATCCATAAAATATCACAATATTTATATGAAATGAGTAGTTAATTTACTAGGAAAATAATCCTAGTTAATTTTTAGCTAATTTATAGCTATTTTCTAGTTAATTTGTAACAATATTAAATTTTAACTATGAAAATAATATTAGTAGTTAATACATGGTTAATTAGTTTTAAAATAACTACTAAACTTTTTGAAGCTAAAATTCGTAGCATATTTTAAAAATTTTAGTAGTGCATCATAAAAATAAGATTACTTGATAATATTGAATAAAAATAAAATTACGAAATGATTATAAACAAAATAATATAATAAAGGATGAACCAGGTTTCAAATATGGGTCAAATATATTATGAAAGATGGACATGTAATCTAACATGGATAAGAGGATTGAGAATTAGTGAAACACATCACATGTAGAGATTGTTACAAAATATCATCATAAAGGATCTTCCATTAAGATGGAAATGACCTCTACACGTGGAGGATGAATATATAATGAAAGAAGTTGGAGCCTGTCATCGGGGGTTTGAGCTGTCATCGGGGCTAAAGGTGAACTTTAGCAAGAGTCAATTTTTTGGCTTAAACGTTGGAGCCTCATTTATATCAGCAGCAAAAAATCTTTTGAATTGTTCAACCTCTGCACCGCCATTTAAGTTTTTGGGGGTTCCGGTGGGAGCCAATCCAAGGAGGGTACAAATGTGGGAACCCATTATTCAACAATTTCAGAGGAAATTGGCATCGTGGAGGGCGAAACAAATGTCGTTCGCAGGAAGGTTGGTGATGATAAATTCAGTACTGTCAAGTCTTCCATTATACCTATTCTCCTTTTACAAGGTGCCTAAGAAAGTCCTAAAAGTCATCACTGGTCTACAACGATCCTTTCTGTGGGGTGGGACTAGCCAGGAGAACAAAATTGCGTGGGTTAGCTGGAATCAGGTATGTCGTCCCAAGGAAGAAGGGGGTCTGGGAGTGAAGTGCCTGTGGAACTTTAATCTGAGTCTGTTAGCAAAGTGGAGGTGGAGGCTATTAACAGAGCCAAATGCAATATGGGTCAGCTTGCTGGAGACTAAATATGGATCCACATATAACTCTAACCAAAGGCAACACAATTTAGCCTCAGCTTCGCAGTGGTGGCGGGACTTATGGGACATTGATGGGCCTAAAGCAGAGAAGCCAGACTGGTTTGTGGATAATGTCAGCAGAAAAGTGGGGAACGGAAACGATACGTTGTTTTGGGAACAGAATTGGATTGGTGACGGTCCTCTCAGTTTAAAGTTCCCCAGGCTTTATGGGTTAGCGGCTGATAAAGGCACCAGCATTAACCAGAAAAAGCTACTAACCGACGGGTGGTGCTGGGTATGGAGGCGGGTGTTATTTGTCTGGGAGGAAGACCAGCTTAGTCAATTACTTACTACGCTACAGCCAGTAGTAATTGCGTTCGATAAGTTGGATAGGTGGACCTGGAGGACTAGCAGTGATGGAGGGTTCTCAGTAGCCGAGGCTTATGCAGTACTGAGCTCGCATCAGATCTCAATGATTTTCTCCGAGGTGGAACCCAATCAATGGAGACGCATGTGGAAAGACAGACTCCCATCAAAGGTAACTGCATTCTCTTGGAGATTATTGATAGACAGGCTTCCCACCATTGATAACTTGCTAAAGAGAGGCGTCGAGATTCCAGAAGAAGGGGTTCTATGTGTACTTTGCAGAAGCAACATGGAAAGCAGGACTCATCTGTTCTTAACGTGTGCCAAAGCTCAATCAGTGTGGAGTAATATAATGAGCTGGCTGGGAATCCACGGACCTATCCCGGGGGATCTGCATCAATTGTTTTCATCATCATCAACATGGGTGGTTGGAAAGAGGAAAAACAAGTGCAGGTATGTTTTCTAGCTGGCTGCTTGTTGGGGAATCTGGATGACTAGGAACCAGATTGTCTTTGACAGAATTCAGGTGGACTCAGTGGACATTATGATGACTATTAAGATCATCTCCTGGAAATGGCTGTCATACTCTTTTGGGTTTAATAGGGGGTGCGCTTTCTCGGACTGGTATGCTAATCCGAGAGAGTGCTTATTAAATATGTCTTAGGCGGTGAAGGTTAATTACCGCGTTCTAACTGGACATCAAGTAGTATGGTGTCTGCATCCTGTATTTTCAAGAAACTCTTGGTTTCTCTTCCCATTATATAAATAAATATTTGCTTTTCAAAAAAAAAAAAAAATATAATGAAAGAAGTATCTCAAAGTTCAGATAATGGTACAAAACAAAAATAGGAACCTCTCTTTATAATTACGGGAAGCAAAGGCACCATCGTCCAAAACTCATGGTTTTGGGGGGAGAATAATTATAAACAACATACAAAGTAAGACAATCTTCTAGCCCTACTAGAAAAATGACTTTTTTAGAAAGATTTTTGGAAAAAAAAATTGTCCGAATCAAATTTACGTTTCAGACGAACTAGAGACAAATTTTAGATATTTTGTTTTCAACCCAAAATTTAATGTTTATGCCATTTTTTAGATCAATTTTAGTGTCAAAATATTTCCCACAAATTTTAGATGAATTAATAAATAAAAATTTAATTTTTTATATTTTATTTCTTTTATATTCATAAGAAATTCGTATGAAATATTAAAATATATAACTATTTTAATAAACAATATCTATTTATATATGTTTTATTTTCTAGCAATCAATAATTAATATTTAATTAATAGTTTTATTTTATAATTTTGTTTGAAATTTGTTGGAATTTCAAATGAAATTATGAATTTCTTAAAAATTTTATGATTTTGTTTCCCACTGTTTGCTTAGCGGGTTACATTTCACTTCTCCCTCCCAGAGTTGCATCTCACTTATCCACGGTTTGTTCTAATCTTCTTTCTCATCCTCTTTCTCATCTTCTTCTCCCTAAACATAATCCCCTATTCTCTTCCACTCTTCTAAATCCATACACTTTCGTCAAATTTCTATCCTCTTCATTCCCACCCTCTCCCTTTATCTCGTCCACCACTTCTACATGATGAAAGTATAAAATAGGTTTTGAATTATACTGTACTAGATACAAATTATAGTATGCCAATTAATGATATTGAATTGATAGAATGAGAATGAATGTGTACCTGAATTGGCATTCATATCCATTAGCACTATTGAACAGAACTCTAGAGGTTCTTCTGGCTACCTTCTGAGGGGTTATTGTAGAGAACAATTCTGATGTGTGTAAATTTGCTTAATGGGATGGCAAATTTATAACCCCCCCAGGTAGTCAGGGACCTCTCTTAATTGGGCTTTTTAATCTGATTGACCTAACCCATCACAGAGTCAATCTCACTGTAATCCCAGTTCAATTAACCATATTGTTAAACATAAGATATTATCGGTTAGAGATAAGATATTGTCGGTTAATGATAATAGATATTGAGTGATACTAATCCACAATTAATTTCAACATTCTCCCACTTGGATAGTGTCAATCAATAATCAACATACAAATCATTAAGCTAAAACGACAATTGCCGATATATCATATATTAATTAACAATATGAAAAAATATGAGCAACAAAATAAATATCCGATAGGGATATTAATCAATTGCATGTGACTAATATTTTTCATAGATGTATGGCATAATGCAGTCCCATAAATGACACTACAATGGTCCAAGCATAAATAAAATGCTAATAAGAAACATGAACAAAATGACGTCAACTAGAGCATGTCTCTTAAAGAAAATAGAGAATCAGACTCCCACTAACTTAATACATCAAAAGCCTTGACTAAACCCATGTGAGTTACATGAATAAGAAAAATTCCAACAGTTAAGGCCTTAGTCAGTGGATCTGCTAACATCTCCTCAGAATCAATGTTTTCAATCCGAGTGTGAAAACTTTGAATTTGCTCTCTAACAAATTGATACTTGATATCAAAATGCTTTGAACGAGTAGAGCTTTTGTTGTTTCAAGAGAAACTCACAGCAGCAGTATTGTCACAGTAAATCACAAGTGGCCTGGAAATGCTTTCAACTATGTGAAAGTCAGATATCAATTTCTTAAGCCACATGGCCTGGCGAGTGGCCTCAAAACAAGCAACATACCCTGCTTCCATGGTAGAGGTAGCTGTAAGAGACTGTTTAACGCTCTTCCAAGAGATAGCTCCTCCTGCCATCATAAAAATAAAGCCAGAAGTAGATCTACGATCATCAGGGCAACCTGCAAAATCAGAATCAGAATAGCCAGTGACTTGAAGTTGATCAGACTTCATAAAAGTCAACATATGATCCTTGGTTCCTTGTAAATATCGCATGACCCTTTTAACGGCTTTCCAATGACCCAAACCTGGGTCGCTCAAGTATCTGCCTAAGGCATTGACGATGAAAGCAATGTCAGGAGGAGTACAAACTTGAGCATACATCAAACTGCCAACAGCGGAAGCGTATGGAATTTTCTTCATAGCATCCACTTCTTCATCATTATGAGGACATTGTTTGTTAGATAATTTGTCACCACGTTGCACAGGTGCAGCACATGGGGAGCAAGCATTCATGTTGAACTTCTTGAGAATCTTCTCGATATATCCCTTTTGAGACAATCCAACTATGCCACGTGACCTATCACGAAGAATTTGGATGCCTAGAACAACAGAAGCTTCACCAAGGTCTTTCATATCAAAATGTCTGCACAACATTGATTTTGTCTCAACCAATAGGTTCATACAACTACTAGTAAGGAGAATGTCATCGACATATAATACGAGAATGATGAAATTACTCCCACTAGTCTTCAAGTAAATGCACTGGTCTGCAACATTTTCCTTGAAATTGTAAGTAGTGACAACTTGGTCAAATTTTATATACCATTGCCTAGATGCTTGTTTCAGTCCATAAATGGACCTTTTAAGTTTACACACCAAATGCTCATTGCCTGCTTCAACAAAACCATCACGTTGAACCATGTAGACATCTTCAGCAAGATCTCCATTCAGAAAAGCTGTCTTTACATCCATCTGGTGTAGCTCTAGGTCAAAATGAGCAACTAAAGCCATGACAACTCGGAGTGCGTCCTTCGTTGAAACTGGTGAAAATGTTTCTTTGTAGTCAACGCCTTCCCGTTGACTATAACCTTTAGCCACCAATCGAGCCTTATACCTATCAACCTTTCCATCTGGAGTACGTTTTGTCTTAAAGACCCATTTAGATCCAACAGGCTTACAACCTGCTGGCAAGTCCACAAGATCCCAAACATTATTATTAGACATGGAAGACAATTCATCATGCATAGCTTTTAGCCAATCAGAAGCATGAGAACTAGAAAGTGCTTCCTGAAATGTGATGGGATCGTCATCATCATGTGGATCATATTCGTGCTCCTGAAGGTATACAACATAGTCATTTGGTATAGAAGGTCGGCGTATTCTCTGAGATCGTCTTAATGGGGCCACATCAACATCATCAAGTTGTTAATCATTGAGTTGTGGTTCATCAACTTGTGGCTCTGTCATTTGTTCATCTTGCCTCTCAACAATTTGTTCATCTGTGCGAACCATTGGGATTGAGATGTCTGTAGGAAGAGAATAAGATGGTAATGGAAGCATGGTTCGATCTTCTCTGAAGGTCATCATTCGAGGTGTGTAACTCCCACTGTCCAAATCATCCTCAAAGAAAACTGCTCGGTCAGATTCAATAACTCGTGTAGAGTGAGAAGGACAATAAAATCTACATCCTCTAGAACCGATACAGTAGCCAATGAAATAACCGCTAATAGTTTTGAGATCAAGTTTCTTTTGTTTAGGATTATAAGGTCTTACTTCTGCCTTACAACCCCATACATGGAAATGTCTCAAACTCGGCTTTCTACCAGTCATTAGCTCAAAAGGAGTTTTGGGCACAGATTTGCTAGGTACCTGATTAAGAATGTACATAGCAGTTCGCAAGGCATCTCCCCAAAGAAATTCTGGTAGAGATGAATGTGATAACATACACCTCACCATGTCCATGAGTGTTCGATTTCGTCTCTCAGCGACGCCATTTTGTTCAGGAGTTCCAGGCATGGTGTATTGAGCTTCAATTCCGTATTCATCAAGGAATCGAGCAAATGGACCTAGATTTCTTCCTGTCTCGTCATAACGACCATAATATTCTCCTCCTCTATCAGACCTTACACACTTAATTTTAACACTACATCCTCATCGCTAACATGTAATACCGGTTCTCCATTGTAAAGTCATTATATATCTTGAAGTTCCAATGGTTGGTACACTTTATTTTCGCTATTCTTTTACTATTTTTATTTCCTATTTTCTTATGAGGTTTGGGTAGTGTCAAAAAAGGTTACAACACATAATGTAGGTTGGAGTTTGGGAGTTTCAATGTTTTTGATTTTCAATTGCTTAGGGATTTTGCTTATCAAAAAAAATATCTTAGGGGTTTTAAAGATTATATATGGTTGGTGAAGGTTTTCGCCTATGGGAAGAACGCAGGTTTTGTATTTGGGTTTCTGTCTTTTTAGTGAGTGGGTTTAAAGGGGTGAGACATGGTGAGGGTGAAGGTGAAACCTTTTCTGGATGTGTGTGGGTCAAGGACATATGTTAAAGAAGCATACATCTAACATGTTTTTGTATTTTTTGTGACTGAGTTTGACGGGTGAGACTTGATGAGGGTGAAAGTGAACCTTTTTTGGATATGTGTGAGTTTGGGATTATTTTGTTGAGAGAAGGACTTTCTGAGGACTCAAGATTTAATTAATTTTTTAAATATTAAATTGAATGGTAAATATTAGTGACTAAATGACTTGTTGTATTATTTTCAGTTTATGTGTAAATCTAATTGCTTTGGTTATCAGTGTGTTTAGAATTAATTTCCATCCATAGAGGAAATTAGTTATTTTAAGTCGAGAGTAAGTTACTCTCGAGTATGACTTTAATTAATTGCTAATGATACAAAGACAAATTAGTTAATTATAATTTGAAGGAATAATAATATTTTGATACAATAAAAATTCGATTTTATTTTTTTTGTTTTAGTAATAATTAATTCAATGTAAGTAATTTATTTTAATTACAATTTAGGCATCAAATTAAATTCTTTAATAAAAATAAAAGAAGAAAAAGAGTAAGGTTTATAAAGGAAAAAGTAAATAGAAAACATAGATACAGGGTCACTATTCACATATGTTATTCCATCTTTATCCTTTGTTTAAACAAAAAAACTTTTCTCTCACCTTATTTTCACTCATTCACGGGTGTACTAAGAGAAATAAGGAAGTCACTTTCTCTCATGTCCATCTCCATAATCTTCATCTTTCTCATTGTTTTCTCCATTCTCACTCTAGTTCAAGATAAGAACTTCAAAATATTCTCATTGTTTTCTCCTCTCTTGAATCTTTAATTTTCTTCTCCTAATTCCTTTTTTTTTTCTCACCCAATCTTGCTCTTTTTAGAATAAACATGTGCTAGAAGTCACTCTCATATCTTTTAACAGAAATTTTTTGAGGTAAGGTGGGTTAAACCCAAATTTTGAGCTGTAATTTGTGTAATTTTCCTAAAATGAATCTGTCACATTGTCGTACTTCAATGCTTCTTTTTGCTAGGTTCAAGTTGTTATTTTTATATTTTAACTTTAAAAAATGGATTCCTTGGGTATGAAAACCTATGGTTAGACTAAAAAATCACCAAAAATGAAGTTTCCTAGTAAAAGATATGACTAAAATAAGTTTATAGCTCTTTTGTAAAATTTTTCCTTTTTAGTCTAATAGGAATAGTACTCTAGGGGATGAATGGTAGTTTCATTTACTGATTTAGATGTTGCAAATGATAACTTTATATGTGAAATTATATGTTTACTATTTTTATTTGAGAATGACCAATTTAGGAATTTTCTATGTGATGAGTTGTTTGTTAGATCAAGTAATGTTATGGTGAAATTTGAATTGAATATTGTATGATGAAATCATTATTTCTGAACCCTACAATAGTTCCCTTATATAAGACCATGAGAGTGTGACCTCTGACAATTAAATTGTGGCATGCAAATTTATTTCCCTTATATATATATATATATATATATATAGAGAGAGAGAGAGAGAGAGAGAGAGATTTACACATGTTAGCCGAGTCCAAAGGTGTCTGATGCTTGGCATGCATGCTAGTTAGGATGATATCCTGTTGTGATGATGCTATTTAATTTATTTGGATTATGTGACATGTGTGACTTTAGATCCCTTATATTATCTATTTATTTATGAATAATTATTCCTTCTTAAATGATTAAATGTTGGTAATTAATTATGACTTTTATTATGTGGAAAGGATGAAAGTAATACAGTTTATGAGAAAGAACTATGGTTGATGAGAAAGAAATACAGCTTATGAGAAAAAAATACAGTTGCTGAGAAAGAAATAGAATTTATGATAAACAAATACAGTTAATAAAAAAAATTATAGTGGGATATGTAAGAGGAAAGTGTTGAGGTTTGAATGAAAAATTGAATAATTGTTAAATTATATTTTATTTTAATTACATGTTATAGTATGTATCTGTGTGTGTATGCGTGTGTGATGACTCCTCAAAGGAACATGCAACTAATTGAGGCTAGATACTCATATGAATAGGCTAGGAGTGCAAGAACTCACGTTCGTTTTTATATGTAATAGGTTTTTTTATTATTGGTGTATAAACCCACCCTCACATAACTATATAGAAGTATTTCAATTGGACTCTTGGAATGCATATACAACATATTAAATACTATTATGTATATATTTGGTACAGTGAGACTGGCAAATGCTTTGAGGTTATACCAGGAGTTTTATGATCATAACACTCATGGATTACTTACACGTCAAACATTTCCCTGTGACACTATAGTTGAAATGCATATTGATAAAGAAGATCTGAATTTGGATGACATGCTTTAGGAGGGTAGTTAGAGGAAGGGGGATTGTAATTATAGCAGTAGTTTATGTCTCCCTCTTATTTTGAATAAAAAATGCTCTAAGTATAGGAGGTTTCCTTTTATATGTATTTTTGGGATAGAAAATATTCTATATTCTGTGTACCTTTCTTGGGAAGTAAAAGTTGTATGTAACCTTTTGTTACCGATGATGTAAATTATGTTCTCTACAAAAAGAACACAATATACATGTAAATATGATTGTTATATGTAAATATTACTATCCTTTATTTTCTCACTTTAAGAAATGTAAATTTTTGTTTTTCAACAACAATATGTCAACTGAAAAAAAATTATTAGTTATTAAAATTATATCACTTACTTTCTTTTCAATAAATTAGAAGTTAATGGTTTAAATGAGGTAAAATATTGATCACAATTATGTAACAATGGTGTATTTTATTTGGCGTCTGAAGAGAGGGTGTCCCTAATAGGTGGGTGAGGGTAGTAGAAAGTTCTAGGCAAGTACTCACTGTCCTCAGCATACAGGGTGTTGAATGGAGGCTTGCCAAGATAGTCACAACCTTTTTTCAAGATGCTATGGGTGAAAGGAGTGTAGTCCAAAATTCAATTTCTGGTCTAGTAGCTAGATACAAATAGGTTACCAACTAAGTGTAATATGCTAAGTTATGTAGATTATGTGGTGAGGTAGATGAGACTGACACTCACTTTTTCTTTAATTGTCATATCTCATCACGGGTATGGCTTGCGGTCTGCAACTAGTGGGAGCTCTCTACCACTCTTGCAAATGAGATTAGGCCTCACTACAATTAGTTCTCAAGACTAATTGCTGGTTTAGTAGAGTATCGAAAGACATGGTCTTTTGTATGATTTGCAAGGGTTTGGCAACTTTGGAAAACAAGGAACACAACAATCTTCAGCGCAAAAGTGGTGAATATACAAGAGATAGTTCAAGCTATACAATTATATTAGTAGGAGTGGTGTTGTACCTCCAAACTAGTGTCACATTTGCTTGGTGAATGGATCATGAACTTTTTCTATTTTGTAAGGCGATGGTGAGTTTTGTCGTTATCTTTGTGATTGTTTTAACTATACTATCTTAATTATCATGATTTTGAGGAAGACACATCTTGTGTTCCCTGCTTTGTTAATAAAAGTATTTGACTTATAAAAAAAATATTTAATTTGATTTTCAATTTTTTCTGAACATAGTCAAAACGATTGCTTATTTCTGTGACCAATCAATTATTACAATTACAAACCATATATAAAAAGCTGAACTACTCTGTTTGCAAGTATCTCATTCATTCTGAAAAAATTACTTAGACTATACGCTCCTAGCTGAAAGCTAGAGTTATAGAGAATCATTATTTGCTCCTAGTTGAAAGCTAAGAGTTATAGAGAATCATTATTTGCTTCAAGTTAAGATAATTATCAAACGTTATACAATATTAAATTGAACATTCGCGGCTAATATCATCCATCCTTAAGTACGCTATTTTTAATTTCAAATGTCTACCAAGTATGATGGGTACAGAATTTCGAGTCAAGGAAGATAAAAGATTAATTAGAGTTGAAAAATCTAAAAAAAAAAAAAGAAAAAAATATGAAAGAAACAATACAAGTTGAGAAAAAAATGAAATTAAAATTTTTTAAATTAAATATATATTTAGATAAAAAATTATAAATACATTAAATAAGTGACAATTAAAATAATAATTTAATTTTATATATATAAGTAAAATATAAGCAAGATAATAATCGGTTCAAATAGATAAAATTAATGGTGCAAAATTTTAAATATAAAAATTGAAAATAAAATGTTCAAGTATTTAAATTTAACGAAAAAATATTAAAATATTATATATTTATATATATTTTTTCGTATTGAGGAAATCCATTTGCACCTCTATAACACATACAACTACTATTTCTATTAGATCTCTTTTCTTTTTGTCTTGTTGCAATTTCGTGTATGAATATTGGATAAGGTTTTTGAGATTGTAACCCTTGTGAGATGGAGTTTCCAACTACCAGTTTAGATAGCTTTCTATAGAGGTCAATGGGTATTAACATAATTTCTTTGTTTTCATATGGCGTGTAAAACATTAAAAACTATAATAGAATTCCTTATATAGGATATATGAGAAGACTGAATGTGGGTCCAACAGTATAGACATTGCACTATCTTTTTCTTCTTTAATATTTAATTTCTGAATTTGGTCCTTGTAAAAGAATTTAATTGTTTCTATTATTACACGAGATTTTCAGTATGATTCAAGAATTTGAGTAAAACTTAAGTGTGAAAAGATTATTTATTGAAACAATCTTATTCAAGTAGTGAGACAACACATGGACAGTAAACATATTCCCTGTAATTCAACACAATTATATATTCGAATTAGAAACTACTGGTTAAGGTGAATCAATTCGTGTTAATTGATCTACAAGTTCAATGATATAAAATATAATATAAAAAACCCACAAGATAAGGCTGATTAAAAAATCTGAATACAAAGAAGTGGATTCATTATCTATTCAGTGGAGTGTTTTTTTATTTTACAATCAGAAGCAAAATATATATATATATATATATATATATATATATATATATATATATATATATATATATATATTCATATTCATATGATGAAGCAAAGTACTTAAAATCTGTGTTGAAATTAATTGTGGATTAGTATCACTCAATATCTAATTATCATTAACCGACAATATTAGATATGATCATAATATCAATATGGTTATTTATCTTTAACCGACAATATCTTAAAATATCAATATGGTTATTTTAACTGGGATTACAGTGAGATTGACTCTGTGATGAGTTAGGTCAATCAGATAAAAAGCCCAATTAAGAGAGGTCTCTGACTACCCTGGGGGGTTATAAATTTACCATCCCATTAAGCAAATTTACACATCAGAATTGTTCTCTACAATAACCCCTCAGAAGGTAGCCAGAAGAACCTCTAGAGTTCTGTTCAATAGTGTTCATGGATATGAATGTCAATTCAGGTACACATTCATTCTCATTCTATCAATTCAATAGCATGATTGACATACTATAATTTGTGTCTAGTACAGTATAATTCAAAAAAACTACTTTATACTTTCATCAATTGGTATCAGAGCTGACTAGATACATTTTATGGTTGTCAATTGAACAAACCCTATTTTAATATTAAACACGCATATTGAGAGAGGGAAAGAGACCTGAGCATATGCGCCAACCGTGCAGCCGAGTCGCCCGCCGGGGCCAACGGCTCTGCCGGTGGTCTGCCGCTGGTCCCAGCCCTGCCGTGCCGCCGCCTTCGGCACTATTCCACCGGGATGAAGAGCGGAGATCGGAAAAAGTGGCGGAGATCACGTTTCGGCGCTCCACCGCCGCGCTTCGAACCTCACCCTCTTCGCCTCGTTCCGCCCTCTCCAGCGGCTCTTCGCCACGCACCAACCGCCCAGATCGCGTAGCGGCGGAGATCGTTTCGACCGCCGCTTTCCGATCTGAAGCAGAGAGGGGCGGAGATCGGAGATCGGCCCAGATCGCGTTTCGGCCGCCCGCTCCAGCGGCTCTTCACCGCGTTTCGACCGTCCAGATCCCGTCGGATCTTGGGGCTTCAGCGCTGATCAACCGGGCTGCCCGCTCCAGCGGCTCTTCGTCGCGGTTCCGCCGCCCGTTCCAGCGGTTCTCCACCGCGTTTTCGTCCTAGATCCCGTCGGATCTTGGCGTTTCGGCGCCTCCAGGGCCGCCTGCTCCACCGCCGTCCCGCGCGAGCTTCCCCTCTCCAAGATCCCGTCGGCGCTGGTTCGCCGACGCTCCAGAAGAGAAGGCGGAAACACCGCCGGCGCTGGTTCTGCGCAGGAACCGTTTCTGTTTTCGAAACGCAAAACCGTCTCTCTTTCTCTCTCCGATAAAATATGCCTTTTTTTCTTAAAATTATTAAATAAATAATTTTTTTTTTGAAATTTCATAATTTTGAAATTTATTTAATTTTTGAGATGTAATTTCGAATTAATTTTAGCATATTACTCTCAAATTTTTTGAATATTGAATTATTACTTACAATATGATTTTTCTGTTAATTTGCATTGTGATGACCTATCTATCGTGGGCATGATGATGTGAATTTTGTTTGTCATATTTTAAGATGATTAAGATCATATGAAATAAAGCATGATTTATGCTATTAACTTACATAATTGTAATTTCACCTATCGTGGATGCATTTGTGTAAATTTATGAATAAATATTAATTCATTATATTAGTGATAATTATACCCTATCGGTGTGTTGTTATTAGTATAATTTGTTGTTTACAATACATTTCTCTTTACTTATGTTAATGTTTTTTGGTACCCTATCGGTGCTAGAATTTATTAATTTAAGTTATAATGTATTGTAATTTGCTTAGGGATTTATTTTAAGCTGAACTTTTAAATCATTTTTTTTTGTGATGTTCAGTTTTCTTTCCTAATTCCGTCAAAACTCTAAACGGAACAAATTATGAGGACTGGAAAGAATCATTAGATCTCTACCTGACCATTGGCAATCTGGATTTAGCATTGAGGACGACGAGGCCTGCGCCTCTTACAGATGAGTCTTCTGAAGCTCAGCGAATTTCTCATGAGAAATGGGAACACTCTAACAGAGTGTGCCTGAAGCTGATTAAATTCACCATGGAGAAATCTATTAGACAGAGCATTTCAGATCTTGATGATGCCAGTGGTTTTCTGAAAGCAGTCGGTGAAAAATTCACAACTTTTGATAAGGCACAGAAAAGCCAATATCTTTCCTTATTTGAAAAGACCAAATATGATGGTGTCAGCGGTGTACGTGAACACATTATGAAGTTAGTACATTTCTATAATAAGCTAAAGTCTCTCAAGGTTGAGGTTGGTGAAGACACTTTAATCTATCGCATCTTGGAATCTCTGCCTTCTCAGTTTGACATCATGAAGACTTCATATAACATTCAAAAGCATGACTATGGAGTGGATGAATTGATTGCAATAATCACCCAAGAGGAGGAGTCAATGAAGAAAAATAAGCCTAATAGCATTCAGTTCGTTGCTTCTAGTTCAGGTGCTAAAGGTGTTAACAGGTATAAAGGAAAGAAGAAAAAGGGTACAGAGAAAACAGAACGACATTTAGAACCCAAGAAGAAATTCTTTAAAGGTTCTTGCAAGTATTATAAGAAACGTGGTCACAAGGTGGAAGATTGCTTTATCCTGAAAAAGAAAGACGAGAAGCGAGGTAATCTGCTAGCACTAACTTGCTTTGAATCTAATATGGTTGATGTCCCTCCAAATTCCTGGTGGTTAGACTCAGAGGCTACTATTCATGTTGTGAATTCTTTACAGGGGTTCACAAGCCTGAGGAAACCAAGTGATGTTGAGACGAAGATTGTTATGGGAGATGGAGCTGGAGTACCCGTTGCTGACATTGGAGTCGTCTCTTTATGTTTATCCTCTGGACATACTTTATTATTACATGATGCTGTTTATGTCCCTTCTATGAGAAGGAATTTGATATCAATTTTTGTTTTAGACAAATGTGGATACAACTTTCATTTTGGTGATGGAAAATTGGTGATTTATTATAATTCAACTGTTGTTGGTTCAGGAGTTTTGCATGACAGACTTTACATGTTAAACGTAACTGATATGTCAGTTAACTCTATTAGTGGGAGTAAACGTAACAGGATTGATGAATCTTCTTCTATGCTATGGCATAGACGTTTGGAGCATATTTCTAGGCCTCGAATTGAAAGACTCATAAAAGAAGGTATTCTGCATGATCTTGACTTCTCAGATTATGACACTTGTGTCGATTGCATCAAGGGGAAGTTCACTGCCAAAACCAGGAATAAAAGTTCAAACAGATGTGACGATGTGCTACAATTAATTCACACTGACATATGTGGACCTATTACACCTACAGCTATGGGTGGATATAGGTATTTTATTACCTTCATAGATGACTTCTCCAGACATGGATGGGTATATCTTCTTCAGGATAAAGCAAGCTCTCTTGAAGCCTTCAAAACCTTTAAAGCCTTTGTTGAGCTGAAAATAGAGAAGAAAGTTAAGTGTGTAAGGTCTGATAGAGGAGGAGAATATTATGGTCGTTACGACGAGACAGGAAGAAATCTAGGTCCATTTGCTCGATTCCTTGATGAATACGGAATTGAAGCTCAATACACCATGCCTGGAACTCCTGAACAAAATGGCGTCGCTGAGAGACGAAATCGAACACTCATGGACATGGTGAGGTGTATGTTATCACATTCATCTCTACCAGAATTTCTTTGGGGAGATGCCTTGCGAACTGCTATGTACATTCTTAATCAGGTACCTAGCAAATCTGTGCCCAAAACTCCTTTTGAGCTAATGACTGGTAGAAAGCCGAGTTTGATACATTTCCATGTATGGGGTTGTAAGGCAGAAGTAAGACCTTATAATCCTAAACAAAAGAAACTTGATCTCAAAACTATTAGCGGTTATTTCATTGGCTACTGTATCGGTTTTAGAGGATGTAGATTTTATTGTCCTTCTCACTCTACACGAGTTATTGAATCTGACCGAGCAGTTTTCTTTGAGGATGATTTGGACAGTGGGAGTTACACACCTCGAATGATGACCTTCAGAGAAGATCGAACCATGCTTCCATTACCATCTTATTCTCTTCCTACAGACATCTCAATCCCAATGGTTCACACAGATGAACAAATTGTTGAGAGGCAAGATGAACAAATGACAGAGCCACAAGTTGATGAACCACAACTCAATGATCAACAACTTGATGATGTTGATGTGGCCCCATTAAGACGATCTCAGAGAATACGCCGACCTTCTATACCAAATGACTATGTTGTATACCTTCAGGAGCACGAATATGATCCACATGATGATGACGATCCCATCACATTTCAGGAAGCACTTTCTAGTTCTCATGCTTCTGATTGGCTAAAAGCTATGCATGATGAATTGTCTTCCATGTCTAATAATAATGTTTGGGATCTTGTGGATTTGCCAGCAGGTTGTAAGCCTGTTGGATCTAAATGGGTCTTTAAGACAAAACGTACTCCAGATGGAAAGGTTGATAGGTATAAGGCTCGATTGGTGGCTAAAGGTTATAGTCAATGGGAAGGCATTAACTAAAAAGAAACCTTTTCACCAATTTCAACGAAGGACGCACTCCGAGTTGTCATGGCTTTAGTTGCTCATTTTGACCTAGAGCTACACCAGATGGATGTAAAGACAGCTTTTCTGAATGGAGATCTTGCTGAAGATGTCTACATGGTTCAACTTGATGGTTTTGTTGAAGCAGGCAATGAGCATTTGGTGTGTAAACTTAAAAGGTCCATTTATGGACTGAAACAAGCATCTAGGCAATGGTATTTAAAATTTGACCAGGTTGTCACTACTTACAATTTCAAGGAAAATGTTGCAGACCAGTGCATTTACTTGAAGACTAGTGGGAGTAATTTCATCATTCTCGTATTATATGTCGATGACATTCTCCTTGCTAGTAGTTGTATGAACTTATTGGTTGAGACAAAATCAATGTTGTGCAGACATTTTGATATGAAAGACCTTGGTGAAGCTTCTGTTGTTCTAGGCATCCAAATTCTTCGTGATAGGTCACGTGGCATAGTTGGATTGTCTCAAAAGGGATATATCGAGAAGATTCTCAAGAAGTTCAACATGAATGCTTGCTCCCCATGTGCTGCACCTGTGCAACGTGGTGACAAATTATCTAACAAACAATGTCCTCATAATGATGAAGAAGTGGATGCTATGAAGAAAATTCCATACGCTTCCGTTGTTGGCAGTTTGATGTATGCTCAAGTCTGTACTCGTCCTGACATTGCTTTCATCGTCAATGCCTTAGGCAGATACTTGAGGGACCCAGGTTTGGGTCATTGGAAAGCCGTTAAAAGGGTCATGCGATATTTACAGGGAACCAAGGATCATATGTTGACTTTTATGAAGTCTGATCAACTTCAAGTCACTGGCTATTCTGATTCTGATTTTGCAGGTTGCCCTAATGATCGTAGATCTACTTCTGGCTTTATTTTTATGATGGCAGGAGGAGCTATCTCTTGGAAGAGCATTAAACAGTCTCTTACAGCTACCTCTACCATGGAAGCAGAGTATGTTGCTTGTTTTGAGGCCACTCGTCAGGCCATGTGGCTTAAGAAATTGATATCTGACTTTCACATAGTTGAAAGCATTTCCAGGCCACTTGTGATTTACTGTGACAATACTGCTGCTGTAAGTTTCTCTCGAAACAACAAAAGCTCTACTCGTTCAAAGCATTTTGATATCAAGTATCAATTTGTTAGAGAGCAAATTCAAAGTTTTCACACTCGGATTGAAAACATTGATTCTGAGGAGATGTTAGCAGATCCACTGACTAAGGCCTTAACTGTTGGAATTTTTCTTATTCATGTAACTCACATGGGTTTAGTCAAGGCTTTTTGATGTATTAAGTTAGTGGGAGTCTGATTCTCTATTTTCTTTAAGAGACATGCTCTAGTTGACGTCATTTTGTTCATGTTTCTTATTAGCATTTTATTTATGCTTGGACCATTGTAGTGTCATTTATGGGACTGCATTATGCCATACATCTATGAAAAATATTAGTTACATGCAATTGATTAATATCCCTATCGGATATTTATTTTGTTGCTCATATTTTTCATATTGTTAATTAATATATGATATATCGGCAATTGTCGTTTTAGCTTAATGATTTGTATGTTGATTATTGATTGACACTATCCAAGTGGGAGAATGTTGAAATTAATTGTGGATTAGTATCACTCAATATCTAATTATCATTAACCGACAATATTAGATATGATCATAATATCAATATGGTTATTTATCTTTAACCGACAATATCTTAAAATATCAATATGGTTATTTTAACTGGGATTACAGTGAGATTGACTCTGTGATGGGTTAGGTCAATTAGATAAAAAGCCCAATTAAGAGAGGTCCCTGACTACCCTGGGGGGTTATAAATTTGCCATCCCATTAAGCAAATTTACACATCAGACTTGTTCTCTACAATAACCCCTCAGAAGGTAGGTAGCCAGAAGAACCTCTAGAGTTCTGTTCAACAGTGCTCATGGATATGAATGCCAATTCAGGTACACATTCATTCTCATTCTATCAATTCAATAGCATGAATGATTGACATACTATAATTTGTGTCTAGTACAGTATAATTCAAAAAAACTACTTTATACTTTCATCAATCTGTACAGTCATACAAAGCTGTCAAACCTATATAAGAGCAGTTAAAAATAAAGTAATAGCCTGCTAACTCCTACCGCAGCTTATATACTAAAATAAAAGTAATCTGCAAACCCAATATACATACACAGACCATCCAAATTGTTCACACCATAACCCTGCAGACTAAACTACAAAGTTCCAGAGCTCTTCGGTGGTAGTTCTAACCAAAACTACACACCCAAAAAACGCAGACATAAGCCATCGACCAATACAAACCCCTAACCCTGCATTCTTTTAAACACTCCAGTGTGTTCGTGCACTAATAAGCAAAAATGTTAAACATTCAGGGTGGAGTGTATCGTTAAGTCTCTAGTGTGAAACCATTTCTATAATTTAAATTACATCGCTTGAATTATATCCTGCCAATTTATCCGTTATTCTCTATAAACAGCACTACATTTCCAATCTTCCATTTATACAAGATTGTATCATTTTAAAAATAAGTTTGATAAATTTTAATTTTGTAAAATTAATTTTAATTAAATATAATTTTGTGAATTTTTTTATAAAAAATATTAATTATTAATTTATTAGCTTCTTTGACGCGTGCCTTTTGTAATCTGTAGCTTTCCAATGATTGTTTCCCTAGGACCATTATTCATTTGTCAATTGAACAACGTTAATGTCGTTAAGCGCAGCAAGTGCAAGGTACAGAAGAATTATAACTTGGAAAAGTTTGGTGTGTCTCTGTTAATTTTATAAGTATTGATATTTTTTTAACTAATAAAATTGTATATTTTTTATATTTCATAATTGTGATAAATTTAAATAAATAAATTAAATTATTATCATGATAAAAGTGAATTAACATGCTTTATTTATAATACAATTTAGCAAAATTCAACGATATAAATACTTCCACGCAAACTTCTCCTAAATAAAAAAAAATTATAAAAAAGTTATTATCTTAATAGTTAAAAAATAAAAGTATTCAAAACCACAAAATTAACCGAAACACGTCCCATAAATTTGTCAAAATACGCCACGTCACCTCAATTCCCTTGGCACTTTTTATCTTTTAACATGATATATGTGGTTCATTTCAAAGTCACAACTTTACCCAAGGAAAGTGAATGAAGATAGAATATTTATAGTGTTAATGCTTATTTGCATATTTTAATCTGAAGAGACACAACTTTTGACCTAAAGATGTGATCAACATGCTTGAGTCGTAAACACCATTATAGCCACTAGTTATCATTATTCTAATGCAATATCTTATAATTGTGGGCAAAGAAAATATCATAAGGCATCTAAACTCTTTTCCCCCCAATATTATTATATATTGCTTCAAAATGACGTGAGCTTCAAGTGAATCCCATGGCATACAGCAACATGGACTTGGTTACAACACAAAAATCAACTTAATTCCTTCTTTAGAAACTCTGTTTCTATAGCAGATTGTTTTTGTCCCTGTCGATCATTTATAAATTTTATTGGAAATGCAAATAGGTAAATTATGAAATATCATGCCCAATAATCCAGTATACATAAGTTAAGCTCTTAAAAAAAAAATTAAGTGTGGGCAAGAATGCCGTATCCAATCTATATATACATTTAAATCGATAAGAATAAAATCCATGTTCATTTAAATCAACTTAAATATTGAAAATTGATTTAGATTTTTTTTTAAAAAAATATGGATTTTTTAAATAGATTTGATTTTTTTAATAAAAATGGATTTAAATTAATTTTAAATTAAAAATTAGTTTAAAATTAATTGGTTTTAGATTTATTTTTAGTTTAAATTACATTTTTTATTTAAAATCACTTTTAGAGTTTCACTTTGAAGCTATCTAGGAAAAACTTAAGTCTGCTTAAGTCACTATATTTCTCACTAAATAAATAAAGAAAAAAATATAGTCGATTTACAAAGAATTTAAGTAACTTTTCAAAATAATTACTTTTCACTACTGAGTTTTTTGACTAAACAAATGAAACCAATAATGTTCTACAATTCTATACACAAGTACCAGTATTTGAAATTTATTTGTCTCAAATGGAAAAGTGTGTCATTGGTATTAAGAACATATGGTGATTAAAACTGAAAAGAGTATTATTCTATAACTTTGTTCTTGAAGTTATATAGTCTCAAAGTAGTAAATTAATATATGCATGCGATATTAGTCTCACTCAAAAAATATGTTCTGAAACTACTATCTTGCCTAGAAATAAACTTTACGTAAAAATAAAAAAAAAATATTGTTACTCAGTAAATAATTTAATTAGAATATTATTATAAGTTTGCAATCATTAATAGACTTTTCTTAAAACTTTGAAACTCTTCAAAACCATAACATGATGATGATGGTAAAGGTGTATCTATAAGCCAATTTTGTAGACAAATAAACATCTCCATTTTTTAGGTGATAAAGAACTATGAAATGAATCAAACACTCTTTCTCCTATGTTAAACAGACACTCAAATGCTATTGTAAAAACATGCATAGCTAATAGCTCTCATGCTATGTTTGAAAGGACTAGAAAGTGACATTAATTATCTTTCATCAATCTAGAATATTCAAATCCATACTTGTATTAAGTTTTCCCTCTAAATATATACTTTTGAACCTTAGATTTGTTTTGTTGAGGTTAGCCTCATTATTTACAACTATCAATTTCAACCATATGATCTATCTTATAACTAGGGTTGCCAAACATATATAGGTTAGATTTTAAGGTAAAGTTCACATATTAATGTGAGAAAACTACAAGTGTATAGTGTCATCAAATAATAATATTTATCATTCTTCCACAGAGATTATGCCTTTGAGAAAGAAATAATTGTTTATTTTTGTAATTGATTTTGGAAGTAATTAAAATTAATTTAAAAAGAATAAAACTTCTATAATTTAAAAAATACCAATTCAAACTAAAGGTTATCTTGAAAACTAATTTGGAAATAAAGATAACAAATTAAAAAAAAAAGAAAAAATCTAATTAAAGAAATCTTAATTAATAATAAATCTTGAAAACTCATGCATAGTTGTGAATACCAAAACAAACAAATAAAAAAGACATAAAAATCAAACCAGGAAAACAAAGAGTATAAGAAAAAATGACAAGGCTTCAAGCCTTCCTCCTGTGTTGGCCACATCACTCTCAGCTTCAAAACAAAATTTTTCTATTTAAACTAGTGTAGCGGACTTCCTAATGTTTCAAACCAAAAATAAAATAAAATAACTTAAACTGAGTGCATATTTTGCATAGGAATACAATATTCTAAATTTCATCAAGTAACTAATTTTTCTTCTGAATTGTCTCCAAGGCTTCAAGCTTTACTCCAATGTTCTGAATCAGTCCAAATTGTCTCAAATATTAGTAAATCATATCTTAAAATACTGAAAACGTAATGGATTCTGAAATATAATAAAAATATACCTAAAATGTAAATACTAAGCCTAAATGACATACAACTAAATAAAATTCTAATTAAAATAAAATCTCAAAATAGCTAAACATACAATACATCAAGCATCAATAGTGAGACAAATTCTTCAAAAATGTTGTGAAATAAAATTCTTCAAGTTAGTCTTTTCTATATCCCAAAATACTATAATTTTACCTATACAAGATAAGGTATAAGTGGACATAGAAGTTCAGCTTGTACAAACAACTTTACCATTTTCCTCTAATTTTGTTGATCAAATTTTTCACACAAAGGAAAGTTGATATTCCTATCAAATTGCGGAGAAAGCTAGCTGTTTTTAGCTTTTTTGTTGCTCTTTATTAAGCTTATTTAGACATTTTATCGCATGATTATGCATTAAACTTATTTTATTCTCGTACCTAATAATGGAAACACAAGAATGAAGCCCTCTTACCTGATTCTGGCTCTAATTAATTAAAATTATTCCAAGCCTCCGATCAATTTCTTTGTCCATTATTGCAAGGAGGTCTGTCATTTGAATCAGCTGGTGGAGAAGAAACCGTATTTCCATACACTTCACGTGATCAAATCTATACAATAAGAATTACACTTTATTAGGAAAGGGTTTAATTAATCAATAAATAAAAAATTAGTACAAGTTGAATAAAAAAAATTATTAAGAGGATATAAGATGCATAATATTTCTAAATTCAAAAATTAATTTACTAAAAATTTCTTTTCAATCAGTCACCTTTGAAAGTTTTAGTAAAACTCTTAAGAATTTCCTTTCAGTCAGTCACCTTTGAAAGTTTTAGTAAAATTCACAATAGTTTCTTCAACTTCTAGCAAAAGAATAAAGAAAAAAACCTTTGAAAGTTTTAAAGGATTAACGGGGAAGTTTACTTTTTTATATATATACATTTTTATATACTTATAGATAGGTATGATATCCGAATTCACCAACTCCCCTCATTTTTTAATTATTCCAGTGGATAAATTAAAAGAATCTAAATAAATAAAAATGTTTGTGTTTTTTAGTATTTATATAATTTTGTTTTCTCTCTTATCGCGCATTCTACTTTTAATTCTGAATAATACTTAAAAAGTGTAAATAGTGTACAATATTTCTGGCGCTTAATTAAATAGCCAAGTTGTGTTATTAAGTGAACCAGTGGAAATTAAACAGGTGGGGTTCTGTAATGAACAGTGCCCTCAAATAATTAGATACACTATATACCAACAGTGAGGTGAGTGTTGGCACACTATCACTTTCCCTGCCTGGATATATGGTGGAATCTTTGGCGTATAAGGTCCCCGTTTAAAGAAAACAAGAACAAAAATCTTTGTGTTTGCATAGCCAAAATTGAGGTTAGTAATTTGGAATACGCGTTGAGGTGACCGACCAACCATGTTGCCTTTACAACGCGGCAATGAGCTGGTGATCCAGTTTCCTGGTCTCCACCCGCAAAACAAAATCTCCGAAGATCTGATTCTGAATGATCACGATAATTGTCCCCTTGTCGATAAAAAAATGCGTAGCAGCCGCCCAAAGAAACTATTTTATGAAGCTCAGACCAGTACTCACCCTAACCAAGAATATGCTAAAAAGATGGTTCACAGAGAAATTGAAAGGCAAAGGAGGTTAGAAATGGCCACCCTTCATGCCTCTCTTAGATCCCTTCTCCCTCTTCACCTCATCAAGGTCAACCAACCAATTAACCATTTTCTTTTTTTCTTCTTCTCATTCATTGTGTTCTAATTAACTTTAATTAGGGTTAATTATTATTATGCTATTGGGTTTCAGGGAAAGCGTTCAATATCTGATCAAATGAACGAGGCAGTGAATTACATAAATCACCTGCAGAAGAATATCAAAGAATTGAATGACAAGAAGGATAAGCTGAAGAAGGAACTCTCCATAAATTCGAGCCCTGAAAGCCATGATAGCAAGCATGTATATAGCGGTTTCACTGCCCATCAGAATAGTGGTAGAGTTGTGGGGATTGAAATCAGTGGATTCAGTGAGGAAGGGGTTCCGCTTTCAAAATTGCTTGAGCTTGTGTTAGAAGAGGGACTTGAAGTTCTTAGTTGTCTTTCAACTCAAGTCAATGGAAGATTACTCCACAGTTTGCAGTGTGAGGTACGTAGTCCAGGGATTCTTGTCTTGTTATTATGTTTGTACGTATTTCTCTTCTTGTGGAAAAAATGTATAGTATATACTAATTTTTATATTTTACCTTCAATTATTGATGAAATGGGTTTACAGGTTGACAATTCCAACAGTGTAGATCTATCTGAGCTGAGAAGGAAATTTTCCAATGTAATTCCATGATCACTTAGATGTTCTAAGTAACTTTGTGCAAATTGCCATTGACTGAAAATTAACATATATAACACGTATATCTGCCCTTTCTAACTGGTTCGTAATTTGTGAGTGAGTTTCCTTGCACTGTATATTGGAACCCCTCTGACTCTTTGGTTTTGAACCTTCTGGTTCCATTGTCGAGAAGAGGACAAAACTTGTGTAGATAAAATTTGCTTTTTCCCTTCCCAGTAGCTGTCTTTGCTTTTTGAAATTTACCTATGATGTTGAGTGTTTTGTTTCATTGGTTTGATAACCTCTTTTATTAATCTCTACCTAAATCGAAGACTTGCTTGTAAATTCTTGAAACATTCCCAAAATAAATATACTGCTACAATTATTTATAAGAAGACAAATCCAATTAATTAACTATCACTAATAATTACTAGTATATAAGTGTTGGGTAAAACCGAGCGAATAACATTGAGGAGATATATGATAATTGGACGGTTCTTTATTTACACCCTCCTTAAACACTAAATCCTTGAACACAAAGAGATATGTCTTTTAAGCCCTTATTAGAAAAAATTTCAATAAAAGAAATTAAAAGGAATTAACGGTTGACTAATCCGAGCACAACCATCGGTTATGATACTACTTGTTAGATAAAATCGAGAAGAATAAATACTAGGAGATGCGTAACCATGAGACATAAACTCATATATAAGAAAATATGACACAACCTTTAAATCAAAACCTTAAACATTAGATTTGTAAGTCTTTATCACTTATATATTATTCAACTTCTCCCAATTTCTAACTAATGTGAGACTTTAATTCACACTTACTCCAATAATAAGACTCTAGAACAATCATATTTAGAAATAGAATTATATATCTAAATACTTAAAGACACATTTTATCTTGAAATTGAACTTTTTAATAAAATAAAAAATGATCGTATATAATGTTAGAAAAATACATGCTTATAAAAAAAATGTTAAACAAGTACATGAGTGTTACAATTTCTTTCTTTTTTAAAATTTTGAGTTTAGTTATAACTTTATAAAATATGCCTTTAATTTTTAAAAAATAAAACCTTCATGCCTAATTTACTTTAGTTTTGTTGGTGTGTATTAAGGGAATTTTTTAACCGACAAGCCAAAACTAATATCGGAATAAGTTTTACTTTTTTTAACAAAGTCATATTGTTGATAAAATAAGTAACTGAATCTTATAAATACAATAAAAGAATTTACATACAAAATAAAACTCTTGTAAATATGTTTAGGATCCAATTATTTGTCAATTTTGTAGGTGTTTTTTCCGATCAACTTTAACTAGCATTTTTCTATATCTTGAGCCAAAAGAAATAAAAACATGGCAAACGGTTCACAATAATTATTTTTATCACTAGATGTTACTATTAATATTTTGTTAGAATATTAATGTATGGATGTCTGGATGATTTGAAGCTGTGACTTACTCCTCTTGTTATTATCAACCACCACAAAGCAACATTATAACTCAATTGTTGACTAGTGCATGGCTTGCCTATTCTATTTCCCTTATGTATGTCATGAGTTCAAGCTTCTAGAGTACAATAAGCTTATCCGTAGCTAGTTTAAATAGACATAAATAGCAATATATAGTATCTATTACGATACTTCACATTCTCAGTATTGCTTTAGATCATTATTCTTGATGCATTGGCATATATTGCTTGCTGTTTACATCCACTCAACTGATGAAAACAGGCGCAGAATATTTTGCTAATTAAGTAAAAAATCATAGGATAGATATAACGTTAAGAAGCAGAAAATTATTTAAATATCTACTAAGCGAATCTGCTTTGTGCTTAGCTTAGCTTAACAATAATTCCATCATGATATTGTTAAGACTCTGCAAATATCTGAATATGTGTAGATGCCTCTCATTAATTAATCACTTCCCCCTTCTACTAGTTATTCATGATGAGAAGGACCACGTTGATATTCTTTAAGTGATTATTTCTAAAGCAGAATCTGAATATTTGGCTCTAGCTATATACATTACTTGCTTCGTTTCATTGTTTAATCTTTTAGCATAATGTATTTTATGTGTGCTGCTTTCATATTTGTTTCTGTATGGTAGGATAAAGCATCCGATCTGATTATTTATTTTGCGTTAGGAAACTTCGAAGTTAGGAGCTTCAAGGTAGAAATATACGAAATTAAATATTTTCAAACTCTTCGGTTAGACATGCATGATTTTTCTACATTGATTTAAAGTTAGATTAAACTACTTGCTTGCAACTGATTGGGTAGTTGAACTTTTTAATCATTTCCTTTCAAAAGCTCTCTTGAGAATTTTAAATAAGAGGAAAAAACCCGAACTTCAAATTAAGTTAAAATATAGTTGATATATATATGTAGTAGTACAAGGCTGATTGACCCAAGTGGGTTTATTTTTTAAAAAAATTACCAGTATGGGTCTGCTTTGAAAAATATTACCAGCATGGGTCTGTTTTGGGTGGTTGACTCGGTCAAACCGCAACTCCGAATTGCGGTTTCGTTGTCACGTCAGCAAAGTGATTACGTGGAAGCCGGCGTGGAAAAACGACTACGAAATCGCAAGTGGGAATTGCGGTTTGACTGAAAACACAGAAAACGATGCCTATAAAACCGCAAGTCGCATCTGCGGTTTCAATTAAATATTATTTTTATCATAAACCGCAAGTGCGAACTGCGATTTATGTTAAATATAATATTTAAATATCATCAAAGTGGCTGTGGTTTAATGGTGAGAATTTGATGTTGTAGTGGTGGAGACCCGGGCTCGAATCCCAGCAGCCACACATAAAACCGTAAGTCACATCTATGGTTTGAATTAAATATTATTTTTATCATAAACCACAAGTGCGAACTGCGGTTTATGTTAAATATAATATTTAAATATCATCAAAGTGGCTGTAGTTTAATGGTGAGAATTTTATGTTGTAGTTGTGGAGACTTGTGCTCGAGTCCTAGCAGCCACACATTGTTTTAATTGATGTCAGATTTAAATCACATGACTTATTTTTTTCACTTTTATAGGATAAAAAAGTAAGCCAGGTGATTTTAATTAAAACAGTGTATGGCTACTGGGATTCGAGCCCAGGTCTCTACAACCACAGCGTGAAATTCTCACCACTAAACTACAGTCACTTTCATGATATTTAAATATTATATTTAACATAAACCGCAGTTCGCACTTGCGGTTTATGATAAAAGTAATATTTAATTCAAACTGCAGATGCGACTTACGGTTTTATGTGTGGCTGCTGGGATTCGAGCCCAGGTCTCCACAACTACAACATCAAATTCTCACCATTAAACCACAGCCACTTTGATGATGTTTAAATATTATATTTAACATAAACCGCAGTTCGCACTTGCGGTTTATGATAAAAATAATATTTAATTGAAACCGCAGATGCGACTTGCGGTTTTACAGGCATCGTTTTCTGTGTTTTCAGTCAAACCGCAATTCCCACTTGCGGTTTCGTAGTCGTTTTTCCACGCTGGCTTCCACGTAATCACTTTGCTGACGTGACAACGAAACCGCAATTCGGAGTTGCGGTTTGACCGAGTCAACCACCCAAAACAGACCCATGCTGGTAATATTTTTCAAAACAGACCCATACTGGTAATTTTTTTAAAAAATAAACCCACTTGGGTCAATCAGCCAGTAGTACAAAGCTAAAAGTTTTGCTGGATTTAATTGCAAGTTGTATATATAACTCTGACAGGTTCAAAATCATTTAATTCAATGAAGCCATGTGACGTACATGGCCTATTCATAGCGTGTTTGGGTGGCCACTAGCTTAACTCCGAGCGCTTGACCCAAAATCACTTCTAATAATCAGAAGATGCAAATATTCATAGGAATCTTCTGCCTGCGACATGATTCTGGATGAAAAAATACATGTGTGTGTGAACGAAGCAGCAGACAAGAATGAAAGAATACAAAAAATTATGCATTTCTTGTTATGTAGAGATGAAGTACGAAATAAAATGATAAAACTTGAATTTCGTAGCCGAAGTTATCTGATCATGATTATAAAAACTACAAAGTGAATTTAAACTTCAAAGGCCTAAAAAGATTAATATGTAATGCATGATAATGAAATCATATAATAATAATATTCCCGAAAACACTAAAAAAATAATAAAATTAAAACATAGTTAAACCTTTCAAATGGTCATTAGTTTCTGTTTTATATAAATCAACATTATGTATCAATGAGTGACTAGGTTAATATACTCTTTAATACACTTTATTGGTGACAAAAATTTATTAAAAGTTATAAAATTAAAAAAAAAATCATTTAAAATAAGTGAAATCCACGTTGTTGTGATAAATTTCAACCATTCATACGATGTGTTAAAAAAAATGTTAAACAATGCGATACCAGCATTTCTTTTATATACTAGATGTTCCTGCCTAAGTAGGAGGACAGTGATCAAATCAATTTTGCATTGATGATACGTCACTATCAATTAGTGACCAACAATACTACTTTTTCAAAGCTATCGACAAACAAACCAAATAAATTACAAAGTATATGTTCAAGTTAATATAAATTTAATTGAAATGCATCACTAAATGTAGTTATGGACTTTCATATGAATAAAATCTATAAAGTTTTATAATAATTATTTAAACGTTTTTATCCAGAATTATTTTTAATTATTTCACAATGTATAAATTTTTTTATGGTAACAATATATAAAAAAATATTCCTTTTTTATTATTCATGGTTTCTTAATTGTTAAGATGTAACTTGCAGTTTTATTTCTCTAGTGTATAAGTTCAAATATACATATTTACATTTGCAAGTTACTTTTTACAAAAGATTGTGTTTTTTGTTTATTCAACTTTTCCGGACTCAATGCTAGTTTTCCTGATCGAGTTTTTACTTTGGTGTTCTCAGTAAAAAAAAAAAAAACAATAATCTTGATGATAGTTCTTGAACAATATAAAAAGTCTGTTTTTGTTTCAATGAGCCAGATTATTTACTTGGATTTTTGTTTGGTTTCTCTACTGGTCTATGCTCATTGAATTAACAATTTTAGTAACTGATTTTCGTGTTTAATTAAATTCTTAGGTTTATAACAACCTTTATCTATGAAGTTGTTGCAGGGATGGATGAAGCATAGACATACCTTTATATTAATGAAAAGATACCATTTTTTCTTGTTTGAGTTGGTGTCAAAGGAGAGTTGAAGATAAAGTTGCTACGAATATGATAAAACCTCATGAGTATTTCTATTGATTATACTTTGCAACACTAGTTGCTAAAGGGATGCTTAGAAGAAGTCTTACATCTGATTGACATTGTAAGATTTATGTTGAGGTTTTATATTAAAAGCTTACACTAGATAAGCAAGAAAGCTTAAGCAAATCACACAAAAATGAGAAACAGAGAACAAAGAGAAAATCGAATGAAAATTGTAAATGCATAGTTAACAAAAAAACATTATAACAAGGTATATATATAATGTATGCAACATGCCACATGATGTAACTAACTCATGCATCCTTATACAAAAGATATATGGTAAAGATTAAAAGCTACTAAGAGTACAATAGAAGCTCTGGTAATTAAGAGCATAATTAGACAGTCTATATATGTAAGCACTAGACAATCCACTCAATGCTCCCATCAGATGATCTCCATTGTTATGAGATGCTCTCATCATACACACTCTCACTTCAAACAAAAACTTCTACCCATCTCACTCACAATAATTAGAAGCATAAGCCTTTTAATAATTTTGAGTCAACATCAATAATCTCTACCTTGACTCCAAATCAAGGATTAGCATACCTCCACGCTCCTCTTTTTGATTGACCTCTACTAGCAACTCCTTCAAATAAAGTTTACCAAGTTGAAACACCTCTTGAACTTACACCTTGGTAGAGACTTGGTAAACATATTAATAGGATTGTCTTCTGAAGCTATCTTTGACAACCTCACTACCCTTGTTTCAACCACATCTCATATGAAGTGAGGTTTCACACATCAATGTATTTGATCCTCTCATGGCACATCTCATGATTAGCTAGCTGAATAACACTCTAGCTATCACAATTAATTGGGATGCACTCTTGCTCAATCCCTAACTTACCCATTTTTTCCTTTAACCATAGACCCTCCTTCACTCCTTTTGCCAATCTTTTACACTTAACTTTTGTAGAAGACAATGATACCATTAGTTGATGATTTGCCTTCCAACTAACAGTAGATCCAAATAAACATAAGCATATACCTTGACAAGGACTTTCTAGTGTTCACACTTCTTGTATAGTCAACATTTACGAAACCTTCTACAGAAGCACCACCTTGAGATTTCTTCTAATATAGAAGACCTAAACTCATGGTTTTGTTCAAGTATCTAAGCATTAGCTTAAGTGCCTCCCAATAAACTTGACCTGGGTTCGGTATGAACTTGATGACAAAACTCACAACATGATCCAAGTTTGACCTCATACAAACCATTTCACACATGATGCTTCCAACCACACTAGTATATGACATCAAATCCATCGTTCTCCTTTCTTCCTTAGAATTGGGGGCTTCACTCTCAGAGAGCTTCCAATGGTGCCCTAAAGGTGTACCCACAACTTCAAATGATTCATCTGAAACCTTTCCATAACCTTCTTATGGTAAACTTGCTAAGATAGACACATAACACTTTTCATCTAAAGTATCTTCTACATCTATCAAAGAGTCTTCTGTTGGTTTACTGGTGGATGAATCCACCTCAACATGAACTTTTCCCTCCTATCTTCAAAGTTTTCACTTAACATTTCCATCATTGTCTGGTCAAGTACCACGTGCCTAAAAATAATAAGCTTTGAAGGTTTAGGTTCCAACCTTCATAACTTATAGCCTTTGACACCTTTAGCATATCTGATGAAGATACATTTCTCAATCCATGCATCCTACTTGTCTTGCTTGACATGTGAAAATGCCACAGGTCCAAACACCCTCAGATTGGAGTAATTTTCTAGTCTCCCACTCCAAACCTCCATCGATGTCTTTCACTTTAAGGCACATGAAGGACATCTATTTGTAGTGTACATAACACCGTTAGTAATTTCTTAGTGGAAGGCCTTAGGTAAACTTGCTCCCTATAGGATGCATAGCACACTCTCCATAATGGCCTTGTTCATCTTCTTAACAAGTTCATTCTGTTGAGGGGTCCCTGCTACAGTCTTTGTTAAGATTGAAAGAGATTGGACTTAAGGCTTTGAAGGAGCTCTCTCTCAAGCCTCATACCTTTGTAGGTTTTGATTTTGTTTTTCCAATTCATTATGCAGTACCAAAGACATTTCTATGATGTGCTACTTTTTTAATTATTTATAGCTTAGCCATAAGTGTTTGTGATGTTTTGAGTTCTTGTTGTTGATCCTTTCATGAGCAATGTGAATTCACTTTGTTGATTTCAAGTTTGGAAAGCTAAGATATCAAAATTGCTAAGTTAAGTAATGATTTACCTCAAAGGTAATTAATTACATAAGTTGATAATGTATTACCTAGCTAACATAAGCAAGAAAGCATGTGAATTCAGGGCAGAATCGTATAGTAATCGATTACTTGCATAAAGTAATTTATTACCCTACAAGCCTAAGAATCGTTCAATTTGCATGTTATCTGCCTTAATCAATTAACTGCAGAGTTAATCGATTACCACAAAGAATTGCATTATTCTAGATTTTTTCCAAATACTGGGTGATAAACTACCTTCTTAAGGTAATGGATTACAGGAGCTTTCAACAAACTTTTAATTGACTAAACCACTCAGTTTTTCATAAGAAAAGAAAATATGAAATTAGGTTTTCATGAGTGAATATTTACCATTTTGAAAAGAAAACCTCCAACAATCAAAGTAAAAGTCAAGTTATGCTTTGAATATTCATCAAGATTTGTGATTGAAAGTGAAACAAGCAAGAGCGTTTTTATTCTATAGTTTGGGTGATCTTCACGTTAAGGTAATATTGTTCTTAACCTAAATCTTGTTTTTCTGTTTTAGGGAAAATCTCTTGAATCAGTTTTCATTCAGATTTTGTGAAATGTTGTGACAGGGTGTCATAATAAGTGGGCAAATGTTCGTGTGACAGGGTGTCATGGAAGAACATGTTTTTGTGAGGTGCAAGATTTATGTCTTTTGATGTTTATTGTTTTTAAGTCTTTCTTGAATTGTATGTTTGTGGTGTTTGTAATCAATTCATAATGAAAGCAGATTTAGTAGGTTGTTGAATCTACATTGGATGTAAGCCATTTCAGGGCTGAACTAGTATAAACAACAATGTCATTTTTCTCTATCCCTACACTCTTGTTTTGGTTGAATTTAACTGGAAAATTTTACTGCATTATTTGGTAAAACTCAACTGCATAATTTGTTCTTGACAACCATATTAAATTGGGTTTATATCAAAATTGAATTTCTTCGACTTGTGGAATCAATCTTCGAATATACTTTGGTTAGCTCTTTCTTTCAAGGAATATTGATCCGTTGCACATTACATCAATTTGTAATCTCTAAAAAATCTTTTTGAAAGAATCTTAAAGGCACGTTAAGGGGACATTTGAGAAAACTCTAATTTTGAAAAAGTGTAAATTGTTTCGTGAATCTATTCACTCTTTCCCCCCTAGATTTCTTTTGGGACCAACTGCCTTCTTACCCTCTAGTTCTTGTACAAGTCATTAAACTCCTCTGAAACCAACTACAACCCATTATCTCATCTTAACACTGTCGACATGTTAGCCTCGACAATACGGTGAAAAATAATTTTAAAACAAGAGGAATCGCCGCCAATATTTATTTAGGAAAACATTGAAAAAACTTTTAACAAAAGTGGTCCACAAAACCAAATTTTGAGTTTGGGAGTCAATTATGTATAGAGAAGGTACTAACACCCTACAATATTCGTCCTAAGACGATGATTACCTTTAACTAAATGTGTAAAACTGGACTTTAAAAATATTTATTTCACCCCTTAAGACATATGATAACCGCCTAAATTACTTATTTTTACATAGGTAAAATATAGCAATTATCCCAATTTCTTTTTTATTTAAGGCCTTATTTTCCTTTATTTTCATTTAAAATTAGATATGATTATAAATTTAGTTTTAGGTTTAGATTTATGCATATTTTACGTTTATTTTTTTGTTTTAGTATTTTGAGACAGGTTGTGAGATGGACCAAACAAATGGCAATAGATTCAAGCTAATTGGTGTTGTGACAACTTCCAGTTGCACAACGTTGAAGGGCAGAGAGGGGCAAAAGGGGAATTTTGGGAGCCTAGTGTAACATCCTAAAACATTTATACTATTTACACCATTATTTCCCTTCTCTATTCTATTTACAATCTATATTCCAAAATATTGAGATATAGAATTTTCATTACACAAATGCATAACAAGTCATTTCTCCATTAAAACAATTATTACATAATGCACCCTACCTAACTCTAATCATTATAACATACTTAAACATAGCTTACAATATCAATCAATCTATACTCCCAACCCTCTCAAAAGAGTCGAACTACGTATACATATACATAAATTAAACTTAAACTACTTCTATTACAAAACGAGTAACTTCTGTTCCCGTGGAAGGTGCGATCATCACAGTCATACAGAGTACACATATAATGCAAAGGTAAGCTTTTGCACTATAAATCGGCATAAACTTAAACATAACATACAATTATATTTATATTTAATCTAAATCGCAAAATGATAACTCAACCAATCAATCACCATTAAGCTCCACCTGAACATAAGCATTCACAACCAATCAATCACACTTATGCTCCGCCTAAACATAAGTAATAACAACCAATCAATCGCACTTATGTTCCACTTAAGCATAAGTAAGAACAACCAATCAATCACACTGCTCCACCTGAACATATGCACTAATAACCAATCAATTATACTTATGTTCCACCTAAACATAAGTACTAACAACCAATCAATTACACATTAATTAAATATCATAATCAGTCAAACCAAACACACTTATATTTCCATAATTACAAGCTTTTTCACACAACAGCATGTTCAAACGCAACATATTTTAGAATATCTACATTGATTTTGGATACCGAGGTGGCTTAAGACACCTTCCAGTTGGTGAAAGGTGTCTAAGCTGCACTATATTACCACCAATTTAAGACTAAGTAATACTCAACCACAAACTTATGTCTAGTGTCTACCTGACACCCTGTAACACACAGTTGTTGTCTAAGTATATCATTTAGGCACCTCATTGCATATCTAGTACTAGGACCACAATGTAAATCACAGAAATATTCTCTTGCATATCTGATACTTTGGATTACATTGACCCCAGTTGTATCCCTAACATCAATGTACCTAAGCAAACATATCATTAAAGGCTAAGTTACTCGACCGCCCGCAACCTACAACATCAATAAATATATCCTCATCATGCATTCTAATCATATGCATTACACAAAAATTCCAAATAATACATTGTCATTCCAATAAATTCAATTTCAATTACAAAGAGTCAGTTCAATAAAAGCTAAGTTACCCTACTATAACTACCACATCCAACTATCTAGTAAATCGTCCAATTCAAGACCAAACATCACTTCCATAATAATCACTAACTACGCAACACATCATATATCCCAATTCATTATCATTAATTTTCAAGAATCATAATTCATTTCAATCATAGCCAAGAAGGCATTACCTTTCATTCCACACCTTTAATTAAATTCTAACAACAATAATTATTCATTTCCAATCACATACTTATAGTAAATATCATTAATAATAACAATGTATATCAAAACATATCATTAATCACATTTTAATATAATATAAAAGTATTTCATTTCCACACCTATAATCAAATCCCAATATTTACTCATTTCATAGTCACAATAAGCATTAAGCAATCCCCCTACAGGATAATTTAAAAACTTTTTACTCAAAACACCAGAATTTGCTCTCCAGTGTGTCAGGCACAGCTCTGTGGAATTTTCCACAGCGCTGTGGGTGAAGTCCTGAGGCATAATTCTTTCTAGTGAGTTGGTCACACCCCTATGGGGTTTACCACATCGATATGGTGCGAACCTGCATAATCATTCACAATTTTCCAGCCACATGCAATCCCTACTCACTTCATCAAATCATTCATAAGTAATTACAAACTCCCTCAATCAATAATACAATCTCAAATACTCATTATCCAACATCAATTTCAAAGAGTAAACATAAACATTCCAAATCATTACTTCCACCAAACATACATATCTGAAAATATTCCAAATTACAAATCAATCAACTCAATCACAACTTATTTCAAGAAACAAACTCAAATCCTTAATCACACCAAAACAGCCAATTTTGTATAACACTCAAATCATAATCAAAAGCTCAATTGCTCAAAATCAATTAACTTCACAGCTATTAACTCATAATTTCTCAAATTAAAATTAGATATTAGCTTCCCTTACCTATTTCTCCCTTTAAAATCTGACTCAAACAAAAAGGGGAGGCTCAACTCAAAGAAATCTCTCAGAACCTGACATAAATCTCAATTTCAATAGAAACCTAAGATATTAGAATTTTCAAAGGAATTTTCCTTTTTAATGAGAACGAAAGGATAAAAAACAAGTGGAAAAATGGTTTAGAAAACTACGATCAGACATATCTATATCGATAACCTCTCAGAATTAGGAGCAATGGAATAGACCGCGTTCGATTTCATCAACCCAAAGTTGACTATGCAAGGAGATGAAGATTCGATCAAAGAGAGAGATGAACTGGTGCTCTGAAGAAAGAAAGTATTGCAAAGAAGAAAGAAAAAGAAAAATAAGAAATAAAGTAAGGGGTGAACTTAGTGAGTTTCGACTTGCTATTCACACCTCTCCTAAACAGATTTCCAAAAATACCTCAAAACTCAATCAAAACTCTCTGAAAGCATAATAATTATATTTCACTTCTCAATTAACTAATATTGATATTATAAATAAACTCAATTATTCTCCCACTACTATATTAATCTAAGATAATTAAACATTTAATTTTCCATAATATTTATTTCCTTTCCACTAATATTGGGATTGAAATGAATATTGTGACTATGGAATGCTTATTGTAACTATGAAATGCATATTGTGATTATGGAATGATTAATGCTTACTGTGACTATGGAATGGGTAAATATTGGGATTTGATTATAGGTGTGAAAATGAAATACTTTGATATTAGATTAAAATGTGATTATGATATGTTTTGATATAAATTGTTATTATTAATTACTTTTCCTATAAGTATATATGTGATTGGAAACGAATAATTGTTGTTGTTAGAATTAAATTAAAGGTGTGGAATGAAAGGTAATGCCTTGATTGTGATTGAAATTAATTATGATTCTTGAAAATTAATGATAATGGATTGAGATATATGATGTGTTGCGTAGTTAGTGATTATTTTGGAAGTGATGTTTGGTCTTGAATTAGACGATTTACTAGATAGTTTGGATGTGGGATTACAATCGGATAACCTAGCCTTGGATGATATGTTTAGTGGGGTACGATGATGTTAGGGACACAATTGGGGTCAATGTAATTCAGAGTATCCGATACGCAATGAGATATTTTTGTGATTTATATTGTGGTCCTGGTACTAGATATGCAAGTGGGTGCCTAAATGACATACTCAGACAATTACTTTGTGTCACAAGGTGTCAGGTAGACACTAGAGATCAATTTGTGGTTGTTAGATGAGTATTTCTTAGACTTAAATTAGTGGTAGCACAATACAGTTTGATTCCTATTGCCAATTGGAAGAGGAATATCACGAACTCAATGTAGATATTCTGGAATATGTCGCATTTGAATATGTTGTGTGAAAAGCTTGTATTAAGGGGAATAATAGTGTATTTGATTTGATTGATTGTGATATTTAATTAATATGTGATTGATTGGTTGTTAGTGTTTATGTTTAGGTGGAGCATAAGTGTGATTGATTGGTTAATAGCTCTTATGTTCAAGTGGAGCATAAGTATAATTGATTGGTTGTTAATACTTATGTTCAAGTGGAGCAAAATTGTGATTGATTGGTTGTTATTGCTTATGTTTAGGTGGAGCATAAGTACGATTGATTGGTTGTGAATGCTTATGTTTAGCTGGAGCATAAAGGTGATTGATTGGTTGAGTTATCATTATTGCGATTAAGATTGGACATAAATGTAATTGTATGTTATGTTGAAGTTTATGTTGATTTACAATGCATGAGCTTACCTTTGCATTGTGTGTGTATTCTGTATGACTATTATGATATGCTTTGCAGGAAATAAATATCAGTGATGATGGTGAAGATAAGAACTAGCAAAGTTGATGGAGGATTAGAGGTAGCAACGAAGTTACTCGTTTTGTAATAGAAGTAGTTTAACTTTAATTTATGTATATGTATACACAATTAGACTCTTTTAAGAAGGTTGATAGTATAAATTGATGTGATCTTTGATGATCACATGCCCAAAGGATCCTTTCTAAAGTCACTTGGAAGGGAAATGGATTTATGGAGAGGAAAGGAATGGGGTGAGGCGCCACAAATACTAGGTTTGATAAGCCAAAGGGGAGAGGCCACAAGGGAGGGGTCCTTTGATAACTCTTAGAAGCTCTCACAAAGGAGAAAGGGGGACACTCAAAGGTAAGAACCTCAACCAATATGGTCTCTAGGATTAAATTCAAGTGTAAAAAATACAAGTGAGGGAGAAACTCCTATTTATAGAGGTAGCTAACCTCTTGAACAAGATAACCTAAAAAAGAAGGGCTAGGATTAAAAGGAGAGATCTAAGGGAGGAGAATTGAGAAACAATTCCCTCCTTAGATCATCAAACTTGGTGCCCAAGTTTCTCAAACCAAGGGCCAAGATTCCTTCTTATTAGCTTAGGGGGTTTATCTAGAAAAGAGGGGTGTAGATATCAAGGCTACCCCTTATTTCCTTCATAAAGACCCAAAAAGCTAAATCCACCCTCTAAATTCCTAAGACACCTCCTAAAAATAAAAAATGGACTAAATACATGTCCCAAATTAAATTATTAATGCTCCTCAAAATTAAAATAAAGGAAAATTACATTTTATTAACTAAAGTCTCTAGCCTAATATCTTCACTCTCCATAGGAGGTGAAGTCTTCCTTTGTCTGCAAGGGCTAGGTCTTCTTCATCCTTCTAGCCATGACCCTAGTGATAGATCCTTGGCTAGGCATGGTCACATCATCTCCTCCCCCTTGAAGAGGATTTGACCTCAAATCCATGGGGTCTTCGTCATTTTCAGCACCTACAAATGGAGACAAATCAGAAACATTAAAACTGGTGCTTACCCCATAATCCTCAGGCAGATCTAAAACATAGGCATTATTACCGATCCGCTCAAGGATTTGGAAAGGTCCATCTCCTCTAGGTCTAAGTTTGGACTTCCTTTGAGAAGGAAATCTATCCTTTCTCAAGTGAAGCCATACCCAGTCGCCCTTTTCAAAGATGACTTCTTTCCTCCCCCTATTGGCGAAAGTAGCATCTCTCAAGGATTGACGCTCTATGTTAACTTTAACCCTCTCATGTAATTGTTTTACAAAAATGGCTTTTGCCTCTCCTTCTTTATGCACAGCAACAGAAAGAGGAAGAGGTAAAAGATCTAGAGGAGTACGAGGATTAAAGCCATAGACCACCTCAAAAGGAGAATGCTTGGTGGTTCTATGAACCACCCGGTTATAAGCAAATTCAATGTGGGGAAGGTACTTATCCCAACACCTATGGTTGCCTTTAAGGAGAGCCCTCAGCATAGTGGATAAAGATCTATTCACCACTTCTATTTGCCCATCAGTTTGAGGGTGACAGGTAGTGGAAAAAAGAAGTTTAGTTCCCAGCTTAGCCCAAAGAGTTTTCCAAAAATGGCTAAGGAACTTCACATCCCTATCTGACACTATTGAAGAGGGTATACCATGCAATCGGACAACCTCTTTAAAAAAAAGTCTTGCGATGTTGCTCTCATCATCCACTTTGTGGCAGGGAATAAAATGGGCCATTTTTGAAAATCGGTCCACCACCACAAATATGGAGTCTGCACCTCGTTGGGTTCTTGGGAGCCCAAGGATGAAATCCATGCTAATATCCTCCCAAGGTGCAGAAGGAGCAGGTAAAGGTGTGTATAGTCCATGAGGCATTGTTTTAGACTTTGCTTGCAAGCAAGCTATACATTTAGAGCAATGTCTATGGACATCTCTACGCATATGGGGCCAAAAGAATTTCTCTTGTAAAAGCATGAGGGTTTTTGAAATCCCAAAATGCCCCATGAGCCCACCTTCATGACTCTCTTTTGTAAGTAAGTTCCTAATTGATCCTTAGGGTATACAAAGCTTACTCCCTTTGTAAAGATACCCCTCACTGATGAAGTACCCATCATGGGCCTTTAATGCAAATGCAAATGCAGAGGTAGCAAAAATGGGGCCGAAATCCTTATCAGACGGATACATAGCCTGAATGTCATCAAATCCCAAGATTTTTGCACTCAAGGATGAATAAAGGGCATGACGCCTAGAAAGAGAATCAGCCACCACATTTTGTTTTCCTTTCTTGTACTTGATGACATAAGGAAAGGATTCAAGATATTCCACCCACGTTACATGCCTTTTGTTCAATTTACCTTGACCCCTCAAATATTTTAGTGACTCATGGTCACTATGAATGACAAACTCCTTGGGAGCAAGGTAATGCTCCCAAGTTTGAAGGGCCCTAATTAGAGCATAAAACTCCTTATCATAGGTGGGGTAGTTGAGGGGGGCACCATTGAGTTTTTCACTGAAATACGCAATGGGGTGCCCTCCTTGCAACAAGACAGCCCCCACACTTACACCAGAGGCATCAAATTCAAGTTCAAATATTTTAGAAAAGTCAGGTAATGCCAAGACTGGTGCATGGGTCAGTTTATGCTTAATTAGCTGGAAGGTTTTCTCTTGTTTCTCACCCCAAAGGAAAGGAACTTCCTTTTTCACCAAATCATTTATTGGTGCGAAGCGCGTGGAAAAATTAGGCACAAAGAGCCTATAAAATCCAGCGAGACCATGAAAGCTTTTGATCTCTGTCACACTCTTTGGGGTGGGCCATTCTTGAATAGCTTTTATCTTTTCGGGGTCAACATGAACCCCTTTTGTGCTAACTACAAAACCTAGGAAAACTACACTATCTACACAAAAAGTGCATTTTTCTAAGTTACCAAAAAGATGATTACTCCTAAGAAGAGAAAAAACATCCCTTAGATGTCCTAAATGATCATCTAGGTTCCTAGAGTAAACTAAAATGTCATCAAAGTAAACTACACAAAATTTACCGAGGCAATCCCTTAGTACATGATTCATTAAGCGCATGAATGTGCTTGGGGCATTAGTTAGCCCAAAAGGCATAACCAACCACTCATAAAGACCAAATTTAGTCTTAAAAGCAGTTTTCCACTCATCACCCTCTTTGATCCTTATTTGGTGGTAACCACTTCTAGGATCTATTTTTGAAAATATTTTTTCCCCATGCAATTCATCCAACATGTCATCAAGACGGGGGATTGGGTTCCTATATTTGATGGTGATGTTGTTGATTGCACGACAATCAACACACATCCTCCATTGGCCATTCTTCTTGGGCACCAACAAGACTGGCACAGCACAAGGGCTTAGGCTCTTTTGAACCCAACCCTTCTCCAACAGCTCATTCACTTGAGACTCAATCTCTTGAGTCTCCATGGGGTTGGTCCTATAGGCAGGTCTATTAGGTAGACTTGCGCTAGGCACCAAATCAATTTGATGTTCTATACCCCTAATGGGAGGAAGTCCTTTCGAAACCTCATTAGGGAATATGTCATCAAATTCTTTAAAAATATCTTGAACCCCTTGAGGAAGGTGCTCATGTGCATGGGCTGTGGCAGTGCTCTCAGCAGAAGAATGCAAACTGGGAGAAGGATTTGATGCTTCTTTGCAAAAGAGGAGATAAAAGGGCTTGTTAGTCAAAAGAGCTTCTTTTAAATCACGTTTAGTAGCAAATAGGCTCCTTTTACTAATATTCCCTTTCGAAGGGGCATCACCTTCCGACTCTCTCTCTTTACCCTTTTCAAGCTTTAAGGGTAAAACTTGTTGTATTTTTTTTTGTTTTTGTTTTTCCTCAACTCTTTTCTTTTTCATCGTATATTGATCTTCAGCCACTTGAGAAGGTGACAAAGGATACAATTATAAGATCCTATGGAAATTGGAACCATAACTTGTTCATTGACTACCATCTCCCCTTGCTTATTGAGCCATTGCAATTTGTAAGGTTTGGGATGGGGCATGGTAGTCAAGGCTAGTTTTTCAACCAACCTAGAGCTACAATAGTTACAACGGGAGCCACTATCAATAAGGAGAGAACATACTTTGTCATTTACTTTACATCTTGTATGGAAGATGTTCTCTCTTTGTGACTGGCCAAGCTCTAGAGGTTGGCTTCCAAGAAGCCTTTGAACCATAAGGAGGTCCCCCTCATAAGGAAAAGCTTCCTCACACTCTTGTTCGAAAGTATGTCCCCCTTCTTCCTCACTCTCACTAGAGGAGGAAGATGAGCTATTCTCACTACAAATGTCTTGTCCCCTCATGATCATAGTTTTCTTGTTAGGGCATTGAGAGGCAATGTGGCCTCTCCCAAGACATTTGAAGCATTTGATACTACTTTGCCTTTCAGTAGGCTTAGTAGTAGGGGGTTTTCTCTCTACATGAGGTGCTTTTGTATCTTGAAAATGCTTGGGTTCCTCTTTGGGAAAACCCTTGAAAGAGTTTCCCTTAAGTTGGTCTCTCTTTGAGTAAGAGGGAGAATCTTTTTTAAAACTTTTTCTCTTGAGTTGATTCTCAGCTCTTACACAAAGTTCTACCAACTCATCAAGGTTTGAGTATGAAAGAAGCTCTACCTTATCTCTAATGTCAGAGCTTAATCCACACAAAAACCTAGCAAGGGTGGCATTGAGTTCCTCAATGATATTGGCCCTTAGTATGAGAAGCTCCATCTTTGGTCTATACTCTTCAATACTTAGGTTATGTTGCCTAAGTCTTTGGAGCCTATCCAAAAGATCCCTCTCATAATATGAAGGAATGTTCCTTCTTCGCAAACAAGTTTTTAAATCATTCCAGTAGCGAATGTCAGGCATTTGTTTACGGGCCCTATCCTTGACTAACCCATCCCACCAATGCAAAGCAGAACCTTGAAAACTAAGGAAGGCCAAAGGTACTTTCCTTTCTTCCCTAATTTCATAGCATCGAAAGAGTTGTTCCACTTTGACTTCCCAATCTAGGTAAGTCTCAACATCTTCCCTACCATGAAAATGGGGTAGGTCTACCTTTTGTTCCCTAGCATGATTTATGTTCTCTTGAGGAGAATGATGATTGCATGATGAATGAGAGTGATGCTTATGTTGATTTCTATAGTATTCTTCTTCACTAGAGCTAAAATGCCTAGATGGGGATCTTATGAGAATTCCTTTATTTTTTCTATCACTTTCCCTCTCATCTCTCCTCTTACTCTCTTCTCCTCTCTTTCTCTCTTCTTCCTCTTTTTCTGTTTTCTTTCTAGTTCTTTCCTTCTTCTCCTTTCTTCATCCTCTCTTCTCTCTCTTTGCCTTCTCTCTTCTCGCTCTTTTTTCTCTTTTCTCATTTCCAACATCTCTTTTTTTAACTCTTCCTTCTCTTTTTGTTTTTCCTTTTCTTTTATTTCTTTTTTTCTCTCTTTATCTTCTCTCCTTTCTTGTTCTTTAGCCATCCATTCCCTAAATTCTAAGTTAAGGTTTTCAAGAGTGTCTCCCTTAGAAGGTTTTCTTTGGTTGACACTCTTACTTGATGAACAACTATGTGCACTAGAATGTGTGTGGGAAGTCATGGTGCTTGGATGCTAAAAACTAAAGGGTAGGCCAAAAACTTTTTTTTTTTCAAGCAACACTCCTCTCTTTTGTTTTTCTCACCTAAGGTGGCTTGATTAGTCTTTGGAACTCTTAGCCTCTACACGTTTTTTCAAAATAACATAAAATAAAATAAAAGTACAAGAAGGTAAAAGAGAAAGGGCTCTAATCGTGCTCCTAAGGTGTTTAAGGAAGTGTACCACTTCTCCCTTCTTCACCTAATTAACGAGGAACTACGCTAAAATTAACCAAAATTATTACAAACCAAGGGAGGGCCTTAAGGGCACTCAAACTCCCAATCTAAAATTAAGTATACACAATACAAAGAATAAAAAAATAAAACAAAGTCTTCACTCCAAGATTTTTTGGTGTTTGTCTCCTTTTGATCAAGCCCCTTTGAGTTGCATCAACTCACCCCAAGAATGCTACCCTTGTTTCCTCTTGTTTGGACTTGCCAAAATTTTATATATGGAACCTTTGCCAACCTTTCCTTACCAAGGCCGAATACAACACAAGACAACAAACAAAGCTGAATAACAAAACAAGGTTCACAAATCCAAGTGGATAGATTAAACAATGACAAACTCAAAGAAGTAAAGAACACAAGCAAGAAAACATAAGGCTCATAAAGGAAGGTAGCACACAAAAAACTTTCCTAGATTAGCTCTAAGAGTAGAGATGAAAAAAGACTCAAACAAAAAAATGAAACCAATAGTTGCACACTTAATAAAATTTAAATGACCAAAAACTAAAAAGCTTACTCAAGTAATTTTTTTTTTGAATCACAATTGGTTCCTCATATCAAATGTTTCTACTATTAGGTACACAACTTCAAATTTGTCTTTCCTTTGAGTTCTTTATCTTCTTTTTTTTTTAACTTGAACTTTTTCTATTTTTTTTTAACTTTTTCTAATCTTTTTGCTGCACCTAATAGCTTTTTGAATTGAAATTTTAATGAGGATGCTTGAAATAATAACACTTGAGTGAATAAGCACAAAGTAAGGTCATACAATTTTCAAGCAATGCATGCAACTAAAGGAAAAACAACTTAGTAGTTCCAAATACCACTGAACTAATGGTGCTTAAGAAATGGTTTAGGGCTGATTTTGAAGTAAATTGATTGCTCAAATTACTAACACAATTCACCCAAGCTAAAATTCCATAAAGAGGCACCAATAGTGAAGGTAAACCAAGTGGAAAGCTACTAATAATTCAACATAAAACAAGAAACATATAAAGATTGAATTGAGAAAATCTTTAAGAACAACAAAGAGATTAATATGCTTGAACTAAAAGCATAAAAGACTTAAGAGACTTAATAAGAGGTTCACCTCTTAGGAGCTCAATTCAAAATGTTTTTGAAAGCTTTTTTGTAAAAATTTTAAGAGGCTAAAACCTATGGAATTTAAATGAGACAAAATAGTAAACTAACATGACTAGTATTTGACAAAACACAAGATTAAGAAAAAATAACACACCTAAAAATAGAGAAAAAATTTCAGTAAGAGACTTAAAACAAAAGGCACAACAAAGTGGCCAAAGTTGATCACCCCAATGGTGTGGAAAAATCCTCAACCATGTGGGTTTAATGGTCACAACTTCTTAGGCACACTTTAACATAAAAAACCAAGGGAAAATTAAGCAACTTGAACACAAAAATAAGATGCAAAGAAAGGGACAAATAAAATCGCATCAAATTAAATGGAACATAGGCGCGTAGATAGAAAACAAAAGCGCATATAATAGCAAGAATAAAAAGCTATACTACTATAAAATAAAGGAAATAGAGATGACAAAAAATGAAGGACTTTAAATTAAAGAGATCAAAGAAATAAACAACAAAGCAAAAAAAAATTGAGAAAGAACGTGACCTTTAGAAAGTGGCTCTGATACCACTTGATGTGATCTTTGATGATCACGTGCCCAAAGGATCCTTTCTAAAGTCACTTGGAAGGGAAATGGATTTATGGAGAGGAAAGGAATGGGGTGAGGCGCCACAAATACTAGGTTTGATAAGCCAAAGGGGAGAGGCCACAAGGGAGGGGTCCCTTGATAACTCTTAGAAGCTCTCACAAAGGAGAAAGGGGGACACTCAAAGGTAAGAACCTCAACCAATATGGTCTCTAGGATTAAATTCAAGTGTCAAAAATACAAGTAAGGGAGGAGCTCCTATTTATAGAGGTAGCTAACCTCTTGAAAAAGATAACCTAAAAAAGAATGGCTAGGATTAAAAGGAGAGATCTAAGGGAGGAGAATTGAGAAACAATTCCCTCCTTAGATCATCAAACTTGGTGCCCAAGTTTCTCAAACCAAGGGCCAAGATTACTTCTTATTAGCTTAGGGGGTTTATGTAGAAAAGAGGGGTGTAGATATCAAGGCTACCCCTTATTTCCTTCATAAAGACCCAAAAAGCTAAATTCACCCTCTAAATTCCTAAGACACCTCCTAAAAATAAAACATGGACTAAATACATGTCCCAAATTAAATTCTTAATGCTCCTCAAAATTAAAATAAAGGAAAATTACATTTTATTAACTAAAGTCCCTAGCCTAATATCTTCACTCTCCATAGGAGGTGAAGTCTTCCTTTGTCTGCAAGGGCTAGGTCTTCTTCAATCCTTCTAGTCATGGCCCTAGTGATAGGTCCTTGGCTAGGCATGGTCACATCATAAATTGACTAAGATTGTAAGCTATGTTTAAGTACGTTATAATGAATAGAGTTAGGTTAGGGCAAATTATGTAATAGTTATATTTTAACAAAGAAATGACATGTTATGCATCTGCTAATCAAAATTTTTATATCTTAGTATTTTGGAATATGGATTGTAAGTAAATAGAATAGAGAAGGGAAATAATGGCGTAAATAGTATAATTATTTTGGGATGTTACACCCAACCCTTAGTTTATGGGCGTCCAACATCCAAAGTCATGGTCGTCTAGTGCTTGGCACTATATAGCATTAACATGTGCGAAAGTCATGCCCAATGCCTAAGTCTCTGTTGTGCAGTGTTGACGAACAAATTTGAGGTTATATATGGGTGTCTTTTGTTCTGAGTAGGGGTGTCACACCTTGCTGACCGGGGGCATGCTCCAAACCCATCTTCGTCCATCCTCCACATCCATCCATCCCGATGATTAGTTAGGTTTTGTTATTTGGTTTGGAATTGATGTAACTTTCCCAAAACTCTTGTGTATTTTTCTACTTTTAATCTAAGTTTACTAATGCATAAAATATCACCACTTAAGGGCAACCGTACCCTACACAGTAGTTACAGTGGACCTAAGTCTAGATATCGTACCCAAGGGACTAGATCTTGTTCTAAATTAATTCAATTTAAAGGTAAAAGAACAATTAAATATAAAGAAAGGTGTTGATGCACTCCCTTGATCTCTTTAACCAAGGTTCCTTCCTCTAAGAAAATGGAGGATGGAGAGGTTAGAAATGGGAGAGGGTTGACGCCACTTCTAGGAGAAAGATGAGTAAAAAATTTTATGTTGTTTGCCATAATGGAGAGGTCCCTTGATAAAAGCTTTAAGGGAGAGATTCCTCAAGAGAGGGGATTTTCAATGACCCTCAAGAATAAATTTTCAAAAAGATTCTTACTTCATTCAATCAAATGTAATTTGTACAAGAGAGACTAAGTGTATTTATAGCCCAAAAGAGGGAGCAAGACACTCAAAATTAGGCAATGTGGGACTTTGGGTCTAATTAGGATTATGAGCACTAATCCCTCTTAGGCACATTAAAAGAGGCACCTAGCCTTAAGCTAAGGAGTGTCACAACCTAATCAAGGGGGTGTGGAAAGAGATCCACACTCCTTTGAGTTATTAGGCCTTCTACTCCCCTCACCTCCTTTCCTAAGCTATTTACACCCTAAACTTTAGAAACCAACATAAATGGCCAAAATACATGGCCTAAAAGGGAATTAAAAACTAATTAATATTTACAAGAGGAAAACTAAGGACTATGGCCTAAAATGTCTATCTTCATCATGAGCTGGGGTCTTGATGAGTCTTTTCGGGTCAAGTCCTCTTCAATCCTCCTAGCCATTTCCATAGTGAGAGGACCCTTGGTTGATAGGATTGCATCAGGTTTTCAATGAGTGAGTCACAATAGTTCAGAATTAGAGTAGATAGTAAAACAAGAGAGAAAATTGGTTTGGGATGCAATAGATTGAGTCCTAGGGTTGTAATTTCACTATAATGCTTTTGCACCCTATTACTAAGCAATCTTATTCTTTATCAATCAATGATTACCAATAATATACCAAGATTTGTTGTATTGAGTTTGGTCATACAAACCACACTATAATCCTAATCTTTCATCCTCAATGGCCATGGGAGATTCCAAATTAAGATTGATTCCTTTATTATGCAATCGAAGGTTTTCCTGACAACTTGGCTTGTTCTGCTGGGGTAAGATCCTATTTGCTTCATAAATCAATCATTCAAATACCAATGATCATGACTATTCAAATAATTAAGATGTTAACAAATAGAATATGATAACCTACTTACTTCCTAGATCAATTGTTCAGACATAAATGATAATGAATGTTTAAAAAATTAAGATGCAACTAACATTCAAATATCAATGGTCATGACTATTCGAGTAGTTACAATATACAAGAGTAACACTGAAAAGTAAATTAATCATTGAATGACATTAAATAATCATGCAAAGTGTAAAGAGGAATTATAAATAGTTACATTATAACCCTAAAATAGGTGGCCTAGCCCAACTTGGTTATTCTATAGTTGAACATTCCTTCTAAGCACAAAGTACATAAAAATAAATAAACAATTACTGTAAGGAGCATTCTGAATTATGTCGAATGCAAAACTTCCTCACTATTCTTCACCTCTTAGGTCACAGACCTAACTCTTCTTTTAAGTCAAGGCAAGTATCCTTTTGTGTCTTCTTTTCTCCTATTTATAAGAGGGTTTTGGGCTTTTTTGTATTTTATTTGCAATGCCTGTGTAACATGGTCGTTCTAAGTTGGGTCTTCAAAAATTATGCCTTTGTAACATTTTTGCCCTTTTTTCTGCCTATTCCTTAAATGCCTTTCTAAAGTAAGAATAAACACTAAAAGGTGAGTTTTGACAATAATTATGTCGTCTTTTTCCTTACAAACAAATATTAATCAGAGTAAAAATTTGGTTTATCAACGTCCCCACACTTGGACATTACTTGCCCTTAAGTAGTTTGATTTTAGCCAAAGAAAACATTCAAAATTATTTTTTCAGAAAGGAGTCTTCTCATGGAAATCCTAATTAGACTTGAGTCAAAGAAAATGTATTTAATTGTCAAGAAAAGGTGTTCTTCTCACCGCATTCGGGTGTTTTAGGGATAAGAGAAATTCAGCACTCAAAAATCAATCCAATGAGGCTTACTGAAGACAATTGTATATCAGTCATGTCAAATAAATTCACCTCAAAACAAACAATCATGGGGTTTTTACAATGATGTAATGGGGTCAGGGTAATTATATAAGATTTCCAAGAAACAACCTCTCTATTTTTAAACTTTTTAATGACTCTTGATTTATCTACATACCTTTTTTGCTCTTTTTCTCTTTCTTTGAAATTTTTATCTTTTTCTTTCTTTTTCCTCTTTGGATATATCTTTTTCTTTGCTGGAATAGACAAAGTCAGGTTTCTTCTTTTTTAAGGTTATCTTTTATTTTTATTTTTTTACTTTTCCCATTAATTCTTTCCTTTTTAGAGGTTGCTCTCTAGTGATGATAGTGGTCACTTGTTAACAGATGTGAGACAAAATTGGGTGACAAATAAATATTTGTATAGCTTAACTTGGGAAACTAAAGGCAATTATGTTCAGTTAAGTAGTGGCTTGAAAGAAGACCTACAAAATACCCAAAAAATTAGCAAGTAAAAAAGTAAATTCAAAAGACATGAACTTCAACACAATAGTCAAAGGTTACCAAACTTAGAGATATTCACACTTTAGAAAAAATCAAGAGGTTGTTTATAATGTAACCTTGTTATGGCTCAAACCTCACTCTTTTTATGTGGTTAATATGATAGAAAAATTATCTTCGGCTATGCTACTCAGCTTCTTTATAGAAAAGATTCTTAAAAAAAAAAATTCTTTCACCATAAGAATATTTATTATCAGCTAAAAGCAGTAAAAGCATCTTTGAGTGTATTCACATACATTGTGAGGAGACAATATTCACATACTCTCATGTTCCTTCTCCACACTTAAAGTTCCCAATGTCCTCAATGTTTTAAAATTAAAAATAAATTGAAAACAAAGAAAACAAGGAGTATGAAGAAAACTAAACAAAAGGAATAGTAGAAAACAAAAACCATAGAATGACAGGTTGCCTCCTGATAAGTGCTTGTTTAACGTCCGAGCCTAACGGTTAAGGTCTGATCAAGGTGGCTTATTTTTTAGCTCAGAGATAATTACCCATTGTTTCCCTTGCTGATGTGCCTTAAGTGAGACAATTTTACACTTTGTGTAATTCCCATGGTTGTTCTTTGTAGGGACAATACCCTTTTTTCCATGAATGGTACACCCAAGGGCTTCTTTATATGTCATTGGCATGGTTGATGCTCTATTTTTTCCTTTCCTTTGAGACCTGTGGAACTATTAATTGACAAAAGAGGATTAGTAATAATATATTTTGAGTTGGATGGACGAAGTTTCTATTCCTTAAAGGAAGGTTTATCTATAAAGGTTTGAATTTTAATTCACAACCCTCATCCAACCCTTTGAACTTACTTATACATTCCATATCCTTTTTGGCCTGTATGAAATTGCAGGAAAAACGGGGGACAAACTTTTTGAATATTTCAGAAGTGGCTTTTTCTTCCCCTAGATGTTGGTTTTTAATCTTTGAGGGAATGGAACTCTCACCTGAGCAGGTGTTTGCACCTCTTACTCTCATCCTTTCACACAATTTCATTCTCTTCAGTACGGTCTTCTGATAAAAGTGGTAGAGTGATGTTAATTGTGGTTTTGAAATTCTTACCTGGGGAGGGTTTATACCTCATTGCCCTCATCCTTTTGTTCTTTTTGGTCCCCTTGAGTAGGGACCTCTAATAGTAATGATGGAGTGCCTGTTAATTGTGGTTTTGGAGCTTTTTTTCTAAAGAGGTGTTTGTACCTCCTTGCCCTTATCTTTCACAACATTTTGATTCTGAGGAGGTGTTAGTACCCTTTTACCCTACTCTTTTTGCTTATTTTGGTCACCTTCAATAGAGACTTCTAATAGTGGTTGTGAAATGCCTACTGATTGTGGTTGTGGGCCCTCCAGTTGCTTCCCACTTCTTGTGGTAATTGTCTTAACCTCTTCTTTAGGATTTGGTTCTGTTTGAGAGGGTAGAGTACCCTATGCCTCTTGAGACATGAGATTTATCAAGATGGCCATATGTGTCTCTAGTGTCTTCATTCTTCCAACCTTTTTTGACTCTAATGTCTTTATCTTTTCATCAAGGTACTACCACACGATATCCTATAGTGTTGGATTCCTCTCCTCTTGTATTGACCTTTGATTTTCAATATGAGAGGGCTTGTAGGGGTTTTGATGCATTCTCCCCAAGCAAGGGTCCTATCACTAGGGCCATGGCTAGGAGAATAGAAGAAGACATGGCTAGAGTAGAAAGAGGAAGATCTCACCTCCATATGACTATCAAGTTATGACTTATTTACTTGTAATTTTTCTTTTAGGAACCTAGGATTTTATTTTGGACATGTATTAGTCCATTTAATTTTCTAAGAGGCGTCTTAGTAATAAGAAGGGGTAAGATTAGCTTTTGGGCTTTTATTTAGGAAATACGGGGGTAGTTTGATAACTACATCCTCTTTTCCTAAATAAAACCCAAAACTAATAAAGGAGTAATCTTGACCCTTGGATGAGGTAGCTTGGGCACCAATTCTCATCTAAAAGAGGGTATTGATTGGACTTTGGTCTTCAATCCTCCTCCCTTGGATGACTCCTTTTAATCCTAGCCCTTCATTTCCTTCATGACTTGTCCAAGAGGTTAGCTCCCTCTATAAAAAGGTGCTCCTTCACACACTTGTATTTTTCACACTTTATTGAATGGAAAAACCTTGAGTTAGCCAAAATTCTCTTAGTGTCCACCCTTCTCTCTTTGAGAATACCTTAGGTTTTTATCAAGGATTCCATCCCTTGTGGCAAACTTTCCCTCTTAGGCTTATCTTACCTTAAGTGGCGCCTAAAACCACCTCACTTCTTATGATGCATTCTCCCCAAGCAAGGGCCCTATCACTAGGGTCATGGCTAGGAGAATAGAAGAAGACATGGCTAGAGTAGAGGGATGAAGATCTCACTTCCATATGACCATCAAGTTATGCAAGCCATGACTTATTTACTTGTAATTTTTATTTTAGGAACCTAGGATTTTATTTTGGACATGTATTAGTCCATTTAATTTACTAGGAGGTGTCTTAGTAATAAGAAGGGGTAAGATTAGCTTTTGGGCCTTTATTTAGGAAATAAGGGGGTAGTTTGATAACTACACCCTCTTTTGCTAAATAAAACCCAAAACTAATAAAGGAGTAATCATGGCCCTTGGATGAGGTAGCTTGGGCACCAATTCTCATCTAAAGGAGGGTATTGATTGGACTTTGGGCTTCAATCCTCCTCCTTGGATGACTCATTTTAATCCTAGCCCTTCATTTCCTTCATGACTTGTCCAAGAGGTTAGCTCCCTCTATAAAAAGGTGCTCCTTCACACTCTTGTATTTTTTACACTTGATTGAATGGAAAAACCTTGAGTTGGCCAAAATTCTCTTAGTGTCCACCCTTCTCTCTTTGAGAATTCCTTAGGTTTTTATCAAGGGTTCCATCCCTTGTGGCAAACTTTCCCTCTTAGGCTTATCTTACCTTAAGTGGCGCCTAAAACCACCTCACTTCTTACCTCTCCACAAACCATTTCACCAAAGAAGAAAACCTGTAGAAAAAGATCAAGGGAGGCATGCATCATCTTACCTCTCCACAAACCATTTCACCAAAGAAGAAAACCTCTAGAAAAAGATCAAGGGAGGCATGCATCATTTGATATCTAGAGCATTGGTTCTAGAGATCTAAACTCTCTTCCTACCTCATTTATTTTTTCTTTCCGTTTTCCTATTTTATTTTATCTTTAATTTCCACAATTTTTCTAACTTTCCATTGTTGTTTATCATTTCCATTTATGTCTTGAGTTTATTGTTTTGAGTTATAGTTTATTTGCGCCATTTATTTTTTGCTTGATGCAATTTATATTGTTCTTTTCTTTGCATTTACGTCTCTCCCATATTCATTAATTTTTGTTTAAGCTTTGAGTTGGGTGCTTTCTTGCTTGAATTTTGGTTTTGAGAATTTCTTGCTAAAAATCCATGCCATTATGGTGAATTCCACAACCTTGTGGTCAAGAAATTTAGACCAAATTCTCGTGTTTCCTTGCACCTAGTTGCCTTGTTTTTGCCTTATTTTTAGCTTTAATTTTTCACTTTTATACTCTTGTGTAGTTGTTTATAAGTCATGTTTATAGTTTCCCATTTTATCTATTAATTCCTTTTAAGTTTAGCCTCTTTTATTTTTACAAAAAAGCTTTTGAAACTTCTTAAATTGAGCAACATAGAGGGTCATACCTTATGTCTAAGTCTCTTTAGAGGTTCATGTGCTTTTAGTTTCAAGCATATTCTTAAAAAAAAATCCAAAATAGTTGCTCAATTCCCTTTGTCTTTATTTTCCTTATACGTATAATTAGTAGCTCATTTGTGTGGTAAAAGTAGTTCTTGTTTGTGGGTGCTTTCACTTAAGCTATAAGTTTGGTATTTGTGTTCAACAAATTACTAAAAACTTAACAAGGCTTGAGTCCAGTGGCACACCAAACTATTTAACCATTAACACATCTATAGCTACTTTGCATTTTGAAGTCATTTCTAATAGTACCTAAATTGTTGCTTTTAATATTCTTTATTGTTCCAAGCGCATAACTTTTTGTTATTAAGCACTAAATTCACAATCAATTTAGGTGCATCTAGTAAATATTAAAAAAAACAAGAAAACAAAGTCTAAAATAAATTACAAAAAAAAAACAACGAAGGATTAAAAAAAAAAGAACAAACAAAAGAAAAGAAAGTTTGAAAAATTCATTTGATATACCTAATGATGCATGCCTCCCTTGATCTTTTTCTAGAGGTTTTCTTCTTTGGTGAAATGGTTTGTGGAGAGGTAAGAAGTGAGGTGGTTTTAGGCGCCACTTAAGGTAAGATAAGCCTAAGAGGGAAAGTTTGCCACAAGGGATGGAACCCTTGATAAAAACCTAAGGAATTCTCAAAGAGAGAAGGGTGGACACTAAGAGAATTTTGGCCAACTCAAGGTTTTTCCATTCAATAAAGTGTAAAAAATAAAAGAGTGTGAAGAAGCACCTTTTTATAGAGGGAGCTAACCTCTTGGACAAGTCATAAAGGAAATAAAGGGCTAGGATTAAAAGGAGTCATCCAAGGGAGGAGGATTGAAGCCCAAAGTCCAATCAATACCCTCATTTAGATGAGAATTGGTGCCCAAGCTACCTCATCCAAGGGCCAAGATTACTCCTTTATTAGTTTTGGGTTTTATTTAGCAAAAGAGGGTGTAGTTATCAAACTACCCCCTTATTTCCTAAATAAAGGCCCAAAAGCTAATCTTACCCCTTCTTATTACTAAGACACCTCCTAGAAAATTAAATGGACTAATACATGTCCAAAATAAAATCCTAGGTTCCTAAAATAAAAATTACAAGTAAATAAGTCATGGCTTGCATAACTTGATGGTCATATGGAGGTGAGATCTTCCTCCCTCTACTCTAGCCATGTCTTCTTCTATTCTCCTAGCCATGGCCCTAGTGATAGGCCCCTTGCTTGGGGAGAATGCATCATCTCCTCCCCCTTGGGAAGGATTTGACCTCAAATCTGATAGGTCTTCCTCTTCTTCATCAGTACCTACAAAAGGGATCAAATCACAAACATTAAAGGTAGTATTGACACCATAGTCCTCAGGGAGATCTAATATGTATGCATTGTTGTTCACTCTTTTGAGGACTTGAAAGGGACCATCTCCTCGGGGGCTAAGCTTGGACTTCCTGTGATTAGGGAAGCGATCCTTCCTCAAATGAAGCCATACCCAATCCCCTTCATCGAAGATAATTTCTTTCCTTCCCCTATTAGCCTTAGCAGCATACCCTTTCGAGTGTCGTTCAATGTTGGCTTTGACCCTCTCATGTAATTTTTTAACAAAATCTGCTTTAGCTAATCCTTCTTTATGAATAGAAGAAGGGAAAGGTAAAGGTAAAATATCAAGAGGTGTAAGAGGGTTGAAGCCATAAACAATCTCAAAGGGTGAATGCTTGGTGGTTCTTTGGACCACCCTATTATATGCAAACTCTATATGGGGAAGGTACTCATCCCAAGACTTATGATTTCCCCTAAGAAGTGCCCTTAGCATAGTGGATAAGGATCTATTTACCACCTCAGTTTGCCCATCAGTTTGGGGATGACATGTGGTAGAAAATAGGAGTTTAGTTCCCAGCCTAGCCCACAAAGTTTTCCAAAAGTGGCTAAGGAACTTAACATCTCTATCAGACACTATGGATTGAGGTATGCCATGCAGACGGACAACTTCTTTGAAGAAAAGTCTTGCAATGTTGCTTGCATCATCTATTTTGTGGCAAGGTATGAAATGGGCCATTTTAGAAAACCTGTCCACTACCACAAAGATAGAATCCGCTCCCCTTTGGGTTCTAGGAAGTCCAAGGATGAAATCCATGCTTATGTCTACCCAAGGAGCGGAGGGATCCGGTAAGGGTGTGTAAAGTCCATGAGGCATTACTTTAGATTTAGCTTGTAAACAAACTATGCATCTAGAGCAATGTCTTTGGACATCTCTTTTCATATGGGGCCAATGAAATTTTTCTTTTAAAATGAGCAAAGTTTTGTTTATTCCAAAATGCCCCATGAGCCCACCCTCATGGCTCTCTCTCACAAGCAATTTTCTAAGAGATCCTTGGGGTACACAAAGTTTACTTTCTTTGAATAAGTACCCCTCACTCACATGAAACCCATCAGTAGGTTTGGACAAGGAGGTAGCAAAAATGGGGCCAAACTCTTGGTCAAAAGCATATTGGTCCTTAATATAATCAAATCCTAAGATTTGGGAGCTCAAAGTGGCAAGAAGAGTATGTCTTCTAGATAGGGCATCGGCCACTACATTGTGCTTCCCTTTCTTGTATTTAATTATATAGGGAAAAGTTTCCAAAAACTCAACCCACTTTGCGTGCCTCTTGTTGAGCTTACCTTGACCCTTCAAATATTTTAGTGACTCATGGTCATTATGAATGGCAAACTCCTTGGGAATAAGGTAATGTTCCCAAGTTTGAAGGGCCCTTATTAAGGAGTAAAACTCTTTGTCATAGGTGGGGTAATTGAGGGCAGCACCATTTAGTTTTTCACTAAAATAAGCCACAGGGTGGCCGCCTTGCAATAACACAGCACCTATTCCAACACCTGATGCGTCACATTCTAGCTCAAAAGTTTTTGAAAAGTCGGGTAGAGCTAGAACAGGGGCATGGGTTAGTTTTTCCTTAATAAGTTCGAAGGCTTTTTGTTGTTTAGCACCCCAAATGAAGGGAACTTCCTTCTTCACCAAATCATTGATTGGTGAGAAAAGTGTGGAGAAATTAGGCACAAAGTGCCTATAGAAACTCGCGAGACCATGAAAGCTCTTGATCTCAGTCACACTTTTTGGGGTGGGCCATTCTTGGATGGCTTTGATTTTGTCGGGGTCCACATGAACCCCATCTTTATTGACTACAAAACCTAAAAACACCACATTCTCTACACAAAAAATACACTTTTCAAGGTTTCCATAGAGTTGATGTGACCTAAGGATGCAAAAGACGCGCCTAAGATGACCTACATGCTCATCTAGGCTCTTGCTATACACTAAAATATCATCAAAATAAACTACACAAAATTTTCCTAAGCAATCCCTAAGGACATGATTTATAAGCCTCATGAAGGTGCTTGGGGCATTGGTAAGCCCAAAGGGTATTACCAGCCACTCATAAAGCCCAAACTTGGTCTTAAAAGCGGTTTTCCACTCATCACCTTCCTTGATGTGAATATGGTGATAACCACTCTTAAGATCAATTTTTGAAAATAATTGGGCCCCATGCAATTCATCAAGCATGTCATCAAGCCTAGGGATAGGGTGCCTATATTTGATGGTGATGTTATTGATTGCTCGACAATCAATGCACATCCTCCATTGGCCATTCTTCTTGGGCACCAACAAGACTGACACAGCACAAGGGCTTAGGCTCTCTTGAACCCAACCCTTCTCCAATAGTTCTTGGACTTGAGACTCAATTTCCTTAGTCTCCATGGGATTAGTCCTATAAGCAGGCCTATTAGGCAGGCTAGCCCCAGGTACCAAGTCTATTTGATGTTCTATACCCCTAATTGGAGGAAGTCCTTTGGGAACTTCATTAGGGAATATATCACCAAACTCCTTTAAAAGCTCTTGAACCTCTTGAGGTAGGTTCTCATGTCCAAGTTCTATGGCAGTGCTAGAACTAGAAGGGAAAGAAGCGGAGGGGGAAGAAATGGGGGATGCCTCTTTGCAAAGGAGGAGATAGAAAGGTCTGTTAGTTAAGGGGGCTTCCTTTAAATCCAATTTTGTCGCAAATAAACTCCCTTTACTAATGACTTTCTTGGAAGGGGCACCAACTTCCAACTCAACCTCCTTACCCCTTTCAAGCATTAAGGGTAAAGCTTTGCCTTTTTTTTCCTCCTCATCTTTCTTATGTTTCATGATGAGTTGGTCCTCCGCAACTTGTGAAGGTGTTAGAAGACACAACTTAATGCGCTTATCCTTATGAGTGAGGATGATGTTATCGGAATAACCATAGTGTATGGCTTTCTTATCAAATTGCCATGGTCTTCCTAGCAAGATATGGCCAGCTTCCATTGGGACTATGTCACATAGGATCTTATCTTTATAAGACCCAATGGAAATTGGAACCTTGACTTGCTCATTGACCTCCATTTCCCCTTGCTCATTGAGCCATTGAAGCTTGTAACGCTTAGAGTGGGGAAGTGGGGTCAAGGCTAGCTTTTCCACCAACCTTGAGCTACAGCAATTGCAGCATGACCCACTATCTATAATGAGAGAACATATTTTGTCATTCACCTTACAGCGAGTGTGGAATATGTTCTCCCTTTGAGATAAGGAAACTTTCAAAGGTTGGCTTCCAAGAAGCCTTCTTATCATCAAGAGGTCTCCCTCACATGCATAAGCGGTTTCATCACAATTAGATTGGTATGCATGAACCCCTTCTCCTTTGCTTTCACTAGAGGAGTGTGAGCTAGACTCACTACTATAAACATCTTGGGCCCTCATGATGATGTTTCTCTTAGTAGGGCATTGAGAGGCAATGTGGCCTCTCCCAAGACATTTAAAGCATTTGATACCACTAACTTTTTCATAAGAGTTAGTAGTAGGGGTTTTTCTCTCTACATGTGATGTTTTATGCTCTTTGAAGTGCTTGGAATGTTCCTCTTTGGGGTAACTCTTGAAAGAGTTCCCCTTAGGTTGGTCCCTTTTTACATAAGGTGGGTTATCCTTTTTAAAACTTTTCCTTCTAAGTTGATTTTCCACCTTGATGCAAAGTTGAACTAACTCATCAAGGGAATTGTATGAGAAGAGCTCCACCTTATCACGAATTTTGGGGCTCAACCCACACAAAAACCTTGCCATAGTAGCCTTGGGTTCCTCAATGATACCCGCCCTCCAGATAAGAAGTTCCATCTTTTGTCTATATTCTTCTATACTAAGGTTGGTTTGCCTTAGCCTTTGGAGTCTATCCAAAAGATCTCTTTCATACCAAGAGGGAATATGCCTTCTTCTTAGAGCACTTCTAAGATCATTCCAATATCTTATGGAAGGCATACTAGTGCGAATTCTCTCATTTGTTAACCCAACCCACCAATGCATGGCATGCCCTTGGAAGCTAAGGGTTGCCATTGGAACCTTTCTTTCTTCTCTTACCTCATGGCAAGTGAAGAGTTGTTCTACCTTGATTTCCCAATCAAGGTAGGCTTCCACATCTTCCCTCCCATGAAATGGGGGGAGATCAATTTTGGGCTCCCTTGTAGGGGCCCCATTATTATGCATGGATGAATGAGAGTTTCTCCTGGGATAATTGTAGTATTCTTCCTCACTTTCACTCCTATGGGTATGTCTAGATAGGGAACCTAAGACTATCCCTTTCATTTTGTAATTCTCACCATTCCCATGCTTTCTTTTTTCTTCTTTCTCTTTCTTTTCTTGCTCTCCTTTCTTCATCTTCTCTCCTTTCTCTTATTCTTCTCTCCTCCTTCTCTCTTTTTTCTCTCTTTTCTTCCTCTCTTTCTTTTATTTTTCTTTTCTCCTTGGACTCTTTTTCTTTCCTTTTTTCTTCTCTTCTCTCTTGTTCTTTTTCCATCCACTCCCTAAAGTCCATGTTTAAGTTTTTCTAGAGTGTAATCTTTAGAAATATTTCTTTGGTTTACACTCTTGTTTGATGAATAACTATGAGCACTAGAGTGGGTGTGTGATGTCATTGTGCTTGAATTTCTAAGAGGAAAAAGGTGGCTAAAAACCTTTCACAAACAAAAACTCCTCTCTTTTTGTGTTTTCTTGCCTAAAATGGCTTGATGAGTCTTTGGAACTCTTTAGCCTTCTAAGCGCTTTGAAAAAGAAAAATAAAGCAAGAATTTTAAAGCAAAAATTCAAAAGAGAAGGGATCTAAAGCGAGCTCCTAAGGTGTTGAAGGAAGTGTACCACTTCTTCCTTCTTCACCTAATTTTCGAGAAACTAAAAAATTAACTAAATCTTATTACAACCAAAGGGAGGGCCTTAAGGGCACTCAAACTCCCAACTACAAAATTAATACACCCAAATTAAAGAAAAAGTAAAGTCTTCAAAAAATGATTCTCCAAATGCTCCCTCAAATCAAAGTCCTCACGGCTAGGTGTGTTTCTTTTTTAGGTGATCCCTTAGGCTCTTAGTCCAACCTTCCAAAATATGCTACCCTTGTGGTAAGCTCCTTTTTTCAAGCTTTCTCCCAAAAGTGGCACTAACACACAAACCAAAGAAACCAAAAGTAGCAAGGGGAGGTGCGAATAGAAAACTCAAAAAGCAATAAAAGATAACACAATCAAAAGGACACTTAACCAAATGGTAAGAGTATATAATACAAACTAGAAAGATGATTTAAAAGACAAGCAACAACTAAAAGGTAAACAAAAGAAAAAGAGCACACAATGGAATACCTAAGAATGACACTAGATTAAAGAGTAGAAAAACACAAATATCAAGTTCTAGTGTACCAAAAGTAATAAAATTTCTTTTAAGGTTCCAAGTTCAAAGTTGAAGCACTTGCTAATTTTAGGTTAGGTACATCAAATGAATTTTTCAAACTTTCTTTTCTTTTGTTTGTTCTCTTCTTCTTTTTTTTTGAATCCTTCGTAGTTTTTTTTTTTGTATTTTATTTTAGACTTTGTTCTTTTTTTTTTAATATTTACTAGATGCACCTAAATTGATTGTGAATTTAGTGCTTAATAACAAAGAGTTATGCGCTTGGAACAATAAAGAAAATTAAAAGCAACAATTTAGGTACTACTAGAAATGACTTCAAAATGCAAAGTAGTTATAGATGTGTTAATGGTTTAGTAGTTTGGTGTGCCACTGGACTCAAGATTTGTTAAGTTTTTAGTAATTTGTTGAACACAAATACCAAACTTATAGCTTAAGTGAAAGCACCCACAAACAAGAACTACCTTTACCACACAAATGAGCTACTAATTATACGTATAAGGAAAATAAAGACAAAGGGAATTGAGCAACTATTTTGGAATTTTTTTTTTAAGAATATGCTTGAAACTAAAAGCACATGAACCTCTAAAGAGACTTAGACATGAGGTATGACCCTCTATGTTGCTCAATTTAAGAAGTTTCAAAAGTTTTTTTGTAAAAACAAAAGAGACTAAACTTAAAAGGAATTAATAGACAAAATGGGAAACTATAAACATGACTTATAGACAACTACACAAGAGTATAAAAGTGAAAAATAAAGCTAAAAATAACGTAAAAACAAGGCAACTAGGTGCAAGGAAACACAAGAATTTGGTCTAAATTTCTTGACCACAAGGTTGTGGAATTCACCACAACGGCATGGATTTTTAGCAAGAAATTCTCAAAACCAAAATTCAAGCAAGAAAGCACCCAACTCAAAGCTTAAGCGGAAATTAATGAATATGGGAGAGATGTAGATGCAAAGAAAAGAACAATATAAATTGCATCAAGCAAAAAATAAATGGCGCAAATAAACTACAACTCAAAACAATAAACTCAAGACATAAATGGAAATGATAAACAACAATGGAAAGCTAGAAAAAATTGCGGAAATTAAAGATAACATAAAATAGGAAAACGGAAAGAAAAAATAAATGAGGTAGGAAGAGAGTTTAGACCTCTAGAACCAATGCTCTAGATACCAAATGATGCATGCCTCCCTTGATCTTTTTCTAGAGGTTTTCTTCTTTGGTGAAATGGTTTGTGGAGAGGTAAGAAGTGAGGTGGTTTTAGGCGCCACTTAAGGTAAGATAAGCCTAAGAGGGAAAGTTTGCCACAAGGGATGGAACCCTTGATAAAAACCTAAGGAATTCTCAAAGAGAGAAGGGTGGACACTAAGAGAATTTTGGCCAACTCAAGGTTTTTCCATTCAATAAAGTGTAAAAAATACAAGAGTGTGAAGAAGCACCTTTTTATAGAGGGAGCTAACCTCTTGGACAAGTCATAAAGGAAATAAAGGGCTAGGATTAAAAGGAGTCATCCAAGGGAGGAGGATTGAAGCCCAAAGTTCAATCAATACCCTCCTTTAGATGAGAATTGGTGCCCAAGCTACCTCATCCAAGGGCCAAGATTACTCCTTTATTAGTTTTGGGTTTTATTTATCAAAAGAGGGTGTAGTTATCAAACTACCCCCTTATTTCCTAAATAAAGGTCCAAAAGCTAATCTTACCCCTTCTTATTACTAAGACACCTCCTAGAAAATTAAATGGACTAATACATGTCCAAAATAAAATCCTAGGTTCCTAAAATAAAAATTACAAGTAAATAAGTCATGGCTTGCTTAACTTGATGGTCATATGGAGGTGAGATCTTCCTCCCTCTACTCTAGCCATGTCTTCTTCTATTCTCCTAACCATGGCCCTAGTGATAGGGCCCTTGCTTAAGGAGAATGCATCACTTAACCTAAAATTAACAGGTGCTTCAACTTTGAACTTGGAACCTTAAAAGAAATTTTATTACTTTTGGTACACTAGAACTTTATATTTGTGTTTTTCTACTCTTTAATCTAGTGTCATTCTTAGGTATTCCATTGTGTGCTCTCTTTATTTTGTTTACCTTTTAGTTGTTGCTTGTCTTTTAAATCATCTTTCTAGTTTATCTTATATACTCTTACCATTTGGTTAAGTGTCCTTTTGATTGTGTTATCTTTTATTGCTTTTTGAGTTTCTATTCGCACCTCCCCTTGCTACTTTTGGTTTCTTTGGTTTGTGTGTTAGTGTCACTTTTGGGAGAAAGCTTGAAAAAGGAGCTTACCACAAGTGTAGCATATTTTGTAAGGTTGGACTAAGAGCCTAAAGGATCACCTCAAAAGGAAACACACCTAGTCGTGAGGACTTTGATTTGAGGGAGCATTTGGAGAATCATTTTTTGAAGACTTTACTTTTTCTTTAATTTGGGTGTATTAATTTTGTAGTCGGGAGTTTGAGTGCCCTTAAGGCCCTCCCTTTGGTTGTAATAAGATTTAGTCAATTTTTTAGTTTCTCAAAAATTAGGTAAAGAAGGAAGAAGTGGTACACTTCCTTCAACACCTTAGGAGCTCGCTTTAGATCCCTTCTTTTTTGAATTTTTGCTTTAAAATTCTTGCTTTATTTTTCTTATTCAAAGCGCTTAGAAGGCTAAAGAGTTCCAAAGACTCATCAAGCCATTTTGGGAAAGAAAACACAAAAATAGAGGAGTGTTTGTTTGTGAAAAGTTTTTAGCCATCTTTTTCCTCTTAGAAATTCAAGCACAATGGCATCACACACCCACTATAGTGCTCATAATTATTCATCAAATAAGAGTGTAAACCAAAGAAATATTTCTAAAGATTACACTCTACAAAAATTAAACATGGACTTTAGGGAGTGGATGGCAAAAGAACAAGAGAGAAGAGAAGAAAAAAGGAGAGAAAAAGAGTCCAAGGAGAAAAGAAAAATAAAAGAAAGAGAGTAACAAAAGAGAGAAAAAAGAGAGAAGAATAAGAGAAAGGAGAGAAGATGAAGAAAGGAGAGAAAGAAAAGAAAGAGAAAGAAGAAAAGACAAAGAAGAAGGAAAAACAAAGCATGGGAATGGTGAGAATTACAAAATGAAAGGGATGGTCTTAGGTTCCCCATCTAGACATAGCCATAGGAGTGAAAGGGAGGAAGAATACTACAATCATCCTAGGAGAAACTCCCATTCATCCATGCATAATAATGGGGCCCCTCCTAGGGAGCCTAAAATTGATCTCCCCCCATTTCATGGGAGGGAAGATGTGGAAGCCTACCTTGATTAGGAAATCAAGGTAGAACAACTCTTCACTTGCTATGAGTTAAGAGAAGAAAGAAAGGTTCCAATGGCAACCCCTAGTTTCCAAGGGCATGCCATGCATTGGTGGGTTGGGTTAACCAATGAGAGAATCCGCACAATATACCTTTCATAAGATATTGGAATCATCTTAGAAGTGCTCTAAGAAGAAGGCATATTCCCTCTTGGTATGAAAGAGATCTTTTGGATAGACTTCAAAGACAAAGGCAAACCAACCTTAGTATAGAAGAGTATAGACAAAAGATGGAACTTCTTATCTTGAGGGCGGGTATCATTGAGGAACCCAAGGCCACTATGGCAAGGTTTTTGTCTGGGTTGAGCCCCAAAATTCGTGATAAGGTAGAACTCTTCTCATACAATTCCCTTGATGAGTTAGTTCAACTTTGGATTAAGGTGGAAAATCAACTTAGAAAGAAAACTTTTAAAAAGGATAACCCACCTTATATAAAGAGGGACCAACCTAAGGGGAACTCTTTCAAGAGTTACCCCAAAGAGGAACATCTCAAGCACTTCAAAGAGCATAAAACATCACATGTTAAGAGAAAACCCCTACTACTAACTCTCATAAGAAAGTTAGTAGTATCAAATGCTTTAAATGTCTTGGGAGAGGTCACATTGCCTCTCAATGTCCTACTAAGAGAAACATCATCATGAGGGCCCAAAATATTTTTAGTAGTGAGTCTAGCTCACACTCTTCTAGTGAGAGCGAAGGAGAAGGGGTTCATACATACCAATCTGATTGTGATGAAACCGCTTATGCAAGTGAGGGAGACCTCTTGATGATAAGAAGACTTCTTGGAAGCCAACCTTTGAAAGTGTCCTCATCTCAAAGGGAGAACATATTCCACACTCGCTGTAAGGTGAATGACAAAATATGTTCTCTCATTATAGATAGTGGGTCATGCTGCAATTGCTGTAGCTCAAGGTTGGTGGAAAAGCTAGCCTTGACCCCACTTCCCCACCCTAAGCCTTACAAGCTTCAATGGCTCAATGAGCAAGGGGAAATGGAGGTCAATGAGCAAGTCAAGATTCCAATTTCCATTGGGTCTTATAAAGATGAGATCCTATGTGACATAGTCCCAATGGAAGCTGGCCATATCTTGCTAGGAAGACCATGGAAATTTGATAAGAAAGCCATACATCATGGTCATTCCAATAACATCATCCTCACTCATAAGGATAAGCACATTAAGTTGTGTCCTCTAACACCTTCACAAGTGGCAGAGGACCAACTCATCATGAAACATAAGAGAGATGAGGAGGGAAAAAAAAAGCAAAGCTTTACCCCTAAAGCTTGAAAAGGGTAAGGAGGCTGAGTTAGAAGTTGGTGCCCCTTCCAAGAAAGTCATTAGTAAAGGGAGTTTATTTGCGACAAAATTGGATTTAAAGGAAGCCCCCTTAACTAACAGACCTTTCTATCTCCTTATTTGCAAAGAGGCATCCCCCATTTCTTCCCCCTCTGCTTCTTTCCCTTCTAGTTCTAGCACTGCCATAGAACTTGGACATGAGAACCTACCTCAAGAGGTTCAAGAGCTTTTAAAGGAGTTTGGTGATATATTCCCTAATGAAGTTCCCAAAGGACTTCCTCCAATTAGAGGTATAGAACACCAAATAGACTTGGTAACTGGGGCTAGCCTGCCTAATAGGCCTACTTATAGGACTAATCCTATGGAGACCAAGGAGATTGAGTCTCAAGTCCAAGAACTATTGGAGAAGGGTTGGGTTCAAGAGAGCCTAAGCCCTTGTGCTGTGTCAGTCTTGTTGGTGCCCAAGAAGAATGGCCAATGGAAGATGTGCATTAATTGTCGAGCAATCAATAAAATCACCATCAAATATAGGCACCCTATCCCTAGGCTTGATGACATGCTTGATGAATTGCATAGGGCCCAATTATTTTCAAAAATTGATCTTAAGAGTGGTTATCACCAAATCCACATCAAGGAAGGTGATGAGTGGAAAATCGCTTTTAAGACCAAGTTTGGGCTGTATGAGTGGTTAGTAATGCCCTTTGGGCTTACCAATGCCCCAAGCACCTTCATGAGGCTTATAAATCATGTCCTTAGGGATTGCTTAGGAAAATTTTGTGTAGTTTATTTTGATGATATTTTAGTGTATAGCAAGAGCCTAGATGAGCATGTAGGTCATCTTAGGCGCGTCTTTTGCATCCTTAGGTCACACCAACTCTATGGAAACCTTGAAAAGTGTAATTTTTGTGTAGAGAGTATGGTGTTTTTAGGTTTTGTAGTCAATAAAGATGGGGTTCATGTGGACCCCGACAAAATCAAAGCCATCCAAGAATGGCCAATCACAAAAAGTGTGACTGAGATCAAGAGTTTTCATGGTCTCGCGAGTTTCTATAGGCGCTTTGTGCCTAATTTCTCCACACTTTTCTCACCAATCAATGATTTGGTGAAGAAGGAAGTTCCCTTCATTTGGGGTGCTATTCGAGCTTATTAAGGAAAAACTCACCCATGCCCCTGTTCTACCTCTACCTGACTTTTCAAAAACTTTTGAGCTAGAATGTGATGCATCAGGTGTTGGAATATGTGTTGTGTTATTGCAAGGCAACCACCCCGTGGCTTATTTTAGTGAAAAACTAAATGGTGCCGCCCTCAATTACCCCACCTATGACAAAGAGTTTTACTCCTTAATAAGGGCTCTTCAAACTTGGGAACATTACCTTATTCCCAAGGAGTTTGTCATTCATAATGACCATGAGTCACTAAAATATTTGAAGGGTCAAGGTAAGCTCAACAAGAGGCATGCAAAATGGGTTGAGTTTTTGGAAACTTTTCCCTATATAATCAAATACAAGAAAGGGAAGCACAATGTAGTGGTTGATGCCCTATCTAGAAGACATACTCTTCTTGCTGCTTTGAGCTCCCAAATCTTAGGATTTGATTATATTCAGGACCAATATGCTTCTGACCAAGAGTTTGGCCTCATTTTTGCTGCCTCCTTGTCCAAACCTACTGATGGGTTTCATGTGAGTGAGGGGTACTTATTCAAAGAAAGTAAACTTTGTGTACCCCAAGGATCTCTTAGAAAATTGCTTGTGAGAGAGAGCCATGAGGGTGGGTTATGGGCCATTTTGGAATAAACAAAACTTTGCTCATTTTAAAAGAAAAATTCCATTGGCCCCATATGAAAAGAGATGTCCAAAGACATTGCTCTAGATGCATAGCTTGTTCACAAGATAAATCTAAAGTAATGCCTCATGGACTTTACACACCCTTACCGGCTCCCTCCGCTCCTTGGGTAGACATAAGCATGGATTTCATTCATCCTTGGACTTCCTAGAACCCAAAGGGGAGTGGACTCTATCTTTGTGGTAGTGGATAGGTTTTCTAAAATGGCCCATTTCTTACCTTGCTACAAAATAGATGACGCGAGCAACATTGCAAGACTTTTCTTCAAAGAAGTTGTCCGTTTGCATGGCATACCTCAATCCATAGTGTCTGATAGAGATGTTAAGTTCCTTAGCCACTTTTGGAAAACTTTGTAGGCTAGGCTGGGAACTAAACTCCTAGTTTCTACCACATGTCATCCCCAAACTGATGGGAAAACTGAGGTAGTAAATAGATCCTTATCCACTATGCTAAGGGCATTTCTTAGGGGAAATCATAAGTCTTGGGATGAGTACCTTCCCCATATAGATTTTGCATATAATAGGGTGATCCAAAGAACCACCAAGCACTCACCCTTTGAGATTGTTTATGGATTTAACCCTCTTACACCTCTTGATATTTTGCCTTTACCTTTCCCTTCTTCTATTCATAAAGAAGGATTAGCTAAATTGGATTTTGTTAAAAAATTACATGAGAGGGTCAAAGCCAACATTGAACGACACTCTAAAGGGTATGCTGCTAAGGCTAATAGGGGAAGGAAAGAAATTATCTTCAATGAAGGGGATTGGGTATGGCTTTATTTAAGGAAGGATCGCTTCCCTACTCATAGGAAGTCCAAGCTTAGCCCCTGAGGAGATGGTCCTTTTCAAGTCCTCAAGAGAGTGAACAACAATGCATACATATTAGATCTCCCTAAGGACTATGGTGTAAGTACTACCTTTAATGTTTGTGATTTGATCCCTTTTGTAGGTACTGATGAAGAAGAGGAGGACCTATCAGATTTGAGGTAAAATCCTTCCCAAGGGGGAGGAGATGATGCATTCTCCCCAAGCAAGGGCCCTATCACTAGGGTTATATCTAGGAGAATAGAAGAAGACATGGCTAGAGTAGAAGGAGGAAGATCTCACCTCCATATAACCATCAAGTTATGCAAGCCATGACTTATTTACTTATAATTTTTCTTTTAGGAACCTAGGATTTTATTTTGGACATGTATTAGTCCATTTAATTTTCTAGGAGGTGTCTTAGTAATAAGAAGGGGTAAGATTAGCTTTCGGGCCTTTATTTAGGAAATAAGGGGGTAGTTTGATAACTACACCCTCTTTTCCTAAATAAAACCCAAAACTAATAAAGGAGTAATCTTGGCCCTTGGATGAGGTAGCTTGGGCACCAATTCTCATCTAAAGGAGGGTATTGATTGGACTTTGGGCTTATTTCCTCCTCCCTTGGATGACTCCTTTTAATCCTAGCCCTTCATTTCCTTCATGACTTGTACAAGAGCTCCCTCTATAAAAAGGTGCTCCTTCACACTCTTTGTATTTTTCACACTTTATTGAATTGAAAAACCTTGAGTTGGCCAGAATTCTCTTAGTGTCCACCCTTCTCTCTTTGAGAATTCTTTAGGTTTTTATCAGGGGTTCCATCCCTTGTAGCAAACTTTCCCTCTTAGGCTTATCTTACCTTAAGTGGCGCCTAAAACCACCTCACTTCTTACCTCTCCACAAACCATTTCACCAAAGAAGAAAACCTCTAGAAAAAGATCAAGGGAGGCATGCATCAGGTTTTGCCTTGGTAATTCTCTATTATCCCTCCATGCTAGATTGAGGTGATCTCTCTACCCTTGATTCTATATTTTTTAGTATGGATCATATTCATGGCTTCTCCTTCCGGTATAATTTACCTTTTCATCGACAAAGACATATCTTGCAGTCTTCAGGTCAATCGCCTATTCTTCCATAGTCTTTACAAGTGGGAGGCAGAGGAGGTGGAGTTTGTAGTTTCTGTGCTTATGCTAGTTTCGTAGGGGTGAAGAAATCTTGTAAGAGTTTGTCAAAGATAGTATCTCCCCCCATAGTTATTCTCAAATGTCGTCATTCCTCTTTGTTTGGCTTTGTTCTTGTGAGCAGTTCTTTTAAGCTCAGGGTTATGCTATAGGGCAAGCCTTTGAGATCAAGTCAGTAGTAACTATTCACAAAGAAAAAAGTTAAATTGCAATAGTTTGATGAAATAAAATAAAAATAAAAATACTAAATGAAAAAGATAAAATAAAAATATAAAATAAAATAAAGCAATAAAATATTTTAAATTAAACAGAAAAACATTTTAAAAGGGATAAAATAAGGTAAAAGATAAAATAAAAAGATAAATAAAAACATAAAATTATTGCTCAATTATCATAAATTAATTTAATCAAGAACTAGACACAATCTGGTCCCTGACAATGGGCACAGAAACTTAATGCGTAAAATATCACCGCTTAAGGGCAAACATAACCTATGCAGTATTATAGTGGACCTCAGTTAATTCAATTTAAAGGTGAAAGAACAATTAAATATAGAGAAAGGTGTTCAATGAGTGAGTCACAATAGTTCAAAATTAGAGTAGATAGTAAAACAAGAGAAAAAATTGGTTTGGAATGCAATGGATTGAGTCCTAGCGTTGTGATTTCACTACAATGCTTTTGTCTCCTATTATTAAGCATTGTTATTCTTTATCAATCAATGATTATCAATAATCTACCGAGTTTTGTTGTAGTGATTTTAGTCATGCACACCACATTATAATCTTAATTTGTCATCCCCAATGGCCATGGCGGATTCCAAATTAAGATTGATTCCTTTTTTATGCAATTAGAGGTTTGCCCGATGACTTGCCAATTCTACTGGGATAAGACCCTATTTCCTTCACAAATCAATCATTCAAATATAAATTGTCATGACTATTCAAACAATTAAGATATTAAAAAATAGAATACGAGAACCTACTTACTTCCCTGATCAATTGTTTAGACATCAATAACCATGATTGTTCAAATAATTAAGATGCAACTAACATTCAAATATCAATGGTTATGACTATTCGAATAGTTAGGATATACAAGAGTAGCCAGAGAAGTATATTAATCATTAAATGACATTAAATAATCATACAAAGTGCAAGGGAGAATTACAAAGAATTACATCATAACCCTAGAAAATAGGGGCCTAACACAACATGGTTACTGTATAGTCGAACATTCCTTCTAAGCATAGAGTACATAAAAATAGATAAACAACAATTACTGTAAGGAGAACTCTGAATTGCCTCAAACCCAAAACTTCCTCACTATTCTTCACCTCTTAGGTCACAAACCTAACTCTTCTTCTGAAGCAAGGCAAGTCTCTTTTTATATCTTTTTTTCTCCTATTTATAAGAGGGTTTTGGACTTTTTTGTGTTTTTCTTCAAGGTCTGCGTAACACGACCGTGCTAAGCTGGGTCTTCAATAATTGTTCTAAAAAGGCTTAATTTTGCCATTTTTTCTTCCTGTTTCTTAAATACATGTTTAAAGTAAGAATAAACACTAAAAAGTGAGTTTTGCCAATAATTGTGCAGTCCTTCTCCTTGCAAATATATATTAATCATGAAAAAAATATGGTAAAAATTCGGTTTATACTTTCCAATGTTGGTGCTCTTCGTTACCTTATACTTTTTTTTCATATATTTCGTGGGCTTTACTTGTTGGATGAGCTCGAGAGAGGATTTTGACTTGTAAAACTAGAAGAGCTCCCAATGAGCTTTATTTGCTTGAGAGAAAGAGTAAGATCCAAATTAATGCAAGTTGTTTGACTTTATATTATGGTCAATAGCGATCGTCTAATACTCAAATAGATTAGTTTCTTGCTTGTGAAGGGATCCAGATTAAGGATATTTTTATGGGTGATGGGAACATGGCAATGAACGAGGGTTTTTAGTTCATTTATGCACTTGAAGGATGATTTAGTTAATCAAACTCAACTGAATCTCATACCTGTAACCACCTCTTTTTATTTATTTCCGCATTTATTTACTTTAGATTTAGTAATCAGTTAAATTTATCTTTTTTTGTTTGTACAATTAACAAACATTAATATTTCTGAGGTTTCATCCAAGTCCCTGTGGAATCGAGCTGATGTTTATGATTACTAAATACTATCATTGCACTTGTCGGAAGTAGCGTAGGAAATTTGCACTCACCAACATATATAACAATTTTATAAATTTAACATGAAAAATTTAATTATTGAAAATAAATTTATTATTTAAAAAGAATTATTATTATTGTATTTTACCATTTTTAAATCTATTTTTTTATTTTTTTGGCTTGACAAAAATTTTCTCCTGCTCTTATGTATCTCTACAGAGTTTAGATAGTTTTCTGTTAAAAATATTTGTGTATTGAGTTTTTTTTTTTATTACATTAAGGTCTTATAATATTGATACCGTATATTATTTTTGTAGAAAATAATTTTACTTTTACATGTCATTCAAAGAGAGGTTTTAAACATCAAACCTTTTCAACTTGTGTTTCAAATCTTAAGGATTAAAAAGATGTCTCATCTTATTAACCTTTCCTCTACTTAAAATTAATAATTAAATTATAAATTAATTATATTTGGATTATATTATAATATAATATTTTGAATTTTATAATGATAAATATATTACTTTTTTTTAGTATTCTAATTTAAATTAAAGTATTAATTAGAGAGAAAATTTAAAACATCAAGTCATCGCAACTTACATTTTAAAATTTCAAGATTAAAAAGATGTTACATATAAATAATTCATTTTCTAATAACCATATTAATTTGTTTAAGATTTACTTTTTTAAATTAAGAATCAATAAATAAATATTTGTATTTAAATATAATATTATATTATTAAGATACGAAATTTTAATTTTGCTTGTAAATTTTTAATTTGATATTTTGATTTATATATCAATTTCATTTTCTGATTTAATAGTGTCTTTAAAGAAAAAAAACATTAAAACATCAAATAGTCACAGTATGTGTTTTAAAAATTTTAAAATTAAATAGATGTAATATCTAATTAATTCTTTCTCTACTAAATATTTCAAATTACCATTATTTAATAATAAAAATGTTATAAGTTACACAGATAATTTATAGTTTCGAAAATAGTTTAAATATTAATTGTTATTGAAATTACTTAAGTAACTAATAACGTTAAAATTAGAGAAATAAACAAAAATCCATAAAATCTTACGTTTTATGGAGTACAAGTTTCCTAATTTAAAACCTGATAATTTATTCTCTCAATCTCAAATATGTTTTACAGCAGATTCATTTATCTTTATTTTATTTTATTCTGTCTTTTTTCAAATATGTGACCATGATTTCTAAAATAGATAAGATAGTATCATATTTTTCCTTATAACGTATTTATTTATTTTATTCTGCCTTTTTTTTTTTTCAAATACATGAATGTATCTCTAAAGAGGGTAAGATAGTATAAATCAAGTAAACCTTTAATTTTCATAATGCGTCTAGTATAAATCAGCACATAAAAATGACTAAATTAAGGCTATACAAAAAACGTTAAGAAAATTAAAAGTCACAATACATGAGTCTGAAAAGTGAAAAACACCATCTCGGGTACAGTAATAAAAAAGAGAAAGGGACCAAATAAAAAGGAAAGAGGGGAAGCAATACCAAAACCATGTTCTTTCTTTTTTTTATTGATTTTGTTTTTTTTTAATGAGATGTAATAATCAATTAGTTTTTTTTTTCTCTTAATGAAAATATGTTTTTCTTTAATTTTTCGGTTGATTGAATTGCAAGGATTTATGTTGGAACAAGGTGTGTGTGTTTTTTTAATTTTTCGAATTTTCTATTTGCACCCCCGTGTACTAACTACACCTCTATAATTTGGGCTACACATTACACATTTTATTGCTAAATACACCTTGTTGTTGTTTTTGGCCCATAATCTATGGATACTCATTGTTCACACCTCAAGCTTCTAAATGCATAGATTGTAAATACATCTCCCTTGGGTATACTTAGCATAGATTGTAAATAATAAATGTGAGGAAATGGGATAACACAAAATTATTTCAAACATAAAAGTAAAAGTCACAAGTCAATAAAAGTGTAAACATGGGTCAAAATTGGGTACTTACAAACACCTTCAACTTAATGTCCTACTAATTCTCTGCTTATACCACTAATTTAACTTGTGGAATGTCTCTGCCTTGTTCCTCAAAATGTAAATCTAGACCATCTATTAAAAATCATCTTTGATTTTTCAATAAAAAAGAGTAGATGTTTGGCTTTTCGATAATGAATTTGAAAATTTTTTGCTTCCTTTTTTTTCCTTCCAATTGTTCTAATTTAGTAATAAATTTGTATTGCCATAAGGGACTTTTTTACTGATTTTTTTTATTCTAATACACTTATTTCTATTTTTATTTAGTATTGTTTTATCATTCAAATATGTTCTAATTGCATTGAATAATATTTTTATTAGTAGTTTTTTTTTCTTGTTTATCTTCATATTAGAAAGCATGACCATCTACCATGAGTCTATGTTCGAGATGGACCCCAAAAATTTGCATATGCATACTTAAAGGGTCTAGTGCATGTATGTTTTCTATTCCCAAACTACACTTTATAGGACTTCCCAAAACACACTAGTCACATAAATTTAGCTTCTGTAGCTTGTCCCCCATCAACATTTGTTGCTTCTTGAGCTCAATTAAGCCAATCTCGTTAACATGGTCCAACCTCAAATATCATAGCTTAGCCTTGTCTATCATTGTAAGAATGGCTACAGACACATGTACAACCTATTACTCCTCTTCCCCATGGCAACTGCAAATACTCCATTGGACACCTTCATCATTCCACACTTCATCTTAGTGGAATAGCCTATATTATCAAACATACTTATAAGCAGAAGCTCGACAACAAACCTTACCTCATATAGGAGCATATCTCGACTATCAAACATTCATAACTTGATTATTCCTATGCCTTGTACCTTGCAAGCCTTGTTGTTCCCTAGGAGAACCTTTCCAATCTTCTTCGGCTCTAGGGTCTCAAAGAAATCCTTCACATGACACATATGGTGGGTACACCCAAAATTCATGGCACAACTCTTGTGTGAGTCACTAGAAGACCCTATCATATAAAACCAACAAATTCAAAATCTTTAGAAGCTGTTGCAACATCAGCTCTCTCATGAGCTTCGAAAATCCTTTTCTCCATTCTCCAGACATTGCTTCTTAATATGGTTTAGCTTTTGACACTTGTAACATCGTGTTTCCTTCTTCCAATTAGGCTTTTCCCTAATTGTTCTTGGACTTTCTTCTTTTTCCTTTCATTCCCCTTCTTCATCATCATCAAACTAGTCATTTAACCTCCTACTTTCAAATCTTTGAGGGTTTGGATTGAGGTTAGAACCTCCTCTAGGGTGATCGCTTGTTCTTTCTCATACAATAACATATTCTTAAAATGCTCAAAGAACTTTGGTAAAGAATTAATAAGGATCACAATCTTGTCCTTATCATCAAGCTTCACATTGATGTTCTCAAGATTATCTACCATCTTATTGAAATTTGCAAGCTGTTCTTGAATGTTGTTGAGTCATCTTGAACGAGTAAAGTTGTTGGTTCAAATAAAGTCTGAGTTAAGAACTTTGACATGTACAAAGCCTCAGGCGTCGCCTATGTCAACAATCATTCCTTTCTTAGCAACTTTCCTCAATGCCTTATCATCAAGGCATGACATGATCACACTTCTTTATTGATCATATTCCTCTTCTCTAACAGCAAATATGATGACATGTTCACCTCCCCCTTCAAAGCTTTTTTGCATCATTATTCAATCAAGATTGCCTTCATCTTTATCTTCCACAATCTGAAATTGTTATTTTCGAAAAACTTCTAAATGTCAAACATTGTTGCCATCTCCATAGATCTTTCTTGATTATTTTTTCTTTCCACATACGGCGCCACTTGTTGAGGTTCTTTTATAAAAAACTTACACAAGAAAAGCAAGAAGGTCAATCGAAATTGAGAGTGAGAACAAGAGAATAAATGAATGCTTTAAACGAAGGAGTGTAAATGTATTCTTAACAAAAAATGTTATGATTGGGGCTGTAATTTAAGATTTTGAAAGCATCATTTTAAAATTGAAAAGAAATAGAAAAGAATGAACGAAAATTTGATGAGCCCAAAATGATTGTCTCATTCAAGAATCATGCATGGTTTAAAAAAAAAAAAAAGTAGAAATAGAAAACAATGAAAAGCTGATGATGCGCGAAACGAATTGCCTGATTCAAGAATCATAGACCTTTTAAAATTGAGTAAAAATGTAATAGATTTTATGAGTCCTTAATTATATTATTAATCCAATTTAAAGTAAAATTCCAAAATTGTAGAAATTATGACAATAATATAAGAGGAAATAAAATAGCTTTTGGATTTTTAAATGTAAATTTCAAACTATTCAATACAAATTTGAAGATTTATTTTAGTTCGTTTATCATGTTAAAAAATTAAAAACGAATAGGGGAAATTAATTAAACATGTGCATGGTTAAAAAGATATTGGGCCCAATAATAGCTCATATTTGAAGGTTTATGTTATTTACTCCTCCTTACCGTGATTATTATATCTTTTCTGTTATTCTATTTTAAATATTTTCTATAATATAATCAAGATATATTTTCCTTTGAAAGATCCTAAAACACAACTGTTAATTTTTTTTTTCTCACATCTCTTCAAACTTCACTACTTACATCTTCCAAAATCTGGCAATACATCTTCTTTAACTATATTTAAAAATTAAAATTTAGAAAATATTTTAGAATTTATATTTTTAAAAAATATTTTTTTGCAAAAGGAAAACTATTTTCGAAAAGTAATTTCTAAAATTATATTTAAAAGTAAAGTTCCTGAAAGTATTTTTAAAAATAGAAATATATATTTAAAAATGAATCTCATTTATTTAAGAAAATATCTAAAATAAATATAAAAAACATATTAATTATTATATAAAGATATAATTAGTATGAGTCAATATGAATTATCCGAACGACAAAAATTGGATGATTTTAACCGGTTTCCAATAAAACTGACCCAATCAGTAAAAAATGGGTCATATTCTTTTAAGTTTAACTCGGATTTCAATGGATTGAACATTTTTTTTTCTAATTTCACCAAGACTTTTGGGATGCTCATCGGTAAGGCATTAAATGTTGACTCCTCAATCCTAATATGCCAGAAATTATGAGTTTCGCAATCTCATATTAAATAAGATGATCTTAACTAGTAAATATATGTATAGTTTTGGTTAAGATTTATTTAGTTCTATTTTTTTTAAAAATTACTTAAGTCAATTTCTTTTAAAAAATATTATTACAAAGAATCTGTTTTTTGGGTTTGACCTAGTCAAATCACTACTCACACTTGCGGCTGAAGTGTCATGTTAGCATGTTTATGCAAATCCCAGGTCGCAAAGATTGCTAGCAAAACACAACTCACACTTGCGGTTCTGACTAGTCAACGATAAAACTGCAACTCGCAGTTGCAGTTTGACTAGTCTTGGATAAGGATGACAAAAATATCTATACCCGTGGGTACCCACCTGAACCCGCCCCAATTTTGACCGGGATTACTCGTTTTGACTGGGTATGGTACGAGTACGGGTATTACCCGATGTGTTAAACGGGTACGGGTATGTGACTACCCGTCCCGTACCCGAACTCGTATCTGTCTTATTATAATTTTGATGATTATATAATAAGTTTAAATTTATATATAATTAAAATTTTAAATTCTTAAACTTTAATTTATAATTTCTTGTTATTGATTATTCTTTATATACTTTTTTAAATTAAAATATAATTAATAACTTAATATATATAATTTATTTAATAATAAATAAGTAAATTTAAATTGTAAAAAACAATATGACGGGTACCCGCGGGTATATCCGAATCCAAAAATACCTGACGGGGAGGGGGATGAGGATTAAAATTTTATATCTACTCTTTTTATACCCAAACTCGTTGCGCACTTTGCGGGGACGGGAATGGGGAGGGTCAAATCTGCACCCGCCCTGCCCTGTTGTCATCCCTAGTCTTGGACCAGCACCCTTTCTCTGTCTACAGACCAACACACACTTCTAGACGAATCGCAGGTGTCAATTGTGGTTTACCTATTTTTATTCTATGTTTTTCCTCTAAGATGGACCAATGCATGTGCAATGTAGTTTTTTAGATAGGTAAAACTATAAGTGATACTTGTGTTTTATCTAGACATTGACTGACCATTTTTTTTAACCAACAGACATCCAAAGGTGGAATTTTAGGCACTCAAAACCACAATCAAGACTTGCGATTTGCTTGTTGCATTTTTTTCGCTACATTATGGTGCACCTCTCTCATGTCCAATAAAATATTACCGTGTATATAAATCGCAGATACGACTTGTGGTTTAGATTCCATCATATATACACCTTCGTTGTACATGGTAAAAAAAAGCATACTACTACTAGTTTTTACTTTGTTGTGGTATTTTCACTTCATTTAATTTTGTTACTCTTTAAATTTTTGTAAAATTTTAGATTACAGTTTAATTTTTTACATAAAAATTTAACATTTAAAAAATTATCTTTTTCCATTTTTAAATCTTTTTTTAAAGTTACATAAAATTATGTTATTTTAAATTTGTATTTTTTAAATTTATTATTTTTAAAAAAAATTCCTTTTTTAACTCTGCTTTTTAAATTTATTTTATTATTTTGTTACGTTTTTTAAACTTTTTTAAAATTTACCTTTTTTTTAAGATTTTACATTACCATATAAGTTTTAAGTTTTTAAATTTTGTTATTTTTTAATTTTTTAAATCTTTTTTAAAGTGACTTTTTTATATGTTATGTTTTTAATTTTTTTTAAAGTTACCTTTTTTACTTTGAAGTTATTTTTTAAAATTTTGTTATCTTTTATTTTTTAAAAAAGAAAATTTCATTACACTTATTTTTTTTTATTTTTTATATTTTAAAATTTTTTTAAAGTTTTTTTAACGTTTATATTTTATGTTACCTTTTTTAAAGTTTCATTACAAAATAATATATAATAAATAAAAAAAAATCACAATATTATATATAAGATAAATAATTAATTAAATGTTATATTATTATTGTTGTAGACCACTTAATATTCTAGGACATCTAATAATATATGACAGTTTCTTCATAGTGGAACTAGGTCTCATCATTTGTCTAATCACGGCAGATCTAGATGCAAGAATTTGACTGAAATCCTTTTCCTTTGTTATATATGGCTGTAGAAGGGAAGAGACATATTTGTGCTATAATATTAGTAGAGGATTCTAAATGAGATGGCTACACTTGCAGTTAGAAATATTGCTCCACCAGTCCCAGTGGTAGCCACCCTAAATGTTGCCTGCCAGTTCTAATATATCTGGATAACCAGACAGATCTAGCTTCGGTGGTTTTTTTCTTCCTATACCTCTCAGTTTTCTTCTGCGCCTTCATATTTTTAAATGATCAAAATTATCCTTATGCATTTTGAGGTGCATGTGTTTCTTCCTATTATTTCTTCTATTCTATTTAATCTTCTTTGAAAGATTTAGATGTCGAATTGGTTCAAAAACCTTACTTAGTCAATATTGAATAAATTTTTAACATAGAACCAAAATATGAAAATTTGTTAGAAATTATCAATTATGTAATTTGAAATGAAATGTATGAAAAGTGATTAGGAAAAGCTTGAAATAGGAATAGGAATAGGAAGAGCATAGAAAAGGCAGTGATTATGAAAAGTTGTGTTTGTTGAAAAAGAGTAGCAATGGAGAAGTTATGTGAAGTACAAAGATGCCCCTGGTTTTGTGAAGGCTACAGCAGGGATGATGATTTGGAATTGGAAGGGAAGTGTGTGAAAGAAAATGGAAGGGGGAAAGCGCGAGGAAGATGGAAGGGTGTTAGGAGGCGAAGAAGTGAGGGTGGAGCATTCTGAGAACCTCCTGGATGGAAGGACGACGAGCAGGTGACTTTAACAAACACATGAGCGCAACCGTCACGCACACACTCGCCTGGTCTTTATCCAAGCCTTCAACACTCTCATCCACCACTTCCAGTAGCTTCCCTCTCTTCCCGCATTGCCTCGCCCATGACACCAGATTCGCACGTTGAAACTCCGATATCGGCGACCCCGTCACCTGAAGCGGCCTCCTCCCTGATACTATTACTAGCAACAAAACCCCCAAGCTGTACACGTCACACTTCTCAGACACCTCTCCGCTGTACCCATACTCCGGAGCAGCGTACATCACTGTTCCTCTCATGCTCCCACTACTATTCCTATTCCTATTCCTATTCCTATTCCTATTCCCTACTATCTCTTCACTCCCTGTTCCAGAATCATAACTGTTACCACTCAACCACCAGTCTACACTACGGCTTCTGTTCCTCTCTCTCTTGTATACATTTACATCTTCTATCTCCAAATCATCTTCTTTTGCCTTCTTCTTCTTTCCCTTTTTCTTTTTCTTCTTCTTCTTCCTGGCAAGCTCTTCAGCGTACTCCTCCCTCCACCATTCCCTGGCCGCCCTTTTCTTTTTCTTTTTCTCTTTCTCTTTCTCCACCGTTCCACTAGTGGAGGCACCAGAAGCGTTCTTCAACTCTTTCGGCCTCACCTCCTTCCCAATCCAATCCATAACGTAATTATCTTTCCAACAATCGTCAAAGGATAGCTCAGTGTTGACGCTCTGGGATTCTAATTCAGAACCAGCGTCGCTCGCAGACTCTTCCTTTTTCGTGTCATGGGATTTGAAGCGGGCGAGGCCGAAGTCGGCGAGTTTGGCCGAGAAGGAGGCGTCGAGAAGGATGTTACTGGGCTTGATGTCGCCGTGGATGATGGGGGGGTCCAGGGAGTGGAGGTAGTGGATTGCTTCGGCCACGTCCACGATAATGGAGAAGCGGTTTTTCCACAGACTCAGCTGGGGGACCTTATTGCGGAGGAGAGCGTCGTGGAGGTTGCCGTTCTGCATCAGCGGGTACACCAGCAGGAAACGCCCTTCTTTCGGCTCCGACGAGAATCCGATGGCGGGGACCACCAGAGGGGACCGGAGTCTCGACGCGAAGAACACCTCGTTGTGGAACTCGCGCTCGCCCTGGAGGGAGGCCGAGTCCATCAGCTTCACGGCCACGGCGTCTCCGCCCAGGCTGCCCGAGAACACGGGGCCGAACCCCCCGTGGCCCAGCCGAGTGGCAAACGAGTTCGTGGCGCGCCGGAGGACGGGAAAAGAGAACGAGTAAGGGGGGCTGGAGTCCGAGGGGGAGGGGGTGGTTCGTTTACGCTTGCGGAGACAGAGGACAAATAAAAACAAGAAAGAGCAAACGGAAGCGTACAGAGGACCGTGGTTGTCATCGTGGGGAGGCGCTGCAGACGTCGACAGTGGTCGAGATGGCATGCTCAATTTATGCTTTATGTGTAAGGGGTGGAAACCAAACAACAGGGAAAGCAGCGTATGAAAAACAGGGGATCAAGGAGAGGCTTTGAGTTAGGGAGCTGTGTGTCTCACCACACCGTTTCTTTCTTTTTTTGGATTGGGACGCCACACACTACAAACTGGTCTTTTTTGCCCTTTCTTTACCTCTTTTTCCCCTCTAACAGGACTGTAGGATCAATTTCTGTGCAGACAATAATCTCTTCATGCAAAACCACTTTCCAATATTTCTATTCTTATCACATTTGTTTGTCTTCTCCCTAGGTAAAACACACCCTCCTTGCTCAACCACAACCCAAATAACATTTTCAATTTCCATGAATTTCATTTTCTAAAAGTAACTTTCATGTGTATTTAAAAAATAACATATATATAACTTGTGTTAGTCTATACACTACACCCAGAAAGATAACAGAAAAAAAAAACGCAACTGTTGTATGTGATAGTTTAATGTAGCAAAAATCAAGACTTGTGAATATTTATATATGTAATATAATTTTTTAATTCAACTTGCTTACCAACACTGTTTAATTTTTTATTCATGATTGTAGAAATAAAGGGAAAAGCTTTTATTTTAGCATAAAGTTGAAACTCATAGATGACGTGTAATAAAATAAAAATGAAAAAAAAAATAATTTTTAAGAAATGGAGAAGATACAGGTTATCCTTTGTGATACTCATGTGTTCGTTACTCTACCTGTAAACGCGGTCCCTTCTGAGATTTTATGATTCTTGCTTACCATTATGAGTGTAAATTATTGTCTATATTTCATTCATAGCTGCTTTCTAGATTCTACATTCATAAAGTTTTGTTCCCTACTTTCTTTCGTTACAAGGAAACTGCACCAGAAATAAAAATATTAATTATTACAATTTCTTTATCGTTTTAATTTTTCATGACGAACAATGAATAACGATAAGGTAAATTTGTCAATAGTAGGTTTGACCATTTGGATCCAACACCATTTATAAAAGTATTTTTATTGGTGACTATTTATAAAAATATTTTAGGTTTAATTCTCATTGTGATGTTTTATTGCTTAATTATCTATAAATACTTTTGTTAAAGGGATTTAGCATAGGGTATGAGTTATTATAAATCTGTCTTTAAATCTTATGAGGATCAACAAAAAAAATCTATAAATATTTTTTATTTTTTATTTTTTATAGAGGTTAATTTTATTTTAAATTTTTTATTGTTTCAATATTAATGTGTGATAGAAGTGAAAAAAATTATAGCTTAAAATTATACGTTTTATAGGTAATTTTTTTAATGAAATAAAACTCTAAAATGATTTTTGTTAAAATTGGTATGCTACCATATTAATATATTAATTTGTTTTCATCATTAAATCAATTTTTTAAATTTTAAGATGTAATCACGTTAAACAAAAATAAATTTATAACGTACTAATGTTTGAAAAAACAAAAACAGTTTTTGAGGTTGTACTCTTCTCCTTTCTAATTCAAACATGAGACAAATTCCCTAGATTGGTAATGGGAAAACTTGTGTTCCACCTATCATGATCTGGTTTCCTTTTGATTGATTCACTTTGTAGTTTTGTAATTATCAACTTGTAAATGTTGGTCAACTCGATCCTAAAAATATATAAAAATTCATATGTCGTGGCCCTTGAGTTTCTCATTTTGGTAGTAGATTACAAAATAAAATGTTAAGTAAGTTTGTCCTAATTTGCCTGAAGAATATTTTTAAGGGAATTGTTACGACAATTCTTCTGAATCGACCCTTGACTAGGTAGCTACCTCGTAATATGAATTATTTTATTATTAGTTTCCCGTGTAATTGTAAAGGACGTGTATGGGCACTTTAGAATGCATAAGCAGAGCAGGCACTACAAATTATTAATATACGTCAAACCTTGCTATTTTTAAACCATTATTTAATTAACCAAAACTCATAATGGAATCCGTGTGGTTTTAGTCAAAGAAATATTATGTGGAAAATTCCAATCTCTAAAGCATAATCTTTTCGTTTGTTCAGATTGTAGGCATATATAGCCACCACACGTGCTCATTCTTAATATAATACCCAATATTCTTAAGTTTGATTCTTCTCTTAATTTTTTACATGACTTTAATGTTCCATTATTTTAATTTAATTTTCAACATGATATTTAATATTTACCAAAAATATTTACTTGTTTAAACATGTGATTTAAAAATTACAAAAACCAAACTATCAAATTAAATTGTTTTCAGTTTTTTTTTTTTCAATTCAATTTTGTTCAGTTTTAAACACGTTTAAAGTATATAAATTTAAGGATTTTAAAATTTAAAAATATCTAAAAACAAACCAATAATAGGTATGTAGTTTACATATAAACTTAGAGTTATAAAATATCACATATATTTTACATTTAAATGGTGCATGTACGCCTCCTCAATTACATGTAGATCTCTTTAAGAGAGTAAGTATATTTAAAAAAGATATAGTAAATTCCTCAAGTAGTATATGAAAAATGTTAAGGTGGCTGTTAAATCTTTGAAAAATATTATTTAGCGCATTAGTTCCATAAATTTTTTAAAATGTTACTTCTTAAAACGTGTTTTAAAGTGTTGTCCAAAACATTTTTTTAATGATCAATTTGCGCATACATAATCTTCCGTAAACCCAGATTAAGGAACCGATTTGCCTTTACATTTCTTTAAAGAATATAAGCGTCAACTCTTGTAACTTTCAGGTATCAAAATAATAGTTTACTAAAGATTATAAACAATATTAAAATATGATTTTTTTATTACAAATAAACGAGATTAATTATTTTTAAACCAAACATTTTTCACTAAATTTATCCAAACAAAAAATAATTTTAACTATAATCCATTATACATATAATTAGTATTGTGCAAAGGTTCAAAGGTTGATTTTAGATATTTTTTATACTTTTTTCGCTAATATGTGAATTGCGTGGGTTTTTTTTTAAAAAATACAATTTTTTTATCATTAAAAAAGATTACAGAAAAGCAACAAAAAAAAAGAAGATAAAAAGAATAAACTAATGCCTAACAAAATATACTCCAAGAGTATCAACAAATAACAAGTAAAGAATCTAATGAGGACAAGATCCTAACATTTTCAATGTATAATGTTCAGAAGAGTTGTGCTTAACTAACCAATCTGCTACCTAGTTATCTTCCTATAATACATTATTAAAAGAAATTGTCCAATCTTGATGAACAAGAGAACCAATTCTATTAACAATAGCTACATAAAGGTGGGTAAAATGCGGGCATGAATTCTGTAATTAGCTTTAAGACCATCAATAAATCAGATGCACAAATTAACTCCTTGAAACTTGCTTCCCATGCTACACTTATGCCACGGTATAAACCAAGAAGTTTGACCTTCATATTAGTAGTAATACCACAATTGCCAAAGAAGCCCAAGACCCAGTAACCAAAAGAGTCACGAATAACACCATCAAACCCAGATATTCCTGGGTTGCCACAAGAAATGTCATATGTATTAACTTTCACCCTTGATCCATTTGGAGGCGTCAAAAAAGACCAACCATTAACTATTATTGCTAGATGATACATGAGTGTCCTGTAGACAAAGAACAGTAGCATTCACTTGATTCACCACATGCCACCAAGTTCAAGGTTGATTTTGGAAGATATCATTGTTCCTAGCTTTCCACAAAAAACCAATAAGCAGAAGCAAATACCACCCTTTTAAGACCTTTCAAATGAGCCACATACCAAGTTTCCTCATCCATATTACAGAAGTCAGTAGAGCGCATCATACCAAACATATCTTATCCAAATCTATCCCACCTAAAAGTAGTCTTGCAATAAGTCAAGTTATGACTATTCCTCCAAAAGACACCTGAAATAAAAAAGGTTAGTAAAAACATGTCGTTTATAGCAGAAAGAATTTATAGGAAGGCTCTCGTGAAGAATGAACCACAAGAAATGTTTAATGGAGTCAAGTAGGTTTAGCTTCCAAGTCTAGGTCCATCCCCTAGGAACAAGCCACCAGTAGCAGATTTGACAGAGTATGTTCAACTGTTCGTAAGGCTCCATATTAGTTGGTTAGTTGTATTGTCATCTAGAACAACATCCACCATTTGAAGCTTAATATTGTCAGGAATATTAGTTTGTAGCATACTTTAAACCCAAACACCATCCACAAGAACACCGTTGATGCATATATGAGAGTCACTAATATCCACATAATCCACATGCATTCCAATAAGGCCAACAGGAAGCCATGCATAAAAGAAAAGTAAGATTGCTCATTTCTCGACACGATAGACGAAAACAACTCTTAGAGAATCCAAGGTTGTAAGAATGGAGTTCTATGTGTAAGAACAATATTGGGGAAGAGTAGCTTCTAACATATTGGTGTCTTTCAGGTACTTGACTGTTAATAGTTGGACCCCATAGCTTGAATGGCTCATGCATAAAAGACCATGAGTGTTTGCTTAAAAGAGCTATATTGACTTCATGAGTAAAGGAAGATAGTTCCATGACTATTTCATTAACAACTTTGTAGTTATATACCACATTACATAAAAGATAATAGACTAAAATCAAGGAAACTACTTATAATATGAAACTGCTTTTAAAAAATAATAGATATCCTAGGTTATATCTATGGTAACTAATTTATGAACCTCTATACTATATTATGACTAAGTACATAATATCATATATTCTATTCCAAAAATCTACAAACAAAATCAATGGAAGACCCTTTGTAAAAATATCAGCAATTTGATAACGTGACGACACATGTAAGACTCGAACTTTCCCTCGAGCAACCTTTTTGCGGAAAAAATGAATATCCATCTCGATATGTTTGGTGCATTGATGTTGAACTGAATTTCCAAAGATATATATCGCACTAAGATTATCACAATATACCAATGTAGCTTTTCGAATTGGGCCATGAAACTCTAGAAGAAGGTATCGTAGCCAACAAGACTCAGAGACCATATTAGCAACGCCTCTATATTTCACCTCCGCACTAAATCGGGACAGAGTAGCTTGCTGTTTAGCGGATCAAGAATTCAAATTATCACCAAGAAACACACAATAACCAGATGTGGAGCATCGAGTGTCTAGGCACCCACCCAATCAACATTTGTATAAGAAAGAACAGTAAATGTGGATGATGAATAGAGATGTAAGTCATGATTAAGAGTATCTTGTATGCACCACACAATGCACTTAAAATCGTGCATATGTGCCTTCCTCGGGTCATGCATGTATAGACACACTTGTTGCACAACATAATCAATATCAAGTATTGTGAAGTGAGATACTAAAGCGCCCCTGCAAGGCTTTGATACTAAAAAAGATTGGCATATGGTGTGCCAAGATTAACACCAAGTTGTGGTTTAGTATCAACTAAAGTATGAGACGATTTACAAGATGTCATGTCAGCCTGTTCAATGATATTGGTTGCGTACTTCTGCTAGGATAGAAAAAGACCACCTGCATGATAGGTGACAACTATACCCAAAAAATAACTCAATGACCCTAAATCCTTCATATCAAATTCAGAGCTAAGAAGTCATATGATCGATGTACAGGTAGCAATAGAGGAGGTTGTCAATATAATATCATCCACATACAAAAAAATGTAAGTTGTAGTTGTACCGTTCTAATAAATAAAGATAGAATGATCAAAAGTACTATGAAAAAACCCAATAGCATAGACATAATAAACAAATCGTTGATACCAAACCTAAGGGGTTTGTTTGAGCCTGTATAGAGATTTCTTCAACAGACATACATGATGAGGATGATCTGGGTCCTTGTAATTGATAAGTTGATGCATGTAGACAGTCTTTTTGAGTTTTCCATGCAGAAACACATTCTTCACGTCAAGTTGGTGAATGAGTCATGCATTAGATATGACTAAACTAAGAATAGTGCGAATAATTGCTAGTTTGACTACAGACTAAAAGTGTCTTCATAATCCACACCAACCTGTTAAGTTTTTCCATCACCTACAAGTTGGCCCTTATGCCTCTCAAACACACCATCAAAATTTTCTTTATGAGTAAAAATTTACATAGATTGAATCACATGAACATCAGGTGGACAAAGTACTAACATCCACGTCTTATTTTTAATAAGAACATTAAATTCATCATCCATGGGCAATTTCCAATTCGGGTTACGAAAGGCAAACACATGGTTATGTGGTAAAGGAGATTTAATGACAATAATGTGAAGGTTTAATTGTTGTTTGAGTTTGAAAATCTCATGTTGACTACATTTCATAGGTCGCAAAACCGAAATGGGTAAAGAAGTAGATGATGGGTTGGGTGATGGTATGTGAGAAGTGGGTGAGGTAGTGGGATAGGTAGTTTGGGAGATTAAGTGGTTGATCACGTAAAAGAGAGCGACTATCATCCATGAAATTGTAAGTATGAGGTCGTGGATTGTGTAATTTAGGGAATTGGGTCTCATGAAAAATCACATGACAACTGAGTATGATTTTACGAGAGGACAAATCATAGCACCTGTAACCACAATGATGAGATGGGTATCCTAGAAACATACATGGAGTGGACTGAGCCTGAAGTTTGTTTATGGTAGTAAAGGGAATAAAGAATCTTGAGTGGTGACTGATATGTTGATTTTTATTTGGAAGAATGTTAAGAACATAAGTTGTAATTTGCAAAGCATGACACCAAAATGAAGGAGGTAAAAAGACATGTACAAGTAAAGTATAAACAATTTTATTAATTTTACGAATTTTTCTTTCATATTTCTCATTTTATGATGATGTATATGGACAAGAAAATTGTAACAATAACCCTTGTTTTTTGTAAAACTCCCAAATGGTCCATTACCAAATTCCTTACCATTATCACATTGTATGTTCTTTACATCGCGTTCAAATTAAGTGTGAATGAATGCTCTAAAGATAGAAAAGTAGAAAAAAACTTGAGACTTTTTAGACAACAGAAATGTCCAAAAAAAATTAGAGTAGTCATCCAACAACAAAACATAATAATGATGTCCCAAAGAACTCAAAACAAAAGATGTCTAAATATCAGTATATATATTATCAAAAGGCATAATAATGTAAGACTTAGAAGAAACAAATGGTAACTTAACATGTTCTTTACATCGCGTTCAAATTGAGTGTGAATGAATGCTCTAAAGATAGAAAAGTAGAAAAAAAACTTGAGACTTTTTAGACAACGGAAATGTCCACGAAAAATTAGAGTAGTCATCCAACAACAAAACATAATAATGATATCTTGAAGAACTCAAAATAGGAGATGTCTAAATATCAGTATGTATAATATCAAAAGGCATAACAATGTAAGACTTAGAAGAAACAAATGGTAACTTAACATGTTATTTACATCGCGTTCAAATTGAGTGTTAATGAATGCTCTAAAAATAGAAAAGTAGAAAAAAACTTGAGACTTTTTAGACAACGAAAATGTCCACAAAAAATTAGAGTAGTCATCCAATAACAAAACATAATAATCAAAATAGGAGGTGTCTAAATATTAGTATGTATAATATCAAAAGGCATAACAATGTAAGACTTAGAAGAAACAAATGATAACTTAACATGTTATTTACATCGCGTTCAAATTGAGTGTTAATGAATGCTCTAAAAATAGAAAACTAGAAAAAAACTTGAGACTTTTTAGACAACGAAAATGTCCACAAAAAATTAGAGTAGTCATCCAACAACAAAACATAATAATGATCCCGAAGAACTCAAAACAGGAGATTTCTAAATATCAGTATGTATAATATCAAAAGGCATAACAATGTAAGACTTAGAAGAAACAAATGGTAACTTAACATATTTCCCAAGAGAACAAGAGTGACAAATATGAGAACTATGATTTTTATGACACTCAATAAATTTATTTTGTCTAAGAGAATCTAAAACAGATGGTCCTGGATGACCTAAACTAGCATGCCATAATGATAGAGATGAAACAGTAAAATTGAAAGAGTAGTAACTCGATAAAATCGGAATAAATTCGCGAGTAGACTCGTGAACAAATTTCTTGGGTGATGTTTTTCTATGATCACTCTAATTTTGAGTGTTTTGAATATAATTTGTTTTTATGTCTAAAAAGATTTTGAAATTTTTAGTGTTTTGACTCTAATTTCTACTTATTTAGAATAATTTAGATTTATTACGTGAATTTGAACTTATTGTGTATTAAAAACATTTAATTTTTATGTGATTTATAGTCATATTTTTAATAGAGTAAACTCTTACGATTCTACAAATCGAGCTTACAAGTTGAATTTACTAAACTCTTATGAGTTTATGTAGACTCTCGATTGTGTGCGTGTGTAGTATGTACACCTTTTTGTGGCAACTCTGTTTCATCTTGAAGAGACGATGCAATAAAGTTCATGTCACCATTAGAAACACTACCAAGCAACATATGAAATTTGTCTCCTAAAATAGCTGGAGTACGTAGGAGTTTAGGTTTGATGCCAAGTCCAAATTCCATTGCATGAGAAACAATGACATTAGGAAGGTTAATATAATTAAATTTAGAGTTTAATTGGTATATAATGTCAGTAACTAGTAACTAGTAATAAATTTATAAGAAGTCATGATTGACTGTCAATGTAAAGATTTTTACACTGACAGTCATGACTTTTCATTTATGAGACTTACTTTTAAAGTAGTAACTAGTAAAGTCAATAAATTTACTATAAATGAATGGTCATGATTGATTATCAGTGTAAAAAAATTTTACACTGACCATGTATACCAATTAAACTCTTAAATTTATCACCCGTGGGGACCACCAAAATTTCCTTAGGCCTTTTTATTTTTTTAGAGAAATGTGAGGTTTGTTGATTTGGAATGACTAGAATCCCCTAACAAAGGATATTTTTCCTTTTTCTTCCCCTTATCTTTAATATTGGTAACCAGAAATCCTACTTTGATTTTTTTGGTAGATTATTCCTTTGTGGTTTCCATTTTACAATCGTTCAGTCACCGTGTAACAGTTCCTCAAATTCTAGGTCACCATAATTGATTTTTATGATTGTTCTCATTATTTGTGTGACAATTATTGGGTGCAATAACTGCGGTGGTACGTGGCACTGCAAACGATGGTGGCTCAACATTTGCTATCACACCATCTTCCTCCCGGCCGTCTTTCATCTGGGTAACCTCGTGCTGCAATACCCTTTCTCAAAAGAATTGAATTAGGCAAATGAAAAACTCAATTCATTATTTCAAAGAGTTACAAACGCACAAGCACTATATATAACAATAGTTTAATACCTATATATACATACGATCACAGTAAAAGAATAATTACAATTCTTTATATACATAATTTTTAAATTATTAATTAGTAAAATTAATAAATTAATTATACATCAATGGTTATGATTAACTATTAGTAAACTAACTAACTATATATACATGACTTTTAAAAGATTAATTAGTAAAATTAATAAACTAACAATTCTTTATAAGTGTTTTTCTCATATAACAAAGGCTTAAGGTAATTGAAAGAAAGAGAGAGGCAATTAGACAGTTGGAATAAACTAGTTAAGAAGACTAGAGTAAAAGGTCCAGATTACAAAGCCCACTAAAGCAAAGTTCTTAACAGCTAAAACCCTCCTCAAACTTAAGGTGAAGAATTTTCACAAGAAAAATCCTTCACCTTGAGTTTGGACTTAAGAAAAAGAAACCAGGTAGCTGAGAGAGGGTTAGTAAAGACATTTGCCCATTGATCAAGAGTAGGAATGTGGAAGATCTTGAGTTGTTGGGACAAAACTTGTTCACGCACAAAAAACACATCAATTTCCATATGCTTAGTGGCTGAGATATAAACTGACAGACTTTGTTGACAAAGTAGCTAAGTTTAGGTCTGGTGAGAGTGACATATTGTAAAGCACCCATCACAAAGCGATACAGGTTGGATCAGAAAACAAGTCAAAGCCTGTTTTCGACAGTTTGCAGGAAGAGACCATGGGAGAAGAGATGGATTGAGTCTTATCCCTTCTAGTCTTATAAAGGAGATCATGTATGTATTTGCTTTGAGCTAACACAATAGTGTTGTCCTTCAAATATTTGACTTCAAGACCAAGGAAGTAATCCAAATTACCAAGCTGTTTGAGAGAAAATTCAAAATTCAGCTGAGAGGTAAAATAAGAGGAACAGAATTCCCAACGATAATAATGTTATATACATACTAACAAGTAAACCACACAATGTTGTTGTCTATAAAAGAATAGTGAAGGGTCACAGATGCTGCCAGTGAAACCAAACTTAACTAGAGTAGTTTGTAGACGACTAAACCATTGACACGGAGCTTGGCAAAGACCATAAAAAGCCTTGTGCAATTGGCACACCAGATGTTTGTTAGAAGTTTCAAATCCAAGTGGCTGAAGCATATAAACCTCCTCATGTAGAATGCCATTTAGAAAGGCATTATTGACATCCAATTGAGAAATGTTCTAACCATGAGTAACAGCAAGGCTCAAAATTAATCGAATTGTAACAGGTTTCACAACTGGAGAAAAGATTTCATGGAAATTAAATCCATGAACTTCGTGAAATCCTTAGCAACTAAGTGAGCTTTGAACCTGTTAATGGTGCCATCGACATTCTCTTTGACATGAAAAACCCATTTACAACCAATAGCCTTTCTATGGGAAGATAAGGGAACTAAATCCCAAGTGTGATTAGTTATAAGAGCTTGATATTCAACTTCCATAGCCTTGAGCTATTGAGGATCAACAAGAGCCTGTTTAACATACTATGGTTTTGAGTGATTCAAAAGCAAAGCAAGGCGAAGTTTAGGTTTATAGATACTAGACTTTAATATTGTTTGCATAGGGTCATTGTTGACAGCATTATAAGAGGGCTGAATATTATTTATGGAGGTTGAAGGGTTAGAATCAAACACAAAATGAGTCTAAGACAATGAAATGGGCTGAGAACTATCAGGAGATGACTCAACAAAAGGCAAGGACACAAAACAAGAAGTGTTAATGGTATTAGAGTTTACAAGAAGAGTAGGAAGGGACAAATTTAGAGTTTGAGAGAAGTATTAGGTGAGAGAAGAGGAGGAAACTTGAGCCTTGGGAAACAAAATGGAATAAGGAAACTTGAATTCATTGAAGATTACATCCTTTGAGATGAAGATTCTACGAGCTAGACAAACATTTATAGGCTTTGTGAGTTTGTAAGTACCCCAAGAACAAATATTTTTCAAACCTGAAACTAAGTTTATGAGAGTTATATGGCTTCAACAAAGGGAAACAGGCACAACCAAAGGTTTTCAGGAACTTATAGTCAGGTTTAGTGTTGAAAAGGGTGGTGTATGGAACAACAAATTGTAAAGCTATATTAGGAAGTTTATTAATGAGATAAACTGCATTTTGAAAAGAAAAATTCCAAAACGGAAGAGGTAAGGCAACATGGTGAAGAAGGGTAAGACTAGTATCAACAATGTGTCTATGTTTATGCTTAACCATACCATTTTGATGATGAGTGTGGGGACATATTGGCTTATGGAGAATACCATGACTGGCTAGAAACGAGGTGAAGGGTCGAAACTCCCTTCCCCAATCAGACTGTACCATTTGATGTGAGTGTTTAATTGAAGTTCAACCATAAATTTGAATGATTGAAAAACATGTAATGCATCAAACTTGGTGCGAAGGGGATAGATCTAAGTGTATTGAGAAAAAGCATAAACAAAAGCAACACAATAGGCGAAACCAGAAAAAGAGGTAACATGTGCAGGCCCCCACAAATCAGTGTATACAAGTTGAAGAGGAGTAGTGTATACAGTATAGGAAGTAGGAGAGGAGAGGTGATGAGACTTTCCAACACAACATGAATTGTAGAAATCTGAAGCATTTTTATTTATAGATGTGATCTTCCAATGATTGAGTACAAGTTTAAGAATATGAGAATTAGAATGGCCAAGCCTAGAGTTCCATAGACTACTAGAAGTAGAAACAATATTGGACAGAATGTTAAGAGTACAACTGAAAGCATTTGAGGAAAAAACTAGAGCAACAAGACTAGAATGAGACAACAACATAGAAGGCTGACAAAGCTGGACAACAGGAAATGAATACAGACCATTAACACCAGCATGACCCTGTAGAAGAACTTCATGTTTTGTCTGACATTTCACAAGACACAAGTGAGGATTAAATTTGAAATAAACAGAGATATCTCTGGCAAACTGACTCACACTTAAGAGATTTTTAGTAATAGCAGGAAAAAGAAGCAAATTACTAAGAACAAAGGAGATTTTGGGGTTTAAAGAAGATGGAAAGGATGAAACACCAGTTCTAGAGACATGTAGATTTGGTCAAGACCCTCAAAATGGCTAAACTGGTAAATATTTTGAGAGGAACCAGTAACATGGTGGGAGGCTCCAGAGTTAGGATCCAAGTAGAGTCAGCTTCAGCAAAGTGATGTTGAGTGGTGGTGTCCGCAAGCATAGCACTAAGTGAGGTATTAGGTTTCATACTAGGTTTGGTGTTAGGATTAACCCAACTGTTGGAACCTCTGGTGAAAGGTTGTTGTGTGGTTGAATTATACAAAACCAAAGAGTCAAACAATTGATATAATTCCTCACACTGAAAGTGACACATATTAGCAGTATAGCCAAACTTCAAGAAAATTTGGCACTGAAAGTTAGCATAGCGTCCACAACCACAACCATGAGCAGGAGCAACACTACAATGAGCACTAACACAGTCAACAGAAGCACTATAAACACAACCATGATAGCCAAATGAGTTTCCATGAGAGAAGGAGGCATCGCGAGATGTGTAATTAACAGAGGGAAATTGCATTTGTTTGAAGCAAATATTGCGAGACTAAAAGGATAAAAGTTGTGCATTTGAAAATACACATGCATTATGTCCCAAACCTGATATGAGTGCTTTGCGCCAAGAACACGAGATAGAATTGACTTGGACAAGGTAGATTGACGCCAAGTAAGTAGAACTTGGTCTTGAACTTTCCATGCATCATACTCTGGATTAACACGATTCGAGATGTGATCATCATTAGAGAGAAATTGAGGAGGAATTTAAGGATTAACGAAGAATCGATGAAGAGGATGTGATTTTATCACTGCTTCAACTTGTTGTTTCCAGTGAAGATAATTGGATTCGTCGAGTTTATCAGTAACTGAATTCCATAACAAATGTGAATGCGCAGTGGAAGAAGGGACAAAAGCCATGGCAGAATCAGAGATAAGCATCGAAACAAAGCAGAGAAAGCAAGAAGAGGGACTAAGGTTTGGAGAAAAATTTCAAAGAAAATGCTTTGAAAGTAAGGCTTTGGATACATCTCAAAAGAATTGAATTAGGGAAATGAAAAAGCTCAATTTATTATTCAGAGAGTTACAAATGCACAAGCACTATATATAAGAAAGGTTTAAGCTAACAAAAAGAGAAAGAGAGGTTGTTAAACAATCAGAACAAACTAGCTAAGAATAGTAGAGTAAAAGGCTCACAGTACAAAGTGCACTAAAGCAAAGTGCTTAACAGTTAACACGAGTGATGGCAAAAAAATCCGCGCCCGCAGATACCCGTGGATAAAATCTGCAAAAATATATGCACGGATAGTATAAATGGGTACCTGCTACCCGCGGGTACAAGTTTTTTCTACCCACTCCTTAACGGGCATGAGTACGAGTTTTTGGAAAATAAATCAAATTAAAATATTAATTATCAAAATTCATTGATATCAATCTTATTTTTTTAATGAAAAATTCAAAGTTAATAAAATTATTTATTAAAAAAATGTCGATAATATAAAATAAATATTTTATTTGTATTAAATATTTTCTAATAATATATTATATTAATCTACTTTTAGATCTAATTAATGTTGTAAAAACTAGTATAATTTTATTTTTAGATTTTCTAAAAAATATATTATTTATTTGATAAAACTTCTTATAAAAAATATATAATTTTTTAAAAAAAAATTAAAATTACTCATGGGTACTTATGGATACCCGCAGGTATTTCTATAACGGGTACCTGATAAGTTTTTAATGGGTAATCAGTACCCGTACCAATTCTGACCCGTTATCATTTTTAGTTAACACCCATAAACATTGGCGAGAAAGATGTCCTTATATTCAAACATATTCCACTTTGTACCAAAACTCTTTGAGCCATACATGACCAGCAACCAGTTTGGTGAGATCAATCTCATCATAGTAGATTAAATTCAATCATGGAAAGCGTATCCATACAAGAGTTTTGTCGATAGTCGCTTTGAAGGAGATAAAATTGGATGACCATGTACATATTATGAGATGGTGATAAAAAATCATTTAGGGACCTTCCTCAATCACTTTATTATGATCCTCCTAGATATCGAACCTGACAATATAATAGCCATTAATATCCAACAATTCAAAACCTGCCTTCAATTTTCATTCGGTGTAACTTGTCTCACATGACATCAAAACCAACTTGTTTGCCTAAGAGTTTGATCATCAGGGCATCCTGCCAAGGGGCATAATGGCCCCAAACACAAAGTCATCAATAGGGTTAAGAGAATTATTGTCTTCAAATTCAAACTGAGCTAGATTCTCCTTAAACATATCAATTTGAGGCCTAATAGTTACAACCTCTTTGTGTGCTAAAAATTTATCTCAAAAAGAAACCTTAGACTTGTCACCGTTGTTGCCATTTGGTGGTTCATTATCGAGGCCCAAGCCATTCCTGAAACCTATAGAGAAACCTTGACCTGAAACTCGAGCCATAAGAATGAGAAATTATTTAAATTTTAAACTTTAAAAATACAATTGTATGCGTATCTTGGAACCTCATTTTTGTCATAAAGCATAAAAGCTAGGCTTTTCTTCCGATACTTCTCATTTTTCTTTGGAACCTCCATATTTTTCTAAATCACCAAATTATCCTTATGCATGTTGAAGTGTAGTCGTTTCACGAAAAGTTCCAATCCACAAAACATCCAAATCCATGTTTTTTAGTCGTCTTCTACCACATCTTCTTCAAAAGGCTTGAGTTTTGAGTCAAGTAAGATGACAAAGATAATCTTACTAAAGATCATGGTGATTTAGATTCTTTAAAAATATACTTTTGTAATACAAGTTTGGATTAGAAGTATGTTTGGTTTGTCATTTCAGTTAGTTGAAAGTTGAAAAGCTAGTTGAAATAATTTCAGCTCTAGTTGGATAACAATTTTTTCAAAAAACACTATTTCAAGTAATTTTTTCAAAAGATCTTCTATTTTCAATTACTAGCTGATTTTCTTTTAGAACTTTACCTTTCATTCATTAATGTATTATCCCTTATTAATTCCCTTTCTTCGACAAACCTCTTTCTCCTTCATTTTTCCCTCATTTATTAATGTAATTATAGTAATTTATATTTTAAATATATAAATAAAGAAAATTATAATTTACATATGTAATTTAAAACTTATATATTTAATTATAAAAAATTATAATTTTAATATATAATTATAGTGATTTATAATTTAAATAGGTAATTACATAAATTTATAATTTAAATATGTAATTATAGAGGAGTTATAATGTTGGTCTGATGGTAAAGTGAAGAGGTTGGGGAGGGAGTGGGTTCGAGTCCCTCAACTAAAAAAAATTACAATATTAACATTTGGCTTCTAAAAAAATATGTAATTATAGGAATTTATAATTTAAATATATAATTTATTTATTTATTAAACTATGTTATAATTATTCTATATGCCACATTGTTGATCTAATAGTTAATATTGTTCTTATTTATCATTTTACAACTTTCAACTAATTAATTAGCTAGTTTTATCAAACACTTATAACTAGTTTTTCAGCTAATTTTGTCAAACATCCTAAGTAATCCACACTTATAAAAAGCATTTGTATTACTTATTAAAAATTTCCATATGAGGTAATTTGAACTTGTAAAAAAATAGATTTTAATGAAACTTAATTATGTGAAAAAGAAAACCTCTAGATTACTAATCCAGACTTAGAAAAAAATAAATTTTAATGAGTGGTAGTCCGAATTTGAAAAAAACTACATTCAGATTACCTATTTCAAAGAGTCACTTAAGGATATTTTATTTCTTTAAGAGATGGATGAAAAAATTTATAAAAATATAAATAAAAATATCTCATAAATCATTACAGGCCATGGACATGTTATTATTCTATAGACTATAAAACTAGTCAATATAATTTACAAAACAAGTCAGTTCAGTTTTATAAAATTAAGTAAATCTACAAAATAAGTAGGTTTAATTTTTTTTTCCTATGTGCGCTCTTGGTATACAGGGATTATTACATACCATTTATGACATAATCCATTATAATGTTTACATGTGTTTAATATAAGCAAATATATGAACTAGTATGATTTTCTTTCATTTCGAAGATCTACTAAAAAATACTTTTAGTTATTTAATTTTGAATTTTATCAAAAATTAAATTAGACTATTTCTTCTGTTTATTTCACAGTCCCCAGATTCATTTTCTCCTTTCTATTTCGCTTTCTCTAAATCGAAGAAGCAAACAACATGGAATACTAACAAATTAGAAAGTGGAAAGTATAGGATGTGCGAAGGTATGCAAAAGGAGAAAACACTTTGGTGATTCACAACAATGTTTTCCAACTAATCTAGAAATGAAAATGCCATAAAGAAGTTTTTAAGGATTCGACATTGAACTTTTCTATAAATCAAACCTTGAAAGGTTGCTGCAAAACGGATAAACAGAGGGAAAACATAAACAGAGCAAAACCGTCATAGAAGGTTCTTCCAAAAGCATAGAGAGGGGGAACAAAATAGCTGGGGGAGGTGGATTTAGGGTTTGTGACATAAACAAAATAAGTAATCTAAACTCTAATATTAGCTTTCTAGTAAAATTAAAAATTAAAAAATTAAAAATATTTACTACTTGGTCTTTCAAATTAAAGAAAATCACCCAAGTTCATAATATACTAATTATAAGCATTATAATACAGGTCATGTTGCCAAAAGCACACAAATAAAAACCTTCACTTTTTACTTAAGTATGATATAAATATTATGTCATCAGTTCAGTTGACATAGCACTATTAAAATGTTGAGGCAAGTGTTTTTTTTTTAATAAAAATATTTTAAACTTGGTCTGATGGACTCTAAAATTAAAAATAGCATAAAAGGGGTTAGTAGAGTGATGATGATCCACGGGAACTCCTTTTCTCATTCCTTCCCTAATTCCTTTTCCCACCTCGAACACCTCGTGAGATAGTGTCTAACAATGATTCTTTCAACATTAATCGACGTTCACTTTATTGGTCGCTCTCAAAAAATTGAAATTTTATGTGGTAAAATAAAAAACACTTATATTACATGCAGTAAAAAGTTAATTAAGTCAAATAATTGACTAAATGTACAAATTAATTAGTTCAGTTAATTATTTATAAAATTTATTCAAATTTATGTAGTTAAATTTAGTTTAGATTTCAATTAATTCGGTTAAAAGAGTAAACTTTTTAAACAGTCCTAAATTTATAGGGCGTGCTTAATTGGTGGACGAGAATATGCACTAATTAAAGTAGATATGCTAAAGAGAGGTAGGAACTGTGAACCGTAGTTTCCACTTGTCGCCAAACAGCAAAGCAATCGACTTTGAGTTTCACACTCTCTTACCTTCCTAATCAATTTTTTTTTTCCCATTTTTCTACAGAAAAAACCAAATCCAACTATCACGTTTGATTTGAAAAAATATTTATTTTTATTTTTTAAAGACAGTTTTTATGTTTAAATTTTTAATATTTAAAAAATATATTTATCTTTATTTAATATTTTTTTATTTTCAAAAGATAATATTATAAAATTTAATTAATTTTAGTAAAAATATTATAAAATATTTATATATAATTTAAAATATATTTATATATTTTTATATAATTATAATATTGTTATTATGTTTTTATATTGTTTTAATTTTTAAAAATTTTTTATTTTTTATTTTCAGTTTTTTTATAAATACTTTTAAAATAAATATTTTTTAATTTACAACCAAGCATATTTTTATTCATGTTTTCTATAAAATAAAAACAAAAAACATTCATGATGTTTATAATTTCAAATCAAAATAATGATCAGCAAAGCATTTATCAACTAGGTCCTGACTCCTGTTACACATTATAGATAATCGGATTCTTTAAACACATTTTAAGATCACTGTTTTAATTATTTTTTTTCACTGTATATATAGAAAACTCGTTGATATTATGGCATAAACAAGAAAACTATATATTCTACAATATAACGAAAAAGTTGAATAATAGTAGATCCACGTGTGCTTGCAAGAATGTGGCCTATATATAATGGTTCTTTTGACCTCATGATCAGATTTGGTGGATATTAATTAATTCAAGTTAAAAATCGGTACCTTTCTATATTGGATATAATAACTCTTTTTGTTGACTTATTGCAATTTTATAATGGATGTGAGATGAGAGAATAGGCCAACCTCTTATTTTATTAATGTTTCTTTGGGTAGGAAATAAGCCTGCGCCCTTTAGCTTAATGAACATGGCATTTATAACAACTTACAAGTTTCAATATTTCAAACTTGCAAGTAACCATTATGGATCTCTTAAATTGCAGACTTTGTACAGGATGGTAAAATTAGGCAAATATAATATGATTTTAAGGTTTTTCTATACTCGATTTTCTCTTAATTTTACGTAACAGTGATACCCACTTTTTTTCACACACTAATATATTGAGATTAGTAAGACAAATCTAGATAATAAGTTGTATTTACTGTGAACGAATGTGGAGTTCTTTGGAAAGTCCACATTGTAAAATGTCGAAGTTACTTGCAAAAGAACTCCCACCATCAAGTTACTAAAGTATAACCAAAGTATTAAGGTAGAATTTGGCCCTACATACCTAAATATCCCTATTTATGTTGTAAAATTTAGTTGTTGGATCCTAATTATTGTCATTTATAGTTTTTTTAAGCCCTTTTAATATTGTCAAACATATGTCTTTATACGAAATTAAGTAATATTATAACAATAATTAAATTGTGATAGGATGCTATGTTATCTATTAGACATTATGCTAAGTGATTTTATTTATAAGTTGTACATAAGTTCCTCAAGCTATAAGTCTCCTAGGCAATTGAGCTTAAAACATGTCTCCTAGGCAATGGAGCTTAAAACATGTCTTTCATAAGCAAAGTCTTTTCCCTTTTTTTTAACATATTATTTTTGGATGTGAATCGAACCATATCTGTTTTACGAGGTAGAGTAAATCCTCATCTTAGTAATTTGAGCCATGTCTTCTTCACGAGGATGATGGATTTGTATTCAATAATTTAGTTAGAGGCTCATACTCACCTTGATGGGTTCGTACTCACCCATGAGTTGGAGGTTCGTACTCGCCTTTGATAATAAGATGTTTTCTTTCTAGACTTATGTTGATGTTTTGCTTTTACTTTAACAAATATCCCTGAAATTTAAAAAAAGTTATAAAAATATAGGATAGTTGATTTTGGTTTGCGATAATGTTCCAGACTTTGCCTTAACTTGATCAAATATGATAAGATAATCATTTATCAAATAATTATTGTAATAAGAAGAAGAAGTAAAATCACTGAAAATAACTACCACATGATTATTAGAGTTTTAAATACCTTTATAGAGTCTATTCAAGTGAGATAGTAATTATCTAATTCTACATTTAGTTTTTTGTGATAATATAATAACTTCCCATAATGTTATAATTAATTTATATTCAAGACATTATTAATGTATTAAAAAAATAAAATTATTTTCCATCGTTTGAATGAATATAATATCAAATAATTTATAGGCAAGAAAATTATTATGTTAAATAAAATAATTTGTTTTCACATGCATTTGAACGCCAAAGTTTTCATAAACATAAATAATATCCTAAAATATTTAAGTAGAGAAAAGAATATGAAAAAAAAGGATTTTATTGGAAAACACTTTCAAGGAAAAACAACTTAAAAAGGTTGTAATAAAAGAAAACATATTTGCATTTACATTATACCCGTCATAAACTCCATGCAAAAATAATATTTATTTCCATTTGAAAATAATAACTTAAAAATAAATATAAAATATACATATACACATTAATTTTATCTCAATAACATAATTAATATAAAATAAAATTTATTTAACATATTTATTTGACCATTTATACAAAATATAAAATATTTTAAACCTTACTCGTTTTACAGAAAACGAATATCTTCATCAGTAACACGACAGATCTTTTTCGGCAATAAAATCTAAACTTTGAACGGGAATTCAAAAAATATGTTCAATTAGCAAGAATATAAGCAATCCAAATCAAGAAGAAAATAACCAATACAAAGAAATAAGTAATCTTTCAGGTTTAGAGTTATATAAAAATGAGGGTTTCAAAACATGATTTACTCTGGATACAAAAAAGAAAATCCAACCGTACCAGATGATAGAAAAATTAAATCCATGTAAGAAGTCAGGAAATGCGAATAAAACCATTAGTAACATGAAGATTTTTTTGCCAATAAATCATAAAACCTTTTAAAAGGTTCAAAATATCAGAAAAAGGAAGAAATCACGAGGTCACAAAATTTTGGTTTGGTGATTTAAGCCTTGATATAGAAAAGGATATTTGTATCCTTTGAAGCGCGTGACCTCCTCGACCCAACAAGAATTGCAATCTCAGCTCCACTAACTCGGTATCACAAGGATTGATATCTCAACTCCGCCACATCGGCACCCACAAACATAGTACACTACATAAGTCCTTGACAATAATAGTGTCTCTGGAAACTATGATCACACATCAGCACAGACCCAATACAAAAGGTAATTAGGAACAAATCTACAGGAAAACCTCCATTAAAAGGGGGACTCCAGCTCCTCCCCAAATACATTATTTTAGACATTGAGTCCTTCACCTCATTTTACTACTTTGACTTGGGCATTGGAGTTCCTTTTCTAAGTACTAACATATCAACCAAGAGCTCTGCCTGACTAAAACTTGAGGGACCACGAGTTTTGCCAAATTCAAGTAAGAACATTTGGCGTCGTTTATGGGAACGTCAAAATTCCTACGCCCCTACCCTACATGGTACATACCAGGAACGACCAATTCCAAAGCACTATGAACGCCTAGGAAATGCTCAGGAAGCAGATGGAGATGACCCAAAAATATGAGGTCGATCTTCGCTCCCTGAGAGAAGAAAATGTCGCCATGAAGACCACAATCCAAGACCTCCAGGACAAGCAGACAGAATGGAGGAACAATACCAAAGACGAAGGGACTGGGAACAATCAAATCGGGCGACGAGCAACACTCGTAGGAAGGATGCCAGACACCATCACCAAAAGCATTCGACGAGGAATACCAGCGATGATGAGACATCCAGGATCGACCACACGATGACCTGACACAACTTTGTTGATGACAAAAACATACCAGGAACAAGACATCTGAAGGCCCTAAGGAAAGAAATAGGGCCAATAAAGAGCTCACCCTCCTAAGCCGACAAGGTTGCCAACACCCTTTCATTGATTGGATCCTTGACACCCCCATATCCCAAGGCTGGAAGCCCTTGACAATCAAGCTCTACGAGGGCTCAACCAATCCAGATGATCACCTAGAAGCATTCTTCACATAGGTAAACCTATATTCTGATGATGATCATGTTCTATGTAAGATGTTTCCCATTTCTCTTGCAGGTATTGTCCTTAATTGGTGGTCGCAGCTCCCACCATGCTTGATTGACACGTTTGACACCCCGACTAACAAGTTCACGACTCACTATGCTGCCTGTTGACCATAAAGAGCCACCATCAACGACTTGATTGGACTCCAACAAAGGGATAATGAGTCGTTGCACACCTTTATAGACAAAGTGTCTAAAATGATCACCTAGATCATAAACTTAGAGCCAAAAGTGGCCCTCGGTGACTAAAGGCTCTAGATGAGTTCCTAGACCAGTCCTCCAAATATGTCAACATGGAAGCAACATTAAAAAAATGTCGATAGTTCAGGACCTCCCTTAGCGTGAAGAAGGATTAGCATAAGCAAACCTAGCGAGATAAGGACAAAGATCGTCATCGGCCCATATAGGACAAAGAGTTCAAGCAATCAGGTCGTCCCCAACCTAAGTACATCATGTACACACCACTCACAGAACTGCGACCCCGAGTCTTAGAGGAGGCATTCAACATCAAGGTCCTCCGACTTCCCCAACTCGCCCTATCCAATGATGCAGCTGATCGGAGTAAGCATTGCCAGTACCATAGGAATTACAAGCACACAACTAAGGAGTGTATCACCCTCAAGAACATTATAGAAGAATTAGTTCAAGAAGGTCAACTCAACCAATTCATCCACAAGCCATATCTGAGTTCTCAGAGCTGACACAACCAAAAATCATCCCATGATCGCTCTGAGCAAGGACGTGACCCTGGGTAACATGAGTACACAGAAAAGCTTCACTCTAAACACCCTCGCTTGGAAGACCAGGACCAAGCAACCAGGAAAATCCGAGGCATCATCAACGTCATCACTGGAGGCTTCACAGGAGGAGGAATGTCAAGCTCAACCAGGAAGAAGCACCTATGACAATTCAAGGTTGTCAATGTAGTCGCCGACGCCCCTAACCGGACCATGCCCCCTCATAACCTTCTCAGACGCCGACATAAACATTAAACAAGATGACCTCATGGTCATTACAGTAGTCATCGCGAACTAGGAAGTCTGCAAGATCCTGGTTGACCAAGGGGGCTCGACGAATATACTGTATTGGTCCACCTTCAAAAGACTAGGGGTCCCCATAGAGCTAATGAAACCATACCTTGGGCCCTTAGTCAGATTCTCTAAGCAGTGAGTTCACACCTGGGGGTATGTTAAGTTGATGACCACCTTTGGTGAAGGGAAGCTCTTCTTAACACTGCAAGTCGTATACATCCTCATCGATGCCAACACATCCTACAACATACTTCTTGGGCGTCCCACCCTAAACACCCTTGGAGCCATTGTCTCCATGCCCCATCTTGCCATGAAGTTCCCCTCCTCTCGCAAGGAAATCATCACCATAAAGGCAGACAAAGAGAAGGCTTGTGAGTGCTATGTAAAGAGCCTCAAGGTCACTTCCTACAAGCTCTTAGAAACAACTAGTGTCAATCACATAGGAGCCTCAGAAGGTGCTAAGAACCCGCCACCTTAGACTAATTTCTACCTATGCTTCGACAAGGACTATCGCCCTCTTCTTACCGAGGACACGTAGTTGTTCCAACTTGGCACACAAGAAGGACAATGCACACATCTCGGAACACGCATTGACCAAAATATTGTGTCTTCCATAAAGAAATACTCTGACAAAACTGTGATCTGTTTGCATGGAAAGTAGCAGACATGCCAGGAATCAACCCTAACTTGGTCTGCCATAAGCTATCCATCTTCCCTGAAGCTAGACCCTTCGGCTAGAGACACAGAAAAATAAGGGGAAAACAGTAGTAAGTAGCAATCACAAAAGCAACCAAGTTACGAGAAGCAGGATTTGTCTAAGAACTTCGCTTCACTACCTAGCTATCAAATGTCGTTATGGTAAAGAAGGCATTAGGGAAATGGAGAATGTGTGTGAATTGTTCAAACTTGAATCGTGCTTGCCCCAAAGACTCTTACCCGTTTATTATAGAAGGATGTCACAACTAATAGAAGTTCGACCATAATCTTCCTTAAGTGAGGTCGATTTGAGTAACCTCTCATACCAATTGTATCATTTATGCTATTAATTAATACAACATTTTTGTATTATTGTATAAAAGGAAAACCACCAATATGGTGATCTAGGCGATGCACGAATTTGGATCATTTCCTACAGTTTCTCTCTCCAATTCTAAGCAACACTATTTCAACCATTGGATGGTGGATCAAATTTCACAGTTTTGAAATAAACACATAGTAAAAAGGATTTAATCCACCATCCAACGATTGAAATAATGCTACAGAGGAATAGAGAGAGAAACTACAAGAGATGATCCAAATTTAGCAAACATGGTTGTTATTATATTTTAAATTTATAAAATTGATCTTGTAATTTATTTTATTATATATATTATTTAAGAGTTATAAAACATAAAATTTAAAGTAATGATTGTAAATAATTAATCTAAATTTTAGAAGATTTCTTAATACATGATCTATCATGAGTTTGAGAATAAATGATACCTTAAAAATTATTTAATATAGACTATACGTAACTTATTTTCTCATTATATTATTATATATATAGCCTCTAGATCCGTCCGAGGTGACCACCCAAATACTACACACAAAATATGGAACAATGGGGAATATGCACTTAATTAATCCCTTCACTTCTGTCCATGGAAGAACTTTTCTTTATAATCCTTCTTCCCATGTACCTGTATAATTAAGTAAAGAGTAAGACAATACATGTATCTTAGAACTTCATTAGAATTTTAAAAATATCTTTTTCTTAAATAATTTTATATTATTTAATTATGATTTATAGATTTTTTTAATAAGAACAACAAAGTTTACTGGTGTTGAACTAAGTTCTTATACACTATATAAAAAATATTCTATATGTAAAAATATACAAATTTGGATCGATTGTTATTTAAGATAAATCTCTATAGATTTTAATATGACTTTTTAGTTATGAATGCCATTTTTGCTTTTCTTTTTCTATTTATAGTCACATTTTTTATCACACCTAATTCATTCTCTCTTTTTTGAAGGAAATACAAATATTGATGTGCAATACTTTGGTTGCAAAAAATATTATTATAATGAATTATTCATTGAATCAAAAGATAAATTTTATTTTTTGGTATTAAAATTCAAGAACACAATTCCAAACCTAGTGATCAAACCCAACAAAAGCATAAGAATGAGAACATCAATGTTAATGATGCATGAAGGGTTGATATAGGAGAACATAGGCAGTATAAAATCATTTAGCTACTAAAAGAGATTAAAAAAAGTTCTATTTATTTTACTTTTTTATACATACCTTATAACTTTAATTTTTTCTAAAAATCCAAGAAATATTTTCAAATTTTATAAATTAATAAAATCCTTTCAAATATTTTAAATTATTATGATATAAATTTATTAAAATTCAAAATACAAAATCTTTAAATCTTACAAATATGATAAATAACATACTCTTTTAAAATTCACAATATTTTTATACTAAAATAATATTTAAAATCTCAATCCAATATACTTCTTCATTGTTATAAAATATAATATCTATATTGATTGATAGGTGGCAAGTAATGCTTACCTTCCAAGCATCATTACAGTAGCTTGAGGATTAGTCCCTGGTGAGCCATAAAAAGTAGATCCATCAATTACCCTCAGAGCTTCCACCCCAATAAACTTATAATTGTTATCAACAACTTTTCTAGATTGGCACCCTCCACGGTAATGCCACATTGTTAGCACAGTGTCTATGCAATATTGTTCTAAAGAAAATGCAGCACTAATATGCTTAGGCCTCATGTTCATTGGTAAGTACACCATCAAGTTTATTAGATCTTGGACCGGCATGTTGTTATAGCGGAACTTTGAGAATGCTTTTGAGTTTAGCACATCTATGATGGTTTTCATGCCTTCAACACACATTCTCAAGTCTTCTAGATCTTGAAAATAATTAAAGGTAACTGATGGGTTATCATTGGCGTTTGTAGTTATGAGCTCCAGATTACCCATGGACTGTGGTCCCATTATCTTTTCAGCTATCACTCCTCTGTTGAAAGTTGGATTAGCTAAAGATCTAATGGTATTGGCAATACTCTCTTTAGCTTCTGAGGGAAACACGGAAGGCTGACCAGACTTCAAATAAAAATAAAATTTTAGAGTAAATCACCTTCATAAATAAAAATTCTAACTCCATGTGTGTTAAGATCAAGGTTATTTGGGAAAGCTTTTATAAAACTAACTTATTTGAGTTTATTTCGATAAATTGAAATTTATGATATAAGTCATGATTTTAAATCACAGTCACCGATACAACTGTGTTTTAGTTGTGATTTTTAATTAATATTATAAAAAATTACAAACTAGAATCAATTATGGAATCACAATTGAAAATAAAAAAAAAAATTAAGGTTATGGTTGCAACTATTTTATAAAACTTGATATACAAGCTCTCAAAGTTAAAATGTAAAACAAAAAAAAAATAATAAAAAGTGAAAATGAAGCTAGCTAAATATATTTTTTATTAAAATTCTTTGAAATGATTAACAAACTTGTTATCTGCTTCATTCTCACCAGTATTTCATTATCAAACTTGGATTAAACTTTCTGTACTTTTATCATAACTTGACATATGTGGGCGTTATAAATTTATATAAATAATTCATATTTCATCATTTTATTAAAGAACTTAATAGCTTTTCAAAAAAAATTAAAGAACTTAATAGTAAGGATAGAAGAATGTAAATTTTTCCGTGGCGTAAACCATGAATCAACTAGATCAAGTTTATCAAAGTATGACACATCCAATGCAAAGCACAAATAGCTATTCAGGTAGCAAGCAACATATAGATACTAACTTGGTTTGCAAATTCAAAAATCCCTTGAAGCCTTTCATACCAAGAATGGTCCAAGGTCAAACCACTGTCTGTTTCAATGAAGCTGCCAAACTTAGTGATGCCCACTGTTTGGGCCGGAGAGACTTCAACAGGCACAGGGGAAGGAACAATTAAAGCATTCATTGGATTATCGCCATCCCTTGCCCAACCAAGGGCTGATCCAAAACCACTTTGATTCCATGAGCCTGAAGATGATTAGCAGGACCAATCCCACTCAACATCAGCAACTGTGGACTTCCCATTGCACCTGCTGATAAGATTATTTCATTCTTTGATTTTGCGCTTAAGTATGCTCTGTGCATCACTCCCAATGCATCTTTGAATATTACCCCATAAGCTTGTGGCCTTCTTTTTTCTGTAAACCAAAATTCAAAAACATTATAATTAACCTTATACATTATGAATCATATCAAACCAATGGGACAAGACTTTGTTCAAATAAACTTTTTTAAAAATATTTATAAAATAAGAATATAAAAAGTGAAATGGTTAAAAAATTTATAAATTAATTTTACCAATGGGACAAGTCATGTGTGTATAAGTTGATTTTAGCTTACAAATAAATATTTATAGAAATGTTATTTCAAATTTAACCCAAATCAATATATTAAATCTTTACCCGTGTTATACTTAAATAGTATCTTTTGAACTGTGGCATGGATATAAACAGAAATCATCTTGGGATCAGCATACTCTAACAAATCAGCTGCAGTGTGCCTGTTGCCCTCATTATAAAAAATTGTCGCTCCAACCTTAGTCCCATGTAAGTGATCAAAAGTAAAACCATTGTAAGGCAACACACCTACTTCTAACAAAGCATCCCTCACTGTTGATTGCCACTGCAGCATTGGGGGCTCAAAAACCACCTTACTTTCAACCCATTCATATGATTTCTTAACCAAAGTTTCATTCCAACCAGAATCCCTATGTACCTGGAACTAGCCCGGGAATAGAATCCTGCATTCATGACAGAGCCACCACCTAGGACACGAGCCCTGACATTGAAGACCTCATCTTTGGATATGAATTGCTGGAAAAATGATGAAGGGCTTATGTCAAGAAGGGAATTGATAAAGTTCTTTGGTTTCATCTTCTCCGGGTTTGTGTAAGGAGAGTCTCCCCTTTCAAGGACTAGAACTGTTGCATCTTATGAGATAGTTACTGCTAGAGGACACCCACATGTTCCTCCTCCAGTGAATATCTAGTCATAAGATAAAATTGGAGGAGCAGAAGTTGCTTCTCTTATAAATGTGTACTTTGGAGCTGCATGAAAAACGTACAAAAAGATCAAAGAAATGAATGATGTGAAAATTGTTCCAAAGAGATTGTGCTAGCTACCTATCAGATCAACACAAGAAACATATGAGTAGGTTTTCTATTCTCAATGATTAAAAGGTTGAAGAAAAGTGTAAAATAACAATTAGAATTAATAATAAAATCATCTTTGTAACAACATGGGAACATAATAAAAACTTTGAAAATGAAAGGTAGAGCTCACAACAAAGCATTACCTATTGTGAAATGGCATTCTAAGATATATTTTTTTTTTCATGATTACAGGAAAATACATCATATATGTAGAGCAGTAGAGAGAATATATCTCTGGAAACAAAATACTGCCCAATCCCTATAATTAAGCTAATCCCTCTAACTAATCTTGGAAATTAGCTAATGCAATATATCAACCTATATTTGGTAATTTACTATACAGTGAATCAATTAGAAATCTCTTTGGTAATTTACTATACAGTGAATCAATTAGAAATCTCTTTGGTAATTTACTATACAGTGAATCAATTAGAAATCTCAACATTCCGCCTCAAGTTGGTGCATAAATGTCAGTCAGACCCAACTTGCTTAGAAATTTGGAGAACACTGGTTTTAGAACTGCTTTAGTGAGAATATCAGTCAATTGATCTTCTGTTTTGATCTTAGGCAACTCTAAAATCTTCTTATCCAACTTTTCTTTGATAAAAAATCTGTCTACTTCAACATGCTTTGTGCGATCATGTTGTACTGGATTATGGGTAATATCACATGCAACTTTGTTGTCACAATACAACTGGATTGGTTGCCTAGGAGGGTATCCCAAATCTTCCAACAATAACTTTAACCATAATGCTTCACATAGACCAAGTGCTATACCTCTAAATTCAGCTTCTGCACTTGAACGGGCCACCACGTTTTGTTTTTTGCTCCTCCAAGTTACAAGGTTTCCTCCTACAAAAGTGAAATAACCTGAAGTAGACCTCCTGTCATCTATGGCTCCAGTCCAATCTGCATCTGTATATACATTTATTTCTTGATAATCAGTGTGTTTACTGAACAAAATACCCCTTCCAGGTGCAGATTTCAAATACCTTAAGATGTGCATGACAACATTCATATGTTTTTCTCCTGGGTTATGCATGTACTGACTAACAAAACTTAATGCATAAGTAAGATCTGGTCTGGTATGGGCCAAGTACATTAATCTTCCTACAAGTCTTTGATATCTTCCTTTGTCAACCGATATTTGATTTGGCTCAAGACACAATTTCAATCCTTCTTCAATAGGAGTAGTAGCAGGACGACACTCTTCCATGCCTGTTTCATGCAAAAGATCTAGGATATATTTTCTTTGGGAGAGAAATAGTCCTGTTTTTTATTTGGAAACTTCTATCCCCAGAAAATATTTCAGAGGACCAAGATCTTTCATTTCAAATTTTCCAAATAAATAGCTTTGTAGAGCTTTCTGTTCTTCAGGGTCATTTCCGGTAACAATCATATCATCTACATATATGATAAGAGCAGTAATCTTACCGTGTTGTTTCTTTAGAAACAAAGTATGATCGGAATTGCTCTGATAGCCAAAAGCAGTCATTGCCTCTGAAAATCTTCCAAACCATACCCTTGGAGATTGCTTCAAGCCATACAATGATTCTTTAATTTACACACCTTTTGACTATGCTTCTTTGGAACCATACATCCTGGTGGCAGTTCCATATAAACTTCTTCAGATAATTCTCCATGGAGGAAGGCGTTCTTTATGTCAAGTTGTTGTAACGGTCAATCTAAGTTTACTGCTAGAGATAACAACACTCGAACTGTGTTGAGTTTAGCCACAAGAGCAAATGTCTCTGTATAGTCTACCCCATAAGTTTGAGTGTAGCCCTTTGCTACTAACCTTGCTTTTAGCCTTTCAATTGTGCCATCTGCTTTGTACTTTATAGCATAAATCCATCGACATCCAACTGGTTTTTTTCCTAGTGGACAGTCAACAAGTTCCCATGTTTCATTTTGTTGCAAGGCTTTCATTTCCTCATTCATCACATTTTTCCATCGTGGATCAGCCAAGGCTTCCTGTACATTGTTAGGAACAGCAACAGTAGATAATTGATTTACAAATGACTTATTTGATTCAGACAAACGGTGGTAGGAAACAAAATTATTCATGGGGTATCTAACCTTACTAGAAAGAGTGGACTCATAAGTGAGTTTAGGAATACCTCTAGTGTGTCGTTCTGGTAGTTGTTTTTTTTGTTGGCACAAGATTAAGAGCATCCATGACAGTAGATGATTGGTTTGGTGTGTCATCAAGAGGAGTCATACCAAGTTCTGTCACCACCTCATAATGTGAAGTCCCATTTATTTCATTTTTCATCTCATCCGTACAACTTGATTGTAAGTTATCTGCACAAGAATTATCGTTGCTGCAATTTACCTCTAAATGGTCTTTCTCAAGATATACATATTCTTAGCAATTATAGTCTAGAGTCTGCAATTCTTTATGGTTTTCCCCCTGAAGTGCAGATTCTGAAGAGAAATACATTATTTGTTTATGAAAAACAACATCCATGCTTATAAACATCCTTTTAGTTGGAGGATGGTAACACCGATACCCTTTTTGGTGTATAGCATATCCAAGAAACACACATCGTAAATCCTGAGGTGCCAATTTGTTTGGGTTCTTTTGAATATGCACCAATGCTACACAACCAAAAACACGAGGAGCCAAATCTGTACTACCAAGGGCAACCACTTTGTTCAGGAGAGTCTACAGTGGCATTTGAAACTCATTAGAGCTAGAAGGGATACGATTTATGACATATGTTGCCATTGTAAGGGCCTCTCCCCAATAAGAGAAAGACATATGGGCCTCTAATAATAAAGAACGTACCACCTCTAGTAAGTGTCGATTTTTTCGCTCGGCAACACCGTTTTGTTGCAGTGTATTAGGACACGTAGTTTGATGAATAATCCCATGTACTTCCAAGTACCTCTTGAGGTCTAAGCTTTGGTATTCACCACCATTGTCACTACGAAGAACCTGAACCTTTGTGTTGTATTGGGTTTCAATCATTTTGTGAAACTTTTGAAATATCAAGTTCACTTCTCCTTTGGACTTCATTAACCATAACCAAGTCATTCTAGTGCAGTCATCTATGAAAGTAACAAATCAACGTGATCCTCTTAAAGTAGAAATCTTAGAAGGACCCCAAACATCCGAGTGTATAAGCATAAAAGGAACAATACTTATATTCAAACTGATTGGAAAAGGAACATGATGACTTTTTGCTTGTTCACATACATCACAACGAAAAACAGATATGTCAATCTTTGCAAATAATAAAGGAAACAATTTTTTCAAGTAACTAAATGAAGCATGTCCCAGGCGACGATGCCATAGCCAAATTTTAGTTTCTTCTTTCTGTTTGGTAGAACTCTTCATGGTCAAAGCGCTTTCTAACTTCCCAACAAGTCCAAATAGTATAATCTTCCTTGTTTAACATCATAATCAATCGTCTGTCTGGACTGAATGTCCTTAAACACACAAAAATTAGGCCAAAAAATAACAATACAATTTAGGGATGTAGTAATTTGTGATATAGACAAAAAGTTATATTCTAGAGATGGAACAACTAAAACAGAATTCAAAGTAAAATTATTAGTAAGAGTTAAGGATCATTTTCCAATAACAGAGGTTGTGTCACCATTGGCAGTGGAAATCAATTCTTTTGAGGATGGTTTCATGGATGAAATTTGTCTAGAATCAAAAGTCATATGATCAGTAGCACCTGAATCAATTATCCATGTGCTATTAGTAATAGGTACAGAAAACTCACCACCATTACCTCTAATTGCCATCAAAGCAGTGGACTCTTTGGAGGCTTTATCTGCGTTTTTTGCCTCAACAGCTGCTGCAACTGGATTCTTTCTTCGTTGATCCCGACTGTGATCCCACCACTCTGGATATCCATTAAGTTCAAAACAACGACTCTTAGTGTGACCCTGCTGATTGCAGTGAGTGCATTTAAACTTAGACTTATCTATAATTGAGTTGCTTTAGGATGGTTTCCTTTTGTTTGACCCTGCCAGTTTCTGTTTAGAGCTATCATGGCTGTGCTGTCAGAACTTTCTGATTCACCTTTCAAAGTCGCTTGACGTATTGCCTCTCGACGAATCAATGGATAAGAATTCTCCAACTCTGGAACAGGTTCTTTGCGTAAAATCTCTCCACGAATTTGTTCAAACTCACCATCTAATCCCGCAAGGAATATATGCACCCTTAGTCGTCCAATTGATTTCTCGTAAGCTGTGACATCTTCAGGATCTTTCATGACCACCTTATCACGATGATCCAATTCTTGAAAAATTTCCATCAATTCTCCATAATACTCCGAGAGAGGCCTACCATTTTGTTTTGCAGTAAAGGCCTTTTGATTCAAAGTAAATACTTGTAACTCATCACTTCCATCATAGAATGCCTTAGATAATGCACTCCAAATTTCATGGGCTGTGGCTAAGTGTAAATAACGCTTCCTAACAATTTTTGGGCTCATAGACAGCAACAACCACCTCTTCACCTTTTGATTTTCTGCATACCATTTTTCATAACCAGAATCTTGCTCTGCAGGTTGTTTCTCCTTGCCACGAATATATGAGAGTTTCTCCTTCTCTGCGATATGCATTTCCATTATCTGTGACCATATGTCGTAATTTGTTTCACTCAGAACGATTCCGGCATTAAACGCACTTTCAGATTGAAAAATGACAGGAGTCAATGTAGACCCTGATTTGGGTGCAGAATTTTTATCAGACATCTTATGGATTCACAGGGTGTTAAAAAAAAAAGGTTAAGAAAATAGTGGATCAAGGTTAAGGAACCTAGCTCTGATACCATATTGTGAAATGACATTCTAAGATATAATTTTTTTTTCATGATTACAGGAAAATACATCATATATGTAGAGCAGTAGAGAGAATATATCTCTGGAAACAAAAAACTGCCAAATCCCTATAATTAAGCTAATCCCTCTAACTAATCCTGAAAATTAGCTAATGCAATAAGTCAACCTATATTTGGTAATTTACTATACAGTGAATCAATTAGAAATCTCTTTGGTAATTTACTATACAGTGAATCAATTAGAAATCTCAATATTACCTTTATCTGCATGAGATAATACACTAAGGAACCAACCAACAAGAAATGCCCATATAAATTGCTTGAACACCCAACCCATTGACACCTATGACCTGTTACAAGCCTAAATAATCTGCATGTTTTTTCAAAGAATCCAAGCCCTTTTATAATGTTCAAACTACACTATTATTATCTTGAAATTTTCTGTAATTAAACAAACGTCTCCTCCATGTTTTCTTATAATCATTATATATATTCACTTTGTAGAGGTATTATCATAAGATTTTTTCATTATATATATTTATTGTTTCATATAATATTGTAACAGAAAATTAATTAAAATGACTACCTAACTGAACACTTGTCAAAAAATAAAACAACTAGTTGAAGCAATACCGTTTGCTCTTGCACATAAATTAATTATGTTTATTATTAGATGACATTCAATTTGTCCGTCTCATTTCATACAAAGATTTAAGTGTTTTTGCAAGGTGTCGAAATGCATCAATTGTGACAGTGACGTAGGCTGATCTCTTAAACTGTCTTACTATTATACTAACTTGTGTTTTAACTACAAATATTAACATACAGCTAGACTTGACTGTTGTATTGTGCGCATAACAAATTTTACAGATACAAACTCTCAAACTTACAAGGGGAAAAATTAAACTACAGGCCTAAATATTATCGAAGACATTTATTCGTATATAAGTAATTGAAATAACCTATCTTACAAATTAAGCTAACCTGCAATGTTAATACAATAGCATTAAACTTAACTTGACGATGATCAGTCAATTAACCAATCATTGTTAGTGATGAGTATAATAATTAATATGGTAATATTCCATAGTGCCAAAGTCAAATAGGGACCATGGCGATGTGCGGCATTCTGAGGTACTTGCTATTAATATTGTTCTTCAGTAGGTTTGGGGTAAACGTTTTCGTTTGAATTCAGATTGCAGAGATCATGGTAGGGGTGCTGTTAATGGTGGCATGCGGAGCTGCATGCTCTCATCCGTCAATCTCTGTTCCTCGACATATTTAAGAATCTCAATTTAATACTTATTTATTAATTTTGTTAGTAATGTATTTTTTAATCATATTTCAATTAAAAAAAATTAAAATTATAATATAGGAGTTTATGACGAATTCAATTATAATATAAAAGATGAATGCTTCCATGAAAATCACATTATTTACATCCAATGTATTAAAATTGTAACTTTTTAATTTATACGTTATAAATTTTTAATACTTATTGATTTAAGTTTAGTAGGGATTATTTAAATTTTTAAAAGCGTATACTTGTTCACAATTCATTGGTTCAATCCCGTAATTAAACTAGTAGTTGAATAGTCATACTAAAATAGGATTTTTTTTATTATTAATATATTATAAAAATTAAGATTATAAAAGAAAAAAATTTATTAACAAGTAATTATAAAAAAAAAGATATTTTTACTAAATACACCTTAATATTGGTAAGTTAATCTCTATCTTTATAATATTTTAGTTTAAAAAGGGTAAACTTAGAAAAAAAGAAGAATACATTTAGCGAAATCTAAAAAAATTTAAAAAAAATTATGAACCAGTTGAATCACCAGTTTTCACCAATTTTTCGATTTTAAGATAGGTTTTTTACTTATTCTATTTCTTGTATTGACTGAACCAATTACCAGATTAATTCACCAATTTTTAGTTTCACCAATTTTTTAGTTGAACCAATCGATTTGGTCTAGATTTTTAAATATAGGTTTAAACCACATTAATTAAGCGCAATTTTTTTATATTTCTATTTTATTGTAACTTTCACAAACATCTTAAGTTAAATTTATTTTAATTTATTTATAGTATAAATAATGGTATCTTTCATTAAAATAATATATTTGATTAATAATTATAATTAAAATTAAACTTTTTTTTAATAATATTGTGAAATTTCATTCAAGGAAAAAGTCGTAATAGATTTTGGAGACGCTCTTTGTGGATTAATATTTAAATAATAATTTTAACTGTAAAATGATAGTAGTATATATTTTCAACTAATATTTGAATAATATTGTTAGCCACAAAATTACATATTTTTCCTTCTCCTTTTGTTTAAATGTATTATTTTTAAATTGTCTATTATCTTTTCTCTTTTTTATTAATTTATTTTTATTTTTTCATTTTCTACATTTTATGTTACTTTTTTATATATTATATTCCATAATTTTTATTAATTTTAAAATTTTCATATTTTCTATATTTAGTAATTTAAAATTTAATTTACTAGTATATTTTAATATATTAAAAAATGAATTTAAATTACCTAAAAATATAACACTTTTTATTTTTTATTTTTTATGTTATTTAATTTTATTTATTTATAATTTATATATTTATATATGTAATATGTTTAAAATTATTTACTAAATATAAGTTAATATATTATAAAATAATTTTGACTTTATATTTTGAAAATATAGTCATGTTTAGTTAAAATTTATATAATAATATTAACTTTTATATAAAATAATCCAATATGTGATAAATAATTTTATAAATTAATTTTTTTTTTACTTTTACATGAGACAATCATATTTAATACCATTATAAATTATAACATTTTTTTTGCAAGTATTTATTTTAAAAAGTATTTATTAAATATATTTTAATTTTATTATATTACAAAATAATTTTAATTTTTAATAAAATATATTAAATTAAATTTATTTTAACTTTCAAATTGCTAAATATAAAATTAATTTTAATATCATGATAAACACTAAAAATATCATTTACGAAAAATATCCTTATTGTGAGCGTTAAAGTGTGTTATGTGTTATACTTTGAAGTTTGTAATACTATAGAATTATTTTATTTTTTTATAAACTAAAATTTTACTAAATATATTTCTTCAAATAATGTTAAAATTAACTATTCATATATAAAGATATTTATCAAAATAATTTTATGACAAAATAATAATACTAAATCTTACATAGGTGATAATTAGGTTACTATACAAATGTTTAATTTTTTAAAAATCTTATGTAAGTTCTAATTAATAAATATTTATTAAACTTTATTTTATTAATATTTACATAATAATACTATTTTTTATTATAATATATAATGCATATTAATGATAAAAATTAAAAAAAAATATTTTTATGATAAAATAATTTTAAATTAATTACTAAATAATATCACAAATTAAATTAGTTATAATTTTTTTCATGACAATATGTTTTATAGGAAATTATCTTACTAGAGAGTTGAGACCACATAGAGAAATGAATGTTAAAACTTTTTATGACAGAGACTGCAATTTTACTTTAAATTCATTATAAATATTCAGTATAAATACATATTAAATATTTAGCAACATGATAACCGTCTTTTTTGCAAATATTCAGTATAAATACATATTAAATATTTAGCAACATTGAAAAGTCTAATTGCCTATAAAAAAATAAAAATATGTATTTTGTTATAAATCTGTCACTAATAAGTCTTTTCTATATTTAAATTTTATTTTGTATTAAAATAATAGTTTATTTAAGTAATATTGATTTTAAAATTTTGTATCTAATTAAATTAGTTTTACAATTTAAATCATTAAAAAAAATTATAAACTATAATATTATAAAGTTAATATTCTTTATATATAAGTTATAACATAGTTAAAAAATAGTCGAATAAATTTATCATTTCATATTTGAAAATTAAAAATATTATCAAGTTATTAATTATAAAGTGTTTTTATACTTGTATTATGTAAATATAGATCTAAATATAAATATTATAACTTTATTCATATAATTAAATAAGTTAAATTAATAACTAAGATAAATTATACAATAATCTTCTATTACTTTATAAAATAAATATTATTAATTTAGTTACTATAGATGTATTTTATTGTCTTTTAAAAATCTTAGACTCAAATTTATTTTGAGATTAAAATAATAACATATTTTAGTTAATTCAATTCAATATTTTGTATATAATTAAATTAATTTTACGTTTTAAATCATTCAAAAATGGTTTATAAACTATAATATTATAAATTTAATAAATTTATATACAACATAAATAATCAAATACTATGTCATTTTTCATATTGTAAAATTAAAAATATAAATTTAACAAAATTAAATTATTTTTATATTTAATAAAATTTTCAAAAATTTTATAACTATTTCAAAATGAAATTAGAAATATATGTAAAATACTAAATATATTTTTTCTATTTCAATATTTTTATTTTTTGTAATATTTTACAGAAATTGATTAACTACGAATATATGTCTTAATAAAAATATTTAATTTTATGAATATTATTGTTTCTAGTCAAACTAATTTTTCATATATTAACCATTATTTACATAATTTTTCAATCACATAATGTTTTGTCCGATATATATTATTTAGAATTTTTAAAATATCCATTGTGATAGGTTGAATTTCAACTTTGTTTATAACTAATTTTCTTCCTTATGATATCAAATCTTCTAATATTTAAATTATATTGTATTTATTAATATTTAAATCATATTTTTACTACTATCTCTTAGTTTAAAAAATAGTATTTTTAATAAAATCTTACATTATTTATGTATTAACAATTGTGTGATAATAAGTAAAGTGTGATTTGTGTTCTATGGTCGAAGATGCACTTATCATAGGTTCAAATAAAGAGAAACAACATGTAAAAGGAGCGAGATTGGTCGTCAATGAAGAAGATGACGAAGGTACAAAGAATGAGGGAGTCACTTCGACATATTGAAGATGATCATATGTATATATTTGTTATAAGAAGGTGTTCCTTGATGAAAACCATGAATAAAAGAGTTTCTCTCTCTCTTATAAAACTCGTGAAGGAGAAATTTCACAACTCACAAGTTTCATTTAAATCTCAAAAGTGATTAATGAATCATGAAAAGGCTATATATATATAAAGGTGTGAATCTTGGGGTGCAAGACTCCTTAACCAAGGTTAGGATGACCCAACCTTAGTTGAACACCTAACCTTGGTAAAAAGTGACATGCCAACCAACTCAAGTCCATGTACATTTGTGTCTATGTACATGATGTATGTAATACATGTGAAAGTGGAAGTATAGACTTATAGTAAAGTAGTAAAGTAAAGACATAGGTGTAAACTCTATATTATAGCATATTTATAGTTGATTTTTGTATAAAATTATATCTAAGGACAAGTGAAGTTCCTCATTGTTGCCATAGATTACTTTACCAAGTGGATCGAGGCACCCCTAGTCACCAAGATCACCACACAAAAGTTCAAAAATTCACATGGCAAGCAATAGTGTGTCACTTTGGACTCCCACACTCCATCATCATAGACAACAACAAGTAGTTCACAACAGCCTCCTACATGGAATTCCTCAAAACCTAGGCATCAACCACTTGGTATCCTCCATGGGGCACCCCCAAATAAATGGGTTAGCTGAAGCCGTCAACAAAGTCCTTTCCGAGCTTAAGGCATGGTTAGTACGAGAAAAGGGTATCTGGGTTGAGGAGTTACCTAGCGTACTTTAGGTCGAGGAGTTACCTAGCATACGTTGGGTATACTGCTATAATAAGATGGGAAGCGACATGCAAGAGGCGAATGGCAAAAAAACATAACTCAAGGGTACATGCACGCGCCTTCAAAGAAGATGACCTAGTTTGGAGATGGAGAGGAGACATCTATAAGGACCCCCAAATGGAGAGGAAACACCCATTCAGAATATTCGAAGCTCTCCATAATGAAGCATACCGACTGCAAACACTGAGGGGAGACCCCCTGTTTAGAACTTGGAACACCTCTCATCTAAAGACATATTACAGCTAGCACAACACAGGTGATATACTCTTTTTCCTACCTCGATCTTTTCCCCATGATAAAAGAATACGAGTTTTGGCCAAGGATGTTTTAACAAGGCACATCTTGACAACAATTAAAAATAGAAGCAAGGTCATCATACACGACAATTAAAAACAAAAGCAAAGCCATCATACATTGCACAAGAGTTTATACAAAGGTAAAAAGATACTTATACATGACGTAGACAAATTAAAAACTACCATATATGGCATGAACACAGAAGCTTACACGAAAGTAAAAGATACACAACAAGAACAAGCTGAATGAAACAAACATTTAGGCGTTGGCAACCACCCATTCTGTCTCACTATCAATCTCAACCACCTCGGTTGTCTCAACAACCACTTTGGCAGTCTTAATCCGGACCTCATGCTGAGCAGCTTCACCCAAAGTTTCTTTATTCCACCCTCAGTCGACTTAGGGACCTCAGCCTGAGCCATAACAACTTGAACTTCTTCCTCAGCATTCACAGCTTTCTCAGCCTCCTCAAGCCCCTTAGCCTCCACAACATCTTTAAAATCTTCCCCCTTGGGAACAATATAACCTTCCTTAACTATGACATCCACGTCGCACCGAGATAGGTCAACCCCTGGGACCAACAACACAACTTGGGCCAGAGCCCTCTTAAAACCCTCCTCTAGGGCATACATCATTAGTCCCTGTGATCCTCCTTCTACCTCTTCTTCCTTTTCTACCACCAACCGAGCTATCTCATGCTCAGCCTTCACCCTCTTCTCTAGCTCTTAGCCTCCACAACATCTTTAGAATCTCCCCCCTTGGGAACAATATAAACTTCCTTAACTATGGCATCCACGTCACACTGAGATAGGTCAACCCCTGGGACTAATAGCACAACTTGGGCCACAGCCCTCTTAAAACCCTCATCTAGGGCATACATCATTAGTCCCTGTGATCCTCCTTCTACCTCTTCTTCCTTTTCTACCACCAATTGAGCTATCTCATGCTCAGCCTTCACCCTCTTCTCTAGCTCTTTCACCTTGTCCTCCTTCTTCGCAGCTAAGGTTGACCGAGCTGATTGTAGATCCTTCTTCAAGGCCATCTTTTGAGCCTCAGACTCACCATTTTCTGTTAAGCGTTGCTTCACCATGGCCTCTAAGCCCATGACTTTCCCTTGCTCAATCTTCAGCACCTCATTCTTCTTGGTCAGCGCTAACTTGAGCTACCCGACCACTGTTGGTCCCATAGGGAGAATCTAGAAGGAGGGGTTGAATAGATTCACCAAATTATTTTTCAAAATTTCTATTCAATAATATTAGAGTATTTTCAAAAGCAGCCCCTTTTTGAAATTTTCAAAATCTACCTTCTTTTACAAAAATGGGTTTTCAAGAATTCAACCCTTAAGGCAAACCACCAATTAAATCAATTCCTTCAATTATGATTTCAAACAAAATAGAAGAGAAGCTTAACAAGAATTATATATTAAGTAATTCAGAATTAATCTAAAGGAGTAGGAAGAACAGAACTTAAACCCAAAAAATATGGGTCAAAAACCCAAATTTAAAGTCAAGAGAATATGGTGTCAAGAATTAGCTCAGTAGCAAGAAATATAAATGAATCAAATGCAGCTACAAAAACCCAAATGTTAGTGCTCCAAGAATTCAATAAAGACTGAATTTAAAGAGTATAGGGAAGAGAGAATTTGCACCGTGATTTATACTGGTTCGGTCCAACTAACCTACATCCAGTTTACAGACTTAGCCTTCCGCTAATCTACTGTCCACTAAAATCTCACTACATGCACACCACACATATAGATTTTACCCCCGGAAAGATTTAAATTACAAAATAAGAGGCTTCCTCTTGCACATCATAAGAGTTTGCTATACTGTGACACCCCGTCACTCACAACGCCTTACATGCAACACTCTGCTGCAATATTTTTCCATAATCTCAAGAACACCTCAAGAGATTGTAAACCTAGTGCGAAAATAAAGATAGGGTACAGAACAATATCACCTGATGTGAAGAATACCCAAATGAAAAGATTAGAACTCAATGGAGTCTCTTCCTTGAATCTTGAATTGGAAGCACTTTCAAACCATAAAAAATGGGTATGATTCTTGGAGAGAATTCTTAGAAATCGTATGTGAGAAGCAAGCACTTAATTGGACAATTCAAAAGTTGTTGAATCTATTTTCAAAATGCTTTTATATCAGTTTTTATGCAGGGTAATTGATTACCCACTTGATTACCTAATATCCTGCACAAAATTGGACCAAATTGTTTGTTCTTGGGAGTAATCGATTATTGATTTCATGTAATTGATTACCACAGAGCATAAATTTCAGTTCTAAAAAATTCTTGCAAGGTAATCGATTACCATTTTTAAGTGATTGATCACCTTACCTAAAAATCCATTTTTTAAGCTTTTTTAGCACAACCCAACCTATATAATCTATCCAAAACTATCCCAAACACATTCTCAAGCCTATCTAAAACACACAATACAAGTACCATACCTATAAACGTGTTTGGTACCATAAAATTGATTTAAGAACAAAAACAAAGAGAGAAAATCAAAACCAAAACTCTATTAGTATTCAATGTAGTTCTTTTGGTTCTAACAACCACTTCAACTATCTTCTTCCCCTCCTCAACAATATTCTTCTTCTCCTTAATAGCATAGTAGCTTTAAGCTCCTCAATCTTAACACTTTGATACTTGTGATGACGGATGACAGTAGTAGCTTGAAAAAGAAATATCCCAGTCGAGTCCAATGTCTCATCTATGCCGATGTACTTTATCATCCTCATATCCTTCTTCGGCAACAACCTTTCGTCACTGATAAAGTGTGCCGAGGTAAGATTGGCATTCCACAACGATATAGCCTTGGGGGTAATAGCGCAATGATCCAGCCTCACGACCCTCTCTTTATGATAATGGTACACCATCTGTCCCCTTTGAGGAGTAGATGAGCCTACAACAAGGAAAGATGCCTATCAACATAAAACAAGAACAAACCACAAAAAAAATGAAGAGCTAAATTTACGACACTTACCAGAATTACTCAGCAGAGCCAAAGATGGGGTCCTCTCCCCTTCCTGCACCTCCAAACCTTCAGGAACGACAACCCCAACCATAGATCCCCCACTCGGAAGCTCGGTCCTCTAATCAGCCGACGACTCTCAAACCTCAAGTTTCTTCTCCACAACTTAGGTCTTCTTCAGCTTCGGCGAAGGAGTAAGGGCAGCCTTCCTCTCCCCTACCCCTTTTTTTCTCATAATCTCCTCGAATGACTTTGCCATTCTCTCCTTCTCAACCTCGGACACGTTAGCCCTCATTACTTTGAATTAAAGCCCTTCATGATACCTATACAAGACACAATCAAAGGGATAAGCAAATAAGAATAGACTTAGTAGTCGTCACCAAAAGAAAAGACAAACCGGGACACTCACTACTCAGATTTATCTACATCCACACATAATCCAAATCCAGCATGACCTTTATATTCATCCTCTGAGGAAACTCATTAATAATAGTTATGCCGCATAAATCCTCCGCCTACAACATGTCTTTAGGACACGACTTAAAACGAAACAAGTTCTCTTGCCAGTACAAGGGGAACCGAGGACTCAACCCATCCTCCTTGAAGAATAATTTCCGCCATTGCTCATAGCATGCGTTTGCTCGAACCTTAAGGAAATTATATTTGAAGCTTTTCCACAAAGTATTCAGCGAAGTGAACAATGTATCCGATTGACAACCCGTTGTCGACACATAGGGTCTAGACGAGACGGCAAAAAATTAGTTTATGAAAATCAGAGGAGTCGCCATCAATATTTTGTTAGGAAAAGATTGAAAAAAAAAACCTTTAAAAAGAGGTGGTCTACAAAGCCAAATTTTGAGTTCGGGTGTCTATTACGTGTAAGGAAGGTATTAACACCCTACGACGCCCGCCTTTAGGACTGATACCTCTAATTAAATGTGCAAAACTAGATAACTTTAAAAATATTTATTTCACCCTTAAAATAGTCGAAATATAACAAATACTTTTATTTTATTTTGTATTTAACATTTTAATGAGAAAATTATTATTGAAAAATTTATTTTTTATTAAAATATTATTAATATTTTAATTTTTAATTGACTTAATTTAAATAATGTAATAATATTTATTAAAAATAAAAATTTATAAAAGAAACCAAATTAGAAGTGTATCTAAAGTGGTTCTTTCAGTTTTCGTAATAATCAAATTAGAAATGCATCTAAAGTAACCCTTATTAAAGTTTTCTTTCGCAATAATAACTACATCAACTAAAAGTTTTATGATATTTAAGTTAAAAAATTGTGTAAAATATTATTATAAATTATTATTTTTAAATTAATATTATTATCATGATTATTGTTTACTAAGTTTAATCGAAATTTTAGTATTTGCTTTTTGTAACAATAGGTTGACTAAAAAAAATAAAGTAAATAAAAGAAAATGATCAAATAAAAAAAAAATTTCCTTGCAAAAGGCTAAAAATAATACATTTTAGGGTCATGATATAACAGAGGTGCGAATAGTAAAAATAGGGAGGTGTAGATAGTACCCGTTTGTTATTGGGCTAGGTGCAAATAGTAAGAAATGTAGGTTCAAACAGCAGTTTGCTTGTTGGACCTGTAGGGGGTGTGAATAGTAGTTTTGTGGGGATGAACTTAGTAAAATATGATTTCTTCGAAAAAAAATATTGAAATATGGAAACGTATGCTACATCCCCTTCACGTTAAACTGTGTAAGGAATTTTCAAAATCCTTTAGAAGAAAGAGAAGGATTTTTAAAATCATTTAAAAGAAGAAAGAAGAAACCTCGTTGAAGAAGAAGAGAGAAATGGGGTTCTTTCCGCCAGTGCTTTTTCCAGCGACTGACCGGTGCCACCCATACCGCTGGAAATTGATTCCGGTGGCAATAAACGATATAAGATATTTTTATCCTATTCTTATTATTTTCTTACAAAGTTTTGTAAAAAGAGTAGTATAAGTTAATACCTCTTGAAGCTTTCAAACTCTTCTCCTCTTATTCTCTATCTTGCCTTTTTCTCCTCTTCTTCCACACTATTTTTTTTCCTATGAAGAATATCTTTTTTTTTAAAAATTTCTTCCGAAAAAAGGTTCTTTTTTCTGATTCAAGTAACCCTTTTATAAGTCAACTTGAAATTATTTTACTCACAAAAATTTAAAATTTTTATCTCCAGATTTTGTAGGATTATGTTAGTGATGTAGCTAAGCCAAGAGCATCTCCATTGATTCAGAGAGCTTAGACATGACAATGGTTTAGTGATTCAGAGGTTCACATCTCTTGTATTTTTGTTTTCCCTTCTGATGGTCTCTGTTATTGTTGTTTTTATTGTTTATTTTCCATTGAAAATTCTATTTTCAGCTCTCTGTATTGATGTATATTCTGAAGAAGGTTGTGTATGTTGACTATGCATGAAAATGGACATTTTTGTTTTTTCTGGATTTATAATTTTTTATTGTTATTATCATTATTATTATTATTTTATTTTTTTTCAAAACTAGTGCATACAGTTGCCCCTATTTATTTAGATTTTACCAGATAATATGAAAAACATAAGTTTCATATTATTTTAGGAAAATATAAATAAAGATATAGACCCTAATTTCAGCTGGATGTGAGAATCTGAAAGCCATTATTAGTATATGAACAAAGTTAATGTGGATATGTAAAAAGATTGTGGAACCAAATAAAAGGAGTGAGTGCATTGAGGTCCAAAATGTGTAAGCAATGGACACAAAAACATAAAACCGAGTAGGTAGGGAGACCTGGAGTGTAAATTGAGTAGCCGCGGGGACTCGAAATGCATAATTTAATGGGCACGGGGACCAAAATGTAAATTATAATGGGTTCGAGGACCCAAAATGTAAATTGCAACGGGCACGGGGACCCAAAATAAAAAATTCAATGGGCACAAGACACGAAATGTAAATTGTAGTGCGCGCGGGGACCCAGGATGTAAATTATAATGGACACGGGGACCCGAAATCTAAATTGTAATGGGCACAGGGACCCAGAATGTAAATTGTAATGGGCACAGAGACCCAAAATATAAATTGTAATAGGCACGGGGACCCGAAATGCAAAATGTAATGGGCACGGGGACCCAAAATGTAAATGTAATGGGCACAAGGACCCAAAATGTAAATCGTAATGGGCACGAGGACCCGAAATGCAGAATGTAATTGGCACGGGGACCCAAATATATATTATAATGGGAACAGGGACCCAAAATATAAATGGTAATGGGCACGGGGACCCAAAATGTAAATTGTAATGGGCACAGAGACTCGAAATGCAAAATGTAATGGGCACGGGGACCTAAAATGTAAATTTAATAGCACAACGATCCAAAATATGAAATGGAGTAGGCGTAGGGACCCAGAATGAGAAGAATGGTAAGATAATGCACGACACGCACGGTGATTCTTTTTCACATTCACTTTTTCTTTTGTTATTATTTCCAACCCTCGACCCTTTAAGGCTTTAAACACCGCGACATTCACTAGTGTTTTTCCTTCCACCACTTTCCATATTTGACATCTGAGATTTCTATCATAGCTAACTATGGCTAAAAAATTTAAGATCTTGACTAATACTTCGTTGGTACCTTTTGACAAATCTTATTAAGAAATTGTCATATTTCCTTTGATTTTTAAGGTTCTTCGTCATAATTATAATGCATTTAAGATTATTACATGTTTCATTCTTAATATATGAAATAGCAAAATGTAATAATGAATGATGGGTAAAGATAGAAATATTTATTAATTCAAAAGGAAAATGGTGGATACAAAAGGAAGTTAACAATTGAATTTTAACCTAAAAGAGAATGGGATAACTAATAATTGAGATATTCAAAGTAACAGTTCTAATCCTTGAATCTAACACTTTAAGCATTCTATCTATTCGGCTTCTTAAGGAACCCGCTTGTTTGGTTGGACTCCCTTTTTAACTTCCCAGACTTTTCAAATTCTTTGACTTTGTTCAGAGGTGCCAAACTGCCCTAGCTTATACTTCGACGCAGTTTTTCTTCATGAGCTGCTCTAATTTTTTCCTAGACCGCCTTTTTAGGTTTTCAGTCTAGCGAGTCTGTACCTTTTCATGACCTCATCTTTTGCCTAGGTTGCTCTTTTTAGAGTTTTCAACGACCGGGTCGTTCTAATTTTGCCTAGGCCACCTTTTTGAGTTTTCGACCTAGCGAACTTTATTCGTTTTACTTATTTTAAGCATAATACTTTTTTACTACGTCAGAGTTTATAGGGAGAGGTAAGTTTGCACCATCCATATTTGTCAAGATCAGAGCCCTTACTAAAGAGGCCTTATTTACCACATATGGTCCTTCATAATTCGGGGTCTACTTTTCTCTATGATCTTTTTGGGTTGTAGTATTTTCTTGAGAACCAAGTCACTTTCTTGAAATTCTCGAGGACGAACCTTGTTATCATGATCTCTTTTCACCCTTTTCTAATACAATTGACCATGACATAAGGCGATTAACCTTTTTTCTTCAATGAGATTTAACTAGTCATAGCGAGCTTGAATCCACTAGGCCTCCTCAAGTTGTGTTTCTGCCAATACTCTCAAAGAAGGGATTTGAACTTCAATAAGTAGCACAACCTCCATCCTGTACACTAAAGAATATGGGGTTGCCCAGTTGAAGTGCGTATAGTGGTAGGATAAGTGTGTAACGTGAATGGGAGCATGTAGTGCCAATCTTTATAGGTTACCACCATCTTTTGCACAATTTTTTTTATATTCATATTTGCTGCCTTTATCGCTCCGTTCATCTTGGGACAATATGGTGAAGAGTTATGATGTTGAATCTTGAAATCGTCACACAACTCTTTCATCATTTTATTGTTCAAATTGGTCCCATTATTAATAATAATGTGACTCGACAATCCATATCGAAAAATTAGGTCTCTCTTGATGAATCTAACCACTACATTTCTAGTTACACTAGCGTAACATGTCGCCTCCACCCACTTGCTGAAGTAATCGATAGCAACAAGGATGAAACAATGCCCATTTGAAGCCTTAGGTTCGATCGATCCAATCACATCATTTCTCCACATTGAAAACGACCATGGTACAGTAGAGTATTCAAAGGCCTTAAAGGTGCAAGAATATTATCAGCATATGTTTAACACTTATGACATCTTCTCACATGACTGCAATAATCAGTTTCCATAGTTGACCAATAATAATCAGCTCTTAAAATCTTTTTTGCGATTGCATGCCCATTCGCATGTGTTCCAAATGAACCAACTCATCCAAACAACACCATGTCATGGTTTCTCTTGTAAAGCACATCGCCATTTAGGAAAAATCTCATGGCTAATCTCCTTAATGTTCTTTTGTCGTTTTCAGAAGCACCTGAAGGATATTCTTTGTCTTTCACATAACACTTAATATCATGAAACCAAGGTTTCTCGACCACTTATTCTTCTATTGCTTGACCATAAATTGGTTGCTCCTAACCTTGTATTCTTATGAGTAGCACATCTACTTCCTAAGTTATTTTGAACATCGAGGACAAAGTGGCTAAAGCATTAGTCAATTGATTATCTTCACGAGGGATGTGACGAAAAGTAATTTTATCGAAGTGTTCCATCAATCCTTTAATATAAGAGTGATAAGGGATTAATTTACTATCTATAATCTCCTATTTTCTTTTGAGTTGATGTACAACTAGAGCTGAGTCCCCATATACATCCAAAATTTTAACGTCAAAGTTGATGGCAGCTAAAATTCCCATGGCATATACTTCATATTCTACCACATTATTTGTCAATTAAAACTCAATCTTGTAGTGAATAGGATAAATTAATTTTTGGGAGAGATTAATACTGCCCCAATTCCATGCCTCAATGCATTTGAAGCACCATAAAATAATAAAGTCCATCTATCCCCATCTATAGACTCCTCTTCAAATAAATTCATTATATCTTCATCTGGAAAGTCGAAGTGCATTGACTGATAATCTTCAATGGGATGGTGAACCAAGTTTTCTGCTAAGGTGCTGCCTTTGATAGCTTTTTGTGTGACATAAAGAATGTCGTATTCTGACAACAAGACTTGCCACCGAGCAATTTGACCAGCAAGAGCAGGCTTCTCAAATATGTACTTGATTGGATTCATTTTAGAGAGCAACCAAGTAGTATGACATAACATATACTGCTTTAGCCTACGAGTAGCCCATGCAAGGGCACAACATGTTCGTTCTAACAAAGAATATCTCATTTCACAAGTTGTGAACTTTTTGCTCAAGTAATATAGCATGGTCTCTTTTACCAAATTCATCATGCTGCCCTAATACATAACCCATGGACTCCTCGAGTACTGTCAGATACATAATGAGTGGCATTCCCGACATTGGTGGTATTAAAACAAGGAGCTCTTGCAAGTATTGCTTAATTTTGTGAAATGCTTGCTGAAAATCTTCATTCCATACTACTGTTTGATTTTTATGCAATAACTTGAAGATCAGGCTACACGTGGTGGTCAGTTGGGATATGAACCTTGCAATGTAGTTTAACCTCCCTAGGAAACCACGTACTTCCTTTTCTGTATTTGGTGTTAGTATCTCCACGATTGCTCACACTTTACTTATATGCCTCTTTCACTAACCACCAATCCCAACAATTTGCCGGATTTCACACCGAAAGTACATTTAGCAGGGTTCAGTTGAAGCTTATATTTTCTCAAATGTTCAAACAATTTTTGCAAGTGGCCAATATGCTTTTCTTCTGTTCTTGACTTGGCGATCATGTCATCCACATACACCTCTATCTTCTTATGCATCATGTCATGGAATAAGGTCACCACTGCCCTCTCATATGTCGCCCCAACATTTTTCAAACCAAATGGCATCACTTTATAACAAAATGTTCCCTAAGGCGTGATGAATGTGGTCTTCTCAATGTCCTCAGACGCCATTCTAATCTGATTATATCTAGAGAACCCATCCATGAAGGAAAAGAGGGAATGCTGAGCATTATTATCAACCAAGACATCAATGTGAGGTAGTGCAAAGTCATCTTTTTGACTGGCTTTATTTAAGTCTCGATAATCAACACACATTTTGAATTTTTCGTCTTTCTTCGGGACTGGTACTATGTTAGCCACCCATTGAGGATATTTAGCAACTGCAAGGAACCCCGCGTCAAATTGTTTCTTAACTTCTTCCTTGATCTTCAAAGACATCTCTGGTTTCATTCACCTCAACTTTTGCTTGATGGGGAAGTACTCTAGCTTTAAGGGAAGTTTATGCTCAACTATCCTTGGATCTAAGCCAGACATGTCTTGGTATGTCCATGAAAAAATGTCAACATAGTCTGCTAAAAGTTTAAGCAACTTATCTCCTTCTTTTCCTTTTATAGTGGCACCCACTTTAATTTCCCTTTTGTCATTTTCACTTCCCAAATTGATTAATTAAATCTCTTCTTCTTAGGGTTGAATTGTTTGATCCTCTTATTCTACCAACCATTTCATGTCTGGTGGAGTTTCCAAATCATCATTGTCCTCATCAGCTTGGTAGATAGGATGATCAAAATTATAGCAAGGGATATTATCATTGTTACTTTCAAAATGATGATTTTCATATCTACAATTTAGCTTTTAAAAAAAAATAAACAAAGGAGATAGAGGGATGGAAAGAGACACAAAGGAACAAAAGGAGATAGCTAAAGGTTTGCAAAATGGATTTCATTGAAATCATATAATAAAACATTAACATGCGAGCCCATCTTGACAAAAATTAACACCAAGATATGGGCATAATAAAAAAGTGCATTACAATTACTTTGAATTAAGCATCACAGGGAATTTGACAATTTTCCAATTCTGAAGCTCCTCATAAGGGTTGCATGGGTACACCCAGTTGGCATATTTTTCATCATCTTATTCCTCTTTGTCCATAGCTATTTGATCTGCATGCGTCAATCATCCATTTCGGAAGCTCTCATAGAGATTACAAATAGGAATTCTTCCAATCTTTGGTCTTGGTTCTCTAGTTGAGACAATCACATTTCTCTCTTTTCCTCCACCATCCTCTTTTTCTCAGCTTTAGTAGGTCTAAACCCCAGTCCACATTGATTTTTATTCTCAGGCAACTCCAATATCTTCGTGATTCCTTCTTGTTTTTCCCTAGCCCACGACTTATCTTATATCCTTTGCTCAACATAACCTTTGCTGTCATTAAGGTAGCTCTAGAAAGTTGTGAACTTTTAGGTAAAGACTCCTCATAGGCAGTGCTAATTATTTTCAAGGATTGGAAAGAAGTCTCAAGGGCTTCTTCAGCTACCTCAAATAACGAGTAGGGGGAGGGCCACTCACTAGAACATCCTCTTTACCTGAGATGATTACTAACTTATCATCCACTATGAATTTTAGCTTTTGATGTAAGATAGAAGGGACCACTCCAGCTGAATGGATCCATGGCCTGCCCAATAAACAACTATATGCTGGCTTGATGTCCATGACCTAGAAGGTGACTTCAAAAGTAAAAGGGCCAATCTAAATTGGAATCTCAATTTCTCTTGTCACTTCCCTACGTGATCCATCAAAAGCTCTCATAATCATAGAGCTTGGTCTTATATGAGTCCCATAATAAGGTAATCGATCTAGTGTCGATTTTGACATCACATTTAAAGAAGACCCATTGTCAATCAATACTCTAACCATGACATAATCCATGCATTTGATTGAGATGTGCAAAACTTTATTATGTCCCTTTCCTTCATTTGGTATTTCATCATATGTAAAGGTGAGGTAATTGTTAGAAGTGATATTCCCTATTGTTCCTCCAAACTTGTCTAGTGTAATGTCATGAGAAACATGGGCTTCATTTAAGATCTTCATCAACAATTTTCTGTGGCTTTCTGAGTTCATCAACAAAGTCAGAAGAGATATCCTGGCCGGGGTTTGATTTAATTGATCAATAAGCCTATACTCACTTTGTTGTATGAACATGAGAAACTTAGAAGCTTCATCATATGAAACTTCTTTCTTCTTCTCATTTTCATTAATTATCTCATTCCTTCTTCTTCTTCTTCTTCTTCCTGGGCAATCTCTATTTCAATGGTTTCTTTTCGTTTCTTTCTCGAATAATTTCTTCTAAAATTTTCAAGAGTGTAGATTCGACCATTACGCATCATTCTGCCCCTTCCCGTAATGTTTGTGATGGAAATTCCTTCAGCACAATTGGTGTTCTTCTATTCTTCACCACCACTGTCACTTACTTTCACTTCGACATCATATTTCCACAGGATTGCTTTAGGATCCTTGTAACGGAAATAGGTGGGAACCTGCATTATGATGGGTCTAGGAGTCTGGGGAGTGGATGGATTGACATTTCTTGTAAAGTGAATCACCAATGGCCTTGGAGCAGTAGTAATTTTCTTTTCTTCTAATTGGGTCATCGACACATCCTGACCCTGTTGTAAATGACCAATCTGAACCAACCCTGAGTTCATTAATCTTTGCAAAGTCTGCTTAAACTCTTGACAATCTTCAACTGCGTGTTTGCCTTCGAAAAACAACAATTTCCTTTTCCTTCAATCAATCCAAAGTCACATAATTTTTCAAAGGTGGACCTCATGGAATTCTTTACGTCTTGTACATCCGTAACGAATGGTTGATCGCACTCTACCTCAATTGCATTTATAGATGAATTGTTATGGCCTAGGAGCGGGTTATTCCCAATGTTAGGTCCTTCTTCCTTGAAACTCAACATCCCTGCCTCTATCAGATCATGTACCTTGTGCTTTAATCCCCAACACTTTTTTGTGCAATGCCCTATAGTACCTGCATGGTAGTCACACTTGGCATTTTGGTCATAGCCTTTTGGGTATAGTGGTTCAACATATTTCAAAGGGAAAGGGACCACCAAGGAGTTATGAATTAGATGTGGCAAAAGTTCAATGTAGGTCATGGGTAGTGGGGAGAATGTTCTTTTTTTATTATTCCCTTTTTTTGGATTATTATCCGTATTAGGGAGTAGAGCTACAGGCTGGTTTCTCTGAGGTGCTGAGGGAGGCATGGTTTGTGGTGGTGGTAGAGGTTGGTAGGTCATTCCAGATAGGTAAGGTTCTGGATATGGTGGTGGGGACACTATTGCTATTTGTGGGTTATACATGAAGTGGGGTCTGTAGTTAGGTATGAAAGGGATAAGAGTATAATTGGACATGGTGGATGCAGACATTATGGCATTCGTTTCTCTTCCCTTTTTCCTCTTGACAGTTGTTGAAGGTTTCTTCATACTTGTCACTCTTGTTGATACATGAGAAATCTTCCTACTTCTTATTCCTATCTCCACTCTTTCCCCAATAACAACCAAATTTGAAAAGTTCGAAGATTCATTTCTACTCATTCTATCATAAAAGGGTGATTGGAGTGTATCAATGAACATAGAGACCATCTCCTTTTTGGATAATGGAGGTTGTATTTGAGCAGCCACACCTCTCCATTGTTGGGCATATTATTTAAAGCTTTTGCTTTCTTCCTTTGACATATTTTGCAATTGAGTATGATCTGGAGCCATGTCCATATTGTACTTGTATTGTTTCAAGAAAGCCTCAACCAAGTCCTTCCAGGTACATATTCTTCCTTGCTCTAAATTCACATACCAACTAAGAGTTGCTCCCATCAAGCTTTCTTGGAAGAAGTGAACCAATAACTTATCATCATGGGAATATAAGGCCATTTTTCTACAGTACATGGTCAAATGACTTTTTGAGCAGGTGACTCCCTTGTACTTGTCAAACTCAAGAATTTTGAATTTATGAGGAATTACAACATATGGAACCAAACACAAATCAGCAGCACTAAAAGCGTAATGGTCAATCCCCTCAATAGCCCTCAAGTGTTCTTCTAAGAAGCATAACTTATCATTGGATTAGATGTCCTCAAGTTGTTTAGAATGAATCACAATAGTCGGTCTAGGTGTGACACTTTTATGGTTGGGAAGGTTTTCAAAAGGAATGTTATTATTTGAAGGTGTACAAATGGGATGTTAAATTGGAATATGGGAATTGTTAGTCTTGTGGTTCAATCCTTGGGATTGTGTTTAACTTGGAGGTGTGACGACAGATGTGAGAGGGTTATTTTCAGGGTTGTTAGCAGTAGGTGGGGTATAACCCAGAGGAAGATCGTATGGAGCATTTGGAGCAGCATTGGCCTGATTGACCTCTACAGCATTAGTAACCACAGGTGGTGTGTAACCATGAGGAATGCCATAGGGAGGGGAAGTTTGCTTGAACATTAAATTATGGAAGTGGGTTAAATCTAGATGGGTGAGATGGTGTAGCTTGAGGCTCTTCTAGATGATTCTCATTCACGCCTTTAATCGCTTTTAACATTTCTAAAATCTCATTTATTTGTGCCTTTATCTGGTTCACCTCTTCCTTGAGTCTTCATGTTGTTGTTCCAGATCATCTACAACACATTCCATGAATCTTGTCTTGGCACGTGTCCCGTAAGGGTGTCGTAGGGTTGTTTTCTTTGCTTGATCAATTATTTTTCCGTTTTGAGATGAATGATATGACATGAGAATTTAATGTCATGAGAATGAAATGATCATGTTTCATTTTTTATTTTTTACTTTCTTCCTTTTTTTAGAGAATCATAAATTTCTTTGCTTGATCACGAATATTTGAGATATAAGAGAGAAGTGGTTTCACAAGATCAAAAGTGACACATTTTTATTAATTTTCAACTAGAAGTACATTGCATCCAAATTTTCACTTTTTCATCAACTACAACCATCTTTTCCAAATTCTCCATTAACTCCTTAAAATATTCAAGAAAAAAATTAATCTCTCTAGGAGTCGAATGAGGATTTGTCATCCCCTCAACTTCTCTGAACCTTCCCGGAATTTCTAAGATTGCCTGATTCACCAACCATGCGAGTTTCATATAACAGTCTTTCCAAAAAACTACCTCATCATTTAGTACTCAGATGTCTTCCTTGTCGATTGACTTCCCCAATTCCCTCTTCCAAAATATGATTTCTACATGAAGTTCTTTAATGAGGATTTTTGCTCTTGAACATGGCTCATCAAATCAAGTGTCTTTTATCCTTCCTTCTTCCATTCTGCTAGATTCATCCCTGCAACTTGTTATGCTTCTAGTATGCATTGCTTTTCATCTTGGAGTCTACTTTCAAATTCTTGCACCACCTTTTCTAGTTGTTGTTGAAGGTCTTTGAACATCTTCTGTGCCTGTTTTTCAGCTACTTTTGCCTTTTTTATTTCTTCTTTTAATTGTTGATTATCTACCAATGCTTTGTCTCTCTCGCGCCTTCTCAGTCCCAACTCTTTGCTGGCAGCTCCTAAGCAGTCTTGAGTTTGAGTTCCTCTTCCTCCCTTGCTCTTTTGTTAGATTTAGTTGATGACTATATTTTTTTAGCATTCTCCCCATGCATTGTTTTCATTATTTGGTTAGACTCTTCCAGTTCTTTCTTTAACTTTATTTTTTCTTCTTCAGATTTTGCCAAGGCTTCTTGAAGTTCTTTGCATTCCTTCATGTCAATTGGTGGTGTATCAGAATCTCTTCAATAATTGGCTACTTTTGCAGAAAGGTAGTTTGACTTCTTGAACCCTTTTTCTTTAGCCAATGATGATAGCTTTCATTTGCACCACTGCCTCTTCCTCCTGTCCCTTTCTCTTTCCTAATAATTTGCTCCCAAGCATGGTTAATTTTTCTAAGTATCGCTGGGTCTAGTTGGTTCATCTCATATAAGAAAGTGTGATTGATTCTTTCATCGGTGGGCCTAGTATTGGATAGCTCAATAGCCTTAAAGTCAATGAAGGGTTGTGATTGATACACCCTTTAGTCCCTACAAGGGGTACATTAGGGAAGCTCCCATATTGGTAAATAACTTCTTTTATTTTGTTGCAATTTGGGTACCAACGTATTGATTCTTTAATGAGCTTTACTAAGAACTGAGCCCACTCCTTACTTGTCTTTACCTTAAGAGTACACCACTTGAAGTCCTCTATGGGAGATGTGAAGTTGTACTTATGGGAACATATATGGACAATTAACCAAATATACAATACCGGTAAACAACATGTTAACTTTTTCTTTTGCCTTTTCATAACAAAGATGTAAAGCACAAAATGTGTCTGCAAGCACTGTTGATGTTGGATTTTGTCCTTTGTCTCGGTGAGTTAGGAACACATCAGTGGCAAAGAGATCTATGTAATCATTAAGGTATGGGAAGAGAACAAGTCTATAAATGGTGAAAGCCAATACGTCAGTAAAGCCATCTCAATCATTTGCTTTCGACAACTGTTTCATCCTTTCTACCAAATAATTTCATGGAAAACCCTCCACCCCATTTCTATTTACTTTCTCTTTCTCAGTTCTTTCTCTTGCACCCTTAGCAGATTTGATATTTCATCGAAGGGAGATGTCCTCGATACTAGTATGGTTTGCTATCTTCTAATGAAATCCCCAAAATCTGCTCATATTCTTCTAACATAGGTTCCATCTAGAAATCTTGAAAGGTGAAACATCTAAAGGGATGATCATAAAATTGGGTTAGTGCAGAAATGGCTTCTGTTTGCACATTTAACTCTAACAGATGTAATATGTTCCCATATTTCCTTGTAAAGGCTACTCATTTAGTCCTTCTCACCAAACTACTGAAGGGTTCTAGGAACTTTATATCAGGCATCTTAACCTTTACAGGCAGTGTTCCTTTTGTCTCACTATTTGATCCCATGTCTCTTTTTAGGATATTCCCGATCAACAAGATTTTATCATTCTCCAAAACCTGTTTTACCGAAGAATGTATGTGAATGATTATGCATGTGGAAACTATCATACCACCCTTTTTCTATTAAAAGAAAGAATAAGGAAGTTACATGCTAAAAAAGAAAGGAGAGTAAGAAAAACATGCCCGAAGTGTCCTAAACGGGTATACCTAAAGGAGTTAAACTACCTTATGAAACTAATGGCTTTTTAACGAGTGAGTTTCACCGGTTGATAGCTATTTGTATCTTTCCAAAGGCTTTCTAGATCTCTATACTCATTTTAGAATACATTCATAAATTGGAAGTGCATCCAAAGTGTGGGTATTCACAAAAAGAGTCACGCTTTAGATGAGACTTTCGTGATAACCAGATTAGAAGTGCATCTAAAATGGTATCACTAATTGTCCCTCACTCCCTAGGTTACTCTCAGGCCTGGGTGTAGGACCTCATTCATGTGTGTGAAAAGTGTATTTGTAGTGTGTGACGGGCAAATCTTAAATTACTCCATATAATAGAAACATAGTCATCTAACCTATAGTTCAATTAAAAAAATACACAAATAAATAAGAAAAGTATGAGCAAACAACCAAATGAAATAAAATAAATATGGGGTGAAAATAACATAAATAAAAGCTATCAATTTTGCATATTTAATATATAGGGTCTTAACTCTCAAGAATCCACAGTGGAGTCACCATTTGTCGACACGTAGGGTCTTGACGGGATGGCGAAAAATTAGTTTATGAAAATCAGAGAAGTCACAATCAATTTTTATTTAGGAAAACATTGAACAAAGCCTTTAAGAAAAAGTGGTCTACAAAGCCAAATTTTGAGTTTGGAAGTCTATTACGTGTAGGGAAGGTATTAGCACCTTACGACGTCCACCTTAAGGATGATTACCTCTAATTAAATATGCAAAACTAGATAACTTTAAAAATATTTATTTCACCTTTAAAATAGTCGAAATATAACAAATAATTTTTTTAACATTTTAATTAGAAAATTTTTATTGAAAATTTTATTTTTTATAAAAATATTATTAATATTTTAATTTTTAATTAACTTATTTTATTTTTATTTTTTCGGGGCTCAACAGGAATGGGTTCTTGCTCCGATGTATCTCCATACGTAATGGAGAATCATAGTATACATAGTTCTTGGAATTATTAATGTATTTTAGTAATTAAATTTCAATATTCTATGGGCGTATTTTGAAATATTATTACTACAACCAAATTAGAAGTACATCCAAAGTAGTTACGATAATTATTTAGCATAATCGTCAAACCAAAAGTGCATCCGAAGTGAAAATCACTAAATTAGGATAACTTTCATAATAACTAAATAAAAAATGCATTTGAAGTAGTCATAATTAAAGTTTTACATTTTATGTTTTTACATTAAAAAAATCAATTGGAAGTGTCTAAAGTGATCATCATAATCTTTTTATAATTGACAATAGCCAAATTAAAAATGCATCCAAAGTGACTATTATTAATTTTAACTAATTTAAATACCATAGTAATAATTATAATAACCAAGGTTTTATAAAAGAAACCAAAGTAGAAATGCATCTAAAGTAGTTATTTTAGTTTTTGTAATAGTTAAATTAGAAGTGCATTTAAAGTGACCATTATTACATTTTTCTTAAATAATTTAAATAACGTAATAATATTTATTACAAATAAAAATTTATAAAAGAAACCAAATTATAAGTACATCTAAAGTGACCCTTATTAAAGTTTCCTTTCGCAATAATAATTACATCAACTAAAAGTTTTATGATATTTAAGTTAAAAAATTGTGTAAAATATTATTATTAAATTATTATTTTTAAATTAATATTATTATCATGATTATTGTTTACTAAGTTTAATCGAAATTTTAGTATTTGCTTTTTCAAGTATTCGTAACAATAGCTTGACTAAAAAAAAAGTAAAAAACAGAAAATGATAAAATAAAAAAAATGACAATTTGTACTCACAAAAGATTAAAAATAATACATTTTAGGGCTTTAAAACGAAGGAGAGACATTTAGAAAAATAGTGGTGCGAATAGTAAACAGAGGTAAAAACAATAAAATGGGTTATGATATAACAGAGGTGTGAATGGTAAAAATATGGAGGTGCGGATAGTACCTGTTTGTTATTGGGCTTCGTGCAAATAGTAAGAAATGGAGGTGTACACAGTGATTTGCTTGTTGGACCTAAAGAGGGGTGCAAATAGTAGTTTTGTAGGTGTGAACTTATTAAACTATGATTTTTCAAAAAAAATAATTAAATATTGAAATATGGGGACGCGCGCTGCATCCCTTCATGCTAAATTGTGTCAGGATTTTTCAAAATCCTTTAGAAGAAAGAGAAGGAGTTTTAAAATCCTTTAGAAGAACAAAGAAGAAACCTCGCGTGAAGGAGAAGAGAAAAATGGGGTTCTTTCTGCCCGTGCTCTTTCCGGCGATTGACAGACGCACCCACACTATTTATTCTCTTCTGAAAAATATCTTCTTTTTTTTTTTTTTAAATCTTCTAAAAAAAGGTCCATTTTTTCTAACTCAAGGTCCCTTTTTAGCCGACTTGGAAACTTTGCCATGTGGATATTCATTGAAAATTCTATTTTGAGCTCTCTATATTGATGTATATTCTGAACAAGATTGTGTATGTTGACTATACATGAAAATTGACATTTTTTTTTTCTGGATTTATCATTTTTTGTTGTTATTACATTATTATTATTTTATTTTTTTCAAAACTGGTGCGTACACCGGTCAACGAGATCCACCCCACCTTAGGGTCCTCGGAACCCTTGACCCAATAGAAGTACAAAAACTTATTTACCATAAGCACTATCCTCAGAAGGCCGCACAAGATCTTGAAATCCCGAATAAAATCTCAGCTATTTGGATGTAATTGGGTAGCGCCACATTTAGCTTTGACAACATATTGCATTGAAATTCGGAAAACAAGAGGATCACCTCGACATGTCAGAAGAGCTCGACACACACGAACGTTAAAGGCGTTTCCCCCTCGACAGGATGGAAATACACCTGTCGTCGGCACCATATGGCTCTGCCAACACAAGGTCAGGTCGGTGAAAATCCCTGCACAAATTCACCTCGCTCCATAGTTTATAGAGCTCGACATCTGACAAAAACACCGAGGAGAACGTCTTGACCTCCTCGCCTATCCATTCAAAGCCCACCTTTATTTGGTGAGGAATATACGTTTGTATTTTCTCCCCTTACTCCTCACCCCCTTTAAGGAGACAACCTTTTTTACCCCCTCATTGGACAATCCCGTGGCAGTTATTCGCACTCCTGTTGGCGCACCTTCAACATCCTGACCCCTTTCACTTTTCTCATTAACAATAAGTATTCGACGTCGTTTGTGGCTCCACCAGTTACAACCCCCTTCGACGAATTGCCCACGAAAGGCATTGGCCTAACTCCCCAGTCACTAGGAAGTGCAACACTCACCTCCAATGGCAGACGCGACCCCACCTCTATATCAAAACCACCGTCCACCACCACATTTCCTCCATCAAGTGTGAGGGTCCTTCAATCAACTTTGCGAACTCCCCATCATCTGGCAACCCGAAAGAGTCCAGCGACTCCGCAGTTGAAGAACCCTCATTTAAACCAGGCACTTCCATTCCACCATCGCATAACTATGATGTTTGGAGGAATTGTCACTATTACTACCCTAACTCATAGAGTCCCACATGAATCATACATCCTAAGTCTAAGAGAAGCAAGGTAAAAGGAAAAATAAAGGGTGTACCAATAACCGTTGCGGAGCAAGGAAATTGTTCAAACTAGCAAGCAAGAAAAATCCATAACTCCGAGAAGATCAATTAACAAGAGCGAAAAACTCAAAACCCAAATGTCAAGAAAACCCAAAGGACATCACTTATAACTTCCCGCGCATTCTAAACCCCACCAATCACTTCATAGGTAGCCTCACACCAACCTTATCGTGACACGTATACCCTTTTTTTACCTATCCGCTCCAAACATCTTTCTTTCTCTCTCTTTAGCCTTTTCATCATGACCAATACTCAATCGACCTTGAAGGCTAAGGGGCATGTGTACCCTTTGAAGCGTGACCACCTTGGCACCACAAGGACTACCATCTTAGCTTCGTCACCTCGACACCCATAAGCATAGTACACCACATCAGTCTTAGACAATGATACTGTCCTCAGGACACTATGATCGTACCTCAACATAGGTCCAACACAAAAGGTCTCAACTTCCTAAAAAAGGTAACTAGGAACAAATCCACAAGAAGACTTCCGTTAAAACGGAGACTCCAAATCCTTCCTAGGTATATTATTCTAGACACTAAGTCCCTCACCTCATTTTACTACTTTGACTTGGGTGTTAGAGTCCATTTTGCAAATGCTCACCTGTCAACCAGAAGCTCCAGCAGACCGAAACTTGAGGGACAACGAGTTCTGTCAAATTCAGATAAAAACAATATCCAACAATATAAATGATGAAAAAATTAAATCTACATAAAGAAATGGAAATAAAATCCTCATCATAATAGTCTAAAATTGAAAATATGAGACTAGGAAATCAAACTTCAGGTCATCTGCTAAATGATATAGGAACTTTGATGTTTTGTATGAACGAACACAACATCATTAGAACAACATAATTGATGATTATAATTTGTTCAAGTCAAATATCCTTATTTTCAGTTTTCTAAACCTAAGAAAATTAGAAATAAATTTTCATAATAAAAATTAAGAAAAAATATTAATAATCTAAAAAATTAATATAGAAAGAACAAAGGAATTAAATCTTGATGGCATCTTCTGGCAAAATCAAAGAATATTCTTTAAGATTCCATCATCCATCAAAGGATCAACAACTTCTTGCTGACATCTTCTGGTAAAATCAAAAGACATTCATTAGGATCCCATCATCAACTTAACTACACCTTATAGATGAATTCTTGACAACTCCATTAGTTGTTTACTTATAACATATCAATAACTTCAACATCTCAAGGCTCATGTATACTTATAACCATTGTTTAAAACTAAAAGAGAGATCACCCAAATTATCTATGCAAGTGCCTAACAACATGTACATAGCACAACAAAACAATAACAAGGATTACAAAAACATCAACAATAGCCAAAAAATATAAAACTCATCTAGTATGATGAACATTATTGGGTCCCTAATCTTAAATTTAGCTACGCCTAAGAACAATAAAAATTTCATTTTCAAAGGTCATTTGCTGCAAAACACAAGGTACCAAGATCATAATAAACCATGAATACAATATATTCATATATTGAATAAATATTAGACAACTTTAGAAAGAAGAGGTAGTAGTAAACAAAATAATAACAACAATATTTTGATATAAAGAAGAATGTCTTCAAAATATATTATAATGATAATATTTGAATTATTAAATTTAAATATATTAATATTAACATAATTTAATATTTTTTCATCATAACATCAAGGAATGTGTGTGACTACTTAATTCTTAGTTGTTATTCATGGCATAAATAATTATAAAGTATAACAAATAGAAATGTCATATTGAGTACTCTTTCATTGGTTATGATAAAAATATCTTATGTAAAGTTAGAGACGATATTACCAAATTGAAAAACGAATTTGTTTTGGAAATATGAATTAATTATTCATCCCAACTTCTTCATCTCTAGCGAGGGAAAGTTTACCTCAATCCTACGGTGGACACCAAATGTATTTATCGATGAGCGAAGGTGGAGTTCTCTAGATTTATGATATAGAATTTGGTCGTTGATCGTGATTATTTTCATTTATAGCTCTTTTAAGCCCTTTTAATATTGTCAGGCGCTATGTATTATGTCTTAAATATTATAACAATAATTAAATTGTGATACGACGTTATGCTATCTACTAGATGTTATGATAAGTAGTTTTATTTCTAGACTGTATGTAAGTTGTTTTGGACTGAGGGACAACTTTAAAAAGGTTAATGAAAATAGGTTTATTTAATGTCCAAAGAACATATCATATCCTTTTCACTTGATTTCTAATTTTTTTATATGCTATTTTTCATTTTATTTTATTTTGTAATTGACAATTTTTTTAACCCAGCATATTCGTCTATTAAAAGTTTATATGAATAATATCTCAAAATACTAAAATTTAATATCTTTCAACAATTTTTCTTTTATACACATGACATGACTTATGATAAAACTTTAACCATATATAAGATATGAAGTGATAAGGTTGGTCTGAAGTGTAGAGATAAGGAGGAAGAGACTATAAGTTTGAATCCTTTCAGTAACGAAAACTGACATATTAATAATTAACATTAATTTGACTATAAAAAGACATACATAAGACACTAGATTATCTACAATTATATTACTTGATTAATTATTTTAAATACATTTATTAGCAAATATTATGTAATTTTTATAGGTGTTAGGCTACTATTTGCAAATATTTTTTTAGACCTAATATAAGATTAATTAAAATTGTTTTACCCTTGTTGATATTGTTTTCCTTTTATTGATATCTAATTGCTAGGGTATTGACACGATCCTTGACAACCCAATATCCTCTTTTAAAGTTTTTAATTAAATGGGTCTCATATTTATATATCACATTTTTTATTTATTTATTTTTTTAATTTAAACATGCATCTCATAAGTCATAAATACCAACTTTTTTCAATCCAACAGTTCTAAAGTTTTATTAAATAATTACAAATAATATAAAATAATGTTTATCACTCATTTTAATATATAAAAGAAAGAACATAGACATTTTTTTATAAGTCAAAGATATTATTGATGATAGTTATAAGAGTACAAGATGTTCCTATAATGAAAAATAACACAGATCACAATCTAGAAGTACAAACTATTAAATACGAAATGTGGGATTTATGACCCTTCGGTAAAAGAATGAAAAGTTAACCTAGCAGTGTTGCACCATTCTCACAAGCTAATGGTATGGCATGCATGATTACATCTACCTTATAAAGTTGACCTAAAAAATAGTAGCATTTCTAGCTTTCCATATATGCCTGAGTCCTGCAACCAACCCAAAAAACCAAGTTCTTCTCATTTCCCTTCCTCTATTGACTAGATCCTAAAGTTGAAAGCAAATTTCTTGAATGTCTTTGTGAAGCACTATGGTAATCCCCACTAGCCACATACTCTAGTCCACATCTAAGAAGCCACTTTACAGCCTTTAAACAGATGTTGCCCTATTTCTGGAGAAGCACCACAAAAGGAACATTTAGTAGATTGTAACGGGATAATCTAGCGTTTATTTTCTCATTGGCAATCTATCTACAAGCAATTGTCATACCAAGCATTGAAACTTTGTTGGGATCCCTTTTGCCCAAACGATCTAATAAATGTCATCCACTTGACAAACCCTATCCTAGGAAAAAACTTTATAGGTAGAACTGATCACTCTATGCCCACACCCAACCATTTGGAGCATCGACAACCAATTGAAGTTCTTTTAACTTGTTTCCTTAATGTCACTTGTTGTTTTTCCCCCGATGCAAAAAGTTTTCTTTGCTAGCGCCCTATACCTCAATGAAGTCCTTCACTGTGACATTCTTCTCAACAACTAACCCAAACAGTCTTCCATACTCTTCCTTTAAACTCCCATCTTCCAACCAAATTTCCCTTCGAAATCTTAGCATGCTACCATCTCCTAACGTTCTTTTTGCACTTTCATACCACTAACCTCTATGATCTTGATCAACACCCAAAATTGAATCTAAGTCAATCCATTATCTAGAGCATTCTCTATGATGCATAACCCAATCCTCATTAGTGACTCATACTTAGCCCATAAAATCCTCGCCCATAACTTTTCACCTTCTACTTGAAGTCTCCACCACTATTTACCCAGCAAAGCAACATTGAACTTTAGCATATCAAACAATCCTAAACCTCTAGTCCTCTTCTCTTGACAAATTGTTTCCCAAGCCACCCAACACGCTTTCCTACACTTCTCCCCCCTCCCCCACAAAAAGTGTTTGAAAAGGCTTTCTAGTTTTGAAATAATATCTTCGAACACCTTAAAAAATGATAGATAGTATATTGGCAGGGCCACTAGGACAAATTTAATGAGCACAACTTGACCTGCCAAAGAAATGTACTTGTGTTCTCACAATCAATCACCTCCACACCATATCCAAAATTGATTGCCACGCCTATCGAGATGGAGAATCCCTTATTGGCCGACCCAAGTAAGTGAAAGGGATGTCCCCCACTCAACAATTCAACAAAACAAATACCTTCTCTAGCCACCATTTAGGAACGTTGCACCATTGAGCCAAATCTTGTGGAAATTCACCTTCAAACCCAATATTAATTTAAAATTCTACAACATGGCTTTTATTGTCTCCATTGACTCCTAACTCCTTTATGCCAGAAATGGAGTATCATCAGCAAACTGCAAATGAGATACACATATCTCTTTCTTATCTACAAGAAAACCGAATCCATAACTATTTCTGCACAATTGTTCTGACCAACTAACTAAGCCATTCAACTACAATAAAAAAGGTGATAAAAGGTTGTCCTAACAATGCAAACAATGCTCGATCCCAAACCCTCTATCAGGCTACCATCCACTAAAATTGATAGTCTTGTCGATCCCACATATTCCTGAATACAACTCATCCACCTCTCATCAAACCTCATCCTTTCTATCACATCCCAAAGATTTAAATCTTTAAACATATCAGTTCTTTCCTCCTTCTCTTTGCTTCTTCTACTATCTTATTAACTGACATAATGTCATCAAGTATATAAAAGAACATAGAAATTGGTGATTCAATAAACAATTAGGGCTTAACAAAGGTTCCTTCATTGTAAGAATATTATTAGAATCAATGCTTAATTAGACACCCCACATGATTGGACTGTGATAATTACTAAATATTCATATTTTACAATGTAAATATTTGCAATTATTTTTTCTTCTTATGATTATGAACCTTGAAAGTATCTCTTATTTGTTTAAAAGTTTATTTAGTTCAGGATTTAGGTATGGATTTAATTTTTTAGAATAATGTGCTTGTTTTTAGAAACATTCATAAGGAAAAATGATGAAAACAACAATAAAAGGTGCAAAGGACACATAAGAACACCCCACACACCAATATTGACTCCAGTCAAACAAAGACCCAAACTAAAAGAGAAATACTGCATTATCCTTGCTCAAGTAGAAAATATGGTTGCTTAAACAACCTTATCAAGTCAAATTGCTTTCTATCCTTGCTTGAGAAGGCACTACACATTATTCGAGCTAGTCTTGTACGAAGGTCTAGAGACACCTACTGTGCTTGCTTGATGTAGCCAACAACTATTCCATATACTTTTTTAATTTCAGTAGTTTTATTGTTCCTTTTGATTTTCACTATATCTTGTAGGATTGATGATATTGTGCATGTTAATTTGAATATGTATAGGAAGACATTATTCTTAAATTAATATCGAATTGTTAAGAATATCTTATAGATAGGTTGTATTTCTAGGAGTAAAGTAAAATCCATTATCCACTTTTGAGTTTGTATTTTTTTAACAATGTAATTTTTTCAACTTTATAAGTCAAGGAATTAAAGATAAAATTGGAAGGCTTAAGCCTTTTGTTGTAGGAATAAGCTTAAAAGATACAAATTATTTTCATGATAAAAATTAATGAAATTAGTTGTTTAAGATTTCTATTATATGGTATTGCAAACTGGTGATATTAAATGATGGCTCCACCTTCTCTATGGTGTCACCAACTCTTCTCCAAGTTGAGATGTTGAATTGGATCTTTTTCAAGGGCTGAAATAGGTGTGAAAATGAGGCTTATGAAGGGTGAAAGTGGTTCATAAAAAAAGGAAATAAAAGAATGGTGTTTTGGGTGGTGTTGGTTAGATGGTGTCTCTTTGCCTAGCTCACTTCACTTGGAGAGGGTGAAGGTCAATCCTAGGGAGACCCAAGCTCCTTCTAAGGTAGAGAGGAGAGGAAGGGGGCCAAGAGATCCCTAAATGACTAAGGAGGAAGAATTATGAGGAAAACTCTCTCAAATATCCAATATATCCAAAGTGACTACATGTAGTCTAACCTAGGGTATTTAAAGAGATGGTGGGAAGCCTCTAGGCCATTTGCATGAAAATTTGAGAGCTAAATGCCTCTCAAATGAACCTAAATGGACCTCAAATGAGATGTTGAAATGAATCTTTTTCAAGGGCTGAAATAGGTGAAAAAATGGGGCTTATGAAGGGTGAAAGTGGTTCATAAAAAATAGAGACAAAAGAATAGTGTTTTGGGTGGTGATGGTTGGATGGTGTCTCTTTGGCTAGCTCACTTCACTTGGAGAGGGTGAAGGCCAATCCTAGGGATACCCAAGCTCCTTCTAAGGTAGAGAGGAGAGGAAGGGGACCAAAAGATCCCTAAATGACTAAGGAAGAGGAATTATGAGGAAAACTCTCTCAAATATCCAATATATCTAAAGTGACTACATGTAGTCTAACCTAGGGTATTTAAAGAGAGGGTGGGAGGCCTCTAGGCCATTTGCACGAAAATTTGAGAGTTAAATGCCTCTCAAATGAACCCTAAATGGATCTCAAATGAAATGTAGGTCCCTCCCCCCTAAATGACTAAAATACCCTTGTGTCTAGAAAATGAAATAAATAAACTTTTGACCTCACAAGTCAAGGTTTAAGTCCCAAAATAAATCCTAAACTAATTTTCCCAATAATACAAAGGCTAAATAAAAATACACAATGAAATCCTAAGTTATTAAAGTTCCTCAAAATACAAAGGAAAAAATAAGGAAAACAAGCAAAAGACTAGGTAGATGCACCAAAGTTCGCACATATGATCATCAATGCTCTTGGTGTGGTATGACCTTCCTGTTCTTCTATTCTTCTTGCCACGGACCTTGTGATGGATCCTATTTGATGCCCCCAAGGATGATCCTCCATCATTAAACTCCATTAAAGCTCTCATGTTTTCAATAAACTTTCTTTTGTATATCAACTATTCAATAAACTTTCTTTAAATTTATTATTTATTTAATTTTTTGTAACTTTTATACAAAACTCAGCAATCTAAAAGATTGAATGAATTTATCTTATTATTGTATATTTTTTTTAAATCACATTATTAATATAAATTATTTTTGTTATAATTCTCTTTCAACCGCAAATCAAAGATGGTCAACCTTAATTATGTTAGATACGATTAGATTGAAATAGTGTAATGGACATAGTATTCTCCACTCTTATTTCTTATTTTAGCACGCCTTATTTTGGGATAAACAACCATCCATCCATCCAAACTTTGTCCTTGGCCATTTTAAAGCTTACGGTACTTGAATCAGTCTAGTCATGTCGGTTCCTATTCCTACCTAAGGGATACAGAACCAAATGGTCTAGTCAGTTGCAGTCACAAAAATTAACACCATCAGATAAATCTAATACACCTTATTTTGCCACATCATATTTCCCAAAAAAAATTCAAAATAAGCATTCATTCTTTTTGCCACCACCATCATCGTCACCCCTCACCACCGTTGTCGCCACCATTGTCGTAAGCCCCCACCATCGCTATCGCTACACCATTGATACAACCATTCCCATCGTAAGTCGTTGAAATTGCCGCCACCATCGTTAATACTGCCACCACCACTGTCCCATCACTGCTACCACCACCATTGTTAGTACCAACCGTGGTGGTGATAGTGAGAGTAATGACGATCTTACAGAGGATCCGCGGGACTAACGATGCATTAGACAAAGATTTGGTTTGTAAGAGAAGTTTGTGTGTGAGAGAACCACGTGAACTTGTTTAATTAACAACTCAATCTGAACTATTTATTGAAATCATATGGTTATTATTATATTTTCTCATTTCCCAGCATAACCATTTTTCTTTTATATATATATATATATAGTTTAATTAATATCCACCGATAGTATAAAAAAGTATTGTAGTGACACTTAATCACATTTTTTTTGTTTATATGACTTTTAAAGTATTAATTGATAAATCAACAAACTTTGTGATTGAATGTGAGTATAAAAATTTTTACACACTGATCGTATATACTAATTAAACTCACACATACACACACACATATATATATATATACACACACGTACTAAGGGAAAACACTTTGTTATAATGAGAAATTAGAACAAAATAATAATTGTTTGATTAAAAGCAACGACCCAAATTAAAATAACTCATCTAAATATATCATTGTCTTAATCACCGTAATTTACCTCATCTGCATTATCGATGACACCGATAGTAAACGTGATGATACCAATAGTAGTGTGGTGGTGACAATGACAATGATAACGGGGTGACGACAATAATAATGACAATGACATAGAAAGAGATAGTTGTGGAGTAGAGATAAAAGTAGGGGTAGAAATGTAGGTAATGTATGGGTGTATCTGAATTACACAAATTAATATATTAAAGTGAATTATTATAATTTAAATTTATAGTTTAATAAAAAATATTATAATTTATTCTGATTTCTCACTTCAACAAAGTGTTGTCTATTGAGTCAGAGAATCATCTCACTAGATTGTAGTGGTTGCTAACCCAAATGATATTTTGCACCTTAAAAAAATCAAACAAACACGTATACCTTCATTAAATTGATCATTTCTCCGTAACGTAGCGGGACTTTATCTTATGAATTATTAATATACTTTGTATTGAATGTTACAAGTTTTAATAATTTTACTTTTGATTTAATGATTCACTTATTTTTCCACTTAATTTTTTAAATTTTAATAAGTTTACATTTATAATATATATTTAAAAATATGCTATTAGTATTTCTCATAATATAATTCAATAGATAATAAATGTATTCAGATAAATGGTTAATTTAATAACTTTATTTAAAAGTCATTATAAGTCTAATTTTCAATTTAAAACTTAAAATTCATAGTAGTGAATTAATGCGTTTGCGGGATGAAATTAATTATGACACATAAATAATTTTTATTAGCTTATATAAACCTCCCTCTTTGGAATTTGGATGAACTCCTCTAATATTTAATTTTAAATTTTTTTTTTCTTTCTTTCTTCATCTTTTGTCTTTCATGGGTCTGTCTGAAATAAAATTAATACAACTCCGCATTTTCTATATTCCTCGATAGTTGTTGAGTTCTAGTTTCCCGGAGTTAAGTACCTAAATTACTACCATAAGTTCATGACTTTCAAACACTATTAATAAACAGTGCTCCTACTTTCCAGAAAAAAGATTAAAAAAGTTATTTACAGGACCATTGTATGCCTATAAACTCTTTTGAGTCATAATGCATAATATCAAAAACCCTTTGGACCACAAATTCTTGATAGATCCAGCTATTCTGATGAAGGTCACGTGCAAGGAGTACCTTATGTCTCTCTTAGTCAAAATGAATTCTCCGGCATATAAGAAGCGAAAAGCAAAATAATGCGAAAACTGGAAATTAATGTGCAGCTCTATGTTAATTAAATGCTTCTCACTTCTCTCATGTATAATTAAATAGTGTTTCATTAAACGGGTCGACAAGAGTCTTATTGAGTAACCTCAGTAAATTAGTTATCCTTAGTTCTCAAGTAGGACAATTAATTATTGTGTCAACATAATAACAAGTGTATGTGCTGATGAAACCGTAACTTATTATGGTGTCCTAGACATGATTCTATGATCTGAAAAACTAATTTTATATCTACATAAACAGAATATAGAACGTCTACACGTATGATCTTCCCCTTTTTAAATTCCTTCAGCAAATTACGTAGTTCTTATGCAGTTATGCTATTGCTATATATGAATAGCACCAGATTAGCTTATAATTCTAGCTATCTTTATTGATAAAAAGTGTAAGGTGAATCATGAATGTTTTCATAATTATAAGAAGATCTCATGTAACTACAATATTTAAGATAAAATCCATTTTGTTGCTTATTTTAAGCAGTCTGCAACCTGAACCTGCATATGAATTGCATAAAAGATGGAATAGGAAGCATGGAAGATCATTTCTTTTGATAAATTAGCCTGCAACATCATTATTGAAAAAGAAAATATCTAGCACTTTCCTGTAATAAAAATGCACACACTTCATAGCACAGAAAATTTCGCTTCTTGCAAAAAAAGAAAAGAAATACTGCTAAACTTATAGGTAGTCCAAGTCAAGTTTCATATTGGTGGCAGATATGTTATAACAATTGGACTTCTTACCTTGTGCATACCATCCTTCCATATCAGACCTCCAAATTCAGGTTCTGTTTGTCGAGATTGTATAGTGAAGGTGACTTTGTAAGATAGTTTCTGGTATTTTCTGGTAAAACTCAAGGTGTTTGGCTCAACTTTAACAGAAGCTCCTTGAAAAGGTGAAACCACAACATGGTATTTGGAAACTGGAAGGCCAACATTGGTGGCTGTTCTGTGAACGGTCAAAACTGAAGTGGAATTTTTCATTGGAAAAACTACAGATATGGCTGGGTAGTTCAAGTCCCCTGGACTTGTAAGAGAGTGCCTGCAAGTTCTGTTTAAATACTTGGCAAAAACTCCAAGCTCAGATGGAGTTAGCTTCTGTGTGCACAGGAATTCAAAGTAATCCTGCGGCTGAATATCATAGACCAAACCTGGGTCAATAGCTCTTCTGGGGTTGATGTGTCCAGCACCATGATCATAAGGAGTTGAGGCTTCAGCATTTGAGGCATCTCTGAGAGCCTTGATGGTATTGTCATGGACATAAGCTGTAGTCATCAAAGCAGATTTTATGGCAGCAGGACTCCATTCTGGATGCCTAGCTTTTAGCAAAGCAGCAATGCCACTTACATGAGGGCATGACATTGAAGTTCCTGAGAGTATATTGAACTTCACCCTCCTGTGGTCTGTTGGCAAACTTGAAGGACCAATGGCGCCGCTCCAGGCAGCAAGAATGTTCACCCCGGGAGCCACCACATCAGGCTTCAGAATTTCAAGGGTGAGAAAGTTAGGCCCTCTTGATGAAAATGCTGCCACTACAGGAGATGGTCTAACTCCCAACCTTGTAGCCTGAAAAGCTAGAGTGGCAGTAGCTTTTTTACTTGTTAACACATATTGCTTGAGCTGCTTGCCTTCTTTCTCTCCAATTGCAACTGCTGGAAGTAGGTGACAATCTGCAACCAATTCCTCTCCATTAGCTGCAGTGTTTGCGAGAATCATTCCCACCCCTCCTGCATTTTTCACCACTTGACCCTTCTGCACTCTTGGACTAATGCCTCTATCACAAATAACAATCTTACCTGAAACCAATTTACGATCCAAAGTACCTTCCAAGCACAGAGATCTTGGATCAGGGATGCTTGAGTTACTATTTCCCATGTATACTAAAGGGTACTGTTTCCTAACTGAGAGCATGCTTCTCCCTTTATAGAGTGAAGTTCCGGTTATCTTTCTTCCATTTCCAAGCTTAACATCTGCAGGAAAATCTCTATCCATTGTGCTGGCTCCGACTGTGGTGATCCAAGGTGACACATTTGTGAGGCTCACAGGGTCTGGTCCTGCATTTCCAGCAGAACATGAAACAAAAACACCTTTCTCCATTGCTCCAAATGCAGCAACTGATAAACTATCACGGTAGTAAGAGGAGACTCCACCACCCAAAGAGATGGATAGAACATCAACTCCATCAGCCACAGCTCTATCAACAGCTGATAGAATGTCTGAGCTGAAGCATCCACCAGTCCAGCATACTTTATAAGCTGCAATTCTCGCTCCTGGTGCCATTCCTCTTGCTGTGCCATAAGCATAGCCTAGAAGATTAGCACCATGCACTGGAGAACCAGCAACCGTAGCTGCAGTGTGAGTGCCATGACCATCTTGGTCTCTTGGCGATTTATATTCGGCTTGCTCATCAATTTTACCTGTTGCTGCTTCATACCCGTGGTAGAATATTCTTGCTCCCACAATCTTCTTGCTGCAGTGATGTTTTCCAAAGCCTCTCCCAGTCTCACAGGCACCCTTCCAGTGAGAAGGTACTGGTCTCATGCCTGTGTCATTGAAGCTCTCACTCTCAGGCCAAACCCCAGTATCTAGAACTCCCACTACGACATCATGGTTGGCTAGCTTTTCTGACCATATATTTGTGCTTTGCATTGGTTCAAGCCCAAGGAAAGTTGGACTTCTTGTGGTGTGTAGTTGGTACTTTGTATCTGGGAATACGGCCACAACACCTTCTTCTGCCTCTAGCTTATAAGCTTCTTCTTGGCTCAATTTGGCAGCTACTCCATGAAAAGCAGTTTGGTAAGTGTAAATGATTCTCTCTTCCTTGTCCATCTCAGCTTCTACGGAATTGGACAGAATTGATTTCACTTTTGATGAATACCATTCAATGTAATTGGAGAAGGTGTCGGGCTTTGCTGACTTATCCATCTGAATTATGTAAGTCTTCTTTACAAATTCAGCATTTGCAGATAAGAGTGTGCTCAAGAGGAGGAGATAGCTTATTAGAATGCGATTCATCTTTTCCATTGGAGTGATTCTCCTAAACGTTTTTACGTGCTAGGAAGAAGGAAGCTAAGATTTTTTAGGCATTCGGTTAGAAGGGAGAGAAAGATGGGGGAAGAGAATTTAATAAGGGTTCTTGCTTTATTATATTGTGATGTGTGTGTTCTGATGCCTTGGATATTTAAGAGAAGGGAGAAGAGCGTGATCCTTACCCTGGCACCATTTCGCGGGTAATAAAGGTGAATAGCTGTTTTGTGAATGCCAAGTTGAATGTAGAGTTACAGGAGCTACCTTGTGGTTGGTGCTAGAAGTTAATGTGGTTATGGTCCTCTGACTCTAAGCAATACAGTATTATTTTTATTGATTTGTGCTATTTCACCATTTTTACATAACACTTCCCGACAAGTAGCATCATCTGTCCTCAAAATTTCTTTTTATATTCCAAACAACGTAGTTTCTAATGAAATTCAATTTTACTTACCTTCTTAAATTTTGAATATACACAATGAAATATAAATTTAAATATTCTAAAGAACAAGAAACGATTTGAAGTAGTCACTCTTGCTATCAAGGATCAATGAAGGAGAAAATATCCGATAGATTTAGTTTAATCCTTCTTACAAAAAAATCTACTGTTGGGCCCCACTTTGATAGAATGCATGTAATTCATCTGAGCAACCTGAGTTCAGATTCCCTAAGTAGCCAATTATTCATATCCACTTACTCTCAATTATTTGAAATGGAGTTGCAGTATGCACACTAGTCTGTTTTCTTGATGCATGGTGTGATGTTCAGTTGTCGTTTACAAGTTTTGATCAATTTCTCAAATTTACATATACTGTAACACTGATATCTGCTAATTAAGAATTAAAAATGTCTGTGGAAGACAGCATGTTTGCTGAAATTAAAAACAGGCAAATAAAATAACCGAATTCCTTTAATCATTTGGTTTAAAGATGAAACAATTGGTCTTGCCACTTGTAAAGAACAAGTCGTGAATGAAAAGTAGTACTATTTTCTAAATTATGAACAATTATAAGCCAAAGTGGCTAATGAGTGTTTCTCGTAATCCAAAGGCGCTCGCTCTGTATAAATAAAAAAGAATTATTGTCAAGAGTCTCAAGACATGAGTATTAATTCCTTAAATTGATTATGAAAATTTTTTATTCCTAAAATGGAGCATGCTTTAAGTTGCATCAAAACTAACATTCTTTGACATTAATTTCAACCCTACCAAATTGAAAGTGTTACTTCGGAATAGTACTGGTCCCGTATATCTTGCAGAACATAAATGTAGTATTCACTATTATCAAGTTACTTACAGACGAAGTAGTTGGCACACAATAAATTTGAGAGAACATAGTGAAAAATAAATAAGCCAAACTTATTTGATTCATTAGCTTTGACATCTTTCTCTGAAAATAAGGATTAGTGCTAATAAGGATGGATCATATGCTAGAAAGAATCCACTATAACAAAAGCAGAAAGCAGTCCATCTTTATTTATGACCTTAGCAGCAGCCAGGGAAAGGACATCTCTTGTTGGACTTTAGAGAAAACATATCCTATTATCTACTGATTAATGCTTTATCATTTCTATATCCAGTGATAAAATAAATGACAATAATTGTTCCTTTCGGGGTACGATGTTTGTTGTATAACTGGTATGGAGAGATAGTCCGAGTTGAACTTATAAAAATTTCACCTTTTGTTATTTTTTTTTGCTACCATTTTTTTCTTTTCAACAAAGCACTAAATTTTTTTCTCTTTCCAAAATTTTAGATGGGACGAAGTTTATTTTGACAAGATTATGTGAGAAAATGGCTGATGATAATAAGACTTTGTAAAACACGGAAAACTAACGCCGATCCATGATTTTAGTTAACAACCAACATTTTTAATTCGTAAAAAAAAAAAAAAACAAAATCAGCAACACTGGAGAGGGTATAATTAAGCCTTTTGTTACCATTTAGCATTGCTAACTGTAGTATCCCGCTCCGTGATTTCCGTCAAATCAGCAACACTGGAGAGGGTATTCTTTCCATAAACTCGTCGGTAATAATTTTGTACCGAAACCTTTCGTAACATACAGTAAACTTGTAATTATTTGAAATTAGATATCCCATCTAGATGGCACACATTTAGGAACTTTTTAGTGAATCACATGTGATAATCAAATGAAGACAAGGTAAAGTAAATTATATCAATAACATTTAAGTGTTTATACATAAACTTAAGGATGGATCCACTTGGTGAATATTAGAGAAAATTGTCCCGCTAACTTCTAAAATTTACTTAATAGTTTGTATATATATAATTGTAAATTTACTTTTTATATTAACATTCCATCACAACCCTTAATTTATGAAAAATTTCTTAGTTAATATTTTAAAAATCATATATAAATAAAAACATGTGATTAAATGTCAGTATAATATTCTTTTATACTATCTGTATATACTAATTAAACTCTTATTTTTATAGTTTGAGATATGACTTTAATTAGTATCTATGGACAATGTAAAAGAATATTACACTTATTTATATGATTTTTAAAATATTAATTAGTAAAATCAACAAACTTACCATAAATTAAAAGTTGTGATTAAATGTTAGTGTAAAAAGTTTTACACAGTCAATTCATACTAATTAAACTCTTGAAATATTTAATAAAGAAGAATTAGTTTTATAGATTTGTCCTCACAAATTTATGTACATAAATATTGTCCGCACAAATTCATGTGCATAAGCATTGTCCGACCAATATTATAATGTGTTTCGTTTCATTGAAAATTGATTTTGAATTCAAAATTGATCTCAGAGAAATTTTGATATGTTTGATTTTGTGTTAAAGAAGAATTTAGAATTGATTTTAGGTCCAAAATTGATTATGGGTTAAGCAACTTAAAGTAGCTTTTGTATTGTATAAAAAATGTTACACTAAATTTTATTCCAAACTTGCTTTTACAATAAAAATATACAAACATAAATCACTTCATCTCAAAATCAATTTTAAACATAATCAATTATGTAAAATCATTTTCACTCAAAATTAATTTTGTCAACGATCATTCAAACATGCACTTATATTCTGGGATTCATCGTTGCATGCATCCTTATTTTTTTAAACATTACTTTATAAAAAGTTTTAGAGAGATTTTAAAAAGGTGTTAGTGTAGTGTTACTAATAGGAGTTTAAGATAGTGTCACATGGTTTAAAACAACTCATGCACCATACTCAAACAACTGAGTTAGACCTCTTTAACACACACATACATACATATATATGTATATAATGAAGTGTTGATATAATATTTTTAAACTTAATTACTATAAAAAAATTTTAAAAAGTTAATTTATATATAATTCGATAAAAATTAAAAAGATATCACTGTAAATTTTTTTAGATTAGTGTGAAGGATTCGAATTCCAAACTCTTTTCCTTCAATAATCAAGTCAAAATTTTATTTCTTCCCTTCTTTATTTTTTTATAAAAGTTTGATTTGACACATGTTAAGGAATTTTGCATTAAATATTATTAATTATAAATATTCTTTTTTAAATTGTCCATCCACGTAACATAATAACAAAATATTGTGGTGCAAGCTCAAACATTAAAGAAAGGTCAAATACTTATATTAGAAGGGAACAAAATACTTCTTAGTAAAACTCTCAACAAGTGTTTCCTTAAAATCTAAATGTAAGCAAATATTTAAGTGGCTTTCACAAGAATTAAAGAAATAAGTTCACAAAATTTGTTTTTACAGTAAAAATATTATTATAATATGTACTTGCCTTAAAGAAGTTGTATGAGTTCGAAGTAGTCTTTTGAGCTTGAGGTGGCTTCGTCTCCAATGCAAAAGTATAATAAGGGGTGACCTACAAAAGTCACTCCAATGCTGAAGTCAATTTTTAGCTTAGGTCACTTCGGAGTAAGAATAAGTGCAATAAATGCAGTAGTTTTCAACAACCTTACCTATAGCCTTACCAGGATATTTATAGGCTTTAGCTTGGGTTGGGATCCATGGGCTTTGATTAGCTAAAGCCCAATGACCTTCTAATGACACTTAAGGTGGTTAACCATTGTTTTAAGCTAATCCGCTATGCTAATCCACATGGTTTAATGATCAAAGTTGATAAAGGGTTCTGGCTGAGATGTCCTTGATGTCGAGGCGAGTTCGGTGACCTTGATCGGGTACATAGGCCCCCTAGGCTCATGTGAGGCTTCAAGCCCAAATTGTGAGCCTGACACCTAGATATCAAAGTTAATTAATCAAGGTCTATTGTGGATGGCGTCTCGAGAATCTAAAGTGTTAAGTAACCGTCAAGTGACAAGTGGTATTATCTGAGCCGTTAGAGATGTGTAAACGAGCAGTTAAGCTATGCCGCTTGTTGGGCCATGTGGTTCGCACACCTATAAATAGGGATGCATCACTTGCGTGTCGCACACATCCGTGAGCTGAGTCAAAATGTCTAAGAACATCTCGTCCAAAAACCTTCTTAAGCACTTCTTTACGGTTGAGTTTGAATGAGGCTTTTGATTTCAGGTCCAGTTTAGGTTCTGTGAACATTAGGGTAAAAGACAATAGTATAGAGGTCTCCAGTAGGGAGTCGTCGAGGTTGAGTTCGGCTGAGGAGGAGTCGGTGGTTGAGGTGACCATCGAGGTGGTGCTGGAGCTGGTGCCAGCCTTGATGGCGATTGAAGTTAAGACGGTCCCAAATGAGGATTGCCCCGTGGTGGATCTAGATGTTGGAATGGTTGTTGGAGAATATCAGCTTGGTGGCCAAAAACAACTATTAATACTAGATCTTGATGGGGTTGTGCATGAAGTTGGAGCGCGTTTTCAACAAGTTCCACGTGCGTCTACCCTTCGATGCATTTACAATGGCAATGCTTCAAGTTCTCAACGTGGCGCCAAGCCAGCTCCATCCAAACGGTTGGAGTTCTCTACAAGGCCCTTTTCATAGAGTCGAACCCAAGAATATTTTTGTATCATTATTGCACCTACCTCAGTGCATTGTTAAGGTAGGTGTCTCTGTCCGAGCAGCCCTAATATTGCATCCTTGGACCCTACATTTCATCCCTAAAAAACTTTAAAGGTCGCTTCTTCAAAGTCTTTTCTGAGACTTAAGGTCGTCAGTATTTCTTCGACGAGCAAAACAAGTCGAGGTTCGTGTTTTATTGGATGCGAGAGCCTCAACGATTCAATGTGTGGCCAAGGTCATCAATGTTGGAGAGCGACTTGAAGCTATTGTTAGTGTTAGATAGTCTTCCCCAGCACCTTCCAACCAAGGACATAATGGGCCTAGAATTGCTAGCAGACACCGGTCCAAAACTTGAATGTAAGCATATTTCCATAATATTTTTATTGTGTTTGGTTTTTTTAACTTGACTGGATTTCTTATTTTTGTTGTGCAGCTTTGATGGCGGAGAAGCTTCTACAAAACCCTTTCTTCTTGTTCAATAACATCTGCTCGACTCGAGAAGAGGAGAGTCAAAATGAGGAAGTCCCCACAAGCAGTGTCGGGGCCACACAACCTGACATGCTTCCTTCTTCCTCTTATCCAAAGGATAAAGGCAAGGCGAAAGCGGCCGGCGACCCCAGTTCGACCAAACATGCAACCAAGATGCCATTATCAACAATTGAGCCTTTCGCAAAGAAGCCGAAGCAAAAGGCCAACTTTAAGAAAAGCAACGAATTGCAGCCGGCAATTCTGAAGTCCTTCCTACAAGAGGACTTCAAAATAAAAAACAAAATAAGATTCACCGAGCTCTCCCCAAAGGAGAATGGAATCTTCAACACCCCTAGTCTGGATGAGGTGATGGCCAGTTTTACTAAGTTCCATGGTTGGGTGTGGCTGCTCGACCAACGGCTAATTGGGGAGGCAAAGAAGTCTTCTAGCAATGAAAAGATGAAGAAGGATTTGGCGATTGCCAAGTCTTTATTGAAGGAGGCTCAAGATGCGATGAAGCTACTGTCGAGGTAGAAAGCTGAACTGGGGACTTAGTTGGAGTCGGGTTGAAAAGCCCAATTTACCAAGGGGCAGCAGCTCAAAGAGGTTGAAGACAAAATCGATGAGTTGAAGTCAGTAGCTACTAAGGTAACGAAGTTGAGAAAAAAGGTTGCAGCTCCGAAGGAGAAGGTAGATGGAGTCAGGGTAAAAAAGGAGTTGTTGATCAAGCAAGCACAAACAACCATTGAGAATAGCCATATAGAGGGTTTCAACAAGGACAACAATGTTTATGAAGGTCACTTAATGCCTAAGAAGGACATTCTTGCACCACATGATTAGTAGTGTCAAAATGGGCTCAACCCGATGAGCCAGCTCAACCCACCACGGGTTCAGCCCGAGTCAGGTTGGAAAAATCATGGTTTCACGAAATGGGTTATCTTTTGTAACCCGACCCACCCAACCTGTGAATTTGATGGGTTTGGGCCTGTTCGGGCCAAGCTGGGCCACAACCTACCATGTTTATTTAAAATTTTTAATTTCAGTAACACACCTTCTTTAAACTTTTATTTTTGTATGTTGAAGTTGAATTGTTGATGAATGATGACATTGATCCATTTAGTCTATGTTTGGAATGAATCTTTTAATTAGACTATATGCAAAAATGATTTGAATGTTGTTGATTTATATTACTTATAATTTGTATGTTGTTTAATATTATGTATATGTTAGGTATTCTTTTTAAATTTTAAACTTATTTATGCGTTTATAATTTGCATATTTGTACTTAATTGCATATTTATAATTTACATTTTTTATAAAAAAAGTCCCACTTAAAAAAATTAGAAACTATTTTTTTTTTCAAATCTGGTGGGCCAGCCCACCTAACCCACCAGGCCGTGGTGAGCTGGACCGAGTTGTATAACTAGTTATCTTCAGGTTTGGTGGGTCGAGTCAGTCCACCTCATCTAATCCACAACCTGTGGTGGGGCAGCTCGTGTGGGCCGGACTGACCCATTTTGACACTTCTACACATGATGCTAAGATGTCTCATCCTGTCGACCAAATTGGATTCGGGATTGCCTCTCCAGCAGATGGCGCCCATGCCTCTTAAGTTGTTCATAGTCTTTTTGCTTTTTGTTAGACTGATTAGACCATTCTTTTTGTACATGTGGCTACACATGTCACTCAACTTGTGATTCTAGTGGCATATATATATATATATATATATATATATATATATATATATATATATATTCAACTTTTCTTTCGTTGTCTATTCCGATCACACTTCGATTTTAATTGACATATTGCTCATAACAACTTAGCTAATTAACATGAATCTTTCACGAGTTCAACTTAATGATAGTTCGACCATTTAGTGCAAATTCTAATGCATGTGTGGTCTCATGGTAACTCGGTTGAATGAGAATTTTTATGTTTTATTCTTATAATGACTTAGGAAATTGACGTGGAGTTTTACGCAAAAAGATTCGATGTCAACTCAGTTTATCAATGCGGATTTTTATGTATTTAATCTGATAATAACTTAGGAAATTAATGCGAATTTTTACGCAAAAAGATCTGATGTCAGCTCGATTTACTAACGCGAATTTTTACGCATTTGATATGACAATAACTTAGGAAATTAATGTGAATTTTTATGCAAAAAGATCCAATTTCAGCTCAGTTTATTAACACAAATTTTTACGCATTTGATTTTATAATAAATTAGGAAATTAATGTGAATTTTTATGCAAAAAGATCTAATGTCAACTCAGTTTATTAATGCAAATTTTTACGCATTTGATCTATGATGACTTAATCGATTGTGAGTTCTTACACGACCTTCTAGGTTTGGAATGATTTTGGTAATGGCATTTATATGGTTAGTTCAGCCATGATGAATTCGAGATTATCAGTGATGAAAAAATAGAAAAGTAGAGCAAGTGATTGACCTTTGCATTATCAAAATGGTGTCTTGTTAAAAGCTCATCAGTCAAAACCCCTTGGAAAAAAGACCAATCGTAGAAAAGAGTGCACCTATCTACATACATTGAGTAGTGAATAGTTAACTAAAATAAAAATTTAGATGATTCATGTTCTAAGTCCTTGGTATGAGCTCACTTGAGAGCTTCTCGAGTTTGTAGGCCTCATTCTTGAGATCTTTACTGATCCGAAATGAACCTTCCCATTTTTATGTGAACTTGCCATTACTAAATCTCCTTCCTCGAAGCTCCTCGACTTGACTTTACTATTGAATTTCCTTGTGGCTCTTCTCTTTGAGGCTTCCTCTCAGATATGAGATTTGTCCTTTAACTCGTGAGCTAGGTCAAGACTGATCAACATCTTATTCTAGTTTTGGTGGTTGTTAAATAGTTCTCAATGAAGCATTGGCTCTGCTATCTCAACCAGAATCATAACATTGGTCCCGTAGGTCAAGTTGCAGGGGGTCTCATAGTTAGTTGTCTGAGGAATGTATCTATAGGCCCATAACACATTAGGCAAATTTTCGGCCCATCTTCGCTTCACTATTCCCAACGGTTTCTTTAGCTCGATCAGTATGAATTTATTGGCGGCTTACGCCTGACCATTAGTTTGAGGATGCTCCACCGAGGTTGTCACATGGTGTATAGAGAGGGTTGTCATGAAGTCTTCTAGGCCTTTATAAACAAATTGTTTGCCGTTATCAGTCACCACTATATTGTTATGTCGAACCGACATATGATTTTCCAAAGAAATTTTCTTACATTTAGGGTCGAGATCGTGGCAAGGGGTTGGCTTCAATCCACTTAGTAAAGCAATCAATACCAACGAATAGGAACTTGCATTATCCTTTAGTTAGTGTGAATGGTCCCAATATATCCATGCCCCACATAGCAAAAGGCCATGGAGATACCAGGCTTTGGAGTTGGTCACTAGGAGCTCTGATCAAGTTGTCATGCTCTTGGAACTTCTTGCATTTTCAGATATAGACTTCAGCATCTTGTTTCAGTGTGGGTCAGTAATAGTGTGTCCTTTATAACTTTAGCCGCTAGAGTTTGACCTCGACAATGGAATCTACAAACCCCATCATGTAGTTCTTCTAGCATATAAGCTCTCCGAACAGAGGTTAAGCACTTTAGGAAAGGTATGGAATAGCCTCTTTTGAATAACTCATCTTGTATGAGCGTAAATTGTGCTGACTTGGTTCTTAATGCCCTTGCCTTCTGCTTGTCAGTGGGTTGTTCACCCTTTTTAATACATGTCCAAATGGGTGTCATCCAGCTCAACTCCGACTCGATCACGATTGTGGTTATGTCTATGATATTGGGATTCTCTAAGCTTTGTTGGATGACTGACCAGTGATACCCTGGCTTCTCGGTACTGGAAACTTAGCCAAGATGTCTACACGTTCATTGTTTTCTCTTGGGATATGCTCTACCACCACATCCGTGAAGGATTCTTTCAGACCCATGAGCTTGTGGTAGTATTGCAGAAGCAATAAGTCTTTGACTTGGTATTCTCCATTTAGCTAACATATTGTGAGTTGTGAGTAACTTCATCGTTTTACTCTTTCGACCTCCATCTCCTTTGCCATGGTAAGCCCAACAATCAAAGCCTCATACTCAGCTTGATTATTGAAGGCTTTGAAGTTAAATTTCAGGGATTGTTCTAGCATAAGGTTGTTAGGATCCTCTAATACGATGCCAACTCCACTGCCCTGTTTGTTCGACGACCCATCAACATTCAAAGTCCACAAAGACTTCAACTTAGATACAAAGGATAGTTCAGTGATAAAATCTACTAGCATTGGGCCCTTCATAGCCTTCATTGGGTTCAAAATAAACTTTGAATTCTAACAAATCCATGGATCATGTTATGGGGTAATCAATTCAGATGAACACTTGATGGCTTTAAAAGTATGGGCAAAGTCTTCTTGAGGTTGTAAATAATGCTATGATGAGTTTTTGAATCACCTGATAACTAACTTCGGGCCCGTGCAGGGTTCGGCTAATGTAATACATTGGCTCCTGGGTAGATGACCGCTCTTGAACTACCACATCGCTTATGACTTCCTCAGAGACCAAGAGATAAAGAAGCAAATCTTTTTCGAGTTCAGGTTTTTGGAGTATCGAGGGCTTTGCCAAGTATACCTTCAAATCTTTAGATTTAACTTCACATTCGTCTGTCCAATCGAACTTCCCACCTTGCTGCAATAATTTGGTTATAGGTCTTGTCTTCTTGACCAACTTGGGATGGAATCTTGATAAAAATGTCAATCTCCCAGCCAACTTTTGCACCTTTTTTTGGTCTCTGGGACTTCTCATGTCGATCACAGCTCGAAACTTGTTCGAATTTGCTTTAATGGCCCTCTGAGAAAGCATAAAGCCTAAGAACTTTCCTCCAGCAACCCCGAAAACACACCTCTCGGAGTTTAACCTCATATTATACTTTCGAAGTGAGACAAATGTTTCCTCTAGATCAGTCTTGTGCTAGAGATGACTTTTTGACTTGATAACCATGTTGTTGACATACACTTCAATGTTGTGGTCAATTTATTATCGGAACACCCTATCCATATGTAGATCCAGCATCCTTCATCCCAAAGGGCATAACATGAAAGCAGTAATTGGTACTTTTTGTGATGAAGGCTGTTTTGTCCTCGTCTAGAGAAAACATCTAGATTTGGTTGTACTTAGAATATGCATAGAGGAAACTCAACATTTTATGGTCTGCCACTCCATCTACCAACTGATCTATACTCGGAAACGGGTAACAATCCTTAGGACTTTATTCAGGTCGGTGTAGCCAATACAGATATGTCACTTTCCATTTGGCTTGACAACCATGACAATATTGGCAAGCCAGGTTGTGTACAGAACTTCTCGGATGAATTCGACTTGGAGAAGCTTATCAACTTCGACCATTGTTGCCTTCTTCTTTGCCTCACCCATCTTCTTCTTCTTTTGCAAAATTGGTTGGCTTGCGGGCATATCGACAACTTGTGACACAAAATCCTCGGGTCCACTCCTAACATTTTTGCGGCGATCTAAGTAAAGATGTCGGTATTTTGCTTCAAGACATCGTTGGTTGAGGCTTTGGCTTCACCTCTCAATTCGGCTCCGATGTTAGTGGCATGATCATCCCCCTTTAACAAGAAAGGTTTAACAATTCAGACAGGCTTAACTTAGGTATATTCATCAATTCGAGGATCTAAATCTAAATCTAACTTAAGTCGGTCTAACAGGTTTGAGGAGTTCATTGGATACACCTTCAAACTGGCTATGTAACACTTTCTAGCAGTCTTCTGATCAGCAGGAACAATCACGACTCCATGTGTTGAAGGGAACTTAATTGTGAGGTGAGGAATTGATACCACTGTGCCCAACTTGTTAAATGGTGATCTTCCAAGTAGGACACTATAATAGGTGTTGACATTTACCAGAATAGTTTTGTAGTCTCAAATCCTAGTGCCGAATTTGGTGTACATGTCAATGTATTCATGAGTGTCAACTCATTCTACGGAGAAACCTACTAGCTGATCTTAGTAAGGCTGAATTGAACTGGTCAGAAGCCCAAGTTGCTTAAATGTTGACCAATAAAGGACATCAGCAGAACTGCCTTGGTTTATCAATGTCTTTCGAACTGCAAAGTTAACAATCTCAATTGTGATTACCATTGGTTCATCTTGTTGAAGGTCTACTCCCTGAAAGTTTTCATTCGTAGAGGTTATAGTTAGGTAGTGTAATTGGTGCAAAGATGAATCTAAGGTCACATTACTCACATTTTGGATTGCTCGTAAATGTCACTATCTGGCGGAGCTACTGGCCCCTCCTCTTGCAAATCCTCTTAAGATAGTATTTATAACCCCCTAGAGGTGGGTCGTTCTCAAAGGTTCCTTCTTCTCCTGTTTAATACCTACAGCATAATGGACGTGAGGTGATGAGGTCGACCAGTAGTGAACTGTATCCCAAACTTGGTGGTCAACATCTCAAAATAGTCGATGGACCTTGGTGAGAGTCTAGTGAACCAGCTAAGTATCCCTCCTTTTAATGAAGCCAAAAATACTCCACACAGAATTGCATGATCTATGGTGTACAAACCCACTTGAGTTACGTATACATCTAAGTACCATTAGGATCAATGCTCCCATCATATCGGTTTATCATCAATGGTTTCCAATAGGATGGCAACGGGGCATCTATTATGGCATTGACGAAAGGGTGCCGAGATGGCATGGCCATGGTGTTCTGATTATGCGACCGAGAAGTCATTGTCTAGTGAGTGCCAATCTGCGTTTGGGAGGGTCGATATGTACTTTCATCTACATCAGAAGGAACTGATCGACTTTGGATGTCCTTATTTTCCTTCCTCAATGCTTTGAGTTCCTCCTTATTGCACTATCTCATCTGCTTCATCTCGTCTCAGAGCTAGGCGATCAGAGCGCTAGGACTAATGTCATCAAACATTCCTTCTCTGGGAGATGTAGTGCATTCAGTCTAGTGAGGGTTAATCTCTTCTATTGCTCGTCTCTGAGTGGTGACCATGTGGTCTTAGGAATAGTTCTATCGAGCCCACGGTAGGGGCCAATGTTACTGTCTAAAGAACTAGATATTACTTAAGTTGTATGGGGTCTATAGTGGTCTTCTGAGTCTGAGGTGGCTTCATTTCCAATGCAAAGGTACAACGTTGTCCTGCAAGAATTACTCCGACGTTCAAGTCAATTTTAAACTGAGGTTTGTTCGAAGTAAGAATAAGTGCAATAAATGTTGCAGTTTTCAACAACCTTACCTGTAGTCTTACTAGGATATTTATAGGCTCTATAGCTTGGGCTGGGATCGATGGGCTTTGATTAGTTAAAGCCTAATGACCTTCTAATAATGCTTAAGGTGATTAACCATTGTTTTCAGCTAATCCACTATGCTAATCCACATGGTTTAATGATCAAAGTTGATCCGCTATGCTGGCAGTTTGTACAAACTAATATAAACAAAGATTACTTCAGAGGAAGACAGTGCTCTAATGGCCCCTACATGGCATGGCTACTGCAGTTAGTTTGGTCAATTTTCCAATTTTGATTTCCTTTTTTCATTTAAAAAAACACCTTTAACTTTTAACTTTTTTTCTTTATGAAATAAATAATGAATATATAATACACTCATCAATGAAGAACATGAACAAAGGGAATAACTCATTAGCAATATTAGTTTGATAATTGTACTGGAGATTCTTCTTGCATCTCCACAAAATTATTTTTTAAAGAAAGTAAAAGTGCATCTAAAAAGCAATAGGTCATGTTCCTAAAAAAACACCATTAATAGATAAATTTGGTATTTCATTTTATGACAGCGAAATTGTCATGATGCTACTCAAAAAGTTAACATGAAAAAGGGAATACCTTATAACTTGTCTTTAATATGATCATAGATAGTAAAGATAGCAATGATACTGTGGAAATGTAGCTGAAAATACCTGGTTTTATAAATCACAAAGTCCTCACCACACAAAACGTTCAAAATATATTTGGTTTGTTATTTCACATAGTTAAAAGTTAGAAAGTTAGCTAAAGTTATTTCATCTCTCAATAGTAAAAAAATAAAAATTTACTAATTGTTTTATTTTTATATGTTTATCATTCATTAATTAATGTATTATTTCTCACTAATTTTTTACATCAAATTATACAACATTTTTTTCATTTATTTCTCTCTCCTTCATTAATGTAATTATAGTCATTTATAATATAAATATATAATTATAGAAATTATAATTTAAAATTTATATATTTAATTATAAAAATTATAATTTTAAGTATTAATTATAGTAAGTTTTTATTTAAATATGTAACTACATAAATTTATAATTTAAATATGTAATTACGTAAATTTATAATTTAAATATGTTATTATAGAAATTTATAATTTCAATATATAATTATAATAATTTATAATTTAAATATATAATTAATTATATTATTCAAATATGTTATAATAATTTTGAATATCTCATTGTTAATCTAATGATTAATGATATTCTTATTTGTTATTTTATAACTTTTAGCTAGTTGATCAACTAGTTTTACCAAATACTTACAATTAGTTTTTTAACTTTCAGTTAGTTTTTCAGCTTCCAGTTAACTTTTTAGCTTTCAATCAGCTTTCAGCTAGTTTTGCCAAACACACCCTTAATGTGTCAAACATTACATCTATAAACGCATCGATTTCCAATCGGAAAAATAAATATAATTTAATATTTTTTAATTAACTTTAATATAATTAAAGTATTTTTTATCTTTTTAAATTATAAATTTTTCAAAAATCATCTAAATAATTGAATATATTTTTTAATATTTCTAAATTAATATTTAATAAAAGTGTCTAAAATTTTAAATATATAATAATTTTAAATAATGTGAAACTCATTACCTGATTTGTTTAGTCCGTTCCCTAAACAAATCAAGCTAAGGCTTAGTTAGCTAACTAAGTTAGTTCTAACTACATTAATGCAACTATCCCATTAATAATCAAAGAATACATTTTCCATAAAATCATTAGCTAATTTAAGATATGTTATCCTTTTAAATATTCCTATCCAACAGCTTGATAGCACCTTCCCTATTATTATCACTAGATATGTTAGATGAAATAATAAAAGATAACTCATTTAACATTTAATTGTATTACTTGTAGGAGGAGAAGGAATGAACATATTTACCATTGAAGCTTGTTTCCAAAGCAAGAAAGTGTCATTTTGAATAGGAAAATTTAAAAATAAAAACCAAGAATAATTCCTAAAAACTCAGAATTTTATCTCACAAATAATAAAAGTCCAAATTCAATCAGAATTACATAAACTTATATTCTAAAATTAGGTTTCACTTTAACCTTCTCTTCTAGCTTTCCAATCCATCTTAAAAAATAGTTTTACAAAGTGATTCAATAGCAACTCACTATTTTTTGTTAGAAAAATAAATATTATTAAAATATATTATTAAGTATAACACAATAAGTTACACATAGCAGAAGAAGTACATCATAAGACCCATCAATTACAAATAAAAACAACCACCATCCTACAACACACATTGACGCATATTTAGAACTGTCTTTGAAGGCAAATTTGATTTTTATTTGACTAACATGTTTGTTAAAAAATGTTTTAATGTGATTCGAAGTTAAACGATTGTTTTAAAACTTGAATCGGTTCGGTCGAACTAATCCAACCTGGTGCTAATGTCATCAGATAGACATTTAATCGAATTTAGCCAGTGATTATTGGAGCAGGCAAATCTTCTAGTGTGATTTTTGTTTTGTCCAAGATATAACTCCTGTTTGTATGCGTGAGGCCCAACGTGCCTGTTGCATTTGCAATGTGCAATGCGGTCCAGAGTGCAGTATGCAACTCACAGGGTCTTAGACCAAGTGAGGTCCAACTGTGCAAGGCACACCCTGCCTTGCTACCAAAAAATAATGGGAATGACATAAGGCATATTCAAATCTCGAATCTCAATCACATAACTCAACCACCTTACCATTGTGCCACTATTAATAATACTGGTTCATGTAATTAAATTAAGGTTTTTTATTTCGTACTCACCCCATAAAAAAATTACTAATATATATTTTATTTTTTACTTTCCGACGGTATATTGTTAGAAACTAAAAAAATTTGCTTCTAATAAATGTTATTAGTCTCAATTTAATTATAATGAAAAATTAAATTACTCATAGATTTTATTAGTCTTAATTTAATTATAACAGAAAATTAAATTAAGAGGATTAATTGAAAAAGTTGATATACTAAAAAATTATACCGAGACAATTGGTATTTAATTTTTTTTATTTAGAATTTGATTAAAATTCATCTTCCTTATTTAAGTAAGGATTATGAGTACAATTAACATTATTTATGTAGTGCATGGAAGAGAGGATAATTTTAAAGTAATAAACATAAAAATACTATTTAGAGAATGAATAATAATAATAATTAGAGTAATTAACGTTAGTGTAATTAGAGTAATTAGACTTAAAATAATTAGAGTAATTACAGTCATATAATTAGAGTCAAAGTCATTAGAGTAATTTGTGATTTATTTTTTACTTATCTGGCGATGTATTGCCGGAGAAGAAAAAAATTTAAGAGAATCTTCCATAATAAATTTTTATATTTTATTTACTTTTTTATTTTATCATATAAAATTTTAATAAAATTCTAAAAAATTATATTATTAAAATATAAAATTTTATAAATATAATATAAATATTATATATAATTTTCTAATTAAAATAATAAAATATAAAATTTATAAATATAAAATTTTATTAGAGAAGGTTTTCTGTAATAAACTTTTATATTTTATTTATTTTATATTTTAAAATATAAAATTTTAATAAAATTTTAAAAAATTATGTTATAAATAAATTATATTATTAAAATATAAAATATAATATAAATAGTTAAATAAATTTTCGAATTAATTTTTTTCTTTGTTCAAAAAGCTTATTTCATAGAATAAGTTATTTTATTTTGAGATGTGAGTGAGTGAAGCTAATTTATTATAGTAGATCTTCATAGGGATAAGATTAATTTATTATGGTAGGTGTTAGGATAGACAATTAGGTTAAAGACTATTTATGAGTTTTTCAAAAAATTATTTAGGTGTTAAATGAAAAGAAGGTAAGTGTGACTTCTTAAATTAGTGAGACGTTAATTAAACCTTTTAATTTGGTGCCAATCTTAATCAATTAACATATCTGATTTTTTAAACTATGGTTCAAACTTGTTTGCTCAAATATCTAATAATTTTTATGTTGAATCCAAAATTTTATTAATAATTTAAATTTACTTTAAAAACATTCCAACATAAATCAAATTTTCTCAAAATCAATTTTACGAATATTAATTTTATAAAATGAATTACATTCAAATCAATTTTTCTAACACTATACCAAACATACACTGCATCTCATCTCCATTCAAATTTTGACTTTTGAATTTTTACCCACAAAGGCAAACAAATTTGATGCTCACACTTGCATCACATGAGCACATGCCCCTTTCTGCCATGATGGCATGCTCCCTTCCCTTTTCAACCATAATCTCTCCTATCGAAACCCCTTTGAAAGCATCTCCTTTTGTGACTCACCACCACAGAAACTCTTCGATCGATGAATCAAACTTCAGTCACTCTTCCTGTATTGATCCAACCCTTTTCCTACAATCGAAATTCCTCCACCATGTAATCCTTCTTGTACATGTTGACAACCACAATGAGATCTTCTCCCTCAACATTTCTTATTTCCCACAAGATCCACCATAGCTACAGATGGTCCCATCGCCAAAACAACATCTGCAACAGTTTTAAGATTATTACATTTTTTTTCATTTTTATATACCAATTTTTGTTTAAAAATTTATGACTTTTGTAAAAAAATAAAAAAAATAATAGTGATAAACTGAAGTACAAATCACGCAAGCCTATCCAACCTGCAACAGGCTCAATCCAAAAATTACCAACCCACGAGAGTTAACGGTGGAACCCGACCAATTCATTGCTCACCCTACTTTCCACAATAATTTTATCAATATATTATAATTTTAATGCTAAAAGAATACATATTAATTTTTTGTTGTATAGAAAAAATAAAACAAAATGCAATGCACTGTGAACACAGCGTTTGATATGATGTGACGGGAAGAATCCAACGTCAAAAGGTCAAATATAGACAAGTGACATTACCTCTGTACTGTGCAAGCTGACCTCCACATTACTGTTATTGACTTATTGTGCTAATCTCTTTTCCTTAAACTTGTTTTTAAGCCCAAATTAAACTTCTATTTCACTGTTTGCTTGTAATTTTCTATTAAACGATAACTTAAATAAGGTTTCAAGAGAGATGAGGGAGTGAGGGAGAGTGCATAGAGAATAAGAAGAGTGGAAAGTAGTTTAGAGAGGTAGGCTAAGAAGAGGTAGAGTTCCAGAGAGTGACTTAGAAAGAAGAATTACTCATATCTGTGAAAGGTCCGCGGAGTCTAAGGAAGAAACTTCATTCTTCTATTTCATTCATTTTCGAGTAAAATTTAATGTAAGATATATGTGAGAGGTTTTTAAAAGATATAGATGTATCAAGGAAGTAATTATTCCTAACAAAATTGACAAAAGAGGGCAATGATTTGACTTTGTGTCGTATGTAGGGGGTGGAAGATGAAAGACTTATGGCCCTCAAGTATGATAAGATTTATATAGGGGATATGAAGATTTGGTGAACATGACAAGGCTTGCTAAATAAGTCAGTAAAGTCTTGAGGGGGGAGGCAACATATACACATTCACCAATCCAAGAATAACGTTCAGAAGGGCCACGAGCAGGGGAAGGGCACGACAAAGCCAAACATGGACAAGCGGTCAAACACTCACATGGTATTTGCAACAACAAGCAATCTTATGCAGGGAGGAGTCCTAAAATTCCTGCTTATAACCTCTCTTTCAAATTTGATGCCAAAGAAGTGGCCAAACTATCAAGAGCTTACATTGGGAAGGTTATAAAAATAGGTAGTACGTATACCACTCAATAGCTACTACACCAAGAAAGATTTTTTGGAATCAGGGCAACTCCAATGGGTATGAATATGGTCTTGCTTCAATCAGATTATGCCAATGACTTCAGAGAGTATGTCAACGGAAATTTTGAGTGGGTTAGATCAAGGTTTAGTGAAATCACTCAATGGGCTCCTTCGGCTATTGATACTCAAAGAATAGTTTGGCTAAAATGTTTTGGGGTACCACCCGGAGATTAAGTTTTTTCAATTTCTGGTAGCTTATGTTGGTGACTTTATGCAATTAGAAGAAGCCACGGAGAGGAAAAAGAGGATGGAAGTCTCAAGGTTTGCAATATCAATTAAGGTGTAGGATTTAATTAATTATACGGTAAAAGTTAACATTAATGATTTTTTGTTCCACGTTAAGATTGTTGAAAAGGTTCTGATTGTGTGTAAGGAGGAAGAAAAATTATATGGATCAATGTCTTGCTCAAAAAATAGCTCTTACAATAAGGGGGAGGAAGATGTCGATCTAGAGGAGCTAGGCCAGTGGCTAGAAGCCATTGTCGATAAGATGTACTCTGGAGGAGATAAGGATGTGCCAAGGCAGGCAATTTTGAATTCAAAAGTAAAAAGATGCAATGATACTTCCATGACCAGAAACTGTGATGCAGACGTATTAGAATTACCATGTTCTCCAAAGAAAAGCAGAAATAAGAAGTATGAATCCTATCTTTTCAAACATCGCAAGTTAGAGTCTAACTTGGTAGGATCTTAACATCCTTCGAGTTCCCCACAATAGCAAAACCAACTTGCCACAACCCTGTGCCTTTCTTCACGGAATGGCAGTTATGGCGGTTACATTTGTTGAGAGTTTGTTATTTTTTCTGTTATGGGTTTGAGCCTGTTTTCCTCCTTTCTTACTTTCTTCCATATCATATATAATCTGTTGTAACTAACTCAAATAAGTAGAATGGGATTTTTGTGCTGAAGCCATTCTCCAATCTCTCTTCTTCCTTCTATATAATCTCCATACACGAAAGCCAGTTTCCTTTTCTTCTTTCCCAACTCATAAATCTCACTCCTTCCACCTCTCCACCAAACATAGACCCATTTCAACACATGTCTCAGCCAGCCTCCCACCTGTCTCAGCCACAATTGGTTTCATCTCCACAACATCCTTCTTTTACACCTATCTCATCCACTCACACCTCAACCTTCCCTAATCCCTCTCTCTCTCCACTTGTCCCCTATTCCCCTCCTATCAACTCCTTCTATACTGCCACCTATCCCAGATGAGTCACTGCTTATGCTAGCTGCCCTTCGTCATTCCACCCGACTTCGCCATTTGCCAGCATATCTCAAAGATTTTTACTGCCTGGCCTCTCTAACTAAACCACCTTCCTCGACTTCAAGCTCCTCCAAGCATGTCCATCATCCTCTAGCATTTTTCCTTTGCTTTGATCGCTTGTCTCCTGCTTTTAGAACTTTCATTTGCTCAATCTTCATATACGACACTCCTCGCACATACGCCGAAGCTTCCAAACATGAGTGTTGGCTTAAAGCTGTAACAACTGACTCGATGCTCTCCAAGCAACTAGCACATGGTCTCTTATTGCTCTTCCTCTTGGCAAAACGACCATTGGATTTTGGTGGATTTTTAAAACTAAGTTCCATGTCGACGGTTCTGTTGAGTGCCAAAAAGTTTGCCTTGTGGCCAAAGGCTACACTCAACTCGAAGGCCTCGATTTCATCGACATTTTCTCCCCCATTGCCAAGCCCACCACTGTGCGTGTTTTATTCGCCCTTGCTTCCATCCACTTTTGGCATCTCAAACAATTGGACGTTAACAATGCCTTTCTCCACGGAGATTTACTTGAAGAAGTTTACATGCAAGTTCCTCCCCAGGCTATCCTCGCAACCTGGTCAAGTGTGCAAGCTCCAACATTCCATCTATGGCCTCAAACAAGCTGGTCGCCAATGGTTTTCTCGCCTCTCCGCTTTCTTCTTGTCTCATGGCTATGCACACTCTATTGTTGATCATTTACTTGTCCTAAAGTTCTCAGGCCTTTCATTCACAATTTTGCTTGTCTATGTTGATGATATCATCTTAGCAGACACCAATCTCTCTGAAATCCGCTACATCACTTCCCTTCTTGATCAAACCTTTCGCATTAAAGACCTTGTACTTAAAATTTTTTCTTGGTCTTGAGGTTGCTCGCACAAAGGCTGGTATTCATTTATGTCAACAAAAATATACCCTCAACATCCTAGATGACATGAGCATGCTTGGTTGTCGCCCAGCTTCCACCCCTATGGACTACAACTCTCGTCTTCATTCAACATTTGGTGATCTTCTCCCTGACCCTTCACCTTACAGACGCCTTATTTACCTCACCACCACTTGCCCAAACATCTCATATTCCGTGCAACATCTCAACCGATTCATGTCCAAGCCCACTTTAGCTTATCTCAAAGCTGTTTTTGCATACTCCGTTACCTTAAGCATGCTCCTAGTCTTGGCATATTTTTCTCCAGTTCAAGTCCTCCTCAAATTAATGCTTTTAGTGATTCTGATTGGGCAGGCTGCCTCGACACTAGACGTTCGATCACTGGTTATTCAATTTATCTTGGCCATTCCCTTGTTGTCTGGCGATCTAAGAAACAGGATAGTGTCTCTAAAACCTCCTCCGAGGTCTATATCATGCCATGGCATCATCCACTTATTACATGCAATGGCTCACTTATTTTCTCCATGACTTTCGACTGCCTTTCAACAAACCACCCTTGTTGTTTTGTGATAGTAATAGTGCTTGCAAATTGCCTCCAACCATGTTTTCCATGAGCGAACCAAACATATCGACATTGACTGCCAGATAATCGGTGAGAAAGTTCACTCTGCTTAATCAAATTGTTGCCCATCTCCTCTTTCATGCAGCTCACGGACTACTCTAAGCGGTTTTGAGATGGTGTTTGAATTGAAGGTCAACTTCCATTAAGGCCACTTTTATAGGCTAAATGTGGATCCAATGTTCGTGCACGCAGTGGGTTGTCTTCTGAATTGTTCAGTGAGTTCTCTGCCTTTCAAGTTCTTGGGAGTTCTTGTAGGGGTTAATTCTAAGTCAGTGGTGGCATGGAGACTTGTTGATCAATTTAAGAAGTGTCTTTTAGAGTGGAAGGGGAAGAATTTGTCAATTGGAGGATGTATGGTAATGCTAAACACAATACTTTCAAGTCTTCCTTTGTATTATTTTTCATTTTACAAGGTGCCTAGGAAGGTGATTAATATTTTAAAAGGATTGCAACGTAAATTTTCGTGGGAAGGGAATACAGGTGAGAGTAAAATTGCTTGGATGAGATGGGAGAAGGTGTGTTTGCCTAAGAGTGAAGGGGGGTTGGGTGTAAAATATCTGTTAACGTTTAACCTTAGTTTGCTCACTAAATGGAGATGGAGGTTCTTGACTGATAAAAAAGCAATTTGGGGCCCTTTGCTTCAAAGTATGTATGGTTACTTCCAAAATTTTCCATATCCATTTGCACACAGGTCCAAAGGTTCAATTTGGTGGAAAGATATTTTGTCAATAGATGGATATATGGCAGAGATCCTAGGGTGGTTCGAAAACAATATTAGAAGGCAGATATGGGATGTGAGCGAGACTTTGTTTTAGAGTCATAATTGGATAAGTGGTGGTTCTCTGAGTGTGATTTTCCCTAGATTGTATGATGTGATAGGGAATAAGAGGGTAACAGCGAAACAGATGGGTAGATACAGGTCAGGTGCACTTTGGTGGAATTGGGAGTGGAGAAAGGGTTGTTTGTTTGGGAGGAAGAGTTGCTTACTTCATTGGAGGGGTCTACAAAACTCAGCTTCTCATAAGCTAGAGCAAGACCGATGGATTTGGTACCAATAAAAAAAATGAGTTCTCTATAGTTGATGCTTACAAGATCATTAGTGAAGATTTGAATCAAGGAAGTAGATCAACCATATATTCATAATTTTTTAAAAGATTATGGAATGATAGATTGCCTTCTAAAGTAATAGCGTTTTATGGAAGTTGTTTCTTAACAAGTTACCTACAATTGATAACTTGCTGAAGAGAGGAGTCTCTATTCATCCTGATATGTAGATAAGTGTCATGTACAAGGATCATGTAGAGGATTGTAAGCATATGTTTCTTTCTTGTCCTTTTGCTCATACAGTGTGGTACATGGTTCTAAAGTGGATTGATATTATATCTCCACTACCGGACCAAATACCCCTTTTGTTTCACCTAGCTAGCTCTTGGATGGTAGAGAAATACAAAAGGAAATGTAAGTATCTATTTTGGCACGTGGTTTGTTGGAACATATGGATGGTAGGGAAACACAAAAGGAAATGTTGGTATATATTTTGGCACGTGATTTGTTTCACCTAGCTAGCTCTTGGATGGTGGGAAAATACAAAAGGAAATGTAAGTATCTATTTTAGCATGAGGTTTGTTGGAGCATATGGATATCTAAAAATTCCATTATTTTTAATAATAGAATAGTGGAGTATTCAAATATCATGAGTACTATTGAGACCATTTCTTGGAAATAACTACTATATAAGTTTGGTTTTAATAGGAATTGTGTTTTTTCTGATTAATATCTGAACCTAATTTGTGTCTAATAAATATAAAATAATTATTAAGGAGAGCTATTTAATGGGGTTCATTGCCTTTAGATGAGGTAGTCTTACACTAATAGTGATATGGAGGACTATACTAATACATGTGTATCTCAGTATTTTATGGTGTTTATACATTTTTTTCAATCTTCATCTATATATATAATATACACAGTATATTTGCCTTGAAAAAAAAAATCTATTAAACCTTTATTCTTTGTTTAATAGGACCATCATACCGTAGTACTTAATTCCCTTGTAATTTATGTCCTTCCACTTGTTTCTAAAAATGGTAAATATATGATAGTGTATAGTACTAGTTTCTGAACACGGTGACCTGGAATTGCCTCCGGTAAAGAAAAGAAAAATATTGTGTTTCAAAAATATATTAGGCAGTGTTTGATTGACTTTTCCCGAGTGTTCTTGCTTTGCTTCTAACCAAGTTCTTTGATTGTTGATATTGTAAATAGAAGAGGATACATGTTTGTTTTGTCTAGGCATTCAGGGTGGAGAAACTATCTATCTCATTCCTTCATCATAATTTCTCTCCAGCCCTTGTGGAAGTTGATCTGAGATAAAGTCAAGAATGGTGTTGTTTCTGTAACTATTAAAATAAACTGAATTAATTAATTCTTGATTAAGTAGTTTAATTCGTATAGTACCAAAGAAAACAAAAAAAAAATCTGAATCAACACAAAGAAAAATAATTAGATTGTATTCTATCTAAGGAAGATAGTTACTACCTCATTATTATAGATGATTTATCTTAAGTGTTTCTTAGATCTTCTTTTTGGACAGTAGCTAAACATAAAAGTAAATTTAAGTTTTTGTTTTGAGCATATCATAACTGTGTTTTTTAAATATGAAGTAGGTAAATCCTAAAAAGTGTATATTTTTGGAAGTGGCTAAATTTAAAATCATAATCTAAATCAGATTATTTTACAATTTTGGTTTAACTTATACTTTCTGTATACGTTTATGGTTATGAAACTATCGTCCCCTTTCTATATATATTATATACTCAATTGGCCTTTAAAAAAAATACACATTAATGGTAAAAAAAAGATTCAAAATTAATGTAATGAACGGTTCAGGAATCAGGACCAAATGTGAAATCAGTGTATACTACACCTACAAGATCATCATATATGTGAAAGGAAGTGAGAAAATGAAAAGTTTTGGTTTGATGACAAATAACAATCCCAACTAAGTGCCATAACTCCACGCTGCACTGCACATAACAATTAATGATTCAGGCAACCAAGTCAGTCCAACCTGCTTACCATTTACTGCAGATACAAAAAAGATATGCACATCATAAATGTATGTTCACCCTACTACTGTACATCTGCACAAAAAATATAGCTGACGCTTGCTTCTGTCTTTCAACTTTCAACCAGGAAAACATTCTTTAACTTCGATACACTTTCTTATATAAATTTATGATAGTACACATTCATCAAGACGTACTTGAAAAAAATAGTATTTTTTTTATTGTGGAGAATGCTAATAATTGTATTACCTTACTAGTTAAGATAATTAATTAACTATACAAAATTCATGGTTAATTAATTATACTATTAAATAAATTTTGATTTGAATAATTATTACTGCATATTTAGTTTATTTAAAGAATAAAAATATTTATTAATATTTTTAATTGATATTTTATTTAATAGAAAACTTTAAAAATTAAAAAAAAAAATTTAAGATGATTTATTATTTTGTTATTTTAACGCAAAAATTAAAAAATAAATTATCAAAATATTAAAAATATAAATTAAAAATGTTAAAATGATTTTATTTTTTATGAATATAAAATAAAAATATTAAAATTATTTTTTTAATTTTCATTTTTTTTAATTTTCAAATATGTTTAAATAAAATAATAATACTAAAATTATTTTATTTTTAAGTTTTTGTGCGTTAAATTAAAAACATTGATCAACGTTTTTATCTTTTAAATAAATTAAAAATACATTGATAATTATTCAAATAACAACACAACTATAAATTTTTGGTAGAATTTAACAGCACAGTTAACTAAGACCCTTTAATTATACAACTATTTTTTTTTCTTTATTATTCAAATTGAAGAATGTTAATAGTCTAATTAATAATATATACTTTTCTGTCTTGATACATTAATTTATTAAAAAGTTTAAATGATATATATTATCAATATAAATATTTTTACATTTATATTCAATCATATTCTTTTTAAGTTTGTTAACTTTATTAATTAGTACATTAAAATTACAAAGATAAAAAATAAAAAATTATAATTCAGTGTAAAAATCTTTTATATTGATAGTATATACCACTTAAACTCTTAATTAAATAAAAAAAAGAAGATAATATGATTATTTAAATTAATTATTGTCTGATATGACTTTTTTAAATTTTCTAAAATAATAATAACTTTAGAACAACCAAAAATATCAAAACATTAATTTTTTAGTAAGTAATAAAGTGTAGTAATAATGATAGTAGTATACTATCATGACAATAATAGAAATATAAATACTGATTAGCTTAATAAGAAATACGTCAGACATATATGCCTGCATATTCATTTAATATCCAAAACAGAAACACTGAGAAAACTTAATCCATGGCTAATATAGGGTAGTGGTGGATGCAGTTTGCCCATGGTCCCTTCTTGTAGTCTCCAACTATAGTTCTAATACATTGCAAAACAACACTGTTACATTTAGGTCCACTTCCCATTCCAAGCTGCCAAACCTTGTCACCCTTGTGCACTCTTTCCTTGGCTTCCAAGTAAGCCAGTTCATACCACAGTGAGGAAGATGACTGGTTTCCAAACCTGTGCAGTGTCATCAAAGCAGCTTCAATCTCTCTCTCTGAAAGCTTCAACCCTTTCTCGATTTCTCTTATCATTGGCCTCCCCGAACATGGCAAGCAGAAGTGTTGTATCATGGTCTTGAAATTTGGCACGTAAATTCCCTCAGACTTGATGAACCTCTTCTTGATCAGTGACACCCCATACCAAAACTTCTCTGAAAAAGGCAATATATCGGACCCCAAAATGGAGATGTTTGCACGGAGAGTTTCACCAGCTACCTGAAGTAAGTCCCTCTTCAGTGTCACCCCAAGCTTTCCCTCAGAATCTTCTTCCCTAATCGCAGAAAAATAAGCTTTGTCATCAAAAGCTCTCTGGGTTCTGAGTGTCCTTACCAACCTGTATTTTGCAGTTTTCTTTGCCTCTTTCTTGTTTGAGAGAAGGATTGCAGCACTTCCCATCCGAAAGAGGCAATTGATCAACAACTTGGACTTTTCATTTCCTGCATACCAACCTGTTGACAAAATCTCTGTGCTGAGGACAATGGCATTAGAGTTCTTGTGAACTCTCAGAAGATTCTGAGCCAAATCAATGCAAAGGGCACTTGCACTGCACCCCATCCCAGAGATATTATAGCTCTTAATGTCATTTCTCATAGAGTAGTTGTTAATGACAATGGAAGTTAAAGAAGGTGAGGGGCAAAAGCCACTGCAGTTTATGATAAGTATGTCTATGTCAAGGCATGAAACGTTGGTTTTAGCAAGAAGATCATTCATGATGGGGAAAAGAACCATTTGCACCTCTTTGATGGATTCTGTGTGGTGAGTCTTTGGAGGAATGTAGTGCAAGGCAGGGGGGAGGCATGTCTCTTCACTTTGTCCTGAGGAATGGAGGACTTTGGCCATGAAAGCTATGCTCTCACTGTCAAAAACCCCCAACATAGAAGCATTTTCAAGAAATGCTGCAAAAGGCACCCTGCAATGGCTTGGTGGCTTAAGACACGAGAAATCCACAAGGTAAATGGGAGAGGGCTTATAGAGGAAGTACTTCACCAGGAAACAAACAAGGAGGAAACATAGTAGCACAAAATGGAATATTAGTTCCCAGTTTTGCACAAGCAAGAATGCTTCAAGCAAGAAGGTACAAGGCCAAAGAAAATTTGAGAGTTTTGAAAGGAGGTGCTTCGACAAGAGAGTGAATTGGTCAGGGGGGGTTGCATGGAAGAGAGGGACACGGTTTTGGTTGGAAAAGGCTTCCATTATCTGATAGTTGCAGTAATGGTGATGGGTATGGTCTGCACAAGAAGTAGAGGTATAAATAGATGGAGTAAATAATGGCACATAAGAAAATAGCGTCTGTCAATGGTTATGTGGCAAGGGCTTAGGCGCAGCAGTTGAGAGGTGAGGTCCGACAGCAGAGTTATTGACCATGTACAAAGAACCATTGACCCAATATTTATCTTTTCATTTTATATTTGATTCGGTCGCCCCATGGTTATGACTCATGATGTTAATCATAAAGTTTCTCATTGGCTTTACCGATACTAGAAATTTCTTGCAAGAAGTAAAAGACCGACCTCACCTTTTTGTTTTACTAATTGTAGAAATAATATTGCCATGCACAAAAGTGTCTTGGTCACAATCTTGTTCGGAGTTATAGAAAAGGAATAACTATTCATTTACAAAAGTTTTATAAGTATTTTTTAGTATTTTATCAAGAAAATATTAAATAAAAATATATTTAATATTTAAAAGATAAAAATAGTTAATACTCCATATTTTCTATTTTTTCTGAATTCCATATTTGCTATCTTTTACATAAGAGAATATTTTTCTTAATTATAAGAAACATAAACTTGACTTGAAATGTATTGGTACTTTTTAAGTATTGAATTTTTGGAATAAAAACTTATTTCTATTATGTATTTTCTTAAATATCAAAACAACATTAATTATTCTTTTTTGAACAGTATCCTTATCTTGTTACCTAGTTTTTAATTAACGTAACATTTATTATGAAAATAGAATTGAAAAAAAAAAGTAATATACATTTATTGTAAAGTAAAAATGAAAATAGATAAAATAAAATATAAAAAATTGATAATTTTTATTATTTGTATATAAAAATCTTTAAAAAAACAGTTAAAAAACAAGTAGTAGTAATTGTTAAGGCCCAACAAATTACACATTTGTCTAATATAAGAAATAAAACTTAATTCATCAAATTGAATAAAAATAATAAATAATTAATTTAAATTAAAAATATAAATTTTATTTTAAAATATTTATGGATAAGTTATTTATGTAATAATTATATTTAATGATATCACTTGTAATGAACATTTTTTTTTCTCAATAACATTAACTTAGGCTCATGTCTAACATCAGTATACAGTAATTAATATTCATTCCTTCTCATTTCATTTAAATATTTTTTTCAAATACTTTAAAAATATACCTCATATGAAAAATAAAATGCACTCAAAATTATCCTTTGTGAATTAAATTTTTTTGAAACAAAATTAATAAATAATTACTAAAAATATCTTTATGCAGGATAGGTAATTACCCTTAAGATGGGTATGGATACGAGACAAATTCGCACTCACAAAAAATATGCAAGTATTAGGGCGGGTATAAGTACTATAATACTTAAAATGTCCCGCCACGAACCTTATATTATGCGTGTATATATATATATATATATATATATATATAATATTATTTAATATATTATATTATATAACAATACATAATTATAATTTTGAGTGAAAGTGTGAGTGCGGGATAACTAGGTAGCCACCTGTGAGTCCGGGGATGGAGACACTTTTTAAAGGTGAGTATGAAAACAAGTACTATAGTATCTTTCTTAGACTTATCCATTATCATTTGGATGAAAATTTCTCTATCCCAAATTGTATCCTGTTCCTTATCCCACCAATTAAGAAATGTCATGTCATTTAATTATTTTTTTATTATAAATATTTTTATCTTTAGGTAGCTCGTTAAATGATGTGACATCTCTTATCTCATAATATTTACCCATTTCTTATTTCTTATATAAATAAATACGTTTATTTTTTTTATAGATCAAATGTTAATTGTTAATTTATTAATTTGTGTTAGAGAAATTCAAACTCACCTTTTCTTTCCATCTCTCTACTTTACGGTAGAGCAACCTTATAACTCCAATACGTATATTTATCAATTAACAATGTAAGTGATGTTTATTAGTGAAATGTTACCTTTTTGAATTATGACTAATATCATCAAATATAATATAAAAGATGTGTTTGTGTAATTTATTTTTTTTCAATTAAACAATCAAATTTTAACCTTGACAATTATGTTATTTTCTTTTATCCCTCTTAATCGTCCATAGCAATCCTTTCATTCCTCAACATTTTTGTCTCTCTCATCCATTGTTTTGATAATTTTAAAATAATTAAATTTTATTTTTTAATATTTCATATTTTTATTTTATTTTTAATTAATTAATTTTATTTTTAAATTAGATTTTATATTTTGTTAAAATAAATTTTAAATAAATTTAAATAGTGAGGTTTATTATGAGACTCATAAAAAGTGCTTCAAGATCTCCAAATAAGATCTCCCCTAAAAAAATTAATTATTAGTTGAGGCTTATTATCTTGTTTGCAAACTATTCCAGATTAATTAAAATTTTAAAATAAATTGATTGAAATTTAAAAATTGATTTTAAGGAATTAGTTTTGTTTTAAATTTTTAGGATATTGTTTAGATTTAAATATTTTTATCAATTTTTTTCTTTAAAATAATTTAAGGATTTGTTCTTTTTTAGAGATTACGATTATGGTCATATTTAAATTTTGTATTTTTATTTAACTCTATATATATAAAGTCAAGAAGTTTTTTTTTTGTGTGTGAAAGGAATGGGTAACGTGCCCACCCAAATGAATAAAACTTTGAATTCAACATACAACTACTGAGATAATTATGATAGACATTACACAACTCATTTGGCAGTGAGTTACAAACAACCATCTTCTCATTTGTAATTAGACCTATCTTAAGCAAGACCATCAGCTAACAGATTTGTCTCATGGGTTACGTAATGGAAACTACACTGGATTGTTTCCCAATGCTCCTATGTATACGTTCTAGTAAAGAAAAGTATGCATGATTAATAGGACAACCTTCTTCCAACAACCTAATACTGTTAGGGGAATCTGATTCGACAATTAGGTTACAGAACCCATGGTCATACGCCACCACTAATGCTTTAGCAATGACCAATAACTCTGCCTTATTAACAAGATAGTAAGGGATGTTTTGAGCAAATCCAACTAGAAAATTTCCTTTATGATCACGTACCACCCCTCCAACTGAAGTGCACCTATGAGTTGGATCAACTGTCACATCACAATTGATCTTGATCATACTCGGGGCTGGGGCCACCCATGCAACTTGATGAGGAACATCCAAATAATGTGTATCCTTCTCCTTAATAAGTGTTCTCATGTGATAAATATGGTTGAGGTCTTTGACAAGCGCCTTCATAGAGTGCATCACTTGTTCCTTAGCTGTACAAATACCTGCAAACACAAATTGATTCTGCTTCCACCATAGACGATCGAGAACAAATGCCAAATAGTTGACTCCACCTCTTATCCTGCTTTAAATTTGACACAAGTCAAACATCAAATTCATGCCAGTCAAAAAAATCTTGCCTTTTTGCAAGTGCATAATTACTCCAAACTCTTACAACATTATTACAATCTTGTTGTGAATGCATCATGGACTCCCATTTCTGACCACCAAGTGGACATTTTCGATTATCGGTCATATGTTTGTTGTACCTCAAATAATTTTGTGGACAATATATGATAGGCTGCAAATTTCTACACTACTTCAAATTTGGGGCTATGCTGCAAATTTACTTGCCCTAATATACTTTCATGTGTTGATCTAGTAGAACAAAAACCATGAGCATCCCTTGCCCAACGGTGAGTTAGTATTCCAATCACCTCTAGGAAGCTCAATGAGGCATATATCATTTACCATCCCAGATGGCAATAGAAAAGACAACTTACGAACCTTCTAAGAACCATGTACATGAACAAAAAAGCAAGCTTTATTTACTGCATTCAATTTGGACTTTCAGTACACCAATTTAACAAAGGGCCCTTCCGTGACACCCAATTATCCATCCAAAAATCAACCTCTCAGCCATTTCCCACTTGTTAGATGATATTCTGCTCAACATTTCTTCAGAACTTTGTAATTCCTTTCCAGAAGTTAGTGCCTTTCTGAGTTGATTGAATGACAGGTCACTTTGTCCTACCACACTTATACTTAGAATATATTAGTTGCACCCACAAATCATTTGGCTTGGTGAGAACCTTCCACCTTGCTTTTGTGAGCAAAGCTAAATTTGCATGGTTTTCCTTCCTAAGCCCAAGACCTCCTGCTGTTTTAGGTTTACAGAGCTCATCTCATCCATGCCAGTGAATCTTCTTTGATGAGTCAAAATCTTCCCAAACAAAATCCCTATACTTTTTATCAATCATGTTAAAATGGACACAAGCAATAAGTTGGTTTGCATAACATATGTTAGTAAAGCTTGTATAACTGATTTTTCTAACATAAGTCTGCCAACAAAAGACAAGTTATCCCTTTTCCAGTTTGGCAAACGAGTCTGAACTTTGTTGATCTGAAATTGAAAGGATTGTTTTGACATACAATCATGATGGAGAGGAATGCCAAATATTTTCCTAAGTTGTTTGTCCTTGCATAGCCCAAAGGCTTCTAAAATTTGATCCTAACAATTATGATAGACATTTGCTGAAAAGAAAACCCACATTTGGTCATAGATAACTTTCTATCTTGAAAACTGCAAAAAAGGTGTAAAATTGGCCTAATGACTTCCACTTGATCTAAAAAACCTCCGTAAAAAGGAGGAGGTCATTAGCAAAAGCCAAATATGCTAACTCAGCTCCATCTTTAGACACTTTGATAGGCTTCCACCAACAATAATTTACAGCTACTGAATCATATGAAATAGGCACTCAAGGCAAATAACGAAGAGGTAAGGGGATATAAGGTTTCGCTAATGGATCCCCCTCGAGGGCGTAAAAGGTTCAGGAGCTTCACCATTCCACAACATATGCATAGAGGAAGTGGATATACAATGCCACACCAAATTAATAAAAGAGTTAAGAAAACCAATATCAATCAAGGTGTCTTTTACAAAATTCTAGTTCATCCTATCATAGGCTTTTTCCAAATCAACCTTAATAATTATCCACCTTTTATTACCTTTTTTTTTTGTTTAAGGAATTAATTATCTCTTGGGCGATGATAATAATATCGTGGTTGCTTCAATTCGGAATGAAGCTATTTTGGCAAGGGCTGACAAGCTTTTCCATCACAATTTGCATTCATGTGGCAATGACATGGGTAATTGTCTTATAAGACATGTTATAAAGGCTAATAGGTTGTACATGCTTCATCAAGGTAACTGTCTTTGACTTGGGCATGAGATTTATAAGAATTGAGTTAATATCAACTATCTTTCAAGGGTTCGCAACCACCTCTTCCATAATCCTGAAGAAAGATTCTCCAAAAATGTGCCAACTGCTTTTATAAAAAACTGCTTGAAGACCATCTTCCCTTGGCGCCTTGAAATTCCCTATAGCAAAAAATGACTCTCTAAATTTCCACTCGAGATATAGGTTTCTTGAACAAGTCCATCTCCTTCGACGATAAGGGTGGGAAAACCCCTGAACATTGGCACACGTACACTGTTGGTCATCCAAGAACAAATTCTGATAGTTGCAATTTACAAGCTTTTCTAGCTTCCTTTGATAACTTACCTAGATACCATCATCATCTTGTAATATCTCAATTATATTCTTCCATTTGTGAATGGTGGTAACTCCATGAAAATACTGAGTTTTTATCCCCATAGAAAAGCCACTTTACTTGCGACCTTTTGGAACTATAGCAGTTGCTCCTCGCTAAGGACCTATTCATAAGTCTTCAATGTAACATCCTCAAATTTTAAAATACAAATATTTGAATAATCATTCAACTAAGAGAAGATTATATTGTTAAAAAAAATTAAAAGATAAAACTATAAGCATTTTTTAATAATAAGAATAAGATAATGTTTCCTTTAAAATAGAAATAAGATAAAATAAATAAAAGATTTGATATCACTTTGAATAACAACATTTAGATAATATTTCCTTTAAAATAGAAATAAGATAAAAATAATTAAAGATTTGATATCATTTTGAATTTAATCTGTAAAAACTAATCTTTTATAAAAGATAAAAAATATAGAGAGGGGAAAATCAACTCTAAGCTATTATATATAGGGTTAACTAGTTCCCTCATAATATCATAGATTAGTTGATTATTCTAAGGTTGAGAAAGACGGACATAGGAGCAGAAGAAAACAAATTAAAGTGGTGGGATCTCACTTCAAGAGGTGAGTAAAACGACTTTTAAAACCCTTCATGGTATGACTTTTAAAATATATATATATATATATATTATTTTTTTAATCATGAAATAGTATTAGCGTACCGCTTTAATTGTATAAATTTATATTCTTTAGTTTTGATAATTGAGTAAGATATCTCCATTTGTAATAGGGATGAAATTTGATATACATCCATTTGGAATGGATGTATAAGATACCTCCGTTTAATACGGGTAAGAGGTTTTAGATACTTCATCCGGGATGGAAAAGAGATTCTGGATACCTCTATAATAGCATGGGGAAGACAATGAGACACCATTGTATGGAATATGAGCTCATAAACCCTTTTAAAGAATCTACTGAAAACCTTGGTTCTGGGAACCGTAGAGTGACAGTGAGTGATCATGAGTATCACTACTTTTTTTTTGTGAACTGTGAGCATTGTGAGGGTGTTAATTAAAACATCATTCTCTTATCATGTTTATTAATTATTTATATTAGGAATTATTTGAAATAAATTATATTTTGTCTTTAAAAATATATTTTATTGCGGATACCATGGTTGTTTTTTCGGATTCTGCACCAGTTGAGAACAACATTATTTGTGAACTCTTTTAAAATCCATTTTATTCACTAAGATTTCAATCTCATAAAAATGTTGTTTTCAGAGTTAGAAGAAGAGGAAGCTGTGGAGGCTAAGAAGGTATGAAGACTTAGCCATAGTTTAAGTTTTCTTTTATGAACATTTTGTTGCTATTATTTATATCATTTTAGAGACGTCTACATTTGAAAATTATACTTTTTAAGGTTGATGATTTTATTTATTATTTTGAGAGTTTGTTTATTTTCAATAATTGTTTAATTATTATACTTTGGGTATTATTGTAACAACGAACGTTACATTCAAAGTAGCTTCTTGCTTCTCCTTCTAGAACCTTGATGGTTGATTGGACATCTGCCGACTTATCTTATCTAGTTGGTGAATCAATTGTTGTTTACGTATAAAAATATCATCAAACACCTCCTTATTCCACTGTCTCAGAGCTTCATGAAGTTTTGACACCTTACCCTACCTCTCCCTCCAAAAGCTAGTAAGGAAGCATTGAAACTTAGGGTGAGTTATGTAACACCCAAAAATTTTAATGGTGAATATATGACATATTGTATTGTTTTTACCTTGTGTGTAAATCTAATTGTTCTGATTATAATGTGTTTGCAATTAATTTTTGTTTACACAAAAAATTAATTATTTTAAGTTGAGAGTAAATTATTTTAAAATATGAGTTTAGTTAATTGCTAATGATATAAAGACAAATGAATTAATTATGGTTTGTAGAAATATTTTCGATACGATAAAAAATTTTCTTTTAGTTTTTTATTTTTAGTAATAATTAATTCAATGCAAGTAATTTATTTTAATTACATTTGGACATTAAATTAAATTCTTTAATAACATGTCAGGTTTATATAGGAAATAGTAAATAAAAGATATAGAGATATGATAACTATTTATCGATGTGACTCCATCTCTATCCTTTCTTTAAAAAACAAAACAAAGTTTTTCCCTCTCACCTCACTTTCACTCCATATTTTCATGGATGGTTAGGGAAACAAGCCACTTTTTTTGCTTTCATCTTCATCTTCTTCATCTTTCTCATAATTTCTCCATTTCCACTTTAATTCAAGGTAAGAATTTCAAACATTTGAGTTTCCCTCTCTAATCTTTGATTATCTTTTCCTAATTCCTTTTGCTCACTCAATTTTGTTCTCTTTAGGAAAAACTTATGCTAGATCTCACTCTCATTTATTTTAATCGAAATTTCTTGAGGTAAAGGGGGTTGAACCCAAACTTTGACCTCTAATTTGTGTTGTTTTCCTAAAATGAAATCTATCACATTTTTGCTACTACCATGCATCGTTCTGCCATGTTTTAGTTATTATTTTTAGATTTTAAATTCAAAATGGATTCCTTGGATATGAAAACCTAGGGTTAGACTCAAGAATCTCCCAAAACAGAGTTTCCTAGTAAAAGATATGACTAAAACAAGTTTAGAGCTCTTTTGTAAAATTTCCACTTTTTAATATGACATGAATATTGATCTAGGGGATGAATGACAATTTTATTTACTGATTTGGATATTGGAAATTATAAATTTATATGTTATAATATATATATATATATATATATATATATATATATATATATATATATATATATATATATATACTGTTTTCATTTGAAAGGATCAATTTAGGAATTTTCTATGGTATGTGTTATTTGTAGGATTAGGTAATGCTATGGTAAAACTTAAACTGGTTATTGTATGATGAATAGTTATTTTTGAAACTCTAGGATAATTTTCTTATATAAGACGGTGAGATTGTGACCTTCTGTAATTTAATTGTCGCGTGCAAATTTATTTCCCATATACATATATATTGAGATTTGCACGTGTTAGTTGAGTCCAAGGGTATTTGATCCTTGGTATGCTAGTTAAGATGATATATTGTTGTGGTAATGGTAGATAATTTATTTGAATTGATTATTTGAATTATGTGGGGTGTTTGAATTTACAGCCTTTATATTGATTATTTATCGTACGAATAATTATTCCTTCTTAAATTGTTAAATATTGATGTTGTTGATAAATAATTATGACCATGATTATCAAACTCTCGAGTTAACTCTTAAACTCTTACGAATTTACGAGTCCACTTACCCTCTATGAGTTAACTTGTGTGTAAACTTTCTTTTTACTAAACTCTGAGTAAACTCAATAGACTCTATCCGAACTCTGTAAACTCTCGAGTTTACTATCGAGTCAACAAATCAATTTTTTTATGCGTTTAGAATTCAATATACTTTTATTTAGTGTATCATTCTTAAATCGAAGAACAAACACTCTAAGAATATCGAACCTTCATCTTTTAACAATATAAAACATCAATGAGAATATTCTACCATTATTGTCACCTTTGAAATTTATTATTTGATAATAATGCATTGTTAAACTTAGTTATTTAAGTATTGTGGAATGCATGATTTAGTAGTTTGACTTATTATGTTGTTGAAATGTTTAATTGTATGTTATTGATAGACTTTTTTTATTATTTTTATACTCTTACGGTCTACGAGTTGAGTTTATCGAACTCCGATCCCTAAGTTTATGTAGACGCTCGAGTTTGATAACTTGGTTATGACTATTGTTATGTGGAAAGGATGAAACAAATATAATTTATGAGAAAGAAATATGGTTGATAAGAAAAAAGTACGATTTATGTAAAAGAAATACGGTTGATGAAAAAGAAATACAGTTTATGGAAAAGAAATACATTTGATGAGAAAAAAATACGGTTTATGACAATTAAATTACAAAGAAATACGGTTGATGAGAAGGAAATATTGTTTATGAGAAAGAAATATGATTAATGAAAAAGAAATTGTGATGAGATATGTAAGAGGAATTTTCAAAGAAAAGTTTTGCGGTTTGAATGAAAGATTAAATAATTGTTAAATTGTATTTTTCTTTAATTACATGTTGGTAGGATATATATTTATATGTTGACATGTTTTATGTTAGATATTTATATATGTTTGTTGCATAAGAGTTTTGGAGGGTAAGGGAGACTCACCCTTACAACCAACATTTTTCAGGTTTGGATGATGTTAATTTTCATATTCTATAAGACTATGTAGTCAAATGTATGCTTTTGAGGATGATACAGTTGATCCACAATGTTTGGATAGATGATTGCTTTAACTATTTTTACAGTAAATATTTGAGATTTATGTTCTCTTGACATTGCTTTAAAATTTTCTTTATAAGAGTATATGTATATGATTGAAAGTGAACTTGTTATGATATAAAGTTTTGCAAAACATTCTTTGTTCATCTTGAAATAAAAAAATATTTCACTAAAATCAACCTTTGTCCTATAAAAGATTTATAGTTGAAAATGTATTTCAAAGGTTTTAATATTGTGAAAAATTTAATAGAGATTTTGTAAGACAACATAATGCATGAAAATTTAATTGGACCTAAAATGGAACAAAAAAAAGTTCTTTATTGTTTAAAAAGATGTAATGTATATATCCTTGTGTTTTAGGGTATATCCTTGTGTTTTAGGGTTTTACGAGTTAGCCACGTTGCCTATTAGGGACCGACTCTTCATCAGCGAAGTGAGTACAAGTGTGTGATCTGACTGATAAAACTGTAAGTGGAAAGGAATAATATCTTGGAACCTAAGCCTCCAAGGGAAATTTATTAACAACCTATCCAAACGGTCCCTTAAATTTCCCCTCTGCTAGGTAAACGCAAGCCCCTGAAACCCCGCATCCTGGAGGTGATTGAACTGGACAAAATCTATGAATTCATCCATCCCACATGTGTTAGGTGATGAAAACCCACCCTTTCTCTCATAGCTCTATGGGATAGAATTAAAATTGCCAACAATCCCCTAAGGTTCATTAATAGAACAAGCAAGCCTGTTAGGTTCTCCCAAAGGCATCTTCTATTCGGTAGATGAAGACTCTCATACACCATCATAACTAACCAATTATCATGATTTTTCTGGTGGACTCAAATATGGACAAATTGGCTCATTTCAATAAGAACCTCCATGTGCCAACAATTTGACTTCCAAAGACACCAAATGCCACCCGCCCTTCCCACTATGGCTCCAACATGCCAACAATCAAACCCTAAACAAGCCACAATTTTGTGTGCCCTAAGTACTAACTTGAGTTTCAAGTAGAAACAGTAATTTTACCTCATACTCCTAGGGATATCCTTGATTAGCCTGCTAAAAACCACTTATCCTACACCTCGATAAGTTCAGGAAATGAAATTCATTTAATAGATATTAAGTTTGTGAGCCCCTCTTGACCTTAGATCATATACTCCTAACCGGACCTTCCCTATCTTCATTTGAACATCTTCACACTTTGCTTCCTCCATTAGAACACTGTTTTTAGGTGTTGCCATGCCGGGAGGGATAAAAGGGGAACCTCCAACAAGATGCACATTACTGTCGCCCCTTAGCCCCATCGATGTCTACCATAACACCTTGCTTATCGCATTTCGCGAGTCTCCAAAGGTGAACTCCTCACTAAGCCTTTGGTAGTGTCGAATAAGATGGAGCTCCTCTAACGCGTCTAGCCGTTTTGACTCTGCAGTAGAACCACCCCATTCTTCATCTTGCCTTGGTTCGCTTCACCTTTAGATACACCTTGTTCATACGATTTGGTTTGGTTAGATGCACCTTTCTTACTCTCAATTTTCTTGCCATTCCTGTGCGTCGTCTTTCGCATGATGGCTTCTGTTTCACCTAAGATCCATGAAGTTTGTAACTAAATTTTGTTACATGTATAGAAAGAGTTTATTCTAATAATGGTACTAGAGCTATGACGGACAATACATAAAAGTTTGAAATTGCGTTGTTTTATATATGAAAAATAAATTCAATTGGGGAATGATTAAAAAAGAAAGGTTAAAGACATTGGAATTGTGAGAATAGAACTAATCAATTACATCATTCAAAAAATTTTTAAAATATGAGATTTGTAACTTTTGCGGGTGCTAATAACATTTCATTGGGAGAGATGACCTTTCGTTGCTAGTACTTTACATATGTTGATTATATTAGAGATGCAAGGTGTAGTAAAAAGAACTTATTGTTGTGAGGGAAAAAAATAGGAAAAATCTTTACTACTTTGAAAGGTAGAGTCTGACAAGATAATTTTTTAAATGAAATGGATATTTGAAAATTTTCATTGAGAAAAAAATTATTGAGAATAATTCAAATTTTAAAATAAACGGACCTTATGGAAATTCAACCGGTGTTTTCTAAGAATTAGTTTGTTTCTTAGAATTCTATTTAAACTTGAATATTTATTAGTTTGTTTTTAAATTAATTTAAAGATTAGTTTTGCTTTTGGAGATTAGGATGATGATGTTTGAATTTTGTATTTTTATTTAACTTTCTATAGCATAAGTCAAGAAATAAATAAAAATTAGTGTTATATGTTTCGTATAAAATTCATTGGATTTAGATGATTTTTGTTGTATTTAGAGAAAAAGCTTTTCCCGCCACAAACTAATTAAGCAAAAATCACTCCTATATTTTGTCATTAATAAACTTTGGAATGTTTCACGTTTTACGTAACAGAATATTGATTATTCCAATAAAAACGACATAGATAAAGAATATGAAACACTTAAATTAAATATACATTATACAAGTAATAAAAGTAATTAAGTTATGAATCAATCATTTTCAGAAAAAAACAGTTACATGTCAATTTTGTATCTAACCAATACATATTCTTAAGTTTAAAACAAATCTTAAAGTAACATTTTTTTTAAGAATATAATTAGTATATAAAAAATTTTACATTAACGTTTAATAATAATGTATTATAAGTTTGTTAATTTTAATCTTTAATACTTTAAAAATTATATAAATAAGAGTTATAATTCAATGTTAGTGTAAACTAATTAAATTTTTTTACACGGTCAATACATACTAATTGAATTCTTTGTTTTTTTTAAGCATAAAATAAAACATTTTAAACTAATAATAATATTTTATTAGATTAATTTAGATAAAAAATAATTAAAAAATAACCTTTGATATAATCAATTAAGAAATATTTTTATTAATTAAAAATAATAATAATTATTTTCAAATAATAAAAGATAAAAAAGTAGGAGGTCTAAAAATATTTAAAATATTAATGTTAAATTTTTATTTTGAGAAACCCTAAAGTAAGGGGTTTATTTTTCTCTTAATAGGTTCAACCTGCCTATATTAATAAAAATAACCAAACATAAAATAATTATATAAAAATTATCTATTTAATATTTATTATATATAAAATCAATATAAATTTCGCAAGAATTTTTAATTTGAAATTGCAATAATTTTGAACTAGTAAATATTAATACTTTAAATAATTTGAATCAATATATATATATATATATATATATATATATATATGTTCAAATAATAAAAATTTCATTGATCATGTTTTATCACCAAATATTTAAGTCAACTTACACATAATTGTTTTAATGTTTGAGTCTAATGTTCAAAGACAGAACTTTAAAATTATAATAATTAAGTATATCATTCTAAACAATCTATTACATTATGATTTATTACAGTGATTATAAAACAATAGGTTTACCTTTAAAAAAATGTTTAAATATAAAATTGATCTGTAAGTTAGTATTTTTTTAAAAATTTTAATCTTATAAATTTTTTTCACTCTTAGTATTGCATGAAATATATAATTATATGACAAATCTTTCATTAATAATGTAATTAATTTCTTTTATAATACAATACAATATAATTTATTTAAAATCAATTCTAGGAATGAATATCATGCACTAATTTAACTACGGGTTAATATCATTGTAGGGATACACAGAATATGGATAAGATTTTAAATTCAAATTTTTATATCATGGTGGTATTTTTTTTTCAGGGTATTTTTTTTTCATAAGTTAAAAGTCAGTTACTAATATCTTGAAACAGAAATCCAAGAAAGAAATAAAGTAATTAAAAATAAGGAATATACTATTAGAAGAGAGATAAGGAAACGGAAATCTTACTTTTTAAGGGTTTAGGTCTTTTTTCATTTATATACAAAACAAAAAAAATTACTCACCTTCTATATTATTTATCTAAATAATTTCTTTTATTTATTCATGTTGAGAAATTGATTCTTAGTGAATTAATTTCTCAACATCATTTTTTTTATATAAAAAGTTATAAGAGATTGGTTGTTTATAGAACTTTTTCTTTCAAATTTTCTTTTTTAGTCATTTTTCATAAATTCATTTTTTATTTATGTATATTGTTCTAAATTATAAATTTTAAAATTAAATTTTTTAGTTAATTTATATTTTATTTTATTTTATTTTATTATGTGTTTTAGTTTTACATTGTGTATCATTTTTCATTGTTTTATTTTTTTCAAACGCTTTGTAATTTATTTTTTAGTTTAAATTTTTAAGTTAAATTTTTAAATTCTTTTTACCAAAATAATTTGAAATTAGGTTTAAAAATCTTAATTTAAAAACATTAAACTGAAAATAAAATTAAAAATTATTTAAAAAATTTAAAATAATGGAAGAGATACACAACATAAAAATAAAATATATAATAAAATAAAATAAAATAAAATATAAATTAAATAAAAAATTAAAAAAAATTAATTTTAAAATTCCTGATTAAAAACAATATATATACATAAAAAATAAATTAAAAAAAATTGACCATATTTTTTATGTGTTTTATTTTTATGTTATGTATCTTTTCTGTTATTTTAAATTTGTTTAAAAGCTTTGTAATTTATTTTTCAGTTTAGTTTTCTTAATTTAAGATTTTTAAACTTAATATTTCAAATTATTTTAAAGTTATTTTGGTAAAAAGATTAACTTAAAAAATATAAACTGAAAAAGAAATTACAAATCATTTAAAAAAAATTAAAACAATGAAAAAAGAAACACAACGTAAAAATAAAATAAATAATAAATTTTTTAAAAATAAAATACGGAAAAGATACACTTTCAAAAAAATTTTAAGTTAATTTTTATTTTATTTTGTTTCTTTATGTGTTTCATTTTTATGTTGTATATATTTTCATTATTTAAATTGTTTTAAATGTTTTGTAATTTAATTTTCAGTTTAAAATTTTTAAATTAAGATTTTTAAACATAATATTTCAAATTATTTTAAAATTATTTGGTAATTTTTTTAAAAAAATTAACTTAAAAAATATAAACTAAAAATAAATTACAAAGCATTTAAAAAAAATTAAAACAACAAAAAGGATACACTAACGTAAGAATAAAACATAAAATAAAATTTAATTTTTTTTTTAAAAATAAAACACAGAAAAGATACACAGCTTAAATTTTTTTAAGTTAATTTGTATTTCATTTTGTTTTTTATGTATTTTATTTTTATGTTTGTATCTTTTTTTATTTTAATTTATTCAAATACTTTGTAATTTATTTTTCAGTTTAAAATTTTAAATTAATATTTTAAAACCTAATATTTCAAATTATTTTGGTGAAAAAGGTTTTAAAAATTTTACTTAAAAAATATAAATTGAAAAATAAATTACAAAGCATTTTAAAAAATTAAAATAATAAAAAAGAGAAACACAACGTAAAAACAAAACACATAATAAAATAAAATATAAATTAATTAAAAAAAATTAATTTTAAAATTCATGATTTAAAAAAACTCCCTATAAGAATTGATTACTGGATAACTAATTTTTTATTAATTTTTTACATTAAAAAAATCACATTAAGAAATTGATTCTTCAAGAACCAATTTTTTAATATAATAAAATAGGTTATTTAGGTAAATAATATGGTAGGTCATTTTGATAAATTTTTTTATTTTTTATATATAAATTATTATAATTATTTTTAATTGTTATTTATAATAAGAAAATTTATTTAATTATCATAATAATTTAAAATAAACTAAAGTGATAAAAAAGTTACAAAATCAGAATCCTAATCCCGTTCAGATAAAGTGATGATTGGTTGACCTCTGCAAAAAAGATTTGAATTGTCTGACTTTATTTGATAACTTTGGTGACGGTAATTTATTCTGAATTATTATAATCATTTAAATTTTAATTATTATAAAAAATTATTTAATTATTATAATAATTTAAAATAACTAAAATTAGGAAAGTTACCAAATTTTAAATTCAAAAAATTCAAATCCCTGCAAAAGATGTTTCTTTTATCTTGAGCACGTTTAAGTGTGGTTGTTTTCCAAAAGATTAAAACATATCATGCAGTAATTTCTGCATTACAGGACAGGAAATTAATTGGTGGGAATGTAAGCGTGACGTGACATAATTGGGAACAGGAAATTCGACCCGTGAATAATTGAAATGCATGTATTATTATGGTATGACACTCACAGTTCAGAAAAGTAGGGACACCCAAAAAAGTGCAAAGCACAACGGCATCTTAATTTACTTGCGGTGTGTCGTTGTTCCATTCTCAACTCAACTCATTGCACAACCATATATACATACTTAACAGTACCTAGATAGAACACTAGTAGCACAACCATACGAGAATCATGGTTACACTATGCTACTCTTGTTTTTTAGTTGCTCTATTGTTCCAACAACTCACGTTGTGCATTTCTTCGAGTGTGCAAACCCCGACACCCCCATTGCCAATTCTCCCTCTCCCAACGTATTCCCAATTGAAATGGCAACAGAGGGAGATTATAATGTTCCTCCATTTTGGTGTCAACACATTCACAGACAGAGAATGGGGCACTGGCCAAGAAAACCCAGCAATCTTCAATCCCAGAGGGCTCAGCACCACCCAGTGGGCCACTGTAGCAGCAGATGCAGGGATTTCACTGATGATACTAACTGCAAAACACCATGATGGCTTCTGCCTCTGGCCTTCTAAGTACACGGACCATTCTGTCAGTAGCAGCCACTGGCAAGCGGGCAAGGGTGATGTTGTTCAAGATTTTGTGAATGCGGCCACTGCTAAAGGGATTGATGTAGGGATCTACCTTTCACCTTGGGATAGACATGACCCTAGATATGGACATGATTTGCTTTATAACCAATACTACTTGGCTCAATTGCAAGAGTTGCTCCAGAGGTCTCTCCCCCCTTTCGTTCTTCTGTTCTCTCATTGCTTTTCTTTAATTAATTTTTAACCATATGTTATATCATGCCTTTTTAGATATCAAAATGTTAGAGAAATTTGGTTTGATGGAGCAAAGGGTGCCAATGCAAAAAATATGTCATATTACTTTTCAGATTGGTTTTCCATGGTGAAGGAGTTGCAGAGTTCCATCAATATCTTCTCTGATGCCGGTCCTGATGTTAGGTGGGTCGGAGATGAACAAGGATCTGCAGGGTACACGTGTTGGTCCACCATTAATCGAACCTCTCTATCCATTGGAAGTTCAAATATCACTCAGTAAGTTCGGCTTCTAAGCAAAGCACTCGAAAAAAAAAGTGCCACTTTTTCACTTTGTTAGTTGCACTGAACTCTATAGTGATCTAGAATGATGAGGTATGAAAGGTGAAGTTTCATTTAAGGCTACTTTACTTTATGAGAATATGCGTATGCTTTTTCGTCCAAAAGGCAAAAGTAGAGAAAATGCGATCTCTTTGGAACCGTGTTTAATCCTATCTCAATCAACGGCATCAGCATGTACTCTCAACCGACCAGACGGGTTACCAAACTTGTAATTTACTACTAGTACTAGTATCAAAATATTAGGAACATATGTTTTTCTTAATGGCATCTATTTTTGCATCAAACTAATAATCACTAAACATTTATGGGAATCAAAATCAAATCTCTTGAAATGCAAAAACATAATGATGAAGATATAGCATATAGGGTACCTAGAATATTTTGTTATGCTTAAGAATTAGTCGTGGTGGGTTGATTTAACCAGGCTAGACACTTGGTTATGAAATGCAGGTATCTGAGCACTGGTGATCCAAAAGGGACCGATTGGGTACCGGCAGAATGTGATGTCTCCATTCGCCAAGGATGGTTTTGGCATCAGTCAGAATCACCAAAAAAGCTAAGCATGTTACTTGACATTTATTACAATTCGGTTGGAAGAAATTGTGTGTTACTTCTCAATGTGCCTCCTAATACTGCTGGCCTTATAACTGATGTTGATACTGATAGATTGAAAGATTTTAGACGTGCCATTAACACAATTTTTCATCAGAATCTTGCTGAAGATTGTTTTATTAAAGTTAGTAGCGAAAGAAGAGGTTTCGGACCAGAAAACATGCTAGACAGTGACCATTTGTGGTCATATTGGGCCCCCAAGGACGATGGTGGTGAAATGGACCATTGGGTTGAAATTTGGGCTAAGGATAAGAGTTTGAGATTCAACGTGATTAGAATACAAGAGGCAATTGGACTTGGTCAAAGGATCGAACGGCATGCAATCTATGTGGATGGTAAATTAATCATCCAAGCCACAACAGTGGGTTACAAGAGGCTTCATAGGGTTGATGGGGGTGAAGTGCACGCTGGTGTGGTGAGGATCAGAATCAGAAAAGCAAGAGGAGTACCTCTTATTTCTTCTATTGGCTTGCATTTTGATCCTTTCTGGCACTCCAAGTTCAGTATGACCTGAACTAGCGTACTGCATAAAAGTAGCCTTAAAAGGAATATTGAAATATTTATATCGTTCTATTAGTAAAGTGGCCAGCAAAAAAAAATTACAAATAAATTCTAGTCATTGAATAAAAATTTTCTATTCTGGTATCTTAATTTCTATTTCAAAGAATTAATAAACACTCTGTCGTTTAAATTAATGAGTTATATAAGATATTAAAAACATAATAAAAACAAACAAAATTATTAAATAATACAATAATTATTAATTAGTTGAGATAGAAATGAGACATAATTTTATAATAGATTATTTTTATCCCTACATTACACCTGATGTTTTATCTTAAAAAGGAAGTGAATAAATATTAAAAAATTTGCATGCATGGATACATTGTTTTATAAACTTTCAATCAGAGATGATAACGAGGCAGAGATGGATTTAACCTTTTCATCCTCGTCTTTAGAAAGTGCAAGATGGAGGCAAGAACAAATGTAAAGAAGACATGCATGAAATTTTAATTTTTGTTTTCATCCTCGTCAAGTATTATTGGGTTTGGTATATCTGCGAGTACATTATTATATTATTTTTTATAATTTATATTTAGATTTATTTATAATTTATTAAATAAATTATATGTTCATCTATTAATTATATTTAATTTATTAATTATTAAATAAATTATATACTAAGTTATTAATTATATTTTAGTTTTAATGATCCACGAGGGTGTGTTTGTGCACATACATGTAAGAGATTTTGTTTAATATATAACTATATTAAAACATAGAAGAGGATGAGGAGGAGACTAACAAACTCACGTCTCTCCTCATCCTCGATTTATCTTAGACGAAACCTGGGCGAGAATCAACAACGGAGCGACAGATTTTCTCTATCATCCCTACTATAAATAGGGAGAGAGTCTATTGTGTCTTTCAAAATTTGAGAGGTATTGATAATCTTCTTTTTTTTTTTTTTTAACCAATCAAATTACAAATTTTATTTTTATCTTTTTTATAAATTAAAATAAGTTTTATTTATTTATACATAAATCCTTAAAAAAATTATTTTACTATAAACTCTCTTAAAAATAATTACTTTAATTTACATCTTTTCAAAAACAAATATCTTATTTTTGAATCTGTATCAATTCATCTCTTTTTTTTTATTTACTTTTTTTTTTCTTGTTAATGATATAAATAAATAAAACTTATTTTAATTTATAAAAATGAATAAAAATAAAATTTGTAATATGATTAGTTAAGAAAAAGAGAATATCAATACTTTTTAAATTATAAAAGAGACGGCCCTATAAATAATTCACCCTTGAGATTTTCTGTTTTTATATAATAGTGTTTTACTTTTTTTATGGAGACGACGTACGCTCATGGTGATTCGTGGGATTGTGACTCCAAAATTCTACGTAAGCTTCACATCAAAATAAATTATAACTGTTTGGTGTTTAAGAGTTAAAAAAAAAATATTTTATCAAGATGGATAAATTTAAATTATACTTACGTATTATTTTTAATAAAAAAATATTTTATTGTTTTATCTAGTATCTTCATTGCCTTTTGCTATTATACTAATAAGACTCCGTGAAAATATCTATATGCTAGATGATGAAAGGACAGTAAAATAAATTGCAGATTCGTATATTAAGATTAAATTTAACGGTTTTAATTATATTATTTATGAAAAATAATAAAATTACCTTAATTTAATAACAGTTATAAGATTACAATTGTCGTATTGATTGTATTGTTTATTAATTATTAAAAATAATAATTTTGACAAATTCTTTATATATATATATATATGTGAAAAATTGTTGGCACTTGAAACATTGATAACAGGAAACAATTAAGAAACGAGAGGATTGCCAGGATAATATCCCCACAAAACAGATCAAATTAAATTTAATTTATAATTTTATTTGATCTGATTGGAATTTTGGTGAATTATTTAACAAGGTTGTTCATATTCCCTACCAATGACATAGTTCATACCTAAATCTGTAAGAGATTGGGGACTACATGAAAATATGTGTGGTAGAAATCTATTTGACTAATTATTATATGTAAATTACACTATCTTCTATCTACCTGACTAATTATTATATGCAAACTACACTGTCTTTTGTCTACCTGACTACTTATTTATATGTAACCTCCAATGTCGTGCCCTTCTCACACGTCTTTCCTACACCTCTGTAGATTGTCCCTCAACCCTCTAGGAAAATTTCTTTTATATACTTTCTCTTTCAATATGCATCTCTCATACTGTGTTGGAAGAATCTTGATAAATTTTTAGCTTCTAATGCATTTTTCAAACTCTCCATGATATAAATAACTCATTGTAAGTTAACTTACCATGTGTAAGTTAACGCATTGTAAATTCTCCTTTTAGTAAATTATAAATAAACTCTATACAAACTTTGTAAACTCTTGAGTTTATCATAATCACCAAATCAACAAATTAGGTTATTTTTTTATGTGTTCTGGGTTTAACATATTTTTACTAAATGTGTCATCTTGAATCTAAGAACACTCACATATTGTAAAATAGTTAATACTTCTGTAGTAATGGTCACCTAACGTACATATGGTCATTTATTGCGGACAACATATTTATTATCCTATTTAATGTCATTGAATATTATTAATGTCATTAATTGTTAGTATTAATATTTTAGTTTTTAAAAATATTTCAAATTGATTGATGTTATTAGTGTGGTTATGGATTGAAACTTAGATTTAACATATCATTTAAAAATAATAATTAATTAATTAAAATATAATAAATAAATATTTATACAATTGAGGATTGAATTGAAATTTTAATTTATTAAATTAGAAAAACTAAACGTCTCTATTTTAATAACTAAAATTATAATTTCATCAGATAAGAGAACTAAAATTTTATTTAAATATGTATATTTAAAAATCCAACACAAGTGCAGCAAAATAAGAGTGACAAATGAAATTTGTAAACACTACATACCCACACAAAGTTATATGGTGATTCAATTAGCTAACAAAAACTAGAAAAAGACTATGGTTCGATACTTAAAAAAAACTAACATTCTAATATGGCCGATAAAAAACTATGTACAAACTAATATCATCCAAATCTTCATAAGAGAAATAAGATATTTTTATTATAAAATAATTCAAGATATTTTTTATAAGAGAAGTGCTAGCAACACACTCTTTAAAGAACTCTTCCCACACTCTATATCTTTGGTAAAATTTATTAAAACTACAAAATTAGAAGAAAGATATTTATTGACAAGTGAGACTCATATAATTTTTTGTTTTCGATAAATTTTAGTAGAGTGTGTTAAAAAAAGTGTGTTAAAGATTCTATTGTTAACATTTCTCTTTGGTTAAAAATATTTATGCACAAGACAATATATGTCTCACTATAATTATGTTAAAGAATAAAATTAGAGTTATAAGATTGATTTAATATCAAATTTCACATTAAAAAAAATGAAGATATAACATGCTTGAATATCTTCACTTGCATAAACAACAAGCTCATTAACCCTAGCACTTTTCTATAAAAAATGTTAAAGAATAAAGTTTATTTATCATTTAGTTGAATGCATAATATCAAAATCTCATGCTCAATGATGTGTATATGTGTTGGAAAATACTTTTCATCTGAGACATAAAATTACTCACTCACCCAAAGAATCTATGATGAAATAGAACAAATGAGCAGAATAAAATAGAAACACACAAATATGACCATCATTCTAATCCTATAAAAAAATCTTTAATTTAGTTCAAAAGAAAAGTAATAAAATATTTAAATTTAAATAGTATTCTAATTATTTAAAACAAAATTAAGAGTGTGTTTAGTTTTCCATTTTCACTAGCTGAAAGCTGAAAAACAACTAGGTGAAATGGTTTCTACTCCATTTGGATAGCTTTAGGAGCTTTTTTAGGAGTTATTAGTTTTTTCAAAATAAAAAAATATCATATTTTCAAAGCATCTCCAGCCAAAGATCAGGTTTCTTTATGTTAGCTCATTTTTTGGTGGACCCCATAATTTAAAGGTCTATTCTATTTTGATGCAATCCTTCTTACCATGGGTCCAAAAATTACAAGGGACATGACAAGAAGGATTGAGGAGGACATGGCTAGGAAGGAGTGTGCAAGACCTCAACTTCTAATTGAAATGAAAATCATTAGGCCATAGTCTTTTATTTGAGTTGTATTTTTTCATCCTTCATTCTAGCTTAAAGGAGGTGCATTTGGTTCTCTTTTTGGCCTTGTATTTTGGCCTATATTCTTTTTTTTAGTAAGGAGGTTTAACTAGTCTTTCATGTGGAATGTGCTTATTAGCTTGGGCCTTTTTGGGAAGCCTTTAGATGTGTGGTTTGTTAACCATACCCCTTAGTTTGCCCCACACCCCTTCTAAGACACACATAAAGCATGAGAGACAAGTAGGGCCCCTTACCATCTCTTTCCTAGTTGGCATGTTTGAATTCAAATTTGAATTTGGAGGGAGTCTACATGGCACACTCGAATTCAAATTTGAATTTCAAGGGAACATGATCTACTTTAGTATGGCCTTATTTGGATCTTCTTAGAATTAACTAAATGTTAATTGACTTTAGCTCAATTTCGTCCATTTTATCAAGGACTCATTCCTTTGTGGCAAGCTTCTTCCAAGGCTTATCTCTCCATAGAGTGGTGCCTCCATCCTTCATCTCATCATTTCCACCTTTATCTTCTTTAAGGAACCTCTAAAGAAGTAAATCATGGATTTACATTCCAAAGATGCATCATGTGATATTAAGAGCCTACTTCTTGAGGTTCATCTTTTTCCTTTAATCTCTTCTAAATTTTGAAATTATATCATTTTCCTCTACATCTCATTCTTCTATTTTTTGAGCTTGAATTCGTATTGTCCTATTTTCTTGATTTGTCTAGCATTATTTTGTCTTGTTGTTTTATTTTCTTGAATTCTAAGCATGTTCTCTTGAATTTGTTTAGTTCAAATTGCTTAAATCTTTCATTGAACTGCTTGCTTGTGTGTTAGGATCTCAATTCTGCCTTTACCTCTTTTTTTTAGTTGATTTTGACTTAATGATGTTCTTAAGAAACACCATGTCTTGAGCCCACACCTTTGTGGTGAAATCCACAGCACTGTGATTTATGTGTTTTGGACTCATTTTTGCTTTCCATTTTCTTTTTTTTATTCGGTTTTATTGTTGCTTTAGTATATTTTTATTTTCGGTTTTATTTTCTCATGTTTTGTATTAGGTTAGTATTGTTTAGTCCTAATTTTGTCACATTAATTTCCTTAAGTTTTACCTCTTCTAATTTCTTTCATTTTGCTCTAAAGTATTGTAGTGTCTTCTTGAAATTGAGTATCTAAGAGGATTTTTCCTCTTGTATAACTCTCTTGAAAAGTCTCGCATGCTTGTAGCCTAAACATGTTCATATAAACAAAATTTTCAAAAAACAATTAGCTCAATTTCAATCTCGTGTGCCTTATACTTCTTAAATTTTAGTAGCTCTTGCGTGTGTACAATTTTGAGGTGATTCTTGCTTGGAGTATATTGAGACATTGCTCGTGACTTGAACACTAACTTGTGCAAAACAAGGAAACTTCAAAAACACAACCAAATACTAAAAATCATACTACCTAAATTACCTCTAATTTTAGTGCAATTCAGTTGCTTTTAGTGTTTTCTTAAATTGCACCTTAGTTAATTTTTGTGTGCCTTTTACTTTTGGCCTATGTTCAAGCGATTATTGCCTTAAGCTTACTCATAAAATTTGCAATTCAAAAAAGTAATTAAGTACATCTAAGAGTATATAAAAAAAGAAGCAAAAGAAATTTCAAAGAAAAACAAAAGTGAAAAAAGTATAACAGTAAAAATAGCAAAATTAGGTGTACCTAATAGCAAACTAAAAATTGCAAATGAGTACAAATATTTGGTTGAATTTGCTCAGATTTAGGTCATAGAGCTCTACGTCATAGCTAGATTACTTAGTGTAATTTTTGAAATATGTGTTATTTTATTTTTTAGTCCCTAATATACTCTAGTACCTATCTATGAGTTCTTAGTGTGTTTATTTTATTTTATTACCTCTTAATTCTAGTTTGTCTTTATCCTATTTCCTTCTAGTTTTTCTGATTTTATTCCTTCCATTTGGATAAGTTTCCTTTCTTTGTGTTGAATCTTTTCTTGCCTTTACTTGCTTGTATTCTTGTATTCGTTGGTTTGCTTGGTGTGGTGCCACTCTTTTTGTAGAAAAGCTTTAGACAAGAAGCCTATCACAAGGGTAGCACTTTAGGAGGTGTTGAACAAGCCAAGAAGGACCTGATCAAGGAAGGAAACAAGGCATAGAGTTAAAAACTGGAGGGAACTTGGAGGAAAACTATCTTATTTTCTCTTTGTATTCATTCCTTGTATGAATGGCCTTTGCTAGAAGGTGTTAGATGCCCATAACGGTCACCCCCTTTCATGTTTAATAGCTAGTAGATTCTCGTTTTTAGGTGTGAAGGAGGAAGTGGTACACCCCTTCATACCTTAGTAGCACGTTTAGGAACCTTATTCTTTTATTTTACTATTTTATATCTTTTGTGTTTTTAGTACAAGACTTGAGTTCCAAAGGCTCTTATCTTCTTAGGTGAGAAAACAAAAAATGAGGGAGAAGTGAATCTTGTGATTGTTGGCCCAACCTTAGTCTTATAAAATTCAAAGCACATGTTTATAGAATCACACACTTCTGGTAACAAAAGTGTGAACCAAAGGGGCTCCCCCAAGGTGACCACTCTTAATAGGTTTGTGCATGAATTTTGTGAGTGGAGGATTGAGGAGAGCAATATAAGAAAAGAGAGATGCTAGAGAGGAAAAAAGGAGGGAAGAAAATGAGAGAAAAGGAGGAGGGACAAAAAAGAAAAGAGAAATTGGAAAGAAAAGCAAGAGAAGAGAAAAGAAGAAAAGAAAAAGAAAGAGAGAGATGAAAGAGATAGAAGGGAGAGATACGAGAGAGAAGAGAGAGAGAGAAGAGAGGGAAGCAAGAAAGAGAGAAGAAAAGGAAAGGGAGAAAAGAGAGAAGGAAGAAAAAGAGAGAAAAGGGTATAAGTCTAGTCCCTCTAGGTATAGAAAGGCAAGTAGGAATGATCTTTATGAGGGAAGACCTAGACCTAGGGTGAGTAAAGTCATTCAAAATAATAATCATCATGATGCTCAACCTAGGGAACCCAAAGTGGATCATCATGTTGCCTAGGTTTGTGTGTCTAAGCTCTCCCATTGGGCTATATATACTCATTCACTCCCTCTTGTATGGACACACTTGATTGAATGAAGTAAGACTCTTTTTGAGAAATTTATTCTTGAGTGTCATTGAGAATCCTCTCTCTTGAGGAATCTCTCCCTAAAAGCTTTTATCAAGGGTCCTCTCCCTTGTGGCAAGCCTCAAGTAAATTTTGACTTATCTTTCCCTTAGAAAGTGGCATCAAAACCACCCCCCTCCTAGCCTTCTCCATCCTCCATCTTCTTAGAGGAAGGAACGTTGGTTGAAGAGATCAAGGGAGTGCATCATGAAAGGGGCATCACTTTCAAAGAGAGATAAGCCAAAGTGTTTAGGTTTGCCATAAGGGAAGGAATCCTTGAGAAAAACCAACTAGGAAGAGGTTCCTTAAGATCTTTTACTAAGAATGTGCTCACAAAGAGACTATTTTCATTCAACTTCAAAGGTTTCCATACAAGAGGGAGTGAAGGAGTATATATAGCCCAATGGGAGAGCTTGGACACACAAACCTAGGCAATATGAGACTTGGGCTTAATTAGGCTTAAGACTAATTAACCCAAGCTTAAGGCCTAAGTGAGGTGTCTAAGTGTACCCCCATAGGTGTGGATAGAAACTCTTATTTTATGTGATGGACAAGCCCAACACACTTAAAATAAGGGTCTATTATATGATTACTCCTTCCTTTTTACTTCCTACACCTATACACCTAATTTAGAAAGGAAAATGGCCTAAATACATGGCCTTAGGGAATAAAACTATGCACCCTAAATATCTAAGTAATTATAAAATATTTACAAGTAAAAAACCCTAAGACTAAGGCTCCATGTCTTCATATAAGCATCCATCCAAGCCTAGTCTCCTTCTCTTGAATCCTCCTAGCCATGACGCTAGGTGAGATTGCATCAAAGATGGTTATTAAATCTCATTTCTGTAACATGATTTAATCATACTAAGATTTTAACCAAAGAATTAAAGAAAACTAAGTTCATTTGAATTAGGATAATGGCGAGACCTATATGATGCATGCAATGATTCAAGCATAATGCTAAAGCCCTTATCCTAGGTATAGTTAGTGTTCATCATCAAAACTATAATGCTACACGATATAATTGGTCTTTTTTGCTTTCCTAAGAGAATCTCTAGCAAACTCCTTTTTTTATGGTGACCAAACCATCCATCATTGCCAAACCATTTATCATTTGATTATGTAGTAGCTTGATAATGAGCTAATATGAGTTATTATCTGCTTCAATCCATCCATCAATCTGCAAAACAAAAAAAGACCTTTCTATTCTCCCCTTTTTGGGCATGATAAAAAAAGAATCTGAGAAGTAGAATAGCAAAACTTTGCAGATATTACTTAAATTCAAAATTGAGTTAATGAATGAATGTATGAATGTGTAAATGTTAATGATATGCTCAAGTCTTTTATAAAACCTAAATTCATTGAAATAGAGCATGATTACACCATATTTGGCAACAATACATTCATATAGCTTCAACCTACACAACAGTTCTAGAGAAACAACATTGCAAATAGCAAACTAAAATTTTAAAAGCTTCAAACCAATTTTGATAATAGCCAACATTACAAACAAACAAGCAAGACATAACACAACCAATTTTAACTAGCACACACAAATAATAAGCCTAAGTGCCTAAGAGGTAATGAAGGTCCTATTCATCATCCGCATCTTCATCTTCTTCTTCTTCATCAAGTTCTCCAAATTGACGTTTTAGGATTCGTTCAATTTCATCAACCTCTCATGTACTCTTTAAATGAATTGGCTCTGAAATTCCTAATCTGCTATATGCCCTTCATATAGTCTGTGCAACTTAGCTATTAGGGTCTTCTCGAAAGGTATAAATGGCCTTTCTTCAACTTCATCCTTGTTCGTATCTTCAAACACATCAGGTACAACATTGTGTGTAGCTTGATCAGATGGAATATGTGGTGGCTCAAAAGAAGGAGATCCAATCTCCGCAACAGTATTTCCAAAAACAAAATTTTGAGCTTCCTCCTTAGAAATATAACCTTTCTTTCTCTAAATCAGGTCCACAGAATAATCTTAGTATACCCACATGTTAGTCATCAGTTTCAAATGCATATGGCTCAAGACTTTTGTCTTCACCACACTATAAGTGATCATGGAATCCTTCCTTACCTGAGTCTTGTCAACCTGGTAGTGCTTAAAGACCTTGGATAAAAATACTCCATAAGATAGATGATAATCAAGAATCCTATTTTCTTTAAGCATGTTTTCCACAATAATCGTAGCCCAATCAATTTTCAGTGAGACATCCTTCATAGCATGCAAAACCACTAAATCTTCAATAGTGAGTTGAGCATGATTGCTCCCCCTTGGTATCAGAATCCAAACTATAGCATAAGCCAGTAGTCTATCATTCATCTTCATGTTCCCAACACCAAAGTACATGAAAGTCCTTATCCTTGGAGGGTTTCTCTAGCAGTTACGATAAACTACTCCCTTCTTGGAATTTTCTACACCGTCAATAACCTTTACATCATCCTTAGGAAACTTAGCGATTGAGGACCAGATTTCTTCATTCAAAGTGATTTTCACACCTTTGACATAGGCAACCAACTCACCATGCACTGATTTCATAGAAGAGTAAAATGCCCTTACTAGGTCAAGGTAGTAGTTAGCTTGCATTTCTATAAAATGCTCCAATCCATGCTTAACCAACATTTCTTGAAACATGAACCTTCTTCTTGAAACCAGCTCAAGTCCATATACTTGTGAGAAACTAGTTTTCGTTTTGACCAGAAGGTATTGAAGTGTTTTTGCTCAACCGGGTCTTCAAAAAACTTCGGGTAAGCATTGTTCATAGGCTCATCAATGATGCTAGGAACTTGATTTCTAATTCTACTCCTTGTGGCCATCTTGCCTAGGCATTTTCCAAAGGTTGATAAAGCCATTTGCAAGTAGAGATTCGAAGGAGGCTAGGGTTTTAGTGAGGAGAGAGTGAATGAAGTGTGTGAAGAAGTGAATGAGTGTGAGGAGTTATAGTTGCACAGATTTCTCGAAATAGAAATAAGAAAAGGTACAACATTGAAAGATAATAGTACTTGCATGTAGAAATGACACGAACATTCAAAATGCAGGAACTGCAACACTCAAGATGTGTCTTTATTGTTTTAATTGATTACCAACTTGGTTTAATCAATTAAGTCATATTGAAAATCACTTATTTGTGATTGTTGATATATTTAATCGATTAAAGCCTCATTTAATTGATTACCACAGAGACAACTGCATTCAAAACTCTAAAATAAGGCAATTTAATTGATTAGCTACTAATTTTTATCGATTATCACAAAGGCTTGAGTCTTTTCCAAGCTCAAAACTTCTTATTTAACATATTAAAACTAGCTTTTAACAAATTAAATGACCAATGTTCACATAGATTGCAGATTTAACACACTTTAAAAGTTTAGCAACCTCAATTTACATTATCTAATTCAAACAATTATCATGAAAACATCAATCCAGACATAATCAATTCAAATTCACAGAGATTCAACAAAAAAGGCATATCAAGGAATGAATCAAGGAACTCAAAACTTCAACTTAGGTAATTTTCATCTAGAATTCTTAGTTCATTTCTAATTGTGAAAAACTTATCTCTAACTAATGGTTTAGTAAAGATATCAGCTAATGGATTATTTGTATCAACAAACTTAATTTCACAATCATCCTTTAACACATGATCTCTAAAGAAATGATGTCTAACTTCTATGTGTTTAGTCCTAGAATTCATGACTGGTTTTTTAGTAAGATTAATAGCACTTGTGTTATTGCACCTAAGAGGGACATGGTTTAGTGATATACCATAATCTTCAAGTTGTTGCTTTAGCCAAATAATCTGAGTGCAATAGCTACCTGCGACTATATATTCAGCTTCAGTGGTGGATAAAGCTACACAAGTTTGCTTCTTCAAATGCCAAGATATCAAATCGCTGCCCAGCACGTGACATGTTCCACTTGTGTTTTTCCTATCTATTTTGCATCCCATATAATCCGAGTCCAAACCTTGAATTTCCTTTGAGATACTTTATTATTCTCTTCACGACAACTAAATATAACTCATTTGGTTCAGCCTGAAATCTAGCACAAATTCACACACTATGCATAATATTTGGTCTATTAGCAGTTAAGTAAAGTAAGGAGCTTATCGTGCCTCTATATTTAGTTTCACATATACTTTTACCCTTCTCATCAAGATCAAGGTAGCATGATGTGGACATATGAGTGGATGATTCCTTTGAGCTATCCATGCTGAACTTCTTCAGAATATCACCACACTACTTGGTTGACTGATAAAAGTTCCACTTTTAGTTTGCTTGACCTACAATCCTAAGAAATAGGTCAGCTCACCCATCATAGACATCTCAAACCCCCTACTTGATTTAAAAAAACTCCTTGCAAAGTAAATCATTAGTAGCATAAAAAATAATGTCATCAACATAAATTTGCACGAGTAAAATGTATTTTTTAGATTTCTTAATGAAAAAGTGTAGTGTTAACTTTGCCTCAGTGAACTTTTGATTTAGAAGGAAATTAGAAAGACACTCATACAAAGACCTCGGGGCTTGTTTAAGTCCATAAAGTGCCTTTTTCAGTTTAAAAACATGGTTAGGAAATTCATGATGTACAAACCCAAGGGGTTGAGACACATAAATGTCCTCCTTTATAAAACCATTTAGAAAGGCAGTTTTGACGTCCATTTGGTAAAACTTTAAATTCATAAAAGAAGCAAAAGATAGAAGAATTATTATTGCCTAATGATGCAATCTCACCTAACATGCATCATGGCTAAGAGGATTTAAGGAATGCATGATATGGATGAAAGCTCATTAAAGATTGGTAGCCATAGTCTTCATTTTTTAACTTGTAAAAATATTTTATTTTAATTACATAAATAGGAGCATATTTTTAATTCCTTTAAAGCCATGTATATTTGACCATCTTCTTTTTAGTTTAGAAGGTATAAGGGTCTTTAGTTAAAATGAAGGAGTAAGCTAGAATGGGTGTATAAGTCAAGACATGATTTTGGGCTAACCAATTCAATTTAGGAGATTCTAATTGACCTATGGGGGTGAACTTAGGTGCCTCACTTAAGTTCCACATTGCCTAGAAAAGTGTGTCCAAGCTCTCCTATTGGGCTATATATACTCATTCTCCCTCATTGTAAATTTCACCTTTGAAGTTGAATGAAAATAATCTCTTTGTGAGAACATTCTTAGTAAAAGGTCTTGAGGATCCTCTCTCTTGAGGAACCTCTTCCTAGTTGGTTTTTATCAAGGGTTCATTCCCTTGTGAAAAACCTAAACACTTTGGCTTATCTCTCTTTGAGAGTGAGGCCCTACCTCCATTTTCTTTCCCCTCCATCATCCATTTCATGGTGCTTGGAACCTCAAGGAGAACGATCAAGGGTAGTGCAAAAGGAATTTTGCATCATTGGGTATCAGAGCCAACTCCATGAGGTTCTTTTCTAGTCTTAATTTTCTTTAATGTTTTCCAGCTTTTCTTCTTAGTCTTGCTGTTGTTCTTGTTTTAATTTTTCCAGCCTTCATATTATGTCAATTTAATTTCCTTATTATCTTGAGGTTTATGTTTTAGTAGTTTAATTCTTGCAATTTTAATTCCTAGTCTTTATTGCTTTCTAGATTTAATTTCTTTTGTTCCTTTTTATTGAATCTTTGTGGGTGTCTTTAGAATTTATTTTCTATAAATTTTGCCCAACTTTTATTTTCCTTTTTATTTTAGTGTAAATCCTAAGAAGATCTTGGTAATGTCTTCACAAAATTTGTGAAATAAGCCACACCTGTGGTTTGATCTTTGGATGCACTTTTTCTTCTATTATTTTGAGTTCTTGCATTTTTATTTCCATTTTTCCTACACCTATATTCTGTTTGGGTGTGTCATTGCTGGCTGTTGTTGCTCATTTTATTTTCATTTTTACTCCTCCAAAGTTGTGTTCTAGCATAGTCATGTTTAGTCCTTAATTATCTTTCAATTTCATGTTGTTTTGCCTTTAAAATTTTCACACAAAAAAAGTGTGTTGTGCTTCTAAATATCTTGTGTTAAGTCTCTTTGGAATTGAGTATATGCTCTTGATCATAATTCCTAGAGTCCACATGCTTTAGATCATAGCAGGTTTCAAAAAAAATTTCTCTCAATAATTGCTCAATTCCTTTCCTAAAGTCTAATTTATTCTTCTTATTTTAGTAGCTTTTTTTGTACTAGCTTTTGGGTGATGTTATTTGGCTGTTTTGGGAGACCTTTTGGTGTGTTATTTGGGCTAAATCTTTAAGCATTCAAGCTTGCCTTGAGCACCTCTAAATCTCCTCTTTGTGCGTTACTTTTAAGTCTCCTTCATTTTAGTACATTTCAGGTTACTTTTTCTTTGATTTGCACTTTGCTTACAATCATTTTGTGGTTGTTTTCTTTTCCTTATTTTAACAAATCTTCATGCTCCTTATTATTTATTGCTTTCAAAACTATTAAGAGGTTTAGCAAAAGTCAAAAGAAAAAAGAAGAAGAAGAAGAAAAATAGAAATCAAAAGAGTTGAATGCATATATAAAAAAAGTTTTAGTAAAAGTGTTTAAAAGAAGTATAAAAGAGAAAAAAAAATTTAGTGCACCTCAATTTATTTAAGTCACTAAAAGGAGTGTTTAAATTGCATAAAACTTGATTAAATTTCTTCCTTAAGAGGCCAACATCATTTTTAAATTAGTGCAAGTCATTGAAATTTTGTTGAGTCCTTTTATTTTTTAGTCCACTCTAATCGAGACTCAGGTTTTATTTTGTGTCCTTATTTTCTTTCTACAACTTTTATTTTTTGCTTGTCCTTATTGGCTTTCTTTGAGTTTTTATAAATAAATTCTTTACACTTGGATGTGTACCTATTCTTGTTAGTGCTTTTCTTGTTTTTGTGCTTTCAAAATCTTGCTTCCCTTGGTACTTGTTGGACACTAATTTCTTGGTTAGGTGGCCATTTGTTGAAACTTTCCCAAGGGTAGCATCCTTAGAAAGTGTTGATTTAAGCCAAGGAAGAGAAAACTTGAAGAGGAGGCCAAGACTTGAGTGAAACACTTGGTAAGGAGCATTGGAAGAAGGAGCATTCAACACTTCTTTTAGTTTCTTGTATTTTTAAATTGGGTGTATTTTCTTAAAGGACATTTTAGTTAGAGGTGTTGGATGCCCATAAGGGTCACCTCTTTTGTGTGTAATAATTTAGTTTCTCGTTTAAGTATGAGTGAGGAATTGGTACCCCTAACTCATACTTTAGGAGTACGTGATTGGTCCCTTAACTTCATTTTTAATTTCATTTCTTGCTTTCACGTTGTAGCAAGTGTTAGAGTTCCAAAGACTCTTAACACTTTAGGAGAAAAAAAAAAGAGAAGAGTGTTTTGCATATTAGTTCCCTAGGCCTTACACTTTGAAATGTTTTCACACGCATTTAGGAGTCTTAGGAGTAGTAATAAAACTAAGGAAAATAAAAGGAGAAGAATGTGAGAATAAAATAAAAGAAAAGTATGAGAAGAGCGATAAACCAACCTTGCCCACATGTCCATACTCTATTGATTGGGAAATAGTAGAAAAACAATGTAGGGAATTTTGGAAAAATGAGAGAAAACAAAAAGAGAGGAGGAAAAGAGAACAAGACGAACTAGATAGAGAGGAGCGAAGAGAGAAGGAACAAAAAGAAAAAGAGAGACAAAAAAGAAAAGAAAGACAAGAAAAAGAGAGAAAACAGAGAGAAGAAAGAAGGGATCAAGAGCTAAAGGAATGGGAGGAAAGAAGAGAAACAGAGAGAAAAGAATGGGAAGAAAGGAGAGATAGAGAGAAAAGAATGGGAGGAAAAAAAAGAAAAAGAGAAAGAGAACAAAGAGAGAAAAAAAGAGAAAAAAGAAATAGAGGAAAAAGAAAAAGAAATAAAAAGAGAGAGATAAGAAGAGGAATTAGAAAGAGAGGAAAAATAAAAAGAAAGAGAAATAGAGGAAAAAATGAATAGATAGAGAAAAAAGAGTTAGAGAAAAAAAGAAGGGAAAAAGAGAAGAAAGAAAAGGAGAGTGATGCCTTTGAGAGCGCCCTTAGTGAGGTGTTTACCTCCATTGGAGACTTAGAAGAGCCTAGCTCAAACATTGACCTTCAAATCTCTTCTAGTGACATAAATGAACCTAAGAGACATCTTAGGAATAAGGACATCCCATCTAAAAATAAAAGAGAGTCATTCAAAAGAAAAACAGATAAAAAACCCTTGAGTCAAAGTGACACCACTTCAACTAGTTCGAGCACTCGTTCTAGAAGTCCTAAATGTTTTAAATGTTTAGAAAAATGTCACATTGCCTTGTTTTGTCCCAAAAGAAAAAGGACTTTAAAGGGAACATTTAATGAAAAGGGTACTTATTCATATAATGATCTCTTCAAAGTTGAAAGGCTTCTAGGAAGCCATCCTTGTAAAGACACCCAAACACAAAGAGAGAATGTTTTTCAAACACGATGCAAAATTTTAGGGAAAACTTGTTCTCTCATTGTGGATGGTGGTTTGTGTTGCAATTATTGTAGCACAAGGGTGGTTGAAAAGTTAGCACTTACTACTACTCGTCATCCTTCACCTTATTCTTTGCATGGACTCAATTATGAGAAAGGTGTAGTAGTAAGAGAGTAAGTGGAGATTAGCTTCTCCATAGGGCACTATAAGGACAAAGTTTTATGTAATGTGGTCCCTATGAGAGCTAGTCACATGTTGTTGGGAAGGCCATGGCAACATGATAGAAAAACTTTGCACAATGGCCTCACCAATAAAATCACTCTCTCTCATAAGGGGAAAAAGATTACCTTACTTCCTTTTACCCCTACCGAGGTTATGCAGGATAGAAGGATCATTAATCTTAAGAGAGAAAGGGATAAAAATGAAAATAAGGTTGTTGGTAGCAAGACTGAATCTAAGGAAGATTCATCTTTGGCTTCAAAGGAGGTCCTCTACATAGAAAAATCTTCCCTCCAACCCTTACTAAAAGAACAAGTTGAATTTGAGGATGTACCTATATCTTTTCACACCTTAGTGCCAAACTCCACTACCCCATTCCTAAGATGTCTCATTTTCCAATTTTACTGCGATTTAACTCGTTTGGGAATTGTAAACTCGTACGATTTTACAAGTTAACTCACAATTTTGATAACCATGTTTGATTCATTAAGTTTTCTTGTGATGGATCCAATTCTTTACATTCACTTGATTGATATTGAAGTTGGGTTTTGACCCATATTTTGTGGGTTTGATTTTCACTTTTTCTAACCTTTCCTTTTGACTTCGAATTACTTGTAATAGGATTCTTGTTAAGTTTTTCTTCTATTACATTTGAAATCATTATTGAATGAATTGAATTTATTGGTGTTTTGCCTTAAGAGTTGAATCCTTGAAAACCTATTTTTGTAAAAGGGGGTAGATTTTGGAAATTTCTAAAAGGGACTGTTTTTGAAAATACTCTAATACTGTTGAATAGAATTTTTTTTGAAAAACAATTTGGCGAATTTATTTAACCCCCCCTTTCTAGATTCCTCCATGGGACCAACATCATTCCCTTGTGGCAAGCCTCTTCCGAGGCTTATCTCTTCATAGAGTAATGCCTCCATCCTTCATCTCATCCTTTCCACCTTCGTCTTTTTGAAGGAACCTCTAAAGAAGTAGATTATGAGATTTGCAATCCAAGGATGCATCACATTTTTACTCTAATGGAAGATCAAATTTTGTGATCTTAAAAACACTTTTGGTGGACCACACGATCAATATTGTCCACAAGAGCTTAATCGTATGTTTGTTCTTAAATATTGGGTTTACGGGAGAGACAATAAAAAATTATTATTTTTTTAATAGTGGGTTGATATAGCTTGTTCTTATACAAGAACAAGATCTCTACTTGAAGATCAACTCTTTTTTTCTAATGGTTGATCTTGCAAAGATCATATATTGGCTTCAAGATCAACATTCAAGAACATCCACTAGAGACCCTACTAGGCGATTTTCTCTCACAACTTTATCCTTTATTATTTAATGTATTGTCCCCCATTAATTCTCTTTCCTCACATTGTCCAACCTCTCTCTCCGTCATTCCACTTTTTTCATTAATGTAATTATTGTAATTTATAATTTAATATATAATTATAGAAGATTATAATTTAAATATGTAATTTAAAATTTATATATTTAAGTATAGAAATTATAATTTAAGTATATAATTGTAGTAATTTATAATTTAAAAATATAATTACATAAATTTATAATTTAAATATATAATTGTAATAATTTATAATTTAAATATGTAATTAATTTATATCATTAAAATATGTTACAATTATTCTTCACCAAAACAATTGCTATAATTATTTTAAGAGAAAAACACTTGTACACTGCCAGTGTAAAATATTTTACGCCGACATTTAATCACAACCTTTATATATAGTAATTTGATTGACTTCACCAATTAATACTTTAAAAATCATGTAAATGAAGAGTTATGATTAAACATCAATGTAAAATTCTTTTACACTGTCAGTACATAGGTGTTAAACTCTTATTTTAAATACCTAAATACCTCATTGTTGATCTAATGATTAATAATATCCTTATTTATCATTTTACAACTTTAGTTAATTAATCAGCTAGTTATATCAAACACTCACAACTAGTTTTTCAACTGATTTTACTAAATATGCCCTTTAATTTTTAATTAGTTTTTTTAATTTTCAGCTAGCTTTGCCCTTTATTTTATTTTGAAATTTAAATTAATCTTCAAATATATGATACGAACTAGATTCATTTACAGGCATTAAAAACATATTTGAGGCAAGTAATATAGGTGTTTTGCTGCAAGACTACTTTATCTTACCAATAACTAAGACTCTAATAGGCATCTAAATGTTTGTATTATTCATGTTTTTTGTAGCTTACAAACATGTGTCTACGGAATAATTCGTCTTATACCTGCAGTTGCAATTGTGAATTCGTGACTCTTCTAATGTGAATTCGTGACTCCTAAAAAGAAGAATGGAAGGCCTATGTGAGATCATAATATTTATAAATTTAGGTTAGAATCAACATCTTAATTTTTTTCATTAAGGAAGAAAGATCCCTTGTACATTCTCTATGAGCATTATAATGGTAGTAATCAAAATAGACTTATTTAAAAACATAAACCACTGAAATCTTCTTTGGTTCGAGAGATTTGAAGGAGAAGAGAAAGGAGAAATTCTACCAAAAAAATTATTGGGAAGCAAAACTACTCCTCACCCAAATTTCAATGTAACTTCTTTTTAATATTAGAAGACTTTAAGGAAATAAAAAGTTAATTAATAATTAAGGTGTTTACGGTTAGGATTGATTCAATTTTGGAGAAAAATAAAAATTGAATCAATTAATTTTAATTGGGTTAGTTGGTTAAGTTTCTAGAATTTTTTTCCTAATCCGAAGCAAACAAACTGAACCAATGAAAATCACATTGGTTTGATTCGATTTCAAGGAATACCGATCAAAAAATTAAACAATCAATTTTTTCATTAAAACATAAAAAAATTAATTTTATACTTGAAACTAGTCAAATCTATTAGTTTACTAAATTCATAATTTTAGAATAAAATATCAAGTGTTCCATATATACTAAATTAGTCAAATTAAACTATTAAAACAATACAATACAATACAATACAAACTTAACAATAAATATATAAAATAACTTAAAATTTACTAACTTAAAAATATAAAATAATACGAAAAAGTAAATATGAAATGTTTTAGATGCTAAAACCCTAAACAAAACACTAAAACAAGTTACTAAATTTACTAACTTAAAAATATAAAATAAATATACAGTAATAATATAATAAATATATATTTTTGGGTTGGTTCGGGTTGGTCAAGTTTTGAAATGCGAAAACTGCAAACCGAATTAGACATAATCCATTTGGGTAAATCCAAACCCGATCAAGTAAAAAAACCGAGTCAAACTAATTGGTTCAGTTTAGTTTACTAATTCGTTGAATTGACTCAAACTAATAAATATCCTTATTAATCATTTTTATTTAATTTTGCTAAATTGTTTTTATTTTTTATACTTATCAATCTTTCTATTTTTTTCCTCTTATACATATTTAATAACTTAAGGTACTTATGTGCTCAAAGAGGTGTGAGAGACAAGAGCAACTTTATTAAAGTTCGGTGTCCCATATCTCACATAGATCAACCAAATGTGCATATATTTCTTTCATAAGGTATAGCACAATACACATATATGTAGGAAAGACAGTAAGTTGTATGTTTGTAATTACATGTTTTTAAAATATAATAAAGATAAAAAAAATAATTAACTTTAAATTCGTTTGTCTATCATGGAAAAATAACAAAGTTATTTTCTCTTTTGCCTACACATGTTTATATATGCTTTGTTTTGGTCGAGACCTCGAGTTATCTGTTATCCTCTTACTCTCTACTAAGGTCCAAGGGTGTTGCCCTGTAAGACCCCTTATTACTCTCTCTTTGAAGCATACACGTGCAGGCCACCGTCTATTTGTAGAGTGAGGGTGATTTTGTACTTTAATGATTTCTTTGGGTCTGCCAGTTTGAAGTTGTGGCTACCTATGAGGATTGCAGAATATATCTTCATTTGTTTGTATGCAAACTCCTTCCCTAGGCAAATTCTTGGACCCGCCTGTCTCACAATAATAAGCCTCATGTTCTATAGAGTTCTAAAAGACAAAAGTTCTGAAATGAACATTGCTTCTGCTTATTTTGGTTTAATGCATGAACAAAGTAAAAGGTTTAGTTCCCTACCTGGAAGGCTGTGAACTTAAAAGGGCTTTCTTTCTTCAAAACTCCATTTTCATCCAGCCATCTCTCTGGCCTAAATTTCTCAGCATCATCACCCCACAAGAATTTCATCCTTCCCATGGCATATGGTTGGAATGCTACAAGATCACCTTTTCTGACACTATATCCATCTGGCCACGTATCATCTGAAAAACAACACTTGCCTACCTAGAAAAGCATCATAAAACTGGTTATGGGACCAAACACTCATCACTCACAATGATCCATATATTTTAATTCTTGTCGTTATGTAACTTCAAGAATGACCGATGCTTTAATTTATTTCTCATGTATTTGTATTCCATATGCAATCGATATCAATATTATTGGTACTTTATCGATCCGCATTTCTGAAGTATTCAAACTTTTAAAAATGAAAAGTTAATTGAGTTACGAATAACACAGAAACATGTATGGAATATAATAGAAAACTAGAAGTACTGTCCTTTGATAAACCAAGTACGGTCACTATCTTATTTATGGATTAAGGCAAAGAAAAATGAAATTGATACTATTCTTATTTATAATAGGTAATGATTTATGATAACAAAAATTATACTTTTATTTTGTTACTCATAATGTTTAAGAAATATTTTCTTAATTTGGATTTATAGAATAGCAATCATATATTTATATTGTTTAATGAAGTTTTATACACATCTAAATCTAAATATGTACTAATATTTTACATGTGTCATATCCTGTATATATCTTTTACATTGCATAATAGATGTAGCTCAGCTTTAATATTACCACTGGAACTGCTGGGTGGAGCCTGATTGTTTCATTCAATGCTGCATGCAAGTACTGCATCTTTTCCAAGTTCTCTTCAGTTACTCTAGCTGCAACTTCATCAATGGTTGATCCAGCTGCTACATTTGTTGCCTCTCTAATTTCTCGCGCAACCTTATCTTGCACATGAGGATGCATGCATAGTTGGTAAAGGAACCATGAAAGAGTAACTGATGTTGTATCTCTCCCTGCAAGGATAAAACTCAACGAAATGTCTCTGAGATACTTTGGATCAGTTTCTTTCAATTCTATAAACCTTGACAACATGTCTCCTTTCATCACCTGTAAAATATTCAAGTTGCCAACAAATTAGTACTAATCCTACACAATAAAGAATAGTAACCAATAATTAATTTGAGTAGTTGTGCTCACAGGAGAATTATCTTGTAGTTTTTGGGTTTGTTCAATCTTGCTTCCGATTAGTTTATACACGAATTCATCAATAACTCTTACACTGTTCCTGAGTACGACTTCTGATCCAATGTTGAAGAACCGCTTAATCCTCCAGAGAGGATTAACATACCGAAACATGATAGCAGCACTTGCTTCATCAAAAGCATTGGAGAACTCTGTGCCTTCTTTGTAGGCTCCACACATAGTGTCGAGTTCTACACCTAGGATAACCTTGCATACAGAATCTAGAGTTGATTTAATGAACAAATCCTGCCAATAAACAAGAAGCAGAAGCTAAGACCATGATTTGTGATGATAAGGAACAGAAGGGCTTGTTTTGTGTAATGCAGCTTTGCATTAAACAGCTTCTTACCTGCATCTCAATAATATTGTTTGAGATTGCAGCTTCAGACACTACGTCTGCAAGTTGTACTGCATTGGATTTGAACACTGAACTGCTGAATTCTCTCAACATCTTGGTTGAGAATTGATAGCTTGCTGCCTTTTTCTGAACTCGCCACATTTCTCCATCCACCGCGAATATGCCATCTCCAATAAAACCCGACAAGATACTATGGTGATGCCAACCCTGCCATATAGATTTAAGACATTTTAAGGCTAAATGACATCCAATGATATGTATATTCTTATTCCCCTACAGCTTTTGATCTATTTCTTATCGAATCAATATACACTTTTAAATACTTAAGTTAACTACATAGGCTTCAGCTTTTTGCTTTTTATTTTTTTTAGATGGAATGCGAAAACAGAGCAATTACAGCACTATGATTGACGGGGAATAATGTGGAATTTTAGGGTACGTTTACAATATTACATGAAATTTATATAACATGTTTCATTTGATTTTAATATTTTTGGGAATATTTTTAAATTTTAAAAATAAATAATAAAAAACTTAATTATAGTGAGATTAGAAAATAGTTTGCCTATTCTCATACGAATACACATTTCCATCTTTATATTTTTTTTCTGCAGTTTATTTTACTAACAGCTTTGCTATATAACATCCTTTAATAATATGCATTAATTCTCATTATTTTTTTGTGAACTTCTTATCACTTATTATGTTTATATTTTTTCAGTTTTTATATTACAAGGTTTAAAAAAGAATATAACCTATCATTTTGTTTGTCTGCACAACTCTACTTTTGCTTGTATTTGCATCAGGTTGGCCTTTATAAATATACAAAGGGATTTTCATTTTACATCAACCTCATTTTCATTTAATATTTATACACTTAAATATTTTTTAAAAAAATCTAAAAATACCCTTTAACCTAATTCTCACTTTACTCTTCCTTTCTCTACTTCCCCTCCTCCCCTTCCAATTCTCGTGCCTCTCTACCAACACTTACCTCATAAATTAACTTTATTTACTTATTTTTTAAAATAAAATAATTTATTCTACGAAACCAATCTTCTAGAAAAAGAAATTCTTTTTTCTTTCTTTGATCAGCCTTGTCCAGAATTTTTCTTCTCCCGAAGATGTTCAGAAAAGGAAAAAAAATTCTTATATTTTAAAATTTTATTTTATATAAAATTTACATTATACTTTTAAATTTATATTTTAATGATATAGTTTATTCATAATATAATTATTAAAATTTTATATTATACAATATAAAATAAATAAAATATAAAAGTTCATTACATAAATTTTTTCCATAATAAACTTTTATATTTTATAAATTTTAAATCTTAAAATTTTATTTTAGTTTAAAATGTTATTCATAATATATATATATATATATATATATATATATATTATCCTTTTAAAATTTTATATTTTAACAATTTAATTTATTTATATATAATTATTTAAATTTTATTAAAATTTTATATAAAATAAATAAATTATAAAAGTTTATTACAGACAACTTTCTCTCCCTAATAAATATTTATATTTTATAAATTTTATATTTTAAAATTTATTTGAATTAAGAAATTTATTTTAATATTTATATTTTAATAATATAATTTATTAAAATTTTATATTATAAAATATGAAATAAGTAAAATATAAAAATTTATTATGGACAACCTTCTCCGTAATAAACTATTACATTTTAAAATCTTATTTAATTAAAAATTTGTTTATAATATTTATATTATATTTTTAAAATTTTATATTTTAATAATATAATTTATTTATAATATAATTTTTAAAAATTTTATTAAAATTTATATTATAACATATACAAGTTTTTAAAAGGAAAAAAAAATCTTTTTCAAAGAGAGAAGGAATTTTTTTTTTATCCGGATAAGCTTTTTCAGAGAAGATGAATTTGTCTGTAGAACATTTTTTTTCTTTTAACAAAATAAATAAGAATATATTTATTTTTTATATTAAACAACTGTTATATGTAATTTTGGTAACTCTCCGTCTGAAATTTTGCATTTGTTGGACTGTTTAAACGAAAACTCAAAAAAGTAAATATTGGATTCAAGTAACAGGTATAAGGAATCTTAAACATTTTTGTTGCAACAGAAGAATTTGCAGATTTTGAGATAGCAATTGAAGAAATAAGCATGGATATGATAGGTACCTTGCCGTAGTTTGCGAAGTTAGTGGTGAGGATATATTCAATATTGACAGGGTTTGCAGTGTAGACCTCACTTTTGATGAAGCCAAGCAACTTGTAAGTTTTTCTCTCGCTTGTAATAAGGTTTGTCATGTAATCGAATAGCCTATGAACGTTGAAGAGTTGGTGTATGACAGTGCCAGCAACAGGGTGGTATTTTCTTTTCTTTCCAAAAACTCTACTGCCATGGATTTTGATTATAATAGCAACTAAGATAACAGCTATTACTGTTGCAAAACGAGGTTCCACTGCAAAGAGATAATCTTTGATCTTCATCTCTCTCTTTCTGAAAACGTTAGAACTTCAATGCTTGTGGAGGCTAAAATGTGTGACGTGGGTTTAAAGAAAATTTCGTATGATTTGAAAGCTTGAGGACCTGGTCATGGTCACAAATAGCATAAATCTCAAAAATCAAACCTTAACATTCTGTTCACTTTGAAAAGCTAAATTTTCTTCCTTTTTAAATGTTTTGTTTGCCTAAATTAATTAAAATTTCTTAAATTTCAAATTTCTTATTTAAATAAGACAATTCAATTTTCATATTCAATTTTTTTAATTTCAATTTTTTAGATTGGATAAAGCAAATCAATTTTTAAAATTCTTAATTTTTTCAAATATATATTTAAAAAATGAAAATTTAATATTAAACTTTATCAAAAAATATATTATATTATCTAATTTATATTATTTAACTAAAAAAATATCCTAAAATATTTAATAGTTCAAAATTATAAATATGGGTATTTTTTATAATAATATTCATAACATTTAAAAAATATAATTATTATAAATTAATTTATTCCACAACAATACAATCACTCTAAAACACTATCTATTTTAGAAATTTAAAATTCATGACATTTGAATGGCTTACATTTAAACTATCTTTATTATTTAAATAATTTGTTTGTATAAAAAAATTTCTATTTAATTTCCTTGTTTGGATAGAAAAATTAAAATTCTTTGTATTTTAATTTTTTAAAATTAATATTTTAATATTAAATTCTAAAAAAATTTAAAAATCTAAAAATTTAATAAATAATATTTTTGTTTGTTTTCCTTCGGTACTCTCTCACATAGTTAGGGTTTTGTCTAAAGTTTTGTGACTTGTGTCTTGCAGGGGTTTTATCCTTTCGTGCATCACTCAAAATGTTGTGGGTTTTACCAGAATCATGTGGCTCGTGTCTTATGTGTTTTATCGAAATCTTTCACCATGTCACCACTCATAGGTTCATGGATTTTAACACATTCCTCCTGCATCCTCTTTATATAGAACTAAAGAAGCTGAACTAAAATTTTATATCAAGACACACAGTAACAAGTATGTTATTGCTCTTTATATAGAGCTAAACCATAGTTGAAAGATTAAAAAAGAAACACCACAAATCAATGCTTTTAAAACAAATCATAGCAGAAAACATGATAATATCGCTTAAAAATTGTCTCACATTTAATCACAATGTTTTAAAATTTCAATCAGAAAAAGTAATACAAAAAAGTCTCTCTCTTTAATGGAAAATTACATCAAGGGAACTCTCCCTGGACAATGTTTTTTCTACTTGATAATTGGAGAACATATTCATTGTCAATGTATCACAAATTAGTTTTCAACTTAACAAGCTTCATTAGATGGGAGAAAGTGATCTTACCTTCTAGCATCAATACAATGACCATAGTACGAAGAAGCCAAGAGAATATCTTTCACATATCATGAAAAATTCAATGATAATTAGACATGTAAGACACATATGAATCAAGTAAATATATATAAAAAATATCACATTTAATTAATGACACATTTGCAAACATGCATCGGAAAATAGATAGGTCAACAAAAATAAACTTTTCTCTTTTTATTTCTTGTTTTACATATTACTTCCTATGTTTCAAGACTATAGTTAAAGCTAATACATACTCATTAGATTGGTTGATTTCTGATTTAAAGTAAATACATATCAATTTTAAATAAGCAACAAGGCAAGTAAAATTAGTGATATAGATTCTCTTAGATGGAACTTAATGTTTTAGTACCATTTTAACCTCTTGTTTTAGTACTGGCAGAGTTGTATCATACAACTCTACAAATCAACATAACATTAGAGAATAATGGAGATGAGAATAAAAGAACCCACCAATAATATAGGAATCTCTATATTTTGTGGTTCTTCTTTGATGAAGTCAATCTACAACCACAAGAAAAGTGAAGACTTAAACAACTATTACTTATCAATTCACTGATAAAACTAAAATCATCCAAGTAAAGAATGAAAAAGGTTAATCATAAAAGCAAGTAAGTTTAAGAAACAATAGAAAAGCTTATCCTTGAAAAGAGAGAGAAAGAAAGGAATGTGTATGGCTTAAATATAACAAAATCTCAACATGTTAACACAAAAGCCAACACATGACATACTATAAATAATTCTATAATGACAATTCTTTTTGGTCAATAGTTGTACACACTACAATACAAAATAAAAGTTTAAATACTCAATTATGCTACAGTTTTCATAGCTTTCAACAATATATTTGTTAATTAAATAATGTTTCACAAAAACTAAAAAAAATGAAAGACTTCAAAGTTATTCTGATTCCATAATTTACTCAATTTTTTGGAGTAATAATAAAGGGGTAGGGAAAACTTCCTTTCATACAGTAAACTAATAACCAATTTGCAAATGAATGTTGAAAAATTTATATACATATTACTTATGGGAAATGTTAGCTCCTTGACCAAATTTACCAAACAATTAATTCTATTGGAAATTGTAATTTGAATTTAAGCATAATTTCTTGAAACTTCATACCTATTTTAAATCTTACTTGTGCTATTTAAAATGACTTACCACCGAAAAAATATATTTTAATTAAAGAATTTCAAATTCTTAGATAAAATGAATTATTCACTTAAAATATTCTATCCAAACACACTGTCAAAGTCAAAACACTTAAGTGATTTATAACATAGTTTTAAAATTGTTCCGAAGGTTGACCTTGTTGATCACCCAGAAAAATACCTCAGCACTTGTCTCTTTTTTTAATATATAGTTCAAATATCAGTTAATATGTTAGTTTTTCTAATTGGAGTGATTCGAACCCGCGATCTCTCCTTTCCTATTCTCCACTTTACCAACTTATAACTCCTTAGAACTTGGCCTCTAATAAAAGAAATAAAGACTTTATATATGACTTTGGTTATGTAAAAAAATTACATTATATCATTCTAATTAAATAAACATAATTTTACAAATTTATCCTTCTAGTTCAAATTAACTAACATTACAAATAAATAAAATTTAAAAATCCATAATTTAAGTTTAAATAAAATTCATTTACATTCATCTATTAATTCTAATTAGATAAAACAAGCTCTAAATTTATAACAACATTCAATAATAACCTCTAATAACATATAACAAACAAGTTTCATAATATATAGATTACAAATTTATAATTTCAATAATCACATATTAACGATAAAAGAAATTATAACATGAAAAGAAAATATAAAATAACAAAAACCATACTTTACAACATATTAATAAAAAGGATCATAATTAAAAAATAAAATAATTTTTTGATTAATTAAAAAAATACATTAAGATAAGAAATGACATTTTAAAGCAACTATATTTATGATTTTTTACCGATGGTTTTAAGTTTTAATAAAAGACCTTTTAAAAATATTTTTATTTTTTATCTATACTATTAATAAAGGAAAATTTTCCATTTGATATTCATTTTTCAAAATATTTATTCTACTTTTGTACCTATTTTATATTTATTTTATAGTAGGGATTCAAACTCACAACCTCTCTTTCGCCAAATGTAAATTTTTCTACTAGATCAACTTTATAACCTTAAAAAAAATTACTTTAAAACAACTATATCCAACATATTTAATTTCCCTACTTTATAATATTATATTATTATCTATATTTATACTATTAATAAATGAAATTCTCTCTTTTAGTGTCCACTTATCAAAATACATATTCTACTCTTATACCAATTTAAAAATTAAAAAATAAATTATTTTGTTATAGGAGGAATTTGAAACAACAGTATCTCCCTAGCCAAATGTAAAATTTGTCACTAGATCAACCTTATAACTTTAAAATTATTTATTTTAAAACATTTATACCTAACATACTTAATTGCTTTATTATCTATAATCTATATATGTACAATCAATTATCTATAATATTATACTTTATATTATATATTATTCATACCTATACTATTAATCTATACTATTAACAAAGGAAATTTCTCCTTTTGATCTCCACTTTTCAAAAATCTATTATACTCTTATACCTATTTGAAAATTAAAAAATAAACTTCTTTGTCATAGGAGGGATTCAAACCCACAACTTCTCTCATGCCAAATGTCAACTTTGTCACTAGATCAACCTTATAAACTTAAGAAAAAAATTACTTTAAAACATTTATATCCAACATATTTAATTACTCTACTATCTACTATCTATAATCTATAATCTATATGTATAATCAATAATCCAAAATATTATATTTTATATTATATATTATCTAGACTATTAATAAAGGAAATTCTCCCTTTTGATGTCCACTTTTAAAAATACCTATTATACCCTTATACTTATTTAAAAATTAAACAATAAACTATTTTGTCATAGGAGGGATTTGAATCCACAACCTTTCTCTCACTAAATGTAAACTTTGTCACTAGATCAATCTTATAACCTTAAAAAAAATTACTTTAAATCATTTATATTCAACATACTTAATTGTGTTACTATCTATAATTTATATGTATAATCAATAATCTATAATATTATAATATATTATATATTATCTAAACTGTTAATTTATACTATTAATTAATTAATAAAGGGAATTCCTCCTTTTGATGTCCACTTTTCAAAATACATATTTTACCATTATACCTATTTGAAAATTAAAAAATAAATTATTTTATCATAGGAGAGATTCGAACCAACAACTTCTCTTTCGCCAAATGTAAACTTTGCGACTAGATTAACCTATAACCTTAAAAACAAAATTACTTTAAAACATTTATCTACTTTGTAGTAGAAGGGATTAGAACTCACAATCTCTCATTCGCGAAATGTAAATTTTGTCACTAGATCAACCTAATAACCTGATGAAAAAAATTACTTTAAATCATTTGTATCCAACATACTTAATTGTCATACTATATATAATGTGTATGTATAATCAATAATCTATAATATTATATTTTATATTATATTATATCTATACTATTAATAAAAGAAATTTCCCTTAATGTTGACTTTTCAAAATACATATTTTACCCTTATACCTATTTAAAAAATAAAAATAAGCTACTTTGTCATAGGAAAGATTTGAAACCATAACCTCTTACTCGCCAAATGTAAACTTTGTTACTAGATTAACCTTATAATCTTAAGAAAAAATTATTTTAAATCATTTACATCCAATATATATAATTGTGATACTATTTATAATTTGTATATATAATCAATAATATTTATATTTTATATCATATCTATACTATTAATAAAGGGAATTCCCCCTTTTGATGTTAACTTTTCAAAATACATATTCTACTCTTATACTTATTTGAAAATTAAAAAATAAACTACTTTATCATATGAGAGATTCAAACCCAAAACTTTTTCTTGTCAAATGTAAACTTTGTCATTAGATCAACTTATAACCTTAAGAAAAGAATTATATTAAAACATTTATATCCAACATACTTAATTATCCTACTATCTATAATCTACATGTATAATCAATCATCAATAGTATTATATTTTATATCTATATTATTAATAAAGGGAATTCTCCCTTTTGATGTCAACTTTTCGAAATACATATTTTACTCTTATACTTATTTGAAAATTAAAAAATAAACTACTTTGTCATATGAGGGATTCAAACCCACAACTTTTTGAAAAAAAATACAAATTATCCTACTATCTATAATTCACATGTATAATCAATCATCAATAGTATTATATTTTATATTATATAATGGGAATAGGATTTTTTGGTGTCCACATTTTGTGACTATTTTACTCTTCTAAATATTTTATAATTTTTCTCACCCTCACAAATATAAGTTTTGTTAATAGAGGTATACCTTTTATCATTAATAATAAAAATGTAAATACACCGATAAAACATATTTTGAATTTTATTCAAATTCTTTCCTCTCCCAATTTTTTCAAATTCATTGCAAATCTATCATATTCATTTATGATCTGACATGTTTCTATCATGTTATCATAAACAAAGAAATATACAAATTAACAAAATATATTATATCATGTTATAAGCAAAATGAAACAATGAATTATTTGTATTTTATCATGTTATAAAAAAATATTAAATTAAAATCTTAAATTTGTTATACATATCAAAATAAAAATGTGAATACATAGGCATGACAATACATGTGTTTTCACTGGGAATAGGGCCTTAGGTATCAACATTTTATGACTCTTTTACTCTTTTAAACATTTTATGATTTGTCTCAATCTCACAAATATAAGTTTTGTTAATAGATGTAACATTTGATCATTAATATTTTTAATAAAAATGAAAATACACATGACAAAATAACATTTTGAATTTTATTCAAATTTTTTCCTCTTCCAATTTTCTCAAATTCATTGTAAATCTCATGTTCGTTAATGATATGACATATTTTTATCATGTTATCATAAATAAAAAAGTATAAAAATTAACAAAATATAGTCTATCATGTTATAAGCAAAAATAAATTATTTATATTTTATCATATTATTACGAAACATGTTAAAATTCTAAATTTATGTTAACATATCAAAATAGAAAAGATTTGTGATTTCACTAGTTTAAAATAAAAAGAAAATTAAATAAGAATAACTAATTTTGTTGAAATTTGTATTGTATGATTTGGTGGAGAGTGCAGTGAACGAGTCAACTAATTCTATTGAATCATTTCATTCTTAATTAGGCAATTCACCATATCATGATTTGGCATGTTAGTTTTGCAGATTGGTTGAGAGTGTGCAGACCTTTATTCACGCAATTTGGAGTTGACCTGCCGGTCAAGCTAACTGCGTCGTGTCTTTGCAGTGATCACTTCAAAGCACGTGGCTTTGTTGCGTAGAAATTTCTGGCAAACTTTAATGCTGCTAAGACTCAACAATCTTGTGCATCCCTTGCATTGACCTAGCACGCGCCTGCTGAATGACTTTTTCTTTTGTTACATATTGGAAGGCCAATTTTGCCGTCAACCGTTCTTGAAATAACTGGTTATGAAAAGAATTAAAAAAAATTCCGAGAAAGGGGTCGTAACACGGTAATGGTGAATTAATTCTCCCTTTTTTCCCTCTCTTCGTTAGTACTTACTAGTTCAAATGTGCAAATAGTCGTTTGTAGGTAGTTTCTGTAATTGCGTTGAGCTATGCCCATTTTTTTCATTGATATTAACAAATTTGGAATTATTAATTTGTTTTTTGTGGGATTTAGGGTTCAAGTAAAGGGACACAATATCTTAAAATTAAAATAAAGTTTCCCAACACAGACATCAAATTAATATTAATAATTTAAGATTTAATTCAATAATTAAATAATATCAATTCACAAAATCCCAACTAGAACAAATTGATAATGAAATTGACATGCAATCAACCTGGTTTAACATGGTGTAACCATGTTCAGCCTCATTTGTCGAATTGATAATTCAGTGGCTCGACATGAATTATGCAACTTCTTTTATTTCTTAAATTACTCTAAAGGAAGGAAGTTGTTTTGCCTTTAATAACTAAAAATATAAAGAAAGAAAGAATCAAGCTTTCACTTGGCGGTTAAGATCTTTACTCCTCACTCCTCGTTGTCAATGACACTTTCTCCTACCACTATTGATATTGCCCACAACATCTTCAACTTCAATCATTTTCATTTCTTTTTCTTTTTTCTTCTTGATAAGCCAAAAATAAATATTAAAGATAAGAGATACGCCAAAAACACAAGAATGTTTGTTCAACAAAGTACAAACTGTAAGTTATAGCATACAAAGTGTTACAGAAAAAAGAAATCGGTAAGCACAAAGTCTAGATTCACAACTAGGGATGGTAACAGGTGGGGCAGGAGCGAGTTTACCCTCCTTATCCTCGTCCCCAGAAAGTGCAAGGCGGGGGCCAGAGTGGGTATAAAAATTGCGAGTATGAAATTTTAATCTTCATCTCCATATCTAGCGGATATTTTCACGTTCGGGTATCTCTGCAGGTACTCCGTTATATTATTTTTTATAATTTATATTTAAATTTACTTATAATTTATTAAATAAATTATATGTTAATTTATTAATTATATTTAATTTATTAATTATTGAATAAATTATATGCTAAGTTATTAATTATATTTTGGTTTTAATAATCCACATGGGTTTAGATTCGTACACAAACATGCATTGTTATCAAAATCGCGATATGACTCGTAAAATCGTACAATTTTACGAGTCTAGTGGTCCTTTTCGAGTTAAATCATGAGTAAACTCGTTTTCTGAGTAAAATCGGATAAAATCGTGCGAACTCGGTAAAATCGTGTGAAATCGCAAGTTTACTCACGATTTCACGAGTTCACATACGCTCAAAACGGCGTCGTTTTGGAGTAGCAGGAAAACCAATTTTAGGTCTGAACGGGCATTCACAAATCGCACAGTTTCACGTCCTGCGTTCAGCGTTTTCCTTCCCCCATTTCTGATTTCTCAAAACTAGCTTCTTGGAAGCGAATGGGCAAAACGGAACTACAGCAGAACGACGACTAGCGACAGAGACTGGCGGTGAGTTTCGGCCTTCGACGCAGCTGGTGGTGAGGTGACTGGCAGCGAGCAGCGCGCGCAGTGACTGGCGGCGGAGACTAGTGGTGAGTTTCGGCCTTCGACGTGGCTGGCGGTGAGGCGACTGACAGCGAGTAGCGTGCGGCGACTGGCGGCAGAGACTGGCGATGAGTTTCAGCCTTCGACGCGGCTGGCGGTGAGGCAACTGGCAGTGAGCAGCGCGCACTGCGACTGGCGGCGAGGCAACGAACAAGAAGCTGATGGCGGAACTAGCTTCTTGGAAGCGAATGGGCAAAACGGAACTACAGCAGAACGACGACTAGCGACAGAGACTGGCGGTGAGTTTCGGCCTTCGACGCAGCTGGTGGTGAGGTGACTGGCAGCGAGCAGCGCGCGCAGTGACTGGCGGCGGAGACTAGTGGTGAGTTTCGGCCTTCGACGTGGCTGGCGGTGAGGCGACTGACAGCGAGTAGCGTGCGGCGACTGGCGGCAGAGACTGGCGGTGAGTTTCGGCCTTCGACGCGGCTGGCGGTGAGGCAACTGGCAGTGAGCAGCGCGCACTGCGACTGGCGGCGAGGCAACGAACAAGAAGGTTTTTTTTCCTACAAACTCCTTTCTCCTTAACTGCTAATTTTTGTATTTTTGGCTATATTAATTTTCTGAAGTCCACTATATTAATTTATTTCTTGTATTATTATGTGTTTTAAAATTGATCCATATGTGAGTTTTGATTTACTTGATTTGAATTTACTTACTATGATTTAGTTTGGTAGTAATTTGATAATTTGGATTTGGTAGTTTGTTAGTAAACTAGTAATTTGAAGTAATTTGATATTTTTATTTGGTACTTGGTAGTAAATTATAATGTCTGGGAGTGGCACTGGAACTGGATCAAATTCATCTGATCCTAATGCAACAACGACAACTTCTTCAACTGCTAGATCTAGAAAAAATGCTGCTAGAAATAGGTCAGATATTGGCTGGAAGCATGGAAGTGATGTTCAAGGAAATGCAAAAAAGGTTAAATGTAATTGTTGTTCAAAGATTGTGAGTGAGGGTATTTCTAGATTAAAGCACCATCTTGCTGGAACTAGAGAGGATTGTGAACCTTGTGCTTCAGTTCCAAATGAAGTCAAAGTTGTCATGATGAAAGTTATTGCAGAAATTAAGGAAACATCTAAAAAGAAAAGAAGATTGGTTAGTATTGAAGAGGAAGAAGAAGATATACAATCTGAGGGGGTAGAGACAAATACCAGCCAATTACAAAGAATGTTTGCTTCTAGAGGAAAAGGAAAAAGCATTCAAGGTAATAGAGTTTAAGCCACCTTAAATCAAATGTATAAAAAAGGTGAGAAAGAAAAAGTTGATGATCAATGTGCTGAATTTTGGTATACCAGTGTCATTCCATTCAATGTTATAAAAAATCCTGCATTTGCAAAATTGTGTGAGATGATAAGGAGATATGGAGTGGGTTATAAACCTCCATCTTATCATGAAATTAGAGACCCACTTTTGAAAAGAGCGGTTAGAAAAACTGATGATATGCTTCAAGAATTTAGAGATGAGTGGAAGAGAACTGGGTGCACAATTATGTCGGATGGGTGGACAGATAAAAAACGGAGTTCAATTTGTAACTTTTTAGCAAATAGTCCAAAAGGGATTGTATTCCTTTATTCAGTGGATACTTCAGATATTTCAAAAATAGTTGATAAAGTATTCAAAATGTTGGATGATGCAGTGGTATTTGTTGGAGAGGAGAATGTAATCCAAGTGGTTACTAATAATGCTACTAACTTCAAAGCAGGTGCAGAATTGTTGATGCAAAAAGGACAGAATTTGTATTAGACCCCGTGTGCTGCACATTTCATTGATTTGATTTTTGAAGATTTTGAGAAAAATTTGAATGTTCATCAAGTTACTATTCAGAAAGGAAGAAGGATCACTACTTACATTTATGGTAGAACAATGTTAATTTCCATAATGAAGAAGTTCACAAAAGGAAGAGATTTGATTAGGCTTGGTATGACTAGATTTGTTACAGCTTATTTAACCTTAGCTTGTCTTCATGAATTAAAAGCATCATTGATGAGCATGTTTAGTTCTAAAGAATGGAAAAGAAGCAAGTTTGGAAAATCTCAAGAAGGGAGAAGAGTAGAAAATGTGACTTTGGATAATCGATTTTGGAAGAATGTAATTACATATCTTAAAGTTGCTGCCCCACTTATGGCGGTCCTTCGATTGGTGGATTCTGATGAAAAACCAGCCATGGGTTTCATTTATGATGAGATGGAAAAAGCTAAAGAGAAGATAAAATACAACTTTAATAACGTAAACCTGTCATGGGTTTCATTTGTTTATTGGGAGAATTGTTATTTGTCTATTTATTACTCTATTATTAATAGTGCATATTTTATTTTTGTGTAGCTATGAACCTATTTGTAAAATTATTGATGAGAGATAGGAACATCAACTTCACAGGCCTTTGCATGCAGTTGCATATTTTTTGAATCCTCATTTGCATTATGAACCTACCTTTAAACATGATGCCCCTGAGGTGAAAGAAGGGTTGCACATCTGCATGAGAAAATTGGTGAATGATGTTGCAGAACGAAAGAAAATTAATTTGCAACTTGTTGAGTTTCATTTTGCTAGAGGACTTTTCTCTATGGAAGAGGCCAAGGAGTCAAGGAAGGCTATGCAACCGGGAGAATGGTGGGAGATGTTTGGAGATGGAACTCCTGAGTTGAAGAGGTTTGCTATTCGTGTCTTGAGCTTGACTTGTAGTTCATCTGGTTGTGAGCATAATTGGAGCTCATTTGAAATGGTAATTCAAGTTTATGAATTATGAAATTGAAGTTATGATTTTATTTGTGTTAGTCTTATTAATTTTATTTATTTGGTTTAAAATATAACAAATTTATTTTTAATTATAGGTTCATACAAAAAGAAGGAACCGTTTACATCAAAAGACAATGAATGACTTGGTTTATGTTATGTATAACTTGAAGTTGAAGAGTAAGCAAATTAAAAAAACTATGACTCTTCCATTTGAAGAGATTTAGTCAGATGATGAATGGATAACAGAAGATGGATATAATGATGAGATTGAGTTGGAGGATCCTCAAGGACAAGTTGTAGGTGATGGTGAAAATGTTGAATTGGCTGGAAATGTTAGGGGAAGTTCAACTAATCCAATTGCTGATGCTTTTGATTTAGATAATTTAGTTTTGAGGAAATCTGATGATGGTGATGGACAGTCTGAAGAAGATAATTTTGAAGATGATAATGATTGTAATGATGATCTTGGAGATGGTGAAATTAGAGGATTAGACATGGTCATCTGAAGACATCTGTGCCTTTTTAGTTATTTAATAACTTTAAGGACTTTGTTTGGAACTTTGCAATTTCTTTGAGTATTTGACTATTGTTTTAAATTTTAAGGACTTTGGTATAATTTCAATATTTGATTATGTAGTTTTAACTTTTAATGACTTATGATTGAACTTATCACTTATGGTTGAAATTTGATGGTGTTATTATTATATATTTATATTGTTAAAATGTTAAATTTGTGATTATATATACAAATATACTAATTTTTTATGTGAAGTAAACTCTTACGAGTTTACGAGTCGAGTTTACAGGATTTTCACGAGTTTACGTAAACTCTCGATATTGATAACATTGCAAACATGTGAGATTTTGTTTAAGATATAATTATATGTAAAATATAAAAGTGGGGCAGGTGCAGGAGTGGGGACAGGACGGGGACTAACAAACTTACACCCATCCACATCCTCGACAATCTTAGGCGGGGACGGGGATGAAAACCAACAATGTAGGTTTTCCTGTCAAAATCGAGGCAGGGATGGGTATGATTGTCATCCCCATTCATAACTTATTAAACAAATGATTAAGATGTTAATCTCGCTGCAAAACACCATTCCTATGAACTCAATTATAAAGCTTAAATTATATTATCAACCCCCTAAGTGAGACCTTTGAAAATTATCACGTTTCTAGCCTTCCATAAATGTCGGATACCAACAAACTACACAAAAGATCAGGTTCGCCTTTATCTGTTTGCTCCACTAATCAGGCTATAAATTTATAAGAATGATGATGCAATCCTACCTACTAAAGGTCCTATCACTAGATTTATGGCTAGGAGGATAGAGAAAGACATGACTAGGAGGGAGTATGTTAGACCTTAACTCCTACTTAAAGTAAAGATCATAGGTTATAGTCTTTGATTTATTGTACTTTGTATATTTGTGTTTTAATTAGTTGTTAGGTGGGTGCATTTATCCTTCCTTTGCATTTATTTTCAAACATTTTTCCTTTTATTTTAGAGCATGAGTTTCATTAGTTATTATCAGGAGTTTGTGCAAGGTGTAACTAGAGCACTTGGACGTGTGGTTTCTACCACACTATCTTGTTTTAGTTTTACACCTCCTAGCACTTGAGAAGGGGTTTTAATGATTACAAACAATATTCAAGAGGGGGAGTGAATTGAATATTAAAACTTTTTTCTAAATTTTGATTAAAAATAGATTTTGAGAACCTTTTAGAAATAATATGTTGAGACAAAGGTTAATTGCGTTGATTTGGTTTGCAGCTGATTATGACTTCAATTACAAGATTACAGATTTAACACAGCTAATTATATCATATGAAATTTTAGTTTGATATATGAATTTGTGCATGCAACGGAAACAATTTAAGATATGAAAAAAAGAGTAAAGATAGAGAGATAATCACACATAGCAATTTATACTAGTTCACCTTAACCTGGACTATATCCAGTTGTCCTAATTCAAAGAAACTTACCCTAAACAGAATCAATCACTAGAATCAACAAGATTTTATAAACAAAACTCAAATACAAATGAAACTTACACCTGCACCCTTGAACAACCTGTCAAGATATTGATTCTACCTCATGCAAGAATCCATACATGATTTCTACCTACCAAGAAACCTACCTAGTATCACTATATAACACAACAAAGCTTAAAGAACAATACTACCTGTAATGATTCGCACATATTACAATACAATAGGAAATATCAACATAACACTTTCAAAGATCTTTTTCTTTCTTTGAATCTTGATGGATCTTTTTTATTTTGCTTTAGACTTGTTGTTGTAGAGGTTTGATGCCTTTTCCTTTTCTCCAAAAACTCAAAGTATCCAATTTAAAAGAATTTTGAAAATGTGTTATTCGTTATTTTGAAAATGAGTTTTATCCTTTTATATGAAAAAAAGTTTTAGCCTTTGATTTAATCGACTTTTAATCAATTAAATTGTTCTTCACAAGAGTCTAAAATAATCTTGAGCAATTTCATCAACAAATTTGTACTACAACTAGTCCATGAGGCCCAAGCTCATGGTGAAAGACTTCGCCTTCTTGTTAGCATTTTGGTGAACGTTGTTCACTTGTTTCAATATAAACCTTTTTCAAGTGGCTCATCTAAACAATGTGAGACTTTGACTTTTGAAATATATGCTTTAACTTAGAAGACTATGTTCATGTCAAATTATTTTTTTATTCAATTTCTTTTGTTCTTTCATTGAATCATATTGTTCTTGCTTATGTTGTGTGATTTTCCCAAGAGGTTCTTTGTTAGGATTCAACAATCTTGTGGATGAAGTCATGCATGTGTGGTTAAGGTATCTTGGAATCACATTGCATTCCTACTTTGAGTTTTAGTTCTCTATTTTGGTTCTATTTTTGGCATTTTTATTTTGAATTTTTTACTCTTCATGTTATCTCTTCTTGTTTAGTTCTTTAATAAGTCAATTCAATTCCTAGTTTAACTTTTTTAATTTTCACCTCAAAAGTGTGTTGTCTCTTTGAAGAATTGAGCATCCAAGAGGAATTGACCTCTTGTGTGAGTTCATGTCTAAATTGTCTCACATGCTCTTAGTTCTTAGCATGTTCTTCTAAAAATTTCTTCAAAAATATTTGCTCAATTCCTTCTTATTTCACCTCTTGTTGCTTATTCTTGTTCATTTTAGTAGTAACTCTTTTGTGCTAGTTTTTGAAGTGAAATTATGTTGGATTCCTTGAAGAGTTGGGCTTGTATTTGGAAAATCAACTTGTGCAAAGAAACCTTCTACACCTAAACAACTCTCTTGTGCTGTTTGCTTAAAACACTTCAAATCTAGTTCACTTTGAGTTACTTTGCCTTTTCTTCTTTAATTTAAATTTTTGTGCTTACTTTTTGCTTTAGTTCAAGTGTTTCATCTTATTAGTTTACTCACTAAATTTCAAATCTAAAAAAGTAATTAGGTGCATCAAAAGAGATATAAAAAATAAGTAAAAGAAAATTAAAAAAAAAAAAACAATTAAGAATCTCTCTAAAGTATTTGGATGTCAGTCTCTTTCAATTCTATAAACCTTGACAAAATGTCTCCATTCATCACCTCTATAAAATATTCAACTTGCCAACAAGTTAGTACTAATCCTTTACAATTAAGAATGGTAACCAATAATTAATTTTACTGGTTGTGCTCACAGGAGAATTATCTTGTAGGTTTTTAGACTGCTCAATCTTGCTTCTGATTAGTTTATACATGTATTCATCAATAACTATTAAACTGTTCTTAAGTACTGCTTCTGATCCAATGTTTTGAAGAACCATTGGAGAGAAAATACCTATACATTGGCAACACTTGCTACATGGTGTCCAAATCAATAGCTAGAGTAACCTTGCATAGAGAATCTAGTGTTGCTTTCATGAACAAATCCTGCCAAATAAGCAAGAAGCAGATGAGAACGACCAAGATTTGTGATTATGATGGTACAGAAGGGTTGCACTTTGTGCAATGCAACTTTGCACTAAATAAAATCTAACCTGCATCCAGATGACAGTTTTAGAAATTGCAGCTTCAGTCTACCCTTGAAAGTTTTACTGCATAGGAATTTGAACGCTGAACTGCCGAAATCTCTCAAGATTTTGGTTGAGAATTGATAGATTGCTGCTTTTCTCTAATGCCGTCACTGCTCTCCATCCACCGTGAATATACTATCTCCTAGAAAATCTAACATGACACTATATAGACATAGTGATACCAACCCTGCCACTGTCATGAAGACGTTATACATGCACACTTATGTTTTATTACATAAAAAAATATATAAATATAATAGTATGAAAGAGATGAAAAAAAATGTATTAATAAAATATATAAATTAAAATATAAATGTGTATTATTACTTTAAATATATATACAAGTTTAATCAGAATGTATTGAAAATATAAAAAAGTTTTATACAATTTAATAATAATTTTTTATTTATATAACTTTTAAAAGTATTAATTAATAAAAATAATATATTTATTATATATAAAATATATTATTATACATAAAAAATTTATAATTAAACGTTATCACTATACATATTAATTAAATTCAACATATATTTATGGAGAAATTGTTACAAACGTTAGATATGCGTATTCTTCCCATCATAATATTCAAATTCAATGGATGCATTTTACATTAGAGGGCATCGCGAATGCAGATGCCCTTGTTACTCGTTCTGCCCCGATTATAAGTTTGACAGAGAAAATTTCATGTATTTTAATTTCTTTATTTAGTTTCATTGCCATTATTCAAATCAAAGCGTTCTCTTCTTAATTAAATTTTATCAATTAAAAAAAATTGAGGATCATCATTACGACTAATTGGTACAGTAAGAATTACATCAATTAGTTTTGATGGTACTGTTCTATCTTAATTTTATATTTTTATTCAGAAAAAGTTAGATAACCCCTATTGTAATAAATTCTAGTAAGAATTAAAAAACCAAGATAATTAATTTATTTTTTTTAATAATCATTTATATCGGTTATATATGTTTTGAGAGTGATTTTTATTTGTTTTTATTTTTAAATATGCAGAAAAAAAAATCAGGATAAAACTGAAAAATAAATGTGGTCACCTGAATTACTTTTATGCATATATTATAAATAAAAGATAAGTTAGTCAATCACAATCCTTCATGGTAGATTGGTTGATTTTACTCATTACTCTTTTAAAAGTTAAAAAGTCATAATTGAATATTAATATAAAAATCATTTACACTGACCGTGTATACCAATTAAATTCATAAAAAATTAGTTTTTATGCAAAAAAATAATTATAAATAAAACTGAAAGATACATTAATTATTAGAAATTGATTAAAAAAAGTTTTCTTGGAAAAAAAAAACTTAAAATTTCAATTCAGACAAAAAATCTGTAAGAATTTTTCCACCATCTTTATCCTTGATACTATTCCTTCTATACTGGTACATAATAAAAAAAAAAGTTGAGTTATATAGTAGGCTTAAATATAAATAAATCAACTAATTTTATTTTATTCTAGACTATTATTATTTAATTAATTATAATTATACTTTTTTATTGATACCAAATTTTAATAAAGAGTGTTTCAAAAATAACCTTTCGACTTGAAATTAGTAAATCTCTAAACATGTTTGCGAAGAGTTATATGCAAGAGTTACCAACACAATTTGCAATTTATGAGGCACGTATTGAAGATATATGCAAGAGTTACCATACCGTAGTTTGCGAAGTCTGACTTTGTGTTGAGGATATATTCAATGTTAACAGGTTTGCAGCGAAAACCTCACTTCTGATGAAATTAAGCAGTCTCTAAGTTTGTCTCTCGTAAGGTCGGTCATGTAATCAAACAACCTAGGAAAGTTGAAGAGTGATATTTTCTTTTCTTCTAAAAAAATCTACTGCCATGGATTTTGATTATAATAGCAACTAAGATCATAGCCATTGCTGTTGCAAAGAGAGCTTCCATTGCAATTTGCAAAGAGATAATTTTGACCTTCATTTCTCTTTCTCTCTTAAATTGTGTGAACTTCAGAGGCTAGATATTTGTGCAGACAATGTATGCAAAATTCCATGATTTGGAATTAAAGTTAGAAGAACCGGCTAATTTCTACCGAATCAGTCATTTTCATAATTACAAAGTTGACCAGTTGTATCAAAACATAAAAGTTCAAGTCTAAAAAAAAAAAAAACTATATTAGGGATTTCAATAGGTAGAACACTATAATTCTCATACCTACTTACTCATATCAGTGTTAGAAGTGATAATAGGGTAGAGCAAGACAAAATAGGCTGAATTTAGCCTCCACCTTCAATACTTCATACCATACCAAATCCCACCCCCAATCTCACCAGCTCTTGTTTTGTACATCTAAATAAGAAAAATAATATTCACAATTCTGACATTTTCTAATGTCAATGAGTTTTACTTTAATCTTATCACTAGTTATACTACATCTTTTACAATATTGTGATTTGAATTTTCATTTAAAGATAAAAGTATTGATTTAAATTTTCATTTAAAGATAAAAATAGAGAATACTTGACTTCAATCAATGAGTTTTTTCCAATACCTACTGAAACCAGTAATTCCTTAATCTACATATAACTCACTTATTCAAAATAATATGTTAATTATATATATATATATATATATATATATATATATATAAAAATAAACAAACATAATATGTAAAAGCAAATAATCATAGAGTAAACAAAAATAAAAAAATGTAATGATAATAATTTCTCAAAAAAATTTATATTAAAATAAAGTCATAGTAAAATCAAACATATATATTCCAAAATCTAAAATTTATTATAATTCGTCATCGATTTAAAAGTCAATTATTATTATTAATACACTGCATTCTCTAAAATATATTATCTGCACTTAAAATTACGGATGTTCACAAATGCATTTTTGTATAACTTTTACTCTAAATTAATCCAAACCAAAAAAAAAATTACAATTTAATTTAGTTTAAATTAATTATAAAACTCATACCAAACAAAATCTATTTTGATTTAATTTTACAATTTAAAATTATATTTTAAAATACATAAAAATTTACTCTCAACAAAATTATATAAAAATAATAAACATTAAAGTTGAAACAATCAATCCCATATCATTATATTACTTATTAAATTATATCAAATAAAATTAAATTAATAATCTTATTAAAATCCCATTCAATCCACTAATTCATATTAATTAAAAATCTAATTAAAAAATAATAAATATTTTGTATGATTTCTCGCAGCTAATGCAACTAAGAATGAATACACAATCCGGTACACAGCTTCAATATGTCAAATCACACATCAAACTGCACAATTTAAAAATTATAAAAATTAAATCATTCCAAATTAAATAAATTTTTTCAGTGCTTTCGATCACCATCCGTGTAAAAATATATTTGAAAACAATTAAAACAGCTAACTAAATACAGTAAATAGTTATTAAAGAGTTAAAAAGTTAATTTTATAAGAATAAATATACTAAATACATCATAATCTTCACTCGTTGAATTTACGGACTACGGTAGACGCTAGAAATATTTCCCTCGCAGGTGAATTGGAATTTGCCCGCTTCTTGTACTAAAAAAGTATAGAATAAATATCTAATACATCAAAATTTCTTCCGTGAAAGTCAAAGAATAGAAAAATCTAAACTTAAGCTTCCCCGTCAAAGAATACAAACTAATATTAAAAACAAAACAATAAAACAGTATGTTAATGGGGGGACACATTGAATCCATCTGAACTTGAATCCTCCGTTGCCAAACCAACATCAACTATTTCTTCATTCACGACTAAAAAAAGTAGTAATGTCTACATATAAAGATTAGGAGCAGAGTGAAAAGTCACCTCCCCAAGTCCCCCTCCTCAGCTTCACCATTTCTTCCCACCCCAGTTGCCACGACCTCCTCTTCCACCACCATTGGAAAACCTATCATTTGAAAATCTACCATTCCTGCCGCCTCCACCTCTTCCACCAAACCTATTGCCACCTCTACCACCATCACCAAATCTGCCACCTCTTGACTGATCTCTCTGCTGCAAACGTGGCAATGCTTTCAACACCTCTAAACTTACATTCGAGGCGTTTTCTTGACCTGAAGTACAAATGTAATATTAAATGAAAATATAACATAATAGCTGTAAGCAGAAATGTAGACCAATACTCTATATTAGTGTTAGAGTTCAAGCCTGAAGCCCATTTGAACGCCCTCAAATCCCACGTCAACAGTTATGAGGAGTTTTAAATGTGATCAAAATCCCACCTCAACAGTTATGTGGAGTTTTAAATGTGATCCAAATCCTCTATCTGATCCTTCCAATTTTCATTTTAAAGTACTCAGCATTCCATGTCAATAGTTTAGTTGAACTTTACCAGTAAGATATGTATCTAAATCTTCAGCTGGTACATCAAAAACAACACCATTTCCATCAGCAGTAAGTGAAAGACCTTTCACAGCCTCAACTTTCTCTTCAGGCAAGAATCTCCTCAAGACTCCATATGCAAAACTGATAACAGTCAAGGAAAGAGCAAGTCAAACAAGGTTCGCACAATTAATAGTTCAAATGTTATGTATGTATTATTTATTCAGATAATCAGATTATTTCCATCAAAATGATTGTTGTATGAATATAACCACATAATCAACAAATTCACAAATTATAAACAGTTGAAAATTCCTAGTCATCGTTAATTTGAAAGCTCAATTATAAACATGTAAATGCCACAACTATAAACACGTAAAATTCTCACGATGGGGTGAAGATAGGCTTTCCAATCTCAAGAAGTAAGGTGACATAGTTTTCCATGGAGGTGAGAAGTGATCTTTGCTTTATTTCAGTATAACCCTGCATATTACATGACAAGACAATTTTCCAGGTTAAGGAAATAATGAATGGTTATGGATAATTAAAAAGAAAAATTGCAAAGAAAAAATAAAGGGAGAAAATGTGGAGGAACATTGACTCACAACAGCCTTGGCAAGAGCCTTTGCAAGTAATTCAACAACTGATAAACCAGAACTGTTCAAAAGCTCTTCAGCAGCAGACTTGAATGCAGGAATCACACTGCATTTATGATGTGTTAGCAGCAAAAGACAACATCAAACACAATCAGCAAATAACAAGCATACCTATCAGACACTTGGGTAATCATTTCAGCAGCTTCCCCACCAACAGCTTTGGCAATATCATCGGGTTGAGGGGCAGATATGTGTTCAAATTTTACACCAGACTCTCTTTCTATTCTAGATACATTCGATCTTTTTGGATCATAAAGCATAACAGCAACTCCACTATTGCCTGAATATAAAACCAAACCACAATATAGCATTAAAATTGGATTATTGGAAACTCCAATAACTCAATCCCCATCATAAAACCAATAGCAAAATCCTGTAGAGTTACCTGCTCTTCCTGTGCGCCCAGAACGATGAATATAGGCTTCTACATCACGTGGGGGTTCACACTAAATCAAATTACAAATATCAGCATACAAGGTTGGGACAAAATAAGAATGATCTGATAAGTATATGCATAAAAAATACCTGGATAATTAACTGAACGTCATTAATATCAAGACCTCTAGCAGCCACATTTGTGGCAACTAATGTCATGAACTTGCCAGACCTAAAGCCAGACAGGGTAACCTGCAAGGGGGACATGACACACTTAAGCATAAAAAATCACAAAGGGAGCACACACCGACACTATAATTAAACTACATAAGTCCATAAGGATATCAAGGTAACAGATTATAAATCAATAGCTATACCAAAATTTTGGCCATAGCTCACCTCTCGTTGTGATTGCTGTATGTCACCATGGAGAGCTCTTGCTCCAGGCAAGATCCCTGCAAGCTGGGAAGCAGATTCCTTTGTCTCGGTAAATATAATTGTCCGGCCTCCACTGAACCAAAATCATTAATGAACATTAAAATTCAACATATTCAATATACTCTAAACAGATATCACATGCTAAAAAATCAATAATATAAAATCACCTGCTATAACAGCGAATAATGTCTGGGATAAGTTGGGCCCTGGCAGCACTAGTACAAGGAAGAACAATATGCCTAACATTTGTACTAGCCTTCATTTTCGTATTACCAACAAGGTCAGCAGTTTTCTTATCTGGTTTCAAAAATTTTGCAGCAATCTGTCACAAATAGACATTAGATAATATTAAGGATCCTAAATATAACATCTAATAAGCACAAAGAAGAAATCATCACATAGAAGCATACATGCTTAACCCAGTCTGGCAAAGTAGCACTGAAAAGAAGTGTCTGAACTCTACTAAGATCTTCTACCTTACCTGCAAAAGGATCAAATGAGAGCTGTTGAGATACATTAAAAACCCATCACCCACCATAATGGATAACTATGAAACGCCATCCCAATTGCAAAAAATCATTTACAAGAAGAGGATGTGAGGAAACATTTTGAAACAATCATATGGATTGAAAGAAAAAAAGCTAGTTGAATTAGAAAATAGTAGTTAAAATTGCTAAAATCATAGAGACTTGCAGAAAAGAAAAATCACCTACCACTGATGAAGTCAATACTATAATGAGAAATTAAAGTCTACCTTGGGATGTGCTAAGGATGCATACAAAACATGTCTCCAATTTATTTAAGTTAAAAATAAAGTAAACTCTGCCATGATGATTTATTATCACATAAAGATGAAAAGATTTTAAATTATGCTCGTAACAACTCTACCAAGAATTACAAAACAATAACAATATTTAACATAAGGTGTAAATAGTATTAGTATCTCAAAACCAGTGTAGTTAAACAACTGTCATGGCAATTGTTTTGTATCCTGCCATAGACAATTTGTGAAGTGATGCCCACCATGGAGGCACCATAAGGTATACTGGCCGTTTTTATGGTGAAATTTTGGTCTTCCACTATGTTCCACCATTCATAACAATGCACAAAGTTACAATCAACTTAACATAATATAATTTATCCAAAAATTGACAGCAACACCTCATGGCCCATGAATTGGGAGTAAAAAAGATACCTAGAATCAGTTCAACATCTTCAACAAAACCCATCCTCAGCATTTCATCTGCTTCATCAAGAACGCGAAACTTTAGTTGGCTGAGGTCAATATTTCCCCTCTCAATATGATCCTGCAACAATACATACCAGATGAAAATTGGAAAACATTGTCAAACTTAGTCTTAAACACTCAAAGGCAAGCTTCCAGCAATCTACAAAACTTACATCCATAAAAGGGAATAACAAAGTAGCTTCATATAATCAACAAGTATCACTGCAATTACCTTTACACGACCCGGCGTGCCGATTACAATATCAACACCTCTCCTAAGCTTAACTTCTTGAGCTTGATAAGGAGCCCCGCCGTATAAACAACAGGAACTCAACCCCATCACCCCACCATAAACTTCAAAATCAGCATACACCTAATGCACAGCACTCCTCATTAAAAACAACAACAGTCACCCTAATATAGATGGTACCAACAGTGTTGAATACAAAGACACACCTGACAAGCCAATTCCCTAGTAGGTAGAAGCACAAGAACGCTTGGAGTCCTCCCGTAGCCAGTCTTTCTTGAAGTCTTTGCTGGACCATTTGTCAAAGACTCCAAGATGGGCAACACAAAAGCCAGAGTTTTACCCTACATTTTCAACAGAGGAGACAATTGATATCAAATAAAACCCTTGACAAGGCTAAAAAACAATGACCTGTATTTCTTAATGAGAAAGAAAATAAAGGGATAGTGATAAGAAAAGAGAGAGACCTGACCGGTGCGAGCACGACCAACCAAATCAGCACCATCGAGAATGGTGTCGAAGGTCATGGCCTGAATGGGAAACAGGGATTCGATTCCCTTGTCCTTCAATTTGGCCCTCAAATGTTCGGAAATCCTGAATTTGGAAATGGCATTGGGGTCGTCCTTCTTGTCTTCATCCTGTAAAGCTGAAGGGTCCTCCTCAGACCTGGGCTTTTTCTTCTTTTTCTTCTTCTTAGAGTCATCTTCTCTAGAAGCATCGGGTTCGACGAGGTCGGAACTGGTCTCGTCGTCGACATCGTGGGTGAGCGCCATGGCGTCTAAATCTGAAGCCTTGCGCTTCTTGGTCTTCTTCCCCGAAACCCCATCGTGGTCGGGATCGGGGGTGTTCAGATCGGAAACGAGTTTCGAAGCTTTCTTTGCAATGATGGGATCGGTGGGGGATTGGTTGTTCTTTGTTTTCTTGGCACTGTGTTTCTTATTATTGTCTTTGGGAGTGGTGACAGTGTCAGAGAGAGAGAGTGAAGGCATGGTGATGGCGGCGAGAGGAGAAAGAAAGAGAGAGAGAGAGATTTTCTCCTGCTTGAAAGGGGGTGTGGTAATGAGGTGCAGAAGCAGGAGAAGAAAGAGGAGTAAGCGCCGACGAGGTTTGCGCTTATATGGTTTTCGCGCTGTGGAAACATTCTTATACCTCTCCAAACCTAATTTTTTTTATTGAGGTCCAAAACCTAATTGCCTTTTCCTCTATGCCTTCTTCAAAAATCAAAATACTCTCGCCCTGCCTCTTCCTTTCATTCAATTTTAAACCTAATTCATTCAATAAATATACATTTCAAATTTTTAAACTTTCAAATGTTCATTTCACTCGATAATAACCTATTTTGATCATGAATTATAATACTTCGTTATAATTGACATTGATTGAAAATTTTAGCTATTGATCGATGAAATTGTGAAATATATAGGATTCCTTTATTTAATATATTGATGCTTATTTAATTACTTATTGCTTATAAATTAGATTGAAGAAAATAAGTTTGACACGGGAGTAACTTTTATTTTATTTACGTACGCTATTTCAACTAGTAACAATAGTTTTGCAAAAATAAGTTTGATTGGAAGAAGTAACTATTAACTAATAAATTAGCATATAATTTTTGTTTTTCACTAATTTATTTATTTGACTACCTTTTTATCTTTTTTTATAGATTATAAACTTCTTCCCCCTGTTTACCACCCACGTTTTTTATGAGTTAATAATTATTTTCATTTTAAAAACTTCATGACAGTTTTATTTGTAATTATTGTGGAATTTTGAACCTTACTTTTTAATTATTTTATTTTTTTAAGAATAATGTTATTGAAAATTTATTCAAATGTAAAAAAATTATGTTTAAACTGTTTTTAATAGAAAAATAAATCACAAAAAACAAAAACAAAACAACTATGCACCCCCGTTGCATTGCTATCGTAACATTAATACATTACTCGGAGACAAAGACTAAACTTTTTATTGTTTATATCCAAGGAGAGCAAAAAAGAGTGAAATGGACAATAATATTACATGGACAATACTTTTACTCAATACTCTAATTTAAAACTTTCAACTTTTTAGTTCTTTTTTCATTCCAACCTACAGATATACTAAACAAAATCGTCAAATTTTCATCATTCCTATAGAATATTTATACTAAAAAATTATTAGAATTTTTTAAAATATTTTTTCTTGTGATTACATGTGAACCTATTTAACCGGCAGACTATGTGAGTAGATGGGTTTGACAAATTGAAAAAAAATTAAAATTATAGGTTTTCAGGACAAGTTATACATGTTGGCTTTGCGTGTTTGCATCACTAGATTATCCATTTGTCTTGCTCTATATGTCTTCTGAGTAAGGTGTTGTAATACTTGCTTCCATATTTGCTTTATAGACTTGTATCTAACACTATATGGAAAATAACTTTTATCTCACTCTCATACTTGTTGGTAGCTATATATTTATATTCATACTCATAATTCATATTTTTTTTATATAGAAAAATAATATATTAATATCACATACATATAAACAAATATAATACCAAAGAACCAATCAACATAACGTTAAGAAAATAAATATTATACAAATTCATAAATTACAATGATAATAACCCAATAAAATAAGTCATAAAGTTTAAAGTGTAATTATTTAACAAAAAGTAATTATATTTAAACATTAAATCAATTATCATGGTGATTATTTATCATTTAATACATAAAAAATTAATTATAATAATATTTTATATTATAATTATATAGAAAATGATGGGGTGAGATGCTCATTGTAGTATTTATAATACCCATATAATTTTTATTTTGTTCTGTCTCCTAAGTCAGTGGATATTTACATGTTTCACTTCAGAATACATTTGCAGATACTGGCATGATCGAAGTAGAACTAGGTACAATTTGGCATCCGTAGATCATATCCATGTTTTTCTAGTTTCAAGAACAATTTGAAATCAATAATGAAATTGATACACCTGTAATTTGAGGGACCTAATTGAGCAATGAGTTCAATGACAATAATAAAATTAAACCTAAGTTTTCATCACTAAATCAGCCCTATTATGTTAGACAAAATTAGACAAGTAGCTGATCTTTGTTCGTCTTTGGAGAAAAATGTTTTCATGTAATATCAATTAATTACAAATTTCAGTTACTTTTTTTTTCGTCATATTTTAATAAATGTTAAGAAAAGTTAGCAAATTAATACTTTAAAAGAAAAAAAATAGACAACTCAATTTCAAGTTTAAACAAAACATGTCCAAAGTAATACATCTGAGGTCCTAATTTTAGGTAAAAAAATATTTACTTTTATTTTATAAAATAAAAAGTCTCATATATTAACTAAAATGTCATATATATATATATATATATATATATATATATATATATATATATATATGAGATAATTTTATTTTGGACCTCATTCAGCATACTATACTAAAATTGACCAAATGTAAGATCTTGGAGTAACTGCATGAAAACTTAGGATGTAACTTCTCTTAAACTTTGTTCATTGCAGAGAAATAAAAAGAAAACAGTGCGATGAAAGAAAAAAAAATGTATAACAAAATAAAAGGAAAATAAATTAAAATTATTACAATTCCACATAATGTGGTTTACAGATATCTTGTATCTTCTAATGAAGAGTAATTTTGAAAGTATACATTTTATTACACTTTTCTTTCTCTTTTCATGTTCGATTTGGGTACAAAATGAAAAATGTGCAACCAATCAATTATTATCTTTTCTTACTAGTTTCTCAGCTATCAGCCTAGAAAAATACTTTCTTCTCATTTTCATGCAAAAATAATTTCTTACTACCTACTTTTTCTGATACTGAACGAGAGGTTAGTACTGAAAATTTCCAATGAAACAGAAATACTCATGTGAAACTTTAGATCCCACCACATACTGAGTATTTTTCCACTTCTATTGAAAAACTGCAGTCAATAGAGACGATATATTTTCAACAACTTAAGTTCAATTTTCATTGTTAATATTGATGATTTGATGGACACCAAACTGGTTGTGTTAGCTTTTTAACACAAGGAAATTGGAACTTTTGCTCTCCAAGCCAGACTATTAAAGCAGGGAAGGAAGCAAAGGGTAACAGAATCTAATGACAAATGCTTGACAGTATGTTCGTTTTATAGTTTGGATAATAAATTAAGCTTCATCCGCGAATAAAATTATATGACAAAACTATGGTTAAGCTGTGTTTGAATCTTGAACACGATTTTCAGCCCAAAACCATAGTTTGAATAAAAGTTACATAAAATTTCTGCTAAGCCAGATTATAATCCCTAACACACCAAGAATACTGAGGCAGTGAGACTGATCTTACCCATCCTCTTACGTGATTTTTCTTGACACTAGTGGACTAGTGGTTATGATATAGTTACAGCAAACATAGCTACAGCCTACAGCATCCACCCCAACATCCAGCATCCAAATGAACTACACAACTAGTAAATATACCCTGCATTTTTCCCTTTGCAGTTCTCTTAGGGATTTTCTAGAATCATGTTATAGCCATATAGCATATATAAATCAATTGTCGTGGAATGTTTATATAAAAACTATCATGTGAACCAAAAAGCAGGAGATATCTTCACTAAAGTTGAAAAATCATCATATCTTGTGAACTAGCATGAAAGCATGACCATTGTATTAAAAACACAGAATCTCTATAGTTCAACAAATCAACTCTAGCCAGATTTATCTATTTTCTGGTGAATGCTGCAGTCAGATATACCATTAAATTATGGATGAAATGTTCAGGAGCTAAACGAAATTGATGAAATGCTTTGACCATTGTTGGTCTTAATGAAACCAAGAAGAATGACACTGAATCACAACATATCTTCAAGTTTGAGATTATTTAGTATTAAAATTTTCATACATTTATCAGAATAACAATGATAAATATACTCTTACTCCATTGCTTCCTTTCAAATTAAAATCCATTTCAATTTTACTCCTATGATGAAACATAAAAAGTTGAGCAAATACTAGGGTGTCCAATTTGCAACACCACCCTCAAACCGTAGTTTATCTTATTGGACACTCCTTGTTCAAGCATCAGAAACACCATAACCAAAAAGAAAGCCGCGTAATAAACTGTCTTTCGACAAGGATTTTACACATCCCGTACCTCTACTTCTGCATATGGTGCGAAGTTTCATGGCTACAAGGTAATAGGAAATATTATAAGATGAAAATTACATAAACTTGCAACCAAAACTAAGAGCAAATCGTAGAACCATAAATATAACTCATTTCTGCATAGATACCTGGTACGAAGAAGAAGAAGCACCGTTGCACAAATTAAATCCATACCACGTATCTCTGGGGATATATGTGTTGTAATAGAAAGTAACAGGCCTGCCATTATAGCTATTGATTTTCACACTTTCAGGCTTCCAGCCATCTGATCCAGATCTATATAGGTACACATAACATATCTGATAAGCACATGGACCACTTATCTGAAAAGTATCTGAAGAACAGCTCTCAAATGTATGTGAAGCAGGATTATCCAGTCTTGGTGCATATACCTGATAATATGTGAAAGAAGTAAAATATGAATTCTAAATGATTAAAAGAGTTTAACATTATAGTATCAGTATATATTTTTACACTATCAATTAATTAGAAATCACTCTACATATAACTTCTAAAATAATCATTACAAAACTCAATAATCTTAATTTATGATTAGATGAAAGTGTAAAAAACTTTACACCATTAAATACATTTTAATTGAACTCAATAAACCTATTATTGAGGCCCTTCTCATCTTCAGATTTTTTGAATCTGTTATCCACAATTTACAAGCATGGATTCAAAATACATCAATCTGTATAGTGATTTGGTCATTCTCATATCACAATGGAATTCGGCCAAGAAACTTGTATACAGACTCATAACACGTTTGTCTTAGAAAAAAAAACAAGGTTCTATCATTAATGTGTATAAACTTTGTCAGTTAGATATTCCAACTTAATCTTAATTCTTATCTCAATAACTGGCCAACAAAAACGAAGTCTGTGTTCAATCTGACATCCTATAAGAAAGTACCATGGAAGAACTAACCACAAAAGGACCTTATCTAGAGATGAAGTCCAAGATTCATCAGCATAAATACCAAAAAACATCAACTCCACCAGCAAAATATAAAAAATAAAAGAAAAAGGTTAGCATGTAACAATTATGAACTCCAACAAAATATTGAATTTCCAGTATTCTGAATCCAATTTCAATTGTGGGTTTGCTCATAGTTCCTCAATAACCAACATACATAAGAAAAATTCACTCAAAATTGAATCTTGAACAAAATAAAAATATTCCAATTCCAAACCTGACAAGCTCTTTCACTGAGAAAAGAAAAGAATAAATAAAAGGAGAAATGGGATGAAGAGAAAGCAAAACCTGGTTGCCATAAGCATCCCCAAAAGAAATACTGATCCGATCCCTTGTATACCTAGGAGATGAACAACTGGTAGATATAACCACCAAGTAAGAACAAGTCCTCGCGTTCTTCAGCTGTTTAAGAAAAGAAAATAAAAAGTTTTGACCTTAAAAAAAATTGAAAAAAGAAAAGGAGAGAGAAATAAGAAAAGGGTTTGTAATTTATATTGAAAAAAGAAAAGAAAATAAAAAGTTTTGACCTTAAAAAAAATTGAAAAAAGAAAAGGAGAGAGAAATAAGAAAAGGGTTTGTAATTTATATTTAGGCTGGTGAAAAGCAGTAGTTAGCAGTGCCTGGATATAGCTGACATTGAAGGAGTCAGCGGCGTGAGGCCGAAGAGAAGTAGGTTGAGACTCTGAGACTGATAGGGTCAATCCAAAACCCACGAAGAGCAGAAGAAGAGGAAGAACCTTCTTCATCGTTATTTTTAATTTCAATAAAACCTCAAACTTAGGCAACAGGATTAACAACAACAGTAAAGAGTAGAGTTGTCCCTGTCCTGAATACAAAAATGAAAATGAAAATAATGGGGTGAATGTTTAAGCTAAGGATAAATAATAACACTCCACTCTTTAATAATTTATTATTAATTAAAAATACAATTCTAACAACTTAATAAGCTACTCTTAATTTTATCATTTTTAATATTAAAATTAAAATGCCCACGGGTTGCACGCTTATAGTTGTTTGTTTTTTTTATGTCAGGCCCACAAAAAAGTAATACTAACACCATCCTTGTTTGCAGTGTGCGGCGGACAGGAATTGCCGTTTCTGTAGACACGCAGTAGAACAGTGACAAAAAGAAATGGCTTGAACCATTGGAGGAGGATCGAGTGCAATTTGTCTCCCTAAATTTTTTTCCTATTTTTAGATAAATATATATTTTTTAAAATAATCGTAATTATTTTTGTAGTATATATATTTTTTATTTTTTAAATTTTTTTTTCTTTCAATAAATATAATTTTTTTTAAAAATTATAATTTTCTTGAAATATATTTATTATATTTTTTTATTCTCAAATATTCTTCGAGATTTGTCACTAACTTGAATTGAACATCACACAGAAATTTTTTTTTACAGAACATATGATAGATTTTTATTTTAATAGTATAAGAAATGTTTATCTTATATAAAATATTTTTTCTGTAAATAATTTTAACAAAATCTTTTAATTAATGTAGCAGTTAAAAAATCTCATTACATTTAGTGAGGGTTAGTTTTTGTTAGTTTAAATTACCCAATAATTACATTGACAAACAAGTAGATATATATTGAAAAGTATAACAGTATATTAGAAGAAGTGTAAGCGCTAATATTTATCTAAGTAATAATATATTGATGTTCTAAATGAATGACAGGATTTATTTCTATTACTTTTAAAAGTATGAAATAAAGTTAATAAATTTATCTTAAAGTTAGATTCAATATTATAAAAGATTTATTTTTTATTTTATTATTATTTTTTAAATTCAATAATAAATATTAATTATTTATTATTATCATTAAATTTCAATAAAATAAATAATAATGATAAAGAATAATTCATTTATACTTACTCTTAAAATATATGAATTATATATATATATATATATATATATATATTATAGAAGCTTAAAATATCACAAATAATATAACAACATTAGATTTAAAGTCTTTTTAAAATATTTTGTAACGACTATCAAAAAATAAAATAAAAGCACTTCTAAATTATTATTTTTTTGTAAAAACTTCTAAATATTAATGTTGATTATAAAAATGATATTATTGATAATTCAAAAATAAAATAAAATAATTATATACACATTTATGAACATATATTTATATTCCTATTTTGAAAAATGATCTATTTTGAAATTACATTTTATAATTTAAAAAATTAAAATAAAATATAATTTAATTTATATTTATAAATAATATATAATTTAATTTATATTTCTAAAATAATAAAAATTTAATTTTTACAATTTAATTTTAAATAATAATAAAATTATAATACTTAAAATATTTAATTTAATTCTGAAATAATGATAAAATTTATTATTTGTTCCAAAAAAACTTTTATAGTTAGTGTTTTTATAATATTTATGGTGGTCTTTAGCTATTAAAAACTATTTTTATATACTTGCAAAAATAATATTTGATGATTTTTATTCATTGATAAATTGTATTAAAACTATTAACAGAAAAAATACTTTGTAAGAAGACCAATACAAAAAAATTATTATATTAAAAATAAAAATCTATTAAATCTTTATATGACTTAAAAAAAAATATCAAACCAAAAGGAGAAACATTCAGGTAATGACACTTATAGCCAGATTGCAGGGGTTGATATCTAGTATCTACGGATGTGGAGAAACTTCGAGGATTGCTTTTGCCTTAAATCTTCAATTATTTATTTTGTCAACTAATTTTAGTCTCTTTCCTTAGCATTTTTATAAATTACAATATTTTATGAAGAGTTTAAGTCACTCAAATTTAATTATTACTTTTAATTTATGTAACTTTTAAAACAATGTTTACTAATTAAACTATTTTATGAATTACTATTTAATAAATATAATTTTAAATTTTAAAATAAAATATTTGTAGCATTTTAAAATATTTCAAAATATATTCTTTTATCTTGCCTAATTTTTGTCGTGTATATCGACAAGATTTTGTTGAAATATATTAAAAAAATTATAATAACATATATTTCAACATTTTTTATTATTGGATAGAATTTATTAAAAAAATTGTATCAACTTTATTGTAGTTTTAATAAAGTTTAATCATAATAAAATGTATGTTAATGAAAGTATATTTGTTTATGTACCATTCCTCGAAAAAATAGAGGACAAAAAAAGCTATGTAGTAACAATAAAAATATCTTATTATTATTTAGTTATAATTTATTATTTATGATAAATTTATTATCTTCCTCTAAGTATTTCTTATAAACTAAAAAAATAATGGAGATGTAAATTGATAAAAATTATATAGAGAAAGCAACGAAAGATAATAAAAATCAGTACTTGTCGAAGAAAAAGCGATAATATGTTTAAAAAAGACTTGAAGGTGCTGTAGAGAGGGGTAAGAGTGCGTCTCCACTCAGGAATGCGCACAGAAGATAGGAAAGGCAGAAATATCAACGTCTCCAATAAATTTTGTGAAAATATTTAATTTAAATGGATATTTACATTATTACTTGTAGAGATTTTATTTATGCACTTACTAACGAGTATATATTTTTTAAAATGAATTTATTTAAAATATTAACTATTAGATTAATTGTTATAAATGTTATATTTTATAAAAAGTGTATAATTTGTAAAAAAAATATAGAAATATTAACAAAGATTCTCTATCTGTATAAAAAATTATTTACTAGATTAATATATTTTTAGACCTAATTAATTTTCTAAAAAATAATATAATTTTATTTATATTTTACAGTAAATAAAGTATTTATTTGATAAAATTTATTATAAAAATAAATTTTTAAATTCTTTTTAAAAATATATATATACGAGTATCCATGATACTCACAGATATAAAAAACAACAAATATTTTTAAAAACGGAATAGCCCAATAGGTAACGAGTGTCATTCCTTAAAACAAAAAAATAAAATAAGAAATTCACAAAAAAATAGTTTATTGGTGTGAGAAGAAAAAAAAAACAAGAATAACAATGTCGATCACCTTTCTGATTTACACTTTTGAATTATTGTTGTAGTTATCTTGGTCGACAAAAAGAAAGAAGAAAAGAAATTAATAGTATATTTAGATAACACAAAAAATTGATTTTACCTCACAAAATCATAATCATATCATAAGGGGCACAAAACATCCTCTGACAAAACTATTCTCCTCTTTACTAATTCAACCTTTGTAGTTATTCTCCTATGAGCCACTTTTCAAGAGAAAGCAATGACTTTAGTCAGCACCTTTGATTTTCACACCATTTTGAAAAAATCAGAATTCCCATGAAGAAAGCCTCCTTTGATTGACCAATAAGTCTTCTTAACTGAGAGTTGGTCAAAATATTGTCTATTACCAAGCTAACTCCACCCATCCCTAACTTAGTGACTCCATCCAAAATCCCCTTAAGCTCATTGACCCATCCTTCCTCCCAATTAAATAACTCTCTCCTCCATCTAAGTCTTCATTCTCATCTAGGTCCCCTCCAAACTCTTACCTCACCAATGATTGCCTCCTTTTGAGAAGACAAAGCAAAAAGCTGAGGAAATCTATTTTTGAGCCCTCATGATACTAACTACTCCCCTTTCCCAGAATTTGAACAGGGAGCCAATCTCTAACACGAGGCCTAACTACACTAGGGAACCACCCCCCTCCCTCCAGCACCAAAGGTAACCTTCAGAATACCATCCCACCATTGGGAGTCGCCATCCTAATGATCCACATCAGATTTCTTCTAATGCCTTCGCTATATCTAGCCTCCAAAACTCTAATTCACATATGATTTCCCCACTGAAGAAGCCTCCAAGGCCATTTACCAAGAAGTGTTTTATTAAAAGCAACTATATACTTAATTCCAAGCCCTCAATATTCTTTGTCTCTACAAATCTGCTCCCAACTTATCTAGGCTACTTTCTTACACTCATAGAAAGTAAAGAGATATAGAAGAGAGAGTGGATTTGATTAGATAAATCCTCCCTCCCAACGATAAAGTTTTTTTGTTTCCAAAGAGAAAGTTTGACTCTCAACTTTTCAATTACTGGAAGCCACATACGCTCACTTTTCACATTTTCCCCTACTAGGATCCCTAAATAAGAGAATGGCAGCTGCAAAACCTTATGGAAATGTACCCAACTCCTCTAGCTTCACCCCTACACCCCGGAGACTACTCTTATGGAAATTAATTTTCAATCAAGACGCAAGTTTGTAACACCTTCTCTTCAATGAGTACACATTTTTTAGCTCTGGAGTCATTATAAAGATAATGTCATATGCATACTGTTGGATAATCACCTTTAAACCATTACTACCAATACTGATATCAGATAAAAGAGAAACTGACTAGGCCTTCTTAATTAATTATCCTAGTCCATTGGCTACAATCAGAAATAGGAATAAGCAATTTGATCGCCCTACCTAAGGCCCCTCTGCATATTAAACTCCTGTGAAGCACTCCCATTCACAATGATTGAAATCGACGAAGATTGGAGGCACCCTTCAATCCAACCAAACCAATGTTCCCCAAACCTGAAGCGTCGTAGCATATAAAGCAAGAAAGGTTAGCTGACCGAATCAAATGCCTTTTCAAAATCTACTTTAAACACTAGCATGAGTTTCTTATGATGCTTTGCCTTTTGAATAACCTCATTGACAATCACCACAGTGTCAAGTATCTGCCTTCCTTTTGTGAATGTTGTTTGCGTATCAGCAATAAAGCTCGACAACACCTTTTGAAGTCTATAGGCTAGCACCTTAGCAATAATTTTATATATTACACCAATAAGAGAAATAGGCCTAAAATCACCTAATCTATAGGGACCATCCTGCTTAGGAATAAGAGAAAGTAAGTAAGTATTTGACCTGCGAGGAAGTTTCCCAAACTGGTGGAACTCCACCAGAACCCTAACAATATCACCCTTTAAAAGCACCCAAAAATGCTTCATGAACTTCATATTAAACCCATCCGAACCTGGCCCTTTTGAGCCATCATAATCCCAAATTGCATTCCTAATTTCTTCCTAAAAAATTTCTTGTTCTAGCTCTATACATTGGGCTTCCGAAATCTTAATGAACTCCACCTGATCTAGCTTTACCTATCCATCCCCCTAATATTGTAACCTTTCTTGGAAAAACTGTTTTACCTCCTCCTTGACTCTATTGGGATCTTCAATCCAATCCCCCCAACCATCACTCCTAGTATCTCATTTACTTTCCGCCGTCTCGGTTTATTGTGGCATGAAAAATTGTGAATTTGCATCCTACTGTGCCAACACAACTTCTTGATAAGAGCTCCATCTATGCAACTTTCCAGAGGCCTCCATTCTCAGACACACCTAATTTTCCTCAAGAAAACCTTCCGCTGCCCTTTTATCGCAATCTGCAATCTTAGTTTTCAGATTATTGATTGTTTGTTATTTTGTGAAGACCAAACTTTAATCTCAGCTTTGAGAGCCTTTAATTTTTCCTTGAGAACAAAAGCCCTCACCCTTCTATGTGTATACTACTATAGTTTTGCTTAACAAACTCTTCAAACTCATTACAGTCTAACCAGCTATTAATAAATTTGAATGATTTAGCACCCCAACCAACAAAGGACTGTTTTAGAATAATGGGACAGTGATATGGGAAGTCCCTATTCAGATTTCATTAAAAGCTATTTGGCACAGAGTCTAACCATTCTTGAGAAATTAAAAACTTGTTTAGAACAATACACTCTTTGCTCCTACTGCTGAACCATGTATATCGGTGCCCTGCCACATTAACCTCTATTAACTCCATATTTGATATAAATTAAGAAAAATTACTTATTCCACTTAACGACATCCCAACCATCCCATCTTCACTTATGCTTTCTTGTGGGGACCTAATTGCATTAAAATCCCCCACTATATACCAAGGACATCTATGAAACCGCTGTCTATATTCCAGAAGAGTCATCCACATATTCCTTTTTCCGGAAGACCAACAAGGTGCATAAACATTCACAATAATTATGTCCACTAATTCTGATTTCAGCCAGCTTATAAATTCAAGAAAGCCCGTTCTTTGGAAAGTCTCCACAACAAAGAACTTTTGGGCATTCCAAACACTCAAAGCCCTCTAAACATATTAATTGCAGAAACAACATGCAAATACACATTAGAGTCCCCAAAAAGAGCACAACAGATACCTCAATCAATACTTACAACCTTCCTTGAATACACACAAAATTAATCCTATATTTTGAAACCCACTGCTTTATAGACCTCCACTTCTCTCTCCCCATAATCACCCTAATATTATATGAAGAGATATTTATCATTTTGAAGGATTCCTCCATCTCCCAGAACCAGATCGACTATAGGGAGCTCTCCTTCTATCTCTATCCTCCAGCTCCAATAATTTTTGCACAATTACTTCATCCGAAAGATAGCTCGACGCCTCCATTTTCTTTCCAATAGACCACATAAGCTTACCTCCACTAATATTTACTGATGAGAACTCGACATGTTCAACCACATTAGCCACATCCCTATCCGAACCAACACAATAACTTGCTCCACCCAGAACATCCAACTCCCCTACCTTGGCTACATGCACCTCCTAAAGCCTAACCGAAGAACTTGGGGAATGAGAGGAACGACCTAAGCGGCAGATCCGCGTCCTTTGAGATTGCACCACCTGATTAGGAATAAACAGACCCAAAACTAATGGGACATTAAGTAACGCCCCACACGCAGGACTACCAAGACTTGGCCTCCAAACGGAGTTACCAATACGCAATTGTGGGGTCAATTGAGCCCCATGAATAACCTCCGAGTTCATCCCAGGAGCCACCAACTCTTTGTTCAAAACCCCTACACGCCACAACTCCATTACTCCTAATCCAAAACTCACGAGGACACACCTCCAAACCGAAACGACAATCCTCATCTAGCTGTGGCCCCGATATAGAATCAGGAAGAGCCACCACCTTCAAATCTTCACATAGCAAATCTTCATGCCCACCTTAGGCGTCGAACCACCAACCCCTTTTGAACAAGACCCCACCCCAGCCAACGGAAAAACCTCAAAATCAAGCAACTTATTCACAATTTCTAGCTGAAAGGTCCCTTCCACACAAAAAGCTTGTCTACTCCCCAAAGAAGCAATATCTTCATCATGCGATTCCTGTGAACCACCTAAGTGCAGATATCATGTATCGACCTCCGTTGTACCCAGCTACACCGAGCAATTCTCACTTGAAGGCACCAGATTTTGACAAGTAATAGCTTCTTCTTTATCCTGATATCCATCGAGGCCCAACTTTGCTGAATATTTATTACTATGCAACATAAGCATTCATGGCATCTCCCTCGTGAACTTGATTAGCACTCTCTGATTCGCCCAACTGCACGTGCAATAGCCTCCCACTAGGCCCAACACTATGTAGACTATTGCACCCTTCCCGACCCATATTAGCACCGGGCACATTATTTACTAAAGGAACCCCAAAACCAAAACTTCCAACCCTAAGTTTGTCCATATACCTTTATTATGGCACGTAGAGAACGACATACCTCTATTATATCCATGCCCATTCCACCATTCGAGGCATTAGGCCCTACTGAACCGTTAGAGTTGCCAAATTCATACACATGTTGGATGGTTTGATCCCTTCGTAGATTTGCACTTAACGTTTCTAGCACACCCTGAGACGCTTCAACTTATTCACCATTAGCACCAGCTTCGTCTTCACTCTTCTTTGGCCAATGTTGCTCAACCTCCCCCAAAATTTCCATCTCCTCCGAGCAAATATTTGAACCACCTGTTGAGATTTCTAATTGATTCATTGTATGGTAAATTACTAAAGAGATTTCTAATTAATTCACTGTATAGTAAATTACCAAATATAGGTTGATTTTTCTCTCTACTGCTCTACATATATGATGTATTTTTCCTGTAATCATAAAAAAAAAATATATCTTAGAATGTCATTTCACAATATGGTATCAGAGCTAGGTTCTTTAACCTTGATCCACCATTTTCTTAACCTTTTTTTTTTAAACACCCTGTGAACCCATAAGATGTCTGGTAAAAATTTTGCACCCAAATCAGGGTCTACATTGACTCCTGTCATTATTCAATCTGAAAGTGCGTTCAATGCCAGAATCGTTCTGAGTGAAACAAATTATGACATATGGTCACAGATAATGGAAATGCATATCGCAGAGAGGGAGAAACTCTCATATATTGTGGCAAGGAGAAACAACCTGCAGAGCAAGATGCTGGTTATGAAAAATCATATGCAGAAAATCAAAAGGTGAAGAGGTGGTTGTTGCTGTCCATGAGCCCAGAAATTATGAAGCGTTACTTACGCTTAGCCACAGCCCATGAAATTTGGAGTGCATTATCTAAGGCATTCTATGATGGAAGTGATGAGTTACAAGTATTTACTTTGAATCAAAAGGCCTTTACTGCAAAACAAAATGGTAGGCCTCTCTCGGAGTATTATGGAGAATTGATGGAAATTTTTCAGGAATTGGATCATCGTGATAAGGTGGTCATGAAAGATCCTGAAGATGTCACAGCTTACAAGAAATCAATTGGACGACTAAGAGTGCATATATTCCTTGCGGGATTAGATGGTGAGTCTGAACAAATTCGTGGAGAGATTTTACGCAAAGAACTTGTCCCAGAGTTGGAGAATTCTTATGCATTGATTCGTCGAGAGGCAATACGTCAAGCGACTTTGAAAGGTGAATCAGAAAGTTCTGACAGCACAACCATGATAGCTCGACACAGAAACTGGCAGGGTCAAACAAAAGGAAACCATCCTAAAGCGAACTCAAATATAGATAAGTCTAAGTTTAATGCAATCAGTAGGGCCACACTAAGAGTCGTTGTTTTGAACTTAATGGATATCCAGAGTGGTGGGATCACAGTCAGGATCAACAAAGAAAGAATCCAGTTGCAGCAGCTGTTGAGGCAAAAAACGCAGATAAAGCCTCCAAAGAGTCCACTGCTTTGATGGCAATTAGAGGTAATGGTGGTGAGTTTTCTGTACCTATTACTAATAGCACATGGATAATTGATTCAGGTGTTACTGATCATATGACTTTTGATTCTAGACAAATTTCATCCATGAAACCATCCTCAAAAGAATTGATTTCCACTGTCAATGGTGACACAACCTCTCTTATTGGAAAATGATCCTTAACTCTTACTAATAATTTTACTTTGGATTTTGTTTTAGTTATTCCATCTCTAGAATATAACCTTTTGTCTGTATCACAAATTACTACATCTCTAAATTGTATTGTTATTTTTTGGCCTAATTTTTGTGTGTTTAAGGACATTCAGACCAGACAGACGATTGGTTATGGTGTTAAACAAGGAAGATTATACTATTTGGACTTGGTGTCGAAAGATTCTGGGAAGTTAGAAAGCGCTTTGACCGTGAAAAGTTCTACCAAACAGAAAGAAGAAACTGAAATTTGGCTATGGCATCGTCGCCTGGGACATGCTTCATTTAGTTACTTTAAAAAATTGTTTCCTTTATTATTTGCAAAGATTGACATCTCTGTTTTTCGTTGTGATGTATGTGAACTAGCAAAAAGTCATCTTGTTCCTTTTCCAATCAGTTTGAATAAAAGTATTGTTCCTTTTATGCTTATACACTCGGATGTTTGGGGTCCTTCTAAGATATCTACTTTAAGAGGATCACGTTGGTTTGTTACTTTCATAGATGATTGCACTAGAATGACTTGATTATGGTTAATGAAGTCCAAAGGAGAAGTGAACTTGATATTTCAAAAGTTTCACAAAATGATTGAAACCCAATACAACGCAAAGGTTCAGGTTCTTCGTAGTGACAATGGTGGTGAATATCAAAGCTTAGACCTCAAGAGGTACTTGGAAGTACATGGGATTATTCATCAAACTACGTGTCCTAATACACCGCAACAAAACGGTGTTGCCGAGCGAAAAAATCGACACTTACTAGAGGTGGTACGTTCTTTATTATTAGAGGCCCATATGCCTTTCTCTTATTGGGGAGAGGCTCTTACAATGGCAACATATGTCATAAATCGTATCCCTTCTGGCTCTAATGAGTTTCAAACACCACTGCAGACTCTCCTGAACAAAGTGGTTGCCCTTGGTAGTACAGATTTGGCTCCTCGTGTTTTTGGTTGTGTAGCATTCGTGCATATTCAAAAGAACCCAAACAAATTGGCACCTCGGGCTTTACGATGTGTGTTTCTTGGATATGTTATACACCAAAAAGGGTATCGGTGTTACCATCCTCCAACTAAAAGGATGTTTATAAGCATGGATGTTGTTTTTCATGAACAAATAATGTATTTCTCTTCAGAATCTGCACTTCAGGGGGAAAACCATAAAGAAATGCAGACTCTAGACTATAATTGCCAAGAATATGTATATCTTGAGAAAGACCATTTAGAGGTAAATTGCAGCAACGATAATTCTTGTGCAGATAACTTACAATCAAGTTGTACGGATGAGATGGAAAATGAAATAAAAGGGACTTCATATTATGAGGTGGTGACAGAACTTGGTATGACTCCTCTTGATGACACACCAAACCAATCATCTACTGTCATGGATGCTCTTAATCTTGTGCCAACAAAAAAACAACTACCAGAATAACACACTAGAGGTATTCTTAAACTCACTTATGAGCTCACTCTTTCTAGTAAGGTTAGATACCCCATGAATAATTTTGTTTCCTACCACCGTTTGTCTGAATCAAATAAGTCATTTGTAAATCAATTATCTACTGTTGCTATTCCTAACAATATACAGGAAGTCTTGGCTGATCCACGATGGAAAAATGCGATGAATGAGGAAATGAAAGCCTTGCAACAAAATGAAACATGGGAATTTGTTGACTGTCCACTAGGAAAAAAACCAGTTGGATGTCGATGGATTTATGCTATAAAGTACAAAGCAGATGGCACAATTGAAAGGCTAAAAGCAAGATTAGTAGCAAAGGGCTACACTCAAACTTATAGGGTAGACTATACAGAGACATTCGTTCATGTGGCTAAACTCAACACAGTTCGAGTGTTGTTATCTCTAGTAGTAAACTTAGATTGACCATTACAACAACTTGACGTAAAGAACGTCTTCCTCCATGGAGAATTATCTGAAGAAGTTTATATGGAACTGCCACCAGGATGTATGGTTCCAAAGAAGCATAGTCAAAAGGTGTGTAAATTAAAGAAATCATTGTATGGCTTGAAGCAATCTCCAAGGGCATGATTTGGAAGATTTTCAAAGGCAATGACTGCTTTTGGCTATCATCAGAGCAATTCTAATCATACTTTGTTTCTAAAGAAACAACACGGTAAGATTACTGCTCTTATCATATATGTAGATGATATGATTGTTACTGGAAATGACCCTGAAGAACAGAAAGCTCTACAAAGCTATTTATTTGGAAAATTTGAAATGAAAGATCTTGGTCCTCTGAAATATTTTCCGGGGATAGAAGTTTCCAGATCAAAGCAGGACTATTTCTCTCCCAAAGAAAATATATCCTAGATCTTTTGCGTGAAACAGGCATGGAAGAGTGTCATCCTGCTGCTACTCCTATTGAAGAAGGATTGAAATTGTGTCTTGAGCCAAATCAAATACCGATTGACAAAGGAAGATATCAAAGGCTTGTAGGAAGATTAATGTACTTGGCCCATACAAGACCAGATCTTACTTATGCATTAAGTGTTGTTAGTCAGTACATGCATAACCCAGGAGAAAAACATATAAATGTTGTCATGCACATCTTAAGGTATTTGAAATCTGCACCTGGAAGGGGTATTTTGTTCACTAAACACACTGATTATCAAGAAATAAATGTATATACAGATGCAGATTGGGCTGGAGCCATATATGACAAGAGGTCTACTTCAGGTTATTTCACTTTTGTAGGAGGAAACCTTGTAACTTGGAGGAGCAAAAAACAAAACATGGTGGCTCGCTCAAGTGCAGAAGCTGAATTTAGAGGTATAACACTTGGTCTATGTGAAGCATTATGGTTAAAGTTATTGTTGGAAGATTTGGGATACCCTCCTAGGCAACCAATCCAGCTGTATTGTGACAACAAAGCTGCATGTGATATTGCCCATAATCCAATACAACATGATCGCACAAAGCATGTTGAAGTAGACAAATTTTTTATCAAGAAAAAGTTGGATAAGAAGATTTTAGAGTTGCCTAAGATCAGAACAGAAAATCAATTGGCTGATATTCTCACTAAAGCAGTTTTAAAACCAGTGTTCTCCAAATTTCTAAGCAAGTTGGATCTGACTGACATTTATGCACCAACTTGAGGGGGAATGTTGAGATTTCTAATTGATTCACTGTATAGTAAATTACCAAAGAGATTTCTAATTGATTCACTATATAGTAAATTACCAAATATAGGTTGATTTATTATACAGTGAATCAATTGTTACCAGAGATATATTCTCTCTACTGCTCTACATATATGATGTATTTTTCCTGTAATCATAAAAAAAAAATATCTTAGAATGCCATTTCACAATACCACCTTCCCACAAGGGTAATGCAGAACTCAACGAGCCACCCTCTTCATCCTCCATAATTGCGTTGCACCTCTGAAAGAAAGCAGACAAACTCCTTTCCCCATAAATCCCATCTTCAACCACCGAGAACAACACCGGAGTACCATTTATTTGAATCGACTTACTACACTAAACCATTCCCATGATATGTGTCATCACCAAGACTTGCACAATTCAAAGCCTTAGTAAAACCTACACAATTCTAATATGGCAAAGGTAACCCTCTACACACTAGCCAAGCCAGACGATTCGAGGGAACTAGAGACTCCTTCCAAGGTTGAATAGAGCTGAAAGTTTCACTCCACCAATTGTCATTTGAAGTCGAAACATCTTCAGGGTTTACATCCTCGAGCCCAAAAATTAAAACCGAGTCACTGCTGAAGGGTTTAACCTTAACTGAAACCAATTCCTGCAGATAAAAGCCCTCCTACACTGACCTCATAAGCTTCGGATCCTTAAGATACCCAACCGCGCACCGGCTAAGCCACTCAACATGGGAATCCTCAACAGACCAGGTGGGACTACCCATAAAGTCCTTGGCACGACCCTTCTGATCTTGCCCCACTCCCCTACCAAATGGAGTATTCAAAGGCTTCCTAGAGCATCACCTCTAGAATATTCCTTCTGAACAACCCCAGCCTGGAACAGAGGAAGGTTAACCCGCAGCTTAACATTCCCAATAACGATTTGATCCAAATCCTTCTCCAGCCACCTTGGATTTTTCACCCTAAAGAATCGAACAAAACCAAACTGAGCATTGTCACGCCTTCGATGCCCACCCAAAAAAATACCCCCAACTTTAACCATCTCCTAAATATCTTAAGCAAAGCTTTCTCATCAAAACTAAAAGGAAAATGCGAGAAATAGAAGGTGGTTAGCTCCCCAGACCCCTCACATCGAGTATGCGCTGCCATACTCCGCCTATCGGAGAACCCCCCTTCCCTCCCCGTCCCTCTCACTCTATCTCCCTCTCATAACTCTCTCATTAGTTAGTGGCAAGATTTAAACTTTATATAGTCAAATGGATACGAGCAAGGGGTAGAGATGGCAACGAGGGAACCATGACGGCATTGACTCTCCCATCCTACTCCCTAAAAAGTGTCGGGTGAGATGGATATATTAAAGGTGGTATGAAAATTTAATCTTCATCCATATCGTGTATATTCAGGTTTAGGTATACCTCTATTATATTATTTTTATAATTTAAATTCAAGTTTACTTATAATTTATTAAATAAATTATATGTTAAGTTATTAAGTATATTTAATTTATTAAATAAATTATAAGTTAGGTTATTAATTATATTTTAGTTTTAATGGTCTACAGGGATGTGAATTTATACATAGATATGTAAGATTAATATATATATATATATATATATATATATATGAAATTTTGTTTAACATAGAAACGAAAGAGGGGGCAATGACCAATAAACCTACCACCTTCCCTGATTTGTTTAGGCAGGGATGGGAGCGAGGATGAGACGTGGACCAACATGTGGTTTTCCCCATCAAAATCGGGACAAGAACAGGGTAGTATCCACAAGGCGGACGTGATTGGCATCCCTAGTGAGGGACTTGTGGTCAGGAAACATTAGGGATGGTCTAAAAGATGGAAGTGATGCATTATTCTAGAAGGAAATGTGGTCAGGGGACTAGAGGTTATGTGATGGGTATCACCGATTGTATGGCTTAGTAGTTAATCGGAATGTGCTAATTAAAGTAATGAGAAGATTAAGGCTGGGGTGGCAATAGGCATGGTGTAGGAGTCTATTTTTTTGTGTTGGAAAGAGGAAATGTTGGAGGATTTGACAAAGAATTTGGAAAAGGTTGTAATGCAAGAAAGCACCTAATAGTTGGGTGTGGGATATGGAAGGTTCTAGTCAATACACACTATCTTTTCCGTACAAGGCATTAATAAGAGGACCACCTATACAATCCATTATTTCTTCAAGTCAGCATGGGCAAATGAAGTTCCTTCAAAGATCCAATTACTGGTGTCACAACTGGATGCAAAGAGGCTTCCAAAAGGTGCAATTTATTGCGATGAAGAATGTAACATCCTAAATTTATATATATTATTTACAACATAAATTCTCTTAAGCATTTATTTAAATTATTATTATCTATATTCTCAAATACTAAGATATAAAATTTTCATTACATTATACTCAATATTAGAGTATACATTACAACACTTACAAAGTTCAATGCAAAAGATACAATGGTACATATAGTCATACCTCATACAAAATAGCTACACTATATGACATGTCTCTATTAAAACTTAACTATTACAAAACTCATGCATAACATAACTCCAATAATAACAACTTAGTCTTTCTTAGTAAAATTTGCGCATACTTAGAACATAGGTACTAGTTTCGGTCAATCCATACATTTAGCTTTCTTAGAAGTCTAACTTATATACATATACATGCTCTGCTACATAACTTAAACTATTTTCTATACAAAAAATAGTAACTTCGATGTTGCCACTTGTCCACCATGAATCCTGCTAATTCTGATATCCACTGCCACATTGTATTTGCTCCCGTGCAAAGCACGATCATCACAGTCATACAAAATACCCACACAATGCAAGGGTAAGCTCATGTATTATAAATCAACATAAACATAATATACAATTACATTTATATTCAATCTTAATCGCAATAATGATAACTCAACTAATATATCACCCTTATGCTTCATCTGAACATAAGCATTCACAATCAATCAATTACATTTATGCTCCACCTAAACATAAGTACTAACAACCAATCAATCACACTTATGTTCCACTTGAACATAAGCACTAACGACATTCCACTTACGCTTTCCAGAAAACCTTTATTGGGTAGGACACCAAAACAGCTACAAACTTCTCACATCAAAGTCTAGAGTCTAAGTGACCCTTCTGACAACCAACCGAAGTTAGTAGCCTACTCATCCAACATCGTTGCCTAGAGTTTGTTTGACCTTATAACACATAAATGTTGTACAAGTATATTCCTTAGGTACTTCTAATGCAAAACTACTAGTGTACTCTCCAACAACGAAGTACTTACATTGGAACCTCTAATGCAAGACTACAAGTGTACTCCCCAACAGTAGAGTACTTACATTGGAGTACCAAAATCACAATGCAAGACTACAGGTGTACTCTCCAACAAAAAGTACTTACATTGACCTTATCAGTGTCACTAATTCACTGCTCAACACTCATATTATTAACATATAGGCCACATTCAAGGCTAAGTTATCACCTGTAATCGCCTACATTCAACAAGTTCAACAACATCTCATCATCATTATGCATTACAACATATGTATTATAACACAACTATGATCAACATCATATTAACAACAACATTAAATGCTCATAATATACAAAAAACACTTCAATTCATCAATTTCATCAAAATCAACATCATAATAACTATCTCTCAGCATTTGCAAAGAACAACATTTCAAACATCAATATTTTCAATACAACCAATTTCATAAAATCATAGCATTCAATTCAAAAGTTCAATCAATTATTTCCCGACAATCTTACAACCTCCAAAACCATAATTCTTAAACAGATAACAACATTAACAAAATATCATTTTCACTACATAAACAACTTTTCACAATAATCAAATTCATACATTAATCACCTCAAACTATCAATTTCACATAACATTCAAATTCATATCAAAAACTAAATTACCATAACTTGTTAATATTAACACCCTTCTTTTTCATTTTCTCTTCTCCATCGTCAACATATACACACATTCTCTTTGAAACGCCATTTTCTCTTCCTTTGCATGGGTGAAGATTCGCTGACGAAATCTCTTTCATTGCTCTTGATTCTAAGAGATAATCAATGTCGGTAAGTCCAATCATAATTCCTCAAATATTTTTCCTTTGTTTCCAATCCTATTATTCTCTTTGATTAAAGATTTTCTTTAAAGTCTTAATTTCTAAAGTTCCTGTTTGATCTAGAATTGTTGCTAGGTTTCTGAGTAATTTCTCCAGGTAAATTCTATTTTTTTTAGTTGAGTTAGCTTTGGAAGAGAGAAATAGGTAAGGGAAGCTAAAACCTTGATTTTTATTTGAGAAGTTGAAATTTTGTGAACCTAGAATTAATGAAGTGTAATTTATTAAGGTTTTGAACTAAGTTTGATTGTCAAGTGAAATTGTTTATATTGGTGAAATTGATAATTGAATATTACTTTTATAATTGAGTTGAATATAATGTTTTAGTATTAATTTTGATGGTGATTGAAATTGTGATGTAATGCATATTATTGAGATACATGATGATGAGGTGTATATTGATTTGTTGAATGTCGGTAGTTACAGGAGGTAACTTAGTCTTGGGTGATGTATATATATATGCAATATGCATATGTCTGTGATGTGTATTGAGTTGCGGTCGCATCTAAGGTTAATGTAATATGAATACCAGATATGCAAGTGGGGGTAATTTGTGGTTTTACATTGTGATCTCGGTACTAGATATACAAGTGGGGGTACCATTTGGATCTACTTAGACAATAGATGTATGTCATAAGAGTCAAGTAAACACTAGATGATAGTGTTTTGCATCTAGATGTATGTCATTAAATGAGTATGTTGAGGCTTCAATTTGTTGTCAAAGGGGTTAGGTAGATCCCAAGCACCAATTGTGAAAGGTCTTGGCCACCTTGATGTACGAGCTCAAAACGTAATACGGACGCCTCATGTCGAGTAATTATATGGTGTGGAGTATTTATGTTCAAGAGGAGCATAAGTGTAATAAATTGATTGTAATGTTCATTTCATGTTTGATTGAATTCTTATACGTTTACGCTTGCATTGTATATGTATTTTGTATGATTGTGATTATGTGTTTTGCACGGGAGCAGATTATGGAGATAAAGTTGAGGGACAAGATGCTTTGGGTTGAAGAATGTGAGATTATGCTCTATAGTTGGATGGTGTCATCTTTCTATTAATTATGTACCTAAGGGAATCATGTCTGAAGTATTTTTGTGTAGATTTGTAAAAGCATGACTATGTATTGAGTTATGTTATGACTGAATTTCGAATAAAAGTTATGTTTAACTTGAAGAATGATGTAATATGAATCTATATAAGTATGATGTTCGTAATCACTTAAATGAAGTTTAGTATAAGTATTGATGTATAGATTGTATGTTAACAGGGCTGAGTTGAATTTGACAACAGAGGTTCAACTATCTATAGAGTTTCGTTGGGCAGTGTGTCTTGCCCAGCAAGAGTTAGCCTCTATTAAGCCTATTTTTCATCTTTGTGCCTAGCGATAGATTTAGCCCAACACAAAGTTGTTTAGAGTTGGAATTAAATGATATTTACGCCCAGTGAGAAGTCTCGCACAGTGGAAATTGCTTTCTATTTAGAATTAAATAAGGTTTTTTGCCCAGCAACATGTCTCGCTGATACTGGGATAGTCTGATACAGGGTCCTCGTTGGGCGAGCTACCCTAGATCTCACTAGGTGACGAGGTTCGCCAAGCGAGTTGATGTTGTGTATGTTATGATGTATCTTGTTTGAAATTTTCAGTTACACTAAAATGTGTGCTATGCTAGAATGATGGTATTGCGAAGAAATTTTATATTTAAGTCTTTTGGATTATAAGTTACATGAGGAGTTAATTCAGTGTGCAATAAGAGTTTAAATAGTATTAATACTTCTTGGGATGTGATGAAAGAAAGAAAGAAATAAATAAATATAATCTCATTCTTAATTATCATAACTAAGGTATTTATTTATTGAATTTTAAATTTAAATTCAAATATTTAAAGTTATCAACCATATGCAAATTTATTTAGCCATCAAAATAACAAAATTTGTGCATCACTTGTAATTGTAAAACTTATTTGCATACTAATAATTTAAAAATTAAATATTAAAATTTTAAATTTTACATATATATATATATATTTATATTTAGGAGTCAAGTGTCACGTGTCACTATTAAAACTCATTTTAATTTTCTTATTGTTACATCTTACCTTTTTTTTTAATAATCAATATTATTACAAAAAATTGTCCAATTATCAACAGATATCAAGTATGAGTTGGACAATATTTTATACATTGTTTCATGTGATCACATGTTAAAATTACTTTTATTTTCTCAAAATTAATCATAGTTACTATCATTAGAGTTGAAATATTAGAGTTTAAATTTCAAAATTATACAAATAACTATCTTAATGATAATAATTAGAAATACAATCATATTTATTTTTATTAAAAATATGTTTTTTCAATTTTATTTGAAACTGGTCATACCGTTATTACCTAAATACTTTAAATTCAACCAAGAATTACCTCTATAAATCATTTATTGGATAAGGAGATGGAAATTTGCTGCATTTTATAACTAAAATTTGTTATTGAATCTATATATATATATATGTGTGTGGTATTTGGAAAATCTGAAGTTATGTTTCAAATTTATACACTCTTATTAGGATCAATGTATACCCGTGGCATTATTTAGAAAATCTGAAACGAAAGCAGATTTGTTAACAAATTTTAATATTTTCAAATTAATTTATGAAAGGAGACTTGTTAACAAACTTTTATATTTTCAAGTTAATTTATATATATTTTCCAAAGATCATATCATTTTTTTATAATAAAAATTGTCTTCCGTATCTTTTCCATAATGCCTAAATTATAACCATCCAAATAAACTTATCTGATCGTTAGTCTTAATGTTATTGGGCTAGTTTTGATATTATTAGTTGTGTTTATATAACAGTATTGCCCTTCTTCCTTTCACTTCGGTTTCTCACTTAGTTTTCAGGTGAAGTTGAACTGAACAGAAAAATGGCACTTGAAGTGGTTAGTTTTCTATTCTTTATTATTATTTCCTCTAATTTATTTTCTATTTATTGATGACTTTTTTTACTCTCTTATGCATTTGAACCCAACACTATTTTGACTGTTAATTGTTCTATGTGGCAGGTAATCAACAAAACCTTTTATCAAATTATAGATAAAATTTGGTATAAATTTGATACAACCATTCACTTTATCAATCAAATATGATCTTCGTTAATCAAGCTCTCCATACTTTAGAATCTGAGTGAGAGTATTATTCAAATGTTTTCATTTCCTCACTGAAGGTTAGACTTTTTCTATGGTATGAATTGTTCTTTTTTCTTTTTTAGGTTCGAAGAAAGTAAGGGATAAATGTAGAGGTTTTGATATTATTGGGTTAGCAATATTGGTCTTCTTTCCCTCACTTCGGTTTCTCACTTCAGTTTCCAAGTGAAGTTGAATAGAAAACGACACTTGAATTGGTTAGTTTTTCTATTATTATTGCCTATAATTTATTTTCTATTTATTCATGATTTTTTTTTACTCTCTTATTATGCATTTCAATCCAGAGAGGATTATTTGGGCATTGGGCTACAACAATTGAGAAGATTATTTGGGATCGTTAATTTTACCAACAAAAGCGGTTTATTTTCCGTGGTCAAAACTGTTTGGATAGCCTTCAAAAACTAAGTATTCAATTCATTACAATTAATTTCATTATTCCTCCTACTTGCTTAATTATTATTATTAACATTTCTTTCACTCACAGTCAGCTTGACATCCTTACAATTTTGTTATTAGATTCTCATTTCTTCGCTTCAACCTATTTACCAGATTCCTGGTAAGTTTTCGAAAAGTATATATTTATGATCTGATTTTGAATTGGGTGTACTAAAGTTGAAGTGTGTGGCTGTATTTCCAAATAGGAAGAAAGAAACAAGAACTCTTGTGGTTGTCACACGATGGTCCTCTCCTTTCTATTATTTTATCCTTTGTGATTGCATACAAAATAAATCTTCATGAGCATCACATGAGGGACTACAGAGTAGAGGTATTGGGACGAATAAAAAGAGGTAGCTTGAATCCTAGCTCAGTGCATCAGTAACAATGTGAGTGACAAATTAAATACTATTAATACTATGTGAGGGAAATGTAGAGAGAGGATTAATAGTATTTAATTTTTTTATTTTGGGTTTGTTATAAAATTTGTTAATATTTCTGCGTTAGTGAAATAGACTGATTCGTTGCACTGTTTAGTTTTAGCAATTCTTTTAATTGAACGATGTTTTGAACTAAATGATTACATAATTTTTTTGGGGATTTGTTTGTCAGGTTGTGTTTTGATGCTTTCTTTGATTAGGAAATCATTAGTATTATCTTTTTTTTCCTACATTTGATATTGTGGATATGGCATTTTTTATAAGCCTAAAGAAATGAATACATGATATTTTCGAAATATATTTTAAACTGAGCATATTTTAATTTAAGTAAAGAACTCGCAGTATTGGTCTACATATGTAATGTAAATTGATAGTTATTACATACTACATATTTTAATAATACTTTAACTATTTTTATGATAGTACATATTTACATTATATACGTAATACGATAATGTGTTACATCTTAAATAACATCCAAAATATACATATATGACAAATAATACCCTTTCTCAATGTAATGCATATTGAACATATTAGTTGTTCATATGCTTATGTACCTTTATATATGTATATATTAATATACTATTTACTGTCAAAATAGTCTTACATACTTCCATACTGTCCATGTTAATGTGTTATTAGTTGTAAATATATAGCAGTATCGGCCTTTCACATATTCTCAAGTATTCGTCAACTATTTATTTTTATATTATTAAGTTTTATGCTATTTATTTTTACATTAATAGGACTAACGAAAAGATAGGTGCGATAGCACCCGCATATTCACATTTGTATTTTTATTTGATATATTTAATTATGTAATTTATAAATAATTATTATTTTATATATTTTTTTAGTTATTTATATGATATTGTTTTATATTTTTTTTGTTAAGTGGTATTGTTTTATATATTATTAAATCCAAGTTAAAATACTATACAAAAGTATATAAAATAATAATTATTTATAAATTACATAATTAAATATATCAAATAAAAATAAAAATGTGAAAACATAGACACAATAACACCTGTGTTTTTGCTTTTCGCTAGTAATAATAATACTAATATATACTAATTTTTTAGATTGTGTAAATTACAACTTTAACTTTCATACATTTGTGTCATTTGTCCATCTTAAAAAGACATTTTAGTTTTTCGAGATTTTATTTGATACTCTCACTTTTTTGTTTGCAACTCGCATAATATCTATTTTTTTTTTAATGTTAAATATTTTTAGTTGTAACATAAACTACAAATATATAATAATTGTATATACACCCTAAATTTAGGTTAAAGCATGATGAAAATATGTTAAAATTTGAAAGATTATTTTAAACATTGAGGAGTGCAAATAGCAAATGAGAAAATATAAAACCAACATTGTCTCATATGACAGTGCTAAGAACATCATAAGTAGACTTGAAACCTATTCGGAGTATAGTACCAAATGAATTTATCATTTCCCAAATAACTTTTGAACTAATTTTAATATGATAAGAAATTTTTAAAATCAGTTTATTTTAAAATTAAATTATAGAAAAAACTATAACTAATTTTTAAAATTAGAAACCAATTATTATTTTGGTTTATTGCAGTCTATAGTTGCAACTTTTACAAATTTGCATTTTATAACCCTCAATATTTTGTATTAAGGGTGTATCCAGTTGAGAATTTAAAATATTATTTTGAATAGAAAAATCTTGTAAATTTTATAAAACTCAATAGATTTTATGGTTTGGGTTTTAATAGATTGTAAAATCAATTCATATAATTTAAAAGACTCTATGAATTTATAAAATTTTAATGGATTTTATATAATTTTAGAAAATATTCAAAGTTACAACTTACAAGGGTCCATTAAAAAAGATAACGATAAATTATAAAGTTTGAGTAAGGAAAATATTTGAAGACATGTTTAAGGTTTTTTCTAATAAAATTTCAAAACTTTAAAAAGTTATAACCAATTTTTGTTTCTAATTTTTTCGTGCAAAATCAATTTAAAGACAAATGCTATGATGGAGGTGGTGACATTCGCAACAATAGAGATTGCAACAATGGTGGTAGACTGGTGGTGGTGGTCTAAAATCAACTTAAGGCTCAAGTATTTTTTTAAAGGCCGAAGTAGTTAAGGCAAGTCAATTTCTCATAGCACCCCCTCATTTGCTATACACACCCTCTTAATGTTTATAATATTTTGTAAAACTCCAAAACACCTTCACCCTCTTCTATCGTAAGTTTTTTTTACAAAGCATCACCTAGCTTCACGGTTGCACACACACCTCTACTCACCTCTTTAAAAGAGCAGTTTCACTCTTTTGGAATATACTTGGTATAAGAAGTTCCTAAAAATAGAGGTGAAAAAATATATATGTTCGAAAAGGATGAGAGTGCAAAATAAAGAAGCCAATATAATTTTTCAAAGAGGTTAGTAAAGTTGCATGTGCAGCCTTGGAGCTAAGTAATACTCTGTCAAAAAACTTAAGGTAAAAGAGGGTGAGAGTATTTTGGAGTTTTGCAGAAAATTATGAACATTGAGGAGTGTGAATAGGAAACGAGGAGGTGCTAAAAGAAATTGTCTTAAGGCAAGTGCTTTAGACCCAAAAAATATTTTTTAAGAATAATATACTTCTAAAAAAGTAAAATTATATTTAAAAATAGTTTTTCATTAAAATAGTTAAGTGATCATTAACCGTTTTTTGGTACTACAAATAACATTTAATAAGTAGTAACTTTCTCCTAATAAATAATAGTCTTTTTTATTTTTTTTAAAAAGAGAGTATATAGCTTAATAGCAAAATAAATTGGATAATTTAAATTTTTATCTGCTATTTAGTTCTTACAGGTATCTTATTTCTTCCATTATGTGAGTACTTCCTACTTATTCAATTCTTTTTATATCTTGTTTGTTCTATTTTGACATCTAATTTGAGTGTTTTTAGTCAATATCTAATTAATTGTCTTATCTATTATTGTGTCATTGTGTGTTTAGCAACTTAATTTTGAAATTTTGTTAGGAATAATTATTTGGTATGAGATATTATCTGCCGTTAACCACATTAATAAAAATTTACAATAAAAAAATACGTCTATTGAAGAGGCTATTGAATAATTATAAGGTTTTCTTTCATTTTTTGAAAGATACTGAAAAAATTAATTTGAAAATGCACATACTTGCTAGAGAAGTTTATTTTGAAATGGATATAGAACCTAAGTTTTGTAACAAGATATATTAGTTTTAGAAAAATTTTACATTGACATTCAATCACAATCCTTAATTTATGCTAAGTTTGTTAACTTTACATCTATTGTATAAGTTTTTAAAATCAATAAGCTATTTGTGTTTAGATATACAAATTTAAAAGCACTTACATGAAAATAAAGTGTTTGAATATATATATAGAGAGAGAGAAAAAAAGGGGGGGAAGGGAGGGAGAGAGAAGGCAAGGAAGATATTTAGTAACAAGTTTTAATTATAAGAGATAAAAAAAGTGAGAGGTGAAAATCGAAGGAAGTATGAATTTTTCATAAAGTCAAAACAATTTTTTTTTTCAAAAAGCTACTCTAAATAGCTTATTCAAATAAGTTTAAGACAGTTTATGGATCATATATAAATGTTTTTATAAATTTATCCAAATACTTGTATAAGTACTTATATAATAAGATAAACTCAAATAAGCTGTAAATAAACTCTTCCAAATAGAGTCTATATTTATTTTCATAATTAAATATTTTAAAAAAATTTATAAGTTTAAAAAAATTATCAACCAATTGATACTCTCAATTATATAAAAAGAATAAATATTTTCTAAATGCATATATAACTTACGTATTAATGTTAACTACTCTAGTATCAGTTGCTTTAGTTGAAAAGAAATTTTCAAAGTTAAAATTAATAAATACTTACTTAAAATTAACAATATCTCAAGCAAAGATTAAACAGATTAACATTGTCTATTAAAAATGTTAAATTAGATTAATTACAATAATTTTATAAATAATTATCCATAAAAAATTTCCAAAATATAAAATTTTAAATGAAATTATTATTTTTTATAAATATTTTTATTAATAAAAAAAATCTCATCCTTAAGTTTGCTAGGCCCAAAAATTTGAGTCACTCCCATTGTTGATAATAGTATTAATGGTGGTACTAGTGGAGTCTAGTTACATTAAATGGTAATAGTAGTTTGATTATGGTGTTAGCAACAAATGGTCAATGATAGTGTATGCAATGGCAGTGAAACCGAATTGAAATAAGGAGTGATCTAAAAAAATAAAGTTCAAGTAAAATCTCAAGGTTTTAGTGAAGATTGTTTTATCACAATTTTCTATTAAAAATTATCATATGAAGTAAATTGAAATCTATTTTGAACAACATTTATCAAATCTTAGAAGTCTTTTGATTACTACAAAACATTTTTTATATTCTTTACAAATATTTATTAAATATCACAATATTTTTTATATTAAAAACAATCTTTTAAAAATCCTAATTAATACATCTCTAAAATATTTTGATTTTCAAATTTTAGATTTTCACAATTAATATTCAAATTACTGGTGAATTATAAAAGTTTAGCATCAATGGGTATTTAAAAGTAATTAGTCTTATGTTTATTTGAGCAGTAATTATGAAAATTTAAAAATTAAGATCAAACTTATTAATTTAAAAGTTGAAAATTATAAATTATAACTTTACAAAAAGCTGGAAATTATAAAGTAATATAGTTAAGCCTTTTTTTTTAATTTAGTACTAAAAATCAATCCAAACATAACTGCACTCTATGATTGTTTATGAAAAAAACAGTGAAATAGCAATGCGATTTAACACATCACTTTTATGGTAAAATCTATGGGAATTCCATATGGTCTATTTTTCTAATGGACTTTAATTAGTAACCCTAAAGGTCTTAAACAAATATACTTAATGGAAACGACAAAGTAACCGGAGATTCCCCACCCATTTTTTAGCTTCATTAACCCTTTGAAGGTACACAGGACCGTTGCAGAAATTAAATAGATTCCCCGTTTTATAAGAGTACCATCTTGCAAAGCCCTTACTTTTTGTATTGGAGGTTACAGATTTAACTTTTTGTGGTTAATACCTTGCTGTGTATGCATCCATCCTTCCACATAATCCAAGCTAAATATAACAGTAAATTAAATAGTTATAAAGAGGGTGTTTGAACAGGAACAGTAATTGAGTTTCACTCAATCCACACTCGGGAGCTGATCAATTAATTGCTCACTCACAGTCACATACACATCCCTGTTAATTAATTTGCTATACGGTGAAATTGATGCAGTCACACTCCAGCATGGAAAAAAATATTTTCTAAGAACTTTTATTTCCTTAAAAAATTCGCAGCAATCGATAACAATACATAATATATAAGAGACGCAGTTGACTGGAGCCTATTTATTCTTGTAAAACACATGTATTGTCCTTTGTTCACAAAATTCATAGCAATAGATGAAAATACATCCAAGAGGAACATGAAGAAGTTTTTATAATGCTTTTTTCTTTGTCATGTTGTGTCCGTTTCCTCTTTCTCATGATTGCTCCAAAAAACAGAAGAAAACCTGAAACAGCTAGCAGTCTCAGGCCTAGGTCAGATTAATATTAAAAAGATTTTGAATCAGCCATGGCCACCAATCACTAGCCCCAATAACAAACAGCTTTTACTAAGCAACATCGTACGTACGTCGACCATTTGATTATTCTGCGACAGCTAGTGTCAACTCAACTAGCAATATTGCATGCTAAAAAATTGGTACGATAATCGATCGAATTATCAAATAAATCCTATATCCATAAATAATATTCCTTGCAGTGAAAGACTGGAAAGAATCACAACATCAATATAATACAACCCATTTGCATGTATAAATAACCGTGTAAGAAAAAATGAAGGTCTATTAATTCTAGGGGATTCACCTGAGTAAAACATATGGTATTTTTTTTTATTTATTTATAAACTCTTCTAAATCTAAGATATTTGGGAGTTATTTCCACTTATGAAACTCCGGTTGTTCCTGTTGCTTAATCCTTTTGAAAACCCCTTCGATGGCAACATCAAAGGCATCCTTTACACCCTCTAATCCATTTCTGGTGTTGGCGTAAACCAACCTGGGAATGTACTCAATCACTTTATCCCTCATTTGCCTCACTTGATCCTTGGTGAATTTCTGGAGCACGTTTTTCACAGTTAATGTTCCATTCTTCACCGCATTCCGGTCTATGTAAACCGAGTAACTTCCCGGTTCACCCGGCAAGAACCAGTCGTACTGCAGGTAGGCGGTTCGGCGCCAGAAAAAAACAGGGATCGAACCGGCCACCATGCAGTCGAAAATGGAGCGGCGAGTGAAGCTGTCCCCTCTGGGCTGCAAGCAGAAATCCGAGTCGAGAAACGTTTCGAGAATCGCCGAAGTGCCGTTGGAGCAGCTGGTCCCGGTGCAGTTGACGGTGCGGCAGGAATCACCGGAGTCGCGGCACTGACTCAGCAGAATGCCCCGGAAGTCGTTGCGGATGGCGCGGCGAGGTGCGCCGGCGAAGCAGAAGAGAGCGTGGCGTTGGCGGTCGCGGACGAAGGTCTGCCAGCGCGTGATGTCAGATTTGGAGCGAGGGTGGAATCCGGTGGGGTAGGGAACACCGACATCGAAATAGTCCCACGGGTTACGCTCTATGAGAAGGCGCGTGATGTTTCTCATAGCTGGGTTGTGGATGCAGCTAGAACCCCAATCGCGGTCGTTGGAGCGGCGAAAATCCCACGTGATGCGGCCCATGGTAATGAAGTGATCCCAGCCGTATGATCTTTGAAAAAAGGGTTGGTGCTGAATCCAGCGAAGCATCATGTGGCAATGGAGATCGCGTTCCTCTGAGGTGAAGTTGAACCAGAGGTACTTGCCAACGGCAAGTCCAGCATAGAAGGGGATGTAGAAGGCGGTAGCGGATTGCGGCTCCATAACCCGGCACTTATGGTTGATTAGTCTGTCGTGGAAGATGATTTCGGTAACGAACTGATCGGTCCAGTGCCAGGTGGGGAGGAGGTCGTCGGGGACGATGCCGGCGAGTTCGGGGGCGGAGCGGCCGAAGGCGTGGTTGGAGAGGGCGTCGCAGCGGGAGGTCCAGGGGTTGAGGTTGTCGCAATTTTGGAGGATTTGGAGGTTGAAGGTTTGGGGGAGGTCGTAGACGAATACCTTGCCGGAGCGGCATTGGTGTTGAGTGCGAGTGGAGTGGTGAACGGTGGCGGGGAGAGGTGAGGGAATTCGGGAAGGGAAGCTACGGAGGTTGCAGAGGAGAAGGATCTGGATGAAGAGGACAATGAAGAGGATCCATGTGCGAGGGTTTTGAGGGGAGAAATGGGGTTGGAGAACCAAGCTCAGGGTGGTTTTCGCGTTAACTGTTTTTGATTGCCCTTCCCCTGCCGCTGATTTGGTAAGCATGAGAGAGACAATGGGCAAGAACGGGTATTCCGACCGTAAAACTGGGGGTTGCGTGGAGGAGTATCGGAATGACAAAACTGCTGGGTTTAAAACGTGTGTACGTCTTGTGTGACCACTGTGAACAACATCATGGGATCATATGCCCCTCACACGTGTCACCTCGGATTACCGTCTTCGGTAGCAACCGACAACACATTCAGTCTAAAAGGGACGCGTGGCCTCCTTTCTTTCAACTCTTATGCTTCTATTTTGCTCTCCTCTATGTTAAATCGCCCCCCCTTACCTTCAACACTCCACACCGTACTATACTAACTACTGCTCTTCTTTTTCTTATTCTTTTTTCCAGTAAAAATAAATATCCCCTCTTTGCCCAACTACACTCACACAATTTTACGAATAAATTTAAGTACATATACTCTAATCAACTCTTCCCCTTCTACTCTTACTTAGAATTCCGTGCCGGTGGAGATGATCATCATACATTTATTTTGTATTTTCAAATTTTAAATATTTAAAATAAAAGTTTAATGACTCTCAATCATAATTTTATGTAACTTTTAAAATATTAATTAATAAATTTAACAAATTTATTATGAGTTAATAAAATATTTACGATGACAATATAACAGTTAAACTCTTAAAATAATTATTTTTATTTTTATAATTCCATCAATTATTGATCATCTAGAAATAATTATATATAGGTATGAGTTTAATTAATATATATATATATATATATATATATATATATATATATATATATATATATATGATAGTATAAAGATTTTTATAATATTTAATTATTATTTTTTTATTTATAGTAAAATTGTTGATTTTTTTTATTGCTATTCTAAAAATTATGTAAATAAAAAATTATAATTAAATATTAATATAAAAATTTTTCATACTAATTAAATTTTATATATGTATCCTTTAAATATTTAATTGAATAAACATTTAGATAACTAAAACTCTAAGACGTGTATAGACAAATTACATTCTCATTGTGGCCACTCTAAGAAGTTAAATATTGAATAAACGAAAAAGATAATTGAATACAAGGGGGAAACATAACTTATAATGAAAAAGAACTTTAAAATCTACCTTTAATAGTTTTAACACAGCTTTTTGTTGACTTATTAATAAACACAATCTTCCAATCATGAGTCTTACACATTGTTTTTTTGTTGCTTTTTTTTATTTTATTTTATTTACATACAAAAGGTTCTCTTACTGTACATGTCGGTGCCTGAATTGGATAGATAATATATGAAATGTTATAAATATTTAATTTTTATTTAACTTTTTCTCTTCACATCTTTTAAATATTTATGTTAGAGGTTCTTTAAAAGAATATATTATAATTTGGTTTCATCATTTTCCCCCTTTTGCCAAGGATTAGTTTGGAATTATAGTAAGTGGATAGAAGAGATTGAAATGGATTTGTTTTTTTATAAAATAAATGACCTGTTCAATTGTTTGTACCTTCCAAAAGAAAAGAAAACAAAAAAAAAAATACAATATAGATCTATTATTTTTACATTCTTTCCCTTTTGTACAGAAAAAAAAAACACAAAATTAAAAGCGCATTAGTGGGATCAGTATTCTAATATTTAAAATTAAAAAACTCATTCTTTCCATTATTTATAAATCTGTTTTTAATATTCCAATATTTAGAATTAAAAACTCATTTTTATAGTGTAATCTTAAAATAATTTTTAAAAATAGGTTTGTTTTTAAAAAAACTAAAAAATGAATAACTGTGAATAATTTTAATTTTCTCAACTTTGTATTTTCATTTTAAAAAGTTAAAACACGCCAATAATATTTTTTTATGTTTTTCATTTATTAATAACACTTTTATAAATATGGACAAATATTTTTATTTTTACATTTTCAAAATAGTTTTTAAATAATATTTATTAAAAAAATTATCTTCTTTTATAAAATAATTTTTAAAAAAAAATTAAAACTCTTTTCAAAAACTAAAAAATAAAATCAAACCTAATTTATTCTTATTTTTAAACAACTTTATTCAATAAAGGTAAGGTCTTGCTTTTCATAATAGGTTATAATAAGTTGAATTAAATAAAAAGAGAAATTAAATTTAAGTTTGACTATGATTAATAAATCAATTAAGGAATGATTAATTGTATTAATTATATTGATATCGTATATTGTTTTGGGAAATTAATTGTATTATGGAAGTTTAGTGGAATTAGTTCGGTGTGAGAGAAAATACATTTATATATAGTGCTTTGATTACAAATATTTAGAAACCTAATTATGAGAAGAGATTATGGTTAACAAGTTAGAATTTCCAACCACAACCTCTACTCCTTTTTCCTTTCTCCTTTTATTTCTTACTCCTTCTTCCTCAGTCCTTCTCTTTCACTTTCTGTGTCTCACGTCTGTCTCTTATCTCTCTCTTCACCTTAAATTCCTCTTCCTTTGCGTGTTGCCCTTGATGGAACTTGACAAATTTCTTCCATTTCTCCTAATTTCAAGTGTTGATAATCATAGGTATGCTTTATCCTATTTCTTTAAGTCTTTTTCTGTTTGTTTTCACTTCAATCGTTTCCATTGAAGGAAAATCCTCCTTAAAATCCCAAATATCTTAGGTTTTTTTTGGAATTTTTAATAGGTTTTGAGTGAGCTTTGCGATTGGATTTCTATTTCTCTTCAAATTCAATGGGAACAATGAGAAATAGGCAAGAAAAGCTAAATTTTTAGTTCCAATCTAAAAAGGAATTGTAATCTGAGGATGTTTTATTATTACTGGTTGTGATTGATTGAGATTTAGTTCTAAAATGAGTTTTGATTGAATTGTTTGTTACTTGAAAATAGGGAGAAATTGATACTATGGATGATGGACCTAAGTCTTAAATGAAACTATGTTGGTATGATGTTGTCAAGCTTGTTGAATGTGATGCATGTTGAGATTATGGTTAATGGGTTGGTTACAGTTGGGTAACTTAGCCTTGATTGTGATGTATGAGATGTATTGAGTTAGGAATAAGACTAAGGTCAATGTAACATGTGGTACCAAATATGCAAGTAGGGGTACCTATGTGAATTATAGTGCGATTTTGGTACCATAAAAGTAGGGGTACCTAAGAATATACTCAAACAATAGTTGGTTTGTCATCTGGGTCAAGTAGACACTAGATAAAAGTTAGGAGTTGTCAGATGAGTATGCATAGACTTAATTGGTTGTCATAATGGATCAGGTGGACGTCAAACACCAATTGAGATAAATCATTAGGTCGCATTAATATCCGAACTCAATAAGTCTTTTCGGAAAGTGTCTTGTTAGGTGATTGTGAGTACTTATGTTCAGAGGGGCATAAGTGATTGTGAGTACTTGTGTTAAATCTGTGAACATTAAATTGTATTGTTTTAATAATTATACGTATTTATGATATTATATGCTTACCCTTACTTATATGTGTATTTTATATGATTATGATGACACATCTTGCAAGGGAGAAAATAATGTAAGAATCTGTTTATTTAATAGGTTATAAATTCGTAGAATAAATAGTGTAGGGAATTAAATTTTAAGTTTTTACTTTTTTTTAAGAAAATTTAAGTTTTTACTTAAATTACTAATTGATTTTAAATGTGATGAACTTATTGGTTGTGTTGATACTATGTGGTTGTATTCGATTGATGGTAGATGGATACGGAGGTGAGAATAATTATTATTCTTTTATTTTGAAAAGTTTTAGTTGAGTTTCGGGAAGTTTCTTTATAATCTGCTATCGGAAAGAACAAGTTGCATTTAGCAAACTGATCTTTCTAAATAAACCTTGGGGATATAAAAACTTTTTCTTCCTTATCTTTCTGATTCTTAAATTCTCCCCAAACCACCATTTTCTCTCTTTTTGTTGTGGACGTGGTCTTGCTTGCAAGGTGGCCTTCGACCTGATAGAATCTGACATAGTATGTTCCATTGCTCCTAATTCTAAGAGGTGATCAGTATAGATATGTCTTATCGTAATTTTTTTAACCTCTTTTTGTTCATTTTTTATCTTGTCATTCTCGTTGAAAATGAGATTTTCTTTGGAAATTCTAATTTCTTATGTTTCTGTTGAAATTGGAATTTCTGTTAGGTTCTGAAAGATTTCTTCAGGTTGATAATTTCCTTTCTATTTGAGACGGCCTTTAAAGCGGGAAATATGTTAGGAAAGCTAAAACCTTAATTTTCATTTGAAAATTTGAAATTTTATGAATGTGAAATCAATGAGACGTAATTGATTGAGGTTTTGAATTGAGTTATATTTTTATGTAAAGTTGTTTATGTGATGGGATTAATGATTTTGGTGATATTTGATGTTTGGATTAGGTGATGATGGATGTTTATTAATAATTTTGGTGATAAACTGATGTCTAATGATGGTTTGGTGATTGAAATTGTTATGAAATGCATGTTGGTATTGTGAGATGATAATGTGTTGTATTAAATGTGCGATGATGTGTTGAGTTTATGCATGTTTTGAGAATTTGACAGGTGATTATTGATGGATGAGGTTGTTATCCATGTTACAATGATATATATATATATATATATATATATATATATATATATATATATTGAGATGTTATGTTGAAGTGATGAATTGTTGAAATTGTGATTTAGATGTTTGAAGTTTGCAATTCATTAATAATGAGCATTGATGAATTGTGTTGTAGAGGTAATATGGTGCTAGGCCTAGTTACGACGATAATGTACCTAACGTTGGGCCTAGTTAGTGGTTATGACTATAATACACAAACAAAACAAGTGATCCTGGTGCTAGGCTTGGTTGAGGCAATGATGTGGTGTTAGGCTTGGTTACAATTATAATGCACTTGATGTTAGACTTGGTTACGACGATAATACACCAACAGGATATACTCAGATAACAATTGGATGTCAGATTTGGGAGACATAAGTTGGGTATTAAATGAGTATGCTCAGATTTCAACTGGTTATCGGATGGGTTAGATAGATACCATACACTAGTGTGAAGGAAGTCAGATGGGCCATTATCTTGATATTCAAATCAATGTAGTTAGTCTTTTCGAAAAACGTCAACTGAATCTTGTGAATGCTTATGTTCATGGGGAATATGAGTCGTGTTGATTAATTATATAGTGTGAAGTATTTATGCTCATGAGGAACATAAGTGTGTTTAATTAATATTTGATTGAATTCTTTGAATTATTCATTTACCCTTGCATTGCATGTGTATTTTATATAATTGTGATGATCGTGCTTTGCACGGAAGCAGATGCCAGTGATGATGAGAGAGTTTAGAACTAGCAGACAGGACAAAGGAGATGAGACAGAAGTTGGAGTACCTTTTGTATTAGGAATATTTTGTGTTTAATGTATGTGTTCGAATATGTATAGAGTTAAACCCTTTTTGGAATGTTTTAAGTGTGGAATCACTAAAATAGAAAGTTATGTTAGGTTTAAACCTATGTAAAAGTTGTGTTTTAACTAAGATAGGACATGATATGACTGTGTGAATATGGTATTAAGAAATCACTTGAATGTAAGAGAATAGATGAAGTCAATTTATGCATGGAAGTTTAATGATGTTTTGTTGTTGAATATGTATATACACAAGAGAGTTATGATATATATATATATATATATATATATATATATATATATATATATATATTGTTGTTTAATTTAATATTTTGGTTTATGTTTATCTAAAGGTTATGTTTTGTATAATAGTATATGCAAACATGTTGTACTGAGACAGCTAAAATATGAAGTGTGTGTAAATCTTAATATAGTAATCTCATGAATGAATGGATTGCATGTTACTGGTTGAGTGAATCTTGACAACAAAAGTTTTGTTATCTGCAAAGTCTCGTTAGACAGCAAGTCTCGCCCAACGAGCTTTAACCTAGCAAGTTATCTCTAAGTCAAATTTGGAGATGGAAGTCTTCTTTCGTTTCTCAACGGTGAAGTAAGACAAAACTCATGAACTTAGACCTATTTTTCAGTTTTGCATCCAGCAAGAGGTCTCATTTAGCACAAAGTTGTCTTAGGTTGGTTTTTGGTTGGATTTGGATCCAGCAAGAGATCTCGCTCAACATCATTTATTCTCTGTCTAAAATTAAACAAACTTTTCATCTAGCGACGTGTCTCACTGAATAAGGTCCCTCTACTAGTATAATCTAATACAGGGTGTCTTTACCCAGTTTTGTCTGGGTAAAACTAAAAATACATAAAAAAAATATAAGAAGTTTAAAATAAAAATTATGATATTGAGACATTTTTTAATAAAATAAATTACAAAACAATAAAAATGAATCAAAACTTAACTAGATACAAAATATGAATGCTTGGTTTAAAAAAGAACAAAAAAAAGAAAAAAAAAAAAAAAAAAAAAACATCTACAACCATCAACCGTATTCTCTTTCCTGCACTACTTACAACCTCTTGTTCCTTCTATTGCTAGCCACCACTTTTTCCCGCCATTATCAAGTCAGAAAACATGCACCCTTAAATGATGTTGCTTTTGTAAAGTTTGTCATTCCAAAAGAAATCCTCATTAAATAAAAACACATTTTTTTCCTAATAAAAAAAAGTTACCCTATACATCAGGAAGCTATAAGAAGTTCTCCTTCTCTTTACACAAGAAGTGGTGGACTACACACCAGAAAGACCCTCTCCTTCATGTGCAACTCAATACCCACGTCTAAAATTTCTCTACAATATCAATCTCAGTGTATGACCCTCCATAATATGTCTTAAACCACCACCATGCCAACCAACACTGCTTTCCATAATCAGTCCAAAATAACCATAAACTCACTCAACAATGCAGCACCCCCGGCTCCCAACGAACCACCATCCAACACAAAAAGTCTCTGGTACCCATTCTTCATTATGTTTTTGCTGAAAGACATCGAACCAATGCAACTATAATCTTGCAGCACCGATACGTACACAGTAGCAAGCACTTCCAAAGTGACATGAAATTCCAAGAGCAACAATTGAGGTAGGAATAGACTTTAAGGACCACCTCATATCCTAGTTCTACCTTTCTTTGATTTTTCATTACTTTCCTTCTCATTATACGTACAGTTAGTTAAATGAAAAACTTCCTGACGTTTATGTATGTAGATAGAGTCAAATAAATATGATTACCATGGTATATCTTTCTTCCTTTTATTTAGTTTCTATTCTTTTTGCTAGATTAATTTGTTTAATCTGTTTCTTATATTAGTATTAAGATAATTTTTTTTGTCTATTTTTAATGGACGTATCACATGTAACAGTTCAAAAATTCTAAGTTTAATAAAGTAAAAAAAAAAATCAATATAAATATATTTTTTCAAAAAACTATTCTCCACTACACCTGGAGATATGTAAGAACATAAACCCTTTCTTGTTGAGCCAAATAAAATAAAACATATAATTAATTAAAAAAGTACAATAAAAATGATAACTTTTATAAAAAATAAATTTCTCAATAATAAAATTTTTCATGCTAAAATAATAAAGTAATTAATAAAAAATAGTTTTTTTATTTCTTATAGGATGGAATAAATATTTTTTAAAATTATCTAATTTTGCACATTTAATTAAAGGTAATTGTTTTTATAATAGATATTGTAGGGTGTTAATATTTTTCCTACACATAATTAACTCCCAAATTCAAATCTGGTTTCGCAGACCACTTTTTATTTTAAAGATTTTTTCGATGTTTTCCTTAATTAACATTGATGGTGACTCCTCTGATTTTTAAATTATTTTTCACCCTCCCTTCGAGACCCACATATCGACACAAAGTTCTGTTGGGCGACGGTTGTCGCTGGGCGAGTTGCAGAGGGTTTCGCCAGGCAACAAAGTTTGTTGGGTGAGCTGAGATGGTATATATTATGTTATATGTTATTTCAAATTTTAATTATACTAAGATGTATAAGAGGTTAAAGTAATTGTGTTGTGATAAAAAAGTTTATGTTGAGTATTTTTTGTTTCAAATTATATTGGAAATGAATTAGATTATATCAATAAAAAGCATAAATAGTACTAGTAATTTCGGATGTTACAGATAACAGTGGTGAAACGGTGGTGAGGATGGAGGACAAGACAGCTGGATGGAAGACAACTATGTGATAGGAACAAGAGTTTCCCTTTTGAATTGTAAAAAGGATCTAAATAGTTTATGTATAGGATATATGTAAATTAACTTGTAAAATTTGGTGTTTTGAGTTTAGTGTGTGTATGAGATAAAACTATAATATATCTGAATATGTAGGCATAGATGTAAATGGGGATGTTGGAATGTAGTTGATATGTTTGTTTTGAGCTTCGAACTATAGGGATTATGTAGTAGAGGTTCTGCAATCTCCAGAGAGTCTCACTAGGCAAAAGTTCTCGCCCAACAAATTGATGCTACTGTTATGCTAGTGCATGGCTTGAACCCATTAATAAACCTCATTCAACGCAAAGATTTCCCTATCAAGAATTTAATGTGGTTTTCGCTCATGGTTTTCGCTCAGCGACGTGTCTCGCTAAGCAAAGTTTCTTTACTAAAACTTGTTAATTTAGGTTGCTCGCTAAGCAATACTGGTACCTTTCGCTGGACGAGGTCCCTTAGTTTGTGACTAGACTAGGTACCTCATTGGACACGCTGTTATTATAGTGATTGTTTGAAAATTTTAATAGCTTGGCTATCGATTTATCTTTAAATGCAACTACAAATTGTAAATAGCATTATTTTATGGTATTGGTTTGGGATGTTAAAAGTAAATAAAGAATTTTTTTCTAATATTAAACTGTTAAAAATAATCTCATGTTCTATTTTTTTTTCCCCTCATCTTTTTCTTTTACTCACATTTCTTCCACATTCTTTAACGAACCAAAGCATAAATGTCATAAAGGGGTGCACGCCATCAACGACGACCAATGAAGAGAAAAAGGTGGAATTGATGCGGGAACAATGATTTTGCAAGGAATAATAGTTAGGAATAACAAGTGTACATGACGGAATGCTAGGGTTGTGCTAAAGAAATTACAAGAAAAAAAATCATATGAGAAAGAATATTTTATTAAAATGTGATAATTACATTTATTTTTAATTTTAAATAAATTTATATAATAATTTTTTAGTTCTTTAATCATACATTATTTTTTTTACTATATATTTTTTTGGTTGGATGATTATATTTAGGTTAAATAATTACTAGTATATTCGGAAGGAGTTAGTATTCTTAAGATAATTTCAAAGAAATACAATAAAAAAAATATTAAGATCCATAAAATTAAAATAAAAAATTGTTCTTTTAGTTTTTGTAATGTAATAGTGTTCACTTGTTAATGTCGCCCATATTCTTTTTCTTCTCTTCATTTTTTTTACAATGATTGAAAAAAAAAACGTTATATATGATTGTCAAAGATTAATATACATAGATAATAGTCACAATTGTATAAAAAGTAAAAGAATAAATTAGAAACATAATAATTACCAGTTACTATTTTAGTAACGATTTTACATTTAAGCTTAAATCATGCATACAGAATTGCTTTATATACGGAGAGATAGAAATGTACATCATCTTCATAAAAAAATTTACTCTTAATTTTTATTATTTATTTTTTTTATATCTAATTATATATTACAATTGGATTTTAAAGAATGGAAGATGAGATAAAAATAATTAAGGATTGTTTTTTCTGTGAATCATTTTTTCTATACTTACTGAATTTAGAGTACATGGATCACTCTTTATAAATTAAAATTATTTGGTTAATAAAGTACAATAAAATAAAAAATAATTAAAAAATAAAATAACTATACCTAAACATGAACGTAAATTAGAGAGAAAATAATGACGTGAAATATAAAAATTGATTAAAAAAAAGATAAAGAACATAATTAATAGAAACAATTATGAGAAAAAAAATACAGTAACGTAGTATTGTAATGTATAAATATCAAATAGGAAGAATATTATCTCATCTATATTTTCTTTAACAATGATAATAAAAAGTAAAATTAATTGTTGATTTATAATTAATATATTTAGTATTTTAAATGAAAGGTAAGTTATATTAATTATTTAAAAGTGGTTATTCTTTAAAAATAAAAATCAAGTTTATCAATCATTTGAGAACGATTATTCTTTAAAAAATAATAATAATTGTTAATGTGTTGTAATACTATTAAAATAGTTAATATGTTGTAATACTTTGACAGCCGGACAAAATTATATATATTTATATATTATTGATGGAACAAGTTTCCCGTTTTAAATTAACTAAAAAAGAAATTTAAAATTTTATTCCAAATTAATATTGAGTAATTTTTTCATATGCAGTAATACTTTGACGGTTGGACAAACTTACATGCAGATATATACTATTAATGGAGCAAGTTTCACGTTTTGGATTAATTTTTTTTTTTGGAAGGCAAAATATATTATATAGATTTCTATACAGCACGAGTAATGAAACAAACCGTTTCAAACTCTAAATAGTAACACTCAGAGAAACTATGAATGATATCATCTCCTGACCCCTACTTCATATCTAGTAAACAAAGTTTTGGATGGAGAGTCCAATCTGAAAACCTCTGACTTCTATTGAACCCAAACCTATATGTCAACCATTTTCAAGATAGGAGCTGAGTAGCCAACAAAGTATCTAGCGATTCCATATTCCTACCTTTGAAGATTATGAAATTCCTGGATAACCATATGCTCCAACATGCAGCCATAGCAAACAAGTATCTACACTTTGACTTATATTTACCAACCATCCAAATACTAGATAACTGGAACAATTGGTCTACTTGTTCCGATAAAGGGGACTTAAATCCTAGCCATCTGAGGACTCTATACCACAACTTTTGTAAATATAGGCATGACACAAATAAGTGGTTACTAGACTCTAGTTGCTCTTTACAAAAAACACATAAGGATCCTTCAGGTTGGATATTCATACCTTTTTTCAGCAAATTATCCATCGTTGGGAACCTGTTTAGGATTAACCTCCACGCAAACTCTATCACCTTAGACAACAATTTCTCCTTCCATAGTTTGTCAATCAATTGTATGTCCACTGGTAACAAGTCCTTGTGATTATTTCCCCCCTTGAGTAAGCGGTATGCCTGTGCTACAGTAAATTGGCCTTCGTGTCCTAGCTTCCAGACCCATGTATCCTATTGATCGTCACATAGTCTCACACTCTGTAGCATTTCCACCAAGGATTCCAACAACTGCTCCTCCCACACAAACAATCTCCTATGCCAGCCCCACTTCCAGCCCATTGCCTCCCCGGCTTGCCCCCTCAAACCTCTAACTGACACCCTTTCTATTGGGCCAAATCATATAACCTCAGAAAACAAACCGATAATGGTTCTTCCCCTATCCAGGTATGACGCCAAAATCTTGTGCCTACTCCATTCCCTAGTTTTCTCCCAATATTGATAGAAAACCAACCCGGATTTGGATGCCTCGACGCATCAATATCCCAGATATCCCGCCACCACACCGAACACTTAGCTCTCGAAGAGATCACATACGATGTATCCTGAAAATGCCCATACCTCAACTGTAGCAATGGGATCCAGATGGCTGATTTATCATTCAGGAATCTCCATCTCCATTTAGCTAACAAGCTAAGATTGAACTCATTCAAACTTTTGACACCTAACCCCCCTTCTGATTTTGGCCTACATACCTTCTCCCAACTAACCCATGCAATTTTAGTCGCATCGGTATTTTCACCCCATAAGAATTTCCTCTGAAGCCCTGTTAAGATTTTCAACACCTTCCTTGACACTTTGTAGAAGGAGAAAAAATAAAGAGGTAGGCTAGAGAGGACCAAATTCAGCATTACCAGCTGCCCAGCAAAAGACAGATTCTTCACTTTCCACCCCGATAGTCTCTTTCGAAATTCCTTAATAACTGGCCTCCACACCGCTTCAGCTCTTGGATTGACCCCCACTGGCACCCCTAAGAATTTAAATGGGGGAAAGCTTACAGAGCAACTCAACATGCTCCCTACAGCATGCTCAAATAGAGGATCGACATTCAACCCATAGAACTGACTTTTATTAAAGTTCACCTTGAGCCCTGAAGCCATTTCGAATGCTCTTAAGATAACTTTCAAAGTCCAAACTGTTTGAAAATTAACTTCCCCCATCAGCATTGCATCATCCGCAAACTGCAACAAAGAGTATTTTCCCCCTTCTCCAACACTAATTTCCATGAATTCTCGTTTTTGAATTGCTGAATGGAACAACCCGCCAATCCTTCAGCTACCACCAAAAAGAGGAACGGGGAGAGCGGATCCCCTTGCCTTATACCCCTTCCAGGGCAAAACTCAAGAGTTGGGCTTCCATTCACCAATATTGATACGAAACAGGATCGAATAATACTTGAGATCCATATCCTCCACTTATCACCAAACTCCATCCTTCGAAGCATATAGTCTAAAAAGGGCCAATTGACTGAGTCGTATGCTTTTTCAACATCGACTTTGAATAAAAAACACAGTTTTTTACTCCGATGGGCTCAATCGATGATTTCGTTAGTGATCAGCACCCCATCAAGGACAGATCTTCCTGAGATAAAAGCTGTTTGGCTACCCGATATAATGTTCCCCATAACTCGCTTGAGCCTTCCCGCAAGAATCTTCGATATAATTTTCTGAACACTCGATATAAGAGATATAGGCCAATACTGAGATAGGTTTAGAGGCCGCCCCACCTTCGGTATTAAAGTTAGGAGAGTCTTCCTGATCCATGGAACTCTTGCCCCAGCTTAACAACATCATTACCCACTATATCCCAACAAGATTTGTAGAAATTCATTCCAAAGCCATCTGGACCCGGGCTCTTTCCCCCCTCACAAGCCCACACCGCTGCTTTAATCTCCTCAGCTGAAAACGGTTCTTCTAACTGTGTCTTATCCGCCTCAGAGATGGACCTGAAATGAACTCCATCCAACGTAGGCCTAGTGTTCCTTTTTTCTGTGAATAATTGACTAAAGTATTTCATCACCTATAACTTAACCTCCAGCACACTATCCACTTAACCAGAATCAGCTTCCACCGCCAAAATACCATTCCGAGAACATCTTGCTCTATAGCAATTATGGAAAAATTTGGAATTATTGTCTCCATATAGAGCCCACCTGACTCTAGATTTTTGCAGAATGGCATTTTTCATAACCCTAGCTGTACTCCAATAATCTGATAGTCTATCACTTCTAGCCCTGACTTCTGCCTCCTCCCGTACTACCAACAAATTATCAACTTCATCCAGTTTCCTTACCCTTTCTGACAACATATTCTATCTGTTTAGCAATACTTCCGAATTCCACTTTTTGATTGTCACCTTCAATTCCTTTAGTTTATGCATAAATTGGCATGCCTGCCACCCTGAGCCTGAGAAGGACCTCCAGACTTGGTTCACCAGTTCATGGAAAGATTCCTGATTCATCCAGTGATAAAAAAACTTAAACGGTTTTGCCCCCTAGTTGAGTACATTATCTTTTGCCATGACCCAACTATGATCAGAGAATTCTCTAGACCCGATCCATTGTGAACATATATTCCACTCAATAATTAAATCTTGAGAGAACAGAAATTTATCTAACCTGCTAGCTGCAGACCCATCTGGGGAAATCTATGTGAACTGTTTCCTGTAGCACGATACATCCACAACTCCATTTAGTCTATAAACAATTGAAATTCTCGCATCTCCAACCTCGAGTGATAATTAGAGGCTCAAACCAATTCCCCTCGCCTTACCACTGCATTGAAGTCCCCAGCTATACACCACCGGATGTCAGGAAGACCCCTCCTCGTCATCAATAGATCATCCCACAATTTCTTCTTCCTTGCCAAAGAGCATGGGCTATACACATTAGTAATGCACGACACCCTTTGTGACTCATCTGCCGTTACCCCCAGGCCTAGGAACCCTTCACCTTGGATATTCCACCGAACCTCAAACAACCCTTTCTTCCAGATCGATAATAATCCACCACTAAGACCAATTGACGGAAGATACCTCCATTCGAAGTCGGCATTCCCTCATACTTGCTTCACCTCCCACTCTTTAATAACTTGACATTTTGTTTCTTGAAGTAAGCATATATTAATTTTATTTCCCACCACAGTTTGCCTCAATCTCCGCCGCTTCACACTATCCCGGAACCCCCTTGCATTCAAAGATAACAACTTCATTTGACTGGTATGATTCTCCCTGCATTCCGAGCTTCCTGTCCCTCCTTACCTCTTCTTTCCAATTTACGGATTTCATCAATGTAGATTTGCTCATTCACATCTCCCCATACTACTCCAATGCCCTTCATATCCCGCCACATTCTGGTTGGTTCCATGTCATCATCCACAATGGGTCCAGTGCTTCCATCTCCCCTTGATCTAGTTTGTGTGCACAATACCTCTGTTTTTGGGTATAATTCACACCCTTGACAGGTACCTGAACTACGCCCTCTTCCATTCCCATAAGATGCATAGCTCCCTTCCATGCTTCTTCTTCGATGTTTCTTCCACACACCCACCATTCTCATTTTCTGTGTGGCTTCATCATGAATCTCCTTTAGCCTCACCATAGACCATACATCTTGGTCATAAGGTTTTGTAGTTGAGGACTCCCCCTTCATACCTTCTGATTATGAGTAATGGTTTCTTTCGGTTTGATCCTGGTCTTCCAATAACACTCCATTTCCTTACTTTTCTGAACTCACCTCCTCACCCAAGAGCCTCCCTTCTTCAGTGTTATTGTTATTTCGACAAAAGATCCATCGATTCTCATTTGCCAAGTTATGCGTCTGAACAACATCATTGGCTATCTCATTCACTTCATTATCACTTTTTTCCTTCCAATTAATTCGACCCTTGCCAGTGTCGTTTATGCTTCGGTGATCCGCTTCATCGTTATCCACTTTGGCCCTTGAGATTGCATTAGAGCTTACTTCCTGCACCTCTTCATCCTCTTCAGCCACCGAGCCTAGGCCCACACCGTAGTCTCCTAATCCCACTTGAAATGCACCTAAGGGGAAAAGGTTTGACTCATACCTCTTATTCCTTCGCTTTTTGGGAGAAAATTCGAAGTTGTCCCTTTCAGCACCCGTTTTAGCATCTGAATTATGGCAGCTTTGCAGAGAAGGATTGGCAGCTTTGCAGTTACTCTCCACACCATTTATACCAATTTGAGTGTTCTGTTCCTGTTCCCCGAGAGCCTCCCGTGAAAAAGCTTGCCATTTCTGTTCAACGTCTTGTTTACTATCATCTTTGCCGGATTCTTCATCGGAACAAGGAAAAAACCCCGTTGCCATAACGTCCTCCCAACCGTCCACACCAGCCTCTTCAACCATTTTTATCTCGTACATGTTATCATCTATCGTGACACGCACCACGTGATTGATTCCTACATTCACCATGGTAGAAATGGCAATACAAGCTACATCCATCCGCTCTCTCCTCTCCGTAGACGAATCGACCCGGATAAAATCACCATGGAAGTTAGCCAACAACTGGAAAAATTTCTCCTCTCATGCATGCGGAGGTATACCCGTGCACTTCACCCAAGTTAACCTCTCATTGTCGATTGAAGTTGGGTTCCACAACACGATTTCAGTGAACCAGGACTTGACCCATTCCATTCTAACGCTAGATACTCCTTAATGTCTTTCTCTTCATGCGTCTCCAGTAGGAGAAGGTTCAGCCCCATCGGAGTTACCCTTATACCAAACACTCCTTCATTGTGCAGGAAGTGTTAAGTTAAAAATGTAGATCCTTTCTTAGCCACCTTCCCCACGTAGGTCGCCTTCACGTTTTGGATTAGCCAAAAAGAAGTTCAAAATTTTATTTCAAACTTAAAAATGATCAATTTTTTCAAAAATGACAATTTTGAATATAAGTTTAATTAATATGTACTAATATTATTTATTAATTTTATCGATTAATATTTTAAAAATTATATAAATAAAGAGAATTTATAAATTAAAATTTTTAAAGAATAAATTAAACTTTTTAAAGAAAGGGAATGAAAGCAAATATAATCGAAAATATAAATAACAAAAAAATACTTTAGTCTAATTTATATATTTGAAAATATTTCTTTATTATAAATTTTAATTATATAAAAAATATTTATCATGTATACTATACATGTAAAAATAAGTGTTGGTAGTAACACGTGTAATTTGAGAATAAGCTAGAAAAGTTCTACTGATTAACTAAATTACTCAAGTGTTTTTATTTTATAAGAACATTTTGAACAATAACATAGTATTTTTAATTTAAGATTTGTTTTATTTTGATTTAGGATTAAATATAAACATATAAGTCGAATATATTAGACTAAGTGTTAGTAATAATGGATTATTTTGATAAAAGAAGAACGTGGGGTCAAGGCAACCTTTGGTTTACATGTGATCATGTTAGCAATGGGACAAAACGCAATAATGATGAAAGAAAAAGAGGAGCGGCAAACAGTAGCAGCTACGTTAGTTAATTCTATGCACTGTATTGGACCATTAAGATAAACGGTTTTGGTTTTCGAGGTTTGCGTCCTCCTACGTCCTTACTCGTTAGCCATGACGGGCACTTAATTCTTAAACGGTGTCGTTTTCGACGCGGTCTCCAGTGGCTATTATCAACATGCATTGACAGCTGCAGCGGTGACATTGCCACCAAAAGGTGCGTGGCATTGGGATCGTAGACGATGTAGTTCGTTCGGTGCAATAATTAATAAAACCTGAGTCCCTAATCACTTCGCACCATTTGGAATTGGAATATTAACAAATAGCATCATTCTGTAAAGCTTATATATTGTATCGTATAGTGGTCCAAGTTATACTTTTAGGTTTTAATATGAACAAAGCATTTTATTTTTCTTGGATAAAAAGGGAAATGACACAACTTTATTGACGAAATTTCAAGACAGCGATATTCCAATCAATTGTTTTTTAAAAGAAAAAAGCTACCTTCTTTGAAGTTTAAACACGAAATTCCAAATCCACGTTCAAGGTTTTGGTAGGGTAGATTACGGGTCTAAGCTAATGGTTAATTAAAGCTTTTATTAAGTAGCTTGTGAACTTTGAATTTGAAATGCAATCCCATGTGTTTTATTCTTGGAAAGCTGGAATATTGATAATTCCTCCTTTTTCCTTACAAATTCCCACTCGTAATGAGTTGTAAGCACCTGGCGTTTAAGTCATCATCATATCATTGCCATCAATTCATCAAATAATACTCCAATGTTATGTTGCACGCGTTTATTTCAATAAATAAAATATATAATTTGAATAATACAAAATATAAAATTAGAAAATAAAGTATTTATTAATTTAAATATGTTTATAGATATAAAAGGACATTTGTAGAGAAGGATGATATTCAAGACATGAAATCATATTCTTAAAATGTTAGGTCTAAAACAAATCATAAAGTGACATATTTTTTTAAAAAAATTAAAATATAAAGTGATGAATTTTAAATTGATAATAATATTTTATTAAATTAATTTAAGTGAAATTTAATATAATTAAGAAAATGAAAATTTTCTGTAACTAATTAAAAAAATATTTTTATTAATTAAAACTAATAAGTATTTTTTTAGTAAGAAAAGATAATAAAAATACGAAACCAACAAAAATCATAAAATTTTAATGTTCAATATTTTATTTTTGAGAAATCTAAAACGAATACTTGTTTTTTTTAGCAGGATTGACCCTAAGTTGGATAAAAAAATAAATTTTTCACTTTAGGATTTGAAGAGGATAAATTAAAATTATTGTGAACGCGTTTTGAAAGTAAAAAAAAAAAAGAAAAGATAAAATCACTTTTACTTCAAAAGTATTATTTTATTTGATTTAACCTGCACGTAGTGTGTGTCTGTATGCATTTGTATTAGGTTAAATAAACATGTTGCGAATCCATTTCAATTCCTTTCCGCTCGTATGTTTGTCTTGTAAAACATCGTTGAACACGAGTTAAACCACGATGAAAACTGACAAATACAACCTTACCATCTAATTACCGTGTCAAAAAATATGGTTATTTCAATACCTTGATTTAAAAAAAGTTAATTAATCTATTACCTAGTAAAAATGTCAATTTCTATATATAAAAAATTAACGATGTAATTACTTTCTAAAGATATCAAATAACATAACAATAGGGTAATTTAAATTTCATGGAAACAATTTGATGAGGACATGCATTAATATTTTACCAAAAATGGAAATAACGTAGTTATTTTACATATGCCCAAGCTTAAAAATTTAATGGTAATTGTATTTTCTTTAAAAAAAATCACATTCTTTCATTACTTCTACATTGGGCGAGGAGATTTAACTAAATATCTGATATCATTTTTTTTTTTCTATAAGTCAAATGTCAATTATTAATATTGTTACTTTTTATTAGTGGAAGAATTTGAACTCACAATTTTTTCTCTTTACTTCACTAAACTTCAACGTTTGACCAACCTTATAACTCTATGTGACACCATTTATTCTGTCATCATGAACTGCAAAATAAAGGGTTGCAATGCATATCACAAGATCAAACCATTGGTAGATTTCAAACTGAAAGGGTGTGTTTTTTCAAAAGAACTATTTTCTTACAATTTTAACTTGTAAAAACTATTTTTTTTCTTCTTATTTTTATCTCCTATAAATACTTATATATGCAATATTCCTTGGTAACAAGTTAGAGTAGAAGTAGATGGTGAAGAATCTTCAGAAAGATCAATGATAACTGACTACTGACACTTTAACAATATATCTCTCTGCAACATGAAATAACTCTTACAAGAATTAGATGGTGAAGAGCTAGAACTTGTCTAAATATAAAAAAAGGGTAAAATTTATTATTGACCATATTTATGTTAAGATTTTTTTTATGTTTCATAGTTCTCTTTAAAAAAACCTTTTCCACATATTAAGAAAATTAATGGAACATATTAACTTTTAGGCTAAATTATAATTTGTGTTCCTCGATTTATTCAATTGTTGACATTTTGTTCCCCTATTTTTAATTGCTCATATATCGTCTCTCCATTTTGTAATTTGATTAAATCATTAATTAGATTATAGTCTTTGACTGTTAAACAATTAACGCTAACTTTTCACATTAATATCTAGGTTAAAAACTTATTTTTTCATAAAAATAGGGAGAAAACTTTTTTATTTTTTTTTAAAAAAATTAAACTTTTTAGTCTACTTTTCTCTTTTAAAACTAAAGTTTCAGATTTTTTACACCACCAGTCAATGTGAAAAGTCATTTAATCAAGTAACATAAGAAATCAATGTTAATAATTTAAAAGTGAACGATTATCTTCTAACAAAATAGTTCAAACATCATCAAATTATAAAAAAATGCACAAAATATGAGCAATTAAAACTGAGGAACAAAATGTCAGAAATTGAATAATTAAGAGATACAAATTAGAATTTAACCTAAATTTTATTAATCTTATAATATTTTTCTAAATTGTTCTTGTGTGTAAAATGATAGAACAAAAGATAAGTATGTATATAATATTCTAAGAAGAGTATGGAGCAAGAAAATTTAAAATTTACTTATATTTGATAAAAAAAATATATATTCTTTTTATTAAAAAATGGAGGAAGAATGTATAAAAAACAATGGATGATGTTAGACAAACAATTAAAATATAATTTTTTTTAACATGTATGGTTGTCCCGTTAAACTCTTATATAACCAAATAAACCATCACTAAAATGTTAATGTAAATATATATATATATATATATATATATATAAAAGTTAGGAAAGAAAAGGGGTTCGGGTTAATGGAGGGGTTCTAGTGCTAAGAAATTAGAAGTTTGGGAGCTTAAAAAGTGTATCGAAAAGAAATGTTCTTACTAAGTCAGAAGTTGCAGGTTAAGTGGTTGTAGAAAGAAGATGTCAATTCCAGGTATTTTTATTGTACGATAATGAGAAGAAGAATAAGTAATGAAATTCAATGTTTGAATGTTGACGTAGTGAAGGTAACAAAGGTGAGGAAGGTAAAGATGAGGGCGTAGGAGCAGTTTTAGAAACCTTTTCAAAAAATTGAGAGGTTTAGACCATAATTAGGCATTTACAATTTCAAAATAATAATTGTAGAGGACCAAGATTCACTAGAGAGACTATTCACGAAGGGTGAAATTAAACAAGCCATAGGGATTGTCATGGCAATAAGTATCCAAATTGTTTTAATTTTCATTTTTAAAGGAATTTTGCTACTTATTAAAGGATGATTTTGTGGTTCTTTTGGAAGAGTTTTATGTTAACAGTAAATTGGTGAAAGGTTTCATCATTTATTTTATATCCTTGATCCTTAAAAGAAATAATCCCTTGGGGGTTATAACTATTGTCTCATTTCTCTCATTGAGTGCATGTACTAGTATTTACGAAAGTGTTGGCTAACAGGCTAAAAGTGGTTATGCGATCGGTAACAGACAAGTCACAATAAGATTTTGTGAAAAGGAGATAAATTTTAGATGGGGTGCTAACAATAAATAAGGTAATGGATGAGGCAAGAAAGTTGTGAAAGGACTTGATGTGTTTAAAGGTTGATTTTGAGAAAGTCTATAACTCAATAAATTAGCACTATTTATGGGAGGTGATGACTTAAATGGGTTTTGGAGCAAGGTGGATAAAAGGAATATATAGAGATGGAAATAATGTCAATATTGATGAATGTAAGTCCCACAAAAGAGTTTAATATCGGATGAGGACTTGGACAGGGTGATCCTTTATTGCCATTTTTGTTGTTGATAGCAGTACAACGACTGAGTCAGGTGATAAAGGCAATATTGAATTTGGATTTATAGAAGAGTTTTGAAGTTTGTGTATCTCATTTATACTTTGCAAATGACATGATTTCATTGTCTTAGAGCGATAGAAGATCAATTGAAGTTATTAAGTTTATTATGCAGAGCTTTGAATTACTATTAGGGTTGAACATGAATTTCTACAAAAGTCAACTCATGGGCATCAATGTGTCAGAAAACTAGTTGGAAAAGGGAATAGTTCTATTAAATTTCAAAAGAGAGACCATTCATTTTAAGTATTTAGGTTTGTTAGCTGGGGATCAACAAAGTCGGGATGATGGTGGAGACTTGATGTATTTAGGTGATGTGGAGATGATGGTGGAGACTGTACGAAATCGACTTTCTTTATAGAAAATAAATTCATCCCATTTGTAGGTAGAGTAATGCTTCTTAAATTAGTCTTGCCAGTCTTTCCTTGTATTTTCTCTTTTTTTCAAAGCTAGAATCGCTTTTTAAATTATTTTTGTGGGGAGGCAAGGAATATAGTAAAAAGATTCATCAAATGTCTTAGGAAAAGTTTGTAGAGAGAAAAGGGAAGGAGGTTTGGGGTTGCAGGACTTATGTAAGTTCAATTTGGCTCTATTAGGTAAATAGAAGTGGAGAATTCAGGTGGAAACAAACAGGTTGTGGGTTAAAGTGTTACAGTCAAAGTATGAACAGTTTGGCACATCTTAGGTGGTAAAGGGGCGTAAATGCTCCAGGTGGTTGACTGACTTCCAATCTATAGAGGACTTAGTGTCAGGATAACCAAGGTGGTGGACTCAACATGTTAAATGAACTATGGGGATGAAAATAAGATCATGTTCTAACAAGACAGGTGGCTAGGGGAGCAATGATTAAGTGTACAGTATAGCAGATTGTTTGGGCTTATGTCTCAAAAAAAATATTACGGTAAAAGAGATGCAAAATGGGGAAACTAGTTGGAAGTGGAATTAGAGGAGGTAGTTATATGCTTGGGAGGAAGAACAATCGGGTGAGTTAATGTCAAGGTTGGATACAATGACGTGTTATCGAATGATACTCAAGATGGGTGGCTGTGGATGGCATATGAGATTAGTTTGTATATTGTAGCATCAGCGTACCGGGTATTGCCACCTACTTTATCTCAATAGTCAAAATCGTTTGTAGACGCTCTATGGGAAAAAATGAATTCCACCTAAGGTTCAATGCTTAGTCTAGCATTTAGATGCAAATAAAATGTCAACTCGAGACAATCTAAGCAAGGGGGAGTTATAGCAGCAGAATAGGTTGGGTGTACTTTTTGTGGGGAGCAAGTAGAAAACTTATGCAAAACCAATTGCATTTCCCTTGATCATCTTCATTCAAGGTTCCAAGTTTCAAGAAGGTAGAAGATAGAAGACAAAAAGATGGTAGTGGGACACCACTTCCTTCAAGGAGGGAAAGATAAGTCTTATACTAAAAAGTTTTCCACTAAGAAGATACTCCTCAAAAGAGAGGATTCTCAATGACACTTTACTAAGATGAAATGTTCAAAGGAGTCTTCTATTTAATCATTCAAGTGTGTCAATACAAGAGAATAAAGTGGGTATATATAGGGGCAAAGGAGCCTTTGGTGTGAACTTCTAGGCAATGTGATGCAATCTCACCTAGTATGCATCATCACAAGGAGGATTCAAGGAATGCATGACATAGATAGGAGTTCATTGAAGATTTAAAGTCATCATCTTCATTGTCTTTAGCTTGTAAATAATTTCTATTAAGTGTAGAATTAGGGGCATGAGGTTTCCTAGTTATAAGGCCTCGTATTTTTGTCACTTTCCCTTGTAAAAGCATGTAGTACATTAAGTAAATTATGTGGACTGTGTGTAGAAATAAATGCAACCTATATTTAGGAGTGAGCGTCATTTTCACACCTCCTAACTCATTTTTGCACCTCATTTTCTTAAACACGGAAAAGATACACATTTTAAATTTTTTTAATTTTTTTTTCATTTTTTTTTGTGTTTCATTTTTATGCTTTGTATTGTTTTTTATTTTAATTTTTTGTAAAATGCTTTGTAATTTATTTTTCAGTTTATAGTTTTTAAATTAAGATTTTTAAACATAATATTTAAAATTATGTTTAAATTAATTTGGTAAAAAAATTTAAAAATTTTAAATTAAAATAAAAAATTTTAATTTTAAAATTTATGATTTAAGAAAATATACATAAATAAAAAATAAATTAAGAAAAATTCAAAAAATTGACTAAATATTTTTAGATTTGTTTTTTAAAATTCATTTTAATTTTTTTAATTTATTTTTTATGTACATATGTTTTTCTTAAGTATGATTTTAAAAAATTTTAAATTTAATTTATATTTCATTTTGTTTTTTATATTTTATTTTGATGTTTTGTAGATTTTCCATTATTTTAATTTTTTAAAATTCTTTATAATTTATTTTTCAGCTTAAAGTTTTCAAATTAATATTTTTAAACTTAATATTTCAGATTATTTTTAAATTATTTTGTTAAAAAGCATTTTAAAATTTTAACTTAAAAAATATAAATTGATAATCAATTTACAAAGCTTTAGAAAAAATTAAAATAACAAAAAATATATACAACATAAAAATAAAATATATAATAAAATATAAATTGACTAAAAAAGATTATTTTAAAATTCATAATTTAAAACAATATAAATAAATAAAAAATAAATATGAAAAATTGACTAAAAAAATAAAACTAAAGAAAACATCCTATAAGGAATTGGTTGACCAGAAACCAAATTTTTATAGATTTTTTACGTAAAACAAAAATCACGTTCTTAGAAATTGGTTTCCAACAACCAATTTTTCAACATGAATAGTAAAAAATGTTATTTTGATAAATAATGTGGGGTTTAGTCATTTTGATTTTTTTTAATATATAAAAAAAAGAAGAAGCCCAAAACTGTATAGTTGAATTTTGTTTCATAAATAAGTACAAATTATGAGACAATGTCCTCAAACCTTGCTATTAAGATCATCTCAATTTTTTTTCTCTCAATTTTCTTCCATTATTAAGTTTTTCAATAAATAAATGTTACATTTTATAAAAGTTATATCATTTATATTTACTTGTTAAAAAAATATCATTTATATTTCATTGACTTTTTCAAAGTATTGAAAATAAAGAAATGGACAAAAAAGAAATGGAGAAGATACCGTGAAAGTAATTTGCTATTAATGAATCCTGTGAAAGTCAAGTAAATGTGACTCGTAAAATCATAAAATTTATTTCGTATAAAATAATTTATAAAAAATATATTATTTACCTAAATAACTTTTTTTATTATTCATGTTGAAAAATTGATTGAAGGAGAATCGACTTCTCAATGTGATTTATTTTTACCAATTTCTTATAAAGCATTTTTTTTGTTTTGTTTTTTGGTCAATTTTTTGAATTTTTTTTAAATTTATTTTTTATTTATGTATATTGTTTCAAATCATTAAGTTAAAAATTTTTTTAGTTTATTTTATTTTATTTTATTATGTGTCTTATTTTCACGTTGAATATACTTTTTCATTATTTTAATTATTTTAAAACGTTTTATAATTTATTTTTCAGTTTATATTTTTCAAGTTAAAATTTTTAAAATTTTTTTACCAAAATAATTTAAAATATTATATTTAAAAATCTTAATTTAAAAAATTTAAACTGAAAAATAATATCTAAAGTATTTTAAAAAATTAAAATAATGAAAAAGATATACAATATAAAAATAAAATACATAAAAAACAAAATGAAATACAAATTAACTTGAAAACAATTTAACATCATACTTTAGAAAACATATATACATAAAAAGAAATTAAATTAAATTTAAAAAACAAATCTAAAAAAAACCTATAAGAAATTGATTACCCATTTCCAGTTTTCTTTGTTAAGTCAATTTTTAGTATTTTTTAATTTATTGTTTATTTATGTATTTATTTAAATCATGAATTTTAAATTAAAATTTTTAAATTGCTTTTGGTTAATTTATATTTTATTTTATTTTATTATGTGTTTTATTTTTACATTGTGTATCTTTTTCATTGTTTTAATTCTTTTTAAATACTTTATAATTTATTTTTCAGTTTATAGTTTTTAAGTTAAATTTTTTAAATGCTTTTTACCAAAATAATTTAAAAATAATTTGAAATTTTAGGCTTAAAAATCTTAATTTAAAAACTCTAAACTTAAAAATAAATTACAAAACATTTAAAAAAATTTAAAATAACAGAAAAGATACACAACATAAAAATAAAATATGCATAAAAAAAATTAAATAAAAATTAACTTAAAAATTTTTAAAATCATACTTTAGAAAACATACGTACATAAATAATAAATTAAAAAGATATTAAAACAAATTTTAAAAAATAAATCTAAAAAAAAAGACTCTATGAGAAACTGGTTGTTGATCAACTAATTTCCTATAAACTTTTTACATACAAAAAATAAATCATATTGAGAAATTAGTTCTCCCCCAGTTAATCTCAACATGAATAGTAAAAGAGATTATTTAAAAAAATAATGTAGGGATAGGTCATTTTGGCAAATTTTTATTTTTTTGGTATATATAAAAAAGAACCTAATAAATTCAAATTTGCATTCAAAATTAATCCAAATAAATATAAATTAGAATCATCAATTTTACCAATCCTTCCCACTTTTCTTTAAGGGTGGCAAGACGGGTCTATCTCATTTTGATCCATTTCATCTTTAGTCCACTAAAAAGATGGACTGACATACCATAGTAAGGGTGGACCAAACAGTCTGACACAGGATGACGAACTAGCGAGCTAAATAACTAAAATTTGGAAGTTCTTTTTAAATAATATAAAATTTCATTTAGAAACACATGTTATATTTTCAACAACAAAATCATGATTTTATATAAAATAAATAGAAAAGCCACCAAAAGTAAACCTTGCATAACTAGTTTTTTTTTTTTTTACAATATTATGATTTTACAAAAAATAAATAACAAATTCACAACAAATTATTTTATTTTTTTAATAAAATTATTTTTATAAATTCTACAATTTATCGTATGTTTTAAATATTATAACTATTTTACTAATTTATATAAATAGTATAATATTTTAAAAGTAAAATATAATATTGAGAGACTAGCAGACCGTTCTATCCTACCCAGTCTTGTGTTGCCATTCCTTCTTCTCTAGATATGAGATTTTTTTTTTTTGTTTTCTTGTTATGTATTAGGTATAACCAAGGAATATAAACACAGAGAAATGGATAACAATGGAACACAAGCCAACATATAAGAAAACATGATATCACTCTACACTCTTAACCCAAAACCTTAAGACATTAAATTTGTGGATCTTTCTCACTTATATATTACTCAACTTCTAATTTTTACACAATGTGAAACTTTAACTCTTACTTAGACTCCAAACTGTATGCAATGTTGATGATGAACACAAAGGGACCTCCTTTGCTGAACATCCAATAAGGCATGTTGGCATTTAATAATAGAGAGAATAAAATGTTATAATTGGAAGAGAAAATGACTTATACATTATTATGATAAAAAATTTTATACTAATATTTAATCACAAATAAATAAATGGTTCTTCATCAATTCCTTAATGTAGCCTTAACGAGGGATTAGTTTTGCATCTCGAGTTTCCCACTCTCCTCTTAATTGGTGAATAACTAAGGCTGAGTCCCTATATATCTTCATATGGATTATGTAATCTTCTTCTTTCCTTGTCTTGACAATCATGTCGTCTATGTAGACCTTAATTTCTCTATGTATCATGTCATGAAACAATGTCACCATTGCCCTCTAATACGTGGCCCCAACATTTTTTAGCCTGAATGGCATGACCTTGTAGCAAAAGGTTTTCCACGATGTGATGAATGTAGTTTCCTCAACCATCTTGATTTGGTTATATCCTAAGTAACCATCCATGTAACAAAAGAATGAATTTTGGGTTGTGTTATCTACTAACACATCAATATGAGGAAGTAGAAAATCATCCTTTGGACTGGATCTATTTAAATCCCGGTAATCCATACACATTCAAACTTTCCATCTTTCTTAGGAACAAGGATTGTATTGGCAACCCATTGTGGATAGTTGGCAACAGCTAGAAAACCTGCGTCAAATTACTTCATGACTTTCTTCCTAATCTTAAGAGATAATTCTAGTTTCATCTGCCTTAACTTTTGTTTGATAGGAGAACATTCTGGATTCAAAGGTAGGTTTATGCTCCATTATGCTAGTATCGAGCCCTAACATGAGCAAGCAAAGATATCATTGTAATCTTGTAAGAGGTTTATCAACTTATCACGTTCAGTTTCTTTCATAAAAGTGTCGATCTTGACTTCTTTCTTTTCCTCTTCATTCCCCAAATTGATTATCTCAATCAATTCTTCATGAAGGTGAATTTCTTTTATCTCTTGTTCTACCAACCTCAATAACTCGGGGGAGGCTCTAAATCGCCCTCAATTTCTTCACCAATCTGATTAACGAGACAGTAAAAAATATTTGATGCAATACTAGCATTGTCAGTTTCAAAAACATTTTTTTCAAATCTGCATTATTGAAAGTTAGGATATAATTAAAAAAAGGAAGAAACAAGAGGTGAAGGAAGAATAAATGCATTTTATTAATAAAATATTAAAAGTAAATAAACAAACCCTTATTCTATGAAAAATAAAATCTTTGGCCTAGCAATAAGAACAACATTACAAAAATTACTTTAAATTTAAATTGAAAACCAGAGGCAGCTTGACAATCTCCCAATTACTAAGCTCAAAATTCGATGGGCAAGCGTGAACCAGATTAACATGTTCATCTTCATGAGCTTATTACTCAATAATAGCTATTGAGTTTGAAAGCTCAAAGCCAGCGCTTCAAAAGCTTTCTCGCAAATCACCGATAGGGACCCCTTCAATTTTCGGTTCATCAACATTCAAAATATTTTTACCCTTAATATAGTGGACAACCAAAGGTTTTGGGCAACTTAAAGTTAACTCAATAGCCAATACTTGTCCTCTGAAATACATGACCTGTAAAAGTTGTTTAGCCATCAAATCTTGTAGCATCTCCTTAAAGTCACCACATTCTTCAATTTCATGACCCTTACCAGGATGTAATTCACACCCTTCATCTCCATCAAGGCTTCCTTCTAACATCCCAAAATTACACATTTCTTCAAAAATGACATTCAATGGAGTTTTGACATCTTCCACCTTGTTTATCATGAGTTGTTCTTCACCCTCTTCAATAGAATTAAAAGTTGTCCATCCATAACCTGGTAAAGGGTTATTTCCAATATTAGGATTATCCTCTTTGAAGTTTAGTCACCCTGCTTTTATCAAACTTTGCACCTTGAACTTTAGCGCTCTATAATTCTCAAGAGAATGACCAATAACACCTGCATAATAATCACATTTGGAATTGACATCATATCCCCTGGGATATGGTGGTTCTATAGGTTTCATCGGGCAATGTACCACCAATGAATTTTACAATAATAAAAGGAACAACTCAGTATAGGACATAGAGATAAGGTCAAACTCAATCGGTTTCCGATCTTAGGTGTTCTGTGGTCTTGTTTCGCTAGGGTTTTGGTTCCATGGCTAGTTTGATTGAAGTTGTTGTGTGGTAAGTGTTATGGCTGAAATATGTAGAGCCTAGTGGACAAGTTGATGAGGATAGAGAATTTGTGAGATGGTGGTGATGTTTGGATAGGCCATGTGGAGGGGGTATAAAAATGATCAGGTTTGTTATTAGGTGTCCTAGAAAGTTGAATGTCACCGCATTGGTATCTCATTTTTCTTTCCTAAATCACTTAAAATTCCTTGATTCGTTCATTTTAGTAGAGTCAACAATAATTTTTCCATTCCTCATACCATTCTCAATCCTTTTCCCAATTATGCTGCCATTTCTCTCCACCTTTGGGTGTATTCCTCAAATGTCTCATCATTCTTTGTAGATATGTTTTGTAAATAAATCTGTTTGGACTCGTATCAATATTATATTTGTCTATTTGAGGAAAGCAGAAGTGTATGCACCATTTTTTTTAAACTCCTTTATAATTTCATAATATCACTATTATGTTTTTCAATTAACCATAGCTTTTAGAAACAAATATTATAATCAATTATCTAAATGTCCAACATAAGAGTAGTTTCTTCAAATGGAAAAATAGAAAGACTGATTTGTGAAACGACAAAATATTATTTAAGCAAATAAATTATTTTTGTTCACTTTGTTGCTGAATCTCTTTGAAATTGAATAAAAAGTCGCGTTCTGACTTTCGTTACAGCACGTTTTCATATTCCTTTATGAAACAATATGTACGCACCAATTTTTTCTAAAATATAATAATAAAAAAAAAAAAAAAATAACACAAAATGACATTTTCATACACTGTTAACATACACCATAATGTTCAGAATATACATCAATACCAGAAAGTTCAAAATAGAAATTTTCATGAAAAAATAAAAAAATAAAAAAAGAGAAAACAAAAGATGAAAATGAAAGGAGAGCAGTCAACCTGGATCACTGTCATATCTAAGCTCTCTAAATCAATGAAGATGCTCTTGGGCTAAGTTACATCACTAACATAATCTCACAAAATCTGGAGATAAAAATTTTAAATTTTTGTCAGTAAAATGATTTCAAACGGACTCTATAAAATGGGACACTTGAATTAAAAGAAGGGAATTTTTTTTGGGAAGGAAGAGATTTTCGAAAATAAAGGAGATATTTTTTGGAGGAGAAGAAATAGTTTGAAAGAGAAAGAGAAAGAGGCAAGGTAGAGTGCAAAAAAAAGAATTTTAAAAACTACAACAGGTATTAATCTACATTACTTTATTTAAAATATAATAAAGAAAATAATATGGATAATATAGAAAAATTACTTACACCTTTAACCACCACCAAAAGCAGATTCCGGTGGTGTAGCCACACACTGTTTAGGGTTTTGCCTTTTTTTTCTCTCCTTTCTCTTACGTTTAAATTGGTGCAAGTTAACTTTTGCTTTTCAGTTGCAACCTCTGATGGCGTAAAGCAGACGTGCACGTATCCCCATAATTTTACCCTTTTTTCCAAAAAATCATAGTTTACTAAGTTCACCGCTGCCAAACTACTATTCGCACCCACTTTAGGTCCAACAGCCCGCCGCTGTCTACACCTCCATTCCTTATTATTTGCTCCTAGCCCAATAACAGATAGGTATTATCCGTACCTCCCTGTTTTTACTATTCGCACCTGTTTTATATCAAGACCCGCTTTGCTGTTTTTACCTCCGTTTATTGTTTGCACCACTGTTTTTTCTAAACGTATTTCTTTCATTTTAAAGCCAAAATGCATTATTTTTAGCCTTTTTTGAGTATAAATTGTAAGTTTTCATTTTATTTATTCTATCATTTTCTTTTATTTATGTTTTGCTAGTTAGCATGTTGTTATGAATATTTGAAATAACAATTAATAAAATTTCAATTAAATCTAACAATAATAATAATGTTAATAACATTAATTTGAAAAAAATAAAAATTTATAACGACTATTTTATATTTTTTTTCCTTTAAGTGTTATAAAACCTTTAGCGGTTATAATTATTGAAGGAAAATTTAATGATGGTCACTTTAGATGCACTTCTAATTTGACGATTACGAAAATTAAAAGAACCACTTTAGATGCACTTCTAATTTGGTTTTTTATAAACTTTTAGTTGTAATAAATATTATTAAGTTATTTAAATTACCTAAGAAAAATCTAATAATGGTCACTTTAGATACACTTCTAATTACACTACTATGAAAACTAAAATAATCACTTTAGATGCATTTATAATTTGGTTTCTTTAATAAAACCTTGGTTATTATAATTATTATCATGTTATTTAAATTATTTAAAACAAATAATAGTCACTTCGGATGCACTTCTAATTTGGCTATTGTAAATTATAAAAAGATTATGATGATCACTTTGGATACACTTTCGATTTGATTATTGTGTAATCCTTTAAAATTATCTTTTTTTATGTAAAAACGTAAAATGCAAAGCTTTAATTATGACTACTTCAAATGCACTTTTGATTTAGTCATTACAAAATCTATCATAATTTAGCGATTGTCACTTTGGATTCACTTCTAATTTGATGGCTACGTTAAATAATTATCCTAACCACTTTGGATGCACTTCTAATTTGGTTGCAGTAATAATATTTTAAAATAAACCCAAAAATAAAAATTAATTACTAAAATAAAAAACCTAATAAACAAACCATTATCAAGAACTACGTATACTATGATTTTCTATTACACATGGAGATACGTAGGAGTAGGAACTTACTCCTCTCAAGCCCCAAAAAATAAAAATAAAATAAGTCAATTAAAAATTAAAATATTAATAATATTTTATAAAAAAAAAATTTCAATAATAATTTTCTCATTAAAATGTTAAAAACAAAAATAAAATAAAGTATTTGTTATATTTCAACTATTTTAAGGGTTAAATAAATATTCTTAAAGTTATCTAGCTTTGAACGTTTAATTAGAAGTAATCGTTCTTAAGACAGACGTTGTAGGATGCTAATACCTTCCCTACGCATAATAGACTCCTGAACTCAAAATTTGATTTTGTAGACCACCTCTTTTAAAAGGTTTCTCAATGTTTTCTTTAATAAATATTGGTGGCGACTCCTCTGATTTTCATAAACAAATTTTTCGTTGTCCCGTCGAGACCTCATGTGTCGACAATAAGCTAAATCCTTCTAGGAGCAAATATGGGCTCGTTCAAGATGCATATACTAATTTAAAGCCACCTCAGCTAAACAATCCTAAAAAACAATGAATAAGTAACTTATCGTTGTGAGCATAGGCTTCCATCTTTTTCCAATACATGATCAAATGGCTCTTTAGGCAACTAGTCCCTTGGTATTTATGAAATTTTGGCACCTTAAATTTGAGGGGAAACTCTACATTTGGAGCCAAACAAAGACCAACCGCTTCTTCGATGTCGTAACTACCTCCCTTAACAACCCTTAGCCTTTCTTCCAACATTTGTTACTTCTCACTAGACTACACCTACTCAATCGCATATGTTGGTTGAGATCCTTCTGAGATTTGCTAATAATTTCCTTGGTTAACAAAATCAATATTTTGGGTTTAGCAAGGGATTTGGTTATTATAAGAAGGGACATTCATGGGTGAACCCCAAGGTTGGTTAAGTTGTGACTATGTAGGTAGTGGTTAAGTGGCCAATGGTTGGTGATTATTTGGAGGGCCCATGAATGTTGGAGGCATGTAGTTACGAGGAAGGTCATATAATGGTCATTGGGCCTCTAGAGGGTCAACTTGCTGCACAAACCTATTAAGATGTAGAGTCATTGGTTGTACAGGGATTGAGATGAAGCCGAACATGCAAGAGAAGTTGACGATTCTCCTTTGGTTACTAGTGAGGTCCCTTATGTGTTTTTCATTTGTAGAGATTGCAATGTCTCTAGAATTTGGGTCTTCCTTCAACTGATTAGGATCACTTCTCAATTCTTCGTTGTGTTCTTCCATTTCATCCATGATCCTAGCCTAGGAGCATGTCTTATAATGATGCTAGGGAAACATTTTTGTTTTTTTTTTTTGGATTTATTATTTTGTGAATGAAAAAACTTTATGAGTATAAAAGAAAAGGAAAAGGAAATATTTTTTTAAAAAATATTGGTTTTTGTATTCAATATTGAGAGTGATTCCCCGCATCACGGTGCTAGAGGCAATATCCCTTAGGTCATAAAGCGGTTGACCCTTATTCCAAGGGAGCATTCTCATCAGCAGATAAGGTCGTTCTTACTAGTAATGCAAAACCATAACCCACATTTTCAAACAATCATCTCAAGATAAAAATGTGGTTGACAGTTATCTAAGGGAGAATTCCCTCCTTAATAAATTATGTCTAAATCTTGTTTAGCCTTTATGTATTTCTATTATGATTTTGAATCTCCTCCATATTAAATAGTATTAAATATTTTCTACTATTAAAAGAGAGAGATTAATGAGAAAAAAACTTAATTAAATGAAAAACATGCAATCTAATATGTGTCGTAATATGCATGTAAGCATGACCTTTTTTTTGTTTTGTATGAATTTCATTTTGAGTAAGAAAAGAAACTTAGGTATTAATGACATAAATCTATCATGCACAAATATGTTTCCATGATAGTGTTAATATGGATATGTACAAAAGAAATTATAAGAGTAACACATTTTCCATGTGACCTAAAAAGGTAAAATGGTAGGAAATTTCTAAGGTCACAACCCTATTTTTGGAGGTCACTAAGTCCACATATTAGTGCATGGTTTTGTAGGTGGATCTGAACTCTTGAAGATTTATTGGTCCCTAAGTTGTCTTTATCACATAGATAAAGACTCAGCACATGTATTAATCACCAGTAGGGAACATACCCTCTCAACATGATTAACCCATGGTACTAGTAACAACCTGAGTGGTAACTCAATAACTGTCAAGTGAGCATTAAACCCTTCAATAACATTTTTCAAGCCACCATTTACTCCTAGGTTTATATAGGCTCGGGTATAGAGACCAAAATGTGTGTGAAGTACAAGTGCTAGTGGAGTGTGTGAGGGACATACAAACATGTAAATTTAACAATTATCCAAATATGAGGGAAAAAAAACAAGTCAAGAAAATATATAATATAAAAATAAAATTATAACCTAAGGTTAAGCCCAAACAAAACATATGTAGAAAAACAAAAACAAAACAACAAAAAAAAAGAAGGTAAAATTAATATTTATGAAGTTATAATTTTACATAATTAACTTGATAAGACTTGACTTTCAAAGGTCCCTAGTAGAGTCGTCAACTGTCTTAATCGGGATAACCACAAATATGACGCAAATATAATTTATGGAGTTGCCACCAATATTTTATTTAAAGGGAAAAAAAATAGAAAATCCTTTATAAAATGGTTTAAAGTCAAAATTGGGTTCAGAAGTCAATTACATGTAGGAAAAGTATTAACACCTATTAAAGATTGTACATTTAATTTAATTGCATAAAACTATATAACTTTAAAAATATTTATTTTACTCTTAAGAAAGAATTAGATATTTTTTCTTTTATTTTAATTATATATATATATATATATATATATATATAAAACTCTTTTTATTTAAAGAAAAAAAACTTGCGTAAGGATTTAAGCTAACAAATGATTAGTCATTAAACTCTTACAATAAGATTAAAGATAGAAATGCTATTAATTAAATATTTATTTTTTTATATTTTATCAAAAGATGAAACTTTTATTTTATAAAAGAAAATCTTGCATAAAAACTTAAACTAGCAAATGACTAGTTATTAAAATTTCACATTCAAATAACATTAAAAATAACATTATTATTTATTAATGTTATTAATTATTGCGTGTTGGATAGTATTTTATTTCCGTTCAAAAGAAAATAATTCTATTTTGGTGCATGCACATATTTATGATAACAAATGATTATTCAATAACTTTTAAAGATGAATTAGCATTAAAAGGTAAAATTATCACTCAATTAATCTTATAATTTATTGTATTAACATGTGATTTTATTTAAAACTACAATTTATAAAATTAAGTAAAATAGAAAAGAGAAAGAAATTATACAAAAAAAAGGGAAAAATACAAATAAGAGAGAGAGAGAGACAGAGAGAGACAATTAGCTGGGTTTATACGGCGGTAGTCCGCACAATACCAGTTATCAAGGGCACACCTTATGAGTTTAAGATGGATTTATAAGGCGGTAATCCGCGCAATATCAGTTTTCAACTCGACAAGGCTTACAAATCCCAGGTTTTCGAAAAATCAAGGGTAAACCCAAGTTTTCAGAAGAAGATGAGAAAGATGGTGAATATACAAACATATGATAAGCCTTTAAATGATTATCGCATCTTTAAATATTTATTGTTTTAGGAATCCGGAGATACCTTAAAGAAGTGACTACTCCATATTAAAATAACATAAGCATAAAAGAGAATACTTATAAAGGGGAGAAGAGGGGAGGGGTGAAGAAATTCTTCAAATTTTATTGCCGAGAAAGGGTGTGTACAAGAGAAGAGATTAGAGAGAAGGGAGAGAGTTTTTGAGAGAGAGGGAGGTTGTGTTTTTCAGACCTGCTCTGCATAAGAGTCTTACGGTCTATTTATATTCAAAAATATGTAAACTGAAACTGGCTGTATAGGTAGCCTGGTAACTGGTAACCTGGTATGTAGGTTTTTACCCTTCAGTCTATTACCATGAGGTAAAATTACTATGTCACAGGTAAAAACTTTTATTTTATCCGCGTAATTGATGCGGTGAATTCTTGGAATTCTTCTTCCATCTGTTCAGGGAGAGATTGGTCATCTCCTCCTTCAGACGGGAGAGAAGAGTCTCCTGGTGTGTCCTGGCCATAGCAACCAGCTTCTTCATAGATTTCTCTGTACATCCTTTCTTTTTCAAAATGTCTGACCAAAGAAAGATTAGCTTAGATGGGAAAGGATGAAATTTCAAGCCCATGTTCTTTTTCCAGTACAGTTTGGAGTCTGTTGTTTCTTTTAGCAGAATCAGGGTTTCTGAATCATGTTTTGAAAAACCCCAATTTGAACCTTCTGTATATGTCTTCCATAAATTATATTGGTAGGTTTTATTTTTGTTTAGAGAGAGTCATTTCAGATCATCGTGTTCCATAGACAGGAAAGAATGTATTTCTGGGTTTGACTCAGTGTATAATTTAATAACGTGTGTAGGAAAACTATCCTGAGAATATATACTTTTTGGGGAAGTGGTTATTTGCAAAGCCACTTTCTGCATGTGTTCTGCCTGAATATAATTTATTATAGAGTTTATAGGGGCAGATAGTGAATTGAATCTGTCTGTAGGTGGGATTACTATTGAATGGAGACACCCTACTTCTAATAAAGCCATGGGTGTAATAAGAAAATTCCTGTGTAAAAGTTGTTCGAATTCTTCTAAATTTATTTGTGCTTTTCGGACAAGGAACCTCAGCTGACAGGTGCAGTCTTTGGTTACTGTTTTACAATATTCAGAAGAGACTAGACAAACAGTCTTATGGTTGAAATAAGTTTGTAGTTTGACAAACAAGCCATTGTATTTTAAGACTTCTGAATGTACTTCGAACAAAAACTCTTGTATAAGATTAAATTTGCTCAAAAGAATGTTTGGGTTAAGGGTATGTGGAATACTACTTGTGGCTCCAGCATAAGTTTGTGTTTGAGCTCGAGGCTCCATTTGTAAGGCAGACTTGATCTTTTCATCATCAATGGTTTTAAGACGAACTGCCATTTGTGCTTCTTCTTTTGAGTAGAAGCCTTTATATGTAGACCAGAATTGGTCTTGTTTAGCTTCAGAAAGATCTATGAATGAGGTATATACCCCTTTGTTGGGCCCATCTATTAAGGCGAAGTGTGTAAAACCTTTACCAGAAGGTGAGGCTGAAGAAGTTAACACAACTCCTTGATTATTTTGGCCACATAAGTGGTAAAGTGCACATATAATGCTTTGTTTGACTTTCGTCACTTGTGATTCATTTTGTAATGTGTACTTTGGAATATTCCAAATGTTGTCGATCAAGACATTTAGCTTGATATTTGTATTGTCTCTACCAGGTATTGGTAAATATTTGTAAGTATTGGTAACTCTTGTTTACCGTATTTTGTGTATTGGTCTACCTGAAAAGGTGACCTAACTTGTTTGGGGCCCACGGCTTCTTTCTTTGTATTTTCCATAAATGGAAATTTGTGTAGAATGATCACAATTGATCTTTTTCAGGGCTTTACTTGATATACCTGGATAATATATCAGCAAAAGTATTATCAGAACCTTTTATATGTTCAAAATAAATATTTTTTCCAGAAAAATTTATATAATCTTTTAAAAGTAACCACCTTTTATGTGGTTTTTTGTCATTATTAAGTTGGTTTTTTCATAGGAGACTATGGCTTCACAGTCTGTTCTAATGGTTATTTCTTTTTTATTTATTAAAAATAATTTGAAGGCGTCCATTGCGTGTATTATAGCATTAACTTCATATTCAATGCTTGTTTTATAAATTTTGGGTTTTGTTGTGTATTTTCCAGAAGCATATCTACAAATTTGTTCTTCTGTTTTTGATAAATGTTTGTTTTTCTTTCGTTTGAGGATTGTTCCTCATCCAAGTTCACAACCATCGCATTCGATTACTAAATAGTCTGAATCTAATGGTAGTTGTAGAGTTGGTAAATTTATTACCATTTGTTTTAATTTTTGTACTAACTTTATGTCTTCGGAGTTGAATTTTCTTTCTCCTTTTAATGCAGTTTTGTTATACAAAGAAGATGTATATTTTCCTAAATTAGGAATGAAACTTCTTGCATAATTTAATAATCCTAAAAAGGATCTAAGTGTTTTGATATCTTCCATTTTATCAGGGAATTCTTGTATTTTTTTATAAATATGTGGTTGGAGTTTTATAGTTCCATTACCAATTTCTGTTCCTAAAAATTCTATGAAATTTTTACAAATTTCCATTTTTGATTTTGAAACAATTAATCCATAATGTTCCAATTTGTATAAAACATGTTTTAGATGAAGAAAATGATCATCTTTAGTTTTGGAAAACACCAGTATATCATCTATTTAGACACATAAAAAAGATTTTTTATTTTTAAAAATATTGTCCATTTTACGCTGAAAAATGGCAGGAGCATTTTTTAGACCGAAAGGCATGACGTTCCATTCAAATAATCCTTCGGAACATGAAAAGGCTGTCCATTTGATAGATTCTGGATCCATTTTTACTTGATGAAATTCACTTTTTAAATCAAATTTAGAAAACCATTTAGCATCTTGAATTCGATTTATCAAAACTTCTTTAGAAGGAATAGAATATCCGTCTTCTACTGTATTATCATTTAGTCTTTTATAATTGTAAACCATTCTTGATTTACCCCGTTTTTGTTCAGAAGATTTATTAACTATAAAAGCTGGACTTCTGTGTGGACTAATACTTTGTGCAATTACTTTTAGTTTTAATAAATTTTTTATGTGATTTCGACATTCTTCCTGTTCCCAGTTGTTAAATTGAATGTCTTTTATTTTAATAATTAAATCTGGATTAATTATATCTAATTTACATTTTATAGGATCTCTATCCCAAAATTTTGTTGGGTCTTCTCCTATTATATGTGTTTTATTTAGTCGATCTAGGATTTGTTGGATATTTTCAAATTTTATAGATTTCGAAATTTTTATCGAAGAAAAGGCTTCAGCTGTATTATCTAGTATGCTATCTATTAGATAGTTTTCTTTTGTTTCATCGATTATGTATAAAAATTCTGTATTACATTTACATGTGTAAGAAATTGTTGGATTTTCACACTTACAGTTCTCTAATAGAATTTCTTTTCCTAATGAATCACCGCTAACTATTGGTGTCATTTGCGTTTTGTCATATATCATTACATAATCTTTATTTATTGTAATTGATCTGTTTTGTCCTAAAATAAAATCTAGACCAATTATTATACTTTGTTTAGAGGGAACTAAGTTTTCTACCCTCATTATTTTTATAAACGTTTTATAACAAAAAATTTCACAATTTGTACTAAATTGAAGAATAACATTGTTAACTTCTTCGTCATTTATCATAATTTCTCCGGACATTGTCCTAGTTTTCTGAATGTGTTTACTCTTAATTATGTTTTGGGTTGGGGTTATAGTTTTACATATAACAGTTTCTGAACAACCTGTATCTATTAAGGCTTGTATTGTTTTTTCTGTAGCTGGTTTATTATTTATTTTTGGGAAGGTTATTTTAACTAATACTTTTAAAGTTATTAGTTGTTGTTTATTGCAAACTAATGAGATACATTCCATTGTTCCCATCATGACATTTTGTTCGTGTGTGTTACTAGATTCAGGAGTATCTATTTTAGCTTTTCCTTTTATTAATTTTTCTAAAAGAATTACCTTTTCTTCTAGATAGTTTATGCGAGTTTCTAATACTGAAACTCTAGTGTCAGTTAAATCTTTATAACTTGATTTATTTATATTTTCTTTCTTTTCAAAAGAGGGTATGTCTAATTCTTGTATATTTAAGTGTTTTTCTATACATTTAATACAAAAAATTTTATAACAAAGAGGACAATGAGCCCTTTTTGATATGTGAAAATATCTTTCACAATATGTACACGGGATTGAATCTGTCCCTGAATAAAATTGTAGTTTATGTGAACAGAATTTTATTTCTGAAATGTTCATTAGACAATATCCTAAATCATCTAATATATGACCCATTTCGTTGTATTCTTCCCCCATTGGGAAATTATTGTCATTGTTAGAATATAAATAATTATATTCATTATTTGTAAATTCATTTATTAAATCATAATTTTTGTGTATTTTATTTGGGTTTGGTTCATCTGTATATTCTGTTATACTAATGACCGATAAAATTTCTGAGTCTGTTAAAACATCTTCATCTATAGGGAGAAGATTCATATGACAAGATTTTATTAGATTTGCCTCTTTTGTATAAAGATTTGAAATGTTTGGGCAATCTCTTGAAAAATGTCCTGGTTGATTACAAACAAAACATTTTAAGATTTGTTTGTAAATTTTATTATCCCGAAATTTTCTAACATGTCTGTTGGGATTTAGAGTTGGTTTTCTGGCATTAGAAGCCCTTATTGTATAAGTTTTCCTAGGATTTCTTGGTCCTAAGTATTTTTGTGTACTTGTATTTATAGGTTTCTGTCGAGATATATTTTTCTTATTTTTAAACCTAGTTTGGGAATATTGTTGAGGTGTGTATATTTGTTTACATATCCCAGCATCAGAATGCTTTAGCTGTTTTTGTATAGCTATGTGGGAACATGTATCTTCCATTATTTTCATAATGTGCTGTATTCTTATAGAGAGATTATTCAACATGGGAGCAACCTCTTCATTTTTCCAATTTTCTCGAATTTTTTGTCCTAGCTTCCCGGGTAATTTTAAGAACATTTTATCTCCTATATTTATATCATGAAAGCAACCAGCTATAGACGCATATAAAAGATAGTCTTGGCAGTATTCTTTTATTTTACCAAAGTATTCTATGGACAATCTTTCTAAATGTCCTAAATAAATTTGTTGTCTAATTGTATTACCGTCATTGGCGGATTGTGAAGTGAACAATCTTTGAACAAGGGAACAAAAATTATAAATGTTTGGACCAGGTTCTATGACCAAAGTATTTAGATCATTAGGGATGTTTTTCTTAAAATATTCCCAACCGAATCTAGCAATATCGCCAAGATAAGTTTCTCCTTTTGCGATCATTTCTTGATAAGACTGCACATCTTTCTCATGATGTATACCATAATCACGGATTACAGCAGCAGTCCATTGTTCTATGTATGTTGGGAGAAGTTGAGGATCTATTCCTCCTATATTTAAAAGTAAATTTGGAATCTGGAAATTTGGTTCTACCGGTAATCTTTTACCATGAGAAGTATATTTGTTATCACTTAAAACTATGTTTTGAACAGTTTCTCTTGGAAGAAATCCTTGAGTATAGTTTTGTGTACCAGCTGGATCTAATCTATAGTTTGTAGCAGAGGATTCTTCATGTTCATTTATTAATCCTACTTTTGTGTTTTCAGAGGTTGTAGATGATTCATCATTTTCTTTGTCCTTAAATTTTTCTTGAAGTTTATAGAAATATTCTTTTTCTTCAATTTGTTCTTCAAGTTTTAAATTTTGTAAAAAGATATTAACTATATCATTTATATAATTTTCTTGAGGTTTTATAACTTCGTTAATTTTTGGGGGAAAATTATCCCAGGGTTCCCAGTTTAGATTGTTAAGGGGGCTTTGTTCTAGAGAATTTTGTTTAGACATGGCTTCTAAAGTTCCTTGCCTAAGCATGACTATGTTTGCTTGATGATGTTTCCATTCTTCCTCAGTCATGTCATCATCTTCTTCGTCATCACTATCTATGATATTCATCATAGAAATATGATCATTATCGGGAATAACGGATGTACTATCCCTTCGATCTTATTCTAAATCTAATAATGAAGTGTTTCTGTAGTCAGTGAAGCTCAGACTAAGGCCTCTAGACCTATTGTGTAAAATGGCAGAGTTTGGATTTGTGATGGGATTTCGTTCATCCCTTTGTAAATGAGTTTGCCATAGATGACCCTCATTTCTTCGAGTGAAAGCCTGTGCTGACAAAAATTGTGTACCAATAGAGCTGATAGCTTCTTCTAATGGTCTAGTATTTATTCTGTACATAGAAGAGATATAATTGTTTATTCTTCCTATGAAGGTTATGTCTAAATGTAGGTTGTCTCCTATCCAATTTGTGCCAAAACCGATGGTTTGTATTTCTAGACTAATATGGTTTACAAAGTCTGGAAGAGTAAGTGTAAAGTTTGGGGCAAGGTATATTAGAGATATAGGTTGATTTAGGTCAACTTCTAGTATACCTATAATGCTTTGGGAATCATTGTTTTGGAATCTGGTGTCATGGAGAACTATTAAGGCTCTAGCACCAATCATATGTCTAGCTAGGGATCTTACACCAATTATAATTAATCCCATATGAACATATCTCCCATGTTGGTTTAGGAGTTGTGTGGCTGTTTGTTGAGATATTAATGGTATTATCTCATATGTATTGTCTGGTAGGTGAAAATCTTCTATTCTCCTATACCTGTAAAGGCTAGTTCTTTCGGAGCTTAACCAACCTATGTTGTATAACTGTCTAGGATTTAAAGAATCTATTCTAGAATTCGATCCTATTTCAACATTTTGTTGTATATCTACTAAGTCTTCTAATCTTCTAACATTAGTAGATCTTCTTCTGTGTAGAAATCTATCTAAGATTTCAGGATGTTGGATGAGATCTTGTCTCCTAGTATTGTGTTCTCTTATTCTTCGAGAAGTTACGGGAAACCTCTCTGATGTTTTATTCCTATTAGATGTACTAGAAATTTCTTGTACTTGTGTCTGTGAACTATTAATTGTTGTAAAATTCATATTTAACTGATAGATTTATCTTTGTTGGAGTTATTGTTCTCCTGTGTAGTCTGATTTCTATTACTAGATTCAGTTTTGTTTGTTATTGCAATTTACCTTAACATATTTGTGAGTATTTTTACAAATTGTTTTAGTTTGTGTGGTTGTTCCTAGTGATAATCTGGAAACTTTATTAACTAAATCATTTATATCATCTGATATATTATTATTTTTATCTTTGTTTAAATATGTGAGATTTGACAATTTTCTAGAAACCTCTTCTAACAAGGCTATTATTGTATTATTTTGTCCTATTATGGTTTGAACAAAATCTGTATCTTTGATTGGTTTAGTATATCCTACTGGAGGAGATTTTGTTAAGTGTTCAACAGCCGCAAGAGCTGATTTATAATCTTTGCCATTAATAGGTTGAAAATTTGTCATTTGTAAAATTTTTGTTTGTAAAATTTTATGTGTAAGAAAAGAAAGAATGATGAGAAGCAAGAGAGTAAAGATAGCAGCAGAAAGAATCACAGTAGAAGGCAGAAGCAGAAAATCAGATATTAAAAGTAAGGTATCCACGGAATACACTATAAAACAATAAATATTAAAGAATATAGAAAATCATTAGGCTTATCAGGAAAATAATTTTTTTTTTAAATAATTACAAAATTAATCAAAAATAAACATTTGTACTTGTTGGCGCAATATGCACGTGTTTCTCAACTCATCTAGGTAGGAAACTAGGGACTTACACCGGCTCTCCACTGGCCATCACTGCCCTTCAACTACCATGAGTATCTAGCAAACACTATCCACTCTTGACAAATTTCTATTTTCGATTAAAATTAACATTTACAAAGTGATATAAGAACTATCCTTGGAAAGAACCCTAAGCTCTAATACCAAAAAGGGAAAAATACAAAAAAGGGAAAAAATACAAAAAAAGGGAAAAATACAAATAAGATAGAGAGAGACAGAGAGAGACAATTAGTTGGGTTTATACGGCGGTAGTCCGCACAATACCAGTTATCAAGGGCACACCTTATGAGTTTAAGATGGATTTATAAGGCGGTAATCCGCGCAATATCAGTTTTCAACTCGACAAGGCTTACAAATCCTAGGTTTTCGAAAAATCAAGGGTAAACCCAGGTTTTCAGAAGAAGATGAGAAAGATGGTGAATATACAAACATATGATAAGCCTTTAAATGATTATCGCATATTTAAATATTTATTGTTTTAGGCATCCAGAGATACCTTAAAGAAGTGACTACTCCATATTAAAATAACATAAGCATAAAAGAGAATACTCACAAAGGGGAAAAGAGGGGAGGGGTGAAGAAATTCTTCGAATTTTATTGCCGAGAAAGAGTGTGTACAAGAGAAGAGATTAGAGAGAAGGGAGAGAGTTTTTGAGAGAGAGGGAGGTTGTGTTTTTCAGACCTGCTCCGCATAAGAGTCTTACGGTCTATTTATATACAAAAATGTGTAACCTGAAACCGGCTGTATAGGTAGCCTGGTAACTGGCAACCTGCTGTGTAGGTTTTTACCCTTCAGTCTATTACCGTGAGGTAAAATTACTATGTCACGCATCAACATGTGATTTTATTTAAAACTACAATTTATAAAATTAAGTAAAATAGAAAAGAGAAAGAAATTATATCTAAATTTTAATTATATTATATGCCTTTTTCCTAAAATAATTTATATATATATATATATATCATTTTAACTTTTTTATTTTACTTAATTTTATACCTTGCGGTTTTAAATACACTTCTTAATGTTTTTCATTAATTATATATTTAAAAATTAAAAAACAAAAATAAAAAATTACTTTCAAAATATATGTCTCATAAAAAAAATTAATTCTATTAATAATGGTGATGCAAAAGTGCCTCAGCTGACCTTTTTGTCCTCAGTCCTCAATGCATAAAATAAAAAATTATAGATTTAATTAAGTTTTTAATTCTTAAAAATTGATTTTATTTTATTTTTAATTTTTAAAAATAAAAAATAATTTTTTTCATATTTAAAATTTTAAATTTAAATTATTTTTAGAAAATTTACTAAATTTAGGAAAAAAATTTTTTTTTTAAGAACCAAAAATAAAATTTCCTAAAAATTTATATTATATAAATGGTTATATAAAGCGGTTTTTATTATTCGATTAAATAATGCCCTAGTTTTGATTTGATTGTCTGGGAGTGAGAGCATAAGAAGAGAACTCAAAAATTGGAAGTTGAGTGGAAACTGAGAGGAATAAGCTTCTTTGTCCTTCCCTTTTCCATTTACTTTCCTTTTAACAGCATAAAATCCCAATTCCCAACCCATTTGAGTTTGAGAATGGAGAAGTCAGCAGATAAAGTTCGATGTCAGAGGATTGGCTGCAACGCCATGTTCTCCGAGGACGACAACCCCGACGGCTCCTGTCGATACCATTATTCGGTACTCTCTCACTCTCTTTCCTTTCTCTTTTGTCACTGCTCTTTTTTAGTTTCACTTCATGCCCCCTTGCCCTAACTTCTTTTCTTCTTCTTCTCTCTTCTTCCACCTTTTTATTGTATTTCATCATCCCACTATATTAAACATCTTCCTTTCTTTTAACCTTGTGCCCATTGTGATTTGGCTGTGTGAATCGGTCAAACCCCACTTTAGAGGAAAGGGTAAGAAATCTCCATCACTGATGAGAAAATCAGTTGATAACGATATTACTTACTCATGGACATTATATGCTCGTGCGTTATAAAATTATTAATTTTTGTAGTATTTAAACGTTTGATTTTCTCATTATTGTTGACATTTTTCACTTTTCTCTTCCTAGTGGTTTACTCTTTCTAGAAGAGCTAAATCCATTCTTTAGAACTCGTTGCAGGGATAAACTTTTCTAGAACACTTATAGAAGAAGAAAAAAATGAATCCAACTTCTTAATTTAGCTCATGCATAGGCCAATTTGTAGAAGTTCTCCCGGATAACTGTTGTAAAAAGTAATTTTGAAATTTAGCTTATAATGAATAAACTTAGAAGTGTTTCCAAATAAACTTAGCCAAAACGTATATATGATATAAATCATATACTTGTTCAGATCGAGTGACTTGTGTATAGTAGTTATTTAGCATATTGCCCAATGATCCATAGGATCATAATGTTAGAGCTGCTTGCTTTGTGATGTGAGAACTAGGGGTGGTTTAGGTTTACTAATGACCATGGAAATCAAAATCGATCCTGCCCAGGACCGAAAAGGTTAGTGAAACATGTTGGACTGTTCGGCCTAGAATCAACCTTTGTATTGTTGACCAGGTAAGATAGCTTCCAGCGAGCCTAGTGTCCGATAAAGGTTGAGTTACACTCGTTACCGCTGATGTCTATAGATCGATCAGTGTAACTAGCTCACTCTCACATTGCGATTAGGGCCTTTGGGCCTTAAGCCTTTTGGCATACTACAACAAGATTCTAGATCGTTTGCACATGTGGCTAAGGTACCATTATCACTGATATCAGTTTGTTGAGAATTTGAGGTGTTAACAGCATAGACGAATGGCATGCCTTCTGAGCTAGTCTTTGGTCGAACCATTGGCTCTGGCACTAGTTTGTTGGGAACACGAGAGAGTTAACAGATGGGGAGATGTCCAGCAATGGATCTCAAGCTCACCTCATAAGTGAGGAATAGACACTACCTTCAACCAAAGCCTTAAAGCAATAATTTTGGAGACCCTCACTTATATAGTGTTCAACTTCCCCATTTCTAACCATGTAGATATCCGAAAACCACCAATCCCATCTCACATGTGAGAGAGACATTACATTATATTATAGCATAGTATACATGTTACCTCTGGAGAAAAGGTGGGAATCATTACAGGATCATTAAAAGACACACTCATTAAATAGGTGTGCTTCATCTAGGTCATGCCAGGTAACATGGTGTAGAACTTGCTGAGGTTTGAGTTTCTATCCAGCTTTTGGAATCCATAGTGTGTTCTCTTGTGTGAATACTAGTATATCATGCAATTGTAATTTGGATATCTAAAGTACATATTATTGAACACATGTGTGCATTAAAAGTAGCAGAAAAAAAGCCAAAGAGCCTTAAATTATTAACAGCTACAAACTTACAAGTCACGACGATTCCAACATTTGAACCCCACCAGTAGCACCATTGGAGTTGTTCCAAGTCTAATTGTACCTGATTCCTATTGCCCTTCCTAGCGTTCCTTTCTCTATTGCCCTTCCTAGCCGTTCCTTTCCCACTTAAAGACAATGAATTGCAGAACAGATTAGAGGAGTGGAACCCAGCCGAGATCAGAAACTTGAAGCCAATGTCAAGTCTCGAACACAGAAGCAGGAGAAGACTATACTAAGGTGCAGGGGAGTGTAGAGTGCTGAACTCAGGCAAAAGAACTGCCGAAGGTTTTGGAATTTTCATGTGCAGAATAGCAGAAAAAAAGATGAAGGGTAGCAAAATGAATGTCTTTAGGGGATTAGGGCTTTAATGTAACTGATCAACTGAAAATGGGTTGGGTTTGTTAATTTTCTTTTATTTTTATTTTTTAAAAAGGGGTCTGAGTAGGATCAGATAAATTATCTAATACCACAACCGTTTGAGTAAAGAATGTAAGATCATTCAATCCTACTGTTGACAGCAAAATGAGTCAGTGCAATTGGAATTGCTGAGTCTGAGAAAATAGTACAATTGTATGAACTTGTAAGACTGACATTTTAAATATGATGCTAATGATAATAATCAATTTCTGTGTCTCTTAGCCCTTTGCCACTTGGAAATGAATGTTTAAAAATTCAATGATTTCCAATCTTGAGTCTCAATTGATAATGTACATATGCACATATAGGTCTGACAATTTAGAAAGAGAATTCAAACTAATGCTTTGAGGGGAGAACACTGGGCACCACAATTATGATTTTTTTTTTTTATATTTGAGATAATAACCAACCCTTTATCTTGATTCTTTTTTTTCCTAATTGTTGATAAAATTTATTTTATTTCTATTTATGGGGTTTGTTTTCCATTTTATTATGTCTATATAGGAAAATTGATTTTTTAAGAAGCAGATAAGGGGCCGTTTGTTTAAACCTTTTTTTAAATAAATAAGCAGTTTTCTACTTTTTAATGTGTTTGTTTAATTTTTTATTTTTATTTTTTTGCTATTTTTAGAAGTAAATTCTATCAGCTTCTTGAAATAAACACTTTATTTAGAAATGATATTTTTAAGTTTAAACAAATTGGCATAGGATTTACTTTAAAAAGCATAAAACTGATTATTTAAAAAAATTATACAAAAACATAAACAAACTCCTTATTAATTATTATGAAAAAGCCTTAATCAAATGGGCCCAAAATTTGTATGAATTAAGCTTATAGCTTATTTTCCTCGGTTCATTGTACCATTTGATTCTAGTTTTCAACAACTGTCTTCAGTTTGGTTGCTAGCACCTAGGTTGTTAATTGCATGATAACAGTGGAATGGTCAGTGGGGATTTTCATCAGATATTTGAAGATCTTAGCATAGCGTTTGTGTCACTGCCTAGATTCCACCCTATAATTCCGAAATTGGCTGCGACAGTGCTGTCCACTTGCAATCTGAAATGCCTTTAAATATCAACATTAGAGGGGTATTTTGGGGATTTTCATCTAATATAGTTTGTATTTGTAAAAGAAAAACATGTACAAAGGAACAACCTGGTCTGGTGCCTATCCTCCTAACCTGTGTTTTCTAGTCACCTTGTGGTGCTTTCCAGTGAATCTGGTGTTTGTTGTTCTGTTTCCTCCCTCCCATCAGGGGCGAACCTATATCTGTATAAAAACTAAAATAAATTAAAAAGACAGAATCATAGAACTAAATCCAAAATCAACACAATTGATTTTGGATGGTTGACATGGTCCTATAAATGAAAAAAACATAGAACATCATGATTCTGAAATTTTTAAAAATGATGTACTAGATTCTGAAAATCCTGAAGAAATGGAGCATAAAAGCATTGAACTGATGAAGAACAAGAAAAGCCAGCCACCTTGAGAATAAGAGTGAAAAAGGAATGGGAACCAATGAATAAATGAAGAACAAAGAAAAAGCAGAGGAAAAGAAATTGCTAAAAACAAATAATGGATGGCGAATGGCAGTGTGTCCAAAAACACCACATTATAGCAGCTGCCATTACAGTTATTTAACAATATTGAACCATAGCGGCTTGAAGTTGTTTATTTCCTTGCCTTTGTGGGTATACTTGTATATGTTGCTTAAGAAATATAACTGCTATAGTTAATTATGAATATTTCTTGAACTGAGTAGCTTCTAATTGTTCAGCATTTATATGTATATAGTATTAATTAATAATTATTTAATATTATAAAAAAATTCAGAATACTGTCAATCCCAATATGAACTATCATCTATTCCATTGTTGGGGTCAACTTCTACTGGGTCAACTGCCACCCATGATTGATAACTTGGCTACAGCAGTAGTGCTTCACTGTAACTTTGCGATTGCAACTATCCCTAATTGTTGTGATATAACTGTATTTCTACCTACAGCCACAGAGGATTAGGATTGCATTGTATGGGTTCAAGAGTAAGCAGCTCTTGCAAAAAGCTCTTCTAATATTGGTTCTTAGATTGTTACTCCTGTCAGATACTAAAGAGTTGCCATTTGAGGATTTTTTTTTTTTAGTTATTCACTTCTACTTTGTATTGATTCTTTCCTGATTTTTGTTTGAATTTGGAGAATTATCTGTTCTGATGCTAAGTATACGTTACTGAAACAAGTATTTTCATCCATAGTGTTTAACTTCTGAAAAATCTGTGGTTTTCATATATGAAATATTTTGACTTAAATTTTGTTTGCGTTCACCGTTGTTTCATGAAAGGTAACATTCTTTTAGCCAACGTCATCACCAATGCATACTATATCATTTGATATTTATTACACGGCATCCATGTGATACCTTACTGATTCGCTTTCTATTTGGCATGTTTGGGATTTGGATTTAATGCTGCTGTGGCGTCTTCACTTGTTCAGGGAGTAAGTCCATGCCTAACAATCTATTTCTTCACACTGTTTTTCTTTTCTATGAAGATTGGTTCAGTTTGATTAAGTTTGCACTTTAATTTCCAGCCCATATTTCATGATGGGACAAAAGAATGGAGTTGTTGCAAGAAAAGAAGTCATGATTTTAGCTTGTTTTTGGAAATTCCAGGGTGAGAGATCTTCTCTGTTCCTTCTTGCTAGTTTCCTGTTTCAGAATGTGAATATTAAGTCTGCAGTCAACTAGTCAATTTAAAAGAATTCACTTTGTTTTTGGGTAGAATATGTTAATAGGTTATAGAGATGACTCTGTTACGGAGAAAGGAAAAGGACCATCGAGATGCTTGGTTGATTAAGGATGTTTTACACTAAGGAATGATTGGTTTGGTTTGGTTTTATTTTTTAGTTTTTGAAGAGTTTTGAAAAATAATTTTCAAAAACTGTTTTATAGAAGAAAAAAAAAATTTGGTGAATGCTATTTCAAAACTGTTTTGGTGATGTGAAAACAAAAAACTTATTTATACTTACGGAAATGTCATTAATGAAAAACTTTTGAGTTTTCAAAACAAAATAACAACTAAAAACAAAATAACAACTTATTTAGGGTTTAGGGTTTAACTCTTTTTCAGTTTTTAAAAATTAAAATACCAAAACTATTTTAAGAAAACACTAAGGGCTTGATTGGTTTGGTTTTGTTTTTTAGTTTTTGAAAAGAATTTTCAAGAATAGTTTTCAAAAACTGTTTTCGGAAAGAAAAGGAAAAAAAAATTTGTCGAGTAAATGTTATTTGAAAACTGTTTTAAAGATATAAAAAAGGAAAAACTTGTTCATATTTATTAAAATTTTATTAATGAAAAGCAAAAAACAACATATTCTATTGTATTTTGAGTTTTCAAAACAAAAATAAAAAACTGAAAAGCAAAATACTTTTACTTGTTCCTGTTTTTTAGTTTTTAAAAAACCAGAGCTATTTCGAAAACTGTTTTCAAAATACACTATCCAAACGAGTGTTTTAGCTTTTGAATAAAAATAATAAAAACAGTTTTATAAAAATTTTCAGTATTTTAGTATTTAAAAACTTGTTTGGTTACTGTTTTCTTAAAATAGCCTTCGAAAACCGTCCTAGTTTTTTAGCTTTTAAAAACTAAAAAATAAGAATAGTTGTAGGCAATTTTGTTTTTCCTTTTTCTATTTTTGTTTTGAAAATTCAAAATACAATGATAATATGTTATTTTTCATTAATGACATTTCTATAAATATGAACAAGTTTTTTCATTTACATATCTTCGAAACAGTTTTCAGATAATACTAACTAAACAAGTTTTTTTTTTCTCTTCTAGAAAACAGTTTTTAAAGCTATTTTGAAGACTCTTTTCAAAAACTAAAAAACAAAATCAATCAAGTCGTAACTAAATGAATTTTTTAGTTTTTAAATAGTAAAAATAATTTTATAAAACTGTTCTCAAACAAGCAGCAAATTTCATTTATCAGTTCTGCATAGGATGATTTCAATCTGAAGTACAAGGAGCTGTAATTCCCGTATAAATTTTCTAGTAACATTTTCAATCTGCTGCTCCTCAAGACATCTTTATTATATCTCCTGCGGATGATTTTGCTTTTGACTAAATTTATCTCTGGACTCTTTAGTATTAGATCTTACATAATGTAATGAGCATAGGTTGAGTTTGGCAAATATGGTTTATTGGTTTTCATGATGCTAGTGATGACTTTGTGTTGCTTGCGTCAGTATGAGGAGAGTATAAAGAATCAAATAAATTAATTGCACCTGTCCTTTCTTTTTCATTTAATTTAATATTCCCTCCATTAGTTGACCAAAGTTTCTGTGTGTTATCAAAGATGCAAGACAGGAAAACATACAACAGTTAAGCAAGTAATTGCACCAGTAAAGAAGAACATCATGCCCTCTCCAACTGCCGTTTCTTTAACCAATACATCCTCAAAGGACTCTTGTTCCAGATGTCGACAGGGTTTCTTTTGCTCAGATCATGGTATTCATATTTTCTGCTTTTGGCATTGTCTCAATATTAGTTATTTTTGAGTAATCCCTATTCTCTATTTCATGCTTCCAAAGCTAAATTTTCTTCTCCTATCCTTCACTTATCTTTTAGGTTCACAAAGCAAACCTGTAAATATAGTTGGAGACAAGGGTTCAAATATTGCTGTAGATGCTTCTGCTGATAACAATTCAAGTGTTCAGGTTCCGAAACCTAAGAAGATAGTTGATATAAATGAGTCCCAAGTATGTAAAAATAAAGGATGCGGTCAAAATTTCAAGGAAAAGGATAACCATGACACCGCTTGCAGCTACCATCCTGGCCCTGCAATTTTTCATGACCGGATGAGAGGGGTCAGTATTGAGTATTCCGCCGAATGTTCTTAGTTTATTATCATTTCTTCAATAAGACAATTCTTCTAGTTTTGATATGTTTTCAGAGGACTCTATATAATTTTCCTTTATCTCATTATTTTGCAGTGGAAGTGCTGTGATATTCATGTAAAAGAATTTGATGAGTTTATGAGCATTCCTCCGTGCACAAAGGGATGGCATAATGCAGATCCGATGTCCTGATAACAGGAGACAGCTATTTTCTTTACAGTTGCTGATACTTCCATTGAGAGACGAAAAAGGTGTTGTTGATCGATGTTTTCGTGTCATTGATTAATTTGAACAAAACATTGCTACTCTTTTTCATACACTTTCGATTGATGAACCTCCATAATTTGCAAAATTGTATGAAGTCAATACCTGAGGATGATGTGATAGTGTAGAATGTGAATCTGTTGTTTTGAGTTCCTTCAATGTCTCAATTTGCTTGTTTGTTTGACCGGTTTGGAACCAGCTAATCCTGAAATATGTTAAACTATGGTTTTGTCCACAATTATCTTGTCTCTGCAGAACGAACAAACACACATACTCACAATAAATCACAATGAGAATAAGTTTGGCCCTCATGTTAACTTTGTATGGGAACGTGAGACAACATTTCCAACGCTAATAGAAGTTACTGTGTATGCGGGCTTCTATAGGTGTTTTTGTGAACTTTATAAGTTAGGTGGTAATGGCAATGTTGCAAATGGTTGCAAATTTAGTAATACTTGGGGCTACAATTTCAAGAAACGTTATAATTACATTTTATTCAATAAATTTACATTTTAGGGTTTATGAATTTGATCATACAATTTATTGAATTAAGTTTCAAAAAATAACTTAAAAGAAACAAACTGATTATTATGTTCTTAAATCTAAATATCTTTGTATTAAAGTATCCTAATAGAACGATAGTAGTAGAAAAGTGACAATCAGCATATATGAGTGATTCTATGCTAATTGTTTAGGTAGTTCTAAATAGAAGTCAAATGTAAAAATATCTAATGGAATATTGGTTGAATTCATGAAAGATTATTTTAAGAATAATATAAAATTAAAACATGATATTATTCCTTAAAAATTAATTTCTAGATAAATAAGTTTTACTAGTGATTTATAAATATTTAATTATAAATAATAAATAATTAAATTAAAGATTTATTTTACATAGAAATTTAAAACATGTTACAAAATTATTAAAATGTGATTAAAAAATATTTATATAATATATTATTTTTCTCATGGGAATACTTATAAAATTAAATTTGACACTTGACCGTGAATATATATAGTCATTAGAATTGAACTAGTATATGTATTTAAGGCATTTGACATGATTTCTCGGCTTTTAAATTATTTCTAAATACTCATTGTAACATTGACAAAATTTAATAGTGTTCTTTAGGTTTTTGTCATTGAATTTTAAAATCAAATAGAGAGGTAAGGATATAATTTTAAAATTCCACAAGTTCTAAATTAAGGCTAAAAATGTTTTTATAAGATTATTTTGTTTTTCCCATGTAATAATTACACCAAAATTAAAATATATAATCTCATATTTTTAAAATTTTTCACCATTAAATCATTTACAACAATTCATGTTTACAAATTAAAATCGATGTGTAAAATCTTAAAAAATATCTCATTTTCATTTGGTGTAGATATCACATGTCACGTGGTTTAAAGAGAGAGAAAAGAAAATATATGAGTAAACTAATTGATAGAATGGGGAAAAATTATCTTTAAAACTGAGTACTTCAATGTATAAAACAGCAATAGATTTTTAAAACTGAGTACTTCAATGTATAAAACAGCAATAGATTTTTGTTGTCAGAATAAAAAATAAATTGTCATATACTCTGTACTCTTTCTCTTTCTATTTAAAAGAAAGGTGGTTTTGATCCTAAGTATAAGAAACAAATATCTATATTAGCTATTAAATTACTTTTATAATCTTAATTTATTATAAAATTTATTTACAATTATAAAACATACCAATTTTTTATGTAAATGAAGTTATGTATAAATTTTATCATTAAATAAAAGTTGCTTTACTCTGACTAATTTTTTCCATGAAAGTCATTTTTAAAAGTTTATAATAATATATAAAATTAATTAATAAAATTATTTTTCTATTTATTTTGAAGATATTATTTTTTTATTCTTATAAATAAAGATAAAAAAACTTATAGCTTTAATAAAAAAACACAAGATTTTATACAAAGATAAATCCGATAAAACACTCTTAAATATGACAAAACAAAATGTCTTTGTGTAAAATAGATTTATGATATATATATATATATATATATATATATATATATATATATATATATATATATATGTGTGTGTATATGTATGTGTGTGTGTGAGAGAGAAGGAGATTTACTTACTTCCCAAGGGAATATAAAAGACTTACTCTTGATCATATCTATTCATTTGTTTAAAATTTAATGGTTATAATATGTAACTGAATTTAACCATTAGGTTTCAAAAAAATAAATTATAAAGATTATATATATATATATATGTGTGTGTGTGTGAGTGAGGGAGAAGGAGATTTACTTACTTCACAAGAGAATATAAAAGACTTACTCTTGATCATATCTATTCATTTGTTTAAAATTTAATAGTTATAATATGCAACTGAATTTAACCATTAGGTTTTAAAAAAGTAAATTATAAAGATGAAAAAAAATTAATTACATAGTTTTGAAAGAGGAAAAAAAAAAGAGAAATAAGTATGATTACATTAAAAGATTTTATTAACACCAACAAAGAAATACGTTAACAAATGCCCTCACGCAGGATTGAACTACGGACCTTCAGTTTACAAGACTGACGCTCTACCACTGAGCTATAAGGGCCTCCTTTGTATTAAAAAATATTAAATAAATATCGAACTAAAAGAAGTTTATATTTTAATATAATGAATGTAACATTTTAATTAATTATTCAAGTCATTCCACTAAAAAAAAGAAGTATCTTTAAAAAATTGATGAGTGGAAATAATAATTTTACATAAATGCATAGGCTTGTGAGCTTTTATGTGTATTGTTTTTGTATATTTCTTTTTAAAACAATTTGTATAAACTTTTCTTAAATAAACTGTTCTGAACATGCACTACTTAACATGAATAAAATTTTTAAGTATACGATACCATATAATTGTTTAACAAGAATTTGTACGTGAAGCACTGCTTGATCCAAAATTAATTAACAAAAGAATTTAAAATTTTTATAGATATTGATAAATTATTTTAATAAAAAAATGTTACTAATAATCAAAATACTTCAAATATTTGTTAGAAAAAACATTAAATCTTTTTCTGACAATTATAGAAGGTAATTTTTTTTTGTGAACGGCAGTTATATAAGCTAATGCTTAATTAAGTATTTAAAAAAGTATAAAAAAAAAGAGGTTTCTAATAATTTTTCTATCCATTATGCAAATTAATATTTAAAATAAATTAGATAATATTTAAAAAACACTAATTAAAATGTTTTAGTAAAATATTCTTCAGACCAATTTACACAACATTAAAATTATTATGAACTAATTTGTATTGAAATTAATAGATGATACACATAGACAAATAGATACAGAAATAGTAATTAAGTATTTTAACTTTTTTTAAAAAAATATTTGGAATAAAAAAATTAAGGAAAAAAATTGGGGAATTTTAACTATTGTATTTATTTATTCATTTTTGCTAATCCATAATTTGTTTGCTTACTTTACCCAATATATGTAATTAAATTTTATTATGTAATTATATTTTATTTAACATTATAAAACCAAGTGACCGATGTCTCTTCAGTTTAATTTTTTTTAATAATTGGTAGTAGCTAATAAAATTAATAATTTAATTATTTATAGAATTTTAAATTTAAATTTAAATATTCCAATTTGTTAATATAATGAATGTAATTATAATATAATTTTAAAAAAAAATATTATGTCATGTGTCTATAAGCTAGGTTTGACTGTTTTTATAATACTTTTCATAGTATGATTTATGGTTACCTCCATTAACATTACACTTTAATTTAATAAAAATTGATTTTAAAACAAAATTAATGAAAGATTTAAATTAACTAAAAGATATATATATATATATATATATATATATATATATGTATGTATGTAACAATTAGTTTAATAACTGAATCTATTAATATTTTTAATTCAATAAACTAATTTAAAAGTTTTCATCCTTCAACTAAAATTTAACTTTTAAATTTTGATCGATTTTATTAACTGTCATTCTCCTACGTAACCTACCAAAAATATATGTCATCAAATGAGTGTATTTTTGTGATTAGAGAGAGACAGATAATTCAATTTGCTCGTTGAAGCCTATGACATTATAGTATAGTATACAATATAGTCTTTAGGTAAAACTAGGACCATTTACCACCAGATTAAGTCAAAAAAGTTTTTCAAAAAATACTATTCAGTCAAAAAAGTATAGTTTCAGGTCATTTATAGATTAGCTCATTTAAGTCAATTTTTTTTTAAAAAAAAAAACGCAATCATAGTGTTAATTTTTTTTGCATTTTTATAAATGATAACAAAAATTAAACACCATCAATATTTCCCCTATTTAGCACATTTTATTGTATTTGGTGTCTGTTTAGTAGCAGAGGTCAAGATTAAACATGCTAACATGAAAAACTAGAATAATTTATTTTTTTTTCAAACCAAGACAGAATGGATAGGGGATGAAAGTGACACTGTGTTTTGGCGAGACAAATGGGTAGGGATTAGAGTTTAGAGAACAATATCCTAGACTATTCGACCTACCAGATGAAAAACATTGCTTAATGAAGGAGTTGAGGGAAAAGGAGGGGGAGGGGTGGAAGTGGAAGTAATGGAGTCGATTGTTTACCTAGAAGGAGGAGATGGTACAAGAGTTAGGGCATAAACTAGAAGTTGTATGGTTGACAGGAGGAATTAAGGATGAATAGAGATGGCTGGCAGAAGGAATAGGGTTGTACTTTGTACGTTTGACATACAGATTACTAACTGCAAATGGATCACGAAAAATAAAAGACATTTATAAACTAATATGGACAAAATGGGTTCCTTCAAAAGTTTAATGTCTTGCATAGAAACTAAAAGCAAACATACTGCCATAAGAAATAATCTACATATGAGAGGAATATTACGAGAAGATACTCCAAGTTGCGCATTTTGTAAAGAAGAATTGGAAATAAGTCAACATATCTTTCTGAACTGTCACTTACCTATCAAGTTTGGTCAAAGTTATATGTTTGGTGAGAATTATCCATGACCTTATATAATTCGATTTGAAACCATTGTAGTCAATTTATGAGATTAGTTTGTGGCACATCAAAGTTAAAAAGAGCATGATTCTTTATTTGGTTCGCGAGAATTTGGCAATTTTGGAAAACTATAAATGGTAAAATATTCAACAACAAGTTACAAGAGGTTAATGAAATAGTTCAAAAAGTTAAACTGAAAACTTGAAGACTTGGAATTGGTATCATATTCAAAAACTAACATCACATTCTTATATTGAAAGGGTTATGAAGCATATATGTTATATGGGTTAGAACATTCTCTAAGGACATATTTTGTTCTATATAAAAAGTCTGTAATTTGATTGGCAGACACATTTTATGCTTATGCTTAACTATTCAATTTTTAATAAAAATCTTTGACTAAAAAAACACACACAATAATAATTATCTAGTAAATTTATCTTTTACATCAATGTAAAGTACTAAGACATTGTGATCAATAATTATTCTTTGTATAAGTTGAATTCAATTGAAATTGTTTGGATTAAATTTGGTTAAATTTATTTAATTTTTATTTAAAATTTAATCCAACTTGTTTTATTAAATGGATTGGATTTAATTTATTCAATTGAATTGAATGATTTTTTTAATTTAAAATTTTAAAATAGTAGTTTTAATATATTTTTAAAATAATTTATTTAAAAATAGAAAATATACTTGTCGTAAAGTATAAATAAATAAAAAATTATAATTATAATTAAAAAATTAAACTAAAACAAGTTAAAATCAATAAATACACAAAATGTTATCAAAATTCAAGACATAAAATAGATCCTAACATAAAATATATTACTATCAACTCAAAAAATAAAAGTAGTCTAATGTAAGATTAAAAATAATAATACTATATGTTAAACAATTATAAAATCTCATTCATTTTGTATTTTCAACTATTTTATTACTATTATTATAAATAAATTACAACAACATTTTTTAAAATTTAATATAATAACATTTTTCTTTTTAAATATTACTTTTGCATCCAAATATATTTACACATAAAAAATATGTTAGCGTAAAATTTTCAATAAAAAATGTTAATATAATGCTAGTTTAAAAACTGAGCAGGATTAAATATACAAATATGAAAGCACCATAATTGTTTCTAGCAAACGGAGAGACGGAGGCTGGTCACTTATTCCCTTGGACATTGGTGTGAATTCTGGTAACTTATGCCAAACACAGTGAGATTATTAGAGTTCTAAATCGTCTTTCAAATCAAACTAACTTTTTAAAACAAGCTGAATAGCCTTTGAAAATGGACTGCATTAACTTTTTGCACTGTTATTATTCATAAATGAACTGTACGAGCTAAACATGCCAAACTAGAGCTTTATATTAAAATATCCAACTACCCTCAAACCTTGCGAAATTTATCTCAACTCATGTTTATCTTTTGCGTTATAATTACAACCATGTTTAAAGTAAATTTTATTTATATAACAACACTTTAGTCTTAGATCATAATTACCAAATGTTTACAATTTTATCTTTCTAATAATTCTATTCAAAATTTTAAATAATATACATATATTTAAAAGAGGACAAATTTTATTGATTAAATAAGAACATACTTACACCTATCACACCTGTAAGAGCTTGCTAATTTCAGGTGCATAGCAAATTAACAGCAATTATAACATAAATAACATTATCTAACTAAGATACCCTACAGGCACATGCTAACAACTAATGTAAACAATTTATACAACCCTATAGACTAAGGAATAATAACTATTTTTGTATTTTTTAAGATTTATTTCACTATAAAATTGTATTTATTAATAGTTTAATATTAAATAATTTTTTATAGTTCAATTATTAATGAAAACTATTATGAGTGTATATTTATCACTGTGTTCGGTTATAGTAACAAATAATTTTGTTAATGTAAAATATTAATATATATTATCAATACATCAGTTAACAATATAATACATGATATTTTAGCGTGAGTTTTTATAATTTACATTGATAGATTTTTAATAAACATATACTATTAAAATAATTTTAATATTTTTGTTGCTTACAAGTATTATCTTTTAAAGATAAATTTATTCAAAATACTATTAAATGCTAAATATACTTAAAAAAAGCTGAACCTTGTTTTAGTACTGCAATTTATATGAATGAATATTTTCTTTGTCTTTTTCTTCTATAGATTAGACTCAACTCTAAATAATTTGAACGCTTGATAAATGATCATATTTAATGAATTTACTTGAAATGAAAAAAGATGGATGTATTTTAAAATTTGTGGTACAGGAAACTAGTAGTTGCACTTACACATGACTCAAAATGTCGAAGTTTGGTATGGGAATTAGTGCTTAAAAAAATGGGAATAAAAATCATATTTGACTAGAATTGTAGAGTATGCTATAATAACAAGAACATATAATCATGTAAATGTACTCTTGGGTTTTGGGGCCCTAATGTATAGTCGAGTTATGAAAATATATTTAATATGTGGGCATCATTTTGAAACAATTATGTGTATGAAGATTGAAGAAGTTGAGTTACATGGGGCATGGGCTTCACGGGTCCTATGATGGGTACAATCAATTATCAATCACAGCCTCTTTACGTCTCTGCAGCCACTGTTATAAAGCTAAAAGTAACCAAACAAATGCTCTGTTAAAAAGCTAAAAACCCTCATTTTGGGAATTCATCTGCATGCTTTTATGTAACTCATCTGCATGCAAATACTATTTACTTTCTAACCCTACAATTCCATATTTTAATTCAATTCCAACGTACTCTGTTTCTTTTTGTCCTTCACTGCTTTCACCTCTTCAACTTCAACTCCTTTTTCGTTGACTACCTCTCACTTCTTCAAAAGGCTACTTAACTAGTTATTGGCTACCTTTAATCTAAATTATTTTCATTCACTATCATTATAAATGCTTGCTTTTTCCCGTTCACAAAAATTAAGTAAGGATAATAACAATTGCATGCTTCAATCAATTTTGAATAAACTCGTCAAACCAATTTTCATTCAAACGCGTTGTATATGTTTGTTTTCATTTTTTTCTTCTTCAAATTGGATTGATAATGAAATTATTTTTATCATTAAAAATACTTAAAGACCTCAAAATTTGAATCTATAACTTTCGTTGTTTTTTTTTTTCCTGAACTTTAAAGTTTCGTAATCAAATTGTTTAAAAAGCAGGAATTAAAGATAGCCTTAATTATATAAATAATATAAAACTCAATGTTGAAACCATGAATACGGTGATGACATTGTGTGTGACTCCGAAGGTCCGAAATCATCATTGAAAGGGATCTATTGTGGGACCTTTTGCCAAAGTAAATGACAAATGAAACATTATAACATTATGGAATCCACCAACCAAAATGGTAACAATCTGGAAAAAAGAAGCATGCAGAAAATAAGTTTACAGAAAACAGATGGTTGGAGATTAAAAAAACATACATTCACCATGCATCCATATTATATTTTTTATTCACGAATGAAAAGTTTGTTTATAATTATTATGTAGATATCACATTTCATCATAAAATGTTATAAAAAAGCTCTCTTTTTCTTTTTCTATTTTTTAACTAGGAGTGACTTTTATTTAATGTATGATAAAACTCTTTCGATTTAATGTATCCCTTTTAAGATTAAAGTGGTATTTTAAGTCGAGGATCACGAGTTAATTAACATATAAAAGTGTTTACCCCTTGTCTCAACGATCTCTTCCAATAATTTTAAGTTTCTCCTCCTAAATAAATAAAAATATTTTTTCATACGATTTGGCTCAAAATTTATAATACCGTGCAAGTTAAAAACTAGAGTTGAAATTGGAGGGGAGAGAAATGAAAGTTTTTTTAGTTGTTTGATAAGAGAAAGGGTAGGGATAAATTTAAAAATCATGTCATTAATGTATTGTTTTTATTTCTTTTGAGATCACTCTTCTATTTAATTAAATACTTTTATTTTTATCTTCTTCTTTTATCAGACAGAGTATATATATATTTCAACTGAGTGAGCTGTTGAATATTAATTATGTAAAGTACCCTGTACTTGAATCTCTTTATTATAATATTTGTGGGTCACTCTCCATCTAGTTTTCTATGGAAATTTTAGTATAAAAACGAACTGAAGTTCGACCATGGTTTACCTGAAAATAGACCATGCATGTTCCACAAGTGTGTTCGACACGAAATATACCACATGCACATATACGACCAACAATTATTTCATTTGGTTTCTTCTCACTTTTTAATTCTTGATATTGATATCTTTTGTTAGTTGAGAAATTGTCTTTTATTACTCCAAAATGTTTTTCTTCTTTTTAATTGTTGAGAAGAAACCAAACAATCTCTTGGTTAGCGCTCTCTCTACACACTTTTATTCCCATTTCCCCTTTTTCTGCAATCCTTTCCATCCTTTAGACCAACAACCTTTAAAGAAAAGATACAAATTTATATGAATGAAGAGAATTAACAAATTGAAAATAGTAGAAATATTAATTATTTTCCAAATTAAAAGCTTAGAATATGATTTATATATATATAAAGCCATAACTCATAAATCAAATAAGATAAGATGAAACATAATTTTTAAATTAAAATATAATTAACAACTTAATATATACATTTATAATTTAAATATGTAATTATAATTTAAATATATTATTATAGAAAATTATAATTTAAATATATAATTATAATAATTTATAATTTAAATATATAATTAATTTATATTATTAAAATATATTATAATTATTTTAAATATTTATAATTTTATAATTTTCAACTAATTGATAAGTTAGTTTTAATAAATATTTATAACTAACTTTTCAATTTTCAGCTAATTTTGTCAAATACACCTTTAAAGCTTAAAAATTATTAAAGTAATGTTATCATATGTTAAATGTAATAAGAATTTTATCATATTTGGTTTTCATAAATATATTTTTAATTAATTTTTGTTTCATATTTATAAAGCAACAGTTTTGTTGGTGTTTAGAAAACTTGTTAAAAAAATTAAAATAATACTTTCTCTAAATTTATTTATAAGATTTAAGTCTGCCAAATAAAAAAAATAATTAAGTGGTTGATTTTGTTGGTAATGATAAATATGTCATCAATTTATATTTTTAAAAATTATTATCGTTATTAAAACTTATTTTTATTTTTTAATTGTTCGTTATTATAATATTTTAGACATTATATTATAATATTTTTAATTGTTCGTTATTTAAATATAAAAATAATTCATACAATAGACATTATATTATATAATTGATATTATAAATATGACAACAAAGAGTAATTTTTAGGGTCAAATATTTGGATTTAGAGTAGTGGATTGTTCACATGACTCAACTTATTAATCCTTTGATATGTTTCTTCTCACATGTATAATCACATAAAAAATTTGAATCCGAAGTTTGCAAATTTTACGGATTAAGCATGTAGGTTCTCAAACTTAAGGCGTAACCTATTAAAAAGTTTAGTATTAAAAATATTTAATATTTAAAATTAGTATAAATAATGATATATTTAGTACAATAAAGTAGAGTTTATTTAAAAAACAAAAGAAGAGATTATTTCCATATAAATTTTTTAGAAAATTGTTAGCTCACAAATAATGTTGATAAATTTTACATATCTTAGAATGACAATAGGATAAAATGATGTTAGATTTGACCCTTTTTGCCTTTATTCCAAAAATGTGATATAAAAGAAGGAAATATTCATATATAACTTATTATAATTTAAATTTATTTATTTACATATTTATAATAAAATACTATAATAATATTTAAATACAATTTTTATAATTAAATATATAAATTTTAAATTACATATTTAAATTATAATTTTTTATAATTATATATTCATATTATAAATTACTATAATTATGTCAATGAAAAAAATTAGAAAAAAATAAAAAAGAGATAAATGGTATAATATAATGAGAGACAATTAATAAAATATAATATATTAATTAATGAAGAGTGAACATGTAAAAAGTAACTAAAAATAAAATATCTTCTTAAAAAATCTATTTAAAATTTAAAAAGTAACTAATAAATTTTAAAAAAATTCCTCAATTTTTAATATCCAATCAGAATTAAAATTATCTCAACTAATTCTTTAATTTTTAATTAGTGAAATGTACACACTCTAACTCTTTAATACTGTATTTGAGTTTTTTGTACAAATAAAATAATCCATTGACGTTTGTTTTTTTTTAAGAGTATAAGACTATAACGAACTTGTCTGGGAACTTGAACTCCTATAAAACCATGTCCCAACAACATGCTGAGAAAAGTAGAGGGCTTAAATAAATCTCTCTGAATCATTAACTACAATGTTCAGAGTTTTAGTTTCTACTAAAAAATATTTGAAATGGAGTAAAGATTAAAGAATTAATGGCATGTTGATAAAGTCTGAGGAAGGGAAAACGATAAGTAACCATCCACCATCGTTTTCAAGTTATTTTGCTGTTTCTGTGTTCAAAAAGAAAAATATGTAAGTTTGTCTTGAGTGTCAGTGGGACCCACTTTATAGTGTCACGCCGGCCGGCCGTACGCTTCTGACGGCGGAAAACCGGCGGATATGGTGCCGGGAGAATCTCCTGCTGAAGCACTGCCTCTACTGACTGTACTGCTCTGATGTTATCCATATATCATCATAGGCCTTTACTCACTCTCCCACTTTATCATGCCACGTATAGCTTTTCCTTAATTTATAGTTATTTCCCTTAATTTTAAATTTTTTACATTCAAAAATTAAATTACAGTCAAAATAATTTTGAAAGTAAATTAAATTCTTTGTTTATTTTTTTAGTAAAAATATTTAAATATGAACCATATTTTCAAAAAAACATTTAATTAAAATCCATTGAAAATAATTAAATTAATTTCAAAGTAATTCTTTTAAATTACTATGTTTTCAAAATTCATATTCTTAAAATTTAATAATTATAATAAATAAATAATCCAAATCATTAAATTTTTAAAAAATTATAAACATGAAAAATAATTATTTTACTCAATGTGTTTTGTTTTTTAGTTTTTAAATTTTTAAAAATGAAATTTAACTTTAGTCTTTAAGTTTTTAAAGTTATAAAAGAAATTATATACATTTTAAAAAATATTATTAAATCTTAACTTATTATAATAATTCTTTTGTGGCAGACAAAACTAGCAATGGATAATTGATGACCATAAATTAAAAATAATGAGTGACTGTTAATGATACATGCTAGTAATACATGATTGACAATAGATAATAATTGATAATAATTTATCAATGAGGTTGACGATCAATGATTAGAGATAGATGAGATAACTAATGGCGACAATAACCTATTATTCAAGATAACAATTAAAGATAAATTATAAAAAATTACAACAAATAATTAGAAATAGTAACTAGTGACCCATAACTAACTACATATAATTAAGATGGCAGATGATGATAAATGATCAAATATGATCATTTATAATTAATGATAAAATATAACAATTTATAAAAATACGTTTATTTTACTCTTTTTTAAAATGGTATAGAAATAATTTTAAAATCACCTAAAAAATCAAATATAACAATTAATGATAAGGAATTTGGTGACTATTTTATTAAAAAAAGATTAGTAATTTTTTAAAAGTAAAAAATAATATCTTTCCTTCTCTCCAAATTTAGTCAGACTCACTTTAGATAGAAATATAGAAACGATAATTTTAAACATAAATTTTATTTATCATCTTAAATAGCAGGCAGGACCTTAACCTTCTTTTCCAATGATCTTTTATATATGTAGGGAAAAATATATTTTAAAATATATATTTATAAAAATAGAATTTTAAATAAATTGATCTTTGCTGATTTTCTTAGTGGAAGATTCTATATATAATTTTACTCCTATGATTAATAATAAATATTTGTATAGAACTTAATATTTATTAAAATAACTATTTAAAATGGCCATTCAAAAAAATAATCGACCCCTTCTCATACAATTATTAATTTGTCCCTGTATCTGTCTTCAATTCACAAATGAAAAAATAAAAATAAACCCTTATGAAAGCATTTGATAAGCTACACATTAATTTGGTTCAATGCAATTTTCATTTAGCTAAAAAGATTGTTATGAGTTACATTCAAATTAAATGATTTTCTGCCTTTGTTTAAAAGTATTTGTATGAAACTTCATTTGTAAATTGCTTTCATTTATTCTAAGACGTTCAAAACTCACATCACTCGCGCATCATTAATGTCTTGCGTGTGGAATTTAAATTTTGCTGTAATATTGTTAACAAAAAAAGTACACTCTAATAATATGCTGGAAGATTTGGGAGAAGGTGTATGCCAGTACTCCTGTTGCCTCTTGCTATAGAAGTAAAGAGCCAACCAAAATAGAAACAGATTATGGACCATGGAAATAGATTTGAATCCCCTTTACCAAACATTAGTTCAGATCTTTTTAACTCGTTTTTTCCTCCATATTTTTATTTCAGGGTACCTAATGCACTATTAAACTTAGGATAATTCACTAAACAATTCTGAATTTACTTTTTTTTAACCAATTATGAAATTAGAGCCAAGCATTAATACCTCTACGTTTTATATAAGACACTATCTGTAAAGTAATTATGGTTATCTAATATATATATATAATATAAAATAAAATTAAGAAGATGAAATTACTATTTACCCTCTCTTTTAATAGTGAACATTTGTCTTTTTATGTTTTTTTGTCTTTCAATTTTTTGCTTTTTCATTTTTTTTTACTTTTTCTTTTTGTTTATTTTTTATCTTTCTTGATTTTTAGTTTTTTATTTATCATATTTTATAATTTTTTAAATTTCTATTCTATTTTTTTCTTTTATATTTCTTTTTATCTTCTCCATTCTTTCTTCTTCTTTTTTTTTTTTGAAAGGCAAAAGAACATGTGCATCTATTTATAATTAATGAAACAAAATGTTTCAAAGTTGTACAATAATATCAATCATACATCAACTACTCTAAGGTTATAGAGTTCAGCAGACAGAGGTAATGAAAACAAGCTCACTGCTGGAACAACACAAAAAACATAAACCAAAACCAGCATCACACAACCCATCTACACATTTTGCAAACAAAGCAAAGGGTTATTACACCAATCAAAGAAGTATATCTCATCCCTACATCAAAACGAATATACTACCCTTTTCCAAGAAATTAATTGAACAAAAGTAAAGATATGCAAAGACTCAAAGGTTTTGTTATTAAAAATCATGGAGTTTCTGGATATCCACAAACCCCAACACACAGCATGCTAGAATAAAAACCTAACTTTCTTCTTACGCTTACCCATTATCCATCCATTTTTCAATTGTACCATCTGCAACAATTCAGACGGTATATAGCAGTAATCTCCAACCAGTTTAGAACTTTCAACCACACTCTTTAAGCAACCTCACACGTTAAGAATAAATGCTTACCATCCTCCCTTTGAGACCTACAAAAAACACACCTTGCATTATCCTGGATTTGCACACCATGTTTCAGAAGGTTATCCGCAATAGGAAGTCTATTCAACAGAAGCCTCCAAGAAAAATGACTTTTTTGCAACAATCTATCTTTCCACATAACATGAAAGATCTGCCTTTCATCATAGGCTCCAAAATCTACTACAAATTCAGTATTTAACAATTTGTATACTGCTGAGACTGAAAAATGTGAGTTTCCCTGTGAGACCCAGACCCACTCATCACACTTATCTTAAGTTAAATAAACTTCATTCAAAATCAATCAAGAGTTTTGCAGAGATTCAGTTTCCCAAAAAAATAACTTTCTTCTCCAAGACCAACACTAACTCCTGAACCCACCCCCTTGAGCCCTCATGTCATGCACTAATACGATCTTCTCATAGGCCAAAGAATAGAGTCTCAGGTATATATAACACAGAGGGTCATTACCTAACCAATTTTGCATCCAAAAATAGGTCTGCTTCTCGTCCCCAATTCTCCTTTTAATGTTATTTTGAAACCAACCAGGTGTTGGATGACCATTTCCATCAATAGCCCATATGTCCTTCCACCATCTAGAACACTTTGCAAATCTTGACATATGGTAAGAAAATTGTTGAAAATCCCCATATCTAACTTTCAATAAAGAACACCAAATTGCATTATTTTCTTGCAAAAATCTCCACCTCCATTTAGCCAACAAACTCAAGTTACGCTTCGATAAACATTTCACCTCAAACCACCTTTTTTTCCGATTTACACACTATATCCCAATTTACCCAAGCTATTTTCCTCTCCCCAATGTCACCTGCCCACAGGAAATTTCGTTGTAGCTTTTTCAACTCTTGAATCACTTTTTTAGGTTCCTTATAAAAGGGAAAAAATACAATGGCAAACTAGAGAGAACTGAGTTCATCATTACTAATCGACCACCAATAGACATGTGTTTTTCTCTCCACTCTCACAATTTTTTTTAAATATATTCATCACCAAATCCCATGAAGCCACTTGCCAAGGATTAATGCCAACTGGAATCCCCAAAAATTTAAAAAGCGGGGAGGATACCACACAATTCAAGAGATGGCTCACCGTGTGAGAGAAATTCTGATAAATGTTTAGCCCATAAAAATAACTCTTATGAAATTTGACTTTGAGATCAGATGCCAGTTCAAAACTTTTTAGAATCACCTTTAAAGACCACATTGTTTGGAAGGTTGCCTCTCCCACCAAAATCGCATCATCTGCATCTTGTAATATGGAATAGTTTGCTTCACCACCCACCCGCAAACTATTATAAACTCCCGTTTGGATATCCAATCTAAACAGACTTGAGAGACTCTCTGCCAGCACTAAGAAAAGGAACAGTGATAGTGAAACACCTTGTTTTACTCCTTTCGCTGGCAAGAATTCTTCAGTATTCCATTAACCAGGATAGATGTAGAGCTACTACTGATTATTGCTTTCATCCAACTCTTCCACCTTTGGCCGAAACCCAACCTATAAAACATGTAATCTAGAAACTGCCAATTAACTAAGTCATAAGCCTTTTCAAAATCCACTTTAAACATGAAGCAGGATTTATGAAGCATATGAAGCCAATCAATTAGCTCATTAGTAACCAAAACTCCATAAAGGATAGATCTCTCCGGAAGAAACGTTGTTTGAGTCTCCGAAATCACTCCCCAAAACTTCTTTAATTCTCACCACAAGCAATTTAGAAATTATCTTATGCACACTAGAGATAAGAGATATAGGGTGGTATTGGGAAAGACTCGAAGGGTTGGTCACCTTAGGAATCAGAGCGATAAACGATGATGATACATCTTTCGAAAATTTTTCAGATCCATGAAATTCTTGTATCTCCAAGGACAGATCATCTCTAATTATGTCCCAACAAGATTTATAAAAGTTCATCCCAAACCCGTCTGGCCCCGGGCTCTTCCCACCTTCACACGACCAAACTGTTTCCTTAACTTCCTCCTTTGAAAAAGGTTCTTCCAATATCTTCCTATTCTCCTATGGATCTTCTTCTTGTTTATGTCTAATAAAACTTCTCTATCCATTAAGACTCTATCCTCCATCTCTAACTCCTTAACCTTTTTGGCCAAGAACTCTTCATCTTTTTGGTATTCTTCTTTGCCCCACTCAATAATCTGCATCTTAAGCCCCCATAATTTTTGTTTAAATTGATACAATTTCCAGCCACTTCTCACATTATTTTCCCAAAAGGATTTCACCATATAAAAAAAGGACAGATTTCCCAACCAATAATAAAAAAATTTAAAGGGTTTAGGTCCCTAATTCATATTCACACCTTTTAGAATAATCCAGCAATGATCAGAATATTCTCCAGATCCTATTTATTGAGAGTTTATGACCCACAATTCACACATGCTATTAGACATTAAGAATCGCTCTAACCTACTGCACACGAACCCATTAGGTGATATCCAAGAGAATTTGCATCCATAAACGGGCACATCTATCACCTCCATACAACCAATAAACCTCTAAAATTATGCCATCTCCATTCCATAATGGTAATTTGCGACCTCCCTTACCTCGCCTTCATTCTTCGCTGCATTGAAATCACCTCCAATCCAATACACCATTTAGCTTCAGGGAACCCCCCTCTTTGTCATCATAATATTTTCCCAGAGTTGCCTCTTCCTAACAAGTGAGCAAGGGCCATAGACATTTACAAACATACATAAAGAAGCAAATTTTTTAACACTTAAACCTAACCCTAAAAAGTCGTCTCCTTGTATCTGGAATTTGAATTCTAACGCCTCTGCTTCCTAAATTATAATCAAACACCCGTTAAGTCCATTTGAAGGCCTCATTCTCCAATCGCAATCCTTCTTGCCCCACACCTCCCACAGTTCAATTTCAGTGCATTTGGTTTTCTGCAAAAAGCAAATCTCAATTTGATGTTGTTGTAGAGTCCGTCTCAGTCTCCTCCTTTTCACTCGATTCTGAAACCCTCTTATGTTCAAAGACATTATCTTCATGGTAATCAAATTGAGTTCCTCCTTCCAGCCAGAACTTCCTTATGACAGACCTCTATTGAAGCAATTTCATCGATATAAGCTTGATCATCAATCTTGTCGACGACACCCAACTGCTTGGCCGCTTGCCAAATTTCAACGGGGCCAAAGCTATCAAACTGCATCAATGCATTTTCAGAACCCAATCGAGACACAGACGAAAAACTCACTACCTGGTTAGTGGGATAGGATGCCACAAAGGCCTTTTTCCTGCTCCAACACCCATTCTTTGCAGTTATGGCACAATTCGCTACCATCAACGCTATATCATCGTGTCTCCTTCCAAACCCCCACCCGCCTAATATCTCTGTCCAACCTCACTGAAAGATTCTCATAGCCAAGGAAAGACCATTTCTTTAGAATCAAATGGTTTCATTTCTTCCGATGCCTCTATGTTTGAGCCTCCCGAATCTCGATTTGAAGACTTTCTAGAGAGGTCTGGCCTGTGCCCCAAATTTTGTTTCGTGTCACACGATATAAAGACTCTATTTTCCGTTGAGAGTTGATTTGGGCTATTGCCCCCTATTATTTGCACCTCAACTTCACTTTCAACCAATGGGCTAAGGCCCAAATCGGAATTGTCCCTTGAGAGACCTTCGTTCCCACGCCTGAACAAGTTTGATTCTCTGTGCTTATTCCTTGGCTTTTCTGGAGACTCCTGATAACATCTTCCCATGGAATTCAAATTTGATGTAGCTTTAGTGTAATCAGTCCCAATAACCTGCTGCTCACCTTCAATTCCAAACTCTATTCTCAGATGACCCAAGCGTTGTTTTAACACTATTAGGTCCATTTGTTTGTCTACTTCGTTACTTGAATAAGTTTCAGAGAATTCCTTGTGCTCTTTCCCATGCATTTGTTCTTTATAATCAATTTGGCCTTCTTCAACCAGTTTTACAACATGGACTGTATCACCCATTTTTACTTTCACCAAGTAATTTATGATATGTTGAACCTTTGTGTTTATAGCAATTCTTGAGACATCATACCTTTATTTCCTCTCTGTGGCCTTATCTACTTGAACAAACTCACCGTAGAATGACCCAAGCATTCTGAAAAATTTCTCGTTCCAACCATGTGGGGGAACACTGAAACATTTTAACTAAACCATCCTTTCATAGTCATCTATTGAAGGGTCCCATTACTTAATCTCGATGAACAAGGAATTAACCAAATCTATACTGCCATTTAGATAATCTTTTATGTCCTTAGCCACATCTAACTGAAGTAAGACCATGTTCATACCCACCTGGGTTGTTCTAATCCCATAAAGGCTTTTTTGTGGAGCTTCTATTGAGTAACATAGTAGTTCCCTTTCGTTGCCACAACCCTAATATACACATTTTCCAACTTCGCCATCTCCGAAGCATCAGAGTCGAAAGAAATATTAAAAGTTGGTACCTTTTTCAGCTCTCTCTCCCGCATCATTTATGCCATAATCCTTTTTTCCTTCTAACTACATTTGCATGGGAGGCTCCTTCTAGTTTTTCATTCTTTCTTCTCCCAACACCTTGCTTATTCAAACTTACCAACCTTTGGGCATCCTGCTTGAAACCATTTTTACACCTCTCTTGCTCTTGAAATCTTCTAACTTTCTTTTGCTCCTGAAAGCTGCTTGCTTTTTGAAATGTCGGAAAGTTGACCATAACTTCAAATCTCCTATAAAGATCTTGTCTAGTTTTAAGGCCAATATTCTTGCATCTGAAACCTCCGCGAAACACATAAAGCCAAAGCGGTATCTGTCCTTTTTATTTGGAATGACCACTTCTTTAAGATCACCATACAACTTAAACACCTCCCATATATCCCTAATCATGTATTCTTCAGGAAAGTGAGTGAAGAAAAAGGAAGTGAACCCTTCGTACTTATCGCCATGCTTTCATTCACCCTCACCCTAGCTGTTCCACCACCCCTCTCCCTTAACTTCGAATTTTCCACATACCTATTCATATGACTCCTTACCTTCACCATTCTCTCTTAATTTTTATTTGTTTTTAATTTATTTGTATTTATTATCTTTCTTTATTCTTAATCTTTTTATCAAATACTAGGTGAAAGTGATAAGATGTTTTTAAAATAAAAAATAAGAAATAAAAGTGATTAAAAAATTAGTAAGAATTATATATTATTGAAAGTTTATGAGAGAAATAAAAAAAATTATATATTTAAAGAATGGTAATTCTAGAATAAAAAATTTAGACACCAAAAGAAATAATTATCTTTATTAATAACTAATGAAAACTATTCACACTTCTATTAATTAAAAATATTTATGATAAAAGATAAATGTATTTTGATGCAGTATGTAAGGAAGAATGATTTGTAGTATGATTAAATTTATGAAAATGTGTAATTATTAATGTTGGAGAAGTTATATCGTAATAATAGTTATATTTTTTAAAAAGATAAAATAGTTATAAAATATGTACAGCAAAATATTTATTTTTTATATATAATGTATAGATATAGACTATATATATCATACATATATAAAAAATTTTACACGGATGGAATTACTATTTTGATTTTTTTAATAGTTGACGTGTGGCCCTTTTTATGTTTATTTTTTGTATTTTCAATTTGCTTCTTTCTTATTTTGTTCTTTGTTTTTCTTTTTATGCTAAATTACTTTTAACAAAAAATATTACATTTGTTTTTTTTAAAATTTATTTACTTATATAAATCATTATATCATCTACGAGAGATAAGATTATTTGAAATAATTTTATACAAATTATTTGTAGACATTAAAGTTTTTTTTTTGTGAATATTTAAATTATTTGTAGACGTTAAATTTTATTGACCAACCATAATCACACATCATGATATCATAGATATATTAAAAATAATTTATTAAGTACAAATTTATGATAAATTAGTCTTAAAATACTTACTTAGTAAATTTATAAATTAAATTTTTTAAATTTTTAATAACAAAGAATACAATTATCACTTATAAGAGATAAGATTATTTGAAATAGTTTTAGACAAATTATTTGTAGACATTAAAGTTTTTTTCTGTGAATATTTAATAATATTTATTTAAATTTTTTAATTATACAAATTATTTTTATTTTTAATAAAAAACATTTTTTGAATATAAATAAATGAATTTTACTTTAAATGTATAAAATAGTTATATAATATGATAATATTTAATTATGTGGTTTTAATTTTAATATTAAAAACTTCTTATAGTAATTTTAACTCTTAGAGACTTTGTATATAAAATCTTCTTATGCTAATTTTTTCATCACTGATATGTATGTAATAATTATAACTTTGTGAGTGGGATAATTTATAATATTTATAATAAATATACTTAAAAGATAGAATATTTTAAATTACTTACTAAATAACATTATAAATTATTCTGTGATTAACCAGAGAAGCTATAGCTATCTGTTTTAAGTTACGAGAGAAAAGTTGTGAAGTTATATATTCTCACTTACATCCCAAAATCATCATAGGTCAAAATGTTATTCATGAGAATAAAAAAAATACACTTTGTTAGTTTTTAACATTTTTTATAATGTTTATAAATTAAAAATTTTAAATCAAATTGAAAAATCTATTGGTCGAATATCTTCACGTGTACCGTCCCTTAGTATGGGAATAACTAAGTATGAGAATAAAACATTTGTAGTTATGGATATAATTTTTTTTTCCAAATAAAATCTCTGTGTGATAACCACCTTTATATTTTTTAAATTGTAGAAAAATATCCGTGAAATAAATATCTCTCATGTTCAATTAATATTTATATTTGTCTAATTAGTATTAGAAATTTATGTTTGATTCCTTTATTAAACTAGTTTTAATTTTTTAAAAGAAACAATAAATAAGAGATAATATTACTCAACATCATCATAAATATTTTTCTAGAAGTAACAATAATATTTCAAAAAAGACTTAACGATATGTAATCTATTTTTCATAATTCCATATCAACAAATTTCTGGTTATTAATAATATTGTAACAATACTAATTCCTTTTTTATATTTAATAAAATATTTATATACAAAATATTTTAAATTAAGTGTTAAATGACATTATATATTAAATTAGTTATCATTTTTAAACAAAAAATACTAAAAGTATTATGTATCAAAGATAACCTTACTTGACACTATTGTATACAAAATTATTATAAACATTAAAAATTATAATTGAACATTAAAAATTCAATGATATTTATTTGTACTTTGAATTCTATGAATTATTTTACATATAAATAACTCAATATATGAAAATAAAAAAAAATAAAAGGAAAATAAAAAATTTAAAAAATAAAAAATAAAAAAATAAAAAATAAAAATATATTTAATAACTTATATTTTTAAGATTAAAAAATTTAATATATTCTTGTTATAGTAATTTAAATCTATTGTTAGCTACTATATGTAAGATACTTTTAGTGTTTAAAACAACTTCATATTTTTTTAATTAAAATATTTATTATTTTTAGCTACTATATTTATTAAGAAATATTTTTATGAAATATTTAATATTTTATCAAAAATAATTTTATAGGTTAATATATTTAAATGTTATTTATTTTCAATATAAATACATAATAACTATATTAAAAGAAAACTTGTTAAATACATAATATTTTTTAAAACTAAGATAAATTGTTTATAATATTAATGTGTATATTAATTTTTTATTTATTTCTTAAATAATTTAATTACTAAGATAAATAATTTAAAATACATATTGACTTTAGCAAAAAAATATTTGATTTGGCTAGATACTATCAAAGTATTAGATGATTCTTAAAATCATAATAGATATAAGGGCATTTTCAATAGGAACAACTCCCATGAGTTGCTTATTGCATTAAAGGAAGTGTTTGGTAATCTCTACAATGTCGCGTAATTGCTAAACAACTCATACTCAATTTTAGTTTAAGGGAACAAATTATAAGCAACTTAAAAAAAATCACAACTTTTTAATTTTTTTTAGTTATATATTGTTATTAATTTGTATGGATTTGGTGATTTTTTTTAAAAAAAAAATAAGCAAAAGTTGTTTGGTGAAACAACTCATTCACTTTTTAAGTAACTTGAATTTCTATAAAGATCAGTTTAATTGATAGGTTCTTTGTTGAAGGAAGATAAATATTATGGAGAATTAAATATTTAGTTATATTTAATTTAATACAGTGAAGGGAATTAAATTTAAGTTTTTATTTAAATTATTAATTAAATTGTAGTGTAGTGGTTTATTATTGATGTTAATATTTTATGGTTATATTCGGTTAATGGTAAAAGGATGAGGAGGTGAGAATAATTATTACTCTTTTGTTTCGGAAGATTTTAGCTAATTTTGAAAGGATTTCATAAATTTATTTAATAAGGAAAATGAGGGGTTGCAAATAATAAGTAAAACTTACTAAATACACCCAACTTCCTTTTTTTTTCTTTCTTCTTATTTCGAAATTTCTTCTTCTTCATCGCACCAATTATCTCTCTCACTGTCTCTCTTGGGAGGCTTGCATGGTGGCCTTCGTGTTGACGGATTTCGATGCAGTCTCTTCCATAGCTCCTATTCGTGAGTGATCTCTATTATAGGTATGTTTGATAGTAGTTTTTTAAACTTTTTTACGATTATTTTCGATCTTATCGTTCTCGTTAGAAGGGAATTTCTTTGAAAATCTTGATTTATAAGGTTATTGTTTAATTTGAGATTTTTGTCAGGTTCCTATGAAATTTCTTCAGGTGGATTTTTCTATTTCTTTTGAATTAGCTTTGAAAATGAGAAATAGATAAGGGAAGCTAAATATTTGATTTTAATTTGAGAAACTATGATTTAATAGTTGAGAAGTTAATTGATTTTGAACAACTGAGATTTTTATTATGATTGGAGTGTTATGCAAATTGGGTGTTTTGTGCGATTGAGGATTTGTGTTTTGTTCTTGAAATTAGTTGTGATTGAATTGATTGATTTGTATTTTGTAATATTTTGAGATATGGATGTTTGGTGGAATTAATGATTTGTAATGTTTACTTTTTGAAATATTACAGTTTAGGGGTGTTAATATTAACAGATTGTGGTTGATTTGACTTTTGAGCTGAATTTGGATGTTATATGAAATTAATAATTTGAAAGTGATTAATGTATGAATTTGATTACTGTGAGAAGTTGTTTATGTAGTGAAAATGATAATTTTTATAGTATTGTTACATGTTGAAGAATTATGGTTTTAGAGGTTTTGAGATTGTTGGAAAATAATTGATTGAACTTTTGAATTAAATACTATGATTTTGGGAAATTCGTTGTGTTGAAAATATTAATATTTGAAATGCTGCTCTTTGCAAATGCTGAGATATAGTTATTATGATGTTGATTTTAATAAAATGGATAAATTGAAGTATTGTTGTATATTATGAGAATTTAATGTTGATTGTTAATATGATGTTGATCATATGTGTTGTAATGCATATGTTGTAATGCACAATGATGTTGCGATGTTGTTGAACCTGTTGAATGCGGTAACTTAGCCTTGGATGTGACCTATATGTTGATAATATGGGTGTTGAACAGTGAGTTAGTGACACTGATGAGGTCAATGTAAGTATTCTCTATTGGGGAGCACACATGTAGTCTTGCATTGTGGTTTCGGTACTCCAATATAAGTACTTTATCGCTGGGGAGTACACATGTAGTCTTGCATTGGAAGTTCCAATGCAAGTACTCTACCGTTGGAAAATACACTTGTAATCTTGCATTGGAGGTACCTAATGAATATGTTTGTACAATAGGTATGTATCATAAAGGTCAAATAAACTATAGACAATAATGTTGGATGGGTATGCTATTAACTTTAGTTGGTTGTCATAAGGGTCACTTAGACTTTAGACTCCAATTGTGAGAGGTCTTTAGTCACCTTAGTATCCTATTCAATAAAGTATTTTCAGAAAGCGTTAGTTGAATGTTGTTAATGTTTATGTTTAGGTGGAGTTTAAGTGTGATTGATTGATTGCTAATACTTATGTTCAGGTGGAGCATAAATGTGATTGATTGATTATGAATGTTTGTGTTCAGGTGGAGCACAAGGGCGATAGATTAGTTAAGCTATCATTATTGTGATTAAGATTGCATATAAATGTAATTGTATGTTATGTTTATGATTATGTTGATTTATAGTGTGTGAGTTTACCCTTACATTGTATGAGTATTATACATGACTGTGATAATCGTGCTTTGCACGGGAACAAATACCAATAATGGCAGTGGAGATAAGAGTTAACAAGATTGGAGGTGAATCAGTGGCAACAACAAAGTTATTATGTTTTGTGTAGAAAATAGTTTAAGTTATGTAGGAGAACATGTACATGTATACAATTTAGACCTTAAGAAAGCTAAATGCATGGATTGACTGAAACTAGTACCTATGTTCTAAGTATGTACATATTTTACTAAGAATAACTAAGTTGTTAACTTGTTATGGTTGGAGTTATGTTATGCATGAGTTTTGTAATATTTAAGTCTTAATAGAGACATGTCATGTTGTATAACTGTTTTGTGTAAGCTATGACTGTATGTACTATTGTATCTTTTGTCTTGAACTTTAAAAGTGTTGTAATATTGAATATAATGTAATGACAATTTTATATCTTAGTATTTGGAAATATATATAACATTAATTTAAATAATTATTAAGAGAATTTATAGTGTAAATAATATATATTAATTCGGGTTGTTACAATTGTCATGCAGGATTATTCAAATGAGAGAGTTGCTTCAAATAACTTATTAATTTTTTAAGCATCTTTATATGCATCTTCTATTGGAGATGCTCAAAGTATTTAATTAAATATAGCATAATTAATTTGATAATTATAATGAAATTGATAATAAAATTAAATAGTGTGCAATATTATTTCAAATGTAATTTTTATCATAAAAGACCTTGATCAACTCACACTAAATTGTTACCACTTAAAAAATATAATATTTTAATATGTTTATTTATTGTGTAAATAATTTAATTATCGATATAAATAACGACAAATAAATATCTATAGTATTTTTGGTTCTAACCATTTAAGTTGTTTCAATAATTTATTAATGTTTGGGAATATTTAGAAAAAAATTTGTCTTTAAAAAAATAAGTTTTTTTAGTAAAAAAATAAGTTATTTTTAAGGAGCAAAGACATAAATGGTACATGCATAAGTATTTGTCTCATATCTATTACGTAATGTTTTATTTAAAAGTATTTATTATAATTTTTGAACTATATTTAAAAAAATCAAATAACTTAATCATTTTTATTCACTAGAATGAATTGAAAGGCTCTCTGCTAAATTAAAAATATTATTATTATTTAATACGAGGATCATGTTTTAGTAAGATAAATGAATTTAAAATATATTATTCTTATTATAAGAAAGTGTATATTTGATAAAAGATTTTTAATTAAATAATGATTTGTTTAATAAATTTTAATATAAAAATATGTAGGAGCATCCGTAAATATCCGTGTGGGTATAAAAGACCTGCAAAATATTTTAAAACGAATATCCATGGAATAATAATAAGAACAGGGAATGAGTGCAGTTTTTTAAATTTTTTTTGGGGTTAAATTGTGGGTAGAACTGGAGTGGTTGGATAGAAGTAAGTAAGATAATGTAGAAGAAAAAGGGAAAAGGAAAAAGGAAAAAGGTATTTGCTTTTGAGGAAAGGAAATGGAAAAGGATAATTAGCAAATGAAGAGAAGACAGTTGCAATTTAAGAAGAAAAGGACCGGGCTTGGTCAGCTTTATACATTGCAAGATGCGTACCTGTTTTATTGCTCCTCAAAGCTGATGCTATTGCCATTCCTACTTCCTGCACATTCATAGCTTAGCTGCTGCCCTTTCAGACACATTTTCAGTCTTGTTCCCCCTCACCATTCACCAACATTTTCAACTTTTATTCTAATACCATCAACTGTTATCATTTCCACTTTTAATCTTGTTTTTCATGCATTAATTATAATATATTTCACATATAATTCCACTTTATTAAACATGTCTTGTATGAAAATTAGTCACTGATTTTATCATATGAAACACAAAATAAAATTGTTAAAAATATGTGATTTTATCATATAAGTTAACAAATAACAATCAACAATAATTGATTTGAAGATAAATCGTTGAATTTATGTTATGTTAAAACTTTATATATGTATTCTTTGATTTATCATTGACCATTGTTACTTTGGTCATGCAATCATGTTAGAGTGATATGTTTATACCTATTTTTCATCATTATATTAATGATATAATTATTTTCAAATCAAATTTAAAAAAGTGTTTGCGAAAAATATGGCCAAAAATATTCTTTTTTCAAATTGCATCCGATGTTATGGATCTTTATCTTCTTAATGTTATGTTTGATCTTGCACATTTTTTATTAGGTTTGGACATTTGTTATTGGCTGATATAGAAGGCAAAAAATGATAACATACCAAAATTAAATCACAAATGATATAATATGTAAATTGCTCTAACTTTTAACTAAAATGATATGTATAAATGGTAATATGTAAAGGTGAAAATAAGACAAGTTAGGTTTTAGCGACCATTAGTCTAACTTATATCCTAATTATTAAACTTGGATATATTTTATTATTTGTGATAGGCCTCTTTGTAAGTGTTGAGTTTGCCATATTTAAAAGTTTATTTAACATGAAAACCTTTTATAAAGTTGGTTTTATGCAAAACCTATAAATAGACGAAAATACATATAAGTCTACACAATATACAAACAGACTAACAGAATATATAGAAATTTACAACTAAATATGATTTTAATTAACATATAATAAAATATAATTGTATTATGTAATATATATATATATATATGTATGTATATATATACATATATATTATAATATAATAGAAATATATACATTTAACAAGTCAACCTAACAAGCCTAACATATATTTTCTAAAATTTTGTTCTTCATAATTTAACTAATATGTACGTTGACATAATTTAACTATAATTTTGTTCTTCATGATCACGATATAAAAAAAAAAACAAACCAAAAGTATATATAATAATGTCATGTCAAGATACAAGTTGAAGAAAAGTTATGTGCCATTGACACGTCATCATCCAGTGTCGAGTTAATGAACTTTATTAAATTTGTATCGAAAATGGTTAGAATGGCTAAAAATGTATTTGTATTTTGTTTATATTAGTCCAGTGCACATTTTACCCTATTCATGTGTGTAAGGTCATTGAAATGAACATTCACTTTAAGCATTTTAATAGGAAGTCAACTACATACAAACAATAGACAATATTATAAAACAACTAAATTGCAAACTCATGTAATTAAATTTTGTAAAATCAATATTATAAAATTATAACGTGAAGATAACAGCTGAATTGGGCTAAAACTTATATACTTTTCTAATATAATTTTGAATATAAATATAATTATTTTAATTTCAAATGCAAGTACTATTATTTTATGAAAAAAATACAATAACTAACTCTATGTTTGGTTTAGATGGAAGAATGTAAGAAATAAGTGAAAAGCAAAAGGTGTACTTACTAAGAGGTTAAGGCAGTATTTCCCTATTGCATTTATAGTGTGTCGTTTTGCTTCTCCTTATTTTGCCTTTATCTTTTGATGGTGAATACCTCCAAATGCAATTTGGCACTTAAGCTAGGAATACACTAAAGGATGTAGGTATGTGGTCATAATGTGTAATTTCCAATTTTGAAAATTCCTTCATATGCAGAGAGAGATAACCTTGTTATTAAGTGAAAAATAAGATTAAATGATTTCCATTGTGAATATTTAGGGTGGATCCAATTATGACATAGATGTAATAATATGATTGTTGTTATTTTTTATCTTCAATACTTTTTATTATCATAGTTTATACGAGTGTCTTATGCGTTGATGTTTCACACACTAGTAAAGTATGTTCGGGTATCTTTCAAATATTATTTGTCGATAAGCTTTCTAATCCTTGAGTTTTAGAAAGATGACGATACTTATAATTGTGTTATCTATTTTCCTTTCATGAGGATTGTGTGGAAATGATTGAGTCAAATGAGTCTGAGAAAAAATATGTGTGAGTACTTTTAAATATTTATGATGAGAGAAAATTTTGGAGTTTTATTTATAAATGTCAACTCTTATTTATTTTCATTTTATTTCATATTAAAAAGATCATTGTTCATGTTTTTTTATTTTATTTTCCCTCACTTTAACCATTTTCAAAGAAAATAATAAAATTTTCTTTCTATTTACTTTCTCTTACTTTAACCATTTTCAAACAAAATAATAAATTATCATATAATTTCTATAGTGTTACTTTCTCACCTAAGTAGTGTTTAAAGTATTAAAATTTTTTAAATATGTAAAGCATTAGATTCGTATTATATAGTCCCCTAAGTATTAAAAGGTCTTTTAGATTAGCCCCTCAACATTATTATTGAAATTAAATTGATGAATTTTTAATAAGTTGGAGAGTATTTATATAGTTTTATTAATTTAAAAAATACTTCACAAAAAAAATTAATTTAAAAAATATTTAAAGAAATCTTATTTATAAGAGAGAATAAATATGTTTTTGAATTAACTTGTATTTATTACCATTTTTAAGGCAAAAAATAGGTAAATTATAATAACTTCGTTATAAAAAAATATTTGTTACTTCTAAAAATCATTGGAGTTCTTCATCGATCTAAATGAAATATACTTTGAAATCAGAGCTATAAATTTAGACCTCGTTGTCTGGTATTGGCTTTACAGTTTTTATTTTTTATAAACAAAAGTTAGGTTTAATTTTCAGTTTTTAAAATTACCAAAATAACAAGATTGTGATATTCAATTTTAAAATATTAATGTGAGCGGTAATTAGAAATCACAATGGATGTTTAAAGTTTAAAAGTGGAGAGGAGATACAGATAATGTCCAAGGGGTTAATTTGGGGTGTGTAATTGAAAAGTTCATGAAAAGTTTTTTTAAAAGCCGAAAAAATCAATTGTATGTATTAGGTAAAATTATATAATCAAATTAATTGAAAAAATGTTTGAAAAAATAATAAATAAGAATATTATTAATTATTAGGTCAATAACAAAATATTTAAAATAATTATTATATATTTTAATAATATAAATTAATTATATATTTAAATTATAAAATTATTATAATTATATATTTAAATTATAAATAATATAAATTAATTATATATTTAAATTATAAATTATTATAATTATATATTTAAATTATAAATTTCTATAATTATATAATTTTCTATAATTATATTATGAAAAACAATAAATAAATTAATAAAAGATAAACATATACAAATAAAATTACCTAGTAAATGAAAATAATACACCTTCTATAAAAATTAATTGGAGTAGATTTTTTGAAAAAACTAATAAATCTCACGTTTTTGTTATTTTTATTTTTGCTAACGTTTCAATTAATTGAAATGAAAAACTAAGTATTTTTTTTAAATAACTAAAAAATCCAATAGAACAACTTTTATTCACCACGTTTTTCTTTTCAAAATATATTTTGAAATAAAAAGTTAAAACCTCAAAACCATGGCCTAAATTCATGATTGTTTGTGGAATTGTTAGAAAGATTTCAAACCCATGTTAATTTTAATACTCACTGTCACATGTTTCTCCGTAGGCTTCTTTGAAAGTTACGAAACTGTTGAAAAACAAACAAGCAAAACATGATGAGTTAAAAGATTATTTATTATTTTAAAAAATCATGTTATTGATAACAATCCTATAAATATAAAATTAATTCTTTATATGCATTATTCAAAATAGTCAGAAATATAGAATGTTATGGACTAGATTTAGTATTTATTATTTGTTTAGAAACAGAATATAGAATATATATAATATGTAATTAAATAGTTACTTTTTTATTATAAAAAAATAAAATTGTTACTTGCTAATGTTATCTCTTAAGCGTGGGACAGACACGCGCTCCATAATCCAAAATTGTACGTACAAGTGTACACCTGTCCATGGCTGGTAGAGCGCGTATTGATAGTGTGTTTGGTTAAGAGGAGGTTGAAGCGCACGCAAAGAGGAGGCGCGTAGGAAAGATGAAAGCGGAACGCTGGGAAACGGCGAGTACAAATGACGGCGGCTACCACCCAAATATACAGTGACAGTGAGCTAGTCTAACGTCGCTTCACCGCCGTTTCCCATTCTTTTATCTCTCTCTTCATAACGCTTGTGCCCTTTATGGTTCACGCCAAATGCCTGCTCTCTCTCTACCAAGCTAAACTAACAAGCAACCTCTGTAACTGTTATAATCACAGCATTTTCTCATCTCTTCAACTACGTCTTCTGCTTCGTCCTCATAACAATGCAGCGTAATGCCTTCGAGCCGTTCTTCTCTCTGCGCCACCACATGCCTCCTTTGCTGCTCATGCTTTTGCTTCTCTCCCCATTTGCTTTCTCCTTCACCCACCAAGGTTTCTTTCTTTCTTTCTTTCTTTCTTTCTTTCTTTCTTTTTCTACTGCATTGTCATTTATTTCTTTCACTTATTTTACCCCTTCTTCCTTCACTCCACCCATCAAAGTTTTCTCTTGCATCTCCTTCTCTTTTGTTTTGTGATACTTCTTCTTCTCCTCATTCTATTTACTACTTGTCATGCCTTCAAAATTTTTTCACCACCGTTGTTTCCCTCCCAATGCTCTTTTCCTGTTGCTTATCTTTTGTTGCAACCGAGTCACATCACATGCAGTTTTAGTTTCTCTCTTATATTCCTATGTGTCGTTCTCTGTAGGCATGCTTTCGACTCTAAGTTGTTTTTGTCGGAGTTAGCTGCTTACGTTTGTTGGATTTGATGAAACGCAGGCTGTTTTTTTTTTTTTTTTTTTTTTTTTGAAGAGCGGGGGGATCCTGGATTCACATGCATTTTTCCGTTCTAAGAAAGAACTCACTTGGTTTGAGTTTTTTATGCATAATTGATTTGTGTGTTGTTATGATCAATCATGAATGCATCCGAATTCGGTACGGTAATGGCTTTTCTCTCTTTACTGTCGGATACTTCATACCATGGCGAGATTTGAAATTGAAGCTGTATAGTGATGCTCATTTATTTTGTTCACCTATTTTGTCTCTAGTAAGGTTGCTTTGATGTCAATCGTGCACCTGTAAAGTTGCAGATTTAGGAAATATTAACCTATAATAAATTAATAATTAATAATAATCGTATTAATAATAATTATTGGGATAACAGATTATTTTTTAAATGTGTAGTTCATGAATAATTAAGACTTAAAGATCTTAATTTATAATGTGTCTGGATGCAATGATAAATCACCTTAAACGAGAAAAGAGCCTTTCCGATGCAAAAAGCCAAAGACAACTAGTCTGTTGCCTTGAAATAAACCGGAGTTACATCTATCAGTAACTATTACCAAACATACTTTGATTATTTAAATTTTATATTGATTTATTCAAATTATTTTCAGGGTATTTCCATATCTTATTTTATTTTATCTGGGTTAAGTTTCTATATTTTTATTTAGTTACCTTTCGGCATTTTAATGTAACTTAATATTTATTATATTAATATTGAATATAGAAATTCATGAAAACTAGATGACATGAGACAACTGACTTATTTTACTGCCAGACTCGAACTTGTTATTTTAAATTAAATTATGAATATAAATAAGATTTAGAATTGAGAATTTTGGTTTAAAGCTGGGGTGCTTTCAAAAAAGAAGGAATGCACTCTTTACAGCAGAACTATAAACGCCTACATAATTTTGAATTAATTTTCCAAAAATGGTTTTTAACATTTGCATAGATTGGTTATGAGTATTTGCTGTGCTTTAATTAATTAATTAATTGGTATTTACAATTTTTTTTTATTGTGGTATATGTGTTCAGATTAACGGAACATCATATAATGTTGTTAAATAAATAAAATAAAGATTTGAAATTGAAAGTGCTTGAGTGTTGAATGAATGGGCTTGTAAATGCACAGGACGAGCATTAATGGCGATGAAAGCTTCCTTCAGCAATATGGCAGACATTCTGCTTGATTGGGATGATGAGCATAATGACGAATTTTGTTCTTGGCGTGGAGTTTTCTGTGATAATGTCAGCCTTACCGTGGTTTCTCTGTGAGTTTATTATCCCTCGGAGATTATTCACGTCTTGTGTTAATTAACTATTTATGGTAAGTTGAATTTCTTTGTACTGTGTCTGAAGGAACCTGTCCAGCTTGAACCTTGGTGGGGAGATATCACCAGCCATTGGTGACTTGGGGAACTTGCAATTCATGTATGTTTTTTTGTGTTAATCTGGTTCCACTTTTAACATTTCTATCTAAAATGCCTGTACTTGTTTGGTTTAAACTTTTATTTGTATCCGATCTCAATCTGTATTTTTTGGCAACCAGAGATCTTCAAGGCAATAAACTAACCGGTCAAATACCAGATGAAATAGGAAACTGTGCAGCACTTGTTCATCTGTAGGACTCTGCTTATATAACTATTTTTTTTTTACTTATTTGCACGTCCATCTATTAGGCTTTACGGATGACATGAGTGCTTATCACATGCCTTTTTCTGGAATTGAAGGGATTTGTCTGACAATCAGCTTTATGGTGATATACCATTCTCCTTGTCAAAGCTAAAGCAGCTTGAATTTTTGTAAGTTTGTAACTACCATATTTATCTTGCTTTCAATGTGGGCTGCTGTTTTAGTTGAAGGAGTCTTAAGTTAGTTGAACTGGTGAGTGCAGGAATTTAAAGAATAATCAATTGACTGGTCCCATTCCTTCAACTTTAACACAAATTCCAAACCTGAAGACTCTGTAAGTTCTGATCCTCTTCTCGTCGTTCTACTATGACAGAAGTGGTGCTACTTTTTGTTACTTCTGTGTTTTAATGCTCCATTGCTTTAGCTGCTCGTGACAAAGTTCTAATCACTACTACTTGTCATATTTAAAGCGATCTTGCTAGAAATAGACTCACTGGGGAGATTCCAAGACTACTCTATTGGAATGAAGTGTTACAATACCTGTGGGTTTATCTTTTCTATGTTTTTTTACATTTCGGTCTAGTTGTATAAAGTTTAATAATTCTTTTATTCTATGATTTTTTTTGTACATTGATGCAGTGGCTTACGAGGGAACATGCTGAGCGGTACTTTATCCCCTGATATCTGTCAATTAACTGGTTTGTGGTATTTGTGAGTAATCCAAGTCAAACACAATGAGGTTTTTCTTCTGTTCATATTTCTTGCTGCCTTTCATCTGTTTTGACCATTGTTTTTCTGTTTCCATGATTTGCCAGTGATGTGAGAGGCAATAATTTGACTGGTACTATACCTGATAGCATTGGGAACTGTACAAGTTTTGCGATATTGTATGTTAAATATTTGGTATGTTTAATGTTGTATTTCCAAATTGTGTCCCCATTGTCACTCTTTTTCTTTGAATTTCAGTGACATATCATATAATCAGATTACCGGAGAGATTCCATATAATATTGGATTTCTGCAAGTTGCTACTTTGTGAGTACTTTGACTGTGAAGTTATTATTTTATAGTCAGTACTACTGTGATTCACCTGCTGTGTCTTCTATATCTTCTAGAAAAAGGTTTATTTTATTTGAGGAAATACTAATGGTTAATGTTATATCGTTAGGATACGTATATGATCAATTATCACTGATTTTACCTAGGTCACTCCAAGGAAATAGACTAACTGGGAAGATTCCAGAAGTGATTGGTTTAATGCAAGCCCTTGCAATATTGTAAGTGTACATTGCCATCATGTCAATAGGAAGATTGTATAAGCAAATTTACTCAAGCGACATATTTCAATTTATTTTGTAGGTTGGTTATAATTTTGTATTGTGTCTTCTTTTTTCAGGGATTTGAGTGAGAACGAGTTAGTGGGATCAATCCCCCCGATATTTGGCAATCTGACTTACACTGGCAAACTGTGAGTGTAACCTTGAAATCATGTAAGTGACTTAGTTATGTTTCTTGTTGTCTGATAAATTAAGTTCATTAGGTACCTTCATGGAAACATGCTTACTGGTCCAATACCTCCTGAACTGGGCAATATGTCCAAATTGAGCTACCTGTAAGTTGACCAATAGTATTTGTATCATAAATTTATATTTTTTCTGCATGTAATTACTGATGATTTTTCTAGGCAATTGAATGACAACCACCTAGTGGGTAAAATTCCAAACGAATTTGGGAAGCTAGAACAACTTTTTGAATTGTGAGTATAGTCAATCAGTTATACAGTCAATAATTGTTTTCCATGTCAGCGGTGTGATGAAGCTTTATTTGCCATCCAGGAATCTTGCAAATAATCATCTTGATGGAACTATCCCACATAACTTAAGTTCCTGCACTGCCTTAAATCAGTTGTAAGATTTCTGTTCGCAAGCTGGTACTCTGGTAGTTCTCAACACCTTAGAACGGATTTTTGTTTATTCATTTGGTTTCTTTTGCAGTAACGTGCATGGTAATCAGTTAAGTGGTTCCATTCCATCGAGCTTCCGTATGCTTGAGAGTTTGACGTACTTGTAAGTTAATCTCATTTGGTTGCACGACTCTTTCTTTACATTCATTTTAGATGTCTTCCCGTTTTAGTAATGTAATAGTAAAATTGTTTGATATCCAGAAACCTGTCTGCAAACAACTTCAAGGGGAATATACCAGTTGAGTTGGGGCATATCATTAATCTAGACACTTTGTAAGTTTCTTGACAAAAACATATCGAACCTGATGAAATTGAATGTGTGTGGAATATTAATTATTTTGTTTTCGTACCTTAAGGGATCTATCTAGCAATTATTTCTCAGGGCATGTGCCATCCTCTGTTGGTTATCTAGAACATCTCCTAACCATGTAAGCCCAAAATTGTCTTGAACCACATGAGCTTACTATCTTTGGGTTTCTAAAGCTGCTGTCCTGAATAATATTTACACATGATAAATGCAGGAACTTGAGTCATAACCACCTTGAAGGTTCGTTGCCTGCTGAATTTGGGAATCTCAGAAGCATTCAGATTCTGTAAGTTTTTGGACTTCTATGGAAGGGTGAAATCTGATGTCTTGTATGTTCTTACATTAGTGATTTCATTGATGAGTAATAATTTATAATTTATTCTGTCTGTAGCGATTTGTCATTCAACAATTTTTCTGGTAGCATTCCTCCAGAAATTGGACAGCTGCAGAATCTAATCTTTCTGTATGTATAATTATGACGTATTTAGTTCGCAATGTTTATCCTTGACCAATTTACTGATCAGCATTGATTTTTTTTAACTTGAATTACATTATAGGATTATGAAGAACAATAACTTGTGTGGGAAGATTCCTGATCAGCTGGCTAATTGTTTCAGTCTTACGTTACTGTGAGTATGCCTGACAGCCAGCCTGTTGATTTTGTGATCTTCCCCGTCCTACCATCTTTTGCGTCCTTTGAATGTTTCCTGTGCTTATTTCTGTTTTATGTTTCAGAAATGTGTCGTATAATAATCTTTCTGGAGTTATTCCTTCATTCAATTTCTCACAATTTTCAGCTGATAGGTAATTTGGAGTATTCGTGTGGTTTCATTTTTTCAATGCACGTTGTATTACTGACACAATGAAATTTTGTAGCTTCTTTGGAAATCCTTTATTATGTGGAAATTGGTTAGGATCAATTTGTCGTCCCTATGAACCAAAACCAAGAGGTGTAATATCTATCCCTATATATGTATCTTATGCAACTAAATTTTATTTTAATAGAGTTAACATTCTGTACTTATTTTCTAGAGGTTTTTTCAAGAGTTGCTGTTATATGCCTGACGCTAGGCATCATGATATTGTTGGCCATGGTCATTGTTGCTTTCTATAGATCCAGCCGATCGAAACAATTGATGAAAGGTTCTAGCATAAGTGGGCAAGGCATGTTGAATGGTAGCTTTTTTCTTGTGGTAGTAGTTTAATGTTAATCTTTAATATTACTTATTTTTGTTATGTTATGTTTGGTTGTATTTAGTTCCCCCAAAACTCGTTGTTCTTCACATGGATATGGCTATCCACACCTTGGATGATGTAATGAGAAGTACTGAGAATCTCAATGAGAAATATATAATCGGATATGGTGCCTCTAGCACTGTATACAAATGTGTTTTGAAAAATTCCCGACCAATTGCAATTAAGCGACTATACAACCAACACCCACACAATTTAAAGGAGTTTGAGACAGAACTTGAAACGGTTGGCAGCATTAGGCACAGAAACCTTGTAACCTTGCATGGATATGCTCTTACTCCCAATGGAAATCTCCTTTTCTATGACTACATGGCGAATGGCTCACTGTGGGATCTTCTACACGGTAATTTTGATGAACTGGGGAAATTTATTAACTGAATTGGTAGCTCATTTTGAAATTATTTGTAGCAAGTTTTCTTTGAAATGTGGTGCTTTGGATATTCTCTCCATTGTTCAAATGTTGTTTGTTGTTTTGGAGCCTGAACTGTCTCATCCGACACAGGTCCCTTGAAGGTAAAACTGGATTGGGAAACTCGCCTGAGGATTGCTGTTGGGGCAGCTGAAGGACTTGCTTATCTTCATCATGACTGCAATCCGCGAATTGTTCACAGGGACATAAAATCTTCTAATATTTTGCTGGATGAAAACTTTGAGGCTCATCTCTCTGATTTTGGCACTGCAAAGTCCATCTCAACCTCAAGAACTCATGCCTCAACTTATGTGCTTGGAACTATAGGTTATATTGACCCTGATTATGCCCGAACGTCTAGGCTGAATGAAAAATCGGACATATATAGCTTTGGCATTGTTCTACTGGAGCTACTCACTGGGAAGAAGGCAGTGGACAATGAGTCTAATTTGCATCAACTGGTACGTGTATTATTACACTATTCATTAAATCTTTTTTTGGATACGTTATGCTGAACAAAGTTTTAATTTATGAAAGGTGTGTGGTTTACTTGTGTTTTTTGGTACATTTATGAAGCGTGGCCTTTTTGGGATGGTCATCGGCAGAATAATGCCTAATATTATACATATATTTCTAACTTTGTTGATGCAATGAGTCCTCTGCAGTTCTATATTGACTCTTAACATGATTTTTCAGATATTATCAAAGGCAGATAACAACACTGTAATGGAGACTGTGGATCCAGAGGTCTCTATAACTTGCATTGATCTGGCTCATGTTAAGAAGACCTTTCAGCTTGCTTTGCTTTGCACGAAGAAGAACCCTTCTGAAAGGCCTACTATGAATGAAGTAGCCAGAGTGCTGGTATCATTACTTCCTTCACCTCCAAGTAAAATCCTTGCCCCACCTGCAAAAAAGTTTGACTATGCTCATTTTGTGATTGAGAAGGGACAACAACGAAAAATGGAAAGTCAACAACCTCAGCAGGATAACAACTCTACTACAAATGCTCAATGGTTTGTTCGCTTTGGGGATGTAATATCCAAGAGCACTTGACCTTTCCCACCTATGGATCTGAAGGATTCTTGTCAGTGATATTAATCGATGATTGGGTGAAAACTAATTTCTTTTTGTGATAGATATATATTTATAACATTTGACAAATAGAGGATGGGGGATGAGCCATATGAATAGGGGATAAAACACTTTACTACATAAATCTTAATGAAGTTTCTTCTGTATATCTTACAAGCACTGTCTTCAGGTATGTCAAATGGTTATGGTTACTTTCGTTTTACAATTGATAGTAGTGGTTTGTTATGGTGTAGAGCGTGCGAATGTTTGTTAATGTTTTATCATAGGATGTAAATTTAGAGTAAAGCTGGTTGTATTCATGCAACTATTCTGTTTATTTATTTTTTGTAATACAGCTAATCTGCTTAGATAAAAACAAAAACACTGTACCAATGGCTTTTTATGAGTTTTATTTAGGCTTGTCCTTGTGATTTAAGTACATTGTATTATTGTAAGTATACTTTTAGGCATGTGTGGGTAAACCAAACATGACACTGTACATGATTGTTAAGCACATCATACCTCGGGCTGGAGGTAGTCCTTTGCGAGAAAACGCATTTTAAGGGAGCAAAGCTGTAATTGTAAATAAATTTGAAACGAAAATTGAATAGTTAACCGTACTAATGAGTTGCCTAAATTCAATGTGCATGCAGATTGCAGACAATTAGTTGCTGAAGAAAAAAAAAAGTCATTTGATTTTACTAATAGTATTTAGAGTTAATGTCTCCGTTAGAAAACTGTTATGTTTCTTTTCATGTTGTGTTGTGTATCGTGATCGGGCCACTTGCTGCTAGATCCGCGTGGTTACGTATTATTTTAATTATTTTTTTTTACGGTTTCGTAGATTGAGACAAAATAGACAATGAAGGGAAGTAAATTATGCGGATTGATAGATTTGTCTTTATTATATTTATTATGTGTATTTGTTTACATTACTTAAAAAAGAAAGTAAAAATTAATAAATATAAGAACAAATATGTATTTGTTTACATTACTTTAAAAAAATAGTAAAAATTAATAAATATAAGAATATTATCCTATAATTATGTGTAATTTATTCTAAAAGAAATTAGAGTGAGTCTACCGTCTGTGGACTTTCACAGTTTCACTGTCTTGTCTGCAAAATTGTGAAAAAGTTGGGCCTTATTACTTCACTGCCCTTTGCAACTCACAATTTGAACACACAACTGATTGTGTTAGTATGCATAATTGATTACGCTTTGTTGTTTATGTCATCTGACCTTTTAATGCATACCTTGGTTGAGCATTTTACCGAAGAAAAATTTCATTAATTAGAAAATATAACACAAGAAAGTTTTGATGAAGGAAGACTAATGAGGATATGATACAACAGCAAAACTAAATTCATTCACAATCCACTTTCACATTCTTCACACACGAATCCCCATAAATTAGAGGTTGGTTTATAATCGGTAGACTGATATTATTCTAGAGCAGCAGTCTTGCTTGGTAAATATTTCCTGCTACCTCATAGAGCCTGAGCATGCCTATACCAGTTTCAGTGTTGGAAAGTACTTTTTCTTCACCAGTCCCTCAATCACATTGCTGTTCGTTACAATGGAGAAACATCCAAATGCTGGCTTTCTTGTGGTTTTCTGTACAATATTCACAAGTAATTATATAAGTTAGTTAGACCTCAAAAATAACTTTGCAAGATCATAATCATTATATAATTTATTCTCATTTGAAAGGGAATCAAATATTGGATCTCATGATTTTTTTTATACATGTTCAAAATTGTCCCGTCCCAATTCCCAAATTTTCTAATAAAAAAGGATTACCAACTTTCTCTAGAATCTGGCAGCCAAGCTAATTTAGGTAGTAAAAGGAAAAGAATGAAAAAAAATGAGGCATTGGTTGTTACATTATTATTACCTTTGGTGGATCCCATTTTTTCATTTGAACTGCCTTCCTTCTGCAGCTTCTTCTTCGGCTCATCATAATTAGCTCTCCAAGTGTTGGTGGCCTCCTTAGCAAGTCACTAGCACAATCTTCATGATCAGACTCTTTTTCTCTTATTTCTTGTGGACCTGAAGTCACTTTTTCCAAGTTCTCATCCCTTTCAAGGAAGCCAGACTTAGGTGCATACAAAGGAAAGAGGGTCTCAAGGAAAGTAACACCAATTGGACTTGACCTGCCTGTTGCATAGCTGCTTGTGCTGCTGTCTTCCTCTGAGGAGGTTGGTGAGGATGGGGTTTCCGTCAGTGGAGTGGCAGTGGAAACTGTAGCGGATGGTACAAGACTATTTGCAAACAATGAGGAAACTTGGTTGCATGCATCAAAGCTAAATGCTTCAAGGTCTAAGCTAGTTATGCTTTCATTGTCATCATGGCCAAAGTTGCATGCAACAGAAAATTTTGAAGATGATGCTACATGAATAAGTATTTTCTCTGGCTTTGGAGGCATAGGATCCACAGAAATATGTGAGAAATTGGGAAGGGGTTTGCCAGGCTTTTCTTCCCAAACAAAGGGGATTGAGGCAATTAGTTTGAGTGGAGTTTTAGGGAAGTGGTCAACTGAAGAGACCTCTGACTCTGGCTTCCAATCTTGCTTAGGAATACCTGGCTTTAGTTCCCATATGAATGGAACTGAAGGTGGTTCTCTAACATGCTTGTTCTTTCCAGTTTCATTCATTTTTCATTGCTTTGGAGCATTGGAACCAAGTTTGATTTATAGTAGTTGTTTCATTGAATAGGAGTGGTTTAGTACCAACTTTTGCTACCTATACCATTTTGTTTTCTAAGAGATTAGGCATACCTGCCCTTCTTTTCACTTCGACTGCAAATGTTTTGCTATGAACATGTTGACTTGGAATATTGCTTGCCAAACTTTGGGATCCACGGTGGCATGAGGCAACCTATGGCAATGTTTACCAACTTATTTCTGCAGTATTCATAATTTCTTTTCCTTTTGCTCCTTCTATGTATATTTTTTTTAAACTTATATGTACGCTTTTGATATTTATTCTAGTTGGGTTAAACTACAAACCTTGATTCTAAAATACATTTTTTCATAATGATACTGCTGTTAAGTTTAAATAAAATATTTACATAGTTTTTTCTTTAGGATTTTATTTTATTTTCCAAGAAATGCACAATGTTCATTTTTTTAACATGTCTTTAAGTAAAAAAATGCATTTTTTATTAAAATAAAAAATGAGCTGGATTATGTGATTAAAAAGAAGGTGTTCATAACACGCATAACAGAATAACTGAATCTATTTTGGTTCAAAATACGTTGCATGAGATAAAATTAAATCATATACATGTTGAGGTCTTGTATTATAAAAAAATTCTTTCATAGTGTAAAGACTGTAAGCACGTATTCATAACAAGACTAACTTCTGTTATCATTACTTTGATAAGTGGAACAAAAAATATATTTAGAAGAGAACAACTCTAAGAATATTTCAGAGTTTAGCGAGAGGTAGAAGAGAAGATGAAAATTGATATGTTTACATTTTTCAAGTTGATTATAAATTGAAGATGAGAATTGAAGATTTTGATTTTAAATTGTCTTTCCATCGATTATATATTATTTATAATCTCAGTACTAACTAAGAATATAATAATATTTCAATTAAAGTTAATTAATTATTTGATTATATAATTAAATTTTCTAATCTAATCATCAAATAAAATAAATTAATTCTTTTAACAAATATTAGGACATTCCTTTGTGTGTGACAACATAGGTTAAATTTACTATATGATGTAATTATTAAAATTTAATCAAGGTAGGTGTTGTGTGTTAATTCTAGAGTCTGGTATAATTATTAAACTTTAATAAGTTAATTTTATCATGAACAATTTTAGAAAACAATTTCTTTTTCTTTTAAATTGTCCTAGTCAAGTTCTTAATTTTACTATGGAGCTCTAACTCATTGAGAGTTGATGACCCCTTCTTAAATAATCATTAATAGTAAAAGTATTTTATATCAAATGTCTATTTAGCTAGTCTTTGAGATTAAAATACAATAATATAATAAATAGCTTGATTACTATAATAATCTCATTTCTTCTTGAAAAATCTCCATTGACAATTTAAAATGATGTGAACGATTAGAAATTTTTAATTAAGTCAATTCAATGATACATTTATATGTACATCATATATATATATATAATTTGATAAACGATATTTATTAATGGTGTCTTCCAATAAAAACTATTACTTATATAGGAGTAATAAGGTTGGTGGTAAAGTGGAGAGATAGGAAGGAAGAAATCGCAAGTTTGAATTCCTCTACTAACAAAAACTAATACATTAATAATTAAATTTGATATATATATATATATTAATTTATTTGGATTACTAATATCCTATTATAAAAATTAATCATATGATAAAAAGTAATTCAGATTAAATTATAAAAGATATATTTTTCATTTCTCATAATTCCTATCAATGACAGCAACTCCTTTAATATTTTATCATTAAAACTAGAATTCATGACGTAATAATTTGGATTTTACACATCTACACATATTCCCAACATTATGAACTAAAGAGACTAAGCTGCTTAGTAAAACATAACGATGGTAAAAACATTTCATGATTTTACTTCTGTCGGTTGATTTTCACTAAATTTATGAAAGTTGTAAACGGTTAATACCTTAATTTAATATCAAATTTAACTTAAACTTAAGTTTGCAGACGAAGTTGATTTGGAATATTTTCCATATTCCAAGGTAAAACTTGTATTCATACACTCATATATGCATTTAGAGTTTGCTCCTAGAAATATAGTCCCCTTCCCCATATCGCAGTATGTTTAGACTTTAGACGCATGTTGAAAGAGAATAACTTACAGGTAAAGTCAGTTTCTTTTTTCCTTGATAGATAAACTAGATAAATACTCGATATCATAATTTTTTTTAACCATAGATCTGTTATTCTCAATTATTATTTGACTATAACATAGGAAAACTTAACCAGTATTAGAGATAATTAGGCTTAAATATTTAATGGTTTTTCATGGTAAAACCTCCTTACTCTCTTTCTTGTTTCTGTGGATTAAAAAAAACTTGATTGGGATCTTGTTTTCACATTGTTTTTTTACGTTTTTTTTTTTCACATTATTACAAATACGAAAATATGGAGAAAGTTGGATTATTATGTCAATGAGTTAGGTTATGATCCTTATACATGAATTCGATACATTTTCAAGGGGGCTGGATTGCACTTTCACTAGGTCTGAATTGGCCTAAATGCCTAAATCCTAAAGCTGCATAATATTTTAAATTAGTTGTAAATTTATTTTTTCTTTTATCTATGTCATTACATAATATAAAAATATCTGTATTAGTATAATTTATTTTAGTATACTCTATTTAAGATACCATTTTTTATTATATATTTAACTTTTTTTTATACTTTGTTTCTGAATTTTACTAACGGATATGACTTCTCTAAAGTGTAGAGGTACACCTTAGAACCATACTTTAAAACATAAAGTGCAATAGTAAAATTAGAAAATGTATAGTTAAAATTAGTGATACAAATAAATTCATATATTATAAAATTTAAGATTAATCATAAATTTTTTCTTAATTTTTAAATAATGATTATTAGTTACTTTATTTATAAAGTGCTTCTTTTAAACTTTAGAGAGAGCCAAATCCATTCCTGATAGAAAGGTATGATATTTCTCATCCATGCTTCCGAAACTCATCTCATTCTTGTCCCGATTCCTAACAGATATGAGATTTATATCTCATTCTCGTCTCTGTCAAGTACTTGTACCCGTCCCATACCTGCAAAAAGAAATCTAATAAAAAATAATTTGTTTGAATATAATTATATTAATTAAAAAATGTCTAATATGCGTAAAATTTTTAATTTGTTAAATAAATGTCAAATCTCTTTTTTTAAGGCAAATGAATATTTTAGTCATTAAAATAAGAGCGAAGTGTGGCAAGTACGATGATGGGGTGAGTATTATATCCCATTCTCATCCTAATTCCCATACTCGATTCAACAAATCAAGTATTCCTAATATCCATGTCACGTCAAATAAGGGATTCTCTGTCAAATTTGAGACAGGTTCGAGGATTACCCACAATACATGTTATTTGTCATTATATAGAAGTGCATAAATAACATTTACTATTATATTATTTATGAAAATATGTTTTAAGATTTCATTAAACTTTGTGCTTCCTATTTTTTTAATTTTTGGTATTTCACCTCTCTTTTCTTAAAACATGATATTATACTTCAAATTCTTAAAATTGTTGATTTCTAAAAATAAACTAATCTCATTGTTTCAAGTTGGATAAATAGTTGACCATAAACAATAAATTGTAATAAAGTGGAAGAGCCTCACAAGGACAACAAGTTCAACTGCTAAGAATTGTTAAGAAAGAATTTGTTCTTCTATTTTATAAATAATCCCATTATCAGTTGACTGTTATATATTATGTGAGAATTGAATTCAAGCTTTCCCTCCACAAACTCAATGTATATTACCAACTGAGTTACACTTATTCAGTATCCATTATCTAGTTGTGGTATCAATTATTCCATTATGCATATACCAAACACCGTATGAGGTTATCGATTATAATCTCAATATGAATATAAAAAAATAATTTGTTTTGAACAAACAAATGAATTTATTTATTAAGTAATTACTAATACCCTCTGGTATAAGCAACGACTAGAAAACATCATCAACTACATAGGCAAAACAGAATAATAGTTTCATAATACAATTATCTTTCCCACCCTTTGACCCAAGTACAATAGTAAAGCCAAAAATTGAAAACAAATAACTTATCTTAACTTATTGAATCAATAATCAGGTGGATAAACCATATTTAGAAAGAAACCAATGACTTTTTGAAGTGCCCTTTTGTCCATAACCACGAGTTTTGTAAAGATTCTTTCCAAACCTTTTCCACATAGTAGGAAATCCCTTTGAACACCAAAGGGTTTCAAGCCAACCAAGTATTCCATAAAGTGGACAACTATATTATTCTAAGTATATGACTTGTCCTATTACCCCCTAATTTATAAACTCTAAGTAATTGCGATAGATGTTCCTGGCAATCAGCAGAAAATACACTTGTATAGCCCAACCACCAATAACAACTCATTCAAATCTTGTACACCGGTTGACAGCAAAAGAGCATGTGAGCCACTGATTCTGGCTTAGACTAACAAATTGGGCAGTCAGTACCACTAAAAAAAGCAATGTTCCATTTTACATGTTCTAACTTTATAGGAATCTTGTTATGAGCCACCTTCCAAGAGAAGGGAAAACCTTGAATCAGATCTTTGTCTTCCAAATTATTTGAAAAAAATTTAAAACTAGATTCAGAGTTAGTAAACTCCTCATGGAGTAATCCATATGCATTTTTGACTGAGAAAACCAGATTATTTGATGTTGTATCACCCCATCTCCCTCCATCCTTCAAGTCTTTCTTTAAATGCACCCCATTTAGAACACCCATTCTTTAAGTCCCTTACCCACCCTTCCCCCCAATTAAATAACTTTCTTCTCCATTGAAACGCCACTCCAAATTGCAATTAGACCACCTCCTAACCTCAGAGACTAAAACAACACTTTTTTGGGTAGTAAGCACGTACAATCTAGTGAATACTTACTTCAGCAATCCAAACTCCATCCATTCTGTTTCCCAAAATTTGAACGAACAACCATGACCCACCTCATGCTTAATGTTTTGAGCAAACCAATCTACCTCTCCCTCTGCTGATGTCATATTTAAAATATCCTTCCACCACTAAGAGACTCTCCTCCCTTGCTGCAAAACTAGACTACAACTAACATCTTCCCCATATCTTGCCTTCAAAATTTTTATCCAGAGAGCATCACCCCCTTGAAGAATTCTCCATCACCATTCGCTAAGAAAAGCTTTATTAAAGCACTCTATATCCTTGATTCCCAAGCCACCATGTTTTTTTGTTTTGCAGATTGTGTCCCATGTAAACCATGCCATTTTCTGGCAATCCTTCGATCCACTCCATAGAAAACGCTTCTGCAAATGTTGAACGGTTTGAGCTACCTTCTTTGGGATCCTGTAAAAAGAAAAGAAAAAAAAAAGGAATTAATGAGAGGGTTGATTTGATAAAATAAATCCACCCTCCTAATGATAAGTTTTTATGCTTCTAGGTGGATAATTAAGCTCTCATTTATGAATTAAAAGACTTTACTCTCCCTCACTTTTCATATTACCCCCTCAGTACTAACCCCAGGTATGAGAATGACACTTGTATTATCTTGCAATTAAGGATCTGAGCAAAGGATCGCAATTCCTCCTTATTCTCGCCTACACCTCCCAGATTGTTCTTATGAAAATTAATTTTTAAACCTAAAGCTAACTCGTAGCACCTTAGAGCACTTTTCAAAGTGTATACATTCTGAGCTTTCGGAGTCACCATTATTATAGTGTCGTCTGCATATTGCTATAACACTACCTATAGCTCCTGACTCCCTATTTTAATGTCGAATAGCATATTTAAAGCCAAAGCCCTCTTGACAAGGCCTTCGAGACCTTCAACAATACTTAAGAAGAGGAATAGAGTCAGAGGGTCCCCATGCCTTAGGCTTCTTTGCATAAGGAACTCTTGAGTTGCACTTTCATTTACCAGCATTGAGACAAATGATTATTGTAAGTAGCCTTGAATCCATTTATCATCAAATCTAAAACGCTTAATCATATAAAATAGGAAGGGCCAACTAATTGCATCATAAGCCTTCTCAAAATTAGCTTTAAATACTAATAAGGGTTTTTTAAATTACTTTGCCTTACAGATTGATTCATTCACAATTATAATATTATCCAATAATTGCCTTCCTTTAATAAAAGTGGTTTATGTCTCTTTAATAATATTTGGGTATCATGAGCTGAATCCTACGAGTTAACATTTTCGCAATAAATTTATAAATAACACTAATAAGAGGGATTGGTCTATAATCTACAAGACCCCCTGGGACATCCTTTTTGGAACCAGTGTAAGAAAGAAAGCATTAGAACCCCTTGGAAGTTTCCCATGTTTATGGAAATCTAGCATGACTTTGCTAATATCACCTTTTAATAAATTGTAGAAATGTTTAACAAATTTCATGTTATACCCATTTGTCCCTGACGCTTTTGAGTTGTCACACTCCCACATTGCAGCCCAAATCTCCTAAGTAAATTCCTTCTCTAGAACACTTCTTTGGTCATTAGAGAGACATTTAAACTCTACATCGTCTAATCGCACTTCCGTATCATCCTGAGCTTGGAATCTTTGTTGGAAGAAATGCTTGACTTCTTGTTTAATTTGTTGTGGATCCCCATTGCACTCACCATTAATGTCTAACTCCTTGATGCCATTAGATTTCCTTCTCCAGTTAATTTCTGCATGGTAGAAACGAGTATTTGAGTTCCCCTCTTATAGCCACTTAACCTTTAATCTTTTCACCAGTAGTGATTCTTGGTAAGAACTCCATTTTTTCAATTCGCTGATAACCTCCATCCTCATTCTTAAGTCATCCTCCCCTAAGTTCCCTTTGTCTGCTTTTTTGTCCATAGTAGCAATGTTGTTTTTCAAATTTAGGAGCTATCAAGACTCTTTTTACACCATCTCTTTATATCAGGTTTGAGGGCTTTTAGTTTTTCTTTTAGCACATATTTTGTGAATCCAACATACTCTAACCATTCATTGATGAACTTGAATGACTTTGTGCCCCAATTCGAGCTTGAATGCTTTAGGATTATAGGGTAGTTATTTGAATAATCTCTCTTAAGGTTCAACGGAAAACTATTAGATCAGAGTCCAACCAATTTTGGGACACTAAAAAATGGTCAAGGACACTACATCCCCCACTTCGAGCACTTAACTAAGTATACCAATGACCTGTGAATGGGAGACCCTCTAACTCCATATTGAGGATAAAATCTAAGGATTCTTGTATTTCTAATTGAGACGATCCAACATCTCCACTTTCTCCAATTCTTTCATTAGACGATCTGACTACATTAAAATCTCTAGCAATACACCATTTACAGTCATGAAACCATTATCTAAATTCTAGTAAGGCATTTCACAATTCTCTTTTCCCCAGCAAGGAGCAGAGACATATACATTAACAATTATCCTATCACAGGGTTCACAGTTGAACCTTCCTTTCACTCCAATAAACCCAACCTTTGAAAAGTTTCACTAACAATATAAATTTATCTACATTCCAAATACATAGTAACACCCTTTCCATATTGGAAGCTAACACTTCTCTCTAATCCATGAATGAGTTCCTTCAAATAGCACAACATATATTTCTATCAACCTTCTGTACCTTTGTTTTTTGAATGCAGATGAAATTCACTTCATGTTTTGAAACTAAATTCCTGACAGACCTTCATTTCTCAATCCCCTACTACCCATAATATTATAGGATAATATATTTAACATATCAACTAAAATCCCCATGTCCCAGGCATGACCTGATTAATGTCGTGCTTCTCCTATCTTGAATTTTCATCTCATCCATCCTTCGCAGCAATTCAGTTACTGGAATAGAACTAGAAACACCCATTTTCTTACCAAGGACCTATAAATGATGTGATTTATTTAAGATTACCTCTAAAAAACCAAACCAGAAAGATCCAATCTCCCCCAAAGTCATCTACCCTTTTGTAGAAATTCCATCATTTGGATTGCGAATTCCACAACATTCAACTATTGAAACCTCATGTAAATCAGCACAGTGAAGTAAAGAAGTCAAACTTGCATTTTGACTAGGTTCAAAATACACATACCAACCTATTTCTGTTCAAACTTTTTGGGGCTAGAGATGGTTCTCCAAGAGATGGAACTTGAAACAACCCACCACACAACATGATTGAACCCTTTCATCCACCTGTAGAGAAGTGGTGCATCGGTATTGTGTATGAACTACACAATTGTCATGACCCAATCAATTCCAACAACATGATTGGAGTGTTCACCTTCAAGTGAATTGAGAGACACATAGTTGGCATGAGCAACAGTCAGGCCAGAGTCTAGGTTAGATCCACATAGAGGTTGAGGCAATAGAGGAGGTTGAATACACTGCACTTCCAACACTGACTGAGCACACTGAGCAATAAAGGAGGTTGAAAAAAGATTGGCTACAAACTTTTCATCTTCTATTACCTTTGTCTTATCTTTTTCAGCTGTTGTACCCTCCTCTTCTGACCTTCTACTTTTCTCGACCAAACTAAACCTTGTGCTTTTCTTGACCAAACAGTCTATTGCTTCCTCTAATTCACCTTTCACCCATACATCTGATTCATTATCCCATCTGGACATAAAGAACTAGCATATTTATTATCTTCATAGTTTGTGAGTAAATCATCTTTAATTGACAGGCATTTTTTACAGATACCTAAAGAAGATGTAGCAGCATAAAACGGTTCTTCAGCCTCCAATAAAGACACCCATTTCCATTAATCTGAATTATTTTACCCCAATTAATATGCTCTATAGCTGGAATTTTAACCAAAATCCTTAAAAATTATAAATTTGATAGATTAATAGAATCTTCTAAAACTGTAGTGACCCCAGTTGAAGAGAAAATTTTGTGAGTCCATCTAAATTCCACGGATTCAAAGATAAACCCCAACACCTTCACCTTACCCAAACTAGCTAACTGTTTGGACAAAATTATGGGGCCCATCTTTGGATAGAATTGAACATTGCATCCCACTATACATCATTAGACTCCCAAATATTTTTAAGGTTGACTTCCTCCAACCCAGAGAAGAGCACCATATCTCTTCCTAGTTACTTAACTTTAATAGAGATCAATCCTTGCAAATAAAAACCTTTTTGCAAACTAGACATTTTTTCCGGATCCCGTAAATAACCAATTGAGCAATTCTTATTATTATATTCCAAACTTGCAATTCCTCCCAATGATAATCAAGCGGTTTGCTATTGTTAGAGGTTATCTTCTTAATCATCTTTGACTGGAGGATAGACTTATTGGATGAAACTTCTTTCCACTATTGAGGTATTTTCAAGTTGGAGTGGCGCTTTCTCAAAGACTCCCCTTTTTGAGACACCCCTGGCTGATATTGTGGTAAATTAACCCTCATCTTTAGATTTATGGATTTGGTCAAACTTCTCGCTACATTCGTTGAGGATTCTTCACATAACAAACCGCACAAAACCGAACTAAGCCCTATCTTTCATGCAATGCCTTTCAATGAAAACTTCCCTAACCTCTCCTCATTGGTTGAAAATTCTACCCAGAGCTTTCTTGTCAAAATTCTCTAAAAAATGTGAGAAGAAGAACGAAGTGAGATCCTTAGCCAAACCCCTATGAGGATGTAAGGTCATATTCCCAGTGACTTGACTTTAACAAAGATCAATCTTTGCAAATAAAAACCTTCATGCAAACTGGACATTTTTGCCGAATCTCGTAAATAACCAATCGAGCGATTCCTGTTGTTATATTCCAAAGTTACAATTCCTCCCAATGACAGTCAAACAATTTCCTATTGTTAGAGGCTATTTTCTTAATCATCTTTGATTGGAGGATGGCCTATTAGATGGAACTTTTTTCCACTGTTGAGGTATTTGCGAGTTGGATTGGCACTTTCTCAAAGACTCCCCTTTTTGAGGATTTTTCACACCAACAAATCACACAAAACCAAACTGAGCTTCATCCTTCATGCGATGTCTTCCAATGAAAACTTCCCCAACCTCTCTTCACTGGCTGAAAATTCTACCCAAAGCTTTATGGTCGAAATTCTTTGGAAAAAGTGAGAAGAAGAACGAAGTGAGATCCTTAGCCAAACCCCTATGAGTATGCAAGGCCATACCTCAACCTCTACTCTCTCTACTCTTATTGAAACTTTTTTTACATAAAAAAAGATTTACTAAAAATAAAACAAGTTTTAAGTGATTGGTCAAATAGATAATGTGTTCCACTTCACAAGTTGTAAATTTTTCTAAAAATAAAACAAGTTGCTACTTCAAATTTTTATTTGTCTATTTAAAATTAACATAGTTGAAGCAGGTCACGATCTTAGTAGTGTAGTCTTTTGCCAAATGTGATGCCCCACAATGGAAACATTTAATAGGATTAATAATACCAGAAGTATTGACAAAAGCAAAATTTTTCTGTTTAGACATATTGTTGATAGTTTGAAAGAACGATGATAAGGTTTGTTCTTATTGAAAAATTAATTTATTTTATGTCTTTGTGGTCCTCCTTGCCTCCACAGAGTTTATTTTGCTTTGGTATCATCCTCGTAAATCCTACAATGGTTTACAAGAACAAGAAAAGAGGCGATTTTTAGGTAACCAATCGCTTGTTTGATATCAGGTCTGAGTCCATTTTCAAATTTTGAACAATGTGAACGTTCATCAACTCTTTCATTGAAGCAAGGGAAAAATTTTCATAGCTCATAAGATTTTTCTGCATATTCACTTATAGACATATTTCCTTCGCGAAGATTTAGAAATTTAACTTCTTTCTTTCTTCGGAGATCCTCTGGGAAACACTTCTCCAGAAACTTTTGCTTAAAAATCCCCTAAGTAATTAGTCTTCCTTCAACTTGCAGTTGTTGTTTGGTGAATTTCCACCAGTTCTTAGCCGCTCCATTAAGTACAAAGGCAACAAATGTAACCATATTTGCATCATAACATCCCGTTGCAACAAATATCTTTTCGATATCAGCTACCCAAGATTGAGCACCATTAGTGTCAAAGCCTCCCTTAAACTTTGGTGGTTATTTTTGTTAAATGTTTTCAATCCTCAATATTCATTCAGTAGGTTCATCATTTTGTCTTTGATTCATATTTTCTAATATAATTATCATTCTTTCTAATAATTCTTGTGCAAGGTTTGGTCTAGCAGTCATCCTTTCCTGAAAGAGAAATCACCACCTTAGTCTTCTCTTAGAATAATACATTAAATTGGAGAAATAACCGTATATTATAATTGGTATATTCTAAGTCAATTCTCAGGAAGGAGAGGTGGGTCACAACGGGCACTCTTAAGTACAAGTATTTTCTTAGTCAAAACTTTTCCTAGAATTGTACTTGTTACTCTATTGTATTTCAACAAATAATAGTAAAATTCTAAGTTTGAATACTTGTCTGATAAATCTTATAGAATAAGTCGTTGTAGGTCGTGATTATGGTTCTTAATTTCTTATTTTTTGCTTAGTATCTTACAATTTTGTTTTTCAACAGAGAATGCAAGAGCACACAACAAGTAATAGTCAAGTTCATACCCCAAGCTTGATAGGCAACTATTCTGATACATTAAATGTAACGATCTTAATTATGTAAACACAAATGCTTTCTTAATTATTTAATTCAGATCAACATATATACATTATAAATTACTTAATGTAGGCCTTCATTTAGTAAGGGTACACAATTTGGATTGGGTAATCCAGATGAATACATATGCTTTCTGAATTGCATAATTCGGATCAACACATAACTTCCATATTAATTAATTTAAACCCTCTTTCAAGAAGGGTTTAGACCATTCCCATTGAGTAATCTAAATTCCCACGTATGATTTATGAATTATCTAATTGGATTATCCAATTCAAAGATACATTAAAAAAGGGTGCATAGCATATGAAATAAATCAATACAAATAATTTAAATATTTTAAAATTTTATAATATATATATAACAAGTGTACGTAATATCACTATAAAAATTTTTTCTTCTAACACCTACCCAATTTCTCATGACACCTACTAATATTGTGAATTACCCAATGTCTTTTTACTTTTAAAATCCTAAAACAATCTACTTTTACCATTTTTTCTCTTCACCTTGTTTGTGTGTAATTATCGTATATTTTAAGTTTCTCTTATTTCTTTCTATAGATGGAGAAAGTGAAGGTTATTTTTCTTATAATTTTTTTGTACTCATTGTATTTATTCTGTTAATAATATTTTCCTTAATTGTTAACATAATTTTGTTATTATTATTTTTTATAAATCAAAGTATTGTTTGTTATTTTTACTGTTTAAAATTCTGGATCATACAAGTTGAAGATTTGTAAAGTTTTGAGATGGGAAATTTCATTTCACAGTTGTCAAAATTTCATAAAACACTTATTTAGTATTAAAAGATAAATATACCTCATTTATTTAGTTAAAAGAAAAAAAAAACTTGTTTTATTGACAACCTTTTGTTTGGAGAAGAAAAAAAAATTCCTTTTCCAAACAAGGCGATTGAGAGAAAGATTTTTTTTCCTTCCATAAACAACCTCTTTCAAAGAAAGAAAAAAAATAAATTTTCTTCTATGAATAACCTCTTTTAGAAGAAGAAAGTTTTCTTATTTGAGACTGTCTGTAAAAAAGAAATTTTAAAAAGTTTTATATATTATAATTTTATATTTTTATAAATATTATTAAATAAATTTGTAATTAAAATAAAATATAAAATTTTATTACTAAAAAGGTTTTTTAATTAAGTTTAAAAACATTTTAAAAAATATTTAAATGGATAGATGTAGAATAATATATATAATTAAAAAAGAACTCGGTCATAGATGTTAAAAGAAAAACTCCGCTGTATGTAGTAGTTTTGTTGGGTTTAAATTGGTCAGTTCAGCCCATAAAATATGTATATATATAAAACCGAAAGACATACTGGAGGATCCTTGAATTACGCGAATTCATAGGATTGGTTCGATTCAAAGGCGAGAGCAGAGCAGTGTGGGATTGCAGTCCTAACTCCTAACCCCACCAAATTTCGTGTTTGAAACTCTGTTTCTTGCTTTTGCTTGCAGTTTAGAGAGTACCAATTCCATGGCCTCTAAAAATGAATGCGAGAATTCAACCGATACTTCTCCATCATCGTAAGCATTTTTTTGCCCTTCATGTCCTTCGCTCATACCACATTATCGTAACCCCAACATGTTTCTGTCTTCAGCTTCATTAGAAGCGCATACCCTTTTTTTAGGGCTTTTGCTTATTCTTCATTTTTTTAATAAGGGCTAATGGTTGTTGCAATTTCTTCAGGCCAAAGAACATATACAAAGATCCAGATGATGGCCGGCAACGGTTTTTGCTTGAATTGGAGTTTGTTCAGTGCCTTGCCAATCCTACCTACATCCATTGTATGTTTTTCACTTTATTTATATGCTTTTATACTTTCAACCTTCACTTAACAGTAGCTTGCGTTGTGTATCCAAGGTTGAGATTTTTCTTTAGTTGGCAAACTAAAGATAATTGTGGAAATGGATGCTGCAAGTAATTTTTATTATCCCACACAACATCTTATTTACAACATGATTAGGCATGTGTCTTTTAATCACCATGAAGCATTTGGTTGTTTTAAGAGGGTGACGCTTTTAAATTGTGATCATAGTTTCATTGTGTATTATGAAAATTATAGACAAATACAGTTGGTGCTTGTAATTTGGTTGTGGAAACTCCAAAAACCTTGATGTTGCAGTCACAATTGCGGGATTGGGCCTTTTTGAAAACCTTTGGTTGACATGTTTACCGATTTGACAGCTTGCTTCATTGGTGTTTTTTTATCTTTGTTGTTTTGTGTTTTGCCTTTGTTTTAGAAGGTTTCCTTGTCCACCATACTCTTTGTGATTCCTTTTCTTTCCTAAAGAGATTTCTTATATATATATATATATATATATATATATATATATATATATATATATTACAAGGTGGCTTGCTTTGTTATTTTTGTTTGTTTATGAGTTAAATATATTGTTTTTTTTTCCTCATATTTGTTCCTCTTTTGAACAGATTTGGCTCAGAATCGATATTTTGAGGATGAAGCATTCATTGGATACTTAAAGTATCTTCAATATTGGCAGCGCCCTGAGTATATTAAATTTATTATGTAAGCATTGTCTTCAACTTAGGAATTGTTTAATACAATTATACTAAAGGGCACTGAGTTATTTCAATTAGGGTAAAGGGATTAAAATTTTACTCTATGGATAAGTGAACTGGTTCTGGCATCTTTTACTTATTGTGCCTGCCTCCTTATTTTAGTGATGTTTTGCTTTGATCTATCTCGGTTGCTATCCTGATTTAGTCATTTTTTATGAATGCTAGGTATCCTCATTGCCTCTATTTTCTTGAGCTGCTTCAGAATGCAAATTTTCGCAATGCAATGGCACATCCTACCAATAAGGTGCATGCCATTCTCTTCTTTTAGAATAGATTCCCCTTTGATAGCAATTTTTGTTTGTATTGTATGAATTGAGTCAAAGCAGAGGTGGTCCTTTGAGTCAATCTCTTTATAGGGGAATCTACTGTCTTTTATTTTATTTTTGTTATTGTGAGGTGATAGGTATTGGTAAGAATATGTTCAGCGCCACCCTGATATACATATGATATGTGACTAATAGATTATTGGTTTAATTATGGTCATTCATTAATCAAGCCAGATGACCTGCATTGCACATTTTTAAAATAAACAATTGAATAATTGCTTTGCTTTACTTGTATATCATGGATTGTCCAAATACCTTGTCTTTATTTTAGGAACTGGCACATAGACAACAATTCTACTTCTGGAAGAACTATAGGAACAATCGGCTAAAACACATTTTACCAAGATCACTTCCTGAACCTAGTGCCACACCTGCAGTTCCTGCTTCTGCTTCAACTCCAGCTCAGGCACCAGTATCTGCACTACCGCCAGTACCTGCTACTAGTGTTGCTGTGACTGCAACACCTACTCAAGCTCCTTCTCCTATGCCATATGGTATGCCCCCTGGCTCTGGTCTTGCAAAAAATGACATGAGGAATCCTACAGTTGATAATAGAAGGAAGAGAAAGTGAGTGTTTAGGACTTGTAAATTGATTCCGAAAACAATGTATTGTGGTTGGATCAGTTAATCAGTTTATTTCTTCCTACTTCTTTGGAAGATATAGAACAGAATTTTTGTACAAGTTATTTTTTATTAATGTTGTTAAATATTAGTTAAATTTCAGTTGGGCCATCACAGTTCTGATTGGAAATCCGTATGTAGTTACTCAAAACTCATTATGTTTATACAGATGAGTTGTGGAGTGATTTTACAATTGGCACGTACCTTCGATGGTTACCACTGCATGAATTTGTATATGTTATTTTTTATTAATGTTGTTAAATATTAGTTAAATTTCAGTTGGGCCATCACAATTCTGATTGGAAATCCGTATGTAGTTACTCAAAACTCATTATGTTTGTACAGATGAGTTGTGAAGTGATTTTACAATTGGCACGTTACCTTCGATGGTTACCACTGCATGAATTTGTATATGTTGTGGACAAAAGAAACATAAAGCCAGACTGTATACAAATAGTGAAACTTTGGCTCGAAGCATCCTTCTCCAGTTTCTGCATGCCTTCTACTCTTGTTGAAGATTTTGATTGACTGGCTCACAGTGAGTGCCTAATTTGAAATTTTTGGAGTCACCAGAATTAGAAAAAGGACTTTGCCACCCTTTATCACTGTTTCAAATATGATGTCTTCCTCTTCATGTGCATAGCTCAAGACAGCTTGACAGCTTTAATAGACAGTAGTGGTTAGTTTCGTACAACTGGGAATGGAGTGACGGGAAAATTTAGAAGCTTCTCTCTCAAGCTGCAAACTTATCTTTCTCGTTGCAAGCACCATAGTTCATGTGCATACATTTTTCTTTAACTTTTGTAACAAAACTGTAAATCTTGTCCCACTCTTTATGCTATAGATAATTTGTAAAAACAAATTTATATGGCAGTCGTAAATGTTTTCTTTGTAGCAGCGGTAATCATAGTCATAGATATAATTTTTAGAAACTTTCTTCAATAATTTTAATTTTTATTTAAGAACAAACTTAAGTAGGTTATGAATAAAAAAAAAATTTATTTTTCTATCAAAATTTATAAAATGATTAATTTAAATATTTTACAATATATATTTGAATAATTCACTAAAAGTTAACTTTAACTTTTTACGCAATAGTAATAAAAATATTTTTTAGTAGTTACAAAGATATTTAGTTAAATTGAAAATATAAGTTAAAAAAAAATTATACTTTTTATTTAATATCAGTTAAAGAGATAAGTTAATATTTTATTTATTTCAGTTGTTTTAATTTTTACTTAAAAATAATAAAAAAATTAATATTTTATTTTTATGTAAATACGTTAATATTTTAAATTTATTAAACAAATTTTTATTAATTAAATTATTATTTTTAACTTTTAGTTCACTATTACATTAATTTTATTTTTCCATCTCCATCAAAATATTTATTTGTTTTTCTCTTTTAGATTTTTTTTGTTGTTTCTCTAATTTTAATTATTTAATAACTTTTTTCTTGGACAAACTAAATTACATGTGAGGTTTTACGTGAAAATTATCTTCTCTCAGATCTCAAAGCTTTTTGTCTGATTTTTAACAATTTTCAAATACCCTGCATTTCTATGCATGTTTAACTAATGGCGCATCGCATCATTTCTCATAACGTATATCTAAAAATTGAAAGTGAGATCGTGATATAGCTTTAAAAAAACGTAAAATACGCGATCTTCCGAATTTGGAATAATACGATTAAAGTGACGAGGGAGTAATATTTCTCTTTTATAACTTAATAGGAACGTAGCAGTCTCCTCAGCATTATGATAATAGGCCAACTATTATGAGAAAATATTGTATGGGTAATGTCATGAATTTTATGGGTTAAAATGACTTCAATTTTGAATTAACACTAATAGGACTTCAAGCCTAAAATAACGATGAAATAGAGATTGGTGTACGGGGCGAAAACTATCAAACCAAATCCTCAGCACAACCATATTATATTACAGAGAGTTGGCATGCATAATATAAGTGCAAGAGGCAGTCCAAGCCATAGATACAGAGAGAGAGAGAGAGAGAGAGAGAGGCAATGTGTCTGTGCTATGCCTCCACAAAGTTTTCATCATTATTATTTTTATTATTAAGATTGGGCCAGAGGATTCTTGTGGCGCGTGTCTTATCAGGAGAATACGCAAGCTTAAGGTTTCTCCCAATCAAGAGATATACATTATAATACAAGATTAAGCAGGAACGGCTTCCGGCAATTTGCCATTGCTTGAGAGTACTAAGCTATCATAGTATTCAACCAGCACCTTCCAACCACCAGGGCACATAAATCCATCAGGAGGACTTTCTTTGTTCCTTGCAAGTGTGCGCATCTGTAATTGCAAATAACCTTTGTTAATATATACTACAAATATGCAAGAACATAGTCACTGTTATGTAAGTACTTGTCATTTTTTTAACAAATCCTAAGATGCCATTCCATTTGGTTGATAAAATGGTATGTCATTTTTACCTTTGTGCCTGATATGAACAGGAAGTCTTGAGGCCTTGAAGGGTCAAAGAATGCCATTTTACCCTGAGTCTTGTCATATGCAGCAACCTGCAAATAAATGATGATCACCACATAAATCAAATGGACCCAAGTGAACTTGACTTAACTCGCTATCAGTGAGAAGATAAATTCTCAATCTCAATTACCCTGAAAGGAAGAATGTTTAGACGCTCTAGTCCTGGTGCCATGCTCAATACTTTCTTCCCATGGTCAGCATCATACAGATCTCTTTTCTCAACTGGATGGCTCATGCCTGCGGGGTCCCGACCAACAATATAGAAATTAGCCCCGGCATTAATCCTAGCTTTTGCATGCCACTGCACCTCTGTGGGTCCTGCATAGTGCATGGGAGAAGGGAATATGGATACCACAGTTGTCTCTGGATCAAGAACACCATCCTCAAGTACCTAAAGAAAGACCAAATAATATAAGTGAGTTTTTCTGTTGAAAATATCAATTTCAACTACTTGGACCAGGTCTAACTGATCTTCTAATTAGGTCAATACATTACTTTCCTCAGTTAACTACAAAAGTTTGACGAGAGACAAATATCTTTAGGGTGTGCAAGCAATTATCAATGTAGCAGAAAAACGTGAAGAAAGTCACATATAGCTTGAACAATCATGAGACTCAGTAGTCACATCTGCGTATGTAAGCATTAGGTTTAGTAGAAACACCTTTTCATGTTGTTTCATTCGCCAATCAAGTGGGACATCATCAGCTTTGGTATAGCCCCCGAGTGGATGAAGCAAGAGGACAGGATTCTTGTATCCCATCTCAAGAAGGCGCCTACGGGTGTCGGTCATTAGCAAAGCATGGCCATTGTGAACAGGATTCCTGAGCTGGAAGGCAAACACAGCATCTGCATTGCGCCTTGTGAACTCTGCACGGAGTTCTGCAGGAGACAGCCGGAAATGATCAAGACCATCATTGTACTTGATAGGTTCAATAACCTCAAGGTCACCCCCAATCAACCAATTTCCAGCATTGGTTATAGTTTGTTCAACATAAGGTAGGCCAGGGGCAGTGGTTCCCCAGGTCCGGGCTATTCTTTCTTCTTTAGGGTGCTTATAAATTTCAATACTGAAATGACCAAAGAACAGTGTAAGCAAGCCATAAGAAAGGACGACAAGAAACAGTTAAAAAAGAACAATTGTAGAATAAATAATCACTCACAGATACTAACATGTAAAGCAGTTGAAAAATCAATAATGTAAATAAGTATACGTATAATGCACACATAACGTCGTTCAAAAAATCAACTTATACAGCGATTGCAGAACAAAACAATACAATTCAGGAAATGATTATGCTACTATTGATACATTCTCCTACGTGTAAGATACAGATCTATGCTTCGTCAAAGCATGTCATCTCAAGTTTCATATCAATGTTAATATTTTATCCGAATTATGTGCAATTTTGGTCAAGAATGAATGTCCCACTATGAGCCAATATGGATAAGGCATGCAAACTTCATTTTCCAAGAACCTAAGCCAACATGACCTAAGAAGCATGATCAAATCTGTCAATCTGGGGATATTTTTGAAACAAGAATGTCAAAATACAATCTGCTGTCGTGCATTCTGGGACCACAGAAAGGGGAAAAAAGTCCACAAAGCCAACTACATGTGTCCATACAAGTACTATACCCGTAGGATACTTTTTAGTAACGGCAAAATTATTTAATTTTTCTTATCCTCCACCTTCTTATATTAAATTTTCCAATGAAAGTCACCCAGGTGAAGTCAAAAGCAAATACACTTCAATAAGATTGGCTTGACATGAATAATAATAATAATAATAAAAAAAAAATGGGGATAAACAATGACAGTAGTGGAAACCATCTCAAATTCCACTAGGTCATTGTATGAACATGAGTGGTTGACTATCCAATCAGCCATATGGCATATAGCATCACAAGTTCACAATACAAAATGAAAAAGGAATTCAACAAGGAAACAAAAATACGTACGGAAACACCTCATCCCCAGAATATTCTTTCCAAATTTCGGCATCGCTACCCGTTCCTCCAGTTTCAAACAAACACAATTGCACATAAAAAACTTAAGTTCTCAATAATTGACCCTTTAAACTCCACATAACTCAAAGCAAATGACACCTGCATATATGAAAAGATCACAAAACTAAAGCATACGTTTTCACAAGCAATTTTTTTGAACCACTACGGTACCTACTTTCGTCACACTCAGTACTCCTAATTGAATGTTTTTCTCTATTATTATGCAAAAAATTAAAATTAAAAATAGAGTTTAATTGTAATACACTCAATCAATCAATCAGTATCGCCTAAATGATTTTTAAGCTAATGATTTTAATAAAGTGAACAACCTTCCAGCACCATATATACCAATAACGATTTATGATTGCATTGGATGACAGAATAACAGAATATTTCAGTAAATTGTAAAAATAACTATTCACATCATGTATAATGATTTTTATGACCATTCTAAGCAATAGATATACATATTGCATCATGATTTTTTTAATGAAAATATTTTTCTTTCTGACCATTCAAAAAAATAACAAAACCTCCGAACCCCTCCCCTTCCCCTAATGCCCTCAATTCCTGTCTTTTCCGATCCCATACAAGAAAAGAAAGGTTAATCGATGAACTAGGTAGACACATTAACGAGAAATCCACATACAAGAAGGCACAAAAAACATGTAAATTGAATATAAAGCAGCACATGATTGAAAAAGAAAAGCATGAAGGGAAGTGTCTTACTCGTTGAGAATGGCAACGGGGTTTCCATTAGAGTCGAAAAGAGCAACCCTTTTGTTATCCCCAATCCGGTGCTTGTGAGCATCATCGATAGCGAGCACGATTGGAACGGACATGTTAACGAGCGACCCATCAGCGAGTCGGAGCGAGTTAAAATGAAGCGTTTGGAGGAACTCGGCTTCCTTCATGAAGCCTTTGAGAGGCGTGGCCCACCCTTCACTCAGCACGTGTACCCACTGCAAGTCAATACAAGAAAGCTTGATCCTGGGCAACGACAAAGCCTCACCCTTCTTCGAGTCTCTTTCTGAATCCTTAACCACAAGCTCCACCAGTTTACCTCCGTCGGGTTCGATCAAGCCGCACGAAACTCGCGCCCCCACGTGCCTCCTGGCCCTGAAGCTCACAAAGCCGTTGACTTTCTGCGTCGGCGCGAACTGGGTTTTGGAGAGAGAGTGGGAGGAGTACGAAGTTTGGGCGAAAAAAGTGGCCATGGACGCCATTGTTGTGTTGCGTTGGGAGTTGGGACCCTTCTCAGAATTTGCTTTATAAACCAAAAAGGAGGAGTTAGTGGAGGGAGAGGGGCAAAAGGGTCTTTGCAGGACGCACCAAATTGTGAGCTTAGGTTCGATGCTGATCCGTAACAGACAACCTGGGTTGCTCAGAACAATAGAGTTTCAGTTTTATATACCTTCGACAAAGACTGTTCAGGAGGATGAACCTGGACACTTTTTTTTTTACCCATGTGTGCGCCTGCTTTTCTTACTTTCTCGCTATTTTCATTACTGTTAATTATTTAATTAATTAATTGCAACCTCTGTGACTGTGCATCGCTGACATGTTTCATTACCTCAGTATCCCTGATTCTCTTCTTTCAGTTTTTTCTCTTCTTTTTTTCCCCTTTTCTATTGGATTATCATCTATATTCTTTCTGTTTTCAAAGATATTGGATTCGGAACAATTAATTAGTTGTTATAACCCAAGAGAGAAAACTTCAACTGAAACGATGTATTTAATTATTTTTTTATTGGAAGGTCTCAATTTGATTACCCTTTTTAATAAGTAAGATTGACTGACTCGCCTCTGACTTAGAAAATAAAACTTTGTTTCCCTAAAAATTAGGAATGGAATCAGTTTTTTTATTTTATTGTTGAAATTATATATTTAAAAAATAAATATTGCATCATTGATTTTATTTTATTGATAAGTTAGTATTTTAAAAAAATAAGAATAATTCATCACAAATTTTATCTTATTTTTTAAAAGATTTTACTTCATATTTTATTTTATATTATAATTATTTTATTAATTTATATAAATAATATATTTTTTAAAAATAAAATAAAATTTTGACCCTAAATCCTAAATCAGATGAGAAACTTAAAAATCACCCACCGATAAAAATGATTGCTAGTTGTCATCCTTAATCACATTAATTAATAATTGAATTAAAGATTTGTTGTTGTGTTTGAAAGAAAATGTTTGATTTGAAAAAATAAATCTACAGCGAAAGCGGAAAAGAGTGACATTTGACCAAGTTTGAAGTTTGAATTAATTTTTAGCATGTGATTTACTTTGAACTAAACATGTGGGGTCCTTGGTTAATAATGATTTAGTATTTGAAATGTTTGCAACATTCAGAAGTAGGAGTAAGGCAAGTGGTTTTTGTTTTTCTCTCCTCGTGATTCGTGACTGGTGAACCATCCTCCAAACTTCCCCTTCAGCCAAAGTTGAATGTATCTGATTACTCTTTTCTACAGCTAAATTGACCTAATAAAAAAGATTGGAGTTTGCTTTAGATTTGTTTACAAGCTCGCTTATTCATCTTGTTTACTGTAATTCAACTCATAAAAATGTGCACTCACTCCTTTTTGTAAAATGAATGATCACTCTTGTGTTTGAGGGAGATTGTTATTCTTTTCATTAGTTTTTTTTTATGCTCTAATAGAAATTTAAAAAATCGTTAAGAGTCACACGGTTTTTATTCTTTTCTCTTTTTAGTAGTTTTGTTTTTTACCTACCTTTTTTTTAACCTGTTTTAATATCACTTTTTTTTCATATAAAAAATAACTTTTAAAAATATTAATACAAATAAATTTAATTTTTATAATTAAATTAAATCATCCATTTTTATTTTGATATTTTAAATTTTAAAGGAAATATTTTTTTTAATCAGTAAATAAAAGAAATATTATTCACGGAAATATTTTTTTTAAAAAATTAATAAATAACTCCTCTAGTGCGTTTTTTTTTTCATTAAAGGGTAACATTTATTAAATAAAATGTTAAATACATCATAAATTTTAATATTAAATTTCATCACAATTATAATTAAATTATAAATCACAAGTTAAAACAATTTTAAATTTATTTGAGGGGAAAAATTAATAAATTTAATATTTTTGTATTTCAGTCACTTTAACTTTAAACAGAAGAATTGAAGCATGACAAAAAAATAAAATAAATATGATTTTTAGGTTTTATTTCTTTTGTATGGTTAAGAATTTATTTAGTTTCTATTTAGAGAAAAATTGACAACTTGAAATAAATTGTAATTTTCTACTAGACCATGATGTAACTATTGCTTAATGCAAGATTTTTCTGCTCATTGGGAATAATGCTTGCTGTTACTGCTAATAAACTTTTATTGCATGCACTAGTAAAGTGATCAAAGTGGCAAATCGATTATTTTCAGCAACCAACATGAAAATCTAATAATAATTAAGGAGAGTCAAAGTGATTGGATTTCACTTCTTATTTTTTGAACAGACAGGCCATGAAGGACAATGGGACATCAACTTTGAAAATTCCAACTAATGCATTGTCTATCTAATCACTAATAAGACACAGCATTATCCAACAGAATTAACACCTTTTTGAGCATATAAACTCCATCAACCCAATGGTCAAGAAACTATGGATTTTTTGTCAATTCACAACAAAAAAATCTCGATTTAAAAATTAAAAAAAAAAAGTGTCACGCAGCTGCATGCCTCCTTCACTTCTTAATGGACACAAAGGAAAAACACCCAAACCAAACGAAAATAATAGGCTAATTAAAAAAAGTGGGAGCAGCCTCAGCCATATGGCCTACCAATAAACTTTAAAGATAATTGATCATATTTAAATGTAAATGGTTTTTACCTAAACCTGTGTTTTTACCTAAACCTGAATTTTATAGTTATTGAGTGAGAATAGTGTTGCCGCAGTTACCGTGAATCTTGATGATTTGAAATTAAAAGATTCAAAAAGGACACAACTTCTTGTGGGCCAGACAAGAACAAAAGCTGGAGAAAAAGTGACCTCATTCATTTGCTCACCCAACGCTGAACATTCCGCACTTCACGTCCTCATTCATGCATCATTTCCCGCATCTTCTAAGAATTCATATTTTGAACAAACACTTTCATCCCTTTTTCTCTACTCACCCTTCGCCAGTTTCAAAGTCTAAACTCCTATTCTGTTTTTGCTTAAATATATTTTGGGTGTAAATGTTTTTTTTATTAAAGTTTTACCAAAAATAAATTCTTATTCTTAAAATACAAAAATATATTTTTTAGTTCTTGATTTGCTTTTTAATTTTTTTTCTCCGACTAACACCGTTAAAAAATTATTAAAAAAAAATGCATGAATTACTCTTTGGTCAATCTTAACTCTTTCAATCTTCAATTTCACATATGCAAAAATATAGAGGAACTTATAAACGAACAATGTTAATACAAAAAATAAATTAATTTTAGAGAATAAAAGAATATTTTTGAATTCCAAGAAGTAAAAGTGTTTTTTTTTTTAAATTTTAAAAATAAAAAACTTATATAAACTTATATGTTGATTCTCTCTTTAATTTTTTTCTTCCGAAATTATTTTGTACCACACAACATTATAGTATAATCACATTTTTTAAATTTTGTCTAATTATACATAATACTTTTTATATTTTATGAAAAAAGATAATACTGAAAATATAAATAGTTTTATATAGTTATTAAATTATCATTTGCTATGTATGATAAGTTTGATGATGTTATAAATAAATATTTTTTAAAAATTTTAAATAATAAATTGTAATTAAATAATAGTATAAAATTATTTTTACATTATTTGTGTTTGACCTTTTAACTCATATGTTGTATTACCATGACTTTCTTTATAAAGGTACACAGGATAATGTGTTTTAAATTTGAGAGTGTAGAATGTAAAAAATATCAGCTTAATATTTTAAAAAAGAAGTAGGAAAATTGCACAGTGATAATAAACCTTTTCCATAATTGCATTTTATGAAAACATTCATTCCCGAATGCTTTTTATTCTGGTTTTATTTTATTGAGTTTTAGACTAATAATTAATTATTATTTTTATGTAGAAAACTTTTCAAAAGAAATAATGATAAAAATAATGAAAAAATACTCAAGTTGATCCAAGTTTTAATCATATATAATTGGACTTTTACTCAGAGTTTATAAATATAAATCTAATTTCTTTCTAAAAGAAATCTTTTTGAATTTGATATTTTATTTTTATCTTTACGCTTTGAGAGACTTGTTAGTCACTTGAAGAAAGGATGGGGTTTGTTTTGGGTTCATGTGATTCTTTGGAGTAAGAAACGCTAGACAATTGGAGAAGGAGCTTGATCAAATACATATTGGCAACCTTAAGATGTGTGTTAATCTGCTATTGTTCCAACCTGGTGTAAACTGAAAAGCTCACAATATGGGAAATCACCGTCCCTATGTGTTGAATCCCCCATCTCAAAGGAAAGAATAGTTAAAACACTTATTTGCTATTGAGCCAAATCTAAACAATTTATAAGGAGTGCTACCGGTAGTCATGACTATCATATGGAGGTACCACTTGCGTGGACTATTAAGGAGTCCAACATGGAATGGCTCAGCTGCTATGCTATCGGCCACTTCAGAGATTCTGTATGCAAAGAATGGTATTTGCTAAAGTAAAGCCTGTAGGTGGAGAATTGGTGTTATTGTTTGGGTTAGATAAGGTTGATCTTGAAGATATTCAAGCGTCAGACGATGAATGGTGGAACGAAATGTTCGTCTTTATACAAAGTTGGGCCCCATCTATTTTTCCTAGTAGTCGTCTCATTTGGTTAAGGTGTCGTGTACTGCCGTTCAACTATTGGAAACTGGATGGTTTCACAGAGTTGCTCATGAAGTTGGGTCTTTGATTGAAGCTTTTGAAGGGACGTTCTGATGTGATCTTTGATGATCACGTACTCAAAGGATCCTTTCTAAGGTCACTTGGAAGGGAAATGGATTTATGGAGAGGAAAGGAATGGGGTGAGGCGCCACAAATACTAGGTTTGATAAGCCAAAGGGGAGAGGCCACAAGGGAAGGGTCCCTTGATAACTCTTAGAAGCTCTCACAAAGGAGAAAGGGGGACACTCAAAGGTAAGAACCTCAACCAATATGGTCTCTAGGATTAAATTCAAGTGTAAAAAATACAAGTGAGGGAGGAGCTCCTATTTATAGAGGTAGCTAACCTCTTGAACAAGATAACCTAAAAAAGAAGGGCTAGGATTAAAAGGAGAGATCTAAGGGAGGAGAATTGAGAAACAATTCTCTCCTTAGATCATCAAACTTGGTGCCCAAGTTTCTCAAACCAAGGGCCAAGATTCCTTTTTATTAGCTTAGGGGATTTATGTAGAAAAGAGGGGTGTAGATATCAAGGCTACCCCTTATTTCCTTCATAAAGACCCAAAAAGCTAAATCCACCCTCTAAATTCCTAATACACCTCCTAAAAATAAAAAATGGACTAAATACATGTCCCAAATTAAATTCTTAATGCTCCTCAAAATTAAAATAAAGGAAAATTACATTTTATTAACTAAAGTCCCTAGCCTAATATCTTCACTCTCCATAGGAGGTGAAGTCTTCCTTTGTCTGCAAGGGCTAGGTCTTCTTCAATCCTTCTAGCCATGGCCCTAGTGATAGGTCCTTGGCTAGGCATGGTCACATCATCTCCTCCCCCTTGAAGAGGATTTGACCTCAAATCCATGGGGTCTTCGTCATTTTCAGCACCTACAAATGGAGACAAATCAGAAACATTAAAACTGGTGCTTACCCCATAATCCTCAGGCAGATCTAAAACATAGGCATTATTACCGATCCGCTCAAGGATTTGGAAAGGTCTATCTCCTCTAGGGCTAAGTTTGGACTTCCTTTGAGAAGGAAATCTATCCTTTCTCAAGTGAAGCCATACCCAGTCGCCCTTTTCAAAGATGACTTCTTTCCTCCCCCTATTGGCGAAAGTAGAATCTCTCAAGGATTGACGCTCTATGTTAACTTTAACCCTCTCATGTAATTGTTTTACAAAAATGGCTTTTGCCTCTCCTTCTTTATGCACAACAACAGAAAGAGGAAGAGGTAAAAGATTTAGAGGAGTACGAGGATTAAAGCCATAGACCACCTCAAAAGGAGAATGCTTGGTTGTTTTATGAACCACCCGGTTATAAGCAAATTCAATGTGGGGAAGGTACTCATCCCAAGACTTATGGTTGCCTTTAAGGAGAGCCCTCAGCATAGTGGATAAAGATCTATTCACCACTTCTGTTTGCCCATCAGTTTGAGGGTGACAGGTAGTGGAAAAAAGAAGTTTAGTTCCCAGCTTAGCCCAAAGAGTTTTCCAAAAATGGCTAAGGAACTTCACATCACTATCTGACACTATTGAAGAGGGTATACCATGCAATCGGACAACCTCTTTAAAGAAAAGTCTTGCGATGTTGCTCACATCATCTGATGTATGCCTCCCTTGATCTTTTTCTAGAGGTTTTCTTCTTTGGTGAAATGGTTTGTGGAGAGGTAAGAAGTGAGGTGGTTTTAGGCGCCACTTAGGTAAGATAAGCCTAAGAGGGAAAGTTTGCCACAAGGGATGGAACCCTTGATAAAAACCTAAGGAATTCTCAAAGAGAGAAGGGTGGACACTAAGAGAATTTTGGCCAACTCAAGGTTTTTCTATTCAATCAAGTGTAAAAAATACAAGAGTGTGAAAGAGCACCTTTTTATAGAGGGAGCTAACCTCTTGGACAAGTCATGAAGGAAATGAAGGGCTAGGATTAAAAGGAGTCATCCAAGGGAGGAGGATTGAAGCCCAAAGTCCAATCAATACCCTCCTTTAGATGAGAATTGGTGCCCAAGCTACCTCATCCAAGGGCCAAGATTACTCCTTTATTAGTTTTGGGTTTTATTTAGCAAAAGAGGGTGTATTTATCAAACTACCCCCTTATTTTCTAAATAAAGGCCCAAAAGCTAATCTTACCCCTTCTTATTACTAAGACACCTCCTAGAAAATCTAATAGGTCCTCATCTTCTTCATCAGTACCTACAAAAGGGATCAAATCACAAACATTAAAGGTAGTACTGACACCATAGTCCTCAGGGAGATCTAATATGTATGCATTGTTGTTCACTCTCTTGAGGACTTGAAAGGGACCATCTCCTCCGGGGCTAAGCTTGGACTTCCTTTGAGTAGGGAAGCGATCCTTCCTCAAATGAAGCCATACCCAATCCCCTTCATTGAAGATAATTTATTTCCTGCCCCTATTGGCTTTACTAGCATACTCCTTTGAATGATGTTCAATGTTGGCCTTTACCCTTTCATGTAATTTTTTAACAAAATCCGCTCTTACTATTCCTTCATTGTGAACAGAAGAAGGGAAGGGTAAGGGCAAGATATCAAGAGGAGTAAGGGGGTTGAAGCCATAAATAACTTCAAAGGGAGAATGCTTGGTAGTCCTTTGAACCACCCGGTTGTATGCAAACTCAATATGGGGTAGGTATTCATCCCAAGACTTGTGATTTCCTCGAAGAAGTGTCCTAAGCATAGTAGATAGAGATCTATTTACTACCTCAGTCTGCCCATCAGTTTGGGGGTGACATGTGGTAGAAAATAAGAGTTTAGTTCCTAGCCTTGCCCACAATGTTTTCCAAAAGTGGCTAAGGAACTTCACATCTCTATCAGAGACTATGGATTGGGGAATTCCATGTAAACGGACAACTTCTTTAAAGAAAAGTCTCGCAATTTTGCTCGCATCATCTATCTTGTGGCATGGTATAAAGTGAGCCATTTTTGAAAATCTATCTACCATTACAAAGATAGAGTCTGCACCTCGTTGGGTTCGAGGCAGGCCAAGGATGAAATCCATACTAATATCCAGCCAAGGTGCAGAAGGAGCAGGTAAGGGTGTGTACAATCCATGAGCCATTGTCTTAGACTTAGCTTGCAAGCAAGCAATGCATCTACGACAATGTCTATAGACGTCTTTCTTCATATGGGGCCAAAAGAATTTTTCTTGTAAAAGCAGAAGAGTTTTGTTAATTCCAAAATGCCCCATGAGCCCACCCTCATGGCTCTCTTTTGTCAACAGATTTCTCATAGATCCTTGGGGTACACAAAGTCTGCTACCTTTGAAAAGGTACCCCTCACTCACAAAGAACCCATTTTGGGTTTTACATGCAAATGTAGAGGCAGCATAAATGGATCCAAAATCCTTATCAGAAAGATACATTTCTCTAATATTATCAAATCCAAGAATCTTTGCACTTAAGGTGGTGTAAAGGGTATGTCTACGAGACAAAGCATCAGCCACCACATTATGTTTTCCTTTCTTGTATTTGATGATATAAGGGAAAGTCTCAAGAAATTCTACCCATTTAGCATGCCTTTTATTAAGCTTGCCTTGACCCTTCAAATACTTAAGTGACTCATGGTCACTATGAATGATGAACTCCTTGGGTACAAGATAATGTTCCCAAGTTTGAAGGGCCCTTATCAAAGAGTAAAACTCTTTATCATAGGTGGGGTAGTTTAAGGCGGCTCCATTTAGTTTTTCACTAAAATAAGCCACAGGATGACCACCTTGTAACAACACATCTCCCACACCCACTCCCGATGCATCACACTCTAGCTCAAAAGTTTTAGAAAAGTCAGGAAGAGCTAAAACTGGTGCATGGGTCAGTTTCTCTTTGATAAGTTCAAAGGCTTTTTGTTGTTTTTCACCCCAAAGGAAAATAGTATCCTTCTTCACCAAATCATTGATTGGTGAGAAAAGTGTGGAGAAGTTAGGCACAAAGCGCTTGTAAAAGCTCGCGAGACCATGAAAACTCTTGATCTCAGTCACACTTTTTGGGGTGGGCCATTCTTGGATGGCTTTGATTTTGTCGGGGTCTACTTGAACCCCATTTTTATTAACTATAAAACCTAATAACACCACACTCTCCACACAAAAATTACATTTTTCAAGATTTCCATAGAGTTGGTGTGACCTAAGAATGCAAAAGACGCGCCTAAGATGGCCTACATGTTCATCTAGGCTCTTGCTATACACTAAGATGTCATCAAAATAAACAACACAAAATTTTCCTAAGCAATCCCTAAGGACATGATTCATAAGCCTCATGAAGGTACTTGGGGCATTGGTAAGCCCAAAGGGCATTACCAACCACTCATACAGCCCAAACTTGGTCTTAAAAGCCGTTTTCCACTCATCACCTTCCTTGATGCGGATTTGGTGATAACCACTCTTAAGATCAATTTTTGAAAATAATTGGGCCCCATGCAATTCATCAAGCATGTCATCAAGCCTAGGGATAGGGTGCCTATATTTGATGGTGATGTTATTGATTGCTCGACAATCAATGCACATCCTCCATTGGCCATTCTTCTTAGGCACCAACAAAACTGGCACAACACAAGGGCTTAGGCTCTCTTGAACCCAACCCTTCTCCAATAATTCTTGGACTTGAGATTCAATCTCCTTGGTCTCCATGGGATTAGTCCTATAAGTAGGCCTATTAGGCAGGCTAGCCCCAGGTACCAAGTCTATTTGGTGTTCTATACCCCTAATTGGAGGAAGTCCTTTGGGAACTTCATTAGGGAATATATCACCAAACTCCTTTAAAAGCTCTTGAACCTCTTGAGGTAGGTTCTCAGGTCCAACTTCTATGGCAGTGCTAGAACTAGAAGGGAAAAAAGTGGAGGGGGAAGAAATGGGGGATGCCTCTTTGCAAAGGAGGAGATAGAAAGGTCTGTTAGTTAAGGGGGCTTCCTTTAAATCCAATTTTGTCGCAAATAAACTCCCTTTACTAATGACTTTCTTGGAAGGGGCATCAACTTCCAACTCAACCTCTTTACCCCTTTCAAGCTTTAGGGGTAAAGCTTTGCTTTTTTTTTCTCCTCATCTTTCTTATGTTTCATGATAAGTTGGTCCTCCGCCACTTGTGAAGGTGTTAGAGGACACAACTTAATGCGCTTATCCTTATGAGTGAGGATGATGTTATTGGAATGACCATGGTGTATGGCTTTCTTATCAAATTGCCATGGTCTTCCTAGCAAGATATGACCAGCTTCCATTGGGACTATGTCACACAGGATCTCATCTTTATAAGACCCAATGGAAATTGGAACCTTGACTTGCTCATTGACCTCCATTTCCCCTTGCTCATTGAGCCATTGAAGCTTGTAAGGCTTAGGGTGGGGAAGTGGGGTCAAGGCTAGCTTTTCCACCAACCTTGAGCTACAACAATTGCAGCATGACCCACTATCCACAATGAGAGAACATATTTTGTCATTCACCTTACAGCGAGTGTGGAATATGTTCTCCCTTTGAGATGAGGACACTTTCAAAGGTTGACTTCCAAGAAGTCTTCTTATCATTAAGAGGTCTCCCTCACATGCATAAGCGGTTTCATCACAATCAGATTGGTATGCATGAACCCCTTCTCCTTCGCTCTCACTAGAGGAGTGTGAGCTAGACTCACTACTATAAACATCTTGGGCCCTCATGATGATGTTTCTCTTAGTAGGGCATTGAGATGCAATGTGACCTCTCCCCCAAGACATTTAAAGCATTTGATACTACTAACTTTCTCGTGAGAGTTAGTAGTAGGGGTTTTTCTCTCTATATGTGATGTTTTATGCTCTTTGAAGTGCTTGGGATGTTCCTCTTTGGGGTAACTCTTGAAAGAGTTCCCCATAGGTTGGTCCCTCTTTACATAAGGTGGGTTATCCTTTTTAAAAGTTTTCCTTCTAAGTTGATTTTCCACTTTGATGCAAAGTTGAACTAACTCATTAAGGGAATTGTATGAGAAAAGCTCTACCTTATCACGAATTTTGGGGCTCAACCCACACAAAAACCTTGCCATAGTGGCCTTGGGTTCCTCAATGATACCCGCCCTCAAGATAAGAAGTTCCATCTTTTGTCTATACTCTTCTATACTAAGGTTGGTTTGCCTTAGCCTTTGGAGTCTATCCAAAAGATCTCTTTCATACCAAGAGGGAATATGCCTTCTTCTTAGAGCACTTCTAAGATCATTCCAATATCTTATGGAAGGCATATTGGTGCGGATTCTCTCATTGGTTAACCCAACCCACCAATGCATGGCATGCCCTTGGAAGCTAAGGGTTGCCATTGGAACCTTTCTTTCTTCTCTTACCTTATGGCAAGTGAAGAGTTGTTCTACCTTGATTTCCCAATCAAGGTAGGCTTCCACATCTTCCCTCCCATGAAATGGGGGGAGATCAATTTTGGGCTCCCTTGGAGGGGCCCCATTATTATGCATGGATGAATGGGAGTTTCTCCTAGGATGATTGTAGTATTCTTCCTCACTTTCACTCCTATGGGTATGTCTAGATGGGGAACCTAAGACTATCCCTTTCATTTTGTAATTCTCACCATTCCCATGCTTTCTTTTTTCTTCTTCTTTCTCTTTCTTTTCTTTCTCTCCTTTCTTCATCTTCTCTCCTTTCTCTTATTCTTCTCTCTTCTTTCTCTCTTTTTTCTCTCTTTTCTTCCTCTCTTTCTTTTATTTTTCTTTTCTCCTTGGACTCTTTTTCTCTCCTTTTTTCTTCTCTTCTCTCTTGTTCTTTTGCCATCCACTCCCTAAAGTCCATGTTTAAGTTTTCTAGAGTGTAATCTTTAGAAATATTTCTTTGGTTTACACTCTTGTTTGATGAATAGATATGAGCACTAGAGTGGGTGTGTGATGTCATTGTGCTTGAATTTCTAAGAGGAAAAGGGTGGCTAAAAAATTTTCACAAACAAACATTCCTCTCTTTTTGTGTTTTCTTGCCTAAAATGGCTTGATGAGTCTTTGGAACTCTTTAGCCTTCTAAGCGCTTTGAATAAGAAAAATAAAGCAACAATTTTAAAGCAAAAATTCAAAAGAGAAGGGATCTAAAGCGAGCTCCTAAGGTGTTGAAGGAAGTGTACCACTTCTTCCTTCTTCACCTAAGGTGTTTTGCATATTAGTTCCCTAGGCCTTACACTTTGACATGTTTTCACACACTTCTAGGAGTGTTAGGAGTCGTAATGAAACTAGGGAAAATAAAGGAGAAGAATGTGAGAATAGAATAAAAGAAAAGGAGAGACAAGAAAGAAAAGAAAGAAGAGAAAAAGAGAGACAAATAGAGAGTAGGGAAAATGAAAAGAAAGAAAGAGAAGCAAGAGAGTTTAGACCTCTAGAACCAATGCTCTGATACCAAATGATGCATGCCTCCCTTGATCTTTTTCTAGAGGTTTTCTTCTTTGGTGAAATGGTTTGTGGAGAGGTAAGAAGTGAGGCGGTTTTAGGCGCCACTTAAGGTAAGATAAGCCTAAGAGGGAAAGTTTGCCACAAGGGATGGAACCCTTGATAAAAACCTAAGGAATTCTCAAAGAGAGAAGGGTGGACACTAAGAGAATTTTGGCCAACTCAAGGTTTTTCTATTCAATCAAGTGTAAAAAATACAAGAGTGTGAAGGAGCACCTTTTTATAGAGGGAGCTAACCTCTTAGACAAGTCATGAAGGAAATGAAGGGCTAGGATTAAAAGGAGTCATCCAAGGGAGGAGGATTGAAGCCCAAAGTCCAATCAATACCCTCCTTTAGATGAGAATTGGTGCCCAAGCTACCTCATCCAAGGGCCAAGATTACTCCTTTATTAGTTTTAGGTTTTATTTAGCAAAAGAGGGTGTATTTATCAAACTACCCCCTTATTTCCTAAATAAAGGCCCAAAAGCTAATCTTACCCCTTCTTATTACTAAGACACCTCCTAGAAAATTAAATGGACTAATACATGTCCAAAATAAAATCCTAGGTTCCTAAAATAAAAATTACAAGTAAATAAGTCATGGCTTGCATAACTTGATGGTCATATGGAGGTGAGATCTTCCTCCCTCTACTCTAGCCATGTCTTCTTCTATTCTCCTAGCCATGGCCCTAGTGATAGGGCCCTTGCTTGGGGAGAATGCATCATCATCCACTTTGTGGCAGGGAATAAATGAGCCATTTTTGAAAATCGGTCCACCACCACAAATATGGAGTCTGCACCTCGTTGGGTTCTTGGGAGCCCAAGGATGAAATCCATGCTAATATCCTCCCAAGGTGCAGAAGGAGCAGGTAAAGGTGTGTATAGTCCATGAGGCATTGCTTTAGACTTTGCTTGCAAGCAAGCTATACATTTAAAGCAATGTCTATGGACATCTCTACGCATATGGGGCCAAAAGAATTTCTCTTGTAAAAGCATGAGGGTTTTTGAAATCCCAAAATGCCCCATGAGCCCACCTTCATGACTCTCTTTTGTAAGTAAGTTCCTAATTGATCTTGGGGTATACAAAGCTTACTCCCTTTGTAAAGATACCCCTCACTGATGAAGTACCCATCATGGGCCTTTAATGCAAATGCAGATGCAGAGGTAGCAAATATGGGGCCGAAATCCTTATCAGACGGATACATAGCCTAAATGTCATCAAATCTCAAGATTTTTGCACTCAAGGATGAATAAAGGGCATGACACCTAGAAAGAGCATCAGCCACCACATTTTGTTTTCCTTTCTTGTACTTGATGACATAAGGGAAGGATTCAAGATATTCCACCCATGTTGCATGCCTTTTGTTCAATTTACCTTGACCCCTCAAATATTTTAGTGACTCATGGTCACTATGAATGACAAACTCCTTGGGAGCAAGGTAATGCTACCAAGTTTGAAGGGCCCTAATTAGAGCATAAAACTCCTTATCATAGGTGGGGTAGTTGAGGCGGGCACCATTGAGTTTTTCACTGAAATAAGCAATGAGGTGCCCTTCTTGCAACAAGACAGCCCCCACACCTACACCAGAGGCATCACATTCAAGTTCAAATGTTTTAGAAAAGTCAGGTAATGCCAAGACTGGTGCATGGGTCAGTTTATGCTTAATTAGCTGGAAGGCTTTCTCTTGTTTCTCACCCCAAATCATCTATTGGTGCGAAGAGCATGGAGAAATGATGCAATCTCACCTAGCATGCATCATGGCTAGGAGGACTCAAGGAAGGCATGACATGGACAAAAGCTCATTGAAGATTCGAAGCCATAGTCTTCGTTACTTTTAGCTTGTAAATATTTTATTTTAATTAGATAAATAGGAAAGTATTTTTAATTCCCTTAAGGCCATGTATTTCCGGCCATCTTCTTAGTTTATAAGGTATAGGTGTCTTTAGTTAAAAAGGAGTAAGCTTATAATGGGTGCATAAGTTAAGACATGATTTTGGGCTAGCCCATTCACATTAAGATATGCTAATTGCACCCATAAGGGGTGAACTTAGGTGCCTCACTTAAGGCCTAAGACTTGGGTTAATTAGTTTTAATCCTAATTAAGCCCAAGTCCCACATTGCCTAGAAAAGTGTGCCCAAGCTCTCCCATTGGGCTATATATACTTATTCCCCCTCATTGTAAAATTTCACCTTTGAAGTTGAATGAAAATAGTCTCTTTGTGAGCACATTCTTAGTAAAAGGTCTTGAGGATCCTCTCTCTTGAGGAACCTCTTCCTAGTTGGTTTTTATCAAGGGTTCCTTCCCTTGTGGCAAACCTAAACACTTTGGCTTATCTCTCTTTGAGAGTGGCACCCCACCTCCATTTTCTTTCCCCTCCATCATCCATTTCATGGTGCTTAGAACCTCAAGGAAAAAGATCAAGGGAGACATGCATCATTTGGTATCAGAGCCAACTCCATGAGGTTCTTTTCTAGTCTTAATTTTCTTTAATTTTTTTCAGCTTTTCTTCTTAGAGTTCTTGCTTTTTCCTTTATTTTTTCCAGCCTTTGATTCTTGTCATTTAATTCCTTTTATGTCTTGTTAGTTTATGTTTTTGTAGTTTTCATTTTATGCAATTTATTTCCTAGTTTTTATTGCTTTCTAGATTCAATTTATCTTGTTCTTTTCCATTGAATCTTTATATGTTTCCTTTAGGATTGTTTCTTTAATTTTCTGCCCAGCTTTTTATTTTTTCCTTATTCTTGTGCAAATCCTAAGAAGATCATTGTAATGACTTCACAAAATTTGTGAAGGAAGCCACACATTGTGGTCTTGATCTTTGGATGCACGTTGTTATTCTTATTTGAATTTTTAATTCTATTTTCCTGCACCTATTTTTCTGTTTTTCCAGCCTTTTGTTCTCTGTTTTGGGCATTTAATTCTCTGTTTTTCTGTTTTAATTCTGGTTATTTTGAGTCATTTAATTTCAGTTTTTAATCTTCCAAGTTGTGTCTTAGTTGGTCATGTTGTAGCCCTTTTATTGTCTCTTAATTCTACATAGTTTTGCCTTTTTATTTTTACCATAAAAGTGTGTTATTTCTCTATTGGAAATTGAGCATCAAAGAGGCTTACTCTTGATCCCATGTCCTTAGAGTCTCACATGCTATTTAGATCTTAGCATGTTCTTAAAAAAAAAAATCTTCAAAAAAATTAATGCTCAATTTCTTCCAAATTTCATTCACTTGTTCAATAATTTTAGTATCTTAATTTTGTGCTAGTTTTTGTGGTGATTTTTGTTGATTGGCTTTGAGAGGCATGTTGGGTATGATTGGGCTGATTATTGAGTAATCAAGTTGTCCTCAACTTCCATAAAACTCTCCTTGTGCCATTTATTTTTTATCACCTAAAATTACTAGTTCATATTAGGTTGCTTTGTTTGTTAATTTTGCACTTTTGTATATCAATTATGGTGGTCATTTCCTATCCTTTGTTCAAGCATTTATGATTCTTTGACTCCTCACTATATGATGTGACCATGCCTAGCCAAGGACCTATCACTAGGGTCATGGCTAGAAGGATTGAAGAAGACCTAACCCTTGCAGACAAAGGAAGACTTCACCTCCTATGGAGAGTGAAGATATTAGGCTAGGGACTTTAGTTATAAAATGTAATTTTCCTTTATTTTAATTTTGAGGAGCATTAAGAATTTAATTTGGGACATGTATTTAGTCCATTTTTTATTTTTAGGAGGTATCTTAGGAATTTAGAGGGTGGATTTAGCTTTTTGGGTCTTTATGAAGGAAATAAGGGGTAGCCTTGATATCTACACCCCTATTTTCTACATAAACCCCCTAAGCTAATAAGAAGGAATCTTGGCCCTTGGTTTGAGAAACTTGGGCACCAAGTTTGATGATCTAAGGAGGGAATTGTTTCTCAATTCTCCTCCTTTAGATCTCTCCTTTTAATCCTAGCCCTTCTTTTTTAGGTTATCTTGTTCAAGAGGTTAGCTACCTCTATAAATAGGAGCTCCTCTCTCACTTGTATTTTTTACACTTGAATTTAATCCTAGAGACCATATTGGTTGAGGTTCTTACCTTTGAGTGTCCCTCTTTCTCCTTTGTGAGAGCTTATAAGAGTTATCAAGGGACCCCTCCCTTGTGGCCTCTCCCTTTTGGCTTATCAAACCTAGTATTTGTGGCGCCTCACCCCATTCCTTTCCTCTCCATAAATCCATTTCCCTTCCAAGTGACTTTAGAAAGGATCATTTGGGCACGTGATCATCAAAGATCACATCACTATATTTGCTACAAAATGTGTTAAGAGGTGTAGCAAAATTGTTTAAAAAAAAAAAATAAGAAGAAGAGAAATCAAAAGTGTAAAATAAGTAAAAAAAAAAAAGAGTTAGTAAAAAATGCTAAAAACAAGTAAAAAGAGTACAAAAAAATAAAATAAAAATTAGTGCACCTCAAAATTATAAAAAAATTCAAAGGAGTGTTAAATTTTATTGAAATTTGCTTGAATTTATTTGACTATGATTTAGCCACCTTGCTTTACAATTGTGCAAATCATTGAATTTGTTGAGTCTTTTTTGTTTTAAGTCCAATTCTATTTTAGGCCCATTCTAGGAATTTTTTTTTTGTGTGCCAACTTTCTTTCTACACCTTTTATTTCTTGCTTGTCCTTATTGGCTTTCTTTGTGTTTGTCAAATAAATTCTTTCCACTTGGATGTGTTCCTATTCTTGTTAAGTGTTTTTTATTGCTTTTTGCTTTCAAATTCTACTTCCCTTGGTCTCTTGCTTGGGCGCTTGTTTTCTCTTGGTAGGTAGCCAAATTGTTGAAATTTTCACAAGGGTAGCATCCTTAGGAAGTGTTGATTTAAAACCAAGGAAGAGGAGACTTGAAAAGGAGGCCAAGACTAGAGTGATACACTTGGTGAGGAGCACTTGAAGAAAGGAGCTACATTCAACTACTTTTAATTTTCTTTGTTTAATTTGGGTGTATTTTTAAAGGAAATTTTAATTAGAGGTATTGGATGCCCATAAGGGTCACCTCTTTTGTGTGTAATAAACCTTAGTTTCTCGTTTTAGTGTGGATAAGGAATTGGTACCCCTTATTCATACTTAGGAGCACGTTAGAATCCTTTAGCTTTGCTTTAAATTTATTTATTTGCTTTCAACGTTTTAGAAAGTGTTAGAGTTCCAAAGACTCTTAACACTTTAGGAGAAAACAAAAAAGAGAGGAGTGTTTTGCACATTAGTTCCCTAGGCCTTACACTTTGACATGTTTTCACACACTTCTAGGAGTGTTAGGAGTGGTAATGAAACTAGGGAAAATAAAGGAGAAGAATGTGAGAATAGAATAAAAGAAAAGAATGAGAAGAGTGATAAACCAACCTTGCCCACATATCCATACTCTATTGATTGGGAAATAGTAGAAAAACAATGTAGGGAATTTTGGAAAAATGAGAGAAAACAAAGAGAGATGAGGAAAAGAGAACAAGAGGAACTAGATAGAGAGGAGAGAAGAGAGAAAGAACAAAAAGAAAAGAAAGAAGAGAAAAAGAGAGACAAATAGAGAGTAGGGAAAATGAAAAGAAAGAAAGAGAAGCAAGAGAAAAAGAAAGAGAAGAGAGAAGAGAAAAAAAGAAAAGAGAAAAAGAAAGAGAAAAAGAAGAAAACAAAAGAAAAGAGTTAGAGAGAAAAGAGAGAAGAGAAAGGAGAGAAAAAGAGAAGAAAGAATTGGAAAAGAGAGAAAAGGAACAAAATAAGTTAGAAAGAAGGGAAGAAATGAAGATACAAAAAGAGAGATATGCCTATAAGAGCTGTTATGGTAACATTTACACACATTATAGAGACTTAGAGGAGCCTAAAATAATCCATGACATTCATGCTTCTTCTAGTAAGAAGGAAAACCCTAAGAGGCATCCTAAGAAAAAGACAAACCCTTCTATAATTAAACCCAAAAGAGAGTCATCCAAAAGAAAGCATATTGAGAGAAAACCCTTGAGTATGAGTGACACCCCTACCACTAGTTCGAGCACTCGTTTTCGAAGTCCTAAATGTTTTAAGTGTTTAGAAAAAGTGCATATTGCTTTGTTTTGCCCCAAAAGAAAAAGGATTTTAAAGGGAACATCAAATGAAAAGGGTATTCATTCATGTGATGATCTCTTCAAAGTAAAACAAATTCTTGGAAGCCATCCTTGTAAGGAAACCCAAACACAAAGAGAGAATGTTTTTCAAACAAGATGCAAAATTTTGGGCAAAACTTGTTCTCTTATTGTGGATGGTGGATCATGTTGTAATTTTTGTAGCACGAGGGTGGTGGAAAAGCTATCACTTGCTACTACTCCTCATCCTTCACCTTATTCTTTGCATGGACTTAATTATGAAGATGGTGTAGTAGTAAGAGAGAAAGTGGAGATTAGCTTCTTCATAGGGAAGTCTCACGACAAAGTGTTATGTGATGTAGTCCCTATGGAAGCTAGTCACATGTTGCTGGGAAGGCCATGGCAACATGATAAGGAAACTTTGCACAATGGCCTCACTAATAAAATCACTCTCTCTCATAAAGGGAAAAAGATCACCTTACTTCCTCTTACCCCTACCGAGGTTATGGAGGATAGAAGGATCATGAAGCTTAAGAGAGAAAGGGATAAAAATTAAAATAAGGTTGTTGGTAGGAAGACCGAGTCTAAGGAAGATCCGCCTTTGCCTTCAAAGGAGGTTCTCTACATAGAAAAATTTTCCTGCCAACTCTTACAAAAAGAACAAGTTGAATTTGAGGATGTGCCTATATCTTTTGAGCACCTTGATCCACACCCTCAAATCCAACTTGATGAGTGCTCCATTCCACTTAGACTAGTCTCGCCAACTATTTCAAAACCTTTGAGGCTAGTATCTAGTGCAATTGGAGGAGGATGGGGAGCTGTTGTGTGGAGGCACATGCACACTAAAATATTTTCAAACTTTAGTGCCAACTTCCACTACCTCATTCTTAAAAGGCCTCCTTATAGACCTCTCACTTCCCCCAAAATCACTTGTCTGCATATACTTAATGTTTTCCTTATTTTCTTGCAGACTTTGAAAAAGCGGAAGAAAGACCTCAGGATTTGAGGTCAAATCCTCTCCAAGGGAGAGGAGATGATGCAATCTCACCTAGCATTCATCATGGCTAGGAGGACTCAAGGAAGGCATGGCATGGACAAAAGCTCATTGAAGATTCGAAGCCATAGTCTTCGTTATTTTTAGCTTGTAAATATTTTATTTTAATTAGATAAATAGGAAAGTATTTTTAATTCCCTTAAGGCCATGTATTTCCGGTCATCTTCTTAGTTTATAAGGTATAGGTGTCTTTAGTTAAAAAGGAGGAGTAAGCTTATAATGGGTGCATAAGTTAAGACATGATTTTGGGCTAGCCCATTCACATTAAGATATTCTAATTGCACCCATAGGGGGTGAACTTAGGTGCCTCACTTAAGGCCTAAGACTTGGGTTAATTAGTTTTAATCCTAATTAAGCCCAAGTCCCACATTGCCTAGAAAAGTGTGCCCAAGCTCTCCCATTGGGCTATATATACTCATTCCCCCTCATTGTAAAATTTCACCTTTGAAGTTGAATGAAAATAGTCTCTTTGTGAGCACATTCTTAGTAAAAGGTCTTGAGGATCCTCTCTCTTGAGGAACCTCTTCCTAGTTGGTTTTTATTAAGGGTTCCTTCCCTTGTGGCAAACCTAAACACTTTGGCTTATCTCTCTTTGAGAGTGGCGCCCCACCTCCATTTTCTTTCCCCTCCATCATCCATTTCATGGTGCTTGGAACCTCAAGGAAAAAGATCAAGGGAGGCGTGCATCAAGAAATTAGGCACAAAGCGCCTATAAAATCCAGCGAGACCATGAAAGCTTTTGATCTCTGTCACACTCTTTGGGGTGGGCCATTCTTGAATAGCTTTTATCTTTTCGGGATCAACATGAACCCCTTTTGTGATAACTACAAAACCTAGGAAAACTAAACTATCTACACAAAAGGTGCATTTTTCTAAGTTACCAAAAAGATGATTACTTCTAAGAAGAGAAAAAACATGCCTTAGATGTCCTAAATGATCATCTAGGTTCCTAGAGTAAACTAAAATGTCATCAAAGTAAACTACACAAAATTTACCAAGGCAATCCCTCAGTACATGATTCATTAAGCGCATGAATGTGCTTGGGGCATTAGTTAGCCCAAAAGGCATAACTAACCACTCATAAAGACCAAATTTAGTCTTAAAAGTAGTTTTTCACTCATCACCCTCTTTGATCCTTATTTGGTGGTAACCGCTTCTAAGATCTATTTTTGAAAATATTTTTGCCCCATGCAATTCATCCAACATGTCATCAAAATGGGGGATTGGGTGCCTATATTTGATGGTGATGTTTTTGATTGCACGACAATCAACACACATCCTCCATTGGTCATTCTTCTTGGGCACCAACAAGACTGGCATAGCACAAGGGCTTAGGCTCTTTTGAACCCAACCCTTCTCCAACAGCTCATTCACTTGAGACTCAATCTCTTGGGTCTCCATGGGGTTGGTCCTATAGGCAGGTCTATTAGGTAGACTTGCGCTAGGCACCAAATCAATTTGATGTTCTATACGCCTAATGGGAGGAAGTCCTTTCGGAACCTCATTAGGGAATATGTCATCAAATTCTTTTAAAATATCTTGAACCCCTTGAGGAAGGTGCTCATGTGCATGGGTTGTGGCAGTGCTCTCAGCAGAAGAATGCAAAATGGGAGAAGGATTTGATGTTTCTTTGCAAAAGAGGAGATAAAAGGGCTTGTTAGTCAAATGAGCTTATTTTAAATCACGTTTAGTAACAAATAGGCTCCTTTTACTAATATTCCCTTTCGAAGGGGCATCACCTTCCGCTCTCTCTCTTTACCCTTTTCAAGCTTTAAGGGTAAAGCTTGTTGTATTTTTTTTTGTTTTTGTTTTTCCTCAACTCTTTTCTTTTTCATCGCAAATTGATCTTCAGCCACTTGAGAAGGTGACAAAGGATACAATTTGAAGCGCTTTTCATTATGGGTGAGAATTATTTGGTTGGAGTGACCACGGTGAATAGTTTTTTTGTCAAATTGCCATGGTCTTCCCAACAGGATATGACCAGCCTCCATAGGAACTATGTCACAAAGAATCTCATCATTATAAGATCCTATGGAAATTGGAACCATAACTTGTTCATTGACTACCATCTCCCCTTGCTTATTGAGCCATTGCAATTTGTAAGGTTTGGGATGGGGCATGGTAGTCAAGGCTAGCTTTTCAACCAACCTAGAGCTACAACAGTTACAACAGGAGCCACTATCAACAAGGAGAGAACATACTTTGTCATTTACTTTACATCTTGTACGGAAGATGTTCTCTCTTTGTGACTGGCCAAGCTCTAGAGGTTGCTTCCAAGAAGCTTTTGAACCATAAGGAGGTCCCCCTCATAAGGAAAAGCTTCCTCACACTGTTGTTCAAAAGTATGTCCCCCTTCGTCCTCACTCTCACTAGAGGAGGAAGATGAGCTATTCTCACTACAAATGTCTTGTCCCTTTATGATCATGGTTTTCTTGTTAGGGCATTGAGAGGCAATATGGCCTCTCCCAAGACATTTGAAGCATTTGATACTACTTTGCCTCTCAGTAGGCTTAGTAGTAGGGGGTTTTCTCTTTACATGAGGTGCTTTTGTATCTTGAAAATGCTTGGGTTCCTCTTTGGGAAAACCCTTGAAAGAGTTTCCCTTAAGTTGGTCTCTCTTTGAGTAAGAGGGAAAATCTTTTTTAAAGTTTTTTCTCTTGAGTTGATTCTCAGCTCTTACACAAAGTTCTACCAACTCATCAAGGTTTGAGTATGAAAGAAGCTCTACCTTATCTCTAATGTCAGAGCTTAATCCACACAAAAACCTAGCAAGGGTGGCATTAGGTTCCTCAATGATATTGGCCCTTAGTATGAGAAGCTCCATCTTTTGTCTATACTCCTCAATACTTAGGTTATGTTGCCTAAGTCTTTGGAGCTTATCCAAAAGATCCCTTTCATAATATGAAGGAATGTGCCTTCTTCGCAAACAAGTTTTTAAATCATTCCAGTAGCGAATGTCAGGCATTTGTTTACGGGACCTATCCTTGACTAACCCATCCTACCAATGCAAAGCAGAACCTTGAAAACTAAGGGAGGACAAAGGTACTTTTCTTTCTTCCCTAATTTCATAGCATCGAAAGAGTTGTTCCACTTTGACTTTCCAATCTAGGTAAGTCTCAACATCTTCCCTACCATGAAAATAGGGTAGGTCTATCTTTGGTTCCCTAGCATGATTTATGTTCTCTTGAGGAGAATGATGATTGTATGATGAATGTGAGTGATGCTTATGTTTATTTCTATAGTATTCTTCTTCACTAGAGCTAAAATGCCTAGATGGGGATCTTATGAGAATTCCTTTATTTTTTCTATCACTCTCCCTCCCATATCTCCTCTTACTCTCTTCTCCTCTCCTTCTCTCTTCTTCCTCTTTTTCTCTTTTTCTTTCGAGTTCTTTCCTTCTTCTCGTTTCTTCATTCTCTCTTCTCTCTCTTTGCCTTCTCTCTTCTCGCTCTTTTTTCTCTTTTCTCATTTCCAACATCTCTTTTTTTAACTCTTCCTTCTCTTTTTGTTTTTCCTTTTCTTTTATTTCTTTTTTTCTCTCTTTTTTTTCTCTCCTTTCTTGTTCTTTAGCCATCCATTACCTCAATTCTAAGTTAAGGTTTTCAAGAGTGTCTCCCTTAGAAGGTTTTCTTTGGTTGACACTCTTACTTGATGAACAACTATGTGCACTAGAATGTGTGTGGGAAGCCATGTTGCTTGGATGCTAAAAACTAAAGGGTAGGCCAAAAACTTTTTTTTTTCAAGCGACACTCCTCTTTTTTTTTTTTTGTTTTCTCACCTAAGGTGGCTTGATGAGTCTTTGGAACTCTTAGCCTCTACACGTTTTTTCAAAATAATATAAAATAAAATAAAATAAAATAAAAGTGCAAGAATGTAAAAGAGAAAGGGCTCTAATCGTGCTCCTAAGGTGTTGAAGGAAGTGTACCACTTCTCCCTTCTTCACCTAATTAACGAGGAACTACGCTAAAATTAACCAAAATTATTACAAACCAAGGGAGGGCCTTAAGGGCACTCAAACTCCCAATCTAAAATTAAGTATACACAATACAAAGAATAAAAAAAATAAAACAAAGTCTTCACTCCAAGCTTTTTGGTGTTTGTCTCCTTTTGATCAAGCCCCTTTGAGTTGCATTAACTCACCCCAAGAATGCTACCCTTGTTTCCTCTTGTTTGGACTTGCCAAAATTTTATATATGGAACCTTTCCCAACCTTTCCTTACCAAGACCGAATACAACACAAGACAACAAACAAAGGTGAATAACAAAACAAGGTTCACAAATCCAAGTGGATAGATTAAACAATGACAAACTCAAAGAAGTAAAGAAAACAAGCAAGAAAATATAAGGCTCACAAAGGAAGGTAGCACACAAATAACTTTCCTAGATTAGCTCTAAGAGTAGAGATGAAAAAAGACTCAAACAAAAAAAATGAAACCAATAGTTGCACACTTAATAAAATTTAAGTGACCAAAAACTAAAAAGCTTACTCAAGTATTTTTTTTTTGAATCACAATTGGTTCCTCATATCAAATGTTTCTACTATTAGGTACACAACTTCAAATTTGTCTTTCTTTTGAGTTCTTTATCTTCTTTTTGTTTTAACTTGAACTTTTTCTATTTTTTTTAACTTTTTCTAATCATTTTGCTGCACCTAATAGCTTGTTGAATTGAAATTTTAATGAGGATGCTTGAATAATAACGCTTGAGTGAATAAGCACAAAGTAAGGTCACACAATTTTCAAGCAATGCATGCAACTAAAGGCAAAACAACTTAGTAGTTCGAAATACCACTGAACTAATGGTGCTTAAGGAATGATTTAGGGCTGATTTTGAAGTAAATTGATTGCTCAAATTACTAACACAATTCACCCAAGCTAAAATTCCATAAAGAGGCACAAATAGTAAAGGTAAACCAAGTGGAAAGCTACTAATAATTCAACATAAAACAAGAAACATATAAAGATTGAATTGAGCAAATATTTAAGAACAACAAAGAGATTAATATGCTTGAACTAAAAGCATAAAAGACTTAAGAGACTCAACAAGAGGTTCACCTCTTAGGAGCTCAATTCAAAATGTTTTTGAAGGTTTTTTTGTAAAAATTTTAAGAGGCTAAAACCTATGGAATTTAAATGAGACAAAATAGGAAACTAACATGACTAGTATTTGACAAAACACAAGATTAAGAAAAAATAAAACACCTAAAAATAGAGCAAAAATTTCAGCAAGAGACTCAAAACAAAAGGCACAACAAAGTGGCCAAAGTTGATCACCACAATGGTGTGGAAAAATCCTCAACCATGTGGGTTTAATGGTCACAACTTCTTATGCACACTTTAACTTAAAAAACCAAGGGAAAATTAAGCAACTTGAACACGAAAATAAGTTTCAAAGAAAGGGACAAATAAAATTGCATCAAATTAAATGGAACATAGGCGCGTAGATAGAAAACAAAAGCACATATAATAACAAGAATAAAAAGTTATACTACTAGACAATAAAGGAAATAAAGATGAAAAAAATGAAGGACTTTAAAATAAAGAGATCAAAGAGATAAACAACAAAGCAAAAAAAAATTGAGAAAGAACATGACCTTTAGAAAGTGGCTCTGATACCACTTGATGTGATTTTTGATGATCACGTGCCCAAAGGATCCTTTCTAAGGTCACTTAGAAGGGAAATGGATTTATGGAGAGGAAAGGAATGGGGTGAGGTGCCACAAATACTAGGTTTGATAAGCCAAAAGGGAGAGGCCACAAGGGAGGGGTCCCTTGATAACTCTTAGAAGCTCTCACAAAGGAGAAAGGGGGACACTCAAAGGTAAGAACCTCAACCAATATGGTCTCTAGGATTAAATTCAAGTGTAAAAAATACAAGTGAGGGAGGAGCTCTTATTTATAGAGGTAGCTAACCTCTTGAACAAGATAACCTAAAAAAGAAGGGCTAGGATTAAAAGGAGAGATCTAAGGGAGGAGAATTGAGAAACAATTCCGTCCTTAGATCATCAAACTTGGTGCCCAAGTTTCTCAAACCAAGGGCCAAGATTCCTTCTTATTAGCTTAGGGGGTTTATGTAGAAAAGAGGGGTGTAGATATCAAGGCTACCCCTTATTTCCTTCATAAAGACCCAAAAAGCTAAATCCACCCTCTAAATTCCTAAGACACCTCCTAAAAATAAAAAAATGGACTAAATACATGTCCCAAATTAAATTCTTAATGCTCCTCAAAATTAAAATAAAGGAAAATTACATTTTATTAACTAAAGTACCTAGCCTAATATCTTCACTCTCCATAGGAGGTGAAGTCTTCCTTTGTCTGCAAGGGTTAGGTCTTCTTCAATCCTTCTAGTCATGGCCCTAGTGATAGGTCCTTGGCTAGGCATGTCACATCACGTTATCTTTTAAAAATTTAGAATTTGTAAGAATTCTTGTAAAAACTGCTTTAATGGAATTTATAAGTTGGAAAAAAAGTATCATGATTAATAGGGTCATAGTGTCCATTTCGACGGTGGAAGAAATCGTAAGTAGATGGTCTTACTATGTCTGAAGGTATACAATGTCTAGATAAGGATATAACACGTGTTGATGAGGATTACGCAAGTTCTATTATGTCCAAATGGGAAGGGATCTCAGAGGATTGGTTTAAAATGAGCTTGAAGAGACTTTTGCTCGGTTGGTCAAAAGTACTTTTGCTTAGTTGGTCAAAAGTAGCAGTTTGCTTTTGGAGATTGCACTAAAGAGGTGTAGATTAGTGAAGGAAAAAACATCCGTAGTGGAGGCTGCAGGTGAAAAGGTGTGGTTCGGTGAAGGCAACAAATAATCTGAAAAAGTCCAATGTGAATTTCGTGTCTACAACTTGCTCACACGGTCGTGAAGTTGGTGGCCTAGAATGATAAATGTAATCAATTATGGTAAAAACATAGGGAAAATGCAAATTCAGAGGAGAACCACCACATGTCAAATAACTTTATTCATGGAATGCCACGATTAAATAATTGCCATTGATTTTGGGATGGAATGGCCTTTGTGATGCACTCATTTGATCTCTTCAAGCAAGGTTCCTTCCTCTAAGAAGATGGAGGATGGAAAAGGTTAGGGATGAAAGTAACTTGATACCACTTCTCTAGGGGGAAGATAAGTCAAGAAAAATTTTACTAGGAGGCTTGCCACAAGGGAGAGGACCCTTGATAAAAGCTAAAAAGGAAGAGAATCCTCAAGAGAGAGGTTTCTCAAAAGTCACACTCAAAATAAGAAATTCTTACATGAGTCTTATCTCATTCATTTAAAAGTGATGATTACGAGAGAGACTAGGTGTATATATAGCCCAATAAGAGAGTTAGGCACTCAAAACTAGACAATGTGGGACTTTAGGCCTAATTAGGATTAGAGACACATAAACTTTTGCACTTCCAAGCAAAAGAAAAGAAAACAAAATAAAACAAAGTAAAGCATAAATTTATTTTCAATTGGATCCCTAAAGTACCAAAGTAATGTAAGTAATGTTGTGAGCAAAGAAATGATTTTATCCATATAAGCATGAAAGAATGTTAAAAGCAAATTACTCACAAACTAACAACAAAGGCATCCAATAAAGAAAATATTTATGCTAAGACATGATTACCCCACCCCACACTTAAATGAAACATTGCCCTCAATGTGAGAATGGATGAAAATTGATCTTATCATGCTATAAAACTCCCAACTAAAGATCACAAATTACTCACAAACTAACAACAAAGGCATCCAATAAAGAAAAAATTTATGCTAAGACATGATCACCCCACCCCACACTTAAATGAAACATTGTCCTCAATGTGAGAATGGATGAAAATTGATCTTATCATGCTATAAAACTCCCAACTAAAGATCACAAATTACTCACAAACTAACAACAAAGGCATCCAATAAAGAAAAAATTTATGCTAAGACATGATCACCCCACCCCACACTTAAATGAAACATTACCCTCAATGTGAGAATGGATGAAAATTGGCAATGCAAATAGCATGAAGTTAGCAAAAAACAATGGAAATGGAAATGCAAATGCATACATAAAACTTAAGAAAAAAAAGTCAAAGATGAATGAAAATAATAAATAGCCCAAGCGCCTATGTAGACACCGCCTCAATCAGTATAGGCTCTATTAAAGATAGGTCAACTGTATTTTGAGCCTTTTCCTTTAATTTATTCTCCTGGAAGGGTTGCAATTGATGTTTGTTTACTTTGAAGACTTTGCTAGTAGCTTCATCCTGAATTTCAACTGCACCATGGGAAAAGACATTAGTAATCACAAAAGATTCATCCTACCTAGATTTGAGCTTACCCGCAATTAATTTTAAATGAGAATTAAATAATAACACTGTTTGTCCTACGGAGAACTGCTTTCTTAAAATTTGTGTGTCATGAAATTTTATGACTTTCTCTTTATACATTTTGGAATTCTCATAAGCCTGCAAGTGTATTTCCTCAAGCTCCTGAAGTTGAAGCTTCCTGGCTTTCCCAGCTTACTCAAGTGCTAAATTGCAATTTGCACGACCCAGTATGATCTATGCTCAATTTCCACCGGAAGATGGCATGCCTTACCAAACACTACCCGAAATGGAGACATGCCTAGTAGAGTCTGGTAACCGTCCTTTGTGCCCAAAGAGCATCATCCAGGAAGTTATTCCAATCTTTTCGGTGAGGGCAAAGTAACTTCTGCAACAAGTGTTTGATTTCTCTGTTAAATACCTCAGCTTGTCCATTAGTTTGGGGATGATATGGTGTAGCAATTCTGTGCATCACCTCATATTTTTGAAACAAAGCTGCTATGGTCCTGTTACAGAAGTGGCTTCCTTGATCACTTATGACAGCTTTAGGCACACCAAACCTGCAAAATATGTTAGTTTGGATAAAATCCGAAACTACCTTAGAATCATTAGTTCTGGTGGCTTTTGCCTCCACCCATCTAGACGCATAATCAACAGCAAGTAAAATTAAGAATATCCAGAAGAGACAAGAAAGGGACCTATGAAATCAATACCCCACACATCAAATATTTCATAGAATATGATAGGTTGTTGAGGCATCTTATTTCGCCTACTTTTTGACATATCTCACAGCTGGTGTAAAACCTGTGTGCATCCTTAAAGATGGTGGGCCAATAAAATTTGCTGTCTAATATCCTCTTAGCCATCATCTGTGGTCCAAAGTGGCCTCCTACAGATGTATAATGACAAAAGTGCAAAATATCCTAAAACTGATGGTCAGGAGTACCTATGAAGAACCTGGTCATTACAAAATTTCCACAGATATGGATCGTCCCAAACATAATATTTGGCATCGCTTTTAAGCTTATCAATCTGAGATCTAGACACATTAGGAGGTAAAATCGAAGTAACCAAATAATTAACAATGTCCGCAAACCAAGGTGCAGAGTCCATAGAAAATAAAGTAAATAAACAATCATTAGGGAAATTATCACGAATTGGTAAGGGATTAACGGTCCCTTCAATACGGCTTAAGTGATCAGCAACCCAAGTTAACGTACCACTCCTGTCTTTTATATCAATATCAAAATCCTGTAGGAGAAGCACCCACATAATTAATCTAGGCTTAGCATCGGGCTTCTTAAGCAGGAATTTCAATGCAGCATGATCTGTAAAGACAGTTATTTTGGAGCCAAGCAAATAGGGGCGAAATTTATCTAATGAAAACACAATAGCTAATGACTCCTTTTCAGTAGTGGTATAATTTACTTGGGATGAATTAAGAATCCGCGAGATATAGGCTATAACATGTGAAATTTTACCTACTCTTTGCGATAATATAACTCCAAGTGCATAATTCGGAGGCATCACACATTAATTCGAAGGGCAGCTCCTAATTAGGTGGCTGCATGATAGGTGATGTGGTGAGTCTCCTCTTCAACTCTTCAAAGCTCTCCTTACATGGACCATCAAATAGAAAGGGCACGTTTTTTTGCAAAAGTCTGGACAGAGGTAAGGCCATTATGCTGAAATCTTTAATAAATCGTTTATAGAATCCTGCATGCCCAAGAAAAGAACGCATTTCCCACACAAACACGGGTTAAGATAGAGAGGTAATAACATCAATTTTAGATTTATCTACCTGTATTCCTCTCTCAGATACAAGATGACCTAAGACTATTCCCTCAGTTACCATAAAGTGGCATTTTTCATAATTAAGCACAAGGTTCTCGATGCATCTATATAATACTCTAGTTAAACTATGCAAACACGAGTGAAATGAGGAACCATAAACTGTAAAATCATCCATGAACACTTCCATGCATTCTTCAATTAAATCAGAAAAAATACTTAGCATGCACCTTTGAAATGTGGCCGACACATTACATAGGCCAAATGGCATACTTGTGTACGCAAAAATGCCAAAAGGACAAGTGAAAGTGGTCTTGTTTTGGTCTTCAGGAGCAATGTGTATTTGCATGTAACCAGAAAGCAATAATGGGATTTACCTGCCAACCTCTCAATTACCTGATCGATGAATGATAGGGGGAAATGGTCTTTTCTAGTAGCCTGGTTAACTTGCCTATAATCGATGCATACTCTCCAGTTTGTTAGCAACTCTTGTAGGGATCAACTCATTCTCCTCGTTCTACACAACTGTAGTCCTAGACTTCTTCGGAACTACATGGACGGGTGAAACCCATGTGTTGTCTGAAATAGGGTAGATGATTCCAGCCATCAGTAGCTTGGTCACCTCCTTATTTACTACATCAAGTATGGTAGGATTGAGTCTTCTTTGGGGCTGGCTTACCGGTTTAGACTCATCTTCCAGAAGAATTCTGTGCATACATATAGCTGGGCTAATGCCAGGTATATCATCCAAAGTACAACCTATTGCTTTCTTGCGTTCCCTTAGAACATGTAGCTGCTTCTCCTCCTGATCCTTAAGTAGGCGGCTAGAGATTATTACTGGAAGCCTCTGATCGATGTCCAAATAGGCATATTTCAAGTGATCTGGAAGAGGTTTCAGCTCTAATAAAGGAAGTGGTGAAGCTTCAACTGCTACTATTGATAAGTCTGAATCTGCACCTAAAATGGAAGATGAGACAGAGGATAAAAAACAAATGGAAGTATTAATTTTAGTACAGATGGCACACATGCCATCCTCACTAGTGCATCCAGGCATATTATAATCACAATCCAAATTCGAAAACTCCAAAAATTTAGAAATGTCCATAATATCCGTATTTACATCCACTTTGAGTAAAAAGATCATCAACATTGCTATCTCCCAAGATATCAAGTAGAAAAACTGAATGATGATCATAGAGGATTAAATGGTCTTCAACTAGATGCTTCGTGGCTTCGAAGATATTGAATTGAACTGTATCATCTCCAAATTCCATGGAGAGTGTGCCTGTATGAACATCTATTTTTGTCCTAGCAGTCATCAGGAATGGTCTTCCTAGAATTAAAGTGGACCTATGTCAATGACTCTCATCTTGCATATCAAGAATGTAAAAGTCAGCTGGAAAAATTAATCGATTGACTTTTACCAACACATCTTCAAAGATTCCCAAGGGTTGAACTATGCTTCTGTTTGCTAATTGAATGATCACATTGGTTGGCTTCAAGTCTCCCAACTGCAATATTCTATACACACCTATGTGAATGACTCTCATCCTGCATATCAAGAATGTAAAAGTCAGCTGGAAAAATTAATCGATTGACTTTTACCAACACATCTTCAAGGATTCCCAAGGGTTGAACTGTGCTTCTGTTTGCTAATTGAATGATAACATTGGTTGGCTTCAAGTCTCCCAACTGCAACATTCTATACACAGTTGAAGGCATGACATTAATGGAAGCTCCTAAGTCCAGCAAGGCATTAGCAAATGTTGATTCTCCAATTGTGCAGGGTATGGAGAAGGTGCCTGGATCATCACATTTTTTGGGCAGGCTGGATTGGGATAAGGCTAAAATTGTTTGAACTTGTCTCTTTTTCAAATTCCTCTTGTAAGTACATAATTACTTTAAGAAATTTGCATACTTTGGAATCTGTTTGATGGCATCCAGCAAGGGTATATTTATTTCCACTTTTTTGAAGGTATCCAGTAATTCCTGATCTATCTCTATTCTCTTTGGTACAGAATTCCTTGAAGGGAAGGGAAAAGGGATCTGCTGTTGCTGCTGGACAGGTTTGCTTATGGTTAGTTGTTGAACTACAGCATAAGGTATTATTTATGGCCTTAACTGATCTGATGTATCATTCAAATTCCTGCCACTTCTCAAGGTAATAACAGTCACATTGCTCAAAGAATGATTCACCACAGGTTGAGAAGGCGATTTTTCAGACCCTTGTTGCTGTAATTTGTTGACTGAAGTGGCTAATTATCCAATTTGTGTTTGCAAGTCTTGGATGGTTGCTGAAATATTTTGCTGGAACTACAAGTTTTGTGTTGCCATTTGCTTCATTAAATCCTCTAGAGAAGATCTAGCATTATACTGCAAGGGTTGTTGTTGCTGTGATGGTTGTTGTGGTGGTGCTGCTTGTTGTCTAAGAGGAGGAGGTTGATATTTTTGCTGCTGAAAAGAAGGGTGTGTGTTTTGCTGAGGTTGGTAGGTGTATCTTTGGTGGTGGTGCTGCTGCTCAGGTCTAGGTGGTCTATACCTTAAGTTAGGATGATCTCTCTAACCTGGATTATATGTTGCTGAAAAAGGGTTGTATTGAGTTGCTGTTGCTGAAATGGAGGGTGTATCCTACTACAACTTGAGAAGGTGAAGGTGCACTGCTTGGCTCTTGTAATTGGGGGCATGTATCAGTGTAGTGGTCAGCTTCACAAATGCCACATGTTTGAGTTGTTGGAGTGTGCACTGCTTGGTTCATGGCTAGCTGTCTCTCCAATGTGCTAATTCAGTCAGCTTGTTCACCAGCCTTTGATTGTTAACTGCAACAACATTGTTGCTTGTTGTTTCATGCACTGACCTGATCACATTTCTAGAATTGAATTGTTGTGAATTTTTTGCCATGTTGGAGATCAGATACCTTGCAGCTGCTAGAGTCTTGTCCATCAAAGCTCCCCTACTTGCTGCATCAATCATGCTTCTCTCCATAGGTAGCAATTCTTCATAGAAGTATTGAATTAAAAGCTGCTCATTAATTTGGTGATTTAGACAGGTTATACAAAGCTTGTTGAACCTCTCCCAGTACTGATATAAAGTCTCTCCTTGCAGTTGCCTAATTCCATTGATTTCCTTCCTTATGGTTGCTGTTCTTGATGCAGGGAAATTTTTTTCAAGAAATCTCCTCTTCATGTCATTCCAAGTGGTGATTGGTGTTGGCTGCAAGTAGAGCCAATCCTTGGCCGTGTAACACAATGACAAGTGCTTGTGTGGTTCATGGCTAGCTGTCTCACCAATGTGCTAATTTAGTCAGCTTGTTCACCAGCCTTTGATTGTTAACTGCAACAACATTGTTGCTTGTTGTTTCAAGCACTGACCTGGTCACATTTCTAGAATTGAATTATTGTGAATTTTTTGCCATGTTGGAGATCAGATACCTTGCAGCTGCTGGAGTCTTGTCCATCAAAGCTCCCCTACTTGCTGCATCAATCATGCTTCTCTCCATAGGTAGCAATTCTTCATAGAAGTATTGAATTAAAAGCTGCTCATTAATTTGGTGATTTAGACAGGTTATACAAAGCTTGTTGGACCTCTCCCAGTACTCATATAAAGTCTCTCCTTGCAGTTGCCTAATTCCATTGATTTCCTTCCTTATGGTTGTTGTTTTGATGCAGGGAAAATTTTTTCAAGAAATCTCCTCTTCATGTCATTCCAAGTGGTGATTAGTGTTGGCTGCAAGTAGAGCGAATCCTTGGCCGTGTAACACAATGACAAGGGAAAGGCCTTCATCTTGACAAAGTCCTTAGGCACATCTACAGGTCTCATGGTAGAGTAGACTACATGGAACTCCATCAAGTGCTTGTGTGGATACTCACTTGCCAGACCATGGAATTTGGAAAACAGGTGCATCAGACCTGATTTGAGCTCATAACTGGCCGCACCCTCTTGTAATGGTGGAACTTGGAAGCAGAGTGACTGATATCCAACATCACGGGCAACTAGTTCCTTCAAGGTCCTCTCATGGTTTACTGCCATGTTGCTTGTGTGAGAAGCAAGGCAAGCTGAAGGTTGGACTCTGCTGGAACTATGCTCTCTAAGCAACCTTCTTGTTGTCCTCTCAATCTCAGGGTCCAAGGAGTATAATGAGCCTCGATTGGACTTGGTCATACAAAAGGGCAACGTAATTCCAAACTAGCAAGGCAATATGCACTAAATGGGTGAACAATGTCAGTTTACAAAGGAAGTACCAAGGAAGTGCAATATATGGATGATGTGATGCTATGATAAATCTCTAATAGGTAAGATAAGACTCCACAAAAATATTTGGAATTTTCTGATTAAAGGAGGTATTTATATTAGAGGCCTAAAAATTGGAAAAATCAATCAAATAATGAAAAAAATTAAAAAAAGATAGAAAACAATCGATTTTTGAAAATTAGAGAGGCCACAATTGGCATAGAAAATTGGAATGGGTTGGAAATTTTTTTATACCCCAAAAACATATAAAATATGTCAAATTCTGAGTTCTGGAGCCCAAGTTATGCCACTTTTAAGTTTCTCAAATTTTCTTTGCACCACCTAATTTTCTATTTTTTTTCCACAACTATTTTTGACAAAGCAATGACTCTACTACCTACTAGACACTAAAAGAAGCATGCACAAAAAATGGACTCAAAATTCAAGCTCTAACTATTTTATTTGGAATTTCTAAAATCAGCTACTATTCACTACACTATTCATGCACTATTCATGCAAAATTCACAAAAAATGCAATGCTGATTTCTACTACCACTCTGTTTTCTAGTTTTGTTTTAGCTAAATGATGCTGTTTTGATTCAATTATGGCTATGTTGCAATGCAATCATGAAATCAGAATAGGCTAATGGCAAGAATGCATGAAATCAGGATTCCCATGGATTTTCCCACAAAAACTGAATTTATTAAATAAGCATGAAATACTATGCACCAAAATACACAGATTGTACATAAATCATATTTTTTTTAGTAGAAGCATGAAAGAATATCAAACATGTAATGATGAAGCAATATGAAACATCCAATGCTATTTTTGCATAAAAAGGGAAAATCAAAGAAACATGCACAGATCAAAATTCAAGAATTACACTAGGAACTGAGAGCTATAATTCAAAAATCAATTCAAGAATCTAACATGAAATCCGTATTAAACACAAATGAATTAGAAATCAGAAATAGAAACACTAAATCTGTATTAACCATAATTTCTATAGATCATACAGTAGAGATCAGAATCCAAGAATCAAAGATTACCAATATGCAATCACAACTGCAATTCAACAGTCTAATTTGCACACATAGAATCAATGCAACAATACGGAATTCAACATCACCAATTATGCTCTAAAGAAACACAAAAGATTACAATAACACATAAAAAAAACTAAGACCAACTAAGACAGATTACAAAAAGAAAAAGAACAAGAACAAATTACAGAAAATTGAAAATACTAGTATGAGACACAATCCAAGCAAAGTGTCTCCCCGACAACGGCACTAGTTTGACAAAACCCTACTCACCCTAGGTTTTGCAAAAACATACAAAGTCCCCCTAATGTATTATAGGGTTGACCTCAGATCGAATCACAAGGAAACATGCAAGCAAAGATTGTTTCAGGCTAGTTCTATTCTTTTTTTTTAGATTAACAATAGGGGATTTTAATCGCATAAAGGAAATGAACAAGCAAGCAAGCAAGAAAGAAAATTCATAGGAAAATTTAAAATTCGTAGGAAAGGAAAAATTGCAGGAAAGAAAAAATTGTAGAAACTAAAAGAAATACATTTTTGAAACAGAAATGAATTCGCAAGAACAGAAAATTGCAGAATAAAAAATTGAAAAATTGAAAAAAGAATTAAAACAAGAATCTAAGAACAAAGGCAAAATTGAAATCTGAAATTGCTCCTAAACCTAGCCTAGCATCCAATCAATCAATTACAAGAAAATGCCAATTCTTGATCAAGAATTATGCATAATAGAGAGGCAAGGGAATAACACAAACTCGGAGCAAACTGAAAACTGAGATTCAAAACTGGAATGGAAAACTGAAATTGAAAGCTGAAGTGCACTCTAAGAGAGAAAATCTTCTCTCCACAAAAAATCTCTAAAAACTTTACAAAATTCAGAAAATCTGAAAATTTGAAAAGTGTGTATGTCCTCAACACCTTATGATTTTTTAATCACATGAATAATGGGCCAAGCAACAGGCCAATAGGCCTAAAACTAAATTACATAAAATTGCAATGCCTAAAACAAATGATGTAGATTTCTGCCCGAACTTCCAAAAATCTTAAAAAATAGCTCCAGACTCTAAAATCCATGCTCTAGGTATGCAAATTGAAGCTATGAAAGTCAGGAATCCAATAAAAAAAGAATCAGCCAAAAATAAGATTTACAGAAAAATTTATGTCCAAAACATTAGATAGTGTCAGGACAGAAATAATGCAGAATTTACTAAAAATGCAACTTATGGGTATGTTTTAATAAAAAATATGATTTTATCCATAAAAACCTAAATGCATACTAAATGCATGAAATAAATAAGAAATAACACCTTAGAATATATAGTCAAAGTATAAATGCGAATATATAAAATGAGTCATGAATAATGTTCCCAAGTTTGGAGGGCATAGATCAAGGCATAAAACTCCTTGTATGAAATATGTTCTCTCTTTATAAGTGGTCAAGCTCAAGTTCTTGGCTTCCAAGAAGGTGCCTAACCATTAAGAGGTATCCATCACAAGGGTTTTAAACAATGTCATGTTCATGTTACTTATGACCCCCTTCTTCCTCACTCTCACAAGAGGAGGAAAATGAGTTATTCTCACTAAAAATATCTTGGCCCTTCATGATCTATGCCCAAGACATTTAAAGCATTTAATACTACTAGTCCTATTGCTAGAACTAGCATGAGGATTTTCTCTATGATGCATGGGTTTATGTTTTTTATGCATGTGTTTGGATGGTTCCTCTTTAGGAGAGCTCTTGGAAGAGCTTCCCTTGCTTAGGTCCCTCTTTGCATAATTGTAGGATGGATATTCTCTTTTTGCACCACCTTTTCTTTTTAACTAATTTTCTACCTTTATGCAAAGTTGGACTAGGTCATATAGATTATTGTATGGCAAGAGCTCAACTTTGTCTCTTATGTCAGAGCTTAAGCCACTTAAGAACCCAGCTTCGGTGGCCCTCGGTTCCTCGGTGACGCCAGCTCTCATCATGAAAATTTCCATGGTTTGTCTGTACTCCTCAACACTTGAGTTGTACTGCTTTAATCTTTGGAGTTTATCCAAGAGCTCTCTTTCATAATAAGAGGGTACGTGTCTCTGCCTCATAACCCTCTTGAGATCATTCCAATAATCCACAGGAAGGTTACGAAGGCAGTGTCTTTCATTGACCAAGGAGGTCCACCAATACATGGCATGCCCTTGGAAGCTAAGGGTTGATAGTGGAAGTTTTCTTTCTTCACTAATGTCATAACAAGCAAAGAGTTGCTCTACCTTCATTTCCAAATCAAGGTAGGCATCCATATCTTATTTTCCATGAAAATGAGGGAGATCTACTTTTTGTTCCCTAGGAGGGTTTTGAGGTTGATTATTATGTTGATGCACTCTCCTCACCCTAGGTTTTTCATAAACTTCACTTTTACTCATCTCGCTTGCCCTTGATGAGCTAGATCTATATCCTCTTCTTCTCTCCCTTTTTTCTCTTTCTCTTTTTCTTTCTTTTCTTTCTCTCTCCTTTTCTTCTCTTTTCCTTTCTTCTCTTTCTCTTTCCTTTTCTTCTCTTCTCTTCTATTCTCTTTCCTTTTTTTCCCTTTCTTTTTCCTCTCTTCTCCTTTCTTCTCTTTCCTTTCTCTCTTTTTCCTTTTCCTCATGCCTTCTTTCTTCCTTTGTCTCCCTTTATATTTTCTCTTGTCTTTATTCTACCTTCCATTCTCTAAACTCAGTCACAAATTTATCTAAGTTGTCTAACTTGGGTGGACCTTCTTGATTGACACTTTTATTAGATGTGTATGAGCTCATGTTGAAAATGTTTAGGGGAAGATCCTAAAGGCAACACTCCTTACTCTTTTGTTGTTTTCTCCCTTACTCTTTAGAACTCAAAAGATCTTCATACTAAGACGTAAAAGCAAGTAAAAGGAAAGCAAAACAAGGTAAGGATCTAAGCACGTGCACCTAAGGTGGAAGGATGGGGTAGCAATTCCTTCCTTTACCTAAGCGAGAAACTGCAAACTTATTACAATCAAAGAGGGGACCCTTGTGAGCATCCAAAAACTTAAAATGGCCTTTAAACAAATACACCCAATTGAAAAAGCTAAAAAGACTAAAGTGTTGGGGTTGTTGAAGTCTTTGATCTAACTCTTAGTGTTTGCCTCTCAAATTTTTGGTGTTTCTCATTGAATGATTTATTCCTTAGCTTAGTTCAACTCTCCTCAAAAGTGCTACCCTTGTGGAAAGCTATTTTTTTTACCTCCTTTTCCCTACAAAATGGCGCACAAAGCAAGAACAAGAGAGTGCAAAAGAAGCAAAAGCAAAGAAAAGCTTAAAGAAAGAAAGCACACATCTAAATGGATAAAATATATTTTTTGACAAACTCAAAGATTTTAGAAACAAGACAATCAACAAGTAAAGGCTATCAAGTAGAGGTTAGAACTCAAAAGGAAATTAGAAAGGCACTAGAGTAGATTTTGGACCAAAAAAGACTCAAAAAATTTCTATGGATTGCACAAAAAATAAAGCAAGATGTCGAACCTTTAAAGGAGATAATTCAAGCAAGTTCTATGAAATTTAAACACTCCTTTTAGTGACTTAAACAAATTAAGGTGCACTAATTGTTTTGCTCTTCTATAACTCTTTTAAACACTTTTACTAACACTTTTTTTTTCTTTTTATACATATTCAATTATTTTGATTTCTATATATATATATATATATATATATATATATATATATATTCTTCTTTTTTTTTTAATTTTTGCTGCACCACTCAAACAATTTTGACGTGAAATATGATAGGTAGTGTAGAGCCAATATGCGCTTGAACTAAAGAGGTAAAAATAACCACCAAAAGTTTATAGGAAAGATGCAAACCAAAGAAATTAAAGTAACTTAACATGCACTAGATTTTAGGTGTTTAGTAGAAAGCATTCAATGAGAGGTTTATGGGGTCTAGGCAAGTTTGATTGTTCAATTTTTTAAGCCCAAAACATGTGCCCCAAATTGTTCTCAAATTAGCCAAATTAACTCACCAAAGAGACTAGTACAATTTTAAGCTATCAAAATGAATATGAGATATTAAGAAGAAATTGAGCACAAATTTTTTTTTTTTGAAAGAAATTTCATAAAAATATGCTATGAACTAAAGCATGTAAAGCTTCTTATAAGACTTACTCAAGAGGAAAACTCCTCTTAGATGCTTAATTTCAAGAAGCAATCACATACTCTTTTATGGGAATAAAATGAAAAATCTAAACAAGGAATTTAGATGACAATAGATGGACTAAACATGACAATCTAATGACAAAATAAGGAAGAATAAAAACTGAAAAAATCAAGTGCAGAAAAATAAACAAACTCTCACTAAACTCACAAGATGAAACACTCAAGAAGAAAAAGAAAAAAAAAGGCAAGATAAACACAAAGTGTGATTTCCAAGAGTCTAAACCACCTTGAGTGGCTTTTTTTCACTAAGATAGTGAAATCATTACAAAGGCTCTCTTAGGAAGATCACAAGAGTTTGAACAAGAAATTAAAGGCAAGAAAATAAACCTAAAATATGACAAAAATGATTCAATGAAAAAGACGAAGATAATTGAACCAACAAGAATAAAATTGCAAGGAAATTAAATTTCAAGAATATAAAACTATAAAGTACTATTACAAGACATCAAAAGGAAATGAAAATGACAATAAGGAAAGCAAAAATAAAGTAAAAAAAACTGTAGAAAAATAGAAGAAATTGAAGCCTAAACTAAGAGAAAAAGAAAGAGGAATGAACTTTCATGAAGATGGCTCTTGATAGCAAATTATGCACTCCCTTGATCTTTTCAACCAAGGTTCTTCCTGTAAGAAAATGGCTGATGGAAAAGGTTAGGAATGGAGGGGAACTTGATGCCACTTCTCTAGGGAGAAGATAAGTCCAGAAAAATTTTACTAGGAGGCTTGCCACAAGGGAGAGGACCCTTAATTAAAGCTAAAAGGAAGAGAATCCTCATGAGAAAGGTTTCTCAAAGGTGACACTCAAAATAAGAAATGCTCAAAAGAGTCTTATCTCATTCATTCAAGTGTGATGGCTACAAGAGATACTATGTGTATATATAGCCCAATGAGAGAGCTAGACACTCAAAACTAGGCAATATGGAAATTCAAGCCTAATTAGCATTAGAGACACCTACTTTAGACATAGGAGGGGTGCAAAAGCTAATCCAAAGGTGTGGGAAGGAAGCCCAACACGCCTTGGACAAGAGGCCCCTAACTAAGCTTACCTCCTCTGACTAACTAATAACACCTCTTCTTTCTAATTACAAAGTAAATGGCCGAAATACATGGTCCAAAAGAAAATTAAGAGCTAATTAATATTTAGAAAGGGGAATCTATGGACTATGGGATAATATGTCTATCTCCATCATAAGTTGAGGTCTTGATAAGGCTTTTCGGGCCAAGTCTTCCTCTATCCTCCTAGCCATGGCCCTAGTGAGAGGGCTTTTGTAGGTAAGATTGCATCACTTTGGAGGTGCCGAATGTATTCATTAAATTCGAGGACTTTAAAATTGAAATTGTGAGAAGCATAGAGAGGTTGGAACTAGTAGGTATTGGCCTAATGGGCTAAAACAAGCTTATGGAAGTAGACCCTTTTGGTCATGAGCTATGTCAAGTAATATTGAGGGTGCATAAAGATTCCTCTCTGGCACATCTTGCAAGTGTTGATGGGGGCATTGGAAACGAACATGAAGAATTGGGATCAAATATAGCGAGGGCCCAGGCGGTGGCCCAATCGCATTTGCAGGAACGCTTTGTGGATTCTAGCATGCAAAATTTAATTAATGGTGCAGGTAACATGGAACATGCTAGTATTCCTTCACAATTAAATTTGACGGTGCTAATAAAGATAGTTTGGTCTTTAATGTCGTATGGGGTAGTCTTATTCCCCTATTAGCCCAACCCAATTAAGTAATGATGTAGGTAGGGCATCAAGTAATTAGCAAGTGGCTGAAGAGCTCAATTCCCAAGCTACGTCAATGGGTCATTGTATTCTATCTCACGAAAGAGGAAAATATTTTGCATAGGCCACGGTTGTTTACACTAAATTCATGTCAAACATCCAAACTTGAGAATCAATCCAAAGCTGTGATTGAAAATGAGTCACGCATGTGATAAACCAGATTTCTATCTGTATTTTCACCATGATTAATATTTTTTTAAGCAAACAATTGAATTTTTATTGGAAAAACTCACTTTTTAGTATTTATTCTTACTTTAAACAGATACTTAAGACACAGTTAGAAAAAAAGGGCACAATTGAGCCTTTTCAAAGTAATTATTGAAGATGCAGGTAAGCATGAATGTGTTCCATCTCAGCATAGTCGTGCTCAGTCAACACAACCCAAAACAATGGAGGATGGAGAGGTTAGAAATGGGAGAGGGTTGAAGCCACTTTCTAGGAGAAAGCTGAGTCAAAAATTTTATGTTGCTTGCCACAAAGGAGAGGTCCCTTGATAAAAGCTTTAAGGGAGAGATTCCTCAAGAGAGAGGATTCTCAATAACACTCAAGAATAAATTGCTCAAAAAGAGTCTTACTTCATTCAATCAAGTGTGATTTGTACAAGAGAGACTAGGTGTATTTATAGCTCAAAGAGGGAGCAAGACACTCAAAACTAGGAAATGTAGGACTTAGGCCTAATTAGGAGTAGGAGCACTAATCCCTCTTAGGCCCACTAAAAGTGGTGCCTAGCCTTAAGCTAGGGAGTGTCATGGCCTAATCAAGGGGGTGTGGAAAGAGATCCACACTCCTTTGGGTTATTAGGCCCTTTACTCCCCTCACCTCCCTTCCTAAGCTAATTACACCCTAAACTCTAGAAACTAAAATAAATGGCCAAAATACAAGGCCTAAAAGGGAATTAAAAGCTAATTAATATTTACAAGAGGAAAACTAAGGACTATGGCCTAAAATATCTATCTCCATCATGAGCTGGGGTCTTGATGAGTCTTTCTGGGCCAAGTTCTCTTCAATCCTCCTAGCTATTGCCCTAGTGAGAGGGCCCTTGGTAGGTAGGATTGCATCAAGAAGCATAGCCATGCTTAAAAATAGCACGATTGTGCTATAATCACAAAGTTACGAGCACGATTGTGCTAAAAAGCAACATGGTCGTGCTACCTTACTTGCAAAATAAGTCATTAAAATAAGCACGGCTGTGCTTAATGCCAGCACACTCGTGCTACGTGGGCCTCAAGAAAGACATAAAAAAGCTGAAATCCTCTTATAAATAGGAGCGAAGAAGATAAAAGAAGGGGACTCGCCTTGTCTCAGAAAAAGAGTTAGGTCTCTGATCTAAGAGGTGAAGAACAAAGAAGAAGCTTTGAGTTTGAGGAAATTCAGAGTGCTTCGTATAGTAATTCTTTATCTATTTTAATGTATTCTGTTATTGAAAGGATGTTTGACTTTACATTAACCATGTCTGCCTAAACTCCTTTTTCTAGGATAGTGATGTAGCTTGTTGTAATTCCCCTTTGCACTTTGTATGATTGTTTAATGTCATTCAATAATTAGTTTACTTCTTTGTGCTGCCCTCTTATATACTAATTATTCGAATAGTCACGACCACTGATATTTGAATATTAGTTGCACATTAATTGCTTAAGCAATCATGATCATTGATGTTTGAACAATCGATCTGGAAGGTGATAACTGCCTAAATTAACTATTTTTATACAGGTAAAATAGAGCAGTTATCCTCATTTTAACTTATTTAAAGTTTTTTTTCCTCCTTTTTATAAAATATTGAATACATAGAAAAAAATTATTATAGATATACTTTTGGGCATATTTTTCTTCTATTTTCTTGTTTTATACTATTTGAGTCAGGTTTTTTAAGAAGGGTAGAAGAAGATTTGGAAAAGTATGAAGTCTAGAGCCAACACCTAGTGGCCGAGGAGTGGTCGCCCAGTGGTGACAATGTGGCTACCTAGTGCTCGCTAACCTTAGAAGGGTTATTTTTCTCTACTTGGTGCCTAACGCCCACAATATGGCCGCCCAACTCCGATGTGCAAATAGAGCCCATATAAATAGAAAAATATGTGTTTTTGAAGATGCAAAACAAAGGGAAGTTGCGGCAGAAAACCTAGGGTTCATCATTCTTCACCATTTCTACCTCCATTCTTCACCATTTCCACCATTTTTTGTAGCCCAAATTCATTAATCATATTCTCCACCTCCATGGATGGCTATGTTCTGTGGTTTGAGTTTCGTTTGTAACTATACTTGAACTCTATTGTATATTTTAATTTTCTCAATATATTGTTTATTGTTCATTGTTAGAGCTCTTCTTTATCCTATGCTTTGATTTCATATATATTATGGATTTTACTTGTTGAATGAACTCGAGAAAGGATTTTAACTTGTAAAATGCCAGAAAATATAAATGAAGTTTATTGCTTGAGAGAGAGTATAAACTATTGACCAGGTTAAGCTCTTTTACTTAAAGTGAGTTATTTGACTTTAGGTTATGCGTGATAGTGATAGTCTAATATTAAAATAACTTAGTTCCTTACTTGCGAGAGATCAAAGTTAAGGATACTTTTATAGGTGATGGAACATGAGTATAAACATTGTTTTAAGAGTCATATATGCATTAGAGGGATGCCATAGTGAGAACGAAACTCTATTAGTCTTTTCATCGTATTTATCTTAGTTTACTTTTAGACATTTTATTTTTTGTAACATTAGAATAGTTTCAAATCAATTTCTTTATCATTATTTGCAAGTAATTATTATTAGGATTCTCAAAGTATCAATTTATTCCCTGTGGGATCAATCCGATACATATCGGATACTACATACGACGATGCACTTGCTGGAGTAGAGTAGAAAATTTGGTCTATCAAGTTTTTGGCGCCATTGTCGGGTACTGGCATTTGATACTTTAGAATTTTAGATTTTTGCTTGTCTATATTAATTTATTCTTTTAACTATTTATTTAGTATTTTTCATAGATATTCTTTTGTCCAGTGCTGACCTGTGGCTCTAGCTTCCTTGTTTCTTGTTTATGCATGACAGACTCCAGGTTGATTAGTTGTTATTTGATCCTGAGATTAAGATGACATCCAGGAGAAACAAGGAGAAGGAAACTTCTTGAGAAGCAAACTAGCACAGAGACATAAATCTATCAATCCTTTTTGCTTAAATCCACAGAAGAATCAATTATGGCAGGGGAAGAAGAAGTACATTAACATGCTTGCACTTTGGGGGAATACACTGCATACTGTGGACCAAGGCAGTTTAACGGTATTTCTAGGCCTCCCACTAAGGCAAGGAATCTTGAACTAAAGCTTGCACTCATCAACTTGGTCTAAAGTTACCAATTCTCTAGGCTATCTCATGAAGATCTGTACACTCACCTCAACACATTTGTAGACATCTACAATACAGTGAGGATTCAATATGTGAATGGTTATGTCATAAGATCAAGCCTCTTTCCTTTCTCTATAGTAAGGAAAGCAAAATAATGGTTCCAGTCCTTCCCTTACAATGCTCAGATGAGATGGGAGGAATTGGTGGACAAATTCATCACCAAGTTCTTTCCTCCATCCAAAGTAAATCAGAAGAATATTACATATACAACTTCAGGCAGGGAGCTAATGAGCCACTTTGTGAAGCATGGAATAGGTACAAGTTATTTCTCAGGAAATGTCCAACTCATAGTTTTGATGAAGGGACTCAACTTACCATTTTTATATCTGGATTAGTGTTTTAGACCAAGATTCTGTTGAGTGCCTCAGTTGAAGGAGCTATTTCTTAGAAGACTCCTAAGCAAGCCAAGAGGATAATAAATAATATGACATTCATGGATGCAGAACCTCAATATGAAAGGACACCATGTTAGAGAAAATGTGTTTTTTAGTTAAATCAATAGGATTCTCTTCTGGATCAGAACCACATGTTGGGTCAACAACTAGAACACCTCACAAAACAGATAGCTTTCATCTCTCAGGAGCTTTAGAATCTTCAAATCAATCACGTTTAAGGGAATCAGCATGTATTTCAAATTCAAAAGGGTGAATGTTGTGAACTTTGTGGAGGAGGCCATCTCACTAGTCAATGCTTAGTGGAAAGTAGCTTTCATGAGGATGCAAATTATATGGGTAATCAAGGTCAACCTAGTTTCTATGGCAACAATCCTCCACCAAATTCTTTCAATCCAAATTGGACGAATAACAATAATTTTTTTGACCATCACATAGACCTCCATTTTAGCAACAACATCACTTCCATTCCAGATTCCAGGGGTAAAATCAATATCAATCCCTCCACCAACAAATTCAAGCAGAGCAAACTCAGCAAGCTCACTCTTCCGATCTTGAAGCAATGTTCAAAGTGTACATGAAAGATTCTCAGTTTAGACACAAGTAAAATGTTGCAAATTTCAAGAATCTACTGACACAAATTTGGAAACTAGCAAGTCAACTAGCTGAGTTAAATAGTGGATCTTCGCCTACTCAGGTGCAAACCAACCCCAAGAAGCACTACAATGCCATAATTACTAGAAGTGGGAAAACATTGTAGGAGAGGAAAAGTTTGGAGGAAATAGAGAAAAAGAAGTCTGAGAGTGAAAAATCAAGTGAGTTGAGTTTGAGTGAAGATAAGAGTGAAAAGCAAAAACTTAAGGAGAAGAAGGAAAAAGAGAAAGACAGAGAGAAAAAAATGAAAATTGAGTGAGGGAGAAAAGGAGGAAGTGAACAACAAGGAGGGTAGATTTAGGCACCAGGTGGCTAGGGAGGCAAAGAAGAAGAAGTTTGAATTTGTCACACCCAAGGAGTTTCCATAATCCCCTACTCCATCTAGGGAAGATATTAAAAGGCAATTAGCTAGGTTACTGGATATCTTCAAGCAATTGGAGATAAATTTGCCCTTCTCTTAAGCTCTACAACAAATTCCCCCCCTTTCCCCTTTTCAAAATTTGTGAAAGAATTAATGAAAAAGAAGTGAAGTGTACCGAGGAAGAAGTGACTAAGGTTGATCATGCAAAAGTGGCTTCCACCAAAAATTGAAGATATAGGAAGCTTCAGCATCCCTTACATAGTTGGAAAATTTCATTTTGAGAAGGCATTAATAGATTTAGGACCTAACATCAACCTTATACCTCTCTCGATGCTTAGAAGAATTGGGGATGTGGAAGTGAGACCTACCAAGATGTCTTTCTAACTAGCAGACTGCACCACCAAGAAGCCCTTTGGAATTATTGAAGGTAAGCTACTGAAAATGGATAGATTTGTTTTTCAGTGGATTTCATTATAATGGGCATTGGTGATGATGTTAAAGTACCACTTATTCTTGGTAGACCCTTCATGAAGACCACAAGGGACGTGATTGACATGGATGGTGACATGCTTAAGTTGAGAGTGCAGAATGAAGAAATCATTTTTAAGATGTTTGATCATCTAGTTAATAAGGAAGTTTGTTGCTTAGTGGACTCCTCTAGTGGTGGACACATCCCTAAAGGTGGTTCAATTCAGATGCTAGCCCCTGTGGAGGATGATGATGGTGGAGAAGAGAAACAAAAAAAGAATCCCAACATATGCCAAAGCAAGAAATAAGTAAACAAAGGAAGCATGGTGGGAAGAAGGGAAAGAAGAAAAGAAAGTTTGACCTCTCAACCATCAGGAGGAAGAAGAGATGAAGGCTTCATAAAAAAGAAAGCATTCAACTTAGTGTGACTCCCCAACTCTGCAAGAATTTCCTGAGGGCATTCTTTGGAATGGTAGTTAACAAGATGATCACCACTAGTGTTTTTTATGTCCACTAAGGGCATGTAGACCGTCAGGAACATGACATTAAACAAGTGATCATTGGGAGAAAACCCAATTCTCTATCCCTTATCTTGTTTTTCACTTTTATATGGTTGTAGTACTTTATGATTGTGTTAGTGTTCAAGTAACTTATTCATGTTTTTGCTTTTGGTAGTAATTTAGAGTATTTATGTTTCTGTTTTTAGTTTGTAGTTGTGTTTCAGTCAATGCTTACTTAGTATAGTTAGTATAGGTTGTTGTTATTCTAAAATTTTTTGTTTTGGGTGTTTAGTTTAGTAGTTTGGTGTTTTGTTGCTTACATTCAGTATTTGTGTTTGAGTTATGTAGTTGTGTTGTTAGCTAGGTATTGTGAATTTCAAGTTTTAGCTTTTATTATGTTCAATTTCGAGTATAAATGTGCATGTGTGTGATTGAAGTATGTTTTGTGTGTTTGTGTAGTAATGGTACCTAGTTTGTGCATTTATAGGTAGTTTTAATATGTTTTAGGAGTGAATTTGACACGTGTGTTATGAGTCTTAGTGATCATTTTGTGCATGTGAGTGTGTGAATAAGTTGTTTAGTTATACGTAAGTGGTGTGTGTGGTTAATTGTGCAATTTATTTTGTATTTTATGTTTTCACTATGTGACTTGTTTAAGTTTGAAATATGTATAATTGTGAATTTTGATATTTTAGGTCAATTTTAATGTTGAGTCAAGTTTGTTTGGTGTGTAATAGTGTAACTGTTGTGAAGATTTGTGTTTAGTTTGTGTTTTAGGCATGTCAGTTGTGTTATTTAACAAATTTGCTCACTTTTGTCTTGTAAAATTGCATATGCATTCATTTGTCATTTTATGGTTAAATTTGTGGATTTCAAGGTTTGTACAAGTTTGTTTGGTGTCTCATAGCATTTTGTGTTGTTAGTTCAGTCATTGCACGCATATTTTGTGTTTTTCCTAGTTGACTTGTGTTTTACACACATTTATGTCTCATTTTGTCCTTTATTTAATTCTACATAATTCATGAGTTTTGTGTTAATTTTGTGATTTTGATTGTTTAGGTATGTGTGTTTAGGTTTATATGTAGTGGTTGTACTGTTAAATGTGCCAAATTCGATGTAGATTTCACTTTGGATGCGTGAGTTATGAGTTTTGAGGCACAAAATCTAGTTTTTCAAACCAGATGTATATTGGAAAATTTGATTTTTTAAACATGAACACACAACACTCGTCCTGTGGTTGTTAGGCGCTCATCCTAATTCTGCATCTGGCATATCAACGCCAGCGCTCGTTCTGTGATTGTTGGGTGCTCGTCTCTGTTGTGTTAGCATTTGGTTTTTGGTCTTTGTTGGGTGCTGACTCACAAAACCACTTTCCAACCTCTATTTTGTCCTCTTGTGCATCATTTCATGTTTTCTTTTTTGTGATTTTCATGGTCTTTAAATTTTGTGTTGTTGGTGTTCTTAATCTATTTTGCACAAACATCTTACATGATCGTCACCATGACTCAGTCCTCAGGAGCCTGGGGATCAGACTCACTTCTGTAAGAGGAGGAGCGATCCTCCGGAACTTAAATGAATTCCAGAACACAGACTCATTTCATGTTTGTAACATTTTCTTAATATTTCTTTGCATCTGCATTCGTTTGATTGAAATTACATAAATTGTCTGCTGAGTGGACAATGTTTTGGTAGCATCTGCATAATGTTTAGATTCATTATCTTCCTCTTTATTGATGATTAAAATGCTCTTATGCTATTTTTTATGCAACTTTTACCATGGTTGCCATAGAATGAGTTGAGCTAACTATGTACTGTTGATTCTTATGGCAAATTTGTATAGGTATGTGAAAGAGAGCATTGCCTGTGTGAGGTTTTGGACTTAATTGTTTATTTTTGTTTGAGTTAGTATTTGTTGCATGCTATTGATTTTGCTTGATTCTCACTGACTAATTCTTTGCATACGTGATTGAAAAATGACTAAGGCTTTGTTTCTTCATGTAGCCATTTAGCCAAATAGCTTAACTGTTTGATGTTTGACCCTTGATTCCCCTTTTTGAGCCTTAATTGAATTGATTCTTGTTTTATGAACCTTTGAGCTAAATTAGTACATTATTCCTTTACCTTAGGGTTGAGAAAGTGTGTACATGAGATTAGTTCTACAACAAGTTTAGGGGAAAGTCAACTACATTTTAAGGCTTAAGTGTGTTACATCATTCAGTCAAAAAAAAAAAAGAAGAGAAAAAGCAAGTTTGAAAAAATAATTTTGAAGAAAAAGCTTGGTCATTGATTGATGTATATTGGAAATTTATTTGAATCAATGTTATCAGTGAGAATTTTTTGGGGAGTACTATGTAAAAGGAATTAACTTATCTCCTTCTCTTTCAACCCTTTTATTTGTTTTCCCAAAAAACCAATTTTCTTTCTAGGCTGGCCAAGTTTTAAGCCTAATAGTCCTTGTGATTTCAATCATGCATACTCGGTTTTTGGTTGTGTTAAGAAGAATAGCAAAGTTGACTTATGTGGGTGCATTGTATTTCATGAGTGTTAATTTCTGATCTGCATGACTTGCCTTTTGAGTTGATTAGTGCATAGTAAACCTCTTTTTACTCTTGTAAGCACCATAGTTGAATTGTTAATTTGCAGTGAGCATCCCATGATTTTGGGGATTGATGAAGGGAAGATTTTTCGTTCTAGACTGTGTTACTTTGCATTTGTTCATTTTGTCATAGTGCATTCTATTTTTGTTTCATTATGTGATTTTGTTGTAATAGCATGCATCATGGTGTTGTTCGTGAAAATCTACCAAAGTGTCTTTTTACTTGAGGACAAACAAAACTTTAAGTTTGGAGGAGTTTGATAACTGCCTAAATTACCTATTTTTATACAGGTAAAATAGAGCAATTACCCTCATTCTAACTTATTTAAAACCTTATTTTCCTCCTTTTTATACAAAATTGAATACTTAGAAAAATTTATTATAGATATACTTTTGGGCATATTTTACTTCTATTTTCTTGTTTTCTATTATTTGGGTCAGGTTTTTGAAGAAGTTTAGAAGAAGAGTTGGAAAATTATGAAGTCTAGAGCCAGCGCCCAGCAGCCAAGGAGTGGCCGCCTAGCGCCTTGCAGTGACAATGTGGCTGCCCAACACTTGCCAACTCGAGAGGGGTTATTTTGCTATGCTTGGCACCCAACGCCCATAATGTGGCAACCCAGTGCCGGTATGGAATATAGCTCATATAAGTAGAAAAAGATGTGTTTTTGAAGACGTGAAAAGAAGGGAGGTTGAGGTAGAAAACATAGGGTTCATCATTCTTCATAATTTTTATCTTCATTCTTCACAATTTCCACCCTTTTTGCAGCTCAAATCCATTAATCATGCTCTCTACCTCCATGGACGACTAAGTTCTGTGGTTTGGGTTTCATTTGGAACTATGCCTGAAACCTATTGTATATTTTGATTTTATCAATATGATGTTTATTACTCATCATTAGATTTCTTCTTTACCTTATGCTTTGATTTCATGTATATTGTGTATTCTACTTGTTGAATGATCTCGAGAGAGGATTTTAACTTGTAAAATGAGAAGATTTCTCAATGGGGTTTATTGCTCGAGAGAGAGTAAAAACCGTTGACCATCTTAAGCTCCTTTACTTAAAGCAGGTTATTTTACTTTAGATTATGCACGAGAGTGATAGTCTAATATTCAAATAGCTCAGTTCCTTACTTGCGAGAGATCGGGTTAAGGATATTTTTATGGGTGATGGGAACACGAGTGATAAACGTTGTTTTGAGAGTCATATATGCATTAGAGGGATGGAATAGTGAGAACGAAACACTATGAGTCTTCTCATCATATTTATTTTAGTTTACTTTTATGCATTTTATTTCTACTACATTAGAATAGTTTTAAATTTGCAGTAATTATTAGGATTTTCAGAGTATCGATCTAGTCCTTGTGGGATCGACCTAATACATATTGGATACTACATACGAATAGTGCACTTGCCGAGAGTAAAGTAGAAAATTTGCTCTAACATGAAGTAAATAGGTTAATGTATTTTGTTTGTTAACATCTTAATTATTTGAATAGTCATGATCAATGATATTTGAATGATTTATTTATGAACCAAATAGGGTCTTATCCCGGTAGAATCGATCAAATTCATTGAGCAAACCTCTAATTGGATAAAAAGGAACCAATCTTAATTTTAAATCTAGCATGATCAAACTGGATGACAAATTGAGATTATAGTGTGGTGTGCATGATTAAACTCACTACAGAAAACAATGGTAATTTATTGTTAATCGTTGAATAATAAAGAATAGGATTGCTCCGTAAAAGGGGGAAAAAGCATTGTAGTGAAATCACAACCTTATAACTTAACTCATTACATTCCAAACCAATATTGTTTCTTGTTTTACTATCTACTTTAATTACAAACCATTGTGACTCACTAATTAAACACCATTCTCTTTCAGCAATTGATATCTTATATTTGAAATTGAATTAATTGAGGACAAGATCTGGTCCCTTAGGTACGATATCCAAACTTAGGTTCATTGTAACTACTGTGTTGGGTACGCTTTCCTTTAAGCGATAATATTTTACGCATCACCATGTGCTTGATATTTTGGACCATGTTGTTTCCCTTATTCACACAAACATCCCTCCAATTATCGGCAGCGAATTCATTCCAGTTCCTGTAGCTTAACAATCAATTAAGAATAGCATTGGGAAAAAAAGAAGGGAAGGAGATAAAAGAAAGGATGGGCTAGAAAAAGGAAGAATTTGAAGAATAAGGATGTTTTATTAAATTCATCTTATTCCGGTAATAAGCTTTAAGATGTCTTTGTAACCGAAGTGGATGAGATTTACGCCTTGGGTGATGGAATTCCTAGTACAATGCCGGAGGTGGCAGGTGAAGGAGTAAGAGGAACCTCTACTATTTCAATAGGAAGGATATGTGAAGCACAACATTTGTGGGACTTGGCAAAGATCATGGGTGTATCAAATATTGTTGATGAAGGGGTAATTATGCAGAGGATAATAGAGATAAAGGTTTGGGATAGGAACATGACCGATCATAAAAAGTTAGTTTCTATAAGTGGGAATGACAATTAACATGTTGAATATCTTGTCATACAGTATTAGGAGCATAAGGGGGAGGGAGAAATGGAGGTTTGTTAGGCAGGCGGTTTCAAAAAATGATATTCTTTTTATTTGCATTCAAGAGAGTAAGGTTCAACGGGTAGATAGGAAAATTTGTTGTGAGATATAGGGGGGTTCCATTATGAAATGGAAAGTTGTACTAGCGAACAACTTGTCAGGTAGGTTGCTTTGTGTGTAGAATGTAGAGAAATTTTTTAGTGTAATTAAGTCTTTTCAAGGAGTGAGGTTTCTTGGGGTGAAAAGAAAATATAGCTCTGAGTCATTTGATAGAATTATTGTCAATATTTATGCTCCATGTTCCCCATCCAAAAAAAATGAATTATGAAGGACTTTATTGGAGTATAGACATCGGTTTCAAGATTGTAAGTGGTGTTTAAATAGGGGACTTTAATGTTGTCAGATTGCCAGACGAAAGGATTGGGGAAAATAGAGAGATTTGGGCATCTCAATTTGGAATTAATGATTGCTCAGAATTCATATCATTGTCCTATAATATTGAAGCATTCAAATTCCAATTGGGGGTAAAACCATTGAAATTCATCAATAGATGGTTAGAGTGTGATAGTTTCTTTGAATTCAACACTTAATCTTATAGTGAAATTAAAGTGGAAGGGTGAAGAACTTATGTGTTAAAAGAAAAACTAAAAACACTTAAAGCAGACATTAAAAAATGGAGTAAAGAAAATATTGGCAAAATAGAGGTAAAGATTCAAGAGTTAAAGGATAGCATTGTTGGTTTTGATAGGAAGGTCGAGGAACGAGCTCTGAGTGATGGGAGATCAGATCAATGATGGAGGCGTTTGTTGAGCTAAAAAAAGTGGAGTTCCTACCAAGAAACTTTGTTGGCCTAAAGGGCAAATATTAAGTGGCTAAAGGAAGGGGATTCAAATTCTTGATTCTTCCATGCGTCTTAATTGGAGAAGGAAGATTAATAATGTAATTGGATTAATGATTAATGGTGAATGGATATAAGACCCTTGTCAAGTTAAATAGGCAGCCTAACGGTACTTCCAAGCTAGATTTCAATCATAGACGGATGAAGGGGTAAGATTGGACGATGTGGATTTCAAAAGCCTATTTGTTGATCAACGATGTTACTTAGAGGGAGAGTTCTCTAAGGAGGAAATTCGTGCTGCAGTTTGGGAGTATGATAGTTCAAAGGCCCTTGGTCCAAACGGATATAATACGAAGTTTGTTAAACACTTTTGGGATGTTAAAAGTTTATATAAAGAGGGTTTTGGCAGATTTCCACAGATCTATGAGACTCCTTACGGGCTCAAATGCATCTTTCTAACTTTAATCCCTAAGAGGGAACGACCTGACGACCTTGGGGACTACAGACCCATATCTCTTATTGGTGTAATCTATAAAATCATTGCCAAGGTGATGAATTGCAGGATCCAAGGGGTAATGCCTAATATTATTGAAGAAACTCAAACTGTATTTGTTAAAGGGAGGCAATTATTGGATAGCGTGGTCATAGTAAATGAAACTATTCAGAAGGCAAAACAACATCATAAGTCGTTATTGATTTTTAAAGTAGACTTTGAAAAGGTCTATAATGTAGTAAGTTGACCTTTTTTGTTCTATATGCTTAAGCAGTTCAGGTTTGGAGATAAATGGGTTAGTTGGATTCACGACTGTCTTCAATCGTCCTCTGTCTCAATTCTAGTAAATGGAAGTGTTACTTAGGAATTTCAAATGCAAAAAGGCTTAAGACAAGGGGATCTAATGACTCCATTCTTATTTTTAATTGTAGTTGAATGACATGGGGGTCTCATCAAGAGAGCACTTCATGCAAATCTTTTGTCTGGTCTTAAGATGGGTAGGCAGGGAATTTAGGTGGTTTCCCAATAGTATGCTGATGATACCATATTCATAGTGACTCTAGAAGTCCAAAATGTTTATTCTCTTAAGAGTGTTCTTAGGTGTTATTAAATGGCCTCATGTTTAAAAATTAATTTCCAAAAGAGCAGTTTGGGTGTTATAGGGGTGAATAATGAGGTGTTGTCGTCCTTTGCAAGGATTCTTAACTGTGGGGTAATGTGATAGCTATTGTCCTACCAGGGGGTTCCAATGGCGTCAAATGTGAGAAATGAGAGAGTTTAGAAACCAGTTCTTGACAAAATGATAGCTAAGTTAACATCTTAGAAACAAAAAAAAATCTTTGGGAAGGCGGATTTGTTAATCAAATCTACCCTTTCATTCATTCCTCTATACTTTTTGTCTTTTTATAGGATTCCAAAGAAGGTGACTTCTTCCATTCGAAACATGCAAAGGTGACTTCTCTAGGGTGGTTCGGATGAGCATAACAAAGTTGCATGGATCAAGTAAGAGCTTGTATGTAGAGAGAAAAGTCAAGGTGGCCTGAGAATCAAAGATGTAATGACATTTAATAAAGTCCTTCTTGGTAAATGGCGTTGGAGGATACTTCAGGGCGAGGATTCTCTCTGGGTTAAAATCTTACAAGCAAAGTACGGGGATGAAATTAGAAGTAATCTAATATTGAGGCAGTGTAGAAGGGGGTCTCAATGGTGTCAGGATATCCTGAAGGTAACATCTGATGAGGGAGTGAGAGATTGGTTTGTATGTAATTGTCAAACCTTTGGTAGGAGAGAGTCATTATTCAAATTTTGAGAGGGGAGGTATGTCAAGTTGGAAGAGCTAAAATCATTGTTCCCTAGATTGTATGCACTATCCAATAAAAAAAGGACTCTTTTATGTAAGGTTGGGGATGGAATGAGGAAAGGTGGGAATGGTGGTTCAGTTGGAGGAAAGAGCTATTTATTTGGGAAGAATAATGGGTTAGGGAGCTGGAAAAGATTCTAGAAGGGATACAATTATGACATGATGTGAAAGACGGTTGGAAGTGGGTCGGCAATGCAGGAAATAATGTATCCTTCTTCATAAGAAAAGCTTATTGCTTAGTTTTTGGGGAGCCCTAAGACTATGATTCACAATTCTTTAATAAGTTATGGATGTCCAAGGTGCCATCCAAGGTCTTAACATTTTTCTGGAAGGTAGTTCACAATAGGATCCCAACTAAGGTTGAATTAGCAAAACGAAATATTATTCTACCAGCGGATGCTTCTTGCCCTGTATGTCACAAAGAGTTGGAATCCGTGTCACGTTTGTTGTTTACGTACGTGAGTTATCTTATCATGTTTGGATGAAATGCTAATGGTGGTTAGGTTACCTAGGTGTTTTGCCCTCAGACTGTCAATCTCATCTATGACAACATTTGGGTTTTATGAAAGCCAAAGGGAAAGAGAATAAGGAAATACTCAACATAATTTGGCTAACTACTTTGTGGGGTATTTGGTTGGCTAGAAATGTTTTTGTGTTTTAGAATGTATCATTTAATGTAGAACAAGTTTGAGAACTGTCTTTACAAAGATCTTGGTTGTGGATTCAAGGTCTTTATAAAAATTTGTTTTTTTCCTTCTATGAATGGTTTGTTCAGCTTGAGTATTGCTTCACTAAATTCAAAAAGAGATAACTCTTCGATATAGACTAGATTGGTTTTTGTGTTTTATTGTGTATGGGTACAAAATCAGCGGTGTATTCTTTGGTTTGGGGTTTTGCTTTATTATGTTTGGGGAGAATTGCAAAATTTGGGTTGTATTCTCTGGTTTAGTTTCATTGTTTATTATGTAAGGGGGGGATTTCCAAAATCTAGGGTTTGTCTTCTGGTTTGGGTTCTGTTGTATTTTGTATAGGGGGCCTTGCAAAATCTATGGTTTATCCTATGCTGATTATGTAATATGTAAACATTGTTATGTCATTCCTTGTGACATGATGATATATTCTGAATAAAAATTTTGCCTTCTTAAAAAATAATGGCCTTAGAGGTGAATTCTTATAGATGTTTCTACTCTTTAATATATTTTATGTACTTTTTATGTTTATTGTGTTTCTAAATATCATGAATAGTTAATTATCTAAAAACTAGAGTTGTAACATAACAAGTTTTGAATTTTAATAGAATTCTTATTTTTCTTCATGGTTGAATTGTTAATGTATGTTTAATAATTATTAGAACTAATCAATCTAAACCTAGTTAACTAATTGAGAAGATCAATCATTTTATCTTAATAAAGTCATTAACAATTGGATTTGAATGTGAATTGCACAATTATTCAGTTAATGAAATCTACTGACTAATCTCTTTGAATCTAAATTTCTTTTTTTTACAAAATCCTTCTTAGAATTAATAAGAGAGTACTGGTTGTTGAACGTCAAATCACACTTTATAATTTATGAAAATTTGTAATAATCGTAATAAGGTTTAATTTAAATTAAAATTAGGACAACTCCGTAAGTACCGATGCTAAAATTAAAATAAAAGGATTAGATTTCTCTGTAAAGAATGCACCTGAGAATAGATGACAGGAGACACAATAGGTGATTAGATTTGTGTTCAATCTGGTTTGTTCATTGGCAATGATAAGTTTCTTTTTCTTTTTCTTTTTTTTTTCTAGTGGTTGCATACGAGTCTCGGTTGAAGCATAGTAGTCCGTGTCCTATAACTATTAGGAAAGTATGAACAAATTAAATTAAGCAATCACTAATTAGGTAAAATATATTGCTTTGAATAAGTACCTTAATAATGCTTATCTGACAAACATATATGGGGCGAGGCCCACAGAAAACAAGGGCAAGCATATGCATATTCATATTCTTATCAGGACGTGCCAATTTGATACTCGTTCATCACTACCAAATTAATTAATTTAGTGACACTTCATAATATTTAATGCAAAAGCAATGCCTAAAACAAGAGCCAGTGGGATGAGGAATCTACGAGATCACCTCATAATATTCAACCAATCTCACATCACCAGGTTTCTCACAAATTCATAACTAATCTGAAAATATGCCCACAAAACTGTACAACCATTTTTCCCAAAGTCATAGAATTGTCATGGGTGACAAAATTATTTTTAAAAGTTTAACTCAAGTGTGTACTCTAGACTCATCGAGACTATTTTGTTAAAGTACTAGAACAATTCTATGTATCAATTAATCCACATGGTTAATGATAGATATGAATTTAATTTATTATATAAGATTGTATGAGTAAAACTTATAATTTCCCGAGATGATCCAAATATTTATATATATATATATATATATATATATATATATATATATATATATATATATATAAAGATAGAGAGAGTTAGAGTGAGAAGTTACTTTCAATCTTTTTCATTTATTTTTATTAAAATTGAATGGTTTTAATAAGTAATTAATATAATTATTAAATTTTCAGAAAATAAATGATTAGATGAAGAATAAGTTTTATATTTACTTTTTTTATCTCATCATTCATTTTATTGATATCTTATTGTTATAATGAGTAGTTCACCTTATCCATTATTTAAAGACATGATCTTCATTCTTACCATTCATTTCTTGAAACTATTGTTAAAGTAAGATTATTTACTCGACTTTGGACTTCAAAAAAATAAATTATGGGTTTTAAGAATAAGCCTCTTATACTAACTATTAGATTAAGTGATATATATATATATATATATATATATATATATATTAATTATCTTTTTTGTATTACTTTTATATTTAATTTTATTTCAGAATTCTTTAAATAATTCCAATGTGATTTCACTATTATTTCAAGATTCAATATTGTCCCACAATTATTTAATTTTTAACTAGCTTAAACGACCATTGGCTAGAGCTCTATTTTTTATTGTGGAGTGTCTCTATCTAATAGTTATGTTCATATCTCTATTAGGCTTTTAATTAATGTTTGACTTTGGTTGATTGAATCTGTTTGTACTGTATTTGTAACTCTTTGTCTACCATGTTACACCTTGTGACATGGGTTATTGCTGAATAAATATTTTCCTTCTTAAAAAAATGACTTCAGTGTCTCCTCTTCTGTCAAACTGAAGCTAAAATATAGTAACATTGTTAATGTTTATGATTAGTGACAATTTTATCGGTAAAAAACTATTGTAAGATGAAATATTAACAACAATTTTATTAATAAAAAACTTAAGCGAATATTTAAAAATTGTAGACATTAACTATATTATCATTAAACGATTTAAAATTGTGGGATAGGATTGCAAATAAAATAGTAGTTAAGATTTAAACTATTTAGAGAATTATGGGATGAAATTGAATCTAAAAATTATATGAGACAAACATAAATATTTGAAAAGGGTGGGACAAAAAAAGGTATTAGTATATATATATATATATATATATATATATATATATATATATATATATATATATATATATATATATATATATATATTAAAAAAAGTAAAATTTATTCAAGAATATTCAAACAAACCAAATCATAAAGCATAATATGTTTATCTGCAAAGGTATACAACTAGGTTTAGCATAAAAACAAGATAGAAATTAGAACAAAGAATCCCCACGCACAACTTTCACCCAACAATTAATTATCGAACTCCTTTAATACATAATCTTAATTGCATTTTTCACTCAAGAAAACAAAAATGGAGTTCTCTTTAATAAGCTCAAACCTAGTCCTAGGATCGACCTAAAGCATCAAACCATATTTTAAAGACATATACTTGTTTTGCTTTGAATATCACTTAATTACTAGTTAGGGGTGCTCATAGATCTGGATTGATCCGTGAATCCAAATTGATCCCATTAGATCTATGGAACAATCTAAATATAATAAGATCAAATCTGATTGAATCTTACCATAGATGGATCAGATCACAAATTTGAACTTTGAAAATTTGTAGATCCGTGGATCGATCAATTCAATTTAAAATTTAATATTTTTATTATATATTTAAAAAGGATGTAAATAGAAATTGATAATACCATTTAAAGTTAAATATTATTTACAAATTGAAGATTTAAAGTTGGAAAAGTAATGCATTGAATAGTCTGGTAGTGAAGATTGTGAGTTATTGAATTTTATTATTTTTTTAACTTTTTGGAATTTACATTTTATCATGTATAGACTACTTTTACATGTAATTTTACTAATATGTTATTTTGAAGGAAAAATGTATGTCTTAATATTTTGTTTATAAATTTTTATGTTTCCTATTTTATTTATTATGTTTTTTTAAAAAAATCTAAAAAGAATTCTTTTTAATTCGTGGATCCAATCCGTTCATAATCAGATTGGATTAGATCACTATTTTTTTTTTCAATTCAATATGATTCAATCCGATTAAATTTAATCGAATCGGATTACATTTTACCCCAAATTCAATCTAATTCGATCCATGAACACCCCTATTACTACTAGCTAGTCAAATGGATCAAACCATATTTTGGTAGATCGAGTTTATTCAAATTGTTTAAAATGCAGGCTTTGTTAGATGAACTTAAACGGGCCAGACCGATCCATTTACCATCTTTATCTGTGTGTTTTGTAGCAACATTGTCATTCTTTGATATATATGAAATTTTTTGTATGTGTGTTTGTTTTTAAAATAAATTAATTATGCATTTAACTAAATAAATATATAAATAAATTTAATGAATTCATATAAATTTAATTAAATCATATTTTAAAAACTTAAATTTATTATCTTAGTCAATAATTTTTAAATGAGATACACTAATAGAATTAACAAAGAAATATTATATTTAATAAAATACATTTAAATTAAACCTAATTAAATTTAAATTTTAATCATTTTAAAATTATATTAAATAAAATTTAAAAATAAAATGTTCACTTATTTTAATAAATAAATTTATTACTGTTGATGATCTGATAAGTTCACCAATAATTCATAATAACTGATAAATATTTGAGTAGTATCCCTATATATTTCCAACTTATTCTCCCTGAATATGATGTCCTGATTTTTCTTTTAATTTCCATTTTATACCTTTTAAATTTTAAAATAGAGCATGGAGTAAGTTGTAACATCCCTAAATTCTAATATTATTTACATTAATTATCCATATAATCTAAATATCATCTATTGCAATTTATAACTCAAATTATTATAGGATAAAATTTTCACCACAACATAGTCAATTTAACATCATGAACATCTCTATTATGTCAAAATTTAAAACAAAAGATATTAACAGAACACATACAACAATAGCTCGCCCAACGAACCTTGTTGTTTGGCGAGACCGATGGTAGCTTACCTAGCGGCAACCTTCACCCAATGAGTACCCTGTATTAGACTGTTCTGTAGAGAGACCTCACTCAACGAGATACGTTGTTGGGCGAAAACCCTATTTAATTCTAAATAGAGAGTAATTTGTGTTAAACAAGATCTCTCGATGGTGCAAATCTAAACAATTCTCAACTAGAGACAAATACTTGCTGGGTGAGACTCACCGCCCAGTGAGCCCATGCAAATTATAGAAACTCAACTGCATAATTCATTTATTTCAGGCACAATAAAGTCCTCTGACTATTTGTGACATTCTAACATATTTATTTCCATACAATGTTATATCATATCGTACTATATTCAATCAACATAACTATTACATAAATTCACGCATAACATGTTCAAGCCATTATCACTTAGTCACTGTAAGTAGTTCATGTATATACTCAAAACATAATCCCCTGTTTTAGTCATTCTATACTTGTAACATTTCAAAATCATCTAACTTTATACATACTCTCATACAAATATCAAACAAAAATTATTGCTAATACTAAAAGGTAACCTAACTTTCGCTTTAGATCCTTTGCCACACCTACTAGTTCTGACTTCTACTATCATGACTAGTATCTTCTCCTGTGCAAAGCACGATCATCACAATCATACAGAATACGCAAGCAATGTAAGGGTAAGCATATAGGATAAAACATTCTATTATTTATATTATAATTATGCATTCACAAAGTATAACAACCAATTAATCACCCTTATGATCCATCTGAGCATAAACACTCACAACCAATTAATCACATTTATGCTCCCCCTAAACATAAGGTCTAACAAATAATCAATCATAATTATGCTTCACTGAAGATAGGCATTCACAATCAATCAATCACCCTTATACTCCACCTAAACATAAGCACTAACAACTAATCAATCACACTTATGCTCCACCTGAACATAAGCATTCACAACATTTAAATGACACTTTTTAGAAAAACTAACTACATTGAATTTAGATACCAAGGTAGTAGCTCATCTGAATTCCTCCATATTGGTCTTTGGTAGGGGTGTTCAAAACCGAACCAAACCGAATTGAACACTGAAAACCAAACCGCCCAAACCGAAAATCACAAAAAACTGTTTTAGTTTGGGGTGATTTGGTTTTTATAATTTTCAAACCATGCAGTTTGGTTTGATTTATGTTTAAGATGTTGAAACCACACCAAACCAAACCAAATCGCTCATCCTTAGGTATTTTAGCAAACCCTAAGAACGGGTATACAATTACTCATTATTTTCCAAGTTTATAAGATTTTGACATAATCTTTAATTAAAATTTTTAATTAATATGAATTAGTTGATGAATAAATATTTTAGCAAAACTATTTGATTTAATTTTATTAGATACAATTTGATGATAACCACTAGAATGCAATGTTTAAATAAATTGATTGTTTATACTTTAACTTTAATGGTTGCTACTTTTATATAATTTTGTTGAGAGTGACTAAACTTTTATACAATTTTGGAAAATTTTTTTGTCAATGTATAGAAATTTTAAGCCGCAAAACCAAATCACAAAAGATTGGTTTGATTTGGTTTGAATTTTATAGTTTAGGGTTTAGGGTTTATTTTTATAGTTTGGTTCGGACTAGTTTTAAACTCAAACTCAAAACCGCACCAAACTGTGCCACAAACACCTTTAGTATCTTGTATCTATCTTACCCATTTAATAACAAGTTTAAGTATGAACATATTCATTAAATAACCAACTGATGTCTAGTGTATCATTTCCCAAAATAGGGCCTAACATAAATGTATCATCACTCAATACAGGACCCTGACACTAACTCATTACCCAAAACAAGGCCTTAGCACAAGGATCACTTAAACCTATTTACCTCTCTAATTCAATGTATCACCTCAAGGACTCCATGGTTATCAAAATCGCGAGTTAACTCGTAAAATCTACGAGTTTACAAGTTTACAAGTTCCAGACGAGTTAAATCGCAGTAAAATCGGAAAAGTAGTAAACTCGGAGTAAACTCGGTAAAATTGGAGTAAACTCGTAAAATCGGAGTAAACTCGGTAAAATCGGAGTAAACTCGTGAACAAACTTCTTAGGTGATATTTTTCTATGTTGACTCTAATTTTAAGTGTTTTGAATATAATTTGTTCTTATGTCTAAAAAAGTTTTGAAATTTAAGTATTTTTACTTTAATTTCTACTTATTTGGAGTAATTTAAATTTATTATGTGGATTTGAATTTATTATGTATTGAAAACATTCAATTATTATGTGATTTATAATCATATTTTTAATGAAGTAAACTCTTACGATTTTACGAGTCGAGTTTACGAGTCGAGTTTACTACACTCTCACGAGTTTACGTAAACTCTCGATTTTAATAACCTTGAAGGACTCTATTACCTCTCATAACAACCCACAACACAATCCATTAATGCTCATTATTAATGAATTACAAACTCCAAATATCCAAATTACAATATCAATAACTCGTCATATTAGCATAACATCTCATAAGTATGTATCATGTTTAACATGCATCACCACACATGGACCACACGACAATTTCGTTTAACATCAAAATCAATACCAGAACATCAATTTCAAAGAGTAAATATTCCAAACATTAATTCCACCAAATATTCATATTTCAAAATATTCCAAATTACAAATCAATTAATTCAATCAACTCATTTCAAGAACAAAACTCACATCCTTGATCACACAAAACACCCAATTTTGCATAACACTCAAATCATAATCAAAAGCCTAATTACTCAAAATCAATTAACTTCATAGCCATTATATCATAATTTTTGTAATTAAAATCAAAGATTTAGCTTCTCTTACCTATTTCTCCTTTAAAAATCGACTCAAGCAGAGAGAGGAGACTCAACCCGAAGAAATTTCTCATAACCTAACAAAAATCCCAATTTCAACAGGAACTTAAGAAATTAGAATTTTCAAAGGAAATCCCTTTTCAACAGGAGCGACATGATCGAAAACAAATAGAAAAAGGTGTAGAAAACTATTATCAGATATACCTATATTGATCACCTCTCAGAATCAGGAGCAATGGAAGAGATTGCATCAGATTGTGTCAACCAAACATCAATCATGCAAGTCAAAACAACTCACAAAAAGAGAGATGAATTCGATGGTGAGAGAGATGAAGCCATGCAGAAGAAAAGAAGAATAGAAAAAAAAAGAGAAAAAATAGAGGGAAAAAGAAAAGAAAGGAAAAAAAGGGGGTGAATACTTAGAAAGGGTAACCTTATTTGCACCTTTCCTAAACAGTTTTCTAAAAGCCTCCTGAAATTATATCCAAACATCCCAAACAATATGGTAAAAATCATTCTCACCTCTCCATCCTTTAGTCATCATAAAAATACAAGTGCATAGCACTAAAATGACTAATGAGTTCAACAAATCTCAAATCAATTAGTAATTTAAGTAAAAACTTAAATTTAATTACCTTCACTATTTATTCAATAAATTTATAACATATCAAATAAATACGTCGTTACATAAGTAACCATTCCACTCATTTGCATTGCACCTTTTTTGGTCCAATTGCGCAACAGAATTTAGTAGGAAACCAATTCTTCAATCTTTGCTCACTTTGCCCTGCCAAATGAAAAATGTTGAGTAGTTTTATTCCAAATTATAAATCTCATATATTTCATATGCATTTTATATCCAACATACATAATTTCCATACTATCTATAATCTATATGTATAATCAATAATCTATAATATTATATCATATATTATCTTTACTATTAATAAAAGAAATTCTCTTTTTTTATGTGTTCTTTTTAAAAATTCTACCCTTATACGTATTTGAAAATTAAAAAATAAACTACTTTGTCAAATGGGGATTTGGACCCACAACCTCTCCTTCCTAAAGGTAAATTTTGCCACTAAACTAATCTTATAACCTTAAAAAATATTACTTTAAAATATTTATATTAAATATACATAATTTTTCTACTATTTATAATCTATAATATAATATATATGTATATATATTATATATTATCTATACTATTAAATTATATATTACATGATGGGAATATGATTTTTTAGTGCATATATTTTATAACTATTTTATCCTTCTAAACATTTTATGACTTCTCCCTCTTTTGCCAATATAATTTATTTCATATTAATATATGCACATCTTCACAAGTTCTACCTTATCATAAATCAATTTTCCTTAAATATCATTAACATATATATACATTTCATTTTAAATATTTTTAATAAACATGCAAATAAAAATGGTTATAACGTATTGAAATAAAAATGTGAATACGCAGGCACGATAACACTTGTGTTTTCGCTACTATTACTACTAATAATAATAAATTTAATATTAGCATGATTGGGACATGTTATTACTCAAAACAAAAATCTGTTACAAACATAAATTAAACACATATACCTGGGCTTAATAAATTCTCAAAATACTATTAACTTACTTTTATTTTATTTTCTACTATAGATATCTTTGAAGATACAAAAGTTCATGCAAGCTTTTATGATTCGAATTTTCAATTCAACACCTTTTAGGGGAAAATCACACTTTTCCTTTCTAGAATAGTTATTAGTTAAATTTAGTCAAATTTTACATTAATGAAAAATTTAAATATTCATATGAGAAATATTAGCAACACACTATTTTGAACACAAAGCACATGATTGATTGAAATTGATTGAGAACAATAAATTATGTAGGTTCCACATTTCATTAAATGACCATCTCCCATAATTTCATAGTTTTCAATAAACAACTCATGTGTATCTGAGACTTACCTACACAAGTGTACCTCATAGTTTCTCTCTCTCCTATTGAAAATTTCCAATAACTCAAGAGAAAATTTTTGCATATTAATCCTATTTTTTATTAATGATGCATAAATTTAAATAATTTTTTAAAATCAAATTCATGCATATATATATATATATATATATATATATATATATATATATATATATATATATATTAAAAATAATTGTTCCATTAAATGCTATTTATTATATACTTTAGTACAAACTTAAAAATAAATTTAATACTCAAACCCGATCCATGATATAAATACCTAATTAGTTTTTTAGTAAATTAAATTTATTATAGTTATTCTTGAGTTTAATTTGCACCAATCAAATTAAAAATAATAGTTATATGTAAGTACCTTTTTTAAAAAAACAAATCAAACTTTTTAAACAAATATTATTGCGATTTAAGGTTGAATCAAATATATGCTACTCTAATAAATTAAATTAGTTTTCATCTAACTATCTTAAGACAAGTTTATCTATACTATTAATAAAGGGAATACTCCCTTTTGATGTCTACTTTTCAATATACCTATTCTACCCTTAGACCGATTTTAAAATTAAGAAAATAAACTAATTTGTCATAAGAGGAGCTTGAAACCCATAACCTTTTATTTCCCACACATATACTTTACCACTAGACTAACCTTTAACTTTAAGCAAAAAATTACTTTAAAATATTAATATCCAACATACAGAATTGTCCAATTATATTTGTATGTCTACTTTTCAAAATACATATTCTACCCTTACACCGATATTAAAATTCAGAAAATAAACTAATTTTTCATAAGAGGGACTTGAACCCATAACATATTATTACCCAAACATATACTTTACCACTAGACCAACCTTATAACTTTAGACAAAATATTACTTTAAAATTTTGATATCCAACATACATAATTGTCCAATTATATCTAATTTATACTATTAATAAAGGGATACCCCCTTTTGATGTCTACTTTTCAAAATACCTATTCTACCCTTACACCAATTTTAAAATTAAAAAAATAAACTAATTTGTCATAAGAGGGACTTGAATTCATAACCTCTTATTTCCCAAACATATACTTTAACACTAGACCAACCTTATAACTTTAAGTAAAATATTATTTTAAAATATTGATATCCAACATATATAATTGTCCAATTATATCTATAATGTATAATATATGATATTATATTATATACTATATCTATACTTCTATATTTATACTATGAATAAAGGCAATACCCCTTTTTTATGTCCACTTTTCAAAATACTTATAATTAACTTCTCCCTATTAATATATGCTTACATTTCATGATAAATATTTTTAATAAACATGCAAATATACAGGTGCGACAATATTTTGAGTTATATTCTCACTCTCCTCTTTTCATTTTTTCGTATTCATTGAACATTTGACATATCTGACATGTTTTTATCATGTTATCATAAACAAAAAATATAAAATTAACAAAATATATTTCAAAACATGTCACATAACAATTTATATTTCAAAATATAAAATTTTACAAAAGATATTAAAATAGAAATGCGAATACACAGGCGCTGCTGCACCTGTGTTTTCGCTAGTATAAATAATATAATAAGAGTTTAATTAATATACATAGATACTATAAAAGACTTTTACACTAACGTTCAATTATATTTCTCTATTTATATGACTTTTAAAGTATTGGTTGGTAAAATAAATAAATTTACGATAAATTAAAGATTATGATTGAAAGCTAGTGTAAAATTCTTTACATTATGAGTGCATACTAATTAAACTCATATAATAATAATAACAACATTATGTATCAAATGATAGAAAATGAAAATTAGAATAAAGTAATTTTTATAAAATTATAAGATATTATAATTTTTTATTTTTATAAATTTAGGTCTTAAAAAATAGATATTTCATCATGCATCATAAATATTACATAGTTGTAGAGTATAATAACAGTATATTATTATCGATTCTGATTAATAATGCTATTTTTTTAATTGTTTTAGAATAAGAAATAGTAAGCAGTAACATATGAAAATTCAGTTCACATAATTATGAAAAGTTAGTATCTAATAGAACATACCAGTTTGAAACATATTTTACTAAAATAAAAGTTTTAAACATATTAAAGGATACTAACGGATAAATAATAATTTTATACATATATAAATTTGAGTTTAATTGGTATATATTCTAGTGTAAAAATTTTTACATTGACAGTATATACCAATTAAACTCTATAAATTTTGTCTTTAAGATATAACAAATAATAAAATTAAGCATAAAAAAATTAATAATGACAACAACGATAATATTAAAAACAGTAGACATCTTATTTTATTTGAAAATATTCAATTTATGTTGGTGAATCAGTTAAAAAAATTAAGTCTTTAACAATATTACATAATTAAAATAAATATTTTAAAATAGCTAAAATATCATTATAAAATAATTAATAATGGTAATTTTTAATAAAAAACACAGTGTCTCAATAAAGTTAAAAAGGTTTTTTATAATTATTAATTATAATAAAATAAAATGAAGTATATTTTATATAAACATTACAAGACTATTATTAAATTATTTTATAATTTTACATTTTACAAAATAAAAACGGTATATTCATTTTTATTGTATTTATATTATTTTTGAATTTATATATTTTACATATATATTACAAGAGTACTATTATTATTAATGAAAAGTCATAAACTTTTGAAGACAACAAATATTAAATTAAAAATTTAATAAATGATTTTCCCAATTTTAATATTATTATATTTAATAAAATATTTTATATAAATATATCTAAAATATTAAATGAAATATAAATATAAACAATGTATAATTTAAACGAACAACACAGATTTAAAATCTACTATAAAGTACAGTAGGCGTAGCAAACGTTAAACTTTTTTTTTCCCATAGCATGTGTCATTTCAGCAACAGGGATTGACATACATAGGTAGCAATAATTGAGTTCCTATGAGGATTCAATTATTGATCGTGCAAATGAAATTATTTTGTCTAAAGACGTAAGGAAATAAGGAATTAAATTTTGTTTTATATTAATTAAAGCTGGTCATGAAAGAAAAAAGGAACTAGATAAGAAACACATTTTCAAAGCTTCTTATGATGTTTGTTAGTGTTAATTGTTAAATAGTAGGGGAGAGAAAGAAAATAATGGGCCTCACTTATTCTAATTTATTTCCACTAAAACAGAAGAAGAAAACACAAAAAGCGCAAAAAACTGAAAAACACACCATTATTGTTGGATAATTTAATCCCTCCTCTTTGAGATTGTAAACGTGAATGTTTTTTTTAAAAAAAAGAGTTTTTTTCTTCTTCTTTGTTATTTCTCTCATGTAAATTTATTCATATTCACATCACTTTTTTTATTTACTTAGGATATGTGTCTTTACTCTTTTCATATATTTTTTTAAATGATTTTCTGTTTTAAAAAAAATTAAATAACAAAAAATTGATTGATAGAAGTATCTTTTAAAAGTTATTTTTAAAATTAAACTTTTATTTTATTTTAGAATAAGAAAATGAGAACCTTTATAAGTTGTTTTTAAAATCAACTTGAATTAATTTCAAATACTTATGTTATTCTTTATACTCTCACATCTTCTCCAGCTTCTACTCCTTCAAAATAGTTTTTGAAATTCGTTTAATAATTTTTTAAAAAACTTAAAAATGAAGCATAATCAAACACATCCATAGCCACTTTTCCCAAATCGGGCTTTTTTTTTTTTAAAGGCAAAATAATGTATTTTATTTATATATATTGATGAAACAAAATGTTTTTCCTTTACACCCACAAAATTATAAACTTCCTCGCTAACATACTCCCTTCTACTATATTCCATATTTCATATTTAGGATACACAATCTAGGATTTTCATACCAGTCTAAAAACACACACCCCCTGTTAAACCTAAAGGATTACACTAACCATTTCCATGAAATTACCTTAATGGACATCAATATATCTAAGGACTCCACTGATGACCTATTAAATATATGAAGTTCCTAGATATTCAGATACTCCAACATTCAGCAAGTTAGAATAGATACATATTTCATTGCTTGTATTGGGACGTCAGAGTTAGGCTTATAGATTTTTTATACAACACTGCATTTCCGTATCAACCACTCTAAAATGATCGATCCCAATGTAAAATAAAAATACACTAAGTTTTTTGTTTTTAAAATTTTATAAAAAAAATAACTTTTGATTCTTAAAATTTAAAATTATTTTTTTAATTTTAAAATTAATTTGTTTTTTATATTAACGTTATCAATTTATAAGTTATGATGTATGTTTGGTTATATTGGATGTAAAATTGAAGATTAAAGAGATTATGATTAATAAATAAAGTGATACAAAAGTACAATAACATATCATTAATAGAAGAAGACTAAAAGTGAATTAAGGATTAAAAAACATATTTTCAAATTTTAAGGACTAAAAATAATTTTTAATTAAACGTTAGAAAAAAAAAACTTATATAAATCATGCAAATATTACACTTTCAATCAAATGATTCATTATTTTAGACTAAAACTCATTAAATATATAATTTAACTTAATTGATTTGATATGTAAAAGTAAGGTTAGTCTATTAATAAATGGTTTAAAGTCATGTTGATAATTCTGGATAACTTAATTTGGAATAATTGATTTGAAATGTATAAAAATATTATGAATTTAATATCTTTTACATTAATATTCAATCATAACTTTTTATTTATATAATTAAATGTCAGTATAAAAATTTTTACATTCATAGCTAGTTAATTTGCATTGTCGTATGAACCGATTCTAAACTATTTTGATTGTTTCGAAAAACTTGTTGACGAACATTATATATTTTGAAATCAATAGATCCGGAATGTTAAGATATTCCTTATCACTAGCGTGGGTGGAGTGGTGGTGTTCATTCTGCATATGCTACGTTCAGAGGGTTCTCTCAAGGGCTGCGCTCGCTGGTGGGTGTGACAGCACCGCAGACGACGGAGGAGAGGAGGGTCGTTGCTATTTTGGATTTCTGTCAGGTGCAAATAGCAAACTGGTATGCGTCAAAAGAAAATTCCAAATAGACCAAGGGCTCAAAGCTAAGCAGAATTTCTCCTTACACTTTTATAATTTTTTCCTACACCTCTATAAAAGTAGGAAAAATCTCAAATACCTTAGGTAAAAAATAACTTTAATCCTAGTAAAAAATTTACAAATTTTGTACAAGTTCAGATACGGGTGGGCAGATTTGTTAAAAAAAATTGCAAATTTTTTTACAAGTCAAGACAAGGGTTTCCAGAATCAGTCCGGACTTGTAAAAAAAATTGCAATTTTTTTACATGTCCGGACAGGGGTGTCTGGACTTGTAAAATAAAATTTACAAATTTTTTACAAGTGCAGATAGGAGTGTCTGGACTTGTGAAAAAAAATTTGCAATTTTTTTTATAAGTTCAGATAAGGGTGTCCAGATTTGTAAAACAAAAATTGCAAATTTTTTTACAAGTCCAGACACGCATGTCTGGACTTGTAAAAAAAATTAAAAGTTTTTTTACGTGTCTGGACAGGGGTATCCAGAGTTGTAAAAAAAAAATTGCTAAATTTTTTACATTTCGACTAACTGACGCAAATTTTTATGCGAAGTTGATCCAACAAAACCTTGGTTAATCACACAAGATTTTAATGCAATTCAGTTTGACGATATCTCAACTAATGGTTACGAAATTTTTGCAAGTTTAGTAAGTGTGGATTTTTATGTTTTTATGACGCATTTGCACGACTTTTGTCTAAGGTATACTCGATTGATAAATGTGAGTTTTTACACAAGTTATATTACTTATATTACGCGTCAATGTTTACACAACTTTTGTCCGAGGTATGCTCAATTGATAAATACTAGTTTTTACGCAAGTTATATTATGTGTGAGTGTTTACGTGACTTTCGTCCAAGGTGTTCTTAGTTGTCAAATGCGAATTTTTATACGTTATATTATGCACGAGCATTTATGTGACTTTCATTCGAGGTGTTCTTTGTTACCAAATGCAAATTTTTACACAAGTTATATTATGCATGAGCATTTATGCAAATTAGACTCGACTTATGATCTCAGTAAAGGGTAAAATAATTGAGTCAACCATTGTACACATTTCATTATAAAGTGAGGTGCCTTATTAATACACTAGCATTTAACTAAAGTAAAATTTAAGATGAACAACACTCCACGTCCTTTAAAGAAGCTCCCTAGAGAGATATTATGGCTTGTAGGCCCCATTGTTCAGGTTTTGATGTACCCGAAATGGGTCATCCCATTTGGATACGATTTTTCCTTTGGTATGCTCCTTTCTGGCTTTAGCTCACATTCTCCAAACGAGGTTTCCTTCCTTGAAACTTCTCAGCACGACTTTGTTGTTGAACCTTTGGGCTGCCCTCCTCTTGGAAGCTTTTTCCTTGATTTAGGTTGTATCTCTAAGCTCTTGGGCGAGGTCAAGATCAATCAGCATCGCTTGTTGGTTTTGGCTTGAGTCAAACATCTCATGCCGAAGTGTGGGTTCCCGTATCTCAATGGGGATGACAACATTTGTTCCATAGACTAAGTTGTATGGTAGTCTGGGGAGTGCATCTATAGGCCCATAACACCTCGGCTAGGTCTTCAACCCATTTTTCTTTAGATACTCTTAGCCGTTTTCTCAGCTTGATAAGTATAACTATGTTTGCTGCTTCTGCTTGGTCGTTGGTATGAGGATGTTCTACTAAGGTGTTGGCATATTTAATAAAGAAGTTTTTTAAGAATTCTTCAAAATTTTGGTTCGTGAACTGTGTTTCATTATCAGTGAGAACTATATGGGGTATACCATATTTGCACATGATCTTCCATAGGAACTTTTCACATTTGCTGTCAAGATCCTAGCTAATGGCTCAACCTCTATCCACTTCGTAAAATAGTCAATCTCGACCACCAGAAACTTGCACTATCTTTTGGCCTGTGAGAATGGTCCCAAGATATCCAGACCCCATATGGAAAAAGGCTAGGGTGAGATCAACCTTTGAAGTTTATCAAGGGGAGTTCAGATCAGATTGTCGTATTTTTGACACTTTTTGCATTTCTTGACATAGATCTCAACATCTTTTTACAAGTTTTGTTAATAATACCCTGCTCTCATCACCTTAGCTACTAAAGCATCCGCTCTAGAGTGGAATCCACATATTCCATCATGCAATTCTGTCAGGATGTAATCCCCTTGATCTGAGGTCAAGCACTTCAAAAGTGGGGGCGAAATAGCCCCTTTTGAATAGCTTATCTCCTAGGATTAGGAATCTTGCTGACTGGGTAGTTGGTCTTAAGGCAAGTTTAGGCTTCTAGAAGAGTTTAGCAATTGGGTAGTTGGTCTTAACTATCATCTAGTGACTTTGAAAATAAGGATGGAGTCTTCTTGTTGTCGTTATCAGTGTTAGAACGAGTTTTTCAATCATTTGATAGTAGACTTATGGGCCATGTATAGTGTGGCTAATATAGTACACTGGCACTTGATTAAAGGAGTGGTCTTGAGCTATGACGACACTAATTGCTTCATCCAAGAGAGATAGATATAGGAGGAGATATTTTCTGACCTCGAGTTTCGGAGTATAGAAGGTGCAGCAAATACACTTTCAGATTTTGGAAACTCGCTTCATATTCTTTGGTTCACTCAAACTTATCATTTTTATGCAGCAATTTGGCCATTGGCCTTGTCTTCTCAACTAACTTTGGTAGGAACCTTGATAATGATGGCAACCTCCCTACTAGTCTTTTCACATCTTTTTTATTCCGGGAACTACTCATGTCGATAATAGGTCCACACTCGTTAGGATTTACCTCAATACCTCTTTGGGATAGCATGAAGCCTAGGAATTTTCCACCCTTCACCCCAAAAACACATTTTTCCGGATTAAGCCACATGTTGTATTTCCGAAGTGAGGCAAACGTCTCTTCCAAGTCGGTCTTATGGTTGTGGTACCTTTCAGATTTGATCATCATATCATCCGTACATACTTCTAAATTTCTGCCAATTTGATCTTGGAATACCCTGTCCATTAACCATTGTTATGCTACTCCGGAATTCTTGAGCCCAAAAAGCATCACATGATAGCAGTAATTTGCATTGTTAGTGATAAAGGCAGTCTTATCTTCGTTATGAGGAAACACCCATATTTGATTGTACCTAGAATATGTGTCAAGGAAACTCAAAACTTGGTGGCCGATAACGCCATCAACAAGTCGATCTGTGCTCCACAAAGGGTAGCAGTCCTTTGGACAGACCTTGTTTAGGTTTGTATAGTCGGTATACATGCACCACTTGCCATTCGATTTGAAAACCATCACTACATTTGCAAGCCATGTCGTATACAGGATTTCTCAGATGAACCCGACTTTCAGGAGTTTGTCAGCTTGTACCAAGGTTGTTTTCCTCTTTGCCTCTCCCACTTTCCTCTTCTTCTGTGAGATAAGTTTAGTTTGTGAGCACATAGATAATTTTTGGCATAGAATCTTCGGGTCAATCCTGGCATTTTGGCAGTTGTCCATGCAAACAACTCAACATTTTTCCTAAGAACATCACAAATCATGACGTCGCCTTCTTCAGTCAATTTTGCCCCTATGTTAGTTGTTTGGCTTTCACCTTTCAGCAGAAAGGTTCGAGTGCTCTCGAATGGTTCAACTTTGGTGGTATCTTCAACTCTAGAGTCTAGGTCTACCATAGCTACCATGTCAGCCAGAGGTTTCTTCGGTGGGTCCGAATGGTCATTCATGGGAAGTATCTTCAGGTTGGCCAGGTAATATTCTCGAGCTGTCTTTCAATCTGCAAGGAAGGTAACGACTTCTCCTTTTGTTGAGGAGAACTTCATAGCAACATAGGGCATTGAAACTATGGCCCCCAGTTGGTTGGGTGACAGTCTCCCTAACAAAATATTGTAAGAGGTATTGGCATTCACTATGATGTAGCAAACAAAAACGGTTTTGTAGTTTCAGCCACCGTTACCAAACTTCTTATATAGATTCACATATCCTTGGGTGTCTACTCGCTCCCCCGAGAATCCCACTAATTGGTAATTGAAAGGTCAAACAAAGGTCTCAAGAATCCCAAGCTCCTTGAAGGTTGATCAATACATCGGTAAAGCTGTCCTGATCCACTAGCATTTTCCAAACTGCAAAATTGGCCACTGACATAGCACCATTGGATCATCATGTTGTGGATCTATGCCTTGGAAGTCTTTATTAGTGAAGGAGATGATCGGGTAGTGTGGATGACATCGAGTTGATCTTGAGGAGATGACGTTGACATTTGAATGGCTCGCAAATATCTCTTCTGAACTGAGTTGTTTACTCCACCTCCAGCAAATCCCCTAACTATAGTATTAATGACCCCTCTTAGATGGGGTCTTCTTGTGGTGTCGGTGATTATCCCTACAGTCTTGGTCTTGAGGTCTCCCTTTCTCTTGGGTCCTATCTCTACTAAAGTCTTGGTGATTGTCCCCGCGTTTATCTCTTTTTCGGTCGTCTCTGCCAATAAATCTTCGTAAGTGTCCAACTTGAATCAATTTCTCAATTTTGTACTTTAGTGTAAGACATTCATTAGTGGGAGGACTATAATTTATGTGATATCGATAGTGCTTACTATAGTTAGCCTTCTGTGGCGTAGGGAGCTTCTTCAGAGTAGAAATGAGCTCTGAAGCGAGAGCTTTGTCAAGTATCTTAGCTTTGTTCATGATCAACAAGGTGTAATGAGCGAACTGAAGTGGCTTAGGCTCGCGAGAGCAATCTCACTTTCTCTTCACCTTTCTATCTTCACTTTGGTCCTTCTCAAATTGCTCAACTCGAGTCTAATTACGGAACTCAATGAGCTCTTCCATTTGCATATACTTATCTGTTCTCTTTCTCAACTTGTCCATGCTTGTGGTGGGTTCTTGCAAAGTTTTCTGGGAATTTTCCAGGTCAACGTGCAATTATCATGCGATGAAGGGCGATCTCAGGGTTGAGGATTCTTACATTTATGGAAACTTTGCCAAATCAATCAATAAAGGCTATCAGAGGCTCTTTCTCCTCTTGTCTAATGCCTATTAATCCAATGAATGTGAGGTGACGAGGTTGACTGGTAACAAATTGTATTCTAAACTTAGTAGTCAAGGTTTCAAAGCAATCATTGGAATTGGGTGGGAGTCTAGTAAACCAACTCAATGCCCCTCCCTTTAGTGAAGTCAGAAATACTCTGCATAGAATTGCATCATCCATAGTGTACAAACCTACTTGGGTGATATAGACATCCAAGTGCTCATCGGGTCGGTTGGTCCATCATAATGGTCTATGATAAGTGGTTTCCAATTGACTGACAAAGGCACATCCATTATGGCATCTAGAAATAGATGATGTCAAGGTGGGACCGCAATTGCATTTTGACCTCGGATCCAAGAGGTCACTATTTGTCGAGTTCTAATTGACTTCGGGATGGTTGGCTAGACTCAACAGTGTACTGAGTTGCTCGGGAGGGTCAGTATGTACTCTCACCAGCATCTTTAGATGGAATCAACTAACTTTTGATATCTCTATTCTCTTTCGTCAATGGTTCTAGCTCTTCTTCATTGCACTGCCTCATCCTCTCCATCTCATCTCAAAGTTGGGTGATCAGGACATTAGGATTAGTATCCTCAGACATTTCTTCGCTAGGAGATGTTGTGCACTTTGTCTGATAGGGGTTAACTTCTTCTATTACTCTTCTTCAAGTGGTGACCATGTGGTCTAGGGAATAGTCCTATCAGGCCCCACAGTGGGTGCCAATATTCTTGTCTCAAGAACCAAATATAAGTGTTCGATTAGAGTGGGGTCTGGGATGAGGTCTACCAAGTCCGAGATGATCCTTTGTCTTTGTGCTCAAGTCCAGGGAGGGATGATCTGCACAAGTCACTCCGACGCTCAAATCAGTATTTAGCTGAGGTCAACTCGGAGCTAAGGTAAGAAGCAATATATGCAGTAACAACAACCTTTACCTGTTGACTTACTTGGTATTTATAGGCAATGGTATCAGTTGGGACCCATCAACCTTGATTAATGAATATCGAATGACATGTTAATCATGTTTAAGTTGGTTAATTATCGTTTTAAGCTAATTCCTCATATTAATCCGTTGTATTTCTGTTGCAGTTACATTCCAGAATTAAGGTCGAGACGACCTCGATTCGAGATAACCTCAGCAAGAGACCTCGGTCTCATACAAATACAATCTAGGATACTGTAAGAACAATAGTAACCAGCGTGAACATTGACTACCCTAGCCAAAACAAAACATGAGCTACCAAATTAGTTTAGAGAAGGATTAAATACAAAATAAAAAAGTTACTTTGCATTCGATATCTTAATTTTACAACATTATTTTGATATCATTTTGAAGAGGGATAAAATAACTTTTGACTTTAGTGGTATCCATTATCTTTTTGTTAGGATCTTTTTAATGTTTCACATATTCTTACATTATTAACTAATAGCGTGATTTTGCTTCTCTATGTGCTGTCAAATAAATATGTATATAAATGACATGAATTTTGTTAGAGAAAGATTAATTAATTCTACAACTATATTTAACATTTTACCGGTATTAGAGTATGTGTCACTCACATTGTACACATTCTTTTAGAGTTTGAATGCCATTACCTAAGGATGACAATTTACAAAGCTTGAGAACAGAACAGTGTAATTTTACCAAAATAGGAGGGGAGCTTTGTATGTGTCGTAGAGTAAAAAAAACATAAAAAATTTGTGTAATTAGACGGAGCTTGATAGAGTTTTAATATAATTTGTTCGTTTATGATTAATAATAAGTTGTTTCTTATTATATATTTTTTATTTATGTACATAATTTCACTATATTAGTAGTTTATATATTTTATTTTAACTTTTACGTGTCGACATGTGAGTTTCGACTGAAAGGTGAAATAATGATTTGAAAATTAGAGAGAGTTGCTTCCAATATATATTAAGGAAAATATAAAAAAAAAATTAAAAAAATGGTTTGTGAAACCGGATTTTAAGTTCAGGAGTCACCACCGATCTATATTTAAGTCTCTTTTCTAGTATGTTATCTAACCTAAGGGTAGCTCCCTTGTTATCCTGCCTAAGGGTGTCTGTTTTCTTTTAGGCTTCCACCTGTCTACCTATTATGTTTTCACTTTAGACATTCACCTTTTTTCTTTTTGCAAATTGTAGTTAGTTGAACATGTCATGCAATCATTTTGTATGATTTATGTTTGATATTTCTTTTGTTTAAGTTCATGTTATTTGCAACGAGCTTAGTTTTGTAATTATTTATTGTAAAATATAAGTTAACAATGTCATTCCAATTGTAATTACTTGCTGTCAACAGTTAACCAAGTTATTGTAAAAATTAATATAACAGACAACCTATGGGTACACATGAACCCAAAAATACTGGATAGAGATGAAGATGAGGACTAAAATTTCAAACTTGTTTCTTTTATATCTAAACCTAAACCTATCTTGTACTTTTTGGGGTCGGCAACAATGAGGGCCTATAACATCCCAAGAAATACAACACTACCAATACCCTTATTGTCATACACATGCTTAATACATCCATTTGCATATAAATTATACTCAAGACACAAAAACAACCAAACAATAACAAAAGTCATATACTGAACAGCTCGTCCAGTAGGACATGTCGCCCATCGGGACATAAGGTATCTTGGCCAATGATAGGTGTGGTCCAACAAGAGGTCTCAACAATGATTTTCCAAAGAAAGATTTTCACTCAGCGAGAGGTGTTGCTGGGCGAAAAAACAAACAAAATATTGGCAGATAAAACTTTACATTGAGCAAAACTTGTCAATGGATGCAAAGCTAAAGTGCCTAACAGTGGCAACTTTGCGCTAGGCAAGACCTATCACCTAACTAGCCTCTGAAAATGCAGAAATCAACAAAAACTGCTAAACTTGTTTAGGAAACATTTCACACAAGCATATTATACATATCAACTATCATATTCTACCTGCTACTTACATTCATACATCAACCTTGTCATGATCATAGTAGTATATAATTACATATACAATATTCCTTATGCAACATGTCTTTAAATAGCTTAAGCAAAATTTTATACTCTAGAGTGCCCAAAATCATAGTACATATATAAAACTAAACTATCACAGCTTTTCAAAGGATTCCATCTACCACAACTTCCCCTTTTACTCTTAGGAATTCTGACCTTCCATATTATTCTTGTCATCTACTCTTGTATATAACATGATCATTGCATTCATACGTAAAACACGTACAAGCCAAGGTAAGCTTAAAGAACAAGAATTTTCCTTAATGAAAATACACTACATTTGTACACTAAATCATCAAATAATCAAAGACACTTATATTCCCTCGGAACATAAGTCATCAATATACATAATCATGACTCGACACTTTCCAAAATACACACATTGAGTTTAGATACCAAGGTGACTCATTTAGACTTCATTTTTCAATAGACGTCTAGCATCGATTTAACCTGTATGGACAACTAGTTAGGTCCAAGCAATATCCATTTAATACTTCCAACTGATGTCTGACTTCCTTGGTATGTATACAGACATTCAATTGACTCTCAACTTGTGTCTAACGTCGCATAACCCATACATACAACAGTTGCTATTTGAATACATCCTTTCAATGTAAAACACAAGATCACAAAGACCTCACAAATATCCCTAACTCAATGTACTACACATAGAGATTTGTTACCCCTCATAACAACCCACCATACAATTCACAAATCATCATTACAATACTCATTCAAATCAATACATGCAATATTTAAAAAACATTCAAATCATAATTCAAACCATAAGTTAACCACACAAGACATCCAATTCCACACATCACTATAATCATATTCAAAATCTTAGTTACTCAAAGTCAATTAACTTTGCAACTACTAAATTGTAGTTTCATGAATAAAAATCAACAATAAAGTCTCCCTTACCTATTTCTCCCTTTTAAGATTTAAAGATAGAGAAAAATCCACCTGCAGAAAGCACTCAAAACCTAATCAAATCCCAAACCAAGAAAGAATCTAAGAAGAAATGGGATTTTAAATAAAATCTCCCTTTAATGGGAATGATTGAACTAGAAAAGAACGAAAAAAGACTTGAAAAATTAGGATAAGATTTACCTATGATGGTCAGCTCTCAAAGTCAAGAACAATGAAAGAGATTCGTCGAGTTCCTTCAGCCAGAAGGTCCACATGCAAGGGAGAAGGTTTGGAAGAAGAAAGAGATGAGAGAGAGAGGTGAGGAAGACAAAAGGAAAAATGAAGAAAGAGAGAAGTGAGAAAAAAAAAGGAAAAGAAAAAAAGACTGAAACTATGCTTAACTATTCTAGTTTCTTAATTGAAATTTTCTCACAACTTAAATTCCAAAGTAATTCTAACCTAAACATATATATTAATATATATATATATATATATATATATATATATATATATTTTGTCCTACCTTGAACTAATTCCAATAAACTTTCCTAATATAATTAACTTCTCAAAACAATACATTATCAATATAAATAACATCACAATTCACTTTTTCAATTAATTTATTAACCATAGCCAAAATTAAATTTAATTTCTTTTTTTATTTAATTCACATGCTTTTTACCTATTATTAAAACTAGGATCTTAATGGGTGAAATCCGTTCCACTCTACTCTGTTACCATCATGTCTTTCATCCATTAAAAATAGGGTGGGGTTGGTTAGTCCTTCATATTTAGGATGAACCAAATAGTTTGGTATGTCCTTGCCATTATACAGGTGAGTGGATCAACTTGCCAAATTTAAGAATTTTTTTAAAATATTTTTGTTGTTGTTTTTTATAAAATAATATGAATTTTAATTTTAACAACAAATTTTTATTTTTTTGAAAAAATCATAATTTTACAAAACTAAATGAAAAAACCACAAAAAAAAGTTAATATTGCATCATTGATTTTATTTTTTTGACAAGGTCATTATTTTACATAAAATAAATAACCAAGTCACGATTTTATTTTGTTAACAAAGTTATTTTTAAAAATTATACATAATAATTTATATTATGGTTTGATTATTATAATTATTTTATTAATTTATATAAATATATATTTTTTAAAAATAAAATAAAATATTGACAAACATACTAAAGCAGGTTGACATTCAATGCACCACCCCATGTAATCAAAATTATCCAGCCATAAGTTAGTCATGAAATTATGATGCAAATTGTTGGCCACCCTACTCCTTTTGATCCATTAGCTACCGATTTTCCATCTTGGACTTTATCTATTAATGGAGAATTTTCTGTTCAGTCTGCCTTGAGTGCCTTCACTATTAGTAATAGGAACTATCAGGAAAACAATGTTTCTTTTAGCTGAAAAAATGTTTTCCATTGGGAGGGTCCTGAACGTGTTACAACCTTCTTGTGCGTGGTTATTCATGGTGGCCTAATAACCAAACAAAAGAGGAAGATGTGTGGTTTTGTTGATGATGATTCCTGTACTTTTTGCCATTCAGGGGTGAAAGATGTGATGCATATTCTAAGAGATTGCTCATTTGTTGGTAGGGATATTAATTCATGCTACGGTCTCATTTAAGTTAAAAGTCCCTTCAACTAAACATAAACTTAACACAGTTTGATTTAGTTTTTTTTTTATAGGCTTTTGTTTGCTTTGAATATAAATATTAAATCTGAACTAGATCAAACCCATCCATTTCGGTTTGGTTTGAATTGGTATAATGTTTCTTTATATAAAAATAATTTGTTAAATCTTAATTTTTAAAAGTAGAGATAAGATACTTATGTCATGACCCTAGACAACATTATAGAAGAAAATAAAAATAACCAAATTTATGTCAAGTAATTATAATAAAAGCAGTGAATGAAAAAAAAAAAATCAAGTTAGTTATAATATAAAAAATAACATAATTTTCAATTTGATAAGATAGCCAAGAGAAGTTACTAATAATTAAGTATAACCAAATTGTCCAACTAAATAAATTGGGCTTCAATAAGTTATTAAAAGAACTAGAGATTCAATTTGGTTTGATTTTATTTTACTTATGAAAATAAAAAAAAAAATCAAACTAAACTGCAAAAAAATTACTACGGTTTTTTCATTTGTAGATTTTTTCGGCACTTATATTTTTGTTTGGTCTAGATTATATTACTTTAAATTTGAACATCCCTATTTGCTAGATTGGTTTGGAAGTGTATTGTTGATTCTCCTCTTAATCCAGATTTCTTTTCACTTAATCTGCATTGGCTGCATATGAATCATACTCCAAATTCGTGTTTTAGCTCTACAGCATCTAATTGGCATTTATTGTTTGGTTTTACACTACTTTTACTATTTGGATTCTTTAGAGATCTAGGAATGAGCGAATTTTTAATGGTAGCCTTCCCTCATCTTGTTCTCGCAAACATAGGACCCTTGTTGATTTGCATGAAAATTCTAGTAGACAGAGTTTTAATTTGCCAACAATCTTTTGGTTGGAGTTCTCCTATTGAATACTACTTAAAAGCTAATGAAGATGATTCGCTTACTAGAAGAGGGTATACTGCTGCATGTGGTGGACTCATCAGAAACAATTTTGGTTCCTGTATATTGGACTTTTCCTGTAATCTTGGCTTTGCTACTGTATTGCATGCTATTTCTATTATTTTGGAGTTGGCTTAGAACTATAGTATAAGGAAATTGAGGTAGAATCTGATTCTGCAGTGAGTGTTGTTCTAATTAGCAATACAGTTCATCAATCGCATCATTATGCTACAATTCTGCATAAGATCAGTATGCTTTTACCAAGGGATATGCAACAAGGTAGCTGATTACTTAGGGAATTATTGTTTTCATTCTCCTTCTCCCTTTTGTATTAATCTTTTATGTTATGATATGCTGGATATAACTTCTCCACATGGAATAAGTTTATAATTGTTTTAATGCTGTCCTATTTAATAAAAAAAAAAATACACAAACCACTCTGGCATCATATGAATCACTAACATATTGCTAATCCATGATATGACTTGCAGCAAATGAACAATTTACCTAAAAAACACCACTCTAGGCCACTCCAAAACGCTTATAAACACCAAAACTACTAACTGTTGTATGCTCTTTCTATACATTTGAATCATTGCTCTGTTAACTTCTACTCCTGCTGCAGGTATAGGACAAAACCACTAATGCTGCCTCCATATGCTTCATCAACACCTGGTCAACGAGTAACAAGGAATTTAATCTTTGTAACTATTTCAATCACAAATATACACAAACTCCTCATTCAACGGATGTTTGGCTTGGATCTGCCATGCACAGTTGTAGTCAAAGTAAAGCAAAAAGAATCATTTTTTTTAAAGATTAGAGAATCATCTTGTGTTTTAAATCTTACTCTCTCACATACACCCTCGCGCGAGATTCACCTTTCACTATGCAGCTCATTGGTCCCATCACCACCTACAACCTTTTGTCACCTCCAATAAAAGTATAAAGTGGAAATTAAAACACTTGCAAAAGTTTTGCACACTTTTAACGAAAATAAAGTTACATTGTAGCATTGATGATCATTTTTCTTTTCCTTTCTTTTGATGAACATCATCTTCATTATTTGCTTTGAAACCAAACAGCCAAATTCCAAGTAAAACTTTTCACAGAATACGGGAACTTACATTCGAATGTTTTAACCCTTCATCATCTTGGTTCATTTCTTTTACTCTAAAATGTGTCTATTGTTATTCAAATTTTAGTACATAAAATATCATTGTCACATTCAGCAAGCTGCCAATGTAGGTAAATAAAATTATATAATTGTTGCAACAAAAGCAGCAAGCAACATAGTAGCACATTCAGCCCATATTACTAGTGTACGGACCATGTTGATTCCATGGACCCCACAAAAGGGATTCATTAGCCCATGGACTTCTGGGCTGATGTGGGGCCCAAATAAGACACCTAACAAACAAATCTATGTCCGAATTATGGACAAAATTGTCCTTGGCTCTTTTGTTTTACAGAAAGAAAAAAGTGAGTGAAGTGGTTGGCCATTGTGGATTGAGGATAGAAATCCAATAAACAATAAACAAGCAGGAAGAAAAGGAAGCTAAAGTGAAAGTACTACTTGGCCTTGTTTTGGGGGTTTCTGACCATTTTGCTTTTGAATGAATGATGAAAGTTTTTGGTGCCTTCTGATGCCGACATAAGCTGCATTTGGCTCAAAGTTAGAAGGCATGCAGATGCAGGAATGGCATCTGTTTCTGCAGTGAAAACAGAAAAAAGACACACATTCTTGGCATCAGTGTAACTATTCTCAGTATTCTCGACAAACACAAGCTAAAAATAAAAATAGATAAAATACCAAGTTCATATTAGTTCAACTTAAAACTTACTCAAGTCCTTACAAGTTACAATTCAATACCATGTTACAGTTTGTGGGGCTCTAACCCTTTGATCCATTCTGATTGAGGTAAAGATCTCAAGGCTAAAGCCTGAGTGTCCTTAAAAAGCATGAATCACTTTTCTGCAACAAATAGTAATTTTAGGACATTTATTAATATACTGAAAATCGAGCAAATAAAAAAACACAATAATGGCATTCTAACATTGTCACATTAGACTTTTCTATCCAAGGAGAAACAAAGTTCTTAACAAGGTTGCAGTTTTATCCATTATATAAGGGGAAAACTGTTTGTTGCCGTTTTTGTCCATCCACTTCTTTGATCACAAAGCTATGTATAAAGTTAAAGGCAAAAAAATTAATTTGATACCTTATATGACCCTCTCTGTAAAAGGCTTTCAATGTCTTTGCTTTTATGTTTGCCTGATACATGACACTGTGACAGTGAAATTGACATGGTTGGTAGAGGAAGATAATTAGATTCCTTTTATTTTTGTTTTTGAAATATTTTTACCTTTCAAATTAAGTTTACCATATATACGAGAAAAATGGGGATTTGGATTCTCTATATTGTTAACTTTGCTAACTTAGATTATTTTAAATTACTACAATAATTAAATAAATTTTAAAAAATAAAAAAATTAAATAATTATAATAATTTAGAATGAACCAAACCCAAATTGAATTATAAAAGGTGGGCCTATAATTATAAAACTCAGCCTAACAAAAGTGAATTCAAATTTGACTCTATTAGTTTAAAATTTAATAATAATTTTTATCATGATAATATTAAATTTATGAAAAGTTATATTACATTATTTAAATTGATAAAAAATAATGGGAACATTATGGAACATTAATTTATTATATAATTAGTGATATCAATTTTAAGTTTTGAGTTTATAATTATATTAAATAAGTACTTAGATAATTTTTTTTGTTGAATTAGATAAAGAGCTTTGTTGTTTATATATAGTCTTATCTAGTTTAAACTGAATTAGAAAATAAAATTTTGAAAATAAAATACACTCATAATCAAAGAATTAAAAAATATATAGTTGAAATTTAATTGGTTAATATATATATATATATATATATATATATATATATATATATAAAGAAACTGTTACTCAATTTACATTTTCAATAAATTTTTAAAAAATTGAAACAAAGAGTATAGCATATATAAGGAATTAAAATATTATTACTCTGCAATAATATTTTTATTTTGTAAATAATCAACAAATATTACTTTATTTTTATTTTATTTTATATTTTAATAGTTATACAGGAAATAATAAAAATATTATTTTCACTATTTTTATAAAACCATTTTTGAACAGAAACTATATTTATAATTATTAATAAATATAATTAAACATATTTTTCCTAAACTAAACATGTTTTAGTTAATTGAGGTCGATCACTCTTCCATTCTGCTTAATTTCCATAAAAGAATTTTAATTTTGGGGTATGTATGTCTAATTCATTGCTTTTGCACGCAAGTAGAAATGTGAGAAGGGGGCTTGTTAACAAACAATAGGTCAAATTGATGTTTAGGTCATATGATTTTATTAAATTCCTAAATAGGCATTATATCTTCATTAATTATATTTAATTAAATAGTTTCAAGAATTTTAATTAAAATTTAGTAAATTTTAAAATTTTTTAACATTCTTAAAAGTCGGATGTTAAACTTTTCTTAAGTATTTAGTAGGTTTTTCTATATTCATTTATGTTTATTTTGTACTAGGTTTAATATAATATATCAATAAATCTTTCTTTTAGACTTTTTTTTCAATCTCTTTTGTTAACGAGTTATATCCTTTTCTCTCTATATTTTGTTTCTATTTTTGGTTGTAAAGAAGTGAGGAATAAAAAGTTATTTAATGCAGAAAAATGAGAATAAAGAAAATATTTTTTTATTTCACTATAAAAAAAATATGTCGGCTTCAACCTTTTTTTTTTTAATTACTTGAAAAACAAAAAAGTGGTAATTCCAAAACTACCCTTAGTTGGGGTGGTCAAATATATAAAATGTCACAAAAAAGCATTATTTTTTCTATCCTTTATTATTTTAAAATTTTTTGTATGAGAAAATAATCACTTTATAAATTCAAAATTTCATCTAAAAAAGATACTTCATAAGTCAAGAGTTTGAAATATAAAACTAGTATATAAAGTTAAAAAATTTATATATAGTGGTACTCGATTATATATTTTTTCTTGATATGAATTTTTTGTAATATTATTGTGATTAATTTTAACTAATTAAAAATTATAAATGTAAGTGAGATTTATAAAAAATGTGAACAAAGAAAAAAAAATTGTTGGTAAAAGAACAATTAATAAATGTATAGATAATTTGTAATTGTAATTACTTTAATTTATAATTAATTTTTTTACTTTTTCATATAATTTTTTTCTGAATTAAAGAATTTTAACGTTAAAAGTATGTTTTATGTTTCTTTTTTTTTTACTATATCTTTTTATTTTGTTAGCTTTTAGGAATATGAAAATTTAATTTTATCCATAATATTTATTTTCTTAAAATCTGATGATTAAGATTAGTGACTCATTATAATCCTTGTATTTTAAGAAAATAAATTAAAATTTAATTAGTATACACGGTCAGTGTAAAAGATTTTTACGTTGACATTCAATCATAACTTTTCATTTATGTGACTTTTAAAGTAGTAAAGTCAACAAATTTATCATAAATGAAGTGTTGTGATTGAATGTCAGTGTAAAAATTTTTACACTGTATACCAATTAAACTCAATAAATTAAGATGAAAAATAATTAAATTTTTTAATAGTAAGTGGATGTTATGTATATTTTTTGACTCAATGACACAAAATATTATATATCTAATTAGTTTAACGAGATTATATAATGCAAACGATCATAGACTGTATTAAAGTGTTTTTTTTTTTCTGTGTTAAAGTATTATGTTAATCTTTCTGCTAATAAATCTATTAAATATGTGCTACCTATTTATTTTCTGTAATTTTTTTTTCGGAGCAGTGGATATAAAACTTAAAAATATGATCATGTGGTTTTAAAATTTAACATAACAGTGTGCATATATATTAATACTACTATGTCCATAAAAAAAAAAAATGATCCTAGGTAGTGAGAGAGAAAGCATGGTTGTTCTCTATGGCCTTGTATTTAATTTACCTTGTTAGCAAGATTGCGCATGAGATGGAGTACCCAGTTTGGATTGCATGCCTTGATGGATGTATGGGAAATGTTAACAAGTGTTGTCATATTTTAATGGCAAAAGGCCACAAACTGTTAATGCAATTATTATGCCAACTACAAGTGCAGGCAGAAAGGTAGTAAAAGGTTAGAAGAAGAAACAATTATCCACATCTATCCATCATGAATGGAATTGCAGGCGTGCATTGGCAAACAAATAGAAAATTCACATTAAAATAATGATGGTTTTATCACATTAATATTAATAAAGAAGATCTTTAACTGCGACAAAAGGACATAAATGCTGCGCATATGTGGTTTTAATATTACTCATGGCAACCTAGCTTGCTTCATCATATTGGGTGACATTTTAATATTCCTTTAACCATAATCCTTCAATTCCCTCACGTGCATGTACATCACTTCCCACTTTCACACTTCTCTCTAGACTCTAATCCATCTCTTTCTTTAAACATTCCCATGCTTGCTCACTCTGCATGCCTCAATGTCACATACACACGCCTGTTATGTTACCCTGCACATAGCTAGAGATATAGGCTAGAATTAGTTCACATATTTTATCATTTTATTCAAGTTTTACCTTCACCTACACAGTACATTTTAACCCTTCTTGCCCGCTCCAAAAACAAAAAAAAAAAAAACACAATACACATTTTAATCCTTGAAAGTAATAGATATTTACAATTAGATCTTTAAAAAATGTTTTTTTGATAAATTAGTTTTTAATGATTATTTGATTGTATAAATTAGTATTTAAGATGTTTTAGATATTACTTTTTAAATACTTTAAAAAGTTATTTAGATAAGATTTTAGGGACTAATTTCTATTAATTTATTTGAAAAAAATTTTTAGAGTTAAGTGCTAGCTGGTACTTATATGACGTTCGAATTCTTTATCGTCACAATCTAATGACTAAATTTTTTAACATGGTTGAGATTTTATGGAGTTACATATCCATTTGCACTAATATATTTTAAGTAATAGAATAATACTTAACTATTTTATAAATTTATTCTTGTACTTATATCTTTTGAGATTATTGTAGATAAATTAAGAAATATATAATGCAATTGAATATTATTACATTTAAATTAAAATGTCCTTATTTAATCACTTATTTTTCCTGCTTAAAATACTACCGGTGGATATTAAATAGATGTATATTTAACAAAAAAACATTAATTATACTCTTGAATTTTAAAACATTAATTGTTATGAAAAAAAAAGGGTAAAGGAGCTTAAATATCTTTTTAAGAGAAAGAGGTTTACATGAAAACTTACTTTTTTTTTATAGGACTTTTAAAGCATTTATCAATAAAAATCATAAAAAATCATAAAATTAATAAACTTATCATAAATAAAATGTTGTAATTGAAAAATAATATAAAATTTTTTTATACTATCAATGCATAAGTATTAAACTCAGTTAAATTATGTGTTTTAATTTTACTACTTAAACTTTTAATTTTTGTTATTTTAGTATTAATTTTTTTAAAATTTCAAATTAGCACTGTACCTTTAAGAATTTTTTTATGAGGTAACTACAAAAGTATTACAAAGTTAAATCCACGTCATTTAATGTTTTTAACTCAACATTCATATGCCTTTTTCAAAAATATTTTTTTTCTAGATGTCAAAACACGTAATTTTATATATATTAAAAAGAAAAGAAAAAATATTAATGCAAATTTTAACTCTACGAAAATAATATTTTAAAAGTTATAAATAATTTTTTTTTATAAAATATCATAAATAAAAAAAGTTATAATTCAACACTGCTATAAAACTTTTGTAAATATTAAACTCTATTTAAAATGTATTTAAGCGGCTAAAACACTGAAAATACGAGACGGAGAAGGTACAATCAATCTCAAAAGCAAAGTATGACTTATCAATTCAAAAAATAAGGATAGTGTAATAGCCAATAATAATGCGCATGAAGTATAGCAGGCACTCCATTTTTTATATCCCGTCCAATCCTGGCCTCTTGTATTATCCACATAAATAATTATTGTTTATTCCACGAATATTTTTATTCAAGATCAAGAAGGAAGAGAGATAAGCGATCTTCAAGTGTTAGGATTAAAGATTGTTTCAAGTTAATTCAATTTTCTCAGGTTTAAAGTCAGAAAATGCCACTACATGAAATATAGTCGAAAAGAGAGTTTTGTCATTTTATAATAATTCTAGTCAGTTTTATATAAAGATTAAAGAAGACACCTGCTTTCATAAAGAGAAAGATAAGGAGCTTTGTTTATATACTAATACTTATTTATACTTTTCTTCTGCCAAGTACATTAATTAATGGCGATTCTACGTTTTCATAGTTCCTTTTTTTTGGCACTTGAACTCGTGTGTATACTTTGGGGCATAAATCATATTTGGTTTGAAGTTTATGTTCATTGCAAGGGCGACAACACATGCAATATGTATTGTAACTTTTTTTGAATAATTTTTTTTTTATACGGATATGATATGAAGATGGCATTATTATTGAACAAAGTTTTGTACCATGGCGTTTCCAACTAAATGATATGGCTTTAACATGGTAGAACCTTTTAGCATACCAAACATCAAACAATCAGTTGTCACTGTATGAGGGATGAATGAGTAGTGCTTTGCCGAGAATGGCGATGTCTTTGTATGGGTTTTCACGTGATGGGGGAAAATGTTAAAAATTGAAAGGTTAAATAGGTTCATTATTTATATGAAAGTTGAAGACTATGGTAATGGTGGGTCATCTATGAATGTACACGCAACACACAATGAGCACCAGTCACTAGTCACTATTGAGAAGTGAAGAAGGGAAAACAAAAGAAGGAAACATTGAAATGGGTGGTGCAATGGAACAGTGCAATATTGGGATGTGTTGTGTCTGTGGAAAATATGGCCCCACCACACGCACTTCCCCTTTGGGAACTCAAGTACTCCACCACTACCAATAATCTCAAACATGCCCCTTCCTTGTCCACTACCACCACCACAACTGAAACACACCCACATTATTTTAGGCCTTAGTGACAAAAACAAATCCCAAAGCCCCAAAAAAGGAACCACTATATATTGCCCATCATCCTCATCTTTGTCCTTAATCCACTCATCAAAATAACCATGTGTCTATGCACCAACAAATTAAACATGCCCATACCTCCTAACAAAAACAAATATAAATGATTTAAGGCTTCATCACTTTGATTTTATTTTTTAGTTTTTTAAAAATTATTTTATGAAAGAAGGTAAAAAAACTTATTTCATAAGTGTTTCTTGAAAAATATTTTAAAGATGTAAAAAAAGAAAAAAAAAATTGTACATATGTATGAGAGTGTCATTCTCTCTATATTTTTAATTTTCAAAATAAAAATATTAAACTGAAAGGTAAATAAAAAAATTCATAAAACTAAATTGATGGAAAAACCTTACTTTGGTATGTCCTTAAACTCTTGCACCAATAAAGAAAAAAGAAAAAGAAAATGTATATAAAGTCACTTAAAAACAATGTAATTTGGCTTAAATTAGTAAGATTTTATTCTCTGAAATATTCAATACATCTTCAACAACGTTGTGGAATATTTAGCAGTGTTGTAGTTGATTCACTAAAGTTTTGTATACTTTACGTACAACTCTTACAACAAGGTGAGATCAATCAAAGGAGTATGCATGAAACAAGTGTGGACCAAACATGGTCATCAACACACCTTCCACATGTTCTAAAGTTTTGTATGAGAAGTTCTAAAGTTTCACATGTCATATTAGGATTTTGGAACATATCTCATAGGTGTGTGAAATGGACTATAGTGTTGCAGCTAGTGTGCACTAGAGTTCGGTATACCTTATATGGAACTCCCAGAGCATGGTGGGCTCAACCATAGGAGCATGAATCTATATTTGGTCATCAACACATCTGACATAGTACCATGAAGTAAGACAATGTGTTATGACTAATGCTCTAAGATCTGGAGGTTGATAAATAGCTTCAATCAATGTTAGTCGACAATACGATCAATATATCATGAAAAAATATTGATAAAAATCATCCGAAAATATAATCCTAACAGACATTAACTGAAAAATAATTCTAATCAATGTCAACAAAAAAAAAAGAAGTTAATGTCAAACAAAAAATAACATTGGCCAACTTCAATAAAATAAAAGTAGGTTTTAAGAATTTTAAATTCTTACTTATCTGAAAGAGTTTGAAATTCTATAATTTTAAACTAATCAAAATATTTTCACCATAAATAGAATTTCAAATTCTTTTAAAACTCCTTATACAAACCATCTATTGCTTACCTAACATTTGAATTTTTCAAATAAAATGACTTAATCTGTTGAAACTTTCCATTCAAATACTAGGTTAAGGCACAACCAATGAAAAATTTACTACTAATAAATTAAAGATAAATAATCATATAAAATAAAAATGTTGATATTTAAAATTCAAAATAAATAGAAAGATAGAGAAACTCACGATGTGTTGACAACATTCTTTTCACTTGTATCATATTTAATAAAATATTTTTTCTCCATCAAAAAGTTGGTTCCCACCACATAAATTTTCAAATAAAGATAAAAAAATTAATAAATAAATATAGAGAAAATGATTTATGCACTGTTGTGTAATGAAAAGTTAGTTAACATTATTTATTAATATTTTAAAAATTATGTAAATAAAGAATTATAATTGAACATAAATGTAAATTTATTTACAAAGTCATGTAAATCATAATATTTTTATTTTAAACAAATATTAAAGGTTATATTTTATTTCACTAAGTAAAATTTATAGATTTACCATTGTCCCACGTTTTTTATTTTATTATGAGAGCCAAAAATTCTTCCAATCCTTTATTTAATCCTTGGAAACATGTGTAAACAAAATACAAAGAGAGTTAAAAAAATCAATTAATGGAAACATCTTGCCTCATAATTCCTTGATTTCTTTATTTGTAACAATGAATTTTATTATCAATTCCAATAAAAAAGTCATACTACATATAGAAAGTTCTTTTTTTTTTAAAATTGTTGATGTCAAAAATTTCATATTACTATAAGAAAACCTTTTGAAATCAATTAAAATATTCCAAACTAAAAATGTACAAATAATATATATTTTACTATTTCTTTGATATTTAGAAGTGGTGGAAGTATCAAGGTTTATCCTTTTATTTTTAAAATGTCGATAATTTTTTTGTTTTCTTTAAAATTGATAGCAAAAATGAAAATAAAATTTATTTATCTTTTTTATTTTAAAATAGATTTTTTATCTTTTTATTTTTGTTTTTATTTTGAATTTTAAATGTTAGAATTTTTTATTTTTACATTATATTGATTTATTTTATAAGTCAAGTGAATTTCTATTGATTAAAGAAATTGGATAGCATAAGATATGTCATTCCATAAAATGAAATGCAAAATAAAAAAGAATAAGACTACTTGCTAGAAATCAGACACTCAAGTCCTATCTCAAAGAACAAATCTAATAAAATACGCACCCTTTAAACACAAAAAGATCAGGTTATTACCCACTCTAGAAAACTATGAGTAATTAACTTAGCTATCTTAAGAACTCAATTGAACTACTAAGACAATAGCCTAAATATATAGAGATTTTTCCTTGAACATTACAGTGTTGCGTGTCTTCCATAAATGTCAAATACTTGAAAATCACACAAAAAAACAGTCTTTCCAAGCTTCTTTGTTCCCATTGAATAAACCAAAAAATTGAATACCATGTTGCACCACACAGAATATATGAGAATCTATTCTAATATTGCACCACATATCCTGCACAAAACGTTACCACTTTGAAGTATCTCACGCTTTACCAAGTTCTCCCTTGTAGATAGTCTACTAGCATCTAGTTGTGCCAAGTTAATAATTGAACTCTTCGGAGTACGCCTTTCTCCCAAATCTGATTGAAGAAATCATCATGTTGGTGTCGTGAATTTGCTGACAAAACCCTATATGTTGAGGAAACAGTGTAGACCTCCGACAGTTCTTCTGTCCAAAGTCACTTATCAGAATACCCTTTGCCAATGATATTGTACTCACTCTGTTCTCCAACTCATTTACCAATTCTATCTCTCATGCAAATAACTCCCTCTGTCGTGCCTATTTCCACTTCCTTTCACCTTCATCCCACATCTTTCTCACATATACATTCTTATTTTCCACTAGTCTAAAAAATCTACTATAATCATGCTGAAGGCTATAGTCTCAGGCCCACCTATCCTTTTAGAAGACAGTGCCCCTCCCATCCCTGATTCGACAACTGACTTTACTAGACCACCAACTCATCTGTTGTAATGCCCTTAATCCTTAATAAAAGTATGAGAAAAATTTTCAAAATCTAATCTTACATAAAGAACCATAATTTTTTTTGTAACATTTTAAGTCAAAATGTAATTTATTATAAGTTTCATTCAAAACATAAATACATTAGTTATTATAGCTACCTTTTTGAAAGTCCTAAATTAGAGCAGTGGACTCTTCATAATTTTAACATTATTTGAGCATCAAAAGAGTAACTTGATTAAGAGTTCAACGTATTCAGAGTAAATCCTCTAAATTATACATCATCTCTTATTGATTAGATTCATCTTCTATTCGTAGCACGAACATATAAAAGTAGAAATACATGAAACAAAACACATTAAATGAGTGAGATTTTTATAAACCATCAACTTTAATCTTAATTAACTTAACAAACAATGAGGCCTAAATCTTAGCCTATAACTCAATCTCACTCAACTTAATATATAAACTTAATCTCACTCAATTCAATTCCACTTGACCCTATATATGGATTCGTAACAAATAATGATTCACTCTAATCATAATGGATTTTATGGAAAAGTTTTACCTCTATGAATATTCCATCCCAAGTGTTAACATGGACTAACCTGAATATTCACTTATCTAATGAACATCCTCAACCCAATAGCCAACATGGATTACCCTGAATATTCAACTACTTGATGAATATCCTCAGCCCAAGTACCAATATGGACTATCCTGAATATTCATGTACCTGATGAATATCCTTAGCCCGAGTACCATCATGGGATAATTCTGAATATTCATATATTTAAAATCATCTTAGGATTCAATCCATACCTGTCTTTTGTCTCGCAGTATACCAAATTGTAACTTCTCAAAGCACAAATACTCATGTACCTGTATGGTATCATTACAAAGGAACCTAGCCTTTTGCTAAATTCAATTCAACATAATCTTAAACATCACTAGATTTGACAATTACATAGTATTTTCATATATCATTCATCATTCATGAGATTATTTATAATCAACCCCAAATAGTTAAAGATTATAATGGATATATAAATTAATTTCTCATCTCAAAATTTATAGTTCATGAATAGTAATCCTAATAGTAATATAAGTATAAAATTGATTTATTAGTAGCACTAAAGACATATTTTCTAATATGGAAGATCAGATTAGACTGCAACCATAGAACATACTTAGATTATCTTTTACAAAATTAAAATATGATTTTGAGAAATATCATGTTTATTATAAATTTTACAAAATTAAACTTGACACATAATTCCTTGAAAATTTCATAATATATGATTATATTCTATCATGAATATTCAACATATAATTATTGCTCTTTTGAATAAGATATATTACATAAAGGTAATTTCCAAAAACTAAATCAAAGATAAAATAAGTAGTGAATAATAATAGAGAACCAGACTATGATATCTGAAGAACAAATAGATAACAAAGAACCAGAAGATAATATTTGAAAATACTTAAGAAATGGTGATAAGTAATATTTGGAAATAATAAAGAAATGACCAATAAGAAATATCTGGAATTAAAAAAATGATAAGAAGGAATATCTAAAAACAATAAAGAAATGACCAAAAGAAATATCTAGAAATAATAAAAAAATTGATCAGAAGAAATATCTGGAAATAATAAAATAATTGACTAGAAGAAATATATGGAAATAATAATAATCAACAAAAGATCAAAAGTAATAATCATAGTAAATACATATAATTTTATCAAGATTAACACCACAAAAGGTTTAAAAATATCACTTCCTCCCTTACCTTAATAACAACTTAATTAAGAGTGGTGAACTCTCTTATTTATAGCCAAAATTTTGATTCATCGTTGATAATGCAAAGTTTTCTACAATACTCGCGAAAAGTACACTGGTCGTATATAGTAATAGTAACAGATAAATCGCGAGCACTAGGTGGTGGAAACACAGGTGTTGGGCGTCGCTTTTAGGACAAGTGGTCCTAATTGTTCCTAGCGTTGGCCGACCATGTATGTGGGCGTTGGGTGCCCATTTGTAGATGAGCGCTGGGTGGCAAAAATCTAGGCTCCTAAGTTGACATTTTTGTTGTTGCCACTACTGTGCACTCAAATCTTGATCATTTGGCGTCTGGAAGTTATCATAATACCAATGAACTCAAATGTACTGTCATTTCTTCAGTCTATCTCACAACCTGACCCAAAATAACTAAAACAAGAAAATAAACATTAAATATATATAAATCTACCCCTAAAACTAAATTTCTAGATAATTTCTAATTTTAAGTGAAAATAAAATAAAAAATGTCTTAAATAATAATAAACTAGGATTATTGCGCTATTTACCTATGTAAAAATAGGTAATTTAGGCGGTTATCAATCGTTGAGCAAATTTTGGTCGCTAAGCAATCATTAATGTATTTTAGTTACTTTTGTCTCACATTGTTTAGTGGTGTAGCTTTGCTAAGTGAAATATGGGTCGGTTGCTTAGTGATGAAGTTTCACTTAGTGACTGTCAATGTATTTTAGTTACTTTTGTCTCACATCGCTTAGCGACGAAATTTTGTTTAGCGAGTAACACTTCTTAATCGTAAAAAAAACTCATTTCGCTTAGCGAATTTTATTTTTTTTAAAAATGTTTTTATTTGAGAAAATTATTTAAAATTACAATAAATTATAAAATTTATAATTTAACAATACTATAGTTTTTATTTTACCTCTTTATATTGCTTTTTAATAATGTATCACTAAAATTTTGAGATGGATATAATTTCATAATATTTATTTATAATTTCTAAATTGAAATTCAAACAGACCATGTAATAATCTAGTCATAAAAAATAAGGATGTTATATTTGCCCCCCTCCCCCCACCCTCTACTTTAATGGACGCTAAATCTAACCACCATTGTGAGCACTAGCTACCTTTTCCCTCTTATAATCCATCAGTACCCTCACACTTTGATTTTAGTATTCTGACCCATAGATTACTAGTCTCCACCATCAACCTCTAGTAAAGTTGATTTAAACTTTTGTACATCTCTTAACTCAAACCACCTACCCTTCTGCATATTATATAGATATTTAATTTATTAATTTAAACTTTTGTAATTAAAAGTTACTTGCTGAGTTTGTGTTCATACAAGAATTTCTTATGATTGAACAAATTAATAATGTAATTCTAAATGAAAAGGAAGACATGGACAATGTAATTTATTAATAAATTGTTTATAATGGCTTAATTGGTACTCCAATGGTATAATAAGATATTTTAAATTTTAAAAATTTTAATAATAAATATTGATGAAAAATACCAAATCCAACCATTATAAAGATGTTGTGTAGTCTCAAACGATGATTAATCTCATATATGTAATGGTTAGGGATAAGGGAGTGTTCATTGGGTCGGGCGACCCAAAGACCTAATGCAACCCAAATAAATTATGTTAGGTTTTTCTTGTGATGAGTGAAACTCGACCCAACCCAATCCACTACAGGTTACGGCTTAGGTGACGAGTTCAATAAGTGGAACCGAGACTCAACTCAACCCGACCATAATATTAAATTATTATATAAAATTATGTGTTTTGTTATTATGTTTTTGTTAGTTTGTACAAATTGTATACTTTGTATTTATTTGTATGGCTTGGCTAGTTTAGATCAATCGTGTTTACTTTTATTTTGGAAAAATAATTTTTTAGTTATTATTGCTTGAAAATTTAATTGTATGTTAATTTTAATTTGTTTTAGTTTTGATATATAATTTATAACTATTATTTATTTTTATGTTATAACAGTAATATAGTCAATTTTTTAAAAAATGTCTTATAAAAGCTAACAAAACAATATTCTAAAATTTATTTTTTGAAAACTGTGACTCAATTAACTAAACACAATGTTTTATGATTGGGTTGAGTTTTGTGTTTACCTAAACCTTATCTAACCCAACCTGTGTTCACCACTAATAAGAGAGGGGTGAATAATAGTAGGCAGGGGAGGAAGGGAAACAGTTGAGTTCTCTAAATTATAGATTAAAATTTTATAATTATTATAAAATATTTTATATTTTCTTGTAATTTTTAATTAAAAAATAATAATAGTGAACTATTAGATGCTACTATTGATAATTAAAAATGATTAAATTTTATAACTTAATACTATTAATTAAATTAGACATAATGGTTATGATTAAAACATTTTTAAAATTAAGATATCAAATTATAATTTTTAATAATTGAAATTATACTGCACTGAAGTCAATCATCCATCGACCTCGACCTCGTCACATCACCCCGACTTCAACCTCGTCACACCACCCCAACCTCGTTACAACACCCTGAGATTAGCAAGGGTGACCTCTACTCTAAATCTGCCCCCTCTAAACGACCTCTCTCACTTGAATCAAAACCGCTTTGAAGGACTTATGACAACCTTTACAACACCATTAAACAACAATGTTAATGAGTAGTAATTAAACACCAATGGCCAGGTCAAAGCAGCAAACAAGGTCATCATAAACAAGCTCAAAAAGAGGTTTGGGATTGCCAAAACGTTATGGGTGAACAAACACCCAAACATCATATAGGCCTATCATTGCTCCCTCAATCCGCCACACAAGAAACGCCATACAAACTTGTCTACGGCTTTGACGCCATGATCCCTGTTGAAGTCGGCAAGCTCACCCCATGACAAGTCCACTTCAACCAGCAAGCCAATGAGATCGCTCTATGGGAAGACCTTGACCTCATTAAGGAAATCCAAGATCTAACCAAGATTAAGGAAGTAGCGTGCAAGCTAAGAGCATAAATAAGGTATGACAACAAGGCCACCTAGTATGGAGAATGACAGGAGAAACAAGGAGAAACCCAACACATGGAAAACTCAGAGCACCTTGGGAAGGGCCATTCTGAATCATCGAAAATCTACACAATGGTGCTTAAAAATTACAAGAGCTCAACGGCAAAAACATACCCTGCACTTGGAATGCTTCACCCTTAAAAGTTTATTATAGCTAAAACAATTGTACATGGTACTCTTTCCTACTCCAGTTTTTTTTTCCAAAATAAGATTTTTGGACTGGAAAAGTTTTAGCAAGGCCTATCGAATGAATAAAAGTACATTCTTACAGCGCCTTCATACTCATGAGTCAACGCGAAACTCGTAAATTTGTAAAAGGCCAAATGTGAGCCTTACACTTACGAGGTGAACGTGAACTCATAAAAAGTCGAATAAGAGCCTCTTGTTCACAGAGTGAATACAAGCTCATAAGCACGACCACAAAATTACGGAAAAAAGAAAAAGTAGACAAGTACGTCAAGTCGTACAACATAATCAAGCACCTTGCCAACAAATAAAGAATGTTAAAGCACAACATAAGGCATATTCATTCATCATAAAACCATGTACAAAAAATGCTTCACAACATCAGAAAATAAAGCCATCAATACAAAAAGAGAAACACAAAAGCTACCTACTCAGCCACTGCCACCCCATCCACCTCCAAAGTAGTCTCCCCTTCGTCCTCCTCTTCCTCATCCACCAGCTAACTGTCATTTACCTACTTCACAGCCTTCTCAAATCCACTGGTTGTTCCAAACATATCTGCCACTGAGCCTCAATAAGGTCATCCTCCAGCAACTTAATCTTTTTCCTTGACTCCTTCAGCTGTTGTTGTGCATCCTCAAGCTGCTTCTACAGATTTGTCGATGTTCCTTACAAATTAGCAATCTTAGCACTCACCAACTTCCTATACTCAATAGCCTTGGCAATGAACTGACTATAACACTCAGTAATAGCTAGGTAACCAGTCATCCCTTGGGTGAACACAACAACTCCTAGAAAACAAGCTTGCAACTCACCACTCAAGCTTGAAAAACAGCTAGCTCCAAACCCATCTCTTTACTCGTGGCCTCTAGTTGGGCAACCCAATCAATAGTAGTGGCCCACTTGTGGCCCCAATAACTCAAAATACATTGAGACATGTACATGGCAGAATTAGAACTCTCCACCGCGCCAACACTTTCCAAAATCATGACATTAGTAAGAGAGACGTCCCGTGGCTTAAAGCAGTCATCAGCCTCCATACCCACATTCTACAGCGACTTCACATCCTTAGACGTAAATACATGTTCTAGCTTGACCATTTGGTTCTCATCTCTACTCCTTGAGAAACGCCTATAAATAGTCTTCTCCCAGGTAGTATGCGAGAGGGCTCCAACCACGTCTAAGGGAAACAAAGGAGGAGCCAAGTCTTGGTCACCAAGTAGGGGTAGATGACCACTCGACATCCTCGAAGTCGGCAAAGATATTTGTATCGATGAAGGCATGAAGGTGTCTTCTTCAACATAGGAGGTCACCTGCACAAAAGGAACAACCTTATTTGCCACCATGTAACCCTTCGAAACCACAGTGGTTGTCTCTTTTTGCGCAAATCTAGCGACCTTAAGAACCATTTCTTCATGCTTCCTCTTTTGACCCCCTTTCCGCGGCCACACCAACCTTCCCTTTACCCAAGTCAAACTTCACCTTTAGCGACTTCCAATTCTACTTGCCTATCAAATTTGCAAAGCAAATACAACGCAAGTTAGAAAACAATAGAAAAAAACCATAAGTACTATGATGCACTCCCTTGAATCTTCTTTAACCAAGGTCCTTCCTTAAAGAAGATGGAGGATGGAAAAGGAAAGAATGGAGGGGAACTTGACGCCACTTATCTAGAGATAAGATAAGCCAAGAAAATTTTACTATGATGCTTTCCACAAGGGGAAAAACCCTTGATGAAAGCTAGGAAGAGAATCCTTAAGAAAAGGTTTCTCAAATGACACTCAAGAATAATTGTTCAAAATGAATCTTACTTCATTCATTCAAGTGTAAGGAATACAAGAGGGGGGAAGAAGTATATATAGTCCAAAGGGGGAGGTTGGATACACAAACCAAGGCAATGTGGGACTTGGGCCTAATTAGGATTAAGCCTAATTAACCCAAGTCTATCAAACTTAATAAATGGTGCCCAACTTAAGCCATGGGGTGCAAATAGCAACTCTTATTTTATGTGGATGGACAAGCCTAAAACGCCTAAAATAAGAGCATAATCTAAGCTTACTCCTTCCTTTTAACTTCCTACACCTACACATCTAAGGATAAACAACCTCACGCTTAAATTGTAAAGGACAACATAAAATATTTACAAATGAAAAATCCTAAGACTATGACTTCAAGTTTTCAACTAAGCTCTCATCCAAGCCAAGTCTTTCCTTGAATCCTCCTAGCCATGATGCATGCTAAGTGGGATTACATCAAACTACTCCAAAAATACAAAGCATAAATACACACTTTTTAACTCCAACTCTACATCCTAAGCATAAGGAAGACAAAGGACAATCTGAATAGTCATAGGTTGAGGAAGAGATGACAACTATGCGATATCAGCCTCCTCCTCGGCCGAAACCACCCTTTTTCTGGTCCCTATAAACTTACGAGGCTTTTCCTACCAGTAAAAAAGGAACTTCGCCTTCCTATCCTCCTTGAAGAAGATGTTGTTATGCTCCAACCTCCGATCTACAGAGTCCACCCTCATAAATTTTTTTTAAAATTTATACGAGCAAGAATATAAAGAGAATAAACCTCTGTTAACCCCATTCAAGGAAACCCAACCTATAAGAGTACCTAGCTTCAGCTGGTAAAAATGTAAAAACTTGTTCAAAGACATTTCCAGCTTCAAACACGTACATAAAATTTGGAAGGTCCTAAGAAATGCCCAACTATTTGGATGCAGCTGTGAAGGAGCCACATTTACATACCATAAAAATTTGCACTCAAACTCAAAAAGGGGCAAAGTGACACCAAGATTGAGAAACAACATCCTATAGACATAGGTTGAAGGCACCTCAGAAGACCCCTCTCTATAGATAAACTCATCCATTGCACAAGACTACAATAAAAACAAGTCCACCTTGTCGAAAGCAGACACGAGGTCACTTTGTAAAAGCATCCTAATTGTTGACTCATCAAGCTTGCTACGAAACCCGACCACATCGCTACGAACCTAAGTGTACCCAACGATATCTAACAGCGAAAAATCTGCCTTTTTACGATTTCCCCCCTCCTTTTAGGAACCTCTAGCAATCTCCCTTTCTCCTCACCCTTGCCCTTTTACCCCTTTAACTTTCACAAAGACAACCTTCTCCTCCAACACCTTCACCTAGAGAAAGTCACACCCCTAGACCAACCACCATCAGACGCCGAAGAAGAAACCTTTGATGCTGCCAAATCTTCATCCTCCCCTATACCCACTACCTCTTTCAGAAGTAAAGAACCTTCCCTTTACGTCGCCTAAACCCATCCTCAGAATCATAAGACATATTTTAAAGAATAGACTACAATCTAAGACAAGAATAAACACCCATAAGCCCTAGGATACCCATAACAGAGACAACAAAACTAGAGAAGGAGAAAGGTACACGAAGCAAAAGAAATTCACCACACAAAGGAACATACCTCACAACAAGCACAACACATTTCAACCTTAAAAATGTACAACCAGAAGCCCAAACAGAAAACAAAGAAAAGTTTAAAGGAAGATGAAGAAGCGATAGTTATCGTGTAAACCAAAATGTGAATAGCCTTATAATCGTTCCTGCCCAACCAATGCCGATTCGACAACCATAACATAAACTTCTCCCGTTCATCCAACGACCATTATACTAGCACAATCTAACGGTCCATCCAATGCTACAAATCATTCTAAATCACTTTACACGATGGGTGACAGAAATAGGTGACCACGTGGCACGACCCTACTGACGCGACTGTACATGTTCCCCGCACTCTCAAGCAATTTCTTCGACAACCTCTGCCACTTAGTTCATGAACCTTGGTACTCGGTAAACTCGCACACAGCTCTGAAATTTACGACGATAACTTGGAAGCTCCAGTGTCTCGCTTATGATCCTTTTGGGGGCTTATGTACTACCTTGAAGTCAATCATGCACCAACCTCAACCTCGTCACATCACCCTAACCTCAACCTTGTTACACCACCCAACATCATCATAACACCCTAAGATTAGCAACGGCAACCTCTACTCTAGACCATCCCCCTCCAGACGACCTTTCTCACTTAAATCAAAACTGCTTTAAAGAACTTATGACAACCGTCATAAACCAACAGTTACGACATATTAAACAACAACTGTTAATAAGCAATAATTACCCTAATAAAAGCTATTAATGACACTTTAACAATAAAAACAAGGAAATAGGTATTTGCAACCCATATTGAGATTTACACAAAAAACTATCTAAACTAGCTTGAACATCAGAGTCTTTCTTGTCGGTACTTCGGCGCCGTGCTCTCAGATTCATTGTGGAATTTTCAGAGAATATTCTCACTATTTTCTGATAAGTATAGAAATACTTAAGCTGGCAACTTGAATTAATTAGGATAGTAAATAAATAAACAATTTATAATTTATAATTATTAAAAATTTCATTAGTTGCATAATGACGACAAGAGGTTAACACACATAACAAAGGCTTGGTCGTAGCAGATTTAGAACTACATCTCATGGGACATGGGAGTCAAAAGGCAATAATATATAAATATGAAATAGCAAACTTTCGAAAGGGCAACCTTAAAAATTAGAATGGAGTGGGTTTTGATTACGGATGACAATTATACCTGCCCTTGCGGGTACTGTCTCGTTCCCACCCCGATTTTGACGGAAAACCTGCGTTGTTGGTCCCCGCCTCGTCCTTGCTGTCGTCCCCATTTAAGATAATCAGGGATGGGGAGGAGTATGAATTTATTAGTCCTCGTCTCGGTTTTATGTTTTACATATAATTATACATTAAACAAAATCTCACATGTCTGTTACACCTTATAAATTATTAAAACTAAAATATAATTAATAAATTAATATATATTTAATTAATATATTATAAATAGTTTATATATAAATTATAAAAAAATTATAAAGGAATACACATAAAGATATCCAAACTAAAAAATACCCTACGAAATTAAAATTTCAAACTCCTTTTTTTTATACCCGTTCCTACGTATTATAATCTCTAATTTTGATGAAACCTACTTGATTTGAGGAAGGGCCCAACTCTGAACTCTCCCCTCTCACACGCTCACCATAACATCATCTCGTTTCACAAACGCCCCATCCCGCAAACCAATGATTATCTCTGCCCAACAATTATCATCATCTGTAACCAAAGTCATCATCAATGTAGATCTCATGGGCCCCTTCCATAGTGAACAACAATTTGTGGTAGACCGTCAAGTACTGAATCAGACCAGCCCCACAACACAACACTCAACACTCAACACTCAACGTGGGTCCCACACCTAACCCAATGGACCGTTACAAAGCCTTCACAAAGACAAAGTGAAAGAGTTTTTGAGACAAGTACATAGGGAGAAGAGAGAAAGGAAATATCCATAGCCAAAATTTTGAGATAGAAAAATTAAAAATAAAGAAAACAACCACATAAACAAATATAAGCAGCCAAGGCAAGGTCTGCAAGAGAAGAAAAGACCACTGCAACTTCAAATTATTCTTCTTCCTTGTATGCTTCCTTTTATAATCCTCAGTTACTCTTTTGGACTCATTGCCACCACCACCTTTCTCCACATGTATAATTATTATTTAATAACACTATTATGTTTTCTTTCTTTTTAATATAAATACTTTTTTTAGAAACATAAATCTAGAAATCAAAATGCTAATACAGGCAGGGGCTGCGGAAACAGATAGGAGATAGGAGAGAGGAGAGAGGAGAGAGGAGAGAGGAGAGAGGAGAGAGGGAGAGGTAAAGGCAAAGGCTTTTACACGTGATAAAGAAGAAAAACCAAAAGGGCTTTGCATGCGTGTATATGTATAAGATCATCATAATCATCTTCAATGCTCTTTCTTACCTTACCCACCTTACCTTTCCTTTCTTCTCCTCTTACTCTTTCTAAATTCTCAATCTTCTTCCCCCACAACACACACCCTTCTACTATTTCCAACCCCCCTTCATTCCTTTCACGTTTAACACCCTACCCATGTTTCACTATCACTCCTTTTCAAAGAGGGTGAGTTCAACTTTTCTTCTTTTTCTCCCCTTGCTTCTTCGTTTTCATGCTCATTGCCACCTGTTCGTTGCTGCCTTTCAGTTTTATTTTCACTTTGTTTAACTTCAATCCCGTTTAATGGAAAGCAATTTGCTCTAAAGCGTTACCACCATTCATTCTTTCTTTTTCCTTCCTTAAAATCTTTGATACTGTCATTTTGTTTTCTTCTGCTTGTTTCTTTTCCCTTTTCTCAATTTCATGCTACTGAAGATTTCAAATTTGCCTTCACAAGCCTGTGAGAACTGGTTTTGTCTTGTGGCTATTTCCATTTTCTGACCTTCTCATATGTCTAATCACATTTTACTATTAACTCTTCTCTTCCTTGCTCGTCGTCACTGGCTTAACAATTATATATACATATTTTTTGTCTTTTGCTATTTGTGATATTTCGTGTTGCACAGTCAATGTTTCGTGCTGCCAATTTGCACTCAGATTTCCTTGTCTTCTGGCCTTTGCAACTTAAGCAGGCAGAAGATGTTGTCTAAATTTACTTTTGTTTGCCTTATTTTGCTCTATTGAGTTGTATATTTCTACTACCATAACTACTTTTGGATTTGCTTGCTGAAACATATTGCACTTTCGGTTTAGCAAAATAATGGTAATGCTTGTATAACAATACAACGCCAGTTTTTAGTTTCACCCATACTATTTTTCTTCTTCCGACTTCATAAATCAAATCAAGCCATTGATCATTCTCGTTAATACACACTAATTACTGCTGATTGTAGCAACATAATATTAATAATATTAATAATAATTACATTCTCCATCTTTGTATATGCATTCTTAGCTCAAGCAATTGGTGCTGTTCGGCAGATATAACAAGTAAAGGTTAGAAGAGTGTGAAATTGCTTTTTGTTGTGAAGCTTGTCACCTTTGACAAGTGTGTTGTACTGTTGTTGTTTGTACACATTCTGGTGAGAGGAGTAAGTACTCATCATCAAAGCCAACATGCCAGTGAGGCAGATGAAAGAAAGCTCGGAGCAACACTTTGTGATCAAACCCCATTTGCAGAATCATATGAATCCAGCCAAGAAGACAACCAAAGCTACACAAAATGGCAAAGGTCCACCGCCACATGAAAACCATAACCAAACCGTGCCTCACTCAAAGAACAAGGGAAGAAGAAGGAGGAGATGTGGCAGAAAACCTGATCAAGGAGATGTTATGATGAGACCTAGTTGCAGGCCCTGCACTGTGACACTGACAAGTAGTGCAAATGGAAATGTCGAAAATGGTTGTATCTCTGATATGGGTGTTCCCACTTCAAGCAAGTCCTTGAGCTTAGCTCGTAGGCCTGGGTATGGACAAGTTGGGACAAAATGCATTGTGAAGGCTAACCACTTCTTTGCAGAGTTACCAGACAAGGACTTGAACCAATATGATGTAAGATCCTTTCCTTGGTATATCTATCACTATAATACTGATAATGCTATTAAATTGGATCTTCTGAGTGCACAACTATTGGGCCCTCTGTGGCAGACTGCATTTAAGTTCATCCTGTGATTTTCCCTCTTATAGGGGTTCTGCTGTTGCAGTCCTTTTCTTGTAGTGCTATTAATGAGACACTTAAATTTGGCTTGAGGCTTTTGTTCCCCATAATTATTATTGTTTTTGCTTTAATTTGATGTCATAATGTGTTGCTTTATATTGAAGGTTACTATTACACCAGAAGTGTCTTCTACAATAGTGAACAGGTCTATAATAGCAGAACTTGTGAGGCTGTATAAAGAGTCTGACTTGGGGATGAGACTTCCAGCATATGATGGCAGAAAAAGTCTGTACACAGCAGGGCAGCTTCCCTTTGCTAGGAGAGAGTTTAAGATCAAGCTTGTAGATGAAGAGGATGGAGTTAATGGCCCCAAGTAAGGATTTATTGCCCATAATCACTTTAAATAATTTTTCTTTTCTTCTCTCTCCCCTATCAATTTCTCAGACAAACTCCCCCTTTATACCAGATAAAACTAAGCAGTTTTGATGTGTTTGAGTTAGTTCAATTTGAACTGACACTTTGGTCATGTTTCAGAAGGGAAAGAGAGTACAGGGTGGTGATCAAGTTTGTTGCTCGGGCAAACTTGCATCACTTGGGCCAGTTTTTAGCTGGAAGGCGTGCTGATGCACCGACAGAGGCACTTCACATCCTTGACATTGTATTAAGAGAGCTGTCAACTAGGAGGTAGTATTGGTCAAGGGAATTTAAATTTTTAAAATTCCATAAATTTAATGAGAGTTGGAAGCTTAAGTTCTTGTTTATCTTTACCAAGACTACATTTTCTATAGGTATTGCTCCATTGGGAAGTCCTTCTTTTCACCTGATATTAGAACACCACAACGGCTTGGTGAGGGACTAGAGTCATGGTGTGGATTTTACCAGAGCATAAGACCTACACAAATGGGCCTTTCACTTAATATTGGTATTATACTTATACAAGTAGTCTAATGAAAGTACAAATGTACGGCTTGTTTACTTTGAGAACTTGTTTTCCTCTCCAAATATTAGTTTAGAAGAATAGATAACAGGGACAACAAAGAAAAGTTGTTTTTAGATTTTTTTTTGGTACTAATCCTTGAAAGCAGAAAACTAAACGAAAAGTGAAAACAAAGTGACATTTTTTGTAATTTGAAGTGAAAACTGAAACTGAAAGCAGAAAATATTTGTTCAAATCAAATAGTTCCATACTCCATAACTTTGCATTTTTCACTTTATTTTGTTCTTGCTTTTCATAGATATGGCATCTGCTGCATTTATTGAGCCTCTTCCAGTAGTGGAATTTGTCGGGCAGTTATTAGGAAAAGATGTGCTGTCAAGGCCATTGTCTGATGCTGATCGCATTAAGGTACTTAGTAATATGTTGTTAAGTTTATCTGTTTAGTTTTCAATGTTGATCGATTTATGGAAATACTTTTTGACATTATAACAGATTAAGAAAGCCCTTAGAGGAGTTAAAGTTGAGGTAACACATAGAGGCAGTGTGAGAAGAAAATATCGTGTCTCGGGGTTGACTTCTCAACCAACGAGAGAGTTAGTGTAAGTTATTTTCCTTTAAGGTCTATTCTTATTAACAATCTTATTCTCGTTAAATAATGAAGATTTATGTTTAGGTTTCCTGTTGACGAGAACTCAACTATGAAATCAGTAGTTGAATACTTCCAAGAGATGTATGGTTTCACTATTCAATACACTCACCTTCCTTGCCTTCAAGTAGGAAACCAAAAGAAAGCTAACTATTTACCTATGGAGGTAGGGAAAACTTCTGGCAGTTGAAGGAGTGGCTCAACATTCTCATTCTCATTCTCATAATGACTTTGTTTAATGTCATTTGCTTTTGGTTCCCCAGGCCTGCAAAATTGTTGAGGGGCAACGTTATACAAAAAGATTGAATGAGAAGCAAATTACAGCTCTATTGAAAGTTACTTGCCAGAGACCTCGTGATCGGGAAAATGACATTTTACGGGTATTTAATTTTGATTCTTTGAACCTTCACAAGCAACCAAGCCTTTTTTTTTTTTAAACAAAGATTATACTAATAATACCTGATTGCAGAACAATTAGGAAGTGAAGGGCCATTAAGTTAATATTGTTTTCATGATTTGATCCAAAAGTAATTAGCAAACTTGTCTTCTACTTATCATGTGTATGAGAAATTAGTTATTAGAATGTTTAGATAAGGGTTTGAAGCTTATGGAGGTTTTATGTGACAAATGAGACGTTGGATTAGGATGAATAGGAAAAGTGCATTTAACTATGGTTACACAGTTTTATGTTCTCTTAACTATGTGACACTGTTGGTACTTCATAGTGAAATGATTTGTTTATTTATTTTGATTTGTATGCGGTGGTGATGGGGGTCATACAAGCAGACCATTCAACATCATGCTTACGATCAGGATCCTTATGCAAAGGAATTTGGAATTAAAATCAGTGAAAAGCTAGCATCTGTTGAAGCACGAATTCTTCCTGCCCCTTGGGTAATGTGCTTCTCCTTCCAAAGATCTGGTTTGTCATATACTGAAACTTTAATTAACCTTTCCCTGCCATTCATTAATTTAAAGCACTTCTGACTACAGCTTAAATATCACGAAAGTGGGAAAGAAAAGAACTGTTTACCCCAAGTTGGTCAGTGGAATATGATGAACAAGGTAATGCATACATCTGTTCCTAAGTTGTGAAGTATAACTGTTGTCAGTGGATTCTCTGATTTAATCTAATTTCGGGGTACAAGATTTTGTTATGTTGATATAACTTAAGCATTTCATTTATTCTTTTAGTTTGAAACACTAAGGAAAGTTAATGGTGTTATTATTTAACCCTTTACAAACCTGAACTTTTTTTTTCTTTACTTAACTCTAGTTCAATTTAATTGAAATCATGAAATTCCAAGGAATCTGCTATTGTTGTTTTAATCTAGAGATTTTGTGATGGCTCATAGTGTGATATCTGTCCCATAAATCTGGAATGACAGAAAATGATTAATGGAATGACTGTTAGCCGGTGGGCATGCATAAATTTTTCACGGAGTGTGCAAGATAGTGTTGCTCGCACTTTTTGTAATGAGCTTGCTCAAATGTGTCAAGTATCTGGCATGGTAATTTTCAATCTATTTTATGATTATTTTGTCCATATTCAAAATGTAGAAAGATATTTTTTTATATTTAATAACACGGCTTTTCTTGTAGGAATTTAACCCTGAGCCTGTTATCCCCATCTACAATGCCAAGCCTGAACAGGTGGAAAAAGCCTTGAAACATGTTTACCATGTGTCGGCGAGCAAAACTAAAGGAAAGGAATTGGAGCTTTTGTTAGCAATATTGCCAGACAATAATGGGTCTCTCTATGGTAAGTCTCACGAGTTTGATAATAACTCTACAAGATTCTTATATGGTATCAATCAATTGTTGTTGTTGCCGCTTGCTTCAGTTGACAGAAGAGAACATGGAAGGATATGCAGAATTCTCATTTAAAATATCTTTTGTTTTCAGGTGATCTCAAGCGTATTTGTGAAACTGACCTTGGCTTAATTTCACAATGCTGTTTGACAAAGCATGTGTTCAAAATCACTAAACAATACTTGGCTAATGTGTCTCTGAAGATCAATGTGAAGGTTTGTTGCTTTCAATCACCAAACTTGTAGTTCTTGACTAACTGTTTTTTTGGTATTGAAGTCTACTTTGAATTTTTGTTAACTATTAGATAATTCCCTGTCCATCTTTTTCTTCATTATTGCATGGATAACACTTTTTTCAATAATACATGGACGCTAATTAGAAACTATTAGCCAAAGACAAAGGCTTAATATCCTAATTCCTAGTGTAGAAATTATGATGCGTTCAGGTTATTTTATCTTTAGCCAATGTAGGTTCCCTACTTCTGTGGTATTCATGTTAAATTTGCTATTACTTCTTATAAATGTCAGATGGGAGGTAGAAACACTGTACTTCTTGATGCTGTAAGCTGCAGAATACCATTGGTTAGTGACATACCAACCATAATTTTCGGAGCTGATGTAACCCATCCTGAAAATGGAGAAGATTCCAGCCCCTCAATAGCAGCTGTATTTATCTAATTTATTTGTCTATATTTGTTTTATAGCATTGCAATATTCCATAGGTTTTGGAAATTGATAATGGTTGCCTAATCTATAGGTAGTAGCATCCCAGGACTGGCCAGAAGTGACAAAATATGCTGGTTTAGTGTGCGCTCAAGCTCATAGGCAGGAACTTATACAGGATTTGTACAAAACTTGGCATGACCCTGTTCGTGGCACAGTTAGTGGTGGCATGATCCGGTATTAATAATATCAATGTTACTATTTCAATTCTGAACATTAATTGTTCTAGATTGCTGTCTGATGGGTTTCAATTATATTAGATATTCTTTTTTTGACAGAAATACATTAGATATTTAGTTTATCATGTTCATGTGTCTTTTTTATGCAGAGATTTACTGGTTTCCTTTAGAAAGGCAACAAAATTATATTAGATATAATGTTACTATTTTAGTTCTGAACATTAATTGTTCTAGGTTGTTGTCTGATGGGTTTCAATTATATTAGTTATTCTTTTTTTGACAGAATTATATTTGATATTTAGTTTATCATTTTCATGTGTCTTTTGTGCAGAGATTTACTGGTTTCCTTTAGAAAGGCGACAGGACAAAAGCCACTACGAATTATATTTTACAGGTCATCATGTTTACTTTATGATGAAAAATCTATAATGCATGTTATATAAACTTTCATAATAGTAGTTTTACTAGGTTTAACTATACCTCTGTTGAATTGGTTGCTTGATTCTTAGCATTGGTTTTATAAGAATGACATTAAACATACAGCATTGTGCTGCCTTTAAGAGGAATAAGCCAATAGAAAATTGAGCACAGTTTAATAAAAGTCTAACCTTTGTTTGGTAAACATCCAAAAGCTCTATTTTCTAAATTATATGCATAACTTATAGCCTCCAGGCTCATCATTTTGACTTCTACATTAATTTTGAATGCAACTATGCATGCTTAAGCTTTCAGCTGCACTTACTGATGTTTTCTGGATGCATACCTTTTGGCCAGTTTTGCAAGATTGCATCATTCATATAAACTGTTATGTCTACTTGAGGGAGGATGCCATTTTATAGCTTGTCAAATCTGTTGCATAAAATATCCAAAATGGTTTTCCCCTTTATATATTTCAGGCATAATCCATCCCATATTAATATTTGAACGATTGAAATTTGAATAGGGACGGCGTAAGTGAAGGGCAATTTTACCAAGTTTTACTTTATGAGTTGGACGCCATTCGGAAGGTCCAGATCATTTACTTTCTCTCATCATACACTTGTGTTCTTTAATCTTTTTATGTCAAAGATATGTTATGAGAAGTTACATCTGTGTAGGCATGTGCTTCCTTAGAACCAAACTACCAGCCTCCAGTAACTTTCGTTGTTGTGCAAAAAAGACATCATACCCGGTTATTTCCAAGCAATTACAGGGACAGAAGCAGTACAGATAGGAGTGGAAATATATTGCCTGGTATGTTGCACATTCTGAAATGCTTCTGCACAGAAATGCATTTCTGAATCATTCTTTGCATTTCAAATTGATCATCTAAAGGAGTGGAATTTTCTTGTTTAATATTGTCTTTCAGGGACTGTTGTTGATTCTAAAATCTGCCATCCAACAGAATTTGATTTTTATCTATGCAGTCATGCTGGCATCCAGGTAGAATATTTTTATTTTTCTCCCTTATATACTGGGTTTATGATTACAAATGAGGACTGATTACGGAAAGAAATACAATATGGTAGTTCATAACTGTTTTGAGGCAGAGTGAGTAAAGTATCAGTAAGAAGTTTTTGTTGGCCTTTATTATTTTAGATATTCAGAATCATTCACCTGGTCTTGTTCAAGAAATATTTTTGACGGAACTCAAAGCTAGAATTAATATCCCTGATATGAAAATCCTAATTTTTATCCACAATTAGCATTCTGGTTTTTATGACCCTTCCAACTTTAGTGTGTTTCTGATGTCTAGCACACAATTATGTCTTGCGACATGTACTTATTTAGTTTTAGTTTTTGATATAGGGATTACTGATTAACCCACAATAAAATTAAATATCTGCTTTACTACTATCTCGGTAAAATCTAAACCTTTTGTTTCTATTATCATTCAGGGTACTAGTCGGCCAGCTCATTATCACGTTCTGTGGGATGAAAACAACTTCACAGCAGATGGAATTCAGTCTCTGACAAACAATCTTTGCTATACATATGCCAGGTGTACGCGCTCAGTATCTGTTGGTAAGTCGTGCTTGAACTAGGAAGTTATTTTTCAGTTTTTTGACCCAACGATGACTCAGTTGAATAACAACGATATTTTCACTACTTTAACCTTTATATTTGTCATGAATAGTTCAAAACTTAATTGACTGGATATTGTTGTCGTGTAGTTCCTCCGGCATATTATGCACATTTAGCAGCATTTCGAGCACGTTTCTATATGGAACCAAATATGCAGGATAATGGCTCTGCAGCTGATGGTAATGGTCATAGTTCCAAAGGAACAAGAGCAGCAGGAGAGTATAGTGTCAAGCCATTGCCAGACTTAAAAGAAAATGTGAAGAGAGTTATGTTTTACTGTTAGACTGATTGGACTTGGTAGATGATAGATAGGGCAGGCATAAACATGGTAGGTAAGTGAAACAATCATGGAATGCAATGTTCACCTCAAATTACTTTGTACATTAGCCATGTAGGGTTCCCATGATAGATCCATGATTACAGTTCTTGAGGCTTTAGTTTAGAACGAATTCCTACTACAAGTATTACTAGGTTTCATAGATGTTGTCAGTTGTCAAAATTGGCATTGTAAAAAATCTTCTGTCAATCCTTGTAGAAAATTTTGCCATAAGGCCTTTACAGATGTTGAAGAGTAGAAATTTCCTACTTCATCTTTGCAAGGAGGGGAAGCTTTTCCAAGTATTCATGTTTATCCTGCATTATAGCCAAAGTATATTTGGACATTAATGTAACGTTTTATTGCTAATTTGCTATCTCTCCAGACGAATAAAGTAATAAACCAACCAAAATTATTGCTAGAAGAAAAAGAGAAATTATATTCATACAAAAAATATACGCAACAATAAAAATTGAGCTGGTTTCATTAAAGCCTACCAATGAAGCCTCGTATTAAAAATAAATTTACTAATGTTCAACTGAGCCTAGCAGTTTCAGGAAGCCAAAAAGAAAGAGCATAGAAGGGCGGTGAGAAAGCTTGTGGTCTTTCTAGAGAATCCTGCAATTATATATTGAATTGGAAAGGAAGCATATGCACTCAACCCAAAATAAAAGGAGGAAAGGAAGGTAAGTTTCAATTTAAGCCAAATCATACATTTGGTAATTCTTTCTACTTAGTAGCCATATATACCAACAGAATTCCTAATATAGTTTTTTTTTTTCTATTGATTTTGTTTTGTTGATTAGTTTTTGAAAGAAATAAAAAAAATATTTTTTAAGAATTGTTTTTTCAAAAAAGATGCAATTTTTTTTATTAAGTATTGTTTTAAAAAAATTGTTTATACTTACATAAGTGCTTTTTTATAGACATATTTATGTAAGTGTTATTAATAAAAAATAAAAGAAGAATTTTTGCTTAATATTGATTTTTTAAAATAAAAATAGAAAACTGGAAACAACACTTTATTTCTCATCTTTAATTTTTAAAAACTCAGAATACAAAATAGTTTTAGAAAAATTATTTAAAAAAAAATCATCAAATGAGTTTTTTTAATTTTCAAATACTGAAATAATAAAAACAGTTTTATAAAATTTCAACTAAACAAGTATTAAACATTTGAAAATTGATCTTTTAAATTTTTTGTTAGGTTAAGTTCTTAATTATTTAAATGAATAAAGTAATACTACGTTGATAATCATCCAATTTAGTTTTGTTACGTCTATCTTATTACAAATTTGGATTAGATAATTTAAAACCATACTGAAACATAAAAAAAAACAACATAATTTTGTGTAAATATTCACATGTTTTTTGTCACAATTGATTTTAGGTTGAAAACAAATTTTAAAACAACTTCAGGTAATTATGTTAAATAAAAAATTATATACCAGATTTTGTTACTAGCTTAATTTTAGAATAACAACACTTAAATATGATCATTTCACTTCAAAAGTAATTTTAATTCAAATTAATATGGTAAACTCAGTTTGATACAAATTAATTTTTCAAAATTTCACCTAAACACGCTTAATTAATAATTAAATATACTTTTATATGTTTATATTCCAATGTGATTTTTTGTTTTGTGACAATATCCCAATGCGATTTAATCACTTATTTAAACTTTGATATCTATTGTGTTAAAATTGAATTTAGTTATATTATTAATGTTAAGTTACCATCATTACATATATTTTAGCTATTATCACATCTTAAGTTTCGACTGCTCTCAAATAAAGAGTGTTTTTTAAAGAATAAATAAAAATCAATGGTTAATAAAGTATACTTTGGGCAATACGTGCCTAATTTTATCACATTTCTTTATTTTAATTTTCTAATAATCAAGTGTATTTTATTTTTTAATTTGTACTATCTTATTTTAGGGGAGTGAAGTCCTAAAGTATATATGGTTGTGGTTAAAAGGAAAAAGTAAAAAGAGGATGTGATAATAAAATAGAAAGATAAGTAGGCATGATGATGAGAGTTATAAAAGACAATAAAGTTAATGAGACAATATATAATGATTAATTGGATGAAGAATACAATAAGTAGAAGAAGCTAAAGGAATGGACAAATAAAATAGAATAGATATGATAGTGGCCAAGTGTGTACTTGGTTTATCGTTGGAACCAAAATATATAGATGAAATATATGTGAATTTTACTTGACTTAATGAGAAACCAAACCTGCTATCATATCAATGAAAATAATGGCTTGTAATATTATTACAATCAACTAACAATCGAGATTGAAATATAAAATCACTTAAAAGTAAGAATAAAAAGTATTCACTTTTACTTTTGGAAGTGACCAATTCATTCAAGCAACATAATGGCATCAAGGCAAAGCTTGGGCTCTCTTTCATAACCCAATATTAGTAATGTCATTATTGAGCTTGTATGCCAATTAGTGGGGGAAGGTCTACACATTAACAACAAAACAATCGTGATTCAGAATTGGACAGTTTACTCGCAAAATGTAGATCATTGTATTTCAAACTCAGTTGAGTTTTGTGAAAAGACAAGCTAACTAAATTGCTTATATTTTAATTATGATGTTTAGAGTCTAACCATGTATCTTTTATATCACATTTCATGTTGTATTTCTTTTTTGGATTATTAACGAAATGGCAAGAATATCTTTCTATCAGCAAAATATTCATTTTTAAAATACCACACATAAAAACTAAATAAAAATATTTTTAAGGACCAATACTAAATATTGAGACATCACATAAACTAACTAAAAAACATATTTACACATTATATATTAGAATATACGTGGAAGTGTTAAACTAGATTTTTGTTAAATATGTTAGTATTTAATTCCACTTTCAAAATTTTAAAGATCTAAACCTAACAAAAACATATTTATAGGGCTTAAAATCAAATTGCAAAATATTTTTAAGAAACAAAAAACTTACTTAATAGCATATATTTTCTACACAGTGTTGTACCATGAATCATTCATTATAAGAAGTTGATGGGATAGAAACACGACACCAAAAACAAAATCTCCCAATATTACAACAATACGAAAATAGTAATTGATAAAATATATGTTACAAATAAAAAGTACAATATTAGTAAGCGATGCAAAAATTTTAACACGAAAAACTTTCTCAACTGAATTAACTTTGTTTCTTTGTCATCTCTCTTACTGGTTGTAGTTCTCTGTCAGAGATGAGTTTTATTTTTATTTTTTTTTACGAATCAATATAATCTTTTTGTACTTAAATTAACAAGTGAGAGATGCAGTAAAGGTATATATTTGGACTTCTCCCCAAATAAGAAAGGGTTTCATCAATACGCTATAAACTTGTGGACACAAGGATGTCAATATCTCAATCATGTAGATGATTATGGCAAAATTTAAATACCATGGAATATATTGTTATTATCAAAGAGTATCCTCAGCTAAAAAGTTTTTAGCTCTGAGAACAGAATCATTGAAAGGGTGTTTTCAAGCTGGTTTGGATGAAAGACGTATCATTGAAAGTAAAACACTTAACATAAAGACCAGAAATGTTTCGATTGCCAACAAAGAAAAACTTCTCGAAAAGGCAGATCATACACTGATAGGTTCTCATGTTGTCTTATTATAAGATAATATAGTAATGCATATGTGAACTAAAAATAGAAAGGAAAGGTATGAGTATACTTGTGAATGAGGAGTGAGGAGCATCTGCCTATCTAGATCTAGGGTTTTTTGCTTTCTTGCTTCAGAGATAGAGTTGTTTCAAAAGTGAAGATATATTGCTGAGTTGCTGTCGTTGAGCTCACACAGTCGCACACTACAGTGTCCCACCCTTGACAATGTCAACGCTCCACACTTTTGTTTCTCTTTGCTAATCACTATCCAAAAGGCCAAGAAGTCTTTACCTTATAGAAGCTAGGCTCGAGCTCTGCTTATTGAGTGTCACACCTTGACGAATGTGATTGCTTCACATTTTTTCTTCTATTTCACTCGAACTCTGCCTATTAACTTTGGTATGTATAATAATTTTTAATTTTTACGGAATGAAATTCAGTTCTCCTTGACCATGCATTCAAGTTCGAGAAGTCGAGAACCTGATAAAGTTGATCTAGTAATTCTAGTTGCAACAGCCAATAGGTATAATTGTATTGTTCCCGTTAATAAATTGTTATCTATTTTGAGTTTTTGATTCTTAAATTTTCCTGCAACGATTAACATATATCCAAATTAAAAAGGCAGTGTTTGGTTTGTAGTGTCTTGCTAATCCTCTTGACTTTCTTCAAATTATTGACAATTATGTATCTAGTTAGACCTCTCCTTTATCGTGAGATTCTTATTCTTATAGAAAATATTTTTTTCTTCTCTAGAATTGGATACAAACTTTCAATCTAGAGTGAATAAGTGATAATTAAGAATTAAATAAGAAATAATTATTTAACTTTAGATTTTGATAGGACTAGTAAGTACTAGTAGTGTAGAAAAGGAATTTGTGAGGTTTAAGGTAAGAGACCAAAGATCCCAATGTTGGATCAAATTAGTAGTTATGACTCGTAAATATATGGAAGGATTATTATAAGGTACAGTGAGGTAGTTATGAGGTTTCATGTGGTTAGAGAGGTTATATGCATGATGGGAGAAAGGTATGACGGAGAAATTTTATTAACTTATTATATAACTTGAAACTGAAATTTTGACTTGAAACTATGCATATCTTTCGTTGTACGAATATGCTTTAGAATAACTAGTTTGATTTTGAATTATTTAGAGTGTGGTGACTTTTGGACGTGTACCTGATAAAGTTGATCCACTTTCAACAACCAATAGGTATAAGTCTATTGTTCCAGTTAATAAATCGTTATCTATTTTGGGTTTTTGATCGTTTAATTTTCCTACAATTTCTAGCATAGATGCAAATTAATAAGGCGTGGTTTGTAGTGTTTTGCTAGTTCTCTTGTCTTTCTACAAATATGAACCATCTTTCAATTAACCTTCAAATTCAATTATATTCAATTTTAACCTATTTTGTTGATTGGTTTTCTTAACTTTTTCAAATATGAAACTATATTTTCAATTTTAAACTTTATCTTATATTTGCGATCTCTAGTTTGCATGAACTCATTCAATCAATGAGAACCTGAAAGCCCTGTTTAGCAATAAGATAATTAAGTTTCTTTTCAACAATATCTAGATTTAGTTTCAAAATCAATTCTAGTGTTGTCAGGTAGTAAAACTTGATATTTTATTTTGGTAATTCGAATTATAATTAAAGAACAATAAAAATATCTTAAGAAAATCTATATTGGAATTTTACCTTTTGTTGTTTGAATTTATTGTTTTGTAGTATTATGTTCAAACCTTAACTTTATTAGCTGCAAAAGGTATATATATTATATTCTTTGATTTTTTATTAGAAAATAAAACCTTAACAATTTTAAGTTGGAGAGCACACATAGTATGATTGAAATTTTAAGATATTCTAGGAGAAAAAATTATTCCACAAATTGCATAATTATGCACAGATGAAATTTAATAAAAAAATAGAAACTTAAAAAAAAAAGAGTAAATGGTAAGTGTCTCAATGTCTCATGACACATCTATTTCTTAAATGTAACTTTATATACAATTTGAATACTCATACTTGTAGGTTATAAATTTCTTTGATTGGCTTATAAGTTATTTTGTTTGGTATACCAACTTATTTTAGTAGTTTATAACTTATTTTCTTAAATTATTTCAAGTAGATTAGTAAATTCATAATTTCGCTATATAAATTGCTTTTAGTTCTTTTCACTAGCTTATATATATTTTAAATATTACTTCAAATAACATTTTTCAAACACTAGTTTCCTTTTCTTTTTTGCTAACTTAATAACTTATTATCTACGAGATATAATGCAACATACATAGAATCATGCACATATAAAATGCGCCAATTTAAGATATTTTAAGAGACACAATTATTTCACAAACTAGACAATTATACATAGATGAAATTTAATCAGAAAGTGTTTGGTAGGATATTATAGTACCTTATAAATTTCTTTGATTGACTTATAAGTTATTTTTCAATATAATTTAATTTGCTAATATAATTTCATAATCTTATACTTTCCAATTTTGTAAATATTGAGCCTTAGAATTTTGGTTTCTTGGACAACGGCACTATGATAATTTGGAGAAATCATTCATGAGGTTTTAGAAAAAAATGTGTCATTTATTTTTTTGGAAAAAGACTCAAACTCAACTCATTATTATGATTGTAACACGATGGGTTATGATCTAATTGCATGGACTACTTTAGTTCTATTTATTTTGCTTTAATATTCATTTTGGTTCAATATTACGTGTTCTTGTTAGCTTATATAAAAATGATTAGTAAAAAAATTCACAAATGACATTTAATGAGAGAAAAATAACATAGAAAGTATAGATATCTTAATATGATAAGAAAAGAGAAATTTATTTATTTTGTTTTGTTTTGCGATTAAAAATTTAAATGATATTAAGTAATTATGAGCTATAAAGGTGGAATTAAAGGAACTAACGGGGAACAAGAACAAAGAATAAATAATAGACATATGTCTAAAAATATACAAATTGAATTTAGGAACAATTATCCAACTGTTATTCATGTTTAAAACTGACTTCCGAAAAGCCTATGGCTTTGTAAATTGGAGCTTCCTTTTCTACATATTGGTCCGCATGGTTTTTACGACAAATGGTGCATGTGGATAAAGGCTTTAGTCACTTCAAATCAAATATCAATACTTATTAATGGTTGCCCTACCACTCAAATTACAACTCATAAAGGTCTCCAACAGGGTGAGCCAATTAACCCCTTGCTCTTCCTCTTTGTTTCTGAAGGTCTAACAGGCTAGTGTAAAAGGCATGTCAGGAGAACCTATTCTCTCCATGTATAGTCTATGAAGATATTCACTTTTCCATCCTTCAATATGCTAACGACTTTATTATCATAGGGGAACCAACTTTCAATAATCTATGGGCTATCAAGGCAATTTTTAGAAGTTTTGAACTAGTATCCAGGCGTGCATTCAATTTTCATAAGAGTAATATTATTGGAGTTCATGTGCCTCTCCCTTTTATGCAAGTTGCTGAGGTCTTTCTTCATTGCAAGGTTACAATTTTGCCTCTCAAATTTCTTGGTATACCAATTGGGGCTAATCCATAGAAGTCTTGTACATAGGACCCCGTAATCAGACTCTTCCAAAGGAAATTGGCAGCATTGAAGGGGATAAATCTTTCTACTAGCAGATGTATCACCCTCATCAACTCTGTCCTAAATACTTTAGCTCTTTTTTTCTTCTTGTTTTAAGGGAACCTAAAAAGGTTATAGACTTAATTGTAAGTATCCAGAGAAAATTCCTTTGGCAGGGGCGGTTTGAAGCTCAAAAAATAAGTTAGGTTTAATGGAAGACTATATGTCAACCTAAATTGCAAGAAGGCCTAGGAGTCAAGAGCTTGATTGAGTTCAATATTAGTCTACTAGGCAAATGGAGTTGGAGGCTACTCACTAATAAAAGTGTCATTTGTCATGACTTCATTACTTCAAATATGGGAGCAATTTTGATGTTTTCAATGCCTCATCTCAACATCTTCAAAAAGCTTCTATTTGGTGGAGAGATATCTGTAAAATGCAACAACCTGTGAGTGGGAATGCCACGCATAACAGTTGTTTACTCAACACATAAAAGAGGAAAATAGGTGATGGAAAATTTGCACTATTTTGGCATGGTCCATGGGTGAGGTCTATGACTCTAAAGGAACATTTTCCTAGACTTTATTAGGTAACAACAAATTCTCAATCCAATCTGGTTGATATGAGCTGCTGGGCAAATAGACGAATCTGCTAGAATTGGAATTGGAGAAGATCCTTGTTTGTGTGGGAAGAGAACTTCCTCTTATCTTTAGAGGCAAACTTGCCACAACTTTAGCTTAATCAAGGCCAACATGATGCATGGGAATGGGAGTTAGATATCTCTAAATCGTACTCGGTTTTATCAGCGTATAACTTTCTTACCCTTCAGCAGCAACCACCCATCCTGGTACATAATCAGAACACATTTACTAATTTTTGGAAACCTAATATGCCTACTTAAGTTTTGGTGTTTTCTTGGAGACTACTTCTTGATTGCCTTCCAACAGCCTATCAGCTAAATAAAAGAGGCATTTTGATTAGTGATTTGGATACATCTTATGTGTTCTGTAAAGCTGCAACGAATGACAAGGACCACCTATTTCTTAATTGTAGTTTTGTAAACAACATTTGGTACAAAGTGTTCTAGTGGCTGGGAGTGGATATGGCAAGCCCGAATGACATTACTCAACTATATTCTCAACTGGGAAATGTGACAAAACTGTGGAAGGCTCGAAGGATGAAATATATATTATGGTACAACATCTGGAATGTAAGGAATACAACTATTTTCAATGGGGAAGTTCCATATGCATATGGACTTATTGCTAAGGTAATGACTTTTTCGTGGCAATGGTTTTTGTATAGGTATAACCTAAATCCAGGTATAGTTTACTCTTCTTGGTGCCTCAACTCCCTTAGTTGTTTTTTAATCTAGAGTGTGTTTTTTAATAACATAGTGCACTGGGGAGGCTTTTTTTATTTTTACTATACAATGACTCACTTTTAAGTATCTCATGTAACTCTTGTCTAATATATAAATACATATTTTGCTTTACTGTCCAAAAAAAACAATTATTCAACAATTTGTAACAATCAAGCGAGTATAAGTTCGAGGCGAGGATACCCGGTTAAAATTGGGGACCAGTTCAAGGAGCATTATTATGGGGACCAAGGACAGGGAACATAATACCTGTCCCCGCCCTACCTCGTTGCCATCCCTAATGGTAGGGGATATCTACACCAATTTTAAATACAGTACATGGTCATTGCTATTAGTTTTCGAGGCAAATAACAGACAAAAAAAGATGGTAACAAAGTTGGTCTTTTGTCTAGTTTGTTGGGATTTGACAAATATGAAAAGTTTAAAATGCGACAATGTTCGATGCGAAACAAACATACTCACAAGAAATAATTCAAGCAATACAATTAAGCTCATAGGAGTGGTATCACTCAACAAATTTAATGTAACATCCCATTTTTTTAGAAAATAATATATTAATATATAGACTTAATTAATTTAGTATTTGTGTTTATTAAAATAAATTAAGAAGTGATTTTATAAAGTAAATAAAACATATGTGGGTGTACATAGTAAGACAATCTGATGGTTAATTTGTCTACTGCTAGAAAGTCCAATCTAATGGTTAACCTAGAATAATTCAGAGGGGTTAGGGTATTACACTTGAGTTTGACGACTTCAGAGGGTTGAGAAAAATTTGTAGAGGAAACATTATTGGGGAAGCTTGAAGAGCAACATTTGGAGACTTGAAGTCAGACCCTTGACATCCAAGGTCATCATTTGAGGTAAGAGGGGAGTGAGAAATTATCTCTTATGTGGAATGTGTAGGGAAAATGGGTAGTAAAGTGATTATCCTAAGCTTCTATAGGTTTTTATGTATGACATTAAAGGTTTATGAACACCCGCAGATAGTATTAATAACATGTTTTGTGCATGACTGTGGTGAATATATTATTCTATTTAATTAGAGTTTTATATTTAAATAATGGAATATTTTGCTAAATTTGAATTTATGTGTAGTTGGTTTAATGTAATATCTATATTAATTTATATTGTTAGATTGTTAGGGATCATGAATTAACGAGTAAAATAGACTAGATATAATGATTATATTGACATTGAGGTTTTCATTTTTATACCCTAGAAATTAGTGTCACATAACACAATAGTGATGAGTGTTTGTATTGATCTATTAGACTGTTGGTAAATTGTTGGATTGTTGATTGTGTTGATATATTGTTGGATTGTAAGAGAAGTTAAACATTTGTTTTGATTTGAGAATTCTTGATTTAATGATGTGTTTGCGTAATTGGTTGTTGATTACTATTGTTTTGGACTTGTATTGAGGTTCAGAATGAGTTTTTAGTCCTTTGTGAGTGATTTAATGGATTGGAAATTATTCACATAATGTTTGTATTCGTAACGCTTATGCAAATGCAGAACACATACTAGTGGAAAATCTGACATGGGTATGGGTGACATGCAAAATGAGAATATCCACAAAGCTGTGAAGAATCTCATAAGGTTGTAGGAGACGCACTGAAGGATAAAATATGATTGTGATTGTTTGAGATAATATTGTTTGTTAGAGTTTAGATATTCATTCAATGAATTTATGCGTTTTATTCAATTGACGTGTTCATTTGCATCTATGGATGTTATTGACGATTAAATGATGAAGAACTAATATGATTGATTGATGGTGAAATTGATGTAACTATAGTGTGTGATGTTAATTAAAATTAAAGATAGTATAAATAAAATGGTTGAGGGTTTGAAGTTGAAATTATAATTTATGAGTCTTAAATAAGTTGAATACTTGTTATCTGAAAATTTTAGTATTAATGTACCTTAGTGTTTCTGTAATATCTTTTTGTGTCTTTAACCAAATCAATTTCTGTTTGTTGAGTCAGAAAGTAAACATTTGGAACTATAGTTTAGGCTCAATAATCATAGAAAAATTATAAGAATTAGCCAAGGTATGTGATTAGAAGTTGAATTTCTAATCCTATATGTGAGACATAAGTTTGTGTGTTGGAAGCCTTCAAGATGACCTAAATGACCTCATTAAGTTTTGTGTTCTGCATAATAATTGTAGCCTTGGATGTTACCTTTTCAATGGAGTTGAAATCACTAAAAAAGGATTTATATAACTCAAGTTATGAATAAAATAATAAGTAAAGGTTACACTATTATATTTGGGTTTAATTGCTGCAGGTTTGTAATTTTTTAAAAATAGATGATCTAATCAACTCTAAACATCAATATAAAAGTTTTAGGTAATTTTGTTATCTTTCTAATAAAATTTGTATCACTTTTATATCATTACTATAACTATATATATTGTATTTAGGCTACACAATATAACAAAAAAGTCACATACGAAGAGATAGTTCATGAGTTGTAATGGTGTTGATTGTTGTGGTGTGAAATATTGTGATATATCTTATAATTTGAGTGTGGTGAATGATTCATGTTTGAAAGTTAATTAATGTGCGTGAATTGATGATTTGTTTCATTGTATGGTATTGATGTTAATTACAATTGTAGGCATAGTGTGTTGATGATAATGGTCATGATGTGCCTAATAAGGTATATCATCCCAGTTTGCGGTTGGGGTGAATTGTGATGACATTATTAAATTATTGTAATGTATCTTATAATTCTAAGTGTGGTGAATGATTGAATGTTTGAAAGTTATTTGAAGTGCATAGATTGTGGATTTGTCTCACTATATGATATTGATATTGAATTGTTAATTACAACTAAACGTATAGTGTGTTAATGACAATAGTGTTGGTGTCCTTCAAAAATACCAGCTATGGTTGGGGGTGAATTTTGATAATATTATTAGATTTTGATATCCTTATTTATGTTGTTGATAACATGATCATGAGTATGACAGTCAAACAAGTTTTGTAAGGATTATCTACTATGTGATGATCTAAACTAGGTCTTATTGGGTTGTTTTGCATTTGGGTGTTACTGGTGTAGAAAAATTCACTTTGGGTAGACCTAATTGTACTTATGTGTTACTGGTTTAGAAAAGTATTCACTTTGAGTGGACCTAATTGTACATGTGTTACTAACGTAAAAGATGATTCACTTTGGGTGGACTTGATTATATCTACGTGTTTTTGTCGTTGAAGAAGACCACTTCAGATGTATACCTGAGAGAGCATGTATAAGTTTGCATTGCCATTAATATCAACAAATTTATGTGCATTGATGTTTAATCTCAGTCATGGTTGTGGAATGAATTTATATGTTTATTTGTTGTTCTTTAATTGACTACTTATTCTCTCTATGTTCTTTAACATGTATGAGACGTATTCTTACCCTCCTATTGTTTGTTGTTGTATTTTTTTTTTTTTTTGCTGAACATCACTTTAAGAGCAAAATTTTGATAATATCATGGATAATGAAGTTTTGATTTTTCTTTACCTCCTTTCGATAGGATTTTATGACTAGGAGTGACATTGAGCTACATAGGATTGTTAATAATTTTTAATTATGTATATGAATTATTTAAACTTTTATTATGACTTTATTAATTGAGAATATTACAAAGGTCATTTTTAGAGTTTAATGTATTTACTTATATATCTATAGTTTGTTATATTATAGTTTGAAAAATAAATGTATATTGTGTAATATGAATCATTTTACTTAAGTGTCAAGTCTAGTATTTAAATTAATATTTTTATATTATTTTGTAATTAAAAAATACAACATTTTGGATAGAAAGGAGTCACATTTAACAATACACTTTCATGTTGTATATTGTGTTTTCCAAAGTTTTAATACAATGTGTTTTTTGCGTAACCAAAAAAATTATTAAATAGTTTTACAGTATTATTTAATTATAAGCTACTTGAATAATAGTTTTTTATCTTAAAATAATTATATTAAAATTTATTATAATAATAATTTATAATTAATTATATAACAATTTAAAATTATAATGTATAAATTTTATAATATCATTTAATTATAATTATTATATCTAATATTCAAAAGTTTAACCGCATCCAGCAATAAAAAAAATCACTTGGAATTAGTTTTTAGGTAGTCATCAAAATTAATAAATTTACCTACAAATTAAATTATAATTGAATTATTGTAAAACTACTTTATACTATTAGAATGTTTTTAATCTAATAAATATATTAATTTTACATTAATAATTTTTTAAATGACGCCAAGGATTTTGTTGGTTGATGACAGTACTCTAAGGATGATTTTTTTCAAATTATTATGGGTGAAAGAAATTTCACAAAAGGTTCAAGGTATAGGTTGAAAAGTGGACGATACGCCATAATTTGCAAAAGAGACAAATATTACAAATGTAAAGATAAAGTTTTGGTTTTGCAAAAAGAGTTTAATTGATATTTACTGACTGACATTCAATAACAACTCTTCATTCATGGTGAATTTGTTGACTTTACTGATTACTACTTTAAAAGTCACAAATGAAAAGTCATGATTGAATGTCAGTGTAAAAATCTTTTACACTGACAATATCTACCAATTAAACTGTTTCAAAATTTACTTAGAGATACCTAGTCATTTATTCTTCACTTGTGCAGTCATCTCTCATGTATGACAGACATTATGTGATTGGTGGGGGTTTTACACGATCTTCCATAATGAGTTGAGAATGTATTATTATCAATTCTTAAACTTGGTCAGTGGAGCAAAGAGAGTGTATCGAGCATAGTCTTTTATATGGTTTGCTACTCTGTGGTACATATGGAAGACTCGAAATAATATTATTTTTAAAGGTCATCAAATTAATATAGTTGGGATCATCCAATCGGCATAATTGAGCTCATGAAAATCGTGTCGTATAAGTTAAATAACATCCCACTCTTTTACTGAATGACTTATGAATCTTACATTTTGTGTATTTAACATGAGTTATTTTCATATTTTTCTTTGTTTGATAAGATGTGTATCACATTAAGAAGACACTTTTTGTGCACTTTTTATTTTTCACTCCTAATAAAGTTTTTTATCCTATAAAAAAATCATCTAAATGATATTATAATTTCTTATGCTTAATTATATAATTTATTTATACATGCTGGAATTAAATTAAATTCATATATCCAAGTCCTTCTATTTTTTTATTTTTTTTTTGGTATATGAAGGGCATTGTCAAGTACACAAATGATTACTGATCTTTTAAGCGTTATTTTTTAAAACTTAAGTGATGCATGTACAATATAAAAAATATATTAGTATAATATTTTAAAATGGAAGAAATATTTGAGTAAAATTTTAAAAAATTTAAAGTGCAATTAAATATTATTTTACTACATATTATTTTAAAATAGAAATTTTAAAAAAGTATCTTGTATCATTCTTTTTCTCCAATTTTTTCTTATAAATTAGATAAAAATAAATATATATTCAAATTGTGTAAAATTGTCTATATTTATGAAAATAACTTATGGTTCTTTTTTTATTTCAATAAAATTTGTACGAATTAAAGTTTGCAACTTTAAATTGAATGAAATTTATTTATAAACTAAGTAAGTTAGCAAAAGCAACTCTTTTTTCGTTCCATTACAAATTAAGTTTTAGGGTAAAATTCAAACAAAATTCAATTTACAATCAAAGTGAACCAACAACCAAATTAACAACAGACTTTTTTTAGTTGTTTTTAAAATGGACGTTGATGTTCTCACTTGAAAACCAAATTTATTAATCACACTAATCAAAGTAAGTTATTTTTAATTCAATTAAATAATCCTCTAAAATTCTAAAACTTTGTTAACAATTTGGCACGTGCACTGGTCGTTTAGAGTAACGATAAATATTTCAAGTTTTTTTTTTTTTTCACGAACTTATAAGATATTATGTAATTTTAACTATCCTAAATTAAACTTATAAAACAGTAATTCAATATTAAAAAGTAAATAGTAAAGATTTAAAATGTAATATTGCAAGAATAAAATTTAAATAGAAATCATTAAGAATGAATATTAAGATCGAATCCCATTGTTCCTCTTCAATCCTTTAATTCTAAATATAAGATTTTAACTGCATACAAAAGACGAGCAAATTGCGAATTTTCATATTGAAGAAAGCTTCAATTGGCAGGCAGATTAATCTGCTAAGTGGATTTCTTCTTCTCCATGCATTTTCTCTGGTCCAATTTTACTAAGTGGAATTATGGTAGAGAACAATTGTTCAATTTTTATGTAATTCAACCAACATTAAGATGCTTAGTAGTTTTACTCTAAATTACAAATCCCATTTTCTTCATGTGGATAGAAACCTTTTAAGGATTAAGTGTAATAATATATAAATCTTCAAACACAAAATTATTTATAATTTTTTTTCTAAATTAAAGTTGAATTTTATATTTTTTTAACTTCTAATTAGATAAGTGTCATAAATATTTTTAAATAAAAATGATACTTATAAAAAACTTAAATAATTTTTATGATATAAAGTTTGATAAAATAGTATATACAGTTGCATTATAAATATATATATATATATATATATATAATTGATTTATATAATAGGTTTATTAATTTTTATAATATATGTCTTAAAATTTATATTTATCAAAATTCTAGTTACTTGACTGTATACACTTTTTATATTGACCAAAAAAAAAAACTCAAACTTTTATGTGATAAAAACTTGTTAAGTACCGGTTTGGTTATACGTTAAAAGCTCTCCTAGGAGTTTCTTTATTTCTATGAACTCTATTTCACTTAAAATTAATGTTTGGATACATAACCTTTAATATTTTTTTACTTCTTTAAAATTTTTTAGTAGAGCTTATAGAAAAGTTAATTTTTAAATTTTTTTCACTTTTCTCGTTCTAAGTGGTTTTGAGTTTCTGGTTTTATTCAAATTCATCACTTGACATCACTTGTCACTATTAATCACCACATTTGATCGACGGTCACTAGCCACCAACTCCAACCAACTGTCATCGGCCGCTACCTCTAGCCAACGATCACCAGCTGTCATTTCTAATCAACGGTCACTGACTGTCATCTCCGAATGGCTGTCACCTCCGACTGATGATCATCAACCACTACCTTCAGTTGCTGATCACTGACTGTCACCGCCTACCAAAAGTCACTAAATGTCACCTCCAACCTCTACCTCATACACCAATCGTCGGTCATCAATCATTAGTTTTCGGATTCTAAGGAGGACATTTTTTTTTTTGTTAAGATTTCAAATCAGTGTTTTAAATTTGGAAATGAAAATAATATTTTTTTTAGTAATTTTACTAATATCAAATAACTTATATAATTTTGTCTAAACACCATTTTTTCTATTAGCTCTTATATATGTATCATTCAAACATTAATTAAACTTTTTTTAAAGGTGCTTTTTGTATTAGAGATTTTAGAAAAGTTTTACTTTTATAAGCTTTACTATATAAGCTTGCCTAAATAGAAAAACTTATTAAATAAGTATTTAAGTTATTTAATCTAATAATACACTCTAAATTAAACCAAATAAATGTTGGAAAAATAATTTAAATTATTTTAATTTTAAATCTCTAGATATTTGTTTACAAATAGATATTGTATTATTTTTTGAATTTGTTTAGATTTTAATTTTTAAAATAAAGATTTTTTTCCTATTTCAAGATTAAAATGTTATTTATATAAACAGGGGATTTCAAGATAAAAAGAATCATCCTTTTTGAAGAAGAAGAAGATGTTACTATCCGAAGTAATAAAGAGGTTATGATATGGAGGAAAAGTTTTCTTCAGAGTTTTAATGAAGTACTTTACTTCTAGCAAATGCATAAGTCGTATTATACTATAGAACTGCTAAAATTAGGTCATCTCTTCATGAAATTGACAACTATAAATGATATTCAATGATTCTTTATTGAACAATTTTTCACTATGAAAGATAAAACTTGGAATTTTATACAGAGTAAAGATAATATTTTTTTGAAGTTTTAATTTTAGATAATAAAGGAGTCAGAAGCGTCAATTAATGTTATGCTACCTACAACCATTAACTATTATCTAAGATTCTTTTATCACTTTCTGAAATTGTTAATAATTTTTCTATCCTAATTCCTTAGTAACAGAGAACTAAAGTATAAAAATCTTCCTCTAATTTCTTTGTAGGAAAAATTTCAATAATTTGGTCAGCAGAGAACAATTACCAGATTAGCCATATAGATCTTACCTTATTCCTAAGCATAGTTGTTATATGATGAATTTCCTAGTTCTTTGATTTCATGAAAATCTTCTGACAACAAAAATCAAACAAATCACGTGATGAGTTGATCAGAAAAATAACGAGTATCAAACATAAGAAAATTTAAAAAGAGATTAATAAAACTTAGATATAGTAAAAGAGAATTATAAAGTAATATTTACTATCCAGTTTATGACATTATCCTAGTTATTCCCACATAAGTGGAATTTTACAAAGAAGAATTGAGAAAAGAAGAGAAGAGTAATAATATATCAAGATAGGTTGATTTTCTTTTTAGCCTCATCCTCTTTATATAGAGTCAATTAGGGGCAGTCGTTTAGCGAAATTTCATCACTGAGCTAGTACTCTTCACTGCCTCTGCTTCGCTTAGCGAGGTGTGTTCGCTTAGCGAGCAACCTTCTACCGTCATAGTGTTGTTGAGCGAGTTGTGCTCGCTTAACGGCATCTCTGCAATTCATTGCTTCTTTTTGGCCTTTCGCATAGCAACCAGTGTTTGCTAAAAGAATTTAACAATATATCAATCCTTTCTTCCTTTTTCGCTTAGCAATCAATGATGGCTTACAGATCTCTCTCATTTTTCTTTGTTGCCTTTAGTTACTTTACCCTGCAAATCTCATACGAACAGTGCTAAATGGTGGTGGTTGTTAGCTCCAAAAACAAAACATTCAAAACATCCTTTAATTGCTTTCAAATATTTACACAAAAGTAGGACAAAGCACATTGATTTTCATGAAAAATGGATAGTTGTGAAATTTTCTTTGTGTTATTTAACTAAAATTTTACAACTATCAATTTTAACAGGTTAATTGAGGGAGAGATGAAAAATAATTCAAATTATTTTAAATTCAAATATCTAGATATTGTTTAGAAAAATATATTGTTTTATCTTTAGGATTTATTTAGATTTTAAATATATTATTTCTAAAATAGAGATTTGTATCATCATTTAAAACTAGGACATTAGTTCTATCAACAAAGATTTTGACATGAGAAGAATAATTATTAAGAGGGGTCATTATTCTAAGTGAGAGAAAGATTACGAGGAGAGATAGTTTACAAGTTTTTCAATGTCACAAAGATGTCATAAATATAAGTATAGTATACAAACCACGTTAACACAAAAACAAAGAGGAAATAAATTTTTCAATAATTTCAAAAGATTTGTTGCGGATTTAAGCATGAAAAGTCAACTAGGTAAACAAAATAATTTTATTTTTTTTTTCTTAGGTGTTATTTTTATTTATGATGTTTTTTTTAATTAATATGAATAAATAAAAATTCGTTGGTAATGTTGTTTTGCTACAGGACACACTTGATGTAAGCATAAAATTAATAAGATTTTGATGAGTAAGGTAATTAACTAAAATGCTTTATGCATCATCCACCATGTGGTGATTTATTACATGTTCAGCGAGAACTTTTCTTTTAACTATATATAGAATGAATATCAATGAAGGACGTATTGTGTGAAGATGGGGCTGGTGATATAGTTAATTATATAATTAGCATGGCTAACTATAGCCAAAGTATAATAATGGTGTAGCTCTGTAGTGGCCATGGAGCCTGGAGGGTTTAGCTTAGGTAGGGATCGATGGTGTGCAGTGCAAGGTGTTTTATAGCGTCATGCCTACTATGGATTTTTTTAACAAAGGAATCATGCTCACACTTTAGCTGCATATTTTTAATGAGTTCTGATTTTTAATATGGATATTGGATACTGCATACTGTACAAATATCATCGATATTTCTCACTTTTCTATATTTTTCCCCATCTTAATATTATATCTTCTATCAAATTTACAAACATCTCTCCCTTTCTTTGGGTGTTGAATAGAGTTTGGTTTATTTTACTGCAAACTGATTAGATAATTTAATTATAGATAAAAGAGGTAACTGTGACATAAGTATAAAAACACGTGCAAACTTTTCATTTTGTTATTGGCTAAAGTTTGCATATATATATTGATCGACTCGAGAAATTGTGAAAATGTATTGCTTTGGGCAACTCCACTCAATAAGGATCAAACTGTTCAGAATCAAGTGCTATGCCTTTAAAATAATGAAACTGCAATTGAGTCTTCCCATTGCTTTGCAACTCCTGATTCTCAATGGCTGGTATACAAGTAAAGAAAGATAAACAAATTATATATTTATGGTTGGGTTCGTGATGGAATTTTAATAAACAAATTAAAGTTCCAAAAGTAGGGCACCTTTTTATGAATTTTTGCTTATCCCTTCGGGGCCATAGGCATATGCTTAATTTTATATAAAAATAGTTTTAATTTATTGGCTATTTCCTTTTACATTATTATATTAAACTTACTCTCTATATGTTAAGCTCAACAATCAACATATATACATTCCCTTTCCCAGTATCCATTCTATACAAGTAGCATGCAACATATATTATTTAAAAACCAGCAAGTATTTTTTTGTACCAGAATTTCTTTTCTAGAGTTTTGCTAATTAGTATTGAAACAATACTGGTTAAGAAATTAAAATGTATTTTTTTTGTTGAAAATTATATTAGAAATATATAAAAATTATAATAAAAACCGCTAATGATACTTTTTAATAATTTTTTCTATTTTAGTTTTTTTAACGAGTATATTTAAAGTATTGATTAACATTTATCTTTTTAAATTAGTAAAATTTGAAATTGAAAGAAAGATATGCATGATTCAAACAAACAAATAAATAAATAATTTAAACTTAGGAGATTTTTTTAATAAAAATAGATTTGATAGTACTATAAATAATTGTATAAAGAAAAATAAAGCATAATATTAATAACTTAAATATTTTTAATAATAAAATGAGTTTGACACTTATACAATGTTAGTGGAAAAAAGTTTTACATTCACGTTTAATCATAATTTTTTATTTATATGATTTTTAAAATATTAATCAATAAAAAATAATTTTATTTTACTATATATAAAAGATTATGAATCTCCTTTTTTTATAAGAGTTTTTCTCTGAGTGTTAAGTTCATTTTAATGATCACGTCATGCAATACAAGAGGAAAGAAGGTTTCTTCGAAAGCAAAAAGACAGGAAGTATGATAAGAAAAAATGGTTTAGCATTTAAAAAAAAATAATTTAAAATTGTATTATAAAAACTGAATTTTCTTATACTCGGCATTATTACACATTATTCCATTTTCATGATTTTTCTAGATAACAAAGATACAACCCTGAATAATTTTAATTTAAGGTCTCTAAGTCATAGTTATTATTATACATTATCTTATTTTATAATTCAATTTTTACGATTCAATACAATTTATCTTTCTATTGATGTGTTTTAAGATATATGGAATACTGTTTTATATCTTACCGTATATTTATCAAAACAATTTATTTTTCCGGATTCAATACAATTTTAATTAATATACTAATAAAATTTTACATTAACGTTTAATCACAATTTATCATTTACTTTTTAAACTTATATGTAGTAATTAGCCTCCTATAAAAATCTTACTTATTAACATTATTTAATAATTCATTATTATTTTAATTTTTCATTAATTTGTATGAAACAATTTATCTTATTTATTATTTTACTACTTTTTTTTTTATTTAATGCATGCATACTATTTAGTTATCTAATTTTTTTGTTTTTATTTTTTAAAATAAATACCTTACAAACTCATATAACCAATAATTTTGATTTATAAAACTTTATTTAAGATGTTTTATTATATATGTTAATTATTAATAAATAATTTATAATTAATAATTTTATGAGGTATATATGTGAAATTATACTTGTATTTTTCATTTTACACATGAATAATAAATAGGAAGAGAAAAAATGTCAGATGCGATGAAATAAGATAAGGAAAAACATGACTTGTAAAGTGTGTTTGTAAAAACTTGTAATAAATTATCCTCCCATTTCTCTTTCGTCCGAAACCACCTTAATTATCCCTTAATTGATTTATTTTTTTACAATTTTAGAAGTGCTTTAACTTTTTAGCTGTCATTAACTTGAAAGAGTGAAAGGTTTCAGCTAATTCAGGTAATTAATTAATAAAACATCACAATAAGAATTCAGAACCATATCTTCATGATGAGATGGAGAATATAATTAATCAGAAGAAAACTGCCCGGTTGAACAAAAGATTTATTGAGTTAAATTTTGATGGATGTTGGGGACAAAAAGAAATTAAGACACACGTGATATTCTGCATCTGATATCATAATCATAATGTAATTTGTACATTATGATTCAAATGAAATTAATTTCTGAAAGAAAAAAATAATGAGGCATCCACTGTACTGTATTATATTGTGCAGATTTGTTACTAATAAGGGAACGCATTTCTAAATTCCAATCAATGAGGCAACTCATAAGTGATTTTTCTTAAGAATATACACGATGCCAATAAGAGCTCTTTCAATTACAACTTAGACTGACTAGTTTATATAATAAATATGTATATAACACTAATGAGGTCTGTGACAACTAACACAATACATAGTTTTTGAGAGGGCAAGGTTAAACACAAATAATACAAAGGAACTGTTATATATAGGACCTGTGACCTACTCTTAGTTAGTCATATAATATTTTAGGGGTCCATAATGATTTAAGTTAAACTTGTCTTAGTAGTTATACTTAAAAATCAACAGTTAAATAGTTAACAGCTAAAATATATTCATATATGCTCAACTTTAAAAGTATGAACTATATATATTTTGTTGAATCAAGAGATTGTGATTGTATAATCAAGTTATTACCTTCACTTGTTCCCTCCAAAACTAGACAGATAACTGCAGATGTTTTGCTATGTTAATAGGTTTTATTTCTGATTTCACCCTGAATACACCTGTCTAACGACTAACAGTAATGCATGGCTCCAGAACCAGTTAATAGAGTTTTTTTCTAACATCTCCAGTAATGTATACCAAAGAATAGCTGACATATAATTAAAAGTTATACGGAAAGAATTGGGAGAATCAATTATCACTGACCTATTGCATGTACTTGTAGCAGATTGAAAGTTATGTGGAATCTTACCGAAAGAGAAATAAAAGAAGGAAGAAAGAGGACGATTCAAATCTAAAGAAAACCCCTAGAGAACCAAAATAGACAAAGAAGATAAAAAAGAGAGGGAAAGAAACTGCAAACATGTACAAATATAAAACAAAACCAGATGATATATTGTATATTTATATTGTAGAGACATGGTGGTTTATGTCTTCATGCGCTCATATATAGTTGTTGTCACAGAAACCTTGCAGATAATGGTAGTGATGATCAAATCAATTGGTTATCTGTATGAGATTCTTCCAAGTTCCAAGTAAAATATTTAAGTTTGTTATTACTTGTTCTCTTCTTCAACTCGTACACTCACTTGTAGGATTTTTTTTTTCTTTGGGATACAAAGTACATGATTGTCTCATAACGTAAGAAAGATCCAAATTCAAAAACCTATGGCAAAAGGCTGTACTCAGATGCTAGCAAGATGAGGAAAATACATTGAGATATTGAGAATCTACCATGACTTCAGCAATGGAATAGTTATTTTGTCTCATTTGAGTACCTTTCTCATATATCAAGCAATGTGAATTGGCTTAAGTAGACATGACTCACCTGTAACCATGTATTAATTACAATTTGCAGTACCTACATCAAAGCTTATTCAACTCCCACACACTCAAATGTTAATCAAGCAATGAACCAACATATATAGAGAAAGGTCATGTACACATAATCCCAAAATGTCTTAAGAAAATCACTAAAATTAAATTATATGACTTTTTTTCTATCTCAAGTCTCAATCTCTCTCTTGCTAACTAATCGGTTCCCTCTTTAAAAAAGAAAGAGAAAAGAAAAATCTAGGTAGTTAAAGAGTTCAGAGTATCTTACGAAATCCAGAAAAGTACACACAACCATCATCATGTGAACCCTAAATACAGAATTTCACTGCCATAATCGCCACCAAGGAAAGAGAAGAGACATGATGGTAAAGAAATCCCAACAGATAAATTAACAAAAAAAAAATAAAAAATACATTACAATTCCAATGTAATGAAGGCTCGGACACCGAAGCACTAATCGGATCTTGAAATCAAGAATGCATTGCACCGAGCCACGCAAACCAATTCCTGTCTCTCAAAACCCTAACAATCCTACAATTAAGATTTCCCAACTAAAGCTTATTCAATTTCACGCAGTGGCAGAAGAAAAAAAAATCATAAAATATCTCATACCCTTGTTTTATCCAAGAAAATAAACAAGGGGTTATATAGATGCTATGCTGACTAAGAAGTAGGAAAACACATGAGAGAAAAAGAAAATAAGAATCCATTCCTCACTAGTCACTCTTTTGTTCTGTTATATTAATTACAAATTACAAACAAGCAAATAAAATCCTAGAGGGTAAACATAAATAGACACAGAATAGAGAAGGTAGCAGAACTAACAAACTAGGGTTCATGCGGCCAACTACTACTAGGTGAAACTGCCACATGATCTTATCTTTCCACAGCAAGTGTGCGAAGTTAAGATCATGCTGGCAGCTTCAACCGGTAGAGCTGCATGATGGTAGATACTGGAAAAAACAGGAACAAGAACAACTGCTCTAAAAGATGATGATGAGATTGGGAATTGAAGGGAGGTTTCAAATGCTGCTTTTGCTAGCTAGGGTTTGGATGGAGAAGAGAGTAGGAAGAACCACTATTATATATAGCAGCGATCAGGGGAATTAAGACAGAACTCAGAGTGAAAATTTGAAGGGTTTCTTTAATTTTTTTTTTTTTTGGGCTCACCCCTTTGTTTTAACTTTTAATATTTGTTATCTATAAGTAACGGAATATTAGGGGGGGTGTAAAGCCATTGAAGAAAATATAAAAATGAGAAAAAAATAAAAGAGGTAAAAAGTGGTCCCTAGTGATGCAAATTGAATATTGTCACGCCAACACTAGCACCATGCAGTTTGCAGACAAGATAGCGAGTGTTTTCTATATATATTACAAGTGCATTAATAACTTTTGGGCTGCGTACTAAGGAAGTGGGGAACCCCTTTTACATTCTCTCTCTCACTGAGAAGGAAAGCAGTGAACATGAGCCAAAGGAAAAGGGTGCGTATATGAGGGGACCACTTGCATGGCTACACAGACATTTGCATTAGTTCACACATCATGCATCAGGAAGAAGAAATAAAGCATTTCAACCAAACAAATATTAAGTATCTCTTTTGCAAATTTGCCATTTGTCCAATACTTGCTTCTGCTCTATCTGGTAGGTGCCAGCTACATATATACCACATACTGGAAACGTTTCATACTGGCGATTAGGAAAATGACTCATTAGTTATAAATATTAATGCTATCTACTACCCTTTTCCTTCTTATAGATACAACTAGTGACATGATAGATCTAAAGTATATATGTCATTATCTATTTTATAGCTTCTGTGTTTTAAATGTACTACTTTTTTTCTTCTTTTTTTTTATCTTTGTAGTGGCGGGTAAGAGTTGAAAAAAGGAAGAGAAGATGTAATTACAGTCTGTACTAGTCGTTTTCCCTTTGGTATGCGTAGGTTAAGAGCATCTCAAAGATTCGACTTTAATACTCACAAATTCATTGCAAAATTAATAGAATGGGGCTATTTCATTTATTTAACGTCAACCGTAGACTTAACCCACCACACTGCATTTAATAAACTCACATACATCAAGGTCATTTCTTTTCATAAAATTAGAATTGAATTTTTTTTATGAGCAAATGTTGTTATTAGGTTAGTTTTACTAAAGGAGAGATTCAAACTCTAAAATTAGAATTGAATTTTTTTTATGAACAGTAATTCTTTATTATCTTATATTTTGTGCATATTATCTTAATTATTTTAAGATAATTTTGTAAAAAAATAAATAATAAGAATGTATAAATTGTTCTTATTTTTATATATATTATCATGTTTATCATAATATATGTTAATAACTAACTAAGTTATTTTATATTAATATATATAATTTATATAATACAAACTTCCAATAAACTAATGGTAGATTTTATAAAATAACTATCTACATATAAAAAAATATAAAAATAACGGTAACTTATAAATTATTATTAACATAAAATTACAATTATCTTAATTAATACAAGGTTTGATGCATATAATTTTATTTTTCACATTTTTTGGTACAAAAGAGAACATTTTTACATTGATATAACACTAATTTTAATTTCATTTTGTAATTAAATTTTTAATTTCAAAGTAATTAATATAATTTAGTTAATTAGTATGTAAATTTGTAAGTTATGTAGTGATAACCTCCTTATTACATATTAATATGTAACACGTATATGTGATTCACGATTTCTCAATATATTTGTCTATATTAATTAAGACATCATGCAACTAAAGTTTAATTTAGGTTTAAAAATATAATTTATTCCCACATTGTTCACGAATTATATTCTTAATTTTATCGCTAACTTTATATGTACAAAAACTTATTAATCGGTCTCTCTATATATAGAGAGAGATTTTCTATTTCATCCATGTGACTGTTAACTTCCTTACAAAATTTTAATTAGTCTTAAACATGCATTTCTAAATTCTAATTTGGTTCTGTGTAAGGATCAAATTAAAAATATCTTACACATATAGAAATTAAATGCACTAAATGGATTGAGAACAAATTAAGAATATTTATTTACAAAAAAAATTAAAAATATGTAAAGGTAACGGGAGTAGAACCTAAATCGATAATTTTACAACCTATTTAATATTTTTTTACATATATATTGAAAGTAAATTGAAAATTCACATCACATGTAGGGACTAAATTATATGTTTAATCCAATTTTATTTCTAATTAATTTAAATAATCCTAAATATATTATAAAATAATTGTTAAAAATATTATATGTCATATCATATAGGTATATGTATAATTTAAATTAAATATTATAGTTATTAATTTAAAAATGGGTGCATCGTAAAATAAGGAGTAAATAACGTTATCTAAATTTTTTGTACGTATATTTAATTTACTTAAACGTACTGTAAGCTTTTAAATCCTTAATTGATAAAAGATCAAGCTATGAACTATTACATCCATCTTTAAAGAAAAATAATATTTATTTCAATCTTTCTAATGAATTGCTTGATTGATATTGAAGAAGGACCAGAAAGTGGAACTGTATAGCTTCTCAAGTCTTAGAGATTCTTTGATATATACCGAATAAGTTTTCTGTATTTTATTTGGACTAGGTATTTTATATGGGTACTTTATATGTGGAGGTGGCGGCTATGATTTTTGTGAAATCAGAATGGTGCAAGGTGGCCTAAAGTAAGAAACCAAAGTGTTAATAAGAGAGTATAGGAAAAATTAAAAAAGATAGAGAATCACATTACACATGCATGGTTTATTTGATACTTATTACTTTTTGTAAACCTTTAAGTGCAATTATACTTTCTTCATCATTTTAAAATATTAAAAAGGAATTAACTTTTTCAAAAGAAATTCATGTGATTGTTATATGTCAACCTCCATCTTTTTCATTGTTTATGATTATATCTTTTTTTTTTAATATCTACGCCATATAATTGGGAGCGTTATCATTATGATAATTTAAAATTAACAACTCAAAATTGTAAGAAGCAGTTTGCCACAAGAATTTAGCTGTTTTGTCTTATCAATCAAAACATGGTGTCAGGTGATTTTTTTTTTTTTCAAAGCAGAAAAGGAAACGATTTTTTTTTTTTTTATAGTAGGAATGGAAGAAACTCATTAGAAATTTACAATGATTCAAAGAATTACTTAACTAATATAATTATGTGTCTTTTTTATTGAATTTTTCTTATAGAATTATCTTATTAATGTAATTACGTTCAATTATAACATTTTATTTATATAACTTTTAAAATATTAATTAAAAATTATATATAAAAATTATGATTAAATATTAGTATATAAATGTTCTTCTCTTTCAAATACATCAATGTTTCTTACAAAATATACTTTTAAAAACATTATACTCTCCTAAACACAAACATCAAAGAAGCATTAGGTTGAATATTGATGGTTTGTGTGGGATCCAACCGCTATCCAAATACTTGAATCTAAACCTTTTAAATCAATTAGAAAAGGGAATTGAGTTAATTAATTAGACATCAGAATTGTGAAAAATATTTTATAAAATTCTATAATATTTCCTCAATTCAGAACGATAGTAGTTTAAGGTTATATCAGTGTTAATGAATATTTATTAATTAAAATATTTTTATTTGATGGGTGTTGCAATGTGATATGGTCATGTACATTTTCATCAATGATTAATCAGTCATTTATTTATTCAGGTATAAAACAATTATAGGAGTTATAAGATTGATAACACAAAAAAATAGAAAAAGTAAACTATAACGTTCAAGTAATAATCTCCTCACTTTCTCTTGTCTGTTTAGTCAAGGAAAGTTGATAGTCGAAAAAAAAAGACAAAAAAAAAAGTTCCTTTTTATTTCTTTCTCAATTCAACATTTTCAGATTCAAATCACTCTATAAAAAAAAATTAACACATTAGCAACTAAATAATAAAAAATTATACAACAATTATAGTTTTAAAATAAAATTGAAAACACTAAAATTACTATAATTTTAAAATAAAAATGAAGTAATTAAAAAATAAATTAGTAAGGCTATATAATAATTCTGCATTATGCAATATCATTTTCATAAAAAAATATTATTCAATAATTAACTGAAAATTAATTTTCGTGAAAATTTTCACATCATTAAAGTGAGTTTTACCTTTCTTTAAAAAAAATCACACACGATATATCGATGTATTATGTTAAAGAGAGAAAAATTATATTAACAGCATAATACAATTTTCCATTATTGAACAATCACAAATTATTATATTTAATAAATTTATTTACTTATTTACAATAATTTTTATAAACTAATATAGAAATAGTTTATATTATTAAATATTATCATAAATGTTGTCAAACTAAAAAATTCATATAAATTCGTGAAAGTTTTGTAGAGTTAACTTAAAAACTCAATTTATATACTTATAATAGTTTACCTTATATAAAATAATAACAAAATATTAATTAATAACATGTCAATTACATATTTTAATATTATAATTAAAATAATAAATCATAAATTTCATAAATTTAAATAATTAAATTTACCAATGTATCATTAATATATAATAACTTGCAAATGTGATAATAATGATAAAACATTTTTATAGAGGTTTGGTGTAATGAAAAAATGAGACTTTGAAATTCTCATAGGTTATGGGTTTTAGATTCAATGACGATGCACCAAATCAAGATATATTAAACTCTAAAAATTAAAAAATAATAATAAAACAACCCAAATGACTATAATTTGGTGATTTTGATATATTCTTTTAATTTGTTGACTTGATAATAAACTCAAAATTTTCTAAAATTTGGTGAGAGTCTATCAAATATATTCAAAGTTTAATAAAAAAAAATTGCACACAAACTTTAGTAATAAGAAAATTTGCACACACAAGTTTTAATAAGAACCGGTTATAACATGAAAAATTATGTCGAACAAAATTGATAAGAACTTAAAGCATGTGAGATAGATTATGCTACCCTAAAAACACAAAAAAAAAATTATTCACTAAAATTCTATATGAGAGTGACGTTAAATTAGTTATGTGACACCACTATGATGAAGTTAATTGTGTTGTTTGAGTTATATCTTTTTCTATAATATTTGTACAGTAGCCTTGAGCATTGCAACCTTATTTTCCATATCTATCAAATCTCAACAAACCAAACAAAGTATCATATCTTTCTCTTCTTCTCATGGCCACTCGCTAGCCCAACAATTGAAGGCCCTAGTTTTTAACTTTATTATGTAAAATCATAGATATTTTTTACCAATTGTGACACAATCCAGATCATGGAAGAGACTATGTAGTTCATAAATAGGTGATTGCTTGATTTCATCATCTTGTCACATAACCCGCCTCTCCACTTTAAATTGTTTTACTTCGGGTAACTTCATTTTAGTGAACAACTTGTCCAATAATTAACACAAAGTTAAAATAATAAGTTGACTTTGTAAACTCATAAAAATCTAATTAACTTATTTGAAAGTTTGATGATGATAGATATTATTATATTCTAATTTAATAACATTAATAGTACATTGTTTATATTCTGGGGCTATAAATATTAATTGGTAGCAATGATGTAGTTAACGTGTGATGATAGGGTTGTAGACAGGAATTATAGGGTATAAAAATGCGTGGATTTGATTCTGATTATTGTCTTATGGAAGTTAAGCATCTATTGGTGAGCAAAGGCGATGTTGGTATCTTGCAAATAAAACATAAACCTCTATTTGTCTATGTTTCAATGCACAATTCGTCACTCACCCAACTTAGGCCACCATGATGCCGCCTCACATCAATTTACTAATAAATATTCACTTCATCCTTCTTTTTGATAATGTTAAAAACTAAATATTATTCAATATTTGTTCACACAACCCATCCAATTGTATATATGCGCATGGCAAATATACCCCGAATATATGCAGATAATTAAAGCATTTACTTTAATTAAGAAAATTAAGATTTTAAATTTTCTTATTATTAATTTAAACCGAGGCTTTTGTGTATTGTTATTAATTTACATTTTAAACCATACGTGAAAATTTAAGAAAAAAATCATACAATATTTATTTGAAATAATTGTATTTTTACCCTTTTATTTTTTTATATGTAAATTTTACCTTTTTATTTTAAAATTAATTTTTTTTATAAGTCAAATAAATATTATTTAAGATGAAAAATTTAAAAGAATAGCACAAGAAGTGTCAACTTGTCAAGTAAAAAAACAATAAAATGGAAACAATAATTGAAAAAAATGTAAGAAGTATTCAGCGAATTCACAATTCATTTAGTAAAGGGATATTTCGTATTTTATCTTTTAAAAAGTAGTGAATTAATTATGTCCTCCTTCATTAATTTAAAATAATTGTCTACTAAAAATTAATGTTAATCATTAATCAACGTTAGTGTTCGTATTACATATGTGACAATGTAACGTTAATTTTAATTGTCAATATTTTCAATTTATGAATGTGATATTAATTGCTGATTTTTAAAAAAATAAGAGATTAAATTTTTCAGTTTTAAAATATAGAGAAAAAATTATAGATTTAGTAAAATATGAAAAAAAAAATATAATAATCCTTATTATTTTATATATTTGTCATTTAGTTCAGATCTAACATAGAAAAGCCTACTTGATTTGGATAAAACCACCAAAAGCTATTATGATAATAAAATCAATGATTAAAATTGTAACAAAATATAAAACTAAAAGTCACTCTTTTATTTATTTTTTATTAACAGTGAAATCTAATGATAAACAACCATTATGAGGGAGAGAGGTGTAAAACCTATTGTATACACAGTTTTTCAAAGTCACACATTATATGTATTATTATGTGCTAATAACATTGTATGATTCGTATATAGAGTTCTTAAAATCAACTGACTTGATCGCAAAGGTGGATACTCTGAATCAATGGGATAAGGGACTAATAAAAATTAAAGTAAAAGAAAAAAAACGGTATGAAAGAAACAAAATAAATTGAGAGAAATAAAATTATATTTTTAAGTTAAATATTTAAATAATAATTTACAAATAGATAAACTAATTGATAACTTAAAAATAATTAGTTCAATTATATAAATTTTAAAAAAATACAAATTAATTAAGAATAAAACATTCAAATATATAAACTTAAGGATTACAAAATTTAAATATATAAAAAATTAAGAGTTAAGTTTAAATATGTAAAATTAAAGGAACAAAACATTAAGATATTAAATTATTTATATATTATTTTTAAAATTGAAGAATGCATCTACATCCTCAACTATATGTAGGTACGCTTCTATCCAATTAAAGTACAAAAATGATAACCTAAAAATTCTAGCCAGTCTAGCTAATGAATCAAATCATACATTATTGGTCCAATTTAATCCATTATTTTTATTTTAAAATTAATCTAAATTTAAATAAAATAAATGAGCTCATTCCAACTGCTAGACTTGTTTGTTGGAAAATTAGGAAATAAAAGATGAAAAATTGTGGGATCCTCTACTTTTTATTGATTAAATTACGCATACATTTTTTAGATTTTTCTCATATTACACTAACATGTAAGTTTTTCTACAATTCTATACAAAATTATCTTTTGTTTTAAAAATATTACATTGAAATCCCTATTTAAATTACACACCTTAAATTTTAAAAACAATATAGACATATCCTTTGTAAAAGAGACCATTGTAGGTGTGAAAATAATAGGATATGTATTAGGAATGACAAGGTAATTTACTTTTATGTGTACTTCATTTTTCTATCACGTAATATAGCCATAATTTTATACTAAAAAGTGATTGAAATAAACTATAAAAAAATAAAATAAAACACAAAATTAATTTTATCTAAAATAACTACTTTTTGAAATATTTATTTTCATATCTTTTTAATGAAAAATTTAATTCAATATAAAAATAACTAAATATATAACGATTATCATGCATATTTCATCAAATTAATGAATTAAAATAAATAAAATTTTAAAATAAGATTTAGTTATATTTTAATTTTACAAAAATAAAAATTTATTTATATAATACATAAACAAATATATATATATATATATATATATATATATATATTTACTTCAAAAATAAATCTCGAATAAATATATAAGACTTGTCATTATTTTATATTAACAATTTATTTTTTAAAATATAATGATTAAAACTGGTTATTTATTACATTTATTATATTTAGAAAAACATGAATAAATAAAATACAGACTAAATTTTTATACTTACTCTTAAAATAAGTGATTTACAAAATGGTAAAATATTACACAAGGCTACCAAACTCCTAGAAATTATAGCTCGGTTAACTGAGCAGTTAGGATGATTTATTATAAATTTTTTATATGTGTTTGATTCCAACAATTAAAAACAATACCTAAAAGAAATCGGGGTTTTTTCTAATCATTTTATTAATATAAAAATTTTAAATCAATGAGAGAAAAAAAATGAGATATGATTAATTGTGAGAGGAAGAGACAGGGAAAAAACGTATTACTATATAAATAATTTGATTTTATTGCACTAAAAAAATCTAATTCTCTTCTGTTTTTGGTTGAGGAAATTATAATCTAAGTTACTTCTGTATTCCTATTCGCTGTTTACTTTGGTATACAAACACATGGTTTTATATTTTCAAGTATAAATTGGTTCAAAAGATTTTTTTTTTTGGGGAACAATTGCTTCAAAAGATATTATTCCTTTTTGTAGGAAAGAAATTATAGAAAAAGAGACACTGTTTATTATTAAAAAAGAAAAAAGAAAAAAAAAAAAGAAGCAAATATGAGACGTACTTCTTGGACAAGTGTATACCTAGTTATTTACTGCCAATGTTCGTTGCACCAACTACTACCTTAATGATCGTTTTAGATTTTAGGCGTATAATATTATATGTATTTTTCAATAAATATTGTATTGATATGAGAAATGAAAGACCAGTATAAAATCTATTATTGATAACTATTGACTGTTAATGATTGCAAAACTATTGTCAAATTAACTTAACTGTCAAATATAATATAACTTGTTTCAAGGAATACAATACTAAGTATTTAAAATTTTAGAGGGGGAAATTTAAGTTGACTTGACTAACATGTGATTTAAATAAAAAAATGAAAATATAAAATATTATTTTATTTTATAAAAAGAGGGGAATATAATGTTGCCAGCATATATTTAATTGTCCTAGTAAAGCATTGGGTTACGAAAGTTAGATTTTTGTGCCAAAATTGTAATTGTTGCCTATAATGGAAAAATTACTATTAAGTTTCAACATCAGGGTCCACAATGTATATATGTCCCAAGGTTGCAACAAGAAAGGCTGGCTCAAACCCAGAGGACAGAGGTGGTCCGCATTTGATTTGAAGAAAGCATGCTCCATATGGTTATTTGGGGTCTCAATCTCTAGTTCTACCAATTTAGCAAAAACTGCCAACCAAGTCATGAGGTAGAAAAATAGAGACAATGAAAAGAAAAGGAATAGGCACCATCACCACCCCATGTAAAGCAGCATCTAAAGCCAAAAAGATATTTCCATTCTTCGCTTTCATTGAATTTTCTGTCACATGTGCAGTCTAAAAAATTTAATATAGGTCATTTTTCTCTGCAGTTGTGACATAAAAACACCAGTGCCTGTTGACTGCAGTCTGCAGGTAAAAAATAAAAGGTGAGTAAGCTGCTCGCTGCTTCTTGCTGAGTGTTGATAAGGGCCCTCCTAGGAGAACACTTTCGGTTGTGTTGTGTCCACAACCACTGGTAAAGATGGAGGAGTGTTTTGGGATTGCGTTCCCTAAGAGCCGTACAATCATATAGGTACATGATTTTTTTTAATGAGGAGTGACTCTGGTGCTTATTAAGGATATGGCAGATGTGAGAGAGAGATATAAGTACAAGAATCTTGTGAGTAGAGTGGTCCAAAGTTGCTGCTACTGCTTGCTGCATGCCCTCTTTGTATAAGGATGCAAAGACCACTCGTCCCAGTCTCAACTTTAGGTGCTCACAGAAAAGGGAACATAAAGAGCCGCTGAGGGATGAGGCATCTGCAACCCCATTAAACAATTTTAACTAATTGGAGTACAAGCTGTTCAGAGGTTGGTGTCATTCTGCCACCCAGTGTCCAATGCAATGCACCTCTCTATCTCTAAATAATTGTTATTAGTTAGGAAAAGGACGCCGACTTTTTCTTTAGGTAAATAATTCAAGGGTTATTATGACTCCAAATGCTGCTGCATGTGAAACCAAGTAAAAATGCAAGATAGGTTAGTTTAGAGACGTCATAATTATTCATTGTCTTCACCTGCTACAACCAGTTAGACTGTCACGAGAGAATATATAGCTCACGTCGTTGCTGATTTATGCCATTCCTTCTTCTCATTAAGCCTACGGAACGAGTTAGTTTTTAATAGAAAGACCAATCAAACGACTTGAATTAGCAATGTCGGATCCCTTCTAATCTATCTAATCTATTAAGTTAGGATTGTTAAAAACACTATACCACACTTCTATTACTCTACTATTAATTAAAATATATTGTTAACTGTAAAATTATACATAAGATTCATTAAATAAAAATAGAACCCACAAAATAATAAAGAGCAAATAAAATTATATGTTACCATTTCTCACGAAGTAATCCCAGAGAAAATGGTTTTCCAACTTTATTTTCACCATATTTCCCGACCATTTTACAAATATATGGATCTTGATCTAAGGAAAATAGAATTCCCAGAGCCAATATACAAGATGAAGCAATCATGATCTCTCGCATTCATCAAAACAATTTGAAGAAAAAAAATCGTCACACCAAGCTTGATTGTGCCAAAATCGGGGGGAAAAAATAATACACTACTGTAGAAGAATTCAATTCAAAGGCATCAATTAATTAATGAGAAAGTAAAATTCAGTGGCATCAATAAGTTAATCATATCAGATACAATTGCAGAATGGTTGAACTCATGTTCGTCTCAACGTTTATCATCTGAAGGAGATCTAGCTACAACATAAAGATCTCAATCGGACTAAATTAGAGCCGCATGCATATAACCCCTTGAAAATGTACAAACGATACAACTCACAGGAGACTTGGACCTAGTACAAACAATTATTCTTGGATTAGCCCTAGCACACTTTATGAAGAAAAAGAATGAATATATATTTTCTAATGATAATATATTTCGCTGGAACAAGGCAAGGCCCAATAACCTAACTAAATCTTCCTAAAATCTTAAACTTGTAAGCGACCTGTGTGGGTAAGCAGCATTTTATGTATTTCTTCAGCTGTAGGACGTTTGCTTGGATTTTCTTCCACACACTTGTGAAACAAATGAACGAGGAATTTCAATATATCTGATTTGTCCAGCTCTTCACCGGATGGAATCATTGCGGGTTCATTCATTGAACTCAATACCTCCAACTCATCAGTTAATTGTGGTCGTTTACCCATCTGTATTGATGATCATTGTAATAAAATTATTTAAAATAGGTAGGATGAACTTGCAAATGAATCAAATAGTACAAGCTCTCCAGTGGACTACAAAAAGTGGAACTACAGATGATCATACCTGCAGACTCTCAACAAAGTGTGAATCAGGAAGTCCAGAATATGGTATTTGCAGAGTCAGCATCTCCAAAAGTAAACATCCAAATGACCAAATGTCAGTTTCCTGTCACAAGATAAAGAAAGATAGATTACAACCCCCAACATAATATTCTGGTTGCTGAGCAAATTAAATTATTATCACTATATATCTATTCTTAAATGAAGTCATGAAGCAACATATGCAATTGCACCTCTAAAAAAATAATGGAACAGAGGGGATATAGTACAATTGTGATAAAGAAACTGAAATTTACAAGGCAGCAAAACAACAAAATTCCTAAAATAATTGTATTATTGTTCATGCTTTATTAATTATCTTAGCTTTGTTTCAATGCAATTGTGATCTCTTCCAATTAAATTAAATTACATGACATGCCCACCCAAATTACTGACTTGGTGTCCTAAGAAACATAAATATATTCTAAATGATGCGATTGAAACAAATAATAATCAAGGAACCCAAAAGACAACAGACAATACATTTATCTACAAGTTCATATGAGAAGCAGACCTAGCCCCATGCAAGTTCCTCAGATAAACACATAAATCATAGTATCACACAATGAAAATCTTATGAACACGATTCTCTTGATCTTCCGAGTATAATAAAAACACTTTTCACATTGTGTAAAATTAAATTTGTAGTTTTTTCTCTTCGAATAAGTTTTTATTCAACAACAGAATATACAAAACATTTAAATTTCCTAACACTATGTATTCATTTTGTGAATATGATTCAGTTCTAAAATAAAATAGTAATTAATCTCTCCTAAAAGTTATTGGCCCATGCATTGCACCAGCTTACATACTGGAGTAGTAATAGTAACCTTACATACAATAGAAGACAATTTTTCATATTATATTATATAATAATGTCAGTGAATTGAGATATTTATGATTTTTTTTAGGTATCTTTCAAGGATATTATATATATAAATAATATAGCCAAGCATGTACTGTTGATGATAACATCAAGACAAATTATTTATAAAACAACTAATGTAATCTCTGATTTAGGGTTCTCACTAATAATTTCTCTTTTCACATAAATTTCAATATCATAAAAAAGGGCCACTAAAATAATGCAACTCCTGCCATGTACTTTATAATAAATAATGAATTTACGTAAATTACTGTGCAAAAATATTCAGGTTTGAAACTAAGGGCACATTTTTTTTTGGCGGGGGCTTAAGTTTCCCATGAATCTTAACTTGGGAATGTTAATTTCTATTTCTATGTTCAGTATGATAATTTTAAAAAACATTCCCAGGGATCAATTTTTAATTATGTTTTTCACTAAAACTTTCACATTAGGGGGGAATTCAAGATTTCCCATGAAAAGGGAAAGTTTTTTTATAATTACATCCCATTGCGGGGAAAATTTTAGATATACCAAACATATTTGTAACATTCCAACGAACATTATTCCCAATAACAAAAAATATTTTGTACATCAAATGCCCCCTAAAGGAAATCTACGACTAAAACCCTAGTTTCATCCCTTCTAGGTTTGCCAAAGTTTACATTCACTCCCCATTAGTATAAGTAAAATATAATTAATGGGTACATAGTTATGTGCTTATATAGGTGGAAGATAAATGGAGAAATGCAATAAAAGGTTCAGTGAAAAAATAAGTGTTAAAATCAGGAAATTGCTGAAAGAACGGGGAAAGTCATTACTCTAAAATTTATTTTAATTTATGATAGTGACCTATCTCCCAATAATTTTATTAATAGTTCATTTACATATACACCATCCTTTTCCAACATCACAGAGAACTTCAAAATCAAAGGACCCAGACCTAGAGTTAAACTTATGAAAATTGTGCAAGCAACACAATTTCTGATATTGTTCATACATTTCAAACTCAATAAATGGCTTATCAGTTCGAGGATCTTACCAATCCATAAGTACTTTTTTTATACATAGTCCGCATAACCTCTGGAGCCATCCACCGAGGTGTTCCAACACATACACAGGGAGGAGGTGTTCCCACATGAGCAATACAGCATGCATGTAAAGCTGATCTTAGTGGCACTGCACTGTCAAAATCACAGAGCTTCACAGTAGGAGTTCCATCATCTCTTTTCCTATCCAAATCAAACAGAATGTTTTCACTTTTTATGTCACGATGAATTATGTGTCTTGAGTGCAGCTCTGACAAAGCACATGAGACATCTTTGGCTATATGCAAAGCCAACTCCACAGGTACGTGTTTTTCACCAGCTTCTGACAGCTTCTCCAGATAGTTCTGCAAGAAAATAGTGTGAATTTTAATAAAAAAACCAAAAATATGTTAATAATTATATAGAATAGATATAGGAAATCTTACTTTTAAGGAGCCCCCTTCCACATACTCCATAAAAATTGCAGATCTTAATACACGGTTTTCAGGATTACCATCTGCTGTGACAGACCATTGACATGACATTTGGTGTCCATACATTTCCACTATGCAGGGGTGTTTTAAAGCACCAAGAATTCTAATTTCTCCCAAACAATTATATTCGAAGTTTTTAATTTTGTCTGCCGAACTCCCCTGCTCTTCCAAAGTACGCACCTACAATACGACATAAGATGTGTATAAAGTGCAATATATTATGTTTATATTATATCCAAATAATCACAAAAAACATATATTAAATAACAAGAGGAAAGTGGAACAAGTCACAGCCATTATTTTTAATTATAAACCTTTGCAGCAGCCTCAACTGATCCAAATTTGCATTTAACTAAAGTAGTTGAAGACTTTGCCTCAAGTTCATCACATGTAGTGAGAGATGGTAAAGAATAATGAGGACTTGAACTTCCTCTAGATGATAGAGGGATTGTGGTTCGATTAAGAGGTATGTACCTGAAATCCAAGTCATGAAACCCTCAATAACCCCATATAATTTCACAAAATTCAAATTTAAATAAAGTTCTAAGATGATAAATAAATTCCTTATCAATTTTAAGAAATGCACATTTGGGTTCAAATCTTATTTCATTATCGCAAATGTAATCCTGACCAAACACCTTATCCAACAGTACAAAAACTATGGTATTCAAAGTCAAATATATTTTATTTGCATACAGGGTACGATTCAGTAAAGATATCTTTTAAAAAATACATTACGTATTGATGACTTTCAAAAGTATGCTTGAACACCTTATCCAAACAAGGACTAAGAATAACTTTGGAAAAATCTATGATATTCAGTCATATTCTTTAACTTATACAAGGTTAGGTTCCATGAAGATATTACATGGATATTTGGACAAAAATTGAAGCAATTTTTAAACTACAAGCAATATTCTTTACACAGTAACAATATGATATATAATGAGTCCGTTTCTTAAACTTATTTTCTAAAACAAGCACTTCTGTTTAATGGAATAAGCAGTTTTACGCTTTTTTTATGAGTTTATCTGAACTATTTGTTTTTACAAAAAGCCATTTTCAGCTTTTTTCAAGAAGTGAATTCTATATGCTTCTCGAAAAAAAGCAGAAAACTGATTCTTTTAAGACTTTTTTTAGAATCACTTTTTTTTAAGTTTAAACAAACAGAGCCAATATCTAATTTCAAAAATCAATAAAAGTACTAAAAGGCCAAATGATTGATGATTATTTAAAATATAATAAATTTATCACAGGAATAGAACAAATACCAAAAGTTATTTTTCAACACAAATCGAGAATAACTAATTAGCATACAAAATTAATCTTATATACAGCCAACTAAAGTGAAAGCAATATAAATATGAGAGAATATTATATAATAACAAGCCAAACGGTCTTTTAAAAAAGAAAAGGTGTTCGACATCCACTTTTGCCTCGGAGGAGGTTTGTACCTGCAAAAGTATTCAGGATCTTTCTCTTCTCTTATATCAAGAGGTCGACAGGCATCAATAAGCATTCGAACCCATGTAGCACCTCTCTTAATCAGAACGATATTCCAGGCATGTGGTGAAAAATCTAGGTAACCCCTAACAAGCTCACAAGGAACTGGTGGCTCCACATGATCGCATAAATACTGTAATACAAATCAACTAGCATTAGATCATAAGGCACAAAAACTGAAAAACTCAAGCACAGAACTATAGTATGAACATAGTATCAATGATCACCTTAAATAGCAGAGCTCTATGTCTACATACACCATACTGCACTGAACCAATTGGAACTATGACTGAATTTCTTCTTTTTTTTATAGAGTGAAGAGATTTTTCCGACATCTTAGAAAGGGTGATATCTTCTATGGCATTTGCAACTGGTTCAGATGAAGCACTTATACTGGTGCTGCTCCCAGCTGAGCAAGTACAGACAAAAGGCTTATTATAGTTTGAACCAGACACAGATTTTCGTGTCCTTTCTACAATAGCACTTTTATCACTGCCACCAAAATGATCTGATACAAAGAGTGCAAGCAGTGATGCCGTCTGCAAGTTATCAACCCCGTCCTGGTTCCCATGTCTGTTTAAACCATTTAACTTTTTCAAATTATAGACCAGTGCCTGAGCTGATAGCATAACGGCATCTAATTCTTCATCCCTTCTTCTGAAAGATAACAAACAGTCCAATTAAATTAGGAAGAAAACTAGTGTATCATATCATACCATTACTACCAGTCTTTTGCTGCTATTACTAGTAATAATAATAATAATAATAATAATAATAATAGTAAAAACCTGTCCAAAACAATGACTTCACGTGAAGTAAGACACTGATTTTTCTCATAACTCTCAAGAGGCATACATGGCCGATCTCGTCCTGCATCATAAAAGCCATCTGATAGATGGTCCTCAATACCACAAAATGAAATCTTGCTGTATTTGCAAGACAATGATGAACTAGAACTGATTGATTTTCTAGACTTGCATGGTTTAGGATTATCAAGATCCCGATCTAAATGTCTCTTTGATTTATAAACACACTCCAAAACTTCTAAACATGCTTCACCATGTTCACTTTGCCTCTTCTCTAAGGTACATAAGGATGCATCTTTTTCCTCTTTGCTTTCAGTAGTGCGACAATCCCCAGTATCAATTACATTGTCATTTACTGCCGGTTCAGAAAATATTTGTTTTTTATTATCATCCATGTTCCCATTCTCTGATACAATCTCCACACAACTTTCAGAAGCAAGACTATCATGATTTTCTGGTTCAGAAATTCTGTGAATCTTCTTGCTCAGCAACTGGTCATGATCTATAGCTTTCCACTTCCTACTGTTGTTCAAGCGCTCTTGACGAGCTTTCTGCTGTAAATAATACCGCCGTTTCCACCGTTTACCTGACTTCCGGGATGCAAAAGATCTGCTGCTAGATGAGGAGCTTGTTAACATACTTGATGAGGCATTATGGGGACCTGCAAAATAATTCATTAAAGAGTACTTGGTTCAAAATACATGAACTCAGTTATTCACACTGGAAAAGGGAAGGGCAGACACTAAATGAGGGGGAACAAATCAAAGATGGAAATCCATTATAAGCCTAACCATCAGAAAGGGTTTCATCGTTGTCCTGAAAGTTGCTTTCATAGAGATCCATTTCAACAGAAGAGCTGCTATAATCATCTTTGGATCTAGCTTCATCATTTCCCTCCAAATTACAGCATATCCATGAAGGAATTTGAAAAATCCTGAGCAGCTTGTTGTACTTGAACAATAAATAAACATTCAAATATGTTAAAAAGCAATTTAAGGATATAAAAAAATAGGATCTTCTTTCAAAAGTTCAAAACATTAAAGTATATAGCTAGAACTTAATATTTAATAACACACAAGAGTAATGCAAAATATAGATATGTACCCCCACATAGGCCCAGAATCATCATCATTTTTTTCATATGCATTCTACAGCTACAAACTCAATACCTTGGATGCACAGAGGCACCTTCAATGCAGTCCCTCCATATAAAACACTGTCAGATGCCACCAAATTAAATGCATATTAAACACCAATTCAAGCACAGGAAAGAGGAAGAAAAAGATTGCATATCACACACTAATGTACACAATCAGCCATATGGGAATGTACTGATGGTAAAAGAAATTCAGATAAACATGTATTTAAGACCAAAAAAGCTTCTCCAGCAAACCAAAAATCCAAAACAAGTTTATACTTATGACCTTAAGCTGTAACATAAAACAGCTATCATAAACAGCTAAAAGAATTCATGCAATGCCTAAAGAGAGTAAAAATATGTTTATACTATTATGTGTGTTCACGTTCTAAGGTAAACAAAATTAGCTTCAACATATTAAAAGATCTAGTAAAGTCAGGAGCAGTAAAACCCCATGTCAAAAGAACACAGATACTGGACAGAACTAGAAGAGCAGAATAGCAGCAAATCATAACTAGGCACCTGAAGATTTAACTTCTGAAGTCTATGCATGGAGGCAAGTTCAAGGGAACCTATCGAAGTCAACCTATTATTTGACAAGTCCAAACTCTCCAACCTAGACAGAGAAGACATAGCCGACGGCAGTTTCACCAACTTATTATTGGCAACCTTCATAGATATCAAGTCTTCCAAATAACTAATCTCCGCCGGCAAAGTCTTAATCTTATTGAACGAAAGATCAAGGTACTCCAGTTTCTTCAAGCATCCAATTTCCGGAGGAAGGTATCTATAATAGTTTCAAAACACACATAATCTTAATGCTCCACAAAATCACATTGTTTGTAATCTAAAACCACAATTGAGTGAAACAAGCACAATTCAGAAGGGGTACTAACCGTATAGAGAAGTGACAAATGGAAAGCTTGGTCAAGCACTTGAGACCTGAAATCTCGGTCAAAATCGGAAAAGCAGAAGGTCTTGGAGGGCATTTGGAGAGTTCAAGCTCCTTCAAACCCTTGAGCGAGTGCAGAGGCAAGCCTCCAATCCCCGGCGAGGAAATCTTCATCTGCAAGCACTCCAACGCCGTCAAGTTCCCGAACTCCGGCGCGAACAGGTTAATCTCATTTCCGAAGAACTTCAGGGTCCGCAACCGTGCGAGCCGCGAGACCGACTTCGGAATCAAGCTGTAAACGTTCTTATAGACGTAAAGACTCTCTGCGGAGTCCTCGGCGTTCTCCGCCGCCGGGAACTCGACGCACTTTCCGGTGACGTCGAGAGCCACGCTGTCGTCTGTTCCAGAGTCGAGAGAATCGGAGGCGGTGTTAGGGTCGTCGGGTTTCTCCGGCGAGTCGCGGTGCTCGGGCGCGGGTTCGTCGGAGTGAAGAAGCTGCATTGGCTCCGATGAGGTTCGCGCGATTGGGAGTGGAGAATGAAAGAGGGAAAGAGAAGAGAAACAGAAACCCTAGAATCTAGAGGCAGCGTTTGCTGTGGATTTGAATATTTGGGTAGTAGTTGCGAATCGAGACGTTGGTTGCCAAACGCTGCGTTAAAGGGAGGTACCATAATAGCCCTCGTTTTCGGCACTAATTACTAGGTTTTGGTCGGTCACGGTCAAAAGAGGCTGCGGGGGTATATCATACTTACGCGAAAAACAGGAAAAAGGTAAAAAACCTATAGTAATGATCTCCATTCTCATGCTCTCTGATCTTTACCGAATTACGAATGATTTTGATTTCTTGTTTTTAGAAACTTGATTAAAAAAAAAGTGGGTATAGGATTTGGTACCAGAGATTAATCTTACTTTGTTGTGTTTTCTTGATCCAACGACATCATTGTGTGTCGGATAAAAGAACTTCAATCAAAAATATACCTATCAAACGTTTGTTTTTTTTTTTTAAATAAAATAACTAATTGGGCTGGATTTATTTAAAAAATAATTAGGCAGTATTTCTATCAAAATAATAGGATGAAAATCTCCTTGTTTTCCCCCTCATTTTAGTCTTTCTTGCATTCAAATAAATTTTGAAGTGATGATGATGAGCTTCAGTTTGAATGATAATAAACCTGAAGTTTTATTTATAGATTATAGAATATTTCAAATTCGAAAGTTTTATTTTTAAGACTTTTTTAAGTTAATAATGTCAAATTTTATTGACTTTTTAGGTGTTGTGGAAAAAGTTAGATAAAGAAGAATTTTTAAAAGTTAAAATATGCAAAATTAATTTAGGACATACAAATTTAACTATTTCAACATTTGGTTTTATTTGTTTTTCTTGTAATATTTATTAAGAATTATTAAAATTGTCTCTGAATCAAGTTTCTCAATTTTTTCCAAGACGCGTATTTTCTTTCAAAAATGATTTTGTTTTAAGTATTATCATAACTAAATATAGATATCAAGGATTCTAGTTAAGTCAATTTTACTAAGTTTCTCCCTCTCCACTTAAGGCATATAATAAGGAAGAAACTTGTTGGATTGAAGCATTGAAAAAGGTCAAACAAGAGAAGGAAATGATTTAATGTCTAATATGAACTAAAGGCACTACGAAGACTTTTGGAGAGAATCATTCTTACAAATAAAGTTTTTAAAAAAAAAAAAAGTTATGTTTGCAATAGGGGGTTTCCTTCGATAAAGATGATACACCTTGAGAACAAAGATGTACAACGAAAATGAAGAGTTTATTGATCCTTGTCCAAAAATTGTGGCTTTGGAGAAAAAGTTGGAAGCATGGAGCACTCCTTGCACTGAAACAACTAGCGCTCAAAAGTATGATGTAAAAATATAAACTCCAATTTAACTTCTAAACTTCTTGTAGAGAATGTTTACATATTTGACATGAAAACATGAAAATTAACAAAATGAGACATAAAACTATTTTTTGAGTACTCTAAAAATTTTAGTAACCTTTTATTTCATCTAATCACCCGTCAACTCTCATGGTTTCATTACCAACATTTTTAGTGTCATCATTCTATCTAATATAATCTTGTAAGGTATTAGATTTCTCTCACATGTAACTATTATTACAGTGTATAAACACTTTACATACCTTGGAGGGGAGGAGTATAAGGAAACTCTTTTTCTGAAATTTTCTCAATAATTAGGTAGAATTTATGGGAAACACTAATTTTATGAGGGAAACATTTAATTACAAATGGAACCTACCAAATCAAAATTGATGATTTGAAACAAGGTCATTGATGATTTAAAACAAGGTCATCTTTATAGGGAGAGCAACTTCACTAATAGCTCATCTCTTTCTTTTTATTATTTTCCTAGACTTTCTCATAATCGTATTTTGGGTATGTTTGACAAAACTAACTGAAGGCTGAAAAGTTAGCTGTAAGTATTTAATAAAATTAGTTTATCAACTAACTAAAAGTTGTAAAATAACAAATAAGGACGTCATTAAATCAACATTTAGGTATTTAAAATGATTATAATATTTTAATAATATAAATTAATTACATATTTAAATTATAAATTATTATAATTATATATTTAAATTAAAATTTTTCATAATAATATATTTAAATTATAATTATTATACTTTAGGTGTGTTTGGCAAAACTAGCTGAAAAACTAGTTAAAAGTTAATTGAAAGTTGAAAAGCTACTTATAAATGTTTGCTAAAACTAGCTGATCATCTAGCTCACAGTTGTAAAATAAAAAATAAGAGCATCATTAATCATTAAATCAACAATGAGATATTTAAAATAATGTAACATATTTTAATAATATAAATTAATTACATATTTAAATTATAAATTATTATAATTATATATTTAAATTATAAATTTCTATAATAACATATTTAAATTATAATTACATATTTAAATAATAAATTATTATAATTAATATTTAAATTATAATTTTTATAATAAAATATATAATTTTAAATTAAATATTTAAATTATAATTTTCTATAATTATATATTTATATTATAAATTATTACAATTACAAAAATGTGATAAGAGAATTAGTAGGGGACAATACATCAATTAAATTAATAAAGGGTAAATATATAAAAATAAAACCAGCTACTAGCTGAAAATATGAGATCTTCTGAAAAAGTTACTTAAAGTAGCTTTTTTAAAAAAACTAGTAGCTCCTAAAAAAGTTTTTAGATTTTTGCTATCCAAACAGAGTTGAAATTATTTCAGCTACCATTTCAGTTAACTTTTCAACTTTCAGCTAGCTGATATGACAAACTAAGCACACAATTTCTCATATCTCACATTAATATTTAGGTTTCCCTTTTTTTCTCCTCATTATTCCCTTTTTTTAGGTTTTCCTCTTCTCTTAGTTATATTTTTCTTTCCCAAGTTTCGTTTTTCAATTTCTCTAATTTAATTCAACAAATATCCAATGACAACAATGATACAACAATTTTTAAATTTCTTTAATTCCATGATTCAAAGTCATGGATTTCACATTTATTATATAGAACAAATTTTTTAGTTTTCATTTTGGGTTTTGAAAATTTCCGAGACAACCCTAGTTTTAAATAAATTTTAACCAGTCATAATAGTTTTAAACAAAGTTTATGAAAACTTTTTCCAAGCACTTCTCACCCCAAAATAGCTTAAACATTTTCATGTAACACTAGTATAGAACCCGTGTATACATACAGTTACAAAAATTGATTAGATATTATTGTTAGAATTTATTTTTTTTATAAGCAAATGATGTATTATTAATAAAAAAACACAATACAGCACAAGATATGTCTTCCAATGTGATTACAATATTAAGTTGTTTTGTGACATTAAAATCATCAAACATCAAAGCCCTTTTTCGTTAATACAAATTAGCGGATTCCTAAGTCATTCTACAAAGGAATGTGAAGTTAATTGAACAATCCTTCTTCATTCCCATGAACTGAGTTGGATTGCTAACAATGGCTTAACCATGAGGTTTCTTTCCCTAAAAGTCTTCCATATATGCTAGAGGCATGCAAACTACACAAAAGACCAAATTGGTCGAAATGTTGTTGATCCAGCTAAAAAATTACAAGCCTTGACTTCGCGGCTGAACTTGAGGAGCTGAAGAAATGCCCCACCAAGCACAAATATCTTACCATACTCTAGAACTTGTTTTGCATGAGAAGAATAAATGATTTCGTGTTCCATCACACAAAACACACTTATTCACTTCATATAAGAGAATTCTACGCTTCACCAAATTGTCCCGAGTAGGTAATCTATCATCATCTAGTCCCCATGTTAGAATTTGGACCTTGTGCAAAATGCCTTTAGCCTAAATTACCTTGAAAAAATCATCATTGGGTCGCCTATCAGCTGCTACTAGAACTCTGTATGCTAACAAGACAGTGTAAACCTTGAACCTGATGTTGACCAGGTCCATTGATCCTTGGCTCCTTCTGATAAAACAATCCTACACAATCTAGCTATTAACTTCTCCACTGTCTCTTCCTCCCAATCAAATAATTATCTCCGCCAAACTATCTCCAACTTCCCTCCCCTACATATATGTCTTTCCCCGACACATTTGTATTAGTTGTTATTCTATAAAGACGATTAAATCTCACCTTCAAAGGGACATTATTGTTACACCACCCCGTAAGCCCCTCACCTTCCTACTCAATAGCATTTACATCATTCCACTACCGGGAACACAAACTACCCCTTTCCTTCCAAGACCCATCCATACCCTCAATTTTGATCGTAGAACTTTAAACCACGAACTAAAAGGTTCAATTTTCATTATCCACTTCCATTTTCCTAACAACGCTAAATTTAACTTTGACACATCTCTCAATCTCTTGCCTTTTTCCTCCTTCGGTCGACACATTCTCTCTCAAGAAAACCACCTAACCTTTCCACCTGCTTCATTTTTTATCCATAAAAAATTAGAGAACAGAGAACAAAGTTGAGAAATGATACCTTTAGGAGCCTTGAAAAAGGAAAGAAAATAAATTGGCAACACAAACAATAGAACTTTTATAAGAATCACTCACCCTTCCATGTTCACCAGCTTATTTTCCCACCCTAATAGCCTCCTCTTTATATTATCCTCCATCGGCTTCCAGGTTTTTAACAATGTATGCTTAGCCCCAACTCGGAGCCCTAAATATTTGAATGATAATCTACCCACCTTGCAATTTAGTATAAATGACACAGCCACCAATCTAGCCTATAAAAAATTTACTCCAATAAGTTGACTCTTATTAAAATATACCTTGAGTCCTGAAATTAATTAAGCAAGACTATTTTCATAGCTGCAATTGATTGCACATTTAGCTTAGATAACAACAGCGTGTAATCTGCAAACTGCAAGTGAGAGACACAAACTGTGCACCATCTTACCTTGTAATTGTGCCATAATCCTCAATCCACTGCTGACTGAATTAATTAACTTAACCCTTCTGGCACAATAAGAAATAAAAGAGGAGATAGTGGGTCCCCTTATCTAAGCCCCCTGCCCATCCCAAATTCTTTTGTTGCGCTTCTATTCGACAACATCGAGACTGATTTTGATCTCATACACTCTGAATCCACCTAATCCATTTTATTCCAAAACCCATCTTATCCATCACCTGCCATAAGTAATTCCAATTGACAGTGTCATATGCCTTTTCATAGCCAGCCTTCAAGCAAATTAACTCATGATTCCTTTTCTTTGCATCATCCACCACCTCATTCACTATTAGAATTCCATCTAAAATACACCTTCCTTAAACAAATGTTGTTTGATTCTCTGATATCACCATTTGGATTATCCATCGCAATTGTTGTGCTAACACTTTAACTAATACCTTATAGATGCATCCAATTAGAGAAATAGATCGATAATCACCTATTAACAGTTGGCAGTAAGACTTTGTAATAAGTATAATAAAAGAACTATTTAGCCCCTTCACTAGCTTACCATTCGTATGGAATTCCTTGAAAAAATCCATGAAATCATCCTTTAACAACTCATAGAATTCCTTTAGAATTTGGAAATTAAAACCATCAGGACCCAGACTCTTATTGCTATCACACTCCCAGACCTGCCTTAACTTCTTCCTCTAAGAACTGTTGTTCCAAATCTTCCTAAGCATCTCTCGTAATCCTTTGAAAAGATAATCCATCCATTTTGGTCTTTCCCAATCCTGATTATGAAAATGTTGCTTGAAGTAATCTTTTACCTTTTTTTTCAGTTTGTCCACCCCTATAACTACCTCACCTCCAAAATTAATACTCCAATTTTCATTTGTTTTCCTACTTTTTACCAATGGTGAGTGAAAAATCTTTTGGATAGCATCACCTTCCATTAGCCATTGTGACCTATACTTCTACCTTAATAAAAAACACTTTCTCCCTAACCACATACGCAAGTTTGTCACACATTCAACACTACCCTGAGCTCCATCTTCCCCCAACTCCTTCTCTTCCCCTTTCAAGTCAATATCAAGTAACATTTTTCTGCCTTTTGCAACTTTTCTATCAATATCCGCAAACACATTTTTATTTCACTCCTTCAACCTTCCTTCTAAGAATTTGAATTTCTCTTTATACAAAAGCTATCCGCCCTAGCACCTCCAAATTCTTCCATATATCCTCCACAAAAAGTCTAAAACAATTGTCCTCCAACCAACAATTCAGAACTCTAAAAGGTTTCGGACCCTAATTTACTTCACCTTCTTGCAACATGACAGGACAATTATCAAAGACACTTCGTGGTAGTCCCCATTGTTCAACCTTCTCCCATACCTCTAGATACTCTTTATATATAAAAAATCGATCTAACCTACTCATTGTTTTCCCATAATTTCGATACCAAGTGTATTTCCTTCCCACCATAGGCAGATCTATCCACCTTTATTCTGCTATAAAATTATTAAACGAATTTCATTCCTTATTCCAATGATTGAACTAAGTACCATTTTGTTCTTTTTCACATGTTATTGAACTAAAATCCCCCATTATGCATTAGAACTTTTCCGGCTATCCTCCTTACTCCTCAAAATCTCCTCCCAACACAGCTATTTCCCTGCAGTTTCACATTCTGGATACATATTCACCATAACCATCCTTACATCTTTTTCTGTCCATTTCCCAACAACCCCTACAAATAAGTTTCTTTCAAATCTTTCTTCCTGCTCGAACAACATAACATCCCATAACATCAACAACCCTCTAGAGCTGCCAATGAATAGTTTAAACAACCACTCAACATCTGAATTCCCCTACAAGAACTCACATAACTTAAAATTAATTTTTTCCATTTTTGTTTCTTGCACGCATAACATGCCCGATTTTTGTTTCCTTATGAACCTTTTAACCTCTAACTTCTTCACTCTTGCCCCAACCCCCTATATTAAGTGTAATAATTTTCATTAGGCATCAATAACTACTTCCTCATCCCTTTCTATCCTGTCCCTTTCTTCCATTTGCACCAATTGTTTAATCACTAATGTTTCTTTTTCATATACTAATCTCACCTCATTCCCTTAGTCCCACACCTCCACTGCAACATCCTCTTCATTTTTAAACTTTTCTCCCATCCTCATCCCTATGTTTTTCGTAATAACTCCCCTTCTCACTCACCCCTAATTTCTTCTTTACTCCCCCTCTTTCCCTCTTGTCTCCCTCTTTGTGCCCCTAAGTTGTTCGCGCTTCCTTTATCCCTAAACAAATAATCCACCACTTCTATATTAAGGTCAACGAGTGCATCTTCGACTAACAAAGATACCCCCACTACCTTAACATTCAATATTTGTGAGTTATGATTTCTTAATTGTGAGACATGTACCTCAATAAGTGAATTTCTAGATCCATGTTTGGAATCGATGCCTCACGATTCTTGTGCATTAACTTCTCATGCAAATTAAGACCCTATCCCTCTCTAGCCAACCCCTCATACTGAAAATCCACTTTCGTGTTTTGAGTCTTTGCCTCACAGTTATTGTGCAATATCTACTCATGCAACTTAAAGTCCTCCTTTGTCATCCCTCCCTCTATACTAATTCTGTAACCAAACTCTCATGATCCATCTTTCTCCTAACATGCTTAACCGACCTCCTCCTCATATCAACCTTGTAACTGTTGTTGTGGATCTCATGATGCACACCTACCAGAGTCTTCCTCCTTCCATCTACTATCATCATAGAACTCATCCACCCAACCGAATGAAATTTTTCAACTTTCACACCGACCTGTAAGATGTAGCTGATTTCGGAATAATCTCTTGAACCTTTATTATTCTAGCCAACGAACTTTTGATGACCAACATACAGTCATGCGTCGCCTCAAAGCAACCATTATTCATCATTACCACATATTTTATTACAAGACTGCTACACCGAATTATATTCTTTTTAGAGGCTCTTGAATCTCCTTTTTTCTGAAGGAGTCGTTATTTTCTATTAGGAATGCTATATCATTTACAACCCCAACGTATTTTCGGATTCTTGAAAGCCTGCTAACCCATAACATATCTCACCTTCGTTCATGGCCTTGACTCTTTTGTCCACTTACTCCCCTCGCACACCAACTAGTTGATCTGAATCTTCTCCAGTGTTCTTCTTTTACAATTGGCAACATGTGTGTTCTACCAATAACAGCTCTGAACCTCTACACAATTCAGCACTTTTTTGTGGATAAAGCCCACCGCTAGCCACTTCCATTTTCCAACAACTTAGGCTAACTCAATAAAGACCGACCCATTTCCTGAATTGCCACATACATCCCTCCCTTTATTCTCCTCGGGTCCCACCTCTTCATAGCCATTTAATTGTAGCTTAGGAATGATGATTAGGTCTTGATTAAAATCATATTTTGTTGCCACCAAATCATTGATATTGTCCCTACAATCCACACCAAATTGATTCTAAACAGCATCCCCAAAATGCTCCCCACAATTAATGTTTTTCGTTTTTGTCTCAACTTATTCAAAATTCGAAATGAATAGCATCACTTCATGTTCCTCCCACCTCCAGAGCCACCATGCCAATCCAAACTCCAAATCTGAAGACTCTACTGTAGTATGAACCTTCTTCGAATAAGCTTTCACAAAATCAACTACCATGAATATTTCCTCTGTCATCCAAATCTCAAAAAATCTCCATTAATGTACACCTTCTTTAGGACATTTATCAAACCCCAATCAAATGATCTAATTAGCATTCTTACTACATCCAATCTCCTTTGTTAGGCGATTCTTGCGTCCAAAGATATGAAATTGCCTACAGAATCATCGAGTAATTGAAAAAAATTGGGGAACCACCCATGAATTGGCACCCCCTAACATCTCACTCAAACAAACCTCTCCTTGGCCACAATAAAGGTTCCTAGCATGCCAATTGATAAAAATAATAATAGTTTCCGAATCCTTAAGCAACTCCCCCAAATCTTCCCCTTTAATTAGTTTTAACAACACCATATCCCCGCCCATAGGGACCACCTTAATGGAATTAAACCCCTCGTTACATGATCTTTCTTGTAGAGCGTAAACTATTTCCTGTGATGTCACCCTACCCACAAAACATTCCTCCAGCTCAGTGACAACGACCTTCTTTATCGAAAAAGATAAACATTTTCAAGAGTTAGTCTCATTAGAACTGGCACTACCAGTATAGAACTTACACAGAGGAGGTTCAATCATCTTTCTCTGCCAGTCATCATCAATTGTATTTAACCCCTTTTTTATTTTATTTTTCCATTTTTTTTAATGGAGGAGGGCTAAAGGCTCATAAGACAATTCTTACATAGAAAAAATGATTTAGTAGAACCTTCTGATCCTCGCATGACCATTCACCAAAATCTGAAATTGGGAAGGTCATGTGCCAAAGTACCCCACTTATCGTTGTAGTGTCGTCTCTATTATATGATAACCATCCACCAAAATCCACAAAGGAAAAAGGTTTAGAACAGGTTGGGATTGAGTTTTCTCCAAGTAACTAGTCCACCATGCATATACTTTCAAAGAAACATTTTATCCCTAATTTGCATAAGTAACAACTAGAGTTTTCTCCAAGTTAGGGTTCCTTGGCTCGTGTACAGTGTGCCTAACTCAAAAGGGTGAAGGCTTGATCAGGGTTTTAAGAGAACTAACTATTGTTCAAAGAAAAATTTCAGATTTACAAGCTGAACTTCAAGGTCGAAAGGTTAGCCTTAGCCGTTCTGATTGTATATGGATCTAGACTATGTGATGTTTTACTACGTTGTCTAGTTGGTTAAAAATTAATTTTTAGACATGTAAAACCAATACTTTTTTTTATATTTTATGTTAACTTATGTTTGTCTCATGTTGATATTTGTGAAAATTTTAGGATGATAAAAATGTTGCACATTTGACTCATGTGAGTGAAATGGAAAAAGAATATTGAGATATTGGGGAGGATACTACTATACTAAAATTCAAAATGCTATTTAGAACAAGGTAATATAATTTATTCACTTTAGTTGTCATTGCTTTAGTGCATCAAGAAATATCAATTGATAATAATATCAAAAGTAGGGTTTTTCTAGTTTAGTTTATTAAAAAATGACTATCATATTTAATCACAATTCTTTATATATGATAATTTAATTGATTTTATCTATTAATACTTTAAAAATTATAGAAATAAAAGGTTATGGTTAAACATCTATAGAATTCTCTTTTACATACTCTTATTAATTATTTTCACGTTTATCAATTGAGAGGAGCAGGGGAATCAATGACTAATTCCATGAAATGCCTGAGAGAGGCATAATTAGGAGTATTTAGACAATTATAAGAGAATTTCTTCACAAGTCTTATTTTATGCTTTCTTATTCTCTTGTTCACTTTTCCTGCTTAACCGTTAGGGTTGGCATGTCGGGGCTTGAATTATCCATGCCAGGTATAACTAGACAGCGTATTATGTGCTTTCTGACATTATTTCGTTGCCAAAATTTGGCAGGATCGCATTATAGCTCGCCTGCAGCAGCCATATTCCCTTGATTGCATTCCTCTAGAAGCAAAATATCAGGTTGGCTTAAATTATTATTAATACACTAGAAATCTAAACAAGTTGATTTTATCAATGGTTGCCCATCCAATGACGTGCATTGGTTGTTCTGTTTGTTTTTGTATGTTTATTTTTCACTGTGTTAGTGTTAGTGACGTTGCTAGCTCATTGGTATACATTCTCTTTTTACGTTTAATCCTTAGTGTTCTAGATGAATTCTATAATGTGATAATTTGTTACTTTGCTATAATAAAGCATGTTAATTTTAAAAGGCAACATTGTGGGAAAAACTTGATATAGTAACTTCAATTGCAACTGTTAGATATAAGATAAGAAATTCTGGTATATTATAAATTACACATTAAGGGGCTTTATCGGCTTCACCTCTTCTAGGTCAATCAAATGTCATTGTAATGTTATACTACCTATCTAATATGTACACTGGCTTAAATATTTTATGTACTGTGCTTTATTAGCTACTGAACTACACGAGTTGGTTCAATTATTATCAATGTTTGCTCTGCTGAAGTAAGGTTTTTTTGTGTAAAAATATTTTGTAAAATTAAAACTTAAATTAAGGATTGTACTTAAATTTATATATGAATATGATAATTTGGGACCATTACGATCCAACATTACCACCAGGAATGAAGCTTAATTGGTATAATTAATTCTTGTTTTAAATATGTTTTCATTTCTTTCCAATGTGGCACGTTTTGATTTTAGTTATGTAATTTTTTATTGGATTTGGTCTCATAAATTTATCTTATTAAAAGATAATTCTTGTATTTAGACATGTCACATATGAAAGTCCATGTGATATGACATGTTTAAAACATTATCAATAAATTATAGGGATCATTTTCAAAACTTTTAAAATTTACATGAACCAAAAGATATTAATTAGACTAAAACAAAAATTAAGCATACTTGTATGGATTAAAAATATATTAAAGCTTACTTTCACCTCATTACCCAATTGAAATTGCAAATTTTAATCTTGGGGACAAGAACAAATTAGTTCTAATACTACCATACATCCTCACTATCAACTTTAGTTGAAAATTGATGTGATATGTTGAACTAATATTGACTTTAATTTTCAATTAAAGCAAGCAGGCAGTGTAATGCTTGTGCTATATTTTTCTAATTTGTGCAGAAACAATTCTCTGAACTACTTATGAGGGCACCTAGTGATTATGCCGCTTTGACAGCATCATTGGCAAATTTTCGGTGGAGTCACAATTTCAAGGAACTTCCATCAGTTTCGGGGGTATGCTGCTACACTTATTTTATTGTTTTAAGCTAGACATGATCAGATATTAAGACATTCTGCTTTCATTGATTATGAAATCGTTTAGAATAGTTTATTTACAATTTATTTAAATTTTATCTTATCATATAAATATTTATACAAATATTTTAAATTTATTTAAATAAGTTATTTAAAGTATTTATTTAATTCTCATAAACTTTAGTTTTTAGTCAAACATATTTTTTTAAAGTACTCAAGAATGTTATCCTAGGAATATTATTATCAGGTGTCAACATGTGGATCTCAACGGGACGACAAAAGATAATTTGAAAAATTAGAAGAGTCGCCATCAATGTTTATTAAAAAAAACATGAAAAAAACTTAAAAAATACAAAAAATGGTCTATGAAACCAAATTTTGAGTTCGGGAGTCAATTTCTTATAGGGAAGGTATTAGCTCCCTACAACGTCGGTCATAAAAATGGTTACCTCTAATTAACCAAGCAAATTATTTTTCTTTAAAATATTTGTCTTACAGTAAAAAAACCTCATTGCGATTATTATTATTATATTTGTCATATCATTGTTATTAATGTTTATAAGCAAGAAAGATGGTTGATATTGTTGCTGTAGTTTATTTGGCTTGGCAGGAGTGGTCTCCTGCTCCTACATATCTCTGGATGCAATGGAGAATTTACGTAGTTCTTATAGAAAACGTTTATGTGTTAATATTTTTTAACTTTTTATCTTTGGTTTTGAGATTTAGAATTTTTGAATTGTCATAGTTTATACATCCTAGTAAAATTTAGAGTTGACAAGGGTGTACACCCAAGTCAATCTGTTTGAACTTTTTTTTTGGATTATTTTTATCTTTTTAAGAGATGATTTTGATTGATGATTAAATTTTTAGAGATGAGGTTTTAGACAAAAAGTTGTCACAACTTATGCCTTAAGATCTCTAAATTAAAGAGATATCATATCTAATTAATCCCTTTATCTCTAAAAAGAGTATTACATTCGTATAGAAAATAACATACTTGATGAGTGTAGAACTTTTTAATAAACAAAAAATAATTAGAAAGTTAAAATCATGACGTGATATTTTAAAATGATAAAACAAAATGACAATGATTAAAGTAAAAGATAACTTTAAACTTAGAGAGAGTGTGACACAATTAACGTTGAGAGAAGTATTTCAAATAAAAGTTCGAGGGTAGACGGTATCGAGAACTCCAAGAGGGATTCTTCTAAATGTCCCAAAAACCTATGAGTGAAATTAAAATTCGTTGTGCAAAATCAAATCCGCTGAGCGAATTTCTAAATTTTTAGTTATTTTTTAGGACTTCGCTTAGCGAAAATTATCTTGCTAAGCAACCTCTAGGGTTTGATTTCCTCATGGCTTAGCGAATTTAAGGCTTGGACCAACGATTCTTTTTTGTTTAATGGTATCTTTGGTTGATGTTTGGCCTTTGGATCTTCAATTCACATGGAACGACATCCATTCTTGGTTCAAAGGCATCATTGGTTGAAGTTTGGGCTTTGGTTCTTTGATTCACATGAACCAATATTCTCTCTTGGTCCATTGACTCCTTGGTTAGGCTTGTGTCATTGATCTATGATTCATATGAACCAACGCTGACATTCGTTTGTTAGTTGTTAGCATTATATCATCCTTTGTTACTTCTTGTTTCTTGCTTGTTTCAACGGGAAATTTTACCAATTATAAAGTTAGGTTATGCAAAATGTTTTTCTTAATTTCCTGGTCGGGTAAGAAATTGATATTTATCACAACTTCCAACTTTTATGCAATTTTCTTTTTTTTATCTTCCCTTATTTAAGCTAAAAAATTTACCTAGACAAAATTGAGTGTCTACACTAGGAATGTCGTTCTCGGGATTAAAATTACATAACTTGAAACAAAGACTCCCTTAACTCTTAGGGTGTTTGTTTCAAGTTAGGGTATTATCTTTCTAGGAATCTTATTTCTAGGAGTAATAAAAATGAAAATATTATGTCTGAGTAAATTTAAAATTGTGTTTGGTTATTTTTTATATTCTTTAGGATGTTTTTAAATTTTAAAATAATTTAAGAAAAAAAGAAAAAAAAATAGAAATTACATATATATATATATATATATATATATATATATTATAAGTAATTTTCATTATTACCACGAAAATATAACTTCTTCACCCCTTTAATATGAGAATAAAAAATAAAAAAATAAAAAATTAAAACATTCATTACTAAAAAATAAAATTTCAAAAACTTTTAACAAACATAAAAATATTCTCAAAAATAATATTTTACTCTATAAAAGAAACGCCCCTTAAAAAATTTACTTATGTAGACCCTAGTTTTAAGTTTTAACCTTCTATCTTCGGTTGCTTTCCTTTAATTATAAATGTTACTTGAAAGCATCATGACTCTGAGTAATTTACAAGTCTATTTAAGACCATTTTGACACACATGTGAATTGCGAAACATAAACCTGTAAGTTCTTTAATTCTTATTTTGAGCATAAGAAACAAATTTGAATGTCTCTTGCATGTTCTGGAGATTACGCATTTTATCACATTTCGTAGTTATTCCGAGGCAAAGTGCACAGACATCGAGTTTATATCCTGTGTAGTATTTTTATTTTTGGCCATACCTTTTTAGTGTTTGGTACTTTCATTTTAAATGAAATTACTTTTATTTTTTCTCTAGAAAATGCTTCGACCCATTCCTGTAGGGTTGCGCGTTGGCATCTTGCGCTCAGTTCTTTGAAGCAATGTCTGCTACAAGAGAGTCATTTGCAACACTTGAAAACTAAGAGTGGGCCATTTTGATTCCCCTCTACCTAGGACACTAGCCGGAGATCCTTCCCAAAGAGTACGAGTTTCTGATTATCTAACACCACCTCCACTGAAACAAACTTTGACGACTTAGGTATCAGAAACCAAAGGAGGCAACATCTAGATCAGCAGGGGAGCCATGTAACAGCCAAGTAAATCAAAAGTAACATTATAAAAAAAAAAAAAGTAATTAGGGAAAGTAACATCAAAAGTTGCATGAAAGTTTTGAAATGTCTTTTAATGTTGTGCTTTTATAATAAGAATAAAAGAGAGTACAATTTAAGCCATCTTACAAAGCTAAGATAAAATCAAATTAAAATTAATAAACAAAATAAAGGTACAATGGATAACTACAATCAATTTGGATAAATAAATGTTTTAAGTTGTTTGCACTCAAAAACGAATTCCTGGATTAATCTCTTCAGTACTACTACATTTTGTTGAAGAGTGTTATGCTGGTTGGAGCTGAAATTTCGATTTTCTCGACTTCTAAAGCATTGGCCACATCATGTGTCCGTGCCAAGTTCAAAGAGTCTTGTGTTCAGCAATGCTCACTGATACTAAAATTTTTAAAGCCGACTCACTTGCATCCATACTTTCAATATCTTGTGCTTTTTAAATTACTTATTTCAGACGTTGATTTAGGATAGATACATGTCCTGTGAGTTACATAATTCAGACATGTTAAAAATCTTTTCGAAGAATTATGTATTCAAGATGTTTTAAAAATTCCTTCGGTTTTGTAATCCAAAAACAACATGATATGAAAAAAAAATGCAGACACCGACATACTTTTGTGTTTCCTTTTGTTTTAATATGCTTTCAAACTTTGGTTACCTCTTTAACAATGTTGGAGAGAGAGGCTGTGTGAATGATAAAAGGATGGGATAGATAGAGGGAGTGGGAGAGAAAGTGAGCTATGGATGGTGAGATTAAGGATTAATAGGTTAAAGTCAAATCAATAAGAGTAATGTTGAAAATTTAAAAAATATGCTAGGTGTATGAGCATGAAGACGGCAACTTAACTCTTTGAAAAAAACAGAACAATGGAAAGCAAGTTAAAATGATACCTATTTTGGATGCATACCTCTATCAATTATAAATTCTTAAAAAGAACGGTCTATATTATTTTGTATACATATTTGTAAATTTAATTTTGAATTATTTTCATTTTATAAAATGAATTTTCGGTAAAAGTAAGTAGAAACTTGAAATTCAAATAATTTTTACGTTTATGTTTTTTTTTCTTAAAGTTTGTATTAAAATTTAAGGTATAACATTTTAACTATTTTTTTCCATTTTTACTGAAATATGTCTTTATGAGTAATTTTAATTTTTGTTAAAATAAATTGACAATGTATAAAAAAATGGCCAAACTTCATTAGACACGTTAGGCGAGCTTTAGAACCAACCTTGCTAGTTGCTACTGAAAACTTGCAAATTAATGTGTATTTACACATGAGAGATAACATTATAATGTTGGTAAAATGATAGATAATTTATTTGTTTAATTTATTTTTTTTTTGTTTTGATTTATTTCTCTATTTTTACTTTGATAATTTATTCCTTATATTTGTTTCAATTTGAGCCTATTGAAAAAAATTTATTTAATAGAAAACACATGAATAAATAAATAAAATGAAAAAAAAAAAGAGAAAGAAACGCGGGATCGCTAACCGTTTGCTTGTGTTCTCCCTAGTCCCTTCTCCACTCAAATGCAAAATCTTCTCGTTTCCCGCCCTATATATATTGATTTCCTCACTTCTTCAGACCTCATTCATAATTCAAAAACCTATCTCTCAGTTCTTCAGACACATTCAAAATTTCTCTCTAAAGTCACGATGCTTGCCACGCTCAAGTAAGTCACACAGTCTGTTACTATTTTTCTCCATCTCAGAATTTCAATTCTACCTCGTATTTTGATCGGTGATGACTTTTCAGGTCTGAAGAATCCAGCGGCCAATTACAGCTTGTGGAACGAGATGACATTGACGACGATGAAGACCTCTTCGAAGCCATTGACAAACGTATATATTCATTCTCTCAACTCTCTTTTCCCATTCGTGTTCGTCGTTCTTCTTTTTTCCAGATTAACGCACAAATAACCGATCTCTGTTATGTTTTTCATTCCGAGCGTTTATTTTTGTTTTCATTTTCTCTGCTCCTACCCGAGAATTTTTGTTGGATTCACATATAAACTAAACAAATCAAAACGATTGTAAAACCTTCATCCTCAGCGGTCATTATTTTCCTTTCTCCTGTTCTTCTGAAATTTTTGGCTAAATACACTGCTTCACCGAACAACGATCTAATTTGAAAAGCACAAGTGACAAGTCCGTACTTGTTTGATTATCGGAAAACACGTTTTGTCTACAATTCACGATCATATGCATGCATCTACGCAGTGATTGCTCAAGGAATCAATGCCGGAGATGTGAAGAAGCTTCAGGACGCGGGGATATATACTTGCAATGGCTTGATGATGCACACAAAGAAGGTTTAACTTAAAACACATCTTTCATTTAAATATCTATGGACATTTAGTTACTCTGAACTTCAATCGCTAACATAATTGTTTATATTTTCGTAGAACTTGACTGGAATCAAAGGTCTATCTGAGGCTAAGGTCGATAAGATCTGCGAGGCTGCAGAGAAGATTGTGGTAAGTGATCAGATTATATGAAATCTACGTTAGTTCATGTTACTATTTCAACTCTTCATAATTTGACTTTGACGTTCGTGCTATGCAGAATTTTGGTTACATTACTGGAAGTGACGCACTGCTCAAAGTACCGTTGTCTATTTGAAAGTTTTTTGAATTATAGATTTGATTTAGATCTGCATGTTTTTTAAGTTTTAGAAATTTAGGTGGCCTCCGTTCAGATTAAGTAATTTAAATTAGTTTTTACTTGGATTGAGTATTTATTTGTTCTCTGTTACTGAAGAGAAAGTCAGTGATCCGAATTACTACTGGAAGCCAAGCGCTTGATGAATTGCTAGGAGGTAGCCTTACACTGATAATTTCTTTTTTATTGTTTTGTGACTCTAAAATGTGACCATTTAACGTTGTAAATATTTTCTCTCCCAAAATTTATTTCTAAAGGTGGTATCGAAACATTGGCAATTACTGAAGCGTTTGGAGAATTCCGGTGAGAACCAATCTGTTTTCTTCTAATGGATTGGATTCATTTCAGTTTCTGAAATTTCATTCTAAGGATATCTATGTATGTTTCAGATCTGGGAAAACACAGCTTGCTCACACTCTCTGTGTTTCCACTCAGGTTTTCCTCTATGTTGCATCCATAGTCATGACATGTTATCTCGTGTTCTCTTGTAATATGGCATTAGTGTGGATGAATAGAGTGTTGAAATTAATTGAAATGCGACTGTTTTTTTCTGAAGCGCTTGCTTCTGTCTCTTGTATGAATTGCCCTCATAGCTTCTTAAACGGTCCAATTTCATATGCGTACGATACTAGTCTTATATTCACGCACGCTGAAATATTTGGCGTATGATCCCTCCAGCTGCCAACTAATATGCGGGGAGGCAACGGAAAAGTTGCTTACATTGACACAGAAGGAACTTTGTATGTTCTTCTCTCTTTACGTCTAAATTACTATTCAAGAAGTTATAGTAAAATCTGCATCGATATTTTGTTATTGTTTATTTGTTTTTTTAACTTATAGTCCCAATTTTAACAATGTTTCCTCTTCGTTCACAAACAACTGTAGCCGACCTGACCGAATTGTTCCCATTGCTGAGAGATTTGGCATGGATCCTGGGGCTGTACTGGACAATGTAAGTTTACTCCGTTTCATATATCATAAATAGGTTCTGAAGGGAAATAGTTTGGTTTTGACATGTAATCTGTTTGTGACTGCACAAGATTATATATGCTCGTGCTTACACTTACGAGCATCAGTACAACCTTCTGCTTGGTTTAGCTGCTAAAATGTCCGAAGAACCATTCAGACTTCTGGTGAGGTTAATCACGGACTAAAAGATTTATTTAGTAGTTTGCAATGTCCCGAGATATGGATGGTTGATAGAATTGGTTTTTAGCAGATTGTGGATTCAGTGATTGCTCTATTTCGAGTGGACTTCTCCGGAAGGGGAGAGCTTGCAGAGCGCCAGGTCTGTCATTTACATACACTTAAAATAACAGATGCCCCCTCTCCCTACGTCACTTTTAATGACTTGAATAATCTTTTGCAGCAAAGACTAGCACAGATGCTTTCTCGATTAATAAAGATAGCTGAGGAATTTAATGTCGCAGTTTACATGACAAATCAAGGTAAATGATTTAAAGATATATATTTTTTTGGGTTGATTTTTCACTCCCAAATTCCAATTTTTGGTTTTGAAGCTGTTGTCTACAACAAGCAACAGCATTAGCAATTGATCATTACTGAAGCTTTTTTTTAGAAGACCATAGGCATATTGTTCTAATCTACGCTACATTGAGTTTTGGTTGCAGTCATAGCTGATCCAGGAGGTGGGATGTTCGTTACTGATCCTAAGAAACCAGCAGGAGGGCACGTGCTCGCTCACGCAGCCACAGTGAGGTTGATGTTCAGGAAGGGTAAAGGCGATCAACGCATTTGCAAAGTGTTTGATGCCCCAAACCTGCCAGAGGCTGAAGCAATATCCTTTACCTGAGTCTTTTTGCTCCCTTAAAATAATCTATTCGTTGAACAAAATATGCCTGTAGAAAGTTCGTGGTATAACCCGAATCATTAATTATGAAATTAATGAGCTTTCGCATAATTCTAAATAACCCAGCCACATTAGTTAATTTTTAAGATGATGGCGATTCGGCGAAAACATCATACCATAGCCATTGAAAACAATAACATTGCATTTGGCAAAGTTACCTCTACTTCTCAGCGTGTTTTTATCTTGACAGAGTTACGTGTTCCAGATAACACCAGGGGGCATTGCAGACGCTAAGGACTAAAAGTCACTTCTAACTGCTTGCCGAATCCACGACACCACAAAAAGAGACAGTAGTGGCTTAATGTTTCTAGTAACCTTAATCTTCCAATTATTTGCTCAGTTTGTAAGGAAAGTGCTGTTATTTGAACAGTGTTAGTATATTACAGTGATATGATACGAGTTCCGCTTAGTTATACACGTTTCCTTCGTTGTAAGCAACAACATATTTTGCAATTTCAACGTTAAACAAAAATTCAAAATCTTGCTGCAAGTGACTTTCTTGGGAGAGCTTACTTTTAGGGCACAAATAACACTAAATAAATCGAGATAACAAAAAAAAAAGAAGCAGTAAACAATTGATTTTTTAGATGAAACAGTCCGCAAGTTTATATTATTACATGATTAAGTGCCAAGAGAGTATGAGTTATGAGCTTTCATATTTGCTTCCAAGCAACTTGTATAGCTTCATGAAATCATAATCTCAGATTCAGGAAGTAAATAAATATGATAGCTAAGCCTTGCTAGAGCTTCAGAGTTATCATATTACAGGAACAGATCCGGAACTTGAAAATTCAGCCGAATGCAGCTATGATAAAAGCCTTAATTCAAACATAATAAAGTTGCAATCAGATATTATTAGACCAGTTAGCAGCGCTCCCAACCCTTGGCATGCCAGTTGTTTCCTTCTTAGCATCGGCATCCACCTTGAAAGTGGCACCACACACCTGTCCAGAACTGTCAACCCTTGGTACAGGCTTCACCTCATTAAGTGGATGCTCAAAGCTGCTCAAACCTCCAGATGTTGAAAAGAAAAATCCTGAACATGGGACAATATATATGTTACTTCTTGTATAAATCATTGAATGTCCCATCCGGAAGAAACATAGACAGCGAACAGTCAATCACATAAGGATCTTCAAATGAAAGGGATAATTGCAAGTAAACAATAATACAAAGGTTTGGTCGAGAAACAAAAGAAAGTATCATTTGTATTCCAACTTCAACAATGTCATCAATTGCATTTCCAATTTTCCAGTCATCCAACTTGTCTTTCTTTTATTCTTCTCAATTCATTTCTTAAACTAGTATAATTTTTAAAAGTGTGATCTCACAGAAAATTTTCATATGGTCAAGCTGCCTACAAGTGTTATTATTATTACCTTTTGGGAATGGGGCATAAGATTTCCCACAGCTCTTAGCTACCATTTCTGTATCATCTGATAGAACAAGATTTCCATCAGCATCAGTTCCCCAGACAAAGGGAACATTCCCATCAGCATCCTGCAACAGACCATTGATATTTATATTCCAGGTTAGAGAAGAAAACTATAGGCAAATATGATGGAAAAAGAGACGGATAAAGGATAACTCACTGCAGCAACAAATGCTGTCTTAGAAGAACTGTCATACAGAATAAATGCAAATTTGCCTTGGAAATCTCTCACAACCTGAGCAGCAGGATAGGGACCACGATCTCTTAGAGTTCTGTATGCCTCTATGATAATGATCACCTCAGTTGCTGTTTTATTCAATCCATATTGTTGCTTGAGATTGGCAACATTCTCAAGGTGACCTTGAAACAAACAGAAAATGTCATCCACAACTGCAAACAGCCTGGCACATAAGAAAACCAACATATTAATTGATTTTCAAGAAAAGAGTAATCTTCACAATTTTATAGTATCTGATTTCTTTCATAAAATCAGATTATAACAATTCAGGATTTTCAGATAAGGTGACTTTACTGATAAAACCAAAGGTAGAGGAGAACTTTCAGCTTAACATTGTAGAGGAAAGATTAAAGAAGTATTGCTCCAAGGCTTAAGCAGTACTGTAACCTTGTGTTGTGAACTTTTTGTATCCCATTAAAATTAAGTAACAATAGAAAGCAACGGAAAAATTGTTAAGAGCAAGGTAGAAAGAATATAAATGGCGCATCAAAAGTATCTTAGGATGCTTTCTACAGGTTGGAAGGGAGCGCAACAAAAAATATATTTTTTAAGATCTATGAAATAATTAAAGGAAAAAAAAGGTATTATACCATAGCAAAATTACCATCAAGAAGAATATAAAGATATTTTAATTGTTATATATGGTATAGAATGGGTTACTACTACTTTTATTCTTTTTTTGTCTTGTATTAAGATTAAAATTTAAAGCCATCAATAGAAACAAGATAGAATCCAAAAAAACCATACACAGGGAATCACGTGCATAATAAAATATGGAGATCATATCCATAATTATCAACATAAATGATAAAACTGGACCAAACCTGATGTTGTTCCAAACTAAGCAGACGCCACAAGAATCCATTAGGACATATGGAATGCTATGGTACGATGGAAAGCAACAAAATAGATTGGATGACACAGCGTTATCCTAATGGTTTAAACTTACAAAAATAAAGAAGATACAGATTTATTTTATGTAAGGTAAGAAATAAAGAGCATACGGATTAAATATAAAAAACTGGGTGGGTGTTTGAAATTAAAACAAGCAATAAGGAGGAGGCATAAACGAAATGTTAGAAGGATAGAAATGAAGATGGACCTTGGGAGAAGGGGGTTCTGTTTGTGGAGAGAGTAAGCCAAGAGAGCGGAAGGGGCAAGGTTGACGGTGACGGAACCAGGGTGAACGGAAGAGAAGTGTTGTGCGAGAAAAGCGTCTTTTAGGGATGAAACAGAATTAGAGTGAGGGCTCTCCAGACCCTCTGGGCTCTTTGCCACCGATTTGTCGAAAACAGCCAGCATTTTTCGTGATTTTGATCAATGCCAAGAACGGAACACAATTTATGCTTATGCAGTCAGCGTTTGCTGTTAAAGAACATGTTCGATGCGATGCGATTAATATAAACTTCTCCCTTGGAATATCTTTTCTTCTTCTCCCCATTCTGCCCTTTTACTTTTCCCTTCATTTTTAGAATATGGATTATGGCCAATGTCCCTTCCTACATCCTCCATCCTCCATCCTCCATCCTCCATCCTCCATCCTCCATTCACATCACATGTTACAATTTCCTACTAATATCATCATATTTTAAGAGAAAATAAACTAAATACTTAAGGATGCACTTCATACAAAATAATTTTTTATTTAAATATATTCAAATAAATATGATTTTGTCTCCATAAAATGATCTTAATCTTATCTTAATTCTTCATATTTTAAATTTATAAATTTAATCTTAATTTTAATATATTAAATTTAAAAATCTTTAAAAAAGTTTTTATAATTATAACTATGGTTTGCACCACCCTTGAACGCTCGGATAACACACTTTTATAACATTTGGTGCAATTAAAGACCATATTTATTAAATATTACATTAATAAAGACATTAATGAGTTTTAAATATTTATTTAAATTTAAACTTTAAACTCTTTCAACGGCATTTAGTTACCTTAAATAAATTATTAAATTATATTAATCTCAATCTTAATTGTAAACTTAATATCTTAATTTTATATATTAATTTACAAATCCTCCAGGGATCATAATACATGTGGCGCTGCAAGGAGGGAAGTTAAATGTTTGTGGCCCACTGTCACAATATGAAGGTTCAAGTGACATGTAAATACACATTATATTTATTTTGATTATAATTATTACATCCATAAATTTTAAATATCTATTCAAATTACGAGAAATAATTTAAAGATGTCTGACATATGCATGATAACCAAAAGGATTGGATGAAACATAATAATATGAAGGTTAGGATAAAATATAGAGATTTTATTAGTAGATGTTATTTTGACATTTTGAACATTTTTCATATCTCGAGATGTCATATTATCTTTAAAATCTATCTTTTATGAGTATTTGGGATCATATATTATATTTATTGTCATTACAATTACTTTAATCATTACATTAATAAGTTTTAAATACTCCTAGATAGTTTTTGTTAGTTTTTTTATTCTTTTGATTTTTTTTTATTTTTCATAAAACTTAAATTTATTTTTTCCATAAAAATTTCTAGAGTATTTTTTTGTCCTTGTTGAAAAAGATTTCTAGATCCGAATATTACAAATTCAATAATTTATCTTTTATTAAAAATTACTGTTTGTCTTTGCATATTTTGAACATGGAAGAGTTAAAGTTTTACATGTATTCTTAAGTAAGTTTTAAATTCTTAACTTCAAGTACTCAAAGACAATGAGAAGGAATTATTTCTCATCATTTTTTTCAAAGAATAATAGTCACTGGATTAAATGAGTGGTTGAAATTAAATAATAAAAACATAAAACAATTTAAACGCTTGAAATATCCTATTGTTTTTCTACTTTTTTTCCGGACAACGATTACCACTAATAAAATAGTACTTATAAAATGTTACTAATAGTGTTACCATTACTCTAATAAAACAAAACGAAAAGAAAATGTTGTTTACTTATCGAGCAAATTGTGCACAACAACACACATGATGACTACATATCAATTTAACAAAACAAATTTAGCTTGAATGCATATGTGCCTAGTAGAATTACTCTTAAAATTTTAATAATTTGGCCTTTTGGATATTTATTAGCAGTGGAAAAACAACACGTGTCACATGTGTGAATTGATTTGTGTTTTTATTTTTAATCTAACCCACTCATTTAATCTAATGATTATTATTCTTTAAATAAGAGAAATTATAATTATTTTAATGGGAGAGATACGTTGTCAAAGAGAATATGCCAAGTCACACTTTCAAATCAAATTTATTACATTGTCTTATTTATATTTTCAAGTTTCAAAATTATAACTCATAAGCCACAATAGTTGGACAAACAGTGAAAGAATAGGCAGATTATAAGTTCAAGTTCTATATTATATAGGTGACATTTGTTTTCTTCACGTACCATTCTTTAGTTTTCTTTTTTAAAAATATTTAAATGTGCCATCTTATTTTTTGAAAGTGGAATTAATTTTTCCTTGGGGTATGTATGACCCAAACAACTTTCATAATTTTTTTCAACATTTTTCAATATTACCCTGCATAATAATTACCCATATATAGTATCAAACAAAATTTTTACTATCCACCAATTTTTTTTATTACTTGTCTGAGTATAAAGTGTAAACAATAGTGTTTGCATCTTCTAAACCGCAATTACATTAATATTATAATAATAATAATAATAATAATAATAAACAACTTCTAAAATTATAAAATGGCAAATATTATATTTTCTATTTACATATTATAACTTTAAACACTATTTTATAATTTTTATAAGTGTCTTCCATTAGATACCATAATTTTTTAAGATCAAAGATAAAAAATTTAAACTTGAAACCTCTTATTAAATTAAAATAGTTCCTACCAATTGATACATACTCGGTAATTGACAAATTTATTGCTTAATATAACAAGATGAAATTTTAATTAATCAGAATATATTATCAAATAATTTTTTATACTTTAATCAGATATTTCCATATTTTTTGTTACGCATATTTTCATATATGATAATGAGTTTTATTATAATTGCTTTAAAAATAATACTTAAAATAATTTATATTAAATTAATATAGGAATACATGAGCTAGCTAATCTCGTTGGAAACTTAACCCTAAAGTCTTGAATTATTTTTTAATGAGTAATTCTTGAATTATTCAAATGAAAAAAGACCACACACAGAACAACAGACACAGTAAACCGACATTTCCGCAAAACTAAGATAGGATTCCGCAGAACTGACGCATCATAATCAAAGTCACTGTCCAAATGTAAAACTAATTCTTTTATCGGCATTTTTACATCTGGCATAATTACAGTGTTTTTAGTAATTTCATAAATTTTGTTCATGAACTTTAAAATTAAAAATCTAAATATCATTAATTTTTTAAATGTTAATGGTTACTAAATGTAATAAATAATACATAATAAATTATATATAATTAATCGTGAATAGTTGATTTCTTTATCCAACTTTAATGGTTATTGTTTAGAAAAATTAAAGATTAGATAAAAATCGTGATTTTTTAAAAATTGAAACATTTGATTTCATATTTTTAAATTCAGAAGATAAAATTTCTGAAATTTCTAAATATAAGAACAAAATGTGTAATTAAGTTTTTGAATTCCTAATACGAGTAAATATTATGCAATATCAATCATAAATTAAAATTTACAATTTTTTGCATATAATACGGCCCTGACACAACTTATACATATTTTTTAAAATTTAAATTTTTTTATAACATAAAATAGCTTTTAAGCTAAAAATAAACAATGTGAAACCGTATGTGAACAGATAACTCATTTAGTATTGATTAAAAAATAATAATAAAATCATTTTATTCAAAATAATGTTAAAAATATATTAAAAATTGTGATGTACATGTTATTATTTAAATAAAGCTCTTAACTTACTTAATTAATGTGATGGCATGCTGTTTAACTTTCAATTGAAAGATACTTGTTATTTGTTAAGTTTACCACTTGTTGTCCTACATGCTAAAATGTTAATCTATGCAAGTGACGGTTCCCACTTCCCAAAAATAAAGTTTGAGTATTAAACAATCAATGTGCCAAAGTTTAAAAAAGGGTTTGAATTAGGACTAGGATACCAACAACAAATTTTTTACTTCAAAGTTCGGACCTCTTGAAATTAAAAAAAAACACGCAAATTATACTTTCTTTAATTGTATTTTCCCTTTTATAATTTTTTAATTTTCTATTATTTAATTCCTAAAATTTAAATTAAAGTAAAGAACAGTAATTTAATAGTAACTAGATTTTAAATTTGTGTAACTCAGGAGTTTATTCAATTTATTTTATATTTTTAAAATACATATACATAAATAAAATATTAATTTTTAAAATATTTAATGATATATTAAAAATATTTATATCAAAATTTAAGGAAGAAATTAAGTATACTTTTGTTGAATCTTCAAAATTATTAATTTTATTGAAATTTATTAAAAAATTAAGTAATAACAATGATATAATATCTATATGAAATATACAAAAATAAAAAATAAAATATAATAAAAATTAGTTTTAGAATTTATTAGGATGCACTCTTACTCAATGTGTAACTTACTTAGTATCCTTCAGCATAGATCTTTCTTTACTCCTTCCGCCAACACATAGTACTTAGTTTCTACAGTAGACAATGTTACCACTAACTAGAGGTGTCAATACCTGCTAGTCTGACCCACCTAACTAAGGATATCCAAAATTCCAACTTGATCTAACCCACTAGATTTAAAAAATAATTAAATTTAAAATCTCATTTTTTTCTTTTTTAACTTAAATTTAGATGTGATAAGAGAGAAAAAGAAATTTATAACTTTAAAATAAAAATAACTTTGGAAATAAAATCTTATAGCTCATTACATTATGTTGTTAATATTTAGAAACGAGCATGCAAGTAACTCAACCAGCAAAACTCGATCTGCAATGTCTGCATTCTAAACAGGCTTACTGTATTTGATCATGCACTCATCCCACAAAACCCGCAAAACCTATAAGCTAACCCGCATAAAAATACAAAAAAAAACTTTTCATTTAAAATAAATTTGTCTCAATTTAAATTATTATAAAACTTTAATTTATATTTAAAGTCATCGCATAATGAGCTACAAGACAACAATTAAGTAAAATAAAAGTATTCATTACTTAATAATTAAATCTTAAGTGTCATTTCAAATCTAATTTCAATTCTCAAATATAAAATAAAATAGTTTAAATTTAAAATACACACAAATAAAATATAAATGTACTCAAAAATAAAATTCTCAAGTATTAAATGTTATCATGAAAGTATTCTATTTTTTATAAATAATATAATTTTTTTATTAAAAAGCTAATTATGTGAAGGCTCATAAAGAACCACAAATTAACCCATTAAACCTGTGAGTTTCACTGGTCAAACCTAAAAAGTGGCATATCTAAATGAACTCAACATTTCAGAACTTATGGATTTCGTTCACAGACTTAAAATTCCAATGTCCATCTCTGTAGTGTCTAAACGATGGAATAATATTTTTAATCCATTTCGTCATGAATTACTCAAATAAAGGAATGGTATTTCCATTTCATTATATTCCTATCCATTCTGCTCTAGTAAATTCCAAACCATTGGTTTCACCCTCTACCTTCAATCCAAACATACCTTAAATAACTATTTAAGCAATTATGATGCATTAAATTATCTACTACATTGTTGGTCCCTCTAATATGGGACCTGCTCACTATAGGTGATTCATAACTCATCACGATGTACAAGTGAATTCCTCACACCCATCACCCAAAAGACGAAAGAATTTCTCAGCCTATACATAGAGATCAGGAAAACCATGAGGCTTATTTAACAACAGATTCTCAGATAACCATCTTCGGTTCCGATGAGAAACAATCGAGAGAATGGAAGTATACTGATACTTGATAATGCTGACAAGCTTCTCTGACCATTATCAGAAACGTAGAGTCTCTGGGGGATAATGTGATGCTGCCCATCCTGTGTCATTGAATCACATTATCAGGAATCGGGATACAAAATTTGAGCACAAATATATTTCTATATTATTATTAGGCTTTCTTTTACTGTTGTTGAGCTCCCCAATGAATCAAATAGATGCATACCAAGAGCATAAAATAATTCAGGCCTATATAGGCTCTAAAACATGAAAAAGGTGTCAGGGCACACATATAGCATATGCATTGCACTCTTATATCCGTTAAGAGATGATTGGCTGGAAGGTTGGGTTTTAAATAATTTTTCAGCGCGCATTCATATATCATTGAGGAGCAGAATCTATGTACAAGCAAGGGGGATCACATCATGTAACAAGATATAACTAATGCGAGAATGAACCATTATTTTGAAATCTATCTAAAATGGGGGTGCTAGACAAGCAAAATTAACTGATCTTTTCCCATTCCTAACCTCGTCGTGAGCCCCAAAGAAGAAAATCTTACTGTTTCATTGGTAGATTTAGACAAGGAGAAAAGCCCAATCCTATTCCGGGAAATTGAAATAACATCTTTGCCCCAAATGGAGAAACTGGATATACTATCTGAATGACCTCTGAAAATAATGGGCTGCAATGGCAAATTCCTGCAAGGGCAATACAGATGAGCTTCAGGATATATCCTCCGGAAGTAATGAAGAAAGCTTATCACTTTCATTTAGGTCCGTTTAGGAATACATGTTCAATTAATCACATGCAATATATCAAGCAGACACTCAAATGTAAGATACGTGAAACAATAGAAACATTGGAAAGCAAGGAAAGTCCAATACTGACAAGACAAGTAAGAAACATAACGAGTGAAGGTCAAATAGGTTTTATTGCTCATCTTGATCGTTGACAAATTCTTTAATTTCCTAAGTGAAATTATATGCACCTAGTCATGTACTTCTTATAAAAACATTCTTCCCACGTAATTTGTAAACTACTAGCAGGTGCATATGCAATAAGGGATGATCATTCTTCAAACCTCAATCAACTATTTGCCTTACCTTCTAACAACTTTCATGTGTCAATTGGCAAGAAACATTGATAAGAAGCTTAAGAGAGACAATTCTAAACGGTTCTAAACTCCTAATGAATTGAAGTTCATTTGGTGGGGGCGCGGTGGGGGGTATCTCTTACATTCTTAAGTCCCAAACACGTAAAGTTCTGTCCAGAGAGCTGGAAACAAGCAGATGTTCTTCAGGTGCTGCCAACTGTAAACAAAGACATTGATGAAGCTGTGTGTAAGGTAGCCCTAATATTTTGAAAATGACCCACATACCTTTGTCACATATCCATCATGAGCTCGCCAAGAGGAAATGACATTTCCACTCTTTGCATCAAATAATTTACAGTGACCAGAACTTAGTCCAGCTGCAATAAACGATGGCAAAGTGGGAATTCCACCTGCTTGCATCTTGTCAGAGCCAGTGGAACAAACGGCAGAAATAAGAGAAGGAAAACTAGATTCAATAGATTCGCCTCTCCAGATATGAAGCTTTTGACCTCGAGTAACATCAACGAACCTGTACAATACAGAAAAGATTAAAAAATTGGCAGGCATTGATATATTTTCTAAATATCTAATTGAAATAGTATTGAAAACAAAGAATTAATTTCACCTCAGAGAACCATTCCCAGTTCCAACTACAAGAGTTTCGGCAGAGTTTAATAGATGCATACAAGTATAAAGGCTTGAATCAAAAGCACTAGACAATATTCCATTGGATAGTGTATTCAAATTAAGCACATTTGCCTGGTCACTGTTAATTTTTGATGCAGACGATGGATGGCCTGTAGGATGGCCAGATTCCGTCTGGGACTCAGCAAATACAAATATTTGTTTCCCTGTTTGACTATTCCAAATGTGAATTGTTCCATCACAGGAAGCCACTCTTCCACTAGATGATAAGATGCAAATATCATTCACAACCTGAAATTGGAGATAAGTAATGACTGGTGTGTTCATAGCAGAAGTTGTTACTGTTGGTAATCAAAGGATGCCAGGGATAAAGATCATAGCCAAAGGCCAAATAATTTGAGATGGATGCAATCTCATAAAAATTCATATTGATTGATTAAAAAATAATGAAGTGAATAATGTGAATTACAAATGGTCTTATTTATAGATCTTATTGGACAAATTATATGTAACTACATAACAAACTAACTAATCATATACTCTAATAGTTACCATAGAGAAATACATATCTAAATGCCATTCATGGGTAGTTGTCATGCTCGGATAAACAAATTAACTTGTTTTGTTGCACTAGTTCCTTATGCATTCATCACATCATTAGCCCATTATGTTTTAAATTGTCATCCATCACGCTTCACTTTGTACTTTTCAATTTGCATGTCTATACCATAGTAGATAAGTGATGGTATTGAATAGTTCTCTGCTATGGAAACACATAAATCTATAGGGATCTATATCAAACAGTAGTTCTCCATGGTTGAAGAATGTCCTTTTCAGGAAATGAAGAAACAAACCTCCTCATGGCCATGATAGCTGGATAGACAGTTAGTTCGGCTCAATTCCCATTTCTGAACAGTTCCTTTATATCCTTGGCCAATTCCTGCAGTAAAAACAGTACATTCATCTTGGTTAACAGCCACAGACCTCACTGCTCCATGATGTGCCCGTATAGAGTATATAACAGATGCTCTGATCTTCCATGGAAGTTCATCTTTCTGAGCCCCCACCCTCCCAAGAAATTCAGGCCCATCGCAGATGGTAGCTGGACTAGGGAACCAAAACCAGGGTTCATGGTTCATTTGGTATGACATTCCTTCATGCACTACTGCTGGACTTTGATGAACTTTAAATGGTCGTCTCTGAGGGATCAAATTTTTGGCACTTCTACTTCCTTGGGATTGTGGAATTGACCATCCAACACCATTAAGCAACAGCTTTGCAGGATTGTATTCAGATGTAAATCCCTGGGCTATTAAAGGTTTTCTAGCAAGAATAATTTCTGAGCTGTTTTTTGATGATTCTCCTGCATATTCCCACTGAACCATAACAGGCTTAAAAATAAGCAAAAAAAGATGCAGACAAGGTTAAGGCACAAAATTATCACACCAACAAAGCCATAAATTGCACTTTCCCAATTGCACTTTCCCATGATTTTACAAAAACACATTTAAATTATGGAGGAAAAGAAGAAAATAAAATGCAGCACACCTTCCAATTATGATGGCGTAGAAGATATTGTTCAAGTATCAACCATGTAGCACAACATTGACGAAGTTTCTCTATCCCAAGAAGAGATGCAAAGGAAGGGTAGAGAACTAACCTACATAGTACATGTGACCCAGAATATTTTATACATACTAAAATAAATAAATAAATAAATAAGGCCAACAGAATATACATATTATAAAATAAAACAAACTTGAAAGGGGGTCTAGGAGGATAGGACACAACCTAATCAAAGCATTTCGATAACTACTTTTTTTATTAATCCAATTGCACTTTCCCATGATTTTACAAAAACAAATCTAAATGGGGTTTTCCCTTTGGCTTAGAGTGCTGGTGGCTAGATATGAGGATGATATCAGCAGAGATCTAGCGGTGAGACAAAAGAAAGGAGGGTCTCAGTGGTGGAATGACATTATAGAGGTAATTTCTGAAGTAGGGATGGGTGAGTGGTTTTCGGGGAAGGTCAAGCCTATGGTAGGGGATGAGTCTGTGTTCAGGTTCTAGGATGGGGATTGGAGGGTGCCAGGTGGGCTTAAGGTCCTATTCCCTCACCTTTATGCAGTTTCTAACCAAAAAGAGGCTTTTCTGTCTGAGGTGCGGAGCTGGAGTGATCATGGATGAGTTTGGAGGTTTACTCCGGGAACATATTTGGGAATCCTGAATGATGTAAGCATCTTCTAGTGCTCGAGGAGGGATTTATTTTCTTGGGAGGAAGATTGAGTAAGGGAGTTAGAGGGTGTTGTGACAGGGGTCATTTTGAGGAAGGAGGTGAAGGATGGATGGGGTTGGGAAGATAGGCCTGGATATTTTGCTCAGTATTCTGTGAAGGAAGCACACCGGTCAGTCTGTGGAGATACCCAGGTGAATACCTCTTTATTCTACAATAGGTTATGAAAGTCAAAGACACCGTCTAAGGTAGTAGTATTTTCTTGGAAGATGGCTCTTAATCGGATCCCTACAAGGTTGAATCGGCAAAGGGATATATTATCCCGCCAATTGATATTATGTGTCCTGTTTGCAGGTTGAATTCTGAGTGTGTAATGTATCACCTTCGGATTGTGAGTCTAGTTTTTGGCATCACTTGTGTATTTCTTCATCTAAACGTAAATTTTCCGAGGAACATCTCTAGAGTAGGAGATTTGGCAATTGTCTCTATAGAGGGCTTGGTTGTGGATAAAAGGGATTTGCAATGCCTCTCAGTATCTTTTGTCAAATGGTCTACTCTGCAGGAGCATTGCTTCCCTAGGATTGGGAAAAGATCTACTTAAATCTCCACTAGATTGGTTTTTGTTCTATGTGGCTCTTTGAACTTTGTATTTTGTGGGAGTTATTTTAGATTTAGTCTCTTTATATTGTGCGGGGGTTAAGTGTCACTTGTTATTTGTGGGTAGATATTGGTTAGAATTCTTATTTTAGCTGTGTACTTGTAATCTGCAATCTCCTCCTGGTCATTCTTGTAACTTGTGAAAGGTTTGCTATCTTTGAATAAAAATTTTCCTTTTTAAAAAAAAAATAAATTTAAACCTGATTCAATGACAATTGCTATGCCTGATCTCATGTCCAAATTAACTCTCATGTTTTCAATAGAATATGTAGAGTATGTGACTTTTTGGATTAAAGGAAGATCTGAGTATAAGCTTATATCCCCTAGAAATTATTATTTAAGGGAATTAATTGATCTTTCAAGTCATTTTGCCATCAATAAGTCAAGTGCTTCACACGTGTCACATGAAATGCTCCGTTTCATTGCCAAAGAAAAAAAATATAAATTTGAAATTTGATATATAAATTTAACTCCTTTCTCTCTCTCTCTTAACCTCTGAACCCCCCCCCCCCCCCTTCATTCTTCTTTGTCTCCTTTCACTTCTCCTCTCCCTTCTTCACCTTTATTTCCTTTCCTCTTTCCATCTTTTGGGGTTCCATTTACTCTCAAATCCCTTACCTAGTAAAAGGTAATGAAACCCAAAACTCTTACTCATTTTCTTTTTCTTTTTAGAACTAAGTTTGGTAACGTTCGGTGTTAGGGATAATGTTCTAAGAAAAAAAAGTACCTACACCATAAAGGTTGCCCATTTTGACTTCCTAAGGTAAATCCATAACTCGTTACCTAAAGAATCAGCTATTCGCATGTGCTAGCTTTGAGTAGAATTATTTTTAGAGGGTGGAGCACTAGTTTTAAGGATTTTTATGGTTACTCTCATAAATAGGTAGAACTTCAAACAAATTTCTAAATCTTGGAAATATTTGTTGATGCTCAGATCTGCTGATTTCCACCTCACACAGTACTCCTGAAGTTGTTGGGAAGCAGTTTGGTTGATTTTCTGTAGTTGTGAGTGGTTTAACGGTCATTGTGACCAATTTTAATAGTTTTATAATTATTATTTTAATTTATCTTATTATATTTTAATATTGTTTATCTAATAGGTTTGGGAAACATACTTTTTATTTGATTTTATTCTCTATGAAATTTATTTCAAAGGTTGCGAGCTTTATAAATTTAAATTGATTATGTTTAATGAAATTGGAGATTTATTTTGGAATAAACTTTGAAATAGAATAAATTTGGTATTTATATTTCGTTAGCAAATGATAACAGCCTAGGTGTACCTAGTTGTACAATCTCGACGGAGAGGGCTATTCGTTAGATGAAGTTGTCACTTTGTGGAGAAGGCTATCAACTAGATGGAGCTGCCCCAATGATATGATATTGAGACGTGATATGATTCTGAGAGGAGAAGGCTATTCGTTGGATGGAACCACCTCAAGAGAGAGGTCACTCTTGGAGGAGAGGACTATCAACGAGATGGAGATTTCTCTTGGTTCTATTATGAGTGATCCCATTGTATTTACATTTCCTTTGATTTATGTTTTACATTAATGTATTTCATTTCAAATTTAATGAATATGATAAACGTAACATTTTGGATGTTGGGTATAAATTTTCTATGGTTGTGGGATTTATTGAACTCATTGATTTAGTAAGTTTTATATTGAGGAATGTGTTTATCAAACAACTCGTGCGTTAATATGTTTCCTTTCTAGTTCATGGTGGTTGTTAGGTCCTCACTAAGTCTTTGTGACTTACCTCCTTTCTATTGTTTTTTATTCAGAGTCCCAGGCAGCTGAGTAACAGACGGCTGACATCTTCATTTGTTTCAACTCTATTGTTATTTCTTTTTTGTAAGTCTCCTTTATGTTGCGGTAATTTGATGTTATTTTGGAACCATTGGTACTTTCTACAGTTATAGAAAGTCTAGTTATGAGGTTTATGGTTATATATTGTATATTGATGTTGTTGAAAACTCTGGCGGGTGAATTATATTGGTGACAAGTTTCTTTGTAAATTTTGAGATGTCCAAAATACAGAGGAGACTCTGTCAAAATTTATGTAGAACCTTAAAAGTATATTTATTTTCAAAAGTTATTTTGTCAAGTGTTGTTCTGTTATTGTTAGACTTGTCAGGCTACAAATGTTAGCCTGTGCACCGGTCACGATCTTGAATTGGGGTCGTGACATCACATGTTTCAAATTATGGTAATTAACTATTTATTCTGATGATTGGAGGGGCACCTCAAAATGTAAAATTATAGTGGGTGGCAATGTACATAACTTTTTCAAATCAGGAAGGGCAGTGCTAGGTTAGCAAAGTTAAATTGAATCTCATAGTGGGTATGTTAATGTATATACACACAAGGATATTTATTATTATGTATTTGGTTTAGTTAAGCATATTAAATCATGCATTGTATTTTATTTGGTGTTAGAAAATATGGATTTGCCTTATCATAGAATTTGACAATGGTGAAGAATGGAGTCCATGCCTTCAGAGTTCAGACACTATGGGCTGAATTTTATTTATGCAATATAGCTTGTTTTACAAGCTTTTATATACCTGTACAAAATATATAAAGTAATAACACGTAAAGCTGAACATACAGAACAAAATCAATAATAATAACAAAAATATCCCTATATATGCCAACAATTAGGATTGCCTAACCAAAGATGTTGTCCTTGTCTGTGATCCAGTATTTCTTGTGAAGTAAGTCTTCATATCATATATGGGATTCTATTGCCTTACATTATAGAGAGGTTTAGTACAGTGTATTTTTTTATATGACAAACACTAATATTACTCAAAAAACATTCATTGTCTTTAGTCCTGCATGATTTCTTCTCCATCACTTTCCTTAATTACCATTCCCTCCTCTCTGCTACCTAGAGCTCTTCTAGTTTTGTACTAAATAGCAGAAAAGTAATTTGTTCCAGAATAAACCCTAGTCTATAAAGTAGAATTGAGACTCACACTAGATCCATACGACTTTCAATATGCAAGTCCCCTCCCATTTTTGTTTTGACAACCTTCAAGTTTCTTCCAATAGTAGTTGAACCTTTAGAAATTTCCTGGGAGAAAGCAAGCTCATCAAATAGCTCTTTAAGTTTAGGTAGAATATGCAATGCTGTCAAATCTGCTCCAATCCGCTGACAAATTCCAAAAAGAGTAGAAGCAGCAACCTGACAGAAAAGGCACCCACGATTACTCGTTAACAACTTAAGTGATTAGCTAAAGAATGAGATGCATTTTGGAAACGAAATAGAGCAGACATCACCACATTATCAGTGATTCAGTATACAAGCCAAACAAAATGCAGAAGCAGGGCAGTCAATAATGAGTTTGAAATATAACTTTGGGAAATTGCACAACTGCAATTTGGAAGGAGTTCCAAATTTTGTTTTATGTGCAATGCTCAGTTTAACTCTTAATTTTTTCCATGCATATTAAAACAAGTCATAAAAAAATTCTGATGCTTTCATATAAAATTGTATAATTACTTGGCGACTTATGACTAAAAAGTTAAAAGTCCCTGGTAAGGGTTAAGCTAAAATGTCAAGTAGAGCCAACAGAACCAAGGAATAAGTGATGGATCCAAAACAAACCAATGGATAATTTGAAGAACCTGAAGCACTGCAATTTCCATGTGTTTCTGCATAAGAACCCCAATGTATATGCAACTTAGGTCCTGTGTATTTTTCCAACAAATTCAACAATTACTTACATAATATTTATTGGCAATTAAAGCATTTTGAAGTCAAAAAAGAATAAGAACCATACTTCAAGCAGGTCCTTTAAAATGACCTCTTCTGTCAAGAAAGCTACAAGACCATCTAAAATCATCATGCAATCAATAAGTGCTAAAGCACTCCAACTCTGGACAGGATCAGGCTTATTCATGCCTGACATTTCAACAAAGGAACGAACAACATTTTTTAGTAAAGGTACCATCTGTTTGACAATAAACAACTCCCCAAAAATGCCACCTGAGAAGTCAAAAAAAGGAAGGGCATTATTAATTGAAGGTCTCAGTAATGGAAAGATGGAAAAATATGCAAGTCAATAAACTAAGAATACCAATTCTAACCAGCACATCAATGCCATCAGCACATAGTCCTCTCCCAAAGCAGTGAATAAGAGGCAAGATAGTCTGATTCAAGAACAGAAGATAAGTAAAACAATAATGGTTACACATAAGTAGGAGTAGTGGCATGCAGATAAAGGAAAACATAGTATAGAAGCTTGTTGCAAAACCAAAAACCTGATGGATGGTAATAGGTACACCAAGCTCCTCACTAGAACTTATTAGAAGCACTGAAGCAGAGGCAGCTGAACTTTTATCTGGAGAAATGTAAAGGTTTGACAAGACCAATGGATGAATAGTTTCCAGGTATGCTTGTTTACCAACTCGATTCCATATTTCCCGTACAAATGAATCTTGTAGAAGGGAAACCTTTAAACGTAAATAACCTGTGTTCTGTAAAAAATGTCTGGATAAGAAGTCAATTTGTTAAAAAAAAGAGAGAAGAAAGGAAAATATTTTTAAATTATACAGAATAAAAACAATTTACAAAATCAAGTTTACAACTAGCCTGTAAAATTTTCTGTATGGTTGGCAAGATTAATGTTTTCACTGCTTGCACTGTTAAGCATTTCATGAATTCCTTCAGTAGAATATATGCCCATTCAGCTTCAATATCATTCACAGCATTCACTATAAGAGGTAAACAATAAGTACTGCACATTTCAGTTGCTAATGAGCCCATTTCCCTGAGAGCTCCATGCCTTGCAAGATTTGCAGCATAACGAAGATGAGTTTCATTTTTAGCTATAAGCTGAAGTGGAGCAAGAAACAAGTAGGAGGACTTGACAGTCTTTGGAAAATATGGTGATTCAAGAAGAATTTTGGCAGATGGCCTCCTATATAGAAAAAAACAATACTTAAATAATGTGACAGAAAAAAAAACCATAAAATCATACCTAATTAGACCAAACACATGCATTCAGTTGTATTTGTGTGCAGCCATACTTATACCTCATCCAATCCTTTTGAATACATGCTTCAACAAGTAATCTAATATCAGGAGGTAGATCCTGCAGAAATCCTGGTAAGGTTCCATCTTCCAAGTATATTGCCAATGAGATTGGATCAAAGAGAGGCCGGCAAAGATGGAGTTCAGCCAAGAGACAACCGATAGAAAATATGTCCCTAGCAACATCTTCAGAGCAAAGTTTTGAAGAAGATAATTGCTGCTTCCAAAGTAGCAAGTCAGGATATCCCGAGGAGCCTTCATCTTCCTCTTTCATATGTTGAAGAAAAGAAATTAGATTCATTTTATATGGCAGCTGGTAATTTCTGTCAATCAAAGATTGTTTGCTTATACTTTCGCTAGATGTCTCTGTTGTTGGATCTCCCAAAGATGAGATGTTCCTCCCTACCATTTGATTCAAGGGATCATGGTAACAGGCATTCAAATGCCTAGCATGTTCAGAAAATGTAGATGCTTGCTCTAGTTCTTGTAGGTAAGCAGTTTCAGATAGAAGAGATGTCTCTCGGTGCATTTCATTTGATTGACTCCAAACTTTGGCATATTTATTGGAACCATGACGTTTTGCTCTGGTAGTGGCATGACGGATGGGGTGTGGTTGTGTAAAGAGCTGACGACGTCCTGTTGATCTTGGCATCATGGGTTCTGATAGAGGAAGCATAACATTCTTAGCAGCAATAGCTGCCTGGCCAGACATTTTGTAACCAAAGGTTATATCTATCCAATGGTGGAGTTGAAATGAAACCTTATTACTTTCTAATGCATCACCGTGCAATTTAATGAAGTCCTCAGGACCCTCAGCCCAAGAGGGTACAGCCAAATCAGCCATTCCATCATGTATTGACTTAAAAATCTGGGCATCACAGTAAAACTCTGGAATGCATTCATCAGGGGTCCATTGATAGAGCCTCTGCATTGTGGAAGGATATTCATTAGGTTCATACACTGAACGAACAGCCATTCGGAGAACACTCAAAGGCAGTCTTCTTGCCTTATAACTGCAGACAGCCAATTCAGACAGACATTCATCTGAAACATGATGAGGGATTTCAGATGTTGAATAGGTGAAATCTAATTGTTCATCACCTTTTGCCAAACGCCATTTGCTCTTGCTCAGGTCTCGCCACCCTGCATCACAAGTATCATCAGGTTTTGAGCTAAAATCAATTACCCAAGGCATTACTGGATGAAATGTATGGTCCCCCCACCTTCTACCTGCTAATCTGTTTAAGATGAGTAAATATTCAAAATTACTTAATTCTCCTCTCCACCACTTATGAAAGCAAGAATACCAATCTATTGTTGGAGAAAGCTTTAGATCATCATAAAGGCCATAAGAACGACAGCCATCATTTAAACAACCAATTCTCACATGTTTGGAATTAACTCTTTCACTCTCATGCAAAGTTGCTTTAGATTCCAATACAGGTTCATTCCATAATCTCAGCCAAGACCATAACGAGTCAGACAGCATGATATTGGATGGGCATATAGTACCATGAGAAACCCCTAAACCATGTATGTACGATAAGGCTGAGAGTAGCTGATACATAAGAAATCTTCTATTCCAATCAGACTTCAACGCATTGGGGTTAAAATGAAGAATACTTTCCAAGTTGTATGGAGTCTTTGGAAGCACCACATTAACGTGATCAGATGTTCTAAAAATTGCAAGGACAGGAGCTATGTTTGGATGCCTCAAAGAGCCTGGAAAAGTATCCTCCTCAAATGATGGCAACCCAATTAAACTAAGGAAATTTACACTGTCTCGTCCAGATGCTTTCCCTTCAACAAAGAGATCAAGTGAATCTAGCACATGATCTTCGATTAACCCAGATATGAAATCAGTGGAGACCACTTGACATGTGGAGTAAGAAGACATCCCTACATGAGCAATCGGTGCAAGTGAAGTGATTGTCCTCAAGCAAGAAAACCTTCCAGAATGACTACAACTTGTGTTTCCAGAAAAAGCTTTTGCATTGTCAGAATCATTAACAGCATTCTTGTCTTCACTGCTTTCAATTCCATTATCAGGATCACTACTCCTAGTGGTGCTTTCACCACTATCCAAAATATATTGATTTCTACAAACGGAACAAGAATTTATTACTTCCAATTTCCAAACCAAACCAAGAACTAAACCATAAATATTTTTCCAAATTTTCATTAAAAGAATGCACAAAAGCACAAACAAACCAAACAAAACATGTCACGTATTAGTTCACATAACCATCATTAAAATTAAAGAAAAAAAGATAATTACGAAAAAAAGAAAATGAAAAAATGCAGAACATAAATCTTACACATAATTGATAAAGCAATTCTTGTGACGACTCGGCATGTACTGCAATATAAATTGAGCGCTGGAAGCTTCACCATCAGCTGTACCAGAAATCTATTTTCCCAAAAAAAAAGAAGAAGAAGAAATTAGAATAAAAATGGATAAAGTAAAAATGAAAATTGATCCGAAAACTGAAAGAGAGAGAGAGACATTGACGATGGCAGAGGATCCGAAAGGAAAAGCAGAAGTGGAGATGGCATAATTGAAGAAAATTTGGTCAGAGAAATCGGAGTTTATTCGAAGTTGGAGGCACTCGAAACACTCACTCTCTTCCTCCATTGATTCGCTTTACTCACTCAACTCACCCAATATATCTCATGCGAGCCACTCTCTGTTTCTTCTCTTCTCCCACCCTGTCAGGGTTAATTCTGTCCTTTCAAACCATTCTTCCATAACAAAGTTACCATGCTTGTCCCTTTTTGCTATTTAGACATTTTTTATACAAAATACTAGTAAATATATTTTATTATCTTTTGAAAATATTTTTTAAAAATATTTTTAAAATAAAAAAAATTATTTCAATGTTTTTAAAAATTTCAATTATGTAAAATTTAATAGCATTGCTAGAATTATAACAAAATTATAGATAAATGTATTTTTTATAAGTTTTTTATTATTTTTTATGAGTAGATAAATGTATTTAAATCATATATATATATATATATATATATATATATTTTAAAACTTATTAAATTTAATAATTTATTTTCTCAAAATAAAAAATATCAAGTGAAAAAGGTTAAAGATTATTAAAATTAATTTCTAAAAATATTTTTTTTTCATAAAGTGTAATGCTTATAAATTTTACACTCAAACTCTAAATTTATTTTAAAAAATATAAAAATACAATTTTTTTTACTTTTATCATATCTGTAAATTCTGCTTCCATATCTTAAAAAATTGTTCTATATATTTAAAAATTAATAATTTATGTACATCTTCTAAATTCAAAGTCTCTGCATTTAAAAATTAACTCACACTTTATTTAGTTATTAAAGTCGACTTTTCATCACATTGACCACAAATTACATAACAAGTAGCTAATAAAAGATAAAAATTGCTCAACTTTTAAAAATATGACGAATTTATTTAGTTTCTCCAAATAACAAAAAATCATTTTAACTTTTGAGAAGTGGATAAAAAAGTATGGAAATGTTTTTTTTTCTGACAATGTTGTATCTATTGACGGAGATGATAATTTGTAATTTTGATAAAATCTGCCTGTAAGTTATTTTGTTAAACTAAAAAGAAATGTAACACCTACCAACCACTACCGAGAGTTAATGGTTGGATTAAAAGGTATTTCATGACTACCAATTTACCAATTTTCTGTAAGTAATGATATGAAACTCATTAATTATATGATTTGAATTAGTTGATAAAAAATTAAATAATCTTTATAGAGTTTAGGTAGTATATATTATAAGTGTAAAATTTTTTATAGTGATATTCAATTATAATTTTTTATTTAGAATAAGTTTATTCACTTTATCAATTAATATTTTAAAAGTTATATAAATAAAGATATATGATTAAATATCAGTATAAAATTTTTTTATATTATCGTTAATTAAATTTATTTTTATATTTCAGATCAATTGCTTCATAACATATTAAAAAATTTGAAAATTTGAAAGAAAAAAATAAGAAATTTAGTAGGTAGAAAAAAATTTTTTGGAAGGATATATTTGGTAGGTAGAAAAAGAAAATTTGAAGAAAATTTCGGATCAATTGATGAATCTTAGATAACTTGATCCGAAAATCAAATAGGAGTGGGTATATTTAGAAATTTGAAGGGAAAAAGAAGAAAGAAAATTTCAAATTAAGATGAATCAATCAACCAACGCATCTTTAATTCGGTTTATTTCCTTTTGCTATTTGCGCCTCCAAATTTTGTAAATTATCAAACTACAGTTTATAAAACAGTTGCACCTTTTTTTTTTTCTCTTTTTACTTGTATTTTTTAAGAAGATCTCAAGTTGTAACGTTATTTTTGTAATACATTGTGTCTACTATGTTTATTCATCCCAAGAGTAGGAAGTAAGGAAAGATCGAATAAGTTATGATAGTGTGTGTTTGTGAGTCTTAATTGCTATTTTGGGTGCGCAATGTACATGATTTATGCATGTTAAGAGTGTCTAGCATAGGCAGGAACTACTGAGATAGGAAAAGAGTATCTCGTCAAACAGAGAGTACTAAAATGAGCAAAGAGTATCCTATTAGAGAAAGTGTTGAGATAGGAAAAAAGTGTCCTGTTGGGCAGAGACTGCTGAGATGAACAAAGAGTATCTAACCAAACAGAGAATGCCGAGATGGACAATGAGTATCCCGTCAGATAGAGAGAGCCAAGATGGACAAATAGTGTCCTGTCAAACAAAGAGTGTCGAGATGGGTAAAGAGTGTTTATCAAACAGATAGTGTCAAGTTGACAAGTTGTCGAGCTATAGGGAGGTGTCAAGTTGACTAGTTGCTGAGTTGACAAGTTGTTGAGCTCTAAGAAGGTGTCGAGTTGATGAGTTATTGAGCTCTAGGAAGGTGTCGAGTTGACAAGTTGTCAAGCTCTAAGGAAGTGTCGAGTTGATGAGTTGCTGAGCTCTGAGCTTAGGTGTAGGTGGTACATAATGTACTTACTAGAGAAAAGGGGTGAGATTTTCCAGAAAGTCCACTAAATAGAGTGTTGTGAGGATATAGTATGATATGTACTTATAAACGATTGATGTGTCGTGTTTTGGGCCTACAATTGTGATAGTAGGAATAATTGATCGCCCTATAAAAGATAATAAGGAAAGATAATATTTGGTTAAAAAAATAATGAAAAAGGATAATATTTAGATTTATATATGATAATAAGAACTAAGTAATAGATGTGGCTAATTTTGTCTTGGATATAAAGTAGATTGTCATTCTCTCTACTGCGTAATTGAGAACCAGAAGGTGATCATTGATAATATTTGGATAATGTTTAGATTTATATATGATAAATAAATTGTTGCTAAAGAGGGTAACATGATCTTGTTTTGATGATTGAGTAAGAAGAATTCAAAGATCTTGCATCTATTGTTAGGACAACAAAAACAACAATAAAGATGACAAGAAACAATATAGAAAATAGCAAAAACAAAATGAAAAGAAAATAAAGAACATAACTTTTGCCTGCAAAAAAAGAAAAATTGTTAAACAATACAAAATCAAATTGAATTGATTAGAAACAAAATTGAGAGAGATTAGAGAATTCCTATGATGAAGGCTTTAGAGAGAGATTTGTTGCGCAGTTATTCCAAGAGGTTTCATTGTTGTGTGTGTCTAATGTTGAGATCTTTTGATCAGGATGCTTGGTTTTGTCGTTCTAGGCATTTTGGGTCAAGTTATTCCGTTGGTGGTGTTCGTCTCTGTCGTTTCCTTCCTTGGACTGTTGATTTTAGAGATCATACAGTTGGTCTCCACACACGACGCTAAACGTTCTTACTAGGTTTGGTAGAACTTGTGATCTCTCAAGTCTTTGGCATCGGAGACTTCGTAGCGATACGTTGATACATACAAAAGAGACTCTAACATGCAAGTTAATGTTAGACTGAGTAAGAGGATAAAATAAGATATCTAGAGACAGATCTAACTATCCTTTTATACTTGTTTTTGTAGGAGGTTTTGTCCCTAGTTACTTTTTTTAAGAAGATGGATTGGACTTGTGCTAATGTGAACATTGGTTGTCGGGATATGATGTCAAGATACGTTTAGGGTTGGAGTCTCAACATGAAATTGAGACAAAAGTACAACTCTTATTGACTTTTTTAACAAAATTTCAATCTAAAATAAATATTTGAATATTCAGGTTAAAAAAGTAACGAGAAATGAACTTAAGGTCAACGTGCAAAACATATAAAAATAATCTCAACAATAATGTAAGTAGTAACAAAAATAACGTTGACAATAGTGAAGAATTTACAATAGTAACTAATTTATTTATGTTCAACACATTATTATTTGAAGTTTAATGGTGGTGGTTGTTCATGTAACTAAAATTTAATATTTCTTGAACAAACTAAAATTTTATTTAAATGATCATGAATGTTGTTTATTCAGCATAGATATTAAAATCACTGAATTAATATGCAGAGCACCAACAATATACTTAGATAAAAAAATCCAAGTGTTAACGAAACTTCGCAAGCACACAACTTAAAAATAAGTTCTAACATACGTCAAACGCATATGTTACTTTAGCAAAGTTAAAGGTTCGAAGAAAAAGTAAGAGAGACATGAAGAGAGTCTAAAGGAAAGCGGTTCTTTTAGAATGTCTTGGAATAAAGTATTTTAGGAATTTAAAATATATTAAATTTAATTTTTTTTAAATTTAAATAATTTTATTTTTTAAATGTTTTATTTGGATAAGGTAATTTAAATTTATTGAATTTTAATTTTTTTACTTGATTAGAGTATTTCAACTCCTACTAAAAATAAACATTAATTTTATTAAACAATATTTTAAAAAATTGATCTTTTAAAAAATAATATAAAATTTTATTTAAAAATAAATTTTAGTTTCTCAAAAAATCTATGTTTTTACAAAAATAAATAGAAAAATCACAAAAAGTAAATATTTCATAATTGATTTTATTTTTTTAACATTATTATGCTTTTATACAGATAAATTTATGATAAAATTTATTTTATTTTCTTAACAAGGTTATTTTTATGAATTCTACTTAATAATTTATTTTATAATTATTTTTTAATTTACATAAATATTATAATTTTTTTTAAAAAAAATATAATATTGGTATTGGCGGGCTGACCCACCCGCCTTTGGTCTGCTAAATTGGTAGAACCAAACCAAACAGACTAGTGGGCTGAAAACAAAGAATTTCTCCTTTCATCTCCATAATTTCTCCCTACACCTCTATAAAGGTAGGAAAAGTCTCAAATATCCTAGGTAAAAAGATAAGTTTAATCCTAGTAAAAGAATTTGCAATTTTTTTGTACAAGTCCGGACAGGAGTGTTCAGACTTGTGAAAAAAAATTTTCAAATTTTTTTACAAGTTCAGACAAGGGTGTCTGGATTTGTAAAAAAAAAAATTTACAAATTCGTTTACAAGTCCAGACAAAGGTTGCAGACTTGTAAAAAAATTTGCAAGTTTTTTTACAAATCCAGACAATGCATCCAGACTTGTAAAAAAATTTGCAAATTTTTTTACAAGTCCAAACAGGGGTGTCCGGTGTTGTAAAAAAATTGCAAATTTTTTTTACAAGTTTGGACAGGGGTGTCTAGTCTTGTAAACAAATTTTGCTATAAGTTCGGATAATGGTATCCGGACTTGTAAAAAATTGCAATTTTTTTTACAAGTCCAGATAGCGGTGTTTGGACTTGTAAAAAAAGCTAATGTACTGAGAGAAGATAAACGCAAAGCTAAACCATGAAGAGCAAAGCAAACATAGAGGCATGAAAAACAACGCACGAAGAAGAATAAGAGAAAATCACTGATTCAGTGAAAAGAAAAACAAAGTCATGCAAGAGAAGTTAACGAGAAAGACGTGAAACGAGAGACATGCGAAACAAGAGAGCGAGGTGCAAATGAAAGAGAAGAGAAAGAGGTGCATGGTAATTAAATTTTTACTGTTTTTCATTAAGGGTTTTTTTGCCATTTTGAAAAATTATGGAGGTGTAGAGATAACTTATTGGGGTGCAGGGAGAAATTCTCCTAAAAACACTAACTTGACCCGCCAAGATGAGTGTGGGTTGGTGGTCCAGTTGGCTTGGCCCACCCTGTTTTGTCACCCTTAGCCGATGTCAAGTAAAAAATAACTTCATTCGATTTTAGTAAAAGAAAAGTAGGTTTGAAGAATTTCAAATTCTGTTTTTTTCAAGGAATTTGAAATTCTAAAATTTTAACTAATCAAAATGCTTTTTAAAATGCCTAGAGTTTCAAATTATTTTAAAATTCTCCATCCAAATAAGATATTTCATCACAAAACATTTAAAATTCCAAAATAAAATGAATTGTGTAATGACTTCAATTCTGAGATTTCAAAATTTGTTCCTACATCAAGAATCATAATATTTCTATAAATATTGCGAGCCAAATGTAATTATTATAAAACTTTGTTATATAAAATACTTAAAATATACATTAATTGTTACCACTATCATTCTTAAACGATCCTAATTCAGAGTAGTGAATCTAAAATTATTTAAACATCTAGAATAACTCATTTATGAACTCAACATGTTTAGAATGAATCCTCTGAATCTTTCGTCATAGTCTGTTGATCAAGTCCATCTTTTATTCGTATCATGAACATATATGAAGAGAAACACATGAAAGAAAACACAAGAAAAGAGTGAAATTTTTATAAACCATCAACATTAATATTAATAAATTTAACAAATAATGGGGCCTACGGTTTGACCTTGACTCGATCTCACTTGACTCAAATCTCAATATATGGACTCAACCTTACTCCATAACTAATTAATGATTCACCCTAATTGTCAATGATTTGTTTGGAAAATGATTTATAGTTGTATATCTTTCTCTAAATTGGTATAATAATTTTCTCAACAAATCGGGCAATCTTTCAACCAATAACAAGATATAAACAAACATTCTTTCAACCAAAAATATCAATGACACTCTTTCAACCCAAAATATCAATAACACTCTTTCAACCTGTGAGAGATATACCCTACACAATCTTAAGGATGTTGAGTAGTTATGGAAGATTTTAGACCAATGAATGTCTTAGCCCAAACATGGTTCGCCTTGAACATTCATACTTGATGATAGTTCTAACCTAAGTGACAATATGGTATGCCCTGAATATTTATCTTACTGGCTTAAAATCATCTTAGGACCCAACTCATTCCCTGCCTTTCACCTCGTAGTGTACCAAACTGTGACTTTCCAAAACACAAGCACTCATGAAGCTGCATGGTACCTTTACAAGAGAACCTGAGACTTTACTAAGTTCATCTTGCAACATCTCAACACAGTCCCCAAAAATCACTAAACTTGACAATCATAATGCACGTAGTTGCAGTCTAATGCACAAACAAAACTTAATTTTATTATATTAATGGACAACCAAAACTTAATTTTAGGAGTAATAATAATCATAAGAACAGTAAAAACATATAAGTCTATTAAGATTAATACAACAAATGTTTATAAATCTCACTCATCCCCTTCCCTTAGTAAGACCTAAATGAAGAGAGACAAATAACCTTTGATCTTAATCTCAAGGCTTAAAAATCCTTATTTCTTCCCTTAGTTCCCATATGACTTTCCTTATTTATAGTTAAAATTTGAACTCAATCGTTGAGCGAAAGTATGGTCGCTCAATGAATTTAATTACAAAAATAAATTCACCTAGCGATGAATGGTTCGTTGAGCGACAGTCAACGTGTTTCAGCCTCATTTTTGCTTTCGCTTAGTGATGAAATTTTCGCTAGGCGAATTTCTAGGTCTAGGTATTTTCACTCGGCAAATCAAATTTTGCTTAGCAATTTTGTTTTTCAAAAAGATTGTATTTATTTTAGAAAAAATCCTTAAAATTACAATAATAAATTTTGTAGTTTATATTTTGTAATTTAACATATTATATTTTTATTTTACCACATACTATTATTTTGAGATAAATAAAACTTCATAATACTTATTTCTAATTTCTTAGTTAAATTTCAAACAAATTATATAATAATTTAATTATTAAAAATAGGGATATTATAAATTGTCTCCTTATAATTCTCCATTTAAACACACTCATAAATTTTTCTATTATGTCATAAAAAAAGAAGGCTTCAGAATCACTCTCTCTCTTGCAAGTTTAGTTTTATTCATTAGTGAATTATATATGTAACAAGCAACACATTGAATTTGAAACTCATGATGTTTTGGATCATAAGATTATTTATATATATATATATATATATATATATATATATATATATATATATTCACATATCGAGTCAATGAGTTTAAAAATTAAAACTCAGGAATCAATTTAGGTTTGGATTGTTTCAACCTAAATGTCTAGAATATTTAACCTGATCTGTTAGGATGGATTAGAATCAATGCTGATCATTAGATACCTTATATTTATAAACACCCTTAAATTGAATTAACATGGTTTGATTTGGGATCAAGCCTTGATTACCACAAAAATTTGGAATATCAGTGTAGTACTAGGAAATGAGGGAAAATGAGAAAATTGGATAAACCCAATACTGTCCTGACATTTATCAAATATTAGCATTACTATTTCACTCAATGGATTATTACTATATTAGAATATAGATAACCTTTTAACTAAACAATTAAGGTCTGTTTGAATAAATTTATGTTGTAGAATTTATAAAAGTAAAACTTTTTTAAAAACTCAAAAGTATTTTTAGAAAAAGTTTAATTAATGTTTGGATGATACATATGTAAGAGTTTATATAGAAGAATGGTGTTTGAACAAAATTATATAAGCTATTGGATATTAGTAAAATTACTAAAAACAACATTGTTTTCATTTCCAAATTTAAACATTGATATCAAATCTTAATAAAAAAAATTTTTCCTCCTTAAAAATAAAAAAACTAATTATCAATGACCAACGATTGGTGTCAAAGATAGAGGTTGGAGATGGCGTTTAGTGACTTCCAGTAGGAGGTGACAGTCAGCGATCAGAGGTAGCGATTGGTGATCACTGGTCGGAGGCGGCGGTCAGTAACCGTCGATCAAAGGTGGTGGTTAATGGTGGCAAGTGATGTCAAGTGATAAGCTTGAATATAAACCAGAAATTGATAAGCTTGAACAAAAACAAAAAATTGAGAAGCTTGAATAAAATTGAAAAAAAACTTTAAAAATTAACTTTTCCATAAGCTTTACTAAGAGCTTTTAAAGAAATAAAAAATTATTAAAGGTTATATATCTAAACACTACTTTTAAGTGAAACATGTGATAATTGTAAAACAAACACACATTGAATTAAACTTTAACTTTGTGTTTGGATGAAAATTTTAAGAGAAAATTAAAAAATTTCAAATACTTTACGATGAAATATATTTGAATTTTAAAAGAACTTGATATTTTAGTAATTTGTGAGAATATTTTGATTAATTAAAATTGTAAAGTTTATTTTTTTTTAAAAAAAATAAGGATTTGAAATTGATCAAACCTACTTTTTTTTTACTGAAGCATATTGAGGATATTTTTTGCATGACATCAGTTAATTTTTTTAATTGACATTGACCAAAATTATTTTTCGGTTAACGTTGGCTAGGGTTAATTTTTGGCCAATTTTTGTCAATATTCTTTTGGGATAACGATAAATTTTTTTGCTAATGTTGATTGAAGTTATTTATTAGCATACATAACTCCAGAGCATTAGGCACAATACTTTGCCTTATTCCACAATATTATGGGAAGTGTGATATGACCAAATTTAGATCCAAGTTTTTGTGGCTGAGTCCACCAAGCTTTGGGAGTTGTGTGTGAGTTAAACCGAGCTTCAATGCACCAACAATAATATTGTGGTTTATTCCACACACCAGTTGAAAATGGTCTGAAACCTTGATATGACATATAGAGTTCCGAATCATCAACTAGAAATTGTGGCTTATACCACAATATTGTGGAAGATGCATTGATAATCATGTTTGAGTCCATACTCTTATGGCTTATCCAATCTTGTTGTGTGTAAGATATACAAATTTCTGATAAGTCATTCATAACATTATAGAATATTTCACAATGTTGTGAGAGATGCGTTGAAACCCCAATGTGACATGCCAAACCCTAAACTGTTAGCCATAAGATAATTGCCTGTCCCATATTACCATGAGAGGTATATAATTTGGGTCTATCGTACTTTTGGTCAATCCCACCTAGCTTTAGAAGTTCTGTGTGTGAAATATATACAACTCTAATGTCCCATTCACAACAGTATAAATTATTTCACACTATCGTTATATATAATTAAGGGAATTTTTTAACAACATTGGTAAAAAAATATTCATAACAAATGTTGTTTGAAAAATAATCTTATGATAAATTAAATCATTGATCGATATTTTTAAATTATTAAATATTTTTAATATTAAAAATAAATTCTTATTTTTAATGGAAATTAAAATACTCAACTAAAATTTAATAAATATAAATTATCTTATCCAAATAAAATATTTAAAAAATAAAATCGGTTAAATCGAAACATTTAAAATTTAATGTATTTCGAATTTCTTCCATATGTATAACTACTCCCTGTTCGAAAACTCTGCTCATATTCAAAACCTAGTTTAAAATATACATATTAAAGTACATTGCATTTTAACAAAACGAAACATAACACATCACAATTCATCAACATTTACTAATATTACAAAAGCTCAGTTTTCATTTTATTAATCCCAAGACTTGACCCTTTTGGTAGGGTTGAAAAAATAAACATGGTCAACCATAAACCGATTAATCCAATTCACCCCTAATACACTCATATTTATTATAATTTATAATATCAACTTATTAATTTTGTTCGCGTGGAGATGTGTCCCCTTTAGGCTTTAGTTATTAGAGAGCCGAATCCTAAAGGAGCAAGTTAAAATTAGTGTGGGTTCTCGTTACCAAACAAGTCTTATTTTATTTTCAAGTTTTCAATAGTTTAAGAACTCATATACTACCATTTTAAAAATGTAGTATCAACTCCTGCACAGTTTAATTTCTGTCAATCCATTGAAATTTAACCTAAGGAATTTAAAAATCTTGTTGGGTATCAAAATACAAGTGGCGTATCCGTTGAAAAGAAAGAAAAAAGAGTTTGTTTCACCATGGGATAATGCTGTTAAATAGAGAACACATGTAAACCTAACCCTGTTGGTAATGAAGGAGACCATAATCCATAATCTTAATCATCAAGGAGACTCAAACACGGTTGTAGGCCACTGACTTGCTGAAAAGGCGCCTGATGTATATGACTTGTAGTGCACTAGCCGCAGCCAAGAGAAGGTACTCTCCCACTGTGTAGAACACAACACGTTTCCGTGTGCTCTCGTTTGCTATACAAGCAATTAAAGAGTTGAGTCAGTCTTGTAAGAATGCAAAGGAGGAGAACAGTATCGTAAGGGACATGTCGGATATATGAGCATCAGATATAAAGTGCTCGAAATAATCATTAGATATCATGTCACTGAACGGTTTATCAAGGCAGAAATTAGAGTGTCCTAAGACAATAATAAGTGGTACAAACAAACTGGTTCTTATATCCTAGAATGTTTAAATTGTTTTTACCCTCACAGAAAATGTTTAGATTGTTGACAAAATATGAAACAAAATACTTAGAATATAATGTTATAATGATATTTCTTACAAGAACACAATGCTATACTTTACAAGAATTGTAAGACAGGAATATTCCTTTCTGGTGTACATTATGCAAACCAAAGAGAAGCCTCCTGTGACAGCTTGTTACTGTGCCATTTATAGGTTTATCATACTTTCCAGGATATGAAAACACACCTTGAACATTTTCACGGACAAAGATTTTCAAACTACCAAACACACTCATTTGATCTAGATCATATATTCAACTCTTGTGCACTTCATGCTTAAAATAACTAAACGAGTGTCTGGATTTAAGTTAAATAGAGATTTTATTTTTTTGCTACATTTTCAACTAATTAGAAAATAAATGAGGTAAAGACAATTATGCCTGGGAACTATCCTCTGTTATGAAGAAGAGGGGGAAAAATGTCCCCGTAAATTCTACAAATGTATATATGATTACAGATATATATCGTGACTACTAAATCAAATTTCCCTAACTAGAACATTGCAGGCTTATAAAAAAGAAAACTACTTACTATGACGATGCCTTGCATCACGAGCTTTCAAGTACTTCTGTTCAGCTGTAACAGATTCTAGTGCTTCTCTGAGCTCAGCAATTTTAACATTGATTGGGTCCAAATGCTCTGCAAACCACCAAACTTAAAAGGAAGCCTTGGGAACAAAAAAGTATATAATATATAATATATAATATATAATATATAATATATAATATATAATATATAATATATAATATATAATATATAATATATAATATATAATATATAATATATAATATATAATATATAATATATAATATATAATATATAATATATAATATATAATATATAATATATAATATATAATATATAATATATAATATATAATATATAATATATAATATATAATATATAATATATAATATATAATATATAATATATAATATATAATATATAATATATATTAAATTGCTGTACTGTCTAACACCTAAATGTATAAACGATGCAATAGGATATAATCTACAAAGAAAACCTTACACAGCACGTACCATCTTTAGCAAGATCATGCTCAGAGGGAATATGACCAACATGGATGTAGAAAGAAACAGTCTCAGGTGTTGAGTAAGAGTTATGAAAACAAAATTTATACATTCCATGTGTTGGGGCTCTAAAACTGAATTTGTCACCAGAGGTTCCCTTGATATTGTGGACAGTATTCCCTGCAGGAGATGTCACCTGCAGATAACTACAAAATTAGGATATCCAAAGCTAAAGCTACAAACAATTTACGTCCTAATTATTAGTTACTGCTAAACAACAATTAAATCGTACAATCAACAACCAATGTACTTCCCACAGTACTTGTTAGCACATAAAGTTTTTACACAAAACAATGTCTAGCATAACTATAGCCAAACATCAAAAGGCCTCAAGGTCCTAAGCTGCACTTCACAGTAAATAAAAACTGCACAATACTTGAGCGTAAATCTAATTACGTGCAGAAAATAAAGGCAATCCATTTACCCAGTCACCACTTTCTGGCATTCAATTTGCAACCTTACTTCACCACAAGTATTCAAAAAGGGATGGAGATTGGAGAATGATTTCCAGATTCGAAGTTAGGGTCTGTTGTTTTAGAGTTACGTAAAATAAATTTAGGTCGTGTTTCAATTAATCTCGATCATGAACTCATTGAAATATGTGAAAACTAATTTTCTGAAGCAAAAAGAAACAGGAACTTGTATTTCCCGGAAAAAATTTTAGATGCAATTTCATGGATGCTTTTGGTATTATCTTGGAATCAGAATTGGAGTTTCATCTCCATAATCCATAAAGCTTTACATTAAAGTTCAACGGTAAAACCCCAAATAAATTCTGATTGGAGAACAGCAACAAAAGCTCAATGAAACTGCAACTAAAATTTGTCCATATCTGCAGCAAACATGCTGATTCGACTAGTATTCACAATTCATAATTATGTGTATCATCATAATTGATATTGATATTCTTAAAGAATATAAGAAAACTCCCCTAGATAATAAAAATGTAAAGTATTACCAAACCCCTAGAAAATAAATCAAAATTGAGAGGTGAGAGGAGCGCAATAAGCTGATAATTGAAGCAAATAGGGCAAAGAGATTAGACGAGAAAGGGGATTGAGATCGCGCTGACCGTGAAATCAATGCCGGGGTGATCAGAGCTCCAGAAAATGTCATGGTCGACGACGACAAAGTTCCCCGAAACGGTGTCGCCCTCGTAAAGCACGTACTCGTAGACGCACTCGACGTCGTTCACCGTCACAGACAGCGATTCAATGCGAGCGAAGAAGCTCAGTATCAGACACACCAAAACCATCCACATCTTCGCTCCTACCCCTCTTTTAGGATTTTATTAATTTAAAGGAAGGGACAAATTTTTCAAGAGTGAGAAGCGCTTCCACTGAGTCTTCGACGAAGCTTGCTTCTTTGTTCCTCCGTTTCTCGCTTCTGCTATTGCAACGCAATGCAGAGATTTGATTGAGGTGTCGTTTAGTAGAGCTGACATGTAAAAACGTAGAACGTGCACCAGCCAATCAGAGAACGGAGTAGGTGTTATGTCAGACACTAAAACAAAAAAAAAAATAAATAAAAATATAATTAATATAAAAATAATAATTATCTTATTATTGTACATTCTTTCTAAGTTTAAATAAAATATAAAATTACAAATTCAAATATTTTTAAATTATTAACATTTTTATATTCATAATTAATAATTAAGTCGAATTTTGAAACTTAGAATGAGGAAAGTTAATCATGGTATATTTATAGGGGGAAATCTGAATTACGCTAAACTAGTATATTTTAATTTGATTTAACACAAGCATAAATTTCTTACCAATTAGTGTAAAAATGATACCAAATTCATTTAAAATTAACATTTTAACTCATGTGAGGTCTTGATCATGGAATGGAGATGACATTTTTATTTTCATTATTAGGTGAGATAGTTGGCTTGAAAATAAAACTGAGATGCACATTGACACATATAAATACCATTTTATTTTATGGACTAATTCTTCTTTTATTTCTTCAAAACATTATGACAAGCTCAGCTATGTATTTTGTTATATTTGTTTTTCTGCACCCAAAAAGATCGTAACAAATGGCCCAGAGCTAGAAGAGAAAATATATTACATCATTGGAAATTTTGAGCCCTTATAGAGGAGCAAATTATCCAGCTTATCAAACTCAAAAAGAGTTTATATGGATGTGTAAGAGCTTGATAAACTACTCATAAATTTGCAAAAACTAATTTATATAAAAATAAAAAATATTTATAAATAACATATAATTAATCATTACAATAATATAACAAATAAAAACAGAAAATTATACCTTTCATAAGATTTAAGAATGACACAGTAAATGAAATGAAAGTATTTTAAATTATAAACACATATAAAACAATTCAATTTTGTTGAGAGGATGATTCAGCAGAAAACTCAAACTATAAGAGTTTATCGAGTTTACATGACAACAGGACAAATATGACATTCGCATCCTTATCACCGCTTTGGGAAACTCATAGCCATTTTTCGTCCTCATACTTAGCGGTTCCCCATCCCCATACACATTAGGTATCAAATATACTTGCAAAAACAATTTATAATAATATTTAATAAAATATAATTTTTTTGAATATAATAATATTAATTTAGAACTTATCTTATAAATACAAATTTTGTAATTTGTTAATTAAATATCAAACATTTCTCTTTTTTGCTAAGACAAATGAATATTATAGTTATTAAAATAAGAGCAGAGTAAGTAATAAGAGGAGAGTAAGTATAGTGAATATTATATTTTCATCCTCAACTTAACAAATCGGGTATTATTCATCCATATTTGTGCTCGTGTTCCGTCAAATTGGAGATTTTCTATCAACTTCGAGACGATTCAAAGATTATTCATAGATGCAAGTTTATTTGCCATCTCCAATAAAGTCATAAGAGTTAACTATAGAATTTCATATCAATAAAAAGTAAGTAGATTCCTTAATTTTAGAGTTCCTTGGTGCTCAATGTTCCTTAACTTGTTCAAACTTCTTCAAAGCCATAGTTTTCCTTCTTTTGCTTCTATTTTTGACTGTGTTATGGAATCACTTTTATATTTTTAGTTATCTTTTAATAAAAAATTTGCTTATAAAAAAAATCACCTTCTAAGTTTTGACTTTCAGATGTGATTATCTTCTCAACCCTATATTTTTTAAGCTTTTCTAAAAATTGGAACCCTTTTTTTGTTATGGTTTGAACCAATTTATATGCAAAGTCACCCTTAATATTGAGAACCAAAATCAATCCTCCTTTTTCTCTATATGACTTTTCAAATTTTGTTTGGGTATTGAGTTTTTAAATCCTTATCCTCCGTCCTGTGAGTTCATGTTAATGAATTCCATTTTAAATCAAGATTAAGCTTCTTCTTTCAGCTTCACTTTGTTCTCATATTTGGTTCAATAGGAGACCATTGATTGAAGATCATATTTAGTTCAAACAACATCCATTAAGTGTTGTCTTTACTGTGGAAAGACCTTCCTAAACATCTTACATCTCACATTCACTTCCTTATACAATTGGAGGGTTGAATGCTTTTGAAAAATTGTCTCTTGAGTTCTTTCTACTAGGGATCACTCTTTTTCTCTATTTAACCTTGTGAATTATCCACGTTTGGGTTGAGTCTCATAGACTCGTTAAATATGCTCTCTTTTACAATCTCCACCACATGACAATGTATTTCTTTTCAAGGTTGAGAATATCTCCACGGGTTGATCTTGGATACTGATCTTGAAGCTAAGATCAGTTCTTATCAAGAACACCCATTAGAGTAAATGAAGATGATCTTTACGTGGAGATCTGATCTTGTAGAAGAACACATAAGATCAATAGCCTTAAAAAAACGTATTTTAATGTCTCTCTTCTTCATACCCGCCCAAACTAACAATAATCCAGAAACCAACTCTAAAATCAACTCAAAATAACATATCAACAAAAAAAACAAACGAATCAACAAAGAACAGATCATGAAAGATACCAATCATTTGTAAAAATCAAAACTTTATTTACAATAGTAAAGAAGAAGAAGAAAATGGAGCTGGAGGTTCGGTGGAGTGGTGAAGAGAGAAAACAAAGACGCGATGGTGGTGTGGGATGACTCGTGGATGTTGTGGTGGCCGGCGGAGACAAGGTAGTGGAGGGGGAAGATGGTGCAAAGAAACCGGAGAAGGATGGTGAAGAGAGAAAACGGAGGGGAGAAGGAGAAGGAAATGAGAAATGAAAGAGGGAAGGGAGAGGGTTGGGGAGAGTTATGTTTTTTTTAAAAAAAAATTATTATTTTTAAAAAGGTTGGATAATTTTTATCTATAAATTGAGGTATGATAGTTGAAATTTTTTATCCCAAAATTTTCATCTTCCCTCCACACTCATTCTCTGTCTTATAATAGTTATTGTTTGTGTCAAATTCAATTTTTTTCTTGTCAAATGGATCTAAATCAACACAATTGGCAATCCTACGACAAAGATTTTTTCCAAGCGTACCAAATCCCACCACCAAATGAAAATAACCAAAATTTGTCTCCTTCAACTCCGGCCTTACCATGACCACCACCGCTCACAAATAATAATTCTCAAAATCTCCCTTATTATTTTCCATATTTTCCACAACCAACCGAAATTTTGCAAAATCCTTTTCCTTCAATTCCTTTCTTGCCCCAACCACTACCATCAACAAATGATAATTCTCAAAATCCTCTTATTATTTTTCATACTTTCCACTACTAATGCGTACTAGTTGTAGTCGTGTACAATCAAGTGAGGAATGTGATACACAATTTTCCTCAATTTTCTACCCAAATTGGATTAGAAATTTTGACAACAGAAGATGGAGGAGAAACTGGCTCACAAAATAAAAAAGGCATACATGTTTTCTTTTCAATTGAAGAGGATAAACTTCTAATTAGCTCATGGCTTAATGCATTGATTGATCCAATCGTCGGTGACGATCAATCAAAAGATGCATTTTAGAGAAAAGTACTTGAGCATTACAACAACTTTCGTGTTAATTTCAACGAAAGGTCAAACAATCAATTGAGATCTCGATGGCAAAAGATTCGCCATAGTGTTCAAATGTTCAACGATTGTTACAACCAAGCTACTGCTTCAAAGAAAAACGGTTGCAATGAGAATGATGTCATGGTTAGTGCATATCTTATGTGGAAGCAAGATTGTCAAAAAGATTTTGCACTTGAGCATGCATGACGTATGTTGAAGGAACAACCAAAATGGTTATGAACTTGCAATGAAGGTCCTTCAAAACGAACAAAGATGAATGCAAGTGAGACTTACTCATCATCATCTAATTGTGAAACACTGATTGACGTTACTAAAGCTAAAACATCGACACCAATCTCTCATCCAATGGGACAAAAGGCGGCCAAAAGAAAGGTGAAAGGCAAAGGAACGACATCAACATCGTCTACACCAGTTCTCAATTTCACTGGCATTCATACTGCATACAACAAAGAAATGTTGTTAACGAGAAAATGGCCAAAGCAATTAAAACTGAAAATATGCTAAAAATGTATGAGATCATTATGAAGGATACATCAGATATAACGACCGAGCAACGCAAAAAACACAAAAAGTTTTGCCAAAAGATTTGTAACGATCTTGGACTTGATATGTAGTGTGTCTGTGTCAGTATTTTTAATTATGTATTTAGTTATATATCTATGCTACTAATTTTAATTATGTTGTAGTTGTCATTTTTAACTATCAGATATATTGTAATGTCTTTAAAAATAGTTTAATATAAAATCGTTTTAATTTATTTATTTATAATTAACTCATTTAAAAACTAATCGTTAGAAGTAGTTGTTAAAAAACTAGCCATTATGAGTTTTCTATATAATTGTTTATATGCCCTCTATTTATGCACAAACATCTTTTTTTGCAATCTTATTGTATTAGTTCATTTTATTTTACTTAGTATTGCCATGTCTCGTCACCCTGAGTTTGAGAGAGTATGGCGAGAAATTATTCATGAAGCACTTACTAATGATATTGATATTCAACTATACTATTATATGCGGCAACTTCAAGAAGAAAAACTCCAACAACAAACACAAAGCAGCAACCAACCCAGATGTAGAACCATAAATTGCAATTGTGAAAATGGACATACACGTGTATTAAACGACTACTTCTCTAATAATTGTGTATAAACTGAAGTTCAATTTTGGCAGACGTTTCGAATGAAAAAGCCATTGTTTCTTCGAATAGTGGATGCTTTTAGTTCTCATTGTCCATATTTCCAAATGAGAATTGATGCTACTGGTAGAAGGACCTTTTTCCATTGCAAAAGTGCACTGTAGCAATACTTATATTGACATATGGATCACCTATGGATAATATTGATGAGTATGTTAGAATCGGTGAAAGCATTATAGTCGAATGTTTAGAAGCTTTTGTTATTGGCATCAACGAGATATTTGGGGATGAGTATCTGAGAAAGCCTAACAATGAGGACGTCAGTCCTTACTACAACTTAGAGAGACATGTGGATTTTTGGGTATGTTGAGTTCTATTGATTGCATGCATTGGGAATGGAAAAATTGTCCAGTTGCTTGGCAGGGACAATATCGTAGAAGTGATCGTCGCAAATCCACAGTTATACTTGAAGCTGTCGCATCGCAAGACCTATGAATTTGACATGCATTTTTTGGAGTTTCAGGTTCTAACAATGATATTAATGTGGTAAATCAATCATCAGTGTTTAATGATGTTTTGCAAGGTTAAGCTCCTCCAGTGCATTTTATAGTTAATGGAACCTAATATAATATGCATTATTATCTTGCTTATGGAATTTATCCTAATTGGGCTACATTTGTGAAAACAATCCCAATGCCACAAGGAGAAAAAAGAAATTATTTGCACAATGTCAAGAAGCAGCAAGAAAGGATGTGGAGAGAGCTTTCGGTGTGCTAAAATCTCGTTTTGCAATTATATGTGGTCCATCAAGTAATTGGCAAACAAGTACTACAAAGAACATTATGTTGGCATGCATCATATTACATAACATGATTGTTGAAAATGAACGAGATACATATACTGGTAATGTTGATATTGATTATGATCATATTGGCGAAGACAGTTCAAACATTCAAGTATCTCATGAAGTTTATCCAACCTTTGCTGCATACTTGCAAACACGACGTTATATGCATATAAGAAGTGTTCATCAACAACTTTAAGCAGATTTGGTGGAACATATTTTGGAACGTTTCGATGACAATGATGCTGAAATTTGAGTTTCATCATTATGTTTGTATTTTTGCATTAATTTTCCTTATTCTATCTTCATATTTGTATTTTTCTTATCAGTGGTATGTTTTATCCTATATTTAAAGTATTTTTATTCATAAAAATTTCAGTTTTAAATATTTTTTATTCTTTGCAATTTTTTTTTCATAATTAAACTATATAATTTAATTTATATAATTATTTAATTAAAATTATTTAAATTATATAATTATTTAATAAAAATTATTTAACTTAAATAACATAATTATTTAATTTAATTAATACAATTATTTAATTTAAGTTATTTTACAATAATTAAAAATAAATATTAAATTTAATGACGTGGCAGTGTAGAATCTGCTAGAAGTGTTCCAAGATTACAAACTGTATCTTCTGTTAGAGTAAAAAATGGAGTTGATCTTCAGACTAGTGTGACAGTGTAGGATCCACAAAAAAGCTGGGTAAAATAAAAAACCTTGATTTACTCTTGGAGATGCTCTAAGACCCAACTTTGTTGCCCTCCATTTCATCTTTTTCTTCTCACTTTTTTCACTTCTCTTACACTTGCCTTTGTTCGGAGAAAGAGAAAAATCATGATTGAAACACGTTCGAAGATAATATTTTATTTTGTATTTTGAATTAATAATTGATTTAGAAGTTCAATAATTTTTCATATTTTAAATCAAGAGCAATATATAAGTATAAATTTTGGATCACTTATTCTAAAATTGAATATTGATATGGAATTTATAAATAATAGGTTCTTAATTTTTTAAAATTTCGTAAATGGAAGGAGAAAAAATTGGTAGTTGAAAAAAAATAATTTTAATTTGATTCCTTAAAAATAGACTCATGAGCTATCTTGGATTCTAATTTTGGGTACTAGGGTTTAAATGTTTGCACTCATCATTTGGATTTTCCTATTCAAATACATTTTGAATTGGAGTTTTAAGAAAATATTTAAAGGTTTTTTCATTTTAACTATTTTTCTTTTTACATACACCATCAATTGAAAAAGACTTTTTTTTATCTTTATCCCTTTATAAAGTTTAGGTTGTCTTTTTTCCTTTATTTTTCGTATTGTATTATCTTCAAACATTCGTATGAACTTTTGTTTTGAATATTTTCTACAATATGTTATATCTATGGTGGTGTTTTTTATCTTTTTCTTTTGTTCTAGAGAAGCTTTATAATATCACATTTTAGGTCTTTCTTTATAAGAAAACAATTGAATTATTTTGATTAGTAAAATTTTTTGTAGTTATGGATTTCAAGATAAAAAAACATTTTTTTTCTATTTTACAGGCCATAAAATCTGCAACACATAATTTTTTCTCAATTATAAACAAATGAAATTCATGAGTGACATAGTTGTAGATTTAATGATTTTCAACATATTAGTTTAATGTAAACATTAGTTTAATAGTACATTGTAAATCACTTAATCTACAATTATATAATTACATAATTATTTAATTATTGATTATATGATCTACAATATATTATTACATAATTGCGGTAATATGATCACAACACAAAAATATTATAAGTTTGAGAACTACATTACGATTTGAGAAATTCATAACATAATTTAAAAAAAAAAAAACATTACAAGTCACAAAATCTGCGTTACCATTAAAGAATTGTATCATAGATCCTAAGATCTATAATACATTTTAAAAAAACATATTGCAGATCTTAAATTTGTCATACACTTTAAAAAGATACATTGTATTGTATCAAGAAATAAATAATATAGGATATTTTGGAAATTTTCAAAGTTTTGGAGATGCGAAAGAAAAAAAGCGAGGTAAAAAAAAAAGCCTATTTAGAGATGAAAAAATTCAATTAATGAGAGCAGGGACAAGTATAAATTAGATGTGTAATTGTAGTAAAATGGTAGAAATTTTAATATATTCCTTCCATGCTTTCTTTGATGATCAGGAAAGTAATGAAATTATCAAATCCCCATTTATGCAAATCGATCTGGTGATATTAATCTTCCTTATATTTATTTTAAATATCAGTTTAGGTTTTACTAGTATTTTTTTTCTCAGTTTATATTAATCTTCTTTTTAGTTTAAATTTGAAATGAATCTACGTGATAACAGATTGACGAGAGTGCTCGAACTATGTTTGTGGGTACAATTGTTAAATAACAAGTGCTTTTGTCTTTCTAGGACAAAGTGTGAACGCTTTGAGTTTGAAGTGTTCCTTCCCCTTTTCTTTGAGAAAAACATCAAAGCTCAACAGCTAGCGGTGAAATGGAGAAGTCGCAAGTGCATGTTCCGAGAGTTAAACTTGGTAGTCAGGGCTTAGAGGTAGTAACCTTATTGCTTTTTCTATCAACCAAAGTGGTCCTCAACACTATATCTGTGTATGTATAATATATACGTTGTTTTTGACTGGTTAGTTTTATGGACTATGAAGAGATTAAACCGTTCCCAACTGCCATTTTATGCTTGCTATTGACACTTTTGTTTGAATAAAGACTAAGAGTCACTGTTTCCATGATCATCCCACTTAGCTATGAGAATAAAATCTTGCTTGCGCTTACTGGTTCTAGGTTTCTAATATTTACAATCACTCATATAAAATTGTTGTAGTTAATCATAGGTAATTTAAGTCAACGGTCAAGCCTCTTCTGCATTCTTGTAGATCACTATTAGTCATAAGACAATTTGCGGACCAAGGATCATTCAGATACAAACTTTTGATTTTTCATAATAGGACTTCTTCTACCCCACGAATTTACCTTTCATTATTTCCCCACCCTGGCATCTTCAATTTGGTGGATCTTATCCCGATGCTTGTATCATAAAAAGCTTTTAGTATTGAAATTGGGCTTTGTTTTGAAGCACCAGATAGTATGCTGAGCAACATAGACGAGTGGGGCCTATAATTTGAATTTTAGATTCCTTTACATTATGAGTTAATAACGGGAGTATTGCCCGTTGTTGAATTGAGCATAATCTTTGGCCTGCAAAACTGAATCAATCGAAATTTGTCATACACTGATGTTTATGATTCATGATTGGTTATGCTAGAAAATGTATGTGATTATTCTGTGAAGTTTGAAGTCTTGCTTGTTTCTACAAATGGATTATATATATTATATACCAATAAGATTTCCATACATCAAATCAAACATTTCTGTTCCCCTTTCCCACCTTCTCCCTCTCTCCCTGCATTCCTTCCCTCTCTTTAGCCTATCAAGTCTATGATATATAAATAAATTCCTGTACGTATTCTTTTCTGAAGTGCAGGTTTCAAGGTTGGGCTTTGGATGTGTAGGACTATCTGGAACTTATAATGCTCCCCTTTCGCATAAAGATGGATGTTCAATCATTAAGGAAGCATTCAATATGGGTGTTACCTTCTTTGATACATCAGATTTTTATGGACTTGATCATGATAATGAAATTATGATTGGAAAGGTAACGTGTTATCCAACTAATTATTTTTTAATTGGTTCTAAGTGCCAATAATACATTATCATTTATATTAGCTAAAGATTATAACGGTAAACCACTGACTCAGAAAGGGACCAATATTTTGAATTTGATGTTAGAAATGTCATTATAATATGACATTATACAAGTTTCTTTAAGCAACCAATGGGTGGGTAAAAAGCAAGCTATGAAAATTTTACATCTGATGTGCTTATTAATTTCATTGCTTCTGTTTCCAGGCTTTAAAAGAACTTCCTCGGGAAAAAGTCCAGTTGGCTACAAAATTTGGTCTTGTTAGCTCTAATGGGGTGTTTGCTGGGGTGAAAGGTACCCCTGAATACGTGCGAGAGTGCTGTGAAGCTAGTCTTAAGCGGCTTGATGTCAAGTATATTGATTTATACTTTCAACATCGAGTTGACATTTCGGTGCCAATTGAGGACACTGTAAGCTTTGAGGGGTTTTCCTATCTTTCTTCCCTTCGAATACTTTTAAATTCTAGATGATTACATGATTTAAAATTGTTTTTTGTATTGAAGATGGGGGAGCTAAAAAAGCTAGTAAATGAGGGAAAGATAAAGTACATTGGTTTGTCAGAAGCTAGTCCTGACACTATAAAGAGAGCACACGCTGTTCATCCTATTTCTGCTTTGGAAATGGAATATTCTTTATGGACTCGTGACATTCAAGAAGAAATTATTCCACTATGCAGGTAGTTAAATAGAATAACTACCTCTGCTGTTGATCTTCTTGATTAAAATGTTTTCTAACTCTTTTATATGTTTTTAAATAGATTGATTGTCTGTAAAATATCTGAAAATAATTAGTAATGGTCAGACATAGAAGCATGTTGTATTTGCAGAGAACTTGGGATTGGAATAGTGGCATATAGCCCTCTTGGTCATGGCTTTTTCGCAGGGAAGGCAGTGGTAGAGACTTTGCCTACTCAAAGCGTACTGGTATAGCAATCTAGTGATACCAATTTCAGGTTTTCATGAAATTGTAGCTCTTCCCAAGTATTGTTGTGAAAATAAAGATTGACAAGTCCAAATTTGAAACCATTTGTAGGATCATATAAACGAATTGAGTAGGACTTTTCTATTCCTGAATCCTGCAGCTATTGTCTATTGAATTTTGATGTTGTTTCTGAAACAGGCTGAAGATCCCAGGTTCAGTGGAGAAAATTTGGAAAAGAACAAGCTTTTCTATAATCGAATTGCTGATTTAGCTTCTAAACTTTCATGCACTCCTTCTCAGTTAGCCTTGGCATGGCTTTTCCATCAGGGAAATGACATAGTCCCTATCCCTGGTAGTGCCTTTATTACATTTAATTTTAAGACTACATAGTTTACATATGTGAATGTCATGGGTTGCATACTATAAGTTTCTACAGTTTCACCGCTAATTCTTGAACTTTCTTTATCATATGTTTAACAAATTCTGCCAATTTATTTTTCTGCATTCCTTCTTCATCAAGTGGCATTTAGAAGAGCAATAAGCGAAATGCAGAAAAAGGAAAAAGGATGATATTGTAACTTGTTTTATGGATCTATTATCTGTACATATTGTGTATTTGTTGATTCAAAAAAAATTGTCCATGACAAAGATTACATAAGTAGTTGATGTAAACATGATGCTGAATTGATTCGAATGATCAATCAAATGCTTTATCATACATTTCTTTGATTCTGCAGGTACTACAAAAATTAGAAACCTTGAAAACAACATTGAATCTCTGGTTGTGAAACTTACAAATGAAGAGTTGAGGGAAATTTCTGATGCAGTTCCTCTTTATGAAGTTGCTGGGGAATCAGGCCTTGGTTCTTTATCGAAATATTCTTGGAAGTTTGCCACTACCCCATCAAAGTAATAGTGTGTTACAATATGAATCCTACTTTTTCTCCCCTCACACAAACCACAATCCATTTTGATGGAGGAAGAATTGGATAAGCAATTCTGTTGTGAATAAGAATTGTGTTTGTATTAAAGCATTATGCTTATTTCTAAAATATCAGCTGCTGGGATTCTCTCCAAGAAAATGATGGTAAAGTGTCTTTTTTTTTAATTAATGAAGTTTATTTATAGAGTTAGGTTAATCACAATCTTTGATTTAAATGATTTTTAAAATAATAATTGGTAAAGTTTATCAGTTGTGATTAACAGCATAAAACTTTTTACACTCAGAATTTATAAGTATTTTTCTCTTATGCTGGTTTATGGCATATTTATTCTAACAATGCCTAAAGCCAATCTTCATGTAATTTGTCAAAGTAACATTTCTTGTACTTCCGGTTTATTCTTCTTTAAATAAAATTCATTAACTTATAAAAAACAATCCCTAGAGCCAAATTTCAGTGAAAGATTCCTAATTACAAGATTCGCTCACGGTATTATTCCATTGTTACATTAGCTATGTGTGTAACTGCTGCTTTTCTCTACTATTGTTATAATAATTAGTACTCTCTCTATTTACAAGATTTAAATAGTTAAATTAGAAGTGATGTTAAATTTTTTTTGTAAGATTCATTTTATATTGCTTTTTGTATTAGTTACTTTTAGATTAAAATATCTCTAATTAAAAAAAAAAAGTTGAAATCACAAACAAGAGAGAGAAGTATTAATAGAATTATAGTTTTTTAAGAAAAAAATCCCTTGCATTTCATTTCTTTTTGGTTTTCTAACCTTTTTAGTATTTTTTTCTAAAATAATTTATTTTTAAAGTTTCAAAGTTTAATTGATTTTTTTAAAATAAATTTTAATTTAATATAATACTTACTAATAATGAATAAGACCAAGATTTTTAAAATAGAATCGATCATTGAAAAGTTCATAAGTTAAGAAGAATTAAAATGAATCAATAAAATATTATTTTTTATATTTTTACTAATATAATGATATATTAAAGCAAAAAATAAATTATATATATAATTTATAGTTAATAAATATAATACATCTTATTAAATTTAAATATTATTAATTTTATAATATTATAAAAAGGTAAAATCCACCTATCCTTTATGTGATTAAAGTTTAATAAAAAGATTGACAAATAAGAAAATCTTGCGTGCATGAAATTCATTGTAGTGTATATCAGTTAATTTGTCGTCTTCACACACAACTAATAGTTGTTGAGAACTTTTTGTAAAAAATAATTTTTAATCTTTTTGCTTTTGCATTAGCTTATTTGAAAAACATTCATGTAGATGCTTATAATTCTGAAATCACTCGTTGGCATGTTTAAATTTTTTTCTTCATTTAACAAAATTACAAAACTGCCATCCCATTGAATCAGTTGGTTTCGGCCTGTTCTCTTGATTTACCAGCCGTTCAACTGATTCTTGACCATTTCCTTATTTCCGGTTATTTGGAACTAAAGGACCAGAGATAGATTTTTATCGAAAGTCATAAAATTGTGTTTTTTATATAATTTTGTATAAATAGAAAGGAGAAAGTATAATTTTAAGATAAATATATTATTATTATTATTATTATTATTGTTGTTAACCTTAAATCTACAACGCAACAAACGGCATCCTGTTGTAGTCCTCTTTAATTTTATAATGCTTTTTTCTCAAAAAAAAAAAAAATCTACATTAAAAACATAAATTTAAATACTCAATTTGCAATTGTTTCTTGTTATTATTTTTGTCTTCATTATTTAAAAAGTGGAAGGAGCATATCTTAATTCTAGCGACTGCCTTAAAAGAATCATACCAGTAGCAATTAAAAATTAATTAACATGACGAATGATTGATCTTTTTTTATGTTAAGTTGGTTGAAAAGAAAAAAAGTTATTGGTAGGGGGCCGTGTGGAGAGAGTGGCCACTTCAACAACTAAAAGGAATTTTCCTAAGTTGGGATATGTTATTTATGTTGTTTCAAATTCTTCAACTTTGCATCTTGAGGTGTTGAAAAATAGAGAAGGAAAAGATGCAAGTCCCAAGAGTTAAACTGGGTAGCCAAGGTTTAGAGGTAAACTTGTTGCTGCTTTTAACATTTTACCATCAATCCAACTGCATAGCTAACCAAAGCTTAGTTGTCTAAGTGTGTTTTTTAATTTTCAATTTTCATCCTCTTTATTGATTGTTTATCATTCAAAGTAGTTGTCTACGATTAACAGAATTAATTCATTATTAAGAGGAATAACACATTAAACCATTTTTACTTTTTAGTGCCTTCAACCACCATCATATGCTTGTTTTTGCTAATATCTGCAGTTGAACATTTATTTGAAGGAAGCATATCATCAACTCGAGCAAATATTTTGTTAAACAAAAGGACATTATTCTAATACTTTCATTGAATATGAATTGTGAAAATATAATTTAAATGAATGCTTAAATCTCCTTTGATGCTGCATATGTATAGTAAAGTCATAAATCAATCTGATTTTACTCACCTGTAGCTCCACATATGCTTTCTTTTCTTTTTTGTTGGAGGGTGTTCATTTCTGTAACAACTCTTCCAATTTTGGCTTTTATAGTAATTTTCCCTGCTGCTTTATAGAAATGCAGTTGGTATCGCCATACGGAAGCAAGGTTTTTAATTCCGGTGATAGTTGCTTTGTTGCATTCTGTGATATTGCAAAACAAGCAATTGCAGTTGCAATATAGTCAAGGAGAGTCCAAAGATCTTTGCTTGTAATCTTACTCGGAATATACTTGTGGAATCAGTAACCTTTACTTTTTAAGCAGCAGGCAGTGGTAATGTTGAATGAATTTACTTATTTAGATTTAGAGATTAGAGTAGTAGTACAATGTTAGTTATAGAGTATAAGTTATGTTAGAAATTTAGAGTATTTACAAGAGGATGCAGGTTTCAAGGTTGGGCTTTGGATGTGGAGGATTATCTGGAATTTATAATGCTCCCCTCTCGCATGAAGAAGGATGCTCAATTATTACGGAAGTATTCAATAAGGCTGTTACTTTCTTTGATACATCGGATCTTTATGGACATAATCATGATAACGAAATCATGGTTGGTAAGGTAACATGTTATCCAACTAATTAATCTTTTTATTTTATTCTAAGTGTTAGAAGCACATAATCATTTCTATGAGTTTTAAATTGTAATAACTTGACTAGTCATGTATTAATAATTAATTTTCACAAATAGATCACTCTAAAGATAAGGCAAGTGGCATGTATATGTCTTACAAATTTCACTATAAGGTGACAAGATAAATATAAGTTTGTTCAGACAATCATCTAGTGGGGGAATAAGAAACTTGAGGAAAATTTAAGTCTATCATGATATCAGTGGGAGGTAATAAGAGTAAACTAAACTTAAACACATATTAAAGCAAAAAAGGATAGGATGATATTTAAAATCATTCTATTTACTTCAATTATTTAATTTTGTTTATGAAAAAATATTAAGAGAAAAATATTTATATACTGTAAGTTTAAAAAATTTTACAGTAACCATTAATACTTTAAAAATCATGTAAATGAAGGATTGTGATCAATAGTCAATATAAAACTTTTTACGTAGCCAGTGTATAGGTGTTAAATTCAAATATTAATTGTTAGTTTGGTAATGAAAAGAATTCCAACATGCAACTTTAACTCACTTCATACTACGTCCTGCAATACAGTAGTTGGCCCTTTTAGACGCAAATTTCATACATTATAATATCATAAACTTGCTAACCAGTGCATTTAAGGCTTTTCTACTGTATAATATCTTAAACTTGCTAACCGATATATTATAATTAAAATGTCTTTTCTACTGTCATCAGGCTTTGAAACAATTTCCCCGAGAAAAAGTCCAGTTGGCTACAAAATTTGGTGTTACAATGTCTCATAGGTTAGTTTTTGGGGTAAAAGGTACCCCTTAATATGTGAGACAGTGCTGTGAAGCTAGCTTTAAGCGGCTTGATGTGGACCATATTGATTTATACTATCAACATCGAGTTGACACTTCAGTACCAATTGAAGACACTGTAAGCTTTGTTAGTTATGTGTATATATATACCATTCCAATTTCCAACACTTTTAAATTGTAGATGTTTAAGTGATTTAAAATATTGACCTCTGCATGAAATATGGGAGAGCTCAAACAGCTGGTAAATGAAGGAAAGATAAAATATATTGGGTTATCCGAGGCTAATGCTAACACTATAAGGAGAGCACATGCTGTTCATCCTATCACTGCTTTGCAGATGGAGTATTCCTTATGGACCCGTGACATTGAAGAAGAAATAATTCCACTCTGCAGGTATTTAAATAGAAATAGTTAACTCTACTCAACTTACATTTAGTCACTAATCACAATTATACATTTACGTTTGAGATTTAATTTGATATATTTTCTGTTATGATTTTAACTTAATTATCTACAAAATATCTGAAGGAAAATTATCTGGTGTCTAACTAAGAAGCATCTTGTGCTTGCAGAGAACTTGGGATTGGAATAGTGGCGTATAGCCCTCTTGGTCGTGGCTTTTTCGCAGGAAAGGCAGTGGTAGAAACTTTGCCTAGTCAGAGCTTGCTGGTATGCAACTAATGACAAGTAATACAGTTTTCATGTTTTCAATTTTTCATGCATTTGTAGTTTTATCCTATTATGATGGTCAAAATAACAGCAATAAGGCTAGTTTAAACTACTTATTGAATCACATATCTGCTGAGGGAAATGGCATACATGTTACACTGGGTTAGTTCTTCTACACTTACTCCTGTAGTTATTCTATTGAAATTTCCTTATGCTTCTGTAACAGGCTGTCCATCCCAGGTTCAGTGGAGAAAATTTGGAGAAGAATAAGATTTTCTATAAACGACTTGATGACTTGGCTTCTAAGAATGCATGCACTCCTTCACAATTAGCCCTAGCATGGCTTCTCCATCAGGGAAATGACATAATCCCTATACCTGGTAGTGTCTTTATCATACTTTGGAAGACTTGGGTGCTCAATATATTTGATGAGTTGGTTACTATGTGCTTCTATTATTCATTCTGAGTTTCCTTGTCACATGTTTAATAAATTATGCCAATTGGATTTCTCTAAAAAAATTCCACCTCATGAAGAAGTAGCATGACATTGTATTGCTAACTTCTTTCATAAATCAATTTTCTATCTATATCTGGCATAACTTGCATTTTCTCAATCGTAGTACCTTGGTCATGCTCATGAAATATGTAGCTATTGTAAGCATGAGAATTTATAAATTAATTCTAATGACCAAGTGCTTTTATGCTGTATTTTTTTTTATACTATAGGAACTACCAAACTAAAGAACTTTGAAAACAACATTGGATCTCTGGCCGTGAACTTGCAGATGAAGATTTGAGTGAAATTTCTGAAGCAGTTCCTGTTTATGAGATTGCTGGGACACGAGAATATGATATGTTATCCGACTATACTAGGAAGTTCGCAACTACACCACCAAAGTAATTGAATAGAGAAGAACCATGCAAATCTGTAATGAAATAATGTTGTGTTTGAATTCACCTAAGTAATATGCTTATAACAATAAAATAAGCACTGGGAATCTCCCCAAGATAGTGACTGTGAAATGGCAATTAAAAAAACAAATTTCATCCCCTTAAACTAAGTTATTTATGCCGGTTTATTTATTATATTGTGGTGAAGGAATGCCCCTTCTAGGATTTGCCATGTGATGGTAAATGGCAAAAATTAGTTTTACGACTTGACTGATACTCTGCTTTTAGTTTTACCTAAGAAAAAAATGTTATATGCGTACTTCGATATTCACCCTAAAAGTTATTCTTGAAGTCACTCATGATCAACGATATTTACACGTTGAATTTGGATCTTTTTTCTAAATGTATAAAGTGATTAACGAGGGTTATAAACAAGCCATAATTTATGTACAAATGGCAATCAACAATGATCATCAGCAATAGAATGTAGATACTATCATTAGTAACTAGTAATGACTTTCTTTTTTTTTTGTGTGAAGGGAGCTAGTAATCACCTCTGTTCATCAATCTAATCTTATGATAAATACATATTTAAATAATTGGTTTTTCAGGTTCTCACGAAGTATTTAATACAGTTAATTCACATACAAGGTAATTCACGAGTTTGGTGGTGGTTAGAGTAGAGTAAAAAATTTGCAAATACAAACAATTTTTTTTCTTTGAAAAAATAATTCAACAAAACTTGTATTCCTATATAAGAGCAATATTTTTGGAAAGAAAAAACATAAACTTTTATATATTATAATATAATATAATTATATTACGACAATGTACAAGTAGAAGAATGAATGATTATTTTCTCTAATTTTTTATTTAAAATGATAATAATAAATAAAATTATGTTAGATTTGGTTTATTTAATATTTTAAATAATAAACAAAATATAGTAATTATTCTTTTAATTTTAGAGAAACAATTATAAAGGGGTTATTCAACTGGGATTTTAAAATACTTTTTATAAAAAAAGTCTTATGGTAAAGATGTTCACAAATAAGTTTGATTCAATCTTAAAGAGAAAAACATCAAAACCAACCCATCTCAATTCAAATCTTAGAAAATTTATTTCCTATTTCGAATCAAATAGAACTAACGATGATTAAGTTAATTTGATCCAAGCGGTCATAAATTCAATAAATAAATAAATAAAATTTTGTTCTAAAAACCAATTTTATCCCAAATTTAACACAAAGAACAAGTGTATTTAACATGTACCAATTTAACCAAATCTATCAAATTGATAATTTTATTCCAAAATATCAAAGTATTTATAGTTTACACCAAACTAGCAAAATCAATTAACAAAATTACTTAAGTGTTGAACAAAACAAAGTCATAAATCAATCTAATAGTCCAACACACACCAAATTAATAAGAGCAACTAAAAGAATAAATAACAACAGTTAATCTAATATGTGACGATTAAAGTTATATTATATATATCTATATAATAATAATACACACACATTTAATCAGTTTAGTTAGGGTTAGTTTGGATTTTAAAATTTCAAATTTGTGAATTGAACCAATTGAAGTTGAGTTGTTATTGGTTTGGTTTGGGTTGAACACAAGAGAAAATGATTTGAAGTAACTTAATTAGTTTTGTTTGAATCATTGACTTTCTCAAATCAATTTGAACCAATGAATGCTAACTTTTGGTATTCAATCAACACTTTTTAAAAATTTTTAAGGAGGACAATAAATCTGGTGACTTGGATGGTCAAGCTATCGCTAAATATATATTTTACCTTATTCAAAAAAAGAGAAAAATACTCTCAAGCAATCTCACAAAAAACATTGAGATTTTATTAGATTTCATATTACTTTCTTTTTCTACTTATTTCAATGAACCATTGTCACTGAATTGTCATTGTCTGCAATATTATCGAAATATCATTACCACCAACACTAGACCAATGTCATCCAACTACCACTACCATTAACATCACATTAGACTACCACTATCACTAACATTGTCATTGGATTACCACCTCCATTGACATTGACACTGTGATTACCTCCATCGTAGTATACAATATTTAACTAATTTTATGACCAAAAGTTTTAAACAAACATTGGTTTGTAGTATTTTAAAATCTTAAATTTAATCAGAAAATACCTTAAATATGTTCTAAATATTAAAAAATTGTGTTAGTTTATCTATTCAAATTTGGTATCAAAATAGTCTTTTAAAATTTCAATCAAATACACTTCCAAATTTAAGGCGGATAGTAATTATTTTTTTATGAAACACTTCTATAAAAATCGTAATAAAAAAAAAATTAAACTAAATTAGGATAATTTCATATTTAACATTTTAAATTATAAAAAAGTAGAGTAATTAATTTTTATTTTAGCAAAAAAATAATAAATTTAATTATTTTGTATTTTTCTGAAATGGTTATTCTTTAAAATTGGTGCAATCCTATCTAACAAGGTCCCTTGGCTAGGAAGATTAGAAAGAGACATGGCTAGGAAGGAGTTTTGTGAAGACTATAGGGTCATAATCTTAAAATTACTTGTAAATATTGTGTAAATGATACAGTATTTTGAGTAGGTGTTGTTAGTCATTTTTGGGTCTTTATATTTTAGCCATTACACCTTATTTTCTCTTTTTTTGGCATAGGGGTGTCATTAGTTATTTGTGTGGGTGTATGGTAGAAGGTGGGCCTTTTTGGAGCAAAAGGGTGCGTAAATATTAATTTACACACCCCCTTGTTTTGATTTTCATACCTCCTAAGCATATACATGTACATAAGAGACATATGAGACTACATGTCCCCTCTAGTAGGCGCCACATGGCTTCTCCATCCTAGGTGGCATCTAGTTGTCTCTTGATTTAAATATCAAGGGAAGTAGATCCACTTTTTTAGGATCTGGGTGACACATGGGAAACAAGATCAACTTATTTAGGGTCTTGTTTCGATGATTACCTCTCCTAGTCATGTGCTAATGATGCTTAACATAATTAACACATACTTAATAATCTAAACACCCTAATTAAGTGCTTGGACATCCTAAACACTCCCTAGGTCTATAAATATAACCTCACTCCTCATGTAAACACTTACACTTGAATTTTGAGAATAAAAACTTGTGAGTTAGTTTTCTTTCTAAAGAGTTTCTGAATTCTCTCTCCCTTGAGTAGAGGTCTTCACAAGCTTTTATCAAAGACCCCTTCCTTTGTGGCAAGCTCTCTCAAATGGTTTATTTTTTCTAGAAGTGACGTCATTCACCTTTCATTCTCTCATCTCTTCACTTCCATTTCTCAGGGATTGAAGAAACTTGAAGAGGATCCATGGAGAAGCACCTTCAAGGTTGCACCAAGTGGTATCAGAACCTACTTTTCTAGGTTTCTTCTTACGTAATTCGAATTGTTCTTGCTTAATGTGTTTATTTTTCAGTTCAATTTCTTCTTCTACTCCATTCTTCTTCAATTTTAAAATAGCTTTCATGCTGTTCATAATCTTGGATAGCTTGTCTTGCAAGTTTTGTCTTGTTTTTCTATATGTTTGAATTCCTTCCTTATTCTATAGTGTTTGTTCAGTTCAATTTGTTTTTTGTTCATTCATTGAACCGTTGCCTAATACATTAGGAAGTTGTTCTTTCCTTTAGCAAATTTTTTGAGTTGTTTTGTGTGATAGCCGAAATATCCACACCTCTGTGGTGTTTTTCCACAGCGATGTGGCCGATTCGTTTGGTGTTGTTTTCGCTGTTTTTTTATGCAATGTTATTTCTATCGTTGTTAGGTTTTATTTCGCTATTTTAGTCATTACTTTGTCACATTAAATTCTCTAGGTTTTACCTCTTTATTTTGTGCTCTTACTTTATATAATCGTGTGTTTGAACCTTCCTTAATTTTTAGCTGTAAATTTTGGAGTCTCTTCTTTGGTGTACATGCTTCTAGATCAAGCATGATTCATTGAAAATTTTTCTCAAAATTTTACAGTTCAATTTCATCTTAGAGTCTTTGTTCATTACTTAAATTATAGTGGCTCTTTGCACTAAGAGTTGAAGTGATTATGTGTGAAATTACTTGAGCAAATTTTTGTGAACCTATTTAGCCTTAAAACTTGTATAACAAGTGGCTGTAAATCACAACAAAAGCTCTTTGAATATTTCTTAAATCACTTCTAAAATTTTAGTGCACTTTGAGTTACTAATTTTTCACGAATTGCCCTTGTGTTTGAAATTTTGTGCCTAAGCTAGTTTTCTTTCTCTCAAACGTTTACTTCCCCTAATTCACTCTCAAAATTTGCAAACTGAAAACATGATTAGGTGTACCTAGAAAAGAATAAAAAAAATAAAGAAATCAAAGAAAGTGAAAAGAAAAGAGCAAAAAGACAGAATTAAAAGAAAAATAGTGCAAAGTAGGTGTACCTAGTAAAAAAGAGTATTAACTAAAGGCACTCACCTAAGGTTAACTCTCTTGAAAGTTTTGCTTTAGAGTTTAGGGAGTGGATGGTGGCGGATAAGCAAAGAAAAGAGGGGAGAGATAAAGAGAGAAAAAGAGAGAAGAAAGAAAAAGAAAAGAATGAGAGACAAAAGAGAGAGAGGAAGAAGAAAAATGAAATAAAGGAAAAAATAAAGTGTATAAGCATGGATATCCCTCATACATTTACAATGAAGAAAAAGAAAATTTTTATGAAAGATCAAGGAGATCTAACCATAATCATCATGAGCATGTGCCCCCTCTAAGGGAGCAAAAAGTAGACCTTCCTCTCTTTCATGGTAGAGAGGATGTGGAAGTCCACCTTGATTGGGAAGTCAAGGTAGAGCAACTCTTTAAATACTATGAGATAAGGGAGGAAAGGAAAGTCTCATTAGCTACCCTTAGCTTCCAATGGCATGCGTTGCATTGGCGGGATGGGTAGGTCAAAGATAAGGCCCAAAGAGAAATTCCTCCAATTAAATATTGGAATGATTTGAGAAGTTATTTAAGAAGGAGACATATCTCATGCTATTATGAAAGGGACCTTTTGGATAAACTCCAAAGGCTTAGGCAACAAAACCTAAGCATTGAGAAGTATAGACAAAAGATGAAACTCTTCATTTTAAAGGCCAATGTCATTTAATAACCCAAGGCCATCATTGCTAGGTTTTTGTGTGGGTTAAGCTCTGAAATAAGAGACAAAGTGGAGTTTTTCTCATACATGAACCTAGATGAGTTGGTCCAACTATGTATAAAGGTTGAAAATCAAATTAAAAGAAAAGGGCTTAAAAAAGACTCTCAACCTTATGCAAAGAAGGATCAACTCAAGGAGAGCTCTTCCAAGAGCTCCCATAAGGAGGAACCCCATAAACATAATGAGCATAAAGCATCACATGTAAAGAAGAAACCCTCTACCACTAGCTCCCGTGAAAGGACTAGTAATATTAAATGTTTTAAATGTCTAGGGAGGGGTCACATAGCTTCTCAATGCCCCATTAAAAAGAACATGATCATGAGAGGCCTAGACATGTATATCAGTGAGAGTAGCTCACCTTCCTTCTCTAGTGAGAGTGAGGAAGAAGAGGGTCATGCATCCAATTCTAACATGGAAGATGCTTATGCATGTGAAAGGGGCCTCTTAATAATCAGAAGGCTTCTTGGAAGCCAATCTACTGAGCTAACATAGTTTCAAAGAGAGAACATCTTTCATACTAGATGTAAAGTAAAAGATAAGGTGTGTTCTCTCATTGTAGACAGTGGTTCTTATTGTGATTGTTGCAACTCAAGGTTGGTAGAAAAGCTAGCCTTGACCCCACTTCACCATCCAAAACCATATAAAAATCAATGGCTCAATGCGCATGGGCAAATGGTGGTCAATGAGCAATTGAAGGTACCAATCTCAATAGGAACATACAATGATGAAATACTTTGTGATATTGTTCCTATGGAGGCTAGTCACTTCTTGCTTGGAAGGTCATGGAAATTTGACAAGAAAGTCATTCACCATGGTCATTCCAACCAAATAGTCCTCACCAATGAATAAGCATATAAAGTTGTATCCTCTAACACTTGCACAGGTAGCAGAGCATCAACTTAGCATGAAAAAGAAAAAGGAAGAGGAAGAGAAAAACAAAAAAAGAAAAAATATGCAAGCATTATTAGTTGATGGGATGGAAGGAAGTGCCACTTCCAAGAAGGTTGTGATAAAGGAGGGTCATTTTTCTACAAAACTGAACTAAAAAAATAATTTCTTTATGCAACAACCTCTCTACCTTCAACTTGAGAAGGCACCCTTACATACACTCCCAAGTGTTGAACTTGAATCTTCATCTTTTAAGCTTGATCATGCATATCAAGTTCAAGATTTGGGAGACATGAAAAGGGAGGATAACCTTAAAAAAGATTACCCCTTGGATTCCAAGAAGGATCTTATTGAAGGTACCTCTTCCTATAAGGAAGTAGCAGTTGGGGTTGTGCCCATTATCATTGAGCACAAAATATCACAACTTCAAACTCTACTTGTAGATGAGACCACTTCAATTGAACATGAGATTGAGCTCATGATATTGGAGACTCAAAGCCAATCTCAAGTTCAACCTCAAGAGATATGCAAGAATGGTCCACCCCTAGGCCCATCATACTTTCTTAGGGTGAATAAAAGGATAAGGCTTACTTAAACTTCCTTGATAAGTGGTCTAGTGCACTTAGTATAGTCTCATCTACTTCTAATCAAGTGAGACATATACTTAGTACATTGGGCCTAGGTTAGGGAGCTGCTATGTGGAGACCCCTACACTACCTCCACTACCCCAACCTTGAGGGGCTATCTCATAGATCCCTCACTCTTCCAAACCTTTGGAGTTTACACCTGCTGATTATTTTGCTTATCTCATTACAGGATTGGAAGAAAATGAAGAAGGACCTCCGGATTTGAGGTCAAATCCTTCTCAAGAGAGAGTGATTGGTGCAATCCTACCTAGCAAGGTCCCTTGGCTAGGAAGATTAGAAAGAGTACATGGCTAGGAATAAGCTTCATGAAGACTTTAGGGCCATAATCTTAAAATTACTTGTAAATATTGTGTAAATGGTATAGTATTTTGAGTAGGTGTTGTTAGTAATTTTTAAGCCTTTGTATTTCGGCCATCACACCTTGTTTTCTCTTTTTTTGGCATAAGGGTGTCATTAGTTATTTGTGTGAGGTGTATGGTAGAAGGTGGACCCTTTTTGGTGCAAGAAGATGTGTAAATATTAATTTACACACCCCCTTGATTTGATTTCCACACCTCCTAAGTATACATATGTGCATAAGAGACATGTGGGACCACATGTCCCCTCTAGTAGGCACCACATGGCTTCTTCATCCTAGATGGCATCTAGTTGTCTCTTGATTTAAATATCAAGGGAATTAGATCCACTTTTTTAGGATCTAGGTGGCACATGGAGAACAAGATCCACTTATTTAGGGCCTTGTTTCGATGATTACCTCTCCTAGTCATGTGCTAATAATCTTTAGCATAATTAACACATGTTTAATCATCTAAACACCCTGCTTAAGTGCTTGGATGTCCTAAACACTCCCTAGGTCTATAAATATAACCTCACTCCTCATGTAAACAATTACACTTGAATTTTGAGAATAAAAACTTGTGAGTTGAGTTTTCTCTTTAAAGAGTGTCCGAATTCTCACTCCCTAGAGTATAGTTCTTCACAAGTTTTTATCAAATGTTCCTTCCTTTATGGCAAACTCTCTCCATGGTTTATCTTCTCTAGAAGTGACGTCATTCACCTTCCATTGTCTCATCTCTTCACTTTCATTTCTTAAAAATTAAAGAAACTTGAAGAAGATCCATGAACAAACACCTTCAAGATTGCACAAAAAATGGTAATAGTTTTTCTTCTCAATATTAAATAGATATAATATTAAAAATCATTTTAAATTTTCGTTAGCAAAACATACTTTTTATATCAGACTCGACTATAATGCAAATATTTGAATATGGAATTAATAACACAAATATTAATAAAAAAACAAAGATTCAACAATTAAATATATTTAACATATTTTATATATATCAATGTTCTTAATAGCTAAAATTTTCTGCCATAGTTTTTCTATTATGTAGATAGATATTTTCCTGTTACTTAAAATTTATTAATTTTGTTATAAAGTAAAAATATATTAATAATGAAATCATTATCGTGTGTACTGAGGAAGAAAAGAGAAGGGAACAAAAAATTTGAAATAAATATTAATAATAATGATGAAGGAACTGCAAAGTGATAAAAAGAAAAGAGGAAAGATCAGAAATGAAAAAAACTGAAAGACAAGGGGAATTATATATTAACATCAATGAGACATAGGCCATGTAGCGCGCGTGCAAATTTTAAAGTGGCACATAACTATAATTGTGGAGGTGAGACATATTTATATAAATTAATGATAACAATTCAACAGAGTATTAGAAGTTAACATCATATCTTGTTAATGATATTAATAAATGTAATGTTTTAAATTTAAAAAGATCCTCCTTTTTACATATCGATAATAATGGGAACATAAAAATCTATCAGCTTTTATAAATTGAGTTTAATATTATGCACACTGATATTTAAATATTTAATAATAATTTCATTATTTATATAAAATTTAAAATATTAATTAATAATTTTAACAAATTAACTTTTCATACATAAAGTATCATGATGAATATCTTTACAATGGCATAAACAAGTGTCTTTTTATAAATTTTCCTTTTGATGACCGATGAATTCATCGATTAATATTTACGAGTAAGATAACGTGTGATAATCGTTACAGTACTATAGGAAGCCTAATTCTTATACGTTTTGATTATATACTGTGTCTTCAAAATTTTTAAATCTTTATTGACAATGTCAAACTTAATAGAATTCTTAGATATTTTTTGTGAGTTCTTAATGTGATTTAGATTCAAGTCTTATAAATTTTTATTACAAAATTATAATTGATTTGAATTCTTAACTTATTACAAGTTTTTGTTGGGACAACTAAAAAATCATTAAATTCTTGTTATATATGGTAATTTTCTCTCTCAATTAAAATAGTCATTTTTTTTTAAAAGTTAAATGATTCTTTTCATCTATCTAAAAGTAAAATAATATTTTTTAAAACATTATCTTAGAATAATTAAAATTGTTTCATTGACCCTCCTAATTAATCGCTGGGATAAAATCCGACATAAAATAATCTTAGCCTTGGTGGACACTTTAATTCCTAGGTCGAATATGAATTCTTAGAAGTAAGGCATGCGATCTCGATAGCATGAAGCGTTCAATGAATTACTTACGGTTTAGAAAAGCATTTTGGGTAGAGCAAAAAAGATTGTTTTAAAGGGAGTTTTAGGTTCTTGGTTAAGTAATTAATAAGGATGGTCGGAGACAGCAGTGAATTATGTAGAATGTTCTAGACTAGCTGAACCCTTGGTCCTTATGGAAGCCACGTCTCGCACTTTTACCATGTGTGGACAATTGAACCCACGTGAACCAATGTCCTTTAGGACATTACATTACACTACGTGGAACCAAAATATCCACCACTATGTTTGCCCTCTAATTCTATATAACCAACCTTTCTTCAACACTTTATCTACCTCAACAAGGGTTGTCAACTGACATTAACTAAGTCATCCTCCTTAATACACTTTGCTATATTCATTCATCTATGGCTACCTCATCTTATGCTATGCAATCAATCCTTGCAAACCCTAAGATTCACCTCTCCACCACCCATCTTGGTGTTCCTGCCATCTACATTAGAAGGAATGTTAGCCTCAGAGTTAGGTCCATGGCTCAGGTATCTATCAGTCAAATTTTCTATTTCATTGCATATATAGTGTTTGTTACGTGTTTAAATATCATTTGTTCTGCTCCATCAATCATATGTTAACTGTTTGATTTTTTTATATGCAGGAAGAGAAAGCAGGTGAGCCTGCAAGCCCAGTTACACCACCACCATCAGCAGAACCCAAGCCACGGCCACAACCACTACCAATTACAACCCCTTCACCAAAGGTGAGCCTAGTTTTATAATGTGAAACAAAACTATAACTTTTTGTTCTTCCTGACTTGAGCTTCAAACAAATAGGCTTTTTTTATTTTTGGGCCACAGATTGTGCTAATCAGATTTCACATTCTTCATGTGTGTCAATAATTAAGTTAAGTTGGCAATTAACTAGACGAATCACCAATCTTATTATATCAGAGAGAAATTATTATATGGTCCAAACAATCATAAACGGTCATGTTTGGTATCGATTTCCACATGACACGTTGTAGAATTTTATTATTTTTTTCATGTTAATTGATAAAGGAATTAGTTACATGAGCATGAACACATGGCAGTATGAAAATATGTAATAATTTGCCGTATGAGATAACAGTTATGAGAATGTTAATAACTTTGATTTGATAAGCAATATGAGACCCCTCAATTGAGATGATGAATAATGGCAGATGAGTACCAAGTTTTCTGATGTGTTAGCATTCAGTGGACCTGCACCTGAGAGGATCAATGGAAGGCTGGCTATGATTGGGTTTGTGGCTGCAATGGCAGTGGAAGTGGCCAAAGGGCAAGGTGTTTTTGAACAAATATCAAATGGTGGCATTCCATGGTTCTTGGGAACAAGTGTGGTCCTTACCCTTGCTTCCTTGATTCCACTGTTCCAAGGGGTCAGCGTTGAGTCTAAATCCAAAGGTTTCATGTCCTCAGATGCTGAACTTTGGAATGGGAGATTTGCTATGTTGGGTTTGATTGCACTGGCTTTTACCGAGTTTGTTAAGGGAGGTACCTTGGTGTAACTGAGTCATCAACTAACACCAAACTGCTCTTTAATCATTCCTGGTTAGGGAGACCAATATATTTGTACTCCGTGTGTGTTTATTATAAAAAATACACATAAATTTATATCATAACCAAAAATTTCACGATGTTGAGTTGTTGTTTGCCGTAGGTAGGAATCTTTAATCAACACGATAACATGATACCTTTGTACCAAGTGAAGTTAACTTAACAAATCAAACTAAGCGAGATTAGTTACATTATATAAATAGACGCTGTCACGCGGCTTTTTAATTTGTCTAAAATAAAAATTGAAATATTCGGAGAACGGACTCGAACTGTAAAGATTTCTTTCTTGATGTAAACATATTTGCTGTTTACGGAAAAGGGAAAGGTAAGGTGACGACAAGTACATATAAAAAGGTAAAATAAATTAAGTTTAGGCAATTGATTTACAGAAAAATAAACTACAGAGGAAGAAATAAGAAGGGAAAAGAGGAAAAATAAGTGAAAAAAATTATTCATGCGATAGTGATAAAAAAAAATTAACATTTTTTTTGCCTCTTTTAGATTTTTAAATTATTTTAGTCATCTTACGAGGTATACGCTATAATAATTTTTAAAGGATGTTAATGTAAATTTTTTTTAAAATAATAAAGTAAAACAATTGTAAATAATAAATTGGAATATAATTGTAAAAAGAAATATATCCATCCAACCCAATTTATTTTAATTTTTATAATAGGTATCATTAAAATTCATACCAAAGATGACATGTGAGAATATAAAATTATTGTTACTATAAGTATATATAATTTTTTCTTTCAAAGAAATATTTTTAAAATTAAAATATTATAACGGGAAACCGAATTAGTAAAGAATAATTGATAGACAAATTTATCATAATTATAATGTCTATATTCCATTGTTGTTCAATTAAAACAATCTTTGACTTGATCAATGGCAAAGATTTAACTATTACGCTGTTCCGAAAATTAGATAAGCAATACAAAACGAGAAATTCTCAGATGAAAAGCAGTTACCGAACCACAAGCAACTGAGCACAGCTCCAAAAACTTATGATACGACATGGGTCACCCCTTATTAATTACACGGTCATCTGATTTTCATCTACGGGAATGAACCTCTACACTCAAATTTATGAACAGAAAAGAATGAGAACAATACACATCTTAGTAGTTTCCCTTTTTTTTTTGGAAATCGTATCTATTGCATATGTACAAATATTCACCAATAGAACTATATTGTTGTCTTCAGCAACGTACGTAAAACACCCTGTTAAGGATCAAGCTGATACTCAGGCTTGTCGAAATCACCATTTTGGAGTGTGCTTCCGACCACCCCATTTTCTTCAAGTCTCTGCAAATCATTGCAAGTTAATGACCAAAACAATAGAAGAAAGCAGTGTCTAGTATCCATAAAAATAACATTAAGATCAAACAACAATAAATTGATGTTGACCTAACAATACACTACACAGGACAATGCTACAAGTTGGAAGGTGGGAACAGAATACCCCCTCTTTAATTTACTTGTTTTGTAAGTCAAATACAATGGGATGGTTCAATTTTTCAAGCCGACAAGACTTTGGTTTCTTAGAAAAAAAATAAATGTCCTCAATTTTGCATTACACAAATGGGATGTAAGAATGATAATAATGGTAGGCATTTACCATCACTATAAAAAGTAACATAACAAACAAGATAGAAAGGTTAACACCCACGAAAAAAAAAGAGTAGTACAGTTGTTTGATTTGATTAGTTGTATCATATGTACACAAACAACAACAAAAACTGAAAGAAAGAGGTTCAGATACATACTTCTGTATGTAGATTAACTGGAAACAAAGTTATGGCTGCTGTGTTGAATGAGAATCCACTGAAGATGACACAATTTTTGCATTAGTGACATACACAACGGAAAAAAAAGGTAGAAAAAAAATAACAGAAGTTCAAAACAGTAATAAGATAGATACTAGAATGAATTGTAGAGATGTTGTGTTACTCAAGTCTCAATACATAATGATTATCAAGGCTGGTGGTACTTAATAAGCACATGTAATTTACCAGCAGAATGAAAATAATGAAATAAGACCAGCATAATTCAAACTGCAATATAATAATTATAAATAGCCTTGAGACAGTATGCATAAGTAGTTCAGGAATCGTACCAATGGGATAGAACTAGCTGCCAGACATATGGAATAAAAAACTCCTCCGGATGACTCTCTTGTTCATATGTGAAACGCAGTTGAGTAAACATCTGCCAAACAAGATACATCCAGCCTCATAGAAACAAGACAAATAATGCACTAATGATATTCCAAACTAGAAGCAAACCAGAAAACACTAAATGTATTTCCATCTTACCTTCATTCCATCACCCCTCCAAGAACGACAATTGACAATAATGACTTGGAGCACTTCATTGACCGACCAGTCACCATCCTCTCTTTGAGCATCCATACGACTATTGAAAAAATCTAATACCTGTAAATATTTAATAGATACATTTTACAAACACTAGAGAAACATGATTTATTATACCAAGACAAGTTTCACAAAATGTGCTCCTTCCAAAGTTGCAAGGTTTCAAAGGGTAAGCATATTTTGTAACTTTCATTTAAGTATAATATATATAACACATACAGTATAAATGTTATCAATCAGTTCATTGAAGCGTGGATGATTCTTGAATGGCTGAAAGACTTCCTGCCTGTGCATTATTGCATATACTACCTGCCCCATTCACATAAGAAATTAGTATGATAGATGCAAAAGGTTATAATGTCACTTTCCATGTACTGCAAAATAGACAAAAATAGACATGGCAAATCCTCTCAATCAATCAAGTAAAGATCAAATACCTCAGGATTCCGAGGCAGTGCATAAGTCAGGATTGCATTTATTATCTCTAGTACAAGCCTCAAGAAGTCAGTATAAATGTGCAATTCAGTTGACTGCACCAAAATAATATGTAATTTAGAAAAAGCAAGTAAGTTTGTAATCGATAGAAACACAAGAGCATCCAGGCAGTATATACCATATCTTCTACAAGGCTGTTTCCTTCAATTGAGTTGCCTTTTGCAGAATGGAGCTTACTATCTCTGCGTTCAGCTAATTTGTTATACCTAAAAAGAAGCAAAGATATGACCAATTATAAACCAGATATATTACAATGTTTTAACAAAGAAATGGAAATAGAACACTGCAAACACAAACAAAAGGGTGACATACTTGCGTGAAAGCATATCAAAAAGGCTGACTAGTCTCTGAGATGCATATGCACTCAAACGATGAACATGAGGTGCCATGTTTGCCAAAGTTGCTAGACATGTTGTTTGGAGATAAACATCCTATCACAATTCAATACATACAGAATGATCAGAGATATATAAAAATAAAACAAGCAATTTTATTAGTTTTATCACTTTTATGTATATAAACTACTTGGTTAAACAAGGATCAGAAACAATTTTAAGAGTGAAATATGTCAATTTTAATTGTACTTGCAGCGATACTTTATATCTAATCACGGCTTTCAACAGATTACAATGCTTTGAGAGTCAAAATCCCGGGCTTGTACAAATATAAACTTTATGTTTATCCTTTAAAAAATACTGCTTTTATCCCTGAATACTATTTTAATACACAATATCCAAATCTCCTTATCTCACCAACTAAGGGTAGCCTCACCAAATTTGGTTAACAAAAAGCAATCTTAGAGCTTTTACATACAAGGGGGTGAAAATTATATAACCAAGATAAAGAGTTCTTGATGCTTAATATTTGTTGAATTGGAAATGTTTGTAAAGGAAAACATCCATGTATGCCCTTCTGAAACACACATTAGAATTTCAATGGAGGATCATATTTTCATTAGGCCAGAGGTATAACTGTAACCATATTAGGTGCAGTTTAGCACCAGAAACAAAAATAACACATTGGGCATTTGAGGTAAAGTACTCATAATTCAACTAAATGAGAAGAAGTATTTTACATGAAAGAGAAACATAACACTCAATAACATCAATCACTTCATACATTCAATGATTCAACGAATAAAGTCATAATTCACACAAACTCAGAACAGTGGCACATCTCTCAGTAATAACCAAATTAATTGGTCAACATGTTGAGTAATTTTTTCACAGAATATATTCATGTATGAATTATATAATCAGTCAGCAGGAAATCTAAAATTTAGATACACGAGATTAAAGTCCATTTCAGTTTAAGATTTATACCCGTAGTTTTGACAAATTATACTGTACAGTTCTGATAAGAATTACGACCATGAGGGAACCAAGAGAAGTTCGATGGAGAAGACGTTCTTTGTACCATGGAACACCAGTCAATATCTGTCCATTCATATACCACATTCGCATTCAGAACCATCCTTGCATTTTTAGGACAATATTTAACGCCAAAAGACAACTCTTACCAGCTTATGAATGCTTGCATTAAAAGAAGAATCTTGACTGAGTATTAGAAGTATAATTAGCAACATGTAAATTTGATTAGCTGTTCTCCTTGGAGCATTATACAGAGCTTCCAGAATTGGCATTAACTGTTAATTTATAAGATAAACAAGTATCAAAATAAGACTTAATCTTCAGTCATTCTACATGTATCAGCAGGTGGTTTACATATATCACACGATAATCAAGTAAATACATATTTAAAAAGCAATAATCCTCAACATAACTTAGTCAGAAATTCTTCTTGACTTTTACTGTTTTACATATATAAATAATTAATTCATTCCCACTTTCTTCAAGGGATAAACTTAAGATTGCTGTCTCATACCAATGTATCCAGATCTGTCCGCACCAATACATACTCCAGGAAGGCTGAATTCCCTTGCAACAATGAGTAAAGCAGTAGGACAGCTGCCTCATCAGCTAAGCATCTGCAGAGGAATAAATGTTGCAAAGCTTATAAAACTAACAAAGGTGCAAAACCAAAAATAGTGAAATGCAACTAAAGTCTAAACTACTATGAATGTACTGCACCCACTTGTCTCTTAATTGGAATATGTTAGCAAGCGACACCATTGGCATACTTTAAAATAATCTCTAGTTGCAGTTTGTCAATGTACTCCAAGACTCCAACTAAAAAACAAGTGGATATACATCAACAAACCCCCCAAGCATTTGCTGTACATGCACTAGTTTTTTTAGTTGAAATATGTCAGCAAGCTATATCGTCAATGTATTTTAAGATAATCTCTAGTTATAATTTGTTAAAGTACTCTAACTAAAAAACAAGTGTACGGTAGCAAAAATCCCATATATAATTATATATAACTTGTACATTTAATAAAATGTTCAATGTGACAATAAGTCTGAGAAATCTTGCTATATCTAGAAGCTAGGAGAGTGAAGGACACTCGTTACAAAACTTAGTCTTGGACAAGGTACTAGAGCCTCAAACAATGAAATTGAGGTAATAGGGGCTTAAATTTACCAATAATAATTATATGCCTGAACCATGTAAGACAATATAAATCTGTAGCAAACTAACTGGAGATAGAAGACCAAACATGAACGAAGGGGAGAATAGGGAGATAATTCTTATTTCTCCTTTTACTTTTTCCCTCCCTTGCTTTGATGTAAGAAGCAATTGGTGAACAAAGTGTAAGATACAAGTTTTCTAAATGGCATAACAAGAGTGATTAACAACTAGGTACACATTCTGATCATGTGACATTTGAGAAACAGAATCTTTAGGCTTATCATCATCATAACAAATAATTACAAACATGCAAATTGTACTATCATATTTTGCAGAGATGGACTCAATTAAAACCATAGCTAAGCATGAAATGGACGTATTATGTTAATTGTCAAAAACTATAGGAGCAAGAAACTCACATGCCAAGTGTATCAAACAACGAAGCAAAGGGAAGCTTTATGTGTCGAGCACTATGTGCATTGCCCTCAATATCTACACGATCCACTGCATTTAAAGGTCTGATAAAAAAACTGCTAGCCCCCTCAATCAATTAAAAAAAAATGCATAGATATGAAAAATATATTACATTCACAGTCGATTGCATTCTCTAAGGCCTTGCAGTAAGGATTGTCAGAAAAATGAGGATTTTCTTTGAGTGAAGAATCTGATGTGGAAGATTTGCCATTTGCATAGTCCTCACTCACAACACATTTATGATAATGAACTAGAACAAGAAGCACATGAATACTGATATCTGCAATAGGACTTTTTGATCCTTCACCACTTGAACTGACGAGATAACTAAATGGAAATAAAACAATATTTGCTGCATGGAAAAAATGAAGTAAATAAAATCATGAATAAGATAACAACCTTCACACAGGAATACTCCAGCAACAAGAAAAATATGCTAATATTATCCAAAATGAATTTGACTTCAAAGAATCCATAAATATTAAAATGGATCTACAGTCATCATACCAGCTGCAGAACCAACTCTCTGTAGCACACTACTCTGACTTCCATCATGCAAAATGGAATAATTTGCCCTATTAAATGGAACATTGGAACGGGTCATGAAATTAAGAAGCAATCTGCGGACAACTGAACCAACCAGAGAGCTGTCCTGCAAAAATAACAATACACCAACCTAATGTTTATTATCTGCAAATACACAATAACTCAACGACCAAGGTTTGATGTTAAAATTTCAAGTTCTAACCTGGGCCATTGCTGCATCGAGAAATGGGTTCACATCATTTGGTCCAGGAGATGGGCCACAGAGAAGCTGGGTTGACATTGCAATAATTATGAAATTAAGCAGCTCTAGATGTAGGAGAAAAGTGTCCGAACTATAATAATAATAATTATTTGTCAGGACAAAATAGTTTGCTCAATAACTCAACAAGAATTAGAAGATCATTACTCATGAGTCATGATATACCTCACTTCTACTGATGCTATAAAGTTCAGTACATTCCGCATAACAAGGTTTTCAATGGTTTGATCTGCATAAAAACAATAACAATAATTTAACAACAATTAAGAGATTAGAATATACTGGAAATACATGCAGAAAAACCAAAAAAGACTTGAAAGGGGAAAATGACATAATTCAAGTTCCAAGTCGAACAAATGTCAAAAAACATGTTTGTCACATGAAACACAAGAAGCTGACATCGAAACCAACATTTCTCACTCAGTAGTGTCAAAATTAATCCTTCACATGAATCTTATGTTAATACCCCACCCAAAATAATATCATGCATGCATCAGAGTTCAATAAACTCCATAAAGTTTGTACATTTGCAAATTTCAATTCTAAATCTAAAACTATGAAACTCATACACACCTCTCAAAATATCCTTATGTACATCGTCATTATCTTCAAGAGAGAGGTGTAACTGGATATTATCGCCTTGGACACTCTCAATCAAGTGCTTTAAAAATATCGAACCGATGTACACTGCATTAATAGCCTTTTCATAGACCAAGGGCGACGCACTAGAAGAAGACATGAACTCTTGCAAGCAGCAGGCTAGATGGAACAAAATCTTCGCAAGATGTCTGGTGTGACAATTGTTTTTGGCTGCAAAACAATTAGAGGGAAAAAACAATAACAAAGCAAAAATTTCAAATAAGAACGTGCCATGAGAAACAATTTTAAATTAACACATGATACAACATAACCAATAAATTCGAAGATAGTCAAACTATAAATCATTCAGAATTAACTCATTTAGAAACTCAATTTTTTTATAAAACCTAATCACCATTCTAAAGTCCTTGATATTATCATAATTTTGAGATAGGAAAATCATACTTCAACATTCTAAGCTATTATTTAACCAATGCTATACACCACGAATCGAAGAATTAAAGCCTCAAGTTGAAACCACTATCATTCTAAGCCTAAAAAACGGTGACCAAAATGAGAATATGACTAACCTAATAGCTCGCAAGCTTGTTGAACACGCTGAGTAGGCCATTGAACATAGAGAGGAAGCTCCAGCAATTTCTGCCAGAACTCCGACGAGAGCGGGAAGGGCTCGTCGCCGACGAAAGTTCCGATCAGATACTCCGCCGTGTCCGGAGAGAATGCGGCATCCTTGCGCTGCGTTGACGGCACCGACCCCATTCGAAGAAATAAGGGTTTTTTTCTCACGATGCGGTCGTCGGTAGTGTGTCAAATCTAGTAGACTCTAATTTGGTGTCAGATTCGGGGTAGTGGCATTGTGCGAAAACTCGCGGAGAGATCAAAAGGGTTTGATCCGAATGCCAAAACAGAAATGGGTTTCTAAATCTCGCGAAGGGAATACAGAGACTGTAGAGGGTGAAGAACCGCAACAACAACGACCCGGAGCTTCCAAAAGAAGGTTTTGCAGAAAATTTAAGGACCTGTTTGGACGATTACGCGTTTTGCCGTTTTTATTTGGCAAGATGGCACTTGTAAACCATAGGAATACAAACAGGACACATTTCAATTTCGTTAAATAAAAAAACAATTTAATTAACATCCACTGTGACTGACATTAGTCATGATACTTTTGGGTAAGGTTAGTTAATTCTATCAAATCAAATAATATTAAATGTAATAGGAAAACTCTTTTAAATATTAAGTGTATATTAATTAAATTCAATAAAAAAATACTTTTCTTATTAATTTTGTAAATACCAAAAACAAAAAAATTAATTAAGTATGGTGTTAAAATTTTCTTGTCCATTGAAACCAGAAAATGTAAGAGATCTGCCACTTCCTTTAAAGGTACAATTAAGTAATTAACTAAACAGGGCGGTAGATCAAATAATAAAACTTACTTACACATGATAATGGGAAATAAAACATTACGCGGATGATTTTCAGGACTCAATGTGCATTTGGCCTAATGCTTGACTACAATCCCAATTCCTATGCGGCTGTGCCAAACATGTTAGTGGAAGAGTGGTGGTAAAAAGAATTGTTTAACTGTAATGTATATACGTACATATAAATTTAAATATGAATATTTATAAATTAATATATGTGTAGATTATATTTCATAAAAATATGAGTGAAATATTAAAGGAGTCCTAAAAAATTGAGACACTAACATCTAGTTCTTAAAAGAATTTCAGAATCATGTAAGTCATTGAATTGAAAAGTATTTGCGGCAGTTTTTAACTGTAAGAAAATCCTATTTTTCCTTTCTGAAAATTCTTCTTCTTCTTCCTCCTTTGAATCCTACAAAATTTCAATCAATTCTCCTTCTTCATTTTCCATTCTTCCTCCACATCTTCCTAAACATAAACAAGATAAGTTCATCACTTCCACCCAACCTTAATGTTGCATCGAGCCTTGACCTAGGCAGCAGCAGAGCTCCTCTTGAGTGATGGCAAGGTCTTACTTGAGGGTGACGTGAATGTCAATGAGGTGTTCGTTGTCAATGAGGAGGGTCTAGGAGATCAAAGGGAAGAAGAGGAAATTATAGACAACATAAAGAAGAGGGAAGAAATGAAAGTGTTAACATGATACTACGTTGCGTCTCTATCCTTAGTTCCTCACTCATTGCATCAAATTAAAACCAAAACGAAAATCGTCTATGATGCTGATACTTATTTACACTTAGCCACTTCACAAAATGGCGGGGTGCAAGCACGCACCTTCTTCCCTTATGCGTCTCAACAAAATGCACCTGGCGGTCCGCACCCTTAAGGAACGTGTAGAAGTGCACCATCGTGAGATCAGAGGGAGATTATCTAGGACAACAACGATTTTGGTCTTGCGCTTGTTTTTTGTACCTCGTACTGAGTTGTAGAACTGGATCCAATAAATTGAGCATGTAACTCAATCTTTGACTCAGTTATTGTGGTTATGGAGACCTTTTTTATTGTTGATTAGCATAAAAACTAATACTACAAATAGGTCCAAATCATAGGGTTGTGCTCAATTTGGGGGTTCATCTTCTCGGGGCTCTAGGGATATCAATTGCCGGACTTCTTTTAAGTTTGGGAGGACTGAATATTACCAACTTCTTTGAAAACTCATGGTTCCCTTAAAACACCACCTAACTCTTATATCGAAACACTTGGGAAAAGGAAAGTTTCTCCTAAGAGCACCTAACTTGAGGAGCGCGTGGAAGCGTGCCACTACGAGATCCAAACCCCCCTCACAAACAACCAGTGCATCCTCTACATCCACGTCGCTCTCAAGTAGGATCTTGCTGCCACTCAAGAGGAGTTGCCACCTTTGTGTTGCCACCGCTGAGGACCAAGGTCAAGGCTAGGCACAGTGTTGAGGTTGGGTGGGAGTGCTTATCTTATCTTGTTTATGTTTAGGGAGGTTGTGGAGGGAAATTGGAAAATGAAGAAGGGGAATTGATTGAGAATTTTGTAGGTTTCGAAGGAGGAAGCAAAAGAAAGATTTTCGAAAAAGGAAAAAAAGATTTTTTGGCGATTAAAAACCATCGTAAATATTTTTGAATTTAGAAAAATTAAATAAAGAAATAATCATTAACAGTGTTAGCTATGTAGGGACCTAAATACAAATAGCAAAAACATTCAGAGTCTTGTCTTGCATGTCTCTAAAATCTTTCAGGAACTCAAATGTCAACGTCTCAATTTTTCACTAGCGAAAACACAGGCGCTACCACGCCTGTGTATTCGCATTTCTATTTTAATATCTTTTGTAAAATTTTATATTTTGAAATATAAATTGTTATATGACATGTTTTGAAATATATTTTGTTAATTTTATATTTTTTGTTTATGATAACATGATAAAAATATGTCAGATCATCAATGGATATGTCAAATGTGCAATGAATATGAAAAAATGGAAAGAGGAGAGTTGGAATAGAACTCAAAATATTGTTGCACCTATGTATTTGCATGTTTCTTAAAAATATTTATCATGAAATGTAAGCATATATTAATAGGGAGAAGTTAATAATAGGTATTTTGAAAAGTGAACATAAAAAAAGTGTATTGTCTTTATTAATAGTATAAATATAGAAATATAGATATAATATATAATATAACAGTTTAATTGGTATACACTGTCAATGTAAAAGATTTTTACACTGACAATCGATCATGACTTTTCATTTATATAACTTTGAATAAATTTAACAAATTTACCATGAATGAAGGGTTATGATTGAATGTCAGTGTAAAATACCAATTAAACTCATAATATAATATCATATATTATACATCATAGATATAATTGGACAATTATATATGTTGGATATCAATATTTTAAAGTAATATTTTACTTAAAGTTATAAGATTGGTCTAGTGGTAAAATATATGTTTGGGAAATAAGTAGTTATGAGTTCAAGTCCCTCTTATGATAAATTAGTTTATTTTTTTAATTTTAAAATAGGTGTAAGAGTATAATAGGTATTTTGAAAGGTGGACATTAAAAGGGAGTATTGACTTTATTAGAAGTATAGATATAATATAGAATATAATATCATATCTTATACATTATAGATATAATCGGATAATTAGGTATGTTGGATATCAATATTTAAAAGTAATTTTTTGCTTAAAGTTATAAGGTTGGTTTAGCGGTAAAGTGTATATATGGGAAACAAGAGGTCAAGAGATTAAATCTTTCTTATGACAAATTAGTTTATTTTTTTAATTTTAAAATAAGTGTAAGGGTAGAATAGGTATATTGAAAAGTAGATATAAAAAGGAGTATTTTTTTTTATTAATAGTATAGATAAACTCATTTGGTATTTCACTCTTAAAATAATATATATATATATATATATATATATATATATATATAGTTGTACTTTTATAAATACATTTATATTTACATTCATTCTTATGTTTTATATTAAAATTAAAAAATAACAGGAACCAATTATAATTTTTGGCCGGTTTCACGGTTTCTACGTATTTTGAAATCATTTGGCTCTATATTCTAACCAAATTGGTTATCTAGTTTTCGTACCAACCAATTAAATCGACTAGTGTAGATAAATTTTTGAAAATTATGGTTATAGATTCGTGGATTATAGGTTTTTATTATAATTTTTTTTTTTACGTAATACTAATTTGTATATATGTATATATTTTTTATACAAAATTTTAAATAAATTATCAAATTTAAAAAGAAAAATCTTGCAAAGTACTTATCTTTTAAATTACTCACTAATATAATTTTTTTTGTTTGTTAACTTATGTCCACTTCATTTTTACAAGGAGTAATTTAGCTACGCTTAAAAAAAAATTAGCTACTTAAATATTGTGTGTATTTAAATCATTTGTAATTATTAACAAATTCTATAAAACATTTGTTAACTTGCATACAACTTGAATTTTATAAATATTAAATTAATAAATCATACTTTAAATATATTTATTAGTTTGATTTCGTTTTATAGTTTTTTAAAATAATTTTAAAAATAGTTTTTAAAGATTGATTTATGGAAAAAATGGAAAAAAAAACTTATTTAGATATTTGAAAACTGTTTTAGAGAAATGAAAATAAAAAAAATTATTTATATTTATGAAAATATTATTAATAAAAAAACAAAAATTAGCATATTTTTTTATATTGAATCACACGGTAAAATAAATATATTTAAAATAATCATTTTTATGTTTCAATGTTATCAACTTCTCATTTATTTTCTTAAGTCATAGAATTTCTTTATAAAAATATTAATAATACGATGAATATATGAATTAATTGATAACAATTGTTTTTATTTAATTAAATATTTTAAATTTGAACCCTAAATATAAAACTACGTTAAAAAAAGGACAAAGAGACAAGTCATTGGGTCCACTCATGGGTGAGTTTTAATTCTCTATGATCTTGCTACTATTCTTTGATAATCAGCCACGCGTATATAACTATATACTTGTGTGATACAATAATTTACTTTGACATTTGCTTTTGAGTGTCGGCTACTATAGTAATAATAATAATATCAATATCGGTCCTCATATTCAAATATATATTCTAAAATATGAAATAGTAATTGTTCATATAATGATATAAATACTTTTTACCTTTTTCTAAAAAACTGAATACAACGATTGGATTAAAAAACCAGTTAACCAATCTGCTAACTGGTTTAATCAATATAAAAAAATTGGTTTTAAAGCTGAAAAATTGGTTATGGACAGATAAAACTTATGAAGATCAGTAGTTGAACCGATTGAACCGATCCATAATTTTTCCTAAGTTTACTATTTTAAATTTAAAATTTAATAAAAATAGGGATTAACTTAGTAATATTAAGATGGATTTAGTAAATATATTTTTTTTTATAAATAACTTCTTAATAATTTTTTATTTTATTTTGTAATACATTAATAATAAAAAATATTATTTTAGTATAACTAATTCAATTACTAGTTCAATAATAATTAAACTAATAAACAATAAATCAGTACTTTCACCGGTTCCATGACTTTTCTATTTTTAGAAACATAACTTTTTACATTAAAGGATATAAAAATGAGTTTAATTGATAGACATTGTCAGTATATAGATTTGTTGACTTTACTTATTATTATTTTAAAAGTCACATAAATGAAAAGTCATGATTGAATGTAACTGTAAAAATTCTTTAGACTAATAGTATATACCAATTAAACTCTATAAAAATTGTTAACATTAAAATCCTTAACAAATTAATTTTTTTTATCTATTTACAATGGAATTGCATATATATATATATATATATATATATATATATATATATATATATATATATATATATATATATATATATATAATAAAGTTGAAATTCAAAATTATTGATTAAACTAAAATAACTTTATACAAGTTTATCAAGGTGTTTAGTGATTGATTTGTTTTTTTAATTTTATAATAATACAATTTATACTCGATTATTTAAATTTAAAAATTAATTGATTTAACCGTGCACGTAATATATTTTAAGTTTAATTAGTATATACTGACAATATAAAAGAATATTACACTGACGTTTGATCATATATTTTTATTTATATGACTTTTAAAGTATTAATTAGTAAAATTAATAAACTTACTATAAATTAAGAGTTATGATTAAATGTTGGATACTAATTAAATTCATATTTTTTTTACTAATAAAATTCTGAACGTAGACAAATTTTTAATAAATTAGAGAGATTATTAAAGTGGATATTATTTCTTTTAATATTCTTTCCACGGATTTTTTAGTGTTTTGGTGTTTCAAGAATTATATATTAATTAATACATAATTATGCTGTATATATGATCACAATTCTGTACGCAGTAAACTAGATTAATTTACTTTCATTTTATACTTTTATGTATTTTAGGAGTACCATATATTAAAGAATTTATTTTTTTAGTCAGCACCGTATTTTATTATTATAATTAGAAATTTAATATGTGTAATATACTAATGCTGTATAATTATACATGTTAATGTTTCAGTTATGTATATAAAAAATATTTTAGTAAACTGAGTAAAATCTATTTAAATACTAATTTTTATGTAAAATAATTACTTTTCGGTTTAAGAAAGAATGTCATCTTAAGTCATTTTATAATGACAAAAAGCTAATTAATATATCAAAAGAGTTTAATGAATAAGCACTTACTTTGTAAAAAAAACTTTACACTTAATTCAATTTTAACTCTCTTCTTAATAAATATATTAATTCAACATACTTATCATAAATGAAGGAGTATAATTGAATGTTACTTAAAAATTTACATACTAATTAAACGTATACAAAAATTAGTAATTTAATAAAACTAACATTAATATTCATTGAAAAATTAAAGTAATATTATCATAAATAGATAAATGTTAGTTAAACACTTTCTTATACACTTTTTAAACACACACATTATGTGATTGACTGAAATTGATAAAAAAACACAATTTTATTTGGATTTCACCCGTTTTAAGAAAATTACATTAAAGAATATGTTTTTGACACACCTCAAATAAATATGAAAAAAATTATTATACACTGGCAGTCTAAAAACATTTACACTGACATTCAATCATAGTAAATTTGTTGATTTTACTAATTAATGTTTTAAAAGTTATATAAATTAAGAGTTATGATTAAACATCAGTATAAAAATTATACTATTAATGCATGCTAATTAAACTTTTAAAATATTAATAAAAAATAATTAATAATACATTCAAAAACTAAATACAACACTAATTTGGGAGTACTTTTTTTTTCAAATACTACGCTCATTTTAGTACGAACAAAATAATAGTATCATTTGTATCAATTTGATGATATTTATCTATGGAATTCCGAGCTCATCAAAATGTCTAATAATTATAGGTTTAATTTACTTTTGACCCTTAATTTTTCAATTTTTGATATTATTCTCTTCAAATTTTAAATCGTGTTTCAATTATTAAAATTCTTGAGTTTTTGTGATTGACATTAACTGTTAAATAAAAAACATTAATTGACACATGATAATAATTGACACTAATTTAATTAATAATATGATAAATTCTAATTATATGATTTAAAAGGAATTTTCATAATGTATAAATACTTGTATTTACTTAGATCACATTTAAATAATACAATTAAAATTTATCACATCATTAAATTATTGTGTTATGACAGTCAACCTTTGTTACTTAACAATGTTAATTTAATAATGCTCACATACAAATTAAAAAATTAAATAATATAAAAATCAAAATATTGCCAAAAAAAATATAATAAGTCATAATTATATTATATTTGTATCAAATAACAATAATAATCTTATAAACAATTCCAAAATAAAATGATTACTTATCAAAAAGTAATTAAGTTTTTTTATTGACATAAAAAGGGTTAATACCAATAAAAATGTTTTTTTTTTTTGCAAAGATAAAAAGTTTTTAGCATGGCTTCTGGTAGGATTTTTCCTCTAGTTCCGCAACGAACTTACCCCGAGAGATAAGTTCTAATACCAATTGAAATGATAGGTTGTCTCTAGAAGGGGGTTTAAAGAAAGCTATAATAAGATTTTTATAAAGTTTTGAAACATACCTTTATAAGAAGCTTCTAATGAGACTTAAGAAAATAATTTACAAAACATAATTTTCCTATAAATATTTTTTAAGATAAAACCAAATAGTAAAGACAGCGTTATAATAGAAGGTAGTAAGAAAATAAGTTTTTATACTCGTTCACTCTTAACTGAGTTTCATCTAGTTTCTTCCAAACACATCTTAGAAGGGTCCATTATTTCAAATTGAAATACAAACAACTATTCTTACTACTCCTTCTATCTTACAATGAATATTTTATACCACTCTTGGTTCTACCCTTAAAATAAAGTTTTACAAATGATACTTCGAAAGAGAGAATATACAAGTTTAAGTTAAAATGAAATAACTTCACAAAGTTAAAAATATATAATATGAGTTCAAAAATTGTTTTCACAACACTAGAAGGTGTGATTAGAAGGTTGATGAAAGAGTTAAAGACTAAGGCATAGGTTTTTGCACACTTGATATAATATTCACAACTTTGTTATCAACTTCGTGCATGTGCTTCCTTTATATAGAGATTGGATGCTTGTAGTCGTTAAGACAAGTTTTTATGTTATCACGTTTTATTGAAATGTTTTTTTTTCTGAAACTCGTTGATATGTACATAATGAAACAGTCAATATGTTGATTATCATCTTTTAACATGCTTTTGACCAGCTATGCTGACATCTTGTACGAATCACAGAAATTGAACATTGGCTTTTCGTGGTGTATTCCAAAAGGCAATATTGTCTTTGAGGTGCAAAAAGTTTTAGCTTTATAAGATGTTTCCTTCAAATTGTACAAGGAATGCAACTTTCTGCAATATAATTACTACATACAGTAGATTTTGTATATTGATTTACATGAGGACAAATATCTTCTTTATTACCATCAGAAGTCTTCAACTACATGGAAACTTTTTATGTATTACACGTATAAAAACTTCTTATTGTTGAAGTACCAAATGGTCTTATGCACTTCATAAGGTGCTTTTTATGTCTTTCCATGTAAAAGGTTGGTAGTAATAGATCAAAAGATCTGATGTTCTTATCAAAAGGTTTATGTGAGTGTTATTCTTATGTTAAGTGATTGATACTTACACCTTGTTAGTCTTGTATAACACCTATTTATAAATTGTATATATATTTTAAATAAGGCATTAGATAATCAAACTTAATTCTACTTGTTATCATTAAAATCAATTAGACATACGAATCTTCTAGTTATATGAACATTTAAACCTATCTCCTTTTAATGATGACAAATATATTAACCTAGTGAATAAGAAAATGTATCAAAGTATAAATTCACAAAATCCACAATTTGTCAAGATATATTACTTGGTGTCATGTAAAACCAATTTGGCAATAAATATTCTACCAACTATATACTAAAAATGCATGTTTTCTATAAACTATTTGATGTTTCTCGTGATTTTCTATGTCAAGCTATTAAAGTAAACCTTGCAAGCATTCTTTTCCTAGAGGTTTTTATAAATAATTTATCCATTTAAAAATAAAGTATCCATATTTTGAACTATCTCAAATCAAAACAAAATATATTAATGAAAATATATTTTAAAGAATTGGATCATCTAAATTAATATTCATAAATTACAACTTAAAAATTAATTCTATATATCATTATGTTTTAATCATAATAATTTATTCAAAAATTAAAACAAAAAATATAAAAATACTAATAAATATTATAAATTGGAGTTAAAATATAATGTTATCAATTTATAAAACTTTAACCGAAAAGCCTAAATATTTTAAAAAATTAAAAGTTTTAATAATGTGTTTTGTTATATATTCTTATCATAAACAAAATATTATGATGATATTACATTTTTAAAACATTCTCACGCACATGGAAACCAAAATTTTAAAAACAAATCATTCAGCTGGTTAAAATACTGGTTTAAGATTTATTAGTTTAACTAGAGTTAAACTATAGTTAAATTGATATTAATAAAATAATATTAAATAAATATACTATTATAATTATATAACATTTAAAATTAAAGTGAAATATAATTTTTATATTTAAAATATACATAAAACAGTAAATAAAATATATCATAATGATTAGTGTCCACCTTAAGAATGAGTAAACCCTTCCAACCCTTTCGAGAAGAGGGAAATGCTTGTGGTCAAGGAAGCAATTGATAAGACCATCCGGAGTTTGGCTACATTATTGATCAATGTAGAAGAAAGTTACAAACACCAACAAGTTACAACATTTGTTTTGTTAAGAGACAAATAAACTATGTATGTTGCTCACATGTTAGCTAGGGCAACAAGTTTAGAGGTTGGTCAATCTTAGTCACTTAGGTGACTTAACATAGTGTATTGTTGAATAAATTTTAAAGGAAATAATATAAGCATGTGTTTGCTAAACAATACAAATATAAAATTTTAAATAAAGATTAAAAAATTCTTAAAATAAAAAGTAATAAAAAATTAAGACATGTAAATTTGTAAATTAATATAAATGAGTACATTATATAAAAAGTTGATAAAATAATATATATTTATTTATAATCCTTATCAAGATATAATTATATTTATCTTTAATTTTATATTGAAATAAAAATAAAAATTTCATTAGAGAGTTGTTTATACTGGTTTTTAGAATCGGTTTGACATGTTTTCCCGCTTTCGAAATCCTCAAATTCTATAGTTAATTGAAATGGTCACTAGATTGGTTTCTAGTTGATTTACCTAATTCAATCTAGTTTTAAAAATTACGTGGGGGGAAAAAATAATATAAGTAATTATGTGTATGCCTATCTTTGTGTGTATTTTTGTCTATGTGTGTGTTTGTGTCTTATGTGTTTTTATTGTGTATTTGTGTGTGTGTGTGTTTGTGTCTATTTGTGTGTTTTTATGTATCTCTATGTTTATGTCTATGTGCTTGTATGTTTTTATGTATTTGTTTGTATGTCTCTATGTGTGTATATGTCTGTCTGTGTGCTTGTATGTGTGTATCTATGTATGTGTATGTATCTATGTTTGTATGTGTCTATTTATGCATGTGTGTTTGTGTGTCTATATATGGGTATATGTTTATATTTGTGTTTGTGTCCGTATGTAATTTATAAACCAATTTATTTTTTTAAAAAATAAAATACTTTCTTAAATCATAATCATGCACATATTATATTTATATATGTTGATATTAAAATAAATATATTTCATAATAAATTTTATATTTTTATTTAAAATAATTATAGTAAAGTCACACAAATAAAAAAATTATTTAACTTAATTTAGTTTTACTCATATTTATAAAAATATTATTTTTAAAATAATTGTTTTAAAAATTAATATCATAAATTTAAAGATATTCAATAAAATCTCAATTAATCGAAAGATATTTTTAGTATATTAGAATTAATAAGGTGAAAGTAAGTACGTATTTTTAACTTATAAGAATGAAACATTTTATACAACTTCTTCCGTCTATAGTGAGAAACGTGATAATCTTGTGGAAATGATATTTCATTTTCTGAAATTGTTCAGTTTTTTATTTTTATTTTTTAGATTATATTTTTTATATACTTTTATATATAATGTATGAATTAATACATATCATATATATATTTTTTATAAGCTAAATATCATATATATATATATATATATATATATATTATAGTTATGTTTATTTTTTTATTGTAACTACAAACTATTAAACAAAAATTTCTTCTGGGTTCTTTTATATACAAAAAAAATAGAAAAATGACTTACTCCATATTATTTACTTAAATAATTTATTTTACTATTCAAATTTAAAAATAAGTTGGGTAACCAATTTTCACACCTGATTCTTTTGAATATAAAAAGTCTATAAGAAATCTATTACTACAACCAATTTCTTATAAGACGTATTTTTTTTTAGTTTTTTATTCATTTTTTGAATTTTTTAAATTTATTTTTATTTATGTATATTGTTTTAAATCATGAATTTTAAAATTAAAATCTTAAATTTTTTTGTTAATTTATATTTTATTTTATTATGTGTTTTATTTTTATATTGTGTACCTTTTTTGTTGTTTAAATTTTTTAAAATGCTTTGTAATTTATTTTTCAATTTATATTTTAAAGTTAAATATTTAAATTCTTTTTACTAAAATAATTTAAAAATAATTTTAATATTAGGTTTAAATATCTTAATTTAAAAACTTTAAATTAAAAAATAAATTACAAAGCATTTAAAAAAACTTTAAAATTACAAAAAAGACACACAACATAAAAAAAGAAACTAATACAACTTAACTTAAAAAATTTTTAAATCATATTTTAGAAAAACATATGTACATAAAAAAAAAGAAATTAAAATAAATTAAAAAAATCTAAAAAAAATTTGTTGCATGTTTCCAGTTATGTTTTTTAGTCAATTTTTTGAATTTTACAAAACTTATATGTTATTTATGTATATTTTTTTTAAATCATGAATTTTAAAATTAAAATTTTCATAAAACTTTTAGTTAATTTATATTTTATTTAATTATGTATTTTATTTTTACGTTGTGTATCTTTTTTTGCTGTTTTAATTTTTTTAAACGCTTTGTAATTTATTTTTTAGTTTGAACTTAGATTTTTTAAATGATTTTTACCAAAATAATTTAAAAATAATGTGAAATATTAGTTACAAATATCTTAATTTAAAAACTTTAAACTAAAAAATAAATTACAAAGCATTTAAAAAATTTAAAATAATGAAAAAGATACACGACATAAAAATAAAACACATAAAAAATAAAATGAAATACAAATTAACATAAAAAAAATTTAAAACCATACTTTAGAAAAACATACATACATAAAAAAATAAATTAAAAAAAAATTAAACGCGATCTTAAAAAAACACAACAAGTCACGTTGAGAAATCGGTTTTCCGACAAATTTCTCAACATGAATGGTTAAAGGAGTTATTTAAGTAAATAATATAGAAGGTGAGTCATTTCGGTAAAGTTTTTTTGTATATAAAAAAAAGCCACTTCTTCCATTTTCTTTTACTACTTATTTAAATTAATGTATATTAAGAGCATCACCTGTTGGAGATGCTTGTAAAATTGCTTAAAAAGTTAATAAGTTTCTTAAAACAACTCTCTCTTTGGAGTAATCCTTTATGACAATTCAAGTTACCTAAAAAGTAGATGAGTTGTTCCACCAAACAATGGTTGCTTATGATTAAAAAAAGTAATTTTTCACCAAATCCATACAAATTAATAACAATATACAACTGAAAAAAATAAGCAATTACGTGTGAATTGAGTTGCTTATCGTTTCTTCCATTGAACTAAAATTGAGTATGTGTTGGTTAACAATTACATGACACTGGAAGAACCATCAAACACTTCTTTTAATACAATAAGTAACTTATTGGATAGGAGTATGGAAATACCAAAAACAATTAGTTATCCTAATTTAAAATAAAAAGAAATAATTGTTTATATTAATTCGTATCAATAAGATATCTTATCTTATTAAAGTTCTTCTATATATTAACTATGTACGTACATTGTGGTGGTACATAGTTATAACTTATTCGCTTAAGTAAGTTTTTTACTTTTTTCTCCAAAATTTATTAGTCTCTAAAATTAATTTTGTTTTTGTATTAATGTTGTTAATAGGATGTTGAAATGGCTAAAATAAAATTCCATGTTGATATAATTTTTTAAGTGAACTTTAATTTTTTTGTTTTGATCTATTATTCTGTCTAACATGAGTAGTATGCACTATTTTTAGGTGTACCATAAAAAAACGCGTTTCAGCTTGACTTAAACATGTGGTGCACCATCAATCTCTGTTAGTCATCTCAATAATTTTTTAACGGTGTTATAATGAAAAAAGAACTAAAAATGATTCAGGAATTAAACAAATATTTGTAAATTTTAAAGACCAAAAGCGATATTTGGTCAAATTTGAGAAAAAAATACTTAATTAACCCTAACTTATAACTTTACATGTATTTTTTTATGGAAATAAAAGAAAATCTTAAATCAATTAGATACAACATTATGGTATGTATAAAGAATTAAATATAAAAAGATAGAAGAAAGAGAATTTGTGTAACTCAAATATATTGAATTGAAGTTCTTGATTTTCAAGAACAAAAAAACCCTTGGAATGATTATTGTAGAGATATGAGTTCAATAAGAACTCTTGACGATTTTACTACCTACTTTCTACGGGATTATTTTAGAGAATGTGTATTGTTGTTGCAATTTGCTTAATGGGATGACAAATTTATAATCCCCTAGGGTAAGCAGAGACCCCTCAAATGGGTTTTTTATGATTGACTCAACCCATCACAAAGTCAATCTTACTATAATCCCATTCAAATAATTATAAAGATATTATAAGATATGATTATTACCATATCTTAAATTGCCAGATAATGATAAAATATAATTAATTAATACAAATCCACTATTATTTCCAACATTCTTCCACTTGGATGGTATTAATCAATAATACAAAGATAAATCATTAAGCTAGAATGACAATTATAGACAAATCTTATATTAGACAATGAGAAATTTGAGCTACAAAATAATATCCGATAGGGATATATATCATGCACATTAACAAATATTTCTCATAAAGTATATAGAATAATGTAGTTCAATAAAATGATACTACATGGTCTCAAACATCCAAAAATGCTAAGAGATATGTTACTAAAATGATATTACTTCACACATATCTCATAACAGAGTTTTAGACTCTCACTGATCTAAGACATCAAAACTTAACCAAACCATATGAGTTATAAAACTCCAAAGTTAAGTATTTGATCAGTGAATAAAAAAGTGTTTAATTAATATAATTTTTTTTTACTTGAGTCTGAAAAATTAGATAGGTGAGAAAGCATAATTTACATGCATCTAATTATTCATCATAGCCTAATAACATATGTAATTACATATAGGCTACATAAATGCTTTATAATATTTGACATTTAACTGATCCGAGTTTCAAAAATGAGTGACTATGTAAGAATCCAAAGATAAGTAGGAAATCCATAAATTCCTTACTAAAACCACATAGACACCTAGTTTATATAAAATGATACTTAGATTATTATGGCCACAAAATGTCAATTGAGCAAACACTTAGATAATTGATCCAAACAAAAAAATTCATAAGTACTTCAATAGTGCAAAATTGTACTCAATAGGAGTACTATCATAATAAGCACTTTTTTTACAAAGTAGAAAATCATACTCGATAGGAGTATTGCATCTACAATATATTTATAGAATTTTGACCAAACAAAATGTGAAATTTTGGGTAAAGAAATGCACAATACTTAATTGCGTACCAAAAGAATTAATGTGCAATGCCCAACAAAATGCTCTTAACATCCATTAAAGATGTCTATTAAGATACAATGAATTATGTATCTCAATCAAAATAGGACAAAAATAAATAGTCAAGTCCTATAAAGTATGTCATATCATAATTAAATGTGCACAAGAATATATGACAATAAAGATAGATAAGTTTCAAGACATGATACAAAATTATATACTTCTAAAATTTTGATCAATTAAAATATGAAATTTGGGTAAAAGAGATGCACAATGCATAATTGTATGCCAAAAGGATTGATGTGCAGTACCCAACAGAATGACCTTGACATCAGTTAAAGATGTCTACAAAGATACAATAAATTTTATGTATCTCAATAAAAATAGGACAAAAATAAATAGAGAAGCCCTATAGAATATGTCATATCATAATTAAATGTGCACACGATTATATGACAATAAAAAATATATAAGTTTCGAGAGATAATACAAGATTATATATACTCTCACTAATCCTTAATATACCAAAAAATATTTTTTTATATTTAATTCTCTATACATACTATAATTTTGTATCTATTGATTTAAGGTTTCCTTTTATTTACATCAATTGGTATCAGAGCCAAATTAGATACATATTATGGTTGTTTTCTATTAGAAAATTATGGTTGTTTTCTATTAGAAAATTAAATTTGAATTGAAGATTTTTTGTGTTATTAGTGAAATTTTATAATATAGTTCACTATTATTTTTTTCACAAAAAAAATGAGGGTTTACGCTACTTGTTATTGTTAAACTAACATGTTAAAGCTTCATTCCCTTACTCTTACATGGGTAAATTAATATTGAAACTTCTTTTTAAGTGTTACCCCTTTAAAACCTAGTTTTCTTTTAAATAATTATGAGGTAAATTGTTTTCAAAATTACTTAATGGTTTTCCTTGTTTTATGTTTGACCAATATGAGTCATTTGTGTGGGCAACATAATATATTTGTGTTAACTTTACTTTGGAAAATGTTAATAGGGTTGCATGGACTCATTTTTATACCCATATTTTTGTGATTTGGTTAAGGGAGAACTTTTTCGTTTTGATACGATCATGTATGATGATTCATGTGTTAAATTCATTCTCAGAAGCATTGAATGTGGTTGCTAATTTTTTATATTCTTATTTTTTCAAAAATACCATATTTATTTAATATTTTTATATTATTGGTATTTTTTAGTATAAAAATTTTTTATTAATTCAAGATTAAATTAATTTTTTTTTTACTATTATAATCTTGAATTTTTGACCTATTTTCATTGTGATAATTCTTTACAGTATTTGTATTCTCCAATTATACTGTACTCTCTTTAATATTGAATTATCATTTATAAATTAATTTTAGGTTATTTTATTAATTATGCACAATCTTAATTGTCCTTCTCTTATGAGCATAATTTTCTTTATTAATTTGCATTATTATTACTTGTCTATCATGGGTATAATAATGTGAATTTTGTATGTTGGTCATATAATATATATGATTAGCATTATGCAAATTTATTGGACAATATGTATAATTTCTTTTTTTTCATTTACATAATTATAATTTCACTATTTTGGATGCATTTATGTGAATTTTGTGATATAATTATTTTTTTATTGCATTGATGATAACTATACTCTATCGGTGTATTGTTATTAATGTAATTTGGTGTTATACAATGTACTTTTCTTGGCTTATGTTGATGATTTTTTTATACCCTATCGATATTAGGATTTTATTTATATAAGTTATAGTGCATTGTAATTTCTTTAGGGATTATCTTTTAACTGAACTTTTAGAATTACATAATGTTTTTCTATTTTTGTAATGTTCAGTTTATTTCCCTCATTTGATCATGTTTAGTTATATTTATATGGAACCAAAATTTACACTCTCATTTTCTTTTTGTTCCATAATGACTTATAACTTTTAATTGGACATTTTTCCTTCAAAACAAAAAAAAATGTTGCATTTTTGTTGTGCAAATTTTCTATATATATATATATATATATATATATATTGATAAAGAAATAGTTGAATTTTATTTAGCCCTCTACGTATTTTTTTTGTTATGTTAACTTATTTTTTCTTTATCAAGTGGAAGGATTTTGTATATTAGAAGTTTAATTAATATCTTATAAAATAAATTTTCGTGATATAAGACTTTTACCTTAAATGTCCAATTAATCATACATGTGCAAAAATAAATGTTCTTGATAAAATTATTTTTTCTTATTACATTATTTGTGATCACATTGTTGGGATCTATATTAAGGATTTTATATTGGTCTCTTGTAAAATATTTTCTTGTATAACAAACTCTCTATTGATTTGCAATATTAGTATGCAATTCTTGTAAGGACAATATAGGAATCCCAAATTTTAAGAGATTAATTTCTTCATACCATATTTTATAATATTGTTAATGGTATTCTTGTAAAAGCTAGAGGCTTTATTTTGGGATATATAAATAAACCTATGTCCATTATAAATTGTGATGAGAGTTAGAGACTATTTATTATTATATCCTTAATATATGTAAGAATAGGTCTCATTCTTCCGCTGTGTGTAATCATATTTTATTCTCAAGTGTGTGTAAATATTGTTTATTGTAGCACTTGATTTTTGTTTATGATTACTTGAGAACTTGCTTATAATCTTATATTATACGTAAAATTATCAAGTGATCCATTTTCTCACTCATGTAATTATTTTTCAAGATTCTCATAGGGGTCAATATTTTTGTAAAGATTGATTAATATGTGGCTAATTATGAAACTATTTGTGAGAATTATTTATTCTTATGGATGAATTTGTAGGTTTCATATTCTTGTTATTTTAACCACTTCTCTCATTAATAATTTGTTATTCTACTACTTTCTAATTCCTTAAGTAGAATAATAGTGAATTTTAATTCACTTTTATTATTATCTTATAAAGTCATCATCTCACTATCACTAGAACTTTTAATACTAGTGTACCCTAATGATAATCCTAATATTTTTTGATATATTAAGGATTAGTGGGAGTATATATATCATTGATGGAAATAAAAGAAAACCTTAAATCAATTAGATACAACATTATGGTATGTATAAAGAATTAAATATAAAAAGATAGAGGAAAGAGAATTTGTGTACCTCAAATATATTGAATTGAAGTTCTTGATTTTCAAAAACAAAAAAAAAAACCCTTGGAATGATTATTGTAGAGATATGAGTTCAATAAGAACTCTTGAGGATTTTACTACCTACTTTCTAGGGGATTATTTCAGAGAATGTGTATTGTTGTTGTAATTTGCTTAATGGGATGACAAATTTATAATCCCCCAGGGTAGGCAGAGACCCCTCAGATGGACTTTTTATGATTGACTCAACCCATCACAAAGTCAATCTTACTATAATCCATTCAAATAATCATAAAGATATGATTATTACCATATCTTAAATTGCCAGATAATGATAAAATATAATTGATTAATATCAATCCACTATTATTTCCAACATTTTAAAGATGTTACAGAGTGCTAAAAAAATAATTAATCAGTACTTTTTAGTATGTTTTCAAGTCATTTTATTTGTCATTCAAGTAAAATAAATAAAATATTAGTATAATTGAAAGGCTTTGCTGTGAAGCCAATAAAAGCAACAAACTAGAGACCGAAGAGAAAAGCTACTATTTAAACTACGTCAATACAACATAAACAAAAAGATATTATTAATTTGTTAAAGAAAAATGTATTTCATTTCCAGTTACTGCATTGTCATGAAGTTTTTCATATGTAAGTGATCTCTAATTTAAGTTCAGTTTTCGTTTTAATCTATTAGATCAAAATCCTCAATAATTCAAGTCATTTAATTAAAGGATAAAAGTTATACAACAGACCGAGACATAACAGAAGGGAGAATATGCAAAAATTTAAGACAAAAAAGAAAAAAGGGGTAAGAATTAATATATATATATATATATATATATATATATATATATTAATTGATATATATTATAGTATAAATGTAAAAGATTTATACTGATATTTAATAATAATTTTTAAAATAATAACAAGAAAAGTGAATAAATTTACATTTAACCGTGATTGCATGGGAGTTTATATATATATATATATATAATAGGAATTTCCAGATAAAAATACTCGTGTCCTGCCAGCTACCTGCTCATGCATGTCATGTGCAACCTTATCACTAAAGCAAACAATTGAAGCAACCTATGATCCACAGTACAACTCAATTTAACAGTATCATCAAAACTTCTGTAGCTCAAGGGAGCTATTATTTTAACCTTTTGAATTTGTCTTTTCCATTAAAGGAAATAAAGTATTGTCAAATCTTTCTTGAATGAATTCCACTTACATCACTCTTGTTGTATATGCTTGCAATTGCTGTTGGTATGCATAGGACTGACACATGACAACCATGACTGACAAACCAACCACTTCTTAAGCCACAAAATTTATACAAGCAAACTCATTTTTTCGGCACCTGCTTTCAACTAAGCTTTGACTATTGATTAATGCTTCAATGACAGCTTAAAGAAATAGATTAAATCGATCGACAATTATACTTTAAGATTAGATCTAAAGTTGACGTATTTTTTGTGAAACGCTGTCACTAACAAATACACTTACTTCTGCTTCTCTATCTTGAAAAATCATTAAAGGCCGGTTCCCATATGAAGAATACAAAATGAAAAATATAAATTCACGTCCCAAAAATTGCTGATATATATATATATATATACATACTTTATTGTAGTCAGTACCATTAGATGGGTCCCTCCCAGTGTACTGCATGGTGCCAGAAAGCCTTTCTAAAAGATGGTGTGGCATCTTCAAGTTGAAATCACAAATGGCATGTAATTTTATGTAGCTAAACAAACTAGAATTTCCTCCAAAATCATGAGATATTAACTTTAAATTCGGATAGAAATTAAACTAATTAATTAACTGTGAAATTGAACGATAATTGAGATACCTGGCAACGAGAACAAAACCACCCCATTTCTTGATAACCACGTGCTTTAAATTTGGACCAAGAAAACTCTCTTAAGAAATTGTGCTTATTTATCTAATTGGAATATAATTAAGGAGATGCTGCCACTCAGCTAGTTCATTGAAGCAATGGATGTTTAGCTAGCCTTGACAATCTCCTATTTAGGACTAGATGTCAAATAACCAAATTGCTTGGCTAATACACACCTACATCTTCAACATCTACTACAGCTTCATCTTCAATACCTTCATTAAGCAAATCTTGCCAAAACCCTTCATCAATATCTCTACTTTCAAATTGAATATGATCTTCTTCCATTCTCTTTAGGCTTCCACTAATATTTTGCTCCTCGAGATTCAAAGCAAAGTCTAGATCAGGTACCTCAAACTCCAATACCTTGTCAGTGTATTCTTGGGGTTCAATTTTAACAAAACTCGAGCATTCTTCTGAACAACCTAACTCACCTACTTCAACAACATTACTAGGCCCTTGATCAAGATGCCTCCTCTTCTTGGAAAAAGCTTCCTCAAGCTCCTTTCTCCACTCCTTTTGCCGAACCAATTGTTGCACGAAGTTGGGATTTTGCATTGCCCTGGCCAAGAAATTCATCATTTGTTGCTGTTTCTGTTCAGTTCTTTTAAGCCTTCCTTCCAGTGCTTGAAGATGAGCTCTGGTATTTTGTTGCTGCTGTCTAAGTTTCACCAACTCTACAATAAGAACTTGTCTGTCACGCCTCAACCGATCAACTTCTTCATCTAATCCAAACTGCCCCACCTCAACACAAGGCTCTACACCTTGCTGCATCGCATGAGATTGGTGATTTGCTTTCCTCCTTCTAATGTTCTTCAAGAGAATCCTTTGCCCTCTAAGAAACATCTCATTAGCAAACTCCCACTTATCTGGATCCACCTTTTTAAACCCCTACAGTCATGTCAAATTCCTTCTTCATTTTCAAATCTATAAAATATCACTGTGATCATGGTTTGACAAATGCATGTGATGATAAAACTCTTATATAAATTACTTGCCTGTAATAAATGTTAAGTTTATCCTACCTTAAATATATAAAGATATAAAAACATCACTGCACATTAAAGGTGCATATCAATACTCTCTTATATAATTATAGTAAGTTTTGTACTTTTTCGTTTTCAACTTTCAAGAGTCAAAATAGGGGAACCTAACAAACTTAAAAAAGAAAACATGGGGCCAATCAAACCTACAAATAGTCCAATACCAACTATCATAATTAATATAGAAGAATTTAATACTAACGCATTATTCATGAACGTCTAGAAGATATATAAAATCTATAATGAAAACAACCATTTCATTTCATGACTGTTAAGAATAAACTAGAAGAATATATAAATTAAAGTATAGATTACTTTGATGATTAATTGGGGAGTAGAAAGAGAAGTTACTGACATAGGTGTTGAGTTGCCTGACAAAACTGGAAAAATTGTTGTGCTTGAAGAATCTGGGGAGAAGGATTACGGAAAATGCCTGTGGATCCCACACAACGAAGCTGTTGTTCCCTGTACTCCAGGAAACTATATGGTTTGTGGAGGGATCATCAACGATGTCATATGTTTTGGTGAGGAATGGTGGAGGACCAGTTTCTTGAAGCCCTTCAATTGGTTGAGGAACAACCATTATTGGCTGCGGATCATAGCCGCCAAAAAAGGAAGAACTTTCTCCTACAAACTCTTCCTTCACTCGACCATGAGGATTCATATTGGAATGAATATGGAGCTCAAACTTTGATACAGGTACCCTTCTTAATTCTTCTTCCTCTCAAACAATACGGACATGGCTTTGACTTTGACCTTGTGACTAGGGATCAATCAAGGATGAGGTGTAACACAAGAGACTAATCTCTCACAAGATAAAGAATCAAGATTAGAATCTTCATTAAAAGAGATGTTCACATTCTCAAATAGCTCTGAAAGAGAAGAGGTGTTGAAAAAAAAGAAGCTATAAATGGAAGCAGTGAAGTTAAACAAATGATAAAGGAATATGGAAGAAGAGTTTTTGAATAATGACAAAGTGAAAAGGAAGAGAAGATGTGTTGTCTGTTTACCAGTACTAATTAGAGGGGGATGGAGCAATGAATGTAGACATGAATGATGTTATGGTATGATGATGGAGAGCGACGTGGAGGAAGGAGAAGCATATGCAGCATGAGTTTTCTTCATTATATAAATGGCTGTTGTGGATGCCTTTGTTCTTTCCCTTTTTGCTTTTTCTTTTTGGGCAGATATTGTTATTATTAGTCATATGCCTAATGGAGAAGGTAAAGTAACAAGTGAAATCATATATTTTTCTCGCTATCATTTATGTTTTTTCTCCTTTGGGAAAATGTCCTTCGCGGTCACCTAGATGTAGATATTTGGAGCCGTTTATTTAAGTGTTCTTCCTAATAACAAGAAAACAATATTTGTAATTCAAAAATATTTTTTACTTTTATAAATGTCATATTTTCGCGTTTTATTCTCGGATGTTTCATTTCTAGGCTAAGAGCCTAAGAGGATGAAAATTTCGCAGGAAATTTTACAAGTTATTTTTTCAACCTATTATAATAATTTAAAATTTTAAATATATTTTTAAAAACACTAAAAATTAATCAAATGTCTTACTTTATAAAAATGTTATTCTTGTTTTATATAAATATATAAAATAAAAAAAAATTTAACTGATATATAATGTCAGTGTAAAGATTTTAACCGTTTATTTATAATAAATTTGTTGACTTTATTTATTAGTTCTTTAAAAATCATGATTAAATACAAATATTTTTGTATATTAAAATAAGAGTTTAATTGATATACACGTGTAATATTTACATTGATCTCTTTTAATTATAATTTTTTATTCACATAACTTTTAAAATAATAATAAAATAAGTCAATAAATTTATTATGATTAAGATAACAAAAAGGAAGCAACAAGGCATGTGCTTATTGCTTAAGAATCCAAAAGTTAATGCAAGAATGGACTTGTGCTTGTTTTGTAAAAGTTTTGTAAAATTATTTCTGGTATTTTAGTGTGTAAAAATTAAAAAATAAGAATAATTATTTTTAAAATTTAAAATATAATAACAATATATTATTTTTTATTAATGATATTTTTATAATATAAAATATTTTTATTTTATATCTTTAAAATAGTTTTAAAATAATGTTAATTAAACAATTTTTTTTCCTAAAAAATAATTTTTTAATTTTTTTATAAAAATTAAAAAAACAAAACAAAAACGATGAATCTCTTTATATTTGTCCTTGCTTTGATTTAAAAAACAATCAATCAATGACGTGTTGGTTTGCTGGTGGAGGAATTAGCATGACCTGAGAAGACTTCTAGTTTGCCGCGCCAATGTCGCTTGACCTTATACCAGTTTATACCAAGAAAGATAAAAAAATATAAATGCTATAAAATATTAAATAATAAGCTGAAATACAGAAACAAAAAACGCTACATTTTAAAAAAGTAGAAACACCGATAAATAAAAAAGAGAGTAAAATAAAAGATGAATTGTGTAGCACATTGACACGTAACTATAATTTAAATTTTAGCGAAAATTTAACAATTTATATATATATATATACATATATTATTTAGGCTTAACTAATATTTTTATTTTAGTCCTTTAAATACATTTTTTACATCGTTTTTTCTTCCAAGAAACAATATTAACTAAACTTAACAACAATAATAACAGTTTATGGAATTATTATGAGTAGAGTTTAACGAAATAATTAAGTGTAATTTTTTTAATAAATTATACTTTTAATTGATTATAAACTTATATGATATTCCCGCTAGATTCATGTATAAACAAGAATATCAAATTTTAGACAGATTTTAAAGAATTTAATTTTATTAATTCAATAAAAAAACTAAAATATATTTTTAAATTATTGTTAATAATTCTCTCTTGTATGTCTGGGAGTATTTACACATGAGACAACATATTTAATTAGTCAATCAATCTTGTTTTAGAATTGAAAAAATAACTAAAAGGACAAAAAATCTCTTTTATTCACTATAAAGTAGAAAGTGAAAGAACAAAATAGTTTTATTGGAATACTATTTATTATTTTTGGTTTAAAAGTTAATTTTGTTTAGAAGCTTGAAAAGTTAGAATTTTTAAAAAACTTAATTAAAGACATGTTTAGAAAGTTAGCATTAAATTGAGTTCGGCTAGTTATAATTTGTTTATATTTAAATCTAAAAAATTTATATTTTATTTTTGTTTATATATGACTTAAGAGGAGTATAATGTATTATCTCAAATAAATGAGAGATTAGAAGTGAAATTTGTCCTAAAAGAATTTCATGAGAATATCTTATGATTAGACTCTAATAAATTATAAACTAAAAATAATTTTTTGACAGTGGACTAAAACAAAACAATCTCAAAACACCAATTTTTTTTTAAAAAAAACATCATTTTTCAAACACCAAACTGTTATTATTAAATCTTATATTTAATAAAAGTGATTTATCAAATAATTTACGTTAATTTTAATAAAATATATATTACATAGTATGGACTATTATCATTCACTAAAAAAAATATTAATAAACATAATTGGTTAACTTAATTATGTGTTAGCAGTCACAAGATTATGTTTATTGTTTACTAACTATTTAAATAACATCTAACAATTTTTTTTGACATAGAACATCTAACAGTTTTTTATTATTCTAGCTCTCCTAATAATTAAATATTTTCACTTGATAAAGATAAACGCACGAATGATTATATGGGAATTACATTCTCTACTGAACAAATCTTTAATTACCAAACAAAATTTTAATAAAAAATTCAAATAATATTTTTTTTTTAAGGTCAACTTGCGGATATGCGAATTTAATTGTCAAAATTATAAACTTTAATTGTGGATGAATTACATGCTTTAAGATTTGCGGCCTTAAAGACAGATAGATTCTTCATTAGCTTTAATATTCACATTTAAAGAACAAGAGTGAAATTTTGATTTTTTTTTTTTCTCATTGCAAACATAACAATATGGCTTGATCGAGGAGAGGTGGAGAAACATATTAACAGCCTCTTCTCCAATTTCTCATTTGGTGTTTATGTATGAATCCCATAAAAGATGGTACAAAATAAAAAAAATTACACTTACATCCAATTACAATTAGTATTTTAAAAGTCATATAAATAAAAAGTTATAATTAAATGTTAGTATAAAAATTTTTTATACTAAAAATATTTACCAATTAAATTCATTAAAAAAATTGTTTCAAGAAAAACTGAGGTGTGAAACGGCTTAAGATAAACAGATTCATCTATTCGTCTAAAATTATGATTCACAGTGCTATGCAATCTGAAAAGAATATTTTAATATTTTCATGTATTGGTCTAAAATTATGTTTCACAATGTTATGGAGCAGCCGAATTAGTTAACTTCATAGAAGCATTTTTAAAATGGATATGTCCTCGTATGTACTCACATAAAAAGCAATGTTAATAATACTAACAGGATGTAAAAAATTTGTAAAATAATAATAAACTATGCATTCAGTTAAAAAACATTAGTGCATTTCTATGCATTCAGGTAAAATTATACCAAAGTAACTAAGGTCTTGAAGTCTAAAATAAGCTTTAAATTTGTAAAAGAAAAAATATTTATAGAAATAAAATGCATGAAATATTACTTAAGAGAAAAATAAAGGTTAAATTATAAATGATGTTCTCTTATTTTGACACTTGAGTATTTTTTTCTCCCCGTCCTCCTTCTCCTTCCCATTTTTTTTAAGGTATTGTTCCTAAACTTTTTAAAAAATGTAACTTTTGTCTTTTATTAGATTGAAATTGTTGACTGTTAGTTTCAAAATTAAAACATAATTAAACTATTTCAATAAGTTATTATGCAATAATAATTTTGTTATTCTTTATTTTCACTACAACCTGCCTAGAGAGAGAGAAAGTTTGTCGTGCTCCGCCATTGACTCTCTGAGAAGTGAAACCCCAAGCATTGGTGAGTGATTGAAGGTTGTGGAGTGAAGGTAGAAGTCGTTGATGACATCGAAAAGGCGAATTGAGAAATGAAACAAAAAGGCGAGAAGATGGGGAAAAAAGGAAAGACAAAGGGGCCTATATATTGTTCCAAGTAAGTGAATGTGATCCATGTTTTGTCATTTTGTTGTTGTGGGGTCATGTGTTTGCATTATTTTACTTCTAAAGAGAACTTTGGGACTTGTTGTAGAATGTGGTCAGTGTCTAAGTTTGGGGAAAAGTTTTATGTGTTGCCACTTTAATTGGGTTCCCATTTACTTTATTGTTGATTGGTGTAAAATGGGGTTAGGTAGTTGGAAATTTAATAGTGGCTCACTAAGATTGGTCTGTTCTGTATTTATATATGCTAATTTGGTTATTGTCTAACATGCTTTACATATTTATTTGAATTTTTAGAAACATAAAAGCAAAATTCCCAAAGTTGGGACATCATTTGCACCAACCACTAATACCAAGGACAATAGAAACAAGAGGCGAAAGGTGGTTGCTTCTACTCGAAATCATATACAATAAGTGAATACTAGGTTACTAGAAGTACTGTCAGAGCTATTATGTAATTTATTGAGAATTCTGCACCTATACCAACATAACAATCAACAACTTAGTCACATTGTGGAAACTTATTAGTGGGGTCATTTTGTAAACTGGTTCAGGGTTTAGTCTGGTTTTTTGGTGTTTAGGTTTTAAAGCAAGGTCTAGTTTGATTCAAGGAATTTGTTGGCAGGTTTGGTCTGTTTGGAATACATATTAGATGTAGTTTTTTATGTAGTTTTTGAGTGGTGGTTTATGCTCTCTTTCTTTTATGTAATGGTCATTGGCAGGTTAGGTATTGGTATTTGGAATACATATTTCATGTACTTTTCAATGTAATGGTGATTTAATGTACTCTTGACTGGTATTCAGAATACAAATTTGATGTAGTTTCTCAGTTCAAATTTTATTACTATTTGGCATATTGGTATACCCTGTATTTTGGTATATGCATACTGGTTAAGGATTGGTTAATAATAGTATTATAGATTTCAGTTCTGGTATGGTATTTGAAGTTGAAATTCAAATTATGGGTGCTGGTATGATACAGTCTTGCACTGGTATGTTGAAATTGAAGTTATAACTAAATAATGGGTCTGGTATATGGGTTGCATTTACAGAAAACTAAATTATGGGTCTAGTATATGGAAAATTATTTGGTAGATTAGAGCTGTTTTTTCATCGATTTTCATTGTTATTTAGATGTTATATGACATCTACTTTGTTTGAAATTATACTGTCATATAGCAGGCACATTGGTTTTCATTTCTATTTAGGTGTTATATGCCATATTAGTATTTGGCAGCTTAGAAAATTTGCCAGATTACAAAATTTAGTCTAATATGGAACATTGGCCTTATATGGGCACATTTGTCTGATATGGTACATTGGTATTAACAATTTTTAACTGGTTAATTAACAATTAGCATTTCTCAGTTAGAATATTTTGCAAATTACAAAATTTGGCATATTAGAAAATTTGGGTTGGTATGGTTCTGCAATTACACATTCACTTTCAACTTCAAATTACACATTCACTTTCAACTTCAACTTCAAATTAACATTCACTTAAATGGTTCCATGGATCTGCTATAGCAGGTTATATGGCAACTTCAAATTAAATTCATATTACTGTTCACTTAAAACATCTCATTACATTCACTTAAAACATCTCATTACATATAACAGTTCCTCATAACAACTAAAACATCTAATTACATTTAAATGTCACAACACATAAATTCAAATGACATTATTTTCATACATTCAACTTCCCCTACACACCAAACAACCTTAACATTAACAGCTACCCCTAACAACAATGGTAACAACAAGAATAAACACAATTCCTAAACAAATAATCAACTCAACACCAAGTAACATTTTCCTTTTCTTCAGTTCTTGCATACTTTTTCCTAGCTATAGTTTTATTGTTTAAACTCTTCCACCCTCTTGAGCAAACCAAGAATGATCCTTTTCTCTCTATTCTTCAGTCCTAGATCATACCATTCAAAAAAATTACATCCTCTACTCCCTGTGACATGCATTCCGTCCATTTGAAAACATGGATTACAAATTATACAACGAAAACATGAAAAAAAAACACTTTAAGTTTCAATATAAACTGTAGCATCAATGCCTCACACTATAAGACCCATACCCGTAAAAAATCGTCTCTCTGAGTTGCCTTGCATCCATGATGTAACTAATGGAGCTTTCACTTTACAACTACACATCATTCGACGCCTTCGAGGTTGAGACTTTGAACTGTTGGAACTTTCACTTTCTTCCATAAAAGTAGGCACAAATGGGCAACAAGATGAAGAAGCTCCTCAGTGAGGGAAATGGACGAAGCTCAGTGCAGACGAGAAGAAGAACTTCACTAGAGCTATTTGGGATAAAGGACAATGAAACCCTAAATTACTTTATTAATTTTCAAAATGAAAATGCCACATCAGACAATAGTAAACTTGGTTAAATTTCCCTTCTGTAAGTCAATGTTGTCTTTCTAATAGTCAACAGTTTCAATCTGATGGAAAGGCAAAAATTATACTTTTTAAAAAGTTTAGAGACAATACCCCGAGTAAAAAAAGGGGGGGGTGGGGGGGAAGGCAAAAAGGAATTGAGTGCCAAAGTAGGAGGCACTGATTATAATTTAGCCAAAAACAAAAAGCAACAAGGTGAGAGAGTAAAGGAGTTAGTTAGCAGAAGGAAGAAGACATGCAAAATTAGGGAACTAAAGAAAATGATTAGGGATGGCAACAATGTGATGACGGATTTGGTTTTCCCTATCCTTGTTTTCAGAAAGTGTGGGGTAGGAGCAAATATTAACAGATGCGTATGAAAATTTAATCTTTGTTCTGGTTCCCATCGGGTATTTTTAGGTTGGGTAAACTTGTAGGTATCCCGTTATATTATTTTCTATAATTTAAATTTAAATTTATTTATAATTTATTAAATAAATTATATATTAATTTATTAACTATATTTAATTTATTAACTAGTTAAATGAATTATACGTTAAATCATTAACTATATTTTAGTTTTAGTGGTCCACATGAGTGTGGATTTATACACATACATTTGAAATTAAAAATATATTTATGGATTTTTGTTTAACATAAAAGTGGGCTGCAAAGATGAGGATCAACAAACTCACCTCCATTCCCACCCCCTATTTTCTTAGGGTTTAGGGTAATGTGAGTTTTTTCCATGAAAATTAAGGTAGAGACAAGACGTTTCCCTTAAAGGGGGAGACATGATTGTCATTCCTAAATATGATAGGTAGAAATGAGTAACTCAATGTTATAAAAAATAAATATTATTATTATTATACTCCATAAATTCATCAAAACAGTTTTTTACGTCTATTATTTATTATACAATTCCACACTTACCGAGTTGCTCAGTCTCTCCAATACTTTTTTGCTTGCTCCTTAATAAAACTTTTGGTATCCATGACATCATTTGGACCTCCACTTTTAAAATATTGTTTTACATTAATCTTGATGTTTTTAATTTTGTTTTTAAAAAATATTTTAAATGGGTTGAAGAAAGAAAATATTTATAAAATATTTTTAGGAAATGTTTGTTTCTAACATATCCAATAATTGAAATATAATATTCTCTAATTTGGTACAAGTTTAATAATTGATTCTTAAGAAGGTAAAATACACATAATTTTTTTAGGCAAATGTTAGTTGTTCATATGATAATTTTGTTAGTGAAAGGATTCAAACTCAGAAATTTTTTCCCCTATCTTTTTACATATAAACTTTGTCACCATACGTAAAATACACATAAATTCATATCTTAAATCAAACGACTTCTTAGTTTTTATTTCTAAACAATCCATGTAAAATTGATTTTAGTGTAAGGACAATTTCAAACATTTCATGAGATAAATATATATTAGGATCAAGGTTGTTAAACTTTAAAATTTAGGTAATCATGGAAAAAGTCTATAAATTAGACTAGTTAACTCGTAAGAATTTATATTAAAAAACTAACTTCTTTCATGCCAGAAGGTAAAAACTATAATTATTATCATAACCTAAAACTATCCATAATATTAAAGTAATAATATATCATTCATAAGTAAATATTATTTATAATCGTCAGGATAATAAAATATCATTTTCTTAAATAAATATCATTCATAAGGATCAAATAATAAAATACTACCACAAAATAACAAAGTGTCATATATCATAAATATAGTAATATATATTGTACAATCTCAAAATTACTAATATTTTTTAAGTTTTATTGAATTACCATGAATTTAGAATAAAGTTTACGAGTTTAAAATAAGACGAATTTACATATTATTTAAGACATTTTACCTTTATAAAATTTTTTGAATTTAAGAATTAACACTTTAGTTTAACCATAATATTATGATTGATATTTCTTTCAATATGTTCCTGAAAGAATAATACACAAATTCACAAATACATGGGGTCCTGAGTTAATTACACCATGTCGTGTTATGTATCATTATTTAAAAGAAATACCGATCATAATAATGTGGTTAAACTAAGCATCTTTCACCTTGTCATATTCTCTTTCTAATTTTAAATGAAGTTTGGTGAGTATTGATTCACGATCTTAAATAATATAAACAGATTTCTCAAGTCCAAAAAAGATAAAAAAATAGAAAATAAATCTCAAGTCCCAAAAATATAAATAGATATAAAATAAAATATTTCAATAGCCCAAATGTTACTGAGACACTAGAAAGTACTAGATAGATAAATAGGTTCTTTTAGTACTCCTTCATTTTCTTTTTCACATTGCTTGAGTGCTTACAATTTTCTACAAAATCCCAAAACACACTTACTTCTTTTTATCCTAAATTTTTTTATAGAACATTACTCAATTTCATGACTGTACATGTACCTTTTTAAAATATTAGATTGGTTTCTCCATTTCATACTCTAACTCTCTTCAAACATATATATTCTTTCACCTCTTTTTTTAGGAACTTCCTCTAACATGTATGTTTAAAAAAGAAAGAGGTAGGTAAAAATATATGTGTATAGCTATGAAGTTAGATGATTTTTTATCAAGAAACTTAGGATAAAAAAGAATGAAAGTATTTTAGGATTTTACAAAAGTTGTAAACATTAAGTGGGTGTGAAAAACAAACGAGAAAGTAAAACAAATTGCCTACAAGATACTATAAAATAATACTGAAAATCTTCTTTTTATCCTTGTGCACAAGATAATATAAAATAAGGCTTTAAGCGAAATAGCTTTAATTGTAGGTTCAACTTAGTTGCACTATATATCTCTTATTCTATTCACGTTTTATCATTTTATTGATTATAATATTACATTTTTAATTTTTAAATTGTTTTTTATATTCAACTGTTAGAGGCTGATTCACATCGATTCTTAAATTACAAACTATGTGACAATAATTTAATAATTTAAATTTTAAAGTGATTTAATTAATTATAATATTTAAAAATAATAACTTTTTTGACATATTTTTTTAATATTAACTGAAATTTATTAAAAATAAAATTTTTTGTGACCTCACTTTTTATTTAACAGTTTTTTCATAATTTTACAGTTTTAACAAATTTTCATAATTAAGAAAATGTATATTAAAAAATATATCAGCATAACAAAGATGAAAGGGTCTTTTCTTTCAGATCTTTAACTAGTTTAACGACATTTGCTTTAAATTAAAAGAGAAATTTTAATAATATATTTTTAAAGGACACTGTTTTCATAATTGTTATATATTTTTAAATTTATTAAAATTTATAAAATAGGGGTTTATTAAATAAAGAATAAACTTACGTTATTTAGTGGAATAAATGATATATTATTGACATTTTATTTCTTCAATAAATTAAATTCAAAATTTGAAAAAAAAAATCATTCAAACAAATAAGTTAAATGTGAGAAGAAAAAAATTCACAAGTCAAATCTCAGGTATTTAGCATTACATTACAGGCACTCGTTGTTTAATGATGATTGAAATAGGTGTCAAATGTTCATAAATTGACTACAAGTATACAAGTGTAGACTTCACGTTAAATCAATTAATTAACAGTTAGAGAGACACCTGGCCACATTTTTTGGCATCTCAAATAAATATTTTATTAATTGCTAAGGCAGAGAGCACTAAAATGGAAGAAAAAAAGCTAAATGAATATGAAAAATAAAATTTTAAAAAAAACATATAGTTGATAATTATTTTTTGAGTTGTTTAAAAAAAATTTAATTAAACATGAATCCTAAAATGGAGAATTCTAATTATAATAATTATAGATTATAAATATTAATTAGATGGTAACATAATAAAAAAAATAATGCAGTATCAGTAAAAAAAATTGACTTACGTAACTTGAAAAAATACATAATAATTAACACGTTATAATGGTAGGATATTTTTTATGATATTATTTGTAGAAACAAAAACACATAACTTCGTGTCTCCTCTTTTAGAAAAAAAAAAAATTAAAAAAATAAACAACAGTTACATATTATATGTAAAGATAATTTAAGAATAAAAAATTGTAAACTAAAAAGATAAATGTTTTTATTAATTGTTATATATTAACAATACATTGAATTAAAAATTAGGCTGTGTTTGTTTCTAACAAAAAGAAATAAAATATTAAAGATGGAAATGATGAATGCTTGTTTGTTTCTATTGATTTTAAATGAAAATAATTTTAAAATCGTGGATGCTACTGTACTATTTTCTATTTATGTTGCTATCTCTCTACTCCTGAAAAATAACGTTTTATATTATTTTTTTCCTTATTTCTGATTATACTTCTTCGGGTAACCAAACACTCCCTTAAGAAGAGTGTAGAACCGCATCGAATATACCCGACACCACCAAAATTCAAAAAGGTAGCACGTCAAAGAAATGAAAGTGTGTCGCAGAAACAGGGTCCCTCATATCTTGATTTTTAGCACCGTGTCTTTTGAAGGTATTTTAAGATATAATAATGGGTTATTTTTATTTGGCTTTTAGTTAATTTATGAGTTTCTTTCCTGTTTGGTGGGTTATGAGACATCTTTCATGGGTTGAAAATTCCATGGAATAAAAGATACAAGAAATGTCACTTTACTGTGTGATATAATTTTTTAAACACATTTTTTATTAAAATTTAATTAGTATAAACTAACAGTATTAAAAAAATCTTATATTAACGTTCAATCATATCTATTTATTTATATGATTTTTAAAATATTAATTAGTAAAGTCAATAAACTTATTATAAATTAAGGATTGTGATTGAATGCTAACTTTACCCTGTTAATGCATACCAATTAAATTTTTTATATTATTGGTTATAATTTATTAAAAAACATATATTTATGTTGGATCTCACACATTGTCTAGTTTTTCTTTCTTCTAATTTTATATTAGAGAATGTTATTAGCACTTCTTATTATAAGGATATTATTATATGAACTCTTTTTAAGATTTAGAAGTAGTTATGAATCCTCTAATTAAAAATTGTTGGTATAACCATCCTTGTTACACTCTATTAGAGACTATCCATGACATTAGTATTATGAATAAACTATTAGATGATGTCATATATGTCCATCATGTAACCATTATGTTTTTTATATCATACTTGATTATCGTGTTTTTGATATTTCTCCAAGTGTTATAAAAAATGTTTAGCTCGGCCCATCATGAGTTCATACTTGTTTAAGCTGAAAAAAGCAACAAAACTCACAAATATGCAAGAACACAACTCAAATAAGCTAGGTTCACTCATATGAAGCCCTTTTATGACTCACTTCAAGGTCCACTTATAGCTCAATCCTCAACCCACCTATGTCTCACCTCATTTACAGAAATTCATTTGACACTTAACAAAATTTCATGAAACACCTACTCAGTATTAAAAGACAAATATTCCCTTATTTAATTAGTTAAAAGAAAAAAAAAATAACATGTTCTATGGAACATGGTTTTTGGAGAAGAAAATTTTTTTTCTTCTCCAAACAAAGCTATCTGGAGAAAGAAAATTTGTTTTCTTCTTCATAAGAGGTTATACAAAAAAGAAAATTTAAAAAAAAATATATATTTTATAATTTTAAAATTTTAATTAATATAAAAAAAATTATATTATATTTTTATAATTAATAAAAAAGTTTTATATTCTAAAAATATATAATAAAATATAAAAAATTACTTACGAACAAAGTTGTCCGTAAGTAAATTTTTTTATTTTATTAGTTTTACATTTTTATAATTAATAAAAAAATTTACATTATAAATTTTATATTTTTGTTAATTTATATTTTTATAATTAATAAAAATTTTATATTATAAATTTATATTTTTATAATATAAAGTTTTTATTAAATCATAAAATATTAATTAATAAAAATATAAAATTTAGAAGATAATTTTTTATATTAATTAATAAAAATATAAAATTATACATTATAAACTTTTTAAAATTTTCTTCTACAAACAGTGAAAGAAAATAAGTTTTCCTTCTTAAAAAACTTGTTCATAAAATATGTTATTTTATTTTAAGAAGTGAGTAAATAAGATTAACTTATTACCGTAGGTATTAAGTGAGGGAAAAAAAATAAAGTGAGAATTTAGATTAAAGAGTATTTTTTTACATTTTCAAAAAATATTTAAATAAATAGACAGCTAAATAAAAAGAGAATAGGTGGAAAATAAAAATGTAGTTTTAATGTCATGTACTCACTGGCAGTCGAGCTCAAACCACTCACATGTCATCTCTGACGTTTGAATTTTTAGCAGCCCTGGCGATGGAGACAACCCCTTAGAGGAGCCTGCAAATGGCATGGGAAAGAGAGCAACTGAGAATAGTTGGTGGAAGAAAATGTTCATCTCAATTTAGCAATTGGAAGTGTGATTCATTGTTGGAACTGGGAGGGCTTCTCAAAGTTATGTGTCAAGTGGGTTCTTTGGTGGATGTTTTGGAGGAGTCTCCTTCGTTGGAAAATGTGGAGTATGCACGGTTACTAGTGAAGTCGTCTTCTATGGAATTGATTTAATGGAGTAAAACAGTTCAGATTAATGGCCTTTCATTGGTTGAGGATATGAGTTATGGTGCCACTTTCCTAGTGTTATATGTAATCGGAAATGGAATCTGAAGCTTAGTCGGAGGGTGATTTAGACGTCACTCTTGTTGGCTTGTAGAGAAGGTGTATAGTTTGTTCCAAGCATTGAAATAGGTGAAGGTTGGGCACAAGCTAGTAGGAAATGGTGAACCTATGAGTGCATGGGAAGGGGAAAGCCATCATTTTGGGTCCCTTATGTCTGGCCATTTTGAATTGCAGAATGCACATCACCAATTTCTCTCGGTCGATGTTGTTGGCATTTCGACTCTGGTGACGCTAGGTCCTCTGAATTTGGAACCGCAAGAAGTGGATGTCAATCCCGAGTATGTGTGAATTCCTAGTATGCAGGTGCACATGGTCAATCTTGTGTAGTGGAGGGGCATTGCAATGGGTCAGAATTAATGAATTTCTAACAAGTAGTTTCAGTGGGGTGTCAATCACGCTATCCTTTATCTGCTAGTCATAACGGGGAGCAAATAAGGGGTTCTCTTGCTACTGTCTCTCATTCCTTGGGTGGGTTAGTAAACTTGCCATTAGTTTGGAGGTACTTTACTTTAAGCCTAGCCGCAATTCCAAAGAGGTTATGTCTATAGTGGTTGGAGCAATCCTCTATGGTATCACCGTCTTCCAATTCTTGTGTTCAATTACATGAAGTTCCTATTGCCCATGCAGGTGAAGGGGCTACCCTAACTACGTGTGGTTCCCGGGGTGTACATGGAAGGCTTGGTAACCAAGCTAATGGTAACATCATGTTTTCACATCGGAAAGTAAGTGATGGGCAATTTTTGTGGGCTGTTGGAAACAATATAGGTGCTTCTTGTATTGTTCCTAAAGATGTAATTGTGCAAAGTCTGGTAGAGTTAGAATCTAGAGATAAAGGGATGATATCTAATAATCGGTCAAAGCCTAGGTGTGGCAATTCAAATTAAAATGATAAATGTTTTATCTTATAATATCAAGAAAATAAGAAAGAGGGAGAAATGGAAGTCTGTGAGGCAATTGGTTTTCAAACATGGGTTAATTTTATTTGTATTCAAGAAACAAAGATAGTAAACATAGATAGAAACGTATGCTATGTAATCGGGGGCAACTCTAATGTGGAATGACATACAGTTCATGAAACTAACTTGTCAAGGGGACTCTTGTGTATATGGAATGTTGTAGATTTCATTGTTATTAAATCTTTCCAAGGTGTAGGGTTTCTTGGTGTGAAAGGCAGGTTCAATTCGAAGTTATTTGATAGGATTTTTGTTAATATATATGACCCCTGTCATATGTCTGGGAAAAAGGAAATATGGAAGGTTCTATTGGAATATAGGAAATGGTTTCCTAGGTGTCTTTGGTGAGTAGCTGGTGATTTTAATGTAGTCAAGTTCCCAGACGAAAGTATTGGAGAAAATGTGGTGATTGGAACATTTCTTAGTGGCAGTATTAAATTCTTGAACTTTATCTACAACATGGAGCTGACGAAGGTACTTGTTGTCGGGCACCACTGTGCATGGTTTAGCACTAGAAGTAAAGGGTGTAGTGTCCTGGACATGTTCTTAATTTCTCAAGAATGGTTAGATTCTGCACGATTGCTTTCAGTTGAACCTGGATAAAGATTACTCAAATCACTATCCTATAATTTTGAAACAGTCCAATATTAATTAAGGGTTAAACTTTTCCAGTTCATTAATAGTTGGCTTGAGTGAGAGGGCTTTGCGGAATTTATAAAGCAAAAGTACAACAATATTGAAGTTGGAGGGTGAGGCGCTTTCATCCTAGAAGAAAAATTAAAAGCACTCAAAGCAAACATCAAAGGATGAAGTAAAAAGAATATTGGCAATGTGGAAGACATAATCTTAAACATCAAGATTAAGATTGCTGGTTTTGATAAAAGGGCGGATGAAGGAGATCTTTTAAGGAAGAGGGGGATTAGATTAAGAATGGAGGCTATTAGGGAGCTGAAAAGATGAAGTTCCTTTCAAGAAACTTTATTGGCCCAAAGAGAAAATATTAAATGGTTAAGAGAAAGAGATGTGAATTCTCGTTTCTTACATGTTATAATTAACTAGAGGACGAGAATTAATTAATATTAGGTTTGATGGCCAATGGAGAATGTGTTAATGATCCAATGCAAGTTAAGCAAGAGGTCAAACAATTTTTTCAGGAGAGATTCCAATCCCAAGGGGATGCTGGGGTGCGATTAGATGTGGTGGATTTCAGTATGCCCTCGAAAGCCCAGAGAAATGATCTAGAAATAGAAAATTAAATATGTTATTTGGGAGTGTGATGGCTCAAAAGCTCTAAGGCTAGATGGTTACAATATAAAGTTCGTGAAACACTTCTAGGGTTTGTTGAAGGAGGATATTATCAAGGTACTGTCGAATTTTCATCAAAATAGGAAACTCTCCTAGGGTTCCAATGTCTCATTTATTTCCTTGATTCCCAAGAGGGAATATCCAAATAGCCTTAGGGACTATAGAGCTATCTCTTTAATAAGTATTATGTATAAAATTATTGCGAAGTTGCTAGCTCACAGGCTACAAATGGTGTTGCTTAGTATCATTGGAGAAACACAATCTGCATTCATCAAAGGAAGTCATTTACTTGATAATGTTGTGATTGTTAATGAAGGTATCCAAGAGGCAAAACAACATAAAAAACCTCTTTCGGTGTTTAAAATGGACTTTGAAAAGGCCTATAACTCTGCCAGTTATCATTTTCTGTTTTATATGCTTAGGTGCTTTGGGTTTGGTGAGAGATGGATTGGTTTGATTGAAGGTGTCTCCATTCCTCATCAGTTTCAGTATTAGTTAATAGAAGTGTCACACAAGAATTTTGTATGTAAAGAAGTTTAAGGAAGGTGGATCCAATGACTCCATTTTTATTCTTGATTGTAGCTAAAGGGTTTGGGGGACTGATTAAGAAAGCACAATCAATAAGTCTCCTATCTAGCATCAAGATGGGTAAACATGATCTTCGGGCTGTGATTCAATAATATGCGGACGACACTATTTTTATGGTTTCTCCAGAGCTCCAAAATGTATATTTGATGAAGAGTGCTCTTAGATGCTATGAATTAACATCAAGATTAAAGACTAACTTCCATAAGAGTAGCTTGGAGGCGTAGGGGTGAAGATGTAGAAGTTGTTGTCCTTTGCAAATATCCTAAACTGCGGGGTATTGCAGCTGCCATTTTCCTATTTAGGGGTTCTAGTAGGGGCTAATGTGAGGTGTGAACGTGTCTAGAGGCGGGTAATTGATAAAATAAGAGTTAAACTAACACCATAGAAACAGAAAAAATTGTATCTCGGGGGAGGATTTGCCTGATCAAATCCACCCTTTTTTCCATTCCTCTTTATTTTCTGTCTTTTTACAGGTTCCAAAGAAGGTGGCTCAAATAACTCAATTTATGCAAAACCAGTTTCTGTAGGGAGGCTCTGAAGACTATAACAAAGCAGCTTGGATCAATTAGAAGCAGATGTTCAAAGAAAAAACCTTGGAGGTCTTGGAATTAAAGATGAGGTAGCCTTCAACAAAGCTCTTCTTGGTAAATGGCGTTGGAGGATTCATTAAGGGGGAAATTCCCTTTGGATCAAAGTGTTGGAGGTTATGTATGGGGAAGACATCAGAAGAAATCTGGTAGTGAGACAGAGGATTGGAGGGTTCCAAATATCCTGAAGGTAACTTTCTGTTGTGGGGGTGGGGGAATGGTTCTCTGGCATGGTCAAGCCCCTAGTAAGGGGTGAGTCCTTTTTTAAGTTTTAGGATAGAGGGTGGATGGTGTCAGAAGAGCTTAAATCTCTATTCCCTAAACTTTATGCACTCTACAATAAAAAAAAGGCAATTTTATCTGAGGTTGGGGTTGGAGTGATCACATATGGGTTTGGAAGTTTAGTTGGAGGAAAGATTCTGGATGGGAGAAAGAGTGAGTGAGGGAGTTGGAGGGAGTTCTGGATGGGGTTCGTATGTGGAATGATCTGAAAGATGAATGGGGATGGGGAGATAGGCCTGAATATTCTTATCAATACTCTGTGAAGTAAGCATGCCGATTAGCCTACAGAGATACTCATGCTCACACTTCTCTATTTTTCAAAAGGTTATAGAAGTCAAAGACATCATCTAAGGTTATGGCATTCTCATGAAATGTGACTCATAATAGGATTCCTACAAAGGTTGAATTGGCAAAGAGAAATATCATTTTGTCAGTTGATGTTATGTGTCGTGTTTGCAATATGAATTCTAAATCTGTAACTCACTTGCCATTTACTTGTAAGTCTAACTACCTTATCTGGATGAACTGTTGTAGGTGGTTAGGTTGTATGATTGTCTTGCCTTTGGATTGTGAATCTAGCTTCTAACATCATTTGGGTATCTTTACTTCAAAAGAAAAATTCAACTGAGATATTCTTGATATAATTTAGCTAACTACGTCTTGAGATATTTGATTATCTAGAAATGTAGTAATGGGACAATCTTTCATTGCAAAGGATAAATTTGAATATGCACTCCTACAATTCTTAATAATTGTTTTTTTTTTATTTTCTTAACTACTAAGTTAATATCTTTAACTAATAAAATTAAGATAACTTGTATTTTTCAAGTTTTATATAATGTACAACACTTAAAATTAGGAAGAAATGTCCATTACATATGTATACCATAAAACAGATTAATGTCACGTTTTATATCAAATTATTAAGTGATGCAATAATTAGATTAAAGGGATAAATAGATAAATTTGTTCTACCAAAAGATTTGGAGAAAGTTAATGTAATGTTATCAAACACATAAAAAATATTAATATAGCCTTTTTTAACTTAAATAATAGTTAATGTAAGAAATAAACAAAAATACGACTATATTCAATTTGATATTATTAAAAGCATTATTTTTAAGTTCACTTAGAATTAGAAAATTCACATATAAAAAGATGCATGTAGTAATAACTTTGTTTAAACTTAAAAAAGAAGTGACTCTAAAAATACAATTCTTAAAAGAAACAGTTTTTTTTTTCTTGTTTATTGGAGAAAGAATTAATTAACCAATCACATTCCATCACGAATTTAGTATTCATAATATTGAGTGTTTCTCTAAGAACAAACCTCTCACGGTATCAAGAAAATATTTTAGTTACGCGCCTTTATGCGTTTTCCAAGCTCGCATATTAGTACCGCAATCATTTCGTATCTGCCTCACAATAAAGCTATGACGACACCTAAATTTTAGGGTGGGCGATCCCGCTTAAAATTTATCTCGTAAAATCTCAATGCAACCGTGATATAATAGTAGAACATTAAACTTACAAACATATATTCATGTTTATTTTGCTCCTAATACAATGCAACCTTTTATAAACTGATCCGCAAGGGTACATTAAGGCTAAAGGATCAACTACAGACAAACCATATATAACATAAGAAGACAGGACCTTTTATTTAAAGTGCTCAATATTTTCTTTTTTCAAACGTTACTTTAACAACAAAGTCTTAGTCCTCCTCTTCACCTCAGGCTGAACCAGATCTTACGCAGCGGCATCAACAGCATGATTGGCAACATCATTTTCCACAAAATCCTTGATATATTGTTGTCTGTGCATTCAAATCATATTATGAAAATTGAAAAATAAAAATAAAAAACCTCCGATTGTCTCACAGACTCCTGAAATTAAGTTATTAATTCATACCTTTCAGGGAGATGGTCATGCGGGCGATTGTATGGAGTCCAAACTGGTTCACCAACAAAAAATCGCAAAGCCTGCACATCATAAACATATAAGATGCATTTACAAGGCAGACTAAACTAAGCAAAATATAATAGATAAAGAAAGCTTGAAATGCATCAATTGCTACAAGATAACAAAATAAGCTTGCAAGACGTCTTACATCCCAAGATACCATATTCATCAATCCTATATAGCAACATAGAGCAGACAACCCCAAAACATCTATAGCTAGTATATTGATTACAAATACAAGATAAAAATTTATATTTTATACTATACATACAGATCCAAATCCAATACAACAACAAAACTTTATGCAGTTGGAGTTATATCCCACTAGGACTACATAGATATGAATGCTTTAAAAAAATATCCAAAGGATATATCTGCAATCTGTAATTAATAATAATAAATTCTTATACATTAACCATTCAATTAAGATATAATTAACAGTAAAGAAATGAGAAATAAAATGATGACATGGAAGAAAATAATAAGAAGGAATTTATAGTAAGTTTCAACAGAAAATTAGTTTAATGTAAAGCTGCAAGTGCATCGATAATGTTGCTAACATATGACCTATAGAGGATATGGGTAAAGGCATCATGTACATATACCCTCTCCAAACCCCACTAGATTGGAACCTTGTCCTCTACATTTTGGTTGCTATCCCACAATGGGAAAATGCTAAAAATATGATTTTATGGTAGCAGCCTCGATATTTCACCACAATGCTAATTGATAACCATGCAATTTCCACCTTCATCATAACATATCTACAAGAATACAACCAACCAAAAATTTTCCAATCATGTTGCTTAAAATATATAAAAAAGAACTCACAAAAAACCTTCAGAAAAGGCATTGGGCAATGTAACAAATTATTCGTTGAACCAAGTTCTAAGACAGGAATAGAAGTATAAGGATATAATGCTTTTCTATTAGCAACAGAATAAGCAGTGCATGTAATATGTAATTCATACCTTAATGTAGTTACTCTCATCTAGTGTAAAGCGATGATAAATTCCAGCAGGCAAGATGATCATTCCTCCTTTCTTGACCCACACACGAATCCAAGCATCATTGCAATCCCTGACATCAAAATATCCTAAGGAATACAAGGATATATTAGCAACTTAACTTAGTAATCATGTTTGCAAGAAAATCAAAGTAAGAAGAAAATTAGTTCATAACTTCATACCACTTCCGGCAGCACAAAAGCGGATCTCCTCATCAGTGTGAAGATGCTCTTCAAAGAAGCTTTTGATTTTCTGTTCATAATTTGGCAACTTTTCTGGACAGACCTCACAGACATCCTGCGGAAAAAAGGTGTGTTTAGTTAAATTATTAATAGCATAAACAAAGCCAGAATGTCAAAAATGGAACAGATTAGGCATCACATAAAAAATAAAAAATGTTAAACATTGCATAAATAGTGCATATTGATAGAGACAATTAAAATCATGAGTTTTAATAGTGGTACACACACTGTCATCCAATCATAAATAACCGATTCACGTTTCAAATGACTTTGAAGATAATTAATTTAAAAGTCAATAAATTTACAATACATGGCAGTTTGTAATTAGATAACAGTATAAAACTAATTTACACTGAGTGTACCACCCTTTTTTCTCTAAAATTATAGTGATTCTTTTGCATACAGTTGATATTTCTCTACATATTTTAATATATTCTGAGTCGAGGGAAAGCTAATTCTAAACATATAATGAAACACTAGCATAACAAACCTTGTAGGTGTAACCACGTTCTTCACGAATCTTTTTCAGCTCTGGATCAGTTTCATGGTTATCAGCATCTAATTTCCAGCTAAGAACTCCAAGTTCTGCAATTTAACACAAGCCAAAGATCCGATGTGAGTGTAAAATTTATAATCTGCAGATAAATATAACCAATACATGCAGCAAGAAGCTTACCAGCAAGTTGGTCCAATGAGACAAACTCCTTAGGTTCTTTGTGGTGAGGAAGTCTTTGATCTTCATTACTGTCATCCATGTACCATGCTTGAATGACTTCTTCACGTGGATCCTATAAAAGAATGACATTTGATGAAAGAGAAAAAAAAAAGTTTCTCTCAGTTCTTCGCAACTCCACATGAGGACTCATAGAACTTGATAACCAAAAAGTAGCAGCAGCAGTAAAAGATGTTCACATCTGACTGAATTGATACTTTAAGCACATGATCAACATATGCAAGGTTAAGAATGTACTAGTAATTGAAAAGCAAAAATTCTGTTTCAAATAGGTAACTGGCTTTAAACACACCAATGCAATAAAACCTTATAAGAAATTTAGAGAAGTTCTCTAGGAGCAAGAACAATGATAGTTAGCATCCTATTTTTGCAACCAACATCTAAGCTTAGTATCTATGTAGAGGAGATCTACCACACAAAACCTGCCTCATTGCTTATCTGGTGACAAAAAGTAAAATAAATAAATATGTTCCATTACTTGCTACCTGAGAAAAAAAACTTTTTTTTCGTTGTACAATAGTGACCACAAGGTTTGAACTCTAAGACTTCGTGCAAACCTCCCAAACCTTATAAAACAACCTTCAATTACTTAAAGGTTTTCGTTTAAAAATTACCAAAGTAACTTATACAAATCCCCATTATGAGATCTTGTGAGATTGCATAAATCCCCATTAGTTTTTTTACCCCTACCCTAACTCCTAAACTGTCAGTGAAACTCCTCCTTGTACATTACATCATTCCTTAATTGTTTGAGAAACATTACACGGTTCACTGTAAGAGAGGTTGCTGAAAAGATTAAAAAATCAGGGACGGAGTTTGTATAATCTCAGGTGTAAAAACGTAATTAACTCAAATTCCTAGAAATTTTCTTTGTAACATGGCGGCTGTTCTTTTTTCCTCAAATTTATTGGTAACAAACAACGAAAAGAAGAATAATTCCTCACAAAACCTTAAAAAGCCAACATCCACAAGAAAATAGGGAAAATTGAATTCAAAGAACAGGCTAGGAATCATTAACGTGTATTCATGGTGAGATCGGCTCTAAATTATGGAAGCAGAGCTAAGCCAAGAAGTATTTCTTTAAGGGAAAGAAGATTTTCGCAGGAAACAAAAAGAGGGTTTGAGGTATACCTTCTCGGAGGAAACCATGGTAATAATTTTGCGGCAACGATTGAGGCTGTCTTGCTCCTATTTTTGCCCCCGCGCTTAATACCTACGCAATTTATAAACCGTTTATTTAAACGTGCTTTGACCGAAATACCCTTAGTTTGACAATTATTTTAGATTGTTATTGTTATAACAAACATTATAAACGTGAAACATTATTATAATCTTATATAATTAATAATATAAATATTATTTTTATAATTTCATTTTTTGAAATCATTAAATACAATTTAATTACTGATACCACTACAGTAGAGATAATTAACATGAGAGAATCCACACACATTATACATCTAGTAAGAGAAAAAAAAAAGAATATATATATATATATGTATGCATGTGTTAGGATCAGAATCTGACAGGAAGAGAAATAGAAAAAAATTAAGAAGTGCTGGTATAAACTAAAGTCGGATACGTGTATCATTACTCGTTATAAAATCTTGAAAACTACTTCCTCACTTAATTATAATTGTTTGACCGTTTTATGAAATGGTGTTTTATATAAAATATTTTTATTAATTTTTTAAAGAATATTCTTCTTTCATTATGATTAAATATTTTTCTATCCAAGATGGTGAGGTAAATTTAAAAATAAAATACAAATTTAATGTTAATATATAAATTTATTTATTTTCTTAACCAATATTATTTAATTAACACATCTTTTAGTAAGGAGATCTAACTTAATTGATAGAGTATAGAATGTGAATTGTTATTCCAACTTATTATATCAACTTCATCAATAACAAAAAAAAGTTAACACCATCTTATAATTAGAGAGAAATATAACAATAGTATAATACTTTCATGTCTTAAATATAAAAACTCTTTTAATTGATTCACACATAAATGTTGCTAACTCTTAATTTAGACGGTAGTTAAGAAATTATTAGTACTGAATTATTTCTCTAATTTTATATATAAGATTCAAAATAATACTTACTCAACTTTAAAACATCGACCTCTCGCAGTCGCAGGCAATAAATGACTCAAACTGCAAATAATTGTACCACCCGACACCCAACCTATTCAGCCATAAATACTCGTAACACCATCACCACTGCCCGCCATGGAAACTAGTTAAAATACGGAGTTACTTTTTCATAATTAATAAATGTATTTCAATTAAAATTCAAGTTAAAATATGTTTTACATTTTTAAAATAATGAATACGTTATTTAAAAATCTTTTATATTTATTTTGTTCTTTTAATTTTAAAATATATTATTTTATAAAAAATAAATAAATTCAAATTCAAATTTCGAAAAGGACCGGCAATTAATTTCGAAGGGAAGTCGACATTTAACACTGGTCCAGGCTGCTTTACCCTAAAAAAAAAGTAGCTGCAACGGTTGTCGACTATAATCACCACATGGTTTTCGTGTGCCATTAAACAAGTAAAAATCCGTTTTAAAACAATACAGATTTTTTATATTTTCGACTTTCTGAATTTTTTTTAGTTGTTTTAAAAAATGGTTCGGTTTTTTAGTTGTCAATTATCAATATTTTATTCGTTGAAAGAAAAAACTACTACTGAAATTAAAATTTGATGTCTTAAATTTGGGGAAAAAAATAAGGTTGTTAAATTTGAAAATTTTAAAATCAAAACTAACTTTATTTTTATAAATTTCAAATGACTAAAAATCACTACAACGAAATTTCATATTTTAATTTTTCTTCTAAAATTATAATTGTTTTTTAAGTTCATTACTATATTTTAACTTTTTTTTAATAATATTCTTGTTTATATTTCTTAGTGATTAAATTTTATAAATATTTAATAATTAATTATTCATCAATTAAGTATTAATAACTAATAGTAATTTCAATAATACAAAACTCATAAAATAGAAATACATTTTTTATTTTTAAATATATCAATGAATAAATTACAGTAGCATGATTATATATGTATCTCTATTTTTTTTTTACCATTAATTTGTATCCTAAGATAATTTAATATTTTTAAACATGGGAATATCAGTATAGTACTTTTAAACTTAAAACAAGATTATTGTAGAAAAATTTTGAAAAAAATAAAATTATATATAATTTGATAAAAGTTAAAGAAATATTTTTATAATTTATTATATATTAATTAATAATTTTTTAGTAGTAAATACTAACAGGTAACCTCGAATAACTAGAATGGAAGAATAAAATGAAATATTTATGCTGAAATCACCATGGAAATATTACGATGGAAATAGGAGTTGGTTGCTCTTCAGTCCAGGCATGCCCATGCACTTTATTGAGTTTTTGGCCCATGCCTCAATCTTACGGTAACACACATGTTATAAGTTTTTATAGGTAAATTTATTTAAATCTAACAACTAAATTGGACAATGTTGTATTTATAATAAAATTGAAGTAAAAAAATATAAAGCTAATCATTGATTAATGTCATTCTCAATAAAACTGAGACAGATAAATAAAATATTCAATAAAAACAGAACAAAACATGTAAAAATAATAAATAGGTAATACTCATCATATAAGAATTTATGTCTTTGTTGTTTCTTTTATATATTCTCTCCCATGATGGACAAATGACATTTTTTATAAGTTCACTGTAAATAGTACCCAACATTTTGACCAGAATAAAAATTAATTTAACTTTAATGTATATTTGTATAAAGTTCTTATATAGCAAAGAAGTTATAATATAACTACATGACAATCTTCAAAACACAGACAATCCAATGGAAATAAATTAAATTGATTTGAAACACAGACAATCCAATGGAAATAAATTAAATTGATTTGAATTTATTTTCTATTTAGATCCAAACGGAACCGAATTAATGCAATACGATCTCAATCAATTTGGTTTTCGTATTTTGAATTTTAAAATTTGAACAAAATCAATATTATTTGCATATTATTTTTAATGGTTACTTAGTAAATTAAGTTTTTTTTTTATTGATTACTTATTAGTTTGATGTTTATTGGACTATTATATTTTTTTGGTAAGACAAAGAAATTTATTTCAAAAAAAATGTTTGTTTAACACTATAGAACTAAGTTTACATCACAGTCAAAAGTATAAGAAACTTATTTTGTTGCATTTTATTATTCTCATGTTGTTTGTTGCACTCATTGAATGATGTTATCTACCTTTGCCGCTATCCATAAAAGATATTTGTATTTATAGCCTTCTATATGTCTCATAGTGTCGCGTGCCAATTAACAGACCAAATGAGCCTCAGTTTCAGTGAGTCATTGACTAATCCCATGAATTGACCGCAATGACTTTTAATGTATTGTGTAGAGTCGTGGTGATTCTCCACCAAACACATAATTGAGTTCATATTTGCCTTGATAGATCACACTTAAAAAATAAGTGTTACCCTATTTCCATCTCAAATGCAAAGTGTTACCATGTTTCCATCTCAAATCCACAAAACACACACTCTGCAACTTCATCTGGAAGTATTCCTCTATTACATAAATTCTTCCTTGTTGATATCCTATCTGATTTAGGGTCACTGAGTACACACCAGATACATCTAAATCTTCCACGCAAAACATTGTACCTTCGAAGGAATCATTTTCGCCCATATTAGTTTGAAAAATTCATCTATTTACTTCATAAACAAGAACCTTGTAGGGTGACTGCACTGAGTACACACCTGCAATCCTCCCTTTGCTTTACTCGTACACAGTCTCTCCCAAACCACCCAATGAACTTTCTTGCTCTCCTCTGTCCTCCCCATGAGAAATTTTTAAAAATAAATTCAAGTTAGAATAGTACCTTGAAGAGCGGAAGACACAGCAACATTTAGGTATTTTATTGAGAGATTAATTGGTATACTTCGTCCGTGTAAAGATTTTTACACTGAATCACAACCCTTCAATGTAAAAATCTTTTACATTGACACTGCATACCAATTAATTTCTTTTATTAATACAGTGCTTAAGTTTTTATGTTTGTCTATTTCACTAATTTGATGTATGCTATACACTTTTGAGATTTTGGGATAAATTATTAATTAAATACATTTTTTAATTTCTTTACCTTTTTATGTCTCTTAAATTAATACATTTAATGTTATTTATTTTCATTTATCTTTCCGTTTCATTCATTTTATTTCAAATTTTCCCCCCTTCCTGTTAGTTGAAACCTATGACTGTTACATCAGACGATCACTCGTTCGGAATTGTGTAATTAATTAGTTAATTAATGTGGACTATATATTATACTATAATATTTATATTAATTATTTATATTTATATGAGCTAAAGTAATATAACTTAGTGAATCCATTAGATTGTCAATAAAAAATTAATATAATCTTAATACATGAAAACCAATTTGAATTATAGGTTAAAATTTAAGAAATGATTATGATCTTCAATACACTAAATCAAGAAGCATTTTGTCTTTTACTCATTTGAAGAGAGGGAATGTCCCATAAAAAAGAATCTAGTGATTTGGTTGAGGATTTCACACCATATGATTAAGGTAGATATTTTTAGATGTTAGACAACTAAATTGAAAACCAAACAAAAAAGATGAAAGTTACAAAAAATTAATTTAGTTTGAAAAATTTTTATTTGTGTAATTTTTAAATTGTAGGGTTCAGTTTACTATTTAAAATATTAAAACCTTACCAAACTAAACTAAACCTGTATCCGAAAAAAAATATATAATTAGTCATTAGTTTTTAAATTTTTATAATTTTGACGTAAGAAGTATTTTTTTAAGAAGAGCTCATGTTATCGATTCCAACAAATAAAATCTAGAGATACAAGCGGGGAAATGTAGAAATTATAAGAAATAAAAATGGAATAAATTAATGTTTTACAATGAGAAATAATTATAAAATTTTGTAATAGTTTTTCTCTGTTTTACTATTTTTGCGCATTAGCTAAAAATCACTTCCAAGATCCCCACTCCATGGTATTGTAATATTGTCTTTGATCCAAATTCCAAATTGAAACGTCGACTAAATAAAATAAGTCTTCAAAAATTCCTTTCACACAACGCGCGTGTTGCATGCGTTATGGTTTGTGCGTCAATCATCCGCAATTTTTATTTTTAAGACTGGTCGACAATCTTATTTAACTCTTTCGGTGTAATTTATTTTTATTTAAAAATTATTTTTAAGACAAATGGAAAAATAATATTTTAAAATTACTTAAATATTTAAAAATTTAATTTACAATGTAAATATTGTATATAAATTAATTTTGTATATTTTTGCTTATATATAAATATATTTTTTATTAAACAATCTAAGAGGAAGTTTATCAAACAATTTTCAACTTAAAAATAATTCAACAATCAATCTCTACTTTCTTTAAGCTCAAATTTATTTTAACTTAAAAATAGTTTTAAGCTAAAAAATAATGTTTCAGTTTTAGTAATAATTTCTTCTTTTTTGTTACAAATTAATTTAATTTCACGTAGAGTAAGCCGTTTTTATTTTTGTAAATGTGTAAAAATATTTAAATACTTGATCTTCTTATTTCATCAAATCCACAATTTTGGTGTTAGTATTTTAAAATATAAATATTTAATCCTCCATTTTAAAAATTTATAATCTCAATTTTTCTACGTTTATTTTTTTTTATATTTTAAATTTCTTGATGGTATTTTAAATGAATATATTAGGTTCAAGATTCAGTTGAACTAAAATAAAAGAAATAAAACATCGGCAAAATGAGTATTAGACTAAAATAGGAAATTTTCACACCAAATATCTATAATTATTAAATTAGTTTCAATTTGCGATAATTATTAAATTAGTTGCAATTTGTAATAATTATGAGTTTTAACAATAATTGGTTATAATTTTGATCACCTTTAAAACCATAATTTCTAGATTCAACTTTCAATCTCGATGTATTTTGGACGGTCGTAAAACCTAAATTATTTCAATAATAATTATTATATTTATAACAAATTATTGTTAAAATAATTATTATTAAATTATTTTTTTATTGATTTTTTTTTAAAAAATAGTTTACGGATAATTAGTTTCATTTGTGATAATTGTCTCATATGCTTGTTATTATATGAGAGTAATTATCCTAATTCTCTTTTATTTAAAGTTTTGATTGTTGATAGTTGTGAAATTTTGATTAAAAAGTTCACAGAAAAATCCGCAATTGTCCATTTTTTCCATAAATTTTAATGTGCATTATCCTACTTTTGTATAAATATCTTGAAGCAATCTAGGGTTGTTGTGAATGTCTGATTTTTTAATTAACAAACACAATTTAACATTATTTTTATGAGAATTATATGTAAAACCACAAAGAGACAACAACCAAATGTAAGAGCATTCACTAAGCCACCTCTACTCGTTAAGTGAAAAAACCACATTTACATTGTTGCTAAGCGAAGAGCCTAAAAAAAGATGAAATTCAATGAGATATTGCTAAGCAAGCACATCTCACTTTGCAAAGTTATGGCAGTAAAAGACAACTCACTCGTTCAATGAAGCAAAGGTGGCAAAGGGCACTTGCTCAACGAAGGGATCTCGTTAAGTGACAAACACCAAATTGCTCTATTATAAAGGAGAGGAGGTTTAGAAGAATTTCATTCCATTTTTTCATGAGCATGTATTTTCTTCTTCTTTCATTTTCTCTTTTGTAAAGTTTCACTTATGTGAAAGTAGTTTGGGTGTTGTCAAGAGCTGAATATTGAATATTACTATGTAACTTTCTTCTGCTTTATATAAGTTTTATTTATCTCTTTTGAGTTATCCTTATACTAATACTCGTGATCTATCTTATCAACTTATAATGTAATATACTTAATTTATGATATCAGAAGATTTTTATGAAATTAAAGAATTAGAAAATTCTTTATATAGTGACTATGCTTGTGAATAAAATAGAATTTGTATGTGATTTAATAATGGTTTGTGCTAATTAAATTATTGACATTGGTCTTACTAAGAGATTAGGGAAAGATTTTAATAATTAGTTCTCTATTATTAAGGGATTAGGATAAAGAAACTATTAATTCACATGTCTGACTCTTTTATTATCAAATATAAAAAACCCCAAAAATGATTTTTTTTTCTTGTATAAAATTCATTTACGTTTTATTATCCCTTGTGAAAAAATGTTTTACAGAAAATTATTTAATATCATCTATAGTTGTTCATTCCTCAAGAAAATGACCTGATTTTATTAGTTCTATATTACAATACATTTGCACTTGCGAGAAGTAAAATAGTCATTAAAACTCTCAACAATTATTTACCAAAAATAACTTTTCAGTTTTAATTCCTTTCTTTTGTGTAGAAAAGTAAATATAATTTTCAAATAATATACATAGTTTAATCTAATCGACACTATATTTTAGAAATATATATTTTAGAAATACATATACAAATTTTAGAATTTTGGTTGAAGGTAAGTTATGTTTTTGGATATCCAACATTAAAGATAAAAAGCAATCGATGGGTGAAAGACAGTCGCCAGGTGGTTAAAGACAGAAAGTTACCACCTTTGTACTTAAGTAATTTACTTTGTAGTTAGTAACTTACTTTTCTACACATTTCATTAAACAAGTAAAAATCTTTAAATTACTCAAGTATTAGACAAAGTTCATATGGATACAATCTTTGTACTTATTGAAATTACTACACGATATTAGAGATATATGATCTTAGTTATAGAAATATGATTCCACAAGGTATTTGAAACAAATCCTCAATGAAAATAGTTTGTTTTTTCTCTGTTTTCAATTTTTCTTTGAGATATGCTTTTGTCCATAGTAGTTAACCAGAACTTCTATCATGGATGACTAAATTGACAGCTTCTGCGTTATAGTGGTTAAACTTGTCTTCAGATGTTAGCTTCTACCTAATGGTTAAGCTTTGAGTTGTGGCTTGTACTTGATGGTTAAGCACTACTCACCTGTTTTGAGATTTATAGTTACTCCCAATAAGATTCTTGATTTAGTTCGGAAAACACGGGAAGAAGTTTGAAGGGACCAAAACTAGAAGTAGGTGATTACAATTCAATCAATGTCATTTTATTCATCAACTTTTCTTTTTTGACAGATGTGATTACAACTTATATTTTTCTCGTATTTTTTCACTACTTAATTGCCTTGCAGTTCCTATATCATAGATTGTATTACTCATCTCAAATTTGAAAAATTGAAAGTATTTAAACACATTTTTTTAAAATTTTCATACTTTTTAAAAAATAAAAAATTTTAAAAACTAAATAAAAACTATTAAAAAAACAAGAAAAGAAGGGTACAACTAAACAACTCCTAAATTGCACGTCAATCTTGGAGAGGGATATTAGGGATATAAGATATTAGTTATAAGAAATTAATTCTATTGAGATTGGTTATATACAATTGTAAACTCATGAGTAAAATCCATGTTTAGTTTTACCATTTTTCTCTCTTTTCCCCCTAAACCATGATCTTTAATACACCCATTTGATACACTTGGCAATCAGATAACAATTTGGATGCAACAAAAAATCAACTTTTATATAATAAAATGTTATAAAGTTAAAATATAAAATAAATTGTCAAAAAATAATCATAACTTACAAATTATCAAATTCATAAAAACATCATATTTTTTCATAACTAGCTTATTCATGATCAACTTATTTTTCATGAAAATAGATGAAATTGAGAGAAATTATATTTTTCAAATATACGCTCAAAGTCTGAGAAATATTACAAGTCTTAACAATATCTACAATCATATTTATAAATAATTTATCAATGAAAATTGAATTGGAGATAGCTCCACCCAAAATTTAGATTAATCAATTTTAACATCGTGTGTGTGAATATGAGATCAAGTTACTCTAAATGATCCTCAACATATTCTCCAAGTAAACTTGTTCTACCTACGTATATTAATTATTAAACTTGGATAATACTGCATATTTGCATAAATCACCTTGGATAATACTGCATGCCTTTTAGGAATGTAAACCGGATCCGAATGGATTGCAACTATGGCTGTACATATTCCAAGGCTCTAGTTTCCAATGCTATTGATATTTCCTGCCAAAGATGAAGTGCATGGTTATGTTAGAAAAAGTACAACTTAAATAATAATAGTCAACAAAAAAAAAATATTGGAACCATACAACAAACAAAAAATATAGGCATACATTACAAACATCTCACGCCGAGTCCTGACATGTGTATTATCCTAAACATCATACACTACTTGAACCTGAAATTTTGTAAACTATCTTAATGATGGCTTGATGCAATAAAAGAGTGTTAGCCTAAAGAGTCATCCTCCCTTAAGTTAATATCGTTGTTTTACTGATACCTTTGTTACTCTATATATCAATTTTGTTTTCGGTTTCAGACAGTGCCGACTGTTGTTTTTTAATGATGGGCATCCAGCAAACATGTAAGGAATTCACATTGAGGTAAAATGAGAGAGATTAGAAGAGTTGTACTAATATATTCCACCATTATCTGATATCTCCACAGCTTTCTCTTTGTTATTTTTTCTCTACTGTAAATAGGTGTGACTTGCCACAAATACAACAGATGTTACAGTTTAATTTAAAAAAAACAAACGAGCATTTTTAGTGTGTGCTTCCATACCCGAAAGAGAGCAAGACGCATATACACTATGCGCGCATGTACATATTTATTTAAGTTAACTGGATTTTAAATATTATGTGAGTGGATCCTCCATATCAATCAAAATCTATCATCTATCATTAATTAGAAAAAGAGACCTATTTATCGTAATATGTAACTTGCCTGTGGTTTTGCAGTGCTTGAGAAAAGGCAACTTGATGTGATTGCCTGCCCATTGTCTAAAAGCCATCCCACTTCACATAGAGTTTCACGTTCCTTGCTTTGTTTTAGTGAACACCACAACTGCTTAGGAAGTAATATGCTGCTGTCTCCATCTCTGATAGACTTCTGCACGTTGTCATCAAAAAGCTCTTGAAATATGTCCTGGAATTAAATAGAAAGGACAAGCAAATGAAGCCACCAATAAAACAAGGAAATCCAGACAAAAAACAGAAGGGTGAGAGAGAGCGTTGCACTTACATTGTTTGCAGTGCCAAAAGTGGCGACAGCTTTAGACCCCTTCCAGATACCAGCAACATCTGAAGCAGACATGGGTGCAGTAGAAGCAAAGGCAGAATCGCGGATAGCACAACCTCCTAGTTGATCACCATTTCTGAATGGCCCATACCACTGCTCACGAAATACTCTAATACCCTGTAGCACCATCTGTTTTTTATCTAATACATGGATAAGCTGAATAATCCTAACCCGAGATTCACAATCTTGAGGATTGATCAAGCAGTACTCCAACTCTAATAAGTTATCCTTCTTTTGCCAGATAGCAACATAAGAACCACTGGATTGGTAAGCAAAGGCAGCAAGTCCATTATTTTCCCCTCCCACTTTTCTCTCATCCACGTTGTACTGTGTAGCAGCATCAGCCTCGCAGCCAACAGTTGGGAGTAACTGAATGGATTTGTATTGAAGAAGACGTTCCTCTGGTTCAGCAAGAGTGGGGCATTGAGTCTGCCAATCAAATACTTTAACCTCCCACTCCCGGTATGTTTCAGGCACCACGGACTCTGGCAGTTCAATTGCCTTCCCTTCATTACTGAAGTCTGCTCCAAATCCATCCCATTCACCAGAGACTCTTTTGGCAAATCGAGACCATGCTTCAATACTTTTATCCCATACCTTGAGAATAGTTCCACTTCCATCCTACATGAGATAGCCAAATTGGTATCCAAAAACTACCTAATAGTAATATTGCACGAATTATAAAGGAAGAATAGATTTGTGCAATCTTGGATTACAGCCATTATACAAAGGGGAAATACTAAAGCAACAGCGCCAACAGGTTACAGATTAACGATCATATTTCATAAAGAAAAACATAAAGTAAGCACCCATCTTGATCTTTGAAAGATATAGGCTACATCACACAGGTGCTCTACCCTTACAATACGTGTGCCTTCAAATCAAAGGTTATATCCAATCCGTTGCTCCATTCAAATATCAATTTGAGCAAAAATCAGACATGAATAAACCAAATTGATGTCATGTTTATCTTTGGAGAACCAATTGGAAGACCATTGTCATGACACGTGTATCTTTAGAATACAAAAATGTACACTTTTTCAAAAAACAAATCAGTGCAAGGAAAGACAGCATGAAACAGAATGGTAAGAAACAAATTGAAAGGTGCCAATATTCTTACTTGGTGAGAATCTGTTTCTCCAAGCGCACCTATCGGACTATCAGTTTCGATAGTGTCTTTCATTGCTTCCTTGGCATCTTGATTGACTGCACACATTAAAGTTCTCCTGTTTTTAGATTCAAACACGGCAATTTACCATTGAGAGCTTCAAGGATAAGAGTATCATATAGCACAAAAAAAGAGAGGAGCTAGAGCTACATTTGGTAGTATGAGTGAAAATAGTAAGAATCAACATAGCAACTTAAAAAAAAAAAAAAACTTAGATAAATTGACATTTCACTTTCACTCCAATCAAGGTACCGTAGAAGTTGAAACAAACCCCATATTGACACCAAGTTAAAAACCAAAACAAAAACAAGCAGGGGTAGAAAATTCAATACAGAGATAAGTGCAAAACTGTAAATCCAACCTCCTCCTCCAATTGAAGGAGCATGTTCCAGGTCCCAGCATCCTGAGAATGCCAAATTTCCAATTTTGAGGCAGTGAGCCCTATATTATAGAAAGATAAGAATTTGAAGCATAAAGCGTAAAAGCATGGAGGTAGTAGAAAGATAAAAAAGAAAATGAGGGTAAAGAGAAAAAATACGTGTGGGTGGAGAAACGAGGTGGTTGAAGAAGGTGAAGTGGTGGCGGTGACGGAGAAAGCAGCCATCAGTGGAAATATGTATGTTAATGGCGGTGGCCGGATTCAGCCTTAGCCCTTAGCTTATAACCACCGTTCAACAAGATATGTGCCCATCATCCCTCATCTTTCTTATAAATGAATAATATTATATATTTATTCTAACCCATAAAATATTAGGCTGATTGACCCAAGTGGGTTTATTTTTTTAAAAAATTATTAATATGGGTCTCTTTTGAAAAATATTACCAGTATGGGTATGTTTTGGTAGTTGACTCGGTCAAACCCCAACTCTGAATTGCGGTTTTGTTGCCACGTCAGAAACGTGATTACGTGGAGGTCAGCTTTGAAAAACGAGTATGAAACCGCAAGTAGTAATTGCGGTTTGACTGGTCTTTGACCAGCACTGCCTTGTTGTCTAATGGGTAAAAAAACACAGAAAATGATGCATGTAAAACCGCAAGTCAGAGTTGCGGTTTTACTGGGGTTTAACCGACCCCTTTTACCCGACGGTTACAAAAAAAATACAAATTTCTACTCACATAAAATCGCAAGTCGCATCTGCGGTTTGAATTAAATATTATTTTTACCATAAACAGCAACTGTGAACTGCAGTTTATGTTAAATATAATATTTGATGATGCGAATATATTCTCTTATGGCCTGATCAAACCCATTCTCCACTTCTCTAGCACCTTTCACTGCCAACCGTTGTTGCTGTTTCCATAACACACCACAATAAAGAATAAAAAATGATGTTAGTGTTTTTGTACAATAAGAATATGTTATGGGACATAAGGAAATTATATTTAGATTTCTTTGAGGCTCAAAACAATACTTTACTAAGCCATAAGGATATTATATTCGCATCATAAAATATTATATTTAACATAAATCGCAGTTTGCATTTGCGGTTTATGGTAAAAATAATATTTAATTCAAACCGCAGATGCGACTTGCGGTTTTATGTGAGTAGAAATTTGTATTTTTTTTTCAAATGTTGGGTAAAGGGGGTCGGTTAAACCCCAATAAAACCGTAACTCTGACTTGCGGTTTTACAGCACAACACGGCGGTGCTGGTCAAAGACCAGTCAAACCACAATTCCCACTTGCGGTTTCATACTCGTTTTTTCACGCTGGCTTCCACGTAATCACGTTGCTGACGTGGCAACGAAACCGCAATTCGGAGTTGCGGTTTGACCGAGTCAACTACCAAAACAGACCCATGGTAATATTTTTCAAAAGAGACCCATACTTGGTAATTTTTTAAAAAAATAAACTCACTTGGGTCAATCGGCCTAAAATATTATTGACAAGGATATTCTCTTAATAGTGAATGGAAATGGAATTTTTTTATCATTTGCAAATAATTAATAAAACTATAGAATATATGAAGGGTAATTGAATAAATTTAGTGTTCAAAATTAGTGGAGTTAAGCTGAATTTAGGTTTAGTTGGACTTCATTTCGAAACAAATACTTCAAGTGCTTCATTCTCTCCAACTTGATTCTCGACCAGCACTTGAGTCAATCAAGTTCACAAATAATTGAATCTGCTTCATCGATTTAATTTACGTAAACCACATGTTAAAATAACTAATATGAATAGTATTTTAAAAAATATATATATATTTATGAATATAGCAATAGTCTAAGATAAGATAGGAGATAGCTGGAATGAAATCTGTGAATGAAAAAAAATTAGGATAATTATACGCTCGAGGAATAAATAATTTCTCCTCTATGCATAATGTAAGAATCCTGAGTTCAATCATATATAGTAGATACTTTAATAATTGTTCCTTTTATTTTAAAAAAATATTATAAATTTAATGTTAAAAAAATTATTTTATATATATATATTATAAAACTAAAGAGAGGATAGTTCGTCAACTCAGGCTTTGTTCAAACTAATTATATTTCACGAATTTTTCTATCTATATTATAGTAAATACAAATTTTATATAAAAATATGAAAAAGTAAAAAAAAAAGTGATATTAGAATATAAAACTTAAATACAACTTTAATTTCTTTATTTTTTTATTTTGGTATTTCTATTTTAAAATAAAGATATTTAATTTTGTTAAGTTAACACTAATACGAGGATGATAAGAAATATGATGATTACCCACTTGTAACGATTACAGTGGTGTAGTAATATCAATCATGGTAATAGTATTTAATAAGAATGACAAAGATAATTTCAAACTCGTCTCAAAATTGATAGGAAATCTCTTATTTGACCCGATATAAGTATGAAAAATATCATTCATCATTGTAACAAAAATGTTGTATAGAGGAAGAAAAATTCTTTTTGATAGAATGAATGCAGGTTTAGAGCATTAGAGAAAGAAAAATCAAAGCACCAGGTATCATTCTAGAAATTAATGAGTCTGAACCTATAAGCCATTCCATGTTTTAAAATAGTGTTAAAATGGCTGCTTAATGTTCAAGAAAGAAAGGATATTTATAGTAAAGAATGTGACATTATTTTTTAAGGATTCTATCCCGTAGGAATAGATCCCATTGGTATGAAGAATGGACAAAGACCCATCAAAGTTTAAAGTCAGAAACATCATTAAGATCAGCTAAGCTTGAGATACCTAAGCCACCTTCTAGGAAGGGTCTGCAATCTGAGCACCAATTGACTGCGCAAATTTTACTTTGCTTTGGATTACCCACCTAAACGAGGTTTCGAATCTATCCTTAATCATTTTGATGAGCTTGTGGAGACCATGAATATATGCAAAAAGAGTATAGCAACATTCCATTAATAACCGAATTCACCAACTACAACTGCCCATTATGGATAAGTGAGAACCTTTCCAAAAGTTGAGCTTAGTTTTAATTTGGTATGCAATTAGCATAAGATGTCTTGAAATGGAATCTTAAAAAAAAAATGAAATAAAAGGTCAACTATAGAAAAAGGTCGAATAAAATTATAAGCAGTTTTTTTTTCATATCTTCTTCATTTTTAAGAAACAATCTTGAGGTATATGGTGTAATACACAGAGTACTAATCAAAATAAATTTTATAAACAACCTTCTTATAAAACTTTTATTAATAAAATCATAGTATTATATTAAAAGATTTCACTATTTCAACATCTAAATAAGAATTATTCTCTTGGTTGCTTCTATCTTTGCTTCTATCTTACATTGAGTATTTTATACCACTATTGGTTCTATCCTTATATTAGTTCTTGAATAGATTAATTATCATGCATAGAAATATATGTAAAAGAAATAGTTAATAAAATTTAAAATTTGTAAAATAGCAATGACTTTGAAATAATAAAAGGAAACTAAAAACATCAATAATGTTAATCCCAAAAGAATATGTAAAGAGAAAAAGGTTAATAAAAAGATGTGACATACATTTTGCATTGTATTTGTATCTCCATTAAATTCATAACTAAATAAGAATTCTTTAAAAAAAAAAGGAATGGGACTTTAGATAGTATTTTATCAACAAAGACATATTGGAATGCTGAGTCTTATTTTGTTCTTTAGTTTCACATTTTTAGTTTCAAAATGAAAATTTTCTACCTTTTAAATTTTATATTATTTAGTTCTGTTATATCTTTGAAACACGCCAAACATAAATGAAAGTCATTCCAGTCTATCATGTTAACACATTGATCAGTTGGACATTGAAGCAAACAATGAAGCCACACAGGCGCAATCCCTCCCCAAAAACATGCTTCCAAGTATATTTCATCCTTGTGCAACCAAATCAAATATAACAATCTATAAGACTATAACCTCAATATTAATTATTATAATTCCTAACATTGATTTTTTTAAAATAAAAAAATGTTGGTTGATAATGTGTTAGTAAGTGTTATAAATCTCACACTTTCTCAGAAGCCTATCGTGTAAATGTGTCGATATCACTATCTCCTCAAAGGACAAACATGTTTAAACAAATCAAAACGAATATGGGTTAACAGAACATAATAGCAGCTTCACGAAGACAAAAGCTAGTAGCATGTCAACATTTATCACAAGCTCCTAGGCCTGTTTCATCTCATGCTTAGTCTATTTTATAAGACAGCTCTTGTCTTCAAATAAAACTATACAACCAATACACAAAACATTACACCACAACCTTACGTTTTAATGTCTACAACTAGATATATTTAATGTATTTGAGGGCCCTAATGAGCTGCAAGGGACACACCAAATTTCTCACTTAGATCCTTAATGTATTCCTTTCTAGCAGGATTGTCTTCCTGTGGTCGATTATATGCTGTCCATACTGGCTCACCCTTAAACAAGCGCATTAACTGCTTTTATGTACACAACAAAACAATGATTAATCAACCTAGCAAAGGCTTGAATCTAGATATATTTAAAAATTTTAAAAGCAGCATCATTTTCTTCATTCCACATCCCAAAGATGAAGCTCTAACAAGAATGCATATATGAATGTGGTTAGCATAAGACTTCTATACCTTCACATAGTTACTTGGCTCTAGGGTAAAGCGATGATAAATCCCAGCAGGTAAAATGATAAGATCACCAGCCTTGATCAAAATGCGAATCCAGCGATCATCCTTGTCTCTCACATCAAAATAGCCCCTTCCTTCCAAACAATAACGAATCTCCTCATCCTGATGAATGTGCTCAGTGTAGAAGTTCTTCAACTTCTCTTCATAATTGTCCACCTTTTCTGGACATAAATCAAGCAAATCCTACAGCATAGCCAAATATATATATATATATATATATATATTCAAGTGTCAGGAAAAAAATTCCTGATTCAATTATTGAATTAGCAAACAAAAAAAAAACACTTAAAAACGATGCCTTATTCGCCTTCAATTATTGAAATAGACTCATAAATTTAACCTCAAATTTGTCGAACTCCTAAACAGGCAAGAGTATGTTTAGTCTTATAAATACGCTACTAAATACTAACTACTAAAAGTTGGATCAACACTCAGAGCAATATAATGTACCTGCTCTGTTCTGCGTGTCCTATCCCAAGAGTGAAGAGTCACATATGCACTTCTACGTAAGTATAGGGTTTCTATGTTTGGAAGAACTTATCAATTTATATATATATATATATATATATATAACAATGACTTAAGACCTTCTTATAAGTTCTCTATAATCTATTTTAATAAATTTTGCAATCAAGTTTGTAAATAAGCTTTCATTTAATAAACGCTTATTCAATAACGATTAAGCTTTCATTTTGGAATATTTATAAATAATTTGGATCATAAGAGATATGTGTGATGTTTAGATTAGTTTATTTCACCAAAATAATTACTTTTATCAACTTTATAAAAAAAAATCAGAATTTAAGCATTCGTAAACAACAATTCAACACGCTAACCCTTACTTCTAAAAAGCAAGGTAGTGTTTGGGAAATTTAAGACTTTAGGCAATAGCACAATACTCCTCCTTCCAAAAATAAGTATTCTCTTAAATTGTTGATTTACACATACTAAAAAAAGCTAATAAATATATGAAATAGAATAATGTTATTACTAAAATAAAATTATTAGTGAAAAAAAAATATTAATATTATATTAAATAACCAAATCTAACATTTGTTTTAGAATAACTTTTTTTCAAATGGACACTTATTTTAGGGTGGAAGTAGTATAAAAGTATAAGGTGACTAAGTTGCTTGAGGAAGGAAGGAGATGATAAAAAATCATAAATTTGATCCTCATTGTTAACAAAAATTAATATTTACTAATTGTGTTGTCAATTATATTTAGTAAGTAATAAACATCTAGAAAAAATTATAATCTTTTGATATAATTCAACAACTACAACTAGAAAAAAAAAATCTATTTTTCATACAATTAAACACTATTAAAAAATTATTATAATATATTTTATTATTTAAATTAACATTTTTTAAAAACTGCGGTTTTCCAAAATTTAAGGCATCAGTCAAGGCAACTATTTTAATATCCTAAAGCTCTACAAAAACAAGAAAATCTTTACCTCAAAGAAAGAGTTTAAAGCTAAAGGTGTTTCTCCTGAAAATTTAAGCATTTTAACGCTGTTTTCAAGAAATCCCCTCTCGTTTAGAATGCTCAAACTCTTTCAACTATTAACTCAAAAAAACATTTGTATGAAAGCCCTTAAATTTCTCTGGGAGTATAATATTTGAATTCATATTCTCCTGGGAATTCTAAATACTATTCCTATGATGATTCATCAATCAATTATTAAGAGGCAGCAATAAAAGGCCCAAGCACAATCTAATTACAGAAAACAAGATAAAAGTAATTGAAAAGAAAATAAATAAATACAATATTACCATGTAGTTGTATCCCCTAGCTTCTCTAATCTTGGTCAACTCTTGATCGTTCTGGTAGATAGCTGGATTCAGGTTACAGTACAAGAGCCCCAACTCTGCAGCAAAGTCACATCAATAAGAGATTCGAACAGAAGACAGAGAGAAAGAGAGAGAGAGAGGGTCACCTGCTAATCGGTCCAATGAAACTGGTTCGTTGGGATTGCGACGGTGAGGAAGTCTTGGATCTTCATTGCTATCGTCCATCAACCATGCCTGCCAATGTCATAACACAAATTTTCATTAATAATAAAGTTCCTACACCTCCATTCCGAGAAGCCCAGAACAACTCACCTCCATCGCCATACTCTATCAGTTCCAACTCTCCAGAGGGCAATTATATATGTGCTAACTCGAGCCATACAAAAATAATAATTAAAACCACAATATATTATTGTACCACATATATTTTCTTTACCATGTCTTCTCCCGTCTCGTGACGTGTGTACGTACATGTGGCTGAGGTTTCTACCGGCAAAAAATATCTTTATTGTCGTTTATCAGATTCTTCCTTTTTGCAATTCTCCTCTTATAGCTTCATTTAATTTTATGCCAGGCATATGTTTAAAATTCCAGAATGCCACGTTTTTTATTTTACATTACATGACAAATTATATAATTCATCATATTTTTTCAGTCACTGAAAAGTATGATATTTTAAATTAAAAATTGAGATAAAAATTAAACTAGAGTTTTCAAGTAAATTCAAAGGCAGTCGCGGTCTAAAGGATGGCATTATAGCATAGCATGACACATTTATCCCATAAAATATCAATATTCAATTAAATTACTAAAGCCATTCATACCTAACAAAATTAAAATCAGTAACAATGGAGTAAAACAAATTAACATAAGAGTGAGAGAGTAGTTAGGCTTGCACAAAAGCTATTGACATTTAACAAGAGGCAGCATGATGAATTTACATATCATATTCCTGGGAAAATGGCTGCTCCTGGCTCTACATTTCAACTCATAAAACCTTAACTTCAGTAACAAGAAATTCCCGAAGGATGAAATTAGATGGCTGATATTACAAAATTGATCAGGTAAGCATGACACTCCACTATCCTAAACAAAAGAAATTTGCCCAACAGTTAAAGATACTAAAATTGACCAGTCTAAGAGCAGTCCAATTCTTGCAGTAGGCTGCTAGACGCTCTGGTCTTTTTAGTTATGCTTTCATCATCTCTCTTCAATCATCTACGACTCCCAACTCCGCACAATCTATCTAGCTTGAGTTTTAGCATTCTTGAACATCTGCAAAGACACCGAGACAATGTAAATTTACGACAGAAAAATATAATAACCTAGCATTAAGGGTGACGGTTTATCATATCTTGGTTCGTCACCACAAATATTATCCTTTGTAACTGGTCATAAAAGGTTAACATCATCTTATCAGCAATAGCCGACAAAGATCCCCTCTCTCACTGCTTGTCAGATGGCTTGCAATTCTCACATCCCTAATCTCTAAATATCAATAAAGCAAGCAAGACAATCTGATCTATTTATATTATTATTATAATAAGTGGCATTTGGTTTGAGAAAATGTTTTCTGTTTTTATTTTCTATTTTCATTTTCTGAAAATTGTTTTCATTTTCAAATTTTCAACATTTAGAAAATGTTTGTTTTTACTTGATATTTTCATTTTCAAAAAATAATATTGTTAAATTTAATCAATTTTAGCAAAAATATCATAAATATTTACACATATAGTTTAAAATAAATTTATATATTATTTTTTTATATAATTACAATATTGTTATTAAGTTTTTACAAACTGGTAGCTTTTGAAAGCACGGAAAACAACTTTTTTCTGTTTTCAGTTGTTTTTTAAAAATGTTTTCTAAATTGTAACCAAAGATATTTTCACTACTTGCAAAACAAACGCCACCATAATTTTCTGATATAATTTTAAAAACTTGAAAGCCAATTATCACATTCTTGTTAGAAAAAAATTAGGTTTAAATATCTTTTTAGTAATGTTAAATTCTGCATTTTAATTAATACCTAAATTTTCAATTTTTTAATTTTTAGTATCTAATATTTTTTAAGTTTCAAATTGATACCTCCAGTTAAGTGTTTTCTCTCATGAAGAGATAATAAGGTTGTTCTAGGGGCAAAGTTCTCATATGAGAAGAAAAGGAGAGAAGAGGTTGTGGATTCAAATCTTTCCTAACAAAACTAAAACAATTAACAACTAACATTTGTCTATAAAAGAAATGTCTTTTCTCATGACATTACTAATAAAAGTGCCACGTCATCAAGTGCACATCATCTAACATTGTTGACTAAACATCCACTTCATTTCATAACAAGTATTTCTTGCAAAAATAAAATTTTTTTCAGGTAACAATCAAAACATAAATAAATGTTAGGTACCAAAACCAAAATAATTTTATTTATGAGTAGCAAAACATATTTAAGCCAAGAAAAAGTTAATTATTAATATCATTGCATCATACATTCTTTTTCATATAATATACACTTAACTCTTATTTCGAAAATCTTTCAAATGTTATCAAGCTTTGTAAGATAGTGAAATGACTTTGTATCTAAATCAATAACTTTTAAATAATTAATAAACTAAATGAAATCCTTATGCTTTCTAAACAAAGTAAGGTAATATTAAATTAAGGTTTAAATATGTTTCATGTCCATAATATATTAATGAATTTTGAATTGAATTTCTGTAAAAAGTTTACTTACATTGGGTCTCCAATGAATTTTTTATTTATCTAAACCACTTTTTAAACATTTTAAAATAATTTAAATCCCTACAAAATTTGTGTTTTATGTAGGGAGTAAGTGATTTAGATAACACTTTAGAAACCCAAAACAAAAATAAAAATTTACTAGGGGCTCAAGACAAAACAAAAATTTTGTACATACTAAACACAACATTCACTAGTATATTAGGAACATGACACATAATAATGTGTTGCAATAATAATGATAATTAACTATTTTCTAGGCTTAGATAATTTTTTGGAACCTTTAAATTTTATTTTTTTTGTTTTGGTACCTAACATTTATTTATATTTTGATTTTGGTACTTGAAAAATGTTTATTTTTGCAAAAGGTATATGTCACGAAAATTATGTGGATGCTAGGTCAGCAATGTTAAATGAAGTGGACTTGATGATGTGGTACTTTCATTAGCAACTAACAAAACACGCTTAATATCATATACCAATTTGAAACTTAAAAAAATCTTAGGTCCTAAAAAAAAGGTAAAGTTTTTGTACTAAAATTAAAAAGTGCAATTCTATAGGTATTAAAAAAATTGAAAGCTTTTGTACTAAAATTAAAACATGCAATTTTATAGGTATTAAAAAGATATTTGAGCCAAAAAGTTACATTGTTTTGTTATTTAACAGTTCAAGAAAAGATTGAAATAACCTTTGTCATTGAGATCAATGGGAAGGGCAACTTTTAGCTGGTTGTCAGCTGAGCCACTGGAAACTAGAGGCAGTCTAGGCTGTGGTGGAGAGCTAGTACTACTGCGGCTTGAATTCCCATTTGAGGCATGGACCTTCACTGGAAGGTTCAAATACATCTCGAAGTTAGATGAATTTATCCCAGTCAATTTCTTGCTTTTCAATCTCCCCCTAACATTAAAGGCAGATTAAGAGAATAATTCAGCAGGCTGTCACTAAAACTATACATTTGTAACACAAGGGCAGGAATTGGTGTCTATAAACAAATGGCAGTTCAGTACTGCAAATACCTGTCCTTACGCTTTTCAAGATATCGCTGCAATGACATTTTTCTGCTTGCCTGACCCTCTACATCTTATGAAACACATATATCATGAATACTTAAGTTCTAAGAATTTGATGTACACAAACTAATTACAATGATTTTAAGTTTAAACAGCAACTCTCTGTACCTCTTAATGAAACTTGCAATCTAAGATGAATATTATGTCACCATGACTGTGAATGAGCGTGTCATTTAGTTGTATATCACTTACAAATTTGATATCTAACAATTTATTACAACAAAAAATCATCCTTATTCCCGTACTGATATAGTACATCAAACCCAAAAGATTTTATCATATTTCATTTTCAGATTCAGAAAGAACGAGCTCTGTTAACCAGAAATTTATGTGGAGAGGGTATACCTAGATACTTAAATGGCTGGTTAACTATGAGGTCCAGTATCTCCACACATATCTTGTATGACCATGGGATTTTTATAGGGGGTAAAAACATAATTGATGAAAGCTATCAGCACCAGTACCCATACGGCCATTCGTACATGATCAATTTAATAGTAAACAAATAGCAGCTTCCAATAGTCTACAAATGCCCCCTATTCTTATAGTAGCTTGCTTTTGTATGTATGCTAGGAGGGAGAAGGATGTACAACTAACAGTAGCAATTTATCCGCAGCATGGCAGTTAAATATACAAGAAGCTCTGGCACTCCAATTGAGACTTAAATGCAAAACTGCAGTAGAAAATTGACTCTTGGACAATAATAGCCATAACAACAAAAGTCTCTTCCATGGGCTATATATGGATCCATCAAAACCATTGTGTTCTATGTAAGAATGAAATTTGCCATGTCAAATAAAAGAAATGGGAATGACATATCAAAATTCGATATAGGAAACAGCATGGTCCAAATTCAGCCCTGTAGTTTATCAGAAATTTTAATTTTCTACTCGAAGTTTCTGTAAATTTGCCACAAAATGAACAATTAAAGTTCTAGCAGACTGAAGATTCCAATCCAAACAATTAATTATACTTACCAGCATCGCGAGCTATGCTCCCTTTCTCTCTGTATTGCAAAGGATACTCCACCATCTTATCTGTAAATTCCAACTCAGAACATCAATTATCAAATTAACAATACCACAAAAGATGCAATGTGTGGATATTAACATCTTTAGTCCCAAATTATGTAAAAGTTATTGTGCTTTAAGCAAGTTAAAGAAATTGTACTTGTTCATCTTCAAGACACAGGGACTCAAAAGTTATAAGCACTCAGTGTGAATTAGAGCATAATAATGACTGGACAGTGAACATCCAATTAGCAAAGGAACAACCAGTAACATGAAAAAGTCAATGAACATAACACTTGAAATAGTACCATAAAAAGCAACTATTACCTTGAATCCTATTTAATGATTTATTTTTTTTCATAAGACAAAGCAAGACAACTTGGCAATGTATCTTCCTTTAATAAATAAATTAAATCTGGTATTTAAGCTAATAAAAGGGCTACAATAATTTTCTATTTTTCTTCATCTGCTTATAATATGAAATCATTCCTTGAAGAATTCCAGATTAGATGCAGTGGTAACTGAAGAAGATTCAGTCCTTGCAAATCAAAATACTAGTACTTAATAGCAAAAATATGCAATCATTCAGCCTACTTGCTACCTGCATGGGCAACCTGAAGGATTGTTGTATCAACAGGAACAAGGACATCCTTTTCCATCGGCAAGTGGCAAGGCGAAGTCCAAACAGCTGCATTTCCATTTAAAGGATCATCCTGAGTTAACTGAACAGGACTAGCTGCAAGCTGCATGATTGCTTGTGCCTGCAAATCCAAATACGGTTGCATTGGAAGGTGAAATGTTATTGGATTTATGGCCAGGTATTTGTGCAAGAGGATGGATCATGACCAACCTTATCAGGTGAAACTCCATCATAGACATTCACCTTACCACAATAGAAAATTGTCATTTGCCCAAATGATCCACTAGTTGCACACCCTCTGAGACCACATTCGTAAGTAATGCTATGAGTATGAATAGACAATACATAAAAGGAACACTGACCTGCCACTAGTGACCAGTTATGTATATTTATTTAATGCAAAATGTATAGAATCTAAGCTATTTGACATTTTAGGTTACCAATCACTCTATTCACATGGAAAGTAATTATATCATGAATGTTTTGTATGCTAAATCACTATCATGGACCCATATGTAAAGAACAGGACAACAGAAGATAAACATGAATCAGTGAAGACACTTAGGTAAATCTAGAACAACTAATGGGGAAGTTAGTTAGGGACAATTGGGATATTAGTTAGTTAGTTAGAGGGGGTTAGTAAAATGCAAGGGAAGAGGCTTTGTTCTGTTTTTGTTTTCATTTTGGAAACTGAGTATTAACTTTTGAAAACAGAAATCCTTGGAGGAGATTTGGTTTTCCTTTGTTGTGTTCATTTTTAATTTTAATCAAGAAATACAATCTTTCTCTTCTTTTTTCTATTTTTCATCCAGGTCCCTAACACCTAAGTAATTATAATACTCATGCCAGCTTTCTCTTCAGCTGTGTATTATTAATTTATTACCCCTTGCTGCTGCTGAAGGCAATATTTTCTAGAGATTCCATATCAACAAAACATACAAATTCCAAGCATTTCCATGGCTAAAATCAAGGGTTGTTTGTACTCTGATTTGTTTAGAAGCTAAGAATAAGTAAACAAGTCTCCACACACAGATAAACAAAAATTAATGGATGGAAACTTCACTCTTATTTGTTTGTACTCCTTGAATCTTGAAATTCATGATATAATGTTAAACCTTAAAGAATCACTTTTACACCTAAAGAGTTTCTCTTAGTTGCTTTGACATTTGCCACATATTTAATCTGCGTGAACCTTGTCTCTAGCTCAAGAATGATATCTAAATAGAAATTTTAAGCTAAGGTAGCATGACACGTTTTTATAAAGTCAGACATGAATGGAAAACAAAAAACAAGAAGGAAGTTATAGGGATATTTAGATTTGGCAGTAGTAGATATCTTCTTCCCAACTGACTTTTTGGAATTAGATAGAAATCCTTAGTGCTTCTAGAAGGTAGTACTCTTCAATCATTCATCCCTCTCCTAACCCTGCTAAAAATACAAAGAACCCACCAATACATCCCATAAAAATCCAAACATCGAAATTAATGACCATAAACCTTTGAATCTCACCGTCAGCAAGATTCAACCGACGGTCCTGTCAAGTAGAGCTCATAAATACACCTAACATTTATAACAGGCCATAAACTGCAGGGATACACAAACTGTTTAAGGTCCTATTGGATAAACTTCTCTATAAGGTGTTATAAAAGAAGAAAATAAGAAGATAAAATGAATTGAATTTCTCCCATAAACTAACATCAACTTATACTCTTGAGATTTTGGAAAAGTTAGAACGAGAAAGCTTTTATCCACTTCTTCTATAAATTAACTTTACCGTATAGAAGAAGTTCAACTCATTTTAATTTCTTACTTTTTTTCTCCTAAAATATTTATAGAGAAATTAAGCAAACCAGAAGCTAAGATACTAGAGTAACAATTTTTCCTCCACTTTCCCCACCCAGGTAAATTACTGGATGCCAATAAACCACCGCCCATACCATCTCCGACCCCACGAAAAAAAACAATGAGCCAATTTTCCAAGTTAACGCCAAACGGGGAAAAAAAAAAGCACTTAAAAGCCTCAGTGTTGAGTGAACTCCAAAACACAGTACAAGAAACCACAGTATATCCTTCTCCCAGAAAGTATGGAAAGCAACATGAAAGATCCAACTAGGTTGGACAGGCGAAAACCTTAAAAAACGAATAAAAAAGAAGTGTGATGGTCAGGCGAGAAGAGAGAGAGAGAGAGAGAGAGAGGACAAACTTGGGGCTAGCAAGGTTGATGTTGGTGTCATTAGTGTCCGTAGGATTTTCTCCAGAAGAGGGAGATTTGTGAATGTCGTCAGAAGCATGAAAAGTGGGTTCATCAGGAGGCGGGGCGGGCTTGGGTGGAGGTTGAGTGAAATTGGCCTACAGAGGAGCAGTGTTAGGATTGAGAAGGAAGAAGAAAGAGAAAGAGAGAGTAACTCACTTGGTGGTGCATAGAAGGAGGAGGAACTGGAAGGGAATCATCGTCGGAAGGTTCGAGAAGAGCTTTGAGGGAAATGACCTGTTGGATCGCCTGGGATTTGTTCCAGGAAGGCCTGCGCATCCCTGTACGAACACGTGTCTTCTCCGTCTTAATATTAATATGGTGGTGTGGTTTTAAAAAAGGCACATCCGGATTAATGTTAATAATATAATAATAATGTGTTAGGGGAATGGAGGTTTCGGGGTGCCGGAAATCATGGAGGAAAAAAGAGGAGAGAGAGAGAGAGAGAGAGAGAGAGAGAGAGAGGGGGGGGGACCTTTTTCTTTGAGGAATCTACGACAGTCCTCGCGAGTGAGTTGAGAAATGTCATCCTCGGTGAGCTGGTTGAGGGGCTTGTCGAGGATGGATCGGAAGGTGGCGGCGGCGTTCATGGCCTCCGATTGCTGGTGGGTGGGACCATGAATTTGAAGAGAGTGAAGAGTGAGGAGTGAGGAGTGAGGAATGAGGAATGAGGAATGAGGAGTGAGGAGTGAGGAGGAGAGTGTTGGTGTTGGGTTGACAGCGTTTGGGTTTGGGGGGAAATGGGGGAAGCCTAGGGGGGGCTTTTTTAGGAGTTGGGATGAACCCTAAGCTGCCACGTATGTTTCTGTCTTAATTATTAGCAACTAATCCTTCTTATAATTATTTACATCGCTCTTCCTTATTCCTTTTGCGTGGGAGTTCGCATCTTGGGGGATTTCTCGGGTGAATAAACTGCCTTTCTCCAATTCCCCTCCGCTCCTCTCAATACCTTCCACTCTCACTCTTCTCCATTATCTTTTCAATAAAATAAATCCTTTTTGTTGCTTTCTCAATTTCATATAGTTATACAAGATTCAAAATGGATCATTTTTATAATTTAAAATTTAACAAAATAAGTATTTTTAAAGTACATATTGTTTTTATATATTGTTATAGAAGATGTTATAGATAAAATATAAAATATACCATCTTATAACATAAAAATATATAAAATAAAAATAATTTACAGAAATTAAAATTAAAAATACTACCTTATATTGAAAGCTATGATGAATAAAATGTTTTACCTCCAAAGTATAGAAACTAAAGTGAAATTCTTGAAGCAAAGTCAATAATTTACATTATAAAAATATGTTTAAGTTTTTAAACATGATTTTAGTCCAACCATTAATCGAGATAGATAAGTGATTTTGTTGTTATTCTATGGCGGTTTTGTTTCATCTATTTCATTCATATTGTTTCTGTCTATGTATTTGTTGATTATCTACATTAAAGAAAATATATATACTTTAAATAAAAATCTCACACCAAAATGTGGAACATTAAAAAAATTATTAGTTTTTATTTTAAAACCGGATAGTTATAATTAAAAATGGCATTTTCTATTTAAAAAAAGGGATGTTATAATTTTTTAAAAAAAATCAAGAAGAAAAGAGAAAAAGTTTGTAATTTTTGCTCTCACAATTTTCAAGAATTAAAATTAAAAAATTTAGATTAGAAAAAAATATAAATTTAGGAAAGTTTTTTAAGAGATGAGAAAGAAACATATGAAATATGTATATTTTGTTGGATCGGAAAGGATCATTATATTTCAAAACTCGGATTTATTTTGTTTTTTTTTTATTTCTTGCTTTCTTATCTAGAGGAACATTTTTCTGACAACTCCAAAGCAGTACCTTTATGTTACTATCAAATCTGTTTTTATTCTTTTATTCAAATTTCTCGTTTAAAACTGAAAGAAATAGAATTGACAAATGTAGTTTGAATGACAATATATTATTTTTATATACGAATTGTGGTGGAACACGATTTTGACATGTCAAATATTTTTATTATTCTGTTTAAATAAAAATATCTTTTCTCTAATCCATTACTCTCTTATAGAAAACAAAGAATAGCTATGTTTGCAAATAAAACAATAAAAGTAGAAAGTCTTAAAAACAAATACGGTAATCTATAAAATAATATAAAACCTAAATAGAAAATAAACAATAAAAAAAAGAATTGTAAAAATATCAAATAAGCAAAGAAGTAATTTCCTTAACACGATGTGAAAACGTTGCGTAGAAGAAAGTACTTTATTAGCTCACAAGTCCCACTTTTATTAACACGATTGTGATTCATTCCTGGTTTTGCCTACGACTTACGTGTAGAGGTAGTTTTCATTTTTATAACTTAGGATATGTGAATAGAATGACTAACGGGGTCTTTTTTTTTTTTCGAAAAGGGGTCTATTCGTTTACTCAACTATATAAGTAAAATTATTTCACAAGTATTCTTTTTCTTATTAACTTCACCTGAAGTGAAAAATACAAATGAAAGGAAGAAAAACAATATTGTTATATATTTATAATTAATAATATCAAACTTCTATATTTTTAAATTAATCTGTATGAATATATATATAACACACTTCTTCCAAAATATATATATATATATATATATATGTAACACACTTCTTCCAAAATAAACAGTGAAAGATTAAATTAAAATCACTTAGTTTTAAGTTATGTCTTCAATTGTGTAGTATTATCTAGGTGTTGACTTGGGATGATAATTAGATTTTTTTTTAATTGCATGGGCAAAACATCCAAACAAAAGAATTAGATTAAACCATTGGACACCATGTTATGCTAAGTCTCACAACTAAATAGTGAATAATGAATTTGGGATAACAACATATTTACTTTTCACATGACAACAACAAATGAACAAGCTTGAGCATTCTCACTTTGTTTGTAAATTTGCTCAACTAGATTAAAGTATCCATGATTAATAGCAAAATCGTCCTCTATAAATTGAATCATACTGAGAGAATATGATTCAACAATCAAATTACGAAAATCATTCTCGTATGCAACTACTAAGGTGTACAAAATGGCTAAAAGTTCAACCTTGACAACATCACTGTAGGAAATCGAATGAGAGAATACAAGAACAAACTTACCCTTACAGTCACGAAATACTCCACCAACAATCACCTTCCTTTGGGATTGGAGAATCGCAACATTATAGTTCAACTTAAATGTACCAAGGCTTGGGGTTTCCAAGCATAATGATTTCCCACTTTTGAATATTGCACCCTATAATCTTCATAAGTATATGAATTTGATTAATCTGCTTGAGCTCTATCTAAAGGGACCTCACAAGCTTGATTACCTGCTCAAACGACCAATTCTTATTGTTGAAAATGAGCTTGTTTTGTCTTCACTAAAGTATCTCTAGGATAATTCCAAACGTTTAAGTGCAAGCATTTACCTCATAATTCTTGGCTCATTTCAGGTTATCACAATCACAAAGCTAATACTTTAGGTTTTGCTGAGAAAAGAAATCAGGGATACTAGCAACACCTATTTGACTCCAAATGCTACGAGTAAAGGAGCAATCACATAAAGCATGCAACATGGTTTCTCTACCGCTACCGCATAAAAGGCAATTGAGATTTTCCATCACGTGCATACTATACCATAGGTCATTAATTGGTAAAATAGCACTCATAGCCTTCCACAGAATAGTCAAATATGTTATGGGTCATGCCCTTCCACTTCCATATTAGATCGAACAAAAGAGTTGTAAAGGAATTAGTCTAATCCACCAAGCTCTAATATGCCACTTTAGTAGAGAATTGATCCTCCCAAATACTCCCCCAACAGGAGCTTGCATCACCCATATCTCCTTTAAAGGGATCAATCTTGCAGACATCGTTCACTACCTTTGTTGGAAGAGGTTCAACCAATATGTGCTTGTCCTAAGACCCAACAATATCCATAAAAGAAATAGACCTCATCAGCTCTTCTAGTTACAGTTCTATTAGTGCACCAATCTACCAGAAGTCATTGCCCTCAAGCACCTAGTTATCAAGCCAGAAATCAATGTCCATCCATTTCCCAACTATTAGATCACATTTTTCTTCACAATCAATTATGCCCCTCTAATGCCTTTCCAGAAGTTGGTGCATTACCTTCGAGTATTAGTTGTAAGCTTGGCCTTCTACTACACTTGTACTTGACCCAAATGATTGAACCCATAGAACATGCCTTTTATTAAGTAAATGTGACCTGAACTTTGGAAAAAGGACTAGGTTCACATTTTTTCTTTTATGCATCCTTAGGCCTTTACCTGTTTCGGTGTGCACAACTTTCCTAGCTAATCCAATGAGTTTTCTTCATTGTACCATATTCTCCCCAAATAAAATCTTTGCATTTCTTATCAATTGTATTACAAACAGATGTAGGTAAGATAAAGTTTGCATAATATAAGTATGAAACACTTGCAAAACATATTTGGTTAACATTAGTCGTCTAACAAAGAACAACGTATTGTATTTCCAAAATCTTAGACTTTGCTAAACTTTATCAATAATAAACTTATAAGACTGACTTGAGACATGATCATGATGAATCAGAACTCCCAAATATTTTATGAGGTTATGTGTCTACTAAAAGCCCAACTTTCTATATATTTACTCTTGGCATTGCCTAGCTACATTAGCAGAGAACATAACCTGTGTTTTGTTTTGCTGATTTTCTTGCCCGAGCTACTGCAAAATGTTATTGATCACATCAACTTGATTGAGGGAGCTTTTGACAAAAAGCTAAAAGTCATTTGCAACTGCTAGTTAGGAAAGCTTTGGGTTGTCCCTAGACAGATAGGTGGGTTTTCATAAATTATGATTGGCCACCAACTAAATCAAGTAAAAAAGCCACTCAAGATAGAGAACAAAAAGGTATATTTTCGACGCTACTCCTTTGAGGAATAAAACTGCTCTAGCAGGGGGTGAATCAACTTTTCTATCATCGTATGCAATCTCATGGCTAGAACTTTTGTAAGTGTCTTGTGTGAAACATTACAAAGGCTAATTGGTCGCAAGTGTTTTATTTAGGTAATTAACTCTACCTTGGGCATGAGCATTATGAGCTGAAGTTTATCAACTATATCTTCATTGGGTCCACAACAACATCTTCAATCATCTTGTAGAAGGACTCGCCTACAATATTTCTATTACTTCAATCATCTTGCAATTCATCTTCCCCTAAAGCTTTAAAATTTCCCATAGAGAACAAAGTGTTCTTGATTTCCACCTTTGATATTGATTATGAAATATGGCCAGCTCCTTAGTTGATAGTGCTAGAGAAGTGTCATGCACACCTAGAGACACTTAGTGATGTGTTTGCGAGTACAAATTTGTATAGAAAAAGGTTATTGTACCAGACCTGAGTATTCGGTCTAAACAGGAGTGTTCACCCTGAGTATTCGACCTTAAATAGGAGTACTCAACTTGAGTGTTCGACCCTCAGCAGAAGTTTTCGACCTTTGGTCCCCACCAAAGGCCAAATATGGTTTTACCACAATAAGAAGGACAAACAACAATAAATAAGAGGGTTAATCAGCTTAATATTAATTATTATACTTAACATGAGTTTAATGTCGTATTACCTAATTCCCAACTTATTAGGCAAGAACAATAAGTAAAAGCTCAATCCAATACTATAAATAAGTAACAGATATTGAGGTAAAAAATAAGATATTTTTAAGATTACTATTCATTATTCTAGAACAAACACTGCCTAGCTTGAAAGTCAAAGTACATTTTACAGGTACTCTCCCTTTGGAAAGGATATCGAAAACTCAATAACCTCAAAGATTTGAAGGTATTTGTGACCACTACAGAAATACAGGTACAGATACAAGCTATTTTAGATCTTTGAGGTTCCTAATCAGCTAACCTAATTACCCCTCTGAGTATTGTAGAGCATCAACTTGGTTTTTTCTCTTACGAATGATTATGACAATGTAAATCTTAGACCACTTAATCAAGAGATACAAATTTTTACTGTTTGTGTCAACCAATATTATATATATATATATATATATATATATATATATATACATGAATTAAATAAGGATAATAAAATTAAAAATATTAGTAAAATTAAAATATAATATTTTATTTACTAATATTTTTTATTTATTAAATAGTATTATTTTATATATACTTTTTACTGTATTTCACTTCAATTAATTGAAAATATTACTCTGTTGTCTTTCTCTTTCTTTATTTTTTTTTTATAGTAAATTATGATCCTAAAAATATAGAAGTTTACATTTAGTCTATTGGGTTGCATAGAAAATAAAAAAAAATGTAAAATTACTAGCTTAGAAAATGAGGAAAAAACATTTCTCTATTTTTTGGTATAAAAGATAGTAATAAGAAAGGTGGTCAATAATTAGTGGATTTTACATTTTTCATTTCTACTTAACATATATATATATATGCATGAAAAGTAACAAAAATGTAAAGAAAATTGGTGATTCTAAAATTATCATATTTGGAGCGGTCAAATATATAAAAGATCATAAAAAACTTTAATTTTTATTATTTGGTTAAAAAATAATCACTTTAAATTCATATAAATAAAGTATCTCATAAATCAAGAGTTTGAAATATAAAATTAATATATAAAGTTAAATATTTATATATCGTTAATTTTGTTGAAATAAAAAAAAAACTATAAAAATATACAATGAGATTTATCAAATAAAGCGAACAACAAACCCTATTTTGTTAAAACAAAAGCAATCGATAAATGTACGAGTAATTTTGCATTTGCAACTAGTTTTATTTTTTATTTTTTTATTTTCATATTAATTTTTTTCAACTAAATAACTTTAATCTCATTATATTTAATCTCTTTTTCTTTCATTTTTTATCATACTTTTCCTTTTCATTTCATGCAACCAAAAAGAGTTTTTGATCTCCAAAGAAAATAATTTTTCAGACAAATTATTTCCTAATAATTCTGTTATTGTACAAGTTAATCGTAAAATATTTTAGATTTTCTTTTAAATATTTTAATTAAAGTGTTATGTAAAATATTTTATGGATTAACCTACACAACATCAAATTATTAAAAACTAATTGTTATAATCTAAATGTTTTTAAGTAAATGTTATTACTTATATTTTTATACCACAATAGATATTTACTTTTATTTTAATTATTATTATTTTTTGGAAACCAAAATCACGTAACTCCATGTACTGTAGCACATATTATTGTGCAATGAAAAAAAAATGTAAGATATGCAAGTTATTTATCTGATGGTGTGTCTTTCTTGTCATTGAAAGTAAGCTTATGGGTGTGTGTAAGGGGAAAATAGGTATGGTTGAAATTTAGTTTCATTGGTCTTGTTATATTAAGATTTTAAAAACTTTTTGTCTCACGTTTTTTCTTTAAAAAAAGATATATGTGATTATTGAGATTGGGTTTGGAAGGGAAGGGATAAAAATGAATGAAAATGTGAAAAATGAGATAAAAAATTAAATAATTTATTTGAGATAAAAGGTTAAATTAAATAATAAAATAAAAATTATTATTTTACATAGCACTTTCATCGGGAGAGGTGAAAATTTGAAAGTTTCAGTTATAAATTTCCCAAGAAATTCAAATAGCAGATTTGATGAAAAACGAAATCATAAGGAGTGGATCTCCTCGGGGTGAGGGAAGGTTTTGAGATGTACTGGTTCCACTGTGTCGTCCTCAATGTCACGTCGTAATCTTCCTTCCCGACGCTTATGATGTTATCACTTCGTTTTCGTTATCATACTTTTATTTCTATTCACTTTTTCATTAAATATGAAAAAATAATGTTTCCTTCTTCTTCTGTCTATCTGGTCATCTTTAATACATAGTCTCCAAGAGAAATCATTTTTAAAAGATCTACTTTAAAGTGTTATTTGCAATTTGTGACACTTGTACAAGATCCTGAGATTTATAAAATATAAATAAAATATGCTTCCTGATTTTTTTTTAATTAATATACATACATCTAATCTCCTAACTATGCATTATTTAATTTTATATTTTGTCTCGTGACTGTTGAAGTATTTTATAGGTTTTAATTATTTGTTAGCAATTTAACCTTTGTCCTATTTTATAGTTATAATATTTTAAATATTAAAAAATTTATTTAGTCATCTATATAAATAAGTTAATTGATGAAATATTTTTTTTTCACAACTTCTTTTATTCTTATTTTCATTTGTTCTCAATTTTATTTATTTTTAATTTACTTTTTAAGATAAATTTAATATTTTATCAAAAAATAAATTATAAATAAAATTTAAATAATTGACTTCATTGTAAGACTTATATAAAATAATATAAGATCTTTCATTTAATAGAAAAGATTTTACAATAGGTTACATTATAGAAAAAAGGATTGTAAAGATCCTAAATTAGATTTGAGGATAAATATGCCCTAAAAGTGTTCAGTATAACTTTGTTTTAAGTTTCATTTTTTGTGGTTCACAGTTTCTATTTTTTATTTTGAAAATAAAAGATATTTGACAAAAATAGTTTTGATATTTCTTAATTATTTTTTAAATAGTTTTCATCGAATTTAAAAAAATAATAAAATTTAATTTTTTATATTTTTATTTTTGTTTTTAATCAAATTCACTACGTTGTCTGTCACCTACCACTATTTTTACCTTCAACCAATAGTTACTTACCACTATCTTAAACATGCATCATTTACAAACTATTCTTTTTAAGTTATATAAAACTGATTTTTTATTTTTTTAAAATATACTCATATTATAATAAACGAAGAAATATACAAATTATTTTGAATAAGAAAACATATCTCATATATAAGTTATAATGCTTTAAAGTAAACATTCAAGTTGTATATTAAAAGTGATTCTATGTTATTTAATAAAAATTTAAATAAATTTTTCATGCTCGAGAAATATAACAATTTTGGCTAAAGTTCCTTAAAAAAATACTTTTTGTTAAAATTTCTGTAAAATGTTTTTATTAATTGAAGTTCTTACTACCAAAAAATATAGTTACTTAAGCGATTTTGATCATCCATTATGTTGTTTATATATATATATAATAACATTTTCGGTTTCTAAGAACTTTTAATCAACTATTACCAACTGTCACCTCAAGAGTCTTCATTTCCGGCACTAACTGTCACCTCTAATTATTTTTTGTCATTTTTTGTTTCTAAGGAGCAAAGATTTTAGTGTGGTTAAGATTAGAGACAATGTTTTAAATTGGAAGCCAAAAAATGTTTTTTTAAAAAATTAAAAGAAAACTATATTTTAATTTTATAAATTTGGATAGGGGTGTTCATAGATGTGGATTGATCCATGAATTCAAACCGATTTATAAACTAATCTAAACATAATCAGATCAAATCCAATCCAATACAATTAAACCTGACCATGGACGGATCATATCACAATTTTGAACTTTGAAAATCTATATATTCATAAATTGATAAATTCAATTTAAGTTTTAATATTTTTATTATATATCTACACATAAAGAGTGTAAATAGAAATTGGTAATATAATTGAAAATTTAAATATTATTTAAAAACTAAAATTGGAAATGTAATACTGCGAATTATTAAATTTAATTGTTTTTATCTTTTTAAGATTTACACTTTATAATTTATAGACTACGTTTACATGTAATTTTACTAATAAGTTACTTTGAAAAAATAATGTATGCTTTAATATTTTGTTTATAAATTTTTGTGTTTATTATTTTATTTCTTATGTTTTATAGAAAACAAAATAGTTTTTAAAACATTTCTTTATAAATCGTGAATCCAATTTTACTTGCTTTTAATTAGATTAAATCGGATCGCTATTTTTTTACTTTATTTTTTTTTACAAATTTGACATTTTATCTCAAATTTGATTCAATATGATATGTGAACACCCTTAAATTTGAAAACCGAAACTATAAACTACCCAAATGTGATTAAGATAATCGTTGAAGTTCTGAAAGTGAAATTTTATGCTGGATAAAAATAAATAACAATTGTTGAATATGTCATCTATTGACTCTTTTGAATACCCAACAGCAATTATTATTTTTAACCTCGAAATAATAAATTATGTATTGTTTATCTTTGTATCTCTCTATAGCGTGCTTAGGACACATGTTAACTGTTATTAAAATCTGGTTTCTAATTACAACTGTGAATGTATTTATTATTTGAAATAATGACTACATTTAAAAATATTAAATATGATTTTAAATATTAATTTACTTTCATTTTTTAACACTATTTTTTTCACTTCTACCATTTTTTTATCATTACTATTACTGTCGTCACCACTATTATCAGCACCATCACAATCCCACCACCTCCACAATGGTGATAACGACAATGATAATAAAGGTGGTGGTGAAAATAAAAGAAGATAAAAACAAAAAAAGATAATATTAAAAATATAATTAAATTAGTATTTAAATTCAAATTTAATATCTTTTAAATATAATTACTCTCTCACATGATAAATACATTTATATTTGTATTAGAAAGAAATTTTTTATGATCGATAAGTGCGTATTGGAGAAAACACCCACCCGTTTAGTCTTACAACAAATTTAGTTATAATCCTTGGAAGAAGAAAAATATTTTTAAGTCTTTCATTTATGGGAAATAAAGACTATGTTTATAACTTTATAATACACATTTCTACAAAGGAGAGGGACCAAAAGGATACGGCATATGGTTAAGAGAAATCATTATTTTTATTTTGATAATATACGTAAGATAATCCATGGAAGTTAGAAGTCGTCGGCGAGGGTATGAAATGTAGTGTGAAGTGGTCATAAGAAGTAATAGTGTGATTTACTTTCTTGAAAGATGTACTTCCCCGAGTCCACAATTAGACCCAGAAGCTCAATGGGCCCATTATTAGGACCATCATACATGCAGGGCCTCACTTTGCACTCATCTAACCCTGTCAACAGGGAAACCAACCTACACACCATTTATTGCACTTGCTTATACCAAGCTCCTCTCTCACCATAAATTTTCTTTTCTCAAAGTTCTTCTATTACCATTTATTGGAAATTACTACTTTTTTATGAGAAATATAATTAATTAATAAATTAATTTTGTTGTAGTTTGTGAGTGATGAAGCAAACAAAAGTGAAATGTCATATTATCCTTTATCACTCTTCTATCTCATTTGGTGAATACGAACGAGGAAAGCAAAATCCAGAAGACGAGGCAGCTAAGTATTGTTGGTCCTAAATCATACAACGTGACATGCAAGGCCATATGCTTTTATTAAATTTCACTTGTGGCTTCTGGAACTGGAACTGGAACTGGAACTGTGGTAGCTTTATCATAGGCCTGCTGCACCTACATAAAGATACATATCACCTTTTTACTTTTTATATATGATGAAAAATAATGCTAACTCATTCTTGGGTGTTCTACCTTCATCGGTTAAGAAGCTAAAATTATTTATTTATATATATATATATATATATATATATACTGAGATAGTAAAATTATACTCTTTTAAATTATGTGTAATAAAAGCAGAGGTTAACAAAATAGTTTAACAATAAGAGGGGGAGTAGTTTGAAAATGAATTTGGTTGAGAGTAATTAATGAAGTTATAAATGAGTGGTGAATTAAAGAGTTAAGAGGATTGAGGTAGAATAGAAAAGAGAGGGAGAAAATGAAATAATGGTTGGTATGGGTTTGAGAGAAAGGTAGAGATGTTGGTCCCGTACGAGACAGAACCCTGTGCATACTCCTTACACGTACACATTCACACGGGTGCTGTTGCCATCGACCTGCACAGTGCACACCCTTTCTCACTTTTCCTTTTCTCTCTATTACATCAACCTCTCTACCCTACCCGCGCCTTTCCTCTACCTACTTACCCTACATTCCTATTTCATTTTAACATTTTGTTTTAATATTAAAAACTAATAAAGAAAATTAATGTAAGCCTTAAGACATTGCTTAGGAAGCTATAACAAAATTCTGATTGTCTCACCTAGGATTATTAATGAAAACTTTCTCTTTTTTCTTTTTCCACCGGTATTATAGGTATGGTCAGTACTTACTATTTTCCATTTAGATTTGGAATTTTACGCATTATAAAACAATAATTATAAAACGATACCTACAATACTAAATTTTTCTTTAATATTTTCACATTATTTAATCTTCTTAGCGCACTAATTAACTAGTTAACATGATTTTTTATTTAAAATTATTTACGTATACTTAAAAAATAAAAATTCATAGGAAAATATAACTCTACACATTCTAATAAAAGAAATTTCTCCTTTTTTATATTTTAAGTGGCTTTAGCATTCCCCATAAAATTTAATTGAGATTTAACAAGGGGATTTAAAAGGGAGATGTTTAGAAAAGAGGGATTTAAGATGGATGGAAATTGTATGAGTACTACAAGAAAGTATGTTATTAGAATGTGATTCACCCAAAAACTTAGTATAATGTACATTTACAGTAAAATTTATAATAACCCGTTTAACATCCCATTTTTTTAGAAAATAATATCTTAAAAAAATATAATTTATATTAACAGGCTTAAATTAATTTATTATTTGTGTTTATTAAAATAGATTGAGGATTGATTTTATAAAATAAATGTGAGTGTAAATAGTAAGAGATATTAAGTTTGAGTTTGATTTTAGAATATCAACAAAAGGTTAAGTTAGAGGAAAATTAGGGATCTCAGTGTTACATTTTAGTTCACGTTTCTAATTCTAAAGGTGAGAGGGAAAGTTGCATAGAAAACCTTGTCAAGAGAGTTTCCTCTACAAAGGTAGTATATGATGTTATCTCACATGTGTAAATGGTAAGAAAGGTGAAAGGGAAAGTTGTAGTGTAAATAGTAATAAATTATCTCACATGTGACATGTGTAAGGAAATGGGTAATGAAGCGATCTCTAAACTTCAATAGGTTTATGTATGTCTGAAAAGTTATGAACACTCACAGTAAGTGTTGATAATACGTTTTTGTTCGTGATTATGTAGATATATTGTTCATCTCAATTATAATTATAGTTTTGTATTCGAATAACAAGAATATTTTGGTTTTTCTAACTCCTCGGTATTTGGCATTCATAAATATAACTAATGAAGATTTATATTGATTTTGTTGGATTGATGGCTTTGAGGTTATCATTGTTCAATTATAGTTTGGTTTATTGGTTTATTAGTGTATTCAACATGTTTTTATAGTATCATGAATTATGGGATAAAATAGTCTATTTATAATGATTACATTAGCATTGAGGTGTTCTCTTTTTATACCTTAAAAGTTAGAAATTGTAACGTATGTTTGTGCTAATCCACTAGACGATTAGAGTAATGTCTTTTCGGTTTCTTGTGATTAGTTATAAAAATTGGATTAGTTGGAATGAAGTTATCCTTGATTTATCATTGTTTTATATTTGTTTTATCTAAAGAATTGATTGAAAATGATTTGATTTTAATTTCATAATGTAGAGTGTGCTTTGAAGGACTAAGCAAACCTTAGGAGAGAGAAACAATAAAAAATTGTAATGCTTATGTACTATCAGTGTTCATGATCTTCGGATGAGAAAATCGATAGGAAAATGATATAATTTAAGAAAGTGATCTTCATGAAAGTTATAGTCCTAGATGTTATCTAACTAATGCCATTGGTTTCACCCTAAAAAGATACATAGAACTCAAGTTATGATTAGATTAGTGAATAAAGATTGAACTACTAGAATTAAGCGTATTTTACAATCAATGTTCATGATTTTCGAATGAGAAAATTGATAGGAAAATGATTCAATTTGAGAAAGTGATACTCATGAAAGTTGTATACCTAGATGTTATCTAACTAATAAAGTTTATTTCATCCCAAAATGATATCTAGATCTCAAGTTATGATCTAATTAGTGACTAAATGTCGAATTGTAAGTATTAAGTAATGAATTCATGTTTTCTCTAAGTTTTAACATAGTAAACATTTATTTTAGCTCTTAAGGTCAACATAAGAGTTGTACATGAATGCTCTAACTTTTAAACTAGAAAAGAAATTGTATTTATACTCCACAAAGGTCATAGAGACTTATTAGAAAATGAGTGAGAAAATCTTCAAAACTTAGACAATGTTATGGTGAGCTATGAATGTAATAATCCTACGTGTAAATGTGAGAAAGTGAATATATTCAATGTTATAAATGATATTTTGTTCATAATAATATGTGCTTTGGATAATTTATGTTGAAGAGCTTGTTTGCACTAAGAGTTAAGTCTAAGTTGTTGCTTAGTAGTGTGTGAACTTTGAATTACTTGATCATTTATGAAGTCTAAACTTTGTCTAGCAGTGCTCAAGTCTTTTTTGCATAGCCATATGTTTAGATGTGTGATATATCTTATAATTATTAGTGTTATGGATAATTGAATATTTGAAAGTTATTTGAGATGTGTGAATTTAGGATTTGTTTCAATGTGTGATATTCATTAATTTCAATTGGATGCATAATATGTTGACAAAGTTGGTCAGAGTGTGTCTGGCGAGATTCTATCACAACTACAGTTAGGAATGAAGTGTGATGACATGATTAAATGTTTAAATTATGATTTATGTTGTGGATGACATGACGTATGAACATAACAATCGAAGAAGTTTTGTAAGGATCGTCCATTGTGTGGTGTTCTGGACAAGTCTTATTGGGTTGTTTTGCATTGCACAGTTGTACCTATGTGTTATTGATGTAGAAGATGACCGTTTCGAGCGTGTACATGAGAAATCATGCATGAGCATCATTAACATGAATGTATTTATATGTGTGGACGTGTAATCTTTGTCATCGGTGTAGAATGATTTTATATGTATTTGTTGTACTTTAGTTTATTGTTCATTCTCTTTATATGTGCCTTAACATACTTGAGACGTATTCTCACCCCTTGTTGCTTGTTATTGCATTTTGTTTAGACTGAATGCCACTTTCATATGAGCAAGATCTTGATGATATTGTGGGTGATGAAACTTTGACTTTTCTTTACCTCTTTTTGTTGGGCTGATATGATTAGGTGTGACATTGGACTCGAGAGAATAAATTAATAGTTTTTGTTATGTATATGAATCATTAAAGTTTCATTATGAGTTTTATTAATTGAGAATTTGGTAAAGACAATTTTTAAAGTATAACATGTTTACTTATATGTTTACACTTTGTTATATCATAGTTTTGGAAAATAAATGTATATTGAGTAATGTGAATCCTTTTACCTAAATGTTGAGTCTAAGATTTAAATGTCAAATATCTATATTATTTTGTAATTAAAGAATAAAGTATTTAGGGTAGAAGAGTGTCATAGACCAAACATTTCACTGTAATTATTCGGTCGACATACAATGGGTTATCGACACCCACTATAATGCTCAGTATATGCAATGGATATTATAGTGAGCTAAACCCACTATAATACAATGGGCATTGAACCCACTGTAGGTAGCCCATTATATTACAGTGCACTAAATCCACTATATCATAATGGGCATAACAAGTCCATTATATTATAATGGGGCTAAACATATTATAAAAAACTCACTGTATTATAGAGGGTTTGACCCACTATAATTGAACCTTTTTTAAATTATTATTTTAAATTTCTAAATTTATAATATTAAACGAAACCTGTGTATAATATTCAATTTTAAATACAACAATAAAAAGAAAAACATGAATATTTTATAAAAGGTTTTAAGCGAAGAACATAATCATTTGAATACAAATTGATAAAGTTCCATGATTCCTAAAAGTACTATGTCACATTAATAAAAGTTTCAAAGTTTTTACAAATAATATGAAACTGCAGACATTAAATATAATAGCCAAAAGGTTATGTGAATTGAACAATCTTCAAATTAGATTTGATTTCCCATTCAACCTCCCTGGAGTGAATTTCTTGACAAACTTCAACTTTGCTTTCAATGTGTTGGGATCAGTAGTATACCTTGGTTAATTTAGCCTTTTGATGCAAGTCAAAATTTACATGGCAATGAAGGTTTTAAAAAGGAATGGAAAAAACACTTGTTATAATAAACCATTTACTCAAAGCTTTACACTCACAAGTAATAACTAAATATTATTAAGCAAAAAAAAAAAATTCTACTACACTTGTGATATTTTTTGTAAAACAATGTAAAAAATAAAATAAATACAATTCAACACTACGCTACATTTAGCATGAAGTTTTCCTTTTATTAAATCACTCCCATTGAAACAAATTTCATGACTTTCTCACCCTTATTCCTTATCAATCATCTAGTATAATTTGAAAATTTTTAAACTCAAAATCAAACTTCAACATTCATAGTTAATATTTTCACTTCCGATGTTTTAAAAACTATACAAGATATTAAAAATATCACATGTAATTCATTGGTTTCACTATAATTAAACAAAATTAAATTAGTAATAATTAAATCCAATTTCCATACATTCAAAACATCATGCTCACTAGACACACAAGTCCAAAATCATTTGATGAGCAACAAATGAGCTTATAATTAGCTTTCTTTCCTTTTTAGTTTCCTAGTACATACAGGGAAACCTTGCCAATTTTTTTTATACGAATACATAGCCGATTAACACTAGTAAATGAATAAAATGTAATTTTATGAGCCATAAATAGTTGAAAATTGAAGACATATAAGCATAAATAAAGCATATTAACATATCAAACAATATAATAAAGGATCATTCAAAGGAATAAATAACAAATATCTACATATCAGTCAACACCAACTAAGGATCAACAACAGATTCAAAGAACATTCAAACGCAACACTAAAGCCATAAGTTGGGTGTGTACATGATACACTATTTTGAAGTACATTAGTTTTAGTTTATTTGATATCAAATTTCATCGAGGTGTTAAAGCTATGTAGGAAAATAATTTCAAGATTATTCACACACACACATATATATAAAATTGAAAAGCAAAACAATGGTTCTTGATGCCATTTTTAATGGATAGAGCCAATCAAGCCATGCCCTACTATAATGTAACATGAACCAAAGGATACCAAATTGAACGACAACTACTTATCAACAATAGATATATAGTAGACAAACACTAAACAATAGTGAATGTCAGGTTAATATTATTATCACAAGTTTAAATCTCCTACTAAAGAGAGAGTGACATTGTAGAGCAAGGAATTTTGATTTCTAGCTACTACTCTTGTTACTAAAATCTTTCAACCCTTTATTTTTTACACCTAATGATTAAGGAACAATACATTACATAAGAATTATATATGCTAAAATAGTGTATTAGTTAACCTACTCGTGTAGCTGAAAACCAAACTCAAAGTTGTTATTATTTCTTATTTCCCATATTTTAATTCAAGCATTCATGTAAGAGTTGACAAAAAAATAAAACACCAATTCCATAATGGATTTTAATTAGGAAGAAGGAATTGTGAAATATAAGAATACTACTAAGGTAGAAAAATCAAAATAATTTTAACTAAATAATTTATGTATCTAAAATATGAATATGAAAATTGTGATACGTTCGATAAGTAAGCTGGAATTTTCATTCAATAGGAGATTGGATACAGAAGTACAAGTATAAGATCTTTAAACGTACTAATCTTAGCCAATACTTGTAACAATTAATTATCATCTCATGCGGAAATAGAATTATTCTCTTTAAATTATTATGAAATAAATGAATTTTCTCCATTACTGGACAAAATTAAGTAGGTAAAGAATCAATAACCATCTTCTTCCATAGAACTCTTACGAAGCAATTACACAATTTTGAATGTGAATAATTCAAAGTAAAATTGGAAGTAGATTACAACAAAATTTAGTGTCTAAAAAAATCCATAGGATAAAAAGCTAAGGCAAACAAACTTAAAAGTAACACATGCATATCCTGATTCAGAACAAACAAAAAATGTCTCATATTTTAAGCAACAATGTCTAGTTAATACCAATCAATTAATATTCTGGTTTAGCACAAAACAAATACAATAACAATAAAACAAACAAACACATGAACTTTAAAATGCAATAAACTACTAAAACCTTCACCCCTAATGTCCAATTTACATTAATCAATTTTAGAATCATAAATAAACTCATCCATGTCAAACCCTGATACTAATTAAAATTAATTTCCATTCTTTTTTCCTTTACGCTCCATTAAAAAATACAAAAACCCTACATACTTCATGCAAATTCCAATTCAGTCAACTCAAATAATCACAATTTATTATTCAATTTCACTCAACTAATCAAATTGTAAACCTAGAAAAATCCAAGATAAAAAGTGTTTGAACTTCATCGCACAAGTGCTTGTCACCATGTAGATGTCCGTTGTAGTTGGTTTGCACATGAGCTTCAATGTCATAAACAACAATGATGGTGCCACATCATTAGAGGTAGTTGCGTCATTGAAGGAAAAAATAGGTAGGGTCTTGGTATTTTGGAGGACGCGAGCTCATCGATCTAAACACACGTGCTTGTGAAGATCAAAGGAACTTGCTGGAGTTTGATGGATCTTCGTGTCCTTGTTGAAGATTCGTCCTAGGCGAAGCTTCAAAGTGACTTGAGCAATAAAAGAGCCAATACACGTCTTCAAGGAACTTCTACCCACTTTAAATGAATTTCGGATCTGAAAATGAAGTTTAAGTTTCTTTTGAAAACAAAAAGTTTATTACAGTGAGCTTAAACCACTCTAAATGGTCAATGTAATGTTGTCGTCAACTTAGAATTTGGTAAAGTTATTACAGTAGGCTACTAAGCCTACTGTAAACCCACAATAATTAAGTTCTAAATTCTCACTATAACTAATTACCAATTTACAGTGGACTTGGTCCACTATAATTTTTTTTTTAATTTTAGTGGGCAAAACTCACAGTAATGTAGGCCATTATAATACTTCTTAATTTTAAATCTATTTTAAAAAATAATATTTAATCTCATTATAGTGGGATAAACTATTTTATAGTGGTTAGTCCCACGGTAAAGGCATTAGTGTATTATAGTGGGCTACTTAGTGTAAGCCCACTGTATTAGAGTGGACTTCTTGACCCACTAAAAATAGTCTACTGTAATAACTAGTTTTCTTGTAGTGAAAGAGAAACTTGGAAAAAGAACTTGTTAAAATGGGCATTGTAAAAAGAAGTTGTTAAAATTCAAAGGATCCACCATATTTTATTTCCTCCAATTTTTGTTATGCTTTTTAGTAATGAAGACAAAAGTATTGTTTAAAAAATAAATAATATTTTTATAATTATTTTATATAAAATAATAAATACTTTTTATTAAAATTAAAAATTGTAAAATAAATTTATTGATTAAATATTTCATATATATAATTTATATTTTGTTTTTCTATACTCATTCAAATAAGCGGAAAGAAAATTATTCCTTAATTTTCTTATTTTTATCTACTTAAACAACATATCTTTATCATTCTAAAGTAGCGAAAATAGATCCCCTAATTTGCAAGAATCTATATGAGTAACAACAAAATACACAACAATAGTAAATCACTAAAATCACAAAATAGGACACCAAAATTTTAAAGTGAAAAATCCGTCAAAGTAAGGGTAAAAACCATGGGTCATCTAGACAAAAAAAATAGTTTCACTATTATCAATAAAGAGTTCAAGAAAGTCCCAATCAAGTGCACAAATCAATGCTAACACCTAGCCAAACAATAAAGCAATAAAGCTTACAAAATAGAAAACAAGGAATATGAAAAACCTCAAAAACATTGTTGTTGTGCAAACTGAATATCTGTCAACTTATACCCCATTTCAATGATCAGAATGAAGAACCAGATGTTTTTAACTTGTTATCCGAAATCAACTGATCCAAAGGTGAATGAATTTGCAATAGTGAATCTACGGTTACAACTCTATGTAAAAACGAGAATGACATTCTCTCTCTTATTTTCTTTCAGGCTACTTGTGTATTTATCTAACTAATGAGTTTTTCTCTCTGTTTACTCCTATTTAGAAACATCTTCTCTTAAAGTTAAGTGAGACATCAGGTGACCTTCTCAATTTAGATATTTTCTCCAAATAGAAAGGAGTCTAATACCACCACCTAACATTTTTATCTTCTCTATTTCATTCTTTTCCAATTCATTCTTAATCCAAACAAAAACGCTTGCATTAATTTATGTAAAATTATTTCAACTTCATTGTGGATTTTAATTTAAATTTTAAGTGACTGTATTAAAGAAAGTATTTTCCTATACATCTATAATAAGACTATGTTTAACAACAAAATTTAGACAATTTGGTTGTTTGTGTAGGTTGCAAGTTTTTGACATATTTGTGAGGCAAGAAACGGTTTAGTCTTCTAGAATACAAGACCTAATTTTCATGCTATTGTTTTAGCTGTCCAGTTTAGTACTTGGGAATGGTGCAGGGTAGCTCAACTAACTCCTTATAGTTTTGCTGAGTGAGTGATGAATCCATATTTTTGGATTCATTGATGTAAGTGTGTCTTTATCTCTTTTTATTTAACTTAGCCTCTAGAAATGTGGGTGGACCTCTGTATTTATAAATGGAAGACATCTCTTGTTTTCATTTTGACATTTTTAATATAATATTTGACTTATAAAAAGAAGAAAGAAAAGACTATGTTTAACAAAAGATGTTGTTTATAAAAAAAATATTTTGTTTTCTAATAAGTTTCTCATTATCATTGTTATAGACACAAAAAAATATCGTAAGGTTGAAAAAATTTATTTAATAATTTCTCATTTTTCCATATCTGTCTTAATATTACAGATCAATTAGTTTAAATTAAAAAAAAATATTTATAATTTTTTAAAAGCAGATAGAAATTGCTTAAAATAAATATTTTTTTAGGAAATGCAAGTAACTGCTTATTTAATTAAAAAACAATTTCTAAAAAATCTTAAACAAAGGGTTCTATAATATGGATTAAAAATGTAATTGTTTTTTAAATTAATTGAAGTTAGTTCATTAAGCTTCCTTATTTATTACTAACATTGATAGATATAAATGTTCCTCTCTCTTTAATGAAGAGTAATTGGAAAAGAAACAGAAAATATTCTGTTGAAGTTTGAAAATGATAGATAATTTGATTAAAAATTTCTTGCAAATTGACAGACAAAAAGAAACGAAACTGAAACTGAAACTGCTTGTTTGGTTTTATAGTGTCTTCAACTTAGCAAATCATTTGGTTTGTTTCCATGTTCTCATATTGCCAAACAATAATTGTTTTGCTGTAACTATAGTTGAAAAAAAGGTATTGCCATTAATCTAGCATGTATTTATTTATTTTTCCCAGAAATATGAAAAACATATAACAAACTAATTTCTATTTATCAATAGGCAGTAAAATAAAAAACAACACCTAAAAAAAAACAATAATAACTCACATAATTTGTATTTGATGTTTATATTTATGATAAGTATTTGGAAGAAAGAGAAAATATATAAACTGTACTTCAACATCAAAACCCTTTCTCACTTAGGATGTTCCTCTTTTGACTTTGTTATATCATAATTCTTTATTTATAGACTATCCTAATTTATAAAATAAGAAAACAAATATCTATTTTACTAATATTTTTTTAAAAATCTAAACAAATTCTAAAAATAAAATAATATAATTTCTAAACAATATCTAAAAACTTGAATTAATTGTTTTTCCAACAATTTCCCACTCAATTAAAATTTTGAAGTTTCATCTTGAATCGCCTTGGTGTTCATCACAATATGCTATTCAAGTCCTTGGAATATATGTCTCCCGTGCATACTGATAACTCTATTAGAATAAGTTGTTTGACTTTAATCACCATTATCTTCAATAACATTCTTTAATAGTCTCATCTTCTTTGGTTGTTAGATTGTGATATCAATAAACTCTTATATCACTTGTTGACACAAAAAAGACATAATCAACAAACTTCTATTTATTTATATTGATTAGAAAAATATATCATAAAATAAAAATTTAACACCTAAGTAAAAATAAAAGATAATAATGTTATTTTCTTGTTCACGTAGTTCATATCTCATGCCTATATACACGACAAGTTTTTGGAAAGATTGAAAAATATGCAACTCTTCCTTCACATATCCTACTTAGGAAGGTGACCGCATGTTCAATTTGAGTATTTTCTTAAGAATTATTTATTTGTAGATAGATCTAACATCCTAATAAACAAATATCTATTTTATAGATAATATTTTTAAATCTAAAAATTTAAAACTAAAATAATTTAAATTATTTTCTCTACATAGTATAGTGTGTTTAGTTTAAAAAATATAAAGTATATACAAAGTAGATTAAAAAAATTAAAAGGATTAAATTGAAACGACTTTTAAATTGTTTGATTGAAAAAAAGGAATATTATTTTTCCTCTTGGTCCGTTTGTAAAATGAGAGTGAAATATAAAATGACAAACATATTTTTAATATAAAGAAAGTATTTAAAATTAAGAGTGAAGTGGTATTTTTGAATAAAAGTTGGGAGGAATAACAAAATTTGACCCTCAGGGCTATGCTTAGTTATGAGAAGAAAAATGAAAATAAAAAAAAATTATAAATAAAGAAATAGAGTGAAAATAAATTAAAGTAGGAAAGTTTCGTGTTTAATAAAGAAACAAAGGGTAAAAAGTACAATAAAAGTAAAATAGTAAAGTTAGAAAAATATTAATATGCCCTTGTAAATTTACGTGTTTAATATTCCTACATTTTACTCAACTAGTTAAACTATACCACTATGTAGGTCTTTTATTCCTAATTTAAACATGAAATAAATTATTATATTTTGTAGCTATTATCATTCTACTACTATTTTAATGTTCCAGACACTGTTAAGACTGAAGGTATCTGTATCTCACTGGAGTTCGATCTCTACCTCTCCCAGGGCCTCTACTATAAGAACCATCGGCCTGTAACACCTCGATGCTTTGCTCAACACCCTGAGCTCGATGCCTTACTACCTCGATACCGACTCAAGAATAACCATGCCCAAACTCCCTAAATAGGATAACTAGAGACAAATCTTTAGAAGAACGGTGAAAAGGGTAACTAGAGACAAATCTCAAGGAGAACGGAGAAAAACATAACAAGAGACAAATCTTAAGGAGAACAGTAAAAAAAGTAACTTAGAACCACACCTAGAGACCTCCTTAAAATGGGGGCACCAAACCCTCCTCAGGTATCTTATCTCTCACATTCTAATCTCTATCCTTTTACTCCCTCACTGAGTTGGGCATCGGAGTTCCTTTTGCAGGTACACACTTATCCCTTAGAGCTCCAAGGATCGAAGGATCGAGAGCATAGTTGTTCTGTCAAACTCCAGTAAAAACATTTTTTGTGCTGTGTGTGGGGACGAAAAAATTCATATGCCCCCTCTCTACTCCCTCCCTCATGGTGAAAACCAGGAGCGACTCCCCTCCTTCCAGCATGAATGAAACAAACCTCATGGAGGAACCTAGGAAGATGCAAGAAATGGCTAAAAAGCATGAGTTGACCTCCACCTCCTGAAAGAGGAGAACGCTGCCATGAAAACAATGATTCAAGACCTCCATGATAGTCAACACAACAAAAAGAACAACAACCCACATGATCACACTAGCGACAATAAATCCTGAAGTCATCACCACAGCAGGACCATTCAGAATCACCAAGACCCTCTGTAGCAAAGCCTACCAACTACAAACACCACAAAGGGAACCTATGTTGAGAACTTGGAACACCACCTATTTAAAAATATACTACAATAAGATAAAACATGTGATGTACTCTTTTTCCTACCTCAGTCTTTTTCCACAAGTATAAAGAATATGGGTATTGACTGAAGAGGTTTTAATGAGGCACATTGATGTGTAAACGCAAAGCAATGACACATCAGTAAATGTTTACCTTTCATACTTTTACCATTTCTCTTCACTGTTCCTCTTTTTACATGTTTTCCTTTATTTTTTACTACAGTATAACAAACAACTTGAGACTCTGGTCTAACAAGGCCACCATCGCCTTCTCGATGCTTTATCGCTTACTCGACGCTCTATCATTTACTCGGTGCTTTATCGCTCACTCAGCGCTCTATCACCCACTCAACGCTCTATCGCCTACTTAGCGCACCATTGCCCATTTGGCGCTCTATCGCCCACTCGACACTCTATCGCCCATTCGGCGCACCATCGTCTTCTTGATGCTCTATCGCCTACTCTACACTCTATAGCCTACTCAATGCTTTATCACCCATTCATCGCTCTATCGTCCACTTGACACTTTCATCACCTACTTGACACTTTGGTCTGACGAGATCACTATCAAACACTCGGAGCTCCATCGCTACTCAACGAACTACTACCTACTCGATGCCATATCGCCTACACAGCACTCTACCGCCTACTCGAGGCCATATTGCCTACTCGACACTCTATCACCTAGTCAACACTCTAGTCACCTGCTCAACAATGAACTCTCCTACTCGGCGTTGTACTCACCTTCTCCATAACTCGTGCGGGAGTCCAAACATAGAAAAAAGCGTCATCCGAGCTTCATTCTCGCCGACAAAGCATGCAAGAAAGAATAAAGGCACCAAATTTGAAACTTAACTTCATTACTCAAAATGTCACGATTACATGATAACAAAATACAACACAAAAAACATGTAACAGTACTTCAACACAAAAAACACATGTCTTTCTTCAACAGAGGCTTCAACGTCGTGTGCTGATAGGTTCATGTCCTTCTACTCTCTAGCCTTTTCGGCCTCATCCCTCTTCGGATCGACCTCAAGGCTAGGGGGCCTATGTACCCCACTAGAGCTCGGTCTTTACCCCTCCCAGGGCCTCTACCATTAGAAACACTAGCCTGCAACACCTGCTCGGTGCTTTGTGCAACACCTTGAGCTCGGTGCCTCACTACCTCGTACCGACCCGACAATAACCATGCACAAAATCCCTAAATAGGGTAACTAGAGAGAAATCTTTAGGAGAACGGTAAAAAAGATAACTAGAGACAAATCTTAAGGAGAACGGTAAAAAAGGTAACAAGAGATAAATCTTAAGGAGAATAATTAAAAAGGTAACTTAGAACTACACCTGGAGACCTCCTTAAAATGGGGGCAGCAGGCCTCCTTAGAACCACATTCTAATCTCTATCCTCTTACTCCCTCCCTCACTGACTTGGGCTTCATAATCCCTTTTGTAGGTACACACTTATCTTGTGGAGCTCCAAGGATCAAAGGATCGAGATGATAGTCATTCTGCCAAACTCCGGTAAGAACAATATCTTTTTTCTAATTAGAGAGCATTAAAGTAAAATTTACCTCACATAACAAAATATTTTCTAAGAGTTAGAGACAGACATTTGAGTTCAAGTTTGCAGACTACTTACGAAATCCGCATGACATGTGAGTCCTTAAATTTTAAACTCATTTAAATATGCGGATTTATAGACTCGATTTGCAAAGCTCGCGGATTTAGCATATTAACCCGTGAACTTCCACATAATTAATTTTTAAATAAGAATTATTTTATATTAAAAATTGAGATGTGAGATTTTATATTTGAATGTATTTATATTTTATTTATGTATATTTTAAATTTAAACTATTTTATTTTATATTTTAGAATTGAGATTATATTTAATTATTTGTGATGACATTTAATATTTAGTTATTAAGTAATATGTAATCTAACTTTTCTTAATTATTATCTTTTTGCCCATTATGGAATGACTTTAGATATATATTGAATTTTTATAATAATTAAAAATAAGATAACTTATTTTTTAAAAAAATATTTTTTATATTTTTATGCGGATTAGCCCGCAGACCTTTGCAGACTTTGCAAGACGGTTGCAAACTAAAATATAATAAACCTATTTAAAATGCAAACTTCACAGACTAAATTTAGCAGATTACAGGTTTCGTAGATCAAGTTACCCATATACGTATTTCTAGTCATGGTTAAAAAGACAAAAATCAAATCCAATCACCATATTTAAAGGATCAAACCATCCATTAGGTCACAACTATGTTAGTTATTTGCGGCTTGTATTCGTGTTAAAGTTTAACAAAATTAATTCTGACAGTTTTAATTTTTAATTGTTGAATTTTTTGGCATATAATAAATTAATCTTAATATATAAGTGTTTAGTTCGAACGAAATTGAATTTGATATCTTTAAATAAGATCTGCATTTCAAATCTTGTAAAATAAATTAATCTTAATATATAAGTGGTTAGACAGATTTCTTTTAGTAAGAATTAATCATCCACACAATTAATAAATATTGATTAGGATAATATTTATATGATAGAATAAAAAAATTATTTTATTTGTCTTATATATAAGATATAATTGGAATATAGTAATAATGTATGTTTTTTTATATTTTATTCAATTAAAAATTCTTATTTAATCACTAAAAAATTATACATTAAGTAATTTTTAATCTTTGTATTAAAATTATATATCAATAAAATGTTAATTTAAGTGGTATCTAGTAATTAATGCTCTCTCAGGATTTTTTTAGGATCATCCGAATTTATATATAAACAAAACAACTAATTTTTTACATTCATTAAGAGAATTAATTCTGATAATTTAATTTCAATTATTTTAAATAAATAAATAAATATATTTTTAAAATATTGTTTATTAAGATTTTATAACATGATTAAAAAGGTCATAATTACAACTAAATGAATGATATTTTAAAAATATAAACATTAAATCAGGAAAAAAATTGTTATATTTAAAACTGTATTGACCATGTTATATATAAATATCGTCAACTCAAATATTGCTTTATTTTTCTTTGGATTACTTTAAATATTACTAGTTATTTAAACAAAAATATATAATGAACAATCACGATGTTATTAATAATCAGTATAGTTCAATTTACAAAACCAAATTATTTAATCCATCAATATTTAAAAATTACTTATTAGTTTAGTTTAGAATTTTTGTTGAGAAATGAAAATTTAGTAAAAAAATATAGTATAATCTTATTTGTGTACTTTGATACTAATTTTAATAAAAAAAATGATTAGTTAAAGTCATGTATGGGGCTTTATAAAAAAATAATGTTTTATTAATAATTTTTTTTATAAAAATGGCAAGTATCAATAAATATATTACTTGCGTGGGTTGCATGAATAGCAATAGCAGCCACGAGAAAACAACAATAAGTGATCCATTTATTCTTTGTGGGGTTAACCCAATAATACGGAACTATAAATTGGGCTGATCTGCTTATACTTTTGGTCCAAGTCCAACCCGGCAGAAATTTATCTTATAACGTCATGCTTCTATTCTATTAATGCGGAAATGCATTTGTGCCTTCTCAACAGGAGACACCACCAATCCCATCAACAAAAATGTTTTAATATTTTAATTAAACAATATCGTTTCTCAGTAAATACTGCACGCATGGTACATATTATAGGATGTTTATAGGACAACTACAAATATTAAATTATTTTAATTAATTATATTTATAATTTATTTATATTGTAATTGATTATTATTTGCGTCAAATATATTTGTTATCCTTATAAAATTAGTAAATTTTGTTTTTCATTCTTATAAATTACTTTTAATTAAAATGTACTTTTTTTTTTCTTTACATCCATTAATATTCTTAATTAATTGATGTATTCAATCACATAATATATTATAGGCTTAACCCATTTTTATGCTACATATATGTATGTGCAGTTTTATTTTTAAGTTTCCAGTTACATAATAATAATAATACACATGCATCTTTAATGAATTTTGTAGGTTTTTTATTTTTTAATAATAATAAAAGGTTTTGTAGCTTTTTTTAATAATAATAATAATAACAATAAAGACGTAACAACAACAACAACTTTGTAACTTTTCATTTTTTAATAATAATAATAATAATTGTAATATTATTATTATTAAAAAATAAAAAGCTACAAAATTTATGAAACTACAATAATATGTGCATGTGTATTATTATTATTATTTAATGTCTAGTTTCATAATAATAATAATAATAATAATAATAATAAAAAAAAGAAATTTATGAAACTAGATACTAAAAAAAAAAAAAATACATATGCATATATATTTAGCATAAAAATGAGTAAAATTAACATAAAGTTGACATTTGGGCTTGCGGTATGATTCTTGTTTTAGGTGTAAGAGATTCCAAGTTTGATTTTTGGAATGTTCTTATTATTGTATTTTTATATTTATGTTTGAATATGTACTTATATGTAATATAAAAATAGGTATAATTAATATAAATTGGACATTTGATTTAGTAGTATAATTGTCGTTTTTGTGTATGAGAGGTTTCAAATTTGAAAAACTAAATTGTCACCTCATTTAGTAACTTTCGTAGCACGTATGTTTTGGGACAAAATTCCACGATTGTTGCTTTGGTCTTCATCTCTTGGATACCGACTATGCAATTTTTTACGTCATAGCTGCATATTTTCTACCTCATCTAAAGTTTTTTTTTAAGATTCATATTTACTCTACGTATTTTTGTTGGAAAAATAATAAGGCAAAGAGTACTAAGTAATAGCTTTGCAAAAGCGGGCTTTGCCCATTGGAAAGGATAGAGACAACATGAAGGATGGTAACAAAGGTTGTGATATTGTTGAAAAGAAGATTCGAAGATTACCTCCGTAGGTGGAGAAACATGAGATAGAAAAATGAAAAGAAAACATTCCATAGGTACAGTGTTGCCAGATCCATTGGTTGTGAAGGAGAGTTAAAAGAGGTTATGCATCTAAGGCTAGCTAATGAGTTAGGTCCGCAGAGTTCTGATGCTCAAGGTTTGAGGTAGCAAAAATTTATGAAATTGAGGTTGGAAATGTCACTCGCTTTCATGGCCTTATGGATAAGGAGATGAAGACCAATGTGAGTAAGGACGAAGATGAGTGAAACCAAACTGCTGTCCACTATTTGGAAAAAAATGAGTTTTAGAGAAAGCCTTAAATTAGTTTGGAGATTTTTCATTCACTGTTAACTTAAGTCATAGTATCATGTAAGATAATAATTGCACTTAGCAAGTCAACATTTTAATTTTAACAGTAAATGATTTCAATTTAGCAGATGATCAAAATGCAATTTTTAAGATGAAGGGGCAAAATATGTGTCATTAAAAATAAGAAAACACAATATGCACAAGTGTTAAAATAGAAAGATACAAAATATAATTTAACCTAATATTTTTTGACCGTTTTTCATATTAGATACAATATATTACCTTTGGTTACTTTCATATCCTTACATTAATATTTTCAATTTTTTGAAAAATATTTTGCCCACCTTTTATATATATTATACTATTTATATAACTTAATCATTTGAAAATATTATATTATTATATAAAAATATTATAAATATTAAAAATGTATAATATAAAACATATTAAAAAATATGAATAGAATTTACTCTTTATTTTAGCTACATCCACTCTTCTTCGATCCGTCACTATTTTGTACTATTTTAATAATTAAAAATATGAATATAATTTACTCTTTATATTAAAAATGTTTAAAACTTTTATGAATAATTTTAGTAACTTTAATTTTTTTAAAAACATACTAGATTATTTAAAAAAATTTTAAAAAAAGAGATTATTTAAAACTTTTTATAAAAAAAATTATATTATTGTCTCCCAATTAATTACTCTTTAAAATCATTTTTAAAGCTTTTTGTACTATTTTAGTTTTACTCTTTTCTAGGTTGGGGAATCCATGCTTAAAAATGCTCAGAGTGTCACAACCACAATCATTTATTTTTTATAAGTCAAACAATTATTATTGAAAATAAGAAAGGAAAAACATAAAACATGTCTTCCAAATTGCGATACAAAAAGAATAATAAAATTACATAGAAAAAAAGATAAAAATTCAAATCCTCGTCTCGGTAACACAAAAGGAGAGATTCATCACCCATTCTACACAACTTGGGAGGTTAATTTTACATTCCGACTTCATTCCCACACAGTAAGTTGAGCTGCTAGAATTATGACATTTACTTGTGGTTCTTTACTATTGAAAACAAAAGAATTAGGTACCTTCCAAATGTGCCAAAGAGTTGCAAACCATTGGAACTACCAAACTTTGGATTTTGCCTTGCTACCACTTATCATGAATTGTTATCCTTACCTTCGAAACTCTTTGTGTAATGCTGCATATACTCCCCACCAGACACATAATTCCATCCACACTTTCGTAATATTAAGCATGACAAAAATAAATGTGATCCTGATTCTAACTTGCTGCCACACAACCTACAACAAGCTCCTTCACTGTTGACTATTGCATGCTTTACCAAGTTGTCCTTCATGGGTAATCTATTAGTTGTCAACTGCCAAACTAATACTAGAACTTTTGAGGGTACCTTATTTTCCCAAATGTGATTGAAAAAAGAGTTTTGTTGTTGATGTTGTTCGGTTGACAAAATCCTATAAGCAAAAGAAACATAGTAAACTCCCGATACATCTGCTGACTAAATCCACTTGTATGGAATTCCTACCTTAAAGATAACTTCGCTCAAACGTGTCTGTAGTTCCTCTACCATCACTGTCTCCCATGTAAATAAGTCTGTCTGTCAGTCCCAATTCCAGTTCCTACATCCAGCGTCCCACCTAGCTATATTTGTTGCATGCTAAATTGAAAAGACATGGAAAAAGTGACTGCAAGCTTTGATCTTCTATCTAAACATCCTTCCAAAAATCAATAGTCCTTCCATCACCAATCGCCCGCTTTATATTCAAAGACCATCATCTCGATGAGCTCTTCTCTCCTTTTTAATAGACCCTAAATCTGTCCACCACGGAGAACAAAAATTACTCCTTCCTTCCCACAATCCATCTTCCCACTCATATTTCGACTTTAGCACTTTCACCCATAAACTATCTGGTTCTATCCCCAGTCTCCACTTCCACTTTTGTAACAAGGCTTACTTAAACTGTCTCATGTCTCTTAAGCCAAACCTCCTTTGAAGGACACATTTTCCCCCAAGACACCCACCAAATCTTCCCACCAATACCATTTCCTACCCACACAAAATTAAAGAAAATAAAATAAAGTGGATTTTTTTTTTATTTAAACTTCAAAGAATCGAAAACAAAATTATAAATTTAGAAAATCAAGACATCCAAAATCCACTATACTAAACCTCCTTGATAATTATTAAAAACAGATTATACTCACATCTCTAAGTTTTTTTTTAATTCTAAATTACCCATAATACTATTCTTTTTCTAATTCGTATATTAATCTCCATTTGTGGTAGAAAACACAAATTAATGTCTCCTGATATGCTATAGTATTACTTCCTTGTTCTGAAAAATTATATTATATTAACTTTTTACAAAATAACGTTTATATATATGCAAAATTTTCATGTAATGTTGAAATTTATAGTAGTGGTAATAGTTAAAAAAGTGTAAGTGTTTGTATAATTTCTTATAAGTGTATATTCTTAAATAACATTTTCATCTAAAATTGGATTTTTTTAGTTTATCCCTTTAAAAAAATTATTCTGATGTTAATATTTTAAGGATTTCTTGCTTTTGATTTTAACTAAACAAATTCTTTAAAATGACTAAAAATTTCAAAAAATATTTTTTAAAGATTAACATAAAAACAAAGTTTTTAAAATGACTAAAATAAAAAAATTATTATACCTATAGAATTTCAAATGTTTTATGATGAAATACATTTTTTAGATGAGAATTTCAAAAAAAATTGAAATTTTAGGCCCTGTTCGGGGTGGTTCTGAGTTTCTGGTTTTGAAATGTATTTTGAAAACAGAAACTTGTTCGGCAAAAATGGTTCTATTTTGTTTTTTTACTCATTTTCGAAAAAGTTTTCACTCAATTTTAAAAACAATAAAATTTGGTTTTTAGATTTCTGTTTCTGTTTTCATTTAAGCTCATTACTTGACGTCACTTGTTACTATTGACATTCACCTCTGACCGGACCGCTACCTTCGATCGACAGTCGCCATTCACCTCTGACAGTCCGCTACCTTCGATCGACAGTCGCCAGACGCTACTCCCGACGAGTAGTTATCGGCCACCACCTCTGATCGGCGGTCATCGACCGTCACCTCCAATCGAAGGTCACCAACCATTACCTCCGACTGCGCGATCAGTAGTTGCCACCTCTAATCAACGGTCACTGGCCGCCACGTTCAACCAACGATTGCCGACTGTCACCCCCGGTCACTAATAACCTAACTGCTACCACCGACCACTAGTCACCAACCACTACCTCCGATCGTCAGTCACCGACCACCACCTTCGATTTACCTTCAACTAGTGTTTTGGTTAAAATTTGAAAACAATGTTTTAAATTTGGAGACAAAAACAATATTGTTTTAAAAATTTTGAAAACTTAAAATCAAAACTAGTTTTTGTTTTTAAAAATTTCAAAACTAGAAATATAAAATCACCCTGAATGGGATCTTAATTTCTATAATTATGTTGTTTTGCTTTTTTTTTTTTTGTTACACAATTTCGTTAAAATACATTTCATAAAATGTGATATGGATTATGGGATTAACCTGCCACTGAGATGAGTACAAGAATCCTCTCCCACATCTTGAGAATTCAGTCAGTTTCTATGCAATCTTAGGAGACATTTCACCTTAATGCGTAGTTTGCCTTAGCCAAAAAGAAAAGAATGATTCTCAGAAGAATAAAATATGATATTTTTAAACAGTTTATGTAACCCGTTACAAATTTAATTTAATTTCGTTATTATATTGATTATTATACTTAAATAATGTCATTAATTTTTTATTAAAGTAATATATAAAATATTATTAAATAGTATATTAGTATTAAAGATACTAATAAATACATATAATTGTTCAAATTACAATAAATTTACATAGAATATTCTACATATTAGTATTAAAGATATTTCTAATGCTTTGATTGCATCAAGTACTCAACCCTTTAGTTATTTGTTCTAATGCTTTGATTTAGGGAAAATATGAATAATACATTTCGTCCGAGTATGAATCAAATGTTTAATTTCACTTATGAAATTTAAATAAGCAACTAAGTTTACAATATTAGTTAAATAAAAATTAGTACAAGCATCAATATCAAATAGTCTATAAGATATGCAAAATGCTTATGAAATGTGATTTAGACTAAAAAACTATTTGAAAATCATTTTGACTCAGTACTCCATGGAGATTTTTTCTTTTTGGGTGTCTAGGGAACTTAGAACTTATCATCACCCTGTTCGGTGATTCGGTAGTGCCCCACTAGACCGAATAAGTATACATAAGTGAGAAGGTGTAGTGTACCCAGAAGGTCACCCCGATACAGAGCTAATAAGAACTTATTATATGGAAAATCGTCAATATCTCGACACTCCTTAGACCATACAGTTTCATTTACCAACTTAGCCCAAACTCCATTCACAATCAAGAATAGTAAGATATCCAAATAAAAGAGTTTACTTGCCATCAAGATTTCTTCTTTTTCTTTTTCTCAATTCTCGTGTTATTCTTTCTTAATAGTGAATTTTAATTTCCGAAAGTATTACTTTAAATCATTCTTGTATTTTACTGTCAAGTGTCCTTGATAGTAATTCATATAAAATTAAGTTCATAAACATTTTCATTATTTTTCTCCCCAAAATATTTTGACTCAAAATCATATGATGCACTATGTATTATTGTGCAAAATGCTCAATGCGTCATTCAAATTAAAATAGTTTCAAAATAAAATGAAAAATTCTAATATCCAGATCATCCATACCTAAAAATTCTTAGATATTAGAAATTACATTATTTCTAATTTGTACTCAATTAAATACTAATTACTTATAACTAATTATATATATAATTCTTTTAATATATATGAACTTTGTGACTCAAAATAATGGTTTTTAACGTAAACCATACATACATGGCTTAAACCACAATCCTTAGGATGACATAGTTATTGTAACACATTTCCAGGGGAAAACTTACACCTCTATGTATGGTATCACACACACATATATAGACATGTCATTTCTAACTAAATTTTATGTTTTCTTGTTCATATCTTATCCTTAAATCTTTAAACCTCTAAATTTCATAAAATTTTTCATCTATATTCTTATTTTGTTTTCCTAATCAAACCACTCTTCTTTTCATAAAATCATTAAAACTAAAATTAATTTCTCACAAGTAATTATTCAAATTAAGATTTATACCTATAATTATCAAATCCATCCAAAATACAACAATTTCATGTCTTCTAATCTCATCTGCATTAAACTAATTTAGTCATAAAAACCTACTTTAGATTAAAGTCATTCAAATTTCATAGATGAAATTAAACAAGATCCATGCCTATTTCTCCAAGTTTGAGATTATCTGGCATGTTCTCCTTGATTTCTTCTCTTCTACTTTCTCTTTCTTTTAATCTTCTTATTTTTCTCCTTTCCAACTATCTTTCTTTCTTCTTGAATTTATTTTTTTGGCTCTCACTCTTCCTCGTAGTATCTATTGATTGAGTAATAGTAATGGAAATTTAGTTACTCACTCTCAAACTTTTGTTGCGACCGTGATAATTTTATAGAACAAGTCTTGTATATCGATTTGTTTGAATGTCTTAGCTTGTTTTATAGACTCCAAAATATGCTCCACCACCATGTTGCACTATCATAATTTGGCCACATTTCATTTGATCAACAAAAGTAAATCACATGTCAACATTTGTTTCTCACATATATATTTTATTATTTTTTTTGAGTGAAAGTTATAAAAACTTTTAGAAGTTACAAGTTGCTTCATCCACCGCCTTTGTAAGCCTTCTTTTTTCTTTTATTGTTTTCAAATGTCAATTGAATGTCCTTCCTCCATTACCTCTATCAAATACCACCATGTTAGTTTTGATTTTTTTAAAAACCTTTCTCCATTCTAGCTCACAGTTGTTTTTATAATATTTATTTATTTTACTTTTTTTTACAAGATGCTATATTTTTTTCATTACATTATCTTTATTTAATTATATAACTAAATTTTAATCACATAACATATTAAGTATTACATGCTATAATATTTTCGAATTTTGTACACTTCTTCTCTAATTGATTTAAGATGAGTTTTCGCTAATAAATCAAAACTCTCCGCCGCCTACTTTTCATGGTGAAATTTTAAATAAATTTTATTAAGTTTTACTCTAATTTTTTTTAATGGTTAGTTTGTATACCAGTTTTTATTTTATTTTACTTTTAGAGTGTCTTACATAACGTGAAAATTAATTAGAAAATCTATTATTGCTATTAAAAATTTTACTATAAGATTAGGTCTCTTATCTATCTATTAATTATATTAATTAACCTTAATTCAATTACTTTGAATTTATTTATTATATATATTCTTTTAAAAAATAGCATAACTCTTATTAATCATAATATTGCCAAATATTTAATATGTATTTGTTGTATATAATAAAAATAATTTACATAGGTAGTAATTTAAAAGTATTTACATCAAAAGAGAAGAAATATTCTGCTTATACAACAAAAGTTTGCATATAAAAGAATTGAATATGATTTATAGTTAAATAAATTATTTCTACACATATAAATGCAAAAAAATCTTTAATTTATTATGTATTTTTTTTAATTTAAATTAAACACTTTATTCAATCAATTGACGTAAATATAATGACTTTTAACCGCTATATGTTTCATAGAATAGGTTGAAATAGAAAGAATAAAATAGTTAAAAGCTAAAGTTTTTAAATTAAATGAAGTCTCAAGTTGTAAAGGCCTTACCATATTTATGGGTTACGTTGAATAATAGCATTATGGCTTAAGAAGTGTTTAACTTCATAAGAAAGGATAAATTAAATGATGGTTCATTGGCATTGAAATTGGACCTAGAGAAGGCCTATGACAAAGTGGATTGGTGGTTTTTGAAAGCGAAGTTGGGAATATTTGGGTTTCCTGACAGAATTATAAGGTTGGTTATGTGGGGTGTATCTAACTCTTCATTATCCTTATTATATAATGGTAGTAAACTCTCTCCTATATCTCTGACTAGGGGCTTGAGACAGGGAGATCCACTATTCCCTTATCTCTTTGTATTATGCAGGGAACACTTATCGTTGAGAATACATGAGTTGAATGAAGAAGGCACATGGCACCCTCTTCAGTTAACTCGTGGAGGTCCTACTATAGCTCACTTACTTTGTGCAGATGTTGTATCTCTTTTTTTTAATGGATGCAAATCACAAGTTCAAGTTGTGATGTTAATGGTTGAGGAATTCGAAGCTTCTTCGAGCCTAAAAATCAATCATACCAAGTCTCAGTTTGTTTTTTTTAAGAAAATAAAAAACTAATGGCTTGAGAACGTGCAGTGGATTCTTGGTGTACCACATACACAGAAGATATCAAATTATCTTGGAGTTCCCATGATCCAAGGCAGAGTCCGTGTTGCTAATTTTAACAGGGTGTTATATCATGTTAGTACTCATTTGACATCTTGGAAAGGTAGATTACTTAATAAAGCAGGTCGTTTATGTTTGGTGAACCTTGACATTTCCTCCATCCCTGTTTATTGCATGCAGTCGCTATGGCTCCCTAAGGAGGTGTGTAATAGAATTAATCATGCTTGTCGACGCTTACTTTGGGCCAAGGATGGTGCAACGCATTTGGTTTCTAGTTAATTGGGAGACTATTTATAAACCGAAGGTCGATTGGGATGTGGGTGTTCACGATGCTTATAAGGTAAACATTTCGTTGCTTGGAAAATGATATGGAACCTATTACTCTCTGATGAGAAACTGTGGGTGGTAATTGTGTGTGTCAAATATTTGCATGTGGACTTGGTGGTGCATGTGTTGAAGCATACAAGGGCGTCCGTCTGGACAAGTATTGCCAAGACTTTTCCTTATCTCAAAGAAGGCTCCAACCTATTTTAGGCAATGATAGCTCTTCTTTATGGTTTATGGATTGGTTGAGTATAGGCATCTTGGATGCTAGAGTGCCTTTTGTTAACATCCATGACACAGAGGCTACAGTCGCCCATTGTTGGAATAATGGTGTGTGGGACTTCAGGTTCACCTACACCCAGATTACGGATGAGTAGCTCCAAAAGTTCCAACAAATTGATATACCATCTATCAGGGAGGGAGAAAATCACATTGCTTGGAAATGGGATGCCTCAGGCTGCTATACAACAGTGTTTGGGTTTCGATTTATCAGTAGCGCAGGTAAACATGCACGAACACACATTTGGAAAGATCTTTGGAAGCTTCAGGTGTAAGAAAAGGTCAAATTTTTCGTATGTTTGGGCTTCTCGGCATCTAGTAATGAGCAGCACATGCACTAGATGTTCATGCTATTCGGAATCCATAATCCATGCACTAAGGGATTGTCCCCACTCCAAGGAGGTATGGTTACAAATGGTGCAACATTATTCTTTGGTGTTTCGTTTGAACCATTTGGTGGCTTGGATGTCCAAGATAGTATAACATCAGGAAGCTTCACCGACTATGAATAGTACTTTGGTGTATTTGGCGCTTCCGGAATGTAATGGTATTCCAAGAGGGTGGCTGATATATAGGCTATGTATTGCATCAAATAGAGATGTCCACATTGGATAATATCCTTTACATGGCCAAGCGTTAGGTCTGGATTGAGGATGAGTACTGGTCTCCCTTAGAACTTTCTGGGCTAAAACCGAATGTTGATGGAAGTTGGTTGGAGGAGGATAGGTTGTGGGATTCGGAGGGGTGGTGAGAGATGCAACATGAGCTTGACGTGCTCATTTTGCTAGTTTGGCCAATGTGAGGATCCATTACGTGCTAAGCTTTTGGCAATGGTTGAAGGATTGGATTTGTGTTGAAGTATGGGTTGGAGGAGTATTATCTATGAGTAAGATTGTGTGGGGACATTGACAGTGGTGCAAGGGACGCACTTTCACAAACATTGAGAAGTTATTTGTGAATCAGGAGCAAGGTGGGTCTGGAATGGAGGGTGGTTTTTGCCTCAATTTCCCATGACATAAATAAAGTAGCTTATACTTTAGTAGGTTGGGGGATTAGGAATAAAATTTTTAATATTACATGGAGGCATTCTTTTTTGTTTAGTTTACAGGTGTAAGGAGGATCTTCCCTCTCTATTATAATTCTATTTGTTGTTGTTTAACTTCATAATACACAAAAAAAAAAGTAGTAAAGGCTCGAGACTTTAAAAATTTTCATATATTTCCTTATAGTTGTTTCACCATGAACGAAAGAAATCAGATACATACATATTATATTATATTATATATATATATAATAAAAAGAGAGAAAAAGAAAGAGAGTGATAGTATCACATGAAAAAAAAGTTTATGGTAAAAAATAAGAGAATTTAATTATAAAGGTAAAAGTAAGTTTAATTGTGTTGATTATATTAATTATTACAAATAATAAGACAATTTTTAATTAAAATTAATAAAGATGAATTTAATAATAACCGAAAATTAAATTTAAAAATGTTTATTGGTGAGAAAGAGTTTTATTGTGAGAAATAAGAGTTTAATATAAGAAACCAGAAGATTTAAATAAATTTAAAAATACTAATTATATTGTTTATTAAAAATAATAAAGTAACATCTTATTAAAAGTAATAAGGTTGAACTTAATAATAATTATAAGATTAAATTTACTGGTATTATTAATTTTAATAAATAATCAATATTGTTAAGTTTAATCTTATAATAATTATTAAATTTTTTTATTTTTAACAATAAATTTTTTTCTTACATGATATCTTTCTCTCTATAAATATGGGTGTATCACATAAAAAAATATGTTTTTAGGTGCAAATATAAAAATATTTTATAATTATTTAAATTTAAATAAAAATTAAAACAATTTACTTAAAAATATTATGTAAGTTTTATATCATTCTTTGTAAAAATATAAAATTAATGATATACTATGAATCTTTAATGATATATAATAATTTTTTGATGGGGTTGAATTGAGTTAGATAATTAACATAAAATCTGTTATCTAACCCAAATTTATTAGTTTCACATTGTTTTAATCCAAATCTTTAAATTGATATGTCCAAATCTACCCATAATAGCTCATCTAAAATGAGTGAGTGATAGCATTGGATCCAAATTATTTTCCAGTCTTAAATTGTTTTTTTTTGGCTGCCCCTCTCAGAAATGAAAAGACGCTTACTTATACCTCTGACATGTCCATATCTGCAACACATATAATGTAATGAATATTTTGTAGAAGATAAATAACAATCATACTATTTTTGGTTCAAGAGTTGAAAAAAGAAAATAAAAGAATTAAAAATTAAAATGATGCCGCATAATATAGACTTAAATTATTAATTTTAGGTTAACTGTTAGAGTCTAATAATTTAATTAGATAAGATGTATAAATTATTATAATTTTTTTATATTTATATTTAACTAATTTTTATAGATAAAAATATATAATGTTGACGTGAAAAATAACATTGTGCAAAATAATAATACATAAAATATTCTTCTACCATCATGTGAACCATTTTTATAATACTATCATAAAAAAATTTCTTTACATATTTTAATTAAAAACAAATAGAAAAGATACAAAGTAACTGTTTTTATCTGGTTAAAATATTGAGAATTAAATTAAAAAAATGTAATTATCTGAATTTAGGTTTAAATTAGTTTTAATATTCCTATTTTTACAATTTTTTATTTAAAAAAGTAGTTTATATATATTTAATATATTTACGCATTAGGGTGTCTTCTAGATGTTACAATGTAGTCACTCACGTTTATTTTAAGGTTTGGTATTGTATTATTTGTAATCTTATTTTTATGAATAATAAAATTAACAATATTATGTCTGGGTAAATTAAAATTATATTTGATTATATTTTTATATTTTTTAAAATATTTTTTAATTTTTAAATAATTTATATAATAAAAAGAAAAAATAGAATAACTTCATATGTATATATAAGCAATTCCCAATATTTTTATTGAAACGTAACATTTTTATCCCTTTATCATAAGATGTCAAAAAATAAAATTTTAAAAAATAAAACTAGTACATTCTTGAGTTTAGTTTTCACAAACATTTTAATATATGAAACAAACTTCTTTAGGCCCGTTCGGGGTGGTTTTGAGTTTCTGGTTTTTTGTTTTAAAATATATTTTGAAAACAAAAACCTGTTTGGCAAAAATAGTTCTGTTTTGGTTTTTTACTCATTTTCGAAACAGTTTTCACTCAATTTTAAAAATAATAAAATTTAGTTTTTAGATTTCTGTTTCTGTTTTTATTTAAATTCATTACTTAACATTATTTGTCATCACTGACCCATCATCTCTAACCAAAAGTCACCGACCTCCACTCCGACGGTCATCGGTCATCATCTCCGATCGGCGGTCACCAATCCCCACCTCCGACTAACAGTCACCGGTCGTCACCTCCGATTGACAGTCACCAATTGCCACCTCCAACTGGCTGTACGGCCACCTCCAACTGCCAATCACCAAATGCCACCTCCGATCGGCGGTCACCAGCCGCCACCTCCGATGGATGATCACCGACCGCCACCTTCGACCAACGGTCACCGAATGCCTCCGCGAACGGTGATAACTGGTCGCCGCCTTCGACCGCCGATCACTGGCCGCCATTTCTGACCGATGGTCACCGACCGTCACATCCGACCAATGATCACTGGCAGCTACCTCCGACCAGTAGTCACCAACCACACCTCCGACCAGCGGTCACCGGCTGTCACCTCCGACCAACGGTCATCGGCAGCTACCTCCAATCGGCGATTACCAACCACACCTCCGATTGGCGATCACCAATGACCGACTGTCACCTTCAACGATCACTACTTCAATTAGTGTTTTGGTTAAGATTTGAAACTAATGTTTTAAATTTGAAAACAAAAACAATGTTGTTTTTAAAATTTTCAAAACTTAAAACTAAAACTAGTTTTTGTTTTTAAAAATTTTAAAACTAGAAACCGAAAGCCACGGAGACCTTAGTTTTTTTTTACAGATGGAACAACTTTAGTTATTATCATTCCAACAGCACTAATTGGGTTTTGAAAGTAAAATAAATATGATTTTAATCTTTAATTTCGATTGTGTTAATTAGATCTTTCATTAGGGTTTTGTTAAACACACTTGTTAGGTATTTAAACAAGGTATTTTTAATATGGGAACGCAATTAAAAAATTTTACGTGTATCATTGAAGTACTTTCTTTTAGGTTGCGTTTTCTTTTAATTATAGTTGTAAAAACAATTATAGGTTAGATGAGAACTCGTTGTATAATCGGATTAATTTTTTTAACAAATCAGATATGCAGCAGTTAGTTCTTTCAAGCTAGTTGGAATCCACATGTTCTAGCAAAAATTAATGACTCAAATAGGATTGAATTTGTTTTTTTTTTTAAAAAAAATTGAAATAAAGTTTTTCTTATCTATTTTATTTTTATTTTTTAACATAACTTGCGAACGTGGAAAGTAAAAAATTCAATATAACAATTATATATAGTGATGGATTAATGAGGGAACTGTTTTATTTTTTGAATTTATTTCAAAATGATTAAAGTTTTGGAATTTTAAATCCTTATTAATATGTTTTTAAAAATATTAAATAATAAAAAGATAAAAATATGATAATTTTGGATGAAATATTTCTTAATATGTATAGGTAGTTAAAATATAAAAGAAGTAGAAGAAAGAAAGAAGAAATAAATTTATGCTGGATGACAATTGTAGGAATAGTAATAGAATTATTTGTGATAAAATGATTTGAGAAGGGATGAAATTAAGAAAAAGATTTGAGAAAAGAGAGGGTTGTGGATAGATAGAGTTCACCCTATCACAATCATTCTGAAGTCGGGTGGGTCCCATGCCCCCTAGCCTTGGGGCCTTCTCTTTTGACTTGGACTTTGTCCCTCATCTTCTCTTATGCAGTTGAACACCATTCTTTTCACTTCTCACTCCTCAACTCACACTCCTTCCCCACCTCGCCCATGGGCGTAATGCGCCACTACCTCCATTGGTTACCAACCTTCACTTTTCTCTTCTTCTCTTCCACTTTACCCGTTACTACTCTCATCCCACAATCCAGTAAGTCCACACAATATAACAAACTTTCTTTTTTAAATAACCCACCCCACTACCTTCAATTATGCATGCCTATTCCCTATTAATGATAACTTTTCAGGTGGTGGGGCAGTCAACCGTCAAGACAACCTAAATGGCTCACCGCCACCGCCGCCGCCGCCGCCGCTGCTGGAGGAGAAGAGGTTCGGCGGCCCAGGGTCTTCTCCGCCCTCGTGCAGATCCAAGTGCGGTTGGTGCACCCCTTGCTTCCCTGTTCACGTTCCTGTCCAACCCGGACTCATCATTCGCCTTGAGTACTACCCAGAAGCCTGGCGTTGCAAGTGCGGCAACAAGCTTTTCATGCCCTGACATTCATCAATAAATTACTATATAAGCTTATCAATTAATTATAAACAAAATTCCTACTTCAAAACAAGAACACAAACGTTGCCACAACCCAACACCAGAACACTGCAGCCACTACCAGCACCCATCTTAAATTTTCCCCTTTGGGGTTTTTTCTTCAGCCTTTCATGCACTGATTAATGTTGCTAGGATGGGTTGTTTCCCAGTACTATGTTTATAGTATTATTCATGTTTATAGTATTGATTTTTGGGTTAACCTTTTGAGGGAGTGAGAGGGCGGTACAGGAAGGGAGTGTTGCGGATGTAAGATGTTCAGGTGTGATTACCGAGACGAATATCTTAAACCTTTCTCTACTTTTAACACCCTACAACTACTACTTATCTCTATGTATTGTGCCCCTTCTCTATATTTGTATATGATTTCATTCCCTTTTTTTTTTTTTTTATTTATGTTTCTGGCACCTCGCATTACCCTACCACCCTCTATTATTATTTCCAGATAATGAATTTTGTAAATTGTAATTGTGCGTAGCTAGGTTCTCTTCAGATTTCCCATTATTATTCCATCTTTTATCATCTCATTTTCTGTGCTTCCATCATGTATATGGTGGGGAAGGAAGAAGCTGGGAGCATATCTTTGAATGAGGTTGGGTTGGGTGAATTTGTGGAACTGTTGTTGTCTGAACTAGTAGTGGCTGAAGTTCAGCAGCAGTGATATTTAAATATTTTATTTTTTTCAAACACCCTATATCGACACTTTTTATTGATTTCAATTAGCATATAGGTGATACAAAATATTTTTTTCTTCAAGATTTATGCTACATTACTGTTTCAAGGCATTTTAGGTATCTTAGGCTGTATTCTGAATTTTTCTTTGTTTGGTTTTTGTATACTGTTGGTGATTGATTTATTATTACGTTATCTGATCTGTCTCATCGCTCTCAGTGGATCCTTCACCGAGAGTATTTTGTATGAGGTGAGATTTGATATTTAGTATTTACTTGTTTTTGCACTCAACTGGGTAAGTGTTTTTTATATGCGCACGCGCCAGTTCCCCCTTCTCCCCCCTTTCATTTTCCATTAAATGTGCACATGCCAATAAGTGGTGTTTTCACCTCTGCAGAAAGCAACGTTTGACACAGCGAGTTCCGTGTGATGTATATTGTATATAATGTGGGGAGAATGAATGAAATATCAAATGAAACACAGTTATATTGGTGTTTGTTTGTTTCATTAGTGTCTATGCGACAATGGGGACTTAAGAGTTACTGTTTTTTGCTCGTACAGGTTGCCACTTTTCCTGTATGTTATCTTGTTCAAATTCCATTCATTTCTTTATATACCCGATCAGGTGACTTAATATTTAACCTAATTAACGGAATTCCTGTTTGCAAACATTATTTCAATTTTCCAACTGGCTAATGCATGTATTAATTTACACTATATTATTTTAATTTAAGTAGGTAGTTTTGAGTTACAGTTTAAAATATATGTAATTGCTGCACTGCATTAATTAATCAGAGAACTGCTTGAAAGATACAAGTGTTACTGAGGATACCAAATTTATGTCTCATTAGGTATTCTAACATATTAATAATTAATACGTTATTCAATGAAATTTTTTAATAATTTTTTTATATTTATTTAACTTATTAAATAACATGATATTTATTAAGAAGAAAAATAAATTAAGCAACAGATATTTTCTTCGGTGTTATTGTACCCAAAAAGTGGGAGTTGGTGTTTTTATCTTTGTTTATGCATCACTTATATTAGTCTATATTTTTATACTTAACCGGCGTGACATTAACATTCTTGTATTGTAATTATTCATTCGCCTCCAAAATTTCAGTCCTGTCTGTGATTAAAGCCGAGTTCGATTGATTTCAATTATAGTAACCGATAATTCTTATTTTAGCTTGCTCACTTTTGCTCTTGGGGGTCCATACACATGACCTCAGAGAATTAGAAAGTAGAAGAACTAACAATGAACCTAGTCCCCGTGATTCTAAATTGCGTATATATATACGAAAACGCCATGAGCATCGATCTTCCTCCACCATTGAATTATGAAACGAAACTATGCATAAATAGGTTGACGAATGAACTAATAATCATGCACATCTAACGTGGGGGAAACAAACTGTCTCTCTCTCCTTACTTTTTCTTTTGAGAGCAAATTAAAGTTGAAGTCTCTTTTTAACGACGCTAATTAATGAATCCTAGATTAAGGTATGAGCGGCTTTCATGTTCCTAAATTAACAAATTAGTGAGTGGTTTGATTTTCCTAGTGAAGAAAATAATGGGCCAACAATATGTTATGGATACATAATAGTGGATGACATGTGAGTGACGAGGTGATGCGCTCCAATTCCAAAGTAGAGACTAGAGAGACTTGGGCTTCTCCCAAAAAATGCAGTACACACACGAGGGGGTGAAAGCTCCTTTCTCTGCAATTGGGTTGAACAGAAATATACAGTTGCTATGGCTAGCTACCTCTGTTGTCAGTGTTGCCTGTATCAATTGAGGTAAAAGCAAAAACTGGCAAAAGAAAGCCACCATTCACAAAATAACGCAACAAGTGCACGGTAACAGGTCCCCCTTCTCACAAACTCATCTATTCTTTGAAAATCCCTTTCACTACTTACCACTCCCAAAACAGCAATGTGCTATTGTGATAATTACCAACAGGTACCCAAGTACACATTTTGGTTTTTTTTCACCCTTGCTAGTTATTTATTTTTATATCTATCAATATATATATATATATATATATAAATATATACTAACATTTTCGTATTAAAAAAATAGCTGGCACAGATGCAGAGAGAGAAATGTACAGCCCAAGAAGTGTGCTTTTTCACGAGGCGTGGCAGTGTTGTTGTGTTTTGTTTGTTTTTTTCTTCTCTTGAACTTAAAATATGTCACACTCCCACAAAAAAACATGTATTAAGTAGTTTTATTTTGTGTGTGGGGGGGGGGGGGGGTTTGACAAGACAGATTGACAATGGGACGGGGAATGGGTGAACCGGTTACTCTAAATTGGTGTTCAAAATCCAAAGGCCTAGTCAGAATGCCCATGACAGCACCCCACCTTCAACGAAGTTTGGTTAGGTTTCTGAAAAAGAGTGAGGGAGAGATAACTTATGAAGTGATGTCTGATTTGACAGTGTTGTTGGGATTGCCGGTGAACTCGGAAAGTAGCATATGACCCTTCACCACTTTGGCTCATCACACTCACATCTTTATTCCCATCCATCATTCAAACTTCTCTTCTCTTCAGTTCTATTATCATCATTCTCACCTGTGTGATTATGAAATTAACCTCCTTGATGAGATTGAGCACACATGTTCGATACTTCATCTGCTCATGTTATTTCTAGGAAACTTCAATGTCAATGCACACTATGTTAAGTTTCATTTGAATAGGTAATAGTGCTTGTCCTTTTTGTTTTTCTTAATTTAATTTTTGTTTTTGTTTCCTTTAATTGAGGCTAGCTAGCTGTGCTAGTCAATGAAGATGTACATCCTTGTATTATAGGACATGGTATATAGAACCATTGCCTTCCGACCCACAAAAGAATAATCAGACAACATGTGAAGTGATTCGGGTCTTGAGATTTTTAGACACACCAACGGCAGAAATATGTGAATTGATATTAATAAAGTTGGTAGAGATCAATGTCGAAACATAACATTGAAAAGGAAATAATAAAAAGGGAAAACATTGAAAAAGAAGGATGTTATTGTCCTTGACAAACAACGATATCATGGCTCTCAAGTCGAAATTATTGAATGGAAAAAACAAGTATACTTGCCCCTAAAATGATGGTTTAGCAGCACCTGGACCCACACATGACATGAGAGGCTTCTAGATTTAGCTTAACTCTCACCAAAGCGTAATCAAAGTCTCTTTCCAATTTCCATGTATAATCCGGACCCACATTATGGTAAATTACAAGTGAACACTTCGATTTTCTTTATACTCATCCTTTTGCACCTCAGGTATGTTTGAATAAATTTTCACACCTTATAAGAAAATTACTTGGAAATTACAACTATCACTTATTACCTAGTGAAAACATAGAAATTATTGCGTACGTATATTTATATTTTTATTATATTAATTTTAGTTAAAAAAAGATAATTTTTAATTAAGATTATCCGTGAGTTTATGCATAATTACAATATATTTTTTGTTTATTAGTAGGTTAGTTACTATTATATATTAAGGGATATAATTGTTTATTAAAATGTGAATATATAAAAAAGGGGTAATTATTTGTATTAATAATATAGAATAATATTAATAATATAGATAATAATTTTTTGTGAATCGTATAAATAATAGATAATAGAACAATTATGTAAGTTGAATATAAGTGTTTTAAAGTAATTTTTTTGTTCTAAGGTTATAAAATTGTTTAGAGGTTCACATGTGGGTAGAGAAAGGTCATGAGTTCAAGTCCTTCTTCTAAGAAATTAACATTTATTATAAAAGGATTTTTTTTTAATTTTCAAAATAAGTAGTTTTAAAAGAATTAATAAGAATAAAATTGGAAATGAAATGTAGACACAAAAAGGCGAATTCCCTTTATATATGTTATAGATGAGATTTTATGAAACAGTGATATGTATAATACGGGTTTTATATATATGATAAGTTTATTAACTTTATTAATTAATATTTTAAAAGTCATGTAAACAAATGATTGTGATTAATTGCAGTGTAAAACTCTTTTACACTGATAATGTATAAGTGTTAAACTCATAAAATATAGTTTAAAAGTTAATTAATAATTATTTTATTGATAAAAATTATAGATAAAAATTTATAAATAAGAATATTTTTCCTTGAAAATATAAAAATTAGGGGTAAGCAGGTGGGTTAGACCCGACCCAAATCTGATTAAACCAAACAAAAAAAAAGAAGATATTGATGGGTTCAAATAGGTTATCGGGTTTTAAAAAAACGATTCTAAATGAGTTTAGTCAATCGGGTTTGGATTTGTGAAGTTAGACTACTCGAACTCGTCTGACTCTATTTTCTTATGAAATAAATTAATTCCAATTTTCCAAGCATATTATACCATGCCTTGCACTATTTTCTTATGTTGGCTACTTCAATAAATCCCAAATTCACATCACTCGTTAACCTCATCTGTCTCTTTTGTTCTCTCCCTACACACAAAACAAACAACACTTCACTAAGTATCAGTCCCCACTTCCCATCGCCGCTGATGTAGCTAACCCACCTACTGTGAAAAAACAACAAATATATGTGAGAACATTAACACAAATTAATTCCATGCGGGTTCACTCTGTTACATTTGAGAGAAATAACAAACACACATGCTGCATGGAATCACCGAGTACCGGTTCCCACTCCTACCATCGCCGATGAGTCTCTGGACCGACAACAACTCCTCCATCTTGGAGGCATTCATCAGCTCCTTCAACCTCTTATTCCTCTGACTCCGCTGTGTCGATCACCGCCTGTGGATCATTTAAACTCATCACTATTTCAACCTAATCCGCCCCACTAGAACCCGTTCAAATCAAATCCATCTGTTGATCACCCTTAATAAAAATCTATTAATATGAAAATAATTTAAAAGTTAAAAAAAGTGTTACAATGTAATATACACACTATCCAACTTAAAATATTATTTTAAAATAATAATGATAATAAAAATAAAATTTGGCTATAAGTAAAGACTAAAAGATTGATTTAGATCTATAAGAACATCTTTAGCGGTGATTATTAATACAAGAATAATTGTTTACAAGAAAGGCGATGGTTAACCATAAAAATAATTTTATACAAAGGTTACTTTTACAGGAAAATGCTAGTTTTCCACAAATGAAAGAACAGTTATTCTAAGAGAACCCATTCTTAATTAAAATGTAGTAATTGTGAAATAATTAAAAATAAACTAAGAATTAAGAATGAAGAATGAGTTCGTATACTCTAATAATTTATTTGATTAGAACTGGTACCATGCTATACACTAATTTTATAAATGATTTACATATTATATTAATTATTTATATAAAATAAAAATTATTATTATTTAATATAAAAATAGAAAGAAAAATAGTGAAGGATGTGACAATTAATAATCTCATGTTGACACATGAATGAGTAATTTCGGAAGTTGATAACTTTTATTAATTATTATAATAATTTTTTTAACATTTACAGATTTTTCTATAGATAACTTGATATATTATTTTAAAATAATTAAAAAGATTAGTATAATGTATCAAATGTGTAGCCATAATATCTTTAAATAAAAAAAAGGTTAATATTAGAGATATAAAAAGGGTAAGATAAACTTGTGTAATTTCACACATCAGTAGTTAATATAATTTATTCAAAGAAAAAAAACTACAGGCCAAAATTAATATGACGTTTATATTTTTTGGAGTTAAAAATAAACTACAGGCCAAAATTAATACTGGAGTTAAAAATATTTTTTGGAGAAATTAATATGACGTTTATATAAATTTATTTACTTATAAATTAATTTTAATTAATAAAAATCACTTTATTTTTTTCTTATAAGTATTTTCTTTCTATAAATTTACCGAAGTACTTTTATCCTTAATCTATCTTGTAAGTTGTAACTTCTGATTTCCTTTTTCAGGCACTCTTTTCCACGGTGTTGCGCTGGGAGTACCACTTCTTGTAACTTCTGACATCTATCTTTTTTCCCCCGAGAATTGATATGTTTTTAATGTGAAATTTTTTAAAATGACTTTTATAGTACTTAACAAATTTATCATATGTAACTATTTGTGATAAAATATAAAAAATAAATTTTATTATTTAGTATATTATTTAATATAACATTAAATAGTAAATTAATATAAAATTATAAAAATTTAAGTTGATTAGAAATTTAAATTAACATAAAAATTATAATACATACTACACACGATAAAAATTATAATATATAATTAAATAATAATAATTCATGCTTAGATCTTATGTATGAGACTTTATTTATTTAAAAATATTTTAGGACAAAATTTTAAGACATAAATAAAATAAAATGTTTTTAATTGTTCCAACTATTTTATTTATTACTACTATTTTAGTTTTCTCAATTTTGAGTTTTAATTAATGCTTAGTATTTTCTTGTCTTTTTAACCAACTTTTTTCTATCAATTCTTTAAGTGAATGTACGTGAATGAAATTGATTTTACAAAATTAATTATGATTAAAATTTATTGTAAAACAATATAATTTATGTTTGTTTTTATTATAAAAATAAGTTAAAAATAATCTATGTACAAAATAAGTCAAAAATAATCTAGTATAAAATTATTAATACATTATAAAAACTACTATAAATTGTTTTAACTTAAAATCAATTCAAACACATAATCAATTCTAAATTAAATTATTTTTTACGTAACATGTCAAAATTTTTCTTAAATTAATTTTAAATTTAAAATCAATTTTCGAGGTAAACTCAAATATACACTAATTCCTATTTATCCTATAAAAACTCAGTGATTGTCCAATTTCGTTGCTATATATGGAAAAGATAATTATTCAAACTAAAAAGTTTCAATGAATAAATGTTTTCTGAATCTCAAGATTCTCTCTTGCAGCAGGTGGACAGGATCCAACACCCTTATCGTACTATGATTATGACCGCATAAATTAGGGTTTGTTCTTTTTTTTGTTAACACACAAAATAGGATGTTAAATTGAGCGACAGATTAAAGATGTTCAAAATCAACCTTTTGCGCCTTTGCCAGTTTGAAAGTTGTTGAAATTTTGTTTTTGTTACTTACAGTACTTATTTCAGGTAATCGTGTTTGAATATTGGAAGGTAAAGATATAATTTTTTCACCTTAACCAAATTAATATGACAAATATTTTGTTGGATAAAAAAAAAACTTTTCTCTTGTCAGAGTTTTGAATTTCATTCATTACAGGAATTAGTCTCTTCCTTAAACCTTTTTTAGGGAGTTTCTTTGTTAAACCTAATAATATCATTGAATTAGTTATTAATATGTTGTTAACGATTTTTGTGGTGGACGAATGGACGATATGTTGTTAACTTTAAATAAAGAAAGAAGTTCATTTGAAATCAAATAGCTAGACATCGATGGTGAAGTTAAGTAAATATATACAAAGAGAATTATGTTGCTTAAATTTGTTTAGGTTTCCTTAATTTTTTTTGTATAAAATAGTTATGCCGAGGGTACGATATAAATCATAGTAATTACATCTCGTTAGTAACAATATATTTTAATGAGAAGTTATACCTTTTATTTCTTAAGAAGTGAGGTTGTATACAACAAATAATTTGTTGAGACGTGAAAAGCTTCTTAATGGGTGTGTTTTGTATGGTATGAAAGTGGAAACAAGTTTTTATTTATTTTTAATTATCATATATTTCTACCTAGGTGTGATACAAATTATGCTTATAATGAGGATTATGTAGTATTGCATAATCAAAATCACAGTTATTTTTATTAATGACATAATCTAAAAATCAAATGATTTAACTAAGGTGTGATAGTGTGATTTGTTGGAATTTAATAAATTTAAAAGAAAATATATATGAATGATTGATGTTTCACTCTTTTTTAAAATAGATAATGAACCTAATCTTTTATGTTTAATCTCATTATTTTATCTTTTTGTTATTATTTTTAATGATTTCTTTTTTTTAATTTGCGAGATGCCATTTGTTTTTAATTAATAATCAATAAAATGTTTTGGATTATAAAAAAAAATCACTTAATCAATGAACAAAATTATTTTGAAATTTTAAAACAGTGCACAATTTTAGTTGACGCATGAAAATAAAATGATGGAATAAAAACAAGTGCCGTACGTGTACGTGGTGAGCTTTCACTCCACGTACGGCTATGTTGCTGGCTCTTTTACGTCCTATGTTTAAACTTGTACTTATAGTTATAGCAGAGGTTAATTATTCAGTGGTAGAAGGTGATACACAGATTAGCTACTACTCTCATATGCAGTAAGGTGGGTTTTACATGTTTTATCTATAAGGTCATGGAAATTAAGTTTGGTTGAGTGTGGATTAGGAGCGCTAGCTATGATTTTCTTTTGGGTTGGTTTCTGATCCCAAATATAGGGCTAAAAGTCATTGATCAATTTTCAAAAGTGATTAATTGTTCAGCTAATTAATAAAGTCACAGGGAAAATACTTGTGTACGTTATTGTTTGAATGAACAGGGATAGCAAGATATAGCTGTGGTGATATGTACCAATAGAATGAGAAATGGTGTGTAACTCATCTTATGTACTGTGAAAACACTTTATTTCGTTTTTTATTAAATAAATTTTTTGCTCTTTCAAAAAAAAAAAAGCAAGATATAGCTGATTCATTGACAGCACAGGTTTAACTGATTACATAGATAGGATACGAGCTAATTAAGAATGTCTAACTCCGATATTAATTCTCTTTGAATAGGAATAGGGCATCTCTGACACAGACTGAAATATGACATTGCAGGTTGCACCCACTTCTTATGTTTCTACGAACACTTGTCACTTGTCATCCATACGTGAAGACTTGATATAACCATAGCAAAATTCTGATTCTTTATGGGAACAGCTAAAACCCCACTTAGTTAATTCACCTTCCAGATATTTTCTCTTCATCAAACTCATTTAATCATTCCGAATCTTCTGCCTCGCATGCAAAACAACTTACTACCATTCCCCCCTGAGAGAGGCTTCGATCCATAGCGTAATTCCAATGCATTATCATCATTAATTCATCAGTGAATTCTTTTATATAGCCTGTGCTCCCACTCACCATAAGCTATATGTAACTTGTACTTAATTTATTCTTCAATTTTTAATCTTCCAGTCACTTACTCCTAACATTTTAATGTCTCATTTATGTATAGACCTGCTTAATTGACATTTGTGATTTTCCTCTATGAATCCAGCGAATATAATAAAGATTAATGCATGTGTCTTTTAATTTAATTTAGTCCGAAATATATACGACAAAATATATATATATATATATATATATATATATATATATATATTTTGTAAAAATTGGACTGGATAGGTTGGTTCGACAAAAAATCCGGTGAATTGGTCTTGTAACCTATTTGGTCAACCCTCAAAACCGGTAGAACCAAAAACTGATATTAAAACCGAAAATCGGTTAAGAACCAGTGGTTCACTGGTTCAACCGGTTTGTACTTATTTTTTTAATTTTTTTTTTATTTTGCTAAAAACATCCTTTATTTTTCTAAATCAACCAATTTTTAATTAAAAATTAATAAAATGGGGTTTAACTTACCAATATGAATGTGTATTTAGTAAAATTACTTTTATCCTTTTATAATTACAACTTTAATACATTTTTCTTTTATAATTTTAATTATTATAGTACATTAATAATAAAAAATATTATTTTATTAAAACTGATTCAACCGCTGATTCAATAACGATTGAACCAATAAACCGTGAACTAGTACTTTTACCAGTTCGATCACCGATTTGGTTTTAAGAATATATATATATATATATTATCACCAGCCACAAGCCACAATAGATGTCTTTCTTTTGATTGTATCTATTGTTGCATCAGTAATTAGGTTAACCATTATTAATTATCAGGTAGCATTAATAATAGTTTTTTTTTTTCTAAAAAGATAACTACATCAGGAAGAAAGAATGACAATTTTTAATTGCATTTTTTATGTGTTTCTTTTACTTGTTAAAAAACAATGGAGGTGAGATTTGTATAGTACACGACTTTTTTTTTTTACCAAAAAATAGAAGAGATAATTCAGTAAAAAAAGTAAAATAAAAAATATTATCTAATGCAACACTGTTTATTAGTGACTACACATAACAATAAGTATAAGAGTTATACTATTAATATTTATCATTTTTTTTAAAAATTTAATTGAATCCATCCACTATGAGGATCAAAGTAAGATTATCAAACTTAATTACTCTTAACAAGTGAATTCATTCCCCTCACAAGAAATGGTTGTCTACATTGACTTCTAGTATTTGAGGCTTATATTATTTATATCTCTAAAATAAATTAATATATCTCCCTTTTTATTTTTATTTTAAATATTTTTTAAAATATCAGAATGATATACTTTTTATTTGGAATATATTATAATATAAAATTATTAATATACTTATCTTTTCATTTTTTTCACACCTCCTTAAATCGTAAAATATCACAGTATACATTCTCAAAACTGTTAAAAAATATATATAAGGTTTCAACTCTTCTGAAGAGTAGGCTTTGGAACTATATTTAAAAATAAAGGTATAAAAAAGTACTTTTCAAAATATGTATTTATACTTTCAAAATAATTTCTGAAAAAACACCTATATAATAACAAAATAGAAACTACATAGGAAAGAATAACATAAATGTCTTTGTAATAGAAAAGAATAAAATACATCCACATTTCTGATAACCATAGTGAATAAAATTATTTGAAATAAAACTCAAAGTTATAATTTATTGAGGTGCAAAACGAAAATAAGATTTAAAGAATAATAGATAACAATTGCAAAACTATATCTTCAAAATAATCAATTGGGAGTAAAAACTACATGTGTGAAAAAAAAATCTAGTTTGAACAGATTGATTTTGAATGAAACCGAGTTGATTTAAGCCAAACAAATTTAATATTAATTTTGAAAATACAAATAAGTGTGAATGAACTGGTTTCAAAACCACTTAGGTTCACTATTATTTTGCAACTTAAAAAATACAAACTGACTTGAGCTCATTTTCAACGCTGGCGGACTCACGGTGGCTTAACACTTAACACCCAATCCTCACTCTCTTAACACTGAGGCGCAGCAGCAGCGGCAGCACTCAGGGCATCATCTCTAATCTCAGTTCTCAACTGTATTTTCTTTCTTTTCTTTCTACAACTTGAAATTGTGCTGATTAACTAGTGAAATCCCTTTTTACTTCTGTTAAATTGCTATGCATTTATCTTTTCACTGGGATAGCCATAACTGGAAGATTGCACCAAAATTAACAAGGATTTGTAGATATAACTAGTCTCAAAATAGACAAAAGACAAAACACATAGAATCAATTATTGCTTTTAGCTTTCTCTTTGCACTCCATACAATTTGCTTTAAATTTTTAATATTGGAATCATTTTTAATATTTAGAATTGTTTCAACTAGTTTTGAACTAGTTTTTTAAAAATGGTTCAGTTTCTAACCACTTCTCTGTACGCACCAGTTTTTTTTAAACTCCTTTATAATTTCATAATGTCACTATTATGTTTTTCAATTAACCATGGTTTTTAGAAACAAATATTATAATCAATTCTCTAAATGTCCAACATAAGAGTAGTTTCTTCAAATGGAAAAATAAAAAGACTGATCTGTGAAACAACAAAATATTATTTAAGCAAATAAATTATTTTTGTTCACTTTGTTGCTGAATCTCTTTGAAATTGAATAAAAAGTCGCGTTCTGACTTTTGTTACTGCACGTTTCCATATTCCTTTATGAAACAATATGTAAGCACCAATTTTTTTTCTAAAAACTAATTAAAAAAAAAAAACAAAATGTGATTTCCATATATTATCAACTTACACTATAATATTCAGAATATACATCAATATCAGAAAGTACAAAATAGAAATTTTCATAAAAAAAAAAGAAGATGAAAATAAAAGGAGAGTGGTAACAATTGTGATGCTTGAGCTCTCTTAACTAATGAAGATGCTCTTTGGCTCAACTACATCACTAACATAATCTCACAAAATCTGGAAATAAAAATTTTAAATTTTTATGAGTAAAATGATTTTTTAACCTGACTCTATAAAATAAGACACTTAAATTAGAAGGAGGAGATTTCTTGATTTTCAGAAAAAAAGGAGCTATTTTTTGGAGGAGAAGAAATAATTTAAAAAAGGAGGAGAAAGAGAAGAGGTAAATAGCAAAAAGAAGAGTTTTAAAAGTTATAACAGGTATTAACTTACACTACTTTATTTAAAATCTAGTAAAAAAAATAATAGAAATAATATAGAAAAATTACTTACACCTTCAACCACCACGGGCAGCGGATTCCGGTGGTGTGGATGTCGCCAGAAACGACCGTCGTAGGACGGCGATGCACTGCCGAAAATCCTTTGTCTTTTCTCCTTGCTCCTATGTTTACATTGGTGCAAGTTAACTTTTTTGCTTTTCAGTTGCAGCTTCTGATCGCGTAAAGGGGACGCGCATGTGTCCCCATAACTTTACCTTCTTTTTTTTTTCAAAAAAATTATACTTTATTAAGTTCACTTCCGCAAAAATGCTATTCGGAACTCCTCTAGGTTCAACAGCCCGTCGCTGTCTACACCTCCATTCCTTACTATTTTCGCCCAGCCCAACAACAGACGGGTACTATCCACACTACCCTTTTTTACTATTCGCAACATTTTTATATCATGACCCACTTTGCTGTTTTCACCTCCCTTTACTGCTTGCACCGCTGTTTTTGCTAAACGTATTTCTTTCATTTTAAAGCCCAGAATGCATTATTTTTAGCCTTTTTGAGTATAAATTGTAAGTTTTCATTTTATTTATTGTATCCTTTTCTTTTATTTACGTTTTTCTAGTTAACATGTTGTTACAAATATTTGAAATAACAATTAATAAAATTTCAATTATATCTAACAATAATAATAATGTCAATAATATTAATTTGAAAAAATAAAAATTTATAATAACTATTTTAGTGGTTATAATTATTGAAGGAAAATTTAATGATGGTTACTTTAGATGCACTTCTAATTTGACGATTACGAAAATTAAAAGAACCACTTTAGATGCACTTGCAATTTGGTTTTTTTTATAAACTTTTAGTTGTAATAAATATTATTACGTAATTTAAATTATCTAAGAAAAATGTAATAATGGTCACTTTAAATGCACTTCTAATTTGACTATTACGAAAACTAAAATAACCACTTTAGATGCACTTTTAATTTGGTTTTTTTTATAAACCTTGATTATTATAATTATTATCATGTTATTTAAATTATTTAAAACAAATAATAGACACTTCGGATGCACTTCTAATTTGACTATTGTAAATTATAAAAAGATTATGATGATCACTTTGGATACACTTCCGATTTTATTATTGTGTAATCCTATAAAATTATCTTTTTTTATGTAAAAATATAAAATACAAAACTTTAATTATGAGTACTTCAAATGCACTTTTGATTTAGTCATTACAAAAACTATCATAATTTAGCGATTGTCATTTTGGATGCACTTCTGATTTGACGACTATGCTAAATAATTATCCTAACCACTTTGAATGCACTTCTAATTTGGTTACGGTAATAATATTTTAAAATAAACCCAAAAATAAAAATTAATTACTAAAATAAAAAACCTAATAAACAAACCATTATCAAGAATTACGTATACTTTGATTCTCTACTACAATAGAGATATGTAGGAGCAGAAACTTACTTCTGTCGAGCCCCAAACAATAAAACTAAAATAAGTCGATTAAAAATTAAAATATTAATAAAATTTTATACAAATAAATTTTCAATAATAATTTTCTCATTAAAATGTTAAAAACAAAAATAAAATAAAGTATTTGTTATATTTAAACTATTTTAAGTGTGAAATAAATATTTTTAAAATTATCTAGCTTTGCAAGTTTAATTAGAGGTAAACATCCTTAAGACGGACGTTGTAAGGTGCTAATACCTTCCCTACAGATAATAGACTTCTGAACTCAAAATTTGGTTTTGTAAACCATATCTTTTAAAAGGTTTTTTTCAATGTTTTCCTAAATAAATATTTATGGCAACTCCTCTGATTTTCCCAAACAATTTATTCGTCATCCCATCAAGATCCCACATGTTGACATTCTCTAAAATAGTTTGATTTTTTCTTTTAAGAACTGAATTGTTCAAAACAATTCACTTCAGTTTGTTTTTTTTTTTTTAAACTCGATTTTGCACACCCTAGTAAAAACTAAGATTTAGATAACAAACATAAAATAAAATTAGGTTTTCATTACTTTTATAAAAAACAATGGTATTTTTAATTATAAATGATAGATGAAAGAGAAACACATGTACATTCATTGACTATGAAAATCTTAGGTTGAAAATTATAATTATAAGAATATTTGAGGAATTATAGAATAAATATAAAGAAAGAGGTATATTAATCATTCTATGGAGGTACAAATAACATGAACTATTACAAAAGGGCATGTGTCTATCTCTTTGTGAGTAATGATGACAAAAATATTCGCATTCGCACCCGCATGTACTTGCAAATTAAATCCCTGAAAATGCTTACATGAATAATTTAAATCGATACCTATCATCTGCATATATGAGTTTTTTTTTTATTCGCTCCTTAACGAGTATGAGTATCATAGTACCATATCCATGTGTACCAACTATCCACTAAATTAAAAACTACACATATTTAATGTAAAGAACATAATATTTTTGTTAAATAAATCAATTTAAAATATTAATTGTCAAAAATTTATTGTCATCAATGTTACTTTTTTATAAAAAATGAATAATTTATAGAATTATTTTTTATAAAAATATCAGTAACGTAAATGAATATTCTATTTATATTAAATATTTTGTATATAAATTATTTGTTTGATAAAACTTCAAATAAAAAATAGTATCTTTTTAAAAAATATTTTTGAAAAAAGTCTATGGGTACTCGTGAATATCCGCAGATATGAAAAAAACTCATCCCAACAAGTTTTAAGCAAGTAGCGAGTATGGATATTTTATAACGGGGCAGGTAGTGAGTAAACACTACTTGTACTCGTCCCGACCATTGCCACTCCTATCTATGGGACATAGGGCTTTTCTCTCTATTGCTTTGTTAAGCGCAACCACGTGTCTACCTCATAGATTACTCGTATCCTTATGGAAGACGAATTAGAATCACTTATATCAGTCTTTCAAAAAAAAGATGGTTTGATCTTCAACATTGAAGAAGATATAAACAAAAACATTAACATCCCTCTCTATCTTGTGGGTAGATTCCTAACGGATAAACCCATTCATATACATATCATGTAAGAGAGAATGGATGGAGTTTGGAGACTAGTAAAATTTGTTTGTATTTCAAAGATTATGGGAGGATCTTTGATGGAGGACTAGGGTCCTTTAACAACCACACTTAGGTGCTTGGAAATATACAAGAAAGAGATGTCCCAACCCTGATCCTACTCTTCTACGTTTCTTTTTGGATTACAATCCATGGGCTTCTAGTGGGATTCATGACTCCTTCTGTTGGTAAACACCTAGGGAGTTTCATTGGTAAGTTTGCTAAGTATAAGGCTAAAAACAACTGGAGAGGGATGAAAAACTTTATGTGGCTAAGGGTAAAGGTTGACACTAGAAAACCTCTACTAAAGGATAAGAAAATGTGAAAGTCAAGAGGAGACTGGAAAACTGTGAATTTTAGATATGAGTGACTTGGTTCATTCTACTTTGCTTGTGGTCTCCTTAGCCACTCAGGTCAATTTTGTGAAACTCTTTTTGAAAGGAGGTTGATGATGGTGTAAGAGGTTAGGAGACTATACTCAAGGTTGATTCATAGTTTAAGTACTTTTAAGTTACAATTTCAATAACAAACCTTTTTATAGTTTTTTTTAAAGAATTTGTAATAGAATTTATAAAGATCAAAAACTAAACCAAGTCAAACTACTAACTAAAAATTAATTTAATTTGGTTTGAATTTTATAATCAATCTAATCCGAGTGCACCTTATTTTTTTAGTTTGATTCATATATGTTTTATATCCAAAATTTGGTCAAACCACACCGCAAATACCCTTTGTTACAACCAAATATCAGTTAATGATTTACAATGGGTGAAAGTGAATTGTGACTAGTGATGACAAACACAAATTTAAGTAAAAAAAAATAAATCTCAAAATCATCATTTTTTAAAATGGAGTAAAAACTGTTAAAAAAATTAAACTACTGTCATTTAAACTAAATACATTTCTGTTTCTAAATATATTTTAAAAATTCAAAAAAATAAGAAACTGACCACGACTCAAATGGAAGGTGAGTAATTGAAAGGCTTTGAATCCTAATGTGCTTCCTTCCTTTGTTGCTATGTCCGCAACACATGTTTCATTATAGTTGGCAGCGCCTTTGTCAATCTCATTCGTGCAAGAAAATCTTCCCAATTCTGAAAAAGTAAAAACGAAAGAAACAATAAATAAACAAATGTTAAGAAACGAGATGAAGGGGTTCCTTCCTTTTTTTAAAAGATTCATTTTTTTTGTACAAACCCTTCAACTACATCGCTTTTCTTCATACCATTGATGCTCGTTTTATCCTTAATTAATTTTAATTTACTTTGAATGATTTATAGCCATATTGAGTGGTTAAAGTGAGCAGAATATTGGGATGCAAAATAAGATTAGAGCTGGTATAAATCCCGGCTGCTTAAAAAAAAAAAGATAAAGGAGATATAAATTGAAAACAAGGGTATTTAAAAAGATAAAAGAAGATTTATTATTAAGAAAGGGAGGTATAAATAGCAACTACCTAATGTTATAAGATATATCTAGTATGGATAGTAAAAACTGATTTTCTAAAATCTCGAATAGAATTGGTTAAAACAGTTTGATTTTTAATAAAAAAAACGAATTGTTTTAAAATACTAGTTCATAACTAAATCAGCAATGCTGAAAATGTACTAATTGAAAAAAAGAAATCAGTTGGAAACCTTACTACAATGCCTGTTAACAAAGATATAAAATTCCAAATCACAAGGTTAAACATAGATCTTAAGTATTACAAGTGTAACAGATAAAGCTGAATAAGTAATATCCATTAATAGTTAGAGAATAATATGAAGAAAAATAGCTTTAGTTATCATTCATATTAGAAAAAATACACAATAATACAATATAGTATAAAACAAATCTTGTTACCTTCAATTTTCTCAAGCTATTGAAATTCCTCAATTTCATTTAAAGTCAATAATGATAATGTTCCTTTTAGCTAATCTTGTTTTGCAAATATGTCCACTATTTGTGGAGCAAGAGAACTACAATGTGGACTAAGGGCGGATTAGAAGGCAGACTAGATACATATAAGAATAGTAAGTTGTCTCTTGTCAAGTTTCCAAGAATTAAAAATCAACCCGAGCTAAGCTTTCACCAATTCAAAACATCAAATTCTCTCTTACTCTTCTCTAAAGCTTCATTTAGGTATTTAGCTAATTCAAATTTAACAGACTAATTTGATTAAAAAACTTGGTCATACCCATGTGAATCCTTTCATTTAGGTATGTAGTTGGTTACGTGATAAAAAAGAACTAATTTTTTTCTACTCAATATATATTCCACAAGGATTTGGACAAGGGAACAAAGCTATGGGCAACTTATGAGAAGATTTTACTTACTCAAGCCCTTTTTACAAGGTTCAAACAAGACTGATCTTAAAAATAGTTCAGTTAATTTTTGTTAAACTGGTTCAACTCATAACCAATTTAGTTCTGTTTAGTTCAAAACCAATTCAATTCAAATTGATTTTTTTGCCCATCCCTAGTATCCAATAACCAAAGGTATGAAAAAAAAATTAAATAGCAAATACTGCAACAAACATCCCAATTTTATCTTCTTCTTCCTATACCCAAGATTTTATCCTTGTACTTCCATAAAAACTAAAGGAACAAAAAAAACTCTTGAATTCTTCTCCAGAATGATTGATATGAGCATGTCCTAATGACTAAAAGAAAGATCACCTACATAAACATGTTCAAAATGTTTAATCAGGAGAGGAGAAAGGTTGGTCATTGGGAAGAAGAGATGAGTTATGAGTTTGGGCATGCAAGAGGGAGTGTTGTTAGGGGATGGAGGAGTGGTAGCGGTGGTGGAGGAGTGTTAAGGTGAAGGACCACGATGGACGTAGCACAGGAGAGGGGACAAATTGCAAGGGCATGGGAAGTTAAGAGTGCTCTAAAATAAGTAACCTGGATTACCTATTATGCAGCACACCATCCTTATTCATGCATTTGCATTAGATAATCTAGATTTGGATTTTGAAAGTATGAATTACATATTCTAATTCTAGACGCATTAAAATAAGCAAGGGGTGTTCTAGAATAGGTAATGTCTTTTGACAAATCCGAATTATCCATTCCGAATATATTAAAATTAGCATGGGTACTTTGGGAAGGGCAGTAATTTTCAAAATCCAAACTCGAATTATGTATTATGGAGCATCCCCACCCCTGTTAATATATTACAAAAATAGAAACTTAGAAAAGGAAGGAGGTGCAAGAAGAAAAACATTAGTCGTAGGGAGTGAAAACCACTATTTTATAGTTTTTAAGCCCAAGATGAACTCTAGCAGACCAGCCCAATTTTTTCAACGATATTGTAGCTTTAACCCCATTCGAAAAATTTCAAGGGTTTTTTATTTAACACCTACTAATTTTTCATTTCTCACCTACTGGTTGGGACAAAAACCATTTTCTCCTTTATTTTTTCTTCTCCGGCAATGCATCGCCGGAGAAGAAAAAAAATTTCAAATTTTTTTCTTCTCCTGCGATGCACTGTCGAAGAAGAAAAAAACTTGCAAATTTTTTTTCTTCTCCGACTATGCACTGTCAGAGAAGAAAAAAATTTGCAATTTTTTTTTTCTCCGGCGATGCACTTTTGGAGAAGAAAAAAATAAAAAAATATTTATTAAGAGTAACAGAAATTAAATGTTATTATTCTTAATTTAATTATAACAAAAAATTAAATTACTTATAAGTGTTTTTAGTCTTAAATTAATTATAACAAAAAAAATTAGAGTAATTAATGTTAGTATAATTATGGTAATAATAATAATAATAATTAGAGTAATTAGTGTCAATTAGAGTAGTTAACGTTAATTATAGTAATTAGAATAAAAGTAGTTAGAATAATTAACGTATCATATCATCAGAATAATTAAACTCAAAATAATTATAGTCATTAATGTCATATATCAAAGTAATTAGAGTAATTTGAAAAAAAAAATTAAGAGAAGGTTTCATAATAAATTTTATATTTTATTTATTTTTATATTTTATCATATAAAATTTTAATAAAATGTTAAAAAATTATATTATAAATAAATCATATTACTAAAATATAAAATTTTATAAATATAATATAAATATTATATATAAATTTTCTAATTAAAATAATAAAATATAAAAGTTTATTAGGAGAACCTTTTCTACAATAAAATTTTATATTTTATTTATTTTATATGTTAAAATATAAAATTTTAATGAAATTTTAGTAAAATTTTAAAAAATTGTGTTATAAATAAATTATATTATTAAAATAAAATTTTATAAAGATAATGTAAATAGTTAAATAATTTTTTTAATTAATTTTTTTCTTTATTCGAAAACTTATTTCATCGAATAAGTTATTTTATTTTGAAATGTGAGTGACTGAGGTTAATTTGTTAGAGTAGGTGTTATGAGAGATAAGACTAATTTATTATGGTAGGTGTTATGATAGATAACTAGGTTAAAGGGTATTTTTGAGTTTTTAAAAAATTATTAAGTTGATAGGTGTTAAATGAAAAAGAGGTAGTGTGAAATGAAAATTTCAATTTTAATGGTTTCGTATGCAAAATCTCGAGACACAATATAGACCCAAAAAAGCACTAGAGAAACGAATTTTTAGTAATTAGTAGGCGTTTGCTCACAATATAACTATTCAAGTCAGCAATATTTGAGTACTGTGTTCAATTCATACAAGGAAAAGGTAAAACGTACACCACAAATGGAGTGTAGCATTTACTTACACCTATTTTATAATATATTTTATTATAATTTATTTTAATAATTAATATACATATATTATAAAAATAAATAATCAATTAAAAAATGGTGTGTAATGGAGGTAGATAACTGTGGAGTAATATGTGTATTATTGTTTATTCATACAAATAAAAAAGTCGTTTTTGCACTATACACTTTCATGTGGGAGGTAAAAGTCACACACAATAACCCATAGCATATAAGGGGAAGGTAGAAACAGTACCCTACAACAAACATAGGGGAGGCAAGCATAAGGTAACCAAATGATAATTTTGTAGCAAGATAGACATGGTACCCTAGAACATATAGAGGGGAGGTAGACATAGTACCCCAAAGTGGACCAATAAGGCATACACAATATCCTTATGCATAACTCTCTCTTGTCATGTGTAAAGGGATGGTTTGTGAAGACTATAAAATTATGATTGAAAATATATAGGGATGTAAGAGAAACCATATGAAAGATTAGGAATATAGTATTCTTCATGAAAGAAAGACTAGTGGTACAAGATATAGTCACGACAATGCAATTGGGTCCAAAGCAATTTTTTTTTTCATAAGCCAATGAATTTTATTAATGGAGTAATAAAAGGCAAGCAAGTACAAGAAGTGCCTCCTAGCGAATTACAAAAGGGAAGCCAAATAAATAAACATCACGAAAAGATAATGAAGTTAAGCATAAAAATTAGGGTTCATGACCTATTCTAAAAAGGAATGAGGTGTTAACTTCATTGTGTAGCTCCATTCCCACGTGCTTAACTGAATAGCTTGAATTATCATCAATCTCTATGTGACAACCATTAGAAACCATTGCATTTTGACTCTTCCAAATCTTCTAGATTCCAACAAACCACACTGATGACCATACCTTGACCAAATCTTTTGATCCACTAATTAAACCTTATCATTGATAAAAGTGATTGCAACATTGATGATGTAAAACAACTGTTATTCCCGATCATGAATATGTATCAAACCAGCGTACATAAAGGGCAATTAAAAAATACATGGGAGCTCATTTCCTCTTTTTCCCTACACAAGACACAACCACTGTCTAGCCTACAATTTATTTGGATTTTCCACAAATTATCCTTAGTTAGCAATCAGTCAATCCCCAATCTCCAAACTAAATATTGAACCTTTGGAGGAATCATATCTCCCAACAAAAATCAGACATAACATTTGAAGAAAGACCTTTGACAAATGGCAAAACCTTGTAAGTGGAGGCCACATTATAACTACCAGACCCATCAACACTCCATATACACTCATATTTAATCCCTTCCCTTAAAATAACTCTTTTAATAGTATCCACTAGTTTAGCTAACAAGGCTTCTTCCCACTCAAATAGCCCCTTTTTCCACTTTTTTATCCACCCCACTCCTACCCCCTTTAACTCCTTGACCGTGACATTTTTGTGAGAAGTTAAGTTAAACAATCTTTCAAAGTGACTCACTCAGACATTGTTCACCTAACTAATTATCCCTCAAAAACATTATCTATTCACCATCCCCCGATTTCCTTTTAATGTTGCTAGACCATTTCCTAAATGACTTACTCCAAAGCAATTTTTATCGCTATATATTATAATAAAAATATTAAATATTATGTTATGTTATTTTTAAATTAATTAATTTAAAAAATATTTATGAATTATAATAATTGAAATTTATATTTTTAAGTGTATAGTAAATATTTAAACAATTTGATTTAATTAATAATTAAAGTAAAATAAAAATAAAAATTAAGTTATTAGTCTAAAAGAAAATTTGTAAAATTAATTAATAAAACAAAATATTAAATTTTAATGGACTAATGTAATTTCAATAAGCTATGTTTTATATATTATTCTTAAAGCTTATATACACATTAAATGATTATGCGTTAATAATGTAAAGAGTATTCATATAATTAGTAATTATAAGTTTTTTATATATGATAAGTTTTTTTGAATTTTACAATAACTATTTTTAAAAAATATTTTTAACATGAGTTTTGATTGGTTGATGATGTAAAAATTTACACAACAATATATAAAAATAAATTCTTAAAATATAGAATAATATATTAGATGGAATAATATAGAATAAATTTGCACAATAAAAGTATCATATCACTACCATCTAAATGGATCTATAATATATTATTCTATATTGGAAATGGATAGATTACTTGCAAGACAAGATTTAGTCAAGCGAGGAATAATTCAGGTGGAAGATGCGAGGTGCGGGTTGTGTGACATGGTAGTAGAGGCAGATAATCATTTATTTACAACTTGCATAATGGCTAAAAAGGTGTGGGTCGAGCTATGCATTGAGTGGGAAATATCAACAGCTTTTCTCAATAACAGTTGTAGTCATGGATTACAATTTTTGAGATTGGTCGAGATTCCATAAAATTACAAAAAATCTAATCTTTTATGTGGAGTGCAACCATATGGCATATTTGAAAGGTCCCTAATAATTTAGTTTTGGGATTGGTTGGGAATGAAGTATGGCAATAAAGTTAACTACTCACAATTTTCCAAAGTGAGTGATGAATCTTTCATATTATGTATAAGAGGTTGATTGGGTCAAACGTCAGCTATATGTTATAGTTAGTTAAGTTTTTACCATTATTGTTTTTTTTATTAGACAATATATCTTGTGCTAGCTTATATTACGTACTAATAAGATTTCTGCATTTAAGAAAAAAAAAACTAACCATCTAAATCTTATGCTAGCTTACATCACGTATTAATAAAATTTTGGTTTATAAAAAAAAAAACAGCCATTTAAATCTTAAGCTAGCCTATAACATGTGTAATAAAATTTTGACTTATAAAAAAAACACTAACCATCTAATCCATGTAGTTGACACTGTTACTAATAGGTTGTTAAGTTTCGTCTTACCGCCCCTCCTAACTTGTAAGTTGAAACAATATTTGGTGACCCTCATCAATTTTCATTTAATTAAAAATAATTATATTCTTTAGTCATCACAATAAAGCCTGAATTATTTTGAGTGCTTTTTCAAATTACTTATTCTGTGAAGCACGTAAATATAAACTATATAAAACGGGGAGTCGAAGAAAAGATGGCTCGCAATGTGCTAGAATATAGTTGGAAAGAATTCCCATAAGATCCAATCCAAGAGCCTATGTCCAGAAAATTGTTAGTGCAATAATAACATGAAAATCTAGACTTTTGACCCACTTTCTTAAAGTCCAAACCCAAATGTACAGAGAAGAAGATCAAACAAGGGCATATATGTCTTCAAATTATGTTTTTTATAATTAAATAAGTTTAATTTATATAGAAAAAAGTTAATTTGTCACCCACAAATTTTTTGTCCAAATTTGGTCACCGCTCATGACAGTTTCATTTAGAATCACAATACTATCCAATAACTTCTTAATTTTAATAAATGCAGTCTATGTCTCCTAATAATACTTGACATCACAACTCATCATCTAATCCATGCAGTTGACACTCTTACTAATACGTTGTTAAGTTTAGCCTTACCGTCCCTCCTAACTTGTAATTGTAAGTTGAAACAAAATATTCCGTGGCCCTCATCAATTTTCATTTAACAAAAAATAATTATATTTATTAGTCATCACAATAAAGCATGAATTTTTTTGGGTGTTTTTGCAAATTCAACTCTTAGGTCTATTACCCAACTTATTACCACCAGAAGACCGGGAGAGAAAAATTATGTCCAAGCTTCTAAACTGGAACAATGCTCTTTGGTAGCCACATCCAAGGAACAATATGTGACTATTGAAATTCCAGATGAGCTCATCAGGCATTGGACCTCAGAAGGCTTCACCCATCTTCACTATGGAGTTGTGCGCCTGATTCTCTCTCTTCATGGGAGAAAAGGACTTCCTGTCTCTGTCAGAGTTACCTTGCTTGACTCTAGCTATTTTCATTATGAGAATGCTGTAATAGACACTGTGCTAACTACCTTGCATGCTGGAAGTGTAGTACTTACTATATTTCCCAACTACAACATCAGCCTAAGGGATCCTACTCTTCCTCATCGGTTGAAGGTACAAGTACAGATTACTGGAGCAGACCAAGTACCTGAAGCTCTAGTTGCCACCTTGCATCATCAAATCATCTACAGACTGCAAAGTCATGCAGTAAATCTATCGTTACCCTCCAGTAACGATGGGACATTATTTGTGTTTGCCAACCCTCAAGAAGAAACCCCATCCATCATCCAGGTTCCTAGAAATATTTCTAGGGAAAAACTAAAGGAACTCATCACTTTGCAATGGGTGACTGATTATGAAAAATTGCATGAGAATCGGAAGCCTATCCAGTCTACAGAGGCTGTCTTTAGAAGATCTGTTGATGGATCTGTCAGAACTATCTTCAGAAGGTTTGAAGACAACCCCCCAAGTGGGTCAACCTCTATTTTCCATTCCATGATGATGACACCTTTTTACAAAGAAAAGAAGATTCCTATATCTTCTTTGTGTGCCGATGGGACGATCATCTATACTGATAAAATAGATGGTCACTTCATATGGGATGTGGATCCATCCATGCACGACCCTGGATGTGATTGCTGGGACAGATTGTCAGATCCTAGCCGTGAAGAAGAAAATCCTAGATACTCTTCCAGTGACTCCAGTGATGATGAGGATGATGGTGATGACGGAGGATACTGTAGACCTCCTCCTCCTCAGCCAAGACGCAGACCTCCTCCTTCTATTCAGAAGAGACCTGGGTATTCTCCTCAAAGGAGAACGCTTGACCTACCAAAAAGCCATGGGTAGGGTTACATCATCAAGAGAAACCAGATCCATCTTGGATCTTCAAAAGGATGGAAGAGATACTAAAAGAAGGAAGACTTCCATCTACTCAGGAAAATAGGGGAGTTCACTCTCCAGTCATTCCACCAACTTCATGCAGTCAACCGATTCCCTGCATGATGTTTACCGAAACTCCATATGAGCAAGATTTTCCTCCTCTAGAAAGGAAAACAGATCATGTGACTAAGGTGACGACAAAGCCCAATATCTCATTTACTGAGATGGGACCAGATGGCAAGTCTAAACCTCTTACTCAAGCTTAAGAGGTACTGAATTGGCAAACTAAAAACGCCAAAGCCCAAAACACCATTCTCAAAAGACTTGACCAAAAGATGGACAAAATGTGTGCTCATTTAGAAAGCTCTGATGGGAGATTAGACCATCTTTCTACAAGAATGAAGAGGTATTACCAGCAACTAACCTCTGAGATCTCTCAACTAGAAGAAGAATGGAAAGAGACAGTTTTTGGACAAACCTCTCATGCCAAAGAAAAAGAGATAAGGCATTTAAAGGCTCAAATCAAAGAGTTGGATGATCAGATTGAGCAAAAAATAAGAGAAAAGCAGATTTTGCCCTCTGATCCACATGCCTTTGTACCAACCACTACTTCAAGGTTTGTGTCTCAGACCACTTCTCCATTCCTGAATAGACAGTCTTCTTGGACTTTGCCTACAGCCTCAGCATACCGAACTAGAACCAGACCAGAATCTAGTTCACGATCCACTAAAGTTAAGACTGAAAAAAAAAACAGAGAAGAAAATTCAGAATTCTCCACTATCCTCACCGGACAGGCCGTCTTTTCCCAAGACGGATCTATTCCAGGATTCCTAAGATCCTTATTCTCAGTTTACCATAGAAGTGGAAGATTCTCAAAAATAAGGCTCTCAAGATGACTCTGACACTCTAGATTCTTCATCAAGTACCAGCTCAGCTGAAAATGCAGATGTAGAACAAAGTGATATTGATGAAAGTACAGACAATGAATCAGGCCATGCTGATTTATCAAAAATCTTAATGGCTACCCCTGCCGATTCATCCACCAGACAAGAACCTATTTATGAATCTCCTGATGAAGATGCTGATAGACCCCAAAGAAATGGGACAATAAGACCCACCAGTGGACCTTGGTTTGATATAGATTATTATCCTCCAGATCAATGGAGACGAAGGTTCATAGAATTTGGTGCCGGGCTAGATAGCAAATTAATGAAGGATTCTGATTCTTACAAAGTCATTGAAGAATTATGCTGTAGAATGACAGGTATCTTAAAAGAATGGTACCATAATCTAGGTGCTGTTCGCCAAGACCAATTTCATAAGTTGGATTCAACGGCTGCAGTCTTAAGAGCCTTACATGAAGAATTTCTTGCTGCAGTCTTAAGAGCCTTACATGAAGAATTTCTTGGGGATGGATCTATTATAGATAGAAAGATACGACAAGAATTCTTTGAGATGAAGTGTTGTTCTTTAAATATGAGAGATTTAGACAGAAACTTCCAAAGGATGATGAAAAGATTCTATCTTCTAAATGGTCTCAATGATGCCAGCCTAAAAAATACATATGTTGCCTCTCTTCCTGTAGAGGTTCAGCCAGAACTTAACCGGATGGCTATGGCAACTCAAAAGGATTTCTCAGCAATGACCATGGGACAGATCCACCAAATGACTAAAGAAGCAGTAGACAAGCTTTGCAGGCAACATCAATTTTTTTCTGATGTTATAAGACAAAAGAACAAATTCAACAAAGCTTGCAAAAAGTCTTATTTGGAGATCAAGTGCAAAGACAAATGTAGTTTCTCAAAGAAGAAGGACAAAAAAGAGTCCTTTAAAGTTCCCAAGAAAAAGAAACAGAAGTCTTTTAGATTCTTCCAGAAAAATAAAGGAAGATCTCCAGGCTCGAGATGTTTTATCTGTGGGAAAAAAGGACACTTCTCCAAAACTTGTCCCAACAAGAAAGATAAGGCCATAAGGCTCATCTTATCTCTGGATATCAAAGACCATGAAGTGGAATCCATATATTCTGAACAAAGCTCGGCAGATGAAGAAACAGTTTTTGCTTTAAAAGAATCCATAGATGAAGAAAGTTCTACAGAATCTATTCCCATATATTCTATAGAGGAGATAAACAGCAGCAGCTTTGCTTCACCATTACCTAATTTTGAGGTACACATATTACCTTCCAAATTTGATAGACCCATAAGGGCAATTGCCTTTCTAGACACTGGAGCACAAAAGACCATGATAAATCCAGATATTCTGCCAAAGAAGTATTGGAAGGAGGAAACTTGTCATTTTCTAGCAGCTAATGGAAGAATGTTCAAAACAGACTTGGTTACCATAACACCCATTGGAATAAAATTCTTTCCAGACTGCATTATCTGGACCAAGGTAATTGGCAGCAAATTACCTAACAAGGATATCCTTATTGGAATGGATGTTTTTTCTGCTTCACAAAGACTATCAGTTCACCCACATGGGTTGAGATTCAAGAAAGAATATAAGCCTTTTGTCAACATTCAAAGGTTTTTCTCAATAGCCGAATCTCCAGTAGAACTTGAAGACATAAAAAAGAAAATGCTTTCTTTATGTGCTGACAGTCATGAGAGTTTTCGGCATACCAGTCCTCTATGGAAGAACAAAGAATTTTTCATCCGGTTACCTTTCAAACTAAATGAAGATGTCAATCCTACTAAAGCCACTCATCCAGGAATGACTCCTTCAGATCTTCTCCTGGCAAAACAAGAATTTCAACAATTGCTAAAGTAAGGCCTCATTGAGCCTACTCAATCAAATTGGGTCTGTCAGGCATTTTATGTGGAAAAAAGATCTGAAAAACTTCGAGGGAAAAAGCGACTGGTAATAGATTATAAGCCTCTTAATCATTTCCTCAAGGATGATAAATTTCCCATTCCTAAGGCTCCTACATTGCCCATCCTGCTGAAGGGATCCAATGTCTTCTCAAAATTTGACCTTAAATCAGGGTTTTGGCAACTAGGAATTCATCCAGCTGACAGAGAAAAGACAGTTTTCTGCATTCGTAATGCCCAATATCAGTGGACAGTTCTCCCATTCGGACTCAAGGTCGCCCCATCTCTTTTTCAAAAGGCTATGACCAGAATATTTGAGCCTCTCTTAGAGAATATGATCATCTACATAGATGATATCTTGCTATTCTCTAAAGACATAGATTCTCACAAGAATTTGCTCAATAGATTCTTCAAGTTAGCTGATCATTATAGAATAATGCTCTCTGAAAAGAAGATACAATTGGGTCAAACAAAGATTGATTTCTTGGGGATGCAGTTTTTCCAAGGAGCTTATCAACCACAGGCTCACATTGCAAAAGAGGTCATAAATTTTCCAGATGAGCTTATGACCATTAAAACAGATTCAATAGTTTTTAGGGATCTTAAATTACATTAGGGATTTCATACCCTATGCAGCCAAGTATACTAGTCCTCTGTCCAAACTGTTGAAAAAAAACCCTCCTCCTTGGGGACCTGAACAGACCAAAGTAATTCAAGAAATAAAGAAGATTGCCTAGCATCCTCCAGCATTAAAAATTCCTGGAGAAGGAAAAAGAATTATTCAAACTGATGCCAGTGATCATTATTGGGGAGCAATATTGATAGAAGAAGTCGATAACAAAAAGTTTTACTGCGGACATGCCAGCGGACAATTTAAAGAAGCTGAAAAGCATTATCACACCTCCTTCAAGGAAGCTCTGGCAGTAAAGAATGGAATAAAAAAGTTCGACTTTCATCTAAGAGGATACCAATTCGAGGTACAGATGGACAACTCATCCTTTCCAAGGATCCTTGAGTTCAAAAATAAAATGCCTCCTGATCCACAGATCCTCCGTCTGGTTCTCTAGATATGACTTCACTGTAAAGCATATTAAGGGCCAGCAGAATGTGATTCCCGATCTTCTTTCTAGACCAGGAAAGTTGATTCAAATGATCACCACTACTCATAGCTTTCCTTCGATATTCATGGCTAAGCCTCTGCCTAACCAAGCCAAAACTCAGAAACAATATCCTCCAGGATTAAATCCAAGAACGGTCAGTGATATTCTGTACTTTGCACAATCCCATTATTTTTATTTCCTTCATGAAACTCTAAAGTATAAGCAAAGCATACCGTTCCAGCATCCTTTGATCCTCATAATCCTTATAAGGCCATCTTTGAGATATTCTGTGACATAGGATGGGATCTTTGTGAATCTACAATATGGGCTATTTGGTGCAAGACCGTTCAAAATGTCATTCCTATTGCAATCAGAATTAAGGAAGCTTACAATATCTTGATAATCCTGACAAACAAGATTTCTTATTCTGGACATTATTGGAATGGTATTCCTCCTTAACTTGGTGGAGAACAGAGTTAGAAAAAATTCTTAGGCTCCAAGACCTTAGAGAAAAGAGTCTTTGCCTAACCTCTGTTATCATTATTCATAGACCTTATTTTCAAACTCAGACAGGACAACTATGGTCAAGAAACACAGCTTACTTCTGGGGAAATTTTGAAGAATACCCATTAAACCTAAGCTATCAACACAGTTGTCCCGTCATTTGGAAGAAATCAACACTACTAATGGTCCTGAGAATGATGCACCCAATAGGATTATTCCCAGTTCTTCTAGTCATCCTGGAATAAAGTTTTTCAAGCATGTCACCGAGTTCTATGTTCCCCCCAGATCAATTCCAGACAGCTAAGGACTTGGCCAGTGATGATGAAGACCTATGGATGGATTCTACTATAATAGAGGTTAACTCTGACTCCTCTGATCCTAATCTCTCTCCAAGTCACGAGCCTATCTTCAAAGGATAAGAGAGAATCATTCTACTCAAGTAGCGAGGGCTAGCAGCCAAGAGAGATCACGTAAGGGCTTACGTAATACGACAATAATGAGCCTGAAGCATCTTAATAAAGTTGTCCAATCTGTAAAGAAAGCACTATTAGATAAGTGCGTTATCCCTAAGTCAGTCTGTAAAGCGAATTTTGTCAGGAATCTTATCCCTTAAAAAGCCTGTAAAGTGTGCCATTATGAAGCATGCGTCTTTACTTTTCAATAGCTTATCGCATCCAGACACGTGTAAAGGAGAAATTAATCTTCTGTGTCCCGGATTGCTATATATAGGAGGTTTTCTTTGAAGTAAGGGGCATAAAAAAATCAATAGAAAAACTTGTTTTTTATAATCATGAGTTTCTGAAACTCTCTCTTTTCTCTCTTGAAAACCATGATCTATGTCATTATAATCTCTTTGTAAACGGGAAGGTGAAGGGATAAGGAAAAGATATTTTCATATGCAAGTATGCCTGTACTCGCCTCTTCGTGAGGATCTTGTACATAAAAAAACTCTGAAAAAGATTCATAGTTGTCGGTCCTTGTTATTCAGATTGTTGTTGTAGATACACTGCAGGGCTGGAAAAGAAAAGCTATGAGTTGCTTAAAAATACAGCGAGTCAGTGTATTATGGTGATAGTCTGGATATACAGGGTTCCCGCTTCAATTGGTATCAGAGCCTAATATACACCCACCTTATTCCTTTGCCTTCTCTGAAGCAGGAGTCATATGATGATATAGTAAGGGTAAGTAGGAAGAGAACCTTCACGTACATAAAAACCTCAACTTCAAAATTGGGGAGTAAAAATAATGATTCATACGACTGATTATTATAGGATAAAATGTACAAACTGAGAATGAAGAGCTCCTATATTCAAATCCTATAACTAATTATGACAAAAAAAAATAGTTGGAAAGATCCGATCTATGTCCAGAAATTTTTTATTGCAATAATAACAAGAAAATCTAGACTTTTGACCAACTTTCTTTAATAAAGTCCAAACCCAAATGTACAAAGAAGATCAAACGAGGGGCATATATGTCTTCAAACGTTATGCTTTCCATCTAATATGATTCTTTTTTACCTCCCCCTCTCCCCAAGTCCAAGATACTCATTTTCTTTCCAGAACAACCAAAGATCAAAAGACGAATTGGTTCACATTGGGCTCACTTCAGTTCAAATATTTCGCTTTCCCATTCAAAAAATACATCCGGATCCCCAAGATTAAAGTGTGTGTGTGACCCCATTTGGCATTTACACTGCCTTTAATTTAACCTTTTTACAATTATCAAAACCCACCATGTACAAAACACCTATAATGTTAATGACACCATTGATTGATCCTCCTACTCCCCCCCATTACCAAAATTTCTTCTCCCTCCCATAACAGAAATGCTTAAATTCTGTTTCTGTTGTTCTTTTCTGCTGCAATGGACAGAAGCCTTGAAACACCCTGAGTCCACACATCATATTCTCTTTGACTTTTGCATTCAAATTCCACAACACCACGCAACATTGTTTTCAATCCGAAGTAGCGGCGATCCTCCCCACCTTCCAGCAAGTGGCGGCCCGGCCATGCGGGTACATCCTTGATCACTTCAAGGACCACATCTGTTCATGAATTCAAAGGAATGAATATAAAATTGAAGAACAACCCTTTTGATTTTTCACAACTTTAGTCGTCGTAGCAGCTATGCCTTTCACAAATCCCTAAAACCAAACAAGACCCACCTCCAAATCTGTTGTCAAATAATTTATTTGGAGCAAGACAAAAGTAATGAAAACTCACTCTTTTTCTTTTTAGTGATGGTCCCAGCAACATGCCTGCTCTTCATTTTCAGTATAACCTTCACAAAAAAGAACTTCCGAAGAGTTAAAGGTTGAAGTTTTCTAAGGAACCAAAGTAAGCTAGAATGCTAGATTCCTCCATTTCATCATACAAAAGGCCCCCACCAAAAAACTTTTCCACAATCATGTTTACACATATCATTAACAAGTTAATGCCAATTGATGCCCAAATAATGACCTGGTTAGTTATTTTATCTTTTAAATTAAAAGTACATCATTCTGGAACAAGGGAAAAAAATAATACACTCACCTGATTCATCCTGTTTATATACACAGATACAATCTTCCAATGAAGATCACCTGCACACAATTATCCCATGAAATCAAATCCCTTTCCAATGACCAAACATAACCCTAAAAGCATAAAACAAGCCAAAAAAAATAGAATTTCTCATTTTGTTTTATCTTTCTAACACAAATTGATAACATGGGAAGGAAAATTTGATGAAATATATTAATAAACCTTTGCGTGTGCGTTTGAGAAGCTCGCAACCTCTGGATAGTAATTCTCTACTGCATATACCCAAGAAATACTCTTCTGGGGCAAGTTCTCCACTGAAGCTACTATTGGAATTTCCATTACTAGCATTATTATTGCCTCCACCACCTCCTAAATTTTTCTCCACAGGAATCACTGCTGCAATATTCCACACTTCCTTCAGGGCCCTCGCTTTCAATGTGGCAGCCCCACGCAAAGCTGCAATTCAATTCCACACCACATAAATCATAAATCACGCGCCACCCCAGAAAATATTAAACACAAATTACTTTTCATTTTTTCCGTCAAAATTTACACGAATACCACAAAACAGAATGTTCCTTCAACATGTCATTCACATTTCATTATCATCATCCGTACCTGTCGCAGCCGCAGCAGTTAGAGTCATTATATCACCGGCGGATCTCACGTTCACGGCGGAGCTAACCACCGATGCAAGGTGCTCCCGCTCCGCCCCCATGGCCTCCGCCGCCTCCACACACTGCGCAGCCACCAGCGTCGCCGCCGACGCCACCGCCATGTCGGTCTTGGCCATCTGCTCGTCCTTCCCGGCCCCGGACGACGCGGCCGTGGCGGCGGCAATCGCGGCCACCGCGGCGGCAACTCCGGCGACCGACACCACCGCATGAAGCTGAGCATTGTGCGCCCTGGCCTCCTCTTTCTTCTTCTCCTTCCTGTCCTTGAGCCACCTCCCGACCGTCTTGCCACCGGCGGCGCCAGGCGCGGCGGCGGGCGTTTTGAAGTTAAGAGTCAAAGTGCTGGCAACGTTGTTGGCGCGCGTGTACTGCAGAGAGGATTCAGTATGAAGCATTGGCATTACAAAAGATATTAATTAATGTTAAAATATTAGCTTGTTTGTGTCCACGAAACGCAACTTGTAATAAAATGTTGATGACATAGGCGGCAGCAGCAGCATGTGTACATTAATGCGGCAGGGTAAGAGGGACGAACTATGACGGTGTGTCTTGCAAATTTTGGACTTGTAACGACAGTTATTTAGGTACTACTCAACGTGGGCGTTGTAACCAATTTGACGGAGGAAAGGGACCCGGTAACCAATTAATTAGGCCAAAGCCTAGATAGAGAGCAAGAGCAACCATCAATCTAAGACGCTCTCTTTTATTAAATTGTGACATTGTTTTGGATAAAAAGGTACAATTTTGTAATAATATTGGTTAAATTAAAGTGGGGTTTGCTGTGGTTAACGAGAAAGGCAATAGACAGTGTTGGTTGGTTATAACGGAGGGAGAGATGATGTTTGAATGTTTTATGGAGGTAAAAAGTTAAAGATGTGATGTTATGATAAGTAGTGGTACCTTGATATCGTCGATTTCAGAAGGAGAAACAGGAGGGCTGTCGGTTAGAGAGCCACAGCTTTGGGTACCGTTAAGAGGGCCACTGCTGTGAGAGAGTCTCCCAGAGGTTCGTGGGGAAACCTCCTGCTGAGAAAACACAGCACAATAAATGGTTGTTGGATTTTACAGATAAAGATAATGAAAGAAAGGAAGCAAGCTTTGCATTTAAATGAAAGAGAAACAAAAGGCGTGAAGAAGAGGACAAAAGGAAGCTAAAAACCAAATAGCTTGTGCGACTGACAGAAACAACACTGCAGTCCATTCTATCAGGTGTTTTTTCTTTTTGCAGGGACTGGGATACGATTCAACTTTCAACCCTGACACTTGTTTGGAGTGAAGGCTTACAGATTGTGACATGATTCGTTCCATGACCATTTGAGAAGTCTCCGAGGACGCGAATGAGAAGGGGTTCCCGGACACCATGCTCGATGCTTCTTCCGCCTCCCCACTGATGTCTTCCGGTATGACGCCGCCGCCATTTGAAAGCGCTACCTTTGTTAGCGCCGGAGAGAGAGCCTTCGAGACTTCCAGGGCAGAGGCACTCCACGATCGGGAGAGGAACTCCATGGGCTCGCGCGGCGTCTCCGGTGGCCGGAACATGCCCGACTGAAGTGGGTCGGGTCGCCAGGCTTCTGTTTGGGTTTTGTCCATTCTGATATACAGAGAGAACGGGGAAGGGTATGTGACTTGAGAGAGACTTGATTAATTCAAGTGTGGTGACTGGTGAAAATGTGGGGTGCGGTGTTTATAAAGAGCGAGGGCACTGAGTGGAAAAACAAAAGGCTCTTCCAAGAGAGACAAAGCAGCCGATTGTATTTTATGTCAGTCTTCCTCACTCCCAATACAAAGGTCAAAATTTTGCATCAATAAAGAAACCAACAAAATGTATCAAACCACAAAAAGCATCAGGATTAGATCACATGATTATGGGAATTACAATCAACTCCAATTACATATTTGTCTAATACTCCTACACTCATCTTATTATTCCTTCTATCAGATCCACAAATATTTTTATTCTTTTTTTCATTCCCTTTCTTATCTTCCCATCTCTTTATTATATATGTATTATTATTATTATTATTATTAGCGACACTTGTTTCACTCGTACTTGAATGTAACATTAACATGTTCTGTTTTCCTTCAATTCACGTGTTGTTATAATTGTAAGTTTTCTTACCCAGTAAGGTTGTTATGTCGTGATTGGATCATCCGGATCATTAGTAATTAACTAAAAGGGTTTCGCTTGCAAAAATATAAGATTAAACAATGATTTCATCCACTTTTTGCTGTTGCAATTAAAAATGATTAGTTGTCGTAACACGGTACTAGGATTGTGGTGGATGTGAATTATGAAAAAATGTAGTGTGTGTTTGCATCTTAAATGTGTTTAATTTGGTCGGAATTTTTGGTGTGGAGGTTTTAAACAAAAATCCAGACAGACAATAATAAAAGTTAACTTAAATAAAGATATTTGCAGGAGTGGTGAGGGATACTACGTAACGTGGGTGTCCACGGAATAAATGGTACGACAGTATCGAATTGAATTTGGAAGAGGCTGCTGCACACAGACACGATAAAGCTCAGCTTCACTCACACTCGTTCTGTTGGTTCTCTTTCTTGCATTTTCTGGCGAATTAAAGACCTCCTCGATCCTTCATTTTCCTCCACCTAAAGAAACAACCACCTCTTCCCCCTCTCATATTCCAGACCGCAACACCCTGGCCCCTTCTCGCTTTCTCTGTTAACTAATCATTCCATATGCTTTATCTCCTTTTTTTTTTTTTTACAAACAAATATTAATTATTGTTAATATAATAATTTTGTTACTAAATATATTCAAAACACAACTTTTTTTTTATGTACTTTTCATTTAAACAATCTTATAATTGGTTATCACATACTCTAGTAATATTGAAATATTTTTCTGTTTAGATGGGTGTATTTTATAGAATAATCTTTAACTACATGAAAAAATAGTTTTCCTCAGTTTAATATTAATCAAACATGCAATAAGTTAAAGATTGATAATGTATTAAAGTCTTACGTAATCTTTATTACTCTAATTATGTTTTATTCATGAGATTTTGTAATCACTGTATCTTTGTGTAGATAGTTTGGGCAAGGTTAAGAGATGTAATCAAAAGCAGAAATTATTAACTATGTTCTTCTCAAAATTAATGATGAAGTCATCCTTCGTTAATTCTTATTTATGGAAATGTTATTTTTCTTTACCAGACACTGTTCCAATTTTTTTTTAGTCCAATAGCGTCAACAAAATATTGATTAGTTCATAAGCGTTTTGAAATTAAGCTCAAAGTTGAATCTTAGCCGATTTCCATTCATATAGCATACATAGATTAGTCAATACGCCATAACTGTAATTGGAATATCTGAATTTATTCCTATATTATTAGATCGAATTTTTGGATGGCTGATTTTTTAACTATCAACGATTTAAATGAAAACAATTATGATGCTCATTTTCATACGAGATCCACAAAATAAAACTCATTATATAGGTATCCTAATTTTATTTTGTGGTGAATTTATATAGGTATCCTATTAATGCACTTAGGGTTGACTATAAATGTCGGATGAAATTCTTTAACAATGAATTTATATTTAAAATTAACAAGCTAGCTAGTAATATACAATTGTTTCTTACTTGATCATCTGAAATTTATTTAATTAAAATTCAACAATGGATATATTTAAAATAAATCACCATCTAATTAATTAATAAATTCAACATGTCATTAATTAATAAATATTCTATAATAAATTAAAATATAAAAATAATTAATAATTAACATATTTAAAATAAATTCATAGTTTTTATATTAGGACAAAATATATATAATCTCATTTAATTCTCATATAAAAGAATGGAGAAAATATATTACTTAATTAGCTTCATTTTTTTAAAGATGCATAAAATACTAATCAAGTCAAGCAAATCATATTTACCATGTGTTTGGATAGAGGTTGATCATGGGCTACTCAATCTAACTCAAACATATTTAGTTGAGTGTTTTTTTTTTTTTTTTGCAATTGGGTGAAAACCAACCAACCTAATCAAATTTAATTTATTGAGTTAGGTGATGGGTAAGTTGAATCAGAATCCCAACTCAATTTGACCATGATATTAAATTATTATTTGAAATTATGAGTTTTGTTATTATATGTTTCTCTTTTTTTATATAGGCAAAATATTAATGTTGTTAGTAATTTTAATTTTTGTCAAGGGTGAGGATTGAATCGTTAACTTTTCATCATCTCCTTCCTTTCTTAACCAATTGAGTCATTTTATATCTCCTTATTATGCTTTTCTCTTAATATCATGTGTTTTATTAGTTTTAAATAAATTGTGTTGTTTATGTTTATTTTTATGACTTTGCTATTTTGGACAAATTATGTTTAATTTTATTTTGCACATTACTTATTATTGTTTGACAATTTAGCTATATGTTAATTTTAATTTTTTTTAATTTTTATATGTAATTTATGACTATAATTTATTGTTTATTTTTATGTTATAACAATTATATAGTCTATTTTTAAAAAAAAAATCCTAAAAATCTAATAAAAAATTTTCTAAACATTGAAATTTTTAATAAAAGATTTTTCAAATTTGTGACCCAATTAACTCAACCCAATTCAGCCAGGATGAGTTGGGTCCTATTGAGTTTAATGAAAAAAGTTGAAAACTCAACCTAACATAACTCAATGTGTTATAACTAGATTGGGTCTTGAGGGAATTTGAATTTTCACCCACCAACATTTCAATTTTTAGCTACCAATTTATTTTTTTTTTCAAAATTTTCATTTTACCTCGAAACCTAATTCCCTCTCCCTCCTTAAATACCTTCCCCTAACTTTTTCCCATTTTAAGACTCCGTAGAGATTAGTAAACAATTTTCAATTTTTTTTTGCTCTCCTGAAACCATTTTCTAAAGGGTTAAAAAATTTACAAATTTTACCTTTATAAGAGATGAAGTGAAAGACATACAGGTCTTTTTATACCCAATAGGCGTGAATTCAAATTTTAGGGGGTGTTAATTCAAATATGCAGGTCTTCAACTCACTTAAACTCAACCCAACTTGACCCGTATTCACCACTAAAGCTGGTATAAACTTGATAAAAAAAAGTGTAAAAGTTTCATTAAACGGAAGTTGGACACATGCATGATCAATAGGACAGGTATGACATTCTCAAACTCATCATCGCTCCCAAAACCCATCCCTATACTCATCTTCATACTCGTTGGTTATGAGATTTATGTCTCATCATCACTTTGCGCGTCCCGTACTTGTAAAAAGAAAATTGTAATAATTCTCACTAAAAAGATAAATTGCTTTAATATACTTATATTAATAAACGCAAAAATTGTAATTTGTGACTTCAATGAAAATTTCTTGTTCTTCGTTTTGCTATGAAGACAAATGTCAAACCTTTTATGACATCTCAAAATTGTAATTGGGGAAGAAAATAGAAATTTAAGGAGATATTTAATTTGAAAATTAGATCTAATAAATCAAGAGTAAGAGTTAAAAGTATTTTAGTTATTAAAATAAGGACATAGTGAGGGCATGTATGTATATCCACATCCTTGTTTCCATCTTTAACTTAGCAAATTAGGTATTTTTCGTCAACTTCAGGACAGGTTTAGGGATTATCCAGGATATGATTTATTTTCCATCCTTAGTTGGACAACTATACAAAATTACTCTAAATGGTTTATTTTTTATTTATTTGTCTTTACAATGAAAATTATTCCATTTTGTTAGTATATTATTAAAAATAGTATTATTGAGTGTGTGGATAAACCATTACAAGGTAGTTTTAACTAAACCAATGGTTTCGAGTTAAGTCTTAGGTATGCAAGTGCATTAAGAGTTATCAAAATAGATCTGGTCCAATTAGTTAACTTATGACCTGTTGAAATGAGTAAAGTAAACTTAAAAAATTATAGTTCATATAACAACTAAACAAGCTTGTAAGATTACGTCAAACTTGAGAAATCCAAGCCCACATAAACCGGTCATTTTTGGGTCTAAGATTATTTATTTTTCTTTGAAATTTATATAAAAAATAAAAATAAGTCTATTTAAGTTTACCTAATTTGATCCATTTTTTGAGTCTGTTCCATAATCCATCTATACCACTTTAGTTACATTAAATATTTAGAGTTTGTCCTGTGTAATAATCTCATAAAAAAGTGTAGAATATATTGAAACCTCTAGAGATATTTTTATATTGCATTTACACTTCATTTTTTTAAATCTTACATAAATATAATTAAACAATTACATTAACACCCTTTTTTTATAAAGTTTAATTGGTATATAGTAAAGATTTTTACACTAACATTCAATCACAACTCTTCATTCATGGTAAGTTTGTTAACTTTACTGATTAGTATTTTAAAAGTCACATATGAAAGGTTATGATTGATTATAAGTATAATAGTATTTTCCACTAAAACCATATTATAATATTAATAATACTTACTTGGTAAGAAGTAAAGTATGCTTTCGTGGTCAATTAAATAAATACCAAAGTTATTATAATAATCATATTTCTGTTTGAAGTTTTCATCATATTATAATTGGTAGTCTAAATATGCATGGACAAAGACCGTTTTGAATAAGCATAAGACGACTAGGGTACTGGCTATATTGCGTTAAATCAGGTTATGATAAAACCAAATGAACAAGTCTTATATAGTATTGATGGACAATAATAACAAGGAAATGTTACTATCAAGGTTGCTGGAAAGAATGGTATGCGACTATTTGATATCCATTTCTGCAAGCTCGTTGGGCTTGAGCTCACACGCAGGGGATGGAAACAAGTCATACACCCCGGGGACAGCGCATCTTGCTACATTCATCACATTCTTCTTCTCCCTACCTCCTATTCATTCTTTGTTACTTTATAGTTTATATTCTCTCTCTATATTCTAATTATTTTTTCGAGACGTACTGTATGATGCCATCCACTATAAAAGTAAAAGATATAATTAAAAAGAAGAAAGTTCATCATGAAATGTGTAACAAAAAGAGAGGGACTTAACAGGAAACCAATTGGGATAAATGCAGAAACTTGTAATAGTTTTTTAGATGTACGTTGTCCTTTCTAAAACAAATTACTGACCAAGTTTTTTTTTAGATAGAATTACCGACCAAGTTATAACTTTAAATTCATTGAACTACTCTTAGTACGTAGTACATTATCGTACACATGTCTTTACCTTTTATTTTTTAAAAAAATTATAATTTTAGATTTGTTAAAATCATTGAAAAAGGACTTTTAACTTCAAAATGAGCATTTCATTAGGAAAAAAATCAACAGCTCGACGAAGTTAATCCACAAGGGAGATCAAATAAAGTTAATTGAGACTTTTATTCAAATAATGAAACTGTTATGCCCTTTGAAGTGAGGTAGAAGATATGAGATCACATATTACTTATTAACCAGTGAGATATTAGTATACACAGTCGTATAATCATTCTGACATTCAATTATAATAATTTTGTTAACTTTAGTAATTGATCTTTTAAAAGTTACATAAATAAAAAATTATAATTTTTTATACTAATTATATATACTAATTAACCTGATTAGTTATTGTTGATTGTTATAAGAATCGAAAATTGAACAAATGAAGGAAAATAATGGAAGATAAATAATGGCGGTGGTATATAATGTGGAGGCAACGTGTAGCCGAAACAAAAGGGAAGGAGTGATGAGTGATCTGTATCCATCTGGAGAATTTAATGAGATGGGGTCTATAAGGTTTAGAGAGGAAAAACCTTCGAAAGAGATAAAGCCATCAATTAAAATTCATCAATGATTGGTAGTCACGCTTTCCATATATATGGCCATGGAGCCTTCGCCCATCAAATTTCTCACACCTTACCACCTTTGCTCCTTCATTTTTTCTTTTTATATTTTTTTCACACTCACCTTACGGTAAATTTTGTTTCTATAAAATGTTTTTTCTACTTAAATTGTATGTGAAGCTATTTAGGTTATAGGCCGGGTTTAGCTTGATAAAAAAGGGTAACATTAATAGACAATTAAATTTCCAACATTAACGTCACATTCAAGTTTTTATAACTTACACAGGTCTACTAGATTTACTGAAATAGAAACTTATTAGCTAACATTGAAAAGTAAAAGAACGTGTATATTAATTTTTTTAGATGTATATTTAACTTAATAGTAAAATAATTACATTTTTATACCACATAGTCTCATCCATACTTGTTGCGTCTTTCTTTTTCTTAGTGAAAGTATTCAGTTAATGAAGAGAATTTTTTTGTATGTTAGTAGATTCACTTGATTGACGCGTTGGATTTAATTTTTAGGTTAAATATTAATTTTATATTTATTTTTTTCGTTTTGATACATTAACATTAAAATTTTTATTTTCATCTTTTATATTTTTAAAAGTCTCACTTTATTCAATATTTTATATTTTATTAGTTTTTGATAACTTAAATTTTTTTAAAACAATTAAATTAAAATAGTAATAACTAAAAATATTACTGTGTTTATTTAAATCATATAATTTTTTTAACTATATCCACTATAATTACTATCACTACTCATAATACAATTCATCTTTTAAATCATATGAAAATGGAAATTTTAAAAATTAATGTATCAAAATAAAAAGAATGTTAAAATATAATAGACCAAAATTACTAACAATACTACTAACAAAAATTAACATTAATAATATGAATAAAACAATAAATTAAAATTAGTATTTAGCATAATTTTTATCCGCAATACAGGTAAATGTTGTTACAATGATAGTTTTGTTAGGGATGGAGATCACAAGTTTCTTGTTAAATTTTTTTTTGGGCTCTCTCCTACCTTGATTTATTATGTCTGAATTTCATTAGAAATATATAATTAAATCAAGTAAACTATAACCTATTTTAAATTTTTTTAAATTTAAACCCAAAAAACATGAGTTTAAAAATAATATATAAATAGTGTAAAATAATTTCAAAGATGACGAATTTTTACCCTGACCCATTTATTATTATTATAGAATATGAGAGAGATTTAAAATATATTAGTGTTTATTTAGTTGTGAACAAAAGTTGTGTATCTAAAATTTCTCTCTTTATGAGAGAAAAAAAAAAACTTGTAATGAATTAATGTTCCTGTGACTATTATTGATCACCTATCAGCTGTTAATAATGAGCAGTGATGAAATTGTTGAAATAGGTTTTGAATAAATAAATAGAAGGTTTAGGAAATGAGTTTTTAGCGGGTTCGATGCAAATTAGGTTTGTAAACTGTAATGTAGGAGAGGCACGAAGTATGAAGGTACGATTTGGCTCTAAAGCACATGGCTAGCGCCTACCACCAATATAATGCCCATTCGCACATGCTGCTGCTAGCCTACGTATCTATAGCACCAAGACCATGACCTTTCAACCACCTCCCTCTCTCTATAATATAAGACCTCTAATTTCACATACTTACTATATATTATTTTTCATAATTAAATTATAATATAAAATGGTAGCATCATATTGCAGCAACAAAACACAATCTCATCATAAGAAAAAAAATTTGACAACATACTAGTAACAAAAAGTTAAAAAAAAAAAAAGAAAGCTTATTGTGGCATGTGTCAATGTGTCTAGGGATTTGTTAATGCACTTATGCATCGATACATTTTTTTTCTTCTTGGAGTGCAATAATAAGTAATGTCGTATTGATATACAGTAAGAATAGATTTTAAATCCGCACAAGTTTGTTCAATTATATGTTTTATTAAGTATTTTTAAAATATATAACAAATAAATTGTTAATTGTTAATTTATTTAATAGTATATTGAGTATAATTATATTAAAATTTCTGTTAACCATAATTATGTTTTAATTGAATATATTTTATCTTAAAAACGTTAAGTTTATTAAATTTTATTATAATTTTTTCAAACAAAAATTTACTTTTTATTTAATTTTATTACTTGTTGCATTTTAAAGTTATTTATCTATAATAGTTATCATATATTTAAGACTTTATACTTTTAATTTAATTATTATTAAAAGTATTATTTAATTATGTTATACTTTCCATAAGTTATTATTATTTTAAGTGAATTAAAAAAACAACTTTATCAATAATAATAATAAAAATCATAATATGTTATTATTATTTGTATGAATGAATATTTATTATTATTATTATTATTATTTGATTTTAGTCATGTCTTTATTGACTGTTAAAATTATTATGATTATCATCATTATCTTTATTTATTATTATCATTATTATTTTAAATTATTTACTATTTAATATTATTTTTATTTGTTATATTACCTTTTTTTATCAATTGGATTCTCATTTTTCATAATGTTACATAGACGTTAGCAAAATTACTATCACAACTGCTAATGGATCTAAATATAATATATAATGAAATCGCTCTACGTTATGCTAAAAAAATAATATTGTAAGTTGAACATATAAAGAAAAAAAATAATTTTAAAATTTTTATTCATTAAATTGGGAAACATTAAACATGTATGCATTATAGATGAATATAAAACATATAATAAATATATTTAAACAATAATCAAAATATAAAATAAATTATGTAATGTTGTTTCCTTCATATAATGCTAATTTTTTTATTATTGAGTTTGATGTCATTAAACATATTTATTATGTAATGGAGTTTTTTCTCTGATTTCAATATTATTAATATTCCTTTCTGCTTTTCATTGTGTGTTTTAGATTTCATCACGTAATTGCATCAACTTTTAATTTAATTATTAATTGAAACACATTTTTAAATTAAGAGCTGCTAACAATAAACTGATAGAATGTATGCCTATGGATAAAATATATTCTGAGTCACTTTTGAATCTGTATTATGTAATGAATGAATTTTTTTTCAATTTTAAGATAAAGAATTGAAAATAAAATTACAAAAATTAAACCTAATAAGACTTTAGGATACTGCATATTCTCATGGTAACATATAAAAACTAATAAATTATTTTATTTATTGCATGATGTTTGATTTTCGTGAAGTTAAACTCTTATAATACTCTTATCTCTTTATTACACTTTACTATGCACACAAACAGTTTTTTAAGGCTGATTGTTGCATAATTTTCTGTAAAAATGACTTGATTGTACGTGAATCTATATAAATTGTATTTATTGCCATTCTAATTCAACAAGTATAAATTGGGACGACCAAAAGAAATTCTTTGATGTTTACTACCATAACAATTATTAAAATAAATGCTTTTCCTTTTATTATTAAAATTGTTTCAGTTGTGTTAATTGCTTATTTGACATTTCTAACTTAGTTTCACTTCTGCTGTTAAAACAATATGAATTCATTATCTAATTATCGATAATGATTTTAATAATCTTTCTCATCCGTCATGATATAATAAAATCAATAAATTTTAATTAATTAAAAAATAATTTATTATTTTAAAATTAAGACAAGATATATAATTAGTTAAACTAATTATATTTTTTATTTTTGTTTTATAATTTATCTTCACTTTATAATTAATTATATAAATTAAACAGTAAATTATTATATATGACTTATATTTTTAATTTATTTTTAGAGTAATAAAAATATTTATTATATTTTAAAAATATAATTACAAATAAAATATTTATTAGTAAATATTTCAATTAATTAAAGGTTTTAACAAACAAATAATTAAAGAATGATTATTATATGATTATAAAAATTAGTTTATTGATTAATTACTAATAAATTTTAAGGGGTGTACATGACTGTTTTTTGGTTTGGATAATTTTTGTGCTATGACCATTAATAATTACATTTAATGATTAAAAGAAGAAATTTCTAATTTCTCAATTACTTGTCTATTTTCTTTTTCATACGTTCATTTATTCTTCTTACACTGTTAATTTTCCATATTCTAATAACAATCGGGTTAAAATAGATATATTTTCGTTATAATATACTAGCGAAAGCACAAGCACAATTGTGTATTCACATTTCTATTTTAATATGTTATAATAATTGTAGGGTTTTATTTTAATATCTTTTGTAAATTTTTATATTTTTTAAATTTATTTTGTTAATTTTATACTTTTTGTTTATGATAACATAATAAAAACATGTCAGATCATCAATGGATATGTTAAATATGCAATGAATATGAAAAAATGGACAGAGGAGAGTTTCAATAGAACTCAAAATATTGTCGCACCTGTGTATTTGCATGTTTATTAAAAATATTTATCATGAAATGTATGCATATCTATACTATTAATAAAGGGAATACCCCATTTTGATGTCTACTTTTCAAAATACCTATTCTACCCTTACACCTATTTTTAAATTAAAAAAATAAACTAATTTTTCATAAGAGAGACTTGAATGCATAACCTTTTATTTCCCAAATATATATTTTTCCCCTAGACTAACCTTATAACTTGAAGCAAAAAATTGTTTTAAACTATTGATATCCAACATACATAATTATCCAATTATATCTATAATGTATAATATATGATATTATATTATATATCATATCTATATTTCTATACTATTAATAATAGGAATACCCCCTTTTGACATCCTATTTTAAAATACCTATTCTACCTTTGCACCTATTTTAAAATTAAAAAATAAATCAATTTGACATAAAAGAAACTTGAACCCACAACCACTGAAACCCAAAATTTGTATTTTAAAATATGTTAGGTATCAATATTTTAAAGTAATTTTTTACTTAAAGTTATAAGGTTGGTCTATTGGTAAAGTATATGTTTGAAAAATAAGAGATTATGGGTCCAACTCCCTCTTATGACAAATTAGTTTATTTTTTTAATTTTAAAGGGTAGAATAGGTATTTTGAAAAGTCGACATCAAAAGGGGGTATTCCCTTTATTAATAGTCTAGATATAGATATAGATATAGATATAGATATAATATAATATCATATAGTATAGATATAATTGGACAATTATGTATGTTGAATATCAATATTTTAAAGTAATTTTTTGCTTAAAGTTATAAGGTTGGTCTATTGGTAAAATATATGTTTGGGAAATAAGAGGTTATGGGTTCAAGTCCCTCTTATGATAAATTAGTTTATATGATAAATTAGTTTATTTTTTTAATTTTAAAATAGGTGTAAGAGTAAAATAGGTATTTTGAAAAGTGGACACCAAAAGGGGTATTTCCTTTATATATATATATATATATATATATATATATATATATATATCATATCATATATTATATATTATAGATATAATTGGAAAATTATGTATGTTGAATTCCAATATTTTAAAGTAATTTTTTGCTTAAAGTTATAAGGTTGGTTTAGTGGTAAAGTATATGTTAGAGAGATAAGAGGTTATAGGTTTAAGTCTCTCTTATGAGAATTTTGAAAAGTGGACACCAAAAGAGGTATTTCCTTTATTAATAGATATCTATATCTATATCTATATCATATCATATCATATATTATACATTATAGATATAATTGAAAAATTATGTATGTTGAATACCAATATTTTAAAATAATTTTTTGCTTAAAGTTATAAGATTGGTCTAGTGGTAAAGTATATGTTAGAGAAATAAGAGGTTATGGGTTTAAGTCTCTCTTATGAGAAATTAGTTTATTTTTTTAATTTTAAAATAGGTGTAATGGTAGAATAGGTATTTTGAAAAATAGACATCAAAATGGGTATTCCCTTTATCAATAGTACAGAAGTATAAATAACTAAGAAGCAAGTAAATAAACTAACACTTTAGGATGTAACTTATTTTAAACTTATAATTAATTATATAAATTAAGTTAGAAATTATTGTGTATATAATTATTTACATATGACTATACTATACTTTTAGTTTTATTTTTTAAAATATTAAATACTAAATTCAATATTAATTTAAATATTAAATAAAATATATATTTATTATAATATTTAATTTAAAACAATAATTAAAGATAGAAATTCTAAATTAATAATTATATATATAATATTTATAAGCGTAATCTATTTTAAAATTAAGTTTATATTTTTTCTAAACCAATGGTGGTCTCAAATAAATTATCACCTGTTTTAACCCTATGAAATAGGGGGCTAGCTACTGTAGAAGGATAGTATGCTAGCCCCACTGGCCGCAGGGCGTATACTGCAAGTGGACCTTTTAACCGAACTTAGAGTAAATCAAGACGATACTGCTACAACTGGTTCTAGTAATCCTAAAGATGCGGGCAGGGTGAAAACAATCGCTTCTTATGTCAGTGTTCATGGGACCTTACAAGGGGAGAACCCCTTACTAAGGAAGTAGCGTGCCAAGTGAAGAAATGGCTCCATACCCTAACTAGGCTTCTTACTCATAATTTGTCCTACAAGTCTCTATTATATGCGCATGATATGTCGAATAAATGATAATTGCCAATTTTTTTAATAATTTAAATGAATTTTATAGATAAAATTAGAAAAGCACAAAGTATGTCTTCTTACAAAACACCAGGTTGATAGATACAAGGATGTTTGTCATGATCGTGTGAGTTCAAAACTCAACAGAACAAAAACAACAAAATCAAACAACCTAATTTGCAACATAGTGATATGAGTTCATAACCCACTCCACAAAAGAATTTGGCGTTAACTTTGTTGTCCTACACCACTCCCATGAACTCAGTTGAACAACCAAAACGATTACACTAACACCAGAGGTGCTTTTGTGAAAAATCGAGTTGTTTTGACCTTTCAAACGTATTAAAGAGTTGCAAACCATGTGAAAGACCATGCAAACGTAGTTGCTTGCCACCGACTGACTAACCTTAGGAATTGGTAACCTTGACTTTGGAATGTTAGTTGTAAAGCCATTGCAATTTCCTATGAAGCATAGAGTTTAGCCCATATACTCTTAGCCATTATACAAGGCAGGAATACATATGGTCCCGCTTCCCTCCCTCTCCAGACCTGTCTACCTCACTCTGTAAGATACCATGGTTGACCAAGTTCCCCTTTGTGGGTAATCTGTCAACTTTCAATCCCCAAACCAACCTTTGTGGTATATCGGTAGCCCAAATTAACTTGAAAAAATCCTGTGTCGGGTGGCATGTTGAACTCCTGTCAATAACTTGACCATGCCCACCTACACCACTAACTCCCTCAACATGTTCTCTTCCCAAGGATATAACCCCTCTCTGGCATTCCCATTTTCCACTAACTACCCTTCTCATCCCACATCTCCTTCATAAAGGCTTCCTTATTGACCATATAAACGAGGAAATAAACATCGAAGACTTTGACCCCTAACCATTTATCCTTCCCCAAGTTTTGAAAATTGGTTCGGACCAGCCGATTCAACTAGACCAATGTTCAATTTATTGTTTCCAAAAAAGTTGGGGATGCAAGGAACCAACCAAACTGGTTAAGAAACGGCCAAAATTGGTTGGTTCAAGGGTTAGCCCATTTTTTTAAAAAATAAAAAATTATAAAAATTATAAAAATTGGGGGGGGGGGGGGGGTCTTTCCACCCTTTCCCTTCGGGGAGCTGCAATGTGGATTGTTACGCTCCTTCCCCTCACCCGAGGTTAAGGAGCTACCCTGTTTGTGGCTTTTGCAATTTTAAGTACACAAATGGAAGATATTTTTATAAGGTATTGCAAAATAAAAAATATTTAAAAGGAATTTTTGCAATTACGAAGTGTTGATTACAATTTATAATATAAATATTTCTTAAAAATTCATTTTAGACAATGTGAGACTTTACGTCTTTTTAATATTATAAAGACAACAATCCTTAAACTTAATAAGATGTATTATATTTGTATATTATAAATCATATATAGTTTATGTTTTACTTAGTATATTACTATATTAGTAAAAATAAATATGAATCCGGTCCAATTCCGGTTGAACTTTTGAACCCTGAACTCATGCCTTTACTGGTTCAATGACTGGTCCGATTTTGAAAACCTTGATCCTTCCAAAAAACATTGTCCTTTTCGCCATTGAGGCTAACATTATCTAACCACCAAATCTAGCGACCCTCCCAACCCCCTCAAATTAAAATTATCTACCCATTGTCAAATTTAAAGTTTTATCTAACGACTTAATCACTAAGGCCCTCTTTGGGGTGATTCTGAGTTTTTAGTTTTTAGTTTTGAAATGTATTTTAAAAACAAAAACATGTTCGGCAAAAAATGGTTTTGTTTTGGTTTTTTACTCATATTCGAAACAGTTTTGACTCAATTTCAAAAACAATAAAGTTTGGTTTTCAACTTTGTGTTTTTGTTTTTATCTAAATTCATTATTTGACGTCACTTATCACCATTGACCATTACCTTTAACCGGCATTCATCGGCAGCAACCTCTGACTGGACTTCACCAACCGCCACCTCTGACCAGCAACCGCCACTTCCATCTGACAATAACTGATGACCATTTCCCATTGACAGTCACTAGCCCCACCTTTGACCAGTAGTCACCGATCATCACCTCCGATCAATGGTCACTGGTCGTCACCTCCGACCGACCGTTACCTTCAACCAGCGGTGACCAGCCACCACCTCCAACTAGTGACACTAGTTGCCACCTCCGATTGATGATCACTAGTTGCGACCTTCTACTAGCGGTCATTGACCATTACCTTTAACCAACAATCATCAACCGCTGCCTCCGATCACCAGTCACCTACGGTTACCTCCGACCACCAGTCATCAATCACCACCTCTGATTACCAGTCACCAACCACCACCTTTGATTGCTAATCACTGACTGTCACCTTCAAGGACTGGCTCAACCGCTATCTTCAACTTGTGTTTTGGTTAATATTTGAAAACAATGTTTTAAATTTGAAAACAAAAAATGGTGTTGTTTTTAAAATTTTGAAAATTTAAAACCTAAACTGGTTTTTGTTTTTATAAATTTCAAAACTAGAAAAAAAAAATAACTCCGAACGAACCTAAAGTTTCTTTAATGTATTTATAATTTGTTGGAGTTGAAGTATGAAATAAAGTTTCACATTGTGTAGAAATTAGGGAATTGAGTAATATATAAGTGAGAACTACTACAAACCTAATGCTTTAAGACTTAGGTTGAAGGAGATATCATGTTCTCTTATGTATGAACTCATGATTTATAGTTATACATCTTTCCAGTGTTTATCCCCCTTGATTTTACCCAACAAGTGGTACGAAAGTTGATGATTGTGATCAACTTAAAGTTGATGATAGATCCCTACATCGAAAGTTTTTCAGACAAAGGTTTAGGCACTATGTCCCCTTTTGTTTAAGGACAGTATAAATAAAGAATCGTCAATAGATGTACTTTTGCTCAATAGAAAGTTTACAATCCAAAAAAAAACTCACACTTAAAAGAGGAAATTATTAAAATACAAATTTCAAAAGTCTCTCATTATATATCAATTGAAAAGTTAAATAATATGTCAACATGAAATACTCATAAATCTAATGTTTAATCCGTAATTTTAGTGAAAATATTCTGCTTTAATATTATAGTACAAAAAATGAGAGAATTTGTCATGGACAGTGGATTACATGTTTCTAAAGATAAAACTCTGCAGGTATTTAATTTAGATATTGAAAATATATTAATCCCAACATGTGTTGGTGACCGACAGCACTGAGCAGTTTGGGCAGCGGCAACACATACTTCAATTCTGACATCTTGAATAGTAGCTTCATCATGTACTTCTGGGACAGGTTATTGTACACGTACTACAAAACACGATTCTGTCATCTTTCTTTTTTATTTTATATCGGTGTAGCCCTACAAGTTATTAGTGTTACATTAATTCAAATTCGTGAATTCAATTAGCGACATATTAAAAATATCCTTAATACGGTAATTTTATAAACATCACCCTTACATAGGCCACAATTTATGACATATCCACCTAAAAATATATTAGCAGTCTATAGTAATTTTTAACTCTAACGATAATTTTAATCTTACGCTTTAAGTCTCATAAAATTTACATATGTAATGTAAATATATCTTTGTTCAAAAATTATTTTTTCTCAATTTTTCTATTCAACCAAAAACAAAAAGAAATTAAGCTTTGTCTCTTTTGAGATGATAAAAGTGGAATAGAAGAAGAGGGAATGAATAAAACAATAAGTAAATTTTTAAGTTTTTAAATAAAGAAAATAAGAAAAATGTAAAAGAAATAAAAAAAGTATATATTAATCCCTAGCAATATGTTATTTATATAGTCTAAAATAATTATTATGAAATTTAAGTATGTTTTATGTTTTCGTTATTTTTTTACTGTTTTTAAAATATCTTTGAAAAAAATTAGTGGATCCCATCATTTTTATTTTTTTATTTTACACTATTTTTTTGTTTGACCAAGTAAAATAAAAAATTATCAACATAATATTTATTTAAAATAATATTAAAATAAACTTGTAATTACTGTATTAAAATAAATAAATGCTACGTAATTTAAAAAGTTGTAAAAAAACCAAAATGTACCGTTAAAAAAATGAAAGGATGGAGTAAAATTTTTAAAACTCTAGGATTTAATGAAAAAGAAAATCTGATAAGTATAATTATAAACTAAAGTAAGTCAACTTATAATACATTATTATTGTTATTATTATTATATTAATTAATTACTAACTGACCATTAAATTATATTATTTATAAAAATATAATATTATAAAATAAAATAGTTTCCTTTATTCAGACTGGTTTTGAGTTTCTAATGTTTTGTTTTATAATTATTTTAAAAACAGAATTTTGTTTTGGTTTTTCAGTTATTTTTAAAGTAATTTTTATTTATTTTCAAAAATAATAAAATTTAATTTTTAAATTTTTATTTTTATCTTTGACTAGCAGTCATCAACCGTTACACAATCACAACCACTACCTCGAAACTCTAACTGACAATCATCATCAACTGCTACATTTGACTCACAGTTATTAGCTGTTATTGGTTATTCGTCATCACTTCTGATGAACGGTCCTTTTTCGTTATTCTAATTGACGATTACTGGTAGCTACCTTCGACAGACGGTCACTGACCACCACCTCCAACTAGCAGTATCAACCGTTGACTTTGATCAACAGTCACTAACCTCTACCTTCAAGTGACGGTCCGACCTTCACCTCCATCTAGCAATCATAGATATACACCTCCAACTTATGGTTTCCATCACCACTTCCAACCTCTCTAACACCAAACATCCCTCTAAAAAGGAAAAAATTATAATATTGTTAAGGTTTGAAAACAATATTTTAAATTTCAAAATTAAACAATATTATTTTTAAAAAAATTAAAAACTTAAAATAAAAAATAATTTTATTTTTATAAGTTTCAAAATTAAAAACCAAAAACAATATACACTATATTTTTTATTAATTATAATTATAAATTATTAAGATGGCGTGGTAATATTATTTATTTAAAATACTTATTAGTTAGTATTTTGCGCCTAACTATTCAGAGTGGCATTGTCTGTCCTTTGTCTTTGATCTCCATTGGGATTTTCAGCTTATATTGAGACCATCACGTGATTCTTCTTAATCTCGTTCTCAGCTCTCGGGAGGGAGTGTCTGCCTGAAAACTGCGCGTGTTGGCGTGCCTGGCTACGTCATCATCGTCCTCCTTCCGTCTCACACATCCAACCCCAAAACCTTTCATTTTCAACTGCACCGCAGTTAGCTTTTTCCTTTCTCTCTCTCCTTCTTTTTTATCTTCCTCCTTTCTGCCTCTTTTTTTCTAACGCATTTTAATTACACAGCACTACATCAATCCTCATATCATGTTTAAAAAACTCAGTTATCATCTATTAATTACTATGTTTATAGACTTATCGAATATTTTAAAATTCTTCATTTTTCAATTTTCTTATAATATATCTTTAATAACTATTAAACAAATAATATACTCCATTTTTATTTTCACAAAATATTGGAACAATTGTTAAAAGAAATTGTAAAAAAATATATGCGTGACCAGTCTAGTATTATTATTTATTAAGATATAGATCATGTTATATATTCTAATGATATTTTCGTATTATTTTATATTTTATAAAAATTTATTAAATAAAAAGTGATATCTTAAAAATAAACACATGATTTTTTTAATAATAATAATAATAGATGAACAAAAAGTTCGTGTAATATTTTAAATAAAACATTAATTTTAATTATATAATAGTATAAAAATAAATTATAATATTCAAATTATTGTTTTATCCATAAAAATTGAACACAGATCGAAAATTTTTACAATAATCTATATATCCTACTAGGCCAACTGAATTATACTCTTTATACTTAACTTGTGTATTTAATGAACAGATGCAGATCAGAAGAAAGAATTAAAGATTAAAACGTTAAAATTTGGTGTAAAAAATGAAACAAAATGGCAAGAACGAATATTTGTATCGTCTAACATGTACAGTAGTATCTGTATATATGGAGTTGTATACAATTAATGACCGGAGAATGTCTGTCCTTGTTTTTTTTTTTAAGTAATACCAACAGTTTTGGGAGTTCCACCATATAAAAATAACAAGTGCAAGCTTTAATTTGACCACAGTCAATGTTAAATTTCGGGAGGGTGAGGGAATCGTTTGGTATTTCATTTGATGCAACTTCAATTTGTTTTTCCTTAATGAAAATTCTTAGTATCATGTAATTGCAGAGACAGAATGTGAAGAAGAGCATGTGATTGTAATCCCTTTACTGTGCACGCGGGGAAGTAGCCCACTAATATATGGTTGGAATTTTCGAGTGGAAATCATGCATTTATGTAGTGCATGTGTTGTTGGTATGCGTCATAATATGTTGTATTGGGTCATGGATTTTTGTGGTTGAGAACGAGTGGTAGAGCATAATGCTAGGGTACCAAGAGGACGAGTAGGGGGTTCAGCATTAGTTTCTATAAATGTCGCCATATTTGCCCCAAAAGTTCTCCACGGAAGTTAGTAATATAAAGCTTACGGATTCAGAACCCAAAGTGGCTAACGAGTTACACTAACCAAAGTAGGTATTATGAAAACACAAAGATGAACGAGAGAGAAAAGATAATGAAAGGAATGAGTAAGAAATTAATATTTTTTTCTATAGAAAACAATACAAAGATCTAAATATATATAAGAGAAGTCATGAAGTTGGACCTAACGGAAAAAGATAAAAAGCAGAGAAACAAACCCAATAAAAGAAGGATGTACAGGAAAATCAATAAAAATTCAAAATAGATATTACAATTTGATACTATAAAAAAGGGCAAGATAAAAAATTGATGAGGTGATATTAGCTTTCTTCTAAAACATATCTTTTGATACCCCCAGTTGGGGAGAAAATATTGATGAGTTCCAACTTGGAACAAATTTCCTTGAAAGATGAAGACTTAAGGATTTGAAATAAATATTTACTAACTACTTGGCAGTGGAAATAAGAACCAAATGGATCAGACTTTTTTCTAATTTTTTTCTAACAATATGACAGTTTATTTATATATGTTTTGTACATTCATAAAACATAAGATTTTCTGCAATGTATCTTGCTGAGTCATTATCACAACACAACAGAGATGATTGCTAAAAAAAATTATGAAATCATGAAGAAGGTAAGTCAGCTACTGAATTTCACATGTGATAATGTCCATTGCTCTATACTTGGCTTCGCAAGAACTTTTTAATGTTGAATCTTGCTTATTTGATTTCCAAGATATGAGAGAATTCTCAAGATATACACTAAAACCACCACAAATTTCCTTGTAATTTTGCAAGTAGCCCAATCACTATCACAGTAGGCTTTAAATGGGTGAACTATTGTAAGGAAAAAACAAACTAAAACTTGGAGCTCCCTTAATATATCTAAGAATCATATTTGCTACAATATAATAAGTCATTGTAGGCTTATCAAGATACTGTGAGAGTTGTTGCATAAAGAAGGTTATATTAGATGAGTGTTAGTGAGATACATAAGCCTTCCAATCAATCTTCTATAGGCTTGAACATCTGTGAAAGACTCACTTCCACTAGAAGACAGTTTCGCAACATTATCAATTATCAATTAGAGTAGCTGCATGTTTACATGCTAAAAGGCCTGCATTTGTTAGCAAATTCCAGAGCATATTTCCTTTGATTTACCATTATCCCTCTCTTGCTTCTGGCAACCTCAAGACCTAGAAAATATCTCAAATTTCCAAGATCCTTGATCTTGAATATCTTATCTAAGGCTTGTTTGATTCGATCAATCTCTTCATTATCATTTCCTGCTCACATACATCAATAATGCTGTAAAAGAACCTTAAGAAGAATTAATAAACAGGGAATGGTCATTCATAGACTGTGTATATCCAATTGAACGCAGAAATGATGATAATTGTGCAAGCCACTCTCAGTTGGCCTGTTTAAGACCATATAGGGCCCTTTTTAATTTACAAACTTATCCTGGTTTAATAGATGTCAAACAAAGGGGAGCAACCATGTAGACATCTTCTTTTAGTTCTCCATGTAAAAAAACATTTTTTATGTCTAACTGTTTTAGTTCCCATTTATAAATAGGAGCTAAGGAAAAAAGCAACCTTATAGTTGTCATCTTTGCCATTGGAGAAAAAGTATCAAGATAGTCAGTGCCTTCAATTTTGGGTGTACCCTTTTGCCACCAGCCCTGCCTTATATGTTTGAACAGTCCCATCAACCTTGTACTTTATCTTGAACACCCATTTGCAACCTATTACAGCTTTTTCCTTAGGTAGAGTTGTAGTTTCCCAAGTTTGATTTTACTCCAAAACACATATTTCACAATGTATAGTCTTCCTCCAACAATCATGTTTTATAGCTTCAGAATAAGCATTTGGCTTAACATGTAAAGTAAGAAACATAAAAAAGGATGAGTAAGTAGATGATAAATTATTATAAGATATAACAGAACTAAAAGGATATTTAACTCTTAAAGATGTATTTGGAACATTATGGTTGTAGTGATAATTCTTTAAATACTTAGGTGGTTTCTTTGTTTTGTAACTCATTCAAATAGGTTGATGAGATTCTGGGTTTTGTTCTGTGCCAAGCTCTTCATTGAGGTTTGGATCTATTTGTGTGTGAACTTCTTTTGGAACCTCAATGTTACATTCATGATCATCATTATTATTGTTGTCATCAAAATTATGAGAGGGTGCAAAAATGATTTGTAATTATTGGTTCACAATAGGTTGATCTTCAACAAAAAGGTTTTGATCATCAATCTTAGGACTATCACTTTTATTGCTAGCCTCTTGAACCCTTTGATAAGGAAAAACATTTTCATAGAAAACAACATCCCTAAACACAAAAATTTCTCTAGACTGAATATTTAACAAAATATACCCTTTTGTACCCCTTTTGAAACCAAGGAAACACATTTTAAAGCTCTTTAATCAATTTTTTTTATTTGTGGATAAAGTGCTAGCATAGCATAAAGATCCAAACACCTTTAATCGGTAAAAATTTGGTTTAGTTCTGAAAAGCATTTCATGAGGAGAAAGATTATCTAAAACAAGCATGGGAAACATGTTTATAATGTTGGCAACATGTATCACAAAATATGACCAATAAATTTTGGGTAAATGAGATTGTATCATGAGAGCTCTTGCTACATTTAATAAATGTCCATGCTTTCTTTCAACTATAGTATTTTGTTGTAGTGTATTAACACATGAAATTTGGTGCAATATTGCTTTATTAGCAAAGAAGTCAGTCATTAAAAACTTAATCGTATTGTCACTTCTTACCATTTTTATTGTTGTCTCAAATCGAGTTTGAATAAAAAAACAAAGTTTTCCAAAATCCTGACAATTTCAAATTTTTTTAAAGGAAAAATCCATGTGTACCTCGAATAGTCATCAACCATGGTTAAGAAATATTTATGACCATGAATTGATGGTATTGAGTTTGGTCCCCACAAATCAACATGGATAAGATCAAACAATTTTTGGAATTTAGATGTACTAGTGGGGAAAGCAAGTCTCTTTTGCTTTTCATAATGACAAACATCACAAACAAATAATTTATTATATCTAACAAAAGAAAATTTATTCTTGATGACATCAATACATCTGTTTGAAACATGTCCTAACCGAAAGTGCCAAAAGGTTTCTAGATCACTAGTAGTAAAATTGATAGTACTAGTGGTATGTATAGATTTGATGGGTTTGATTTGAAGTTTCGGATAAGAAGGAACCGTAAGTATGTAAAGCATATCTTGCACCTTAGGTGAACCAAACATTTTCAAGCAATTCTTCTCCTGGATGTGACATCCACCAGAATAAAAAATAAGCATACAAGACAAATTATCAATTAACTTTGTTACTAAAATAAGATTAAAAGTGAAACAAGGAATGTATAAGACATTATGTATGACATGATTTTGATCAAGAAAAACACTTCCAGAATAATTAGCAGTGACTTGGTTTCCATTTGGCAATCTTACATGGATGGGATTAATTTGATGATACAAAGAGAAATGAGTTAAGGATGAACATATATGGTCAGTAGCACCACTATCAAGTATCCAAAGAATAAAAGAAGAAAGGGATTTATTACCAATATGTTATGAAATGTGAGAAGGAATAAGTGAGACTTGGTTTGAAAGATTGCTACTAGGTTTTGATTGTTGCAAGAGAGCTAAGAGTGTTTGACATTGCTTAGGAGTAAAACCAAATTGTTGAGGCTGGAACTTTGACTTTGAACCTTTATGATCCTGTTCATCAACATCTGGATCTACATTCTGAAATAATGCATTAGGCTTACTTTGGTCTTGGTTTCTGATTTTTGAACTTAAAGTGAGGTGGGAACCCATGCTTTCTATAACATTTATAAATGATATGCCCTATTTTTTCATAATGATTGCGTATTTTAGAAGTATTCCTTTTTTTCGTAGCTTACTTTGTTTTGAAGTGCGTTGCCTCTTCCATAACTAGAACCTTTTCCAGTATTGTTTTTATAACCTCCTTTGCTAGTAATAGCCATTGCCTTGGACTCATCACAAAAAAAAAAAATTTGTCTCTCTTGTTATATAACAAGAGAGAAAACTCTATTCAAGGATGACAATGGTCTTGTGCTTTATAACCTTTTCAAGGATGTCATAATTTGATTTCTAACAGTCAAATAATTATCATTCAGCCACCTTAGAAATTTAATAATCTGGTCTTGTGCTTTATATTTAGCAACATTTCCAAGAACATTACAAGTGTACTTAATGGCACAAGAACAAGCAGGTAGTGGGCGAAAAAGACCAAGTTCATCCCAGAGGATGTTGAGCTTAGTGAAATAGTTTGTAACACTAAACTCTCTTTGTTTGCGAGAAGAAATCATCTGCTGATCAGAAATGTGAATCATGTCTCCTTATAAGAACCTATCATTTAAATCATTCCATATGTCAAAAACATTATCCATAAAGATAATACTTTGTGCAATGGATGGTGAAACAACTTTGAAGATCCAAGAAATAACCATCATGTTGGCTTTTTGCCAGCTGGATAACATGAATCAGTGCGAGTGAGAGCTTTTATGGTTCCATCAATGAAACCTATCTTGTTTTCTGAAATGAAGCTTATATGAAATGAGCGTGACTAATGATGATAGTTTGGTCTTTCAATAATATTTGGGACGATGAGAAAGGAAACATTATCAGATAACTAACATGGTAAGAAGAGGTAGGTCTTGCGAAGGATTAACAACTTCAGCCATGGATAAATGTAGCAACCAAAACTTTGAAAATTAGAGCTCTGATACCATATTATGAAAACAAAATTATGGATGAGAAAGACAAGATAATGAAAAGAATGAGTAAGGAATCAATATTTCTCTCTGCAGAAAACAATACAAAGATCTGGATATATACAAGATAACTCATAATGCTAGCCTAACGAAAAAAGGTAGTAGAGAAACAAACCCATTAAAAGGAGGATAGGTTTAAAGAAAATCACCAAAGAATCAAAATAAAGATTACAATTTGATTCTCTCAGAAAGGGAAAAATAACATAATGATGAGGTGGTATTAGCTTTCTTCTAGAACCCTTGTGTTCATATCCTTTGATAGTAGGTTTGTCGTGATACAAATTCTATATGAAATAAGAATAATTTTTTTCTAAAATTCAAAAGTTAAAATTTTGAAAAAAATAATATATGATATAAATATATAGACTTCACTAATTTATACATTTTCTAGTGAGGTGGGGCGAGGGTTTGAGCAAGAAAGTAAACTTTTCAAGGGTTTAATATCCTTCTTTGCTTTGGCTAAGAAAACAAATGGTGTATCATCTTAGTTTGAAGAGCTTGATTGATAATTTTATTAAGCTTATTTTTTGGCTTACAACACTTTTGACTTTGAAATTATTAGACTCGATAATTTGTTTTAACTTGAGACATCTCAAATTTCAACTTTCAATTGTATAACGGATGACTTCAATGTTGAGATTCCCACCATCAATATCTCAATCACATCAATCTTTATGAATATATTTTAAGTCATATCTTAATAGAAATGGGATAATCCATCACCCTCTCCCTGACGGGGAAGAACATCTCTTGTTAATTTTTTATTATTAAAAAAATTACATAAAAAATTAAAGTGTATGCCTAAAAAAAATTTAAGTTTATGATTATTTTTTGTCAATATTTTCTAACGGTTTTTTATTTTAGTTCCGTACGTACATTTTTAAAATTTACATGTAAATATATTTTTATTATATTTAAACGGCTTTATCGAATTTATTTAAATAAAAATTTATTTTAGTTATGTAAATTATTACACATATAATTAATTTTTAAAACAATATAATTTTTATAAGTATTTTAAATTTTTGCATAAAAAATTAAATAGATTGCTTACCATAACAATATATTTGGATTTATTTCATATAACTATTTAAAATTTAATTACTTTCGCTGCACGTAATTTACAAAAAATTTACGCGTTATTTTACTGGGCATAAATGATAGAGAGATTCGCCAAAAGAGTCTCCATGGACACATCTTGCTGAAAGATATACTCTGAATTTGATCGATAGAGATATTTTAGGTTCACGTTCATTTCTATCATTTGTCGAATCTATTACATTAGTCATCAGTCATCACAATATGAATTCGCACGCATCATCGAATGGAAATAGAGACGGGCAACAACTTAACATCAATTCATTTAACCCGTGCTAATAATATTAATGCGAATGGACCCAAAAAGTTCCTTTAATTTTTTATGTTCTTATGGTAATAAGTATTGATGACTAACCAGTAAGAAGATATTAGTAGTAGAATTTGAGTAGTTGATGGTTAAAGTATTTATTTGTTCTGCTTAGCTTCTACCCGGGAATTCTGTGTGCATAAACTAACTGACACACATGGTACATGACTTGAGTCTCTTTGTTGGTCTTTGAACATGAAACAAAAGTACCATAATTGATGGCGGGGCTGGAATAGGAATATAGGCCAACTACAGAAATTTGCAACAAAATGGAGTGCCAGTAAATTATCAACAGCTACTACAAGCAGAAACACACAACAGTCACCCAGTCAGAGACTCAGAGGAGCTATGTGACAAACATGAGATTAAACTCATTTAATGGTCTTGGTCCCACCTCCCACGTGACTAGGACCTCCTTTCCTTCCTTAACCTAACGCAATGCCTTCTTCCGCCATTACCATAGAAACACAAAAAGGGAAAATGAATGCACTACTACTTTCCAATTTTTAATTTCTGCATAGAAAAACCCTCCTTGTCTTTAAACCCCAAAACATACTCTTTTCATTTATGTTTATTCAAACAAAAATTCACATTCTCTTACATTTTATTGACCATGAAAAAGATAAATATAACATTGAGATCCACAAAAAATATTTTATGGATGTAGAAAAAGGTGTGCCTGTTTCTTTTGACAAGTTAATAATAACTTGTTCCCAGTACCCAATTGTCGTTTTGAGTCAGGAAACCACCTTGGTCTACATATGGTTAATGTTCAATCAATGAATGTCCTTATGCCCCTGCTCATAAGTCAAAAGCCCATCACACAACCTTGATTAAAATCTTCCTTGTCTCACAGTTATGCTTACCCGTCAAATTCTTATCTTTTTCCATGGAAATAGGTTGCTCTGGTGGGTCAGTTCAGTGCTGCAATTAATTGATATATTGCAATCGTGCTAGAGATTGAAGGACAGGAGCGGACATAATGAGATGGGACAGAACTGCATCAACTGAGCAAGAATTTAGTAAGAGATTGATGGCCACCTCGCAATTATTATCAGCCAAAAAGTAAATCAACAATGGGATATTGCATTGCTTCTTTTCAATTTAAGAATTAATGATAACGTGTGATTATGCAGTCAGTTGTTACTAGTTACTTGTTAGTATAGATTGCAAGTTGCTTATCCATTAATTCCAAAAGGCAACACTTGTGCATTTTCTATATTGCTACTGGCTACACAATACTCATACAAAATACAATTTACACTTTTAATTTGATTACCACCTGTTCCTTCTGTAGAGAGGAAAAGGTTCCAAAATTGTGGTATCTGTATTGAATCTCTTGTTGAACTTACCCCGGTTTTTTGGGGTCAAAAGCTACAGTTAAGATAATGCACTTGTTATTGTTATTGCATGCTTTGCGAAGCAAGTGTGAAGTGAATAGAATAGGGTGGGATAAGAATAGGAAACTAATTGCGTGTAGGGCTACTGCTTAAAGGTGGTGAAACGGCGATTGAAGAGATTCGCATTTTGTTATGGTTTCAAACAAGATTTTAGTGGAATATTTGATTAAGACCACCAAAGCTAGCAATGTGTTACACACTGCAGAACTTGAAGGTGACACATCAATCACACAGTTTTTGACCCTAAAGTGACCTTCTATTTGTTTCCAAATTTTGCATTAAATCTCATCCAACTTTGACATCAAATGTGACACAATGCGTGCGCGGCTTTATTTGTTTCAGATATTGTAGAAGAGGGTAATAATGGCGGAAGAAAAAAGTTTTAGACGAAAGCATGCGAGGAATGAACAGAGAACTTTCTATCTTCATTTTAGTTTGGATTTGGATGTGTTATTAAGAAGCACTCCATGCCATTCCTTTCGCTATATACACTACTTATTTTGGTATACAGGGTGACAGGAAATGGTATTATATATAATCCCGTATAAACCTTTATTTTTCTTTTATTTCGTATATATGAATCAGAATTTTCTCACAATCCCATCGCAGTTTTTAATTTATAGGAGGGGGAAAATAAGAACTTCTTTAACGATTATACTTTATTTCTATTTACAAACGTTTATAAATAACTTTTCCCTCTTATTTAGTAATAGAGATAAAAGTCATATATATTATAACCTTACATTATTTTTACGATAAAAAATTATTAATAAGTAAAATTAAATAGACTTCAAAGTTAAATATTTGTATTCTAACTATTTTTTTAGGCAAAATATAAGTTTTGATAACGCTTTATTTAGAATCGCTATATAAGTAAATATAATGCTTCTATAAAAAAACATTCTATAAGTAAATATAGCGGATTCTAAAAAGAATGATGTATCATACTTCTTCAAAAAATACTGTGCAAATGACTTTAAAAAGTGCTATATATATATTTTTACATGTACATCACTTATTTGAAGAAGTGTTGTATATGTTTTTTTTAAACTTGCTGGTATTTTTCATTATTTTTATCACAATTTTTTCACATATGTAAACAAAGTCCCAATTATAAAATAAATGCTATAGATTTCATTGTTATATTTTAAACTTACATAAAAAATAATGCAACAATTTCATTGATTTCAAAACTATTCAGAGTGCTCATTTTCATATTTTTCAAATTATCTTAAACAATAAGATTCCAAAAATTATATACACAGATGTATAAACATAATTAAACACATAATGTTAGATAATTTAGTATAGGTTGATCAAGACAAGAATTTTGATAATTTTATCTTTCAAATTCAACTGAAGGATGAGATTTATAATCTACGAGTATTTTTTAATTACATATTTACTGTAATCTTCCCTAACTTCAATAATTTAACTGAATAGTGTTTCCAGTTGCAATTAGGAAAATATTATAAAAATAAAAAATTAAAATTAAAAGCAAGTGAAACAAATATTGAAGAATAATATAAGAACTAAAATCACATATATAAATTGGGATAGTTTCTCCTTCACAATATTCAATTATTCCTTCATATATCAACAAATATAATACCCACAATTATTGTTGTTAGGATTCTTCGGACACTAAAAAAACTTTGATACCTTATCCATGTCTAAACCCAAACCAAACATTTTTCCATCTTACAACCCAAAACCAAAACTCAAATATAATGTAAGGTCGCAAACCACGATGGGAACAAGAAAATAATGAGAATGTAGCAATGAAATTGGTGAAGTTTGCATGTAGTGCCAACAACGTCCAACTATGGCGCACATAGTACCACCAACGGCGATGCAAAAAGGATGACATTTTGGGAGAAGGGTTTGACAGAAGCAAAAAAGAAGAAATAGCACGAATAATGAACCTATAAAATGACAATGTGGACCTCTCAATACATAAATATTCCTGTGCCTTCCTGTTCCATACAAGGCGGACCTCCTGCAAAAAAATATATTCTGGTGTTTTTTTCTTTCCATACAAAGCATTTGTGATCTTTAAATATACTTTGATCTCTTAAATTTATATTTAATTTTTAAATATCATATTAAAATAATAAAAAAATTTAAGAAAATATAAAATATATTGTATATTTTTAAGATTATTAAATAAAAATTCCATGTTGGTATATTAAAATATTAAAAAATAAATTATAATAATTACTAAATTATATTTTAAAAGGTAAATATTAAATAATTACGAGAAAATTAACAGTAAAGAAAATATCTAATTAATACAATTTATTATTTTTCACCCGTTTCAATTTATCTAAAATGAAAATAAATTTCTTAGCTTTTATAAATTTATTTATATAAATATTATATTTTAAATATATTTTTATTTTTATTATTTCTCTCTTATTTGTTTTATATATTTATAATAAGAGAAAAGTGTTGAAGATGTATACTAAAAAAATATCGATATTGAAAAATAAATTTCTCTGTTATTTTTATTATAATAATAATTTAAAATATACAGTATATTTATATTTTTTAGTATTGTATTTAAAATAATTATGAATCACAATTTTTTATAAAAAAAAATGTTTACACTTTATACCTTATACGTCGACGGTTAGAAAATATGTTAAATACCACTCCTATTTAAATAGATGCTATATATATAAACATTCTGTTTTTATATTTATTATTTTGACATATGGACGATTTATTTCAAAGACGAAACCAACTATCATGCAAAGTTTTATACTCTCTTTTTGTTTTATATAAAGGAAATTCATGGGAGTAAGATAGATTATATTATGTTAAAATGGCATCTTTAATTAATTATTAAATAATAGTCAAAAGACTAATATCCCCCAAAATTATTCTAGGATACGCTACTGTGCAGTGGATAGTTGATGACACCCTTACACCCACGAGTGTAATAAATTGCTAACAAAAGATTCGATATAGGCAATGAAAAAGTCATGATGCGAAGTGAGATATAATTATTGTGGCACATTCTAGCCTAACCTAGGATTAGTCTTCATTCTCCAACCAAATATATATAAATAATGGATATCACTATTTGATGTATTATGCAGTGGGCCTATGCCTCCCCCTCTATATAATTTTCTTTCAGCATGCTAAACCAATAATTTGCACAATCTTATTACCGGATTAGGATATCCTACCGTACCTTCGAATAGAAATTAGAAAACTTCGCGAGGAAACGTCAAAACAGAGACACGAGTCTTAACAGACAAAGAACCGATTTTTATTTTTATTTTATTTAAATATTTTTTTAATATCTGCAAAATTTTCCATTTTTACTTAAGTACCTAAATTTTTAATTTTTTTATTTTAATACTAATATTTGTTAATGCTTTAAGATTATACTTTAACCATCTTTTGTTAATAAATAACATAATTTAATGGAAATGTCACATCATTTGAACATATGAGGTCAACATTCACATTATTTTTACCGTAAGTATTTTTTTAAAAATAATTTTTTTAAAATATCAAAATTAAAATATTAATAAAAATTAGATATTAAAACTAAAATAATTTTATGTATAAGTATAAAAAATTATTTAATACTAAAAAAAATTCATTATTATTAAATTATATATTCTTTATTATGGTATGCCCACCTCAATTAACCCCTTTAAAAGTTTTAACTTTTACTGTGAAATAGAACATAAAAAATAAAACATTACAGAAGTTTACAGAACACTGAAATAACTTTATATAAATCATTATTATTTTAAATAATTAATGACTAAATAAGGTTCTTTTGTTTTTCAAATGTACTAATATAAGATATATTAAAAAAATGCTTAAATATATATGTCTCAAATATTTTTTTTTGCTTTATGTTGAGTTTTGAATAATTTTTTATTTTGTTTTGTATTCTTAAATTGTTTTATATAAAACTTTAAATTATTTTAAAATAATTTAAAAAATATTTTAGATAGCACTTTAGTAACTAAAAACAAAATATTGGAAACTTTAGACAAAACAATAATTTTATAAAAAACTCACTAATATATTAGGAACCTAACACATATTTAAATCTTAAAATAATATATGATATAATCATAATGGTAATTAATTTTTTCTAAGCATAAATAATTTTTTGATAGCTATAAAATAAAATTATTTTTATTTTGATACCTTAAATTTATTTATATTTTGCATTTGGTACCTAAAAAAATTTTATTTTTGAAAAATATACCTACCATGAAAAAGACGTAGATGTTGATTCAACAAATTTAAATGATGTTTGATGATGTGACATTTATGTTAGTCACGTCATCCGTTAACAAAAGACATTTAACGATACATATCAAAATGAAACATTAAAAAATGTTAGATACCAAAATAAAGAAGTTTAAGAAGTTAAAAAAAATTTAGGTACCAAAATCAAAATAGACAATTTTCAAGGTACTAGAAAGATATTTAAACCTTTTTATTTTTAAAGATGTCATATACAAGGTTATCAAAATCGAGAATTTACGTAAACTCGTAAGAGCCCAGTAAACTTGACTCATAGAATCATAAGAGTTTACTTAATTAAAAATATGACTATAAATCATATAAAAATTAAAATATTTCAATACACAACAAGTTTAAATCCACATAATAAGTCTCAATTACTCCAAATAAATAGAAATTAGAGTAGAAATACTCAAAATTTGAAAACCTTTTTAGACATAAGAACAAATTATATTCAAAACATTCAAAATTAGAGTCAGCATAGAAAAACATCACCCAAGCAATTTGTTCACGAGTCTACTCACGAGTTTACTTCAATTTTACTACTCTTCCGATTTTACATATGATTTAACTCGTTAGGGATTTGTAAGCTCGTAAACTTATATGATTTTATAAGTTAACTTGCGATTTTGATAACTATGATCATATATAAATAAAGTGTTATCCGACAAAGGAGCCAATCGAGAGTGTTTTCTATTGAATTAGAATTGTCAAGTGTTAATAATTTAACCTGATGTCATGTTATAAAATTACTTAATCCATGATATTGTCAATCAGGGTATAAACTAGTTTAGTTAGGTTTGGTGAAACCCATCTCTCAACCTTATTAAAATTATTTAGGTCAGATTTAATTGATCGAGTTTATGTAGTTTTTGCTCAAAGTCCAACCCAACACTCTCATAAATGGATTGAATCAAGTTTAGTCAACTGTGTCAAACAATTTATTTTTTCAAATTTAAAAATAATTTTGTTAGATATTTTATAACAATTTCTTTAAGAATAAACAATATAAATGTTGTAAAGTGCAGATAAATAAAAAATTATATATACAAGTAAAAAAATTAAATTATAACAAATTAAAACAAAAAACAATAAACAAAGTGTTATAAAAATTTAACCCATAAATCTTATCCCAGTAGAAACTATGCTGATATACGTAATATTCCAACTTAAGTCCTAATGCAACTAATAGCATTCACAGATCTATTACATCAATTTACACAATAAATGATACTCAAAATACAAAAATTTATAAACAATAACATGAATTATTTACTAAATAGCTCACTCGCAAGATATGTCGCCCAGCTAGGAACTGAACCACCTCGCCTAGTGGCATCAAAAGGTTTGAGTTAGGATTTTTTAGAGAAGGGACTTCACTCAATGAGATGTGTTACTAGACGAAATACCACACAAAAATATTGGCAAGGAGTATTTTGCATTGAATGAGACTCATCGTGGGGCGCAAGGCCATATAAATACCCCATAGTGGCAACTTTTTGTGAGCCAAGAATTCTCGCCTAGCGATATTTTGCAAAATTACAAAACCTCTGCTACATAATCACACAACCCTTCAGAAAATATCACAAACCAAAATTGGCAATCTCCTCATTAAAACATCAACCTATCATGGAACTATTTACTTACATAATCATCTACAAATCCAACATTCAATCCATACCTTATGCTCATGCATATGCAATATCTACTTGATTTCAAGCATAATTCTAACATAGTTAAAAATTTATAGTATTGTGCATATTATAAACGTAACACCACTAATAATTAACAAAAAATATTTATAAAAATGTGAGAGATTTTCAAAATGTGTCTTGCATAAAGAACCATAATCTTCTTATAAATATTGGGAGTCAAATGCAGTTATCAAAGAACCTTGTTGTATAAAATACTTAAAATATAAATACATTAATTGTTACCGCTAGCCTCCTTACACGATCCTAAGTCAGAGCAACAGACTTCTCATGAATCTAACATTACTCAAACATTAAAGAGTAATTCACTTCTAAATGCACATATTTAGACTAAATCCTCTGAATTCTTCTACATATCCTACTGATCAAGTCTATCTTTTATTCGTACCTTGAACATATATGAAAAGAATACATGAAACAAAGCACACAAAATGAGTGAAATTTTTATAAATCATCAACGTTAATCTTAATAAACTTAATAAACAACGAAGCCTAAAGTTTGACCTTATGACTCAATCTCATTTGTCTCAATATCCAGACTCATCCTTACTCATATCAATGATTGACTCAATCCCACTTCACTCTCTGTATGGATTCATAACCAATTTGTGATGATTCACATCAAAGATCTGTTTCGGAAGTGATTGATAACTATATATCCTTCTCTAATTTGGTAAAATAATTTCCTCAAGAAAATGAGTGATTTGTTCATAACATAATTTTAGCGTTCTTGCCAATCACAGCATTATGGTCCTCAACCAATCACAACATTGTTGGCCCTATTCGAGCACTCTGCCCATCACAAAACACAAATGGGTACTCTACTTATCACAAAACACAAAAGGTATTCTTTCATTACAAAATACAAACGGGTACCCTACCCATAAAAAATACCAAAGGCATTCTTTCATCACAAAACACAAATGACACTATTTACAACTTGAAAAAGATATACCCTACCAATCTTAAGATATTGCACATTTATGGAAGAATTTTGATCATATGAATATTCTAACCCAAGTGTTAACATTGTCAATGTAACACCCCTATTTTTCATAACTAGGTTAGTATATAATTTATTTACATTTTTAATTTAATTGTTAAAGTTAGAAACTTAGTTATCATAGACACCTAATTTCATTCGGATTAAGACTTTTAACCCAAAAAGGATGAACAAGAAAAGATTTCAATGAACCAAAGATGGACATTGATGTATGTGAATTGTAGGACAACAACCCTAGCCTCAACCAAAGGATTCAATGAACCAAGGGTGGATGATAATCTATGAGAATCATAGGGCAATAACCTAGCCTCAATAAAAGAATTCAATGAACCAAGAGAGGATGTTGGTTCATGTGAATTGTAGGACAATGACCCAAGCCTCAACCTAAGGTTTCAATGGACTAAGAGGTGATATTGATTCATGTAAATTGCAAAACCATAGGTCAAACCTCAACCTACAACATCATTAAACCTAAAAGAGTCACTGATTGAAGCTTATTTTTGCTAAGTCATGAGGAAATTGCGCCTGATAGGTCGCTTAACGAATGAATTTTCTCTAAGCAAAGTCCTAAGAAATAAATGAAGATTCAGAAATTCACTCAACGAATTTTTATTCGCTCAGCAGAATTTGGAAATTTTGCTCAGCGAATTTTCCTGCTCAAAGGCAATAAATAGAGGTGCTTAGGTGCGTTTTGGGAATAGAAAATTAGTGAGAAAGGGAGAATTTTGGAGAGAGAGATTTTAAGAGGAAGGGAGAGAGAAAGCTTTAAAGAGACCGAAAGAAAATAGTCCTTAGTGGGAAGGAGAAACAAGAAGCTCTTGAGAAGAAAATTAAGGTTTCAAAGGTTTTCCTACTGCTCTTCATAAAGCTCTTACTAAGGTAAGATTTATAAACCGCTGGATATGTTAGTCTTAATAAACTAAATGTATTTATCACTTTTATTTTGTTATTTCTTTATTGATCTGTTGATATTTATTTCTCCTGCTTATTATTTATTTTAGATGTTATTTCGGGTCCTCTGTTTATGACTTTCATTTATTGTTATGATTTTTATATGGATTATTCTTTGTTGACTAGTTTTGCTATCTTGGTTATGACAAATATATTGTCTATATTATAACATTGGTTTTTATAAATAATGGTTTTATGAATCAAGTTGTGAAACTTATGATTTGTGAAATTTTTATGAACTATCCTTGAAATGCATTATCTTAAAATTGTCAAAATGTTTCCAAAGGGTAATGAATTGATATGTATTTTTGAGAGAATAAGTAAATATGTGAATAAGAGAAAGGAAAGATGAGTATGTTTTATGGTCGCGATCTAATCTAATCTTCCACTTTAGAAAAGATATCCTGTGGTAATATTGTACTGTTCTTTTGATAAATATTAACATGAATTTGAGGAAATTAAATTACTTACTATAAATTTCTATTTGATAATATGAAGCTTGATAATATAATGATTTTGTGAATTATGATTTATTAACAAAGTTGTGATATTTGGTTTATGGTTAATAAATGGTATTGTGTTTAAGTATGTGTTGAGAAGTTGAAAGGAGAACTTAGTAAAAAGTCTAGGTTTCCAGGTGGAGGTATCATGCAGGTGCATGAAGTATAGTGTTTGGGAAGTCACAATTGGTACACTACGAGATGAAAGACAGGATCAGGTAGATACTTGGATTTGTTTTAAGTAAATAAATATTCGGATGATTATTGTGGATACTTGGGATGAGGATGTTCATTAGGTAGGTGAACATTCAGGGGAGTCCATGTTGGTGCTTGAGTAAAATATTCATTTATTTGTAACTGTCGTAAACGCTCAACATCTCATCATTGGTATGATATTTCTTTCTTGGCCTAAATATAGTTGGTTGTTTATGATAGGAAGGTAGCCTAATTGACAGTCAACCAAGTGATTATGATAGGACAAGTAGCCTAATCTCGTGAAAGAATGATCGTACCTACACAAGAAGGATATAACAGTTACCAATCACTTCCCAAACGAAATCTTTGATGTTGTGGGTGAATCATCATAGATGGTGATGGATCCATACATAGAGTCAAGAGAAATTGAGTTTGATGTTGAGAAAAGTGAGATTGTGACTATGTGGAACTGAGTCCTAGGATAAATCTTAGGCCCTATTAATTGTTAGTTTATTAAGATCAACATTTATGGTTTATAATTATCTCACTCATCTGTGTTTTTGTTCTATGTGTTTATTTTCATATTGTTCGGGATATGAATAGAAGAGAAGTCAAATCAAACAATGGTGGTGGGTAACTCTGAAGATTTTCTTTATGTTTGATGTTGTATGATGTTTGTATTAAGTTACTCGTAATGCTATCTTAGTTATTTTGTAAAAGGTCCACTGCTCTGATTTAGGGTTAGTCGGGGTACTGGTGATACGTAATATATGATGAGAAACATTTTGTAAAAGAAAGGTTTTTATAATGAATTACTGTTGTTTTATATTTGTCTTAAAAAGATTATGGTTCTTTATGTAATATCAAGTTTTGAAAATTTCTCATAATTGAGTAAAAGTCTTTGACAAATCTCTGCATTTTGATAATTGAATTGGGTTAGTAAAAAGGGTCATTACAAACGACCTAAATATTCATTTATTTAAAACCATCTTAGGACCCAACCTAATCCTTACTTTTCATCTCGTAGTGTATCAAGTTATGACTTCCTAAAACATGCCACTCATGCACCTGCATGGTATTTTTACAAGGGAACCAAGGACTTTGCTAAATTCATCTCATAACATTTTAAGCCAGATATAAACACAAAAGACCAAAAGTAAGATATGAAAATAATAAATAAAGAACCAAAAGTAATACATGGAAATAGTAAATAAAGGACCAAGAGTAGTATTTGGAATAAATAAAGGACCAAAGGTAGTATCTGGAGAAAATAAACCCAAGACCAGAAATAATATCTAGAGAAAATAAACAAAAGACCATAAAAAATATTTTGGAGAAAATAGATAAAGGTTCAAAAATAATATCTCGAGAAACTAAACAAAGAACTAGAAGTGATATATGGAGAAAATAATCAAAGGAACAGAAGTAATATCTGGAGAAAATAAACAAAGAACTATAAATAATATCTCTAGAAAATAAACAAAGGATTAAAAATAATATTTGGAGAATAATAATAATGAACTAGTAGCAATATCTGTGGAATAATATTAAAGAACCAGACAGAATTTCTAGAGAATAATGATAAGGGACCATAAGCAATATCTGGAGGATAATAATGAATAACAAAAGACTAAAAGTAATCATATTTATATAAAAACCATGAATAATCATACAGATATTCACATAATTAACAAACACGGTATCTCAAATAGCTCCATTATGTGATCAATACACACACTATCTCAACTAGCTCATTTAAACATTCAAAATATACGCTATCACTCATAGCTCAATAATACCATTAACATGCATGCTATCTCAAATAGTTTAAATTACAATCAATATATATGCTAACTCAATTAGCTTAAATCATAACCAAAATACACTTTATCTTACATAGCTAAAAACATAGTCAAAATATTCACTATCTTAAATAACTCAAATCTCTCAACTACATATCACCTTTTCATTGACTAAAATCAACAAAAGAGGTCCCCTTAGCTATTTCTCCCAGAAAAAGTTGATTTTGAGGATAGAAAAGAATCCATTCGCAGAAATCACTCAAAACTGACAAAATCTCAATTCCAAGAAAGAATTTAAGAAGAAGTAGGATTTCAAGGAAATCTCTTCTCAACAAAAACGATCCAGCCGAAAATAAACAGTCAAAGATTTGAGAGATTAAGATTAGACTTACCTATAAGGATCAACTCTTAGAATCAGAAGCAATGAAAGAGAACATGTCAAAATACAACACCCATGGGTGTCACATGCAAGGGAGAGAGTTTGAGAGAGAAGGGAAAAATGTGCAAGAAAGAGAGCGAGAAAGAATGTGAAAGGAAAAGTGAGAAAGAAAAGGAGACTGGAGTTGCATATAATTGTTCTGATTTTCTATCTGAAATTTCCTTATAACTTAAATTCCAAAGTCAATTATAATCTAAACTTATATATATAATTATATATAAGTTTTCCCACTAATTCTATTGAGTTTCTCTAACTCAATTTACTTTCTTGATTAATTTAATAATCAAGGTTGAAATTAAAATTCTCTTTTTATTTAGTTCACACCCTTTCTACCTGGTATTAAAACTGGGATATCATAATACACCCAATAAGAAGAAATTTTCGTCCTCGAAAATGGACAAAGCTGAAAAGAGTGCAAAATACAGTTTCTGCATTTTGTCCCTTAGTTCCCAAGTAGTATTACCAGAAAAATTTAGTCCATAGTACTCTAACTACTGGAATTTCCTTGCCCTAAGTTTCTTGATTCTTCTATAGTTATATAACATGTTTAACTAACCCTTAAACCAAAATTTTCTAGTTAAGGACTTAAAGGAACTCACCAATGCTACTATAGTTATCATATGCTAATCTCTAAAATAATACTTATAATCATTAAAACAAAATACCTAAACTTCTTCTAAAACATACATGCTAGGAACCAATACTAAGGTAAGTTGTAGGTCAACCAAAAAGACTTCCATCTAAAAATTTCGTTCTAATCAAGCTCTTTAGGAAGTAGTTTTGCAAAGAAACCCTATCAAGTTGTGACTCAATCACCCTAAGAACCAAAAAAAGATTTATTATGATAAAAATCAAGAATATAGGTTTTGGTTTCATTCAAATCAGAGCTACGGTTTGAAAATTACATATAATAAAAGTCCCGATTTTAACAAATTCTAGAAAACAATTTTATGCACCAATTTAGCTACCCAACTCAAAACCTCTTGGAACCTAAAACCATATTTTTTATGCATTAAATATGACCTAATGCCTTTGGTTTGAGTTAATTCGGCCAAATAGTTAGAAAATAACATCATTCACAAGTTTTCAAAAGACCAAGTTTTCTAGAAAACGAATTTTCTATCAATTTTTGTGTAAAATGATAAAATACATGAAAGACTCAAAAACATATTTAGAGGGTGTTAAAGCAAATATGTGAACTTTTGTTTTACTTGAAAAGCTCAAACAATTTGAAGTTATGTCCATTTCAATATTTTCAAACGTAAGCACGATTTAGAAAATGAGTGATTTTGAAAGGTGAATTTGAAATCCATGGAATAGTTCTTATAAATCCTCAAAATAGAATTTCTAAACCAAAAATTAAGGTTATAGAAATTGATCCCACATTAAAATTCCTCCTAGATAAAAAGTGAGCCTTTTTAAATCACTACATGGACCAATTTTACTTCAAAATGAACTTAGAGTCCAAAATGAGTTACACAAGTCCAATGACTACAGAATTTAACAAGCAACTATATTTTGGTAATACAAAATTATGGAAAAAAGTTTCGTTGAATTTGCATTAACAAATTAACAACTCAAATTAAAATCAAGGTTTTAGATACCTTTACCATGAAAGATGTTCAAATCATGACTTAATTTATCAAACTTACAGATTCACCTCTTCATCAAAATATACTTCTCAAAATCTTCATAAAAGGGTTTGAGAAAATATTTTTTGTTTTTATTTTTTATTTTTATTTTTCTAAAACAATTTTTATTTTTAAATTTTCAATATTAAGAAAATATGTTTATTTTTATTCAATTATTTCTATTTTAAAAAATAATATTGTTAAATTAATCAATTTTAAGAAAAATATCATAAAATATTTATATGTATAATTTGAATGACATTTGTATATAATTTTTATTATAATTATAATATTATTGTTATTAATTTTCTACATAGTTTAAATTTTTGAAGACACTGAAAATATTTTTTTTCTGTTTTTTAGTTGGAAATATTTAAAAAAAATAATTTTCAAATTTTAAGAAAATATATTTTCAGTAATATTTTTTTTTTCATGAAAAAATGAAAACAGAAACTAACTTTTGTTGGTTGAGAGTGTATCCTGGGAAGGAAAGAAGTTTCCGTGTATCTTTCTAACTGTAGCAATAAAATCAGAAAAAAAGTTTTTTAGTGAAAAAAAAACCGTGATTACTTATATTTAATTTTTTGAGTTAAGGTATTTATGCAATTTTATAGAAGTTTAATTAATATACATTAATAATATAAAATAATTTTATATTGACAATTGTAATTGTAAAGTGTTTAAAAAATAGTGTAAAATGACGGGGGATTAAGAAATAATTTTGGTAAAGTTGAAGAGATTGTTGTTGTTGTTAATCCTTATAGCTTATTTGAGTGGGGCCTAATTATTATGGCATTTGCAACGTTACTTGACACACATTTTTATTTAAGAGATGGGTGATGGATTGGATTCATTGAGGGCTCAAACCTCAAAAACTCAATCCTCAAGCTGACTCATTCATTCTCATGCAAATTGGAAAATCACTCATACCTCAATCGTCACCCAACCAACACTGCCTTCACACTTCACACTACATATAATGTTTTCGCTGTCATTTTCTTTTAAAGAAGAAATTGAAAAGTTAGTTAAAATAGTTTTACCCTTTAAAGTAAAAAAATATTATTAAGATGATTTATTTTGTATTATTTACATAATTGGGTAAATAACCTTTAAATGTGATTTTTTATGTAAAAAATTAATAAGAAATTGATTGTTTTATAGGTTTTTTCTCAGATTTTTAGTCATTTTTTTATTTTTTCATTTATTTTTTATTCATATATATTGTTTTAAATGAGTTTAAAAATCTTAATTTAAAATATTAAATGAAAAATAAATTACAAAATATTTAAAAAATTTAAAATAAAAAAAAGATACACAATATAAAAGTAGAACTTATAAAAAAAAATAAAACACATAAAAAATAAAATAAAATATAAAGTATTTTAAACAGAAAAGATACACATTTAAAAATTTTCTTAAAGATAATTTGTATTTCATTTTCTTTTTAATGTGTTTTACTTTTGTGTTGTCTATCTTTTCCATTATTTTAATTTTTTTAAAATGATTTATAATTTATTTTTCAGTTTAAAGTTTTAAAATAAGATTTTTAATCCTAATATTTTAAATTATCTGGGTAAAAAGTGTTTAAAAATTTTAACTTAAAAAATATAAATTGAACAATAAATTATAAAGTGCTTAAAAAATTAAAACAACTAAAAAAGATACACAACGTAAAAATAAAATACATAATAAAATACAAACTAACAAAAAATTTTGAAAAAATTCAATTTTAAAATTTATGATGTGAAATAATATATATATCAAGAAAAAAATAAATTTAAAAAAAGGTCAATTTTTTTCAGATTTTTTTTTTCAAATTTGTATCAATTTTTTTTAATTTTTTTTATTTATGTATATTTTTATACACTATAATTTTAAAAATTTTTAAAGTTAGTTTGTATTTCATTTTTTTCTTTACTTTATTTTTATGTTGCGTATTTTTTTTGTCATTTAATTTTTTTTAAAATGCTTTGTAATTTATTTTTCAATTTAAAACTTTTAAATTAAGATTTTAAATCCAATATTTTAAATTATTTTAAATTTATTTAGGTAAAAAGTGTTTAAAAAATATAAACTAAAAAAATAATTAAAAAGCATTGAAAACAATTAAAACAACAATAAAAGATAGACAACATAAAAGTAAAATACATAATAGAATTTAATTTTTTTAAAAATAAAGTGTCGAAAGTATAAAAATTTTAAAATTTTAAAGTTAATTTACATTTTATTTTATTTTTTATTTGTTGTATTTTTATGCTGTATATCGTTTCATTCTTTTAACTTTTTAAAATATTTTGTAATGTATTTTTCAGCTTAAATTTTTTAAATTAATATTTTTAAAATTAATATTTCAAATTATTTTGGTAAAAAAATTTTAAAAAATTTAACTTAAAAAATATAAACTAAAAATTAAATTACGAAGCATTTTAAAAAATTATAGCAATAAAAAAATTTAACAAAAAATATAAGCTGAAAATAAAATAAATAATAAAATAAAATATAAATTAACTAAAAAAATTTAATTTTAAAATTCAAAATTTAATACAATTTACAATTTTCAAGTTTTAAATTTAAAAAAAATGTAAAAATTAACTTTTTTTTTTAGATTTATTTTTTCAAATTATTTTTTTCCGTATGTATATTCTTCTAAAGTATAATTTTAAAATTTTGAGTTAATTTTTATTTTATTTTTTTATTTTTTTTATTTTTGTGTTGAGTATCTTTCTTGTTATTTATTTTTTTTTTAATTTTTTGTAATTTAATTTTCAGTTTAAAGTTTTTAAATTAAGATTTTTAAAACCTAATATTTAAAATTATTTTAGTAAAAATAATTTAAAAGTTTAAATTAAAAAATATAAACTGAAAAATAAATTACAAAGTGTTTTAAAAAAAATGAAAACATTGAAAAAGAACGCAACGTAAAAATAAAATATATAATAAAATAAAATATAAATTAACTAAAAAAATTATAATTTTAAAATTTATGATTTAAAACAATATACATAATTAAAAAATAAATTTTAAAAAAAATTAAAAATAAGTAAAAAAACAATTTTGAAAGAAAAAATGCCCTATTAAGAAATTGATTGCCAAAGAATCAATTTCTTATAAGCTTTTTACATTAAAAAAATAACTGTTAGAAATTGGTTCTCTAGCAACTAATTTTTCAGTAAAAAAAGTTATTTTAGTAAATAATGTGGGCGTGGTCATTTTGATAAACTTTTTTTATATATAAGAAAAAGCCAAATCTATTTTTGTTTTTAGGAGATACTAATTTTAAGAAAAACTACTACAAATAGATTTTCTAAAAGGTCTTCATTTTCAAAGGTTATTTGTATATATTTATCTTTCATTAAGCATTATCCTCCACTAATAATTTTTTATCATTTTGTACAACTTGACTCTCATTCATTTCTTTATAATTAAATTAAATACCACTTATCAACACATTTTTAATTTTATATTCAAGATATCTAATTTTACTTTTTTTTACGAATTTTTTTAGGCCAGAAAAAAAAAACAAAAGATTAAAAAGGAAAGAAAAATTACTTTCAAAATATCTAATTTATCTTTAAAATTATACAATAATCGTTTATAATTACATAATGACGTGAAATTAATCATTTTACCATGTCAATATACAGTTACTAAACTATATTTAGATTTACATAAACTTTATTTGTTAATTTTTATTTCCAAAATAAAAATTCCATTAATTGCCATATCAATTTTATTTTATAATAGAAGATATATTGATACTTTTTTATTTAACGACTAATTTTAGATAGCATTCGTCAATCTAGTAAGGGAAAATGTTACTATAAAATCATTTGTATAACGAGAGCAAATTAGAATAATACCTATAAGAAAAAGGGTGTTGGCGTAAGTAAAGTTTTAAGAAATTATCTAATATTTTTAAATATATAACTAAAGGAATATTAATATAAAAATATAAAATTTTACATAATTTAATAAAAATTAAAAATTATTACAATTTATTAATTTTTATATTATAAAGGAGTAGGATAAAAGAAAGAGAAACACATTAAATAAGACAAGAGTTACCATTTGAGTAAAAGTATATAAATAAGTTTTTTAATGAAACTATTAAATGAACAAATATATCATAAATAGATTATTATAATGAAATAATAATATAATATTTTTACACTATTATGCATTAATTTTCTCTAAAATATATTACATGAATGACAATAATAAAAGTTAAAAATATTTTTTTTTTATTAATGAGTGTAATTCTGATTTTTACTATCGTCTTTTATATTTTGTTGGAAGACATTTTCCACCTTTATTAATACATTTATTTTTCTATAAAAGGAAGCTAAAAATATTTGTTTAAATTTGTTTCACTATTGTTACAAAATCAATTCTCATATTATTTTAATAAAAATGCACATTTTAAGTGATTGTTCTCGAATGATTTTAATAGAACTCTATTTTAGTATCTAAGAGTCAAAAAACTTGTTTGATTACTATTTTTTATTTTTTTTAAAAAAATATTTTTTATTTTTTAGTTTTTAAAAACTAAAAAATAGGAATAATTATAATTAGTTTATTATTCAGTTTCTTTTTTTTTTAAACTAAAAATACAATAAAAATATCTTATTTTTTATTTTTAATTAATGAAATTTTCATAAATATGAATAATTTTTTTATTTTTACATTTTCAAAACAGTTTTTAAATAATACTTATCAATCAAATTTTTGTTTCTCTTCTTTTTAAAAACAGTTTCTAAAAACTTTAAAAAACTAAAAAACAAATACTTTTTCTACTTATATGTCTTAGGATATATGTTAACCATTATTAGAATCTAATTTTTAATGTAAATTTAGATATATTTATAATGTAAGAAAGTAAAATCGTTACAAAAAATTAAATATATTTTCTAATATTAAGTTATTTTCAATTTTAAATGTCTTTTCACTTCAATTATATTTTAATTTTTAATTTTACATTTTTTTATATTATTTCTTATACATTTTTTCATATTATTTTTTTAAAAGTTATTGAAAAATCTTTTTTAAAACTCTTAAATATTTTAAAATCAATTTTATTTAATATTATTCTAATCATCAACCCTAACGTACAATAAACCGTACAAGCTGAAATTCACTTCCCCAATTCCAACAGCTATTATTTGATTTCTCTGATGTCTGTTTCGGGCCTGGCCCCACTATTTTAAAAAGCAAAACAACCAAGTAAATATATTTTTTAATCCTTAAGAATATGCGATTTTGCCATATAAAAAAACATGATTTTGTTTAGTCATAATTTCTTTTTAAATTCACAATTTAGTTTTCTATTTTAATTATAAATACATGTAGTTTCATATTTTTGAACTCTAATGGTTTCTATTTTAATAGAAATATTTAATTCAACAAAATCTGCGATTTAGATTTTTTCGTAAAAGTAAAAGTTTTGATGATTGAAAGATTAATATAATGTGACAAGATTATCTGATTGATTGATGTTACAGTCGAATCAAGTTATTTAGTTTGATAAAAGGTACCAAATTGTGAGTTTTATAAAATTGGATTAATCTTCGAGTAGAGAGATGCAGATTTTGGATTTTGAAAATAAAAAGACAAAATGTTTTTTATTTTGAAATAAACGAACTAAAATTGTAGATTTGAAAAGATGCAACGATTAAAATTAGATTTAAACTCTTTACTCATTTTATATTTATTCAAATATTATTAATTTTAATTTGATATTTAAGAAAAATAATGTGTTGTTATTTCATTAACAGAGGTTAAAAATACCTAACTTTTGTATTATTTAAGGAGTAAAATAAACAAACTAAATTTATAAATAATTTGAAATTTACGGTTAAATTTAGCGCTAAATACATAAAAAATAATTGATAGAGTGGACATAAATGTTCAGCAAAAATGTACTTGGATGAAGAATTTTAAGAGGATAATTTATTTTATTTTGAAATTTTAAATGTTTTGTAAAGAAAGACCTTGTTTGGACGAGGAATTTTAAAAAAATTTAAAATTTTTGACATTTTAGAAAATATTTTAATTAGTTAAAATTGTAAAATTGTAAATTCTTTAAAAAAAGTAAGAATTTGAATTCTTCAAACGTAGTTTTCTTTTAGTAAAATCAACTGACGTTCTTCTGTACTTGATATCATGACAAAACAAGGTGGGTTAAGTGGGCTGACCCGCTAACTAACCCTCATTTTTATGGGACAAACTAGTGTATTGAGCGGCTTGCCCGTTTTGATCTGTCTCGCCTAACTCGCCAATTTAGCGGGCCAAAGACTGGGTGGATTGACCCGTCAACCCCCCAATATTATATTTTATATTTTAAAAATTATAATACTAATATAAATTAATAAAATAATTATAATAATTAAAATATAAAATAAATTATTAAGTAGAATTTATGAAATGAATTCATTAAAAAAATAAAATAAATTTTGTCATAAATTTATTTGTCATTTATTTATGTAAAAATATAATATTGTTAAAAAATAAAATCAATTACACAAGGTTTACTTTTGTGATTTTTCTATTAATTTATTGTAAAAGCATTACTTTTTTGAGAATTAAAAATTTATTTTTAAATAATTTTTTTATTATCTTTTATAAGGAATTTTTTTCAAAATATTGTTTTGTAAAATAAATTTTTATTTTTAATAGAAATTGAAATACTCTGTCTAAATAAAAAAATTAAAATTCAATAATTTAAATTACCTTATCTAAATAAAACATTTAAAAAATTATTTTAACGGAAAGAATTTTCTCGTAAAATTTACCATCTAAATACAACCTAAAAGTAAATAAAGCTCATTTAAAGTTGTATGTAGAAAAAAAAAAAAAAAGCTCCACTGCCTTACACGGACTAGGCCAGGAACATGTTCAAGTCCAACGCTCATCGCTGGGGGTTTAGAATTTAGTTACAGCGGAAGGGATTATTTCTTTTCGATATATAATCAAATTCAAAATTTAATTTTTATTAAGAGAGGTAAATTATATATAGTATCCTATAATTTTTCGAACAGAATTGTCTAAATAAATAACTATGGAAGAAAAAAAAGTTGAACGGCTGAATTTTGCATTGTAATTTTGTTTTTTTGAGGCAGGCGTTTAAGTCTCTGGATTGTATAATAAGAATGAAAATATCATTTTCAGTTGAGAGTGAGAAATGGAAATTAGAAACATATAGATTTGATTGATACTAGTTATAACAATAGCATAAAATCTAAGAATATAGCATTCCAAGACAGGTATTTATCGAAAAACTGAAAAGGAAGGAAAGAGTGAAAATGATGGAGTGGTGAAGGGGCGGAGATGGGAGATGGGACAGGGACAGTGTGATCTGAATTGGAAGAGGCCACCAAACACATTAATACCCCTAATAAGTCCAACACCAGCCTGTGGCCATCACCTATTTCAAGTTCAATTCTCGATGGGACACTTTTTTGTATTCATACAATCCATTTCTTAATACTCTATGGCCCGAGATTTTTCCATGGGCCCTGTCTATCTAACTTCGTGGGTAGGTGTGGCTTCACATCTTCAATGTAATTACCGTTACTGTTGTAGATGGGCTTCTCCTACCACCCATCAAATTTCATTGTGGTAGCCCATCTTCTGTTTGCTTTCATGTCCAACTTCATTCATAGCTCTCTACTCGCTGCAAGTTTCTATGAACTAGCTTTTTAGTACCCTCCACCTCATACTCATTATTTACATGGTTTTCTACAAAATTTCTAAGGGAACTGGATATACAAATTCTAAAAACCTTCTTTGCTAACTCATTTCTATCCCTAAACAATATGCTAAGTTGAGCTTGATTGTCTCCAATCTTCAACTTGTCAACAAAAAACAAAATCAAACTACTATCTTTTTTTTCATCAATAAATGTGAATTGTTAAATTTGTATGGGTAGAGGGATTCAAATTTATGTCTTCTCTCCTTTCATTTTATCACTTCTTAAAATCAAATATCAAGTGTTTTGGTAAAAACTTCAGCAATCTATTGTATCCACAAACAAACATTGGTGCAATAGTACCCTCTTGTTTCTTCGGCAAAAAACAGAGAGACAATCTACCTTATTATTGCTTTGTGCATTCATGAATGTTGAAACGTCGAATTTACAACCAACAATAATAATATGAACAAGTTGACTATCACAATATAGTCCCGTAGGCTGAGGGTGTGATACTAACTCACATGACATGCTGGTCATAGATCGATACTTGATCTCTGCAGACAAACCAAAACAAATTAGCCTACATTTTTTGTCTTCCAAGATACATAGGATATCTATCTAATAATAAAAAATAGCCTATTAAAGTACGATGTATAAGAGGATAACTTTCTAAATCAGAATCACTGTAAATATATAATCTCATATTACTATCAGGTGGAAGAAATATTCCTCATTATGAATGCTGTTTTAAATAACTAATCACTCTCAACGCTACATTCCAGTGCTCTTATCAAGAATAATGCATGAATTTAGCAAAAACATGAACAAAGTGGCAAAGTTCAAATAAGAAATGGTCAAATAGATCAACATAAGCTGCTAATATTTTCTGGTGTCCTTCAATTCGTCTCCAATTGCCTGAGCCAATCCCTGATTTTACTCGAGAGCAAACCTTGAATGATTTTCTTCCAAAAACGTATTTTTGAAATTGTATCTAAGAACATACTCTCATTGACAGAAAAATATTCCCGAGTCCTCTCGCAATCTCAAGGCCCAATAAGTACCATAAAGTCCTAAGGTCTTTCATGTAAAAACAGTTAATAAGATACTATTTGAATTCTTCAATAACCTCCTATTACATCCTGCAATGATTAAATAATCAGCATATAGAACAACGCTAAAAATAAATCAGTTTTTTTTTATAAGTAAATAATGAGTAATGCATGATAAGCACCCCAAATATAACAATGTATCAATTCAAAAGGTTCAATAGTTTTATTATGATTGAAATTAAAAACAAGTCTTGTTTGCTTAGCTGTCGAACCGATATCACATTTTTTCATACTTATCATTCTCAACAGTATGAATACCAGGAAGCAGATAATTGACTACTTGATTTCAAGCATACCCCATACGTCTGTCGTCTGGGCCACAATATGAAAGAATCAATTCCACTAACGTTGTGTGTCTGCATACAAGTGACTTAAAAAATAGTTGACCCCATTCACCTGCTCATCCATACCATTGTCCTCAAAATACAATCTTGTACCACACCCAATTTGTACCTAGTTGAGACACAAACAGGATAGCAAATTAGATCAGGTGCAAGCTCATCAACTTCTGTTAGTGTTCTACTCACGTGTGACGATGAGATTAGAAGCTCCAAATATATATTTACACGCTTTCCTTATAGGCTTTAAATATTGACTTTAATGAATAATTTATTTAACACAGATCAAATTTAAGGTTTCACATAATATACAATCCATTCCAGATACAAATTGAGATCATCAAACTCATTGGCAGCTCTTATATTCAAACTTTAACAGGGTTATTTTTCATATTGTGCAAGAAATTGCCTATATGTTTAACGGTCCTGTACTTGCGACATTTAAAACGCAACAAACCAATAATCGATATGATGCAGAGCAAATAGAAATTAGAAAGGGATCAAGTTTCAAGTTTTGTTGTAAAATTGTAATATATACATACGTTTGTAGTAATGTATATATGTATTGGTTATATATACGTAAAATTTATGATTAAGTTATTTCATAAAGAGTGATATACATGAACAAGTCAACAGTAACACAACTCTATTAAACACCTGTCCTCATGAAGTTTTTTATTTTATTTAAATAATAAAGAAACAAAAGAAAAATATAAATTAATAAAATATAATATATAATATGAATGTCACTTCTGTGTAAGGTATTCGGGTGTACGTTACTCTCCGGGTGTTCATTTATCATTTTAGTTTCACAAACTACTCAATTGAGCAGTTTCAGGAAATTGGGTCATGTTAGGAACACTGAGCTGTTCTACAGTAAGCACTCAGGTCATGTAGCAATGACAACTGACTTTTGACCACATTTTGTGGTGGGATCAGCCAAACTTTCCTGCTCGACTGCTTTGTTTCTTTTGGATCTCCACATGTGCATCTACATTGAAAAATACGTTTTTGTTGGACACCTTTGTGCATGTTTGAGGCAAAATGAGATTCACAAAAGAATCTTTATCCTTACTTTTAAAAAATGAGTTTTATAAACTATTGATTTAATCTCCAACTTGAATTGAAAATCAAACATCTATTTTTAATTTTCCTACCTTGGGGCCCTTTAAGCAGTACTTGATCCCAAAATCAAGATAAAAAGTAAGTATAAAGTTAGAGGGAGGAGGAGAAAGATAAAGTCGTAAATCATTAACATTATTCTGCTTCTTATCATAGTAAGAAACGTATGCATATTTTCTTGAATATTTGTACAGAGACAAACAAATACCAAGTCAAAACAAGTTGCAGGTGTCAAAACTAGTCTCTCTTCTTTGCCATATAATGTTCTATTGTAATGCGAGTGTCCTCTCTGCAGCCTTATAGTGATAGTGATAGTTGCAAAAATCATGCGATAAATTTCCTATTGCAACTCTATATTGACTATGAATGCAATCATCATAAGTAGCCACAGGGAGCTTCCTCGTAGAATCAAGCTAGCTGAGAATCCAAAAGGGAAGAAGGATTATAGCATGGATAAGTTTCAAGAAAATTTAATAGTCAATCATAAAACGCATAATGTACAATGTACAAAAAAAATCTAATCATACTGCTTAATGTCACAGTTAACTTGGAAATAATGTGTCTTGAGAGTTGAGACAATGAGCCGGTTGGTTCTATAATAACTTAATAATAAGAATTGGGACATATTTCTGTCAAACAATAGACTTTGAATTTCCGAGTCTAATACTGATGCACCATGGTTTGTTCATGAATCATCTTTCAGTTTCTCTTGAGATTTGATAAACACTTAGAAATAGTACTATATAAGCAGGGCACAAATAAAGCGCAAGCCATACAACTTTTGGATGAGAAAAAAATAGCAAACCCAAATCAAATGTAGATCTAATCATACAGTTATGTTATGACTTTAAATTCATTCTTACCATTCTCATTTAATGGTGGTGGTGGTGAAGCCGTGGATGAGTTCGATATTGGTATTCCAAGGTTAGAACAACCCAAACCAAGAGCACCTTGAAGACAAATTTAAAATCTCAAGTTATGTTGGATTAGTTTGGGCAATGAAATTAAAGTATAAATAACTTTTTTCCCTTCCAAACCAAGAAACACATCACTCCTCTCCAAACAAATGGATTTAACTATAACTGAGGTTTTATGTTCTTACATTCTCTGAAGCAAGGTAAGGCAGTGACATTGAGAATATTGTAGTAGCCTGCATCACAGTTGCAACTGTAAGAGAATAAGGAAGTTTTGTTGCACAAGCCACCTCCACAATCAACCCAGTGGCAAGCTACATGAACATATGATCAAAATGTTACAACTTGTTACAGCCTATCAGAAAAAAAAAAAAAAAGAAGCTGAAACATGAGCGGCCAATAATTATATCTGTCAATTACCATCAAATATCGATTCATTTCCTTTTCTTTCTCTTTGTTGAGCAGGAGCATGAGCATTGGAGCAGGAGCTGTCCACAGTACCTGCATCAGAGATCATGCAAATCTTTCAGTGTCTGTTAAAATATAAATTATTTCAATTGTCATAAAAAAAACATGAAAACTGTTCCAAACAACCACAATTGAAATCTTAGTCCGTCAGGATGTTTATCAACTAATTCGATAAAGTTGCAACATATCAACATCATGCTTTTCGTTTATTGGTTATTTAAACTATTTCACTTGACGCTTACTGAAGATTCAAAGATTACACTTCGAAACAATCTGCTACAAGCCTGTGTTAAAAATAATTTGTACAGATCACGTACTTGAAATCATTATTTCAATTTCTTAGTCTTGTTAAAATAACATGCTTCTGTTATTTTGCCCTTTTAACTCAAAGGTCTCAGTCGATTCCCTCTTAATTCAAATTAAAATGTTGAACATATCATCACCTAATAGTAGCAGTATACTCAGTTTACAACTTTATGATGTAACTGCACCGTGTTAGTAACTTCAGATTTCTTCTCTTTAAATATAGGCTTTAAGCAATGCTTGAGTGTCGTGTCATACCTTGACTTAGGTCATAGCTTTCATATTACTTTAACTAAGATCTTAATCCAAGGAACAACTTTGACAGGATCCATGCATGGGAATTGGAAGAAAATCTATAGTTCTATGCCCTCTAAGCGAGAAATGCATTGTATTAAGTTTCCACCAGTTTATTTATCTTGCCATCTTCCTTTGTTACAAGTCAATTGCTTCAACACTGGTTGATTTAGACACTTCCACATAGTAACGTAGCAATTAATTTCACCAAATACCAGACTTTTTCAACCACACGCAGAAAAAAATAGTCCCCAAAAACAAACGTACTACATAAGAATAACAGTATTTGCTTTTCTAGTGTTATTATACTAGTGAAAGTAAGCATCCTATTAAAAAAAAAAGCAGTGGTAAGAGATTAAATCAAGCGAGATTAACATCTTTTTGAGCAAGAGAGTTCTTACAATTGGGAACAATGCAAGGAAGAAACTTGAAGCCCTCAGCATGAGCAGAGAGAGTTTGCCTCCAACCTGGATCACAATCGCATTCAAACAAGAGGGTGCTATTCTGAGAAGGCTTGCAAGTTCCCTTTCCGCATTCCACTTCTTTGCACACATCATCTGAACTCAACTTACAATGCAAACAGAAAAGAAAGTCAAAAGCAAATTGCGAAGTCTAACACAAATAAAAATCAATTTAAAAAAAAAAAGAAAAAGAAAAAGGAACTTGAGAAGACCCATAAGAAGAAAAGCGATAAAACTTCTATCCCCAGAATAATAAAAAAGTCCAATTCAATCGAATAAAATAAAATAAGTAGCTAAAAGAAAAAGGTTGACATTCACAAACCATATAATGGAGAGATGAGAGGAGATAGGAAATCAGTTCTAGCTGAAAGAATTTGCAGAAGAAAAAAAGCAACGACACTTGCGAAGGCCATCTTTAAGTGTTAACTTTTACGATGTGGTTTGCTAAAGATTCTTATCTGTTGGTGTCAGAAGCTTTCACTTAATCTTGCAAACACGCACGAAGGTGGGTGACACCAGCATTAGAGTGTTCTCAATCAAAGGCCAGTGCACAGCCACCGTGTGACCGCTACTCAGATAGCCTTTGTAGTGTAGTTCTCCCAAGCAATCTTATCATAAAGAGAAAGAGAAAAAAGGGTCAAAATAATACGAAGATCATGGCTATCTAACAGTTGGATACGTGCATCTAACGGTTAACTTTTTGAACCTCTGATGGTGGAAGTCAATGTCTTTGATCCTGCCAATTATACCACTCCACGCCATGACATGACTAATTGGATCATGATTATTCCTACAACTAGAACTAGAATCAACAAAAAAACGTTGGTTACGGTCCAATCTAAAAATTCAAAATTTTGTTTCACTACATCTGATCTCAGATTTGAATTGGACGAGTGTTCCAGTCATGGTTATATATGTATGTATATAATAATGATTTGTCAGTATATATGATTAGATGATAATGATAAAAAATTTTATAAGGGATAGTTTTAGTAATAAATCAATAAAAATGTAGGGTTTTTCACTCAAAGATGGTGTAGTTTCACTGGTTATTCAAAAAATGTCAAACCCTTTATCGTTTTCCCTGTTGATACTCACACTGTTTACAAAATGATAAAGAGTTTGACATTTTTGTCCCAATGCTCACGTGAATCAACGCACAACACATAAAATGATTTATAATTTTTTAGATAACGAGTTAAACTATATTATTTTAATAAATATTCTAATAAATACATTGATAATATTTTGGAAAGAGAAAAAAAAACACTTTTAATTTAGCAACATTTTTATAAAATTGTTTTCAGTATTTTAATTTTTAAAAACTAAAAAAATTGTTTGGGCAGTGTTTTCTGAAAATAGTTTTCGAAAACAGTTTTGATTTTTTAGTTTTTAAAAACTAAAAATCCGGAATAAATGAAAATAATTTTGCTTTTTAGTTTTCTGTTTTTGTTTTGAAAACTCAAAATTCAATCAAAATATGTTGTTTTTTGTTTTTCATCAATGAAATTTTATAAACATAAACAAGTTTTTTCATTTTTATATCTTCAAAACAGTTTTCAAATATTATTTTGCCAAATAAATTTTTTTTTCTTGAAAATAGTTTTTAAAACTCTTCATCATTTTAAACACTGACTGCTAAATATGACACACGTAAATAATTTATATGTTTAATAAAAGGTGAACTAACCAGTTAACAGGGTTAGTGTCTCAGGTAGAAAGTTAATATTTTACGTTGTGTTTGTTTTTAGAAAATCTTTATAATATTTTATAGATACTAAAATATTGTTATAATTATATTGTTCTTAAGTTTTTATATAGTTTTAATTTTTGAAAACATTGAAAACAACTTTTTTGTGTTCAAATAATTTTTGAAAATGTTTTTAGAAAAAAATATCTTTTAAATTATAACTAAACATATTTTTTATTACTGTTTTCTATTTTTTATAAAAATAAAAAAATAGTCAAAAAAAACTTCACGTTATATATTAAAAAAAATTCTACATCTATAAAATAAATATTATTTCTCTATCTTAAAATAAACGTTAGGAGACTAAAAAGTAGCGATTTCAGATTCTAGATGGGTTAAAATTACATAAAATATTTTATTGACACAATCAAAATACTCATAATTTAAAATTTTAAAGATAAAAAAAAAAATAGAGATGAAAAGAACATGTTAAATTTACAAGGACTAAAACATATCGGGTCATAATTTAATTCTGTTATTTTTGTCAACATATTATCTGTAAATGAAATTTAAATTCTTTTCTCCTGAGCCTGAAATATACTCATTTTAGCTTCAACTATAAAAGAAAAACCTTATTTAGCGACTTAAATATAAATAAATTTAAACTAACTCAATCTATTTAATTTTTTATTCTTAAAAATATTCAAAATTAATTCAACTTTTAAATGTAAATATAATATCATCAATAAATATAAAGAAGGATAATTTAAGAAATATAATATATTCTTGAAATGAAAAATTAACTTAACTAACTTCTTTGTTTCTCTTGAAAAAAATCTCTTTTTCTAAAAAAAGAAAATTTTCTTAATCTTGTCAAGATAGATATTTGAATTCAAGTTTGAAACTAATTGCAACCTGTGACACATATTGAACTTAAATTTGACCTTATTTAGAAATATGATTTTTAAGTCTAGATCCAATAAACTCACATGTATAGCGAGTCTACCTGTAAGGTAGCAAGCCTTCTTAAATGTTGTTAATGATAAATAAAAGGAGAAAATAAGAAGTAAAAAAAAAGTCCAAACTTAACATACACACTCTAGGTTTGGATCAATTATTCAATCACTCTTCAGCTTACATAATAGTTAAATGAAAAAAGATTACAAAATGATTATTTGATTTTATGGACTTGAAGTACTTATTTATATTTTGTTGTTTTTGTACATTGACTTATTTGATATTTGAAATTACGTTAGTTATGACATTTATTATTAAATACTTTTAAGAGTTATAAAGTTGGTATGATGTCAAAGTTGATATTCAGAGGTAAAAGTTATGGATTCAAATTTTTTTACTAATAAAATTAATATACTACCAGCTAACATTTGCTTATAAAAAAAATTATTAAGTACTTTTTACGTTATGTAAATATTATTTTGTAACTTGTTGGGTAGTGACTTTATACAATATCAGCCAAAACATAGGTGATGTTGTGTCTGTGTATTTACATTTTTATTTTGATATATTATAACAATTTTAGAATTTTTATTTAATGTTTTTCAACAATATGATAGAATATAAATAATTCAGTGTATTATTTTGTGTACAATAATTTTAGTGTAGTATTTTTTTTCTAACATGATAAAAACATGTCAGACCATCAACAAATATGTAAGATTTGCAATAAATTTGAGAAAATGGAGAGAAAAAGAGTTTAAATAAAATTAGGTCTCATTTGAAAGAACTTATTTACAGCTTATTTAAACTTATCTTATCATATAAACACTTATACAAGTGTTTGAATAAATTTATAAAAGCGTTTATATAGGGTTCATAAGTTATTTTAAACTTATTTGAATAAGCTATCTAAAGTAACTTTTCGAAAAAAGTTGTTTTAAGCTTATTGAAAATTCGCACTTCCTTCAACTCCCACCTCTCACTTTTTTTGACTCTCCCATGATTAAAACTTGCTATTGAGTCTCTCTTTCTTTCTCTCCCTATCCCTCTCCCCCCTTTCTCCCTCATTCTCTCTCCCTCTCCCCCTTCTCTCCCTGCCTTCCTCTCTATCCCTGTATCTCTCTTTCTTGCTCTCTCTCCCTCTCCATCTCCCTCTCTCTCTCTCTCTATATATATATATATATATATTCAAACACTTTATTTTCATATAAGAACCTTTAAATTTATATAATCAAACACAAATAACTTATTGAATTTAAGAGTTTATAGTATAAGCTTTTATGTAAGAAACTTTTATTAAATAAGGTCTTATACTATAGACTCTTCCAAATGCGGCCTTAAATATATATTAATGATGTTTGAGGAATGTTGATTTGCGATAAGGTAGAACTTGTGAAGATGTGCATTTATTAATATGAGAGAAGTTATAAAATGTTTAAAAGAGTAAAACAGTAATAACATGAGGACACCAAAACATCCTATTCCTATTATATATTAGTATATATATATATATATATATATTATATCTTATACGTTATATATATATATATATATATATATATATATATATATATATATTATATTATATATTGTATGTTATATATTATATAATAGATAGTAGAACAATTATGTATGTTGGATATAAATGTTATAAAACAATTTTTTTCTTATGGTTAATCTAGTGGTAAAATTTACATTTAGGGATAGAAAGATTATGGGTTTGAATCCCTCCCTTTTACAAAGTAGCTTATTTTTTAATTTTTAAATAAAAAGAGGATTAATAACGATAATCTATACACACATACACACACACACTATAGATAGTAGAATAATTATGTATGTTGGATATAAATGTTTTAAAACAATTTTTCTCTTAAGGTAATAAGGTTGATCTAGTCGCAAAGTTTGCATTTGCGGAGAGAGAGGTTGTGGGTTCAAATTCCTTTTTTCACAAAGTTATTTTTTAATTTTTTTCAAATAGGTATAAGGGTAGAATAAGTATTTTGAAAACTAAACATCAAAAGGGAAATTTCCTTAATTAATAGTATATATAATGTTCTGAACCCCAGTCCTAGACATCATTAGGGTCACCTGCTCGAGGTATTGTTTGCTTTGGAGGTTGTGCCTCCATCATGGTTTTTTTCCTGAAAAGGCACCTTAGGGGGTTAAAGGAAGAAGGTGTTTATAAAGAACCCTTGACCTTGATTCCTAAGCGATGTGAGACTTTAGATATGTACCGGAACAAGCCCCCTAGTTGAGGCTAAGGGGCGTGAGAGTGTGACACTTTTCCACAGTCACACCAATGTTCCTATCGCTGGTCTGGGACATCGTTATATATATACAATGTTCCGACCACCAGTCTAGGACATCGCTAAGGTCACCTACCTGAGGTATTATTTGCTTTGGAGGTTGTAGCTCTGTCACGATTTTGCCTTGAAAATACGCCTTAGTGGGTTAAGAGAGGAGAATGTTTATAAACGACCTTGACATCGATTCCTATGCGATGTGAGACTTTGGGTATGAGACTTTGGCTATGTACCGGAACAAGCCCCTCAATCGAGACTAAGGGGCGTGAAAGCGTGACACATTCCCCACAGTCAGCACCAATGTTCCTACCGCTAGTCCCGTACATCATTAAGGTCACTTACCCAAGGTATTGTCTGCTTAATGTTTCTTGAAAATGCGTCTCGAAGGGTTAAGGGGGGAGGGTGTTTATAAACAACCCTTGCCCTCGATTCCTAAGCGATGTCGGACTTTGGGTATGTACCGGAACAAACCCTTTAGTCGAGGGTCAAGGTATTGAGAGCATGACACGCTCCCCACAAATGACGCTAAATGTTCCTGCCGGAGGTTATGACTCCATCACAGTTTTGTCTTGAAAAGGTGTCTCGGAAGGTTAAGGGAGGAGGGTGTTTATAGACAATCATTTATCTCGATTCCTGAGCGATGTGGGACTTTGGGTATGTACCAAAACAAGCCCCATAATCGAGGCTAAAGGGTGTGAGAGTGTGGCATGCTCCCCATAGTCGGTGCCAATCTTCCTACCGTCCCTGAAAAGGCGCCTCGATGAGTTAATGGAGGAAGGTGTTTATAAACGACCTTTGGCCTCAATTCCTAAGCGATGTGGGATTTTGGGTATGTACCAGAACAATATATATAATATTTTAGATTATAGATAGTAGAACAATTATGTATATTGGATATAAATGTTTTAAAGTAATTTTTATCATAAGGTTATAATGTTGATCTAGTGACAAAATTTACTTATTTCACAAATTTATTTATTTTTAATTTTCAAATAGGTATAAAGGTAGAATAAATATTTTAAAAAGTGGACATCAAAAGGGGAATGTTCTTTATTAATAGTATAAATATAATGTATAATACTATAGATTATAGATATAGTAGGACAATTATATATGTTTGATATAAATATTTTAAAGTAGTGCTTTTCTTAAATTTATTAGGTTGATCTAGTGGCAAAGTCCATAAATGGGAGAGGGAGAGGTCATGAGTTTGAATCTCTCTTTTAACAAAATAGTTTTTTCTTTTTCTTTTTAAAAAGCGTAGAATAGGTATTTTGAAAAGTAGACATCAAAATGGGAAACTCCCTTCATTAATAATTAGATTACAATTTTTATAATAATTTAAAATAAGACAAACTTTAAAATTTTGAATTTTTAATGCGACTTAAACAGTCAAACTTGTGAGTGTTGCATAAGAATACATGTTTAAATATAGTGAGCACATGTAGAATGTTACCTTCGCAAAGCAAGTTATGTAGGTTCTAGATTTCCAAAACAGAGTTACTTTGATATTCATCTCTAAGTTTAGGATTTAGTAATTTTATTTGTATTTATTGCAAAAGAAAAACAAAAAGAAATTATCATCCAAGTATAATACTTGTTAAAAAACATTTATTAGTATAAAAAATATAAGAATGTTACAAAGCTACTTTTTGGAAGCACGGATCCAATTACTCCAAGAGGAAATTTAAGAGATTTAAGAGTTTGATTGATTTGATTTTTTTTTTAGTTTTTAAAAAAAGTTTTTAAAAAAATTTTTTAAAAACTGTTTAAAAAAAAGAGAAAAAAAAACTTGTTTAGTAAAGGCTTGATTTGTTTGATTTTGTTTTTAGTTTTTGAAAAGAGTTTTCAAGAATAGTTTTCAAAAACTGTTTTCGGGAAGAAAAGAAAAAAAAACTTGTTTGACAATTATTATTTGAAAACTATTTTGAAGATATAAAAATGGAAAAACTTGTTCATATTTATTAATATTTCATTAATGAAAAGCATAAGACAACATATTCTGATTGATTGTATTTTCAGTTTTAAAAAAAAAAATAGAAAACTAAAAAGAAAAATTACTTTTACTTGCTCTTGTTTTTTAGTTTTTAAAAACTAAAAAACCAGAACTGTTTTCGAAAACTGTTTTCAGAAAATACTACCGAAACGAGTTTTTTAGTTTTTAAATACTAAAATATTGAAAACAGTTTTATAAAGCTGATGCCAAACAAACACTTAGAGCTTGATTGATTTGATTTTTTTTTTTAGTTTTTGAAAAGAGTTTTCAAAAATAGTTTTCAAAAACTGTTTTCGGGAAGAAAAGAAAAAAAAAACTTGTTTGACAAGTGATATTTGAAAACTGTTTTGAAGATGTAAAAATGGAAAAACTTATTCATGTTTATTAGAATTTCATTAATAAAAAGCAAAAAATAACATATTCTCATTGTATTTTGAGTTTTCAAAACAAAAACAGAAAACTGAAAAGCAAAACTACTTTCAGCTGTTCCAGTTTTTTAGTTTTTAAAAACTAAAATACTGAAAGCAGTTTTATAAAACTGTTGTCAAACAAACACTTAGTTTGGCAAGAATTTTATAAAATTATTTTTAGTATTTGAGATTTAAAAACTAAAAATTTGTTTGTTTAGCGTTTTCTTAAAATAGTTTTTTAAAACAGTTTTGATTTTTTAGTTCTTATATAGTGTGAATATGTTTTAAAATTTCTTACTCATTTCTTTTAAAAACTCAAAATACAAATATGTTATCTTTTGCTTTTCATTAATTAAATTTATGTAAATATAACATATTTTTTTACTTTTACATCTTTAAAACATTTTTAAATAACATTCACTAAACAATTTGTTTTCTCTTCTTTTAAAAAAGAGTTCTTGAAAACTCTTTTTAAAACCTAAAAATTTTTAAAAGCTAAAAAACAAATGTATTGTGAGAATTAATTACTCTTCATCTAATCATTCATTTTTTTAATCTAATGGTTAAAATTAATTATTCATTATAACTATTAGATTTTAAAAAATGTATTTTGAGAATAGAGAATATCTCTTTTAAATTTTAATCTTATTCTTAAAGTAGGTGGATATTATATATATATATATATATATATATATATATATATTCTCATTTTTATGTGTTATCGTCTGAAAAGTTATGTATAAGACTATAGGAGATGTTTTAAATGAAAACATTTTTAAAATCATAACAAAGAATATTAAATCTTCCAGAAAATTTAATAATAGGTAGTTATAGATAAAAAATTAAAATGTCATTTAATTAATAGAATTGAAATGTATAAAATATTTTAGTAATGGATGATGAGTGCATGGTATAAACAATGAGTTGTTATCTTTTTATTTGAAAAAGTAGGAGATGTGTTGAAATAAATAAAGGGAGAAGAGGTTGAGGAGCAGATATTAGAAGGAGGTGAAGAGAGGAAGGAAATATGGTAGCCTAGGCAACAAATAATAAGAAGAAAGTTGGTGAAATAAATGTGCAATGGTACATAGCAGCAATTAAATTGATGATGGGTGTTGCAAGGTGAGGGATGAAGAATGAACTGGGGTTCGACAATAGGGGCAATGGGGATGGGCAGCAAGCCAGGGAAGAAGGCATGCCGAATGGTACTTATGGGAGCACCATAGCTTTATCACTTCCTCCTCTTTCCCAAATTCTTCTAGGCATACAGAGCACACTTTTTTCTCCTTCTTTAACTTTTTCCCACGCAATAACCATGAACTTCCTAATACCTTTCTACTTTCATTCTTCTCTTCTTTTCTTCCCTTCTCACTTGACCTATATTATCAACCAACTCATTCATTACCTTTTACATATACAACTTTTTTTATTAACTAAAGACCCAATTTTATCACTAACACTTATGTCAGACAGCAAACAACAACACATTCTTTCAGAGATTGTAACAGCATAATATTATTAGTCATATAAACCACCCCCAAAAACAGAAATTTGTTGGAATTCTATAATATTATATCAGGGAGCAAATGATTTTAATTGGAAAGGTTAAAAAAGTAAATTTGGTAAGGTTAAATATTTGTGTCTAGTTTTGGAAAATTGATGAAGCCATCTAAGATTTTGGCGTAAGTTTCAAAGGACATGACGTGGGTGCATCTTATAGGGAGACTAAGAAATAAAATAATGTGAATCTCGAAAGAACAAAAAGAATTAGAAGGTGTAGGAAGCAGGATATGTTATACCTGTATGAGGAAAAGAAGAGTCCAAGCTTGTTGTGCAGACGTTGGCGGGCCTTGAGAGCAGTTTCATCGAGTGGTGGGAGCCTTAAGTGAGGGTGTGAGTGTTGATATCTATGGTGGTTCTGCTCTGCTCTCTTCCTTGCAAGCAACCCAACCCCAGGCAACCTGCCAGCCATTACGGCTTAATCATTCTTATCACAATTTATGGCCCTCAAATAATGCATCCAACCTTTTTAGATTGTTACTTTTGCCTCATCTTGGGTTGGGTCAGTAGGACTTTGTTACCTCATGATTTCAATTATCTGTGACTGAATTTTTATGACACTGTCATGTGCCAAATTGGTAAATACCAGTATTTTGCACAAAGGCAATTTTAGTGTCCACAAATCAAACACGTGGTTCTCCAAACATGTGGAGTCCCTACAAAATTCGGATATATAAAACTAATTCATATTCCATTAATTTAAATTTATTTTAAATTTATTTTTTTATTTTATATCCAATTGAAGTATTTATAATTGGATATTCATTTATGTTTTTAAAAATTCAACATGCAAACTAATATAAAAAATTATCCATAAAATATTTTAAATTTTACTTATATTTTATAGGGATATAAAAGTTTAAATGTATATATTATATGAAAGTTTATTAATAATTATAAAAAATTATAACTTAAAATATCATATCTAGTTAAAATATTAAAGACCTATTCATCGTCGTACAAAACATAAAAAAACAAATATGTAATTAAATTACTCAATTTTTTACACAGTTGAACAAACATCACAGTTTATTTTATTTTATTTAATAACCAAATGCACTTATTTATGTTTTTAGTTGTTTAACATATTTTATTTATAGAATAGTTAATTTTATTTACTTTTTAACATTTGCTACAACAATGTAGTTATTCTCACAGAGATGTGGGAGACAAAGAGAAAATCAGAAAAATCATCAAGAGTTTGTCCATATACCTATGAGACATATTACAAAGGTGTGAGATATGTGTTAAAAAAGAAAGTGCATCTATGCGTATCCTACTTTTCTATGGAATGTATCATGGTGTTTTGGTCCAACTTCTTATATACTTTATAAAATATATTTGAAATATATTCCAACATTGAGAGAAAAAGAAGAGGGGAGAGGGAAAATAATATTTATAAAATAATATTTTTATTCTCCAGTTGTATTTGGGTTCTGAGAAGTGTTTGTAAACACTTTATATTTTCTCCTTTTATTATTAATATATTTGCATCAATTAGAAGATCTCTATTATTGAATGTTATTATTCCACATTTATATTGATTCATGCAAATATGATTATAAGAAATCTCCATAATTTCTCTATAACTGGTACAAGAGCCAATTGTTGTTATTATAATAACAATTTAGAGAGAGTCAAATTTGAGTGGGAGCAATGGTTGTAATGAAGGAAAGTTGAGAATTGAAAAGTTCAACAGTGCAAACTTTGCCTTCTGAAAGATGTAGATTGAAGATTATCTATATCAGAAAAAGTTGCATCAGCCTCTCTCAGCAAACAAACCAAGGGGTATGAAGGATAAAGATTGGGCTCTTTTCAATAGACAAGCCCTTGGAGTTATCCGATTGACATTATTTTGCAACGTTGCATTCAATATTGTCAAAGAAAATACCACGACATATTTTATGGCGGCTCTTTCTAATATGTATGGAAAATCGTCAGCCTCAAACAAAGTTCATTTGATGAGGCGGTTATTTAATTTGCGGATGACAGAAGGGCCATTGGTAGTGCAACGTCTCAATGAACTCAATATAGTCATAACCCAATTGAGAGTCAGTGGAATTGAATTTGACGAAGAAGTACGAGTGTTGATAGTTTTGTCTTCTTTACCAGAAAGTTGGAATGCTACTGTCACAACAATGAGTAGCTCTTCCAGAGGCAATAAGTTGAAATTCAACAATGTACGTGATGTGGTTCTTAATGAAGAGATTCGACGAAGTGAGAATCTTCAACCTCTTCAGTTTTGCATATAAAGTCAAGAGGAAGAAATTTAACCTCGAAAACCTCAGTAAAGTTTACCTTGGTAATGAACAATCTTATGAGATTGTGGGTAAATGTGTAGTAAAGATTAAGTTAAATGGGTTTGTATGAGAATTGAAAAATGTTAGACATATTCCCATTTCACAAAGAACTTAATCTCAATAGTCAGTTGTTGGTGAGGGCTACACAACAATCTTCCATGGCAATCATTGGAAGATTTCAAAGGGTGCAACCTGCTTGTGGTAAAAAGAGTGGTACTCTTTACAAGATTGCACGAGCATGTCATTTGACTGCAATTGCAACAAATGAAAATCCCAATCTATGGCATCAGAGGTTAGGCTATATGAGTGAGAAAGGGATGAAAATCATGCACTCAAAAGATAAACTACCAGATCTTCGGTCTATAGAAATTGACATGTGTGAAAACTGTATACTTGGAAAGCAAAAATGAGTTAGCTTTCAAACAAGTAGAAGAACCCTGAAGAATGAGAGACTTGAGCTTGTTCACTCTGATGTTTGGGGTCCAATGACTATCTCATCCATTGATGGGAAGCAATACTTTGTGACTTTTATTGATGATCACTCTAGGAAGGTATGAGTATATTTTTTGAAACATAAGTCTGAAGTGTTTGAGGATTTCAAGATTTGGAAAGCCATGGTAGAAAATGAGACAAAATTGAAGATAAAAAAGCTCAGAACTAATAATGGTGGTGAATATGTAAACACCAAATTTAAGAAGTTTTGCTATGAGCACGAGATCAAAATGGAAAGGACCAGGCTAGGTACGCCTTAACACAATGGTGTAGTTGAACGTATGAATCGAACATTGAATGAAAGAGCCAAAAGCTTGCGTTTGTAGTCAGGTTTACTAAAGTAGTTTTAGGCAGTAACAATCAACACAACAACTTACTTAATCAACTAAGGTTCGTCGGTACCGTTGGAGCACAAAATACCAGAAGAGATATGGAGTAGGAAAGAGGTGAAACTCTCACATCTTAGAGTTTTTGGTTTGTAGCATATGTGCACATTAATGATCAAGGCAGGAATAAGCTTGATCCTAAATCGAAGAAGTGCACTTTCATCGATCATGGTGAGGATAATTTTGGCTACCGCCTATGGGATAACGAAAACAAAAAGATGATTCATAGTAGAGATGTGATCTTTAATGAGAGAGTGATGTACAAGGACAGAGACAACACATACACTAGCAGCTTAGAACAAAGTAAGCCAATGTATGCAGAGGTGGATGATGTCGCAAAAACTCCTCTAATTTAGGCTCCTCACCCTGAGGAATCAATTGAAAATCAGTATGACGAACAACTTGACACACCAAAATCTTCTACTTAAACTCCTGTTTTGAGAAGATCTTCTCGACCTCATGTGCCTAATAGGAAATATTTGAATTATATATGTTAATTGATGAAGGGGAGCCTGAAAACTATGAGAAGCATGCCAAACTATAGATGCTAGTAAGTGGGTGCTTGCCATGATAGATGATATAAAGTCTTTATTATCCAATCATACATGGGAACTAGCAAAGTTACCTATTGGGAAGAAGGCAATTCACAACAAATGGGTGTATCGGGTAAAGAAGGATCATGATGGCTCCAAAAGATAAAAAGTCCAATTAGTTGTCAAAGGATTTCAGCAAAAGGAAGGAGTTAAATACACTAAAAGATTTTCTCCAATTGTAAAGCTTAATACTATCATGCTTGTAGTATTGTTGCCAGTAAAGAGCTTTGAGCAATTGGATGTGAATACTGCATTTCTTCATTGAGATTTAGATGAGGAGATTTAGATGTATCAACCTGAAGGTTTCTTAGAAGAAGGGAAAAAGAATATGGTGTGTAGATTAAAGAAAAGCTTGTATGACTTGAAACAAGCTCCAAGACAGTGGTACAAGAATTTTGAAAGCTTCATGCACAAGGAAGGTTTCTAAAAAGTGCAATCCTGATTACTATTGGTTTTTGAAGAGATATAAGTTCAGTTATATCATTTTGCTACTTTATGTTGATGATATGTTGGTAGTTGGGGACGAGATCAGAAACTTAAAGCAACAATTGTCAAAAGAATTTGACATGAAGGACTTGAGTCCAGCAAAAAGCATCCTTAAAATGCAAATCACGAGCGATAAGCAAAAAGGTATTTTGCAGTTATCTCAGACAAAGTGCATTAATCATGTTTTGTAAAGATTCAACATGGGAGACGCCAAAATGGTTAGCAGACCTTTGGCTAGTAATTTTTGTTATATAAGGAACAGTTCCCTTAGACAGAAGAGGAAAAAGAGTTCATGACTAAGATTCCATATGCTTTAACCATTGGAAGTTTGATGTACATGATGGTTTGTATGAGGCCAAACATTGGCCATGTAGTGGGAGTTGTTAGTAGATTTATGTGAAATTCAGGTAAAGCTCATCGAGAAACAGTTAAGTGGATTTTGAGGTTTTTACAAGGCACTACAGATAAATATTTGTACTTTAGTACGGGAGAGTTAAAAGTACAAGGCTGCGTAGATGCATACTTTAGAGGAGAAGTTTATCACTGAAGAAGTACCACTGTTACATTTTTAGTGTTGGTACTACAACTGTTAGTTGGATGTCATAGATACAAAATATTGTTGCTTTATCCACTATAGAGGTTGAGTATATAGTAATAACAGAAGCTAATAAAAAATTGATACGGCTTCAGGGATTGTTAACAGATTTGGGATTCATCCAAGAGAAGAGTGTTTTGTACTGTGATAGTCAAAGTATTATACATCTAGCAAGTAATTCAGCATTTCATTCTAGAACAAAGCATATTGGTCTCTGTTATCACTTCATCAAATCTTTACCTAAAGATCAGGTGTTAACATTAAGAAAGATTTTAGGATGTAACAATCCAGCAAGCATGTTGACAAAGGTTGTAACCATTGATAAAGTGAAGTTGTGCTCAACTTCAGTTGCTTGCTTGAATAACAGATAAGATAAAGTTGTTGCTTGAAAGAGGTGTGAAGACAAGTTGAAATTAGTCTTCAAGTGGGAGATTGTTGGACCTTGTCGACATAAGAAAGAGAAATGAAAGGACCAATGTATTCCTTCATTTCATAAAATAAAGGAAACTCAACAAAAGTAAAGAATTCTTAAAAATAGGAAAAAAATGTGAGAATGAAAAACGTTACATGCATGTATAAATAACACATGCAATTTATGTATTTGAAATATATTCCAACATTGAGAGAAAAAGAGAAAGGGGAGAGAGAAAAGAATATTTATAAAATAATATCTCCAGTTGTATCTATCTGGGTTAGGAGGAGTGTTTGTAAACACTTTATATTTTATCCTTTTATTATTAATATATCTGCATTAATCAGAAGATCTCAGAAGATCTCTATTTTCAATGTTATTATTTCGTATTTATATTGTTTCATGCAAATCTGATTATAAAAATTATACGTAATTTCTCTACAATATAACTAAAATTAGTTTTTTAATATTAATTATAATTGTTTGATAGAGAGGAAAAATTTATTCAGGTGGACTTGGTCTACTGGTCTATTCCAGCTCTAACTAAGACAGTGGCATCTACTTAGAAAGTCTTCTTAGACATCAAAACAAGAAGTCATTTGATGAAAAGGAATTTTAGCTTTAGCTGAACAAGACCAACCTGTACTTTGTGCAATTTAGAAGTTGGAAATACTGATCATTTGTTGTTCACATATGATATGTGCTATCAGCTATGTTAGTTTTGTAGTTTGATTAAGTTTTGTAGTTTGATTTTTAGTCTCACATTGCTTAGTATTGTGAGATGGTGTTCTTTGCTTTGCTATATAAGCAAGCTTATGTAAGGTTTACAAATGCACCAAAACAAATACTTCTTAGTATTGTTTATTTCTCTCTTCTCGCCTTTAGTGCCTTGTTCCCAACAAGTGGTATCAGAGCCATTATCTTAGTATGCTCTGCGGTTGCAGCAGTGTCTGATCTTCCGCATCAGAAAAGATTTGGTTGGAGTAAATTTTCTTAGTCTGCTCTGTGGCTGCAGCTGTGTCTGATCTTCCACATCAGAAAAAATTTTTCTCTTGTTCTTGGGGATCTCAATTTAGAGAACCAGTGGGGGGCTTTTCTTCAAAAAGCAGTAGGAGCGATGGCAATAGACGAAGGCAAGATGAAGATTGAAAAGTTCGATGGTGCGGACTTTGGCTTTTGGAAGATGCAAATAGAGGACTATCTGTATCAGAAAGGCTTGCAAGAACCTCTCACAGGCCTGAAACCAGAAGCTATGAAGGAGGATGAGTGGAGCTTTCTAGACAGAAAAGCTCTCGGAGCCATCCGATTGACGTTATCTCGTAATGTTGCTTTCAACATTGCAAAAGAAATGACGACAGCAGGTCTCATGAAGGCTCTTTCCAACATGTACGAGAAACCATCAGCCTCAAACAAAGTTCACTTGATGAGGCGATTGTTCAATCTGCGGATGTTTGAAGGTGCTTCGGTGGCACATCATCTCAATGAACTAAACACTGTTACAACCCAGTTGAGTTCAGTTGAGATTGAGTTCGATGAGGAAGTACGGGCTTTAATACTTTTGTCTTCCCTGCCAGTAAGTTGGAATGATACGGTCACGGCTGTGAGTAGCTCATCGGGAAGCAATAAGTTAAGATTTGATGATGTTCAAAATTTGGTTCTCAGTGAAGAGATCCGGCGGAGAGAGTCAGGTGAACCATCAACCTCTTCAGTATTGCATACAGAGTCAAGAGGAAGAAGTTCAACCAAAGAAAGCGGACAAGTCAAATTAAAGGAGAGACGATCCAAGTCCAGAAATCATCGTAGTTCCCAAAACTCGAAGATGATCGAGTGTTGGAATTGTGGGAAAACCGGACACTACAAAAACCAGTGTAGGAGTGTACGGAAGAGTCAAGAAGCAAAGGGCGAAGCAAACGTTTCCTCCACCTCAAGAGAAGATGAGGTGTTGATATGCTCTCTTGAAGATAAAGAGGAGTCTTGGGTATTAGACTCTGGAGCATCTTTTTATGCTACCTCACAGAAGGAACTATTCGAGAATTATGTTCCTGGAAACCTTGGTAAGGTTTACCTTGGTAATGAGCAGTCATGTGAGATTGTAGGTAAAGGTGCAATAAAGATTAAGTTAAACGGGTCTGTATGGGAATTGAAAAATGTCAGACATATTCCCAACTTGACTAAGAACTTAATCTCAGTGGGCCAATTATCCAGTGAAGGCTACACGACAATCTTCCACGGTGATGATTGGAAGATTTCAAAAGGTGCGATGACAATTGCTCGAGGCAAAAAGAGTGGTACTCTTTACAAGACAGCAGGAACATGTTATTTGCTTGCAGTTGCAACAAATGAAAGTCCCAATCTATGGCACCAAAGACTTGGGCATATGAGTGAGAAAGGGATGAAAGTCATGCACTCAAAAGGAAAATTACCAGGTCTTCAGTCAGTAGAAATTGACATGTGTGAAAACTGTATACTTGAAAAGCAGAAGAGAGTCAGCTTTCAGACAAGTAGAAAAACCCCAAAGAAAGAGAGGTTTGAGCTCATCCACTCTGATGTTTGGGGACCAACGACTGTCCCTTCCATTGGTGGGAAGCAATACTTGACATGTGTGAAGACTGTATACTTGGAAAGCAGAAGAGAGTCAGCTTTCAGACGAGTAGAAAAACCCCAAAGAAAGAGAGGCTTGAGCTCATCCACTCTGATGTTTGGGGACCAACGACTGTCCCTTCCATTGGTGGAAATCAATACTTCGTAACTTTTATTGATGATCACTCCAAAAAGGTATGGGTTTACTTTCTGAAACACAAGTCTGAAGTATTTGAAACTTTCAAGATTTGGAAAGCTATGGTAGAAAATGAGACAGAATTGAAGATTAAAAAGCTCAGATCCGACAGTGGTGGTGAATATGTAGACACCAGATTCAAGAAGTTTTGCTATGAGCACGGAATCAGAATGGAGAGAACCGTGCCAGGTATGCCTCAACACAATGGTGTAGTAGAACGTATGAATCGAACGTTGACTGAAAGAGCCAGAAGCATGCGTGTGCAGTCAGGCTTACCAAAATAGTTTTGGGCAGAAGTAGTCAACACAGCAGCTTACTTGATCAACCGAAGTCCATCGGTACCATTGGAGCACAAGATACCAGAAGAGGTATGGAGCGGAAAATAGGTAAAACTATCACATCTTAGAGTTTTCGGTTGTGTAGCATATGTGCACATCAGTGATCAAGGCAGAAACAAACTTGACCCAAAATCAAAGAAGTGTACTTTCTTTGGTTATGGTGAAGATGAGTTTGGCTACCGCATATGGGATGATGAAAACAAAAAGATGATCTGCAGTAGAGATGTAATCTTCAATGAAAAAGTTATGTACAAGGACATGCATAATACTGGCACCAACAACCGAGAAACAAGTGGACCAGTTTATGTAGAGGTGAAAGATATCCCAAAAAGTCCTAAATTGAGAGTCCTCAGCTAGAGGAATCAAATAAAGAGAACAATGAGCAATCAGAACCTCTTACTCCAACTCCTGTATTGAGAAGATCCTCTCAGCCCCATGTGCCTAACAGGAGATATATAGACTACATGTTGCTGACTGATGGAGGGGAACCTGAAGATTATATGGAAGCTTGTCAAACCATGGACGCCGACAAGTGGGAGCTTGCTATGAAAGACGAGATGAAGTCTTTGATCTCCAATCAGACATGGGAACTAGTTGAGTTACCTATGGGAAAGAAAGCACTTCGCAATAAATGGGTGTATCGGGTGAAGGAAGACCATGATGGTTCCAAGAGATACAAGGCCTGACTGGTTGTCAAAGGATTTCAGCAGAAAGAAGGAGTTGACTACACTGAAATCTTTGCTCCAGTTGTCAAGCTCAATACTATCAAGGACTGAGTTAAGTATTGTGGCTAGTGAGAAGCTCTACCTAGAGCAATTAGATGTGAAGACTCCATTTTTTCATGGAAATCTAGATGAGGAGATCTACATGCACCAGCCTGAAGACTATTCAGAAGCATGTCACACCACAGATGTGAGCAAGTGGGAGCTTGTTGACAAAGGTTGTCACAACAGAGAAGTTGAGGCTTTGCAGTGTCTCAACTGGCCTTCAAGAATGATTGATGATGAAGGCAACTACAATAAGTGATAATCAAATTCCAAGTGGGAGAATTGTTAGTTTTGTAGTTTGATTTTTAGTCCCACATTGCTTAGTATTGTGAGATGGTATTCTTTACTTTGTATATAAGCAAGCTTATGTAAGGTTTACAAATGTATCAAAACAAATACTTCTTAATGTTATTTATTTCTCTCTTCTCGCCTTTAGTGTCTTGTTCCCAACAAGTTATGGATATAAGTATATAATATTATGGGTGTATACAAGATTTTACCGGTAAAGACGGAGACTCATTAATTGGTGGCAACGCTATGCCTTTTATCTCCAGAATCAACGTAAGAAAATCTCGGTGACATTTGGATTTAAGTTGTCTGTTACATTTGGATCAATAGAAATTTCATTATTTTTAGAAATGATCAACTGCAACTGAATTTTGTTTTTAATTGTATTTGGATTACTGCTTGCAAGAGATTTAGTTAAGCGATTGCACGTCGGCAACTAAGTTATTTGTTCACTCTTTTACACCAGTACTTCTTATAGTATTGTGATCAATTATAATTGTGATATAATTAAAATTCTGAAGAAAAAATTAAATAAAATGTTTCAATTAAAATTAGTTAAAAAAGTTATATTTAAAATACAATTGAGTATTAATTTATAAACTGATTTTAAAATTGATTTTAAACCATTTTCAAAAAATCTAATCCTATTCAATTAAATAAATATAGATTAACTAGGAAAAAAATTTTAGAGTCATATAAATTAACTTGCAATACATGGAGATATAAGGTAATCCAGTTGATTAAGGAAGAAGAGGATAGAAAAAAATCTTGATTTTCATTACTAACAAAGACTAACATTTGACCTATAAAAGAATATTTTGAAACCATATGTCATTTGTGATAGATATTCTATAAGAAAAAAATGAAATTATTTTGTTGATCCATATATATACTTTATGGTAGATATATTTTTTAACATTGAATTGAAACTAATTTTAAAGTTGAATAGCATGAGTTTCAGCAATAATTTGAAAATTAACAGTGAATGACACCTCTATCGATTAAAGTTTTTTTTTAAAAAAAATGAAGACAAATTTTATTCACCTAGTGTAAAAAGGAATAGTATACAAGTTATAAAATAAGTAGTAAACAAACGGAACTTAAGAAATCCCCTCCCTTAAATACAAAAACAAATATCATTCCTAACATTACCCCTTTTGAAATCTAGAAAAGCAATATTTCGATTGAACAAACAAATCATAGAAGGAAACTAATGAGATTCTATAATAATCTTTTGTCCATAACCAAGAATGCGGCAAAGATTATTGCCAAATTTTTTTCACACATAAGGGTTCACATTTAAATACCAGTACATTTCTGGCCAATCAAATACCCCACAACATAGTCAACCAAATCATGCACAAGATGCCTTTAGAATCTTTTCCTTTTGCTCTACAAATCCCAAGGTGTTCTCATAAGCATGACTGAGACAATCTGAGAGCAGAACACATAGATATCCTAGCCATCGATAATAGGCCATCCAGACTAGGTAAACAAATTTGCAGGAAAATAGCAAGTGTGATACTGATTTCATTTTGCAAGTTAAACCTTAGTAGAGATCTTATTGTGAGCTACCTTCCAAGAAAAGGTTGAAACCTTGGATGACATCTTTGATTTCCATATCTTTGAAAACATTTGGAATCATAATTATGAGTCACCTCACAAATTAATCTATAGGCCTCCTTTATAGAGTACTCTGCATTGTTCCCTAAGCAACCACCCCACCTCCACCTATTTTTCATATCACGTCTCAGTTGAACTCCTTCTACAACCATCTCTAACTCCTCCACCCACTGTTTTTCCCAACTAAATAACTCTCTCCTTCGTTGAAACTGCCATTTCTAGGTTTGTTCACATCAACCCCCAACCTTAGATAGCAAAGTCTCTCTTTAATTAGACAACCCATATGACTGGGGGAAAAGATCCTTAAGCCCTCCCAACTCCCTCCCCCTCCCCCTCCCCCATCTTCCATGGATTAAAGATTTGTCCTCATGCCCCCAACAATTTCCCACTTGTTTGCTCATTGATAATACTTGTTTGCTTGAACAATTGTGGAAGAAGCGTCACATCTATCTAATCTTCTGAGATGCTATGAGTTTGCTTCGAAACAACTTATTAACTTGAACAAATTTGAAGTATAATTGTATATTATTAATAAACTTATTATACATTAATGTTTCTTATTAGATGATAAGATAATAAAAACTTTACATTATTATTTACTTTACACAAAAAATGTGGGAAGTAACTCTTTTAAAAGATGTGTTCTTTTATAGAATTTATGGAAGTCAAGACAATTAAATAAATAAAAGAGTCATCTTCGATTCAACCTAAGAGGTTGAGACATTTCATCTAAAGTTTAAAAATGTGATTAAAAAAGTTGTCATGAGTCACAATGTATCTTAATAAGATATCTAAATGAGATTTTTTAAATTTATTTTATATCGTGGTCTCATTTCATTTGACGAATTTTCTTATCCTAATTATGAATAACTTTTGTTAGTCTTTTAGTTCAGAAATACACACAAGACAATAAGAATGTCAAATGATTTGTGAGTGTAAGAACGAATGCGGAAAGCGAGAGTGAGAATGAGAGAGAACGAAAGAAACATCCAACTATAAAGATATAAAATGGTGTTAACAAAAACCGTTACAAGATATATATATATATATATATATATATATGACTTACAACATATCATATAGCATAACTCACTCACACTCCTATACAAGAAATAGATACCAAAGTTTAGAAGTTACAAAACTATATTAGAAATTTTGATCTATATAGATGTAAAAGAATATTTTATCCAACATGAACTTTTTTTTTTTTTTACTTCTCCGTTAACGTAATTACATACAAGAGTTTCTCGTAAAATCTTTATAGAACAATATTTTTACTAAAATCCCCATATATTTAAAATAAAAATATTAAGTCTTTATATTTTATGCATCCGCAATTTTGGTCCGATTTTATTTTTCTCAATTTTATTTTATAATTTTTAATTATTTATGACGGGGATTTATGGTTAATATTTGTTTTTCTGATAAAAACATTTTTCTTATTATAATTCAACTAAAAATTTCAACGGAATAAGTTCGTCTTAATTTTTGTATGATTAGATTGATGGTTTCTTTTATATTAATTAAAAATTAATTAATACCTTATTCATATAAATTGAAACCAATTATATAATTTTCACAATATACTAAAATATAATCATTTGACATTTTTTATTGATATTTAATTTTCACAAATTTGACGCAAAAAATCAAGATAATATATAATTATAATAACGGTTAAATCGATTATATAAAATTATTGAACAATGTAATAGTTGAGGTAAGTTGTACTATTATCGTTTGTTTCTATTCACATTTAAATTGATGTTAATTTATCACAAAGTAAATGTTTAAACAAACTTGTAAGCTAGGTAAATCCTTTAAAAATAGCTATGGCAAATAAATATATCAAACTCAACCTTAAGTAAATTTTCATCTTACTTCTCAACCTTCTCCACTTGAACCAAACCTTTTTAACATTGTTAACAAATTCTTTTCCTTTTTCTTTGAGTATTTAGCACATTTGATTAATAAAACTCAAATTCAAAATCAAAGGTTAAAGTAAAACTACATGTTAATTTACATGTTTGATAGCAAATTAAGAAGTTAAAGAATCAATGTAATAAAATTTTATTATATGGTTGTAATCAAATTCTATTTTTTAATGAAGCCTATCCTAATTTATAAATTCAAATAATAATATTATTTATCTTTTTCTTTCATTTTCTCTCCTTTCATCTATTACTATCAAGTATTACTTAAGTGTAATTGGATAAACTTAAAAATAATAATTATCAAATAATTGTGGTTAATATTAATAAGCAAGCAAGGATTTGCTCCTTAAAATTGTTTATTAAAAAAATAATTTAGTTCAACACATTAAAAAAAATAAAAAACTACATATTTAATTAAAATATGCATTTATTTTAAAAAATAAGTTTATACAAAATACACTCTTAATTATAGTCTAAGAGTCTTTATTGAGAGTTGTTGAGCAACTCATTTAAACAATTCTTAACATCAAAATTATTATTTTAATGTGAGTCTCATAAAGGTAGGTTGATTAAAAATGAGCATTTTGACTCATTTTAAGCAACTTTTGCCCATTTTTAAATAATCCACTTGTGAGACTCATATTAAAATAATAGTTTTTCATGTTAAGCAACTTTTAGTGATGATACTCTAAGAAGTGATGTGTTTGTTAAATTGTTTATATTAACACCAACATTCATTTAATCGTGTTAAGTTTAATGATCGAATATATTAAGTGAAAAGAAAAAATTATAACTTTTAATATATGGTCATTCTAAGAGTCTTCCTTGTATTAAATCAAAGATGCAACTATCCAAACTTTGCAAAAGAAATGTACCTCTTTTGTGGATGATGTCTATCCTATTTAGTCATGTTGAACCTAAATTGCTTATTATCTAAATGATATCCATTTGATCAATTTAGATTGTAAAAAATGAGATGATTTTTAAGAGTGCTCAATTATGTGACAAAAAATTCTTCAAAAGTTTTGATTATAGGTTAGTCGCTATTGAAAAAAAAAAAAAAACAAAAAGAGTTTGCACCTTTTTATGAGTAATGAGTACCAAAGTATCGTATTTATAAATTGGGCAATAGATACAATGAGAAAGAAATCTTATGTTTGTATTTTGAGGGGACTATTATATTTTTGCTTAAAAGAATTTATGAAAGGAGTAATTCTTGTCATTGAAATATTATGTATGGTTGCAAACTTTTCTAATATCATGTTTTATTTTGTAATAGAGATTTGTTTTGAATGAAAAATTTGCCATTTTAAAAAAAAATCCAAACTTGGCAAAAGTCCTCATTTTCCTTAAAACTGAATCCAAATGCACCAAAACAGATGATATTCCCGCACCTACTTGCCTGAAGGAAACTCCTTGAAAGCTGCCATTGATGGCAGAGAAATAGCTTGAAAATTGAAATGCTAATTATTAAACATTTGACGAGAGTGAGTTGTGGCTAACATAAATAATAAATTAGATGAAAATGACCCAACAGCATATAGCACATAATAATAATAGGCCACCAATGTAATTGTGCTGCTACAAGAGGACGACTGAACTGTTAGACTGTGACAGCTATAGCCTATAGAGGCACGAAGAAAAGGAAAGCCATGGAGTCCTTATCTGGACTAAATACTAAATAGTGTTCTCTATTTTATTTTCCTTTCCGAACTTTTGTTCTCCCCTGGCCTCGTTAGTACAGTATCCTATGCATAGCTTATCAAGGATCCCTCACTCTTATATGCAAAGCAATCACCACCACAAAACACAAATCAATTGAGAGATGTAGGGTCATTACATCTTTTACATACTCTCAATATTCTTAATCTTTTTTTATTCAATACACCATCATTTTCAATACAAAGCCCCAGATTGCATCTAGAGTAGACCACAAACTTGTTCACAGGTTTTCAATACAACTCATAACTCTCCGTATGAGACAGTATCAATATTGCTTGAAGCATAACTCCACCATGCCTCCTCCAAATTGAAAAGATGGATTCACAAATGGAGTGAATATATCCAACATAATCTTATAACATTGACAACAAAAAGGGAATTCACGATATTGATATCTCACCATTTTGAATCTACTAAAATTTGCATTTTTGTTTTGCTTAGACCCCAGAAGATAATCATGGTTTCTTTGGTTATACTTCTCAATTTTTATCTAAAACTTTGTCACGTGATCAAGTTAGGTAACGAATCTAAGCCGTAAGAGTATAGACTGTTATTTTCTGTTTTTTATGTTCTTTATCCTTCCTTTAGACAAAGTTTATCAATGAAGCACATTGATGGATAATTTCTCGTGGGGAAAGCATACCAAACAAGCGAAGCATGTGCTGTCAGTATTACAGGGACCATTAATATAAGCAAAAGGTTTAAAGGAATCAAAGGATATATCTCCAATTAAACCTCTTTCACATGCACTGTTATATCCTTTCAAAAGTCCACGTGAACAGCACTAGAACCATTAAGATATTCTCTTCAATGTTTTTACCTCGTAATTTTGTACTCTTAGGCTATGTTTGGTTATCAATTAAGAAGCCTCAATGTCAGTTGAAGAAGTAAAATTGAAAAAAATGCCTGTGTTTGATTTTCAGTCGAATCTTACTATAAAATAAGTTTTCGCCTTGATTTTGCCTAAAAACTCAATTTTGAAATGGAAGACCTGTAAGAGATGAAAAAGGTAACTGAGTTGCTTTTGCAAATTCAGTTTACAAAAAATTCTTTAAAACTTAAGTTTACAAATTTTGATCCAAACATGCACTAAACTGTGTAAGCAGCAAGCGTCTAATTTGTGTCTTCTTCCTTTTTGTTCTGAATCAAGTATTACCTAATGAATAACAGAATGTCTTTGAAGGGATGTGGACTGTATTTCACATGTGGACCAATCAAACAAAAAGAGAACTCAAAACTTAGAAACTCCTACAGGCCCCCACCTAGAGGATGTCCAGCCCTATCAGAGATTATATAAATTAAACTTTAGATATTGATGTTATAAACGTGTCTCTTTACACATCTTATGTCAACTCTGGAATTTATATTTTTTCCTTCATCGGATAATGGAAGAACTTTCCAAGAAAATACATCATTGCAGTGATCAAGGGCCTCACTTTATGCTTTGGGGTTGGATTCATTGAATTATTATTGATTAATATTTTAAACCTTCTTCAAAAACTTATCACCTACCAAATTATTGTGTTCTGTTTTTTTCTAGTCGGGCTTCTTATAAATTATTTAAGACCATACGCTGGAGTTACTGATATTACTCTGTATTTTTACCTTGCTTCAGTTAGAGTTATTTGCATATTACAAATACTCTATTTGAACATTTTACTCGGGATGGGTTTTGATTGTTTTAAATAAATACCTGGGTCATCAATTGTGCTTCACAATTTATAAGTATCGAGGATAGATACTACAATAGGTGAATTTATTTGATGATTATTCTAAATAAAACGCTGTCCAAAGGAAGCAAGTAGAGAATTAGAGAAGGAACAGAGCTAAATCTCAAGGCGGTGTTCCCCCCTACAGAACACCTAGTCAATTGGGGAGCATATAAACATACCATGTGACTGCCAACTCGTTGTTTGTTTATGAGAAGATATTATTGAAAACAATGCAAATCAGCCATCTATGATGGGTAAGATGGGCCTAGCCCTATTAATTTGATATTCATGCATTTGTATAAAGCAACCACTGGTTCAACTTACTGATCTTCTTTTCTTAATTTAACTATTGTTGGAATATATTATTTGCATGCAATTTATTAACTATTAAACACTGATCATAATTTTATTCATTCATTTACTGCATATATGTCATTAGCCAATTAAGTAAAAAACAGATAGGGACAATGTGTCGTCTTTGTACAATACGATATGGAAGTTTTATATCAATTTCTAACTATGAAATTCACCTATTATAAGCTGTAGGGGTATACTTCCTTTAACAGAGTTTGTTTTAATGCTCAACAGAGCTTTGACACATGGATCAAACACTGTACTACATTTAGTCACCACCTATGCCAACCAATTCAGCTGCTTAATAAACATTGTTACCAGTGGGCCTCTAACTCATGAGCCAGGAGTACTCCAATAGTATGACCTTGTAAACTAATTTTTTAAACATGTTTTTGGATCCAATAAATTTATGAATTTTGTTTTTGATTTTTCTTAAAAAAAGTTTTGTTTTTAGTTCATAAACATTTTTAGATAGAAAAAAAATTGTAAAATACAATTTAAATAACACTTTAAGATCAAAAATAAAATAAAATATTTATTAGAAATCAAATATATAAAAAAAAATTATCAATGATAAAAATAAAATTTGTTAATTTATCATAATAAAACGTGTTTAAGACATACTTTTTTATATTAACACTTAAAATCTGTAGCAGTGCTTGATTAAGTTCATTTATGCAGTACTCCAAGTTCATTGAACAATCTTGAAGGGAACCATTAGCACATTCTGCTCAACATATAGCATAGAAGCTTTTGAACCCAGGTAGCCTTCAGTTATAGGAAAAGCGTAAAGTTTGATGACTTCTCGTAAGGGATTGGTATCAGGACAAAAATTTGATCAGTAGGGTCAACAAGGAAAAAAAATAAACAAATTAGTAAGTAGAAAAAAAGGTTAACAAAAACACTAAAAAATTTAACTCTCTGTCTTAACTACACGGATAGGATGGGCACGTGCACATCCTCCGGACCCCTACTCAATCATTTATTAGTGGATCGTGTAAGGTCTTTTAACTTTCTTTAGTTCATGACCCCTGTAATGGACCCTCAACTGGAAACTCTCCTACCCAAATATGAGTATTTTACACGGATGTTGCATGTTCTTGATCTATTATCACATGGTTTCTGATCCATCCCATCCCATATTAACCGACAGCTGAAATCACCAAAACACCCTTGACAGTCAGTGAAGAGGGTTACTTACCTATAGGGGCAGCATGGGAACTGAAAATTCTTTTCCCCTTTAGACTTCGGAGGGCAAGGAATCTTATTATCTTAGTATGTAACAGTTACGTAGTGCTCCAGATTGTGGGAAGTGGCTTATACGGGGAGCTTCTCTTCGCTTTTTTTCACACAACCAAGCCCAAGCCATACCTGTTACATGGCATAGAGACCCCCCAAAGTAACATATTCTCAAATTGGTGGTTAGTATTTAGTACGGAAAAGATGTGATAGACAGTGAGTTTAGGCTGTCAAATAGCGTTATCTATTTTTAATAAGGGGGCCATGGTGTTGAAAGCAACTTAACAAATGTAGACATGAAGAGATCTACAAATCGTTTTTGTTACATACTTCTAAGTTGTTCCTACTTGCTAGTATCCATCTTAGCTTACTAGGTGTTTGAAAGAGATGGGGAAGACAGGGAAATGGCTTAGAAACTTGTTGACAGGTAAGAAAGACAAGGAAAAGGAGAAGGAAAAATCTTCAACCAACCTGAATTCATCTTCAAATGGAACAGAAAACTCAACCACTCCAACTTTCACAACCCCAAAGGAGAAAAAGAGATGGAGTTTTAGAAGATCATCAGCCTCAGCCACTGCCACTTCCACAGCCACACCAACAACTTCCAAGGAATTGAACTTCGTAGAACCAAATGTCACTGTTTCACAGACAACGCAAACTGACACTGATATTCAGAATGAGCAGAGGAAGCATGCAATGGCTGTAGCTGCTGCTACTGCAGCAGCAGCTGATGCTGCGGTGGCAGCTGCTCAGGCTGTAGCTGCTGTCATCCGTTTGACTTCTGCTTCCAATGAAACATCTAAAAGCGTTGAAGATGCTGCTGCCATTAAAATCCAATCTGCCTTTCGCTCTCACTTGGTATTTCACTTTGAAGGAAACTAGTTTTGTCTTTCATTCTCAAGAGAATGGTATTGGTATTTGAGTCTGTGCTATGATATGTGTCAATGTTTCTATGACAGGCGAGAAAAGCTTTGTGTGCTCTAAGAGGATTAGTGAAGTTGCAGGCACTAGTAAGGGGACACTTGGTGAGAAAACAGGCCAAGGCGACATTGAGATGCATGCAGGCTTTGGTGACAGCACAAGCCAGAGCTCGTGCTCAGAGGATACGAATGGGATCAGAAGGAACGCCTAATCAAAAGCAATCAACGAACAGAAATGCCACAGAAGATGATTTGTTCAGGCATATATATAATGTCAGTTTCATAACTGCTCTTAATTATCTTTTGATAGTAACCAAATAGTAGAAAATGAAATTTCCATCATGGATGTGATATATAATATACATGATGATGTGAAATTCTATGTTTATTTGCAGTATCTTTTCAGCTTGATAAAGACACTTTATAGGAAGAAAGTAATACATTTCATTTTAAATTATATGTTATGCACACTACAAAATGGTGTTTTGTGGTGACATTTATATGGAATATGGATTTTGTGCGTCTAGGAAATGGAGAGAGATTTGGAAGACAACATAAAAATTGTAGAGATGGATGTTTGTGAATCAGATGGTAACTTCAGAAGCAGAAGCAGCAGTATATATCAACATGGACATCAAGAACAATATGACAAAAGATTTTCCACACATTATTCAACAAATAGTTCCTGTTCAAAGGAAGAAAACTACAAGGTATCACCAGCTCCTTCAGCATTGACAGAGTTGAGTCCAAGAGCCTGCAGTGGCCATTTTGATGACTGTTTCAGCACAGCACAAAGCAGCCCTCAGTTCTACTCTGCTGTGTCAAGAACAGACAATTCAAAGCACCTTTTTGCTTTCCCTAGGCCAGCTTATGCAGAATCTATGTGCTATGACTGCCCTATGTTTCCAAATTATATGGCTAACACTGAATCATCAAGGGCCAAAGTTAGATCACACAGTGCACCAAAACAAAGACCAGATACATTTGAGAGGCAACCGAGCCGACGGAGACCTTCGGTTGAGGGAAGAAATGTTCCAAGGCCACTGAGGATGCAAAGGTCATCTTCACATGTGGGTGCCACTGCTCATAACTACCAATATCCTTGGTCAATCACGCTTGATAGATCCGCAGTTTCACTCAAAGACAGCGAGTGTGGATCTACAAGTACAATGCTCACTAACACTAATTATTGCAGATCACTTGTTGCATACAACGTGAGTAGTTACTATGTACCATTCTCATACTCATACAATTGAATACTAGAGATAAACAAGAACACTAATTAAGAGTAACCATGTTTATTGTTTAATAATATGTGTTCATTCTTAATATCACTTAGTAACACTATTGGGTCTGACAATTTTTGGGTTACTTGTCTGGCTACAGCCTCATGGAGATAGGTACTGACCACTGAGAGTGCACCTCGTGCTTCACCAAATAGAAGTCACTTTCCAAGAACACCAAGATCTAGAGTTGAGAGTTTCAGGCTGCGGAGTTTTTCCTCTTTTAGATTTCAAAACGAAATAATGACTCTGCTTTTACATATAGAGGTTTTGCAAGAGATTTATTGAAGTCCATTGATTGTAGAGTTTCTGCATCTATCCGTTGTTCGTCATGTTTGTGGATTACTTTGTAATAAAACATTGCAATGGTTCACGGTCTGTACAAAATTCACCTAGTGAGATATTACCAGTATGAGTAATACTAGTTATTATTCTCTGTTTTATTTTTTGACAAAACAATAATATTGTATATCTGTTTTCCATCTTGATTGACACTGATTTTGGCAACCAATGCCAATGAGCCTGATTACCCCTTATTTGAATTTTAGTTTTACATAGTTGTAGACTTGTGAGTAACTTCCAACAAATGCACAACAATAGCTCAGTCCTAGTCGTTAATCGAATTGATAGCTGACACAATTGGTACTAACATGGTTGACTGAGATCTGAGACCATTGGTCAAAATAAATGTTTAGGTTGTGGCAGCAACCTCGTTCATGCTGCATAAACAATGGCATCATAGTTGAATCAAGTGCACTAGACGTCCAATTTACATGTACATCACAAGTTCGTGGAATAACAATATGAACTCGTCATCCTCGAGATTCATAGCCATTCTGTTTAAAGTTTATACTTTATACACATTAGACAAATTCAATAACCTAATCACAATTGAAATGGGAAGCAAGTGGTACAAATGTAAACAGACTCAATAGTCAAAACACTTCCTTTGCTCATGTCATGCAAGTGCTTGGAATCTCAATCCGTTCTAGAAAATAAATTATCATCCACGTTAATTTCAGATCTTTTAATCACATTCTAATATTTAATTGACTTTAATTTTATCTTCATAATTTAAAATTCTTTTCCTGTGTTCCTTCTATTACCCAAGACCGTATGCATCATATGAAGATTATTACAAATCTCCATTTACTGTAGTATTGAGTTAAAAATTACACGCACACTACATGAACCACAGCTGACTACAATTTTCTAAGGTTCAAGAAAATCCGGAATCATGTATACAATGGCAGGTGGCAGGCATGAAACGCATGACTGGAACATTACAAAATGTTATGTTTCTTGCTGATCTGAACTGCTCCTATCCCTTTCATTGTCTCCAATCCAAGAACAAGAAGCTATAAACTATATTCTTGTGACCATTCCAAAACAGATCTATTCTATGGCCTAAGCCATCCCTTGTGGCCCATCAATTATACACGTGAGATTGTTCTAGGGCATGTTTTCTTAATTATATAATAACTAAAACGTTTTGTAGTTGTTCATAAATAGAGTGCAGTTTAAGTTCTTATATATTCAACTCTGACGATTTTGTTGATAATTTTGTGTATAAAATATGAGTGAGTTGAAACATTCTTATGCTATCTACCAACTAATAATGCATAAAAATTAAGTCAAAAGAAAAAAAATAAATGTGTAAAGTCAATGCCTTTTCCAGCTAAATGATTCATTTCCCATCTTAGTTTTCATTTTTCTTATTCAAATTTTCACCTACTCGGAGACAACCACAACTTTATATTTACCGAACCAATATATCAATCTGCCTCAAACTTCCATACCCAGCATTAGCATGAGTTTAGAAAATTCTTTCGCTTATAATTGTTTATGGACAGACATATACATATATATATGTTTTTAGTTGGACATTTTTAAAAAGGAAGACTTTTAAATTTTAATGATAAAGCTGACATCATATTGTTTGAGTTTTACTTAGTCTAAGTTGTTTTGTTATAGTACAGTGACTCCAGAAAGCAACATTCTAGATAACCTACGGCACTATACTCCAGCTTTTGTACTATCGTCCTTGTAATTCTCTCTTGTTTTGTGCATCAATACAAATGTTATGAATTTAATTAATATACAATAGCGTAAAATACTTTTATATTTATGTTTAATTATGTATTCTTATTTACATAATTTTTAAAATATAAATTGATAAAATTAATAATTTTTTTATAAATAAAAAATTATGATTGAATTCTTATATGATAATTTTTTTTTCAATTTTTATATATAATTTGCTCTGTTGGAAAATCGGATCAAGGATGATAAAAGTGAGATTTCCCTATGTATCTTAAAATAGGCTTAAGAGAAAGTAAAGAAAAGAGAACAAATACATAAGGATTTTAATGTGGAAAATCTTTTCAATGTGAAAAGTAAAAATCACGGGTAAAGATCTCTACTATCAAAGTAAGATTACAATGATTATCTCTTAATACAAGAGAATAATATTCAACCTCATCACTCTTTTAGGATGGATACACATATATTTATCTCACCAAGTGTGGTAGAACCACTCAAACTCTCTCTCAAAAAAGATTACAAACTCTCTAACTTTCTCACTCTTGATTCTTTTAACTTTTTAGTTGGATTGATGATCTAAGCTTCTCTCAAATTCCCTATTTATAGTGAAGGGTGAGACTTCCATCAAGAAGAGATAATGGGTATTATATTTTTTTCACCTTTCCAAAGATGAATGTGTATTTTCTCAAGAGTCAAAGAATTAATTCCAAGACCTTGGGTAAATCAATTTTTTCTTTCCCATGAATGTATTAATTAAGGAAGGATTTCCAACAATATCTCCCTTCCCAACTTTAATTGAGGGGTATTATTAGTCTTACTCCCTTGCAACAATCTGAGAGCTTTTTGACTGGTATCGTCTTGGTCATCATATCCAACCAATTATCATATGTGTGAACTTTCTCTAGCTGAAATAAGCCATCATCCAAAGCTTTTCTTATCCAATGATAGTGAACATTGATATGCTTTGAACGAGAATGAAAAGTCTTATTCTTAGCCAGATAAATTACACTTTGATTGTCACAATGCACAAATATTTTTCTTGCTTGTGACCCAATTCACACATAAAATTTTTCATTCATAGAATCTCCTTACAACTTCAGTTGCTGCGATGTACTCTGTTCCAATGGTTGACAAGGCAACACACATTTATAGTTTTGATTGTCAATGACACAACTCCCCCTGCAAAGGAGTAATATATCCTAATGTAGATTTTCTAGAATCCACATCTTCAGCCATGTCAAAGTCTGTGTACCCTTCTAGTATAGGCTTACCATTACCAAAACATAAGAACCTTTTGGTAGTTCCTCTTAGATACCTTAGTATCCATTTTACAACATTTCAGTGTTCTTTACCAGGATTTGACAGGAATCGACTCACAACTCTAACTGCATATGTGATGTATGGTCTTGTGCAAATCATAGCGTACATAAGGCTGCTTGCCATAGATGAATAAGACACCTTGCTCATTTCTTGCTTTTCTTCTTCCCATGTTGGACTTTGCTTCTTGCTCAACTTCATGTGCCCAGCAAAGTGGAACATTTATTGGTTTTGCTTTGTCAATATTGAACCTCTTAAGGACTTTTTTAATATAATTCTCTTGTGACAGCCATAGTAACCTCTTGGGACAGTCTCTAGCAATCTTTACTCCAAGGATTCGATTTGCAGGTTCTAAGTCCTTCATAGCAAAAGACTTGCTAAGGACTTTCTTCAAACTAGCGATATTGCTCTTATCATGATCCACAAGCAGCATGTCATCAACATATAGCAATAGTATGATAAAATCATCATTGCCATACTTCTTTATGAATACACAGTGATCAGACAAGGTGCGCGAAAAATTGTGCTTAGTCATAAAGGATTCAAATTTCTTATACCTTTGTTTGGGGGCCTTCTCTAGACCATAGAGACTTTTCTTCAATTGATACACAAGATGTTCTTGTCATGGTTTTCAAATCCTTATAGTTGCTCCATATAGATCTCCTCTTCGAGGTCTCTATGCAAGAATGCAGTTTTCACGCCAAGTTGTTCTGTCTCTAAGTCTGGGCAGGCTGCCAGACCTAAGACTACCCTTATAGAGGGCATATTCACCACTGGTGAAAATACCTCTCCAACGTCTATACCTTTTTTTCTGGTTACAGTCCTTCACCAGAATTCGGCTTTATATTAGGGCCTAGAACTCCCTTATTCAAATTTCAACTTGTACACCCATTTGTTTTTTAGAGGTCGTCTTTCCTTGGACAGCTTTACCAAATTGTATGTTTGGTTCTCATGCAAAGAGGTCATCTTCTCATTCATGGGTTTGATCCATTCTTCTTTCTCCTTCGTCTCCATAGCTTTTGAAAAACTTTGAGGTTCACCTTCACTTGTGAGTGTAACATATTGGTTTGGTGGGTACTTGGTGAAGAGTATTTTTACTCTTCTTGACCATTTTGGCTCAGGCTGCATATGATCTTCTTCTATTGTTTGGGGTTCTAGATTTGTCTAAGCATTTGGCATTATCTGATCATCTACCACCTAAGGTTGCATTTGCTTAAGATTTATTTGATCAAGAATAGTTTGTCTTTCTGAGTTTTCTCTCCCTGAACTGTTAGTTGTTGAATGAGTTATCATGTCATCGTTTCTTACCTTAGACTTTGCTTGTCTTTTCTACTGAAAGTCCATGATGGTCTGATCTTTAAAGAACACCACATCTCTGCTTCTAACAATCTTCTTGTTTACAGGATCTCATAGTCTATACCCAAATTCATCCTTTGGGGATCTAAGGTATATGCACTCCTTGGTATTATCATCAACTCTCATTCTTTCATCTTTGGGTACATGGACGAATGTTCTACATTCAAAAACCTTCAGGTGGTTGTAGGACATTTTCTTCTCATACCATACTTCTTCTAAAATTTTTCCCTTCAAAGGTCATGATGGTGAGAGATTTATCAATGCTACTACAGTCTGCATAGCTTCACCCTAAAATGACTTGGGGAGATTTACATAATTTAGCATACATATAACTTTTTCTTTAATCATCTTATTCATCCTCTCAGTTACTCCATTCAGTTGAGGAGCCTTTGGTTGGGTATTTTCTAATCTAATACCATTAGTTAGGCAATAAGCCTCGAATGGACCACGATACTCTCTACCATTGTCTGTTCTTAGGCATTTCAACTTCTTCCCAGTTTCACACTCTACCAAAGCATGAAATTCCTTAAAAACTTGAAGAACCTGGTCTTTAGTTTTCAACAGATATACCCATACTCTTCTAGAGTAGTCATCAATAAAGGTTACAAAGTAGTACGCACCTCCATAGAATCTTTCAAAAGGTGCATAAACGTCTAAGTGCACAAGTTCAAGTGCCTCCATCCTCCTTGAGGGGTCGTCTGATTTATGAAAACTAACCCTACACTGCTTCCTAGTCAAAAAATCAATACATGATTCCAGCAGTTGTCCATTTATGCTAGGGAGATGATCTTTAGCAAGGATCTGCAATCCTTTCTCACTCATGTGGCCTAATCGTCTGTGTCAAAGATCTTTGGAGTCGTCTAGCATGTTTGCTTCTCCACTACAGATTCTTCCCTGCATGATATACAAAGATCTTTACTTTGAACCTTTACTGACCACTATGCTTCCTTTTGCCAATTTCCACTTTCCTGTGCCAAAATGGCTCACAAGTCCAACATTGTCTAACTTCCCACCTGAGATGAGGTTCAGACACATGTTAAGTACATGTCTCACCTCCTTTAGTAAGAGCTTGCTCCCTGTGTTTGTTGTCAAGACCACATCTCCTATGCCAACAATCTTGCTTGTGACATGGTTTCCCATTTTAACTGTACCAAAGTCTCCTCTCTTGTAATTTGAGAACTAACCATTGTGTAGGCTCACATGGAAAGATGCACTAGAATCTATAATCCATGGACAATCACCATAAGCAACATTTAGGTAATTGTCTTCTCCAATAAGGAAGATGTTATCACTGTCTGCTACAATGACTGCAGTAGACTTATCATTTTTCCTCTTAGGTTCCAATTGATCTTCGTGGATAGTCCCAACCTTCTTATCTATTTTCAAGAATTTACATTTAGACTTTATATGCCTTCCCTTGCTACAATAATAATAACTTACTTTAGAACGAGACTTAGAACATCCTTTCTCCTTGTTTTTGTCTCTTTCATAGAACTCATTCTTCTTTTTCAGATGTCACTTCTGTCTTGTTTATCAACAACATTTGCCTGAAGTTGGAAAGATATCTCACATTTTTTTCTCTAGATTCTTCATTTAAAAGACTGTCTGAAATTGTGTCCATTGAGTTTTCCATTGGGAACTGAGGTGCTAAGAGTGACCACCAAAGTATCCTAACTCTCAAGCAACGAACTAAGGAGTAGAAATGCTTGTAACTCATCGTCTATCTTCATTTCAATCTTTGTCAATTGATTTACAAGACCTTTGAAAGCATTCAAATGTTCTATCATACCTCAGCCATCCTTAGACTCTAGTTTCACCAATCATTTGACAAGATGAGCTTTATTTCTGGGAGTTTTCTTTTGAATCATGGATTCAAGTTTGGACCACAACTTATAAGCATTTGTGTATGTCGACACGTGCTCGAATAAACTTCTATCAATATACTTTCAAATCATTGTCATGACCCTTCGATTCAGAAGTTCCCATTCTTTGTCAGTTCTCTCTTGCAGCTTCTCATCACATGTTATTGGCTCATGTAACTCCTTGCAATACAAATGGTCTTCCATCATGGGCTTCTAGCATGAGTAATTGACTAATGTTAGCTTGAGCATATCTTTATCATGCGAAATGACTCCTTCCATCTTAAATCATATAGGCTTAAGCTCCCTTGAACCAGGCAAGCTTTGATACCACTGTTGGGAAATCAGACGAAAGATCGTGAAAGTAAGATTTCTCCTCCATCTATGTGACTTAAAATAGGCTTAAGAGAAAGTAAATAAAAGAGAACAAACACACAAGAATTTTAACGTGGAAAACCTCTTCAATGTGAAGTAAAAACCACAAACACTAGCCAGTAAAGATCCCCACTATCAAAGTAGGATTACAATTATTCTTTCTTAATACAAGAGGATAAAATTCAACCTCATCACTCTTCTAGGATGGATACAGATAAATCTATCTCACCAAGTGTGGCAAAATCACTCAAACTCTCTTTCAAAGAGAATTACAAACTCTCTCACTTTCTCACTCTTGATTCTCAACTTTTTAGTTGATTGATGATCTAAACTTCTCTCAAATTCCCTATTTATAGTGAAGAGAATGAGACTTCCATCAAGAAGAGATAATGAGTATTAAATTCTTTTCACCTTTTCAAAGATGAATGTGCATTTTCTCAATAGTCAAAGCAAAACCTTGGATGATTCCATTTTTTCTTTCCCATGAATGTATTAATTAAGGAGGGATTTTCAAGAGCCCCAACATCTCCATTTCACTAAATGTGAATACGCTTATGCTTTATTAAATGGCCTCTTTTGTTTATCATACATTGAAAATAAAAGTGTAATCATAATTTAATTTTTAAAAATCTCACCTATTTATTTTATTTTTGTTATGTATGGCTCATACCAAATAAATTATTCACAACATCATCCATTTATGCTTTGACCAATAATAAATTAATAATTTATTGTTTAGATGTAATTTATATAATTTGTTATATATATAATAAGTTTATTAATTTTTTTAATTTGATAATATTGATTAGTTAATCATGTATCACATTATTATTGATCGAAAGATTATTGATGAAAATCACAAGTGGGATGGAACTGTGTAATAAGTTCTCATTATTTTATAAGCATACAAATTGTCTAGTATGTTTTGTCACTTGTTTTGTTACAATGTGGTTTAGGAAACAATACTTTAATACATGAATGATTTTGTAACAGCATGTTTGAATGACCATATAGGTAAAAGTAATTTTGAATCAAAGTGATATTGATATTATGGAATTTATGTTTGAATATTTTATTATAAAAACAAGTTAAAGGTAAAAGCTAATAAAAAAGGTTTTGATCAAATATAAGAGCTACTAAAAAAAATTAATTCATAATAAATTCTGAATATTTTTTAACATATCAATTTTAAATTTAGAATCAACTCAAGAACAAGAAATCAAATAATAACTAAATTTGTGTCATGATTTATTCTATAAATAAATGACGTAATCCTAATTGTTAAATTAATAATAAAGAAATCTCACTATGCTCCAAGGAGAATGTAAACACATTTACCGTGTTAAATCAAGTACCCATATGATGTCTGTGAGTATTTGTTTGTTTAGAAGAGGAATGGTAGTAGTACTTTCTCATACACTCTCTTTTGGATAATCTCTTCATAATTATCTACAAAATTTTATAATTTTTAATAAATTCTATTCAATTACAAAAAAAAATTCAAAAAAGAGCATCAGACTGTTGTTAACATTTGTCTTGTTTAAAATTCCATTTACTTTTGCTAATAGATTTTAATAAAAAAATATTTTTAATCATTAAAATTTATTTAAAATATGCTCTTTTGTCCATATAGAGTAAAAAAAAAAATCAAACTAGTTTTCCAAAAAGAATAAATTTTTATGGGATTAAAAGATTTTCATTTTGTTAATGGTAAAAAAATATATTTAAGAAAAAAATTATTTGAGATTATGGACGGCAATTTAACATATGTATATAGCAGTGCAATCTTCCTATAGTACAAATTATTATATAAATATCAGTTTGATAAAGTTAGTTCGTTGGTGTTTATCGTTTTCTTCTATTCCCCTTTTATTTTTAATAAATAAAACGATGAGAAGTTATATGTTCCTTGGCTATCTTGTGTTCTTTGACTTTGATCGGCTCTATATCTTTTATTCCTTTATGATAAATTTCATATTACAAGTGGGATAAAATTAATCAAACGGGTTTCATATCACGAGAAAATTATTTCCTTATAGAAATTTTTTTCTTAAATTTCAAGCATGCTTGAATAGACCGTCTAGCTAAGTTTTATTCTGATTTTGAGTCTTATTATCTACTCTACCGTTTAAGTCTAACTCATTATAAAGACTTGGTTTCATTAATTTCACCGATTTTGAAAGAAATTGAATTGTATAAAATTTTGTTAACGACACCTCCACTTACGTCACTTTGAATTACATGAAGTGGTCACATTGACTATAACAACGCAACAAATGTAGCAAGTATTTTGCTCTAGTTTGCTATAGGAAGAAATGAAAAGATTGAAAGATACTTGAACATAGAGAACATCTTGAATTGAAGAGGGTTATTAATTAGAACATAAAAACGAACTAATAAGCTCTAACCTATCAACCTCATAGCTTTAATTTGCTTTCAGACACAGCATAAACATTTGTTGTCTTTTGGTACACATTCTTTGTATCACGGGGGGATTCTTTCATTGATCAACTCTACACAATAATGACCATTAAGAATATTATTTAGTAACGTTAACGCTTAAAAACATTGTCTCTTTTATTTGATAATTTTTCTAAAATGTGATTATATGTGTAATGAGAGACAGTGAGAACTTATTTATTTACGCATCTCATTTTAAAAAAAGTTTTTTTTACCACCTCATTTTAAAAAAGTTAAATTCTACATTTTTAATAATATTAAACGGAAAAACCAAATGACATTTTTAAGAGTACTTTACAGTTTATAAGAAATTCTCATTAATTGCTGGAAAAAAAACACTTTTTAGGAGAAAATAAGTACTTACTAGATAACGGTTCTTTGTCAAGGAAATCTAGTTTAATTGATTAAGTAGTATCTGACACTGTGTTTAACTTTTATTAGGAAAAAAAAATAATAGCGGTTCTTTTAATTTAGTTACTTCAACATTTTTTTAATCCTCATAGGTCTATTTACTTAACTATTGCTTTTGGGAATTGAAGCAAGTTGTTGTACATGGGATTGAATTTAGAATATAAACTAAAATGTTTACCTTTTGATGATTTAAACTCCACATAACATGACAACAAATTAATTATATTATAATTTAACTTAATTCAGAAACTTTTTAATTAATTATTTAGAAACCAAATATTCTAGCAAATACTTTATCTCACAGCCAATGTGAAATTATGCCCAGCCCATTTGCTAGGTCAATAAAAAGAATCAATTTGCTAATGGCTGGTTTTATAGTCAAAGGGAATAAATAAACATACAGATTTTTGCTTATAAAAATAGGGAAAATATGGTAAAAACCGTGTTTTTGGTGGAGATCTCAGCCGCCAATTTCCTTGCGGCCACTAACAAACCTAAACATTTGCTATACTTTACAATGCACTCCAGTTCATTGCCAATTTGAAATAACTTACTGTTAAAAATAAATTGTGTAAACACAATAACAAATTAAGAACAAATAATACTTTTATTCTAGCACATTGAATTACGATTATAGTCAAACTAAACCATACTAATATATAGTGCATTTGTAAAAGTCATACTAATATTTTAATTAAAAGTATACTAAATATACTAGGAATATTAATTTATTGATATTTTTATTCTTTCCAACTCAAAAAACAAAATTAATCCTCAACTTTTCTTATGAGAATAATTTTGTGGAAAATATAAACTAAAATATCCCAAAACATTTATAACTTCAATTCCTCTCCTTCCTAAAACCTGTTAAAGAATTGAATTTAAACCAGCATGTTATAATTAATATTTTTGGTTCAAATAAAACTGAGTTTAAATTAAATATGGCTCTAATTAGAATTCTATAAATAAATAAGTGATTGAGTTGATGAGAAATCCCAATATTTTTTTTATAAGCTAAAATGAATTTTATAGATAAACTTAGGAAAGCACAAGATATGTCACCCTAGTACCAATTCACCAAATAGACATATACAAGAAAGTTACTTAAGAGAATTTGATCTCAAAGCCCATCTAAACACAAAACAAAGTAAACAACAAAATCAAACATCTTGCTTTACAACATAATGCATAAGACAAGTTCATAAACCACTACACAAAAGAAAGTGTTGTTAACCTAGCTTCCAAAAACTTAGCACCAATCTCACCACCATTTTCATGGAACATCGATTTATTTCTAACCTTTCAAATTTGTCAAAACTTGTAAACTGTTTACAAATTTTGAGAACTAAAAAATTAGATAATTAATGTAAAAAACAAAACACAAAGATATATCCTAAAAACATTGGTAGCTAAAATTTAAAATCAATTTGAGACCATTCATGAAAGAGGGGGGGATACTAGGAAAAGCCTTTTAAACATATTTTAGGTATAATTTGAGCAAGTTGAATACAAAGAAGATTAATTATAAGTATTAGGAAACCAACTTTCAATATAAAGAGTAAGAAAATTAAGAACGTACCTAAAAATTGGGGACCGGAGATAGAAGAAATTAATTATAAAATGCAACAATGTGTATGTCTATGTCTAAGTCGCATTGGTCATTATCCAAAAAAAATGTCTATAATTAATTATGAAAAGCTGTTCAGAATTTAGATGTAATGTAGTAGTCCATGTAAATGTCTAACCATAAAAACAATGTCCCATTATTTTATGAGAATAATGTCAATTTGCATCTCACCAAACTTGCGAAATTTCCCCAACACCTTGATATATAAATAAATCCAAGGTCGCAAGAACCACTAGCTGGTAAACAAGAACGAAAAAAAACAAAAAGCAAACATTACTTGGTCATGGCCTTTCATTCTCTCAGGAGAGAAGAAGGCCCTTATCTGGTTGTACTATTCAGGTTCATCCTCCTTGGGATTCTCATTTCCATCATAAACCCTTCACACACTTCTTCCCCTCTTCCCCCATTAAATCCAAGGCTCTCCAAAGCCTACATAGCACTCCAAGCATGGAAACACAGAATCACCTCAGACCCCAAAAACTTCACCTCAAACTGGTGTGGCCCCCATGTTTGTAACTACACTGGCATATACTGTGCACCTGCCCCTGATGACCCTCACATCTACACAGTTGCTGGTGTTGACCTAAACCACGCCGCCATATCTGGTTCATTGCCTCAAGAACTTGGCCTCTTAACTGACCTATCCCTTTTTCACATAAACTCAAACCGTTTCTGTGGTTCCCTCCCCAAAAGTTTCGGCCAACTTCACCTCCTCCATGAACTTGACATCAGCAACAACCAATTCTCAGGACCATTCCCCGAGGTTGTTCTTTGCATCCCTTCCTTAAAATACTTGGATATCAGATTCAATAAATTCCATGGCCACGTTCCCTCGCGCCTCTTCGACCTTAAACTCGATGCCCTTTTCATCAACAACAACAAATTTAATTTCTCACTGCCCGACAACTTGGGCAACAGTACTGTTTCTGTTATTGTGTTTGCAAACAATGACCTCAAGGGGTGCCTTCCTTCGAGTTTGGCCAAAATGAAGGGTACCCTTAACGAGATTATCATCACCAATAGTGGCTTAACGGGTTGTTTGCCTAGTGAGATAGGGGATTTGGACAAAGTGACAGTGTTTGATGTGAGCTTCAACAAGTTGGTTGGAGAATTGCCTGAGTCATTGGGAAGAATGAAGAAGCTGGAGCAGCTGAATGTGGCGCATAACATGTTGTCTGGCACGGTTCCTGAGAGTATTTGCATGTTGCCAAGGTTGGAGAATTTCACCTACTCATACAACTACTTCTGCACCGAGTCACCACTGTGTCTCAAGTTGAAAGATAAGGATGATACCAAGAATTGCATTCCTTATAGGCCATTGCAAAGGTCACCTCATGACTGTGCAGCTTTTTATGCACATCCCGTTCATTGTAGTGCCTTTGGTTGTGTATCGCCACCACCACCACCTCCCCCCGCTTACCACCACTATCCCTGATGACTCATAGCACCAGAAATTATTAAAGTGTGTAATATTTTACTTTTTTTCTGAACTTGTTTCTTTATTTTTTTGGAGATTGGAATATTAACTACCTCGGTGAATATAATTACAGATAGTTGTCATTTTTGGTCATAAGTTACATTGTAAAAATAAAAATAAAGTGAGTGGAAATTAGCTATATATTTCCGTTGTTCAATTCATTTCAAACTGGTTTGGTTTGAGAAAACTCGTTATGGAAAATATATTTTTTTTAAAAAAGACTGTCAATAGTATCTTTTCCGCATGTCATAAGTGAAAAAGAAAAGTTGAATTCTATTGCTACCTTTTCATGTTATTTCGTGGGTGTAATAATACATATAACAAGGGTTTGTGTTGAAAAGGATGGAGAGGATTAGATAGTCGTGAATCGTGATTGTGAACTCCAAACCACCGTTTTAGAGGTTAAAAACTAACAATACTTTTTCTGTGGAAATTGATTAAAACAAAAGAAGTTCGAGGGCGAGTTACAGGGTGGATATATCTGTGGATTTATAATATTAATCAATTATTTTTTATCTGATAATTTAAAATATAATAATTATTGTATCTTATTATCATTATTTGAATCAAATTACAATAAAATTTATTCTATGATAAATTAAATTATTCATTAGAGGAGTTCAGTCTACATGAAAATTATAAATCTATTATTTTATTAAGCAAATTGATGCAATTCTTTAAAATAATCTTTAAAAGTAAAAAAAAAAATTGTTTAAAAATTTTTATTAAACTTATATTTTTCCAATTATTATAGAAGAATACACAAAAGAAAAAAAAAATCCAAATTCAATATTTGTTAAATATATAATTTTTTCTTTTCTTTATATTTATTCTCTATTCACACCGTCATTTTATATATAATGACAAAGGATGAATTCTATTTCCATCAGCTGTTTGTAGAATAACAGCAGTTATATATATGTCTTCCATCATTTCGTGTGAAAGATTTCTTGCTTTATACTGAATAGCATAGCATATTGTTTTGCTTCTTTCTAAAAACAAAAGCATATAGTTTTGCTATTCAAATGAAATTCATATATTGCCTAGTCAATGACAATGATTTATTATAAATGTAGGATGGGGAGTCCTTATCCGCTTGTCACCCGTCATTGTCATTTGTCAATGTATTTTTTTTTATATATTTCAGTGAACTAATTCAAATATGACATAATTTAAATTTCTCGTCAAATAATTCTAAAACTTAGTATGGCAAATACTCTGACTAACACTAAAATTTTGTAAATTTTTTTTTTTTTGCCTTAATTAGAATGCATAAATAATATGTCATTTTAATTTCTTCCTTTTTGTGTTTTTTCAGAATATGTTACTGCCACTTAGAAATTGCTACTTTTATTACATATTATATTTTTATACTTATCTGACTTATTTGAAGTTTGAATAATTACTATATAATTTTCTGTGAGCAAACAATTAGGATGCGTTTGCCTCATCTTTTTCTTTTTTTTTTTTCACTTAAAAGTTAATTGCTTTTTTAAGTTAAAGCTAAAAAACTTTAATAAGTAGATTGCTTGTCAGATATTAGTTATTTAAACCTAAAAGCTCATTTTAGGCTAATAATTTCTCTTTAAATTTTTTAAAGAACTCAAATTTATTTAAAATTATTTATTTTTTCGAATTAAAAAATTATATCCATAAAATAAAAAAGTAAATTAAATTAATTCAAATAAAATTATTTCAATAATAATAAATAAAAAATTTCAGTATACAAATATTATTAAAAATGTGACACCCTTCTATCCTAACATTTGATAGTAAAAATTATAGGGAATTGAAATTAAATATGGATAAAAGAGTCCACATAAACACATATTTGACTTTAATAATTCTTGAGAAAACTCAAGGTTAGAAATTAAATTCTTATAATAGGTTTTATACTAATTAAAATATTAAATATTTTAATAATCCACTATCCTAATGTGCTCACATGTGTGTTAAAGCAACCTAACGACTCAAGTCTCTCTCCTTAATAGTAGATCTCGTACCTCTTCTACTATCTTTTAACCTATGAGCATTAAACTCCAAAAGAAAACAAACACATAACAAGCAAATTGGTGAAATTTGACTCTTATATAATAAGACATACAATTAATAACACACCCTTTTACATACCAAATATACTTCATAAAACCTCATTCTTTTATTATTTCTTCATAAAAAATAACTTATTTTTTTAAGAAAATACTTGCATATAAAAAGTGTTTGGCTTTAAGGAAAAAAAAAAGTAAAAATAAAGTTTGATCAAACACTACCATACTGTAATTAAGAAAGAAAAATTAAGAATCGTAACAAATACAAATTAAATGTTATCTATATTAATTCTATAATAAATGGGAATGTAGTGTCCTAAGAATACGAATTTAAAGAAATAAAATGAATAATTTTTACATATTTCATTATTATAGGTGAGATACGTCATGTCATTTATAAATTTTTTTAATTAATTTACAAATAAAAAATAAAATTTGAATTTAAATATAATAAATTAATTTTAAAAAAATAAAGAATAAAAAATAAATTTTGAATTTAAATATAGCAAATTTTACTGTATATTCAAATTTAAATATAATAAAATTTCTTTTGTGAACAACAAATCTTACAATATATTAAATTTTACTATTTATTTTTTAAAATTAATTTAAAATATTTTAAAAGAAATAAAATTTCAATTTAAATATAGCAATTCTTGGGATATATCCAAATTTAAATTTAGCAAATTTTATTGTATATATTATTTGGGTTTGTCAATTAATATTGGGGATTGCCCATAAAAAAAAAAGAATGTGGAAGTCTATGGTGGAGGTTGCTCGGAGAAGATTGTTAGCTGGGGAGCATAGGCATTTATCAATGAAATGAAGAATTGTGTTGATTAAATCTTTTTGTTTACATTGTCAATTTATTGTCTATCATTCTTCAAGCTATCAAAAGGTATTATTTCTTCAATTGAATCTTTGTTCAAGAATTTTTATGGGTTATGAGGGGATATTGAGGATCATAAGAAACTTAATTGGATGTCTTAGGGCACAATATCTAAGCAAAAGGATAAGGGGGGTGGGCTTACAAAATATTTTTAAGTTTAATACTACACTATTAGGTAAGTCGAAGTAGAGATTAAAGGTACCTAGAAGGTCATGGTTTTTGGGTACAAATTTTGAAATCCAAGTATGAGTTGGACAATCATTAAGAGGTGCATAGTAGGTGATGTTCACGATGGTAGGTTAACTTAAATTTCATAGAAAATCAATGCCACGAGTCGAAGGGTTAATGATCTTAAAATGAGAAGAAAGTTAAAGGATGTTAGAAGGTCCAATTTTGAACTCATTTGGTTGTAAATATACAAATATACCTTATAACATACTAATAGTGGCTTTTGTTTCAAAAGTATACTTAATATTGGAATTTTGGAAAGTTTTACATCAAGTTTTGGAATCACAAGTTAAGAAGAAAGAAGAGTCATGACCACCTTACCGAACAAAGAGCCTCAGGATAAGCTTAATGAAGAGTTGTCACTTAGCGAAACCATGTCATTGAGTGAAAAACTAGGAAAGAGCTGACAGAGAAGTATTTTCTTTGTGATAAACCAATTTTGACTAGTATTTTATCATGTTTAATACCTATTTGTAAGGAAAAGAATTGCATATTTATTGGAAAAACTCACTTTTTAGTATTTATTCTTATTTTAGACAAATCGAGCTTTTTCAAAACATTTATTGAAGAAACACAATTGTGCTTAATTTAGCATGTTCATGTTGTGATCTTGACAGCCTCGAACACGACCATGCTGATCGGTAACACGACCGTGCTACTTAAGTTTTAGAAAGACACCAAAATAACATAGTAGTGATCATTCTAGCACACTCGTGCTAAAAAAATCCTAAACCCTTATAAGATGAGAGACAAAAGGGGACTTTGTTTAGTCTCAGACAAAGAGTTAGATTTGTGACCTAGAGACGAAAAATGACCAAGGAAGCTTTTGATTGAGTCTATTCATAATGCTCTATATTAGTAATTCTTTCTTTTATCATTGATGCATTGTGTAATTCACAAGATGTTTAGTTTTTCATTATCCATGTCTAGCTAATTCTCATTTTTTTAGGGTTGTGATTTAAACTCTTTGTGATTTCTTCTCGTATTTTTCTTTATTGTTCAATGTTATTCAATGATTAATTTACTTCTCTATTACACTTGTACTTCCTAATTATTTGAATAGTCATGATCATTGATATTTGAATAATTGATCTGGAAAGCAAGTAGTTTATCGCTCCAATAGAATTTACCAGATTTATTGGACAAACCTCCAATTGGGTAAAAAGAAGTTGATCCTAATTTGAAATCTTGCATGGTCAAACTGGATAACAAGTTAAGGTTATAATGTAGTGTGAATGACCAAACGTACCACAACAATTTGATAATTTATTAGTGATCAATGAATAACAAAGAATGAGATTACTTAGTAAATAGAGGGTAAGAACATCGCAATGGAAATCACAACCCTAACTTTTAATCCATTGAATTATAAAATAATAACTCTTATTTGTTTGCATTCTACTCATAATTTGAATAATTGAGAACACATATTAAATAATTGTTTCTTTTAAATTGTTCTTTTATCTCTCAAATTGAATTATTTGATAATTAGATTAATCCTTTGGTACGATATCCCCAACAAAAAACTTGAAGAATTCCTAGCAAAAGCTTATTTGAACCTAGCGAGAGGTGACTCCAAGTGAGGAAACGAGGTATGTGCATCACTGTCGCCAAGCGAAACTTGTCACCCACCGAGAGATGTTAGGTTTGGAAGCAAATATAGGAGGTTGTGATGGTGTTGCTCAGGGATGTACTTCAAGATCATGAATTCTTGCATGCTTACAGAACGAGATGATTTAATTGGCCCAATATGATTAAAAGAATTTTGGAAGAAAGTAACATAACTAGTAAGGAGAGAGGGAGAAAATTAGGAAACAAAGAGCGACAAAGCAAAAATGGAGTCAAAGTTTATTTTCTCATTTTCTTCTCAATCTTCTTGTACTTTTTATTTATTTTTTTTGTTCATGACAATGAGTAGCTAAATATTTCTTAGTTGGGGATCATTGTACTGTTAACTCTTCTTTAACTATTGGATCATATAATCGAAGCTTATTTTTCCCATTGTGTGTTCATTTCTATTCTTAATGCTTGTTTTTTGTTTAATAATCGGTTATTTCTCAATCTCCCACTTGGAAGAATTGGAAAAGGATTTCAAGTGAAGAATTTGAGAAGAAAACCGTATCAACATTGTATCTAGGAATGAAATAATGTTTATGCATGTACTATCATTCCCTTATCAATAATCTAACTATTTAATTCATTAATCGGGAAATCAGTTATTTGATTAATATAGTTATGGTTCTTTCATTGAGAACCAATATTTGAATACTTTTTGTGGAAAAAGAGTTTTGAGAGTAACTAAAGATAAACAATTTCATAGTCTGTAAAGCGTTGAACAGGAATTGAGACCCTAACAAGTATCTCTATTGATTTTATCATTATACTTTCCTATTGCTTTAACTTATTTAATCTAATTTTCATTCTTGTAAATATTACTCAAACTTATTCAAATGCTTGTTAAAACCATCAAGTTTGACTTAGGACATTGAGAGCATGATTGGTTTGGTTTTCTTTTTTAGTTTTTGAAAAAAGATTTCAAGAATAGTTTTCAAAAACTATTTTTGGGAAAAAAAGAAAAGAAAAACTTGTTTGGTAAGTTTTATTTAAAAATTGTTTTAAAGATGTAAAAATGGAAAAAAATTGTTCATATTTATTAAAATTTCATTAATGAAAAACAAAAAACAACATCTTCTGATTGTATTTTGAGTTTTCAAAACAAAAATAGAAAACTGAAAAGCAGAACTATTTTTAGTTGTTCTTATTTTTTAGTTTTTAAAAACTAAAAAACTAGAACTTTTCAGAAAATACTACCCAAATGAGTTTTTTAATTTTTAAATATTAAAATACTGAAAACAGTTTTATAAAAATGTTGCCAATATCTCGAATATCTATCAAATCTCCATGGAGATGACATGATCTTAATCATACACTATATATGACTAATGTACTTATCGAATCGTTTCATTATGTTTTTGTTTGTCTTTTATATATTTGATAATATATCTTATAAATATTTTTAAGTGTTATATTCTTGACACTTTTTGTTGCTTCAAATTATTGTCATATTAATACATATATTTTTTTATTTAAAAAAATAGTTTATGTTTGTAGATATTTTACTCTAAAATATTTTATTTATACAAATTATTAAATTTTATTAATATTTTTATTCATATAAAATATTATTTTTATCAATTTTAGAGTAACAAATAATTAAAATTTTGTTCTAAATTATCAGTATTTTCATATATAAATTATTATTTTTTATTATTAATAACTATTTAAAATTTACACCGTGAAATACATGTCACTTTACTAATTAATTATTAAAAGTGATGTAATAATTTTTAAGAAGTTCATTTTATAATATAAATTTTTATTTTATAAACATTTCTTTTATTAGAAAATAAAAATAATTTGCTATAAAGAAAAGGACAACGAAAATATTTTATCTAATAACTTTTGATTTAAAATGAGTTTTTAAACTAAAAAAATATTTTTTATAAACAACTTATATTTAATTTTTTAAACTATATTTTTTTACTTTTAACTTAAAAATAACCTCACGAAATAGAGTCTAAGAATAAGTTCATTTATAGTAAAGGAAAGTAAGGAGAGGAAGATTAAGAAAACCAAAAAACCTACCCTCATATGTTTATTTCTCTTAAAGAGGTTTGGAAATAGAACACTTCTCTTGTCATTTTCAAGTATATCTCCTGCCCTTTGTCTCTTATTCTTTCATTTTGATTTTTTTAGTTATCAAGAAATAATCCTTATTTCTTTTTTATCTTTTTATTTTATATTAAATAAATTATAAATAATATGGAAAAACATGTTTATCTTCACATAATTTTCTTTTTCGTATAAAAAAACCCGACTATAATGACTTGTGGCTATGTAGAATGTGGTTGCTTATAAAAAAATAAAAAAATAAAAAAATAAATAGAATGTGGTTGATTTAGTCAATTTGAAATTTTGATATAATAAATGGTTTTTGTTTGGTAGTTGTTGGCTTTTTAAATCATGTTGGCATCAACAGAAGGTAAGGGTATCAAATTGCGCGTGTGATATATTGATAGCAAAACACTATTATACTTTTAACGTTAATACTATGGTGAAAAAACATAATTTTTAGGTAGGTCTCGTACTTCATTTAATATTTTTTTTTCTTACTTTTAATAATTTTTAACTTGGAGTGTGTACGCTAAAAAGAGTGTGTTGATATGTATATACCTAGAAAAAGTGAAATAAAAAGTATGGTAAATAATAGTATATAAATAAATTTAATAAATTGATTTGTGCTCCATAATTCATTACTAAAGTTACTACTTGATAAAATTAATAATTTCTATGTATAAAAATATAGATAACATAAAATAAAGAATTTGAAATACGAATAATTTCTTTTAAAAAAATATATGTATTAATATAGTAATAGTTTAAACTTTAAAAATTTGTGAAGATAATAAATTAATAAAATAGAGCAATATAATTAGAAGGAATATTTTTAATTTTTATTTAAAAAAATAAAAATAAAATTAAGATAGATTTGATTTCTTTAATATTTTAAATGATATCCAAAACATAGTAATTTTTTTCAATTTAGCAAAATATTGTAAATTTAATATGAATAGTAATTATTCTTTTTTATTTTACTAAAACCATTATTTTACTAAAATGGTTATTTATTAAAAATGATAATAAAAAAATTAAAAAAATATATTTTCAACAAAAAAAATATTAATATCAAGTAACTAAAAATTCATAAAAAATTAAAAATATTGAAAAAATAGAAAAATAAAATTATTAATTAGATACCGACACAGAATGGCCGAGGGACATATAGTTTATAAACACATGTAAAAAATTAATTACATAGTGATACGTGACAAAAGAAAATTGGAAGACTGAAGATATTTATATATTATTGATGAAAAATAATTATCAATTATAAGATAAATATTTAAAATTAAAATTATATATATTACAAAATATTTATTTCATTACTAAATTTTTAGATTTATTCAAATTAAGTTTAGTTAAAAATATTTATCAACTAATTGATAAACTAGTTTAAATAATATAATTATATTTGTTATAAAATATAAGTAATATCATAATATTATAATTTAAATTTATAACATAGATGGGTGACAACTTTTTAATTGGTTGTCTATTTAAAATTAAAAATTGAATAAATTTAATCTATATCATTTTAATATAAGAATTGATAAATTTATGTTTTTGATATTTTTCAAATAGGTACTTTTTTAAAAAGTTGTATATAACAATATTTAATGACAAATTTTTGTTAAAAAATAACAAATTTCTTTATTTAATAATTTTTATTGAGATAATTTTTCATTGCATTTAAATTACTTTTGATAATAATAATATAATTAAGTTTAATAAAATTAAAAATAACTATTTAATAATTTTATTTTTAACCATTATAATTAAATTAACTATTTTTAAATTTAAATATAAATATATAAACTTACTGATGTAATGAATATAACTTAAAGAAAAATAAAAATTTGTGTCACATAACAACATAAAAACAATACATAAAATATTTTTGCCTCTCACACAGTTGTTATAGACAATTTTATAATACTATTCGCTGCTACCAATAAAATGTCGGTGCAAAATTATTGTGACTTGTTATATAGTCTTGCACCCTTTGAATGCCGCCACAGTACGCACTGTTTTTCAATCTTTCACACCATGTTTTCACTTTTCAATATATTAAACTCTGATGCATCAAAATATTTTTAGCTTCTTAAATTCTTCTTTTATGTTTTTAAACATATATTAAATTAATATTTTATATGGTGCATGATAAATACATATATTAATTATGTATAACTATGGTGCATGATAAATATATTATGCATAATTTGTATTTTTTTCACCAAAAAAAACTTATTTGTATATAATTATGTATAATTTATAAATTATAATAAATAAATATTTTTAAATTTATAAATTATAAGACAATTAAAAATCATTTAAAATCATAAATAATACTTTAAGTTTGTATTAAATAATTAAACTGCAAGATAATTAAATTAAAATAAAAAATAGTTAAAAACTCAGGTGTGCAACTAATGGAAAATGATAATTTGAGAGGATGAGACTGAAATCTGTTTTACTATCTATACATAAGTTAGTTGAACAGTTCGTGAATATTTTACTTTTCTTAGTATTTGTATTTAATTTTTATAGATAAAAAAGTGATACTTTTTTTTTTTATGTTTGTGGAAAAATGAAGCACTAGTTAATTATTATGGAACTTAGTCAACTAAATATATGTCTCTATAATTGTTAAAATAGATCTGACCTATTAAAATGGATAATACAGACTTTAAAAAAAAAATTAAATATAAATGAATTTCTTAATTCAATTATGTAAATATACGTAAGTAAGATTAACTCGAATAAAAATATAAATATATAAATTAAAAAATATATATTAATAATATATTGTTAAAAATGCATTAAAATTATATATATATATATATATAATATAATATAATATAATATAATATAATATAATATGTATTTTTGTGTTGTTTTGGATTGAGATTGTATATTGGTGTTATTTTAAACTTTTTTAAGGTGTTGTTTTGAATTTATGTACATGTTGCTTTGAACCGGGTTGGACTTATATTTTGATGTTGTTTTAGACTTATATGAATTCATCATTTATGTATTATGTTAAATTAATTTGTTATTAATAGAGAATGATGTGAATTATTTTGTTTTGTTAGTTTTGAGATTATTTTTTTAGCAATTGTATAAAGCTTTATATATGTATTATACAAAAAGTTTAATTTTTTTAATAGAAGTTTAGATTTTGATTGTTTTTGGTTAAAAATTCAATTTGTCCTAGTGGCCTAATACAAGGCCAAACTGAATTTAGAAAAGAATAGTGCGAAAGAAATATGACCAGGCCAAACTAACTCATTTTATTGCATGAGCATGATAGACAGAATAATTTAAATTGCCCACTTTAGTGTTTCCCTATTTGTCACATAATTGTCTTTAAATTAGACATCCATAACTTATTAGCAACGTGATTGCATTTATATTACTCAATATCTCATGATGAATGAAGGCACCATTGATAAGTAAATTAATAAAGGAATGACAATACATCATCTAATGTGATGATCATATCTTTTATTGGTTTTGGTTTCCTCATGCCATCACTAAAAAAATGTCTTATGATGCATTAACATTGGTGTGTTTCATATCTTCAAGAGATGAACAAGTTTTGATATTTGTATGATATGGGTGTTTTTTGGAAAAAATTGGGTATACAAAAACAAAAGTGACTTTCAATGAAAACTAGTAAAACAAACATGATTCTTAAGGAAGAGTAGTCAAATAAATTGTATATAAGTTATGCTATCCACTAACCTTCTCACTCACACAAACTTCCTTGCTTACATTTACGTTTCATTGTTGTCTCTTAAACTAATCCACAAAGGTGCTTTAGCAACCCTTCAAAAGGGAAAAAATTGATCTTTGTGTTTTTTTTAGTAAAAACACATAAGCTTGAGTGAAGGGTGCATTAAATTGTATTTTTTTTCTATTTTCATATATATACATTGTGACAAAGATAATTAGATGCTTGTAAACTTTGCAATTAAAATTAAGCTTAAATTATATTATTTCATGAAATCCATCAACCTCATTGATGAGGTTTGATGTAATGAGACCTATTTATCATGTAATAAAAAATTGTATTTAATTTTAATTTGTTATCGTTGATTTTTACTTTTCATTATGCGTTTTAGGCTATTGCATGAATTTGTTAATTTAACAATGGATTAGAAAAAACTCTAGACTCAAGAATTGTTAGAAATAATTGGTAGATTATATGCCCTAGGAATAAACTTTAAGATACCAATTATTCTCATACTAACAGAATTAATAGATTAAAATTGCATAGTGTTGAACTAAAATGTCAGTAAAATATTTTTATTTTTTTATTATACTTTATTTTGCATACAAATTATTTGATATTTTGCGTTTTAAAATCTTGTTTTAAAATTACTTTCAATTTTTTGTGCAATATTTCTCAAACCTACTAAACTAATGTTCTAAGACTGAGGCAAGACTATATACACCTGTGGCTATCTTCTCCTCTTCAATACATCATATAATTTTATTTTTTTTTATCGAAACATGTTTAAGTTATCATGTATAATTTTTTCAAATTATAAACAAAATATTTCTAAATATGACAGTAACCCAAACACATGTTAAGTTTTACGTTATAATTGGTGGGAAAAAAAATGACATAAAAAAGTGAAAGAGTTACTTAAATCCTAGGTAAAGGAACCCCATGGTAAACCTTAGCAGCAGCAACAACATTAATAGGCTCAATTACAACATCATTAGCCTAGTATGCAGTGCATGTTAACCTCAACTGGACGAACAAGCTTGGGAGCAACTCAGCAACATTTAGGCATTTGGCTCTCAATAAGCCTTACTCTCACTCTTTTTTTTGTTGTTTCTCTTTGCCTTGCTTTGTGAGCTAAAGTGAGAGTAATACCTACTTAGGTTGTAAATAACAACCATTCACATAATTTATCATCAATGACCATATTTAGAGTCATACCTAAAATCTAACAATGTTAAAAGACAAGTAAATAATAATTTAATAACACCAAATAAAAAAGAATAACACTAGCATAATAGTATTGAAATATAATATTATAAAATTAACAAAATACAAACTAATAAAAAAAATAACATAACACCAAATAAAATATAACAAAAATATAAATGTCAGGTATAAAAAATAACAACTAATAACATTAAAAATTATAATCTTAAAAATAAAAATTATGATAACAAAAAAGTAATATTATAATAATAATAATCTCTCATGTAAAAATATTTCAAAATACAATCGTATAATTTAAATAATTAAAATAATTTATAATATTAAAAATTAGAATTCAAACCAAATGAAAATAAAAAACATGTATGTAGAATGGAACTATGAAAGTACATTTTTGTGGAATCTTTCGATAAAGAAAATGATTTGATAAATTTATATAAATTCTTAAATTTAAACACCATTCTCGCTATTGTATAGATAAAACTAAATATTTTTTAATTATTTTTATTTTGTATGTAAATGTAGCACAATGTTTACAATTATGAGTTTATGACATTACGTTACCATAGAATTTGACAAAAATAAAAAAAAATAAAACATCACCAAAATTTGATAATTTCTTTTATCACCTTTTTATTTGCTATTCACACTCAATTATATATTTATAATTTTTGGCAAAATCTCAAAATCCCGTCACCCTCTTTTATTTTGCACACACTTCTATCTACAACTTTGAAAGAGTACCCTCACTTTTTTCAAACATACATGACAAGGAAGTTTCTAAAAATAAAAGTGAAAAAATATATATGTTCGAAGATGGTAAGAGTGCAAAATGAAGAAGTCAATGTAATTTTTTACAGAGTTGGGTAGAGTCCGTGTGCAGCCATGAAGTTGAGTGATACTCTATTGAAAAACTTAGGATAAAAGAAAGTGAGAGTGTTTTAAAATTTTGCAGGAAATTATAAATATGGAGGGGTGTAAATAAAAAATAAAGGGATCGTAAAAGAAACTGTCCCAAAATTGAATATAACGGTAATTTTAAAGTTTTTGGTGTGGCTTTAGCAAACAAGAGTGTGTTTAAGAAAGCCCGAGAAAAGACTTTATTAAATGGGCTCAGACTAAGTTGAAAGGCCCCAGCTCTTGCAATGTTGGCATCAGAAAAACCCTAAATGATTGACTTTGATAATAATAAGAGTGAGGTATATAAGAGGTTAGGGTTTGGGGTATTTGGGTGCCATTGTCGCTGTTATCATCCGCAGCTGCTCTTATTCGCACCGCAAACAGTGAGCCATGGCCGTCGGAAAGAACAAGCGCATCTCCAAAGGGAAGAAGGGTGGCAAGAAGAAGGCGTCAGTATCTTCCATTTCCATACCCTCTTTTCTGTTTCATTTTCATTTTTGCACTAATTATTAAAATTCAAATATGTGTATGAATGTACAGAGCTGATCCCTTTGCCAAGAAGGATTGGTACGACATCAAGGCTCCTTCTGTTTTTCAAGTAAAAAATGTTGGCAAAACCCTCGTCACTCGTACTCAGGGTACCAAGGTATTACTTCCCGAATATTCAATCGATAATTAGCACTTGTATAGCACCAAGCATTTATAGCTCACTTGTATAGGTTTTCAGATTCAGAATTTTTTTCACATAGCTTGGACTTGTGTGGTGATTAATGGGTTGGATCTATTACAAGTGTATGCTTTTTGTTTTTACTAGGGGATTTTATTTCTCCATGGTTTTCGTACATTTTATCGAATTTCTGTTTTTTTTTTTATTTTTAATTTAATGAGTGAGCTGAGAGAAGTTAATCAAAATGGTAGCTCCCTCCGTCCCTCATTTGGGTTTTTTTGTTCTCTTTAGATCTTTATAAATTAGGATATGGGAAAAGTAAGTATTTTTGTTTAAAGTGCGTGCCCATTGCATATTTGTTCTATTTGGAGAACGGTGTTTTATGAATTCTCTAAGGAGTTGCTGTCGCATTATGGCTGGGGTGTACTTTGATGGTTATGTACATGACTGGGTGTTTCAAATAACAGATTGCTTCTGAAGGACTCAAACATAGAGTGTTTGAGGTCTCATTGGCTGATCTTCAAGGCGATGAAGATCATGCATTCAGGAAGATTAGGTTGAGAGCTGAAGATGTTCAAGGAAAGAATGTGTTGACAAATTTTTGGGTATGATAAGTGGCTGAAGCTTCTTTTGGTCGTAATATTGTCCTGCTTCTTTTTCATCAAATTTGACTTTTTATTATTTGAGTTTGTAGGGAATGGACTTCACAACTGACAAGCTGCGGTCATTGGTGAGGAAATGGCAAACTCTAATTGAAGCCCATGTGGATGTGAAAACAACTGATAATTACACATTGAGGATGTTCTGCATTGGGTTTACCAAGAGAAGAAGTAACCAGGTGAAGAGAACCTGTTACGCACAATCTAGCCAGATCAGACAGGTATATACGCTAATGTTTGTTAGTCAGATTCTACTATCTATCAATCTTTCTAATTTTTAACAGAGAAGCATATGGGTTACATTCAACATGCTATCTGACACGTGTTCCTGATTTCATTTCCCTGTATACAAAGTCCATATATGTTAAGGTTTTAGTGGAGTTGAACTATAATGTATGTTGTAGTTTTCTTCTATAAAATAGCATGTTAGTAATTAATATCACATTCTTAAACTTTCAGATACGTAGGAAGATGAGGGAGATCATGACCAACGAGGCAACATCCTGTGATTTGAAGGAGTTGGTCCGCAAGTTTATTCCTGAGATTATTGGAAAATTGATTGAGAAGGCAACTTCTAGCATTTACCCTTTGCAGAATGTGTTTGTTCGAAAAGTCAAGATCCTTAAAGCTCCTAAGTTTGATCTTGGGAAACTAATGGAGGTGATTTTTCAAATAATTCTTTTAATTTTTCTTGTTGATAATACCTGCTTAAAAGTATTTCATAATTTCCTTTACATGAATAATAAACTTGGTTGTCTAGTGTTTGTTTGGTTTTCCATTAGGAGCAGTGTTATCAATGACTGATGGTGGAACATAGTGGAAGGCTACATGCTGGACATTCCTTCACAAATTATGTATAGCGGTTGGCAGAAAAACTGCTATGCCATGGCGCCATTGTGCCGCCATGGCAGTTATTTAACCACGCTGATTAGGAGATACCTGATATATGTTTATCCAGAAATAACAAATTAGTACCTTTCTAGTTGCATGCTTTGCAATTTTGGGCATTGGAAAACCACTCTTTTAGTTGTTCATACTGATGTCCATTAGAAGATAACCTGATATATGTTTATCCGGAAATAACTGATCAGTACCTTTCTAGTTGCATGCTTTGCAATTTTGTGTATTGGAAAACCAAACACTCTTAGTTGTTCATACTGATGTCCAGTGATCTCAAACCAACAATCTTTTATTAGTTGTGCATGTTACTATGTAAACTTTAACAGACATTTAGAATACGTTGTTTCTTTCTACTATATTCATTCTCTTGTGGAATCCAAAAAATTGTTGACCCTTGTCAATTAACGTTTCCTGCCAATGAATGCTATTTTCAGTTACCCATGATGTTTATAACCTTATAAGCGGATTGGCCTGCGAATGCCTTTGCTGTTTTGCCCTTGTAGGTTCATGGAGATTACTCAGAAGATCTTGGTACAAAGGTAGACAGACCTGCTGATGAAACAATGACAGAGGAACCCACCGAAATTGTTGGAGCTTGATTTAGTGATAATGCATTCAGTTTGTAGGTTTTCTATTCATGTTATCATTGAAAATTAAGTCTAAAACTACTGTCCAGTGTTTGTGTAAGTCGAGTGAATCAGTTTTGTTTTGACAATCAGAAAACGTTTTTGGATCTCAATATATATCTGGGTTTTGTTCAGAACCCAAAATCATATTTACTTGCATTATGACGATATCGACATATTTTATATTGTTCTTATTCTATATTTTTGTTACATTACTGACTTGTTAATTTTGTGTCGTGGTTTCAAATTCATATGCCAATTTATATTGTGTCGTCAGTTGCTTGATTTCGTGATTAATTGGACATCAATATATAACAATTTATTATAACTTAACAAAACTGATTGAGATTAGATTTATGAACTAGGGTGTGAAACTTAACCAACATGGTTTTTGAAATCTTGATTTATTTGAGTTATTAATCTTAATATAAGAGTCAGACCAGTAATTTCTCGGGCAAAAGTTCCGTAGATGATATTCTGCTGAAAAACGATTGATGTGAGAATTAATCGTTAGTTGAAACATTTGTATGATTCTTCCAGGGAAGGTTTGCATATTATGTTTAAGAAATCATAGCTTTTGACTTCAGTGTGTTAATTGTAAAAGAATTAATTTAAGAACATTGTTGCTGGTTTTTCTAGAAATGTTTATTGTTTTTAGCCCCCAAATTAAATTTTTTTATAAAGTCTTTCTTTTAATTATTTAAAAAACTGTTGATGATGTGACAACCATACTTTTGACATAATGATGTGGTAGTGAATTTATTATATCATTTGATGATTTCTAAGAAACATTTTAATAGGAATAAAAAACAAAACAAAAAAAATGAAATTAGGAAAAAAATTTCACATGGCGCTTCATAAATATTTGTTGGCCTTCAGTTTGCAACGACATTATTTAACTGTTTCTTGCTAGGCTTCTTGTTAATTACAATTATTGAGGACTAAATCAAGCTAATAATAAATTACACGTTATTATTGAAATAATTCAATTTTCAGCTTTCTGAAACTATTATTAGTCTTCAAAATAAGCTTATTTATTGGCGAAATATGCAAATTAATAAAAAATCATATGCTGGTTTTGAATGCTAGAGTAGAGATACTGTTCAAATGGTGGTGAACATTTTTCTAACAAATCAACTAGGAGGATCGTTGGAAATAACACTGAACATAACCCTATCTCTACTTTTTCCTTTAATGACCACAAATTTCCTGAGAACTCCCTCCCTTTGAAAACCAGTCTTCTCCAGCACCCTTTGAGAGCCCAAATTTTCCACATCCACTAGAGCTTGAAGTCTCTCCAGTGTGGAAACTCGGTGAATGCAGCTTTAACCAGTTGTTTTACAACGTGTGTTGCAATCCCTTTACCCCAGTATCTTGAGCCTAAAGCGTAACCAAGTTCAGCAGATTTGTGCCTGTTTCTGCCCTGGCCCTCACATGAGAACAATTCAATACACCCAATTGCACGATTGTTGAGGCTAATTGCTCTGAACCATAGATGAAGTTGATTCCTCTTTGCTAGCGTAGGGTTCCCAAGTGCAAGATCTGGTAACTTCTTGATCAGGGCCCACAACGGGAGATCATCAAGACTAATGGGTCGAAGAGCAATTTGGGTTAAATCAACACCCTCTTCTCTGATATTTTTTGTTGCACAAATAGCAGATGATCTTGGCTTGGATGTATCCAACGTTTGGTTATATTTATTACGACCAACTAATGGGAAGAAGCTTTGAGCTGAAATAACCAATTCATAAAGGAATTGGCTTGGAGTAGGGGCCAAGAAAACAAAACAATGCTCTGAAATACACTATTGTTGTTAGCCGCCATTATTGACTAAGAATTAATACTTTTTCTAATTTATTGCATTTGCAGCTTGCCCATGCCAAGACACAGACTCAGACGCCATTGCAATTGTGGATATTGTTCACTTGGGATTGGGACATTAATCCTCAATCCCCTGGACCCTAGTTGCAAATGGGCCTTTTCGGTGAAGCTATTCCTCAAACAAAAAGTAGGGAATTTAAACATAACAAATGTTCCTCAAACCCCAAAATAATTTACACAGCATATAAAAGATGCAACAAAATATTTATTTTATTAGAAAGTTTTTTTTTTAAAATTTAAAAACAAAAAAACTCTTATTAACTTTTAGAAAATAATTATTTAAAAGTATCTTTTTAAAACATATTTTTAATTTAAACATATTGACTCAATGATTTTAGCTAGGTTGTAAATTGCAATATTTATGATATATTTTATTTAAAAATTACCTTTATGAACTAAAAACATTGAGTTAATTTTTTTAATTAAAAATATATCTAAAAATAATTTTTAAATGATTATTTTCTAAAAGTTAATAAAATGCAATTAATGACTTAAAAAAGAATGTTAAAGTAACGGAGAATAAATTTATTGCAATAAATTTATTACAGAATATTTACTGAAAGACAAAAAAAAGTCATGATATCATTTTGTGTGCTAATTGTATTATATATGGTTTAACTTTCATTAATGATTTAAATTTTCTAAAATTTAGATGTTGGACCCAAAATTTTATAAATTTAGATATTATATTCTATATTTTGAAAACGTGACTATAAATTAAAAAATTGATGTCCCTTAATTAAATGATATGTAATGATTAACTTTTAACTCTTTATGGTACATTTGATTAAGAAACATTAGATTTTTTTTTAATTCAAAAGAATAATATCATATTTTCAAAATATAAATATACAATATCTAAATTTTACGAAATATGAGACACCAAGACTAAGCCTTGTTTTATTTTAATTACAATATGATTTGTAAAATATAGACAAATGTTGCCTATAAAATTATGGATTAGAAATATTTCTAGTTCAACTTAGTCTTGTGTACAGTCAACATAAGTTAGACGGACGAAGCTTAATTTTGCAGTCTTTTCTTACTTATGAAAGTTCTCATTTTGAACATTTTCTATTGCACTATCCTCAAATCCCCTAATAAAATGTTTCATACTTATTGAGAGGAATACAAGAGGTTTTGCTTTGGGAAAGTATAAAATTTTATTGATTTTTAATTGATTTTGGAAGATATTAACAATATGTAAATTCATTATCTTTGTTTAAGAGAGAGTCAAGAGCACTAAAAAAGATTGATATTCAAATTTGAGAGTCCAAAATAGATGTTATGGCTGACGGTCATTGTGGATATCATGCAATTGGTAGTCTGATGGGTTTGTGTGAGGATTCGCAGGCTATTGTTCGTCAACAGATTTATAGAGAAATAGGAACATGGTGCTCTGAGTACATAACTATATTTGACAATGACGATCGATTTCAAATTTTACGGAATTCATTACTTATTGATGATCGACGCATGGTATGAATTTATATTATCATCAGTAAAAATTATGTTTTTTTAACATAAGCATTTGTTAATAGTATATAATTATTATTTTTTTGCAAGCCAGTGTTGACAAATTGATAACTTTACCTGACATGGGATATGTCATTTCCACTCGCTATAATGTTGTTTTGATTTCTTGATCTCTAAAGCAATGTATGACACTTTTTTCGTTAAGAAGTAGTTCTCTCGCTGATACGTCAAGTCATCGAGTCATTTGCATAGCTCATGTGAATGGGAACCACTTTGTTAAGGTATAACACATGTGTTTTTACATTACTCAACCCTAAATATACAACATTCTATATGTAATTAATTTAAATTATTTTATTATGTTTGTTTGTAGGTCTTCTTAAAGAATCAATGTTCAATTCCAGATGTGGTTATTTTGTTGAAAACATATTCTTATCCGATCGCACATGAATGGTTGACGTATTACAGTAGTCGCATTCAATAGTTTTCATAATTGTTATATGTTACGCGACAATACGTTAGTTTAGATGATGATTAACTTTGTATACATAAGATAAAGTACTATGGATATATAGTAATTATAATTTATTTGTAAAGAACATATAATGTCTTGTTGAACAATAACATCACATTATGTTAAAAAAAAAAGACATTCATAGCTGACAACGTGCTAGTGCTTGAAGCTGTTAGATTTCTTCCCAAATTGGTGTTTCTTGTGGTATCATGTGAAGGTCAATCATATGTTGTAGATGTGTAACCATCTCATGTGCAAAGCCCTGAAACGATTATCAATTAACAAAAAATTAACAGCTACTAAAGTAACGTGAATGCAACATATTTCAAAATTTATATTAAATTAAACTTCATCAACAACAGGTCGACTACTGCTTGATCCTATATGATGACTCATTTTGTTGGCGATTCTGGAACCACCTAGGGTTAATTTCAGATGGTGGACAAACATATATTATGCAAAGTCAAGCCACCATAACATCCCCATACACTAAATGTTATGCAAAGTCAAGCCACCGCTTGTTCGTTTCTTTAGTTGTGATTGTTTGCATCCTAAAAAATGCAAGATCTATGAGAATTCTTTAAACAATCTTAAGTTGACGAAAAACCCGTTCAGGGAGACACAATTGTGTATATTCACCGGCCCGAATCCAGTAAGAGAACATGCTAATAAGTTGAAATTCAAATGTATTTCTCTGTTCATCATACAGTGACCATATAACAACCTCAGATGTTAGCTGATCCACCTATTGCCTATATTCAAGGGTTGATGGTCTACGTTTAGTAACATTCCAATGCAATGTACGAGGATTCACTTGATCGAATCCAATGGCTGCTGATCTTGCTCCAATAATTGAAAAGTGTTCGTAGACCCAAGCTTGCATAAAACATTAACATACTCATATCAATTATATATAATGCATGAAAAATTGTATAAAAACACCGCATGTTATAAAAAGTACTAACCAGAAATCAAAGTCACGTAACATGCACATTGTCTAGTATCGATTTAACTTGCCTCATCAAGATCATGATACAAGTCAATATAACTGCACCCCAGAAAATTATAGATGTGTCTTAAAGGTCACTAAACAACATCAGATACGTTACGCAGACAGATGTGTTGCTCTTATATACAAATATGGTGCACCCAACAAGATGTAACATATCAAGCAACCTGCTCCTAATTGCTGGTTGAACATCTTTATTGATACACCTCTCTTGGCCAAGACAGACGTATGGACCCGCATCTACAAGTGATAACCTCGTTAAAGACTTCCTCCAATGATACGCCTAACAAGTCCATCAAAACGGGAATTGTCATTTCCATGTTCAGGTAATCGTAGTTGCAAAACACACCCATCACCGATAGATGCAACAAGCATGATACATCATCAAATGTGATGGTCATCTCCCCGATAGGTAGATGAAAACTAGATGTTTTCTTGTGTCATCTCTCAACAAAACCACAAATAAGGGTTGAGTGATTGCCATATTCTAGAATTCTAACGTGAGGTTCTCTAACCATCCGTACTTTCCGTCTGTGTGCTATGCATTTAAAGTCAACACGAACCTACAAAAACACATTAAACTATTAATTATACTAACACATAATTAAGTAATTAAATAACTATGTTAAAAATAATATATTCAGTACACTAAAAATTAATTAAATTACCGTACTAAAAAAAAGAAATTTAAAAAATTAAATTACTATATGAATAGACTACATGTAATGAACTGCACAAACCACATATTTAATTAAATTACTATATGAATATACTACACATAAATAAAAAATAAAAAATTAAATTACTACAATAAAAATTTAATAAATTAAATACATGAATATACTATATATATCCTAAACTACAAAAACCAAATATTTAACTAACTAAGTATACTAAATTTGAATTAAATAAATTAATATAATAAAAATATAATTATTATAATAAAAATTTAATAAATTAAATATCGTATACTTACTTCGCCATTTCATATGTGATGTGCTACATGATCAGCATATGATACTAAAAGAGTAGTATCTTCTGGTCCTCTTGATAGCCCATTCTGAAGGGATCTTCGTACACAATAGGTTGGTCTTCAATCCCATCATTTTGTGTTGGCATTGGCCTTCTACCTATAGACGGAGTCGGTCGTACACATTCATTATTGACATGAAGATTATAAATAGTTCCACGTGTCCTAGGCATATATGTAAAAATATTATAAACAATATAAACAATTAAATAAAATAACATTTTTGTGGTAAAAAACATATTAAACGATTAACGAAAAAAAAACGAACACTAAAAAATTTTCAATTGAAAACCAATGAAACTAACACCATACATCTTTTAAATTTTAAGTATCTTAAACAATAACATTAATTAAAATTTTAAATAAATTTAACTCTAAAATCATAATTTTTTTAACATATTTAAAATAATACTTATTTCAAATTTTAATTTTAAAATTTGAAATTTGAAAATATTGTTTTATTTTAAATTTTAAATTTAAACCCTAAAATAAATATTGTTTTAATTATTGGTATAAATTTCAAATTTAAAATTTCAACGTCCAAATTTCAAATTTAAAATTTCAACTTTTAATTTTAAATATTTATTATAATATATTTCTCTCAATTGCTAATGTGACGAGTTCAATCAAATTGCAAATTTAAAATTTCAAATTTTCTTCAAATTTCAAATTTAAAATTTCAACTTTCAATTTTAAATATTTATTATAACATAATTCTCGCTAATTTATAAGAGTTCAAATTTTAAATATTTATTATAAGCTAATTTCTAAGACTTCAAATTTGAAATTTAAAATTTCAACTTTCAATTTTAAATATTTATTATAACATAATTCTTGTTAATTTTTAAGAATTCGAATTTCAAATTTAATATTTCAATTTTAAATATTTATTATAACATATTTCTCTCAATTTCTAAGACTTCAAATTTTTAAATTTCATGTTTTAATTTTAATATATTTATTATAACATGTTTTTAAAAATTAAAAATTAAGATAAATAATACATGAAAGAAACTTAGATATTTTTTAATCAAATTTAAACTTTCACTTTACTAACTTTTTATTTCACTTATAAAAAGTGAACACTACTAATTTATAAATTCTAATACTTTTAATATATAATATAATGTAAAAATAAAAAACAACCATTTAGTATATAATAATATAAAATAAAAATCAAATCTATTGTAAAATAAAAAATCATAAAATAAAAAAATGTAAACCCTAAACTAAAAACAGCAAGAAAAAATAAACCTGACAACTAGAAGTGAATAAATTTTTATTTTATAAGTGAATAAAACTTAGATTTTTTACACTAATAATTTATAAATTCTTAGTATATAATACATAATATAAAATAAAAAACAGTTAATTATGCATATTATATAATGTAATATAAGAATTAGATCTACTATAAAATAAAACGTCTTAAAATAAAAAATGTATACGTAAATAGAAAACTATAAAATAAAGAATGTATACGTGACTAAAAAACTTAGAAAAACTATAAAATAAAAAATTATAAATGAATAAAAAATCATAAAATAAAAAATTATACGTGAATAAAATGTTGAAATTAATTGTGGATTAGTATCACTCAATATCTAATTATTATTAACCGACAATATTAGATATGATCATAATATCAATATGGTTATTTATCTTTAAGCGTCAATATCTTAAAATATCAATATGGTTATTTTAACTGGGATTACAGTGAGATTGACTCTGTGATGCGTTAGGTCAATCAGATAAAAAGCCTAATTAAGAGAGGTCCCTGACTACCCTGAGGGGTTATAAATTTGCCATCCCATTAAGCAAATTTACACATCAGAATTGTTCTCTACAATAACCCCTCAGAAGGTAGCCAGAAGAACCTCTAGAGTTCTGTTCAATAGTGCTCATGGATATGAATGCCAATTCAGGTACACATTCATTTTCATTCTATTAATTCAATAGCATGATTGACATACTATAATTTGTGTCTAGTACAGTATAATTCAAAAACTACTTTATGATTTCATCAATTGGTATCAGAGCATACTAGATACATTTTATGGTTGTCAATTGAACAAACCCTATTTTTTCAACATTAACATACATGCGTTTTTGAGAGAGGGAAAAAGACTGAATGATACCTGAGCGGTTACGCGGCGGCATTCGAGTCGTCCGCCGGCAGCCGCGTCGCCTGCCGGGACCGGCGAACCTCCCGGTGGTCCCGACCCTGCCGCGCCGCACGATCGGAGATCGCGTCTTGAACGGACTGCCAGATCGCGGCGGAGATCGGGTCTCGCGCGCCCAGATCGCGGCGGAGATCGCGCCTCGCGCGCCCAAGTCGCGGTGGAGATCGTTTCGACCGCCGCTTTCCGATCTGAAGCAGAGAGGGGCGGAGATCGGAGATCGGCCCAGATCGCGTTGCGGCGGAGATCGCGTTTCGGCCGCCCGCTCCAGCGGCTCTTCGTCGCGTTTCGACCGCCCAGATCCCGTCCGATCTTGGGGCTTTCGGCGCCTTCAGCGCCGTCTGTTCCAGCGGCTCTCCGTCGCCTTCGAGCAGTTCAACCGCCGCGCTTCGTATCGTCCAGATCCCGTCGGATCTTGAGGCTTCGGCGCTGCTCCACCGGCGCTCCAGAATCGAAGCCGCTGCTCCACCGACGGACTCGCGTTTTCAGCGCCGAACCAGATCGCAGCGGAGATCGCACCGACCGTCCGAATCTGCGTCTCCGCCGTTTCTGGATCTGCGTCTCCGCCGTTTCCGGATCTGCATCTCCTGCCCATTTCCGTTTCGTAACCGCACGAAACATCAATTTTTTTTTTCTTAAAATTATTAAATAAATAATTTTTTTTGAAATTTCATAATTTTGAAATTTATTTAATTTTTTGAGATGTAATTTCGAATTAATTTTAGCATATTACTCTCAAATTTTTTTTTAATATTGAATTATTACTTATAATATGATTTTTCTGTTAATTTGCATTGTGATGACCTATCTATCATGGGCATGTTTGTCATATTTTAAGATAATTAAAATCATATGAAATAAAGCATGATTTATGCTATTAATTTACATAATTGTAATTTCACCTATCGTGGATGCATTTGTGTAAATTTATGAATAAATATTAATTCATTATATTAGTGATAATTATACCCTATCGGTGTGTTGTTATTAGTATAATTTGTTGTTGTACAATACATTTCTCTTTACTTATGTTAATGTTTTTTGGTACCCTATCGGTGCTAGGATTTATTAATTTAAGTTATAATGTATTGTAATTTGCTTAGGGATTTATTTTAAGCTGAACTTTTAAATCATTTTTTTTTCTCCTTATTGTGATGTTCAGTTTTCTTCCCTAATTCCGTCAAAACTCTAAACGGAACCAATTATGAGGACTGGAAAGAATCATTAGATCTCTACCTGACCATTGGCAATCTGGATTTAGCATTGAGGACGACGAGGCCTGCGCCTCTTACAGATGAGTCTTCTGAAGCTCAGCGAATTTCTCATGAGAAATGGGAACACTCTAACAGAGTGTGCCTGAAGGTGATTAAATTCACCATGGAGAAATCTATTAGACAGAGCATTCCAGATCTTGATGATGCCAGTGCTTTTCTCAAAGCAGTCGGTGAAAAATTCACAACTTTTGATAAGGCACAGAAAAGCCAATATCTTTCCTTATTTGAAAAGACCAAATATGATGGTGTCAGCGGTGTACGTGAACACATTATGAAGTTAATACATTTCTATAATAAGCTGAAGTCTCTCAAGGTCGAGGTTGGCGAAGACACTTTAATTTATCGCATCTTGGAATCTCTGCCTTCTCAGTTTGACATCATGAAGACTTCATATAACATTCAAAAGCATGACTATGGAGTGGATGAATTGATTGCAATAATCACCCAAGAGGAGGAGTCAATGAAGAAAAATAAGCCTAATAGCATTCAGTTCGTTGCTTCTAGTTCAGGTGCTAAAGGTGCTAACAGGTATAAAGGAAAGAAGAAAAAGGGTACAGAGAAAGCAGAACGACATTTAGAACCCAAGAAGAAATTCTTTAAAGGTTCTTGCAAGTATTGTAAGAAACGTGGTCACAAGGTGGAAGATTGCTTTATCCTGAAAAAGAAAGAGGAGAAGCGAGGTAATCTGCTAGCACTAACTTGCTTTGAATCTAATATGGTTGATGTTCCTCCAAATTCCTGGTGGTTAGACTCAGGGGCTACTATTCATGTTGTGAATTCTTTACAGGGGTTCACAAGCCTGAGGAAACCAAGTGATGTTGAGACGAAGATTGTTATGGGAGATGGAGCTGGAGTACCCGTTGCTGACATTGGAGTCGTCTCTTTATGTTTATCCTCTGGACATACTTTATTATTACATGATGCTGTTTATGTCCCTTCCATGAGAAGGAATTTGATATCAATTTCTGTTTTAGACAAATGTGGATACAACTTTCATTTTGGTGATGGAAAATTGGTAATTTATTATAATTCAACTGTTGTTGGTTCAGGAGTTTTGCATGACAGACTTTACATGTTAAACGTAACTGATATGTCAGTTAACTCCATTAGTGGGAGTAAACGTAACAGGATTGATGAATCTTCCTCTATGCTATGGCATAGACGTTTGGGGCATATTTCTAGGCCTCGAATTGAAAGACTCATAAAAGAAGGGATTCTGCATGATCTTGACTTCTCAGATTATGACACTTGTGTCGATTGCATCAAGGGGAAGTTCACTGCCAAAACCAGGAATAAAAGTTCAAACAGATGTGACGATGTGCTACAATTAATTCACACAGACATATGTGGACCTATTACACCTACTGCTATGGGTGGATATAGGTATTTTATTACCTTCATAGATGACTTCTCCAGACATGGATGGGTATATCTTCTTCAGGATAAAGCAAGCTCTCTTGAAGCCTTCAAAACCTTTAAAGCCTTTGTTGAGCTGAAAACAGAGAAGAAAGTTAAGTGTGTAAGGTCTGATAGAGGAGGAGAATATTATGGTCGTTATGACGAGACAGGAAGAAATCTAGGTCCATTTGCTCGATTCCTTGATGAATACGGAATTGAAGCTCAATACACCATGCCTGGAACTCCTGAACAAAATGGCGTTGCTGAGAGACGAAATCGAACACTCATGGACATGGTGAGATGTATGTTATCACATTCATCTCTGCCAGAATTTCTTTGGGGAGATGCCTTGCGAACTGCTATGTACATTCTTAATCAGGTACCTAGCAAATCTGTGCCCAAAACTCCTTTTGAGCTAATGACTGGTAGAAAGCCGAGTTTGAGACATTTCCATGTATGGGGTTGTAAGGCAGAAGTAAGACCTTATAACCCTAAACAAAAGAAACTTGATCTCAAAACTATTAGCGGTAATTTCATTGGCTATTGCATCGGTTCAAGAGGATGCAGATTTTATTGTCCTTCTCACTCTACACGAGTTATTGAATTTGACCGAGCAGTTTTCTTTGAGGACGATTTGGACAGTGGGAGTTACACACCTCGAATGATGACCTTCAGAGAAGATCGAACCATGCTTCCATTACCATCTTATTCTCTTCCTACAGACATCTCAATCCCAATGGTTCACACAGATGAACAAATTGTTGAGAGGCATGTTGATGAACCACAACTCAATGATCAACAACATGATCAACAACTTGATGATGTTGATGTGGCTCCATTAAGATGATCTCAGAGAATACGCCGACCTTCTATACCAAATGACTATGTTGTATACCTTCAGGAGCACGAATATGATCCACATGATGATGACGATCCCATTACATATCAGGAAGCACTTTCTAGTTCTCATGCTTCTGACTGGCTAAAAGCTATGCATGATGAATTGTCTTCCATGTCTCATAATAATGTTTGGGATCTTGTGGACTTACCAGCAGGTTGTAAGCCTGTTGGATCTAAATGGGTCTTTAAGACAAAACGTACTCCAGATGGAAAGGTTGATAGGTATAAGGCTCGATTGGTGGCTAAAGGTTATAGTCAACGGGAAGGCGTTGACTACAAAGAAACCTTTTCACCAGTTTCAACGAAGGACGCACTCCGAGTTGTCATGGCTTTAGTTGCTCATTTTGACCTAGAGCTACACCAGATGGATGTAAAGACAGCTTTTCTGAATGGCGATCTTGCTGAAGATGTCTACATGGTTCAACCTGATGGTTTTGTTGAAGCAGGCAATGAGCATTTGGTGTGTAAACTTAAAAGGTCCATTTATGGACTGAAACAAGCATCTAGGCAATGGTATTTAAAATTCGACCAGGTTGTCACTACTTACAATTTCAAGGAAAATGTTGCAGACCAGTGCATTTACTTGAAGACTAGTGGGAGTGATTTCATCATTCTCGTATTATATGTCGATGACATTCTCCTTGCTAGTAGTTGTATGAACCTATTGGTTGAGACAAAATCAATGTTGTGCAGACATTTTGATATGAAAGACCTTGGTGAAGCTTCTGTTGTTCTAGGCATCCAAATTATTCGTGATAGGTCACATGGCATAGTTGGATTGTCTCAAAAGGGATATATCGAGAAGATTCTCAAGAAGTTCAACATGAATGCTTGCTCCCCATGTGCTGCACCTGTGCAACGTGGTGACAAATTATCTAACAAACAATGTCCTCATAATGATGAAGAAGTGGATGCTATGAAGAAAATTCCATATGCTTCCGCTGTTGGCAGTTTGATGTATGCTCAAGTCTGTACTCGTCCTGACATTGCTTTCATCGTCAATGCCTTAGGCAGATACTTGAGCGACCCAGGTTTGGGTCATTGGAAAGCCGTTAAAAGGGTCATGCGATATTTACAGGGAAATAAGGATCATATGTTGACTTTTATGAAGTCTGATCAACTTCAAGTCACTGGCTATTCTGATTCTGATTTTGCGGGTTGCCCTGATGATCGTAGATCTACTTCTGGCTTTATTTTTATGATGGCAGGAGGAGCTATCTCTTGGAAGAGCGTTAAACAGTCTCTTACAGCTACCTCTACCATGGAAGCAGAGTATGTTGCTTGTTTTGAGGCCACTCGCCAGGCCATGTGGCTTAAGAAATTGATATCTGACTTTCACATAGTTGAAAGCATTTCCAGGCCACTTGTGATTTACTGTGACAATACTGCTGCTGTGAGTTTCTCTCGAAACAACAAAAGCTCTACTTGTTCAAAGCATTTTGATATCAAGTATCAATTTGTTAGAGAGCAAATTCAAAGTTTTCACACTCGGATTGAAAACATTGATTCTGAGGAGATGTTAGCAGATCCACTGACTAAGGCCTTAACTGTTGGAATTTTTCTTATTCATGTAACTCACATGGGTTTAGTCAAGGCTTTTGATGTATTAAGTTAGTGGGAGTCTGATTCTCTATTTTCTTTAAGAGACATGCTCTAGTTGACATCATTTTGTTCATGTTTCTTATTAGCATTTTATTTATGCTTGGACTATTGTAGTGTCATTTATGGGACTGCATTATGCCATACATCTATGAAAAATATTAGTTACATGCAATTGATTAATATCCCTATCGGATATTTATTTTGTTGCTCATATTTTTCATATTGTTAATTAATATATGATATATCGGCAATTGTCGTTTTAGCTTAATGATTTGTATGTTGATTATTGATTGACACTATCCAAGTGGGAGAATGTTGAAATTAATTGTGGATTAGTATCACTCAATATCTAATTATCATTAACCGACAATATTAGATATGATCATAATATCAATATGGTTATTTATCTTTAACCGTCAATATCTTAAAATATCAATATGGTTATTTTAACTGGGATTACAGTGAGATTGACTCTGTGATGGGTTAGGTCAATCAGATAAAAAGCCCAATTAAGAGAGGTCCCTGACTACCCTGAGGGGTTATAAATTTGCCATCCCATTAAGCAAATTTACACATCAGAATTGTTCTCTACAATAACCCCTCAGAAGGTAGCCAGAAGAACCTCTAGAGTTCTGTTCAATAGTGCTCATGGATATGAATGCCAATTCAGGTACACATTCATTTTCATTCTATTAATTCAATAGCATGATTGACATACTATAATTTGTGTCTAGTACAGTATAATTCAAAAACTACTTTATGATTTCATCATAAAAAACTTAGAAAAACTATAACATAAAAAATCATAAAATAAAAAATGTATACGTGAATAAAAAATGTATGTCAAACTTGGTTTGGTTATTAGGAGGAAAGCCTTCTTAGTTGGCGATTGCTGAGAGGGAGTGTCATAGTGGGTTGGCTTGGCATGGCAACGGTGGCAAGGGGGCGAAGTTGGTGGTGGCTAGAGAGAAAAGAGGACATGAAGATGAAAAAATGAAGAAGAAAGAAAGAGTAGATGAAAGAAAGCAGAAATAAGTGTATAAGAAGAAGAAGAGAAGAATTTAAAGATGAGGTTAGGTTTAGAAGGATATAATAAGTATTTAAAAAAATTAAAAAAAATAAGGTGTGAAATAAAAAAAGAATAAATGATAAATAAAAAACCGTAATATAATTACTTCCCCCCAACATTTAATTCCTATACTTTGCAACTCATTGGAATTTCTAGAGATTTCAACTTTCAAGCTTCCAAATTTACATTCACACTCCCATCATGATTGGTTAATATGTATACCTTCCTTGCCCACCATTCTCAATTTCAATGTCTCCTCACTTAGAGCATTCAATATGGGGAAGCATTAAATTCCAATTCCACTTCCGCATGGCAACGTTAGGCCTTCCAATTTTAGTCTTCAATATATTTTTAAATTTTTTTTTACATACTATCATTCATTGAATCTTTTGAAAGTATCTTTTATCATAATTTTAATTATTTGATATATGTAATTTTCAAAATTATTTTGTACCATGTTTTTGAACTTAAACTTCTTTTTGTATTTTTTATCTGATTTTCACTCTTTAAACTTTGACAGAGTGTTTGGATGTTTTCCTATTTTTAAAAATACAAATTTTTAAAGCCATTTGAATTTTATTTGTTAGCATTTTAGTTTCTAATACAAATGTTTTCATTTTTTTAACTTTCTTCATATTATTAAACATTAAATTTTTTAAATTGTCTCTTCTTATATTTTAATTTTTTTTTCATACTTGAAATTTTGAAAATTATATTTTCTCAAATTTTTGAACTTCAACTTTTTTACCTTTTTTATATCTTATTTTCACTTTTTTAACCTTCATTTAACTTTTTAACTTTTATCATATTTTCAATCTTTTCCCATTTTTAAACATAACCTTTTGTTAAAGACAGTTGAATTTTATATTTTAATTTTTAATATATTAAACTTCAATTTTAAAAAAAAAATCATGATCTTTAACTTTATTTTTTTACTATTTTAACCCCTTTTTTTAAGCGAAACAATTTATTAAACCTGAAAAGTTAAGCTCAAGCGCAAGATGTGTGTGCCAAACACATTACACTAACAATATACATCCATATAAAAAAGTTATAAGACATATAATACATAGGATTCATAACCCATTCAGCATAAGAATATAGCATGACACCAATCCCAAGTTTTCAGTTGAGCTACTTGAACTATATTATTTGAATTTATATTTTTTCTAAGCATGATACCAATCCCAAGTTTTCAGTTGAAGACCTCACATTTCATTCACTTGAACAACTTGAACTATATTATTTTACTTTCTATCTTGTGATTTATAACCCATTCATGACACCAATCCTAAAGCTCTAACCCATACAACATATAGGATTCATAACTTATTCATACCCTTTTTTTTAAACATAAATATTTTTCAAATACATTTGAATTTATATTTTCACATTTTAGTTTCTAACATTTATTTTTTCTTTTGTTTTCATACTCATTTTCACTCTTTTAACCTTCATTTAATTTTTTAAATATAACATATTTTTAATATTTTCCTATTTTTAAAAATAATTTTTTTTAAAGTCATTTAAATTTTAATTATGAACATTTTAGTTTCTGATACAAATCTTTTCATTTTTTAAGGCCCCAGGGTGATTTTTGGTTTTTAGCTTTGAAATTTCTAAAAAAAAAAATACTAGTTGAAGGTAGTGATTGAGATAGTCGTTGAAGGTTCAGTTATTGGCGTTCGAAGGTGATGGTTGGTGACTAGTGATCGAAGGTAGTGGTTGGTGATTGGTGGTTGGAGGTAGCGATTGGGTGACTGGTAATCGAGGGTGGCAATCGGTAATCGCTAGTCGAACGTAGCTGTCAGTGACCGCTGATTAGAGGTGGCAGCTAGTGATCGCTAGTCGGAGGTGGTGGTTGGTGACCGTCGGTTAGAGGTGATGACCGGTGACCGCCGGTCGGAGGTGGTGGCTAGTGACCACCGATCTAAGGTGGCGGTTGGTGACTGTCGGTCGGAGGTGGCGGCCAGTGACCACCGATCGAAGGTGGTGGCTGGTGAGTGTCGGTCGAAGGTGACAGCCGGTGACCGTCGGTTGAAGGTGGCGATCAGTGATCACCAGTTCGAGGTGGCGATCAGTGACTGTTGGTCGAAGGTGGCGATCAGTGACCGCTAGTTCGAGGTGGCGATCAATGACTGCTGGTCGAAGGTAGGGGCTAGTGACCGCCAGTCAGAAGTGGCGGCCGATAACTGTCGGACAAAGGTGACGGTCGGTGACTTTTGGTCAAAGGTGGAGCTCGGTGACCGTCAAGGTAATGGTCAATGGTGACAAGTGACATCAAGTAAAGAACTTAAATAAAAACAAAAACAGAAATATAAAAACCACATTTTATTGTTTTTAAAATTGAGTGAAAATTGTTTCAAAAATGAGTAAAAAATCAAAACAGAACCATTTTTGGCAAACATGTTTCTGTTTTCAAAATACATTTCAAAACCAAAATCCAAAAACTCAGAACCACCCTGAACGGGACTTAAAATTTTTTCCCGTATTATTAAACGTTAAATTTTTCAAATTGTCTTTTCTCATATTTTAAATTTATTTCATACTTGAAAATTTTCAAATCCTCTTTTCCTATGTTTTTTAACATAAAATTTTTCACATATTTTATATATTTTATTCTCACTCTTTTAACCTTTGGTTAACTTTCAAAGTGTTATCATATTTTCAATTTTTCCTATTTTTAAATATATTAAATTTTGTTTAAAATAATTGAATTTTATATTTTAACATTTTAATTGCTGACATTTATTTATTCAAAATTTTTATTTTTTAATATCATTAAAGTTCAAATTTTAAAAATTATTTTTTAATGATTTTAACATAAACTTATTTTTGACTATTTTAACAATTTTTAACGTAAAATATTTTTCAAAGACATTTGAATTTATATTTTCACTTTCTAACATTTATTTGTTAGCATTATTAAACTTTAGTTTTTTAAATAATTTTTGCAGTAAACAACTTTTGCAACTATATGTATTTTGTTTCAGAATTGGAATCAAAATCTATAGAAAAAACTTTACCCGATGAACATTGAGTTTTGGCCATACAAGATAAACTACATGAATTCAGAAGAAACTATATGTGGATCTTGAACCGAATGAGTTTTTTGAAACAAAATTGATGAAAATGGTTTTATTAGGAAAAACAAAACTCATTTAGTAGCCAAAGGATATAATCAAGAAGAAGGAATTGATTTTGATGAAACTTATGCCCTAGTTGCAAGACTTAAGGCTATTAGACTTCTTCTAACTTTTGCTTCTTTTATGTATTTTAAGTTATACCAAATAGACATGAAAAATACTTTTTAAATGGTTTTATAAAAAAAGATGTTTATGTTTCTCAACCCCTTGGATTTGTGGATCATGAACTTAAAAAGATACTTTATGGACTCAAGCAAACCCCTAGGTCTTGGTATAAGAATCTATCCAATTTTCTCCTTGATCAAAAGTTCATAAGAGGAGAAGTTAACACTACACTCTTTATTTAAAGATCTAAATCTGATGTTTTATTAGTGCAAATTTATGTTGATGATATTGTACTTAGAACCAATAATGATGTTCTATGCAAGGATTTGTTAAGACTATGTAGGAAGAATTTGAGATATGTATGATGATGGGTGAGTTGACCTACCTTTTAGGATTGCAGGTCAAATAATTAAAGAATGGAACTTTCATAAGCCAAACAAAATATTGCAACGAAGTTCTAAAGAAATTTGGCATGAACAACTAAAACAAATCAATCACTCCAATGTCTACATCATTCTACCTAAATCTAGATGAAAAAGGTAAAGGTGTATGTGAAACTAATTATAGATGAATGATTGGTTCATTAATTTATCTAACCCCTAGTTGACCGATTATTATGCATAGTGTGTGTGTCTGTGCAAGATTTTAGGGAAGGCCAAAGGAATCACATTTAATTATAGTGAAGAGAATCCTGAAATATCTAAGAGGCACTTTAAGATTTGGACCTTGGTACCTGATACATAAAATATGACTACTTAAGGACAGGCATACCCTTCGCAGTAGTAACAGTGAACCTAAGTTCGGATATCATACTCAAAAGACCAGATCTAGTTCTTAAATAAATCAATTATGGGACTATAGTAATAGTATAGAAAAACAAAGATGCAGTGTAGTATTTATGTGCTTAATAGATCGGACTTAGAACAGTAGAAAACATGAAGAGAGTAATAAGTTTGGAATTCAATGGATTAAGACCTAAGGTTGTGATTTAACTACAATGTTTTTACTCGTATTTACTAAGCAATCTCATTCTCTACTATTATTTGATCACCAATATTTTACCTAAATTATTGTAGTGTGCTTGGTCATTCATATCACACTATAACCTTAACTTGTTATCTAGTTTGGCCTTGCAAGACTCCAAATTAGGATAAGTTTCCTTATTAATCATTTGGATGTTTACCCAATAAATTTGGTCAATTGTATTGGAACAAACCCAATTGATTCAAAGTTCAATCATTCAAATATCAATGGTAATGAATATTCAAACAATTAAGATATTAACAAATAAAATAGTGAAATGATTTAATCACCGAATGACATTGAATAATAATGTAAAGTACAAGGAGGAATCATAAAGAGTTTACATCACAACCCGAGAAAAAAGGAATTAGCCTATGGGTAATGAAAAAGCAAACATCCCATGAATTACACGATGCATCAATGATAAAAGAAAGAATTACTAATACGGAACACTGTGAATTGACTCAATCCAAAACTTCTTTTTCATTCCTCACCTCTAGGTCACAAATATGATTCTTCATCCGAGTCAAAGTGAGTTTCCCATTTTGTCTCTCATCTTTTGGTATTTATAGAAAGAGTTTGAGCTTTTTAGTATGGTTGTACTTCTTCAATAATTACTCTAAAAAGACCCAATTTTGCCCCTTTTTTCTTCCTGTTTCTAAAGGGACAATAAAAACTAAAAAAAGTGAGTTTTTCCAATAAATGTTCAATTCTTTCCTTACAAACAAATATTAAACATGATAAAAGTAGGGTAAAAAATTGGTTTATCAGTACCACAATGGAGCATCGCTAAGCTTAGTTAGATACTCTGACTCAGACAATGTTAACTGTAAAGTTGATATAAAAAGTACAAGCAGCACATGTCATGGAACCCAAAGAAGCAAGCATGTGTGGCACTATCCACTACTAAGGCTAAATATATAGAAAAAGGTAGTTGTTGTGCTCAAATCCTAAGGATGAAACAACAACTTGAAGATTATGGTATATTCCTTGGCCATATTCCTCTTAGGTGTGATAATACTAATGCTATTAACCTAGCTAAGAATCCAATAATGCATTCTAGAACTAGGTGCATTAAAATTTGACAACATTTCATTAGAGATTATACACTTAAAGGAAATTATGAAATAGAATTCGTAGATACAACTAATCAACTAGCTGATATCTTTACAAAACCATTAGCTAAGGATAAGTTTTCACAATTCAAAATGAATTGGGCATATTGATGAAGCATATGTTGGTTAATGCTTAATTTACCTAATTCTTGCCTATGTCTCTATGAATGATTGCTTATAATGATCTATTTATGTGTGGATTGATAATGAGCTTTGAAGTTTTATTGGAATGTATTAGTTACTTGATGAGTTATGGAAGTTTTCAAAATGATATTTTATACTTTGAAACTACTTGACGATTTAATCTATTAAGTACTCAATTTAATCTATTAAATCAGGAGTTTCATTCTTGGAAAAACAAATCTCACTGTCTTAATTGATTAAAATTGTCTTGTTTTGAATTTGCTTTTGCACAAGCTTTTGTGTTAATCGATTAAAACAAGGCATAATTGATTAAAGGCATCAGAAAACCTGAAAAGGTGCTTCTCTACATAATTGAATCGATTAAAGTAAGCGATAGATTGATTAAACCAGTACAGTGCACTCAAACATTGCAAACTCACATTTTAAATTTTTCACGCCACTTCAAACAACCAATATGCGCTATTTTTGTGTGTATAGTATTTTTATGCTATTATAAGTAAAACCTAATCGATTAATTGCTACCTACCCATTACACTCACTTAACATTCACTCCTTTACTCAATCTCACATTCACTATCACAGAAACTATAACCATCTTTATCTTTTTCCTCATCCATGGCCTCCTTACTTCATGTTAAATGTCCAATGAAGATGTCCACAAGGAGCCAAACTCGTCTTCACCCACAGTTTGCATAAAAAGATGAAGAAGAGTTGTAGACTTTCAACACATTTTGGTTTGAGAGAAAGCTCATTCCGCATAAGTTTATGGATATACTATGGCTCAGGGAAAAAGTTTCATCTTTCATGAGCTGTTACATCAACATGGTTTGGACACATTGATGTGAGAAAACTATAAATGTATGGTGTCGTCAGGTAATAATAATAAAATCGTTTATCCACAAGGACAATGTGTTTGGTAAAGAATAATTTTTTATAATTTCAATTAATTTTATAAATAATTTAAATTAATGGAAGATGATTCAAATTCTATAACTAATAAAAATAAAAATAAAATTTATGTGAATTCTAAAATAAAAAAATAAAAAATTTAAATAATATAAAATCTAAATGAAGGAAATTGTAACTAAAATATAAGGTAGATTTTTTAGATTTTTAATATACTTGAAAACAACAAATATTTGATAAAATAAAGCAAGAGATAATTCAAGGATTTGAAATTCAAATTTTAGAAAACTTCTAGGATTGGGGATATCACTTCATGACTGCATGTGGAATCAATTTTAATTACCTTTTGTGCCATTATTGGTTGTCTGTGAAGGTGATTAACCTAAGGTGACATTCATCCTCTTTCAAGGTACGAAGGTGTATCTAATTGAATTAATCCCTACTTTTGTGGTAGTTATGTTCAATTAAACTCGTTTAATTTTTTGTTAATTCATTGAGTCCTCAAAGGGTTGAACATACTTTCGTGTTAATTCCTAAGTTTCTTCCATAGGATTCCAATAATTAAGTTCAACTTTCGGTCTTACCTAATTATCTATTACTACAAAAGCGTATTGTATCGATAAAAGCAGTAGAAAAGGAATCAAGAGAAACCAATATAAGAACAATAAAAATGTTTAATAAATCATCAATAGAGTCAAGGGTTAAACCACGATCCTAGAGTAAAAATGTCTACTCACACATGACCATGTGTATATATAAAAAAAAAGAAATGAAAGATAATCAAACCCGAAAATAAAGAGTGAAAAGAAGAAAGGAGAAGCCTCAAGTCTTACTCTCTATGCCTTCTTTGATTAGAAAGTTCATAATTCATAGTTTCAAAATGAAACTTTCTATTTAAACTAATGGGTTTTTTATGTCTAAACCCAAAAATGTTATAAAAACATAGCACTTGAATTGATTACACATTTGAGTGCATATTTTTGCACGAGAGTACAATCTTTATTAATAACTCATAATTCTTTTTTTTTTTAATTTCCTCCAGAACTTCAAGTTTCACTCCAATGTTCTAAATTAGTCTAAAAGCGCATGAAAATCTAGCAAATTATATCCAAAAACACTAAAAGCATAACAAATTCCAAATTATAATTAAAAGACACCTAAAATGTAAATATTAAACGTAAATGATATAAAAATAAATAAAATTCTAATTAAAATAAAACCTAAAAATAGATAACAATGCAACATATCAATATTCATTCAGATGCAAGGACCCTACTATCCTGATCTGGTAAGAGTCTTTTACAGTACTGCAAAATTTGTGAATAGTCAATTTTTTGCCTGGGTTAAAAGAGTAAATATAGTGTTGAATGATGAAGTATGAGATGGCATTGCAAAATTCCCCAAAGAAGGGTGCAAGATGATAGGGGGAGTTAAAAATTTCAAAAAAGGTGTTGTATATAAGAATTGCTTAAGGAACCCTCTAAGGATAAAACACTTCATATACTTTGGGGCCGAAGACATGAAAATGAATTACGTTTTCTTATCTATGTGACTGCTTGGATCTTGATACCAAATGAAGCAACTATAGATGATTTAATTGTATTACATGGATTGAAGGATACAACAAAAATGATAGATTGGACTGCTATAAATGTGGAGAATATGTTAAAGGTAAAGAGGCTACTTGACTACCATTTGCCTTATGGAGTATTTCTATCTAGAAAATTTGACCACTACAAAGCGGATATGACTGATGTAAGGAAGGATCCAATGACATGTCACCATGTTGTGAAGACAAAGATGAAAAATGGATTTACAAAGATGATACAATTGATTCTATTTAAAGGCTAAAAGGAGAAATTTTTTAGAAAGAGGCTTCATAAATTGTATTTGGAATTGCTACAATGGAAGTTAAAACTCCATCTATTGAACCACGTCACAAAAAACATTGGCAACACAAGTGTTGCACTAGCCAGATTTTCAGAAGTTCCAAAAGAAGAAATGAAAGAGAGATCACTTACTTTATTTGAGAAAAGTTTTTTAGCCAAGTTGGACATGCTATATGAGTGGCATATTGCAATTCAGTAATTTCAAAGTCAATTTGTTCAGGTTGTACATGAATGGTTGGGTTTCATAGAAGCTCGTCTTTTAATGATACTAATGAAGATGAAGGCAAAGAAGAGGGTGATTAGGAGTTTCACACCTTACCTTTAGGAACTTAGGAATTGTGTGTTGTGTTATTATGTTGGTTGTGTCATGTTATTATCAATTTTCTCATTCGATGTTAATTTCAGAATGAGCTATGTTGTTGGTTGTGTTGATTAATAAAGTGACCAGGTTGTATATATAATCTATATCAATGAAATTTCAGTTAAGAAAAATTCTCGCTAATCTAATATCATTTGATATGATATCATTTGTTCTGGAATTAAATCATTCATTCATTCATATATTGCTCAACTATACTACAATTTGGTATTATCTCTATAATTCTTTTTTATATGCCCAAAGGGGGAGAGAGAAAAGTATATTTCTTTTGCAAAACCAAAATCAAAATTGGCAAGAATCTATGGAAGGTCATATGCCTGGACTACTTGGTCATCACAAAAAATCAGGAGTTTGTAAGAAGTAAGAACTCACTCTTATCCTCAATCTTAAGGATGAAGATTAAAGCTCAAAATGAGATATCTTGTGAGATGAGAGCTATTGTAATATGATGATAAATATGTTTTGATGTTGAACTTTAACAAAGCCTAGGATAAGTGTTACATGGTTTATACTTGAATGCTTGTGACTCATGCATCCATATAGGTTAGAATATTTTGATTCATTGTGCATCTAAGTAGATGATCGAGTATTGATTATGTTTCTGTCAATCTTTCACGAAACCTAACTTGAATTAGCCACGTGAATGCATGAATGAGATATTCACTAAAAAGTGTTTTGAAAAATTTGTTTTATCCCATTTATGTAGCAAGCAATTGATTACATAAGTAATTTAGTGATGTGTTGCACTTTTATCTATTTTTAGGTTTTATTTGAATTAGAATTTTATTTATTTTTATGTCATTTAGGTTTAATATTTGCATCTTAGGTGTCTTTTAATTATATTTTGGAATTTATTATGCTTTTAGTTTTTTTGGTGTTTTACGATATAATTTGCTATAATTTGATGCACTTTTGGACTGATTTGGAACATTGGAGTGAAGCTTGGAGCTCTGGAGGAAATTCAAAATAAAAAAATGAATTATGAGTTAATTAATGAAAGATTGTACTCACATGCAAAAATATACACTCCTTTTTTGTAGTCAGTTTAAGTGCTTTATTTTTATGACCTTTTTGGGTTTAGACATAAAAACCCATTAATTTAAATAGAAAGTTTTTGTTTGAAACTAAGGTTCTGAACTTTTTATCAAAGATGGCATAGAAAGTAAAGCTTGGAGCTTTTCTTTCCCGACACATTCTTTATTTGTGGGTTTGATGTTTTCTTTTTCTTGTTTTCAATAGTCATGAATATGTGTGAGGAGATTTTATTTTTATTTTGGGATTGTGGTTTAACCCTTGACTTCATTGATGATTAATTAAGCATTTTAATTGTTCTTCTATGGTTTTTCATGATTTGTTCTATATCACTTTTATTGTGCAATACACTTAATCACCATTTTTGTAGCCATGGATAATTAGGGAAATACTGAAAAGTGAACTTAATTATTGGAACCCTAGGGAAGGAACTTAGGAATTAAATCACAAAAGTAGGTTAACCCTTCAAGGACTCAATGAATTAGCAAAGAACTTAATTGGTTTAATTGAATATAGCTACCATGAAAGTAAAGATTAATTCAATTAGATACATATTTGTACCTTAAAAGAGAGTGAAGGTTACCAAAGGTTAATTCACCTTCATAGAGAACCAATAAGAGCATAAAAGTAATTAAGAATGAATAAACAGGCACTCATAGTGTGATACTCCCAATCCTAGAAGTTTTCTAATTTGAATCTTGAATTATAATTTCCTTTATCATTTTCTTTAACTTACCTAATATTTCCTTACTTTGAAATATATAAAAATATAAAATATCTGTTGGAATTCAAGTTCACTTTATTTTTATTATTTTAAATTATAGAACTTTGATGCTTTTATATCAATATAAAATATTTATAAATTAATTAAAATTATAAGCAATTATTCTTTACTAAACGCACAATTTTTACAAAAGAATAATTTTTATTACTTGACGAAACCGTACACTTGGAGTATTCACACATCATTTAGCTTATTGAAATGCATAACTGCTGTTTTAGTATGTTAAACTAGCTTCATAATCGATTAAAGCACCATTAATCGATTAAATACTTGAAATAATCAATTTTTCTGTGCTTAGTTAGCTAAGGCAAGTCTCAAGAACAATTTAATCAATTAAATTGATCCTAATAAGTCTTGATAAGCAATATGAACACTTTAATCGACTAAAAGCTTAAATTAATTGATTAAACCATGTTGAAATTTTTTTCTTATAAAAGCTGAAACAAAGAAACTTCAAAATAGAGTTGATATTTCGAAAAATCACATACTACATCTTTTGAGAGAACTACAACTACAATTTTTTAGAGAAAATAGAGTTGAACTAACATATTTGGAAACTAGCTTCAAGATTTAATCAAGAATTCAAAAAGATTGGGGAAGTTTAGTTACTTCTTTTACTTGTTTGGTATCCAATTTATTTCTACCTTTTGCATCAGTATTTTCAGGTGATATAAATCTTTTACTTTCTTTTACTTGTTTTGTTTGTAAAACATGTTTCTAGGTGGGTTTCCTAGAAAGTGCATTGTGTGCAATAGGTTTTTACATGGTTAGAATCATTTTCTTGATAGGTTTTCAAGAATAGTGCATGTTGTGACTATTTGTGAGTAACTCAATTGATTCTAGTGGATTCAATCTAAGGCAGATTGTCTTGTGCATTGAAAACTAGATGTATCCCTAGGTTTGGATGAACCAATATAAATTTATGTGTGTTCTTTTTATAGCTCTACATCTCTTTATATGTTTTAATAACTTCCACATAATTCAGTAAATAGTCATATAACTTATCAAATTGGTTTTTGCGTATTATTATTGTGTTTAATATAAAGATATTACTTTTTATTCACACCTAAATTGTTGTAAAAACATATTGATTAAAGTTTAAAAGATCAAGGTATCTATTTCTTAAAGGTCAAGAAAACATTTTTTTATACCCAATTCACTCCGTCTTAGTTTGATCTGTTACGATTACATTTCTTACAGTGCAAACTACCAAGGGCATCCATTTTTGGACCACGCAAACCATAAAGGGGCATATCAAAGCCTGGCCTTACAACCACCTTAGGCACTTATTACAAGTAAGCATAAGTCATATGGGAACCCAAAACATACATTAGGCCTTCAACTGCTTTAGGCACCCATTACAAGTCAAAACAAGGTATAGGAGAACCCAAAACACACACTAGGTTTCACAACCACCTTAGGACCCATTATAGGTCAATACATGAATGCATACATGGACTCTCACATAACACATATAAACACGTGACTATTTAAAAACAAGACTTAAGAGTTGCTAGACAAATTCTAGACCTCACAAATGATTAAGCAAATGATTGGAGATCACACAATGTTAAGCAACAACTTATACTTAACTCTTAGTACAAATAAACTCATAAGTGCCAATTACTCAAAACAGAGATTCTCATGGCACAAAATCTCATTCATAACATTGAAAATGTTCACTTTTTCACATGTATATGTAGGATTATTATATTCATAGCTCATCATAACATTTTCCAAGTTTTGAGGATTTCCTCACTCATTTGCTAGTAAGCCTCTATAATCTTTGTAGAGTATAAATGTGATATCTAGAGTTTGATTAATCCTATGACATTGTTTCTTATCTAGTTTGAAAGCTAGAACATTTATTTACAACTCTTACTATGTCAACTTGGAGGAAACATGAAACTATCACCTAATTCTAATTGTTCGACCTTAAGTCACTAATATGATCATAATTTGAGTTCTACACATCATTTTGGAGTGAAATTAATTAGTTAGATAACATATTGAGCTACTTTCATACAGACCACTTCCTCAAATTTCATTTTTTTTCTACTAGTTTTCTCATCAAAATATTTTGAATGTTGCCATTAAAATATGCACTACAATTTTTTTATTGTTTCTTTCTCCTAAAGTTTGCTTAATCCTTCAATGCACACTCAAAATCATGAAATTAAAATCAAATCATTCTTAATGGATTCTTAACATAAACAATGATAAAGTAAAGATAACTCATGTCCAACCAGCCTAATGGTTATAACTAATCAAAAGAAACCACAACAAAACACTACTCCAACAGTCTAATAGACTAATATAAGCATTCATTAAATATTCATGGACACCAAATACACATGAATTCCAATCTAACAAAACATTCCATCATTTAAATACAAAAATCCAATTAAAAACAAAATAATATATTCACAACATTCATGCACAAAACATGTTATCAGCACTCGTTATGGGTGTTCATAACCCTTCAATGGCATACATAAGATCTGTGGAAGCTTAGGGATCACTTTACTACTCATTTTCCCTACACATGTCAAACGAGAGATAATTTCTTACTCTCTCTTACCTTGAATGATGATTTTAGATGTGAAAAGTAAGAGCTCAAGTCCCTAAATGTTGCTCCTCAAGCTCCCCCTACAAGGTTCCCTTTGTAGATTTCTTTCAAACATCTGAAATTAGAAATGTGAAGCTGAAGCGTAATTCTCTAACTGTTTAGAATTACTCTATGTTAACCATTGGACTGAGCTTTTTAACCTTAGACCAAAAACTTAACCTTTAGACTATTTTTACTATTTACACACATTTATTTCATAAAACCAATTCTTAATTTATTCTAATAAACACAAATAATAAATTAATTTAAACTTATTAGTATAAATTAATCTTTTTATTAATATATTATTTTTATAAAAATATTATAGTTAGATAAACACTAGGCCATTATTTATTATAAAAAATAAATTTATTATGTAATTATTAATAAATTAATAACTTTTTTATATATTAATATAAATGTTAATAAAGTTATACATAATATATGTGTGTACTTGAATAATAATGTAAAAAAAACTTTTATACAATTGATTTATTTATCTTAATTAAGTTCTGAAAAATAAGAAAGATGTATGTAACGAACCACAAAATCTTATAATAATTAATATGTATTAATTATAAATTTTACTCAACATTAAAAGTTTAAAGAGTTAAAATAAATAAAATTCTGAACATCTCGCCCAACGAGGAATTTGGAGATCTCACCTAACCAGAAGGTTGAATTAGAGTATTACAGTGTTGAATTGTCCTTTAGCGATATGCTTTGTTGAGTACAAAACCACAAAAACTCTATTAGAGAAAACTTTATATCAAGCAAGACCTGTCATTGAGCGCAAGGCCATGAAATTTCCTGATAGAAGAAACTTTACGTTGAGCAAGAGGTCTCATCTTGCGAGATTCTACAGAATTTCAAAACACCAACGACATAAAAACCAAACCATTATACAATGTCAAAAAACATAGTTTCATCTAAATTCCAATATACTAACATCCAAACTTGTTATAAGGAACATTACAATTTACTATTTATAAACCACTAACATAAAATATACTTCTTGATACTTATTACAATTCTTATGGTAGTCTGTACTATATATATATAAGTACACCAGAAAGCCATATGACATAAAAAACCAAACAGAAAACTTTCAAATTGTCAAAGGTTTTTTCTACTCTTAAGTACTACGTTTTCCTATATCAACACTGTTATATGTTCTAGTGTAAAAAACAATCATCACAGTTATATATAAATACACACAAGCAAGGGTAAGCCTACTAATGTAAGATCAATGAATATGAATATATTAGAATGAAATATCAACATCATTCAATAGAATTATCAAATAATCAAACATACTTATATTCCTCCTAAACATAAGAAATCAATACAACATGATAATATGACGTGAAGCTTTCTGGAACACCCATTGAGTTTGGATACCAAGGTGGCATAATTTTATCTAAATTGTTATTTGGTGTCTACTTGACTCATATGATAAGAACTGAAGTCTAGGCATACTTATCTAATACCCAAAACTGGTGTCTGACATCTACCTGACTCAATTCTGACACTCAATTGCTATCTGAGTATATCCCTTAGCTACCCTCACTAGATTTGGTATCAGGATCACTAGTTGTATCTCTAACTCAATGTACATTATACATATCAACCAAGGCTAAGTTACTCAATTGTAACAATCCACATCCAACAATCCATTATAGCATTAAATCCAAGCACACATCATATCAATCGCAAAGGAACACAAAAATTCATTTAACACTCAAATCAAGATCAAAATATTAATTACTCAAAATCAACAATATCAATACAACTTTAAAACAAAATTTCCTAAATTAAAATAGAGTTTAAGCCTTCCTTACCTATTTCTCTTTTTAAGTTGATTGATGAAGAAAGAAGAACCTAAAGATCACCCTCAAAGTAGCTCAATTTCTCAATTGAAGAAATTACTCAGAACCTAATAAAACCCCCCAAAAACCAAAGAGAAATTAAGAAATTGGGATTTTAAGGTTGATTTTCCTTTAATGGCGATGTATAAACCTTAGAGGGAAAAAAGATAGGTCAAGGAATTAGAACAATTACTCACAACTTGAATCTGAGGATTTCATGGAGAATTGAATTGCATGCAGAGAGAGAAAGGGGGGCAGAGAAAGAAAGACGAGTTCTATGAAGGAAGATAGAAGAAGAAAGAAAAAGATGTATAAAGGGTCAATGGGTATATTTAGTAATTTTTCAAATTTTTCTAACTATACCCCTCTTCCAAAAACATTTTTGTAAAACAACCCAAATACCTAGTCCAAAAGAATATCTACTTCTTTCACCTTCTAACTTATTAAACTCGCTCATCCAAATTCCGTCACTTAGAACTCACTTAAATTCCAACACATCCATGACTAAATAATCATATTTTAAACAAATAAAAACATAGATATAAACACAACCAAATGTGATATATTGTTATGAAAATTATATATGTCCCTATTATCTTTCTAGAAAGTGTTTTAACAAGAAAAGAAGAAAAAAAAGTAAAAATAAAAATATATCATCGTTATATTGTTATATTATTATTTTCAGTAACTAGAATGATATACGTGATAAAATATTAGCCAAATCATTACATAATGTTGGAAATCTAATAACAAAAACTATTTTAAACAAAAATATATTCTGAGGACTAAAATAAAAAACTTTAAAGGACTACAAAAAGTGGGTATTTTTTAGAGACTAAAAACTGATTAAGCATATTAACAATAATATATTTTGCACAAACAAGAATACAAATTGCAAAGGGAAGCTCATGCACTAAAATTCAACATAAAGATGATATACAATTACATTGATAACCAATCTTAATCACAATAACGATAACTCAACCAATTAATCACCCTTATGCTTCATCTGAACATAAGCAATCACAATCAATCAATCACAGTTATGTTCCACCTGAACATAAGCGCTAACAATCAATCAATCACACTTATGCTCCAGCTGAACATAAGCATTAACAACATTCAACTAGCACTTTCTAGAAAGACTAACTACATTGAATTTGGATACCAAGGTAGCGACTCTTTTGACTTCCCCCACATTGGTATGTAGTATCTATTTGACCCATCTAAAGTTGAAGTTTAAGCATATTCATTGAATAACCAACTAATGCATGTGTATCACCACTCAAAACAGGGCCCTAACATTGTATCACGTTGTTATCTGAGTATATCATGTGGTGTATCATTTCCTGACATAGGGCCCTAACACCAGTGTATCATAGCCCAATATAGGACCCTAACATTGCATCATCACCCGAAACAGGGCCTTAGCACCAGGATCACTTAAACTACCAACCTCCCTAATTCAATGCATCACCTTAAGGATTCTGTTACCTCCTCGTAACAACCCACAACACAATTCATTAATACTCCTTATCAATGAATTACAATTACCAAGCATCCACAAACATAGTTCCAACAACTCATCATATCAACATAGTTTCTCATTTCATATATATCACCACAATATGAATCACAACATAATCTATCAACAATCACTTGTCAATCTCAAAACAAGTATCAACTCAACACATCATCATGCATTTAATGCATCACTTCATCACTACACATTTATAATCGACATATATGTTATCTCAAATAGCTCATTCATACATCAAAATATATTGTCACACATAGCTCAATAATATAGTTATCATGCATGCTACTCCAAAAGCTTAACTATGAAATCCAAAAATACACTACCTGAACTAGCTCAAATCACAATCAATAAATATATTAACTCAATTAGCTCACATCATAATTAAAAAATATGCTAACTCAATTAGCTCACATCACAATCAATAAATACACTATCTCAATTAGTCCAAATCAAAATCAAATACACATTATCTTAAATAGCTCAAAATACAATTAAAATAAATGTTATCTTAAATAGCTTAAAATATAGTGAAAATACTCGTTGTCATCTCAAATAGGTCAAACCTCTCAACCACCAAATCACTAATCCATTGAAAAAAATCAACAAAAGAGCTTCTTACCTATTTTCCCCTAATTGAGCTGAATTCGACAATTAAGGAGAAATCCTATCGAAGAAATCACTTTGATCCTATCAACAACTCCAAATAAAATAGAAACCCAAGAAATTAATATTGTAAAGAAATTTCCTTTTAACAAAAATGACACAATAAAAAACGATCGAAAAAAAGTTCATTGATTCAAGATTAGACTTATCTATTATAGTGATCACTCAACAATAAGAGCTATGAAAGACATCGCATTCAAATTTGACAATCAGAAGTTAACCATGTAAGGTAATCTTCTCACAACCAAGAGAGAGAAAACTGCAGAGAAGAAATCGCACCAAGGAAGAAGAAAATTTCAGAGGAGAGAAAAAGTGTTCTTAAATATATATATATATATATATATATATATATATATATATATATATATATATATATATATATAGCGTCGGGGGTGTATTTAGTAAAATTAATTTGCTAAATACAACTCCCCTTCCAAACAACGGAAAAACCTTCTGAAACAAAAGAATAATTATAATTTTTGTCTCCCTATTCTTCTCAACACCTAATAAATCCATCAATCTCAAATCAATTAGTAATTTAAGTTAAAACTTAAATTTAATTCTCTTCACTATTTATTCTTCGATTTATAACCTATTAAATAAACAGGTCTTTATAATACTCCCAATAAAAAGAATTTTTGTCCTAAAAAATTTGCTAAGTCTAAAGTGAACTAAAACTACAAGCTCACAAATCCAAACTATAGTTAATTCATTACTTTCTATCTTACATCTATCATACTCTTATCACTATATCTAATATCCTCAACTCCAAATGAAAATATGTCCTTCTTATTGTTAATCCTCTTCTTCTATCACATACATGCTAGTAACTAGCTCTAAGATAAGTTATAGTCAACCAAATAGACTTCCACCTAAGAATCTCCTTTAAATTAAGTTCTTCAAAAAGAAGTTTTGGGAAGGAACATTGACAAGCTATGATTAAATCACTCCAAGGAACAAAAATATATTTATTATACCAAATAAAGAACATAGGTTTTGATTTCATTGAAATCGGAGCTACAGTTTGAAAATTACGCACACCAGAAATTTGCAGTTTTAGGAAATTCTTTAAAACAATATTCCACACTAATTTAGATACAAAACTCAAACTCCTTTGGAACTCAAAAAAATTTTTTTTTTTTCATAAATTTTTATCTAAGGCCTTTGGTTTGACTCAATTCTGCCAAGCGGTTAGGAAATAATGTCATTCACAAGTTTGCAAAATATCCAGTTTTCTAGAAAACCAGTTTGCCATCAAATTTTCTGTAAAAATGCTCAAACTCTTGAAAGACCCAAAAATAGATTTAAAGTGTGTTAAAAAAATCTATGGGCTTTCGTTTCACTTGAAAAGCTCAAACGGTTTGAAAGTTATGCCTATTTCAAGTTTCAGGTAAATGCATAGCTTAGAAAATGAGCGATTTTCAAAGGTGAATTTAAAATCCATAGGAAGAACTCCCAAAAATCCTCAAAACATATTTTCCAAACCAAATTCCAAGGTTGTAGAAACTGATTTCATCTTAAAATTTCTCCTGGATCAAAAGTTAACCTTTTTAGGTCACTATATGAACCAGTTTTGTCTCAAAATGAACTTAGGGGTCCAAAATGAGTTACACAAGTTCACTAATTATGAAATTTGGTGAAGAACTATATTTTGGTAATATAAAATTGTAGGAAAAAATTTCATTCCAAAAATCACCCTTTACAGAAAGTTATGCAGTCCCACAATTGGTTTTTTTTTTTTCTCATTTAGGTCATTACCGAGGTACCTAAAATACATAGTTTCAACTTTAACTGAATTGTTTCAACTTTGATAGCTAACACTCATCAATATGGGTATGGTATGGTATCTAAACATAAGTTTTAGTTGTAGGTTAAAAACATTGGCTACTAATTTCAATTCTAAGGATTTTTGGCCATTTACTCAAACTTTACCCAAGTCTTCTCTACCACTAAATCACTACTTCTAATACACTAACAAATCAATGCAAACATTTCACAATCAAAGTATACAAACTATTCTCAAAAGTCACACAACATAATCAAAGCACCAAATACTTTGATTGCTTGCATGCAAAGTCATACAATTCCTCAAATCAAAACTTTACTTAAAATTAACAAAGATTAGCCTACCTTACCATAAAAGGTATTCCAATCATGACTTAAGTCATCAAATTACAACTTCACCTCTTCACGTTAACATACTTTCTAACAACCTTCATAAAAAATGACTTCTTGAAATCTCAAAATACCACAAGCTTTGATGTTAAAATCTTCTTGAAAACATAAAAACCGATTTCTTGAAGTCTCAAAATACCACAACCCTTTATGTTAAAAAATTTAGGTTTCATTATTATATTATTTTTTCCAATGATATTGAATGGATGATGTGGCAAACATCACATAATAACTTAACGTTAAACATCTAAAAAATGAACTATCTTCAAACTAAAATATATTATATGGGCTCAAATATAAAAATCAGATTAAATTTAAAAGGTAGGTATTTTCTAGGGACAAAAAAGTAAATTAAACTTATTTTTTATACTATTATATGATATGTTCTTAGGTCCAATCCATCAAATTAATATTATTATGTTTTATTATCGAATTCATAACACCTAGAAAAAATGAGGATTCAGACTTTAAGCTTTTGAGAACCGTCAAATTGAATTCATAACACCTTTAATAAAAAATATTAAATGAAAGGGTTGACATAGATTGCTATGCTAATCCATTCTCTGATCAAGACCAAAAGGGGTTGAGATCAGTCTTTCAATAGCATCCATGAGAGCAGAAAGGACACTTTCCATAATGCAATGAGAGAAAAGAGGCTTTTATCATAGCCTTGATCACAGGGATGGGAAAAGAAAAGTATCGGTCAGGACCCAAAAAAAAGGGATCACCACCGGGATTGTTATCTCTACTAGATTACCCCTGTAAAGTAAACACTTTCAAACTAGCTAGCTGGATCTTAAACTGGAGAAATAAAACTCCCCATGGCTGAGAACTCACAATCTATAGAGAGGCTTGTCATAGAAAGTCCAGAAGTCCAAGTCCTTTTGTCTACACGCCTAGTGATGTTTATGGATGATGATCTAGTGTGTTTAGGTTCAAACAAGCAAACTAAAATAAAATAAAACAGAGAATAAAAAAGGTTTTGAAGGTTCTACTAGGAAGCATAACCATCTAGGAGGATAGAGAGGGTGGAAATTCTTTCAATTGTTGATTCTAAGTTTCATTGTAATAAAGATAAAACTCAAGGTATCTGGAAAAAAAATAGAAACCCAAATAAATATTATTTTTTAATAAACTTTATATTATGTCTTCTTATTGGTTTGCTATTATTTATAAGACTCTTATGTGTTTCTGGCCCTTAATCCATAAACCCAAACATACCATCGAGTAAATGTTAAGTAAGCAAATTAAGTGTTTGTTTGACAACAATTTTATAAAATCATTTTCAGTATTATTTAAAAACTAAAAATTGTTTGGTTACTTTTTTTAAAAAACAGTTTTCAAAAACAATTCTGAATTTTTTAGTTTTTAAAAATTAAAAAAATATGAACAACTATAAGTAGTTTTGTTTTTCAGTTTTCTATTTTTATTTTGAAAACTCAAAATACAATTATGTTGTTTTTTGCTTTTCATTAGTATCATTTTCATAAATATAACAAAATTTTTCATTTTCACCTCTTCAGTTTTCAAATAATACTGGCAAACAAGTTTTTTTTTTCTTCTAAAAAATAGTTTTTGAATTTATTTTTAAAAACTAAAAAACAAAGTTAAACCAATTAAACTCTAAATATTAGGTTATAATATATATATCAAAATTTAGTTAATGGCTTGGTGAAAGTTCACGTAATTCAAATCCTTTTCCATGACATTCCCATAAAAGAAAAAGATAAACTAACATTTGACAAATTAACATAAAAAGATATATAAAATAATTTTTAGCGAAGTGACCATTTTCATGACACAAAATTCTTATAATTTCAAATAATATGCATATTCTTCTTAAATGATTTTTTGGCTACCATTGTTTGGTAAGTGACATAATTCATTTTAATCTTTAAAATAATCACAATTAATAGGACTTTTTCTAAAAATAAAAATGATCAAATTTAGATACAATTTTTTTATTATAAATACATAATATTTTTATGATGTATGAAATTGATGATATTTTTTTATGGAAGATATGAAATTGATGATTAATAATTAATATAATAGTTAAACTTAAATTTTACATTCAAACAAAATTTTCTTTTTAAAGATTTTTTAGGAGAGAAAAACTTACAGAGAATGTAGAACTCACAAACTAATAAGTCCTAAATTCCCCATAAACTTTTTTATCTTTTACAAAAAAATTTCAATCACCTTAGGAAAGAAAAAAAGATAAAAATTGGAATTGATCAATGGTATAGAAAGTAATGTAAAAAAGAAATATTATAAATTAAAACTATTATAATTACAAAATTACTCGTACATTTATGAACTTACTTTCTATAAATAAGAATAATTTTAAAACAGTCAATTTTCTTTTTACTTTCTTTCTTTTCGTGTCTGTTTTAATTGAAAAGTAAAACACATAAAATTCATCAAATTGATAACACTTTTTTCTTGGTATTTTCTTTATTACCGAACTAAAAAGATAATAATTTGTCTGTCATTCTTCTATGGAGGTAATTTTCCTATATAGGTAAATTGAACAATGGTTTTAGACGAATGATTCAATAAATCATTAATCATCTTAAAACTACAACAAACATGATTGTAAATTTTAATAAAAAGATACACTTTATTGGGGTGAATTGAACAAATACAAACACGTCCAACATACTTTCAAAAGCTTTTTTTTTTTTAACAGCCAAAGAACATGCTTTCAAAAGTTGAACGATAGCGACTGTACAAATACGATTGGATTCGAAACATTTGAGCAAACAAAATACGTCAAATGTTGAACGAGATGGCTCCATTTTGTAAATATGGAACCGTTATCAATCATGCAATATTGCTTGTTCACACAACAAATGTCATAAAACTGCATAATTGGAATTGCAAGCATGACTTTACAATTAAAATAATGAAAACATAATGGCTGTTTAAAACGCAAATTTTTAACTTGGAAGCATTATGTCCAATGTTAATAATACTAGTATAAGGGGGATTATTCTCTTGTTGAGTTTTTGTGAATCCCACTGGCTCTGTTATGAACTAATGCAGATTATTGAAGAAAAAGTGAAAAGCTTTATTTTCTGGTCTGTGCTTTCACAGGTTAAACATTGTGAAACATGGCAGCGCAACTCTTTGGCTAAAATGTCCTTTGAAAGCTAGAACATACAGATCTGACATAAGTTACTGGGATAAGATAAAGCCTTAACAGCATTTTTACCGGCTAAACTAAAAAATTATTATGCTACATTAGACACATACCAAGTCAAAAGAAATACTTACAGCAAAATGATTCTAAATTTTGACTTAATCCTCCTTAGTTGAAGGCTTTGAGCATCCGCAAAACCCCTTGTTGCGCTTTTTACTACTTCTCTTCCCACTGTGAATGAAGTCCCTAAGCAAGACCACTGTTTTTCCAGTGAATCTGCTCTTCCCTTTGCTCTTTTCATCAGCTAATTTCAGTAAAGTGTATTGGATGTTCTGCACCTCAAACTGCAACCGTCCTATCTGTTCAGAACCTTTTCGTGCCTGCTCTGTCACTCTTTTTCTCTGGATGTGTTTACTCTTCTCCAATTCAACATTAGTCAGCCTGTTCAGAGATGGAGCACTCTCTTCAAGATCCTTTGTCAGTTGATCATTAGTATCTACTAATTTCACAACAGCTCCCTCAACCTCTTCTATTTGTCTTTTTACTGTTTCATATTCAGTGTCATCACCCTTCTTGCTTCTCTTCTTCGTCTCCATTTTCTGTTTCAAATCTTGCACGGTTGTGTTAAGAATGGCTAGTTTCTGTGAATCAGAAGCAAGCCTCTCCAATATCTTTTTCCTCTTGCCATCCTGAGTTCTCTCTTTTATACTTCTTGACAACTGAAGCCTGTCAACACCCAACTCCTTTTCTACATCCAATTCTGAAGAGGTATTTTGGAATTTACCCGAATTATCAGACTGATGATACGTGATAACATCCTCTGTTGGAACAGAATTTTGTTTCAGTGCTTCACTAACCATGGGATTATCATAGCAGTCCTGCTCAGCAGTTTCCCATAATTCAAGCATCTGATCATCTGTCCCGCTATTCTCTCTCCTGCTACTTTTGGAGGCTGGAGTGTCTGAGATGTGATCAAGTGGAATGTCTTTCATCAATGACCCATTTTCAGGTTTTGTTCTCCACGAGTTGAGATCACGTGTGCTGTTGTCCTTGAGTACCTTGTCTTCTTTTCCGTTGCAATTCTCCTTATATGGCGAAACTTCCATATTTGGCACCTTTATCAGACCTCCTGGATTAGCTTTAGTTGTTAGATTTTCTTCCTTTACATGCCTCTCAATTTCTTCCACCATTGACTTTTCAACGGCTCTGATCCTTGCCTTCATGCACAGCAAATCTGAAACCCCATCTGGTATCGAAGTACTTTTGTTGTCTGTTGAACTTCGACAGCCATTTTCTTGGAGACCAGTTTCAATTACTGCATCCTGGACAAACAAAAATTCATGATAAACAAGGATAAGTAGAATTCATGATTCCTTTATATGATCATTGCCTTGTTTAATGAGAATGAATAAAATAACAAAATAGAAGTAGAGGGTAACAAGTGAATGGAATCTTGCCTTTTGTTCTTGATTGCATGAAACAGGCATTTTGTTTGTTCGAACTAGGGCAGTGTGTTCTAAAGAAGCAAAATCCTCTTTCAAAGAATTAATGACTGGAGTATATGCAGATAGCTGCCCTTTAAGTCCTCCAATTTCACTTTCCAGTAGACTGACTCTTTCTGTCATCTGCTTAATCTCTAAGCTTTTTGCATCACTTTCATCTTCAAGTCTCAAGCAAGCTCCAGAAAGCTCATTGACCTTATTTTCCAATAAGGCTTCATTAATGGACGAAATCTGAAGATCAAAATAGAATGTAGCAGCTTCCACCTCCCAAAGTTCGAATTCAGTTGTTTTATCTAGCAGTTCTGAACTCAATGTTTCCTCCCTAGCCCTCTGTTGTTCAACTTCTTGACGTAAGAATTTCATCTCAGACAATAAACTTCTGTTTGCTTCATTAAGGTGCTCAATTTCTTTTTTGTGATTCATGCAACCTTCTGATAGTTCAAGAATCTGCCTTTCAAGACTTTCATTTATCAGTCTTAATTGTTGGGATTCCTTCTTCAATTTCTCAATATCTCTGCAAAACTCTGTACTCAATGTTTCCCCAGCCTTTAGCCTTTCCTCCATTTCTAACATTTCTGCATTTTTTTTCTCAAGAAGATGCTCTGAACTTTCAATTTGACAATTTAAATGGACAATTTCAGTTTTGGCTTCTTGCAAATCTATGTCCATCCTATCAACCAACTCCTTCAAATAAACATTATCAACTTCTTTAACCTCAAACTTCTTCCTTAACAAACCAAGCTCCTGTTTAAGGTCACCGTTCAGAGAGTGAAGATCGCTGAGATGTTCAGAAAGTGCACGGTGCTCCAAGACCTTCTCAGTGAAAAAGCTCTCATAAACCAAACTAAGGTTTTCCAGAGCCAGTGCCTCATGGAGGATTACACTGTTCTCTTGCTCAGCAGCAGACTTGGCATCTTTAAGGTCCAAAACACTCCCAAGTAGTGAATTCTTCTCCTCAAGTAGCTTACAATTTTCTTCCTGAAACACTAGATTAGTTCTTTGCAAATCTATCAACTCCACATGAAGGCCTTCCAATTTCGACTGTAATTCATTCTCCTTTTCTTCTGCCATGGTAACTTCAGATCTAAGTTGCCTGTTCATCTCCAAAAGTTCAAGTTTAACCTTCTGCAACATTGCATGTTGCTCTCTTGTGCTTTCATAATCTTCCTCTAGGATCCTTTTCTCTGACGCCAGTTCTTCTCCATCAGATTCTTGTTGTGAAAGTACAGTTAGGAGGACAGAATTCTCTACAAGTAGCTGCAGCTTCTCCTCTTGGGTTTTCACAAGAGACCCTTTCAAGCACTCAATATTATTCAAGATATATGATATAGGCATTTCATCTTGCTTGACCCCTTTGCCATGCCCCCCACCTGAATCAACCTGAAGAGCCACAAGCACTTGATGAATCCCCATTTTAAACTTTCTGATTTCGTCTAACAAGAACTCTAGCTCCATCTGTTGCATAAGATTTTCACTCTCCAACTCAGAGATAACTTTATCAGAAAATTTTGATGCATCCAAATGTTTTTGACATTCAATTAATAAACCCATGTTCTTTTGCTCCAAGTCTTCAACACATTTTTGCAAAATAAACATCTCAACTTGAGCATTTACTGCTTTATCAAGTTCTTCTTCAAATTCAATCTTCCCCAACCGACGCTCTTCCTGTAGCCGAAGAACAAGATTCTCCAAATTTGCCATTCGAGCCTCACTTGAATGTTTATGATTAGCATGCTTTTCTTTCTGTGACAAAAGTAAAGTATGGAGTTCTTCTACTTGATCAACTCTACTTTCTCTGTCTTTCTCCATATCAGCATATTTCTCTTCTAACTTCGTAAATCTTTTTTCTAGGTTACCTAGTTTTGCTTCAACACTCTCCAACTGAGATACCAGGATACTTCTTTCATTCAGAAGATTGTGCTTTTCATTACTCAGTATATTGCAAAATTCTTCCAAGCTACTTGCTTTAGCCCTTAAACCTTCAAGCTCAATTTTTGCATCAGAAAGAGACTTCTCCAGCAAGGTATTATTTTCCAATAGATTCTGCATACTTTCAGTAATAATTTGTAACTGTGAAAGTAAACATGATTTTTCAGCAGCAAGAATGGATTTTTCTTCCTGCAGAACACCGCAGGATTCTTGAAATTTCTTCACTGTATTCCTTAATCCATCCAGCTCAGCATTCAAATTTGACAGGGAAGATTCCATAAATGCATTTTCACTCAAAAGCTTATCCATATCTTTGGACTTTTCATGCAGAGCTTCCTTCTCATCTTGCTCCATTTTGCACACCTCCTTTAGCATTGTGTTCTCCTTTTGTAAAGCCTTCACAGATGCTGCAAAAGATTTAGGATTCAAGCCTACAGAGCCCAGTTCCTCCAGTATAGCCTGGTATCTATTATTCAAGCCCTGGATTTCATCCTTTATTTGATGAGATTCCCACTGGAGGACGTTACTCTCTTCAACTTTTGCAGCAAACTCTCGCTCAAGTTTCTCCTTGATCTTCTTCAACTCAGACATTTCAATTTGCTGATTTTTTAATGATCTGGTGGAAGAGAAGTTAAGTTCATGCAAAGTCCTGTTTTCTTCCACAATCTGTTGCATTTCTTCCTTAAAACCTTTCTTGGAAATCTCTAAATCCTCCAATAGCTGAAGGCCATGTTTAAGCTCCAAAGCAAGAGATCTTTGCTCCTCTTGTGATTGAGAATACGACTTCTGTAGAGTATGCAGAGTAGATTCAATTTGAAGGAAACGAGACTGCTCGTCATGCATCAGAGTCTGCAGTTTCTCTAACTCAGCATGCTTCTCTAAAAGTTTTTCATCTTTCATAGAAATCTTCTGCAATAGAACATCAGCCTCTAGTTGAAGAGACCGATTTGATTTCTCCAACATATCACAATGTTTTTCAGCAGTCTTTAGTTTTTGAGCCCCAATCTCAATTTCTCTATTTAGCCGTTCAGAAATTTCTTGGGCATGCAAAATTTCACTCTCCATTATAGATATTTTCTGCAAGCACTGCTTGTACAGGACAGCTACAGATTCTTTCTCTTCATTCAATTCAGCGAGATTTTTCCTCAATGATTTAACTTCCAGCTCTGTTCTTTCAATTTGCTCATTTAGCATCCTGGAATTCTCCTCAGCATGGGCGATCTTAGCCTCCAAAACAGATATCTTTTCAAGACATTGTTTATATTGAAGATGAGCAGCATCCTTCTCAGCCTCCAATGTAGCAAGTTCTGTTTTGAGAATTTTAGCTTCAGTTTCTGCTTTATCAGCCCTTTCATTATTTCCCTTTGCATCCATCTGGGCCAGAGATAACATGGTTTCCAGACTAGCAATCCTTTCCACGCACTGCTTGTACTGAACCAGACCAGTATCCTTCTCATATTTAAGCTCCGCCAGGGCTTCTTTCAATACTTTGACTTCAATTTCAGCTTTGCTTGCTCGTTCATCAAGGCCTCCAGCATCTTCTTGTACCTTATTAAGCTCTCTTTCCATTTCAGATAACTTCTCCATACTCTTCTGATATTGAAGAAAGACAGAATCCTTGTCAGACTGTACATCTTCCAGTGCTTTCCTTAAGGTTTGAACTTCGCTTTCTGCTTTCTGTGCACGCTCAGAGTCAGAATGGTTCTGGATCTTCATGTTCTGTTTTTCAACTGATAACTGAGACAATCCAAAAATCTCATTTAGTTGCTTTAGACCCTTTCGGCTTAGACCATGTGCAGATTCTTCTAAACTCTCTCTGTTCATTTTTAAAGTATTTTGGATTGCAGAAAACCCAAATGCATCATTCTGTAGGTCAACTGACTCCAATAATGCACGAACTGGATGTGGCATTTCTGGTGTGTGCGGCTCACCTCCAGTGCCTGAAGAACCACATGGTGAATCATCAGTCAGCAAGTTGGGAAATGCTTCTGCCATGGTTTTATGGGCCTGACGCAGTTCCCCTGTCGCATGATCGTACCTCTCTGCTAATGCACGATATGCCCGGTAGAACTCCTCAACTAATTTCATAAGTTCTGGCCGCTTCTTATAGTACATCTCTGCCCTCCTTGCAAACGAGTCTGCATCCTCTTCAATAAGCTTGATCATTGCTTTTACTTTTGCATCCATGTCTGCATAAAGTACAAACACTTAATTAAAAGGTTACTTGACCGTGGATTTTCTTGACTAGTTAGTGCAAATAACTTATTTTGATGAAATTTGGCTTAAGAAAATGAGCCACAGATTAGTGGGCGTAGCAAATGAAATATATGGATTACCATTGCGATCTCAAATTCTCAATTCCAGCAAATAAATTCAAAAACTAAGTGGCAGCTCCAGGCCTTTCTACGAGATAAATTACCAAGCAATATATTAAGATTCTTCTACCAAATGGTAGACATAGAAGATATAGATAAAAAAGACAAACCTGTAAGGTTTTCCTGAAGCCATTTTGAATTCTTTGGACTAATGTGGCTGTCCCACCACCAAGAGTATAGGCGCCTGGACTCAGAATGTAACAAGGTTGCCATTACTCCAGCAGCGAACAGCAGTAAAGCTGGATTGGATTTGCAAAAGCTTGATATGGGATCCAGACCAGACTATCTGCCGATAGATTCAACCACCAATGTTAATCTAATTTCAGACTCTTTAGGTCTGTTTCTTCACTTATTTTACCTGACATCAAAATAAGTGCGTACATAGTTTGTTTAATAAAAACAGCTCAGATTCATGGAGTGCAACTTCACTTATACGGTTTATCTTTAAGAAAATTGGATACTCTTCTACACAAGGATGTTTCACTTGTATTACCTGCTCAGTTGGGTACATCTAAAGCACCTTATTGTTCATGGAAATTTCTTGTCCCCGCAACCCCCCGCAATTCAAAATCAGGGACACTGTCAAAAACATAAATAAATAAATACCAGCAAGAGTTCCAAAAAGAAAAAAGAATCGAACCGTAAAATATAGGCAACACCCGGCCCCTAAATTAAAGAACATGGTTCTCCAAATCCAAGAAAATATGGAAAATACATTATTAAATAATCATCTCATCCTTGTCTACATTATTTTTCATAGAGTTAGCATAAACCAAGAGATCCTGAAGATGTACAGCAAATGAGCAAAGAGTACACGTTAATCATCAAAAGAAATATCTACCACCATCGTTGGTAGAATCAAACACCAAATACCTACTTATCAAATTTGTTTTTCCACTAAACCGTGACAGGATGGAGCATAATAGAAGAGAGAGACAGGAAAAAGGCCACAGGCACGGAAAAGCAAGACACAGTGAGTGACATCAAAAGTAAGAAAAGACATTGCTCGCTCGTGAGTTCTGTCATGATAAAAAACAACGGATAAGCTCAGCATCAAACGGAAACACCTACGAGATCAGGAACCTGCTGAGTGATTCGAACTTGACAAGCAGCACCAACTCCAGTACTCCACCGACCACAGAAATGAGACGAAAACAACAAACCAAGCAAATGGGCACGGACAAAACCACAAAAAGCGCCGAACTTTAATCCATTTCACATCACTCACACCCCATAAACATGGCATCTAGCAATGGGGAGTGAGAACCTCGTATGAATCTGCGATAACAGAACACCTTACCCCATTTTCTCTCTCTAGTTATGTAATGCACAAAGTCGCACCTTTTCTCTCTCTAAGTGATGGGCTATTGGCATTATATTCTGGGCATGCTGGTTCTGACACTCCAATGAGTCTTAACTGTAAAAAGGACAAGTTTTTCAGAGTGGGGAGCCAAAACGAGAAAAAGAAGTGTCACTGATTGAGCTTTTCCTCATTTCTCTTGTTTTGAAATAGGGAATCTGTGGGTAATCTGAATTTGCCAGACCACAGTAATTATGGGATTATGAAATTAAATGCCATAATTATGTTTCAGTTAAAGGTTGATTAATATTCTATTTTTTGTTTTCCCAGAATAGAAACGTATTTTTCTCAGGGTTAATCGCTGTCTTTCATCGTAATTTTCAAACTTCAATTTAATGACGAGAATGAAATGACTTAATTGTCCATTATTTTTTCTATCCGTTTTTCTCGCCTCGTGTTTTCTCTACACGTAAATTTGAATTTTTCTTCTTATTTATCCCAGGTGTAAAATATTTTTATTAGAAATAATATTTTTAGAAAATTTGTCATAAAGATATTGTTTATAGAATAAAAATAATGTATAGCTTAATTGATATATAGGTGAAAAAAATTTATACTCATAATTTTTATTTATCGAGAAAAATCAACAAATTTATGCTGTGATATTGAACTTTTTATTTTAATTGGTATTAGTAACAATTTTGGACTTTATCTCATGATTTAGCACAAATAAATAATACTATTTTTTTTAAAAAAATAACATTATTCTTTTATCATATGATTTCAATTTTAATGTTTTTATTATCTTTTACCGTAATATTTTTACTTTGTTAAAAGAATTGATAAACTGTTCATGTTGTCATAAATAAAAAACTTCTCTAAGCTTTTAACTAAATTTATATTGAATTTTTTTTTACAATTTATACAATCACTTAAATTAAAATCATGTATTCATATGTTTGAGAATATCTCCTATAGATTTTTTCGTAGTTTTTTCAATCCAAACCACAGTTGCTTATCAATAAAACACACCTAGGTGACACAACTAGTTACTTTGCATTGTTTGATGAGAGCATCTTTATACTAAAAATAATCATATATTTAATAGGGAGATATTTAACATCATTAATTAATGAAAATAATTTTTAATTCATTAAAATAATAATTTAATATAGGAACACTTAATACAATTAAGAGTGAAAATAAAAAAATATAAAAATTAAATTTCTTATTTCTTGGAATTTTTTATCATTAAAATGAACTTGTGTTTGAATTGCTTCAAGAAAATTTGTAACACAATTTTTAATACATAAAATAACTCAAATATATTGATTTTATTAGATATGTCCTAATACAAATATTCATATCTTAATTTTTAAAATTTAAAATAATTACTTTGGATAAAAGTCATTTATTTGGTAAAAGAAACTGAAAATAATTTATTTTCAATAACCTTTTAAAATAACATAAATATCTTATTAAGTCTCTAAAATAAAATGTGAGTTTAAAAAGCAGATGAAAATAAAAATATGAAGTGTTTGTTTGGCTGAGTTGAAGTTTTTAAAAAAATACTAATCATTGGAGTGTATTTAAAAAATATTTAAGTTTTTAAAAAAAATACTAATCAAATAATTTTCAAAAATAATTTTAATTTTTAAAACTAGAAAATAAAAATGTAAGTAGTTTTGCTTAGTTTTGTATTTTATTTTAAAAATTCAACACGAAAAAAATGTTTTCTTTACTAATGACACTTTTATATATATCACCAAATAAGTATCACAAGTTATAAAGTTATAATTTTTTTTAAAAGAATATAGAGTTATAATTTGATTACTGTTTATAAATCTTCAACTGGATATTGTAAAAAGTATAGAATAATTGTTAACTAGGTTTAGAATAATTGTTAACTAGGCTCGTGCATAAACTTTTTACATAACCGACAATATGGGCGGTATTGTGAGAAAAAAGGAGAGCATATCAAATCAAATATCATATTTGTAATTTAATTCAAAAGTTATCTTGTTTTATATATCTACTTCTTTCCATCATGCACATGTAATGTCACTTTCACAAAGAAAATGACTCAGATATAGATATAATATATCAAGATAGGAGTATAATAGTCTAATATTACATGCTCAATTTCAAAGTTTAGGAGATATAATAATAATAATAATAATAATAATAATAATAATAATAATAATAATAATAATAGTAATAATAATAATAATAATAATAATAATAATAATAATAACAGCAGCAGCAGTATTAGGGCAGTACTTGCTTTCAAAACTTATATACAACTGCATTAAACAAATTTGTCTTAGAAAACACTGTATTAAACAAAACGCAAAGTTGCAAAACTAATAATACTATTTGTCTTCAAGATACGCATAACACTTGATATTTTGACTTTATATTATATTTTTTTATTGTGTATTATTAATGTTTAGATCCTTCATTCCCTATATTAGTAATATTGAACATGATCACACAAGATAATGACCAAAAGGTTTCTGGTTAGAAAAAGAAGGTTTCTTTAAGGAAGTATGGTGGTGGGTCACTTGAGGGGTAGCCAAGCTTGCCGTGAATTAGTATTCAGATTTGCCTGAAGTAAGACCATAACAAATGCAATCAGAAAGCTACAGTGTACCCAAAAATTTAAATAAAAGATCGTGTACCTGCATAAAGCGGATGCATACGTTCTCAGCTATATTTTTAAGTAATTCAATACTTCGTCCTTGTCCCGAGAGTGGGTACCTTTAGAAGATACTATGATCTTTAATTTTGGAGTAGTTCCACCAAAAGTAAAATAGTAAAAATTTCGTAATCAATAAACAATGTGATCTCCATATTCAACACCTATCTATAATAGTGTGTTAGTTTTTCAAGTGGTGGGTTTTATCTAGTTGATTAAGAATTAAATAATATGGTTATAATCTCGATTTTCTTCAAATAATCTTGCTTATGGTTAATTAATTGTTGATAATTCATGTTTCACCAAAATATAATTGTTTAAGGTGAACAGATATATTCTTTGGTATATTTTTTTGTAATCCAATACTTCGCTTCGGATGGTGTAATACTTGTGGAAGACATGGTGATACCTAAGTTAAGAGGAGTTCGACAAGAGTAAAATAATAATAAATTCACAATCAATTGAGTAAAATAATAATAAATTAACGATCAAACGACAAATGTTATATCGATATTCACAACCTTTATCCAATTCATTAAGAATTAGACAATATGGTTATAATCTCATTTTTTTTCAAATAATATTGCTATAGTTAATTAATCATTGATACTTCATTCTTCTCTTGTGCACATTTTATAGTATTTGGTGTTCGGCCTAGTTGAAAACCAAATACTTACTATATATTAGTTCGGCTAGATCGAGGATGGAAATGATCTTTTGGTGGCCTTCACAAATTTATAGCACATTACAACACTTACAATTTGTTAGTTTCACCATACCGAAATAGATTAATATTAATTAAGGGGATTTTTCTTTACATTTTATAATAAAAAAATAAAATATTGAAATTGAAATTATAATACTTTAATTTATTTCAAATATGACATTAAAGAAATGTAGTATATTTTAGTAAAGACAAGATTGTTGAATAAAGCTAGAACTCATAACATTTTTTGTAATTATATTCTTGTAGTGATCATAGATACCTTCAGATATTTGAGGTTGGTGAATCTTCAATATCCTTTCCAAATGGTGGAGTACTTGCAAAACGCACTCTGATACTCAAGTTAGATATTGTTCGGCCTAGAGTAATGAATAGTACTTTTAAAAAAAAATCTTATTTATTACCTTGATATCAATTACCTATTTATAGTGGTGGATTGGACTTTTACCTGTTAACCCTTTGGTTTATTGCTGTTTGTCCTTCCTGTTGTGGCAAAACTATATTTGGTCTCTAGTGGGGACCAAAGACTTAACACTTCTGCTAAAGGCCAAATACTCAGGTTGAGCACTCATATTTAGGGTCGAAATACTCAGGTTGAGCACTCCTATTTAGGGTCGAATATTCAGGTTGAACACTCCTATTTAGGGTCGAATACTCAGGTTGAGCACTCTTGTTTAGGGCTAAATACTCAGGTCTTGTATACTTCTCCCCTAGAGTCGAGCATGACATAGCAAAGGTCAAAGCTAGAAAAAACCATGATGCCTTGAGGATCGAACAGCCAGTTAGGGTGATCTTACTGTTGTTTGAATAGTGGCGTGGAAAGCAGAAGGGGTGCGTACATGGGCCTTCATGGGCCCCTTGGTTATAAATAGGGGATCACCTTTTTAGTTCCCTTCACCAAATCTTCAATGCTCTGAGTCGAAATCCGTGATTCCCAAATCTCAAGTCGCTCTCTCTCTCTCAGGTACGCCCCTTAAAAAATGTCTTTTCTTCCTCTTCTAGGAAGGTTCCATTAGGGTCTTCTGTGTCACGGGGTGATGTCTCAAACTCAACCGAAGTCACCCCATCTAGGGAGGGGAGCAACGCCTGCTCTGCTATCCTTCCCCAGGTTAGTTTTTCTTCTGGGTTGGCTATGGATGTGGCTGAACCCACTCCCTCCGTGGGCCGAAGAATGTCACTACTGTCAAACGCAAACGTATTGGCAATCCGAAGAAGAATTGTCCTCCTATTCTAGATCCAAAATATGAGTGAGTGGATTGGGAGGTAGCCACATATTTTTCGCATTACAATACTAAGAACATGCTTATGAGTTTCATTACAAGTGTAGAGTTGTGTCCTTTTGAGAGAGCCGAGGATTTTCCTTTTTTCATTAAGCATTGTTGTGACAATACCTTTCCTAGGCCAGATTTCGTGTTTCTTAATAGAGGGGAAAAAGACATTCGTGAATTTTTTTATGTGCACGACTATTTGTTTCGTGACCTCTACGTTTGTCTTCCCTTTGATGAATTTACCATGGGGGTCCTCTGAATTCTAAACGTTGCCCCTACCCAACTTCATTTGAACTCCTGGGCTTATCTTCAAGCATTTTGATCCTTATGCCTTTTCACCCATGTTAGGGTTACCCCTAGTTTGTTCATACGACATTTCACTACTCGACCTAGCGAGAAGTGTAAATGGGTCTCGTTGTACCAACCAAAAGTGTTCTCTCCTATTCTTCTATACCACGTCGTACAAACGCTTCAAAACAAGGTTCTTTAAAATTCTAGTCGATCTGGCTTCTAGTCGCAACCATTTCTATGACTGAAACGGGAGGAAGTTGTTCCTTTTTTACTGGGAACGAGTGCTGAGGAGGTATGACTATTATCTTGTGGATTTGCTCACACCAAAGAGTTGGAGGATGCTGCCTTCCTAGATTTTCTTCCTCGGTGCCTCCCCGAGGGAGAGTTAATATACCTGTTTTAGTCTTCCACGCCCTTTGAGGACTTAGAGAGTAAGTAACCGAACATAGTGTTTGAATGTCGATCATGATTGATGTTGAAATAATGTTTGTATTGTTTGCACAGGTGTTATCATGGCTGGCAGGGATAACGCGGTGCACTTTCATAAGGCTAGGTGTGCTCGACTCCAAGAAGAGGAGGAGTCAACCCCACAACAAATCTTCGAATCAGACCCTATTCTGAAAAGTCCTCCTAGGGATGTTGTGCCACCTATGAATCACTACGAGAAGAATAAACTGAAGCAGACAGAGCAGGGGAAAGAGAAAGACAAAGAAAAAGGTAAGGGAAAAGAAAGAGTAAGGAGGGAAAAAAATTGTCTTCGAGTCGATCGAAGAAGCAAAAAATTGAAATAATCTCTTCTAGGTTGGTGGTGGCCCCTTCCATCATAAGCTCAACCTTTTTCAAGAAAGATTTTGATCCTATGGCCACAATGAGTAAGATTGGCGACAATGTGTTTGAGGCGAGTGAGAAAGACTTGGTAGGTATGGACCCTATTTTGCACTGGGTGCACTACTGCAAGCTTTTAGCTCGCCTACAAGTTGTGCGACGCTAATTGGGTGCACTACTATGAAGTAAACCTATGTGGTCGAGTTATTGCGAATTGGTTGCCAAATCTAGCTGCCAATGCCTTGAAGCTACTACTAAGTAAGGGGGGAGCTGTATGAACCAATTCGATGTTGGACCTTGGAGGGACATGGGGAAAATCTTGAATAGGGTTGTCTGATATTTGGTGTACATCCCCACTTGGGTCATGAAGGCTATTAAATGAACATCAAGGTCCAAAGTCTCGTCATACTTCTCTAGTGACACACACTTCCAACTTTTTGGGAGAGGAATCTCCATTATTTCTGGGGTAAAAGGGGTGATGGGGGCTGACCGCCAAGGCCCCTTCCATGGATATGTTAGGTGATGGCACTGCCTGAAAAGGGGTGGCATGGACGGTCCAGCTTGTGTGTGGCGGGGTGTTTCCTTCGGGGGAGCTCTTAGAGGTTGTTGATTCTAGAAGGTGTTGTTGATTCTCCTTTATGCGAGTCTTCGCCCTCCTTCTCGGGGTCTAACTCGTCATCCCTCCCTCATCAATTTTGGTTTTGGAATTTGGCAGTCTCACGGCTTAGTTCGACCACTTCTTCCCTTAGTAACTTGGGGACCTCGACTATTCTGGTTTCGTCAACCACCTCAGGGTTCCCTATCATTGTTCGCATCTCTCCTCCTTCATTGGCTTGGTTTCAAACTCCTCCTTCACTGCTTCTTGTAATCATCACGATAAGTTAGTAATTGATGTTGAAGTAGGATCCAAAGTTTTACTTCGAATCCCACCGCGGGGGCCAAAATGTACTTGTATTGGTCACAAATACCTTTAGATATTTGAGGTTTGTGAATCTTCAATATCCTCTCCAAGGGGTGGAGTATGTTCAAAAAATACTTTGATGCTTAAGTTAGGTAGTGTTCGGCTCAGAGTAATGAATAGTACTCTTAAAAAATATGTTATTTATTACCTTATTATTCGTTACTTATTTATAGTGATGGATAAGCTTTTACCTGTTGGGCCTTACCTAATCAATTAGGTATAATAATCAATATTAGGTAGGTTAACTCTTTGGTTTATCGTCGTCTGTCCTTCTTGTTGTGACAAAACTATATTTAGTCTCTAGTAAGGACCAAAGACTGAACACTTCTGTTAAAGGTCAAATACTTAGGTTGAGTACTCTTGTTTAGGGTCGAATACTCAAATTGAGTACTCCTGTTTAGGGCCAAATATTCAGATTGAGCACTCCTGTTTAGGGCCAAATACTCAGGTTGAACACTCCTATTTAAGATCGAATACTCAAGTTCCGTATATTTTCATATTTCAATATTTTTTTTTCAATTACATTCTATAATTTTAACATACTATTCAGACAACCTTTTTTTAAAGAGAAAAAAACTATTGAAATTAACTTTCTTTTATACACTCTTGTCATTTGGTCCTATTTTGTATTAGCACGTTACAACTGTCTAACTTTGTGAATCAAGTTTTAAATTTACATAAAACATATTTTATAAAAAATTATAATAAATGATTATGAAATATAAAAATATTGTATAAAATATTAATAAATATTAGAACAACTCCAATAAAAAAAATTGGTTAAGTTTCTTTTTTTTAATTGATTTTACTACCTTACATCACTTACAAGTAATTTACAACATTTTTTTTTGAAAATTTTTTTCAATAACAGATTTTTATAAGTTTTTTATTTGTATTAATTTGTTTTGAGAACTGAAAATTTTAATTTAATTATTATAAATAATTATTAACGTTGATGGTATTTTACCTTAATTATCGTCTTGTTTACCTTGTTCATCCTCTAAAAATCATATTTCACTCATTATATCATGGTTCCTTGTAAATAAAAAAGAAATATTTTTTATTCATCAGCATTGATGCTTATATAAAAAATAATATTTAATTTTTTATAAAAAATTTGACTGTCACATCAGCTTGTATTTTGTTATAAATGTCTTAACTTTCTACAACATCTAATAATAAAGGAAATTTTACTTTTTTTATGTCCATTTTTAAGATAAATATTTTATTCTTTTCTAAAAATAAGAACAAGAATTATTTTAATAAAAGATAAATACGAATTCATAGTTTCCATCTCTTATATATAAACTTTGTCACTAAATCAATTTTATAATTTTAAAGAAAAAAATATTATAAAATATTTATATCCAAAATCCATAATTGTCCTACTAAATTTATAATATATATATATATATATATATATATATATATATATATATATATTATAAAGGAATAAAACATTTTGGTATTCACATATAAATTATTCTAACTTTCTTCACTCTCGCAAACATAACTTCTCTCGTATTAATATATATACATCTTTATAAATTTTACCTTACCACAAATCAATCTTCCTTAAACAGACTAATATATTTATACATTTCATCATAAATACTTCTAATAAACATGCAGGTACACATGTGCGACAACATTTTACATTCTATTTAAACTCTCTTCTTTTTCCATTTTCTCAAATTCATAGCAAATTTGACATATTCGTTAATGATCTAACATGTTTTTATCATGTCATCCTAAACAAAAAAAAAATACAAAAATTAACTATATATTTGAAAATATGCTAAACTACAATTATTAAATGTAAAATGACATAGTCAATTATTTATATTCTACCATGTTATAACATATCAAAATAAAAATTTATATAATGAGAATAGTGTCTTTTGGTATCCACATTTTATGATTATTTTATTGTTCTAAACATTTTATGACTACTCACTCTCGCAAATATAACTTCTTCCATGTTAATATATGCACATCTTTGTAAGTTATATGTTACCACAAATCATTCTTCCTTAAACACCATTTATGTTGAGTTCTATTCAAACTTTTTCCTCTTTTCTTTCATTATAAATATTTTTAATAAACATGCAAATATACAAATGGACAACATTTTAAGTTCTATTCAAACTCTCTCCTCTTTCCGTTTTTTCAATTACAAAATGTTTTTATCATGCTATCATAACAAAAATAACAAAATATATTTCAAAATATACTAAACTAAAATTATCATACGCAAAATGACATCATCAATTATTTATATTCTATCATATTATAACATATCATTATAGAAATGCGAGTAAAGAATCACAAAATGATATCAATTATTTATATCATGTTATAAAAAGAATTGATCACTCTTGCGGTTTTCATAATTTATTTTTAACTACTTTTTAATAATTATCGTTTAAAATTAAAAAAATAATTTAAAAAATATATAATTACGTTATTATTCAAAGAGTAGTTATTATAAAAAAGTTAACTGATTTATTGACAGTAAAGCAAAGGTGTTTCATTTGCCCCTACTAAGTAAGAAAGGGGATAAGCAAACCCCAGTGGAAGATGTTAGGATAACATTTTCTCTTTTTGCTCAAATAATCCAAGATTGGAAGAAGGGATAGGAAACTTAATTGTTTTGGGAAAGGGAGGGTTGGAAGTTTGAAGTTGGCTTAAGATTTCTAACCTTTTCAATTTCCAAGTCTCTTACTTTTTAGTTTTTGATATTTTACTCTCACATTTAAACTATAACATTTTTTACTGATGTGTTAAATTAATTTGAGACGTTGATGTTAAGTGATATGGTCATGTATTGACGATATAGTGACTCATTATTATTATAGTCAACATGTAACAGTCGATATGTATTACCTAATATCTCAAACTTATAAAGACTAAAATGTCATAATTTTTTTTAAAAAAAGTAAAGAATAAAATAGGAAACAAAATCTCCAAACTGAAAAAGTAAGAAAGCAAAATGCAATTAAAATCTTTGAAGTTTGAACAGTCAAAGAATTGGCATGTGATATTCTGGTAGCCAAATAAAGGTGGCAGTGGGCACCCCCATGTGTCCTCCCAAATGTCGTTGATTTAATGAATGCCACATGCAATCATCTACGCGAATATGATAAGTTATATTCTTACATTACATAGTTGTTACCATTTTTTTATATATATAAGAGTTTATTGTTAGTATAAAAATATTTATATATTTAACTAGATTTTTTTTATAATAAATTTATTGATTTTATTTATTATTATTTTAAAATTTATATAAATAAAAAAATATAATTAAATATTGATATAAAAGTCTTTTACACAAATAATATATACCAACTAAACTTAATATATAATAAAATAGTTGAAGAAATATAATGTTTTTTATTTACAATTATACACAGGTGTGGGCCACACTATTCACATGGTTAAGTAGATTTTAGTTTTTTCGTAAGAATTTTACATTTATATTTAATGACACATAGTCATTTGTATGATTTTTATAAATTAATTAATAATCAAACTAAAAAATTATTATCTTATTTCACTTCAAAACAATGTTATTTTCGCTGATTTTTTCACAATATTATTTACAACTTGTTTTTTATTTTTCTTAACTATATTACTCTCGTCTTGTTTCTTACTCTTTTTTTACCCGGGTCTCTTTTCTTATTACAAAATAAATGAGAATGACTTTTTATTTATAAAGTATTTCGGTAAGAAAAAATACAAAAATTTTCTATAATACATATTTACACGCTCTATGTCTTAAACTTATTAAAAATTATTAAATTATGAATGAAAATCATTTAGTAAAGAAAAAAATTATATTAGTTTTATAAAATTTAATAAGTTTTAAACAACAACAACAATAATAATAATAATAATAATAATAATAATAATAATAAAAAAGTATATTTTAAGCTTGATACCAATATTTCTTTTATTTAGATTATCCGAAAACGTAGTAGGGAATTCGAAAACGTAACTCATTACTTGTTTGAAATATTTTACACTTTCTTCATAACTTTTTACGAAATGAAAATTTTGTAAACTTACATTTCCAATAATTTTTTATAAAATGGAAATTTTGTCAAATCTAACCATTGATTTTTATATTTTTATTAATTAGATTAACTATATCAAGTTTAATACAAATTCAAAATTATTTGGTATGTCATCATATCACTTAATATTAATATATAAAATTATATTTTAAAATATGTAAATATTTATTATTAGATAACATATCTAGAAAAGTCCAAATTATATCAAATTTGATATACATGATTATTGATATAATATCATAATATTTGATGATGAATTGATAAAATATATATTTTACATAAATTTATTAAACACGTAAGTTAGCTAACTCTTCATATGTTTTAAATAAATCATGTTACTAACTCTTCATATGTTTTAAATAAATCATGTTGTTACACATTCTTAAAACAGATTCTACCATATATACATATACATATACATATATAGATACATACATATTATATTATATATATATATATATATATATATATATATATATATATATATATATATATATATATGTGTATGTGCGAGAATCCTAACTAACACTACATCAAAATATTTAGGACATAAAAATTAATATTTCTTATCTTAAATAATTTATATAAAAGATATTATAGTCTTTTATTAATATTCAACTTTAAAAACTAAAAATCTCTCTTTTCTCAGCTATTTTTTCTTTCAGTAATTATGTCACTATAATTCTAAATTTTCTAGTATATTTCATCTTCCACTCTGATTTTATTCTCTTTTTAATAAATCACTTATTTTATTCTTTGGGATTTCAACTAATAGAAAGCTAAAAAAATAGCTAAAATTATTTTAACTCTATTTGGATAGTAAAAATAGGAATTTTTTTAGGAGTACTAGTTTTTTCAAAGAAATATATTGCAAGTAGTTTTTTCAAAAAATATTTTATTTTCAGTTACTAGTTAATTTTCTTTTACAATTTTACCCTTGATTAATTAATATATCACCCCCCCCTCCCCATTAATTCTCTTTCTTCATAATACAATATTTCTCTTCTTCATTTATCTCTCCTTCATTAATGTAATATAGTAATTGATAATTTAAATATATAATTGTATAAAATTATAATTTAAATATTTAATTTAAAATTTATATATTTAATAATTAAATTATAATTTAAATATATATTTTTAGTAATTTATAATTTAAATATGTAATTACATAAATTTATAATTTAAATATATAATTATAAAAAATTATAATTTAAATATGTAATTATAATAATTTATAATATAATTATGTAATTGATTTATATTATTAAAATATATCATAATCATTTTAAATATCTTATTATTGATCTAATAATTATTGATATTTTTATTTATCATTTTATAACTTTCAGCTAGATGATTAGTTAGTTTTACCAAATACTTACAATTAGTTTTTTCAGTTTTCAACTAGTTTTTCAGCTTTTGATTAATTTTTCAACTAATTTTGTCAAACACATAAAAAAATTATTTAAACTAATGCATCAATACTTTTTGAATTTGATAATTTTCAAAAAAAAGAAAGTTTAAGTATAGATATGAGCCTGGAAAAACATAAATTTGAAGAAGCGAGTAACATTTTTTTATTTTTAATTTAAATTAATTTCAATGTAAAAAAAATGAAAATGAAGAAGATAAAACGTAGTATATCACTGTTACGCAATAAATGAAAATGAAGAAGAAAGGAAAAATAGATTTTTTAATTCTTAAAATTAAGTATTAAAATATAATAATAGATTTGACATATATTTTGATATATGTTACCCACAACACTATAACTTAAAACAAGGTGAGTGTGTGTGCGTCAGTCTTTTTCTTTATAGGGTAAAAGATATTTTTTTGTCGTGTATTTTTTGTCGAATATAATTTTTATTTTTATATTTAAATTGATCGTTTTAGTCATCAAACTTTAATTTATATATATATATATATATATATATATATATATATATATTATTCAGTTGTTTACCTTAAACAATGTTAATGTGGTTAACAAAGTTCACATGATTATATTTGAAAATACAGTTTTTGATAAATTGTAATAGAAATATATAATTTTTCTGTAAATTTTAAATAAAAAAAATTTATGTTTATGTTATTACTTTTATTTATATATATATATATATATATATATATATGTATGTATGTATGTAGGTATGTTTGTGAGTGATTTATAGATGTCAGAAATCTTTCAGATAATTAACTACAATATGTGAATTTCATTAATAACACTAACGTTGTTAAAAAATGAGAGATTAAATATATTTTTTCAAATTTGATGAAGACTAAAATTATCGATTTTAAATTAGAAGGACTTCAACTAATTATGAGTAAAAGTTTATAGATAAAACATACTATAGCTGTTAAATATATAATTATTAATCATTAAACTACATACATATTATAAACTTTTGTTATATAAATGACATCATAGAATATATTTTTTAAGTGAACGGTGGAGGTAAGCTTGAACCTAAAATTTTATGTAAATTCCTTAAATTATTTTGTTATTATAATTCGATTTTTTTTTTCTGACTGCAACTGCAAGTCGATCTTAGTATATATGACATCATAGAATTATATCACCAATTCAAAACTTATTTATGCTTAGTTCTACTTTATTTTTAACTCTAAAGAAGATGAAGATAATTTTTTTTTTCATTTTTTAATCAAATATCTAAGTAAAGAACGAAAATAATTATTTATCCATTACTTTTCTTGAAATCCTTCATTTAGTTTTCAGATTTAATTCTTCTAAAATAAATCCCAATATTAATTTATATATTTTTTTCTAAAATGAGTATAACCGTATAAGGGACCATTCTGTTGGCTCATTTTCCTTCCAAACTTAGGTAAATTATATTTATTATGTCACTTTTTTTTAAACACTTTAATGTCACAAATTTGAAGTATTCATTTCCCGTAAAAGCATTAACATAGGCTTCCTATAGCATGGAGGATGGAGAGAAATAAGTGGACAAAAAAATTGATCCCAGCACTGTTGTTTGTTTCTTTAAGATGTTACTCCCAAACAAACCTACCATTCTTTTAAGACAGCACTTACAGTGGTTGTACATCATTACCCACCCACATGATGTGATCTCTTCCCCTCTCTCTAACATTATTGGACGTGAATAAAGACGAATGAGACGTGTACATATTAGTCCACACACCCCACGTAATATATAGTGGAAAACTTTGAATACCTAGCTCGATCGATTTCTTAATTCACACTCACTTACTAGCTAGCTACCACAAGCCCCCACCAACCATATAGCCCTTCAATTTGTCTTTGAATCATACAAGGCCAAAGGTGAGGCAATGGTCCCATTACACGAAAAGATATATGAACCATATTATTTTTTCGTTTTTACTATACTAGTTTTGTTAGGCCTGGCCACCCCATCCCTCCCTCAAAGATTCTGAAAAGTTTCCATAAACTGATCATCAATTCAGCAACGTATATCGTGCTAAAAGTTGCATTGAAGGGGGATGTTGGTGACGATGATGCTAACATTTTCGATCGTGCATTTTGTATAAAATGGCTATATACTGTAAAGGGAGGAATTAACAACAGAAAGAGACTCAGGATTTCCTCCTTTTCTTTTCATCACCACCTCACGTGCTAACAGCTAAAATCTCTTAAGTTATGTTTTCTATTTTCTATTCGAGGTACTCATAATTGTTTACTGTGGTTGTGTAAGTGTAACATGAAATAAATTTTCCTTTGCTCTTTTTAGGGGTATCAGGTTTTGGGCAAATTGAGTCCAACTTTTATAATTTGATAAGTTATATTGTTATCCTACTTTTTTATTATTGATAAATAATTAGTTGTTAGATTCTATTAGACTGATAGCGTGATAAAGATTTGAACCATGATCTTTTCTTCTTCTTTTTTTTTTTTTATTTCACATCAATCTGATAATTCCATATTATTTTTTACTACTTTGAAATAAAGAATGAAAAATATACTAACCATTGTACTGTTCTGTATTATATGTATAAGTATGCGTGAAATATGAAAAATATATTTTTTAATATTTAAGAAAATTAATTAATATTAAAAATAAAAGTAAATTAAAAATTATATATGTTTAAAACATTAAAAATAGTTTAAGGGGATAGTAACCATAAACTCAATACTAGAACTCATTTGAGAGTTCTTAACTTATTTTTAATACATATATATTTTAAATAAATTTTAAATGAACAACCTTCTTCTACCATGAAGAATCAATATGGATCTTCCTTAAGAATTACACTAACTAAGAACCACAACTAAAGATGTTGTAATATTTTAACAAAGAACTTATGAATATCAATATTTAATGTTAAATAAAATTGAGAATTGATTAAATAATAAGTAAATAAACTAAAACCCTCTTTTGTTAAAAACTTGAATGCTCTTTTAATTAGTTAGATAATTAATTACTAATAACAATTATTTTAATTTAATATGCAAATTATAGTAAAGAGAAAAATATGAGATTGTGCAAAAATAATGTTTATTTCACGTGAACTTAGGATATTCTCAAGTTGGGATAAGAGTTAAGGATTATTACACTTGATATTATGATTTATCAAAGAGCTTACTTTTTTTTCAAATAATATTTTTCATACATATAAACTTAGATATCAAATTTCGAATCCCATGTTTAAGAGACAATATTATCTTATAACCAAGCTTCATCATAGATATTAGATAGGTGTGTTGGGTGCATCAAACCAACTAGTTGTGCTACCTGTCTCTCTCATCAGAGGGAAAAATAACATAACCCAAGGAATTATTTGTTAATATTTCTTTACTTAGGTTAACTAACCTAGTTATTATACTGTGTTTCCAATGTTGCAAGGAATGAGGTTACACTTATGCTATGTACTTGTAAAGAGGTTATGTATCCAAGCACCATGATTCAACTGCAACTTAGCCTACCTAAATCCCTACCACGGGATAATTAACATCACAACTAGGCCAGCAATCTCTCTCCCAACAATTGCCATGGTAGGAATCAAACTTGTGACCTTGGCTTTGATATAAATTGTTGAATCGAGCACTTACTGTTAGGCCAAAAGCAATGTTAAGTCACTACAAGAATCAAGACCCTTAAATATTTTGATGTTTAGAAAATAAAAATTACTTGTGTTTTTTTATAATATATTTAAGGTGTGTAGACATAAACGTAAAAAGAGAAAACTCAAATGTAACATAATAAGACCCAAACACAAAGAAGACCTATGTTCTAAAGACGCGACAAAGCTTTGCTTCAGACACAGACGCAAGATGAGAAAATGTATATGCAAAGAAAGCTCATAACCCAAATATGCCTAGAGCATACACATATGCAACATAAGTATACACTTGTGAAAGATGAGCAAATGCATACACAAAGAAAGCTCATGACATTTAGACTCATCTAGAGCAAACACAAACACAAGAAAAGATCAAAATGTTATTCTAAAGATGCATCAAAGTCTTGAGTTAGACATAATCATAACACACAGACAAAGAAAGAACGACGTGTTTAAACATCACTCAAGGTGATCTCTACAATTGCACTTATTGTTATTTATATTTAATATGTTCATTTTGCTTCCAGAAATGTTGTGTAATTATCTTAGAAAATACAAAATCAAACTAGCAAATATATGAAGTGAAAATGGAGTAAAATAAATATTATTAGTACATAAAAAAACATGAATCAATCTCAATTAGGTGATTGAACAACTTTCTAGAATATCCGCTGCAATAAAGTTATTTCAAAAGTCAACTAGACTACAAAAGTAAGTAACAAAGTTATATCATATCAAGGTGACTAGTTGGTAAAAACATTTATTGCCGCATTTAACATTTGATCAAAAGCTATAGGATGAAGACACATCAAACACACTTTTACAAGCTTCTTATGTCACAACGATCATATTTTAAAGAAACCTATAAATAGGAATGTTGAAGATTTTGAAGATGATAGATAGACAAAGATACAAATATTGTGTGTATTTAAAATTCTGAGTGTCACCCTTTTTTTCTCTGATTATTTGTATAGCTTTTGTTTTCAAAACTCTCACCAGATTTGTATGTTCAAAAAGTTAAATTAGAACTTCATTGGATATCTATCGCTAAGGTGTAAGGACCTGTTTTTAATAATATGTTATAAGTGCATAAAATAAATAAAAGATAAAACTAAATTTAATTTAAGCATAATGAATAAATTAATTACGAAATATTTAGTTGAGATATTTTTATATTGTTTATTTAATTATGAATGTGATTGGATTTAAGTGAATTATAAATAATGGAATATGGATGGGTGAGTTCAATAAGTTAGGAGGTGAGAGAAGTATTTATTCTTTTGAATTGAGGTATTCATGTTGGTTTCGCAGAGGCTAGATAGGGGGTGCAGTTAGCAAATCAGAATTATACTAAATACACCTCAGACACTATATATATATATATATATATATATATATATATATATATATATATATATATATATATATATCTTCTCCCTTATTCTTTCTCTTTGTTTCTCTTTCCAGTTCTTTCTTTCTATTTGCATTGCTTTTTCCCTGTCTTTGCATGCCCGTCAATCTAACTTTGGAAGCTTAGGAAGTTTCTTCAACTTCTCCTTATTTTGACTGTAGATCGTAATGGATAAGATATGTTTTACTTTCTTAAGCCATTCTCCTTCTTTATCTTTGTATGCCTTTGAATTCTCCTTGGATAGCTAAGGAATTTCTTCTATTGCTCCTCATCTCAATTGTGTTTCTTGTGGGTAGTATTGTTTTATTTCCTTGGACAAGTTGCCTACTCTTTTGGTGTACATGCATCTCCATTCTAGGGGGATTGATCTTGAAATCCCAATTTCTTAACTTCTCTTTAGTTTTTGAGATTTTTGTTAGGAGTTGAGTAAGTTCTTCAATTGAGAAACTAGGACGTGATTTTTAGTTCCATTTCCTCTTTGAATCAGCTTAAGGAAGAAATAGACAAGGAAAACTTGATCTTGATTTTAATTACGAAACTTTAATTTTAGGTGTGTGAAATAAATTGACTGTGAGGGATTGATGTTTTGATCTTGATTTGAGTATTGTATGAAATTGAGTGTTTTGTGTAATTGAGATGAAGTATGTTTTTGGAATTGATGTTTTGATCTTGATTCAAGTGCAAAATGAATTGTGCTTTATTTGAGACTTACATTATTCATGTTGAATTTGATGATTTAATGGATTGTTGGATGTGAGCTATTATAGTGGGTAACTTAGCATTGGTTGAAATGAATTATGTCCATTGAGTTAGGCAGACAAATAGGTTAATGTATGTCAATTGAGGTACTAGACTGATATACATTGTGATCCCGGTAATCAGGTCGATGAGGACGATTTTATATACCAAAAGAACATACTTAGATAGCAATTGGGTGTTAGTATTAGGTCACATAGGCGTCAGACACCAGTTGAGAGTCAGTTAAGTGTTGGAAATGGGTCTTCTAGATATCAAACATCAATTGGAAGTATAAGATGAGTACCCTAAACTTAATTGGTTATTAGCATTGGGTCAAGTAGATGTCAGACATCAATTGAAAAATGAAGTTAGATAGGTCACCTTGGTATCCGAACTCAATGGGTTTTCCAGAAAGCGTCGTGTCATATTATCATATTATACTGGTTTCTTATGTTCATGGGGAACATAAGTGTATTTGCTTGTTTGATAATACAGTTGAATGAATGTTGATGCTTATTTGTATTATTTCATACTAAAATTGATTTCTTATTATTATTAGCTTACCTTTGTATGTTTTATGTATGAATGTGATGATCGTGTCTAACATAGGAGCAAATAATAGTAGTGAGGTAGAGATGCAGGACAATCAGGAATAAAGAAGACATTTTTGGGCTAAGGAAGATAATGATATTTTGAGTTTTTGTTGAGATCATATGATTTTCGTATGTTTGCATATATATATATATACACACACACACATGTACATACATATTATGTGAAATATATCATAGGATTGTGTTACCTATTTATTTAAATGTATGGCATAATAGTAACTAGTAACGTGAATTTTGAATAAAAAGTTAGATGGTAGTACCATAGTGTAAGAATATATTGTTAGTTTGGTAGTATGAAAAAAATGGCTAAGATTTATGCAGTTGGTATTTTGAGTTTTGTAGAGTCTTGTTGGGTGATAGCAGCACAAATTTGCTTCCATCATACAATTTTATGGCTTATGTCCAGCTACAAGTTTCACTTGGGGCAAAGTTTTCCTTACTAGGTATTCTTGGGGTTTTTCATCCAACGACACATCTCGGTGAGCAACGTTCCTTCATTGGAATACTTTAACTTAGACTTCTTGTTGGGTGATGTTTGTCATTGGGCGAGATATTCATAATATGTTTTTATTTTTTTAACTCTATTGAAGTGTTAATATTTGAGTATAATTATAATTAAAATGGAATCATTAGAATAGTAAGGGGTGTTATTTATATTAGATTTTTGGGATGTTACATAAGATGCAAGATCAATCACTTGAGCTTGTTTCTATGTAAACCAATAAAACAATTGTTTTAGTAAAGAGCTTGAAGAGGTTTGTTGAAAGAATACTTGGAGTTATAGCTTGAGAATGCTAGGAAAATAATATTTGGATGTAGGCTTGAAGAAACTTAGGAAATACTACTTGTATCTTATTAAGGATAATGGAACCTTAGTAGTTTATAAGGAATTGGAATAACTTTGGAATTGAGATGAACGAGTATAAAAATCTTGTATTTTTATTATTCCTAATTAACTTTGATGGTGAGATTTTATTTCCAAAAAGATTTTTGCGAAAATGTTTTAAGGGTGGGCATTGATTAGATTTTATCTATATCTATTTTTAAAATATTCAATCCACATTCAATATGTATCCATTTAAGTGGACATGAATTTTATCCATATCCATTTAAATGGATTTGGATTTTAAAAATGGATTTGGATTTTTTAAATGGATTGAAAATAATTTTAAAACCAATTTTAACTTTTAGAGCTATTAACATTCTCACCAAATACAATAATATTACTTTCTCTAACAAAACAAAAAAAAACATGACATTTACTTTCTCTAACAAAACAAAAAAAGCATGATATTGATACTAACAACACAAAAATCTTCATGAACAATTGAACATAGCTTAGAGATACGCAAAATAGCTTCATAGAAAATAATCAGAAAGGGTAGAATAGACTCAATTGAGACATATCTAGTGAGAAAACCAAATTTATACGAGAGCGGGAGTAGCAAATCTCAATCATTGGAAGGGAGCGAGAAGAATATTTGAAAGATGAGTGGATGCATAGGATTTAATTTCAACCATTAATTTTTATTTCAATGATGGAGATTTGTTTCTCTCACTATCATATAAGATACCTTACTCTCATATAATATGCCTCTAGACTCAACATATACTCAATCATCATAAGAAGACATTTTCATTCCCTTTCCTAGATCATAAGCATGTTTTGTGTCATAATTTCAAACTCCTCTTCTTATGCTTCAATGAATCGTCCAACATCAAGTTGGTAGAATTCCACCTTATTTCAACATCCAAACAAATATGATCCTTATATTTAATATTAGCTTGTTTAACACATTTTTTGAATTTTATAGATCCAGAAGGAGATGATTTAATATACTTAATTACGTTTTGTACTATAATAAACTAGGAGAATATTGATGAATCTGTTTTAAGAATTCATAAAAAATCCAAATCTATTTAAAAGTCATATTCATTTAAAATGATATAAATTGGATGTGAATTAGATTTTTAAAAAATTCAATTCATGATCACCTTAAAAATGTTTTAATAAAACATTGGGTCTTATCTTTCTTTTATAAAAATATTTTTTTTTTATATCTATCAAATACAAATACATCTTATTTTCAAAGTATTTTATGTTTTCAGACAAGACACACTCCGATGTTAAGAGTTTACAAAAATTCTAAATACAGTCTTATGTTTATTGCAAATTTACAATTTCGAATCAAAGCTCAAACTGTAAGGGGTTGAGCGAGTAAATGCTGCTAGAGGAAAGAAGATGTTGATGAACAACTCTAAACTATTAAATACAAAATTATCAAATATGTTAAAAATTTAAAAACATATTTAAACCTATAAATGCTCAAAGTACAAGCAAGTTGAGGAAACCTTTTGTGTTGTATTTGGATGCCGAAACATGGTTGCTCCCCTAAAATCACCTCAAAAACAGCGAGAATGAGTTGGTATTTACGGCGAAATTAAAATCAAATTGACCTTATCTGGCCACTATCCCAAAAACAGTAATAAGCTATTAAATAGTGAAATAATAACTTAGCGTATTAAATACTTATTTGGTCAAATAAACAACAGTATAAAATAAGTAACTGATGTGAAATTATAAATGAAGTTGCAGGGTCCGTTTCAAGTTTAACTATAGGTGGGGCCTGAGCAGTGGGGGCTAGCCAATGTGGGAACGGTCATCACTCATCACTCATCACTCATTGGGTCAGCATTAGTTTTACGATGCCAGCACGCAAGGGCTCAGCATATGTAAAAAGTTAATTATACTCGTTACTGCATCCATGGATTTTATTTTTTTTTCAAAATATCAACTTAATTTTGTTATAAGTTTAATTAGTATATATTATTAATAAAAAAAAATTACACTGATATTTAATCATAATTCTTTATTTATAATAATTTTTTTTATTTTATTAATTAATATTTTAAAAATCTTATAAAATTATAAATAAAATATATAAATGTAATATTTTTTTACACTACATACTAATTAAACTCTTATTATATATTTAAATTATTATTTTTCTTCTATTTATTTTCCGACATAAGTAATTACATAAAAAGCTTTGGAAATATAAATTAAAATTTAATTTTAATTTTTTTTCAACCTACCAATTAAACTTTAAAGGTGGAAAACAAAATACTCTAAATTAAACTAGCTAGCTACCAACATTATGTAGGTCTAAGAAAAACTGGACTAAAATTCTTTAAGCAATATATTGAATTTGAGCTATATAAATAGAAAAAAGATAGTTGACATGAAAGATTTCACCGGAGGTAATTAGTTAATTTCTGGACAAAAATTACTGATGAATAAAAATGATAAATATTTCACATGATAAAAAAAAAAAAATCTACCAGGCAAACTATTATAGTTGTTGAATAAACTAATACTTTCTATAATTTATTTAAGGAATATTTTGTTTGAAGTAAATATTCCTCCATGCATTCGACTTTGTTTAGTTCAGAAATGAAAAAGAAAAGCAACAAAGCAAATCAAGACTATTCCTTATTTAATTTAACAATAACAAATGAAAGGAGATAGTCTCTTTATTTATGTTTTCGTCCTCACCTTAGACGTAAACAAGGGAAAGGAACGTATTACTAAGTAATTGTATTCTCTTTATCAATTAGTTTGACATTTTTATTACTTTGGTAGATGAGGGTTGAGACCGAACAAAAAAGGAAGCACTCAATGTTTTTATTAGGTCATAACAAACAAAAAAAATGATTAATTCATTTCTTTTCTTTTTGTTTTACTTCTGTGGTACCAAATGAGTTTTTTCGAATTATCCATTTATATATTTGGCGTCTATAAGCCAATTCCTTTAATTGGTAGTGCATTATTTTGTTTCATTCATATCGTCCATGAAAACTCAAATAATTCCTTCTATGTAAAAAGGAGGGGTTAGGTCTCATCAATGGGATAGAAAACTATCTTATGTTATGTATAAAAACCTAATATTTTTAAATAAAATATGGTTATTTTATTTGAGCCGTCGATTTAACTGTTTAATCAGGTTTGTCTTGTGAATCGTATGTCAATGAACCATCCCCGTCAGGATTATCAATTAATTAAGACCATACTCGAGAGTAGAAGTTACTACTTACTACTCCTATTCATCCTTGTCACGACTAAAGGCAATAAGGACGAGCGGCAACGGATATTTGTGTATATACATATTTCTGTTATGTTATTTTTTATAATTTAAATTTACTTATTTATTATAAATTTATATTAAATTATTAATTACATTTTAATTTAAAAATATATTTCTACTCACAATATATTTGTAATTTTTGTACAATGGTATAAATTTCTGTTTAACATAATTGCAGGACAGGAACGAGGACAGAATAGTGATTGACGCTAATTGTTTTCATCAAAGTCGAAACCGGAATGAGAAACAGAAATGATTGTCATATCCGCTTACCTTATAGCTGGCTTCTTTTCTCGAGTCATTCATTCTTCTAGGAAAAGAAATTGCTGTTTGATTAAGAAAGGCAACTAAGAATGATTAGCTGTTACTCAAAGTAACTTCTAGTCAAGCAATTAAATGGTGCTAAGTTGCTACTAAGTACTAACATCCCATCTTTTACAAATTTTGGAACTAATATTTTATTTTTATTGCGCCGAAGGAGCAATATTTTCCACTATAATAATAAGGAATATTTAGCAATTTTTTAAGAAACTGTATTGAAAAACTATCCTATTCTTAATTCGATCGATTTCACAGCCATCGCATCATTCAAGTCCACAGAACCAACCAACCACATTTACTCCATATAACAAATCAAATTGTTCTTTTAAAAAAGGAAAGTCCAACATAACCAATAGGGACTTAATAACAAATCATTCTCCAAGTACACATTAGGAGTGATGATAACCATTGGTCAAAGATATTATACAACTGAAATGAAGACAACATATTATTACGAAAGTGAAACGAAGCTCAATCATGTACATTCATCTAAGCAATAAGCATACAGCTTCAACTGCAACAACTGAAAACGAACCAAGGCATGAGAGGTGGCGGGAGACCAACTTACTACTGCTAAGATCCTCATTCTAATGGTGAGGGGTGAGAGAAGGAAATGAAGGGATAGATTGTAATATCAACTTCCTCCCACCTCTGCGAGTAGGAGATGATCCAACGTCACAATTAGGAGAGGAGATCCTCTTGCCATTTGGAGAAGAAGTTTTGATGCAGGTAACAGGAGAGTCATCATCTGTAACAGTTTGCAAAGGCTTTTCACATTTAGGTTGAGACCGTGGAGCAATTGATTTCCCAAGCTTTTGGCTGACAAACAACCCAGAACTGGAGATAGTAGTCAAAAAAGATCTTGGTGGCTTACCCTTTGATGAAAAGGGTAATGGGAGCAATGACCTGCCACATAAAAATGAACCAAGATCAATAATCGACATAAATTTTATCATCACAGGAGAAAAATATACAGCATATCAAACCTGGAAAGCGGTAATGGTGTTGCAGCAAGAGCACGGTCTGGATGGTCTTCAGTATTCCGAGTTTCAGTTTTCTGTATAGCATTTTCCACCAAACCCTTCTCACACGCTTCTGTTTCTTCTTCAGTCTCAGCTTCGATTCCAGAAGGAACAGAACCTGAGCATAAATTGCCATTAATTAAAAACTACCTCAACAGCAAACAATATTTAGAAGATAAATATTGCAACATAAAAGAGACTTACCATCCTTCCTACCATATGTGTTCTTGCATCCTTCACATCTGCAGCTTATTGAGCAACCAACACCACCCTTTAAACAAAATAACAATCATTCATAATTCAAGTTAAAATTGCAATTGGAAGCATACACGATATAACAACGGAGAAAACCTGATAACATTCACAATATTTCTTTAGGCAGCTTGATTTCTTGCAATTGCATCCTCTTTTGTGTCTAGCTGAAGCTGGAGTTTTGTTAGGGTCATCCTGCAAGAAAACAAAAATAATTAATGTAGGGGAAAATGTGGTTTAAATTTAAAAGTGAAAAATAGTTAACGTTAATTTGCTGACCCCAATTTCAGATACAGAATCAGAACTTCGAATGACTTTAGGAGCAAATGCAAGTGGATTACGAGACTCAATCTGCTGGCGAGTTTGAAGAACAGTATCGACATGAATCGGCTTGTTGAAGCAATCGCGGCAGGAACAAGGTTCTATGCAGTAGACTCCAGCAGCAAAGCACTCACAATAACTGGTAAAAAAGATATAAATTAAAAAGATATTAAATTCCAATTTCTTTTCAAGCTTTCATGTCACAAAATGTTAATGAAGGAATTGAGAACCACATTATGCACAAAGCTGAAGGAAATTACGAATTTGAGATGATTCATATACCTCATAAATCATATGCAAGACCAATATGGAAAGAAGACACCAATTTACTTGGCAGAAGTAACTTTTTCAATTTAGAGTGTGCAAAAATTAGCTGACATTGTTTTCAAAGATTGAGTCACCGGGACAGGGACTAGTTGAAGGATATCTTCCGAATAACATTATATGAGAATATCATGAGATTAAGCATTAAACTAGATATATGATTTACACTAAACAGGTGGAAATGGCTATGGAAAATTACATCAGCACCAACATAAGCTCAAGCAGAGAAAGTTACTTATAAAATTATCCTTCCTTGATGACCAAACTTAGCAAAAGTACATTTTCAATTGAAAAGAGAATCTTTCTGAATAATTTTGACTAGGATATAATCTGTAAGAACTTTCCTTCCATAAAATCATATCAACTCCCCAGGTAAATGTTTAGCTGTTGCATTTCAGTATTTCGAGAGGCAAATGAAGGCCAATGAAAAAATCTGACCACATTTGGGTAAACATTATTTATAAACACAAGCAAATCAACTAGGTCAATCCTTAAATGTTCTAGCTAATAATTAATTACAGGACAGGACTGACAGGAGCTTCACAAATTCCATAACCAAGATTTTCAAGTTCACTACCAGTGTCGGATAGCGATGAATACTCTTAGCCATGAAATTACCAAGGCTGACCATTTTACACATAGCAGCTCCTAGAACAATCATTTTATGTATGCACACTGATTGATTCTTTTAACAACTTACTATCCCTCCATATTTAGACCATCAATATACTTTCAAATAAAGTGATTTCAGATAAGACGAAACATGGAAAAAAGGCATCATGGCAATACTAAGCAACATGCCTTGCTTTGGACCTTAGTGTTGTACACTATATTTCTAGGTGCAAATGCAATAACAGAAAATGCACATCTAGCTGACTTAATTGATATAAAATATAAAGCTTCAGTGAAAGTCTACATTTACACCTTCAACGGAAAGGATTCAATCAATTCATAACTACATGAAGAAGTAGACACAGTAAACCCTTGTTTTGAGATCCAACTATAGAAATCCAAAAGCCAATAAAATAGTTTCATAAAAGGTCAATGCACAATATGATAGTATGCCAACCCAAAAGAAAAGGGGAGTGATTCTTTGAACTTACAGCTTCAAACATTTTGATTTCTTACAATTACAACGCTTACAGGACTCCCCTTCCCCAGCTGGTTCCAACTTGCGCCTGTGAATCCAGCTTTGGTATCAGACTAACAAAGATAGGATAAGCTAAAATATAACGGAAAGACTGAAAGAGGATTATCAAGCAGAATCAGTAATCAGAAATGTAATTGCCTTTTCTTTTTCGGGCTATTCTGCAGGAAATCATCACTAGCCATGTGAACCAATGACTGGGTACAATCTTCACCAGGCTGAACCTCATTCTCGATTGGCTCCAAATCTCTTTCCACTGATACAGGTATCAATGCTAGTTGATGTTCTTGGTTTGCTGAGAGTTGCAAGGCTGAAGGAGTGCTAGGCATATTAGTTTGCCTTCCAGATGACAACTTTTCAATTTTTATGTTGTTGCAATCGTTTAAGGTTGCAAGTGCATTCAAGTGCAAACCAATTCCTGGCAAAACACACCTCCGTGAATTCCCGCTATGTTTTGTGGGAAGCAGTTGCTTTTCATTACCAACATTCCTCTCATCAGATTTTGCTGTACTGGAATTGGTGTTTGAAGTATCATCTGAGTTCTTCCTTTGCACACTGGCCATCTCAAAATCTAGACAGCGTCTCCGTATACCTCGGTGTGTCACATAAAGAAGCTAGATACAAAGAAAAAAGTACTTTTAAATTGATTGATATGTTCAATTGTAAACACAATAATAACACAAGTAGAGAGGAAGAAAAATATCTAAGTCTCATCATAATAATGATTCATTTTCTATGAGATGTGCTTTGAAAGTGATGAAGGACAACAACAACCCATAGTCATACAGCATTTTCCTAGAATTATAAATTCATATATAAACAATAAATGATGCAGGAATAAGTTACAAATATAAATATATAATATAATTAGGCATACATGGCAGTGGATATAAATGGTAATATAGACATCCAGCCTTTGACATAATCTCAAGAAATATCAACTACATGTAAGAAAAGCTGTGATGCCCTACCCAAAATTCCCTGCAATTTAAATAGACTTCATTTTCCTACCTTATCATCCATTTTCTCACTTGGATTGCTAGCCACCAAAGCAACATTGTCCTGCCTCTGACCTGTGTCTGTGACTGATGCTGATTCACAAGGATGATCTTCAATTTCATGTTCTGAGCCAGAAGCAACTGCATTAACAATGTGCATTGAAGGGTCTAATTGTTTATTCAGACCCTTAAAGGCTTCATTTGGAGAACTAAACATTAACAGATCAGAGGCTTCAGTAATTAAACCATCAACACCACAATCTGAGTTATCAATTTTTGCCTCAATCTGAGATAATCCCGGAAGTTGCATTTCACCCTTAATTGAATCTTTTTCAGATCCTTCGGGAACATAGGCAACATCTGATGCTGGCTCACCAGGGAGTTCCAAAAGGGAGTTAGCCTCATCACCACAAAGTAGAGGTTCATACCCAGGGCTACCAACATTATATTTTATGACTTGTGGAAGCTCAATTGAGATAGTCGGGTTTTCATTAAACGGGTTAATTGAGGCATCTCCATTGGAAATCTTTTTAACATCATTTTCCGGTGGCTTACTTGATTCGTGACATGCATGAGTTGAATCTGCAGGAGTCTCATCACATGAATAAACATTATTTACATCTCCAGACGAAGCCTTAGGTTTGGATGTCTCCAAAAGGTTATGCCTAAGAGAAATAAGAACAATCAAAACATGTCATACAAACATCTACGATTCTTTATAGGCCAATGTCACTTACAATCATCAACAACAATAAACAAAAAGAAAAAAGATATTACAGTTACCTCCTGAGGAATCTGGATTCCTTGTGACAGCTAACATGGGGCGATGTGAAAACAGATGGAGGGGACGAAAAGCTAAGCGAGTTGAATGTCTGAGTAATGTGAACGGACTTAACGGGCTCTATAGGAGATAGATTACTGATATAGTTAAATACAGGTGAATCCTGCATATCACCAAACATAGAAATATGGTTAAACTGGGTGAAGTAAAAGGAAATTTTAAGCACTCAAATCATGAAAGTTCACCTAAGTTCGCATTGAGAAGGACAAGGAATATTTCATTTTAATTTATAACTTACAAATCAGAAATAATCGGTTAACAAACCGGATCGCACGGGAATTGCTTTCATTATAGCTTATAAATGCATGCTGTCAAAAGTAAAAGCCTAAATTTTTTCAAGCACAGAACCTAGGCGAGAACAAGCCGTTGACCTTAAAGCAGAAGATAGAAAAAACTTAAAATGAAGACCAAAATGCGAGTTTTTTAGCAAAATAGGGGAAAGAGAAACCAACTTAAACTTGAGAAACAGTCGAATCTGAGGTTAGAAAATTAACTTGATTTACAGGCATACACCCTCAGAAGCAAGCAGGAAAAAGAAAAAGCGAAAGAAAAAAAGAAATTTCCCAATTTGGTTAGAATTCAAAGCACACAAAGTGTTAAATTGAAGTTGGAGAGTGATCTACAAGAGAGAAGCAGAGACTTGGAGAACCAGTGAGCAAGAATAAAAAACCATTTATTAACCTAAAAAAAAAAAGTAGCAAAAATTGAGGGGAAAAAAGGTGAAGCAGAGGGAGAGAAGGAAGTGGGTTGAGAAGGAAAACCTCAAACTGGGAAAGAGGGGTGTTGATCTTGCTCCTATCGGGCGTGTCCATTATTGGGAGGGAGCGAGAGAGGAAAAATGAACATTCCTCTCTCTTTCTCGCAGAGAGTGTGTGTGAAAAAGAGGGGTTTGGTTACTTTCCCTGTTTCAGCGGATTCAAGAATTCGAGAGGCGGGAGAAGCCAAGCGACCCTACCAATCTCTATTCATTTCTACTACTTACCAGGGACTACCGAATAAGGGATTACCTTTCCTATTTTATTTTATTTTATTATTAGTATTAGTATTACCAGTTTCTAATATTTATATTAATTTACTTCACTATTGCAGTTACATTTTTTTACCACAGTCATTTACCTTTTTTGCTTTTTCGCAGGAATCCTATGATATCACACCTTTTCTCCTTCCACCCACTTATGGGAATAGGAATGCGATTCATTTCATTTTTTATCTCACTGTTAAAATATTTAACTGTGATTTTCTTCCACAAATTCAATCTACATTATCATTGTCAAACTGATAATTAAAAAATTATTCGTATAGGAACAATTGCAATTAAAAGTGGCAGAAATTTTATTATAATATATACTATAAATAATTATCTAAAAATAAAAATATTCAACTTATTTGATTATATCATTGACTGGAAATGTGCTAATAATGAGATCATTTTTTCTGCAAGTTACCAGTGTTCCGCACTTGGACTGATTACTCATTACACAACTCAATTGAAATAAAACGGAACGGATATACTCAAAATTGTCCGTCTCTATCTGGTGTGAGTAAGTAACATCATTTTAAGTTTTTTTTTTTTTAATGTTTAAGATTATTGAATATTGTACTGTATAATTTTTTGTGTTCGACTTAGTAGAGTGTACTGTATGATTATCACATGATAGTTGTGGCCGCATTAAATGATAATGACGTGTTTATACAAGCCAAAACGTCGGCAGTTTTATGTGCCAGAATTTAATTTTAGAGAGGTGATACTAATAATATATGAATACTTATTCTTTATTAATATTAAATTAATATTTTATCACATTATATTATTTATTTTAATTATATATTCTCTCTTTTTACTTACAGCTGTGTTTTTGTCTGTAATTATTTGTTTTTTGTACATCTGTGTTGCCAATATATTCATTCCTCTTGATTAAAAATGTATTCTTGTTCTGAGGGTCTTTGTTTTAAGTATTACTGTTGATTGATTTTATTTTGATTTAGTTCTTGAAAGAAAATTTAAAAATAGTTTATAATAATTACTTTTGAAACAAAAATTATTTAATAAATATTATTTAAAATTGTTTTGAAAAACGTGAAAATAAAAAATTATTTATATTTATAAAAATATGATTAATAAAAAATAAAAAATGACATATTATTACTGTATTTTGAGTTTTTTAAAAAAAATAAAATATTAAAAAGTAAAAACTACTTTTAGTTATTTTTCATTTTTAGTTTTTAAAAATTAAAAAAATAAAATTATTTTAAAAAACACTAATCAAACAAGTTTTATAGTTTTTAAATATTAAAATATTAAAAATAATTTTCTAAAAAAATGCGAAACAAACACTAAATTATTTTTAAAAATGTAAGCATGAGAGTTTCACGTTATAAATTATGAAAAAATAGTCTTGAAGATTTCTCATTCTCAGGAATTTATAATACACTTCTTACTTATTATCTATCTAATGAAAGGTTACAAATATTTTATTTTTATAGAAATTAAAATTATTTTTTAAAATAAATTCTCATTCTCGTTTTATTCTATTTTATAAATTAAAATAAATTTTAAAAAAATTTCAATAAATGAGAATGTTTAACACACATATATAACAAAATAACATTTCTGTAATAATATTTTTAGAAATATAATTCAATTCATTAAGATGTCTACGTTGTACAAATCATTTTTGTTAATTTTAATTGATTTCAATATTTGATGAGATAAAAAGTTTTTATTTGTTTTTGTAAAAAAAAAAATTGTCATTGGCCACGTGAAATAATGAAAAATGTTGGCTACTTTTTAATAAAAACTCTAGATAATGTATTTTTATATTTTAAATTTAAGTTTTTTACTTCTACACTATACTTCCCTTTTCCTCGATTGTTTAAAACTACCTTCTTTTTAAATTATTTAATCTTATATATATATATATATATATATATATATAATTTATATATTTAAACGGTTTTTTTATAATATGCCAGAAAAATTTTAATAATCATTAAAAACTGATTTCAATACAAATTTAAATATATTTATTAGGGAGATAGTGACTCTATTTAAAACGTATTAAATATTATTTTAAACATTAATTTACTTCTATTTTTTATCATCTTTTATTTTCATCATCACTCTTATTACCACTATTGTCATTGCTACCATCATCACACTATGGTAGTGATAGTGGTGGTAACATCAACAATGCTGATGAATGTGGTGGTGAAAATAAAACGTATAGAAGTAAAAAATGTATGGTTAAAAAATGAAAATAAATTAATATTTAAAATCATATTTAATGCATTTTAAATATAGTCATTATCACCTTAATAAATACATTTAAATTTATATTAGAAATTAGTTTTTAAAAATCTTTATATTTATACTAATTAAACTCTTTTAATAATTGTTAAAATATGTTATGGGATACACTATAGAAAAAACTATATTTAAAAATCAAAATTGATTGGGTCTTTTTGGTTTATTAAATTTTCAAATTGTTTGGTTCATTTCAAACTCAACCAAACCACTATATGCCTAACTCGGTTTGTTCTCTCAAATAATGTCTAGTTCAAAAGACATGATTCATGTTATAAACAAAGTTACATAATCTTGTTGGAAATAAATAATAGGTAGTACAATTACTCTACTTTATACTTGTTAGCATGTGATGAAATCTTCCATAAAAAAAAGGTATGTGATGAAATTTTATATCTATATAGTTTTTTAGTGAGGTTGAATTTTAATAAATTATCAATAAATATTTAAATAATTATTGAAGTAAAATAAATTATTTAGTTATTCTTAGAAGTATTAGAAATTATAAATAAATAATACTTAATAAGATATTTTTAAAATATAAAAATAAAATCAAACTGCTAACAATTAATTTGATTTGGTTTAAATTTTATAACACTTTTAAACTAAACTGCACTTAATTCTTTTTTGTTTAGTTCATATGACTTTTAAAATCAAAATTAAATTAAATTACACCACAAACACCCCAATCTGTAACAATTCTAGAATGCTTAAACAAAATTATTTCTAATAAAAGATATATATATATATATATATATATATATATATATATAAAATTAACCAAAAAGTTATTTGTCTGTAATTTATATTTCCATATAAATTATAACTATATAGAAATAAAATATTATCTTCTATAAAACACATTAAATTATTGGTTTGCAAATTATCAAGTACGTGGATCTAACACAAAATTGCTCCAACTTAAGCAATAGTTTTGAACTCGAGTCTTGAATATGCATTATACATGTTAAATACTCATAGAAAAAGTTTGTCACTCATATTTGTTGGAGTTAATGAAAATAGTACAACTTGGCAATCCCACATTGTTCAAGGTACGTTGGACGAAGTTCCATATTGCTTGAGATGAACAAGGGAGTATGCGAACTAGATTATATAATGAACTTGAATTCATGGTATCAAAGTACACTAGTTAAAGACACCTTAAGCTTATATTTGATTTTTCTTATACTCTTGTTTTAAAGTATTGTGAAGGTTAGTTAATTTACTTACTTTTAAGAATATGGATGTATTAAGGGCAGGAAAAATGTAACATCTATTTTTTTTAAAAAAATAAAATATTAATAAAAAAGTGTAATTTATATTAATAGACTTAAATTAATTTAATATTTTTTTATTAGAATAAATTAAGAATTGATTTTATAAAATAAATGTGGATGTAAATAGTAAGATAGTCTAAAGGTTAAGTTTGTGTCTAGTGTAGGGAACTCAATCAAACTATCAACTAGAGTAATTCAGAGAGGTTAGGGTGTTGCATTTCAATTTCACGTTTTTTACTATAGAGGTTTGAAGGAAAGCTACACAGGGACTATTATCGATGAAGATTGAGGAGCACAGTATTTATGACCTTAAGGACACACCATCACATCCAAGATCATCATTCGAGGTAAAAAAGTAGGAAATTATCTCTAATGTAAAATGTGTAAGGAAAATGGGTACTGAAGTAATCCCTAAATTTACATAGGTTTTACGTATGGTATTGAAGGGTTATGAGTGTTGATAACATGTTTTATACGTGACTGTGTGGATATATGTAATACGAGTTTTGTATTTGAATAATGATGTCTGAAAGATATTTCCTAAAATGGTTGAAAACTATTTGTTGTTAATGATGTCTGAAGTATCCTTAATTTGTGTCCACAGAGGGGGAGTACCTGTAAACTTACTGTAGGAAGGAATTCTGTTTATGAAAATGTATGAATGTCACCTACCTTTGCCTTTAATGTAGTTTCCTATTTATAGCAATTATTAGGTTTTTACCTGTTGAGTATTATCCACTTGTGAAAGATATTTCCTTTAACCTTTGGATATTGCTTTTACTTATTGGGTTTTATTGGATTTGGTGATAGTTTGATATTTTGCTTATTAATTGTAATTACTTTTCTTAATTAAGTTTTTGTTAGAACACAATATGATGTAGATTTCAGTTTTTCCAAAATCTGAAGTCTCTCACGTGTTATAGAACATTATTTGCTTTGTAATAGCACAATATGCTTTGATTTTTTACTTTGTCGAAATCTGAATCCTCTTATACACCTATCTATGAGGTGGTAAGGGTATTCTAGTCTTTTTACTTGTTCGGAATTCCTTTAGTGTACATGTCTCCATTTGAAGAGTTGGAGAACAAAAAATTGAATTTTAGAAATATAGGAAGGTTCCCCAAGCATAAATTCAATGTGTACTAAAAATATAGTAGTGTTTGTATCAATGTCTTGTTATCTTTTATTGATGCATTAAACAACGTTAACTTAAGTTTTAAATCACTCATCCTAGTTTTGTGTTACTCTTCCCATGTCACTAATCATACATGTGTTTAAGTTGTCATTTGTAATAGATATTGTTGCATGTGATAAAAAATAGGGTGAGTAATGAGTCGGGTCGGTCGGGTTGGAGCCCATTTTGCTCAACTCAAACAAATCTATCAGTTTAAAATTTTCACCCGTTTTTGACTGTTTATTCTTGTGGGTTGACAATTTTCGGGTTGAGCAGTTTACGAGTCGGGTTAAAAGAGTTTGTGTGATTTAGACTTTGATTTATCACAATTTTGTTTTGCAAAAATTATAAACTTTCAAACATAAATTGGTTCATAAAAAAAATTATGTTATAACCTTAAAAAATGTTTTAGACTGAAAAGATGCATATATATATATATATATATATATATATATATATATATATTTCAATTAAAGAAGGTTAATCAATTAATGTTTTCACAATTAGTTAAAAAAATTACAGAAATAATATATCATATACATATTTTCTTATGAGTATGATTCGTGTGAATATAATTAATTATTTAAAAAGATAAGAATCAAGAAAATCATTATTATTTATAAAACTAAAAATTATATATATATATATATATATATATAAATAGGTGGTTCAAATCGAATATTGAGTTGTAAAAACTAAACTTGTACTTACCTATATAACATTTGAAAATCATATATCAACCAGTTTTAATCCATCAATTCACTTAAAACTAATCTAACATTTAAATTTTTTAATGATTCTGTGAATTGGGTTGGGTTATGATTTTCAACCCACCCCTAATAAAAAATATTTGATTAGATGTTGCGTTAACACACAAAGCATGCACACAATCCTTTTTGCTACTGCACAATACAAAGCAAATATGTTCACTACTGTGTGATTGAAACAATTAACTAATGAAGGCTACTCTACATCTAAAAACTAGAGGGTACATCGTGTCTCATTGAAAGACATTAAGAATGGTGAACATTTTTTTTCTTCTTCTAAAATTAAAGTATAAATACAAAAAGGAAAGATGAAAGAGAAAACAAAATAATAATAATAATAATAATAATAACAATAATAATAATAATAATAATAATAATAATAATAATAATAATAATAAGAAGGATGTTGCTGTATAACTCTAATTGAAACTAAAAAAACTAATTGGTGGAATGGAACTCTAACAATTGAAAAAACGACTATTGATAAATGATAACGATTTTTTACACATGCAAATGTGAGGAAGAGGTGCAAAATTAAGATGTTATGATGTGTGTCTCTGACCTAACTGTGGGGAGATGGTAAAACAAAACAAACCAATCATGCTCATCTATGGGTTTATCATTATTTACATTATGTGGTCGAGTACTAAGTGTATTAGTTCACTTTCATCGACCCTGCTAATATATATTTTTATTTAAAAATTATATTATTTATATAAATTAATAAAATAATTATAATGATTGAAATAAAATAAATTATTAAATAAATTTTGTAATAATAAATTTGTAATTATTAAGAAAATAAATTAAATTTGTTATGATTTTGTTTTTTTTTTTTATAAAAGTGTGATGTTTGGAAGAAAATAAAATCAAAAAAATAAGATTTACTTAATTTTTATATCAGCAAAGAAACTTAAATTTTATATTGTTTTTAAAAAATAAATAATATATTTTCAAATTTGATGTCAAGTCACATAATAAAAAGATGAAATGATCCGTTTGACCTTAAGCTAAGATCACATTTGTTGACAACCCAAAAGCTGCCGATGGACCCATTTGGGCTCATCCATTTGATCACCCTAGAGACGTGTCTCTTCCCCGAATCAACCGTTTCTCAAAGCTTGGGTACCATCACCAAACACAGCTTCTCCTCCTTCAGTAGGGCATGCAGGTGGACCCTAAACCTGTAAATTCATTAAAAGGGACGTTATATGTCACGTGATTCATCCCATGTAATTAATAAATAAAAAATGAAATAATGATGAGATTTGGGTCAAGCATGGTACTGCCAGCATGGTGGTTTCTTTTCCAAGCTCCTCTCCACATTCTGTGAGTGTGAGGTGAAGTTCATGCGAAATCATAGTGTCTTCTATTTGGAGTAACACTAACACTTGTACTTTGTCTGTCACGTGCTACATGGCTGCCATGCCACTCTATACATTCCCACTGCTTTCATCTTTTTTGTAATCAAATCAACTGACAAATGTTCAATATTTAACTCAATATTAATTAACCTCGTTAGGCTCTACCTGTATACTAAATAGTAATACGACTGTATGTGTAAGGCATGTTCTTTTGTGTCTATTAGCAATAAAATATTGAAATAAGATACAGTATGTGATTTGCGATTAGAGAGGTTAATTAAGTCCACTCAGAAAAAGAAAAGAAAAGAAAAGAGAGGTTAAATAATTTACGGGCACCGAGGACGGGAAGTGTCAGAGACTCTGGAGTCTGAACTAATTAATAAATACTAGTACTGTACAACGAAGTTGACTAAATATTATAATCGAGATTATTTGCTTCCCCGTTTCTTAATTCCTGGATGCTGCTTCTTACATGGATACGACCAAAAGAAACATCAAAACCCTCATAAATTATATTGAAAAATATCAAAGATCGAGAAGGGTTAAGTGGAAAAGAAGATGTTTCACCGATTAATAAACAGTATGTTATTTAATAAATTATATAAAATATAATAAAATTTATAAAAAATTATTAAATAATAATGGATTGAAATAGAAAATGAAACTTCAATATATCGACAGAAGATTTTGTTCAGATTAAGTATTCTAGGTTGTGACACTCAGGAATGTGGTCATCTACTTAAATTTATAAGTCTCAGGCCAATGGGAATATCAATATATAATCCATTCCAATGTTACATTTTGATCATCGTGTATGTTTGACATGTTCTTATATCAAAGTTAAAATATAAATATTATGATTAAGCGATGACGAGTTAAACTAAAAAAATATATAATAGACGTTCTTTTTTTTTTTTTAAACATTCATGTAAAAAATGTGTACGAAAAATATTAAAATCTAGATTATAATTTATTTTTAGATTATAAGTTATTTTGAAAAATAAATTTGATGTTTAAGAATTTAACTTAAATTTAGAAAAAAATTTCTATTTTTTTTTTAAAAACTAAAAATTTATTGCTTATGATTATTTTTCAACAACTTTTTTTTCAGTTATTTTTACACTCTTTTATTTTATAAACATTGATTTTTTATAAACATTGATTTTTTTTCATACAAAACAAGATTAATCATTTTTAAATAAATTTTTAACTAGCCTATTCAAACAAAACTTAATTTTAATTATAATCAATTATAAAATAATAAATTATATATATATTAATATCAAAATAATGTAATTTTTAATCTTTAAAAACTATTCGATTACATTTCTGAGTACTTGAGAATTTTGCATACATTGAGTGAACAAAGGCAAGTTGTGACAAAGGTGTTTAATTTTGTTTCTGTTTTCTACTTCAGTACTTGTTTTGTCTTGTTTGATGTATGTTTCTAAAAGAAGTTTGGTTTATGGACATTTGGAAAGAGGATAGATGCCCAAATTTGTTCCGCGCATGGCTTGTCGTATACACGAAGTTTCGTGTTCTGAGTGTATCCAGATATAATAATTCCTGAGTTTATGTTAGTGTAAAACTTTACACTTAAAATTAATTATATTCATTCATTTAAATAATTTTTAAAATATTAATTGATATTATTAATAAATTTAACATAATAAAAAATTGTGATTAATTATTAATATAAAAATTTTTTATATTATTTTTTTTATAGTTCCTTTCGGTCCGTAAAAATAAGACTGACTAATCGCGGACCAAACAGCTTGGTCCAGTAGGCCAGTTAAATAAAATTTCAATTTTTGTGAAAAATAATATAAAATTTTATTTATTAAACACATTTTTATTTTATAGATGAAGTTATGATTTTATAAAAATTAATAAATAAATTATAAAAATTAAATTTTACATTACCTATTTTGTTTTTTTATAATATTACGATTTTAAAAAACATAAATACAAATTCATAATAAAATTTATTTTATTTTTTTAACAAAATTATTTTTATAAATTTTAATAATAATTTTTTTTAATTAATATAATTATTTATTAATTTTATATAAATAATATAATTTTTTAAAAATAAAATATAATTTTGGTGAATCACTTGCTTTAGCCGATTATACGGTTCATGCCCATTTTACCATCTGGTAAACCATGTTAAAAACACATACTCACATACACTCTTGGGAGACAATCGTAATTTTATAGCGAAAACCACAGGATGATTTGCCTCACATAATTATTAAGAAGTGTTTTTCATAAAAAACCCAAAAAATTAGTATTTGATTGGTTTGATTTTGTTTTTTAGTTTTTGAAAAACATTTTTAAGAATAACTTTTAAAAATGATTTTCAAGAAAAAAAAATTGTTTGGTAAGTGTTATTTGAAAACTGTTTTGAAGATGTAAAAATAAAAAAACTTGTTCATATTTATTAAAATTTCATTAAAAGCAAAACTACTTTAAGTTATTCCTGTTTTTTAGCTTTTAACAGTTTTCCAGAAAACATTACTCAAACAAATTTTTTAGTTTTTAAATACTAAAATATTGAAAACAGTTTTATTAAACTGTTGTTGTCAAACAAACACTTAGGGCTTGATTGATTTTGTTTTGATTTTTAGTTTTTGAAAAAAGTTTTCAATAATAGTTTTCAAAAACTGTTTTCGGGGAGAAAAGAAAAGAAAAACTTGATTGACAAGTTTTATTTGAAAACTGTTTTGAAGATATAAAAATGGAAAAACTTGTTCATATTTATTAAAATTTCATTAAAAGCAAAAAATAACATATTTTGATTGTATTTTGAGTTTTCAAAACAAAAATAAAAAACTGAAAAACAAGACTACTTTCAGTTGTTCCTGTTTTTTTAGTTTTTAACCGTTTTCGAGAACTGTCTTTAGAAAACACTACTCAAACAAGTTTTTAGTTTTTAAATACTAAAATACTGAAAACAGTTCTATAAAACTGTTGTTGCCAAACAAACACTTAGGGCTTGATTGGTTTGGTTTTGATTTTTAGTTTTTGAAAAGAGTTTTCAAAAATAGTTTTCAAAAACTGTTTTCGGGAAGAAAAAAAAAACTTGTTTGACAAGTTTTATTTGAAAACTGTTTTGAAGATATAAAAGTGAAAGAAACTTGTTCATATTTATTAGAATTTCATTAATGAAAAACAAAAAATAACATATTCTGATTGTATTTTGAGTTTTCAAAACAAAAATAGAAAACTGAAAAACAAAACTACTTTAGCTGTTTCTGTTTTTTAGTTTTTAAAAACTAAAATACTGAAAATAGTTTTATAAAACTGTTGCCAAACAAACACTTAATCTTCTTCTTATTTTAAAAGAGTAGAAATATAGGAGCTTTAAAACATAGGATACATCTAGCGTATATTTATTAATTTTATAGATATTGATACAAATTTTTTAATAAAGTTAAATTTTAAGGTAGGTGGTGAATGCTAACAAATATAAATATAATTTTGCATTAATAACTAAACATCAAATTAAAAAAAAAACACATTATATGAAGTCTTATCTTTTTCATTGTTATCTATAATACAATATCCACTTATGCACATAAAAACTCTTTATGTGATTTTTCAATTGATACCTTAATGATTTTCACTTTAAGTATTGTTGGGAATAACAATAACATTTTTAATAATTTAAGGATTTTATTTAAATTTGTAAAATTAATACATATACAAAACTTAAAATTTATTGGATAAAAAAACTACAGTATTTCTAAAATTAATAAAATCACCGTGGATTTCTCTTAAAAATATAAACCTTGTTCTTTTGTTTTTCAAAAAGGTGTATATTAATATATTCCAAAAATACACGTGTCATGTCTAGGAACAAAATAGTTATTTACATAAAAAACCAGCCATATAAACCTATTATTAAGTCGCCCAACTCTTACTAGACATAGAGGTATATAAACCAGCCATATAAACCAGCCATATTAATATAGAGGAGGGAAGAGATATATATATGATAAAAACTTGTACATTTTAATGTTTCTATGAAGTGTTTAATTAAGACGGGAAATTGAGAAGATGTATATATATAAAAAATAAAGCATTAAAGGTTCTGGAATGATTACTTTCAGAAGGAACGGTGATTTAAGGGATTCCTATATACTTTTTATTTATTTAAGATAATTGAGGTAAATAATGGGAGGGAAAAAGAAAAGGTTAGAATAAAGCTGTTCCAAGATTCACTAACTCACAAATGTAGCTGACACAGTACTGGTATATGCGTATTAATTGGTATAGCTTATAATGAGTCATATATGAATCTTATATGATTGACGCCCACAAATAATGCGCTTGCATAGGACTTGGCCTAGCTAGGGCACATAGGTATATAATATAACGGTTGTAATTTCTAGACATTAGAGCATCCTTTAGCTCGCCATGGTTTCATAAATTGTTTTCAAGTTTCATAATGACGTAGTTGTACTTGTTTAAGTAACAATTACATATTTTATAGTGGTAATTGTTTTTATTATATATATATATATATATATATATGTAAATAAATATAAACGTTCAACTATTTTTTATTGCTGATGATTTACTCTCTTTTTTTTTTTTAACTAAATGGGAATTTTTCCAGTTGGTATGCATAATTATGACAAAAGGGATATTATAAAGTTTTGAGGTTGGCAATGCATCTATAACGTTTCTTTTAATTATTCTTAAACCAGTATTTTTTTTGGTATAGAATTCTTAAACCAGTATTACAAGGCTTACAAAACCGTACGCAATTTAGTTATATAGAAGGAAAATGAAAGAGGTTGGGACGAAAAAGAAGAAAGAGAAAGATAAATTAAAGAGATCACATGCGTGAAAATTAGAATGATTTAGTTGAGAAAAAATTATAAATTAAAATTATTACAATATAATTAGACAATTATACTTATATTTATTATGCATGTGAAAAACAAGGTAATTTTTAGAAGCATTCATTTTTTTTCTTTTTTTCATATCTATTTTAAGTAAAAAACAAAAGTTAAAATTTATTAACTGCTGGCATTTTTTTATTACTTTTTTTACATTGAATTAAAAAAAAAATTCTTTCTTTCTTTTTATTTTTCTGCATTTTTTCATTTCCTAATTTTCTAGAGTAAATTATATCTATTTTGAAATGCGGAGGACGAATTTGTTAGTTTTGTAGTTTGATTAAGTTTTGTAGCTTGATTTTTAGTCCTACATTGCTTAGTATTGTGAGATAGTATTTTTCACTTTGCTATATAAGCAAACTTATGTAAGGTTTACAAATGCATCAAAACAAATACTTCTTAGTGTCGTTTATTTCTCTCTTCTCTCCTTTAATGCCTTGTTCCCAACAAGTGGTATCAGAGCCCATTTCTTAATATGCTCTATGGTTGCAGCAGTGTCTGATCTTCCGCATCAGAAAAGATTTGGTTAGAGTAAATTTTCTTAGTATGCTCTGTGGCTGCAGCTGTGTTTGATTTTCCACATCCGAAAAGATTTTTTCTCTTGTTATTGGGGATCTCAGTCTATTTGATCTTCCACATCAGAAAAGATTTTTTCTCTTGTTATTGGGGATCTCAGTCTAGAGAACTAGTGGGGCTTTTCTTCAAAAGCAGTAGGAGTAATGGCAATGGACGAAGGCAAGATGAAGATTGAAAAGTTCGATGGTGCGAACTTTGGCTTTTGGAAAATGCAGATAGAAGATTATCTGTATCAGAAGAATATGTATCAACCACTCATAGGAAAAAAGTCAGAGGGTATGAAGGAGGAAGATTGGAGTCTCCTTGATAGACAAGCCCTTGGAGCCATTAGACTGATGTTATCCCGTAATGTTGCTTTCAACATTGCAAAAGAAAGGACGACAGTAGGTCTCATGAAGGCTCTTTCCAACATGTACGAGAAACCATTAGCCTCAAACAAAGTTCACTTGATGAGGTGATTGTTCAATTTGCGGATGTCTGAAGGTGCTTCGGTGGCACATCATCTCAATGAACTAAACACTGTTACAACCCAGTTGAGATTGAGTTCGATGAGGAACTACGTGCTTTAATACTTTTGTCTTTCCTGCCAGAAAGTTGGAATGCTACGGTCACGACTGTGAGTAGCTCATCAGGAAGCAATAAGTTAAGATTTGATGATGTTCAAAATTTGGTTCTCAGTAAAGAGATCCGGCGGAGAGAGTCGGGTGAATCATCAGTCTCTTCAGTATTGCATATAGAGTCAAGAGGAAGAAGTTCAACCAAAGAAAGCGGACGCGGAAAATCAAAGGAGAGACGATCCAAGTCCAGAAATCATCGTAGTTCCCAAAACTCGAAGACAATCGAGTGTTGGAATTGTGGGAAAACCGGGCACTACAAAAACCAGTGCAGGAGTGCACAGAAGAGTCAAGAAGCAAAGGGCGAAGCAAACGTTACCTCTACCTCAGGAAAAGATGAGGTGTTGATATGCTCTCTTGAAGATAAAAAAGAGTCTTGGGTATTAGACTCTGGAGCATCTTTTCACGCTACCTCACAAACGGAACTATTCGAGAATTATGTTCCTGGAAACCTTGGTAAGGTTTACCTTGGTAATGAGCAGTCATGTGAGATTGTAGGTAAATGTGCAATAAAGATTAAGTTAAACGGGTTTGTATGGGAATTGAAAAATGTCAGACATATTCCCGACCTGACTAAGAATTTAATCTCAGTGGGTCAGTTAGCCAGTGAAGGCTACACGACAATCTTCCACTGTGATGATTGGAAGATTTCAAAGGGTGCGATGACAATTGCTCGAGGCAAAAAGAGTGGTACTTTTTACAAGACAACTGGAGCATGTCATTTGATTGCAGTTGCAACAAATGAAAGTCCCAATCTATGGCATTAAAGACTTGGGTATATGAGTGAGAAAGAGATGAAGGTCATGCACTCAAAAGGAAAATTACCAAGTCTTCAGTCAGTAGAAATTGACATGTGTGAAAACTGTATATTTGGAAAGCAGAAGAGAGTCAGCTTTCAGACAAGTAGAAAAACCCCAAAGAAAGAGAGGCTTGAGCTCATCCACTCTGATGTTTGGGGACCAACGACTGTCCCTTCCATTGGTGGGAAGCAATACTTCGTAACTTTTGTTGATGATTACTCCAGAAAGATATGGGTTTGCTTTCTGAAACACAAGTATGAAGTATTTGAAGCTTTCAAGATTTGGAAAGCTATGGTAGAAAATGAGACAGGATTGAAGATTAAAAAGCTCAGATCTGACAATGGTGGTGAATATGTAGACACCAGATTGAAGAAGTTTTGGTATGAGCACAAAATCAGAATGGAGAGAACCGTGTCAGGTATGCCTCAACACAATGGTGTAGCAAAGCGTATGAATCGAACGTTGACTGAAAGAGCCAGAAGCATGCGTGTTCAGTCAGGCTTACCAAAATAGTTTTGGGCAGAAACAATCAACACAACAACTTACTTGATCAACTGAAGTCCATCGGTACCATTGGAGCACAAGATACCAGAAGAGGTATGGAGTGGAAAAGAGGTAAAACTCTCATATCTTAGAGTTTTCGGATGTGTAGCATATGTTCACATCAGTGATCAAGGCAGAAACAAACTTGACCAAAAATCAAAGAAGTGTACTTTCCTTGGTTATGATGAAGATGAGTTTGGCTACCGCATATGGGATGATGAAAAAAAAAGATGATCTGCAACAGAGATGTAATCTTCAATGAAAAAGTGATGTACAAGGACATGCATAATACTGACACCAGCAATGCAGAAACAAGTGGACCAGTTTATGCAGAGGTGGAAGATATCCCAGAAAGTCCTAAATTGAGGAGTCTTCAGCTAAAGAAATCAGATGAAGAGAACAATGAGCAATCAGAACCTCTTACTCCAACTCATGTGTTGGGAAGATCCTCTCAGCCCCATGTGCCTAACAAGAGATATATAGACTACATGTTGCTGACTGATGGAGGGGAGCTTGAAGATTATATGGAAGTTTGTCAAACCATGGACGCCAAAAAGTGGGAGTTTGCTATGAAAGACGAGATGAAGTCTTTGATCTCCAATCAGACATGGTAACTAGTTGAGTTACCTATGGGAAAGAAAACACTTCACAATAATGGGTGTACCGGGTGAAGGAAGACCATGATGGTTCCAAGCGATACAAGACCCGAATGGTTGTCAAAGGATTTCAGCAGAAAGAAGGAGTTGACTACAATGAAATCTTTGCTCCAGTTGTCAAGCTCAATACTATTAGGACTGTGTTAAGTATTGTGGCTAGTGAGGAGCTCTACCTAGAGCAATTAGATGTGAAGACTGCATTTCTTCATGGAGATCTAGATGAGGAGATCTACATGCACCAGCCTGAAGGTTTTTTCAGAAGGAAAGAAGAAAAACATGGTGTGCAGATTAAAGAAGAGTTTGTATGGTCTGAAACAAGCTCCAAGACAGTGGTATAAGAAGTTTGAGAGCTTTATGCACAAGGAAGGTTTTAAGAAGTGCAATGGTGACCATTGTTGTTTCTTTAAGAGGGTACAACTCCAGTTATATCATTTTGCTACTTTATGTCAATGATATGTTAGTAGCAGGTTCAGATATGAGTGAGATCAGACACTTGAAGCAGCAGTTGGCAAAAGAATTTGACATGAAAGATTTAGGACCAGCAAAGAAGATCCTAGGAATGCAAATCATGCGAGATAAGCAAAAGGGAACCTTGCAGTTATCTCAGACAGAGTACATCAATTGTGTTTTGCAAAGATTCAACATGGGCAATGCCAAACCAGTTAGCACACCTTTGACTACTCATTTTCGTTTATCAAAAGACCAATCTCCTAAGACAGAGGAAGAAAAAGAATTAATGGCTAAAATTTCATATGTTTCAGCCATTGGAAGTGTGATGTACACGATGGTATGCATAAGACCAGACATTGGTTATGTAGTGAGAGTTATAAGCAGGTTTATGTCAAATCCAGTAAAGGTGAATTAAAAGTACAAGGCTATGTAGATGCAGACTTTGCTAGAGAAATTGATCATCGAAGAAGTATCACTGGCTACATATTTACTGTTGGAACTACAGCTGTTAGTTGGATGTCACAGATACAAAAGACTGTTGCTCTATCCACTACAGAGTCTGAGTATGTAGTAGTAACAGAAGCTAGCAAAGAATTGATATGGCTTCAAGGATTGTTAACAGAGTTGGGATTCATCCAGGAAAAGAGTGTTTTGCACAGTGATAATCAGAGTGCAATATATCTGGCTAAGAATTCAACATTTCAGTCCAAAACGAAGCACATTGATCTCCATTATCACTTCATCAGATCTCTACGTGAGAATGAAGTACTAACGTTGAAGAAGATAGTAGGAAGTAAGAACCTAGCAGATATGTTGACAAAGGTTGTCACAACAAAGAAGTTGAGGCTTTGCAGTGTCTCAACTGGCCTTCAAGAATGATTGATGATGAAGGCAACTACAATTAGTGATAATCAAACTCCAAGTAGGAGAATTGTTAGTTTTGTAGTTTGATTAAGTTTTGTAGTTTGATTTTTAGTCCCACATTACTTAGTATTGTGAAATGGTGTTCTTCACTTTGCTATATAAGCAAGCTTATGTAAGGTTTACAAATATACCAAAACAAATATTTCTTAGTGTTGTTTATTTTTTCTCTTCTCTCTTTTAGTGTCTTGTTCCCAACAGAATTAACCATGTAAATTGTAAAGTTGACTCGATGTATGTAAATTTTTCCTTCTTAAACCAAGGTCTACTTTTTTTAACTTTGTTATATAACGATTCCCTTGAAAACTTTTCTTTCTTTTTTATAACATAGCTAGGCTCTTGAAAAGTTGCAAGTGGCAACAGTGAAGGTCAATATTACATAGGAAATGTCAGAACTAAAGAAGATAAGTTGTACATTGTTGTAGCGTAAAAAATTTCCATGGACTATGGTATGTGTGAACTTCATGTTTTTTGAGTCCTTTCCTTTCTTGGTATCATGTTACTAATGAACTTCCCAAGATAATTGTCTTCTTTAAACAGTTTTCTGATTTGTTTTCTGATTTGTTTACATACCAATGGACTTAAAGAATATCCTTTCCAATTCTAATAGCATGTATTTTAATATACTCATTCTTTATTTACAAAAAGTTTCTCTTTAACAAGTTAATGTATGTTCAAATTAGTTAGCATGCATAAATGTACTCTTTTTTCTATTTTAAAATGAATTTATTTAAATGATTATGTTTTTTCAAACATCACTGATCATTCGTTCCCTGTTTACTGCACTTCGCTCTTTTTAATTTGGATATTTCACCGCGCTTCATCCTTGATCTTGTTTGTTCTCTTGACAGTATATAATTTCTGGAGCTACTTTTGTGTGTATGAGACATGCTTGAGCTTTATCTTGAAGTGATATGAATCAAACCCGCTGGTGCACCAAACTAAGTCATGCGCGAATCTACCCATATGCAATGACTGTACCTTGAAATTTTATGTTGTAGGAACAAATTTTTTCGACATAGGAACAAACTTTTAATATAAGCTAGTTTAGCACCATGCATATGTTCGGGTTGCTGGATAATATATATTTATATTTAGTATTATAATATAATATAATATAACATTATATTTTAATAATTAAGTAATTTAATAATTTATAAAATATATAATATATGAGTAAAATATTATATAAAATTATAAAATAGAATAATTATTAAATAATTTAAAGTAAACAAATTGAAAAATAAACCTACCTTGCTCACGGTCCTACGGGAGCGGTAGTGGGAATTCTCCTATTCCTTAAAATTTAAAATAAATATTAGAAGTTCAACACTTTAAAATATGAAAGGTGACTTTTTTTAATTTGTTCACATACTATCAAAGTCAAATAATAAAAATTAGTAATAAAATATTTGAATAAAAGATTATAAGTAATTAATTAATTAAATATAAAATGAAGACTAAAAATGTAGTAATTTATAAACTTGAAAATGTAACAATATTATGTTTAGCAAATTTTGAAGATTGTTTGAAGTTGAAGTTTAAACCTAAAAAATTTGTATCAATAAATTATTTAAGTCCTGAGAAATTTTAAAAAGTTATAATATATTAAAGAACTTGGTTTTATTTTATACATATCTAGTGTAGATTTTAGAATACTTCTTTAAAAACTACATTTGTAGTTATTTATAATGAATTTTGTCATTGTCATGAATGAAAATCTTTAAATAAGGTTTGCTTTGTACTCTTTAGTACAGTGTTCATAACACATACATGTGGAATAATATAATCTATTTTGCATCTAAATTATATTAAGTTTGTGATATAAAACTTATAAATATACCTGCTAGTGAGTTGTTAAATAATAAAATTTCTCGTTGTCAATGAGAAGAGTATTCCAAGTATGTCCTCTATTTTTCAAACTATTTTAAAAGTGAAATCAAAATACAATGCACAACAGAAAGTCATACTTATATCACAAAAAATATCTTATTTTCCTAAAATTAGTTTACATATTTTATTTTGTTTTTCAAATAAAAACAAAAAGATCAAATATGTATCTTTAAAGATTTCACCCTTTTTTATTTATCAGTATAAACAACACTGACCAATTCTAATACTTTAATAATATATTCTTTATCAACTACTTTCTCCAATTTGAAATTCAAACGAATATTTCAAATAATTTATATTATATATACTCTAAGTGCTAGCAAAGAATATAATAATATTTCACTTTAAATTATTTTAATTTGTTCAAATTAAATACTCTTATTTAATAATCAAATATTAAAATAATTTATTTAACATAGATTAGAACACTCGTTTGTGTGTGACCCTGTAAATTCAATACTAAACTGGTAATAAATTAATCAAATTAATATATTAATCAAGGTAGGCATCTACTCCTTAACGTCTAGATAGTATGCAATAATATTTTACTTTCAAGAACTTAGAAGAACATATAATATTTTTCTTCCATCGTTACAACTTTTATTTAACTTTAGAGTATGATATTATCGTCAAACTCCATTAAGTTAACCTATCATGAGAAATTCATTTTTTATTTCATTAATTTTCCTGACCAAGATATTATTTTATTAATGAAGCTCAAACTCATTACCAAGAGTTGATGAATTTTTTCTTGATTTATCATTAATTCTACAAGCATTTGATCATATCCAATATTCATTCAACTAGTATCATGTGTCATTAGGTGTTCAAAATTACAATATAATAAATTACTTGTTAATTACTATGATAATCTCAGGTCACAGAAAAACATTTAGTTTCTTCTTGAGAAATTATGTAAACCATTAGAAATTCTCAATTGAGTCAGTTCAAATGATCATACTCATATATGTATCATCTATATATGTAATTAATAAATGAGATTCCTTATCTTATAAAGTCATTCACATATATATATTGATCTATCCAGATTTATTGATGTCCCATATACAATAATCCTATGATAAAAAACAATTTAGATTAAAATAATAACAAACTTTTGCTTCTCATTATCATAATCTCTATTATGAAAATAAGTCTATAATTTTAAACAAGTTTATGAAAATAATAATACTCTATCAATTTGGATATGATTACATGATGAATTGGGTCTTGAGCATATTTAATTATTCTCCAACAAATTGATCATGACTAAAGACTTATTTAAACAAATACATCTAATACTAGCTAATGATTGACCATGTGACTTATTAATTGTCGTGGTATATAAGATAATAATTAGAAATTGTCTTTGGTAGAGTTTGAAAGTTCATCGAAATTGTGATGAAGACATTAACATTCTTAGAGTGTAGGTGAGATTTTCATTTTTATTTGAAAACATCACTCTAGCTTCAATCATATGATGTGTTAGTCTTATAATAATTAATCTAGTAGCATTGTATGAACATTTACTCTGATATAAAATTCTGAGTTTTAAAAAATTATTTTACAATTGTAATATATTTAATATATTTTTTTAACAAGATGTTTTTATTAGATACTTATATACAAAGAATTTGATTATTTTATAATATTATAATTTATAATTTTTATTAGGATTTTTTAATAATTTAAAATCTAACATTTGTTATATTATTTTAATAAAAAAAGCATTAGATATATTTTTGGTCCCCGAAAATTTATTGATTTTTTTTGTTTTTAATAAATTTTTCTTTATATTTAGTTTCTAACAAAATTATTCTAAAAATAATTTATTAGAGATAAAAGTAAAGAAGAATTTATTAGAAACTAAAGACAAAATTCATTAGTCTATACCAAAATCATCAATAACAAAAAATAAAATTTATATTTTATTTTTTTTATTTCCTTTTAAAAAATCTTAAAATAAAATTATATTTTATTATGTTTTATTTATGAGTTTAACAATTATATATTGTGAGTATAAATCACTTCCATTTACGTACTTTTAAAATATTAATTGGTAAAGTTAATAACTTACCATAAACAAATGGTTGTGATTGAATATTAGTGTAAATTTTTTTACACTGACAGTGTATAAATGTTTTTCTCTTTATTTATAACTTTATATATTTTAAAATAAAATTTATTTAATTTCTTCAATTTTAAAAATTAGTAATTTTTAATAAAAATAATATAATGTGCGACACAATAGTGTGACTATGACCACAAAGATATAAGAGATAGTTTGTAAAAGAAAGTCATCGCATTATTGAATTTTACTTTTGGTTCCTAATAAATTTATTAGGGATAAAAAGTAAATAAAATTTTATTAGAATCTAAAAATAAAACTCATTAATATATACCAAAAACATCTATAACAAAAAATAAATTTTACATTTTATTTTCTCTATTTTTTCATCTCTTTTTAAAAAAATCTTAAAATACAATTATAGTTTTTTATATTTTATCATGTGTATTATATTTCATTCAAAATTATGCTATAAAATGATTAATTATTAAATGTTTATGGTAAAATAAAAATAAAATAAAATAATAAAAGTAAGCCTGTTTTTAGAAAGAACATAAAATATTTGAGAGATTATATGTAAAGTCAAATTATGAAAATTTCATAATAAATATGATAATAAAAGAATATAGTATAATTTGAGTTTAATTGGTATAGACTCTCAGTGTAAATGATTTTTACACTGACATTCAATCATACTCTTAATTTATGTGACTTTTAAAGTACCAATGAGTAAAGTCAACAAATCTACCATGAATGAAGAGTTGTGATTGAATGTTAGTGTACAAATCTTTAAACTGATAATGTATACCAATTAAACTCATATAATTTATAAAAGATATGTTTTAATATTAAAGATGAATTGATATTATATTGATATATCATTACCATTGATTCTCAAGTAAAAATTTTAAACTGATAAATTAATTTTTCTATCTATTTTGTTATTAAAATTATTTTTACTATCTTTTAATTCATTGAGATTGATTATCTATGAAATTATAAATTATTTTGTGAATGATAATTAAAATAGAAGTACTAAGTACTTTTGTATTCACTAAGCCTAGTGAAGTTTAGAATTGTGTTGTGATATTGTGAGATGAACTTGGCGAAGTTTTAAGTTTCCTTGTAATGATTTGGACTATATAGGCATATGAGTGTTAGCGTTGGGAAGTCACAGTTTGGTACACTGTGAGATGAAAGGTAGGGACCGGGTAAGGTTTAAGAAGGTTTTAATCAAGTAAGTGGATATTCGAATAGTCCAGATTAGCGTCCTGGACTAAGATATTCACAGGCCAAACTTGAAAAATTTTTATACCTGTTCAGCATAATCAAGGTTAAGTAGCGTATATATTTCTATGGGCAGAAAGATTGCCGGATTTCTCAGAAAAAAAATTAATTATTATGGTACCAATATTCTTGTTAGAAAGATATGCAACTACCAACCACTTCCTAAAGAAATCTTTGATAATTAGAATAAATCATCGAAGATCAGATATGGATCCATATAGAGTAAAGTGAGACAGAGTTGTAGGTCAAACCTTAGGCTCCCGTTGTTTGTTCAGTCTATTAAGATTGACGTTGATGTTTATAAAAATCTCACTCCTTTCATTGTTTCTTTTCATATATGATCGTGGTCCAAATAGAAGATCAAACTGTTCAACAAACTATGTTGAACGATTCAAAGGATTTTGTCTGAATATGCTGATTCATAAACAATTTTTTTTTTATGTTTTCAGATAACTTTAGGTTTGTAAATAGTCCACTACTCTAACTTATTTGGGAGGATAATTATAATAATTAATGTATCATATACGATAATGTTTTATAATAACTATATTTTGACTTATAATGTTTATAATATAATTATGGTTCTTTATGTAAGATCTTTTTAATACTAGTTAAATATATAAAAAATACTAATTTGTCACATTTTAATAAATATATTATTAATATTAAGGTCGTTACAGTTAGTGGCATTAGAGTAGTTGTCTTGTCAAGCCTGGGATATGGACTTGACTATTGCTTGTTGTTTGCTCTTGCATTTGCTGTTGGAAAATAGAAGTGTAAGATAGGTAAATACTAAGGAAAAAAAGAGAAGAAGTACAACTCTAGGGAAAGTTCTGGCTAAGGAAAAACTTGGTACTTAAGAGTGTCTATTGTGACCTACCTCTCTTTCCTGGGAATTAGCTTAGAATGTACCAATTATAATCTACATTCATTTCTCCAATTTAATGTATTATTCTAAGAAAAGACTAAGGTCGTGATTTCTGTTTCAGGAAAGGATGGCTACTAGACCAAATTTTACGTAGGAATTATTAGAAAGTGACAATTATATTAGAAAATACGAATCAAGGACAAAATAATGAACCTACAAAATATCAAGGATTAGAAACATTCGCAAAAATAACCCACCAAAGATTAAGGGAGGCTTTGACCCTGATGGTCAATCCTGGGTAGTTGATATCGAAAAGATATTTGTCACAATGGGATGTTCTGATGCAAATAAGGTTACATTTGTTGCCTTTGCTCAATGAGGAGTCTGAGAATTAGGGGAAAATCACCAAACAATAACTTTAAGTTGAAGGAAGACCAATTAATTGGGGGATCTTTAAGCAAAATTTTTTGGAGAAGTATTTTCAAGAGGATCTCCAAAGAAGGAAAGAAGTTGAATTTCTAAATCTTCGCCAAGAAAATATGTCTATAGGTGAATATGCAACAAAATTTGATGAACTATCAAAATTTTGCCCTTACTTCAATGAAGGAATCGATGAACGCTCCCGTTGTTCAAAATTTGAAAGTGGACTTCAACTTGATATCAAACAAGCGATTGGTTATTTAGAAATTGCCTCTTTTCTTGTTCTTGTAAATCGTTTAAGGATTTATGAGAATGATACCAAAGCGACACAAACTCAGTGGAAGTAAGGAGGACCACAAACACATAAAAGAAATGAATTTTTCAACAAGAACAAACCTTACCAATGTTCTTTCAAACTACCAAAAATATATCTGAACAGAAAAATTTTGCTCATGTCAACACTTCTGGTGCTGTTAATCCTATCAAATGTTTCAATTATGGGGGACCACATTTGGCAAAGGACTGTACTACTAAGATTGTGACTTTTTTCAATTGTGGTAAGTTGGGTCATTACTGCAATAAGTGAAGGGAACCAAAGAAGGAGTAGGCCAATGTAGGAAATAATAATGGGGGGTGGCGGAAACCAAGTAGGAAGGCCTAATATCACAAGCAGAGTTTTTACCATGAGTGGTACTGAAACCGTTCAATCTTATGACCTCATCCAAGGTAAATGCATCATAAATGGTCACCTTGTTAATGTATTATATGATTTTGGTGCTACTTATTCTTTCATATCACATGATTGTGTGGAATATTTAAAGTTACTTGTCTCTTTGTTGCCATATGATTTGACTGTTTCTATTCCAACCAATTATTCCTATTGTAACTTCACTTGCATGTACAAATTGTTGTATTTCCATTTATGGTCAAAATTTTACTGTAAACCTTATTTGTCTACCCTATCTAATATGGATATTGTTTTAGGAATGGACTGATTATCTTTCAACCATGTTCTATTAAGCTGTCATGATAAGACCTTAACTTTCATATCCTTGATAAAGTTTCCAATTTAGGAGATTTAAGAGAGATTACTACCAACAACAATATGGCTTCAAAAGGGCCTCAAGCTTACATAATCTTAACTTATTTGAAAGTAGAGGAAACTCTAGATGTTAGTAAATTTCCTGTAGTTCGTGAGTATCTTGATGTTTTTCTTAAAGATGTTCCTGGATTACCTCTGGATAGAGAAGTAGAATTTACCATAGATTTGGTACCAGGATCAGGACCTATATCTATAGCTCACTATAGAATGTCACGTCTAGAACTAGTGGATTTGAAAAAGCAATTAGAGGAACTGCTGGATAAGAAATTCATTAGACCAAGTATTTCTCCTTGGGGTGCTCTAGTCTTGTTAGTAAAAAGAAAGATGGAAACATGAGGTTGTGTGTGGACTACTGTCAACTCAATAAGATTACCATTGAAAATAAATATCCTCTTCCAAAGATTGATGATTTAATGGATCAATTGAGAGGTGCTTTGGTATTTTCCAAGATTAACTTAAGATCTGGTTATCATCAGATTCAAGTCAAAGCGGAAGATATTCCAAAAACTGCATTTAGGATAAGATACGGTCATTATGAGTATTTGGTAATGCCTTTGGGGGTTACCAATGCTGCTTCGATTTTCATGGATTATATGAACTGTATTTTTCATCAATTCCTTGATAAATTTGTAGTAGTCTTTATTGATGACATCTTAATATACTATAAATTTTTTAGGAACATGAAGAACATCTGAGGATCATATTGCAAATTTTGAGAGAAAGAAAGTTGTATGGAAAGTTTTCAAGGTTCAAATTCTAGCTAGAACAAGTTCAATTTTTAGGACATGTAATCTCATGAGACAAAATTGTAGTTAACCCTTCAAAGGTTGAAGTTGTGTTATGTTGGGAACAACTAACAAATATCACAGAAATACGTAGTTTCTTAGGATTAGCAGGCTGTTATAGAAAATTCATTGAAGGATTTTCTAAAATAGCATTACCCTTGACTAAGTTAACACGTAAAGGTCAACCTTTTGGATGAAGTGAGACATGTGAAAATAGTTTCCAGAAGCTGAAAGAAAAACTGAGATTTGTACCTATATTAATTCTACCCGATCCTACTAAAAAGTTTGAGGTATATTGTGATGCCTTAGGACAAGGATTAGGATGTGTGTTGATGCAAGAAGGGAAGGTAACAACTTATGCATCAAGACAACTTACACGACATGAAATTAACTACCCTAAACTTGATTTAGAATTGGCTGCAGTAGTATTTGCGCTAAAAATATGGAAACATTACTTGTATGGGACAAGATTTAAGGTGTTCAATGATCATAAAAGCTTAAGGTACCTATTTGATAAAAAAGAGCTGAACATGAGGCATCATAGATGGATGGAATTCCTTAAGGATTATGACTTTGAGCTACAATATCATTATGGAAAGACAAATGTTGTAGTAGATGCTTTAAGTAAGAAATTCTTACATGCATCCATGATAATGTAAGGGAATTGGAATTGATAGAATCATTTAGAGATTTGGACTTGTTTGTGGAAGTAAGGCCTGAAAGTATTTACTTTGAACTTTTAAAAATCTCAAGTGGATTCCTTGAACAAATTAGAGAAGCACAAGGAAAAGATATGTTGTACAAGGAAAGTTAACAAAAAGGATGGAAGTAAAGGAGTCAAAGTTTCCTAAGGATTCAAATGGGATTAATCAAGTTTAGAGATAGGATTTTCATACCTATGGAAGAAGGTATGAGAAAGTTAATATTGGAAGAAGCTCATAAAAGTAGATTGAACATTCATGCTGGTGCCACAAAGATGTATGAAGACTTAAGAAAGATGTTTTGGTGGTCTGGTATAAAGAAGGATGTGGCTGGATTTTTGAACGTTGCTTAGTATGTCAAAAGGCAAAGATAGAACATCAACGACCTTTTGGTGAATTACAATCTTTAGACATTTCATACCTATGGAAGAAGGTATGAGAAAGTTGATATTGGAAGAAGCTCATAAAAGTAGGTTGAGCATTCACGCTGGTGCCATAAAGATGTATCAAGCCTTAATAAAGATGTTTTGGTGGTCTATTATAAAGAAGGATATAGCTAGATTTGTTGAACGTTGCTCAATATGTCAAAAAGAAAAGATAGAACATCAAAGGCCTTTTGGTGAATTACAATCTTTAGACATTCCAGAATGGAAATGGGAAAGCATATCTATGGACTTTGTGACAGGATTACCAAGGACTACATCTGGTTATGATGTAGATAAATAAGATTATCAAACTACATGGTGTACCTTCTAGTATTATATTTGATAGGGACCTTCGTTTTATTTCTAGGTTTTGGAATAGTTTACAACAAGTCTTAAGAACTAAGATCAGATTAAGTTCAACTTATCATTGTCAAACAGATGGACAGTCAAGAAGGACCATCCAATCCTTAGAAGGCTTGTTGAGAGCTTGTGTCTAAGAGCAAACAGGAAACTAGGATCAATTTTTGCCTTTAATAGAGTTTACTTATAACAACAATTTCCACTCTAGCATAGGGATGACTCCATACGAGGCTCCATATGGGAGGAAATATCGGACCCCATTATGTTGGTCTTAAACTGGAAGTTCTTTGATTGTAGGTCCAGATATAATTCAACAAGCATCAAATAAAGTTAAAATGACCAGGGGAAAGATGAAAATATCTCAGGACAAGCAGAAAAGTTACTATGACAAACAGAGGAAACCCCTTGAGTTTCAAGAAGGAGATTATGTTTTCTTGAAACTTACACCAATGGGGTTGGTAGAGCTCTCAAATCTAAAAAAATTTACCCAAATTCATTGGTTCATATCAAATCCTTAAATGTGTCGGTTCTGTTGCTTATCAGATTGCTTTACCTCCTAGCCTTTCCAATCTTCATAATGTATTTCATGCGTCCCAACTTCGAAAATATATTTCTGACCCTACTCATGTGATAAAACCTGATATAGTACAAATACGAAAAAACCTTACATTTGATGTGTTTCCTGTGGGAATCGGGGATTAAATGACTTCGAGGAAAGGATATACCCATAGTAAAGGTATTGTGGAGTCAACAAGGAGACATAGATGCAACTTGGAAGTTAGAAACCAATATGCGAGAAGTATATCTTCATCTCTTTCAAATCTAATGAATTTCGGGGACAAAATTCCAAAAAGAAGGGGAGACATGTAACGTCTCTATTTTTAAATAGATTGTTAAATAATATATTTGAATTTAATTTAGAAATTAAAAATAGATATTACAAAATTAATTTCTACACTTAAATTGATATTATGAATTTCTATCTATTTTAGAATTTTAATATTTGAAAAATGTTCAAATAACTTAAATTTAAGCAATATATTATTAAAAAGCAGTAAAATAAAATATAATATCTAGAGTTTAAAAATTATTTTTAAATTATAAATAGAAACTACATAATTTATTATAATTTTGAGAATTTTTTGGAATTAATTAAGACAATTTTTATAAACTTATCGGTATATTCCCGACTGCTATAAAAAAAATTAAATGATCATGTTTTGAGCTGAAATTTTTATGAGAGACTTATAAAATTATATAGGAATTTTTATTAAACTTATTTTATTTCAAAATTAATTAAAAATAAAATAATAATAATTAATTAAGAAAAAAAATAAATGTTGAGTAAATTTTTCTAATCTTACCTAATAATCCTAATCTAAGTAACGTTATCTCTAATGAATTATAGAGTAAATTTTTTCAATCTTATCTTAAAGGGAGAATTGGTCAAGTAAATATTGACATGACTTTAGCAACCTGCCTTATCTTTAGTAACATCATCTTATAATCATCCAATCATTTAATTCAAAAATAAATTAAAATTGACCTGTAAATACAAGCTTCATCCATGCATTTCATTACAAAAGAATTTTTGCAATTCCTTTCTTTTTCTTGTTTCCAAATTTTGCATAATACTCTTGTTTAATAAAGTTATTTTATTTTTCATTCTCACACCCTTATCACTCACAAAATTATAAGTCAAGTTAATTTCAAGGTTCTTCACCACTTATCATCAAACTTTTATTAAGGTAAAGGGGGAGCGAAATTTATAAGCCTTTGTAATGTTAATCTTAATAGACTTATAATTATAATTTTTGTTACTTCTGTTATTTATAATACTTTTTTTTTATTTATAAGTTTAATTGTTCATTAATGTGTTAATTATTCTAATCTTTATTTTCAATCATTTAATTGATTGCTTAATAATTGCTAACTATGCTAACTTTTAGTTATTCTCTAGAAATTATGTTTTAATCCTATGTTATTATTTAATTCATTTTTCAGATATTATAATATGGTCCTTTGTTATTATTTGTTATTTTATTTATTCTCCATATATTATAATCTGATCCTTTACTATTATTTATTATGTTCATGCTTTAAGTTTTATTTCTTTCTATCATTTAATTTAAATTATGATTAATTTTGGTTTACATATTTCTATAGGATCTATCATCCTTTAAATTAACACGAAGTTGTTACTATAGACGAGGATGTTGTCAGAAAAGACTAACATGAAGTGACGGAGGTAAGGTTTCAACAACTCATTCATTGTTGCCTGAAAAGTAGATGGTGCATTGCATAAGTCTGTTCAAGAAGTTGGAAAACCAAATCAAGGTGTTGAAGGTGCTCAGTAAAGTTATTACTATAGACGAGGATGTTGTCGAAAAAGACCAACACGAAGTGGAAAAGGTAAGATTTCAATAACTCATTCATTGTCTCATGAAAGGTAAATTGTGCATTGCATAAACCAAACGACATCACGTGATACTTGTAATGCTCGTGGTGGGTCCGAAACACTGTCTTTGGAATATAATTGGTATCGAATTTGATGGAAACCTTGTGCCAAATCTAAATGTTAAAAGCATTGTGCCTTGCCCAAATCATTAAGGAGTTCATTTATAGTGGGCAAGGGAAAACGATCTTTAACAGTGGTGAAGTTCAGCATGCGAAAGTCCACACAAAGGCGCCAAGAACCGTCTTTCTTACGGACAAGGAGAACTGGTAAGGAAAAAGGGCTGTGACTCAGTTGAATGAGACCATTGAGCAATTCATCCACTTGGCATTTGATTTCTTGCTTCTAGATATATGGGTAGCGATATGGACGCACATTGATGGAACCAGAGCCTGGAAGTAGGTGAATAATATAGTCTGTGGGGCATGAAAGAGGAAGGATAGTGAGGGTAAGCGTTTGTAGGGGGCGACACCAATGCAGGGAGCAAGGTTGGAAGTGCGGGTGGTGTCACCGTAGTAGAGACCTAAGGGGACCGGAACTGTGAAGCGCGATGAGCAGCATGAAGTTTGTCTTCTTGTAAGCGACCAAAGTAGCAACTTGAATCAAGCTTATGGGATGGAAGGCTTGCACCTCACGACGAATGTCAGGGCAAAGGCCAGACAAAGCAATTTAGGAGAAATGGGGGAGGCAGGCCCACAATGCGATTAGCTAAACTCTCAAAATGCATGAGGTAAGCTTGCACAGAGATCGTTTGGGTTAGTTTGAATAAGGCGACGTGTGGATCGTCATATTAGGGAAGGGCAAAATGCGATTCAAGGGCGTGGAGGAAAGTGGACTAAGAGGGAAAATGGTCGTTCTTATACATCCATTGGAACTAACACAAAGCAACGTCGTCCATGTAGAAAGAAACAACCTGAAGACGATCGTCCTCGGGTGTGGAGTGGCAATCGAAATATTACGATATCTTGAAGATCTACCCAGGTGTGTCAGTGCTCTCAAAACGGGGAACCTTAACTTTCATGTAAGGCTTGTAGCCAAACGAAGAAGGCTTAGAATCATGGTCATTTTGGTGGAGGTCAAGGGTGTGAAGGCTATGAAGAACATCATCCAGTTTAGAGTGAAATGGGCTCTGATTCTTGGTGAAGGTGGTTTGAGTTTGGGTAAGGCGGTCAATAGCCTTTTCTAGGCAGGCAACGACTTCTTCAAGGCGGGCAATGACCTGAGCAGCAGTTTGGGCTTGAGTACTATTAGCCACAGAGGGAAGATGCCATGAAAGCACAAAAAATGTTAGGGATATTAAAAGAGAACTTCTTGCATTCGAGGCCAGGAAGAGTTGCCTCCAAAAATAGGGAGAAAAGAGATTCTAATTAAAGAAGATATGGTTTTCCTTATTTCATTGACATAGCACTAAGGCATTATATAACCCAACTCTAACATAATGATTCTAACAGAATAAATCACCACAGAACAACTTAGCAATGATATCATAACAGAATATTTAGAAAATCTAATAGACAAACAAACATATCAATGGATGTAGTCATCCCAATCTGTGGGACGATTATGAATCTTTTTGGGTCTGGTTGGGCTTTCTTTAGCTGGGCCAAGCCAAACAAGTCAGGCCAACCTGCGCGAATTTCCATTTCAGAGGTTTTGCTAACATTAACCTCCCATATGGGCATAATTTATTTGCAGGTTGTGAATAAAGACAAATAAGAGAGTAACTTTTTACATAACATGTGTATACTTGGGACACATTATGTTGCAATATAATTTGGAGAATAGGTGATGGACGAATATTCACTTTTGGAAGGATAAGTGCACACATTATTGATGATTATTTTTTCTAATTAAATTTAATTCTAACAACATATTAGAATTTTGCAGATGAAAATTTCTCTTTTTTTCTTCTTATTTTGTACGCTTGTAGAAATTTCATGATATGGGGCATGTCACCGGAAAAAAAATGCTATATTCTTTATTTTAAGGAAAAAAGTTCTTAATTAGGAATCTAGGTGCCAACAAAATTATTATTATTAAAAAAATCCTAGAAAGGAAAAAAAAAGACTTACTAAAAAAAGAAGGAAAGAAAAAGGACACAAATACAAATTAATGGACATATATGGTTCACCCTTTTCCCTACAAATGGTGTACATATAGAACACATACAATGCGCATAGAAGAAAATCCAAATCCAAGAATAAATGATTTATGGAGTATATAAATAAAATATTAGGGTATATTTTTTGGTAATTCAAAAAGAGATTATTAGAATATAAATAACTGATAATTTTACTATCTTACAAAATAGAAAGGAAAGTACATTTAAGTTACAATCTCAACCATAGTTAAAGGGATTTTTACATTTTACACATTACAGATTTGCAAGTGTTGCTGATATTTTCCCTTCAATTACATTTGGGATATTGATGCTGATAGAGACTATTACAAAGTCTGCAATTGCTCGCATTGTTTCACAAGCCAGAGCCTTTGACTCTTAGCGACGCTAGCACACTACAAGGTACCATATACTAAATCTCTTTGTTTTCTTTTTTTTTTTTTAGCGTAAAAAATGCACTTTCTCTGTTTAATTAGCGTTATTGTTATTTATCTCTTTTGCTTTCTGTGTGTTGTGGGATTTTTGGTCTTCCGCTGCCTCTGTTTGATGGGGATTTATCATATTCCGTAGAATCGATGAACTAAGATCAAACTTTATTTATTTTTTAAAGGGAAACTGTAACATGTATATTATATAAAAGGAATGTATATTATGTAAAATGTTTCATCGGATCAACAAAACAAACTGGAACATGTATATTATATAACTAGGATCAAATTTCGAATGAGGATTCTACGTCTGATCTACTAATATGAAATATGAATAGCTTGATCTTTAATTTATTCAACAGTTATAATTAATTGACTGAGTGCGTGAACATTTTGACTGAAAGTTTATGATAAAAGATTAAGAATACGTTTAGGTATTTTTATTGAAAGTTTCTCCCTTTTCGATTATTTTTTTTTCAGTAGTTTTAAACTCGTTTATCTCACTCCATTTTTTCAACATGATCTATACCCTTGTTTTCATGTTTTTTAATTTTTAATTTTTAATTTATTGTACCTTAAAACCTAGACTTGGTTTGTTGTAGGTCTTGTGGGGTCTTGGTAATGTTATTGTGTGATTTCCAATTATTAACTTTGGCTTTTTCTTTAGTCGACATTCTTCTTTTAGTAATTAGGACAGGCAATAGAAATACGTGGTTGGTGAGGACTGAGGACAAAATTCTGGTTTGAATAACCAAGGATGGATTGTTGGGGGTGTCCTTATTCATTTTTTAATCATGAGTAATTCATAAAAGCTTTACATAAGTTTTTATCTTTCTCGATCTCACAGTCATCTAATGAAGATTACCTATCATGTATATACATTATTTTAATCACATTTTAAATCCTATAACTTCTGATACTATTTAAGAATTAATTTGGATTTGATTTTAATTCAATTCTTAAAGTTAGTTCATAAACTTTATACACTATTTTTATTATATTACTAATAAAATTTCCACCATTTTGTCATTATAAGATTTTTTCCATATAATATTTTTTGTATTTTCCTTTCGTTTTCTTAAATTAAATGTCTGTTTATAAAGCCGCAGATGAAATGGAAAAGTTATATAATATTTAAACATTGTGGTATTTGTTAGCTTAGTTTTTAAAAATGTTTTTTAATAAAATAAACGGTTTTTTATGCTTTGATGTATTTGAGTAAATTGATTTCTAAATGAAAAAAAGTCTTTTACTTTTTTTAGAAAGCAAATTTCATCTTCTTAAAAGTATTATTTTTAAAAAAACTTTTTAAAAAACACATTTTTAAAGATTAAACAAATTTATCTATATGAAAAGTTTGTCATATTGTAAGTTTTGTTGGAAGTCAAAATTGAATTAGCTCTTCTTGTGACAAAGTAGAAGTTTTTGTCACTAAAAAATTGGTGTGAATTCTTTATTTACCAACTTTGTTAATAATTATTAATGTGAAATATATTGGAACTATCGTTCTAACCTTTTTTGTTGAAAAACTGTTTTTTAATGGATTGAGTCTAACCAACAACTTGTTGGTCAAAGTATAAGTGCTTGATTTTGGTAAACAAATATCTTATTTTTTATTTTTTTAAAGGAGGTGTATTAAATAGTATTTATTTTAGCATGTGATTAGATAAATTATTTTATGTAAATTAATTTTAATAGTATAATTAGTATAAATAGTATTCATTTATATAACTTTTAAAATATTAATAGATAAAGTTAATAAATTTATCATAAATAAAATATGGTAATTGAATGTCAGTTTACATTAACAGTACATATTAATTAAACTCTAATTTTAAAAACATTTCTAAAACAAATTTAAGTTAAAATAAACTTTTCAAGTAGGGATGACAAATAACTTGTACTTGTGAGTAATTCCTGAACCCATCTCGAACTTAACAGAAAATTTTCGATTTGACCGGCATGGGTATGGGGAATACCCACCCTATTCCTGTACTTTCTCTTGTACCCACTTTACTTTGCTCTTATTTTAATGACTATACATAATATTTATTTGTCTTAAAAAAAGAAAGATTTAACATTTAATTAACAAAGTATAAACTTTGCGTTTGTTAGATAACTTGAATTAATATTATTATATTAAAAAAAATTGTTTTGTGGATACAAGACAACTATGGGTATATCCGATATCCGATGGGTATGGGCTGAGGACATAAATCTCATACCCATTGGGTATGGAGACAGGAATAGGATGATTTTCGAGAATTTCAATTCTCACCTAATGGTAGGAAAATACTAATATACTATTAATGTTTTTACTCTCTGGCGAATCATTTCTGAAAAATAATTTTTTATGTCTTATTGTTTATTTAAAAGAAAAATTAAAAAGTGTTCTATTAGTATGCAATTGTCTCCATTTGATTATTAGTTTTGAGATTTAGTTTTAAGTACAAAATTGTTTCAAAGAAATACTATTATAACTCCTAAAAATATAAGTTTGAAGAAAAACTTAATTAGTAGTTAATATATTTTTTATCTTTATAATTTATTAATATATAAATATATTTAATATTTGCTTGAAAAAATTAATATATAAATATATTTAATATTTCCTTGTTTATGTGTGAAATTTATTTTAAAATTTAAAATAAATATCATTTTAATTATTGTTTTAAATTTGAAATTTGAAATAAATATTGTTTTAAATAACTAAAAAAATTGAAATTTGAAACAAATATTGTTTTAAATTTTATAGACCAAGTTATTTAAAATTTTAATTAATAATTTGTAAAATAAATTGAGATATGTTTTAAGATACTTTTTTGAAAATGGAAGGCCCAAGCAAAAAAGAAAAAAAATTATAAAAATAAGTTAGTGCGAATATGTTAGTTTGGAATTGTCTCAGTTTAATTATTAATTTTGAAATTAAGTTATAAATACATGATTGTTTCAAATAAATACTATTATAACTCCCAAAAAATATAAGTTTTTAAAGAAAAAATTAATTAGTAATGGATTTTTCATCTTTATAATTTATTAATATATGATATATTTAATATTTCCTTGTTTATGTGTGAAATTTATTTTAAAATTTGAAATAAATATTGTTTTAGTTATTTTTTAAAATTTGAAATAAATATTTTTTTAATTATTATTTGAAATAAATATTTTTTTAAATAACTAAAAAAAATTGAAATTTGAAATAAATATTGTTTCAAATTTTATAGTTAAAGTTATTTAAAATTTTAATTTATAATTTGGAAAAAAAAATTGAGATTTTTTCTAACATTATTTTTTTTAAAAAAATAGAAGGCGCAACTAAAAAAGAAAAAAGAAGGAAATAAATAAGCAATGTTATCAAAATGGACAGAGTGCAACAATCTCGACTTGTAAAATCGTAAAAGTATCATTGATAAAAAATATGACTATAATCACATAAAAATTAAAATTTTCAATACATAATAAGTTCAAATCAACATAATAAATTTAAAATACTCCAAATAAGTAGAAATTAAAGTTGAAACACTCAAAATTTTAAAACTTGTTTAGACATAAGAACAAATTATATTTAAAACACTTAAAATTAAAGTCAAGATAGAAAAATATCACCTAAAAAATTTGTTCACAAGTTTATTCCGATTTACCAAATTTACTAATCTTCCGATTTTACATGCAATTTAACTCGTCAGAGACTTGTAAACTCGTAAGATTTTACGAGTTATCTCATGATTTTGATAACCATGAAAATAAGAAGTTAGTGTAAATCTTTTAGTCTAGAATTTCTCAATTTGATTATTAACTTTGAGATTGAGCTCTAAATACACGATTGTTTCAAATAAATACTATTATAACTCCTAAAAGATACAAGTTTAAAGAAAAACTTAATTAGTAATGAATTTTTCATCTTTATAATTTATTAATATATAAATATATTTAATATTTCCTTGTTTATGTGTGAAATTTATTTTAAAATTTGAAATAAATATTATTTTAATTATTGTCTTAAATTTTAAATTTGAAATAAATATTGTTTTAATTATTATTTGAAATTTGAAATAAATATTATTTCAAATTTTATAATTAAAGTTATTTAAAATTTAATATTTTAATTTATAATTTGCGAAATAAATTGAGATTTGTTCTAATATTTTTTTTAAAAGAATGGAAGACGCATCTAAAAAATGGAAAAGAAATACAAAAATAAGTTGTTGTTTGTTTGTGATTTTTTCTCAGTTCAAATAAACATATTTTAAATATTTTTTATGATATTTTTATTTCCTTTTTGTTTTTTTAATATTGACTTTATTTTGTCTTTGAATACTGAATTTGAAATTTATTAGTTTAATTATCATTATAGGTAATTAATTATTCAATAATAATTATACTAAAAATATAATTCATTAAGAAATTAAATTATTATACTAAAAAAAAATTAAATAACTATACTATGCTACACTAACCAAATATTTAATTAAATAATCATACTAAACATGTAATTCATTAAGTAAATTAATATAATAAATATGTAATTGTTATAATAAAAAAATATTAAATAAATATATTAAAATAATAAATTAAATACACTAAAATTTAATTAAATTACTATACTAAAAAAATAAAAATTAAATAATTATACTACATGTAATTAACTACAGTAACTAAATATTTAATTAAATAACTATTCTAAATACATAATTCATTAAGTAAATTAATATAATAAACATGTATTTATTATAATAAAAAATAATAAATTAACCAACTATACTAAAAATAATAAATTAAGTACACTAAAAATTAATTAAATTACTATACTAAAAAATAAAAAATTAAATTATTATACTATAAAAAATAAGAAATTAAATAATTATACTACATGTATACATTAACAAAGAGGTAAGGAAAGAGGAGCAAAACTGAGAATGGAGAAAATTATGCAAGGGAGAGAGGAGAGAAAGATAATCAGGGTTAACATGGGAATTTAGGAATTTTTTTTAAAAAGAGTAGGTGTAGGTGTTACTTCAAATTAGGTAGGTAAATGTTACTTCAAGGATGTGAATGTCCCGCTCCATTTCCATATGCCCACCTTCAAGTTAACAAAAATAATTTGATAAATGATTTATATTTTTTATTTCTAGTTGTTTTATTTAATTTAAAATATTTTTAAGCTAAAATTTAAATAGACAAATGAAGCCTTTAATTATAGTTTTTATCTTATTAGCGATATAACATTTTTTTAAAATTTAATTTTACGTAACATTTGAATTATAGAGAATTAAAAAATAATAATTTAAATTAATTTTTCATTGTAATCCAATCATAAATTAGTTTTTAATATAAAAATTTTAAAAATTATATAAATGAAGGTATACAAATAGAGTCATGTATCATCCTACTTATTTTAATTTAAACTTTCTTCGGTTTATTCGTCAATGGAAGTATGAAAGAAAGAATTAATCTCTTAACTATTATCAATACCTTTCTTTTCTAATGGCCTATATAAAATAATAAAATCACACGATCATTTCATCTTAGTATTTTATAGTCTTATTTAATTTAATAAAATTATATAAAATAAGATTAAATTAAAAATGAATATTTTAGTTTTTAAATAATAACAATTAATTTAAAATAGAATAAAGTATTTAAAATAAATTATATGTAAATAAATAAAATTATATAATATTTATAATAAAATATATAAACTTTATACTTATTTCAAATGATGATTTGGCTATTAATTATATAAGTTGGAAATTATAAGATTGATATAACACAAAGTCTATATATAAAGAAAAATGTCACGAATTTAAATTATCCACTATCTCGGTAATACAACTAATATTTATTTATAAAAATATATAAGTTTATTGATTAGGTCATCGATATTTATCAACTATACTCTTAGTTAGAGTTTATTTGTAAAAAATAAAATTCTATTAATAATCAATTATATTTGTAATAGATTGTTTTATTAATTATAATTAGAATAAATTTTTGTTGGGATAAATTTCTAATAATTATTTAAAAATAAATAATTTTATTTAGGTGAAAAAAATTTAAAGTATAAAAAACGTGAAAATAAATGAAAGAAAAAATAACTTATTTTTCCAAAGAATATTTTTTTTCTAAAATTTAAGTTATTTTTTCTCAATATATGCTTAATCCCTTTTAGTTAACTTGTTTTTTTCATTTGTTTGTTTAGAGACCAATGACTGAAATTCAAAACATTGAGAAAAACAAATAAAAGTTAGGGTTTAATTTGTATATACAGATAATAGAAAAAAATTTTACATTAATATATCATAATTTTTTATTTATATAATTTTTAAAATATTAACGAACAACTTCAACAAATTTATTATAAATAAATGATTATGTTGGGATTGAATGACCATATAAATGTGTATATTAATTAAACTTTTAATTTTTTTTAACTGTTTTTTAAAAACACTCTAAGTAAATAGTTCCTTATACTTTTTGTTATCAAAATAAGTGTTGTTTATTTATATAAATTAAGAATTTTATTTATTGATAAGTATACGTTTTTATTATTAAAAATATTTAAATTTTATGATTTTCATTAATTTTTTAACTTCTAAGTCATTTTATAACATAAAAATTATTAAATAAATAAAAATAATAATTTTATAGAAATAAAATTAATATTAATATTATATTAAAAATTAAAATAATATTATTATTGATATTAGTAAAAATAACAATTAATAATACATTTAAAAGGCAATGCGTTAGGGTAATGTTCTTAAAATGTTGTTTAGTCAATTTTGTCAAAAGAACGGTAACCACGTGACTGCAATCTTCTTGTACGTTCGACATGGATTCAGAAAGTGAGGTTATGCTGAAGATGAGATTGGAAGCAGCAACATTGAATACAAAGATAAGTGAAGAAAACCTTAGCAAAAATAATATGATTTTTAGGGCAGATAAAATTAATTTGAAGGATTTGGATCTCATGCTAGAAAAACACTTGAGCAAGATGTTTTATGAAAGCATTCACGCCAAAAGAGTTAAAAAAGAATGGGAAATTGATCTGCGCAAATTGGATATACAATACTCTGTAGCAAATGGAGCATATGGCACTGTATACAAGGGTACCTACAACAGTCAAGACGTTGCAGGTACTGTATTCTTTTCTTATACTTATTGTTTGCCTAGGTTGCTGAAAAAAAAAAATGTAACGTTCATGTCTTACTGGATTCATTCATTCTATCTGATCATGTTTTTGAAATTTTTTTAGGGGTTTATTTATTAAAGAAAATTTGAGTAATCTGCATAAAATTTTATATTTAAATTGTCTTCACTAACTCAAGGTCATGATCCGGTACACTACACAAAACACTTAAAGTCTTGGTTTTTAGTATTATATGTTTGAATAAATTCTGACATTGTTGTCATGTTGAATTTTCTAGTGAAAGTCTTGAATTGGGGTGAGGATGGTGTTGCCACCGCCGCTGAAATTGCTGCTTTACGAGCATCATTTTGGCAGGAGGTTACTGTATGGCAAAAACTTGATCATCCAAATGTCACAAAAGTATAAACCTAAAAGTGTTCACACTCTCATCTCATGTATTTGTATTGATGATTACTACTTGGCTAACTGTGCATGCTGCATGTGCTTATTTTTGCCTTTTTTTTTTCCTCTTTTATTTTTAATCCAAAAAGGTGATAAAAGTTTTCTAATTGTTCATATTATTCTTCCAACAGTTTATTGGAGCTTCGATATGTTCTTCAAATCTTAACATTCCCTCACCAATCTGTGGTCAAAATTCTCTTCCTTCCAACGCGTGCTGTGTTGTTGCTGAATTTCTTCCTGGTGGGACATTGAAACAATACTTGTTTAAAAATAGGCAGACAAGACTCCCATATAAGGTTGTGATTCAGCTGGCTTTGGACGTCTCTAGAGGGTAAGTCACTTTGTATTTATTTACCTTTGCAATTGTTGATATTAATACTCTTTTGGGCTTTTCCCCCTCAATGAATCTTTTTTCCCCATTGCAGTCTTAGTTATCTTCATTCAAAGAACATTGTTCACCGCGACGTAAAAACTGATAATATGTTGTTAGATGCCAATCAAAAATTGAAAATAGCTGATTTTGGAATTTCTCGTGTTGAATCTATAAATCTAAGTGAGATGACAAGTGAAACGGGAACCTATGGATATATGGCACCAGAGGTATTTAATATTGCTTTGGATGTTATGTTCTTCAATTCCATATATAGGATGGCTGAATATATGAAGAGTTATAATTTATGATTTCAAATAAATGTGTGAGATAGGAAATTCCATTTTAATAATTTTCTTTTATCTTACTCTTGCAGGTTTTAAATGGTAAACCTTACAACAGAAAATGTGATGTCTATAGCTTTGGCATTTGCTTGTGGGAAATTTATTGCTGTAATATGCATTATTCAAAGCTAAGCCTTGCTACTGTGTCATGTATGGTTATTAATCAGGTCAGTTATAATAAAATGAATTGTTAATGTTCACTCTCATACTTCCCCCCTATATATGAGCATTTCAAATTCCCACCAAATTGTCTCAACTCTGCATGATTAATCATTTGTTTCATACGCATGCATCCTATAATAAACACTTTTAGCAATTATTATATGACCACAGAAGATGAAAATCTTTTGAACTACATTCTCTTTTTTGGGTGTTTAAAGCGGGCTGAAAATGAGAATTATTAATTATAAAGTGACACGGTAGATGTTTTTCTTACATGAATATACTGCTCCAAGGTCACTTTTTCCTATACCTGAGTTACAGTTAATTTTATAGCTCAATTGTATGATCATCATTACTTTTGCATTTATGTAATTTTGTTTTACTTGAAAAGGCACTTTAGTCATAGAATACCCCGCAACATATGATACAATTATGTAAGTTCGAGTGTTCGACTATCAGCTATTAGTCAATTATCTGCATGTTGCTGGATGATCAATATATATATCTCTAGGATGTAAATGACTAGAATGGTTATATCTGTAGATTGGCATGGAATGTGGTTTTGTTTTTTCCTAATAAATTTGTATATATTGGTTTTCTTGATGTTTGATATGTAAAAGCATCTTACTAGTAAGTATGGTAATATTGGTCACACAATCATTTATATTTTCTGGAAAGAGTTTATTCTGTTTAATATACACAACATATATTTTCCGAATTTAATGCTGATGAATGATGATCATATAATCTTGCATTGTTGCACAGCATTTACAACCAGAGATTCCAAGAAGTTGTCCAAGCGCCTTAGCAAACATAATGCGAAAATGCTGGGATGCAAAACCAGAGAGGCGTCCAGAAATGCATGAAGTGGTGGAAATGTTGGAAGCAATTGATACAAGCAAAAGAGGTGAAATGATACGCAAACATACTCCATTTTGCTTGTGTTTTGTATCTCCTCAACGTCCCTAGCGCTTAACATTCAGATCCTTGATAAGTGTATGTGTACATCAGGGAGCTCATAGTCTATGCTAGCTAGCTAGTCTATAGAGATCAGTTGTAAGTGGCAATTTTTCATTTCATGGCTCATAAAGATCAACTGCTTAACTATGTTCTCCTTATATAGTTCAAGTTATTTTCTTTTTTCTTTTTATATATATTTTCAATATTTAGCTGGAGAGTCCTTGCTATGGTATTGAAAACATGTTTTAGTCGGTGCATGAAAGAAAGTGCATTATAGCCTTTATGTTCATTGTTCGTGCAAGAAATCATGATTGATCGATCCCTTTCATAGTTTATCCACACGAATTTTCTGCAATGGTATTACTTATTTCGATTTATTCTCTTCAGTTGATGCTGATGATATTTAAAGGTTGAAATATATTTTTAAAATCCTTTTAAATTTACGATATTTTTATTTTATTTTTTAATTAAAAATGATTTTTTATTTTCAAATTTGAAAAAATGAGATTCTTAGTTCTTCAAATGTTTTTTGAAAGACTAAAAAGAATAAATTTATAATATTTTACTTCTTCAAAGTGAAATTAATTAGAGATTAAAAGATATATTTCACAAAGGACTAAATTGTAGATTTTAATTGCAGATCGAAATAAAAAATGTTCCAAAATTAAACGACTAAAATATATTTAAACTATATTTCAATTATTAAAATAAAAAAGTAATATAATTTATTCATTTTTTTAATAAGATATATAAGATGCGGGATGGTTTCAAGAATTAATTAAAGGGGCCAAAACAAAAAAATAAAAAATATTAAATAAAGGTTAAAATATAAAATTTTAAGAGTTTAATTAATATATATTAAAAGTGTATATAAAAAATTTATGATGAAGATACATACTGATTAAACTTAAATTAATTTTTTTTTACACAAACTTAAATACACAAATGCTTACGGGTTTGAAATATACCTTCTTATGACAATTTTTTAATTGAAGTTAAAAACTTTCTAGTGTTGAAATAGGGAATCTATCGTGGGTTATATAAAAGAAATTTTAATTTAATTCAACAATTATGTCTTATGAAGAGCGCAATTTCTTTTAGCATCTCTTAGTTGTTATTCACATACTTGATATTTACTAATTAAATTATTTTTTTTACAGAATATTGAAATTAGACTTTAACGTTGCATGCACCTCTGTTAACTCTTTTAAAGAGCACTCATTAACTTTTTTGTTAGTTTTCATTTAGCTTTTTCTGTTATGTCTCCTCACTTTAAAGATAAAAAAAATTTAAGTTTACAAAAAGCATTCTGAATCACATGAATATATGTAATGTATTCTGGATCAACTGATCTAGAATGCATTATGTACATTTCAGATTAGGTGATCCAGAATGTAAACATGAATTTGACAATTTATTTCGAATGAGTTGATCCGAAATACATTAGGTACATTCTGAGTCAAGTGATCTGAAATTGTAAAAAATTTGTATTACGGACCAATTCATCTAGAACTATATTTTTTTGTGTTTTGTATTTGTTGATTCGGAACACCACAAATCAATCTTGAATATAAAAAATGATGTACATGGAATACTCCAAATCAATCCTAGTCAACAAGAAACACCACGAAAATTACACCTGAGCAAAATTGCATTTTTTTCTAAGTAATACTTAAATCAACTAACAATATCCTAGAGACTTGCAAGAACATCTAATGATTAAGGATATACAATAAGGCACAATGTGATGATAGATGTTTGATACACAAAAAGATCAAGTAAGCAAAACAACACACAATAACACTGTAAAAAAAAAAGAAGATAAGTTCCAAAGTTTAAAAATCAAATAATGGTAATGGTATGTTCGGGTTTTCCAAAATATTGTAAACACTGAGAAATGCGAATAGCAAATAAGAGTATACTAAAAAATTGCCTATAAAGAAATGTAATTAAAAAACAAAATCTCAGTAAAAATGATTAATTAGATTTTCTAACAAAATTTCGACCAATATATTATAGAAAAAAATTGGTAGAATTATCACAATTCATAATAGAAAGAAAAGTATGTAGTCAAGCGACACTACTACAAAAAATATTTAAAAACCATGTTTTTTCTCGTTTAAAACGGTTCAAAAACCGTTCTAAAATTCGATGTTTTTAATAGTCATTTTTCCAGAAAAAGAATATAATATTGTTTAACAAAGTAAAAATTATTGGTTATAACATGTTACCCGTAGCTTGTGTCTAATAAAAAGTAGTTCATAAACCTAAATGCTAAAGAAGTGTGTCATTGAGAAAGGAATTTTTATGAGTTGCATATTATATTGTTTGTGTTGTTGATGTGAAAGAAGACTGATATTGTGATTATTGTTTGATTGCCACATGCTATAAAGGTGGATAATTTATGTTCTAATCTATGATTATTTAATTATGGAATTTCAATATATGTCTCGTTACATATGCTGAAATGCTCAACTTTTGGCACAAACTAACAGTATACTGAACTAGAATTTTTTTTTTTTTTACTTTGAAATGAGAGACCTCTTTGTCTGTCGCCCTCGTTTTAACAACTGAATAATATTAATTATGTTATTAATATATAGGATGGAAGTCGTTGGCTGAGGTTATCTCGGCTTCGGAATGATATTGATAGAAATTTGTTGGGATCTTTGCAGGGTAATCATAACGAATTACTGTGTTGGATTAATTTAATCGAGCAATTAATCAACATAATTAACATTAATATATCATTGGACATTTGTTAATCAAGCCTATAAACCCTTAGCCCATGCCAACTTTTATAAATAGCGGTAGGTTCACAAGTAAAGGTTGATTGATATTGCATTTATTGTATCCATAATTGCTCCGACTTGACCTCTATTTAATACTAATTTGAGTGTCGGAGTAACTTTTGTAGGTCCTCTCCCCGTCGTACCTTTTCTTGAGGAGAGATGAACACACTTCAAACACACTTCACATCGGACCTCATCTTAGACTTATATTATTCTTAGAACATGAACATTGATGCCTACCGTAGGACTGATAGAACTTTTCCTAAGATGTGGTCACCACCAAATGACGTGTCATTGAAGAAGCCAATTCTAATCGAACCAAGCACACTACCTCCCCTAGAAAGGAGATGTGTGAAGATACCAACCCTATTTCCCTGATCACCCAACTTTGAGATGAGATGGAGCGAATGAGGTGGCACAATGAAGAAGAGTTGCAAGCACTGAGGAAAGAGAACAAAGACATCAAGAGTCGATTTCACCAGTCTGAAGATGTCAGCAACAGCATATACTGGCAACAGCATACACTGCCAAGTCTAGACAACCTTCCCGAGCTCAACCCAACACCCGATTAACAATAACCTCTCAGACCCGTGCTGAGAATGCTTTTAGCATTGCCACCTTGACACTTGTTTGTTGACGACATTATGGGCATTCCTCTGCCAAGTAATTGGAAATCACTCACGATATTTTGTTACGACGGAACTACTGACCCCGAAAAGCATCTAGATGTCTACACCACTCAAGTTAGTTTGTATAACATGGATGATATCATTCTACGAGTATTCCCAACTTCGCTGAAAGGAGGAGCTTTGAGTTAGTTTACTAGACTCCTACCTTATTCCACTGACTGTTTTAAGAGTCTAACTACCAAGTTTGGGATTCAATTCGCCACTATCTGACCTCATCACCTCACAGCCGTCACACTTGTTGGCATAAGGCAGGAAAAGAAGGAGCCTCTGAGAGCTTTTATGGACCGATTTGGCAAGGTCACCATGAGTGTGAGAAACCTAATCCTGACATCGCTCTCCATCACATGGTGACTACATTCCAACCTGGAAAATTTGCGGATAGTCTTTGCAAGAAACAAACTACAAGCATGAATGAGTTGAGAAATAGAGCAACCAAGTACATGCAGCTGGAGAAATTATCAGAATTCCTAATCAAACTCGAGCCTAGTAGTCTGAGAAGGAGAAAAGTGATGACAAGAAGGTAAAGAGAAAGCGAGATCGGTCTCGAGGTCCTAATTCACTCATTACACTTTGCTAGGTACTTATAGAGCCAAGGTCTTGGACGAAGCCCTTGCTTTTGAACTCATTTCGTCCCTAAACAAACTCCGTACACCTCAAAATGTTGATAAAACAAAGTATTGCCGCTATCATCGAAATTATGGGCATACCACCGACAAGTGTATTGCTTTAAAGGATAAAATTGAGGAGTTAATTCAAGCAAGACATTTGAGAAGGTTTGTCAATCGAGATAACTAAGATAGGGAAGAACGAAGAGAAGAGCGTCGAGAGCCTAGATGAGACAAACCTCGAGAAGAAAGGAGACCTTGGGACAGAGAATGCAGAGATGATCGTAGATTACCTCAGCCTAACGCTCCTTTGAGAGGTGTCATAAACACTATAGTTGAAGGATTTGCAGGAGGAGGGATAAGTAACTAGGAAGAGGCACCTACATGCAATACAAAATGTAAATAATGTATCCTTAAGGTCATCTTGGCGTCGACTTCACTATCTAGCCATAATCTTCATTAACGAAGGTTTTCAAGGCATAGACCCACAACAGGATGACCCAATTGTGATAACCGTATAAGTTGCCAATTTCGCAATCTGGAAAACACTTGTGGATCAAGGTAGCTCAACTGATGTCCTATATTGGTCGACCTTCATGCAGCTTGGAATTCCAGAGAGCTCGGTCCAACCTTTTCATGACCAGCTAGTAGGATTCTTCGGGGAGCGAATTAACACCCAAGGTTATATAGATTTGTACACAAAGTTTGGTATTGGTTACAAAGGCTACAAGACTATTCTGGTCTGCTATATCATAGTCAATGCTAGCACCTCTTACAATGTCTTATTGGGAAGACCATCCATTAACAAGTTGGGAGCAATATTGTGAACACCACATCTTGTCATGAAGTTCTTCTCAACAAATGGAAGTGTTGTGACCATCCCCACCAACCAGAAAATGGCCCAAGAGTGTTATATCGCCAGTTTGAAGGTGCTCTTTGTGATAGACCCCTTAGACTTGCCGAAGAGACCTCGATCTAACATGGAAACCATGATAGACTCCCAGAGCTGATGATACTGCCAAGGTTGAACCTGTTGAGAACACCAAACCTTTCCTATTGAAGAGGGGGGGGGGGGGGGGTAACCGAACAACTAACATAGAGGCGGAATTAAGTGAGGAAGGAAAGACTGTGATCTAGGATATCCTAAAAAATAATGTCGACCTCTTCGCATAGACGAGATGATTACCGATATGTTGGGGGTTAACCCAAAAGTCTTATTTCATAAACTATCTGTATACCCACATGCCAAACCCGTCTCACAGAAGAAGACGAAAGTGGGTGAGGAAAAGCGGAAAATAGCCATGGTTGAAGCTAATAAGCTTTTGAAGGTCAGGTTGATCCGAGAAGTCTTATACATATCCTGGCTGGAAAACATTGTAATGGTTGTTAATCCAAATGGAAAATGACGCATATGTACCAACTACATGAACCAAAATAAGGCTTGTCCAAAATATTGTTATCCCTTGCTGAGCATAGATTGACTTGTAGATAGGGCCACCGGGCACCAAGTTTTAAGTTTCATTGATGCATACTCCAGATACAACCAAATTCAGATGTTTCCTCCAAACGAAGATATGACAGCCTTTATCACAAACAATGCAAACTATTGTTATCACATTATGCCTTTTTGGGTTGAAGAAGGTTGGAGCAACATGCTAGTGATTGATTGACAAGGTGTACCGAGATCAGATCGGACGTAAGATTGAGGCGTACGTTTATGATATGGTGATTAAATCGGAAAGCTACCTTAAACATAGAGCTGACTTGGAAGAAAGTTTTGCCTCACTCCGAAAATACAAAAGTTCAATCCTTACAAGTGTGTTTTTGGGGTTAGTGGTGGAAAGTTCCCAGGCTTTATGATTTCGTACAAAGGAATTAAAGAAAATCCTGATAAGTGTCGAGTTGTAGTCGACATGAGAAGTCCCCGAGATCAGAAGGAGGTGCAAAGATTGAAAGGGAGATTAACATCTCTATCAAGATTCTTGCCAAAGTTGGCCGAGAAGATAAGACCTATGGCCCAGGTTACTTTGTAAAGATGGAAAATTCAAATGGATGGGAGAGTATGAAGCTAGATTCCAAGATCTCAAGGCGTACTTAGCCATGCCCCCAATACTTCAAAAACTAGAGGTAGAAAAGACCTTCTCATATACCTTTCAGTCTCGAACGAAACCATTAGTACTATAATAGTCCAAGAACACTACTCTAGCAAATAGGTAGTGTATTATATCAGCCAAACTTTGCATGTTCCAAAGTTTGATATCAGATGATTGAAAAGCTTGTCTTAGTATTGGTGACTACTTCAAGGAGACTTCGTCGGTACTTCCAAAGCCACCAAGTAGTGGTAAAGGCTGACTATCCCATGGCAAAGCTCCTCTACAAGCCTAAACACGTCGGAAGGCTCATATCTTGGTCAATAGAATTCTTAGAGTTCGGACTTTGCTTTGAACCTAAAAGAGCCATAAAAGCTCAATGTCTCGCATAATTTATGAGTGAACTACCCTCTATGACCAAGGTCAAATCTTATTGGATGTTGTATGTTGACAGATCGTCAAACAAGTAAGGTAGTGGAGTTAGCATCGTCCTAGAATGCCATGACAACCTTGTGCTGGAACAATCCCCGAAGTTCAACTTTAAGGCATCCAAGAACCAAGTTGAGTATAAAGCCTTAATTGTCGGGCTCACCGTAGGAAAGGAGATGAGAGCTAAAGAAGTCAGATGCCAAAGTGACCCTCAGCTTACAGTGTCTCAGCTAAATGAGGAATACCAAGTTAAGGGCCCATTCCTCCTATAGTGCTATCATAAAATCCTAAACTTGAAGAAATCCTTCGCCAAGGTTGTCATTCAGTATATCCCAAGAGAAGATAATGAACGAGCCAACCTTCTAGAAAAATTTGCAAGCACCAAAAACCCAGTCATCACAGGTTGGTCATACAACAAATACTGATGCCCCAAAGATTACAACCATGTTTGTAGCTATCGCTGAACTGGAATGAGTTGGATGACACCCATCAAAGCTTACATGGAAGAGGAGAACAACCCATCGATGAGAAGGAAGCAAAAACTCTAAAAGCAAGGTTGGCTACATTTATGATAATAGGAGACGAGTTATTTAAAAGGGGCTACTCGACACCACTTCTGAAATGCTTGGAAGAACTGCATGACAGCATATGTGGGTTCTATTCTGGAGCTTAAACTTTGGCAACCAAAATAATGAGGGCAGGATACTATTGTCAACACTGAAGAAGGAGGCCTAGATTTATATCAAGAAGTGCAAGAAATGTTAAGAGCATGGAAATATAATTAGAACTTCGCTCGAAGAGCTCCAAAGTCTGATATCTCCCTGACCCTTTGCCATTTAGGCATGGACATACTAGGGCCATTTCCTCCAGTCAAAGGGCAATGCAAATTCTTGCTTATTGGAATTGACTACTTTACAAATGGATTGAGGCTGAACCAATGGCAAAGATCTCGACAGCCAATGTGAGGAAGTTCCTTTGGAAGATCATATGTAGATTTGGCATACCTTACACGATTATGACTGACAAGGGCAAGCAATTCATTGACAATGGATTAGAGGAATTCATAAAGAAACTCTCTATACGTCATCCAACCACCTTGGTGGAACATCCCCAGACTAATGGCTAAGTTGAGGTTGCAAACAAGGTTATACTCACTGAGCTAAAAAAAGGTTGGGAGCAGCAGAAGTGGGTCGAAGATTTAGTCAAGCTGTTATGGGCTTAGAGATGTACTTTGCAAACAACCACCCAAGATACCTCATATAGCCTAATTTATGGAATAGACGCTATGATTCCAGTCCAGATAGGGGAGCTAACACTTTGGCGAGAATTCTTCAATCCAAGCCGAAATCAAGAGGAGATATTGGTTGACCTTGACCTTGCTAAGGAATTGACGGATAAGGATCAAATCCGAGAAGAAGCTTCCAAAGAAGAGAAACGAGAAGATTCAACAGCAAAGTCAAAGAAGGAGTTTTAAAGAAGGAGATATTGTGTGGAGAATGCATGCTAAAGCTTGGAAGGAACAAACAAAAGGCAAATTGGCATCCAAGTGGGAAGACCCATTTCGGGTTAACAAAGACTTAAACAATGGGCATACAAACTCGAGCACCTCTTGAGGGAACCCATTCCTAGGACATGGAATGCAACTCACTTAAATTTATTTTAGTTAAATATATATATATATATATATATATATATATATTTGTGGAGGTTAATCGTATTATGTAGATGAGTGTACTCTTTTTCCTACCACTAGTCTTTTTTCTAGGTGGATTTTGGCCTGGGAGGTTTTAACGAGATACCCTTTTTGTTAATGAAAACGTCTACTATTCGTCGCAACTTTCTAACATGTCACTAAGATCACAAAATGCTTAAAGTTATCATGTAAACACTTGTGAACCTACAGAGATAACCTCAGTCCCAACAACCGCGTAAATACTCGTGCACCCATCAAGGTTGAATTTGACAAAAAATAAACCACGTAAGCACTCACGTGTTACCAAGATAATATCAGTTCAAATAAACCGAGCATACTCATGTGTACCCACCAAATCTGCATCAAGTTAAAAGCAAACTTGTGTAAAATACTCGCATAATTTCCGAGATCTTATTAAATTAACATATTGCGTAAATACTCACATAATTATTATTGAGATGTTATTAACTTAACATGCGAGAAAGTTCGCATTAAAGCTGAGATGTTATTAACTTAACACATTGTGTAAATATTCACATAAATGCTAGCGTTAGAGCCGAAATGTTATCAAATTAAAACTGAAGTCAGTATCGAAGTATAGGCAAATTAAAACTAGTAAATTGAAGTATCATTACCACAAATCATACTAAATTGACCCGAAGTTAACACGACATAAATTAAAATGGAAAATTAAAACCAACAAGTGATAACAAAAATTATATTTCATTACTAATTAAGGTCGAAGTGACATCGATGGCATGTGTAGCCACCCATCACAAAAAAAGGGCCAAATTGGCCAATCAAAAAGCAAAAAAAAAACTAAGGCTAAATATTTGCAGAGAATTGAGGTTGAGTGACTCAAGAGGTGGCAATATTATCTGTTGGAGGAGGCACCTCAAACTGATCATTGGTGGGAGTTAGCACCTCGGTGATTAGGATCTCTTTTTTCAAGCAGACGAAAACCCTCAAAGACATCAATGTCGATGTCGAATTGTCTGTCCAAGATACCAAAAAGCACCACGGCTTGCCTATTTATTTGTTGAATCCTTCAATGTGGCTATTTTCCACCGCTATATGAGTCTGCTTGATGAGCAACATTTTGGCAACGACCTCCTGCTCCTTTTCCTCCTTAAGGGTGGTCACCTATGCGTCAGGTTAACAACCCTCCTCTTGAACGTGATCAACTCGACCTCTTTATATTCCGCCTCTTTCAATTGTTGCTCCAAAAAGACTTGGTCAGCCTTGACCTTCTTCAGCTTCTTCTGCAAACCTGTGTTCTCCCTGGAGAGACAGGTTGAGGCATTCAAAACCTTAGAAAGAGAAACATGGGTCTTCACCAGATCCTTCTTTATTTGTTGACCTCGCTGGCCTTATTGGTGTTCTAAATAAGCCGTTGGCCAAGCACCCAGGCCTATGTGTAGAACTCGGTGAAGCTCGACGTGACCTTGTCCATGCTTTAGGAGTTAAAGATTGCCTTCTCCTTCAAAGATAGTCCAGTCACATTTATTTTCTTCTTTATTTTTAAGTTCCCTCAAAGGAAAGGCTCTAGAATCGGTGCTTGCGACTCCCTCTTCTTCTCAAAGTTAGCCTTCAGCTTTGACTTTTTCACCGCATGCTCTTTAGCTACTGATATCACTTCGGCAACCTGTTCATTGGAAGGGATCTCGACAGTGACTTTCGCTTTTCCTTTGTTTTTTGGATTCTTATGAGTTAGAAGAGGTGGGAGCAAATCCAATTTCTCAGAACCTGGCCTACCAACATCCACCTCTTATTTTTTGCTCTTCTCTTTACGAGGAGAGCAGATGTTTTGAAAGCAAACAATGAGTATGGTGAAATCTTCTGGGCCATGATAACTGCACAATAAAAATCAAAATTCAGCAAAGTCAAAAACTGAATACAATAAACATAAGGTGCAAAGGAGCTTACATTCTAGACTTGGGTCGGGATCAACCAACAACGCCAAACCCATAATATCCTTTGTACGAAGGTGCCAGGAAAGATTGTCGAGAATTGAGTAAAACTTTAGGCCGCTATCTAGCATAGCAGACCTCAAACAAGAACTATACCGCCAAGGTTCCCTCGTCCAATAAAAGGGGAACCTCAACCTATTGTAATCGTCATAAAAGTGATGACGACCTCTCAGCCTGACGAAGACCTTGAAGATACTTCCTTTAAAATCCTCATGGGATAACGTGTACAAGGAAAGAATGCAAAATTGTTGTTGCCTGGTTAGCGAAACTCATATCGACACTTCACCGAGACAGGTGCAGTAATGATACAACAAAATCTAGGGGTTGGGCTCAGTGTAAAGATCCTTGTAGAGAACCCAAAATGCCTGGAGTTGTGTCCAACTATTGGGATGGAGTTGGCTCGACGCCACGTTCAGAACTAGGAGGAATGCCATGGTGAATTCGTCGAAGGGTAGTCGACCATGGAACTCACTTAAAATTCCCTCTTATATGTAAAAGAACTCATCATCTACTTCACCACGACCATAACAGATTTGATTTGAAGCCCGACAAGATGCCACCGAGATCATGTCCTCACAACCATCATCACCTAACAAATCTACATTCTCCAATACCCATGTCATATCACGATTCCTCCGTATGTCTGATGCGTGCTCTAGGACCGTAGGATCTTCCTAAGAGTAATCCTCCATTGTAGTTATTTCGGCCTTGACTTCAACCACCAAGGGCTCTGCAACCGGATTTGATCCTACCGGCTCCCTACTAGAGACCTCGACACCACTAGTATCTCTTATCCTCGAGTTTTAAGTGCCTAAGCTGCTCTTGGACCTAGAAGCCTTGGTCGAACGCACATGAATTTAAGAACTCAAGGAAGGCATAACACCAACCTTTTTAAATGAGACAGAAAATGGCAAGAAAACACTTCAAATGGTTCAAGACAAGATGTTCTTGACAAATGGGCACTACACAAATGCGTGTGATGCGAAACGGGCGCCCCTTATTTATAGGCACGCGGCCCACACAAAACAAGGTTAAACATCTAGACCGTTCATTCCCGCACGTCCAACGATTGATAGCACACCACATGGCATCCAACGGTAACTCGACGGTCAGTATTCCTAGGTAAACCCCGGTAATGGATGATCTCAGAACCTACTTGACGAATTGAACGCCTAAGGCTCACACTTCAGTCTTACATCCTCATGTGAGCTTGGGGGGCCTGTGTACAGGACCGAAGTCGTTGGCCGAGGTCATCTCAACTTTGGAATGACCTCGGCAAAAACATCTTAAGATCTTTGCAGTGTAACCATAACGAATTAATATGCCAGATTAGCTTAATCCAATAATTAATCAATGTAAACATCATTAATACGTCATTGAGACTTTTCTAATCAAGCCCTCAGACCCTCAGCCCATGTCAACACTTATAAATACCATGGTAGGTTCACATGTAAGGGTTGGTTGATACTACATTTATTGCATCTGTACTTACTCTGACTTGACTTCTATTTAATACTGACTTAAGCGTCGAAGTGACTTCTGCAGGTTCTCCTCCACCGTACCTTTGCTTAAGGAAAAACGAACACACATCATACATACATACTTTATATCAAATCTCATTTCAGATTTATATTGTTCTTGAAACAGGAATAATTACTATCTTATATAATATTGTGTCAATTTTATAATACGTGGTTCGGGGTAACTTTATTTATGTGTTTGCTCTTATAAATTTATTTAAAGGATTAGGCTCCACTCTTCTCGTTGCAGTGCAATGGCATGTATCCTTTCCGAAAAGTTTAGTGTCTAATTCGGATAACTTTCTATATAATTTTTCTTTGGAAGAGTGACATGTATTTTTATGGTTGTGGTTTTACCAATTATGAGAGATGGTTAATACTCACATTAGATTTGGCCAATAGTAGACTAAGAATAAACTGTATATAACCTTTCATTTATTTGTAACAAAAGAACATGATGAATATGTTATTACCATAGACTCATTATAATGATTTTACATGCATTATTTTTTTAAGACTTTATTAATTTCATATCGCTTTACTTTATTGTCAAATTTATTTTATGACAACACTTTACTTGAGGTGTTGAATATTGATGGATATTTAATTTGAATACTAAATCTATGTAAACAAGTATATTGGGAGACTTTGTTTAATTTTTTTATAAAAAAAAACTTATTTAAACATATTTAATGTAATTTTTAGATGTTTGGTTAGTTTTTTTTATTAAACAAGATCCCAACAAAACTAAAAATAATTTATTTTGGGAAACTACTTAGAAAACTTTTTAAAATAAGTTGATACGATAATCCTTTTATGAGAAGAAAAAAAGTTGATATATTTAAAAAATCACTTTTTATAATTGCAGACAAATATAAAAAAAAATTACTTTTATAGAAGTCATTAATTTTAAATTCACTTATTTTTAGTTTAAACAAACTAATTGTGTTATCATTATTGTACTATGAGTTGTACATTAATACATAATACAAACATGAAGTGCAATACACAACGAAAACATATTTTAATTGCTACAACGTATTTTCCTTTTGTATTATAAAAACACAACTCAGTCACAAAATACAAATATACTTTTATCATGTATTATATACAGGAAAAAAAATCTATCAAGGTATATTTATAAAAACAAACAAATAAAGACAATAAATTTAAACTTAGAAAACAATTGGATGAGAATAACAATCTCCCATGAGTTTCCTTCTTTATTTACGTGGCAAAGGTGGGCTGGTGTGTTTTTAGGCAAATTGGTTCCCGCACCTATAAAATTGGCTTTTACACTTATTTTATACCTTTTCGAAAGTTTAATTTAAAATATATTGAATGGTACAAAAATGGGTATAGAAACTAAAACCTTGTCGGTACTAGATAGAGTTGCGAGTGGGCCTTTGTCGGGCCTTGACTCAATCATTCTTTTTAAGTAATTTCTTATAGAATCCCAAAATTTCTATTTGCAATCTCAAAACAAAAAAACATCTAAAATATTTTATTTTTCGCATCAGTTAATGTGAAATACATAAAAAAATAAACTTGGGATTAATTCATTAAGAACAGAATATTAATTATGTTTTTCAAATAATGGAACAGAATTTTATCTTTTTATATATTTTAAATTAAATAATTTAAAAAATACTATATATTTAGTTTCAAATCAATTAATTTGAAACATATATCAAAATAAATTATAAATCATGTGATTGGAATAACATATTGAATGATAATTCTGAAATTAACTGATTTAGAAGTCTCAGAAAATAAAATTTGGATTAATTGAGCTTAAATAATAAATGTAGCAAAATAAAAAAAAAGAAAAAAAGAGTGTTCCTATTGTATATCGCAAAAGTTATAAATAATTATTGAAATGTTATGCTATCGCTAATGGAGGTTTTAGGAGGTTGTGCTTAAGCCGTTCAACGTTACTCTGCAAAGTTTTTTTTTTCTCTTATTGATTTTTTTTTTTTTACATGACACTTGCCCTTGTGACATAATGTTTTTTAATGACAACGTTACTTCATTATTTATTAATGTGATACTTGCTATCATCAGCTACATTAGCAACTTCAACATTAAGGAATAACCAAAAAACGTGTCGGGAGATAATTTAAAAAATATACAAAAACTAAAATAAAAATTGAGTAAATTATAAGAATTAAAAAATATTTAAGTCCATGTTATGTTCTTATCATAGAAATGGTTTTGTCCAACCTCGGGATTTATCATCACTTTGAAGTACTTGGACTTGAAATCCTTAGAAGATGTTGTGTATGACACAAACAAAAGGTTATCAACCTAACGGAAAAGGGAAATCCATTTACATTTCTCATGAGGCTGATTAGAGAAATGACGAAGGAACTGACTGGGAGTAGTTGAGTATGAGTAAACAAACACAGAGCTCAGAACGCTTGAATATAGCCCCAAGCATTTGGATGCAACTGACTGGGGGCATAATTCAACACTCTAAGTATCCTCGTAATATAATCATCAAAGGGAAGTCTCACATGAAAGACTGAAAATATACAATCATATACATAGAAAAAATCAATTTTATCCTCAGGAGTTTGACCCAGGAAGACAAAATCTAGGTTTGGAACAGAAAAATCCTTGCAACTCCAAACAAGAAATGGAAACTCTTCACAATTTTCAAAGTAACAAACTTGAACCTTATTTACAAAATGACTCAGAATTTGTCTATTGCAGTACCGAGATGAAAAAACCCCTACTTCCCCATCTATCCAATGGTAGAAGGGAATGAAAATGGGGCTACTCCTGTTTCGGATTACCCTTGAACTTACATTTCATAGCCACTTTGTGTAAAACGCGTGCCTTCCAATGGGGTAACAATTTCTACCCCGAAGGCCCAACGCCATCTGCTTGTACTTCGGGGTACGTTGCAGATGCACTATTGCTGCCTGAAGCAGAAGCAGAGACTTCGGTGGACTTAGACGGTACCCCTTCAATAGAAGGGATTTCGGAATTAGAAGAAATAGACATTTTTGACGAAAATACAAAAGGCCTACCTGACTACGAAAAAAGAGGACTGACAAACGAAGGCTTGAGAGGGATTTCGGCACAAGGGGGGAACACAAATGGCAAAGTGAATCTAAACCTAATACCCCCTCTCCCCTTAAATACCAGTACGACTCTGAAACTGCCACACTTATCTCTACCATTGATCTAATCCAGATCAATGGTCCACGACATGTGACTATTCATATCCACTTCCGCTCTAGTACCCGAGAGGCGCGACTATTCGTTTTCCCGCCCTCAGTATCACTTGGCGGGAAACAAACTTAGAAACCCTAAAATTTCCATCCACGTATACCTAGGGATTTCGGCCTCAGACCATAAAACCGAAGACTTTAGTGCCTCTTTTTCTAGTGAAGCCTCCACCGTCGTGTCTCACACTTCAGCTAGAGCCTGAGAGCAAGTGTATAATCACCAAGAAGAAACAACACCTAAAAGATCATCAAGGGACTTCGGATTTCGACTTAGCAAAAAATCGAAGTATATAAATTGTCACATTACCAGAACCTTAAAAACCACCCTCAAAGACTTCAGACTTTAGCATGACCGAAAACCAAAAATATAAACAAAAAGAACAAAAGAATTTGATATGAGGATAAAGGTGCTTGATAAGGAAACTTCAGATTTTGGCATAGCCGAAATCCGAATATAACATAAAAGAAAGGAAATAAAACCCCAAAAGGATTTTGGTTAAGCTGAAATCCAAACTCCTGCAAATAACCAATCAATAACTTAACCCAGAAGATAAATTAACATAATCACCGATTAACATCATTCCCAATAAAACAAAGCAGGATCTACAAAGTATCTACTAAATAAAAGTAAAACAAAGCAGGATCTACAAAGTATCTACTAAATAAAAGTCAAACACCCTGGGTAAAAGAAATACACCAAGAGGGACAGGTATTAACCGTTAGGTAATAACCACATTTGTTACTATAAATACAAAGTAGGAGGTACGTGTTATAAACTCATTTAGGAAAATTTATTTAACTTCAACCTCTTTCAGCTTTTCTCTTGCTCATTTACTGACTTGAGCGTCAGAGTCCTTTCTTGCCGGTTCTTCCTCTTTGTCCATTTCAGAAGTCGCTAGGATACTCTACCAAACTTGTGAAAGACACTTCAAAAGGTTCATAGCGATTTGTACTCAAGTACTTTTAAGTAATAACAATAATTATAAGTTTGTTCTAAATAAAAGTTCATATGAGAAGTGAAGTAAGGGGAGTTACAAATTTGAATTTTTGTTTTATTGATGAAAAATGCAAAAAATGTAATCCAATAATCACTGATATTTATAAATGAAAAATATTGAAAAATAATTTATAAGAGATGAAAGGACCGTTGGTAAAGTCATTATTGAAGTATTGTATTGTATTATTTGTGAAAAAGATATGGTGACGTGACGACTAGGCAAGTAAAAAGCAGCTGTGATTCTGCCTAGTCTTCCACATATTCACATATAGCTTTACATAATGGAGAGGAACAGACCTGGACTGTTTTAGTGGAGAGGTTCAATCACAATTTCACAATCTCAACTCAACTCATTGGAATTAATATTCATTTTCCAAAAGCAAACCCAACTATGATTGCCTCATTCTCTTTATCTCAAAGGCTTTAAGATGGACACTAATCCGGCCACATACATGGTATTTCAATTTTCTGTTCATTCCTTTTTTTATATATCTATCTTACTTAAGTGCCCTCCTTCATCATAATTCATAATTAGCAACCGTGAAAACCAAGCCACCAATGAATTCCAACTTGGATTCATTGGAATTTTATTGCATGATGTTGGACAATTGGTAGCTTTCATTTTTTAGTGCATTAGAGAAGTCAGATAACATCATCCACCACGAAATTGGACATGGAGTTCGGTAACGCTTTCTTCTTTGGACGTTTCTATTCCTACGGAACAAGACTATCACATGTTTGATGATAAGCACAAACTAATTTAATAATTAGATTTAAAGCTTTCTGTGCTACCCTATTATCTCCGCCTGTTTACCGAATTATATTTTTTTTTAAATAGTAAGTTTAGATGTTAGTATCAAATTTATAATATTTTTAATTTTTAAATTTATTTTCACAATATTAAAAAATAAAATATTGATAAGGAAGAACAAAAAGAATACTCTTCATAAGAATCTTAGTTTAAACACAATAATGGAAAATATCTTAAATAAAAAAAAACTAAAAACATTATCTGATTTTATTTGTTCCTTAAAATTTTAAAAACTTGGTTCCTCTTTTTTCATCGGTATCATGGTTTCATAATTTAAACCAGTTTATAATTGTCAAAGTTATTTTTTAAATGATTTGTGGTGGTTTAAAATGGATAGATATATAAAAACCATTACAACTCTAGAACATGTATTCTTTTCTTTACACTTTCCTCGTATCTTCTCGTATTTATGATTTTTTGTGTGAGAAAATATCCGGTGGTGGATTTGTGTAACACGACCGCAATTGCGGCCAACGTTTTCAAGAGCTTCATTTGCAGTAAATCGATTTATAATTATGACATAAAATCGTCATAATTCTTTTTATAAAATTAACGTTAAAAATAAATTTTGACTATTGAAAACTACGGACGAATTATGAAACCATCAACATAACAAAAAAAGAGGGAATAAAAGTGATTTAAAAAAAAAGGTGAGGACTAATAAAAATAAAACACTTTTTTGAAGGACTAGAAAAAACAATTATCCAAATTTTAAAATTAGAAAAACAATTAACAACTATAGTGTAAGAAATTTATAATATTTTTTACATACTCTTTTAAATAATTGAGTTAAACTCTAGAGGTATTATCAATATATTATAAATATTTCAAACAATAAGATAGATTAAAAGTACACTTTTTAATATTTTGTGTTGATTGTATTCAACTTTATCTCTTATTTTTTAAAAAAATATGTCTTTTTAGTTGCATGGATAAGGTGCTGACAAAGTATTGACCATAATGAGAGGAGTTATGCATACCATAATATCAGACACACAATAAGCTTTTGTGAGAGGTAGGTGGTTACTAGATGATGTCTTCATAGGCAATGAGGTGGTGGAGGATGCAAGGAGAGATAAGAATGACTTGGTGTGTTTGTTTAAAGGTAGATTTTGAGAAGGCCTTGACTTTGCAAACTGATAGTATTTATGGGATGTCATGGAACAAATGAAACCAATGTATGTGTTGGATTAAGGAATATGTGTGATCGACAATGTTTGTGTTGTTAAACAATAGTCCTACAAAGGAGTTTGGGATTGGTCGAGGACTTCAGCAAAGAGACTCCACCCCTTATCCCCATTTTTATCCCTCATTGTTGTGGAAGAGCTTAGTCAAATGATACAAACAACATTAACCTTAGACTTCTGGAAGGGGTATGAGGTAGGGAAAGGATAAAATATGCATTTCATATCTTCAATTTCCAGACGATACTATCCTCATATCACAAATGCATTGTGAATTTATGGAAGTAGTCAAAGCTATTTTGCAAGAATACAAATCATTATCAAGATTGAAGGTGAACTTCTACAAAAGCCAACTCTAGAATGAATGTGTTTATAAGTGATATCCCTTTTAAATATTTGGGTCTGCTAATTGGGGATTGTTTGTCTAGAAAGGAATGTAGAAGCTTGTGGTGGAAGTTGTACAAAAAAGATTGACAACTTGGAAGCATAAACATTTATCAATGGTTGGGAGAATTATGCTCCTTAAATTTGTTTTGTCAACATTTCCAATTTACTATATGTCTTTCTTCAAGGCTCTAAGAGGTATTATTTCTTCACTTGAAATTTTGTTCAAGACTTTTTTTATGTGGACACTAAGGACTATAGGAAGCTTAATTGGATGTCTTGGGACACGATATGTAAGACAAATTATGATGTTGTTTGAGCTTGCAGAATATTTTTAAGTTTAACATTGTACTTTCACGTAAATGGAAGTGAAGATTAAAGATAGAAAGTTACGATTTGTGAGTACCACTTTTGAAGTTCAAGTATTAGTTAGACTATCACTAGCAGGTGCACGATAGACAATGCTCATGATGGTGGTTGATTTAAATTTGATAGAGGATAAACGCCAAGTGTCATAGGGTTTGTGGTCTCACAACGTTAGAAGTAAGTTAGGGGATGAGAAGAAGATTATATTTTGGAGAGATAAGTGGTTAGGAAATTAGTGCCTAGCAGATGTGTTTGCTAGGTTATTTGGTTTAGTGGTTGATAAAAATATCTTAGTCAAGGCAATGAAGGGGAAGGGGTCATTGGGTTAGGTAGGTGGGATTCAAGGCAAGCATGACTATTTGTTTTGTTTGCTGGAATTTGACAAATTTGAAAGAATAGGAATATGAATATTTTTAAAGGTCACATTGTTGACTCAAATGTCACTATTCAAGTTGTACAATTGAGCTCTTGGGAATAATATTACGTCGCAAAATTAACGTCACATTCTTTTGTAGAATAAGTTGTGAACCTCACGCTTTGTAATTAATTTTTTTCTCAATCTGGATAATCCTGACTTTCTAATTTTTTTGTTTTGAAAATTTTAAAATTAGAGATGTGTTCGGAAAAATGGTTATATTTTAATTTTTCATTTATTTTAAAAAAAAATCACTCAATTTCAAAAACAATAAAATTTGATTTTAAGATTTTTGTTTCTGTTTTTAATCAAATTTATCATTTGACATCCTTTGTCACTATTGACTACCAACTTTGACTGGCAGTCACCAACTTTGACTGGCAGTAACCAACCGCCACCTCTGATCGGTTGTCATCGACAACCACCTCTGACTGGCAGTTACCGACTCAACCTTTGACTAATATCAGATGATCACCGACTACTACCTCTAACTGCTAATCACCGACAGCTACCTCTAACTTTTACCTCAATCACCAAATATAAACAACTAAATTAAATTTTATGGAAGATGAATATAATAAACATATAAAGTGTTGTTTAGTGAATAAAATACGCTAATCACAACTCACAGGTTCCGACGTCTAAGCTATCACTTTCGTCTTGCTTTATACGAATCTAATATAGATGTACAACCTGATACAATTAAAAAACCTAAATCCAAGTTTGCATATCCTTTAAGTTAGTTAAATTATTATTAAATAATAAATATTAAAGAATAATTTAAATTTCAAATAAATGAAGTTGATGAAAATCTAAAAGAAAGTTATTTAAGAATTAATTTTTTTTTCAAATCTCTAGGATATTATTTAAATATTTAGTTTGTTTTTTAGATTAATTGAGGGATTTGTTTCATTTTTTTAGAGATTAAAATATTGATGTCAAATTTAAATTTTGTATTTTTATCTCACTATATTTTACAAAACTAGTTAAAAGTTGGAAAGGTAGATGAAAACTAAAATATTAGTTTTAAGTGTTTAATAAAATTAGCTGATCAAGTAGTTAAAAATTGTAAAGTGATAAATAAGAGCATCATTATTTATTAGATCAATTATGATGTATTTAAAATAATTATAATATATTTAATAAAATAAATTAATTATATATTTAAATTATAAATTATTATAATCATATATTTAAATTGTAAATTTTATAATTACATATTTAAATTATAATTATATATTTAAATTATAAATTTAAATAATTACATATTTAAATTATAAATTACTATACTTATATATTTAAATTATTTTTTCTATAATTAAATATATAAATTTTAAATTACATATTTAAATTATATTTTTTTATAATTATATATTTAAATTATAATTACTATAATTACATCAATAAAGGAAAGAGAAATGAAGGAGAAAGATATTGTATATTTGAGGAGATAGAATTAATGGAGGACAATACATTAATTAGTGAAAGGTAAAGCTGTAAAAGAATACAAACTAGTAGTTGAAAATAAGAAATTTTTTGAAAAAATTACTTGGAGTAGTTTTTTTAAAAAAGGTACTCGGAGTAGCTTTTTTGAAAAGGATAGTAGATCCTAAAAAAGCTCCCAACTTTTTACTATCCAACCGGAGCTAAAACAATTTCAACTAGTTTTTTTAGCTTTTAACTAGCTAAAATAACTAATTGAACACACTCATAGAGTCAATCAATAATAAAATGAGTGTGGTGTGTTCCATTGAGTGGTAATTGTGTTGTGAAGAGAAAATGTATTTTCCTACAGTGGCATCATAGACATGGCTGGAAACATACAAAAGTTTGAAATCTGATTGTTTGATGGGAAAACAAATTTTATGATTTGAGAGTCTACTATTCAAGATATTTTAGTACAACAAGATCTTGATTTGACTTTAGAAGATAAAAAATTAACTGCTATAATGGAAAAAGAATGGACCCAAATGCAAAGGGAGATGATGAGCACGATTGAGTTAGCTCTTATTCCCGAGATGAAGTACAATGTGTTAAACGAGACAATAATGAAAGTCTTTTTGGGAGAATTTGAAGAGCATTTATGAGTCTAAGTTGTTAACTAATCGTTTATATTTGAAGATTAAGTTGTATAAACCCAGAACGAAGACAGGAGGAAATCTTCACTATCACATAACAATTTTAATCAACTAGTATGTCAATTGTTGAATGTAGATAAAAAAATTTATTGTTGGCTTCATTACCAAAGTAATACAAACCCTTGTGTTCAAACATTACTTGTAAAGAGTGCAAATTGAAGTTGGATGATGTAAGTGCAGCTCTAAGAAGAAACGAGAGAATAATAAAGATGAAGGTAATGTTAACGAGGCTAATATATTAGTTGCGAGGTAGGCTAAGCAAGGGAGGAGTCATTTAATGAGGAATCTCACATTTTGAAAAGTTTTATACATATCAAATCAAACGTTTCAAAATGTGAGATTCTTAGTGCTAATATTATTCATTTCATTGGGTAGAGTGACATTGCAAGGATAATTTCCTCTTAAATGAGGTAGTTATTTGGGAAATTTTAATTAAAGGAGGAATTGTTGGAGAATAATTTAAATTTTAAATGAATGAAGTTGATGAAAATTCAAAAAAGAGTTATTTAAGAATTAGTTTTATTTTAAATCTATGAGATACTATTTAGATTTAAATATTTAATTATTTTGTTTTTTAGATTAATTTATAGATTTATTTTTTTAAAAAAAATCAAAATATTGATGTTAAATTTAAATTTTGTATTGTATCTTCCTTCCTTCCTGTATAAAGAAAATGAATCATAAAATAAACGTGGGGTGTTCCGTTAGATATCATTTGCAAGAATAGTGAATGAGTAATTATATAACATAGAAAAATGTGTATTTCCTACAATAAATACCCTTATTTATATTTATCTTAATAGTTGGCTCGCCCGACGATAAGGATAAACTCTAATGGTGCTTAGGTTTTTTAGGCTAGTAACGTTTCACGTATTTTTTTAAGAATATTTTTTTACAAAGGTTATATAATTTATCTATAAAAATAAGGTGTGAACATTGGATAAACCAAGAACAAAATTACCTTCACTGTCACGAACTACGAATTACCAACCATGAGATTAATTTTTTAAAATGATAATCCAATGTTCAAATAAAAAATTAAACACAATTACTTAAATTAATCTAATTATATAAATTTATTTATTATTTTCTAAAAAATATTATAAAATTAAACTAAAAAAATAATTTCTTTAATATTCTATCGAATTTTGAGATATAATTTGGTTGGTGGGTTTCATAACTTTTTTCTCCTACTTGTTTATATTAAATATCACAGTTACCTACAGCAATTGTAAGTAGTAACCCAATTACTAACACACGCTAATATCTTCACAAATTTTAAAAGAAAAGTAGAGATTTTACTTTCTCTATTAAGTTTCTATTAATAAAATAATACATTATTGCGTAATTAATTTTTTTTATTTTTGTTTTTTTACTTCACAATTCATTTATTTTAAATGAAATTTTGGTCGCTTTATTTTTAAAATTGAAAAATTAGTTCATTCTATTTTAAAATTAAATAAGACATTCATTTTTTCTATTTTTTAAAATTTATATTTTTTATTTTAAAATAAAAACATTTAATCTCCATATCTTATAAAAAATAATATTAATTTGATAATAATTAATATTTTTATTTTGACAAGAGATAATATTATTTAATTTACATCATAATCAGTATTAATTTAATAATAATTAATATTTTAATTTAGAGAAATAAAATTTTTGAAATTTTATAAAACCAGAAAACGAAATATTTTTTATTTTAAAATAAGAAAATAAATTATAAAATTTGAAAAATAAAAAATCTCCATATTAAAATAGAGTTCAAAATTCTAAAGTTAAAAAAATTATTGACCAAAATTACATTTATTCCTGAACTAAATTTAGTGGAAATGTTTTACCTTGAAAGTAAGCCTTTAAAAATTATTATTACTCTTTTCAACGATGAACATAGAAACATCTCTTTTCATATATTATATTATCAAAATAAATATAATTTTATTTATCAACGAGTGACTAGCTCAGTTAATGATTATCACTCAAGAGGTTAGGTTACAAATTTAACAATTATAAAACTTAGAAGTATAATGTGATGATTTAAAAATTGGAACATAATATACAAATTTAAAAAGTTGGCAAAAAAAAGAAGTGTAATTAACACAATTTATTTATATTAAACCGTAAGTTTGTTTTGTTTAGGATAAAATAGGAATGGGGGAAAATTAATGATAGTGATAATATCATGTTGAGGTCATAATAGTAATTTGCCAAATCCCTTTGTTGTGTACTTCCTCGAAGCGTGTTATATATAAGTTGGCAATAACATCGAACGCACAAGTCAGGTCTCAAAGTACTCTCTTTTGTTCTTGAAGTTGAAAAGCAGGGATGGGGTTAGAAGGGAAGGAAACGTCATCGTTTATGAGGGATTTTCTAGAGAAGAGTGATGGCTACGGCGTCATTGACGGTGGCTTTGCCACTGAACTCGAACGCCATGGGGCTGACATCAATGACCAACTTTGGAGTGCCAAATGCCTCATTAGCTCCTCACATCTTGTCCGAAGGGTACTTTTTTGTTCCATCTTTATCATTTAATTCATTCTCTTATATAGTATAATCATGGTAAACAATTTTTAACTATTTAACTTTAATTTAAAAACATGTTAACAATTTCTTTAGGATATTATTTCTCTCATTTTTATCCTATTTTAGTTTTCTTTCTCATAATTTAATTTATATGTATCTTGTATCAGTTTTGGTTTCTGTATCCCCACCGATACAAATTTGGCATATACGTGTTGTTTTGCCCCCAGTTCTGTTTAAGTTTTAATAAAGGGCGATGGACAAAGTTGTGTTTTAAAACTACATGCAAACAAATTCTTGGTCATTATTACGTATGATAGCACCGATAGATAGACCTGCTTACTTCTTAGAACATGCAATGGCAACCAGAATTATGCAAAGACAAAAAGCAAACCAAGATCGATTTTACAACGGACACGTGGCAAATTGCCTTGTCCACGCGTTAGTGTCTAATAAACTCTGCTGTTACGTGTAACTTTAAGGCAATAGGTCACTGCCCTGCCGATAAGAAGAGATATATTATTCGCACTAAGGAGAGATTAACTTTTAATATAAGTTCTAAGTAGCATTCTTTTTTTTTTTTTTTTTGGTATAAGCTTCCAAGTAACATTCTTAATATTTTATATTATATGGTTGTACGTTTTTTACGAATCACATAAGTATTTTTATGAATGAGTTTGATTTGTAAAAAATAATTTTAAACAGTTAATTTCAACTTTGTTTAGTAATTAAAAAGTTTTTTTTTCAGATAGTTATTTGCTTTCTGTGAAAATTTACTTCAGTTAATTTTTTTAATTTTTTTTTATTTTCAGCTACTACTTAATTCTTTTAAAAATTTTAGTCTTTATTGATGAATAATTTTACCTTTTATTAATGAATTGTTTTCAACGATTTTCTCTCTTCTCACGTATCACGACTTTATAATATAATTTATAAAGTTAATCTTTTAATTTTTTATTTTTTTTAGCCATTATAATTTTACTCTATTAATAAATAATTTTACCTTTTATTAATTGTCTTTAACAATTTTTCTCTTTTCACGTGTCACGCAATTACGAATGTATGATGTAGGTTTAGTGAATTATATGAACTTTTTTTTTAAAATTACATAGAACTTTGCTTTTTATATATTTTATGTTTGAAAATATTATGCTAAGATCCTTTTCTAATCTTACTTTACCATTCTCTTACTATAAAAGTAATAGTCACTTAAAATATATATGTAATGGTAAAAAAAAAAAAATGTAATGGTAAAAAAAATAAAAATAGAAATACATGTATAACCTTAAATTTTAAAAATTATATATGTAATTTGCTATGATTTTTATAATTTAAATATATAATTATAAAAAGAATTATAATTTAATATCTATTATAGTAGATTATAATTTAAATATATAATTACTGAAATTTATACAAATTTATAATTTAAATATATAATTATAAAAATTTATAATTTAAAATATGTCATCAATTTATATTAAGAATTTTTATCATTTAAATATATAATTATAAAAATTTATAATTTAAAATATGTCATCAATTTATATTAATAATTTTTATCGTTATAATTATTTTAAATATTTTATTATTGATTTAATAATTAGTTCTAGCAAACACTTTTTAAGTTAGTTTTCTCAAATACCTTTAATTCTAAGTATTGTATTTAAAATTTTCTTTTCATTGTTGGAGACTGATTTACGAGATAAGTTATTTTTTTGCAAGATACTATTTTTTAAAATTAAAAATTTATTTTTCTGTAACAATTAATTAATTATATTGAAGATTTTATTTTGAATTTAACTAATTAAAATAAAATATGGTTTTATTAATTTTTTAACAATTTAAAATTAATTATGCATGAATGTTTTAAGATTTACACAATAGGAATCATAACAAAATATTTAAGATATACCTAAAAAAGAATATCTTAAACTTTAAGTAACGTGCTTTAATTAGAATCAGAATATACAATACAGTCTGTCAACACAAAATAGAATATATAATAATTTTTTAAGAGAAATAAAAGGTCAATTATATATATATACTATAAAATTTACTAAAGTTTAACATCTAAAAGGTTAATAGTGTATCTAACGAGATGAAAGTTTTGGATGGTGTTGGCGTGTTTGAGTAAATTAATAATATTTGTGAATATAAATTACTTAAGAAAGGAAATAAATGATGATAGAAAATTAAAGAAACTTTTTTATTGCATGTAATATTGACAATTTATTTGCTATATTCATGATAAGATCAATAAAGGCTTTATCGTAAACGATAAGTACTACTTTAATTAGGAGGATCTTATCTGATAGATGTGGCTGACATGTTTGCATATTATATGATTTGATTACGAAACTTCAGACTACACCTGTTTATTCCCAATTAACCAAACAGGCCGGGTTTGTTGAAAGGAAAGAAAGAGCAAAGTTACCAATTCCACCCGTGTTGCTTTCTTGCATCTTGGTCTGTATAATACATTCACCTTTTAAAAAAACACCAGTGACCCTATTTTACGGGTCTTAACTTATGAGTTTTTTCACCAAAAACATAAAAACTAATGAGTTATGACTAAGAAATAATTTAAAAATTAATAATTTATATAAATAAAATATTGATAAAAATTAATAATTTGTATAAATAAAAATTATTTCGTTAATAATTTGTTTAGGGTTTAAAAAATAAAAATAACTATACATAGACATAAAACATTTTAGAGAAAAAATAATAAAGCAAAATATAAAAAGTGAGTAAGAAGAAGGTAAAAAAACATTACCACACAGACACACAAAAAAAAAATAGGATAATATATAAATAGGAGGAATAATAATTATTTCATTTGTTAATTTGGTATATTTAATATTTTGAATGATATGCAAGATATAATAATTATTTAAAACGGTTATTAGTAATAAGGTTTGCCAATTTATATTCTTTTAATATGGAATAAATCTAATATTAAAATATTAAAAGAATGAGTTTCAAAGTGACACGAAACATAAATTTTACGGTATTTATATATAATATTAATTACTAATTTACAATAGTTACTTTTTATTAATAAAAATAAATTATTACTGTTGATATTTTAATTTTAAGCTGATAATTTGTAATGGGAAAAAATGCAATAGTGCCATTACATTAGTTTAGTATTTATGAACGGGTAAGAAACTGTTAATTTCATTAAATTCATTTTGCTTTACATGTGACAGGTTCACCTAGATTACCTCGATGCAGGAGCAAACATAATATTAACAGCATCTTATCAGGTACTACTTATCATCTGAATGTTTTTTCACCCTACAACTTTACAACTTTAATTTAGTATTTAATTTGGAGTTTGGGATGCAGGCCACTATTCAAGGTTTTGAGGCCAAAGGGTTCTCTAGAGAAAAAGGTGAAGCAATGCTTCGAAGAAGTGTGGAGATTGCTCGTGAGGCTCGAGACATTTATTATGATAGGTGTACAAAGGACTCTTCTGACTTTATGAGAAATGAAAAATATATGAAACGTCCCATTTTAATTGCAGCTTCTGTGGGAAGCTATGGAGCGTATTTGGCAGATGGCTCTGAATATGTGTGAGTGAATATTATAAAACTAATTACAATATGTCAAATAGCCACCAAGGTTTGACTTCTGTTGGTTTCAAGTAATATATGACATATATGGTTTTGTTACTTTGTACCGTGGCTTTTTAATAACTACAATACTGAATTGCGGGGCATGTCTTACTATATGACATTATGACTTAAGTCTATGTTGATTTTCTCACTTCACAGTGGGGACTATGGAGATGCAGTTACTGTCCAGACATTGAAAGATTTTCACAGGGAAAGGGTAAAGATTCTTGCTGAGGCTGGTGCCGACTTAATAGCCTTTGAAACAATTCCAAATAAGCTGGAGGCACAGGTGTTTACTGAATCCCTGGCCTGTCCAACAGAGTCACTAGTTTGTTACTTGCTTTTTATGTCTGCATTTGTAGGAATGCCTGATTCAGTGTGCAGAATGCAGTGTCAATTATCATTTACTAATACCCTACAAAGTTGGAAGCTATGATTGCAGTTTTCTCCTAGTTTCACCTTGATTTTGAGCAATCTTATTGTTTTTTGTTACAATTTAATACATAGGCTTATGCTGAACTCCTGGAGGAAGAAGGCATAGATACTCCCGCGTGGTTTTCTTTTAGTTGTAAGGATGAAAGAAATGTGGTTAGTGGTGACTCTATCTTTGAATGTGCTTCAGTAGCTGATTCATGCGGACAAGTCGTTGCAGTTGGAGTTAACTGTACCGCTCCTCGATTTATTCATGGATTGATTTCATCTATTAAGAAGGTGCGGCTTCATATAATACTCTGTGCTTATACTATCAAAAAGTGCTAAGTGGCAATATTATTTTGAATAACTTGTCAAAAACAGCAACTAGTTGGCCTTCTAAATCATTCATAAACTTGATAGTTACTCAAATTATATAATTTTGGTAATATGGTTCCTGGCTCCCGAGGTTCCTTTGTTGCCCATTTTACTATCAATTTTCCTAGTTTTCAATAAAAACAAGATTGCTAACGATTGTCTTTGCCTTTAGGTTACTCATAAAGGAACAAAAAATGGAGAGTAGTTAATGAAAAGGAAGATATTTGCTTTTTCAAGTAAATTGCAAATTTGCACGGATTTTATAGCATGTATGAAATGTTTTTCAATTAGTGTCCTTTTAAGTCACTGATTTTCAATTCTCAAAAAAGAAATGCTTATAATACTACTTTTTTTTTTTGTATTTTGTCCAATTAACGCCCCTTTTTAAATAGCAGGCAACAAGTAAACCAGTACTTGTATATCCCAACAGTGGAGAGACTTACATAGCTGAGAGCAACCAATGGGTGGTGAGTTCCAGCTTCTGTCTTCAAGTGGCCACAGCTTATTTATGTTCAACTCCAACCAACTTGAATCTAATTGTTATTATAATAAATGATATTTCCTCATCAATTTAAATATATCTGACCCTCATTTTGTATGTTTCCACGGCTCTTGTTATGAACCTTATGATTGGCAGTCAATGAGTCAATAATTCTAGAAACTAATTTCAAAATATAATCTGAATGCAGTCACTAACAGCAAATCACCACCATGCACACATTCTGAACCCCGTTTTTCTCGTCAAACCACAGTAGGCTAATGTAGACCTGTAAGAATTCGTAGAAATAATTTTACTTTAGTATCATCAAATTGATATTCTGAAATTTATCTTGCAGAAATCAAGTGGTGTAGCAGAGGATGATTTTGTTCCCTACATAGGCAAGTGGCGTGATGCTGGGGCTTCCCTTTTTGGTGGCTGCTGCAGGACTACTCCCTGCACTATCAGAGGCATAACTGAGGCAATATATGGGAAACTTCGAGACAAATGTACATAACTGTTGAAGTATGTTTTTATATGTAATAATAATAATTGAAGAAATGACAATAATCTGACTGAAATGGCTAATTTTCTGCCGTACGCTTCCAGTGTCTTATTGACATGCACCCAATTTTGCATAAGGATATTATAGCATAGAGATTGTTCTTAGGAAGGAACTAGTGATCTCTCATTTCTGATAAGTAACTGGAAGAAAAGGGACACATATACTCAATCATATATAATTTCTAATATGTTGACTTATTCATGTACCCCTTTTGAACTGCTAGACTTGGTACATCAGAAACATTTTCTGACATGCATACTTTGATAAACTGAGCAAAATTAATTCTGATTGTCAATAATAAAACCGGCTAAGGATGTGATATTGGAGATGATATACCCAGTTATGACTCGTGAGGAACCCTTTTCATATTTAAGATGGTAAATAATTTGATGTACAAATTAATGGCCATTGAAATGAGATATTAGAGACAGATTTAAAAAAAAAAAAAATCAAAACAGCATGTGTAGAGACTGATTAAAAAAAGTCTCAAAATTCTTGCACCAAAAAAAAAAAGCCGATGAGCCTCAAAATTCCCGAGTCAGGTATGTCACATAAATTATAAGTTATAACCAAGTTCTAAACAGCGGTCCTCAATCTCAAGGTTTCTGGGACCACAATGCAGCAATAATGGTTGATTTATGATTTATCTTTAATTTTTTTTTAATATATTACAGCAATATTGGTTGCATTTGTTTGTATTTTTTGGTAACACAGTTAGCATTTTTAGTGATTCTTGAATAGAGTCTTCGTGAATCTTGAAAAAAATTGACAGAATTCATCCATTTTTTCTTTTCTGGCTATATAATAAAATGATTTATTTGTATGGAATAGGAAATAAAAAAAAAAAAAAAACTACGGATGGTGCAAACGAAATACTAGAATTCAATTACAGTTAGAAGTAAAATTACTCTTCTATATGTTTCTTGAATTTCATTCTTATGATAAAACTGTTTTGTTATTTATCAAGTTTAACGGGAAACTTTTCTGGGCAGGGATGTCATAGAAGTTTGAGGAAATTTTTTCCTAAGGCGTAATGGTTTAATTAGACATTTGTGTGAAGCTTGAAGAATGCAGAGGTGGACACACAATGTACTTGTCTGCTATGACAGAAGGGGTTCACCTCGAGTGCTGAAGGATAACAGGAGAACTCCAAAATTGGTTTAATGCTTGTGTTAGCTAATGTAGACACTTTTTGTTTTTACTTGGCATAGGGCTATTTCAAAGAGAAGAAGCAGATGATACCCACCCGACACATGGTACTTCCTTGCCTCAAAATCAACTCTACTTCCTATCAAATCTGATTTTAATAAATGGGTGGATAAAAGAGTTGTTAGATACAAACTAATCTTTATCAACTAATTTAAGATTATCTAATGAGTTATACAAAATATAAGAAATATTAACATGATAGTTAGAAATAGGAATGGAAACATCAATTTCGATTCAAAATGTGCATACTTATTATTGCATGTTGAGAAAATTGATTTTACTCTCAAATTTCGGTTTGACATAAAATCAAGTATAGCTTTTATATTAAAATAAAAAATAATTTTAACACCATGTTTTACATCAAATATATTTTCAAGGCAAAAAAATTTAGATACATATCAGTTAAAATTTATTTTATAAAACATAAATACTATAATGTCGTCACAGATGGACGGTTTTTTATGCCTTCAGATGTATAAATAATTAATTTTATGTAAAAATATAATTTATACAATAACAACAATAAAATTTAAACTTATGAATTCATATAAATATCACAAACTTTTTTATACGATATAATACTAGTAATTTAATATATTAGTTTTTTGTAATTTTATTTAAATATTTCATCTTATACAAATGTAATTCATCATGAAATACATGTAATATAACATAAAACATTAAAAAATTCTAATATTCCAATACTCTATTCAAATAAAATTTTAATCATTAAATAATTTATGTTTAAATATCTTTCTAGTATCTGTAAATTATTTTAGTGCTTAATATTTTTAAAGTTTCAAATTGGTATTTATCATTAACTGTTTTCTATTAACAAGTTATATGACTAATATAAGTGTTATATAATAAAGTTTATATTATTTATCACGTCATTTTTATAATAGGTATCTTTTTCGAGAATTTTTTTAGATACGAAAATCAAAATATAAATAAAAGTTAGACACTAAAACTAAAATGATTTTATTTGATAGGTGCCAAAAATTTATTTAAGTATGAAAAAGTTAATTATTATTATATAATATGCACTTTTAAATCTTATTTTTTATGGAGTAAATTAAACTTATATGAAAATAAGACTGAAATATGTTTCGTGTCTTTAATATATATTTTAACAATTTTTGCATGTTATTCCAGTAAAAAAATTTGCTTTATGTTGAGAGCCTATAATAAATTTTAATTTTGAGAACTTTATAAATTTCTAGTAATTATATTATGTGAAAGTTTAGTATGTAATTACTTTGTTGTTAAGGTGTTTTAATTAGTGATTATGTTGTTGTATTGTTTTATTTAGTTGTTATGAGTTGCAACTTAATTTTAATTAATGATAAAAATTTCTAAAAAATAAAAAAATGATATATGGATATGAAAATAGGTTATTTGTATTTCTCATCCACAAATCCTTCTTTGTTTATATTTGCTCACTGCCAATTTTGTTTTTTAAAAAAGGCAAAGTATATTCGTCAATAGTATGACCCACCCATGTCACTAGTTACAACAGGGGAGCAAAAATTACAAATACAATATACTCTCAATTTTGTTTATGTTCTAAGTATTTCAATTTAAAAAGTACCTATTATAAAACTAATTATTTCAAAACTAGTTATTGTGAAAATTTTCCTATTTAAATCATAAATTAGTTTTAGACATACATAATTTGTAGAAGTTCTCAAAACTTGTTCTTTCCTTCTTTTTTTTCTAACTTCTGAGATAATTCTCAAATGGATTCTAACTCTGAATTTGACGTACTTTGGAATCAACTTGTACAAAAAACATTTGAAGACAACATTGAAGAAAACATTATTAGGTACTTAAGAGAGGTGCAACAAGAAGCTCAAAAAAACATTCTACTAAAACAAAAACGAAGAGTTATTAATTGTAATTTTGAAGATGATTATACTCACTTGATGAATGACTACTTAGAAAATTTTATATCAACAGAGAATTCATTTCGATGAAGGTTCTAAATGCGGAAAAAATTGTTTATTTTAATTATAAATGTTCTTAGTAATGACAATCTATATATTAATTCAAACGAGATCTTATTAAAATGGTAGAAGAGGTTTATCACCATTGTAGAAGTGCATTACTATGATTTTTATATTAACATATAGGTCACTTGCTAATAATGTTGATCTGTACATTCAAATTAGCAAATGCGCTACAATCAATACCTATAAGCTTTTGTAAAAGGTGTTAATGAAATATTTGAAGATAGATAACAATAATGACATCAATACTATACTATGAATTGGAGAGGCACAATGAGATATGTTGGATTCTATTAATGGCATGTATTGAGAATAAAAAAAATTATCTAACTGCATGATAAGGCCAAATGTTAGAGAGGTGATAATCGCACACTCATAATAATATTTGAAGTTGTCGCTTCAATAGACTTGTAAATTTGACATGACAATGATATTCATGTGTAAAATTAATTGTTAATGTTTAATGACGTTTTATAAGGCCAAGCTTTGACCATGAAATTTACAATCAAGTGAACCTTATATAATATGGGATATTATCTTGCAAATAACATTTATCCTGATTAGGCGACATCGATGAAAACCATCCTCATGCCACAGAGGGAGAAAATGAAGTATTTTATTTTTGCAAAACATCAGAAGTGGTAAGAAAAGATATACATAGAGCATTTGATGTTTTCAAATCTTAGTTCGCAATTATTTAAAATTGACACATAGATATTATAAAGAACATGGTATTGACATACATTATATTGAATAATATAATTGTTGAAAATGAATAAATATATTCAAGGATAACATTGATGGAGAAATTTAAAATGTTGACACATCCTATGGTGCTCCCTCCTTATTTATTTCATATATACAAATAAGATGTTATATGCATAAAGAGATATTTATTAACAACTCTGAACATAATTGGTGAAACTTTTTTGCGAACAATTCAACAACAACAAGTTAATTTTTCATGCTTAATATGAATGTTTATATTTATTCATTTCAATGTTACAATTAATGTTAACATTAAATTATTTTTATCAAATAAAATTTTATTTACTAATATTTTATATCTCTTATTTTATTTTAATAATTATTAATTAATTTTAAAATAAATATATATTTTGTTAAAAAATTAAATTATAAATAAAATTTAAATAATGAAGTCATTACTCATTATGTTACTCATACAAAAAACTTGATACACATGTAAGTATGTAAGTTTGTGAATCTAACAAAAGAGTTTTTTGGATGTCAAACCATTAAAGATGCATTAATAACATAATTAAAAAAAACCACTAATGTAACAAGTTTTATTGGTATCACAATCGTTTATAAGTTGATTGACTTTATACATTAATACTTTAAAAGGTATGTAAATGAAAACTTATGATTAATTAATTGTTAGCATAAAACTCTTTTACACTGAGAATGTATATATGTTAAACTCTTAAAAAAAATAGTATAGAAACCTAATAAAATCTTGACAAATCTTTCAGGAACCTATGGATTAATTTAATCGATAAAATTTTAATTTCAAGTGTTTGATTGAATTCTTAGAAAAGGATAGGCAAATTTTCTTGTCATCTAATTTTTTCTTTCCTTCACCATTCGAGGATTTTGTATGGGAGTAAAGGAAATTTAAAATATTTTAAATATATAATTGAAATCTAATTTTCTTTCTTTAGTCACTCTTTCCTTTATGGTTATCAAACTTGAGAGTTTACACATAATACTACTACTACTGCTTTAGGTAGTAGTAGTAATGTCATTGATAAATTAGTTAATTTTTTGTTTAATCCTTATTAATTTTTTTTTTTGTGTTTGGTTCCTAATAAATTGTTTACTTTGCTTTTTGGTTCCTAGATATGTTTAGATACCACTTTAATTTTTTTTTTAAAATGGTTTAGGTTAGGGATGAGAGAGTGTACATTCATCTCAAAATTATTTTTCTTATGGGATGGATAATTACTCGTTAAGTATGAGTATGAGGTAGGTACTTAGCTCAGACATGAGCACTATAGTACCCGCCACACATATTATATATAATATTAATTAATATAATTATATTATATAATACTACACAATTATAATTTTGAATGAAGAAATATCATTGAAAATATTATTTACATTATAATCTAATATATTTTTCTCAAATTTAATTTGATAAAAATACATTTTACAATAAGAGATTTATAAATATACATAAATAAATTTTGATAAAATTTAATATTTATAAATAATATTTATTTATTATCCTTATACACAAGTAAAGTAAGCGTGAGTCATGAATATGGTTATGGGAAGAAAGGTACAACTGGGAATAAATTTAAAAATCGATCTAAAGATTGACGTCGTTGGGATACGGGGTCATAGGTTGGGGGAGAAGGGGAAGACAGTAATTGACTCGCATGGTCTAGACTTTAATAAAATAAATTTCATACACAAAATTTAATGTTATAAAAAATCACATATAACATCATCATGAACAAATATAATATCACAAACTTATCCTTGATGTTCAAGTGAAATAATATCTACATTAAATATAATTTAAAAAACTCATCCTTTAAATTCAAATTAAATCCAATTATATTCATTCATGAATTTTAAAGAAATAAAAAAGTTTTAAATTTATAACAACTTGTATTATAACCTTCAATAACAAACAATTTCTATAGTATAGGTATGGGAAATTTATAATTTCAATTGTCACATAGTAGTGATAGTCACATAGTAGCAATAAAATAAAGTTTCTAAAATAAAGAGAGAACATTGAATAATAAGAAAGTATACTTAATAACATATTAATAAAAATAAAATATTTTTTATTTGAAAAAAATTGAATGACCAAGTCAATCCGGTTGATCGCATCAGGTCAATAACACAACTATTTTACTCTTAGCTCAACTGGTCAAACCACAAGTTCATGATTCAACCAGTCAAATTGGTTTGATCAATCCAAATTCTTAAAACTATGCCAATTAGTAAAAATGAGGATTAAAGTTGTTATTCGCACATAAATGAGATTGGGTACCATACTATGCTATTTACACCTTATTACTCATTGCTATCTTTGGTTTAAATAAGACTAAAAACAAAATTAAAAATTATTAAAAAATACATACAAAGAATTTTTTAATAGGGACAATAGAAAAATTTATAGTTTATTAAAAACATATTTAAACTTCCTCCTCCTTCCAAAAAATATTATAAAAATATGCATCCTAAACCTATAAATTTAAAAATATTCAAACTATTATTAAAATAATAAGAAAAAATATTTTTACAACGTAAAAATGCTATACATGTAACATGTGAAATGAAAAGTAGGAAAGATATGACAAAAAAAAAAATTTCATGCATTATAGTGTATAAAGTGTTTACATTATTGATCCATCGTTATAGTCTTATACTCTTATATATGAATTTTTAGATAATTATTATAAAAGTAAATAATTTATTATTAAAAGATAATATAAAAACCTTCAGTAGATTACGTGCGTATGGATATATTTGTTAATATTTTATACAGCAACTAGATGAAGATGAATGATACGTGGAAAGTTGATGAACGACATAATCCTCGAACAGTCAAATACCCCATAATTTGATGAGGCAATATGAATGGGTGTAAGAGAAAATATATCACCACCACAAATGTCAATGAAACTACAGAACTACTTTGGCTATATTGTAGCTAGTCACTACTTGTAATATAAATTAACTATATATCTTATCGCATATCACATTTATATTTTGTATCACCATATTCTTATTTTCCTTCCTTTTCCCAATTGACCAAGAACACTAATTTAGGTGGTTTTATCCTATGCCAAGTCTATTATATCATAGATAAATTGAAAGTATTTGACACACTGCCGCTTTCACATTTATGTAAACTTGCATCTTTGTCTCAAACTCTCAAGACATTTATTATCCAGAGAAAAGTTAGTGTACAAGTTTATCATCCACAATATTTCTTTTTTTTTTTTTTTAAAACACTTGTTAATATGCAAATCAAAATAATTGAGAAAAAACAACTATGAGGTGGGATCAGGAAAAGCTAATTCAGGTCCTGGAATATATGATTGGGATAGACAAAGCTAGCATGCTTTAGTTAACTAAACTAACATAATTGACCATGTGGCCACTACTTAGCCATCGGTTTAATTAATGTTTGACTAGCATTTGATACGTAAGAATTTAACAGATCATGTTAACTTTTACTGTATTTCTCTTTTCCCTTGTTGATCATTTATCTTGTATTGGATGGAGTTTTCGACATTCTTATTCTAAATTTGGGTTGAATCCCCCACCCCCCACCCATTTAATTGAAGTTTTGAATATTATCTTACCCAACAAATTCTGTTCGTACACATATCTAATTCTCAGGCAACTAGATCTATCATGGAGCCAATAAAGCTACTATATATAAATGGCTTAGGTGAGGTGAACCATCGTCGTACTTGTACCTAAATTTTTAGGTGTTCAATCATTAACCATCGTTCTACCTTTTTATTTGTAGAGATTGGTTGTATTTGTATTTTTTTTTTTTTTAACAGCAAAATTATATTCTATTATAGGGAGTTGAACACAACGTTTCAACCTGATGTACAAATAATATAGTATTACAATACCCATGTAACCTATAAATCTATTTTATATTCAGCATAGACAATCTCGGTTGAAAACATCAGTCAGAAAATACCCACCCTGCCTTAAAACCAAAAGAGTACAAGAACCATTGCCAGGATAACATTTTTATGGACATTAACATATCAAGGGATTCGGCATTGGTCCTTTGAAAAATAACTTCATTCTTTGATAACCAAATAGTCCAACATACTGAAGTCCAAAAGACATACATGTACTTTTCCTTCCTCGTTCCCACCACCCAGGCAGAGGATAATAGGAACAGTTGATTCAGATCCTCCGACAGTGGTGTCTGTACCCCTACCCATCTGAGAACTTTATACCACAGCCTTTGTATGATAGGGCATTGTAAAAATAAATGATCCTTAGTCTCTATCCCATTATTACAAAACACACAGACAGAATTGAGCACCGGTTCCTGAATCCCTCTCCTTAGCAGGTTTTCAACAGTGGGTAATCTGTCCCTTAGCAATCTCCAGGAGAACAGCAGTACCTTTGACGACAACTTTTGCTTCCACAACCTATGTAGATCCTGGGAGTCGACAAAGTTGATTCCTAAATCAGATACTCCTTCATTCAACACCTTATATCCTTCGGCCACTGAGTATCCCCCCCTCTCCTGAGTTCCATCCCCACACATCTAAATCCCACTCGACCAATACGACTTCACTTACCGCCTCCTGTAAATCAAGAAGCAATTGCTCCTCCCAGACGAACAACTCCCTCCGCCAGACCCATTTCCATGATGATAGATGGCCTCCTGTATCTCGCTTGTCCTTAATAGTAATAAACTTATCCTCTGTCAAAGCATACAATCTAGGGAAAAGTGCACTGAAGGCTGTCTCTCCCAGCCACCTCTGCTCCCAGAATAACGTCCCCCCTCCGGACCTTACTATCCTGTTAATTCGCGTGTTGAACCATCCAGGCAAGGTCGCATTTGGTCCATCAATGGCCCATATGTCTTTCCACCACTGCGATGTTTGGCCAAAAGACGTGGGCCTCACCACAAACCCCTCTACCTTCCTATACCGACTTCTCAACAACGGTCCCCAAATAGCTGCCTCATCTGATAATATTCTCCACCTCCATTTTGCCAGCAAGCTCAAATTGAATTTCTCCAAATACTTCACTCCTAGCCCTCCCTCATCTTTTGGTCTACATACTTTTTCCCATTTCACCCATGCAATTTTTGACTGACTATCATTACCGCCCCATAAGAAAGTACGTTGCATCCTCTTGAGTGTCATCAACACTGACTTGGGAGCCTTATAAAATGATAAAAAGTACAGAGGAAGCGAAGTTAACACAGAGTTCAATAATACCAACCTCCCAGCAAAAGTCATATTCCTTGCCTTCCAACCTAACAACCGCCTCTTGAACTGATCAATAACTGGCTTCCAAAGTTGTTCCCTCTTAGGGTTGACTCTACCGGTATCCCTAAGAATTTGAACAGTAGTGATCCACCATTACAGTTTAGCATGCCAGTGGCCGCCAATGTGAAAGATTCCGACACATTTAGACCATAGAAACTGCTCTTACTAAAATTTACCTTTAATCCTGACACCATTTCAAACCCCCTTAGAATTACCTTCAAATGCCATACCGATTGCAAGTCCGCTTCACCCATCATTATGACATCATCCGCATACTGCAGCACTGAATACTTGACATCCTCTTGTACCTTTAGTTCTTTGTACAGACCTTTTTGGATTGTTGTTGTGTACAGTACTGGTAATGCTTTGGCCACTATCAAAAACAGAAAAGGCGATAGCGGATCTCCCTGCTTCAACCCTCTCGCTGGTTTAAACTCTAGAGTCGGGCATCCGTTTACTAGGATTGACACATAGCTATTCCGGACTATAGCACTCATCCACAATCTCCATCTCCTTCCAAACCCCATTCTACCCAGCATATAATCCAGAAAATTCCAGCTGACCGAGTCGTACGCCTTCTCAAAATCCACCTTGAACAAGAAGCACGGGTGTCATCTCCTCCAGAAGCTCATTTGCCACGACTACTCCATCCAAGATTGATCTGCCAGACAGAAAAGCCGTCTGAGAGGCCGATATTAAGCCCAACAACACTTTTTTCAACCTCTCAGAAAGTATCTTCGAAATAATCTTTTGCACACTTGATATTAGAGAAATAGGCCGGTACTGGCTTAAACCTACAGGTCGAGCCACCTTTGGAATGAGAGCAATAAAAGAAGAGCTTACCCCTCTCGGTAAAATCCCAGTCCCATGAAACTCCTGTACTGCGTTAACCACATCTGCCCCAATTACTTCCCAACATGATCTATAAAAATTCATTCCAAATCCATCGGACCCTGGGCTTTTCCCGCCTTCACATGCCCACACAGCCGCCTTAATCTCCTCCTCTAGAAAAGGCTCCTCCAACCCCTGCCTTTGCTGTTCTGATATTTGAACAATAAGCACTCCGTCTATGGTCGGTCGATCCTCCCATCTCTCCTGGAAATTCCCTGAAAAGTGTTCTAATACTTTGGCTCTTATATCAGACACACTCTCCAACCACCCCGAATCCGATTAGACTGCCAACAAGGAGTTTGCCTGACATCTCGACTTAAAACAATTATGAAAGTACCTGAAATTATTGTCTCCATTGATAGCCCATTTCACCCTTGATTTCTGTGCCAATGCATGTTCCATGACCCTTGCTTTGGAGCAGTATTCTGTCAGGAGGTCCTGCCTGGCTCTGTTATCCACCTGAACGCCTGCCACTACCTGTTGGTCAACCTCTTCCATCTTCTGAACCCTTTCGGCAAGGAAGTTGACATCTTTTTTCCATACGTCTTCAGACCACTTTTTTATGTCTACTTTAATTGCCTTTAACTTCCTTGCCAACTGATACATCTTCCATCCTGAAACCTGAATCAGATTCCACCTTTCTGCTATCAGCTCTCCAAAGGATGCCTGTTCCAACCAATAATCAAAAAACTTGAATGACTTAGGTCCCCAATTCTGCTTATTATCTATGGTGCTGATCCAGCAATGGTCAGAGAACTCCCTCGAGCCTACCCTCTGTGCAGTAATTCCCCACTCATCCATCAGCGCGGTGAGAAAAGGAACCTGTCTAATCTGCTTGCTGACTGCCCATCTGGTGAAATCCATGTGACTCCTTTTCCAATGACTGGAATGTCTACCAGTCCCATCTGTTGAATGAAGAATTCAAATTCCTCCATCTCCCACCTCGAATGGTACGCAGATCTTCCTATCACTTCACTCCTTCCGGTGACCGTATTAAAATCTCCACCAACTACCCATCTTACATTTGGGACCCCTTTTGTAGTCATCATTAAGTCGGTCCATATCTTTCTCTTTCCTTCCAATGTGCATGGAGCATAAACGTTGACCACACAGTTGACCACGTCTGAGTTCTTCCCTTTAAAGGCTACACCTAAAAAACCCTCCCCTTGGATTTACCACACCACCTCTAGCAGCTCTTTCCTCCAAATTGTGACACAACCCCCACTCAGCCCCATTGATGGAGTATTCTCCAATCGCATTCATCACTCCCCCAAACCTTTTTTATCTCCCACTCCCTCAAATTAGAGCATTTTGTTTCCTGAAACAAACATATGTCAATTTGGTTCCCTACTACCATCCTCTTAATTCGCCTCCTTTTCACCCGCTCCCTAAAACCCCTCACATTCAGTGATAAAAGCTTCATTTAGACTACCCCTTGTTCCCTCCTCCCCCTATTTTCCTTTTCCGCCTTAGCTCTGTCTTCCATTTTTTGTAATTCTACTATATATACCGCATCAGATTGCTCCCCAGTAATTCCTATTACTTTCATTGCTGCCCACATATTTCGCATCTCATTACCTTCTCCTTCTTTCTTTTTGCTTGATTGCTCCTCGTCTCCCTCCCAATTACACAATTGGAGATCGCTTCCATCTACACTATGCCTTCGAACCTGTCTCCAAGTACTAACCATCTGCCTGTTCCCCTTCCCTCCCCATGACATTTCTTTCTCCCCCACCCACTCCCATTGCTTGCAATTATAAATCTTTGTAGCACTTGACTCTGCCTTGTGACTATCAACTGCACCGTTATTGAATTGTGACTTGTCTTTGGCACTATCTTCTTTTCTGATACTTTCGTCGTTTGCCTCTAATCTTCTTATCTCCGGATCAGGATGTGTTTGTTGAACATTGGAACTGTTTGTCTGACTATCATATCTGGCCATTCCATTGCCCGAATATATTTTTATTCCGTCAATCTGTGTCCTATTTCCATCAGAATCTGATTTTGAAACATTTTCACCTCTCTGTTTCGTTTTGCACCCCTCCACCGAGAAACTGGGCCAATGAACAGTGTTAATTTCGGCCCAACATTCCTGTCTGGACCGGCCCAGGTCGTCACCTCCGGCGCGATGCGTGTCCACGGCGACACGTCGCGCCTCTCAGTCCGCGTGCGCGATCTGCGCGCAGCGATGCATGGGACCCACAGCCGCAGATGTGCAGGCTCGTGTTTCGTGCTGATGGGACCGCTCGGGCAGTCTGTTTTTTCAGAAGCCACGTGGCGTGCTCTGAGTGGATGTGCAGCGACCAGCGGGGCCCACGGCGTTAGTGTCGGTACCTCGAATGTCGTGCTGAAGTAGCCGTTGCCCTTGACCTCGATCCTCGTGGCCACGTGTCGCGTTCTGGTTGGGTGCGTATCGACCAGCGGGGCCCACAGAGTCAGCGTCTGTTCCTCGATTCTCGTGCTGAGTCAACCGTTGCTGTTGAATTCTTTCCTCGAGGCCACGTGTCGCACTGTGATTGGCCGGGCTGTCTGCTCGCTGATACGACACGCCGACTGGCCACCCGTCACGTCGCCAGTCACTTTTCTCGATGTCAGCTACACGGTCACCAAGGTCTGCTTTATCTCCCGTTTTCCCGCCGGCTTCTCCATTTGCACGCCATTTTTCCTTTTTCGGTGTTTCTCTCGTCTGTCCGCCCCCTTCCTTCCTGTCCCTCCTTTCCCCTTCCGGCATGGCGTCTCCTTCGTCATCGCGCCTGTCTTCTCCTACTCTTACTCCGGTGCGGCGGCTACCGGCACCACGGGTGCCATTATCGGATTGTTCGTCGAAAAATTCCCGGTTCTGCCCTCCGATTCCCTCTTCTGGAACCAAACCCCACCGTCGGCCAAACATTTCCTCTTTCAACTCCGCCAGTCGTTGTTCCGCCACAAAAGACTCGTCAAACTCCCCTTCACCCATACACGAACTCATGTCGGAACCGGACTCCAAGTAGCAGTCATTACTCATCACCTTGTGCCATTCATCACCTTCCTCCGCCACCTTTATATGAAAAAGATGGTCATCTACAACAACTCTCACCACCTCTTGTATGGGCTCAAAAGCCTTCCGGGATATAAGCATCCGCGCCACGTCGAACCTCTCCTTCCTGGCCGTCTCGGCATCGATTCGCACCAGCTCACCATAAGGAGCCATGAGGGTCCGAAAGAACTTTTCGCCCCACACATGAAGAGGGACTCCATAACAACCCACCCATACCCTTCTCTTTTCTACACTCCCTGGTTCCCACTTATGTATTAGATGAAACCAGGCTTTTATCCATTCCTGACCACTTTCTACCGCCTGTTTCAACATCTGCGCGTCGCCTTCTTCTAGAAGCACCTTACTCCCTCCCATCGGAGTGACTTTTACATCATATATTCCCTGTTCAGCCAGAAACTGTTGTGTCCTAAACGTTGTTCCTTGGCCTATCACCTCACCCACATATGCTGTCTTCAGCCTCATCACTTCCTCCTCCTCAAATTTGAACACCAAAAGCCCACTCGTTTTTTCCGTTCGGCTTCCCCTCTGCTCTGTTGATTACCCTGCCTCATCCCCGTTCGGTTGTATTTGTACTTAATTGTTAGTAATTGTTCATTTCACAATGTTTTCCTTACTTGCCTTGATTTGGGTCAATTTTAAGGCAAATAGTTACAACAAGGACTAAACTTAGACACATAGCAAGTCATTATTATACCCATAGCACAATTGTTTAGCTTAGCACCTCTCAGCATTTTTTTTCACGCCCCGTTGGAAACAAGCACGGACGGAAGTATGTTTTTCATCTATATTATACTCATTATGTCTTATTATATTAAGGGTTGTAATGATTAAAAAAATATTTAAAGCAAATGTTATATATAACATTTTTATGTACTAGTTACCTTTTTTCTTTAATATTTCTAATAACTATATATGACTAGCTTTTTAATGTAATATTAATATAGGTTAGTTTTATAAAATTAATATTTTATAATCTTTTATTAATTATTTTGTTTGTATAAAACAATTCATGACGACACTTATTTAAATACAGAAGAGATATTATATTCTCAATTTATTTTGTACTGAGTTTCTAAAAAATGGTAATATTAATAAAATATGTTAAGTATGTTTCTATGTCCTTTTCTTTTTTGAAAATTTTACTTTTAGCTTCGAAATTTTTTTAATGATTTTGGATTCTCTATTTTTCTTATGTTAATATATAGTTTTAGCAATAACATTCATTATGATGTAATATATGTTAATAGTTTAATAATTTGTCACTTTATCAAGAAGTTGGATGGAGACAATACACAATATAGTGTACCTTTATTTTTTGTAAATCATGTTTTAAATACCTCATTTATTTATACTAGTTGATGCTGTAAGACTAGTTGACGAGATTAGAAACATATTTTATTAAAAGCTACTACATGTGCTTGTCCCTTCAAACTCTTTAATTATAAGAAAAATCCTCGAGTTATGATGTAATTTTACGTAATCAGTTAACATTGTTATTTACTATATAGTAAAATTAAAACAAGAAAAAAGCATAAAAACAAAAATACTACAAATTTTGTTTAGGAACTAAAAGTAGTTGTAAAATATTTAAGGATTAAAAATATAATTAATCCTAATAAAATTTAAGATTTTTTAAAATAAATTAATATATGTGTATCTATTTTTGAAAGTCTAAAAAAGATAAAGGATAAAAAGTGTTTTCTTTAACTCTACTTTAGTCTACATTTTTTGAGGTTACCATGACATTGATGTGAAGCGAAATATTCATCAATTTTGTTAATAATTAATATTTTTTAGATAATTCAATTAATTATCTTTGGTAGATTTTTCTTTTTAACCATTTTTTTTCATTTATAAGATTTAAATAGACGAGGCTCATGGTCATCCAAAAAGTCTTTTTAAACTTAATAGATCGATCTATTTAAAATTCATAAATAAATATTTTTTAGTATTATTATATTATTTTAATGATACGTTAAAAATCTTCTATTTGTCTTTTTAAATGTTAATCATGTTGGTAAAAAGTTAAAGTAAATCTTATCAATGATTGAAAATAATGTTAAGTTATAATTAAATGTCTTATTGCAAAATATATTTTAAATAAGTTAAAATGAATGTTATATAAACTTTAAAAATATGTTTAGATCATATAAATAGTTAGATTTGATAAAGTATCATATTTTTATCTTTATCTTGGTATTAAATTATCATAAATTAGGTCCTTAAACATGTTTTTAGGTAGGGGTCTTCATTGGTTGGATAATATGAAGATCTAATTGAACTCAAATAAATTGGGTTAAATTTTTCTTGTGGTTGGGTAAAACCTGACTGAATCTAATCAAACTCAATTCACCATGGGTTGAAGAGTTATAAGGTTAGTCTAGTGTTAATTTGGTGAGATGACAGATGGAGAGGTCTTGGGTTCGAATTCATCCACTAACACACTAATAACTATTTGCGTATAAAAAAATTCACTACAAGTTGGGTGACAGACTTAGTATGTGCAACCCGAGATCCAATTTAATCATAATATTAAATTATTATTTAAAACTATGTGTTTTGGTAGTTTGAACAAATTGTGTAATTTGTGTTTATTTTTATGACTTGGTTAACATGAAAAAATTGTGTTTACTTTTCTTTTAGACAAGTGTTTTTTAGTTATTATTGTTTGATAATTTAGTTATGTATTAATTTTAATTTATTTTATTTTGATATGTAATTTTTAACTATCATTTTTAATTGTTTATTTTTATGTAACAATAATTATATAGTCTATTTTTTTAAAAAAATATCATAAAAAAGCTAACAAAAATGTTTTAATCATTCACTTTTTCTAAAAAAATATTTTTTAAAATTATGATCCAATTAACCGAACTCAATTCAAACCGTTTAAGGATGGATTGAGTTCAATAAAAAAAACAACTCAAACTCAACCCAACGTACACTCAACCCAACGTACCTGATATGTTACGATTATGTTGGATCTTGGGTTTGCCTAAACTCAACCCAACCAACTCATATTCATCCCTACTTTATAGACTAGGTCTTGCTTTGATGTAGACTAGACTAGAATTTTAGAAAAGAGCTTCAGTGCTACTTCGTCACCTACCATAGTGATACCTGTTGGATCAAATGAGAGAATTGAAAAAAAAAAGAAGGTTGAATTGATTCTCGGCGTTTTTCTAAAAATAATTTGAGTTGAAAACTTGTTGAATATGAGAATGTTCACCAAATCAATAAATCTTTACCGGAGTGTATTTAATCAAATGATTAAAACTAAACCCAAAACACAAGATGAAGATTGCAATATAAAAAATGTTAATTTTTGTCATAAAATTTTATTGCATGGTCAAGATAACAAAACAAGTATGACAAAGTTGAGAGATAGAAAATTGGTACATAAGATTTATATTAATTCGGTCTTGAACTATATGCAATTGATTTGACACACCGTCAAATCTTCTACTATAATTTCAATCTTTATCAAACCTTATGAATGACAAAGAAATTACAAAATAGAGCACCTTTCTTACTCTACAAGGAAACCTTAAACCAAAAGATCTCATGGAACATTATTACCAAGAGATCAACCATGTATAGGCTCTATGCATAAAACCAAAGCTATTCTATGCAAAATCTAGAAAAACTTAGTTCATAATGATATAATTAATCCAATGTAAATTACGATCTAAGCAAACTCATGATGATTTTTGAAAGATATTAAGTTTTTTATTTCTGAGGAAGACGTGTTTTTCTGCTTCAGAATAAAAAATTTTCATAAAATGAAAGCTTCCTATAAGAGAAGAACGAAATGAAATTATTTAAAAAATTGTTAATTTAATGGATTAAATTCAATTTAATAAGCTAAATTTTTATTCACAAATTTATTATAACGAATTTAACATATTATATCACAATTTAACAGATTAAATAAGCTAAAAACTCACCCTTTAGTTGATTTAGTCGATTAATTCTTGCTTTAATCGATTAGACTAGCAAGCAAATGATTTTAAATATTTTAAAGTAATTTTAAAACAGTGAAAAATCTGTCTTAAAGAAATCCATAGGACAATTAGCTTTATATATCAAGATACAAAAGGATAATCATACGTTTCACTCAAGTGTGAATTTCAATATTGTGGCCTTGTGAAATTCAAGGTTTAGGGTTTAGCAAGGTGGCCTCGTGAATGGGTCTCATGGGGAATTAATGTTGAGTTGTGAACCTTCTCTCCAATTATATGCGGGTCATATGTTAAATGTTCTGATTGAGTGGGGCCATTTTTGTTTGAATTTAGGCTAGATTCCAAGGACGAAACGCAAGGGTTATGGAGGTAAGGTGACAAAGGTTTTTGGGAAGATTAACTTTCGTGGTGTATTGAAAGAAGTTCTAATTGGCAGTGTGGAAAAGGTGGCAGTAATAAATGAGAGCAACCCCCGGGTAAGCCAGGTAGAGGGTGAAGAAGAAGCTAATGACACTACATGGATATCAAAATGAAAGTTTAATAAATCGCATTTTTTATGGATAGTGGAAGGTGTTATGTGCTTCTTCTAATGTTCCTAAAGAGGAAATTGTACAGAAATTGGTCACGACGGAGGCAAGAGATAGGAGGAGTGCTTCCCCTAATAGTTAGACCCTGATTGCGGGAAATGTTGTTGAAAATGATAAATGTGCTATCTTGTAACATAAAGGGCATCATGGGGAAGGAGAAGTGGAGGTCAGTGAGGCATATGGCTACTAAACATGGTGTAAATTTTATGTATACTCAAGAAACGAAGGTGGTCAATATAGATATGAATGTGTGTTATGCAATGTGGGGCGATGATAATATTTGATGGTGTCTAGTACCTATGAGCAATTTGTCAGGGGGGCTTTTATGTATATGGAATGATGAAGAATTCACAGTTTTTGAAATTTTCAAGGTGTGGGTTTTCTGGAGGTGAAAAGTAGGTATAAGGCTAAGACGACTGAAAGGATATTTACCAGTGTCTATGCTTCATGCTCATTGCTAGAGAAAAAGGAAATGTGGATTGTTCTTTTGAAATATAGGCAGTGGTTTCATGAATGTAATTGGTGTGTGTGTAGCAGGTGATTTGAATGTTGTTAGAACACCGGGTGAAAGGATTGGGTGAAATGGAGTGATTAATATGACTTTCACAGGTACTAGTGAATTTTCAGAATTTATTAATAACATGGATCTAATGGAGGTTTCAATAATTAGGCATTGCTATACGTGGTTCAGTGCTGAAAATAAGGGTTGCAGTGTCTTGGATCAGTTTCTTGTTTCTCAAGAATGGTTGGATTTAACTCCCAATTGATTCCAAATGAATTTCAATTTTCAGAATTTATTAGTAACATGTATCTAATGGAGGTTTCAATAATTAGGCATCGCTATACATGGTTCAGTGCTAAAAGTAAGAGTTGTAGTGTCTTGGATCAGTTTCTTGTTTCTTAAGAGTGATTGGATTTAACTCTCAATTGCTTCCAAATGAATTTGAGTCGTGACTTTTCATATCATTGCCCTATTGTCCTAAAACAGTCAGATATCAATTGAGGGGGTCAAACCATTCAAGTTCATCAATGGTTGGTTAGAATGTGATGGATTTGAAAAATTTATTAAACAGAAGTATAGTAGTATAGATGTGCAAGGGTGGACTGCTTTTGTTTTAAAGAAAAACTAAAAGCATTGAAGGGCGAGATCAAAGGCTGGAGTAAAAGAAATATTGGAAAGGTGGAAGAGAAAACTAGTGTATTTAAAGAGAAAATTGATACACTGGATAAAAGTGCAAAAGAGAGGGGTCTTGGGGAAGAAGGAGTAAGACTAAGGATGGAGGTTACAGGGGAACAAAAAAAATGGAGCTCATTTCAAGAAATTTTGTTAGCACAAAGAGTTAAAATTAAGTGGCTCAGAGAAGGAGATGCCAACTCCTGTTTTTTTCATGCAACAATCAATAGGAGGCAGAAAACTAATGGAATATATGGCTTGTTATCAAAAGGATAATGGGTGGAGGATCCACTGCAAGTTAAACAGGAAGTCAAGAGATTCTTCCAAGAAAGATTCTAGTCCAAGGGGAATGTTGATGTGAGATTAGATGGGGTTGACTTTAGTAGTTTTTTGGGGGCTCAAAGGAGTGATCTAGAAAGAGAATTTTCAGGAAGAGATAAAATTTGGGAGTGTGATAGCTCTAAGGCTCTGTGGCCTAATGGTTACAATATGAAGTTTGTGAAACACTTTTGGGACTTGCTGAAGGAGGATATCATTAGGGTTTTATTAGATTTCCACTAAAATGGGAAGCTTCCAAGGGGGTTAATGCATATTTTATCTCTCTGATTCCCAAGAAGGATTGCCTTGGAGGTCTTGAGGATTATAGACCCATATTTTCAATTGGTTTAATTTACAAGATTATAGCAAAGGTATTAGCCCATAGGTTACAACAGGTGATGCCTAGTATAATTGAGGAAACGCAAGTAGCTTTCCTTAAAGGTAGACAATTACTTGACAGTGTTGTTATTTTAAATGAAGTCATTCACAAGGTAAAGCAATGTAAAACGGACTTTGAAAAGGCGTACTATGTGCCAGGGTGTATGATGCAGTTAGTTGGCCTTTCCTATTTTATATGCTACAACGTTTTGGGTTTGGAGATAAATAGATTGCATTGATTCATGGGTGTCTTCAGTCGTCATCCATATCTGTCTTTGTTAATGGAAATGTCACTCAGGAGTTTTGTATGTAACGAGGCTTGAGATAGGATCCCCATAGCCCCTTTTTTATTTCTAATAGTGGTTGAAGGGCTTGATGGCTTGATAAAAAAAGGATCTCTCTAGTAATCTCCTTTCAGGTATCAAATTGGGGGAACATGACCTTTAGGTGATGATCCAGCAATATGCGGATGATACTATTTTCATGGTGTCTCCAGAGCTATCGAATGTCTATACTTTACAGAGTGCTCTTAGATGGTTTGAATTAGCTTCAGGATTAAAGATCAATTTCCGTAAGAGTAGTTGGCGAGTATGGGGGATAAAGCCATTGGAGATGTTGTCCTCTGCGAGAGTCCTTAATTATGGGGTAATACAGATACCATTTTCTTATTTAGGGGTTCCAGTGGGGACCAATGTGATGTGTGAACGTGTTTGGAAGCCAGTTCTAGATAGAATGAGAGCGAAATTAGCACCGTGGAAAAGAAAAAAACTTGTCTTTATGGGGTATGTTTGTCTGATCAAATCCGCCATTTCCTTTATTATATTTTTTATCTTTACAGGGTTCCGAAGAAGGTGGTTCATTTCATAGAGGCTATGGAAAGGCAAATTTTGTGGGTGGATCAGAAGACTAACAAAAAGTAGCTTGGATCAAATGGGAGGCGATGTGCAAAGACAAAAATCAGAGAGGTCTTGGAATAAAAGATGTAGGGGCATTCAACAAATGATGCATGCCTCCCTTGATCTTTTTCTAGAGGTTTTCTTCTTTGGTGAAATGGTTTACGGAAAGGTAAGAAGTGAGGTGGTTTTAGGCGCCACTTAAGGTAAGATAAGCCTAAGAGGGAAAGTTTGCCACAAGGGATGGAACCCTTGATAAAAACCTAAGGAATTCTCAAAGAGAGAAGGGTGAACACTAAGAGAATTTTGGCCAACTCAAGGTTTTTCCATTCAATAAAGTGTAAAAATACAAGAGTGTGAAGGAGCACCTTTTTATAGAGGGAGCTAACCTCTTGGACAAGTCAAGAAGGAAAGGAAGGTCTAAGATTAAAAGGAGTCATCCAAGGGAGGAGGATTGAAGCCCAAAGTCCAATCAATCCCCTCCTTTAGATGAGAATTGGTGCCCAAGCTACCTCATCCAAGGACCAAGATTACTCCTTTAATAGTTTTGGGTTTTATTTAGGAAAAGAGGGTGTAGTTATCAAACTACCCCCTTATTTCCTAAATAAAGGCTCAAAAGCTAATCTTACCCCTTCTTATTACTAAGACACATCCTAGAAAATTAAATGGACTAATACATGTCCAAAATAAAATCCTAGGTTCCTAAAATAAAAATTACAAGTAAATAAGTCATGACTTGCATAACTTGATGGTCCGGTGAGATCTTCCTCCTTCTACTCTAGCCATGTCTTCTTTTATTCTCCTAGCCATTACCCTAATGATAGGGCCCTTGCTTGGGGAGAATGCATCATCTCCTCCCCCTTGGAAAGGATTTGACCTCAAATCTGATAGGTCCTCCTCTTCTTCATCAGTACCTACAAAAGGGATCAAATCACGAACATTAAAGGTAGTATTGACACCATAGTCCTTAGGGAGATCTAATATGTATGCATTGTTGTTCACTCTCTTGAGGACTTGAAAGGGACCATCTCCTCGGGGGCTAAGCTTGGACTTCCTTTGAGTAGGGAAACGATCCTTCCTCAAATGAAGCCATACCCAATCCCCTTCATTGAAGATAATTTATTTCCTACCCCTATTGGCTTTACTAGCATACTCCTTTGAATGATGTTCAATGTTGGCTTTTACCCTTTCATGTAATTTTTTAACAAAATTTGCTCTTACTATTCCTTCTTTGTGAACAGAAAAAGGGAATGGTAAGGGCAAGATATCAAGAGGAGTGAGGGGGTTAAGCCATAAACAACTTGAAAGGGAGAATGCTTGGTGGTCCTTTGAACCACCCGGTTGTATGCAAACTCAATATGGGGTAGGTATTCATCCCAAGACTTGTGATTTCCTTGAAGAAGTGTCCTAAGCATAGTAGATATAGATCTATTTATTACCTCAGTCTGCCCATCAGTTTGGGGGTGACATGTGGTAGAAAATAAGAGTTTAGTTCCTAGCCTTGCCCACAATGTTTTCCAAAAGTGGCTAAGGAACTTCACATCTCTATCAGAGACTATGGATTGGGGAATTCCATGTAAACGGACAACTTCTTTAAAGAAAATTCTCGCGATGTTGCTCGCATCATCTATCTTGTGGCATGGTATAAAGTGAGCCATTTTTGAAAATCTATCTACCACCACAAAGATAGAGTCTGCACCTCGTTGGGTTCGAGGCAGGCCAAGGATGAAATTCATACTAATATCCAGCCAAGGTGCAGAAGGAGCAGGTAAGGGTGTGTACAATCCATGAGCCATTGTCTTAAACTTAGCTTGCAAGCAAGCAATGCATCTACGACAATTTCTATAGACGTCTTTCTTCATATGGGGCCAAAAGAATTTTTCTTGTAAAAGCAGAAGAGTTTTGTTAATTCCAAAATGCCCCATGAGCCCACCCTCATGGCTCTCTTTTGTCAATAGATTTCTCATAGATCCTTGGGGTACACAAAGTCTGCTACCTTTGAAAAGGTACCCCTCACTCACAAAGAACCCATTTTGGGTTTTACATGCAAATGTAGAGGCAACATAAATGGATCCAAAATCCTTATCAGAAAGATACATTTCTCTAATATTATCAAATCCAAGAATCTTTGCACTTAAGGTGGTGTAAAGGGTATGTCTACGAGACAAAGCATCAGCCACCATATTATGTTTTCCTTTCTTGTATTTGATGATATAAGGAAAAGTCTTAAGAAATTCTACCCATTTAGCATGCCTTTTATTAAGCTTGCCTTGACCCTTCAAATACTTAAGTGACTCATGGTCACTATGAATGATGAACTCCCTGGGTACAAGATAATGTTCCCAAGTTTGAAGGGCCATTATCAAAGAGTAAAACTCTTTATCATAGGTGGGGTAGTTTAAGGCAGCTCCATTTAGTTTTTCACTAAAATAAGCCACGGGATGACCACCTTGTAACAACACAGCTCCCACACCCACTCCCGATGCATCACACTCTAGCTCAAAAGTTTTAGAAAAGTCAGGAAGAGCTAAAACTGGTGCATGAGTTAGTTTCTCTTTGATAAGTTCAAAGGCTTTTTGTTGTTTTTCACCCCAAAGGAAAGGAGTATCCTTCTTCACCAAATCATTGATTGGTGAGAAAAGTGTGGAGAAGTTAGACACAAAGCGCCTGTAAAAGCTCGCGAGACCATGAAAACTCTTGATCTCAGTAACACTTTTTGGGGTGGGCCATTCTTGGATGGCTTTGATTTTGTCGGGGTCCACTTGAACCCCATTTTTATTAACTATAAAACCTAAGAACACCACACTCTCCACACAAAAATTACATTTTTCAAGATTTCCATAGAGTTGGTGTAACCTAAGAATGCAAAAGACGTGCCTAAGATGACCTACATGTTCATCTAGGCTCTTGCTATACACTAAGATGTCATAAAAGTAAACTACACAAAATTTTCCTAAGCAATCCCTAAGGACATGATTCATAAGCCTTATGAAGCTGCTTGGGGCATTGGTAAGCCCAAAGGGCATTACCAACCACTCATAAAGCCCAAAATTGGTCTTAAAAGTGGTTTTCCACTCATAACCTTCCTTGATGCGGATTTGGTGATAACCACTCTTAAGATCAATTTTTGAAAATAATTGAGCCCCATGCAATTCATCAAGCATGTCATCAAGCCTAGGGATAGGGTGCCTATATTTGATGGTGATGTTATTGATTGTTCGACAATCAATGCACATCCTCCATCGGCCATTCTTCTTAGGCACCAACAAGACTGACACAGCACAAGAGCTTAGCCTCTCTTGAACCCAACCCTTCTCCAATAGTTCTTGAACTTGAGATTCAATCTCCTTGGTCCCCATGGGATTAGTCCTATAAGCAGGCCTATTAGGCAGGCTAGCCCCAGGTACCAAGTCTATTTGGTGTTCTATACCCCTAATTGGAGGAAGTCCTTTGGGAAATTCATCAGGGAATATATCACCAAACTCCTTCAAAAGCTCTTGAACCTCTTGAGGTAGGTTCTCATGTCCAAGTTCTAGAAGTGCTAGAACTAGAAGGGAAAAAAATGGAAGGGGAAGAAATAGGGGATGCCTCTTTGCAAAGAAGGAGATAGAAAGGTTTGTTAGTTAAGAGGGTTTCCTTTAAATCCAATTTTGTCGCAAATAAAGTTCCTTTACTAATGACTTTCTTGGAAGGGGCACCAACTTCCAACTCAACCTCCTTACCCCTTTCAAGCTTTAGGGGTAAAGTTTTGCTTTTTTTTTCTCCTCATCTCTGTTATGTTTCATGATGAGTTGGTCCTCCGCTACTTGTAAAGGTGTTAGAGGACACAACTTAATGCGCTTATCCTTATGAGTGAGGATGATGTTATTGGAATGACCATGGTGTATGGCTTTCTTATCAAATTGTCATGGTCTTCCTAGCAAGATATGGCCAACTTCCATTGGGACTATGTCACACAGGATCTCATCTTTATAAGACCCAATGGAAATTGGAACCCTGACTTGCTCATTGACCTCCATTTCCCCTTGCTCATTGAGCCGTTGAAGCTTGTAAGGCTTAGGGTGAGGAAGTGGGGTCAAGGCTAGCTTTTCCACCAACCTTGAGCTACAACAATTGCAGCATGACCCACTATCCACAATGAGAGAACATATTTTGTCATTTACCTTACAGCGAGTGTGGAATATGTTCTCCCTTTGAGGTGATGACACTTTCAAAGGTTGGCTTGCAAGAAGCCTTCTTATCATTAAGAGGTCTCCCTCACATGCATAAGCGGTTTCATCACAATCAGATTGGTATGAATGAACCCATTCTCCTTCGCTCTCACTAGAGGAGTGTGAGCTAGACTCACTACTATAAACATCTTGGGCCCTCATGATGATGTTTCTCTTAGTAGGGCATTGAGAGACAATGTGGCCTCTCCCAAGACATTTAAAGCATTTGATACTACTAACTTTCTCATGAGAGTTAGTAGTAGGGGTTTTTCTCTCTACATGTGATGTTTTATGCTCTTTGAAGTGCTTGGGATGTTCCTCTTTGGGGTAACTCTTGAAAGAGTTCCCCTTAGGTTGGTCCCTCTTTGCATAAGGTGGGTTATCCTTTTTAAAAGTTTTCCTTCTAAGTTGATTTTCCACCTTGATGCAAAGTTGAACTAACTCATCAAGGGAATTATATGAGAAGAGCTCCACCTTATCACGAATTTCGTGGCTCAACCCACACAAAAACCTTGCCATAGTGGCCTTGGGTTCCTCAATGATACCCGCCCTCAAGATAAGAAGTTCCATCTTTTGTCTATACTCTTCTATACTAAGGTTGGTTTGCCTTAGCCTTTGGAGTCTATCCAAAAGATCTCTTTCATACCAAGAGGGAATATGTCTTCTTCTTAGAGCACTTCTAAGATCATTCCAATATCTTATGGAAGGCATATTGGTGCGGATTCTCTCATTGGTTAACCCAACCCACCAATGCATGGCATGCCCTTGGAAGCTAAGGGTTGCCATTGGAACCTTTCTTTCTTCTCTTACCTCATGGCAAGTGAAGAGTTATTCTACCTTGATTTCCCAATCAAGGTAGGCTTCCACATCTTCCCTCCCATGAAATGGGGGGAGATCAATTTTGGGCTCCCTTGGAGGGGCCCCATTATTATGCATGGGTGAATGGGAGTTTCTCCTAGGATGATTATAGTATTCTTCCTCACTTTCACTCCTATGGGTATGTCTAGATGGGGAACCTAAGACTATCCCTTTCATTTTGTAATTCTCACCATTCCCATGCTTTCTTTTTTCTTCTTCTTTCTCTTTTCTTCTTTCTCTTTCGTTTCTTTCTCTCCTTTCTTCATCTTCTCTCTTTTCTTCATCTTCTCTCTTTTCTCTTATTCTTCTCTCTTCCTTCTCTTTTTTTTCTCTCTTTTCTTCCTCTCTTTCTTTTATTTTTTTGTTCTCCTTGGACTATTTTTCTCTCCTTTTTGCTTCTCTTCTCTCTTGTTCTTTTGTCATCCACTCCCTAAAGTCCATGTTTAAGTTTTCTAAAGTGTAATCTTTAGAAATATTTCTTTGGTTTACACTCTTGTTTGATGAATAACTATGATCACTAGAGTGGGTGTGTGATGTCATTGTGCTTGAATTTATAAGAGGAAAAAGGTGGCTAAAAACTTTTCACAAACAAACACTCCTCTCTTTTTGTGTTTTCTTGCCTAAAATGGCTTGATGAGTCTTTGGAACTCTTTAGCCTTCTAAGTGTTTTGAATAAGAAAAATAAAGCAAGAATTTTAAAGCAAAAATTCAAAAGAGAAGGGATCTAAATCGAGCTCCTAAGGTGTTGAAGGAACTGTACCACTTCTTCCTTCTTCACCTAATTTTCGACAAAAACTAAATAATTAACTAAATCTTATTACAACCAAAGGGAGGGCCTTAAGGGCACTCAAACTCCCAACTACAAAATTAATACACCCAAATTAAAGAAAAAGTAAAGTCTTCAAAAAATGATTCCCCAAATGCTCCCTCAAATCAAAGTCCTCACTGCTAGGTGTGTTTCCTTTTGAGGTGATCACTTAGGCTCTTAGTCTAACCTTCCAAAATATGTTACCCTTGTGGTAAGCTCCTTTTTCAATTTTTCTCCCAAAAGTGACACTAACACACAAACCAAAGAAACCAAAAGTAGCAAGGGGAGGTGCGAATAGAAACTCAAAAAGCAATAAAAGATAACACAATCAAAAGGACACTTAACCAAATGGTAAGAGTATATAAGACAAACTAGAAAGATGATTTAAAAGACAAGCAACAACTAAAAGGTAAACAAAAGAAAGAGAGCACACAATGGAATACCTAAGAATGACACTAGATTAAAGAGTAGAAAGACACAAATATCAAGTTCTAGTGTACCAAAAGTAATAAATTTTTTTTTAAGGTTCCAAGTTCAAAGTTGAAGCACTTGCTAATTTTAGGTTAGGTACATCAAATGAATTTTTCAAACTTTCTTTTCTTTTATTTGTTCTTTTTTTTTTTTCAATCCTTCGTAGTTTTTTTTTTGTATTTTATTTTAGACTTTGTTCTCTTGTTTTTTTTTTGAATATTTACTAGATGCACCTAAATTGATTGTGAATTTTGTGCTTAATAACAAAGAGTTATGTGCTTGGAACAATAAAGAAAATTAAAAGCAACAATTTAGGTACTACTAGAAATGACTTCAAAATCCAAAGTAGCTATAGATGTGTTCATGGTTTAGTAGTTTGGTGTGCCACTGGACTCAAGCTTTGTTAAGTTTTTAGTAATTTGTTGAACACAAATACCAAACTTATAGCTTAAGTGAAAGCACCCACAAACAAAACTACCTTTACCACACAAATGAGCTACTAATTATACGTATAAGGAAAATAAAGACAAAGGGAATTGAGCAACTATTTTGGAATTTTTTTTTAAGAATATGCTTGAAACTAAAAGCACATGAACCTCTAAAGAGACTTAGACATGAGGTATGACCCTCTATGTTGCTCAATTTAAGAAGTTTCAAAAGCTTTTTTGTAAAAACAAAAGAGGCTAAACTTAAAAGGAATTAATAGACAAAATGGGAAACTATAAACATGACTTATAGACAACTACACAAGAGTATAAAAGTGAAAAATAAAAGCTAAAAATAAGGCAAAAACAAGGCAACTAGGTGCAAGGAAACACAAGAATTTGGTCTAAATTTCTTGACCACAAGGTTGTGGAATTCACCACAACGGCATGGATTTTTAGCAAGAAATTCTCAAAACCAAAATTCAAGCAAGAAAGCACCCAAATCAAAGCTTAAGCGTAAATTAATGAATATGGGAGAGACGTAGATGCAAAGAAAATAACAATATAAATTGCATCAAGCAAAAAATAAATGGCGCAAATAAACTATAACTCAAAACAATAAACTCAAGACATAAATGGAAATCATAAACAACAATGGAAAGCTAGAAAAAATTGCAGAAATTAAAGATAAAATAAAATAGGAAAATGGAAAGAAAAAATAAATGAGGTAGGAAGAGAGTTTAGACCTCTAGAACCAATGCTTTGATACCAAATGATGCATGCCTCCCTTGATCTTTTTCTAGAGGTTTTCTTCTTTGGTGAAATGGTTTATGGAAAGGTAAGAAGTGAGGTGGTTTTAGGCGCCACTTAAGGTAAGATAAGCCTAAGAGGGAAAGTTTGCCACAAGGGATGGAACCCTTGATAAAAACCTAAGGAATTCTCAAAGAGAGAAGGGTGGACACTAAGAGAATTTTGGCCAACTCAAGGTTTTTCCATTCAATAAAGTGTAAAAAATACAAGAGTGTGAAGAAGCACCTTTTTATAGAAGGAGCTAACCTCTTGGACAAGTCAAGAAGGAAAAGAAGGTCTAAGATTAAAAGGAGTCATCCAAGGGAGGAGGATTGAAGCCCAAAGTCCAATCAATCCCCTCCTTTAGATGAGAATTGGTGCCCAAGCTACCTCATCCAAGGGCCAAGATTACTCCTTTATTAGTTTTGGGTTTTATTTAGGAAAAGAGGGTGTAGTGATCAAACTACCCCCTTATTTCCTAAATAAAGGCCCAAAAGCTAATCTTACCCCTTCTTATTATTAAGACACCTCCTAGAAAATTAAATGGACTAATATATGTCCAAAATAAAATCCTAGGTTCCTAAAATAAAAATTACAAGTAAATAAGTCATGACTTGCATAACTTGATGGTCATATGGAGGTGAGATCTTCCTCCTTCTACTCTAGCCATGTCTTCTTCTATTCTCCTAACCATGACCCTAGTGATAGGGCCCTTGCTTGGGGAGAATGCATCAACAAAGCTCTTCCTGGAAAATAGCATTGGACGATCCTATAGGGAGGTAATTCCTTTTGGATTAAAGTTCTGGAGGTTAAATATGAGAGGGATATTAGGCGAGAGCTAGTATTCAAGTAGAGGAAAGGGGGATCACAATTGTGGAATAATATCCTAAAGGTGATGTTTGATAAAGGGGTGGGTGACTAGTTTGTGGGTATGGTTAAACCCTTAATGGGGGTGGGTCGTTATTCAAATTTTGGAAATGAAAGTGAAGGGTGTCAGGAGGGCTTAAATCCTTATTCCCTAGATTATTCCAACTCTTCAATCAGAGAGAGGTTGTTATATCTAATGTTGGTAGATAAGGTGATGATGATTGGAAATGGAGGTTTAGTTGAAGAAAGACATTATTTAGTTGGGAGGAAGATTAGGTGAGGGAGTTGGAGAGAGTCTTGGGAGGAGTTTGTGTGAGGAAGGAAGTGAAGGATGAATGAGGCTTGGATGATAATAAAGGGAGTTCTACTCAATACTCTATGAAGGAAGCTTATTACTAAGCTTTTGGAGTCTCTCAAGATAATAACTCTCCATTCTTCAAAAGACTATGGAAATCAATGATACCGTCTAAGGTGATGACATTTTCTTGGAAGGTAGCTCACAACATGATCCATAAGGGAGTGGAATTGGCAAAGAGAAATATTTCTCTCTTTGGTAATGTTTGTCCAGTATGTTGCATGCAACCAGAATCAGTAAGTCATATATTATTTACGTACAAGTTTAGCTATCTAATCTGGATAAGGTGCTACAAATGGTTAGGGTACTTGTCTGTGTTGCCATTAAAGTGTCAATTTAGTTTCTGGCAATATTTGGGTGTAATGTTTGACTTTGGTTGACTTGACTCGTTTGCACTGTATCTGTATCTCTCTGTTTATCCTGTTACACTTATTACATGCGTAGATATTGCTATTGCTGAGTAAATTTTTACCTTCTTAAAAAAAAACATAACTAAGTGTACGGATCAATGCAAAATTGAAGATACAAACTATAATGCACTAGGATGCAATACCTATAAGACATACAAAACAAATAAGGATGAATTTAATCAACTAATTAATGTGAAGACATATTCAAATCTTCATATAAAAACCTTCAAAAAGATCTTCATCTTCAACTTCAACCATCAAGATTCCAAATCATTAACAAAAAGTAAATAATAGAAGTCATGACAATTTATTATTACAATTTAATAATGGAATCATAACGATATTTTATTTCTCCATGAAAAAACAATATTTTATTCTATTTAATAATGAGTTTAATTGGCATACATTGTCCGTGTAAAAGAGTTTTACAGTCATATTCAATCATAACTTTTTATTTATATGAATTTTACAGTATTAATTAGTAAAGTCAACAACAAACTTAACATGAATAAAATGTTGTGATTGAATATGAATGTAAAAATCTTTACACTGACAGTATATACCAAGTAAAATATTTAATAATATCACATATAGTAATTTGTTTGAGACATTATCAAATATCTACTATTTATGCAAACGAAATTTTCAGAGATTTTGGTCACTTTTAATAGGATGTTCCAATCTATATATGATTTTTTATTAACAATTTGAATTTTGAATCCGATAATTTATTTAAAAAAATTTAAATTCAGTTACTTGAACTAACAATAAATATATCTATATATATATATATATTAAATAAATTAAATTTTATATTAAATATCTAAAAATTATGTTAAAATAATTTTTTTTTAAAAGCTAAGCATATATTCATTAAAAGAAACAAAAAGTTTGTTAGAATACAAACAGATTATTTACTCTTCCGTATCCTATTGGAAACAGATGATGACTATCCACCTATCTCATATTTAACAAGCATAACCTAGGATTAGCATACCAATCCGAGAACCCGCACCCCCTATTGAAACCAAAGGAATATGATAGCCATTTCCAGGAGATTACCTTTATAGACATACAAATGTCGACTGAATCTACCGATATATTATCGAACACAATCCAATTTCTAGTAATCCAGATACTCCAAATCCCGGCGAGCCAGAAAACAAACCTACACTGCTTCTTTCGCTTTCCAGCCACCCAAGCCGACGATGAAAGAAAAAGTTGAGACAAGTCCCCTGGAATAGGTACTTGAATTCCCAGCCAGCTAATGATGTTGTTCCACACCGATTGGGTCTTGGCACACCTTAAAAACAGATTATTTTTATCTTCGGTAGCATTATTGCATAATACACATAGGGCCTCCTAACCTGGGATCTCAACGCCTCTCTTTAGTAGATTATCAGTGGTTGGTAACCTGTCTAACAATAATCCCATGAGAAAGCAATTACCTTAGAGGGTAGTCTATCTTTCCACATTCGATGCAAATCTCTGGGTTCCACCGCAATCAGTCTGGGTGTTGTCTGTTGCGAGCGCAACACCTGAGAAAACTCCATCCCTACTAGGCCTCTAGCTCCATCTATCCGATCTGAAATCCACAATCGCCACTTGCTGCAAGATGCTTTGCAAAAGACAGAACTGCTCTTCTTCCCATACAAATAGCTCCCTTCTCCATACCCATTTCCACCCCCTTGATACCTCCTTTTTGTCATTAACAGTGATGTCCTTATCTACCGCTAACCCAAATAACCTAGGGAGCTTTAAACTAAGGGACCCATATCCTGTCCAATTCTATCCCCAAAAGAGAGTATCCTTTCCATCCCCTACCTTTTTCATGACATTGTTCTCAAACCAGTGTGGTATGGCCGCTTCCGGACCATCAATAGCCCATCGATCCCTCCACCACTGAGAGGCTGTAGATATGTTCTGCTGTCTTTGATTGAATTTATAAGTATGGCCATATCTACATTCCAGTAAACTCGCCCATATTACATTTTGCTCTGTTAATATCCTCCACCTCCACTTTGCAAGCAAACTCAAATTGAAGTTCCATAGGCACTTTACCCCCAGACCCCCTTCTTCCTTAGGCCTACACACATTTTCCCAACTAACCCACGCAATCTTGTTCTCCTGATCCTTCCCTCCCCACAAGAAGGAACGTTGTAGACCGGTAATGACTTTTAGGACTTTCTTGGGTACCTTGTAAAAGGAGAAGAAATACAATGAAAGGCTAGACAAGACTGAATTTATCATAACTAACCTTTGTGCGAACGACATATGTTTTGCCCTCCACGCTGCCAATTTCCTCTGAAATTGTTCTATGACTAGTGTCCACATTTCTGCCATCCTCGGGTTCACTCCCAACGGAATCCCCAAAAATTTAAATGGCGGGGATGAGACGACGCAGTTCAAAAGATTGTTTACAGCGCATGTGAATGAATCTGCTACATTTAAACCAAAGAATTGACTTTTGCTGTAGTTCACTTTTAATCCCGATGTCAGCTCAAAACCACAGAGAATAACCTTCAGGTACCATACTGATTTCAAATCTGCTTCCCCCATCATGATAACATCATCTGCATATTGCAGTATTGAAAACTCTGCCCCAACACCAATATTGAGCTCTTTAAACACCCCTTTCCCTACAGCTGTCCTGAACAATCCAGCTAAGGCTTCAGCTACCACTAGAAACAAAAAAGGAGAGAGTGGGTCTCCCTGCTTCAAGCCTCTCCCCGGCTTAAATTCCTCCGTTGGGCTCCTATTGACTAGAATTGATACATGGTTGTTCCTAACAATACTGTTTATCCACTTTCTCCATAAGCTCCCAAACCCCATCCTAGCTAACATATAATCCAGAAAATCCCAATTTACCGAGTCATATGCCTTCTGGAAATCCACCTTAAACAAGAAACAAGGTCTCTTTTTCCTCTTCGCCTAATCTACTATTTCGTTTGTTACCAGTACCCCATCTAGGATCGATCTACCTGGCAAAAAGGCTGACTGGCACTTCGAGATTAAGTTCCCCATTATTTTCTTCATTCTCAATGACAGCAGTTTGGAGACAATCTTTCGAATGCTAGAAATTAAAGAGATTGGTCTAAACTGAGCTAACCTGTCCAGTTTTGCCACCTTGGGAATGAGGGTAAGAAAAGATGATGTCGCTCCTCTTGGTAATACCCCTGATTGATGGAATTCTTGAACTGCGCTTACCACGTCGACCCCTATTATTTCCCAACATGATTTGTAGACCTGAAAACCAAATCCATCAGGACCCGGACTTTTTCCTCCCTCACAAGCCCAAACCGCCTCTTTTATTTCTTTCGCTGAAAAGGGCTCCTCTAGGCTTTCTATCTGCTGATCAAACAACTGCTTGAAATACACCCCATCCATCTTTGGTCTCGTCTGTTCTTCCTCGTTAAAGAACATTGAGAAATGATGTAACACATGTTCCGAATATTCTGGACTCCCTCCATCCACCCAACTTCTGATTTAACTGCCAATAAGGAATTTGTGTAACATCTCTCCTTAAAGCATTTATGGAAGTATTGTGTATTGCTATCACCATTTAGAGCCTACTTTACCCGAGATTTCTGTAACATGGACCGTTACATTCTCCTTGCCTTCCCCTAATACTTTGACAAAATTTCTTGTCTCTGTTGGCCACTCCCATTGACCCCTTGGTCTAACTGATGATCCACCATCTCCAATTCTACCACCTTCTCTGCCAGAAAATTCTCATCTTGACTCCAGTTTTCTTCTTTCCACTTTTTAATCATCAACTTCAAGCCTTTCAATTTACTCGCCAACTGATGCATCCTCCATCCTTGACCGTGGTCTGATGACCAGAACTCTTTCACTAGATCTATGAAACCTGGCTCCAACAACCAATGGTCAAAAAACTTAAACGGTTTAAGGCCCCAATTCTGTTTATTCACTTCAGTTAGGATCCAGCTATGATCTGAGAACTCTCAAGTGCCGACTCTTTACGCTGTAACACCCCATTCCTCCATCAGTTCTGGTGAAAATAGAAACTGATCCAACCTACTAGATCACTCTCCATTCGGTGCTATCCACGTTGCCCCTTTTCTGATAACTGGAATATCCAACAAACCCATTGACTGGATAAAGAATTTAAGGTCGGACATCTCAATTGTAGAGTGATAACTTGATCTCCCTTTAAACTCACTCGTCTCCAGCACAACATTAAAATCTCCTCCAAGTACCCACTTAACCTTCGAAAATCCTCTTTTTGTCATCATCAGGTCATCCCAGATCTTCCTTTTTCCTTGTAATGAACATGGAGCATATACATTTACCACACAATTAACTTCAGTTGAATCCTTCCCTCGGAAGCCAATTCCAAGGAAACCCTGCCCTTGAATAGCCTAGACAACCTCCAAGATATGTTTCTTCCAGATAGTCAGGCAACCTCCACTAAGCCTTACTGACGGTAGTATTCTCCAATCGCACCCTGCCGACCCCCAAATCTCCTGCACTTCCCAATCATTTACCGTCCTGCACTTTGTCTCCTGTAATAAACAAATATCAATGTCTTTATTATTCAACATTCTCCTGATCCTTCTTCATTTGACCCGATCCCAGAACCCCCTCATATTTAAAGAGAAAATCTTCATTTAGTTATTCCGGTCACTCCTCGTTTCCCTTCTTTCCTTTTCCCCGTTATCCCTTTCCTCTATTTTCTGTAATTCCTGTATGTATTTGTTATCTGGTTGGTTGGCAGATATTCCGATTTCCTGCAATGCCTTCCATATTTTTTCCGCCTCCTCCTCCTCTTGCCCTTTCCGTAGCTCGTCTTCCTTTAGATCATCCAATTGCCCTCACCTCATTAATTCATTCCCATCAAAACTATTCCTCCTTAGTTGCTTCCATATGGATACCTCTCTCCTTTGCCCTTCTCGTCCTCCGAACACCTCTTCTCCACCTACTAATACCCATTTCTTGTAGTAATATGGCATAGTAGAAATGGATTCATTTTTTCCGAAATCACTATTTTCCGAAATGACCCTGTTCCGTCCGTAGGCTATAGCACTTTCCGAAACCTTACTCCCGTGACCAATAGAAATTCCTGCAGTTGGGCCCATTTCTAAACCGCTAAGATTTTTTCTGCAGGCCCAATCTGTGTTTGAAGCTGCAGCCATCTTAGCCCTGGTCGCGCACTGTTGTCTGCATTGGGCCTCCGGATTCCGACCCAGAAGACGCGATGAGCCGCGTGCGAAAATTCAAAAACCCGGTTTGCCTCCTGCTGCACGTGACAGTCGAGGCAGGTCCCTCGAGCTGCGCACCTGTCTGACGGGTACCTGCATCGCTGTCCCATCTAAGGCGACCGGCTGTCAGGCCTCGGTCCACGAGCTGCACGTCCCGGCCCTTGATAGTCACTTGCCGCTTCTTCTTCCTGTTCCAGCGACCCTATCCCATACCTTTCGCCCGAGTTGTCTGAAAAGCACCACTTCTTCTCCATTCTTTCTCTGGTTCTGCCCCTGTCATTCCCACCTGTCCTCTGCTTTTTTCCAAAATCGGGCGTTGACCCTGTACACGAGAGCTGGGCTACTGTCTCCTTTCCTCTTCCGTCCCGTGCCTGCCGTCCCTGGCTGTTCTGGTCGGAGGCATCGGTGGTAGATCATCCCTCCACCACTAGCCGCCTCTTCCCCACCTCCGTGATTCTACTTCCAGATCTGGACCGTAGTGTGTCTTTGACCATCGTGTCTCCTCCTAGTTGGAGAGCCGACCCGCCACGATCGGCGTCTTGAATATCCTCCTCATCCCACTTCTTTCAGTTTCCGCTGTGGAACATCTCCCGTTTTAGCTCAGCCAAACGCCTTTCCGCTTCAGCCGATTCGTCAAAATCTTCGCCCCCCTGACAGGAGCTATTTTCCGATCCATAGCTCGTCTTAACTTGGCTGTGCTTAAGCTCATTTACCTCTTCCACCTCAGTTACCCTGATATCAAACTCCCACCCATCAATATTCGTCCTTACCACCATGTCAAGCTTCTTCATATCCTTCCTGGACATCACCATCTGTCCTACATCGTATCTTTCATTTTTTAGGGTACTTTCTTCCACATACATAAGCTCTCCGAAGGGTGCTAGTAGAGTAGAGAAAAACTTTTCTCCCCAGACATGTAACGGGATCTCATAGCAGTTCACCTTGACCCTTCTATCAGTATCAATCGATCCCGGCTCCCACTTCTGTATCCCAGTAAACCATTGGTCGAACCAATATTGTTTCCCCTTTACGGTCTCTTGAAGCGTCTCGCGCCCTTCCGTTTGCAACAGTACCTTGTTTGCCCCCATGGGAATCGCACTTACATTGTAAATACCGTGATTCATCAGGAATATCTGCGTCCTGAAAGCCGTCCCTCTGTTGCGCAGTTCTCCCACATAAGCCTTCTGAAGCCGAGCTACATTTTCCGCTGGTGCTGTGTACACCAGCTTCATTTTCGCATCTGCCCTCTTTCCTGCATCTTCGATCTTGTTGTTATGGTTAGGTTCCCCCTGAGCACCTACCACCGATGCAAAGGATTTCCTCATTTTCCCGTTAAATCCACTCTGTTGCCCCGTTTGCCGAGCAACTGTAGAATAAATTTTTTTATCTTGTTTCCTCCTTGCTATGTTCATCTTTTTCTGCTATTGTTCTGTTCGCTGATCGTACCGTGGTAAATTCACCCACAGTTTTTCCGCACCAATGAATATATTATCCAGTTTAATCACCAGCATTTTCACGTCCTCTACCTCCCTGAATCTGGTAAAACCAAATCTTTGTCCCCTCCTATTCCTCTTGGTTTAGGGTTACCACATCCTGAACTTTGGCATATCTCCCGAAGATCTCCCACATATCTTTTGTCCTATATTTTTTCAGAAAATAAGTAAAAAAGACAGAAGTTATGCACCCCTCCCCTTTCCTTGCATCATTAACTTATTTCCGTTCTCCATTGACCTCTTTTCTTCTCTCACATCCGTCCACCCTCCCTCCATTTATAATTAATTAACCGTATAGTAAGTAACCTTTACAATAAAAGTACATGCCAATTAATAAAAGTGACTAAAAAACTGCAGCACTTGATCCAACCATGTTTTCCTAATTATGACAAATTTTTTACCTTATATATTTCTAATCATAACAGGAAAAATGTCTTGCACAAGGTGCGTAATATGTTTATCGTTGAAGCACTGTTGTCCTAAATTACCTTAACCATTTCTGAAGCGAGCCATGTATAATTTTAGCTTGATTTTTTTTATTTGTTTACCCTAAAACCAAAGAAAGAAAAAGAAAAGGATAAAATACAGATAAGAGGTAGATAGTTCCTTTAACCCTGGAAGAGAAAGAAAGGATGAATGTGATATATTTGTGTATGGCAGAGAGGGTCTACTGTCTACATCAGAGGTATACTCATACTTATTTTGTTTTGTACATTTGAGCTTGTGTATGGGTTCGTCTTTAATGCAAAAGATAGTGACCCGTGAGGAAAGCTTTGTCACATTTTGAAAACTAAAGTGCCCCAAACCCAAAACCCAGATTAAAAACTTAGAGGGTAGGGATAAAAAAGGGAGACACAAACGCAATGGGGTCTCTCTCAAAGCAGAAAAAGCAAGAAGGAATCAAATTGGAAGGCGCAGGAAAAAAAAAAAAAATTAAAGAAAAATCAAATGCTTATCTCTTTGACTGCCTCGTAAAACATAATTTTGCCCCGGATTTTACAAGGTGGGGGATTGGGGAAACAAAAAGCAAAAGCTAGCAGCAGATCTTCTTGGAGTTCTTTTTGGTTTTTTTTGACCTTTTTTTTGCACATATATAAGATTTGTTTGGATAACAACTTCACAAAATTAATCATACTTATTATTACCCATGAAGTCGTACACTATTTTTTATCTGTTGGTATTACCTATTAAGAAGGATATCATTTTTATTCAACCGATATTACATTATATTTATCAGTTGAGTTGTATTAGATGCGGTGATAATTTAAATTATTTAATTATAATTTATTTTTTAGTACATTTTCTAAAATTTTTGGATTTTACCCAAATCCAAAATGTCTTGCAGACTTTTATGCTTAGTATCTGAATTCGATAGTCTGCCTTGGTAATTCACTGTGCCTGCTGTCAATTCTATTATTCCATTCATCTTTTTTAATAATTTCATTCTATAACAGTGTTTTTATTTCTCAGCTATTAATAAAATAAAATAAAATGTATACATGAGTCTTTGACCGTATAATTTGGCATTCAATTTTGCCCCTGCTATTAAGGAACATATATAATTTAACAATCATTTATTGATCAGATATATTGAAGAAAAACTTGTACACACGTAACCTACCTTATAATTGAACAATCATATCTTTCATAAATGTTAATAATATTAAAATACCATAAAAAATAAATAAATGGAATGATATTAGAGGAAAGCAATAAAATATAAATTATTTTCTAAAATAAAATAAATATCGCAAATCATAAAAAACTTAAACAACATTTTGTTCTTGAAAAAATAGTGTTTTTTATATTTATTTTTTTTAATTTTATTATTTTAATTTCTTTTGTTTGATTTCACTTCTTTTGTCAAATAATAATTTTACTTTTATTCTTTACGTTCAAATAATAATATTAATCAAATAATTTCTCTAGTTTAGTATCACATCATCAGCGATCTAAGTTTAATCTAGTATAACTTTTTAAAAATATGTATTTTAATATTTTAATGTTTAAAATAATTTATGATATCAAACAAGTTTTTATAAGTGATTAAAAATATAATTTATTAAAAAATTTCAAGCAGACTTCCTAATAAGCAATAACATAATAAGTAATTAAGTTGAAGAGAATTCATAGTGTCTTTTTTAATTTGAGGTATTAACATTTTTCTTTTTTTAATCAATCAAATTGTAGATTTTATTTAAGTCATTTTTAATAAATTAAAATAAGTTTTATTTATTTATTTATTTATAAATAAGTAAATATGTTCAAGATTTACCGTAAAATAATTTTATTTTAAATATTTATTTATAAAAATTATTTAAATAATTTTATAAAATTATTTTATTGTAAATTCTAAACATATTTACTTATTTATAAATAAATAAAAATTATTTTAATTTATTAAAAAATAAATTAGATAAAATCTACAATTTAATTGATTAAAAAAAAAAATCAATACTTCTCAAATTAGAAAATATACTATAAAAATTACATCAAGTTATTGGAATGTTAACTTTATAACTGTACATAAGATTGTTGCGATATGGTTCGATCTTGACATTCAAAATCACTCAAATTAAATGATGAATTAAATGCAATTTAGTTAATTTACTTCAATTTGAAAGTATTATAATCTTAATCAAATCAAATCAATTTTTGATTTGACTTTGACATTAAATATTATTTACTATGATTTTAACACTTTTAGAAACACTTAAATAGTTTATTTTATTTTAAAAATTATTTCAATATCAATTGATAATTTAGTAAAAATCAATCTAGTAAAAAATAATATAAGAAGTAAAATTTTATCACATATCTAATAACTAAAAAGTAGGGTATTGCTGTTATTCATTGTTTATTCTTGTATGACTAAGTTTAACATAAGTCATACCATATATTCATTGTTTAGATTTTTTCTAATAGACAAATATTAATTGTTAATTTTATTAGTAAAAAGATTCAAATCTGCTATCTTTCTCTCATCTTCTCTCCACATGTGGATATTGTTACTAAACCAACCTTGTAACTTCTATAGATCTTAAATCGCAAATTGAATCAACTACATGATTTATGAATTTAATAGATAAATAAACCCAATTAATTTTGATTTTTTATTGTTTTTTTGGGTCATGTTTAATTTTTAGTGTGGATTAGTTGGATTTTGAAACCTCTAGTTATTTATAAGTACTAATTACTTTAAATGTACTATTTTAATAATATAAATATTTCATAACATTGAATAATTTATGTACAATTATAAAAAATAAATAAAATCACTTACCATTAAGTATTACTTGACTTTTTATTTTTGAAATAGCTGTATCTTTCAAATTTGAATCGATGAAGAGTCATGTTTACTGATAATTAATACTATTTGACATTAATTTGCTTGTTTGATAAAACTTTTGTCATTAGCACTAATGGGTAATATGCTATATATACACGTATGTATGTATAATAAATAGAAATGTCACCCATTGTGATTAGAATAATTCAATATATATGGACTTTGTGGTTTGGCCGTTATGAATGATACCTACCTGAGAGTACACGAATTTAATGCATATGGTCCCAAGTTGAAAGTTGAAACCAATGGTTAGTTAATCAAATTGTGGCAAAGCAAATAATTTTTTCACTTTAAAGCCTTTGTTATCATGGTACCTATTCGATTCGCTTTCCCTATTCTTTCTTCTCGTTGAATAATGAGTATCCCATAGTGCTAAATTCAAAGTTGCACACATAAGAAAGTGGTGGAAATGCAAGAAACCATGTCTTCAATATTTACGTGAAAATATTGCACTGATTCGTAATATTCATCATGTCTTTGCTGAATATTCTGGGACGGTGTTCCCCTTGATACCACTTTATTATAGTACGTATTCGATTGCTTTTATGCGTAGAAAAAAAATGTATCATATAGTCTCTTTATTTTCAAGATGTGCCTAATATATCTTTTGCCTTTTTCTTTTTTATGTCGCGCTCATTTTCCTCACCAACCTGTTCTCATAAAGCCATAACTGTGCTTTAATAGTTTCTACTCTCTTGCAAAATATTCTTTTGTTATTCTGTGGTATATTTAAGAAATTAATTGTTGCATGCAATGTCTTTTAGTTTGTTTTTTCGAATTTACTGTATATATATATTTTAAAGAATTCAAATTATATACCCACCACAGGAATCTTTATTTATTTATTTTCCATTCAAATCTCAACAGATCTAGATGAAATGAAATTCATGAGATCGAGGCAATTAATGAGCTAATCATAGTTGTAGATTAACCAAAGAAAGTGTAATAGAAAAATTTCAAGAAGGAATAAAAGCAAGCTTAAGAACACAAACTTTAAAGTTCTTAATAATGATTCATGTCAAACAAAATTAATCGTAATGGATAGTTTTAAAGAAGAAAATTTATTTATTTTAATTCTTTTTCCTAAAATTGAACATAATACACACTTTATTTAACTAATTGAGTTATATCCTTTAAAAATTTTTAATATATTTTTCTTCTAGTAAGATATTTTTTTTAAAAAAAAATTAAGCCATGAAAAATTAAATGTGAGTATAAATTTTTAGAATTATCATTCTTTGAAATATTATTTTGAAACATCTTATTCATGAGATCAATCATCATCATAAGTGGTCCATAATGCACCATATATTTTAATCTTTAAATCAATTTTAATCTTAAATTATTATGATACATTTTTTTTATCAGATTACTCTTTCTCTCAATGTGAGTTACTTTTAATTATTTCTCACTATTAATGTAAAAGGTATATATCTTAGATAATTTAATGATACATATGGTCTACTTTAGAACTCGTCTTCGTATGAATGAAAATTTATGTCTAACAAGTTAAAACAAACTTTTTTATGATCTTAAGTATGGTTAACATTGAAATTCACGTTCATGAAAATGTAATAATTTGTTGCTTTCACTTTCCATTGTATTGAAAAGCATACAAATATTAAAATAAAAATACTTTGATTTTCCTTAAATTAATTCAGTAATAAATTACAAGACACGAATTATGAATACATATTTTTTAATTATAGTATAAAAATTATTCAAGAATTTTATTTTTTTTTATAAGTTCAAGAATTTTATTAATGATTAATTTTCAACCTTTTTTTAATTTTACAAGAGTCAAGTTGGAAAGTGTTAAGGTGACATTTGTTTTATGCGATTTTTGTTTTCATTTTCAGAAAAAATAGAAAACAGTGAAAATATGTTTGGTTATAATTTAGAAAATATTTTTGCTAAAAACATTGTCAAAGAACAACTGAAAACAGAAAAATCTGTTTTTAATGTTTTCAAAAGTTAACACTATGTAAAACCTAATTAATAAAAATATTGTAATTATATAAAAAAAAGTATATAAATGTATTTTAAATTATATATAAATAATTTATAATATTTTTACTAAAATTAATTAAATTTAATAATATTATATTTTGAAAATAAAAAATATCAAATGAAAACAAATATATTTTGTTGAAAACTTGAAAATAAAAACAGTTTTTAAAAAATAAAAAAAAAAAAACAAAAAAACATTTTCTTAAACTAAACACCACCTTTTTTATTATTTTTTAGATGTAATCCACTATGTTATTTAAAAATAACATATTTCAACTCTGTTGTTTTTCTCTCCTTTCTCTTATAACGTGAATCTATCACTAGCCTTCATCTGAACTAAATAAATGAACAAATGCATATATGAATAGTTTTTTCTGAGAAAGTTAAATTATAATATTTTCTGTGTGTTAATTGATTAAAGCCAGATCAAATTATCTAAATAGTCAGCATAAAAAAATCTTATGCCTTGTCTCTTTTCTTAAGAGTGACAGATATAATAAAACTCGCACCAAATATCCTTTTTCATCATAACCTGGTTGAATCCAAAATGGTTGGCTCCGATAGATACCATGATGAAGATGCCATTGCATGTTCTAGGTTGTCAATAAGGAAAATAGGTGAAGCCGTGAAGGTGATCCTGAAGAGTTCACACATTCTAAAATCATAGAATGCGGGACCACTTTTTTTTCTCTTTAAATATGCAATTACCATATATGGCCCAATTCTCTTTCATCTATGCAACAATTCTCTCCTTTACCAGTTTATTTGGATTATTCAATGGCCCCTCTTCTCTTCCTTATTGTCTCTCAAATCATTCCCAAAGACCCACATTCAACGATGCCTAAACGTAACCATGCTCCACATTTCCTACATAAAGCAAAAGCAAAGTCATCACCTATATTATACTCTCAAAGTAATAATACAATTATGTTTATCATATTGTACACTATATTTTGAGGTTAATTTGTTTGAACTGATCTTAACACACAGAAGTTTACTACAAAACTAATGTTATATTTATTAAGCAGCTTATTAATATATTTTTCTTGAAACAACTTGAAGTGTATTGCCTTCATGATCATTTTATAGATGATTGCGACCGATTATGACTTAAATTTTCTAAAATATTAAAAAAACACAATTTGTTAATATAATCATTTAAAAATAAATGGAAATATATTAGCATGTCCGAAGAAAATATTTCAGTGAACAAAAAAGTTCCAAGAATATATAGTTTTTATTTTTCCATTCAAATAACTGTTTCCCTTTTAATAAAATAAGATGATGCTTTTCTGATTAGATAACCTTGATTTGATAATTATGGGAGTCCACTCATTATTAATGTTTTTGAGAAAAATTTACAAGAAAGAGAATTTCAAATGGCCTTCCCCCAGTTGCCTTAATTTTCCTACCCGCTACGACCATGTAGCTTGTATGCATCTTTCATACTCTCTATAATTACTACATCCCCATTCCCAGGATTTGATTAGACCCATTTTGTTTGGTTTGTTCCCACCATACTATCACTGTTCTTGCATCAGTCCCAAAATTCTAAATTTTAGAAATTCAAACTCAGTGGTGGAGAGAGTCTTGCTGGTTATACCTTTGACCCTGTTACTTGTATCTATTTTTGCAGACTGCACTGCAGAAACTGATTTTGTTTTTCTTTTTTCATGTCAGAAAAGTTCCACCATTTTTGTTTGGATTGAACCTGCTTGGTAATTATGACAGTTAACACAAACAAACATTGCTTAGTGGAGTTTAGATAATTATTTTTTCTAATACTTTTAAAGTTAATTTATCTGAAAAAGTAAAATGTAAGTAAGGTTTACCATTTTAAATTAAAAGGGGGCACTGTTTTTGCAGTTCCTAAATAGTTCAATTAAGAATTAGAAAAACTTTATCCTTTATTTTATAGGGTGGACTTGTATGATGAAATGCCTCTTTTTCCTTGATAATAATATGTTTTCAATTGTAGTATTGCTGTGTCAACTTAATAAATTTTCCATTTTATATCAACAATAGTTTTGACTAATAAGATACTTGAGGCCCAATAATCAGTGAAAGATGGAGAAAGATTGATGGTGCCTGTGGGGCTACGGCCTCAACCTTTGACGAGCTTATTCAAGATGCATGATAATTTTTAAAACTGATATAATTCTATATATGTCTTTTATAGAAAAATAAAAAAGTCAATTTTAAATCTGTCAGCCTTGATCCCCAAACAAAATCTCTAAACTATTATAATTGTATGAAAGGAGATTCAAGAATTGGAAACAAGGGTCAAAGAAAGAATTCAAACTGGGGAGCCAAAGACAAAAGGTTATTCTGTTTTGGAAATTGATATAGTTTTCTTATAGAGGCATGATTATTGAAGGTCTTAGGAATTGAAAGGAGACTATGAAGTGAAACCACACTTATATAACCATAGCTTTTAGCCACACAAAACCACAAGTAGTTGGGGGTAGCTTCTAAGAGTTTAATAAAGCAGTGAACACCGTGAGGGAAATAGGGAAAGGAAGCCCCAGCACCACAAAATTGGGTATGTTGCCATTGCTTCCAAAGACATTCCAAGTGTAGCTAGGTCAGAGCCAAAAGGGCCTCAAAGTTGCTTGATAACACGCCCTATATTCAGTGGCACCACACCTATGACGAATCTATGGAATCAAACGTCACATTGCTCCATATAAAATATCTAGTATCTAGTCATAACATGGCAAATCAAAGAAAGACAAAATTTAATTTTTGAAGGGATTCATTCGCGTGCCCAAAAATGAGATACTTGTTTTCATTATTATAGGGGCTTATAAGCCATGACACTACACGTCTACACCAGGTTACTATTACTTCTCTCCCAAACATTCTTTGTCCAATAATTGAATACAACAATAACATAATAAACACAAGGCCTTTATCTTTTATTTTTTTTCCCTCCTTCTTTAACTGCTTTTGCTTTAATTGGAAGACCAAAAAACTGGAAGAAGGGTTCAGGTATAAGAATAGGAAGATAGTGTAGTGGTAGATCTCAAATAACAGTTAACAGTTCACAGTTCACATCCCCTCTTCACTTTGCTGACCAAGGGCAGCTTTAATGAGCTGACCGGGTCGTCCTATGCAGAATCCTTAAAGCAAAAGACTACCTGCCCGTTGCCCCCTTGTCTTGAGCTAAGGTTGTCACTAAAAATTGTTATTTAATACTAATAAAGCTCTTCTATGCTCTCTTTTACTGCGCTTTATTCTGTTCAAATTCGATACTTTGTTTCCTGTGGTTGCAGAGAACGAGGAGCCTCTCTCTTTCTCTCTCTCTATTTGCTTGCTGCATTGTCTGGTTCTACTTCAGAATCTCTTCTCACTTCCACGCATTAAAGTGTTGTCTCTCTCTTAAGTTGGTGGCGCTTTCTTTCATATTTATGGGAGTTTGCTTCCATGTTCTTACACTTTCCACTAGTAGTGTGGCAGGAGCACATATAGCTCCAGAAGAGGAAAGCAAGGAAAACACACAAGGCATTTTGGTGTCTTCACTTGATTAATTTAGCATTTTTCTCTGGAATTGAGAAGCAGAACAACAAATGAGCCTGCTCTTGTTTCTCTGCTCTGAAAGATAGATAGATAGTGTGGAGATTGGAGAAAGGGCTTCCAAAGCGATGATATTTTACCCTTTGAAATTCTGAGAAGTTTTGGATATACAGGCATACTTCTAAGCCACAAAGAAATATCACAGAGCTTGAGGAGCTGTATGAAGTAGAAGTGTGCAAAAATGAGAGATGAGAATTCCAAGAAAAGCAAGGTTTAGCTAATCTCTTTTAATACAAAGATGTATTCATTTCTTTTCTTTTCTTTTTTTCTCTTTTTTTTCCAGGGGAATGAAATTCAACATTTTGAGTGTGTTGGTGTTTCTATATTGCAAGCTGTTGACTGTTTTGTCTATTTGTTGCTTATGAAGCTCTCATGGTCAAAGAAAATGGTCAGAAAGTTCTTTAATATCAAAAGCAAGACTGAGGATTCCCAAGCAGATGGTGTTGCTTATGGAGGTTGGTATTTTGGTTTTGTCCAAAACTCACTTTCTACTAATGATCACTTTCTAAGTGAGCAGTAAGCCTAGAATTAAGTACCATGAGCGATTGTGATAGCACTGTCCAGTGTAAGGCCTTGAACAATTTCTCAGGTTCTAGTTGGGCGCCGGAGAAACTGAAGGAAGTAGATTAATAACATAACATCATTTGGAAAATGGAAGCCTAGGATCAATTAGCATGTTTTGTCTGATTTTATTGTTGTCTAATGCCAAAGATTGAGCTATGCCAAATACTCAATTAGCTTTCTCTGAGTCATAGATTGTCTGTGTCTGAATTTTATGTTCTCTTCAATCCGTTTTAATGCTACAATTTCATGGCCTCTAAACAAAGTGCAAGTCTACATATTTTAAACTCTAAAATATATGTCCATCAAATCCAATTCTGCTTATTTTAATGTTTTTTGTCCCATATATAAAGTGGGTTACTTTAGTTTCCTTTCATGAATTTGATGCATCGACATTGATTTCGTTCTTCAGGAGGTGACGTGGAATATAGAAGTAGGAATAGCTTCTCTGAGAGAGAGCCATGCACAATCAAAAAGAGCAAAACAGGTATAGAATCACTCCCATTCCATTTCTTGAACCATGCCCGTTTGAAGATCTTGATGTTATTTAAAAATTAAAATGATGACTTTTACACAAAATCTTCGTTGTAATGAACAGAGAAGTTTAGCAGGAGCACAGATCAGGTGAGGCGAGCAAGAATGAATCTTGACCATCCTCGAATTATAGATGTGCAGAATTATAGGTATACTGCATATTACATTTTACCATCTTACAAATAAAAGGTCTTGTTCAAATTCTCATAAGCGTCTCTCTTTTCTCTGAAAGCAGCATTTTTGTAGCTACATGGAATGTGGCTGGAAGATCCCCACCAAGTACCTTGAATTTAGATGATTGGCTTCATTCTTCACCACCGGCTGATATTTATGTTCTTGGGTAGGAATTGATAGTTGTCTACATTGTCTTCAATCAAAAGTAGCATTAATAGTTACCACTGACATATTTCTACTTGTCTCTTTCAGATTTCAAGAGATAGTTCCCTTGAATGCTGGTAATATCTTAGGGGCAGAAGACAATGGCCCTGCCAAAAAATGGTTGGCTCTAATCAGAAAGACTTTAAACAATCTTCCTGGCAGCAGTGGAAGTAGTGGATGCTATACACCATCTCCCATACCCCAGCCAGTTGTGGAGCTGAATGCAGATTTTGAGGGATCAGCTAGGCAGAAGAACTCATCTTTTTTCCATAGGCGATCCTTCCAGACAACTTCTAGTGGTTGGGGAATAGACAATGATCCTTCAGTTGGGCAGCCACGGCTAGATCGAAGATACAGTGTCTGTGATAGAGTAATTTTTGGTCACAGGCCAAGTGACTACTCAAGACCTAGTGACTACTCAAGACCTAGTGACTTTGATCACAGTTTTAGATGGGGTTATAGGCCTAGTGACTATTCCAGGGCAAGTGATTACTCAAGACCTAGTGACTACTCAAGACGGGGTTCATCTGATGATGATAATGGACTTGGGGATTCACCAAGTACATTTTTATATTCTCCAATGTCTTGTGGTGGTGGTGGACCTGCCTTTAATGAAGATGGATATGCCATGCCAGGACACTCAAGGTACTGCCTTGTTGCAAGTAAGCAAATGGTGGGAATTTATCTTACCATATGGGTGAGAAGTGAACTGAAGGATCATGTTCAAAATATGAAAGTTTCTTGTGTTGGCAGAGGATTGATGGGCTATCTTGGAAATAAGGTAAATTTTTAGTCAGTTATATTCCCAATTTTTGTTTTTTTCTTGTATTAATTCATGTTACTCGAAATTGGCTTAAATAGAAGAATTATTTTGGCTTTTATTTGCAGGGATCCATCTCAATTAGTATGTCTGTGCATGAAACAAGCTTTTGCTTTATCTGTACCCATTTAACCTCAGGACAGAAAGAAGGCGATGAACTAAGAAGAAATTCTGATGTGATGGAGATTCTTAAGAAGACAAGGTTTCCTCGTGTTCAGGGTGTAGACAATGAAAAGTCTCCACAGACAATCCTCGATCATGAGTAAGAATCTGCTCACATTCTTCGTGATTAAATATTAAAAAAATGTTAGTGATTTGATTTAAGGTCCCCTTACTAACATATCACCTTCTCCTTGTGTCTTTAAGTGGAATGCACACTTCTGTTTCCCTATGATTGTTTTTTGTTTCCATTAACTAAACTTTGTATTTCTTAATTGATGTCATTAATGTAGTCGAATTATATGGCTTGGAGATTTGAATTACCGGATTGCCCTCTCCTACCGTTCTGCCAAGGCACTTGTTGAGATGCAAAACTGGAGAGCATTGTTAGAGAATGACCAAGTATGTTCCATTGAACCTCAAATAATTGCATGCTTATTGCTTAACTTCAAATGTATTATTACTGTAGAAAAATGAGTCTCAATTATTGACATTCCTGGCAGTTGAGAATAGAACAGAAAAGAGGCCGTGTCTTTGTGGGATGGAATGAAGGGAAGATATATTTTCCTCCAACGTACAAGTATTCAACTAATTCAGATAGATATGCCGGAGATGATATGCACCCTAAAGAGAAAAGGAGAACTCCTGCTTGGTAAGTTATCATTTATCAGATCATTTACTAGGAATTTAGAAGAAACTCACTATAAATGCTAAAACAGGAAGATAAAGAATTGGATGATCTAAAATGAAGTATAAATTATCATTCACAGTTTTTGTGATTTTTTTTTTTTTTCAACTTGTGCTACTTATGGTGATATGAATTTTTTCTTTTATAGGTGTGACCGTATTTTGTGGTATGGAGAAGGTCTCCATCAGTTATCATATGTCCGTGGAGAATCGAAGTTTTCAGACCACAGACCTGTTTATGGCATATTTTGGGCTGAGGTAGAGTCAGCTCATGGGAAGAAAACTATGAGTTGTTCTCGTTCCAGAATTGAGGTGGAGGAACTTCTGCCATATTCTGGTGGATACACTGAACTGAGCTTTTTCTAAAGGAAGAAAGGTGGGATATACGTGTCCATCCGCATTCAGGTACACTATCTATCCCTTCCGCACTTCCTCAATCATGCTTCAGTTGTGAGACAGTGGAACTTACGTACTCGAGGTTTTTTTTTTTCTAAGTTCATACAAATAGATAAAACTAAAAAACACGTGCAGGGCTCTAAGCAAACTTGACCATGCTCCATTGGCCCAAAGGGGGGCCTAATCTTTTTCTTATTGGCTAGACCAACAGGACTAGATTGTGAAGCTGTAAATGATTTATCTGGGTTGAACATAATAGAGTGGATCCTGCTAGTGCAATCAAAACATAGAGTCTAAAAGAATACACTAAAATGATGTCGGACCTTAGGTGTATCTTGCTTTACTAGATATGCAAATTGGTTTCATGAATTCGGAAGCCAATATAAACAGAATATTTTTACAGAAAAGTCTGAAAAGTCTTTGTCTTAAAATTTTTCTTCTTTGAAGTCCTTTTGTTCTTTTCTTATTGTCAATACAATTATTCTTTTCCCTTGAATTAGAAATCTTACATACACCTATTACTGTTCAGCAATTGGTCCCCCATTACCAAGCTGGAATTACTTTGAAGAAAACTCTTTCATGGACGGAGATAGGGACAACCCATTTCCCACATACCGAAAAAGGTTAGTTTTCTTCTCTTTCATGCTTTTCTTTGTGCTGCTTTTGGCCTGCTTCTTTGTCTAATTTTACCTTTACTTTATCTTTGTCAGTTTATAATCTGTAGTTTTGGGCTACAGTCATGCTTTGCCTAACACATGATCAGTACAGTACTTCATCATCATCTTGGTAGCTATTCACACACCAGCTTCTGTAATGTGCATAGTTTGATACCCAACTAACCAACATTCAACCTTCTAGTGTCTCAACCCAATTTGAGTAACAGTCCTTCACAGTTATCAGGTACTATACATTGTGGTTACTATTTATTAAAGCTACTTGATGTTTATATGAAGTAACAGTAATATACTTACATACATGCTTAATGACCAATGCTTTTTCTTGTGCAGGAAGTTGATGAAGGCGATTTTTTTATTCAAGATTTTTTAATTATTTTTGGAGACTATTTATGATGACTGAAAGAAGGTGAAAGCTTGTCAGAATAATCACTTGGCACTAACATTTTTATTGCGAAGAAAATGAGTTTTATTTTTTTTTTTCAGAAAATGAGAGTTTTGATGTATAGTGATTGCCAAAGCAATTGAGAAAAAAATATGAACAAACAAAAAGAAGATTGATGTTCATGATAGAATTCCAAGGCCTCTCTTGTTCAGTCCATGATTAAATTTTTACTGATAAAGGTGGCTTTGACATCAAAATTAAATAAATAGTACATTACACCATTCATTCCTGTGGCTCATGTATTCACTGATGAGGAACAGTATTTATGTACAAACTAAAGAGTGTTGCGAGGTTTGCCTGGAATATTGGGGGTTCTAATCCGGGGTCCTCCTCCAAGATGCTATTTACAAGCCAATCAATTGCTGTTCACTTTTTACTTGGTGGATTTTAGCCACTTTACCTTATACCTGTCTATTTACAAGAAGATTTGTGTATCCATTTAGGATCACTAAGAAAAGGTGACACAACAAATTTTGAAACCGGGTGTTACAGAAAGATAATTACGATAAATAATTAATTGTGATAATGCCACTTAAAAGGAAATATAAATTATAAATTGTGTGTCGACGATTAAAAATTTGGGGTCTGACTCATTCCTTTAGGAGATCTCAACGGTTAAACGTCTTAGTCCCTGTGGCTGTTGGAGAGTCACTTCATGGAGATGTCACTCAGATGCAAATACACTTGGTTGAAACTTGAAAGTTTTTAGTACTGTGTAAGTCTCAACCTAGCAAAAAAGAAGTCGCATGTGAGTAAACTTTTGCTCCACTATAATAAATTAATAATAGTATTAGTAGAAGAAAAATGTGATGAGACTGTGCAAGCTGTAGCTTAGTACATGATTCTTTTCCATCATGCACATCCGATGTGGAGAAGAGTTTCGTGGGATTTTTAATTTTGAGGTTCCAGTTTTACAACTCATCAAATACATTGATGAAGAAGCAAAACGGCATAATGACAGAGTCTTGTCTCTACTACGGTTTTATCTTGTTCCTTGTTTTGTTTGTATGCAGAATGGTCCCAATTTTGACCTTGCTAATGGGGAACCACTTCAAAGGGTTTCATCTTTGGAGTTCTGATAGAGATTTTGCACGCCATATATAGAAAGTTAAAGGTCACTGGTGTCCTATGACTTTTGTTGATGCTCCTGCAGTGCTTCAACCAATGGCAATTTTATTAGACTTTTTCTTGTGCGATCCAATTATCCAAATGCTTTATATTACTATCTTGTGATCTATCTTATGATTCATATAACTAGTTTAGTTTTGGACCACTCCTTTTTTCGTCTGAAATTCATCCTCTTGCTGCAGTTTGTGGCATTATTAACCAAGTTGGTGTGCTGACAACAGCATTTGCAGTCCTTCATAATGGCTGGAATCATTATTACTCTGAATTCGGTTCCAACTAATTTCTAGAAATGATTGTTTATAACTCAACTCAGAGAATGTTTGCATTATCCCACACAAAATCACAATGCAAGCAGAGTGGATTAGTGATCTGTACAAAGTTCCGTTGTGCCATTTAACAATACTAAGAACAATATCAGTAGCTTGTTAATGTCAACTTTAATCTAAATAAAATGGATTTTGATTTCAAGTTTTATGTCACGTTAATGGAAGGGGGAAAATATTTGGTGGGAGAACATTAGATTTTTTACTCTGCTTTTTCCATCATTGCGATAATTACTCAATTATCTCTCTAATCGTATATTTTTTAATCTTTTAATCTTCATTCTTAGAAATAAATCATCTAATTTAGTTCTTATATATATATATATATATATATATATATATATATATATATATATATATATATATATATATATATATATATATAATTTTGAATCCATTTTAACCCCTATCTATAATATTTTTTACCTTTTAGTCTCTAATCAAATTTAAATGGTTGCGACTAAAATAGATTTAAAATGTCATATAATTGGATAATTTTTATATATAGATAGGACTAAAAGGTAAAGAGAGAAGGTAGAACAAATGAGGTGGATGAATTGGTTGAATAACTTGAAAGCAGAAAGTTAATTTCACGGATAAGAAAATTGACACTGCTTGTGTGGGGTGATTACTTCAAGAATCGAAATTGTAAACAGAAGCAGAAAATTAGTTTGAGAATTGAGATGATATCACTTTTGGGGTATACAAGTTTAAACACAAAAAGGTTTTGGTGTCGGCAGGTTACTCTTATATCAAATGTTTTTTGCTATATGGAAGTACAAAATCACCATAAAAGGCCAAATTAAGGTCTCATCTCGCTGAATTAGTGAAGTACTCTCTCTGTTCATGTGTTACGTGTATTGTCTCTAAAATGTATCTTCCTGCGCCATTCAATAAGCAAGACAATGTCCCAAGAAGTCTAGAGATATTAGAACATGTGAGGGCATGCTTCACTCCAAATTTTGATTGATTGAAAATTGAAAGGGTTTGATGTTTGGATGTACCACATAACATCTTTTTTTTAAATGATTTAAATATTTGTGGAAGTAAAAGTTGGAAGGGAAATGAATACCACTCGACTCTCGAACAAAATAGAAGAAAGAAAAATATATATCACAAAAGTGACATAATCTCATAAACTATCCCAAGTACTATTACTTCCTGTACCAAAGTGTGGCTTGTTGACTTTGACTTTACAATACACACGGTAATTTGAAGCTAATGAAAGATTACTGCTTGATAATTACCAAATGAATTTACAGTGAACCTGTTACTTTACTGGGTTCCACCTTGGTTGACATGTGATAATAATCTTGATGATAGGCCTATCTTATGCCATATATGATTTTCTCAGCAACTCTCAAGGTAAAAACTCGTGTCAGTTGGCATTTGGCATGTATATATGGCTTTTCTATTGGATCAACGTCATCTGTATGGCTAATAATATAAAATAACGTAAGCGCACAAACGTACTTTGGGTCCCTCCATGCCCAATGGGTTCACTTTCATTGGGCTTCATCTTAATCTCTCAATCCCAACTCTGTCATTATTACATAACATTTTTATATACACACATAAAGAATTATTTAGTATTCTTGTCTATGCTAATGATCATTATTCTTAATAGTGGGTTTCTCGTTAGAAAGCCAAAGGAGCATTTTTTTGTCGAGTTTGTTTCATATATGAAAACAATATTTTTTAAATATAGACATAAGAAGATAATATTTCATGGTTGTCAGAAGTTTGTTTCAGTAGCAGGATAAAGGAGCAATTTCGTGTTGAGTTTGTTTCATTTTTTTATATTTTTTATTTTTGGTAATATTTTAACTTCCATTAAAAGTTAGATTCTCGCAAAAATATTGGATAAGTTACTTTAAACACATATCAACTTCTTTTTTGTTTTTTTATTTAAATTATTTTAAAATTTAAAAACATTCTAAAAAGAGATAGAGAGCTGTAGATTTGATTCCAAGTATTAGGCTTTTAAGGTTGAATAATACTTGTGTACATTATTATAGGATATGAGTATCGTTATTAAACAGATCAACTTTCACTGAAATTATAATTATAATTTATTTTTAATTTTTGAAACGAGGATGAGATATTTTAGTATTTGACGTTGAGAAAAGGAGATAAGTAAAAGAGAGAAAAAAAAATGGAAAGACAAAATAGAATGGCGAAACAAACCTAGATTTGGGGCTTAGATTTGGTTTTTTTATGGTGTTCGTAGTGGAAAGAAACAATCAAAAGTGATTATATGTTTTATGTGATAGTAGCTCAATTGCTCATTTGGGTCTGTTTTTGATATTTTCTTCTTGGTTATCTAGGGCATAGCAATTTGATTTGGGTATACCATTTTATGGTTATTTTATTCGTAAGAAATTATGTAATAACCGATACACTCCTGGGATAAGCGTACATCCTCTTTTCTGTTTTTCTTTTTTTAAAATTATACAAACCCCTTACTTTTACATCTCAATTGTACATCTCTTTTCATAATAGTATAATATAGTGTCTATATATATATATATATATTCTATAAGTTTTATATAATATTACACATGTATTTTTAAATTTTATATGCTATTATATATACTTCTTATATTTTTTAAAACTTTATGGTTGATAGCTGTCTCTTTTCCATTGTCTCACTATCAAAAACTTGATAAAAATAATTCATATCACGTTCACACGAAATAAAATGTAATAATGCAAAAAATAAATAAAAGTTTATGTAATTTGAAAACAAGAAAGTACAATTATAATGAGTATATAAAATAAGAGGGTTTGTGTTTAAAAAAAATGTATATATAATTATATTAAACTTAAGAATGTATCCATAATTACCTTAAAATTATTTAAGCAATTTCTAATAATTTCTAACCATCAAAAGATTAATTATTAATTTTTGTTGGCCAGTGTTACTTTGACACATGTTGGCCTATTTGTTCAGAATATTATGAATTTTCTTTACTTAGATTTAGTTCTTCTGAAGTGAAGGAATGCACTTGAGGAAGTAAAGTGTAAAAATAACTATTAATTAAAATATTATGATTAAAATATAAGAAGAAATTTACTTATAAAAGACTTTTTTTTTTATTTCTATAATTTATTTTCTTGAAATTTAAAAATTATGATAATTAATTAATCTCAACTTTAAATACTTTTTGAAGAGTAGGTCCTCACTTTAAAATAATAAAATCTCACATAATTATATATTTTATTATTAAATCATAAGAAACTACTCATATTTTTTCTTAATCATAGCGGTAACTTTTAATATATATATATATATATATATATATATATATATATATTTACAAAAATCATGATAGCAATAAAAATAGTAAATGTATATTTTAATTTAATTGGAACAAAAATAGTAAATATGAGATGCAACAGTAGTTAAAAGAACCACATTAATTTGATGTATAGGCAAACGCAGTCATTGGTTGCGCGCCATGAATACCATGTTATCTTTCATTTCCCATGTGAAAGTGTTATCGTGGTCAACAAAATGCACAGTTGACACTACAAATGAGTGAAATGACACAATGATGACACAATTGTTGGGCCATATATATATCAGAATTCATGGCAACGTGCCAAATGCTTCAATTCAAATAAACAGAACCCAAGTGAAGCCAGTAACCATTGTAAGTGCTGCATGGTAATCAGATGCAATGCAAGTGAGCTACATATTATCGTACAACAAAATTAATTATGCAACTCATGGCCGGTAAGCTGATTGACACCTTCAACTTAATTTGTGATCGTCCAACATTTGCCGCAGCTTGTGCTCAATAGTTACACACAAAAATCATAAGAAATTTGAAGCATAAAACCATGCATTGACACTATATAGAAGCAATAAGTGGTGTTTGGAGAGTTAACTAAGAACTTGACAATGTTTCTAGCTTTATTGTAGTTTGTAGCCTTTGGCTTCAGATTGTCACTGGTTTATATGATAGGGAAGCTATGAACTCAAGCTCATTAAGAATTTGATCATTATTAACAATGTGGAGTATTAAAAACTGGAAGTCAGAAGAGTTTGGGATTATTGATGGGAGGTTTGAGGCAATCCAGGATATGTTCTACAAACTGGTATAAATTGTAATCATATGTGAGGGTATAAATATAATTCATTTGCTCACAATCACTTGGTGATGGAGAAAAATATTTGCGTATTTCTTCAAGACTATTTTCAAGTTATTTGAGTTTTGGTTTCCAGGTTGAAATGATGAAAATTTCTGCAATGTGTTAATACGGAGTAAGGTGGCTACGTATATCAGCTTCGGCCCTAAATTTTAGTCAACGCACAACACTAATTTCAACTCAAAATGTTAAGAAATTAGGTTTATGAATTTTTTTCAGTTAATCATTTTTCCAATTTTTATTGCATCAATTTCAATTTAAAATAACATTACATTAATTTTCATAATTAATAGTTAGTAACATAGAGAAGATGTATTAATCATAGAATACAAATAACTTATGAAAAAACATAACACCAATTTCAACCTAAAAGCATTAGATTTGTGCATCTTTTTCACTTACATATTATTTAACTTCTTAATTTTTACACAACGTAAAATTTTATCTCATACTTATATTTTCAATTTTTTAGGATATTACTTTTTCAGAAAATTTTAAAGAATTTATACACATTATTTTTTATTAATTATTTTGATCATACCACTCATGCATGTAATTTTATACTTTGACTTTTCTTTTGTATCAACAGTTGTAGAGATAATATACTCTTTCGTTAATTGTCTGATGCTTGACGAGTATTGTGATATTTTCGTTAAAGACTTGTTCATTGTGCAATGTGTAGTTAGCGGAAAAGATTTCATTCATTCAAATCAATCTACCTACTACTGACTGGGAGAACCAGCACATAAAAGGCGTCATAAGATCAGACTTGCGCTTTACAAATCTTAAAGAATCCATGCCGTCATGAACCTAAATGATCATTATATTATTAATCATGGTTAAATATTTGTGTTTTTACTGTATAAATATTTATAACTATTTTAATCATCAAAATATCTCTTATTTAGTTAAAATTAAAGTTTAATGTAGGTAGGAGTTAGTTTAAATATTATTTTTTTGGATGACATGAGTGTTTTCTTGGAAAAATTGTGTATAAAAAAACAAATGCTGAAGATGAAAGTAACTCTTGGGAGGGTTTAAGCAAGTTGTGTAGTGACTTAAATGAGTTGTCCTCTGCCTGAAGCAAGTTCGGCATAGTCTAAGACTAAATTATTATTTATCTTCGCCTTAAGCGAGTCATCTAGATACTTAAGTGACTTCTACACAAACAAAGAAAATTTTTACTTAAGCTAATTTCACAATGACTTTAAGCGAGACTATAAAATGCTTGAGTGTCCTTAGTTACCTACCCTGCAGAGTGATTTTATTTAAATAGGATTCAAAATAGAGAGGGAGATCCCATTTTTTTATCAGAGTATTGCATGCACTATGAGAAACAAAAAAGTAGATGGTTTGTGAAATTCGCATATACACTCAATTTAAAGTGTATGCTCCTCCATGGAATCCATAACTAATGAGCTAATTATGTTGTTTGAGTTTGATGTAACATTCATCATGTAATGCAATTTTTTTCTTTGGTTTCAATATTGTTATTATTTTTCTATTTTCTATTATTTATTTTAGGTTTGATCACCCTAATTGCATGAATTGTTAATTTATTGTGAATTGAAAGACACTTTGAATTGAGAACTCCTAGGAGTAGGATGTTTGTCTATGGATAAAATGTAAACTATTAGCCACTTTAAATCGTGAAGTTAAACTCTAATAAGACTTTTATGTCTTGATTAGGGGTGGAAAAAACTTGGTTTTAAAAAAAATAAATTGAACCAAATTGTTTAAAATAGTTCAATTTTTAAACTTAAAAAACAAACTATTTTAAAAAACTAGTTTGGAATCGAACTGTTTTTATAAAACTAGTTAATTCTAGATTGAACTAGTCTCGAACTGGTTAATTCTAGTAAGAGTATTTCTCACAGGATTGTGAAAAATTACACTCAGGTGTGGGATGTTAAGAAATGTTTTTTTTTTATAAAATCAGTAGACTAAACTATTTTTAAGACTGGTTTGGTTCGAACCGAATTGGTTTAAAAAAATTCAATTTGAACTGAATTGATTTTAAAAACAATTTGATTAATTTTTATTAAACTGATTCAATTCAAAACTAGTTCAATTCAGTTTGAAACCAATTTTCTTTGAACTAATTTTTTTTTCCACACTACTAATCTTGATTATATTTTACCAATGCATACAAATTGTTTGATGTTTTGTTTCTTAGAACTTTTATTTTTTAAATTTAATATTTAGCTCCTACATTTTTATCCAAAACCTATATAGTCTAGGAAATTCAAATAGTTAACTTGATTATTTTATGAAGACAACTTGAAATTACTTCAATCTATATTTTATAAATTGTTTGGTTTCAATATTTTCTTTCAACAATTATTAATTTAATTTAACAATACAATACTACAAAATTGTAATCGAAATGTGTTTATTGAATGGACAGAAGATCAATCTTCTACATTGAGGAACCAACCGATGGATACATATATAAATGAAACATAAAAATGGAAAGGGAGCAACAGAGTTGGAAATAAGCTATAACAGCAACTAAAATTAAGGAAAATAGAATAAATTGTAGATATGCAAGTAGCTATCACTGCAATATATGGTAATTAGTTAGAAACTAATTTGATTAATTTGACCATGTGTATTAGCCCCCTTCAAACTAGAGAATGTATATTAATCATTCCCAGTTTGGAAAATATGCATCTAAATGGTGCAAGTGGCATAGGTTTTGTGTAGATATTAGCTAGTTGTTGTGCTAAAGGGACAGTCAGAAGATGAATAAGGCCTTAGTTGAGCTTCTCCCAAACAATGTAACAGTCCAACTTGATATGTTTTGTACGCTCATGGGAACTGGGAATATGAGCAATATGAACTGTTGAGCAATTGTTGCAGAAGAGTGACATGGGAGAAGACGCAACAACTTGCAAATCCTACAGTAAATAAGAGACCTATTGTACTTCACACATTGTTGCTGCAAGTGTGCGATACTCAGCTTCACACGTGGACCATGCTACAGTAGTTTGCTTCTTTGATCGCCATGAGATTAAAAAGGAGCCAATGTATAAGTAGTACCCAGTAATTGATCTTCGAGAATCAATGCAACTGGCCCAGTCAGAGTCACTGTATATTGTAAGCTTGTTAGTGGTTGATGATGGATGGAAAAGGCCATATCCAAGTGAGCCTTTCATATAGCAAAACATTCTGCGAACAACTGCTTAATGTTAACTTGTGGGAGCAGATAGGAATTGACTAAGTTGATTTGCCACAAAAGCTATGTATGGTCTTGTAGTTGTAAGATAAAGGTGCCTTCCTAAAAATCTTCTATAGGAGCTGATATCAGAGAGTGGTTCACTAGTAGTTACCAGCTTGATTGAGCTATCCATAGGTGTTTTTGCTGGCTTACAATAGAGAAAACCGAGTCTGATAAAAGTTCCAAGGCATATTTGTGTTGATTAACCACTATGCCTTTAGAGGACCTTGTAATTTCTAAACCTAAGAAGAACTGGACTTCTCCAAGATCCTTAATGCAAAATTATACTGCTTGACCTTATTGATCTCAAAAATGTCATTTCCTGATAACAACACATCATCAACGTATAGTAGTAAAATTGTGAAGGATTTCTCTGTTTTCTTAGTATACAAGGTGTGATTATTGTGACTTTGAGAATAACCAAGAAGCTGCAACATATGTGAGATAGTATTGAACCACCGTCGACTAGCCTGCTTCACCCCATAGAGACATTTCTTTAGCAAACAGACTTAGTTAGGCTTAACAGTTGAGAGACCTTGCAGTAAAGCCATATAAATTTCTTCTTCTAGATTTGCATGTAAGAAAGAATTATGTACATCCAGTTGGTGTAAAAACCAACTGTTAGAGGAGGCCAAAGCCAGCACAACTCTTAGAGTGGTCATCTTTACTACGGGGGAAAAGGTGTCCATGAAGTCAATACCTTTGATTTAAGTGTAAGCCTTCACAACTAGCCTCGCTTTGTATCATTCTATTGTTCCATCCTGTTTGTGCTTGACTTTTGTAGACCCATTTGGAACCAATGAGGTTCTTGTTAGGTGGTTTATCAACTAAGACCCATGTATTGTTTCTTGCCAATGTTTCTAGTTTTTGATCCATGGCTATCCTCCAACATTCATGTTTGACGACCTCGGAATATCTGGTGGGCTCAGGTGTGGTGGTGATATTCATAACAAAAGAGCGATATGAAGGTGTCAAACAATCATAGGAAATCACTTGAGAAAGAGGATAGAGATTACCTTTGCCTGAATATTGATGTGGCACAGTAGTGGAAGCAACAAGGTTGCAGTGATAGTCCTGCAAATATGAAGGATGCTTTGTAATTCTCTTAGTTGAACACTGTTGTACCGATATAGGATTATGTGATGTGACTACTGTATTTGCTATTTGGCTATTAGGAAGAGGATTTTATGGTGTTTTAGGTTCTAACTCAGTTTGTGGTAGTGTAATCAAAAGGTTCCATAGGAATAAAGGTTGGCAAGGGAAAACTAGAATTAGAAGTAGTGTTGGTAGATGATTTCAATTGATATGAAAAAATATTTTCATGGAAGATGACATTCCAACTCTCTAGTCTTGAGATCATAGAAAATATAACCTTTTGTGCCACTTTTATATCCCATAAAAATACACTTTGTGGCTCTAGGATCAAATTTAATCCTATGACTAACAAGTGTGGAGGAGAAACAAAGTGAACCAAAGACCTTGAGTTGAGTCAAGTCAAGAAGACATTTATATAGTAGCTGATAAGGGAACTTGTTATCCAAGACTGGTGTAGGGATTCCGTTGATAAGATAAACTGAGTGCATAACTGCATAAGACCAAAAGACTTTGGGAAGGTTAGCTTGAAACAACAAGGCTCTAGCAACATTGAGAATATGCTAGTGTTTTCTCTCTACGATGGAGTTTTGTTAAGAAGTTTCTACACCAGTCTGTGTACAATTCCTTTTGCAGCATAAAATTGGTCAAATCTGAACTCCTTACCATTATCAATTCTAATGGTTTTAATTATGGTTTGAAACTGGTTTTTCACCAATGCACAAAAGGCTTGCATTAAAGGTCTGACTTTTGCCTTATTCTTTAGCAAATAAATCCTAGTGTGTCTAGAGTAATAATCCATTATGGTAAGGAAAAAAGAATGACCATGTATGGACATAACAAAGACTGTACCCTAAATATCAACATGAATAAACTCAAATATTGTAGTGGTAAAAGAAGAACTCAAAGGAAAGCTCAATTTTCTTTGTTTTGCAATGACATATATCACAAACGTGATTTTTATTACAATGAATGAAAGGAAACATTTTCCTAATTGCTTGACCTTTATCAAAAGATGGATGACCCAATCTATAGTTCCATAAATTGGACAAACTAGAAGGAAAACTACAAGAAAGATTCTCCAAAATGATGTTGTAAATAGAGGATTGAGAAGACTCGACTGCCTGTGTGAAAATGTATAGGCCTCTTTCTGCTTTAGCTGTGCCAATCATCTTGCAAGCATTGGAATCCTATATTAAACAAATGTCATTAAGGAAAGTCAGTTTACAAGAGTTAATTTTGCAACTGATATCAAATTGAATTTGAAGCATGGTAGAAATAAGACATTAGTAAAAATAAAATTGGATGAAAGATGAATTGTGCCAGAAATGGTGGCTAAAACTAAGATTCCATTGGGTAGGGACACTTTGATAGGTGGCATATGCATGTATGCAGTAAAGTAACTGAGGGAATTTGAGATGTGGTTCGTGGCACCAGTGTCTATGATCCCTCTAGAGATTAGGACATTATTATTGCTTGTTGGATTTGAATTAGTACAAGCATTCACATGAGTAGTATGCTGTGTGGAGTCCCTCTGATCTTGTTGTGGCAGTAAAGCCAATAGATTCTGATATTGGCTTGCAGTAAAACCAAACCATGCATTTCCTTGTGTGTGCTTTCCTGATGAATCTTCTGGGCAGTTGGTCTCATTTTCTTCAATCATCACCATATTTGTAGATCTTGGAGCTGTGTTTTTAGAATTTTTGAACTCAAAACTGACAAGCAAACCGTGTTTCCTATACCACGAACATTTCTTGGAAGTGTGTTTGTTACTCCAACCATTACCATTCCCTTGATTTCTCTTGGAGTCTGATGCATCATCACTAGTTCCAATAAGAGCCTTTGGCACAGAAGCATTCTCAATGGCAAAACTGTCGTTCTTGTTGAGCAATCAATGCAAAGACTCGGTTCACATTGGAAAGATTATCTAAGAGCATCGGTTGTGATCTAACACCTGAATATTGGTTATTCAACCCTCGCAAAAATCTAACCACTTGATTCTTATTTCGCTCCTCTTCAATTTTCTTGATTGCATCGCATGAACATTTGGAGTTGCATGTGCAAACAGGAAGGGGATTCAAAACATCTAATTCATCCAATAGAGTTTTCACAGCATAGTGTAAAATTCGAAGACAGAGTTATCACCTTGCCTTTGACTAAAGATTTCCTCTTGAATTTCTGAGATCTAAACTGATCAGCATGGGAAAAACGCTCATGGAGCTCCTTCCACACATTTGAAGCCTTCTCACACCAAAGAATGGATTGTGCAATCTCCACATCAACTTTATTAGCCAGTTATGAACAAGTATGTTACCTCGTTCCCAGAAAGGAAACAAACTTCATGATTCTTTGATGGTTCTACAAGCGTCCCGTCAACGAATCCTGACTTGTTCTTTATCAATAAACTCATTTTCATTGCACAAGGCCAACTATGATAATTCCCGTCCGTGAATGGAGGTGAAACAAGGACGGTGGAAGGGATCTCGTTTGGGTGGATATATAGTGGATTCAATGCATTCTATGCATCTTGTAGAGCACAGGGGTATGTGGCTGCATTAGCCATTGATGTGCGCTGCTCTCTCTAGGAGAGCTCTGATACCATAATAAACTAGCAATTGAAATTTGAATAGATAGAAGATCAATATTCTACATTGAGAAACCAATCGAAAGTTACATATATACATAAAACATAAAACAGAAAGGGAGTAATAAAGCTCAAAATAAAGTAACAACAACTAAAATTAGAGAAAATAGAATAAATTTTAGATACGCAAATAGTTATCACCGGCAATATATGGTAATTAGTTAGAAACTAATTTGATTAATTTACCACGCATATTATTTTCTCTATTTTTCTTACACCACATAACATAAATTGCAGTAGAAAACCTTTTTATAAATTTGAAGCTTGGGCAGTTGGTCGAGGTAGTATATAAAGTAGGATATGATGTGAAGGAAAATCAAGCTACATAGTAGAGACGAGACCATTAGCATGTAACTGATCCAATTACAACCTATGTTACCTAACCGTACACATGCTACCAAATTCATAAAATAATTATGATATATATATTCCTGTGTCGAACCAGAAATAAAATAATTTCTGAGTGTTATATATATATATACATATATATATGTAAGGAGATTAACTTACTCTAAGAGTAAGTTTAAGAGTTTCGTTCTTACTTTTTATCATCTATTTTTTTAAAATCTAATAATTGTTATAAATAATTAATCTTAACTATTAGATTTCATGAAAATAAAAGGTTGATATTAAAAATAAATCTTTTTAAACTTATGGATCCCCTACTTTTATATAATAATAATAATAATAATAATAATAATAATTAAATTTTTTTTATATGATCACAGCATTTTTAGCCCCTACACCTCAGCTACGTGTGTAAGACAGATCATGCATATTTATTGAATCTGGATCACGTGACGTAGTATGCAAAACTACTGAAATAAAATACAATATTAATGTTGGTAGCTAGCATAGATCGCATCTGCATCGAATGGCTTTGATGGGAACGGGATATATATGATATCACACAAAAAAAATGGTAATAAATCCTCGCCACTTAAAAAGAAAAATGACATAATTAATTAACTGGCATGATTTCACTGTTTATTTTTAATATTTAGATTTTAAAATCAATAAAATGTATTGAACGATTAAAATGTCAAAAGATGCAATGCTCCATGCAAATTGTAAGGAGATGGATTGTTGCCATGATATAATATATAAATTTTCTCCATAGACTAGTGAAACAAATTAGAGACCACCCTTTGAATGATTATCTGCAGACAAGGGATTTTTCCATCAGTGCTATTAAATTTGAGTTTTGGACATACAATCTCATAAAATATTTAAAAGAAAAATTTAACTTGTTCACAGTAACAATAATCTATACAAGATTATATTAGGTAAAAATTATTAAAAAAGAAATCAGGGATTTTTGCTGTATATGATATATGATTTGTGGTAGATGTGTGAGTTACTCTGTCTCTCTCTGAGTCTCATCACGTTCAAAATTCACATCTTAACATGACGCAGTCACTTTCTCTTTTGCTGAGAACCTACAGAAACCATAGCTTAGCTTGCGCACTTTTCTGTAGATATCCAAACTGCAGAAACCGTACAGCTCAGCAACTACTACCACCTCATATATGTGTCATCTTATACAAACTCTCTCTCTCTTCTTTTCCTCCCCGTACTACATCTCTGATTCTCACTCTCTCGAGGTTATTATAATTATGACTTTGCTTTTTCAAAGCAATCATCCTCTCTAATCTATATCCCTACCCTTCTGTGCCTTACACTCTCAAGGTTATATTATAACCGTGCGTCTGCGTTGTTCTTTCAATCACTGTCTTTGTCTTCAGAAATATATACTTGTTTTCTCAGTGAAATTAATAATTGTATTTGTAGCATTAAAAAAAACACACATATAATGAAAAAAAAATAAATTAATGTTATATGATTCATGAAGTGATAAAGAGAGAGAAGAAAAGAGGCAAACAGTATAACTCTTCTCAACGTCTATGGTCGTGTACTCGCCATGTAGATGTTCTTTCGTGTCTTATTTATAATATCTGTGTTCTGTTCCAATTTGGTCAAACAACTTCTTCTCTGTTTAACTCTCAAGTCTTAACCAGCGGAGTACAGTGTTTCACTGTTTTGTGCATGACACGCAATTCCTAATCAGTTGGTCTAAGCATGTTTTATTTCCCTCTCGGTATGTTATTTGTGTCTTTTTTGTTTCATAGGCAAAACATTTGCATATTCCATGATACATGTATACCTTTCCTGCCATTCCTGCAGTAGCATATATAAATCAAGCATATCTGTTTCTCGTTATAAGTTATTGTCTTGCACGATTCACTATCTTCATTAATCTTTATGGGGTGATTAAAGAGGGCCGGATTAAACAGCCATAAAGAAAAGAAAAACTCTCTGGGAATCCATTTTGCTACTACGAAAAATCCAATCCAATGATTTAATTTTTGACATTGAGAGTGAGGAAATAAGTCAGAAATTATTAGAAGAAGAATTTGCTGATATCAGTAAAATCGACGCAATTATGTCACATTGTATATTCTCCGCTAAGGCCAAATTGCCTCTCTTGATCTCTTTTGTCACAATTTAATTAAAAATCAAGAGGACGTGAATGAGCAGGAGAACCATATATAAAATTTAACGGCACTTCTGTCTGGGAGAGAACCATTTACCTTTTCCTTTTATCTTTTCTGGGTTTTCTATTTTTTAAAAGTTCTTATGGAAATTTTATGTCCTCCTGAATGTAGCATTTATTATTTATTATTATAATAGTCACTTATTCTTGATGGTATAATCGTGGCAGCCGATGCTGGCAAGCTTACAAGTCTCATTGAATTGGAATCACATCTTCTTGGTAAGTCCCATCTGAAATATTTCTTCGTTTCACTGTGATGTCTATACCTTTTTACTTTGTTCTACTCTCTGTGATTCATTTACTTCAGATAATAGCTTCCTTTTTCTTTGTTTTACTTAATAATAAAACCTTAATCTTTAATTTCTAGAATCTAGCTTAATGATCCTCTCGTTAATTTTTTTTATCAGTGTACAGTAAACTCTATTGTTTTTACGATTTTGATTGAATAGTTCTTTTTAAATGAGAATTTTCAAATCATAAATGTAAAGAACTGCTACAAGCATAAAAGAAATTAATTAAGAATCTCACAGAAAAAACTACAGATCTTCTGCTATATGAGAATTTATAAATCGTAATGCAGATATTAAAAGTAGAAGCATGAATAGAACATGCATCAAATACCGTTCATTCAGTTGTACTAGCTAGTTCATTTTGCAAAGGGGCCTCCTGCCAAGAAAGCAAAGTGAAAACTAATATATATGTCACTCTCTGTCTGTGCTGTGAAGACCAATAGTTTGATCACATTCTTGTTGTCTTGATATATACATGAAAGCATTGTAGTTTTTTTTTTCTTTTTACATATATATGTATAGACATAGAATACGGATATCATAAAATTTTCCAATAAGTCATACACAATGTTTGACTAATTGATTTAGACTATATAATAGATTTGAATAAATTACATAACCAGTATCCGCAAAAAAATAAAATAAAAAAGTAAAAAAATTCAAGTTTCTTGTAAAAATTAAAATTAACTTGCACAAACATTTCTAATAAAATAGTATCTTTGATCCCTTTCATAAAAATATTAACAAATTAATCAATTCCTATAGTTAAACTTATTAGAAATGGTGATTTGTCTAGTATTGACCTTACAAGTATGACTTTTTATGTCTTTATTGTAACTGTGGTGAGTCAAAACGTCAAAGTTTAAAAAAGCGAGACTGTGAGCTGATAAATCAAACAAACAATTGATAAGATAGGAGTCGGAGGAGGTATGACTTAGGCCAAGGTCCATTCAGCTGCTGATGATTATTGATTACTGTGGCAATAGCTACCTGTCACCCTACCAAGATCATTCCTATTCAATGCCTCCATGTGACCATGCCTCAATGCATATGAGCTTTTATAATGACTTTAACCATAATTCATGCTACATTTTCTTTACTTTGTTTCGGTCCTTATCTTGATTAAGATATTTAAAGGCAACCATTTGGTTTGATGGACCCAAATTAGTCTACATTTGCATTAAAATGTTATATAAACGTGGGTTAACATCTTGAGTCTTGTACATCTTATGCTTCATTTATTATTTTTATCAATATATGCTTATAGCTTAATATTTTAAACTTGTTTGGGTATAGGAATGGGATTTGGATCTACTAGGATTAGAGTTTGCTTATAAGTGTACCCATAATTATCAAGTTTCGGCAATTCCATGACGAAGCTTAGGTTTTTAACTGGATGTCCAGGATTAAACCTTCTTTGGAATTATCTGGGGTAGCTATAGTTCCTAGTTTACTCCAAATCTCAAGGTTTTCGATAACACCTATCCTTACGCAAAGGATTGATGATTTTCCAAAATGATATTGACCCTCATATTTGAACCCCCATATATATGGTGAAGGGTTACAAGGTGGGGTAAATAGCTCCGAGAGACCGACCAAGGAATAAACCAATAGCTCAGATGGGAGATGGCTTAGGAGGGTACACAGTCCACCAATTTCTAGCACTGTGCCACCAAGATTCAAAGTCTTCAAGAATGTACGTTTTGAACCAAACTTTTCAAAATTAAAAGTATGTTTTTAATTTCAAGTTTGATAAAAAAAATTACTATAATGTGATTTTTGTTTGGATTTTTTTTGTTCAGAAGTATATTAATAATGAACTATGTTGAATAAATACTACCATAAAAAATTGACTTTTCAAAATCAATATGTTGCTTCCAATTGAAAACTCAGTTTAGGGCCAAACATATATTGGTAAAATAATTAAGGTTTAAACATAGTGAAAAGTTGAGTTTAATCCTCCATTCAATATTTTAATGGCGTTTAATTACGAGTTTTACACGTGGCTATTAAAAACTGTAATTAATAGTATATATTTCATAAACAAACTCATATATATTAGTAAACATAAATATACCTATTTTCACCTGGTTAAGAAAGTTAGTTAAATTCCTATTTTTATTTTATTTTATGTAAATGAATTCTATTTTTTAATTATCTTAAATATATTTATTGAGGCATATGCTCAAGTTTTAAAGACTGTCGCTTAATTAACGACATTGTTTTAAAATTATTGTGAGATAGTAGAAAGCTAAAGCTGTTTTTTTTTAAATAATCGAAATAAAACAGTGATTTATTTTTCAGATACCAAATTATTATTTAAGTCATTTAATTAAGAAGAAATTAAATTTCAAGAATTGAAATCGCAAATTCTTATCCATCATCACGAATATCCTGATTAATTTCTTATGATTTACATGCATGTATTTGTAAAAAAAAAAATAAAGTTTCTCTTAAAATCAATATCAGTTCTACTTTTTAAAGTTTGTAATTTTGGTCTTCGAATTTTAAAATAGAAATATTTAGTTTTCTATTTTTTAAAATCTACAATTTTAATCCTATATTTTAAAATAAAAATATTTAGCTTTTTAGTTTTGTTAAATGCACAATTTTTCTTTTCGTTAAACTAAAATTAATAAATTGATGTTGATTATGTTGTGAATTGAACAAAGAATCACATGTCACACATCATTATTATTTTTGGGTCACATAAAGTTAGTATTTTAATAGTCAAACCTTAAAACTTTACAAAATAATCAAAATATCATATTTTATAAATTTCAGTGATTAAATATCTATTTAAAATTGGAAGAAAAATAAACGAAATAGATATCTCTATTTTAAAATAAAAAATAAAAAATTACGGATTTAAAAAAAAAAAAAAACCAAAATTAGTAGCCAAATGTTATACGGCAATTTTAAAGTCACGAATATACGGCAATTTTTGCTGCATGCTTAAAATTGTTTTATTTTCATCCTATACATTTTCATATTTTTAGTAGGTATGGGATAAAAATTAAAAATTCATCTATTTGTAAATGTTTTGTCTTGAAAGTTCAATGTTACATGAGTATGTTAAATAACGACTTATAAGTTACTATATATAGAATAAACTATTTTCCAACAAACACAAATTTATTTCAATGCTTATAAGTTACTATATATAGAATAAACTATTCACGATGACTTGATTTTCTTGTATATGCTATTGTACCCTGCAGATCATTTACCAATTCAACCTAAATGCCTATGAATTTTAGTTGACATAAAATCTTCACATACTTAAGTTCAAGGATTAATACTTCATATCTTGGTTCTTGAAATACCATTAATTAAAGTCAGGAATTCATGCTTTGTAAAATTCAACTCCGTTGTCATTAATTCCAGTGTGGTATTGATGAAGTTCAGTTGCGTATGTAATGAATGACAAAGGGTTAATAGCTCTATTTGGACGGTGGCTGGGGAGCAGGGTTATAAAGATTGCAAGAAGAACTAGGGCGTGCAAGTTAGCGGCAATGCATCTTTAGGTCTATTTAATTTGTTCTAGGTATTAAAAGCTAGGCAAGTGCTACCTCTAGTCTCTTTCATGGTGGTAGTTGCAACGTGCTATTGCTACATGTCATTTTTAATGAAGAGGGCTAACTCTGTTCATGTGAGAGATCAACAAAGTATTGCTAATTAATAATCGAGGCTTCAGTCGCCTGGTTTTAATTTTTTATTTTCAAAACAAATTCTTCATAGGCAAAATTATTGTAAATTAATTTTTTTAATTATTTTACAAATAGTTTTTATCCCATTTAAAAAATAATAAAAGTTTAATTTTCACTGTTCGCTACCACTACCTTTTGTTGTTAGACACAATCATTGGCCATTGTTCTCTAATTATTGTTCCCAATCTCCAAATTGTTGGCCACTAATGTATGAAAAAGAATGATAATAATGTGTTGAGATTTTTCAAAAAAGTTTTAATTTTTTTTTTAAAAAAAATTGTTACGATGAATTTCGAAACTTAGAATGAAAAGTATCTATTTTTAAAATATATTGTCGGCATGATATTTTTTCCTTACCCAATAAGAACGGAGACATGTGTTCTTTCCTTGTTGCCGATTATTTCTATTAAGAGGCCAGTAGTTCCTACACATTCTAACATTTTATTTCAACTGTATCTTCAATGTTATACGCAAGTTTTTGCATATGGATATATTTTTTTTTTTAAAGACAAAATTATATTGTATTATAGAATATAAAATGAAGTCGAAACAAAATGTTTTCACTTATAAACAGTACTCGAGTAATAACTTTACTGTGTTCTACCTAACCTATATATCTATTTCATATTCATCAGACACAATCTAGGGTGGGAGCACCAATCAGAAAACACACATCCTGTATTAAAACCAAAAGAATACAACAACTATTTCCAGGACAAAAACTTTATTGACATTAACATATCAATAGACTCCATCTCAGACCCGTGAAAAATAATAGCATTCCTGGACAGCCAAATGCACCAACATACAGCAATCCAAAACACATATCTGCACCTCTTCTTCCGCTTTCCCACCACCCATCCCGAGGATAAGAGAAACAGCTGATTCAGATCTCCTGGAAATGGCATTTGTACCCCCACCCAGCTGATAACTTTAAACCACAGCCTTTGTGTTTTTGGACATTGTAAGAAAAGATGATTTCTGGTCTCTGGTCCATTATTGCAAAACACACAGACAGGGTTAAGCACCGAAGTATGAATCCCTCTCGTTAGCAAATTATCAACAGTAGGTAGCCTATCTCTCAGCAGTCTCCAAGAGAACACCAGTACCTTCGACGGTAGTTTTTCCTTCCACAATCGGCACAAATCCCGGGGTTCCACACAATTCATTCCTAAATCAAATATTCCTTCATTCAGCACCTTATACCCTACCGCCATCGAATATCCCCTCCCCCTCCGCCAGCTGAAATCCACCCCCACTCATCTGGATTCCGATCCACCAATTCTACTTCACTTAAGACCTTCTGTAGAGCATGAAGCAGTTGCTCCTCCCATACAAACAACTCTCTCCGCCACACCCACTTCCATGGTGACCGTGGGGCTCCTGTCTGGCATTTATCCTTAATAGTAATAAACTTATCCTCTTCTAAGGCGTACAATTTGGGAAAAGTTACACTGAATGACATATCTCCATTCCACCTCTGCTCCCAAAATAGAGTACCCACTCCAGACCTAACTATCCTATTTACTCTAATTTGAAACCATTTTGACATTACCGCTTTTGGTCCATCAATGGCCCAAATGTCTTTCCACCACTGAGAAGTGTGGGCAAAGGATGTTAGCTTATCCATATATCTATGTACCTCCCCATACCTACTCCTCAAAATCGGATCCCAGATAGCCGTATCATCTGATAATATTCTCCACCTCCACTTTGCCAGCAGACTCAGATTAAATTTCTCCAAACACTTCACCCCTAGACCTCCTTCTTCTTTTGGCCGACAGACTTTTTCCCAACTCAACCATGCAATTTTTGGTTGACTGTCGTTTCCTCCCCACAAGAAAGTCCGCTGCAACCGCTTCAGAGACTTCAACACTGTCTTGGGTGCCTTATAAAAGGAGAAAAAATACAATGGAAGAGATGCTAGCACAGAGTTCAATAATACCAATCTCCCAACAAAGGTCATATTACTTGCCTTCCAATCTGACAATTGCATATGGATATATGCCACACCTGTCAAGAAGTATTCTCCCAAATAATGTACTAATCCAACAAAGCTATCCCGCCAAAATTGTCATGTGAGAGTTTGAAATTAATTATGAAGATAATATATCTTTTTTCTAGACATTAATTTTGTGATAATGAAATTTACAATCATGTAGGTGAAGAAGCTCAACTAATTACAATATGAGCCAATGTCTAAGTACGTGAGTCAATCCTATAAGGACTTGATAAACAATTATTATTAATAAGGTAAAGATATGATGCTTATGAGTAGTACTTTTATAATTTCTTGTTATATGTAAGGGCAGTCAGTTATGTCAAGTAAATCAGCTTTAACTTGATAAGTATATAGTTTTAGTGTTCGTTCAACCTTTTTAAAAAACAAGTCTGTTCTTTTCCAAGAACTTTTAACATGGTTAACCTTTAACTCACAACATAACAGATTTTTTTGAGTTATAATATTGGTATGGTTTCAAAGTTCTTACATATAAAAGTGGGATAGGTAGAAAAGTGGGATAGGTAGAAAAGTGGGATAGTTTGAATCTTTTTATTAAAAAAATTAACATATTTACAAAATTAACATATTTACAATTAATATTTGCTTATAAAAATAACAGATTTTTTTGAGTTATAATATTGGTATGATATCAAAGCCCATATGTAGAAAAGTGGGATATGGAAAGATCGAGAGTTTGAATCTTTTTACTAAAAAAATTAACACATTTACAATTAATATTCGCTTATAAAAATAATATATTTTTTAATTTAATTATAATTAACTCAAAAACTTGCCTTATGAAGCTATTATAATGACTTAAGTGCGCATAGGGTTCATGTTTTGTATTAGGTGTGCATTATATATTGGCATGCAAATCATATATATATATATATATATATTCATACACAAAAGGACAACTCAGGTGAAAAAAAAAAGTTATGGTAAAAAATTAGAAAACATAATAATAACCATATAATTTCAATAAACAGTTTAAATTGAGTTATTAATTAATCAAGTTTACGTAATTCTTTTATACAGAAACATTTCCACAAACTCTTAATCAACCGCTCTTGTCACCCCTACAGAATCCTCTGCAAAGTTGCTGCCACTACCATCGGTACCGCTGCTGTCGCCATTGATATTGATGGTAGTGGTGGGGTGAAACATATATAACCTGTCATGGTTTAAAACCCTAATGAAATTGAAAAATAAAACATGAAATTGAGAAGAGAAAGAATTCAACAAATATAGAGCGGTGTAATGAGAAAGGAGATAAAAACAAAACGATGCAAAAGTTGGTGGTGTTTTAAGTTCGAAAGAGGACAAAGCAAATTGCGTTTTTGAAACACATGTTCTTTGAAACACACGCTCAAATTTTTGTCTCTTGTTTGTTATTGGGGTTAGAATAATGTCATCATCGTTATTGCCATTGGCGTCACCGCCATCGTCAGCAGGTGGTGGTGGGGTGAAGGTGGTAGCAACCTTGCAGAGGATTCTTCAAGGGTGGTGAGAGTGGCCCATTAAGAGTTTGTGGAAAGGTTTTTATGTGAGAGAATCACGTGAACTTGTTTAATTAACAACTCAATTTGAACTGTTTATTAAAATCTTACGGTTATTATTATGTTTTCTCATTTCTTATTGTAACCCTTTCTCTCACCTGAGTTGTTCTCTCTATATATAGAGAGAGAACAATTAGGTGAGAAAAAAATGTTACACTAAGAAATGAGAAAACATAATAACAACTATAAGATTTCAATAAACAGTTCATATTAAGTTATTAATCAAATAAGTTTGTGATTCTCTTATACAGAGACTTCTCCCATAAACTAAACCCTTTCTTGTTTAATGCCCTGCTCTCTCATCACCCTTGAATCCTCGGCAAGATTGTAACTATCCTAACATGTCAGCCACAACCGTTGGGTTATCTGCAATTGTGCAAAAATTGTTATTTAATTCCACTCCATCAATTTCCTAAGTACACTTCATTTCTTTAAGTCAAATTGCTTTGAATAACTACTCTTTTTAAAATTTAAACTTTATCTCACTTGCACACACTTATTTAATCTCTTTTAATGCAACAACACAATTAACTCATAGTTTTTTCCTTTTCAAAACCATGAAATTCACTCACTTCCTTTTTTATTACTTACAAAGTCTCTTTGTTTTGTTCCTCCCTTGTTTAGTTTATTTCAAAAATGCTTTTTAAAATGTATTTTTGTTTTTAACATTGAGAAAGATAAAAATCAGGAGTACTATGTAAATTAATTTTTGAAATATTTTAATTTTTTATTTTAGAGACAAAAGAGACCGGTCCGTTAAGCGTTCCCGCAAGGGTTATAGGAGAGATAGAGTGATGCCATCGTTAAGCCTAAGGAATCAACGATAGTGATGAAAGAGTGCCTACAACAGACTTGATGACGTCTTGAGTGTTTTGTGGGGTGACGAAAGAGATAGAGTGGCACATGAATCTTAAGCATTAGCGACGGTGACGAGAAAGAAAGCAGTAGATGAGAGAGTGGTCATGATAGAGGAAGAGCAGTAAATGAAATAGTGGTCGGGGTGAGAGATATAGAGTGCTTTAAGTTCAGTTGTAGTTTTCCAAGCTTTTCTTGGAGAAATTCTGTGTGAGAGAACCACTTTAGCGTGTTTAATAAACAACTCAATCTAAATCGTTTATTGAAATTCTAAGGTTATTATTAAGTTTTGTTATTTCTCACTAGAACATTTTTTTTTCTGACCAGAGTTGTCATTCATTCATATATATATATATATATATATATATATATATATATATATTCTTTGTAATTTATGGATGACAAGGACTCCTAGAATAATTTATTTGTGTTCCTACTAAGTTGGTGGAACACTATCTTCATGCATTATGAGGGTGGCCTTTGTTCAAAATTTTTGAAGAGGATACTTGCAAAAATGATTTTGACACTCAAGTTAGAAAATATTCGTATTTATGATTTTATGGTGAAAAGTGTTCGATAAAAACACCTTCTATTTACCTTGATTTTGCATCCTATTTATAATGGGTATTCATATATTTCTCTGTCAAGCACTACGTTTACTTACTAGGACTTACTTTTACCTATTGAACATTACTTTTACTTATTGAGTATTATCTTTACCTGTTGGACTAAGTACATGTAGTGATAATATGAGTTTTTCTCAAATAAACCCTTATTAACTTTAACTAATCTCTGGGATTAATCTTCTTTAATGAAAGATTTCAATGTTTGGTAGTGCCAAATACTGAATGCCACAACCATACTTGTTAGGGACTAAAACTGGAATGAAGGCTGTAATGGTTACATGTACAATTTGCATCTTTTTAATTAAATTTATTTGTTTATATAAAAAAAAAAAACATATAAGATGTCAAGCTGAACTCATTGAGTAAATTAGTTAAGATTTTCATTCTGAGCTAACCTTATAAGAAACTAATAAGCTTAGCTTATGCCGACGATGTAATGAATTAAGTTGAGTTAACATTTGATTGACTTAACTCACTTGCAACCTTTCAATACAAACCACATTTTCATTAAATATTTTTATACTCCGATAAAACAAGCGTCCCAGGATATCTCCCTGAAAGACGGCTAGTTTTGACTTGCAGACCAGAAATTCCTTCATCCCTGGTCCTACCATGGCAAATTCTTAGTAAAATATAGAACGGTCATTTTCTTTTTTGTTCTACATAATTAATAGGATATAAGCCTTTTTACGTTATTTTTACTATATATAGCTAAAACAATTTTGTTTTTATAAAATTAGGTGGGAGACCAGAATGGTTAAAAAAATAGAGAAATAAAAAATAAAATAAAAGAAAAGAAAGTAAAATTAAAAAAAGGAACACTAATTAATGCAACAGTGTAAACATTGATACGTGAAAAAATAAAAATATTAATCTAGGTTTACGTGTAATGATCAGTAGATAGATTTTATATATATATAGAATTAAGAGATCAACTTCTTAATGCCATGTTAATTAAATTAGGCCAGTGGCTCCTGGTATATGTAATCCTAATTAAGTTAAATCCTATCCATACCTTCCCCAATTTTGACTCAACCTTTTGTGCGGATGCATATCCTGGTTAAGCAACTGAATTATTTTATTAATTAATTGCTCTAGCTTTGTTCATCAAATTAGTTTCTAGAATATTTTTAGGCCAATTGATCATTCACTAAATGTAAATTTTGTGTGCCTTGATTATAAGGGAAGAAACCTCACGAGATATAGCTAGTTAAACGCGTCTGATTTTACTATGTTTGGATCGTTTGGTTGTATGAAACATTTTGATTATGATATAGTATGTATTTGTTGTTTGGACTTTACAAAGCAATGGATAGGGTAGGTAAATTTGAACCACTCTACCAGCATCTGTCCTGTGAGGAGTGGGTTAGTTAATGCTTGACTGTGTTTTGAGGACCAACCGTGGGACAAACTTATAGAATGGAAAATGATGCATGAATACCTCATTGAGTAAGCATTTAAAGAAGAATCAGATGTAATAACAAAAATAGAGATGAAGAAAAAACATGGATACCATTAAGTGTTTTTACTGTCGGAGAGTGTTAAAAAATTATTACTGTTCAATTCAAGAGTTGAGTTTCACAATCATCAATACCCGCATTGAAGCCAATCGTTTCACACTCAAGCTCAGACACAACTTATTAATGTATGAAAACAAAAAATATGTAGACAAAAAATCAATATAGTAGCTAGTAATGTTTTTAAATGTTGATATGATTGTTTTAACTGGATCGTGAGTGTTTGTTGGTACAATACGAGTACGCGACGAACCAATTGAATCTCTGTGGGGTTGGAGATAAGGTAACTAAAGAAATTTCCTTTTGGAAATGGGGCATGAATGCGGAAAAGGTTAAGCTTAATTGGATTTCAACTGCCGATTCTGGAGCAAAAAGAATTGGAGGAAAATAAGATCCAAGTGTGCGGAAAAGGTTTAAACGGCATGGTTATCTATTTTGGGTTATATAGGTTCCAATTTCTTCTTAACATTTTCTTTCTATGTTTTTTAATTCCTTCCTCTCTAGTTCTACTTAAGAGCTTTGTTGTACTTTAATGTTCAAAGTGAATCAATTTAGATGCTTTAGGGTTGGACCTAACACATCAGTTATCAGAAATGTTTTGAGCGGGATTTGTTCTCCATGTTTCAAAATACTTAAAACATTAAGATAATTTTATAGTAATAAATATGCCATTATCGGTGTACCCATGGCATATGGGAGGGCCCAGATTAAGATGACGAGACATATATATATATATATATATATATATATATATATATATATATATATATATATATATAATAGCAAGGTTCACTAGAAAGGTAGTGAAACATACATACATGTATAAATTTTGGGAAAGAAGCCATATTGGTGCTAAGAGAATTCTGGATCGGTCAATTTTTGCATAACACGAGTTCACTACTGTGTACTAGAGAACTCACTCTGCTGTTAGAGCATTTATATCCCATTTCTTCTTCCTGTCAAATTCTAGCAGTCTTGAGCATGACAGATCCTTAGGAACTCTAGAATTAAACATCACTAAATTAAACCTCATATGTCTAGATAATAACATGTAAATAATATATGTAATTAATATTTCCTGTCATTAGAAATTAAAAGTTTATATATTTCAAATCAGCAATCAGTTATATTTATAATTTAAATTTTTTTCGCCAGTCTTCCATGTCAGTGTTCTTCCTCTTTTTACTTCTTATTTATTGATTTGTTGGTTCTTTTACTGAGCATATATTATACAAATTGAAATATCAGAAATTGTTTGATAAAACATACCCTTTAGATTTTCTTTTGTATATTCCTGTCATTAATTGTCGTTCACCGGTTATAAATACAAATACAGGAGAATGCTAAAGTTACTGATTAAAAAACTATATAAAATAAATATTTTATTGACATATACAAAATTGTATTCATTTACAATTTCAAATTACACTAAAATATAATTTTTATTAAAAAAATTTACCTCATATTATTTTAACCAATATTCTAAGTGACACAGATTAACAAGATACGTAAATATACAGCTAAAGTTTGAAAAGTGACTCAAAATAACCTTAAGATACAACTAAATTCCAAAAATAGGGGGAATGTACAACCAGGTGTTCCCTAGAAATAGCATTCAAGCAGTGCCACTTTTTATGTAAATGTGCGTGCGGAAAAAAAAAAAAACACTTGAGTTATTTAGTACAGCTCATGATTTAGACACAATGCTTTTATTGAAAAATTTATTTGATAAAATTAACGTCCATGCATCTCACAATCAAAATAATAATCTAATGGTAACTTAACTAACATTTCTGGAAAACAAAAACTTAATTAAATTACAAATTCTGAATAGTTAATTAGTAAAATATTAATACATGTGAGAGTGGAGGAGTCACGCATGGATAAATTCATAAAAAAAGGTATGTAAATCAAACACACAAATTCATGCATATTTATATATCCATATATGTGTCTCAACAAAAAGCCTCAGACACCGGATATTGTACGTAGCTAGTCAGATTAATTTAGTCATATATCAATACAAAACTTTAAATGGAAAACATTATATAGAACTAGATACACAGCCTATGAAATAGTTCATCATTAGTAATTAAGATTAATATATAAAACACGGCCTTCGTGGTCCCATGTCATAGTGTTCAATACTAATATCTCAATAAATGTTTGATATTTTTAATATGCTATGGCTTATGAATGCGATAATATATATTATTAATTCTTCTTTATAGAAATCATGCAGAATTCAATCAGTACAATCTCATTTTTTAACTAATAAATAATTACTTCTTTTGAGACTATGATAAATTCTGCTAAACATTTGTAACCAAGAAAAAGAAAACCCATTAAATAATAAGTTTAGTAGAGAATGTCTCGGAGTTGAATTTGGAAGGAAGGAAAGAATTTTTTTTTTAATTTAACTAATTAAACTTTTTTATTTTTAATAAATGAACTTCAATCAATAATTTATTAAATTAAACTTAATGCCCTACTTTTCTTATAAAAAAGAAGTAAATTAATAAGACATTATAGATATAGAATAATTTATCTTTTATTCTCCTTTAGTTTCCTTCTAAATTTTACTCTCGAACATATTACACTATCTTAAATTCAACCAATGTCTTTGTATATAAATGACAAAACGAGGGATTTCTATTGTGCTCTGTCAACACCAAAATAATAATGTCTATAAAGTACGCGAACATATTCAGAACCTTTGCAAATTTGCATACTTTAGCATGTTTCTCTAAAAGCCCCTGATCTCTCAGTCGTGATTTTAATCTTTGAAGGGATAACAAAAGTTTTTTTTTTATATTTTATTTTTGGTAAATAAAATTTAAAAACTTGTTACGAGTCTCAACGACTCTATGTAGTAATAAGTATAAACGATCATATAGCGAACACTTTTTTTTTTTGCCCCAACATTATTCTTTTCTTTAGGTGTCAGTTTAGCCAACCATATTCCCTAGTTGTTTCAAGTTAAACCTAAGGCTTTGACCGTTAAATTATTATTCGGTTTTGTAGATGCATTTATATGCATAATAGGTTTTTAATTCCAGTAAACCGATGAAGTGCATAGTGAAAAAGTTGGAACATATTTGTCATTAGTTTAATTCAAATCAACATTGATATATTATTAATTTGTATATATCTTCTGATTTTGAAAGGAGTTAAACTTCATACAGGAAATACGCATATAGAAGATAAAGACGAGATATGAAAACTGAGGCTACCACTTGCAGGAATAGCTAGCAACCTTACCTTGTCAATGATCAAGGCAAGAAGAAACCCTACACTAGTAGAACAGGAGGAAACATGCTCGCGATCCTAACAAATCAAGCCCTTACCAAAGCTTAGGATCAAAGAAAAATTAATAGGTCAGCTGTAATTTATATTGGTGTAATTAACCCTTGACATACTTTCATATCATGGTGCAGTAATATATATATATATATATATACACACACACTTTTTGTAGATCCCGTCAAAATGAAGAAGCTCAAAGTAAACTAATACATCGAACTTTCTGTATTTTTGGTTATGATCATCAACATCACATCTGTTTCTTTTCTCTAAAACTTACACAGCTACTTGAGCTTTAGGTTCAAGAAGACATTCTTCCATCTATAGAATCAATTTAAGTTACTTGTTAACAACTTGCTAGATAATCAACCGCTGAACAGCTAGGTTTGTTTACCCTGTAAGTTTGCACAATTAAAGCAGTAGAATAGTGAAAAGGTCCAGAACGCAACAAGGAAACATATCTCTTGTATGTTCAAACAAAATATTGAGCAGGTATAATATACCAGTTGGTAGGAAGGTGCAGAATAGAATTACACAGGATTTCCACTAACCTGGGCGCATAGCTTAAATGATTGTGATGGATATGGAATTTAGATATATATGTCATAAGTTCAATTGTGGTAACAACTCTTTCCTACATAAAATAATTGCACAGGCTAGGAAAGCTTAAAAAGCTGTAAAAGATCATCAGTTCATCGATTATAACACCACATCAGACTGGTCAGAGATTATGTTAAGGTAAATAAATAGTCATGCTCCAACCAGAACATCAGTAATCTGCTGATCCAAGTTCCATTTCGTGTGCAATAAACCTAATATAAAGAGGAAGCATCTAATTTCAAAGGAGAGCCGAAACTATATAGAGTAGAAGTGAACTGCCGTTGTAATATAGATTTTATACATAATATAGGAAGGCCATATGAAACATCTTGGTGGTCGTCCAAAGAATTGTAGTCATTTATCTATGACCTCTGAAAAGAGATCAAAAGATCCAGCCCTTTGAATTAAAGAAACTCAGCAAGGGAAAAAAATTGGATACAGTTATCATTCATAATCATAAAGCTAAAATTTCAAGCATGCATGAAAATTTAACAGGCTTAGAGGAAGCAATGTTTGGCATGCTAACATTGACACGTAATTAATAGTTATCCAGTTTCGTTACCCACCATTTTATATACATTCTTCAGAATAAGTTTTAAAATTTTCAATAGCTATAAACCAAATTACCGAAAAAAAAGAGAAGAAAATAGTTTATATACATTCTTCAGAATAAGTTCCTCAGTTATAAAATTAATGATATTTATGATTATCGAGTTTGCTTCAGAGAAACAACGAAAATAAGAAGCTTTTAACTTGTTGCCACAGAAAAATTAAATTTTCAGTTTGAAACAAACAACACCTAGTGAGATTCTTTGTACGATTGAACACAGGGCCATTGTGAAATACGTGGTTGACTTCAATTCATCTATGCTTGAATTCGGAGACCTGAAATTAGGTAAATTAGCAAATCCCCATCATCAATACGGTTAACTGCAGACAAAAGCTGAAAATTTTAGTTTTTCCCGGATCCTTGTAAACCCTCTCACCAAAAGTACATCACTACTTTTCACCATTGAGAACTAATCAATTACATAAATAAAAAACTAAAAGAATAAAGCTGCTAGCGAGTGACTTCATGACTTTTGATAATACTTGTTCAATCAAACTTTAAATATTGGACAGATATAATACACGCAGGACGCAGTAAACCTTTATGCGAACCTTCACATGCCATTGGCTGATTATCAGCAAGAATCAGTACAAACATTGTAAAATGGGAATATGGGCAGAAAAAGTTGGTGATAGAGAGATGAAACACAGAACTATGTGATGATGATTACAAGGAAAAGCACACTCGAGGGTTTCATTCTGATCAGATTTTACCGAAAACTAGCACGTTAGTGTCGACTCTGATTGATACACTCCTCCCAAGAATTTCCAAAGATTTGAATGAAGCTCAACAAATCTGGACGCAAAAAATTACTAAACGTCATTACAAGTTCTAAACATGAAGCAGTGATTTAAGAAGAAGAATTAATAAAAACTTGAAAACTTACCACGGGTTCATGAAACATGTAGTTAGATTCATGGTGCCTATCCCACAAAAGTTGGAGTATCCACTAACGGCCCCATTAGTATCCCAGTTTGGAGTGGAGTAGGGTAATAGAGGGCATTCAATGTTGTTGAAACTTGTATCCCTAGGGATCACAAGGTTTTGATGATGAGAAGCCATAAGAGATGACGGCTTGATGTTTCTTTTTATCATAATAGATTCTTCAATGACGTCAAAGCCATCCCTTGGTGCTTCAGTATGAATGAGATAAGGGTTATAAGGATGAACCCATCTTGCGCAAGGTTCAGGTTCAGGCTGAATGGATGACCTCAATTGGTGCAGCATTTGAGTGTTTGTTGCAGTTGTAGGGCACCTTTCATCAAAGTCTTGCTGCACCCTTCTACTGCTACACATCTTGTAACAAGTCCTTTCTCTAGCTCTTGCTCTCGCCCTTTCCCTTAACTCCTTTTTGGTCTGAACACAAACATCATCCTTCTGTGGCCATTTTGACTTCCTCCCTTTAGAACAATCACCCCCCACCGATGATTTGTTGTTATTTGAATCCACAGAAGGGTCGCAGGAACACTTGTCACCACCACTACTACTGCCGCTATGCTTACTTCGGGCTAGTTCTTTGATTGCATTCTCTGACTTTGTAAAGAGCCACTCCAGGGTGTTACTAGGTTTGTCAAACTCTAACATGTCCTGAAGATCAAAGAACTTGCGGGCTATTTCGCTTGATAATCTCACCCTGCGGTCCCTCAAACCCTGAGATGTGTGAATCTTGCTGTGCCTGTCTTTCTTGGCTATGGCTGGTTTCTGGGTGAGAAAATTGGAAATGCTACCATAGTGGGAACCGTAGTTAGTGTTTGCATCCTGTTCAAGCATGGCATTGCAGTCAGCAACTGCAAAATTGGCAACAGTTTCTTCAGGGAATGGAGGATCATGTGTGGCGGGCATGAAGGGAACAAAAAGAGGGTCATCAAGAAGGGTGTTGGTTGCAAAATCATTTTCAGGATCAATGAGAAAAGGAAGGATGGGGTAAGAAGACGAGGGGAAATTAGGGAAAAGGTTGGAGTCATATGTGGGAGAGAACATCTGCAGATTGGAACCAATTTCAGAGGGTGAAAACCCTAGCTATTGTGCAATGAGTAAAAAGATCACAATTATAACACAGAGGTAGCTTCTATGCTCCTACTTAACGGTCCAAGTACAGTCCTACTACTCTTATATAATCATTTTCTGAGATTCCCCATCTCTATCTTTGAAAGGAGACTAGCTATACTAAGTACTAAGTACTATCATGACCATTAAAGAATTTTTCTTTTTTTTTTAACGAGAAGTATGTGTTGTTGAGGAAAGTGAGGACAACAGAAAGGAAGATTTAGTTTAGGCCAATGAAGTACTTTGATCATAGTTTCATTTATTTTGTGAATACAACTATACTATTACCAATCTGGGTTAGGGCAGAGCGGGAAAATCTGGCTCAAGTATCACGACACCACAAGGATCAAAAGGACATAATTTTTTGGTTCTGCTATAATTTCAATAAGAATGTTACACAAGTTAAGTGACACATATCAACATAATTACACTTTAAAAACAAATTCGATACTACATAAAGAATATATACCTAAGGAAACGAGAAAAAGAAAACTGGTATATGGAAAAACTCGGAGAAAAAAATGCTTACTAAAGGATAGTATGATTTAGCTTAAAAAAATTTAGTCGGCGGTTAATTGAACTCGTTCAAGTGTGTGTTAATGGTTTCAAAGTGAAATCCAAACACAACACAGCTGAAAAAGTGAATAGCCCTAACCTTATGGATCAAGTTTTGATGGGTTTTATCCGAAAGGTAATGAACTTTTGAAGTTGAGCCGTACACGAAGTGTAAAAGGTAGGTGAGAGGCTGTAATATCTTCTAAGGTGTTTGTTGTGTAAAAACTCCACCGCAAACATACAAACTCGTCGGGAAAAATAAAATTACGTTTTCATTTTCTGAAAAGCTGAAAATAGTACAAATTGACTAAAAACTTGCTGTTCTTTTTGAATGCGCCCACATAACTTCATTTCAATCCCGAAAAAAGCTCATTCATCTCTGACAGCGATTGCAGCTTCCCTGGGATTAATATAGATATACTCTTTATAGTATTTGGTATAAAAATACGTAGGTGCTTAAAAAACAGATATATATTAATTTCATACATATCTTTAAATAATTTGTTAAAATATGTTTGAATTCGCAAGAATTCTGATCGGTACTTCAATAATATATTAAATTGGCTTAATTACATTATGCATCCTATTTTTTCAACTTTTGGTATTTTATCTCTATTTTTAAAATATTACACTATGAACGGTACTCTTTATAGTATTTGATATTTTTTTTAAATATTAAATTTTTGTCAGCAATTAGTAAATGTTCTATTAAAAAACAAATATTAAATGACATGTTCCAATAATGATTATGAGATATTTTAATTATATGATTTAAAGACAATTTAATTAATTATAATTATTTTTTATTATCTAAATTGTCTTTAAATAAGATATTATGTTTATCACGTTATTAAATTACAACTGCATTTCAATAAACATTTATCACTTAACAAATTAATGACAATTGCATTTCAATTGTTAAATCAACGCTATTTCATAATCAACAAGACACAAATTCAAAAACTTTTAAAATTGGAAGGCACAATACACAATTTAAAGATATTTAAAAAATATAAAAAATTAAAAAGACAAGAAACACAAAATAATTAAATCTTTTAAATTTTAATAAGAAAAATGGTGATAGTTTTAATGATTATTCTATTATTAACAAGTTCATAAGTTGTATTAAACTGATAAAATCATGTTGTCTTTTTAAGGAATTTATAGTTATAAACGATATTCACTATTCAAAGTCAAATTCAATAGAATTCATGAGAATGAATCGAATGTGATATCGACAAAGATACAAATAGTCAAATATCAACGACAATATAAATTTTAAAAAAGTCAATAGAGATAGATATAGGATTGACATGAGTTCCTGTTCAACTATTCATAAACTTTAAAATCGAATTTCTAGTTATTTTTATATTTTTTTTTCGCCAAAAGTATTCAAACATTGATTCCTTGATGAAAGAACTTTAACTATAATAATCAATCCATCGATCCCTCGATCTGAAAGATTAATATACTTAGATAATCGATTAATGAAAAGATAAAAGACACATAAACACTGCTATATTCCTAGATTAAATGTTTATATGGTGTTTTCTAAAATCTTTTACTCAAAATCCTTTTCCAATTCATTTAAGAAGATTAAATCAAATTAAAGGTTGATCAGCTAAAAAATAAGCATTAAAATTAGAGAAGAACACAAAGTGAAAAAATAACTTTCGATTATGAATTAAAATTTACAAAAGTCAACAGTGCATCGATCTCCCAACTGAGAGATTTAGCTGCTCATTGTCATGTTCAGCTTACAAGAATAAAAAGATAACAAAAGAAATTGAAGAAATCGAAGATTGATCGTGTTTCTGCTACCGTTTTTGACGATTTTGTAATCACGCGTTTCTCTGTTTTCTTTGTCTAAATATGAAATATCATAAGTCAAATTGTTCCCTTTTTCTATTTAAGTCCTTTAATTTTATTGGCCAAGTCAAAACACTCTCGCTCAGCGAGATCTTAAAAATTCATGATCTCAAGGTGAGACTTGCTAAGTGGCAAGACTTGCTAGGCAGCAAGTCTTGCTCAGTGAGGCCTTCAGGCCTTTCCTTCCATGGTGAGTAAGCCTCTCATTGGGCAACATGTCTTCACTGAATGAAGTGCACTCTTATCCCTATTCTGCCGCTTGGTGGCACCTTTTGCTAAGGAGGTTTTCAGCTTTCTCGCTAGACAACAATTCTCACCCAATGACTTTTAGGCTTTGTTTGTGTTCTTTCTGGATTTGCGTCTAACAACACCTCTCACTTGTATACTTGTGATGACCTATAGTTGCTTTGGAACCCTTCGCTGGCCAACTTAGTTTGCTAGGTGTGCTCAAACTTCATGTCTTCTCAAAATTAGTGTAAACCTGTCAAAATACTTCATATTAGCTATAATATCACAAAATCATGTATAAGTATTATGTATAGAAATATATGTATTCACAACTAAAATGAGCTTAAAACCAAGGAATAGTTAAGGAAATAAATATAATTGACAGATTTTTATCATTAAAATAATCTTAAATTTGAAAATTAGAAAAAAAAACTAAAGGATAAACTAAGTAAAATATGAAAATTGAATATTTTACCATAATTTAATTAATAAGCTAATAGCATTGATATTGTAAAAAACTTTTTAGTTACAATATATATATATTTTAAAGAGAATGTTAACATATCTTATTATTTTAAAGAAAATTGTTATAATCTCCTAAACAGATTGAGTGAAAAAATCTGTCAACCCATTTATCACTTAACACACTGGAAGAGAAAAACAGAAAAATCCTCATAGGTTCACCGACAACCTCACACTCTACAAGTGAGGACTTCATATCTCCTTCAACAAAAAACCTTGAGACAATAGGTTTGTAGGTCTTCTCACTTATGTAGTGTTAAACACCTAGAAATGAGAACTTCGTACCATTCCTATCCAATGTGGAACTTCTCCTTCATACTTGCATTCAACACTTTATCTTCCAACACACTTCCACACCTTTGTAGACATTTCCATGTGGTTTTGGCAAGTGTTAAAATAATAATTATTCATTTTAACTTTATTTCAATTAGACTCGATCTTAATGGTTACTAATATGATAAATAGTATTTTTTAATAGAAATTAAATAAGTTGTGCATGATAAGAAAAAAATGAAAATGTATTAATCACAATTTGCTGAAAATATAATATTTAAAATAAAATTAGATTTGAATTATAGGTTGTTTTAAACCGTTATAAAAAAATTTTAATCTAATTAATTGGATTTGAATTGATATGAATTGTATTTTTAAAAATTCAATCCATGTTAACCCGTAAATACTAATATTAATATCAAATCAAATATTGTCAAAGCATTTTTTATGAAATGGTCATTAGCTAAATTGGGGTAAAATTACAAAAGCTAAAGGCAATAAGGCCTAGGATTTAGAGATAAAAGCTTTCAACAAGGCCTTATTGGAAAAACAATTATGCAAATTGCTTAATAATGTCCTTAGTAATTAAAGATATTTTCCAAGATCTTCCCCTCTGGATGAAAAGAAAAAACCCACTGTAGATCAAGTTATATCAAGAGCAATATATGGTATGTAAGAGTTTTTTTATATAAGTCAAAAGATTTTATGGAAAGGTACAAAATGAGAAAGCATAAGGAATGTCTTCCTTCATCATTACATATAGACAGAAAATAAAATTGTTACATCAATTCATACAAAAGTAAGGATTCATGACCCATTCAATATGGGAGTGAGACATAACTTTAGCTGTGTAACACTACTCCTACGATTGAAATTAGACATTCTGCACAATTTGATGAACATCAACCCTTTGATTTTTTTTCACGACCTTTTTTGTGTTTTTCAAATATGTCAAATACTTACTTAAAAAAATAGTATTTGATTGAAGTTGATTCTGTTTGAAAAATTGTAAATGACAGAAGAGTTAAAATATGGGAATACAAGTGGATTCCTAATTTTCTATGGAATCTCTTTATGTGAGCTAATGAGTCCCAATCCCAAATTAATGAAGTTTCCTTGGTGGCAGACCTGATTGACAAAGACACACAAAAATAGAATATTTCTAAGGTGGGTTACATCTCCCTCCCTTAGTTAGTCATAAAATTTTGAATAGCCTTTGCGAATAGATTTCTGTGATGTTCGTCTTATATGAAAGCACCCTAGCTAGTGATGGTTTTTATACCGTCAAATCAGATTATTACCAATGTCTCCATATGATAAATCCACACCAAGAAACTCTTAGCTCATTACCCATTGACTTTTAGAGGAAAAAATTATGGCAGGTACAAACCATTCAGAAATACAAAAGTTTAGTTTGCAGTCTGTCAAGGTCTTCTTCCAATTAATAAATAGAATTTTATTTGTAGGGGCTTAAATGCAGATCCGCTCTGTCCTAAATTAGGCTTGAATGATGAAAACATAGTTCATGCATGGCTCCTCTGTATGATGAGGTTAAATTGATTTGGTTTGCATCAAACTTAGGGTCGAATTTAGGTGAAGGAAAATGCTTCTTTAATTTTGCATGATGGTTTACTGACTGTTGATAAACCGATTTTTTATCCTATTTTTTTGTCATGTTTAATATTTATTTGTGAGGAAAGAATTACATATTTATTGACAAAACTCACTTTTTAGTGTTTATTCTCACTTTAGAAAGGTACTTCAGAAAAATGGGGCAAAATCGAGTTTTTTATAACAATTATTGAAGAAGCACAACCGTGCTAAAAAGCCAAGCATTTTCTATAAATATAAGATGAGAGACAAAAGGAGACTTACTTTGACTCGTAAGAAAAGTTAAATCTGTGACCTAGCAGCGAGGAATGGTAATGAAGTTTTGGATTGAGTCAATTCATAATTCTTCATATTAGTAATTCTTTCTTTAAACCCTGTTTTCTAGGTTTGTGATGTAAACTCTTTATAATTATTCCTTGCACTTTGCATTATCATTGAATGTTATTTAATTATCAATTTTTTTTGTCTAATATATTTGTTACATAATAATTATTTGAATAGTCATGACCATTGATATTTGAATAATTGATCTGGGAAGTAAGTAGGTCATTACTCATATAGAATTGACCAAATTTATTAGGCAGACTTCCAATTGATTAGTAAAGAAACTGATCATAATTTAAAATCTTGGATGACCAAACTAGATAACAAGTTACAATTATAGTGTAATGTGAATTATCAAACATACCACATATATTTTATTGGTGATAAATGAATAACAAAGAATGAGACTACTTAGTAAATAGGGAGTAAGAACATTGTAGTGGAAATCACAAGTTTAGGTCTTAATTCATTGAATTCTAAACCTATTACTTTCTTCCGGTTTAAAATCTACTAATGTGAGTTTGAGCCATCAAGCACGCACATATTAATAGTTGTTTTTCTTAGATTGCTCTTTTATCTTCTTAATTGATTTTTTTCGGCAACTAGATCTAATCCTTTGGGTACAATATCTGGACTTAGGTCCACCGTTATTATTACGTAAGATATGTTTATCCTTAAGTGGTCATATTTTACACATCAACTGTTTATAGTTATTGATGACAAAGAGTTGTTAAAAATAATATGTGAATTGTTATGGACAATTTTTTCTATTAGAAATAGATTGGCACAAATTATATGATCCACATGTAGCTGAAGTGGTTGCTTTTAGATAGGCAATTGAAACTATGTTAACTTGGTCTTTTAGATAGGTTCAATTTGAATCTGATTACAAATGTGATACTTATAGTTATGTTGATGACGTAATTATACATTGTAGGTTAATGAGTATAACTCAAACTTCATTGTATTGTTTTTATTCCTTGAACAAGAAACAAAACTACAAATTTTTTTTGGCAATTTTAGCTTTTTTGGGTATTTGAGGGATATTGGAAAAAAGATGTTCCTCCTCATTTAGTCAAAATTGTACTTGATAATGTACAACATTTGTCTTTAGCTTAATGAAATCCAAGTCTCCTTTAAAAAAATTATATATAATTTCTATTTTAAAATAGATGCAAATTATAGTCTAATGTATTTTTCCAAAAGTTAATTAAGTATATATTAAAAAAGTTTCCTTAAAACAATACGTTATCAAATTATAATTACAATTATCTTAAAATATATATGATATAGTTTGCTAGCATTTTTTAAATGAGTGTAATATATCAAATACTTATGAGACTTATTACATATACATTCACTTAGTAAAATATAATTTTGAACTTTTTCAAACTATATTATACACATATGAATTTTTTTTTCTAAAATTTATGAGTTCACAAATACACCGCAAGAATTTTCAAGATTTTCCACTAATTTTAGCTACAAAAATTTTTGTAGATATATTAAAGCTAATTAACTATATCTTAGCTATGAATATCATTTTCCTAGGCAAAATTCAATATTACTACAAATTAATTAGAGAATAGTTATAATTTTTTAAAAATATCTACAAATTATCTAGGATTAATAAAAGTGGAAGCTAGTTATAGAGGAAAATAGGATGTAAAGACAAATTTTAAAATCCAGACATCATCACAAAGACAAGCAATGAGAGACACAAGGGCAGATGTGTTTCAAGTGATGGATGGATTTACAATCCATAAAGGGTAGGTGGGCGGGGGCAGGAGAATTGGTGAACTCAGAATGTTAATCGGTAGATCAAAGATGGAAGCAACATTGTGTTTTAGAGGAATGAATGGTTAAATGGCAAAGTATTAGAGAGTGGTATCCTAAACTATTCGACCTAGTAGTTGACAAGAATAGCTCAATGAATGAGAAAGAGGAGGGAGCACGATGGAATTGGAATTAAAGGAGAAGATTATTTGCTTGGAAGGAGGAAATGGTAGAGGAGTTAAGACATAAAGTGGAGTTTGTATAGTTGGTAGGAGGGATTTAAAATGAATGAAGATAGAAACAGGGTTGTACTCAGTGCATTCGACTTATAGAATACTAACTTCAACTGGGCCCCAACAGATAAGCAGAATTTTTAAAGTAATATGGGCAAAACAGATTTCTCCAAAGTTGCAATGTCTAGCATGAAGATTAAAAGTAGATAGGATTCCAACAAGGAACAATTTACATAAGAGACAAATATTACGAGCAGACAATGCATGTTGCACATTTAATTTTTGACGAGGCTTATTTTCTACTTAACTATTTCCTATTAATAAAATTTATTGGTTTATAAAAAAAACTAGGATTATTTTCTTAGTTAATTAGTTATTCATTTCATGTTACCATTAATGTTGTAGTATTTTTATAGTTAAATTGTAATTAACACTTTTTACTAAAGATTAACTACAAATTCTTTTTATAGTTAATTTAAATATTTTTTGTAGTAATATTTTGTTTTAAATATGGTAACATATTAATTACAATTATCTTAAAGTAAGTCTAAATGTATCACACACATACATACACTGAAAATATATAACTGCTTTTGTAGTGTAAGAGTTGGATGTTAGGTATTTTATGCATGATAAAAGGTTTTGCCTAAACAAGGCATTGTGAATGGGTGTTTCAGGGCCAAACAGGAGTCATAAGTGCATGTGAAATTGCTGTATCGTTGTTGACTATGGCAAAGCCTGTGTAATAAGCATTATTTTCTTAACAGTTTGCATGTTTTGGTTGGCTGAAAATGAGAGCACGACAGACAATATCAATTTAATTTTTTGACATATATAATATCCACGTTTTATATTGCTAAATCATAAAATTACAAGATATAATTTATAACACATTCAAAAAATAATATGAAAAAATATAGTATTACATTCTAGGAAATATTAATCATTAAATTAAGAAATTTTATCATTAATATATAATTATAAAAATTACGCTTTATAAAAGAATACAGAAAATTGAAACCAAATTATAAGATAAGGCAAAGCATAACCAGCACTCTTTTTTTTTCAAATGCATATTACATCAATCTAATTTTTAAAACTCGATGTAATCAAACTTATTAACTTTATCCAAATTATTCCGGATTAGTGGAACAGACTGGTCATAAACACTCTTAAGCTACCTATATGTTTGGTATAAATATAAATAGACATTTGTACGTAAATTTTAGTAAAACATTATATATGTTAAAATATAAACATTCTAGCTAAAAAAAATAGAAATTATAAAGTTTGAAGAAATAAATTCTAAAAAACTATTTGGAAAAAAATAGTAAATTAATTAAAAACTAAATCTTAATTAAAAAGTTAAAGAATGAGGCATATATAATGATATAAAAGAAATAAAACTAAAATTTCAATAAATTTTTTATCTTAAAGTTTTACAAAAAATTACTTTTAATTTTTAAAATTAAAAAATAGACAACGTTAATATAAAAAATATTAATTTTAAAACTAAAAAAACATTTTTAAATTTAAATGTCTAAAAATAATTTTTTATGAAACTTTAAAGACAAAAAATTTATATAACTAATAAATTAATCTACTCTAAAGTGGATGTAATATAATATATAATTGTGTATATATATATATATATTTTGAAAAAAAAAATAATATTAATTTATTTTGAATAATTTATATTAAAACTATAAGCTATAATTTCAAAGAAAATAATTTTATTTTCTACTGATAATTTTATTGTTAATTGTAATAAAAAACACATTGATTTTCTAGCATGAATGGGACAGGGTCACAGGGCAGCCACATCGTACCTTGTTTGTGGCCAAGAAAAATTTCAAAATAGTTTATTTAATGGTTTAAATTCGAATCAATTATTAACTCAGTTAAAGCATTAGCCCAACACAGGCATAGGTGGAATGACGAAGTATTAGAGCGTAGAAATAAGAGGGACAAACAGTAACATTCAGAGATTGCATGAGGTGTATACGCAAGGTAAACATGTGAAACAAGTATAGAAATAAGAGAGGCAGATGCAACACTTGTGAGACATAGAAGAGTATTTACTATTCAGAAATTTTTATTGTCTGAAAGTATTTTTTCATCATTAGACTCATTTCTTCTTCTTTTTTATTTTTAGGACTGCTTCTTATAATTCCTTGACAGGTATAGTATGCTTCCTGATCGATACAATCGTTAGAGTAGAAACCAGAATTCTAAAACAAAAATATATTACACACTCACACTCACACGGATTAACGAGGTTTAGCATGTCCTTCCGTCTTCGGGAGTGGAGTGCTTGTTTTTCTTTTTATGTCAAACAAAATTACAATATCACTCCTATTTATTTATTTTTTACAATCAAAAAGCTGTGTGTATTCAACCTATGAAGTAAAATATTTCACCACCTGTCAGTACCCCTTATGACATCCAAAACGATATAGTACCTGCACTCTCAAAGACATCATTAACAACCTCTCTACAACCTTCCCTAGGAACCCCAACCCAGCGCGGATCAAGCAGTTTGAATGGTTTAAAAAAGTTATTTAAAGAGGATTTATTACTGTCGTTGCCGGTTACAAAACAACTTAAAGAAGTACTTAATGGTAATAAAATATCATTAGTACCACATTATGAGTAATAAAACACTATTAATATCACATTATGAGTAATAAAGCACCATTAATACCACAATAACCATGTTTCAAGTATAAAAAAGAGAGAAAGGTAATGTAAAAAACATCTCAGAATTAACACTGAGTCACTTTGTCTAACTTAAGTTTCGGGGTGTTCTTCAGAGATACCTTCGACGCCATTCTCTCGAGGATTTATTTGGTGGACTTGTTAGAGAATACGCAAACCATTTTCCTGATGCATGCCTCCCTTGATCTTTTTCTAGAGGTTTTCTTCTTTGGTGAAATGGTTTGTGGAGAGGTAAGAAGTGAGGTGGTTTTAGGCGCCATTTAAGGTAAGATAAGCCTAAGAGGGAAAGTTTGTCACAAGGGATGGAACCCTTGATAAAAACCTAAGGAATTCTCAAAGAGAGAAAGGTGGACACTAAGAGAATTTTGGCCAACTCAAGGTTTTTCCATTCAATCAAGTGTAAAAAATACAAGAGTGTGAAGGAGCACCTTTTTATAGAGGGAGCTAACCTCTTGGACAAGTCATGAAGGAAATGAAGGGCTAGGATTAAAAGGAGTCATCCAAGGGAAGAGGATTGAAGCCCAAAGTCCAATCAATACCCTCCTTTAGATGAGAATTGGGGCCCAAGCTACCTCATGCAAGGGTCAAGATTACTCCTTTATTAGTTTTGGGTTTTATTTAGCAAAAGAGGGTGTAGTTATCAAACTACCCCCTTATTTCCTAAATAAAGGTCCAAAAGCTAATCTTACCCCTTCTTATTACTAAGACACCTCCTAGAAAATTAAATGGACTAATACATGTCCAAAATAAAATCCTAGGTTCCTAAAATAAAAATTACAAGTAAATAAGTCATGACTTGCATAACTTGATAGTCATATGGAGGTGAGATCTTTCTCCCTCTACTCTAGCCATGTCTTCTTCTATTCTCCTAGCCATGACCCTAGTGACAGGGCCCTTGCTTGGGGAGAATGCATCATTTCCAATAAGTACATTTAGCACCCACTGTAAGGCCGCAGTAAAACTTTTTTTCGGCCACCACCTCACCTGATAATAATGGCGACGACAGAAGCACCCACCATCTCAGAGTTCCAAAAGCAAAACAAAAAATTGCATCGCACCATCTCAAAGCTGCGAAAAGAACAACAACAGCCAAATGCGAGCGAGCCACACCCCTTCCTATCAAAGTCGAAGTCGAGCGGCTTCCTCCCCTCGCCGCCATCACCATACTGTCACACCTCCAAGAAGTCGTGACAATCACACCATCACACTATCCTGCACCATCACACCATCCAGCAGCAATACCAACAGACATTCTACCCCATCTGAATGCCCCTCAAACAGGTGTAAACAGTACCATAACTATGACAATGATGACTTTATCCTTTTATCCTGGAAATTATGGAAGGAGACTTACCTAGCAACTAGAAGCCATTGACTCTAGAAAGATATGACGGAACAAATGACCCTAACACCCACATCGATGAGTATTTGTCCAAACTCAATCTCAACTCTACCAGTGATGTTGTTCGACCTTACAACGTTGGTCCATCCTCCCTGGCTAGCCTACAACAAGGAGAAAAAGAACCCCTGCGTGAGTTCATTGACAGGTTCTTTGCAGCCTCAGTAAAGATCAAGCGACTCCATCCCGAAGGCACCCTTCATTATTTGCTCAATGAATTGCGACCTGGACGTCTCATGAACAGTGTTTGCAAAAGTGCTTCCTGTGATATAAACGAGCTCAAGTCCAGAGCAGCAACATACATACAGAAGGAGCATACCTCATATAGAACAAAAGTACTAGCAACCTTCGAACAAGTTACCAACAAGCCCTCCTCCCAAGAACCGGAAAGGTTTTAACAAGGCCTACCACATTAATAAATACAGGTTTTTTTTAGCAATCACTATGTCTCAATTTGCTGACTTGTAAGATAAATTTCTTTTTACAAATGCCGAACACATGCCTCTCATTCACGAGTGGAACATGACCTCACAAGGGTCGAACACACGCCTCTCATTCAAAAACCAACCATAAGCTCGCACAAGGCCGAACACGCGCCTCTCTTTCATGAGCCGAGCATGAGCTCACAAAGGCTGAATTCATGTCTCTTATTCACAAACTGAACACGCATGAGTCGAACAACAACTCGCCTAAACCGAGCACAATCTATTCACTCATAAAATAAAAACAAAAGCAACAAAGTACAACTCGCAACTTAAAATGACAATAAAACGAAAATGATAAATGACAAAAAATGACTTTATTCATTCAAAAAGTCGTGAAAGTATAGAGTCGACGACTACAAAAGGTCATAAAAAGTATAAAGTTGTTTAAGTAGAAAGAATAAAGATAAACACAAGGCTATCTACTCAGTTGTTGTCGTTGAAACTTCCAAACTCGCATTTTGCACCCCGTAACCCCAAGGTCACTACTATTCTCCCATACAAACCTCGCTTCAAAAGCTCCAGTGCCTCAATGAGTCTCAGAGCTCAGGGGGCTTATGTACTCCCAAAGGCATCACTAACGACCTTTACAACCTCATCACTCATCACCACAAAATCACCCAAGTCACCAACCTCCCCTAGGAACCCCAACTTGCACGGATCAAGCAGTCTAAGCTGCTTAAGAAGGTCATTTAAGAGGACTTATTACAGTCATCGCCAGTTATAAGACAACTTAAAGAAGCACTTAATGGGTAATAAAACACCATTAGTACCACATTATGAATAATAAAACACCATTAGTGTCATATTATGAGTAATAAAGCATCATTAGTACCATAATAACCATGTTTCAAGTATAAAAGAAAGAGAAAGGTAATGTAAAAAGCATATAAGAATTAACAGTGAGTCACTTTGTCTGAGTTGAGTGTCTGAGTGTTCCTTGTAGGTACCCCCGACGCCGCTCTCTTAAGGATCTATTTGGTTGACTTGTTGAAGAATATGCAAGTCATTTTTCGATAAGTACAATAACCATTTCCAAGATGCTATATGAATAAAGTCTAGGATACCAAAAGACTCTAGAGTTTTATGATTAAAAACTATCAAGTTTTTAGAAATCCAAATACCCCAGCAAACCACGTGCCAAAACAAGTACCAAAACTTCCTTTTGTGTCTGCCAACAGTTCAAGAACTTACCATATAGAACATTTGAGATAAATTTTCAGGTAAAGAAGATTGGATCTATAAACATTTCATTACTTTATACCACAAAACCTGAGATATCCTGCATGACAGAAATAGGTGGTTAGTCTCCTCTAGTTGTTCATTGCACAACCCACAATTTTGTTGTATTCCTTGCAGTCTCACACCTCTCTTGATCAAGTTAACTGCTATTAAGAGTCTATTAAGCAGTAGTTTCCACAAAAAAGTAATAACTTTGGACGATAACTTGTTTTTCCACAACCTTCTAAACAATTGTGGATCTTCTATTGTCCCACAACCAGCATAAACACCAATACAAATGGATCTGTAAGCAGTTGCTATAGAGAATTGGCTATTATCTACGAATATCCAGACCCATTCATCCTGAGCCCCCTACCTAAGGTGAACATTCTGAAATGTTTCAGCCAGAGTTAGTAATACCTCTTCTTCTCAAACAAAAAGGTTCCTCCTCTAACTGCATTTCCAAATTGATCTCCCTGACAATTCACCTTTCATCTCCTTTACAGTTACGCCCTTGTCCACTGCCAAAGAAAACAACCAAGGGAACTTTTCATGTAGTGACCCTCCACCTAACCAATTATGCTTCCAAAATGAAGTATCATTCCTATCACCTAGTTTCTTTCTTATGTTCTTATGAGAACAAACCAGGAATTAGTGCACTATTATTGTCAATAGACTATACATCCCTCCACCAAATGAACCCTTTTGATGACCAAGAAGATAGATATGACTGATTATGAAAAGAACCATACCTGCATGAAAGAAAAGGGTCTCCAGATTGCTTTTTTATCATTTAAGAATCTCCACCTCCACTTTTCAAGTAAACTGAGATTGAATATCAATAAACATTTAACTCTCAACCCTCCCCTCTAATTTTGGCGAACATACCTATCCTAGTTGACCAAAGCAATTTTATTTTCATCAACAAATACCCCCCAAATAAATTTCTACTCCAATCCAACTAACTTATGAATCACATTTTTGGACACCTTGTAAAATGAAAAAAAAAGTACAAAGGTAGAATTGTAAGAACAAAATTTAACACAATCAATCTTCCTCCAAAAGACATGTACTTTGCCTTTCATCCTATCAAACTTTTTTTTTAAATTTTCCACAATTGAGTCCTAAGAGGCAGAGCGATGTGGGTTTACCGTAATAGAAATCCCCAAAAATTTAAATGGGGGAGAACTCAAGGGGCAAATCAGCAAACAACCCGTAGCATGTTGCAAGACACCAATTCATAACCCCTTAAGATTACCAATTCATAACCCCTTATGAAAATTTACTTTCATTCCAGACACCAATTCATAACCCTTAAGATTACCTTGATAGTCCATAGAGTTTGGGAATCTGCTTCCCCCATGAGAATTACATCATCCGCATATTGCAAGATTGAATATTTTGCTTCTTTACCAACCTTAACCTTTTTATATCTCCCAAGACGAACTACGTTTCTGAACAATCCTAATAAGTCTTCTGCTACCACCAAGGATAAGAAAGATAACAATGAATCACCTTGTTTGATTCCCCTTCTTAGTTGAAATTTATTTAATGGACTTCCATTGACTAGTATAGATAGCTGACTCTGCCTAGTCAAAGTTATGATCCACATCCTCCCTATTTGACCAAATCCAAGCGTACCAAACATATAGTCTAGAAATTGTTAGTTAACTGAATTATAAGTTTTTTCAAAATTCACGTTAAAGAGAAAGTAGGATTTTTTAACTCTATAAGCCCAATCAATGATCTTGTTAGTAACCAAAACCCCATCTAAAATAGATCTTTCGATAAAAATGTTGTTTGGACTCTAGAGATAACCCTTGATAATACTCCCTTCACCTTTCCACTAGTATTTTGGAATTATTTTATGTACGCTCAAAATGAGAGAGATAGGCCTGTATTGGGATAGGTTTTAAGGGTTTACCACTTAGGAATCAAGGCAATGAAAGATGAAGTAAAAGCTTTTGGTAACTTCCCAGATCCATGAAATTCTTGTATTGTCTTAGTTAAAATATCACTGATAATCTCTCAGCATGATTTATAAAATTCATCCCGTAGTTGTTTGGTCCAAGACTACAACCCCCTTCAAAAGCCCAAATTGCCTCCTTGACCTCCTCCTTTAAAAATGGTAATTCTAGCATTATCTTTTATTCTTTTGAAATCTGGAAGAACGCAACTCCATTAAAATTCAACCTCACAAACTATTTTTTCTGAAAAAGCCTCCTTAAAGTGGTTCTATAGCAAAGGCTTCACTATATTCACGTCTTTGACCCAACCCACGATCTAAATTAATTGTCAAAATTTGTGTATAACCATAAGAAGAACTACACCTCGAAACCATCAATAGACTTCGAATTTCAACATAGTCGAAAACCAAAGTATATAAACCACCACATTGCTAAAACCTAAAGAACTACCCTAAGAGACTTTGAATTTCAGCATAGCCGAAAATCGAAAAATATATGAACAAAAGAATAAAGGCTCCAGATAATGGACTTTGGATTTCAGCATATACTCAAAATCTGAAATATAATATAATCCTAAAACAGGAAAGGAAATAAAACCCAAAAGATTTCGGCCAGACTAAAATCCGAACTCCCACAAAACAAATAAACAATTAACTAAGTTAAAACCAAAAGATAAATCAACATAATCACCAATTAGTATCACTCCTAATAAAGCAAAGCAGGATCTACAAAATACCTGTTGGATAAAAGGCAGATACGCTGGATAAAAAGAACGCACCCACAGAGACAAGTATTGATCGCCAGGTAATAACCGCATCATTCACTATAAATACAAGACAAGAAGTACGTGTCATTTACGCATTCAGGAAAAAATACATTACACTTTGACCTCTGCTACCTTCTTTCTCTCTCTCTTTTACTTATTTACTGACTTGATTATCGGAGTCCTCTCTTGCAGGTTCTCCCCTTTTTTGTTCATTCCAAAAGATATCAGGATACTCTTCCAACCTTGCCACATACATTTTGAAAAGTTTATAACAATTCGTATTCAAGTACTTTTTTGTATGAACAATTTAGCTCTTGCACATCTCAATTTTTTGTAATTATAGAAATACTTTAAATTGTAATCTCCTTCTAAAGCCCAGTGAATTATTGATTTATGTAGAATTATAACAATATCACTACTAACTATACCATACACAGTCCGCACCTCCAACCCACTTCGTCATAACCACAAACAACACTAAACTAATAAGTGTAAATACTAGTTGAGAAGCACTAGTAATTAATAAGGCACAATATAGTAACTAATAAGCATACTGTGAGCAGCAATTGATAAAGCACGTAAATTAATGATAAGGTGAATCTTGAAAACCAAATCAAATTCAAACTCTTAAAGTTTAGATTACTCAATAATAAATCTACTCCATTCCCTTATTAATTAAATATGAGTCATATCTCAACAACTTTTTGACTTATAAAAACAATCTTACAACTTGACATATATTAAAAAATTACAAAAAATAACTTGTAAATTTACCACTAAAAAATTATAAGAAGATTTGCATTATATATCATAAAATTAAAAAAAAAAAATCACAACAGACCGATTCAACGGACACGCTTATAACCAATTCACGGACTAATTGGCCAACTAAATCACATTTTTAATTCAACGACAACCTGTTACTTCAGGGATTCGTCCCGTTAGACTGAGTTGACGCTCTCTGATGAGTAGACCTGTGTAAAGATTTATTATGTTTTTTTTTCTTAAACTTTTTAAAATTTAGTTAACTTTTTTAGTTCGTAAACAAATATTCATTAGTGTATAGTCATGAAGAAAAAGAGCTAACTAAATAATTTAAATAACCTCATAATAGAGAGCAAAGAGGATTTCAAATTTCAACGGGACCGAAAATCGAAATATAAGATGACACAAAACAGAGGAGAGAGCAATGTCGAAAATACAAGGGATTTTCGTTTCACCAAAATCCTTATGTCATAATAAATTAATTAACTAAATTAATCACACACTGATTACTATAATTACTTATTAACGCCACTATCAATAAAGCTGAACCAATTAAACAAGATATCTACAAGATAAAAACAGAGCACAACGAATAAAGACAACACTTGGCTTTCAACAAGTAATATCCATCAAGTAAAAATTTATACTTTTATTATAAATAATCTGTTATGAGATATGTGTCTAGAGGCGAATTAATCAAGCTATATTTACTCTTTACTTTCTCATAATTTACATATCTATGTTACTTGAGTGTTGGAGTCATCTTTTACAGGTTCTCCCCCACCAAGAACAAAAGACATTTTCGACAAGTTTACTGTAAATAGTACTATATACATTTCGGTAGAAACAATTAGGATTAGTCTTTATAATTATTTCTTATAACATTTAATTGTCTTGTCATAAAATATTATTGTTAACGGAAAACATTATAATCAAACGAGTTCCCATGCTGTATTAATGAGTTTATCGTGATATTTATGCAATTTTTTTCAACAAACTAAATTTTAACCTCTTATCCTTTAATTTATCTTTAAGTCCCTCAATATTTTTGTTTTCAATCAGTCGGCTAAACTATAAACAAAGGGTTTTTTAATAATTTAAAAAATGGGATGATCAACTTTGATATTTTTAAAATGGTATAATTTGACTATTCAACATCTAAATATGTCAAACTAATTGATGTGTTAACCAAACATGCCAATCAAATTGGTGTATTTCACGGACATAGGTTAACAGTTGCAGAGGAATGTCGTGGCTCCTGAAGCTGGAAGCCAAACACATCAAAGCAAATAACGTGTTTGGAGCATGTCGCATTTATGGCCAACAAAAGCATGACACATGACAACTGTGTCAAACATGCCAAAGTAAACAACATGTTTGAGGTCGACAACATGCCTAGCAATGGTTATCCTTGGGGTTAGGGTCATTCCTACTTCCTCCAAAGAATTGGTGACTTCCTTTTTCTTATGAGCAAAAGCAAGCAAAGAACCTGGTGGGAGAATCAAATTACCATCCTCTGATGCATAACTCTCTCTGAGAAACAAAAAGGTTTGGTCAGAATACTGGATATGGAAGCCATCAAAGTCGGTAAGGGTTATATCAACACGGAGATTAGAATTGCATTGCCAAATGCGCTAAGTTTCGGAAGGGGTTATGCAACCAATGAAGGGAATAACAGAGCTTTTGAAGTGGAATGAAATCTTCATGTAGAAGTCACGAATTCGTCTAGCGTTTGGCCCACACAAGAGGCTGATAATGGTGTGCGATTATGACTGTAATGGCTTCCTCTCTAGTGCGCACTACTTCTTGGAGCGCACTCCAACCTGCTTATTTTGAAGACCCTAACCGACAACCCTTGTTGCACACATTTTTCATCACAAACACACCATTTACTTTGCATGTTTGGCACACAATTACCATGTGTCGTGCTCCCATCGACCATAAATGTAACATTCTCCAAACACACTGTTTGCTTTGGCGTGTTTGGCCTCTAGCTCTGGGAGGTGCAACATTCCCCTACACCTATTAACATGTGTCTATGAAATATACCAATTTGATAGTTGTATGGTTTCTCTCACGTGATTTTGCTGAACATGCCAATTGGTTTGATGTGTTTAACTGTTGAATGATCAAATTACACCATTTTGATAATATTTTGGTTGATCACCCCATTTTTTAAATTATTAAAAAAAACCTTTTGTTTGTTGTTTAGTTGCTTTAGTCTCTCAGCTATATTTGTCATTATTGTTGGCAAGGCAGTCCTGAACCTTGATGAAATGGGCAATTGTCTCGGGTCTAGACTAAAAGGGATTTTAAAATTTTAAAAATATATATTATTTATATAAATAAAATTTTATATTATTTTTATAGATAATTAAAATTATTGTTTTTATTTAAATTCCAATATGACATGTTTTTTTTTTCTAAACGTATTATATTTAAAATTTTATGTTTAATGAACTTTTAAAATGCTTGATTTTTAACAAAATATAAAAGACACATAGTTATAAAGTTGATCTAGTGACAAAGTCTATATGTGAGAAGAAGGGTAAGGAAGAAGTTGTGGGTTGGAATCTTTCCACTAACAAAAATTAACATATTAATAACTAACAGTTGACCTAAAAAAACAAAACAAAACTATCTATATTTATTGATACAAGTAGTAGTGATTTATGTTCCTTAACCATGTCATTTTAAGTATGAAGCAAACCATACAAGAGATGAGTAATCTAGACCAATACCATGATGGGAACAGAGGGACATAGAGACTATCTAAGGGTGCTAGTGTACAATAAAGGATAATTAATAAGCATGACATACACCAACAATTATGGGATGAGGGCATTTTTTAAATTTCTCCAAAAAATGTATTATAAGGGGAAATAGTTTTAAATGTTTGAGTTGGTTTATAGATATCATATTTGATCACAAGGCGATTGAACATCTTGGAAAGAGCTGCCTATCGAGGATTCTTACTGGTGGAAGATTTGACCGATGAAAAATTGTGTTAGGTATTATTATGTTAAATGTTGTGGAGTGAAGTCGATAATATTGAGAATTGTTACAAATGGTATCACAAGTAATCCTCTCTCCTAATAAGATGTGATTCAAGTACTAACTAGGCAGAAACAATTGTGTCAAATTGAGGATAAAGTACGTTGATAAATTGTGTTAGTCTATAGGGATAGTACATAATGAATCCTAAAGGCAACCAACGGAAACCTTGAAAATGACTATTGTTCTAACCAATGACTAAATGAGAGCTACCCACACAACCATCTTGCCTACTAGGCCAAGTCCAATTTGAGGAAGAGAATGGTGACTATTAATGATTAATATATCCTTTGTTTCTGATAGATTTTGGTCAAAAATATTAGAGGAGCCAAAACAATAAAATAGATATATTTTTAAAAAATTATAATTTTTTTTAAAAAAATTGTACTTATTAAAAAGGAAAAAAAGTCAAAGAAAAAAAAATATAGTATAAAAGAAATTGCAGTTTTTTTTTAAAAAAAATCATATTTACTAATCGGGAGAAAAAAAGTTTGAAAAGATTATGACTTCTCTCCACTATTAAGAAAATCTTCCACTACAAAAGAACATCTTAATAATGTTGTTTTTGTTTGTAAAAATACATACGCAATGTTGATGTCATGTTATAGTTGGCTAGGTATTATTGACACGGTGCTACTTTATCAACCATGTTGATCATTTCGGGCAACATACAGAATGTAGGGATATTTCTCAAGATAATGCGCCTAGTTATGTGGTGTATTGTGGCATGGTGCATATGGAATTTCAGAAATGCAGTTATTTTAAAAGATCATGAATCTAGGTAGTTGTCTGTCATATGTGCCTTTGTGATCTCTGGAAGTGTGAGGAGGGGTTGCTGGCGGTGCAGGAATTCGAATATGCTTAATTTGGTCGACTCCTTTTCGGGTAGATGGGTGAGGATGGTGTTTTCTGGTAGGTGGGGACTACTCTTGTACGAAGCTCATTTAGTGGTATATATGATTGGATTGCGTGAGCTGCTTGGATTGTTGGGTGGCATGGCTTGGGTGTGTGTTGAGGATATGGGATTAAGTGACAAAACACGACTTTTATTGCTTTAGGTTGGTGGAAGTATACTCGCTGGTTGGTTTGCTTTGTGATGAGGCTTTGCAGGGTATATTATATAGCTTGTTGCTTGTAGATGTGTTGGCTCACTTATTGCATGGTTCTCTGGATTATGGACTTTCTCAACAAGAGTGTAGTTCCAAATTTGTCTATTGAGCGTTAACCACATGGGTGTGGGTTTTGGCACATAAATGTGTTTTGTGTCTTTGCTCAACATCGTGCACCACAGAATTGTGATATTGGCCACAATCCTGTGGGTATGTTTTTCTATTAAGATTACTTATTGGGTAGGACTATATGTACTCTTACAGTTTGTTGCTCTTAGATTAATCTCCATTTATACTTTTAGGCGTATAAATGTTGAGTAATCAAGGTCTTTTGTGTAGCTTACTTGTTTGCTTATATTAAAGTTTTTGGATATATATAATTATCCCTAAATACTTTTATATATGTAAAAAAACCTCTCTCAATCCATTTTATAAAACAAATTATTAACTTCTTCCTTGATTTTTAAATATAAGAAAAAGTGTATTTTGGCATAAATATAAATAATTTTTAACTAATTTTATCTTATTTAATAAATTCATTTCCAAATTACCTTTATTTAATTGAGACTTTATTTTCAATAAATTTCTTTTATTTTTTATATCAATTCGTAAGGATAGGTAATTTGGAAAATAATTTACTTTTAAATGAAATTGATGATATTGGTGGGAGTAATTCACCAAATAATAAGAAAATTATTTAATTTAGTTAGTAATATTAAATTTATCTTAATTTATATATTTTTCTAAAATTATATCTCTAACTTTAATGAGTCATGCTTTTCTTAAATTTTCTTATAGGATTGGAGTATATATTTTTACTAGTCTTAATTTAATATCTCATCATTGATATATATATATATATATATATATATATATATATATATATATATATGTATATGTATATATATATATTTATATGTATATGTATATATATATATTTAAAATCATTTATATATTTATTTTTTACATTTTTATTCGTATGAAAACTAAAAATAATGTTCCCAAAACGTTACACAACACAAAGTTAATATATAAAAGTGTGCAATACACTAATTAATGTATTCCACTTACAATTAGTTCAACTTAAAAAAAATCACAATTAAGGATATTTTGACAGAGATAATTAATGTTCAAGATATTCTCTCACTTTTAAAGTGAGTATCATATTAAAAAAATATTTAACGTTGGTTGACAAAATTTATAAATATTATTATAGTTTGATAACAAGATTTGCAAAAATGTATATATAATGGATGGAAAAATAAAATTTAGCTTTTTATTATTATAAAATTATATTATTATTATTATTATTATTTCTTTTATATAATAATAGCATTTTTTATATGAATAGCTCATTATATAATAAAATAAAATATGAAATTAAATTAATTTGAATTTCTTTTTAATAAACAACATAGGTATTATTTGTAGAGAACAATCTTATTTAATATAGTATACTATAAATCATAACTACTTAAATCTCATATAGTTGTTAATTAGACATTCTTTCCGATCTAAAACTATAATTGATTTAACATTTTTGTTTTGTTTCAAAATTATTGTTATTTTACAAATTTAATACTAGATTTTATATTTTTTTAATTATACCATTATTTATATCTATTAATACATTAAATTTTACAAGTATTCAAGTCAATGACCAACTAGCCATTGTTAAATATATTACTAATTAATGGTAGTTTCAGCGAGACAAAATCTATGAGAATATTTTATTTTACAAATATGTTTTTCAATAGATGTGTACTAAACATAAACAACTATAATCTTGGAACGGATAGAATATAGTTGTTTAAGGATTTTTTTTTTTTATATAAGTAGTTGTTTAAGGTTAGTGCACATATATTAAGGAAATATTAATAAATATTATGTAGACTAAAATACTTTTATTTGAAGACCTTGTGTAATTGAAATATACTATTGATTATTAGTATTTTTCATGGATGAATGGTTAGTCATCAACTTAGTTACTTATAAAAATTAATGTATTAATAAATATAAATAAGGATATAATTAAAAAAACTTACCAATGTAGTCTTGAATTTATAAAATGACTATAGTTTTGAAATAAACTAAAATATTAAAACAATTATAATTTTTAAATGAATAATATTAATCAATTTACTAGACATGAATGATTTTTAAAAAAAATAATTCACCTAGGTATAATTAATAAAATATAAATTTATTATTCAATTTACCACGTAGGTTCTAATTAAGTAATAAAATATAATTTTTATTTATTAATATTTATATAATAATTTTAATTAATTATTTCTTTCATAAAATATACAATACTATATGAAAATTAATTTATCAAAATATTCGTATAAAAAATAATTTTAAATTAATTACTAACCATTATATACAAAACTATTATGGTTTTTATCTAAATATTTAAATTAAGTGTTAATATCTCTATTTAATTTTTATACTCGAACTGCTTTACTTTTGAGTTTATTAAACTAAATATTCATAATTAAATCCATCATCAATAAATTTTAAAATTACTTTTATCTCAAGTAAAAATGGAGTTGAAAACCTCATGATGAAAATTGGATAGTGCAATTAATATTTGAGTTGTATGTTGTAACCGATTATCTTAATAAGAGAGTAGTATCGATAAAATTTGATAAAGTTATTTAACCCTATTTTTTGCTTATGATATAAAGTAGACAACCCTGAACTGAACAAGAAGTGCAGCAATTAAGTGTATTTACGCATTTGAAAACTCAGAATGAAAAAGAAAGTGTATTGATAGATTGGGGAAAATGTGGATTATCCAACATTTTCCAAACACGCCTTAAACCCTGCAAGAGTTTACTTTGAAGCGATTATACTGTGCTGGGACCACTTTGCGTGGAATTTGTACAGAATATAATGAGAGTTTAATAAAATATTGGGAGGAGATGTAAGAAAAAGAAAAATAAAGTACTATTTGAAGATTTTGCCAAGTTATCTAAAAAGGGAATGGATGGACCATAGATGTTGGGGTGATACAAACCTCACCAAGAGATATGCACCCTACTGTCTCATAGTGGACCGGCTAGTTAGCATAGCAATAATTGCATTGATAGCTAAGCAACAGTTGGCATCAAAGCCATCAACCAAAAACTAAACCTTTGATCTTCATCGTTCCTCCTCAAACTAGAAAATATGTAAATTGACATAATTAATTTTAATAGTTAGTTTGATTTTTTGAATTTTTTTTCTTGATCAATCCAAATTGAATCAATGATAACGGGTTAGTTTGATTCATTCGATTTTAAGAAAAATCGATAAAAAACTTAAAAATTAATTTTTTTATTAAATTATAAAAAAACAATTTTATATTTGAAACTAGCCAAATTCATTAAGCTACTAAATTTATAATTTTATAACAAAATATCAAGTGTTTCATATATATACTAAATTAGTCAATTAAACTCTTAAGACAAAACAATACAATACAAACAACAAATTGTATAAATTTAAATATAAAATAAATTTATTAACTTAAAAATATAAAATAGGATTGGATTAGGGTTTCGAGATGCAAAATCCTAAACAAAACAAATTACTAAATTTACTAACTTAAAAACATAAAATAAATATATAATAATAATATAATATAATATATATTTTTTTGGGTTGGGCAAGATTTTGAAATGTGAAAATTGCGAACTGAACCGATCATGGTTATTCTAGTCTATTTGGGTTGGCTTAAGATCCAATCAAGTGAAAAAAATGAACTAAACTAATTGGTTCAGTTTAGCTTACCAGGTTCATTGGTTAACTTGAACTGATAAACACCCCTAATTTGAATCCCAAGTACAGTTGGTAAATTGGGTCATTTGGATCTATTTGGGTTTGTTGGACTAGACCGCCAAATTGGATCTCACCTTATAATATTATTTACACCTCTTTATAATATTAGATAGAACTATTTTTATTTTCTTAAAATATTCTTATATATTTATTAGAGAAAATTATAGTAACACTTTTGAAGATTAATGTACTTATACACACTTATTTTTTTAGCCATTACTTTTGTACAGGATAAGATTTGAGAGATGTGTGAGTGTCATATTTTCAATCACATAAAGAATATTTGTGTAATTTTTTTAAATATAAAAAGAGATTATCTAAGAAAATTAAAAAAAAATAGAATTATGTATAATTGGATAAAAATTAAAAAGATATTATTGTAATTTGTTTTATTTTTTATTTTTGAAATATACACAGTCTCTTTAGTCTTACACTACTTTTTTCTTTTAACGTACACCTTACAAACCAATGATTCACCTCCTCCTAAACTCACAATATACACCTCGTTCCACAATATCTTTCAGTTGTTGTTCTGATAAGCATTCTTTTTTCTTTATCATGAAACCCTTGTCATACACAATTTTTCTCCATGACAAACTCTATTTACCACTAGACATACCTTTCTCCATGACAAACTCTATTTTCCATTGCAGGATGTTGGCTATCATCTTTATTTTTTTTAGATATATTTCATACTCTATATTTTGCCATAAAATTTTATTTATTGGCTTCTGGATTCATCTTATAGTAAGAATTTATTTCATTATGTATGTCACCTGTGAATGTAGTGTCAAATAGCGATTTTATAATTACAAATAAGGGGAGATGGAAGCACTTGACCCATTGTGGATGATGACATGGAACCAACCAGAATGTGACGGGATATAAAGGGCATTGGAGTAGTAGGGGGAGATGTGAATGAGCAAATCTACATTGATGAAATCCGTAAATTGGAAAGGAGAGATAAGGAAGGGCAGGAAGCTCGGAATGCAGAGAGAATCATACCAGTCAAATGAATTTGTTATCTTTGAACGTAAGAAGGTTCTGGGATAGTGTGAAGCAGCGGAGATTAAGGCGAACGGTGGTGGGAAATAAAATTGATATATGCTTACTTCAAGAAACAAAATGTCAAGTTATTGAAGAGTGGGAAGTGAAGGAAGTATGGGGGAATGCCGACTTCGAATGGAGGTATCTTCCGTCAATTGGTCTTAGTGGTGGATTATTATCGATCTGGAAGAAAGAGTTGTTTGAGGTTCGGTGGAATATCCAAGGTGAAGGGTTCCTAGGCCTGGGGGTAACGGCAGATGAGTCACAAAGAGTGTCGTGCATTACTAATGTGTATAGCCCATGCTCTTTGGCAAGGAAGAAGAAATTGTAAGATGATCTATTGATGACGAGGAGGGGTCTTCTTGACATCCGGTGGTGTATAGCTGGGGACTTCAATGCAGTGGTAGGGCAAGGGGAAGTGGTTGGAGCCTCAAATTATCACTCGAGGTTAGAGATGCAAGAATTCCAATTGTTTATAGACCAAATGGAGTTGGTGGATGTACCGTGCTACGGGAAGCAGTTCACATGGATTTCCCTAGATGGGTCTGCAACTAGCAGGTTAGATAGATTTCTGTTGTCTCAAGATTTAATTATTGAGTGGAAAATATGTTCACAATGGATCGGGTCTAGAGAATTCTCTGATCATAGTTGGGTCATGGCAAAAGATAATGTACTCAATTGGGGGGCAAAACCGTTTAAGTTTTTCTATCACTGGCTGAATCAGGAATCTTTCCATGAACTGGTGAACCAAGTCTGAAGGTCCTTCTCAGGTTCAAGGTGGCAGGCATGCCAATTTATGCATAAACTGAAGGAATTGAAGGTGGTAATCAAAAAGTGGAATTCGGAAGTATTTCTAAACAGAGAGAATATATTGTCAGAAAGGGTAAGGGAATTGGAGGAAGTTGATAATTTGTTAGTAGTATGGGAGGAGGCTGAAGTCAGGGCTAGAAGTGATATACTATCATATTATTGGAGTACAGCTAGGGTTATGGAAAATGTCATTCTGCAAAAATCTAGAGTCAGGTGGGCTCTATATGGAGACAATAATTCCAAATTTTTCCATAATTGCTATAGAGCAAGATGTTCCCAGAATGGTATTTTGGCGGTGGAAGCTGATTCTAGTTGGGTAGATATTGTGCCAGAGGTTAAGTTAGAGGTGATGAAATACTTTAGTCAGTTATTCACAAAAAAAGAGGAACACTAGGTCTACGTTGGATGGAGTTCATTTCAAGTCCATCTCCGAGGCGGATAAGGCATAGTTAGAAGAACCGTTTTTAGCTGACGAGATTAAAGCAGCGGTGTGGGCTTGTGAGGGGGGAAAGAGCCCGGGTCCAGATGGCTTTGGAATGAATTTCTACAAATCTTGTTGGGATATAGTGGGTGATGTTGTTAAGCTGGTGCAAGAGTTCCATGGATCAGGAAGACTCCCTAGAGGTATTATGTCGTCATTCCTAACTTTAATACCGAAGGAGGGGTGGCCTCTAAACCTATCTCAGTATCGTCCTATATCTCTTATATCGAGTGTTCAGAAAATTATATCGAAGATTCTTGCGGGAAGGCTCAAGCGAGTTATGGGGAAGATTATATCGGGTAGCCAAATAACTTTTATCTCAGGAAGATCTGTCCTTGATAGGGTGCTGATCACTAACGAAATCATAGATTGGGCCCATCGGAGTAAAAAGCTGTGTTTTTTGTTCAAAGTCAATTTTGAAAAAGCCTACGACTCAGTCAATTGGCCCTTTTTAGACTATATGCTTCGAAGGATGGGGTTTGGTGATAAGTGGAGGATGTGGATCTCGAGTATTATTCGATCCAGTTTTGTATCAATATTGGTGAATGGAAGCTCAACTCTTGAGTTTTGCCCTGGAAGGGGTATAAAGCAAGGGGATCCGCTCTCCCCATTTCTTTTTTTGGTGGTATCTGAAGGATTGGTCGGGTTGTTCCATTCAGCAATTCACAACGGAAAATTGATGGAAATTAGTGTTGAAGAAGGGGGAAAATACTCTTTGTTGCAGTTTACGGATGATGCGATGCTGATGGGGGAAGCTGATTTTCAAACAGTCTGGACTTTGAAGGTTATCTTAAGAGCATTCGAAATGACTTCAGGGCTCAAGGTGAACTTTAATAAAAGTCAGTTCTATGGGTTGAATGTCAATCCTCTATTTGAGCATGTAGTAAGGAGCATGTTGAGTTGCTCTGTAAGCTCTCCCCCATTTAAATTCTTAGGGGTGCCAGTGGAGGTCAATCCAAGAGCTGAAGCGGTGTGGAGGCCAGTTATTGAGGAATTTCGGAAGAGACTATCGGGGTGAAAAGTGATGAATCTGTCTTTTGCTGGGCGACTGGTAATGCTGAATTTGGTCCTCTCTAGCCTACCTCTGTATTTTTTCTCCTTCTACAAAGCGCCAAGGAAGGTGTTGAAAATCTTAACAAGGCTTCAGAGGAAATTCTTATGGGGTGGAAATACCGATGCGACTAAAATTGCATGGGTTAGTTGGGAGAAGGTATGTAGGCCGAAATCAAAAGGGGGGCTAGGTGTCAAAAGTTTGAATGAGTTCAATCTTAGCTTGTTAGGTAAATGGAGATGGAGATTCCTGAATGATAAATCAGCCATCCGGATCCCATTGCTACAATTGAGGTATGGGCATTTTCAGGATACATCGTATGTATCTCTTCGAGAGCTAAGTGTTCGGTGTGGTGGAGAGATATCTGGGATATTGATGCGTCAAGGCATCTAAATCTGGGTTGGTTTTCTACCAATATTGGAAGAAAACTAGGGAATGGAGTATGCACAAGCTTTTGGCGTTATACTGGATAGGGGAAGAACCATTATTGGTTTGTTTTCCGAGATTATATGATTTGGCCCAACAGAAGGGGGTGTCAGTTAGAGGTTTGAGGGGGCAAGCCGGGGAGGCAATGGGCTGGAAGTGGGGTTGGCGTAGGAGATTGTTTGTGTGGAAGGAGCAGTTGTTGGAATCCTTGGTGGAAATGCTACAGAGTGTGAGACTATGCGACTATCAAGAGGATACATGGGTCTGGAAGCCAGGACCCGAGGGCCAATTTACTGTAGCACAGGCATACCGCTTGCTCAAGGGGGGAAATAACCAGAGGGACTTGTTACCAGTAGACATACAGTTGATTGACAAACTATAGAAGGAAACATTATCGTCTAAGGTGATAGCGTTTGCGTGGAAGTTAATCCTAAACAGGCTCCTAACGATGGATAATTTGCTGAAAAGAGGTATGAATATCCAACCTAAAAGATCCTTATGTGTTTTTTGTAAAGAGCAACTGGAGTCTAGTAACCACTTATTTGTGTCATGCGTATATTCACAAAGGTTGTGGTATAAAGTCCTCAGATGGCTAGGATTTAAGTCTCCTTTACCGGAATGAGTAGACCAAATGTTCCATTTATCTAGTACTTGGATGGTTGGTAAATATAAGTCAAAGTGTAGATACTTGTTTGCTATGGCTGCATGCTGGAGCATATGGTTATCCAGGAATTCCATAATCTTCAAAGGTAGGAATATGGAATCGCTGGATACTTTGTTGGCTACTCAACTCCTATCTTGAAAATGGTTGACATATAGGTTTGGGTTCAATAGAAGTCAGATGTTTTCAGATTGGACTCTCTTGTTTGCTAGATATGAAGTAGGGGTCAGGGGATGATATCATTCATAGTTTTTCTGAGTGTTGCTATTTAGAGTTTGAAACGGTTTGTTTCATTACTCGTGCTATATAGAAATCTATATAATATATTTTGCCTTCCAAAAAAAGAAATAAGGAGGTTACAAGATTAAATCAAGATATGTATGTTTCAAAATTCAATGATTTAGAAAATACTTTTTAAAATGTGTATTTATATTTTCATAAAGTACTTTCGAAAGATCAAAAGAATAAGTAATTGTTTCAAGAAATACTATCAAGATATATACACATAGTTAGAAAATATACTTTCTAGAACAATAATTCTTTTAAAGTACTTTTTTTACTTTTAACAACTTGACGATCTTCCATATCCATCATTTCTTGTTCTTAACTTAAGAGAAGAGGAAAAAAAATTAAAACCAAAAACAAAAAAATAGAGAAGACATCTCTTATTTTTTTTAATATAAGAGAAAAAAAAAATTCACTTTTTATAATAGAATACATTGTCTCTCTTGCCTATCATGAATTTGTTTAAGAGAAAACTCAAAGATAATCATATAAGATATCAAAATAAAAAAAAAAATTGATGAAGATACAAATGGTTTTAAAGAATGATAAGAAAGAATGGGTTACAAAATTAGAGTTTAGAGAATAAAGAGAAACAATAGAATTAGAGTTTATATTAGTTTTATAAAAAAAAAAGGTATTTTTAATAATAAAGACTATTAAAAGATGGATATAAAAAATAGAAATAGTTTTTTTTTTTTATAATTGCAATTGGGTCTTTGTTATTTCCACTCCCCTATTTTCCTAATCCGCTTCTGCTCATATTTTTAAATTTTTATTATTATAAATATTTTTTATACTAGAACTACCTTTCCATATAAAAATAAAAGAAATTATTTTTATTTTTTATATCCATTTCTACTTTTTATATCCATTTTTTAATAGTCTTTATTATTAAAAATACGTTTATTATAAAAGAATTATTTAAGTAACTTACTCTTTAATAAAAGAAAGGGGAGTGTATTAGAATATAACGGGAATGAAAATAGCAAACGCCTACTGTTCATGTATCCAATTGCAAAGAACTAAAAAACTTTAGGTACCTAATTACAAACGAAAAAGATATATTGAACCTTAATTTGTTTGAGTTTTTATTCTTTTTATTAATGTCTGAATTTTAATTTCTGCATATAAAAAATGTTTTTTTAATAAAATTCAAGTTTAAAAAGAGAAAAAAATATAAAAAATAAAACTACTATTTATACTCACATTTCTAAGTGCACCATCATACATATTTGGAAGAAAAAAGCGTAATGTTCCGTTAAGACCAAATAGTAGCGCATTTAGCAAGATCCGTGGGTGTAAATATAAAAGTGCTGGAAATGAAGGACAGGCCCGTAAAGCCTAAAACGGTGTTTTGAGCAATTTTTGAGTATAAATAGTAATATTCTAAAAATGAAGTTTATTGATCTTTTCAGCCCATTTCAATTAAAGTGCAGCATACATATAAAAATACAACAAATTACATTAAAACCGAAAACCAAATAAAGCATAAAAAATAACATAGGGAGTGAATACTTCAGTAACAATCCAATTATATTATTGTAAGCTTCTTTTAAATTAACCTTTTTCAATAAGTAAAAATCAAGAACGAAAGTAGTTTTATTTATGACGCATTTTGGATTTAATCATTATAAAAGTTATTTCAATTTTATAATAATTATTTTAGATGTATTTTTAATCATAAAGATTAATATTGATGTTTAGATGTATCACAATTCACCTAATTGACTATGAATTTAAAATCTAGCTTCGCAAAACCAATTTTTTCTTTAATTTTTTATTTTAAAAATAAAAATTTGAACTCCATTATTTTAAAATTATTTTGTTCTCCCATCACAATTCATATCGCAACAGTTTTGATAACCAATTAAAATTTAATAAAAGTATAGGTACCTATAAATTAATTAAATATTTTTATCATTTAATAATATGTGAATATATTTTGAGACAATTAAAAATTTATGGTAAATAATAGGTAATTAAAATTTGAATAATTACATAGTGTATTTAAGTGTTAATTACATCAACATTTAATCCTTTTATAAATATTTTGATGAGCTTGTAAGTAGAAAATAAAAATTAAAAAATATATTATATTAAAATGAAAAAAATATAAGAATGCATTAATATTTTTAGTATATTTAGATGTAATTTTAAAAAAAATTTATTTAAAAGTTAATTAAGATAATTTTTTATAATATTATCTATTACTAACTAAAACACAAACATTGTCGTAGCTATGTGTTCACATTTTTTATTTAATTATGCAATTTGATATAGTATATAATATTTATATAATTAGTTGCATTATTTCAACTTGGATTATAGTAGTATATAAAATAACTTGCACCATATATACAAAAACAAATAATATAAGTTAAAAAATATTAAATTCTACATAATTGTAAAATATACAAAAAAAAACTGCTAATTATATACTATTATCATGACTCTAGAGTCATAAAATTTTCTTTAATCGAAAGATCAAATAATGATTGCAATTTAAGACAAGCTCAAACTTTCCTGTAAATTTAGAAACAAAGTATTATTTATAGTTATTAACCTAAAGATAAAAAAGAAAGAGATACTAAATAATAAAAAGAATTTCAGATGATATTACATTTCAAAAATTCTTCTTATTTATTTGTAAAACATGTTGTATATGACATATTTAATTATATATAATTTTTTAGTGATATAATAATTAATTAAATAACTTATTATATGAATATATTTTCCATTTATGAAATATGCTAATATATAGTCCTAGACACTTATTATTACATCTTCAAACACCCTAGTATTAACACTAAATTGAAAGCTTGGTGTCCAATTAAATTGTAGCAAAAATTTATCCAGAAATAATAATTGATCATATTTGATACCAAATATGGAGTGATATATTTAAGTTAGAAACATACCTGTATCATATTTCCTCATTGAAGTGGATAAGACTCTTCCGTATCACTTTTATTACAAATTGATCGATTATAAAGTTAGCAATCTGTATGTTATCTCACATCTATCCTTTATGGATAAGTTAGCAATTACAATCGATTATAAAGAAATTTAATATTCAAATACAATCAATTATAAACCCCTATAATATAGGTATGTTTCATATTTTTGCTTACAATTTAATAGTTATAATATTAAATTGAATGTTCCATTTCACAGTATAATAGTCACATTCTACTATGAGGTGAAATTATTATAAAATATTGGGACCAAAACTTGAGTTTATTATTAAAGTAAAAAATTACGTGCATCATATTACTCAAATAGTGACTTTATTATCTTAGGAGAGTATTTGATTTGCCATTTCAATTACTTGAAAGCTGAAATGGTTTTTGGTTTGTATAGTAAAAATTTAGGAGTTTTTGAATGACTATTAGTTTTTTTTTAAAAAGCTATTCCAAGCAGTTTTTCTAAAAAATCTACTATTTTCAACTACTAGCTGATTTTATTTTTACATGGTTACCCTTCAGTAATTAATGCGTTCTCTCCTATTAATTCTCTCTCATCACATTATATATCTTTTCTCCTTCATTAATATATTATAATAATTTATAATATAAATGTATAATGATAGAAAATTATAATTTAAACATGCAATTTAAAATTTATATATTTAATTATACAAGTACAATTTAAATATCAATTATAGTAATTTATTATTTAAATATGTAATTACATAAATTTATAATTTAAATATATAATTATAATAATTTATAATTTAAATATGTAATTAATTTATATTATTAAAACATGTTATAATTATTTTATATATCTCATTGTTGATCTAATGATTAATGATGTCCTTATTTTTCATTTTCCAACTTTTAGCTAGTTGATCAACTAATTTTACTAAACACTTACAACTAGCTTTTCAGCTTTCAATTGACTTTTTAGCTTTCAGTCAGTTTTTCAGCTTTCAGCTAGTTTCTCGAAACACACCATAGATACTTTTGCAAAAATCAATTAAAGATCATTAGTAGAAGGTGCACATTAAGTGATATTCTGTTATATTAATCCCAATTTTATTATTAAATAAATAAATAAATTATTTAATAATATTTATTACCAATTCCAATTTTTAAGAGTGACACTTTACTATGAACTTATTCAATAATAGAAAATGTCACTCAATATTGTATTTTCTTTAAGAATTTAATTAGTATGCGTTGAATATTAGATTTACGTTTATTCAAAACTTTTTATTTATATGATTTTTAAAATATTAATAGACAAAATTAACAAACTTACATAATAAAAAATTGTAATTAAAGATAAGTATATTTGCGCTCACAATATACAATTATATTTTTCTCAGTAATACATTGATATAGAATGTTATTCCACTAAACATCATAGCTTCCTATGTTTTTGCTAACAATTCCTATTTGATGTTTGCATAATAGAAATCTAATATAGAAGTTACCAGCGGAAACACATGCTCGTGTATTTGTGTTACTATTTCTCCATCACATTTTTATTAATATATTTAAAAATGCATGTTCAAACATGTAATTTGTAATACTAATATGGAAAAAAAGAGATACACTATCTTGCACATTCTTCTGAGTAAAATAAAAGTAGTTTATGTATTCACATTAAATATGTCAATTACTAATATTTTTTTCAAATTTACCCATATTTTATCTTTTTATTGAATTAATGTGTGGAGAAGGAAAAATAGTTTTAATTTCATTATACTATCCTTGTTAGGTCTTTTTTAAACAAAAAATACTATTACACTAATCCCGTTAGGGTCTAAAAGTAATGTAAGAAAAATGAAGGGTAATAAAAGTAATAAAAACATACCTTAGAGAAGTTTGTGTAATTTACTTATAGAATTAATACATCTAAAAATCAAGAAAAGATTTTATAAAAAAAATGGGGTTACTTGAAAATGATTTTATAATTAGGAATAGAAAGAATATTTTGTAATTAATAACCACTAAAAAATGATAATACCAGGTATTTTTGTATTTCAACTTTGTCCTGAATTGCAATGATTGTTTGATCTCCTAATTAAAGAAGATTTGATGAATTCAGATTCATGATAATAGTACATAATTAGCATATGCATTTTATTTTTGTATATTTTACAATTATATGAAATTTAGTATTTTTCAACTTATATTATTTGTTTTTTTATATATATTGTATAATAATTTTAATTAATGTTTATAATATTTTTAATTTGGTATGTTTTATAATAGATTATTTTAAAGAAAGATAACATATTTACCAAATAAGTGAAATCTGACAACGAAAAAAGGTCTAACCATGGATAGAAGTATTCTGAAATCTACTTAAGAGAGAATAATGTCTTTAACCAGAAACCAAAAAGTATTGTATAATTATTGATTCCTCTTCCAAATTCATCTATATGTGTCCACAAAGAAAATATGCATAGAAGAGTAGGCAAATTCATATGAAAAAATTCATCGATAGAAACATGTCTAGACTTAAAAATTCAAATTTAAATGTAAGCATTCACAAAGCTACTGATTATCCGATGGTGTCTCTTAAGAAACCAAGGAACAGAAGACGTGAATTAAACTTGTTGACGTATAGGTAAAAGAAGAATGAGCCTTAGCCTGTTACCGGAGAAGGAAAAGGAGGTGTAGGAAGAAATGGGCTTCAGTGATTTGGAAATTAAAATAGGGCAACAGGACGCCATACATGAGCCAAGGAGATGCGGCCATCACAAAAGCAGCGAATGGTAGTGAAACACTTGTCATAACTGAACCACATTCATCCACATCGAACCATTTCGGAGGAGGAGCACACTACCTCAACATAGGTATGGAATGCGTTAAAAGAATTCGGTGTAGTTGGGTATAGAGTCTCCACCGTATAGACACTTGAGTTTCAACGTAACAACTAAAAATAATTTAAAAATTAAAGGAGTTGTTATTAATATTTATTAAGAAAAATATTATAAAAAATAATGGTTGATGAAATCAAATTTTGAATTCCAGAGTCGATTGTGGTTAAAGAATGTAATGTATTAGTACCTTACCACTTTTGTTATAAAGAGAATTTACCTCTAATTAATTAAGTAAATTACTTATCTTTTAAGATATTTATCTTATCTAAAAATAACTAACAAAATAAAAATACTTTATCATGATCATTATTATTATTAAAAAAAATCTTGCTTGTTAAAAATTTTGTTATTTTATTATTGTTGTTGTTATTATTATTATTATTATTATTATTATTATTATTATTATTATTATTATTATTATTTATTTTTATTATTATTATTATTATTATTATTATTATTATTATTATTATTATTATTATACGTAACAATATTTTAATATTATATTTTATAAAAAAGGTTATTATTATTATTTATTTATTTAGCTTGACAAGAGTGGTTCTCTGCTCCTACATGTGTCTTTGGGTATAATGGAGAATCAAAGTTTACGTAGTTCTTTTTAGTATATGTGTGTTGATATATTTTATTTTTAATTTTACTCTATTAAACTTAGGATTTTTGAATTGTCACAACTTATATGTCTTAAAATTTAAAATTAACAAGGGTGTACATCCAAACCAATCTATTGGAACATTTTTATATTTTTATATTATTTTTGTTTTTTCTTAAATATAATTTCAACTAGTAATTTATTTTTAGATATGAGATTTAAGACAAAAAGTTGTGACAACTTATGCCTTAAAATCACAAAATTAAAAAGATGTTACATCTAATTAATCATTTTATTTCTATCACTACTAGAAAATAGGGTTTTTACAATGGGTATTTAAGGTTTATTACTACATTTTTAAAAGTGTTGTAACTAGCTATGTTTTAAAACACTTTTAGCAAAAGCAGTAACTTATCCATTCATAGCCTTGATTCCTAAGGTAGGGTGTTTGCAGAACCTTTCTTAGTATCAACCCATTTCCCTTATCTCAAGTTTGCAAACAATAATCTAAATTTTTTTTTTGTGAGGTTGAGGAGAGTTTTAGGGGGAGGGGGAAGGGGGGGGAGTTCATTTTTTAGTGTCAAACAACCTTGTTACCTAGTAGATCCACATTAGATGGAGTATTGGTTATTAACGAGGTCATTGACTAGGCTAATAGGCTTAAAAAATCTTGCTTCTTATTTAAGGTGGATTTTGAAAAAGCTTATGACTCGGTCAATTGGCACTTTTTGGATTATACATTTTGCAGTTGGGGTTCAATCAAATGGAGAATGTGGATCAAAAGTTTAATTACTAACAACGATGTATCAATTCTTGTAATGGAAGTCCATCAACAAAATTTCAATCTGGAAAGGGAATATAACAGCAGGGGACCCAATATCACTTTTCTTATATTTGGTGGTAGCAGAAGGACTAACTAGAATGTACAAATCATCAATTCAATTGGAAGATTACAAAGAAATCAACGTAGAAGATAAAGCAAAGTTTTCACTGTTACAATATGCTGACGATGCAATTTTGATGGGGGGAAGTGAACCTTCAAATAGTGTGGAGGCTAAAGGTAATTTTAAGAGTTTTTGAATTGGTGTCTGACTTTAAAGTCAACTTTCATAAGAGTAATTTCTATGGATTAAATGTTGGTTCCTCTTCTCACATGCGGTCTGGTGTTGTTTGAATTTGTACCACCTTTTAGATTCTTGGGGTGTTCCGATAGGGGTTAATCCTAGGAAGCTAGCATTTGGGAGTCAGTTGTAGATCATTTTAAGAAAAGGTTGGCAGAATGGAAGGCAAAGAAGATGTCATTTGGTGGTTGATTGATAATGTTAAATTAAGTTTTAACGAGTTTGCCATTGTATTTTTCTCTTTCTACAAGTCTCCAAAGAAAGTGCTTAAAACCTTAACTAGATTGCAAAGAAACTTCTTGTGGGGATGTGATACTGATGAGAGAATAATTGCATGGGCAAGGTGGGAAACGTGCATGCTTATCGAAGTATAAAGAGGAGGGGTCTAGGAGTAAAGTGTTTGTCTAAATTTAACTTAAGTTTGTTGGCAAAATGGAGATGAAGATTTTTTACTGATAAAAAGGTTATTTGGTACTCCTTATTAAGAAGTAGATATGACTTTTTTCAAAATATTGCTTTTGAAGGATCAATGTGGGCCAAATGCTCCATTTGGTGGAGGGATGTTTGGAAATTTGTTAATGCAAAGGCAAGTTAGTCAGGATGGTTTTCAAATAACATAAGAAGGAAGATTGGAGATGGGAGTGAAACTCTATTTTGGTTACCTAACTGGTTAGGAGAAGCTCCACTAAATAAAAATTTTCCAAGATTGTATGCTTTGGCTCTAATGAAGTATGAAATAGTTCAAGATATTAGAGCATGTACATCGGAGGCTCCAAGATGGACATGATCTTGGCGTAGAGAGTTGTTCGTGTGGGAGGAAGAAGTTTTACAATATATCACTGGAAACATATATTACTGCAGAATGTACAATATGATGAGCAAACAAGTGATAAGTGGAAGTGGATTTCAAATGTCAATGCATAGTATATGTTTACAATAATAGAGCGAAACAATTTCAGATTCCCAGATCTTTAAGTAGCTTTGGAAGAACAAATTGCCTTCCAAAGTAAGTACTTTCTCTTGGAAGTTACTTCTCAACAATATTCTGACTATAGTCAATTTGATGAAGAGAGATATACATTTCCACCCTAACATGTAGAATTATGTCTTGTAGAGACCATATTGAAGAAAATAAGCATCTTTTCCTCTCTTGTAATTTTTCTCAAGCATTGTGGTATAGGGTTATGAATTGGATTGGTATCTCATCATCCTTACGTGATGACTTTAAACAATTGTTTAGTTTGGTTGGTTCTTGGGTGATGAGTATTTGAGTCTCTAAATGTTTTGTTTTTAATTCAGATTACATCTTAGAATGGGTTATTGTATAAATTTGGGTTTATGAGGGAGTGCACTTTCTCAAATTGGTGGTCACATCTCCTTTGGTGTTTAAAGATTATGCAGTCTAAGTATAAGATTGGGTGATTCTAATGTAAATAGGGGAATTACTGTTTTGGACAGATTTATTAGGTAGGTAAATTAGAGGAACTGGAGTGGTGATAAATTTTTTTGTTGTATAAAGAACATAAAACTACTTGTTTCGTGACTTTATATATATATACCAGAAACCCACGGATCTGATAACTAGGAGAGAATAGGAAATATGCTATGCATGCAACAGATAAACCGGATTTACGCGGCAGTAGTCCGTACAAGACCGGGTATCAAGAGCTCGGGGCGGTAGAACCTGCCAGTTAGAGCTCAGGTTTTCACAAATACGAGTGAAGATGCAGCAGATATAATACAAAAGAGTTGTATTGATTAAAGAGAGAGAATTACAAGAATAAGAGGGAGGAGAGAGAGAGACTCTGGATTCCCAGTCGAGCTCCCTTACAACTGAACCCTCGATTACAATTTATAGAAATTGAAAAGTTACTATTACAACAGTGAATTTAACTATTACAACAGTAAGTCGATTTACTGCTACAGTGAACAGTGTACAGTGTACAGTGACTGGCGGCTCCGCTACAGTGAACAGTGATTGAACAGTAACCTTTCGCAAAATGCCTGCGAGTATTGGAGTCAGTCTTCGTCAGACTCTTCGATCTGGTAAAATGAACCGGAGGAAGAGGATGCAGACGAACTGGCTTCTTTCTTGGTCTTTCCTTTAGACGAACTGGCTTCTGAGTCAGTCGAAAGGAGATTCAATATCTGATGAAGATTCTTGGCCAAGGCTTCATCATGTGTTGATGCTGCAAGGGCAGCTGCAATCTTGGCTTTGCGGTTAAGAAACTGGCAGGTCTCTGGGTCTGCCGATTTGAGGCTTTTGGGGTTCTTCTGGAACCATAAAGCCACTCCTTGAGAATTGGCGTGGGAGGCATTGAACTGATCCCACCATTTGACTGAAGCTTGTTTTCCTAATATTGGAAGGAGCTTCGGATTTGTGGAGTTCTTCTGGTACTGATGTTGCCAGGCGAATATCCAAGCCAGGGAGAAAATTGAAAAGAATCGAAGAGATGGGTGGAATGGATTATTTCCTTCTTCAATTCTTGTTTTAAACTGATTAAATCCTGCCTTGATATCTTCAAGAAGGATAGATTGAATTGGTCAGAAAAAATCCCACCATTCAGCGAACCACTGGGGGAAGAAATATCGAACATTTTTCTTGAAATATATCAGCCACGAGTGCCGATGTTTTTTGTTTTGAAACCAAAATACATTGGTCCAGGCATGGATATAATCCCAGTAAGTATAACCGATTGGGTCAAAAGGCTGGGAAAATTTCCTTACTTGGTTTGGTTTCTGTTCAAAATCTTTAAAAGTTAAAACTTTTAAAATTTGAAGAGTAGAATGTGTGATAACATTGTTATCGTTTTTATCAAAATTGTGTTTAATAGAAACAGATTTTGAATCCACCAAAATAAACTCGTAAAATTTCCTAGTCTTATTGAGACTAAGAGGTTTAAACAAAAACGTTGGTGGAAAGATTTTTGCACAAATCTTGTTTGGGTTGGAATCCCAGAATTCGGGTTCCATTTGGATTGTTGGATAAAATCTTCCTTCTTTTGGTAGATAGGAAGAAGACTGTTTTTGATTAATTGGTTGAGGTTGCTCCACCAATTCTTTTGGCTGCAAGGTTAGCTTTGATTGGGTTATTTCTGAAATAATTGATTTCAGGTTCTGATTCCAGAAGGGATCATCAGATTCTTCTGAAAAGATTTATTTTCATGATTTTGAAGGAAGATTGGTCAACCCACAGTCTTGAAGGGCTTGAAGGGTTGGAAGGGCCATCGCATAGTCGGATGGCTTGGTTACTATGGTAGTAGACCCTTTGGTTGGTGCGGGGTAGATGACCCGACTTTGGTAACAGCTAGCTGAGTAGATGACTCAGATTTGATGATAGCTTGCTGAGTCGATGACTCAGCCTGGGTCGATGACCCCTGATGTCCAGTCTGCAAGGAGACCTGGCTAGAATGATTATCCTTTACTGAGGATGATTTCTGGGCCTGGGATGAGTCCCGGGCTGATCTTCCGCAGCCTCTTGAGGAGGCGACTTTCACCCGTAATTTTGGAGGTGTCATTTCACATGTGTCCGACCCTGAAGAAATTCACGAGTCAGATAGTCAGGAAGAGTGTTTGAAGTACCTTTGATGTATTCTATCTCAAAATAAAAAATACTTAAGATTGCTTGCCAACGGGCAAAAATTTGTTTTGATGCAAGATTTTTTACATCTTTTTGCAAAATTTCTTTGGCTGACTTACAATCAACCCGAACTAAAAATTTTTTATTTAATAAATCAAATTGAAATTTTGAAATACACAGGACAATAGCCAAAACTTCTTTCTTAATAGTAGAATAGTTTTGTTGGGCTTTGTTCTAGTGTTTTGATGTAAATGCAATGCAATTTTCTGTATGATGCATGCGTTGTTTGAGAATACCACCATAACCTATATCAGAGGCGTCGGTTTCTACAATCTTAAAGAGATTGGGATTTGGTAGATACAGACAGGGTAATACTTTGACCTGCTGCTTAATTTGTTTGACTAAATTGGTGTGGATATCAGTCCACGGCGGGGGAGACTTTTTGAGTCTGTCATGTAGAGGTTTTGAAATGTTACTGAGCTGAGGAAAAAAGTCAGCAACATAGTTGAGACAACCCAAAAATCTTTGAAGTTGTGTTTTCTCTATAATCTGATTGGGGAATTTGTCGGCAAACTCGATGACACGAAAAATTGGTTTGATTGTTCCCTGAAAGATGTAATGGCCAAGGAATTTGATTCTAGTCTGAAATAGACAGATTTTAGTTTTAGAAATGGCTAGGCCGTTTCGTTTGATTACTTTGAAAAAGATTTCAAGATGTTTAAAGTGTTGATCCACAGATTGGGAAAAGATAAGAACATCATCGATATAGACAATGCAGAAATTGGAATATTGATTGAATATGTCATTCATTATGTTTTGGAACTCCGAAGGAGCGTTTTTAAGACCAAAGGGCATTACGTTCCATTCGTATTGCCCAAAGGGAACAGTGAAGGCCGTCTTGTAGCGATCACTGGGATTGATTTGGATTTGCCAAAATCCAGATTTCATATCGAATTTAGAAAAGATTTTTGCCGAATGAAGATGGGAGAGTAAATCTTTCTTGTTTGGAATTGGATATCTGATCCATTGAAGAGCTTGATTAAGAGGTTTATAATTAATGACTAGCCTGGGAGCACCTCGCTCAATTTCAGAGGCCTTGTTGACATAGAAAGTAGCGCAAGACCATGGACTCTTGCTCTTTCTGATTAATCCTTTGGACAAAAGGTCCTTGATTTCATTTTGACAATGAGTGACAAGATCATGACTCATTTGGATTGGCCGAGCTTTGGTCGGGATTTGTCTATCTGTGAAATCCTTTTCGTAAGGAAGATTAACCATGTGTTTATCCTATCCCAAAAAGCATTAGGAAGGTCAGAACAGATGGTAGATTGAAAACGATCAGAAAGACTCTTGATACGTTTTTTGACATGAGGGAGAAAAAGTTGACTCTCGATCTGCTTGAAGGAAATTTCTTCTTTAAGAAAGTTAATCTGATTAAGTTTTCGATCAACTTGATTAATATTCCTATGGACAAGTTTGTCTAGGAATTGAAATAAGATTGTTTTTCCCAAATGCTGGGTGGTTATACCTTCACCGGAAATTTGAATAGGGAAGATAGTCTTGATGAATGGCGACCCTAAGATGACATCATTCTTAAGGTTTTTGATCAGAAGAAATGGAGTTTCTACCTGAAGATTATCCTTTTGGATGATTGCCGAAGGAAGCTTATACTGGATTTCTAGTTTTGATCCACTAGCAATCCTAAGCCTTTCGGAAGTTTTGTGGAAGTATTTGGTCGGAATAAGTCCTTCCAAAATACAATTTGAATCTCCTCCGGTATCAAATAGAGCGATAGTTTTCAGGACAAAATCATCTACGATAATGGTAACATCAATATAAAACTTTTGAATGCTATACTGATTGATGAGGTTGTTGAAGAGGGTATCTTCGTTTGATGAATTATGATCAGACTCATAATCCTGATTACAGTTTTCATGGTTATCTGGAACCATGTTATCAGATAAAGCTGCAGTTATTTGAGATATGATAGTTGGTGCAACTGTGATTGAGTTTTGAGTTCTCGGACCTCGGATTTGAGAGAACGAATTTCAGCCTGGAGGTCCTGAATAGTGACTGGCTTGGCTGAAGATTTTTCCAGTCGTTTAAGAGTTTGAGTAAGATCAAACTTATTATTTACAAACCTATTATCAGAACGCGTAGGTTTGGGTTTGGAAAGGATTGCCTTTAATTTCTCAAGATACTTTTTTCTTTCCTGAGGGTCTTGAATGGATTCTAGAGCATCAAGCAATAGGTTTTGCTCATCATTGTGAATGACATTGATGAGGGGAGATTCAGAACTTTCGCTACTAGAGGAGGAAAGATCATCGTCAGCTTGGATGTCGTCAGAAGAGATTTTTACATTTTCTTCTTCTTGTTCTGAGGAATTATCAGAAGAATTTATCAAAAGATTACTAAGTTGATCATGGATAATAGGATCAAGATTAAGTTCACGAATCTTAGAGGAGACTCGACAAAATCTTGCTAAGTGACCTTTACGGCCACACTTATAACATGTTCTAGTTTCTCTAGAAAGATTGGGAGGATTAGTGTTTTGCTTACGAAGATTAGGATTAGGAGGCCTACCATGTTTGATATTAGACTGGCGAGTCTTAAACCTATAGACTCTGCGTTTGGGTTTATTCAACTGTTGCTGAGAATGTTTTTTATGGGTAGTCTTTCCCGGATTTTTGGAACAAGGAAGACCGAATTGTTGGCAGAAATTTCCCAAGTCTCTGCGATTCTGAGCCTTTTCTCTGGCTAATTGCTTTTGAATGTTGTCGTCCTGACAGATTTTGAGAGCGACCTTTTGAACATAAGCTATGATATTACCATAACTTAACTGATCATAAGGGATTTCTCCGTTAAACTGGGAACGGATTTTTTCCCTAACTTTGTCTCCTAAGGATTTTGGGAGTCCAGCTAGGAAGGTTTCTTTCCAAAAAGGTTGGTGACAGTCATCTCTAGTGTAGACTCGAGTAAGGAAGGTGTCCCTATACCACCTAAAATTACCTAAGGTCTTACACTTAAGAGTAGATAGGAGATCTCCAGAATGATCTTTGTAGATGGAAGGATCTCCGATAAAATGTTTGACAATGGCCATAATTAATGTATTAACGGCGTCGGGAATAGGCTTCCCTTTGTCAGTAAAGACGTTTCCTTCAGCGTCCGTTTTGACTGCCGTAAAGATTTCATGTTTCTGAGTGTCGGAAACATAATTATCCCACCAGCCTTTGAGTAGACCAGAAAAGCCAGCGGTCAAGATTTCTACTATAGTCTCATCAGTGCTATCTAAAGCAGTCTGATATGCAGTGGAGACCATAGTCATATGTTGAAGAGTATTAAGGATGTTATACTCAGTTTGACCATCTATGTTCCATTCATAGATTTGATTGGCATTGAATGATCGAAGACTTTGATCATTCTTTTCCTCAAGGAGAAGATCAGGAGCAGTGACTCGATTGTAGTAGAGTTTAGAAGGCTGCTTCCAGTTTAGAGCCTTACTAATAATAGGATTGATTTGAGGAATAAACTTACTGCTAGATGCAGCATCCTCAGACTCGGAACCTATGGAAGAAGTTCCTAATTTGTTAATCCTAAGAGATTGGTCTTTTTGGGAGACACTCCTAGTGATTGGTCCTAGCTTAACAGATCCTACCTGTGAAGAACTAGGGGTATCAGGAATAACTACAGAGTTATTTGGATTGGATTTTCCTAAGGCTTTAGTCCAATTCTGATGAATAAGCCTAAATTTATTTCTAGTCTCGGTAGTTAGACTAAAAGGTTTAAACAATTGTTTGGAAATGGAAGAAGTCTCATCGTCTTTGGTTCCTGAAGATGAGGTTTTTCCTACAAGGTTTTCTCCTAAAACTTGGAGGTACTTATTGGTATAATTGTTTTGTTCCATAAGGGCTTTAATATCTTGGGCTCCTATGGTTTCATCTGATTTGTACTTAAAGGGCGAAGCTAAATACTTATCCTTTAAGTCTGGAATGAAATAACTGTTAGACGGAGGTAGGTCGGACTTAATGAGTTGACCATTCTTACGGTGCCAGACAGTTAAGGTATTGATAGAGAGATCTTCTGTAATTGTAATTATCCAAGGAGGATAGATTTTGTTCCTATGAAGGTAGACATTTAACCAATCAAAGAAACAAACATGAGTTTGGACTTGATTAAGAAATTCATAAAAGGAATCGATGATTTTTTACCTATGGTCACCCTTAAACTTGCTAAGAAACCATTTCCTCTGAGAGGTCCAAGTCTCAGAGTAGAATTCCTTACGAAGGGTTGGTTTGTCTATGGTGTAACTATTCATAGTTGACCATACTGCATTTCAGATTGTGTAGGAGAATGTATTTCTGAAGAAATGTCTTCCTCAGTCCTACTGTAGATATTTCTAGGGATAGAAGATGAGTTATCTAACCCTTGAAGATTGATTTCTGGAGTAATAATTCTGGGAATTGAACTCCGATTTGATTGGGAAGCTATAGAAAAAGATCTTCTGGCACTAGTATATGCCGATCTAGAAGCTTCGGATCTTGAAGAGAAAGAATTTCTCCGATCAAAGATGATTTCTACCTTACCAGCCTCAGATTGTCTAATTTCTTGGAATTCAGGGGTTTGACGAGGAAGGGTTGGTGTAGCTTTTTCGAGTTGCCAAGAGGTTGGTAACTCTACCTCATCCCATTTGATGAGTTTGGGAACAGCAACATTTGCCCTAGTCATATCTGTGACAAACAAAGTTGTTTCCCGATCGTTGGTTTTAAGGAGAACTCTTGAGTTACAAGTGTTCATAACCTTATATTGGATTCGATAGAGAAGAGCTGCAGGGATAGAACCTTCTTTCATGTTTAACCCATGCAGACGAATGTTTAGAAACAATGAATCTAAGACATTTCTATCTAAAAGACTCACCGTTTTATTTGGAAAACAATTGAAATAAATAGGACCATGTCCTAGACTGGTTTCTACGGTTCCTATGAGGGAATCGTGAAAGTCATTGTGCCTAATATCGCGAAGGCACATGAGGATTGAGGCATTAAGACCTTCCCTTACAAGGGGCTTGACAGCTACTTGAACACATCCTATGTGGAGGTATTTGTACTTCCTAGAATGTTCAGCTATCGATTGTTTGGTAAGAAGATGGAATTCCTCACCAGCTTGGGGATCCAAAGGGATATTATTTTCTCCAGTCCTAATTATGTAGTCAGAACTACGGACATGTTTGGATTCATCAGGAATATAGAGTTCATCCTGAGGGATTTTAGGGATTTCCCAATTATCGATGGCTTGATTGATATCCTCAAAGCAGACTTCTTCTTCGAAGATGTTATTTTTGGGAGGTATTTCCTCAACCGATTGATTTTGCTCAATGAGCAGATTGGTGGTAGAAGGAGAAGAGGATGAAGAAGATTTAACAGAAAAGCGACGAGAGAGGGAGCGAAGAAAAGAACTCATGATTATAACTCTTCCAGTATCATCACCTTCATCTGGTTCTATAAGAAACTATTATTCTGGATCTAAATCTAAGTTTAACACAAAATTATCATCCAAAGGTATTCCAGTTTCCAGGTTACAGACAAAACTTTTTTTTTTAATACAAAAGATAAACTTACCGAATTACAAAATTTACAGAACATTATCTCTTTCAGAATTACTTCATCAATGAAATAACCATCCATGGTAGAGACATCCGACAAAGGCACATAGGCAACATGGACTTACCTCCTCCCTCGAGCCTTACTGCCAATCCAGCCCCAGGCCAAACCGTTGACACCATGAACCATTACTCAATGAAGTCAGAAAACGAAAGAGATAGATAAAAACAGAAATATACAACAGAAAGAGAAATAAAAACTAAAACGGAAAAGAGCTGGGTTTACAAGGCGGTAATCCGCGCAGTACCAGTTATCTGCGTCACACCTCATGAGTTTTTCAACCCGACAAGGCTTACAAAACCGCAGTTTTCGAAAATCAAGGGCAAGTACCCAGGTTTTCAGAAGAAAGAACAACAGATTAAGAGTCTGCATCCCCAAAACAGAATAGCATTAAATCATAATTTGAATGATAAAGTAAACTTAGATCCAGAAAAATTAAATTATATATATATATATATATATATATATATATATATATATAATTTTGTATGCTTTGAAAAAGAATTCTAAAAAGAATGAATTAATTGGAGATGAAAGGGAGAAACTAACAATGTGGAAAAGAGGACATTTATTTTTTATTAATTTAAATATTATTAGGCATAATGGTTAAAAAAATAAATAACATCAAATAAAAATATTCCCTTTACATAATTGTATAAATATTTATAATTTTGTAAAATAATGCTTTTACTTTTTCTTTGGCACAAGGCATTGTAAATTACTTCTTGTTCTTTTTTTTTTGTCTTTTTAGCTTTTTATGTGAAAACAATAGTATTTTTATTATAATAAGATGATGGTGAGATTTTTTGTTTAAAAAAAAAACATTTCTCTTTTTATTCTCTTTTATGTTTATGAGAATAAAAGATGTGAATTACTTAGGTATAGGTTTCGTAAATTATCTGTTCATCTATTGGAATCACAAATAATAAAAAAAAATCCGTTCATCTATTGGCGCGTGTCAAGTCGAATAACAAATTTCACAAATCTTCTATAAAAACTTGCTAAACTATGAAAACTTCTAATATCTCCAACACTTTTTGGGGTAGGCCAATCCTGGATAGTCTTGATTTTCTCGGGGTCAACTTTCACTCCTTCTTTTCCAACTATGAAACCTAAGAAATTTACATTTTCCTTGTAAAAAGTACATTTCTCCAAGTTGGCATAGAGGTGGTTGTCCCTAAGAATCTTTAAAACCTCACTTAGATGCCCAAGATGCTCATCTAAGGACTTGCTATAGATCAAGATGTCATCAAAATATACGACCACAAACTTTCCTATGCAATTCCTAAGTACAGGATTCATTAGATGCATGAAAGTGCTAGGGTGGTGAGACCAAATGGCATAACTAACCACTCATACAAACCAAACTTGGTCTTAAAAGCGGTTTTCCACTCATCACCCTTTTTAATCCTTATTTGGTGATAACCACTCTTAAGATCAATCTTCGAAAATATAATGGCCCCATGTAACTCATCCAACATGTCATCTAGCATAGGGATTGGGTGCCTATACTTTATGGTGATGTTACTAATAGCTCTACAATCAGTACACATCCTCCATTTTCCATCTTTCTTAGGCACTAAAAGAACAGGAACAACACAAGGGCTAAGGCTCTTTAGAACCAACCCTTCTTCAACAAATCTTGAACTTGAGTTTCTACTTCTTTGGTCTCTTGGGGGTTAGTCCTATAGGCGGGCCTATTTGGAAGGCTTGCCCCCGGGATGAGGTCAATTTGATGTTCTATCCCTCTTAAAGGTGGAAGTCCACTTGGAACCTCTTGAGGAAATACATCATCAAATTCTTTTAAAAGATTGTGGACCTCTTGAGGTAGAGACTCAAGTTCATGAGTAGTGGCAATAAGTATCTCTTTGAAATGTAGAAGGTATAAGGGTTGTTCAAGCAAGATTGTTTTCTTGATATCATTCTTAAGTGATAAATGACTCTTGTGAACAACATCTTTAGAGGAGACACCTTCCTCTAAAATTAATACCTTTTCTTCCTTTACTTTGGCCTTAGAAAGACTCTTTTTATCTTTTTTTTCTTTTTGTTTTCTTTCTTTTTGGTCTTCTTCTCTCCTAGCTTTCATTTTAAGTTGGTCCTCACACACTTGGGAAGGTGTTAGAGGCCATAACACAAATTTCTTGCCTAAGTGTTGGAAACTTATTTTATTGGTAAGACCATCATGCATGGTTTTCTTATCAAATTGCCAAGGCCTTCCAAGCAACACATGACTAGCTTCCAAAGGCACAACATCACATAAAACTTCATCTTTGTATTTGCCAATAGAAATTGGTACAAGTGCTTGTTGGTTAACCATAATACCTCCATCCTCATGAATCCATTGCAATTGATAAAGTCTAGGATGTGGTTTTGTGAATAAGGCTAGCTTTTCAACCAATCTAGTACTACAACAATTACAACTAGATCCACTATCCACAATGAGAGAACAAGTGCTTTCTAAAATTTTGCATCTTGTATGAAGCAAGTTCTATCTTTGTGATTGGTTAATCTCACTAGTTTGGTTGTTAAGAAGCCTCATTACCATAAGTAAGTCTCCATCTCAAGGTAAGGTCTCTTCCATGGAATCCATGGCTTCATCTTCACTACTTGAAGTAGAAGAAGAAGAAGTAGCTTCATCAAGGCTACTATAGTGATCTTTGCCTCTTAAAATCATTGTTTTCTTTGTGGGGCATTGAGAAGCGATGTGACCCCTTCCAAGACACTTAAAGCACTTGATGTCACTTGACTTAGACTCATTAGAATGTACTTTAGAAGAATATGCTTTTTCTTTTTCTTTATCTTTTTCTTTTTCATCTTCTTTGGAGAGAGGTTTGGAAGAGGGACCCTCCTTCTTAAAATTCTTGGAATAAGATGGAGTGAAGTCTTTCTTGAAACTTTTTTTTTTAAGTTGGTGCTCCACTCTGGAACAAAGTTGAACAAGTTCATTAAAATCTCTATATGGAAAAAGTTCAACTTTGTCTCTTATTTCAAGATTAAGGCCACTTTGGAACCTTGAGATGGTGGTCCTCTCTTCTTCCCTTATACCTGCCCTCATCATGAGTAACTCCATTTGTTGCCTATATTCTTCCACACTTAATGACCCTTGTTTCAACCTTTGAAGCTTATCCATAAGCTCACGGTCATAGTATGGAGGAATATGCCTCCTTCTCAAGGCACTACGGAGTTCATTCCAATATTGAATTGGGGGCTCCTGATTCACTCTCTTTTCTTATTCTAAAGAATTCCACCAATACATGGCATGCCCTTGGAAGCTAAGGGTTGCCAAAGAAACCTTCCTCTCTTCACTTACCCTATGGCAAGAAAAAAGTTGTTCAACCTTCATTTCCCAATCCAAATATGCATCAACATTGTCCTTTCCAAAAAATGAAGGAAGGTTGACATTAGGTTCCTTATTAAAGGATTCTCTTTGCTTATGTGTTCTTGGGGGCCTTTGATAATAATCATTATTGTGATGACTACTATAAAGGCTAACACTTGGGGTTTTGGTATGATGATGATCACTATCCTCACTTTCACTCATAGAAACCCTTACTCCTTTTCCTTTCTATATTTTATTCAAATTCGTACTGCTCACTCGCTCATAGACTCATCCATTTCATACCATTTAACTTATTGTTTCAATACTCAAGATCTTTTGTTTTCTCACATTCTTACTTTCCTTTACATTATTTCATTATAATTGTGTTTTTATGATTTAAAAATTAGATGTAGATTCTTTTTTATATTCATTTTCTAAATTTTTATTTCTAATTATGTTTTTTAAGAAACTTAAAAGTTATGAAATTTATTAATGATTTCCAATGAATTACTGTTTTATGAATTATATATGATTGCATTTTTAATTAATTTCAATTATAATTATATTTAGTTCAAAATAACCACCATTTTAATTCTTGCATAACCACCAATTGATAAATATTTTGTTTAATTTGTTTGATAGTAATTATTATATGAGGTTATATTGTAACTTTTGGTGACGATATTAACTAACAACCATAGGCAAGTACCTCATCTATAAATTTAGTTGTTCCTATATTCTTCCCCTACAATTTCTCATTTTATAGTTTTTTCTTTTCATCAGATTTTATTTTTTATTTTCATTTTTATTTTGTAGAAGTTAAAATAATTAAAAGTGGGTTGAAGTCTTTTTTCTTTTCTCTTTATCTATATCTATACCTATATATAAAAGGAATACCCTTTTTTCATAATAATCTTATAAAAACTTAATAACTGCTCATAATTTTATAAAAAGTAACTGTCATCGGTTTCTAAAAAAAAAAAACTGCTTTCCAGCGGAATGACTTAGTAAATGGCTTTTTTTTGTGGTATTTTTACTCATTTCAAATGTCACAAGTATGAACTATGGTGGTTACAAGAATAACTTTAATTTATAATTGCTTAAAAAAATAATAACAGCTATCAATCACTTATATTTTAATAAACAAAAAACTTATCTTCTAATCACGTATCTTTTTTTTTTTTTTGTCAGAGACTCTCTACAACTACCCCCCAATCACAAAAGATAAGGCATAATGAAAAATCAAAATTTGGAGAAAACATGTGTGTAGCTTCTTTTTCCCTTCATGGATTTCTTCCTTCCTCTAATCTTCTCTTTCTCTCTCTATACTTTCACTTCATTTTCTCACTTAGTTTCAGATGAAGTTGAAGAGAAAAACAACATGTTATTATTGCTTTTGATTTATTTTTTTCTGTTTATTGATAATTTTTTTTACTCTCTTCTTTTCAATCCATTTTTTTAGTTGTTGATGGCTTTCATAGTATTTTTTTATTAATAATTTTTTGTTTGTCCTTTTTTCAGGTTGCAAGTGTTTCAGATAATTTTCATCTTCTCCTTTCCAATTTTTATTAAATTTTTAGTGAATCATGGACAAATTGTTTGTTGATCCAAGACCTCTGTTTCTTATTGTTGGAGTTGGGAAGGGAGTGATGATTTTTCAGCATGAATTTCACCCCTTATTGTTGGGTGCACCAGGGAGTGAGAAGTTCACCTTCTTCTATGAAGAAGTTACGTGTTCCTCCACTCGATCATCTGTTTGTGTTTGCTAGGTTTAGTTCTCTCCCTTTTATGTCTTTGGTGAAATGTGTTAGTGGGTTTCACTTTCAAGATGAAGAAAATAAAAATCTTAAGATATATAATAGATATATAGATAAATATTTAACATAATACATAAATAATATATAATATTATAACATCCAAGCAAGTTACAACTAAATTAAAATAATGTACAAAATTATACAAATATTATATTTAATTTTAAATACATAGTTAAATATATTAAATTAATATAAAAATGTAAACACACAGGCGCTGTCACGCCTGTGTTTTTCGCTAGTTATTAATAAAGAGAATACCTTCTTTTGATGTTCAGTTTTCAAAATACATATTCTACATTTACATCTATTTTAAAATTAAAAAATAAATTACTTTGTCATAAGAGAAACTCGAACCCACAACCTTTCACTCCTCAAACATAAACATAAAGGGGTGTGATCCCTCTCGTTAAGAGTCAAGGGTCTCCAAGAGTAGAAGGCATATCCTAGATCTATTAAGCCGACAAGAGTTCAACATTGGCTTTTACGATCCCAAAGGGGCCATCTCTCAGTTGAAGTAAATAGAAAGGATCTTCTGATCAATCCAGAGATCATTTCGATTCCATTAGTAATAAGGATTCTAGTAACTTTAGACAAAAAATTACTTTAACACATTGATTGTCCAACTATATTTATAATTTATAATATATGATATTATATTATATACTATATATTATATATCGGGAATATGACCTTTTTGGTGTCTATATTTTATGACTATTTTACCTTCTAAACATTTTATGACTATTTTTACTTTCGCAATATAACTTCTCCCTATTAATATATGTATATTTTCACAATTTCTACCTTATCACCATCAATCTTCCTTAAACATAATTAATATATGTATCTATTTCATGATAAATATTCTTAATAAAATGTAAATATACAGGTGTGTTAATATTTTGAATTCTATTCAAACTCTCTCTTCTTTCTATTTTTTCATATTCATTACATATTTGACATATCTATTGATGATTTGACATATTTTTATCATGTTATCATAACATATTTCAAAATATATCACATAATAATTTATATTTCAAAATATAAAAATTTACAAAAGATATTAAATTAAAACCCTGAAATTGTTATAACATATTAAAATAAAAATACAAATTTACAGGCGTGACAATTTATGTGTTTTCGCTAGTTTTTATAATGGTTTATAATTTTCGAAGTTTTTATTAATCTTTGAAACTATTATTTCATTGAACAAGACTGTCAAAGCATATCGATGCTGGTTATATATACCTTAAAGTAGAAGATTTTTTTTTGTTTTTTATTTTGATTTTTATTTTTCAGTTTAAAATAATAAATTTTTTTATAACCTTATCTCTTTAATTTGTTATGTTTTACTTTTATTTATTATTTTAATTTTTTAATTTATTTATTTGGTTCACCTCTTTTAAATTATTTATTTCTATTTTATTCTTCTCTAATAAATAACAGTTTTTATTTTAATTTTCAGTTTTTAATTTAAATTATATTATTTTACATTATTTTAAAAACTTCTTTTGTGTTTTAAATAAAAAGAATAAAAATATAAAATTAAATTGATAAAATAGAAATTAAATATTTTTAAAATATATTATGCATCCTTAAAAATGTGGGAGAAAATTAATTTATCTAAACAGAACTTTTAAACAATAGAAATATATTAAAAATCACGACTTTTAAGGGTTACATTTCTATTTTATTAACTATATCGTTGTAGTTTTCAATAAATTTCAGTTAAGAATATGTATCGAAAAAAAGTATGTTATTCTTAATGAGAAAAATATTTTAATATATTGAACTGCTAAACAATATTCTTAATGAGAAAAGTATGTATTTGAATAATTTTATCAATAAAAACTAACACATTAACAACTAAAATTTGACTGTGAATGCAATAATCTATAAAACAAAACAAATATAAATTATATTTGTATGCATGTGTATACATGTTGGATGAAAATATAGGTGGTAGTAAAAGATTATTTGGTAAAAATATAAATAAATAATTTAAAAATAAAATAGTTCTATAGAAATGTAGATATACATATAAAATGTTGAATAAAAATTACAAGATTGAATTAGGGAAGCCGATGATTAGTAAAGGCGAAAGAGAAAATGCTATTTTTTGTACAAGATAATTAGTTAATTTGTTTGTATTAAATTGATAAGACATGGTGGGAAGAGTCCGAAATTTTAGCAAGGAACCGTGACAGAATTTGTGGTATAGAAGTAATTTATTATATATAGCATCACATATTCTTGAAAAAAACGACAGGGAATTAGGGAAGGAATAACTAACAAACCACCCCGTTGCTAACAACAATAATAGAAAACAAAAATGGGGAGAAAAAACGTTGTATTGTTGTTGGTGGTGTGCCTTGTAGCCGCCGTAAGTGTTGAGGCCGAGGAGGCGTACCTAAACACAAGACAAAGAGATTGCAGCAACTATTGTTACAATCGTTGCATTTACCCTTCGGATTTCTGCCACTGGTGGTGTGGTGGAACGTGCCAAAACGTATTAACATGCCGTAAGTTTCTATGTCATAAGACTTTATTTTTTTTAATCAGATAGCTAATCGTCTTAATATTAACACATACAATTTCATCTTCATCTTCATCTTCATGTAATCTTCTATTATTATTATTTACTATTTATTTTTGCCAATTCCATAAGTTTTTATTTACTATTTATTTTAACTGTATTTTATCTCTTTTTATATTTATCTATTAAGCACCAGTATATTTTTGGAATTCATAAAAATAAATTATATATTTTGTGTCTTAATGTTTCAGAACTAAATTTAATTTATACATTAAATTAAATCATAATTTTTTTAACATTTCAAATATACTAATTTTGTGTTTTATTTTTAGAGTATTATATATATATATAAACTGAATTCGAAAAAGTTAGAATGTAAAAATTCATAATCTAGAGATTAGATTATGTCTCGTAATATCCCTTTTTTTCTGTAGATTGTTTCGGTGTTGGCAATCTATCTGCTTCTAGTTTCCATGCAAGACATTAAATCTTTGAAGGAACCCTTTTTGTCCAAGTTAATTTATAAATTTCGTTTTTCTGTCGTGGTCTCGTTGCAGTCAGTAATTTGTATGCTGATCATACATAGTACACCCTGTTCCTTTTGCCATCCATTTCAATTCATCCTTAATTCCTCTTTTCAATCTAACAACTTTTAGTTTATGGCATAACTCCTGTACCATTTCCTCTTCCTAGGTAAACAATCACCTCCTTCACTTCCCACTTCCACCCCCTCTCCTCTCAACTTATTCACTGAGCAATGGTTTTCAACTGCTAGGTTGAATAGTCTAGGATACTACTCTCTAATAGTTTGATCCCCTAACCTTGTCCCTCTAGAACAGAGTGTTACTCCTATCCCCCATCTAATGATTAATGTTCTGAGTCTACCAGCTCTCTTGTCTTGTCTCCCTTCCCTATATGGTTTGAAAATCCATCCACCACCTAGAACACTTTCGCCTTTTAGTTTCTCATTTCTCATCTTTGAGTTGATAGTTATATTTTAAATTTCGTACCCATATCCTATCTCCTTTTACTACTAGCTTCCACTTCCATGTTCCTAATAGTGCAACATCAAACTTGTGAAGCTCCCTCAGCCCTAATCCCCCTTCCTCTTTTGACCTACACACTATATCCAAAGACATCCAATGAACCTTCCTCCTATCTTCTTTCCCTCCCCATAAAAAAATTAGATAACAAAGATTCTAGTTTAGAAATAGTACCTTTGGGAGCCTTGAAGAATGAGATATAATAGACTGACAACACATATTTTATGAGCACCACCCTTCCCGCCATAGAAAGAAATTTGTTTTCCCAACCCAACAACCTTTTGCACACTACCTCCACTATAAGCTTTCGCGTCTCACGCAATGCTTGATTTGCCCCAATTGGGAATCCCAAATATTTGAAAGGAAAACCTTCCACCTTACAATGTAACAGTGCTGATGCCTTCCGAATCCAATTGGCAGTTATGTTGATTCTTAGAAGATGACTCTTTTGGAAATTTACTTTCAATCCTAATACTAGATCGAAATTATGCATAATTGCTTTGATTACCTCTGTTGTCTCCCCTAATGAGATAGTGTCATGTGCAAATTGTAGATGAGACACACACACTTTATCTTTCCCCACCTAATAACTTTTTCACATATCCAAGTCCACTATCGTCTGAATCATCTGAATGAGACCCTCTGCTGCTATGAAAAAAAGAAATGGAAATAATGGATCTCCTTCTTTCCTAGTTCCAAACTAATAAAAAATATTTTTACTCTAATTTTGATATGATCATGTCCAGGTCATGTTTAATTATTCATCTTGTGTCAATAAGTAAATATATAGTAATACTTAAGAAAATATTTTTCCTCGAATTGGTAAGTTATTGCAATTTATGTCTTGAGCGCAGAGAGCAACGAAGATGGTTCTACTACTTATCGGCTACCAACGCAGGAAGATTACGATAACAGGCCGGCCCATATGAGAGCTCCAGCTCCAACTCCAACAATAGAAACGAAGGTGATGGCAACACAACAAACTACTCCAACAACAGAAATGAAGATGATGGCAACACAACATTGATTCACCAGTCGTCCTCGCACTCATCAACTAGGGCACTGCATTATACTTGTATATTCCTTTTCCTCCTTCCCTCCATTTCTCATAATCATAAAATACCATCAAAATATTTGTCATTTTCTTCCCTAATTACGTATTGCACTTCATTTTGTTTCTGTCTTTCTCATATTGCATATGTTTTTATTATTTTCCTTCAAATACGTAATCCAGGCCAGGTAACGTACGTCGTAATTAATGTTATGGAAAACACAAAAAAAAAATAAATGCGATATATATATTAAACGGATAAAAACTACACATCTATTTAATACAACTAAATTGTTATCTTTTTGGTCCAAATTAGAAGTGTGTCTTGACCCTTGGTACAAAGTTTGATTTAATTAAAATATCCCATACATTTGTTCCCAAAAAATCCTTAATTAAAGTCACTTCGATAATTATGATGGAGTATATTATTGTACTAATCGATGGTAGATAATTTAATTTTTTTCCTTTTAATATACTGTTAAAATGATAGGTAGTTAATTGGACCTTATAATAATAATTACAAGAAGTAAATAATTATTGAATTTAAAATTATTATATATACACATAAATTTTTTAGGATGTTAAAATTATTAAATTATCCTTTTGATATAATTGGCAAGTGTATTCTTTTAGGTTTTCTGTATTTCAATTTTTTATATTTTTAAAATTTTTATTTCTTAATTTCTTTCTTTTCTTTATTTTAATTTAATAACTTTATTTATTTTTTAATTTTATTATATATAATTTTATGTTATTTTATTTCTTATTATTTTATATTTATATTAATTTTAATATATTAAAAAAATTAATTTATTAAATTTTATTTTTTATTTACGATGTAAAGATCATTCAGGAAAGAATCCATGCTGTATTAATTTTTTCTTATATTTTTTTTGTGGAAGTAAATTTTTCATATATATATATATATATATATATATATATATATATATATATATATATATATATATATATATATATATGCATATAGTTTTTTAGGTTTTTTTTTGTGTTCATTTTATAGCTTTTCTTTCAAAAGTTTTTATTTCCTAATTTATTTATTTTATTTTTATTTATTAACTGTTTTATTCTTTTTTTAATGTATAATTTAATTTTTTTGTTTTTTTATTTTTTAAAATATATCTATATTTATTTTAATATGTCAAAAATATAATTTATTAAATATATTTCTATATTTTTAGTATTTTATAGTTAATATTGTTGATAACCAATTTTGTTTCGGAAAAGTGATAAGAAGTAAAAGGTGAAAAAATTAAAATAAAAAAGGAAATGTATAAAGAGATTACAAACAAAATAGAATGCAAAAAAAAAAAAATAGTATATAAGAAAATAAATATTCTGATAAGATAAAAAATGAAAAAAGAAACAAATTTCAGATAGAACTGACATAAACAAAAAAGAGAAAAAAAAACCACAACGAAGCGCAAACACCACATACTAACTCTCTCAAACTGTTCTTCATATACAGTTATATTATACACTATCAAAATATAAACAATTGGAATTGATTTTGTTTTAATTTCTTAAGAGACCTCTCATCTCTCTGATTTTCGCTCACAGTAGTATAACACTTTTTTTCCTTTTGTTTATTTTTTCTCTCCTCACAGTAGCGAGAAACATGCACTTAGCTAGTACTACACCAACCATATATAGAAGCCTCTCTTTTCCTCTTTCTTTATTTGATTCTCTTCACACAACAACACAATCTCTCCTTTACAAAGCACTAACTCTCATGCTTCATAGTATTTGTGTTAATATAGCTCATATTTCATTTTTTATGTTGATTTACATTTCAATTTACATTTCATTTTAATAAGCATTTCATTAGTTATGACAGTTATATTGGTACAACTGTCATTCTAAGTATTTATTTTTACTTCCATTCTTGACTGAGTTGTATATAAAAACTGCTTTTTTTGTATTCTATGGACTAGAATCATGGCATTATTGGTCATTCTGCCTTTTGCTTTCTCTCTCTCAAGTTCATCTTTGTTTTGCTCTGTTTTCAATTCTTTTCTTTATCAGAGTTATTTCTCCATCTTTCTTATGGTATTATAGCTCTTCCATTGAAGACCTCTGTTGTGCCTCTGATTCTTGCTATGTCTTCTTTTTCCAATATGCGTGAGGACGCAAATCGTCGTTTTGATGTCGAAAGCTGCTTATACCTGATCTGAATGAGAATCCTGCAATTCCTCTTATCTCCACTCTCTTTGAATCCACCAATTATCATTCATGGAGCAAGTCAATGATTATGGCTCTTAGTGCCAAGAACAAGTTGGAATTCATTGAAGTAGGGATTTTCGAACTTGCGAGAGATGATAAAAGCTATAATACATGGAGACAATGCAACAATATGGTTGTGTCTTGGATCGTTCACTCTGTCTCATCGAAGATTTGTGAAAGCATTATGTGGATGAACAATGCTGAAGATATTTGGAAGGATCTTAAGTTCAGGTACTCACATGGAGATCACCTTAAGGTTTCTGATCTCTAATTGGAAGTTGCCTTTATCCGATAAGGAGAGAAAATTTTACAGAGTACTTCATGAGGTTGAGAATTGTGTGGGATGAATTAGAGAATTGCTTAACAAAATGCCCAACCCGATCTGCACCTCTTTGAAAAAATGCAAATGCGGAATTGCTGAAGCCATTGTCGAACAAAGATTGGAAGATCACATTATGCAATTTCTCTATGGTTTGAATGAGTAGTATGGGAATGTTAAAGCTCATGTTCTGTTGATGGAGCCCTTGCCTCCTATTTCAAAAGTCTTCTCCTATGTAGTCCAAAAAGAAAGACAATTGTAGAGCTCGAATTTTGCTGCAAGCATTAATAGCCATGAAATTAAGTCAGCTTCCATTAACTCGGTCAATAATGCATCAACATGCACTTTTTGTGGGAGAAATGGACATACGCAGAGCACTTGCTATCAGAAACACAAATTTTCTGACTCTGAAGGAAATAAGAATGGCAATAACAAATCAGCGAAAACATGTTCTCATCGTGGCAAAAGCGGGCACACTATAGATGTGTGTTACAGAAAGCATGGATTCCCACAGGATATAAGGGATTCACTACACCTGCTGTTGTTAATAATGTCGTGGCTGTTGAAGGAAAATTTAAAGAAAGTGATCAACAACAATCTGCTAATTTAGAGAGTCAGGATACTCTTTTCTCTCCTAGCGGTATCAGGCCATAATGGCTTTAATCCAACAATCTGTGAAGAAAAACTCAATATCTTCTAATTCTTCTCATGTTAATCAAGTTAGTTCCATTTCAGCTTGTCTCCCCATTCATTGAAATGAATTAGGTATGTTTAGGCATGTCATGTCCTCAATTAAAGCAAAATCAAATTCGAATTCAGCTCTTTAGGTCTTAGACTCAAAGGCAACAGATCATGTGCCTTGTTCACTTAGTTATTTCACTACTTATAAGGCTATTGATTCTATTATTGTTAAACTTCCAAATGGTCACCAAGTTTTTGCCACACATATTAGTGCAATCCTCCCTAGCAAGGATTAGACCTTCTACTCACTCTTACCTACTCCTTCTGCACCCTGGGTAGATATTAGCATGGATTTTTTTCTTGGGCTTCCTAGAACCTAGAGGGATGAAAACTCCATCTTTGTGGTAGTAGATCGTTTTAGCAAAATGACCCATTTTATACCCTGCAACAAAGTGGATAATGCGTGCAAAATCTCAAGACTTTTCTTTAAGGAGGTTGTTAGATTGCATGGTATACCCTCCACCATTGTGTCTGATACAGATGCTAAGTTCCTTAGCCACTTTTGGCAAACTCTTTGGGTTAAGTTACAAACTAAGCTCCAATTCTCTACCACCTGTCATTCTCAAACTGATGGACAAACAGATGTAGTGAATAGTCTCTATCCACAATGCTAAGGGCTCTTTTGAGAGGCAACCATAATTTTTGGAATGAGTACCTTCCTTATATTGAGTTTGCATACAACGGAGTGGTTCATAGAACTATAAATCATTCCCCTTTTGAAGTTACTTGTGGCTTTAACCCTTTAAATCCTTTGGATCATATGCCTCTCCCTATTTGTCAATCTTATAAAGATGGGGAATCAAAGGCTTAGTTTATTAGAAAATTACACGAAAGGTGATGTATGCATGCCTAGCATGGGCTTGAGCTAGGACCAACAAGAAAGGAGCATGACTTGGATGAAGCTTCAAGGAGCTTATTTTAGTAAATGTTCCATTTAATTGTATTAATTTGACCATTTTTAGGCTTGTATAAGCACCCTTAAGTCATTAGGATTATAGGGGTGTAGCTAGTTTAATTTTCGGCCTTGTATTTTGGCCTATAGGTTCTATTTTCTTTAGGAGGTGTAATTAGTCTCCTTGTGGAGTGTGTTAATTAGTTTGGGCTGGTCCAAGAGGATTTGGACGTGTGGTTATTAATTTCCACACCCCTAATTCCTCTTCACACCCTTGTAACCAACACATGAAGCATGTATGAGACACGTGAGCCCCCTTGTCCCCTTGTTTTACTCCACATGTGCTTTCTCTCTCCTACATGGCTGATTCTTGTTGCTTCTTATTTGAATTTGAATTTTGGAAGTGCCATGTCATTTCCCTCCAAAATTCAAATTCAAACTAGAGGGAACATAGATCCATTTTTTTAGGGCCATGTTTGGATCTTTAGTTGGATTAAATTAGTGTTAATTGAGCACATGCTAAATTAACACTAAATTAAGCTAAATAACCTTTAATTAAGCATGTTATACGTTCAACTTGAGGTTCCTAAACCCATGGTTCATGCTTTGCTCTATAAATATAGCATTCCCTCCTTCATGTAGATTTTAACACTCATTTTGAATGAAAATTATACTTCTCTAAATTGAGAGCTCTTTTGTTCTTGAGAGTGTTCATGTTCTCTCCTTAGTGAGAGTTCTTCATGCTATTATCAAGGGTTCCTTCCCTTGTGGCTAACTTCATCCTTTGGCTTATCTCCTTCAACAAGAGTGGCGCCTACTTCTCCTCCATTTTCTAGTCTTCCACCTCCATTTCTTCAACCTTGGAACCTCTACGAGCAAGGATCTTGGGAGCATTCTCTTCATCAAGGATTCTTCAAACTTTTCTTTGGGAGGGATGCATCAAGTGGTATCAGAGCTTAGGCTTTGATAGAGGTTCTTGTTATATCCTATCTTGCTGAAATTTTCGGTTCATTTTGTGCATTGTCATCTTCTTTTCTACTCCAATTCTATTTTAATTTCAGTCCATCCGTGTTGTTTGTTAATTTTCATTTACTTGTCTTGATGTGTATTGTCTTGAAGTTGTGTTTTCAATTTTTGCTTCTAAAATTTCAAAAAAATTCTAGGCACAAGTTTTGTGCTACATCTTCTAAAAATTTGATTCAATTTTTGTGTTCTTTCATTGAATCATAATTCTGTTTTAGATATGATTTTTTCCGCTGCATATTCTTGCTGTCTCTTATGTTGTTCATGCTTGGATCAATCCTAAGAAACACTAAATAGTGATTCCATAATTTTTTTTGGATGGAACCACACATGTGTGGTTAGTGTTTTGGATTGAAACTAGCTTTTCATGTGGTGTTTTTTTGTGCAGTTTTAATTCTCTGTTTCCAGTTTTGTTTTGAGCGTTTTGTGCAGTCCAATTTGTGCTTGTTTTAGTCCTTGATTGCCTAATCTTGGAGCCTAAGAGGAGTTGTGGAATAAATCCACACGGCTGTGGCAAAAACCACAGCGTTGTGGTCACATCCTTGGCTAGTTTTGCATCAAGACTAGTGCAGTTTTTTTTGCTCTGTTTTGGTTGTGTTTTTAGGTGTTAATTTTCAGTTTTATAATCTGCTTGTTATGTCATTAGATTAGTCTTGTTTAGTCCTTAATTTGTCAATTTAAAATTCCTTAGGTTTTACTAAATTTTTGTGTTGTTTTGAGTCTTGAAAAAGTGGTGTAAGCTTCTTGAAATTGAGCTTCTAAGAGAGGTTTTCTCTCTTGTTTAAGTCTGTTAATAAGTGTCACATGCTTTTAGTTCAAGCATGTTTCCTAAATAAAATTCTCAAAAAAATTTATAGCTCAATTTCATCTTCTAAATTTTAGTGTGTTGTTGAGTTTTTTTTTAGTAGCTTTTAGTGTGTTTGTTTGAAGTGAATCTTGTTTGGTGTGTGGAGCTGTTTTGGCTGATTGTTATTGAAAAAAATCTTGTGCAAAACAAGTTAGTTCATGCACAAATCAATCACTCCTAAGCATACCTTAAAACACTTCAAATTTTAGTGCACTTTGAGTTACCAAAATTTTGTTAGATTGCATCTTTGGTTTGGAAATTGTGTGGCCTTGCTTGCTGAAAATTTTCAAGTGATTAGTACCTCTTTATTCCTCAGTAAATTTGCAAACCAAATCTGAAAAAAAAAATTAATTAGGTGCAGCCAAAAGAAATTTAAAAAAAAAGAGAAGAATTCAAAAGACAATTTGAAAAGAAAGAACAAAAATAAAAAAGTGCTAAAACAAAGAAGTAAAAAAACAATACATAGAAAAAATTGGTGTACCTAATAGAAAATTCTTTTAATTGAAAAAGAGGACTGAATATTGTTGTAATTGCTTGGAAACATTACCTAAAACATTCAGCCATTCATATTTGTATTGGTGCAATTTTTGAAAATTATTTGTGTCATTTTGCATTTTTAGTCCTTATCCTTATCTAGAACTTTTCTAGGATTTCCTTTGTGTGCTTAGCCTTCTTTCTACCTTTATTTTTAGTTTGTCTTCTTTGAATTATTTGAGTCATGTCTTCATCAATCTTTCCATTTGGATAGTTTACCATTCAAATTATACTTTTCTTGCTTTACTTTTGCTTGTCCTTCTTTTTGGTTCTTGCCTTGGTTTGGTGCCACTTTTGTGTAGGTAAGCCTTGAGTAAGGAAGCCTTCCACAAGGGTAGCCTCTTAAGGAAGAGTTGAAATAGCTAAAAGGACTTGAACAAAAGAAAGAGCATGGACAAAGAGTGAAACACCTTGGGAGAGATTGCTTGGGAGACACTTGAAGAATTGTTTTTAGTTTTATTCCTTAATTGATAATTCTTAATTGTATTTTCTTTTCCTTGGTTTGTAAAAGGCCATTATTCTTAAGTATTTAGCTTAGTCTCTCGCTAATTAAGGTGTGAAGGAGGAAGTGGTACACCACCTTCCACACCTTTAGGAGCACGTTAGATCCGTTTCCTTTTTTAGTTTTTTGCCTTAGTCTACCTTATCTTTTTTTCATGCATTTTTTAGAGGAGTGTATGGAGTTCCAAAGGCTCTTGCACTTGTAGGAATTCGTGTAGGTTAGTGGTATATGCTCTTGCATTTTCTAGGTGGTGTTTTAGTTGAGAAACAAAAAAAAGGGTGAGATGAGTGAGTTCTATTCTTGGTAAAAACCTCCTCCTAGTGCTTACCATGACCCAAGTTCTCCCTTATTTTACACTCCTTTTTCCTACTCATATGAGAGAATAGAAAAAGAAAGAAAAGAGTGCAGAGAAAGAGAAAGAAAAATAAAAGAGAGATATAGGAAAGAAAGAATAGAAAGAAAAGAAAGAGAGGAAAAAGAAAGAAGAGAAAGAAGAGAAAGAGAGGAAAAAGGGAGGAGAGAAAATTATGAAAAAGAGAGAAAAGAGAGAGAAGAAAAATGGGAAAGAGAAAAGTGGGAAAGAGATAAGATATGGGAAGAAAAAGAGAAAAAATGGAGAAAGGAAAAAGAAGAAAGTTGGGAGCGTTTAGAAAAGAGTTTGATAAAATTGGAAAGAGAAATAAAAAGAGAAAAAAAGGAAAAAGAAAGAGAAAGAAAACTCAAGAGGTAAAGAGAGAAGAAAAGGAGAGAAGAGGAGAAAGGAGATAGAAAACACACACACACCCTTGAAAATTCTAAAAATATAAAATTAGAAAAAGAGATTGGTGAGAAGAGTGAGCCTAGCCAAGACCTAGTTTTGAACTCTAGTTTAGGTCAATCTTCTAACCAATCAATTAAAACACAAGTGGAATTTGAGATTGTGCAAAAATTTTTTGAGCACATTGACTCACAATCTCAAATTCACCTTAAATATGATTCTTCATCAAACACTTTAACAAGTGTTGGACTTATATCTTTACCTTTTGAGAAACAAAATTGTGAAGTCCAATGCTTGGAAAAGGTCTTGATGGAGAAAGGTGAATGTGAAGTCCAACTTGACACTTCACCAAGTTTTGAACTTGAGCCTACATCCTTAAGGTTCAAATCAAATCCTCACGTTCAAAACTTGGTTAAAAGTGAGAGAGAAGAAGGTCTTCAAGAAGATTACTCCTTAAGTCCTAAGGAGGATCTTATTAAAGAAACTTTTCTCTTAGGACAAGTGCAAGTGGAGGTTGTGTCTCAATCATTTGAACACATCTTTCCACAACCTCTAGTTGCACATAAAGAAGAAAATTCACCAAGTGTTGAACTTGAACATTTATTCATAAAACTCAAACAAGAACCTCAAGTTCAACACTTGAAAGAAAAGGAAGTTGTTCTTGAAGGAGATTTATCCTTGCCATCCAAGGAAAATCTAATTGAAAACAACCTTCCCATGTTGCAAGTAGGAAATGAGATTGTGCCCATAACTTTTGAGCACAATGAAACACAAACTCAAGACCCATTTGTGGATATGGCCAAGTTTGGTCAAGAGATTGGCCTACGAATATTTTCTATCCATAGCCAATCTCAAGGCCCACTCAAAGAGACCTTGAAAGAAAGGTCCACCGCTAGGCCTATCATCATCTTGTGGGGTGAACAACAACATAAAGCCTACTTGGCTTTCTTGGATGAGTGCTTCAAGGAACCTAACCTTGTCTCATTTCCTCCTCAGATGAGATTAGCCTTTAGTGAACTTGGAGTCACTTGGGGAATTGTTGTGTGGAGGCAGAAGCACAACAAACATTTTTTAAACCTTAGTGCATACCCCCGCCACCCCAAGTCTATGAGGTCTCCCTATAGACCTCCTACCCTTAACATTTGTGTACACAATCATATACTGATTCCTATGCGGGTGCTTTTGCAGGATTGGAAAAAGAGGAAGAAAGACCATAGGATTTGAGGTCAAATCCTCCTCAAGGGAGAGGATATGATGCATGCATGCCTAGCATGGGCTTGAGCTAGGACCAACAAGAAAGGAGCATGACTTGGATGAAGCTTCAAGGAGCTTATTTTAGTAAATGTTCCATTTAATTGTATTAATTTGACCATTTTTAGGCTTGTATAAGCACCCTTAAGTCATTAGGATTATAGGGGTGTAGCTAGTTTAATTTTCGGCCTTGTATTTTGGCCTATAGGTTCTATTTTCTTTAGGAGGTGTAATTAGTCTCCTTGTGGAGTGTGTTAATTAGTTGGGCTGGTCCAAGAGGATTTGGACGTGTGGTTATTAATTTCCACACCCCTAATTCCTCTTCACACCCTTGTAACCAACACATGAAGCATGTATAAGAAACGTGGGCCCCCTTGTCCCCTTGTTTTACTCCACATGTGCTTTCTCTCTCCTACATGGCTGATTCTTGTTGCTTCTTATTTGAATTTGAATTTTGGAAGTGCCATGTCATTTCCCTCCAAAATTCAAATTCAAACTAGAGGGAACATAGATCCATTTTTTTAGGGCCATGTTTGGATCTTTAGTTGGATTAAATTAGTGTTAATTGAGCACATGCTAAATTAACACTAAATTAAGCTAAATAACCTTTAATTAAGCATGTTGGACGTTCAACTTGAGGTTCCTAAACCCATGGTTCATGCTTTGCTCTATAAATATAGCATTCCCTCCTTCATGTAGATTTTAACACTCATTTTGAATGAAAATTATACTTCTCTAAATTGAGAGCTCTTTTGTTCTTGAGAGTGTTCATGTTCTCTCCTTAGTGAGAGTTCTTCATGCTATTATCAAGGGTTCCTTCCCTTGTGGCTAACTTCATCCTTTGGCTTATCTCCTTCAACAAGAGTGGCGCCTACTTCTCCTCCATTTTCTAGTCTTCCACCTCCATTTCTTCAACCTTGGAACCTCTACGAGCAAGGATCTTGGGAGCATTCTCTTCATCAAGGATTCTTCAAACTTTCCTTCGGGAGGGATGCATCAAGGGTTAAGTCTAACATTGAACAACATGCAAAAGGGTATGCATTGCATAAGAATAAGGAGGGAGGAAAGAACTTATTTTTTAGGAAGGGGATTGAGTTTGACTTCATCTTAGGAAGGACCGCTTTCCTACTAGCAGAAAGTCAAAACTCAACCCCGGAGGATATGGTCCTTTCCAAATCCTTGAGAGGTTGGGTAATAATGCATGTAGGTTAGATCTCCCAGAGCATTATGAAGTCAGTTCTACCTTTAATGTCTGTGATCTTTCTCCTTTTGTAGGTGCTGATGATAAGGAAGAGGACGAGCTATATTTGGGGTCAAATCATTCTCAGAAGGGAGGGGTTGGTGCATTCCTCCCTAGCATTTAAGCTTAATTTTTACTAGTCTTTTTGGTGATTTTTCTTTGGCTAATTTGGAGACTCATTTTGGTGTACGTTAATTGGGTTGAAGTTCTAAGCATTTAAGCTTGCCTTAAGCACCTCTAAATCTCCTCTTTGTGCCTTATTTTTAGTCACCTTAATTCTAGTACATTTTAAGTTGCCTTTTCTTTGATTTTGCACTTGCTTTAAAGTTATGGATGCTCCTTTACAATTGATTCAAGTTTTTGTGATTCTTCACTCCCTCGTCAAATTTTCTTTTGAAATTAAAGAGGTGTAGCAAAATCATTTAAAAAAAGAAAACAAAAGGAAAAGTAGAATCAAAAGTGAAAATAAATCAAAACAAAGTGTTAGTTAAAGTGTTAAAAAAAGTGAATTGAAAAGAACCAAAAAATAAAATAAAATTTTAGTGCACCTCACATGGTTCAAATATTTAAAAAGAGTTCTTTAAATTTGTTACAACTTGCTTGAAATTGTTTGATTAAGGTCCAACCATAAGCATTAAAAATTGGTGCAAATCTTAGAAAATTTTGTTGAGTCATTTTTTTATTTTTAGTCCATTCTACACCGTTACTGTTTACTTGTCATTTTTTGTTATCTTTGTATTTGTCTAAATAAAATTCTTTCCACTTGGATGTGTGCCTATTCTTGTTAAGTGTTTTTCTTGCTTTTTGCTTTCAAATTCTACTTCCCTTGGTCTCTTTGTTGGGAGTTTTTTTTTTCTCTTGGATAGGGCCAAAGTGTTGAAATTTCCACAAAAGGTAGCATCCTATGAAATGTTGATTTGAACCAAGGAAGAAGAGACTTGAAAAGGAGGCAATACTAGAATGATACACTTGTGAGGAGCACTTGAAGAATGATCAACATTCAAGCTTTCTTTTATTTTTGCATTTTAATTTGGGTGTAATTTTATTTAAAGGCCTTTTTAATTAGAGGTGTTGAATGCCCATAAGGGTCACCTCTTTTGTGTGTAATAAATCTTAGTTTCTTGTTTAGTGTAGATAAGAAATTGGTACCCCTTATTCATACTTAAGAGCAAGTTAGAATCCCTTAGCTTTGCTTTAAATTTCTTTATTTACTTTCTACAATTAGGAAATCGCTTAAGTTCCAAAGGTTTAAGTCACTTTTAGTTGAGAAAACTTAAAAAGAGAGGAGTGTTTTGCATCTTAGTCCCTAGGCCTTACACTTTGAAATGTATTCACACACGTTTAGGGAGTGTGAGGAGTAGTAATAAAACCAAGGAAGATAAAATAGAAAAATAAGGAAAATGAGAGAATAGAATAAAAGAAGAGTGTGAAAAAGAGAGGGGTGAGAAAAGTGATTATTACCATAGTTATAAACCTGACATGCTCTAATATTCATACTCGTTTGATTGGGAGAGAGTAGAAAAAGAAAGAAAGAAATTTTGGGAAAAGAATGAAAACAAAAAGAGAGGACAAAAAGTGAACTAGTAGAACTAGAAAGGGAAGAGAAAAGAGAGAAAGAACAAAAAGAAAAAAATGGAGATAAGAAAGAAGAGAAAAAGAGAGGGAAGAAAGATGACAAAAAGAAAGAGAGGAGCGAGAAAAAAAGTGGCAAAGAGAAAAAGAACAAAGAGGAAAGGAATGGAAAAAGAGAAAAGAGAAAAATAATGGGAAAAGAGAAAAGAAAAACAAAAGCGAGAAAGAGAACAAAAAGAAAAGGATTGGCAAGAGAGAAAAGAAAAAGAGAAAAGAGAAAGAGAGAAAAAAGAAAAAGAAAGAGAAAAGATAGAAAAAGAAAAATAGTTGGAGAGAAAAAGAAGGGAAGAAATGAATAAAAGGAGAATGATGCCTTTGAGAGTGCCATTAGTGAAGTGTCTACTTCCATTAGGGACTTAGAAGAGCCTATCACAAACCTTGACCTTCAAATCTCTTCTAGTTGTTGGAACCAAAGGCATTGCATTGAAGTTTTGCTTTTTTTTCCCTCTCATTTTTTTTGCTTTTAAATCAATTTTATGGTACCAAACATGTTTATAGGTGTGGTACTTGTATTGTGTGCTTAGATAGGTTTGAAAATGTGTTTAGGATGATTTTGGATAGATTACATAGGTTGGGTTGTGCTGGAAAAACTTCAAAAATGGGATTTTTTGTGTGGTAAATGATTACCTAAACACAGTACTCGATTACCGTGCAAGAATTTTGAGATCAGGAATTAATGCTCTTTATGGTAATTGATTACTTGAAATCAGTAATCGATTACCCCCGAGAATAAGCACTTTGGAACAATTTTGTACAGGAAATCAGGTAATCATCATGGGTGTGGAATGAATTTATACATTTATTTGTTATACTTTAGTTAATTGTCTGCCCTTTTTATATGTGTCTTAACATGCGTGAGACATATTCTCACTCTTTTACTGCTTGTTGTTGCATGTTGTTTGGGTTGAAGGCCACTTTCAGGTGAGCAAGATTTTGATGATATCATGAGCGATAAAACTTCACCTTTGCTTTACCTGTTCCTATTGGGATGCTCTGAGTAGGTGTGGCACTAGGCTTAAGAAAAGGTTGGCAGGATGGAAGGAAAAGAACATGTCATTTAACAGTCGAATGTTATATTCAGTTTTAACGAGTTTTTCATTGTATTTTTTCTCATTCTACAATCCAAAGAAAGTGTTGAAAAACTTACTAGATTGCAAAGAAACTTCTTGTGGAGAGGTGACGACGATGAGAGAACAATTGCATGGGTAAGGTAGGAAAAATGTATGCTTACCGAAGTTTAAAGGTGGGATCTATAAGTGTTTGTCTAAATTTAGCTTAAGCTTGTTGGCAAAATGGAGATGAAGACTTTTTACTGATAAAAAGGCTATTTGGAACTCCTTATTAAGAAGTAGATATGGCTCTTTTCAAAATATTCCTTTTGAAGGATCAGTGTGGGCCACGTGCTCCATTTGGTGGAGAAATGTTTAGAAGTTTGATAATGCAAAGGCAAATCAGCTAGGATGGTTTTCAAATAACATAAGAAGGAAGATTGGAGATGAGAGTGAAACTCTATTTTGGTTACCTAACTAGTTAGGAGAAGGTCCACTAAATAAAAAATTTCCAAGATTGTATGCTTTGGCTCAAATGAAGTATGAAATAGTTCAAGATATGGGAGCAAGTACATTATAGGCTCCAAGATGGAAATGGTTTTGGTGTAGGGAGTTGTTCGTGTGGGAGGAAGAAGTTTTACTATATATCACTGGAAACATATATTACTGTAGAATGTACAATTTGATGAGCAAATGTATGATGAGTGGAAGTGGATTTGAAATGTCAATACACCGTACAAGTTTACAGCAATGAAGCGAGACAATTTCAAATTCATAGATCTTCAAGTAGCTTTGGAGGAACAAATGGCCTTCCAAAGTAATTACTTTCTCTTAGAAGTTACTTCTCAACAATATTCCGAATATAGACAATTTAATGAAGAGAGGTATACATTTCCAGCCTAACATGTAGAATTGTGTTCTATAGATACCATATTGAAGAAAATAAGCATCTTTTCCTCTCTTGTAAATTTTCTCAAACATTGTGGTATAGGGTTATGAATTAGATTGGTATCTCATCATCCTTACCTGATAACTTTAAACAAATGTTTAGTTTGGTTGGTTATTGGGTGACGAGTAGGCTCAAAGGTAAAATTAGGAATCTATTTTAGCATGCAGTTTGTGGATATCTAAAAACTCTATTGTTTTCAAAAATAAAACTTTTGAATCTTTGAATATTTTGTGTTTTAATTCAGTTACATCTTGGAATTGGTTATCGTATAGATTTGGGTTTATAAGGGGTGCACTTTCTCAAATGGGTGCTCTAATCCCCTTTGGTGTTTAAAAATTATGTAATTAGAGTATAAGATTAGATGATTCTGATGTAAACAAGAGAATTATCATTTTGGACAGATTTATTAGGTACGTAGGTGAATTAGAGGAATTGAAATGATGATCAATTTTTTGGTTGTGTAAAGAACATAAAAATACTTGTTTCGTGACTTTTTTTTTTTATATATATATATATATAAGTTTGTATGCTTTGAAAAAGAATTCTAAAAAGAATGAATTAACTAGAGATGAAAGGGAGAAACTAACCATGTAGAAAAGAGAGCATCTATTTTTTATTAATTTAAATATTATCAGGCATATAATGGTTAAAAAAAATAAATAACATCAAATAAAAATATTCCCTTTATATAATTGTATAAATATTTATAATTTTTGTAAAATAATATTTTTACTTTTTATTTGGCACAAGGCATTGTAAATTACTTCTTGTTCTTTTTATTTGTCTTTTTAGCTTTTTATGTGAAAACAATAGTATTTTTATTATAATAAGATGATGGTGAGATTTTTTGTTTTTTAAAAAAAAAAACATTTCTCTTTTTCTTCTCTTTTATGTTTATAAGAAAAAAAATGTGAATTACTTAGGTATAGGTTTCGTAAATTATCTGTTCATCTATTGGAATCACAAATAATAAAAAAAAAATCCGTTCATCTATTGGCGCGTGTCAAGTTGAATAACAAATTTCAAATACAGTAACATATTATCTAATTAATTTTCAATAAATGTAAAAATAGTAATATATTATTTAATTAGTTTTGAATTGAAAAATTTAAAAGCTTTATCTAATCATTTTTCTATTAATCTAATCAAATTTAATAAGATATTACTAATAAATTTTAAAATAATTTCATTTAGTAATATATTAATTTTATAATTAATTTTAACAAAAATAAAAATTAATATTATAATATACAGAGAGGTTCATTAGGCTGAATAAACTTTATCATACATATTTATATTTAATAAAGAATTGAATCCCTCGTATTCATGATATATTTATTATAAAATTTAAAGAACAATCATATTAAAATTTAAGAAAGTATTTTATTGAAAATTTCGTTAACAATATTTAAAAATTATATATGATTAAAATATTATGAATGTAATTAAATGAATAAATCGTTCTTAAATTTAATAAGTTCAAGTGATTATGTAAAATAATATCATTTTTTAATTATTATTGTATATGCATAATATTATATAGTAATAAAATTAAAAATATAAGTTTATTTTTTATACACGGACAGTGTAAAAAAAGTTCTACAGTAACGTTTAATCATTCATTTATATGATTTTTAAAGTGTTAATTAGTAAAATCAACAAACTTATCATACATGAAAAATGTTGTAATTAAATGTTAGTATAAAACTTTTTACACTCACACTACATAAGTCATTTTTATCCTTAAAGTTTCACCAAAAATCACTTTTGCTTCTTGAAGTTCAAAATATTTTTTTGTCCCTGAAATTATTTTTTTTTTGTATTAACATTATCTGTTTATAAGTTCTGATGTATTTAGTTATGTCAGATATAAAATTAAAGATTGAAGGGTTAGGATTGAGAAGGAAAATAATTCATAAGTATGAAAATGTATTTTCTTTCACCAATTTTTTAACGACGTTAACTAGAGAAAAATAGTTAAAAGTGAATTAGAGACTAAAAAAATATTTTTAAATTTTAAGGATTAAAAATGATTTTTTTGAATTATGTAAGCCTTAATTTTTTATTAATATAATATGTAAATATACTGTTGATATAATTAATAATACGATACGTTTTAATTATTTAATAATATGTGAATAAACTGTGGATATAATTAAAAAATTAAGGTAAAAAAATATGTAATTAAGATTTTAATTATTAGATAATATATTTAATTATTAAACGAAAATAGAAGATTTCTTAAAGAAAACTTCTATATTTAATCCTTTGATGTGGTTTTTAATGCTCCTATAAGTAGAAAATAAAAAATAAAAAATATTATTTATTATATAAAAATGAAAAAACTACCGAGAAATTTACAAGGATTGCTGTTCTAGCTTAATTAAATTAGCAGAGGTCCTAAGTCACAGATATATAATTGCATTAAATCAAGATTATTTGTAATTAAATAAAAAATATAAAAAAGAAACAATGATAAAAAATATAGTATTTAAGAAATTGAATAACATACTTAATAATATTGTTATATCTTTATTATATTCATGTGTAAATTTTAGAAAAAAGGTTTTCTTTAATGAAGTAATTTAGTTTTATATGTACATTTTTGTCTATTGCTTTGATTTTTATCACATGCTTTCTTATACTTATTTATTTGTTTAGATACAAATGATGATCTTCTTTTTTTTTAATGTTATTATTTTAGTTTATATGTTGTTGTAATAAAGATCAACGTAGTAAAGTTTTAGTAAATATTTGATAGTTTTATAAAAGTTGTATAAAATAAGTTTTAATCTAAAACATAAATATGGAGAGAGAATTATAGTTACATGCGTGTACGTTTAGTATATTTTATGAAGTCCATCAAGTGTTTGTGATTCCATTAATTGGCCTGTATTGCAGCTTATCAATTAATAAGATTGATGATAAGAATCCGTACAGATCAATAACTTAACTTATCCTTGGTAATTTATTGTTGTTGTAATTATATATATGTCTGTATTATTTTTTTTAATCTTGGTACTCTGAGATTGCGACAAGAGAGTCTAGTCTATGGTAGAAGAAAAGGCCAAAGAATTACAGAGGGGCCAGTAAATGGAGAACAACATATAGTTGTACTCTTTGGAAAACAGTGTGACGGTGATAAAATTGAAACAAAAACGAAATGACGTGGTACTTATCCACTATGTGATGAAGATGGTGGCGTCCAAGAGAACTTGACTCCAAAGGGCATGCAGAATAACACGTACTCATAAGGTGTCAATCATTTCACCAACTCAGTCCACACAGGACCAAAACTCAACATTCGGCCACATCATTTTTGTTCATTTCAACACTCGTCAACCTGCATGGCACACCGAGGCCAAATGTTTAATAAGAGGAATATCTCTTGCATCACTATATATACCCACAATCTAGGTCCAGGTTTTCATCAGTGCAATCTCATATCGTAGTTAGTACAGTAATAATTATTTAAGCTATATATATACATGATGAGAGCACGGTTCCCACTGTTACTGCTGCTGGGAATTGTTTTCCTAGCATCAGTTTCCGTCTCATTGAGCATTGCACCCAAAAAGCTGTGCGTACAAAGATGCAACCGGCTACAACAATGCAAGCTTCATTGCAAGCCGGAAGAAGAAGAAGGAGGAGGAAAGCGTCCTCAACCACCTCACCAGCCTGAGGATGAGGATGAACCTGAACAATCTCCTTCATATCCACATCAACAACGACCTTATCCTAAAAAGCACCAGGAAAAAGACCAGCCTCGTCCTTACCCTCAGCCACCTCACAAAAAGGACCTTGAGGATGAGCAAGACGCAGAAGACGAGCCTCGTCCATATCCATACCCTCAGCCACCTCACAAAAAGGACCCTGAGGATGAACAAGACGCTGAAGACGAGCCTCGTCCATATCCGTACCCACCACATCAACAACAGTCTGAGGAGGATGACGATGATGATGAATATAGCCAGCAGAGCAAAAAGCGACCCAACAACCCTTATTACTTCAGCTCTAACAACTTTCCTACTTACTTCAAGAACCAATATGGCCGCATTCGCCTCCTCCAGAAGTTCAACAAACACTCCCCACAACAACTTCAAAATCTTCGAGAGTACCGCCTTATTGAGCTCTTATCCAAACCCAACACCCTCCTTCTCCCTCACCATGCTGACGCTGATTACCTCATCCTTATCCTTAGCGGTTAGTCTGTATTTTAACTACTTATTTCTTCATTTTACTTGTGTTATTAATAATAATATATAATTATTAATTACAGGGAGAGCCATTCTTACCTTGTTGTACCCCAACGACAGTGAATCCTTCCACCTTCAGCGTGGTGATGCCCTCAAAATATCTTCAGGAACCACATACTATGTGATTAACCCCGATGACAACGAGAATCTCAAACTATTAACATTCGCCCTGCCCGTTAACAAACCTGGCAGCCTTGAGGTATATGATTCTTATCAACACCTTTCTCCAATTCCTAACTATTCTTCTAATTTCTTTCCATCAATCTTTTTCTTTTCTCTTCAGACTTTCTTCCTATCCAGCACTCAAGTCCAACAATCCTACTTGCAAGGGTTCAGCAAGAATATTCTAGAGGCCTCCTATGATGTAAGCAAGCCACACTCCATCATCTAATTATTAATTATTTGCATTCCCATTTTGTGCTTTGTCTGAATGATAAATCAACTTAGTATCATCATATTAATTCGCGTCTGCGCTTGATTTTATGGTTACATATATATAGACCCAACACGAGGAGATAAAAAGCGTTCTGTTCGGAGAGGAGGAGCAGCAGCAGCAGCAGCAAGGTGAACGTGAACAGAACCGAGAAGAGGGATTGATAGTGGAACTGTCAAAGGAACAGATTCGGGCACTGAGCAAACATGCCAAAGCCAAATCCAGTTCAAGGAAAACCATTTCTTCTGAAGATAAACCATTCAACTTGAAGAGCAACGAGCCCATCTATTCCAACAAGTTTGGCAAGTTCTATGAGATCACCCCAGAGAAAAACCCACAGCTTCGGGACTTGGATATGTTCCTCAGTTTTGTAGATATGAACGAGGTAAGCAGAAATTAATTATTATTATTATTATTGACGCTCTTCGCAGTTAGAAAACTTAATTATTGAGAACTATAATGATGATTTCCTTATTTTGTTCACAAATTTAGGGTGCACTTCTTCTTCCACACTACAATTCAAAGGCTATAGTGATACTAGTGGTTAACAAAGGACAAGGAAAAATTCAACTGGTGGGCCTAAAAGAACAACAGAAGCAGCGACGTAGGGAAGTGCAGAGGTACGAAGCTGAATTGTCTGAAAACGATATATATGTCGTCCCAGCAGCTTATCCAGTTGCCATCAACGCTACCTCAAATCTCAATTTATTTGCATTTGGTATCAATGCTGAGAACAACAAGAGGAATTTCCTAGCGGGTATAAATTACAATTCACAATTCACAATTCACAATTCACAATGGAATAGAATATACAGCTGTTAATTTTTAGTGATTGAAATTAATGTAGCTGATTGGGTTATTTGTTTCAAATATGAAGGAGAGAAAGAAAATGTGATAAGCGAGATACCAAGTGAAGTGCAGGAGCTTACGTTCCCAGGGTCTGCTAAAGAAGTTGAGAAGGTAATAACGAAGCAGAAGGATTCCTACTTTGTGGATGGTCAGCCTGAGCAAAACGAGGAAGGGAGTAAGGGAAGAAAGGGTCCATTGTCTTCAATTTTGACGGCTTTTTACTGAATAACTAAAACGTATGCTGTTATAACTCATAGTGAGCAAGGGAAGTATCTGTAACTTGAGCTCTACCTAGCTTCTACTATGAATAAATAAATCCAGCAACCTTTTGTTTAAACATGTGTCCTTCAACTATCTGCTTATCTAATTTTATATGCTTTGCACTGCGTATAAGTATTTACTCTTTCACTAACTGTTTTGTGTTAGATTGGGTTGGTCATGCCTGTTCACTTTTTTTTACACACCTAATCCTAACCACATTTCAAATGTTTTTTATCTCAGAATTCTTTTGCGATAATCCTAAGGGCGTTCACGAATCTAAATTTGTTGATGCAATCAGATCGAATAATTGAATCACAAACTTTGTTTTTACAAATTCAAATTCGGATTGAATTTTATTTTTTTACTCCAAAATCTGATCTATGAACACTCTTAGTAACCGTTTGTTTTGTTCCAACCTTTATATCCAAATTTTTTGTATATATAATGACAAAGAAATCAAATTGTGAGAATATATATTTAATAGCATAAATGGTTTTAATGCAAAATAATATCTTTTTTTTTGGTATGATATTGTGTTTTTCAATTTTTAAATTTATATAATATTTATTCTTATTCAAAACTTACATGTTGATGAATAAAATTTTTTAATACGTTTCATCAGGTATATTTTAAAATATAAAATAAATACGTAATTTTTATATATATATTTATTAATTTTATTTTTTATTTCTATTTTTTTATTTTCCTTTACTTTGAAATAAATTGGTTGTTACGAAGCAAATTTAGTGAAGAGAAAATTAAAATAAATAAAATAAAAATAGTGTATTTAGAGATTACTTCAACTTGAGTTAAATAAATATGCCGAGATGTTAAATTAATTTTTTATCAAATTTTTTTTATTTATTACTATTTTAAATTTCTATTAAAAAATTATATAATACGAATATTACGATGCACGGGATTTATACTCTATGTTCACTCATGTGATTATGATTTTTTTTTCTCTTTTTTAATGGATGATTATGATTTATCTATAATAATAATAATAATTAATGATTTTTGGATAAAGAAAAAAGAGTGAAATTAAAATTTATTTTTAATTTCTCATAAATTTTTAATTTATTGCATAGTTATATTCTTTGTTTTTTTAGAAAGAAAAGTATTTTTATTATTTATTTTAGTGTAAATGAAAAGTTCTTTTATACTAAAAATAAAAAGAAAAATAAAGTGTTACTTTACCATGATCTTTTCTACACATCTGTGAGAAAATTTAGCCTGTCACTATTGAGAGAAAAGCCATACTGGCATGTCACTTTAGACTTAGACCCTAGAGGTGAAAAATTTTTAAAATTATTTTTTATTAGAGTTAGACCCATTTTTCAAAGGAAGAATAATAGAGATGAATACAGATTAAGTTAAGTTGGTTTTTAGAGAAACCAAAACCTAATTCAATTATAAAATATTGAGTTAGGTTATCTTAAGTTTTAGCTTTTTTTTTTTTTTTCTTTTTTCATTAAACTCAACCAAACCCAACACTCTTCAACTGATTGGTTTGAATGGGTAATTGAGTCACAATTTTAAAAAATATTTAAAAATAAATTTTAAAATATTATTTTGTTATCTTTTTAAACATAATTTTTTAAAAAATAAACTATATAATTGTTATAATATAAAAATAAACAATAAATTATAGCTATAAATTATATATAAAAAATACAACAAATTAAAATTAACATACAACTAAATTTTTAAGCAATAATACCTAAAGAAACATTTATCCAAAATAAAAGTAAATACATTTATCTAAGCTAGTCAAGTCATTCAAATAAATAAAAATTACATAATTTTTTCAAATTAACAAAAACATAATATCAAATTTTATTTATTTATTACTTCAACATAGAGATTACTGCAACATGAGTTAAATAAATATGCGGAGATGTTAAATTAATTTTTTATCAAATTTTATTTATTTATTACTATTTTAAATTTCTATTAAAAAATTATATAATACGAATATTACGATGCACAGGATTTATACTCTATGTTCACTCATGTGATTATGATTTTTTTTCTCTTTTTTAATGGATGATTATGATTTATCTATAATAATAATAATAATAATAATTAATGATTTTTGGATAAAGAAAAAAGAGTGAAATTAAAATTTATTTTTAATTTATTGCATAGTTAGATTCTTTGTTTTTTTTAGAAAGAAAAGTATTTTTATTATTTATTTTAGTGTAAATGAAAAGTTCTTTTATACTAAAAATAAAAAGAAAACTAAAGTGTTACTTTAACACTTGAGAAAAGTAACGTGTTTTACATAACAATGATATATGACATTTTTAATATAAACACTTACAATACCTCTACATTTTTAAATTTCAGATTTGTAAAACCGAATACATAATTTATAAACGGGTCAATGTTAATGCAAAAGAAAAAAAAATTAAAGTGAAAAAGTATTTTTGAATTTTAAGAACTAAAAGTGATTTTTTATGAAATTTTAAAGACAAAAATATATGTATGTCCTAAAATAAATATGTTGAAATGTTAAATTTATTTTTATAAAAATAGTAATTTACTATTATTTTTTTAAAATTTATATTAAATTTTTAAAATAATAAAAGTGTTACCTCATACATAATTTATCCTATACTATTTTTGGGGTGATTCTTGTAATAATGATGATTAATAATATTTAGAAAATAAAGAGAAAAAAAAGAAATTGAAAAATGAATTTTTTAATTTCTCATCTTTTAATTCATTATAAAGTTTATATTCTTTATTTTTTTAAGAAGAAAAGTATTTTTATTATTATTTATATCCTAAAAAAGAAAAGAAAAAACTATAGTGTTTTTATAGGTCTTATGTTAGTTGCTAGTGTTTTAAATTTTGTTAATAGAGAAATTCAAACTCACTACCTCTCTTTCTCCTTTCCCCTATATGTGAACTTTGTCAATAGACCAACCTTAAGACTTAAAAAAAACTATAATTTTACTTTAACACTTAAATAACAGTTTTTTTTTTCTATATAAACAATAATATATGACATTTTTTGTATAAACATTTATGACATCTCTTCAATATATTTGTGGATTGTATTACATTGTTGTTGACAAGTGTTTAATGTTCTTTCTTTTTAAGTGCATTTGTCACACTTCTATGAGATTTTTCAAACAATTGTGATAAAATCGTTGATGCATTTTTTCTAGTGCACATCCCACACATTTGTGGAAAAATCCATAGCATTGTGTGTGTCATATGTTATAATTGTAGTGGCAATATTTTAACATTATTTTCCATTAGATGTAGAACAATAAAAGCTAGGAGATTATCTCATAGAGCTTTTCTTCGCACAAAAAAAAATCTAATAAAACTTTTAATGGGAGAATAGATCAGGTATGGAATGCTAGACAAAGATAGAAACGAATGAAGTTCTTGGATATTATTAACAAAGAAATTGAACATGCATAGAAAGAAGAGAAATAGAGATTGAACTCATTTATGATCCTAAAAGGAATGAGAGATTTTAATAAACTCAAATAAAATTTATTAATGGACTTTTTTTACTCTTTCAAATTTCTCCAAAATTGAAGGAAAGTCAAAATTGGATGAGGATGACTTTAACTTCTCTTTGTTAATTTTCCTTTCCCCTTAAAATTAATCCAAACAAGAGTTTTTTAAGAATTCTTCTCCTCATTTCTCTTTTATTTCCTTACAAGCAAAGAGTCTGTTGAAGCTTATTAATGAATTTGACAATGATAATGGGTAATTATTTGGAGGTTAATTATCAAGAGAAACTATAATAATAATGTTGAAATATTAAATTAATTTTAAAATATTTAATTGTTACTATTATTTAAATTTACATTAAATTTGTTAAAATAATAAATTGAAAATGATTAATGATACTTAGATTATTATATTGACTGTATTCATTTACATGATTATATTTTTCTAATAAAAAATATTAATGATACCTAGAAAAAGGACGAAAAAAAAGAGAGAAATTGAAAATTTGTTTTTTAATTTCTTATAAACTTTACCTTCATTGTATAGTTCATATTCTTTAGTTTTGGAATAAGAAAAGTATTTTTATTATTTATTTTTATGTAAAAGGAAGGTTATTATATCTTTAAAAAAAACAAAAGTTTTACTTTAACAGACATTTTTTTTATATAAACAGTAATAAATGACAATTTTTTTATATAAACACTTACGTCATCCATCCATCTGCACATCCGTAGATTTGGTACAGATGTGTGTAGAAATGTTTGATGAACATATTTTTTTAGTGTGTCCAGTCACATATCTCTAGGGTTTTTCACACTTAGGTAGAAGATGCATTTTCTTTCCATTTCAAATATTTATTAAAAAGGAGCGGTCAAATAAAAATACTCAAAATAGTGTAATTTAACTGTTTAACAGACAAATACATCATTTTGTTTTGGTGTATTTGACTAAATACGCTAGTTAAGAACCAAATAGGCATCACATGCCTGAAACTAAATATGTCAATTAAAGTGATGTATTTGAAGGATTTCATTGACCGACACACGGTATTAATAATAAAATACTAATAATAATGATAATTATAATTATAATTATGTATTATAAAATTCAAGAATGATAATATGCTAATTAATAACCATGTGCCAAAATTGGATAAGGGTTTTGCTCGCTTCATTTCCTTCAACCTCTTAAAAATTGAAAAATAATAAGAATTTGTTTGATAATTCTTTCCCTTCTCTCCTCTCCATCTCCTTGAAACTAAACATATACTATTGTTGTGATTTGAGGCTTGTTGATGAGTTTTACGACGATAATCCATACTTATTTATGTTTTGTCTGTCCTGAATGAAAAATTATTCTTTGACATTAATTAAGTTATTTTATAAATTTTGCTAAGTAATAATTATATATATGTTGAAACCAATACGCAGTTGTGAGATCTTCTAATAATGTGTGGTTCGTCCCGTATGATAAGTAATGATTTGTTTGATTCTTGCGGGTGCTTATCTTTCTTGATAATGATCAAGTGTCACTTAGGATCATGTGTTCACAAGCAAAGGCCAAAGAAGCTAAGGGACAAAAGGATAAGAGATAGAGTATGATTTGGGAAACAATATAATGTGGAAGCTGATAACAATGATCATGAAGATCGCCGCGTCCATGCTCAGCAACACGTACTCAACATGCACCTCAAATTGCTCACCATCCATCCAACACATTTCTTGGCACTGCCGAAGCTGACATCAATTTTGTTCAATTCAACACACGTCAACCTAAAAATGCCATTCCGCGGCCAAATGTCCATGCATGTTCACTATAAATACCCGTATTCCCAGTCTGCGTTTTCATCATTGATCGAAAGTGAATTCAAACATTCGATCGAGTAGTAACTAAGCGATATACTATGATGAGAACACGGGTTCCACTGTTGCTGTTTCTGGGACTAGTTTTCCTGGCATCAGTTTCTGTCTCATTTGGCATTGCACCCAAGAAGCTGTGCGTACAGAGATGCAATCGGCTGCAACAATGCAAGATTCATTGCAGACCCGAAGAGACGCAAGATGAAGAAGGAGGAAAGCATCCTCAACCACAACCACAACCACCTCACCAGCATGAGGATGAGGATGAGTCTGAACAACCTCCTTCATATCCACACTCACAACAACCTTATCCTAAAGTTGACCCTGAGCAACATCGTCCATACCCTCAACCACCTCATAAAAAAGAGCATGAGGAAGGCCAAGAAGACAAGCCTCGTCCATATCCACGACCACCTTATAAAAAAAAGCATGACGACGAAGATGAGACTGAGCAATATCGGCCATACCCTCAACCACCTCATAAAAAAGAGCATGACGACGAGGACGAGACTGAGCAATATCGTCCATACCCTCAACCACCTCATAAAAAAGAGCATGACGACGAGGACGAGACTGAGCAATATCGTCCATACCCTCAACCACCTCATAAAAAAGAGCGTAAGTATGAGAAAGACCAAGAAGACGAGCCATACCCATATCCATACCCACATCAACAAAAACAGAAAGAGCAGGATGAAGAACAAGATGAAGATAAGTCACGAAAGAACCCTTTCTATTTCAGCTCTAAGAGATTCCGCACTCTCTTCAAGAATCAGTACGGTCGCATTCGTCTCCTCCAGCGATTCGACCAGCGCTCTGAAACACTTGAGAACCTTGGAGACTACCGCATTTTGGACTACAACTTCAAACCCAACGCCCTCTTTCTCCCCCACCATGCTGATTCTGAACTCTTGCTCGTTGTTGTTAGCGGTAATCACCTATTACCTAAGGCCTAGCTGTTAATTCAACATCATCATCACTTGCTTCTGCTTGTATCAATTTGTTTTTTACTTACAGGGAGAGCCATACTTACCTTGGTGAACCCCGACGATAGAGACTCCTACAACCTAAAGCGTGGCGATTCCCTCAGAATTCTTCCTGGAACCACTTACTATTTGGCTAACTCTGACGACAATGAAACTCTCAGAGTAGTAGCACTCGCCAAACCCGTTAACAAACCTGGCAGATTTGAGGTACTACTACTGTCTTTTCGAACTCCCATTATTCTTTTAATTTGTTTCCAATTTTGAAGATCAATCCTTTGTCTTTTCTGTGTAGAGTTTCTTCCTATCTAGCACTCAAGACCAACAATCCTACTTGCAAGGGTTTAGCCAGAATATTCTAGAGGCCTCCTACAATGTAAGCACGCAACACTCCATCCCCATTCACTGCTTTCACTAATATTATCATTATATTAATTTGTTTGTGTATAGGCCCAATATGAGGAGATAAAACGGGTTCTGTTTGGAGAGGAGCTGCAAGGCCAGCAGAGCTTGGAAGAGGGAGTGATTGTGCAAGCTCCAAAGGAGCAAATTCAGGAATTGCGTAGACATGCAAAATCTAGTTCAAGGAAAACCATTTCCTCTAAAGATGAACCATTCAACCCTAGAAACCAAAAACCTATCTATTCCAACAACCTTGGCAGGTTCTACGAGATCACCCCAGAGAAAAACCCACAGCTTCGCGAGATGGATATCTCCCTCAGTTCCGTTGATATCAATCAAGTAACCATATCCCTAAACTCAAGTGGACTATTCACTTCAATTCAATTTACTCTTTTCTACGTACATAACCTAATTATTGACACTGTAAATAATGATTTATTCTTCTTCTTTTTTGTTAGGGAGCTCTCCTTCTGCCACACTACAATTCAAAGGCCATAGTGATATTGGCGGTTACTGAAGGCAAAGCAAAGGTTGAACTTGTTGGCCTAAAAGAGCAACAGGATCAGGATCAGCAGCAAGAGGAACAGGAAACTACGGAAGTGCAGAGGTATGAAGCTGAATTGTCTCAAAACAATATACTTGTAGTCCCAGCGGCTTATCCTTTTGCCGTCAAGGCTACCTCAAATCTCAATTTCCTTGCAATTGGTATCAATGCTGAGAACAACCAGAGGAACTTCCTTGCAGGTATATACATCAAAATTCACAATTCACAACCAAAGTGAATATATATTTTGTTATTGCTCGCTCTTTTTTATGGTATGCATGTGGTTATTTGAAATCCTTTGGTGATTGAAATTTTGAAGGTGACAAAGACAATTTGATAAGCCAAATACCTAGACAAGTGCAGGAGCGCTCGTTCCCTGGGTCTCCTCAACAAGTTGAGAAGCTAATAAATAACCAGAAGGAATCCCACTTTGCGGATGCTCAGCCTCAGCTTAAGGAGGAAGAGAGAAGTGGAAGAAAGGGTCCTTTGTCTTCAATTTTGGGTGCTGTATACTGAACAGCTAGCTACCTTCTAATAAAATGTACTCCTATGTTGTATCCGGCCATGTAACAAAACTTGACCTCCACCTGGCTTCTTCTATATGGCCTATGATATGAATAAATAAATCGAGCATACATATGATGCTTGTCTTCTTCTGTCCTTCCACTTTCTACTTAGCTAACTAATTTCATATATATATTCTTCGCTCGTACACATTTGCTCAAATTATTTATTCGGAAGCTAAATTATCTAAACCAAATAATTCATTAAATTATATAATCTTCAACCGATCAGTGTTTAGTATCTACCAGAAAAGCAAGTCACTTTGTTATGCATTCTTGTTGATGTCTTTTTTAAGATCACCTTTTAGTTTGGTTTTTTTGGAAAAGTGAATGGTGAAAAAGGAAGGAATGTTGATGTAGGCGCCACTCATGGTGAGATAAGTCTTTGAAGAAGTTTGCTACAAGGAAAAAAACCCTTGATAAAAGCTATAGAAGATCTCAAAACTAAAGAGAGAAAGAAGACACTCTAATGAACTCACAAGAATTTTTGTATTCAATATTAAGTGTAAAATGAATATAGGAGAGGGAGACATTTATTTATAAGAAAAATAATGGGCTAAGGGGAGAGAAGAGTGACGTGCAAGCTAGGAGAAATTAGGAGAGTTTAATCAAGTGTTAATTGAGTTAGAGCCAATTAGCATTTGATTAATCTCTAAGAAGATCCAAACATGCCTCTAACTTTAAGATCTTGGTCCTCTCTCAATTTGAATTTGAATTTTGGAGGGAAGCCGCATGACATCTTCAAAATTCAAATTAAAAAATGAGAGCACATAAAAAACATGTGGAAGCTACCTTGGAGGAGAGAAAAGGTTCCGTCCAAGTGAAGGGGAACCAAGAGGTCCCACATGTCTCTTATGCTTCATGTGTGAGTGGGAGGGGTGTGGAACTAACTTAGGGGGTGTGGTTCACAAAAACCACACTCCTAAGCTTCTCCAAAAAGCCCAAACTACTCAACAGACTCCACAAAAGAAACTAATCACACCCCCTAAATTAAAAATGACATAAAAGCCAAAATACAAGGAAAAAATAAAAATAAAACACCTCCAAACTCCTAAAGAGAAAATATATACATGAAGGACTAAAAAGAAGACTATGACCTATTTTCTATCATCTTGATCTCCATGAGAAGGTGAGGTCTTCTTTCCTCCTCTCTTGCCATGTCTTCCTCAATCCTTCTAGCCATGGCCCTTGTGATAGGGCCCTTGCTAGGGAGGAATGTATCATCCCCTCCCCCTTGGGAAGGATTTGACCTCAAATCTGTGGGGTTCTCTTCATCATCAGTACCTACAAAAGGAGATAGATCACATACATTAAAGGTGGTACTGACTCCATAATCATGAGGGAGATCTAACTTGTATGCATTATTGCTTATTCTCTCTAGGATTTGGAAGAACCCATCTCCTCTAGGGCTAAGTTTAGACTTCTTTTGAGTAGAAAAACGATCCTTCCTTAAATGAAGCCAAACCCAATCTCCTTCATTGAAGATTACTTCCTTCCTTCCCCTATTAGTTGAAGAAGCATACCCTTTTGAATGATGTTCTATGTTAGCTTTGATCCTTTCATGTAAATTTTTAACAAAAATATCTCTTGCCTCTCCATCTTTGTGAAAAGAGTGAGAGAGAGGAAGAGGTAAGAGGTCCAAAGGTGTGAGAGGATTGAAACCATGCACCACTTCAAAAGGGGAATGCTTGGTGGTTCTCTGGACCACTATATTGTATGCAAACTCAACATAGGGAAGGTATTTATCCCAAGACTTATGGTTGCCTCTAAGTAGTGCCCTCAACATAATGGATAAGGATCTGTTCACCACCTTAGTTTGCCATTAGTCTGAGGATGACAAGTGGTGGATAACAGAAGTTTAGTTCCCAGCCTAGCCCATAAAGTTCTCCAGAAATGGCTAAGGAACTTTACATCCCTATCAGACACTATAGTAGAGGGTATACCATGCAAACGGACAACCTTTTTAAAGAAAAGTCTTGTGATGTTGCTCACATAAACCACTTTGTGGTAAGGTATAAAGTGGGCCATTTTAGAAAATTTGTCCACTACAACAAAGATGGAATCAACACCTCGTTGGGTTCGAGGAAGGTGTAAGACAAAGTCCATGCTAATGTCCAACCAAGGTGCAGAAGAAACAGGTAAAGGTGTATAGAGTCCATGGGGCATTACCTTAGACTTAGCCTGAAGACAAGCTAAACATCTAGAACAATGCCTATGGACATCTTTCTTCATATGGGGCCAAAAGAATTTTTCTTTCAAAAGCATAAGAGTTTTATTTATTCCAAAATGCCTCATGAGCTACCTTCATGACTCTCTTTTGTCAGCAGATTTCTCATATATTCTTGGGGTATTTAAAGTCTGCCATGTTTGAAAAGATACCCCTCACTAGTGAAGAACCTATCTTGGGTTTTAGATGCAGATGCAGAGGCAGCATAAATAGGGCCAAAATCCTTATCAAAGGGATACATGGCCCTCATGTCATCAAATCCTAGAATGTTAAGCACTTAGTGTGGTATAAAGGTTGTGCCTCCTAGACAGGGTGATGCAATCCCACCTAGCATGCATCATGGCTAGGAGGATTCAAGGAAGACATGACATGAACGAAAGCTCATTGAAGATTGGAACCCATAGTCTTTATTTTTAGCTTGTAAATATTTTATTTTAATTAGCTAAATAAGAGCATATTTTTAATTCCTTTAAGGCCATGTATATTTGGCCATATTCTTTTTAGTTTAGAAGGTATAGGTGTCTTTAGTTAAAAAGGATGAGTAAGCTTAGAATGGGTACATAAGTCAAGACATGATTTTGGGTTAGCCCATTCAATTTAGGAGATGATAATTGCACCCATGGGGTGAACTTAGGTGCTTCACTTAAGTCCCACATTGCCTAGAAAAGTGTGTCCAAGCTCTCCCTTGGGGCTATATATACTCATTCCCCCTCATTGTAAATTTCACCTTTGAAGATGAATGAAAATAGTCTCTTTGTGAGCACATTCTTAGTAAAAGGTCTTCAGGATCCTCTCTCTTGAGGAATCTCTTCCTAGTTGGTTTTTATCAAGGGTTCCTTCCCTTGTGACAAACCTAAACACTTTGGTTTATCTCACTTTGAGAGTGGTGTCCCACCTCCATTTTCTTTCCCCTCTATCATCCATTTCATGATGCTTGGAACCTCAAGGAGAAAGATCAAGGGGAGTGCAAAAGCTTTTTTGCATAATTTGGTATCAGAGCCAACTCCATGAGGTTATTTTCTAATCTTAATTTTCTTTAATTTTTTCTAGCTTTTCTTCATAGTGTTCTTGCCGTTTCCTTTATTTTTTCTAGCCTTTGATTCTTGTCATTTAATTCCTTTTATGTCTTGTTAGTTTATGTTTTTGTAGTTTTCATTTTATACAATTTAGTTCCTAGTTTTTATTGCTTTCTAGATTCAATTTATCTTGTTCTTTTCCATTGAATCTTTATATGTTTCCTTTAGGATTGTTTCTTTAATTTTCTGCCCAGCTTTTTATTTTTTCCTTATTCTTGTGCAAATCCTAAGAAGGTCATTGTAATGAATTCACAAAATTTGTGAAGGAAGCCATACATTGTGGTCTTGATCTTTAGATGCACGTTGTTCTTCTTATTTGAGTTTTTAATTCTTTTTCCTGCACCTATTTTTTCTGTTTTTCCAGCCCCTTGTTCTCTGTTTTGGGCATATATTTCTAGTTATTTTGAGTCATTTAATTTCAGCTTTTAATCTTCCAAGTTGTGTCTTAGTTGGTCATATTGTAGCCGTTTTATTGTCTCTTAATTCTACATAGTTTTTCCTTTTTATTTTTACCATAAAAAATGTGTTTCTCTCTTGGAATTGAGCATATGCTCTTGTGTCTATTTCTAAAGTCTCACATGCTTTACATCATAGCATGTTTCAAAAATTTTTCAAAAAAAGAAATAAATTGCTCAATTCTTTCTTAAAGTTCATTTCTTCATTTTGTGTGAGTAACTTATTTTTGTGCTAGTTTATTGTGGTGATTTTCTTTGTGCTGGCTGGTTAAGCATTTTGGGGCACATATTTAGGCTGAAAACTTGAGCAATCAAGCTTAACTAAACCCAAAAAAACTCTCACTTGGTGTCATATTATAATCACCTAAAATTACTAGTTCATTTTAAGTTGTTTTGTGTTCTTTGGTTTGCGCTTTTACATCAAATTTTTGTGGCTAATTTACTATTCTTGTTCAAGCATTTATAATTCTTAAACTCCTTACTATATTTGCTACAAAATGTGTTAAGAGGTGTAGCAAAATTGTTTCAAAAAAAAAAAAGAAAAAGAAAAGAAATCGAAAGAGTAAAATAAGTCAAAAAAGAGTTAGTAAAAAGTGCTAAAAACAAGTAAAAAGAGTACAAAAAAAAAAATTAGCGCACCTCAAAATTATTAAACAATTCAAAGGAATGTTAAATTTTATTGAAATTTGCTTGAATTTATTTGCATATGATTCAGCCACCTTGCTGTACAATTGTGCAAATCATTGAATTTGTTGAGTTCTTTTTGTTTTAAGTCCAATTCTATTTTAGGCCCATTTTAGGATTTCTACACCTTTTATTTCTTGCTTGTCCTTATTGGCTTTCTTTGTGTTTGTCAAATAAATTTTTTCCACTTGGATGTGTTCCTATTCTTGTTAAGTGCTTTTTATTGCTTTTTGCTTTCAAATTCTACTTCCCTTGGTCTCTTGTTTGGGTGCTTGTTTTCTCTTGGTAGGTAGCCAAATTGTTGAAATTTCCACAAGGGTAGCATCCTTAGGAAGTTTTGATTTAAAACCAAGGAAGAGGAGACTTGGAAAGGAGGCCAAGACTAGAGTGATACACTTGGTGAGGAGCACTTGAAGAAAGGAACTACATTCAATTACTTTTAATTTTCTTTGTTTAATTTGGGTGTATTTTTAAAGGGCATTTTAATTATAGGTGTTGGATGCCCATAAGGGTCATATTTTTTGTGTGTAATAAACCTTAGTTTCTCATTTTAGTGTGGATAAGGAATTGGTACCCCTTATTCATACTTAGAAGCACGTTAGAATCCTTTAGTTTTGCTTTAAATTTCTTTATTTGCTTTCAACATTTTAGCAAGTGTTAGAGCTCCAAAGACTCTTAACACTTTAGGAGAAAACAAAAAAGAGAGAAGTGTTTTGCATATTAGTTCCCTAGGCCTTACACTTTGACATGTTTTCACACACATCTAGGAGTGTTAGGAGTAGTAATAAAACTAGGAAAAATAAAGGAGAAGAATGTGAGAATAGAATAAAAGAAAAGTATGAGAAGAGTGATAAACTAACCTTGCCCATATATTCATAATCTATTGATTGGGAAATAGTAGAAAAAAAACGTAGGGAATTTTGGAAAAATGAGAGAAAACAAAAAGAGAGGAGGAAAAGAGAACAAGAGGAACTAGATAGAGAAGAGAGAAGAGAGAAAGAACAAAAAGAAAAGGAGAGACAAGAAAGAAAAGAAAGAAGAGAAAAAGAGAGACAAAGAGAAGAGAAGGAACGAATAAGACAAGAGAGAAAATAGCAAGAGAAAAGAGAATGAGAAGAGAGGGACCAAAGAGAAAGAGAATAAAGAGAAAAAGAGAGACAAGAGAGTAGGGAAAATGAAAAGAGAGAAAGAGAAGCAAGAGAAAAAGAAAGAGAAGAGAGAAGAGAAAAAGAGAAAAAAGAGAAAGAAAGAGAAAAAGAAGAAAACAAAAGAAAAGAGTTAGAGAGAAAGAGAGAAGAGAAAGGAGAGAAAAAGAGAAGAAAGAATTGGAAAAGAGAGAAAAGGAACAAAAGGAGTTAGAAAGAAGGGAAGAAAAGAAGATACAAAAAGAGAGAGATGCCTATAAGAGTTCTTGGGGTAACATTTACACACGTTATAGAGACTTAGAAGAGCCTAGAATAACCCATGACATTCATGCTTCTTCTAGTAAGAAGGAAAACCCTAAGAGGCATCCTAAGAAAAAGACAAACCCTTTTATAATTAAACCCAAAAGAGAGTCATCCAAAAGAAAGCATATTGAGAGAAAACCCTTGAGTATGAGTGTCCCCCTTCTCCTTTATGAGAGTTTCTAAGAGTTATCAAGGGACCCCTCCCTTGTGGCCTCTCCCCTTTGGCTTATCATGTATAGTATTTGTAGCGCCTCACCCCATTCGTTTCCTCTCCATAAATCCATTTCTCTTCCAAATGACCTTAGAAAGGATCCTTTGGGCAAGTGATTATGCAAAAAAGCTTTTTCACTCCCCTTAATCTTTCTCCTTGAGGTTCCAAGCACCACGAAATGGATGATGAAAGGGAAAGAAAATGGAGGTGGGACACCACTCTCAAAGAGAGATAAGCCAAAGTGTTTAGGTTTGCCACAAGGGAAGGAACCCTTGATAAAAACCAACTAGGAAGAGATTCCTCAAGAGAGAGGATCCTCAAGACCTTTTACTAAGAATGTGCTCACAAAGACTATTTTCATTCAACTTCAAAGGTGAAATTTACAATGAGGGGAATGAGTATATATAGCCCCAAGGGAGAGCTTGGAAACACTTTTCTAGGCAATGTGGGACTTAAGTGAGACACCTAAGTTCATCTCCATGGGTGCAATTAGCATCTCTTAAAGTGAATGGGCTAGCCCAAAATCACGTCTTGACTTATGCACCCATTCTAAGCTTACTCGTCCTTTTTAACTAAAGACACCTATACCTTCTAAACTAAAAAGAATATGGCCGAATATACATGACCTTAAAGGAATTAAAAATATGCTTCTATTTAGTTAATTAAAATAAAATATTTACAAGCTAAAAATGAAGACTATGACTTCCTTTCTTCAATGAGCTTTCGTTCATGCCATGCCTTCCTTGAATCCTCCTAGCCATGATGCATGCTAAGTGAGATTGTATCACAAGGCATCAGCTACCACGTTGTTTTTTTCTTTCTTGTATTTGATGACATATGGGAAGGATTCAAGGAATTCAACCTATTTAGCATGCCTTTTGTTCAGCTTACCTTGTCCCCTCAAATATTTAAGTGACTCATGGTCACTATGAATGACAAACTCCTTAAGAGCAAGATAATGCTCCTAAGTCTGAAGGGCCCTAATCAAAGCATAAAACTCCTTGTCATAGGTGGGGTAGTTGAGGGGGGCTCCATTGAGTTTTTCACTGAAATAGGCAATAGGGTACCCACCCTGCAAGAAAACAGCTCCCACATCAGAGGCATCACACTCAAGTTCAAAAGTTTTAGAAAAATCTGGTAATGCCAAGACTGGTGCATGAGTAAGCTTATGTTTGATTAGAGAGAAGTTTTTCTCTTGTTTGTCATCCCAAAGGAAAGAAGTATCCTTCTTCACCAACTAATTTATTGGTGAGAAAAGTGTGGAGAAGTTAGGCACAAAGCACCTTTAAAAACTAGCGAGACCGTGAAAGCTCTTGATCTCTGTCACACTTTTTGGCGTGGGCCATTCTTGGATGGCTTTGATTTTTTCAGGATCCACATGAATCCCTTGAGAATTAACTACAAATCCTAAAAATACAACACTCAGCATAAAAAGTACATTTTTCAAGATTCCTAAAGAGGTGGTTGTTCCTAAGTATGTAAAAAACTTGCCTAAGATGTCCTAAGTGATCATGCAGGTTCCTACTATACACTAGTATGTCATCAAAATAAATTACACAAAATTTTCCTAAACAATCCCTTAAGACATGATTCATTAGTCTCATGAAAGTGCGAGGGGCATTTGTAAGGCCAAAAGGCATGACCAACCATTCATAAAGACCAAATTTGGTCTTAAAAGCGGTTTCCATTCATCACCCTCTTTAATATTTATCTGATGATAACCACTTCTAAGATCAATTTTTGAGAAAATTGTTGCCCCATGCAATTCATCTGACATGTCATCAATCCTAAGGATAGGGTGCCTATATTTGATGGTGATGTTGTTGATTACTCTACAATCCACACACATCTTTCATTGGTCATTCTTCTTGGGCACCAACAAGACTGAAACAACACAAGGACTGAGGCTCTTTTGAACCCAGCCTTTCCCCAATAGATCTTGAACTTGAGACTCAATTTCCTCGGTCTCCATGTAGTTGGTTCTATAAGCAGGCCTATTTGGTAGGCTAGCTTCAGCAACCAAATCAATTTGGTGTTCTATACCCCTAACAGGAGGAAGTCCTCTTAGGACTTCACTAGGGAATATATCACCAAACTCTTTTAAAAGCTTTTGAAGCCCAATAGGAAGGTTCTCACCTTCAAGATCTATGGCAGTGCTAGAAGCAGAAGTAGAAGTAGAAGGGGGAACAAAAAATGAGATGCCTCTATGCAAAGGAGAAGATAGAAATGTTTATCAGTTAAGGTAGCCTCTTTTAAGTCCAATTTTGTTGCAAATAGACTCTCTTTACTCCAAACCTTCTTGGAAGGGGCATCACCTTCCAACTCTTTCTCCTTACCCCTTTCAAGCTTTAGGGGCAAAGCTTTTTCTATTGACCCTTTTTTTTATCCTCTTCCTCTCTCTTACTCTTCATGAGTAGTTGATCCTCAGCTACCTGAGCAGGTGATAGAGGATATAACTTTATACGTCTATCCATATGAGTGAGGATGATGTGGTTAGAATGACCATGATGGATGGCTTTCTTATCATACTACCATGGTCTTCCCAGCAAGATATGGCCAGCCTCCATAGGGACTATCTCATAAAGTATCTCATCATTGTAAGTCCTTATTGAGATTGGAACCTTCACTTGCTCATTGACCTCCATTTCCCCATGCTCATTAAGCCATTGAAGTTTATAAGGTCTAGGATGGGAAATTGGGGTCAAGGCTAACTTGTCTACCAATCTTGAGCTGCAACAGTTACAACAAGACCCACTATCTACAATGAGAGAACACACTTTGTTATTAACTTTACATCTAGTGTGAAAGATGTTCTCTCTTTGAGATTAGGTAAGCTCAAAAGATTGGCTTCCAAGAAGCCTCCTAATCATCAAGAGGTCCCCCTTATATGCACCTCACATTCAGAAGATGATGCATGAACCTCTTCTTCCTCACTAGAGGATGAAGGTGAGCTACTCTCACTGCTATACATGTTTAGGCCCCTCATGATCATATTTTTTCTAGTGGGGCATTGAGAGGAAATGTGGCCTCTCCCTAGACATTTAAAGCATTTAATACTACTAGTCATTTCATGAAAGCTAGTAGTAGAGGGTTTCTTTTCTATATGAGATGCTTTATGTTCTTTATGCTTGGGTGGTTCCTCTTTAGGGAAGCTTTTAGAAGAGCTCCCCTTGAGTTGATGCCTCTTTGTATAAGGTTGAGACTCTCTTTTAAACCCTTTTCTTTTTATTTGGTTCTCAACCTTGATACATAGTTGAACCAACTCATCTAGGTTCGTATACGAAAGAAGCTCAACTTTATCTCTCATCTCAAAGCTTAGTCCACATAAGAACCTAGCCATGGTGGCTTTGGGTTCCTTAATCATATTTGCCCTTAAAATGAGAAGTTTCATCTTTTGTCTATACTCCTCAATACTTAGGTTTTGTTACCTAAGTATTTGGAATTTATCCAAAAGATCTCTCTCATAGTAAGATGGAATATGCCTTCTTATCATAGTACTTTTTAAATCATTCCAATAGTTTATTTCGGGCATATAAGTTCTGGTTCTTTCTTTGGTTAACCCATACCACCAATGGAGGGCATGCCCTTGGAAGCTAAAGGTTGCCAATAAAACCTTTCTGTCTTCTCTTATATCATAACACTTGAAGAGTTGTTCTACCTTGACTTCCCAGTCAAGATAGACTTCCACATCTTCTCTCCCATGGAAGGGAGGAAGATCAACCTTTTGCTCCCTAAGAAGAGGCACATGATTAGGCATATGTGTATTATGATGGTTGAATCCTCTCCTAGGTCTGCCATAATAATCTTCCTCACTTTCACTATTTCTTCTTGAGGGAGACCCATATTCAAAACTTTTTTCTCTTTTTCCACTCTTTTTGTTTCCTCTCTTCTTTTTCTCTATTCTCTTTTTCATCTCTCTCTTTTTTTTCTCTTTTCTCCTTTTGCTCTCTCTCTTTTTTTCTCTTTCTTTTGATTCTATCCTTAGTCTTTCTTCACTCAATCACTCACAAAATTTCAAGACAAAGTGATCAAGAGGGGCAACCTTGGGAGAGCCTCATTGATTGACACTCTTTGTTGCTATTTGCACTAGTGCGTGGAGGGGTAGCCATGTGAAGAATACTTAGAAGAGTTAAGATGGCCGAAAACAAGCAAGGACTCACTTTCTCTCTTTTTGGTTTTCTCCCTAAGAGGCAATGAGTCTTTGGAACTCTTTTTTATAGCCTCAACTACACGGTTTTTGCAAGAAAAAATAAAGGCAAGAAAAGTATAAGTGTAGAGACTTTAAACATGCTCCTAGAAGGTGAAGAAGGTGGTGTACCACTTTCTCCTTCTCACCTTAATTACAAGAAACTAAAATGAAAGAATAGACTATTACACACAAATGGAGTGACCACTAGGGTATTAACACTCCTAAAAATTTAATACAAGTAAATGAAAGCAAAATTTTAAAAGTAGCAAATTCTTCAAGTCTTCCTCCAAGCTCCCACAAGTGTTTACTCTCACGGCCTTGTCTTCCTCCTTGTTCAAGTCATCTAGGCTTTGTCAACACCTCCTAGAATGCTACCCTTGTAGTTTGCTCTTTCAAAGCTCCTCTATACAAGAGTAACACCACACCAAAACAAGAACAAGAATGCAAGAGTACAAGCAAAAAAACAATAAAAGTATAATGAAATAAAAGGAAACTTTCCAAGTGGAAGAAGATAGGAAACAACTTGAAGGAATGTAGAATTCAAGAAAAACTAAAATTAAAGAATGAGAAAGAAGTAAGCACACAAAAGAACTTTTAGAGTAGATCTAAAGTAGAATAAGGACTAAAAGAGAAAATGACTCAAAGTATTTTCAAAAATTGCAAAAAATTTAGTAATTATGGCCAAATAGTGTAGGGATAATGGCAAGCAAGATTAGACCATTTCTAGACTCCTTTTTGCAATTTTTTTTTACTTACAATTAGGTACACCTATTTCCTTTATTTTTAGTATTTTTTTCTACTATTTTGTTTGCTTTTTTCTTTTGTTTATTTTGTTGTAATACTTTCTTCTTTTTTTTTAAAAAAAAAATTCTTTTAGATGTACCTAAATACTTGTTAGATTGAAAAATTTATAAGGAAGGTAGGGGTCCTAAATGCTTGGCCAAAATCCTAAGCTAAGGCACATGAAATTTGAACTAATAGAAGTGCAATTAAAGAAAACACAAGTAACTCTAGTGTACTACTTTTAGAAGTGAATTAGGTAGTGCTTAATGAGTTTTGGTTAGTGTAGTTTGATACTTACTTGTTTGCAAAAGAAGAGGCAAATGTCACGCTAATTTCTACTCATACTCCTTAACAATTCTACTTCACAATCAAGGCACACACACAAGAGCTACTAAATTGAAGTATAAAACAAAACATGATTGTAATTGAGCAAAAATTTTTAAGATTTTGTTTTATAAGAACATGCTTAGACTATAAGCATGGATGACCTCTTTGGAAGACTTATACAAGAGGTAGGACCTCTTAGATGCTCAATTTCAAAGAAGGTTAACACACTTTAGCAAATTTTAGAAGCAAAAAAGAAAAATTAAAGAAGTGAAACCTAAAGAAATTATGACATATAATGACTAAACATGACTCTATTAAGACAAAACTTGAGAGTATAAAATTTTAAACTAAAGTCCTAAAATAGAAAACAATAATAGCACAAGAATTGAACCAAATAAGTGTAGAAAATTGAGTCCAAAGCATTCGCCACAGTGCTGTGGATTTTGCCACAACCGTGTGGATGTTTGGTAGAATGCTTCTTAAGTGCCTCAAATTCACACAAATGAACACAAAGTCAAAGCTATGGCTAGAGAAGCGAATTCTAAACAGAAAAAACTAGTTCAATGAATGGAACAAATGAATTGAACTAATCAATTAAAAGTACACATTACAATAACGTGCAAGAATTAAAGAAAACAAACACAAGACACACATTCAAGACATGCTAGAAATTATGAACAACAAGGAAGTAGTAGAATGAAAATAGAATGGAGAAGAAGAGAAGTGGACCAAAGAAAATAAAAGAGCTAAGGAAGAAGGTGAACCTCTAGAAGGAGGCTCTAGATACTACTTGATGCATTATTGTTGATGCCTTTCCCAAGATCATCTTCTAGCTTGGTTCCTTTGGAGAAATGAATTGTGGAAAAGGAAGGAATGGTGATGTAGGTGCCACTCATGGTGAGATAAGCCTTTGAAGAAGCTTGCCGCAAGGAGAAACAGCCCTTGATAAAATCCATAGAAGCTCTCAAAACTAAGGAGAGAAAGGAGACACTCAAATGAACTCACAAGAATTTTTGTATTCAATATTAAGTGTAAAATGAACATAGGAGAGGGAGACATCTATTTATAAGAAAAATAATTGGCTAAGGGGAGAGAAAAGTGACGTGCAAGCTAGGAGAAATTAGGAGAGTTTAATCAAGTGTTAATTGAGCTAGAGCCAATTAGCACTTGATTAATCTCTAGGAAGATCCAAACATGCCCCTAACTTTAAGATCTTGGTCCCCTCTCAATTTGAATTTGAATTTTGGAGGGGAGTCATATGGCATCTTCAAAATTCAAATTAAAAAATGAGAGCACATAAAAAACATGTGGAAGCCACTTTGGAGGAGAGAGAAGGTTCCATCCAAGTGGAGGGGAACCAAGAGGTCCCACATGTCTCTTATGCTTCATGTGTGAGTAGGAGGGGTGTGGAACTAACTTAAGGGGTGTGGTTCACAAAAACCACACTCCTAAACTTCTCCAAAAAGCCTAAACTACTCAACACACTCCACAAAAGAGACTAATCACACCCCTTAAATTAAAAAGGACATAAAAGCTAAAATACAAGGCAAAAATAAAAATAAAAACACCTCCAAACTCCTAAAGAGAAAACGTATACATGAAGGACTAAAAAGAAGACTATGACCTATTTTCTATCATCTTGATCTCCATGAGAAGGTGAAGTCTTCTTCCTCCTCTTTTGCCATATCTTCCTCAATTCTCCTAGTCATGACCCTTATGATAGGACCCTTACTAGGGAGGAATGCATCACTTTGTTTTTAAGTCTTCTAAAGTCAAAACACCCTGACTCTAAATAATGGTAAGATCAGGTATCCTATAAGCTAAAATAAGAACTTAATTTGATTTACTAACATAACAAACTAATTGAAGTTAAGTAACGTAAACTAATTGATATAACCGAATCTGACCTCATGGTTAATATGTAAAGACATAATTTTTACTTAAAAATAATTAAAATGAAAGAGAGATGTGAGATGATAAGCTACGACAAAGCTAAGGAAGAATAATATTTTTTAGGAAAAAGGCATATATAGAATAAAGTAACATATGTATAGAATGCAAGACGGATATACTCGTAATATAAAATAATAGATTTAGAGTGTAACTTAATTATAATTTATCATTTTAAATCTTGAATTGTAATTAAATTTCAGAATGTATATTTTTTCATTTTGTTATCTTATCTTTCTTGTTTAGATTTCATATCAAATAGATTTATATAATTAATTACTCTTATTTTTATCCTTTCTTGTTTAGATTTCATATCAAATAGATTTATATAATTAATTACTCTTATTTTTATCCTGTTAAGTGAAAAATTATTAAATGGTTATGGATTACCATGATTTTCATTGTTCTTATATCAATTAGTAAGTTTACAATTATTTAATTAATTAATATAATTTATAAGTTAATTAATTAATTGTTCTTATATCAATTAGTAAGCTTACAATTATTTAATTAATTAATATAATTTATAATTATTTAATTAATTAATATAATTTATAAGATAATTTAATTAATTAATCATATAAGTTAATTAATTAATCATAAATTTATATTTATTAGTTGAGATTATAAATTACGTGATGATTTAAAATTATCTAATAATGTTTTCTATTATTCCACAATTTTATACAGCATATGCCACATATATGTTGGAGGAATGACGTCGAAGAAAAAAATGCATAAAGAATTCACTCACAACCATCATGAACTATATAGGTGTAGAAGTACTCTAATAGAGTAAGTGCATCACAATCTCGCCAACAAAAAATGTGATACTTCCCACAAACATTTAGGGAGGTGCTGAAATAAAAGTGATCAAGATATTTCTCTATATAACTATGACACAATACACAAAGTATTTAAGAGACATTGGAAGAAATATATGTGGTATGCATTAAAATATAATAAGAACTTTGTAGTTGAACTTCTTAAAGTTAAACTATTATGTTTGAAAGATGTTAAATTAATTATATTACACAAAATATTAAGTATATTGTGACATAAAATAACTCAAGTTTATTTATATTTTTAATATTCAATAACATTATTTGAAATTTTAATATTAAAAATAATTATAATTAAAAAGGATGCTATAAGGATAATATATATTTAAAAATAGTTAATTTCAATAGCTTGAATCACTATAAACTATAAAATTATTTCCTAATATTTTGTGTGACTATATGAAGAAAAAAAAAAAACTTAAGTGTTACTTTAATTAACCTATATAAACAGGAAATGATGACATTATTTTTCTTTTAGTTTTCCGTAAATAGTATGAAAAAATAACTAATGTTGTGTATTAGATTAGTTATTTTTTTTAATTAGACATACTAATTAAGGATGAATCTATATAGTAGGAATTCTGCCAACAATTAACCGCTTATTAAGCACTTATTAAATAACCTAGCTCAATAAATTAGAGACTAATACATACGGCATAAAGAATTAAAAACTTTTTTCTAAAATTCTTTCACAACCCAAATATTAGCACTTCAATATTTTAGATATCCATTTCATATTTCATTAGTAGTTCCCTCTGATCGATTAACATCTTTGTTTACTAGAGTCACTTTTTTTTTCTCACTTTCTACTCTACTAATTAAACATACGATAACATGTGTCTAAAAATTGTTGTGTTTTGATTTCTCAATATACAAATTAAAATATCTTGATTGACAAACTCTTAATAGTACTGTTATCCACTATAAAAAAAATTATAAATTAAGTGCAAAACGAGAAGGCAATTGTTTTCATGTTTAATTTCAGTGGGAGTTGTAAATAGGAATATTTTGTTAAAAATTTCCAATCATATTGAAGTTAATCTTCAAATATTATTTTTTTAAAATATTCTATTATAATTAATTTATTAAAAGGATTTTAAAAAATGATGTTTAAAATTTGGAAAAATATTGTGAGTTAAAAAAAAAAATTAGCATGATCAATTAAACACATTTCATTTCATGTATTATGGCTAGAAAGTAATTCATAAAAGTTGAACTTGGAAATTAAATTATGTTGAATGCAGTCTCTAGGAAGTTGATAATTGGCAAGTCATAAATAGTAATAGGGCAAACAGATATTGACTTCACTCATCCACTAGCTGTTGGGTCAGGTATGTGTATATCTAAAACTAAAAGGAGTGACCCTAAACACCATGCACGAGGGCACGTGTCCACCATCACTCACACAGTCATACCATCTCCGTGGCTTCAATTGAACAGGCGTCAACCTGCATGTCCATCCAGGTGGCTTGGCTTCTATAACTATAAATACCCTAATCTGAGTCTGGGTTTTGCTCATGGATGGAGAGCAAGTGAAATGTAAAAGCGTTATAAAGTGATATATCGAATCATATATTATAGACTATGCGGGTTTGGTTGTTGCTGGGAGTTGCTTTCGTGGCATCAGTTTGTGTGTCTTGTAGCAATACGCACGAGGAGCAGCTGTGCCTAGAGATTTGCGAGAGTGAGAAAGATCCATATCTTTTGCAGCTATGTAAGAACCGTTGCAAGCTGGTTCCTGAGCGAGAAAAAGAGGAGGAGGAGGAGGAGAGGGGAAGTCGAGAAAGAGGACGGCAGGAGGGTGAGAAAGAGGAAAAGAAACGAGATGAGCGTGAACTGCCACAGCCACCTCACCACCACCAACACAAGGACGACAGACAAAGAGGAAAGGAAAGCGAAGAGAAGGAGAAGAAAGACGAACAACTGTGGAGGGGACGGCATCGCTGGGATGATCCCGAAGAGAGAGAGAGGGTGAGACAGAGGGTAGAGGAGGAGGACATTCGCCGCCGACGTCACAAAAAGGATCTACCGGTAGACGGATATGACCCACAAACATACCACAACAACCCTTTCTACTTCACCTCTCGAATGTTCACTACTCGCTACAAAAACCAGTACGGTCACATCCGTATCCTCCATCCCTTTCACTTACGCTTCCCAAAGCTTCTTAACTACATGATTGTCGAGTTCATGTTCAAACCCAACACCCTCCTTCTCCCCGCCCACGCTGACATCGATTCCATCATCGTTATCCTTAGTGGTTTGCATTTTACTATTTCCCCATTCTCTATTACTCATTAAACATCATCACTTCTTTCTCATTTATCAACATCATTTATAATTACAGGCAAAGCTTTAGTTACATTCTTCAACCCCAACAACAGACAGAACTACTACCTTCAGCCTGGATATGCCCAAAGAATACCTCCAGGAACCACTTTCACTGTGGCCAACCTAGAGAACAACCAAGACCTCAGACTAATTAAACTCGCCATACCCGTTAACGAACCTGCCCACTATCAGGTACTCTTTAACACCACATTAATTGATTCACTCATTCTTCTTCTTTGTTTCCAAATTAATGCCCTTCCCCTCTGCTAGAATTTCTTCCTATCTAGCACCCAAGACCAGCAGTCCTACTTGCAAGGGTTCAGCCCGAATATTCTACAGGCCTCCTTCAATGTAAGTAAGCAACCATAACTGATTTCATTTCCATTTAGTGGTTTGATTAAATATTATCATTATCCTTGCATGCTTGATTCTATAGGCCGAATTCGAGGAGATATATAGGGTTTTGTTTGGAGGGGAGGGGCGGCATGAAGGCGAGCAGAGACAGCAAGAGGGAGTCATTGTGGAACTGTCAGAGGAACAGATTCAGGAACTGAGCAAGCATGCCAAATCTACTTCAAGAAAACCCATTCCCTTCCAATACGAACCATTCTACTTGAGAAGCCCTTACCCAATCTATTCAAACAATTTTGGCAAGTTCTTTGAGGTCACCCCAGAGAACAATCCCCAGCTTAAGGACTTGGATATCTACCTCAATTCTGTGGATATCAACGAGGTTTCACCTAGTTAAATTGAAGTGGACAATTGGGTTCCATTCATCCTTAATTATCGGTCCTTTGAATAATGATTTCTTTAATTTGTCACATTTTTAGGGAGCTCTTCTTCTTCCGCACTTCAATTCAAAGGCCATAGTGATACTAGTGATCATCGAAGGCAAAGCAAATGTTGAACTTGTTGGCATACAGCCGGAGCAGCAAGAGGAACAGGAAACTAGGGAAGTTCAGAGGTATGAAGCTGAACTGTCTCAAGATGATATATTTGTAATCCCAGCAGCTTATCCAGTTGTCGTCAATGCTACAACAAATCTCAGTTTCTTTGCTTTTGGTATCAATGCTGAGAACAACCGGAGGATCTTCCTTGCAGGTATATATTTTATATAATATAAATGTTTTCTGACATGAGTGAAATGTAGCTGATCATTGGGTATTTATTTCCAATTTTTGGTGGGTGATTGGAATTTTGAAGGTGAGAAAGACAATGTGATAACACATATGTATAGGGCAGTGAAGGAGCTTGCGTTCCCCGGTTCTGCTCGAGATCTTCAGAAACTCTTGAAGAATCAGAAGGGTTCCTACTTTGTCGATGCTCGGGCTCGTCCATTGTCTTCAATTTTGGGCGCACTATACTATACTGAATAACTGTCCTAAAGTGTATAATTAGGAGCTGAGTGAGTGAGAATGTATAGGACTGTAACTATAATAATTTGAGCTCCATGCACCTTTGTAGTGACAATAAATAAATCGAGAATGATGGTTCTGTTGTGTCGTGAAAATAATATTATCTTAACAACATAGCTATCAGCTTTACTAATTTTTTTGAAAAATTATATATAGACAGAATATGATAACTCTTCTATAAATAGAAGGTATACTTAATATTCTTAATACTAATTTTTTTGAAAAATTATATATAAATAGTATACAAAAAGAATATGATAACTCTTCTATAAATAGAAGATATACTTAATATTCTTAAATAAGTAATTTATTTTCATTCAAAGTTATTTTAATTATTTTTCTAAGTTAGTTTTTCTTTTCAGCCATGCTTATATCACAAATTTCTCTTTCTCTTTCTAATAAAAAGAGTTTTAATTATTTCATAATTTTAAAATTATCAGATAATTATCAGTTGCTTATCGGTTATTTAGTTTTTCTTTTCAACCATGCTTATATCACAAATTACTCTTTCTAATAAAGAGTTTTAGTTATTTCATAATTTTAAAATTATCAGATAATTATCAGTTGCTTATCGGTGGACGCAGAAATATTATTCTACTATCAATAAAAATTAATATTTTATTTACTTACAAAAAATTTTAAATACATAATTAACATTATTCAATTATCATCTATTTTTTATTTTTAATGGTGAAAATTATTATTTCTGGAGTAAAAAATAAAGATATTTTATTTCTTAAAAAACAGAAAGGAGTTGAAAAAGATTATTATTTTAAGATAAAAGAAATAGTTAATTAAATAATAGCTTATAGGAAAAATATTTTTGACAAGTATTAAATTTTTAATTACTCTTGAAGCTTATAGACAGAGGTTGAATAGGCATCATTTATTAGAAAATGTCTTTCTTCAATCAAAACTTAAATTATGAAAAAAGAAATAATGAAGAAAGTCTTAGAAATAAAGAGAACTATAGAAATTGAAGTATCTTCCATTAAAATATTGAAGTCTCAAAATTTTATCAAAATGAATATCCTTCTTTGGAAAAGATTTTCAATATCGTGGAAATGTTGTCACTACAATAAATTTGTATATGTGGGAAAGTATTGCTTGCTGCAACAAAAATAAGTCAATTTTGCTGAAGAGCGTGATCAAGAGTAGCCCTTTTTTTATGCTAACCAAGAAGATTTTAGTAGTAAAATAGGTGGAAGTTGATACTTTAAGTAGTGGTCATAGCAATTGTATAGCTAAAGATGCAAGTAGCCTTTTTTTTATGCTAACCAAGATTTTAGTAGTAAAATAGGTGGAAGTTGATACTTTAAGTAGTGGTCATAGCAATTTTATAGCTAAAGATGCAAGTATCTCAAGAATATAATTGACGAATTTATTAATTTCTAATGGAGAATGGTATCGTCCTTGAATAACAAGGCAAAGACATCTTTATGATGGATAGAAAGAAAAGTGACATTGACATCTTTATACTATTATACTTATTACTAAATACTATGATACTTATTACTAACGTCTTATTTGAAGAAAGACTATACTGTTCACTTTGAAGAAGACATGTAGAATATAAGATAATAAAAGGCTAGAGATAGGTAAGTAAAAATGAAGAAAAAGAATAGAAGTTTTTCAATAAGTTTGAGACAAGGCTTTAACATTGCAAATGAAAGCAAAAGTCAATGACTCATGGTTTTGACATTGAAGATTTGCCCACTTCAATACCTATGCTTTGAAGTTATTATATCAAAAGAATATGATGAGAGATCTTCAGTACTTAACAGAGAATAGTGAAGTATGTCAATGATGACTTTTCAGCAAGCAATACCAATTATCGTTTTTGGAGCAAATCCATATAGATATTCGTAGACCAATGCGGTATAACAACAAGTATTTCAATGATTTTTCTAGAATGATTTGGGTCTATTTTATAAAAGCAAAATTAAAAGTTTTTTGAAGTTTTAAGTAGTTTAAGGCCTTGTTGAAAAACAAAGTGGGAAATAAATAAAAATACTTAGAAGTGATCATGGCAAAGGATACACATTCCACGAGTTTGATAAATTTTGTGAAGATGAAGGTATTGAGAGACAATTTACAATTACATATTCTCCGTAACAAAATGGAGTATCTGAGAGAAAAAAATCATACAGTAATGAAGATGGCTAGATCGATGTTGAAGTAGAAAGAATTACCAAATACCTTTTAGACTGAAGTAGTCTATATTGCTATCTATAGACTTAGTAGATGTCCGACCAACATAGTTCAAGATAAGACTCCAATTGAAGCTTGGAGTGGGAAAAAACCATCAGTAAAATACCTAAGGATATTTGGATTTATTTGCTACAAACATGTTCCAGAAGAGAAAAGGCATAAGCTAATTGACAAAATTGTATGAGGAATCTTCTTAGGGTATAACACACAGTTAAAAGGCTACTGAGTCTACAACTTGCAAATAAAGAAGCTCACTATTAGCGAGATATTGAAGTTGATGAAAATGCTGCTTGGAATTAGAATGACGAGAAAATAGAGAAAAACATTTTTATATCAATGCGATAACCTCAAGGAGTTGAAGAAACTACAAAAGTCTCAGGTAATACCTATTCTCCTCTAGAGCAACAAACTTCATCATTGGAGTCTCCTCCAAGACAATTTAGATCTTTGGTAGACATATAAGACAATTTAGATCTTTGGTAGATATATATGAAACCTGTAATTTGGCCATTCTTGAACCATAAAGCTTTGATGAGACATAAAAAACACAAGTATGATTCAAGGCTATGGAAGAATAGATAAAAAGTATTGAGAAAACTAACACATGGAAGCTAGTAAACTGTCTAAAAAGACAAGGATGTCATCGAGATAAAATGGGTTTATAAGACAAAGCTCAATCCTGATGGCACTATACAAAGGCATAAAGCTAGGTTGGTAGCTAAGGGTTATTCACAACAACCAGGAATAGACTACAAAGAACATTTGTTTCATTAGCTTGCTTAAATGCAATTAGAGCTCTAATAGCTCTTGCTGCACAAAAAGGTTGGAACATCTACTAGTGATGCAATCCTCCCTACCAAAGATCCATCATAAAGGTCATGGCTAGGAGGATTGAGGAATACATGGCTAGAGAGAAGGGTAGAAGACGTCACCTCCTCATGAAAGTCAAGATCATTAAAATATAGGTCAGAGTCTTCATTTTAGCCTTTATAATCTGCACAATGTTCTTAGCTCCAAGGAGGAGTGCTTAGTGTATTTTTTTTACCTTGTATTTTAGCCATTATGTCTATTTTAATTAGGAGGTGTAGATAACTTTTTATGTGGAGTGTGTAGAGTATTTTGGGCCTTTTTGGACTAGCTTAGGTGTGTGGTTTTTTGTCAACCACACCCCTAAAGTTTGTTCTACACCCTCTAACTCACACATGAAGTATGAGAGACATCTGGACTCCTTGATTCCCTATAGTTGGCGGCATTCTCTCTCTCTTTCCTAGGTGGATGGCGCCAACCTTCACCTCTCTCCTAGTTGGCCATTTCAAATTCAAATTCAAATTTGAATTATAAAGGGAAGTGACATGACACTCCAAAATTCAATTTTTAATTTGAAGAGACATGATCCACCTTAATAGCGCATTGTTTGGATCACCTTGAAATTAATCAAGTGCTAATTTGCCCACTTATCTTTCTTAGGCCCATTAGTTTCTTATAAATAAGTCCTTACATCTCCTTGTATCATTTTTACACTTGAATGAACAGACTTACTTTTGTGAGCTAAAACTTAAGAGTCTCCTTCTCTCTTTTTTTAAAGTCCTCTAATGGTTTTTATCAAGGACTCTTTCTCTTATGACAAGCTTCTTTAATGGCTTATCTTTCCCTAGATTGGCGCCTCCACCTCATTCCTATCTCTTCCATCATTTATCTTCTACGTTGAATCTTTATAGAGGTAGATCATGGGAAAAACACTAGTAAGGATGCATCATTTGGTATCAAGATCTTCCTTCTAGAGGTTCATCTTTTTCCTTTTATTCTCTTTCAATTTTTGAAATTATTGTCTATATTCCTTCTTTTACTCCATCTCATTCTCTTATTTTGTTTAGCTTAATACGTGTTGTTCTTCAATTTTTTTACTTTTCTTGTGTAATTTTTCTTGATTGTTTGATTTATTCAATTCAATGCTTAATCTTTTGATTTTGTTCGATTCAAATAGCTTAGTTCTTTCATTGAACTGGTTATTTTGAGTATTAGGATCTATTTCTCCCTTACCTATCTTATTTGAGTTGAATTGTTGAATGATGTTCATAAAAGCACTCAAAACCGTAAGTCTACAACTCTATGGCCAATTCCATAGCCTTGTGGTTTATGCGCTTTGAACTCATTTTGTTGTTTCTTGTGTTGCTTCATTTTGGTTCTCTTAATTTTCTTGCATTAGGACTTATTTTCAATTTTACACTCTTAAGTTTTGTTTTAGTAGAAGTCATGTTTAGCCATAATTTGTCACATTTTTATCTTTAGGTTTTACTTCTTGTATTTTTGTTTTGTTTTGTTTTTCTTTCTTTAAGTGTGTTGTATCCTTCTTTGAAATTCAGAATTTAAGAGGTTTTTACCTCATGAATAAGTCTTCCAAAGAAGAATCACATGCTTGTAGTCTAAGCATGTTCCTCTAAACAAAATCTCAAAAAAATTGTAGTGCTCAATTTCAATCTTAATGTTGTTTGTGTTTATTAATTTTTAGTAGCTCTTGTGTGTGTATTTTGTTGAAGTGATTCATTTCTTAGAGTGTGAGAGAAATTGGCCTGAAATAGGCTCTAACTTGTGCAAACAAGGAAGTGTCAAAACACAAACCAAACGCTCTAAAAACACTACCTAAGTCACTTTTATGTTTTAGTACACTAGATTTGCTTGTAGTGTTTTCCTTAATTTCATTTAAATAGAAGTTTATGTGCCTTAATTAACTTGTGGCTTCGGGTAAGCAAATAAGACCTCTTTGTTGCTTACAAAATTTGCAATAAAAAACAAGTAATTAGGTACATCTGAGGTAAAAAAATTCAAAACAAAGTCCAAAACAAGACAAAAGTGAAAAAAAACTAAAAAAAAAATGAAGTTAGATGCACTTAATAGTAAAAACAAAGGTGTGCAAGAGTTTAAAAGTTGATTTAATTGCTTGCCTAGGCCAATACACTATTCAGCCATAGCTTAGCAACTTAGTGTAACTATTGAAAATATTTTGTGTCATTTTACTTTCTAGTCCTCACTCCCTTCTAATACCTATCTAGAAAATCTTAGAGTGTTTGCCTTCTTTCATTACCTTAATTTTAGTTTTTCTTCACCTTAACTCTTTCTAGTTGTCTCATATTATCTCTTCCATTTGGATAGTTTCCTTTCTTTGTGCTACACTTTTATTGCTTTTATTACTTACTCTTGTATCCTTGTTTGTGCTTGGTGTGGTGTCACTCTTGTTGATTGCTTTAAATCTAATTTGTTCTTATGTCTGAAAAGAATTTTGAAATTTTACTCTTTCGACTCTAATATTATTTATTTGGAGTAATTTGAACTTATTATGTTGATTTAAACTTATTATATGATAAAATTTTCAATTTTAATTTTATGTTATTTATAAATATACTTTTAATAAAGTAAACTCTTATGTATGATTCTATGAGTCAAATTTACTAGATTCTTACAAGTTAATTTATTTTACACAAACTGTCAATTTGAACAACCTTAAATATACTTGAGCATAATAAAGGGTAAATTAAAAAATCGTAAATAAATAAATTTATAAAAAAAATGAACATTTAAACATATTCTTAGTATCTCATGCTCCACTAACCTCTAAATAAGTACTCATTATCATGACCAAACACATTAATAAGCTTCAAATAAAATTAATAGTCAGTTTTTTGTTCTAAGAAGATGAAAGCCAAAGAGGAAGAGATTCTTAAAATAATTGTTTGATTCAAAATTTAAGAAGGAAAGAGAGAAACGAAGGGGGCAAAACCTATCCTCACCTATGTTTGATTTTTCTCCAATATTATGAGCATTTGGAGAAGAGAAAAAGTCAATTAAAAAATTTTATTTTATTTTATTGAATTACCTTATTCCTTTTACAATTATAAATGAGTTTAGTCTCTCTATTTCTTTCCTTTTTTTAACAAGTTCAATCAAACTCAATTCACTACGAGTTGGGTGATGAGTTTCGTAAGTTGAAATCAAGATCCAACCTAACTCAACCTTATTGTATTATTAAATTATTATATATTATTATTATTATTATTTTAAATTATGTGTTTTGTTATTATATGTTGCTTTTGATATTATGTTTTTGTTAGTTTGAAAAAATTATATAATTTTTATTTATTTGAATGACTTGACTAGTTTAGACAAATTGTATTTACTTTTATTTTGGATAAATATTTCTTTAGTTATTATTGCTTGAAAATTTAGTTGTATGTTAATTTTAATTTGCTATATTTTTTATATATAATTTGTAGCTATAATTTATTGTTTATTTTTATGTTATAACAATTATATAGTTTATTTTTTAAAATAATCATGTTTAAAAAGCTAACAAAATAATATTCTAAAATTTATTTTTAAATATTTTTTAAAATTGTGACTCAATTAACCCATTCAAGCCAATCCATTAAAGAGTGTTAGGTTTGATTGAGTTTAATTAAAAAAAAAAAATGCTAAAACTTAACATATATTTTATGATTGAGTTAGGTCTTGGTTTCTCTAAACCCAACTCAACTTAATTCTTCCTTTGAAAAATGGGTCTAACCCTAATAAAAAATAATTTTAAAAATTTTTCACCTCTATGGTCTAAGTCTAATGTGACATGTCAGTATGGCTTTTCTCTCAATAGTGACAGGCTAAATTTTCTCACAGATGTATAGAAAAGATCACGGTAATGTAACGTACATGTTGCAAAAGAAAAATGTCGTGATATTGTGCATAAATATGTAGAGCTATGGAAGAGGTGTTGCAAGTCTTTATATTAAAAATGTCACATATCATTGTTATGTAAAAAACGTTACTTTTCTCAAGTGTTAAAGTAACACTTTATTTTTCTTTTTATTTTTAGTATAAAAGAACTTTTCATTTACACTAAAATAAATAATAAAAATACTTTTCTTTCTAAAAAAACAAAGAATATAACTATGCAATAAATTAAAAATTTATGAGAAATTAAAAATAAATTTGAATTTCACTCTTTTTCTTTATCCAAAAATCATTAATTATTATTATTATAGATAAATCATAATCATCCATTAAAAAAGAGAAAAAAAAATCATAATCACATGAGTGAACATAGAGTATAAATCCTGTGCATCGTAATATTCGTATTATATAATTTTTTAATAGAAATTTAAAATAGTAATAAATAAAAAAAATTTGATAAAAAATTAATTTAACATCTCCGCATATTTATTTAACTCAAGTTGAAGTAATCTCTAAATACACTATTTTTAATTTTTTTTTTAATTTTCTCTTCACTAAATTTGCTTCGTAACAACCAATTTATTTCAAAGTAAAGGAAAATAAAAAAATAGAAATAAAAAATAAAATTAATAAATATATATATAAAAATTACGTATTTATTTTATATTTTAAAATATACCTGATGAAACGTATTAAAAAATTTTATTCATCAACATGTAAGTTTTGAATAAGAATAAATATTATATAAATTTAAAAATTGAAAAACACAATATCATACCAAAAAAAAAGATATTATTTTGCATTAAAACCATTTATGCTATTAAATATATATTCTCACAATTTGATTTCTTTGTCATTATATATACAAAAAATTTGGATATAAAGGTTGGAACAAAACAAACGGTTACTAAGAGTGTTCATAGATCAGATTTTGGAGTAAAAAAATAAAATTCAATCCGAATTTGAATTTGTAAAAACAAAGTTTGTGATTCAATTATTCGATCTGATTGCATCAACAAATTTAGATTCGTGAACGCCCTTAGGATTATCGCAAAAGAATTCTGAGATAAAAAACATTTGAAATGTGGTTAGGATTAGGTGTGTAAAAAAAAGTGAACAGGCATGACCAACCCAATCTAACACAAAACAGTTAGTGAAAGAGTAAATACTTATACGCAGTGCAAAGCATATAAAATTAGATAAGCAGATAGTTGAAGGACACATGTTTAAACAAAAGGTTGCTGGATTTATTTATTCATAGTAGAAGCTAGGTAGAGCTCAAGTTACAGATACTTCCCTTGCTCACTATGAGTTATAACAGCATACGTTTTAGTTATTCAGTAAAAAGCCGTCAAAATTGAAGACAATGGACCCTTTCTTCCCTTACTCCCTTCCTCGTTTTGCTCAGGCTGACCATCCACAAAGTAGGAATCCTTCTGCTTCGTTATTACCTTCTCAACTTCTTTAGCAGACCCTGGGAACGTAAGCTCCTGCACTTCACTTGGTATCTCGCTTATCACATTTTCTTTCTCTCCTTCATATTTGAAACAAATAACCCAATCAGCTACATTAATTTCAATCACTAAAAATTAACAGCTGTATATTCTATTCCATTGTGAATTGTGAATTGTGAATTGTGAATTGTAATTTATACCCGCTAGGAAATTCCTCTTGTTGTTCTCAGCATTGATACCAAATGCAAATAAATTGAGATTTGAGGTAGCGTTGATGGCAACTGGATAAGCTGCTGGGACGACATATATATCGTTTTCAGACAATTCAGCTTCGTACCTCTGCACTTCCCTACGTCGCTGCTTCTGTTGTTCTTTTAGGCCCACCAGTTGAATTTTTCCTTGTCCTTTGTTAACCACTAGTATCACTATAGCCTTTGAATTGTAGTGTGGAAGAAGAAGTGCACCCTAAATTTGTGAACAAAATAAGGAAATCATCATTATAGTTCTCAATAATTAAGTTTTCTAACTGCGAAGAGCGTCAATAATAATAATAATAATTAATTTCTGCTTACCTCGTTCATATCTACAAAACTGAGGAACATATCCAAGTCCCGAAGCTGTGGGTTTTTCTCTGGGGTGATCTCATAGAACTTGCCAAACTTGTTGGAATAGATGGGCTCGTTGCTCTTCAAGTTGAATGGTTTATCTTCAGAAGAAATGGTTTTCCTTGAACTGGATTTGGCTTTGGCATGTTTGCTCAGTGCCCGAATCTGTTCCTTTGACAGTTCCACTATCAATCCCTCTTCTCGGTTCTGTTCACGTTCACCTTGCTGCTGCTGCTGCTGCTCCTCCTCTCCGAACAGAACGCTTTTTATCTCCTCGTGTTGGGTCTATATATATGTAACCATAAAATCAAGCGCAGACGCGAATTAATATGATGATACTAAGTTGATTTATCATTCAGACAAAGCACAAAATGGGAATGCAAATAATTAATAATTAGATGATGGAGTGTGGCTTGCTTACATCATAGGAGGCCTCTAGAATATTCTTGCTGAACCCTTGCAAGTAGGATTGTTGGACTTGAGTGCTGGATAGGAAGAAAGTCTGAAGAGAAAAGAAAAAGATTGATGGAAAGAAATTAGAAGAATAGTTAGGAATTGGAGAAAGGTGTTGATAAGAATCATATACCTCAAGGCTGCCAGGTTTGTTAACGGGCAGGGCGAATGTTAATAGTTTGAGATTCTCGTTGTCATCGGGGTTAATCACATAGTATGTGGTTCCTGAAGATATTTTGAGGGCATCACCACGCTGAAGGTGGAAGGATTCACTGTCGTTGGGGTACAACAAGGTAAGAATGGCTCTCCCTGTAATTAATAATTATATATTATTATTAATAACACAAGTAAAATGAAGAAATAAGTAGTTAAAATACAGACTAACCGCTAAGGATAAGGATGAGGTAATCAGCGTCAGCATGGTGAGGGAGAAGGAGGGTGTTGGGTTTGGATAAGAGCTCAATAAGGCGGTACTCTCGAAGATTTTGAAGTTGTTGTGGGGAGTGTTTGTTGAACTTCTGGAGGAGGCGAATGCGGCCATATTGGTTCTTGAAGTAAGTAGGAAAGTTGTTAGAGCTGAAGTAATAAGGGTTGTTGGGTCGCTTTTTGCTCTGCTGGCTATATTCATCATCATCGTCATCCTCCTCAGACTGTTGTTGATGTGGTGGGTACGGATATGGACGAGGCTCGTCTTCAGCGTCTTGTTCATCCTCAGGGTCCTTTTTGTGAGGTGGCTGAGGGTATGGATATGGACGAGGCTCGTCTTCTGCGTCTTGCTCATCCTCAAGGTCCTTTTTGTGAGGTGGCTGAGGGTAAGGACGAGGCTGGTCTTTTTCCTGGTGCTTTTTAGGATAAGGTCGTTGTTGATGTGGATATGAAGGAGATTGTTCAGGTTCATCCTCATCCTCAGGCTGGTGAGGTGGTTGAGGACGCTTTCCTCCTCCTTCTTCTTCTTCCGGCTTGCAATGAAGCTTGCATTGTTGTAGCCGGTTGCATCTTTGTACGCACAGCTTTTTGGGTGCAATGCTCAATGAGACGGAAACTGATGCTAGGAAAACAATTCCCAGCAGCAGTAACAGTGGGAACCGTGCTCTCATCATGTATATATATAGCTTAAATAATTATTACTGTACTAACTACGATATGAGATTGCACTGATGAAAACCTGGACCTAGATTGTGGGTATATATAGTGATGCAAGAGATATTCCTCTTATTAAACATTTGGCCTCGGTGTGCCATGCAGGTTGACGAGTGTTGAAATGAACAAAAATGATGTGGCCGAATGTTGAGTTTTGGTCCTGTGTGGACTGAGTTGGTGAAATGATTGACACCTTATGAGTACGTGTTATTCTGCATGCCCTTTGGAGTCAAGTTCTCTTGGACGCCACCATCTTCATCACATAGTGGATAAGTACCACGTCATTTCGTTTTTGTTTCAATTTTATCACCGTCACACTGTTTTCCAAAGAGTACAACTATATGTTGTTCTCCATTTACTGGCCCCTCTGTAATTCTTTGGCCTTTTCTTCTACCATAGACTAGACTCTCTTGTCGCAATCTCAGAGTACCAAGATTAAAAAAAATAATACAGACATATATATAATTACAACAACAATAAATTACCAAGGATAAGTTAAGTTATTGATCTGTACGGATTCTTATCATCAATCTTATTAATTGATAAGCTGCAATACAGGCCAATTAATGGAATCACAAACACTTGATGGACTTCATAAAATATACTAAACGTACACGCATGTAACTATAATTCTCTCTCCATATTTATGTTTTAGATTAAAACTTATTTTATACAACTTTTATAAAACTATCAAATATTTACTAAAACTTTACTACGTTGATCTTTATTACAACAACATATAAACTAAAATAATAACATTAAAAAAAAAGAAGATCATCATTTGTATCTAAACAAATAAATAAGTATAAGAAAGCATGTGATAAAAATCAAAGCAATAGACAAAAATGTACATATAAAACTAAATTACTTCATTAAAGAAAACCTTTTTTCTAAAATTTACACATGAATATAATAAAGATATAACAATATTATTAAGTATGTTATTCAATTTCTTAAATACTATATTTTTTATCATTGTTTCTTTTTTATATTTTTTATTTAATTACAAATAATCTTGATTTAATGCAATTATATATCTGTGACTTAGGACCTCTGCTAATTTAATTAAGCTAGAACAGCAATCCTTGTAAATTTCTCGGTAGTTTTTTCATTTTTATATAATAAATAATATTTTTTATTTTTTATTTTCTACTTATAGGAGCATTAAAAACCACATCAAAGGATTAAATATAGAAGTTTTCTTTAAGAAATCTTCTATTTTCGTTTAATAATTAAATATATTATCTAATAATTAAAATCTTAATTACATATTTTTTTACCTTAATTTTTTAATTATATCCACAGTTTATTCACATATTATTAAATAATTAAAACGTATCGTATTATTAATTATATCAACAGTATATTTACATATTATATTAATAAAAAATTAAGGCTTACATAATTCAAAAAAATCATTTTTAATCCTTAAAATTTAAAAATATTTTTTTAGTCTCTAATTCACTTTTAACTATTTTTCTCTAGTTAACGTCGTTAAAAAATTGGTGAAAGAAAATACATTTTCATACTTATGAATTATTTTCCTTCTCAATCCTAACCCTTCAATCTTTAATTTTATATCTGACATAACTAAATACATCAGAACTTATAAACAGATAATGTTAATACAAAAAAAAAATAATTTCAGGGACAAAAAAATATTTTGAACTTCAAGAAGCAAAAGTGATTTTTGGTGAAACTTTAAGGATAAAAATGACTTATGTAGTGTGAGTGTAAAAAGTTTTATACTAACATTTAATTACAACATTTTTCATGTATGATAAGTTTGTTGATTTTACTAATTAACACTTTAAAAATCATATAAATGAAGGATTAAACGTTACTGTAGAACTTTTTTTACACTGTCCGTGTATAAAAACTAAACTTATATTTTTAATTTTATTACTATATAATATTATCCATATACAATAATAATTAAAAAATGATATTATTTTACATAATCACTTGAACTTATTAAATTTAAGAACGATTTATTCATTTAATTACATTCATAATATTTTAATCATATATAATTTTTAAATATTGTTAACGAAATTTTTAATAAAATACTTTCTTAAATTTTAATATGATTGTTCTTTAAATTTTATAATAAATATATCATGAATACGAGGGATTCAATTCTTTATATAAATATGTATGATAAAGTTTATTCAGCCTAATGAACGTCTCTGTATATTATAATATTAATTTTTATTTTTGTTAAAATTAATTATAAAATTAATATATTACTAAATGAAATTATTTTAAAATTTATTAGTAATATCTTATTAAATTTGATTAGATTAATAGAAAAATGATTAGATAAAGCTTTTAAATTTTTCAATTCAAAACTAATTAAATAATATATTACTATTTTTACATTTATTGAAAATTAATTAGATAATATGTTACTGTATTTGAAATTTGTTATTCAACTTGACACGCGCCAATAGATGAACGGATTTTTTTTTTATTATTTGTGATTCTAATAGATGAACAGATAATTTACGAAACCTATACCTAAGTAATTCACATTTTTTTTTCTTATAAACATAAAAGAGAAGAAAAAGAGAAATGTTTTTTTTTTTAAAAAACAAAAAATCTCACCATCATCTTATTATAATAAAAATACTATTGTTTTCACATAAAAAGCTAAAAAGACAAATAAAAAGAACAAGAAGTAATTTACAATGCCTTGTGCCAAATAAAAAGTAAAAATATTATTTTACAAAAATTATAAATATTTATACAATTATATAAAGGGAATATTTTTATTTGATGTTATTTATTTTTTTTAACCATTATATGCCTGATAATATTTAAATTAATAAAAAATAGATGCTCTCTTTTCTACATGGTTAGTTTCTCCCTTTCATCTCCCGTTAATTCATTCTGTTTAGAATTTTTTTTCAAAGCATACAAACTTTTATATATATATATAAAAAAGAGTCACGAAACAAGTATTTTTATGTTCTTTACACAACCAAAAAATTGATCATCATTTTGGTTCCTCTAATTCACCTACGTACCTAATAAATCTGTCCAAAATAATAATTCTCTTGTTTACATCAGAATCATCTAATGTTATACTCTAACTACATAATTTTTAAACACCAAAGGGGATTAAAGCACCCATTTGAGAAAGTGCACCCCTCATAAACCCAAATCTATACGATAACCAATTTCAAGATGTAATCTGAATTAAAAACAAAATATTCAAAAATTTAAAAGTTTTATTTTTGAAAACAATAGAGTTTTTAGATATCCACAAACTCCAACAAAATGCATGTTAAAATAGATTCCTAATTTTACCTTTGAGCCTACTCGTCACCCAATAACCAACCAAACTAAACATTTGTTTAAAGTTATCACGTAAGGATGATGAGATACCAATCTAATTCATAACCCTATACCACAATGTTTGAGAAAATTTACAAGAGAGGAAAATATGCTTATTTTCTTCAATATGGTCTCTATAGAACACAAAATTCTACATGTTAGGCTGGAAATATATACCTCTCTTCATTAAATTGTATATATTCAGAATATTGTTGAGAAGTAACTTCTAAGAGAAAGTAATTACTTTGGAAGGCCATTTGTTCCTCCAAAGCTACTTGAAGATCTATGAATTTGAAATTGTCTCACTTCATTGCTGTAAACTTGTACTGTGTATTGACATTTCAAATCCACTTCCACTCATCATACATTTGCTCATCAAACTGTACATTCTCCAGTAATATATGTTTCCAGTGATATATAGTAAAACTTCTTCCTCCCACACGAACAACTCCCTACACCAAAACCATTTCCATTTTGGAGCCTCTGATGTACTTGCTCCCATATCTTGAAATATTTCATACTTCATTTGAGCCAAAGCATACAATCTTGGAAATTTTTTATTTAGTGGACCTTCTCCTAACCAGTTAGGTAACCAAAATAGAGTTTCACTCTCATCTCTAATCTTCCTTCTTATGTTATTTGAAAACCATCCTAGCTTATTTGCCTTTGCATTATCAAACTTCTAAACATTTCTCCACCAAATGGAGCATGTGGCCCACACTGATCCTTCAAAAGGAATATTTTGAAAAGAGTCATATCTACTTCTTAATAAGGAGTTCCAAATAGCCTTTTTATCAGTAAAAAGTCTCCATCTCCATTTTGCCAACAAGCTTAAGCTAAATTTAGACAAACACTTACAGACCCCGCCTTTAGACTTCGGTAAGCATACATTTTTCCTACCTTACCCATGCAATTGTTCTCTCATCGTCATCACCTCTCCACAAGAAGTTTCTTTGCAATCTAGTAAGTTTTTCAACACTTTATTTGGATTGTAGAATGAGAAAAAATACAATGACAAACTCATTAAAACTGAATATAACATTCGACTACTAAATGACATGTTTTTTTCCTTCCATCCTGCCAACCTTTTCTTAAGCCTAGTGTCATACCTACTCAGAGCATCCCAATAGAAACAGGTAAAGAAAAGCTGAAGTTTCATCGCTCATGATATCATCAAGATCTTGCTCACCTGAAAGTGGCATTCAACCCAAACAACATGCAACAACAAGCAGTAAAGGAGTGAGAATATGTCTCACGCATGTTAAGACACATATAAAAAGGGTAGAAAATTAATTAAAGTACAACAAATAAATGAATAAATTCATTCGACGCCCATGATGATTACCTGATTTCCTATACAAAACTGTTCCAAAGTGCTTGTTCTCGGGGGTAATCGATTACTGATTTCAAGTAATCAATTACCATAAAGAGCATTAATTCCTGATCTCAAAATTCTTGCACGGTAATCGAGTACTGTGTTTAGGTAATCATTTACCACACAAAAAATCCCATTTTTGAAGTTTTTTCCAGCACAACTCAACCTATGTAATCTATCTAAAATAATCCTAAACACATTTTCAAACCTATCTAAGGACACAATACAAGTACCACACCTATAAACGTGTTTGGTACCATAAAATTGATTTAAAAGCAAAAACAATGAGAGGAAAAAAAAAAACAAAACTTCAATGCAATGCCTTTGGTTCCAACAACTAGAAGAGATTTGAAGGTCAAGGTTTATGATAGGCTCTTCTAAGTCCCTAATGGAAGTAGACACTTCACTAAGGGCACTCTCAAAGGCATCATTCTCCTTTTATTCTCTTCTTCCCTTCTTTTTCTCTCCAAATATTTTTCTTTTTCTATCTTTTCTCTTTCCTTTTCTTTTTTCTCTCTTTCTCTTTTCTCTTTTTCTTTTCTCTCTTGCCAATCCTTTTCTTTTTGTTCTCTTTTTCACTTTTGTTTTTCTTTTCTCTTTTCTCTTTTTCCATTCCTTTCCTCTTTGTTCTTTTTCTCTTTGCCACTTTTTTTCTCGCTCCTCTCTTTCTTTTTGTCATCTTTCTTCCCTCTCTTTTTCTCTTCTTTCTTATCTCCATTTTTTTCTTTTTGTTCTTTCTCTCTTTTCTCTTCCCTTTCTAGTTCTTCTAGATCACTTTTTCTCCTCTCTTTTTGTTTTCATTCTTTTCCCAAAATTTCTTTCTTTCTTTTTCTACTCTCTCCCAATCAAACGAGTATGAATATTAGAGCATGTCAGGTTTATAACTATAGTAATAATCACTTTTCTCACCCCTCTCTTTTTCACACTCTTCTTTTATTTTATTCTCTCATTTTCCTTATTTTTTTATTTTATCTTTCATAGTTTTATTACCACTCCTAACACTCCTAAACGTGTGTGAATACATTTCAAAGTGTAAGGCCTAGGGACTAAGATGCAAAACACTCCTCTCTTTTTATGTTTTCTCAACTAAAAGTGACTTAAACCTTTGGAACTTAAGCGATTTCCTAAATGTAGAAAGTAAATAAAGAAATTTAAAGCAAAGCTAAGGGATTCTAACTTGCTCCTAAGTATGAATAAGGGGTACCAATTTCTTATCTACACTAAACAAGAAACTAAGATTTATTACACACAAAAGAGGTGACCCTTATGGGCATTCAACACCTCTAATTAAAAAGGCCTTTAAATAAAATTACACCCAAATTAAAATTCAAAAATAAAAGAAAGCTTGAATGTTGATCATTCTTCAAGTGCTCCTCACAAGTGTATCATTCTAGTATTGCCTCCGTTTCAAGTCTCTTCTTCCTTGGTTCAAATCAAAATTTCATAGGATGCTACCTTTTGTGGGTATTTCAACATTTTGGCCCTATCCAAGAGAAAAAAAAAACTCCCAACAAAGAGACCAAGGGAAGTAGAATTTGAAAGCAAAAAGCAAGAAAAACACTTAACAAGAATAGACACATATCCAAGTGGAAAGAATTTTATTTAGAAAAATACAAAAATAACAAAAAATGACAAGTAAACAGTAATGGTGTAGAAAAAAAGGTGACACACAAAAGAAATCCTAGAATGGACTAAAAATAAAAAAAATGACTCAATGTGAGGTGACAACAAAATTTTCTAAGATTTACACCAATTTTTAATGCTTATGACTGAACCTTAATCAAACAATTTCAAGCAAGTTGTAACAAATTTAAAGAACTCCTTTTAAATATTTGAACAATGTGAGGTGCACTAAATTATTTTTTTTTTTTTTTTGTTCTTTTCAATTCACTTTTTTTAACACTTTAACTAACACTTTGTTTTGATTTATTTTCACTTTTGATTCTACTTTTCCTTTTTTTTTTCTTTTTTTAAATGATTTTGCTACACCTCTTTAATAATTTCAAAAGAAAATTTGACGAGGGAGTGAAGAATCACAAAAACTTGAATCAATTGTAAAGGAGCAGCCATAAGTTTAAAGCAAGTGCAAAATCAAAGAAAAGGCAACTTAAAATGTACTAGAATTAAGGTGACTAAAAATAAGGCACAAAAAGGAGATTTAGAGGTGCTTAAGGCAAGCTTAAATGCTTAGAACTTCAACCCAATTAACGTACACCAAAATAAGTCTCCAAATTAGCCAAAGAAAAATCACCAAAAAGACTAGTAAAAATTAAGCTTAAATGCTAGGGAGGAATGCACCAACCCCTCCCTTCTGAAAATGATTTAACCCCAAATATAGCTCATCCTCTTCCTTATCATCAACACCTACAAAAGGAGAAATATCACAGACATTAAAGGTAGAACTGACTTCATAATGCTCTGGGAGGTCTAACCTATATGCATTATTACCCAACCTCTCAAGGATTTAGAAGGGACCATCTCCTCTGGGGTTGAGTTTTGACTTTCTCCTAGTAGGGAAACGATCCTTCCTAAGATGAAGCCAAACTCAATCCCCTTCCTAAAAAATAAGTTCTTTCCTCTCTCCTTATTCTTATGCAATGCATACCCTTTTGCATGTTGTTCAATGTTAGACTTAACCCTTTCGTGTAATTTTCTAATAAACTCAGCCCTTGATTCCCCATCTTTATGAGATTGAGAAATAGGGAGAGACATATGATCCACAGGAGTTAAAGGGTTAAAGCCACAAGTAACTTCAAAAGGGGAATGATTTGTAGTTCTATGAACCACTCCGTTGTATGCAAACTCAATATAAAGAAGGTACTCATTCCAAAAATTATGGTTGCCTCTCAAAAGAGCCCTTAGCATTGTGGATAAAGACCTATTCACTACATCTGTTTGTCCATCAATTTGAGAATGACAGATGGTAGAGAATTGGAGCTTAGTTTGTAACTTAACCCAAAGAGTTCGCCAAAAGTGGCTAAGGAACTTAGCATCTGTATCAGACACAATGGTGGAGAGTATACCATGCAATCTAACAACCTCCTTAAAGAAAAGTCTTGAGATTTCGCACGCATTATCCACCTTGTTGCAGGGTATAAAATGGGCCATTTTGCTAAAATGATCTACTACGACAAAGATGGAGTTTGCATCCCTCTAGGTTCTAGGAAGCCCAAGAAAAAAATCCATGCTAATATCTACCCAGGGTGCAGAAGGAGTAGGTAAGAGTGAGTAGAAGGTCTAATCCTTGCTAGGGAGGATTGCACCAATATGTGTGGCAAAAACTTGGTGACCATTTGGAAGTTTAACAATCATAGAATCAATAACCTTATAAGTAGTGAAATAACTAAGTGAACAAGGCACATGATCTGTTGCCTTTGAGTCTAAGACCTAAAGAGCTGAATTCGAATTTGATTTTGCTTTAATTGAGGACATGACATGCCTAAACATACCTAATTCATTTCAATGAATGGGGAGACAAGCTGAAATGGAACTAACTTGATTAACATGAGAAGAATTAGAAGATATTGAGTTTTTGTTCACAGATTGTTGGATTAAAGCCATTATAGCCTGATACCGCTAGGGGAGAAAAGAGTATCCTGACTCTCTAAATTAGCAGATTGTTGTTGATCACTTTCTTTAACTTTTCCTTCAACAGCCACGACATTATTAACAACAGCAGGTGTAGTGAATCCCTTATATCTGTGGGAATCCATGCTTTCTGTAACACACATCTATAGTGTGCCCGCTTTTGCCACGATGAGAACATGTTTTCGTTGATTTGTTATTGCCATTCTTATTTCCTTTAGAGTCAGGAAATTTGTGTTTTTGATAGCAAGTGCTCTCTGTATGTCCATTTCTCCCACAAAAAGTGTATGTTGATGCATTATTGACCGAGTTAATGGAAGCTTACTCAATTTCATGGCTCCATCAACAGAACATGAGCTTTAACATTCCCATACTGCTCATTCAGACCACGGAGAAAGTGCATAATGTGATCTTCCAATCTTCGTTCAACAATGGCTTCAGCAATTCTGCATTCACATTTTTTCGAAGAGGTGCAGATCAGGTTGGGCATTTTGTTAAGCAATTCTCTAATTCATCCCACACAATTCTCAACCTCATGAAGTACTCTGTAAAAATTTGCTCTCCATATCGGGTAAAGGCGGCTTCCAATTAGAGATCAGAAACCCTAAGGTGATCTCCATGTGAGTACCTGAACTTAAGATCCTTCCAAATATCTTCAGCATTGTTCATCCACATAATGCTTTCACAAATCTTCGATGAGACAGAGTGAACGATCCAAGACACAACCATATTGTTGCATTGTCTCCATGTATTATAGCTTTTATCATCTCTTGCAAGTTCGACAATCCCTACTTCAATGAATTCCAACTTGGCACTAAAAGCCATAATCATTGACTTGCTCCATGAATGATAATTGGTGGATTCAAAGAGAATGGAGACAAGAGGAATTGCAGGATTCTCATTCAGATCAGGTATAAGCAGCTTTTGACATCAAAACGACGATTCGTGTCCTCACTCATATTGGAAGAAGAAGACATAGCAAGAATCATAGGCACAACAGAGCTCTTCAATGGAAGAACTCTAATACCATAAGAAAGATGGAGAAATAACTCTGATAAAGAATAGAATTGAAAATAGAGCAAAACAAAGATGAACTTGAGAAAGAGAAAGCAAAAGGCAGAATGACCAATAATGCCATGATTCTAGTCCATAGAATAAAAAAAAAAACAGTTTTTATATACAACTCACTCAAGAATGGAAGTAAAAATAAATACTTAGAATGACAGTTGTAACAATATAACCGTCATAACTAACGAAATGCATATTAAAATGAAATGTAAATTGAAATGTAAATCAACATAAAAAATAAAATATGAGCTATATTAACACAAATACTATGAAGCATGAGAGTTAGTGCTTTGTAAAGGAGAGATTGTGCTGTTGTGTGAAGAGAATCAAATAAAGAAAGAGGAAAAGAGAGGCTTCTATATATGGTTGGTGTAGTACTAGCTAAATGCATGTTTCTCGCTACCGTGAGGAGAGAAAAAATAAACAAAAGGAAAAAAAAAAGTGTTATACTACTGTAAGCGAAAATCAGAGAGATGAGAAGTCTCCTAAGAAATTAAAACAAAATCAATTCCAATTGTTTATATTTTGATAGTGTATAATATAATTGTATATGAAGAACAGTATGAGAGAGTTAGTATGTGGTGTTTGCGCTTCGTTGTGGTTTTTTTCTCTCTTTTTTGTTTATGTCAGTTCTATCTGAAATTTGTTTCTTTTTTCATTTTTTATCTTATCAGAATATTTATTTTCTTATATACTATTTTTTTTTTTTTTTGCATTCTATTTTGTTTGTAATCTCTTTATACATTTCCTTTTTTATTTTAATTTTTTCACCTTTTACTTCTTATCACTTTTCCGAAACAAAATTGGTTATCAACAATATTAACTATAAAATACTAAAAATATAGAAATATATTTAATAAATTATATTTTTGACATATTAAAATAAATATAGATATATTTTAAAAAATAAAAAAACAAAAAAATTAAATTATACATTAAAAAAAGAATAAAACAGTTAATAAATAAAAATAAAATAAATAAATTAGGAAATAAAAACTTTTGAAAGAAAAGCTATAAAATGAACACAAAAAAAAACCTAAAAAACTATATGCATATATATATATATATATATATATATATATATGAAAAATTTACTTCCACAAAAAAAATATAAGAAAAAATTAATACAGCATGGATTCTTTCCTGAATGATCTTTACATCGTAAATAAAAAATAAAATTTAATAAATTAATTTTTTTAATATATTAAAATTAATATAAATATAAAATAATAAGAAATAAAATAACATAAAATTATATATAATAAAATTAAAAAATAAATAAAGTTATTAAATTAAAATAAAGAAAAGAAAGAAATTAAGAAATAAAAATTTTAAAAATATAAAAAATTGAAATACAGAAAACCTAAAAGAATACACTTGCCAATTATATCAAAAGGATAATTTAATAATTTTAACATCCTAAAAAATTTATGTGTATATATAATAATTTTAAATTCAATAATTATTTACTTCTTGTAATTATTATTATAAGGTCCAATTAACTACCTATCATTTTAACAGTATATTAAAAGGAAAAAAATTAAATTATCTACCATCGATTAGTACAATAATATACTCCATCATAATTATCGAAGTGACTTTAATTAAGGATTTTTTGGGAACAAATGTATGGGATATTTTAATTAAATCAAACTTTGTACCAAGGGTCAAGACACACTTCTAATTTGGACCAAAAAGATAACAATTTAGTTGTATTAAATAGATGTGTAGTTTTTATCCGTTTAATATATATATCGCATTTATTTTTTTTTTGTGTTTTCCATAACATTAATTACGACGTACGTTACCTGGCCTGGATTACGTATTTGAAGGAAAATAATAAAAACATATGCAATATGAGAAAGACAGAAACAAAATGAAGTGCAATACGTAATTAGGGAAGAAAATGACAAATATTTTGATGGTATTTTATTATTATGAGAAATGGAGGGAAGGAGGAAAATGAATATACAAGTATAATGCAGTGCCCTGGTTGATGAGTGCGAAGACGACTGGTGAATCAATGTTGTGTTGCCATCATCTTCATTTCTGTTGTTGGAGTAGTTTGTTGTGTTGCCATCACCTTCGTTTCTATTGTTGGAGTTGGAGCTGGAGCTCTCATATGGGCCGGCCTGTTATTGTAATCTTCCTGCGTTGGTAGCCGATAAGTAGTAGAACCATCTTCGTCTCTCTCTGCGCTCAAGACACAAATTGCAATAACTTACCAATTCGAGGAAAAATATTTTCTTAAGTATTACTATATATTTACTTATTGAACCAAGATGAATAATTAAAAATGACCTGGACATGATCATATCAAAATTAGAGTAAAAATATTTTTTATTAGTTTGAAACTAGGAAAGAAGAATATCCACTATTTCCATTTCTTTTTTTCATAGCAGGAGGGTCTCATTCAGATGATAGTAGCCTTGGATATGTGAAAAATTTATTAGGTGGGGAAAGATAAAGTGTGTGTGTCTCATCTACAATTCACACATGACACTATCTTATTAGGGGAGACAATGGAGGTAATCAAAGCAATTATGCATAATTTTGAACTAGTATTAAGATTGAAAGTAAATTTCCAAAAGAGTCATCTTCCGAGAATCAACATAACTGCCAATTGGATTCAGAAGGCGTCAGCACTGTTACATTGTAAGGTGGGGGGGGGCGGGGTTTCCTTTCAAATATTTGGGATTCCCAATTGGGGAAAATAAAGCATTGTGTGAGACACGGAAGCTTATAGTGGAGGTAGTGCGCAAAAGGTTGTTGGGTTGGGAAAACAAATTTCCTTCTATGGCGGGAAGGGTGGTGCTCATAAAATCTGTGTTATCTATGTTGTCAGTCTACTATATCTCATTCTTCAAGGCTCCCAAAGGTACTATTTCTAAACTTGAATCTTTGTTATCTAATTTTTTATGGGGAGGGAAGGAAGATAGGAGGAAGGTTCATTGGATGTCTTTGGATATAGTGTGTAGGTCAAAAAAGGAAGGGAGATTAGGGCTGAGGGAGCTTCACAAGTTTGATGTTGCACTATTAGGAACATGGAAGTGGAAGCTAGTAGTAAAAGGAGATAGGATATGGGTACGAAATTTAAAATATAACTATCAACTCAAAGATGGGAAATGAGAAACTAAAAGGCGAAAGTGTTCTAGGTGGTGGATGGATTTTCAAACCATATAGGGAAGGGAGACAAGACAAGAGAGCTGGTAGACTCAGAACATTAATCATTAGATGGGGGATAGGAGTAACACTCTGTTCTAGAGGGACAAGGTTAGGGGATCAAACTATTAGAGAGTAGTATCCTAGACTATTCAACCTAGCAGTTGAAAACCATTGCTCAGTGAATAAGTTGAGAGGAGAGGGGGTGGAAGTGGGAAGTGAAGGAGGTGATTGTTTACCTAGGAAGAGGAAATGGTACAGGAGTTATGCCATAAACTAAAAGTTGTTAGATTGAAAAGAGGAATTAAGGATGAATTGAAATGGATGGCAAAAGGAACAGGGTGTACTATGTATGATCAGCATACAAATTACTGACTGCAACGAGACCACGACAGAAAAACGAAATTTATAAATTAACTTGGACAAAAAGGGTTCCTTCAAAGATTTAATGTCTTGCATGGAAACTAGAAGCAGATAGATTGCCAACACCGAAACAATCTACAGAAAAAAAGGGATATTACGAGACATAATCTAATCTCTAGATTATGAATTTTTACATTCTAACTTTTTCGAATTCAGTTTATATATATATATAATACTCTAAAAATAAAACACAAAATTAGTATATTTGAAATGTTAAAAAAATTATGATTTAATTTAATGTATAAATTAAATTTAGTTCTGAAACATTAAGACACAAAATATATAATTTATTTTTATGAATTCCAAAAATATACTGGTGCTTAATAGATAAATATAAAAAGAGATAAAATACAGTTAAAATAAATAGTAAATAAAAACTTATGGAATTGGCAAAAATAAATAGTAAATAATAATAATAGAAGATTACATGAAGATGAAGATGAAGATGAAATTGTATGTGTTAATATTAAGACGATTAGCTATCTGATTAAAAAAAATAAAGTCTTATGACATAGAAACTTACGGCATGTTAATACGTTTTGGCACGTTCCACCACACCACCAGTGGCAGAAATCCGAAGGGTAAATGCAACGATTGTAACAATAGTTGCTGCAATCTCTTTGTCTTGTGTTTAGGTACGCCTCCTCGGCCTCAACACTTACGGCGGCTACAAGGCACACCACCAACAACAATACAACGTTTTTTCTCCCCATTTTTGTTTTCTATTATTGTTGTTAGCAACGGGGTGGTTTGTTAGTTATTCCTTCCCTAATTCCCTGTCGTTTTTTTCAAGAATATGTGATGCTATATATAATAAATTACTTCTATACCACAAATTCTGTCACGGTTCCTTGCTAAAATTTCGGACTCTTCCCACCATGTCTTATCAATTTAATACAAACAAATTAACTAATTATCTTGTACAAAAAATAGCATTTTCTCTTTCGCCTTTACTAATCATCGGCTTCCCTAATTCAATCTTGTAATTTTTATTCAACATTTTATATGTATATCTACATTTCTATAGAACTATTTTATTTTTAAATTATTTATTTATATTTTTACCAAATAATCTTTTACTACCACCTATATTTTCATCCAACATGTATACACATGCATACAAATATAATTTATATTTGTTTTGTTTTATAGATTATTGCATTCACAGTCAAATTTTAGTTGTTAATGTGTTAGTTTTTATTGATAAAATTATTCAAATACATACTTTTCTCATTAAGAATATTGTTTAGCAGTTCAATATATTAAAATATTTTTCTCATTAAGAATAACATACTTTTTTTCGATACATATTCTTAACTTAAATTTATTGAAAACTATAACGATATAGTTAATAAAATAGAAATGTGACCCTTAAAAGTCGTGATTTTTAATATATTTCTATTGTTTAAAAGTTCTGTTTAGATAAATTAATTTTCTCCCACATTTTTAAGGATGCATAATATATTTTAAAAATATTTAATTTCTATTTTATCAATTTAACTTTATATTTTTATTCTTTTTATTTAAAACACAAAAGAAGTTTTTAAAATAATGTAAAATAATATAATTTAAATTAAAAACTGAAAATTAAAATAAAAACTGTTATTTATTAGAGAAGAATAAAATAGAAATAAATAATTTAAAAGAGGTGAACCAAATAAATAAATTAAAAAATTAAAATAATAAATAAAAGTAAAACATAACAAATTAAAGAGATAAGGTTATAAAAAAATTTATTATTTTAAACTGAAAAATAAAAATCAAAATAAAAAACAAAAAAAAATCTTCTACTTTAAGGTATATATAACCAGCATCGATATGCTTTGACAGTCTTGTTCAATGAAATAATAGTTTCAAAGATTAATAAAAACTTCGAAAATTATAAACCATTATAAAAACTAGCGAAAACACATAAATTGTCACGCCTGTAAATTTGTATTTTTATTTTAATATGTTATAACAATTTCAGGGTTTTAATTTAATATCTTTTGTAAATTTTTATATTTTGAAATATAAATTATTATGTGATATATTTTGAAATATGTTATGATAACATGATAAAAATATGTCAAATCATCAATAGATATGTCAAATATGTAATGAATATAAAAAAATAGAAAGAAGAGAGAGTTTGAATAGAATTCAAAATATTAACACACCTGTATATTTACATTTTATTAAGAATATTTATCATGAAATAGATACATATATTAATTATGTTTAAGGAAGATTGATGGTCATAAGGTAGAAATTGTAAAAATATACATATATTAATAGGGAGAAGTTATATTGCAAAAGTAAAAATAGTCATAAAATGTTTAGAAGGTAAAATAGTCATAAAATTTAGACACCAAAAAGGTCATATTCCCGATATATAATATATAGTATATAATATAATATCATATATTATAAATTATAAATATAGTTGGACAATCAATGTGTTAAAGTAATTTTTTGTCTAAAGTTACTAGAATCCTTATTACTAATGGAATCGAAATGATCTCTGGATTGATCAGAAGATCCTTTCTATTTACTTCAACTGAGAGATGGCCCCTTTGGGATCGTAAAAGCCAATGTTGAACTCTTGTCGGCTTAATAGATCTAGGATATGCCTTCTACTCTTGGAGACCCTTGACTCTTAACGAGAGGGATCACACCCCTTTATGTTTATGTTTGAGGAGTGAGAGGTTGTGGGTTCGAGTTTCTCTTATGACAAAGTAATTTATTTTTTAATTTTAAAATAGATGTAAATGTAGAATATGTATTTTGAAAACTGAACATCAAAAGAAGGTATTCTCTTTATTAATAACTAGCGAAAAACACAGGCGTGACAGCGCCTGTGTGTTTATATTTTTATATTAATTTAATATATTTAACTATGTATTTAAAATTAAATATAATATTTGTATAATTTTGTACATTATTTTAATTTAGTTGTAACTTGCTTGGATGTTATAATATTATATATTATTTATGTATTATGTTAAATATTTATCTATATATCTATTATATATCTTAAGATTTTTATTTTCTTCATCTTGAAAGTGAAACCCACTAACACATTTCACCAAAGACATAAAAGGGAGAGAACTAAACCTAGCAAACACAAACAGATGATCGAGTGGAGGAACGCGTAACTTCTTCATAGAAGAAGGTGAACTTCTCACTCCCTGGTGCACCCAACAATAAGGGGTGAAATTCATGCTGAAAAATCATCACTCCCTTCCCAACTCCAACAATAAGAAACAGAGGTCTTGGATCAACAAACAATTTGTCCATGATTCACTAAAAATTTAATAAAAATTGGAAAGGAGAAGATGAAAATTATCTGAAACACTTGCAACCTGAAAAAAGGACAAATAAAAAATTATTAATAAAAAAATACTATGAAAGCCATCAACAACTAAAAAAATGGATTGAAAAGAAGAGAGTAAAAAAAATTATCAATAAACAGAAAAAAATAAATCAAAAGCAATAATAACATGTTGTTTTTCTCTTCAACTTCATCTGAAACTAAGTGAGAAAATGAAGTGAAAGTGTAGAGAGAGAAAGAGAAGATTAGAGGAAGGAAGAAATCCATGAAGGGAAAAAGAAGCTACACACATGTTTTCTCCAGATTTTGATTTTTCATTATGCCTTATCTTTTGTGATTGGGGGGTAGTTGTAGAGAGTCTCTGACAAAAAAAAAAAAAAAAGATACGTGATTAGAACATAAGTTTTTTGTTTATTAAAATATAAGTGATTGGTAGCTGTTATTATTTTTTTAAGCAATTATAAATTAAAGCTATTCTTGTAACACCATAGTTCATACTTGTGGCATTTGAAATGAGTAAAAATACCATAAAAAAAAACCATTTACTAAGTCATTCAGCTGGAGAGCAGTTTTTTTTTTTAGAAACCGATGGCAGTTACTTTTTATAAAATTATGAGCAGTTATTAAGTTTTTATAAGATTATTATGAAAAAAAGGGTATTCCCTTTATATATAGGTATAGATATAGATAAAGAGAAAATAAAAAAGACTTCAACCCACTTTTAATTATTTTAACTTCTACAAAATAAAAATGAAAATAAAAAATAAAATCTGATGAAAAGAAAAAACTATAAAATGAGAAATTGTAGGGGAAGAATATAGGAAAAACTAAATTTATAGATGAGGTACTTGCCTATGGTTGTTAATATCGTCACCAAAAGTTACAATATAACCTCATAATAATTACTATCAAACAAATTAAACAAAATATTTATCAATTGGTGGTTATGCAAGAATTAAAATGGTGGTTATTTTGAACTAAATATAATTATAATTGAAATTAATTAAAAATGAAATCTTATATAATTCATAAAACAGTAATTCATTGGAAATCATTAATAAATTTCATAACTTTTAAGTTTCTTAAAAAACATAATTAGAAATAAAAATTTAGAAAATGAATATAAAAAAGAATCTACATCTAATTTTTAAATCATAAAAACACAATTATAATGAAATAAATGTAAAGGAAAGTAAGAATGTGAGAAAACAAAACTAGAGATCTTGAGTATTGAAACAATAAGTTAAATGGTGTGAAATGGGTGAGTCTATGAGCGAGTGAGCAGTACGAATTTGAATAAAAAATGGAAGTGGTAGTATCAATTTCTAAGAGTGAACCATTTTTGGTACCCTTTGAAGGGATAAAACATTACTTGCAAAACCACACAACTAAGAAGAGCAATTACGACTAAGAGAAACCGTTAAAGGATGAAAGAGAAAACTTTGCAGTTTCTCCTTTTACGGGAAGGAAAAATCTCAAAAACAAATTTGAATATTGAGTTCACATCTTTTTTTCAATTGTATCCATCAACTACTTCACTTTCATATATTGGAGTTACTAATGATAGGAAGGAATTGCAGTATAATTAAAGATAAAAAGGACAAAAAGATGTGTTAAGAAAATCAGAAATTGCCCTTTATATATTTATGAATCTAAATCTCAATACTACACAAAAGTAGAGGAATATTTAAAATATATTGCAAGGGATCATGATTAAACAAAATTTTAGTTAATAATTACTTTCTCTTTTCTTGGTTAAAAAGAAGAATAAAGATAAGAGCAATTAATTAAAGAGTTGAAACTCAATCTCAACTATTCTGTAAATAAAAAAGATAAAGTGATGACAATCCTTTTTTCAACAATGTTTCATTTGAGGTTTTTATATCTTTTCTTGAAGTAACACCTCCAAAAAGTTAAAACAGATTTCATACTTCCAACATCTAAATATAATCAAAATAAAATAACTAGAAAAAGAAAGTTGAATAAGAAGAAGAAATAAAAAAGGAAGGGCAAGAAAGATATTAAAAGAAGTTGGACATGTCATTTACTACTTACTATAGCAAGAAAAAAAAGAGTATAGAATGTAGTAATAACAAAGATAAATGATAAATCTGAAAAGAAAAATAGCTAGAATTTACACTAGGGATATATGAGGAGAGAGATATCTCAAGGAATGAGAAAAACAAAATAATGATTATTTTGTGCAGAGGTAGCGATTCAAAATATATTCACGTAGGTGTGAGAATGGGAGAGTAGCGGAGTGAGAAAATAGAAAAGAAAACAATGAATTTCTAGTATAAAGATATTCATAGAGAAAGAGTGGGATAGAAGAATGTTAATCGAAAGTTAAATAAAGGACAATTTTGATATTAAAAATTATGGACACTAAAACACTTAATTCCCTTTTGATAATGGAACAAATAATATAATAGTTATGATCCTGTTGACTTCTAAAAATACGTTAATTTCCTACATTTTTTTGCTTAAATATAACCGCAAGAAGTTTTCTGCAGAAACAAATTCTATCTCCTGTGGATTTTCTTTCAAATATATATTCACAGGAAATTCCTGTAAATTTTTCTACCAAATTCCTGATAATTATCCGGACGAAATAATTTTATGCAAGTTTTTTTAATAGGAAAATTTGTAATAAATATCAAGATAAAAATATTTTAAAATAATTAAAAAGGGTTTTAACAAAATATTAAAATTGTATATTTTAAAAATAAGGTGTTTTAATATTAAAAAATGTTTTTTTATTGAAAATTTCATTATATAGTTGGATGAAAAACTAATAAAGCATATATTTTATTATAAAATTAATTTATTTAATATTATATTATTATAAAGTTGCCATTTTAAATATAATTATTTTAGTTATTGATAAGTTATTATATAATTTTTAAATTAAAACTAAAATAAACATACAAATTTATTTAATAGTTAATAAATGAAATTGAATTTTAAACACAATAACATATAATTTAAAGATAAAAAGTAATGAAATGATGAATTACAAATGTGGAAACCAAACAAAAAGCTTATTCACGTTATTTTATTTAAACTATAAGAAAAGTAGGAAATCCACTGAAAATGTCAAAAGGGACAAAATTATTTTATTGCTAAAAGTGAAGAGATGTTATTTACAAATAACTGATAAATGAATTTCAAAAAGCTTATCAAAAGTAAAGAGAACAAGAAAATCTAAGACCTAAAGTTAAAACTATCCTAATTTTAGAAGAGGCTAATGATATTTACATTTTTTTTAGCATGATTAATATATATAGTTTTATATTTATTTTAGTTTTTTCCTAAAATATCCTTATAGTTATATTTTCTAATATTAATATATTGGTTTCAAAATTAATCTATGTAACTCTCTTTCTATTTTATATGACTTTTATTATTAAAATTTCACTATTTATAAATCTAATTTTGTTTTATTTTTGTTATTTTTTAAACTCTAATTTTATACTTACCACCCCACGCCTTTGTGACCATCAAATTCAGCTTTTGCCCAACACTCTCCCTATCATGTAAAACCCTACTAGTATCCTCAGTCTAAAAGAGATGTAATGATAGATATTATTTTATAGATGTTGTCCAAAGACATCATTGAAGTCGGTCATAGTCCTTTTTCTTCCCCAGTTTTGATATTTAAGAAAAAGGACAAGACTTGAAGATTTTGTATTGATTACAGATTCTTCAACTCAATTACAATTAAAAAAATAATTTCCTACACTCACTATTGAGGAGTTGTTGGATAAATTGGGTTCTGCTACCATTATTATTATTTTGGACTTAAGATCAGGGTATCACCAAATTAGGTTTTGCCCCGAGGACACTCACAATACTACTTTTCAAACTACAGATAGTCATTACTAATTTCTTGTGATGTCATTCGGTCTCATAAATGCCCCTCTCACTTTTTAGTCAACTATAAATTGTTTACTTCACACTTATATATGTCGATTTGCTGTACTCTTTTTTATGATATTCATGTTTACAACACTTCTTACTCTACCAATTTAGTTCATTTATACATTGTGTTAGATTTACTTATATCTAATTCTTACTTTTCTAAATTAACTAAATATGTGTTTGTTGTTGACTCTATTAACTACTTGGTCATATTATTTTTGTTGGCATTGTTTCACCTAATTACGATAAATTGCAAGCTACTCTATAATATGGTTGGAACCATGATCACTCACACAATTCAAAGGTTTTTTAGGGCTCGCTATTTTTTATCGAAAATTCATCAAACAATATGCCACTTTTGCCACTAAGATTGCAAATGTTTACATGGAATACAGAGGTGGCCATGACCTTTACAAAATTGAAACAAAAATTAATTGCTACACCAATCTTAACTCTTCCAAATTTCCTGAAAGATTTCTGTAATGAAGTAGATGCCTCTAAAAATAATTTTGAATTATTCTATTCCATTTCTATATTTCTTTTATATAAATCAAATGTTAGTTATTAATATGTTAGTTTTGGTCAGTGGAAAGAATCAAACTAAGGATCTCTCCCTCCCCATCTCTCCCTTTTACTACCACCAACCTTATTATTTATTATTATTATTTTAAAAATCAAATATGAATGAAGTAGGGTTAAATTGTTATTTCCGTCTTAAATTTATGGAAATCAAATGTTTACATAGTCATAAAAAAGGGATTTGCTCGTTCGTTATCCGCGAGTTTTGTATCTCCAGCTTTGAAAATAAGATCCCTTGGCTTCTCTGTTTAATATCAACATTATAATACTTGTGCATATATACATAAAGCGGGGATAGCTCAGTTGGGAGAGCGTCAGACTGAAGATCTGAAGGTCGCGTGTTCGATCCACGCTCACCGCATTTTTTATGTTTACATTTATCTAAAGAAAATAATTTACTAAAAATGGTTCCAAATGTTATTTTGCCCATTCGTGGTGTTAGTACTTGATCATTTATGTTTTAAAAAAACCAAAATTTTTCTTGTTGATTTTGAGGTGAAATAAATAAATTTTAAAAATGTTTTTAATTTTATACCATTTAACTAGATATAACTGTATTAATGGTAGATGCAAGACGCATGCTAATACATTCTGATGCGTAGTGGACTCAAGCTCAAAATTTAATTTAATTTTTCCTACCTAACGCTTTGTTTGCCATTTTGGTTTGCTTCTTTATATATTCACCTTTTTGGAATAAATATATATAGTTCATCAACCACAACAATGTTATGGATTGTTTCTATTCTTTTTTCAATTTATTCTTTTCCCATTTAATGTATTTAAATATTTGATTTTTTTATTCACAAAAATACATAATTATATTTTTAAACTTTACTAACGTTTATTTAATAACTATTAACAGGTGATAAAATATTGCAAATTTATTTTTTGCAACATTTTTAATAATAAATCATTTAGTGCGTTATATGTTTTTTAAATAAATAAAATACTAACTTTTTGAGTTACCAATTATTTTGTAATTTTTAATAATAGATGTTATTAGTGTACTTTAGGTCCTTTTTTAATACAGGATTTATTATATTTTTTATCCTAAAAAACCTAAATTACTAATTTTCAGTCTTTAAAAATTCATAGTTTTTATCGTAAATTTTTTTAAAATAGATTAAATGTCATATGAGAGTTTGATAAAATAGTTTTATGTAATTTTTTAATAATTTATGTTTTTAATTAATTATTAACTTATTTGATAGCATTAATTATTTTGAAGATAGTAAGGAAGAACGTTAAACAACTCATCAATTAAGTCACTAAACTATAAAAAATTACATAGTTGACTATGGTATTAGACAAGTTACTAAACTGTTAAAGCTAATAAAAATGTAAAGGAAGTGAGGTAAGGAAATAATTCCATACACACAATTTAAAATTATAGGCAAATATGATTTTGTGCTTAAAATAAAATAATTTATCCATAGCTCCTTAATCAATATCTTAGAGTAACTTCAATGCAATCTTAAGTTAGTTCTTAATTTTGAGAATAGATTCTTATAAGCAATTTCCATTTAACAGAGTTAACAACTATGTAAGAGCACGGTGTTTTTTACCATTTCGGTTTGTTTTTGAGTTTTTTTATTTTAAAATATATTTTGAAAACAAAATCTTTTTCAACAAAAATAATATTGATTTGATTTTTTAGTTATTTTTTAAACACTTTTCACCCAATTAAAAACAATAAATTTTCTTTTTAGATTTTTATTTCTATTTTAATTCAAATTTATCACTTTGTGACCATTAACCACAATTTCTGACAATTGGCACCTCCAACCAAAATGACCACTAACTATTCTTACCTCTAACTAATGATCACTAATTGTTGTTATCTCTAATTAATAATCACCACTTGTCACATTCGATCGGTCGTCACTAGCCGCCACATCCGATCGGTGGTCATCGACCATTACTAGTCGCCAACTCGAATTAATGATCACCAATAATCACCTCATATTACCAACCATAAACTATAACCTTTCTATACGGTCATCGGTCGTCACCTTCGACTTAGAGTCATCGGCTGCCACCTGTAACTGAATGTCACTGACCACTATGTTTGACCGATAGTCACTGGTTGCTACCTCTAACTAACTACTGGTCATCAATCGTCATTTTAGATCGACGGTCATTAGCTGTCACCTTTAAATGAAGGTTACCAACCACGACTCTTGATAATAGGTAGGGAGAAAAAATTCTAATGTTTTCAAGATTTGAGAACAATATTTGAAATTTAGAAACCAAAGTAAGGTTATTTTTAAAAATTTTAAACTAAAATTAATTTTTGTTTTTATAAATTTTAAAACTGAATCCAAAAACTACCTCTGTTTAAGATTTTTAAAAAATAAAATAAGTTTTTTCTGTTTTAGAGTTTGTTGATTATTACCAAACGTGAAGTAAATGAAAAAAAAAAATGCTCAATGAATCGAGAAGAAGAACAATAAGAACTTAAACAAAAAATTAGAACTGATATTACAACATTAACACCATTGAATAAAAAAATTCAAAACTTGACAAGAACCTCACTTACCAATTTTTAATATATACATTACAACCAATTTTTTGACTTGATATAGATCCCCAAAAGTGGTGTCTAACTCTAACAATCTGAAATACAACGTAACATATAGCAGCCGCCACACGTGAAAAATATATAGAAGCCTATGTAATTAAATATAACAGGCCCTTCACGCACAAGATGTGCCAAAGCGAAAACACAACCTAAAAGTATTTGAGAAGAGCGAAAGCGAATGCAACGAACAGAAGAGAAGGTGGGACATTATAAGATGTGATGGCAGAAGATGGAGTGAGATCAGTGCGGCCACTTCCTGTTCCTACAGATGGGTTACCAGAATCGGCTGATGGAGATGGTGGACTCAAAATAGAAGGAGTTGTGTCTGATTCTGGTGCCAATGAAGGTGATGATGAAGTTGGCGAAGGGAGGACAGTAGAAGCTGCATGTTCAAATTCAAAGATAAATTAGACCAAAAGTTCTTGGCACCTACTCAAAACTGTTATATATATACATGTACTGAAATTAAGTGATTAACCTTGAGGACTAGGGGTTGGAGTAAATCCAGAGGGAGTTAGTGCAGGCGAAGGAGATGGTCCAAGAGACACTGGTCCTGTAAAATCACTCAAAACGTTAGTTACATACACAAAATTATGTATATATCTTAAGCTAAATACATGTATGAAATGGAAATTTTGCAATGGTTTTAGCATTACCAGGAGCGGGAAGTGGAGAGCCAGAGGCTGCAAAAAAATCACACACCTTAGCCTTATTGATAAACAGGCTAATTAAGGATAAATTTTAATTAGGATGAATTATGCTTTATTTTTCTATAATCTTATATATTTTTAACTTTCTTATATATCTTTTTTTTTTTAAAAAAATACACTTTTGGTCTTATTTTATTTTTTTTTATTCAGTTTGTTCATCATCTAAATTAAAAAAAAAAAGTTTGATCCCTTAAAATATCTCTATTAGACCAAAATTAATCGTTTAATCAATATTTTACCCTAGTGTTAATTTTAATTAGCTGAAAAAACAAACACTCATGTAGTGTGTTATTTCTTACAGTTTTCACACAGCACTAAGTTATTAGAAGGGTAAACTCAGAATTAACAACTTGGTCTAAATGAGAAATGGTAAGAGATTAAAATGAAAATTTTAAACTTAAGAACACCTAACTGAAAAACCAATCAAATAAGGAATGAATAAAAAGTGTATTAATTTAATCCAATTTTTATAATTAATTTTCTTTGAGTGCAGAGTTAAATTGTGGTGAATAAACTTAAAAATAGAGGCAAATAAAGAGAATGAATTAATATTTGAGAAGGTTTAGTGATTAAAAATAAGTATGAGAAGAGATATAGGCATAAAGTGGAAACTGGTTTATTAAAAAAGAAGTATGCAAATAAAAGCGAAGAAATGTACCCTTGCATTGAACTGGGACACCAGGCATGTTGCAGGCACGAGGGAGAGAGATGGCCAAGGTTCGATTGACGGGTATTCTGAAGGGAACGCTGCCAGTGACAAGGAGACACAAACAGTCCATGCCACCACTTGTGAGAGACTTTAGGGAACTGCAGCACTGTGTTGTCGGTGAGGTTCCATTGGCACTGCTATTTGTGAGGAAATTCATACATGGTGTGAACAAAGTGGCTAGTATTGAGGCGTTACATGGCGTATTGATTTGACCATGGCTTGGTGCACCCATAACCATAGCCACGGCCAGTACTAGAGCAATGCGGCAGAGAGTCCCAAAACTTGCCATGTGTGTTTTCCTTTAGTTTTATTGGCTTGTGGGGTCCACTAGGATTCTGTGTTGTCAAGTTTCGATGGTCGATCGGGTGTAGGAGAATTTATAGATAGAAGGCACAAAGAAGAGAAGTGAAGGGTCAAAGTTGGTTTAGAAGCTCAACTACCTTAACCAATGAATGGGAAATGAAAGAGTTTCAAGTAGGTAGGATTGGCATGTTTGCGACCTCTTTGGCTAAGCATTTTAAGCTCAACAAGTGGCATCTAAAACTTCCTACCCTCATTGCTCCAATTATTATATCTTATAATGTTGAATGTTTGATCATCTGCCAACTCGATCATGTAATGCTTTAGTAGTTCAGCTGCTCAGGTGGATAACTCAATATTACCATCTTCTACTATTTCCTTTTTAATGCCCTTTCATTGGGCTGATATATTTTATTTTTCACCCTACCAAATATATTATAACAATGAAAATCTTTTATTCTAAATTGGTGTTTTATTTCCTAGTTTAACCAATTAATAAAGGTTACATCATTTAATGATTTTTTTATAATTTTTTATTTTATATAGTTTATTAAATAATATAGTATTTATTTATTCATTAGGATAGAGAATGAGATACTAAATTAAGACATGATTTTCGTCCATTATAGTTAGATGAAAATTCCTGTCTCAAATTTATGTTTCATTCTCTTTCCCAACTAATAAGTAAATGTCACGTTATTTAATGAATTTTATTTTATAGTTCCCTGTCCCAACCAATTCATCTATGACATCGCATAAGCATAATCCTTGAAGCCAATTGCTAAATGCACCTCTCTTTCTTTATAGAGGTGTGAATGAGAATTTGTTAAGATATGAAGTGTGAGCTCTACATGTGAACAATAATTTTTGGCTTCTACGAAGAAGACTCTTCTGAGAAGCAATTTCTTTTTCTTTTTCGAAGAGACCTCTCAGTAGAAGCCTTTTTTTTTTTTGCTTCTATGGAACTGTTTTCATAGAAGGGAAAAAAACTTACACTTTAGAAGAGAGTGATAGGTAGGTGTTTTGAATTTTGGAGAGAGAAGGGAGAGTTCGGTGACGGTCGAGGGAGGGAAAGTAGAGGAGAGTATTAGGTTTAAGGGTGTTTAAAGAATTTTTAAAATTTTTTTAGATGGGTAGGTAGGAAATTAAAATTGGATGGATGTTAAATCAAAATTTCAAACATACATATTCGAGGAGAGGGATGAGGGGACTGTCAGAGGTTATGGTCCCCCCAAATTTATAAATTGACCTAATTTTTTATAAGAAAATTATATAATTTTTTAATATTTAAAATCAAATAAATTATATATAAAATTAATATTAATTAACATCTAAAAATAGTAAAATAAAAACATGATAAGTAACATAATTGATAAAAAATAAAATTATAGATATTAAAGAAGTGTATAATATTGATATGTTTATATTATCTAAAATCTTTTTGTTCATATAAAATAATATATTTTTTTAAAATTTTTATCTTAACACCCGTTCAAATAAAGTTTCTCACTTTGTCCTTATACGTCTTGATCTCACAAAATTCTCCCACAAAAATCACTTAGTACAGATATGGATAATTTTTTTAGAATTGGATTAACTAATCGAAACATATATAGAATGTGTTCTGGATAATGTATCAAATTAAGTTGTCTGTAATAGAAAAAATTGAACAATATTTTTTACATTCCGGATCATTTGTTATGCATGGTGGGTGGGGCTGTGGGAACAATTTTGGAGGCTTTAGGGGGTGGTTTGTGGGAAATAACCAGTGAGCATGGAGTGGCTGGCGGTGGAAAAAGAGGGAGAAGAGGGTAATGTGAAGATTTTAGATTTGAGAGGTGCCAACAACAAAATGGGAGATGTCAAAAGCAATTGCAAAATATATTTCAACGGAAATACAAGTAAATAGGGCCAAGGCTGAGTATAATCGCTATCGAAATATCCAACTTTTTTAAATAACTCATTTGATCTCGATATTTTTTACTCACACTTTACACTTTAATTTCTATACTTAGAAAATAAAACTATTCACATATTAACTAAAACTAAACTTTAAGTTTTAGTTAATATGTGAATAGTTTTATTTTTCTCGACTCCTCAGTTAATTGTAAGTTAACACTATTAAAATATTTTTGGTGTGTTAATATTCAATTGTCACAAAAATGAATTTAGTTGTGTAAAATTGTAAAATAATAAAAAAAATAGTAATTGATAAATAGTCTATGCACCATTGGTCTACTAGGAGTGAATATAAGTTGAGTTTCAATATTTAATCCAATCATACAATATTAGGTTGGGTTTTCACTTTCTTTTCATTAAACTCAATCCAACTCAATCCGTCTTTGAATGAGTTAGATTGAATTGAGTTAATTGAGTCATAGTTTTAAAAATTTTTTTTTAAGAAAATAAATTTTAAAATATTGTTTTGTGGAATATTTTTTTAAAAAAATTGACTATATAATTATTATAATATAAAAATAAATAATAAATTATAGTTACAAATTATATATTAAAATTAAAATAAATTAAAATTAACCTACAACTAAATTTTTAAACAATAATAACTAAAGAAACATTTATCTAAAATAAAATTAAACACAATTTATCTAAGTTAGCTAAGTAATACAAATTACATAATTTGTCTAAACTAACAAAAACACAATATCAAAAGCAATACATAATAATAAAATATATAATTTTAAATAATAATAATAATATAATAATAATAATTTAATATTATGGTTGAATTGGATTGGGTTATATCTCAAGTTCAACTTACAGAATATGTTACTCAACCTGTAATAGATTGAGTTTGATTAGATTTGCCGAGTTTCACTCAATTATAAGAAAAACTGAATCCAATCCAATTTGTTTGTGTTGAATTGGATCAAATTGGATCTTCAAATCATCCAACCTAATTAACACATCTACCAATCACAACGATTTCTTCTCCTAGTTGCTTTTTTCTTTCTCTTGCTTCTTTTCTATCTCCATCTTTTTTCCCTATCAGGGGTTTAGTTTAAAAAAATATTTTTTATTTTTTTTATTTTAGGTTTTTAAAAATATTTTTCATTTTCAAATTTTCAATATTCAAAAGATATGTTTGTTTCACTTAATATTTTTTTTTTATTTTCAAAAACTAGTAATGTTATATTTGATCAATTTTAGTAAAATATTATAAAATATTTATATATATAATTTAAACTACATTTATGTATAATTTTTGTTATATTTCAATGTTATTATTAAGTTTTTACATAGTTATAATTTTTTAAATCACTGAAAATAATTTTTTTCTATTTTTTATTTTAGTTTTTTTTTAAACTGTTTTCAGAGAAAATGTTTTCGAAATTGTAATCAAACATATTTTCATTGTTATTTTTTTAAAAAATGAAAATAAAAGACACACAAACATATTTCAATTTTAGATATCATAATTTTTGTGTCATCCATTATTTATATATATATATATATATATATATATATATTTTTGTAGCAATAAAGTTCAGCTTAGCATATTATAAGCATCAAATAATACCATAATATGTAAATTAGATAAAAATCAAGTTTTAACATATAATAAATTTTTTGAAACTATAATAACATTTATTTTAATTTAGTTACTATGGAATATCTTTAATTACTTTACGAGACATTTAACCAAAAATATTGACTATTATTGTTCCAGTAACTGAATTATTAAAAAAAATATTTTGGAAAATCGATTAATATTTTGAACAGAATTAATTTTGTTAACCATTTGTATTATTATTTTTAATTATTGGAACACTTTTCTTAATTAATAGGTAAAAATTAATTAAGAAATAAAGAATATTCCAATAACTTTGAAGAGGAAATAAATTATTGTCTTTGTTTCTTCTGTTTATATTGTAGGTCGGCAATTAAAGAGGAAAAATGCAGTTGAATTGGTTAGTTTTTCTATTATTTATAATTATTGTCTCTAATTATTTTTTTCTGTTTATTGATCATGTTTTTTACTCTCTTCTTTTCAATCTTTTTTTTTTTGTTGGTAGGGTTTATAGTGTTTCGGATAATTTTCATGTTTTCTTTTTTCAGTGTTTTTGATAAATTTTCACTGATTCATGGGCAAATTGTTTCTTAATCAAAGGTTTCTCTTTCTTACTGTTGGGGTTGGGAGGGAAGCAAGGATTTTTTGGCATGAATTTGACCCTTTTTAAGTGTCCATGATTGTGAAATTGGTTAGTACTTATTGGAATCTTAATGGTTTTCCCATTCACTTGAAATCTTAATTTCACATTTTTTTTAATTTATTCAATTGTAATTATAATAACTTCATGGGTAGTGTCTTATGCCTTTTGATCTTAATCCTTATACTGGATGTTTGCAGGATATTGAACCTATTAAGCCACTTTAAATTGTAATGCTATGGGGAGATGTTCAACCATTTGTTGCCATGAGGAAGCATCTACCTGTTTTGCATTCCTGATTTCTGAAATATTAATTTTGTACAACGATTATTTATTAGAAGAATGTGTTGCACATTATTACTTTTTTTATAACTTTTGTTTTTAAAAATTTGTTAATAAGTTTTTAATATTTATACCTATATATAAAAAAATAACCCATTTTCATGATATCCTTATAAAAACTACTAACTTTAATAAAAAAACCAAATGAAAACTGTCTCATATATTTTAATTTCATTTAATAAAAAAAATTGATATCGGTCTTTAAAAGAAAAAAAAAACTACAATTGGTTTTTCAATCAGGTCATATTTTCAATCACGTTATTGTGTGTAAGTTCTTCTTCTCCTCAGTTGGTTTTTTCCATTTCTCTGGTTTTCTTTTTCTCTCTCTACACTTTTCTGTCGTTTTCTCTCATTTCCTTCCATAACTCGTATCAATTCTCGATTGTAAGTATTTTAAATGAATAGTTTTTTTTACCCTTTAGTTTTCTTCTGTTTATATTGTAGGTCGACAATTAAAGAGGAAAAATGTAGTTGAACTGGTTAGTTTTTCTATTATTTATTATTATTGCCTCTGATTTTTTTTTTTCTGTTTATTGATACTTTTTTTTACTCTCTTCTTTCCAATCCTTTTTTTAGGGTTTATAGTGTTTTGTATAATTTTCATGTTCTCCTTTTCAGTTTTTTGATAAAGTTTCACCTATTCATGGGCAAATTGTTTCTTGATCGAAGGTTTCTCTTTCTTACTGTTGGGGTTGGGAGGGAAGCGATGATTTTTCGACCTGAATTTGACCCTTTTTAAGTGTTTATGGTTGTGAAATTGGTCAGTACTTATGGGAATCTTAATGGCTTTTCCATTCACTTAAAATCTTAATTTCATAATTTTTTTTTTAATTTACTCATTGTGATTAGACTAACTTCATGGGTAGTGTCTTATGCTTTTTTGTCTTAATCCTTATATTGGATGTTTGCAGAATATTGATTAAGTCGCTTCAAATTGTAATGCTCATAATTGGAACATGGGAAAGATGTTTAGCCATTTGTTGCCATGGGGAAACATATGCTTGTAGAAGATAATAGGAATGGTAGGATATAGTATCAGTCTCATATTTGCATTTAAAAAGTGTGCCAATTTTAAACTCATACAAGTAGCAACTTTGATTTCATCTTTCTATCTATTGGACACCTATATATTTATAATCGAACTGGTGACTTGCACTTTACTCATGTATAGATATAATATATCAATATTTTTTATACATAAGTAAACCTAATATTAAAAACAAGTCAACATACCATTAAACAAACAAAATATAAAATATTTCCTAATGTTTTATATTATTACGAATAAACTTATGTTTCTATTACCATAAGATCAAACAATATTATAACTTCATCAAAAGCTATTTTATAAATAAGTAAATTTCTTGTACATTTTGTTTTTATTTATTAAATTTGTGTAAAATATATTATATTTTTTTTTATTCTATAATTATGTTACTTATCCTATGTTATAAAACAAATAATATTTTTAACAATATTTGTCACTTAAAGTTGTAATTATTATAGAAGGTGTTATGCGAGGCAGGTTGGGTATTATAGTACCCGTCCCCACTCTCATACCCACACAATTTTTTGCAATATAGACCCATATATATAAGGTGCTTGCGGACATATTGAGTATTACAGTACCCATCTCTGCTCTTGTATTCATATCTGTCTTGCAAATAATAATTCGTCCTACATAAGATACTTTTAATAATACTTATAGGATTTGATTTCATTTTTTCATCTTATTCATTGATCTTTATTATTCCTAATTTTCGAGAACAACCTATACGGTTGAGTGAAATTCAATAGATTAAGGGCTTGATTGGTTTGGTTTTATTTTTTAGTTTTTTAAAAGAGTTTTTAAGAATATTTTTCAAAAATTTTTTTCAGAAAGAAAAAAAAAATTTGTTTGGTAAGTGTTATTTGAACTGTTTTGAAGATATAAAAATGGAAAAACTTGTTCATATTTATTAAAATTTCATTAATGAAAAGAAAAAGACAACATATTTTGATTGTTTTTTGAGTTTTTAAAACAAAAATATAAAACTGAAAAGTAAAACTACTTTCAGTTGTTCCTATTTAAAAACTAAAAAACCAGAACTATTTTCGCAAACTGTTTTCAGAAAATACTACCCAAACAAGTTTTTTAATTTTTAAATACTAAAATACTGAAATCAGTTTGATAAAACTATTTCCAAACAATCACTAAATGTAGGAAACACACAATTAGTTTTGTTGATTCATGTTTTCAAAGTCCATGGTTATACTTGTATCCTCATTCCTCAAACAAGCCCACAAATCTCCAACATCTTTTTTGATATATATATATATATATATATATATATATATATATATATATATATATATATATATACCAGAAACCCAAGGATCTACAAACTAGGAGAGAATAGGAGAGATGCTATGCATGAACAGATATGCCCGGATGTTACACGGCGGTAATCCGCACAAGACCGGATGTTATGCTAATGCATGAAGCAGTTATACCAGAACACAAGGCCGGATTATGCAGAAAGTATGCAGCAGAAAGCAGAAATAATACAAAAAGGTTGTATTGATTGAAGAGAATTACAGAGTAGAGGGAAGAGAGAGGAGAGAGATGCTCAGAGTTTTCCGTTCGAGCCCCCTTCACAATAACCCTCGATTACAATTTATAGAATTTTAAAAGTTACTATTACAACAGTAAATTTCACTATTACAACAGTAACCTGATTTTACCGCTACAGTGAACAGTGTACAGTGTACAGTGTTTGGCGGCTCCGCAATAATGCACAGTGATTAAACAGTAATTTGAACAGTAATTGAACAGTGATTTATCCGCAAAAATGCTTGCGTGGATTTGAATCAGTCTTCGTCAGATTCCTCGATCTGGTAAAATGAACCGGAGGAAGAGGATGCAGACGAACTTTCTTCTTTCTTTGACTTTCCTTTTGATGAACTGGCTTCTGAGTCAGTAGAGAGGAGAGCCAAAATCTGATGAAGATTTTTTGCCAAGGCTTCATCATCTGTTGAGGCTGCAAGGGCAGCTGCAATCTTGGCCTTGCGATTGAGGAATTGGCAGGTCTCTGGGTCTGCCGATTTGAGGCTCTTTGGGTTCTTCTGGAACCATAAAGCCACTCCCTGTGAATTGGCATGGGAAGCGTTGAACTGATCCCACCACTTGACGGAAGCTTGTTTTCCCAATAACGGCAAAAGCTTAGGATTTGTTGCATTTCTCTGGTATTGATGTTGCCAGGCAAAAATCCATGCCAAGGAAAAGATTGAGAAGAATCGAAGAGATGGATGAAACGGATTATTCCCTTCTTCAACTCTTGACTTGAACTGATTGAATCCGACCTTTACTTCTTCAGGAAGGATAGATTGGATGGGTCCGAAGAAATCCCACCACTCAGCAAACCACTGAGGGAAGAAGTAACGAACATTTTTCTTAAAGTAAATCAGCCACGAGTGCCGATTATGTTTGTTTTGAAACCAAAAAATATTGGTCCAAGCTTGAATATAATCCCAGTAAGTGTAACCAATCGGGTCAAAAGGCTGGGAGAATTTTCTTACTTGGTTTGGTTTTGATTCAAAATCTTTAAAAGTAAGAACTTTTAAAATTTGAAAAGTGGAATGTGTGATAACAGTGTTATCATTTTTATCAAAATTATGTTTTATTGAAACAGATTTCGAATCCACCAAGATAAATTCATAAAACTTTCTAGTCTTATTGAGACTAAGAGGTTTAAATAAAAATGTTGGTGGAAAGATTTTTTCGCAAATCTTGTTTGGATTGGAATCCCAGAATTCTGGTTCCATTTGGATTGTTGGATGAAATCTTCCTTCTTTTGGTTGATAGGAAGAAGGTCGTTTTTGAGCAATTGGCTGAGGCTGCTCTACCAATGCTTTTGGATTCAGGGTTATTTTTGATTGGGCTATGTCTGAAATAATGGATTTCAGATTTTTGTCCCAGAAGAGGTCATCTGTTTCTTCTGAAAAAATTTGTTTCCATGATCTGGATGGAAGATTGGTTAGCCCACAGTCTTGAAGGGCTTGCAAGGTTGGGATAGCCATCGCATAATCGGATGGTTTGGTGGCTAGGGTAGAAGACCCTTTTACTATTTGCGGAGTAGATGACCCCGTTTTGGTGATGGCTTGCTGAGTTGATGACTCAGACTTAATGATAGCCTGCTGGGTTGAAGACCCAGTCTGGGTAGATGACCCTTGATTGGCAGTCTGTGAGGCGACTTGGATGGTTTGGGTATCCTCAATGGAGGATGATTCTCCTGCCCGGGATGATCCCCGAACTGCTTTTCCCCGGCCTCGTGAAGAGGCGACCTTCATTCTTAGTTTCGGAGGCATCTTACATGACCCTGAAGAAATTCACGAGTCAGATAATCGGGAAGAGTGTTTGAAGTACCTTTGATATATTCTATTTCGAAATCAAAAATACTTAGGATTGCTTGCCAACGGGCAAAAATTTGTTTTGATGCAAGATTTTTTACATCTTTTTGTAAAATTTCTTTGGCTGATTTGCAATCAACCCGAATTAAAAATTTTTGATTTAGTAAATCAGATTGAAATTTTGAAATACACAGAACAATAGCCAAAACTTCTTTCTTAATAGTAGAATAGTTTTGTTGGGCTTTGTTCCAGTGTTTTGATGTAAATGCAATGCAATTTTCTGTATGATGCATGCGTTGTTTAAGAACACCACCATAACCTAAGTCAGAGGCGTCGGTTTCTACAATCTTAAAGAGATTGGGATTTGGTAGATACAAACAGGGTAATACTTTGACCTGCTGCTTAATCTGTTTGATTATATTGGTGTGGATATCAGTCCACGGTGGAGGAGACTTTTTGAGTCTGTTATGAAGAGGTTTGGAAATTATACTGAGCTGAGGAAAGAAGTCAGCGACATAATTTAAACAACCCAAAAATCTTTGAAGTTGCGATTTTTCTAGGATTTGATTTGGAAATTTGTCAGCAAATTCGATGACTCGACAAATTGGTTTGATAGTCCCTTGAAAAATGTAATGACCAAGGAATTTGATTTTAGTCTGAAATAGACAGATTTTTGTTTTAGAAATGGCTAGGCCGTTTCGTTTGATTATTTTGAAAAAAATTTCAAGATGTTTGAAGTGTTGATCCACAGATTGGGAATAGATTAGGACATCATCTATATAGACAATGCAGAAGTTAGAATAAGGATTGAAGATATCATTCATGATATTTTGAAACTCCGATGGAGCATTTTTGAGACCAAAGGGCATGACGTTCCATTCGTATTGCCCAAAGGGAACAGTGAAAGCTGTCTTGTAGCGATCACTAGGATTGATTTGGATTTGCCAAAATCCAGATTTCATATCAAACTTAGAAAAGATTTTTGCCGAATGTAGTCGGGAGAGTAAATCTTTCTTATTTGGAATTGGATATCTGATCCATTGAAGAGCTTGATTAAGAGGTTTATAATTGATAACCAATCTTGGGGCGCCTCGTTCTATTTCAGAGGCTTTGTTAACGTAGAAAGCTGCGCAAGACCAAGGACTTTTGCTCTTTCTGATTAAACCCTTGGACAAAAGGTCCTTGATTTCGTTTTGACAATGAGTGACAAGATCGTGACTCATTTGGATTGGCCGAGCTTTGGTCGGGATTTGTCTGTCTGTGAAATCCTTTTCGTAAGGAAGATTAACCATGTGTTTTTTCCTATCCCAGAAAGCATTAGGGAGGTCAGAACAGATGGTGGATTGAAAACGATCAGAAAGACTCTTGATTCGTTTTTTTACATGAGGGAGAGAAAGTTGACTCTCGATCTGTTTGAAGGAAATTTCTTCTTTAAGAAAGTTAATCTGATTAAGTTTTCGATTAACTTGATTAATATTCTTATGGACAGGTTTGTCTAAGAATTTGAATAAAATTGTTTTTCCCAAATGTTGGGTGGTTATACCTTCGCCTGAAATCTGAATAGGGAAGATAGTTTTGATAAACGGCGACCCTAAGATAACATCATTCTTAAGGTTTTTGATCAGGAGAAATGGAGTTTCTACCTGAAGATTATCCTTTTGGATGATTGCTGAGGGAAGCTTATACTGGATTTCTAGTTTCGATCCACTAGCAGTCCTAAGCCTTTCGGAAGTTTTATGGAAGTATTTGGTCGGAATAAGTCCTTCCAAAATACAATTTGAATCTGCTCCGGTATCAAATAGAGCAGTCGTTTTTAAGACAAAATCGTCTACGATGATGGTAACATCAATATAAAATTTTTGAATGCTACATTGATTAATAAGGTTGTTGAAGAGGTTATCTTCGTTTGATGAATTATGATCAGACTCATAATCCTGATTACAATTTTCATGGTTATCCGGAACCATGTTGTCAGATAAAGCTGCAGTTATTTGAGATATGATAGTCTCATGCAACTGTGATTGGGTTTTAAGTTCTCGGACCTCAGATTTGAGAGAACGGATTTCAGCCTGGAGGTCCTGAATAGTGACTGGTTTGGCTGATGATTTTTCCAGTCGTTTGAGGGTTTGAGTAAGGTCAAACTTATTATTGACAAACCTATTTTCTGAACGTGTAGGTTTGGGTTTGGAAAGGATTGCCTTTAGTTTTTCAAGATACTCCTTCCTATCCTGAGGGTCTTGGATAGATTCTAGAGCATCGAGCAACAGGTTTTGCTCATCATTGTGAATGACATTGATGAGTGGAGATTCAGAACTCTCGCTGCTAGAGGAGGAAAGATCGTCGTCAGCTTGGATTTCGTCAGAAGATGTCTTGGCGATATCGTTTTCTTCTTCTGAGGAACTGTCAGAAGAGTTTATTAGAAGATTGTTAAGTTGATCCTGGACAATAGGATCAAGATTGAGTTCTCGAATCTTAGAAGAGACTCGACAAAATCTTGCTAAATGACCTTTACGGCCACACTTATAACAATTTCTAGTTTCTCTAGAAAGATTGGTATCCTTTTGAGGAAGATTAATACTTCGTCGAGGAAGATTATGATCTGGAGGCCTACTGGGCTTGGAATGAAGATGGCGAGTCTTGAATCTAGAGACTCTACGATGAGGTCTATTCAGCTGTTGCTGAGAATGTTTTTTATGAGTAGTCTTTCCCGGATTTTTGGAACAAGGAAGACCGAATTGTTGGCAGAAATTACCCAAATCTCTGCGATTTTGAGCCTTTTCTCTGGCTAATTGTTTTTGGATGTTGTCATCTTGACAGATTTTAAGAGCAACCTTTTGAACATAAGCTATGATATTGCCATAACTTAACTGATCATAAGGGATTTCACCGTTAAACTGGGAACGGATCTTTTCCCTAACTTTATCTCCTAAAGATTTTGGGAGTCCAGCTAGGAAGGTTTCTTTCCAAAAAGGTTGGTGACAATCATCTCTTGTGTATACTCGAGTAAGGAAGGTGTCCCTATACCACCTAAAATTACCTAAGGTTTTACACTTAAGAGTTGAGAGGAGATCTCCGGAACGATCTTTGTAAATAGAAGGATCTCCGATAAAATGTTTGACAATGGCCATGATTAAGGTATTAACGGCGTCGGGAATAGGCTTCCCTTTGTCGGTAAGGACGGTTCCTTCAGCGTCCGTTTTGACTGCCGTAAAGATTTCATGTTTCTCAGTGTCGGAAACATAATTGTCCCACCAGCCTTTTAGTTGGCCAGAAAAGCCAGCGGTTAGGATTTCTACTATAGTCTCATCAGAGCTATCTAAAGCAGTCTGATATGCAGTGGAGACCATAGTCATATGTTGAAGAGTATTAAGGATGTTATACTCAGTTTGACCATCTATGTTCCATTCATAGATTTGATTTGCGTTGAATGACCGAAGACTTTGATCATTCTTTTCCTCAAGAAGGAGATCAGGAGCAGTAGCTTGATTGTAATAAAGTTTAGAAGGCTGCTTCCAGTTGAGAGCCTTACTAATAACAGGATTAATTTGAGGAACAGACTTACTGCTGGATGCAGCATCCTCAGACTCAGAACCTATGGAAGAGGTTCCTAATTTGTTAATCCTAAGAGATTGGTCCTTTTGGGAGACACTCCTAGTAATTGGTCCTAGCTTAACAGATCCTACCTGTGAAGAACTAGGGGTATCAGGAATAACTATGGAGTTATCTGGATTGGATTTTTCTAAGGCTTTAGTCCAATTCTGATGAATAAGCCTAAACTTGTTTCTAGTCTCGGTAGTTAGACTAAAAGGTTTGAACAAAGGTTTGGAAATGGAAGGGGTCTCATCGTCTTTGGTTCCTGAAGATGAGGTTTTTCCTACCAGGTTTTCTCCTAAAATTTGGAGGTACTTATTGGTATAATTGTTTTGCTCCATAAGGGCTTTAATATCTTGGGCTCCTATGGTTTCATCTGATTTGTACTTAAAGGGCGAAGCTAAATACTTATCCTCTAAGTCTGGAATAAAATAACTGCTAGACGGAGGCAGGTCGGACTTAATGAGTTGACCATTCTTTCGGTGCCAGACAGTTAAGGTATTAACAGAGAGATCTTCTGTGATCGTAATTGTCCAAGGAGGATAGATTTTGTTCCTATGAAGGTAGACATTTAACCAATCAAAGAAACAGACATGAGTTTGGACTTTGTTAAGAAATTCATAAAAAGAATCGATGATTTTTGACCTATGGTCACCCTTAAACTTGCTAAGAAACCATTTTCTCTGAGAGGTCCAAGTCTCAGAGTAGAATTCCTCACGAAGGGTTGGTTTGTCTATGGTGTAACTATTCATAGTTGACCATACTGCATTTCAGATTGAGTAGGAGAATGTATTTCAGAAGAGATGTCTTCCTCAGTCCTACTGTAGATATTTCTTGGGATAGAAGATGAGTTATCTAACCCTTGAAGATTGATTTCTGGAGTAATAATTCTGGGAATTGAACTCCGATTTGATTGGGAAGCTATAGAAAAAGATCTTCTGGCACTAGTATAGGCCGATCTAGAAGCTTCGGATCTAGAAGAGAAAGAATTTCTCCGATCAAAGATGATTTCTACCTTACCAGCCTCAGATTGTCTAATTTCCTGAAATTCAGGGGTTTGACGAGGAAGGGTTGGTGTAGCTTTTTCGAGTTGCCAAGAGGTTGGTAACTCTACCTCATCCCATTTGATGAGTTTGGGAACAGCAACATTTGCCCTAGTCATATCTGTGACAAACAAAGTTGTTTCCCGATCGTTGGTTTTGAGAAGAACCCTTGAGTTACAAGTGTTCATGACCTTGTATTGGATTCGGTAGAGAAGAGCTGCAGGGATAGAACCTTCTTTCATGTTTAACCCATGCAGACGAATGTTTAGAAACAATGAATCTAAGACATTTCTATCTAAAAGACTCACAGTTTTGTTTGGAAAACAATTGAAATAAACAGGACCATGTCCTAGACTGGTTTCTACGGTTCCTATGAGGGAATCGTGAAAATCATTATGCCTAATATCGCGAAGGCACATGAGAATTGAGGCGTTAAGACCTTCCCTAACAAGGGGCTTGACAGCTACTTGAACACATCCTATGTGGAGGTATTTGTACTTCCTAGAATGTTCAGCTATCGATTGTTTGGTAAGAAGGTGGAATTCTTCACCAGCTTGGGGATCCAAAGGGATATTGTTTTCTGCAGTCCTAATGATGTAGTCGGAACTACGGACATGTTTGGATTCGTCAGGAATATAAAGTTCATCCTGAGGGATTTTAGGGATTTCCCAATTATCTATGGCTTGATTGATATCCTCAAAGCAGACTTCTTCTTCGAAGATGTTATTTTTGGGAGGTATTTCCTCAACCGATTGAGTTTGCTCAGTGAGCAGATTGTTGGAAGAAGGGGAAGAAGATTTGATAGAAAAGCGACGAGAGAGGGAGCGAAGAAAAGAACTCATTTTTTAGAAATCTTCTAGTATCATTACCTTCACTTGGTTCGATAAAAATCTATTATTCTGGATCTAAATCTAGGTTTAACAAAAAATTATCATCCAAAGGTATTCCAGTTTCCAGGTTACAGACAAAACTCTTTTTTTTTTTTTTTTTTTTTTTTTTTTTTTTTTACAGCAAAATTAATCAAAAATAAACTTACCGAATTACAAAATTTACAGAACATTATCTCTTTTAGAATTACTTCATCAATGAAATAATTATCCATGGTAGAGACATCCGGCAAAGGCACATAGGCAACATGGACTTACCGCCTCCCTCGGGCCTTACTGCCAATCCAGCCCCAGGCCAAACCGTTGACACCATGAACCATTACTCATAGGAGTCATAATAACAAAAGAGATAAACAAATCTTACAACGAAAATATTAACACAGAAGAAGATAGAAAAGGAAAACAAAAACGAGCTGGGTTTACAAGGCGGTAGTCCGCGCAGTACCAGTTTTCTGCGTCACACCTCATGAGTTTTTCAACCCGACGAGGCTTACAAAACCGCAGTTTTCGAAAATCAAGGGCAAATACCCAGGTTTTCAAAAGAAAGAAGAACAGAATAAAAGTCTGCATCCCCAGAACAGAATAGCGTTAAATCATAATTTGAATGATAAATTAAACTTAGATCCAGAACAATAAAGTCCTATTTCCCCATCAGGCTCTGATACCAGAAATAGGACTTTATTGTTCTGGATCTAAGTTTAATTTATCATTCAAATTATGATTTAACGCTATTCTGTTCTGGGGATGCAGACTTTTATTCTGTTCTTCTTTCTTTTGAAAACCTGGGTATTTGCCCTTGATTTTCGAAAACTGCGGTTTTGTAAGCCTCGTCGGGTTGAAAAACTCATGAGGTGTGACGCAGAAAACTGGTACTGCGCGGACTACCGCCTTGTAAACCCAGCTCGTTTTTGTTTTCCTTTTCTATCTTCTTCTGTGTTAATATTTTCGTTGTAAGATTTGTTTATCTCTTTTGTTATTATGACTCCTATGAGTAATGGTTCATGGTGTCAACGGTTTGGCCTGGGGCTGGATTGGCAGTAAGGCCCGAGGGAGGCGGTAAGTCCATGTTGCCTATGTGCCTTTGCCGGATGTCTCTACCATGGATGATTATTTCATTGATCAAGTAATTCTAAAAGAGATAATGTTTTGTAAATTTTGTAATTCGGTAAGTTTATCTTTTTGCTATAAAAAAAAAAAAAAAAAAAAAAAAAAAAAAAATTTGTCTGTAACCTGGAAACTGGAATACCTTTGCATGATAATTTTTTGTTAAACCTAGATTTAGATCCAGAATAATAGATTTTTATCGAACCAAGTGAAGGTAATGATACTAGAAGATTTCTAAAAAATGAGTTCTTTTCTTCGCTCCCTCTCTCGTCGCTTTTCTATCAAATCTTCTTCCCCTTCTTCCAACAATCTGCTCACTGAGCAAACTCAATCGGTTGAGGAAATACCTCCCAAAAATAACATCTTCGAAGAAGAAGTCTGCTTTGAGGATATCAATCAAGCCATAGATAATTGGGAAATCCCTAAAATCCCTCAGGATGAACTTTATATTCCTGACGAATCCAAACATGTCCGTAGTTCCGACTACATCATTAGGACTGCAGAAAACAATATCCCTTTGGATCCCCAAGCTGGTGAAGAATTCCACCTTCTTACCAAACAATCGATAGCTGAACATTCTAGGAAGTACAAATACCTCCACATAGGATGTGTTCAAGTAGCTGTCAAGCCCCTTGTTAGGGAAGGTCTTAACGCCTCAATTCTCATGTGCCTTCGCGATATTAGGCATAATGATTTTCACGATTCCCTCATAGGAACCGTAGAAACCAGTCTAGGACATGGTCCTGTTTATTTCAATTGTTTTCCAAACAAAACTGTGAGTCTTTTAGATAGAAATGTCTTAGATTCATTGTTTCTAAACATTCGTCTGCATGGGTTAAACATGAAAGAAGGTTCTATCCCTGCAGCTCTTCTCTACCGAATCCAATACAAGGTCATGAACACTTGTAACTCAAGGGTTCTTCTCAAAACCAACGATCGGGAAACAACTTTGTTTGTCACAGATATGACTAGGGCAAATGTTGCTGTTCCCAAACTCATCAAATGGGATGAGGTAGAGTTACCAACCTCTTGGCAACTCGAAAAAGCTACACCAACCCTTCCTCGTCAAACCCCTGAATTTCAGGAAATTAGACAATCTGAGGCTGGTAAGGTAGAAATCATCTTTGATCGGAGAAATTCTTTCTCTTCTAGATCCGAAGCTTCTAGATCGGCCTATACTAGTGCCAGAAGATCTTTTTCTATAGCTTCCCAATCAAATCGGAGTTCAATTCCCAGAATTATTACTCCAGAAATCAATCTTCAAGGGTTAGATAACTCATCTTCTATCCCAAGAAATATCTACAGTAGGACTGAGGAAGACATCTCTTCTGAAATACATTCTCCTACTCAATCTGAAATGCAGTATGGTCAACTATGAATAGTTACACCATAGACAAACCAACCCTTCGTGAGGAATTCTACTCTGAGACTTGGACCTCTCAGAGAAAATGGTTTCTTAGCAAGTTTAAGGGTGACCATAGGTCAAAAATCATCGATTCTTTTTATGAATTTCTTAACAAAGTCCAAACTCATGTCTGTTTCTTTGATTGGTTAAATGTCTACCTTCATAGGAACAAAATCTATCCTCCTTGGACAATTACGATCACAGAAGATCTCTCTGTTAATACCTTAACTGTCTGGCACCGAAAGAATGGTCAACTCATTAAGTCCGACCTGCCTCCGTCTAGCAGTTATTTTATTCCAGACTTAGAGGATAAGTATTTAGCTTCGCCCTTTAAGTACAAATCAGATGAAACCATAGGAGCCCAAGATATTAAAGCCCTTATGGAGCAAAACAATTATACCAATAAGTACCTCCAAATTTTAGGAGAAAACCTGGTAGGAAAAACCTCATCTTCAGGAACCAAAGACGATGAGACCCCTTCCATTTCCAAACCTTTGTTCAAACCTTTTAGTCTAACTACCGAGACTAGAAACAAGTTTAGGCTTATTCATCAGAATTGGACTAAAGCCTTAGAAAAATCCAATCCAGATAACTCCATAGTTATTCCTGATACCCCTAGTTCTTCACAGGTAGGATCTGTTAAGCTAGGACCAATTACTAGGAGTGTCTCCCAAAAGGACCAATCTCTTAGGATTAACAAATTAGGAACCTCTTCCATAGGTTCTGAGTCTGAGGATGCTGCATCCAGCAGTAAGTCTGTTCCTCAAATTAATCCTGTTATTAGTAAGGCTCTCAACTGGAAGCAGCCTTCTAAACTTTATTACAATCAAGCTACTGCTCCTGATCTCCTTCTTGAGGAAAAGAATGATCAAAGTCTTCGGTCATTCAACGCAAATCAAATCTATGAATGGAACATAGATGGTCAAACTGAGTATAACATCCTTAATACTCTTCAACATATGACTATGGTCTCCACTGCATATCAGACTGCTTTAGATAGCTCTGATGAGACTATAGTAGAAATCCTAACCGCTGGCTTTTCTGGCCAACTAAAAGGCTGGTGGGACAATTATGTTTCCGACACTGAGAAACATGAAATCTTTACGGCAGTCAAAACGGACGCTGAAGGAACCGTCCTTACCGACAAAGGGAAGCCTATTCCCGACGCCGTTAATACCTTAATCATGGCCATTGTCAAACATTTTATCGGAGATCCTTCTATTTACAAAGATCGTTCCGGAGATCTCCTCTCAACTCTTAAGTGTAAGACCTTAGGTAATTTTAGGTGGTATAGGGACACCTTCCTTACTCGAGTCTACACTAGAGATGACTGTCACCAACCTTTTTGGAAAGAAACCTTCCTAGCTGGACTCCCAAAATCCTTAGGAGATAAGGTTAGGGAAAAGATCCGTTCCCAGTTTAACGGTGAAATTCCTTATGATCAGTTAAGTTATGGCAATATCATAGCTTATGTTCAAAAGGTTGCTCTTAAAATCTGTCAAGACGACAATATTCAAAAACAATTAGCCAGAGAAAAGGCTCAAAATCGCAGAGATTTGGGTAATTTCTGCCAACAATTCGGTCTTCCTTGTTCCAAAAATCCGGGAAAGACTACTCATAAAAAACATTCTCAGCAACAGCTGAATAGACCTCATCGTAGAGTCTCTAGATTCAAGACTCGCCATCTTCATTCCAAGCCCAGTAGGCCTCCAGATCATAATCTTCCTCGACGAAGTATTAATCTTCCTCAAAAGGATACCAATCTTTCTAGAGAAACTAGAAATTGTTATAAGTGTGGCCGTAAAGGTCATTTAGCAAGATTTTGTCGAGTCTCTTCTAAGATTCGAGAACTCAATCTTGATCCTATTGTCCAGGATCAACTTAACAATCTTCTAATAAACTCTTCTGACAGTTCCTCAGAAGAAGAAAACGATATCGCCAAGACATCTTCTGACGAAATCCAAGCTGACGACGATCTTTCCTCCTCTAGCAGCGAGAGTTCTGAATCTCCACTCATCAATGTCATTCACAATGATGAGCAAAACCTGTTGCTCGATGCTCTAGAATCTATCCAAGACCCTCAGGATAGGAAGGAGTATCTTGAAAAACTAAAGGCAATCCTTTCCAAACCCAAACCTACACGTTCAGAAAATAGGTTTGTCAATAATAAGTTTGACCTTACTCAAACCCTCAAACGACTGGAAAAATCATCAGCCAAACCAGTCACTATTCAGGACCTCCAGGCTGAAATCCGTTCTCTCAAATCTGAGGTCCGAGAACTTAAAACCCAATCACAGTTGCATGAGACTATCATATCTCAAATAACTGCAGCTTTATCTGACAACATGGTTCCGGATAACCATGAAAATTGTAATCAGGATTATGAGTCTGATCATAATTCATCAAACGAAGATACCCTCTTCAACAACCTTATTAATCAGTGTAGCATTCAAAAATTTTATATTGATGTTACCATTATCGTGGACGATTTTGTCTTAAAAACTACTGCTCTATTTGATACCGGAGCAGATTCAAATTGTATTTTGGAAGGACTTATTCCGACCAAATACTTCCATAAAACTTCCGAAAGACTTAGGACTGCTAGTGGATCGAAACTAGAAATCCAGTATAAGCTTCCTTCGGCAATCATCCAAAAGGATAATCTTCAGGTAGAAACTCCATTTCTCCTGATCAAAAACCTTAAGAATGATGTCATCTTAGGGTCGCCGTTTATCAAGACTATCTTCCCTATTCAAATTTCCGGTGAAGGTATAACCACCCAACATTTGGGAAAAACAATCTTATTCAAATTCTTAGACAAACCTGTCCATAAGAATATTAATCAAGTTAATCGAAAACTTAATCAGATTAACTTTCTTAAAGAAGAAATTTCCTTCAAACAGATCGAGAGTCAACTTTCTCTCCCTCATGTAAAAAAACGAATCAAGAGTCTTTCTGATCGTTTTCAATCCACCATCTGTTCTGACCTCCCTAATGCTTTCTGGGATAGGAAAAAACACATGGTTAATCTTCCTTACGAAAAGGATTTCACAGACAGACAAATCCCGACCAAAGCTCGGCCAATCCAAATGAGTCACGATCTTGTCACTCATTGTCAAAACGAAATCAAGGACCTTTTGTCCAAGGGTTTAATCAGAAAGAGCAAAAGTCCTTGGTCTTGCGCAGCTTTCTACGTTAACAAAGCCTCTGAAATAGAACGAGGCGCCCCAAGATTGGTTATCAATTATAAACCTCTTAATCAAGCTCTTCAATGGATCAGATATCCAATTCCAAATAAGAAAGATTTACTCTCCCGACTACATTCGGCAAAAATCTTTTCTAAATTTGATATGAAATCTGGATTTTGGCAAGTCCAAATCAATCCCAGTGATCGCTACAAGACGGCCTTCACTGTTCCCTTTGGGCAGTACGAATGGAACGTAATGCCCTTTGGTCTTAAAAATGCTCCATCAGAGTTTCAAAATATCATGAATGATATCTTCAATCCTTATTCAAAATTCTGCATTGTCTACATCGATGATGTTCTTATCTTTTCCCAATCTGTGGATCAACACTTCAAACATCTTGAAATCTTTTTCAAAATAATCAAACGAAACGGTCTAGCCATTTCCAAAATCAAAATCTGTCTATTTCAGACTAAAATCAAATTCCTTGGTCATTACATTTTTCAAGGGACTATCAAACCAATTTGTCGAGTCATCGAATTTGCTGACAAATTTCCAAATCAAATCCTAGAAAAATCGCAACTTCAAAGATTTTTGGGTTGTTTAAATTATGTCGCTGACTTCTTTCCTCAGCTCAGTATAATTTCCAAACCTCTTCATAACAGACTCAAAAAGTCTCCTCCACCGTGGACTGATATCCACACCAATATAATCAAACAGATTAAGCAGCAGGTCAAAGTATTACCCTGTTTGTATCTACCAAATCCCAATCTCTTTAAGATTGTAGAAACCGACGCCTCTGACTTAGGTTATGGTGGTGTTCTTAAACAACGCATGCATCATACAGAAAATTGCATTGCATTTACATCAAAACACTGGAACAAAGCCCAACAAAACTATTCTACTATTAAGAAAGAAGTTTTGGCTATTGTTCTGTGTATTTCAAAATTTCAATCTGATTTACTAAATCAAAAATTTTTAATTCGGGTTGATTGCAAATCAGCCAAAGAAATTTTACAAAAAGATGTAAAAAATCTTGCATCAAAACAAATTTTTGCCCGTTGGCAAGCAATCCTAAGTATTTTTGATTTCGAAATAGAATATATCAAAGGTACTTCAAACACTCTTCCCGATTATCTGACTCGTGAATTTCTTCAGGGTCATGTAAGATGCCTCCGAAACTAAGAATGAAGGTCGCCTCTTCACGAGGCCGGGGAAAAGCAGTTCGGGGATTATCCCGGGCAGGAGAATCATCCTCCATTGAGGATACCCAAACCATCCAAGTCGCCTCACAGACTGCCAATCAAGGGTCATCTACCCAGACTGGGTCTTCAACCCAGCAGGCTATCATTAAGTCTGAGTCATCAACTCAGCAGGCCATCACCAAAACGGGGTCACCCACTCCGCAAACAGCAAAAGGGTCTTCTACCCTAGCCACCAAACCATCTGATTATGCGATGGCTATCCCAACCTTGCAAGCCCTTCAAGACTGTGGGCTAACCAATCTTCCATCTAGATCATGGAAACAAATCTTTTCAGAAGAAACCGATGACCTCTTCTGGAACCAAAATCTGAAATCCATTATTTCAGACATAGCCCAATCCAAAATTACCCTAAATCCAAAAGCATTGGTAGAGCAGCCTCAGCCAATTGCTCAAAAACGACCCTCTTCCTATCAACCAAAAGAAGGAAGATTTTATCCAACAATCCAAATGGAACCTGAATTCTGGGATTCCAATCCAAACAAGATTTGCGAAAAAATCTTTCCACCAACATTTTTATTCAAACCTCTTAGTCTCAATAAGACTAGAAAATTTTATGAATTTATTTTGGTAGATTCAAAATCTGTTTCAATAAAACATAATTTTGATAAAAATGATAACACCGTTATCACACATTCCACTTTTCAAATTTTAAAAGTTCTTACTTTTAAAGATTTCGAATCGAAACCAAACCAGGTAAGAAAATTCTCCCAGCCTTTTGACCCGATTGGTTATACTTACTGGGATTATATTCAAGCTTGGACCAATATTTTTTGGTTTCAAAACAAACATAATCGGCACTCGTGGCTGATTTATTTCAAGAAAAATGTTCGATATTTCTTCCCTCAGTGGTTTGCTGAGTGGTGGGATTTTTTCGGACCCATCCAATCTATCCTTCCTGAAGAAGTTAAGGTCGGATTCAATCAGTTCCAATCAAGAATTGAAGAAGGAAACAATCCGTTTCATCCATCTCTTCGGTTCTTCTCAATCTTTTCCTTAGCATGGATTTTTGCCTGGCAACACCAATACCAGAAAAATGCAACAAATCCTAAGCTTTTGCCAAAGTTAGGGAAACAAGCATCAGTCAAGTGGTGGGATCAGTTTAATGCTTCCCATGCAAATACACAGGGAGTGGCTTTATGGTTCCAGAAGAACCCAAAAAGCCTCAAATCGGCAGACCCAGAGACCTGCCAATTTCTCAATCGCAAGGCCAAGATTGCAGCTGCCCTTGCAGCCTCAACAGATGATGAAGCCTTGGCAAAGAATCTTCATCAGATTTTGGCTCTCCTCTCTACTGACTCAGAAGCCAGTTCATCAAAAGGAAAGTCAAAGAAAGAAGACAGTTCGTCTGCATCCTCTTCCTCCGGTTCATTTTACCAGATCGAGGAATCTGACGAAGACTGATACAAATCCACGCAAGCATTTTTTGCGGAAAAATCACTGTTCAAGTACTGTTCATTAAACACTGTTCAAGCACTGTTCATTAATGCGGAGCCGCCAAACACTGTACACTGTACACTGTTCACTGTAGCGGTAAAATCGAGTTACTGTTGTAATAGTTAAATTTACTGTTGTAATAGTAACTTTAGAAATTCTATAAATTGTAATCGAGGGTTCAGTTGTCGGGGGCTCGAACGGAAAACTCTGAGCATCTCTCTCCTCTCTCTTCCCTCTACTCTGTAATTCTCTTCAATCAATACAACCTTTTTGTATTATTTCTGCTTTCTGCTGCATACTTTCTGCATAATCCGGCCTTGTGCTCTGGTATAACTGCTTCATGCATTAGCATAACATCCGGTCTTGTGCGGATTACCGCCGTGTAACATCCGGGCATATCTGTTCATGCATAGCATCTCTCCTATTCTCTCCTAGTTTGTAGATCCTTGGGTTTCTGGTATCAGAGCCTGATGGGGAAATAGGACTTTATTGTTCTGGATCTAAGTTTAATTTATCATTCAAATTATGATTTAACGCTATTCTGTTCTGGGGATGCAGACTTTTATTCTGTTCTTCTTTCTTTTGAAAACCTGGGTATTTGCCCTTGATTTTCGAAAACTGCGGTTTTGTAAGCCTCGTCGGGTTGAAAAACTCATGAGGTGTGACGCAGAAAACTGGTACTGCGCGGACTACCGCCTTGTAAATCCAGCTCGTTTCTGTTTTCTTTTCTCTTTACTTCTGTTAATATTCTCGTTGTAAGTGTTTATCTCTTTTGGTTATTATGACTTCTTTGAGTAATGGTTCATGGTGTCAACGGTTTGGCCTGGGGCTGGATTGGCAGTAAGGCCCGAGGGAGGCGGTAAGTCCATGTTGCCTATGTGCCTTTGCCGGATGTCTCTACCATGGATAATTATTTCATTGATGAAGTAATTCTAAAAGAGATAATGTTCTGTAAATTTTGTAATTCGGTAAGTTTATTTTTGATTAATTTTGCTGTAAAAAAAAAAAAAAAAAAAAAAAGAGTTTTGTCTGTAACCTGGAAACTGGAATACCTTTGGATGATAATTTTTTGTTAAACCTAGATTTAGATCCAGAATAATAGATTTTTATCGAACCAAGTGAAGGTAATGATACTAGAAGATTTCTAAAAAATGAGTTCTTTTCTTCGCTCCCTCTCTCGTCGCTTTTCTATCAAATCTTCTTCCCCTTCTTCCAACAATCTGCTCACTGAGCAAACTCAATCGGTTGAGGAAATACCTCCCAAAAATAACATCTTCGAAGAAGAAGTCTGCTTTGAGGATATCAATCAAGCCATAGATAATTGGGAAATCCCTAAAATCCCTCAGGATGAACTTTATATTCCTGACGAATCCAAGCATGTCCGTAGTTCCGACTATATCATTAGGACAGCAGAAAACAATATCCCTTTGGATCCCCAAGCTGGTGAAGAATTCCACCTTCTTACAAAACAATCGATAGCTGAACATTCTAGGAAGTACAAATACCTCCACATAGGATGTGTTCAAGTAGCTGTCAAACCCCTTGTTAGGGAAGGTCTTAACGCCTCAATCCTCATGTGCCTTCGCGATATTAGGCATAATGATTTTCACGATTCCCTCATAGGAACCGTAGAAACCAGTCTAGGACATGGTCCTGTTTATTTCAATTGTTTTCCAAACAAAACGGTGAGTCTTTTAGATAGAAATGTCTTAGATTCATTGTTTCTAAACATTCGTCTGCATGGGTTAAACATGAAAGAAGGTTCTATCCCTGCAGCTCTTCTCTATCGAATCCAATACAAGGTCATGAACACTTGTAACTCAAGGGTTCTTCTCAAAACCAACGACCGGGAAACAACTTTGTTTGTCACAGATATGACTAGGGCAAATGTTGCTGTTCCCAAGCTCATCAAATGGGATGAGGTAGAGTTACCAACCTCTTGGCAACTCGAAAAAGCTACACCAACCCTTCCTCGTCAAACCCCTGAATTCCAGGAAATTAGACAATCTGAGGCTGGTAAGGTAGAAATCATCTTTGATCGGAGAAATTCTTTCTCTTCTAGATCCGAAGCTTCTAGATCGGCCTATACTAGTGCCAGAAGGTCTTTTTCTATAGCTTCCCAATCTAATCGGAGTTCAATTCCCAGAATTATTACTCCAGAAATCAATCTTCAAGGGTTAGATAACTCATCTTCTATCCCTAGAAATATCTACAGTAGGACTGAGGAAGACATCTCTTCTGAAATCCATTCTCCTACTCAATCTGAAATGCAGTATGGTCAACTATGAATAGTTACACCATAGACAAACCAACCCTTCATGAGGAATTCTACTCTGAGACTTGGACCTCTCAGAGAAAATGGTTTCTTAGCAAGTTTAAGGGTGACCATAGGTCAAAAATCATCGATTCTTTTTATGAATTTCTTAACAAAGTCCAAACTCATGTCTGTTTCTTTGATTGGTTAAATGTCTACCTTCATAGGAACAAAATCTATCCTCCTTGGACAATTACGATCACAGAAGATCTCTCTGTTAATACCTTAACTGTCTGGCACCGAAAGAATGGTCAACTCATTAAGTCCGACCTGCCTCCGTCTAGCAGTTATTTTATTCCAGACTTAGAAGATAAGTATTTAGCTTCGCCTTTTAAGTACAAATCAGATGAAACCATAGGAGCCCAAGATATTAAAGCCCTTATGGAACAAAACAATTATACCAATAAGTACCTCCAAATTTTAGGAGAAAACCTGGTAGGAAAAACCTCATCTTCAGGAACCAAAGACGATGAGACCCCTTCCATTTCCAAACCTTTGTTCAAACCTTTTAGTCTAACTACCGAGACTAGAAATAAATTTAGGCTTATTCATCAAAATTGGACTAAAGCCTTAGGAAAATCCAATCCAGATAACTCTATCGTTATCCCTGATACCCCTAGTTCTTCACAGGTAGAATCTGTTAAGCTAGGACCAATCACTAGGAGTGTCTCCCAAAAAGACCAATCTCTTAGGATTAACAAATTAGGAACTTCTTCCGTAGGTTCCGAGTCTGAGGATGCTGCATCTAGCAGTAAGTCTGTTCCTCAAATTAATCCGGTTATTAGTAAGGCTCTTAACTGGAAGCAGCCTTCTAAACTTTACTACAATCGAGCTACTGCTCCTGATCTCCTTCTTGAGGAAAAGAATGATCAAAGTCTTCGGTCATTCAACGCAAATCAAATCTATGAATGGAACATAGATGGTCAAACTGAGTATAACATCCTTAATACTCTTCAACATATGACTATGGTCTCCACTGCATATCAGACTGCTTTAGATAGCTCTGATGAGACTATAGTAGAAATCCTAACCGCTGGCTTTTCTGGCCAACTAAAAGGCTGGTGGGACAATTATGTTTCCGACACTGAGAAACATGAAATCTCTACGGCAGTCAAAACGGACGCTGAAGGAACCGTCCTTACCGACAAAGGGAAGCCTATTCCCGACGCCGTTAATACCTTAATCATGGCCATTGTCAAACATTTTATCGGAGATCCTTCTATTTACAAAGATCGTTCCGGAGATCTCCTCTCAACTCTTAAGTGTAAAACCTTAGGTAATTTTAGGTGGTATAGGGACACCTTCCTTACTCGAGTATACACAAGAGATGATTGTCACCAACCTTTTTGGAAAGAAACCTTCCTAGCTGGACTCCCAAAATCTTTAGGAGATAAAGTTAGGGAAAAGATCCGTTCCCAGTTTAACGGTGAAATCCCTTATGATCAGTTAAGTTATGGCAATATCATAGCTTATGTTCAAAAGGTTGCTCTTAAAATCTGTCAAGATGACAACATCCAAAAACAATTAGCCAGAGAAAAGGCTCAAAATCGCAGAGATTTAGGTAATTTCTGCCAACAATTTGGTCTTCCTTGTTCCAAGAATCCGGGAAAGACTACCCATAAAAAACATTCTCAGCAAAAGCTGAATAGATCTCATCGCAGAGTCTCTAGATTCAAGACTCGTCATCTTCATTCCAAGCCCAGTAGGCCTCCAGATCATAATCTTCCTCGACGAAGTACCAATCCTCCTCAAAAGGATCCTAATCTTTCTAGAGAAACTAGAAATTGTTATAAGTGTGGCCGTAAAGGTCATTTAGCAAGATTCTGTCGAGTCTCCTCTAAGATTCGTAAACTCAATCTTGATCCTATTGTTCAGGATCAACTTAACAATCTTTTGATAAACTCTTCTGATAGTTCCTCAGAAGAAGAAAACGATATCGCCAAGACATCTTCTGACGAAATCCAAGCTGATGACGATCTTTCCTCCTCTAGCAGCGAAAGTTCTGAATCTCCACTCATCAATGTCATTCACAATGATGAGCAGAATCTGTTGCTGGATGCTCTAGAATCTATCCAAGACCCTCAGGATAGGAAGGAGTATCTTGAAAAACTAAAGGCAATCCTTTCCAAACCCAAACCTACACGTTCAGAAAATAGGTTTGTCAATAATAAGTTTGACCTTACTCAAACCCTCAAACGACTGGAAAAATCATCAGCCAAACCAGTCACTATTCAGGACCTCCAGGCTGAAATCCGTTCTCTCAAATCTGAGGTCCGAGAACTTAAAACCCAATCACAGTTGCATGAGACTATCATATCTCAAATAACTGCAGCTTTATCTGACAACATGGTTCCGGATAACCATGAAAATTGTAATCAGGATTATGAGTCTGATCATAATTCATCAAACGAAGATAACCTCTTCAACAACCTTATTAATCAATGTAGCATTCAAAAATTTTATATTGATGTTACCATCATCGTAGACGATTTTGTCTTAAAAACGACTGCTCTATTTGATACCGGAGCAGATTCAAATTGTATTTTGGAAGGACTTATTCCGACCAAATACTTCCATAAAACTTCCGAAAGGCTTAGGACTGCTAGTGGATCGAAACTAGAAATCCAGTATAAGCTTCCCTCAGCAATCATCCAAAAGGATAATCTTCAGGTAGAAACTCCATTTCTCCTGATCAAAAACCTTAAGAATGATGTTATCTTAGGGTCGCCGTTTATCAAAACTATCTTCCCTATTCAGATTTCAGGCGAAGGTATAACCACCCAACATTTGGGAAAAACAATTTTATTCAAATTCTTAGACAAACCTGTCCATAAGAATATTAATCAAGTTAATCGAAAACTTAATCAGATTAACTTTCTTAAAGAAGAAATTTCCTTCAAACAGATCGAGAGTCAACTTTCTCTCCCTCATGTAAAAAAACGAATCAAGAGTCTTTCTGATCGTTTTCAATCCACCATCTGTTCTGACCTCCCTAATGCTTTCTGGGATAGGAAAAAACACATGGTTAATCTTCCTTACGAAAAGGATTTCACAGACAGACAAATCCCGACCAAAGCTCGGCCAATCCAAATGAGTCACGATCTTGTCACTCATTGTCAAAACGAAATCAAGGACCTTTTGTCCAAGGGTTTAATCAGAAAGAGCAAAAGTCCTTGGTCTTGCGCAGCTTTCTACGTTAACAAAGCCTCTGAAATAGAACGAGGCGCCCCAAGATTGGTTATCAATTATAAACCTCTTAATCAAGCTCTTCAATGGATCAGATATCCAATTCCAAATAAGAAAGATTTACTCTCCCGACTACATTCGGCAAAAATCTTTTCTAAGTTTGATATGAAATCTGGATTTTGGCAAATCCAAATCAATCCTAGTGATCGCTACAAGACAGCTTTCACTGTTCCCTTTGGGCAATACGAATGGAACGTCATGCCCTTTGGTCTCAAAAATGCTCCATCGGAGTTTCAAAATATCATGAATGATATCTTCAATCCTTATTCTAACTTCTGCATTGTCTATATAGATGATGTCCTAATCTATTCCCAATCTGTGGATCAACACTTCAAACATCTTGAAATTTTTTTCAAAATAATCAAACGAAACGGCCTAGCCATTTCTAAAACAAAAATCTGTCTATTTCAGACTAAAATCAAATTCCTTGGTCATTACATTTTTCAAGGGACTATCAAACCAATTTGTCGAGTCATCGAATTTGCTGACAAATTTCCAAATCAAATCCTAGAAAAATCGCAACTTCAAAGATTTTTGGGTTGTTTAAATTATGTCGCTGACTTCTTTCCTCAGCTCAGTATAATTTCCAAACCTCTTCATAACAGACTCAAAAAGTCTCCTCCACCGTGGACTGATATCCACACCAATATAATCAAACAGATTAAGCAGCAGGTCAAAGTATTACCCTGTTTGTATCTACCAAATCCCAATCTCTTTAAGATTGTAGAAACCGACGCCTCTGACTTAGGTTATGGTGGTGTTCTTAAACAACGCATGCATCATACAGAAAATTGCATTGCATTTACATCAAAACACTGGAACAAAGCCCAACAAAACTATTCTACTATTAAGAAAGAAGTTTTGGCTATTGTTCTGTGTATTTCAAAATTTCAATCTGATTTACTAAATCAAAAATTTTTAATTCGGGTTGATTGCAAATCAGCCAAAGAAATTTTACAAAAAGATGTAAAAAATCTTGCATCAAAACAAATTTTTGCCCGTTGGCAAGCAATCCTAAGTATTTTTGATTTCGAAATAGAATATATCAAAGGTACTTCAAACACTCTTCCCGATTATCTGACTCGTGAATTTCTTCAGGGTCATGTAAGATGCCTCCGAAACTAAGAATGAAGGTCGCCTCTTCACGAGGCCGGGGAAAAGCAGTTCGGGGATCATCCCGGGCAGGAGAATCATCCTCCATTGAGGATACCCAAACCATCCAAGTCGCCTCACAGACTGCCAATCAAGGGTCATCTACCCAGACTGGGTCTTCAACCCAGCAGGCTATCATTAAGTCTGAGTCATCAACTCAGCAAGCCATCACCAAAACGGGGTCATCTACTCCGCAAATAGTAAAAGGGTCTTCTACCCTAGCCACCAAACCATCCGATTATGCGATGGCTATCCCAACCTTGCAAGCCCTTCAAGACTGTGGGCTAACCAATCTTCCATCCAGATCATGGAAACAAATTTTTTCAGAAGAAACAGATGACCTCTTCTGGGACAAAAATCTGAAATCCATTATTTCAGACATAGCCCAATCAAAAATAACCCTGAATCCAAAAGCATTGGTAGAGCAGCCTCAGCCAATTGCTCAAAAACGACCTTCTTCCTATCAACCAAAAGAAGGAAGATTTTATCCAACAATCCAAATGGAACCTGAATTCTGGGATTCCAATCCAAACAAGATTTGCGAAAAAATCTTTCCACCAACATTTTTATTCAAACCTCTTAGTCTCAATAAGACTAGAAAATTTTATGAATTTATTTTGGTGGATTCAAAATCTGTTTCAATAAAACATAATTTTGATAAAAATGATAACACCGTTATCACACATTCCACTTTTCAAATTTTAAAAGTTCTTACTTTTAAAGATTTCGAATCGAAACCAAACCAGGTAAGAAAATTCTCCCAGCCTTTTGACCCGATTGGTTATACTTACTGGGATTATATTCAAGCTTGGACCAATATTTTTTGGTTTCAAAACAAACATAATCGGCACTCGTGGCTGATTTATTTCAAGAAAAATGTTCGATATTTCTTCCCTCAGTGGTTTGCTGAGTGGTGGGATTTTTTCGGACCCATCCAATCTATCCTTCCTGAAGAAGTTAAGGTCGGATTCAATCAGTTCCAATCAAGAATTGAAGAAGGAAACAATCCGTTTCATCCATCTCTTCGGTTCTTCTCAATCTTTTCCTTAGCATGGATTTTTGCCTGGCAACACCAATACCAGAAAAATGCAACAAATCCTAAGCTTTTGCCAAAGTTAGGGAAACAAGCATCAGTCAAGTGGTGGGATCAGTTTAATGCTTCCCATGCAAATACACAGGGAGTGGCTTTATGGTTCCAGAAGAACCCAAAAAGCCTCAAATCGGCAGACCCAGAGACCTGCCAATTTCTCAATCGCAAGGCCAAGATTGCAGCTGCCCTTGCAGCCTCAACAGATGATGAAGCCTTGGCAAAGAATCTTCATCAGATTTTGGCTCTCCTCTCTACTGACTCAGAAGCCAGTTCATCAAAAGGAAAGTCAAAGAAAGAAGACAGTTCGTCTGCATCCTCTTCCTCCGGTTCATTTTACCAGATCGAGGAATCTGACGAAGACTGATACAAATCCACGCAAGCATTTTTTGCGGAAAAATCACTGTTCAAGTACTGTTCATTAAACACTGTTCAAGCACTGTTCATTAATGCGGAGCCGCCAAACACTGTACACTGTTCACTGTAGCGGTAAAATCGAGTTACTGTTGTAATAGTTAAATTTACTGTTGTAATAGTAACTTTAGAAATTCTATAAATTGTAATCGAGGGTTCAGTTGTCGGGGGCTCGAACGGAAAACTCTGAGCATCTCTCTCCTCTCTCTTCCCTCTACTCTGTAATTCTCTTCAATCAATACAACCTTTTTGTATTATTTCTGCTTTCTGCTGCATACTTTCTGCATAATCCGGCCTTGTGCTCTGGTATAACTGCTTCATGCATTAGCATAACATCCGGTCTTGTGCGGATTACCGCCGTGTAACATCCGGGCATATCTGTTCATGCATAGCATCTCTCCTATTCTCTCCTTGTAGTAGATCCATGGGTTTCTGGTATCAGAGCCTGATGGGGAAATAGGACTTTATTGTTCTGGATCTAAGTTTAATTTATCATTCAAATTATGATTTAACGCTATTCTGTTCTGGGGATGCAGACTTTTATTCTGTTCTTCTTTCTTTTGAAAACCTGGGTATTTGCCCTTGATTTTCGAAAACTGCGGTTTTGTAAGCCTCGTCGGGTTGAAAAACTCATGGGGTGTGACGCAGAAAACTGGTACTGCGCGGACTACCGCCTTGTAAATCCAGCTCGTTTCTGTTTTCTTTTCTCTTTACTTCTGTTAATATTCTCGTTGTAAGATTTGTTTATCTCTTTTGTTATTATGACTCCTATGAGTAATGGTTCATGGTGTCAACGGTTTGGCCTGGGGCTGGATTGGCAGTAAGGCCCGAGGGAGGCGGTAAGTCCATGTTGCCTATGTGCCTTTGCCGGATGTCTCTACCATGAATGATTATTTCATTGATCAAGTAATTCTAAAAGAGATAATGTTTTGTAAATTTTGTAATTCGGTAAGTTTATCTTTTTGCTATAAAAAAAAAAAAAAAAAAAAAAAAAAAAAAAAAATTTGTCTGTAACCTGGAAACTGGAATACCTTTGCATGATAATTTTTTGTTAAACCTAGATTTAGATCCAGAATAATAGATTTTTATCGAACCAAGTGAAGGTAATGATACTAGAAGATTTCTAAAAAATGAGTTCTTTTCTTCGCTCCCTCTCTCGTCGCTTTTCTATCAAAGCTTCTTCATCTTCTTCCCCTTCTTCCAACAATCTGCTCACTGAGCAAACTCAATCGGTTGAGGAAATACCTCCCAAAAATAACATCTTCGAAGAAGAAGTCTGCTTTGAGGATATCAATCAAGCCATAGATAATTGGGAAATCCCTAAAATCCCTCAGGATGAACTTTATATTCCTGACGAATCCAAACATGTCCGTAGTTCCGACTATATCATTAGGACAGCAGAAAACAATATCCCTTTGGATCCCCAAGCTGGTGAAGAATTCCACCTTCTTACAAAACAATCGATAGCTGAACATTCTAGGAAGTACAAATACCTCCACATAGGATGTGTTCAAGTAGCTGTCAAACCCCTTGTTAGGGAAGGTCTTAACGCCTCAATCCTCATGTGCCTTCGCGATATTAGGCATAATGATTTTCACGATTCCCTCATAGGAACCGTAGAAACCAGTCTAGGACATGGTCCTGTTTATTTCAATTGTTTTCCAAACAAAACGGTGAGTCTTTTAGATAGAAATGTCTTAGATTCATTGTTTCTAAACATTCGTCTGCATGGGTTAAACATGAAAGAAGGTTCTATCCCTGCAGCTCTTCTCTATCGAATCCAATACAAGGTCATGAACACTTGTAACTCAAGGGTTCTTCTCAAAACCAACGACCGGGAAACAACTTTGTTTGTCACAGATATGACTAGGGCAAATGTTGTTGTTCCCAAGCTCATCAAATGGGATGAGGTAGAGTTACCAACCTCTTGGCAACTCGAAAAAGCTACACCAACGCTTCCTCGTCAAACCCCTGAATTCCAGGAAATTAGACAATCTGAGGCTGGTAAGGTAGAAATCATCTTTGATCGGAGAAATTCTTTCTCTTCTAGATCCGAAGCTTCTAGATCGGCCTATACTAGTGCCAGAAGGTCTTTTTCTATAGCTTCCCAATCTAATCGGAGTTCAATTCCCAGAATTATTACTCCAGAAATCAATCTTCAAGGGTTAGATAACTCATCTTCTATCCCTACAAATATCTACAGTAGGACTGAGGAAGACATCTCTTCTGAAATCCATTCTCCTACTCAATCGGAAATGCAGTATGGTCAGCTATGAATAGTTACACCATAGACAAACCAACCCTTCGTAAGGAATTCTACTCTGAGACTTGGACCTCTCAGAGGAAATGGTTTCTTAGCAAGTTTAAGGGTGACCATAGGTCAAAAATCATCGATTCTTTTTATGAATTTCTTAACAAAGTCCAAACTCATGTCTGTTTCTTTGATTGGTTAAATGTCTACCTTCATAGGAACCAAATCTATCCTCCATGGACAATTACAATCACAGAAGATCTTTCTATCAATACCCTAACTGTCTGGCACCGAAAGAATGGTCAACTCATTAAGTCCGACCTACCTCCGTCTAGCAGTTATTTTATTCCAGACTTAGAAGATAAGTATTTAGCTTCGCCTTTTAAGTACAAATCAGATGAAACCATAGGAGCCCAAGATATTAAAGCCCTTATGGAACAAAACAATTATACCAACAAGTACCTCCAAGTTTTAGGAGAAAACCTGGTAGGAAAAGCCTCATCTTCAGGAACTAAAAACGATGAGACCCCTTCCATTTCTAAACCTTTGTTCAAACCTTTTAGTCTAACTACCGAGACTAGAAATAAATTTAGGCTTATTCATCAAAATTGGACTAAAGCCTTAGGAAAATCCAATCCAGATAACTCTATCGTTATCCCTGATACCCCTAGTTCTTCACAGGTAGAATCTGTTAAGCTAGGACCAATCACTAGGAGTGTCTCCCAAAAAGACCAATCTCTTAGGATTAACAAATTAGGAACTTCTTCCGTAGGTTCCGAGTCTGAGGATGCTGCATCTAGCAGTAAGTCTGTTCCTCAAATTAATCCGGTTATTAGTAAGGCTCTTAACTGGAAGCAGCCTTCTAAACTTTACTACAATCGAGCTACTGCTCCTGATCTCCTTCTTGAGGAAAAGAATGATCAAAGTCTTCGGTCATTCAACGCAAATCAAATCTATGAATGGAATATAGATGGTCAAACTGAGTATAACATCCTTAATACTCTTCAACATATGACTATGGTCTCCACTGCATATCAGACTGCTTTAGATAGCTCTGATGAGACTATAGTAGAAATCCTAACCGCTGGCTTTTCCGGCCAACTCAAAGGCTGGTGGGACAATTATGTTTCCGACACTGAGAAACATGAAATCTTTAACGCAGTCAAAACGGACGCTGAAGGAACCGTCCTTACTGACAAAGGGAAGCCTATTCCCGACGCCGTAAATACGTTAATCATGGCCATTGTCAAACATTTCATCGGAGATCCTTCTATTTACAAAGATCGTTCCGGAGATCTCCTCTCAACTCTTAAGTGTAAAACCTTAGGTAATTTTAGGTGGTATAGGGACACCTTCCTTACTTGAGTATACACAAGAGATGATTGTCACCAACCTTTTTGGAAAGAAACCTTCCTAGCTGGACTCCCAAAATCTTTAGGAGATAAAGTTAGGGAAAAGATCCGTTCCCAGTTTAACGGTGAAATCCCTTATGATCAGTTAAGTTATGGCAATATCATAGCTTATGTTCAAAAGGTTGCTCTTAAAATCTGTCAAGATGACAACATCCAAAAACAATTAGCCAGAGAAAAGGCTCAAAATCGCAGAGATTTGGGTAATTTCTGCCAACAATTTGGACTTCCTTGTTCCAAGAATCCGGGAAAGACTACCCATAAAAAACATTCTCAGCAAAAGCTGAATAGATCTCATCGCAGAGTCTCTAGATTCAAGACTCGTCATCTTCATTCCAAGCCCAGTAGGCCTCCAGATCATAATCTTCCTCGACGAAGTACCAATCCTCCTCAAAAGGATCCTAATCTTTCTAGAGAAGCTAGAAATTGTTATAAGTGTGGCCGTAAAGGTCATTTAGCAAGATTCTGTCGAGTCTCCTCTAAGATTCGTAAACTCAATCTTGATCCTATTGTTCAGGATCAACTTAACAATCTTTTGATAAACTCTTCTGATAGTTCCTCAGAAGAAGAAAACGATATCGCCAAGACATCTTCTGACGAAATCCAAGCTGATGACGATCTTTCCTCCTCTAGCAGCGAAAGTTCTGAATCTCCACTCATCAATGTCATTCACAATGATGAGCAGAATCTGTTGCTGGATGCTCTAGAATCTATCCAAGACCCTCAGGATAGGAAGGAGTATCTTGAAAAACTAAAGGCAATCCTTTCCAAACCCAAACCTACACGTTCAGAAAATAGGTTTGTCAATAATAAGTTTGACCTTACTCAAACCCTCAAACGACTGGAAAAATCATCAGCCAAACCAGTCACTATTCAGGACCTCCAGGCTGAAATCCGTTCTCTCAAATCTGAGGTCCGAGAACTTAAAACCCAATCACAGTTGCATGAGACTATCATATCTCAAATAACTGCAGCTTTATCTGACAACATGGTTCCGGATAACCATGAAAATTGTAATCAGGATTATGAGTCTGATCATAATTCATCAAACGAAGATAACCTCTTCAACAACCTTATTAATCAATGTAGCATTCAAAAATTTTATATTGATGTTACCATCATCGTAGACGATTTTGTCTTAAAAACGACTGCTCTATTTGATACCGGAGCAGATTCAAATTGTATTTTGGAAGGACTTATTCCGACCAAATACTTCCATAAAACTTCCGAAAGGCTTAGGACTGCTAGTGGATCGAAACTAGAAATCCAGTATAAGCTTCCCTCAGCAATCATCCAAAAGGATAATCTTCAGGTAGAAACTCCATTTCTCCTGATCAAAAACCTTAAGAATGATGTTATCTTAGGGTCGCCGTTTATCAAAACTATCTTCCCTATTCAGATTTCAGGCGAAGGTATAACCACCCAACATTTGGGAAAAACAATTTTATTCAAATTCTTAGACAAACCTGTCCATAAGAATATTAATCAAGTTAATCGAAAACTTAATCAGATTAACTTTCTTAAAGAAGAAATTTCCTTCAAACAGATCGAGAGTCAACTTTCTCTCCCTCATGTAAAAAAAACGAATCAAGAGTCTTTCTGATCGTTTTCAATCCACCATCTGTTCTGACCTCCCTAATGTTTTCTGGGATAGGAAAAAACACATGGTTAATCTTCCTTACGAAAAGGATTTCACAGACAGACAAATCCCGACCAAAGCTCGGCCAATCCAAATGAGTCACGATCTTGTCACTCATTGCCAAAACGAAATCAAGGACCTTTTGTCCAAGGGTTTAATCAGAAAGAGCAAAAGTCCTTGGTCTTGCGCAGCTTTCTACGTTAACAAAGCCTCTGAAATAGAACGAGGCGCCCCAAGATTGGTTATCAATTATAAACCTCTTAATCAAGCTCTTCAATGGATCAGATATCCAATTCCAAATAAGAAAGATTTACTCTCCCGACTACATTCGGCAAAAATCTTTTCTAAGTTTGATATGAAATCTGGATTTTGGCAAATCCAAATCAATCCTAGTGATCGCTACAAGACAGCTTTCACTGTTCCCTTTGGGCAATACGAATGGAACGTCATGCCCTTTGGTCTCAAAAATGCTCCATCGGAGTTTCAAAATATCATGAATGATATCTTCAATCCTTATTCTAACTTCTGCATTGTCTATATAGATGATGTCCTAATCTATTCCCAATCTGTGGATCAACACTTCAAACATCTTGAAATTTTTTTCAAAATAATCAAACGAAACGGCCTAGCCATTTCTAAAACAAAAATCTGTCTATTTCAGACTAAAATCAAATTCCTTGGTCATTACATTTTTCAAGGGACTATCAAACCAATTTGTCGAGTCATCGAATTTGCTGACAAATTTCCAAATCAAATCCTAGAAAAATCGCAACTTCAAAGATTTTTGGGTTGTTTAAATTATGTCGCTGACTTCTTTCCTCAGCTCAGTATAATTTCCAAACCTCTTCATAACAGACTCAAAAAGTCTCCTCCACCGTGGACTGATATCCACACCAATATAATCAAACAGATTAAGCAGCAGGTCAAAGTATTACCCTGTTTGTATCTACCAAATCCCAATCTCTTTAAGATTGTAGAAACCGACGCCTCTGACTTAGGTTATGGTGGTGTTCTTAAACAACGCATGCATCATACAGAAAATTGCATTGCATTTACATCAAAACACTGGAACAAAGCCCAACAAAACTATTCTACTATTAAGAAAGAAGTTTTGGCTATTGTTCTGTGTATTTCAAAATTTCAATCTGATTTACTAAATAAAAAATTTTTAATTCGGGTTGATTGCAAATCAGCCAAAGAAATTTTACAAAAAGATGTAAAAAATCTTGCATCAAAACAAATTTTTGCCCGTTGGCAAGCAATCCTAAGTATTTTTGATTTCGAAATAGAATATATCAAAGGTACTTCAAACACTCTTCCCGATTATCTGACTCGTGAATTTCTTCAGGGTCATGTAAGATGCCTCCGAAACTAAGAATGAAGGTCGCCTCTTCACGAGGCCGGGGAAAAGCAGTTCGGGGATCATCCCGGGCAGGAGAATCATCCTCCATTGAGGATACCCAAACCATCCAAGTCGCCTCACAGACTGCCAATCAAGGGTCATCTACCCAGACTGGGTCTTCAACCCAGCAGGCTATCATTAAGTCTGAGTCATCAACTCAGCAAGCCATCACCAAAACGGGGTCATCTACTCCGCAAATAGTAAAAGGGTCTTCTACCCTAGCCACCAAACCATCCGATTATGCGATGGCTATCCCAACCTTGCAAGCCCTTCAAGACTGTGGGCTAACCAATCTTCCATCCAGATCATGGAAACAAATTTTTTCAGAAGAAACAGATGACCTCTTCTGGGACAAAAATCTGAAATCCATTATTTCAGACATAGCCCAATCAAAAATAACCCTGAATCCAAAAGCATTGGTAGAGCAGCCTCAGCCAATTGCTCAAAAACGACCTTCTTCCTATCAACCAAAAGAAGGAAGATTTCATCCAACAATCCAAATGGAACCAGAATTCTGGGATTCCAATCCAAACAAGATTTGCGAAAAAATCTTTCCACCAACATTTTTATTTAAACCTCTTAGTCTCAATAAGACTAGAAAGTTTTATGAATTTATCTTGGTGGATTCGAAATCTGTTTCAATAAAACATAATTTTGATAAAAATGATAACACTGTTATCACACATTCCACTTTTCAAATTTTAAAAGTTCTTACTTTTAAAGATTTTGAATCAAAACCAAACCAAGTAAGAAAATTCTCCCAGCCTTTTGACCCGATTGGTTACACTTACTGGGATTATATTCAAGCTTGGACCAATATTTTTTGGTTTCAAAACAAACATAATCGGCACTCGTGGCTGATTTACTTTAAGAAAAATGTTCGTTACTTCTTCCCTCAGTGGTTTGCTGAGTGGTGGGATTTCTTCGGACCCATCCAATCTATCCTTCCTGAAGAAGTAAAGGTCGGATTCAATCAGTTCAAGTCAAGAGTTGAAGAAGGGAATAATCCGTTTCATCCATCTCTTCGATTCTTCTCAATCTTTTCCTTGGCATGGATTTTTGCCTGGCAACATCAATACCAGAGAAATGCAACAAATCCTAAGCTTTTGCCGTTATTGGGAAAACAAGCTTCCGTCAAGTGGTGGGATCAGTTCAACGCTTCCCATGCCAATTCACAGGGAGTGGCTTTATGGTTCCAGAAGAACCCAAAGAGCCTCAAATCGGCAGACCCAGAGACCTGCCAATTCCTCAATCGCAAGGTCAAGATTGCAGCTGCCCTTGCAGCCTCAACAGATGATGAAGCCTTGGCAAAAAATCTTCATCAGATTTTGGCTCTCCTCTCTACTGACTCAGAAGCCAGTTCATCAAAAGGAAAGTCAAAGAAAGAAGAAAGTTCGTTTGCATCCTCTTCCTCCGGTTCATTTTACCAGATCGAGGAATCTGACGAAGACTGATTCAAATCCACGCAAGCATTTTTGCGGATAAATCACTGTTCAATTACTGTTCAAATTACTGTTTAATCACTGTGCATTATTGCGGAGCCGCCAAACACTGTACACTGTACACTGTTCACTGTAGCGGTAAAATCAGGTTACTGTTGTAATAGTGAAATTTACTGTTGTAATAGTAACTTTTAAAATTCTATAAATTGTAATCGAGGGTTATTGTGAAGGGGGCTCGAACGGAAAACTCTGAGCATCTCTCTCCTCTCTCTTCCCTCTACTCTGTAATTCTCTTCAATCAATACAACCTTTTTGTATTATTTCTGCTTTCTGCTGCATACTTTCTGCATAATCCGGCCTTGTGCTCTGGTATAACTGCTTCATGCATTAGCATAACATCCGGTCTTGTGCGGATTACCGCCGTGTAACATCCGGGCATATCTGTTCATGCATAGCATCTCTCCTATTCTCTCCTTGTAGTAGATCCATGGGTTTCTGATATATATATATATATATATATATATATATATATATATATATGTATGTATGTATAAAACTGACTTGTAATTCGACTGTTGGTGACAACACTAGTGCAAACTATTCAACTGTTTAATCAAATACTATTAATAAAGAGAATACTCCTTTTGATGTCAACTTTTCAAAATATTTATTCTACTTTTATACTTATTTCAAAATTAAAAAATAAACTACTTTGTCATAGGATAGACTCAAACGCGCAGCCTCTCCTTCTCCAAATATAAATTTTGCCGCTAGATCAACTTATAACCTTAAGAAAAAAATTTACTTTGCCACATTAATAAATACATATCTTTACAAGTTCTACCTTACCACAAATTAACATTCCTTAAACATCATTAGTGTATGTATAACTTGGATCATAAATATTTTTAACAGAAATGTGAATATACATGTACAACAAGATGTTTAATTTTATTCAAACTCTATTCTCTCTCAATTTTCTCAAATTTATTGCAAATCTTACATATATGTTGATGTTTTGACATATTTCTATCATGTTAACATAAACAAAAAGATATACTAAACTACAATTATTGTACACAAAAATGCGAATATACATGCGCAACAAGATATTGAATATTATTGAAACTCTCTTCTCTCTCTATTTTCTTAAATACATTGCAAATCTTACATATATATTGATGATCTGACATATTTCTATCACGTTAATATAAACAAAAAAACATATTAAACTAAAATTATTGTACATAAAATGACACGTTGAATTATTTATATCACGTTATTAAAAAAATATTGAATTAAAACTCCAAAATTGTTATACATATCAAAATAGAAATGCGAATACAAAAGCGCAAAGTGCCTGTGTTTTTTCTAGTGTCTATAATTGGAGTTTTCTTAATGCAAGGATGAAAATCTCATAGTTACAACTTTGAAGCAGTTGCTTTTAACACCCTCTCAGTTGTTATTCGCACCTTCTCAACATTTACAATATTCTACAAGGTACCCTTACTTGTTATGATCAAAGGTTTTTTCACATAGCATTGAAATCAGGTTTTCACACTACAGGAACCTCTATCAACTCTTTCGAAGAGCAACCATTGGCTTCTCCGTTGATTTTAATCAAACTTCATCTGCCATATCTTCTCACTTTAAAGACAAAAAAAAAATTAATTTTTTAAATTCATAAAATAATTCTGAATCACATGAATATACATAATGTATTCTGGATCAACTTTTTTTAAATGCATTATGTATATTCTGAATCAGGTGATCTAGAATGCAAACAAGAATGTTGGCAATTCTATTTCAGATCACTTGATCTAGAATTTACATGATGTATTCCGGATTAGTTGATCCAGACTACATTATGTACATTTTGGGTTAGGTGATCCGAAATACAAACGTGAATTTGGCAATTGTATTCCAGATTAGTTGATTCGGAATACATTATGTACATTCCAAATCAAGTAATCCGAAATTATAAAAAATTTGTATTCCAAACTGATTCATCCAGAACTATAATTTTTTGTGTTCTACATTTTTTTATCCAAAACACTGCAAATCAATCTTGAATACCAAGAACGATGCACATGGAACACTCCAAACCAATTCTAATCAACAAGAAACATTAAGAAAATTATACTTTAACGAAATTATGTTTTTTCTTTCTACTTAACACTTAAATCAACAAAAAATACTCTTGAGACTTGCAAGAATATCCAATTATTAAAGATATATAATACGACACAATGTGACAGTTGATGTTTGACACACAAAAGGAACAACTAAAAGGATGTGAATAGCAAATGAAAGGGTGCTAAAAGAAATTGCCCAACTTTAAATTACTTATAGAATACAAATTAAGGTACCAACACAAAATGGCAATTAGATTATAGAACCCATTTGATTAGAGTTAGTAGTAGTAGTTCACACACATAAGAGTCCCTTTATTTTTGTCTCATTTCATTTTATACCTATAAAACCTCATCCTTCCGAACACAAACTAGAAAGGGAAAATGGAGAAAGGTGTGGTTTTGGTTGCCGGTGGTGCGGCACAACAATGAAGTTGCAGAAGTGCATTGGTGAACCTGTCAACGTGCCTCAATTACATCGTAGGGAACTCCTCCTCTTCTTTTTCAGGGTGTTTGGCAGTGTAGTCTAGTCACAACCACATCAAGGGAGGATGTTCAATCGAAGTCATAATCAACCAAACTCAAGCTCTGGCCTTTCCCGTGCTTTCAATGTTTACATGTTGAGATAAAAAACACATAACTAATCAATTTCTTTTTATTTATATTAATAAGAAAAATACATTATAGAATAAACAGTATCAATTATAAACCTTTTCCAGTCTTTTGTTTTTGTTCATGTGATTCACATTTCATACCTATATCCATATAAATCTTTAAGATTATTGAAAACCTACAAACCTTCTCACACATCATAAACTCTCTCTTACTTAGAATGGTGACATCCTCTCTAGATCATTTTTCTTATCTTAAAAATTCTATTTATAGACTTAACATTGTTATCTTAAATGAAGAAACAAATCTCTATTTTATAAATATCTAATATCTATAAAATTTAAACAAATCCTAAAGATAAAACAATATTTTCTCCCATACTTTTTGCATCAGGCCGCAAGATTAATATGTTCTGATACCATTTATTGGGATAAAACACATAACCAACAAACTTTTTTCATTCATATTAATAAAAAAAAATACATCATAAATTAAACAACAACTCCTGCAAACCCTTCTCATATTTTTGTTCATGTAGTTCAAACTTCGTGTTTGCGTCCACATCAAGTTTTTAGAACTATTAGAAAATCTACAAACTCTCCATTCACATCAATTTCTTTAAATGAAGAAATAAATCTTTATCTTACAAATAATATTTTTAAAATTTAAACAAATATAAAGATAAAATAATATATTTTTCTAAATAATATCTCTAAAAATTTAACATTAAAATAATTTGAATACCTTTCCACCCATATTCACTAAGATTTTGCGATGATTAATATGCATCATGTGTATATCAAAGCTTCTTCCCCAACCCAATCTCCTAACTCCGATCCATCACTTATAGCATGTTAATTAATTCAATTACTTTTCTTTAAGTCATATTTACAATCCAACGTTAAGGTTCATTGATTATTAATTAATCATTCAATTGCAGGAACGGGATCCACAAACGTGCCTACCACTCATAATGGCTTATGGCTCCTCCGGAGTAAATTCCATCAAGTTATCCATTCATATGCTGCTTTTCTTTCTTGTACCAGCATTCACTCATTCTTTAATCCGTGTCAAAAAAAACAAAAAATCACCAAATCTCTGGGCAGTATTGCCCAGAGATGTTTACTTCGCCTTCTCCAATGGATTGTATTTTACTGTGTTTGCCGTTATCCCCTTACTTTAAAAGATTTAGCTTCTTTAAAATCACAAAAAAAAAACCCACTTATTTTAACCTTGCTTTGTTATTTATTTCATGTTTTATAGAAATTACTCTATAAAAATTTTTTAAAAACCAAATATGTAATATAATATATAGAAATTATATATAAATAATATATATAATCTATGTATAAAAATATATTAGATTTGGCAAGAAATAATAATCTAACCATCAATAATATTAATATAATATTTATAGAAATTATAAATAAATAGATTTTTATATAATATGATCCTATTTTGTTATTTATTTGATAAATATGCATCGACACAAACAGCAACACCAACACCAACACCAACAGACACACTTTGACAATTCTTGGCTTAGGCAAGGGAGTCATATGTATTTGTTATTAAAATAGATTTAACCAATCTGTTGAATCAGTAAGATTGGGAATTGGGTGATTCATCGGTTCATAGTCAAACCAGATCAAATTGGATTAAATTGCTTTGATGGATGAGAAGTTAAATCTAGAGAAAAAACACTTGACCATCATCCAAATTTAAAATTAATAATTTGGAATAATTAAATCCTAGTCTAGCTTATGAATTTGTTTAAAAAATTGTTTCATTAGGTTATTGCTTATGAACTTTGTTTTTTGAACTTTAGTTTAATTTATTATTTCGGATATTGATATTTTAAGTTCATGATAATGTTATTAACTTTAAATTCTGAAGTATGAAATTATATTAAGTATGTATAATATTTTTAATTTTTTAAAATAAACTTGTTCAACTAGCTTAACTAGTGATTATCTAGTCCAGCCAATAACTAACTTCATTGGTTCAATGAAAAATTCAATTTTAATGAAAACTTTATGTATCAACTTGATTAAGTGTTTGGTTTAAGCCTAGAGTATTAGTATCTGCCTATAAAGTTACCTTGAGTTTTGACTTTCAGTACAGTACCTAATTTCTATACGTGTTAAAATTTGAATACTTCTAAAAATTAGTTTCTACAAGGTAATTAAAAGTTTAATATTTTCAAATATTGGTTTCTGAAATTATTTAATAATTTCAAATTTTAATTTCTAAAATATCTAAAAATTTTAAAAAATAAACTCTTTTAGAAAAACACGTTTTGAAAATTAATTATTAGAAATATTTTGGAAAAGCAAAATACAAAACGGAGAGGTGTTTGCAAGAATAAATAAAGTGTGCAAATAGAATTGCCCATCAAAATACTATGTTCGGCAAAGCTATAATATAGGCTATGCTGACTAGCTTCGTACTTGGTTTTCTCTTATTCTTTGTGGTTACAAAACTAATATTAGTTTGTTATTTGGGCTACTTAGTCAAATGTTGTTTTTTATATATATATATATATATTTTATAAAAGGATAACTTTTGTTCGTTATGATTCTTTATATATTTTTCTTATGATTTCACTGGTACTCTAATTGTTTTTTTTTTTTTAATAAATAGAGTAAAATATCAAATGGTTCCATAAAAAATTAAGTACTAATATCTTAGTTCCTGAAAAATTTTCATAGACATCCAGGTCTCTTAATTTTTTGTTGCTTGCATTCAACTTCTTACACGCATGAAGTTGTTAAGGATTATTCTTTTATTTAATTTTTTTAAATTAAAAAATATTTACCAAGATTTTTAATTGCCATAAAATCCTGTTTTTCTTTTTCGAAAATCCTGTTTTTCTAGAAAAACAGCTGTGAGAGTGAAACACTTCATCTGAATTTTACTTCTGCTTCCCAAGCCCATCCCTTTTCGGCTAGGGGTAAGTGGTACCTTTCATTTTGAATTCTCTTTTTGAATTCTACTGTTGAATAATCCATTTCTAATATCCTGGCTAGCAGTTAAGCATACTGATTCCATATCAGAAACTGATAGAGTTGGTGTAGCATCTTGAGCAACTAGACCTTTCATCTCCTCCGTCTGGCGTTGCACTCGCCCTAAAGAGTAGTTGGACCGTATGAGTGGCGCAGTGTAGTGGTGGGAAGAGGAGACTGATGGCGTACTCCTTGGCGCGAGCGGAGGTCTCTGTCATCATGGAAACACCATGACAAGGACAACAAGGGTGTGGGAGCAGAGCTCGTGGGCGGCCTCGGGGAGAACGCACATGAGTTCGAGGGTGGCGAAGGTGCGTTTGATGGGGGTATCCTCGACGATGATGGAGACGATGCTAGAATGGATGGCGACGCGATGGTTGACGTAGGCAAGGTTGGTGGTGATTTAAGTTCACTTATTTTGAGTTCAAGCTTATTGAGAGTTAAATTTAAACCATGGTAACACCTGGGTCTACATTCTCATCACTCATCACACTACTAACCCTACTGAATCATCACTTTTAAAGTGCCACACTCACTCACTACTCACTACTCACTACTCACTAGTTACTTTCATTTTCCCCCATTGAACTTAAAAGTTCAAATCTCATGCAAATTGAAAAATGGAAATAGGGACTGTAGCATGGATTTCCTTGGTTTTTATGGTCATAGTTTTCTGTCCTTCCTCCCTTGCTCTCTCCTAGGATGGTTAGAATGATGAACTGCTTCTCCTTTTTTTTGCTTCAAATCCTCTTCTATGCTATGTTCATTTTTTGTTGCTTTATTTGGGACAATAATTGCATTCTGGCTAGTTTTCTAATTTCACTCCTCACTTTCCATTTTGCGATTTTATTTTTCTCTATCCAAATCTTTGTGAAATGCTTTTCCATATGAGAAATGGATTTTAAAGTTATAAACTTTTAACTTTAAGTGGTTTCCATTTATCTTTTAGGTCTGGTGTTGTTGGAAATCAAAAGCACTTTGAATGTTACTAAGAATGTTACGAGTAACTCGCAAGATCATAATGGTTTTCCATATATAAACAAAATTTCCAGGTGATTTGATGAATGGAGTGAGAGAGAAAAAATTTATAGAATTTCATAGATTTTTTAAAAGAGAAACAATTACTACCTAAAAACTTGATGATCAAGGAGGGAGAGAGGTTGTGGAGACAAGAGTGTTCTTTGATTAGGATTTGAAGGAGGAAGAAGAAGAAGGATTTTTGGAAAGAGAAAAAAGGATTTTCAGCTGGTTAAAAAATGTTGCATTTTTTTTTAATTTAGAAAAATCAAATAAAAGAATAATCTGTAATAACGTCAAGTATGTAGGGACTTAGATGCAAATGGCAAAAATATTCAGGAACCTCCATGCCTCTGAAATTCTTTCACGGACCCCACCCAGATGCCAGTGCCTCAACCTTTCAGGGACCCGCTTGGTATTTCACTCAGTTATGTCGACTAGCTTTTACTTGGTTATCTTTAATTCCTTGTGGGTAGAAAACGAATCTTAGTTTGTTATTTGGACTACTTGGTTAAAGAAGTGTGTCTGTGTCTGTGTGTCCATGTCTGTCCGTGTGTATGTCTATGTCTATGTGTGTCTCTGTCTGTGTGTGTGAGAGAGAGAAAAAAAAGAATCATTTTATAAAATTAAGTTTTGAAAGAGTAAAATTTAGTAAGTACCTCCTAAACTCAATGATTATTTTATTTTTTTCATTATAGAGAGTTATTATCCAATCAATAACTATCAAATCCAAATGATAGATGATGTATTAGTTAGCAGCGGATGTAAAATTTTGTTATCAAATACAATTAGTTTCCAAATAAGCTTGTTAAAATCGAAATACAATTGATAGATAATATAGGCTTACATAAGTTTATTTTTTGTAACTAACATTTCAAAAATTAATTTTAGTTCTTAAAGTTAAAAAAAAAAATTTTTTAGTCTCTGATTTACTTTTAATCCTTCTTCTTCAGTTAATGTCGTTAAAAAAATGTTAATAGAAAGTGGGTTTTTGTACTCATGGATCAATATTAATACAAAAAAACAAATTAATTTCAGAGATTAAAAAGAATATTTTTGAATTTCAAAGATCAAAAATGATTTTTTGTGAAATTTTATGAAAAAAAAAACTTATATAACCCTGATATATTAATAAATAAAATGTATCCGAGAGATCCCATGGCAAGAGATGGATATAACAATTTTTTTTTTCTGTTTGTCTAACTGATCCATATTCTTGTTCTTATATGTGTAGAATTTAATTTATCTCGTTACATGCAAAAATAAGTATACCTATATGTTTTTGAATTTTAAATATAAAACTAATTTTATATGTTTTTAAATTAAATATCATAAAATAATGATCTATAACATAAAAATAGTCCATTACAATAAAAAAATATAAAGTTTCATAAAAAAGTTAATAAAAAAGTATAATAATAATACTGTATGGAGAGAGGAACATGAAAGAAACATATAGTTACATATTTGTTATGGTCTTTATTTCAAGAAATCAACCAAAATTCATATCTATACTTATATTCATATCTAGTCAAAGCAGGTATTATCCACTAAAATTGGGGTTGGTTCAAATGATACTCACAGGTGTTGTATTGTTGTCATTTCTGAGAGAATTTGTGAGCGGATGAGGTGGATTCTCAATTTTAACACTTTCAAATTTTAATTTTCATTAGTAAAAATCATAACAATTTTAGACATTAGTTTCTATAAGTATTAAGATTTCAATTTCATGGTTGTTACCGATACTTCTAAAAGGTAGAGAACATGGTTTTCCTTATGGTTCGCTATCCTGTGACATGTTTGGAAAGCTAGAAATAATGTTGTGTTTAATGAGAGTGAAGTTGATGTTATTGATATTGTACACAAGAAGCAATTTGGTTTGTGGGAGTGGTGTCAAGCAGCTAATTTCATATCACAATCCTATGTCAAATGGGTTATGAATCCAAGATCTTGTATGTGAAGGGTTGAGTTCTGATGACATTATTGTTTCTTTTGTACGGTTAGGAAACATATATTGTGTTTTCTACTTGGTTTTTTAACAAAATCACCTTGGCTGATTAAAAAAAATGTTATCACTTCTAATTGCTACTAAAATACATTTAAAAATTAATTCCTAAACTAAATATTTTGAAAAATCAACGACACCTCACTTATTCTTAAGCTATGTATGCAGTGACAGAAGGTGTGTGCTTGATGAGGTATACACAAAAGTTTGCATAATGAAGTGTGGGTTTATTGTTATTAATTTATGGACTTTGTTAGTAATGAAATTGGTGTGCATCGTGCATGATCGTTTTTGTGTAGTTTTCTTCTTTGTGGCATATATGGAAGACTTGGAATATTACCATTTTTAAGGATCATCAACTTGATATTGTTGGGATACTTCAAGAGGTTCAACTGAGTTCATTGCAATGGTGTTGTGCAACCAATTTAATACTTACTCTTTTGTCAAATGACTTATGAATTTACTGTTTTTGTTTTTTGCAATGGGCATTTATTTCTCTTGATTTTACTATTCGGAAATTGTCTTGTAACATTTTAGAAAGCACTTCTTGTGCATTATATTTCATTATTAACATGTTTTTTGCTATAAAAACTGTATTTTTTAGAACAAAATTACAAAAATTCGAATGCAAATGTAAAGGGAGGAAAAGGGGCGCAAATAGAATCCTCCAATTACCTTGTTTTTATCAAATATCGACTAGCGTGTTATTTGGTCACTTGCCCATAAACAAATTTGAGACATGCTTAGTTATGGGCCTAGGTAAAAATATGTTATTGCTTTGGAAATTCAAACGGTGATTCAACAATACGCTAATGTCATCATAATTATGGTGTAACCAGAAACTAGTATGTTATTTCTTTGAAAAGTATCTTTCAATATTATGAAATAATATTAGATTTAAATGTGAATTTTCGCAAAAGTAGTGTGGAAAGGATAGAGAAAAAGGAGTAGGAACTACAACTTTTTGCAGAATCCTTAATTGTAGGATTATTCAATTGTCTTCGGGTAATAGAAATATTAAGGGCAAAACTGTTAACTTGGATTTAAAAAAAATTATCATTAGGAGGGAGGATTTGTCTTATCAAATCCACTATTTTGTCTATCCTTTTATTCTTTATTTCTTTTTACAGGATCATAAAGAATGTATACTATTTTATCCAAAGTTTATAGAGGAGGTTTCTACAGGGCGTTGGGTCTGATGACAACAAAAAAGCTAGCATGGATCAAATAGGACGTGGTGTGTATGAAGAAAGTACATGGTGACTTTGGAATAAAAGATGTGAAAGATTTCAATAAAGCTCTTCTAGAAAAATGGAATGAAGAATCTTTAATGGACAAAATAATTTTTAGGTAAAATTCCTCCAAGAAAAATATGGGGATATCAAAAGTAAGTTGTTCTCAAACCAACGGAAAGGAAGCCCTAAAAAAAGATAACATCAAAATAACTTTCAATAAAGTGGTGGGAGATTGGTTTAAGAGAAATATAAAAGTGGTACTAGGAGATGGATCATTGTTCAAATCTTTGGAAGGATATTGGGTAGAAATCAATTAGCCTTAAAACAAGGTTTCCCAAACTTTTTTCTCTGTGAATAAAAGGATGATCTTATCTCAGAGGTTGGAGAATAGATTAATAATAGGCGAGAATGGAGGCTAAGTTAGAGAAGACCTCTACTCAATTGGGAGATTGCTTGAGTTGTAGAGTTCAAGTAGAACTTAGAAAGGATACACCTAAGGCCTGACAAGAAAGATAATTAGATATGGGATAGTCATCCAAAAAAGGAAGAATGATTTTCAATGAAAGAGACATATATCATAGTTCATGGTAGCACCTAGAATAACAATCCCTCTTCTTTATATTTTTTTGGAAAGTAAAAGTGTCAAAGATAGTTGCATTTACATGAAATGTAACACACAATTAGATTCCTACAAAGGTGAAACTTACGAAAAGAAGTGTTATATTTCTAGATGTGACATGTGTCCTATCTATCATTCTCAGTCTAAATTTGTTCTACATTTTTTGTTCTCTTGTAAGTTTGTTTATCAAATATGGATGAGGTGTTACTAACTTGGTTATCTACAGGTTCTATCCTTATATGGTTTCACCCACTGGTTACTGCAGGTCAATCATGCAAATGCGATGGCGAATAAAGTTATTCAAACTATAATTTAACTAGCTACTCTTTGGTAAATCCAGCTTGCTTGTCATGCTCCATTTTCAAAGAAGTACAATTCTGGGAAGCAAAATTCTCTTTCTAGAGGCTCCAAAAAAATATTAGACACTGCAGAAAAAAAATTCTTTTCCTTTTATTAATGGTTAATGTAAACCAAAAATATTGCATTAAGAAAAAAAGAAATTGATAGTTTGATAGATTCTAAAGAAGAATATAGCCTTTTAGTACGTGGGATAATATTGATTATCTTTATGTATTTGATTTTTTAACTATGCATGCACCCTTAAATTCAACTGTGCAATGTGCAACTATATAGGTTGCTAGCAGTTTCTCAATTCAACTGTGCCTAAGAAAATCTTATCTTCAACAAGGTGCTCTTTCCTTTTTGATGTTTTACTTCCTGCCTATTGAATTAGTAATTGGCCCTACTTCATTTCTTTGTCCTTCAACTTCTTATCATATCGTTTTCAATATTAAATTTATGAATGGACCAAAGATGTTAAATAAGGTGCAAATTATTTTTTGTATGACCCACATCTACATGGGATTTGAGAGCTACATACAAGTGGGCTTGGACTATAATTTATAACTTCAATATTTGGTCAAAATCAAAGCTCTCTTTATGAAAAGTAATTTCCTTTCCCTTCCCTGTTATTCTTCTCTTCAACCATGAACCATTCCTCTCTATTTGATCTTTAAGCATCTTCTTGCCATATGATTTGAACCTTTTCAGACATTTCAAAGAATTATATTAGCTGAAAAAAAATCAGTGTATAGGGACTAAATTATATATTTAACCATTTTAGTATAATTTTTTATTATTAACTAATAAAAATTATTGTCATATTTTAGATAACTATCATAAAAACAAATAATCGTATTATAGTTCAAAATTTGATGATAATATGAAAAAAATTGACCAAGGTAATGTAACAAAAAAACCAGTTCTACGTTATACATACATTTTAATTAAATTCTAAATTAAAATATGCAAAAGGAAATTTCACCTTTCATAATTAGAAATTCAAGGTAATACATTAAACGCGCTGCATATTATGTGTTAAATATAGTAATTAATTTGTGCAAATTCTTTCATTTTTTGTTGTTGGAAAAACTTGTGTATTATAATAGGTAAAATTTCATGTAAACTATAATAGTTATTTGAAAATAATATATATTAAATCTTTTTAACAAAGTTAAGTTTTGGTAAAGAAGCTAGCAAGAGAAAAAAGTTTTATGCTGTTATAATGCAAATTAGTTGATTAGCTGGTTTCCCTCTTAGCAATAGGATGACAAAGAAGTCTGAATCCTTGAATGTTGACAGAAGCAAATAGATAAGACATGTACATGTAAGAAAGAGGAAGAAATAAAAATATTAAACTCAATTGCCACTTTTAATCCTAAAAATAATTAGGAAAAATTGGTAAAATCAAATAATAATTATTAATTGACTTTTCTCTCCTTGAAAATCTGACAATATTATATGAAAGCTAATTAAATTCGAATTAGGACAGGTTTTGCTTGTCTGTGTTTTTTTCATTTTTCTTTTAAAAATTGAATCAAACAAATTTTTTAAAATTCCTATTCTCTCATCCATCTCCATTGAACCATATACTATATTAAAAGAATATTAATGTGAAGGAAAGGAAACATATTCCAGAAATTAAATAAAGAAAAAAATTCGTTTTACTTATAATCTTAAACCTGAAATTATTTAAACCACTTGATTTCTTTTTGTATATTTTTGTTGTGTGCGTGAGTGTTAGGGTTGCTTACGATTATATAATAAACTATTTTTTAAATAAGGAGAATTGGTGTAATGTATCAAGAAGTATCAACATCTAATTTTCAAAAATTAAAAAGGATTGATGCAAAATAGATAAAAATAGGAAAATTTTAGGTAACTTTACAAAATCTTAAGGATGATGAATGTGATTTATTCTAATGGTTATGATTTAACCATAATAATGTCACCATGTTATATATATAAGAATTATAAAATTGATTTAGTGATAAAGTTCACATGTGGGAAGAAGGAAAAGGGAGAGGTGGTGAGTTTGAATCCCTACACTATCAAAAATAATATATTAACCACTAACATTTAACCTATAAAAGAATATGTTATATATATGTGTGTATAATAAATATATTTGGTTAAATATATTTTTGGTTTTTATAAAATTAGAGAATTTGTTTTCATCCTATAAATTTTTGTAATTAAAACACTCGTGTATTTTTTTTTGTTTGCTTTATATCTCTATATATAATTAGTATGCTTAATTAGCTTATGTAGCCTCTTCTCTCCTAATTAGCACAATTCTACATGAAATTAAATTTTCAAAAGTGAAATTAATAAATTTAAATTTTAAACCTCAACCTTAAAACCATTGTCTCATTGAGTAGTATGCAAGTCTTCTTCTTTATCCTCCATCATGCAAAGGATGTTTTGTTCATGCGGTGATAATGTGTCTTATTGCTGAATAATTTTTTTCCAAAAAAATTAAAATTGGTCATTCTTCATTCTACCAAACTATATCAATTTGATCAATTTGTTATTCTACCTTGTAGCTTTATATATAGAGTCATGTTTATGTCTTCCAAAGAACTAGAAGACAAAAAACAAGGTCTTTTATAACCTCTATTGAATATGCCCTATAACTCAAGTTGAAGAAATGAAGTGCACACTAAGACTTATTTTAATTTGACTTTACACTATAATATACTTGATGGTTTTCACACAAATGGTTTTAAGATTTACCTCAGTTTTATCAAATATGAATTTCAAGGTAGTAGAGAAGAGAAAATGATATAAGAGAAGATTATCTTGTGAGAGAGAATGTAGAGGTTTAAATTTTAATTTAAATTTATTAATTCCATGTTCGAACATTTAATTTCATGTAGAATTGTGTTGGTTAAGAGAGAAGGGAACATCTTAACTAATTAATCATATTAATTACACATACTTATGTAAATCAAACAAAATAATTTACAAAAATGTTTTAATTACAGCAAAAAAATATAAAATTTGCTAATCAGGCAAAAGGATGGCCATGCATAGTTATAAAAAACATATGCTCATCATGAATTATGATTGTCGATTAGCCTTAATTACAGGGAGAATTTATACTTCAATTATTTGAAGAAAAAAAGTGGTGTAATGTAATATAAAATATTTTTATAATTATTTAATTATAATTATCATGCTCACTTTTTTTCTTCAATCAAGCCCAATATTTAATTATAATTAGGGATTACCATTATGCTGATTATTTAATTAAATAACCATAGGAGATCTCCTTACTAGATACCTTAAATTAAAGTTTTAGATATTCACTTGAATATCTTAAAGAATACTAAATAGTTATTTGTGGTCTTTGTAATATGTCAATTTTAAGATACCAATGTACAATTTTACTCTAATTGATGGTTGAAAAATTTAGAAACTGGTATTTTTATTTTTAATTAAGATTGATATAAATCATTAACGCAATTAATTTCTTGTGGTTAAAAAATAAATTTTTAATTTTAAATATAAAATCTTGTTTTTAAGTAACTTATCTTGTCATATAGATCGATTTTCAATTTTTTAAAGAAATTGTATAAGGTCATATCTATTTTATATAAACCTATCGTTTATCTATTTTTTTAAAAGGAAAAATTCTATTCAACAATAACAAGACAATTCTTACTAACAATCATGATTAAAAAGAGTCTCCATAAAAACAATAAGCACTTATAACAACAAATAGAAATGTGTGGTCGTACACATATTAATTGACCTTCAAGATCTAGCAAACTATCTCAATATCAATCTATTAATACAATACTATGATTGCATTAACCATTCAAAAAGAGAAAATAATTTCTTTTATATAGCCCGTAAACCATAACCAAACCTTAGAAGTCCAAAATTGAAATCCTTTGGAAACCAATGTATTTCTAATTCAAATTGACCTTATAGAAATCATATAAATTATGGTTAATTAACATGACTAGCATGTTGCCACAGTTTGAGTAAGGCATCACAAGACAACACTTTTAAATAGTCAAACCAACAATAGTAGGTCATTCATACTTGGTAAACATATTTGGACGAGAATAATAAGTGTGAAATGGATTCAAGTTCAACATAACAAATGGAACATGCATCACCGTGACAAAGTAACATTCTTTTTTGCAAGTTCTATTTTTGTTGGGATCGAACTATGTTCTACTTTTCTTACAAAAGCTATTACTTTTAAGGGAAGTCTTGTTTTCCAAATTGCTTTAAAAAAGACAGAGTTATGACGGTAGGTACCATGGTGAATCATAATATATGTCTCTTTTATAGAAAAAATCTCTTCTTTAGAAGAATAATTGTCCCACCTCTAATTATGTTTCTTGTGATTTGAGTTGCACCTCTTTTAAAATCTAATCTAGTTTTACCACCCAAGCATTTTTATAATTTAATAAAGATATTATCCATTGTAATCCTTCCCCTTCGGGTTAGGGTTCAAGTAAGACTCTTTACTATCCTTTCGGTATGCCTTTTAGTGGCTACCCTCGGGGCAGCCCATGAGCTCATCTAAAACTCGATACGATAGCAACCCCCTACCCAGGGTCTTGCTCTCTCCACTTCGCTTGGCTTATAGTTAATTAAGAGTAGTTACTTGTTAGGGAAATAAATCAATAGGAGTTACATGACAGTGCAATCAAGGGTAGTTGCTTCTATCATTCGTTCTCATTCAAAGGGAAAGCGCACCCAAAATTGGATTTTCACAATAAGAGATCCTCTTGCAGGAACTCGGACTGAGTCTAGTTTAGGTCCATCCGAGGGTTTGGACGTCACTTCTTCACTTTTTTGCTTTTTGGTTCCACATATTATTATACTATTCTCTAACATTTTAGATAAAGAAAATTATCCGAGGAAGTTTGCTATGACACAATTTGTTGCCCAACACTCTGTTTCCCAAAATTGAAACAATGAACTATCTGTTGTCACAACTTTCACATTTTCCATAAACCAATCATCCACCCTACACATGATGTTACCTTCATTGTGTCTTTCCACCACTATGAGCCATATTTTCATTGTTAAGAGGATAGCTTGCTTCTTATGTTTCCATATTTAATCTAAAAGAACTTTACCTATAAAGCATCTTTTCTATTAAGGATATCATCCACCTCCATTTTTCTATGTATCTATATATTTTGTTGATTCATTAAGTGAATGTAATATTTCAAGACATTGCTCACACTTAATTTAGATAAAGTAGAACTAGTAAAGATATGTTCAAAGGAATGTCATGTCAACCTTAAGAAAACACATTGATTGTGCCACTATAACTTTAAAAACTAATAAGAAACCTATTAGTGGTTGGTTTAATTATGTTGTGGACCTTTGATATATAAGTTTTATTTATTTTTATTCAATAAATAGTTTTTTAAAGAGAGAAAAAAAAGAGATGAAATCTCTTACATTTAGATTTAACTCTTCAAAAACAATTAATGTGGTTTTATGGGAGAAAATATGTTAATAATTATTGAATAAAAATTAATTATTGTGATTGTTATAATTAAAATAAATATACAAGTATAATAAATATTAAAATCTCAATCATTAAATTTTAATTAAGAATTATAATAACATTTTAAAAAAATACACTTTTATTCAGATTCAATATTTGACATTGACATATAAACTTTTCTTTCATTTTATATATGTGTGTTTTACTTAATAAAGGAGAGAAGTGCTTTTTGCTCCAAATTTTCACTTTTAAGAAAATAAATTGGAAAAAAAAAATTGTGTATTTATTTTTTAATATGAAACTTTTAAGTTTTTGACTTGGTTCATTTCGAAACACTTTTCAGTTTTCACCAAAAGAAGAAAAAAACTTAGGAGCATTAGAATATATGCAGATATGGTTGTTGCAGCTGGAACACGGAGCCTCTTTTTCTGTGGTTTTTAAAGGCATAAAAATGTTCAACCTCTTACTATAAACAAAAATAGTTAATCTCAAGTAACGACCTTCGGTTGTAGGGGAGGAGTGGATTAAAAGAAAAACGCTTAAAAGGGTATATATATATATATATATTCAGCCGTACGTAGTAATGTTAAGTTTGAATGTATTAATTGATCAACTGAATAAATAAATAAAATAATATTAGATATTCTCAGGTTATCCAATTTGACATCATGCATTAGTCAGAAGAGTATTTTGGCAGACCTATGAATAAAATGTTGCATCTAATCTCAATTTGGATTCCAACTAAGTCGCACTATAGACAGAAAGATGGGTGCAATCCACATCAGTTCTTTTGGAGTATTGCTAAAGAAGGAAGGTTTCTGAATTAAGCGACCACCATATTTTTTAGTATATATATATAAAATAAGGTCCTTTTCTACACAAGAAATAATTACAGCTCTCCTTTTTGTTTTTATTTTTTGTTTTTACTTTCAAAAGAAGGTGGTAAAGCAATTGATGCTTTATTATCCCGCGGCGGATTAAGATAATGGTTATAAGATGTAAAGTTATTTCTTTCCCTTTTATCATTTGGATTTATTTCGTTATAATTATTGATATTTGTCTCCAAATGTTTCTGAGAGGGGATATATAATGACAAGGAAAATAGGTAAAGATGGCATAACAAGATTAGGGATGACAAAAATCCTTATATATGTGGGTATCTGTCTGAACCTGTTCCGATTTTTATGGCTATTATCTGGTTTGACCGGGTATGGGTACGAGTATTACCCGATATGTTAAACCAGGTACGGGTATGGGTATGTAACTACCCGCCCTGTACCCAAACCCATACCCGCTCTGTTATAATATTAATGATTATATAATAATTTTAAATTTATATATTTAATTAAAAATTTTAATTTTTAAGCTTTAATATATAATTTCTTGGTATTAATTATTCTTTATATACTTTTTAAATTAAAATATAATTAATAACTTAATATATATAATTTATTTAACAATAAACAAGTAAATTTAAACTGTAAAAAATAATATGACGGATATACGCAGGTATACCCGAATCCAAAAATACCCGACGAGGACAGGGATAGAGATTAAAATTTCGTATCTGCTCTTTTTATATCCAAACCTAAACCTGCCTCACACTTTGTGGGAACGGGGACAGGGAGGGTCAAACCCACACCCGCACCCGTCCCACCCCGTTGTCATCCCTAAACAAGATTAAATATGCAAGCTAATTTAGTCTCATCTAATTATAGAATGAATTAAACTAATTAAGATAATAGATATTAATTTGTAATATGTTAGATTTTGTTAATGAAAGAATTCAAAGTCAGGATGTCTCATTCCCCTTCTCCTCATTTGTAGACTTTACTACTAGACAAACCTTAAAAAAATATTCATTGTACTCTCACCTCTCTCTCTCTCTCTCTCTCTCTCTCTATATATATATATATATATATATATATATATATATATATATTATATTATAGGGGTAAACACAGGCTGAGTTGGGTCAGATTTGACCAAACTCAATACTCAATCCAATCATATAACATTGAGTTGAGTTTTTGTTTTTTCTTTTCATTAAACTTAATTTGCTCTTGAACGAATTGGATTGGGTTCATTGGGCTATAGTTTTAAAAAATATATTTTTGAGAAAATTCTTTTTTTCAAAAAAATAAATTTTAGAATATTGTTTTGTTAACTTTTTTAGGATATCTTAAAAATTTAGACTATATATTATTATAACATAAAAATAAACAATAAATTATAATTACGAATTATATATCAAAACTAAAACAAATTAAAATTAATATAAATAATTTTCAAACAATAATAACTAAATAAATATTTGTCCAAAATAAAAGTAAATACAATTTGTTCAAGTTAGTCGAGGCATACAAATAAATACAAACTACATAATTTGTCCAAATTAACCAAAATATAATATCAAAAGAAACATATAATAACAAAACACATACTTTTAAATAATAATATATAATAATTTAATAATATAGTGGGTTAGGTTGGGTTGAGTCTTAATTGGGTTCAACTTACTGAACTCATCACCTAATCCGTAGTAGATTGAGTTTGATTGGGTTTATCGAATTTCGCTAAATCATAATAAAATTGGGTTTTTGATTTCACACCTACTAAAAATTGATTTCACACCTACTTCATTTAATTTTTTTTATACCAACTTTACCCCTCTTCTAACCCTAAACCCTAACTTTAAATACTACCTTTTCTTCTCTTAATTAGCCATCCCTTGTCTCTCTTTTTTATTACCTCTCTTCCCTTCTCTTTCTTCTTCGTTTTTTTCCTTTCCTCCATTATTTTTGCTTCTTTCCTTCTCCCAGCCACTCTCACCCTCCCTCCCCCATGACTGCAGTCACTAACTCGATGCGACTGTCCCCTTTGGCCGCTTCGACGTGACAATAAGTTTTGTTTAAAGTGAGACATGTAAAACTCTGGCGAGATATGTTAGAGAAGTAAAAAAAAATGAAATTTAAGGTTTCTTTCTCGCATATTTGGCCGATTTATGTTCGCATATTCTGTTCACATATGTTTAGGGTTTCTTGCATGCATATTGATTGATGATGTATTGTTGTTGGTTTACGTTGCTTGCATATGGCTGGAGATACATAAGATGTTTGTATATTTTTCGGGATAATGTATTTGTTAATTATTTTTATGATTGTATGTTGGTTTATTAATAAGGTTTTGTTCATGTATTATGGTTATTATAAAAAAAATAAAGAAATTTATTATTTTTAAAGTCTAAGATTTTAATATATAAATTTATTAATAAAATGGATATGTTCGTGTATTATGGTTATTATAAAAAAAGTATATTATTTTTAAGCTCTAGGATTTTATTAAATAAATTTATTAATAAAATGGATATGTCGCGTATTATGGTCATTATCAATAAATAAATAAATTTATTAATTTTAAGGTTTAGGGTTTTATTAAATAAATTTATTAATAAAATGGATTTGTTCGTGTATTATGGTTATTATAAAAAAAATAAATTTATTATTTTTAAGTCTATGTTTTATTAAATAAATTTATTATTTTGATGGTTATTATGAGAAAGATAATGTATAAAAAACTTACAATTCTATGGATTAAAAAAATATTTTTTAATAAGTATACTACTCCTTTAACAAGAATGCTTGGCCAAGATTTCTTTGCTAACTTGTAATCTATGTCATAACTAGTTTAAATGGTCACTCTCTTAAAACATATATAAGGACAAAATTATATCAAACGTCATAATATTTACTAAAATTGTATTCCCTCTTTAGTTATATTTATTAATATATTAAATTTTACAAGTCAATGACTATTCCAATAATAAAAAAGTACATTAAGTAAAGATATTTTAGTTTACAAACATACCAATTTTTTAATTGGTATTCAGTAACCTTAAATAATAACTACAATTTTAAAATAGAGATAGTGTATTCTTAATGGCACTATGTTAGATTTTTTCCCACTTTTTAAGAGAGTGAAAATTTTAACCCAGTTTAATTATATTGACTAAAGATATGTTTGATCATTAAAACTTAATTAATTAGGGACCATAAGGACAACATAGTGATACACAACAAATACTTAAGTTAGAAGATAATTTTTTTTATCAACTACATTGTTTTGTAAATAATGGATAGTTCAACCAAATATAGAATTTATTAAAACATTCACTTTAAATATGAATTAATTTAATATAATTTATATTATTAAATAAATAGAAGAAAGGTATATTTGCGATAAAATATTTTTTATAAATATGTGTGATAAAAAAATTTAAGAAAGGTATGTATATTATTATCTTGAGTTCTATTTATAAGATTCACAACAAAAGTGGTATTTGATTCTTCGACAATGGTTGGCCAAAGAGTAAAATATTTGTATGCTTTGTGACAAAAAAAAAACACATATAATTGTTAGTCTAAAATATAATTTTTACTATACTTAATTACATTGTGAGAAAATAAGCTTACTTGAGAAAGAAATGTTGAATAAAGCAAGAAGGATATAAGGGACTACGATGGAGAAATGTAATATAAAATGTTTGCTTTTATAGAAATAAATTAAGGGTAAATTAGTAATTTTAAAAATTTTATTTAATGATATTTGAAATTTAGGTAATAATTTATTTTCAATAATTAAATAAATTCAATATACTTTAAAAGATAATAATTAATTTTAATAATTCAATAATTTAAAAATTTATTATAAGAACTTATTAAATAAATTCAATAATTTAAATAAATTATATAAGTTATATAAATTCAATATTCAATAATTTATTTTACAAACAAATTTAAGTAAATGAAAAATTTAACCTTATAAAATTATAAACTCGTGCATCATTGCAGCCAATTACCCTAATGCTAACATGCACCCAATTAAAAAGGCTAAATTTTATACTAAACCATTCAACCAATTAAAAATCCTAAATGCAACCAATGGTGGTGCACCATGAAAGTTTCCATTCTAGATTCCCACTCTCTACCAGTCAAACCACCTATCATGCAACGAATGGTGGTACGTCAAATGTGTTTACTTCTTCAGCGATACATTGTCGGAGAAGCAAAAAAATTTGCAATTATTTTTACTCTTCGGCGATGCATTGTCAGAGAGTAAAATCATTCAGGGTATATTGGTATTTTACCTATGAGTAGGTGAGAATTGAAAATTTAGTAGTGGTAATTCAAATTCCCCAAAAATCGAACCTAATTTATTTGAGTTGTATTGTGTTGAATTAGGTCTTCGGGTCATTTGATCCAATGAACACCCCATTATATATTGCAGCAATAAATTTTTTTAATCAAATTTTGACGTCAGGTTCAACACTTATTATTCCTCATTTTCAACGGTTGGATCAAAATAAGAATATTTACAGGGAGAAATACTTTATTCACAATAATTACCTTGTGTTATTATTATTATTATTATTATTATTATTATTATTATTATTATTATTATTATTATTATTATTATTATTATTATTATTATTATTATTATATACATACACACACGAGGACGTTTTGAAGGATTGGAAAGTAATGATGAAATATCTCAAGTCATTGAAGTTTTGGTTTTGTAGTATTAGCTTAATTCATTTTATGGTACCAAACATGTTTAATAGTTGAGGTACTTGTATTAATTGTTTAGATAAGCATGAGAATGTGTTTGAGTAGCAAATGCATCAAATTTACTAAGTTAAGTGTTGATTTACCAGTCCAATATAAATCACTGTGAAAATTCTCTCTTTCTTATACTCTTTAATGTTAGTCTTTATTGAATTCTAGGAGCACTAACAACTGGGTTTTTGTAACTATATTTGATTCATGAATTTTTCTTGCAGTGGATCCAATTCTTTATGTTCATTTGCTTGTTATTGAATTTGGTTTTGACCCATATTTTGTGGTTTAGTTTTCACTTTTTCTAATCTTTCCTTTTGATTTTGAATTACTTTTAATAGGATTCTTGTTAATTTTTTCTTCTATTACATTTGAAATCATTATTAAAGGAATTGAATTGATTGGTGTTTTGCCTTAAAGGTTGAATTCCTGAAAACCCATTTTTTTTAAAACAAGGTAGATTTTGGAAATTTCTGAAAGGAGTTGTTTTTTAAAATACTTTGATACTATTGAATAGAAAAGTTTTTGAAAAATAATTTTGGTAAATCTATTCAACCCCTTTCTAGATTCCCCTCTAGGACAAACACTATCAACTGTTGAGGCAAAATATATAGCGATTGGGAGTTGTTGTGCTTAATCATTATGGCTCAAATAGTAACTTGAAGACTTCGAAATCAAAATCAACAAAATACCTCTAAAGTGTGACAATACCAGTGTAATCAACCTGACAAAGAATCCAATTCTTCACTCAAAGATAAAGAACATAGGGTTGCGTCATCACTTTTTGAGAGATCATGTAGAAAAAGGAGATTGTGAAGTTCAATTCGTAAAAACGGAGCCTAAATTGGCTGACATATTCATTAAACCTATACCAAGAGAAAGATTCGACAAGCTAAGAAGGGAACTTGGTATAGCAAGTGAACATCAACTATGATTATAATTGATTTTGCTAGAAATTATGCATGAATTGTTTGAATTTGGTTGTATTTTCTCATTTCCCATTCAATAGAAGCATAAAATCATCATATGTTTGAAAAAAAATTCATGAAATGCTTAGTTCCATTCTAATTGATTAAAGCTTTGCTCATGTTATGTGAAGTGATTAAAATGTAATATCCATTATTGATAAATGAAGCTTATCCTTTGGTGTGAAATTAGTGTGAAATCAGTTGAAAGTTCTACAACTTTGATTTAATTTTTTTTAGCTAGCATGTACCTTGTTTTGAGGAACAGAGGTTCAAAATCTTTTTAAGTGAATTTTTATAGGTTGTTTGTGAGACATTTGAAGCTAAAACTTTACAACATTTGGAGTTGTTTATATGCAAAATTTTGTAGCAATGATGAATAAGTAAAAGTGTTTGGTTATGTACCGAAGGTATCAAAAGTGAGAGTGTTTGGCTACACCAAAATAAAAAAGAGGAAAATTGTTGAGATTGAAGGATTGGAAAGAAATGATAAGCATCTAAAGTCATTGAAGTTTTGGTTTTGTAGTGTTACCTTAATTCATTTTATGGTACCAAAAACGTTTAATAGGTGAGGTACTTGTATTGATTGTTTAGATAGGCATGGGAATATGTTAGAGTAGCAAATGGATCAAATTTACTAAGTTAAGTGTTGATTTACCTCATAGGTAATCAATTACTTAAGTTGGAAATAGATTACCTAAGCTGGAAATTGTTGAAAAATCATCAAAGCTGAGTTTTCTCAACAGGTAATCGATTACCAAAAAGGGTTAATCGATTACCCTACTTAAAATTTGGGTTCCAAGTTTTATGCTCTTGGGAATAATCGATTACCTGAAAAAGTTAATTGATTAAAGTCAAGACCAAACTTTATGGGCTTATTTTGAAGCATCTAATAAGGTAATTAACTAGTTAATCGATTACCCTATTTTCTGACTCTAAGAAAAGCAATTTTAAAACAATTTTCATAAGTTTGAAGAAGTTCCAAAAGAAAGTTTGCGTTCTCTCAACAGAAAAACCCATTTTATACACTTGAAAAACCTAGAAATTGATGAGTTGAAGAATCAATAATTGATATCAAAGGGAAAAAGAATAGTGATCTTGAAATCTATTTATTGGGTATTCATCACAAATCAAGTGATATTGTTATATACCCTTTTCTTGTGTTTTTGCACATGTTTTTATAATCTCTTGAGTTGTTCTTGAGATTATTGTGAAATCTTGCAACAACGTAGTGTGAGTGAGACATTGTGGGTAGTAGAGTGTCACGGTTTAGTAAACTCTTATGTGGTGCAAGAGAAAATGGCTTTTTTCTTATGTGGTTTTGAATCTTTCTAAGTAAAAATCTGTATGTGTGGTGTACATATATTAGATTTTTAGTGAAAAGCAGATTAACAGAACGCTAAGTCTATAAACTGGATGTAGATCAGGTTGACTAAACCAGTATAAACAACTGTGCAAATTCTCTCTTTCCCTAAACTTTACGTGATTAATTGAATTGATTTCTTGATTGTTTTGCAAGTGAGTTTTTACAACTTCAACTTTATTTGAATCTTTTATGTAGCAAAATTGATTTGTTGGTATTGTATAATTGAGATTGTGATTAGGTGATTGAATCTTTAATTGAATCTTGATATTGTATTTTCAACTTAGGTTGTAAAAGATTGAGTTTGGAATTCATATTGTGGTTTGACTAAGTGTTATTAGGAAATCATTATTGTAGGAATTGTTTTGGTCAAGCTTGGTATTCAAATCTTAGAAAGAGTTGAATCTCACACATTTCTTCAAGCTTTATTTGAAAACCCATTTTGAAAACACTAAAGGTAGATTTTGAAAATTTCATTAAAGGGAAGATTTTTTTTAAAACTCTGATATTACTTCTTAAATAGAGAAGTTTGTGAAAATATTTTAGAATCTATTTAACCCCCCTGTTTCTAGATTCTCCCTTGGGACCAACAAGGACAACTTAGGTGAAAAAAAAGTTTGCGGTGAGAATGAGAAAATATAGTAATAATCATAGGATTTCAATAAATGGTTCAAATTGAATTGTTAATTAAACAAGTTCACGTAGTTTTTTTCACACAGACATATCTCCCACCAATGCTTATTGTGTCGCTCTCATTTCTCACCCGACAGAATCCTCTACAAGATCGTCACCACCACTATCGATAAGTACCACCCAAATGTCATTTGATTGCAAATAAATGGATCAAATTATTTTACTCACCTTAAATACACTTTATTATTTCACCACATGGTAGATTCGTTGGATTTTTTTGCAATACAAATAAGAAATTCTTTTTATTAAATTAAATTATTAAAAGCTAATTAATTCAATTGATAACACTACCACTATTGGTTGTGATAGGGAGGCGAGAAGCGGGTGGACGTAGTGGTACCGATGATAGAGGCAGAGGTGGTGACGACGGTGAGGGTGGTGGTACTGCCTCCCACCGCCACCACCCCAATACTCGTTGCCACCATCACCTATACCCCCACTTTTTCCCCCCACAACTGATGATACCACATCCATTGCCGGTAGCGGTGGTGATGGATTAGGGGTCGTGGCCACCTTGTTGAGGATTTCATGGGAGTGATGAGAGAGAGCAACACGTTAAGCGTTTGTGAGTGAGGTCTATATGTGAGAGAACCACGTAAGTTTGTTTAATTAACAACTCAATCTAGACCATTTATTTAAATCTTACGATTATTACTATGTTTTCTCATTTTTCATTGTAATCCTTTTTCTTTAAATACATTTTGAGCATTTATAAAAGTCTCTTTTATCTTTATTGATTATAGTCGGACTATTTTTATCTAACTAAACCATGCTTCTTGTTAGGACACATTTTCATCACGTATTAAACTTTGACATTGGATTGTTTGCATTAGATGTTATCATTGAATTGTTCATATTCAACATTATTATTGAAAAACATTTTACTACAAAACAAAAAAATCATTTAGTGACTAACACTTACCATCGCTAAATAATTGACTTCAATCACTAAAAACAGTTACCATTGAATTAGTCACCAACAATTATTAGTATCTTAATGTCCAATTGTTAATCCATTTAGTCACCAAATTAATGTGTTGGTTGCTAAAGTAAGAAATTAGTGACCAATTAAGTTGGTGGCTATAATCTAAATAAAATGGTCAGTAACTGAATCGGTCAATAAATTAAGATTTAGTGATTAATTTACCAACCATTCAAGATAGTGACTATCATACAAAAATAATTTTCAACAAACATTTCATTTGCGAATTTAGAAGGCTAAATTATACTTTATGTCTTTCTATTTTGGAACTTGCCCACATTTTGTCTTCCTTTTTTTTGGCACATATTTTGTCCCTCCATTTTAAAAATTGCATACATTTTGTTCATCCATTAAATTGGAAACGTTGACCGTTAATATATGCTGGTTGACTTCATAGGAGATGCTATTTGAAAGGTATTTAATGATGTGACATCATCACCCATAATTATCATTATTAAACTCAACTCACCACAAAACAAGATTGTTAATTTTTTTTTTCTTCTGCAAAACTCACCATCTCCATACACGAGTTCCCTTTCCACAAAACATTATTATGCCACAATAGCTTCCCCACTCTTTGCACGTTAAAGAATATGAGGACCTTATGCAACAGAAAAGTGTAGTTATCGAGAGGGGTGACCTTGTGATGCTGCCAGGGGATGGTCTTCACGATGAGAATGACGAAGGCGACAATGAAGGTAAAGACGACAAAAGTGGCGAGGGTCCAAAGGAAGAGCTTCCAGCTAACAATGATGTTGCCCAAATCTACATACTTCTTCTTCTTCTTTTTCTGTTCGTCCACCCCTAATAGCCAGCTCTATTGGGCCTCGTTTAAGGAAGCTTGCTCCACCTCCTTAATGAGTAATGCGCTAGTTTATATGCTTGATACTGAAATTCATTTAATGATAGCATAACATTGAATTTCATATCTTTTAGTATGATAGTTTGGCCTTAAGTGATTAATGATTCAGGTTATTTTCTTAAAATAATTAAATTATTTTTTCTATTTACTTGTCCTCAAAAGTATAATTATATGGTATTGTCGAGGCAACAAAGTGGTAAATTAAATTTTTACCTATATTTTTATCATGATTAATATCTGTTTGCAAGGAAAGAATTGCATATCATTGGCAAAACAACTTTGTATTGTTTATTCTTACTTTGAGATAGGTACTTAAGAAACAGGAAGAAAAAGGGGCAAAATCGAGCCTTTTTAGAGAAATTATTGAAGTTCTAGGTCAACATAGTCATGTTGTTTGGGCCTCAGGAAAAACATAAAAAAAACTCAAACCCTATTATAAATATCAGAAAAGAAGACATAAAATAGGACTTACTTTGGCTTGGTGGAGGAGACAGATCTGTGACCTAAGAGGTGAAGAACGACGAGCAAACTTTGGGATTGAGGCAATTTAGAGTGCTCCCTACAATAATTGTTTAGCTATTTTTATGTACTCTATTATTGGAAGAATGTTTGGTTTTGCATTAATCATGTTTGGCTAAACCCCCTTTTTTCTAGGATTATGATGTAACTCTTTGTAATTCTCCTTTGCACTTTGCATGACTATTTGATGTCGTTCAATGATTAATTTACTTTTTTGTATTACATTTGTACATTCTGACTATTTAAATAATCATGGTCATTGATATTTGAATAATTGATCTGGGAAGTGTATAGGTTATTGACCTGGTAGAATAGACCAAATTCATCGAGCAACCCTCCAATTGGGTAAAAAGGAACGGTTCTTAATTTAGAATCTTACATGATCAAAATGAATGACAAATTAGGATTATAGTGTGGTATGAATGATCAAACTCATTACAACAATGTGGTAATTTATCGGTAATCATTGAATGAAAAAGAATAAAATTGCTTAGTAATAAAGGGCAAAAGCATTGTAGTAAAATCACAAATCCATTGCATTCTACAATCAATCATCTCTATTATTTTACTAAAATTATTTTGACTCACTCATTAAAATATTAATTCATTCAATTGTTTTTTTACTTTTAAATTCAATTAATTGAGAACAAGATTTGATCCCTTAAGTACGATATCCGGACTTATGCTCACTATTACTACTGCATATGGTACGCTTGCCCTTAAGCGATGATATTTTATCCATCATAAAGCTTTCAAAATGTATGTTAATCTGAGGCTATCATATTGAAACTTCTACTTTTAGAAGCATATTTTCCTAATCTTTCATTATTTAAGTAGTGTCGTCACGAAATTCTCCTAAGCAACAACATTAGGTGACAAAAGCAAATTCCAAAGATAAGGAATTTCCTTTGCTTCTATAATGAAGGCACAATTTTCCTTTCTAGTTTTTGCAAGCAAGAAAATCTCATGAGCAGCCACAATCTTGGTAGATTGTGACAACCAGCGAGTTGTTGAATGTGAAGAGTAATTTTAGCTCTATTGACTTCAAGGGCAGCTTTGGTAGGACACACTGATGGAAAAGCTTCACCATCACATCCATCACCTCTGATGCCTTAAAAGGAACTCCATGGGTAGTGCACCACTACACAATCAAATTCCTAAGAGCTTGGTTGGTAACAATGCGAGTGTGAGCAAGCATTTGGCCTGTTTTTGGGCAATTAGTGTGCCTTTTTTCCATCCACCTCAAAATTGAACTCCTATCATAAGTTTGACCCATGGAAATTATAATAGGATCTCTTATTAAATCCAATTAAATTGAGCAAGAAAAGTCCTTAGGGACGGTAAAAAACGTTTGAACAATTTACTTAGTAATCAACCTCTTCTTAGGCTTCTTCTAGCTTACACTCTCAAAAAAACCAAGCTTATCTTCCTCAAAGCCAAAAAGCAAAAACCTAGAATACCTAGTCATTGCCACCAACCCATTGAGCACTGAAATAGTAGGCTCAATGTCACCTTCATGATAGCAATCTACTCCTTGTGACACCCTTCTACTCCAAACACTTTATTCTTTGATTACAAAATAATATAGAAATTTTTTCATTTAAATACTAGACTTGACACTTAGGTAAAGGATTCACATCACTCAATATACACTTATTTTCCAAAACTATGATATAACAAAATTTAGTAGATATATAAGTAAACACGCTTGACTTTAAAAATTGTATTTACAAGATTCTCAATTAATGAAACATTAAATGATTCTATACATGATGAAAAACTATTAATTAATCTTCTCTAGTCCAATCTCACACCTAATTAGAGAAACCCAACAAAAAGAGGTAACTAAAAGTCAAATGTTTTATCACCCATGATATCATCAAGATCTTGCTCACTTGAAAGTGGTGTTCAACCCAAACAAAATGCAACAACAAGCAGCACAAGGGGTGTGAATACGTCTCACACATGTTAAGGCTCATATAAAGAGAATGGGCAGTTAACTAATGTACAAAAAATAAACATATAAATTCATTCCACACTCATGATAGAAATTATACATCCATACATAAATTCATCCATGCTAATGATGCTCATGCATGCTCTCTCAGGTACATGCCTGAAGCAGTCCTCTTCTACACCAATAACACATAGGTACAACTATCTTACCATAGGTCCACCCCAAGTGAATCATCTTCTATGCCAATAACACACAAGTACAACCGTGTAATGCAAAACAACCAAAGAAGATCTGGTCCAGAGCACCACATAATGGACAATCCTTACAAAAATTCTCCAACTGTCACACTTATGCATGCTCTCTCAGGTACACGCCTAAAGCAGTCCTCTTCTACGCCAATAACCCGTAGCTACAACCATCTCACCATAAGTCCACCCGAAGTGAATACTCTTTTTATGTCAGTAACATGTAGGTACAACCCTACAATGCAAAACAACCCAAGAAGACTTGTCAAGAGCACCACACAGTGGGCAATCCTTACAAAACTTCTTCCATTGTCATATTCATACATCATGTTATCCACAATATAAATCATAATTCTAACATTTAATTTGTCATCACACTCTAGCCCCAACCACAACTAGGATGGCACCTCGTCAAACACACCTTGACCATCGTAATCAACACATTATACATCCAATTGAAATCAACATCAATATCACATAGTGAAACAAATTCTCAATTCACGCACCTCAAATAGCTTTCAAATATTCAATCATCCACCATGCTCACAATTATAGGATACATCACACTAATCTAGTAACATCATCATAATTCATGCCAAACTGCAGCTGGGATGACACATTGTTAGGCACACTTGACTATCATCAAGACATCGTACGCTCAATTATAATCAGCATCAATATCATAAATGGGTCAAATCTTCAATCCATGCTCTCAAAACAAATTTCAAATATTTAACAGTTCATGACACTCATAATTATAAGATACATTGGAATATTTCACACTACAACAATCAACATCATTAGAACTCATGTTATCCTTTCTTATCATACCCTTTTATTGCATGCTGTAGTCTAAATACATTATCTATAGTTGTACTAATGATATGAGGGTGATACAAATTTTATTAGAAAAATAATACAATTACTTAAAACTTTTTTGTTGATGTCTAGAGTTAATTTTATCATCGACTATTTTAAAAAATTACAAAACCTGCAGTTATTAACCCAAAATCTGATAGTTTGACCTTTACTCACTATTTTATTCATAACTTGAGTTATATATATAATTTTTAAGTGATTCTAACTCTATTAGAAATTTAAAATTGAAACGTATAACTTTTATGAAAAACATGAAACCTAATGAGGTCGTTGAAGTCACGTAGTAAGGCTTACAACACATAAACCTGGATTAGAAACTCAACTTCTAACTCACATACTCAGTCAATTCTTAACATTTTTGTGATTATTGAGCCTAAACTATAGACTCAAGTGTATATTTTCTAAAACAATAAACAGAACTCGGTTTTGTTAACCACACAGAAAGATATTTCAGAAACATTAAGGTATGTTCATACGAAAATTTTCAGATAACAAGTATTCAATTCATATAAGGTTCTTAAAATATAATTCTGACTCCACACCCTCAAATATTGTACTTCTTTATCTCTAATACTTAATCATCATCACACTCTACAATTGCAGTAATAATCATCAATTTTTCCATCAATCCCTTCAATGAAAAAAAACACCTAATACCTAATTCTTTACATATAGAGAATAGTTCAATTAATAGAGTAGTATCTTAATGTTCATATTAATCAATCATATAATTAAATTTCTATATCATTAAATAATCAATAGCATATATAGAGTAGTATTCATTACCTTATTTATTATATATGTTTATGTATAAGCTAATATTACTCCTCTTAGAATACAACATTATATCAAGATAATCAACACTCCAACAATATATTAATAATCTAATGGATTAATATGCACCCATTACTGTTGCTAGGTTTTAGGATATAAAAAGGGAAAACCTAAATGCCAAAATCTGACAGTTCACAAGATCCCAACAATCCAACAAGGATAACTAACAGAGACATTATATTAGACCAATGGTGGAGAAGTCATAGCGCTTTAGAGTGATCACATAAAATAAAAGTAAGGGAACCAATTGACAAAGCTCTTATAGGTTTCACCTAAATTCTAATTTAGCAAAACAATTCATCATTTAAATACAAATCCAATTAAAATAGAAAATATTTACCATAATCATGTACAAAACATGTTATCAACACTCGTTGTAGTGTTCATAACCCTTGAAGGACATATATAAAACTTATGAAAGCTCAGGGGTTGCTTCACTACCCAATTTTTGAACACATACCCTTGGATGCAAATATCTTCAAGCTCCCCAATGTTGTACTCCTTAATCTTCCTCGACATAGTCCTCTTTGCAGCTTCATTTTTAACCTCTAGAGTCAGAAACATGAAAACTAAAGTGTAAGTAACCTAACCCCTCTGAATTACTCTAGGTTAATAGTGTAATTAGGTTTTCTAACACTAGACCCAAACTTAACCTTCAAACTATCTTACTATGTATGCCCATATTTATTTTATTTATTTATTTTATTTATTTATTTTATAAAATGAATTCTTAAATTATTTTAATAAACACAAATATTTACGCCATTTGATGCCATTTTCGAACTCAAAATTGAAGCTTGGTGGTGAAAATTATGATGGGTAGGTTATAGTGACTTTTACGAAAGAAGGAGAAAAAAATAAAATAAAAAATTCGTAATTGTGTTTTAAAATGGAGGGACAAAATGTGCAAAAGAATATGGGAGACAAAATATGTGCAAGTGTTAAAATAGAGAAACACAAAATATAATTTAGCCTATCTAGAATTTTGTGCGTTGGCTGTCTTGGTTTATGCACTAATGATTAAAGCTAATTTTTTAAGATATTGTAGTCGCTAAATTACTTTCTCAAGTAATTTAGAAAATTTGTATTAAAAAAATTGAAACATACATCAATTAACATTAGGTAAATGACATTAGCCTTTCTTATTTATCAAAATAACATAAATAAAAAATACTTAAAGTCTTAATAAAAAATTAAGTATGTCTCTGCATCTGATAAATTGTGAATATAAATGAATAAAATTTGTATCAATATCTAATAAAAAGTCCTAAATCAAATTACATATTTATGTAAATTCTCTTCATAAAGATCTTCCGTTGCAGCACTATCACTGTGATATTTTTTTTGACCCACATCTTTAACAAAGACACCTTAATCAAGGGTACCTTTGAAAGTTGCCTTTAGTAATTGTAAATTGGATGAAATCAATATGATCCAACTTAGAATACCTCTATCTTCAATGTTTAGGAATTTCTATAATTGATGACAAAAATAAAGGGAATAACAAGTTATAGATTTTAAGTGTAAACTACATTATTAAGAAAAAAAAAAAGAGTAGATTATAGTCAAAATTATTTCCAGATACATTTCACTTTTATATTATTCATTCAAGTAAAATAATTAATTATAATCATACATGAATATAAAATTATGCTGTTGGTTTGATAATCTCCTTTTTCTAATTCAAATTTATTATTACTGCATTTGAAATTTATCCCAACACATTTATGTCGAACAATCATGTTATATATATATATATATATATATATATATATATATATATATATATATATATATATATATATATATATATATCATACAATAGATTAATTTAAACATTATTAATACAAAGTGATTAATTTAAACTAGAATTAACATTTAAAACACAAATTAAAATATTGAAATAAAATTATACAAAAAAAGTTTTGAAACCCATAGTTCTAAACAAATATCAATTACATAACACTTAACATGAGTTTTATTAGGACTTGAGTAGTTTTTGCAGTTGGATTATCCTTTTTCTGTAAATTCAATTCATGAGGAAGAAATAGGTAAGGGAAGTTAAATTTTTTATTTTAGTTAGAGACATTATTATATAATGGTTGTGAAGTTAATTGATTTTGAGTAACTAAGCTTTTGATTTATGATTTGAGTGTTATCACAAAATTAGGGGTTATGTGTGATGGATGATTAAAGTATTGTTCTTGAAATGATTATTTATTAAAGTGAATGATCTGTAATGTGGAATATTTTGAGATATGAATGTTTGGTGGATGATTTGAAATGTTTACTCTATGAAATTGATGCTCTAGTATTTATTTTAATGTTAAATTTAATTGTGTTGAGATCCATGTTGTGGTGATGTAGGTGAAATGTAATACATTTTTATGAGATGTTATGTTCAATTGATGAGTGTGACAATTACAATTGGGTAACTTAGTCTTGGTTGAAATGTGTTAGGAGTATTGAATTAGGGTTATACACTGCGGTCCAAGTTGTTAGTGTGAACACCAGAAGGATACGTTTTGATAATAATTGGGATCTAGTGAGGACTATGTTAATAAGGACAATATGGAGTCAGTGTGGACACTATACCCCAGTTGGGAACATTAGACGAGTAACTGAGAGTCAATAAGGACTATGTTAGTAAACACAACATGGAGTCAGTGTGGAGACCATACCCTACTTAGGAATATCTGATGAATATGCTTGGACTTAAAATAGTGTGGGAGAAAGTTAGATAGGTTGTCAAGTATTCAAATTTAGTGGGTTTTCTGAAAAGTATTAGGTTAGGTGTTTGAGTTATTCTAATTATTTGGGTTTAGAGGAAACATAATTGTATTAGTGAGGTTGGTAACATTATGGAATTATTGTTTTTGCTAAATTGATTGATTTTCATATTGTAATTTATCTATGTCATTGTTTGCTTACCCTTGCTTTATTTGTTTTATGTTTTAGACTATGAAGACGTTGTTTTGCATGGGAGCAAATGATAGTGCTGGTGCTGAGAAGCAATAGAGTCAGACTTGAAAGTATTTTTGGACTTAGCCTCGAAGCAAATTATGTTTTGGTTGGACTTTTATAATCTTCTAGATTTTGTTTATATGTAGTAAAGAATGGCATAGTTTTGTTTGCATGATTATGTAATGATGTAATGGTTAAGAACTTGTATAGTTATTAATTATTATGTTGAGTAGGTATTTGAATTTTTATAATGATAAGACCGAACTAAGCTATAAAATATAGATTGCTGCTTGAACTGTGTAGAATTATGTGATGGAGGAATTATTATAGAGATATAGACTATTAAGAATAAATTAAGTTTTATGTATGTGAATGTTATAAGTGATTGAGTTGAAAGAGAAAATGGATAATATGTTTGTGATGAGTTCCTTGATTTAATTTAGCATGTTTTACTGGTTTCTGCATTCTGCATCACCCAGTAAGAGTTAAGGCTTGATTGATTTGGTTTTGCTTTGAAAAGAATTTTTAAAAATAGTTTTCAAAAACTGTTTTCTAGAAGGAAAAAAAATACTTATTTGGTAAGTATTATTTAAAAACTATTTTGAAGACATAGAAATGAAAAATATTTGTTCATATTTATGGAAATATCATTAATGGAAAGCAAAAACCAACACATTCTCATTGTATTTTGAGATTTCAAAACAATAAGAAAAAACTGAAAAACAAAACTACTTATAGTTATTCTTGTTTTTTAGTTTTTAAAAACTAAAAACTCAGAATTGATTTCAGAAATTGTTATAAGAAAATAGCAACCAAACGAGTTTTCTTGTTTTTAAATACTAAAATCTGAAAAAAAAATTTATAAAACTGTTGTCAAACAAGAATTTAGCATCTGTTAAATAGATTTTCAACTTTGCGCGTAATGAGGGGATTTCACCCAACGCAAATTCCTCTTGACCAAGAATTAACTTGGATTTCTGCCCAGCGATGTAGCTCGTTAAGCAAAGTCCTTTCTCTGAGACAATCCAACTCAAGGTCCCGCTAAGGGACGGTGGTCGCTGGGCAAGATACCCTGTGTCTCGTTGAGTGACATGTCTCGCTCATAGAGCTTGGATAGTGTAAATCATGAGTTGTATATTTGAAATTTTTATATTCTCGTGTTAAGGTTGTTAGGAATTTTAGCATAGTTTTAGTATATTGATGTTTTAAATTATACCTTAAGTGAGTTTTATTTATTAGGTAATATTATCAAAAGTGTTAAAAATTTGGGCTGCTACAATAATTTATTCACATTTTTATTTAACAAGTTCAAACAAAAAATGTCCATTAATTTCATGAAAAAAAGAAAATCTATTTCACCAATGAGCGTATAACCGTTGGTAAACATCAAGACAAGTATAGTAACAACAAATCATCATTGAAATGTAAAAAATGCATGGAACAACAATTGAATGATGATAATTTACAAGACAAGGTTAGTGTCATGAATTCAAGTGATTTTAATTGATGCAAAAACAATTTTGCGCTCCCCTTGATCTTTCTCCAAAGGTTCCAAGCACCTAGAAATGGTTGATGGAGAGGCAACGAATAGAGGTTGGGTGCCACTTCTTGGAAGAAGGTAAGCTCAATGAAGGTTTGCCATAAGGAAAAGGACCCTTGATAAAAAGCCAACTAGAAGAATCTTCTAAAAGGGAGGAAACCATATGACACTTTACTATAGAAGAAACATCTTAAAGAGTCTTATATTAATTCCAAATTCAAGTGTGAAGAATACATGATGTTAAGGTATTTTTATGGATGGTGAAAACATGAGTAGTAAACAATAATTTTGATTTCATGTATGCACCTAAGCAACGATTTACTGAAGTCAAAACTCAATCAAATCTTTATCTATATAACCATTTTACTTTACTTGCTTATGTTTTCATTTGAATCTTGTCTTTAGTAGTTATTAGTAAAAACATTTCCTTTTATTTATTAAAAGTAAAAAAATATTGAAATTTCAGTAGTATCATCCAAGTGCCTATGTAAACGACCTTGTTACTTCCCTATGCTATACTGCACACGATCGGTAGACTTGTCAGAAGGAATTCATATTTCACAAATCAACAGTATACAATTCATTTAAGTTTATGATTGATATTTATTTAATTGGACAATTTTTTTATTTTCTGTAAATGGAGAACTATCTATCTCTTGTGTTCATATTTGAACAACGGAACAAAGTTATACAAGAATATATATCATAGAAAAGCTATGTCGGACCATAAGAAGTTCTTGATATTGGGTAATAGTAATGTGCTTTTAGCCAGGTTTTGAAAATCAAATCAGTCTATTCAACCAGTTGAACTGAGAATCAGACTAATGTCCAGTCTGCTGTTTCCTAATAATCGGGGGCTTTCAAAACTGGGAAAAAACTGGTTTAACAAGCACAAAACTGAGAAAATCGGTCAAAATTGGTCGACACATGAGTTGGCCCCTTTTTAAAAAAAACATTATAGGTAAAAAATAAAAAGATTGGAAAACAATGATAAATTGAAATTTTAGGCACACAAATGAGAAGTATTCTAATAAGGTATTGCAAAATAAAAATAAATATTTATGAGGAATTTTTGCAAAAAAGTACTTAAGGCTATAAAAAAATATTTAAAATGAATTTTTGCAAAAAAAAATTAAAATTGAATAAGATGTATTATATTTGTGTATTATAAATTATATATAGTTTATTTTTTTGCTTACTAGATTACTATATTAGTAGTAAAATATAAAAAAATATAATATTTTATTAAATCCGGTTCAATCCTAGTTGAATCTTTGAACCCTAAACTCATTCATTTACTGGTTGAATGGCTGGTCTGGTTTAGATAAAACTCATTATTACTGGTATTAAATATTTTGGCAAGTACGAGATTGTTAGTTTATACACTCAATATTTAATAGGAGACCCTATTATGAGATGTAATAAGGTCACATGTATAGAACGCTTTGGAGGATAAAAAAGAACATTAAGTATGAATATGATTCTTATGATCGAGCTTATATGAAATGATATTGATTTGCTAATAAGACAAGGTGATAAGAAAAAAATGTTGTTTTCTCATTGGACAAATATGAAAAAAATAAGTGGCATGAGTATATAGGTTTACTAAGCTTGGGAGCCTTATATGATATTTTTTTATCATGATAAATGATAATGACAAACCTAAATTATTTTTTTAAGCACCAAATACAAAAATGAAATTAAATTATAAATTTAAAATCGATATTATATGAAATTTATTAACTTACACTCACTTTTTTTTTTAGAAAGAGTAAGGTCTTTTTTATAAACTTTAGAAAGACTAAGTTAAAAACTTACATCTTTTAGTATTTAAAGTAATCTATAGTTGTTGTTCACTAATTTCTTCTAAAAAATGCGTAGGTGCGAGTATTTTTTAACTTACACTTAATTTTCATAATGAGTAACTTAACACTTAGTAGGTTACACATTGGATGCATTTAAAAAAAAAAAAGTTGTTGTAACTTTTTAATTTACTCATTGTTGTAACTTTTTAGCTTACTTCTTCTAAAAATTAAATGGAAGTAAGTTAGTAAACCTCTTTGAAAATATATAAATAAATTCAAATTGTAAAAAGAATGTGACAAGTTTTTCTATATCTAATACATTCAAAACTTGAAAATTATCGATAGATTAATTAGCACTAAGTTATAATAATTAATTATTAATTAACTTATGGATAAAAATATAACAAGTCTATTTTAATTAGATAAAATATTAATATTTAAAAAATTTTGCATATAAGTTTTCATACCTAATTATTATGGTTTATATAAGTTACTAGTTATTGATTTTTTTTCTTATTAGTTAATGTGATTGAAAATGTCATATGCTTAATTAAAGTCTATTCAAGACAATAATTTTATACTTCAAGTATGAATTATTACACTAAGTTTGTAATATTATAGTTTTAATTTTTTTTATGTATATCAAGTCAATTAGGGGTGTATGTCGGTTGGGTTGGGTGAAGTTTAGAGAAACTTGTCACCCAACCCAATTAAAATTATTCAAATCCGATTAGGTTGAGTTTGCGTAATTTTTCCTAGATACTCAATCTAACCTATCTTGCTTATAAATGGATTGGGTTAGGTTAATTATTGTGTATTTTTATAAGATTTTCTTAAACCCAATTATTTTTTTCAAACTAGTTTTTTGTTAAATTTTTTATAAGAATTCCTTTTAAAAAAATAATTGTTGTAAAGTGAAAATCAATAGAAAATTATAACTACAATTAAAATATTAAACTAAAACAAATTAAAATCAACAAATATGAAATGTTATCAAAATTCAAGGCATATAATATACCTTAACAAAATATATTGATTTCAACTAAAAAATAGTAGTAGTCCAAATTAAAACTAAAAATAATAATGCAATATATTAAAGAACTATAAGATCTTATCCAATTATATATTTTAGTATTTTTATTTTCAACTATTGCTATTATTATTGATCAACTTAGGTTATGCCTCGAGTTAAAAATTCAAAACTCATTACCTAACCTGTAAGTAATTAGGTTGGATTGAGTTTAATTCAATCACTATGAAAACTCAATAACTTAATTTGGTTTGGTTGGATTAGGTTGAATTGGATTATCGAGTTACTTGGCCCAGTAAACACTTTTAGAGTCAAACAATTCAACTAGTAATCCACCATTTTGACTGTTGATCCATTAACTTAATATCTTGATCGAATAATTAGACCAACTATTATAACATTAGTTAAAATTATTGTTCATTTATGGTAATAGAATATATAATTTTTAATATAATTTACATTCAATTTATTTTATGCAATATATATTTATATAAAATATTTATAAGAGAGATTAATTTAGTATTTTTATTATCGCCTATAAACTTATAGGACTAATCTTGTTAACCAATCACAAATTATTTTTGTATGACTTTTGTGACATCCTTCTACACTCAAACACTTTACTAGTTAATTTACAAAATAAAACAGAAATTTGTTGATTTAAATAACTAGATTTGACACTTAGGTAAAATTATTCACATTGTGACACCACGAATTATTTATTTCTAAACAAGTCATGAAAGAAAAAATAATTTATCTCTACATTGAGTTAAAACATGATCAAAGGGATATAAACTACTTGTTCATATAGATCCATTTAAATCGGGTTAACTTACAATTAAAGTTGTGAGCATTATATAAATAGAAAATGAATCTTCGGGATCATGTAATACAACACTATGAACCCTATGACATTCTTCCATCCCAAATAAATAAACATAATATGATTAAATAAAAGTTTTTTAACTAAGTAAAAATGTTCACAAAAGTTCTTTCAACAAAACCTTCTCTTTGATAAAATGATAAGTCTTTATAATTCAAAACTTAAAATAAGGAAAAGAATTTAAGACGTAATTGATATAATTTCTAAGATAACAAAATAATTCAAACATCATAATATAGTCGCAAAGCTTCAATGCCATATCTATCGGAGCATTGAATCCATATTAATCTCAGGTATTATTAATATCTACCTCTTCAACATTGTTTTGACTTATGGGAGTTCAGTCTAAGCAACACACACATAAATAGGGAGTGAGACATTTTCTCATACATAATTAAGCGGCATAAATAAGGAACATTACCACCCACAGTGTATCACATGAAATGACAAAACCATATTAAATTCAAGTCTGTCAATGATGCTCATGCAATGTAACTCATATATGCTCTCTCAGGTACACGCCCAAAGTGGTCTTCTTCTACACCAGTAACACATAGGTACAACCATCTCACATAGGTACACTCGAAGTGAATCCTCTATTACGTCAGTAATACATAGGTACAACCTTGCAATGCGACATAACATAAGACACTTGTTATAGAGCGCCTCATAGTGGGCAATCCTTACAAGCTTCTTAGACTGCTATATCTATGCATCATATCATGTAACAACATAACTCACAACATCAATAATTAATTATGTTATCATAATCCATTCTCAATCGTAGTCAGGATGGCACCTCGTCAGGAACATCCTGACCATCATCATCAACACAACATGCATCCAATTATAATCAACATCAATATCACACATTGAAACAAACCCTCAAATTCACACACCTCAAATAACTTTCAAACATTCAATTATCCACGACACTCAAAATTATAAGATACATCACACATCTAAACATGTGGCTATGCAAAAAAGACTTCAGCACTACTAAACAAAGTCCATACTTCACAAATGATCAAGAATTCAGAGTTCACACACTAATAAGCAACAACTTAGACTTAACTTTTAGCACAAATAAGTTCTTCAACACAAATTATCCAAAACACGTATTCTGATGCACAAAATATAATTTATAATATTTAATATATTAATTTTCTCACATATACACACAGGATTATGACATTCATAGCTCACCACAAAATTTTCTAAGTTATGGAGATTTCCTTACTCATTTTCTAATAAGTCTCTATGACCTTTGTCGAGTATAAACGTGATATCTAAAGTTTATTAATCCTATGATGTTTTATCTTATCTAGTTTAAATCTAGTACATTTTTCTACAACTTTTATATTTACCTCAAGGGATAAAACAATCGTATACTATTTTAAAAATTGGAGGAAACATGAATCTATCACTTAATTCTAACAATTTGACCTTTAGTAACCAATTTTATCATAACTTAATCTCTAGGTATCAATTTGGACTGAAAATAATGTCATTAGTTATATAACATATAGGTCCAAAAATTTTGTGAAGACAACTTTCTCAAATTACATCTTTTTCCTATCAGTCGTTTTCTCATCCAAAAATCATGAACGTTGATTGTAATACGCCTAATTCTAGCAGTTTGACCTTTAGTTACTAATTTTATCATAATTTGAGTTCTAGATATCTTTTTGGAGTGAAACCAATTAAATTAGTTAGATAACATCCACAGTTACAACTTTTATGAAGATCACTTTCTCAAACTATATCTTTTTCCTATCATTTTTCACGTCCGCAAATTGTGAACATTGATTGTAATACGCCTAATTCTAGAAGTTTGACCTTTAGTTACTAATTTGATCATAACTTGAGTTACATCCTTTTTTATTGATGCCAACTTTTTTGGAAAGCTACCATTGAGGGCTAAAACCTTTAAGAAGAACAAAAAGCCTAATAAGGTCATCTAGGTTACCTTGAAGGGCTCACAACATACAAATTTTGTTTTGTACACTGGTGGGAGACTCAACTTCTAACTCACATTATTTACATGATTCTTGATTCTATACTGTAGCCCAAAATGTCTAGTTTCTAGACCAATAAACGTAACTTAATTTGATTAACCATACAGAAAGATATGACAGAAAGTCTAAGGTATGTTTATACAAAAATTTCCAGATAACAAAATTCAACTTATATAAGGTTCTCAACATATAATTCTAACTTTAAACCTAAAAAATTTTACTTCGCTTTCTATGATGATTAATTATCATCACACTCTACAATTATAGTGATAATTATCGATTGAAGGAACCCCTAACGCCTAATCCTTTCTCTACAAAACAATTCAAATAACATAGAGGTTTTTCAATCATCACATTAATTCAAATAACACTTAATCCCCTACCGAGGTTTAGGGTTCTCCTCCACTACCTTATTTCTTATATAGTTGTTCCTCAAACTCTCTTCGCAAGGTTCTCTTTACAACTTCTTTTCTAACCTTCAAAGTTAGAAATGTGAGAACTGAAAGTGCCACCCTCAGACCCTAATATTTACCCTAACTTAACCCTTTGTTGGGCTTTTAAAATTCACAATTAACCTCTCTTACTATTTACATCCACATTTATTTTTTCTTTTATAAAATCAATCCTCTGTTTATTTTAATAAATACAAACAGGAAGTTAATTTAAACCTATTAATATAAATTACATTTTTTATTAATGTATTATTTTTCTAACAAAATAAGGTGTTACAACTCTCAACCAATGATAGATCTAAAAATTTCTAACAAAAAGGCAGAATTTTTTTTACTCAATTATTTAAATACAAAATTTTGATAAATAATTATTTAATGAATAATGAGTTTCAAAAAAATTACTGTCAATTATATATAAAATTAAAAGTAAAAACTATTATCAAGAGAAAATTAAATGAATAGTAACACAATATCTTTTTTTCTATTTTTCTCATTAATTTTTATGTTATTTCTTATACATATAAAGTTAACTCTATTTGGAGGAAAGGTATACAAGTGTCATTATCATATGCAAAATTAGTCAACCACCTTTATTAATAGAAATATTTATGGAAAGATAATCTAAAACTGTGAATAATTAGGAGATTGGTTTTAAAGTTTTGATAGAATAATAATACATAAATTCAAAAGGGAGGGGATCTAATTACTCCAAGAATAAGTATAACATACTTACTCTTCATCACCACCATTTATTTTCTTTAAATCTAATGGTTAAAATTAGTTACTCAGTTACTTACTCTTGGAGTAAGTGGATCCATCCTTAATTCGAAAATATTATATTCAAAGATAAATATATTAGTTACCTTATATATGAATTTATATTAACAAATAAACATTTGGAAGATAAATGATAAATAAATTAGAAAATCATAATATATTGTAGTAATATGAAATATAATATATATTAATAGAAAATTTACAATTTAAGGTTTGTTTGATTGATAAAACAACAAAGAATTGACGCACGTAAAATAATAATTTCTTGAATTATGAATATTGGGAGATTGAAGAACTGTGACCTAGTCAACAATACAAAACTCTTTATTTAACTTTGTACCTTCATCCCATAGAAACATTATTGGCTTATCAATATGTTTCTCTATCTATCATTACTCTTGAGAAAGAAACGTGAAAAATCATAGTGCAGATAATAAGATTGTAGTCAATTCCAAGCTTCAACAGTGGTTCAAAAGCACCATTTTCTCTCGAAATGGTGTTGCTAAATAAAGATGAATGTTTTTCTATTTAGTTATCTTTAGTAAAATGTTAAATGTTATATCTGAGTTGTGATATTTGCTAACTTTGAGTTATATTTGTAGGGTTTGAGAATTCAGGTTTCTATGTGGAAAACATTGATTTATAAATTTGAATCTTTGTTATATGGAGGAAAATTTTATGTAAGTAACTTTAGGATAGGAACAAGTCGTGATTATTATACAACTACCAGACATGACTACAAGATAAATTTTCAGTTTAATATTGATGTGCAACTTTTAAAATAATACATTGCATTGAGAAGTCTTTATAGTTTTGTGTCTTTTACTAACTTGATTGAAAATGACACTAAATATGATTGTTATTTAGTTGGTTAATATATTAATTGTTTTCCTTCTTTGAGTGTTATATATTGGATATTTTTATGTGCATATGTTATTGGTATCCTTTCTATAGTTGGTACTAAAAAAAGGTATATGAAGAATGGTAACAAACCATCATGAATGTTATTGAATTGGACAACAAGGGTAAGTATGCTAACTTTTGAAAGTTTATATTGTGACATTTATATGATTGAATAACTTGTTTTATAAAAAATTGATAGGTTCAATATGAAATGTGCTATTTTTGGTATTTGTGTTGATAAGCTTAATAATTTTCTAGCTTTAGGAGAAACTATTAATGCAATAGTTGTTATTCAATTTGTGAAGGTTAAGAATATTAAAGGTATCAAATGCTAAGTGTTGTTTTGAAAATTATTAAAAGTTGTGTTTTACATTTCCTATATTTTTTTAATAATACAGGGAAGCTTGAACTACAAAATGTTTTACAATTAACAAGAATGATATATAATCCATAGATTGAAGAAGCTGAAATGATTAAAAAGAGGTGTGTAAAAAATTATATATACATGATAACTAAGTTTAAAATCAAAATTTTAACATCTACCATATGGTTTTTGAACTTAGGTTGGCTGAAAAGGATAATTGTTCTCAATCTTTGAGTCAAATAACTAATTCTCTATCGATGTCTATTGATAATTTTTTAAAAATTACTCCTTCAAAAACTGTTGAAGAAATAAATGATTGCAATAATAATGGTTTGTTTGTGGTATTAGGAATAATCAAGCTTATTCATGAAGAAGAATATTGGTGGTACTTAACAAGTAAATTCAACACATCTGTTTTTCCTTATTCAAAGAGATATGTTTTATGAAAATTGCAAATCGACATGTTGTTAATGTTTACTTAAGGTAAGTAGCTATTTTCTGAAATTATCCTTTGAAATATTAATAAGCAAATTTTACAATGTGATATTAAATAGTTTTTTCTGTTTACGGTATCTGTGCAAGGTTTTTTATACTACTTCTGGTAAGTACACCAGACATAATCTACTATTAGATAAATATTGGATCAATTTTACAAAGACTTGGATGATACCACAGAAGTCTCAATACTTTTTACTTGTACAAATGAAAAGATGGAAATTTATACTAACTACTATTGAACAAAAAGTAAATAAAAACATAAATAAATAAATAAAGTAAGTGGTTACACAAATGAGATTTACTTGTATCTTGATTTTGCTAAATCGTCCCTCAAATGCATAAATGAACTCAAAATCTTTATTCATTACCCATGTTTCCATCTTCCATAAAAGTATCTTTATCCTCAATCTCTTGCAAGAAGGAAACTAAACTCTTTGAGATTTATATTATCAATCATTCGCATAATCTAAAGTCAAATAACTTGCATTGAGAAAATGACCTTAAGATGACCAATGGATTTTCCTTTATCTCGAAGCAATAAAATCTCATTGGGTGTTTTTCTTATTTTACAAGTCAAAATCCTCTCCCAAGCTCATTCAACAAGTAAAATTCATGAAAGATAAAGAAATAAATCAAAAGGTGAAAAAGAACACCAACATTGAATAATAAATTTTGATTAAAATACCAAAAATACACAAGAGTTCATATTTAGCTACATCAAACCCCAACAAGTAACAAACCTAACTAACCATCAGGGTGGATGAAGGTAGAGAATGGATGAAGAATGAGTTTGGAGTGTGTCCTAGGTCAGCAAGGTGTGTAACCCCTTTCCAGAACAAAAGACACCTTATTTATAACCATAGATTTAAACATCAACACCCAATGTTGATAAGTTGAACGTTGGGCGCCACAAGAAACTTGGCACCCAATTTTTGTCTAAGCATTGGATAGCCGAGAGTGGGTGCTTGGATTCGAGAAGTGGACACCTGGCGCCGAGATGGAAAACTTGGGGTGATCTCTGCCAAGTAGCGCTAGACGCTGCTACAACACCAATAAGCTCAAACTCTCTAACATTTCTTCGATCCTCCTTAAAACGTGTCTCAAAATAAAGAAAAACAGTAAAACAAAGATAAAAATGCATAAATGTAAATTTAGAACTAATTTTCTAGCTAATTATAATTTTAAGAAAGAATTAAGGAAAACAAGGCTTTAAATAAGAAATAATTAGGATAACTACTCTATTTTACCTATATAAAAATAGGTAATTTAGGCTGTTATCAATATCATATCAAATTGAGGGTTATTTGCTATATTTGTTATTTTTTATTGCAAGACCACACATTTGCTAGGAAAAACTTGTACTAACCTAGTTGAAACTGCAAAAAAGTTAGTGATGGCTAAAAGCTTAAGATTCAAATTAAACAAATATTTTAGCAATATTTTTATTAGCATGTGTTTTATTATAATGCGTTGCTGCAATCAAATGATTCTATAATTTTTATTAAATTCATTCTTTGGTTAATAAACAATTTCCTTGCAAAGTTGATGTCGAGAATGTTGTTAAGAATCTTTCCAACCCTCTTTTCGACTGATTAGACTTTATCTTGATGCTAAAGTGATTAAAAATTATATTGAGATGGAGCAAAACAGATAATATTAAATTTTATTATTTTTCTATTATTATTAATATTTAAGGTTTGTAATATAGCATATAAGTAAAATAACTTGATGTTTCTATTTATTACAGCTAGAATCATGTGGTAAACCAATTAGTTGATAGATATTATGAGTGAATTTTGTAGAATTGTCAGTTACTTGGCTTGGCAATTGAGTCTGTAGAAGCTGAAAGAAGTGAGGTCGTTGCAAATAAGATGCCAAAATCAATATGCTTGAATGATGTTAATAAGGAACTTATGTGGGATGATGTTGCACTAATTAAGATGACATAAGCAAAAGGTGTGAAAGAGAATGAACTTGAGTTAACTCGATACAATTGTTCTAGCAAGTCTTCAATAAAGAAAATTGAGCAATGAAAAAAGAAGTTAAATTGTGAATATGTTTCCCTTGACGATGAAGATGATAATATGACCCCATTAAGGAAGCTTTAATTTCTGATTCTGCTGACCCTAATATGTCTGCATATAGTACCCGTTCAAAGGTGATAAAAGTGATCAAGAAAGAGAAAGATTGAAAATTTTTTAAGAACTTGGCTTATATGTAGTTTTCTGAACAATGATTTCATTTTATTTTTATGCTTTAATTAGTGTTATGTTCATGGTTATGTATGTTGTTTATGACTTTATTTTGTATTTCCATTTACCTTTAATTTTGGATTTAGAATTTAAATGGTATTATTAGTTATGATTTGTTTTTCCTTCTTTTATCTATAGTTATTTTTATTACTTGTATTAAAAAACTGAAAAGATCTTTATCTAAAGCTCCATTTGTTTTTCCTTAAATAGTATATAAGAACTATTTTATAGAGTTTCAAAGTAATAAATTTTAATCTTTTATGTAAAGATTTAAACATTGACTAAATTGTAACATAAAGAACTAAAACATAGCATTGTTTATAACGAAGGAAAACCATAACTAATTATGTAATCTTGAACTTATGAGAACCAAAAAAAATATGTATTTGAGAGGGTTTAATAGTTGAAATAATCAACCAAGAAGGGGTGAATAGTGAATTGGTTTCCAAAAGTTTTTCAAAAACAGCCTCCAAAAATAGCACTTTTTAGAATTTTAAGTATATGTTGAATCAAGTAATCTTGCTGTAATTTTGGAGTGGATAAAATTTGGATATCTTTATGACAATCACAATTGATAATGCACAAATCAAAATTCACTTCAGATTTCAATTCAGAATATTAATAAAATTACCAAATCTTGAAAATCAGTCAATTTAAACGACAGAAATTATAAAGAAAAATAATAAAGAAAGAGATAAGACACAAGAAATTATACTGGTTCACCCAACCTGGGCTACATCCATTTTTTCAATGCTCAAAACTACCTGTCTTAGATTGAAAATGCACTAGAATCAATTGAGTTTATACATGCAAACTCACAGGCATATGAAACCATACATGCAAGACTTGAAAACCTATCAAGAATTTATTTTAAACCATGCAACACCTATGCATGAATTCAACTTAGGAAACCTACTAGATAACTTTTATACAATCAAAAAGTAAAAAAAAAAAACAAATTTGATTTCACCTAAGAGTAGAGAGATTCTTTAGACAATCTTGTTTGATCTGGCTTGAGCTTGTTAGGAAAGATTGAAAGAGTTTTTTTCCTTCTCTGAAACCACACAAACTTTTTCTCTGAAATGATTTTCAAATTATGGGTCTCTCTTTCAAAGTTTGAGTTTAAGTTTTTTATATAAAGCATTCCCAACCCTTTTTTAACATACTAAATCAAGTATTTAATCAATTAAAATGTTCTTAGCTCATTTCTAGATCAACCAAGATCAATTTAATCAATTAAAGTTCTTAATTGATTAAATCATTCTTAGCACTAGTTTTAGTCAACAAGATCATTTTAATAGATTAAAGCAAGTATTTAATCGATTAAAATTTGTTGTTAATCGATTATGAGGTGATTTAATAGATTAAAACAATATTCCGCATCTTAATCTATCAAATTACATCACAACTTAATTCCTTGCAACATCAATGAGATAAAATATAATTTTCCAAAACCATTTAAGTGATTGTCTTATTCATGCTTCTATGACTAAACCATGTTTTAAGAACCATTCAAGATTAAGATATTTCTACACTAATGAATCAAATAGCTAACCTATATAGATGCACAAAATGTATCACAAGCATTCAAGCGATAAGAATAATAATGATCCATCTTAGGTAATGCTAGACTTCATTATCAAAATCTTCTAAAACATTTTTGCACTTTTGTCTTCTTTGAAATATAAGAGTTTCCTTAGCAAACTCCATGAAAGAGTCTCCAATAGTAGTGTTTGAAATTAACTCATATCAGTTGTACCTAATTTATTAGCAGTAATCTTAAGTGTAAAACAAAACATAATTGAAAGATAAATTAAATAAAAAAAACATTTATACAGGACTTTAAATAGGATTCTATTAATTTTAAATTGTCTAATATAAAAAAACATATTAAAACCAAACAATTGGTAAGATAAAAAAATTAAATAGTAATTAGAAACATATAAACTTTCAAGATTCAATGTTATTTATTAGTAGTGAGCAAAATATTAAATTTCAACAATTGGTATGATAAAAATTAAAATAGTAATTAGAAGCATATACAGACTTATTGGATTACATCTTATTCATTAATGGTGGGCAACCATTTTGCATCTAGACTTTTAGGATTCAATGTTATTATTTTATTCAATTATGATTCGTTACACACACACATATATGTATGACAACTCAAGTTAGAAAAAAGGTTACGAGGGGAAATAAGAAAACATAATAACAATTGTAAGATTTCAATTAATTATTCAAATTGATATTAAAAACAAACTCTTATGCTTCTCTCACATAGAAACTTCTCCCACACATGCGCTCTCTCTCGTCACCCTTGCAGAATCCTTTGCAAAGTTGCAACCACCCTTACCACCGATGAGTGTTATAAAAACTCTTTCATAAACTATTTTTTTCTTCTTAAAGTTTTTGTATGATTTATTAGAAATAACTAATTTTAAGATAAATAATCATTGACAAGTTTATCTGCCACCATCAATGTTAGTACCGCCACCACCGTCGACGATGACAATACCAATACCGATAGTGATGGCAGTGGACGGCAGTGGTACATGCTGCCACCACTACCACACCCCTTCATCACCATCTCCACTACCGTTATCACCATCAACTTCACTGTCGTCGTCATCATTTTATATATATATATATATATATATATATATATATATATATATATATATATATATAAATGTTGACCAAATTAAACTAGATATAATAGTAATTCATGGATCTAACCTTTGAGTCATCGACCCAGTGTTCTGACCAAACCAATTTTCACAATATTCATCTCAATTTGTAAGTTAGAACTCTAATTCAAAATTATTACTCATAAATTACAATTTATGTCCACTTAAAAATTATTATAGTCGATTAAAGAGAAAGAAAAAATAATTAAACATAAATTTCCTATACTTAATTAAATAATAATAAATAGATATCCCAGGTTTAAAACTCAAAATCAGCAACTTAACATTGACTATGAGTTTGTAGCAATTTTCTAAACTAACTATCTTTGTGATTAGTTAAAGTTTATAAGAAATCACCCATTTTGATAAACTTGTCAAACACTATTTATCTTAAAATTAGTGATTTCTAATTAGTCATAAAAAAAGTTTTAGAAAAAAGACATAGTTTATGAAAGAGTTTTTATAACACTCATTAGTGGTGATGGTAGCAGTACTGACAGTTGGTGGCAATGGTGTAGATGTAACATCGTTAATTTCAATTTAGAAATTGCAAATAGATATTATGAAATTTTATCCATCTCAAAATTTTAGTAATACATTATTAAAAAGTGGTATAAAGTGGTAAAATAAAATTATTGTTAAATTATAAATTTCATAATTTATTATAATTTTAAAGAATTTTCTTAAATAAAACCACTTCTTGAAAAATAAAACTCGCTAAGTGAAATTTATTCGCTTATCGAAATAAGTTTTCTTCACTACTAATTGTTACTCGTGAAGCAAAAATTCATCGCTAAGCATTGTGAGAGTTTCTTCAATATTAAGAATTGACAGTCATTAAGCAAAGCTTTGTTGCTAACCGACTTAGATTTTGCTTAGTAAAGCTTCGTCGCTTAGCGATGTGAGACAAAAGTAGCTAAAATATATTGGTGGTTTAGCGACCATTCGTGACTAAATGAATATTATTTCTTTATATTTTATTTGCTTAGTGACCAAAATTCTCTTAGCAAGTAGACCCAGATTTTTACTATAAATAAGGGCAAAAATATTGCAAATTGGAGGGGGAAAAGAAGAGAGAAAGGAGAGAAAAAGCAAGCCTTTGAGAGAAAATGCTCTTGAGAAAAAGAATAGAGAAGGAAGAAAGTAAGTCCTTGAAAGAGGAAGTTCTTGAGAAAGAAAAGGGAAGGGAGAACTCTTGAGAGGAAGATTAAGGTTTCAAAGGTTCTACATCACTCTTAATCAACCTATCTTATAAAGGTAAAAGGAATGAGATTTATAAACCGTGGAAGGTGTTAGTCTTAATAAACTATGCATTTTTATTGCTTTCAGTTAGTTACTTCTTTCTTGATTTGTGGTATTTATTACTTTGATTGTTTAAGAAAAATGAGTAAATATAATATATTTGAAGGCAAGTTGAGTATGATTTGTGGTTGCGGTGTAATCCGATCTTCCACATCAGAAAAGATGTCTTTTGATAATAAATGTACGATTCTTTGATGAACATCAACATGAATTATGAAGAATGTTAAAGTTACTTAAATTTCTAATGGATGATAATAAGAAACATAATAATGATATTATGTGATTTACAATATTTGATATATGGGTATGGAGTTAATATTCATTAGGAATGTGTGAGAGATTATGAGGTGAACTTAGCAAAAAATATAAATTCTAGGTTACCTGGTGGAGGTACCGTACTAGTGTATGTATGACATTTTTTGGGAAGTTATGATTAGGTGTTTTACAAGGTAAAGTGAGATTATTAAAGTATATCCTTTTCGAAATTGAAAGAATGTCCTATAGTAAATGGTCAGGAACTAATGACTGGTTGGGAACTTGTGACTGGTTGGGGACTAGTATATTAAGACTAGCCAGGGGCTAGGATCATGTGATTGGTCGGTGACCAACACATTGAAACTGACCGAGGGTCAGTATATTAAATTTGGTCAGGGACCAGAGTATTGTATTTGGTCGGGGGCCAAGATTACTTAGGTTGTTTTCACAAAAAAATATATTTTTGTGGTTAGAAAATTATGTATGGCTATCAATCACTTCTAAACAAAAGTCCTTGATGATTGGAGTGAATAATCTTGGATTGGTCATGGATTCATACATAGCATTCAGTGGAATTGAGTGCAATATGGAGATGAGTGAGAGTGAGTTTATGATAAAAGTATACGGAACTAAATTCTAGGAAGGAACCTTAGACCCCTTATGTGTCTAGTTTATTAAGATTAATATTTATGGTTTATAATTATCTCACTCCTCTATCAGTTTTTTCTATATATTTTTTTCATAAATGTTTGGGGTATGAACAAAGGAAGAACCTCATTAGACAACTGTGATGGAGAACTCTGAAGATTTCCTTTATGTTTGATGTTTTAGTTATGATTGATGTATTTGCATTGAGTTACTTTTGTTTTGTAAAAGGTTCACTGCTCTAAGTTAGGTTTAATTGGAGTAGTGACAATATTATTATGTGATGTATCTTGAATCATGTTGTAAAAGCAAAATTTTTATAATGAATGTTGTTGATCCATACTTGTCGTAAAAAAAGATTATGATTCTTTATGTAAAATCAAGTTTTGAAAATTTCTTATAATCATGTAAATATCTTTGGCAAATATTCTGCATTTTCATAAATAAATTGGGTAGAAAATTGGGTGGTTACAATGGACGAGAGAGCGACGCGTTAAGCATTTATGGGGCATCTTTAAATTTATTACAGCTTTTAATACAATTTTTATAAAGTTTCAAATTTTATTATAAACAGTAATTTGTAATTAAATAAAAGTATAAAATTATTTTATATGATTAAAAAATCCACATTTTTTCTTATGAATTTGCAAATGAAAAATTATTTTTCTTAAAAACTTAATTGAATATAAAGTCTCTTCATTTATACTATTCGAAATTCTATCATTAAATTGGATAGACTCCAAAATTAAATTGGATTGAGACATGTCTTCATCTAAATTTACTCTTAGTAACTTTATTCACTTTAGATTAGTCATACATAGTTAATGAAATATTTGGACACTGATATATGTTTCCAATTAAAATTGAATACGCATTTGCTTGTTAATATTTGGTCAAAATCCATATGAACGGATGTTCTTTTTCTGCTGAACATATAAGGAGGGATTGTAATTAATTATCTCCTCTCGTGGGTGATCATTTGACAAATTTTTTTCACCATTATTAACCAAAGATGAAATAATTCATGTACAGTCCAGCTAAAAGTTGAAAAGACACTTACAAATACTAGAGAAACAAAAATAATATGATACACATATATATTTCTAATTTATACATCTTATCAATATTTGTTATCTTTTTTTATCTCTCTTATTCTATCATATCATAAATCTTATCATATTTATATATTAAATTTTTTTTCTTCTTTTCACTATATATGTAATATTACCTAAGGTGTTCATATATCATTTTTAAAAAAAAAAAAACATAGCTATCACAGAAACGTAAGTGAGTTTATTTCTAAAGTGAAAGTGGACTGTGGTCGAAGTTGATCATGGTAAGCATCTAAGTGAGAAATAATTGGTAGATTTGCCCAAATGTCACGTCCATACGAAGGTATTAGTACGACAAGCATTAATGCATTACTTGCACCATACCCATATATGGAGGTGCCTACGACTAAAAATTAGATATAAGACTTCTAGTACAAACCAAAGGACAGCGCAGCTAGGTGGTGTCTACTCGTAGTCTCATCAAATTTCTTGAGCTAATCTAGAGAAATGATAGATATACAAAATTCGTCACGCATAACAATCCTAACAAAAACCAAGGCTCAAGTGGCTGAGTTTAACTCTGGCGTAGGTTCAAACATAAGGCGTATCTTTGTTGCACCACTCGTTACAAGTTTGGGCCGATAAAGGTTTTGCAGGGATATTTTGACGCTTAAGTTAACGAAGGATCAACTCACTCAACAATCATATAATGTTTTAGTGGAAAACTAGTATATTAGTAAGATAGTCAAACTTGTACTATTGTCCTTATTTATAGTGTTTATCTTTTGAACTTGGACTTAGGTCTTAGGGTTTTGACTTACCCTTTTAGGATAGTATAGGTTTTTCACCTGGGGTTAATATTTCAAGTCACACCCAAGCTGGACTAGTTCTGCCTATTTGGCACTTGGCGGAGTCGTCCATTCATCTGGATTGGAGGTAGGTTTGGCCCCTACCTTAGCACCTTAGGGAGTTTCCGATATACATGGCGCCCACTGTGGGGTGTCAAAATGTTTCTTCACGAATGAATCAAAGTTCTTGAATATTCTCCAAAATCTCAACCCCAATGTATCTCTGTAGCACCATCGATTACAAGTCCAAGCTAATATAGGCGGTACCTGAAGAGACATTCTGGCACTCAAGTCAATAAAGGGTCAACTTGGCCACTAGTCATACAATGTGTCAGTGGAAAAATAATATATCAATAAGATGGTCAAACACAAACTATTATCTTTATTTATAATACTCACCTCTTAGACTTGAATTTAGATCACCAGGGTTTTGACTTACCTTACAAGGGTAATATAAGTTTTTTACCTAGGTCAAACTTTCAAACCACATTTAAATTATACTGATTCTGTCTGTTCGGCACCTAATCGGGTCATACATTTATCTGAATAGGAGGTAGGTTCAGTCCCATCCTTTGACACCGTTTGTATAGTTTGGTTTGCTTCAATAATCAATATCAATCAATATGTAACACATATAATATTATAAAAGTCATTGGTCTCTTAACAAAACAAAGACCGAATGACTTTTATAATATTATTGATATGTTGAAAAACAAATAAAACTATTTCAAGTAATTAAAATTTAAAAGTGAGTAATGTGTGCGAAGATTATAAATTTCTCATATTTGTATTTGAATTTTACATATAAAAAATCATTTCAAAGAGTAAAACTAGTAAAATCTGGCACACATATTAGATCAAATAAATTTGAAAACTAAAATAATTACACTTTTCTACTGTCGTTTGATGGGTTTTTTTCTTTTACAAAAATTGATAATTACGAAATATTCATATTTTAGTATTTATTATGAATATATTTGTAATTATTTTTGCTTTAAAATCTTGAAATTGTCTCCTATTTATTTAAAAACTTATTTCATTTAGGATTAAGAATTGACTCTTACATAATACAACGTAATTGTTTTTAGAAGAATTCTCATTCACGAACAAATTGAATGATAGGAAGTATTTAATTGTTTTTGTTCAAGTGAACACCTAATGAGATTGAAAGACACTACACATGGTTGCTTAAGCAAATTAATTGAAATTTTAACTTTTTTTTAAGCTTAATTGTAAGCATTCAAGTGAGCAATTATATATATAAAAGTTTAATTGATATATACTGTCAGTGTAAATTTTTACATTGACATTCAATCACAACCCCCTTTTATTCATGATAAATCTGTTGACTTTACTGATTTTTATTCTCTCTCTCAACTTTCCCGATAAATTCTAACCTTCCTTTCTATGGAGTTTGATGTAATCCACAAACATTTCATGTAATGAGTTTTTTTTTTTTTTAATTTCAGGAATTTTATTATTCTTTTAAATTTTTATTATTTGTTTTGAAATTAACAACCTTCCATAAGTAGTTAATTTAATTCTGGTGGATCAGAATACATTGTCAAATTTAAAACTATTGGAAACAATTGATTGGTTGTATGACTAAAACAAAGATGTAATTCCTTGACTATCTAAATTACTATATGTTACGTGGGATAATAGCAAAAATGTCTCACGACAATTACCTAAAAACCGTGGGACTTGCAAACGTGCATGCACTCGCACAATTTATACTGGCCTAGTGATAAAGGAATGATAATACAATTGCTGATGGATAATTTAGTTGACTCGACAAACCAACTATTTCTCAATTCAGCATACAAACTATCGATTTAGAGATGGGTTCCTATGTCAAACTCGCAACTTGTAGTTCTGATGAATTTTGTTAACGTTTTACAGTATTGTGGTGCTATATACCGAAACCTAATTTTACACACACATATCATTATATTATAAAAATTAATTTTTTAATTAATACTGTTATTTTATTTTTAAAACTAAACAAAATCTACCCTAATGTAAAAGTGCATTTTGTATATATTTTTTATAGGTCCTGGAGAACTAGTCTCATCACTACAAAGATGATTGATGTCTAAATTTTAGAGCTTTTTGTTAAATATTTAGAAGGCCTAAATGCAATTTACTCCCTCTCTTTTTTAAAATTCACAATTTTTGTTCTTCTTTTTTAAAAATAGAGATGTTCCTTTGTTTTTTAAATTTATAATTACGGTTTCATTATTTTAAAATAGAGATATTTAGTTGCTCAATTTTATAAAATTAATTATTTAGATCTTTTTTTTTTAAATTAAGAGGAATTACCACTGTTTTAAAACTGGAGCCAACTGGTTGGTTCAACCGAAAAATTGGTGAACTTATTTAGTCAATGCTAAAAATCAGTCAGCAAAAAATCGGTATGAGAACCCATCATGGACCAGTGAAAATCGATGGATCAACTGGTTTGATCGGTTCATAAAATTTTTAGATTTTGCTAGATGTACCCCTCATTTTTTTATATCCATCCATTTTTTAATTTAAAAATTAATGAAAATGTGGGTTAACTTAACAATATGAAAGTGAATTTAGTACAATTACTATTTTTTTACAATAACCTCCTTAATATTTTCTTTTATAATCTTAAATTATTATAATATATTATTAATAAAAAATAATATTTTATTAAGGTTAGTTCAACCACCAGTTCAATAATAGTTGAACCAATGAAATATAGATTAGTACTTTTCCTAGTTCGATAAGCGGTCTGATTTTAAAAACATAGAAAATTATCATTAAAAAATTAACTGACTCATATTTAGTGACATAATGTTAATTAATTTGACAATAATCAACGGCTTTAATTTGATAAAATAATCAAAATTATAGATTATACAAAATTGAGAATCAAATCTCTCTATTTTAAAATAAGAAGACAAAAATTGCAAATTTTACAAAATTGAAACTAAATATCTATTTTAAAATAGACAACCAAAATTATGGATTTAAAAAAATAAGTGAACGAAAATTGCATTTAAACTTATTTAGAGCATAAACTTTAACGCTTATGTTGGATTATTTTTGTAATTTTTATTTATAATTTAATTTTGGATAAATTATTATGTTTACTGTTTTTAAACTCATGCTTTGATTTTCTTTATATATATTTGTTTGTTTGTAATTATATTGAACTATTAGTTCTACACATAAGTAAAGTATGAGTTATGAATACAATATTGGGTATATAGGTGTCCAAGAGGAGGTACGAAAATATTGAATTAAATTTATTATAACAATAAAAATTATAAATAACATAAGATTTATCTAATAACAAAGTTCACATGTGAAGAAAAATAAAAAGACAAATATTATAAACTCAAATATCTTCACTAATAAAACTAACACATTAATATTAAACCCTAAACCATATTAACTAATAAGTTGACATGTGATCTTCAAAGTTAACATATCATACATAAATTTTTTATTGTTAAAATAGGAGGTATAAGATCTTGATTTAAAATTAATAGGGACACAATATGCAGATTTCATGACTAAAAATGTCATTAAGCCTATACTTTATTATGATTTATTAAAATTACCAAATTTGAAAAAATATCATTAAATAACCGGTAAAATCTAAAAATTATATAAGACCAAATCAACCATGTTCCTTTCATTAATTAGTTTTAGATTACAAAATCTCTACTTAATAGAGAGGATATAATGATAAATAATGAAAAGAGAGGAAGTGAAGTATTAATAACAATGATAGTTTTGAAAGAAAATACAAATTTAAGTCATTTTTTTGTTCGGTGTGCACTGTATGCGTGTGATTTGATATTTGGGGGGAAGGTTTCAATCCTAAATTCACAAAAGGCAGATCTTTAAGGACCATTAGTAATTGTTTCTAAGTAGGGTTACATAATTATATTTGACTTTGAAAGTATTTCCACTGACCTCAAACAGGATTAAGGCTTTAGGTGGCATAATGTCGACACTAAATGCTCATCTTCTTGCGTAAACATTTTTAAAAAAGTATCCTCAAACCTGCTGTTACGAATTTATGGGATTCGCATAGTAATTAAGCAAATATACAAAATGCTATAAAAAAGTGTTAGCATATTATTGTATAAAACCCTTACTCTTTTTCTTTATAATTCATTTTCATAAAATTTAATTATTAAAATTAGTCGTAGATTTCAAAAAAATAAAAATAAGTTTATATATATATATATATATATATATATATATATATATATATATATATATATATACATATATATATATATATATATATATATATTTAGCACATTACAATTACTTAATACTCAAGTAACTCTTAAATAAAGATTAAAAATAATCGATATTAAAGAATAAAATACTTCAAATTCAAATTAAATCATATAAAATCATTAGAAATTTTATTTATGAAATATTATTTATTATTAGTGTCAAGGGATTTAGCTCAGTTGGTTGAGTAGGATGCGTAAATTGTTGTAAACTCCCTGACACTATCTTCAACTCCTATTAGGAGATCAACAAAAAAAAATATTTAGTTAAAATATCTAAATTATAATATATATTGTTTCTATCGTGACCATCTCTATATTGTGATACTACCATGTTACTACTACCAATGTCATTGTTCGCAACTCCTTATCATCACTATCACCATTATTATTAATGTTATTGCGACTATTTGTGTTATCGTTAATGGCATCCCCATAATCGTTATGCTGAAGGTGGCGACAACATAGATCATCACAATGACATTAATAATAATATTAGTGGTAGTTATGATAAAGGTGATCATAGTTATTAAAATTGTGAATTGACTTGTAAAATTGTATGAATTTACGAGTTTAAAAACCCTACAAGTTAAATAGTATAGGAAGGTAGTAATTGTAAAATTGTAAAGCCCTACAAGTTAAATTGCATAGGAAGGTAGTAATTAAATTCAGAGTAGACTCGGAAGATGATTAGAGCAAACTCAATAGAATCGATAGTAATGTTAGAGTAAATTCGTGAGTCGACGTGTGAGCAAATTTCTTAGGTGATGTTTTTTTGTGCTGACTCTAATTTTGAATGTTTTGTATATAATTTGTTTTTATATTTGAAAAGAGTTTTTAAATTTGAGTGTTCCAACTCTAATTTGTATTTATTTGGAGTAATTTGGACTTATTATGTGGATTTTAACTTATTATGTATTGAAAATTTCCAATTTTTATATTATTTATAGGTATATTTATAATGAAATAAACTCTTACAATTTTACAAGTTGAGTTTACAAATCAAGTTTACAACACTCTTAAAAGTTTACATAACTCTTAATTTTTACAATATTAAAGGTGATAACAGTTGTAGAAACAATAATCATGATAGAGATATTGTGTTAAAGATAGCGGTAATGATAATAATTTAAATAATTTAAGATGTGATAATAAAATATTTTATAGATTTAATTTTTATATAATAAAATTTTTAAAGATTTTATGGTTAACTTGAATATTTACCAATCTATTATGTATTAATATTAATCTGAAGATTAATAAAGTATTAAATACCTATATTATCTTGAAATAAATTATTTAAAATAATAATAATTCTTTTGTCAAATAATTTTTTGTGTCACTTGATAATGCAATTGAATCACAAATAAAGTGTGAGTAGTGTTCCTCAATAAATAAATAAATATATATATAAATTAGACAATATCAAATAAATTTTATTTTTTTTAGTACTATATGTAATGTCAAGGTTAAAAACAATTAAAATTTAAGATATTCATATGCACAATTTTATTATGGTTAAAATAATTAAAAGACTCATATTTTTATTAATTAATTGAATTTGAAATAAAATTATTAATATAATTAATTGATTTCTGTTGAAAATTAATTTTTGATAAACTTATTTTTAAGAATTCTTCCTTATTAATTATTTTTATTAAAATATAATATTTTTTAATTAATTTTATATTTGAAATTTTAATTTGATCTCTTTAGATGTAAATTAGGAGAGTTTTTGAAAATTATTTATCGAAAAAAAAACTCTATATTAATTAAAAGTGTTATTTGATGACAAAATCTAGTCTAAGACCTTTAAGTGAATTAGCTATATATCAAGAGTTTCTTCTTCTCGAAATAAATAAATAAACTATTAATTAATAATAAAATATTTTATTTTTTTGAAAAAACTGATATCAAGAGTATAATATCTTTTATATTTTTAAAAAATTCTCAATATATTAAATATAAAATGTGGATCAAAATGTCAAATAACAAACTCGGGAACCCTTGTAAATTTTCGTCGGAGTTATTGCATGTTCTTCTCGACACTAATTATGAAACTATGAATCCATTTCTCATTATCATGTTGTGTGAATTACTCTATTTTTTGGTGGTTTAAATTTTCTTTCAGTACAGATCATAAACAATCACTTTTTTTAATTCTTCACACCCATTATTGTGTTAAATCTTTTGTTTTTAAAATAATCACTGATTTTTGGATTTGCTTTTGTTTTAGATTTGGATCATGAATTCATCTTCTTCTTGTCATAATTTTCTTTGGATGGAGATTTTACTTTTTGTCAAGTTGTTACATGATCATTTGCTGCAATACATATGTTCCTTTGAAAGTTTCCAATTAAGTGATACAAATAAACTGTCGCATATTTTGATTAATTTTTGTACGAGATAATATATTTGATCAGTATTAGAAAAGGTTGACTTTTGAGTAAATTTTTTTATAAGCCAAAATTGCATTAATCAGAACAGAAAAGCACAAGAAATGCCTTATGAAAAATTACAAAATACCTAAAGATTCGAGAAGTCTTAAGAAAAAAATAAAAACAATATCATAAGTCATTAATACAAATCTAGCATTCATAAGTTATTCTGCAAAGAAATGAGTAGTAAGCTTAATTAGCAACTCGACATCATTCCCATACAGAGAATTGTATTGCTTCTATAATACCCTGCAATGAGATTTCCTTCATTTGAAAGTTCGTTAGCCTTTTAGATTTGTTAGATGTCTACTAACCAAACCAAAGTCCAAGTTCTTTGATGATTGCAATTGTCATATATCAATCCCATAAACTGGTGGAAGTGAGATGTGAGGTGGTTGAAAGCACTGTAGTAAAGTTCCACCAGCCACCTAATCGAGACCACACCTTGTAGGATATGTTGCATGAAAAGAAAAAGTGAGTCTCTATTTCCTCTGACCCACCACAAAAGATGCAAATATCCTCCTCCTCTGGTAAGATTTGATGTTTCAATAAGTTGTTTCTTGTTGGTAGTCTGTCTACTTCAAGTTGACATACCAAGAGTTGCATTTTTTAAGGTATTCCCTTACCCACACACCCACACGTGCTTGAAGAACTAATTGGCTTCTTCCCCAGATCAAAGGACAAAAACATGTATGTCGAAGAATCAGAGTACACGCATGATTGCTCTAAGGTCTACTCCCACACATGTGGTACCCCTAATGACACATTAATCACCTTCGTTTTTTCTAGTAGCCCCACTAACAACTCTTCCTCCCACATAACTAATCGTCTTCACCAGGACTAATTCTAGCCTAACTCTCCCAATTGTTTCTTTGCAAAAGAGACATTCTTATCTAACATTATCCCATATAACCTAGGGAACTCTTCCCAAAGACTATTGTGTCACCAACCCATCTATCATCCCAAAACATGACATCCTTTCCTATGCCAATTCTAAGACGCATATTCAAAGACCATCAATCTCTCTCATTCCCGAAACTCTTAATGGAATTTAGATCTGACAACCAGTTAGAACAAAATTTTGGATCCCAACTCCCGTCTATACACCTATACTTAGCTTTCAATGTCCTAGCCCACAAACTTTCACCTTTCACCCTCGAACGCTACTTCCATTTTCCTAAGAGTGCTAAGTTATTTATTCTCACATCTAGTAGGCCCAAAGCCCCTTCCTCCTTTGTCTTACACATTCGTGCCCAAGACATCCAATTGATTTTCCTATTTCCTTCCCTTGTCCCTTCACAAATTTTTTTTAATAAAGAATGAAGTTAAGAGATTATACCTTTTTTAGCCTTGAAAAAGGCAAGAAAGTAGGTTGGAAGCGTATACAAGACAACTTTTATAAGTATCACACAACCAACCATAGACACATACCTATTTTCCCAATGTAACAATCTCCTCCTCACTACATCAACCATGGGCTTCCACATTAGCAATTTCTTAGGGACTCCACCAATGGGTAGACCAAGATAGATAAACAGTAAACTCCCTAGTTTATAATTCAGAAAAAGTGTCGCTCTCTCTAACCAAGTCAGTTGCACATTCACACCCATTAGCTAACTTTTATGAAAATTTACATTGAGCTCAGAAATTAGCTCAAAGTTATGTAATATCTCTTTGATAGCCTCCACAGACTTCTATTCCCTCTTTGCAAGGAGCAGCGTGTCATCTGCAAACTGAATGTGAAAAATGCACAATTCTCTTTTCCTGACATCACCTGACTTAGTCCTTCTGTCACCAAAATAAATAAGAACGAAGATAGGAGATCCCCTTGTCTAAGTTCTCTCCCAACATCAAACTCCTCTGTGGGATTTTCATTTACAAGCATTGAGAGTCTTGCTAGGTGCGATCAAACCCCATCCTATCCATAATTTTAATTTTAATATTAATAATGGATATTAATATTTAATCACATTACTTGTTTTAAAAATATTTAACGTGTTTTATTATCTTACCATTTTTTTATTTTGATTAATATTTAAAAGGCCAAATTATAATTCGTGCATCAATTTTTGTGATTGCTAACATTTTGACCCTATTTTTAATTACTCGCATTTTTCTCTTTATTTTATAATTTGGTGACATTTGAATTATCCATTAGATGATAATCATTAACTATCAACTATTAATGTTGACTTTTCATGTTATTTAATTAAATAGTGTCTTAAATAAATGACATGTTTGGAATGGTTTTAGTTAATTCAAAGTTTAAAACAAAAAACCATGCTAAATTAGATTTGTAGAACCCTTTAATTCCAAAATTAGGTGTCAAGGGGTAAGAGATAACCCAATTCGATCCTCATCGTTGTGTTCATCCATAGTTTGGTTGTGTTATTCATCTTCATTGTCTTCGTCTTCATTGTCCTTGGCTTCATCTTCATCTTTGGCTTCTCTCGTATTTGAATTGTTTGTGTTTACCTAATCCTTCTAATAAACTATATTTGACGTATATCACGTAATGCTAATCACACATGAAAGTCAAAGTTAATAAATTAATAGTCAACAAAAATAATTTAACAGATGATTCAAATGTCATTAAATGACAAAATGTGAGGGAGTCAAAATGTCAGCAATTGAATAAATTGAGAAAAAATGAATTATAATTTAGCCTATTCAAAAAAGTTTTATTTTCTTTTTTGAGTAAATATTGATTTTAATATAATCATTTTAATTGTTTTTTTGGTTTTAATAATGATTAATAATTGTGTTTATTAGTCATTTTAAATATATTAATTACCCATTTTAATGGATATTAATAATTGATATGATTACTTATTTTACAAATATTTGAATGGATAGCTACGAAAGGTTTCTTTTATATTCTAAAAGATTTGGAAGATATATTTTCTTTTTATAGATAAATGTTAGTCGTTATTTATGACATATTTATATATGTGAAAAAAAAAATCCCACTTTCATTTTTAGTCTTTAATATAGTATTTGATTTGAGAAAATATTTTTTTTTTTATTTTCAAGTTTTTAACATTCAGAAAATATGTTTGATTTTATTTAATATTTTCTATTTTTAAAAAATAATATTGTTAAATTTAATCAATTTTAGATAAAATATTATAAATTATTTATATATACTTTAAAATGTATTTATATATTTTTTTATATAATTACAATATTAATATTAAGTTTTCACATAATCTTAATTTTTAAAAACACTAAAAATAATTTTTCTATAATATTTTTTAAATTATAATCAAATATTTTTTTTTGTTTTAATAGAAAGACATAAGAAACATCATTACCTAAACTTCTCATTTTCGAAATTTGGTTAGAATTTTAAACTGAAAGACAAATAGAGTCAAAGACTTTAAAAGGTTTTAGATATGGGTAGTGGTAGCTTCCAATTTTTTCAAAGAGTTATATTTATTGATTACAAAGTTAAAATTATGTTCAGTTCCCAAAATTCTATTTATTGAATTTTAAATAAGTCTCTCAGAGTTAAATTAAATAGTTTTGTTAAAATATTTATTTATCAACTAATATATATAATTAAAAAGTTTAATTAAAGATTAAGTTTAAATTCTAAAAACTTATAAAATAATAAGTAATTGTGTATATTTCTTTAAAGACTTGTTAAAACAACTAAAAATGAATTAATTAATTTAAATTGATTTAATGTGATTTCAACTTGTAAAAGTATATATCAAACTGAACTGTTTGAAAATTAAAAAAAAATCAAACCATTCAAATGAAATAAGTTATTTTTATAGCTTTTAGTTTTTTCAATTTCAATTATGTTTTGAACACTGCTAATTAGAGTGGTGAAAGAGCATCACCCGGCAAGGTATTAATTGAAAGATTCAAAACCAAGAGCATTATCTACATAATCTACATACTTAAACTTTCCCGTTAAACAAACCTTACAATTTTTTTTTTTCCTTTTTTCCTTAATTTAACCCTTTACTCCCACCTCTCCCACGTCGTAACAGGTAATCAATCATGTTGTGTCATCGTCGCCACTATCCATAACTCCATGCCCCACCATCACACCTACCTCATTGTTCATGCACTATCATACTTTTTCTTTTCTATAATTTTGCAGATAATTCTATCATCTCCAGTCGTGAATGTAAAGTACACAACTTTCCTTATCTTTTATTTTTTATATAAATTTTTTATTTGATTCAAATAAAAATATTAAAATAATGTTTTAAAAGACTTCTTGTAATTTAAATTAAAAATAAAAAAGGAAGTTGTATTTTAAAACCCTTTTGCTTTAGAAGTCATGTTTTAAAATACAACACACTCGTATCCATATTTTTCTAAAATTTATCTATTTATGTAATTAAAAAATTAAGCCTTTTGAGATAAAAAAATTTTCTATTTTTTGTTTAATTTTTGTTATACAAAATATTATCTATTAAATAACTTTTATTATTAATGTATAATTATTATAGATAATAAATTCTATCGTTAATGTATAATTATTAAAAAATTATATTTTTAAAGCAATGTAGAATATTAAAATAAGTTGAAATGATCTTAAACATTACTCAAACTTGTTCTTCAAATATACTTGATGATCGAAGAATTAGACTTATCCCGAAACCTTGAACGCAGTCCAAATCATTTAATGCGATAGTCCTTAATTTTATTTTTTCCCCCTTTTATGAGGGAAATAAAATCAACTTAAATATTTCAATTAGATTAAAGGTCATGTAAAAATTTATACTGCAATTTTATCACAATTCATTACGTATATGATTTTTAAAACATTTTATTGACAAAATCATCTAACTTACCATAAGTCTAAATAGATTGTGGTAATATTTTACACTAGCAGACCCTTTTATCATTAAAATGTGTTTTGATAAAAGTTACACTTAACGTAATTGACTTTTATATCAACAAAACAAAATACTTAGTATATATATGTTTAATTTAATGTTAGGACACTCCAAAACAACCATTAAATCAAAAGATACGAATTTCTATTTCTAATTCTCACAAAATGTGCATGAAAAAATATTTGCCCATTCACCAAACAAGCCCATACTTCTTAGTTAAGTGCACTTGAATATGTTTATTTGTGCTTGAGAAACTCCATGCAGTAAACATACATAATTTTTATTTTTATTTTTTTAAAGGGAAACCACACATAATATATTGGGTTGAATCTTCTATCTCAGGTAGATTATATACTATCTAACATACTATGTGTCATGGCAGTAGGATATGGTGGCTCCATGACGGCCATGTGGCGGAGATGAGGAATGTGTGAAGGAATGAAGCATGCAGACGAAGTACGTTGGCTGAAGGGGACAAATTGCAGTTGCAGAGGTTGAGGTAGTCAGTACATAATAGGTAAGGTTTGGGTGCAATGACAGTAGCAGAGGACGACTTAGGGTGGCGAGAGGTCCGGGAAAGGAGGAAAGGAAGGTATGATAGTAGTCATGGAAGCGAGCAGAGAAGGAGGCAAGTTAAAAATGATGCCACGAAAACAGGCATGGGAGGAACAACTTCGTTCTTCTTCACACATTTTCCTGAAAATTATAAGGCGAGAGAGATGTGGGAGATTTTCAGGAGATATGAGGATGTTCAGGAGGTGTACATACCCACTAAAATGGACAAAAATGGGAGGAGGTTCGGGTTTGTAAGGTTTATAGATGTAAAGGACGCTCATCTATTAGGGATTAAGCTGGACAATATTTTCATTGGTAGCCAGAAGATATGGGTAAACAGGCCCAGATTTGAACAAAGACTGATTAAAAACATCAACAGGATGTAAGGGAGCGAAAGGGGCCTATTAAGCTAAACCAGGTGCAGACATATTCTTCGAAAACGAGGACAGGAGAACAGAATCGAAGCACAACACAGTCTTATGCAAAGGTTGTCGGATCCTCGGTGGTAAGGCATAGTCACGATAACGGACGGTTGAACCAGGTTTCCCAACAGAACAAAGGGGTATCGAGAGGGGAACATACAAAGCCGACCCTGATTTTTAAAGCAGAGGCACAGACAGTAAGGAGGTTGCAAGAAGCTTTTGTTGGCGAAGTGATATGTAAAGGAACAGCCTTTAGGACACAACAATTCCTGGCTGAGCAGGGTATCTATGATGTAAAAGCTACCCCAATGGGTGGGAATAAGGGAGTCGCGAACCTTGCAACAGGCGGTAGAAGGTAGTCATGAATGGGTACATAGATGGTTCCATTTGATAACCAGGTGAGAGCCGGGAAGTGTAGATATGGAGAAAAGGGTATGGGTGAGGTGTTATGGTATTCCGCTGCATGTATGGGGGGAAAATTTCTTTCAGACTCTGATGGCACCATACGGTGAGCTGGTGCGAGTAGGAGAGGGGACAGCCAGAAAGGAGAGGTTCGATGTGGCAAGACTACTCATCTCACGAAAGGCTTTCGAACCAGTACAGGAGGTGGTGAAAGTCGCCATGGATGATCGACTTTTTCACGTCAAGGTGATGGAGGAAGGAGATGAAGGGAACAACGTGTTGTACCAAGGGCAGTACTTAGGGTCTGGCTCGGAGATGAGCTCGTGTCAAGGTGAGGGGGAGTTTGATGAATCCTTTGTTGCCGAGAATCGACTGGCGGTGCTGAAGGAGGAACTCTTTGGTGGGAGGTGGAAGGCGGCCCCGGAGGAGGAGCTCGGAAGGCAAGACGACGGAGTCTATGATGGTGATGCAACATGTGTCAGACTAGGTGCAGCCGACCTCGACGCTGGCACGAACGGGAACGGAGCTAGGCCGGAAATGGTAAGCTATGAACGCCAGAAAATGGGGGTCAGGAAATCAGAGACTGCATGCCGCAGGTCAGGACTGAAAAGGTGATTTTGGCTGCTGAAAAGGGAGGGACCGGCGGAGGTCGAGGCACGTTACCTGGTTTAAGCTTCTGCAACACGGCTCCTTTGCTGCGAAGCAATAATGACGCCTGCAGCTGCTTTTCATCCGCAAGTCCTGGCCAGACACGTGTAGCACTAAACGTTCATGAGGAAGTCTTGCACGACAACTGTTCAGGGAAGTTTCTGGATGTGGGCCCTCGCGCACATGCTCTCCAACGGATGTGCGGTTCTGCTTGTGGATCGGGCCTCATGCACACGTCCCCTAGAAGCCCAATGAAGGTCGATCGATGGCTACGGAACAACGGCCCAACGTGTGGAATTAAATCAGGCCGAAATTATGGACCTCACTCTCAACAATTTGCAGATAATATCGATTACACTAATGGCTTGGGTGTGGACGTGGCTAACGGAATGGCTATGGTGGAGGGTCAAAATCGAACGTTCAATTTACAGGATCTCCAATCTGACTCAAGAGCCGAAGATGATGTGGCTACCAAAGTGCCAATACAATTCCATTATAGAGAACCGGGTGATTCCAACACCAGTTCAAGCGCCACAAAGATTTATAACTGTAAACAATGGGAGTGTGTGGGTGCAGAAGACATGTCCTGGGGAGGGCAGGGGAAGAGGAGAATGGTGAACACCTGGAGACAGATTCGAAGGCATAGTGTCGATAGAAGTGATCTACAAAGGATTTACCACAGTGGAGGAATGGAGCAAGTAAGTCAAAACAAAGACGAAGGAGGCAATGATATGGGGAAAATATGGTTAGCAATGAAGGAAATCGGAGTAACTGGGAAGCAAGCAGAGGAGGTGTATCTAGCAGAGCTTGCAAGAATGGAAAAAAGAGACAAAGGGGAAAAGGAAGATGTGGGGAGAAGGAACCAAGTGCAATTGAAATGAAGATTTTATCACTGAATGTTAGGGGGTTGAGGGAAAGGGTGAAAATGAGGCGCATTAAGAGGATGATTGTGGGAGACAAGATTGATATATGTCTATTTCAGGAAACAAAATGCATGAACTTGCAGGAGTGGGAAATAAAAGAGGTCTGGGGAAGTGAGGAATGTGAATGGAGAGTACTTCCATCAACGGGATTGAGTGGGGGTTGTGTGACAGTATGGAGGAAAGGTTTAATGGAGGTGGTGTGACAAATACAAGGGCAAGGTTTTATTGGAGTTCCTTTTAGAGGAGCTAACCTAGATGAGGTTAACTGTGTCGTCAATGTATACGCCTCGTGTACGCTGAAGGGCAAGAGAAAGGTCTGGAATGATTTAATGATGACTAGGAGGGGAGTCCCACACGTAAGATGGGTAGTTGGTGGCGATTTTAATGCGGTGACAGGCAGGAGTGAAGTCATAGGAAGATCAGCCTACCATTCAAGGAGGGAGATGAAGGATTTCAACTTCTTTATACATCAGATGGGGCTAGTGGACATTCCAGTTATTGGCAAAGGAGTTACATGGATCTCACCAGATGGACAGTCAGCCAGTAGATTGGACAGGTTTCTATTCTCACTGACATTGATGGAGGAGTGGGGAATTAGTGCACAGAGGGTAGGCACTAGGGAGTTTTCTGACCACTTTTGGATAGTTACAAGAGACAATAAGCGGAATTGGGGACCAAAACCATTCAAGTTTTTTTACTATTGGATGGAAGAGGAGTCCTTTGGAGAGTTGATAAAAGCAAGGTGGAATTCAACTCAAGTTTCAGGGTGGAATATGTACCAGTTGGCAAGGAAGCTAAAGACTATTAAAGGGGAGATAAAAAAGTGGTCTGAAGAAGTGTGGAAAAAGGCTAATAATTTTTTAGTAGAGAAGGTTCAGGAGATGGAAGTGGTTAATCAACAGTTAGTGGAAGGGGTCCAGGTGAATGTTAGACTAAGGCAGGATCTCATGTCCGCATATTGGGGCAGGGCTAGGGTGATGGAGCATGCACTGCTACAGAAGTCTAGGGTACGATGGGCTATAAATGGTGATAATAATTCCAAGTACTTCCATAATTGTTTTAAGGCGAGATGTCATGCAAACTCCATTGTGGCAGTTCAGTCAGAGATGGGATGGCTGGAGAGTGTGTCTGATATTAGAGCAAAAATATTAGATCATTTTTCAAGAAACTTCCACGAAATATGGATGGATAGACCTACACTGGATGGAGTTCCCTTTTCTCAATTATCAGAACAGCAGTAACAGTTTCTGGAGGAGCCTTTCTTAGAAGAAGAGATCAAGGCGGCAGTGTGGGCTTGTGAAGTAGGGAAAAGCCCAGGACCTGATGGTTTTGGAATGAATTTCTACAAATTCTACTGGGAAGTAATTGGGCCAGATGTGGTGAAGGCAGTACAGGAGTTTTATGAGTCTGGTATACTACCGAGAGGGGTAAGTTCTTCTTTTATTACTCTCATTCCAAAGGTGGCCAGACCGTCAGGGTTAAGTCAATATAGGCCCATCTCCTTAATATCAAGTGTGCATAAGATTATTTCGAAATTACTGTCTTTGAGGCTGAAACAAGTGTTAAACGGGTTGATATCGCCCTCTCAGACGACTTTTTTGTCTGGAAGATCAATTCTGGATGGAGTAGTAGTGGCAAATGAGCTTCTGGATTAGGAAAAACGAAGGCAAAGTCCCTGTTTTTTGTTCAAGGTCGATTTTGAGAAGGCCTACGACTCAGTAAACTGGAACTTTTTAGATTACATGATGGTCAGGATGGGGTTTGGATGGAGATGGAGGCGGTGGATGAATGCGATAGTTAGGAACAGTTATGTCTCGATTCTAGTAAATGGGTGTCTGACACCAGAGTTTCAGCCAGGGAGAGGGTTGAAGCAGGGAAATCCGCTATCTCCTTTTTTGTTTCTGTTGGTGGCAGAGGCACTAGCACGATTGTACAGATCAACCATTCACAAAGGTTTGCATAAAGAAATAAAGGTGGCAGAGGGTGTGAGGTATTCACTGTTACAGTATGCAGATGATGTCATTATGATGGGTGAAGCGGATCTGCAAATCGTGTGGTATTTGAAGTGATGCTGAGGGGTTTTCAAATGGCGTCAGGTTTAAAGGTAAATTTTAGCAAGAGTAGCTTTTATAGCTTCAATGTGTCAGAATCCTTTACACTTGCTGCTAGTACCATTCTAAATTGCAATGTTGGCACACTACCGCTCAAGTTCTTAGGAGTACCAGTGGGAGTCAACCCTAAGAAGGAACAAGCTTGGAAGCCAGTTATTGATCAATTTAAGAAGCGGTTGTCAGGATGGAAGACAAGTAATATGTCTTTCGTTGGGAGATTGGTTTTACTGAATTCTGTGCTAGCGTCTATTCCATTGTATTTTTTCTCCTTTTATAAGGCACCCAGGACAGTGCTGAAGTATCTGAAGCGGTTGCAGAGGACATTCTTGTAGGGAGACACTGAGAGTCAGTCAAAAATTGCATGGTTGAGTTGGGAAAAATTTTGTAGACCAAAAGATGAAGGAGGGTTAGGGGTGAAGTGTTTGGAGAAATTTAATCTGAGTTTGTTGGCAAAGTGGAGATGGAGAATATTATCAGATGATACGGCTATATGGGATCCACTTTTGAGAAGCAGGTACGAGGAGGTACATAGATATATGGAGAGGCCGACATCCTTTACCCACACCTCCCAGCGTTAATACCACAATGGTTTCAAACTAGAATAAACAGGAAAGTGAGGTCTGGAATGGGCACTCTATTCTGGGAGCAGAGGTGGATTGGAGATATGGCATTCAGTGTAATTTTCCCGAGATTGTACGCCTTAGCAGAGGATAAGTTTATTACTATTAGCGACAAATGCGATACATGAGCTCCACTATCACTATGGAAGTGGGTCTGGCGGAGGGAGTTGTTTGTATGGGAGGAGCATCGGTTGCATGCTTTACAGGAGGCCTTAAGAGAAGTGGTATTGGTAGACCGGAGTCCAGACGAGTAGGGGTGGATTTCAGCTTCCGAGGGGGGATACTCGGTGGCCGAAGGGTATAAGGTATTGAATGAAGGAGTATCAGACTTAGGAATGAATTTTGTGGAACCCAGGATTTGCGCCAATTGTGGAAGGAAAAGTTACCATCTAAGGTACTGTTGTTCTCCTGAAAATTGTTAAGGGGCAAACTTCCCACTGTTGATAACCTGCTAAGCAGAGGAATTCATACTCCAGAGCTCAATCCCCTTTGTGTGTTTTGTAATAGTGGGTCAGAATCCAAAAACCATCTTTTCCTACAGTGTCCAACCATCCAAAAGCTGTGGTATGAAGTTATTAGCTGGGTAGGGGTACAGACCCCACTTCCGGGAGATATTAACCAGTTGTTTCTTTTATCCTCTGGGTGGGTCGCGGGAAAGCGGAAAAAAAGGTGCAGGTATGTGTTTTGGCTTGCTATATGTTGGTGCATTTGGTTGTCCAGGAATGCTATCATTTTTCAAAGGTCTGCGATGGAATCTCTAGATATCTTAACGTCGATAAAATTTTTATCGTAGAAATGGCTGTTGTATTCTTTTGACTTTACTACTCCCTGTATATTTTCTGACTGGTGTTTTCATCCTAGACTGTGCTTAATGAATATGAAATAGACATGTAGGTTACGTGAAACACAGTTTAGAAGAACACTGCATGAATGTATATCGGTTGAAACATTTTGTTTCATCTCCACCTTTATGATATAAATCAATATACTTTTGCTTTTAAAAAAAAAAAAATACTATGTGTCATGGTTTTTTCTGGTCACATGTCTAATCTTTTGTTTCCAAAATATTATTTCATTTCAAACTTGCTTCGAACTAGAAAAATCGAATAAAATCCGACAAAATTGGTCGGTTTAATGGATTTTCAACTTGTTGATAATTAAGCCTTTTTTCTCATGCTAAAACGGAGAAATGACATGATTTTGCTTTTGTTTTAATTTTTCTCACTCTAAAACATCAAATGAGGTTTTTTTTTTACTAAAACAGTAAAACTAATGTAATTATTTGTTTTTGCTGAACACTTAAACTTAATATGTTTTATTAGATTTGTGTATTATTATATAAATTTCTTCTTAGTATGTTATCATATTAAAAAAATTTTAAAATATTATTAAATTCAATTGAAACCTTACCCTGTGAAATTTTTGTAGCCTAAAAATATGTCTTTACGAATTCAAATAAGGGTATTTTGAACTGAATGTTTGATTACACGTTTATAAGAGCATTTTTAGTGGAGCTTTTTCATGGTTTTTTCAATTCATATAACAATTGATTATTAAAAGTGTATTTATGTAGCACAACTAATTAATTGAAATTGGGATTATGTTGTTTGATGAAGTAATCATTACTTTATATTAAAATAATATATTTAAATATTAATAATTTTTTATTAAAATAATATATTTAGTATTAAAAATCATTGAACACAATTAATAAAAAAAATTAAAAAATATAAAAAAATAAAATTTTTAGCATGAAAATAAATTTGCAGTTGATTGTGTAAGGTTGACGATACATTATGAATTATTTCACATAAGTTTTTAATACATTAAATAACTTAAGAGTTTAATTGGTATACACGGTCTGACATTTAATTATGACTTTTTATTTATGTGACTTCTAAAATAATAAAAAAAAATCAACAAATTTATAATAAATACAAAATTATGATTAAATTCAGTATAAAAATCTTTACACTAATAATATATATTAATTAAACTCATATCTAAATATATTTCTTGTATTTGAAGTGCCCAAGAATTTAATCATGTCCAATTGAAAATTACAAATAGACGAGGTACAGTTAAGGTGCGATGTCTTATTTAGGATAACTCCCATGGAGATGTCATGCAAGAAGGGAGCTAAAACCAAAGAAAACATTATAATATCTATTTTTTTATTAAAAAATAGGCTAGCTGGCTGGATTGCCTAATATAGGTGGCCATATATGTAGGGTACCATTATTTAGCAGAATCAATCAAGCAACCCACCAGTAAGGCAGTGACCAACTTTTTGAATTTGATATATATAAATATTTTGGAAGGCATCATTTCACCTTTTATTCCCTCATAATTGCTTATTAATTATGTTCTTAACCCGGTTTAAATCTATGAGCTACTGTAGCTATTCAAGTCTAACAAGTCACAATTGGTTCAATTCTATTAAGTTGTGATTAATGGCAGTATAATTAAAGGGTGCATTTTATATCAAAGCACGAAAAACGTCAAATCTAACTTGTTTGTATATAAGTTTTAAAAGTATTACAATCGAGCTTGATTAATTTAATAATGTTTAAAGAACACACGCGTAATAGTCCTAGCTTCCACTTATTGACTCTTTCATTGGACGTTTCCTGCTCCAAGTCCACGAAAAGAGTGAAAAGAAAAGAAAAAACCTTGGCGCATGAGAAGAATGACTCAAATTTGAACCAACCAATTGTGTATGTAGATAGGGTCAGTGATGGGTTGGGTATGGCTCGTTGGCTTGGTGCCATCATGAACCATGATTGAGCCTCTGCTGACTGGCTTATCACAAAATGGGTCCCCCCCCTGTTTTCTTGCATGGCATTTTAGTAATTGTGTGTTGGAAAGATGTTATTGTTAATACTAAAAAAGCAAATTTCAAATGCCAATTTATGGGGTGGATGAAAAAAGACATCACAATAATACAAGATGACGTCTCTCTACTCTAGATTCACTCTACAAGTATTATGGTTATTATTATCAACCAGAAAGTGTTAAAAAATTCTCCTTGAAAATCAGTAATTTATATAAGTTTTAATTATCATTAAATTATAAAACTTTTTGTGGATGTTATCACTTGTTATTAAGTAATTATCTTTTTTAAAATTAGTATTTTTATTATATCAAAGAGTTTAAGAAAATTTTCTTATTATAAACATTTATTACTACTATTTGTAAGTGCTTTTTAATAAGATAAATATTTAAAAAATTATAAGATGGTGTGACTTTTGAGTTAAATAATAAAAAAGTAGACGTCCCATTCTCATTGAAAACGTAGTAATTGTAAAAGACTTTTTATGGGTCGGAGTTAAGTGATGTAGATAGAGTGAGAGAATCAAATATGAATAGTGTTGAAAAAAAAAAGAAAAAAAAAAAAAGAAGAAATGAAGTGAAGTGGAACCCATTGTTATTAGGTTGACGTAGGACAATGGTAAAGTATTTGAGTGATATTTTATATGATTTGATAGCCATGTATAGCTCTACTGACGGATCCGTGAACTTCCCACTACCGTTTTTGTAGTTATTTTTTTAGAGAATAAACCTTGAAAGTTGAAAGTGATACCAAAAATATTACAATCGATACATTTTTAAAAATAATTTTAATATATTAATATTTAAATTAAGCTTAATTAACTTTTCAGTCTTTAATTTTTATTTTTAGTTTCTAATAACTTTTGTTTTTACAAATAGTCCTGTAATTAAAAAAACAAATGTTGAATAATGATATCATAAAAGCACTTATGTTTGTTAAAGATGTGTCACTTTATTAAATTAGTCTTGATTCAAATATCACATGATTTTTTAATTTTCTTTAAAATAGTAGTTTAAGTATTAGTTTAATGGCGGATTTAGGCATCGAAAACTGGAATACCATATCTGAGCTCTCCTTATTAGTTTGAGTCAACATGTCAACACTAATTTGATAACAATTAGTTTAGCACGATATTACTTAACTTTTTTTGTTAGCACTAGAAATTATTTATAATATATATATATTAGGAACTAAAAACAACGTTTCAACATGGACTAGAGACAAAATACAAAAAATAATAAGAGACAAAAAAGTTAATTAAATTTATAAAAAATTTAAAAAATCACATAGAACATAGATATTTAAGCTTATACTAATTTCATCAAGTGAGAATGATAACGTGCGAAGTTATTTTCACATTATTATTTATTGATTTTTTTTAACTCCATGAATTATTAGGAAACTACAACTAAAAAGGCATTCAATAAAAACAAAAATAAAATAAAAATTTGTTAAGAAAAATTAATTAAGCCTTTAAATTATTAAGAAATTAATTGATCTGGTATTTTTTTAATAATATAAATGATAATGTCTATAATTTTAAAGAAGAAAAAATGGTTATTTATTTATTTATTTTAATCTAAAAGGAGAGGGCCCGTGTAAATGACACTGTCAAACTTCACTAATTGGTTACTGTTTTTCTAATTAAAATATTTTAAAATAAAATATTATCATATATTTTTATAATGTTTTATAAAATAATTCCATATCAAGTGGTATTTCATCAAGTGATGTTTTTGGAGTATGTGCTTCTTCACTATGTAAACTAGACTCCACAGTAATATTGGTCATTTTCATTTTGCATAGTATTTGTCAACATCATCCTCGTCCAAAACATAATTCATATATAACATCATCATAAATAAAAATTATTAGTCAGCATTGACATATTTAACTATTAGTATTTATTAATATTATAAATTTATAATTATAAAGAAGCATACTAATATCACCTAATGTTGCTTCAATTGACATATTTGCAGGATCATTGCATAAAATCTCTACTTCTTCACAAGTTAAGAATGATGATAACTTCTCCGACTTAACAAGTAACTAGAATTATCTAAGGTTTCAAATTGATTGGGTCATAATTTTGATTGCTTAATTGATTCTTAAATTCATCAAAATGTTTACATATGATGTTTACCTTAACAAATTCAACAAACCAAACACATATCATAAAGACATAAACAATAAAAAATAATTAATATGATTACCTTTGTTGCAACCTCAAGTTGTAATTAACATATACAAGATCATTGAACTTTTTATGTTCAACTCTATTCCTTTTTTAGAATGAATGTGTTCATACACACTCTAATTTCTTTTACAATAGAAGCACTACAAGATTGACTCAAAACTAGAATAGCCAACTTTTGCAAATTAAGAACATCACATCAATAATGATCTCACCATTGATCTATAATTACGTAAAATTAAATAAATCAATATATTATCATTGGTTCAACTAAAACAAACATTATCATTCAATTAAACATTAAATTTTAAAGTATCACACATTATACATCCTCATTTCATTTGATACATTATCTTGTAATTGAGGATCTTTATTTGTGTACCACCTATCAATGACATGATCCAAAAGATCATAATTCATTAACATTATGACATATTAATATATGATTAAAGTTTAAAAATGACAAATAGATCAAGTCATAAAAGTTATTAGATCAATAACATCCAAAAGGCTAAATGCTGTATTTTTATGCTTCTCAAATTCTTGAGCATTGAATCGACAAGTTGGGTTCAACCAATATCTAGCAACATGAAAATTCCTCCTAAGTTGTTAATCCTAACGCTTGTCAAAGATTTCCATGTAAGGTTGTACTTTCTTCTTATTTCCTTGAAACATCTTAATCATCTCCTCTCTAGCCTTATACATAGTTTGGTAAAGAAAACTCATGACAAGTATATCTTCACTATCATCAAGACATAATAAACAAACCAATGGCTTAGTAAGCTTCACAATATCTACACATTCTTTCTAAAGCAAAGTTCAAAATAAGATCAACAAATTTCTTTACCTTAGGGTCTTTGACATAAATTAAGCTATCCAATCCTTGATCTCACCATGCTTCTCAATGCATCCTTTTGAGCTAAGATGCTTTGCAAGAAAATGAAATTAGTAGCAAATCAAATTAGAGTTGGACGAAGTATGTCTCTTCCACTTGTATGTTGTCTCATCAAGAATAGTGCATAACAGTGATTATAGACATTTTTGGTTATTTTTTAAGCATGTGACACAAAATTACTAAGCTCCTCTAATTTTCTAACATCTTGCAATATCAAATTAATACAGTGAGCAACACATGGAGACCAATATATATTGGGAAACTCTTGCTCTAATAAGCTACCAGTTGCAACATAATTTGCAACATTATATGTGACCATGTGGACAATATGCTTTGGTCCAACAAATAACACCACTTCATTTAAAAATCTTACACAACATTTCAGCAATTTTAGAAGCATGAGAAGCATCAATAGAATTTAAGAAAACAATTCTCTTAAGACAATATACAAGAAAATTAATGACAGTCTTTCTAGAATAGTCAATCCACTCATTAGTTATTATAGTACATCATTTTCCTTTCAAATCTCTCAGTAACTATTGACAAGTTTTTTTACTTCATCAACCCAATAATTTAACAAAGCACCACAGATTCTGTAAAAATTTGGTTCTTTATACCTCAAACCCATGTTACTAATAACATCAATCATAAGTTGATATTAAGCAGAGTTTATTGCATTAAATAACACATGCATTTATCATCCATTTTGCAATGGCTTGGTAACACTTTTGTATGGCTTCCTTACTTTGCAAGGCATTCTTTAAGGTTGGTTCATCTTCGAGAGTTGTTCTAGGCATGAAATAATCAACTACACTAGGGATGTTCTTCCTTGATGAGACACTCCTTGTGTTTACTTGGATGTTGCACTTCATCTTCAAAATTTATAATTGGGTCTACATTCATCAAAGTGATTGAACTAGTTCCTTGAGTTCCCTTGCTATCATCTTGGATCTTTCTTTTCTTTAACTTTGTTTCTTTTAGATTTAATTTAATTTGATGTTTAACATCTATACGAACTTTCTTGCATGAATCAACTTGTTCTATAATTCCTATTAAATGCATCTTGGATCGATTAATACCTCCTTCCCTAATAACTTTATTGCAGTATATACATAACATAATATTTCTTCCTTTGTCTTCAACAATTATTTTACAATATCCCCAACCAATATCACTTTTTCCTCTAACAATTTTTTGAGTTAATGCTTATTGAGATGAAGGAACTTTGGGGATGGATGACATCTTTAAAATTTAAAATACTCATAATTTTAAACTGTAAAATGTAAATTATAATTGCAATATGTGAGTCAATTTCACATTTAAAGTTTATAGTATAACCATTTAGTCAATTTTAAATTTTTTAAGTTTAATTTAAATTTTAAACTATAAATTACAATTTAAACTTCACAATACAAAGAAAATTATATAACAATGGCATTCTAAATTTAGTAACGGACATGTCAATTTATATTTTTTAAATTTTAGTCAACAAATAACTTAAGTTACATAATATAACCTTTAGTCAACTACCAAATAAAGCATCAAATTAAATCTAGTAGATACCGTCTATTATAGCTAACAAACAAGAAACAAAACTAATGTTTTGCAGCATCTTTTAATGTTTTGCATATATGTATCCTATATTCCTATCTAATGTTTTGGCAACATCTTTTAATTAGTTAAAGTTACCATTATTAATTTATCGTTTCGATTCATCACAATAAAGTGTGTTAAACAAGTAATTTAATTTGCCGTTTGGATTCATGATAGTAGAACTATAAACTAAATTAAATGAAGCTTTGCTATACTTATAGTTTACTAAGTAATAAGCATCAAGTTTAAATAAACTAATTAACTAATTATATGAGAATCGAGCAATCAAAGGAGCTACATCGGAGCTTTGAAGCAAGTAATTAAAGGAGCCATGTCGGAGTTGCACGAAGCTGCATCGGAGATACTTCGAAGCTGCGTTGGAGATGCATCGGAGCTGCATTAAAGGCTCGAATTAAATGCATGAGTATTAAACTCTAATCTCAAATAAATAACAAAACAATTAAATGTATAATTAAATAATATTTCACCTTAAACGTGGTTAAAGTAACATTTAAACAATTCATAAATTATATGCATATTTATATAAAATAATATAATATTTCTAAAAATAAAAAGTTTAATACTTTATATAGATAGATAAATAAATAGAGAAAATAATGAAATGCTATTATAGTATTTTATTTTATAGAAGTTGCTGTTATATTATGATTTGGACATGACAGCTTTTAATTAATTTTTTGTGTATTTTATTGGCTACCCAAATTTAGACGAATTTTGTTAAAGAAATATTTTAATACGCATATAATTGTAAAAAAATATCGTATTGTCCAAATTTTGTTCAAGAGATCTAAGGTATTTAGAGGTTAATTTTTTCATCTCGTCCCTGCATTAGAATGAGGTTACAAACCTTTAACTTTAACCATTTATTTAAGTAATTGGATTCTGAAAAAACCCTGGATTTTTAGAGCATTTTTAATGTTAACCTTGAATTAAAAAATCTTAAGTCTTTGGTAATCCTGAGTTTCTGTTTTTTTTTTAATATATTTTAAAAACAAAAATGTGTTCGATAAAATAGTTCTATTTTGATTTTTTACTCATTTTCGAAACAATTTTTACTTCATTTCAAAAACAATAAAATTTGATTTTCAAATTTCTATTTCTATTTTTATTTAAGTTCATTACTTGACGTCACTTGTCACCATTGACTATCACATCTAACCAACAGCCATTGACCACCAACTTTGACCAGCAGTCACCGATCGCCACCTCCGTCCGACGGTCACCGGCCGCCACTTCCAATCGGCGGTCACCAGCTCCAACCTCTAATCAACAGTCATTGGTCGTCATCCTCGATTGACGATCATTAGTCACCACCTCCAACCGCTACCTCCGACCGGCAGTCATGATCACCACCTCTGACCGACGATCACTGGCTGTCACCTCCAATCAGCAGTCACTGGCCACCACCTTCAACCGGCAACCATCGATCGCCACCTCCGATCATCGATCACTGACCGCCACCTTCAACGAATGTTTCAATCGCTACCTTCAACTAGTGTTTTGGTTAAGATTTGAAAACAATGTTTTAAATTTGAAAACAAAACAATTTTGTTTTTAAAATTTTGAAAACTTAAAATCAAAACTAGCTTTTGTTTTTATAAATTTCAAAACTAGAAACCAAAAGTTACCCCGAACAGGGCCTTAGAGAATGATTTATTCTACAAGAATCCTAAAGATTGGGATTGGACACACAAAAATCAAAACATTTTCCCCTGATTATGGAGGGAAGCAACAAAATAGAGAAGGAACAATGAAGACTTCAACTTCATTCAATAACAACAACAACAAACATTGTACAAATTAACATGGATGATAAATGCAATGACAGGAGGGAGGGATATGATGGAGGGAGAGTAGATGAGTGATGAAGAGGAATTGAAGGGAGGTGCGAAGAAGAAAAGAAGGGTAATGAGGAAAGGGAGTTGCAACAGGGAAAGGAAGGAACAAGGTAAGTTGGAGAATGAGAGACAAAGAGAATGGTTATATTTTTATTTAACTGATAAAAGGGAATGGAAGAATGGGAGGTGCGAAGAAGAAAAGAAGGGTAATGAGGAAAGGGAGTTGCAACAGGGAAAGGAAGGAACAAGGTAAGTTGGAGAATGAGAGACAAAGAGAATGGTTATATTTTTATTTAACTGATAAAAGGGAATGGAAGAATGGGAAAATGAAGGAGTGAGTGACATGAGAGAAAAAGAGTGAAGTCTTCAAAAATCGAAAAAAAAATAAGACAAATGATGCCTACTCCAACACTTTCTTTTTTTTTACAATTCAATCACTTTTCTGTAAGGGATGTTGGCGGTGTGCTTTGATTTTGTATAAATATTTGAATCAAACAAAAAATTAAGTGTAATTTTATTTGATTCAGTTTAAAAGTATTATAAATCCAAATCAAACTAAAATTGTTAGCGGTTGAGTTTTCTTCGGTTTTTATATGTTATTTAATATAATTTTTAAAACTTCTAAAAATATTCAATTAGTTTGCTTTAATTTGACAATTATTTAAACATCTATTACTAATTTACTAGAAATCAACCTTACTATAAAACTATCTAGAAAATAAAACTTTATCACATATCTAACTAGTAGAAATTATAATAGTACAATGAGCATTATTTATTTCCCCTATGACTATATTTATAACTTGAATCATATCATATATTCTAAACTAAGAATTATTTGGGAGAAAAAATATAGAACTTGTGTAATTGCAATTTGGGTTGGTTTTCAAATTTGAAACTACAAATCAAACTTAACCGTGCGGTTTAGAAATTTAATAAACCAAACAAAATTAAACAATTTTGGTTTTTTATCGGTTTTCAATTTTTTGAATCGGTTTTTAGTTTGGGTTGGTTTAGTTTTGAACACCCTTACTTCCTATCATTGTCCCATTATTCTCATTTCTTCCATCTAAAGGTTGTTACGAGAAAGTTGTTTTTAAAGAAAATGTTAGCATTAACAAAATTTTGAAGGCACAAGAGTAAAAAGAAAATAAAAAATAGGCGATGCACAAAATTGTTATGAAGACGTATTCAAAATGCTGGAAAATTTAAGAACTTGTTTATTTAATAGGTCATAAAGCATGAAATAAATAGTGAGATGGATTAAATTTAAGTTTTACTTAAATTACTACTTGAATTGAGGTGTGATAGATTTATTAATTGTGTTGATGATATGTGGTTATATTCAGTGGATGGCTAGAAAGATGGGAAGGTGAGAATAATTGTCATTCCATTGTTTTGGAGTGTTTTGGTTGAATTTTGGAAATTTTTTGAAAATATGTTTGGAGGGATGCAAGTAGCAAGTTGAACTTACTAAGTACACTCTCATTCCTCTTTTTCTTCTTCCTTCTCCTTTCTCTTCTTTTGTTCTTCTTTCTTATCTTTTCTCCTTCTCTCCATCGTTTTCTTCTCACTTTGCCACCACCATTGATATGTTGCACATGTAGCTTTTGGCTAACAGAATTCGACGCAATCTCTTCCATTACTTATGATCCTGAGTGTTGATCAGTATAAGTAAGTCTGATTATAATTCTTTGAATCTTTTTCCATTCGTTTTCAATCCTATTGTTCTTACTAAAAAAGGAATTTCTTTAGAATCCTAATTTCTTGGGTTTCCATTTGATTTAGAGTTGTTGATAGGTTCAAAGTCATTCTTTCGATAAGACTTTTTGATATTTATTGAATTAAGCTCAATCAGGGACAAATAGGTAAGGGAAGTCAAAACTTTGTTTTTTATTTAAGAAGTTGAGTTTAGGTGAATGTGAAATCAATAGAAGGTGAGATCTTAAATTGAATTTGATCGTTATGTGAAGTTGTTTATGTTGGTGAGTTAGATGATTATATTGTTACAATTATAATTGAAAAGGATTTTGGTGTTTTGTCTATTGACTTTGATGATGATTATAATTGCACTTAAATGCAAGTTTGTGTTATGCATGATGATGAGATGTTGTATTAAAATTGATGATTGTGGGCAGTTACAGGAAGTAACCTAGCCTTGAATGATGTACACACACACACACACATATATAAGGCGTATAAAGTTAGGGATACAACTAAGTTCAACGTAATACTAGTATCAAATATGCAAGTAGGGGTACATAGGTGATTTATATTGTGAACCTGGTACCAGATAGGCAAGTGGGGCACCTAAGAGATATACTTAAACACAGTTGGTTTGTTATATGGGTCAAGTTGATGTTAGACACCAGCAAATTAGTTGTTAGATGAGTATGCGTAGACTCAATTTGTTGTCATGGTGGGTTAGATACATGATCAACACCAATTGGATGAAGTCATTAGGCCATCTTGGTGTTCGAATTCAATAAGTCTTTCTAGAAAGCGTCTATTAAGGGTTTCTAAGTACTTATCTTTGAGGGAACATAAGTGTGGTTTTTTCATATCAGTAGATTTGACTTGATTGGAGTGCTTGTTAATTTCCATAATTTTATGTTTACATATATTTAATGATGTTACATGCTTACCATTTCTTATGTGTGTATTTTGTATGAAATTGATAATTGTGCTTGGAACAAGAGCAAATAGTAGCGAAGAGGGTAGAAGACAAGATCAACAGGAGTAGAATTAACTTTAGTGAAGATGCAAAAATGCTCTTTTTGTAAAATAAATAGTATATGTCATGTATGTAACGAGAAATGTGTGAAGTAATATGTATAACTACACCTTTTGGATGGTTGTAGATATATGAGTAGGTGAAATAGGATGTTTTATATTTAATTTTGCATGTATTGAACTTGATAAGTATGCATGAATGTGAATGATGCTGAAATGTATGGTTTAAAAGTATTAGCAGACATGAGTTGAATAGTTGAGGTTCTGCAATTTCAGTCTCGTTGGTGATCACAAGTGAGAGTTAGCTTTTATTGAATAGATTTTTAGCTTTGCACCCATTGAGAGACCTCACTCAGTGTAAAATTGTCTCTATTTGGAATTCAATTAGATTTGCATCCAGTGAGAGGGTTTCGCCCAAAACAAATTCTTCTCTATTTAAAATTAAATGGTGTCTTACACCCAACAATGTATCTAGCTGAGCGAAGTTCTTTCACTAGGATTTACATTGAGTGACGATGGTTGTTGGGTGAGCTTCCCTGTTACTCGCTGGGCGATCTAATTTGCTTGACGAACTTGTCCAGTGTAAGTAATGAGTTATATTGTTTGAGTTTTATATTCTAGGATTTATGTTGGATTGGAATGATTGGATTATGATTAATAGTACATTTTTAATGTTTGAATGTTTTAAATTATATGCTAAATGAGTTCTATTTATTGAGTAATATTATTTATAGTGATAGAAATTTGGGATGTTACAGAAAATCAACCAAAGAAACATGAACTTGCTTATAATTATGTTATGCTCAAGTTTTGTAAGGTCGTATTTTAATAATAAGTCATAAGTGTGTGTAATAGAAAAATGGAAACTAACTTTAATTTAAGTGTAATTAAAAAGTAATTACGAAATATTTGGTTGAGATGTTTTTATGTATATGTGTTTTTGTGGTGAGGAAAGTATTTATTTAATTATGAAAGTAATTGGATTTAAGTGATTTATAAATTGTGAAAATGAAGTTTAGTCTACTACGAGGGAAGATATACATTTATGCAATCCTTTAATTAGAAATATTATGGAATTTAAGTTGTGAAAAGGTTACAGTTAAGAAATAAAAATTTCTAAACACAACTCTGATTACTTTTTCCTTTTTCTTTTCTTTTTCTCACTCCCTCACTTTCTTTATTTCTCCTTCTGTCTACCACGTCTCTCTTTCATATCCCTCTTGATCACAAATCTTCCCTTTTTTGCATTTGACCTTTCTTACCAGTAGAAACTGATGAAATCTTTCCCCTTGTTCCTCATTTTGAGCACTATCATTACATGTATGTTTTATCCTAATTTTTCAAATCTTTTTCCATTCATTTCCAGTTCAATCATTCTCATTGAAAGAAAATTCTCTTTAAGATCCCAATTTTTTAAATTCGTGTTTGGTTCTAAGATTTTTTATAGGTATTGAGTGATTCCTATGATTGATTTTTCCTGATTCTATAAATTTAGCTTTCAAGAAAGAAATAGGTAAGGAAAGCTTGAATTTCATTTTAATTTAGGGAAATTTTAAAATGATTTTTGTGATTTAGGTATACATGAGAAATTAGGGCTTTGATTAATATTTTGAGCTTTGAATGTGTCTGTGACTTTTGTGGACAATCTGTTGTACTTTGATTATGAAGGAATTATGTTTGATTTGTGTTTGGGGTGCTTTGATTTATTGCTTCATGTGAATTTGAGCTAATGCATGTAAAAATTAGTAATTAATTGAGATGTTGATTATGGTGAAATGTGTTGTTGAGCGGTTACGAGAAGTAAGTTAGCCTTGATTGATGTATATTGAATTAGAGATACATGTTATGTCATTGTGATCTAATACTACAACCAATGAGGATGAACTAGTATCCTTCATTATACTCAAGTAGAAACTGGATGTCAATATGAGGTCCGTTGATGCTAGACAACAATTGGATACTAGATGAGTATGTCAAAACTTCAATTGATTATACGTCAGATACCAATTGGAAAAAAAGTTATTAAGCCACACAGTATCTGAATTTAATGAGTCTTTTCGAAAAGCGTCTAACCATGTAATTGTTTGGTTGGTAATATATTACATGTATGTTTATGTCAATTTGATTGGTTCCTTATATTAAAAATTATTTATGTTATTATAAGTTTATCCTTGCTTGCTTATGTATATGCATGATATGTTTTAATTATATTATTTAAAAGTTTTAAATTTTGATCAGAAAATGCAATGTAATAATTATTGAATCTATTTTATTCTTAATGATATTGGTTGTGCTATATTTATTGGTATTTTGTTTTAATTATTCAGTATATCTTAAGGTGTTTTGATTATCCATTAGGTGGTTATTATTTTAATTAGTTGCTAAGTTGTAACTTTATTTTACTTAATAATTATGTTTTAAGTATTTTAATTTTAAAAGTATGTATACAACAACAACTTTAACCCTAGAATATATTTGGAAACTTTTCCACAACTACCATGATTAATTTATTTTTTCATGCCCATACGTAACAAAAAAACTTATATCCCAATCTATACGTAACAAAAAAAGTCCCGTCTATATAAATTTAAGGACCAATTTATGGATTTTTTCAAAATAATTTCAATTTTTTTACTTAATTAAACTTGTCATAAACGATTTACTAGACATGTTTAAATTTAAATATGGAGCATGAAATTGTTTGTTTAACTGAATCTATACGTAACATTAATTTTCTAACAAAAAATGTTTTTAGTTTAACAAAAAATAAATTACAATTTAAAAAAAAGAGAATTAAATATATTTCTACCCATTAATGAAATTCAACATTTGAGCTCAAATCTCCCATACTCTCACTTTTGTCCTCTTTCCAGGTTTGTTTTTTCTTTTTTTTCCATCCTATCTTGCAAGATGCAAGGCACTAGTAAATTTTTCTTCATAACTCATGGCATTCTTTTAAAATGATTATATTATTAATTAATCTATTATTAGCCTATTATCATTATTAGAATTTCTTCTTCCAAGTATATTTCTTTCGTCTAGGACAATTGATTTTAAACTTAATTTAAAGAAATCTAATTTAATTTTACTCTCCAGCTACTGCTTATTAATCATCAGTAATCCTTGGGCTCCCTCCCAGCTATCCTTCATAGCATGGAATATATATATATATATATATATATATATATATATATATATATATATATATATATATATATATATATATATATATATCATATTCTAAGTAGTGTTTATTTAATTTTTAAGTAAAATATTCTATCTATAATAATATATATATATATATATATATATAATTAATAAATATTTTTATAAAATTATTATGCATTAGAAATTAAATATTAATATAAAAAATTTCAACCTCCCTTTGGAACACTCTGGAACAATGCCCAATCACAAATAATCTTTTCTATAGTCTTACAAGCAAGTCGGTATTATGAGAAATTGATATATTGTCTTGAACCATTCTATAATTTTTTTTCGAGAATTAATTAATAGGAAGTATAAGGGTACTCCAACCCATAACACAACCGCCACATCATCTATAGTTTAGATTAGTGAAATAATTCATCATTTATAATTTAATTAATTGATATACTTAATTTATAAAATAAATTGATTATTTTTTTAAAATTTAATTAAATTAATTTATTTATTATACATTGTATACATGATTAATAGTTGAGATAAAACATCACGACAGTCTTGAATCATACCTGATTAGAAATAAAAAATGACATAATAGTCTTGAATCATGTAATAATTTTTTCATTTATATAAAATCCTTTTCATCATGAACTTAATCGCATTTGAAACTTTTCTTTTTACTTTTTTATTTTTAACAATGTATCCTATGAAATAAAATTCAAATCTCTTTATCTATAAATTTAATATGGAAGAGAAAAGTTGTGTATTAGAATCTCTCTACTAAGATTTGTTTAAAAAAATTGATGTATTATATTGGACAAGTGAAAGTAAGTGCATATCTAAAAAAAAAAAAAAAGTACAATTTTTTTTTATTTAATTTAGATTAAGATGTTATAGAGTCATATAGGCATCTTGTAATTGAAGTCTCGTGAGTGCATCTATTATGCGAGCATACTATTATACTACAGAATAATTTTCTCTCTCTTTTTTAAAATTATGTGAATTTCATTTGTTATTAAATAATTATCTTTTAAAATTTATAATTTTTAATAAATTATATTTAGAAAGAATTAAATTTCACAAAAAAAAGTTTAAAAAAAATCATAAGAGTTTCCTTAATATTTCTGTACTAGCATTCCCATAATACAGTAATACTCCGTGTCTCTGATCCATTGATAGTAATGAGGGAGTTGAGAGGGAAAGACAAAGATAGACGATCGCAAATTCCAAATGCCAAGCCATCTTCGTTGCATCATAGAAACTCCCATGGATGAGAACCCAGTGTGGTTTTATTTATTATAATTGGTAAAAGTACACGCGCTGTTTACTCTTTGTTTTTCTATTTCTATTTATTTTAATTTGTTATAATAATATGATATAATATAAATATTTATTATATCATTTTGTTTATAATAATTTTAGTTTAATATGTTTTGAACTATATTTTATTATTTATATATATTTTTTTATAATAATATATAAGAAATATTAGATCATAAATAAATATGATAAATTTGTAATGAATTTGAGAAAATAGAAAAAGAGAAGACTTTGAATAAAATTCAAGATGTCGTTGTTACCATGTATTTACATTTTTATTAGAAGTATTTATAATTAAATATATACATATATATATATATATATTAACGGTGTTTAAAGAAAGTATTAATTTGTATTAAGGTACAACTTGTGAAAATTCGTATTTATTAATATGAGAAAAATCATAAAATGTTCAAAAAGTTAAAATAGTAATAAAATGTAAATACCAAAATATTTTATTTTCATTATATAATACTAGCGAAACGTATTTGTATTTCTATTTTGATATGTTATAACAAATTTAAGATTTTAATTTAATATATATTGTAATAGTATGATAGAATATAAATAATTCAATATGTTATTTTGTGTATAATAATTTTAGTTTAGTATATTTTGAAATATATTTTGTTAATTTTTATATTTCTTTGTTTATGATAACATAACAGAAACATGTAATATCATCAATAAATATGACATATTTACAATAAATTTAAAAAAATGAAACAAAAAAAATTTAAATAGAATTTAAAATGTTACTGTGTTTGTATATTTATATTTTTATTAAGAATATTTATGATATATATATATATATATTAATAATGTTTAAAAATTATTAATTTATGATAAGATTGAATTTATAAAGATATATATTTATTAATATGAAAGAAATTATATTTATGAGAAACAAGGAATAATAAAATGTGACAAAAGTCCAAATATGACAAAATGAAGTAGCCATAGATACTTGTTCCGCGCTTTTAACAAAATAATTTTTTATTATTTTGAAATAGATATAAGATAAAATTGAAAATAAAATATGAAATTTAAAATGAAAATTTCCTTTATATGTTATAACATAATATAATATTTTAAAATAATTTATTTAAAGTTATAAAATTAAAATAATAAAATTTATATATAAAAAAATTAAAGAACGAGAAGTTATGGCTTTGATTTTCTCTTTTACTAAAATACTTTTTTTTTATTTTTTAATTTTTAAATAAATATAATAGTAAGATTGAAAATAAAATATAAATATAAAAAATAATTTTTTTAATATAAGTAATAAATAATATAATAATATATATTATAAATAAATAACAATTATATATGATAAAATATTTTAAAATAATTTTTTTCTTAAATTTATAATGTATTTAGTAACAAAATTTATATACGTAAAAATAAAGATTGAAATATCATTCTTTTTTTAATAAAATAATTTTTTATCATATAATTTTGAATAATAATAAATTTTTTTATCTTATAAATTAAAATATAAATATTTTTTCCTTAGACCGACAAAAAAAATGAAAGTAAAGTAAAAGTAAAAACCACCGTTTTCAAACACACGCGTCTTTATAAGAAGCTACGAACTGGTTATTCCCACTACCAGAAACCGCTTCTTGTCTCTGTTTCTTAGTAGTAGTACTGCTCTCTGCAACTCAATGCCAATTTTTCAGGGCTCATGATGGAGGCCTGAACTAGTGGGCAAATAAAGAGTGAGAAAGAGCACAGTGAAAAAAGATAACCCCACTAGTCATAAAGGGGAGAGAAGAGAAAAAAAGAGAGGGGCTTTAGGAGTTATGAATTATCATCATCACCTTGCTTTTATTTTTATTTTAATATTTGGGTTTTGGCGATGAAATGGGATTCTAGGGAGCAGGTTTTGGGGTTTTACTCCGGGGAGTGTTTGGGCTTTTACTCGTAAGGCAGGCACTAGTAATTTGCGCTGAAATAGGAGGCCTAGACATAAATGCAAAAATATTGAAAAGAGATAAAAAAAGGTAGCCAAAAGAAGGAACAAAAATACAAACTCTTATTTGTTCTGCTGTCTGATGCATGCACGTCTGGTCCTTTGATCATGACCACTGAGGGTCTCTTAGCATGTCGTTTTTGAGGCCCATCGTGATTCTATTCTCAGAAACAGGAGAGAACGGAGGGCGAGAAAGCCGGGGAAAAAGTCACCTTTCTTTCTTTTTCTTTTTATTTTAAACCCAAAAATTATTAAACTTGTATTTTCTATTTCTGTTTCTCCACTTTTCTCACTGGTCTTCCATTCGAGGTCTCAAGGTAGACCCTTTCTATTCATGGAAAATACCTGTTTGCTATTTGCTGTTTTTCTCTTTTCTTCTTCCAAGCCTTCACCCAATTTATAGCCTCAGCTTTAACTTGGTCGTTTTGGAATTGTCTCTTCAAACTCATGGCAGTGTTTGGTTGCCAACCTTGTCCTTTCAGGTGATTCCTATGATCTTTCTGTCACACACTAACGTAAACACTGTTATGAGCACTAGTTCAACAACCTAATAACAAGCTTCTAAACTTGTGGCATATTCTGTGTCTTGGTTTCAGGAAACAAAAAAGCAAGCTATGGTGAATGAGTAAGAGAGAGAAGCAAAACAAGGGAATGGCAGATTCAGAGAAGTACAAGAAATCCGCTTCATCATCTTTCTTCAGTTCTCCCAGGTTGTTCACCAATTTCAGTCCCAAAGTTTTCCATGAAACCGAAACCATGATGAGCCCTACCTCCACACTCGACAGCAAGCCTTTCTCTGGCTTCAAAAGCCCCTTTTGGTCCGAAACTAACAGCCCCAGAACCCCAGAGAGTGAACACAAGCGTTGCTGGGACAGGTTGGATTCCAAAGGGGTTGGTCTTGGACTTGTTGATGCTCTTGTTGATGAAGAGAAACACAGTGAAGTGAGTTCAAAACACGAGAGTCGAATGGTTGTGTTTGGATCTCAGCTTAAGATTCAGATTCCTCCACTGTCTCCATCTGAATCACCCAAATTTGTAGCTGAGAAGGGAAACTCTTCCTCTGGAAGCTTCTCTATGGGGAAATCTGCATCTGGGGGTGCTAGTTCCCCGGGAGTTTTTATGGGGTGTCTCTCTGCAAGTGAAATGGAACTCTCCGAGGACTACACGCGCGTGATTTCACACGGGCCAAACCCGAGAACCACTCACATATTTGACAATTGCATCATTGAGAGTAGCTGCTTTGAACTTGGGTGCTCTGCTAAAGAAAATGGGTGTTTTCCTGATCACACTAATTATCACTCTCGGAGCTTTCTGAGTGTCTGCTTTCACTGCAAGAGAGACCTTGGACAGGGTAAAGACATCTACATGTACAGGTAATTTGCTTACTCTTTATCCCTTTTCCCCATCTCTGATAACAATACTTGATCAGTTCTTGGTTCTTGAGATACGAATTTCATTAGCATGTTCTAGTTGAGATGTGAATTGAGTGCAAATTTTACTCATTTTTGTGGAAGACCAAGGAAACATTCATGTTCGAACTGGGAGAACTAACAACAAAACTTTCTTTGTATTCTCCTGGTGTTATTTGTGACTTAATCAAGGCGATGAAGGATATTTATGGTCTCAGAAAAAAAAAAAAAAAAGAGAGCAAATTTTACTAATTTGTGTACTGCAGGTTGCTTTGATTTTATATGATCATCAAAGTGTATAGCTTGAATATATTTCTGCAGGAAATTAAATTTGACTTCAAAATGAATCTGGCCTTATATGGAGGATAATTTCATTTTGTCTTATTTGTATCAGAGTTTTTGGTGTTAATTCTCAAAGGTTAATAACTATTCTCATCCCTCCTCCTAAACAATAAAGATTGGGAAATTGAGAATTGAAGTATTGTAAGCTAATAAAACTATATTCGTTTTCTATTTTAGTCAAACATGATTAGATTGGAAGTGTCCTGAAAGAGTGGCAACAAACCCAAAAAGATATTGAATCTAGTTGGATGATGTTGTGATGCAGGGGTGAGAGAGCATTTTGCAGCAATGAATGCCGGTACGAAGGGATGCTGTTGGAGGAAGAGATGAACAAGTTGGAAGCGGAAGATAGCTATGGGCCATAGTTTCATTCCTTTCGTCTCCACCCACCCAAAGCCATTCAATCTTTGTTTCAAAGGGCTTAGAATAACACCACCTTTATTTTTATATTTTTCTAGGACACAAAATAGTCCATGGAAATCGTGGATAACTGTACCTGGTTTTTCTATTTCTGCTTATAACCCTCTCTGATGTAGAAGACAGAGAGTAATAGAAAGGCAGAGATGGTGTAGGTGATTTTATTGAAATGATGAATTAGGGGATTGCTGTTGGGTTGGCCACAGTTTTGTAATGATACCTGTGTATGACTTGAGCTTACATTATCTTTGTTTATTGTTATATAAAGTATTCCACAGTAATAATAATACTATAATCACGCAATAAAAGACCAATGACATCATCTCTAGTAGATTCTTTTCTCTTTTCACATCGTTTGTGCTTTTAGCACAATACAGAACATGATGATCGGAGCCGTTATGCACATAATTTTTTTTAGATAATCCGTAGATTTGTGTGTCATTTGAGGGACTGGATCACATGCTGTAAGCTTTACGAGGGAACAGCTTTCTGACTTGGTCAGAGGGATTATTCTGTGGCATTAGATTAAGAAGGATCATTTGTGGCAAAACAAAGATGATGGTAAACTAATAGAAGTAACTGCTAACGTAGTTTACCCTTATTTATTAATTTTTGGATAGAGTGGACCATATCCTTGTTAATATTGATTTTTCTTATTTTTAGAAACTTGCAGTTTCCTTTTTGGTGCAAGCTTATAATATATTAGAAGCTGGATTTGGCAAGAAACACAAATATTTCTGCTCCCAGCAAATTTTTTGTTGGAGTTATTTTTCAAATGGGAAATGGACGTCCTTGTGGAAAATCGGTTCCGGAATTTTTTTTTCTTTACCCAAACTGAATGAATGATTGATAATTGAGTTGTTCGGCTTGCTTCTAAACAAAATCAATCAAAAAATAATTTTTTTATTAAATTATAAAAAAATAATTTTATATTTGAAATTAGCTAAATTTATTAGTTTATTAAATTTATAATTTCATAATAAAATATTAAGTCTTTATATATATATATATATATATTAAATTAATTAAATTAAACTATTAATTTATAAAATAAATTTATTAAATTTACTAATTTAAAATATATTAGAGTTAAAATTTTGAAATGTGAAATTTTAAATAAAACGTGTTACTAAATTTATTAACTTAAAAATATAATATATATATATATATATATATATATATATATATAAATTTTGGGTTTATAAAAATATAATATATATATATATATAAATTTTGGGTTTATTTAATATTTTGAAATGCAAAAATCGTAAATTGAATCAGACTGTTCTTGTTGATTTAAGTTTAAATTTGATAAAGTAAAAAAATCAAATTAAATTAATTATTTAAGTTCGATCTACCAAATTTATCAAGTTGATTCGAATTTAGAAAAGAAAAAAGGAATTTAGAAGATGAAATAGCTTGAAGTTTTTTTATTATATGTAAAATGAAAGAAAAGAAAAGAGGTAAAATACAGCATGCCACAAATATTTTTATAAATATTTTATTTTGGTTTTTATTTATCTATTTATTTTTTAAATTGAGAAGAAAGATAATTTAAGTATAAAATCTGTTTTTTTCAAAAATAATGTTGCATTCCAACTGAGGAAGTTTTACACAAATATGCTTTTTCTCTTATTCCTTTTTTTCTAGTCTCTTATTCCATTCCAAACAATTTTATTGTGAAATTTGTTTTGTTGGAAATAACAAAAAAATTATTAAAATAAGAAAAAAATTAAGGTAAATAAGAGAAGAATTGTTCAAAGGGAAAGTTGAAAAGATCATTATTTGTGTTCAAAGTTTGAATTAATAAAAACACAAGAATAAAAATTGAGATTGTATACCCAATACTAACTTCCCACTATTTTCTTCAATAGCTAATCAACACATAAGCAAGCAAAACGTCCTGCTTCTTCGTGATCAAACACACAACACGAAAGCTGCAACTTCTTTGTTCGTTTTTTTTTTTTATACATGAGCTTTTACATTTGTATATATATAATATATTAAAATATATAATAATATATTTATATATTAAAATATAAAAAATCATCTTTTAACTTAAACATTTGTCTTGTGTTATTCTTATTATATTGTATATTAAAACAAACAAACATTATCCTTAGTGTCTAATCCTCTATGTTAGTAAACATATTGATCAGACTACATCAACTTCATCAAATGTTGCATATAAGTTCTCGGATCCTTGTGTTGTTGTAAATACTTTTGACATGGGGTTTTATCTTGTTATGATAGTGTTGGTATTGTTCTCATCTTAAGTTCTTAACCTTCGTGATTATCTTTATTGAAATTTGTTATTTCTCCTAACAAAGACTCTTATTCTCTGCTAGACCTCCATATACATGATTCAATAATGTTTTACACATATGGTAGTTATGAAATCCATAATATTTTAAAATAAAAACTCCTTCGAATATTTGTCACATTTCTTGGTTCTTGTGGTTTTACGAGTAAATCCTTTCTTTTGTTGTTTATACTTTCCTCCCCTTTTACAACCCAATTTGAGAAACATTTTCTTAATTTTGTCTTTGACCTTCATATGGCAATAATAAACCCAAATTTTCCTAATTTCAAATCCATTTCAACAAATGATCATCACGTTGGTTAAAAGCATCCAATTAATTATCACTTCATCTAACATTGAAATAATTAGACTTTTTTTTTAAATGATTAACAAAGAATTATTCAATTTCCCTATATAGCATCAAAAAATTATAATTAGGAAGCATATCATGATTTATATCTAACTTCTTTATCACATATGACAATACTTCTGTATGATTCCCACAAACATTCTCATTTTCTTCCTTTGGATTTGGATTCTCTTAACATTTTTGCTTCTATTGAATTCTCAAATCTTTATTGCTTGCTTTTTGTAGAATTCCTACTACTAATGTAACTTGCTATTACGAAATTGTCATTATTGAGATTTGCTAAGAAATTCATTAAGACAACTCAAGAATATCTCAAAAAATGACACTAAGAAAATGAAAGAGAAAAAATGAGAGAAATAAGGTTTGATTGATTTGGTTTTGTTTTACAGTTTTTGAAAAGAGTTTTTAAAAATAGTTTTCAAAAACTGTTTTCGGGAAGGAAAGAAAAGAAAAACTTGTTTTGTAAGTGTTATTTGAAAAATGTTTTGAAAATGTAAAAATAGAAAAATTTGTTCATATTTATCAAAATTTCATTAATAAAAGTAAAAAACAACATATTCTGATTGTATTTTTAGTTTTCAAAACAAAAATAAAAAACTGAAAAGTAAAACTACTTTTAGCGTTCTTGTTTTTTAATTTTTAAAAACTAAAAAACCAGAACTGTTTTCAGAAAATACTATCCAAACGAGTTTTTTAGTTTTTAAATACTAAAATACTGAAAATAGCTTTATAAATTTGTTACCAAACAAGCACATATTATATTGATTTTTGAGAAAGAACACAAAACATCACATAGTTACAAGACCGTTACACGAAGATATATAGGCTACAAATACTCTTAAATGGAGTAACTAACTCATGTGACCTATATACAAGGCATTAATACTACTAGAAACTACTAATGGAATTCTACCATCTGGTGCCTACTGTAACATTTAAAAAATACTAGTACTTTTGACGATGTTACTTATTGATAAACCTTTTATTTTAACAATGATTTATTACTTGAAATACATAAGAGAAACATTCAAGCACACATTCATCAACTTAGTACAATCTAAAACTCAACATTTTTTTAAAATCTTTAAATAGTTAAGTCATGGTATACATTGCATCATCTCGCCCAACGAAACTTATCGCCCAGCGAGACCCAAGGTAGCACGCCAATGACCATTTTCGCTCAATGAGACATGTCGCTGAGCAAAACCCTGTTTAATTTCAAACAGAAAGTAATTTGCGTTAAGCGACACATGTAGTCCATGAATACTGTAAGAGCATTAGTTACACCAAAAGGCATTACTAGAAATTTAAAATGTCTATATCTAGATCAGAAAGCTATTTTCTGCATATCCTCATCCTTTACCTTAATTTGATGATACCCCAATCTCAAATCAATTTTGGAAAATACCATTGCACCATGTAACTGATCCATTAGATCATCAATTATGGGTAGTGGATACTTGTTCTTGATGGTCAATTTATTTAGTTGTTGGTAATCAATACACATTCTGGAACTGTCGTCCTTTTCTTTACTAACAATACAAGTACACCCCAAGGTGACATACTTGGTCTGATAAATTTCTTTTCCAGCAAATTCTCCACTTGATTTTTCAACTCAATCAACTTAGCTAACACCATATGCTAAGGAGCAATTGATACTGGTCCCACCCTAGGGATTAAGTCAATGGAAAATTCAGCTTCTCTCCTTGGAGAGAGACTAGGGACCTCGTCTGGAAACACATAATGAAAATCACACACCACTTCCAAACTTTTTACATTTATCTTATTCTCAACGATCACATTGGATAAGATTACAAAACATTGAACACCCTCTTTCAATGCTCTCCTCACTTCCTTGGTAGATATTAATTCTACCTTTTCCTTATCAGGAAAAATCAATTGCTTTTGGCCATTTCAAACTGCATGATAATTCACACTTAGACAATTTCAATTCATTCACACAATCAAGTGACACAAAGGAATGTGTCGCTCCAGAGTCAAACAACACTCGTACAGTTCTACCTTGTATATCACACACACCTTGCATCAACTTGCTTGATTTGGAGGCTTCAACTTCATTGCAAAAACTCTTCCTGTTGCTTTAAGCTTGAGATCACTCATATGATCTAATTGATTACCTCTAGATGTTGTAGTTGTGGACTTCATTGGAAAATCTTTAGCCATGTGACTCAACCTTTGACAATTATAGCATTTGGCAACAAAGGAACACTCCTTAACATAATAGGGTTCGCCACACTTAAAGCATTGGATATTTGGTACTCCTTGCTACTGATTTCGTTGTTAAGCTTCACCTTTAGAGAATTTTGGTCTATCATAAGGTTTTTTCTTAAAGGATTTCCCTTTGTTTCTTGAAAACACTAAACCTTCTTCATTTTGCTTCCACAGTCCAATCTCTCTACAGTCTTTGCCTTCTCAACTAGTTTTGCAAATTCCCTAATAGTCATAAGGACCACAACTCACTTTATTTCCTATTTTAAACCTTTCTCAAACTTCCTACACCTCCAAGCTTCTGAAGTAGCATGGGAATAAAATCGAGCTAGATGCTCAAATCTAGTCGCATAATCATGCATTGATAAATTATTTTGCTCAAGCTTTATAAACTTGATCTCCTTTGCATATCTGACATTATTTGGAAAATATTTCTCCAGATACCTTTCCTTGAAACTGGTCCAAGTCAACTACTCTCCACAGGCTAGCATCATATGTTGAGTCCCATGCCACTAGAACACCGTCTTCTCTAACAGGAGAAAAGTCGCATACATAACTTCTTGTCCTTAAACCATTGCTTTGAAGATTTTCTCCACATCCATAATTCACTTGTTTTCCATCTCAACATTGGCAGTGCCTTGGAATTTTGGCGGATAGTTCTTCATAAACTTAGCTAATCCTTGATACTCTAGAGGAGAAGCATTTCATATAGCCTCTAATGCCTGAAACTGATGTGCTATTGCAACATTCTATTACTGAATTGAAGTCACCATCACTTAAATTGTGTGAGCCACTTAAGCCATGTTAGGTGACTGCTGAGGAAGGGGTGTAAGAGGTCTAGGTTTCATCCTATAATATAATAGCATTATAATTATAGCAAGATACTAGATTCCAACACTACACACACCCACCCTTCACATCACATGACAAAAGCATAGTAAACATATCTCTCGCAAGTTCGTTTATAGGAACAAACTCCTCTGATACCATATTGTAACATCCCAAAAATACTAGTACTTTCTACGATGTTATTTATAGAAAAACATTTTATTTTCACATAACTTATTACTTGAAATACATAAAAGAAACATTCATGCACACAGTCATCAACTTAGGACAATCCAAAACTCAACATTTTTTTTAAAAACTTTAAACAGTTAAGTCATTGTATACACTGCATCATCTCATATCTATTGATGATGCACTCAGACAGTCTAGGCACCAACCTCCATAACTTGTATCCCTTAACTCCTTCAGTATATCCGAGGAACATACACTTCTTAGCTTGTGCTTCTAGCTTATCCTACTTGACATGTTCAAATGCTAAGGATCCAAACATCCTTAAATTGAAGTAGTTTGTTGGCTTTCCACTCTAAATTTCCATTGGCATTTTGAACTCCCAAAAGCATGTACCTCACTCTCTCCAAAATGGTCTTGTTCATATTCTTAGAAAATCCATTTTGTTAAGCAGTCTTTGCCATAGTCTAATGCCTTTTTACCCTTTGGTTCCTCTAGAACTCGTTGAATTATTCTAATACAAACTCTAACCCATTGTTTGTTCTAAGCACCTTCAACTTGGTCCCCTGCTAATTATTGATTTGGGCATACCATTCGTTAAACTTTTGGAACATCTCTACCTTTTTCTTTAGAATATAGATCCAAATTTTCCTCGAGAAATCATCTATGATAGTCAAAGAGTAAGACCCTTCACCATCAATCTGAGTTTGTAATGGACCCCATAAGTATGCACGAACATAATTAAAGGGTTTGTTGGCGCTTACTAGTACCAAAATGCACCTTATGAGACTTATCCAAAACAAACTAATCACAAAAGTCCAGCTTCTGCAGATTAACATCCATCAGTAACTTCTGCTTCTCAAGGTTGACCAAACCTCTCTTGCTAACGTACCTTAAATGCCACAACTTAACCTTATCTTGCATAATTTGACTTGGTACAAATGCATATGCATTGACAATATAACCATCTAAGATGTACAAGCCATTACGCTTCTCACATATAGCAAGTACAAATACTCTATTGGATACCCTCATCATCACACACTTAATCTTAGAGGAGTTACCCAAAGCATCAAACATATTTATAGACATAAGGTTTGTTTTAAGCTCAAAACATAACTCACCCCTTACAGTAACATCTCCTAGTTGTCACATTCTTAGTCTAATCATTCCCGTGCTTTGCACCTTTTAGGCCTTGTTGTTCCCAAGGAAGACTGTCCCACCATCCTTTAGTTCTAAAGACTTAAAGAAGTCCTTCATCGGACACATGGTACGTTTAACTTGAATCCATGAATCAATTCCTATGTAAGTTATTAGAAGATGTCATTAGAATCTTAACACATTCATAACCATGATTTTGATCTTTCTTGAATTGCTTTGTCTCAACAAATGGCGCCATTTGTTGAGGTTCGATAAAAATTTACCAAGACTACTTAATATAGCCTCAAGAAATTACATAAAGAAAAGAGAGAAATTATATTGATATCTCGAGAAAGAGCGTAAAACATCACATAGTTACACAAGATCATTACACATAGAGATATATTGGTTACAAACAATCTCATGTAGTGTAACTAAATCAAGTAATCTATAAACAAGATATTGATACTACTAGAAGCTAATGATAGGATGTTACCATCTGGTGATTACAAACATTAGTCACTAGATAGTCTACAAAAGACACAGTCATAAGATGTTTCTTTCAGACTCACTTGCTCACAACTATCAAATAGTTTCCTCCGTAAAAAACTGTTGAGTCAATATTAATGGTAATAATATTAACTTCTATCCACGACATTGCATACACATATTCTTGTAATACATGACACAAAGGAAACACGTTTGTGATGCTATATATAAAAATAAAACATATATGGTAATTTGTGTTTCCATTTTATTATATATAATAGCACGAACATTTTTCTACCATGTTATATATTGGATGGAAGCACATTTTCAGTTGTTATTGTTTTATAGATCAAATATTAGTAGTTAATGTATTAATGTTTTTGCTAGTAGATGAATTTGAATTTACAACCTCTCCCTCCTTTCTTCTTTCCATATATGAACTTTGTTAGTAGACTAACCTTATAACTCTTTTTTAAGATGAAAATATCTTTTCGGTCTGTATATAACACAGTAGAAACATGTTTACGTTGGATCTGCAAGTAAAAAAAACAAATAAACCATTACTGAGGTGATGAACAAAAATGAGACGGAGAGGTGCGAGTAACAGAGGGTAGGATAGTTTAGGAATCTGGGGTGCGCTTAGAAATCCGAAAACATGGCTTTGGAAAACGGGGTTTAATTGCAGGTTGGAAGCCCAGCCCAATGCAAACAATACTTCTAATGGAAAGTCGATAGTGGAAGCACCACCACACATGTTCCTTTTCATTTACACTCACAACTCTGCATTAGCATTTAGCTTCTTGGGCTGTGACAGTAACGACATGGCTGAAATTCCAACTGCTTATCTCCTGAGTTTCAATAAATATTACCACAAAATAAAATGACTTGTCTATATATTTTGTCTTTAATACCATATTTACCCTCCAAATTTTCCATTTTTTATCCTTCCTTTACACGCCGCACGCCAATTGTCACTCATTCACCGCGATTCCGCCGGAGAACGCGTCGGAATCCACCAGAAATGGAAATCGCCGGCACCGTTCTGAGCTCCGGGTCCTCTCTCCGACTCAGCAGCGATGATGACGACCCTTTCTTAGGTTCTCGTATCGGTAAGCACCTTAATTGAAATTCCTCATCCATGAGTCATACAACATTTGATATTCTTTTTGCTATGTTGATGAATGCAGTCTTTCATTGAGTTGATTATGCTTATGCTAAGTGATACTATATTAAGTCTGAGCTTAAATTTTTATTTTGAAGTTCATAAATGTATATTCTAATATGTTAAAATGGCAGCATTTTTGGAATTTTATTTTTGTGGCAGGAGCTGGAAAAGAAGATGCTTTAACAACGGAGACAGATCTAGATGCTTCCTCCTCTAGTATAATTACTCCTAGAAAGCACAAATATCGTATGAGCAGCATCAAATTGTTTGGGGTAGATTTATCTCCTGATAATGTTGCTGTTGCGATGGTGTATTTTGTTCAAGGTGTTTTAGGACTTGCCAGACTGGCTGTGAACTTTTACTTGAAGGATGATTTGCATTTAGACCCTGCTGAGGTGTGTCTTCTTAGTTCATGGTTTACTATGCCCATCTTTTGATTAATATCGTTTGAATTTTATAATTTGTGTTCATTTACCTAATCCAAGGAGTAAACATTTAAGTGTGATTCTTGGCTTGGATTGAATGTATTGGCAAAAAGAGTGATAGTATTTATCCATTTAATTTTTGGATCAATTAATTATACACTAATATTTCGAGGACTGAAATATTACATGGATAATATGTTGACTAGGCAGCTGTGATTTCTGGTTTTTCTGCATTGCCGTGGCTTGTCAAACCTCTGTACGGCTTTATTAGGTGAGTCTAAAACTGCATCACTTTTTCCTCTTCATGAAGTGGATGGTTCTCTATTTTATCAATCCTGTGGACTACGTTTTTGTTATTCATCCAATTAATATGGCATGCAGTGATTCCGTCCCCCTCTTTGGTTACCGAAGAAGGTCGTACCTAGTTTTATCAGGGCTGCTTGGTGCACTTTCATGGTGTTTGATGGCTACTTCCGTTGACGACAAATATAGTGCTGCCTTTTGCATACTCCTTGGATCTCTCTCTGTTGCCTTCTCAGATGTTGTGAGTGTCTCGTACTGAATAATTCACATATACTTTTGCTCTGGAATAATTTAATTATAAATGATGCTTGGTGCACATCAACAGCAAGCAGAGGGCAGACCATCTCACATCCATGTGAGGTTACTGAATTAGAATGTGTGTGAACAGAAAATGAGGTGGGATAATTTGTAACCAAATGGTAAAAATTATGTAAATGTGAGGTGATGTGTGGCTTAGCATTATTCTTTGATTATACGGCTGTACTTCCTATCTGCTTTACTTCTTATAGTTAGTATTTTCATGTACCTGTACATATCTTATGGCAAATGAATAAGATAGATAAAGAGATCGAGAGAGAGAGAGGAGGGATCCACTTACTTCAAAAATAAGTTTGAAGTAAGTGGATTTCTCTTCATATATATATATATATAACTTTTAATTTGAAGTTACTGGTTGTTATAGGATTGGAAATCAATACCTTTTTGCTTCACGGTTTGCTTATAATATCAATGTTTATGCTATTTGGAGTAAGTGGATTTCTCTTCATATATATATATATATATATATATATAACTTCTAATTTGAAGTTACTGGTTGTTATAGGATTGGAAATCAATACCTTTTTGCTTCACGGTTTGCTTATAATATCAATGTTTATGCTATCAATTTATGCCAAAATTTTGTAATACATAAAAAATCTGTTTTCAAAATTCAGTTACCCGATCTCCATCATGAGAGAATCTTAGACAAGAGAATAAAGAACCAAAAATTAAAATTTTCACGCAAAACCCTTTTTCCATATTTCTTCCCAACTCACTTTGGTTCGATATTCACTGTCAAAGGAATCTTAATTTCTTCCTAGGATTTCTGGGTTGAATTGCAAGGTATGGGACTTGATTCTCACTTATGAGATTTTTGTGTGTGGTTTATAAGGCTTTGTACTCTCCAGCTCCCACAGCTGGCTTTTGTGGTCTAGTTCTCCAAGGTTCTTATCAATTGCTATAAGAGCTTTATATCATGTCTCTTAACTACAAAATAAGTTGCATTGGTGGTGATGTGAATATTTAGTGTTGGCTCAAGAGTCAGGACTAGTGTAAGGAGTAGTGCACAGTGATTAGAACCTTGGGAGAACCACACTACAAACGCTAGCTATTACAGTTGGAGACCTAAGGGCTAAGGCTTTATAAACCCCACACTAGAATCCCATCCTTCTAATGTGGAGATCAAATCCCATATCTTGTAATTGGGTCCTAATATCCCATCACACTCTGTGGCCTTGACTCCCATGCAGGCTGTCCATGAGCCATTTGACTAGTTTGGGACAAACACTGCTATGTCAACTTCACCACCCATGCCACTCAGTTGCAGATAAGGGACATGGTGAAAGGCTGAAGGCTTTGATACTAATCGATAGACTGATTTAGTTGCAGATAGAAAGAACAAGAAGATTTGAACAATAATCTACCCCTGGAATATTATTCAATGTGCTGGTCAATATAACCAGAAGAATATAGCAAGGTGATTTGAGAGCACCCCTCTCTCGGTCTCTCCTACAACTTCTGACAGAGTTTCTGACAAACTCAACTAACATTCAACTTCCCTTATTTATAGAGTTCAGTACATTTCAATTAATTTCCCGTACTAACCTTATACAGATGACAAATAAATCTATATTCGTGGGTAATTCCGAAACCTACCCCGAAGTTGACGAGAATCTCTCATTTAACCGGACATAGATACAAGGAATACCCAATTTGTTAAGTCAGTGATAGGAATGAGGATATACATGGCTGTAATGTTTTATCATCTATAGATTGAAATTGTTCAGAGAACTATGTCAGACACTGAGCTGTGTTTTAGGTTGTAGATTCAATGGTTGTAGAGAGGGCACGTGGTGAGTCACAAAGCACCTCAGGATCTCTTCAGTCTTTATGTTGGGGTTCTTCAGCCTTTGGTGGAATTGTGAGCTCCTACTTCAGTGGATCTTTGCTGGATACATATGGAGTAAGGTACTGAAAGATGTTTATGAACCAAGATACTTCTGATTTCTTATAGCAGCATCTTTTTTTTCCTTTTTATGTTCTAATTTATAATAAGTTTTTACTGTTCCAGGTTTGTTTTTGGTGTCACAGCCTTGCTTCCATTGATAACATCTGGAGTTGCTGTTCTTGTAAAAGAACAACCTATGTTGGGTAAAAGAGGGCAAAATCTTCTTTTTGCTGGGCCTGAGTTTTTGGAAAGTTCAAAACAGAGCATCATTCAGCTGTGGGATTCTGTGCGACAGCGTAGTGTTTTTCTTCCCACTTTGTTTATTTTCTTGTGGCAAGCAACTCCACAGTCTGACTCTGCTATGTTCTACTTTACGTATGTTTAATTTGTGAATATGGTCATTATTTTTTATCTATAACGAGTTTCATGTCCATTTGGTATTTTCTTATCATCTCATAGCATTTACTTCAATTTTAAATAGTCTCGTATCCATTTCAGCACAAATTCTCTTGGTTTTACCCCTGAATTTTTGGGACGTGTCAAGCTTGTTACCTCAATTGCGTCTCTGCTTGGTGTTGGTCTTTATAATGGATTTCTGAAGAATGTGCCTTTAAGGAAAATATTTCTTGCAACTACTCTTTTAGGTTCAGCTCTTGGGATGACTCAGGTTAATTGTATATTACAGTTAAGTTGATATATTTTTAACTTAAGATGACTTCTCTAAATATCTTTGTTGTTTTTAAACTCTTATGTCAGGTTTTCCTTGTTGCTGGACTAAACCGACAGTTTGGCATTAGTGATGAGTGGTTTGCAATCGGTGATTCATTAATTCTTACTGTTCTGAGTCAGGTTATCTTTGCCTTCTTTTACTCATTAGTTATAATACTTCTGGCTCTGGGAAACTACCATTTCTGCTGTTATTTTATAGTTAATATTTTCTCACTATAATATTAAATTTTCTGGGTAAATTTAAGTCTAATATTGTCGGTACTTTTTGAAGCTGCTATTATTTGCTAATGTTAGCTTTTGCAGCAAAACCAAAAGGAAATTTTCTGTAGAATATCTTTGTACATTTGTGAAAATGTCAAGTTATTACGCATACCTTATGCTTAGTTTAACATCTAATTAAGGTTATCAAACTTAATACTCCATGTAGATTCATAAGAACTCCATATACTGAATTCTTGGAATCAACTTGTAGACATGAAAAAATTTATTTGTTATAATCCATAAATAATATTAATTAAACATTTCAACAATGTAATAAATCAAAATATTAAAACATAAATTCTACAATACTTAAGTAACTAAATCTTGCAATGCGTCATTATCAGAGCATTAGATAATAACTTGTGAAGGTTATATTGTCAAAAAATAAGGGTTTGTTGTTCTTAAAAGTGAGAGTTGTTTGATTAAAAAATGACAACCAAATGGTAGTATTTTGAATCCTAAATGTGTAAAAAATAACTTAAAACAACTATCATTTGGTATTATTTTTTAATTTGTTGACCAGTTATAAACTTAAGTTTATAGAGTTTGAATTGAATTGAATTTATTTAAAGTTTACTAAAAGAAAGTTTTCACGAGTTAACTTGTAAAGGATGAGTGAACTCATAAAGAGTTAACCAGTTAATTTGAGAGTTTGATAATCTTACTTCTAAATAAAACTTTAGCTGATAAAAAAAATATTGTTTATGTTTAAAATAAAAAAGCACAAGTAGCTTTTGAAGGATTTACCTCACTTATATTTATGTTTGCATTTAATGCTTCAGTTGAACGGATGGAAATTGGATGAGAAATGGAAGAAAAACAGAATTTCTTTATTGATTGAGTGCATCTCAGATGAAGAATTCCTTAGATATCCGAGAGACCCAGGCCTCTTCCTACTCCTAATTCTATTTCACCAAGTGACTTCCTCTTATTCTCAACCCTCTTACTATTTATAGTAAGCTACTGGTCTGTTAACATAAACCCTCGCTTAATGGGCCTAAACAATTGCAGTCACATTCACCTTGTTTTGCTGGTTCTTGCCCATGAGGACATGGGAGCAATTCGGTTGTTGTGATTTCCTCTTTTTGTTCCTTTTTACCATTTCATTGGATTAGGCCAAAGTCATTAATTCTGAAAGAAACCATTTCTTTCTCTAAGATTCCAATTCTTCGCTATACTCCTTTCATGACTGAACATGATTCTAGTGGTTCTTGCAATGGTGGTTGTTGACCTACAATTTCATCACTTTTAGACATGTTTTTCTCCTCCAGTTCTTCTTTTGTTTCTGTTCTTAATGTGCTTTTCTTGGTCCATTCATCAGTTTTGATTCTGCTTTGCCTCCATAATTCTTTTTTCATCTCTTGATCCCTGGAATTTCATCTTCACTTATGTTTTCTTCCTCCTCTGAATCTTAAAGACAAACTCAAAGCTTTGATTGAAAGCACTTAAGCACAACCTTTTCAAAGTTAAAAAAATGTGACATTTTGGTTGCACTTCTTCCAAGAAAACCACCAATTGAGAGTGTCTCCTCTCCTCTTACAAACTCAGGATAGCTTCTCCTCAGGCACTCCAAGTCCCCAAAAAGTACTGATCTAACTCGACCAACCACCAATGTGCTTTGCCTGTTCCATCAAATCTTGGAATCATTCTTGCATCAACTTTTGGAATCATTTTTACAACTCCAAGATTGGAGCTCTGATACCAGTTGATAGAGCTGGTATCATAACAGTGAAAAAGAATGGGTATTCTATTGACTAGGGAGGAGTCCCTAGGAAGCAATACATGATTCGTGATATTTTGAGAGGTTTGGACCCACTCCTTAAACTGCTTTCTCCATCACAACAGTCCCCGAAACTGTTTACAGTCATTCCTATCTATAGGCAGCTACTGTTCAACACTTTAACTGAGATGAACTTACCATCAATAGGCCTAATTAGTTGTAGACCCGTAGCCCTGCTTTCTAACACAAACCCTTGTATTTTGCTAACTAACCTAAACTAAATAGTCACTAACATAACTAATTAATGAGTATCTATAAGTATCTATCAATCTCCCACACCAAGCATTCTCCTTGTCCTCAAGGTGAAAAGCTATGGTGGCTGCTAACACAGCTACATAGGGGTTCCATAGGCCTCTCTTCAGTTCTAATCCTGTTTCATCAAATGACTCCCTCTTCTTCTCAACTCCCGTTCTTTTCATAGGCAGATATTGGTCTGCTAACATAAACCCACCCTTAATGGGACTATCTAACCATTTAATTATTAACATATCTAAGTAAAGGGTATCTATCAATCAGTTGCAGCCAATTCCTCTTGTTTCCAACATCACTCGTATTTCTTTGACTATCTAACCTAACTATTTACTAACATAACTAGCTAATGGGTATCTATCATGAACATTCTTAGTTGTAAAGTTTACAAGCAACTTGTAAAAAATGGACCTTTATGTGTAGACTGCTTGTTTGTAGGTAAACATGTATTCCATGGATTTTGAAGGTTCTAAATGCTAAAGTATAATTGTTTCTTTTTCCTTTTATGTGTAGACCTCTTCAAATTTTTTTTGAGGATTCACACCTTATGAAAAAGTAAATTTAGAGGAGGAATATATTTTTTGTTTTAGTTTTGATAATGATAAATTAGATTTGATCCTTTGTATGACTTACAACATTATTAAATGGCTACACATACTATGAAATAAACACTATCGACACACACCACGTGGATAACTTTCTTGTGCTTTGGTTCTACCTCTCAATTATTAATCTTATATTTGTTTGAGTGAAATTTGCCTTGCATCTGATTACTAGTTTATTTCAGGCTTCTTTCATGCCCGTTCTTGTGCTGGCAGCAAAATTATGTCCTGAAGGAATGGAGGCAACTCTTTTTGCAACTCTCATGTCTGTATCTAATGGAGGGAGTGTTGTTGGGGGATTGTTCGGGGCTGGCTTGACTCAACTATTTGGAATTACCAAGGACAGATTTGATAACTTGGCAGCTTTGATAATCCTTTGCAATCTTAGCTCATTATTGCCTCTGCCCCTTCTTGGCCTTCTCCTTTCAGACAATCCTGATGCGAATCCGGAGGAAAATTCTGATATTGAGATGAAGTCTAATTAATTCTGGTTGTTTGCCCCTGGCTTTTCTAGGATTTCTTTGTCTTTGCGAAGCTATACCCAAAATTAGCTCTCGTTGCTTGTGTAAATTCAAGAACAGACATCACTTACACGGTTGCAGAAAATTTTTGTATAGATATGATACGATGCAAAAGTTGCTACCAATGCCTTGTTTTAGAACCTTGTTTTACACAATATGCTGATTTTATGGAGAAAGAACGTCCTACAGAATACGCTCTGGAGTGACTTAAGAAAGTGCTAGCCATCAACGACAAAGTATCAGAATTCAGAACTACCATTCATGGGGTTCTTTTGTAGTGCACTTTCTCCTTTTTAATCATGTACCCTTTTACTTTGTAAGAATTGGCGCTTTGTATTTATTAGCCAATAATCGTCATTCGACAATGGGAATGGAGTTTTCGGTCTCTGACGTGTTTATATAAGCTATTGTCATTGACAATTACCTAAATCAGACAGCAGGCAACTTGTCTTGTTTCTTCTTATCTAATAGTTCTAACTGAGGGAAGATTCACTGGGTCCATGTATTGCATAGGTTTAAGGAATTATGTTTGGCTTTTATGCTCAACATTCTCTTCTATGGTAAATGGAGGATTTATGTTATTTAATGTTTAATATAAACTCTAGGTATAAAATCATTCGCCTGTAACTGTTGTCTGATAATGGGTCTCAGAGCTTCTACTCAGGAGTTTGAATTTTGCATTTTTACTGAAAGGTTAAATTTGAAATAAGGAAGAGTGAGTTAATATTTTATTTATGCTTCATGTCTAAATAGATTAATAGACTGTAATGTGTTTGGTAAAAGTGGAAAAAGGAGAGGGCATGAACCTGTGAAAGTGATAACTTGTGTTTTACTATTAGACAACCTTTAGATTTAGGTGTTTTTTTTTGTTTTTTTTTTTTTAAATAGAGGTTAATATGCTGCATTGGCAGTGTAAAGTTTACACCGTCAATTTATTATATATACTAATTTGTAATTTATAATTAGATGAACTTGTAAAAATTTATAATTAGCATGAGTACTAAGTTAGTTATTATAACAATTAATAAATTTATTATATATACTAATTTGTAATTTATAATTAGATGAACTTGTAAAAATAATTATATTGTTATAACATATATTATTTATTCATATTTTTATTATAAGTTTTTATCAAATGATGACATGTAATTGTTTTCAATTCCGTAAGGCATTTAATTAAGGTTATTTACAATATATTATACAAAATAAAAAGCTATTTAGAATGAAAAGAAGGTGTATGAGAAACGGATTTGGACTTTGAATCCTAGATCATTGAATGGTTTCCCCCTCACATTCTCGTTCTTTCCATAAATGTCTAATCTCGCAAATAAGTGGAACTGTTTCCTTATCATTTTTCCATTTTGTGTTCCTTCGTCATCCCTTATCCAAGCAAATTATAATGGTATGTTTGAAAGTTCTGGAAGGAATAGGATGAGGTAGAGCGAAGGAATGAAATAGCACAGTTATGTATTGATTGATTCATTGAATGACATACTGTTAAAATAAATAATGTTGTTTTATAGATATGTTTGTAAGCTCTGAAGGAATAGGACAAGATAAGGTGGAGACCGAAGGGATGCAATCAAAGAGTTATGTAGTGAAGTGGTGAATGACTTTATGCTAAAATAAAGTAAATATTTTCTTTCTAGTCCATGCATTTTCAGCTAAATTTGATCCAAGTTTTTATGTTGATGAATTTAGTGTTGAAACTTTTAAAAAATCATGTAAATTTAATCATTCTCAACTCTAAAAAATATAAAGACATAATTAGATTGGCCTGATTTTTTAAAATTTGATAATCAAATTTATCAATCTAAAAATAGAGGGACCTCAAAGTTTGACAAAAATATAGAAATTAAAAACAAATTTTCCCCTAAAATTATGTTTTCCCCTCTTGTTTGGAAAAGAGTAAAAAGAAAGTTGGACATATTTTTTCATAAGTTTAAAGTTAATTATTTATAATTTTTTAGTTTTTGAAGAAGTTAAATTTAATTTATTTTATGTCTTAATATAGTTCATCTTGTTTTTCCTTTCTTCAGAATTGTTTAAACTCACAAATAAAGAAACTATTTTCCAGTTCAAATTTCCCACTCCCATCCCTTAATCACTCCTCATCCAACTCTCTCATTTTATTTTATTGAACTCTTACTCTTCGATGTGATTCTGGTGCGGTAGTTATGTCTTTTAGCATAGAAAACAATATGGCACCGAACTCGTCATGAAAATAGTGACATAGTAAAAGATTAAAGATTAGGAGAAATATCTAAAACATTAATAAGACAATCTCAACCCACTAAGAAGAAAGGGATATATTAACTCAACCGAGGTTCGGATATGGCGGCTTCACATGTGGCAGGTGGTGGATGTTACAGTGAGTGTGCACATGGTGGGTCACACTACGCTTTGTCATCATCTACTGTTTCTTAGTCATACATTTAATATCATTTAGTTGACAAGTGGGGACTTGCATAAAACCTTTGGAGCCATATGGTCTGGTCCAAGGCACACACTCACACGCATATGTGAATGACCAATTAATTGAGTTCTTAAAAACATGAATCAGTAATATGAGGACAGGGTTCCCCGGGATTGGGACTAATGTTCATGCTTGCTTGGCTCATATACCTTTCTTGCTTCAAGCATTGACATAGATAATCATTATTCTTCATCATCCAAAAATGAATTTCAGGACATTGTTTTATTACCCCAAATCATACCCACATATTTACCATGCATGCTGTTGTATATGCTAAATAAGGAAGGAACTTTGACTGTGTTATTTATATTCACCCCGCTGCCTTAACCTATTGGTTCAAACCTCATCATCTGTGATCTACTAGTACTTATTTTTATTTTTCTCAGTTAATCATTTTAATATGTGTTGCATGTTATATTCCTGTCATATCAAAAGGATCATATACCATTCATAATTGAATAGATTTAGTTAATTACTCTGCACATTTAATCAGCATCCCATCGATGCCAAGTGCCAGCTGAAGAAACCTTAGAGCCCCTATGAATCCCAACTAGGGTTTGCCAAGTTGCGACATTTTCTGCTTACTTATTGCAATGATCCAAATCACAAATCAATTTACACCACCAAATCAGAAGAAATAATAGCACTCTACCAACACAAAAGAATATTTTATTTGATATATCAATTGCTTTTTCTTTCTACCATGTTAATAAATAATGAAACACAATTCAACAACAAAAATAATAAAATGAAATGCATTCAATAAGAACTACCTTGCTTTCATTTATATATTTTATATGCCCTTCTATTTTCTCGACCATATAATAAAATTACTTAAGTAGTTTGTTTCAGGCAGTTTTATTTATTCATTTATTTTTCTTTGTGTTGTTAGTTACAACTTTTTGTTTTTCTATTTCTTGCTTCACTTATATGGGAATTCGTATGCAAAATGATTTTGTATTGCCAGTTGAGATTCTTCACATATACTTGTCTAGGACAGAGTGGCTAACAACACCCAAAAAGCTGAGATTAGAGGACTCGAGTTGAAATCTACCTCTTTTGAGTCCAAATGATCAATGCTGATATAACAACAAAAGCTCACGATTGGCACAATAAAGTCCTCGTAGGTATAAAGATAGATGCCCCATCAGCAATTAAGAAAAGGAAAATGTTCAGACCACGGTTTCATCATTAATACAAGATCCTGGTCATTGTTGATTGTGATTTATTTAATTATTGGCTACATAAGATGCCCCACATATAATAAAAATATAGCTAATACACACTTATACAGAACTCAATAATGTCTAAAAGATCTTTGGATTATGTTCTGAATTCGCCGAAGCTATTGGTTAAGAAATCTATTTGTCAGTGAAAAGATGATGACAGCCAGTTTTTTAAGGCTTTTAGTTAATGTCAGGATCATGTTTGCGCCATACAAAATTCTGTCAAAGTGTAGAATCCAAAATTTAAAATATAAATATCTGAATAATTATTTAATTAAGAGAAGATGAAGTTGTCAAAAAATTATTAAAAAATTAAATTATAAAAAATTTTGAATAAATTAAGATAATATTTCTTTAAAATAAAAATAAGATAAAATAATATATTATATTTCTTTAGATACAATTAAAAGACTAAACTATTAAGATTTTTAAATGAAAAACTAAGGAGAAGATAATGCTATTTTTAAAATAATAATAAGATAAGATAAAAAAAATATTTTATTTTATTTTAAATTTGAATCATAAATCAATCTTCATCAAAATAAACTATTATATATGGTTAAGTAAAAGATTAATTGACTATTCAAGGGTTAAAAAAGAGGACACAAGAGTAGAGGAAAACAAATTAAAGTTGTGAGATCTTGGTTTAAGAGGTAACTAAAACAAACTTTATGAACTTAAATGGTATACTTCTTGAATGATATGATTTTCAACGTTTTAACTATTTAATTTATGTATAGTATTTTTAAATTTATGATACCTACATTTGGGATGGAAGTCAAACCTGAGATACCTCCATTTAATATATTTAATATGGAGAAGAGTTTTTAGATAATCAATCTAGGATGGAGAGGAGATTTTGGATACTCCATAATAGAGTAGGGAAGACAATAAGATATCATTGTATGAAATATGAGCTCATAAATCTTTGGATGAATCTATTGAAAATCTAACCAAGAGTGCTAGTGAGTAATAATGAGTATCACTATTGAAAAATATTTTTATTACCGCGGCATCGTGATTGTTTTTTTGGATTTTGCACTGATTGAGAAAAATACTATTTGCGAATCCTTTCTTGAACCGTTTTATTTATTGAGATTTCCATCTCATAAAAAATGTTGTTTTCAGAAGAGGAAAAAACTATAAATCTCAAGAAAAATGTTGCTTTCAGAGGAAGAAAAAACTGTAAAGGCTAAGGAGATGTGAAGAATTAATCCATAACTTATATTTTCTTTTTTATAAATGAACACCATTGTTGAAATTTGAATTATTTTTTATATTTATTTTAGAAAAGCTCATATTTTATTCACTATATTTTAATATTAGGAGATATTTTGACTTATTATTTTGAAAATTTGTATATTTTTAATAATTATTTACTTATTATATAATATAGGTTATTATTGTAATGAAAAGCTTTAATGAAAGCATCAGGCTTATGGATGTTCAAATTAAAGTAAGAAATATGAGTAAAATCTAATACTGTCTTAACTTTTACTAATCTAATACTAATACCAAGGACTCCTTATAAGTCAAAACGCGAGAAGGGTTATTGCAATTTTATTATTCTTGTGTCTGGAATTCGGAATCGTCTAGAATATGATTAACGAATTTTAATTTAACCAAAAACTTTAGAACTTCATTTCAAAGTTGTTGGATAATTGAAAGAAATTAAATATTTTTCTTACATACATGCACCATTACAGTTTGATAATTGGTAGTGGTTGCTGCCTTTGTAATTTTTGTGAGAGAATAACACTGCTAATGATGATGGAAAAAGATTAAATTAAGGCATCAATGATGATTGATTTGGACTTTTGTGGTTATGATCTATCTGTATGAAATCTCTATCCATGTTCATGGCCTTCTAATAGTATGTCTCAAGATAATGATCAGTTGTTAAGACTAAAAAGTAGGTTACCAAGTGCTTAATGATTGATAGCGGAAATACAATTGAGGAGTGGTTGGATGGAAAAGAGAAGAAAGAATACACATTAGGAAGGTAAGTACCATGTGGGTTGCCATGTGAACGCCATTAAATTTGTGAACAGGGACTACCTCCCAACTAATACTTAAACATAACTCCAAGCAAGGTCTGCATGTGACAAAATGACAAATCATTGATTCATAAGGGTCTGAACGCAAATCCAGGGGGAAAATTATGCAAAAGAAACTCAGAAAACAAATAAAAATAAAATGCATATATTGCTAAATGTAAATTCTGTTTAAGATGAAAACATGTTTGAAACCTCCTGAAACCTAAAATCAGAACTGCGAACTCTAGCTTAAAACTTTTAACATACTCAAAATTCGAGATATTAAAATATTATACTATTGAGACATAAATTTTGTCAATAGCTAGAGATGAATCAATTGTGTCATTAGCTAGTACCACGATGGTTAAATACCTGCTGAAAAAAATACATTTAGTCTATAATAAAGTGTGGGTTGTCCAACATTGTCCTTTAAGAGAGTTGACGGGTTAGATTCTTTTTGTTTTCACTTTTGCATTTTGCATGAAGGATTAGATTCACATTATTGTTGTAATATTATATAGGAGAACAAACTTGACAGCAGCACAAACAAACAAAAAGTATAATAAAAAAATCTGCATGGATTTTCTAAAGGATAATGCTATTTTGTGGATAAATGTGCAGCCGCAGAAAGTTAAATGAAACGACAAATGAAGGAGTTAAATGGATAACAAGACTTTACAAGATAGTGTAACAATAAATCTGATTAACTATGAGTAAATAGACAGCAAAGTACAACTAATCGTTTATACAAAATGACACAAGAAGAGAAACTGTTTTTTTAGTTTTTGAAAATTTTCTTTTTTTAGTTTTTGAAAATAATTTTCAAAAATTATTTTTTGGAAGAAAAAAAAACTAGATAAATGTTATTTGAAAATTGTTAAATAAAAAAATTTATTCATATCTATAAAAATATCATAAATGAAAGGTAAAAAAAAATATTCTAATTATATTTTTAGTTTTTAAAATAAGAATAAAAAACTGAAAAATAAAACTATTTATAATTATTTCTCTTTTTTAATTTTTAAAAATTAAAAAATTAAAACTATTCTTAAAAGCTACTTTAAGAAAACATTATTATGCAAACAATATTTTTAGGTTTTAAATAACTTAAAACAGTTTTATAATGCAAAACAAACCTTTAATTTTTTCATTTCATTTATCGGTGGGACATTCTGAAGTTTATCGCAATAGATAGATTATTAATATGATTTTCTATATTGTTAATTAAAATAGAAATTGAATTTAAATGGCAATGATATTTGAAAGTAAGTACTACACTCTAATTAATTAACCTTGCTAGCTTTGAATACAGTTTGCCGTGCTAGAAAATGGAGATGTACCCCCGAACCCCATTTACCATTATTGTATTTGCATAAAAGAAGAAAAGCTCTCTCTCCATGTTGATATCATAAATTTTCTGATAGCAATGAAAATCTGGTCTAGCTCGTGACTCCTAAACATGATTCCGACATACCATTTTTGTGGCCATTGTAATTGCAATGCACCTAACAGACAAGCTACCCCATGTTTTGGATAAGTGAAAATGTCACAGTGGCTTTACAGCCTTTTGGTTTGTATGTGGACCTATAAGTAATAAGGAACTTACAGTTTTTATCCCTTGCAAGGACGATTCTAACTTGTTGACCTGATGGTCCTGAAAAGAAAACCAAACTCTCCTATCACAAGGCTGGTATAAGCATACAAACTTTATTTTTTATCCTTATGCATGGTCCTTGTATCATGTGTCTGTTTTCAGCTTCAAACAGAGCACATCTGGATACAGATTTTATTGTATCAAGATGTCTAACATTTGTCTTTTGTTAATTACCAGCTAACCTACAAACTTAAACTGTTAAGTGTTAACTGAAGGCTTATATATGAATGTTTTGTATGTAACACAACTCGAGGTGCTTAAGTAAATTCCTCCTAAAGTAACATCTAACTCTAGGATTTTAATATCTAAAATTGTGGGCAAAATTAGTCAATGCTCATAGTACACTTTTCACTGTGATTACTCATGGTTAGATTTTTTACTGAGACTATAATCAAATTCAAAAGCTTTAAGTACTACCTACACTTTGTAAAGACTCCAGGAGTTTCTTTTTTTTACAAGGTTTTTATATTACAATGGTTGAATATTTTCAACAAACTCACTGTAAGTTCAAATTTGGTAATATCATGTGAGGATGAATATGAAATAAATGTGAATTACATCTCACATGAACATACCTCTAAGATCAGCCTAGCAATGAAGAAATTATTTGTTGGTGATGGATCACCATAGCTGTTAATTTTTATACATGTAATCAAACGTTATTAGTTATTTGTCATAAATCGTAAAATTTGAACATGTATATAGACATTTATATGGACAACCTAATCTTCTAACATATGCTTCTTAATATTTGTATAATTAGAATCAAACCCTTGATCGCATACTAATTAAAGGGATAAAGTTATTTGTAACTATATTACATCATATTAATCTAAATTACAAAACATTTTTCTAGTAAAATTATGAATCGTAAAAGTTTTTGACTTGGCTTTGGAATTTAAGGCAATCATATGCTTATGACTGAAACCCAAGACAATTGATTAAATTTAAACATTAGTATTTTCAAATTTTAATAATTTTCTAGAAGTAGGGCCAAGTAAAAAGGATTTTGATTGCAAAATGAAGGTGATTCCATTTTAGGGTTTGGTCACTAACAATAGTGGTCCTAAAAAATTATTACCTAATGTATGCAATTATTGTTGCCAAGTGAGGGCGCTCAATGATGATTCTTCAAACGTCATGAACCTAACAAACTTTATTTTCCGTGGCTTAATAATGATGTGGTAAGGCCTTGAAAATCAGATCACTAGACCCAAGGGAAGAGGACGGATCGACCCCCCTTGCATTCATATCAGTTTCTTTTCAATGTCAAAACAATCAGATATAAAGCCTGAAAGCCACCCTCACTCTCACAAGTTGGTTGAACCGAGTTAAGCTATCTATAGTACAGCAAATCTTTTAAAGATTTAGAAACTAAGACCAAGTAACATGTGGAAATACAAATTAATGGGTCGTTGGGGAAAGGGGTTCAAACTTTCAACAGAACATGCACGTTCCGTGTTTCTTAATGCACATCCTCCTCCTATATATACTCTGACTTTGACTTCCATTTCTTTTCCAGCAAAATTAATTCAGGGTTTTGAGCTTGTGATCTTCCACGCGTCTATATCTATTTTCTTGTCAAATTCCCTCAGCCAAAAATAGATGTAGCTGAAAGCAACATTGAGGAAAAACTAAGATTAAAATCGTTGAAATATATAATAGTAGATAACAAGCGATGCTTCCTTTTCCATGATGCTAGGGTATGGTCACTCTGGCGTCATATTAATGGTGACCAATACAACCCAGTTCAAAAATAATATTTTATGAGCTAAAAAAATTGAACAGGTGACAAATTGTTGAGTGGGGTGGAAAGTACTGTGTCCCATGAGTGCGATAATTCCTTGTAGATAATTGAAGAGGTGCAAAATAGTGAAGTGCAGCTGCATGCTAATTAAAATTTTTGCATGCTAGCTTCGGGAACATATTGGCCAAGACAATGGTGTGTAATGAATTGCCTTGCGCACTTTGTTGGGGGAAAAGCAACATTGCATATAGTTTTTGACGAGAATCACCCTATGAAGATACTTTGTCTTTGTGAGAGAGGAAAGGGAAAGAAAAAGAAATGGTTTTTTTTAGGAGGGATCATGGCTGAGAGTAGTATTATTGCAACTTTCAACACCTTGGAAAAATCTCATGTGTAGTCAAGTCGTCAATTTGTTGTTTGTCACATTCTTCTGTCAAGTAATTTTAAAGTGAATTATGATTCAAAAGAAAGTATGTTTCTGTAACTTACTTTCATATTTCAGCCTTTTATATATATATATATATATATATATATATATTATATTCCACACTTTATGGTTTGATATTTTTTTCTAAAAAAATAACAACAATAAGGTGAGGTGCTCAATCAGTCCACAACTTTTAAAAAAAAATATATATATCTTGAGAATTCATGTTAATGTTTTTTGTTTTTACCATAGAATTCGTATTAATGTTAATTCTCTTTTTCTATAACCTTTTTTTTCCTTTATATATTGCATATATTTTCTGTCATTCATATTTTATTATCATTTGTTTACCTGATGTTTGGATTGAAGATCTATAACAGAAAGGAGCGAAATACAATAGCATAGAATATAATAAATTAAATATAGTATTCTATTATTTGAAAAAACTAATAAAGTGAAATATACTATAACTTTAAAATTTGTATTCTACTGTCACACAATATAGCATAAAGTGAAATATATTATAACATCTTTCAATTGTGATTTAAATAAATCAAACAATGTAATAATTATTTCACATATTTCATCTCATTCTATTCCATTATTTATCATCAAGCAAAGAAAAAGATTGATTTATGAACCAATAAAGAAATGTAACTGAGTTGGGCGGAGGAATGTAATAAAATTGAGATTAGAAAGTTGCAATAATTGACAGCAATTTGATCAAGTTGAATTGTTGTTGTTGTTAGTTATGATGGTGATGGAAGCGTGCTGAGCAGAGGCTACAGCGAATGAGCGAACCACATGGCCATTATGAGGAGAAATCTTGACATTCGTGGATTAAGCTAATTAATCGGATCGACAAATCTAGCTTACCTTGCACGTGCATGCTTTGAGTTTTCTTTCCCTTATTTCTTCTGTGACAATGAGTCGAGCAAAACAATTAACTTGAAAACATCACTAAACGTTCATTCATTCCGTCATTCACATGTACGCTTTCTTTCCTAATTTGCTTCTCTTTATATTATTCTTTTTACAATCATATACCCTATAGCTAACAAGTATCTTTAAAGAAACAAACGTATTAAATTTTTATATAAAAAATCATTTTACCATGGTACATAAATTGGATATAAAATAACTACTTTGACATAAATACTTCCTCCTTTTCATATTTTTTATATTTTACTCTTTCATTCTTTCCATAACACTTGACCTTTTTAGAATTTCAAAATCTAATTAATACTTTTTACAAATACATTTTGTTTAATATCCACCGCTAACATTTTAAGCATTAAAAAGTGATACATTAAATAAAAATATTTTAATCTAAATACAACAAATTTTTGTTTCATTAAATATTTCTTAAATGTATTTGCAATTTCTTTAAACATAAATTAACCAATTCTTAGCAAAAGAAATCATATATTAATAATACTTTTGTTCCTAAAATATAAAACACTTTTAATTGGTTCACACTTTTTAGAAAAATTGGTTAATTTAGCTAAGAATATTAAATTTAAATTTATTGGGTCATATTAAAAAGTAAGATTTGAGAAAACATAAAACATGCTAATTGAGACACAAAAGAGTGTGAATGAATTACATATGAAAACCATAGATAAAATATCAAATCCCCACCCTATAACACAGAAGATTGAATTTATCACTGCAAAAGTATAAAAATTAACTTTGCAACTTTATACATCTTTAAAAAAAAAATATAAAAAAAAATAAATAAATTTTAAAATTGTATATATCACGTATAGATACAAAAGTAGTATTAATCAATTATGTTCTATAATTTGTCATTTAATCAAACATATACATCTTGAGTAACTCTTTATCTCGACAACAAGCCAACAACACCAACATAAATAAGAAAATTTAAGAAAAAAAGGTAAAAATAAAGATATAACTATTATTACATGAGCATGTTGTATCATATCTAAGATTCAATCCATATATTTACAAACGACGAGGTAATATTTTGTTATTTTTCTTAATAAAAAGATAATCTCTCGTTATATAAAGAGTTTTTCAATAAAAAAGGTTTAACATATACTTTACTCATTACTGTATTTATTAATATATATAAATCATATTTCTTAATCAATTATTAAAATATTTTTGTAGATATTATATCGTCATTTAAAGAGGAACTGATTGACCAATTCAGTTTTACAAAATATTTAACCCCATAAATGAGTTTCTTTTAAATTATTTATCAAAATAAAACTTTTTTTACCATTAACTTAATCAAACTATAGTTTTAAATTGTGATTTTATCTTATGTCATTTTTTTTACTATATGACTACCACATAAAATAGTAGGTGAAAGTTGCATTCTTATTGCCCAAAACTGATGTTTTGGGACAAAACCAATGATGTTTTTGTAAAAAAAAAAAATCATTATTGGATTATAAATATTCTTTATTGGATTATCAATAAAAAAATATTATTGTAATTAAATGAATGATATTTTAAAAATAATGGTATTAAATAAGATAAAAGGGTTTAAATTTACTAACATTTAAATTTAAAATAAAATTTAATTTTTTTTCTTATATATAATGCTAGTGGGAATAATTAATAAAAAATTATGTATGCTATAGTATCAAAATCGTGAAAATGAATATGTGCCGATGAAATTAATCATACTACAGGGAAAAACAATAAAAGATTATAAAGAAGGACTAAAGAAAAAAAAATGCAACAAATATTATAATATATACATAAACTATTAACAGGTACCCACTACCTTCCCCACTTACTTTATGTTTGAAGAATGTCGGTATATATATTTTTCAACATATTTTTTATTAATTAAAATTTACTGGAAGATATTAAATTAGGAGAAAATTTTGTTAAATATAATATAAAGTCAACAAATTTTATAGGTTGACACAAGTAACATCTTATGTTTTTTAACAAAGTAATATAAGGCTATACTTCATTTGATTAATAAGTATTGATTATGTTGTCATTTTTGGGTATGAAATAATCTATGTTGGTAGGAGAATCCTTACTTCATTTGTATTCAACATCTTCAAAATTTATACTTCATTTGTATTCAACATCTTCGAAAGTCATTATTACTACAATGATTAATTTTTACTAATATAATGGTTACAGAAAAAAAATATACTCCTCCCTTTAAAAATTATAATTGTTTTAACGTTTTAATTTTGTATAAAATTATATTATTTAAAATTCAAAACATTCATATTTATTTCAATTATGTTTTTATTTATAGGAATAATGTTAACCAGTGTCTTAGATCACTAGTTAACGAGTTTCATAAGTAAAATTGTATTTACTTATGATTTTGAATCTGGTCACATATGAATTCTAATAAAAACTTTCTCATTTTAAATTGTGTCGACATGATTTCTAATAAAAACTTTTTCATTTTAATTCTTTAATTAGTGTCCTTAGCAAAATTTTATTTTTATTTATGAATGTATTAAATTTTAGGCTTAATTACGCTGTCCTCAACTTTTCCAAATTTTAACATTGGATTCCTAATTTTTAAATCATATTATTGTGTCTCATAATTTTTAAAATTATTGAATTTGTGTCTAAGTGTCAGTTGACATTGTTGGTTAAGTGAAAAATGTTAGATTGATACGTAATAGTAATTTAATAAAGTAACATATTAAAGATGATTTAATTAATTGTAATTTACTTTTCATTATGCAAATCGTCTTTAAATTACAAAATTAGGATGTGTTATGTAATTAAATTATTGTTACATGTCCGTTAATATTTATCACTTAATAATCTATGTCAATTTAATCACGGCTAGACACATATTTAATAATTTAAAAAAATTAGAAACACAAGGTAATGATATAAAAATTAGGTATACAATGTATAAAATTAGAAAATTGGAAACATAAAGTGTAATTAAGCCTAAATTTTACAAGTACTTAAACTAGTAACTAATCACCCATAAAAAAGAATATTATGATCAATAATGGTTCTAAATGTAAGGTATATTAATTAAAAGTTTTCTTTTTGGTGATCCTCTTTATAGGAGTTGACCACAGTGTCATATAGTACACTAATTCACACACTCTACTTAACCAACTAAATTAGACTCCCTCAACCAACTGAGCTAGATTCCCTTAACACATCAATTAAATGTTTCTAATATGTAAATATACTCATTGTTATTTTCTTAAAAGATGTATATTAATATTAAACATTTATAATTTTTAATAAATTTTAACTGCTAAAAATGAATGTATTAAAAAAATGTTATTCTATTAATCTTTAGAGCAAATAATCACTTTAATTATTTAAATGACCAATTTAGTTTATGGAATGAAATGCATGAATTATTATAAACTTATTAACACATTTGATTCCCGTTTCAATTTTTGTATGAAAAAAAATTACTTTAGTCTCTAAAAGTATATTATATTTTAGTTCTAAAAAATGAAATAATTTTTAAAAATATGAGTTAAGGGTTTAATTTATTTAGTTGAAAAGGGTGTATGAGTTATTATAAACTCCTCTTCAATTCTTATATGGAAGATTAAAAAAAATCTTTAAAAATATGTTAATATTAACATAATTTTAAAAGCTAAAATAAAAACAAATAAATAATTAAATTTAAAGAGTAATCTGTTTTTAGGAGTAAATTGACAACACGTGAACACGTCACTCTTTCACATATTAAATTGACCATTTTCTCCAATTATTTGTTTGTGTTTTTGGTAGTTTAATTTATGGGGACTAGAATTAAAGTATTAAATGGTAGAAAGGGCCAGGGCAAAGGTCCCTCCGACCAGCCTTGTCACATTTTCCACTGCCCATGTCCCTTAGAACATGGAGGAAATTATGGCATTTTCCCATCTTCAAAACTCTCTCTCTCTCTCTCTCCCTTCTCTAACACCATAAAAGCCCTCGCTGAACAACAACAATCACTTCCTACTTCCTACTCCTTGAAGCATCAATCCCAAGCGAGTAAGCACACCATGCTACACACAAGTAAATAAACAACACCACCTCAATCATTGTCCTCCCCACCCCTTTTGCATGTTTTAAGGAGAAAGATTCTCATCTTTACAAAAAAAGAGAAAAGACAACAACAAGGGTTATAAAGAGATGGAGATTGAGTCAGTGAAGTGCGAGTGTTGTGGTTTGAAGGAGGATTGCACCCAAGACTATATCCGAGAAGTGAAGTCAAAGTTTGATGGGAAATGGTTATGTGGGTTGTGCTCAGAAGCAGTGAGAGATGAAGTGAGCCATGGAGGGAAAAAGGCATCGGCTATGGATGAAGCTGTGAAGGCTCACATGTCATTCTGTCGTAAGTTCAAATCAAACCCTGCAGTTAGAGTCGCAGAAGGGATGAGACAGATGCTGAGGAGAAGGTCTGGTGAATTGTCATCATCTTCAGCTTCATCAAAGAAGTTCACAAGATCATCCAGCACTTCTCAAGTCGGAGATTCTTCAAGGTTCCCTTTCTACTGATCGCAGAAACAGGGCAGAAGCAGAGGACACTCTGCTTTGGTTGGAATAAAAGTTCATAGGTTTAGCCTTTCTTTTGGGTTTAGTTTTTTTCTTCTTGTCATGTACAGGAAGTCCTATTTCAGATTAAGGGTCTTTTCTTCTGTTTTTTTTTTTTTTTTTTTTCCCAACTGATCTTTAGTTTGGTATCCTTAATCCTTGTCATCTCTTTGTTTAATTTCTTGGCTAAAAATAGACCTAGTTTCATATATCTATATAAAGATTATCTCAATCAACTTTATCTCCTCCAAAACTTTGACAGTTATTTTAACTCATTTCTGCTTAAAATGGATAAAAGAAGAATCGGTTATAAGGTTTCTCCTTTCCTTTCATTTGTATTAATATATGGTGCTTTGGGTATTAACCAACTTATATGTTTAATTTAATAGCACAAGTACTGTAAGACTTGAGTGTGTTGATAAAGTGGTTAAGCATCTTATCTACTCACTTCAGTTTTTGAACTTCTAATACGTATCTTTTCTTAGGAATAATTACTTTAATTTTTTACTGAATTAAAGTTGAGCTAGATGGAGCATTCAAGAATTAAATTCTGTTATAATATTTTTTAAGAGAACATGAATTTTCAACACATTTCGAGACCAAAATGAAAGCAAATTAATCAGTATGATATTCTATAAGTATTAAATTATAGAAGGAATATTATTTCTTTAAGATTTTAATACTGATACACTCACATCAGATTATAAAGTACTTTTACACGGTTAAATGATGAATTATCTTTATATTTAATTTTATTTTATAATGTGAGTGTATAACTTTTTTTTTTCTTTCTTTAAATTTAATATCTCCATTTTATTGTTGCACACATTTTTCTTAGGAAGAATATTTCTATAAACTTATAGTAACAACTCATGGACACATGTATAATACAGTACAGTAATTGACTGTCTTTATTTATCTTTTATCTATCTTATTATTATATTAAATTATTTTTCATTTCTATCTCCTTATAAATGTCTAAATTCTAGTAACACATTAATATATGAAACTTTAACATCTAGCTCTAATTCTCCATATCTTTTTAAGCACATCAATAAGATGATCCTACATAATAACACATTAAATTGTTTTGTTAGGTTTACGTAGCCGTTTTAGTTTTACCACTCTATTCTCCCTAGTTCCTAGATATTCGTCACACTTGACATAGAATCCCAAGAAAAAAAAAAAAAAAGAGAATCAACAAACACGTCTGAGAATCTGATTAATCTATTCATGAGTTAACATTCATTGTCAATATCCCCCAATTTCCAAATATTAAATAACAATGTTGTCACCATCGTATCATGGACGGACCGGGAGATGATCGTAGCCCTAAAAGTAGTTTGTTTTGTTAAAAAAAGAACTCAAACTTGAGAACACAGGATAAAACTACATAGGGTAGACGCAACGGAAGATGTTATTCAATAGTGGAGAATGACTTCATCACACATTGGCAGCTAGCTAATATGATGATACTTTTTCTTTCTTTCAACTTGTTTAGTGGTTGATGATAGTTTTCTTGAGGTTGAGGTAATCAAGCTATAAAAGTTTCACTAAATGAAGGACCATCAAGTAGCTATGACACTCCCTTGGTTGTGGTTAAATATGGTGTCATTAAGGTACTTGATTACAATTAAATGATTAGACATATATGTTTTAATTATGAAATAGTCATTAATTTGTTGCCATTTTGGCGGTGCCAACCAAATTGAATCTTGGCCATCGTTCTTCAATCTTTCATGCAACACAGAAATTATTGATTTTCCATTTTTCAGTAAGGAATGAGTTATAATGTCAACAACAAATGCTACTATACCCGGTTCTGTCGAGGAATTCCAAACATTATGGTAACACAACAAGCGTGCTACCGCTAGTGGAATTTCTTTTTAATTCATGTCATTATTTTTTCTGATAATTATTTATCTAATCGTTATATTCAAAAGTGACAAAAATTTTCACAATTCTTTTTGAAAAGATAAACAATAAAACTAACTCAACCCTTTTTAAAGTTTCACACAGTAAAAATAGGGATAGGATAAAAAGATATTAAATGATAGCTATTATCTAAACTAGCTTTTAGGGTAGAAATATATAAGACTTAAATTCTCAAGTATGTAACAATTGAGCGCTTGGCTTTAGACTTAAGCATGCATGGATAAATTTCTCTAAAAACGAAAATAAAATAACTTTCTATAACAAAAATTAGCTATACTTAACGTGATTATATGATCACTTTTATAATGATCTTTTAGAAATTCTCTCTTATAATTTTTTTAAAGATGATCTTTAATAAAGGAGATCAATACTTTTTATTGACCGTATGATTATAAAAATATAAAATAAAAGACATATTAATAATATGGTTAATAGGTACATTGGATAAAGTGATGGTCAATCTTAAATTTGATTATTGTACCTTAAGTATTACTAGGATATAATATATCAAGAATGAAAGATTATAAAGTTTTCTTTAAATTACATAAAAAGAAACTAAACCAAAGAAAGGAAAACGATGAGTTGTAACACTGTCGTAAATTTGGAATGATCATCTTTTTTTTATGTAATTATTACATACTCTCATGTTCAATTATTAACAGATTACTTCTTCTAAAATAATCAATCTCTCATGATTAAACCCGACTAATTAACCTTCTTAATGGATATCTTTATTTGGTCATGTAGAAATCTAATGTTGCTTAGGGATTAAGAGTAAGGAAGTGACCATACACTCCCATTAGTCTTTTGAACAACAATTTTAATTCTATCACTTTAAAATACACTGCTAATCAATCAAGGTAGGTCACACTTGAATCGATATGCACTAACTCACTTATCAAAAGTTTGATTATATATCTAATGCACTATTAAAATAATAAAATAATATAATCTTAAAAGAAAATACATTCAACACGTAATTAAAAAAATCAGAGAGAGTTCCACACAAAGGTACGTACATCATAATCGAAAACAATTATAAAAAAAAGATAAAGAATAGTAAAAAAGCCTTATAGACAAGGTTTCTTTTATGACTAACCTCTACCTAATCTTGCTCCTTGTCCTTGAGCTCGTTTTGGGTTAAATCTCTAAAGACTAACAACCAAAACCTAAAGATTAAAGAAAAATAAATCTTTGGTAAAAAAAAGAAAAAGAAATCTTTAAAAAGAAGTCTCCTAGAAAATTTAACTTTCTCTTTATATATAATTTCATTGCGATTGTACTCATTTTCAGATACATGGGTCATCTTGCAATGTAGGCTAAACATAATCATGCTAAAATAAATATGTCAATGTTCATTTTTTAGAAGCACAAAAATTTGCTCCTTTTACTTGTCTTTCACATAAATTAAATAAAAAGACCTTAATCTGCAATAACATACAAAATTAGATAATCAAAATATTAAAATTAAAATACATAAAAGCTCAACCTAAAATATCCTGAGAAAATAACTAATTTGGGGTTTATCATTAAGTGTTACAAAGTCTTTGTAGAAGTGTTCTAATATTTGATGAAATACAAGTGTCTTGTATATAAATGATAACTGCCTAACTTACCTATTTTTACATAGGTAAAATAGAGTAGTTATCATAATTCTTTCTTATTTAAGGCTTTGTTTTCCTCTTATTTAGCTTAAAATTAGATTTAGTTATAAATTTAGGTTTAGATTTACTTTTATGAATTTTCTATGTTTAATTTCTTGTTTTTAGTTGTTTCGAGTCAAGTTTTAGGAAGGACTAAAGAAGTGAAGAAAAATAAAAAAATTTGGTATGCATCTGTCATAAGCGCTTAGTGGCCGAAGTAGTGAGCAACCAACGCTCATCATTTGGAGCACCTGCGTCTGATAACGGTCGCCTAGCGACTAACTTCGTCGTTGCCCAACACCCATGAGTCTAAGTGTCTATGTTTACAACGCCCAACACCCACTTTCGCTGCCCTACAACGCCCAACTCCCACTTTGCTGCCATCCAACTCTTAGAATACTTAGCCCTTAAGGAGTCTTATGGCACCCAATGACCACTTTTTTATCGTTAGACACCCGTGTTTTGAAATGTATAAATAAAAGGGCTAGTTTTTAGTCAGTTCAGGGGTTCTATCTGGGGGTTCCGTGCTCTCTCTTGACCTGGGGTTGCACACCTGCTAACTTAAGGCACGTTTAGACCATCCTTCAACTCACCCACCCCTATGGTTAGCTAGGTTTTTTGTATTTAGTTGGGTTTTGATGTAGTTATTACCTGAACTCTTATGTATGTTTGTACTTTTAATCTAAGTTTATTTTTCATTATTAGTGTTTTTCTTTACCATGCTCTTTATTTCTAAACATTTTGTGGATTTTACTTATTAAATAAGTTCGAGAAGGGATTTTGACTTGTAAAGCGAGAAAAGCTCCCAATTGGTGTTATTGCTCGAGAGAGAATAATATCCATTAGTCATCTTAAGCTCCTTCATTTAATGTGAGTTGTTTGACTTAATATTATGCATAAGAGTGATAGTCTAATACTCAAATAGCTCAGTTTCTTGCTTGCGAGAGATCGAGGTTAAGGATACTTTTATGAGTGATGGGAACATGAGGACTGAACAAAGGTTTTGAGTCCATTTATACACTTGAGGGATGGTTTAGTGAGTCAAACCTAACTAAATAACATATGTGTAACCGTTGTATTTTTATTTATTGACTTTATTTATTTTATGTTTGGTATTTTAGTTATTTCTATCTTTTCGTTCATAGAAGTAGGAAGTAATGACATTTTTTAGTCTCAACAAATCTCTGTGGATCAACCGATATATTTATCAGTTACTATATATGACTGATACACTTGTCGTGAGTATTGTAGAATACTTTTTTATCTCATCAAGTTTTTGACGCTGTTGTTAGGGACTTGGGCTTGAAACTCAAAGATTTTATTTTTTTGCTTGGAAAATTTTGTTAGGATAACTTACTAACCCATTGTTTATTTTATCCTTCTTGTTATCAACAGTTGCTATTAACTGATTTTTTAGTGCTCTATGTGTTATCAGTTTTCAGGTGAAGTAAAAAGCAACCACAAATATAGGGGAGTAAGCTAGCTAGAATCTATTCCAAGAGAATCCTACAAATCCAAACCATTTTAACATGGTTAAGACATGAGTTTTAATGTCCAATAATGGGAGCAGAGATGTGTTGAAATGTAAAAGAAGAGAGATGAGACAAGAAAAAGGTTGGAGATGTGTGCCAACCAAATTCTCTCCAAGTTTGAAAGGGGGAGAACTCTTGCCCCAACACAATCACCTTAGCCATATTATCAAGATCAGTCTTTGGGAGCATGGTACAATAAACCCATTCAAGTACCTTGGTACCATTCTCAATCATAGTGGTATTAAGAATAATTTCAACCATGGTACCATTACAGCATTGAAGAGCTTTAAGGAGATTTCCAAGAATGCAACTATTGGCAAGCTCAACAAAAAATAGGAGTTCCATATAGAGTTCGACAAGAGCCACCTTAACAATCATGGCCTCAAAACATGATCTCCTCTTTAGACTACAACTTTCAAGGCTACCCGAATATGAAAAATCAAGTTGTGCAACAAGGAAAAAATTCTAAATTGGATGAGTTGGTTGAAAAATACATGAGGTCCACTTCATAGACACAAGCCATATTGGAAATAACAAATAAGCAAGTTAGTGAAATGGTAGAGCAACTAACAAAAATGAATGAAGTGCATCGGGCTAACTATCAATCATATACTGAGATCTAGAATAGATGCATCACCACACAAGGCACATTTGAAGAAAGTCAATGGATAATCTATTTGGTAATCTTCATAGAATGGAGCTAAGAAAATGTGTGAAGAAGGACTAGATATGGCTATGAAACCCAATAGAAAGAGTTGACTACATAGTAAAAGAAGCATATATTGTGATTCATGGAAATGTGGAGTCCTCTAATTCTATTTTTTTTTTAATTTAATTTGGAAGGCAAAAGTACCTTCTAAGATATGTGACTTCGCTTGGGAAGTGACACTGAATAGAATCCCATATTGAATTTTTTTAAGTTAATTTTTTTTATTGATTTTTTTCTTTCTCATATTGTTTTCTATTACTTTTCATATTTATCTCTCTATCATTTTTTTCACTTCTCTTTCCAATCAAGAGAGATATATGTCATAAAAGAATAAAAGTATAATTTAAACAATTTTTAAGGTATTTCTATTTTAATTAAATAATTTGTAATTGAATTAAAGAATATTATTTCATTATTTAAAGCTAAAAATATAGTATTTTTATTATTATTGGTTGAAAATTTACTTTAACAAAATTTAAGGATCAATTTTGCTTTAACAATTTCAAACACTATAACTAAGTATATAAAAATATTATATCAATATAATTGCTATAATAAAATTTAAAATTTAAATTCATTTTCACTAATAATAATGTTATAATCTTGTATTAATTTATATAATTTTATTTTTGTGATATATGGATAATCATTGTGATTTTAAATTGTTAGGTTAATTTAATATATTAATTCAAAATAATTTAATTTAATTTTTATATTTGGACACCTAAAGAAAATACAATTGTTTCAATGTTATCTTTATCATAAAAAAGATATGATCATTTTATATTAATATTTTCAATTTTTATTTATTAATATATTAACTTTCAATTTTAAGTTCTTGATCATTTGAGTTTTGTTTTTATTTTAATCATGATATTGGTTTGTATGACTTATCGCAATTGTCGTAATCTTTATTAGGGGTCTTTAACACATACAAGATAAGTATTCAATATGTAGTTTGCTTCATATTTATGACATGGCTAAGGAAGATAAACTATTACTACTAATATAAATCAATATGTTGTAGTTTTGTTTTGTTTTGTCTTTTATCTTGTTAAAACACAAACATTTCAAAAGTTCATTAAACATAAATTTATAAATAACATTTTAGAAAAAAAACTAACACCAACAAAATTATATTTTATAATCACATAAATGTCATATTTGAATCAGAAATATTTTTTTAAAGATTTATAAAAATCATATAAAATCATGTAAAATTTTATATATACAAATAATATATAATTTAAAAAAATTTAGGACCTCTTTAAGTCCTAGGCTTGTAGGAGTAGGTATATGGACTCGGGTCATGTGTAACACCTCACTTTTCATAACCAAGTTATTATATAATTTATTCATTTTTAATTTAAATATTAGAGTTAAAAACTTAGTTATGCATGTAAACAACTTATTAGTATAAAGAATTTTTACTAAAGATTTGAAAATTTTCTTTTGTAATTCACTTAACAAAAGGGGATTCGCTCAGCGAAGTTGAGGCAATAACATATAGCTTTTTTCAAAAAAAATTTGCTAAGCGAAGAAGTCATCACTCAGCGAAGCATGGGTCACTCAACAAGAATAGGTAGAACCAGAATCTCACTCAGCAAAAGCTTTCATGGCTAAGCCATGTGAAACTAGTACTTGGATTTTTGCAGACTATTGTTAAGTGAAGCTCTCTTTGTACAGCAAAAGTGCTCTGAACACATGCTCGTTTAGGGAATGAAGTTTCACTTAGTGAATGAGCTCAAACTTTTCCTATAAATAGGGACAACTATTATTGTGAAATGGGAGAGATGAAGGAGAAAGAACTCTTAGGAGGGGAAAAGGAGAAATCTCTTGAATGTGGGATTAAGGCTTCAAAGGTTTCCTACCACTCTTCATCAAGCACTTACTACAGTAAGAGGGAAAGTCAAATTTATAAACATTTGTTGTGTTAATCTTAATAGACTTATATGTTTTTACTACTCTTATGATTATTATTACTTCTAAAAACTAAGTTTTGGTTATCCGTTAATATACTAATACTTCATTGATTACTCAATCACAACTATGCTAACTTTTATTGTCTCAAGAGATTATTTTGGTCCTTTGTTTATTTTATCAAGAGGTTATTCTAGTCCTTTGTTTATTTTCTCCAAAGATTATTTTAGTCCTTTGTTTATTTTCTCCAGAGAGGGTTTTGGTTCTTTATTTATTATCTTCATATATTACTTCTGATCATTTGTTTGTATTACCTTTGTTCCTTTTTATTATTTTTTCAGATACTACTTCTGGTCCTTTATTTATTATTCAATATATTACTTTTGGTCAATTATCTATTATTTCTAAATATTACAGTTGGATTCTTGCTATTATTATTCTTCAAAGATTATAATATGGTCATTTGTAATTGTTTATCAATTGTTTTATCATTTAACTTAATTTTCAAAGTCATATCTTGATCACTTACTATGAAACTACTTCATGTATTATTTTCATATAATACATTTTGGATCGTTGATATTATTTCAAATTTCTGGGAATCTTATTTTAAACTATGATAAGTTTTGGATTCCGTAATTGATTTATAAAAATAATACTTTTCAAATATGATAACTACCTTATAACTTTATATGTGTTACATGTTGAACATCCATAGTAAAATATGTGTTATTAAATGTTCAAAGGATTTATGTAGTTAAGTTAAGAAAGTTTCATTATAAATATATTATTTCTTAAGATTCTAGAAAGCAATCTAAATGTGCTCTGTGGTTGCAGTTTAACATAGTTTTTCACATCAGAAAAATGTCTTTTATCATTATAAATGTTTTAATGCTATGACCATGATTATTATTGACTATTATTATCAATGAAATAGAAATTGGAGATGAGAACTTTATTTATATATCTATTGTGATCTGTGGATGATGATTGAAATATAAGTACTGTGTAATTTGTGATTTTCTAGTATAGTAACCTTTGGGACTGTTTTGAGATGTTGTAAGATGAACTTAGCGAAGTCCTAGGTTTCCTAGTGAGAGTACCATGCAAGTGCAAGAGTGTCGTGTTTTGGGAAGTTGCAGCTTGGTAAACTACGAGAAGAAAGGGAAGACCAGGATAGGTCCTAAGATGGTTTAAATAAATGAATATTCAGGGTGATTTATGTTGGCACTTGGGTTGAGGATGTTCATTAGGTGTGTAAATATTAAGGGTAGTCTATGTTGACACTTGGATAGAATATTCATAGATTTAGAACCTTCCATAAATGTTCAGCATCTCATGATTGGCAGGGTATATCATTCTCGGGCTGAAAGAGTGTCTGTTTGTGTTTTGTGATGGGAAAAAAACCCTAGTTGTGTTTTGAGGAGGGCAGAAGGCCCAATTAGCAGGTAGCCAAAATGTTGTGATTAATAGATAGCCAAAATTTTGTTATGGGCAGATGGTCCAATTTTTCGAGAAAATTATTGTACCAAACTAGGGAAAGATATACATCTATCAATCACTTCCCAAAAAGATCCTTGGTGATTAGAGTGAATCATAATGGATTGGTTATGGTTCTACACATAGAGTTAAGCGGGATTGAGTTCAGTCATTGAAATAAGTGAGATTGAGTTCGTATGTTGAGTCATGTGAGACTGAGTCATAACTCAAAACTTAGACCCATGGTTTTTTAAGTTTATCAAGATTAAAATTGATGGTTTATAAAAATCTCACTTCTTTTGTGTGTTTCCTTTCATGTGTTTCCCTTCATATATGTTTGCGATACGAATAGAGGACAAACCTGACTTGCAAGCGATGATGCAGAATTCAAAGGATTTTCTCTGAATATGTTGAACTTCTAAGCAAGTTATTCTATAATGGTTAGGTGAATTTAGTTTGGTAAGAAGTCAACTCCTCTAAATTAGAACTTTTAAGAGGGTAACTATGGTAATTAATGTATTTATGTTTAAATGAAGTTTGTAATAAATTATATTTTGACTCACAATGTTTAGAAGAAGATTATGGTTCTTTATGTATGATTAAATTTTGAAAATCTCTCAAGTTTTTATAAATACTTTTGATTAAGAATTTGAGGCGTTTCTCAAGTTCGTGCAGGTTTTGAACCTTTTTTTTTAAAAAAATCATAATTGTAGGAAAATTTTAAGCTCAAGCTACCAAATCCATGAACTTTGCGGGCTAAATTCACAGCTCACAAGTTCGATTTGTCACCTTTTCAAGGGACTAATTTGTCATTTTGACTCTTAGTTTATGTTAATGTTGTGACTTTTTTGCTATAAATTGTAATATTTTAGACTTTTAGTGTGAAAAATATTTAGTATTTTTTATTATTATAAATAATTATATACTTTTATTATGCTATATTATAGTTTAGTTAATTTAAAAATATTATATATATATATATATATATGTGTGTGTGTGTGTGTGCGCGTATATTTTGACTCACGATGTTTAGAAGAAGATTATGGTTCATTATGTATGATTAAATTTTGAAATCTCTCAAGTTTTTATAAATATTTTTTTATTAAGAATTCAAGGCGTTTCTCAAACCCGTGCAAGTATTGAACCTTTTTTTAAAAAAAAATCATAATTGTAGGAAAATTTTAAGCTCAGAATACGAAATTCATGAACTTTGGGGGCTAAGTTCACGAGCTCACAAGTTTGGTCTCTAACATTTTCAAGGGACTAATTTGTTATTTTGACTATTAGTTTAGGTTAATGTTGTGATTTTTTTTGTTATAAATTGAGATATTTTAGACTTTTAAGTATGAAAAATATTTAGTATTTTTTATTATTATAAATAATTATATAATTTTATTATGATATATTATAGTTTAGTTGGTTTAAAAATATTATATTTTTTTAAAAATTATATATATATATATATATAGGACCCACAAACCGGTTTGTTAAATTTACAAGGCATACTTAAACGAACTGCTTTATTTACTCACTCTTACTCTTTTGATCAAAGTTCAAGCTGAGTGGTGAGTGAATTGAACTCATCAAGTGTTGATTGGATACAATATCACCATCAATTGCAATATTTATATGTCTATAAAAAAAATGCAAGATTTATATAATACACCTATAATTAATAAAATATACTTTAAATTAACCTTATATTCCACAATAAGGTAAAATTATCTTGGTCTCGAGTCCTATAATAAGAAATGCAACTAACTTTAGACTTCAATAAATACGACTGATGTTGCAGTCAAATAAATCAATAAATAAATACGACTAATGTTATTGTGCTAATTAAGTATGTATATTTGTCATCTTCAATGACTCTCTTATATATAGTATCACAACTAAATTAAGCTTCAGCGTATCTTCTATAGATAATTACCTATTCATGGCTAGTTAAAATATTAAAATACATATATACAATGTCACCCTTTGTACTTCTCATTTTTCTAATATATCTAATTAATATATATATATATATATATATGAAAGGAATCGATTAGGAAAATTATTGTTTTTCCCTTATAAATATATTGACAAGTATATTATTTTATATGTTTTTGTCTTTTAAGTATTTTTTAATTTCTTTTGGTTTGTTATTTATTTTTGTCTTTTAATTTTACTTTTTCAATTTTTTTGTTATTTCTTTTACTTTATATTTTAAATTTTTTATATAATTTAATTTTAACTATTATAAATTTAAATTTCTTTAATAAAAATATGTTAAATATTTGTCATTTATTAAAAAAATTATCTTATTAAAATTAATATTTTTCCATTTTAATTTTAAATTTTATTTATATATTTTATTATTTTATTTCTTTAGGATTACGTTATTTTTGTGTTTTTTTATTTATATATTTAATATATTAAAAATTAATTATTAAATATTTGAATATATGATAAAATAATTTTACTGTATGTTAATAAATATTTCTTAAATATATTTTAATATATTAAAAAAAATAATTTAAATTAATTTAATAAATATATTTTTTAAATATTTTTAATTTTTTTCCAGAAATTATCTTTTTAAAAATATTTAATATAAAAATAAATTTAAATTATTTTAACAAAAATATCTTAAATTGAATTTTTTAATTTATTTATGGTATAAAAGATAATATCGGTCACAAGATCGAGAAATTGTATTTGATTAATATTTATAAATTTTCAACTATTTTTTATTTCTTTTCTTTATATGTTATTTTATTTATTTATTATATTTTATTATTTTATTTCTTTATGATTAATTTATTTTTTGTTCTTTTTTATTATTTTTTTAATTTTCATATTTATATATTTAATAGATTAAAAACAAATTATTAGATATTTTATTATATGAAAGAATAATTTCAGTGTATATAAAAAATTATATTTTAATTTAATTCTTCGTTCTTTTCTATATATTTTTTTTTTCATTTTCATTATTTATATTATTTTATTTATTATCTTCCATTATTTTATTTCTTTAGGATTACGTTATTTTTATGTTCTTTTCATTATTTTTTAATTTTATATTCAAATATTTAATATATTAAAAAATAATTATGACATATTTTATTATATGAAAGAATAATTTCAGTGTATGTCAAAAAATATTTTTTAATTTCTTCTTTATTTTCTTTATATGTTTTTTTTTCATTTTCATTATTTATATTATTTTATTTATTATATTTTATTATTTTATTTTTTAGGATTATTTTATTTTTATCTCTTTTTATCATTTTTTTATATTTATATATTTAATATATTAGAAATTAATTATTAAATATTTAATATATGAAAAAATAATTTGAGTATATTTTAAAAAATATTTTTTAAATATATTTGATATATTAAAAAATAATTTTAAATTAATTTAATAAAAATATCTTAATTTTTTATGTTTTCAAAAAATTATATTATTAAATATATTTACTATAAAAGTAAATTTAAATTACTTTAATAAAAGTATCTTGAATTCATTTTTTTTAATTTATTTATATCATTATCATTAAAGGGATTGAGAAATTGGGTTAGATTTGTACCTATGAATAATTGAGAAAAAATATATCATGCATTGTAAGTAATATTAGTATACAAATCTATTAATTCAGAAACATTACTTTTAGTATCTAATCTAAGAAAAAAATATAACATATAAATTTTAATTAATAAAATATAAATCATCTTTAATATATTAAAAACTAATTATTAAATTTTTTATTATATTATGAACTAATTTTAGTATATGTTAAAAAATACTCTTAGATATGTTTTAATATATTACAAAATAATTTAAATGAATTTATTAAGAATATGTTAAATATTTTTAAATTTCCCCAAAAATTATCTTATTAAATATATTTAATATAAAAATAAATTTAAATTACTTTAATAAAAGTATATTCAATTAATTTTTTATTTATCTATAGTATGAAAGATAGTATTATTCAGGACATAGAGAAATTGTGTTTGATTAATATTTAGATTTATATCTATGTGCAAATTTGTTTGACAGAAAAAAATTATGCATCTTAAGTGAGATTAGTATACAACTTGATAGTTGGAAGATATTACTTTTAGTTTTTTATCTAAGACAAAAGAAATATAACATATAGATATTTATTAATAAAAATATAAATTTTATACTAATCCAATTATATTTTAAAGATTTTAAATTATTTAATAAATTATATTTTAACATATAGATGTTAGTTAATAAAATAAGTTTTAAATATAGTCTAATATATTATTAAATAATTTTAAATTACTTTGATAAAAATATGTTATATATTTTTAACTTTTCAAAAAATTATCTTATTAAATATATTTAATATAAAAATAAATTAAAATTACTTTAAAAAGAGTATCTTGAACTAAATTTTTTAATTTATTTATAGCATAAAAGATAATATTATGCACAGGAATGAGAAATTGTGTTTGATAAATATTAGACATATTCATCTATGTGTAAGTTTTATTTGAAAAAAAAAATCATGTATCATAAGTGAGATTATTATAAGACTCAATAGATTAGGAGACATTACTTTTAATTTTTTATTCAAGAAAGATGTTAATTAATAAAATATAAATTTTATACTTATTTTTATATTTATATATTTAATATATTAAAAAATAATTAAATATTTGATTATAAGACAATAATTTTAGTGTATGTTAAAATATTTGTTAAATATATTTTAATATATTACAAAATAATTGTAAATTACTTTAATAAAAATATGTTAAATATTTTTAATTTTTTCAAAAAATTAGCTTATTAAATATATTTAATAGAAAATTAAATTTAAATTACTTTGAAAAAAATATCTTTAATTATAATTTTTAATTTATTTACGGTATAAGATAATAGTCTAATTCACAGGATCGAAAAATTATGGTTGATTAATATTTATAGATTTTAATCTATATGTAATTTTTATTTGATAGAAGAGAATCATGGATAATATGTGAGATTAGTATACGAAACGATAAGTTGGGAGATATTACTTTTAGTATTTGATTCAAGAAAAAAAAATATAGATGTTAATTAAAATATAAATTTTATATTTAATACAGTTACATTTTAAAGATTTAAAAAATTTTATTTATATTTTGATATCTACAAAATTATTTCTATTTTTTTTAAAAATACATAGAAACATATAAAATATCTTTATAGATAGATATTTTGTTAAATAATATTTAATATGTGATTTTTTATGCTAATTATTTTATTGAATTTAGTTTTCTAAAAAATATTATTTTGATCTCTCAATTATTTTTGTTTTTTACTTTTAATTTAAAACATATTAATTTTAATTTTATAAATAATTTTTGACAAAAATATTTAATCAATTTTGTAACCGTGTGTATACACTGGTTTTATACTAGTTTATAATATAAAATATTATTCACGTATACTCTATTTGTATCTAATTATAAAATAAATTTTCAAACAATTTTTTATTCTTTTTTATAAGATATTTTATAATTTGTAATTTCACTAATTTTTTAATATATTCTTTATTACTTAAAAAAATTCACATTTACTCTTTCTCTCCCTTATTTATATAATAATTAATAATATGAAATAATCTTATCAATAAAAATAACTTTATCTCTCCAAAAATTAATTAAGAAGATGGAAATAATTTAATAGAAGGTAATAGAGTAATAATTTTTTACGAATGATATTAATAATTCATAAATTTAATACAATTATCTAAACTAATAGGGTATTACACTACACTACTGCATATACTTTCTTAAGGAATGTGTTTTTTTTTTTAATCTTAAGATGAGTTTGTTTAAAATTTTTATATAAAAACAACTATTTTAAAAAATAAATACTTATTCTAAATTTTAGATATTTATTAAAAAAAACTTCACAAAAACTGAAAACAATTTATTTTGATAAGTTAATTGTTTCTTACGTGCAAAAGATGTTTTAAAGAAACATAAAAGAAATTTTTAATTAAAAAGGTGCTTTCTATAATTATATCTAAGCATAAAAAATTTCAAATTTTATAAAAATTACATATAAATAAATATTTATTTTTCTGTCAAACTAAACTAATGAATGAAAATAAACTGATCCGGAATTTATTTTAAAGAAGTACAGGACTTAATTAAAAATATTTCAGCATAAACAAACTTATCCGAATTTTACATATGATACCTACAACATCGTTAATGAAGATTAATTAAATTATAAAACATGCAGTGAAAATCACCTAATTCAAGGTCTAATCAATCTTTAACTTTCCCCAAAAAAAGTCCATCTTTGACATTTATTAAATGCAAATGGTAGACTAATTAGAAAAATGCAATTATAAACTGTGTGTTTTAGTGTGGGATTATCACACGAAAACATTTGGAATGTGTGTAACAAAAAAATAAGTTAGAAACGTCTCCAACGCCCTCTTATATAACCTCCTTTATTTTCGTATTTATATATTTACGCCAACACGTGGAACCTAAATTTTTTTTGGAACATATGTGGAACCTTATAAGTTTTTTTTTTTTTTTTTAAAAAAAAGAACCCTATAAGTTATTAAACAACAAAAGGAAAAAAATAAGTTTAATTTCATCAAGTTTATGTTCATCACATATATGCTGACATTCACCTCCTGCAATAGGTCACAGTCATTACTAATCTGTCGAATTATAGGACCAATCTGCAATTTGTGTAAGCTTTTTAGGGATGACAAAAGGCAATAGTTAGGAAGACAAAAGGCAATGGTTAGATCCTCTTATGTTATTACGGCTGAATTATGGGGAGTGACCCTCTTATGTTATTACAGCTGAATTATGGAGAGTGATGTATGTAATGCAATTCGCATAAGGAAATCTGTATATTACGAATAGAATGAGACTCGCAGGTTAATGAGACTCGCAGGTTAATGAGACTCGCAGGTGGTGATTGACTTTGTCGATCGTGGTGTGGTCCGATCACACTCCTACTAAGATCTTGTAAATTTTATGCAAGGATGGACTCTAAAGAAATGAGAGGTATAATTTCTACATGGTTAATATGATTGTTGACCATTTAGCAAGTATTGCTCACGTGTATTCAATAGAAATTATAGTTTTACAATATCCCCTTCCTCTTTTCCTTTTAGGTAAGCATGTTATGAGAGTATTATGAATGATCTTATCGGGTTGTAAGGGTTTAGCCCTCCCAATACCAAAATATTTAATTCATATCCTCAATTACTATTAATATTCTAAATACTTATATAGAAAAATATTTCAAAATAAGAAACATATATTAAAAAATATTTTATTTAATATCTATTAGCATCAAGCTATGATTTTAATGTTTATGTTTTAATATCAATATTTTAATCTTTTGAATTAAACATATTTAAAACTGAATAAAAATTAGAATATATATATATATATATATATATATATATATATATATATATGTAATCTAAAAATGTAAATAATAAAGCCTTCACATATTTCCTTGAATAAACTTATTTAATATAAAATAAACATAAATTATTAAACAAGGATAAAAAAACTTATCTAATACAGAATATATAAGAACTTAACATAAATATATAGATTTTTTTGTAAATATATATATATATATATATATATATATATATAAATAAACATATCCTATTTTGTTTTAAAGATAAATTTTAAAATTTAAACGCTCCTAATATTAAAATAAAAAACGACCATGTTCAACTAATATATTCAATATAGTTTGAAATCACCACCTTAACGGTTAATATAAAATAAAAAAAAAAAATCCTAAAGTATCGGGACCATGTGTGTCATCTCGTCCTTGGAGAAAAATATGATCGTTGGGATTCAAATTGAAAGCGGGCTTGATAGTGAGGGGTCAATACAATACTGAGTAGAAACTGAATGTGAAGAAAAAGAAAAGAAAGAAAGAAGCCATGAGAACAGTTTATCTGCAATCGAAATCATCTGATGAAGATAATAGCTGCTACTTCCCTGGTTGCAAGAAAGATGCCAATTGCAAGTGTGAAATGTGTTTGGCCAGCATCAATGCCACCCTTGATCTCATGCCCACCTCTGTTCACAAAACCACCCTCACCAAACCCATTCTTCACTCCACACCAATCTCTTTTGATGCTTCCATTCTCTCCACACCCACTTCCTCTGATTTTCAGCTTTCTTCCTCCACTCCTCTCTCCAAATCCAGTCACACCTCTCACTCAAGCCACCAACTGGAGCAGAACCTTAACAAGGGACAACCAGCCTCTCCTTTCACTTTCTTCAGATTGCTCCTCTTTTTTGGATTCTTCTTATCTGCAGACCTTCTTTTCCCCTTTCTCGTCTCTCGGCTTTTTCAGCCTTCCCTGTCACCTCATGTCGTCAAAAGGGTCGGTCTGAATTGTAGCCGAGTGCATGATTTGAATGCAAAGTTGGGGCTTTTGCACAAAGAGTTGGCAAACGTTGTTGCTGGTCAAGTTTCAAATTGTGCCTTTACTGATTCCTTATGGAAAATCAGCCAGGTATTTCTATTACTCTTTAAATGAAGTTTGTGGCTTGAGTTTGAAAATGAGTATGCTTTTATTGATTCTTCAATAGTCAGTTAGAAAGTCTGGTTGACAAGAAACAACTACAACTTTGTATAGGATGGTCTCTTATTGCACTCAAGATGCACACTGTACAAATCAGCAATAGAAGAGGTAGCAATTTGGGGATGGCCATTGCAAACAGCAGGATTGCTCACAAATGGATTCTCTTCTCGAACATTCATTCTCTTATCAGGAAGAGTCACTAAGGTGAATTCTCTTGTTTTCTTGATAAGTCCATGGTTGTTGTTGACTAACTTCGTGTTGTTGTTGTCGTCTATCTGTTTATGAAGTGGAATGCTGGACAAGTTGGGTATATGGTTCGGAGGGCTAATGCTTCATGGGTGCAACCAAAATGGGATGCTTCAGCAGTGCAATTAGACCCCAACACTTGGGTTCTTGAATATCAAAGGAGCTCTATTTCGGATGGTAGAAGGTTGTACTCTGCAGTGTTGGAGTTCCTCAAATATAAGATTTCAAGATTTGTTGGCAGGCTGAAGAAAAAATTCTGGCTGTTTGTCGCATCTGAAGATAACCACTACAACGGATTCAAAGCAAACAATGGGTTTCAATTTCCCACTTGAATGAATTGTAGAGTTTTGGAGTTAACTCTAACTCAATCAGCATAAATCCTGCCCTCATCTCTTGTGAGGAGCTCCATTTTCTTTGACTTGGGTTCTTTATTTTGGCTTATTTACCTTTTAATTTTGGATATTCATTTGTATATGATTTGACTATCCCAATTTGCCTTGTCATGCTATATATATCTTTCAATATCAAGTTGTTAATGATAGCCGTCGAATATCAAGTTGTTTTATGGTGCATCTTTACTGCTCCTTAAGATTTTTGCATGCTAGATAATAAGTAATAAATTAATGATAGGACATTTTTTTGGGATAAGCCAATAAATTTTATTGCAGTAACTACAGTACAGCACCATTCCCAAATGACCAGAAATAAACACATACATGATACATCATTAATGATAGGATATGATGAAGCTAATGTTTCACTTGTAATTTCCGTGTATTTCATGAAGTAATAAGATAAGTTTGTAATAAATATAAATAAAGCAATGAAAAAAATAACATTAATCAATCATTATTCTTTTTAAATAATATATTAAGATTTTAATGTGAAAAAATCCCTCAAAGTAATCCAAACCAAATAAATAGTTCTACTATTATCAATAAATAATCTCAATCAAGTGTCAACAACAATATCAATGTCAACACTAATTTTAAATAATAAAGCAATAAACTTATAAATAGAGAATAAGGAAGATGAAAACTCTCAGAAACACTGTTGTCATACAAACTTAATATCTCCTAACTCAGATATGTTTTTAACGATTCGAACGGTAAAAATGAAGAAACATATATTCTGAACCTGTTAAATTTACATTTGTAGCTCTGTGTAGAAATGAGAATACATCTCACTCTAATACATCTCACTCTTTCAAGTCTCTACTAAAACATTTAGTTTAGGAGTTTTAGAAGGAGTTTTCTCATGTGCAATACCATACTACTTGCAATAAACATCAAAGGGGTTCATAATACTCATCATCATTGTCAGTACGAATACATTTCAGCTTTTTGCGTGACTCTCATTCAACCAAAGCATGAAATTGTTTAAATTTCTCTAGCACTTGGTCTTTTGTCTGCAAGGCATAGACTCATAGCTTCCTGTAACAATCATTAATAAAGGTAACAAAATAAAGTGTACCACTAAAGGATTTTACCTTAAATGGACCACAAACATCAGAATGCACCAATTGCAACAACTCTGACTTCTTTGAGGGAGGATGCTTCTTGAATGATACTCTAGTTTGTTTGTCAGTCATGCAATGAGAACATCTCTCCAATTCTGCATTTTGTAACCCTTGAAGAATATCCATTTTAACTAAGCAGTTCAACATTTTTCCACTAATATGATTAAGCTTTCGGTGCCACAAATATGCCTCCATATCTATGACATTCACACTATCTTTAGTAACTAAAGCTTTTGTCTAATACAGTTAGAAATATTATTCCCTCTAGTCACAACCAAGTTACCTTTAGTGAGTTTCCACCTTTCAGAACCAAAGTGATTATCATAACCACTATCATCAAGCATTTGTAAAGAGATCAAATTAAAACGAACATCAGGAGCATGTTTGACTCCTCTAAGCAACAACTGCATTCCCATGTTGGTTTGTAGGCAAACATCACCAAAACCAATCACCTGAGACACACCATCATTACCAATCTTTAATACTCTAAAATCACCAAAAGTGTAAGATGTGAAGAACTCCTTCCTTTATGTAACATGCAGTATAGCACCACTATCAACAATCCACATGCTCTCATCTGATACAAGATTAACTAACTTATTGTCACAAAGATTAATAAGATCACCACAAGTAGTAGTAAAACACGATTATCATCATCATGATCCTTTTATTTCTGCTTACCCTTTTATCTTTGTTCTCTTTTTTTTCTCAGAAAACAATATTTCTGTATGTGTCATATCGTATAACAATTGTGATACTCCACATTCTTGTATTTGGACTTGAACTTACTTCTGCTCTTTTCTCTACCATCCTTCAATTCATTTCTTTGACTTCTCCCCATGTTTTCGGTGACAAGTACTTCAGGGTTAAGATGAAGAAACCTATGCCTTCCTTCTTATCTCTTCATTAAGAGCACCAGTCTTTGTCGCTTGCAAAGAAACAACACCACTAGGGGCTGAGTTTGTAATAGAAACCTGAAATGTCTACCAAGACTCAGGTAATTATTCAATAGCCATAGTCTTAAAATTTCATCATCAAATTTGATACCCATACCAGATAACTAATCTAGGGGCCCTTGAAATTCATTCAATCTGAGATAGAAGAACTCTTCCTATACTTCAAATTCATCAGACAGTTCAATAAATACAATTTATTATTCCCTGATTTAGAAGTATACAAGGACTCAATCTTCTCCCACAATGTTCTTGCGAGTGTCTCATTAGCAATATCATTATAAACATTGTCTTCTACAAATTTCCGAATAAAACCACATATCTGTTGGTGTTCAAAATCCTACTCTCCTTCAGACATAGAATCCGACTTCTGAGTAGTAAAAATAGGAATATGTATTTTCTTCTCAAATAGCAAGTCTTTCATCTTGTCCTTCTACAAGTGATAATTAGTACCATTCAACACAACCAATTTTGTATTTGCCTCCATCATTCAAGCAAGTCCAATAATCCCTAGACCAAAACCAAAGAGCTCTCATGTCACTCTAACAGGGGCAATAAAACAAGTTTATAACACATGTAAACAAAGTAGCGGAAAGAAATACCTCTATCTTGCAAGAATCTATGAGAAACAATAACAAAAAAAATAACACTAACTAATTATCACTCTTTTTAAACAAGACATTAAGATTTTAACGTGAAAACCCCTCAAATTAAGGGAAAAAACCACGGGTTGTCTAGACCGAAGAAATAGTTCCACTATTATCAATAAAGAGTCTCAATCAAGTGTCAACAACAATATCAATGTCAACACCAATTTCAAACAATAAAGCAATAAGCTTACAAATAGATAACAAGAAAGATGAAAACCCCCAAAAACATGGCTGCCATACAAACTAAATATCTCCCAATTCAGATGTTTTTTCAAAGATCTGAACGGTAAGAATGAAGAAACATACATTCAGAATGTGCTGTCCAAAAATCAGTCTGATCCAACGGTGAACGAATCTGCAATGGTGAATTTACAGTTGTAACTCTGTGTAAAACCGAGAATAACTTTCTCTCTTTTTTTCTCTCAAAACAATTGGTGTATTTGAGGAACCTTATCTCTCTTTATCTCTATCTACTCTCCTATGTGAAAACACTTTCTCCACTTAATTTAAATAAGATATCAAGTGAGCTTCTCAATTTGAACTTTTTCTCTATGTAAAAACCAAGTTCAATACCCAACTTCTCTTTGATGTCGATCCATCACCCTCCCAGATCAACAATGGATTCTAAATTTCTTGAAGTTTTTATTTTGTTTTCCTCTTTATTCACTTCCGAAATGACATACATCTGTTGAAGTGTAATGCCTAGAACTGCTTTTTCGCTTTATGACTTTAAAGTATTTTTTGCAATAAAACACGGAGCCAGAAAATTTGTGAACGCTATTTGGAAGAGCAAAAGCATTTGGTCATCTCTCTTGCTCAGACCAAGGCATTGCTGGCGAATAGAGCTCATCGAAAGTTCAAAACCGGTTTTTATCTGCGTGTTTGATTCCGTTTAGCTTGAAAAGCGCACCAACATGAATGAGTCAAGCATAAATGATACTGTACTCAACATTCTGGTCTTATCATGCAGCACTATTTCGTGTAGTTACATTTCATTGAACTTCTTAAACTATTTGATCACTTATCAAAGCTTCTTAAACCATTCCAAGTTTTGTATTGCAACTAACAGGGGTTAGGACTAATCCTCCTTAAATCCATGAAATTAGGTTTGAATTGTTGCTAAAGGGGGCAACTGCATTTACCCTTGTCTGGTTAGGAAGGAAAAAAGTTAAAATTAGTGAGTCCACCACTCTATTTTAATTTAAATATTTTATTCATTTTTACTTCATTCTATTTTATTTTAACATACACAATATTCGACCCTATATCAAACAAGAATGCTTCTAAAAGAAGATATGGTGAAAAAAAAAAAAGTCCATTACGCCATAATTAGCATATACATACACGTTTGACAAGAGCACTTAAAAAATTACCATTGGCAGATGTAGAAAGTACAGTACAAAGAACTACAACATCTGGCTAATAACTATGTCAATGATATAAATTCATACTTACATATCAAGGCACATAGTGAAGAAACACCAAATACCAAAGCTAAATTTTAAAGTAGAATCAAAAGAAAAGTCAAATGAAGGTAACATTCTTTAATATTTCATTCAAATAATTCTTCTATCATCTGTCAAACACAATGGTTATTCACTTGTAGCAGGTGTTGTTCACAAAATAATGCTTGTAAATAGCAATTTTGTTTTAACGGCAGTTGAATTCAGTATAAAATAATTAAATTTAATTATAAATAATGTTTTATATGACTTTTAAAATATTATTATAAAAATTAATAAATATACCAGTTTTATTTAGTCTCTTTATTAGAGATAATATAAAACTATTTTATATTATAAATTAGTGTAAAAACTTTTTTTCTCTTTATTGTGGGTAGGATATATAAATGTAGAAAAATCATGTAATATATGCTTATATTGTATGAATAATTAAAATATTTCTATATAATTTGGATTTCTGTATTTGATCTACATAAAAAATGGGGTTAAACAAAGCAAAATTATTAAGTGATTTTATTTGTTCATGATTTCCGACAATTTTTTATGCAACATGTGTTTATGTTTTGAAATTAAAAAATAATTATTAATACTTGATTACACGTCATATAAAATTTAGTTGAGACCATGAATTTAGGTGGTGGACAAATATCACTTAATAATTTCTTATTATATGTGTTAAAAGTGCAATAAAAATATAGAAGAATAAGTAACAAGGGGAAATAGAGTGCTAGAGCACTATGCTATTAGATACAAGTCTAATTAAATGAAAAAAAAAAAAGGTAAACATATAGGCGAAAAAATAACTAAACTACCTAGAAAATAATTCTAATAAGAAACAACTTAAAAAGCCCATTAAGTCTATGATTCTTTAGATAGCATTGGGCCTTTGCTTTATTATCTAAAAAAACAAGGCATTTGTTATTTCCAGTTCCCTTATTTGCTACTTTCACTCTTGTTTTTATCTTTTAGTTTTTATTATTATGTATACTTTGCTACACCAAAACTATCCTGTATATAGAAAATAGATAGGAAGCATACCTTTTCAATTTTAATATTTCAGAAACTACTTTCCGCAGCACATGCATGTTTCATTTTTAACATTTTGATAAGTATTTTTAGGAAACAATAATTTGTATTATGATAAATACTTTCTAAAATGTAATTTATCATTACGAAAAATAATTTTCAGAATGCATTTTTTCTTTTTTCATTGTCTCTTTGTCCATAACTAAAAGAACTGAAGAATTAACTAAATTGTTGGCAATGAAAATAGCAAAAACTATAATAAAAATGAGCAGCAGTGAAGAAAATATAAAATGGATTATTGAACAAATGTTGGAAGAATACTAAACCCTATCGTCAGCGAAAAAAATTTAGTAAGGAACAAATATGAGGTGATTGAGGGAAAATGGATTATGAAAGATGAGAAAACACAATGAAAAAAATGGAGGAAGGGAAGTGTACAGTTGTAAGAACGAACATGATGAAAAAGAGATGGGAAGTATGTAAGTGCATTTGGTTTAAGAAAAGTTCACGAGAAAAACAAAATTTAAATTAAAAAAAGCTATCTAAATAATTTAACCTTTAGTGAAAAGCAAGGGAGTGCAATAGTGGAAACTAAGACATTTGTTGAATCAAACACTTATCACTAAGTCGAAAGCTATAATTTGATAATTGAGAAGTGCTATCAACATACTCTTTAATATACTCCTTTTAACACGCTCTCTATTATTAGTAAAAAGCAATCTAAATAATTTACCCTTTAGTAAAAAGCAAGGGAGTGCACTACTGGAAAACCAAGATAGTTGTTGGATCAAACACTTATCACTAGGTCAGAAGCTATAATTGATAATTGAGAAGTGCTCCCAACACATTATTTGACACACTCCTCTTAACACACTCCCTATTATTAGTTGAAATTTATTGAAAACTACAAATTATGTGGGTCTCACTTGTCATTAAATGACCCCCCTCTCCTAATTTTGTAGTTTTCAATACATTTCAACCAATAATAGAGAGTATGTTAGGAGGAGTGTGTAAAAGAGTGCGTTGGTAGCACTTCTCTTAATAATTATGGTGCAACTCTTTCTACTTCCTTGTAGCAACCCAAGCATCACGATCCGACTATGACTTGACTTACTTAAATCTCCACCCGAGGATAATTGATGCCACAATTAGGAAAAAGGCATACAATTTCCTCCTCAACAATTGTTTTGTGGGAGTTGAACTCATGTCCTATACAATTGTTAAATCAAATGCTCACTACTAGGCCAAAAAGTATATATTATAGTTGATTGATAGTTAGATACAACTTAACTTTTTCTACTTAATTGTAATAGCCTCAAGATGACTTGACTCACAATTGATGTAAAAACTAAATATATAGGACTCAAAATAAAAGAATTTACAAAATAATACCTTCTTTGTTGACAAATAAGATTTAAATAATTGTGGAAAGGTGTAAAATGTATTTTTTTAAGATAAAGTGTATTTTTGGTAGTCCAAAATTTGAAAAGTTCGGTCTCTTTTTCTTCTCTTTAATTTTGAAATGCATGTCTTATGATCTCCAAATCATTTATGTAACATTTTATAAAAAGATAAAAGGCTATTTAGATCGCATTTGAATTATTAAAATGTTGTGTTTCAAAATTAGCTCATCAATATGAAAAATCAAATTCGAGGAATAAAACTGAATACCATTATAGAAAAAAAATAAATATATGTAATAAATTGTCAAATATTTAATAATCATCATTTTAATAATTATAAAAATCTATACTATTTATTCCCTTCATATACTTAGTTATCGTTTATTTTAAATTAAAAAAATACTTTTTATATATTTAATGTGATTGGAATATATAAAGAATATTTTTTGTAATATTTAAATTTTCCTTTTAATAATTACTTTATATTTTAGTTATTAAATCTGCACTTAGTCACTAATTTTTCAGCCACTATAAAAATTATTCTTATTTCATTAAAATCTATTCTTATACTATAATTTGAAGCATCTTGCTAGATGAGAATATCTTTTAATTATAAGTTATTCTCAGAGAAGTATATTTTTAAAGAATATTATTTTTTAGACGTAAAACAAATGTATTAAGAAGGTTAGAGTACAAGTATAATAAAATAATTTAAAAAAAAAACTTTTTATATATTTAACGTGATTGGAATATATAAAAAATATTTTTTGTACTGTTTAAATTTCCATTTTAATTAATTACTTTATCTTTTAGCTATTAAATTTTTACTTAATCACTGATTTCTCAGCCACTTTGAAAAAGAATTAATAAATATATTTATGCTCACAACTTTTTTCTCTTCTTGTTATTAACAACTTTAATTAATTATTTACAGGTTAGAGTTTTTTTATTAACAACTTTGAAAAAGAAATTAGATTTAAGAGGGTTAGAAACTAGACATTGTGTTTGAGGTGTGCATAGTTTGGGTGTTTGTGTTTGTTCTTCCTTTAACCTTTTAAGTCTTTATTTCACTTTTTGTTTCACAAAAAAAGCATTAAACCAACATTTTTTTTGCTATCTCTTTCTAAGATCTCCTTCTTTAATATGAACTTTGAATATATTTATGCTAACAACTTTTTTCTCTTCTTGTTAGTGTAAGGATAGACTACTTTCTAATGCATTTTATTTTATTATTAAGGTACATGTTTGTGGAATGTGTTGGATAAAAGTGAGAGGTTAACATCAAGAGATGTATGACATTGGTCCATGAGACACGAACTCATATATAAGAGAGCATGACACCACATTCAATCTAAAATCTTAATGCATTAGATTTGTGAGTCTTTCTCATTTATATATTACTCAACTTCCCAATTTCTAATTGGCGGGACTTCAATTCACACTTTACTCCAATAATCTACCCCTCAAGTATGGGTCTCTTCCACATTGTAAACTCTCCCTTGAGTAGGAGCATACCTTAATGATGGTATCTTATTCACACCGCCCTTAAATACAAGGGACATGTTGCCTAAACCCTTGTCAGAAAGACTTTCGATTAAGGGAATCCACCGTCAACTAACATGATCATAACTATTGTCTTTGGTACCACTTGTTGGATTAAAATGAGGGGTTTAACACCTCGGAGATGTATAACCACAAGACACAACCTTATATATAAGAGAACATGTCACCACTTTCGACTGAAAACCTTAAGGCATTAGGTTTATAAGTCTTTGTCACTTATATATTATTACTCAAGTTCCCAATTTCTAATCAATGTGAGACTTCAACTCACACTTTACTCTAACAAAATATTGGTGGATGAGAATGATGCAAGAATAAATTTACTGTCTCCTAGTGTGGGGAGGAGCAAGAAGTAAGGTTGATCGTTTGGATAAAAAAGATTGAGTTGGAAAACCAAGAGAAATAAGTCTTTGGATCATATCCAAAATAGTTTAATCACAAACATTTTTGTGTTTTTTTTTTTTTTTTTAATGTTTTCCTTTTTTGTAGAGAAACTTGTTTGATTTCTATACATTTCTTTTGTATTTTTTATATTTTTTTTTCCATTTCATTTTGTTAATTTCTTTTTGTATTTCATTTTTTGTTTCTTCATTTTTTTACTTTTTATCATTTTTCTAGATAAAATTATTGCAAAGACTACGTTCTAAATTTATTATTGTGGTACACATCTATGTATTGTTGGTGGATGAGGAATGATACAAGAACAATTGTACTGCCTCTTAGTGTAGGAAAGAGCTAAGAGTAAGGTTGATGTGTTTGGATAAAAATGGTTGACTTGGAAAACCAAGGGAAATAAGTATGTGGTCGTATCCAAAATAGTTTAATCACAAACAATATTTTATTTTTTTTATTTTTTATTATTGTTTTTCTATGCTTTCCTTTTTTGTAGAGAAACTTGTTTGATTTCTACACATTTGTTTGTATTTTTTACATTCTTTTTCATTTCATTTTGTGAATGTCTTTATGTATTTCATTTTTTTTTTACTTTTTATCACTTTTTTCTAGATAAAATTAGGTATCAACATACCATAAGTTTTGATTCTTAACATTGTTGGTGTTAAAGGTGTAAGTGGTTTAGGTTTGGTCAAATTTAGTATACTTTCTCAAGTCATATGCCCCATAGAATATTTATATACTTTTCCTTTCTTTTTTCTTCCATATTTATAAACACACCCCATTTGGTCTCTTTTACAACACATCAAATTACAACTTCATCACATCATCTTTGGTTTTAACCTTTTTTCTTTAGATATGTCTCACCTTCTGACCTCTACCAATCAATCCTTTGTTGAGCCCCTCCTCACCCTCCTCCTCAGATGTTGAGAATTCCTTGGGGATGATTAGATGATCAGTAAACTTACAATGCAATAAAGCTAATATTTGATTTGCAATATTGAACCTTGCAAAGGTGTAGATTTCAATTATAGGGTGATGCAAAACATGAATTACTTATTACATGTAGGGTTGCCATCATGGCCATTAAGGACACTTTGGGTGGTTACTTGCATTCTAGGTTAACTCATGCAATCCAAATAACGTTGATAAATTTGAAAACAACTTGTTGGAAGGAAAGGGAAAGGTAAGATGTTTTATATAGAGAACAATATAAATTAAGAGGGTTACAAGCAAAGCAAATAAGGGGATTGTAAATAACAATTCTCTTTTCTCAATTAAACTCAAGTTGAATTAGGTTGGATTTATCATTATTCTTTTTGCTATCTGACACAACTTTAATTGGGTTGGATTAGGTGTGTTATTGGAAATGATTATATGGTTTTGTATCACCACATTATTTATGATTTCAACCAATAAATGTGCAACATGTAATTAGTTAACTAATTTATCTTGTAAATTGTGCTAGTTATATATAATCAAATTATAAATTATGAATAATTATTAGTTAGAACTATAGATGACATGGTGATACAAATAATACTTTGTGTTATTGGGTTGAGTAATTAAAAAAATTTCATCTTTAACTTTTACCATAAATACCTCAATCATAAATAATATATAATTGAAAATATGTTTTTATGTATTATTTTAATTCAATGCTTGTAGTTCTTATTTTTTTTAATAATAAACTATATATAATATACTACTTATAACACAATGAAAATAGTAATAATATTAATACAATAATAGAAAATTTTATATTACAAGTTAGCAAATGAATTTCTAACAAAATAAAATAAAATATCATTGTCAGAAATAGTTTCAATGACAATGAATGATACTTAGAGATGATGCTACAAAGAGTTAAAAATTTGAAATATCTTAGATAAATAAATTTATAATAGTGAAATTCATATGATAAATGAAAATAATGATCCAACGTAAACTATTTCTGATAAATCAAAATAGTCCATACATTAAATCCTAAACCGTAAACACTTGTGATCACTCTAGACTACTTATCTCTGCATGGAGGTTAGTATGGATAGGTTAGCAACTCATTTTCAACTCAACATTAATCGTATCAGCATGTTTATATCATATCTGTATCCGTATCCATGTTAGTATCTTTATTACATAAGTATAAACCCTTTTGGTTGTTTTTATTGGTAGGAGGGCTATTGCTAGTATTTTCTGATGTTGTTGATAATGTACATCTTGCACAGTCTTTATATTCATCCTACTTAATTTCATTAATACAATTTTTGCCTTTAAAAAAAATACAAGAATTAGACCTCGTTAATTCTAGCTTTCCTTTTACCCACGTGCCCTCTGTTTTTGTCCAAATACGAATAGTTTTTTGCCCACGTAACCATATCTTTCATCTGTTTTTTTATTAGAGGCAAAACCCATAGCTTGTATTCATACTTTAATGGCTTTATTTTTTATTTTAATAACTTCATAATGGTTAAGATTTTAAGCACTACATTTCCAACAACAGCAAATGTCATTCAATAATTTTAAGTAGTGAATTTCCAAATGATTACGTTTACTTTTCGGAAAAGAAGGCTGGTGTTTTCAATAATTTTAAAATTTAAAAAAAGAAGGATTAGGAATTAACAAAATAATTTTTTTTAATAAGCCTTGGCAAAACAAAAGATTAAACCAAACTAATGATCCTTATAATTTATTCCTTTGTATTTTTTATAAAGAAATATTGCACAATTGTGCTTAGATTGCATAATCCTAGAATGCATAGCTTTTGTCCATCTCTCAAAGAGACCGTAAATATTAACACACAAAAAAACACAAAGACTACGAAAATATCTATATGCAGCAAGTAGACTTTAACCAACATGCTAAGGCGTTGCGAGGATGAAAGAGAATGTCCTCTTTCCTTTTCTTTTCTATGAAATTTCCTGGCAACTTCTTTCCCTCTTTATTATTTTTTAATTAATTAAGGAAACTAAACTTTAGGATTTATTACAAACTATATGTCTTCTTACACGTGTATTTCTTTCCAAAATTATATTCCTAAAACCTTCCTAATGTTTGCAATTTCATGACACTTGCACCTTATGCTCTGTCGGAGTTTCTGTTTTTTTTTTTTTTTTTTGAAATGAAAATATGTAATGCGAAACCAATTTGTTAAAACAACTAACCAATGTATTTTTTAAATTATTCATCATAATTAAAAAAACACAGAAATTCATCATAATCTCAAGTAAGCAACTTATCACTCAACAATAAGAATATTTCCAAAATATTTAAATATTAATATTATCTCAATGTACACAACTTAACATTGATATTGATAGTGATGATGTAGGTGTAAAATAAATTCATTGAATGGGAAGCATGTAAAATAAATTCAAAACTATGTTAGTGTAATTTGTTCTTATTCTTATTTTGTTTTATAAGGTATCTCTCAGTCAAAATATTTATCTGAGGAATTCATCTTTTCTAATACATTTTTTCTATATACATGGATTAGGATTCAAATATTTAACTACATCTATAAGGAGTATGATTATCTACTAACCATGTTGTATTATGTTAGTGATTACTTTTTATCTTTATAAATGAAATGAAAAAAAAAATCTTAAATAATTTATATGATGTTTTTTTTTATTTAATTATGTTTTTAATTCTTGAATTTTTTTAAGTTTCTATTTTAAATTTAATTAAAATTTTGACCAATTTTAGTTTTAAATAGTTTTAGTTTTTATATTAAATACTACCGAACTTATGGATCAACTTAAGTGAGTTGTCATTTCAGCTCAATTAATAATTTAGAATTCTAGAATTCATTCCAAAAATATATATCTGTCTTAAATACACGCACAAAAAAAATTGTCACTTATATAACATGACCCTAGGATCGACAAAGATTGTCTCAATGAAAAATGTATATTATCTAGCTAGACCAAAAGATATTACCATTATTAAATGTCGAAAAAAAAATTTAGAATTATAAAAAATAGTTTTATTAAAATATTAAAAATAAACCAAACAAATTTCATAACTAAAAGTCACTAAGAATAACTTTTGTATTGTTCAGTTTTTTCTTTTGATAACTATAACCACTAAGATGGACAATTGTCTCGTGTGTGCTGCTCGAAAACGAAGAAGGAGCCTTCAATTACTTGTAATTTGATCTGATAAAAACTAACAGAGGAAATTATAATAACATTTTTTTAAATTTAGTGAATTATGTATATATTTTAGTGTTTTAAGCATTACTTTTATACTATTAAGGAAATGTTAGTGTAAAATTGAAAAAAGGGGTTATTGTAAAATTTTCAAACATACATGGATATTTGTATAACGTTTTAAAATTTAAAGAAAGATTAGTATAGGAAAAAAAAAATAGACTTATTTATAATTTAATAAAAGTTGAAGGTTCTATAATTTGTTATAACTAATAAGGTTCCCAACGTTTATATTGTTACAATTATGGCCACGCCGAAAATGTTAACATAATGTGTGGAAATAGTGAATTATGATTAAATGATAATTTAAATTGTGAAATTATCCTACATCGATCAATTTCAAAATATTAACTTTTTTGTTAAAATATTGTTGAGTTAGTTTATTTTATTTTTAATTATATAATTTTATAGTAAATAAATAAGGTATTATAATTAGTATATTTTAATTTGAATTAATTAAATTCACTATGATAATCTTGTTTGTGTAATTTCTATAAACATAATTTTTTTTCCAAATAATACATGATAACTTAAAATAGGTAGACATATGGATGAAATTGAGATAAAAGATTTTCATTTATATGAATACAGTACTTAAGAGTATAATAAAGTATAAAATAATTGAAAAAAAAGGGATGAACACAATTTAGAAAAAAAAAATAATGAAGCAAAATATAAAAATTGAGAAAGAAAAAGATGATAATTAATACCAATAGAAGAAAAATTGTAAAACAAATGGTAATGTATAATTATATAGAAGGAATAACAATTATCTCTTCCCATTTTTCTTTAAAAATGGTAATAAGAAGTAAAATTAATTGTTGATTTAGTATATATTTAATATTTTAAATGACATGCAAGATATAATAACTATTTAAAATCAATTATTTTTTAAAAAACAGTAATAAGGTTTATCAATTTATTATTTTAATGATGATAGTAGGATAATTAGTATGTTTTACAATGATACCTAGTTTGTAAATTTTAAGATTTACATAAACTATTAATAGTTAACGAATATTGATATAATATATAATAGTTGATATCATTTTTCTATTCTTTTAATTTATAATTAGAATTAAATTGTAGAATTATATGATGAATTTTTCTATCAATCAATCAAATTCTAAACATGTTACTTAGAAACAACGCCTTTCTCTTCTTTTTTTAGTGATTTTCTTCTGGCATACCAAAGACACTTATACCATCTGGCAACAGAAACAATTGTCCAGAACTTTTCCTAGGAAGGGATCATGTATTAGTGCATGAGATAATGTCAGGGAAAAGACATATTAGTGAAAGGTGGAAACAGTGAGAGAAAAAAAGGGAAGAATGGGTCATCATGATACGAGAGAGAAGGACTAGGGAAGCAAAACTAATCTTACATGCAAATATGCACTTGAGAGGAAAGAGAATACAGTTTTTTTTAATTAAATATTAAATTACTATTATAGCCTTAAAAAGTCAAAATCTTTTACTTAAAATAATTCATACGTTCTCTTAAAAAACATATTCGTACATCGTTTTTCTTTTAAATAAATTTTAATATTGAGTGTTAATACACTTTAACTAAAAATAATTCATTAGTTCTCTAAAAAAATATTCGTACATGTTTTTTTTAAAATAAATTTTAATATTAAATGCTAATATACTTTTTAACTAAAAATAGAAAGTGTGTATTAGCATCTCCCAATTTCATCAAACTCTCCGGTTTTGAATTTCATAACAGATCTAGAGTAAATAAATAGTTATCTTATATCAATTATTGATAATTTCATAAAATAAACATTTTATCAATGGACATCAAATTCACTTTACAATCTCACAATACTTCAACTAAAAACTTTTTAAGACTTAAGGTTTTTAGATATTCCTCACTTATATTTTATTTACCTATCCAAAGGTGAGATTCCACAATCACACTTGAGTAAATATATTCAATATCTAATAAGTTAAAATAGATTTTTTACATTAAAATAATGGCTAAAATATGTTAAATGTACCAATAGTATAGCTTAATTTTAGCTTTGGTACATAAGTTATTAATTTTTTTTATTTTAGTATCTCACAATTTCAAATTGTTACCTTAGTTATGTTATTAGTTGTGACATCATTATTATGTCTAAGTCATTATTTAATTCTTTCAAAAAGCATATTTAGAGTTTATAAAATGGACTAACATATATGTAGATGAAGATATTGAGGTCTTGCATGAAGATGGTTGGTGTTGGGGTTAGGCATGTGAATGAAAGCAGAATCGCGCAATTAGAGTTGGGCTAGCTGACTGTAGCAGATCAAGTTCGTATACTGAGATGTCTGTTTTAGTTAGAGTTGTCTTGCGGTGCACCTTTCCCATCCTGCAACCCAACATCACACACGCGGCCCTTTCCCCTTCCTCCTTTCTCTTCCCCAATCTGCTTTTGCTTCCTCTTTTCTCTTTTTGCTTCCTTTTTTTTGCCTAAGGTCATCTCATGTCTAATTTGTTAAAGTCACCTAAGTTAACTCTAAGGCATTTAAAAAACTAATTAATAATTGTATAATCACTAAGAAGAACAAGGCCTAAAAAGCCATCATGCCACTTCGAATTTCGGTATAGTCAAAAATCAAAAAATATATAAACAAAAAAATAAAAAGATTTCATATGAAAATAAAAGCGTCACATAAGGAGAGTCAAAATCCAAAATATAACATAACCCCTCCAAAGAGAGGAAACAAGCCTCAAATGATTTTTGTCTCGTCGAAATCTGAGCTTTTGTAAATAATCAATCAATTAGCTAAGTTAACCAAGAAGATAAATCAACATAATTACTGATTAGTTTTATTCCCAATAAAGTAGAGCAGGATCTACAAAGTAAGTACCTGCTGGATGGGTAAAAGGAATACATCAAGAAAAAAGGTCGTTAGGTAATGACTACATTTCTTACTATAAATACAGGGTAGAGGTACGTGCCATTTACTCCTTCTGAAAAATTTATTACACTTCAACCTCTTTTCACCTTCTCTATCTTGTTACTTGAGTGTCGAAGTCCTCTTTTGCATGTTCTTCCTCTTTATCCATTTCAGAAGGTGCAAGGACACTTAACCAAACTCATCAAAGATATCTTAAAAGGTTCATAGTAATTTGTGCTCACGTATTTTTCAGTAAGAACAATAATTACTACCACTTATGACATCACATTTTTATTAATCACATCATCAAGAGAGAATTAAGGGTGGATATTAATTTCAAACAGTTTAAAAGGTAGGTACTAAAACAAATAAATAAAAACTTTACATAGCAAAACTAGAACTTGCTATTTTAGTATTTTATAGGTATTAAAAAGTGAGTTAAGCTTAAAATAATTCTACCTTCATTCCTATATTTAAGAAATAAATGGAAAGACATTGTCTCTAAATATAAGAAAATATATGGTAACTTTTAAATGTATTGTTAATTTATTTTTTCTTTAGTAAGTTTTTTGTTTTTAAAGTTTTATCAAAAGTCACATTTGATATTTGAAATTAAAAATATATTTTTTAGTCTTTGAAATTAATTTATTTTTTGTATTAACGTTATTTATTTATAAGTTTCGGTGTATTTGATTATAACAGATGTAAAATTGAAGATTGAGGTAATTAAAGTTAAGAAGTAGAATGATTTATGAGTACAAAAATGTGTTGATTATCAACAATTTTTTTAAAGCATTAACTAGAAAAAAAGGACTAAAAATAAATTAGAGACTAAAAAAAATATTTTTGAATTTTAAAAACTAAAAGAATTTTTTTATGAAACATTAGGGACAAAAACTTATCTAAACCTTTATTTTTTTATCATTTAGTCTGTTAAGAAATATTCACTAATTTCTAAAGAAAGTGAATGTATTTATCAAATTATTGACTAAATAAGTCATCTTTATTGCTCATTCAATATAACCATCATTTAAACCATTTACTTTTATGAACTTTTTTTTTTACACATTATATTTCATACAAATGCATACTCAATAATAATACATAAGACAGTAATTCAATATTTCTTATAATCAAAATAAAAGACTTAAATAATCTTTTTGACCCTTAAAAAATAATGTTTCTTTTTTAGTTTTGGTATTTTAAAGATTTGTTGGTTTTAATGATTTAAAAAAAAATTTTTTGATTTTATAATTTCTATTTTCAATAAACAATGTTAATTAAAATGTATTAACAATTTTAATAAATTAATAATTTATCATGTCATTAGATATTTTGAGGGAATAACCAAAGTAATTTTTTAATAAATTGTATTTTTAATCACTTATAAAATTCTTTGATATGGTAAACTATTTTACACATATAGGTTATGAGACATTAAAAAAACAATTTGTCTTAGAAAATTATAAAGAACTGTCCTACCAAACTCTTATAATGTGGTATATTAGTGGAATGCTCATTGTTACTTAAAAATAAAGGCTAAAACAAAATTGTTGCTCAATTGCAGGACTAAAAATAAAAAAGAATATTTGAACGACTAAGACAAGTATTTAAATGGTAACAAAAGGTGTTAGTTAAAAAGTAAGTTATTTAAGAAAAGAATACTCGTAATATTTTTAACCATTAGCTTTTTAAAAAAAAAACCAAAACACTAATTTTAAAATCTAAATCATATTGCAGCAACTACATGTTGAATTATATAGTACAGGATTGTAGTATAGTGGGTATGAAGGAGCTATAGAAATTTCAGTTTTGTTCCAATAGTTTATTTTTGTTTTTAGCAAGAGTTTTGTTTCTTTTTAATGTTAATAATTGAGGGGAGACAAAATTAGTAAATTAGAAGAAGCGTAAGGGCAACAGAGTAACATCAAATCCAAATCATCCGCTTCTTTATCTGCGCAGTTATTCCGCTCCTTCTCCTTCTCCTTCTCCTTCTCTTCTGCTCACACATTTCATTTCATCTATCGCTCATATTTTCTCCACAAACAATAATAAATATAAAGAATCATATCTTTTCCCCTCCGAAAAACGCGATTATCGCGGGCGCAAATTGAAATTAGGGTTAGGGTTTTCATTATCTTCGCCCAAAAAAGAAAGGGGAAGAGGAAACACGAAGAAGAAAAGCCGTTCCTTTATGATACAAAAGGTGTCTTTGATCATCGCCGCGGTGTTAATCTTGGTTGTGCAATCCTCTGCAGCGTTCCACGGCAACAACAGAATCATGAAGGTCCACCCTGTTCCACGAAAACGCAACATCTCAATCCAATTCGGCGTCGACGGGGGGAATCCTATGTCGGAGGCTCAGGCGCTGCTGGGGATTGCCGGAAAAAAGCTCCGGCGACTCCCCCACGTGTTCAGCCGCGTCCTGGAGCTCCCCTTCCGTTCCGACGCTGACGTGGCGGTGGAGGAGGCGCCGGACTGCTTCCGCTTTGTGGCGGAGACCGACGGAATCGGCGACGTGAGGGCCCACACGGTGGAAATCCATCCGGGTGTGACAAAGATCGTGGTGAGGGACGGCGGGTCAGTGGAGCTCTCGCTGGATCAGCTGGAACTCGATATGTGGAGGTTTCGGTTGCCGGAATCGACGCGGCCAGAGCTGGCAAGTGCGGTGTTCGTTGATGGGGAGCTCATCGTGACGGTGCCAAAGGGGCTTGAAGAGGAGGATGGGGATGGGGATGGGGATGGTAATAGAGGTATGGGTGGTAGACTTGTGCTTGTACAGTAATGATTTAATGAGTGCCTCAGGTAATGAATGATTCTTTTGTTAACGCCTTGTTGCCTTCAAAACGTGGCCTTAGTATGTCGGTTAGATTTCAGGTTGCTGTTCGAACTAGTTTCTATGTGAATTTTATTTTTGCTATTGTTGAATCAGGAACAAAAATGTTCTATCTGAATATTGGTTTATTCGTGGCAATGGCAATCATCCAAATTAGGTCTAATTCAGGCTTGCTTTTATTTTAATTTTTATTCATTTTCTCTTTGCGCTCTTTGATTTTCTTGATAGACAATGTGTAGCTAACTCTGGTTATGAGATTAGTTTAACTTTCGATGTCGCAGTTGTATGCCTTTCTGGCTTTAGGCGACACTAATTTTAGGGATGAGGCTTTTGTTTTGAGTCTGAAAGATTGTCTTGATGTTAGTTTGGACCATGTATGACAAATGACATTAATTTAGTCCTGATTGATGGAGATTGACATTACTCAACACAATAACAGAAAAAATTACATCAATTAGTCTCTCAATCATGTGGCTTATGTGCAAAGGATGATTTTTGTGCTACTTTATTTATTAAGGGATTAAACTATATCTATTAGGGATGAAAGTAATATGTGAACCCAATCTTAAGGAACTAAAATTGATGTTTACTCAATGTTTGTAAAAATGTTCAAACTTAATATTTGACGGAGTCATTTAAATTGTCACGTTGTAAGGGAGGGGGGAAACACACAGAATAGGAGGGAGAAAAGTATGTGAACCTACTCAAAGGTATCTGGACTCTGCAACTTTCAGATTTTCTATGGGTGGGGCGAGGGGGTCAAAGAAAAGCTGGGTTGATGTGAGTAATAGTTGAGAGAAACAAAGATTTTTAATTAGGAGGAAGGGAGAGGCTAGTGATATTTCACACAAGAAAAATGAGAGTAAAAGGGTCCTGGAGAGAAGCGGCTAGCAGGAATTGATAGAAAGCTAAAAAGAGAGGGATTAAGAGAAAATCTTGGAATGATTGTAGCTGGGATTCATTGACACTGGTGGAAGATCTTGTTAGGTCATTTTTTTATGTTAAAGAAAAGCTGGGTCGATGTGACAAGTGGTTGAGAGAAACAAAGAGGTTTTCAAGTAGTAGGAAGGGAGAGTTTTGGGATATTTTACACCAGAAAAAACGAGAAAAAGGATCTGGAAGATAAGAGTCTAGTAGAAATTGATAGACATCTAAGAAGAGATGGATTAAGAGAAAACCCTGGAACTATTGTAGCTGGGATTCATTGACACTGGGGAAGGTTTTGTTAGGTAAAAAGATTTAATTCACTTTTGTATCAAGAGATCTGAGCATTTGGGAATAATGTATTCATTATTTAACTTCTGCTAGCTAATTGTATAATTTTCTATAATTAGTTTATTTTTATTTCTGTCCTTTGAATTGGAAGTGATTAATGAGGTTGTTTGATGGGGCGATATGCCTCTTTACTTCATCTTCTTTGCATTTCATTGCACAAACGCTATATGATAAATGCATGAAACTCCAAGGTATAGTATTTGCTGTCATGGGATTATAGGATGTTGGCAAAATTTTACTTTTCTGATTTACTCTGGTGGAAGGGTTCTCATTGTGATGTACAATGGTTTAATGAAATGTAATCAATTGATGAAAGGCTTGTGTGTGTGTTGGAGGGGGGGTGTATTTACTTGGTGAAGTCTCTTTTTGACGTTGTATGTATCTGAAAAGTGGGTCATGAATTTTTTCCTGAATATTATTATTCTAATGACTTGTTTGGCTTTTCACTTGAGATCTCTAAAATGGTTCATACTCTGTTGTGGTAAAGAGTGCTCATCTAAATTCTTGATTTTATGTTCTCCTGGTTGATAATGCTATAATAAACACTTCAAAAGTTAAAATATTTTTGTTTACATTTTTATAATTTTCTAGTTTTATATTTTAAATTTTATATAAATATTGATTGGAATACCACAATATATTGGTAAAAATATAGTGGCATTTTGTTATTTTTATGAATGCTCATACTCATTTTTAAAACATGTTAAATTAACTTTATATATAGCAGTATCATAGCCGTGTTGTATCCTATGATTGGTGTCGTGTTGGACTTGTGTTCCGTGTGGTAACCATGCTTCCGGATTTGGTTGTCTTTGTTCTGACTTGTTCTATGCAAATTTCAAAGAATAAACATGCCTTTGGTTTATGTCCAGACAGTGTGACTTGTTTTATTTAATATACAGTGTAATTCAGATATTAGAGGCGAGCTACTTAGGAATAGATGCCGATTTGTATATAATACACACACACACTACACAGTACTTAGGAATAGATGCCGATTTGTATATAATACACACACACACTACACAGCAGGAATTTAGGAGATAGATGCCATTTTCTGCATGCTGCGGGGGTTAGTTTCGTACTCTGACATAATGCATGCAACCTATGTGCGATGGGAATGATTATTTTGCTATACGTCCAATATGCATTTGAACAAAGTAAACCCAATTCCTTATTTACTTTCATTTGAATCTCACAACACCTGCTCACGCATATTATATGTGCGCCCATTTTGCAACACATGACAATCGTCTTCTCTACTCCCATTGAAGATCACTGTTACATGATGTTCTGGGTTGGGCTTTTTTTTATGTATTTAAAAAAATCGCATTCAATATATAATGAGCTTGGCTTAATACTTCCTTTAATGCTTTAATATGCAATACAAGTATTTAGATTAACGCTGCAATACCGACATTCTTCTCTGCTCGGGTCTGATTCTCCCTCGATGTCATGAAATGGATCACTTTCTTTCATTTTCTACTTCTCGGCTTTTCATTCATTTTGTAAACAAATCTTTCAAGAAACTAAATAATTATACGATACAGATTCCGGTAATGCCAATTCTGTTTCTTTGTAATCGTTAAACATATTTGCCCTGCATATCAAATTTACTAGTTTTTTTTCTGAATATGCCTTTTCTTTTCTTCCATTTTTATTATTATATTAACTTAAATAACTTTACCCTTACTCCATCCAAATAATTTTATTAGATTTTTCCCCTCATACTTTTTTTCAATTTCACTCCAAAATTTCCAGTAATGTTCTTCCCAAGGAAACAAGAATGTCATCAATAATAAAAGAAAACAAGGATTTTTATTGAAAAGGGGTAAGTAAAGTCATTGGGTTTTATGACGTAGAATTGGCAATGGTGGGATGAGCTATATATAAAGTTACTGATCATAGATTTGGTAGGGAACAAGAAAATGGGATTTTTAAATAATAAAAAGGCAAAAGAGAGAAAGCCCTCCCCAACTTCGCATGTTCTTTTTCAACACTAACAACTTTACCGTCAGCGCTGTGTTGGAAGAAAGGGGAAGAGCATGAGGTTTGTTGAGAAGTGGCCACAATGACAGGGAGTATGTTTAATTTAAAGGGATAATACACAATGGTAGTATATAAGCAAACAGGGGAGTGTAAATAGAAAATTTCAAGAATTATTTGCTGCCCCCTTTATAAAAATTGGTTTCATTGAGAAAAAAGTACAACATATTAAAAAAAAAGTTAAATACGTAATTTTCTTGTTTAAAAAATCTTAGATTTTGCTTTTAGGTCTCTCACACTATTATTTGTTTAAATTGAGAAAACTAAACATAAGTAACGGAACAATGTAACTCAACTTTTTTCTGTGGAAAAGATAAACTAAAAAAACAGGAGTTGGATAACACATTCTTAATTTATATATGTAAAATTATATAATTAGTTTGACATATTATTCAATTATAATTTCATTAAATCTCATAAAATATAAGAGTATTTGTAAAGTTAAGTGAATTATAGCATAGAATAGGTCAAATTTGTTTAACTTACGCTTAGATTAGTATCTTTCACTTGTTTTTTTGGTACACTGTGACTACAGTCAATTCTAAAGGTGGTTTCCAACGACAATAGTTCAGAGTCTATGGCTAAAAGGGTCTAAAAAAATTTAAATAACTTTAATGTGAGATGAAAAAATAACTTCCAAATCCTTTCGAAACAACTTTATTCTGTCAACTTTTAGAAAACTCTTTCAATTCCCAAATTTTAACTTATCCAAACATCAAAGCTAACAGAAGTTTCATTTTTTCCCCCCAAACAATACATACTCATATGCATGTAATATTTTGTATTTATATGTAATTTTCATTGTAGAACAGAATATCTTGTACCTGAATAAAATGTACTCCATCCTTCTTATATAATTCAGAGGAAATTATTGGTATTTTGTTTAAGGTATTTCACAATTTTATAAAGCTTTAATTTTTATTTCTCTTATTTGTTCTTAATAAAGAATGATAAGTCATTCATAAATTCTCTTTCACACCTTTTAAATTCTCAAATATAGATCACTTAATCTTTTATCAACTTTAAAAAGTATTAAGAAGGTAAAATTGATACCTTACTAATATTTTAAAAATAATAAAATTAATTGATATTACTACTTCTATTGGTCTTGATCTAGGTGATTATATTCAAAGTTTTTTATAAAATAATAAAAAATCATAATTTTTAATTATTAATACATGTTTTTTTATATAATGTTTATATTTTAAAATACTTGCACATAAAGATTCTTTATTTATCGTTTTAGCATAAGTTGATATAATATCAGGACGACCTAACTATTGCAAAAATGAATTTACTAAAAAAAATATATAAAATGATAACATAGATTTACTTTTTTTTTTTTCGATCCAAGAATCATTTTGCTCATTTCTATTGGGAAAGAAAATCAACATCCTTTTTGTGGGCTCTGTATTATGCATGTGAATTGTTTAACAGGAATTGGATGGTGAAGATTTCACATTTTGTTAAGGATTTAATACTGTTACTGATTTTTGGCTTATCTAGCACATTATAGTTTGCAGGATTTGGTAGTTAGTTTATAATAGTCCTCCTCTTGATGCCATGCCTTTGCTTTATTTTGATTTTATAACAACTTTACATCCTAGATGTTTCATTGTAGTTTCTGTTTTTCCATCATACCTTATATGGAAAAAAAAAAAAAATCTGTTTTTTGTCTATTGTTTTATAATGTTAATCTCTATCTCAAAAGGTCATTTTTCTTATGGAACTTGAGTTTTTTTTCTTTCCCCTCACGCCTAGCACTAATTTCCCTCACGCCTAGTGCTAATAGATTTAGGGAGTGGATAATATGAAATGATGGGTATCCCTATCCCATTTTTAATAGGCTAATGTTATTTATACTTTCATATAATTAATATATGTTTTTAATTTTATTTTAAATATGTAAAATATGTTTAAAATACACTCTTTATTTGGTATACTATAAAGGATATATTTTTACAATATAGGGATTAATATACTTCCTTTTCATTTTTTCCATGCATCTCCAAATCCAAACATCTCATAATACACATGTTTATAACTATGTTGAAAAATATAGGGTTCTAACTTTTCACAAAGTACTTTATATTTGAAAATAAATGTTATAAAACCAAAAAGTAACCTATAAGATTAACAAAATAGAAAATATATATAGAAGAATAAAATGTACTTCAATAGAAAACTATAAAACGTACTACTGGTTTCTTCTATCAACCTTAAATGGAACTGTTTGAGAGAAAATTTAAGGATATTCACTAAAGATATCAACACAAAAGTAAACAATTGATAGAAGTATAAAACAAAAATATTTTTTAAAGAATAATAGAAAATAATTGTAAAAATATATCTTTTTATTTAATTACAATTATTTTCTATTGGAGGCAATCTAGTTCAAATATGGTAAAAGCATTATGGGTGACAGACTTTTTTTATGAGTATTTAATGCAGTTAGATACGTAGTACTCAAGCTCAAGACCACTAATTAAAAAAACACAAGAGTGCAAATTAGAGAGAAAGTATTGAATTCTAAAACAAGGAATGTAATAGCATGGTAACAAAAATTTGAATACAACAAGGTATATATAGGATGCAAAATATAGTGTAACTAACTCACACATCCAATACAAAAAATACACAGTAAAGACTATAAGATACTATACATACACCAAAAGCTCTAGTTAGAAGCCAACACTAAATGATCTACACATAATAACACCAGATAATCCACTATAGGCATTTCATCATATGCTTTCCACCAAACGTCACTACGAGACACTCTTATCAAACATGTTTTCACTCTACTAAGAACTTCTACTTAATTCACTCACTATCCATCAAAGATTTTAAACTTTTAAAAATTATGAGTTAATATCAATAAGGTGGATTTCGAGTCTAAATTAACCTTACGAACTAGTTAAAAAATAAAATTACCCTTAATTATATATTATATTTTGATCCGATGTGTGTATGGGTTTCTTTGCAAGACCTTTGTAAATGCAAACATATATACATACATTGGTAGAAAATTGATAACTACCTAATTTACCTATTTTTATATAGATAAAATAGAGCCATTAACATAATTATTTCTTATTTAAAGCTTTGTATTTCTCTATTTTAGCTTAAAATTAGATTTAATTATAAATTTAGGTTTAGATTTACTTTTATGCATCTTTTATGTTAATTTCTTGTTTTTAGTTATTTTGAGTTAGGTGTTGAAAAGGATTGAAGAAACGAAGAAAAATCACAAAATATGGGTATGAGTTAAATGCGAGCCCCTAATGACCATGTCTTGGGTGCCCAGCACTCGGTGCAAAAGCAGCACCCAACGCTTAGTTTGTCCTCGCCCAACACCACCCAAGGAAACTTAGCCTTGAAGAATCCTTATGGCACTCAGCGGCCACTTTCTGACCGCTGGGGGCCCATGCTACGAGTTGTAAAATAAAATGCGAGTTTTAAGTCAATTTTAAGGGTTTTGTTTGAGGGTTTCACGCTCTCTCTTGACCCGTGGTTTCACACCTACTGGCTTAGAGCATGTTCAGACCATCTTCATACATCCTTCTACTCATCTACCCTTATGGTTAGCTAGGTTTTGAATTTAGTTGGGTTTTATGTAGCTTTACCTTAACTCTTGTGTATGTTTGTGCTTTTAATCTAAGTTTATTTTTCATGTTGGTGTTTTTTACCTTGCTCTTTAATTCTAAATATTTCATAGGTTTTACTTGTTAAATGAGTTTGAGAGGGGATTTTCACTTGTAAAGCGAGAAATGTTTTATTTGTGGATTTTACTTATCAAATGAGCTCGGGAGATGATTTTGGTTTGTAAAATGAGAAGAGTTCTCAATTGGTGTTATTGCTAGAGAGAGAGTAATACACATTGGTCATCTTAAGCTTCTTTACTTAATGTGTGTTGTTTGACTTTAGATTATACGCGAGAGCAATAATCTAATATTAAAGATCTGAGTTCCTTGATCGTGAGGGATCCGAGTTAAGATACTTTTATGGTGATGAAAACCTAGAGAGTGAACGAAGGTTTTGGGTCCATTTATACACTTGAAGAATGGTTTAGTGAGTCAAATCCAACTGAACTACATAATGTAACTGTTGTGTTTTTGTTTATTTTATTTTATGTTTGGTAGGTTAGTTTATTTTTTTCTTTTTGTTCGTAAAATAAGAAGTAATGACGTTTTTGAGTATCAACAAATCCTTGTAGATTGACCCAATATATTTATCGGTTACTACATACAATTGGTTTATTTATCATAAATATTGTAGAAAACTTTTTGAGTTCCTCCAAAGTATTTTTCACTTTGCATAATGTTTGAAATATGCTGCCATGAGAAAAGGTATTGAAAATAAATTGCACACTGATTTGGTTTCTTATTATTTGTAAAAAGGAATATAAATATATGGAATATCTAAATGACGTTGTAATTGCCTTATATACGAGATACACTTATTTTAACAGCATGTACATACTGACATTGCATTGAATGTTGTAAAAATTAAGTGCCTTATGTATTTTTTTAAAATAAATGTATTTGTTAAAAATGATTTTGGTTTAATTTTTTAGTTATTTATAAAATAATTTTTATTAAATCTTAAAAGTAACAAAGTGTTAGTCAGTGGTTGACAACTTCGACCATCAATTATCAACTTAATCATCACATCTAATTATTGTTATTAATCATTTTTAACCTTTGGTCACTAACCACAACCTTCAATTATTGATGATTGATTGCCACTTCTGACTAATAGTTATTAGTTGTTAGTTATTATGTTCCAACACCATAACTTTTTATCACGAATCATTATTACTGGCTAATTATTGCTAATTATTAATTATTGATTATTGATTATCACATCCGACAGTTGTTAATTATTAACTATCACTTCTAATTATTAATCATAATTGTCATTACCGATAGTGAGATGTCACATGCGTACCTTCAATTACGGATGATCAGCGGAAACAAATTCATTTATTGAAAATTCCCCGCTAACTTTACAAGCATTATTAATTTGAAATATGGTGTAAAAAATTATTTATAGAAAGGAATTTTTTTTTCTTTTTGCAACATTTTAACATGAGAAAATAATGAGATGTGGATTTCCGATGCTGTTTCGAATAAGCATGGAGTTTTTATGTTTCTTTATATTTGGTTTCATTTAATGACTTAGTGGACTGATGTTTTTTCTGGAAAATAAAAAATATTACTAGAAGATTTTCTTGACTCCTTTACCCCACATCACAATCATTGTTGAAACGAACATGTCAGCGTATGTGGATAGATTTTTAAGTAAAGTGTCACTACACGACTCTGACTATAATTATTCACGAAAAATAGATTGTGGTTTGTGATAGAAGCAACTTTGTGGCAATTGTTCAAATTCATAAATTCGTATTTGCTTAAGGCACCATGATTTTCTTGTGATTTGACATGGGCAGAAGGAATACTACTCTATAAAAAATTTCGCTTAGATAAAGGAAATTGGTCCTTTTGACTTTTAATTAAAACATTGATTTCTAATTTTTTTTATTAAGCAATAATTCTCTGTCATGTAACTTAATTTATTTTTACATTTGACGATCAACACATTCAGAATTAATAGTTAATGTCAATAACTCATGAAGGGGTATCAATTCACACATTTTTAAAATTTGGGGCATAATGTTATGATTTTAAACTCTAGGGACATAATGTCTAAAATTGAAAAAATTTGGAGCATAATTATATTTAAGCCCACTTTTTATATTAAAATAAGTTATATGTTCCTATCAAGGTCCACTTATTTTAAATATTTTTTACAATAAACAAAAGACTCAATAATTAAAGCAAGATTTGGGAAAATTATTAAGACTTTTCATAACTGTTCTTACTTGAATTTGGCAGAACAGTTATCCTCTCGATCCTCCGGGTCTGGGGGCTTCTAGAGACAAGCGTGTACCTGCAAAAAAGACTCTAACACTCAAGTTAGTGGGGGAGTAAGAGGATAGAGATTAGAGTGTGAAAGGTTAGATACCTGAAGGGGGCTTGTTGCCCCCATTTTAAGGAGGTTCTAAGTTACATTTTTTACTGTTCTCCTCAAGATTTGTCTCTAGTTACCATTTTTTCCATTCTCCATAAGATTTGTCTCTAGTTACCTTTTTTTTATATAGATTGACTTGTCCTTTTGATCTTTTGACGAGCATCGAGCTATGGTCGGTGCAGGAACGTTGGGTGTCGAGGTAGAGATTGGCGGTCGAGCTCAAGGAGTGGTTCCGAGTAGGGCACTAAGAGGGTACATATGTCCCCCCATTCTTGAGACGGTCCAGGTACTGGAGGCAGCACTAAGACTGTGAGTACAAGGCCTATGGGTGGGGTAGGTGGGTGGGTGCATACGTGTCGCGTGTGGGTTGGCCCGTGGAGTTTTGTGATGTGACAGTTGATGTCCTTCGGCGCACGTTTTTGGGAAATGGAACGGCGCTACTCTTGTATTTAAACTTGTGGGAGAAGTTTCCTCTCGCGTTTGCTGAAGCACGTTCTAGTTTCTCCCATTTCCCCACTAAACTGCTCCATTGCTGGTGATGTGTCTTGGCTTAGGGCTTGCTTTGGTTTGACATCAACTGGTACATTTCTTCTTCCTTTCTAGGTTTTGCTTAGCTTGTCTAGGATGTCTACTTCTGACAGTTTAGGGTTTCTTCAGGTGAGGCTGAAAGTTCATCTGAGAGGTTATTGGGAGGGTCACTGGTGGAGAGGGAGGTGGCAGGTATGAGTGACGGAAGCAGGATGGAGTCTTTGTTAGGGTCGCATAGCCATCCGGACGATGCTAAGTTTGAAAGGATGTTGGAGAATCCATTCACAATCTTGGACGAGGGGTTCGAGTGGGCATCTGAGGAGGTGGGTTTGTATCTGAGCGTACTGGTGTCCTATGGCGACCTAGAGAAGCTTAGGGTGGAGTTCAATATCTGCTCGGATCTAGACAGGCCAGATTAGGTGTTGATGGAACCTTGTAGGGCTAAGGAGAAGGTGTACCTCGAAGCGACAAGGGGGGAGGCCCCGTTCACATACATATCAGCCGATATTTTTTGTCACACAAAGGTTATATTGCCATTCACAAACTTTTAGTGTGAGGTGCTGATCGAGCTGAATGTCGCACCGACCTAGCTTCATCCAAATAGCTGGGTTTCCTAAGAGGGTTTGAGGTCCTGTGCAAGGTGCTTGGGATCGTGACGACGGTTAACAAGTTCTTATATTTTTATTGGGCAAAGGCTAGCGAGGAGGCAAAGGTAGGGTGGGTGCCAATGATTAAGTACCAGTACAGGGCATTTTTTACCCTGCTGAACGGATCTTGAAAGAGTTTTAAGTCCAATTTTTTCAAGGTTCAAGCGAACACCCGATATGCCGATCATTGTAACTTGTTTTTCGGGGAAGATGGGTGTACCTTTTTCTTCCCATTGTACTGGTAACGACACCCTCACCGATTCAAATCTAGATCCTAGCATTTGTTAACGTCAGAGGATAGGAGGATATTGATGTAATTAGCCAATTTCCCCTATGGATGTGTGTGAAGGCCGTTTTGGACTTAGAGTACACCGTCGATATAGATAGTGCTTTAAGTAGTGAGTTGCCTAATTTGTCCTAGTCGTGGTTCAAAGTGTCATGAGGTTATTAAGGGATTGACTTGTGCATTGTGTTTCTTTCAAGTATAATGAAGGATTTTGATTTTTTTGGTATGATGGCGGCGATGTCAACCATCGAGAAAGAGAAAGGGGTCAAGGCCCTGGAAGAAATTATGCGTCGAAAGGGAGGGAAGAAAAAAGATGCCCTTGTACTGCCGCCTTTTGCCTTCTCCGAAGAAGGGTCGGACCGACCCCCCTAGACATGGTGGTTAAGGGGCTGGTCATGAGGGAGTGTTGGTGGCGAGGTTTGATGTGCTGACCACTACAGTGTTGATGAGTACTGCCCCGTCTCCTCCCACCATAGGCCCGAGCTCTTCAGGCTCCTGTAGTGGCTCAAGTATGTCTTTAGCTTTTAGGGTATAGTTACCTGTTATTAGTTGTCGATTGTTCCTATTCTGACAAGTTTTCCTGTTACGTTTGATCCAGGATCGGGTATACCTCGTTGAAGGCAAATGGTGTACCATTATCATAAAAAGCGGGTGCCCGCCTCGACCACTATAGTGTTACACCTGAGGCCCTGTCCTTGTGGAACGTGGACCTGACCTCGTCGTAAATGATGTCAGATAACCAGTTTTTGTCCAAGGAAAACTGAAGTTTGATGGAGTTTGTTAGGACTGAGGGGTCTCTTGACTTGGCTAGACATCTTCCTCTTTCGGTTCATAGCGACTGTGTGCTTCTACAAAACAAAATTATAGAAACCGAGAAGAAGGTGAAGGCCTTGTGGAGGAGAAGAAGAAGATGGCCGAGGAAAGGAGACGAATGGCTAAGGAAGTGAAAGTCGTTGCCGATGCCATGCTCCAGGTTCAAACTGCCCTAAAGGTGGTGCAAGGTAAAGGCCTGGAGGTAACCGTCACCTAACATTTGAAAGAAAACGAGATGCTGGAGGAAGAGTTATGGAAGGAGAGGGTAGCTCGGGCAGAGGTGGAAGCGGTGGGGCCGAGCTACGATAGGAGGTGGCCTCCTTGAAGGAAGGCGTCAAAGGTCAATCTGATGGTCTGATGATGACAACTCTGGAGGAAGGCTTCAGGAGGGTCATGGAACAGGCCAAGGTCTCAGCCCTAGGGGTAGATTTTGCCCTCTACGATCTTTGGGCATTCGTCGAGGACAGGCAAATCATCCCTGCTGAGGTTGATCCCCTAGAAGGCATTGAGGTGTTGGGGGCCACTGGAATCATGCTGTGGATGAGTTGAAGCTGGGTTGGACAATGGTACGTTGGAGTGAGGATTCCCCGAGTTCCACTGGAATCATGGTTTTTAATTATTATATAATTTTTGTATATTTTTTATGGGAGATTTTTCATATCACCTTTTATACACGCTGTTTTCTAATAACTTTAATTCTATCGAAAGATCGTAATTAAGGTTAAATTCTTTTTTTTTTTACTTTATCTATTTTCAAGAAATCCGCATATTAGAATCATCAAATCAATAAGTTACTTGATTAACTCTGATTATGAAAAGTATTTGACTCAGGTGACAATCATTTTCAAAAAGTTAAACAAAACTCACTCTTAATTTGTGTATGTAAAATTATTTAATTAGCTGGACATACTATGTAATTATAAATTCTAAATCGCGTTGATCTTAAAAAATTCATTAAATAAAGCATCCAGAAATATAATATAAAATTAACGGAATTAGAACGGTAGATGTGATAAATTTTTTCTTTAAGAAAAAGTTATCAAAATTAACTTGCATATAGGTTATTAGTTTTCTTTCACTCTAGTTTTGGTATTTGGAAGGATTTTATTGCCCTAGTGAATTAAAGACTGACCCGCAGACCTTTCTACCTTCTAAATATAAATGCTAAAATATATATAGGTACATTGGTTAAAAATATAGTGGTGATACATATCAAGTTTTCAGATGTGAACCTCAGTGCAGAACCGAAAATGTGGAAATATACTACTCTAGGAGAATATATGTTTTCAAATGAAAATAATAGGACACTAAATTGGGTTTTCATAATTTTATTACTATTTCTTTTTCGTAAAAAGAGAAATTCATTTTTATCATCTCTAAAGAGAATGATATTTTGTGCGGATTCGTATTATATATACATATACTGTTTCCTCTAATTAAGAAAGTATTAAAATATCTGAAACTACCTAAGTGACATTCCATTACACCGTCCACCGCTTATTAATAACTGAAAACTAATAGATATATAACCAGATGTTATTTTATGATGTGATAGATGTATGTAGGTATTCAATTTCATCCGGTTTATTATAATGTTTTTTTAACTTTTCAATAATAAAAAGAAGATTGTTGATTTTAACTTGTTTAATCCCAATCAAATTCAGCATAATAGAAGGCTAACAACGGAAATAAAAATCAACACAACTGCTGAAAAAAAAAGACATACAAAAGAAGATAAAAAAAAACAAAAAAAAAGCAAATCACAGGGTATATTTTATAGCTGAAAATGACATTCAATATAAAATATACATGCAAAAAGGAATATCAAAAGGGGACAAGTTTTAGAGTTACTTTGTCTACTTTAACTCTAGAATTGACCAATTTGTGTCAATCTTGCTTGATCTATCACTATTCCTCTACTCCTTGCTTATGCTTGTGTGCATCTTGCACTAAAAGAGAAGATTTTTCATTAATATGGTTGAATATTTTTAACAGGTATAAATACTTTCTTTTTTCTAATCAATTAGAATATAATGTAATATTTTTATAATTAAAATAAATTTTATTTATTTATTTATAAATAAGTCATTTTAAAAAATTATTTATATTTTGGTATTTCTATTTTTGTCCCCCGCTGCTGAGGTATTGCTTTTTGTTTCAGGCTGAGACTGGGTTATAGAGTGAGTCACCCTCTCCAACCCCATTTGAAGAAAAAGGTTGCTTAACCCATCCTCCATGGTGTTCAACTCCGAACTCATCAGCCATCTCCGCCAGATCCTCCAAAGCTCTGACCTCAACACCACCACCGCCACGATTCGCTGCCAGTTAGAGATTGATTTCGGAATCGATTTATCCGACAGTAAGGCATTCATTAGGGAACAGGTGGACCGAGCACAACTAAAACTACCAAGTAGAGGAACAACATCAAAACCATGAAGTTGAGGATGTGTCTGATAATCTCGACCAAAGCCAAACCTCCGATTCCAACGAAGAAGACGAAGATGCCAAGAAGAATAAAGCACGATTAGTCACTTTTCTCTTTCGATTTAAAACCAGCATTGTGTTTTTTCCTTCAATTTTTCTCATTCTTTGCATCTGCTGTGTCCAATTTCATTACTGTAGATTCCCTGCCATTTTTTGCAATCAATGGCGTTGTCGCTGGATGTTAATTTTTGGGGGTTTTCTTTTTAATAAAATTTTTATTGTTGTGTGATGTCACAACCTCCCAAGCACATGGCTTTCTGTTGTTCTGAATAATTGGGGTTCACTCTCAGACGATGTTACATTGCTCTTTGTAAAAATTGTGTGCTTTTCAAGTTAGTAACCAGGTTACTTGCCTCATAAGATGACATGAACGGGAAAGTGTTTGATTTTAGCTTTTTTTATGCATTCTTTGCTTTGCTTAACACCCTAATGTTGTTTAACATGCTTTCTTTTACAGTTATGCTAATGAAGAATGAAATTTTAATTCTATTTGCTTCTCCCTCTGCATCTATGAAGATTGCAATTAATAATATAGCCTCATTTTAGCAATACAATGTACCTTTCTATAATTGTAGATTCAGGCCTTGTTATCTCCCCTACCCCCTTCTTTTTGCTAATCTGATAGTTGCTTATGAAGTTAATTTTTCTGTCATTTGATTGGTGTGTCCTTGAATCTAGACAGTTATTTTAGCAAGAAATTCCTTGCAAATCTTTTGATCACACAATGGGATGTTCTAATCCCTCTTAACAACATATAATTAGTCACTTTTATTAATTGTTAATATGGTTGGATCCCTAAAGTAAAATGTTGATATATGCATACAATTGAATGATGGTTGGCAGGAGAATTGATCCACAGGTTGCCTCTTTAAGTTGTACAGTCTCCTAGTCTAATTCTTTTCTTCCCAAGATCATGTAAAACATTATTATATATTAATATTTGTCATTATGTTAGCACATTGTTTATTCCTCAAGAGACTTTGAAGCTAACATGATCTGGATGCTAGTGTAGAGCGATCCAGACCATTAGCTATTGTTGTCTTTAGTTCTAAGGTTAAGAATATAGATTTAAACTACTTTACAGTGTTTTGCTCGGACTATTATCTTCAAGCTACTAATTTTCATCTTCCATGCGAAGTTGCTATCTACCCATCAAGGAATCCTGTAAGGTAGATTTTGCTATAATCAGGAATATGGGAATATTATGCTTTGTAATATTCATCTTCCATGCCAAGTTGCTATCTACCCATCAAGGAATCCTGGAAGGTAGATCTTGGTCTAATCAGTAATATGGAAATATTGTGCTCTCTAATTTAGATAGTTTACTGGTCATTCGCCATTCCCTGCTGATCAACTTCTTTGTTTTGTTTTTACCTATTTCTTTTGTAGAGAATTTGGTCTAGTTTGTCAATGATTTTTTTTGCAACTTCTGTACACAAGATATGTGATGATTAACAAACCTTTCATTATTTGTTTGCTTTGTGGTATCAAATAATATTGGCACCAAGTTATTAATACCAAAGACCATAAGTATCAGTTTTATTATATTAACTTGTTTAGCATCTATTTTCTTGATTTAGAAGGATTTCTGACATTTGGTTGCATTTTTTTTAAGCTCAGCAGAGCTACAATAGCTACAGAGGACATGGAAGAGGAGATGAGGTAATGTTCAGTTTGCTGTTCATTTAGTATGTAGTCATTCTTAAGTGGTTTATACCAATAAAAATTGAGGACATATTGTATGATTTGGAATTTTAAAGGTTTTCTTGTTTTGGAGAGAGGGAGTTAGTGTTTACACTTTAGATGAGCCGATGGTTGTATTGAGTTTCATAATTAGTTTTTTAATTAGGATATTTATTTCTTGTCATGATACTCTCTTGTTACACTTCCACCAAGTTCATTTGGTTTAGTGGAAGGATGTTTGTAAACCATTTTTTTAAGCTGTTAAATTTACATACAAATATTTATATGCATAAATCTCAATTTGGTTATAATTTTTTTTTAAAAAAAACTAGGATATTCTAAGTTGTTCTAATTTAAAAATTTTAAATTTTTTAATAGTTATAATAAATAAACAATGATTACTAAATTTAAAAAACATGAGTTGATAAATACAATTTATCAGTTGTTCTAATTTTAAACTTCTAGATAAACAGTATTATAGATGAGTATGGTTAGTCAATCATAGAAAATATCCAACATATTTTATCTTTAAAAATTATCTTTTTTATTTAAAAACATCAGTTAATAAATAGAGTTTAAAACATTAGAATCATTAAACTAAAAATATCTTAACAACTTACTCTAAGCAGTTTTTTTAACTAATATATTATTAGTTATTCTCATTAAAAACTTCTAGATAATATAATAACTATCATAAATGAACATGGTTAGTCAATTATAAAAAATATTCAAGATATTTTATCTTAATTTTTTTAATGAAAATCATCGGTTAATATTAAGAACAATTGTATTCATAACAAATCAAATCGGTGTAAAACATCCTCTGAAAGTTTGAGAATGTAAAACATATTTAAAAACAAATTAAAATTCAACACTACTAAAAAAATACTACAAAATTCAAACTAAGAAATACTTTTGAATGAATAATAAATATGTGCTTATGAGTCTATGGAAGTTTTCCGCTGTCCCAAGTTTCTTCTCAATTGATAATAAACATTTGCATCTCATGCAATAATCAAAAGTTGTAGACATTGTTTCTTTTAATATTTCGTTGTACTCATCGTTGACTAATTCCAATGCTATATGTGTACGTATAGTATGATCAACCTGTCAAAGACAACACAAATAATATGATTATTTATGTTTATCATGAGTGATAAAATAATAAATATAATTATATACTTACAAATATTTTATCATAATTGCCTCCCATGGACAATTTTTCATCCATTCCGCTACCACACTCCGCAATCATCACTGATATATAATTTTTCAAATTGTATTAAAATTATTATCTCATTATATAATTAAAGAAGAGAGATGTTAAGCACTTACGATCCAGGAAGTTGATATTCAAGGCCCTTTGGCTCAACAATAGCGAACTTCCATATGTCATTTTCAACTGCACTAGTTGAGCAATCATAGAAGTACTTTATCATGAACATTTGTTATAGAAACATTGCCTACATATGTGAGAAAGCAACAATAAGAGTAACAAGTTATAAATAAAATGAATGAGTTTAAGAGATACTTACCAGCTTTTGCACTTTGTAGTGTCAACCCCTTTTTGTTTCAGAACTACGCAAAGAGTACAACACTAATATTATTTTCTCATCAAAGTCAACAATTAATAAATACCAATGGTTGCCTTGGTCATTAATAGGTAAAAAAATCTGGCAAAATAGAAAATTTCAAAAATTAAGTTTTCCATAATTTTTCAAATGTTAATGAATTTGTTAAACATACTATTTATATTATTACCTTTCGTACATGGTCTAATTTGCCCATGTAGTAACGAAGATATTGCATAATTTTTTTAGGAGTTGGCGTTGGAACGACATCAAGTACATTTTACTGTCCAAAAGAAGAAAATTATAATATTTGTCATTTTTAAAATAATAATTTTGCACCGTAGAAGTATTTATACCGCAAATATGGTTGGTACGAACAAGGTAGTTAATTTAATCTCAGTCTTTCTATGAATACGTGTTAGTTTGGTAGCCAATGCATTAAGAACCTACAATTTATAATAAAAATGTAATAAACTTAGCATTAGTAGAATAAAAATATTATTTAAAACTGCCACATGTGTTGCTCGCAATCATTTGTACGTGGCAAAACTTTTGCTCCAGTTTTGGCTACCTCATCCTACTATAAAAGAACCAAAGGATGCACGAGGCAAAGTTGTGATGGTTATTAAGCATGAGGTAAATATAAGTTAAAGTATTGAGGGATACATCTCCATTGCAATGCTTTTGGGTCTTTTGAACGAACCATTTTATTTTAGGAGCATAGACCATCTTGAGCAGGTGATGCTTTGGTGGTAATGGAATCTCATCTAATTTCATTTGCTTTTTAACAGTGCTGACATAATTGTCTTTGTATCTGTGTTTTTAGTTGTTAAATTTACTGGATGTTATCATTGACAGTTCTAGAAATAAGTCATATGACAAACCCCTAATATCTACTAAGCCATCATCAGTTTTGTTGATATTTGCATTTGTTTGCCTTTTCTAGTTGTAATGCCACAATTGCTATTAATCACCAATCATAGCATTTGATTAAATATTCTTTTAGATACAATTCTATTTTAGTAACTATGGAGTTAATCTTACTTTTTGTGCATTCCCTTAGTTTGTCAAATAATGCATATACTTGTTGCAGAGGTAATGAAGAAATCCTTGACCATTTCTCCAACTCATCGTGAGGTTTTTGTTACTGAGCTGGTTGGCAGAGTTAATGCATATACTCTGCAATGAATGAATTACATATCTTTAGTGCAACAATGAAAACTCTGCTTAGTACTACTTCTACATATAGAGCTGTCATTTTGAGAGTTTTGCAGGTCTTGAGTTCACTTGTTACTTTGCTGACTGAGAAAGAGAAAGATAGAGGTACTCCTACTTTTTTTAGGTTTAGGAAATATATTCAGCATTAGAGTCGTTGTGGCATAAGCTGATCTGTTGCATAAGCAAGATAGAATCCTACTTAGAGTTCACATTTGAGTTTTTGACATATTATGATATCTAAACCGTTTGGTGTAATGCCTCCACTTTCAGCTAGCTCTCAAAATATTTTACCATACATTGAATCTTTCTTTCTGGTTTGTGACAAATTACATCCTGCCTAGCTAGATGTCAACCATGACTCAAGTATTCCTGTTTTTTTTTTATGTTGAGTATGCCTGCACATCTGTAACTCCCCAAAAAGCATATGGAACTACTGTGAAAGTAGATAAGAAAAATGTGGCTTTTGTTATGTTCTCAGAGAAGCATAGGACGCTACTAAATGCTTTTATAAGGCAAAACCCTGGTTGGCTTGAAAAATCTTTCTCATTTATGCTCAAGGTTCCAAGATTTATTGATTTTGATAACAAGCGTGCTCACTTCCAATAAAAAATTAAGCATCGACATGACCATCACCACCATAGTCCATTGAGAATGTTAGTAAGAAGAACATATGTTCTAGAAGATTCATTCGTTTCACTATAAAGGTATTTGATTTTGCCCTTTATCAGAGTATTGTTTCAACCCTTTTCTTATTTGTAACGTGGATGTGATCAAACCACATTTATGTCAACTTTATTTCTTAATTTAATGCATTTCATTTTAAAATTTTGGCTTGATGCATTCACCTTTACAATATACTACCGAATATTCAAAATCCATGTAACTGCTAATCTGAATTCCTAGTCAAAAACCAGTTAGTTTATTCTAGTTCTAAAGGCAAAATATATACAAACACAATATTGTTCAATATACACAATATGTTCTCACTTTCTATTGGTATAAACCATCGTTAGAATGACTACATATTAACTTAACAGCAAAATGAACATTATCTCATCTCTTCTTCCTCTCGTCCACGTCCTCTGTAACTATTCTAGCCATGGTGAGTTTACATAGGAGCTCCACCAGGCTTAAAAAAAATGCAACCAAATGTTAGAAATCCTTCTAAATCAAGAGAATAGATGGTAAACAAATTAATATAATAAAATAGATACTTATGGTCTTTGGCATTAATCACTTGGCGCCAATATTATTTGATACCACAAAGCAAACAAATAATGAAAGGCTTGTTAATCCTCATATATCTTGTGTACGGAAGCTGCCAAAAAGATCATTGACATTCCAGACCAAATTCTCTACAAAAGAAACAAGTAAAAACAAAATAGAGAAGTTGATCAACAGTGAATGGCTAGTACATTATCTAAATTACAAAGCACAATATTCTCATATTTCTGATTATACCAAAATCTACATTACAGGATTTCTTGATGGGTAGATAGCAACTTGGCATGGAAGATGAATATTACAAAGCACAATATTCCCATATTCTTGATTATACCAAAATCTATCTTATAGGATTCCTTGATGGGTAGAAAACAACTTGACATAGAAGATGAAAATTAGTGTTATATAATAGCCATATTTGCAACCACATTAGAACGTATCAAACACACATTCAATTTAGGACACATGATTTTGGTTGAAAAAATAATATTTGTTTGTATTTTAAGAACACATAAGTGAAAATATATCAAGTTTTACTTCAAACATAGTGTATCTTTGGTTTCAGCTGGACAACTTTAGAATTGATTTTGCTTCATTAGACTATAGGTGTTTGGTTACTATTACGTAAAATTAAATTAGCCTCAAAATCTTAAGTTGCTAGAGTCTAGAAGTGATGAACATAACTATGTTGAATTGAAAATTTTATACTATGTTTTGCATCAAACTTGCTTTTAAGGTAAACATCAAAACATACATTTCTTTACTTCAAAATCAATTCTAACCGAAATCAATTTTTACAAAATTAATTTCTTTTAAAATCAACTTTTGTAAATACTCATCCAAACACACTAAATATCAATTAACAATGACATTATAAAAATACTACGTTTCATCTTGATTGGTCAGAAAAAGGGAAGTATCAATACCTATTAAATAAGACGAGGTACAGTAGACTCTCCCAAAAAGCACCACCTCTTTTCTTTACTACCTCATCACCTAACTTGCCAGATCTAAGGCACAAGATAAAACAGAAGTTGTTAAAACAAGGGTTTCAGCAATGGAAAAAATTGACACTTAAGGTACTTTTGTACTTGTATATACTTTATATGGCAACACCAATAGTGCTTGTATATATTAACATGATGGGTAGATAACAACTTGGCATGGAAGATGAATATTATAGAGCACAATATTCCCATATTCCTGATTATACCAAAATCTACCTTACAAGATTCCTTGATGGGTAGATAGCAACTTCGCATGGAAGATGAAAATTAGTAGCTTGAAGATAATAGTCTGAGCAAAACATTGTAAAGTAGTTTAAATCTATATTTTTAACCTTAGAACTAAAGACAACAATAGCTAATGGTCTGGGTCGCACTACACTAGCTTCCAGATCATGTTAGCTTCAAAGTCTCTTGAGGAATAAACAATGTGCTAACATAATGACAAATATTAATATATAATAATGTTTTACATGATCTTGGGAAGAAAAGAATTAGACTAGGAGACTGTACAACTTAAAAAGGCAACATGTGGATCAATTCTCCTGCCAACAATCATTCAATTGTATGCATATATCAACATTTTACTTTAGGGATCCAACCATAGTAACAATTAATAAAAGTGACTAATTATATGTTGTTAAGAGGGATTGGAACATCCCATTGTGTGATCAAAAGATTTGCAAGAAATTTCCTGCTAAAACAATCGTCTAGATTCAAGGACACACCAGTCAAATGACAGAAAAATTAACTTCACAAGCAATTATTAGATTAGCAAAAAGAAGGGGGTAGGGGAGATAACAAGACCTGAATCTACAATTATAGAAAGGTACATTGTACTGCTAAAATGAGGCTATATTATTAATTGCAATCTTCATAGATGCAGAAGGAGAAAAAAATAGCATTAAAATTTCATTCTTCATTAGCATTACTGTAAAAGAAAGCATGTTAAACGATATTAGGGTGTTAAAGCAAAGCAAAGAATGCATAAAAAAAGCTAAAATCAAACACTTTTCGGTTCATGTAATCTTATGAGGCAAGTAACCTGGTTACTAACTTGAAAAGCACACAATTTTTACAAAGAGCAATGTAACATAGTCTGAGAGTGAAGCCCAATTATTCAGAACAACAGAAAGCCATGTGCTTGCGAGGTTGTGACATCACACAACAATAAAAATTTTATTAAAAAGAAAACCCCCAAAAATTAACATCCAGCGACGACGCCATTGATTGCAAAAAATGGCAGAGAATCTACAATAATGAATTTGGTCGCAGCAAGACATAAAGAACGTGAAAAATTGAAAGAAAAAAATGCAATGTTGGTTTTGAATCGAAAGAGAAAAGTGACTAACTGTGCTTTATGCTTCTTGGCATTTTTGGTGTGTGTGGGTTTATCCTCTTGGTCTTCTTCGTTGGAATCGAAGGGTTGGCTTTGGTCGGGATTATCAGGCGCATCCTCTACCTCATCATGGTTTTGATGTTATTCCTCTACTTGGTAGTTTTAGTTATGCTCGGTCCACTTGTTCCCTAATGAATACCTTACGGTTAGATAAATCGATTCCGAAATCGGCCTCCAACTGGCAGCGGACCATGGCGGTGGTGGTGTTGAGGTCGGAGCTCCGGAGGAACTGGCGGAGATGGTTGATGAGTTTGGAGTTGAACACCATGGAGGATGGGTTAAACAACCTTTTTCTTCAAATAGGGTTGGAGTGGGTGACTCACTCTATAACCCAGTCTCCGCCTGCAACAAAAAGCAATATCTCAACGGCTGGGGACACAATTAGAAATACCAAAATATAAATAATTTTTTTAAAGGACTTATTTATAAATAAATAAATAAAATTTATTTTAATTATACAAATATTACATTATATTCTGATTGGTCATAAAAAAGAAAGTATATATACCTATTAAATAAGATGAGGTACCATAGAACTCTCCTATAAAATATACATGCAAAAGGGAATACCAAAAGGAGATAAGTTTCAGGGTTACCTTGTCTACTCTAACTCTAGAATTGACCAATTTGTGTCAATCTTGCTTGATCTATCACTATTCCTCTACTCCTTGCTTATGCTTGTGTGCATCTTGCACTAAAAGAGAAGATTTTTCATTAATATGGTTGAATATTTTTAACAGGTATAAATACTTTCTTTTTTCTAATCAATTAGAATATAATGTAATATTTTTATAATTAAAATAAATTTTATTTATTTATTTATAAATAAGTCATTTTAAAAAATTATTTATATTTTGGTATTTCTATTTTTGTCCCCCGCTGCTGAGGTATTGCTTTTTGTTTTAGGCTGAGACTGGGTTATAGAGTGAGTCACCCTCTCCAACCCCATTTGAAGAAAAAGGTTGCTTAACCCATCCTCCATGGTGTTCAACTCCGAACTCATCAGCCATCTCCGCCAGATCCTCCAAAGCTCTGACCTCAACACCACCACCGCCACGATTCGCTGCCAGTTAGAGATTGATTTCGGAATCGATTTATCCGACAGTAAGGCATTCATTAGGGAACAGGTGGACCGAGCACAACTAAAACTACCAAGTAGAGGAACAACATCAAAACCATGAAGTTGAGGATGTGTCTGATAATCTCGACCAAAGCCAAACCTCCGATTCCAACGAAGAAGACGAAGATGCCAAGAAGAATAAAGCACGATTAGTCACTTTTCTCTTTCGATTTAAAACCAGCATTGTGTTTTTTCCTTCAATTTTTCTCATTCTTTGCATCTGCTGTGTCCAATTTCATTACTGTAGATTCCCTGCCATTTTTTGCAATCAATGGCGTTGTCGCTGGATGTTAATTTTTGGGGGTTTTCTTTTTAATAAAATTTTTATTGTTGTGTGATGTCACAACCTCCCAAGCACATGGCTTTCTGTTGTTCTGAATAATTGGGGTTCACTCTCAGACGATGTTACATTGCTCTTTGTAAAAATTGTGTGCTTTTCAAGTTAGTAACCAGGTTACTTGCCTCATAAGATGACATGAACGGGAAAGTGTTTGATTTTAGCTTTTTTTATGCATTCTTTGCTTTGCTTAACACCCTAATGTTGTTTAACATGCTTTCTTTTACAGTTATGCTAATGAAGAATGAAATTTTAATTCTATTTGCTTCTCCCTCTGCATCTATGAAGATTGCAATTAATAATATAGCCTCATTTTAGCAATACAATGTACCTTTCTATAATTGTAGATTCAGGCCTTGTTATCTCCCCTACCCCCTTCTTTTTGCTAATCTGATAGTTGCTTATGAAGTTAATTTTTCTGTCATTTGATTGGTGTGTCCTTGAATCTAGACAGTTATTTTAGCAAGAAATTCCTTGCAAATCTTTTGATCACACAATGGGATGTTCTAATCCCTCTTAACAACATATAATTAGTCACTTTTATTAATTGTTAATATGGTTGGATCCCTAAAGTAAAATGTTGATATATGCATACAATTGAATGATGGTTGGCAGGAGAATTGATCCACAGGTTGCCTCTTTAAGTTGTACAGTCTCCTAGTCTAATTCTTTTCTTCCCAAGATCATGTAAAACATTATTATATATTAATATTTGTCATTATGTTAGCACATTGTTTATTCCTCAAGAGACTTTGAAGCTAACATGATCTGGATGCTAGTGTAGAGCGATCCAGACCATTAGCTATTGTTGTCTTTAGTTCTAAGGTTAAGAATATAGATTTAAACTACTTTACAGTGTTTTGCTCGGACTATTATCTTCAAGCTACTAATTTTCATCTTCCATGCGAAGTTGCTATCTACCCATCAAGGAATCCTGTAAGGTAGATTTTGCTATAATCAGGAATATGGGAATATTATGCTTTGTAATATTCATCTTCCATGCCAAGTTGCTATCTACCCATCAAGGAATCCTGGAAGGTAGATCTTGGTCTAATCAGTAATATGGAAATATTGTGCTCTCTAATTTAGATAGTTTACTGGTCATTCGCCATTCCCTGCTGATCAACTTCTTTGTTTTGTTTTTACCTATTTCTTTTGTAGAGAATTTGGTCTAGTTTGTCAATGATTTTTTTTGCAACTTCTGTACACAAGATATGTGATGATTAACAAACCTTTCATTATTTGTTTGCTTTGTGGTATCAAATAATATTGGCACCAAGTTATTAATACCAAAGACCATAAGTATCAGTTTTATTATATTAACTTGTTTAGCATCTATTTTCTTGATTTAGAAGGATTTCTGACATTTGGTTGCATTTTTTTTAAGCTCAGCAGAGCTACAATAGCTACAGAGGACATGGAAGAGGAGATGAGGTAATGTTCAGTTTGCTGTTCATTTAGTATGTAGTCATTCTTAAGTGGTTTATACCAATAAAAATTGAGGACATATTGTATGATTTGGAATTTTAAAGGTTTTCTTGTTTTGGAGAGAGGGAGTTAGTGTTTACACTTTAGATGAGCCGATGGTTGTATTGAGTTTCATAATTAGTTTTTTAATTAGGATATTTATTTCTTGTCATGATACTCTCTTGTTACACTTCCACCAAGTTCATTTGGTTTAGTGGAAGGATGTTTGTAAACCATTTTTTTAAGCTGTTAAATTTACATACAAATATTTATATGCATAAATCTCAATTTGGTTATAATTTTTTTAAAAAAAAAACTAGGATATTCTAAGTTGTTCTAATTTAAAACTTTTAAATTTTTTAATAGTTATAATAAATAAACAATGATTACTAAATTTAAAAAACATGAGTTGATAAATACAATTTATCAGTTGTTCTAATTTTAAACTTCTAGATAAACAGTATTATAGATGAGTATGGTTAGTCAATCATAGAAAATATCCAACATATTTTATCTTTAAAAATTATCTTTTTTATTTAAAAACATCAGTTAATAAATAGAGTTTAAAACATTAGAATCATTAAACTAAAAATATCTTAACAACTTACTCTAAGCAGTTTTTTTAACTAATATATTATTAGTTATTCTCATTAAAAACTTCTAGATAATATAATAACTATCATAAATGAACATGGTTAGTCAATTATAAAAAATATTCAAGATATTTTATCTTAATTTTTTTAATGAAAATCATCGGTTAATATTAAGAACAATTGTATTCATAACAAATCAAATCGGTGTAAAACATCCTCTGAAAGTTTGAGAATGTAAAACATATTTAAAAACAAATTAAAATTCAACACTACTAAAAAAATACTACAAAATTCAAACTAAGAAATACTTTTGAATGAATAATAAATATGTGCTTATGAGTCTATGGAAGTTTTCCGCTGTCCCAAGTTTCTTCTCAATTGATAATAAACATTTGCATCTCATGCAATAATCAAAAGTTGTAGACATTGTTTCTTTTAATATTTCGTTGTACTCATCGTTGACTAATTCCAATGCTATATGTGTACGTATAGTATGATCAACCTGTCAAAGACAACACAAATAATATGATTATTTATGTTTATCATGAGTGATAAAATAATAAATATAATTATATACTTACAAATATTTTATCATAATTGCCTCCCATGGACAATTTTTCATCCATTCCGCTACCACACTCCGCAATCATCACTGATATATAATTTTTCAAATTGTATTAAAATTATTATCTCATTATATAATTAAAGAAGAGAGATGTTAAGCACTTACGATCCAGGAAGTTGATATTCAAGGCCCTTTGGCTCAACAATAGCGAACTTCCATATGTCATTTTCAACTGCACTAGTTGAGCAATCATAGAAGTACTTTATCATGAACATTTGTTATAGAAACATTGCCTACATATGTGAGAAAGCAACAATAAGAGTAACAAGTTATAAATAAAATGAATGAGTTTAAGAGATACTTACCAGCTTTTGCACTTTGTAGTGTCAACCCCTTTTTGTTTCAGAACTACGCAAAGAGTACAACACTAATATTATTTTCTCATCAAAGTCAACAATTAATAAATACCAATGGTTGCCTTGGTCATTAATAGGTAAAAAAATCTGGCAAAATAGAAAATTTCAAAAATTAAGTTTTCCATAATTTTTCAAATGTTAATGAATTTGTTAAACATACTATTTATATTATTACCTTTCGTACATGGTCTAATTTGCCCATGTAGTAACGAAGATATTGCATAATTTTTTTAGGAGTTGGCGTTGGAACGACATCAAGTACATTTTACTGTCCAAAAGAAGAAAATTATAATATTTGTCATTTTTAAAATAATAATTTTGCACCGTAGAAGTATTTATACCGCAAATATGGTTGGTACGAACAAGGTAGTTAATTTAATCTCAGTCTTTCTATGAATACGTGTTAGTTTGGTAGCCAATGCATTAAGAACCTACAATTTATAATAAAAATGTAATAAACTTAGCATTAGTAGAATAAAAATATTATTTAAAACTGCCACATGTGTTGCTCGCAATCATTTGTACGTGGCAAAACTTTTGCTCCAGTTTTGGCTACCTCATCCTACTATAAAAGAACCAAAGGATGCACGAGGCAAAGTTGTGATGGTTATTAAGCATGAGGTAAATATAAGTTAAAGTATTGAGGGATACATCTCCATTGCAATGCTTTTGGGTCTTTTGAACGAACCATTTTATTTTAGGAGCATAGACCATCTTGAGCAGGTGATGCTTTGGTGGTAATGGAATCTCATCTAATTTCATTTGCTTTTTAACAGTGCTGACATAATTGTCTTTGTATCTGTGTTTTTAGTTGTTAAATTTACTGGATGTTATCATTGACAGTTCTAGAAATAAGTCATATGACAAACCCCTAATATCTACTAAGCCATCATCAGTTTTGTTGATATTTGCATTTGTTTGCCTTTTCTAGTTGTAATGCCACAATTGCTATTAATCACCAATCATAGCATTTGATTAAATATTCTTTTAGATACAATTCTATTTTAGTAACTATGGAGTTAATCTTACTTTTTGTGCATTCCCTTAGTTTGTCAAATAATGCATATACTTGTTGCAGAGGTAATGAAGAAATCCTTGACCATTTCTCCAACTCATCGTGAGGTTTTTGTTACTGAGCTGGTTGGCAGAGTTAATGCATATACTCTGCAATGAATGAATTACATATCTTTAGTGCAACAATGAAAACTCTGCTTAGTACTACTTCTACATATAGAGCTGTCATTTTGAGAGTTTTGCAGGTCTTGAGTTCACTTGTTACTTTGCTGACTGAGAAAGAGAAAGATAGAGGTACTCCTACTTTTTTTAGGTTTAGGAAATATATTCAGCATTAGAGTCGTTGTGGCATAAGCTGATCTGTTGCATAAGCAAGATAGAATCCTACTTAGAGTTCACATTTGAGTTTTTGACATATTATGATATCTAAACCGTTTGGTGTAATGCCTCCACTTTCAGCTAGCTCTCAAAATATTTTACCATACATTGAATCTTTCTTTCTGGTTTGTGACAAATTACATCCTGCCTAGCTAGATGCCAACCATGACTCAAGTATTCCTGTTTTTTTTTTATGTTGAGTATGCCTGCACATCTGTAACTCCCCAAAAAGCATATGGAACTACTGTGAAAGTAGATAAGAAAAATGTGGCTTTTGTTATGTTCTCAGAGAAGCATAGGACGCTACTAAATGCTTTTATAAGGCAAAACCCTGGTTGGCTTGAAAAATCTTTCTCATTTATGCTCAAGGTTCCAAGATTTATTGATTTTGATAACAAGCGTGCTCACTTCCAATAAAAAATTAAGCATCGACATGACCATCACCACCATAGTCCATTGAGAATGTTAGTAAGAAGAACATATGTTCTAGAAGATTCATTCGTTTCACTATAAAGGTATTTGATTTTGCCCTTTATCAGAGTATTGTTTCAACCCTTTTCTTATTTGTAACGTGGATGTGATCAAACCACATTTATGTCAACTTTATTTCTTAATTTAATGCATTTCATTTTAAAATTTTGGCTTGATGCATTCACCTTTACAATATACTACCGAATATTCAAAATCCATGTAACTGCTAATCTGAATTCCTAGTCAAAAACCAGTTAGTTTATTCTAGTTCTAAAGGCAAAATATATACAAACACAATATTGTTCAATATACACAATATGTTCTCACTTTCTATTGGTATAAACCATCGTTAGAATGACTACATATTAACTTAACAGCAAAATGAACATTATCTCATCTCTTCTTCCTCTCGTCCACGTCCTCTGTAACTATTCTAGCCATGGTGAGTTTACATAGGAGCTCCACCAGGCTTAAAAAAAATGCAACCAAATGTTAGAAATCCTTCTAAATCAAGAGAATAGATGGTAAACAAATTAATATAATAAAATAGATACTTATGGTCTTTGGCATTAATCACTTGGCGCCAATATTATTTGATACCACAAAGCAAACAAATAATGAAAGGCTTGTTAATCCTCATATATCTTGTGTACGGAAGCTGCCAAAAAGATCATTGACATTCCAGACCAAATTCTCTACAAAAGAAACAAGTAAAAACAAAATAGAGAAGTTGATCAACAGTGAATGGCTAGTACATTATCTAAATTACAAAGCACAATATTCTCATATTTCTGATTATACCAAAATCTACATTACAGGATTTCTTGATGGGTAGATAGCAACTTGGCATGGAAGATGAATATTACAAAGCACAATATTCCCATATTCTTGATTATACCAAAATCTATCTTATAGGATTCCTTGATGGGTAGAAAACAACTTGACATAGAAGATGAAAATTAGTGTTATATAATAGCCATATTTGCAACCACATTAGAACGTATCAAACACACATTCAATTTAGGACACATGATTTTGGTTGAAAAAATAATATTTGTTTGTATTTTAAGAACACATAAGTGAAAATATATCAAGTTTTACTTCAAACATAGTGTATCTTTGGTTTCAGCTGGACAACTTTAGAATTGATTTTGCTTCATTAGACTATAGGTGTTTGGTTACTATTACGTAAAATTAAATTAGCCTCAAAATCTTAAGTTGCTAGAGTCTAGAAGTGATGAACATAACTATGTTGAATTGAAAATTTTATACTATGTTTTGCATCAAACTTGCTTTTAAGGTAAACATCAAAACATACATTTCTTTACTTCAAAATCAATTCTAACCGAAATCAATTTTTACAAAATTAATTTCTTTTAAAATCAACTTTTGTAAATACTCATCCAAACACACTAAATATCAATGAACAATGACATTATAAAAATACTACGTTTCATCTTGATTGGTCAGAAAAAGGGAAGTATCAATACCTATTAAATAAGACGAGGTACAGTAGACTCTCCCAAAAAGCACCACCTCTTTTCTTTACTACCTCATCACCTAACTTGCCAGATCTAAGGCACAAGATAAAACAGAAGTTGTTAAAACAAGGGTTTCAGCAATGGAAAAAATTGACACTTAAGGTACTTTTGTACTTGTATATACTTTATATGGCAACACCAATAGTGCTTGTATATATTAACATGATGGGTAGATAACAACTTGGCATGGAAGATGAATATTATAGAGCACAATATTCCCATATTCCTGATTATACCAAAATCTACCTTACAAGATTCCTTGATGGGTAGATAGCAACTTCGCATGGAAGATGAAAATTAGTAGCTTGAAGATAATAGTCTGAGCAAAACATTGTAAAGTAGTTTAAATCTATATTTTTAACCTTAGAACTAAAGACAACAATAGCTAATGGTCTGGGTCGCACTACACTAGCTTCCAGATCATGTTAGCTTCAAAGTCTCTTGAGGAATAAACAATGTGCTAACATAATGACAAATATTAATATATAATAATGTTTTACATGATCTTGGGAAGAAAAGAATTAGACTAGGAGACTGTACAACTTAAAAAGGCAACATGTGGATCAATTCTCCTGCCAACAATCATTCAATTGTATGCATATATCAACATTTTACTTTAGGGATCCAACCATAGTAACAATTAATAAAAGTGACTAATTATATGTTGTTAAGAGGGATTGGAACATCCCATTGTGTGATCAAAAGATTTGCAAGAAATTTCCTGCTAAAACAATCGTCTAGATTCAAGGACACACCAGTCAAATGACAGAAAAATTAACTTCACAAGCAATTATTAGATTAGCAAAAAGAAGGGGGTAGGGGAGATAACAAGACCTGAATCTACAATTATAGAAAGGTACATTGTACTGCTAAAATGAGGCTATATTATTAATTGCAATCTTCATAGATGCAGAAGGAGAAAAAAATAGCATTAAAATTTCATTCTTCATTAGCATTACTGTAAAAGAAAGCATGTTAAACGATATTAGGGTGTTAAAGCAAAGCAAAGAATGCATAAAAAAAGCTAAAATCAAACACTTTTCGGTTCATGTAATCTTATGAGGCAAGTAACCTGGTTACTAACTTGAAAAGCACACAATTTTTACAAAGAGCAATGTAACATAGTCTGAGAGTGAAGCCCAATTATTCAGAACAACAGAAAGCCATGTGCTTGCGAGGTTGTGACATCACACAACAATAAAAATTTTATTAAAAAGAAAACCCCCAAAAATTAACATCCAGCGACGACGCCATTGATTGCAAAAAATGGCAGAGAATCTACAATAATGAATTTGGTCGCAGCAAGACATAAAGAACGTGAAAAATTGAAAGAAAAAAATGCAATGTTGGTTTTGAATCGAAAGAGAAAAGTGACTAACTGTGCTTTATGCTTCTTGGCATTTTTGGTGTGTGTGGGTTTATCCTCTTGGTCTTCTTCGTTGGAATCGAAGGGTTGGCTTTGGTCGGGATTATCAGGCGCATCCTCTACCTCATCATGGTTTTGATGTTATCCCTCTACTTGGTAGTTTTAGTTATGCTCGGTCCACTTGTTCCCTAATGAATACCTTACGGTTAGATAAATCGATTCCGAAATCGGCCTCCAACTGGCAGCGGACCATGGCGGTGGTGGTGTTGAGGTCGGAGCTCCGGAGGAACTGGCGGAGATGGTTGATGAGTTTGGAGTTGAACACCATGGAGGATGGGTTAAACAACCTTTTTCTTCAAATAGGGTTGGAGTGGGTGACTCACTCTATAACCCAGTCTCCGCCTGCAACAAAAAGCAATATCTCAACGGCTGGGGACACAATTAGAAATACCAAAATATAAATAATTTTTTTAAAGGACTTATTTATAAATAAATAAATAAAATTTATTTTAATTATACAAATATTACATTATATTCTGATTGGTCATAAAAAAGAAAGTATATATACCTATTAAATAAGATGAGGTACCATAGAACTCTCCTATAAAATATACATGCAAAAGGGAATACCAAAAGGAGATAAGTTTCAGGGTTACCTTGTCTACTCTAACTCTAGAATTTACCAATTTGTGTTAATCTTGCTTGATCTATCACTGTTCCTCTACCCTTTGCTTATGCCTTTGTGCATCTTGCACTAAAAGAGAAGATTTTTCATTAATATGGTTGAATCTTTTTTAAAAAACAGTCCTAAAATGCATACAGAAATCAACTATAAAAAAGGGATTGGAATGTAAAAAATGGTTAGAAAAATTTTGAAAAGGTTACAAAATTTTTCTTTGGAGAGATTAGAAAAATTTCTAAAGAAGAGAAAGAGAGTTACAAGAAAATAAAAGATTGAAAACAAAAGAAAAAAGATTCGAAAGGCATAACAGATATAAACTCACAATGTGCTTTCTTTGTTTTTTAAAAACTCAGTAAAATAAAAAGAAAAAGGCAAATCAACCATACATTTAGCCACTACCAAAACCGATTTCCGATAGGGAAGGGACTACGAGGGCCACTAGAGACGAAGTCATGCTGTGCTGTAGAGCCCATTTACTCCTCTTCGCATGTGCATGGATTTAAAACTTAGTTTAAAAGTCTTTTAAATGTTAGTTTAGGGTACAGAATAAGTCACGTGGGTTTGAGGTGCTGTTTTTTTTATTATTATTTACACTTTACTATTCACAGCTACCATAATTACTAAATCTAAATGCACCTACTATCCAAAATCATTCTTTTACTATTTTCACCTCCTGCAAACGCTAAACGCATCTCCTGATCCAAAGCTTTATGTATGGGTTGTTCGTTTTTTATTCATACTCCATGTCCGCTAAGCGCATTTGTTTTTTTTTAAGACTCAAAATATGTTATTTTTAGTTTTTTTACGAGTGTAATAGTAAGTTTTTTATTTATTATTTATTCTATCATTTTCTTTTGTTTACTTTATTTCTTTATATAGTTAAAATATTGTTATAAATAAATAAAATAGTAGATAATAAAACTACTATTAAATCTAGAAATAATGATAATAATATTAATCTAAAAATAATAATTTAATGATAATTACTTTATATGCTTTTCTAACATAAACATAAAATTTTAGTTGTTATAATTCTTATTACGAAAGAAAAATTTAATAATAGTCATTTTAGATGTACTTCTAATTTGATTATTACAAAAACTACAATAACCACTTTAGATGTACTTTTAATTTGGTTTCTTTTATTAAATTTTTTAATTGTGGTAATTATTATTACATCATTTAAATTATTTAATTCGAAAGAAAAATTTAATAATGGTCCCTTTATATACACTTCTAATTTGATCATTACGAAAACTATAATAACCACTTTAGATGCACTTATAATTTAGTTTCTTCTATAAAATCTTGGTTATTATAATAATTATTATGTTATTTAAATTATTTAAAGAAAATAATAGTAACTTTGAATGCACTTCTAATTTGACTATTGTAAATTATAAAAAGGTTCATGATTATCACCTTAGGTGCACTTTCAATTTGATTATTGGGAACTCCTTTAAAATTACTTTTTTTCTAAAAATATAAAACTTAAAGTTTTAATTATGACTACTTCAAATGCATTTTTTATTTAATCATTGTAAAAATGATCATAATTTAATAATTGTCACTTCAGATGCACTTCTGACTTGAGGATTAAATTAAATAGTCATCATGAGCACTTTGGATGCACTTCTAATTTGGTTGCAGTAATAATATTTCAAAATAAATTAAAAAAAATTAAAAAATTTTAATTATCAAAATTTAAAAACTCAACATAAATTATTTCAAGAACTACGTAAACTTTTTTCTTCATTGTACTTGAAGATACCTAAGAGTAGAAGTTCACTCTTATTGAGTCCTGAAAAATAAAAAAAAAAAAATTCAATTTAAAAAATAAAATATTAATAATATTTTTATGAAAATATTTTTTTTTATTTTTTCTCATTAAAATGTTAAAATAAAAATAAAATAAAAATAACCTTTATCTTTGAAGGGTGAAATAAATAAGTTATCTAATTTTTTAAAATTAACTAAAGAATACTAATACGTTTTCGACATGACTTTCGAAATTAAAATTTAATTTGGTAAATGACTCCTATAAAGATTTTTTCAATGTTTTTTTAAGCGATAATTTCTTTAATTTTTTAAAATAATTTTTCGGTGTGACAATAAAAACAAAGAATATTGATGAGATGTATAAATGAAACGGATGTGTATTATCACTATTAATAATTTATGGAATCTGGTTTTAAAAACAAGTGCATGAATAATAGTAGATATATATAATTTTGGAAAATGAAATGCAAAAAGAAGCTAGATGGTTGTGAAAAGAGCAGGACACGTAGCATGGTAGCACGGGTGGTGTTGCCAAGTGTAAGATTTAGACCACGTATTCTCCATTGCAAGTTATTTATACCTAGCTAGCTCCTCACCTGTTAGCTACACCTAAAACACCCTTGATTTTGTAACACAAGAAAAGAGCAAAGAGAAAGAGAAGATGAGTCAGGAACAGCCAAGGCGTGCCCAACCCCAAGCCCAAGGCCAAGACGGAATCAAATATGGCGATGTTTTCGACGTTTCCGGCGAGCTTGCAAAGAAGGCTGTTGCACCGGAAGATGCTGCCATGATGCAAAGCGCGGAAGCCCGAGTCCTCGGACAAACCCAACCCGGCGGTGCAGCTTCCGTCATGCAATCCGCCGCTACCCGGAACGAACAGGCTGGCCTTGTTGCTCACCACGATGTCACCGACGTTACCGGTGACCGTGGCGTTACTGTCACAGAAACTCGAGTCCCTGGAAGACGCATAATAACTGAGGCTGTTGGTGGCCAGGTTCTTTTTAAATTTCTTATACTTACATTTTAGAATCATTGTTTGATATTGATATTGATATTGATATTGATATTAATATTAATTGTGATTGAGGAGTGTTTGGGAAATGTTAGGTTGTGGAGCAGTACAGTGAAGCAACTCCAGTGGAGCGGGGAGGAAGCAGTGCAGTTAAGGAGAGCAGGATAACCATAGGGGAGGCGCTAGAAGCCACAGCCCAGACAGTGGGAAACAAAGCGGTGGATGAAAGTGATGCCTCAGCAATCCAGGCGGCGGAGGTGAGAGCAACCGGAAGTAATGTTATTAAACCCGGTGGGCTCGCGGCTATGGCTCAATCAGCCGCTGCCTATAATGCTGACTGCAACCATCACCAGGATAAGGTCAAACTCTCCGACGTTTTGTCCGGAGCCACCTCCAAGTTGCCCGCCGACAAGGTCGCCACCCTTCAAGATGCCGAGGGTGTCGCCTCTGCTGAGATCAGGAACAGCCCCGATGCCACCGCTACTCCCGGTGGCGTCGCCGCTTCTGTTGCCGCTGCTGCTAGGCTCAATCAAAATATTAAGTAGTTAACCTGTCATACTTGTTGTTTCATCATATCACAGTATTTGTATTACTATAATAAGTGGTCTTTTCTTCTATGCTTGTGCCTTGTCACATTAGTATATTACTGCCTCTACATCTATACCATTCTGCGCTTATCACTTCATTATCTCTTCCAATCTACTCATTTCTTGTTTCCAACTCCCAAAATGCTTATTACGTACCCTTTTTCCTTCATTCTTCAGAAAATTATTGTATTTCTAGTTCTGCTTTGCTGTCTACATTTCTAAAATGTATATATCTGTTGTCTTCACATAATGTACCTCTCATTTGAATGAGAGAAATACTAAATAGATAAAGCGTGATTATGTAATAAGTTTAATGCCTACGGTCAGTTTTTTATTACCACCTTCAATTACAACGACTTTTAAATATAATTTTTAAAGTATTTGTAAAAGTTTTAGCATATATTAATTGACTCATTAACTTATCATATTTAAATGTCAGTGTGGATTTCCACAGATAGTGTGAGTGTATTCGGTGTTGTTTTTCTCTTATAATTCTGTTGTTGAGATATGATAGAAATATCTCCAGATGGGCATTTTTCACGAACTTCTCGCAGCAGAAAATTGACTCATTTAAATATGTATGGATATTTAGGCGTTTTTAAGGCTCCATGGCCTTTCCATGGTTCATCAACGGTCTTCGCGTAGTTAATTATTTTTTAATAGAAAATTATATTTCTTATAAAATAATAGGGTTTCATAATATTACTTATAAAAAACTTATAAAAATATAATAGTAAAAAAAATTAAATACTTCTTATAACATTTAGGAATTAAAATTTGAGATTTTATTGTTTAGTGTATTTATGTTATGTTTATGCAGATTTTTGGACTATTTTATTTTATATTTAAAAATTAAAATTATATTTTTAATAAAATTTGAAACTTAAAATTTATATTTTAAATAGTAAATAATAAATAATTTTATTTTGTTTTCGTTATTTAACCCTATGTGATTATGTATATTAAAATTTTATAAGAGTATACTTAGTGGGAGTTTACATAAATGATTATGGTGAGGTGAGTTGTTTAAAAAGGATTGCTTATATAAAGCAATTTTGACTTATTTTTAAGTAAGTATCTTGAAAATTAATTAAAATATTTATTTTATATTTAAAAATAAAAATTATATTTTTAATAAAATATTAAATTTAACTATTAAATAATAAATAATTTTATTTTGTTTAGTTATTAATGTGATTATGTATATTAAAATTTTATAAGACTATATTTAGTTGTTGTTTAAAAATGATTTAGAGTTGCAATTCTAACCTATTTCTAAGCAATTGTCTTATGGGATCTAATTAAAATAATAATTTTTATATAAGAGCATCTTTAATCAAGTCATCTGGAGTAACTCTCATTAAAGACGTCTAATTCTAATAATTTAAATTTAGATAATTTATTTTAAATTTTTTTTTTCATGTGGGTTGTTCCACGGATTTTGCGGATGCAGAGTTGATGCGATATTAAATACATATATAATGAGAGGTTAAACACAAATATAAAGAGTTAGAATGAGTTAATGTGGGATTTTAGGAATCAGAGTTACCCGCACGTATGTATTAATAACTGAAATTTACTTTTCATAAAAAAGTAATTAATGAAAATCACTAAAAAAAATCAATTGTTACGATTTATTTTTAATTAGATAAATAATATTTTGGTATGATTATTTAAATAAAATTTCACAGCTAGCTAATGGTTATCACATAAAAAAACAAAACCACTTCGGTACTGAGTACTGAAATCCCACGTTATCCTGTTCTTTATATCTCTAGTGATTCCATTGGAGGACTCACATGAGACTCGCTAGTCGCTAACAATAACCAAGTTCCATTTGTGGGGGGCATTTTTGTCGCCCAGAATCCCACTCTCTTGCATTCCTCACATGCATCAATTCTATTATCTACAGCAAAAACACAAAAATATAAATTCATTATTCAAATAATAAAATATGGTGTTCGTGCTCAATCAATAATACTTTTTACCTATTAAATAAGAAAACACCTACGTCTCTTTGTTTTCTCTGTTTTATGTTTTCATTTTCAAAAAAGCGAAAACAACAGTAATATATATATATTTTTTTTAAAAATAACTAAAAACAAAAAATAAAAAAAAATTGTTTTCGGTATTTTTAAAAATAATATGTAAAAACTTAATAATAATTTTGTAATTATATAAAAAATAATAAATAAATGTATTTTAAACTATATATAAATAATTTATAATATTTTACTAAAATTAATTAAATTTGAAAATATCTTTCTATATAGAAAATATCATAAAAAAATAAAACTATTTTTTGAATGTTGAAATGAAAATAGATTTTAAAAAATAAAAATAAAAAATAAAAACAAAAAATATTTTCAAAAACCAAATGACTTATATTCAAGTTAGGGTAAGGTGGTGATGATTTAAATTTAAGGTTTATAAATTTTTTGTCCTTAAAATTTTATAATCTTGAAATTTAAAAATATTTTTTTAATCTCTAAAATTAATTTGATTTTATATTAACGTTGTTCGTTTATAAGTTTCATTAATAATTTTTTAACAGTGTTAACTAAATAAAAAAATTAAAAGTGAATCAGAGAAAAAAAAATATTTTTTATTAATTTTAAAAACTAAAAATGTTTTTTAGTAACTTTAGAAAAAAAAAAATTATTTAAGTCAAAATTTAATGAAGATAAGAGGTAAAAAAATGGGTAAACTCTCAAAAGTGGAAGGCCACATGCTGGTTGTTCAATCAAGGGCACTAAAATTCTTGTCTGGTTAGGGGATACAACACGCACCATTCAATCAAATAATGAAGCATACAACACGCACACATGTTACGAACAATTCTTAATATAATAGTCACCTGAAATCGGTTAAAACTGTAAAATTTTACTTAGCAAAAACAATGTGAATATTTGTATACTATTATTTAATTAAACATTATGTATGATAAAATTGATTGTTTTAAAATAATTATTTTAAAAGTCAAATTATAAATTGATATGCAGATGAAATTGATTTATTTTATAATATGGTATAAAATTATTTATTCTTTTTAATAAATTAAATTCAATTTTTATATCGAAAGCAGTTGACAAACCTGTCATACAAAACACCGAATTAGTTCAACTGGTCTGAACAAAATTAATTAATTTAATTTTTTTTAAGGCGAATTAGTTAATTTGACATTGTGTATTATAAAATGCATGTCTGCGACGATTATTTCAGTTTCTCTATAAGGAATAATTAAAATTTTAATTTTTGAGTAACGTATGTTTTAGGTGTAAAAAATTCTTTAAATATTAAATGTGAACTCTAAATATTTTCGTATGTATTATAAAAAAGGATTTTTATGTGTATTTTATGATATTTTGTCCTTGGATAGTTATAGCAATGCTTTCTACATAAATAAATAAAAATTTATATAACGTTTGAATGAACAAAACTAATATATTTTAAACTTTTATATAAAAAAACAAAACCAATATTTTAAGCTACCAAAATCCTTAAATATATATATATATATATATAAGAGATTTTTAAAAACATGTACCACTTAATTGAAAAAAATTATCATTACATATATGAACTTTTTTTAAGGAATCAACTGTAACAGCTTTCGTACTTTTAATTTGTAAATTTTAATCAATTCTATAAAAGTGCTGCATACGTGCTTCTTTCAGTAAATAATAACATCTATAGTACCCTCCTTTTTTGGGCTTTGTGGTAGTGGCCTTATATTATAATATATTCCTTTAGAGCTGAGTCATTCCCAAGTATAAATATATTGTAGCTAATCGATACAGTTTAATTATCTTCTCGATTCTTATTTTTTTATATTTTTATGTTTTGATTTTGGTGTTTGAAAAATTATTTTATTTTTTTTATTGGTTAAAAGTTAATAAGTTAGTTTTTTTAGTAAAAAGATTTGAACCAACAATTTTTTTTTCTTTCTTTTTATTTTATCACCACATTAATATTATATCTTTCTAATTTTATCTTTTAAAATAATCTTTGAAGAAAATTCTTCTAAGTATTCTCTCAAACCCAGCCCAAATGATCAAAATAGAATTTATTTCAAATTTTGTTAACCGCATTATCATTTAGCAATTTTATTAATAGAAATTCCTATTTTTAAAAAAATAAATTTAAAAAAATAGAAAAAACACTTCAACAGAAATGAAAGCAAAACTAAAAAATATATTTAGGACAAAAATTTAATTAAACCATAAAATAACTATACTTTTTTACTCTCTGCTCTTTAATGTTATTCTTATTTGATAAAATATAATATTTTTAATAATATGCAACAATGTATTTTCAATAATATTCAACTAAAATTCATTTTAGTAAAATTAATTTAGAGATAATTAATATTATTAAACATGGACAAAAAGTTTAATACAATAAAAGACATGTGAGAGAAAGAAAATTTTTTTCTAAAAATATTCAAGCTAATCCTGGAAAAGAAGTATAATCTCTTACTCATCCAATGGAACCACCCATGTGTACGACTCCTGTGTAGGGATTCTCTTGTATGAAATTAACAAGGATACAGGCAAGTATTTTTGAAGATTATGATTTAGTTTTTTTTATATTAAGTTCTAAAAGCTTATTATTTATATTTTTTTACATTTTTATTTTAATTCTTTCTTTTGTATTTCATTATTTTTTATCTTTAAAAAAAATAATTGAATTAAAATAATAGTGGTTAAAAACTATAACTACGGTAATTGTGTACAATAATTGTTGTATATGTGACTTGAAACGGATATAAAAATAAAGCTTCACACAAATCAAGTTAAGAATTAACAAAGTTGCATGTATAATTTTATAAGAAACCAAATAAACTTTCAAAAATATAAATTATCAAAATGAATTTTTTTAATATTTAATGTATTAAAATAAAAAAAAAATACTAAAACATAACAAAGATTCAACTAATAACCATGTACTGGTTTACAATTTTATAACATTATGTTAATCTAATTCCTATATTAAAATGTGTACATGTCTAATTCGGAAACATCATGCATTAAAAAATTATGTAAAATAACTTTGAGGTTAATTATGATTTAAAATTGATAGTGAATGCACTTTACCTTGGTCGAAGGGACATAAGATTTCCTAAGACGTCTTTTTGTTATCACTAAAATGAAGTTATGAATTACTTACTACCCTCTTAAAAGACTATTAGAAAACCCGTGATCTCCAAAAGCTGTGAAAATTAACGTTAGCCCTATTATTTCCCACACAAAGCTCTTATGACTTTCCCTCGTGTCTCGTCCTCAATCTATCTCATACAATTCAATAATAATAATAGCACTTTACTATCAAGTATCAACATCATCAAGCGAATAATAATATTTCCGGATACTCATGTCACAAATGTTAAAGTCGAAATACTAGCTAAAGTTAAAATTAAAATATTTACCAAACGATTCTTTTATAATATTTATCAAGCGCACAAGCAAAAAAGAATTTTAAAAAAAAAATCTTTATTAAAAAGCTTACGATAGTGGTACAAAATTATTTAATATTTGATTTTTTAAAACATTTGAAAGTATTTAATTGGGAATAGTTTATGCCCTTTAGGCATACACCTCATATATAGTCGGGAAATTATTAATAAAATAAAAATGCTATATTTTTAATATTAATTTTTATCATTAAAATTTTAATAAAAGTATATTAAATGTTTGTTAATCACTTCTAAGACAGGCTAGTGATTACTAACATATATTTTATTTTTTAATTTAAAAATCAAATTATTTTTTAAATAGATGAAATATGTTATATTTTAATACATATAATTAATTACCTTCTTCTGCGTATCTTCGTCTCTCTTTAAAAAAAAAAAATTGTATTGAAAAATGTTAATAAATCATCTATTATGGGAGGACCTTTTTCTTTACGGAATCTATTATTGGATTTAAGACATGGAATTTTAGTAGTAACCTTAAGTATTCATTCATTAATAAAAATGTTTAAAACCATTGAATAATTGCATTGATAATTTACTGCATCTCCAATGTTAAAGTTGGAAATACATTGATAATTTACTGCATCTCCAATGTTAAAGTTGGAAATACATGTACAATATTAAATAATATCTTTTTGTCCTTATGGCAACTTTAAAATGTTTATACACAATTTTATTATAATGATTGAAATTAAAAAATTCACGTTTTTATAATTTTTATTTTTTTAAATTAAATTTAAATAAAATTATTAATATAATTAATTAGTTATTTCTGACAAATAAATTTTAGTTCTACGAAACTATATATATATCTTGCAAAAATACTCTTTTTTTTTAAAAAAAAAAAACTTATTTCATAACACAATGGCATAAATTATTCTTTGAACATTTTTTAAGATATGATATATTGACATAAAAGTAACTTGTAAAAAACTTTCACAAAACTTAAGTATTCGATGATATACAAACCACTATTCTACAAACAATATCTATCAACAACTGGTTCGGATCTTCTCTCGCAAGGATACCTTTCTAGCATATTTCTAGTCCTGGATTTATAAATGGATTAGATTAAAAAGCTATAAAAAAATTACAAGGCCCGCACTAATTATATATATATATATATATATAGCAATAGTAAAAAAATTATATTATAAAAATAAATAAATATAATTATAAATTATATATTATTTTATATTTTAGGTTATACATTAATTTTATAATAAACGTTTATAATATATATATACTTTTATACATATAAAATAATTTATTCATAATTTTATATATCGAAAATTTTTTTTCAAATATATTCTCAATTTTAATTTAATGATTGGAGAAAATAAGCTTATGTCTTAAAAAAATTTTATACCATAACTATTGAATTCTTTTTGTAGCTATAATATATACAAATTTTGTGTTTTATTGTAAAATTGTTATATATATAAATTTAAATATAAAAATTATATTATAATATATGTATATATATAAGTAGTGCTGGCCTTGTAAATTTTTTTCCTATCACAAACGATTACATGAAAAAATGAGTAAATAATTTTTAGATATATATATATATATATATATATATATGACTTTTTGAAGTTTTTTAATATGATAGTGTATTAAATATTGCGGCTAAAAGTTTGCTTAAGAAATATCTTTGTAGAAGAAGATTCACATCCTTTAAATTGTTTATCTCTATCTCATAAGTCACATCAGATCATTACTTTTGTAAATTATATATATAATATTTCCTCTTCTATCTGACTCTGGTTTTAGATGTTAAGAGTTGTAAAGTATAATTTTCTTTAAAAATAAAAGGAAATAAACTATTTTTAATAAAAATATTTTTTATTTTTCTATTTTTTGTATACAGTGGATTTTTCCTTATTTATTATATTTGATAGTAGTTTCTTATATTGTGCTTGTTTCAATAAATATGTCAAAAATATCTTTAAATACTTTATATTCATTTAAAACAAATCATTTACTGCACTCCTTTTTATAAGGAATAATTTTAGTAGGTATTGTTAGTTATTTTGATAGAAGATATTTTTTATAATTGTATAAAATATTATTTTTTATTTATTTGTGTTTATTAAGAGAACTTCAGAAAAGGTTTATGATGTTTGCTATTAAAATTATAATATATTGAGTTATATATTAAAGTTATAGAAAAAGTAAATAACGAAATGAATTAATATATATTTTAAAAAGCTGAAAGGCTATAAGTATTTAAGTAGTTATGTGGTGTATGGAAATGTGATAGAAGGATGGAGAAAGTAATAATTGAATTGATGAGATAAGATAATAAAAAGGAAAAATGTTTATAAATATTAAGATTGTAGCATGAGTGGGTGTATGATTAGTGATTGCTTTGATTGTGGAAAGAGGAAAGAGGAAAGAGGAAAGATGAGGAAGGTGTGGTGGAAAGACATTGAGGTGTGTTTGATGAAGAAGAAATACCCGAGTGAGAGAGTTTTGTGCGAACAAGCAGCATGCACCGAGAACAAGAGGAGAGAGCCAGATATGGCGTCCATCTTGGCCTCACAGCGTTTCTTCTTCTCATCTCCGGGAACATCGAACTCCATCGTGGACTCCCCCGACAGTCGGTCCTTCGTTCCCACCGTGAAGTACTCCCTCAATCCCTACCTCGACTTCCTCCACTCAATGCACGATATGACCCGTTCACGCCAACTCTTTGACTGCGACTATCTCCACCAACTCCTCCTCTGCTACCTCGCTCTCAACCCTCCCCACACCCACAAATACATCTTTCGCGCCTTCACCGACCTCCTCTTTCTCTAAAACACTAACCTGCCACCCTCCTTCTGTTTCTTCTTGCTCTCTGGTCCTTACAATCGTATTCTAGTGCTGGCGGAGTTCTGGACTCACCCACTACCCTCATCACTCCGCAATTCTTTTTTATTTTACACATGCACCTCTCCATCTCAACAAAACTCTACAAGCTCTGCACATGGACGCTTTTTTATGCTCTGTTTCACGCTTTCATTACTTTGTTTTCTTTTTTTATGGTTTCGTTTTTACATGTGCTGCTCTTTTTACTATTATTGCGTGAGTCTCTGTCGGACTAACCCCATGAAAATAATGCACCTATCAAAAGCAGAAACAAGTACAAAAGCCATCAAGGACACCTCACAAGTGACCAAAATATTCAAAAACATGGTTAGATAAGGTTCTTTAGCATTTTACCAATTATCATGAGGCTAGATAGGAAAATTGCTTTTGTTGATAACAGCCAAAGAAAGAAACAGTATAGTGAATTTAATGTACCAAACTCACAACTCTCTGCCGCATTTACATTCCACTGAATCAATCATATCCTGAGTCTGCCCTTGTTGGTGGAAAACGTGAGTTCGACTCCACATTCCCTACATTAGTAACTAAATTTTAGTTACGAGATATATGCTAGTAGCCTAGTTGGAAGACTGTCACTACCAAGATAGATGAATTTCAAATTTGCAAATGCTAAACAGTATCTTAAAACAGTTTAAAGGAATAAAAGCAAAAAATAAACATATTAAAAACAATTTCATCAATTATTATTTTAAAGACCGTAATAAAAATAATAATATATAAAATTTCAGTGTTACTGCTCAATACGAAAACGTACTATAGACACAACATCCACGATCACCTCACACGACTTAACAGTTAACACCAATTTTAAAAATATATATCAATTATAAAAATTAACTATGTATTATCAAGTTCTTAGGATTAGAAAAATGTAATAATAACAGAAAATTTAATTGCATAAAAACATATAATACATGTTTTCTTTAAAAAAATTAAGAGTTTCCTACATGTATTGCATATTTAATGTTTCTTCAAGTACATCTCAAAACTAATTTATTAGGTTAGCGTCTTGTGCAAGAGTATATTTAAGTCAAACAACAAAATCTTTGTACAAATAAGAAACCAACTTCGAATAGAGGATTTCTGTTCTTCAAGAAAATTTTAGTGTTTGTTTCAATCATAAACAAAATCAAGTTTATTTAATGAGTTATATAAAAAATAAAAAAATTATAAAAAAATTCATTAAATTACATAGTATTTCTTTTTTATTAATTAGGTCAGGGAATGAGATGCGAATGTGTAGGACAGAATTTCTATCCATGTATATTTACAGGTTAATTAAAATGTTGATGGTAAAATTATTTTTTAAACAAAGGTAATTGTTAAAAAATACTAGTTTTTCTAATGGTGATTTAATGCTCAATTTTTCAAGTTTTCATTTAAAATGGGTTCGATAAATCCGAACTGCCAAGTAAACTAGATTTTTTTAATTTGTATTTGATCCACATATTTTTTTAAAAAAAAAATCTTATATTTTTTTAATTAACTAAATTTTATTTAGTCATATTATAAATTATATTATCATTTATAATAATTTAAAATATTAAATATTTTTAATATTAAAAATTTAAAACATCATAATTTATTTATCAACTCACAAATTTAATTCACAAAGTTGTAGACTTTCACATATTGAGCTCAATTTTTTATAATTATGTGTTTTGAAAAAAATCTAAAATTTACATCGCATACTCATTTACACATGTCCCATTTACACACCCCTAGTTTTTTTTGTTAACAAGTGAAGTTGAAGTGTCAAACCCACAACATTCACCTCATTTACCTCTCCCTTCATTTCTTAACTTATAACTCAACATATTTCCTTTTGAACTAAAATAAAAATAAAAAATTGAATCACACAAATTAAAAAAAAATTAACATCATTTAATTTTGGTATTCTCAATAAAATTATCTTTAAAATATCTTAAATTAACACTTGACATTATGAATAAAAAATAATTATAATAATAAAATCTCAATTATTGAAAGATGTTTTTGGAATAATAGTGTTAAATAAGATAAAAAAATAATTAAATATACTAATATTTTAGTTGAAAAGAATGAATTTTTTTAAAAAATTTCATTATAAAATAGTATGTAAGAATACTAAAATTAACTACCACCTTAATTATTTATCTTTTAATCAATGGTTATAATTACATGTGCTATATCTTATAATCAAAGTGCTGCCTAAATATTCTTGACTGAAGTGTGATATATTAAAGTCAATTTCCAATTTATATATAATATTTGTAAATTTATGTTTTTTACTTGCTGGGTTATTAATTTTTTTTTAAAAAAAACACATTGCTTGGTTATTAACTTATTATTTATGTGCTTATTATATATATATATATATATATATTTATTGCATGAACTTATTATGTGCCTATGCAACTTTGTTTAAAAGAAATGTTTAGTTGTAGTTTTTTCTTCAAAATTATATAATTCATGAATTTGATTTTAAATAATTTGTCCACATTTTTATCCCTCGATTTATAATATCTCGTAAATTGTCAAAGAAAAAAAGACACAAAATTGTGTTAATTATAACCGTGATAATTTGGAAAAAAATATTATTTAATTTTGAGAAAAAAAAAGTATAATTAAGCCCAAATAAGAAGAAAAAACTTGAGTGTCTTCGAATGCAAATGACACATAATTAAAAGAGTTGAAGAATAATGTTTAAATCAGACGGAATCACTTATTTTTTTTGTATGTCGTTTTGATTTTGACCAATAACCAATTAGATTCGTTTTAACAATACTACTATTCCTTTTGAATGTTTTCACTAGCAAATACTTATAATGCCTTTAATTTAAAAAAAGAAAAAGAAAAAAGAAACTTGCTAATCTTATAATAAGGTAACTGTGAAAATGAAGATTCTCCAGAATTAGCTCGGAAAAGAAAATTGACAAGGTGTAGTTGGTCTCAAAGATTGTATAGAAAATGTTTAGCCGAGGCCGAGTGGCTTGAAAAACTAGAAACTCGCACATGAAATGTGCATGGAAGACATTACAATATGAGTTTAAGAGATTACAATACGAGTTTAATTAATATATATGTATATAAAACTAATAATTTAAGATTATATCTAAACTGCTGGCATTGAGAATGAAGAAAGTCATGGGGCACTTAATCTCAAAGTGTCAGTCAGCTTTTTTGCAAGGCAGATCAATCCTGTATAGAGTATTGGTAGCAAATGAAATTGTGGATTGGGCAAAACGGAAAAAGAAACCATGTTTTCTGTTTAAGGTGGATTTTCAGAAGGTGTTCGACTCGGTAAATTGGGATTTTTTAGATTATATGTTGGCAAGGATGGGGTTTGGGTGCACATGGAGAAAGTGGATGTTCAGCATCGTGAGGAATAACCAGGTTTCAATTCTAGTTAATGGAAGCCCGACAGAGGAGTTTAAGCCGGGGAGAGGATTGAAGCAGGGAGATCCACTATCCCCTTTCTTGTTCCTTTTGGTTGCTGAAGGTCTAGCCGGTTTGTTCAGGTCAGCGGTAGGGAAGGGGGTGTTTAAAGAGCTCAATATTGGGGCAGCGGCAAAGTTCTCTATCATGCAATACGCAGATGATGTCTTGATGATGGGGGAAGCTGATCTGAAATCAGTATGGTATTTGAAGGCCATACTCCGGGGGTTTGAGCTGTCATCGGGGCTAAAGGTGAACTTCAGCAAGAGTCAATTTTTTGGCTTAAATGTTGGAGCCTCATTTATATCAGCAGCAAAAAATCTTTTGAATTGTTCAACCTCTTCACCGCCATTTAAGTTTTTGGGGGTTCCGGTGGGAGCGAATCCAAGGAGGGTACAAATGTGGGAACCCATTATTCAACAATTTCAGAGGAAATTGGCATCGTGGAGGGCGAAACAAATGTCGTTCGCAGGAAGGTTAGTGATGATAAATTCAGTACTGTCAAGTCTTCCGTTATACCTATTCTCCTTTTACAAGGTGCCTAAGAAAGTCCTAAAAGTCATCACTGGTCTACAACGATCCTTTCTGTGGGGTGGGACTAGCCAGGAGAACAAAATTGCGTGGGTTAGCTGGAATCAGGTATGTCGTCTCAAGGAAGAAGGGGGTCTGGGAGTGAAGTGCCTGTGGAACTTTAATCTGAGTCTATTAGCAAAGTGGAGGTGGAGGCTATTAACAGAGCCAAATGCAATATGGGTCAGCTTGCTAGAGACTAAATATGGATCCATATATAACTCTAATCAAAGGCAACACAATTTAGCCTCAGCTTCGCAGTGGTGGCGGGACTTATGGGACATTGATGGGCCTAAAGCAGAGAAGCCAGACTGGTTTGTGGATAACGTCAGGAGAAAAGTGGGGAACGGAAACGATACGTTGTTTTGGGAACAGAATTGGATTGGTGACGGTCCTCTCAGTTTAAAGTTCCCCAGGCTTTATGGGTTAACGGCTGATAAAGGCACCAGTATTAACCAGAAAAAGCTACTAACCGACGGGTGGTGTTGGGTATGGAGGCGGGTGTTATTTGTCTGGGAGGAAGACCAGCTTAGTCAATTACTTACTACGCTACAGCCAGTAGTAATTGCGGTCGACAAGTTGGATAGATGGACCTGGAGGACTAGCAGTGATGGAGGGTTCTCAGTAGCCGAGGCTTATGCAGTACTGAGCTCGCATCAGAACTCAATGATTTTCTCCGAGGTGGAACCCAATCAATGGAGACGCATGTGGAAAGACAGACTCCCATCAAAGGTAACTGCATTCTCTTGGAGATTATTGATAGATAGGCTTCCCACCATTGATAACTTGCTGAAGAGAGGCGTCGAGATTCCAGAAGAAGGGGTTCTCTGTGTACTTTGCAGAAGCAATATGGAAAGCAGGACTCATCTGTTCTTAACGTGTGCCAAAGCTCAATCAGTGTGGAGTAATATAATGAGCTGGCTGGGAATCCACGGACCTATCCCGGGGGATCTGCATCAATTGTTTTCATCATCATCAGCATGGGTGGTTGGAAAGAGGAAAAAGAAGTGCAGGTATGTTTTCTGGCTGGCTGCTTGTTGGGGAATCTGGATGACTAGGAACCAGATTGTCTTTGATAGAATTCAGGTGGACTCAGTGGACATTATGATGACTATTAAGATCATCTCCTGGAAATGGCTGTCATACTCTTTTGGGTTTAATAGGGGGTGCGCTTTCTCGGACTGGTATGCTAATCCGAGAGAGTGCTTATTAAATATGTCTTAGGCGGTGAAAGGTTAATTACCGCGTTCTAATTGGACATCAAGTAGTATGGTGTCTGCATCCTTCTATTTTCAAGAAACTCTTGGTTTCTCTTCCAATTATATAAATAAATATTTGCTTTTCAAAAAAAAAAAAATATAAAATAATTTGACATAAACATTTAATTATAATTTTTTATTTATTAAAATATTAATTGTTAAAATAAAAAAAATTTATTATAAACAAATAATTATTATCAAAGGTGTAAAACTTTTAATAATGTGTACTAATTAACTTAAAATACACATCTTAGTTTTACTCCTCTAATAAATGTTATTTGTTTAAGAAATTAATTTTTAGTATTATTATCATCTAATAACTATTTATTTACATAATTTTTAGAGTTTAATTAATATGATTATTTAATCAAAATTCTTCATTCATATCATTTTTGAAGTATTGATGGGTAAAATCAATAAACTTTTATTATGAATAGGGTTGTGATTAATTATGAGTGTAAAACTCTTTTACACTGTAAGTGTAAAAACTCTTCTCAGTGTAATTAAACTCTAACTTTTAAAATATTAATTAGTAAAATCAATAAAATAAATTTATTAGAATTTAAAAATTTTAATTAATAAATTATTATAAATGAAGAATTATAATTAAATGTTAATATAATTTTTTTGTAAATAATGCAAAATTCTTTTTTTCAATTTATTATGTATAAAAAATTGTAATTAAATGCTTACGTATAACTTTTATACTAATAATAATGCATATAAGTTTTACTTTTATACTAATAATAATGCATATAAGTTTTTTTATTATTTAATTCCCTGGACAAACAAAGAGGATCCAAAGAGAGAGCTTCAACAACTACGGTCTAATCGCCTTATACTTAAGTAATTTTAATTATGAATTCAAACTAGTTGGTTTTGGTAACTTTACATACCGGCCTACTATTTGTCTTTAAGTGCATACTCTTTTAATATTATATGTTAATGTTCATTTGCACAACAACTTTATATGCCATATATTATGTTGTTGTTAGAGGAGTTTAATTGCCTACGCTAGTGTACCCATTTCCATATATACTCCTTACTTCAACTAACAACATTGCTAACATATACTATATAATATATTTAACAATAAAATATGCATATATACAAAGACCGACAGTGACTTAATTAATAATAGAAACAGATGTACTTAAACAACTAACATATAAACTAATGATAGGGATTGCTCTAGAAAAGCCTAAACATATACTAGTAAGGTTCTCCTGCTTAATTATATCCTTGTTTCAACACGGACATCAGAATTGTTTAATCTAATTTATTTTTTTGCCTAAGGAGAAGTTAGGTAAAATAATATTTACATATAAATTTTTAAAAAGTTTATTTTATAATGTAAATTTTTATTTTATAAATATTTTTTTTGTTAGAAATAAAAAAGAATAATTTATTAACAATTTTAAATTTAAACTATGTTTTTAAATTAAAAAATTGATACACAATTTATACTTATTTTCAGGTTCTAATTTTTACTTTCTTTTTAAAGTTATAATGTTTAGATTAACCTAAAAGTAATTTTTAAGATAAAAATAAGTTAGCTTAAACAGTATCTAAGAATAGAAGAGAGGCTGAGGCTAAGGTGGTGATTTGGTGCTTTGGACAGATCTCTTTTACGTGCATTGATAGTAATAAACAACAACCATGTAAATACATCCTTATCAACCTTGAACAAGGGCTGCTAATGGAGGAAGGTTGGAGGGAAGTTCCGCGTGGTAGGGGGAATAGAGGAAACTCACACTACAGTAGAGTGGTTGGCCCGGGGTGCCAAGAGAACGAAGGTCCGTGGAGAAACATGCAGATATGTCAATGCAGATATGAATCCAATCCGAAAAATCCCGTATGCCATGCATCATATTCATAGATGAAACAAAGCTTTATTGTATTTTATGATCACAGTGACAGCTATGGAAGCAGGATGCATTGAAAGAGGTTAAAGTAGTTTTGTCGTCTTCTTAAACATCCCTTACCCCTATTCCCTGTATTCCTGTTTAATGTTTTCCCTTACATTACATGTTTAGCCTCGGAAGGGGCACTCTTTCCATCTCCGTTTGTAGGGCTATAATAGCCTATATAGTGGTGCGTATCAATGCAATTTCATGTTTTTTCATTACATTTTATATTCTTTCTCTTTTATTTATTTTTTTATATTAAAAATAACTTAATAAAAAATATATTATTCACTTTCTCAAATTTATGCACTATATTTATGCATAATTTGAAATTATAAAATTTTAAAAATATTTATCCTTTAGTTTAAATAACTTATCATTAAACACAAATAATGAATTGTGATTTTCTAAAAAAATAAAAGAATAAAATGGAAAAAGTAAAAAAAAAAAATGTTAAAAAATATTTATTCTAATTTCTACGTTAATAGTACATCTTTTCTAATATGAAATCTTCATTTAAGATTTCTAGACTCTGCATTAACATTTTTATTAAGAGTTGCTTAGATAAGTTACTTAATATGAAACTATTATTTTAAGTAGACTCTACAAAGTAAATTGCTTAAAAATTATAAGAGTTGCTTATCGAGTCACTCCAATCTATTTTTAAGTTGCTCAACTTGTGACTGCACGTAATAGTAATAATAATAATAATAATAATAATAATAATAATAATAATAGTAATAATAGTAATAATAATAATAATAATAATAATAATAGTAATAATATATAATAATAATAATAATTTTTAAGTTAAACAACTCATGTTAAGGAATTCACATTAAAGTTTAAGATAGCATTAGTATGCAATTAATGAAAGATAAAATAGGTGAGAGAAAAAAAATCTAGTTTTTAAAATTGTGTATTAAATGATAATATCTTTTTATATAAATGTTTAAGGTAAAAAAATTGGTTTTTTTAAGTCTTAAATATCTTAGTGTAGGTTGTTAAGGCACTTTAACTAAAAATAGAGTGTGTGACTTAGCATTCTCCTTATATATCTTAATTAAAAAAATATTAAAATATATTTTTAATATGTTAAATATCAAATATAAAAATTTAGAAATATTAAAAACATAAAAGATTAATTGAAAACCTAATAACTTTTAAAATTACAAAATTATTCTCATCCAATTTAAGCTTATGACATTTAATGTTGTTGATCAAAAGATTTGCAATATGCATATACACATATATCGTAGATCTTCTCATCCATAAAATACATGCACATAGCAAATCATAAGATCTGGAATTGCATATTAATATCGTGTAATATTGAAGAGATTGAAAACCATAATAATTTAGACAATAAAAGAACAATTTGAAGACAAAAAACTCTAGATATTATACCCAAATGACTAGAATAACTAAAATATTATTTGTTAATTTAATTCTAACAATACAACAAAAATTTGAAGACTAATAAATTCATTTAGGGAGTGTTAGTTCAATCCTTCAAACAAGGAGAAAAATATAATCACACAGTAAAAATATTGGATATAATGGACTAAAACCTAAGATTGTGATTCAATGACAATGTTGTACTTGTGTTCACCATGCAATTCAAGTTTTGTCATTCACTTGTTACCAATACCTAGTAAAATTGTTGTGCCTTTGTTCATACATACACAAACATTTTAACCTTAATTTATTTTCTCAATTGGTTATACAAAAATTCAATTTAGAGTTGGTTAATTGGTTCACAAAAGGATTGATTAACTTTATTAACCAATTTGAGGTTTACCAAAAGTATTTGTTCATTTGTATTAGAAAAAAATCTAAGGCTAAATTAGTCCCCTCAATTTTATAATTTGAAGACATTTTAACCATCCGTTAGATAATAACCCTTCACATTGTTACAACATTGCACGGTTAACTCTGTTGTAATCAATTGCATCTTGTTACAACACTACACTATCAATTGCCTTTTGTTACAACAATCGTGTCTCCCCAACTATATTTGTATATAATTGTTTTCAAAAGCAACACCAACTTCTTCCATATTCGAAACTGTTTGTGTGTGTCCTAACCCTTCTAATCTTCATTTCATATATGTCACGTTATTTAAATAAAGCTACGTGGGAAATTAATGTTAATAGTTTAACAGTCAACAACCATTATCTAATGGATGGTTAAGATATCAAATTGTAAAATATAGGGACAAAATATGAACAATTAAAAATAGAGATATAAACAATTGAATAAACTGAGGACCAAAATTATAATTCAACATAAACCTAATTGTTCCACAGTTGAATAATTCATATACTATTGTTAATATTTGAATGACTAATAGATCAAATTAGCTAATTCTATTAAAAAACTAAAATAATGAATCAACCTAACAACTAAACAACACTAAATTTCATTACATAATATAAAGGGAAATATATTTATATGATTGTTCTCCTTTAGTCGAATTCTCTTTCGCCATCTCTCACTTTTAGTCATATGTCTTTTTCTTCTTCAAAGCAAAAATTGCACTCCCTCACTTTCTATTTTGCGGTCTTGATATCAAGGACGTAAGTTCCTGTATAGTACATGTGTGCTAATGTAAGCATGATTGTGCTATCTTGACATTCTTCTAAAAATTCAAACAACATGATTGAGCTTACATGTAACACATGTGTGTTATTCTTATTCCAATCCTTTCAACCAACATGATTGCCTAACAACATGACAAGGATGTGGCTAACTAAGCCTGGTTGTGCTCAACAGGAGAGCATAAACTTAATCAAAGCATGATCGTGCTTAATCTGAGCACGATTGTGCTTGTCATGACTGATTTTCTGAACTTTGTTAACTTAGCATGATTGTGTTGTTCTAGAGCACAATTGTTTCTAAGTCTTCAACTTCTTCACCTTAAAGCCCATTCTTGTTAATTTTTCTTTCAGTTTTTGAAATACCTATCTAAAGTGAAAACATACACCAAACAAGTGAGTTGTTAACAAAATGCTTCTTTCCTTACTAATAGAGATTAAACACTACAAAAAATAGGTTGAAAAAGAAATTTGTATCAATTATTAAATAGAAGATTGTACATTAACTTCCACCAATCCAACTATTCAATTTGACTTTTCGATATTGGTCATGGAGATAAACTTAATTAATATCATATAGAGAAACTAATGAACACTTTAAACAATCATGGTCTTTGTCTAAACAAAAGATTATTCAATTGCGATAATGACTTTTGGTTCCACTAATTTAATTAATTCTTTTATCGATTTTTCTACTGTGTGCGATGTGCCCTAGCTAATTTCTAATGTAACTTTTGATGTATTGATTATGTGAGAGTTAACATAGTTAAAGAATATCAAATTTGTTTTCTAATACTAATTTATTTCCTATTTTAATCTTGTCTTTTCACTTTAATCCTTCTTTACTTTTATTTCTACATTTTTTATATTATTATTTCATAAAGAAAAGAATAGTGATATCTAAACGTGTAAGAAAAATAAGAAAGTGCTAGATCACAATAAAAAAACCAAGGTTTTCTTCTCCATTTGGATCCTTTCTCCTGCCTGAACATGGTATGCTATATTCTATTCAAATCTAAACTTCAACATTACAAAAATTTATATCCTTTTTCACTTTTATGTTTTACTTGAAAGATGAAGAGCACACCTCCTCTGCTGCACACACCTCTCCCACCACGAACTTCCGTCTCTAGTTAGGTTGACTTTGCCCAACCGCTTTGGCACAAATTGCAGCGATTCCACGACCTTTGCTTCTGTTGGGACTCAGGCCAAGGTTGTCAAAATTAGCGCCCTGTATTTTGATTTTCATTTGCCTCTATGCTTACTTGTTTAATTCATACTAGCTTTGATGTATCTTGACATACTGCATGTTCATTTGCCCTTTTTTCGTTATTTGTTTATTTGTTTGGATTAGTTACTTATACATGGTTTTATGTTCTCTTTAATTACTGATTTGTGAAAAAAATCATAGATGTTTAGTGCCTATAACTAATTTAAATATACCATGTTTTTTTGCTTTAAGAATAATATTCTTAATGCTAAAGCCATGAATTGTTTGATTCTTTTGCTGCAACCATTTTGTATACGAGATTCTAAAGTTACAAATTGCACATTTCATCCATGTCTTTTCCTTTTTGGAAATTGTTAGATTTCTAATAGTAATTTTATTGTTGTCATATGTGTCTTTATGTTATTTAATGTTTCAGAGTGATTATTAATATTTATTAATAAAAAGATTTAGTTAGGCTAAATTGTAATTGCCCCTTTGTTTGCTTGTTTAATTATACTAGTTTTAATGTTGCTTTAATCTATCTTGATATACGGTATGATTAGTTATACTTTATTTAATTTGTAATATGTTATTTATTTATTATTTTGAATATATGGATGGAGCTATCGAGATAAATTAAGACAATGAAAATTTGTCTTAAGAGTTACAACAACCACTTGGACTCTTGTTTGATTTAATTGAGCTATCATTAGAAAAAAAAAATCATTCTAATAATATGGATATAATATTTGAACCAAGAGGAAAATCCTTCTAATGCTTTGGATATAATATTTGGACTATTTATTGTCAATGTTTTTCAACGGAGGAAAATGCTTTGGAATTTTATCAAAGATATGGTAAGCAACATGAGTTTTTTGTTCAAAATGCTTGTTTTGTTAAAAACAAAAACGGAGAAATAAAAATGCGTGACTTTTTTTGTTATCGCGCTGGAAGGTAACCATTCAAAATTGTTTACCCATCAAAGGATTAACCACATCGATCATCAACACACTCTGACTGCATAGCTTATATGCACATTAAACTTAAAAAATATGCTGATATATTTCCAATTGAATGACATGTTGTTGAGTTTATTGCTAAACATAATCATGAGTTACTTTCTAAAGAAGAGGCAGTTTTATACAATCTCACACCACACCATTACTAAAGAAGATGAAAATTGTATTCTTTTGTTGAAAGATGCTGATCTTCATGTGTCACAACTTATGTGTGTAATAGAGCTAGAAAAAAAATGTGAAACATTGATATCTTTCTTTTATCCCAAAGGATGTTTATAATTTTTTTTCTAAGATCCACAACATTGAAGGGAAGAATAATGTTATTGATTTATTGCATTATTGTCAAGCAGAAAAGGTAGAGAATTGTGACTTCCAATACTTTTATACATTCGATGCAAATAGAAAATTAAAGCACAATTTTTTCACCAACTCACTATTTTGATCGGTACAAAAAATTTAGAGATTATGTGGCCTTTGATACCACATACAAGATCAATACATCTGATATACCTTTTTGGCCTTTTTTTTTTTGGGGGATTGACAATCAAGGAAGGACTATATTATTTGGATTTGCTCCTCTTTGTAATGAGACTACTAATGCCTTTTCATGGCTAATGGATGCATTTTTTCTTTAGTATATTATTTTTAATTATCCAAAAAAAAATATAAGTATATTTTTTAATATACTAGCATTTGTAATTTTCTTTGTCTTCTTTTTAGACTTTTGTTTTCTTAATGAAGAAGTCACTTAAGACAATTTTGATTGACCAAGATCCATGGATGGGTAAGGCTATTGTACAAGAAATGTCTTTGATTAAGCATGCATTCTGGATATGGCACATCACCTCTAAATTTAGTAGTCGGTTCACTACACTCTTTCGTAAATAATATCCAAAATGGTGTGCTAGCCTTTATGAATTATATAAGTTTGACATTCAATAAGAGTTTGAAAATCAATGACCTAAAATTTATATGATAATTCAAAATAAATATTCAATAAATAAAGGGCCAATCGGTTTAATCCTACAACTTTTTGTTAACTTTTATTATAATTATCTTAAAATTTATGTATACTTTGGATAATATTATAAAATAATTTTATACCATGTATTACCAATAAATTCTTAAAAATATTATATTTTATTTTTTAATATTTATAAAAATAATCTGAAATAGACCTTTAAGTTAACTCAATGTAAAAAACATATAAAGGTAAATAATAAAAATGAAACTCATATATTAAGTTATGAGATTAATTGATATACATTATCAGTGTAAATATTTTTACACTAACATTCAATTACAACCCTCCTTCTTTCGTGATGGTATATACCAATTAAACTCTTAAGTTATTAACAATATTTATTTTAAAAAAAAATTAAAATGAACCACATACAGGTTGCACCTTACATCTCAGCCCATTGGATCAAGATTTACACCAAAGCAGAATAACTTCTAACAAATAATTTAGAAAATAGTTAAATAGAATAGCCAGACCATGGTAAAAAAATACCAATAACAATATTTAAAAATACATGTTTGCCATGCATTCTGATTCTCCGTTATTTATCCTTCTGTGTTTTCAGCCATTCTGTTCAATAAAAAAAGTATATAACATGACACCTTTTTTTTTAAATATATATTATGTTAAAATTTAAATAACACATAGGCTGTTGAACAAATACAAATATAATAACATCTTGACAGAAGTGCTTAACAAAGTAATTAAAATTGAAATTACTTGGAAAATACAAATGAAATGAAAAATGACACAATAACCAAAAGTCCTGTAACAAAATACTAAAGTAGCATTGGGACGTTTTTATTTTCATTTTCTGTTTAAATTATTATATAAATATTTATAATATTTTTATTAAAATTAATTAAACTTAACGATATTATTTTTAAAAAATAAAAATATAAAATAATTTTTTTTAAATATTAAAAACTTAAAAATAAAAACATTTTTAAAAAATAAAAACAGAAAATATTTTTAAAAGCAAACCACACCAGTAATCAAGAATCTATACCCTTAACTCATTCTTAACATAAATACAACTAAATCATCCTATATGATTAAACCTTTTCTATTTTTATTTTCTTCCTCAAGAGTGCACTGAGCGCTACAGAAGTATGTTCAACATTTGAGACCAAAAATGAATTCTGAAAAAACAACAACGAAACCATAGAGAGATTGTAGTTTGTAGGGAATAAGCATGCATAAGAAAAAGCCATGAACGTGCGTTCCCCAAAGCTGCTTGGTTCTCTGTTGGAGTGTGCTGTTTCAAATGGGTGTCCCCTCCTGGGCCGCGCCGTACACGCAAACATCCTCAAAACCCATGACGCCCCTCTCCCCTCCTTCCTCTCCAACCACCTCGTCAACATGTACTCCAAACTCGACCGTCTCAACTCAGCTCAACTCGTTCTCTCACTCACCAACCCTCGCACCGTTGTCACCTGGACCTCTCTCATCTCCGGCTGCGTTCGCAACCGTCATTTCGCCTCCGCCCTCCTCCTCTTCTCTAACATGCGCCGTGACTCTGTTCCCCCTAACGACTTCACATTCCCCTGCGTCTTCAAAGCCTCTGCTTCCTTGCACATGCCCATCACCGGAAAACAGATTCACGCACTTGCCCTTAAAGCTGGCAATATATTCGACGTCTTTGTCGGCTGCAGTGCCTTTGATATGTACTGCAAAACCGGCCTTCCTGCTGATGCTCGCAACATGTTCGACCAAATGCCTCACAGAAACTTGGCCACGTGGAATGCGTATATTTCTAATGCAGTTCAGGATGGCCGGTGTTTGGATGCAATTGTTGCGTTTAAAAAGTTACTTTGTGTCGATGGAGAACCAAATCCAATAACGTTTTGTTCGTTTCTCAATGCATGTGCTCACATGGTGAGTTTGGAGCTTGGGTGTCAGCTACATGGATTTATACTTCGGAGCCGCTACAGGGAGGATGTCTCTGTTTCCAATGGGCTTATTGATTTCTATGGAAAATGTGGGGACGTTGTATCTTCTGAAATGGTTTTTAGTAGCATTCGCAGCGGTAGAAGAAATGTTGTTTCCTGGTGCTCTTTGCTTGCCGCTCTTGTGCAAAACCATGAGGAAGAGAGAGCATGTATGGTTTTCCTTCAGGCGAGGGAGGAAGTGGAGCCGACGGATTTCATGATATCGAGTGTACTCAGTGCCTGTGCTGAGCTTGGAGGGCTTGAATTGGGAAGGTCAGTTCATGCTCTTGCTGTTAAAGCATGTGTTGAGGACAATATATTTGTTGGGAGTGCACTAGTGGACTTGTATGGAAAATGTGGAAGTATAGAGAACGCGGAGCAAGTCTTTAGAGAAATGCCTGAGAGGAACCTAGTCACTTGGAATGCAATGCTCGGAGGATATGCACATGTGGGTGATGTTGACATGGCTTTGAGTCTGTTTGAGGAGATGACATTGGGTCACTGTGCTATAGCCCCGAGTTATATAACACTAGTTTCGGTATTGTCAGCCTGTAGTAGGGCAGGGGCAGTGGAGAAAGGCTTGCAGATATTTGAATCCATGAGAGGGAGCTATGGAATTGAACCAGGTGCGGAGCATTATGCATGCGTTGTGGACCTGCTTGGGAGATCTGGTTTGGTGGATCGTGCATATGAATTTATTAAAAGAATGCCAATTCTTCCAACTATATCTGTCTGGGGAGCTCTACTTGGGGCCTGTAAGATGCATGGGAAAACAAAGTTGGGGAAAATTGCTGCTGAGAAATTATTTCAGCTTGATCCTGATGACTCTGGCAATCATGTAGTGTTTTCTAACATGCTTGCATCTGCTGGCAGGTAATAATTCAAAACCATGCTAACTATTTTTCCTGGTTAGTGTCAATGAATTATCTTCCTCTTTCATTTTTCTGCATCTAGCGGGATAAGGCGTTTGTTGTTGTTTTCATTTTTATGCAGTGTCTTTAACATATTTAGCTAAAACTAAAACCGTGTCTTCCTTCTAACTCCACGTTATTTATGGCTCCTTTGCTAATGCTTCTAATTGCTAAATGCAGGTGGGAAGAGGCCACTATTGTCAGGAAGGAAATGAGAGATATTGGTATAAAAAAAAATGTTGGTTATAGTTGGGTTGCTATAAAGAACAGAGTCCATGTTTTCCAAGCAAAGGATAATTCTCATGAAAAGAACTCTGAAATTCAGGCAATGCTTGTTAAGCTTAGAGTGGAGATGAAGAAAGCTGGGTATGTTCCTGATACCAATCTATCACTCTTTGATTTAGAAGAAGAAGAAAAGGCTTCAGAAGTGTGGTATCACAGTGAGAAGATTGCTCTAGCTTTTGGCCTCATAGCTCTCCCTCATGGAGTGCCCATACGTATCACAAAAAATCTTAGGATTTGTGGAGATTGTCATAGTGCCATTAAATTCATCTCAAAAATTGTTGGAAGAGAAATTATTGTGAGAGATAATAATCGTTTTCATCGCTTTAAGGATGGCCAGTGCTCTTGTAAAGACTATTGGTAACGGTTCGATATTTCCATTATTTTATCTATTTGATATGCCTCAAAGGATATGTTGTTGTGAGCTATGAGGATGTAAGCTACACATCAGGCTTAATTTCTCTTTACCCACGTTGTTGGAGGGATATGATGATCAATTGTTACTTTCATGGGTAAAGATTGGATTCAAGGGTGGTTTATGTATGAGAGTCTGATTTGGTTTTGGTAAGTGCAGTGCTGTAGTTGGTATTAATGGGATCTTATGCCTTGGATGGGGGCATTGCATATTTTTGGTGGTTGAGGCAGGGAAACAGTCAGTAAATTTTATCAGATTACTTTCAATGCTGTTATAAAATTCATGGACTCGGTTTATACCTTACTATGGTTAGAGTCAAGGCGTAATTTAGGGGGTTGCAGGGTGTTCAACTTCAGATAATGTTACAAGGAGTTCTCATACAAGTATGGACAATTTGTGGAAAGTGTTGTATCGGGAAATATTGCAACTGCCATGGTCTTACTGCAGAGCTGTATCAAGGTCAAATAAAAGCCGGCGTGGACAATGAAAATCTACAGACTATGCAATTTTGTGTCACAAAAACGTACATCCGTGCATATTATAGAGTGGGGGTATCTCCATTTTAAGCATTACACACATAAGGTGTCTTCATTGTACACATGTATACAGGATAGTGTGTCCTTCGGTAGTCAGCAGCAAAGTTGGGGTTGTGGTTGTGGAGTGGTATATTAGATGTATACATTGAAATCAATCATTGTCAAGTACACAAACTTTTGTTGCTAACGGAAGTTTGGAATATGGACCATTTCATGATGCTTGTCAAACAGTACAATCTGATTTTGGAAGGTAGAGCATTGTGTTTGAGTTACGTATTTAAGCAGTAGAATATTGAACCAATGTTCGTTTGACGAAGTACTGGAGGAGCTCAAGCAAAACTCTATTAGCTGCTAGTTGTTACTTATTTGTATTTCAATAAATTTTTTAAGCAAAATGTTTCTTTGAAGCAGAAGATGGATCAGGCATGGTTCTTTCCTCAATGAAGGTGAAAGTAGAAAAAAAAATTAATTGAAAACATGAACTCATGTAAATTCAATTGCAAGAAATATGAAAGAAAAGTATGAGTCCACACTTTTCATCTATTTATCACCGTTCCTTAAAAATACTATTCTAGGTATGTTACCAGTTTAAACAGGCCTAGATGTTGAGGGATCCAGTGGGAAGAAGTTTGTAAAAGTCGCTGGGGATACCAGGTCATGCACATGACTTGTTCAATTGCTTCAAGTCTAAGAAGCAGAACCCACTTTGATTCCTGAATCTTCTGTCCAAATACCAAGAATCTGGTCAATGATCATTAGCCAAAGTCATCTGGACCAAATAAAAGACTATCATTAACCCAACTCAGTTTAAAGTGGCACCAGAAACTCAATATTTAGTTAATTAACACGTAATAACCAACGTTGACTTCGTCTTTCTGAGAAGTACAAAAATATATGACAAATATTATTTATTACAATTTAATATTATTAACAAGTGATATATTACATGAATAATTTTTAATTTAATTAAAAAGACAGATAAGTTAAATTCTTTTCCATAGCAGAGATGATTATATTGTTTTTTACTCTCTTAGAATATTTTTGTATAATTTATTATCAAGAGTTTAATTGGTATACACTGTTAATGTAAAAGATTTTTATATTGATGTTTAATCATATTCCTTGATTTATATGACTTTTAAAGTATTAATTAGTAAATTCAACAAACTTACCATAAATTAAGGGATATGATCGAACATCAATGTAAAATTCTTTACATTATCACTGCATACCAATTAAACTTTTATTATAAAACATAGCTTAATAAGTAACACAATTTATTTTAATTGAATATATTTTTTAAACATAATTGATGAGGCATTTTCACAAGAAATTATTATTACCTTGGATATCAATTTTGTTATATATCCATGAAGACTATGGTAGCATGTGCAATCTAATTTTTTTTTTAAAAAAAAATGTTTAATTTATGATCTTTATTCCTTTTAATATATATTTATAAATATTTTGTATAGATTTGTATTGTTTATTAAATGAACATAAGCTTCATATGTTCTTTTTTTTTTTTTTTTTGAAGGGTTGTGAACACAACTCGATTTAATTACTAAAATTTGATGAAAGCATACAATTCAAGTCTAACTAATAAGTATGAGGCAATTGCTCTGGAGCATAATTAAAAATAGAATCTGTCTGATTAATGTCTAGACCCAGCTTTGCAAAATCATCTATCTGCTAGTAAGTTTGCTTTCAGAGGAATGTATTTAAAATTACAGTGCATTGTTTTCCCCCTTCTTCTACAAATACTTTCTGTTATGCTAAAATATTCACATTGAATGGGACAACCTTCTTCTAGTAACTTAATAACATTTAGATAATTTGATTCAATATCCAGAATACGTACTCCCTTTTGGTAAGCCACCTTCAATGGTTGCAGGATTGCCAATAATTCGGCTTTGTCCACATGGCAAAATGAGATCAAATGTGAGAACCTAAACAGAAATGCACCTATTTGGTCCTGCAAAACGCCTCCAATAGAAGCAGTCATGTGAGTCATGTTGACCGCTGTATCATAGTTTATCTTGACTGTTCCTTGATTTGGAGCTCTCCATCCCGTCTGTTGCATGGAATTGACATATTATGCTTCACTACCTTTGAAAACATATTCATTTCTCCTCCACCATACATGGTCCAACACAATACCAAAAATTTGGCTCCAATTCTTGGTGGCCTTTAAGTTTGATAGAGCCCATTGAAAGTAATTATACTCTGTGAGGAAAGTATGTGTGTTACCTACTCCAATTCTCCTCCATACTTTAGTTGTCTGCACGTAATCTCTCAAGGCATGCATGATGGTCTCCTTCTCTTGGCCATATATCAGACAAATTGGGTTATCTATCATATGCATGTTATGTCACATCTCATTTATGTGTAGCACAACACATGCTATCTTCCACAAGAGGAGCCGAAATCATTCCGACCCATCCCACTTCACAAAGCCTTAAAAATAGATTGTGCAGGGTCTTATTCTGAGGTAGGAGACTTTTGTATGCTGATTGGTGGAAAAACTACCATCTGGTCCCCAACTCAACGAGATAATCATCAGCCTGATCGCCTCTAAGAGGTTCAATGGCATAAATATCATTTACCACAGTCATTAGTAAAAGATTATTGAATTTGTGTACATCCCAAGATTCATCCAAAGTTATAAAAAAGAAAATTTTATTACTAGAATTAGTATTAAGCATTTAAGTACACTAAAAACTGATTTTGCCCAACCCCAATCAGCTTGCAAATGATAAGGTGCTCTTCTTCCAGCTACTTAACCTCCTTTTCACTTTCTCCACTAAAAACTGAAAAGACTCCTTGGACACCTGCTTGTGGTGAAATGGAATGTTCAAGTACCTTCCCATATCTCAGGTTCGCTAAAAGCCAAGAGCCTGAGCTATTTGATCCTGACGGTTTCAGTGTATATTTGCTAAGAAGAAAACCTGTGTTTTTTTTTACTAATCTTCTCACCCGAGCTCCTGTAGAAATTTTGTAAGACTATATTTATAGCATCTACTTGTTCTAGAGATGCTTTCTGCAAATAAAAAAAGATAATAAGCAAACGCCTAATAAGATAGTTTAGGTCCACCTCTAGATATCTGGATGACTTCCAAAGTTTTTTATTAACAACAATTTAGATTATATGAAATAGCCATTCATGACAAAGGACAAAGAGATATGGAGATATGAGGATTCCTCTAGCGGACCCCTCTTGAGGGAAGAAAAGGGTTCAAAGTCTCGCCATTCCACAACATTCTAAAAGTGGGAGAGGATACACAATGACACATAAAATTAGTAAAACAATTTGGGAAGCCAATATCTATTAATGTATCTTTTATAAAATTCCAATTGAGCCTACCAAAGGCCTTTTCTAAATAAACTTTTATGACCATCCAACTCCGATTACCTTTCATAAATCTCATGGAATGCATAACTTCTTGAGCGATCATAATATTATCATGACTACTTCAATAAGGAATGAAACCATCCTACCAGGGCTAACAAGTTTATCCATAACCAATTGCAATCACATGGCAAGGATTTTGGTAATTATTTTATAAGACACGTTACATAGACTAATTGGTCTCAAGTGCTTCATAGAACTAACATTCTCAGCCTTTGGAATAAGTGTAGTATTAAGTGCAACTACCTTTCACGGATCCTCAAAAACATCTTCAATGATCATAAAAAAGTTGTTCTCCATTATTACTTTTGTAGAATAGGCTTGTAGTTCATCCTCTTCGAGTGCCTTGAAATTACCCATAGTAAAGATAGAATTCTTAACCTCTGCTTGTGAAACAGGTTTATTGAACATCTGGAGCTCCTCTTCTGACAAGGGGGGAAGGAAGTCCCTCAGATGTTGGTTGGGACATAGATTGATCATCAGCAAATAATTTTTTGTAGAATTGGTTAACAAGGGTTTCAATCTCCTCAGTATCTACTGCCGAATTACCCTCAGAATCATGAGCATCTCAATTATGTTCTTCGGTCGACAGATAGTTGTAACTCCGTGGAAATACTTAGAGTTTTTATCCTTCTGTATATTAACCACTTCGCATTGAGATTTTTGGAACTATAGTAATTCCTCCTCTCTTATGACTATTGATATTTTTGCCAGATCTCTTCTTGTTTCTCTTCCAAGTAAGTAGAGTTCTCATTGATTAGTCTTCTATTTATCTTGTCTAATTGCTAGATAATTTGTCACTTGCATATGAAAAACATCTTCAAACACTTCATGATTCCACTATCATAGGGCTTGATGTAAGTTGGACATGTGATCTTGCCAATTTACATTAGTCCCCCAGAACTTAGTGAGAAACCTTTGGAAATCTGGATGAGTCAACCATGCATCAATAAAATAGAAATATATATGCCTCATATTAGGAATCTCCTGGTTTTTTGTTAATGAGATCAATAAAGGTCGGTGATTAGACTTATAGAACAATAAGTTAAGTGTAAAATCATGTTGGAACTAGAGGCGTCAAGGTAAGTTTATCAATAGTCAGTCTAGTCTCTCCCTCAAGTTACCACATCGCCAAGTAAACGTAGGTCCATAAAACCTCGCATCTAGAGTGGTTATCAGCATCTCCCTCTTTATCATGATCTTGTAGAATAGAACTAAAGTCACTCATTATTGCTCAAGGTTCACAAAAATAGCATGACAATTCTATCAGTTGCTCCCAAAGAGTTCTCCTTTTTTGAAGGTGCAGACTCCTATAAACAACTATAATAAGCCAACTGCTCCACCTCTTCCATCTAACTTTAATATGTAAAAATTGGAAGATTCAACAATTACTCCGCTGCTATAGGTCAGACTTCTAAACACACCAAATGTCATTGTCTCTTCCCTGACTTTTGTCAATGTGCCACCCATCAAAACCCAATCTGGTCACAATTTTGTGTGCTCGAATTTTATTAACTTGAGTCTCAAGCAGAAAGAATAAATTAAAATTATACTATTTTGTAATGTCCCTAAGCAACTTACTAAATCCCACCGCGCCTGTAGTACGACAATTGCATGACATGACATAACATTCATAATTAATTATTAAGATGATGAGCCCCTAAGGAGAATGGATCGTACCTGTACCGAGCTGAATGCACTTTCACTTGCACACACTGTCCCTCTTCCATTATTTTTGGGACATATCTTGTTACCTCCATGAGCGTGTTTCCATAATCCACCAACTTATCTGGCTCATTAAATTGTGGTGATGGTATTGACGATGAACCCCCCTTCAGCCTATGTAAGGACCTATTTATTTAATAAGTTATAAATTCGAAGAATAAATAGTGAAAATGATTAAATTTAAGTTTTTACTTAAATTACTAACTGATTTGAGATGTGATGAATTTATTAGTTTGATAATACCATATGGTTGTATTAGGTTGATGATAGAAAGATGTGGGAGAAGAGAATAATTATTTTTTTTTTATTCGGAGGGTTTTAATTGAGTTTCGGGAAGTTCTCAGAGATTTCGTTATCGAAAGTGAGGGGTTGCATTTAGCAAACTAAATACAACCTAACGCTATGTAAATTCTTTTTCTTTTAATTTTCTTATTTTTTCTTCCCGTTCGACAATTTTTTTTGCCGTTCATTTTCTCTCCCTCGCCACAATCTTTTGTCTCTTGCATGGCGGTCGAAATGTTGATGGAATCCGACGTGATCTCTTCCATTGCTCCTGATTCTGAGAGGTGATCAGTATAGGTATGTTTGATTGTAGTTTTCTAAACCTTTTTTCGGTCGTTTTCGATCCTTTAATTTTCGTTCAAGATGAAATTTCTTTGAAAATCTTGATTTCTAAGGTTCCTGTTTAATTTGGGATTCTTGTCAGGTTCCTGTGTAATTTCTTCGGTTGATTCTTCTCCTTATGTTTTAATCGACTTTTGAACAGATAAATAGGTAAGGGAAGCTCTTTTATTGATTTTTGTTAATGAAAAATGATTTGGTAGTTGAGAGATTTGAGCTATTTGAAATAACGAGTATTTTGACTATATTTTGAGCTATTTAAGATAACATTCATTTTAATTGAGTTTTGAGCTATTTAATATAGTGCGTATTTGGTTGTAATTTGAACTAATTGAGTTAGCATATTTGCTAATTAAGATATGAGCTAACTGAGTTAGTGTATTTGTTAATAATGTTGTGAGCTAATTGAATTAATGTATATTAAGATTTCATAGTTGAGATATATGATGTGTTATGTAGTTGATGATTATTATGAGAGAGATGTTTGATCTTGAATTGGATGATTATTGGATAGTTTGGATGTGGAAGTTATGCTAGGGTAACTTAGTTTTGGTTGAATTAATTTTCTGTGACTGGAATTGAATTATTGGAATGACAATGAATTATTTGGAATTGTCATGTAATGCATACGATTGGAATGCATGATGAGAATATATTTATTGATGTTGTTGGTTGTGGGCAGTTACAGTCGGGTAACTTAGCCTTGGATTATATGTTTGGTGGGATACATTGATATTAGGAACACAACTGGGATCAATGTAATTAAGAATATCAGATATGCAAGGGAATAGTTTTGTTATTTACATTGTGGTCCTTGTACTAGATATGCAAGAGGGTGCTTAAATGACATAATCAGATGATAACAACTGTGTGTCACAGGGTGTCAGGTAGATACTAAACATCAGTTTATGGTTGTCAGATGAGTATTGCTTAGACTTAAATTGGTGGTAACATAGACAGATTGGATGTCTGTCGCCAATTAGAAGGGGTCTTAAGTTACCTCGGTATCCAAACTCAATATAGATATTCCAGAATATGTCACGTCTGAACATGCTGTTGTGCAAAAAACTTGTATTCAGTGGAATATAAGTGTGCTTGATTTGATTGATTATGATATTTAATTAATGTTTTATTGATTAGTTGTGAGTGTTTATGTTCAAGTAGAACATAAGAATGATTGCTTGGTTATTTACTATCAGTGAATGTGTATTGATAATACTAAATATAAACGTTGTGCAACTTTAATGCTTTATGATGGATGTAATAGTATATTGTGTATTATGTAAGCTTACCTTTGCAATATTTGTGTTCTTTTTGTATTACTGTGATGATTGTGCTTTGCACGGAGCATATAATAGTAATGATACAAAGAGGCAGGATGTTCTTAAATGAAGTATGTTACATTATGGTTAGAAGTCTAAAGGGATGTTACTCTATTGTTGAATATGTATCTAAGAAAGTTGTATAGAAATAATGTTATTTGAATTTAGAGACATTGTTGTTAAGTTATGGGATTATTATGTCTATTATGGAAGTTGTTGAACATGGTGTAAAGAGATAGATGAATTATGATATGCATGCTATAAGAATGTAGAATTATATGTCAACATGTTGGTTAATTTTGGTATCAGAGGTTCCTGGTATTTGCAAGGTCTTGGTAGGTAATGGCTGTCGTTGGGTTCCTGGGTCTTATTAGGCAACGAAGTTCATTGAGCAAATTAAACTGTATGTACTATGTTATATTTTATTTTAAATTTTAAAAATGTTATAATGTATGTTTAATATTGAGTATAATATAATGAAAATTTTATATCTAAGTATTTAAAAATATAGATAATAGTAATTTAAATAATTATTAAGAAAATTTATTATGTAAATAATATATTTTAATTTACATGTTACAGCCTCAGATGTTCACCGTCTCCAAGAGTCATCTTGTCCGGCCAAACCACGCCAGCATTGTTGGTTGGATCACCGAAAATGAATTGCTCACCAATTTTCTGAAATTGGCAGATAATATCTAGCTTCGCACGCGGACTCAATCTCTTCTTTTTTGGCTGTATCAGACTAACACACATTTTTTTCTGGGATTGGCCTCATCTTGGTGGGTTTTAAGAAGATTTTGATCAAGCAAAGGAGTTTCCTTCACAAGAACGGTGTTGCCCCTGCTATTACTCTTCTTGTGAATCTTCGAGTTCTGCTTCTGCGTGACCGGTTTCATGCCTTTGGTGCCCAATTGCACTCACACGTGATTAGTGTCTGTTCGCACATTCGACTCCTGATTCATCTTTTGGCTTTCGGTGGTTTCTTATATCAATTGAATAGGTATGCTGTCATTTTCTGTAATTCGCTGCTCCATCCTTTGTTGAGACGCACGTTGGACCGCTTGTGGCTTGGTGTTATAGTGTAGCTTATCATCATCAACTTCTCCTGCACTTGCAAGCCGTGTCCCATACTTATGTTCTCCACCCCTGCATTATTTCTTTGCGCCATTTCCTAAGGCTTAGGCTTAGGCCCAGCAAAAACATGCAATTGACCACATCATTGGATTCAATTGCTTCCCCTTCATCTTGTAATATTCCAAATCGGGATCCACTTTGCTTGCCATTGTTGCGCCCTTCCTCCTTTTCTCTTTCTGGCAATCAACCAGGGGCCAATAGATTGGATTTAATTCCGCTGTTTTCAAGTTTTGATTGTTACCAATAATTAGATCATTAATATTGGTATTAACGACCGCATTGTCTATTGGGTTTTTCCCCTGGCATGGCATGGGATGTATTCACTGTAAATCCTCCACAACTGTTCCCATTATCTCTTACAACCTCCGCATCTACCTCTGAAGCACAATTGACATCTTTGTGGCCATAGCGCCCACACCCGGGAAGTCAATTTTGTGGAGACCCTCGTAATAATGTAATTGTATTAAATGACCCCTTGCAACGACCTTGGATCTAATAGGTTTGTTGAGGTTAATTTCAATACAAATTCGAGTATATCAACCTTTTACTTGGATTGTGGTCACACTATTAATCTTAAGCATAGTGCCTAAAGTTGTCTTACTGGCTTAAAAACGTGTCATCGTAGAATTTTATGGGAAGGTTGGGAAGACGAATCCATATTGGAATTCTTTTGGCAAGGCAAAGATTATCCATGAAATATGACTTCCACTGTTGTCCCATAATATAATGGTATGCCACCATCCATGAATCTTTAAATATTGTCCTATTATAATCTTCTTATGCTGAAAAAAGATTTAATAATATTGGGTAGATCAATAATCTTTAAGGCGTTTTTCTTCACCTAGTCGCTATCCACTTTAACTCGGAGTACATGAAAACCCACATTCTTTCCCAGTACAAACACCATAAATGACTATTTCCACAGTTTACACCACTTTTTAAATTCTTCATTAGTCACGAGAATTTTTTTGTATCGTGCAACATCAACCTCTGGCAGTGCAAGCTCTGGTATCTCTAGTTCTAACATCCCAAAACATCTACCATCGAATTTGGAGAAAGCAATTGCCCCATCTCTATTAAGGAGTTTTGCTTTTTATGATTCCCCCACACATTTCTTAGAAGGAGACATGTTCTCTTCATCCACTTGAACACTATGACCATCCTTTGCAGATTTCCATTTGACTTTGCAATTGCTCCGAGCAATCAAATCTTCCTCCTCCTGAGAGGCCTCAGGAAAAACCCTAGTAGAGTCATCACACTTCATCCACACTTTTACATATGTTTCATTCTTAGTTAAATATAGGCCGAACTTATCATCAAATTACATTTTATTTAATTTTTAAATCTAAAATACATTAAGTTAAATCTGAAATATATAGTTTGGAATTTTAGTTGGTACCCACTTATTTTTGAATTGGTACCTACTTTTCTCAAAAAATCTAAAAATTCTCTTTTATAGATACCCTTCTTTCATAGAATAAAAAAATTGCTTCTACATTTTTTTTTTTTTTGCTTCTAAGGAAAAGAGTCTCTAGAGAAGCAAAATAAATTCCTTCTCTGGAACCCCTTCTTCGTAGAAGAAAAAGAAAATTGCTTCTCCAGAATACACTCTTCTATGGAGATATGTCTTTGGAGAAGTAAAAAACAATTAACATGATCCCAACATACTAGAAGAATAACGAGGAAAAAAACAGAATTAACTTAAAGGAGAGGGGAAGAGGAATATACCGCGAGAGAGTGGGAGAAATGTGAGGGTGAATGGATAAGGTTGAGGGAGAGGAAACAAGAATGATGCGGAGAGAGGTGAATGAATGTATAAAGAGATAGAAAGGATCGAGGAGAGTGAGTGAAGGAAGAAAGAAATAGAGTTAAAAACTTTTTAAGAATAAAAAAAAAACCTAGTAAGACTTAAGTAGGTATGATTTGAAATTTAGATAAGTGAATTTCAAAATCCCACAATAAAATTACCATTGCACGTACCAGCGCAAGTCCACCCATATTTGTTAACACAGACACAGTCAAGAAAAATCAGAAAACCTAAACCTAATTTAATCGTTGCTATATGGAATCTTCAGGTAATGACATTTGACTTCAACCTCCTCTTTAACACGCTCGTTGACATTCACAAAGTAACAAAATTAACAATTAATTTTCTTTTAACTTTTGTTGAACCATTTGGGGCTTATAACCTACATTTCTCAAAGTTTCTTATGGTTCTAATTTGTAACTTTTAACTAGATTTTTGGAAAAATAAAATAAACACGGAGAGTCGTTACTAGATTAAATCTTCTTCTATTATAGTTTACATATTATTAATTCTGCTTTCTCTTATTCTCATAATAACATCTGTAATAAAATATTTTTTATAAAAAATGTTAATTATTAGTAATAGATTCAAATTCACCATCATTCCTTCTTACTTAACAAAATTACCACCAAAATTAATCTTGTAACTCTCACTAATAAAATATTTTTTATTTGATTGATTTTCAAATAAATATTATTAATCTATCAATTTTGTTATTAATCTTTAAAAATAAGAAAAAAAGCAATTACATAATCTCTTGTAATAGAAGAGTACTCATGTAGAGTTATATATATATATATATATATATATATATATAGAGGAGATGCACAAATTGATGGGAGGGATTCCTGTTTATCGGAGCAAAACTCCAAAAGCTTTTTAACCTCCACCTAAAAAAAGGAATAAAAAATACTCTGTCTCGGTTAAATAAACCAAAATAATATTTTTACTTATAAAACACCAAACGTGGCTTTCACGTTTATCACATATGTACAGTAACAGAAAATTTAAGGAATGTGGGGGAAAAAACAATGTATCTAGATGTAGTATAATTTAGTTTTAATCCCAAGACAACATTTATATAATTACGTTTTACATGTTTATTTTTGTATCTCTTATAACAAAGATAAATAAAGAAATATTAGGCAAAATCTAACATGTCTTTATTAATTTTATTGGCATTGATATTTTCTTTTTTATCTTATGTCAATTTTCGATTTAAAGATACATATTTCAAACATCAACCAACCGGTATGTTGTTACACTTCGAAAACAAGAAATTTATGCATAACTCTTTGTTATCATAAGGTGTAAGCTTCCAAAAGGAAATATAGATTACGAACTTGACACCCTGACTCATCTTATCCTCCAATCTTTGCTCAAACTTACCATCTTTAAATAAATTCGCTTTTGGAAAGGTTCTTAATGACGAACTCCTTAATGTAGTTACAGACAACACCGTCTATCCAATGATCAAATACAAAATACCTACGCTGCAATTTAGGTTGGGTTGTTGTGATACCAATAGCATTTTTATGGTAAAAGACTTATTTAAATTTATAAAATAATGTCATGTATAAGACTTAAAAATGCTATTGATAGTGTATTTGAGTTTTAGGGTTTTAGTATATATTCACATTGTAAAAAATATTTATAATAATATTTACTATTAAATGATTTTTAAAAATATTAATTAGTAAAATTAATAAATTCATCATAAATAAAAAATTATGATTAAAACAACCGCACAATCTTTTTTCTCATACGATAAAGTGTGGCATAGTTTGGAATCAACTTGTGTAAATTTGAGTTCCCTTGTTACAGGAAAAATATCAATTACTAACATTCTTGATCTTCATCGTATTAATATCTGATCCTAACATTGCAAGTGATGCAGTTCTGATGATAGTCTTGACATGCGCCATGCTTAGTTGTTGTTTGTTTTTTAGACAGAAAATTTTATTAGAAATAACAATTCTTAAGTCACCAGAAATGACAGTGAAAAAAAATAGAGTACAAATTTAATCAAAGAAAGAAAAGCACAAAAGAGTAGATCGATATGCACCATGCTTAGTATTCTAGGTTCATTGGTTGGAAGGGCCGCAAAAGCAAGACACAAGCTTCCACTGGGACCATCCCCTTTTCCCATCATTGGGGTGAGAAGCCCCACAAGACGTTGACAAACCTTGCTAAGATTCATGGCCCAATAATAAGCCTAAAGTTGGGACAAATAACCACTGTTGTTGTGTCTTCTGCCCAAATGGCCGAGGAGGTCCTTCTAACCAATGACCACTATTTCTCAAACCGAACCATTCCCCAATCTATGTAGGTTCTCAATCATGAACAATATAGTATATAAATATATGATTATTTGCCCACGAGTAAGTATCTTTTGAAAGTTTAAAATATGATTATTATTATATTTTGAATTATAGTGAGATTAACTTTCTTATGAGTAAGGTCAATCAGAAAAAAAAATTCAATTAAGAAAGGTCTCTCCCTAACTATCCTGGGAGTTATATATTTTGTCATCACATTAGGCAAATTTAATATACATAAACTCACTAACATAATCCTTTACAAGGTGACCAAAAGAATCTGCTTAGAGATCCTTCCAATAAAAAACTTATGGACATGAATGTCAATTTAGATACACATTCATCTCTTTTGGATATAGAATAATGATTGATGACATATTATAATATTTAAATAATTCTACCAATTGGTATCAAAATCAATCTTGATACAGTTGCTAATTGTATAAACCTTATTTGTTTTAATTTTTTTTCTTAAATATATGAAATTATTTTGAGGGTTTATTATTTAATTCAATATTCTATTTGCAGATAATTATATTCTCATCGAATTTTTTCGCTGAAAATATTATGAAAAGTTTTTAAAGCAGAATTATCAAAACTAATGATAATTTTGATAATCATTCGAAACAAAAAATAAAAGTTCAAAACTTAGGGTTCTCCAATATCAAAACCAATTCAATAGTCTATCATTGAATTTTCAAATCGGAGACATATCCGCTTATGCAAATCCACTTTGTTCGAAAACTCAATTGAGAACGCAAGTCTTTGTGTAACAGATGTAGTTTCGTTTGTCCTTCAATTCTCTTTCGTTTTTTACTCAAAGACTAAATTGATTGAGGGCTTGTGTTCTCCATGTCTGGATGAATCCAAAGAGGTAAAAATCTCATTTTTTCATCACCAGAGCAAGGAGATCTCGTTGGAGTTTCTCCACGGTTACACAACCCAGTTCACTTCTTCTTCAATTTCAATTATTTCCATTTAGAGAAACCCAAAATTGATTTGAAAGATTATCCAATTTGGTCATTGAAAACGCTAAAAAACACACCAGAACAGTGCCGCCACATGTTGCAGATGAACACTTTTTCAAAGCCCACTCGTGGCCTGGGCACGTAGGGGTACGTAGACCCACTTCCAGGGCCCATTTTTTGTGTTTTACTTGAAATATTAATTATAATATTTTAAGATTATTAATAATTTTTCTAAAATTTTTTAATATCATAATTTATTTTTTATAATTAATTCAAGACATAAGTTAAAATTTTCGGTAAATTACTCTCAAATTTTGGGCCTAATTTTGTTGTGATAATTAACTTCACTATTAGCATTCTTCACTTATATTGTACTTTCTCAATATTGAATTATCATTTATAACATAATTATAAGTCATTTTATTAAATTATGCATAACCTTAATTGTCATCTCTTGTTTGCATAATTTTCTCTATTAATTTTACATTGTGATGATCTGCCTATCGTGGACATGATGATGTGAATTTTGTTTGTCACATTTTAATGTGATTAAAATTATGTAAATTTATTTGGCAATAAGCATGATTTATCCTTTTAATTTACATAATTGTAATTTCACCTATCCTGAATGCATTTGTAAAAATTTTGTGAAATAAATTATTATATTAGTGATAATTATACCTTATCAGTGTGTTATTATTAGTATAATTTGTTGTTGTACAATGCATTTCTCGTAACTCATGTTAATGAATTTTTGGTACCCTATCAGTGCTAGGATTTTATTAATATAAGTTATAATGTATTGTAATTTGCTTAGGGATTTACTTTAAACTTAACTTTTAAATCATATTTTTCTTTCTTGTGATGTTCAATTTTTTTCCCTAATTCTATCAAAACTCTAAATGGGACAAACTATGAGGACTAGAAAAAATCTTTAGAACTCTACTTGACCGTTGGCAATTTGGACTTACCATTGAGAACCACAAGGTTTGTGCCTCTTGCTTATGAGTCTTATGAAGCTCAAAGAATTTCTCTTGAGAAATGGGAACACTCCAACAGAGTGTGCCTAAAGGTGATTAAATTCACCATGGAGAAATCTATCAGACAGAGTATTCTAGATCTTGACGATGCCAATAATTTTTTGAAAGCCATTGGTGAAAAATTTACAACTTGACGTTGTTGATGTTTCCTTATTAAGGCGATATCAGAGAGTACACTGACCTTCTATTCTAAATGACTATGTTGTATACCTTCAAGAGCACGAATACAGTCCACATGATAATGATGATCCTATCACATTTTAGGAAACATTTTCTAGTTCTCATGCTTCTGATTGACTAAAAGATATGCATGATGAATTATCTTCCATGTCTCATAATAATATTTGGGATCTTGTGGATCTGCCAACAAGTTGTAAGCCCATTGGATCTAAATGGGTCTTTAAGACAAAACGTACTCCAGATGGAAAGGTTGATAGGTATAAGGTTAGATTAATGACTAAAGGTTATAGTTAATGGGAAGACATTAATTATAAGGAGACTTTTTCATCAGTTTTGACGAAGGATGCACTCCAAGTTGTCATGGCTTTTGTTGCTCATTTTGACTTAAAGTTTCACCAAATGGACGTGAAGACAACTTTTCTGAATAGAGATCTTGCTAAAAATGTCTACATGGTTCAACCTTATGGTTTTGTTGAGGCAATCAATGAACATTTGGTTGTAAACTTAAAAAATTTATCTATGGACTAAAACAATCATTTAGGCAATGGTATTTAAAATTTGACCAGTTGTCACCTCTTATAATTTCAAGGAAAATATTGCAGATCAATGCATTTACTTGAAGACTAGTGGGAGTAATTTCATCATTTTTATTTTATATTTCGATGACATTCTTCTTGTTAGTAGTTTTATGAATCTATTGGTTGAGACAAAATCAATGTTGTGTAGTCATTTTTATATGAAAGACCTTGGTGATGCTTCTATTGTTCTAGGCATCCAAATTTATTGTGATAATTCATGTGGCATGCTTGATTGTCTCAAGAAGGATATATTGAGAAGATTTTTAAGAGGTTCAACATGAATGTTTTCTCTCCATGTGCTGCACATATGCAACAAGGTGACAAATTATCTGAAAAACAATGTCTTCATACTGATGAAGAAATGAATGATATAAAAAAAAATCTCATACGCTTCTGCTTTTGGTAATTTGATGTATGTTCAAGTTTGTACTCGTCCCAATATTGCCTTCATTATCAATGCCTTAGGGAGGTACTTAAACAACCCAGGTTTAGGTCATTGGAAAGTTGTTAAGAGGATCATGTGATATTTAGAGGGAACCAAGGATCATATGTTGACTTTTATGAGGTCTGATAAACTTCAAGTCACTCACTATTCTAATTTTGATTTTGTAGGTTGCCCTGATGATTGTAAGTCTACTTCCGACTTTATTTTTATGATGATAGGAGAAGTTATCTCTTGGTAGAGTGTTAAATAGTCTCTTACAGTTACCTCTACCATGGAAGCAGAGGACATTGCTTGTTTTGAGGCCACTCGTTAGGCCATATGGCTTAAAAATTTTATATTTGATTTTCACATTGTTGAAAGTATTTTCAGGCCACTTGTGATATACTGCAACAATACTACTACTATGAGCTTCTCTTGAAACAACAAACGCTTTTCTTGTTCAAAAAAATTTGATATTAAGTAACAATTTATTAGAGAGTAAATTCAAAGTTTTCACACTCGGATTGAACATATTGATACTAATGAGATGTTAGCAGATCGATTGACTAAGGCCTTAATTGTTGGAGTTTTTCTTATTCATGTAGCTTACATCAGTTTAGTCAAGGCTTTTGAGGCATTAAGTTAGTGAGAGTCTCATTTTCTATTTTCTTTAGAGATATGCTCTAGTTGATGTCATTTTCATGTTTCTTATTAGCATTTTTATTTATGATTGGACCATTGTAGTGTCATTTATTGGACTACATTATGCGATATACTTTATGAAAAATATTAGTTAAATGCACGTGATATATATCCTTATCGGATGTTATTTTATTACTTAGATTTTTCATATTATTAATTAATATATTTGTAAGTGTCATTTTAACTTAATGATATACTATCCAAGTGAGAGAATGGTTAAAATAATTAGGAATTAGTATTAATCAATATCTTTTATCATTAATTGACAATTTAATATATGATTATTATTGTATCTAATCATATCTATATGGTTATTTGAACTAGAATGACAGTGAAATTAACTCTGTGATAAGTTAAGTCAATCAGAAAAAAAAAAAAGTCCAATTACGAGAAGTCTCTACTATATTGAGGGTTATAAATTGTTATCCCATTAAACAAATTTAATATACATCAACTATATACAATAACACCCTAAAAGGTAGTTGGAAGAAAATATAAAATAATAATTGATGACGTATTATAACTTGTGTCTGGTATAGTATTAATTTAAATATAATTAATATTTAAATATAATTAATATTTTCATCATCTTGATTACTGGGGCTTGCCGTCGAATATGCCCTGGCTTATTACTGGTCAATAGGATGCTACTGTCGATGTTGGGTTCCCTTATAAACTCCTTTGATTGGAAGCTTGAACATGGCAGAGAAACACAACATATGGACATGGATGATTAGTTTGGTACAACCTTGCAAAAAGCTCTGCCCCTCCGAATTGTTCCTGTTCCTGCTAGACAAATTAATATAATGTATGCGATGTGATCCATCTGCCTTTCCCACACTCCACTTATTTCATTTCATTTCTAAATGTAAGAACAAATTGAGTAAATAATAAATGTTTTATTCTTATTTTTTAGTTATAATTATACATAAACCTGTGCATAATGAAGCAGAAAAGTCACCTTGAAAGATTACTTATACTCTAATGAGAAAAAAACTTATATAGTGTTACTATAAAAAGTTTTACATTGACAATTTTACACAACTGATTTTATGTATGAATAGATTCAAAGTAATGTCTCTAGTGTTCTTGCTGTTTTTTGGGTCATAGCTTTTGTGGGATAGTTATGCAAAATAATGTATTTTTGCTTTCTAATTTTGTGATGAAGGTGACTATTATGTTAATTGGTTGAATTTTTTCTTTTTATTTGTTTCTAATTATTGTTGTAGTTGTAATTTTATCTTATCATTGTTACTTCTTGTGATTGTGATGGTAAGAAGATAACCGGCTGGTGTTAAAACGAAAACGGGTATTTTATAGTGAGAGGGATAGGGGGTAAGCACTGTTCCTACTGGTCCCAACTCATTGCCACCTCTAGATACTAGATAGCTCCTTTTGAACACTTTTGTAATTCATTCGCATTATTGTTCTTTCACTTCATTAGATGTTGATTCTTCTTTGTTAAACAGTCTTGATTGAACTTTGCAATTTGTTTGCACTATTCACCAGTCAGCTTCACCAACTACTTTGGGAAAGGAAATGGCGATATTTGCTGTGAGATTAAGCAGAGAAAGGCAGGAACTGTCTCAGGTTGAGATATTGGGGAAATTTGGTGGTGCAGTTGGAAATTACAATGCACATGTTGTTGCATATCCTGAAGTTAACTGGCCTCACATTGCAGAACAGTTTGTTCAATCTCTTGGATTAAATTTTAATCCTTACATTGCTCGGGTATGCTTTTACCTTTTTTTTTGTTTTGTTTCTTTTGTTCTGTTAAAGTTTATGCAATATTGCAATTTAATTTTATTTTTTTTAAAACTGAATATTAAGGTTGTCAGCAGGCATATAAAATTTTTAGACCTCTGCTATCTCTATTGGTGTGTACATATACATTGTTTTAGAATATTTCATCAATTGTTAATGAGCCCAGTTTTTTTTCTTTTTTTAAGTTCAGTCCTTATATTTTGATAGTTATATCTTGAGTACCTATAAAATCAAAGATAAGTTAGGCTATAATTTCATGATCATCTGATTCTAAGTTGAGATAGTAACAATGTATTCTGCCTAATGCTGATTATTTTATTTACTTGGTTAACAGATTGAAACTCGTGACTACATGGCAAAGCTTTTTCATTTTTCTCATCCAGTTCAATAATATATTGATTGACTTTGATAGAGATCTATGGGGCTATATATCTTTGGGTTACTTTAAGCAGGTGAGCTTTCTGCTATATAGTAGCAATAACCTGAGTATGAGGCCATACTTTTAAGAGGAACAATAATAATCTTTTTCATTTAAAAAATATTTTACGTAGATCAGTAAGGCCGGGGAGATTGGGTCATCAACTATGCCTCACAAAGTGAATCCTATTGATTTTAATTTTTGTTTATTATCGTCATTTTGGTATATTCTAAACTATAATGCAAAGAGGATTTTACTAATATATGCTAAGGGAAGAGTTACCCAAGCTTTGTATTTGTAATCCATGGTGCCATTTGGCTAGCTGGTGATTTCTATCACAGTATGAATCTCAAATGATTTTAAATTTTATGATTGATGAATGAATTAACATGCGCATGTTTTCATATTGTCAATGCAAATCACATCATTTAATAATCAATCATTGTTTTTACTTTCTCCAATTCTCAACAAAGAAATTGAAAATTCATATAAGTTAAATTCTTGAAAATGAATTGAGGGAACGTTATTGAACTTATCCTATTTGATTATTTCCTTAATCTGTTTGACACTCATTCAATGCATGCATTCTATTTGGTTCCATTGCTTTATTTCCATTCGTCCAAACTAAAGTCATCAGAAGGTTATTTGTAGCTTACAATTTTGCTTTATGAGACTTATGGTTAAGTGGCAGTAACTAGTTCTAGTTTGAAGTTATTACTTTGAATTGAAATTGAATAAAGTACTACACATTTATATGGTATTTTTGAGTGTTTTTTTTTTTTTTTTGTCTTTGAATCTTACAATTCAATACAAAGTACAATTCAAGATTCAAAAATTAGCTTGACAATTCATGATTTGAGTCTTGATTGATAACCTTGTAAGGTTGTAATCTATTGATCTTTGAGCATAATTCAGTGACAGTTATAGTCTAATTGTGATTAGCTCTCGGAAATAACTGTTTTTCTTTAATCAGCTCTTGGAAATAATTCTTGTTTATCTGCATTTTTTTTTTTTTTTCTTTTCCGCAGAGGGACCTGACAGATTCAACTGTCTTAAGGAACACGGGGGTGGGTATAGGTGATTCTCTTCTTGCCCACAAAAGCACACTTCAAGGAATAGGGAAGCTTCAGGTATTCAGTGCAACATGGGCTTTTATGTTGCTTTTCTCCTACCAAATGCATAATAATTATCTTTTTTTTATTGGAAATATATTAACATAGCATTATTAGACTATATGTTTTTGTTATCTCAAAAGTTACTTTGACTGTAGTATACTGTTCATCCGAATAGGATGCATATACCAAGTTCCTGTTACTGAGTATTGACTATTAGCATAATTGCAGAGCAAGTTTCTCAAGTTTTTCTGTAGAAAACACAGTAGGTTTTTCCATTTTTGTATTTTCATTGAGCTTTTTTGTCATATTTTAATTTAAAATTTAGGTTAATGAAGCTTGCTTGAGTGAAGACTTGAACCAGTGCTGAGAGGTGCTTGCTGAACCAATACAGACGGTAAGTATATGCATCTAATTCTGGGTGTTATATGTTTTTCTTTTTATTATTTTAAAATATACTTGAGTTCTTTGTGGCAACGCATTATTTTCTTCATGTGGTTCAGGTTAAAAAAGCAAATTATTCTTTTTCACTCTGAAGATCATTGACTACTACTAGTTAATGTTTTTTGGGAGATGAGGGGCCTGCTCAATCTGTTTCTAAAACAATTAAGCGCCTGTTTAGGAAAATGTTGGGTTCAACGTAACCCACGTTTTTTCCAATTCATCAACATACTTCGCCATTTTCAACATTGGAACGCGTAAATGTCTGATTGGTGCTTTACAAATGGCAAACCATACTGCTATAAATGTTCCCAAAACATGTGAAAGATTGTATTTCTTGAGTGATCAGAAGAACAAAAGAGACAGGAGTAATGCTCAATGATAACAAATATGAATGAATTCCCTTCCCTTCAGCATATAACCAATGATATGAAGCCGTTTGCTGGTTCAATAGTAGTTTGCATAATTGATTAAACCTCTATGGAAATTGAATAATGCATCCTATCCAGACCTTGTCTGGATTATTATTATAGTCATATACGAGAGTGTGTTGTTTTAGGTTCAATTAAGTAGAGTGCGTAAATTCTTATTAAGTAGAGGCATTACTTATGAAGAGAAAAAAAAGGAAAGTAAGAAAAAGGAAATGAGGGGACATGGAGAAAGTTAAGAAAAATAACACCGTAAATACTTGCTCAACTTGTTTAATTCTTTGTACCTAATGGTTTTAGGTTTTTATCATATACTTCTGAAATTCCAAATGCTAGTTGTAGAAATTTAAGCATTTGAATAAATGATTTTATTGCTTGCATGTTGATACTCTTTTCAATCAGGAAAAATTCAAATTTTGTAAAGTTGCTTATTTTTAATAATGAAATGTCCACATTTATTACTGGATTAATGTGTACTTGATGTTGCTTGTTATCCCCTTAAAAATTGTACCATAACAACCATTTGCAAATTTTATTCAGGTTATGCGAAGATATGGTGTTCCTGAGCCTTATGAGAAGTTAAAAGAACTAACCAGAGGGAGAGCAGTTACCAAAGAGAACATAAGAGACTTCATTGAAAGCTTAGATATTCCAGAAGAAGCAAAGATGAATCTGTTAAAGTTAACACCTGATACTTATGTCGGAGCAGCTGCTGAATTGGCCAGAACAGTGGAAAATGCCGTGAATGCTGTGAATGGAATAAAGATCTAGGAAACAAACAAGTGGTTGAAGCAGTTTTCTCCAGAAGTATTGGCCAGGCAATCCTCACCATCATTAGACCAAATGGCCAATAGTTGATGCATGAACTTTTAAACAAGATGTTCCATTTGGGAAAAGAGAAAAAGGACATGAAATTCCTTGAATATAAAAGTATTTTGATAATAGAATGGTGTTGAGGATTTTGTAACATAGGAAACTTGTACAATACGAGTTTGAAGTGCCTGACCTGAATAATAAAATAGGTTTGATGAAGGCATAAAGGATGAACCATATGTATTCTGTATTGTGCTCCATTTCCTGCTGTGGGTATCATCATCGGATGGATGACCAATAACAATTTCCGAAATATCTTTTTCATATATCTGAAGTATTTTATATGCTTTTGAAAATTATATTTCTCCCTCCGGACGAGTTAAACAAACACAGCCTGGGTCATTTCAAAGATACTTTTATCCTGCTGCAGTGCTTAAATCAAATAACAAAGTGTCATATAATTGAAATTTGTTGGCTTCTATAAAACTGTTTTAAAAATTATATCTTAGGTATTTTTTAATAATTGACAAGGTAAAAATCTTTATATTGATTATGTATTAAAATTAATCGCTATTTGGAAAGTGTATCATGTAAGGTATTTTGTCAAATTAATTTTAACAAAAACTAAATAAGTTATCCAATTTATAAAATTAAATATTAAATATTATTTTTCTTAAATGACAAGAGAAAAGGGTGGTGTACTAATAATTAAAAGTTTTATATTGTCATTTTAATAACAAACTTATTATATATGGTAAACTTATTAATAACATAAAATTATTTTACACTATTTGTGTATTATTATTATTGAATCACAGTTCTTTTATTTTAGAGATGTAAATTTTTTTTTGTTACATTTGTATTGAAGAAGTATAGTAACAAATATTTTTTATATCTAAAAGTGGAAAACATATGGAAGAAAAAATTATTAATAAATAAATAATGGTGGAATTTGTAATAATTTTTATTTTTCTTCTATAATGTAAAAGTAAAAGGGAATATAATGCAGATTAATTTAACCGATGAACAATATAATAGTCAAACATAAAGTAGTTTATATTAAATGAAATGAAATTTATTTCGTTTAATTTCATTTGTATTATTCTACATATCCAAATATATCCTAAATAAGCTAACCCACTATCGGTATTTTGTTTTTGGTAAATACCCACTAAGTAGAAGTAGAAAGACTTGGTTTTCAAAGCTTAAACTTAATTATTCAATGCATTCAACTCCAACCAGTTAAGTTTTTCTTAGTGATTTATAGTGTACGACTTTGACCTGTGGAGGTCTGGTGTTTCTGAGCTGAGGTCATGTATAAATTGCGTTCCCCAGCAATGCAGATGCATCCAGCAAACAACGTTTCCTATCTTTCCTTCGCCATTAGTTAGCAATTCACTTGCATCTCGTTATATACGGTAATGGACATGGCAAGTTGTGCGCTGCTAATTGTCTTGACATGCGCCATGCTTCATGTTTTTCTTGGTTCATTCCTTGCAAGGCCCACAAAAGCAAAGCACAAGCTTCCACCGGGACCATCCCCTTTTCCCATCATTGGGAACCTACTTGAATTGGGTGAAAAGCCTCACAAGTCTTTGGCAAAGCTTGCTAAGATTCATGGCCCAATAATGAGCCTAAAACTGGGAAAAATAACCACTGTTGTTGTGTCTTCAGCACAAATGGCCAAGGAAGTCCTCCTAACCAATGACCACTTGTTGTCAAACCGAACCATTCCCCAATCTGTGTCAGTTCTCAATCATGAACAATTCAGCCTTGCCTTTATGCCCATTTCACCTCTTTGGCGGGAACTCAGAAAAATATGCAACACTCAATTATTTGCCCACAAGACTCTTAATTCTAGCCAAGAAGTTAGGCGTAAGATAGTGCAACAACTTGTCACCGATATCTACCAATGCAGCCGGATAGGTGAAGCAGTGGATATTGGAACAGCAGCATTCAAGACTACCATAAATCTTTTATCAAACACTATTTTCTCTACGGATTTGATTCACTCTACAGGTAAAGCAGAAGAGTTCAAGGACTTGGTGACCAATATTACAAAACTGGTAGGAACACCAAACTTGGCAGATTATTTTCCAGTGCTGAAGATGGTTGATCCAAAGGGCGTTAAAAAACAGCAGAGTAAGAACGTGGAAAAGATGTTAGTCATGTTTGAGGGCTTGGTTAACCAACGATTGAAGCAGAGAGAGGAAGGGAAAGTCCACAATGACATGTTAGATGCCATGCTCAATATTTCAAAAGACAACGAGTACATGGACAAGAATATGATTGAACATCTCTCACATGTAATTAATCTCCTCTCTCTTAATTATTGGCTGCTATTGTCATTTATTTTAAATTATATATTTATGAATGACTATAGTTAACTTAGTTTGAAATTGATGGTTGAATTGAATAGGATATATTTGTTGCGGGAACAGATACAACAGCATCCACCCTTGAATGGGCAATGACCGAGTTAGTCTGCAACCCAGAGGTAATGTCAAAAGCGAAACAAGAGCTTGAGCAAATGACTAGTAAGGGTAATCCTATTGAGGAAGAAGATATTAGTAAGCTGGCATACTTGGGAGCAGTAGTAAAAGAGACATTACGGCTGCACCCGCCAGTTCCATTTTTACTGCCACGAAAAGCTGATAGGGATGTGGAAATTGGTGACTACACTATCCCAAAAGATGCACAAGTGTTGGTTAATATGTGGACTATTTGCAGAGACCCTACATTATGGGAAAATCCAACTCTGTTTTGGCCAGACAGGTTCCTAGGATCTGATATCGATGTGAAGGGAAGAAATTTTGAGCTTGCACCATTTGGTGCTGGGCGTCGTATATGCCCCGGTATGCTATTGGCCAATAGGATGTTACTGTTAATGTTGAGCTCGCTTATAAACTCCTTTGATTGGAAGCTTGAGCAAACACATGATATTGACATGGATGATAAATTTGGGATTACCTTGCAAAAAGCTCAGCCCCTACGAATTGTTCCTCTTCCTCTCAAAATAAACCATTAATGTGAAGAACATGTTAAGTCACTATGTAACAAATAATATAGATAATGACATTTAGATAGTGTTTCAAAGAAAGAGTATTAGACAGAGCTTTCAGATAATGCTTTCTCAACAAAGCGTTAGCCAGTACCCTTCTGAATAATAAGGCTTTATGTAATTTGAAAAAGAAAATAAAAAGATTTCTGATAACCATTCCCTCTGTGAATACTGAATATTATCAGTTTAAACATGCTTAGCTATTGATGAATGGCGGGAGAAACAAGTTTGTAAAAGTCACCGGCGGGAGATAACTGACTATAACAGTAAATTTTAATTTGATGGATGATTGTTGGACATACTCATTCTGCGAGATCAGTATAGCATAAATAAATATGATGTCTTTTAAGTTGTATACAATTTCACAAGTCTGCAGCAATAAGTGACATATTTTCCTTGTTTTTCTATTGAAGTAATATTTATTTGAGAATCACAATCTGTATCACAAGGATCACTGGTTTCTCCAGTTAAAATCCACTACTTGAAATCAGTACTGGTGTAGATTAAAGCCTTCAACTGGAGAATTCAGGATTCAAAAGTCAGGCTTTCAGCTTCCTGTCTGACTGAATCAAACAACACAGTGGACAAGTACCTCTCCCCAAAGCTAGGGAAAATAACCTGCACCATATCAAAATGGAACTTTCAACAAAGTGAAACTTCTAATTTAACAAATTTATCGTGTCCCATCTCAGTTGGCATCAATTGAAACCAAATCAAACAAGAGAAATAGAGAATAAATTCAAGACGATCAACTTACAACAATAAGCTTTCCAGCATTTTCAGGTCTTTTAGCTATCTTGATGGCAGCTGCAGCTGCAGCCCCTGATGATATTCCAACCTACAATTACATATTCAAAGTATAGCTTCAACAAATTATACAGGTATAGTATAGAAAGAATATAACATAATAAATTCCTTATTTGTTTTCGAAATTCAAATATGAATCATGAAAGAGACTCAACAGATCGCTAGCTATTAGAGGAATAGACTTAATTTTGGCTGTTTCTAGAGGTTTAGAACTTACAAATAGGCCTTCTTTAAGTGCTAGCAGCTGCGCAGTTTCTATTGCTTCATCACTCGATATCTGCCAAATTACACATCCAATGTTTGACAAATATTAAACTGTTAAACATGTCCAAACAAAAATTGCAAAATAATGATAAAACCATCATCTTTCTAATAATTACATTCACACAGAATGTTGTCTATATTTAGACCATGGTGCAGAAATCAGACCAGAATCATGAAGGCACCCAAGATTCCCTTCTACCCAAAAAACAAGATTAAGCCTAACATGGTGTAAAAGCGCCATTCAAAAAGTAGATAATAGGCTATTTGCAGTTTCCGTACAAACTGAAACTTTGCTCTATGCCCCCAACTCAGGACTTCACAGAAAATGAGAGAACTGTAATACTTTATTTAGGACAAGTGTATAGCACAACTAACTGAATAAAAGTAAAGAATATTCACCTCAACTGGAAATGGGTAATTCGTAGCAAATGGGTAATATCACCAAGTTGATATTAGAGACTTATGTCAATCACATTCATCATTACACGCTTCTTAATGCGCGAACCTTATTATTGATTAAAATTTTGAAAATGAAGAGGAATATTCATTTAATAATAAATGAGATTCATACTTATCTGTAGTTTTTTATAAATTTCAATTAATTATAAAGAATATATTTAAAAGAAATGTGATATAATTTTTCATGAGTCAATAACTAAATAACTATATAAATGGTGGTGTTATTTCATTGTTTCCTAAAACTGCACGTTGCATTTCCATATGTGAAGTCTTGAAAAGTATGACGACTATTAAAAAAGAATTAAAAGCTTACTTGAACTACTTCATCTAGAAGGCTAACTTCCAATACTCCAGGGACAAAACCAGCACCAATCCCTTGAATCTTGTGTGGACCTAGATATAGATGTTCACAATGCCAATGTACTCATCAGCAGCAGCTTAAGGAACATGTTCTTATCACAACTCTGATTTTATTATAAAGAAAAAACATTCAAAGTGTAGTAACTACCAAAGGAAAAACAAAAAGGCAAACATATAAGAACAGACATATAATTTAAAGTAATAACTTTAGTGACTGGAAAAATTAAATCTCATCAAGGAAAGCATGTCATAGACCAAGTTATTAACTTATAAATTATAAGTCCTCTTATAAATTTATTTAAATATACTCAAAATATAATAAGTTAACTTATTTATTCTAAAAAACACAAATAGGCTTAAGTTAATGAGTTTAATTGGTATACATTGTCATTTAATTTTAACTATTTATTTATTTGACTTTTAAAATACTAATAAGTAAAATCAACCAACTTCCTACGAAAAAATGATTATGATTGAATGTTATTGTAAAAAATTTTCCAATACAATTAAACTTTAAGTTAATAAACCTCAAACATGTAGCTTTTTTATTAAACATATTTTATTATTTAACTATCAAGTAATAGTAAAAAAAAAAAAAATTGGGGGCATGACTCCCCTTTCCTTCTTCTAAACTTCGAGCCTGCAGGTGTGGTTAAGTGCCCCATCAAATGGTGAAAATAGGTGAGGATACGTACAAATGATACAATCAATGCTCTACTAAATAAATAACACTAGTGACAATCACCTTTTAATTACATGAGCAAGCATATCAATACAAAAAACAGTTCTTACTGGATTTAATTCAACAATTCCAATATAATCACTCCTTTAATTACTACCTTTAACAACATGGAAAACTAAAACAATCACCTAATATTTAATAATAGAAAACTAGATAAAAAAAATCAACTTGGCATGCAACATTTTATGGTTTGAGTGAAAAATAATACAAATGCACATATTTTCAGTTATCACAGTGGAGCAAAGCATGTGTTTATAACTCACCAGGTTTTCCTCCAGACAGCACCGGACTTTCAACTGGTTCCACGCCATAAATCTTCATAAAAACAAAGGAAGTATATAAATAAATAAAAACAATAATATGGAGGATTGCTACAGCTGTGAGCAGAACCAAAATATATCTCATCATTCTCAAGAAAAAATTAATTACATGCAGATATTCCCCTTAAATTATATTTAAAACACATAAATTTAAAAAGTGACCTTTATGTTAGGATTCTGCTCTTTAAGAAATTTGCCAGCACCGGTTATGGTACCACCAGTACCTATACCACTAACAAGTGCATCAACTTTCCCTGCTGTGCCTTCCCATATCTCTGGACCAGTGGTCTCATAATGTACCTACAAAAATACAATAATAACAAAATGTGTCACCCAAGTTGTCAAGCAGCTATTGCTAATGTTACAGAACAAATTTGGAGATTACCTTAGGATTAGCAGGGTTTTCAAATTGCTGAAGTATAAAGGCATTGGGAGTGTTATCTAATATCTCTTCAGCTTTGTGAAGTGCCCCTTTGATTCCCTTTGCGGGATCAGTCAAAAACAACTGGGCTCCAAAAGACAGAAGAATGGTCCTTCTTTCAAGACTCATTGAAGCAGGCATTGTAATTATAAGCTTGTAACCCTTGGCTGCTGCCAGGAATGCCAATCCAATGCCAGTATTACCACTTGTTGGCTCAATCAGGATACTCTTTAGTAAAATAACATAATCCACATGTAACACAAACGATACTTGTCAACTCAGAATACATCAAATTTATACCAACATTTTTTTACTTTCAAAAAAATGCCAACGTTTTCTTTGTCACATTTCCATTTCCTAGTATTTCAACACAAAACTTGCAGCACAAACCAAGTTTACAGCATGGGGGATTATCTTCTTGCCCAGAAAAATAGTATTTTTTTTTCATTTTTTTTTAATTTATCATTTAAAGAATTTTTTTTGTTTGTTTTAGTTCTACTTAAAAATATCGTTAACTTGTAGAATGTTAGCCGTTCAATGAATATGACTTATATCACAACCTTGCAACTCTATTTTTAATATCAATTAGATTCTTTAATTAATATTGTTACTTGAAACTAAAAACTAAAATATTACATAAGAATACCTCCCTGATGGTGTGTTAAGTAGTCACTAAAATATAAAAATTGCTTAATTAATATTGTTATTTGAAACTAAAGATTAAAATAAAATTATTTAACAAGAGACTAAAAACAAACCAAAACATATTTAAAATTTGATTGATTTGATTTTATGTTTTAGTTTTTTAAAAGAGTTTTCAAATAGTTTTAAAAATTATTTCCTGAAAGAAAAGAAAAAAAAAACTTGTTTTGTAAATGTTCTTTGAAAATTATTTTGAAGATGTAAAAATTAAATAACTTGTTTATATTTACTGAAATTTCATTAATAAAAAAACAAAAAATAACATATTTTTATTGTATTTTAAGTTTTCAAAACTAAAATAGAAAACTAAAAAACAAAATTACTCATAATTGTTCCTATTTTTTAGTTTTTAAAAACTAAAAAGCTAGAACTTATTTCAAGTTTTTAAATATTAAAACACTAAAAACAGTTTTATAAAATTATTAACAAACAAATAAAAACATAAAAAAAACTTTAGAAAAATAAAATATAAAAAAAATACTTTTTTAGGAACTAAAATGTTATTTAATTCCTACTATTTAAATAGCCAATATTAAATGTTATTTAAGCCACACCTATCATTCATGTGATGCCTTTCACACTCATGTCATACGACTTAACTTTTATACAGAAAGGGAGAAAACACTAAAATAGTATTCTCTAGAGGTCAAACTATGGAGGTGATTATCCTGCATTCTATTAGCTAAGGCATAGTTAGTCTTCTTATGCACGTGACCTTCTTATGATGGCTTTGCATCAACGAGTCTTGTCATATAGCAATTATTCTCTTCATAGAGAATGTTTGATGCTACGATCTTCTGATGGTGTCTTTTGATCATCTTGTCTTTTAATGTGTGTCGATCTTCTTATTGATTGATGTTCTTATCTTCTAATGTAGATTGACCTTTTTATGATGGCTTTAAATCAACAAGTCTTGTCATGTAGAAAGTATTCAGATCTTCTTAATAATTCATCTTTTTGTTAGATGATTTTACGATCTTCTAATGATGTCTTCTTATCATCTTGCCTTTAACACATGCCATCTTTTTATTTACTGATGTGATGTCCTTCTTATCTTCTTATGTAGATAGACTTTCTTGTCTTCTGACACTTGTTAACCTTCTCATTCATTGACTGGTTTAGAACGTCTCGTTGTCTAATATGTTGTATGCTATTGAGTAGAGCTTTTTATGTAAATTTTCATTTCTTATTATATTTGTGTTTATTTGATCTTCTCATTGTTCACCTAATTTATTATATATCTTTCAATGTAAATTTTAGACGATCAAGATTAATAATATTTGTTATCATCAAAATCATTAAAGATATTTGTAAGAATAGCTTTTTAGGTACGATAATAGACACGTGTGAATCCATATAATAAGCACATGTAAATCTATAAAACAATTAAACATATATCACGATATTCTAACTTTCATATTGTCCAACTAACTAACAACCTATGCACATGCTTAATTAATAATCATTTAAGTTAGACCTCTTACATACAAAACTAGTTATAATTATAAATATAATAATCACTTATACTTTAGCTATTTATTAGTTATAATTCTGATCATTTAAAGGCTAAAAATTATATTTAATTTAATCTCTCATATTCTAATTTAATCTTTTATACTTTTCAAGTGAGGAATATTGTCCATTAAAAAATATTAGTTTCTATTTTGAGAGATGATTTTAAAGCCAATTTTTACTTATCTAAGATATAAAACTTATTTTATTATATTTAATACATAAATATTGTCTGTCTTTGCCTAGTGTAATGGTATGTCAAGTGTATATATTTATATCTCTTATGAGAGGTTGCGCGTTCGAAACATAAAGCAGATGACATAAATACTAAACATAAGATAGAAATCACATCAAAATTTATTCTTATGAGCAATAAAGTGAATATGATATTAAAAATTTAATTTCTGATTACTTATATGTTTATAATTTCTTTTTGTTGGAACAGGAGTTTAATTCTATAATTTTCATACATGTGAATATAATATAATAAGTTTCACATCTCAAATTAATAAAACATTATTCTAAAAATGTATTTTATCTTTATTTAAATAACTAAATCATCAACACTAGGCATTGAGATCAAAATTTTTTGGTATTTCATGTCAACCAAGTAATAAAGTTTACATTATTTAATAAATTTTCTTTTATAGATTCTTTTATATTTTATATAATTATTAAATAACATGACATTTATAAATTGATTAAAATAAGACATCAATTTGGTAGAGAAGATGTATTTTCACTTAAGTTAGAGCATAAAAAGCTTCAGTTTACGTGATGATGTAAGCAATTTCTTTGTACTAACCTCTCCGGGTGTGATAAGTCCCTTCTCCTCTGCATCAGCAATCATACTATAGGCAATCCTACATTTAGTATTCCAAAACATGTGAAAGCAATTACCAAAACTCAAGTGATAGTAACTACTAGTAAGATGAAAAAAATAAAAATCACTACCTGTCTTTTACACTAGAGCATGGCTCCATCGATTCTAGTTTGGCAGCAACCCGAGCAACAGAATCATCTGTGATTTTATTCAGATAAACTAATGGGGTTTTGCCAATCAGCTACATAAATAAGCAATAGGAGTCAATATATATATGTATTGTAAGAAACGCCAAAACTGCCATGAAATCAAAGTGCAAAACCTCTGTAACATCTTTTGCAATTCCACACTTTTCAACTGCCATAATATCAGCTCACTCCGATGCTAGAAAAGAATAAAAAATATTAGCATCCAAATGTCCCTTAATCCACAAAGCAACTACTTTATGTAGTCTATATATGCTATTAATGGAATACCAACTATTCCTAAAATATGAAATCCACCAAAAATTTCTTTTTGTCTTTTGCAATTAACCTTAAAATTCTAATCTGGATCAACAAGAACAACTGCTATATCCTTTTTTTTAGTTGAAAACAACTGCCATATCCTAATACTTGATGGCACCATCTCCCTCGGGAGTCATACAGCACAGATTAAAAAAAGTCTCAACCTTTTTCATGAAACATCTATACCCAAATTATAACTTTAGCTACAATTTATTACTACCAATAATTATCTAAATTGGAAGGAACCTGGTTTCACCACAAATTGAAAAAGTTGCACGTTGCACCAACTAAAATGGACATAACTAGCTAGTATTGACAAATTAGAATTCAATTAAAATTCTTCAGTCGTGATATGAATATGATGAACAGCAACCTTGTTTAGATGCCTCATTAGAAATTAAGCAGAAATGATTTGAAAAGATTGGAGAGAAAGAAGTGTAATCAGTCACCTTTGGAAATGACAATAGCACAAGTCAGGCGTGTGACTTAACAATAAGTTGATCTATATATTTAATGTAGATATTATATTTTTCTTGTTTTGGATTTTGCTTAATCAGTGGTGCTAGTGCTAGAAGAAGGATAGTGACCATAGCCAACTTCTCGTTCTGATAAGTTTGAAATTTCAAAAGATGACACCATTATCTTAAGCACATCATAGTCAAAAATTTACATAGGTGGCTGTAATGCGTGCAAAAATTGATAGTCTTGGAATTAGGGACGGGCAAATAAATACGTACACATGCACGTAATTCTCAAAAACTCATTTTCAATTTGATGGATCGGGTATGAGCATGTAAACGGAGCATACATGATACTTTTAGCCTAATATGGAGATATATACACGGGCTCGTCTCCGATGTTTGTTTTAATTACTAAAATACTCTACATTCGTACTTTTAATTTATTAGATTTGATTTTAGTTACTAAAATAGATTTTAAAAACAGTTATGTTTTTTTAGTTTTTAAAAATTAAAAAACAAAAATAATTTTAAGGGTTTCATTGATTTAGTATTTTTTTTTAGTTATTGAAAACAAGCTTCAAATATAGTTTTTAAAAACTGTTTTCTGGAATAAGAGAAAAAAAAATTCTAAAAAAAATGTATCGATACCCACAAAATTAAGAGAAACATACTAAATTTTTCCTAAATATAATTATTATATATTTTAAAATATTAATAATTTAGTAATTTTTCCTAACACGCCTTCTTATGTATATAAAAGTATGTTATGAATTATTAAGTCAAAAGATGAAAAATCTTCTTTGATTAATAAAAAATAAAAAGAACAACTTGTTTGAAGAGACATGTATCAATTAAAAGTGCCCAAATCTAATAGAAATATTATTTCCTTGTTTAACAAAAGTTTTATAAAACTCATTTGATTACTATTTACATAAAACAGTTTTAAAAAATAGTTCTGATTTTTTAGTTTGTAAAAATTAAAAAACAAGAACAACTATAAGTAATTTTACTTTTCTATTTTTGTTTTGAAAACTTAAAATACAATAAGAATATGTTGTTTTTTTTTGCTTTTCATTAATGGAATTTTAGTAAATATGAACAAACTTTTTCATATTCACATCTTCAAAAAAGTTTTCAAATAACACTTATCAAACAAGTTTTTTTTCTCTTCTTTCAAAAAATGATTTTTGAAAACTCTTTTCAAAAATTAAAAAAAAAACAAAATCAAACCAAACCTATATCTCTTAAGACGAAGGTATATTATTTAAGAGCTTTAACGTGACATCCAATCACAATTCTTCATTTATGGTAAATTTGTTAATTTTATCAATTAATATTTTAAAATTCATATAAATAAAGGAGTTATTATTAAACGTCATTGTGAAACTCTTTTACTTTGTTTATCTAATATCTAATGTTTCTTTGTTTATCTGTACAGGTATAGATATTGAATCTAATTAGTATGCATTGATAATGGAAAAGAAATATTATCCTAACATTTAATCACTCATTTTCATTTATATTAATTTTAAAACATTAATTGATAAAGTCAGCAAACTTACCATAAATTAAGCATTGTGATTGAATGTCAGTCTAAAAAGTTTTATACTCCATACTAATTAAACCAATGTAACCAATGTTATCAAACTCGATCTGGTCTCTGACTCGGCTAGGACAAAGAGTCATGGGGTCAGGTGTCAACCTAGAGATTCGATAATTGAGTCGCATGACTCAAATTACATTAAAAAATATAATATTTTATAACTTATATAATTTTATACTATAAAAAATCATAAAACAATTAAATTATATAAAAAAATCAAGAACACAAATTAAAGAAGATAGTATCAATATCAAATGTGTGGCTTATTTTATGTTAATTTTTAATGGTAGTCGCAATTGCAGAAAAGTAAAGTAGCAGAAATTGGAGCAAAACGCAAACACACTAAGTCGTAGAGAGTGAAAATTGAATGTTATGGGCTTTTTTTTCCATTCAAAACGACATTGTTTTATCATTAAGAAAAAAAATTTAAAAAAAAAATATGACCCCTAAGTCATTGGGTCACCGATTTGCCGGTTCTCAGCTGAATGTGGCCAAGTCACTATGGAACAATCCTGTTCTTATGCATTTCCAATTTAAAAAAGTGGCTCAAACCGGTTATATGACCAATTTTCAGTCGAACCGATTGAACCGGTTGATCCAAGTCAAGATTTAAAACATTGAATTAAACTCATAAATATTTATTATTTATTAATAGACAAGCAAAGAGAAAATATTTTAATGCCTAAAAAAATGTATCATTTCTTTATCAAAGAGTGTGAGCCTACTTTTTTAATATCCACAACTATAGGTTAACTAATAAAGAAAAATAGATGGGCATATTTTAATCTCATCAAGTGAGCTGGTGAAAAAATTTATTGCAACAAAAAATGCTTTAAAGAATGTTTTAAAAGTCGGGAAAAATAAATTTATTGCAGCAAAACCGTTATTATCATCAAAACTCTTTGTTTTGTGTAGTCTTTGTAACTTTTAAAAATCCAAAGCCAGAGAAAATCCTAAAATCATTAAGCTCTCAATTATTTGTATATTTTGAGAGTTATGTACATAAGCATAAGCATAAGAAAGAAGACGTTTTATGTCTTTCTACTTTTAAATCATTTAATTTAATTAAGAAAAATTAAAGTGTAAAGAAACTTGTTATCTAAATAATACTTAGATATTAACTTAAAATTGCTTAGTAAAGATTACTTTGAACAAGTTAGAAGTAATTTAAAAAAACTAAATGTATCTTTGACAGAATAGTTAAACCTTCTAAGAAACTATCCGTGATCTCAAGGTTAAGATGAATTAGTATAAAAATATTATGTCTTTTTGCTTTATTTTGAATTAATTACCTATTTAAGAAAATGTTTTAATTAAAACTTCATATGCTTTTACAAACCTTATTGTTTTTAATAACAATATTAAAATACGAATCTCCTCTTAAAAAGATTTTACAAAATTTTAAAAATATAATTTAACTTCTTCTTATGTTTGTTTTACGTTTAGAAGGTTATTAGAAAATTCACATTGCATGAATAATGAATGTTAATATCTTATGTTTTAAAAATCGGACCAAATCAACTAGTTTAACTGGAAAACCGGTTTGGTAAATGGTTTGATCAATGGTTTGGTCAATTCTGAAAATGGATGAAACAAAAACCAATATTAAAATTGAAAAACTGATCTAGAATCAGTTGTTCAACCAGTTTGACCAATTTATAATTTTTTTTAAAATTTTTCTTAATACATCCCTATTTTCTTAAATCAACCAATTTTAAATTCAAAAATTGATAAAAATAGGGTTTAACTTAACAATATGAAGGTGTATTTAATAAAATTATTTTTTTCCTTTTATTGTTACATCTTAATTGTTATAATAAAAAAATATTATTTTATTAAGACGGGTTCAAACACTAATTAAATAATAGTTAAACCAATGAATTGTAAATTTTCAAGTATTTTTAGGGTCCAATCTTAAAAACATAGCTAATATATAAACTTAACAGAATTTTAAAATAACAATAAAAAAATACAATAAACAAGATTCATCATAACCTTAAACATGAACCTATATACAACATATTCATTAAAAGTAGAATGGCAATAAAATCTTCACTCTAATAGTTTTTTTATAAATTTGAATTATTGGTAAAACTTTTAATTAGGCATATGTTTAACTGTTTTTCAGGAGCCTTTGTTTAGCTATAATAGTTAATAATTAACACGATTTATTTAAAATGAATTATATTTATTGATTTTTAAATTTCATAATATTTTTCTTCTTATATTAGGATGTAAGTTTTAAAATAAATATATTATAGAAACATATAATTATATAAAGTCTTGATATATAAATTATTATATTTAGTAAACATTTATATCTGATAAGGACAGAAACTATACAAGAAATTTATTAATAGATAAACTATAAGATTTAAATATACTTTATACAAAAATTAAAGAATTACATGAAAACATATTAAAACTTAGAGTTAAATATATGCTTATAACATACAAAAGTATATCTGTGTGAAAAGAGAAAAAAAATATTTATGTCACGAAAGTAAAAATGACTTGAAAATAAATTAGAATTAAAAACTTAAAATATACCACACATAAATAAACAGTTTACATTAAAGAATATTAATATCTTAATTCAAAATAATAATATTTAAATTATAGAATAAAACATTGCACAAAATATTAAATATTTGACATAAAAAGTGTATGTGACTATCTTATTAAATAAAAAAATGTAATTTACAGCTTCAACTAAATGTGTATGTCTCGTAAAAGAAAATGTGCAAGTGAAGTCTGGTTCTTTTTACACCAATGTAACTATCAACTTGTGTCCAAAACCATCGGCATTCAGCAAGAGACGTGCTATCTCTGCATGGTGCAATTTTCCACAACCATCTAAATAGCGTGTTGTGAATACTGAATTGTGATCCACAGTCACTGTCGCATACACAACACAAACATTGTTATTTGCTTTCAACTCAGAACCTTTACCATTTTGGGTTAATATTCCAACTCCCCCTTCTCCATTTCCTTCATCACCCATTTGTGTTTTTCTTATTTGTTATAATTTATAATTTTTACGTTATTCGGCACTCCACTGCTCTCATTTCTTTTCTAAATCATAAGACTGTTTTTCTTACATATAAGTTTGGGATTCAGCCTCCTTCCATATTCTATACAAGAACAGAAGAACGGATTGTAAATCTTAAAAACCTGATAAGATTAAACAAATATTGGAGCTGGAGATATTTTTCAGTTTTTTTTACTATATAAAAGTCCAACAATAACTTCCTGCTCTTATCGAGATACTTTTATATTATGTGTAATTTTTTTTAAATGATAAGTGTAAAAATCACTTTTTAGGATGTATTTAGCAAAATTAACTGAAAAAGTAACTAAAAGTTAAAATCCTGCAAGCTAAAAACTAGCTGAAATTGAAAAACTAGTTATAAGGGTTTGATTTTATTTTTAGTTTTTTAAAAGGGTTTTCAAAGGTCATTTTTAGGAATAAAAGAAAAAAAACTTGTTTAATAAGTGTTATTTGAAAACCGTTTTGAATATGTGAAAATGAAAAAAAAAATGTTAATATTTACTGTATTCCATTAGTAAATAGAAAAAAACAACATATTCTTATCATATTTTGAATTTTTAAAACGAAAATAGAAGATTGAAAAGCAAAGTTATTTATAGTTGCTCATATTTAGAACTATTTTAAGAAACTCTTGATTGGTTTGATTTTTTTTTAGCTTTTGAAAAAAGTTTTTAAGAATAATTTTTAAAAACTGTTTTCAGGAAGAAAAAAAAAACTTATTTAGTAAATGTTATTTGAAAATTGTTTTGAAGATGAAAAAATCGAAAAACTTGTTTATATTTATTAAGTGCTTTTTTTGCAATAGTTTTATAAAACTGTTTTCAGTATTTTAGTATTTAAAGACTAAAAAACTCATTTGGGTAGTGTTTTCTGAAAACAGTTCTGATTTTTTAGTTTTTAAAAACTAAAACAGGAACAACTAAAAGTAGTTTTGCTTTTCACTTATCTATTTTTGTTTTGAAAACCCAAAATACAATCAGAATATGTTGTTTTTTTTCTCTTCATTAATGAAATTTTAATAAATATGAACAAGTTTTTCAATTTTTACATCTTCAAAACAGTTTTCAAATAACACTTACCAAACAAGTTTTTTTTTCTTTCCAAAATCAGTTTTTGAAAATTATTCTTGAAAAATCTTTTCAAAAACTAAAAAACAAAATCAAATCAATCAAACCCTAAAATTTCATTAATAAAAAGCAAAAAACAAAATATTTTGATTGTATTTTGGGTCTTCAAAACAAAAATAAAAAACTGAAAAACAAAACTACTTTTAATTTTTCCTGTTTTTTAAAAACTAAAAAACCAGAACTGTTTTCAGAAAACACTACCCAAAATAATTATAAAAAATTTTAATAATATAAATTATAAATTATTATAATTATATATTTAAATTACAAATTTATATAATAACATATTTAAATTATAAATGTATATAATTACATATTTAAATAATAAATTATTATAATTAATATTTAAATTATAATTTCTATAATTAAATATATACATTTTAAATTACATATTTAAATTATAATTTTATACAATTATATATTTATATTATAAATTACTATATTACATTAATGAAGGAGAGAGAAATGAAGGAAAAAAATGTTAAATAATATAATGAGAGAGAATCAGTAAGGATAATGCATTAATTAATGAAAGGTAAATATGCAAAAATAAAACCTGTAGTTGAAAATAGGAGATCTTTTTGGAAACATTATTTGGAGTAACTTTTTTTAAAAAACTAGTAATTCCTAAAGAAGTTCCTAGATTTTTGTTATAAAAATGGAACTAAAATCATTTCAGCTAGTTAAAATGAAAAACCAAACACAGAAAAAAGTGAAAAGAAAAAAACATTATAAACAACACAACATCATTAAGATGGTGAAGATAATAAAAATTAAATTATACTTTGATTAAATATCTATTTTTACTTATGAGTTTTTTTAAAAGGCAAACATGATATATATTCCATATATAGGATGAAACAAATTGTTTCATCTGGCATATACATCAATAAAAAGTATAAAAACAAACATGGTCGTACTATATTGAAACCAATCACAAAATCCTAATTAACCACCTACAACCAATACCACCACCCTAAACTACTTAATTCATGTTCAAAAGGCATCAACATGGATTACTACACCGGTATGAGAAAAAGTATCCTCTATTAAAACCAAACTTATATAGTAATCATTTCCAAGATATGACTTGTATAGAGACATGATATCTAGAGACTTCATTATTCTATTGGTAAAAACAATGAAGTTCCCGGATAACCATAAGCACCAACACACCATATGTCAAAACCAATGTCTACATTTACTTTTGTGCTTCTCAGCCACCCCCAAGAACTAACTAAATAAAAACAATTGAGCTAAATCATCAGGTAATGGTTATTCAATATTAATCCACCTCAAAACCTTGTACTACAATACTTAAGAATAAGAACAAGAGAAAAAAATGCTCACTTTCCTCTGCGTGCTTCCTACATAAAGAGCATATTTGTATATTGGGTTGAAGTACAACACCTATTTTCAACAAATTATCAATAATTGATAATCTGTTTAGGAGAAGCTTCCATCAGAAGGCTAAAACTTTTGAAGACAATTTATTTTTCCATAATCACTTAATACATTGACGATCAATGGTTATCCTACTACCTAGATTTGACCCACCACTTACAATCCTGTAAGTATCTGAAACAGAGAATTGTCCACTACCAGCTGAAATCCATGTCCACTTGTCACGGTCTTGCTAACCTAAAATCGTATTCTGCAACATCCCCTCAAGTGAAATAAGCATATTTTCCTCCCAAACAAACAACCTCCTCCGTCATTCTCACCTCCACATAGGAGAGTCAGACCCTAAATCACCCATCTCTTTGACGATCACCTTCTTAGACAGAGCCAAGGCAAACAATCTTGGAAAAATCACATTTAAAGAACCACATACTAGCCAATTATGCTTCCAAAACAATGTTTGTTCCCCATCACCTATCTTCCTGCTGATATTGTTTTCAAACCATCCCAAGATCTCTACCATAGCACAATTGATTGACCAAATATCATTCTACCAAATTGAGCACTTAGACCATGATGAGTGTTGGTATGGTAAATTTTGGAAGTCATCATATCTACTATGAAGCAAAGGACCCCAAATAGCTTTCTTATCATTTAACAATCTCTACCTCCATTTTTCAAGCAAGAACTTCATTAAACATTTCACTCTTAACCTCCCCCCCCCCCCCCTCCCGTTTCATTCTTAGGCAGACACGCCTTCTCCCAACTCACCCAAACAATTCTACTTTCTTCATCATTCTCTCCCCACATAAATTTTTGTTGTAACATTTTTAATGTATTCACCACTTTCCTTTGAGCCTTATAAAACAAAAATAAATATAACATTAGGTTTGTAAGAATAGAATTTAACATTACCAAACGTCCTCTAAATGACAAATTTTGCAACTTCCATCCTGAAAGTTTGCTCTTGAATTGATCTACTGCTGGCTTTCAAGCTGCCAACAACTTGGGATTAACCTCGACCAAAACTCCCATGAATTTAAAAGGCAGTGAACCAACCGAGCAATTCAGTAAACATCCCACTACGTGAGCAAATAAGGGATTCTCATTTAAGCCATAAAATTGACTTTTATGAAAGTTCATCTACAACCTGAATGTCATCTCAAAACCTCTTAGAATTACCTTCAGAGTCCAAACAGCTTGGAAATCTGCTTCCTCCATCAACATAGCATCATCAGTATATTGAAGCACTAAGAATTTTGCTTATTCTCCCACTCTAATCTCTTTATAAATTTCCTTTTGAATAGTTTATTTGTATAAACCCGTTAAGCCTTCAGCTACCACCAAAAACAAGAACAGAGATAGCGAATCTCCTTGCTTTATTCCCCTACCAAGTTGAAATTTCGATGTTAGACTTCCATTAACTAGAATAGAAATGTAATTCTTCCTCATTATATTTAAGATCTAAATTCTCCACCTGTGGCCAAAACCCATCCTGCAAAACATATAACCTAAAACATGTCAATTAATTGAGTCACAAGCCTTTTCAAAATCTACCTTATACAAAAAGCAAATTTTTTAGAAAAATAAAACAAAAAAGTAAGTTTAATATTCTCAAACACCACCTCATCAATTTTGAATTTTAGAACACAACTAATTAAATCTTGCAACTTAGTTGACAAACCATACCAAGAAACAACCAACCTTTACCTCCTCTGCATTGCCTCATTTAAGCACAAAAATTCTCCATAAAAAATGCCAATGTTTGGAGGAATTTAACATCTCATACATGAGGTGGTACTTCGAAAAATTTCATCCAAACTATTCTGTCTTTATCTAAAATCGAAGGCTCCCAATGTATTATCTCACAAAACCAGTTCCTGACCCATTCGAAACTTTCATTAATATACTCATTAATATCCTTAGCGTTGTTTGTCTCTAACATGACTAAATCCATGCCCATTTGGGTTGCTCTTATTCCAAAAACCCCTTCCTGCTGCAGCAACTACTAAGTAATGTAAGTGCTTCCTTTTTTTATAACTTTCTCCACATATCCTCTTGATAGTTTAGCCACTTCCTTAGCGTGAGATTTGAAAGAGAAATTATATGTTGGAGTTTCGAGAGACCTACCAGCATTTACAAGCTTACTGTTGAGTGTTCCATTTGTATTCCTAACAGCAATGGCATAAGAGATTGCCTTCTCACTTAGTTAATTTGTCGTGCCAGCCCCTAATTCTGAACCTCCTTGTTTCAAATTTGGCCTGATGATAAGGTTTTGTTGCCTCCCCTCATCTCTCCATTGATTTATTTAGCAAATTATGGTTGATTCACCCAAATCTTCACATCACTTTATGTCAATCTTATCCAACTTGAGTGCCATTAATCTTTTGTCTTCCATTCCCACAAACTAGGCAAATCCAAATTGGAAATAACCACTTCCTTAATACTTCCATACCTCTTGAAGACCTCCCATATGCCTTGCCTTATAATCATATGGGAAGCGAGTGAAATAGAATGAAGAAATGATTTCCTTTATCTCATAGAACCTGCCTTGACCATGTAATCCTCTTCCAGCGGACCCGAGCTTTGGAACTCTATCGTTGTTCAGCATACTTCTCTGTACGACTCTCCACCCTCACTTTTTCTTATCTCATTATTCTAACCACTATTACAATTCTGAAAATGATTTATGCCTTTTAAGTTTAAAAAGATTTACATGACTTCGAATTCTTGAAGCAAACTCCACTTTAAAAGGCCGAAAACAATTGAATGAGCACCTCAAACTCGGCCAAAATAAAATATTGTTCCTATCAAAGTGGGGTTGGAATTATACGGATACCAACGAATTTAATTAATTTTGATTTTCATTCCTAACACAATACATTGCAGCAATGTAGGACACAGGCATCTTGTATTGTAACAGCAGTACACCACAGACCTCATCCCCATATCTATTCCAACACGCCTCAACCCCATCTTAGAGACAGCCCCAAATACAAAAGACACCACACATATGACAACCCTTCAAATGGCTTTGGTTCCAATCCCATCTCCCTTCACTTTTCCCAAACAAATTATATTAATTAAAGCCACCAACAAGAAGCCGTTGGCCAGGATTATTCAAACAAGGATGAACTGCTCTCATTTAATAAATGGACATATCCGTGTTGTTAATTTCTTATTCTCACGTATTAATAAAACGTATTAAAAAAGTTATGTCAATTAATAAATTATTTTTTTTATATTTTACATAACTCTTAAATCACATAACATTTATTGATCATTTAAAATATGAAGTAACATACTAATTTGAAAACAAAAAATTCATCTCTCATATAATATATTAATATTGTTATTAGCAATGCCCATCACCCTTACCTATGTTTTAGATAACCTTTTAAAGGGAAGAAATAATAAGATAAAATAAGTTGAAAGTTAGATGAAAGAGATTTTATAAAAACTAGGAATGGGATCGTATATATATAGTACGGGTTTTGAAAAGAAAAAAAGACATAAAGAAGTAAAAAGAGACTGAAGTTAAAAATAAAATAAGTAAAAAGAGAACTTTTATATATTTAATAGTAACTTATATAAAGGTCTTCTTCGTTTCTTTTTCTTATTTTATTTCTTTCTGTAAATACTTGTGGAAAAAATAATATGGAAATGCCAATCATATGTAATCTGTGTTGTGTTTGTTTAATTTTAAGTTACAATTAAGTTTTTAATTCCTAAAATTTGATGAAATTTCGTTTTCAATTAGTTCTTAAAAATAAAAAATAATTTTTACCTGATTTTAGTTAAAGTTAATTAAATCTAATCCTAAAAAATAATGTAAACTTGACATTTTAAAGATAAAAAAAATAATTTTAAATTTTTGAGAACTAAAAATAAAATTTTAGGAACTAATTAAAATTTTAATTAAGTCTAAATTTAATCGATATTCCCATCATGTAGTTTTTCATTTATGGGTGAGGTAGAAGGTAAGACTTGAACCAAAGGAAATCTCGATCCAACTGCACAGGCACAAGAAATTATGATCAAAATTTACTGGTATGTCACCTATAGCATAAAGAATTAACAAAATGGATCGTGAGTGTCATTTAATGTAAAATCAACAAGTGAACGATATTTAAATATATTACACTAGGGCGAAATCCAAAGTGGTTGAATTGAAGCTCAGGGTTGACAAATGTTTAAAATCTTAGCTGACCTAGCCTTGCTCAGGCAATTAGGGTGGTTTCCATGTGAATAAAAAGTGCATGTCCCCCATTAAGGTGTGCTTGATTTATATCCTTAATTCATGTGTGTAAAAGAGACAACTGGAAAAGGAGGGCCCTAGTTCAAAGTGGCTTAATTTCCTTCTTGGGTTTTATCTACCTTGACATTAACGCCATTATGAATGATCTATTGAAAAAACAATCTGAGTTTTGAAGTTTCAACTCCAGTTTTTCTTCTTTTCCTTGGAGTGTAAATTACGTGTTGAAGTGAGCCAAAATTGCCCCTACACCAACGACAACAATCTTAGAAGCCAGGCCAAAACTTCATATATTTCGAACGGAATGCCCCGGCAAGCTTGCTATATATATATATATATATATATAGACAATAATGCAAGCATGAAAGGAGGCTTTTGATACATAAATGCCCAAAGCAAAATGGTTCATCATAAGGAGCCTTAGGCAAGTCAAAAGTAGGAACCTGCCAAGTGTGCGTCTTATTCACAAAAGAAGTGTCATTCATTTTGTACAGCAGATACATATTTCGCTTTTACTTGTGATTTCATCAAGGTCTCTGGAAGTCACATTCGCACTTGTTTTTATCCATTTTCACCCCCTCCACATTTTCTTGTCTTTGAAGAAGATTTCATTCTTTGGAATTCTAAATTATATCCTTGCAGATTTATGGATATATTGCCACAAATTATCAATATAATATATGTCCTCAAAGCGAAAACCATTTCACCATCAACATACAAGGGGAACGTATTCACGTTCTAACCTAAAGAACATGTCATGCATGCAACCACATGCAGTAACTTGAATAAAAACTGAATGTTCTCTCGAGGAAATGCGAATGTAAAATCAAAGTAATCCAAACTAAGAGTGACGAGAAAAGTTGAGTTGCAAGTTGTAATTAACTCGACGGTGTAGCATGTGAGAAAAGATTCCCTGCCTCCATTATGTGATCTTCTTTACAACCACCTATCTTATGTGTGCTTTCTTCCTACTTTTCATGGGTTGTTGAGTAGTGTCAATACTTTTTTCCTAATGTTCAGGGATTCATAATTGCAGTTTCTTCATTTTATTCCAAAATAGACTGAATACATATCACATTACTGAATTTGGTTGGCAATATTCCCCTAGCTACTACCCTAGGCCATGTTTACTCGCATTTATTTCTCTCGTCATTTTATATTTTGGGGCAAATGAGAAATTAATGCTACAACATTGACTTTTGATAATATTTATTGCTTTACTTAATAAAAATAATGTATACTAATAAAACTTACAAAAAATTTATTTTAACATATAAAAAATATCATTAAATTATAAATAAATATTACTAATATACTTTGCCACATTTTATCATGTCTCTAAAGTTTATTAATAACATTTATTTATAATTTAAGATTTTTTAAATGTTACAAAAAAATTTAGTAATATTTTTAAAATTTAATTAGTATGTACTAATGTTTAATCCTATCTCTTTAATTATATAATTTGAAAGTTTTAATTTGTAAGTCAATTAATTTATTGAATGTTAATGTAAAATTTTTTACACAGTATATACTCATTAAACTCATATTTTTATTAAGTATTAAACAAAAAATGTTATTAAAAGTTACATATATCACTATCTTCTCAATATTTTCCCTACATGTTATACAAAAAATGAAAACCATTTATGTAAAAAAAATAAGAAACATTAATACTTCCTACATTTAGTAAATAATAGGATTAATTTAGAATTATTATTTGGAAGAATGCCATAAAATGAAAGTTACAGCATACTAGGTCGAATGCAGAACTAACAAATACTACAGTTCAGTATTGCGAATGCAGAAGAACAACCCATCAAAGATTCCCTGCCTCCATAGTGGTCTTTGCAACAACCCTCTGTTTCGAGTGCTTTCTTCCTTCTTTTTATGAGTACTCATCAAAGATTCCCTGCCTCCATAGTGGTCTTTACAACACCTTATGTTGCGAGTGCTTTCTTCTTTCTTTTTATTGGTTGTTGCGCTGGGTTTGTTAAGTACTGTGAACACCTTTTCCTAATATTCAGGAATACATCATTGCCATTTGTTTCCTTAATTTTTTTCCAACAGAAAATAATACCACAGAGAACTTAAGTTAAACTGGATTTAGCTGGCAAGATTCTCCCAACATTCACCCTCGACTTGGTTTACTCACATTCTTTCTACATTTTGGTGAAGAAAAAATCGTTAATCTTTCTACGTTATCCTCACATTATTCTCTCAGTATCTTCCTAACATTTTATATTAAAAAAAGAATTAAATAAAAACATGCCTAACATCATTAAAACATAAGACAAGCATTAGCATTTAATGAATTTGAAGACATAAAATTAGTTAGTAGTTGGAAGAAGGAAATTTAAAGGTAAAAGCTAGGGAGAGGCGGGAGAGAGAGAGAGAGGAGGGAAGGATCGTGGAATCTATCTTATGAAGATTCTAATAAAACTAATAAAATTAACATTTGGACCAATAAAAAAAATTCATTAATTCAGTAAATAAAATGGTTAATAAGAATATTTTGTAAAGAGGTTTAGAATTTTTCTGGGTACAAAGGGAATATAACATACTACGATTGAATGCAGTACTAATAAAATACCATAGTCGAGAGTATTGCGAACGCAGAACCGCTCATCAAAGTAAAACACATTCATCTCAGACAAAATTATTTCCTTTATAGTCTTTATACCATAGTCAACAGCTGCCAAGAAACTGATTACCTTTTTTTTTTCTCCTTCAGTTCGAGATCCCAAGATAAGCATATAATGTAAACACAGTAAGTCTTTCTACAACTAAACCGAACAGTGGTAGTTGAGTTTCTGATGTTTCTTGGCCGTCCTAGTTACTTTCCACAATCACCTAGTACTATGGGATCAACATTAGAAATACAACTTCTCCCCATGCAGAGCAGGAAGTGGGACAGTAGTTATAATTAACACACAGAACTGCTACCGTTAAACGGTTAGTGATTACAAACAACATTGCGAAAGTAAATTGGATCAAGGTCGTCATATCAGTGGTTACCATCTTCAAGGGTTGTCATTTCTATCGGTAGTAAGCCTGCTGATAAGTGGGTGCCAAAACATTTCCATAGCCACCGTATGCAGGAGGATAGTTCATGGGAGCTGCCGGGTAAGACCCTGCAATAGCTGGGGCTGGCTCGGGTGAATAAGCAGCATAAGGATTTGTTGGGGGGCTTCTGCTGCCATACATGTGGGGTGGGGAAGGGTATGGTGGAAGAGCAGCTGGGTATTGCCCGTGTGATGGAGACCTGACAAATGTAGGAGCAGCAGGGAAAGATGATACATACGCATTAGTCAAACGCCCAGCTTTGGCTGGTGGCATTGGACCTCCATTGCTGTTGCTCGCTCGAGTTCTCTTATTGGCAGGTACAGCAGCCGGTTTCCTCTTCTCAGTCTTCACCGTCTTCACCTTCTCCAACTGTTCTAGTCTCTTCTTCAGATTCTCTGGTGGGAACTCGTCCTCAAGTTTGTATTCTTCAATGCATTTAATCACAGCCCTGAGTGCAGACTGCTCTTTCCTTGCGGCTAGGTACTGCAAATTTCATTGACCATAGCAAAAAAACAAATTTAGTTATTATAGTTAGTAAACCTACTAACTCAAGAAAATACTATGCAAATAGAGCGCTTTTACCATTTCCAGCCTTTTTTTTTTTCCTTCCAACTAATCAAAGAAGCAACACAAATAGATGAGAAGAATCAGAAATCAAATCAGCATCTAACCAAATACTAAAACTAGTACCCACAGAGAATTCCACCACTCCCCTCGGCCTTCCCCTATCTAAAAACATAATACTAGGTACACTGTTTTCTAATAAGCTGCATCCTCTGTCTATACAAAATAAACCAAAAATAAAAAACATGTACGAAGTATGAACGACACACTCATCAAGCATAAAAGAAAAGAAAGTTCAGCTTCCAGAAGATTGAACTAGTAACAGTATGTTTGGATAAACTAGTCTGGAAAAAAAGAAGAAAAAAAGAGGTAGGTAAAACTAAACTGAATTCAACTTGTACATGAAGTAAAATTGCAGTTAAGTTGTGAAGTTGAATTGAGATGGAGATAAGCATAAGGGGAATGGATTTTTTCCTTTTGGTAATAGAGTTGATGATATTAAATAGAGAGAGAAAAGTACCGCAGCTCGGCCTGCATTATTAGGATCTTCGAAAATAGAAGCAGCAACTTTCTTAGCATCCTTGAGAAAAGACTTCAACAAAGGAACGGGAGGGAAGTCGTGGACAAGACCGACTTCGAATGTAAAATGAACGGCATCAAGCTGCTGGCCTTTGCTGATCAGCTCTTGAATCATATCTAGAATGAAGAGAGAATGAGGAGATGATGATGTATGATAGGATAGGATAGGATAGGATAGGATAGGATATAGGAATAGCGGGTACCAGGCATTTGGTGAGCAAGACCAAGGGAAAGAGCGAGCTTGGGCATCTGTTTCCTCCAAGCAGAGGCAATAACAAGCTTGCGATACAAATCCAAGTCGCGGTTGTTGACAATACCGAAGGTGACAACGTGCTGCAAAAAGGTGTGGACGTCAGGGGTCTTGACGTGGTCGACGCCGCCGCGCTCCTCCAGGCTGGCCTTCCAAGTCTCAGCAATCTCGGTGGCCTGCTCCTTCACGGTGGGGGTAACCAAAAGCCTGGACTTACCGATGACAGGGTCAACAACAAGGGGAATGAGGGACTCCAGGACAAGCACGCAGGCCCAGCCCAAGTCATGCCCACCCTTCTCCCCTCTCTTGTCCACCGGAAACACCTCAGAGATCGCCTCCAGGACGAATTTCGCCGGATCCACGCACTCCGCCAGGGCCACGGGCATCTCGGCGCGTAGCCCCTCCAGCTCCTTCTTCTTCGCGCTCACGAACCCGAACAACCCGAAGGCGTCCATCCGGAGGCAGAATGACTTCAGTTGGAGGACCAGCCCCGCGCCGTCGTCCACCTCCCCCTCGTCGTCGCCGTCCAGGATCCCCGAGAGGGCGGCGGTGCGGCGCGTCTCCAGGGTGCGGAGGGCGATCTGGAGGCTGGCCTCCAGGGAGGTTTCCCGCCGCTCCAGGAGACGGAGGGAGTCCGAGGTGGCGCTGTCCAGGGTTCGAATCTTTCGCTTTAGGGCTTCTGATTTGGACATCAGGTCTTGCTCCAGGGAGGAGAAGTGGTCCGAGAGCTCCTTCCAGAGGAGGGTGCAGCTGGTCATGAGGGAGGTTTGGCGCTGGAAATCGTCGAAGCTCGGCTGAGTCAACTCGCTCAACTCGCCTGGATCCGGTATGGACCCCATCTTCTCCAAGCTAACACAAGAGTGTGAACGCCCAAAACCCTACCTCGCTGTATTCAATCAATGGAAGCAGGAGAGAAAGTTGTAAAATGAAATCAAAGACTCAAACAAAGCGGGATTGCTCACGTGGATCCTTCATGTCGGGACACGTGTTTTGGCGGTCTATTAAACCTGCTTCAAGGACCATGCTACAATGCGCCGGGAGTGTGCCTGACCATCAATCAAGATAACACACTACTTACTTGCTGCAAGCTGCTACCAACTAGCCCACCTTCATTTTTTATGGCAAGAAAAAAAATATATAATACTATACTTGTTTTCTTTAATCTGTTTCTAAAATTATTCTTCCAACATTCTTTACTTGCTTACAATATCTAACTCTAAAATGTTTATGTCTTATCAATAGTCAAATTAACAAAATTATTCCAAAAATAAGTATAGAATTGTTTACGTTATTATTACACCAGTATTCTTTCTTTTAAAAAATAAATTTTTATATTTTTTGAAAAGTCTCGTTAAAATGTGATTAAGAAGAAAGAGTGTTGGTAAAATTAACTCCAAACATTTTGAACAAAAATTAGTCATTAACAAAACCTAAGTAAATACTTCACCTTTAAATAGTTGTAACTAAAAAAATTTCTAAAACAATTTTAATTATAAATGAAAATATAATCTTTTAATCAAGATCTTAATTTTACATTAAATGAAATAAAAACATGAACATACAAGTATAGAGGTTTTAACATAGTAGATAGTTCAATTTTATAAATATATTATTAGATATTTATTTAAAAAATAGTCATTGAATAACAGAAAAATATATAAGATATTAAGCTATTTTTTAAAATTGAAACAATAAATAAAAAATAAACTTAGACACTCAAACTTAAGAATATTAATTGAAATTAAAAAAATTAAAATTGAACAAGGCTAATTAATCTTTCAAAAATACTGTAAAAGAAGTTTTATATTAATAAGTTAAAACGAAATTGAATGATAGATAAGTAAAAAGATAGTAAATCTGAAATACCAAAAAATAATTGTAAAGAAAGAAATAACTTAATCTGAAAACAGGAGCAGTCTTTGACAAGGACATACAAACTAATTGTTTTTTTATTATGGGAAAACCAATTGTAATAGTAGTAGTGAAAGCATAAAAAGTGCTTCCTGTTTGGATAGGGATAAGATTAGACACTATTATATATGGTACAAGTACAACAAGAGGGTTTATCGATTACCAACTTCCACGTACACAAAACATCACCCCCGCTGTGTCATTGTCTCTTTTTTTTAAGCTAACTGCTCCTTTTTTTAGAGTTTAATACGGATGCGATGATTTAAAATTATTTTATAATATTATTTAATTATAAATTATTATTTATATAATTTTATAAATTATTTTATAGCACCACCATTTTGATCGTTTTTAAATCTCAAAACTCATAATTGATTGCATTCACAGTTTAACTATGTGTAGTATAAATGATGATAAATGTATTAATTATAACTGTAATTATAGCCATGTATTGTATAGTGCCAACTACCACTCCAGCGTGACTTATTGTTGTATTACTATTCACCTCCACAAGCATATGTACTGTTTAATCCTTTCTTCCGGTGTTTTTGGAAAAAAATAAAAATCAATGATATTCACTCTCTCGTACCAATGATAATTCGATTCGTTAATCAATAAAAAATTAAAAAATATTTTTTTTACTAATTCATAAAAAATAATTTTATATTTAAAATTAATTAAATTTATTAGTCTATTAAATTTATGATTTTATAACAAAATATCAAATTTTTTTATATATACTAAATTTACTAACTTAAAAATATAAAAATAAAATTAGATTAATACAAAACTCTAAACAAAATAAGTTACTAAATTTATTAACTTAAAAATATAAAATAATAATAATAACAATAATAATAATATATTTTTGGGTTAATATCTTATCGATTTGGGTGGAATCCAAATCCAATCAAACTAAATTCAGTACTAACTTAATTTCTATTTAATTTTCACATCAATAATCTTTTGACAAGTGTATCCCAATTATTATTTTCATAAAAAATATTCTTTTAGAATAACTGATAAATTTCTCACAATGCCCTGTTTTCTTTTTTATTTTCTTTTAATCCCAATGCGCCGTTAAACGTAGTATTTATCTCTTTGAATAAAAGTGGAAGCTCTTCTAATTGAATTTTATAGAATCTCTATTATAAGAGTTCTTTAATATTTTGTTTAGTCTATTTTTTTCCATTTTAAAATTAATAGAAATATAAAAATGAATTAAGTGAAACCTTAACTAAGTTTTGCGTTATATTAACTATATCAACTCATATTAACCTTATAAAAAAAATACTCTTTTTAACGTTTTTATGTACCGACAAAAAAGCTTTTATCATTTTATCACTAAAAAATTCTACATTTTGATTAGCAAAATATTACATATGTGTGGGTCTGTTTCCTTGATGTCTTCAATTTTTTATCTAGTAGTTTCTTCACACCAATATAGGTGGGATACCTACAAAAACACCATGATACTTAAGGCAAAGGAAAGTTTGACTAAATGCACGGGAAATTACAATGTCATCAAGAAAGTAATATAATGAGTGAGTGATCAAACTTGTACACATGTTTTATTATTTATAGCATGAGGTTTGGACTTTCGAAAGATTATTTGAATCCATCTTTTATTTGAGAAGATAATTAATATCTAAAAGATAATTGGAGATAAGAAATAGCATCTGGAAAGATAATTAGATATAAAGAATAGTATCAGGAAAGATAATTAGAGATAATAGATAGTATCTCAAAAGATAATTTAGAGATAAGAGACAAGTTCCACCTGAGGTAGGTTCGGTTTCAAGAGTCTCTCTGATACAACATCAAATTTTATAATAACAATAATGACTCTCATAATAAGCTTTGTAAAACAATATATTTAATTTATTTCTTGTAATTAATGCTAAAAATAAATACTATAATTAAAGGTGCTGAAAATTTTATTTAGTTAATTTTATGGAAAGTTTTGAATGAATAAAAGATAAGAGTTTAATTAGTATGCATTGATACTATAAGAGAGTTTTACATTGATGTTTAATCACAAATTTTTATTTACATGAATTTTAAAGTATTAATTTATAAATTCAACAAACTCACCATAAATAAAGGGTTTAACTAAATGTCAGTGTAAAACTTTTTACACTAATTTTATGGAAAGTTTTGAATGAATAAAAAATAAGAGTTTAATTAGTATGCACTGATAGTATAAGAGAGTTTTAAACTGATGTTTAATCACAACTCTTCATTACATGAATTTTAAAGTATTAATTTGTAAATTCAACAAACTCACTATAAACAAAGGATTGTAATTAAATGTCAGTATAAAACTTTTTACACTAATCGTGTATATAAATAAAACTAAAAAATAATTGGTTGAATTTGTTTTGAAGATTCTTTTTGAGCAAGTTCAAACAGGTAATTAAATTTTGTTTAATGCATAAAAATTTATATTTGATATATATTTTATTTTTTAAAAATAGAAGTTGGATTTGAATTTATGGATTTAGATAATTATTCTTTTTAGTTAAAAATAATTTTATGTTATACACGCAAAAATAAATAAACTAAATAAAGAAAAGGTTTGAGTTGATAATCTAAAATTTATTTATTTCACATGAAATTATATTCCTCGTGTTTGTCTTGACTCAAAATCGGTAGAAGGGGGAAGCTTCTTATACTTTTTGAGCGAATTAGGTACCCTTAATTCAGAATCAAGGTAGAAATTGTTGATGTTGAGTCAGAATCTTGTTTTGGTTGAAGTATTTAATGGTTTGTGAACGAGTCATGTAAAAGTTTTTGTATGGGGTGAGAGTGCTTCTAAATGTCAGTCAGGTAGAAGCTTCTCTTGGATGCAAGAAGGCGTCTAGCAAGAGTGTCTCGTGGCAGCTTTTGGTGAGAATGTCTTATAAGTAGCATCTAGTGGAGATAATTTAATGGTAGTGTTTGGAGTGGGTCATTTGGTGTTCACATGTGTAAATCATCTGATGTATGCTATAAACTAGAGCTTCTGATGTATCTTTTTAGCTTTTGGTGTTTAGTATCAATCTTTTGTATAGGGGGACGTGGGTTAGCTTGTTAGTTAATTACCCCACGTGGCATGTGGTAAACGCTATATATACCTCTTGTAGCAATTTCTTTTTAACATGATGCACTTTACACTCTTTCAGTTGAAATATCATTTCTATTTTCTCTTGTTCTCACTCTTAACTCTCGCTTTTGTTCTTGTGTTCGTGAATCACATGACATTTGTATCATCTTATTTGTGTTTTTTAGGTAAGAGACCTAACAAGTGTTGTGGTCTATGAGGGGGCAAAACAATCAAGAAAGATCAGTGACAATGGCATTGATGTTCGATAAGCTCAAACTGTGGAAGATAAAGATGAAGGCAAGCTTGATCCAACAAGCGTGCAAATAAGAGTTGAAGGGGGAAGTGAATATGTCACCATTTTTTACATTGATAGAGAAGAGAAATAGACTGATTAACGGAGTAGTGTGATCGTCTTGTGTATTAGGGATAAGGCACTGAGAAAAGTCACAAAAGAGAGAACAATTATTGGTATATAGAAGAAGTTTGAGACCTTGTACATGACGAAGTCCTTGGCTCATAGGCTCTACCTGAAGGGGCAATTTTACTTGTTCAACATGACGAAATCAAGAATGACAAAGGAGCAGCTTGTGAATTTTCACAAGATGGTGGACAATTTAGAGAATATTTACGTGACGCTTAAAGATGAGAATAAGGTTATCATTCTCTGCAATTCATTTTTTAAGTCTTATGAGCATTTTAAGGATGTGTTGATATATGGGAAAGACCAAATGATTACCTTAAAGGAGGTAGTGGCCTTGATTCAGATCAATGAGTTCTAAAAACTCCAAGATCCAAAGGTGGGTAGTGGAGTGACTAGTTTGATGACAGTGGCAAATGGTAAGGGCAATGAGAATGAGATAAGAGGAAATAAGTCTAAGAATAGTCAAGAGAAGAATGCTAAATGGAAGAAGCAAGTGAGGTGTTTCACATGTCAAAAGTTTAGTCACATATAAAGGGAATGTCCTGAGAATGGAAAAGAAGACTCATCGAAAGAAACAAGTAACATTACGGAGGCATCATAAGGTTATGATCATGTTTGTGTTCTAGTGGCATGTCCTGATGCCTCACTGAGAAGTTGGGTCATGGATTCAAATGTACATACCATATTGTCTAGTAAAAGACTATTTTGAAATTCTAGAACTAAGGGAAAGTGAGATGATCCTCCTTGGGAACAAGGCATATAGAGTGCAGGGCATAAGGACAATTAGGTTAAGGATGTTTGACAACCATGAGATGCTACTACATGGATTGAGGTTTGTTTCAGATCTTAAAAAGAATCTTTTGTCCATAAGTGTATTTGACATTATGGCTTATTTCACCAGGGTAGATGTGGAATGATGGTATCCAGATGAGCATTTGTAGTTGCTAGAGGTCAAAAGGTTAATGGGTTGCATATCCTAAATGATTCTACCATTCTTGGGTACGTATTTATTTCTAGTAAGACTATGCAAAAGAATAGGCTATGGAGTTTGAAGCCTAAATCGTCTACATGTAATATCTATAGAGACGTGACATTTGATGAAACCAAGGGGATTGTGATGAGGGAAAGGTTTGATGTAGAGTTTGCATAAAGGGCTTCTGAGGTCAATCACCAAAAGGTGAAGCAAAAGATTGTGAAGGCGTGTTGATTCAAAGTTAATGAGGAAAATGTTGATGTTGACTCAAAATCATTAAAAGGGGAAAACTTCTTATGGTTTGTGAGCAAGTTAGGTGCTCTTGATTAAGATTCAAGATAAAAATTATTAATGTTGACTCAAAATCTTTCGAAGGTCGAAACTTTTAATAGTTTATAAACAAGTCAAGTAGAAATTTCTATTAGAGGTGAGAGTGTATCTAGTGAGAGCATCTCATAGCAACTTCTGGCAAAAGGTTTGACGAAAGCATCTCATAAGTAATGTTTAGTAAAAATCATTTAATGTGAGCATCTAGAGTGGATCGTTTGATACTCACATATGTACACCATTTAATTTATACTTTGGATCAGAGCGTACATTTTGTAGCTTATAGTCTTTAGCATCTATATCTTATATACGGGCATGTTGGTGAGTTAATTAGTTACTCCAAGTCCTATATATACCTCTTGTAATAATTTCTATGATGCATTTTATGCTTTTTTTTTTAGTTGAGATGTCATTTTTGTACTCTTTTGTTCTCACTCTCAGTTTCCATTTTTCTTGTATTTGCAAATTATTTACCTTTTTTATTTTGTTGACTATTTCTGAGTTAATAAACTCAAAACTTCGTATATGCATATATAGAAAAGAATTTAGGTTGCACACGATATAGTTACCAAATTTCAAATTATGAAATTATATATAAACACAAGGTAACAAAGTTTCATTAGTTTTATTCCATTTAAAATGAACACGTAAAGTAAGGATTGAAATAATTAAATCAATTCGACGAACACTTCTAACAATAAATATTATGTGTATAAAAACAAGGATTGAAATCATTAAGAAATTGATTTATATGCAAAGTGTTTTATATAAAATTAACAAGAAATTCTTTCAACTTTTCGGATTCAAACCATTAATATGCTATTACATTAAAAAATAAATGAAAGAAAAAAATTTCGTCTATAGAAATACACAAGCTGCTTACAGAATTCAAAATATATGTAATTAGAAAGGTGTTTTACATAAATTTTATTTGTTTTTATTATTATTATTTATTATAACATTTTTTTATTAATATAGAAACAATATTATCTTATTAAATATCAGTGACAATATTTTATATCGGCCGTACATATGAATTAAACTTTAAATTAATAAAAACAACTATATAATTTTTTTAATTTAACCCTTACACAAATATACGATCCTATTAAAAATTTATTTAATTTTTTGCCCTCATGCCTTCGTTTTATATCCAATAAATTCTAACATTGTTTCTGTAAGGGTTAAATTTAAAAAATTATATAACTTAATCAAGAAAAATAGGATGATATATTATGAAGAGAAATTTGTGATATTATAGTAAAAAAGTTATTTACAGTATATAATATTAAACTAGTACACTACCGTGTATATACACGTGTCAATTAAAATATATTTATTTATAAAATTAAATATTTTTTATTTAGTTAAGATTTTAAAATAATAAAAAATTTAAAAACATTGAAGTAAAATAATATATTAAGAGTTTAGTACAAATTTTTATATGAATTTATTAAATTTTTAAATATACAAACTAATTAAATTTAATTAAAGATTTTATAAAAATAGAATAATGTAAATATCTTTTAAAGAAGTGTAATCTAAATATCAATAAAATTGTGTTACAATGGATACAACAATTATCATAAATTTAAAATAAATATGTAAAATTGTTTTAAGAATCTCTTTCAAAATATACGCATGAACCAATAACGTAAATTGATTAATATGTAAGAATTTTTACTACATGTGTTGATGTATCTTTCAAGTTCTTGTACAAAATATTTATGAAAGATAGATTCACTTTTTATTACTTTTGTTTATGAAGTCTGGGTAACTAAATGAGAAATAGATGACACATTAAGACATAAGTGTTATATGTAGTTACTTTTTTTAACACCTTAAAGCTTATTCATTTTTTAAATAAAATTTACTCAACTTATAAAAAATATTTAAATAAATTTTTAGTGAAATATTTTCCAAGTCTTAAATAATTTTTATTATCTTTTATTTTCATTGATAATTGTTTCTCATAACAAAGTATATTTGAAATCATATAAATATAAAAGAATCATATATAGTTTCAAAGTTTGAATAAAGAGAGTAAAACTAAAAAACACTCTTATTAAAAATTGTCAAGAATAATACAAAAATAAGAGTACAACCAATATATATTATCTAATAAATTTAAATAAAATTTTCAATATAAAAATTCATACCACACTAGTTTAATATTCAACAAAACATATATATATATAATTATTATATACATTTTCAAGTAATTTTTTTAAATGTAATAATAATTTTATTAGATTTCAAAGTATAAATAAATGTTTTTAATATTTAAAATGATGTTGTGTTAAATACTCATGAAAAAATTATTTTTCTTAAACAAAATAAAAATAATTTTATTGATTTTTAAAATGCAATTGTATTTATTTTTAGTGAATAAATGTAATTGTATTAAAGTTCATAAAATAAATCTTGACATTCACCCTTATTTTGTGTATATGTATCAAATAAGTTTCCTTTCAAAATTTTCAGGGAATAAATCCAATTGTATTAAAGGTCATGAAATAAACTTTGATATCCACCATAACTTTGTGTACATTGATATCAAATAAGTTTTGTTTTTATAATTTATAGTCAATAAATGAAATTTCATTAAAGTAAATGAAATAAACATTAACATCTACCATAATTTTGTGTAAATTGATATCAAACAATTTTTTCTTTCGTAAATAATACTAATAGTGTTTATCATAAAAATAAAATTAATTAAATTTATAATATTAGTTAAAAGTTAATTTACTAATATTTTTGAAAAAAGATTTTATTAAGTTAATTTGATATATGTATGATTTATAATATTAAATTAAAAAATATATCAGGAAAATATCAATTATCTATATTAGTTTTAAAGTAAGATATAAACAAAGAAATATTTTATTATATTATGTGTGAACACATTATTCTAGTAATAAATATATTATTTAGTAGATATAAACAAATTATTCTATATAAAAATTTCAACAATATAAAAGTAATATTAAAATATGTGTATATAAACTATTATATATGTTTTTAATTAAAATTATTTTTTATTGAAAATATAAGAATAATTTATTGGATTCTAAAATATATAAATAAATATTATTAATTTTTAAAATAAATTTGTGTTAAATGCTCATGAAATTTTGGTTTTGTTAAAAAAGATAAAAATAATTTTATCGTATTTTTTAAAATGAAACTTCTTAAAAACTTATAAAATAAACTTGGGCTCCCATAGCAATTTATTATTATATCAAATAAGACTATCTCTCTTAAATAATACCTATAGTATTTTTTGTATTTTTTGTAAAAAAATTTAAAATTAAGTATATAATATTATGAGTTGAATTAGTATGCACAGTCAATGTAACAAGTTTTATATTGACATTCAATTACAATCATTTATTTATGATAAGTTTGTTGATTTTACTAATTAATATTTTAAAAGTCATATACTAATTAAACTCTAATTTTTTTAGTAATTAATTTGTAAATATTTTATCATAAAAAATATTTTTTAAAACTGGTTTTGATATATGTATCCTATGTTGATAAAAATTAAGATTATTATATAATTACCAATAAATAAAATTATATTATTTTATAATTATTATTTATATATTATTGAGTTTTTGAAATGTCACGATGTTAAATACTCATAAATTTGTTTTTTTTTTCATAATGATATTGATTAAGATTGTACTTTATTAATGATATTTGGATTTTTTTTATAAAAATAAACTAATTTCATGTACTATATTGTCTAGTAAGTAATTTAAAAATATTTTGTTGTAAAACTATATCTAATAAATTAATTCTAATATATTTATTATAAACTTATATTTTGTTGTCTAAAATAAAAATCACGGATAAGTATCTATTGAACTATTTTGCTCATATTTGTAACTGTTAGTGGTCTATGAAAAATTTACAAATGAAAAAAATCTAAAATAATTTCTATAGTGAACAATATTAGATAAGATATTAATAAAATATTTTTCTACTTACTGGTTGCATTTAAACTATTTTTTTATGTAAAATAGGTTTTTTTCTATAATGTAAATTTGATCAATAGTGTCTTCAATATACGTTATTAATATTATGATTTATATTACAACTAAATTAAAAAAAAATTATTTAAGATGTTTTATTGTCAAGATAATGAGTAAATATGTCCAGCATTTTATTTAGATACCAATGTTACTCTGATCTCCATTGCAAGCTTTAAATTGTAAAAATATATTTAATAAAATAATTTTAAAAGATTTATTATAAATTTATATTTCATTGGCTAAAATAAGAAATTACAAGTGTATATTTCTCAAACTATTGAGTTGGTTAAAGAATGATTTTGCTTATGTTTTATGACTATTATTGGTCTAAGAAAATTTTACACTCGTATTTCACTTATATGTGTGATTGATACTTGTTTATGAAAAATTTACACGTGAAAATCTAAAATAATTTATATAATGAACAATATAAGTATTAATTAAATATAATTTTTTATTACTAATTGTATTTAAACTTTTTGTTTGTGTATAAATAAGCTTATTATTTTTTATAATTTGAGTAATAGTATAATATTGTCTCCCATAAATGATATTAATATTAAAGTTTATATTAAAGTTTATACTATTACTAAATTAAAAAAAAAATTTAAAATGTTTTGTCTTGGATTTAAGATTATGAATGAATATCTCTACCCTTTTACTTAGATACCAATACCAATGTTACCCATAATATCTATTGCTAGCCTTCGATTGAAAATATATTTAATAAAATAATTTTAAAATTTTTATTATAAATTATATTTTATTCTATAAAATTAGATATTACAAGTACATCTCTCTCACTATTGAGTTAGTAAAAGACTAATTTTACTTATATTTTATGATTGTTATTGGTCTAAAATATTTTATACATCCATGATATATATATATATATATATATATATATATATATATATATATATCATATCTAAAATAATTTTGAATATTATGATCTATATTGTAAATAAATTTAAAAAAATTATTTTATCTTTCATAAATTATGTGTATTTAAATTTAAAATTATTATTAAAAAATAACTTATAATATTAAAAATACATTAGAAAATACAAAAAAAGAAATGAAAATAAAAAGAGAAATATAAATATTATTAAATAATAATTTATCATATTAAGAAAAAATATTTTTTAAAGAAAAAATACTCTAAAAAATAAAAATATAATAAAAAACATATAAAAAATATTTTTAAAAAAATAAAATGTTAAATTATGTGAGGTTTTTTAAAAAAATAAAACAAAAAATTATGTGTTAAAATTAAATTTTATTTTAATATATAAAATAGATATAAAATATTGCGAGAAATGTGTGATGTGATGGGAAACATTATTAGTAAGAGAAGAAGATGATAAAATAAAAGATTAATAGCGTATGGAAGAATATTAAACAGAGAGAAGGGAGGAACTTTCGCAGAAATCGAAGAGTGGGGTGGGACAAGAGTGGTGAGCTCCACATGGGAGGAGTCAGATAAAGTCAGTAAAAGGAAAGAGAATGAAATTCAAACGGTTCAAAACAAAAAACATTGCGTCGGTCTTTCCCTTTGCCTTTGCCTTTGCCTTTGGGTGAACGGTACAGTACCTGCCATCGCAGAAAGACACATGCATGCGTACAAATGCCTCTTATCTTAGGATAAGGTATCATTCTATTTCCCTCATACTCTCCCATCTTCATTCACCAAATTTATCAATCAAATAATAATCACCGGATCATATGTTTAAAATTTATTTTATTTGTTGTCCTTTCTTTAATATATATCTCCCAACTTAATTAATTTCTCAGCTTAAACTTAGCATATAGTACCTCCAAAATTAATTTAATGCATCTATCTTCTCTATTTTCTTAAATAAAACAACTTATTTTAATCCTAACCCCCGACATTTCAAAACACAACTTAAATATAAATTTGAACAAACATTTGCATTCATCGAGCACATACAATAAACTGTAAATGCGTACATGAGTTTTCAGGAATTACTATGTCAAATTAGGTTTCTGTACTGACTACTGAAAAAAAAGAAGAATAATTTAAATTTAAATACTATGCACTACTTATTATTCTATCCGTACACTTTTAACTTGTAAAGAAATAGAAATGGTATCTTATTTAAAATAAAAGAAAATGTGAGTTTCCCAAGTACACAATAAAAATACATAGGAAATTTAAGAACACTTAACGACTCTTCACCAATCCATAACTGCTTGACCAAAGATGCTTCGACCACCTTCCATGGCTAACGTGCTTAAATATCAAATTTGTTTGAGCACTACTGACTCGTATTACTTGTATACAGTAGCACGACAATTACACAAAAGCAAATAGTATATGCCCAGTGTATGTCACATAGTAAGTTTAGTAATTTCAACAATAACATGCTTACAAATCACATCTATTATGATTTCTAATGGATTAAAGGATATTCAGAGGGTATATTAAAAGCTCATTACGGAAAAACGAGTGAATACCACATCTCCAATTACCCAAATATTTACTCTCAATTAAGCACTTCTAACGAAATACAAATTCAGCACAAATAAATTATTCACTACGCGCTTAATTGTGTCTGAATGCTGATGGATGAATAACCTCGCAGCAATAATTACTAAAAAGTAATCAAGCCTTATCCTCTTACATTCCATAGTCAGTAATGCGAACTTGTGTTTTCGGTGAAGATATATTACCCACTTTAGAAACGATGTATTTTGGGTGAGGTTGTATCCATTGAAGATGTATTGTCCACTTAGACATCCCATAAGATGTATTACCCATTTCATAACATAATTATAATACACTAAATTAAATCAAAGATATATACGTATTACCCACTTTAGAAATGAGATCACTGTAAAGGGAGCCAAATTTTTACTCCTTAAGATCCCAAAAGAAAAATACAGAAGTCTAGTAACTCTCTAGAGTATACTGCAGGTACTTACAAACACTACTTTCGCTTATTTACGAAAGAACTAGCTTAACACCAAACTAACATATTTCTATGATAAAAAAAATTGGACATCACTTGACGAGTTGACGGGCAGAGAAACATATAAAAAACATGCATTGGTGCCTTTAACATTAGTAAACTGAAAATACAACCTATCTGGGTGGACTTTGCTATGAACCCAAAATCCATAAACTCCACCATTACCTTTTTAATTAAACTTCAGAGGTACAATCCTGGTTAAGTCTAAAACGCAAGAATGCTATCATTTATAATTTTTATCGTCACCAAGCCCTCTACCCTGCCTCCACCAAAAATTAAGAGATGGAAAGAAATAAAAAATAGAGTAATCGAATAATCAACAAAGAATTTGCAGTGGGTTGAGGGTTTCATCAATCAATTAAATTGAACTGCAAACAATCAACTAGGAGGTCTACTGATGAGGGATTTACAGAGTTGCCAGGGTATTATGAGTACAACTTTCCTTGCCCCACCATTGTAATTGAAAATATGTAAAATGTAAACAAACAGTTCCCAGCCAACATGGGGAAAAGCGTAGATAAGACCATGACTTTAGATTCCGGTCATTGACTTTAAGTGAGATAGTGCGTTCCAGGTTGTCAGATGGTGGAAAGGCAAACAAATCTTAAATGTGCCTAAATATTAACTATGGCAGGAAAATTCAGCATTAATTACGTGAATTAAAATAAAAATGATGCCAACGTTATCTCCTATTGTACATTGAAACGATCAGCACAATACATAAAAGCTTTTTATCATCTTCAGGAATCGGGACTATAATGCAACTGGAAGACTTTCCATATATTCCATTTTACATCGCCATTCCATGCATAGTCCAAAAACTACATAGGTTGTTTGTGTTCTCTCCTGATCTCTATGACAGCCTTCTTCCTTGTGTCAAAATCAACTTTGTCAAGATCGAAAGCAGTCCCAAGATAGCCATACAAGACCCTCCTTTTCTCTCCTTTTTTCTCATCCACCTTCACAAGGTTTGCATTATTCTCATCATCCTTTCCTAATGTTTGTGACTGCACACTGGCCCAATCCTTACGTCCATGCTTTTCCTTCTCAAAGTGTTCAGCAAGACGAAGGGCCTCCTTAAAGCCTGATTGGTCCCCAGCAAATTTAACCAGTGTTATGCCCAAATGACCATCTCTTCCATATAATGACTTTGATTTGCCACCCGTAAATCCAAGCTCTGGAAAACCATTTATGAATATCAGATGGAAAGAAGATATTGTCAAAAGCTCACTATCATCACATAAGAGTGGATGATTCAAAAAACTTAAGATGTTGGTTATAAGTGCTTCCTAACAAGGAGTTGTTTGCATAAATGCTGCCTCAAAGGCACATCAGCCAAGTAATTAACATCTTCAAGGAGACTTTGGGCCCAACAAAATGCTCTTTGTCAAGCAAAAACTACGTGTGAAATCTGGTGGAAGTAGAAGGGAAAAAACAAAGAGTAGAAAGTAAACCAAACTATCTAAATCAATAGGCTAGACAGCATGAACAAGCGAATGGACTATAAGGAATATGCTTAAAAATTCCAAATATTGGAGATAGATTCTTTTGTCATCTAAATTTCTATCCATCAGTATAGATGGTTTACTGGACTAGGACAAAACAGAAATGTCTAATCTAATATAATATGATTAAAACCAAAAACAGGTCTAAATTGATTTAGCTTGTAGACTAATAAAATTAACAAAGTACCAGCTAGCACTTGCAGTAAGACTCCAATCACGATTCATTGAGAAAAGATTTGCTTACTCACAGGATAGTAGGTAATCAAAAGAGTTTAAGAGATACCAGATGCAATTACATAGAGCTAGAAAAGTGAGGAAATGAGAAAAAATGGAACGCATCCCCTCAAAAGAAAAAGTATGCAAGTAGGAAAAATTAATAATATTTCACACCAGCAATTGAGATTTGAGAAAGGTAGAATACTAGATGGCAGAACACTTGACTAGAACAACATAATTCATATAAACAAAAATCAAACTGATTCACGAAACCTATAGATCAAATAAACTCCTTCACACCTTGTTCAAGATCATGGCAATAGAATTGCCTTGACTAGTTAAAAATATTAACAAACTTCAAATATACTTCAAAATTCCTGATCTCAATATATATCATCAACTTTGTATGTGAAACAATACAGCTAAATATTAACTAGAATAATGTACAACAATTATTTTCACAAAACAAACAACTATCCTCACATCACAACAATGTTTATCACTCTAGATTGTTCCATCAGATATCAATAAAACATCACATGCAAGTGCCTAAATGATCCAGCTATATGTGGGCATACACAAATAGACAGGTAAGAAAGATATGCCCATGTAGCACTTAATATTCTCCATCTCAAAATAAACACACTCAGTGCTTGTTGCACAAACAACATAGTTAAGCATAAACTAAAATAATGTCCAGAAATTATCCACAACAAATGAAGAACCACCAAATTAACATTCACCAAAGCAACCTACCATCACTAAAATGTCAAAATATATGTGTGAGCATAAAGGCCATATAACTGTGCGCATAGTTGCACATATAAATGGACAGGTTTATATGCCCAGAGACACAATTCATCTCAAAACAATAATTAAAAGAATAACATCAGGAAAATATAGGCACAAAATGAAGAGCTATCCCATAATACATTCACAAGCTATTTCCTTGGTACTTGGTAGTACAACAACTATCATTCAGATATGAACACAAGGGTGCATGCATAAATGCACAGGTAATGAATAAATACCCCCTAGAAGTTAAACAATCTAGGTAGAAAGATCTATGCTCATAAACAACATCTCCATCCATCTACTAGGAAAAAATTCTGAAGCCAGTCAAAGGAAATTAAAAATAAACAAAAGAATCATCACATAAATCAAATTGTGAATGGGAGAAAAGTCTGTAAGGACGTTATTCAGTTCAGGTCACATATACATTATACAGTCTAAATAATGTTCCATTCAATGGACACATACGGGAAGTGTCTACATGTTTGGCTTCCGGAAAGTAAGCTTGATCAAATAACTCCCATATTAATAAACCAAAGGAAAATTGAAGAAATTCCTCAAATCCTAAGACCAATCTCTCTTTAATTCTCTATTTTTTGGCTTATATCCTTGTATCGGTTACTGCTTAAACATATTCAAATAACTGATTTAAAGAATCCCATAACCTGTTTGTTAGTGTAGTATCAAAACCCAGTTTTGAGTTACTCACCATTTGCTTTCCAGTTCTCATAATTCAATATGAAATTATAAGATGTGTGCAAAGAAACATCCATCTCATTACCAATTTATAAGACAATGCTGAAAATCCCTAAAAGATCAACAATAATAATCAACAGAACTTATGGAGCTGAAGGGACGTTTTAGTACTCCAGAACAGGTAACTGACCATATTAATAATGAACCAGGACCAGTGTTTAGCAGCTCATTTGATAGGAAGAACCGAAGAACTAAGAAGCAAAGTGTATAAAGGAAAGGAGTGCAACAGTCATTATCAAGTGCAATGAAAAAGAGTACAATGGTCACTATTAAATCAACTGATCGATAACTCTTGGGGGATAGAAAAGAAAGAACTTCTATATAATTTTTCGACTTAATTATCTCAAAATTAAAAATAACATCTATTATATATATATATATATATCCAAGTACCATGCCCAGAAATGACATAGAGCCCTTCAAGTAAAGCTACTTGGACAACACACTTCACTTAACATCAATACAATTTCAACCATATGATTGTAGTTATTTGCACCGATACTTTTGCCTAAATGAACTTAGCTTCTACCACCTAAACAATTATGAGTTTTCACTCAATCAAGAGTGATCTGTATTGATTAGTGAAAAACTGATTCCTTAGGGAGCTATACCAAAGAGTAATATTATGACAATTACAACTAGTCAAGCCAAAATCAATCCAAAAATTTAAAAAAAAAAATCAGATAGACTACTAGGAAATTTAGCCAATACATAAATTGAATGAAAACAATTGAACTATCCTAATCCATTTACTCGACTCGAGCATAGAAGCAGTTAATGACAAAATTTCTGAAAATCCAATACAAGTAAATCCAGAAGAGGGCAATGTCGAATGAAACTTAAAATAGAAAGTGATCAATGATTTGGCATAATCTGGTCAAAGCTGTAAGGAAATAAAAAATTGAATATAATAAGTTCACAGCTTCAACACAACTGCTTTATATTATTCTATTCTAAATCAACTACATATGTCAAACCAAGACATCAAAGGCAGTAATGACTAACAAAATGAAAGGCCAAACCAATTAAAAATGGGCAAGCTTTTGATAAATATAAATTCTGTAATTCAATAGTTAAACAAGATCAAGAACCTAGCATGAAAATATATTAGACAGTAGTTATTTATATTCAAGACTAAAAAAATGCAAATAGCAATCTTGATAAAATAATCAACTCCAAGAACTCTTCTATGGTAATGGAAAGTCCTATAAAATAGTAGTTTTCATTTTAAATAAGGGATGAGTATCTAATGTGTCAGTTTCTAATTTGACATTAATGGAAAACCCTATAAAATAAAAAAGACTTTTCATCTCATTATCTTTAAAGAGATAATGCCTTCAGAGTATGCCATTAAACAGCAGCCTAAAGCACAGGGAGGTTGGCTAACTAAGAAATATTAGGAAAGGTAGCTAACTACCACGTGTTTTCCATTGAAACTGCTCTGAAGGGTAGACTTGGCATGCATGCAAGAAAGATTTTCCTGAGGTTCATTAAGACTGTTAAGAGAGACATCATAATAGAAGATGATAAAGAATGGAGGGTCACATTATACCTCTAATTTTATTATCCATCATTTTGTTTCCCAAACCCTCCATACGACCATCTCTATTTTTTCCAGTATTTGTGTTATGAATGATCACCAAAGGTGGCCACATGATCAGATCATCCTGATTTGCTGCTGCTTCATCAGCAGATACAAACTGATATGCCTTTGAGTTATCAGGAGGCTTTGAGTAGTTCCAACCCATTAAGACACAAAGAGCTTTGTGTAATCCCAAATGATCAACACGTGAATCAGCATTATCAGAGTTGTAAGTGTGCATAATGAGAGTGTGCATATCTGGAAAATCTTTAGCAGACCTGAAAGTTGGCATATCAAGGGCATTGAAGAATATATTTTAGGTTTTCATCCTGTAAGTAGATAGAAAAGGAAAAGTAAAAGCACATATTCGTTTCCTTTTATTTATTTTGAAAAACTAAAAATTCTTTCAAACTAAGTCACAAAGAGAACCTACAGCCTAAAGTAGATCAAAGCATCAAGGGACTACTTAAAATCTGAAGAAAGTGGAGAAGCACCACCTCTGAAAAGTTCTAATCAGCACTATAACACAGTTTAGTACTAAACTTGCAGAGGCCAGAATTTTAAAAAACAAAATGTCCAAAGTACAATACACATCTACCTTTAAATTGCATGAGTACAAATGGATTTTTTTCCACATCATTTCAATCCCAAATCATGAGTTGCATGGGCATAACATATATCAGCATCTAAATATTGTATTCAACAGGTAAACAGATACTCAAACTTCAATGAAATAAATAAAGCTCTCTCTGAAGAGATCCAGTAGGATAACCCTAGTTAGTAAAAAATTGTTCAAAACCAAAGTTTCTGTTCTCAAAAAATTTAAATTATTTGCAAAGACATCCGAGTACGTTATATAATCCTGCCTGCCATCACTGGGCCATGGCTAGGAGGAACAAGGAGTTGGCTAGGCATGAGCATGGAGGGTCAAAGCTTATGAAGGGCATGAAGACCATTGAAGCCTAGTCTAGTCTCTTTTCCATTCTATCTTGTAAATATTTAGGAGTAGTTGTTTGACTTTTTAGTAGGTTGACTCCTATAGTTGACCCTTTTATTTTTTACCATTGTATTTAGGTCAACTTCTTGTATTTTTAGAGGTGCATTAGTCATCATGTTGAGTGTGTGAGGTGGGCTAAACCCTCTTTTTAGATCCACATCCCTAGTCACACACAAGGCATGACTACTAACTCCACCTCCTTTTGCTAGACCACACCCCTTAGAGACTAGACATATGGGGAACACAATCATGACGTGGTTTGGGCAGAATTGGCACGAGATAAACCATGGTTGGTTTGACTCTTGTAGAGTGAGCTAACCTTGGGTTATTTCTAACCATAGTCTAGTCTACTCAACCCACTCTCTAGCCCTAAAAATTAGGACCCCTCACACTTGTTTTTATCTTTGATCAATTGAGAATTGAGAGCATTTTGTGAGTTCTTATTCTCTCCTTGGCTGAGCTTCTCCTTGTCTTAGAGGAGCTCCGTTCTAGCTTTCATCAAGAGCCCCTCCTGTGTGGCAAACATCCTTGCTTAATTTATCTCCATTGGAGTGGCGCATCCAATCACCATTTCTTCCTCTTCCACCTTCCATTTCAGCATTCTAAAATTCTTCTTGGAAGCAGATAAAGGGCATGGAGCTTAGGCTGCATCAGTACAGGCTACACATGATGCCAAAACTCAACTGTACATGGAATATGTTACCATGGTTCTGAGGTTCTACCTAAGGCCAGAGATGGATGAAGCTCGCCTATCTATTTTAAGATAATAAGAACAACCTACTTGAACAAGAGCATCTTTATGATCCTTAGAGACAATGCCCGTGATACTAAATTAATAAATTTCTTCACTACAAAGAGCAATATAGCCTTAATTGTAATAAACATAACCAATATAATCATACTCCAGCAATCACTGCACCTCATGTTCAAAATATACAAAAGATCGAATATATAGAACTAAGAAGACTATATTGCCTTCAAAGATAGAATAATTAAGAAATTGATAGCAACGTCATCCATTTCATAAATCAAGAAACATTAAAGAAAAGGCAAACCAACATGAGGCTCTCAACAAGTGGGATCTAGGGAGGGTAGATATACACAACCTAAACACCCCCACCCTCTGGGCTAGCTCTGGCTGTTCAGGCTAAACTGTAGGAGATGAAGCAACAACCTTATCATTACTCTAAGTCCATCCCGGTGATCCCACTAAGTCAACACTATAAAAAATGAAACCACAGGCTTTCCCATATTAAAAGGCATACAGAGCTATAAACTTGTCACAGATACTAACCAAAGTGCAGAACAGTTGCCACTTCTCTATTAGAAAACATAAGGGCTTCAGCCATGTTAAATGGCAAAATAATAGCTACAAAGAATGAGAACAGAGCACTAGCCAGTCAGCGAAACAGAGATCAAAGAAAGATCATCAGATCCATGGTTATCAAAATGGCAAGTTAACCCAAACTTGTTTGTGCTCATGCATCCTGAAAATGGGTTAACTTGCTTTTGAGAACCTCGGATAAACTAAAGCAAACTCATGTAAATGGCAAGCTCAGCAGCAATTCAAAAAGTTCTGTTGGGCAATAAAACATAGCCCTAAACCAATGCCGGGGATGTGAGCATGTTTGGGTAGCAATTTATTCAGAACAGAGACCTCAAGCACTCTTGTACTGATCTTCATTTTAGGTCTTGCTTTCAAGGTTCTCTCTCGTATGGTTACACTCGCCAATTCAATAGTTACACTTCCAGTTGAATATGGATACTTATGGAAATGAATCCCTATAAACAACATAAATAGAAGACAAACTTCAAGGCTTACTCCATCACTAACTATTTTCAACTTTTACCTCAGAACAAAAAATCCTTCCATGAATCTCCTGACAAGACCAAATGAAATCACATCTGCAAAAATATGTTCTTTACAAAACTAGTTTCCAGTACTGTGATGTATTAAATTCAAAGGTGATCAACAAACCAGTTGAGACTTGAGAGTTTTATGGACTTGAGTAATAACACAAGCATGACATTGGAAGCTTGAAGACTAGATTATATGCAGTTAACTATAAGAATAGAACTGAATTTGACAGCCCATTTCAAGGACAAAGTTTGCAAGGCTTGTGAATAACTGAATTCCTGCTATTGCTGTTGGATTTTTTTAGTTGGCAACTGTAATTCACAAAACAGAAGTGATATGCTACTACGGGAAGAAGCATTATGATCCAGAATCTAATATTTTCAAAAACCTAAGCTCGGGATAAATCTAAGTGGTAAATTCTGTCAACCTGCAAAAAATAATTAACTTCCACTACTCAACTGAGCTGCATAATCTTACTAAAACTCATTTCTTGAGAATTTAGCAGTGTTATCAATGACGGATGATGGACCATAGCGGTTTGCCAAAAAACTGCCGTATGTCGATAGCGGATGGCATTGCGGGAAATGGAAAATGCCATTGCAGACCAAAAAACAATAATATATTTGTATATAAGCACCAAAAAAATACAATATAAATAAAAAACTAAAAATAGAGAACATACAACATCAAGTATAATTAAAAAACAATAAAAACAACACATAAGTAACAAAGACAGTACATAAATAACAAAATGTTTTTCATCAAATTAACTGAGTTGATAAAACACAATCCAAGAGTTCAAATTAACCAAAATCATAAATTATAAATGGTAGATAACACTACATTTAAAAAAAAAAAAACATAAAAATAAAGTATGAAAGAAATTAAAAAAAGGAAAGCAACCAGTGCCGTGCAGTGGACACTGCTTACTGTCAAGTGTCAACAAAAATTAAAAATGAAAGAACATTTATAGAAACAATTAATGACAAATTAGAATGTAAAAATTAATTTTTAAATATAAACAAAAGTAAAAAAGAACAAGGAAAATAATCAACAGAAGCAGCCATCCGTGTCACTGGAGAGGATCATCAAGTTGTTAATAATGGTCGCCATTGGCAAGCAGTCCAATCGCTAGAGTGGGTCATAGTTTTAAGAGATCGCATGTTTGCAGAGAAGAGGGGGAAAGAGACGAGAATTGCAAAGAGTGGGGGACAGATGAGAGTTGTAAAAAGGGGAGAAGAGGCTCTCAACCTTTGTTTTAGGGTTAAAACCCTTGAAAAAACATCACTAGATCAAGGTCAGGCTGGAAAGCCCAAACATGTTTTCTTTCCCAAAAAAATGCACCATTTCAACCATGACCAGCCATCCTGAACCTGCAATGCTACCACCATTTGGTGGCAATTTCTGAATAATCCATGACACCATGGTGCTGCCACTGCCGCAATTTGATAACACTGGAATTTAGATTTATCAATTACCATGGATTCCAAAATCCAAATACTTCCTTTGTCTCCTCTCCTTGTTAAAAGGAGGTGCCATGGCCACCCTGGCAGAATGGCATGGCAAACTATTTGCCAACCACCATAGGCAATTTGTGAAGGAAGGTCCGCTACATTGACATCATAGGCCACAATGATGTGTTTATATCCCAGAATTTGGCCTTCCCCATCCACCATTGACAACACTGCATTGTATGCCTAAGCTAAAGGGAATGTTGAGAAAACAGAGAGAATTTGGAAACTTTCTGTATATTGAAAATTAGAAAATGAATGAATGAAGGTACAGAGATTAAGCTTACAACAGATATTAATAGTAAATGAGATGAGATATATAGCCTATATAGAAACAGAACCTAATCTGACAGTTACATCTGTCACTCAGACAATTGTAACTGGTTTACAATTTACAATCTGCTAATTATATTACAAGAAATCAATAACTGTCACACTAATTGCAGCTAAAATAATATTCTCTCACAATTCACAAAGGAGGCACAAGAGGTCTATCTAGCAGAGTGTCCAGCCACTTTGGTTCAGGCAAGGACACCTTTAGTGCCTCCAAATGTTATAAAGAACTAGTTATCAGTCTTCAAGATATTAACATCAAGAATCATAGATATCTAAACTGTACAACTTATTTTAATTTTGCCTATGATTTTTATGATTGAGTGCTGAAAGAAGGGTTGTGTAAGACTTTGAGAAAGGTGTTCCTGTAGATTCAGGAGGTGAGACTACGAAGTTTGCTTAAGGGATACAATTACATCAAAAGTTGATCTTAAGTCCTTGTTACTTAAATCCAGTCTCGGATTGGCTTACCAAGGACATAAAAAAAGATCATCCTTGATTGCATACTTTTTGCAAATGATATAATTTAGATTAAGGAATTAAGGGAAGTGGATAGCTTTAAACTTGAGCTTCAACGACAGACGTTAGAAACAAAGGATTTTTACTTAAGCAGGAGTATGGTAAATGACAAGCATTGCAATTATAGCAAGATCAAAAGGTGGGAGTATTGAACATTACACTATAAATGGATAACAAGATAAAAAAAGAGGTGGAAGTATTGGAAGTGATGTACTACAATGGGAAGAAACGACAGCATGTTCAGGAACTGAATATTTTCAAAACCGAAGCTGCAGAAAAATCCAACTGGTAATCATCATGAAACTAAAATAAAGTAATGAACTTCTACTACTCAAGTCAGCTGCAAAAATTTAAAAGAAGGGAAAAGATCCATCTTCTAAAACTAAAGAGACTTCATTTATTGCAAGTTTGGAGCTGTCAAAAAGATTCCAAAATCCAAGCTAAAGAGGTAGTGAAACGAGCGCCCCAGTGAAGATAGTCCAGTCCAGCCACTTGCTTCAAGCAGGTTACACTTTTAATGTCACCAATTGTTACCACATAACCAGTGGTCAATCTTGGGTATGTTAGCACATACCACAAAGAAGCTGAGTTACATAAACGTAACGTACTAATAATTTAGACTATGATTGTTATGATATGCAAATAATTAAACCTATACGACCGAAAATAATCATATTATAGAGTGTTGATCTAATTTATAGGAGCCTCTAGTAGGAGGTAGCAAAACCGGAGATTACCCTTGAGGTGGCCAACTAGTAAGTAGTAACCTGATATGGAGAATAAATTGAAAGCAGATAAACGTAGAAGAAAGAATGGGAATCATCTGAATTGCACCAAACCTGCCGGTGCCACAAGCAAGACAGTGAAGGCGGCCCTGCTTCCCATCCTCCAAGTAATTCCTCTTCTGGGAGACATTTTCGTTAATGAGCTTTGCGAAGTTACAAAAGGCATTCTTCAACGCCTCCTGATCGACCTGGGAGTGCCTAGTAGAATGAGGGCCATCAAGCCTGGAGTGTTTGGAGGGTCTCATCTCAGGGGGGGCACCAGCGCTGGGGCCCGCAGAGAATTGCTCCCTAGAAAGGCCATTGGCGTTACGGAGAAGCTGTTCCCTCTGCCTGGCGAGATCGTCACGGGGGGCGTCATCGTCGCCGTACTTGCGCTTGGCGGGGGGAGGGTAGTCGGGGAGACGGAAGCGGGCAGGGCTGAGGGGAGGAGGGAAGCGGGGAGGGAGGTCGAGAGGGCGGGGGGCGAAGTCTTGGTAATCGGGAGGGAGGGCGAAGTAGGAGCGGACGCTGCCGTCGGCCAGGACGATGGTGCGGCGTTCCAGCATATGGAAGCCGTAGGCGGGCGGAGGGGGAGGGCCGAGAGGGGCGGGCTCAGGGAAGGGGAAGGGGAGGAGGGCAGGGTGGTCGGACGGGTGTTTCGGGCTAGGGTTAGGGTTAGGGTTTGGGTTCGGGTTAGAATTATTGGGTTTGGGTTTGGGTTTAGGTTTGGGTTTAGGTTTGGGTTTGGGGGAAGGGGCGGTGGAGGGTTTGGGATCGGATGGGGATTTGGCGGAGGAGGAGTTGGGTTCCCAGCGGGATTTGCGGGTGGCCGGGGGAGGAGGCTTGTTGTGGTGAGAGGACTTGGGATGGTTGCCGCCGGCCATCCTGCGTGGAGGAGATCTTAGGTTTATTTCACGGCGGGGCACTGCTTTGCTTTTTCTGCTCTACTACTTCCCTTCCCTTCCCTTTACATGCCCACTTTCCGGAGATTCATTCATTTTAAAATAACAAAATCATCAAATAGCCAAGTAACACAAATGGGCCTGGATTGTCAACTTAATTATATTTTAAAGAAAAATACTAACCATGCCCAATGGGAGGAGTATTTTTAATTCTATTATTCAACATAAATTCATAAACTTTGTATACTTTTTTGACAAATTAATAAAATTTTTACGTTAATAGTATTATCATGTAAAATGTCAATTTTTTTGTTCAGTTTTGTCCTATAGAATTATTTGTTAACCACTTTTTTTAAAATGACAAAATATTTTATTTAACATTTTAGGAGACAATTCTTAATTGCAAGACATGATACGAGTAAAGTTTATATTTGAAGTGGATCCTCTCTATTAGATAAATTATAAAATTCCCTCAAACATATAGATATACAAATCCTCTCTGTATCTTACCCTTATCTAATTTGTTAACACAATGATTTAGTTGTCCTTACCATTCATAAAAGGAACATACATTTTTCTTACAATAACTTATAACTTATAACTAGACTTTCAAAGAAGTGCATGCTTACAAACTTTTAAGCCACAAAATGGAACTCTTTAAACACCATCTCATTTCTTGTCATCTTCAAAGGTAGGTTGAGATTATGAATTTCTTTATTGGTAGAAGCAATCATCTTCAAAGGTATCCTTACCTTTCATATTAGTTGAAAAAGAAGGGAATTAGACACAGTGTTGAAATGGATTAATTTATAGGCATCTTTCACTAAATGATCAACATCTTGTCTTGCTTGGTTATGTCACTCCCACTTAGATGAATTTCTTCTAATATCCTCTCCAAATTTCTTACCCAAACAAACTCTCAATTTGATAGAGATCTTCTACATTGTAGCTTCCATTGTCACTAATTGTTACACCATCCCTCTTGGTCTCAGAGTCCCTTCTAGTATGACAAAGCAAGCAATCTACGGAAGATCAATTCAAAATTATTCATTTCTCCTCATCCTCATTCCCAAATTTTGAACATGGAATCATCACCTATTACAACCTTCACATTTCCTCTAAACCAACTTTCTTACCCCTCCAATGATGTAACTTTTATGAGATTTATTATTCAAAATATAATTTACTTCTTATATCCCATATTCGTAAATTTTGACGTGTCAAATGATTGTTGTCATTAAATTTACTTACATCAACAAAAAATGTTATATTAAAAAAATTGTTTAGTTAGTAAGAACCAAGTTTTGTTTAACCCTTGTTGTTTAGTCTTGTTAAGGTAACAAATGTTTAGCTCTTGTTGTTTAGTCTTGTTAATGTAACAAATGTCACCTCAATTATTGTTATTAACATTAATATTTAATAAATTTGGTAATTTATTAACCATAACTATGGTTTTGAAAAAAAATATATTATAAAAATACTTTTAAAAATAACATAGATAAAATTGGAAAATTCAACATTTAGTTAGGACCATTAACCCAATTTTTAATGTATTCCTCATGTACCAAATTTTTAAGTCATTACATTACTTTTATTTTACATTACAGTTAAATCTTTACTACACTAGATTAATATTTCGTCAACTCTCCCCTTACCCTAAGCCCACAAGTCGAAACAACCAACATCCAATACTGTGAAAAGATATTTCTTGCAAATCTTTTTCTTAAACAACAACACTTTCATTATGTGACATGGCTCTGGAATACAACAAAACCAATTCAAACTAGGTCTAATGAAACATATTTTCAACTATTTTGAACAATATATCTTAGACTTTCATTTATTAAATAACAAAACAAAGTGGATTAGCATGATGCCCATCAACTTGTCATCATTTTAGTAAAAATGGGATGGTGTTTTGAGTCTTCTAACTCACTTTGTCTTGATTTATTTAGCCTACTAATTTGGTAAACCAAAGTTGAGTGGGACTGCTAAAATTTTATTTTATTTTTAAAATATTATATTATTTATAAATTAATAAAATAATTATAATAATTAAATCATATAATAAATTATTAATTATAATTTCTAAAAATTAATTTGTGAAGAAAATAAAATCAAAATTTTCATGACTTTTGTTATTTATTTTTATAAAATCGTAATATTGTCAAGAAAATAAAACCATTGATACAATATTATTTTTTTTATTTGCTCTTTTTTTTTTAAATCATATTTATGTCTATAAAAAAATATGTGGTTAAAAATTAACTCCATATTATTTTTCAGAATTGAAAAAATAAAATAAAAAATAATTTTTTTCAAATTTGCCAGGCTATTCCAGATTAGTTCATTTTTGCTGGGCCAAAAGTTGGGTCGCCTATTTTACCAATTTTACCACCCGTATTTTCTATACAACTTGTACTCTTCTTTTTTCTAAAAGTTCATTCTCTTACTAACGCCAACTTCTATGGAACAAAATTGAGGTGATTTCTCTCTCTTTCTCTTTTTTAAATGTCAGACAAAAGCTGAAAATTTAGTTATAAATATTTGATAAAATTAATTTATTAACTCAATTAAAATTATAAAAGGATAAATAAATACATAATTATCATTAGTTTAATAATTAGGTATTTAAAATAATTATAATATATTTTATTATAATTATCATTAGATCAATGATTAAGTATTTAAAACGATAATATATTTAAATTATAAATTACTATAATTATACATTTAAATTATAAATTACTACAATTATATATTTAAATTATAAATTATTATTATATATTTAAATTATAATTTTCTATAATTAAATATATAACTTTTGAATTACATTTTAAATTATAATTTTTATAATTATATTAAATTATAAATTACTGTAATTACATTAATAAAAGAGAAAAATAAAGGAGAGAGTGATGTCATATGAGGAGGTGGAAATAATAGAGGATAATTTATTAATTGATCAAGACTAAAATTGTAAAACCAAATTAACTAGTAGTTGAAAATAAGATATATTTTGAAAAAACTAATTGGAGTAACTTTTTACAAAAGAAACTAGTAACTACTTAAAAAGGTTCTTAGCTTTGTACTTACCAAACGAAATTCAATTAGTATTTCAGTTTTTACTAGTTGAAAATAGTATATCAAACACATTTTTCAATTAGTTTTGTTAAACACACATTTTATGCGTTGAATTCCATTTTTTTTTAAGTAGCATATGTATCTGTGTCTGTCTATATTTCTGTAGCTTGAAGCACATTAAATGGTTACTCTCCATTTACTTTGACTTTTATGCTAAAATAGTGTGCAGTAGAAAAATTTAAAAAACATAATTCAAATACAAGTTTCTATTGTTAAATTAACAGGTTGCACACATATCGGAGATAATTTCATTCAACTCTCTTTATATATTAAAAATTATTTCAGCAATACACATTATATGCATAAGATGGTTTTCAATAAATCCACCAAAAAGCAAGTAATTGCCCATGACCAAAGAAGAAGAGTAAAATGAGTTGCATAATTTAAGAACAAGAAACAAATAACCACACCGTGCATTGATTTTGATTGAAGAAAAAAAAAAAGACACACTTTGGTATCAAGTATTCAAATCTGCAGGAACTGTGTACAAGTACTTCTAGAGCTAATTAGTCAATAAGCCTCAACACAAGCTAATACATGAAGTGCGCCAATGCCCCTTCTTTGTCCAAAATAACTGAACTATAAGAGTCATTTGAATGTCTTGATGCACATCAATCAATGCAATTATTAATTATTGAGTTTATACATACATAAGTCCTAATATTTTTCAAAGCATGTTTATCCATTTACCATATTTGTAAGCAAGGACAAACCACATTTTTTCCCGCAACACATGTTAACTTTTGCTAAAATTTAATGACTATTTCTGCAAACAGTATGCAAATTACCAGTGAAACATGTATTAATGCTTCGTCAAGTGGAGCAGAAAAGTCACCAAACCTGTTAATACCCTTCCTATCACCAAGAGTCTGCAGCAAAGCCTGAAGATGTAGTAATAGAAACCTCTTACTATTAATATGATGATAGATAAATGCAAATTTATTAAAAAAGTAAAGCCTTGTGTAATTACAAATGCACAATGCTAAAACATTATAATTGGCTTTGAAATTGTTAAAATCATCAGCAATTACTTAGATGCCTCGTGTCATTAACATCAAAAGGAAAAGGTGAAATATAAAGACATAACTTGCACACCAATCGTCAATGCAAGATAACAAAGCATGTTTGAGTTTCACGGAACTATTTGTAGAAAATCAAAAACAAAAGATTTCAACTCATGTAATGATTTGCATACTGTTCCAATAGCAAGGGCGACATCTTCATTTGTGTGATGATCATCAATATGTATGTCACCTGTAGCCTTTACGTGTACATCAAACAGCCCATGTGAAGCAAGTTGCTGGAAAATCACAAACAGGTTTAGTTTCCATAACCATTATCTACATCAAGTAATATTACATATTTAAGAGCCTTTAATATTTAATTTCAAGTTACAAAGCAAATTACAAAAAACTACTCATTTGTGATCGGATTCTAACAGTTCAAATCTTACCAACAAGATACATGCTTTTATTGACAAATTCACAGTTCATTTTACATTAACCTTGTCATTTATATCTTTCATTCCACATTACCATGCCCATTGTTCCATCATAGCAAGAACTTTGATGGAATAATATAATATATGCATTCACATTTTGGAATTGGATGTCTTTTACTGTGCTAATATCAAGACCACACTCAGGGCTTTGCTGGTGATTTACTCTGTTTAATACCGCCAGACAATTTTTCTTGGGTATTAAAGTCATGGACCAAAGCTTAACTTTTATTTCTCGTATAAAGAAATACAACTTAACTTGATAAATGATAACAACTATAAGGACCAAATGATCGAAAGAATAGTTTATCAAATCAGACTTCTTTTCTACTCTATTAGTCTATTTTCTATTTATTGTTGTTCTTAATTTTCTCACTATTTCAATTCACATTCAAACAAACCATTCCCAACACTAACATGTTTCTGTCCATACATTCCAATTTAAAAGATAAAAAAAAAACATATTAAAAAATTCCAAAGGGCTATGAGTTTAAAACTATTAAAAATTACATATTATTCTCTTATTTATAATTAGTTAGTAAATAGTGACTAGGGATGTAGTCCGTATTACGTATTATTAGATTTATCCTTACTCATTATTAGATTAAATCCTAAGTAATCAATATTAATCCTATTTTATCACATCTGGTCATTATAAACTCTTAGAAACACACAAAATTTGAGAGAAATAAGAATGTATAGAGGAGAAATGATTCTTTTATTTTCCCCACTTATAAGAGAATACAAACAGGTGGTATTTATAGATAACAATACAACACCAAAGAAAATTAATACAGTTCTCATAACTAATTGAAACAAGAAGGAGACAGTTGGGTCCCATTAACCTACTAACGAAAACAGTTAGAAGCAAAGGACTAACTACCCAAGACAGGGTTCAAGTTGTAGTTTTAGAACGACACCTTTACAAGATACTCTAATAAGTTGAACTTTAGTCATCTTAGTTTTCTGAAGTAAGTCACGGATATACTAGCTCTGAGTAAGAAGGATGGAGTTATTTGGCAAGTACTTGACTTTAATTCCCAAGAAGAAATCTAGTTTACCAACCTGTTTGAGAGAGAAACTGGAGTTTAACTTGGCTGTAAGTTGTTGCAACAACTGAGGAGAGCTTCCGGTGACAATAATATCATCAACATACACAAGGAGATACACAGTTTGACAACCAGACTTGTACACAAATAGGGACGAATCACATTTCTTGGCAATAAAACCAAACTAAATAAGAGCGGACTGCAACTTTTCACACCACTGTCTTGGAGCTTGCTTGAGACCATAAAACACTTTGTTGAGTTTGCACAGTAAAGAGGTGTCTGCAGCTAAGAAACCAGGAGGTTGTTGCATAAAAACAGTTTCTTCAGGAAGACCATTAAGAAAGGCATTGTTAACATTAAGTTGAAAGAGACTCCATTGATTAGTGATGGCTAAAGTGAGAACAAGCCTGATGGTAGCTGGTTCGATAACTGGAGAGAAAGTTTCATTAAAATCAAACCTAGTGAAAGCCTTTGGATACAAGTTGAGCTTTGTATTATTAATCGTACCATTAGCATTTTCTTTAATCTAAAATACCTATTTTCATCCTATAACTTGCTTGTGGGTGGCAAGGGAACAAGATCCTATGTATGATTTTTCATCAAGGTTTTATATTCTTCTTGCATGGCAGAAAACCATTTTGGGTCAACTAAGGCATGTTTCACACTTTTAGGTTCACAGTGAGATAAAAACAAAGAAGGATGTATTCTGGTTTAAGGGATTCCAAACTTGGACTTGGTTTGCATTGGGTGAGTATTCATAGGTCTAGAGGAAGAGACATTGGTCTCAAAGGACAATGAATTTTCAACAAAAACCAATGGGGTTGCAAGCTGTGAGTTGTAGGCAGATGGGGAACTAGAGTTAAGCTTAGCTGAATTTACACTGTTTGCAGGTGTTGAGGACTACATGGAACTGGAGTGTGTAGTGACTTGAGGGGGTGAATGAACATCTGGGCAAGAGTAACAATATGTACGGAGGGCAAGGAAAGAGAGGGAGGTGGTGAGGAGGTGAAGGGTGACTCTTCCAAAAATAACTATTTGTATGGAAATCTGGTCTCATTAAAAACAACATCTTTGGAAATAAAGAGTTTTTTGATTGGAGAAAGGCATTTGTATCCCTTGTGGGAGGTTGAGTACCGAAGGAAAAGACATTCCTTGGACCAAATTCAAGCTTATGTTTGTTATAAGGTCTAAGAAATGGAAAATAAGAGCAACCAAAAGTTTTGAGAAAATTATAATTAGGTGGTCGCTTAAATAGAACAATGTAAGGAACATCAAACTTTAAGGATGCAGTAGGAAGCCTATTGATAAGATAAACAACAATAGTGAAGGCAATGTCCCGAAACTTTAGTGGAAAAGAGGCATGGTCAAGGAAGTGAGACCGGGTTCAACAATGTGCTTATGTTTCCTCTCAACAACTCCATTTTGATGGTGAGTATATGGATAAATGAGCCTATGACTAATACCATGACTAGCAAGTAAAGGGGTTAGAGATCTAAACTCACCCCAATTAGTTTGGAGACTCTTAATTTTAGTGTTAAAGTGAAGTTCAACCATAGCTTTGAATTGTTGAAACATAGTGAGAGTGTCAGACTTATTTTTTAGAAGATAGATCCATGTAAACTTGGAGAAAACATATACGAAGGTAAGGTAATGTAATAAAGAAAACCATTTGTAGAGGGGATATGTGTAAGTCCCCACATGTCACTATACACAAGTTCCAAAGGATGAGTGTACGCAGTGGTAGAGGAGGAAGATGGAATCTATGAGACTTGCAAACACAGCAAGCAGAACAAAACTCAAGAGCACTTTTATTAGAAATAGGTATATTACATTGTTGCATTACAATTTTTAGAACATGGGACTTGGGGTGACCAAGTCTAGAGTGCCACAAGGATGAAGAACTAGGACTAGTACATTTATTTACAACGGTATTAATAGAATTAAGAGAGTTTGAAAAGAGATAAGAGGTTGCATTAGTAGAATAATGCTACAGTTGGATATTTGGGAAGGAGTACAGACCATCAACACCAACATAGCCTTGCACCAAGACTTCATTGGTGACCTGTGATTTAACAACACAACAAGTAGGGTGAAACTCAAAGAAAACAACATTACCTTTTGCAAATTTACTAACACTAATAAGGTTCTTAGTTATAGAGGGAACATACAAAAGTGATAAAGGGACAAAGACACTTTAGAGTTACAAAGGGAAAGAAAGGTAGAATAACCAATGACGTGAATTGGCAGACCTTGGCCATTACCAATGAAAATTTGATCAAGCCCTTCAAAATGACCTAATCTTTATATGTTTTGAGATTCTCCTATGACATGAAGAGAGGCCCTAGAGTCAGGAATCCAAGTGGAAGAGGGGCAAAGCTGAGGGTTGGAATTGGCAATCATGACACTCATATAAGTGTAGGCTTGTTGATTTTGCTCATGATATATTTCGAGTCCATGTATTATTACTCAGCAGAAAGTTATTATTCTGCCCAAAGTTGTGAAGACCAAAATTCCTCTAACCATAGGTTACACTATAATTATTGTAAGGTGGAAATGGAGTATAAAGTTGTTTGGAGAATAGTTGACTTCAGGTGGATCTTGAAGAGACAAGGAGGGATGTGGTTGATAACTTTGATAAAATCGGTAATAGCATAAAGAGGTCGTGTGTCCATACTTCAAACAAACTTGACACTAGAAATTCACAAAATGACCTTTGTGACCTTGGCCACCACCGTGTCTTCCGCCCCGACTCGAGCCACCAACGCGATTACAAGGAGTAAATTGCACATTGTTGGAATTGGATTGCTGAACATTCTTATCGAAGATTTGTGCAGAAGAGGAATTAGGGTTCGGTGAAGAAGATTGGGCTAGATTGACCGAAGGTGCATCATTGAGAAGTTGTTTGCGAAACTTCTGATTGCGTAACTCTTACACAAGCAACAATGCTTCCATTTCTTCAATAGGAACCAGTTTGAATTTACTTTCAATAACAGTTATTATAGAGGTGTAATCATGTGATAGACCTTCAAGAACAACATCAATATACTTTTTGTGCGAGATTGGATCTCCGACAGATGGAAGAGCATCAACGAGAGCCTTGACGCGAAGAAGGAACTCGAACATTGTCTTATCGACGAGTGTAGTGGCGCACAACTCTGTTCGCAGTTGACGAGCTTTAGCACGAGTTTTAGGTGAAAATAGTCATGGATTTTCTCCCAAACTCGGTATGAATGAATGCTCCAAAAAACATAAGAATCGATGAAGGACGTGTCGATTGAAGCCATGTCAATAACAATTGATCTTGTTGTTCCCAAATAGTATAAGTCGGATTTTCTATTCCAACTTCAGAATCAGATTTGCGGAGAAAACACAAAGGAATTGAAGGATTTGCCACATTATCACTGTTACTTTCAAAATGATTATTTTCATATTTGTAATTTAAGTTTTAAAAGGAAATAAACAAAGGAGATAAGTGGATGAAAAAAGACAGAAGGAACAAAAGAAGATAGTAAAAGGTTGCAAAATGCATTTCATTGAGATCATACAATAAAACATTAACATGCGAGCCCATCTTGACAAAAAGTGTAACTAAGATATGGGCATAAGCATAAAGTGCATTACAATTACTTTGAATGAGAACTAAAAATCATAGGAAATTCAAAAATCTTCCAATTCTAAAGCTCTTCCTAAGGGTCGCATGGGTACACCAAGTTGACATATTTGTCATCGACATGTTCCTATTTAGCCATAGCTATTTGATCTACAATGTGTCAATCCTCCACTTTGAAAGCTTTGATAGAGATTGCAAATGGGAATCCTTCCGATCCTTGGTTCTTGGTTCTCTAATCGAGACAACCTCATTTCTCTCTTTTCCTCCGCCATCCTCTTTTTCTCAGTCTTAGTAGGCTTAAACCCCAATCCACATTGATTCTTATTCTCAGGCAACTACAATATCTTCGTGATTCCTTTTTGGTTTTTCCTAACCCACGACCTATCTGATATCCCCTATTCAACATGTTCTTCATTTTCATTAATGTAGCTCCAGAGAGTTGCGGACTTTTGGGTAAAGACTCCATATAGACAGTGCTAATTATTTCCATTATCAATCAATACTCAAGCCATGACATAATCCATGCATTTGACTGAGATGAGCAACATGAGCCTCATTTAAAATCTTCATCAACAATTTTCTATGAATTTTTGAGTTCATCAACAAAGTCAGGAGAGATATCCTTGTCGGGGTTCGATTCAATTGATCAATAAGCATGTACTTTGTCGTATGAACTTGAGAAACTCTGAAGCTTTGTCATCTGACATTTTCTTCTTCTCATTTTCATTAACCACCTCATTTCCATCAATCTTATTTTCTTTTGGAATCTCCATTTCAACAAATTCTTTCCCTTTCCTTCTAAGGTAATTTCTTTTAAATTTTTCAGGAGTATATATTCTACCACTATGCGTCATCTCGTCTCCTCCCATAATGTTTGTGATGGATGTTCCTTTAGCACAAGTATCTTTCTTTTGTTCTTTACTACAATTGTCATCTGACATTTTCTTCTTCTCATTTTCATTAACCACCTCATTTCCATCAATCTTATTTTCTTTTGGAATCTCCATTTCAACAAATTCTTTCCCTTTCCTTCTAAGGTCATTTCTTTTAAATTTTTCAGGAGTATATATTCTACCACTATGCGTCATCTCGTCTTCTCCCATAATGTTTGTGATGGATGTTCCTTTAGCACAAGTATCTTTCTTTTGTTCTTTACTACAATTGTCGCTTATTTGCACTTTGGCATCATATTTCCATGGGACTGCTTTAGGATTCTGGTAAGGACATGATGTTGGAACTTGCAATATGACGGACTTGTGAGCTTGAGGTATGGATAGAGGAATGTTTCTTGTAAAGTGAATCACCAATGGCCTTGGAGTGATAGCAATTTTCTTCTTTTAACTAGGCCATCGACACATTTTGACCTTATTGTAAATTATCAATCTGAACCAACCTTGAGTTTATTAATCTTTGCAAAGTCTACTTAAACTCTTGACAATCTTCAATTAAGTGTTTGCTTTTTGAGAGACAACAATTCTCTTTTCTCTCAACCATTCCAAAGTCACGTAGCTTTTCAAAGATGAACATCATAGAAGTTTTTACATCTTGCACTTCCCTAATAAATTGTTGACCGCACTCCTCTTAATTTCATTTACAGATGAACTGTTGTGGCCTGGGAGCGGGTTATTCCTAATGTTAGGCCCTTTTATTCTTTGAAACTCAACATCTCTGCCTCTATCAGATCATGAACCTTATGTTTTAATCTCAAACACTTTTCTGTGGAATGCCCTATAGTACCTGCATGGTAGTCACATTTGGCATTTTGGTCATAGCCTTTCAGATATGGTGGTTGCACAGGTTTCAATGGGAAAGGGACCACCAAGGAGTTATGAACTAGATGTGGCAAAACTTCAATGTAGGTCATGGATAGTAAGGAAAATGTTCTTTTCTGATTATTCCCTTTTTTGGATTATTATGCGTATTAGGGAGTAGAGCTACAAGTTGGTTTGTTTGAGGTGTTGAAGGAGGCAGAACTTGTGGTAGTGATGCTTGTTGGTAGGTCATTCCAGATGGGTAAGGTTATGGATATGGTAATGGAGACACTACTGCTATTTGCAGGTTATACATGAAGTGAGGTCAGTAATTAGGTATAAAAAGGATAGGATTATAAATGGGCATGGTAGTGTAGGCATTATGACATTTGTTTTTCCTCTCAACATTTTTTGAGGGTTTCTTCATACTTGTCACTCCTATCGATACATGAGAAATCTTCCCACTTCTTATTCCTATCTCAACCCTCTCCCAAATAACAACCAAATCTGAGAAATTCGAAGATACATTCCTAATCATTCTATCATAGAACGTCAGTCAAAATGTATCAATGAACATAGTAACCATCTTTTTTTCGAATAATGGAGGTTGTATTTGAGCAACCACACCTCTCCATCATTGGGTGTATTCTTTAAAGCTTTCACTTTCTTTCTTCAACATATTTTGCAATTGTGTACGGTCTGCAGCCATGTCCATATTGTACTTGTATTATTTCAAGAAAGTCTCAGCCAAGTCCTTTGAAGTACATACTCTTCCTTACTCTAAATTCACGTACCAACTAAAGGATGCTCCCATAAAGCTTTCTTGGAAGAAGTGGACTAGTAACTTGTCAAACTATCTCATCATTTAGTACCCTGATGTATTCCTTGTTGATTGACTTCCCCAATTCCCTTTTCCAAAATATGATTTCTACATCGAGCTCTTTATTGAGGATTTTTTGCTTTTCAACATGGCTCATCAAATCAAGTGTCTTTTGTCCTTCCTTCTTCCATTCTGCTAGATTCATCCTTGCGGCTTATTCTACTTCTAGCCTGCATTGCTTTTCATTTTGTAGTCTATTTTCAAATTCTTGCACCACCTTTTTTAGGTATTGTTGGAGGTCTTTGAACATCCTTTATGCCTGCTTTTCAACTACTTTTGCTTTTTTTATTTCTTATTTTAGTTGTTCCTAAGTAGTCTCAAGTCTTGAGTTTGAGTTCCTCTTCCTCCCTTACTCTTTTTTTAGCTATGGTTAATGACTTCATTTTCTGAATATTCTCTTCTTGCATTGTTTTCATCATTTAGTGAGATTCTTCTAGTTCTTTCTTCAACTCCCTTTTTTCTTCTTCAGATTTCACCAAGGCTTCTTGAAGTTCTTTGAATTCCTTCATCTCAATTGGTGGTGGTATCAAAACCTCTTCAATGATTGGACTAATTTTGCAGAAAGGTAGCTTGACTTCTTGAACTCTTTTCTTTAGCCACTCACGATAGCTTTCATTTGTATCATTGCCTCTTCCTCCTGTATCTTTCCATTTCCTAATAATTTTCTCCCAAGCATGGTTAATTTTTCTGAGTATTAATGGGTTTAGTTGGTTCATCTCATAGAAGATAGGTGTGATTAATTCTTTTGTCGATGGGCCCAGTATGGGATAACTCAATTGACTTAAAGTCAATGAAAGGTTATGATTGATACACCATTTAGTACCTACAAGGGGTACATTAGGGAAGCTCCCACATAGGTAAATAACCTCTTCTATTTTGTTGCAATTTATGTACCAACATATTGATTCTTTAGTGAGGTTTACCAAGAATTAAGCTCACTCCTTACTTGTCTTTTACCTTAAGAATGTACCACTTGAAGTCCTCTATGGGAGATGTTGTCTAGTACTTATGGGAACATACATGGACAATTAGCCAAATATACAACGCCGATAAACAGCATGCTAACTTTTTCTTTCTCTTTTCATAACAAAGATTTAAAGCACAAAACGTGTCTGCAAGTACTGCTGATGTTGGATTTTCTACTCTATCCCGACGAGCTAGGAACACATCAGCGGTGGAGAGATCTACGTAATCATCAAGGTGTAGGAAGAGAATAAGCCTATAAATGATGATGGCCAATACGTTAGTAAAACTATCCCAATCATTTGCTTCCGACAACCACTTCATCCTTTCTGCCAAATAATTTCGTGGAAAACCTTTCACTACATTTCTATTCAGATTCCTCTCTCTTAGTTCTTTCTCTCACACACTTAGCAGATTTTCTATTATATTCATTGAAGGGAGATATCCTCAATACTAGTATGACTTGCTATCTTCTAATGAAATCCCCAAAATCTACTCATATTCTTCTAACATAGGTGTCATCTGGAAATATTGAAAGATGAAACATTTCAGGGGATGATCATAAAATTGGGTTAATGCAGAAATGACTTTTATTTGCACATTTAACTCCAACAGTGGAGTCTCTATCTGTCAACACATTCGTCTTGACGGGACGGCGAAAAATTTATTTTGAAAATTAGAGGAGTCGCCACCAATATTTATTTAGGAAAACATTGAAAAACGTTTTAGAGAAAGGTGGTCTACAAAACCAAATTTTGAGTTCAGGAGTCTATAACGCATAGGGAAGGTGTTAGCACCCACAACATCTATCCTAAGACAGTTACCTTTAATTAAATATGAAAAATTAGATAACTTATAATTATTTATTTCACCCTTGAAGTATATAAAATACTACATTTATTTTATTTTTGGATTTAACATTTTAATAAAAAATATTATTGAAAAAATAATTTTTTTGTAAAAATATTATTAATATTTTATTTGTTTTGATTAACTTATTTTGTTTTTACTTTTTAGGGGCTCGACAGGAGTGAGCTCCTGCTCCTACGTATCCATATGTGTAATGGAGAATCAAAGTATAGGTAGTTCTTGATAATGATTTATGTATTAGGTTTTTAATTTTAGTAATTAAGTTTTTTAATATTCTTGAGTTTATTTTGAAATATTATTACCACAACCAAATTAGAAATGCATCGAAAGTGGTTAAGATAATTATTTAGAGTAACTATTAAATTAGAAGTACATTTGAAGTGACAATTATAAATTATGATAGCTTTTATGAAAACTAAATCTAAAGTGCATTTGAAGTAGTCATAATTAAAATTTTACGTTTTATGTTTTTATGTAAAAACTAATTTTAAAGAAGTTCACGATAATCAAATCGGAAGTGTATCTCAAATGATTATCATAATCTTTTTATAATTTACAATAGTCAAATTAGAAGTGCATCAAAAGTTACTATTATTTCTTTTAAATAATTTAAATAACATAATAATAATTATAATAACCAAGTTTTGATAGAAGAAATTAAATTAAAAGCGCATCTAAAGTGGTTATTGTCGTTTCCGTAATGGTCAAATTAGAAGTACATCTAACGTGATCATTATTAAATTTTCCTTTAAAATTACGTAATAATAATTATTAAAATTAAAATTTTGTAAAATATACCAAATTAGAAGTGCATATAAAGTGGTTCTTTTTAATTTTCGTAATAGTCAAAATAGAAGTGTATCTAAAGTGATCATTATTAAATTTTTCTTTCGCAATAATAATTATATCAACTAAAAGTTTTATGATATTTATGTTTAAAAAGTATGTAAAATATTTATTATTAAGTTATTATTTTTAATTAATATTATTATTTTTAAATTAATATTATTATCATGATTATTATTGCTAGGTTTAAACAAAATTTTAGTATTTGCTATTTCAAGTATTTGTAACTATATGTTAACCAGAAAAAAAGTAAATAAAAGAAGATAATAGAATAATAAAAAATAAAAAACTTACAATTTATACTCACAAAAGACTAAAAATAACACATTTTGGAATTTAAAGTTAAGGAGTTGCATTTAGTAAACGGAGGTGAAAACAGTAAAATTAGTCATGACATAAAAGGGGTGCGAGTAGTAAAAAATGGAGGTGCAGACAATACTAGTTTATTATTGGGTCTGGGTGGGGGAGCACATAGCAGGAAATGAAGGTGCAAATAGCGGGCTGTCTGCTGGACTCAAAGGGATGTGCCAATAGCATTTTATGTGGGTGAACTCAGTAAAATAAAAATGTTTTGTTATTAAAAAGTTGAAATATGGACCTGCGTGCAAGGTCCCTTTACGCCATTAGAGGGTTGAAAAAAAGTTAACTTTGAAACGTTTACTTTCAAATGCTAACTTTCAACACGAAGGAGAAAGGGGAAAGGGGAAAGGGGAAGTAGGAGTTTCTTCGGTTCGGTGCGGTGCGGTGCAGCGGTTCTGCCATCAACAACACCCACCACCACCTAAAATCGGTTGTGGTGAACAGTATAAATAGTTTTTAAATCTTATTTTTTTTTATTATTTTTATTTCTGAGTTTTAGAAATAGTATTGTAAGTTAATATCTGTTATAGTTTTTAAATTCTTTTTTTTGCTTTTGACCGCCTTTTTTTCCTCTTTTTTCTTTGATTTTTTTTTTTGAAAATTTCTTCCAAAAAATGCCCCATATAAAGTTAGTTTAAAATAGTTTTACTTATAGAAGTTTGAACTTTTTTATCTAGATTTTCTGGATGTGTGAGTGTTGTAATTGACACAAAAAATATTTTCATTGATTTAGAGAGCTCACACGACAGTTAAGATTAACTACTTTTATTTCATTTTCATATATGTTTTCTATTGTTTTTCTGTTATTTTTCTTTTTATTTTTTCATGAAAATTTTATTTTGAACTTTTTGATGTTGATGTATATTCTGAAAATTGTTGTGTATATTGACACTATATGAAAATAACATTTTGTTTTTTTCTGAATTTATCATTTTTTTTATTTTTTTATTATTGGTGCGTACATCTATTAGAAAAAAGCTACCGAAATCGTGTATTTTTATCCTTCTCTTACAAACTACTTTTACTTCCACGTTATTTTAAGAAAAACTTTAAGCGCTACTACGTTTTATCAACCAAATTTGATGAAACAAAATAAATTAAAATGGACTTAAATAAAGTTCTTATTTCATTATTTAAATATTTTACAATGGAATATGAAAAATAATTTCATCTCGCATCTTAAATCAGAAAAAAAGGTATTAAATGAAAATATATACATTTAATTTAATTTTTATTACTTTTTTACTTTTTAAAATAATTCCAGCAATGAAACTTAGGATGACCATATTCAATCCCACTTAAATTTATTCCTCTCGTCCATTTAAGTACAGCCTATACTATTTTAAAAAAGGAATACTCATTACATGGATTTAACTTACACTTCTTTCAAATATATTTTTCTTGAAGAGTCGAAAATAATTTGTTATATGAAATATAAAACAAAATATTTTACTTTACACTCACTTTCCTCTAATCTAAAATATATCATACACATAATAATTCTATCTCATATTTATCACACACAGTATAAGATTTATATATAATAAAAAAGCACACGTCCTGCTGAAAAAAAAAATACCATAACCATTTTCTTAAATTCCCACCCAACTATACACTCTTTAAATTCAAATATGTTATGATATATCCGTATATATGACAAATGTCAATAAAGTTATCATACTATGCAACTTCTTTGCCCCCATTTTTTTGAACATGCTTGCATAGTATCCATTAAAATCCTTTTTTTTTTCCGCACCCAAATTATATACAGTCGGTTATGCCTCGCACGCCATCACTTTGAGAATGGAGATAGCATAATCTTCTCGTGATTATTATTATTAAATGAAGTTAAATTAAATTTATTTCAGTGAATAGCCTAATACTTGACGTCACTTCCTCTATGTTGTACTATAAAAAAAGTTAACTATCAGTAATAAAAACTAAAAAGTTACTCTCGGTTCCTTTTTATTAAGGTTTTTGTATATAGATAAAAAATAATAATTTTCATAAGTTTATTAGTCTTTGTCATTTTCATTGGCCGTGATTAAAAATCATTCATAATGATTTGTCTTCTCTTTATACTAAATTGTCCATTTCTTTTTTATTCACTAAAAAGTGAAGATATAATTAATACAATCTTGAACTTTACAAATCACATAAATAAGAAAAAAAATTAAAAAAAATAGACATTTATAAAGGAACATAAAAACTATAATTAATGTTATTTATTGTTATAGTACAACCAAGAAAGTTAGTTCATTCTCTAAAAGGTCTTGTTAATCTATATTCTTAGGATATTTGATAAGAAACTAAAAGGAAAGGAGAGCATTTTCATTAGAACAATTCAAACACAGGTTAAAATAAACACAACAACATGACAAGATAAATTGCTTAAAAATAGATATTGTTCTCAAATAAACATCGATACTTATTATAAAAAATGAAAATTAAAACTTATTTTATTACTTTTAGGTTAAAAAAGATATATTATTTTAAAGTTGAAAATATTATTATAATCAGCATGCATTAAAAATGAAAATTAAAGAAAACCAATTTAAATTAATATTTTAAGATTTTTAAGTTTAACAAAATTTTAAATCTAAAAAATAATTTTTTTGTTTCAATTAAAATATAATGATTTCTTAAAGATTTAAAATAAAAAATTCAAACTATATTTGTATGCATTTAATTTTATAGCCAACTTTATTTATTTCTAATTAAATCTTAATCATGAAATAAATTTAAAATATTTGTAAATGCTACAAAAGTAACGGTTATATATGAAACTAGTTAATTAAAATAACCTTTATAAAATTATTTGTTAACATAAGAGAAAATGACTCCTGTAGTGTCATGTTAGTGGAAAAAGTTTTGTACTAACATTTAATCGCAACTTTTTATATATGATAAGTGTGTTAATTTTATCTATTAATATTTCAAAAGTCATGTGAATGAAGGATTGTGATTGAATCACAATATAAAACTATTTTACGTTTTAAATAAGCAGAAATTAAACTCTTAAAATAATTATAAAAACTTGGGTGATTCATAAGAATTCACTATTGGAACAAACTTGTAAAAAAGTTATGTTGTTTATAATTGATGTAACTTGATGCAAATCTATTTAAAGTGGATTAAGAATATTGAAAATTTTTTTCTAAGCAACTAATATTAAAGGTGCTATCAAGAATTATACATGAATATAATTTGAAATCAAAGGTAAATGTAAACTTGCGGTTCCCAGCCAAATAATTTGACCATGTAATCAATTCCTAAGGTAATCCATTAACATCCTCATTTTTAAACTGCTCTCTTTACATTAATTACAAAGGATAAAAAGAAGGTTATTAAATATATACTCTAATTAAGTTAGGGTATTTTGAAAATACTAGATAATAATTTTAATTGTTATGTATTACCTAATTAACAATCGTTATGTACAATATGTTTATTAATTTTTATGATAATAATTTTAATTTTTAAATATTATATCGTCAATATAATTTTTTACACTTGTAGTATATGAAAAGTATATTTATAAAAGTTACTATTTAATGTCTAGTGTTTTTCTTCACCTTTTAAGTATGGAAAATAATTGTATAATCACCTTGAATTCTAGCCCTTATGTAAGTTATTATAATAAAGTTAATTTTTTTTTTTAAAGAGCAAGATTTTATTCAACAGTTGAAGTATAAGATATACAAGTACACAACCAAATCGTAAGATATGATATGATTGGTTTGCCAAAAAATACAAATATATATATATATATATATATATATATATATATATATATATATATATATATATATATAAAACACTGACATTCGAATAACAATATTGGTGCCCCCTAACCATACATTATCCTGATCATACTCTAAGGATCCCAACCCATAACCTACCTAAATACACTATATTAATATTTTAATACAATATTTTGGATGTATTTGTCACTCTTAAAAGGAAAAAACAAGTTTTTTATATAATAAGCTCTAACCCAACTCTAAAACCTTTGAAGGGCAACATATCAAATCATTGAAACTCTACATTGAGTTCCTCCTCTAAATATTAATTTGTTCCTAGTAAGCTATATAGACCATATTACAACTAACCAAATCATAGTCCACACCTCCTTTCCTCCTTCCTAGTTACATCTCCAATGTGTTGCCATAAGTAACAATGAGTACAATCTGCAAGCATTACCTTAAGCTTTCGAAGCCACTAGTAATAATTTTGTCATACTTGATGTCCACGATTTATAAGTGAATAGCAAGTAAGTCACAAACTTTGAGTTTGCATTACACAATGTGAAAATGTTATCATCCAACAATATGATGTTCCTTTTTTATGAGTTCTACTTTTATTGAAATTCGATTTAGAGCATCTTTCCATGCAAAAGTAATTACTTTAGGTGGGACTTTTGTACTCCAAATTTTTTGAAAGAATTTTAATTTTGGAGAGTGAGCACTACCATGTATCACATTATATGTTTCATTCAAATAATACTCATTATTATGCTTTGCACTTCCTACCCATTTCCATCCATTCTTAGCAACAATTTCCCCTTATAAAGCAATTGTGGAGTTCCTCCAACCATCCATCTTCCCACTCAAGCATCACTCTACCATTTCAAGTCTTACTTTCAACTCCCATGAGTTCTCTCTCCAACTTTTGATATTGTAGCTTCATTTTGTGATGAAAGTGCATATAGCTAGGGGAATGCATCTTTGAAGCATTCATCCCCCCTCTATTTGTTTCCTAAAAATTTGAAGTATGACTCATGATTAATTGACACATTGAATTTACTTATAAACACATTCATTACCTTCCACCCTAATCACCTTTACTAAATCTTTCCACCATTGTCAACCCCTTCGACAGTATCACTATATTTGAATCTGCGTATATCCCCGTATTTAGTTTCATGTACATTGATCCACAATGTTTCTTTTCCATTTATAATTTTCTACCTTTATATTTTGTATTAATTTGTTAAAATCAACAATATATTTAATATCTAGTTTGTCCTACTAGAGATATTGATTCCCATTTGATCTAGGCCAACTTTAATTCTCATGGTTACCATAAACTTTCTTTAGAATCCTCTAACAAAAAGAAAAAATAAAGACATAAATAAAATGATAGACTTTATTAGGCAAAATACACACAAAGTAATTTTTTATCTCTGTAAACTCTTTTTTTTCCCCTCATTTTCTTTGGTCTCCACACTCTCACATTTTGCTTAACATTCTACCTCCTCACTCCCACCCGACCAATGTTACACTTGACCAAGTTTATTTTTAATCTAGGAATAAGGTTGAAACATCAAAACAAACTTTTTAAATTCACCACATTATTTATGTTTGATTTTAAAGGGATCATTGTATATTACAATGTTACGCTGTATTAGGATGAAAATTCTCTTTTTCTAAATTATATCTGGTTTAATGTTTCTACTAATTAAAAAATATTATATTATTTAATAAACTACATAAAAGATAAAAATATTTATAACAAAAAAATTATTAATTGACATGACGTTTTCTTATTTGTGAGATAGATAAAAAATGAGATACATTTGAAAATAAAAAAATTTCATTGTGTACTGTGGCTTGTCATTCTTAAAAGTTTTGGATAATTTTTTTATTTTCTTTAAAATATGAATGTTCCATTAATTTTTCTTTCCACCTGGTTACCATATCTCACTAACATACAGATAGATAACTTACACAAACCTAAAATTTCATTCCTATAAAATCTGCACTGCCTATTAATAGTTTAATAGCTTAAAAATGAAATGAATAAACAAAATAATATCTTTCCCTACGGCGAGTCACTAACAAGGTTAAATTTATATATTTAAATAACATCTAGAGCTCAAATATTACCGATTTTTCCTACCATATTAATTTTGATGGTTTGTTTGATTGGCTGGATGTGGATCACATTGGAAAATCGTAGTGGCCTTAAGGCTACTATCTAGAGTGGTGGAAGTGGAACCGTGATTTCAAACATATAATTAATTTTTAACCTATTCGATGTCCACCCTAAAATTGAAAAAAAAAGGAATGGAATTGGGGTTATATAGTGAGGGGAGCTTTTAGGGTTACTATATGGTCTCATAATTTAACATTTATTTGTAAAGTGCCACAATAAAGGAATCTGTTTACGTGTGTTTATGATGACATTCATTGAATTTGTATGGCCTACACTTTTCCTTGTTTTATTTTCTTGGGATGTCATGTAAAAGTCTGTTACTTGTTAGTAAAAAGTGTCAACACCAACCCCCAATCTCATCTTTAGCTTGTATTAATGAATAGTGATAACCAACTTGACTGCCAATTTCTACATTTTAGCACTGTATTAATGAAGGGTGATAACAAACATATTTTATAATTTATTTCTTTTTTGTTTTTCATTCAGTCCTTCATTACTCCTTTTTTTTTTTTAGTTAATAGTAATATAAACAGTTTTTTTTTTAAAGATAAATATTAGTAGTTAGTTTGTTAATAAAAAGATTTGAATATGATTTCTTCTCTCTTTTTTTCCTTTAATTTTCACTAGATTAATCTTATTATAATTCTAGTAATATAAAAATTTAATTTATATTATTATCTAATCACAAATTATCACATATATTGTGTTTAATATTTTTACAAAAGATACTTTAAAAGATGTATCATCAATAATTTTTATTGATTGATACTGAAAAAAAAAATACAACAGCAATATATAAAATTATACTCTTTCTTTTATATTTGTAAGAAAAATTATAAGTAAAAATATACAAGTATATTTTTTTCAATTTTTTTATTTAAACTCTCGTGAAATTGATTATGATTACAAATAAATTTAATATAAGTAATTTATGTTTAAATATTTTATCTTAAACTTAATTTTGAATCATTAAAAAATGCAAAAGCAACATTTTATTTCTTTTATTGTGTAGTTATAAATTAGAATCACAATCAAATATGATGACCGGAAAACTACCACAAATAAATGACCTTAATCCAAAGGTCCATCATACTTATATAAACATTCACTTAAATGAGATTTTGAGACTCACAGTCATGTCAAGATGTAAATTAAAAAAAATTATGGTGAGATTTTGCATTTAAAATTAGTTCTGACTGAATTTTAAAAAATTAGTGCATATTAATTTAAATTGATTATATTGATTTAATTTTACGATTTAAAAATTACATTATTAAATATTAAAAATACATTAAAATTTTTTATTTTTAAAATTATATAAAAGTATCAACAATTAAAGTTAAAATACAAACAACTAATCTATTTAAATATTAAATATTAACTGATGTCTAATTGTATAAAATAAAATTAAATAAAATAATTTTACTTAAATATTAATTCATCAACTAATACATATTAATTAAAAAGTTTAACTAATTAAATTTTAGTCACCATCATAGAAATTTAAAAAGTAATAAACAATTTACCATTGATTTTGAGTTTGATTTTTTTTAGTTTAATTTAATTTGGCTTGATTTTAACACTATTTACGCGTATTATGAAAAATTGACAATGATTTTGAGTTATGAAAACATCCCCAACTTGACTTGTGATAAATAACATATAACCGACTTGCTAATGAAATTATAGAGCATCATCATAAGGTTACCAATAAACATCGAAACTCAAGCAACATAGTCACTATTTATAGAAAACATTAAAGGCCGATTAATTTGTTTTTATTTTTTAATTTTTAAAAAAAGTTTTTAAAAATAATTTTAAGATACTGTCAAAGAAAATATAATATATTCTATTTTAAATTTTTAAAACAAAAATAAAAAACAAAATTATTTTTAACCATTTTTGTTTTTTAATTTTTAAAAACTAAAAATTCAAAATTATTTTTAAAATTCACTTTTAAAAAATACTATCTAAATCATTTATTAATTTTTAAATAGCAAAATATCGAAAACAGTGGGACGGTTGGGAGACAAACAATAAATCTTTATCATGAAAATTCCTCTAAACCTTTTGTTAGATGATTTACAGCCAGGGTATGCATATTTACAAGCCAATTATATTTTGTGGGAGCCAACATCTTATCCGTACCTTTGAAATATCTATCAAGTTTGCCATTTTAAGATATTAGCAGAGCATTAAATATCACACAATAAATGATGGATCACACAAAATAAATAATGGACCATTTCTTCCATGTTTTTCGAAACCGCCCACAATATTTCGGAGGGTTCTCCTTTGACATCATCCATCAAAATGAAGAATAAAAAAGTAATATATATAAAAATTTCTTTCTATAACTTGGCTGAGGTATAGTATAATAGGACTCACACTAGATTATTAATATTTCGGATTACTTTAAACCAAAAATAGAGATTCCAAATTGTACAAGCATCAGTTTACATGGCACCTCCATTTCTGAAAAAAAGAAGTTATTGTATGGTCTGGGATATCACATCTATGATCTTAATTTTGATTTATTTTTACGTAACGTGTAGTCCAATTTTATTAGATTTTTCATGTAAATTGAATACGTGTTACGTAGAGATTGGTCATATAGCACCCAGTTGTTTTGTATGATGCAATAATTTCTCCCATTTCTAACATTACTTTGCTTCTTCGGTTCTCATTTCATTAGGGTAGTGAGTAAGGTTACAGAAGATAAATGGATAAGAATTTCTATCATATAATCTGTTACATATAATCCTCTTGGAGATGGAGCTGAAATTTAGCATCTCAAGGGAAAACTTTGCTTACCTTAATGTGACTGTTAGCCTGTGCATGATTTACATCTGGTGTTTTTCGCACTAGGAGGTCAAGTTAGTGACCTTACTAGAAAAGGGTGCCCACAAGCTATATCCTATCACTCTCTGACTCTGATTTTCTTTCCTTACTTTAAAGTAAACAGGTAACCAGTTAATGTAGTTACATTGGTGCCCATTTATGATGAGAAAATTATGAACTTTGGTGGTTCCTAGATTCTAGAAATCTACTGCATCAACAGGAAGTGAGGTTGCCCTCTGAAGTGAGTGTGGAAGAAAAGCTCCAGTAAAGAAATCCTTAGCTGTCATCCTTTGCTCAGGATTGCTATACCCATTAATCTCATCAACATTTTGAACTATTTGATCAGCCAAATTGTTGTAATTCTCTGTTTCAACAGGAAAATGCTTTCCAGAAACAATAGTTCTCAATAGTGGTTTAGAATTTTTTATCTTCAACTTGGATGTAGGTGATAGCCTCAGAATTCCATCTTTCCCATACTCTAATTTTTCAGTGTCAGTAAATGTGCTGGTAAACTTTGGTTTGCCCCCTAGTTGGTGGTCTCTAAGCTCCCTTAACTGCATTTGGTACTTTGCTTTGAGCCATCTTAGTTCTTGCCTAATTTCATTTTCATAGTCCAAGAGAACTGGTGCGCGTTTAGAAGGAGGCTTTCTGGTATTGAGATCACATTCTTCATCCATATTAACAGTTTTTCCTTCCTCCTTGATGTCTGATGGGTTCGATGCTTCGTGAGTTTGGTCACAGTGTATGTCTTTTAGCACTTCATGGCATAACTCTGGTTCATCTCTCTGAGCCCAGATATCTGTATATTGAATGCCATTGGATTGGCTTGATGCATCCGGTGCACCTTCAGTGGCACTATTTCCAGACCCTTCCACTTGGTATGTTATCTCTTCAAATCGGCCATGAACTGCAGCACATCCATTTTTAGAACAATGAAGAAATTGAAGGTTCTTGCCACATGGAGTATTTGATGATACATAATCAAACAAGGAACCGTTTGCAGCGCAATTGACGCAGACACTTGCACTTGAACATTCTGAACCTTCCTCTATTCTGGATCCTGTTTTCCACTCTGGAACCAATGTTGCAATTTCATTGTCAATCATATTTGCTAAATTTGTTACATCTTGGTCAGTTATGTCAAGCTCAGCTACCATTTCGTTTGCAACGCTCAATGCAGTATCAGTCTCGATGTCAAATGGGAAGTAGATGTTTCGAACTCGACCTGTTTAGAGGGATGCATTGTTAATTTGTTTTCTTTGCTTATGTAGCAAGTATCAGACAAACAAACAACAGGATATGGAATGATCAATAACCAAAAAAGTTGAAGAAAATAATAAAGTGAAACGCTAACCTTCCTTATCTGCTATTCTGAGTCTCAAAAAGATGCCATCATCTTCTCTTCTCCTACCTTTGATTGTGGTGTCAACTTCAGCCAAATTCTCATCGGCTTCACAATCAAAGAGACTGATTTCACTCGTTTCAAAATCGTTTTGATGATAATCCAATTCAGATACAGGTCCATAACCACCAAGATTATCATTGTACCCACTCATTAAGGAGTTGTTAATGCCATAAGTGCCATTCAAAGGTTGTCTAATTAATGGGGTTACTTCATAGCAATCTCTTTGATACTGAACTATTTTTGAGTCAAATCCATAATCATCAATTTGGAGAAAAGGGTCCTCCAAGAGTTCCTTAGCTGAAAGTCTGAGGGACACTGTTACTAAGCATTTCTCTACAAACTGCCTAACCTCGGGATTGACTACTTTGTAAAGAGCTTCTGGCTTCTTACCCTGCAAAATATGCATGCAAATAAGTGGAGCAAGAAAAACAAAAGAGGAACGTGAATCAGAGTATATTAAATCAAACAGCAAAATAACTTTTGGTACTTACAGTTACAACTTTCTTGTAAATTTGAGCAGGATGGCTGCATTCACTGTACGGATACTCAAAAGTGACCATCTCTAAGATGCACATTCCAAAAGAGTATATGTCAACCAACTCATTGTAATCCTCTTCATACACTTCTGGAGCCATAAACTCAGGTGTGCCTGGAGTAAAACAAAGAAGAAAAATAAGTAAATGGAGAGTCTTAAACTGGTAAAGTAGAGAACTAATAATAAGAGAAAAGTAACAGTTTCATATTCATCTTTTGGAATATAATCAAAGGCTTTCATGCTACTGTTCTACACACCAACACAACGAGCAGCATTAGATTTGCGGAGAATTGCAGCAAGGCCGAGATCACCAATTTTGACTTCCCCTTGGTTGCCATTGATGAAAATGTTATCACACTTGAGATCTCTATGGATCACAGGAGGAACACGGCTGTGCAGATAGAGAAGCCCTTCCAAAATCTGCCTGCACCAATGCTTAACAGCTCTGATATTAACCCGTTTGTGTTTAAGTCTGTACCTGCTCACCACAAAGAATACAATAAGCATACTCATGTGATAAGCCAAAAACAAGAAGCAGCAGCTACAATTACCAGAATAAAGTATTGAATCGAATATATACATGCATACTTATACATTCACGCGCTAATAAAAAAATAGGGACAAAGGCGAGGGCTTACTGTCTTAGAGTCCCAGAGGTAAACATCTCAGTGACAAAGTTAATGTGTCTGTTGGCAGTATCAACCCAGGATGTATAGAACTTCATGATGTTCTTGTGTTTCAGTGTCTTGAGAAGATGAATTTCACTGTATAATCTCTCAAGATCTTCTGGACTCTGCAAAAAGTCATGAAGCTTTACTTGATTCCATGCTACTTCTATCCCTTCATACTCATCAAATGCTCTATAGCTGCAACATATGAACAAGGTCTCATTATAAGAAAAAAAGGTAAAAAAAAACTCATTTTGTTGAAACCCCATTAACTGTTTTACTTAAACAACAAAAAGGAGAACATCTCAAATCAGTTAGAAATTTGGTTTGGAAATTCTAAGGTGGGTATGCTGAAAACAAAGAGATTAGGGATGTTATGCATACACTGTCTTGGAAGCTCCTTTGCCAAGAATTTCATCATACTGCCAAACATGAAATTAAATCCCGGAATCAGAACAAATTAAGAAGTTTGGAACACAAAGAACTAATAAAAATTGATGAGTAAAAAGAGAAGGTATATACTCTTCCATATCTTCCCGTGGGATCAACTTCCACAAACTCACGGCACTCTCCCTCAACACATGCAGCACCATTCATGCTTTGTTTCTTATTATCTGTTCTCACCTTTGCTTTTATTTATAATAAAGGCTTTAACTTCCTCTTCTCCAAGAGAGATAAATAAGACGAGAAAAGAAAAAAGAAAAAAAGTGAGTAGTTTTGTCAATGCATATACAAGGAAGCGATACAAGGAATATAGGAAACTACTGATAACTGATGATTTGGTTTTCTGTGGATGTAGAGAGAGAGAAAGAGGCTAGGAAGGTCAATCAAAAGGACAAAGTTATTGCCAAGTGCCAACTAACCTATACAGCAAGGCAAATGTTTCACAAGGTAGGAGAGTGATACCTCAGTCATACCTCTAATCTACATCCACGCTTCTCTGACAATAACTCACAAACACACACTCTCTCTCCTACCCTTCCCTTTTTACATCTCATCACGAGCTGTAAAACCATTATCACTCTCTAAATGCAACAGCTTGCACTGCATGGACCAACCAATGTTTTAAGCTTTCTTATTAAACAAGCATTTTATGTGGTGCTTAAGCACGGGAGAATCTCTTTGTTATTGTTACTATTTTTAGCGAATTTGACTAACTTGTTTTGATTTGGTCATGCACTCATTGATGCTTTCTGTTTTTAGTTCTCCACAGTGGAGAACAGGTAGACTATAAAATTGAGTTAGGACTTGCAAAGAGGGGTTTTGGTCAAGTGATTAAACTGGTCCACAAAATAAGAATATGCAGAGATATACTCTCTCTCATTCGAATCTTGTCATAAAATAATTCCTAAAAATAGAGTGATTTGGTATAAGTCTCCGCAAAATTATCATATAAAGAATATTTTTATTTTCTTCTTTCTATATTAAAAATTTTCTTCGTCAAAAAAAGAAGTAAAAACTCTTGGTTAAATAAAAAAAGAAGAAAGAAAAAAGTTGAGAGTAGAGCAGCGGTGAGAAAGAGATTATAGATAATTGGTTCAGAAATGAGGTGGATGAGTGGGTGGTCCCTTGTTACCTGTGCCTTTAATTCTAGCAAGGCATACGCTTCAAGTTGACTCTGCATGTGGATTTTTGGTAGGGAATTGCTTTAGAACCTCAAATTTTATTTTTGGTTTTTAGTGTAATTTAAATTTTAGTTGTCAAATTTAATCTGGATTCTAAATTCTTTTCTAATCTTTCTTTTGACCCAAATTGGAGTGGAGATTTGATTAATAGATAGCGAATGTCAAAACGGTTAAACTTTACCATTCAATTTTGTAACATTGTTTTTTTTTATTCATAAATTTTAATGGTTAGTTTTGTTTGTCAGTGAAGGCATAGGAAGAATTTTAATTTACAATCTCTTTCTTTTTCTTTTTTTTTCTTCTAACTTTTAAGTATTAGGTTAATTTATAACTATTTTTTTATAAGTCTAACAGGTTTCATTAAGAAATTTCAAAGAATATACCACTGTTATGATAAAAAAACCGCGCATGCATATATTTGTGAATAAAATTTGTAAAATTACTCACATAAATAGAGCTAGGTATTCATCACTTATGAATACTAATTTATTTGACCTATTTTTTAATGGATACAAGTATCTTATTTGTAGATGTCTGCTATCCGCTAAACTAAAATATTATATATTTATATATATAAAAAAGTTTAAAAATATAATATATTTAAAAAATAAATCAAATTAAAATATTAATTATCAAATTTTATTGATATAATATTATTCTCTTATGAAAACTTCATAATAAAATTATTTATTATAAAATATCGATAATAGAAAGTAAAAATTTTATTTGTATTAAATGTTTATTTTATAATATAGTATATTATTTTGCTTTTATATCTAATTAATCTTGTAAAAAATTATATTGTTTTATTTTAGATTTTCTAACAAATAAATAATTTATTTGATAAAAATTTTCATAAAAATATATTTTTCTAAAAAAATATTATTTTTTAAATATGCATGAGTATTCAGGAATACTTGCAACTTGCAAATATTTCTATAACAGATACTCAATAATTTTCTTAGTAAGTAACGATAGATGAGTTCTTGTGATTAGTCGAATAGCGAATAATTATTACCTGTGTTCATCTTTTTATCACTTCTAACCAGTAAAATATAGAACATTAACGCTTTGAATAATATATTTAAAATTACGTGAAGAGAGAAAATATTAAAAAATCAATATTTAATATATAACATAATTAATAAATTTTATTTGTATTCTTTTCCAAGATTTTTTTAAGAGTGGTTTATTTCTATTTTCCAAAACAAAATTTAATAATTACTAATTTTTATCTATAAAAAAAATAAACACAACATCAAGAATTTACAATATTCGTAGTCTGAATCAAACCGAGTTATATCCATTCATATAATTATTGTTTGTAAGATAAGCGCTCTGATGAAGTGTATCCATTCATTTCGTTAGACCTAACCCTACTGTTGTTAAGCTTGATTCAAGATAGCAATAAAAAAAATGATCTAAAAACTTAAAGTGCCATCTAGGAAGGCTATGCACATGGCTGGTGGCTAGTGCTCCAAACAGGTTTTAGTGCCTATTAAATATCATGTAGAGGGCAGTGCCAGATAAAGCAAAAGGATGGTGGCTTAAGACATGTACGAAGAGTTAGGTGCATTAAAAATAAGATAACAACTCCATGCCCATAGAAAAAAAAATTAAATTACAATGTCATTTGATTAAGACCTTTACCTTTATGTAGGATAAAGTTATCAGTTTAATTAGTATATATTTTTAATTTAAATATTTTTATACATACATTTAATCATAATTTATACTCTTTCAATTTTAAAAATTATATAAATAAAAAGTAAATTTTGCTTGAATTAAAGTGTAAATGTTTTTTACTATGACTATTAAACTCCTGTGTACGTTTTAAATAACTTTTTATTATTTATTTTTTAACAAGTATCTTATGGACATTACTTGATAACAAGACCTTACTTGAAAAATGGGGTAAAAATATAAAATGTTAAAAAACTAGTTTTTAACATGATTTTCATATAAATATAATTATAGCAACATTGTATGCTATAATTACATTTTACTCAATATAAACATCTATTATTTTAATAATTTTGTTACACTTACACTCTCTCCTTGATTAATAGTGTTAATTTTGTTAAATTTTTATGTAACGTGTTTAACACATAACTTTAAATAGTAAAAACAAATAAAATAATAAAATAAATATATTATACATGCATCTCGCTCTATTTAACCTATTATGTTATTAAATCTACTATACATGCATATATTTTCTATTAAAATTTTTATGTACATTCATCTCTTACTAAATATAACACTTATATCTTCTTCTTGAATACTCCATTAATGACTTTCTTCTGGTAAGTACTTATTCGGAAAAGCCTTTTGTTAGAAATAAACATGTTGCATCAGAAAAGGATATTGTGTGTATAGTTTGTAAAACATAGGGTGTATGTGTAGTAACTTTAATAGTAGAGAGAATGTTTGGGTATTAGGTTTAAATTTTAATAGTAGAAGATGTATATGCCTAATATGTTTAAGAGTTTAATACTTATGGAAAATAGTTTTAGATTGATATTTAATCACAATCTTTCATTTATATGATTTTTAAAATATTGATTGGTAAAGTCAACAAACTTATCATATATGAAAAGTTGTTATTGAATGTCTGTGTAAAACTTTTTACATTGATAGTGCATGAGTATTTTTTCTATGTTTAATAACAAATTTGGTGCATGTAGAATACCATTGTTTATTATATTACTTATTTCACTATTTAAATCATGTGTCAAGCACATGAGAGGGGGTATAAGTGTAAAGATTATTAAAACAAGAAATCTATGTTGGATAAAAAAGGATAAGGTAGGTATATGATGCAAAAAAACTTTTGCACACTCCCCTTGATCTTTCTCCTTGAGGTTTCAAGCACCATGAAATGGATGATGGAGGGAAAATAAAATGGAGGTGGGGCGCCATTCTCAAAGAGAGATAAGCCAAAGTGTTTAGGTTTGCCACAAGGGAAGGAACTCTTGATAAAAACCAACTAGGAAGAGATTCCTCAAGAGAAAGGATCATCAAGACCTTTTACTAAGAATGTGCTCACAAAGAGACTATTTTCGTTCAACTTCAAAGGTGAAATTTACAATGAAGAGGAATGAGTATATATAGCCCCAAGGGAGAGCTTGGACACAATTTTGTAGGCAATGTGGGATTTAAGTGAGACACCTAAGTTCACCCCATGGGTGCAATTAGCATCTCCTAAATTAAATGGGCTAGCCCAAAATCATGTCTTGACTTATGCACCCATTCTAAGCTTATTCCTCCTTTTTAACTAAAGACACATATACCTTCTAAACTAAAAAGAATATAGTCGAATATACACGGCCTTAAAGAAATTAAAAAATGCTCCTATTTAGATAATTAAAATAAAATATTTACAAGCTAAAAATAAAGACTATGACTTCCAATCTTCAATGAGCTTTCATCCATGTCATGCCTTCCTTGAATCCTCCTAGTCATGATGCATGCTAGGTGGGATTGCATCATCTCCTCCCCTTGGAGAGGATTTGACCTCAAATCCTGAGTCATTTTTTCCTATTGTTCAAAGTCTGCAAGAAAATAAGAAAAGCAATAAGTATATGCAGACAAGTGATTTTAGGGGGAGTGAGAGATCTATAAGGAGGCCTTTTAGGAATGGGGTAGTGGATTTTGGCACTAAGTTGTGAAAAGATTTTAGTGTGCATGTGCCTCTTAAGTAGAATGGAGGACTCATCAAGTTGGACTTGAGGGTGTGGATCAAGGTGTTCAAAAGATACAAGCACATCCTCAAATTCAACTTGTTCCTTTGGTAAGGGTTGCCAAGAAAATTTTTCTATGTAGAAAACCTCCTTTGAAGGCAAAGGCGGATCTTCCTTAGACTCGGTCTTTCTACCAACAACCTTATTTTCATTTTTATCCCTCTCTCTCTTAAGTTTCATGATCCTTCTATCCTTCATAACCTTGATAGGGGTAAAAGGAAGTAAGGTAATCTTTTTCCCTTTATGAGAGAGAGTGATTTTATTAGTGAGGCCATTGTGCAAAGTTTCCTTATCATGTTGCCATGACCTTTCCAGCAACATATGACTAGCTTCCATAGAGACTACATCACATAACACTTTGTCGCGATACTTCCCTGTGGAGAAGTTAATCTCCACTAGCTCTCTTACTACTACACCATCTTCACAAGTGATAGCTTTTCTACTACCCTCGTGCTACAAAAATTACAACATGATCCACCATCCACAATTAGAGAACAAGTTTTGCCCAAAATTTTGCATCTTGTTTGAAAAACATTCTCTTTTTGTGTTTGGGTTTCCTTACAAGGTGAAGTTGTTTCACTTTGAAGAAATCATCACATGAATGAGTACCCTTTTCATTTGATATTCCCCTTGAAGTTCTTTTTCTTTTGGATAACTCTCTTCTGGGTTTAATTATAGAAGAGTTTGTCTTTTTCTTAGGATGCCTCTTAGGGTTTTCCTTCCTACTAGAAGAAGCATGAAGGTCATGAGTTATTCTAAGCTCTTCTAAGTCTCTATAACGTGTGTAAATGTTACCACAAGAGCTCTTATAGGCATCTCTCTTTCTAACTCCTTTTGTTCTTTTTCTCTCTTTTACAATTCTTTCTTCTCTTTTTCTCTCCTTTCTCTTCTCTCTTTTCTCTCTAACTCTTTTCTTTTGTTTTCTTCTTTTTCTCTTTCTTTCTATCTTTTCTCTTTTTCTCTTCTCTTTCTTTTTCTCTTGCTTCCCTTTCTCTCTTTTCATTTTCCCTACTTTCTTGTCTCTCTTTTTCTCTTTCTTATCTTTCTCTTTGGTCCCTCTCTTCTCTTTCTCTTTTCTCTTGCTCTTTTCTGTCCCTCTCTTCTCTTTGTCTCTCTTTTCTTTTCTTTCTTTTCTTTCTTGTCTCTCATTTTCTTTTTGTTCTTTCTCTCTTCTTTCCTCTCTATCTAGTTCCTTTTGTTCTCTTTTCCTCCTCTCTTTTTGTTTTCTCTCATTTTTCCAAAATTCCCTACGTTATTTTTCTACTATTTCCCAATCAATAGAGTATGGATATGTGGGCAAGGTTGGTTTATCACTCTTCTCATACTTTTCTTTTATTCTATTCTCACATTATTCTCCTTTATTTTCCCTAGTTTTATTACTACTCCTAACACTCCTGGATGTGTGTGAAAACATGTCAAAAGTGTAAGGCTTAGGGAACTAATATGCAAAACACTCCTTTATTTTTTGTTTTCTCCTAAAGTGTTAAGAGTCTTTGGAACTCTAACGCTTGCTAAAACGTTGAAAGCAAATAAAGAAATTTAAAGCAAAGCTAAATGATTCTAACGTGCTCCTAAGTATGAATAAGGGGTACCAATTCCTTATCCACACTAAAACGAGAAACTAAGGTTTATTACACACAAAAGAGGTGACCCTTATGAGCATCCAACACCTTTAATTAAAATATCCTTTAAAAATACACCTAAATTAAACAAAGAAAATTAAAAGTAGTTGAATGTAGCTTCTTTCTTCAAGTGTTCTTCACCAAGTGTATCACTCTAGTCTTGGCCTCCTTTTCAAGTCTCCTCTTCCTTGGTTTTAAATCAACATTTCCTAAGGATGCTACCCTTGTGGAAATTTCAACAATTTGGATACCTATCAAGAGAAAACAAGAGCCCAAGCAAGAGACAAAGGGAAGTAGAATTTGAAAGCAAAAAGCAATAAAAAGCACTTAATAAGAATAGGAACACATCCAAGTAGAAAGAATTTATTTGACAAACGCAAAGAAAGCCAATAAGGACAAGCAAGAAATAAAAGGTGTAGAAAGAAAGTTGTCACACAAACGAAATTCCTAGAAGACTCAACCAATTCAATGATTTGAACAATTGTAAAGCAAGGTGGCTAAATCATATGCAAATAAATTCAAGCAAATTTCAATAAAATTTAACACTCCTTTGAATTTTTTAATAATTTTGAGGTGCACTAAATTTATTTTTTTGTACTTTTTTTACTTGTTTTTAGCACTTTTTATGAACTCTTTTTTTTTTTACTTATTTTACTCTTTTGATTTCTTTTCTTCTTCTTTTTTTTTTTTTGAAACAATTTTGCTACACCTCTTAATACATTTTGTAGCAAATATAGTAAGGAGTTTAAGAATTATAAATGATTGAACAAGAATAATAAATTAGTCACAAAAATTTGATGTAAAAGTGCAAACCAAATAACACAAAGCAACTTAAAATGAGCTAGTAATTTTAGGTAATTATAACATGACACCAAGTGAGAGTTTTTTTGGGGTTAGGTAAGCTTGATTGCTCAAATTTTCAGCCCAAATATGTGCCCCAAAATGCTCAACCAGCCAGCACAAAGAAAATCACCACAATAAACTAGCACAAAAATAAGCTAATTACACAAAATGAAGAAATGGACTCTAAGAAAGAATTGAGCAATTTATTTTTTTTGAAAAATTTTTGAAACATGCTATGGTCTAAAGCATGTGGGACTCTAGGAATAGACACAAGAGCATATGTTCAATTCCAAGAGAGAAACACATTTTTTTATGGTAAAAATAAAAAGGCAAAACTATGTAGAATTAAGAGACAATAAAAGGGCTACAACACGACCAACTAAGACACAACTTGGAAGATTAAAAACTGAAACTAAATGACTCAAAATAACCAGAAATATATGCCCAAAACAGAGAACAAGGGGCTGGAAAAACAGAAAAATAGGTGTAGAAAAATAGAATTAAAAAGTCAAATACGAAGAACAACGTGCATCCAAAGATCAAGACCACAATGTGTGGCTTCCTTCACAAATTTGTGAATTCATTACAATGACCTTATTAGTATTTGCAAATGAACAAAAAAGAAATAAAAGGTTGGATAGAAAATTAAAGAAACAATCCTATGGGAAACATATAAAGATTCAATGGAAAAAGAAAAAGATAAATTGAATCTAGAAAGCAATAAAGACTAGAAAATAAATTGCATAAAATGAAAACTACTAAAAAATAAACTAACAAGACATAAAAGAAATTAAATGACAAGAATCAAAGGCTGTAAAAAAAATAAAGAAGACAGCAGGAACACTAAGAAGAAAAGCTAGAAAAAATTAAAGAAAATTAAGACTAGAAAAGAACCTCATGGAGTTGGCTCTGATACCCAAAGATGCAAAAAAACTTTTGCACTCTCCTTGATCTTTCTCCTTGAGGTTCCAAGCACCATGATGATGGAGGGGAAAGAAAATAGAGGTGGGGCGTCACTCTCAAAGAGAGATAAATGAGGCGTCACTCTCAACGAGAGATAAGCCAAAGTGTTTAGGTTTGCCACAAGGGAAAAAACCCTTGATAAAAACCAACTAGGAAGAGATTCCTCAAGAGAGAGGATCCTCAAGACCTTTTACTAAAGAATGTACTTACAAAGAGACTATGTTCATTCAACTTCAAAGGTGAAATTTATAATAAGGAGGAATGAGTATATATAGCCCAAAGGGAGAGCTTGGACACACTTTTCTAAGTGAGACACCTAAGTTCACCCTATGGGTGCAATTAGCATCTCCTAAATTGAATGGGCTAGCCCAAAATCATGTTTTGACTTATGCACTCATTCTAAGCTTACTCCTCCTTTTTAACTAAAGACACCTAAACCTTCTAAACTAAAAAGAATATGGCCGAATATACATGCCTTAAAGGAATTAAAAATATGTTCCTATTTAGCTAATTAAAATAAAATATTTACAAGCTAAAAATAAAGACTATGACTTCTAATCTTCAATGAGTTTTCATCCATACCATGCCTTTCTTGAATCCTCCTAATCATGATGCATGCTAGGTGGGGATTGCATTATTATATAATTACAACAAATCTCGGAAGGTGTTAATGTAGTTCAATTATATATATATATATATATATATATATATATATATATATATATATATATATAAAGCATGTATGCATTATTTCAATAATTGGCCAAGAGAAACGTCAGTAACAAACTTTCTACACACTCCTTTTGTATTATTATTTTTTTAATTTTTAAAATCTAATCAAATCCAACCTTAATTGAATTGATTATTATTTGCATTTACACTCTTTTATTTGATTTTTTTAATGTGATCAAAACCACGCTTAATAGAATTGATCATTAATCCAACCTTAATCGAATTGATTATTAATCCAACCTTGATCATTATTTATATTATTAGAATCTTCACCATCGTTATCTTCTTCTTCTCTTTCTTTCTTCTTCTTTTTTCTTTTTCTTCTTTGTTGCGTTTGTAATTTTTACTAGTTATCATAAAAACGTATAATTCAATTATATTTGTCTTTGTACACATAAATATTTATACTTGGATAGTTGGTTTATGTTATGGAGTGATCCAATAGGGTTTCTCCATCTTGTCACTAAATCCAAAACAAGCCATACAACCAAAAGAATAAAATCACGATTTATATGTCCAATTTCACTTCACATTTATTTTCCATTCCATATTAGACAAAATTGAATACTGTTGCCATCTCTTGCTAATCTTGGAAGTTATTATGCCTCCAAACTTTTTTTAATAAATATAAACTTTTTTTAAAAAATCAGCATTTATTTTAAAGTATATGCATTTTATTTTTTAGCCTAAAATATTTTTTAACAACGTCTGTCACTGGAGAATGTGAAGCCTGACTCTGGCTCATCTACTAAAGCCCAAATTTCTTTTGTCATGCTGCCGGATTCTTGTAATTTGAATTTCTTTTTGCTTTTCTCAGAAGCTGAACACTACTTGTAATTTTTACATTGTTTTCTATTTTATATTGTTTTTTCAAAAAGTTATAAGCATAATGAACCCTTTATTCAATAAAATACTTTATTATTTTATATTTTTAATTTTTGTTACAAAAATGACTTTTTTTTTTGTTTCTTAAGTTAAAAAAAAGTTAAAACTAATAATCAAAGTTTTTTTTGGCAATTTAAAACATTTCTGTCGACAGAAAAACATAAAAAAGACCAAAAATATATAATTCCATAGAATAAGTATACCGAAGGAGGCATATATTTTATTTATAGTATACGAGGTTATATTTTGCAGGAAGGGAGTATATCTTGAATTGTCAAGTGATCATTTACAGGCTCAAATTGAAACATGAAAAACCTGAGTCTCTGTGTTTAGTTTCACATTCGTTTATCTAGGGTTACATTGAAATATTAGTAATGGGATTTTAATAAAATATTCATACGCTTATTTTCATGTTGAGAAACTTATTTATAAATACAACGTTGATTGAGTTTAAACAATTTTGGCGTGAATGAAAAATATTATACAGAATTTTAGTGCTAATTTTCTTTTGAAATAAAAATAATCTAAACATAGATCACACTTCAAAATTAATTTTAACTTAAATTAATTTTACCAATGTTTATCCAAATACATGACCTAAACCCATGTGAATAGAAAAAATAAAAACTCTCGTTCCAAAAGACCCGTTCATATAAAAAAAAAGTCCATAGGCTCCTGTGAAATAGGTCAGGACATGAACCTTAAATTTATATAAAAATTTAATATTTTTTTCTAATCGACCAAATTAAGAATAAGAGTAAATATCATTTTCATTCTTATTGAAAGTTATAAGTATTAACTTCAGGTTCTAAAAGAAGTTTTCAAATAAATTAGAATCTGATGGGTTTGGTTTTGTTTTTTAGTTCTTAAAAAGAGTTTTCAAAAATTATTTTTTGGAAGAAGAGAAAAAAAAATTATTTGATAAATGTTATTTGAAAACTGTTTTGAAGATGTGAAAATGAAAAAATTTGTTTGTATTTGCGAAAAATGTCATTAATAAAAAATAAAAACAAGACATTCTCTTAGTATTTTGAGTTTTCAAAACAAAAATAGAAAACTGAAAAATAAAACTAATTACAACTATTCCTTTTTCTTAGTTTTTAAAAACTAAAAATTCAGAATTATTTTCAAAAACTGTTTTACGAAAACCCTAACCAAACGAGTTTTTTAGTTTTTAAATATTAAAATACTAAAAAAAATTTTATAAAATTATTGCGAAATAAACACTTAGTTTTTTATACTTTTACCTTACATAAATTTATTCCAAAAGCACAATTTAAACCATTTTCTAAAATGTTTGAAAGTGCTATCTAAGACATTTTAGAAACTAATATGCACAAAATATAAATATTAAGAATTACCGTGTTTAAAAATTTATTTGAGACTTAACTTTCAAAAACTAAAATAAAATTTCACTTTTGAGAATAACAAGGGCAAACCCACTTAAGGTAGAAAAAACCTAGTAAGGTATTAAAAAAAAATTAGTGATTCTATTTGTTAGGCAACAACGCAAATATAGAAAACTAATGTAAGAAAACCTAATGCATAGACACATGATTGTGGATAAACGGTGGTGACCGACCATATAATGTTTGGAATGACGTCATGCCTATGGTAGAGTGGTGAGAAGTGTTGAACTAGAGTTCCGCTAGATGAAGAAACTTGAACCAGTGGCGTGGGTGCTCGCTGCAAAAACACCACAAATATGTCTCAAGACTTCGATTCACAACTTTAGTATGCCCATCAGTCTCCAGGTGGTAAGAGGTGTTTTATCGTAATTTAGTTCCTTGTACTTTAAATTATTTCTTCCAAAACGAACTTAGGAATAATGGATCTTTGTTCGATGTGATTGTTTTAGGGAAGTTATGAAGGCAGCATATTTCAACAAAGAATCAGTGTGCTAGATCTCTGGAGCTGAGATGCATGTGGGCAAAGCAATGAAGTGGACAAATTTGCTTAGACGGTCGCAAATAACCAGGCCACTGTGTGACCGAACGAAGTGGGAAGGTGCGTGATGAAATCTACTGTAAGATCATCCCAAACTTGTTTTGGAATGGGTAAGGGTTGTAATAGGCCTTTCTTTTTTGTGGACATGTTTTTATTTTGCTGACACACCGTGCAACACGTAACAAAGTGTTTTATGTCTCTATATAATCCAAGCCACCAAAATGAAGCTGCAAGTAAGCCTGTCGTAGCCTTAACACTAGAATGCCCTGCTGTTGGAGATGCATGGTACTCCTCCAACAAAGAAGAACGAACCCTTTGCAAATCCGAAATGAAGATGCGACCTCCCACCATAAAAATACCCTCCTACAGATAAGTATTGTCTGTATTGGGGTTGTCAATGTATTTTATTATCACCTTAAGGCCCTCATTTGTTTTGTAATGTTTCCTCAAAACATTCAACAATTGTGGGATTGGAGATGAATGTATGGCCAACAAGATTCTCTCTAGTGCAAACTGTCTTGGCAAGGAATTAACCACTATATTCTGTTTACCAAGTTTGTAAACAATTTCAAAATCATACCCTTGCAGTTTGTAGGTTTATTTTTGTTGTTTTGGTGTTTGTATGGTTTGAGAAAAAAAATTTTTTAGACTCTGTTGGTCAGTAAAAATTTTGAAGTTTCTTCCCACAAGGTACTGACACCATTTCTTGACTATTTCTATGACAGTGAGGAGTTCATGAACATGAGCGGAAGCTACTTGCATTTTGGAGCTCATTTTCTTGCTGAAGAATGCTAGAGGATGCCCCTCCTGACTCAACACTGCTCCAATTGCTGTTGAAGATGCATAAGTTTCTACATAGAATACTTTGGAAAAATTTGGGAAAGCAATCATTGAGGCTTCTATTATTTTGTTTTTTATTGTTGTAAAGGCATGTGTAGCCCCTTTATTCCATGTAATTTGCTTAGATTTCAATATATCGATAAGGGGAGCAATGAGAGTGACATATTGTTTTATGAATCAACAATAAAATCCAATGAGCGCCAAAAAACCTCTGAGGGACATGAGTGAACGTGGCTTAGGACATTGAAGAATATTCTTAATTTTAGATCCATCTGGAGAAACTGAACCACTAGAGATAATATGGCCCAAAAAATGAATTGATGCAACAACAAAAACGCATTTAGACACTTTAGCAAAATAAGAGTTAGACTTAAGCAAATCTAAAATCAAGCGCAAGTGGTCTAAATGGAAAGAATGGGAATTGTTGTAGATTATGATAGGATGTCATAAAAAAAATACCAGAACAACGCAACGCAGATATGGTCTTAAGAGATCGTTCATAGCTACTTGAAATGTGGAGGGTGCGTTAGTAAGGCCGAAAGGCATGACTAGAAACTTGTAGTGCACATCACATGTTCTAAACATGATCTTATGAGTGTTCAAAGGGTTGAGCCTGATTTGGTGATACTCGGAGCGTAAATCTAGCTTAGAAAAAACCTTAGCAGATCCTAACTCATCAAGTAGTTCATCCATCGTATGAATTGGAAATTTATCTTTAATTGTGACTGCATTCAATGCCCTGCAGTCTACACAAAATCTCCAAGTACCATTTTTTTTTACTAGTAAAAATGGAGATGAATAGGGACTGTGGCTTGGGACAATGGTTCCTTCTTTCAACATTTCCTCAATGAGTTTAGTCATAGCTTCTTTTTGGGAATAGGGGTATCTGTAAGGTTTAACATTGATTGGTGTAGTATTGAGGAAGATGGGAATGTGGTGATCATGAGGCCTTAGTGGGGATAGTCCATGAGGTTTTTGGAAAACTAATTGGTAGGATAGAAGAAGATTTTGGAATGGGATAGGTAAGGAGGAAAAGGTGTGAGCTAGTTCAGGTGGGTTTGGAGAAGATTTAGGCAATTGGCTTAGGAAGAATAAAAAGGCAATGAAATGATTATGGATAGAATGGGTGAGTTGATGGAAAGAGGCTATTTGAGGGGTGCACGTGGTAAAACCAGTAAAGATTATGCCTTGGTTTTGGTAGGTGAAAGATAAAGATGGAACTCCAAAATCTACAAAAATAGGCCTCAAGTCAGCTAGCCATTCAAGACTTAAAACTAGGCTTGCACCCTCAATTGGTAATAAATAGGTAGGTATCATAAATTCATGGTTCTGGATTACAACAGGAACACTTGGTCTAAAACCCTAGCAAGCCAAACAAGCTCCATTGCCCGCCATCACTGAAAAATTAGGGGTAGGATCCACTTGGAGTTTCAAATGGTTGGCCACCCTAGGTTGAAGTATATTATGGGTACTGCCTATGTGTAGCAAAATCATTACTTCTAAGCCATATATGTATCCAATAAAACGAAAGGCTTTAGGGGAGTGATAACTAGAACATGCTTTAGTAAAAAGTTGAAAATGAATTAAATTAGAAAGAGGGTTTGGTTCGGGTTCCTGATAGTGTTTGTCATCCTGAATTTCATCATCCAAAAGTAACAAAAATTTTTCTGAGACACATTTGTGACCTGCCACAAATTTTTTGTTATAGTAGTAACATAATCCCTTTGCCCCATGCTTTTGCATATGGATTGAAGATATTCTTTTAATTGGTAAAGAGCTATTAGGTGTTATTGCCACAGGTGCAGTAGGTGATTGTGCTCTTGTTGGGTGTAGCGTGTTTGAAATGGGTTGGTGGAAAGGTTGTATTCTAACATCTCTCAACTTATCTTCCACTAGTTTAGCCATACCAATAACATGAGAAATGAAGTATAGGTGTAGCACAGCCAATTCTCTACGAATCTCTAGTATGAGACCTGAGATAAAACAGTTGAGAATGGACACATGAGTGAAACCAATTACTTTTTTAGATAATTTTTCAAAAGCAATTTGATAATCCAATACTGTTGATGTTTGGCATAACTTGAACAATTCTGTCTCATGGTTGGTAAACGCTGAAGGTCCAAAACGTTGCTCCAAAGCCCTTGTGAAGAAATACCAATTTGTTAGTTATTCAATGTGTTCCACCCACTTGTACCAACTAAGGGCATCACCCTTCATGTAGAGATTGGCCATAGAAACCCATTGGTCAAAAGCAACCTAGTGGAAACCAAAAAACTAGTCTACTTGGAACACCCAGTCTAGGGGTTCAAACCCATCAAACTGGTTGCGTTGGAGAATGGGTAGGCAGACATGGTTTGGGGTAGTTGGGGAGGGTAAAGGTGTTGGTGGATGGGGCGTGTTGAAAGGATTTGGTGCAAACGGATTGGGTGAGGCCACGGGATTGGTAAGTGTGTCAAGTGGGGTGGAGGGTCCGTTAGGTAGAATAAAGGTTTGTGGTGTGGAAATGGGCAAGGTAAGAGGGGGTGGTGTGGGAATAGGGGAGGGTTAATATGAAGTTGTACCTGGTTGTTCATCTAGTCTTGAAGGTTAGCAATGGCTGATTAGAGAGCCTTACTTGGAATCGATGGTCTGTTGTAAAATGATGTGTCTAGATTCTTGCAGTTGTTATTGATGCTTCAATTGCATTTGGAGAAACCCCAATTTTTCAATGATGGTTACTAGCACATAATCAATATCCTTCCTGTCAGTTTTGGAAGGCATGACTATCAATGAAAGCACCATTTGTTAGGCAACGATGCAAATATAGAAAACTAGCGTATGAAAACCTAATACAAACAACTAGGGCAATTTTTCTTACATTCATTCAAAGAAAAGGAGTCCTATAAAGAACTTACACTATGTTACCAGCAACTAACAACCATTTGGAAACAAAAATAAACAGCCAAAAAAAAGCAAGAAAAAAGCATGGCCTGGTAACTATAGTCTTTGAGCCACACAAAGGGGGTGTAGATAGCTTTTGGATCTATCACTATTTCTCAAATTTGTCAAATGGTAATTAACATGATGGAGCATGAAGTCCTTAAGCATCACATGAATGCCATAGTTATGAATATCACCAAGAAAATCTTATGCAAAGACTACGAGGAAAAACTTGAGCCTACTTCAGGTAAACAAAGATTGTTCTTATTTGGCTAATCACGGCTCAAGCAATATTGTTGATTCTTATTTGGTCTGATGCTTTTGTCGGTTAGATATTCACAATATAATATGCTCTCTGATTTTATGGGAGTCCAGTACATGGGAGATTAGCTAATAGCTGTAGTTTCGTTTGCTTCCGTTTATTTTTTCAACGGAAATATTAAGATATTTTTTATTATGATGCTTCCTTCAAGATGTTATTTGCATATAAACGGCTATAAGCTGATATTAATGTTCACAGAATGGTGAATGAAATAAATGGTGCTATGCATAAGTACAAGAACTTGATTTCTCTATTTGCTCCAATTCTCTCTATTCGGTCTCTGGCTTATTCTTGAACTTGAACAGACTTCATATTAAAAAAATGGCCGTCTTCCTATGAGCTAAGAAAAAACCGAATCACCACCAATGTATAAGCCAACTAAAGAGAGAACTAGCAGGTCAGTTATTGTTCGTTTCATCCCAGCATACTACCAATTCCGGGATCTTCAACCTCTGTGTATTTCACTTATTGGGTACCCTTCCAGAATTGCTTTCTCCATAATCTTTTCCTGGTAAAAGAAAGGTAATTTTGCTTTTCTGATTGGAGTGTTGGAAAAGAATCTAGAAAAATGAAAGCTTAGAAAGACAACAAAAGCTTGATTTGAATCAGTTTTCTTTTGCATGTAAATATATAGTAGAATAATTAGTGTTTTCCTTTTCCCCTTTTTCATTAACGTGGAATTAATGAAGTTACCTCGACAACAGTTGTGATCATCCCAGGTCCACCCTGCAGTTACTCGCGTTGAGAAAATCATAACAAATAAAGTGACTTAGTTGCAACACCAGTAGAAATATACCACCTGAAATTGCTTTTTGGTCCATGATATATCCTTCCAAGTTTTAGAATGGGCTGATTTCCATTCTGTTGGAACCTGAATACTATCCACATGTTGCAAAAGCCTCAAGCTATCTGCAATTTCATTTAGTAAGTGAATGTTAGAATATGATAGGTCAACATTGGATTTAGGCAGTTATAAATCTGCATTAGGAAGTAAGTAGGTATTTATTTTTATATTAGTTTTAGATTACGCAGTGATATTATAAGTGATGCGGTGACAGTTAAAGTGCTACATAAGTTTTGAAGGAGGAAGCTCCTTGTTAAGGAAAGACCCTATGTTTGTGCTCAAACCTTGCCCATAATCGAATTCAGTGTTCATTCTTGAGTCCAATAAATAGTCTGATCCAGTTTAAAGGTATTGGAAATCATTTTCACCCATTGATTCAGATCCAGCAAGGAGCAATTTCGAAGTTACATAGCTTTCATACCTCATTAACCACTCAGTAAAAGTAGATACTGAAATTTGTAAAACAACTATTGTATAGTACTACTATTTTTAAGCATTTGAATGCTAAAAAAATGAAGTATTGAAAAATGAAAAGCCAAAAAAATACTTGTGATGAATGCCTCCTCCCACATCTCACGTTCTGACCATGATGGAGCCACTTCTCGAAATGGAATTCCTTCACTCCTGCATACACTGCAAATAATTTCTACTAAAATTTCTACAAAAGGGCACATTTTTTGTGGCCAAAGAAAATATAGCGGCATGCAGCAAAAATTTAGATTTATAATAAAATCATACTCAAGCACTAGTTGGCGTATTGTTCCTGGAAGAACACCATCACTGATAGGAGCTGTTTGTACTTCGAAAGAGGATTTATTTCCATAACCACACAGGGCCTTCTCACCATTTGAATCCGAATCCTAAAATAAATAGCAAAGGAACACTAAAAGCTGCACATGCCTGTCTACAAGCAGAAGTATAAAGTAAAATCCATGATGCGTAAGCTTATTTCATAAAATGTTTCAATACGCACACATGTATATAAACACAGCAGAAGAGCATGAGAAACTGAAATGGTACTTTTGCAGTTGTAAGAATGAAGTGAAGATCAAATGATCATAAAAGCATAAAACCTTAAAATTTCTACAATAGAACACAAATATATAAAGCTTGAAACTGAGTGAGTAGTTGAATACAGTGTATTGGTCAATTCGACAAATAAAATAATAAGAATTCATTCTGAAAATTTCCATACTGCAAAATGAATAGAAGATAAAATTTGAGGTTTTCAATGAATAGGTATGCTTGTCAATCTCTACCATATCAAAGAATAGTCCATCTTAGTCAAATCACTGCAATTTAAAGCAAGCTCGTTGCATAAGTTTTAACATTACAATGACTCAAATTTAAGAAGTCTTATTAGAATATTTAAGTTTGATCAATTCAACCACATTATTTAACAACAGTCTTAGGTTCAAATTGTTGAGGGTGATGCAACAATATGATTAGTAATAAGAAAAATGAGTTAGAATTTAAATTGAGAGATCAAATAAGCCCACCTTGCAGCAAACAACAAAAAAGTTAGTCACACAACCTTCAAGGATTTGATCCCCATCATTTGACAGCAATAGTTCTGTCACTGAGGGAGGCCTGAGCTTTTCCAGAGGCTTCCTAATCCTGCATCGTAGACAATTTTCAAACTATTAATTTTTGAAGGAACATCAGCACAACAAGCAACAGAAAATGACTAATGTAAATAAGTAATTTTACATTGTGAGAGACAGAAACTTGCAGATATAAATATTAATAATTAATAATGAAATTTATAAGAAAAGTAAATCATCTTCAATTCATTATAGGAGTTACAGGCACTAAAATCAAAGGTTTTTTAGTCAAAAAAAATCATTAATATATGATTTATAATCACGTGATAGACACGATGAATAATTTCTGGGAAATCATACAATTAAGTTAATAGTGCCTTTTAAAAGAAATTAAATCAAATCTGAGAAGCCAAATCATTAGGAAACACTGGGTTATAAGGTAAGTTGGATGGTTAAGGGAAGAAAAAGGAAAAGGTTGTGAGTTTGACTCCTCCTATTAACAAAAAAATTAAAGTGACGTTTGTTTTGAGTATTTTCTGTCTTCATTTTCACATAAACCAAAAAAACAATAGTAAAAATATGTTTGGTTACAATTAGAAAACATTTTATCTAGAAATATTTTCAAAAATCAACTGAAAAAAAAAGTTGTTTTCAAAAATTAAAACTATGTAAAAATTCAATAACAATATTATAATTATAACAAAAACTATATAAATGTATTTTAAATTATATATAAATATTTTACAATATTTTTATTAAAATTGATTAAATTTAACAATTTTATTTTTTAAAAATAAAAAATATCAAGTGAAAACAAACATATTTTTTAAATATTAAAAACTTGAAAGTGAAAACTGATTTCAGAAAATAAAAATAGAATATGAAAACAGAAAATATGTTCTAAAACCAAACGTCAACTAACATTTTTAACAACTAACATTTACATATATATATATATATATAAAAAAGAATCATTAGGCAACACATTCTGGCTGGAGGTAGAACAGAAAGTATTTCTAAATTCTAAGACAAGACAATTTTATCTAAATGATTTTAAAGAGTTTTTCCTTTATTTGTTTAAGTTCTAGTCATTGATTCCAGATTAGTCCCTTTTTGAACTTAGCCCACGATGCAAAATGTCTCTAATGTCTAGACAGCTGATTAAAACAATTTAAGCAAACCATAATAGATTTTAGTGTGTGTATCTTTATTAATTAATATCCTAATATTTTTCTTATAATAGGATTTAAGGAAAAAAAGCAGAAGGGTTAAAAAATGTTTCTAATTCAAATTGCACAAACTGACCTTACCCAATCTGAATATTTTGCAGCTGCTACCTGCCTCCCATCACCCACCACAGCTAAATGTACACCATTTCCCCAAATACCAAATGTAGGAGGAACATAAGTCTCAACATGCACATGCACATCAAGAATTTTACTCATTCTATCCTCACTGACAGTCTGACATGCATTTAATTCCTCCAAATTACCACTAACAAGAGTTGTAATGGCTAGCTCCTCAAAACCATTCCTCTTTTTCAATGCAATAGGCAAGATTTTGTGCATTGAATCATTAACAAGCATCTGAACTGTGGGTTGCCCTATTGGCAAGGATGCAGATGGTGGTAATGAAATTGCAGAATTATTAGATTTAAATAGAAGCTGTGGCGCTGAATTTGATAGAATTTGTATAGACTCTGAAAGTCTTTTCATGTGTCTCTCCCAAAATAACAGCCACGAACCATTGTTGTGAGTACGTGATGTTGTGTAAGCACCTAGAGCAGAAGTTAGCTAAATTAGTTTTAAAATAAACACGGAAAGATACAGCTAAATAAGAGTTAGTTTCCTTATTTTACTAAATTGTTACTCATTTTGAAAGCACCTGGATGAGTTTCAAGGAAGCTTTTGACTGGAGGAGCATCTGAGCTATGTAAAAGGATGCCATTACTGAAGAGAAACCTTGAAGCTGACATTTGTTTAGCTTCAGGCAATGAGAGGAGAAAACAAACCAAATAGCTGTCCAAAGGATGAAACTGCTCTTGACCCTTCCCCCAAAAAATAGATTGTCTAATTATCTTCAAATGCAATAAAAATCCATCTGCACTGCAAATAGTTGTCACACGTCAACAGTATATCAGTATCGGGATGAGATGCATGTTCTAATTACCAGATGCAGAAAAATCAAAAGACAAAGCAGCTATAAATGACATATGATTATGGTTTTGAGAGAGGTCAGTGCAGAAAGACAAGGACAAAAACCTGGACCAGTGAAATAACATAGTTATGCCCTGCTAAAATTTAAAAAGTAAAAAAAAAAATCACATAAATTTACAGTTATAACATCCACAAGTTCATAAACAGAGCCCATCCTACTTTTAGCTGCACATAAAAGAAATATATATTTGTACAACTGATCAAGTCCGAACACACCACAGTTTTTCAGGACAGAAGGAAAAGCCCAATGGAAAAAGTATGAAGCCACAATAAAAAATTCAAAGTGGGGAGCGAATTGATGAGAAAATAGATACAATTCAGATTTTAGGTAGACATTAAAACTTAGCCACTTAGTAGCACCAATTTTCAAGATCAGCAAGAAATTGTTTTTCTTTCATTGTTGTTGCTAATAAGGAAAGGGACACTAGTTCTAACATTAACATTTTAGTATATGAATGGGCTTCTTGTACAGATAAATAATGCTCCATGGTATAACAAACTTGTTAAACCCCAACCGTATCCTTAAACAGCAATAGCGACAACGAACGACGATTGAAGAGAAAAAAAAAAAAAAACTCAGAAAGAGATGGATAGAAGGTTACCAGAAGCAAATCGCACACAAAAGAAATCAAAATGACCACAGAAACAAGCCGCACTGCCGCCATGGGGTTTTCTTACTTTGGTTCCTCGTTCACCCATTTTATTTTTTTTTGTAATTGTTATATTATAAGGAAGATGGAGTTTTAATTTAATATATCTTCTAATAAGATGAAAAAAACAAATCTTCTGCTTTGAAGTGGTGTTTCATTTCTTATTTCAATTAATTAATTAGAAAATATTATATTATTTAATAAATTTTTTTTATAGTTGATAAAATTCATTAAATAATATGATGTTTGTTTATTAATTAGTTGAGACAGAGAATATCTTGTTTGTAATAATATGATAAAATATAAATAATTGATTGTATCATTTTTAGTGTATTTTTAAATATATTTTATTAATTTTTATATTTTTTATTTAAGATAACATAATAGAAACTTATCATATCATCAACAAATATGTCAAATTATGAATTTGAACAAGAATGAAAAGATAAGAGAGTTTCAATAGAATTCAAAATAATGTCATACATGTATATTTGTATGTTTATTAAAAATATTTATGATGAGATGTAAACATATATTAATAGTAATCATGTTTAAGGAAAATGTAAGTGAGAACATGTGATATATTAATATGAGAGAAGTTATATTTGCAAGAGTAGGAGAGAAGTTATAAAATATTCAAAAAAGTAAAATAATCATAAAATAAAGAAACCAAAAAGTCTTATTCTCATATATAATACTAGCGAAAACACATACGTTGTTATTCACATTTCTATTTTAATATTTATAACAATTGTAGGGTTTTAATTTAATATCTTTTCTAAATTTTTATATTTTGAAATATAAATTGTTATGTAACATGTTTTGAAATATATTTTGTTAATTTTATATTTTTTTTATGATAACATGATAAAAACAGGTCATATGATCGATGTATATGTCAAATATGCAATGAATATGAAAAAAAATGGAAAGATAAAGAGTTTGAATAGAATTCAAAATATTGTCACACCACTGTATTTGCATGTTTATTACAAATATTTATTATGAAATTTATGCATATATTAATAGGGAGAAGTTATACTGTGAAAGTTGGAACAATCATAAAATGTGGACACCAAAAGGTCATATTTTCATTATATAATACTAGAAAAAATACAAGCACTGCTATGCCTGTGTATTCGCATTTCTATTTTAATATTTTTTGTAAAATTTTATATTTTGAAATATAAATTGTTATGTGACATGTTTTGAAATATATTTTGTTAATTTTATATTTTTTGTTTATGATAACATGATAAAACATGTCAGATCATCAATGGATATGTCAAATGTGCAGTGAAGATGAAAAAATAAAAAGAGGAGAGTTGGAATATAACTCAAAATATTGTCGCACCTGTGAATTTGCATGTTTGTTAAAAATATTTATCATGAAATGTAAGCATATATTAATAGGGAGAAGTTCATAACAGGTATTTTGAAAAGTGGATATCTAAAGGGGCATTGCATTTATTAATAGTATAGATATAATATATAATGTAATATCATATATTATACATTATAGATATAATTGGACACCTATGTATGTTGGATTAATATTTTAAAGTAATTTTTTGCTTAAAGTTATAAGGTTGGTCTAGTGGTAAAATATATTTTTGGGAAATAAGAGGTTATGAGTTCAAGTCCCTCTTACGATAAATTAGTTTATTTTTTTAATTTTAAAATAGGTGTAGGAGTAGAATAGGTATTTTGAAAAATGTAAGCATATATTAATAGGGAGAAGTTCATAATAAGTATTTTGAAAAGTGAACATGAAAAGGGAGTATTGCATTTATTAATAGTATAGATATAGTATATAATGTAATATCATATATTATACATTATAGATATAATTGGACAACTATGTATGTTGGATCAATATTTTAAAGTAATTTTTTGTTTAAAGTTATAAGGTTGGTCTAGTGGTAAAGTATATCTTTAAGAAATAAGAGGTTATGAGTTCAAGTCTCTCTTATGATAAATTAGTTTATTTTTTTTTTAATTTTAAAATAGGTGTAGGGGTAGAGTAGGTATTTTGAAAAGTAGACATCAAAATGGGGTATTCCATTTATTAACAGTACTAGCGATAATACAGACGTTGTCGCGCTTGTGTATTGACATTTCTATTTTAATATGTTATAAAAATTTTAGGGTTTTAATTTAATATCTTTTGTAAATTTTTATATTTTGAAATATAAATTATTATGTGACATTTTTTTAAATATATTTTGTTAATTTTATATTTTTTGCTTATGAAAACATGATAAAAATATGTAAATCATCAATGGATATGTCAAATATGCAATGAATATGAACAAATGAAAAAAGGAGAGAGTTTGAATAGAACTCAAAATATTGTCACATCTGTGTATACATATTTATTAAGAATATTTATTATGAAATGTATACATATATTAATCATGTTTAAGGAAGATTGATTTGTGATAAGATAAAAATTGTGAAAATGTGCATATTATTAATAGGGAGAAGTTATATTTGCGAAAGTGAAAACAATCATAAAATGTTTAGAAGGTAAAATAGTCATACAATGTGAACACCAAAATGTCATATTCTCATTATATAATATATAGTATATAATATAATATCATATATTATAAATTGTGGATATAGTTGGACAATTATGTATGTTGAATATCAATATTTAAAGTAATTTTTTGGTTAAAGTTATAAGGTTGGTCTAATGGTAAAGTTTATATTTGGGAAGTGATAGGTTGTGGGTTCAAGTTTCTCCTATGAATAGTAATTTATTTTTTAATTTTAAAATAGGTGTAAGGGTGGAATAGATATTTTGAAAAGTGAACCTAAAAGGGGGTATTTCCTTTATATATAGTGTAGATATAGTATATAATATAATATAATATCATATATTATATATTATAAATATAATTGGACAATTATTTATGTTGGATATCAATATTTTAAAGTAATTTTTTGTTTAAAGTTATAAGGTTGGACTAGTCGTAAAGTATATGTTTGAAAAATTAGAGATTATGAGTTCAAGTCCCTCTTATGAATAATTAAGTAATTTTTTAATTTTAAAATAGGTGTAAGTGTAGAATAGGTATTTTGAAAAGTGGCATCAAAAGGGAGTATTCTCTTTATTAATAGTATAGATAAACATGATATATAATATAATATCATATGTTATACATTATAGATATGATTGTACAATTATGTATGTTGGATATCAATGTTTTAAAGTAATTTTTTGCTTATAGTTATAAGGTTGGTCTACTGGTAAAATATATGTTTGGTAAATAAGAGGTTATGAGTTTAAGTTAAACTAATTTTTTGCTTATAGTTATAAGGTTGGTCTAATGGTAAAATATATGTTTGAGAAATAAGAGGTTATGGGTTTAAGTCCCTCTCATAACAAATTAGTTTATTTTTTTAATTTTAAAATAGGTGTAAGAATAGAATAAGTATATTGAAAAGTAGACATAAAAAGGGGTATTCCCTTTATTAATAGTATAGATAATTGAACAATTATGTATGTTGAATATCAATATTTTAAAGTAATTTTTTGTTTAAAATTATAAGATTGGTCTAATGGTAAAATATATATTTGTGAAATAAGATGTTATAGGTTCAAGTCACAAATTAGTTTATTTTTTTAATTTTAAAATAGTTCTAAGGATAGATATTTTAAAATAATTGGATATAAATATTTTAAAATAGTTTTTTTTTTAAAGTTGATCTAATGTCAAAGTTTATAGATAGAGGAATTCCTTTTAAGAAAAAAATTGTGAGTTTGAATATCTCTTTTAACAAAAAAAAAGTTTTCTTTTAGTTTTTTAAAAATAATAAAATAAGTATTTTAAAAAATAACATCAAAAGAAACAATTTCCTTTATTAATAGTACAAATTATTAATAATAGTATTTTATTATATTAACCATATGGAGAAATTTTTATCTATCTATATATATATACCTATACATATATATATATATATATATATATATATTATTTTACAATGATATATGGTTGAAATAATTTTTATATATATATATATATATTATTTTACAACGATCTATTATAGGTACAAATTATATTTTAGATGGAAAATAAATTAAAGGAATATATGGTTAAAATAATTAAATACATAAATAAAGATAAAAATGATTTGAAATTATTAAGAGAGATTTATTTTAATTAGTCAATGAAAATTTATGAAACACGTATTTAAAAATACAGTATTAAAAATGTCTAAAAAAAAAGAAGAAGAGAATTTCATTCTCCAAATTATATGTTCTAATTTATAATTTGAAATAGATTACAAACAAGATGTCATGATAAATAAATATTTTTAAATAAATAATTTATATTTTAAATCAATAATTTTTATATATAAATTTAGAATACATATATTTTTCATGAAAATATTTTTATTCAAATTGAGTGGAATTATTATCTATAACTTATATAAAGAAATCTATAACATATATAAAACGAATTCATCCTTTTATGTCTATATTTTATTTCCAATTTTACTCTTATTATACCTATTTGAAAATTAAAAAAAAATAAAAATTTTGTTTTTGTAAAAGACAACTATTAGTTGTTAGTAAAAATACTTGAACCACCATTTCTGTCCTCATCTTCTCATCTATACATCTACCACTAGATCAACCTTATAACTTTAAAATATTTATATCTAACATATATAATTATCCTATAATCTATAGTCCATAATTTATAATATTATATATATATATATATTTATATTATTATTATTATTATTATTATTATTATTATTATTATTATTATCTATACTTTTAATAAAAAGTTTTTTCTCTTGATGTCTACTTTTCAAAATACATATTTCAACCTTTAAAAAAAAAACTACTTTATGTTAAAAGAAAGATTCAAACTCATGACTTCTCTTTCCACCATAACTTTACTACTATATCAACTTTATAATTTTAAGAAAAAAATTTACTTCAAAACATTTATATTACATAATTGTCATACTATCTATAATTTATGTGTATAATCAATAATTTATAATATTATATTATATTATATTAATAGGATCTTTTGATATCCATATTTTATGGTTATTTTATTCTTCTAAACATTTTATGATTTCTTCCACTCCCATGGATATAAATTTTTCAATACTAATAAATGTACATCTTCATAAGTTTTACCTTATTACAAATCAATATTCCTTAAACACCGTTAATAAATATATATATATATATATATATATATATATATATATATATAATTATGATGTTGATACCAACATTTATTTATATTTTTATTTTGAAAACTGCAAAATATTATTTTTAAAAAAGTATATGTCATAAAAATAAAGTGAGTCTAAGTCCATAATATCAAATGAAATGGATCACATGATAAGATACTTCTGATAACCACATTATTAGTTAAAAAATATACTTGACAGAGATACCAATTTGAAACTTTTAAAACAAGGTTAGGTACTAAAATTAAAACATGTAATTTTATTGGTACTAAAAAATATTTAAGCCTATTTATATTATAAAATTTAATTTTAACTATTTAAAATATTGTAAATAATATTGGAATTTGATTTAAGGTAAATGTAAAATTTTAAATTAAAAAAATATTTTAAAGTAATTACATATATAAATATAAATAAAAAATATAAATTAAAATAAAAGTCAATTTGAGATTTTTTTATAAAATGAAGTTATAAAGAATTTTTTTGGAATTTAATAAAAATATAAATTTAAACTTTAAAGTTTAAAGACTAAAATCAAAATAATCTAAATTAAAGTTACTAAACATATATTTGAGCGAATAATATTTTTTTTGCGTAATGGTAAAATTATCTACCCCACAAGTTTGCATGCAAGTATAAAGTATGAAATTAAAAATTCGACATTTATGAAAGGAGTATATAAAATAAAGTAATAAGATAATATTTTCAGTTTATCGAATGATTATATGAAACTTAAATATATTTTTAAGACAATTTCTTTTCCTATCTACAATGCGTTCATTTTAAATTTTTTTGTTTCTATTTTCATAGAAAAGCAATAATAAAAATGTTTGATTACAATTTAAAAAATATTTTCTTCAAAAAATTTAAAAAAAACAATAGAGAAAAATATATTTTTAGTGATTTTAAAAATTAAAACTATATAAAAATTTAATAATAATGTTGTAATTATATAAAAAACTATATATAAATGTATTTTAAATTATATATCTAAATATCTAAATATTTTATAATAGTTCGACTAAAATTGATTAAATTTTAGAATATTATTTTTTAAAAATAGAAAATATAATGTCAAAATAAATATATTTTTAAATGTTGAAAACTTAAAAATAAAAATTATTTTTAAAAAATGAAAACAAAAGACAAACATTTTTTCAAATCAATCTAAATCATCACATTATTCTTGTGTGTTTTTAAACTTATAAATTTATTTATTTGATATTGTGTATTTCACTTGATGTTTTCCCTCGTCTTAATTTGAAAAATTATAATTATTACTTTACAGTCATTTTTCAATTAAATAATTCAAAATTCATGTTTATTATTCTAGACAATTTGATTCATAATATATTAAATCTAAAAGTTAAAAAATTATATATTTTCAGATTTATGATATGGAATATATTCCTTTGTTCCGGATAAGTTGATATAAATATATTTATTTAAGATGAATTGATCAGAATATAAAAAAGAAATTCATTTATAGATAAAGTTATCCAGAATTATATCCATTGTTATGAGTAGCTTGATCAGAATATACTAAATATGTCTTCCAGATTGGTTGTTGGGAATGTGCAGAAACTGTGTTGTTTTTAGATGAAGAACTGCTTTTTTTGGGTTGCATGGTGAGTGTGTGATGGGTGATGGCGGAGGCTGTTGCAGGGAACAGGAACTAGCTGCTGGAGGTTGCATATGTGAGGAGGAAGAAGATACATGGACATTTTAGAATTTTTTGGGTCTGCCAATAAATATTTGTGGGTGCAAATAGAAATTGCCTATATTTAATTATGTAGGCAAGAAAGATGTAAATAGTTGTCAAGGCCCAAATTAGGAACCAATAACTTAAGAACAATTGCTTCCTACACCACACATATTTCCTCCTCTTCCCGCACCAAAATTTAAAAGGACAAAACTAGCCTAGTGACAATTTATTGCACTTTTGAATCCTCCTCATTCCTATGCACCCCTTTTTTTCCAAACACACCATTTTGAAGCTGCACCATTGATGAAGGACACAATCTTCATACCACCTCCACCCATGGAGGAAACTCACACCCAAAATACAAAATTCAGAGCACTTTATTTTATCGTATTGACTTCCAGAATCTATAAATTTAAATATAAAAAATTTCATTTCGTAAAAGCAAAAAAGATGTGTAGGTGACAAAATTCTTATAGGGATTCATTATTTTGAGGGATGAAGACTCAATTTTTTATTTCTATCTCACGGTCAAGCAATAACTTCACCTTCGGAAAGATCAAAAGTGGAGTCGAGAGGAAGAAATTGAGGAAGCTGAGAAAGTAAGATTTTTAAGAAAATGTTCTCTGTTTTTATTTTTTATTTTTATATTTTGAAAATTGTTTTTATTTTTAAGTTTTCAATATGCGGAAAATATGTTTATTTTTGTTTGACATTTTTTATTTTTAAAAGATAATATTGTTAAATTTAATCAATTTCAGCAAAAATATTATAAATTATATATATATATAGTTTAAATTACATTTATATATTATTTTTATATAATTACAATATCGTTAAGTTTTCACATAGTGCTAACTTTTGAAAATACTGAAAATAATTGTTTTTTATTTATAATTGTTTTTTAAAATATTTAATAAAAATAATTTATAAATTGTAATTAAACATATTTTTTTTTAATTTTTTTAAAAATAAAAAATAAAAAATATTCAAAACAAATATAACTTAAAAAGATGAGAATGTATTATATAAAAGGAAAGGCAAGATTGGAAATGTATTAAATTATTGAGGTGCGGGACATCATTATCCTTTGGAACTGAATTCCTAGTTGTCAACAAAATGTTACCCTACTATATTTATATTTAAAATTATTTATAATATAAAAAAATATTTAAATTTTGGATAAAATAATTTGGAATGATGATTGTTTGAAGATTATTATTATTTCAAACAACTTGATTTATAATATCTAAGTTAAATATTCCTAATCAATTAATATAAAATATAAATAAATTATTCCCTTATGAATCAAGTTATTCAAAATATTAAACATAATTTTGAACACTTGCTCTGAAAAGTAGTAGATATGTGTGGTGGAGGGATCCTGAGAGGATGCGAGGACAAATTTTCCTTGTGTGTAGGTCGTAACAAGGGTTGGTTAGTCTAGGTAGCGAAAGTAATTGGCAAAGGGAGGAGGGAGAAGAAGACAAAGTGAAACTTTAGATTTCTAGTAGCTGTTAATAGCAATTTTGGAGTGGCAAATAAAATTTTCATTTGAGGAGTTTTTATTTATGTTTTAAAAATTGGATTGGTAATCAAACCGATGAAAGTATTGGTTTACAGTTAGTTGATTCAATAGATCTTAATGAAATAATAACTTTTATTATTAATATACTATAACAATTAAGATTATAGAAGAAAAAAAATGTATCAAGATGTAATTATAAAAAAATGTAATTTTATTAAATACACCTTTATATTACTAAGTTAATCTATTTTCATTAGTTTTTGAATTAAAAAGAGGTCAACGTAGGAAAACAATGGTACATTTAGCAAAATCTAAAAATTTTAAAAAAAAATTATAAACAAGTCAAACCGATTGAACTATCGATTTTTACCAATTTTATCAGTTCATGATTGGTTTTTCGGTTTTGAGGTCAGAATAATGATTAAATTTAATTTTTTTATGCTCAATTTGAATGTTTGTATTTCTTTTATTTCAATGTTATTATTAATGTTAACATTAAATTATCTTTATTAAATAAAATTTTAATATTTTTTATTTTGCCATCCAGATGACACTTATAGTTTATAATTACCTCCTCCCATGTGAAGAGCCCCACCTCTCCCACCTCTTCCAATGTATGGAACCTCGCCTCCACCACCACTTCCTGGTGGTCAAGGACCACTTCCTCCAATGTAATTTTTTCCTTTTATTTTTTAAAAGTGGTAGAATAAGTATTTTAAAAAGTGGACATCAAAAGGGAGAATTCTCTTTATTAATAGTATTATATTGAATTCAGATACTAATGTGGTCCATCCGACTTCCCTCACACTGGTATCTAGTGTTTATTTGACCCATCTGATAACTAATAACCAACACCACTTTTTCTCTAGTGAGTGTTAGGGCAAGTTCTTCTCCATCAAGCCATTGTCTTCTTCATTCAGTGCCCACCCATCCTTTACTTCACTCACAATTCTTCTTTGAATCTTCTTTTTGGCATATGCAAACAAAGGGATTGTGAGATACATGCCATGTTTTATGTTTTGTGTATGCAAATTAAATGTTAGAAATTATTTACTAATAAGCATGATTTGTGCATGGGACTTGTCTCCCTTATAAGGTTTCTAAATGATAAGCACCCGACTTCTGCAACACGATAAGGCCTTATCCAGTTGGGGGACAACTTATTATGGATTTGGGAGAGTCAGACCTTCTTCAGAACCAAATCAACTTTGGAAAATTATCGTGGGAAAACCTTAGTATTGTATAGAGATTCCAATCGCCGTTTGATTGCTCTTTCTTTGATCTGAGCCGATTCATGTAGTTCTAAAATTGTGTCTAGGTCGGCTAAACGATTGCTAGAATTCTCCTTTTCTCAAGATTTAATAACCTTGAAATATGTAAAAACATATTAAAGATGTAGTATCATTTAAATGTGTAATATTAAAGAGTCCCGAAAGAAAGGAAGGAGGAACCTGTTCGCCAAAAGCGATAGCCCAATGAGTTGGCTTCGTGATCTCAACTGGAATTATAGTGTTAGACTTGTACACGAGCTAAAAAGGTGTTTCTTATGTTGAGGAATAAATTGTAGTATGATAAGACCATAAGATGAATGAAAAATTATCTGGCCATAAGGACTTTGGTTCATCTAGACAACGTTTCAAGCCTTTAAGTATCACCTTTTTAGCTAACTTGCTTGACCATTGCTTTAAGGGTGCTCCATAGAGGTGTACATCAACTTGATTCCGATACCAAAGTTTTTGGTACTCCATATCGGCAGATAATATACTTCTATATAAATCTCACGACCCGATTTGTTGTGATAGTGGCTATTACCTCAACTTCAATCCACTTGCTAAAATAATCTACGACAACTATAAAAATTTTCAATTGACGCTTAGTAATGGGAAAGGGACCCAAAATTTCCATCCCCCATTGATGAAAAGGCTAGGTCGGCAAAATGAAGTGGAGATTTTCAACAGAGGAACGATATAGATTGGAATGTATTTGGCACTTGTTTCATTTCTTAATAGCAGATATCGTTCCTCGATATGACTGCCACAAAGTCCCTTATGGGTTTCCTTGAGAACATGATCAACTTGTTGTGGAGATTAACAACCCAACAAAGGTGCTAGAAATCCTCGGCAATAGAGTTTGCCATTGAGGACGGTGTAATGGGAAGTCATTCAAATGAGTTTATCAGACTATTGCTTGTCGGAGGGCAACATACCTATCTATAAATAGCCAATAAAATGACCCATCCAAGAATCTAACTCTTCTTGTAGGAAACAAACCTTGTTGGTTAGGTGAGCGATACTAGGCACGTTGAGAGTTTCTTGGATCACCAACCTATTTTGGCTGGGTTTTTTAGTACTTGCGAGCTTTAATAGCAAATCAACTTGCAGGTTCTGCTCTTGAGCCATATGTGTTAGATGGAAACCCCAAAAATTTCCTCTCATCTGCTTGACTTTATCCAGATACTGTATTAACTTTAGATCCTTGGTTTGGTATGTGCCTAGAACTTGTCCAGTTAGCCAGCTTCATGCTTGCTAATAGAGCTTCATACTTTGCCTGATTGTTGCTCGCTTAGAATTTGAAGCGCAATGATTGTTCCAACATAACCCCATTTGAGCCTTTAATTATTACACCAACACCATTGCCAGAAAGGTTCGAAGAGCCATTAATAGAGAGAACCTTAGTGCCATGATCTATCAAAGGTTGCAACAGATGTGTCATTTCGAGCACGAAGTTGGCTAAGACCTAAGCTTTTACATGCCCACGAGTTTCAAATAGTGACCATATTCAGACAAGTCAACAACCCACTTCATCATGCAACCTCCTAAATCAGGTTTATGGAGGATATGTCAAATTAGTTGATCGGAGCAGACAATGACTTGAGAGCTTTGAAAATAATGGCATAGCTTTCATGCTGTAACCAAAATGTTTAGAGCAAGCTTCTCCATCTTTTGATATCACACCTCTAAACTAGGATAGAGCTAATAACAAGATCAGATACTGTCAGGTAGAGTAAAAGGGGTATGTCGAGTTGCGGATGACGAAGGTCTAATGGGCTTGACAAGTAGGTTTTTAAATCGACAAAGGCAGATTCACATTCATCTCTCTAGACAAAACGATAATGTTTCCTCAAACATTGGAAAAAGAAAGTGATTGCTCACCCAACTTTGAAAAGAATCACGAGAGAGAGGCGATCTTGCCGATCAAAGTCTGCACCTCTTTGACAGCTCTCAGACTACGCATCTCAATGATTGGTGTGCACTTGTCGGGATTTGCCTCAATTTCTCAACTTGTGAGTATGAATCCCAAGAACTTACCAACATGAATCCAAAATGAACACTTTTCTGAGTTCAACTTTAACCTGTACTTGTCAATGGTATTGAAGAACTCCTATAGATCTTCCATGTGAGTGGAAGTAGAGACAAACTTATTACCATATCATCCATGTAAGCTTCAACATTTTGTCCAAGCATCGGTAAGAGGATATTATCCATTAATCACTAGTAGGTGGCATCAACATTCTTCAAACCAAAAGGCATAACTTTAAAACAATAATTAGATTGATCAACAATAAAAGTTGTTTTGGACTAATTGGCCCAGTGCATGCGAATTTGATTATAATCTAAATAGGCATCCATGAAACTCAATAACTGATAGCTTGAAACGACATCAACAAGAGAATTGATATTTGGAAGTGGGTAAGGATCTTGGGAGAGACCTTATTTAAATCGGTGAAATCAACGTACATTCGCCATCGGCCATTGTGCTTTTGTACCATAACGACATTCATCAACCACTTCGGGTATTGAATTTCCTGAATATGGTTAGCCCGCAACAGTTTTTGGGTTTCTTCTGATATGCTCGCCGCTTATCCTCACCAAACTTTCAACGCTGTTGTATGATTCGAATGGCCCTAGGATCAAGAGCAAGTTTATGAAACATGAAATCATGATCAATTCCCAACATACCGGCTGACATCCATGCAAACACGTGTGAATTTTTGTTAAGAACAACCACCAACCGGTCCTTCACCTCTGGCGTCAGACAACTCTCGATGTGGAGCAATCCACCTAGTATCTTTGCAGGCTTCAATTCATCGAGGACAACAGGTTGGTTATCTAACAAGTCTAAAGGACGGTCTAAATCCAACAAATTAACATGATTTTTGGGCGGGGACACATTGAGGTTAAGTGAATAAAAACGCTTGCAACGTAGACTTTTTGCATAGCATTTCCTTGCTACAAATTGGCTGACCACAGGGTATCAAAGTCACCATTATCCAAAGGATACTTGATCTTAAGGTGAGGTGTGGATACAACATTTGGTAACATATTCAGTGGTGGTTGGTCTAATAGTATATTATATTATAAGATGAATGTGCATTTATAACCAGCCACCGTATCACTACATTTTTTACATGATCCTCTGTACCAAAGGTGGTACGTAACTCAGCATAGCCTCTAACTTCAACCTGTTCACCTTAAAACCATGTGGGCATAAAGATCCATAGTATTTGTTCAGCCAATTTGGATCCTGGGTATCATCGAAAAGATCCATCTTTGGAACGAACAAGTGTGATGGTATTTGTTCAGCCAAAGGATCGGCCTTGGGACAATGCAAGGCCGCCTAAGCCTAAATTTGTTGTCGAGCTTCTTAATGGGCCTGTAGACTTTGCCTTTCTGCTGTGGCGGCACACTGTTGGGCGTTCTCTGTCTCTTGACGCATTATCTGCATTTGCTCCACAAGTTGTCCCATAGTAGGACCTGTAGTCGTCGATTCCTCCAACAGTAGCGGGCCATGACCGGTCCATCTCATACAAATGGGTGTGCTTCGTTTCAAAAGGAATCACCAGCTTTCACTGTGCTCGCCAAAATATTCTAGTTTTTCGATTTTATTTTTACCTTTTACACCCACTTGCAGACAATTAGTTGCACTGACAAGTTAAACGACCCCTTAAGGTGTCTATTGCTAACCTTATTCTTTTATGGTTTGCCACCATCTAGTAGTTGGCAAGCGGTTCCGCAACTTCCCATACCAATTATTATATTTAATTAATAAAAACTTTAAAATTTAAAAATTATGATAAATAATGCAGAATAAAATTGAGGTCATATTGATTGATTTTTATATATAAGAAACAAATAAAATCTGATAAGAGAATTTGTAGAATTATTGTGTAAAGAATATTATCAAAATGCATTATTAATGCATAATTTTGTAACAGGGGTATTAATGCATTTTTTTTAACGTTAAATGCTTTCACTGACACCGTCAAAATATGAACCCATTATTTTTTTTATAGGGTAAAATATGCTGCTCCAGCCAGAATTCAACTTTGCAAAGCTTCCACATATATTGTTATTTCGGCAATTTGGTCCCACATGAAAGAAAGATAGTGTTGGCAACCCGTGAAAATTAGCGGGTTCCGTTAAAATTACTCTCTAATGCTATATGAATTTTCACTTGAAGAGTGTTCCCACATCTTCCTTCTCCTTCTTGTTGTGAAATTTACAAATAAATTAATAAATCACACTGTATTTTTATTACAAAATAAAAAATAAAAGCACGTGGTTTGAACTCCAATAATAGATGGACATATGTGAATGACCGAAGTCCGAAAGTGACCGTCTGAAGCTATTTATGTTATTTTAATTTTTGAAGCCACTAATTACTATTTTTTTTATAAACAAATATTTGTAATTAATGTGTTATTTTAATTTTGTTAAGAAAAAAATTGGAACCTGCAATCTCTACTTCCATTTGTTCTTGGCCGCAAAACATCAAAGGTAGCAATTTGGCCGTCAATTAAAAATGAGATTTAGTTTTCATAATTTCGTTTCACAAAATTAAACAAACTCTATATAAATATCCTTTTTTTTTTCTCCGGGGGAGTTAAGATAAGAGGGGTGGCGTAGCAAAAGTCTTCAAACACTAATTGCATTTTGGCTAAGCGCTTCGCATTCATGCTTCTGATATTGCTCGTCAGTTTGATAATATAATTATCACTGGGTATTTGTTCATCCCGTGAGGCTTATAAAAGTCATATCATATACTCAATTATAATATCACATCATCTCTTTTTTTTTTTTTTTTCAAGTTAAAATTTGTGAATGCGTTTACCCCTCTAATTTGTTGAAAGTGATTTCAACTGTTTCATTATTGTCAAGAAGTACTATAAAATAAGACTTTCACATTGAGCTTCTTACATTAATGAATGAGAGGGCCTATTTTCTGTAACCTAACATCCTCTCACTCATTTTTAGATTGACTAAGTTTACGCCTGTGTTTTCACAGGTCAATTTCAACAATGGAAACAAAAGGAACAAACTACCATCCTAACAGCTTCTAATAGACGCCTTAACAATAAAAATTAAAAAGACAAAAAGAAGACTCATAATTTATTTTTCCCTACCCATAGTCCCCAATAACAAAAGACAGGTTTCACAGATGGTTAATAACTTGTGAATAAACCAAAAGCATTCAAGAATAAATATAAATGGATTTATATATTTATATATAAGAACTTAGTAGGTGCTTCAAAAGCAAAAACCGAGAGGCACTCTATCCAGTTGGTGCTACAAAAGTTAAAAGAAAAAAGTAAAATTAAGATAAACACTCTATAGTATGAACATTATAAATATTCTATGTACATTATTAGGAGCCACTTCTCAATTCTGTATTGTGCCCAAGGCGTTCATTTTTTGGATGACATAGAAGGTGAATGTGATTCTACTAGTATAGACCAGAGGACGTGCACGTCTTCATAGGGGCAAGACTTGACATCTTCATAGAGAATGTAAATCCCTCTTCCTGAAATGTTGGAAATCAATGTGAAAAAAAAAAATCACCTTGGAGTCAGAGGAAAGGAATCCAATCATGAAGTTCCCTTAGCAAGGGAAAAAAGTATGGTATGGTTGTGTAAAAAACAAGTTTCCCATAACGCTTAACGGAAGTGTACTACAGAGAAAATAAATGAAATTGGATAGTTTTTTACTTGATTTCAAATCCCAATGAAATGAGAGAACAACGGTGTATGTATTTGATTGATAGGTTCGAGAATAGAATCTTTGTGCAAAGTACTTAAAACAATGTAAAAAACAGGACATTGTTGGGTTAAAACCAGAATGCACACAGAAGAGAAAACCATGTGAATGCAGATATGGGCAGCATGATGATCATGGAACGTACTCTTCTTTTGAGTTGAATTCAAGCGGAGCCAGAACTTCTTCAGTGGAGAGAGGAGGGATTGCAGCCACCCCATTTGGTGAAGAGGTGGGTGTGGCTCATGCAGAAGAAGTAAAGTGGAGGAGATAACAAGAGTTGCAAGAGAGATAAAGAGGAACCATCTAGGCTTTTCTTAGACAAGGGTGAAGATTTTGCAAGGTCATTGTTTATATTTTGGGACGTTTTAAATTCCATAACAGGCCAGTCATGAATTAACATTTGTTGCTGGTTCATTGTCCTTTTCAAGCCTTTTCTCCCTTGCACAAGAAGAAGCCACTGCACCAATCAGCTGTGCATCTCACACTTAATTTCTTCACCACAAAGCAGCTTGGTTCCTATTTTATCTTTCCCTTCCAATGGCTTATTCCTGAAGATTTATTTCAATTTTTTCGCCATCAATTTTTGCAAGTAACTTGATGGTAAAAGGGACACGTTGGGAAGGTCTCAAATTTTGACATATAGGTAGCCCTCTTGCATTTCAAGCAAGTACATGCCTCCTTTGTTAGATTCTTCCACAAGGCTTTGTTTCATACCAGTCCACCTGTTTCACTAGGGTGCCTTATAAGAGTGAAATTTTTTTAAATGTCTTGCTGACTCATATATTTGACACGTCAGTTCCATAAATTACTTCACTTTTAATGACTTTGAAAATGGAGTCACTTCCTTGTATGCATAAGAAAGCTGTTATTTAATACTTAAACCTTAGGATGATGAATAACTGAGATAAATTATATGAGTAACTCTCTGACCCATTGCCCCTTAATATTTAGCCCAGCCACTTTTGTTGAAGGGTTCATACATCAGAATGGAGGTTGCTCCATTCGGAATTAAAACATGTCATAAGCCTTAATGCCTTACACATGACCAATTAAAATAATAAAAAACATGTCACAATCCCTTTACTATAGTATTAATAGAAAAACCAAAATTTATATAAATGCTCAACCTATTCATTTCTCACCTAACACTCGTTATTGGACAAAAATTGAAAAAGTCACCACAGAAAGAAGCATTCCATCTAAAACTGAAATAATCACTAAAAACATGCATTTCAAAGCACGTACATTGGATTTCAAAATACATACATTAAATCACGAGGATTTAGCAATTTGTCTTCTGGACCACTAAAATAAGATGCATACCTTATTGTCAAATTCAGGCGTAACCAGAAAAAAAAGGCCTATCTTTTTCATCTGCAATAAGAATAAAGGCCAATACACAGATTTAACACTGTACAAGAACATACACTCCATTTAGATTGCTGAAAGAAATAGAAAGAAAGACAATTGAAAGAGAGAAATATAGAGAGATAAGAGGAGGAGGATTCTAGAATACATTACTTGGTACTCTATCAAAATGATATGCCATATCAGGTTTATGTAATATTTGATTTATGAGTTAGATTCTTTAATATTTTCTTTCCCAAAAGAGCTAACTAATTGTACCAGTATGATAATTCGGTACTATTGTGTATCCACTCTTCATTCTGCGGGTTTTGGATGAAGAGTACCTGCCAAATATACTCTAATGATCAAAGTCAAACAAGTGTTCAATCGATAGAAAAGGTATAGGTATGATAAATGTACAATAATGAATAATAACTACCTTGAGAGTTGATATCTATTTATACTAGTGTATTGGACATGCAACTTTCGGACTTTATACAGGAATTAGGTAATACGATACTAATTTTAGTTCATCTTAATAATCTTGTTTATAATAAACTAATTTAATCTTCCACAACATCTTAATCCTTCTTAGCTTGTTGGCCTTGTTATTGTTACTCATATAGTTTTTGCCTTTCGGCAGAGTCGAATACTGAACACTTATCTTTTCGTGCTCTTATGGTGCTTCTTATTTGTGTTTTTGTTGCTCAGGACTTTGGTCTATTTGGGGACCGAAGTCTATCCTTATGTCCCATTTATTCTTTGAGAAAAGTACATATGATGTGTTAGTGTAATGAATCACAATGCTTCATATATAATAAATTTGTTGATTTTATCAATTAAAACTCATATAAATTAAGGGTTGTACTTGAACGGCAGAGTAAAACTCTTTTACATAAGTGTTAAAATCTTATTCTTTTGGGTTATATCTTTTACACCGATAATCATCAGCATTTTAGGAGTGTTTGAAACTTGTCATGAGAAGATTATTTAAACTTACAAATATAATTTATGATTCTAATACTACAAATCCTTAGATATTATAGTTACTTATTATAATAAGTTATACATAAAATTTTTATTAGAGTGTGTTTGATTTTTCATTTCAGTTAGTTGAAATAGTTTCAACTCCGTTTGGATAGTAAAAAACTAGTAACTCTTTTAGAAGCTACTAGTTTTTTAAAATAAACTACTTCAAGTAGATTTTTTCAAAAGATATTTTATTTTCAACTAGTAACTGATTTTCTTTTACTACTTTACCCTTCTCCACCAATTCTCTTTCTTCACATGATACAATTTCTCTCTTTCATTCATGTAATTATAGTATTTTTTTGAAAGGTAGGAGTAATGCCCACTCTAAAGAAACTTTAATTTATTGAATGCAAAATACAATTCAAGTTTTTTTTTTGCATAAGCAGAATAATAGATTGAGGAACATAAGTAAAAATGCTAACATCTTAAATATTAGATATCCCTAATTTTGCCAAACCATTTGCCACTGAGTCTGCCTCTTGGGGAGCAAAGGCAAAATTGCACTACTGAGTTTTTCCACTATATATATAAATTTTCTCTAAAATGGGAGAATAAGCATATTTATGATGCATTTCTCATTCAACAAATTAATCATAGTCAGAGAGTCAGATTCAATCACAATGTTTCAGAATCTATAGTCATAAGCCATATGTAAGGATTTGAGAATGACCAGTAGCTTCGCCTTATCAACTTCATAAAAAATAAAATATGTAATTATAGTAATTTATAATTTAATTAAAATTATAACGTAAATATATAATTCTAGTAATTTATAATTTAAACATATAATTATATAAATTTATAATTTAAATATGTAATTATAGAAATTTATAATTTAAATATGTAATTAATTTATATTATTAAAATATGTCACAATTATTTTAAATACTTTATTGTTAATTTAATGATTAGTGATGCCCTTATTTGTTATTTTACAACTTTCAGCTATTTTTACAAAATACTTACAACTAGTTTTTTAGCTTTCAGCCGTCAACTAGCTTTTCTAAACACACTCACACACACACACACATATATATAGGACAACTCAGGTGACAAAAAAAGTTATGGTAAGAAATGAGAAAACTTAATAATAATTATAAGATTTTAATAAACAGTTCACATTGAGTTCTCCATTAAAGAACCTTACGTCTTCTCTCACACATGACCTCTTTCACACTTACTTAACGTGTCGTCCTCTTATCACTAGCGGAGTTCTCTGAAGATTGTCACTACTCTCACTCCACCACCATTACTCATCGGTATCGCCACCACTACTGCTATCAATGTATAAACTCACAACCACCACCGCTCTTTCTATTTCTTTGGACTCTCCTTCCGACTCTATGATCCCTTTTCCTTTAAATCTGATTCCTCTTTTTTAGATATGACTTTGACTGCTTCTGTAAGCAAATTCAGACAATTACTATCGCATCCCTGAAATGATGCCATTTCTGTAATATTAACTTTATTGTTGTTGTGGTGGTCGTCGACTTTGGCCTCCACCCTCTTTTCAGGAAATACTTTTTCCTTTGCTCTATGGTGGTGACTATAGAAGATTTGGATTCTACAATAAAAGAGAATAATCTAAGATTCAAATTGATGCAATAATATGAGATTCAAATTGATGCCACCAACAATGGTAGCAAAGGTGGAGTGGGGTTGATTCTGCAGGTGATGAAAAAGTAGTGCGTTAGAGAGGTTTCTATGTAAGATAAACACGTGAGTTTGTTTAATAAATAATTCATTGTTAAGTTTTCTCATTTCTCACTGAAATCGTTTTTCTTATCTAGGTTGTCCCATTCCTCTCTCTCTTTCTCTTTCTCTCTCTCTATATATATATATGACAACTTTAGTGAGAAAAATAGTTATGGTGACAAATGAAAAAACATAATATTTCAATAAATAATTGAAATTGAGTTGTTAATTAAACAAGTTCACACAGTTCTCTCACACTTAGACCTCTCCACAAATGTTCAATGCCCCACGCTCTCTTATTACTTCCATGGAATCCTCTGCAAGGTCACTACCATCTTCACTCCACTACCACCGTCGGTACTGCCACTATTGATGGCAGTGACGAAGGTGATAGTGTCGATTATGGTGACGACAGTGGGGGGTGATGGCAGTGACAGTGGTGGTGGCAGTAATGGTAGAAGGGTGGCGCCGCCACCACTCGCACCAACATCACTGGTACTAGTCAGAGGATCTCCTCGATGACACTGGACTTGCTGAGAGGAGAGAAGAGAGTGAATATCATCATATATAGTTGGTTGTCCATATGTAAGTTAATTTGTTTTACCGAAGACACGTGTAAATAGAATCTCTCATATCCTACAAAGATCATGTATCTAGCACATGCATCAAATTAGCATGGGGTGACACATTAGTGAGGAAGACAATGGGGGCGATGGTGACATTTGAGGGAGAGGTCTTTGTACGAGAGAACCACGTTAACTTGTTTAATTAACAACTCAATATAAACTATTTATTGAAATCCTACAGTTATTATCATATTTTCTCATTTCTCACTATAACTCTCTTTTCCTTCCCTCCCTTCCCCCTCTCTTTCTCTCTCTATATATAAAATCAAAGCATATAAAACTGACTAACATATAAGTGTGTAAACACAAAAAATATATAAGTAGAAAATTGTTGCCATCATTTAAATTTAGTAAAACGAATAATTTAAACCCAAATAATCACGTTATGCTATTTGCAGAATAAAAATCTAACTGGAATACGAAAACTATATTGAAGAATAAGAGTAAATCAATATCAATAAGATGTGAATAGGGTCTATGTGCCAAACAACTTAGAAAAGTATGAATTTTTAAATAAAATAAAATCAATCTATGCTATAAGTTAAAACCGTTCATTCAAAGAAAATCAGTACAGTGTATAATTAAGGTGGGTATATGTATCCGTAGACGTTCTAAGTTCGTATGGGTTTTACAACTTTTTTTTTTTAAAAAAAAATTATAATAATAGAAAAAACTTAAGTTTGCTTTGTGATACTCACGGACTTTATAGACTAAGTTTGTAAGTTTATAATTGACCCGTAACCTGTTTAAATGGACAAATTTACCATTTGCATTATTAATTTTTGTTAATGTTATATTTTTTTTTATTTTAAATGGTGATATTTTACACTTTTAATATAAAAATATTTAGTATTTAGATTATTATAAAAAAATAATATAATTTTAGTATGATATATTAGAGTTTAATTAGTTTAAAAATATTAGAATTTTTTAATTAATTTAAAAAAATATATGCCACGAATTGATCTGTTAAGTTTGCAGGCTTGCAGAATACATACTTTTTAAAAAAATAAATTTATTTTTGTTAGACCAGACTTATTTGCCTCGTTTAAAATAAAGGTTTTATAGGTTAGATTTAAACAGACACACACCCTTGATATAATTGTCTCATTGTATAAACTTACCAATGAAAATTATTAATATAACTTATAGTTTTAAAGATCGACTAGGTGATCAATCCATTAAAAAATATTGATGAAAATAAATTTGATTTCTCATATATTATATTATTAGTGACTAAATTTAGTTTTCCATTAATATTATTTACCATAATAACTCAAAAATAGTTTTTACTATTATTTTATTAATAGTGTACATACAAAATTAATACTAATATACAAATTATGTGCAAAGTAATTTTAAAATTGTTGTCAATATAAATTTTAATAGAGATAAAATAGTTTTTGTGATAAAAAAAACAACTGTCACAATTATTACATTAATGAAGGACTGTTTTATAAAATTATAATTTATTATCTATTAAAAATAACTAATAATTCTTTAACAACAATTTGAAAATTTTTTTTTCATAATAATTTATTATAAATATTTAATATTAATATACTATCAAGATTATAAAATTCAAATCAAACTAGTTTTAAATTTTTGAAAAATCTTTCGCAATTAAAAGTTTTAAATCTTAAAAGTATATCTTTAATCATAATAAATAATATCTTGTTGCAAAACAAAATATTTTCTTAGGTAATTATTGTTAGTTACTTTTATGTTTTTTACAAAATTTAAATACTTATATAGTTAATTTTAAATATACTTTTTAAATTATTATTCTCTCTAATACGAAAATTAAACTTAATAGTTTCAAAATAAGTTTCAATTTTTATTAATCATCAGGATTAGTGTCTCTAAGCCCACCACCATATTGTCATCATAACTATTATTGTTGTCGAAACCATTATGTCAGTGATAATTTTCATTATCATCCTCACAACTTTCATGATTCGTCACTCTTGACCACAATGGTTGTAAAAACTGTGACAGGCAATATGATGGTCAATTAAGACAAGAAAATCTTATGAGTGTTTCTTTTTCTCTTGTTAGGATCAAAATTCATGCAACTACATTTGTTTTTTCTTAAAGGGAAGATCATAGATAAAAGTAATAAGGCAAAAACAATCATTTTAAAGAAGGAAATTCAACTTGAGAGACTTGTTTCAAACTAATCAAGATAATCAACAGAGATTAATTAAATTTCCTATACACATGTTTGATGAAAATGTTGCCTCCATTGAATGAAAGCTGAGATCAAGTTGTCAAAGTTGAGAATTTAAGTAAACTTGTGAGAGTTCAATAGACTTGACTCGTAGAATCGTAAGAGTTTACTTTGTTAAAGAAAATATCCATAAATAACATAAAAAGTGAAATTTTTTCACCATATAATAAACTCAAATCCACCTATAAATTCAAATTACTCCAAATAAATACAAATTATAGACAAAACACTCAAAATTTGAGTTAGTACAAAAAAAAATCACTTGAGGAGTTTGTTCGAGTTTACTCACGAGTTTTCTAATTCTACTAGATTCCAACGATTTTCCTATGAGTCTACACAGTTTCACCGATTCTACTTCAAGTTTGATACTCCTTCACTTCTCTGTGCAATTTAACTCGTAAGAAGATTATAAACTTGTATATTCGTGCAATCTTACTAATTAACTTGTAATTTTGATAATTATGACTAATATTAAATATCTTTAACAATGATAGTAGGAATATATAACAAATTGTTAAAATGTTAATCAAATGAATAACAATAAAGCAAAATCTATTTCTGAAACATTATGGATATTTAGATTTTATACAACTTGTATGCCATATTTATATTTTAAAATATTATGGATAATTTTTATCACAAGAAATATAATTTTTTGTGATATCTAAATACATCGTCATTGATTTAATAGTAACTTTCATATTAGTAGCAATAAGTAACCAATCAAAATATTGTACTAAATATATCTAGTGACAAATTTTAAGCTTTTAGTAATGAATGTTGTTGTTTCAAAAACTTGTTTTTTTGTAGAGTCACTAGATCAATGGTAACTAGTGGATTACTAATTGATCCACATTACTTGGCCCATATTAAAAAATATGAAAATTGTATATCTATATTAAAATAAAAACTCCACTTATAAATAAAATTTCAACTACCTAAAATAATTAAAGTATATACATTTTTCAAATACAATAAATTAAATAAGTAATATCAAAACTAAATTAACAATTATATAACAACAAAAAAATAATGTATGAAACTTAAAATAGAACATAGAAAAATGAAGAAATCATGCTTAGAAATATATAATTATAAAATATCATAATTAATAGAAATATATAATAATTTTTTGATTAATTTAAAAAAAAATAGAATGACTTGGGTTGGGTCTTTTGTTCAATCAAATTGGATCACCAATTTAATGACATACTTATTTATGCTAGGTCGTGGTAGGTTATTTGGGTCATACTAGGACGATGACATATTTGATATATTATATATCATTAATCTAACTTACTTGAACCATTAGTTCAAGGTTTAATTGGTTGAACCGATCGGGTTAATCCAGGTTTTAAATATACGAGTAAGTTGTCATTTTTTTCAATTTTTGGTTTAGATTTATTTTTCAATTTTGGTTTGAATTTAATTTTCAATTTTACTTCTTGGTATTCTAAAACTTTTATTTTTTGTCTTTTCCATTAGATTTTTGTTTTAAAAAAAAGAAGTTAAGGATAGTATCATATTGTCGTTAGAGGGGCTAAAATTAAAATAAAAATAAAAAAGAGAACATATATACCTGATTACAAATTTTGAAAAAATAACTTATAGGAACTAAAAATAAAAACTTACATATAATAAGTTTTTTTTTTTTCCATTTTTTCCTTTTAAATATTTTTAGTTTTAATCTATAATTTATTTTATTTTTAGTCTTGTAAACTCATTTCTTTTTATTTTTAGTTTCTCTAATATTAGCGTGACATTATGATCATGTCGTTTTAACATTTTGTAAGAAAGTATCCTATCACAACCAAAAATGCAAAAACTTATACTAAATATTAGAGAATTAAAATTTAAAATAAAAACCTCTTTAGAACCAATAAAACTTAAAAAATGCCAACTTACATAAACATTTTATATTTAAGCCCTTAAAAATATTATGCAGCATGAAGTTAACCATACAATAAATATAGAGGTATATATGAAGCCAATGAGTATAATAATTATGGCATTTTTATATTATATTTAACTACATTTGAAAGTAATTATAATAATTAAAGAAAAGCAAAAGAGAGATAAAACTAAACATAGATATTGAAAGAAGGTCCAAGTTGCAGATGCAGTAGAAAAAGGCATGGATCCGGATCGATCACCCTTGCAGAGAATCCACTTCTCCCTGCGTGGATGCATCAAGTGTTTCAACAGTTATTCTCAGTGTATCATCATCAATTGAGCTCTGAGGACAAAATAATGGCCTGCTCCAACTACATTACCACTAAATTAAAATCATAAAAGGTTCAGTCCAACAAGTTCTATTGGTGGGTTCTCAATACTAATTACCTCTCCTTACACTTTCTTTTTTCGCTTTTGCAACGGCTGGTTAAGAACCACGCATGAGAATACGTTCATAAATTATAAAAAGAAAAAGAAAAAAAAAGAATTTTGATGTCAATTTCAGTTCATCCGTTACATGCCCCCACTAAAGTTCAGAATTCCACGTCATAATCCACTGTTTCACTTTATACAACGATATCACCCCATATCACCCTACTTTATAGTATATTATTTTTTTTCCACTTAATTTACAGGCTACAGCTACTTTCATAAAGATTAACTAGCCAACGTAGTAAGATTAGTCAAATGTTTTTTATTTTGGGAAAAGAAATTAAATATCATCCTACTTTGTTTTAGTCATTTAGTGCATACATGCTGCATGCTTTTCCCCCTTAATAACAAGCCAACATAGTTAGATTAGTCAAGTGCTTTTTATTTTGGGGAAAAGAAAATATCATCCTACATTCCTACTTTATTTTAGTGTATACGGTATCATGTTTTTTCCCCTTACTTAATTTGCAGCTAGTTTCATAAAGATTAACAGGCCAACATAGTTAAATTAGTCAAAATGTTTTTTATTTTGGGAAACGAAAATCTCAAAGGATATAGTGGTTTAGGTTCAAAATGGAACGAAATAATTGACGTCTTTAAGATAAAAAAAGTTTGACTAGACGTGGTGAACCTTTTTAAGTTTTAATAATAATGTAGTTACCGTTTGATTAATTATTCGGTGCCTTTACGGTTATTACTTTAGGTTTAAACTTTAATGTTTGATAAGCTTCCTTTTTGAGTTGACAACCAATCCTTGCATCTATAGTTAAGTTTTTTACTTGACAAGTATACTACTTCATTATGCGGATAACGGGTAAAGCTACTAACTAGCCAGCTCAATATTTATCATCACAAATGAATATAAATTTACAATATTTAGATATTTATATATATATATATAATAAAATTTCAAAAATTTTATGCTCTATATAAGTTTTTATTGTTAAAAAGAAAACCCTGCTAAATTAGTACCGACCACATATGTATAAGCAAAACAATCAGTAATGTTTATATGTATATGCTCGTTTACCATGTGCTCTAAATACAGAAAGATATATGTAAACAAATTAAATAACACTAATTAATAACGTAGAAGAGGTTCACTTAACTGGAAATATACCTTGGGGCTAGGAATGTATTTGCAATAATAAATATTAAAGAAAATATAAGTTTAATTAATTCGTTACTTTAAATAGCTAGTTCAAACTTAAATTTCATATATTTTTTTAATTTATTACATATAAAAGTTAATATTTTTCTTTACTATTAATCTATAAGCAGAAATATAACTTTTTAATTTTTTTATTCCTATTAGATATATTTTGCTACAGTTTTATCGCTGTATATGTGAACGAAAATAATTAAGATCAAATATTACAAAATTATAATTTTCTAAATGACGACTTTCATTATAATTAGTACGGAGAAAAGAAACAAATAAAGGACCAAAGTGACACAAAAATGGTTGTTAATTATTTAAAAAATCAAGTATACAGAGATAGCTTCCTCCGAATTATATATTATTGATCTTTTTAAATCTATAACGAGCTGGCATATATATATATATAACCACTAACTTATTGTCTTTTAGGTGTTTCAGTAGTTTTTACTCTGCTTAATAACGATACACTTGAACACAAGTATTAGTATTTAGTATAAATAATATATGTTTTTACCTTTTTATACAAAATAAGTCAAATTAGTTATAGTTTTTTTTATAAGCTATGCGTTTTGTGTGTGTATATATATAGATAGATAGATCATAGATAGATAGTACAAGTCCGGTCAGAAAAAATATTGAGTGAGAAATAAGAAAACTTAATAACTTTAAGATTTTAATAAATGATTTAAATTGATTTGTTTATTAAACAAGATCACATACTTCTCTCACATAGAAATATCTCACACAAACTAAACAAGATCGTTACTATCCTCACATGTCACAATCATTAGGTTATCTGCAATTATGAAAAATTGTTATTTTTACTCTATTAATTTACTAGGTACAAACCAATGAATTGAAAAAATTTGGATGATAAAGAAAGATTTTGACTGCATTTAGTTTTGAAATTTAAGTTAGGACTAGTTAGTTGTTTGTTTTAAAATTTTAATCAAAATTGTCTTTCCATAGGACTAAACCCTAAATTCCATCAGTTGCATTTATTGATGGCCATTCTTGGAGCTTTCTGGACCTAATTTTATGGAAAACATTTTTCATTAAAATTTTAAAATAAGAAACTAATTAATCTTAACTTAAATTTCAAAACTAAATGCAGTCAAAATCTTTCTTTAATGTTCAATATTTTTCAATCCATTGGATTGTACTTAAACAATTGATGGAATGAAAATAAAAATTTTTGCACTAGATAACCCAACTATTTAATATGTGAGAATACTAACGATTTGCAAAGAGTATGGGTGATAAGAAAGGAGTGTGTTATTAAGTTTTCTTATTTCTTATCATAATTGCAATTTTTGACACTTTATTCGATTATTTAGTATCATTTTGCAATTAAAACTGATAATAATCTCCGAGGAGAATATTGATGGTATATAGATCAAGATAGGTCCTACATCTTACATGCTCAGCCCTTACTTGTCTTCTTAAGATGGGAAAACTTCAAATCCTATAAGTGTTTTCTGAAAAATTTTCTTGCCTTCAACTTAGGTATCATTGCTTCCTCTTTAATTAAATTTTATTTACCAAAAAAATTGTAAAACTACTAATTAACGCAGTTATATAAATTGGTAACACGAGTTATTAATTTTATTTTAAATAATATAATTAATTAAAATGGTTAAAAAATGCGTATGTTGTTTATTATACCAATGATAATTAACACACAGTAGAAATGTATATACCTATTAATAATTAATATTAAAGCTATAACTATGTTGTTGAAAGCTTGTTTTTGTGTTTATAATTTTTCTGGGTGTGGTATAATTGCTTTGCAAGAGGTGGGGGACATTTCATTTATGAATGTGGTATTGCTGTGTCCCAGAATGAATCCTTTTACATATCCATATAGTCCTATGAGGTAATGTGAACCCTCATAAGTTCTGTCCGTTTCAGGCCATAAAAGCAGACACCCAGTGCCCCATGCCCCACTCTCTAAATTCTAGTCAAATTACATAGTAGCTTCTATTATTTTAGCAAAATCGCTGTCTCTCTAATCTTCTACACGCCGAGAAGACTACTACTACTACTACTGTTGAGAGATAGAGAGAGATAAAAGGAATGTGCACTTTGAATTTAAAGGGGTAATGATTCAATCATGATGTGGTTTTAGTTAAAAAAAAGTGGTGTGTGTGCTGTGCAATATGCATCGGTCATTATGCTCACAAGGGCAACAGGGAGGGAGAGAGGAAGTGTTTCAAATTTTGAAATTAGAGAAAGTGAACAAAAGATTTTTTCTTACACGGGTAGGTGAGTGAGAACAAGAGAGAGGCCACTTTAGTAAACCTTGGCCACGTGGGAGAGATTTATTTCAAGCAAGTAGTAGAGACTAGAGAATATCTCTTCCCAAAGAGTCACCAGTTAGCTCAACTAATTAGCCAACCTGACCCAAAACTTCAAATATTAGTTTACTTCTAGAATCCAACTATCAGTTTCTTCTTATTTGTTATACATACTTTCCTTTTAAATAAAAAAAGTTGAAAAGGAAAGAGAGAGAACAGAATCTCGGTAATATTTGAATAAGGACAAGTGAAACATATGTCACACTAAATTCCACCTTTATGACTATTAATTTAACTAAAACGATAAAGCTTACAACTTGATCTTGGAAAGCCCAACTTAGCAGCCTAAATAGCGCTTTAGCTTGGTTAATACTTTCCCTTAACCCCACACAATGCACTGTTTTGTTTCAGTTAAGAGACGAGAGTACATGCTTTTATTCGTTTTCTTTAATCATTTTTTTATTTGTGTAATCTATTTCAATATATATTGACTTTGGCTTTCGAAATTGGGCTACATAGTTCTAGACATGCACTTAATTAAAGAATGCAAAGGTTGATATCTACGTAAAAAATTCATAAATTAAAAACCCGCATATTTAAAACAGAGGAAACAGATTTAGCAATAGTAAACATGCATTTTAAAAATTTTGACGAGTAGAGAATGTCCTGGGCATCCATTTCTCTCTCTTAATTTTTTTTTCCTCTTCGGTGGGTCATCGCCGTAAGGACAACGGAGCTTGAACTTCTATGAGCATGGGACTTACTTAGTGTATCATTTACTATGTAAATGTCTTTTTTAAATAACATGAAAGAACAAGTATCAAGGTTTTGACTTATGGAACAAAGTTATTTTTGTGTTGAACAATTTTCTCCGTGTGAGTCTGCCAACACTGTTTCACTAGAATTTGTCGTCTAAGCACAGTGCGAATTCAATAAATAAGTATAATATAAGGAATGCATGAGGACGAGCGAGTTACTATGCCTACTTATTTCATGCATTATTTTTCATCCATATGTACGAATTCCCTTCTTCGTGCTTCAATGTCACTAATGATGCCAAAAGTAAATTTAAATACCTACGAGTGCCGTCCATAAGTCTAAAGGAGAAGCAAACAATAAACTCCTTCTTGGTTATGGATCACATGAGATACAAAATTGTTAATTATTACATATCTGTTTCAAATCATGACGAAAATATATTAGGGTTTTAAAAAAGTAGTTTGTCGTTATCTTGTTTGAAGGTGCAAATTGATATCGATTAATAAATAAAAGGATGTTTCCTTTGCATGTCCATACAAGAGAATTGATTTAAACAAAACATGTGGGTGGTACATGAATTAAATTAAATACATCATGAGGGATTGATTTTTTTTTATTTTTTATATAATAGAAACTAATAAAATGTTGATTTGATGTTTTATAGTCCATTGCTGATGCATACATGATGCAGCAATCAATAACGAATTGAAGGAAACAAACTTAGATTCTTATATTCGAGAATAATCATTGAAAAACCATTGGGAGAAAAGAGTTACCAAGGTAGTACGAAGAAGTTAAAAGAAGAGGAGAATCTCCAATCAAATCTAAACAGAGTGGTGAGTGATGGTAAATAAATATTCCCTTTAACCCCCATGCAATAAGAACAATCTGAGAGCAGAAAAAGTAGGATTCACCATTTTCCACTTCTAAGCAAACAAGAATGATATACACTAGTTCTACAATCTTCAAAGGAAGGAAGGCACAGTTGACAAAATCACAAGGAAGCTACATAGCTACAATATACCTATAACTGATAGGGAGATGAGGGAAACAAGAATTATTTCAATGAGTAACGATGGAGTTACTAAAAACAAAATCATCCACTCTTGTATCTGTAACATATACATGGTAATGATACGTATACTTATCCCGCAATATCCGTTCACGTGCCCGGGTATTGTTTTGGCCTCATACTCAGTTACACTTATTTCTTATCATCCCATTTTCCAATAAAAAATTATCATGTACTTGTTCGTGTAATTACACTCCCGCACAGTCCTTCTCCTATTCAGCTTAATCCATCACTGCAGCCTTTCCCTTCCTAGCCTGCACTGCACAGTGCACACACCACACTTCCGGTCTACCACATCATTATTGAACTGTCACTATGAAAATTCAATGCCAGTTTGCCGCTGCTACACCTTGAGTAAAGGAATATATGCATCTGCTTGTGCCATAATTATTTCCTAACCCCGACCACCATAAAAGGGACAAATATGCTACCGATTAATGCTCCAAACTCAGATCAGGCACTAAATAAATTTCGTATTCATAATTTTCAAGGAAATTAATCTTGAAAATCTGATATCTATCATATTATTTTACATTCATTTTTCTCTTTTAAATCTAATTATTTCTGGACTTCCATGTAATAATAATAATTAAGTACAAATAACAGTAAGGATGTGTGAAAAACTCTACAAATTCCCTCTTTTTTTATAGGTTCGATCAAAATAGCCCAGAATTTTTTAAAAACAACATCCAATCCACGTAAAAATGAATTAAGAAACATGAAGATGAAGACTGAACAATTTTGTTTTTCGATGTTCTTTACTTTTCTTCGTGTATACCTAATCGAGCACATATATATATATATATATATATATATATATATAAAATTAATAATAATAATAATAACATATATATTATTAATATTAATAACTAAAAAATCTACTTTACACGGATCAATTTATTATTTAAATAAATTTCTATTTATTGTTTACCATAAGTTAAATTACCGCAATGATGAGTAGGTCAACATCCACTACAAAAATATAGTTAAAAGGCAATTCTCAATTTTGTCATCACAATTACGGTGGAAACAGACGAGCAGGACATTACTTGGCATGAGATTATTAATGGCATGATACTGTGTTTATTTGTCAAAAGGCCTTTTTTATAGGCCTAGATTTCTAGTCTACATAAATATCCGATTTAATATGTATACTTAGTGTTTAATTGTGTGATAATTTAACACTAACATAGAGATAAAAAATACCAGCATATTGTCTAACACTGACTAATGCATCTCTTACCTATATAGTATGAGTATGTTTAGTTTATCATTTTAACTGTTAAGTATAAAGTTAAGAGTTTATGTATTTACTAATTTTTTCTAAAAGGTTACTTCAATTATTTTTTTTAAATAAGCTCCTATTTTCATTTATTAATTTTTTTTTTGCAACTTTACTCTTTATTAACTAATGAATTATCTCTTATTGATTCTTTCTCCACACATATCACAACATCTCTTTCACTTCATTAATGTAATTACAGTAATTTATAATTTAAATATATAATTATAAAAAATTATAATTTAAATATATAATTTAAAATTTATATATTTAATTATAGAAAAATATAATTTAAATATAGCACTATAGTAATTTATAATTTGGATATGTAATTATAGAAATTTATAATTTAAATATATAATTCTTGTAATTTATAATTTGTATATATATATATATTATTCTAGAAATTTATAATTTAAATACATTATTATAATAATTTATAATTTAAATATATAATCAATTTATATTATTAAAATATATTATAATTATTTTAAATACATCATCATTGATCTAATGATTAATGATGTTTTTATTTGTTATTTTATAATTTTCAACTAGTTGAATAACTAGTTTTACAAAAAGTTTCAACTAACTTTTCAACTTCTAGTTAATTTTTCAGGTAGTTTTATCAAATACACCTTACACTCATCAATTTACAATTATAATGATTATATAATAAATTGAAAATTAAATATTTAGCTAAAAAAATTTAATTTTTAAACTTTTATTTTTAATTCTTATTATTATTTTTATATTTTAAATGAAAATATGATAAATTAATTAGTATATAATTTATTTAGTGATACATAAATAAATTAAAATTATAAAAAAATATATTGGATTACTCATGGCTTGCTGATATACCTAAACCTGAAATATTCGTTGGGGATAAGATAAATATTAAAATTTTACGTCTATTTGTTTCTACTTGTATGCAACCAATATTTTTTAGAATGTAGATGACGAGAGCTTTTTTGGAAAAGACAAAATTTATTAAGCAGGGATAATATGTCCTCATGTCATAAGGTATGACATCAGGGAGGTTACAAATTACATAAGCAACAATATATAAACCTAAAAAAAATTACATATACCATTTTTTATAAACAAAGTCCAATGTCGTAAAAGAACAAATGTCCAATACCTAAACAAATAAAAGCAATAAAGTGGTTGAACACACCATTTTTGAAAAGATACTGAAAAATTTTTATAGATCTCGTAAACCCACAAATAAGATCTCTTGTCAGACTTGTTCAGCATTCAAGGGCACCCCCTAAAACACCAGATGAGCCAACAAAATTTCCCAAAGAATGACAACCAAATAATACAAAGGATATCCACATACTCTTTCCTGTTGAGTTCATAATACCCAAGTAATGCAAAAAATGAGGATGACAATCTGATGGCAGGACACATAAATAGTCTAACTATTAGTAACATTCCATCCAAATATGATAGCTAGACTCATATATAAAAAACAAATGTGATACAGATTCCAAATTATTGCAACATACCGGACATGAAACATCAGGTGGAGTGAGGATATACTTCACTTTTGCCAGCTCAACTTTAGCCGAAATCCTATTATGAGCAAACTTCCAGGAAAATGCTAAAAACTTGGAAGGCATCTTTGATTTCCATAACATGTTAAAGAAATGTGATCTTTGAGTCCCCCCATAAATTAACCTGTAAGCCTCTTTGACAGAGTATTAACCATAATTGCTTGTACTGCCCACCCAACTCTAACCATCTTTTACATCTCTCCTCAATTGAACCCTTTCAAGAACACTCTCTAACTCCCTAACCCATTCTTGTTCCCAGCTTAAAAACTGTCTCCTCCACCTAAACCTCCATTCTCATCTCTCATCAATTTAACCCTCCACCTCACGTAGAAAAGTATCTTTCTGATTGGATAATGCATATAATTTAAGATACCAGGATTTGAGATTTCCTAGCTCCCCCCACCTCCCTTTCCAAAATTTGAATAAAGACTCATCTCCTACCTTGGAATAAACATTTCTCTTAAACCAATCACATATACCCACATATGATGTTACCTCCTGAATATCCTTCCACCATTAAGACTCCTCGCTTTGTTGCCTCAATGAAAAATTGCTCCTCATATCTTCTCTATACCTTGCTTTTAAAATTTGGGTCCAGAGAGAATCCTCCCCTTGTAGTAGCCTTCATCGTCTTACCAAGTAGTGTTTTGTAGAATGTCAGCATATCTTTAATCCATAGGCCACCTTGGCTTTTCTCTCTACATATTAACTCCCACTTAATCCGAACAACTTATTTATTCATTTGAGCTTCCCTAGTGGAATTGCCTTTGTAGACTTTGGATGGTATGAGTCACCTTCTTCAGGATCTTGTAAAAAGAACAAAGGAATGGATGAGAGGGTAAATTTGATTAAACAAATCTGCCGCTTCCCAGAGATAATTTTTTTGTTTCCAAGAACTTCGCTTTGCTCGTATTTTTCCAATAACTGGTTTCCAAACTCTCACTTCTCACATTTATCCCTATCTCTAATCCCAAATAGGAAAATGGAAATTGCATTACTCCGTAATTTAGAATCCTTGAAAAGGACTGCATAACCTCATTATTCACCCCTATCCCCCTAAGCTGCTATTATGAAAATTGATTTTTAAGCTCGATGCCAGCTTATAGCTCCTAAGAACACTATTAAGAGTATATACATTTTGTAAATCCTGCTTACTTATCTTTACTCTAGACAAAAGATTTGCTTCTATTGCACTCTTAATTAGACCCCCCAAGTTCTTCAGCTACAATTAAAAACAAGAAATAGGTCATTGAATCCCCTTGTCTTAAAGCTCTCTACATTTGAAATTTTTGAGTTGCGCTTCCATTTACCAAAACTAAAAAAGATGACGAATAGAGGCATCCTTTAATCCAGTTAATCCATTTATCTCCAAACCCAAATCACTTGAGCATATAGAACAAGAATGACCAACTGATTGCATCATACGCCTTCTCAAAGTTAACTTTGAATTGAAGCAACAATTTATGAGACTGTTTTGCTTCATGGATAATTTCATTCACAATGACTACACTATCCATTAGTTTCCTCTCTTTGATGAAAGCAATTTGGGTTTCTTCTAAAATACTAGACATGACCCTATGAAGTCTGTGAGCCAACATCTTTGCAATGATTTTATATAATACACCGATTAGAGATATTGGTCTATAGTCCCCAAGACCATTAGAATGGTCCTTCTTAGGAATGAGAGTTATAATGGAGCATTTGTACCTTTATGGAGTTTTCCTTTTTGTTGAAATCAGACAAAACCTTCTTGATATCACCTTTCAGCATATCCTAGAAGTGTTTATAAACTTTATCCATCTGGACCTAGGGCTTTTGTACTATCACATTCCCACATGACATCGTAGATCTCATCCTTAGAAAACTCTCTCTCTAAGTCATTTCTCTGGTCAACAGAAAAAATTTTAAAATTCACACCGTGTACTCTTACCCCTTCATTCACCTGAGCCTGAAATCTTTCTTCAAATTACCGCTGGATTGACTGTTTAATTTGAGTGGATACTCACTCCATTCCCCATTTATCAATAACCTAAATAAGCTGTTAGACCTCCTCCTCCAATTAATTGATGCATGGAAGAAATGAGAATTCGAATCCCTTTGTTTTAGCCATTTAATATTTGCTTTTTGGACTAACAATGTCTCTTGATAATTACTCCATTTGTTTAGGTCACCCATTGCCTCTAACCTCAGCTTTACCTCCTATTCACCCATTTTATACTCTTTTATGTTTGAATATGTAAAATTTATTTTACTAATTCAACCTCTTTAATAATTATTTTCTTGTTTTCGTGAAGGAGTATAATATTCTCATTTATACTTTAATTCATAATTATTTTAATAAAAAAATTTTATTCAATGAAAATAATTAATAATTACAAAATTGTCGCACATTATCTTTATACTTTATGAATAATTTAAATGATTATTAACCATAATAAAAATATACATATTGTGAAAATTATATTGTTGACCATTTCATATTTTATGAATGATCTTTCAACTGTTGAAAAAATCATTGCTAAAAGTAATTAAAAGAATACTATAGTATAATAAATATTTTTAAATAAATACTTTTTCCTTTCATATTTTAATCAATACTGTAAAAATTATTTTATTAGTATTATCTAATAAAATAAAATAGAATTTTAAAAGAGTTGTGTATAATCATAGATAAACCAGACCTAAAATACCCTCAAGGGATTTCGGCATGGCCGAAAATCGAAAAGTACATGAACAAAAAGAATAAAACGATTTCAGAAAAAAAAGCACCAATGAAGAGACTTTGGATTTCGGCACAACCGAAATCCAAAATACAGCAAAACCCCTCAGAGAAGAGGAAATAAGCCTCAATAAAGGATTTCGGTTCACTAAAATTCGAGAAGGGGATAAATTAGTATAATCATTAATTAGTGTTATTCCCAATAAAGCTAAGCATAGTCAACAAAGTACCTTTGGGATAAAACTAAGGTGAACAGGCAATAACTGTCAGGTAACAAGTATATTTCTTTACTATAAATATAAGGTAGCATGTATGTGTCATTTACTCATTTAGAAAAATTTATTACACTTCACTCTTTTTCACCTTATCTGTTTGTCTCGATCATTTATGGCTTGAGTGTCGGAGTCCTCTTCTGTAATTCTTCCCCTTTCTCTATTCCAGAAAGTGTTAGGATATTTTGACAAAGCTCATCAAAGGTATCTCAAAAAATTCATAGAGATTTTTACTCGAATACTTTTCGGTAAGAACGAGTAGTAAAGTCATTTACATGTTTTTGTATTATTTCCTCTTACACATTTTTTCAGTAACAACAAAAGAATACGTAAAATACAAGTAATTTTTTTATTAAATTAATAAGGAGAAGGAGGAGTAAGAAGAAAAGAGTAGATTTTAATTTAAAACAAAATAATAACAACAATAATAATCAAAAGACAAAACAAAGCCATTCAAAAGTTGGGTCAATTGATAACATGGCATTACACAAACTTAGCAACTGTATAACAACTTCTCCTATAATACGTAATGGTAACAAAATGGAAAAGAAAAGTAATCCAATTCTTTATTTGTCAGGTATGGCATCCAAGATCATTTATCATTTGATCTAGACTTAACCAATTCTACCTTAGTCTATGCTAGACACTTGTTTTCTTTTCTCTGATGTGTGTAATTAATTACATTTGCAACTTTTCGGCACATCCTGGGCGAAAATTACAAGACTAAAAAGAAACTCCAGACTTAACAAAATTGAAACTAGTTTAAGAACGCAAAGTCGGCGTTTTCCGTTACGAATCCTTGTCGGGGGGCATCATTGCGCTGTTGAGAGTGGGGACCCATTTGGGACATTGACTCAAAAAATCACTGTGGACTCCCAAGGGTAACAAATCAAGTGTTATTGACGTTTTCAAAAAGCCTCTCAGACATGTTTTTCCCTCTCTTGGTGCGTAACGGCGTTATTGGCAGTCGTTTCCCTATAAATAAAGCCTCGAACTTCCTCCCTCCCATTACACTCATTTACTTCAATCTTCTCTCTCTTCCCTCTGAGATCAGCGACATGAACCCTGCCCTTTGTTTTATATTAATGGTTGCGTGAAGCAGAAGTTTGGAATAATAGTCTTTCTGTTGTGTTTGTTCTCCACTCTCTAGCTTGACACTACCTTCTTGGAGACTTGGTAATTATTGCAAACTACCTTTCTCGAAATGGGGAAGAAAACGGAGCTGAAAGATCACAAGGAGACAGCAAAAGTTGAAGCTGTTCTTGAGCTTCTCCGAAAACAAACCCCTCTAACTGTCAAGCAGGTTTTTATTTTAACTTCACTCTGCTTTCGATTGTTTCAGTACTACCAGGTTTTGTTGCTTAACATGTCAAGTGTTTCAAGGATAGCTTAAATTGTGATTAATTTGTCCTTCTTCTTGTTGTGTTGTGTGTAGGAGAAGTTTTGCAACTACGCTTGTGTGAAACGGTTTCTGAAAGCAAAAGGGGATAATGTGAAAAAAGCTGCGAAGCAACTCAAGGCTTGTCTTGCTTGGAGAGAGAGTGTTATCAATGGTATATTCCACTTCTTCTTCTTCTTCTTCTTTCTTCTTCTCCTTCCCCACTTCACGACCCCCTTAATTCCTTTTTCTCGCAAAAGCTTTTTCCCGTTGAGAAAACAAGCCGACTTCTCTTTTTGTTTTCTCTCGCCAAAGAATCTTGCTTTTCCCTTCCCTTTGAACCCAACAAACATTAAAGTAAAACGCACTTCACTACCTTGTAATCATTAGCTCACTCTCTTTTTTTTTTTCTTTCCTTGTCCATACCTGCAAATAACACACAAAAAATGAGTACTTCCAGTACTTGCACTTTTATCAAATTTAATTTTTGGTTTCTTATTTTTATTGAAACCATGGCATGTAAAATACTGATTTTCATTGATGGGTTTTTTGAAAACAGATCACTTGATAGCGGATGATTTCTCAGCTGAACTGGCTGATGGGTTGGCCTATGTGGCCGGTCATGATGACGAATCCAGACCTGTTATGGTAGAATTTTTCTCTGACTATGCTTCATTTTTAATTTTATTTTTATTTGATCACTTATAATAAAATTTATTTGAATTGGGGTGGTCACAGATTTTTCGTTTGAAGCAAGACTATCAAAAGTTACATTCGCAGAAAATGTAAGTTACCAAACACTAGAGAACAAAATTTTGACCTTTTCACAGCTTCGTTTCCCCTATATTTATTCATTGTTTTATGAACACTCAAGGTTCATTCGTTTGCTGACCTTTACACTGGAGGTGGCGATTTCGACCATGCCAAAAAACGTAGAACAGTTTGTGGTGCTTTTTGACGCAAGTAAGTGCACATGCTTTCATTACTCTAATTTCCATAATGCCATTTTGAAACAATTATTGATAAACAAACAAAACAAGTAAAAGAGGAAAACGATATCAGAAGGAAACAGAAAAGATTGAGGGATCAGAATAATAAATGAGAGGGCAGGGATAGTATGGAACTCTGTTGGGATCACCGGCAGGTCCTGAGGGTCACATAGAAAGTGTCCGGAGTGCCCCTAAGGTGTCTCAGACTCTAGGCTTCAATTAATGACCATCTTAAAAAGGGTATTATTGGGAATTGGAGTCATTATTGATATTCTCTACCGGAATTGGTCCATTTCAATCTTTAATGCTTCCTTAAATTATGCTATTGCAGCAGCACAAAGCATCAGAGGAACAACCCATGATTCTCCTTTTTAGCTTTTGCCAGTACCCTTTACCTTTTTTACTCAGTCCAACAAATTTTATAAATTATCATCACATTGTTAAACTCAATTACCCCAATTAAACAAGTGAATTTCAAGTTGAATAGATTTGAGAATAAGTAAATAACGGGTAATTACTTGGTTGTTGCAGGCTTTTACAGATCAGCATCTGCTTTCATGAACCAATTGCTACAAGCACTGAAAATTGTGGCCGAGTACTATCCAGGAAGGCTATGCAAAGCCTTTGTCATAGACCCTCCCTCGCTTTTCGCTTACTTGTGGAAGGTAACCACAATTCAAAATCCTTACGTACCTAATTTTGGTAGTCTACTATGTACTGTTTACCAAGTGCCTGTTAAACTCTAACACACTATTGCACCACATTTTAGTTTGGTCTCGTCCTACTGTGTGTATTGTTGGGTATATAGTGCACCCTTTCTGGCATCATCATACCATCTGATCATGCATGTTCTACTTTGTTTGACCACTGCCAATAAAATGGACCACTACCCGTGGTGTTTTAGTGGTCCATCCACAATCCATGCCATACCATATCCAAACCAAGTGCTTCTAACTAAATTAAAAATGTACCCCATGCACAAAAAGTACCCCTTTCCCTCACTCTGCAGCATTATCATAAATTCAAATCTATAACCATACAGCATATAGCTCAAGTGTCATATCGTATTGAAATTGAAAAATATAAACCTACTATTTTATTTGTCTCGGATATATAGATTGTTTTGGCAAGTATTGAAAAAGACGTTTACGACTTATTGACACGCATTACCATAGAATTAAATTAAAAAAAATAGAGTAATTATCATGTGTGTTTATTGACGGTGGGTGTACTGGACTGCAGGGAGTTCGGCCGTTCGTGGAATTATCAGGGTGGACGACGGTGGTATCATCGTTAGAATTCGAAGAATCGTTGGACTTCAACGACTTCGCAGCGTACCCGCGAGCCTCGTCCCTCCGATTCGATAGCTCGAGCGTGAAATCAACGGCGAAGATAGGGTCGTGCTCGTCGTCGCGGTTCTCCTTCACCGTATCACAGCACCTGGACTCGCTGAAACCATGGTACCTGAGCCTGACCGACACGTCAGCATCGAAGGTGGGACCCACGAGTCCTTCACCCGCACTCATCTCGCCGTTAAACGCGAGATCCCTCTCGTTTGCGTCCCCCGTGGCGAGGAACCCCCGCGGCCCACCGGCGTCCAGGAAGGGCCTCTTCCCCTCGACTCCGCTGCCGCAGCGGGTGACAGCGCCGCCGCGGACCTCGTTTCTTCAGTCTCCGGCTACCTTTTTCCGGCGAGAGAGCCACGTCGGCGGCAGGGTGGAGAGGTGCCGGGAATCTTTCTTGCCCTATGTGAAGTTCTACCGAAGACCCTATGACGAAATGGTTTATAGGTCAAAGATGAGGCCCCCACTCGGTGGCCTCATCTCCATTGTTTCCCCTCACATCAGAAGACGTCACATTTCCGTTTCTCAGCGTTTCTAATATTTTAATTCCAAATACTAGTACACCGCAATCAACGCCTCCAATAATTACCTCTGCCATTTTTCCTCAGTACATAGTATTAATTTGAAATGTATTAGTTATTCCTACTATTAATTCGTTTTTTGATCCTGAATTTCGATTTTCAAGTTCCCTCGTGCGGAATTAATGTCAACAATCACACTCCATGCCACTGCTAACTAGGTTAGAGGTTAGAGGTTAGAGGTTAGAGAGATGAATTAAGAGAATAAAAAACAAGTACGTGCAAGGCGGGGTATGAAACGGCGTGCATTGTATATGTTTATTTATTTTGGAAGGGTAGCGTGGTGCAAACGGCGAAAAATGGGAAAGAAAAGAATACAGGTGGAAGAGGATTGGGAAAGTTGAAAAGGTGGGTTGATGTTTAAATACTAGAATTGTGAAGGGTTGTGGATGTATTGATATTGAGTGGAATCTTTATGGGTTGGACTTTGTTTGTTTATAATTAAGAAAAGGAGGAAGGAGTTTGAAAACATTGATAGTGTAGGGTAGTGATTTGTATTTGGTTGGCGGTTTGCAATAATAGTGTTAGTGTTGAGTTGAGTTGAGTTGAGATGGGTTGTACGAAGAAGAGAGTTGGTAGGAATAAGTGTCGGGTATGGGTGTGTGACAAGTCAAAACTAGCGAGTGAGTCACAGCTTCCAGTAGAACCATATATGCAGAAGGAGAAGGAGAAGCAGAGGGAAATGAAATGAAATGAAAGGAAATGAGATGATTGGAGATGCAGATAAGATATGATGGTTGGGGGAGGGAGGAGGTTCTGAGCCAAGGAACAAGGGTCAGGTTGTTGGAGCGCCTCTACGGTTCCTAGTCCCCACATGGTCATCATAGCTTTTTAACTTTCCTTTCTCAACAAATTCATTCACTTTCTCAAAACGCTTACTTTCTATTTCATTACACATTTTATAAACAATTTCAAATACATTCAACTATTTAAATCATTTTATTTTTTTAAATACTTTCTTTAAATATCATAATTTAAATTATTGAATTTTATTTTTATTTTGGTATATTATTTTAATTACTATTAAAAATAAAAATTTATTTTGATAATAAATAATATTTAATAATTCAAATATATTAATCGAATCACACTTTTTGTCAACTTTTTTTTGCCATTATTCGTCACAGCTTTTTAGTTAATGATAGTTAAAATTTTTTTAACTAACATTTGTGATAGTTTTTTTTTGTTTTTAATGTCCACCAAAATTATTTTATTTAACGAAAGTTAAGGTTATTTTTTTATCTACATTAGCTATTGATAATTAATATTGGCGAAAACATTCTTTTAATTATATATTATAGCGGTATGAAATAACTCAACTTTATGACTAGGGTATTAGAGTTATGTATATCTCACATGTTACTTCTAAGTAAGACGTGATTGACCACAATATTATAAATGCAAATCAGGTCATCAACACACTTTCTACAATACTGAGAAATAGGCTATACTCTTGTATATTGATTGGTTTCAACACATCTTCCACACCATTGTGAATTATTCAGTTATGCTATGGATGACTCATTAACCCTCTGTATACCTAACATATAACTCGCACAACAAAGTAGGATTAGCTACAAGAGTATGAACCTAAATATGGTCATTAATGCATCTCTCACAGTACTATTATTATATAGTCACAATTTTGTGTCTGATGCTTTAAAGTTCCACATGTCATACTAGGGTTTTAAGGCATTTCACACAAGTGTGTGGAATAGACCACAATATTATGGTTAGTGCACTAGAGCTTAGTATAGTTCAGACACAACTCTAACCTGCATAGTACCATGAAGTAAGACAAAATGTTGTAGCTAGCTAATATTATGGAGTTTTGCATGTTGATAAAAATTTCAACCAATGTTCGTAAAAAAGATCTTATTAACATATCCTAAAAAAATGGCAAAAATTGTCTGAAAAATAACTCTAATTGATATCAACTCAAAAATAATTCATATCAACTGAACAACATTAGTCGATGTCAAACAAAAAATAACCTTGATCGATTTTAATTAAAGGAACAAATATTTGATGAATTTTAAATTCTTACTTTTTTTAAAGAAATATGGAATTCTACAATTTTAAATAATCAAAATTCTTTAAAAATGACTAGAATTTCAAAAATTTTTTATATTCATCATGCCAACAATCTATTTCATGACAAAGCCTTTGAAATTCCCAAATGAAATGGTTTTCCCTCTTAAAATTCTTCATCCAAAGACACTTATGATGGTAAATATTAACACCTACTAATTTATTACTTTTGGTTATAAAATATATCTATTTAAGATTTCTCCAATTCTTTATGAAAATATCAGCTCCGTTTTGGATTCCTTTTCATTTTTCTATTTTTGCTTAAAATGTATTTTATAAATAGAAATATCTTTTGTAAAATTATTGTGATTTGATTTTTAGTTATTTTTAAAATATTTACCCATTTGAAATATAATAAAATTTATTTTGAGATTTATGTTTTTTTTTCTATTTGAGTCACCATATCATTTGTCACTGACAATTATCTCCATTGATTATCGTTCATCAACCATTGTCATCAGGTGTGTTCATCTTCATCTATCAACCCTATCTCCATTTGTCAACTATTGTGTTTCGTAGTTGATACCAATCTTTGACCATCATAATTGATCACTGACCAAAATTGTCTTTAATTTTTACCCACCATAGTCGATTATCAGTCATCGACTATCATCATTGGTCATTGATGTGCAAAGATTACAACCATCTATGATAGTAGCTTTGACATTTAGTCATTTGCTACCACCACTAGTTATTCATCGTTAATTGCCTCACTAATTTCCAATAACTATCGCTAATCACTATCTTTAGTAGTTAGTTTCCCGCCACCATTTTGAAGAAAGTATCTTGATGGATTCTAAAATTTAAAATTAAACATAGTTTCTTTTTTATATAAATTTGAAATCGAACTTAGTTTTGTTTTTTATAAATTTAAAAAATTAAAAACCACCTAAACAAGAACTTAATTAACATATTTGTTAACTAAGATACTCATATTGGATAGTCACTATAATGTAGATATTGATAAATAATTAACCATTTATATATTTATAAGATTTAATGAATCAATAAATAAGGAAATAATTAAAAAATAATTTTAGCTTTAGAATAAAGATAGAAGGTTGAAACAACTACAAGTTCACTTTGTTCAAATTATAAGACAATGTTGATTAAATTATGTTTATTAAAAATGTATAAGTTTAGGATTAATATTAAATTATTCTATAAATATAATTTTCAAAAGTTATCATTGGAGAGAGGAAGTACTCATCAATAAATAATAATTATCTATTTATCTTTTTAGTCTTTCTATTCTGGTGGACATTGATTAAAGAATTAAATTATAAAAAAATTTATCAAAAATCATACGTAAATGTAAAAACAATTTAAAATGGTGGATGGAATTTTTAATTTTACACATTTTAATAAAATATTTGATTTTTATATCTCTTTAACGAGCATTGTTACGATACTTGTTATCATTCACATTACTTTTTAGGATAAATGAAAAGAAAATTAAAAGTTTGATAAGGATATTTTAGTAATAAAAAAATTAATGCAAAAATAGCATCTTCTAATTAAATGGGATAAAATAAAAATTCAAAACTTCGTCTTGTAATTATTAAAATAGAAGGTAGTATAATTTCGGAACATTGAAAGAGAGAGAGTAATTGATATTTTGCTAGTATTTTTTTTTTTGAAAAGGAAAATTTAAGTAATTGATACTTTGTTAGTAATTTTTTTTTCTGTCAAGAAGTAAATGCTAATTTATTAAGGTTTCCTTTTACCAGTTAGTTTATCAAAGGTTAAATATTTTTTTTGTCTCATTCTTTTTTTTTTTTGTCAAAAAAAGTTTGGTATTTTATTTAAAAAATCATTTCAGTCCTTTATATTTATAAAATGTTAATTTTGGTTCATATTAATATACATAGCTTTTATAATAAATATTTTTATACGAATACATGTGATAATATTTTGAATTTTATTCAATTTTTTTTCTTAATTTTTCTAAAATTTATTGCTAATCTAACATATGTGTTAATAATCATAAATATAAAAATTAACAAAATATATTTTAAAATATATTAAAATAAAATTATTATACATGACATAATGAATTATTTATATTCTATTATATTATTATAAAATATATTAAATTAAAATTTTAGAATTATTATAACTTATTAAAATAGGAATGCAAGTAGATATCACAGTGAGTTTTCATTAGTATTATTAGAACGTCATTGAAAAGCTTTAAAAGGCAGTTCTGAGAATTTTTGGAGCAACTACTAACTAAGAGAGTTTTGGTGATAAACTTATGAGATTATTGAATAGAAAGATGTCACATGAAAAAGAAAGTTACAAGAATAATATAATTGTGAGAGTTATAAGGTTGTTATAAGGAAAAAGAGGTGAGTTGAAATCCCTGAACACTTAACATTTGAAATCTATAAAAAGAATTGTGTTTCAAAAGGGATTAATTGATTAAGACAGTGAGGAAGGGTGATGGTATGCATTGGGAAATGGGATATGTGAAGGGAGAAGTTGAAGAAAAATGACTAGATACGGTGTTGTATATTGGGGATTGGAGTTACTTGTCCCATAGCATGGTGTCGTTTAGGTATCAAGGTTTCTGTTACTCAAAGTGAGATGATGTTAGCTAATTGGGTTGTTTTTGCCCAGCTTTCACATCTCCCTAATCTGGGCTTTGTAGTTTAGCCCCAGATTCTGCATCAATGTCGACAAAACTCTGCCTCTGCTTCTCTCCCAGTATTCTATTTGTATAACAATTTCTTTTCAAATATCATATGTACCAAAACTTAAGAAATAATAAAAATATAATTCTTAAGAGTTCAGACTTAAGACTAAGATTATGTGCTGGACCCAACCCTAAAACCTCACAGCCTCTCTTGTATTGTAATTTTCATTTTGGGCCCAGCTCCAGACTTGGGTTGGGCTGGCCTACATACACGTAAATGTACCTTCTCGTTTTATTTAATTATTTTACCAGAACTTCATAAAAAACATATACCGTGCAGACAAAAACACTAGTTTCTTTTCATTTTCTACTGTTTCTTTTTGTTACATCTGGTCACTTTCCTCTTTCATTTGCTTTAAGGTCAATCCGATGTTCTGTTTGTATAAAACGATGCCAAACGTACAAATTGCCCTTTATTATCTTTAAATATGGTCTACATTATATTATGTATATTTTATTATGTCTTTCTTTAAAGAAACACTAATGAAAATCATATATATCTGATAATATAAATTAACTATGAACAACATAATAACAAGATTTACTCAAATTCATATGCATATTCTTTTGAATTATTTCTTGGGACTCATTATGGTCTCCAAAATTTGAAACACAATCGTGGCTTCATATTAAAAAAACCATCACTATTGATTGAATGGACAGAATTAAAGCCAGTTTTTCGTATAAGTTCTTCATGTCCTTTCTTTTTGTCTTTTTAAGAAAGGAGAAAGAAATGGTTTTAGAAGTTGTAATTGAAATTTGTATTTAATAATGTTAGTTTTTTGGCAAGTTAGAAGTCAAAGTTTAAAGTTAAGTCCGTTTGTATAGCCGGCTTGAATACAACGCAGATGTTGAGCATTCTGTCATGATGTGATATCCACCTGTAACCGTATGTCAGAATTCTACGAGTCTGGTTTGGTAATGATGGGAGAGGATTTTTGCGGGAATTCTATTCAAATTGTTTATTTGATGTCAATGTTTTGGACTGCAACCGGAATCATGTGTTATTTTTAAGAAAAAATTTGATTTCATTATAAATTGATGTATAAATATACAATCAATTATAGATATAATTCATCGTTAAATAATTTAATTTTTTAAATCATCACAAATGCACCCTTAATAGATTTAAACTTTTAGAGTAACCAGTATTACATCTTATGGTGACTAAGCCGCAATATTTTATTAGGATTTTAAATTATGGAGTAAAGAATTTGCTATTTTTTTTATGGAGTTACCATGAGATCAATGTGAAAAGTGAGAAAGTGCGAAGAACCGTACTTGAAAAAAATGAGAGCAAAATTGTCTTTTTGGAAACAAAAAAGTTTACTCTTGGAAGGATGAATTTGCCTAATTAAAGTCACCGTCTCTTCTATTCCTCTTTTTTTTTCTTTCTTTTTATAAATTCTAAAGAAGATTTCCAAGCCATTTAAAGTATGCTTAGACGTTTTTTGTGGGGTGGATAAGTAGAGTGCAAAAAATTAGCATAGATAAAATGAAAATTGGTGTGTAAAGAGAAAAATCAAGGTGGATTGGGAATCAAAGATGTGAAGGCTTTTAATGAAGGACTTTTTGGCAAGTGGTGATGGAGGATCCTCAATAGAGAATATACTATTTGGGTCAAAATTTTGCAAGCTAGTGAGAGACCAGTTCAATGGAAATATCAAGGCTCTAGTAGGTGATGGTTCTATGCTTAAATTTTAGGAAAGGAGCCAGAAGGAGTCGAAGGGATTCAAATCATTATTCCCTAGAATGTATGCACTTTCCAATAAAAAAGAGGTCCTTCTATTTGAGATGGGGGTTTCGTGTGATAAAAAATGAGAATAATGATTTCAATGAAGGAGAGATTTATTTAGTTCAAAAAATGAGTAGGTGAAGAAGTTGGAGGGGGCTCTGAAAGTGGTACAGTTGAGGTGTGACATGAAATATGGTTGTAGATGGAAGGTATCTCTGAGAATAATTTAGGCTACTCTATAACAGAGGCTTATAGAATAATTTGTGGGGAATATCAAGGAGTTGATTTTTATTTTTTTCAAAGATATGAAAATCAAAAGTGTTATCCAAGGTATATCCACTTTTGCTTAGAAGGTAACCTATAATCGGATCCCAATCTTGGTTGAACTTGCAAAGTGAAATGTTACTCTTTTAGATGGTAATATATGTCTTGTCTACCATATTGAACTTGGAACAGTTGTTATTTTCCTATAAACTTATTTACTAGGTTTGAATAAGTTGTTATCGCTAGAGAGGGTATCTCAATGTTATGCCCTCAAATTGCTTCTCTAATTTATGGTAACACTTTGGAATTACTAAAGCAAATGGAAAAAATTCTAAAGATAATTTCTTGAGCATAATTTGATTGGCTATGTTGTAAGGTATATGGTTTGCTAGAAATGTTTTGGTGTTTAAAGGTGAACCTTTCTGTGTGAAAAAAAAAATCTAAAAAGATTCTTTGCAAAGATCTTGGTTATGATCTAAAGGATGTTGTAAATATAATATCTTGAACTATTTTTAACTTGGTACTTGATCTTAATTTCTCTATAGCTCTGTACTTTGCAAGCATCTTGTAGTTCTATGAAGTGTTTTGTGCTTGCACAATAAAATTTGCGTTCTTTTTTTAAATCTTATAAGTGAATTAAAATTATTGTATTAATTAAATAAAAATTAAAAATTATATTAGCCTTCTAAACATATTCAAAATAGTTAATTAATCTTATCAATATTAAGACATCAACATTCTCTGGTCGCGAAATAGATAGATATATAGATTACTAAATTATCTTTCGACATTAATTTATTAGTCTCAGCTTTGATTTATATTTAATGCAAAAGACTTATATTAAATTAATTTTGAAACACAAATGATAGTTAGGTTGTGATTTAATTTTGTATATAATACTTTATACAAAAGAACAGAAATACTTGTGTTGTAAATTAATTTTGTGTTATAAAATATGGAAAAATAATTAATAAAAAGGATTTTACTAATGTTTTTATAATAATTAATCATTAATAAAATTAATGAATACTTCGTAATAAGAAGTTAGTGATAAAACAAGTAACGTGATAGAATACAGAAAAAATATAGCTGTATACTATAACTTATTTTCAAAGAAACAACTTAAAGTTTGTTTAAATAAATAGAGTCAGTAAGATATCAATTCAACGAAAATTTCTAAGAATGATAGGGGGATTAAAATATAATGTTCCAAACTACTAAGTCAATTTTAAAGCCATGAGCCGTAATTTCTTGCCACAGAAAGCAACTAATTCGCAATCCCCACTTCTTTCTTTATAAAATCAAATGCATATAGTTGCAGTTTTGCCCAATAAATTGCTTTCATTTTTTAGGTGTATGAGGAAAACGAGAAATGAAATAAAAAGAGAGCTATTAATCATTCTTCAAAGTTAAAACTCAAACTTCACGCGGTTCATTCAGAAAGAGTAACATATCTCGTCGAAGATAAGCACGCAAGTGATCACATACATACGATCTTTTGAGTCACTCTTGAAGTAAAGCAATCAAATTAATCAATTATTCTTGCTGTGAACGCAAGGAAAGAACATAATACAGGTATTGCTGAAAATCAAACTACGATGTTCTCTGCTTTAAACCGAAGTCTTTTTTCTTTAAGATGTAAATTAAGTCAATAACCTCAACTTAAATTTTGTCCAGCTCAATTATCTGAGCTAAGCTTGATGGCTTCATTAACCTTCCGTTTAATAATATATGTTTTGTTTTTGTCTTTAAAAACAATCAAACAAATTAAATATGATGAATTAAGTGACATAATAATTTTTCAAATGTTTAATTTGGATAAGATAATTTAAATTAATTAGATTTCCATTTTGTTTTTGGATAGAGTATTTAGTTTCTTATAAAATATATAAATTTATTTTACGATTAAATAAATGTCACACTAGCTTTTAATACACATCTCTTACAAAATGCGGAATAAGTGACTGTATTGTGGTTGACATACTAAAGTTTTGTATGCCTCACATACAACAATTATAACATGGTAAACTCATCAACAAGAGCATGAACTCAAAGCTGGTCATTATTGCCTCTCCCATTGTACAATGGAGTAGGCCACACCGTTATGGTTAAACTTTGGACCTTCACATGTCACACTTGGGGTTTCAGCACATCTCCTACAGAAGTGTGGAATAAGCCACAATTCTATGGTTGAAGTACTTATGCTTCATATACCTGATACAACACAAAATGGTATGGTCGGCCACCGTTACTCTAGAATTTTAATGCCATATTGGAGTTTTGGTGTATCTTTCACAATAATATGGAATAAATTATAATGTTGTGGTTGATACACTTAAAGCTTGGCTTACCTCACATGAGGATAACTTTTACATATAAATGAGAATATTATTAGGACAACTTTTGCAAATGGAGATGTGATTGTATATACTTTATTTTAATTGTTGCACCTCGGTTATTCTTCATTTATACAAAATGTGTATAAATGTGGACTAATCGAGGGTTTTTGTTGTGGGGTTTAGTACATCTTGTACATGACTCTTGTAAGTGGCTGAAAAATAACCTAGACAAATGCTAATAGAAGAGTAATTTTTATTGGTATTGACAAAAATCTTCGACTAATGTTAAACAAGAAATAACCTTAGGTGATGTCAACTAAAAAAAGTGTTGGATTTGAGGTATGCCCTAGATCCAATTTGCCATGTGAGTAATAATAAAATTGTGTTTATTATTATTTATTTAATTGTCATATTTATTTCATTGATGTGATAAGATCCTTGATTAAAGTTAAAGACTTGTTATTATAATAGAAATTATAATAATGAGAAATAAGTCTTATATAATTTTAATCTAAATCTTTCTTGATCATATGATGATAGGACATCATTAATCTAGATAGATCCATATATATGTAGTGGTCTTTTAAAGAATAATAGACCTCATTTATTAAATTACACATATGAATGATACATATAGAGATATGACCATTGAACCAACTCAAAGGAGAATTCCTAATGGTTAATATTACATTTGAATTGTCAATAGGAAATTCTTTTTGAAGAAATATATAATTTCCTTAGACTTGAGATTATCATGGTAATTAACAAGTTATTATGTTTTGATATTGGAGACCTAACACTTCATGATGTTAGTTGAATGATTATCGGATATGATTAAACTCTTGTAGGATTAATGATTAATCAAGAAAGAATCCATCAACTCTTGGTAATGAGTTTAAACTCTATAGAAATAAAGACTTTGGCCAGAGTATTATGAATGAAAGAAGAAAGGAGTTTCTTAAGTCATTAATCATGCGTTAACTTATTAGAATTTGACAACTAGACCATATTCTAGAGTTAACATAGATCTGTAAAGATGGAAGGAAATATTATATTAATCTTCTAATGGTTCCAAAGTAAAAGATATTTCATTCTATCTGGCTGTTAAGGAGTATTGCTAGACACCAACCTTAACTAGTAAATTAATGAGTTAATTTACTATCGGTTTAATAATGAACTTACAGGGTCACACATTAACGAGTGTTCTGATCTTTGTTGGAAAGGAAAATATTATTGATTAAATGAAAAAGTTTAATTTTATCTAATTAATATATTTTCTTTAAGTCGAATATTATTGTATTTTTTGCTAGCACCAAAGATATAATTAATATAAAGTTTGAGTATATGTAAAATTGATTAAGTGAGACTTAATCAAAAGCATTTCCAACGACTAGTAACAGATTAATCAAATTTCTAAATATGATTTAATATAATTTGATTTGTTACTAGAAATTTAATAAAAGGCCAACAGACTCGAGAGAGAGTGTTCCTATAATATAGCAACTAAACATGCTAACGTGGGCAAGTGGTTCCTATTAGATATGATCAAATAAAAAAAAAAAAACCAACGTCAGTATAATATATATGTTTTCCCTCAACTCATGTTTTCTCTCAACTCTCTCCTTAAAATCTTTCATTGGATTATTCATTGATTACAGATAATTTTCTAGTTCCACGCGTCAACTGTTGACACAATAAGATCGATCTCGGTGTGGATACACGCGTAAGACCTTCATACATTTAAAGGAGAGAATATCACAGTCTCCCAAGGTATTTTTCTTAGATGTTTGTTGCCTCCTTGTTACTCATTATATGTAATTTAACACAAATAGATCTGTTATTTTTTGCTGCACTTATTAGAAACACGCAATAGGGCCTTCAAAAAGTGGTTAACATTAATTAGGAAATAGTTCCATCGACTTTTGCTAAGAAAAACAACTAATAATGTAACTGTACTAGACTGAGATTACCAAGATCGCTAGTCAAGTTCATCTCAGAGTCGACATGATCTCGACATAGACTACGAACTTACTATAAAAAGGCACTAACTTATCAATAACGTGTCATTAGACCATTGCTAATATATGAGAGTTGACATGACCTCGACATAAACAAATATATCAAATTAGCTTAATTTGATAATTAATCAGCTTAAATATCATTAACGCGCCATTAGGCCATTGTTAATCAAGGTTCATGGATCTTAAGCCCGCTTTACTGCCTATAAATACAGAGGTAAGTGCATAGGTACAGTTGTTGACACCGTATTAAATGCGCATATACCCATTTCGACTTGACCTCTATTTACTAACTTGAGCATTAGAGTGACTTTTGCAGGTCACCCCTACTGTACACTGCTTAAGGAGAAAATACCTTGGATGAACTGACCTTATCCCAAACCTCACCTCATCCAAATACACATTGTTCTTGGAGTACAAATAGTAAGCAAAAATACACTAGAAAGCATGGTAAAAAAATCCTAATTAAAAAATGTCCATAGCAAACTTCAGACTAAAACAAAAAAAGAAAAAACAACCATTTTATCGATGTTTTCCAAAATTATGTCTATTAAATTAAAATCATCAAATACTATAGTTAAACTGCAAACTTTGAATGAATATAAAAAACTCAACTATGAACTTCGTCCACCCTGGCACAGGGGTAAAGGGTCAGACAACTTGGGACCATGGACACTATATGTGTGTGTAGCAGACAACTCAGGTGAGAAAAAAGAGTTACGATGAGAAATGATAAAATATAATAATAACTGTAAGATTTGAATAAACAGTTCAAATTAAGTTTTTAATTAAACAATCTTACGTTTTCCTCTCATATAGAAATATTTTTTCGCACATTTACATGCCATCCCCTCGGAGTTCCTCTCCGCCGCCGACCCCCTTTTCTCCCTCCACGAACTCACTGCCTACTACTCCAGTCTCCACCGCACTGGTTTCTTGCAAACTCACCCTCAAACTCTTTCCTTTACTCTTTTTGCTCGCTCCCGAGCCTTGCTGGAAACACCGTCACAACTTCTCCTACTAGATCATGCTCCTCCCACCTGATGGAATCAAGAAGGCCAAGTCCGCATAAGTCAGCCATATCAGTCGCCAAAGACTAGGGATGGTAAAAAAATCTGCGCCTGCGGATACCCATAGATAAAACCCGCAAAAATATTCGTATGGATAGTATAAATGGATACTCACGGGTATGAATTTTTTTCTACCCGCTCCTTAACGGGCACGGGTACAGGTATCATAGTACCCATACCCGCGGGTACTCGCTACTTGCTAAACTAGAGTAATATATATATATATATATATATATATATATATATATATATATATATATATATATATATATAAGTTAAAAAATATAATATTTTTAGAAAATAAATCAAATTAAAATATTAATTATTAAAATTCATTTAAATCAATCTTATTTTTTTATGAAAAGTTCATAGTTAATAAAATTATTTATCATGAAAATGCCAATAATAAAAATAAATATTTTATTTGTATTAAATATTTTCTTATAATATACTATATTAATTTACTTTTAGATCTAATTAATCTTGTAGAAACTAGTATAATTTTATTTCTAGATTTTCCAAAAAAATAAATGATTTATTTGATAAAACTTCTTTTAAAAAATATCCATGGGTACCTATGGATATCCATGGGTATTAAAAAAACCCGCAGGTATTTCTACAGTGGGTACCCAACGGGTTTTTAGTGGGTAATGAGTGACGAGTTTTTGTAGTGGGTCGGGTGACGGGTAATCACTACTTGTGTCCGCTCCGACCCATTGCCATTCCTACCGAAGACCCTATTTCTCCAACAACGAAGACTCTAACTCCTTCTTTGGCACCAAGTAATACGTCTCATCAAAGGTTGTTCGCAACATCGGCAAAAGAACACCCTTAACTAACCTTATTGAGAAGTTGCAAAAGGATCCCACCAAGCAGTTAGGTTACACACGTGGCGCCACGTAGATCAAGGAGCATGAGTTCTTCCAAGGGGTTCGGTGGAATCTTTTGATGGAGGTCGTCAGGCCGGCATGGCAGAGACCGAGTAGCAGAGAGTGAGTTCGTAGAGGGAGAGAGGGAGGTCAAAGGCACAAAGGAGCTCTGAGGGATGATGCATGAACACGTGAGGAAAGATTTATGTGTGAGAGAAATATGTGAGCTTGTTTAATTAACAACTTAATTTAAACTGTTTATTAAAATATTACAGTTATTATTATGTTTTCTCATTTCTCACCGTAATTTTTTTTCTCACCTGAGTTATTATATATATATGGGGGAGGGGATCTACTTACTTTCAAGAGTGAGTATGAGAAACTACTCTTCATCTCCACCATTCAAGAAAATGAATTATTAGAATAAAGAGTAAGTCTTAGACTTACTCTTGAAATAAATATGGATAATTAGATAAAAGTTGCATAAAAAAGACCAAGTTTTATACATTTTAATTTAAATTAATATATATTATGTGAATTTATTTTTTTATCTCTCTGTATATCTCTTTTTTATTTTTTATTTAATTTCTTTAAACTAAAGTTGTTCAATTAATGTTTTATAAAGGTAAAATAATTTGCTGAATGCCATAATATTAATATTTCTAATAATAGCCCTTGTTATGTTGGAGGGCAAGGTTATGCCCTTCGCCAAGAAGATGATATATATTATAGTAAAGAATAATTACATGTGGATATATTCAATTGAATAGTAAATTTAATGAGAAGACAATTAAATGGTTGAATTTTAATTGAACAAGTCCACATATGTTTTCAAATTAATGATATTTGCAAGTTTGCCTCGTAAATTCTATAGTAAAGACTTTATGAAATTAAGAAAGAAGAATTGAGAATACAATTGTGTTAGTTTGAGATTGGGATAGCTAGTAACAAATACTTTCAAAAATTATTTAGGGCTTCAGAATTCTGTTAATTGTTAGTAGAAACAAGAAAAATAAACATTTATACACTTTTTACAAATTGGTAAAGCTTTTGTTAACTTTGCTAGCTAGTTTTTACAGCAACAACTAAATATTTTTTTTTTGCTATGAACATCATCAAATTAGGCTTGAAAACAAAATGGAAGATGACTTTTTAAAACATTGTCTCATTATCTTTATTGAGAAAGAAATTGTCAAAAATTCTACTGTGAATTAATTTATAAATAGATTTTACGATGTGAAGAACACATAACTCTTTTATAGTTTGGCCTCTTTAATTATTTTGAATTTATTTATTCTTTCTTTGATTTTATTTTATGTAGTAACTTTATTTTTTAATGATTTTTTATTTAGCTATAATATTTATACTTCAATTTACTAGTTTTTACATCAAAATATCTTTAAGAATGAAAATATAACCATCTATTGGTAAATTATATGAAGTTGAAGGTTCAAAGCAAACAAAAAGAAGATGATAACATTAAAAAAAGTAAAAAAAATTGTTGAAGTTTTTATTCATCACAAATTATATGTAACTACTATTTTAAACCATCATTATTCATTTGTTAGCTTCTATGCTAATAAAATATAATGAAAGGTTTAACTTGTTTAACAAAAAATAAATGTTAGAGATCTTTCAAATATCTAATAACTATCATACTTTTTAAGGATGAAAAATGATACTCGGCAAAGAGAATGTTTTCTTTTAGCACATATTTTATATTGATTAAAATTTATTTGATATTCATGAAATCACGTCAATAATTGGTGAGAAATTGAAGGATCTTTAAGAGAATAGAAGTGTACGTACGTAGAATGTTTTCATGCTAGGCTTTTATGCATTGGGACCAATGACCATATTTGGGTGCTATTACCTGATTTTGGTGGTTAATTTTCTTTAGTAAGAATTTTAATTGAGTATTTCTTGCATTTCCTCCAGACATCAAAGGTGAAGCAAGACAAAATAATTTTATGAATAATAAAGATTATATATTATTTTTTTATTATGATAATTGGAGATTTACTCATTATTACTTATTAATAAGTTGATATTTAGTCATTATTAAAGAGATATTGTATAATCAATATTGATTCTATGATCATATTATTGTGGACCCACTGTCATATCGTCACTTCCTCATTGATGACTATAAATGTTGTCTGGAATAACATTTGTGCATGTCACCCCATGCTAACTTGGTATGCCAATTACACAACCTTTGTAGGACATGAGAGATTGTATCTACATATGTCTTAGGTGAAGCGAATCAGTCTGGCGCCACTAAGGAGCTCCTCTGTCTAGCACTGTGTGTTGATCGCGCGACATGCTCGTCCTCCTCAGTGAGTCTAGCGCCACCGAGGAACTTCTCCACCTAGTGTTGTGTGCCGACTGCAACGTGTTCATCCTCCTCACCAGGTCTAGCACCACCGAGGAGCTCTTCCACCTCGTGTTCCAATCATGACATATTTGTCCTCCTCAACAAGTTTGGCCCACTGAGGAATTCCTTTGACTAGTGTCGTGCGCTAGGGCCAAAGGCTCTATCCTCGTCGCCTTCGCTTATGTTAAAGGCAACACACTTGTTACTTGTGCAACATGGTTGTGCATTTGCTACTCTAGAGACAGTTTTGTCCATTAACATCACACATTTGTTCATGTATTTTGTTTTTTTTATTATTATTAGATTTATCACATTTATAACAAGCTTGGTTCATATTATACATATGACATATTACACATATGCTTCAGCTTGAGGGGAGTGTTAAAGATTATATACTATTTCCTTATTTAAGCTTTGATAGTAATAGGAGATTTACAGGTTAATCTTTAATTATTAATGAAGAGATTCTATGTAATTAATATTAATCCTATTTGATCATATTGACTAATTATAAATAATCACATACATTTACAATGAATGAAAAGTGGGGAAATAAGAGTTCATTATACATCAAGATACTACTATTTATACACAATTTGCTTTTTTTTCATAAAATAGCTACTTTTACTTAATTATTTATAAATTGCTATGAATAAAAAAAATTCTTAATACCTAAGAAGGTTAATCCACAAGAGATTGTGGATTATTGTCCTGTCTTCTTGATTAAGTATATGTATAAATTTTTGGATAAAGAGCTAATAAATAGACTTAAAATTGTAATGCAGTTAGTAATTTCTAATACTTAAGTAACTCTTATAAAAAGGTTTAAAATTTGTTGATGCCATGTAGGGTGTTGCTATTAAAATCAGGCTTGTCTGCATTGTCAATCTACTTCCTTTTCTTCTTTAAGGTTCTAAAAGGTATAATTTCTCAAACTTTTAAAATTTTCTTATGGGGGTGAGCAGAATAATAGGAAAATTAATTGGCTGTCATAGGCGAGAGTATGTAGGAAAATGAGTATAATGGTCTGGGATTGAGAGATATGATCAATTTTAATGTTGCATTGCTAAGGAAGTGGAAGTGGAGATTGAAGGTGAAGCACGATAATTTATGGTTCTAACTTTTGAAATCACACTATGAGCGAGTTGATGGGTGTTGAGAGGTAAGACATAATAAATGCCCTTGATGATGGGCTGACTTCATTCCATTGAAAAGGAATGGGTAGGTCATAATGATTGAAGATGGTAAAAAAACTGTTAGACAAGGAGTGGGGATGATGGTGTAGTTGAATTCTAGAAGGAAAGACAGGTGCCTAGGCGAACATAGCTTTCAATTTGAGTATTGTTGTCTATCTACTTGGGAGGCAGAGTTGCTCAAGGGTCTAAAGAATAGGTTGAGGACGATAGTGTTGGTAGAAGTAGTGCAAAATAGGTGGATTTGGAACGTAAAAGAGTCGATTGAATAGTCTATAACATCAGCCTACATGATACTAACAACTAACAAGTGTTTCCAAAAGGAACATTTTTTCAACCTATAATGGGATAAAGATGCATCATCGAAGTTTCAAATACTGGCTTGGCTATTAGATGTAGATATGTTGCCTATGAAGGTGAATTTGCTAAAAGGTGAGAAGCTATGTGTGGGCTTTGCGACAAGAGATGGAAATAGGGAACATTTGTTTGTTTGTAACTTGTAGAGTGTTGTGAGAGTATGGAAACAACTTTGTTATTATTGGAATTTATTTACAACGCTATCAAGTACGGTCAAAAGTCATGAGTGTCAATTTATGAGTTTGATAAATGACAATTAGAAATGAAGGCATGCATGGTTTTTTGTACAATTTGTAAGACTGTAACACATCTAGAAGTCTTGGAACACTAATATATTCATCGACCGTGGTGTTGATGTTTAGGAAATTGTCTAAGCTATGAAATTGAATTTGTGGTAGTGGTGTCAGAGAACTAAGTTTACAATACACTCATGCAAATGAGTTTTGAATTCACTTTACTATATATGTTTAAAGGATTGAGTTATTGTATCCTGTTGGGTTTTCTTTTCTCGTATTATTTTCCTTGTATTGATGGAAGACATACCTTATACTTTTAATTGTTTATTAATATTTTTTTATAAAAAAAATATTTTTTTTTAATTTAAAGAAAACAATAGAATTTAAATGAACTGATGAAAATCATGTGTCCCAAATTAATGTCTTACTTCCTATCTCAACCAATCAATAAATGTCATGTCATTTAATAAGCTGGATAAGATATAAAAAAAATATAAAAGAAAATACATTAAATGACATGAGATTTATTAATTGGTGGGGGAGACAAGAAATAAAATACAATTTGGGATAGATAATTTTCATATATATAATTTTTTTTTGGTATGTTTATGAATATATATGCATTTTCAATGTAAATAAAATAACAGCAGGGGATATATATCCCGAAAGATTTTCGAACAAAACCACGAAAATTTATATCAACATCTGTGATATTCTAAATAATTATTAATTGATAATAATTAATATATATATAATATTTTTTATTGTGAAATACAGACTGGTGTGATTGTACAAACCATGTTTTTGTACAAATCAGCTTTTTACTCTTCAATATGAAACAATGCGACTTTTCAAGAAAAAATGCAACTCTTTATTTTTTAGAATTTTCACTTGAATAAAATATGGTATAATTAAAAAATTCAACGTTTCCGTATTACATATAATTTGGTACTATAAATAAAACATGGAAGTAGTATCATACTGTATAACCCAACGCCAACTGTGTTGTGGAAAACATGACCAGATTAATGTTTGGTAAAGCAGTTCCCATGATTGTTCAATGTCTCATTCTAGTCTTTTTCCTGAAATTCAACTCCATTAATAGTTTGGCTCACCCTTTAGATCCTCTCTCCCCTGCTGAAATCAACCAAACAAGGGACATAGTTCAAGGGTCTTACCTTGGTGCTATGCCTAACCTGACCTATCATTTTGTGGATGTTGAAGAACCAGACAAAAAACATGTCCTAATGTGGCTATCTTCCAACACAAAACACAAGCCTATTATTCCTCGCCAAGCCAAGGTAGTTGTTCGAGTCAAGGGTGAGACACACGAGCTTGTAGTGGACTTAACCAAAAGGTCCATTGTATCGGACAAAATTTTCACTGGTCATGGATACCCTCCTTTAACATTCAATGAGCTTTTTCAAGCCAGCAAATTACCTCTTACGTACCCCAAATTCAAAGAATCAATAGCCAAAAGGGGCTTGAATTTGTCTGAAGTTTCTTGTGTACCATTTACCATAGGTTGGTATGGAGAACAAATCACAAGGAGAGCCCTCAAAGTGTCATGCTTTTATAGGGGAGGATCAGTTAATGTGTGGGCAAGGCCTATTGAGGGGATCACAATACTAGTTGATGTTGATTCAATGCAGATAACCAAGTACAATGATAGGTACATTGCCCCTTTGCCTAAAGCTGAAGGTACAGATTTTCAATCTTCAAGCAGCAACAGCAGGTCCAAAACATCTGCTTCATGTAATGAGTCAGATATTGGGTTCACCATCAAGGGCCATGATGTCAAATGGGCTAATTGGTTTTTTCATGTTGGGTTCAATGCTCGGGCAGGAATCATCATATCAACTGCTTCTATATTTGATGCCAAAAGACATAAGTATAGAAGAGTTCTATATAGGGGTCATGTATCTGAGACATTTGTTCCTTACATGGATCCTACAGAGGAGTGGTATTTTAGGACTTTCATGGATGCTGGAGAATTTGGCTTTGGACGGGCAGCTGATAGCTTGCAGCCGAGGGTTGATTGCCCGAGCAATGCAGTGTATATGGATGGCTACATGGCAGGGCCTAACGGAGAGGTGCAACAAGTTCCTAAGGCAATTTGTATTTTTGAGAGGAATTCTGGCAATGTGGCTTGGAGGCACATGGAAATCAACAACCCCCAAGGAATGGTAAGGTGTTATATTGTATTATAAAAGCTTTAGTTTAAATTTTTTGAAATTTTTGCTATTTTGATGTTAACTCACGTTGTTTTGTTTATGCTACAGATAAGAAATGGAGAACCTGAAATTACTTTGGTTGTCAGAATGGTTGCTACTGTAGGTAATTATGATTATGTCCTTGACTGGGAATTCCTAAGAACTGGCAGTATAAAAGTTGGGGTAAGATTCTTTTACCAACTTTTGAAAGCAGATTCATGATATGAATCATCTTATATTAGAGAAGCTCATTTAATTTGGTTGAAAGAGCTCAATTTTGCAGTGAATGTGGATTAGTCAGTCTTACAATGCAATAGCTTTTTTTTTTTTTTAAATAATCTTTCCAATTGTGCATATAAACTTGAGAAGTAGGAAAATTAGCATTACTTATTCTTTCATCCCTGGTGGGGAATATTATAATTATCATAGTTGTTCTATTTAAGCACAAGCTATATTACTGTGGTTATAACCTGATATTTCTGTTAAAATTGTTATTGTATGATCTTAAAATAGTTTATTGTATGATATGCATAGGTGGATCTGACAGGTATAATGGAGATGAAAGCAGTAGCATATAGACAGAAAAGTGAAATAGAAGAAAGGGTGTTTGGAACATTGGTGGCAGAAAACACTATAGCCGACTATCATGATCATCATATAACCTACTATCTTGACCTTGACATTGATGACAATAACAACTCCTTCATCAATGCGAAGCTGCAAAGGGCAAGAGCAACTGGATTAGGAACACCAAGGAAGAGTTACTGGAGAGTTGTTAGAGAAATTGCGAAGAGGGAAGCTGAGGGTAGAATTGGGGTGGGGTCAGAGCCAGCTGAGCTGTTAATAGTGAACCCCAACAAAAGGACAAAGCTGGGGAATGAAGTGGCTTACCGGCTGATCACTGCTCAGCCAATTACTTCTCTTCTCTCTGATGATGATTACCCTCAAAGAAGAGCTTCTTACACAAAGTATCACTTGTGGATTACTCCCTACAACAGGTCTCAGAGATGGGCTGGAGGGTTCTATGCTGATAGGAGCCGAGCAGATGATGGCTTAGCCATTTGGAGCCAGAGGTATCACTCCCTCTATTCTCTATTATATTATATAAAAAATAAATGAAAATTTATTCATTTTAGTTCTACATATTTATTTTTTAATCCGTTTCAATTCTACATTTTTGGACTGCGGGAAATAAAATGATAAAAATTAAATGCAACGACTAGAATGGGTCATTTTTAGATATAAGACTGATTATAACGTAAAGATTGTAGTGTAATTATTAAAACATTCATTATTTTCACTTTTATCAAATGTATATTAAAATTTATTTCTTTAAAAAGGAGTACTATAATTATTTATACTTTAATTTAAGAGTTGAATTAGTATATATGATCCGTGTAAATATTTTTATACTAACATTCAGTCACAATTCTTCATTTATGATAAATTTATTAGCTTTACTTATTATTATTATTTTAAAAATCACATAAATAAAAAGTCATGATTGAATATCAGTATAAAAATTATTTACACTGATAGTATATATCAATTAAACTGTTAATTTAATATAGTTTTTTTCTTTTTAAAGAAAGAACAAAGTCTACTAACTGATCAAACTGCATTATCAAATTCTAATTCGACTTATTAGATCATGGTTTACCCTTCACAGGAATAGAGAGATTGAAAATACAGACATAGTGCTATGGCACACAATCGGGATCCATCACATTCCTTATCAAGAAGATTTTCCAGCAATGCCAGCAATTCATGGTGGATTTGAGCTGAGGCCAGCTAACTTTTTCGAAAATAGTCCATTGCTTTGAATAAAAATATAAACTAATACAATCATGTTCAGCTAATTATCCCAACCAATTGTAATGCATTATTCGTCAGCCAATTAAATATTTATTGTTCTTTTAATATATATTGTGAAGGGTAGGGATGTTATTGAATAAATTTAGGTCAAACTAAGGGGCGCATGTTCATTGTCATTTCCCCATATTATGTTAAATAATTTGAATACCTGAAATTCCATAAGAATTAAAAAATGTGATTATGTGAAGATTTTTGACTTCCAAATAGGGATGAAAAATAAACTTATAAGTATTTTCTGAACTTGTTTTGAAGTTGACAGAAAATTTTTTATTTGACTTTAGATAAGTACGAGTATAGAAAATATCTGATTTGTTAATTTAGGATGGAGATACACATACACACTATACGTGTCCCCGCCTCCACCTCGTTTTCATTTTAAAAACTAAAATATTTATTTTTCTTAAAAAAAAAGGTTTGACATTTAATTAACAAAATACAACTTTTGCATTTATTAGATAAATTTTGAATTAATATTGTTATATTCAAAAAATTTATTTTTATTAAAAAATTATTATATTTTTTTTTGCTGGTACGTGACAATACGAGTATACCTGATAGCAAACGGGAGGGAAACATAAATCTCATACTCACTGAACATGAAAAAAGATGAAAAAAGATGATATGAAAAAAGAATGAAGATGAATTTCAAAAGCAAGAAATAAGGATTACCCTAAAACTAGGATGTCATACTATCCCAGTCCTGCCCCATTCATGCTTACTTTCAAACAATTTAACATTTAGTACTTAAAAAATACATAAAAAATAGGTGATTCGTTATAAAATAATTTGACACCAATTTAATATCACACTACATTATAAAATAAATTTATTAACTTTAATAACACATGTCATTAAAATCTTACAAATAATAACTTATAATTAAATAATAGTATAGCTATTAAACCCAAAAAATATACTATACAAATGTTCAAATTTTTATTTTATTGTTGAATCAAAGTAATCATAAATTAGGAAGTGTCAATTTTCCTTTATATTTCGGAAACTTATCCTGGATGAGGTGGTTTTTTTTTTTTTTCAAATTCAACATTTCAGAGATATAAAATTAGGTGTAAGGAGAAAATATAAAGTCATTAAATTAGTTTATATAATAATATTTTACGTTCTAAAAAGTCCAATCTAAAATGTATTTAAAAATTAAAAAATTAAGGTTATTGTTACTTATACTCCTTCCATTAATAATATGCTTTTTTTTTTTAAACTTTTTCTTCCAAATAAAAACCCTTTTTATAACTTATACCTCATTTATTTTTATAGTTTCACTCAATTTCCCTTTTGGATCTCACCCTCTTTGTAGCCTTCTCATTGAACCCATGTATTAGAAAGAACCAATTTTCCAAGGAGTTGCGGGTGGCAGAACTCGGATAACAAGCATATGAACGACTATTACATCTAAAATTAGGATGTCCTCCTTCAATTGTTTTATATATATCAGCAGTGGAAATACACTTACTTTAAGAATAAGTTTAAAGATTTATTTTTTATTTTTATTTTTTATTTTTTTAAAATTAAATAATAAAGATTAATTAATTATTACAACAATTAAATTTTAATAAAATGAAAAATGAGATAAAGAGTAAAAACTTGATTAGTTTGATTTTATTTTTTAGTTTTTGAAAAAAGTTTTAAAAAATAGTTTTCAAAATCTGTTTTTTGGAAAAAGAGAAAAAAAAATCTTATTTGGTAAGTGTTATTTAAAAATTATTTTTAAAACATAAAAATGAAAAACAAAACTACTTAAAATTGTTATTGGTTTTTAGTATTTAAAATCAGAACTATTTTCGAAAATTGTTTTAAGAAAACAATAACTAAACGAGTTTTTCAAGAGTTTTATACCACCGTTATCAAACAAACACTAATGGCTTGATTGATTTGATTTTGTTTTTTAGTTTTTGAAAAGAGTTTTAAAAAATAGTTTTCAAAAATTATTTTCGGAAAGAAAAGAAAAAAAAAACTTGTTTGGTAACTGTTATTTAAAAACTGTTTTGAAGATATAAAAATAGAAAAAATTGTTCATATTTATTAAATTTCATTAATGAAAAAAAAAATTATATTTTGAGTTTTCAAAACAAAAATAAAAAACTAAAAACAAAACTATTTTAAATTGTTACTGTTTTTTAGTTTTTAAAAACTAAAAAACTCGTTTGGTTATTATTTTCTAAAAACAGTTTTTATTTTTTAGTTTTTAAAAATTAAAAAACAGTAACAATAGCCTTTTACCGTAAATTTTGATAGTCCATTATATATTTACTAAAGGATTATAATAAAATATTTTATCTACTATAAATACACATTACAATAAAGCTTTTACTATGACAGTATTTAAATCACTGTAATAATAGATTTACTTATAGTGCCAAGTTAAACATATCTCTAAGTGTATATTGATGTCATGTCACAAAAAACTGTTTTATGTTTGCAGCATGAATTGGAGTCCAAATGAACACGAAAATTTGCCAAAGCATTATAGTTTTTTTGGGATTAGGAAGAGATAATGCAGTGTAATTTTAGTAGGATGGAGTAAAAATAACCCTTGTAATTGAATACTGCTCAGTTATTTATATTGTGCAGACAGGGGTCACTCCTCAGCTAGTGTATACTGTAGCAATGGGGAAGGTATTAGGGTACTTTTAAGAAAAAATAGATAAAATGAGGTATCTAATAACTATATATAAAAGTTTTAGCAGTAAAACGGTAATTTAAGGAGCCTAAAAAGTTTATATATATTTACAAAAATATCTTAAATTAAAATTTTTAAATTTATTTATAGTATAATCCACAATATCTTTTACAAAAGAAATTATGTTTTATTGATATTTATTAATTAATATTTGTTTGACTAAAAAAGTCTTATTTGATTTTTTTATATGTAATTTTTTGAGTTAGCAACATTCAGACTATGAAATTTTTTGAGTTAGCAACATTCAGACTATGAGCATGATTAATTTTGTATCCAATGGGTTAACAATACAAATATAAAATTATAACTATGTAGTATTAAATAACCTAATTCAATAATATCATAAATTAAATTAATTATAAATTTCAATAAGAAAAAACTGCAAATATAATTCACAATAGGCATTCTTAATTATACAATTAAATTCTTATGAACAACAAAATTTTTATATGAGTATTTAACACTATTACAGTTCAAATACCTGACCATGTATAATTTATTATTATAAAATAATATATTAATTTTATGTTTATGCAACTTTTATTTATTAATTTTATATAATAATATTAATTCTTTTTTATAAATAAAAACATTCCAAAATTAATTTAACTAAATATTTTATAATAAAAAAATTTTAAATTAATCACTAAATAATATCATAAGTTAAATACTACAAGTATAATTTTTCTGGAGAGTATTTTATTATGCTCCATCATAGGCAATATCGTGGGTGTCAAAGTTATTTTCTACGAATATTTAAAATTATTTACTTGTGTTTTTTAATCTTATAAAATTATTCTAAGTTTTATACTAAAATTAATTTAAATTTAATTAGGTTATATATATATATATATATATATATATATATATATATCAAAAATAGATTTTGAATTTATATCTACAAATTTCTTATCCTAGTTTTTATTAATATTTATGTAATAATGTTAATATTTATGAAAGATAATCTTATTTAACATTGTCATATACAAAATAATTGATATTCTGAGTAACAATATTTATTTATACTTTGCATTCCTATAAAAATAATTTTAAGTTTTTAGAAAAATAAAAATTAACTTTGTATATACATTAATTTCCAAACCGCGTGATTCGGTTCGGTTTGCAATTTGAGATTTTGAGACTGCACCTGATCAAATCAAACTGCTTACTTATTTTAGCAAATATCTAAGAAGACATATACAATTACTCATTATTTTCTAAATTTATAAGATTTTGACTTAATCTTTAATTAAGATTTTTAATTAATATAAATTAGTTGATAAATAAATATTTTAGCAAAACTATTTTATTTAATTTTATTGGATATAATTTAACGACAACCACTAGAGTGTAATGTTTAAAAGAATTGATTGTTTATACTTTAACTTTAATGATTGTTACTTTTATATAATTTTATTGGGAGTGACTAAACTTTTATATAATTTTGAAATTAAATTCTTTTATGTATTTTTTAATACTTAATAATAAAAATTTTAAACCATAAAATAAAACCGCGAAAGATTAATTTGGTTTTATAATTAATCTAAACCGAACAAACCACACTTATTTTTGTAATTTAGTTCAAACTAGTTTTATACTTAAAATTGTACCACGAACATTTCTAGATTTATGGATAAAATAAGAACCTAAAAAAAATTATAATAAATATAACTTCAAATTATAAAAAATGTTAATTCAAATTTTTCATTTTTTTTTCTCATTGCCTTGTTTCTTAATTATTTTTGTTAGAAACCAACTTTATCTCCACCTTCCCTCCCTTCCTGTCTCTCTCTTCCACGTGGATAAATCTTTCTACTATATGGCTCCTGTCTTTGTGGGCAGATGATGTTATTATTTTTACATTAATAGAGGACATTTTTTGTATTTTTTTATATTATTTTAATAAAAATTATTTCACATACAAAAAATATATATAAGAGTTTACATATGAATTAAATCATATGTATAAAAAATAGAGTCTCACACGCGCTTACACATATTACCGTACGTATAACAAACAGTTTTCGTATTATTTTAGTAAAAATTCTTTTGCATAAAAAAAAATATATATGAGATTTAAAAATGAATTATATATATATATATATATATATATATATATATATATATATATATATATATATATATATAGATAGATAGATAGAGTCTCACACACACTTCCACATATTTTGTAAAACAAGCATAAGTGAAATTAGAGATGCGCAGCATGATCTATTCCGTTGCATTAACTCAACTCAGTTTGAGGTTGATTTTAACATCAAGATAGAGAAATCTGATCAAATATATTTTGAGGATTAGTTCTCGTTAAATTTTGAGATATCTTAAACAACTTAAAACTTAATAGAATATAAAATAATTAAAAAAGAATCTCAATTATTAAAATGTTTTTAATTAAGATAATTTAATAAAATACTAAAATCAGTTAAATTACTTATTTTTTATTTTAATTTTATTATAAGTTTAATGGGTATATACTAACATTAAATTACAACCTTTCATTCATGGTAAATTTGTTAACTTTATTCTTACTATTACTTTAAAAATTATATAAATAAAAAATAATGATTGAATGCTGAAAAACATCTATATATTAATTAAACTCTTTTATTATAATCATGTTAGGAAAGATATGCTTTTAAGAGTTCCATATGGAGAAGTATTTAACCTAATATATTCAATCAATCCATTAAAGAATGTTATATACTTTTATGGTTACAGCATAATAAGCATTTTGAATGTCATCAAATATCTTTTTTATTTATATCCTTAATAGTATCTGACGTTTCTTTATCAACTGAAAAGAGGAAAGTGATGAAATTACATATATGTGAATACATGAATCCTTCAAATTTTATTTATAGTTATTCTAGTTGATTAAATCTACACCAGCTAATGTTGAGAAGTGCAATTAGGCCAATCAACATGCTTGGGTGATAATGTTTTCAAGACTGGGTTGTTCTCAAAAAAATTAGTTGGCCTTAGCTCAAACCCAATACTCAATGTTGGCATAACTGGAAAATCTTCTTGACTGGGAACATGACGAAATCCCATCGTGTACCACATTATTATGTCCTTGTTCTCAATCTTCCTATTCCTGCATACAAAATTCACAACACCTAAAATGGACCATTTCTCATACTTTTTTTTTTTTTTTTATATGAGCAAAACATATATAGTAACTTATGCTAAATTTTTTTATATTAAATAATGCGTAAAATTTGTTTTACTTCCGTAAAAAAAAGTTCAATATATTAAGTACATATCCCAGAATTTTTGCGTCTATTTTTGTTTTTCAATTTTAAAATATACTACTTTTGATCCTTCAAATACTATCTAAATAATTTTTTATTTATAAAAAAAATGCTATCTAAATTAAAACCTTAAGTTGTACATTTTCATCGTTAGAAGACCAACAAGATACAAAAATTTTATGGGAAATGTATTTATATTTTGAGAATTTTCTAGGGACCAAAAACATATTTTACTCTTAAATCTATTATAAAAATTTAGCATTTTTTAAAATAAGATTAAGACAAAACTATAATATATTAGAGATATCTTGCAGGCTTCTTACATGTTACTTAAATCCTTGTATCTTTAAAAAGTTGTTATTAAAAATGACAAAATAAGATTTTTAAAAGTAAGATGAGTATCTTTTATAATATATAATTCCTTAGAATTAAAAATTTATTTTTTAAGAATATTTTTTGCAAAACCTAATTAATTGAAAATAAAAAGAATAAAAATGTGAGTTCTTTAACTTTCTCAAATATTGAAACAGAAAAATTGTACATAACTATTTTTAGGAAAATGATAAATGTACATTTTATATATTATCGCACACCTAGTAAGAGAAAGAAGAAATAAAGGTGTTGATAAGGTGTATAAAAAATAAAGAAGTATATATATATATATATATATATATATATATATATATATATATATATATATATATATATATATATCATTACCCCTATTTTTAAGCATAGCATTATAGAGATTAAAAAAAAATTTAATATTCTTTAAAATATTCAAAGTGGGAATATTAAACTCCATCGGAGATACTCTTCTTACTTTATTGTTTTAATGTATATACGTTTATTATGCAAAATAATGTTAGTCCATATCTAATTATAGAATTAGCATAAAAAATACTTAATATTTCTGGTTATAGATAATAAAAGAGACAATAGAATATATGATTTAGTATATGACACACCTTAGACTCCAAATAGCCAAAGTATCATCGCCTCTGCTACGATCAACATAAGACCCTCCTACCCATTTTTCAGATTTGTTGTATGGCGTGATCCATACATCGTAATTAGTGAATGCACCTCTAATTTGTGGATAATCCTCATTAAGCAAAAGTGGTTGTGTCACTGGAGCTGGAAGCAAACGATAACCAATTTTATTTCCTTGTTTTGTCTTTTTATTAGGATTCACCACTAACAACTCTAAAGGCTTGGACCTTAAGTTTATTTTGGCATCATTTTCTCTTTTAGCTGTTTCACTTACTATTGTCCAATAACTCTTTCTGGGTACGGTACGATCTTTCACTTTTATTGTCTTAAAACTAGATTTCACGAATGAGTTGGCTACACCATCAACATCAAGATCGAGATAAAAGGTGAGGAAGTGATCATGGTTAACACCAATGGTATTATCAGCTAATAATCTGCCATAGATGTCTTTTTTTATTTGATCCGTCCTGGTATAATTTCCTGCTTTAAGCCCTAAAATTCCAGTAAGACCGACCTATTTTAAAATACAAGATACTGTTAGCTTCTAAATAATTGGTAATAATTACTAATCTAATGCAAATTATGAATTACTATTTTGAATATATGAATATATAATTTAGTAAGTGTTACTTAACTTGCTTATTCAAGACTTTAACTTTATATGGTCAATTAAATTGAACACATCTCACACCAAGAACACATTGTGTTAATTCACTCTTAGTTTATACAAAAAAGAAACTTCTTGTTCATTTGTTTCAATTCTTTAATTAAAGGGATAATTTATTATTGAGAATGGCGCTTCCATTATAAATAAAATAAATGCATAAGTCCTTTCGTTGAAGGTGACATGTTGTTCACTAAGAATAGAATTGAAGAGAATCATGTAAGAAATAAATGAATAATGAGCCTAATACACACCTTACATATTTCTCTAAATCCCGCTACAACAACTTAATTGAATAAAGAAATAAAGAATGAAAATTTAGTCGTGGAAAAAAACACTTAAAAGATGGTGTACGCAAACATACCACAGATTTGATGCTGCCTGTTGGTTTTAGTTCCCAATCTATAATATAGTCATAGTTAGCCACAGTTGAAACCATTCTCACCACTAGGCTTACTTCCGACCTAACTTCCGATATCTTCCAAAATGAATACAACAAATATTTATAAACTAAAAATATGGTAAATGGAACAAGAAAATAATTTTAAAAAATCAAGCTTATAAGTTTAAAAGTACCTCTTCATTTGGGATTCCAACTTCTGTATGACGCCACATGATATCGCCAGCGTACTTTTCAAATATACAGAAAGCATTAACTATCTTTACAGGGGTTCCATCTGAACTAGCATAATATGCATCTATAAATGCAGCATTGGGAGGGCAATCTGTCAAAGGTTGCAATGAAGACATATATTGTCCCAAGCCATATTCACCCGCATCAAAGAAACTCTTGTAATACCATTCCTCACTTGGATCTTGGTATGGCACAAACAACTCTGACACAAATCCTTTGTATAATACTGGGCGATATTTTTGCTTTTGGAGATCATATATTGATGCATGAGAAATTACTAGCCCGCTCGAATATCAAATCCTACATGAAACATCCAATTGGCCCAACTGATTGCAAAAACAAATTGTCAATATACTACACAGTTATTTTTGTTTACAATGTATGTATATGACATGTAGCATAACTTGAGATTTCCATGTGTTCCACTTTTGTCAACGCTAAACAGATCTAACTTAATATCAGGGATTAAAAATGCTAAAAAGAATAAATGAAGGATATAAATATAAAAAATAAATATAATTTTTTTATAATGTCTAAAGATAATATTTCTATATACCGTATTTAAAATAAAATAAAAAGATAACATCTAAGATGATGAAGAATTTGAATACAAACTTTTGCATCCGTGGTAATTTGATGAGGAATTATTTCTGAAAAAAAAGAAAATAGTTGAAGTAAAAAGATAGAAAATACAAGTAATGGTTATTACCTTACAGAATGACCGCGGATGGTGAAACCAGGTGGATCTTGGTTGACAGATATTCCCTTAAGCTTGGGACCAAAAGGTGGTTTTAGCTTAGACGCTCGGTACTCGGTGTCCTCTGGCTTTGGCATAGCAACAACGTATCTATCGTTGTAACCTACAATTTTCATATCGTCAAAGTCAACCAACACTGCGACCCCTTCCAAAGGTCTGGCATAAAAATTACTAGTGCCATTTCTATAATAGCAATTTATCTTGACGCTCCGTCTGGTCTTGGCTTCTCCAAACCAGCCAAATGTATAGGCACCACACCGCACTAAAGAAATATCAAGACCTCTCTTCCTCACAGACTCCTTAAACGGGTCATAGCTGAATGGCAATTCTGTTGCCTCCTCTATTTCCCTTAAGGTCAACATTGGGTACCCATTTCCTTCGTACACTTTTCTTGAGACAATGGAACGTCTGGACAAATCCACTGTCATCTCGTGGGACTGTTTTTCGAGCCGAACTACAACACTTGCTCGCCGATAATATTCTTTTGAGTTTGAGGATAGCCATGAATTCATTTCCGACTTGTTCGGCTCGTCCAAGGCTACGTAGTGGAATGTGATGTTTGAGGTTGGGTATTCCTTTTCGACTATGCTTCTCACCAGGTTTATCTCTGAAGCGCTTAAAGGATCTGGTGGGTTGCATTCTACGCTGCTCCAAACGAGCACCACCATAGATAACAGTGTCACCCTCGTTTTTGCATCCATTGTTCTCCTCATCAAACTCAAGATCCCGCTAGCTATATGTGTTTCCATTTCCAATCTAAAAGGCTTCTACTATCTTTAAATAGGGACCATTTTTGCTTCTCAATTCACGTTACTTACCCTTGTAATATCTCTGCTTTTAAATAATTAAAATATAGATTAATTTAAATAATTAAAAAATTACTGAATTTTGCTTTAATCCTTATTTTTATCCCATTTTAGAAACTAAAAATAAAAAATTTATTAAGGACCAAATAAAAAATAAGAACCAAATACAAAATTTTATATAGAGATATATACACATTACAATATGTAAATATATATGGTTTTAATTCAAGATATTATATTATTTAAATTTATATATTCTTTATAGTTTTAGCAAAATAACTACTTAAATTAAATACGTTTATAATTTAAAGTTATGATTATTTTATATTTTATAATTTTGAAAAATAAAAATACATTAAATGTCACTGTTTAGAAAACTATATATAATTGCATGATTTTATATTTGAACAGCATGTATATAATATCTTATTATTATCCAAATCATGTCAAATAAGAAAAAAGATAATATAATAATGTTATTTGGTGTGTACCAAGTTTGTTTAAAATTAAAGTTTATATCATATTATTAGGCTTGCGTGTTCTTATATATTATTCTATCATATGCCACCAAACAAATTCTTAACATATATCAATAGACACTATACATGGTAATAAAAGAACTTTAAAACTTGTACGTATTACTTTCAATTGGGAGCAATATTTCTCTTCAAATATTTGATCTAGGCACCATTGTTAATTAGTTCTCAATTTACATTATTGCTTGTAACTATGGCATCTCCATTTTAAAATTGTGCAATTTAAAAACTATTTTGAATCCAGCATTCAAATTTGAATTGAACGAGAAAAAGGAAGATAACATGCATAACCATAATTTCATATAAACCAATTAAATCTTTAAAGTAAGTAAACCTTCATTTTTAGTTCTCAATTAATAGACACTAGCATTTTAGATTCTTAAAAGAAAATGATGACATTGTTTTGCAAATTGTTTCTTAAAGTGCTTTAGATATATCTTTAAAATACTTTAAAAGAGTTATTTAAAGTCTTTTAGGGATTCACATATATAATATAAAAACTTTAGTTTGTAAGACTTTTAGGTCTGTGTCTATGTTGTTGTCATTTCTTTATTGGTTTATTATTTGTTTGATTTTGTAAGGCTGTAGATCCTGTGTCTATGTTGCTTTCTTCCCTTTAGGCTGATTTTGATAAGCTGTTGTAGCTTTTTGTTGATGTGTTTCTTGTAATTGCTGGATCCTTCATTTTTTTAGTTCTGGGCACTTCTAGTGCCTTTAATTCATCTGACCTTCATTACCAAAAAAACATTAATTACTATTTGTTGGCTACTGAATTTCCTTTTTATATGGAGAAAATTTTTAAATTAAAAAGCTCACTTGATGTCTTACTTAACCTAAGTGGAGAGGGTGTTTCTAGAGAGGGATGAACAGAGAAAAGTTCATTAATCAGAGAAATAAACCAATTGTTTGACCAAAAAGAAAAGAGAAAGTTATTTTCGTTTTTACACAGAGTTATAATTGTAAATTCGTCACTGCAGATTCGTCCACTGTTGGATAGGGCTAATATTTGGACAATAGGTTCAGAATATATGATTCTTCATTCTCACCATTCGGATCGTTGAAAAGTCGTCTAAGTTGGGAGATATTCAGTTTGTATAGTTGTAGTATTTTTAGAGTTTTTCATCTTCCTTTTTCTCTATTTGTAAGCTTTATTGATTTATTGTTTGATGTTGGTGTTGGCATTTATCATGACACTTGATTGAGACTTTTTTGTACTTTTTATTAATAATAGTAAAGTTATTTCTTTGGTTTGAATGACTCATGGTTTTTACCTTTGCTTTGAAGGGTTTTCCACATTAAAATCTTGGTGTCTTATTCTGTAAGAGTGATGATTAGTTAGTGCTATACTTTTGTTGTTGTTCCTCATAGATTCTTGCAAGTTTTGAGGATTTATTTACGCTGCTTTGTTTACACTTTGTTACAAACCCATCTTATGGTGTTAAAGCTCTTTGGTTTTGGCTTAGGGATTATTTGACTTGCTTGAATGATGGAGGCAAATACAAAATTGCTTGCTTTGAATGATACTAATTATCACTTGTGGAAGGGCAAGATGAAAGACTTTCCATTTGTGAAGAAAATTTATATTCTTGTTTCTGCTACTCATAAACCGAATTCTATGTTTGAAGAAGACTGCAATGTTGAAAACCATAAATATGTGATTTTATTAAGCAATTTGTGGAAGACAATGTTTATAATCACATTGCTAATGAGACACATGCAATAACATTGTTGGAGAAAATTGAATGCTTGTATGCTTCTAAATCAAGAAATAATAAATTGTATTTATTGAACTATTGGATGAATTTAAATACAGGGAGAGTTCTTCTATTTCATATCACTTGAATGAATTTCAAGGGGCTCCTAGATTAGTTATCTAGAAGAGGTATCAAATTTGATGAAGAAGTTTTGGGACTATAGCTACTAAATATTTTACCTGAGTCTTGGGAGATATTTTGAGATTCTATTACAAACTCGGCCCCAATGGTGTTGTTTCTTTGCAAGCAGCAAAAAGTGATGCTCTTAATGAAGAGATGAGAAGGAAGACACAAGGTTCTTCATCTCAGCCTGAAGTACTTGTCATTGAAAACAGGGGGAGAAGTTAGAGAAAGGAACTGAAGGGTGGTAGAGAAAAGAACAGAAGTAAGTCTAAGTCCAGATACAAGAATGTGGAGCGTCATTATTGTCATAAGACAGGGTACATACAAAAATATTGTTTTCTATGGAAAAAGAGAACAAAGATAAGAAGGGCAAGCAGAAAGAGAAGAATCATGATGATGATAACCGTGTTACTATTGCTACTTATGGTGATCTTGTTAATCTTCATGACAATGAGTTAGTTATTCTTGTATCAGATGAGAGCATGTGGATTGTTAATAGTGGTTCTACACTGCATGTTACACCAAGAAATGAGTTCTTCACATCTTAGACTTCTAGTGATTTTGGAGTATTGAAGATGAGTAATGGTGGTGTGTCTAAAGTGATTGGTGTTGGTGATGTTTGCCTGCAAACCAACATGGGAGTGCAGTTGTTGCTTAGAGGAGTCAAACATACTCTTGATGTTTGTTTTAATTTGATCTCTGTGGAGATGCTTGATGTGGTGTTTATGATAATTGCTTTGGTTCTGCAAAGTGGAAACTCACCAAAGATTACTTGGTTATGGCTAGAGGGGAGAAGATTTCTAAACTGTATTATTTCTCTTAAAACTAGTGTGTACGATCATATTGAGAAGAAGTTTGTTAGAAGTCGTGATGTACAGTTCATGGAAGACCAAACCATTGAGGACATCAAAGATGACACCTGAAAAAGATAGAAACTAGACAGAGGTTGATCCTATACGATCACCTATTCATGATCTGGATATTGCTGAAGATAATGTTGAACATGGTGAACAACAAGATGTTGGTGATGATCTACAACTTGGAGGTGGATTAGATGTTCATATTGATGATGACTAGGAGGAGCATGAGAGGTCACTTGATGAGAATGTTTACGATGCACCTAAATCCTCTCAAGTCCAACTCAAGAGGTCTAACAGATAAAGACATCTATCTATAAGGTATTCTTCTAATGAATATGTGATTTTGACTGATGATGGAGAACTTAAGTGTTTTAAAGAGGCTTTGGAGAGTGAAGAAAAGTAACAATGGTTGGATGCAATGCAAGATGAGATGAAATCCTTTCATGATAATCACACTTATGATTTGGTGAGATTGCCTGAGGGAAAAAGGACATTAGAAAACAAGTAGATATTCAAGGTGAAACATGAGAGTAATTCTATGTCTAAAAGTATAAAGTTAGATTAGTGGTGAAAGACTTCAGACAAAGAAAGGGTGTTGATTTCAATGAAATTTTCTCATCTGTGGTGAAGATGTCATCCGTTAGAGCATTTTTTAGTTTGACTGCTACTCTTGATTTGAAGGTAGAGCAAATGGATGTGAAAAATGCTTTCTTTCATGGTGATTTGGAGGAACAGATCTATATGAAGTAACCTGATGGTTTTCAGGTTAAAGGAAAGGAAGGCTATGTGTGTAGATTGAGAAAAAGTCTAGACAGTTTAACGCAAGCTTCGAGACATTGGTATAAGTAGTTTAAGTCTTTTATGTGTGAGCAAGGCTACAAGAAGATTACTTTTGATCATTGTGTCTTTGTTATAAATTTTTCTGATGATGACTTTATTATCTTGTTATTGTATGTTGATGACATGCTTAATGTTGGGAAAAATATTTGTAGGATTGACAAATTGAAGAAGCAATTAGGCGAGTCATTTTCCAGGAAAGACTTGAGAGTTGCTAAGTAGATTCTTGGTATAAGAATCGTTCGTGACAGAGAGAAAAAGAAGTTGTGGCTATCACAGGAACACTATATTAAAAGGGTGCTGCAGATATTCCAGATGGAAAAAGCTAAGGTTGTGGGCACTCCTCTTGGGGCTCATTTTAAATTGAGTATTAAATGGAGTCCTTCAAATGAAGCTGAAAAACTAGGCATGGAAATAGTTTCTTATGCATCTATGGTAGGTAGTTTGATGTATGCAACGGTGTGCACAAGACCTGTATTGCTCATGTTGTTGGTACAGTTGTCAAACCCAGGAAGAGAGCATTGGAGAGTTGTGAAATGGATTTTGAGGTATCTTCATGGTACTATTGATAAGAAGCTTTTCTTGGGAGGTGATAAACATATTTTAGTAGCTACTTAGATTCAGATTTGGGTGGAGACATTGATTTTAGAATGTCTACATCGGGTCATTTGATTAAGTTTGCAGAGGGAGCTATGACTTGGCAATCTAAGTTGCAAAAGTGTGTGACTTTGTCTATTATTAAGGCGGAGTTCATTTCAATTACTGAAGCATGCAAAAAATTTCTATGGTTGAAGAAATTCTTGCGAGAGCTTAGTTTTGTGCAATATAACTATTCATTACTCATTAATAATCAGAGTGTTATCCATCTTGGTAAGAATTCAACCTTCCATTTTAAGTTTAAAGATATTGATGTAAGGTATCATTGGATATGTGATGTTTTGGATGCTTTTTGGAGTTTTTTAAAGTTTATATTTATGATAATGGTGTTGATATGATGACTAAAGTACTACAAAGGAAAGTTTGAAGTCTGTTGTGAGATCACTAGTTTGGTGGTTCTCTCCATATAGTCGTGAGGGATAGATTTGTTGGTATTGAGTTCCCTTCCTATGTGGAGAAAAGATCCAAATTGAGAAGTACACTTGATGTCTTATTTAACCTAAGTGAAGAAGATGCTTCTAGAGAGCGGTAGACAAAGAGAAACTCATTAGTCAGAGAAATACAAAAGAAGGTAGAAAGTTATTCCTGTTTTTACACAAAGCTGCAACTATAAATTTGTCATTGTAGATTCATCCACCGTTGGATCAGACTGAGTTTTGGATAGAAGGTTAGAAACATATGGTTCTTCATTTTGACCGTTCAGATTGTTTAAAGGATATCTAAGTTGGGAGATATTTAGTTCGCACAGTTGTAGTATTTTTGGAAGTTTTCATCTTCCTTGTTCTCTATTTGTAAGCTTTATTGTTTTATTATTTGATGTAGTGTTAACATTGATTATAACACTTGATTGAGACTTTTTTATACTTTTTATTGATAATAGTGAAATTATATTTCTTTGGTCTAACGACCCATGATTTTTACTCTTACTTTGAGGGACTTTTAACTTTAAAATCTTGATGTCTTATTTTGTGAGATTAATGATTAGTTAGTGTTATACTTTTGTTGTTTCTTCTCATAGATTCTTACAAGTTTGGGAGATTTATTTCTGCTGCTTTATTTACACTTTGTTATAAATAACTCATGTTATTGCACCATAAGACTAATATGCTAAAAAATATTTTTAAGAGACATGTATGTCACCTCTAATATTTTTCAAGAAATACTTGACTCTATGTGTTTTTATTTTTTCTTGTAAGATCATATTATTTTAGTTAAAAATAAAACTCTAATAAACCTAGAAAATGGGGGTTAAGTGTTGAGATGGAATGTAGGTGACGAAGATGACCGAAAAAAATGTAAAGGAGTGTGGTGGAGGTAAGTGAGCAGAAAAAATGGGTGATAAAAGTTTTGAGATGGTGGAATAAAGAGGAATTAAGGTGACTAAAATGGGAGATTGAAGTTTTGAGATGGAGCATGGGGATGAGGAAAGTGGCTGCAGTAAAACAAATTTAAGATTAAGGTTTAATGTGAGATATGATTCAACAAAGTAAGTGAATGATCACCACTAGTGTAAAAGAGATGAGACATGAATAAGAAGTACTTCTAGGCAAGGTTTTAACGATAAGGACGCATTAATGAAAGGAGTCCAGAGGTTGTGCAAGTGTGTCACTATTCAATAGGTTGTGCATTTAATTTTTAGTAGTCTACTACCTAAGAACTTTATATACAGTTAAGCGTACTTGATTTCGAGTAATTTTGAGATGAGTGACTTTTAAAAATGGTGTAATTAATTATAGAAGATAAAAAACATTAAAAATATTGTATTAATTAATTAGTTCGTAAACACATTCATCAATCTTGAAAGAAGTAAAACATTTGATGGAGAAATGTAATTGAAGGAAATAGGGGGTTGAGACATTAAGAAAAGGAAACAGGGAAGATGAAGGTGGCCCACAAAGATGAGGTTGGAGTTTTGAGATAAGACAATACTGTGGAGGATCATGGCCAAAAAAAAATTAGGGTGGGGAGAGATTAGGATTTTAAGAGTGAAAAGTTGAGCAACCAAGCGTGGCAAAAAATAATAAGAGATTGATTAACTTTTTCAATTTAAAATAATCTAATATAAGGTAGTTAAATAGTTACATTTTTGTATATCATTGTATGTAAATTAACGTATATCCAGAATGAATATTATATATATATATATATATATATATATATATATATATAGAATTTAATTGATATATACTGTAAGTGTAAAAGATTTTTACACTGACATTCAATCATAACTTTTCATTTATCTGACTTTTAAAGTAGTAATGAGTAAAATCAACAAATCTATATGAATGAAGGGTTGTGATTGATTGTCAGAGTAAATATCTTAACACTGACAGTGTATACCAATTAAACTTTTTTATATATATATATATATATATATATATAGGTGTGTATGTTTACCTTTCTTATACCTCTACACTTCAGGCTTCATCCCACATCTCAGTACTCGGTGTATCCGAGATGCTCCATACTACAACCTATTTGTATTTGGCATATCCAAGGTGCTTGACATTCCACCCCACCTTGGTACCCAATCCAATCATCGAAGGTCCACTCCTTTAAAAAAGGTAAGGAACAAACCTAGAAAAACATAACATAAAACAACAGCAATAACAGACTACCACTCTTAGGTACCTTATTCTATTTATACTCACTCTAATTCCAAAACAGATTTGGGCATAAGAGTTCTTTTTTTAAATACCCATTTGTCACTTTGGAACCAAGACTCAAAAAATTACAAATCCTACCAAATTTTGATAAAAACAATATATATTATATTTTTTTATAAAATATTTCACTAATAATTATAAATTTTAAATTTTATATAATCTTTTTAATTTATATATATATACATATATATATATATATATATATATATATATATATATATATATATTAAAAGTCGTCACAAGACCAAATATTAGTTAAGACTAAGCAGTAATGTTTGTTTAATTATAGTTTTGTTTTCATTTGCTCTTGTTAGATGTTGATTACCAAAGGCTCCTAAAATTAATAAAGTAGCATTGGTTTTTTAATATGCTAATGAAATAATAAGGTTATGCTTGGTTAGAAAAAAAAAACTTTAAAAAAATCGTGAATTCAATTTTTACAATTAATAAAAACTAATATTATTAACAACATTAAAATGAATTATAATCTTTTGAAAGTGTGCTTATTAATTTTATTAATTTTAATTAGAGAAGGGAAAAATTCAAGAAATTGTTAAAACTATTATTGAAATAATTATAAAAAATGTTTTATTAGAAGGCGTTTTACAATGATTTTTAATAAAAAAATAATTCCTTAACAAGTATACTAAGAACACCAGATTCTCGAGTAATTCACTTTCAATTAATGTGGTCACCAAGCTAGTATTCAATTTACACAACCCATCTTTATATATATGTCCTTTTTATAATAATAAAATGATAAAAAGTGCTAAACATTATTATTGTAAAATCATTTTATCTTACTATCCAATAACAAACTAGTATAATAAGTTTAACAATTTTTTAAAATAACTACTTTAAATCGTATAACAACTATATAAAATAGCTTTATATTATCTAACATTATATAACTGCTAAACTTTAAAATAAAATTAAAAATGATTTAAAATTTCTGACACTTATATCTAATTTTAACAAGAAGGAAAAGATAACAGTGACGTGATCTTATTTAAATGTTTTTTTAATTTTAACTATTATTTTAACTATGATACAATACTTAATATTAACAAAAATTAACACATTAATAACTAATATTTAATCTATAAAAAAATTAATATTTTTAATTTTTATTTTTAATTATAAAGGAAATTCTTATTTAATACACGATTAATAATATTATAATAATTCTATTAACTATTTTTTGTTTCTGTTAAAAATTTATATTCAACATATTATATTATATACATAATTATAAGAACCTACATTTATAAATTTAAATTTTATTATTACTTAAAATTTTAATAATTAAATAATTATTCTTCAAATATTTTTCTGGATATATTTTAATAATTATTTTAAATTTTATACACATTTTTAAGACTATTTAATTAATTCTTTAACTAATTCTTTTTTTTCAACTTCTCTAACTATTTCTAAAATCTACCTTTTTTAAAAATTTATTTAAAACAATATTTAACCTAAAAATTATTTGAAAAAGATAAGTACCTGAATATAGTATTAAAAAAATAATTCCTCAAATTTTATTATATTTAAAAACTTAAAATAAATCTATACCATTATTATATAAAGGAAATGCAATATTTTTGGTGTATAGATTTTAAAACTATTTTATCCTTTAATTATTTTTTTAACTCTAACTAATTTTAAGATCCAGCTTTTTTTTAAAATTGATTTAAAACAATATTTGACTAACAATAATAGTTCACATTTTTATTTTTATTTAAAAATTAGTATAAAATTGATAATTGAGTCACGTAGTACCTATTTCTTATTAGTAAATAAATAATAATAATGTTGTACAATTTAACTAAAATTATAAATTTTTATATCTTTATAATTTATAAAAAATAAAATAAAAGTGATATCTGAAAGTTATATGTATTTTCTTTAAAAAAAAGTAGTTTTATTTATTTGAACATATGTAGATAATACCTCGTGTTTATTTGGAACATGTTAACTACATAACTGATATATTTGACATACAATAAACACTCCTTATTTTTTAGATTAAAGGTTGTTTCATTCTACTTTTATACTATATCATTCTAGTATAAAATTAGAATGAGACAACCTTTACATTCTAGTCCTTAAACATATAAGTTACATTCTAATCATCTCTAATATGTCTTTCAATCCAGAATGGGGGCAAATAACATTATGGTAATATCATGTCCTTAAAAACAAGGTTAACCTTACGCTTTTCAATGTTTAGATGAATTTTTGAAGGGATTTTTTTAAAATTAATAAAAATATCTATTAAAATATCATAATTTTATTTAAAAATTATTTTTTGAACCTTTTTGAGATGTAAAATTATTGATTAAATCGTTATAATAAATTTTATTTAAATTTTTTTTCAATCCATAATAAAGCTCATCCATTTAATCTTTTTTGGAATATGCTTGATCTTAAATAGGATTTTATTGATTTAAAAATGATAAATATTAAGTGAAATAATAAATAATTAATTGAAGGAAATGAAATATAGTATATAATACAAAAAATGCTTAATGTTTTAAAATAATAAAACAAAAATAAATTTAAACTTCAAATTCTGTACTCAATAATCAATATGATAATATTTTTTTATTTTGAGAATTTGTAGAAAATATTTATTGTTTGTTTTTTTACAATAGTCTGTCAAATGTTAATAGCTAATGGTGCAGTGACCTATACACTTACACAATGAGACACAGTGGGAGAAAGGTAATAATAAAATTATAAAGATCTAATTAAATAAAAAATAATAAAATTATAAAGATCTAGTTAAATAAAAAAAAACAAAACTAAGTCTTGTTCTATAGGTGTTGGGTGTGGTGCAATAGAGTTTAGAGAGTGAGACACATATCCTAAGAGAAAATAGATCAGGGAATAACTATAATAGTAGGAAAAAAGTCATGGAGAGAGAAATAATAGTTGATGAGATGTAACAAATCACTATTAATTGAGAAAGAATCCATTAATTATATAAATATTATTTATTTAAAATATAATTAATATTTATGATGAGAGAGAAAATTGTGATAAAAAGATATTTTTTAGAAAAATTATTCCATTATTATTAATAATGTAATGTTATTTATTAATATTAATAATAAGTATTTTTTAAGTCTATAAATGAGTTTTTTTTTTCTTTTTGTGTGTCTAAAGCAAGTACTTTAGTAGCATGTGGGTTGCCTGATTTGAAAATTTTTAGGTCATTATTCCTAATAGTAAGCAATTCTATTTCAGTTGATGTTGAAACCATGTTAATCCTAAAAAATTCAAGTGATTGACCCTTATCACATTTTTGTTTTAAGATTACGGGATTTGATAGTTAGATATGAATTGAATGAGAAATGTAAGATTGAAAAAGCAAAGGGTTTCATCTAAGTGTTTTTTAATCCAAATTTTTAAAAATCTGATCCATGGTTTGTTATTGTTAATTAATTCTCATTATAAGGGAACTCTCATTTTAAACACAAATATTTTAAATGAGAACTTCTCGTGTCATAAAAAATAAAAATTAATAATGATAACATTTGGATTATAATATAAAAAAATATTAATGCTTGAAAATAAAATCACTTAAATCAAATCACATGCCTTTGCTTACCTCTACTACCTTTTTAGATTTGGTAGATCACAAACAGTGTAGCAATTTAGTGGGTGGTTCTTAAATAATTAGGAGAAATTTGTTTAAATAATTATAGGTTAATATTAACTGATAATTAAAATATTAACTTTTATTATTATCTGATAAGGGTATAGTTATTAAATTAAACAAATTTAAATACACATATTTTCGTGGTGAAAAAATCGTCAATAATTCTTATTAAAAATTTACTAAATAGCATCAATTTTTTTTCAACTAATCATATTTTTTTATTAAAAATAGCATTAAATTAAAATATACATAAAAGTTCACCATAACAAAATTTACTAAATTTTTATTTCTCTAGAAAAAATATATTTAATAACAATTGTCATAAGTCAAAATAAAAATTAATAATTATATCTAACTCTCTAAATTTTCAGTATTTCAATACCATAAATTGAAACACTTCAAAATTAATAAAAAATTTTAATTTTGTAAATGAATGTGTTCCATGTGTGAATAGTATTAATGTATGTCTTACTTTACTATTTTACCATTGAGTAGGCATGATGGATTTTATCATAAATATCCACTATCATAAATATCATACATAGGTGTTTCACGTCATAACTTCCTTTATTATGAGATAAGATAATTATAAATATCAGTACTAAAATTAAAATAACAGTTGAGATTTAAACCTGAAATCACGTGTTTATGGTTATTTCAATTACTTTTAATTGACTTTGTGACAATAAAAGCTCTTTGAAAATTGTGCTCATAAATTACTTTTCATTAGGATAATTTCTCTTCCAATTGATGTGGGGATATTTCAAATTTTCAATTCATTACTTTACATTTTTGTTGTAAAGTTACATGACTTGTCACTTTTTGTTATACTTTTTGTCTTCTATTTTTTTCTTACTTTTTTATTTTTATTTTTATTTTTATTTTTATTTTTATTTTTATTTTCATTATTTTATTTTTATATTTTTAATTATCTTTTATTCTTTTTATTTTTTTTACTTTATTTTTTTCCTTCTTAATTTATTTTTTCTTTCTTTTATTTTTTTGTTGTTTTTTCTTTCATTCTTTTATTGTTATCTTTATTTATTATATTTTATTTTATTATTTTTTATATTTTATATTTATTTTTATTTTCCTTTACATCTATTACTTTTATTACTCTTATGTTTTTTATATTTTTTATAATTTTATATTTCTTTTTATTTTCATATTTGTTTCTTATTCATGTTATTTTATTTAGTTATTATATTTACTAAGTTTATTCTTTTATATTTATATATTTTATATTTATATATTTTATATTTATATATTTAATATATTATAAAATATTTTTCTATTATATTAACAAAGCATCTTAAATTAAATTTATTTTAATTTATTTATAGTTTAAATTACAATATCATTCATCAAATAAATTATGTTTTATAGAGAGAAGTTGTGATAAATTTAATGAGTGTTTGATCGACTAATAGGTATCCTTAGTCGAACATAATCTTGTTAGAACCTTAATGGATGATTATAGACAACAAACTCTCATTTGACTGTTTAACAAAGCTACAAAATATATTTAAAATAGTTTATTAATTAAATATATTTTATGACAAAATAGTCTTAAATTACCTACTCAACAATATCATAAATTAAACTAATTTAATTTTTTAAGACTAATTAACAATAAAACTAGCATCGAGCGGAAATAAGATTATGTGAGATTATTATAGACAAAATCATTGTACATATAAATTCTTTTTAATGTGAATATTTAACAATATTTATTCATACTTTAAAATCTATAAAAAATTTATGTGTACATATGTGGTTTTATTTTTATAATAAAATCTTTATTTAAATATAATTATAAATATTAGATTTAAAAACTTATTATATTTTGCGTTGATTAATATTGATATTATAATTTTAACCTTATAAATGAAATTAGTATTTGACCTAATGGATTATGAGATACTCATTTTGGTATGTGACTTAAGATAAAAAAATTAATATTTTGCCTATAAGTTTAATAAATTCATATATAATTTTTTATTAGTATTTATATAATAAATATTCTAAAATAGTAGATATACTAAGTTATTGTTAATCGGAGTGTTTAAATCCGTCTATTAATTTAGTATTAATTTCTTAAAAGAAACTACAAATATCAACAAGGAGGACAATCCTACTCTACATCATCAAGAAAACACAACTTTGTCTAACAATATTTAACAAAGTTAGGGGAAGACACAACTTTGTCTAACAATATTTAAGAAAGTTAGGGGGAAAATACTTAACATTAGAAAATTTATTATTATAAAATGACATATTGACTTATGTGCAATAAATTTATAGATAATTTTTTTTATAGAGATTCAACACATTGTTAAAAGGTTTATAACAATTTACACATCGTACTCAATTAATTGAGTTGACCTTTTTGACATACACAAATTTTGTTTATTCATATTTATATTATAATACTAATTATTTTTCATAATTTAACAAAAACACTTATAGAAAAGATTAAGAAAAATATAATTTATAAGAGACTATCTTATAAATTATATTTTTCTTAATCTTTTCTATAAGTGTTTACATTATTATAATAGTTTCATATCAATGATTTAATAATATTTATTATTATTTTTAGATAAATAACTCAATATATAATAAATAATGTTAAAAATTTAATTAATTTAAACTTTTATGACAAATACCACAAAATATTATTTATAGAATATCTTTCTTGGCACAATATTGGTGCTAATTAATAAACATATTTAGTGCTTATAATCAAATACTGACAAAATATATATATCGCATAGGTTGATTTAATAATATTACGTTTTTTTTAATCTAAAAAGGAAAGTAAAAAAATTACAATGAATCATAAAGCATTAATCTTTCCATGATAATCTAATGTTACCATGGTTTTAAGTAATTTTGTATATATGGATATAAATTAAGCATAATTTTACTACAATTAATTAATATCGAAAAGAAAAAATTATATCTTGTAAAAAGATCTTATTTTTAAGAAACATATCTTATGATGTAGATTAATCTTTATGAAAACTATAGCAAAAATCACTTAAAAAGAATATTTTTCTTCTTTAAGAATAAGGAATCCTTATTTTTGTCTTATTACATAGGTCTTTTTTAAAAGAGTCCAAATGATAAGTTAGAGTTCGAGTTAAAAGGCTCAAGTTCATGTTGAGCTTGAGGATAATTGATTAGCTTATCCCTTCATTAAATTCTCGTTGTAAAAGCTAGAATATGATCTAGCTAGAATATGTTTTTTCTTATTAAAATGGGTTTTCTAATTCACCTTGTATTTTGGTCAAATTAGAGTTTTCAGACTTTCTAAATTAGCCTTAATTAGTGCAATTCAGCCATGTGAACTTGCATGTGCTAATGGGAGCATGGAAGACCTAAAGAAAATGAGTACATGTGTTGTACTCATCTTCTTTTGAATCCTCCTATACCCCTTAGTTACAATTAATGCATGACTCATAATCTCACCTGACCTTTTTCTTCAACACACATCCTTCTTCACATGTATTGCATACACTATGTATCTATACATTATTATGGTTGGGTTCTTGATGGTTTTAGACTTGCAAGGCAAAAGGGAACCATGGTTAGGTAGCTTGCACCTTAAGCTAACCTAACTTGGTTAATTTGCATCCCAAGTTTCCCTACTCTATAATCTTAGAGACCAACCATGTTTGCTCTAATAAAGAATATCTCACTTCACAAGCTATGAACTTTTTTCTTAAGTAATAAATAGCATGCTATGTTTACCAGATTCATCATGTTGCCCTAATACCCAACCCATGAACTCTCAAGTACTTTCAAATACATAATAAGTGGTTTTCCCAACATGGGTGGTATTAAAATTGGAGGCTCTTGCAAGTATTGCTTAATTTTTTTCAAAGGCTTGTTGACAATCTTTATTCCATATCAACATTTGATTTTTACGTAGCAACTTAAAGATCGGGCTACAAGTGGCAATCGACTGGAATATGAATCTTGCAACATAGTTTAACCTCCCTAGGAATCTATACACTTTTTTCTGTACTCGGTGCTGTCATCTCCAAGATTGCTCACACCTTGTTAGGATCAACTTCTATGCCTCTTTCACTAACCACAAATCCCAACAATTTGCCAGATTTCACACCAAAAGTGCATTTAGCATGGTTCAATTGGAGCTTATATTTTCTCAAGCATTCAAACAAGTTTTTCAAGTTGGTAACATGTTCTTCTTTTGTTCTCACTTAGCGATCATGTCATTCATATACACCTTTATCTCCTTATGCATTATGTCATGGAATAAGGTTACCATTGCCCTCTGATATGTTGCCCCAACATTTTTCAATACAAATGGCATCACTTTATAACAAAACGTTCCCTATGGCGTGATGAATGTTGTATTCTCAATGTCCTCAGATGCCATTCTGATCTAATTATATCTAGAGAACCTGTCCATGAAGGAAAAGAGGGAATGTGGAACAATGTTATCAACCAAGACATCAATGTGAGATAGTGGAAAATTATCTTTTGGACTAACTTTATTTAAGTCTCGATAATCAACACACATTATGACTTTGCCGTCTTTCTTTGGGATTGGTATTATGTTAGCCACCCATTGAGGATATTTAGCAACGACAAGGAATCCCACATCAAATTGCTTCTTAAATTCTTTTTTGATCTTCAAAGACACTTCTGGTTTTATTTGCCTCAACTTTTGCTTGATGGGAAAACACTCTGGCTTTAAGGGAAGTTTATGCTCAACTATTCTTGGATCTAAGCCAAGCATGGCATGTCCATGAAGGAAAAGAGGGAATGTTGAGCAGTGTTATCAACCATGACATCAATGTGAGGTAGTGAAAAGTCATATTTTAGATTGACTTATTTAAGTCTCGATAATTAACACATATTCTGACTTTGCCGTCTTTCTTCAGGACTCTATGTTTTCCACCCATTGAGGATATTTAGCAACTGTAAGGAATCCCACATCAAATTTCTTCTTAACTTCTTCCTTGATCTTCAAAGACACCTCTGGTTTCATTTGCCTTAACTTTTGCTTGACGGGAAAACACTCTGGCTTTAAGGGAAGTTTATGTTCAACTATGCTTGGATCTAAGCCAGACATGTCTATGCAAAAATGTCAGCATAGCCTACTAAAAGTTTAAGCAGCTTACCACGTTCTTTTCCTTTTATAGCGGTACCCACTTTAATTTCTTTTTTGTCATTTTCACTTCCTAAATTAATTAATTCAATCTCTTCTTCTTGGGATTGAATTATTCGATTCTTTTGTTCTACCAACCATTTCAAGTCGGGAGGAGTTTCCAAAGCATCGTTGTCCACATTGACTTGGTAGATAGGATGATTAAAATTATAGTAAGGAATATTATCACTATGACTTTCAAAATGATTATTTTCATATCTGTAATTTAGGTTTTTTAAATAAACAAAGGAGATAAAGGGATGGAAAGAGACACGAAGGAATAAAAAGAGATAGCGAAAGGTTGCAAAATTCATTTCATTAAGATCATATATTAAAACATTAATATGCAAACCCATCTTGACAAAAAGCGACACTAAGATATGGACATAATAAAAAAGTGCGTTACAATTACTTTGAATTAAAAATCACAGGAAATTCGACAATCTCCCAATTCTAAAGCTCCTTATGTGGGTTGCATGGGTACACCTAATTGACATGCTTGTCATCATCTTATTCTTCTTTAGCCATAGTTATGTTATTTGTATACGTCAACCTTCCCCTTCAAAAGCTTTGATAGAGATTGCAAATGGGAATCCTTTCGATCCTTGGCTCTTGGTTCTTTAATCGAGACAACCTATTTTCTCTCTTTTCCTCCACCATCCTCTTTTTCTCAGCTTTAGTAGGCCTAAACCTCAATGCACATGAATTCTTATTCTCAGGCAACTCCAATATTTTCATGATTCCTTCTTGGTTTTTCCCTAACCCACAACCTATTTGATATCCTTTACTCAACATGAACTTTGTTGCCATTAATGTAGCTTTAGAGATTTGTGGACTTTTAGGTAAAGACTCCATATAAGTAGTGCTAATTATTTCCAAAGACTGGAAATAAGTCTCAAGAGCTTCTTCAGCTGCTTCAATGTAACGAGTAGGAGGAGGGTCACTCACTAGCACATCTTCTTCACTTAAGATAATTACCAACTTGTTATCCACTATGAAATTTAGCTTTTGATGTAGGGTAAAAAGGACCAATCTAGTTGAGTGGATCCATGATCTACCTAACAAACAACTGTATGTTGGCTTAATGTCCATGACTTGGAAGGTGATTTCAAAAGTGAAAAGGGCTAATTTTAGTTGGAATCCCAATTTCTCTTGTCACCTCCCTGCATAATCTATCAAAAGCTCTCACAATCATGGAGCTTGACCTTATATGAGTTCCACCATAAGGTAATCGATCCAATATCGATTTTGGCATCACATTTAAAGAGGACCCATTATCAATCAATACTCGAGTCATGACATGATCCATGCATTTGATTGAGATGTGCAAAGCTTTATTATGCCTTTTTCCCTCACTTGGTATTTCATCATCTGTAAAGGTGAGGCAATTGTTAGCAGTAATATTTATTATTACTCCTCCAAACTTGTACAATGTAATGTCATGAGCAACATTAGCTTTATTTAAAATTTTCATCAATAATTTTCTATGACTTTCTGAGTTCATCAACAAAGTCAGGAGAAATACCCTTGCCGAGGTTCAATTCAATTGATCAATAAGCATATACTCACTTTGTCGTATGAACTTGAGAAACTCAGAAGCTTCGTCATGTGACACTTCCTTCTTCTTCTTATTTTCATTAGCCACCTCGTTTCCATCAATCATATTTTCTTCTGGAATCTCTATTTCAACAACTTCTTTCCTTTTCCTAACAAAGACTTAAAGCACAAAATATGTCTGCAAGGACTGCTGATGTTGGATTTTCCCCTCTATCCCGATGAGCTAAGAACACATCAATGGCAGAAAGATTTATTTAATCATCAAGGTGAGGAAAGAGAACAAACCCATAAATAGTGAGGGCCAATACGTCAATAAAACCATCTCAATCATTTGCTTTTGAAAACTGTTTCATCCTTTTTGCCAAATAATTTCGTGGAAACCCTCCACTCTATTTCTATTTAGTTTTCTTTCTCTTAGTTTTTTCTCTTGCATCCTTAGCAGATTTGCTATTGTATTCATCGAAGGGAGATGTCCTTGATACTGGTATGACTTGCTATCTTCTAATGAAATCCCCAAAATCTGCTCATATCCTTCTAGCTTAGGTGCCATCTGGAAATCTTGAAAGGTGAAACATCACACGAGATGATCATAAAATTAGGTTAATGTAGAAATGACTTCTGTTTGCACATTTAACACCAACAGATCCAAGATATTACCATATTTTCTTGTAAAGGTTACTCGTTTAGTCCTTCTTGCCAAAATACTGAAGGGTTCCAAGAACTTCATAGGCATCTTAACCTTTACAGGAACTGTTCCCTTTGTCTCACTAATTGATCCCATGTCTCTTTTTAGAATATTCTTGATCAACAAGATTTTATGATTCTCTAAAACTTGTTTTATGGAAGAATGTATGTGAATGATTATGCATGTGGAAACTATCATACCACTCTTTTTCTTTTAAAAGAAAGAATAAGGAAGTTACATGCTAAAATAGAAAAGTGAGTAAGAAAAAAATGCCCCAAGTGTCCTAAACTGGTATACCTAGAGGAGTTTAACTACTTAATGGCTTCTTAATGAGTGAATCTCATCGGTTGATAGCTATTTGTACCCATCCAAAGGTTTTCTAGAGGTCTACACTTATTTTAGAATACATTAACAAATTGGAAGTGCATCCAAAGTATGGACATTCACAAAAAAGTCATACTCTAGATGAGACTTTCGTGATAACCATATTAGAAGTGCATCTAAAATGGTATCATTAATCGTCTCTCACTCCCTAGGTTACTCTCAGGCTCGGGTGTAGAACCTCACTCATGTGTGTGAAAAGTGTATTTGTAGTGTGTGAGAGACAAATCTTAAATTACTCCATATATGATAGAAACATACGTAATCTAACCTATGGTTCAATTAAATCAATGGATAGATAAATAAGAAAAATATGAGAAAATAACAAACGAAATAAATAAACAAATAAGGGTGAAAATGACATAAGTAAAATTTCTCAATTTTGCATATTTAATTATTTAGGCTTAACTCTCAAAAGTCACGAGTGGAGTTGCCATTTGTCAACACATGGGACTCAACAGGATGACGAGAAATTTGTTTTGAAAATCAGAGGAGTTGTCACTAATATTTATTTAGGAAAACATTGAAAAAAAAAACTTTTTAGAGAAATGTGGTCTACAAAACCAACTTTTGAATTTAGGAGTCTATTACGCGTAGGCAAGGTATTAGTACTTTATAACATTTGTCCTAAGACAGTACCTTTAATTAAATATACAAAATTAGATAACTTATAAATATTTATTTCATCCTTGAAATATAAAATTCTACTTTTTATTTTATTTTATGTTTTAATATTTTAATGAAAAGAATATTATTGAAAAAATTCCTTTTTTGTAAAATATTATTAATATTTTATATGTTTTGATTAACTTATTTTATTTTTATTTTTTAGGGGCTCGACAGGAGTGGGTTCCTGCTCCTACATATCTTTATGTGTAATGGAGAATTAGAGTATACATAGTTCTTTATAATTATTTGTGTATTAGGTTTTAATTTTAGTAATTAATTTTTTTATTTTTGGGTTTATTTTGAAATACTATTACCGCAACCAAATTAGAAGTGCATCCAAAGTGGTTACAATGAATATTTAGCGTAATCGTCAAATCCAAAGTAACAATTACTAAATTATGATAGCTTTTATAACGACTAAATTAAAAATGCATTTGAAGTAGTCATAATTAAAACTTTACGTTTTATGTTTTATTTAAAAAACTAATTTTAAAGGATTTCATGATAATCAAATTGGAAGTGCATCCAAAGTGATTGTCATAAATTTTTTTTATAATTTACAATAGTCAAATTAGAATTGTATCTAAAGTGATTATTATTTCTTTTAAATAACATGATAATAATTATAATAACCAAAATTTTATAGAATAAACCAAATCAGAATTGCATCTAAAATGATTATTGTAGTTTTCGTAAGAGTCAAATTAGAAGTAAATATAAAGTGACCATTATTTAATTTTTATTAAATTAAAAAAATTTAAATGATGTAATAATAATTATAAAAATTAAAATTTTGTAAAAGAAACCAAATTAGAAATGCACTTAAAGTAGTTCTTTTAATCTTCGTAATAGTCAAATTAGAAGAGTATCTAAAGTGACCATTATTAAATTTTCTTTCGCAACAATAATTATATCAACTAAAAGTTTTATGATATTTAATTTTAAAAAGCATGTAAAATAGTTATTATTAAATTATTATTTTTAAATTAATATTATTATCATGATTATTGTTGTTGGGTTTAATCGAAATTTTAGTATTTGCTATTTCACGTATTCGTAACAATATGTTAACTAGAAGAAAAGAATAAAGTAAATAAAAGAAAATGATGGAATAAATCAAATAAAAAATAAAATTATTATTTATACTCACAAAAGGCTAAAAGTAACACACTTGGGGCTTTAAAGTGAAAGAGGTGCGCTTAGCGGAAATGATGGTGCAAACAAAAAATAGAATAATGTTTTGGTTTGAGGGGTACGGTAGTAGAAAACAGAGGTGTGTATAATAAACTGGCCCATGAGACTTAAAAAGGGTGCAGATAGCGGAAAATAGAGGTGCAAACGATAGCCTAACCCGCGAAACTAAAAGGTAGAATAGCACTTATGGGGGGTGGACTTAGTAAAGTATAAAAATTTAAAAAAAAGCTTTTTTTATTTAAAATATGGGGACATGTATCGCATCCCCTTTACGCTTACAACTTTTAAACTTCACCCTTTTTTTGGATTACAGAGAAAAGAGAAAATGGAAGGGGGGAGGAGGTTTCGGTGTAGGCCAATGGTGGCTCTGTTGGAGGCGGTTAGCTTCGGCAACACCCACACCACCAGAAGTGACTTTCGGTGGTGGTGAACAATGTAAGTAATTTTTAAATCTTATTTTTTATTATTTTTGTTACTAAGGTTTAGAAAGAGTAGAGTAGGTTAATACCTGTTGTAGTTGTTAAACTCTTCTCTGTTTGTTCTCTACCTCGCCTCTTTGCAATCTCTTTTTCCTCCTCTTCAAAACCGTTTCTTCTCCTCCGAATTTTTTTTTCGAAAATATCCTCCCAAAAAATTTTCTTCTCTCTGATTCAAATACTTCCTTTTATAGAGTGCAACTTGAGATCTTTTTACTCACGAAAATGTAAACTTTGTATGTCCAGATATTGTGGTATTGTGTTAGTGATATAGCTGAGCCAAAGAACATCTCCATTGATTCAGATAGTTCACGCATGATAATGATTCAGGTTGACTACTCTCATTTCATTTTCATCTATGTTTTTTCATTGTTTTTCGATTGTTTTTCTTTTTATTTTTTCATTGAAATTCCATTTTGGGTTTTTTGGTGTTGATATATATTATGAATGTTGATAGTGTATGAAAATTGATTTTTTTTTATGGATTTATCATTTTTATTTTTATTATTGTAAAAATTAGGTGCTTACAATGATCTTGTTTTAATATTATATTAATTTGATATTATATTATCAAGTGATTCTCCAACTAATATGCCTAGTCATTCTCCAAGTGATTCTCAACACAATAAAGAAGATGATTAACTTTGAATGCTATAACTATTTGACTTTTTTATTTTTGGAAAATTATATCTTTTATTACTTCCTAGGGATTTTTTTACCATTCCTAGGGATTGTATTGGATGACTTGCTTTGTTACATTTGTTTACTCATTAATTTTATGGATTACTTGTTTTCTTGTATTTTAATTTTTGAATTTTTATTGAACTTACACATTTTCATATTTAAATATAGGAATTTAGATTTAATTTGGACACAAATTGTGAAATGCAATAATATTATTCATAAATAAGATTTTATGGACGAATAATATATATGATGCTACAAGTATTTAGTAAGACTTAAAAGTTGCTAGAAATTAATTGGGACAACAAAATTATATTCAGTATGACATTGAATGAGGTTTAGAATTGTCAGTATAATACATGGGTCATACAAATTGTATGTATTATTTATCGTATTTTTTTATAAGCAGAAATTTTTATTCAAAGATGACAAAAACACAAAGAAGTGATTTCGTCAACCACACTATATATTAACATAGTCTACCATGGTAGAAAATTACAAGTTCTCAATACAGTAGAAAAGATTCACATTTCATTCTGCATGAATGCAGGATACCAAATTTTGAGCAAAACACCATTCCTAGAAATGTAGTTGAATAGCTTGAATGAATTTTTCAATGTTTACTATGTATTATTTATCGTGTTAACATGGGTTTAAAATCATTGGTGAAATACAATTCTATTAATTGACGTGGGTTTTGAACTATAGGTAAAATATAGTGTTAACAAGGTTTATAATTGTAGGTAAAAATACATGGTGATGTTAATTGCATTAACGAGGATTGATAACCTAGGTAAAATGTGAGGGTTCCATAACCTTTGAGAATATTTACTTACGCTTTAATGGGGGTTCACAACCATAGGTAAACTATAAGGGTTTTGCAACTGTTGCTTATGTTATTGCATTAATGGGGTTTACAACCGCGAGTAAATTATGTGTTTCTGAGGATTGGCCGAAACTACGGCTAATGTGTTTGTTGTAGATGCATTAACAATAGATTATACAATTGTTGAAAATGTATTTTCCTGGGGTTTAAACCACGGGGAATGCCAAATATAACCCCCCTAAATGCATATTTATTTTTTTGAAGTAAGATGTTTGGTTCCATCAGGTTTCCAATGGACGATTTTTTACACAATTTTTGTACCTGTACAAATGCTATGGATACAAGTGTTTTCCAAAATATCCTAGATATAATGGTTCGATATTTCTAGAATGCATTCTTCTCCAACCCAAAAGTGAGAGATACCTGAAGAAGATACCTAGACACTGAAGTCAAAGCAAGTGTTAAATGTTTGTCGATCCTTAGCCAAGTGTATTAAATACTTGTGTGACAAACAGTTACTGACATGACATTTCTTGACATAAACAAAAATGGCATGCCCTAACTGTCATGTCAACAAAAGTGGTCACATCACAGTTGCTACATTAGCAAAGACTAAAAACAAAAAAAGTTACAAAAACATAAATAAAAAATTAATAAAATTACAGGGACAAAATAAAATATATAGAAAAATGCTCTCATTCTTCCATAATGGTTCCAAAATTTAAGAAAAAATAAATACTTTATGTAAGTTTCTATTAGGGTGATGATAAATATTATTTATTTAATTTATTAAAATGACAAAAACAAGTACAAATATTTACCTTCTTTGATAAAACAATTTAAATAATTTGGATGATAAACTTTATTGTCAAATGAAAAAAAGTGAAAAGTTACATGAAATAGTGACATTTTCCAAAGGGAAGTTCACTTTAAATTGTATAAAAATCTTATAAAATATGTTATAATTGTCTATCTTCCGAACAAGTAGGGTTAGAAAGTCCAAGAGAGCTAATCAATTGGAAAATTAGTTTAAATAAAGACATAATTTCTTGTTACATGACATGACACTTATGATATAACAATTTTTGTTGATGTGACACTCATGATGTGATGTTTTTATTGATGTCAACAAATGTCATGTTAACTACCCTTTGTCATGTCAACATTTAATGAACTTGGTTAACTACAAGGATAATTTTGAGAAAAATAATATCATCATAGGAACGAAATTGAAAACTTCTATATTTTAGAGTAACAATTAGTACTATTAATCCTTATTTTTATTAGTTTTGTGGTAATGTATTTATTAGAGTTGTCAAAGTGAATTATAACATGCAAGTCAACCCAACCCACCACATGTGTATGCCTTGTCGGGTCGAAAAAGAAAAATTTGTTTTAATGGATTATAACTTAAAATAGACTCACTTATAACACAATCCACCGATTGTAACCCACCTAGAACTAAACTTGTATACTTTATTACTCACTTTATATCATGTCTTGTAGTTGATTGCTTGATCTAACCTAATAATGAAAGTTTCACAAGGGAACTAGAGCAGGCTACCATGAGAGAAAATATTTTCTTTCTAAAAAAATATTACTTGTAAATGTTGAATAAAATTTTATTTTAAAAAATCTACTATAAAAAAATATGCAAATTTTATTTTTTTTGTATTTTCAATTGGAATTTTGAAATTTTGACCTAATTATTGTTAAAAAAATTAATATTTTTTAATTTAAAAATTTTATTATATTATTCTAGACTATTTAATTTTTTTGCTTGCTAAATAAAAAAATTTTATTTTTATGTTGTTTTTATCTTTTTATAAAAATATCTTTTAATGTTAAGTTTGTTGGTGGGCTTACGTTTTCTAGAGAAGAAAAAAAAAATTCAAACTTTTTTTTTCTATAGAGAAGCAAAAAAATTTGAATATTTTTTTTTTTAGTGCTGACAGTAAAATACACTACTAAAAAATGCTGATAGTGGAGAATTCAACCAATTGTCAATCGACACATACCTAACACGGGCATGTTGATGGGAGATTGGTAAATAAATTGTTGACACCTCTCCTATATGACACCCTAAAATGCACTAGCACTATCGCTGCCAACTGTAAATCTCATTTATTGGCAACTCAACACAAATCGAGGGGATTGATGAAATACACTAAGTAAAACTACTGCCGTATAATAAAGCACCAACCAATTCACTAGATTGATAAGTCTAAAAACGATACCATTGAATCCTTTAAATAACACTTTATTAGATTAATTTATTAGCTTAATTGTCCAAAAAAGAAGAAATTACACATGAAAATACACGGATCATTTAAATTTCGCTGTATTGTTCCAATAAATGCATACCAACTAATTTTGTGAAGTGCAATTAGGTGATTGCATAAACTTGGGTGACAGTGTTTTGAGGACCGGATTGCTATCAAAGAAATTTGTTGGTCTAAGCTCAATCCCACCACTCAATGTTGGCATAACTGGAAAATCTTCTTGGCTAGGAACATGATGAAATCCCATTGTGTGCCACAATACTATATCCTTGTTCTCAATCTTTCTATTCCTGCACATTTAATTCACAACAAACAACGAAACATAGGCCATTTCTCTTAAACCTCGTTTTATATGCAAACTTTGGGAACTATATCCAAAAAAGTTAAATTAAATAATTTAGAAAAGGTTTACATGAAAAAATTTAGATACAATTACTTTTATACTTTTAATATTATTTTTCAATTAGATTAAATTTATGGTCTATTTAGATAATTTTTTTTTTTACAAACACTTATAAAAAAATATACAAAGAAGAAAGTAAGAAAACTTTACCATAAACAAAAAATAGTTTATCATGAACTAATATGTAAAAGTTCTTTTACATAACTTTTCTGAAATATGTGGGACAGTTTACAAATTAGCTTGCAAAAGTTTCAAATTTTAAGAACTTATAGAAAATTTCTATTGACTTTTGTTTTGTATTTTCTTTTTCTAGAAGTGATTCTAGAAAAGTTCATTCCAATATGTCCTTAAATTTTTTACATCCATATTTTATTTTATTTGAGTAGAATAGAAGATTGAAATTTGAATTGTAATTAAACTAAAATATATAAATAATTGCAGCTCTTAATAAGAAAAAGAATAAATATGAAGTGTTACAATGTAACACAAGATTTAGTAAATGACACACCTGAAACTCCAAACAGCAATGGTATCATCACCTCTGCTACGGTCAACATATGAGCCTCCTATCCATTTCTCAGATTTATTATATGGTGTTATCCATATGTTGTAATTGGTGAAGGCGGCTCTGATTTGTGGATAATCATCATTAAGTAAAAGTGGGTGTGCCATTGGGCCTGGAAGCAAACGATACCCAACTGTATTTCCTTGTTTTGTCTTTTTATTTGGATTCACCACTAATAGATCTGAAGGCTTTAAGCCTAAATTAATTCTCGCATCAGCTTCTCTCTTAGCAGTTTCACTTACAACTGTCCAATGACTTTTCCTAGGTATGTTGTGATCTTTCACTCTTATTATCTCCATATTGGACTTCACAAAGGAGTTAGCTTCGCCATCAATGTCGAGGTCAAGATAATAGGTGAAGAAATGGTCATGATAGATGCCAATGGTATTATCTGCCAGTAGTGTGCCATAAATATCCTCTTTTATTTGATTTGTATTGCTATAAGTCCCTGCCTTAAGCCCTAATATCCCAGTAAGTCCAACCTATATGTTTAACAATATAACATACAATTAAGTTGAAAAACAATAGGTAATCACTAACTAATGTAAATTATAAATTATAATTTTAATTAACTTTGTACTTTACTCTCTATTTGAAATGGAAAAAAAGGAACACCTTTGTCAAAATTTTTTCTTTAACATGGTCTTTAATATTAACAGTGATTTTCACATTTAATTATAGATATAAATAAAATTATTTTTTTATAAGTTAATTAAATTTAACTTGGGAGAAGGTTAAATCATTTAACTTTTTTAATTTTTGTAGATATATACAAAGAAGTTTATCTAAATATGACTCTAAGTCCCTTTCAAAACTCACTAAGAACAAAATTAATTAGAGTTCCCCGATATATGGTGAATTGACTTTGTTTCTCTCCAAATTTGTTATTGGAAGATTGAATAAAGAAATTAGTTATTTGTATTTAAGTCATGGCAAAAAGCATTTAAATATTAGGCATGTAATCATACTCCAATTTTGATGCTACCACTTGGCTTAAATTCCCAGTCTATAACATAGTCGTAGTTACCCACGGTTGAAACTGTTCTCACCACTAAACTTACATCTGCCCTGACTTCAGTTATCTACAAAAAGAACACAATAAACATTTATCAATTGAAAAATAAAACGGAACAAGAACCAAAAACTAAAAAAAAAAAAGAGAGACAATAAACAAGTGTACCACTTCCTTTGGGATTGAAATTTCTGTGTGTCGCCACATAATGTCATCAGCATACTTTTCAAATATGCAAAAGGCATTAACTATTTTCACAGAAGTACCATCTGATCCAGCATAGTATGCATCTATGAACTTAGCATTAGGAGGACAATCAGCTAGAGATTGGAGTGAAGACATAGATTGTCCAAAACCATATTCACCAGAATCAAAGTATGTTGTGTAGAACCATTCTTCAGTTGGGTCTTGATATGGTACAAACAACTCTGATATGAATCCTTGATATAGTACTTGACGATATTTTTGCTTTTGGATATCATAAATTGAAGCTAAAGAAATTATAGGACCTGACCTAATATCAAATCCTACATGAAACTTCCAATTGGCCCAACTGATGGTAGAAAATCGTTAGTATCAAAATGGTTTCTAGTTGTTAACTATATAAATCAGGTTAAAAGGTCATTTTGGTTGTCCCCTACTTTTTCAATTTCATGATTTTGGTCCCTTAGAATTTTATTGTATCATTTCGTTCCCTTATTTACAAAAATTCTTAATTTAGGTACATCATCAATTTAGAGATGCTAACTGCCAAACTTAACATTAAATTGCACAATTTTAGTCATAATTCATGCAAGCTTAAATGAATTGATTATTCATTTATAATAATTAATTATTTGTGAAGCTAGATTATGGATAATTTATCTAAGATCCAATTAATCGCCTGTTGACTTACAATAATCAATTTGTAAGCTGAAACCATGAACGATTAATCAAGACTCAAATAAATCGATTATTCACAGATATTAACCCACATGAGAAGAAGATAATGGTACTTTTATTGAAACAGGTCGACAATTATTATATGTAAACATTAAATTTGATGTCTAATATCCCAAATTGACATGTGCACCTAAACGAAGAATTTTGTAAAGAGGAAAACCCAAATGTCACAAAAAAATTTCAAGAGACCAAAATTAAGGAATAAAAAAAAGTAGGGAATCAAAATTGTCTTAGTCTATAAATAAATAAATAGCCATGTGTCTTTGTTGATTAAATGAATATTTTGTTTTTTATAAAAATGTTATACAGTATCTGTCTTAAACATCATATCTATATGTTTTCAAAATATTATTTTCTATTAATGTAAGAATAATAAGCATATATTTTGGACATTTTTACTATGAGTGAACTAAATTTTTTTGCTGGCACGGTAAATTTTAGAGAGCTAATTCTCCTAATTAATACTATTCTTATTCACCCAAAGGAGAAGACAAAAATATACTTCATAATTTAGAGAGTTAATTCTCCTAATTAATACTATTCTTATATATGTAAAGGAGAATACAAAATATACTTCATAACTTTTACTAACATTGTTTAGTTTAATTCATTGGTTATGGGTACGAGTATGTGTAACTTAACTTTTTAAATTGAATAGAAGTATGTAACTATAAGTTTGTTTTCCATACTTGTCATTTTACAATTATAATAATTATATAATAAATTTAAAATTATATATTTAATTGAAAAATTTAATTCTTTCTTTCTATTTATTATGTTCTATATGTTGTTTAAATTAAAATATAATTAATTACTTAATATATAATTCAACATTTTGATTCTTTTTTAAAAGAACATTACATAATCACCCATCTTAAACTAAATAAAACTCGTTCACATAAGCTAATTAAAAAATTATATCAGCCAATGTCTCTTTAGCTAACTTAATGAATAAGCAAAAATATTCTGATAAAGTTTCTTCAAAAGTAATAGATGAATTTTCTTTGATGGGAGGAGAAAAGGGTGAGGCTGAAGGGGGGGTGGACTAAGGTGGTCTCGAGGAGGGCAAAGGTGGGCAAGGATGCGAAGGAGGAGATGTTGTTATTCTTTTTCACAAATTTCCTAGATAATTTTGGAAAATATTCAATGTGGAAATTGTTCGCTAAATGAGGGAGAGTGAAGGAGGTTATCATCCCTGGAAGGAGGAAATAGGACTGTCAGAAGTTTGGTTTTGTTACCTTTGAGTCGGTGCGAGACGTTGGAGGTTTAGAAAAATAGTTGGATCCTATTTGGATAAGCACAAATAAATTACGTGTGAATGTGAGGAGGTTTGGGTGAGAAGTAATGAAGGCTATGTTATCAGGGAAGGTTAGGGTTGATTTACAACCTAGAACAGGTGGAAGACAATAAGCATTTTGAGAAGGATAATATGAGAAATCTAGAAAGGCTGCAGGGAAAGAAAAACATAAAAATGTGGCAGGTAGAAAAACCAAAGGTGAGTCTTCCGTTGTGGCTGGTCAGGAGGTTTTATCTTTCTTTGTGGACAAGGAGCATGTGAGTGAGCTAGAGAAATGTTTTGTTGGTCATCTATGTCCTACAAGAAATATTGTGCAATGAAGATATTAATTCAATAAAGGTAACAACAATAGGAGGGGACAAGGTGTTGTTAAATCCAATTCAGGGTGAAGACGTAGAGGAATTGTTAAGTGTTGTTGCCTTGATTATGGCAAATTATTTCACTGAGGTATCGAGGTGAAGGTCGGAGGAAATGGCTTCGAAGAGGTGTGCATAGGTGAGGTGTCAAGGAATTCCCTTGCATGGTTGGCCAGGTTCATTCTTTTGAAGTTTAGTTAGTTTAGTAGGAACATTCTTAAGGATGGACTCAGTTACCTCTATGCAATAAAGGCTTATGTTGCCCGGGCTCTTATCTCCACGTTTGATTGGAATCCAATCATTGTGGTAAAAAAGGTAAGCATTGATAGGACAATCTTCTCTATTCGAATTATGGAGGAAGTACATTACTGGTAGAAATGAGGTTGGTTCATGTTGGTAAACAAAAGTTGATTAGGTCTTCCTCTTCAGAATGATATTCCGAATAATGGTTACGAAAATGGTTAGAACATGAGGCAACCATGGAGGATTTGAATTCAAATTTCAAATATTGGTCAAAAGAATCAGAAAATCAGGAAACAATTCATGTCCTAAATTGTAACATTAATGATGATTTGATCATGTAATTGAATAGGCATGAGTTTAATCGGGATATGCAGGGTAAAGATTTTAACGTTAATGAAATTTTCTCAACAACAGATAACGTGCCTCTAATTGATTTTGTGAATGTTGATAAAGTGGGCCATATGCACTTGTGGTTATTGATTAGGGGTGTAAAGGAAAAAACTGAGGTGTAGAGAGAAGAGGTAAAAGTTAGTAATATGTTATGACAGAATTTGAACTTGTGTGCTGTGGAGGGGGGATGCAACCCGATTTGTAGTTGACAATGGAAGAGTTTGGGCCTTGGGGGTGCAGGCGGCTTCTAGAAGGTCATCCGGGTTGTTTAGTTCGCGAGTTGAATTGCAGTTCCAAGTTGTGCATAAGTAGGGTAATGGTGTGACAACGACCTTGGAATCAGGAAGCACATGCGGGTTGCGGGTGAACGATAAGGTGTGTATCAAAGAAAGGTGACTTGAGTCAGTGGTGAAGGGAACAATAGTTGTATTGGGTGATGATTCTATGCAGAAGGTGTTATTGGCACACGAAATTGAAACAGGGGAAATCGAATGTTCTAAGCGGCAAGATGTGCATGAGTTTTGTGGTCAATTTGAGGATTCTTTTATTTCATGTGATCAAGGCGTGGAAGATGGGTTGGTTGGGATGAATGCATCTAAAAGTAATAAGCATTCACGCTGGCTTCGTGTGAAGGATGATGGGTATAAGGTTGGATCAAAGAAGATTGATGGGTCAAGTGTGAGAGGCATTGAAGTTGGTGTGGGTGTTAGGGGTGATGGTAGAGGTTCAAGAGAAATGGGGGCAATGATAAGGGAGGTCAAAGAAAGGGTGGTTACAGATGATCAGGTGAAGGTGAAGGCTACGGTGGAAAAGGAGGGGGTAGTGCCTTTGGAGGTCCAAGAAGAGGAGGTGGCTATGGAGGTCTAAGAGGGGGAAATGATGACGGATGGGTTTGTAGAAGTCATTGTTGAATATCTTATGGACTTACCTAGTGTAACGGGGAAGAGGCAATTGTTGTTAGGTGGAAAGAAAGGTAGGGAGTTCAAGAGATGGAAAGAATATGGGAGCTTTGAGAGTTAAGGTAAATAATACTGGTAAAAGAAGAGGTAAACTGAGAGGGAAGGGGCAGGTGCTGTCTTGGGGTGAATAAATCAAATTTGTGCAGGAGGTGGATATGGAGGTTTGGAAGGTAGGGAAATGTTGCAGAGTCTCGTGTGCTATGATTTTATGGGGGGTTCTTTAAGGAGTTTCATGCTAAAGGAAAATTAGTAAAGGATCAAATTGTTCCATTATTGCTATTATTCCTAAAAACTCAAACTCAATTGTTATTGGTGATTATCGCCCTATACCTTTGTGGGATGTATGTACAAGGTGTTGGCAAAGGTACTGGCTAGAAGATTGGCAGGAGTAATACATTAGGTCATCTCAAAAAATCAAACGAATTAAAGGCAGACAAATTTTGGATGAAATCCTTATAGCCAATGAAGTGGTGAATGATGCACTTAGAAGGAAGGAGAGTCTAATGTGTATGAAGGTTGATTTTAAAGAGGCGTATGACTCTGTAAGTTGGCAATATTTGCAAAAGACAATGAAATGCATGGGATTTAGGGGTAAATGGGTCAGATGGATCATGGAATATATGAGATCGACAACAATCTCCATCCTTCTAAATGGCAGTCCATCTAAGGAGTTTAGGATTGGGAGGGGCTCAGATAGGGTGATTCTCTCTCTCGCATTTTATGTTCCTCATTAGAGTTGAAGGACTCAATCGGTTGGTGTGTTCTGCTGTGAAGTGTGGAAAGTGAAAGAGGTGCTTAGTAGGGAAAGATGAGCTTGGCGTCTCACATCTGCAGTTTGTAGATGATACATTGTTTCTGTCGAGAATGGATTAAGATTCAGTGGAGTCGATGAAAGTGTTGTTACAATTTTTTTAGTTGATATTTGGTCTTAAGATAAACTTTCATAAAAGCTAGATTATCGATGTATCTGTGGATGGTAGGTGGTTATATAAAGCTTCTTCATGGTTGAATTGTAAATTGGGGTGTTTGCCTTTTAAGTACTTGGGACTTCCCATTGGAGATAATCCTTCTAAATTGAGTTTGTGGAGGCCAATGATGGATGTGGTATGCAAGAGACTGGCAGGTTTTAAGAACAATCACATCACTCTAGTTGGAAAGGTGGTCCTAATCAAGGCGGTGTTGCCGGCTCTTCTAACTTATTTTCTAGCATTTTTAAGGCTCCTAAAGGTATTATTACTTAGTTACATGCGATTTTCTCAAGATTCTTGTGGGGAGTAGATGATACAAATAGAAAGATGGCTTAGATGTCCTAGGAGAAAGTGTGCGGGAGGAAGAAGGAGGGAGGGTTAGGGCTGAAAGATATGGAGAAATTTAATCTAGCACTTTTGGGGAAGTGAAAATGACATATGCATGTTAAATAAGAGATTTGTAAGGCTAACATGCTAAAAGCTAAGTATGTGCACAACGACAAGTCTTGGGAATGTAGGGGTACTCATTGCTCTAAATGTTGGAGAGACTTGCATTCTATAGTGATGAGGGGTTCAGGGGGATTAGGGGTTTGAGCAAGTGGTCTAGCAATATTAGGCAAAGCATTGGAGATAGAGGTGCCATAGCTTTTTGGAAGGAGATTTGGGTGGGGGGCAATGTCTTAAGGAGATGTATCCAAGACTTATGGGGTAGTAGTATACCAAGATGCTTCTGCAAAAGAAATGTGGGATCATGAAGGGAATAAGTGAAATTGGGTGTAGTGAAGGAGATTCTTTGAGTTGGAGGTAGAGATGTTGGCTGATCTATAAAATATTATGGGAAGCGTGGAGTTGTTAAAGGGTGTGCAAGATGGTTTGGTATGGACTCCGAAGGGTTTCAGTCTGTACTTTATGTCTTCAAAATATTGGGTGTTGTCTGCTTAAACAACTTAGTCCAAAAGATGTTTTTTTCAAGTTAATATGGAAAAGGGGTCCCACTAAAGGTACAAACATTAATATGGAGAATAGATATAGACAAACTTCCTTCTAAGAAGAATTTAGCAAAGAGAGGCAACATTAGCAAGGATGCAACTTTGTGTGGCATGTGCAGAGGAATGATTGAAATAGTTGAACAATTATTCTTATCTTGTAATATTGCCAGCAAAGTTTTGGGGGTGATGTGTGACTGGTTAGGGTGAGCTTGTCCCTTTTGGCATCATTTCAAAATCATACACATCACTGCTTGGGGTTGATAAGAAGGTCAGTAGAGAAGAGTAAAGCATAGACTTTTGTTTTGTATGATGCCTTTTGGCATATAAGGAAGGGGAGAAATGTAATTGTGTTTTCACAAAATGCATCAGAGGTTCACAGGATTGTTCTCGCTGCTTAAGTGAGTTCTTGGGAATGGTGTAGCATTACAAAGATAACTAAGTCATGCCTTACTAAGTGGATCATGATATAGTTGAGATGGGTGAGATAGTTTTAGTATCATTCATTCATTCTACTCTGTAAAATTAAGGAGAAGGACTTTTTATTTTTTTCCTTATCTTTTATAAAATTGTTTGGCTTAAAAAAAATGAATAAGCAAAATGTCATAATTTTAAAAAGGTGGGATAAAATGTTAAAATAAATTATGGAATAAAATGTTCCAAATTGAAAAAAATAACAAAAAGTGTTGTTCAACCTAAATTAAATTACACATGTTTATACTTTTTTGACTTATTAGAGTAATTTTCACTATGGAAAGTGTTAATGTTATAATATTACTAAAGAGGTAAGTATAATGTTTTTAAATATTAAAAAAGAGTTTTTTTATAACCAAAAATTTGTATTAATCAACCTAAGAAATCACAATCAAGACTTCCCAGAAGTTACAAAAATATTAAAAATTGTTAGTGTAATGGATTTCTAACATTTTTAAACGTTAGACACAAATAATACATATATATATAATTTAAAAATAATAAAATGGTTGAAATTTTTATATTTTTATTATAATCCTATAAATTAATAATAATCAAATTGTATATGTTAAAATTAACCTGAAAATAAAACATAATGTTAATGTTAAAATATTTAAAGTGGTTATATGATCAATATCAAAATTGAATAGTGAAAAAACATTCAAATTATTACTTTCGAAGTGGCCTATCATAGGATTCTCTCAACTTATGAAGATGGTAAAAAAATCAAATGAACTATATATGTTGATTTTCAATTTTTTTATAAACAAAATAATACTTTTTTTCATCATTGAAAATGCACATGATTGAGTTGGAATGAAAGCAATAAAATAATTGTTTTTATGAAAATAATTGCAAGAAGAAGGTGAGAGAAGGAAGAAAAGTCCAAAAGGAATAATGGAAGTAGGCACCTTACAGAATGGCCGTGAATGGTGAAAGCAGGTCCGCCGTGTTGCGCGACAGCTATTCCCATAAGCTTTGGAGCAAAGGGTGGTTTCAGCTTAGAAGCTCTGTACTCAGTACCTTCTGCCTTGGGTACTGGAACCACGTATCTATCATTGTAACCGACAATTTTCATGTCGTCCAAGTCAAATTGGCAGTGCCATTTGTGTAATAACACTTAACCTTGACGTTCCTTTTGGTCTTGGTTTCTCCAAACCAACCAGTAGTGAAGGAGGCACACAGAACCTGAGACGTGTTGAGACCCCTCATTCTCAAAGACTTCTGAAACGGTTGGTAGCTCAAGGGAAGTTGTGACGCCATGGCTTGTTCACCAAAGGTGAGCATAGGGTAGCCGTTTCCTCGGTAGACTTTGGTTGAGACAATGCAACGTGTGGACAAATCCACGCTGATCTCGAGGGACTGTTTCTGGAAGCGCGCTATGACGAAGGCCCGCCGTGGGGGTGGTTCAGAAAAGTTTGAGGATACCCATGACAGGATTTCGGGCTTGTCTGCTTCGTCCAAGCCTACGTAGCTGAATGTGACTTTCTGCTTTCTGGTCTCGTATGCCTTTTTCACTATGGTTCCCACCACCTTGATTTCCCAAGGGCTTAGTGGGTCAAGTGGATGAGCATTTTTGGATTCTACACAACTCCAAAGCACCACCAGGACTGCCACTGTCACCTTCGCTGCATCCATATGCCTCTTGTCATTTAACTCTATACCTATCTTCTTCTTATACACATACAAAATACAAATATAATTCACTCAAACTTTACTTCATTTTTGAGATATTTTTATCTTATACTTATTTTAAAGTGAAATAGTTAATAAATAAATAAAATCAAGCATTATGTTTAGATGGTGTTATGATTTATGTTGGGCTTTTTTCTCAAGGTATGCATTAAATTGCATGGACCAATGACTAGGCCCAAAAAAGCTTCTAGAAAACACAAGGAAATGACAAGTAGGACCTGCAACAAGGAACTCTAGCAAAAGTCTACACGTAATACCTCATCCCCAAGGGTTACTGGATAGTGCGTTTGCGCCTTGTCTCCTCTGCTGGGCCAGAATTATTAACAAGTCTCATGTCATGCATGGAGTATATTTAGATATTCAAATATGCAGAGCCTAAACTTAAACGTGTGTGATGTATCATCAGCTGAATATATAAATATATCAGTTGAATCGGTTCTAAATGAAAAATTCAAGGTCATCCTGTTATTAAGTTTAGCCATGATGTATATTTAAAAGTCAACCCCAATTAAATTGTTCCATACTTAATTTGCATTTCCTTATTGGATGTATCCTTATTTAAATATTTGAATAGTTATTACTCATTGTTCTTACTGCTTTTTGTTTACTTCAATTATTATAGAAAACAACTGACCAATTTTAGGCTATTTATTAACTGAAGCTTTTGCTTGTTGTGATAAAATTTACCTAGAGATAGACTTTTCAAAATAACCCTTCCTGTTTTTGGATAAAGAAAAGTCAAATAGTTATTGCTAAACAAGTAGATGACAAAACTATTAATTTAGTTATTATCAAAATTCAACTAAATCTAGATTCAAGATCACCTTTATCTGTTGAACCAGAAATATAACATTCATCAGTATGTTACACACACAAATATTTGGGTTGCTAAAATCCAAGCAAATAATGTGAGAAAAGGAAAAAAGTTTCTAATTTGGGTTGGTTAAATTATTGTGCCTAAAAAAAGTCATTTTGAAAAAATAAATAAAAATAAACCATAGCAAAATAGGCTAAAAAGGAAACAAAATTTTCATTTCTATTTGTTTTAATGTATATATCAAAGCTAGAAGTTCTTGGAAAACAATAATCAACATATTTATCATGGCAGTATACCAAAAAAAAAATAATCAAGCCAGAGATCATGTAGTTTAAAATACAAATATTATTTATAGAATTTTCTCATCTGTATTCAACAAGAAAATAAAAATAACATTTTTTTATAGGTTTGGATTCAATTCGGAAAGAAAGATTGATTTAAAATTCAACATTTTGTTGATATCATTGAATATAGCTAATGATGCTTACCTCAACCTAATATAACCAGTAATGTTTTCAAGGCAAACTTTAGGTGTCTATGCTATAATGGAGAATCTATTAAGACATAATTAATGATGTAATACTCATTAACTTCCTTTAATATTTTCCCTAAAAAAACTTCCTTTAACATTTAATAAAGATTTTTTTTTGGTTTTTCAATAAATTAGTTGTTTTTCATTATCTGAAGATATATTTCTTTATTTGATGATTACGTTGCGAAGGGAGACATCTCTATCTCATAAGGAAGCCATATTATTTTAAATATAAGAGCCAATAACTAACTATTAATTAAGTGTTAATTTTAGCCGAAAGCATATAAGTTGATCAGGGTTAATTAAGTAGATAAAAAAAAACATATAAGTTAATGCTTATCAAGAGATATTGTACACATCAGTTAATCAAGTAGAAAAAAAAAACAGACTTATTACTATAAAATATGAAAGAGAACTATATATTTAAATTATTCTATAGAAGTATTGTAAATCATGTTAAATAGTATTTTAAATAGCGAATGGAAAACTCATGGATTGTTAGGGATTTTTTGTGAATTTCCTAATAACGTCACGTAGTAATGAAAATTAAAGTTTTTACAATTTTTTAATTGTTTCCTAATCAATTTACATATTAAATGAAGAATTGATTTTTCAACAATGATTCTTTACCATAACTAAGGGATGTCTTTCTTTAATGATAATTTTGTTGTATAAAAAGGGTCTTTATTATAAAGAAATAAAATCCCACATTATCTAAATTAGTAGGACAATAGTAACCAAAACATAGTATTTTTAGTCTTCATTGCTAGACACACCACGACTCTCTTCTTTTCTCCTCTGTCTTTTGGATTTTCTGTTTTATTCATGAACTATGTAGTCTCAGCAATATGTTGAGAAATTACTGTTGAGAGACTTGTTGAAGATTTTCTAATTAATAAGCGTATTTAAAAGTCACGTATTACTTTTAAATTAATAATCTATAATAGATAAGCAATAAACAAATAAGAGGAGCAATCTATTTTAATTTTTGCCAAGAGCATACAAGTTGATCAGGGTTAACTAAGTAGATTAAAAAAAAAAACATACAAGATAATGGGTATCAAGATATATTCTACATATAAGTTAATTAAGTAGCACAAAACTCAGACTTATTACTATAAAATAAAAAAATCCTATTTAAATTATCCTATTGAAAGTATTATAAATCATGTTAAATAGTATTTTAAATGGCATCAATAATGAAAAATTCATTATTCTTAGAGTATTTTTTTTCTAATGTTACGTAAGGTTGAAAAGTTTTTATAAATGTTTATTCCGAACTCACCTAAATTCTTAAGTTATTTTTAATTGTCTCATAATAGGCTCACTTTTAAATAGAGAATTGACTTTTTAAGAACCATTCTCAATTATATAGGTGTCTTCCTACAATAATTTTTTTAAAAAATGGTTCTTATGAATAAAAATACCTTAAGAAATACCAATATAGATGCTCTAAGAGTACCTTTAGCAAGAAACCTTAAGATGGTCTTTTAAGTTTAAGATTTGTTCTTCTCAAGATCCCAGTGTAGAGCCTAAAAAATCATCTTCAAGATGGAAGATTGGTTCTTAAGCAAGAATTATAAGGACCATTTTAATTAATAGATTATTACTAGAAAGAAAATAAATATTACAGCAAATTAAATGTTTAATTATCTTAGATTAATATAGTAGTGGGAAATAACTGAGTTTATTTATAATATAAATATTAGCTAAATAATTTTGATAGAATAGTTGGGAGTAAGAAGTGAAATATAATTATTATTCTTTGGTTTTGGAGAGTTTTCATTGAGTTTCGAAGTGTTTTTGGAAATTTGTTTAGGAGGAGGTGCGAATAACGAGTCAAAACTCACTAAGTTTACCTCCACTTTCTTTTTTCTTCTTCTTTTTCTTTTTCTTTCTTCTTCTGTGATCCTTTCTTTCTTCCAACCACCGCTTCATCTTTCTCTTCGATCGAATCTTCGTCTTCTTGCATGGTCGACTTCAAGTCGACAAAATCAGATGCAATCACTTCCATTACTCCTGATTTGAGAGATGATCAATATAAATATGTTGGATCATAGTTTTCTAAACCTTTTGTCATTCGTTTTCGATTCTTTCGTTCTTGTTAAAAAGGGAAGTTCCTTTGAAAATTCTAATCTCTTAAGTTCCTATGAAAATTGAGATTTCTCTCGAGTTCTGAGAGATTTCTTTGGGTTGATCCTTCCTTTTTTTGTTTGAGTTAGCTTTTAAAGGGAAAAATAGGTAAGGAAAGCTAAATCATTGATTTTAAATTGATAAACTATGATTTAATAGCTGACAAGTTAATTGATTATGAGCAACTGAGCTTTCAATTATGATTTAGTGTTATGCAAAATTGGATGTTTTGGGTGATTGAGGGTTTAGGTTTTGTTCTTGAAATGAGTTGTGATTGAATTGATTGATTTGTAATTTGGAGTGTTTAACTTTGAAATATTATGATTTAAGAGTGTTAATGTAACAAGTTGTGGTTTATTTAGCATTGAGTTGAATTTGGATGTTGTGTGAAATTGATAGTTTGAGGTTATTAATATATGAATTTGATTATTGTGACAAGTTATTTATGTAGTGAAAATGATGATTTTGATGATATTTTTATTTGTTGAATATTTTGGGGATATTTAATATTTACTAATAATTTAATTTGAGTGATGATAGATGTTTATTAATTATTTCAGTGATAAATGAATAGCTGATGATGATTGGGTAATTGAAACTGTGATGAAATGCATGTTGATATTCTGAATCATAATGATGATGTTGAGTTGATGCATGTTTTGAGAATTTAGCAGATGATTGTTAATGGATTATGCTATGATCCATGTTTTGGTGATATATATATATATATATATATATATATATATATATATATATATATATATATATATATATGCTGATGAGATGTTATGTTAAAATTGTGATTTGAATGTAGGAGTTTGCAATTCATTAATAATTAATATTGATGACTTGTGTTGTGGAGATGATGTGGTGCTAGGCCTGGTTACGACGATAATTCACTTGGTGTTAGGTTTACTTATGGCTATAATACACCAACAACGAAAGTGATCCCGATATTAGGCCTGGTTATGGCAATGATATGGTGCTAGGTCTGATTACAGCGATAATATACGAATAGGATATACTCAAATAACAATTGGATGTCAAATTTAGGAGACATCAGTTGGGTATCATTTGAGTATGTTCAAACTTCAACTGGGTATCAGATGAGTCAGTTAGATACCAGATACTAGTGTGAGGGAAGTCGGATGGGCACTACCTTGGTATTTAAATTTTATGTTGTTAATCTTTCTGGAAAGCGTCAATTGAGTGTTGTTAATGCTTATATTTAGGTGGAGCATAAGTGTGATTGATTGGTTGTTAGTGTTTATGTTCAGGTGAAGCATAAATGTGATTACTTGGTTGTTAGTGCTTATGTTCAGATGGAGCATAAGTGTGATTGTTTGGTTATTAGTGCTTATGTTCAGGTGGAACATAAGTGTGATTGATTGGTTATTAGTGCTATGTTCAAGTGTAATATAAGTGTGATTGATTGATTGTTATTGCTTATGTTCAGGTGAAGCATAAATGTCAGTGATTGGTTGAGTGTTTATGTTTAGGTGGAGCATAAGGGTGATAAATTAGTTGTGTTATCATTGTTGCGATTAAGATTGAATATAAATGTGAGTGTATGTTATGTTGATTTATATGTATTCTGTATGATTGTGATGATCGTACTTTGCACAAGAGTAGATACCAATGATGGTAGTGGAGATTAGAATTAATAGGATTGGTGGTGGTTTAGGGGCAGTAGCGAAGTTATGATATTATGCATAGAAAATAGTTTAAGTTATGTAGCAGAACATGTATATGTATATAAGTTAGATCTCCGAGAAAGCTAAATGTATGGTTTGACTTAAACTATTACCTATGTTCTAACTATGTACATATTTTACTAAGAATGACTAAGTTATTATGGTTGAAGTTATGTTATGCATGAGTTTTGTAATAATTAAGTTTTAGTGGAAACATGTCATGTTGTATAGTTGTTTTGTATGAGCTATAACTGTATGTACCATTGTATATTTTGCATTGAATTTTGAAGGTGTTATAATGTATGCTTTATTATTAAGTATAATATAATGATAATTTTAAATCTCAGTTTTTGAAAATATATATAATAGTAATTTAAATAATTCTTAAGAGAATTTATTGTGTAAATAGTAGATATAAATTTGGTATATTACAATAATTGCTAAGATCTTCTTTTTAAATGAAATATGTTGGTAACATGTAAAACCAATTTAAGTTCACTGTTAAAATAAATAATAGGTAGACTTTTAAAAGTACCGCAAAAATATGAAACTCGAGTGAAGTTCAATATGTTACATCCCATTTTTTAGAAAAATAATATATTAATAAAAAATAATTTATATTAATAAACTTAAAATAGTTTATTGTTTGTGTTTATTAAAATAAATTGAGAATTGTTTTATGAAATATATAAAATAAATATGGTGAAAATAGTAAGAAAGGCTAATTTGTTACTGCTAGAAAGTTCAATCCAATGGTTAACTTAATAATTCAGAGAGGTTAGGTTATTGTGCTTTAGTTTCACATTTCTGACATCAAAGGCTTAAGAGAAAGCTACAGCGAGAACTTTGTAAAGGGTGCTTAAGGAGTAGTGTTTGGGGAGTTGAAATCACACCTTTCATAATCAAGATCATCTTTCAAGGTAAGGGGTGAGAAATTACCTCATATGGCATGTGTAGGAAAGATGGGTAGTGAAATAATCATTGAAGGGGTTATGAACACCTGCAACGAGTGCGAATATATGTTTTAAGTGTAACTATGTGATATGTATTGTAATTTAATTGAAGTTTTGAATTTAAATGATAGAATGTTTTAAATGTGACTAGTAAAATGTTTGATGTACAAATGAATGTCTACATTTATTCTGTTCATTTGTAGGGATCATCAATTATCGGGTAAAATAATTTAGATATAATGATTATTTTGAAATTAAGGTGTTCCTTTTTATACCCTGTGATTAGTTATAATAATTGGATTAGTTGAAGATGAGATTATCATTAGTTTATCATTATTTTATATCTGTTTTTATTTTAAGAATTAGTTGAGAATGATTTAATTTCAATTTCATATTCAGAGTGTGCTTTGAAGGATTAATCAAACCTTAGAAAAGAGAAACAATGGAGAATCGTAATGTATATTTTACGGTTAGCGTTCATGATCTTTGGATGAGAAAACTATTAGATAAACCATGTAATTTGAGAAAGTGGTATTCATGAAAGTTTTAAAACTAAATTCTATCTAACTAATGTCATTGGTCTCACTCCAAAACAATACCTAGAACTCAAGTACTTATCAGATTAACGACTAAAGGTCGAACTGTGAGAATTAAGGATATTTTACAATCAGCGTCCATTATTTTCAGATGAGAAAACCGATTGGAAAACGATGCAATTTGAGAAAGTGTTCTTTGTGAAAGTTGTATCCCTAGATGTTAGCTAACCAATTATATTATTTTAATTCAAAAATGATACCTAGAGCTCAAGTTATGATCAAATTAGTGATTGAAGGTCGAACTGTCAGAGTTAAGCGACAGATTCATGTTTCCTCCAAGTTTTAACATAGTAAACGTTTGTTTTGTCTCTTGAGGTTAACATAAGAGTTGTATATAAATATCATAGCTTTCAAACTAGATAAGAAACAATATCATTGGTTAATAAATCTCTAGATATCACATTTATATCCCACAAATGTTATAGAGGCTTATTAGAAAATGAGTGAGAAAATCTTCAAAACTTGAAAAATGTTGTGGTGAACTATGAATGTAATAATACTATTTGTATGTGAGAAACTAAATGTATTCAACATTATAAATTATATTTTGTACCATGAGAATATGTGCTTTAGATAATTTGTGTTAAAAAGCTTATTTGTGTAAGAGCTAAGTCTAAGTTATTGCTTAGCAATGTGTGAGCTCTCATTTGTGAAGTCTAGACCTTGTCTAGTAGTGCTTAAGTCTTATTTTGCATAGTCATGTGTCTACATGTGTGATGTGTTGTGAGAGAGTTCATGCATGCATTCATGTGTCTTGGGTTCTTATGGCTTCTATTGACTTGTAATGGGTGCCTAAGATGGTTGTATGGCCCAAGGTGTGTTTTTGGTTCTCCTATGACTTTATGTTGACTTGTAATAGATGTCTAAGGTAGTTGTGTGACATAGGTATAGTTTGGGTTATCCTGTGACTTGTGTTGCCTTGTAATGGAATAACAAAAGGTTAAGTTTTTGTTATCTCCTTGTGTGTTTAATTTTTGTTGTCCCATAATATTTTTTAAAACGAAACGTGAAACAAAATATTTGTGTTGTTTAATATCTTAATTTTTAGTAAATTAAATGGAACCTAAGTATAATTTCAGACCTTAAAAAAAAGGCAAATATTTGTTGAAGAAAAAAATAAATCTCACAAATTCACAATTTTCTTCTTCAAGAAGTTTTTTTTTTTTTTATATGATTAACATTTTTAAATCGAGATGATGAGAATCGTGAATTTCAAATTTTAGACAACATCTTGGTCGAAATAACAAATACAGAATAACATATGCTTTTGATGTCACACCTCAATTATGACTATGATCACAATTTAAATCAAAATTGAATAAAAAGGAGACAAATAAGATTCACCACGAAAAAATAAAAATATATGATGGAAAAATCAATAATAAAAAACTCAAATTAACATATTTCTTCTTTAATTTTATCATTTTTGTATGATTAACACATCTTTGAGTAAATTTAAGAATCGCAAGTTTTAAATTTTGAACTCATCTTTACGGAAAAACCACAAATACCTTGCCTAAGTTGATTGTTTATTCCATATAGTCATACATTAATTGTGATTATTGTAATGTTACTTTAAGCCTCCGAAAGTGAAAATTAAGGTTTACACAAAGAAAAGGCAAATTATAAATAGGAACGTCTTTTATAATAAATCTCAAACCACAGTTTTAGTCAATACAGTTTTTTATCAGTATCTATATCTTTGACATATTTAAACCATAATGAGAAGTAATAGACAAAATTTAATACATGACTCGACATAAAAGTAAATTACAAATAAGAATGTGCTTTATAAATCTCAAACCAACACTTTTATTCAATATATAACTTTTTATCATTCTCTATATCTTTAACATATTTTAAGCCATAATGGGAAGCAATAGGCCAGAACTTTAATATATGACTCGACATAAAGACATTGATTTATAATGGAAGGCATACCATTATTTAAGCAAAAACATACGTAATTTGATAACTTCCATAAACATTGACACTATATATACCTTTAGATGACACAAAATAACCCTTTAAAGTCTTAATGATAGATCTAATAAGTCACCATTTATGTGATCTCGATTGAAAAACCCATTATTATTTATGGGTTTTTCCAGCATGCTGATATATGGCTTAGTTCCGTCAATTGGAGAAACATTCATCTCCTTTTCAGCAACATCATTTCTTTCAGATGGCGTAGCCAGTGGTAGATGTTGAAATGGATGTGAAGTAGAAACCACCTGTCGTATAACATAAGGAAATGAATATGTTCTAGGTTTAGGCATCACCGTAGGTTGTTGTGGTGATGGTCGAGAAACCCTGTTATTAAATAGGTTTCTTCTTTCTTGCAGCACCGTTGGTGTAAGCAAATTAGGTTGTAGAGGGTTGGAAGTCATTTCTCTTTGATGATTGACTTGGTTTGGTGAATGTGGCCTTCTCAAGGTAGAGTTTGGCTGAGAAAAATGAGATTCAGTATGGGCTATGAGTGCTTGTAAGGTAGGGAAAACATGATTACATAAACTGCATCCAAAATCGTTTGGGTGAAGCTGTTGTCGATAGTTGAAATTCGTGGGCATTGTTTAAAACAATAATTAACAGAAAACATAACATAAGCATTACATACACTCAACTAGGCCTTTTTTATATGAGAAAATGTTTACGCCCATTAAATGTATAAATAGATATTTTTCAAAATGAAAATACTAACTATCATCCCTAGAACATTGGTCTAGAAAGCAAAAGTAGAAGTTTATTCATTGAGATGCACTCTTCCATGCTTTTTAATACCACTCCAATTAATGTAATCTTCAATGAAAAAATTTTATTTATTAATTCATTAATTACTATCCTGGTCAAAACCATTTAAAAAACAGATTGCATATTGATGAGTAATTTAATTAATATATTTTGAAAATATACATCAAATTTCCGATTAAGAAACACATTTGACCATATAGAAAATAAATTTTAAGATAAGAAAATATATAATTAAAATAAGTAGAAAATATTAACTAAAAATTTATTATATTAATTTTATTTAATACATTAAGTATGCATAGTCAAAAAATAAAAATATTCCTAATGTAGTAAATATTTTTTATATTTTATTAGCATAAAAGCATTTCTATTACCTTGTTAAGAGGAACGAAGCATTCGAAGAATGTTATCACTTCAATAATTTTTATTTATTTTCCTTTTCACTTACAGTCTCTACAATAAATATTTATCTTAATTGAATAATAAATTAAAATATTATTTTTTAAATTAATATTTAAATTATTCAATTAAAATATGTTTTTACATTAACTTTCTTGCTATAAGCAAGTAATAGGTATATAAGAAATGCTTAATACACATTATTTAAAATTTTTAATTATTTAAAAATATTAAATAATTTTTTTAATTTTAATAGAATGATAATATCTAAAAACCCAAAATTTTATTTCAGAAAGTAATTTATTATATAAAATAAGAAAAGAGTTATTCTACGAGAAAATCATGAAAAAAACTTTTATTCAATAAATTATCATATATATTAAATTAAATTAATCTAAATAGTAAATATTTTGACATTAAGTTAATGATATGGCATGCCAACTTTTTTCTTTTCACTTAAGGTCCTTACACTAAATAATTATGTTAATTGAATAATAATTCAACATTCTCAATAAGTTAATTTCATTTATTAAATAAAATTAGTAAATACTTTTATTACTAAAATAATATATATTTATTTCTCATTTAATATATTTATATAAAATATTTATATTCTTTTACATAAGATAGAAAATATATGTGATATAAGATTATTAAAACCATAATTGAGCCAAATAATTAAAATCAATTTATAAGCAACACGAATCAACTGTTTGTTGTAGAGGTATCATAATACCCCTGTCTCTATTAATTATATATAATATTACTCTTAGCTTTCGAAAAAAAATTAAATCATGTTGATGTATAAATTAAAAAAATTAAACGTGGAAGATAAATATTTTTATCTTTATTATTACTATTATTTGTCTAGAACATAATCTTGAATAATATGTAAATTATTAATTTATTTAAGTATCCTTTTGTTTCTTTTTTTCTAAATCATCCTCTTTTGTTAATTACTGAAATTAGAATAAATAAAAAAATGAATATTTTTTTATTTAATTACAAGTACATCCTCTTGAACTAGAGATTCTTGAACCAATCTCATGTAAGTTGATTCATGAGCTGGATGTTACAAAATAATAATAATATGATAGCCATAATTAATAAAAAATTAAAAAAAATTATTTTTATACTATATCTAACTAACAAAATTTTTGAAATTAATTATCATTATTAATTAGTCAACTTGATATTAAATTTTAATTAATTTTGATATTTTAGATATTATTAATTTGATATTTAGTATAAATTTAAAAGTATTGCATAAAACTATTTAATATTTAATGTTATAATGCTACGTAAAATTAAAAGTAAAATTTACACAATATATATTATAAAAAAATGACACATCATAATATATTGATTAAATTACATTACATTACCTTACATTAAATGAGATAAGTAAGTATTACGTTGTCCATTTATCCTTAATTTTTATATTAAAATAATATATATATATATATATATATATATATAATCTAGTTTATTGTCTTTATGTTTAATGGTATATTGTTCTCCCTATTTTAACTTTAGAACTTATATTCCTTAATTTTTAAAATTCCTTTCTTTTTTCTTTTTCAAAATTGTTACATTGAAAGCAATCATCTAACAATTGTGTTATACGTGTGTGTAGCATGATTATAGGTTGATTGAAAAATTATTAATCAATTAATTAAAAATAAATGCTAGAATTATATTTTATATTTTTCTCTCTATTGGATTAGTTAATTGGTTAATTATCTTTTCAATGTATAATTAAAGTTTTTGGAAAAAAAATAGTGAGCCATGTAACAAGATCAAATTTGAGGTTAATTACATGTAAAAAACATATTAACACTATTATCTGGCAAACATACCAAATTGTATGTGTTTCTTATAATAAATGTTATATTCACAAGGACTTGACTCATAGTTGAAAAATTCGTGTTTAACTAATAACTACAAAGAACAAACAAACAATAACATAAATTGAAAGTGAAAAGGGTTTAACACAAACAAAAAAATCGTTGGGATTTGACTTCAATAAACTATCAATCATGCATATGTGAAATCTTACAAAAATTCCCCAATCTCAATCCCTTACAAACAAGGTCTAAGCTCATTCAATTTTAAATTATCAATTTAACTTAAGACAAATCACTTACATTAAGAAAAAGAGTAAAAGATGATTAGTATATAAGTTTAACTTAATTCCTAGCAATGAAACTCATAGGGTTCTTTTATCATTTTTCTATTTAAACACATTTTAAATTGCATTCAAATCATAAAATAATGAAAGATAAACCAACAAGTTTAGTTATAAATATTAGATAATAAACTTAGATTAAAGATAAAATAATGCATAGGAGATCGGTTTAGTGGCATCAAACTCCAACTAAGGAAAAACTCAACTTATGGAAGAGAGAAACACCCCAAATGATAAAGGAAGCATAAAGAGAGAAAAATGGAAGATGAAGAGCCATGAGCACTCGATGTACTCCTAAGTTAGAGGAATGAAGAATTATGACCTTCTAGACAAATTGTCTCCTTTATATTGCTTGTATTTTTCTTCATAAAACGTCAACATGGACACCACTACCCAACAATATCATTCTAACCATTAGACGCTCAACTCAAGTGGTAGGGTGAAAAATCATGTTTGAGCAAAAATATTGTCAACGTTGAGTGGTGATTCTTAAGCAAGTGTTATTAAAAATGACCTCTAGATGAGACAATGAGTTAATGGGATTAGTATTCCAATTGAAGGATCATTTGTTGAACTGATTGATCAAATATATTAAAAATAATATTAGAAAAATGTGAATTAGCCACCAAAATATTTTTTTTTTGCAAATTATGACTGATCTAGCCACCATAATTAGTTATTTGAGTAATTTAGTGATACCTTTAGTGACTAACTTTAGGTAGCTAACATGTAGTCGCTATTTACATTGCAAAATAAGCTTCACTTGGTATGAAAAATAATCTTTTAAATATAGCGGCAAAATTAGCACTAAAATTTTTATTGTCAGTGACCAAATATTTTTCAATCGCTACCATAAAATAATCATGAAAATAGTCATCGAATAAAATGCAGTGGCTAAAATACAAGGATACTTATTACTTTTATAGAGATAAAAAATAATTTGTTGCTATTTGTAACATCAATTTATGTAGTGTATTTAGCGACCGAAAATTAGTTCGATGGCTAAGTCAACTTTGTTTTAAAAATCTACATATTTTAGATATTTTATATAATAATAATATGAAAATAATCATAAAAAGTATATAGAGTACATCTTTTAAAAAATTTATTATAATTAATTGTTAAAAGATTGTTGGATGTTAATAATTGTTCAACAAATATCATTTAAATTGTTTTAATTAGTAAGACTAAAATATAGGATAAAATTTATGATAATGAATTTTTTTAAAATATAGATTAAATTAAGAGTAATTATAGTTATACCCCACATGTTTAGTGTAATTACACATAAACCCCCTACCTTTTTAACCATTACTTTCACATCCCTAGGGGAGTGTTTGCGTAAGGTTTGAAAGGGTGCTAGTATAATGTTTTTAAACATATAAGGGGTACAATTGTAATAAATACATAAAAATAAAGGGGTTTTGTATAAAAACAAGTGTAATGTTAATAACTTCAATATTACTACTTTACTTTATAATTGTCTAAGAATTATTAAAGTTACACTTAATTATATCATGTGTTGGGGTGGGTATACAACACAAGGTCCACGGATCAATATTTAAAATTCGTCAGTCTATCAGTATTTTGTAGATTTGTCAAAATGGGTGACCTAACCTGGACTGACCCATCAGACTCACACAATAAAATGGGTCGACTAGCCCAATCCATGTTTTGTTCAAGTTACTATTTTTTAAGCCCAGCTTGACCTTGTAATTGACCAACAAGCCACCGGGTCAAAATGAGCCTTTTAAAGAAATCTCTAACTTTAAAACGTGTAATATTACTAAAAAATTAATTTAAATTTTAGAAATAAAAATAAAATAATTCATAATATTTTTCTAGAATAACAAATTAAACATATATAATAACAATCATAACAATAAATACCTAAATAGTAAACATCATAAAATAATATAAACCGATGATTAAATAACATAATTAACCAATAAGCGTTGACTAGATTATAAACAAAATTAATCAATTTTCAAGCCATGTTCAATTTGGCCTTGTATTCCTTAAGACCCATTTTTTGTTTATTTTATTTGAACAATATATAATATATTAATATTATTATTGATATATAATAATATTTTTTTAATTTATGTATTTATATTTTTATTTAGATCAGTATGTGACTCACTAGGCTAGCCTGACCCAAGTCCATTTACAGAGTCAAGCCAAAAATGTTTTTTTCTATTTACGCCTCCTTTTTAAGAGTTCAGTCCAGTCCATTTTGTAGGCATACAGGTTGGGCTAGTGGGCTAGGTCCATTTTGATAGCTCTAGTATTTTGGACCCCCTTTTTTAACCTTATATAGTTATAGAAATACTTTGAGACATGTTTTTAAAGCCCGCGAACTTTATAGACCAAGTCCACAAGCCCACACAGACTTAGTTATAATAGTTAAAGAATATGTTTGTGGACTTTGTAGGCCAAATACTAACTCTAATAAATATGTATTGTGCAACTATATTTGAAAAAAGGTTTCATAATTTAGTTTTTACAACCATGTTTTAAAGAAATGGTTCCAAAAAAGTATTTTTTGAAACTATCCTTTAAAATAAAGATGCAAGAAAGTATTTTCCATAATGTTTATTTATATTTTAAGAACATACTTTTTGAAATATACTTTAAGAGAAAAAACTTTATCCATGACATCATGATATCTAATCTCTCATTTGAAAAGAACAAAGATAAAATAAAATTAGGATTTATATTAGTTTTATGGAAAAATAATATTTAATTTCATCTGAAATGTATTTTCCATAACTATGCTTGAAAATAAAGGATCCATAAATACTTTTCATAACTATGTTAGAAAATAAAGATTTCTAAAAGTACTTCCATAATGTTCATTTATACTTCAGGACTGTATTTGTCTTTGCTTTAGTGCTTTGTGGAAGTGCTTTTAGTTGATAAACTGGCAAGTGTACTAGTCATTCATAGTTAGTGCATGTGCGGGTTTGAACCCTTTTTTTTTAAAGAATAATAGTTATAGGAGAAATTTGATTCCGATCTTCGAAACCCACAACAAACTAAGACCACATGCTTTGTAACATCCCAAATCTATTTATACTAATTAAACTATTAATGCTCAACTATCTAATTCACTTTTCATACCAATTAATGCTCAATTGCTCCCATGCATAGCACAATTATGCATAAAGCACAAACAGTGCAAGCATAAGCTTATCACGATCAAACTAAGCATAAAGAAAGGTTACACATCATCCTTAATCAGTACAACCCTTACAAATCCATTAAAAACAAACAACAACACTCATGTTCCCCTGATCATAAGCAAGCACAACTCATAACTGATGCTTTCTGGAAAGACTTTATTGTGTAGGACACCAAGACAACTAATAACCTATCACAATTGGAGTCTAGAGTCTAAGTGACTCTTCTGACAACCAACCGAAGTCAGTAGCATACTCATCCAACACTATTGCCTAGATTTTGTTTGACCCCTATGACACACAACTGTTGCACAAGCATATTCGTTAAGTACTTCCAATGCAAGACACAAGTGTACTCTTCAACGGCAAAGTACTTACATTGGAACCTTCAATGCAAGACCACAGGTGTACTTCTCAACCATAGAGTACTTATCGAAGTATCAGAACCACAATGCATGAGTACATGTATACTTTCCAATAGATAGTACTTACGTTGACCTTATCAGTGTCACTAACTCACTGTTCAAAACCATATTATCAACATATAGGCCACAACCAAGGCTAAGTTACAACCTATAATCGTCTACATTCAACGGTTCAACAACATCTCATAATCATCAGGCATTACAACATATGCGTCAAAACACAACTATTATCAACATTATATTAACCTATATTTTTAAAACTGCACCAGTGATAAAACCCGTGAAGGTATTAGTTTACAATTCATTGATTCAACTATTATTGAACCAGTGGTTGACCAGTCTTAATAAAGTATCTTTTTTTATTATTAATTTACTATAACAATTAAGATTATAAAAGAAAAAATATATTAAGGTTGTAATTATAAAAGGAAAAAAGTAATTTTATTACATACACTTTCTTATTGCTAAGTTAAACCCCATTTTTTTTAATTTTTGAATTAAAATTTATTGATTTAGGAAAACAAGGGGTGTATTTAGCAAAATCCAAAAAAATTCAAAAAAAAAAAATACAAATCAGTTGAACCACTGGTTTTGCCAGTTCTAGACCAGTTTTCTAATTTTAATACTGACTTTTTTGTTTCATCGATTTTCAAGATTCACCTAATCGATTACCAGACCAGTTCACCTGTTTTTTGGTCGAACCGGTCAGTTCAGTCTGGTTTTTATAACAAAGTATTGACAACCAACATCAAATTCTCATAATATTCGACAACACTTTAATTCATCAATTTAATCAAAATCAATATCATAATAACTATCTCTCAACATTTGAAAAGAGAAACATTTCAAACATCAATGTTTTAAACACAACCAATTTCACAAAATCGTAGTATTGAATTCAAAAGTTTAAATAAATTATTTTCCAACAATCTCACAACCTCTGAAACCATAACTCCTCAACTTAAAAGCACAATTTAGCTTCTCTTACCTATTTCTCCTTTTCAAAGCTAAGTCAAAAGAAAATAGAGAAATCCATCTAAAGAAATTTCACAGGAACCTGACAAAAATCTCAAATTAAATAGGAACCTTCGAAATCAAGATTTTCAAAGAAATTTTCTTTTAACAAGAATGACAAGATAAAAATTATCAAAAAAAGGTTTGATTCAATATCAACTTACCTATAATAAAGATCACTCAGCAACAAGAGTTATTGAATAGATTGCGTCTGAATCTAACAACTTTAAGTCATCCATGCAAACAAACGAACATGGCGGATGAAGAGAGAAAAAGGATGGTAGTTCGTTTAAAAGAAGAATTTCAGAAGAAGAAAATATGAAGGTAAAGAAGAAATGAGTTTATATACAACATAGGGTTGTATTTAGTATTGCTAAATACAACCTTTCCCCCGATAACAGACTTTTCAAAATTTCCTGAGACTCAACTAACACTTTCTAAAACAAAAGAATAATAATTATTCTCATCTCCCCATCCTTCTACCATCAACTGAATACAACCACATAGTATTAACACAGTAATAAACTCATTACACCTCAATTCAATTAATAATTTAAGTAAAAACTTAAATTTAATTCATTCACTATATTAAATTAAATATAACTAAATATTTAATTCTCTGTAATATTTATTTTCCTTCCACGAATAACCTATTAATTATACTAGTCCTTACAACCCTCCCAACAAAAGGAAATTTTCGTCCTCGAAAATGTGCTAAGTGAAAATTGATTCTAAGATTACAAAGCTACAATTAAATTCTCAAGTTAACTAACCAACTTCCATCTTTAATCTTATCTTACTCTTGTCGATGTATCTAACTCCATCAATTCCAATTAAGATATGTCCCTATTGTTGGTGATCTATTTCTAACTTCAAATTCAACTTCAATATCAACGTAATAGTATAAATAAAATAAAATACTTCCACCTAGGAATCTTCTTCAAAATGGGCTCTCTAGGGGATAATTTTGCAAAATAACCCTACTAATATATGATTCAATCACTCCAAAGACCAAAAACAGATTTAATTAAGAACATATGTTTTGATTTCATCCAAACCAGAGCAACAGTTTGAAAATTACGCACACTAGAAGTTTTAGTTTTAAGATATTCTTCAAATCAATTGTTTACACCAATTTTTATGCACAACTCGAAACCTTTTGGAACTTATAAACATATTTTTATGCATCAAATGTAACCTAACTCCTTTGTTTTGACTTAATTCCGCCAAGTGGTTAGAAAATAATGTCCTTTACAAGCTTGCAAAAGATTTAATTTTCTGTAAAAATTCTCAAACTCATAAAAGACCCCAAAAAAATTTAAAGGGTGTTAAAACAAATCTATAGGCTTTCATTACACTTGAAAAGCTCAAGCGGTTTGAAGGTTATGCTCATTTTCAATTTTTGGGTAAGTGCACAGTTTAAAACTGAGTGATTTTCAAAAGTGAAACTGAAATCCATAGGAAGAACTCTCACAAATGCCCAAAATAGATTTTTTAAACCAAAAACCAAGGTTTTAGAAACTTATCTCAAATTTAAATTCATCCTAGATCAAAAGTTAGCCTAATTGAGGATGAGAAAAGAGGAAGGATTGGATTTCCAAATACAAAACTCGTTGTAACCCCCTATTTGGTAGAGTTGAATCTAGATTTCATGAATTGCAAGTCACTATATGAATCAATTTTGCCTGAAAATGAACTTAGGGATCCAAAATGATTTACACAAGTCCACTGGCTATGATATTTAGTGAGCAACTATATTTTGGTAATAAAAAATTGTAGAAAAAGTTTTGTTCCAAAACTACACAAAAAAGTTTTGTAGTGCCAAAATTGGTCTTTTTTTCTCACTTAGATCATTACCAAGGTACCCATAATGCATAGTTGTAACTCTAACTGAATTGTTTCAACTTTGATAGCTAACATTCATCAATTTAGGTATGGTATGCTATCTAAACATAAGATTTAGCAGCAAGTTAAAAATATTGGCTTCCAATTCCAATTCTACCCTCATGGGCTCATCTAGTAAGAAGAATCTAAAGATTTTTTGTTATTTACCCAAACTTTAGCCAAGCCTTCTCTACCACTAAATTACAAATTCCAATACACTGACAAATCAACATCTCATATTAAAATCTGTTGCTTTGATTGCACTTAGCACATTAGCAATCTAATTAAGCTGCCATCTCTAATTATTTTTCCTTGATTATCCCTAGGAAATCTTTGCTTGCTAACCACTACCATCATACCACAACAAATTATATTTGAAGTTAACTCCATCCATTGCTTCCAACCTTTTGCATTATTTCTTCCTTTCTAGCTCTTTCAACTAGATTGACATCTACGACCCAAATTTCTTGATCCACTGACTTACCTATAATAGAGAACACTCAGTAACAAGAGTTATAGAAGATATCGCGTCCAAATTTGACAACATTAAGTCACCCATGCAAACAAACGAACATGGAAGATGGAGAGAGAAAAGGATGGTGGTTCTTTTAAAAGAAGAATTTCAGAAGAAGAAAATATGAAGGTAAAGAAGAAATTAGTTTATATATAGCATGGGTGTATTTAGTATTGCTAAATGCAACTCTTCTCTGATAATAGACTTCTTGAAAACTTCCCGAAACTCAACTAAAATCTTCTGAAACAAAAGAATAATAATTATTCTCATCTTCCATCCTTCTACCATCATCCAAATACAATCACGTAGTCTTAACACCAATAATAAACCCATTACACCTCAATTCAATTAATAATTTACTTAAAAACTAAAATTTAATTTTGTTCACGACGTTAAATTGAATATAACTAAATACTTAATTCTCTGTAATATTTATTTTCCTTCCACGAATAACCTATTAACTAAACCAGTCCTTATAGGCTTGATCGTAGCCCGTTTAAAGGGGCAAAATTGTCATTTAAACTATTAGTTTGTATTAATATTGTGTCTTTTTTGTTATAAATTATGATATTTTACACTTTTAATATTAAAAATATTTTATATTTTATATTATTATAAATAATTATATAATTTTCAGTATGATATATTATAAGTTAGTTAGCTTAAAAAATATTAGACATTTTTTAACTATTTTTAAAAAATATACATGTATGTGCAAGCCCGCAGACCCGTCTGTTAAGCCTGCAGACTTCACAGACCAGATACAAACTCTCGAAAAAAGTCTATTTATTTTACTAGACCTGATTTATGTGGTCTGTTTAAAATGTAGACTTCACAGACCAAACTTAAATGGGATGGATCAGTCACTATACCCACCCCTACTAATAAAACTTAAATATTAAAATTTAAAATTAAAATTATAAAACTTAATCGTTAAAATGAAAATAAAATAAGTATACAAGCATTAAAGTGAATAAAACTCCCGTTCAGTTAGAAGTCTTCAAGGGTTTCACTTTCACTCTTTCAGTGGCACTGTCGTCGCTCCAGTCTTTAAGGGTTCCGTACTCCAGTTCATGGTCGGTGTTTCTCACCACTACTCGTTCATAACCCTTGAGGTAAGGGTACTCTTCTCTTCCTCTATATTAACCTTTGTTAAAAATTCTTATTCCTTATTGTATAATAGATACTTTCGGTTCTTGCAGTTCTATGTTGCTTTAGTTTGTTTCTTTAATTGCTGCAGAATACGCATTAAACTTTCAGATCTAGTCAGAATCATCATGCTAATGTCCTTTTTTCCAGATAGCTAATCAAACAAATTACACTTTCTGGGTGGATTTTCTATTTATAATTAAACATTGACCTTGTGCTAAGATGTGATAATTTGAGGATTAGAGGGTTAGAGGGGTTCTATAAATTTTGATGTGGTACAAGCTTTGTATGTATTTTTTTTCTCACGTGTAATACACCTAAATAGGGATTCAAACTTGGTTTCTAATCTTGCAGGGGATTAGCAACTTACTTGTTTGCTTGTGGGTGGGTGGTTAAGAAATGGTTCTTGTGTTTTAATTTTCTCAAAGTTTTCTTTTGCTGAATGTTTTGCATGTGTTTTTGCCCTCTAGTGCATGTGCTCATTTGATCATAAATTCATAATATTCACATGAGGTGAAAAGCAACTAAATTGACCTTTGTAAGGATGGGAGAAGAAAGAGGAAGATAAATCTGAACTATGAAGACCATGGTCGGTTATGGGTACATTAGCTGGGAGTGTTTGATAATTTGTCTAAATGTCAGCAATTAATTCTTGTTTATTTATTTGTGTGCTTCATATTATTCTTTACCTCTTCGTGAACATATTGTTCCCTGTTTAGTACATGATTTTATGCATCCAAATAATGCTTGTTACAAATATATGTTCACAAGAGTAAGATGATACAAATGATTTTCTTAGATAAGCTAGTCGATGGCTACATATTTATTCTTATTAATTTTAGTTTTTTGTAAATATAGTGTGATCTTTCACACTTTTTTCAAAGACCCTTGTAAATTAATTAAAGACACCAATATTAAAGAATTCAAACTGAGAATTTTATTGAAATTTACGTTAAAATGTATTAAAAATTATATTTGGGGTACATTTCAATAGAAAATTATTTTTTAATTTTTTATCTTTTTAAAATTTGATTATCACTACATATATATTTGAACTCAAATTTATTAGTTGTACTTTCCATGGTCAATGACTATAAATTTTATATTGTATATTTCAATAATATTGTTAGACAGATAAATTTTATATTCTTAAATACGGTTACCTCTAATTAAATTAAATGTATAAAATTAAATAATTTATCCTTAAAATGTAAATACTAATTTTATTTTATTTTTGGTTTTAACATTTTAATGAGAAAATAATTATTTAAAATTTTATTTTTCATAAAAATATTATTAATATTTTATTATCTTTTAATTAACTTATTTTATTTTTATTTTTTGGGGCTCAACATGATTGAGTTCATACTCTTACGTATGTCCATGTGTAATGGAGAATCAAAGTTTAAGTAACTCTTGAAATGATTTGTTTGTTGAGTTTTTTATTTTAGTAATTAAATCTTTTAATATTCTTGGGTTTATTTTGAAATACTATTACCATGATCAAATTAAAAGTGCATCCAAAGTAGTTACGATGATTATTTAACGTAACTGTCAAGATAACAGTGCATTTGAAGTGACAATTATTAAATTGTAGTAACTTTTATAATGACTAAATCAAAAGTGCATTCGAAGTAATCACAATTAAAACTTTATGTTTTAGGTTTTATTTTAAAAATTAATTTTAAAGGAGTTCACGATAATTAAATCAGAAGTGTATCTAAAGTGATAGTAATAAACCTTTTTTATAATTTACAATAGTCAAATTAGAAGTGTATCCAAAATTACTATTATTGCTTTTAAATAATTAAATAACATAATGATAATCATAATAACCAAGATTTTATGAAAGAAATCATATCAGAAGTGCATCTAAAGTGCTTATTATAGTTGTAATAGTCAAATTAGAAGTGCATATAAAATTATTACTATTAAATTTTACTTTTAAATTAAATAGTTTAAATGACGTAATATTAATTATCACAACTAAAGTGCATCTAAAGTGATTATTTTAGTTTTCGTAATAGTCAAATTAGAAGTGCGTGACTATTATTAAATTAAATCATTTAAATGACATAATAATTATAACAACTAAAAAAATTATAATATCTCAATTAGAAAAACATGTAAAGTGGTTATTATTAATTTTTCCTTTTTTCAATTTAATATTATTATCATTATTTTTGTTGCTAGATTTAATTGTAATTTTATTATTTACTATTTCACGTATTTGTAACAATATTTTAACTAAATAAAAAAATGTAAATAAAAGAAAACAATGGAATAAAAAATTTACTATTTGCACTCACAAAAAACTAAAAATAACACATTTTGGCCTTAAAATAAAGAGGTACACCTAGTAAAAACCGAGGTGCGAATAAAAAATGCACAACCCATAATGTCTTGGGCCAGGGGGTGTACTTAGCAGGAAACGAAAGAGCAAACCGTAAAACTATTTATTTGGGTTGTGGGGGGTGCAAATAGTCTTTTAGGGGATGAACTTAGTAAAGCACAAAATTTCCAAAAAAAAAATTAAAATGGGGACATGTCATGCATTCGTTATACACAACCTCAAAAGTGGGATTTTGAATCCCTAATGAAAAAAATAAAAAGTTGTAGACAGAGAATGAAAGAGAGAAAGAAAAAAGGGAAAAGCATCCCCTGCGGGATGCCGCCTTTGTTTCCAGTAACTGTTGTTGGTGTCACCCATACCATAGGAAATTGTTTCTAGTGGTGGTGAATAGTATAAGGTATTTTTCTTTTCTATTTTCCTTTTTTTCTTTACTGTTTTATTTTAAAAAAAAATGGAGATGGGAGTGTGAGCTAATACCTGTTATGGCCTTCAAATCTCTCCTCTTTTGTTTCTGATCTTCTCTCTTCTTGCTTCCACCTTTCTCGTCTTCCTTAGAAATGATTTTTCTCCCCTCTTTAATTCAAATACATCCTTTTATAGACTCACTTGGTGATTTTTTTTTCACAAAAAATTCAAATCTTGTATGTCCAGATTTTATGAGATTATGTTGGTGGTTGCAGTTGAGCCAAAGAGAATCTCTATTGATTCAGAGAGCGCATGCATGACAGTGGCAAAGGTTGACCTCTCTCATTTCATTTTCACCCTTTGTTCTTCTTGTTGCTTTGTGTTGTTTTTATCTTTTATTTCATATCTTTTATTTGAAATTTCATTTTGAGCTTTGGTTGGTATTGATGCATATTCTGAGTGGTATTATGGTGTTGGTCAGAGTATATAAATAGCAAGATATCTTTCTTTTTTTGGATTTACTATTTTTATTATTTTATATGCAAAATATTGTACAAAATAACTGGACAAAATTAGGTGTCTACAACATTTGCACAACAAGCAAAACAAGTTTATTACATGACATATCCTAAAGGACATCAAGGTTGGTTGGCTGTAATAAAGACAAAATCTCATAGTAGAATCTCTGATAATATATTATGTGAAACTAAAAAGAGGCTCTATACCAAGATGATGAACTTGTACGGTTGAAAGTATTGCTACAAGTTGAAGCAAGAGGCTCTATACCAAATGTCATTAACAATTCTCTTGTGGATGTTGATGAAGGTGGTGAAAAAGTAAATGTACAATTATTGGATCAACTAAATTTTGGATGGACCATAGAGGATAAAGACATAAGTAAGGGTGACAAAGAAAGGGATTTTGATGATACAAATTATGTTTAGGTAATTCCTATATTAAAATGAACTGGCAAGACTTATGTTAGTAATTTTTATATTTGCATAACTATGATTTGTAACAATACTTGTAATGAATAATAGAGGGAAGAAAAGTGACATGCTTTGCAATAGAGAATACCATTCATGATAAATTTTTCACTCATGAGTTTGATTTTTGTTGTTATTATTATTATTAAAAGTTTAGTATTCATTTTGATTTTATTTATTGTTAAATATTACACTTGTAGATGACAAACAAAGGTAGAGGCAGTGGTTGTGACCCCCCTAACCATGGCAAAGATCATGGTGCTAGTTGGAGATCTTTAATCATTACCACTTCAGCTCATATCTCAACTGTAGAGTCAACAATTCCTGTTGTTCGACAAGGCCAAGGTTCACTTTCATTAGTTCAACCTTCTAGGGAGCCCACACTTAAGTACCCACCTTTTGCAGAGTCTGCACAACCAATTGATCCAATGCCTTTGCTTCAAGTAGCAAATACAGAGTACATAAAATTAAAATTTAAATGTTTATTTTTTTATATACCAAACTTTAAATATTGTTTTCATAAGTTATTTTTGTAGATTTACACTAGATTGAGGAGTTTCCCATATTATCTATGAGATAATTAAAGAAAAATTTGACGAACCTTGTCCAAGTTTTATAAAAGCAACAGTTGGGCTTCAAGATTAGTTGTTCGGAGAATATAAGGTAATTAAATTTATGTTCAATTTAAAATATATTATTTTTATATTATGTTAAATTTGTCTTCCTATTTATTATGTAGAAAGCATATAGGCGAGACCCGCAATAACAGAGAGTGATTCAAGAAAGGCCAAGAAGTGAACTGTATCCTATCCAATATCCGACCACTCTTAGAACAACATTGGGATTATGTGGATTTCAAGAATAAGAGGGCCATTCTAAGGCAAATCCGGCTGTTGATAAAGGAGCTTTAACAAAATTGATTCAATGAAGGAGATAAAGAAATTGAACCGAAAAAGATTCTCATACAAGCATAAATTTAGAAGGATACAAAACTACTAAACAAGAACATACTAGACATTATGAAAAATTCAACATACAAGGTAAAAATAAGAAGACTATGGCCTAATCTTTACTTCAAGTAGGAGGTGAGGTCTTCCTTCCTCCTCCCTAGCCATATCTTCTTCAATCCTCCTAGCCATGACCCTTATGATAGGACCCTTGGTTGGTAGGATTACACCAATTCCTCCCTCTTGAGAAGGATTTGACCTCAAATTTGTGATATCCTCTTCCTCATCATCATCAGCAACTACAAAAGGATATAGGTCACAAACATTAAATATAGTGTTGACTTAATTTTGACAAAAGGAGATAGGTCACAAACATTAAATATAGGGAGGCCTAGTTTATATGCATTGTTGCCCAACCTCTCATGGACTTAGAAGGCATCATCTCCTCTAGGACTTAATTTTGACTTCCTCTTAGTAGAAAATTGATCATTTCTAAGGTGAAGTCATACCCAATCCCCTTCCTCAAAGATGATTTCCTTCTTCCCCTTATTTTTAAAAGTTACATACCCTTTTGCTTGTTGTTCAATATTTGATTTAACCCTCTCATGCAACTTCTTAATAAATTATGCCCTAGATTCCACATCCTTGTGAGATTGGGAAGTGAGGAGAGGTAAAAGATACAAGGGTGTACGAGGATTAAACCCATAAATAACCTAAAAAAGAGAATGTTTGGTGGTCCTATGAACCACCCTGTCATATGCAAATTTAATGTGGGGGAGGTATTCATCCCAAGACTTATGGTTGCCTCTTAGAAATGCCCTTAACATTGTGGATAGAGATCTATTTACCACCTCAGTTTTACCATCAATTTGAGGATGATAGGTGGTAGAAAAGTGAAGCTTAGTTCCTAGCCTAGCCCATAAAGTTCTCCAAAAATGACTAAGGAACTTTGCATCTCTATCAGACATAATTCTTTAAGGTATTCCATGCAATCTCACAACCTCTTTAAAGAAAAGTCTTGAGATGTTGCTTGCATCATCCACTTTGTGGTAGGGTATAAAATGGGTCATTTTACTAAAATGATCCACTACCACAAAAATGGAGTTTACACCTCTTTGGGTTTCAGGAAGCCCAAGGACAAAGTTCATGCTAATGTTCACCCAAAGTGTAGAGGGTGCAGGTAAAGGTGAGTAAGGTCCATGAGGCATTATTTTAGACTTAGCCTGCAAACAAGCTATGCATTTAGAACAATGTCTCTGGACCTCTCTTTTCATATGGGGGCCAAAAGAATTTCTCTTCTCTTTTCTTTTTTTCTTCTCTTTGTTCTTTCTCTCTTCTCTCTTTCCTCTCTTATCTTTAAATTCAGTTTTTATTTTTAATTTTTAGTTTTTATTTCAGTTTTTTTGGATAATAATAAAATGGGAGGAATGTTTGCAATTGCGAATAAGGTAGATGACATTCACAGGAGGCTTTGGATAAGGTTTCAATCATGGTGTGCACAAGGTCCAAAACAAAAGAAATTGAAAGACAGAATCAAAATAAAGTGGCATTCGGTCTAGTGTTTTGATTCTTGCATTTGGTCTAGTATTATATTTACATTTATGTTTGAAAACTGCACATATATGTAGCATAAAAATGTGGATGTGAGAGGTCTTAAGTTCGATTCTTCTTATCCCCCTATTTTTACATTTATGTTTGAAGTTATATTGTCACATCATTAATTACATATTAATTAGATCTTAATTTTGAAACTAACATTGTCACGTCATTGATTACGCAAGTCAACATTGTCTTTCTAATAGGCCCCAATTTGACGAAAGTGCAAAATTTACTCTTTTTAAAAACTTTAGAGGCAATAACTAGGCAAAAAAAGGGAGAGTGAAGTATCCAAGTGGCAAAATAGAGGGCATCAATTGTAATTTAGCCTTAAAAATGATATTATAATTTTAATACATTTTTAATTTGTTATAGTATAAAGAGCATAGACAACCACCAAATGCTTGAGAAATGATGGAGAAAACAAAAAAAAAATTAAAGATAGGAGAATGGGTCAATGAGAAGTGCTGCAATCTTATTATAAGTAAACTTTTTACATTGCTATAAAAAAGTTAACTTTTTTATATTTTCTATTATACTTGAAGTTTATTATATGATTTAATGAAGAAGAGAAACATTTCAATATAAAAATATTTTTTATAATTAGGCATTTTATTTTATTTCTATTTTTTTGTATTTGAAAATTTGTTAATATCAATGTTCATTTTACCTTGTGACTATTTTACATTTTTTACTTTATTAAATAAATATTAATCATGAATAGTCAAGAAGATATTATGAAAGGAATGAAAATAAATTATGTCATTAAAACAATTTTCTTTTATCATCAAAATAGTTATAATAAGAAATATATATTATCATATTACTAGCTATTATTGTTTGACTAACTACCTAGTGTAAAATCATCATTTTGATAACCAAGTTTACTTTGATGCTTTACCCCTTAAATATATATCCATGTTTTTTGACTTTTTTTATAGGTTCAGCAACATCGAGATTAAGCCTTATAGTGTGCCATACGGGATTATTCATCTACTTCTTCTACCTTTGTTAATGATAATGACATATATTTAAATGTTATTGGAGGTACAAATGAGAAAGGGAATGTGTATGGGTTAGGTGCATTGAGCAAAATGTTCCCTATCTACTACAATTCAACCTAAAGTGACAGATAAAAATAAGACACTTGAAAGGCAGATGGTGCAACTCATGCAAAGTCAGATAAGAAAACTGAGTAGTTGCAACTAAGCAGTATGTAAAGTGAACAAATCAACCAACAAAAATATCAAATGCAGCTTATATTACAACACATAAATCTTAAATTTGTCATGCTAGGACCTATTACAAATATGGTAGAAAAAGAGGATCGCGCTGATGATGCTGGACTTGATTAACTAAGCTGATTGGGTGAATATATGTTTTATTTTTATTGATTATGTTAATGTTTTTATATTTTGGTCATTATTTTATTTTATTTTGATTGTTAAGTTTGTACCCTTACTACATTTTTTGTTGGTTGTTAGTTAAGAATATATTTCTTTGTTAGTATTAAGGATATTAATTATTTTATATTTCATGATAACAAAAATATAATATATTTATTGTTTATATTCTTATTAAGTAGGTTAAAACTAAATAATAATAATAATCAATATAACTATAATTCAAAATCTAATTAATTTAGCAACCAAAATAGAAATTAATATGCTATTTTTTTATCAGCAACTATTATTTATTCAGTTGTTGTCAACCACCAAACTAGTCACCTCACTATTAACTTAATTTAGCAACTAGCCATGAAAATAACAACTGAATCTATTTAAAATGCAATAAAATTAAAGTAATTTATGATTAACCTTCTCACCGAATTAGACACTAATATATTAGTTATTAAATTAGTATTAGGAAAGAAACACATCCATTTTAATAGCCACACAAAAATTAAAATTAGCAAGCAAATTTATGGATCGTAGAACAATGATAGAAATAAAATTCGATAGCTAAAGCCTTAAGAACCAAGTCTTATGCAACCTTTTGGGTTTTGTGACTGATTCAATCGTTGGTATTAATAGCAACTCATTTATTAACTGAAGTCACCGATAATTTTGGTGACTAATTAACATTTTTTTGTAGTGAAACTTACAAAAATATAATATTATTAACATAATTTGATCAATGTGTACTCCAAATTTAGGTTCAATAGATATCTTCTTCAAGTCTAATGAAATAATTTAATAATTAAAAAATTATTATAATAATCAATAATTTAACTTATAAATTCTAATAATTAGACATGAAAAATTATATAAAATATTTTTTGAGTATTAAAATTTTACCAGATAAATTAGGCTTGTTATTTTACCAATAAGGTACTAATTAAATATTGTTAAGTTCAAAAGATTTGGACAACCAACTAAACATCTTAAACAATTTTGATGATAAAAAATAAATTAAGTTGGAGTATCATTATGTTGTAAGAATGTACACAAATAGAAGATAACTCATAGACGCTTAAGGAAGACAAGAAGATCAATTGGAAGACTAGAAGATAGCATAAGAAGCATACAAGATCTTCAGAAGGTGATTTGGTCAAAGCAATCAACAAATATAAACACTAAAAGATGCTATCAGAAAAACAACTATTCATCATAACCTAAGAAGACATTACAATTAGAATATCGTCTTATAAGAATATCTAGAATTGTAGAAGATATCAATCAAAAGTTGGAATCACAGAAGTTGTCAAATGAAGAAGCTGAAATCACAAAAGATTGTCATAATTCTCATATGCTCCTATGTATCTTTATGCGTAATGAAGAATCAAAGTTTATGTAACTCTTTATAGAAAATATTTGTTTGTTAATACTTTCTTTAATTTTAAATTTCTAGCTTTATTAAGTTTAAGATTTTTTAACCATCATATTTCATAATCCTAAAATATAATATTGACAATGTTGTACACTGAAACCATTTCTTAATATTATATTTTAGGATTAATTTGTGAAGTTTTAGGAAAGACTAATTTTTGTCAAAACATATAATATGGCTCACCATCTTTAAAAAATACTTATAAATATATATAATATCATAATTCAAAATCTAATAAGAAATTTGAATTTAATGCTACTTGAATAAATAGTAAGAGCTATAATGTTGGTCTACTAGCAATGTTTACAGGTGGAGAGAAGGTGTGAAAAAGAAGTTATGAGTTTGAATTTCTCCATTAACAAAATCAACATATTAACAATCAAATTTTGTTTATAAAAAAAAACTTGAATAAATAATATTTGAATAAAATTTTTGTGTATATTTTACTATAATTATGTTGAAATCTAATAAGATTATTATAAATAAAAAAACCATTATTTTATCCAAAAAACTTGAATAAAAATTTTATCCATATTTTACTATAATTATGTTGAAACCTAATAAGATTATTATAAATAAAAAAGTATTATTTCTCATAATATTTAACAAGAGTATATGTATAATTTCTTAATAAGAATGTCTTGAAGTAAAAAAATAACAAGAATATCCCTACACATGGATAAATGTTGATTATTTATATATATATATATATATATAATATAATATAGTAACTTAATTCCTTTTCTTTTTTATATTTTTAATTTTCTCTTTTCTATCAAATGCATTATTCACTGTTTTTTGTTTTCCTTCTCCTAGGTGTATCCAAAATATTGATGATAATATATCATTGAAAAAATTACAATAAACTATCCAAAATTTAATATAATTACATATTCATTTCTTTTATTTTAGTGATTACTTATGTTTTGTTAAGTAAAATTACTGTAAAATCTGACAAAAATATTAATATAATATTTTTCGACATATAAGGGATATTAATATAATATTTTTAAATTTAAAATAAGATTAGTATAGAAAAATAAAAAAATTATATATAATTTAATAAAAATTGAAAAGATGTATAGATAATTTAATCTATATTATTATATTATATTGAAAATAGATGTGAGGTGTTAGTTAGTCCTGGAAGGAGAATATATAATTCAGAAGTACAAGAAAGTCTCCAACTATTTTAAAACAAAAGTAAATGACGTGATTGTGGGTCCGGGAGTGAAATCAAATTCACGTCCTTAAAAGAACCATTTCCTTATTATTCCGGGTGGCAGAACACGAGCCTCCTGTTTAAGGTTGAGAATTGCACTTGGGCAGACGCACAGGCTTTGGACGTTTGGCTTTAAGTACCGGATTGCTCTCAAAAAAATTGGTTGGCCTTAACTCAAATCCACCACTCAATGTAGGCATAATAGGATAATCTTCCTGACAAGGCACATGATGAATCCCCACCGTGTGCCACAGAACTATGTCTTTATTTTCAATGCTCCTGTTCCTGCATTTTAAAATAATAACATTGTGAACTTGATAACAATAATAAACATTCAATTAAATATTTGATTACCTGAGACTCCAAACAGCTAAAGTGTCTTCTCCTCGGCTCTGATCAGCATATAGCCCTCCTGCCCATTTCTCAGACTTATTATATGGGGTCACAAACACATTATAATTGGTGAAGGCACCTCTAATTTGTGGATAATCATCGGTGATCGCTCTTCACAAACGAGTTGGTTTCACCATCAATATCAAGGTCTAGATGATATGTGAGATAGTGATCATGGTGGACACCAATGGTGTTGTCTGCTAGCAATGTGCCAAAGACATCCTCTTTTATCTCATCCACGTGGGTGTATGATGTTCCTTTGATACCCAAAATTCCACAGTTGGGTCCATATATGGCACGAAGAACTCTGATATATATCCTCTGTATATCACTCGGCGATACCTTTGTTGTTGAATATCATAAATTGATGCCAGCGAAATCACTGACCCAGCTCGAATATCATATCCCACATGGAACTCCCAGTTTGCCCATCTGCTCATACGTTTCAAACAAAGAAGTTAATTCATATTTAAAGGTTAGTTAGATTTTTAAAGCTTCGCGTTACGGTTTTTACTGGATTAGATAATCTCAGATTAAGTATTAGACGGCTGTAAAAATCGTGTACTTGATTTCCTTTTTATAAATGTTTGCGAGTATTAATGAGACCTAAGAAGAAAGATTTATAAGATTTATTCTCGGTTTCTACAATAAATATTTGCTTCCAAACCAAGGAAGATTTTAGAGGTATGAACCGGGTGATTCGATGCATGATAAATTTTTTTTATCTTAACTTTTTTTTTTTTTTAAGATTTCACAATTTTAATATTGATTTTATATTGTGATTTTAAACACTTTTAATAAAATCATAGTCTTTATTTTTAAATAATGGATTGAAGAAGAGATAATAAAAATTATTATTTTTTAAATAACGGATTAATCTTACTTCTCTTTGTAAAGCAAAAAAATCCGATTTCATATAGTATATTAATGATATTATAAAAACAAACAAATATTAGAAAAAATTTCTCAAAAAATATTTTTATGAAACTCTTCGTCAATTTTAATGAATTTCACTCATTATTAAATAACTATGACTTTTCTAAGATTCATAATTTTCACTAAATTCCTTTCTAAAAATGTATTATATACCACAAACTCTATTATTAATCCAACAAAAAAAATCCATGTTAAAATATATACAAATGATAAGACTTTGAGACTAAAGCACAAATTTTAAAAGAATATATCTATATTTGAATAACAAAGAAACACACAATTAGACACAAAAAATTCACCATATGAGCTAACCTGATAGAGTGACCGTCGATCTTGAATCCTGGTCCGTTTGGTTGCACAAAAGCTGCTTCTATCAATGTTGGTCCAAATGGAGGGTTTTGCTTTGTAGCTACGTACTCAGTCCCCTCAGCCTTGGGCACAGGAACATTATACTTGTCAGAATATTCAACTATTTTTCTTTGATCAAGATCAGCAACAAATGTGATACCCTCCAATGGTCTCACAAACAAATTAGAGGACCCTTTTGTGTAAAAGCATTGAAGCTTCAGTGTTCTTTTGCTCTTTATTTCCCCGTACCACCCAGCCTAGAAAGTTGAGCACACAACATCTGATATATTAAGGCCTCGTTTGTTCACAGACTCTATGAAGGGTTTATACTTATGAGGCAGTTCCGCAACAAAGTCTTGCTCATCAAACGTGAGCATGGGGAAGCCATGGCCAACGTGGACTTTGGTGGAGACAATGGAGCATTTGGACAAGTCAACAGCAATCTCAAGGGATTGCTTTTTGAAACGGGCGATGACAAAAGCACGACGAGGTGGGAGAGTTGTGGTTTTTATTTTGGGGTTCGAATATTGCCATGATAGGACTAAGGCTTTGTCAGGTTCATCCAGGCCAATGTATTGGAAGGTTAGTGCAGGGGGTGAGGCTTGATATGTTTTTTGGACTATGCTTCTAACCAACTTGAACTCAGATGGGGTTAAAGGGTCTAGTGGATGTTGATAAGTGGATGCTGAATTGCAAAATAAGAAGAGAGTTGAAAGGCATAACAGTACTAGCTTCATTGTTCATCAACTTCAATCAAACTATAGCTAACTATGGATGTGCAGTGTTACAGGTTACAACCTTAGAGGGAATGAGGGAAATTATATACTATTTAGTCAACATCATATCTCTCTACTGCCTAGATTCTTTAATTGGAAAAAGAAAATCCTGTCACGTTTTTTTTTTATAAGCACAATTCTGTCATGTTTAAATAAGTTAAAGTAATGAAAAAGAATTGACAATATTATTTAATCAAGGAATGAAAGAAATTCCCTGCGCACCAACCAATAGCTATAGCTGTCGTGCCTATATAATTATATTTATACATAACTCCATTCGCCGCCATAATAATTAATATACATACACTTCTATTAATTTGAGGTTAGATAATGTTTTCTCAAAGGGTTCATTAAAAATCATTTTAATTTTTAAAATTAAAAAATATTTTGTTTAATTTCTTATTTATTTTTAATTCTTTTTATTAACACCGTTAAAAATTAATTTCAAAAAATATATTTATATATTCATAAATTACTCTTTCTTAATGATTCAGTCAAATACATCGAAACTTTTAAAGATAAACAAACTATATAAATATTAATTTAATATAAAACATACACAATCTTTTCTCTCTATATAGTATTTTTTAAAAAAGGTATTAGTATCCTTAACAGCTATTTAAAAATACACTTTATAGATAATCACAAAATGTAGAAGTTATAAATTGTCATATGCAGTTTTTGGTAAGTATAAATTTCCAAAAAACATATATTATTAATTTGATTGCTCTTAACAAAAGGTTTACTATATTGTAATTAATTTAATTTTAATTAAAAATAATGTATATAATATATAATCATCTATATCATGGAAGCATATTTTAGCTTTGTACTAAAACAAAACACATACTCTTTCGTTAAATTTTTTTCATAAAAATTACATAAGAGGAATTCAATTAATTTCTTTCGTGAGGGTTTTTGAAAATTAAAATAACAAATACATATGGGATGGAAAATGTAACAAAAATAATTAAAGAATTGTAAAAAAAAAAAAAATGGGATGGGAAGAGGGGAATCTATGAAACAAAGAACAAAGCCCATAAATTTGGTCCAGAAGGACTGTGAGTTAGGTTGTAGAGAGTGGTCACGCATATACGCCCCACAATCATAGCATTTTTCTTTATGCACCATGTAATTTACCTTTTGCATTCCCCATATATTGAAAAAAAATCAATTTTGTCCTTATCACTTTTCAAAGTTTAGTTTTTTCTCTTTCTTCAATTTTTACCATTTGTACTTTTGCTGGACAAGCTTCTGAGCTTTTATTTTAAATATTTTTCTACAATATGTTTTACTGGAGGCGTTTGCTGATTTTCTTGATCTAGAGAGATTTCACACATTGCATTATAGGTTTCTCCTTAAAGAGAAATACCTTAGTTATTTTACTCAGTAATTTTTTTATAGTTATGAATTTCATGATCTACAAAAGAAACATATTTTGCTATATTGCAGATCATGAAACCCGTAACACATTGATTTTTTTTCGTTGTAGTTCATTAAATTTAGAATAGTAGGCAACATAATTGTAAAAACAATAAACCACAACATGTTGGTCATAATAATAAGTTGCAGATCATTTGATCCACAGTTATGAAATTACACAATTACATTTTATATGATTCGTAAAGTATTATTACATAACACCAAATCATCTCATTCACAACTCAAATTTTATGGGTCTGCATTAAAGATTACAAAATCCTTAATATAGTTAAAAAGATATAATATAAACCAAATATGCAATATAATTAAAGAAATACATTATCGATCCTAAATTTGCAATGCACTTAAAACAATATACTATGCATTCTAAAATATGCAATACAATTAAGAATTACATTACAGATTACAGATTGTGAAACCCATAATACATGTTATTTTGATAATTCTCAAAATTTCAAATGATACAAAAAGAAAATTGAAGGATGCAAAAAGATGAAGGACCAAACATATATAGCAAACCCATTAGTATAGTGGGAATTTGATTTAACATTCATTGTTTTTTTGTTTAACACCTATCTTTTGTAAAAAGAAAGTTATACCTCTTATGAAATTAGTTATAAAACAAACATTTTCTTTGTTTTTTTTCACTTCTCTTCTCCACCACGCCTCTTATTCAACCTCTCTTCTTCATTTTTCGCGTAGGTAAGTTCTTCTATCTATATTATTTTATATAGTTTTATTTAGAATGTATTATTGGTAATATCTTTCGTAGACTTTCTTCCGTAGAAGATGAACACATATCTACAGACACTATCATCTGTAAAACTATGTTCCTCTTTTATGAAAGAAAGTCTCCATAGAAGCAAAAAAAATTGTCTTCTATATAAAGGTCTTTTCGTAGAAGAGAGAAACCTTTCTACGAATGAGTTCATCCGTAGAAGGGTTTTCTTCTTTTACTAAAAGACCTCTTCGTAGAAGGCAATTTTTTTTTTTTGTCTACAGAGACGCTCTTCCATAAAAGAGAAATGCAATTCTATAGAGATTGTATTCTATAGACCTATCTTTTTCTTTTATGGAAGGCAACAAAAATTAGCAGTCAGTTCATCACAATCTAATTCATTACCAACATACCTAATACAATAAAGGACATAAATAAAGTAGAGGAAGGGACGAATACCTATAAACAGTACAAAAAGTAGAGAGAGAGGAAGAGGGACAATATGAGGAAGAATGACAGAGATAAGGTTGAGGGGAAGAGAGAAATGAGAGGGCAAATATGAGTGAAAGGTGGGAAGTGAGTGAGTTAGAGAGAGTAGGTTAATTTATGGTAGATGTTTTGGAATTAAGGAGAGAAAAATGAGAATGGAGGAGCAGAGGAGTAGTAGAGGGAAAGAGAATTAGATTAAAGGATATTTTAAGGATTTTTAAAAATTATTTAAATGGATATGTGTTAAATAAAAAAGAAATTAAACGTTAAATGAAATCCCTAACACAGTGACTTTATTCCAAAAGATAATATTTACTTAGTTGTATCATGTATCCACGTATAAGTAAATAAATATAATTTAATTATGGAGTGTGTATTCAGCGGGCTTCAGTCAAAGTGAAAAAGAAAATGCTTTGAGGATAACTTTCGTTTTTTTACGTGGCTTTGAGGATAACTTAACGATGTAGCAAGAACGAAAAACCAATTATTCGTCTTAAACTAAATAATAGTAGACTTTTCAAACACAATTTGTTAGAATTTCTTATTGTTTTCACATTTAAGTGTAGAGAATTTAATTTAGATTTTGGGCGTTTTGTCTTATGTAACATGAAACAAAATTCATAATACAAAAATTACTCATTATGAGTTGTATTAAAATTAGTCTAGTAACAAGACAAGGTCTCTTATGACTAACTTCAACCCATTCTTGCTTTTCATCCTTAAGTCTACTCCTAAGCAAGGGGTTAAATCCCGGAAAAATAACACAGACAAAATCTAAAACTAAAATGAAAGAAATCTTAATAATGAAAGTCCCTTAGAAAACCTATTTTTTGCTTTATCTATATAATTTCAGTGCAATTGTACTCCTCTTTAGGTGCATTGGCCTTACAATATAGACTAAATATTATCATGCTAAAACAAGCATGTTCATGCTTCTTATTTTCCAAAAGCATAAAAATTTGCTCGTTTTGCTCATTTTTCACATCATTTAAATATAAAACCTTAACTTGCAATGTTGAACTGCAAAATTAAATAATTCTAACATTAAAACATAACAAAAAACATAAAATTCATCCTAATATGTCCTAAGAAAATAACTATTTTAGAATTTCTCAAGGTTCTTAGATATTGACATTAAAATTATTATTTTAATGTGGTTTGGAGTGCTTAAAAATTATAGAGAATTTAATATTAATAATAGCTTTAATGTTAATAATCTATTTAAAAACTTTTTAATAATGCTCTTAATAACATGTCACAAGAAGGGTAGGCGAAAGAGAATCCATTTGAGACTTCACTTTTAACCATGAGTCTAAAATAAGATAACTAAAAATTTAGATATACTTCAGTTATATAAGTTTTTATTAATGTTTTATGTTTGAATTGATTATTAATCCATTGAGCTACCCGTTCATGCGATTCACCAATTCAAACGTGGTTTAAGTTGTATTGATAAAATGATAAAAGCAATCAAATAATATTAACTAAATATAACATCATAATTACATAAAACTAAAAATTAAAATAAAATATTATTTTTTAAGTTTTTATTTTCTATTTTCCTCTATCAATAAGTTAAGTTGAAATAATGTGATCTTCTTTGTTATGCCATCTGTATCTTTCAGGGATTGTTCCAAACTTTATACATGTTGAGATGAGAAGAATTGGATCTGGGAATTATATGCTGTTGAGGGTCGTTCCAAATTAACTTCACACATGTTGAGAAGAGAAGTATGGGAGTTAAACCTCATCGAGGCTACTATCGAGAACATTTATTAATTGATTTCATTCCAAATTAATTTTCTATGAATGAAATTTCATATCACGTCGAGAACACAGGTTGGTATATAATTTTTTGTTTAGGGGGTCATCGACAGTGGTCTTCACAGACAAGAGATTTTGTCCGATTATTGGGAAAAGGCAAGGAGAATGGAACGGTCCTTGTTACAGAAATCTCAGGTAAGATGGACTCTGTATGGTGATAGCAATACAAAGTTCTTTCATAAATGCTTCAAAGGAAGATGCTATACAAACTCACTATTGGCGGTTAAATCAGAGTCCGGATGGGTGGAGGGAGTTCAAAGTATCCGGGACCATGTGTTTCGTCACTTCAAAACGTGCTTTAATGACGCAAATCCAACGAGACCACAGATGGATGGGGTGACTTTCAATCAGTTGACTGAACAGCAGAGAGTCACCTTAGAGGAACCCTTTTCGGCTGAAGAAATAAAGGAGGCGGTCTGGGCATGTGACGGAGGAAAGAGCCCGGGCCCTGATGGATTTGGTTTTCAGTTTTACAAATCATGCTGGGAAATAATAGGGGGTGATGTTATATGTGCAGTTCAAGAATTCCATCAATCAGGGGAATTACCAAGAGGAGTGACTTCAGCCTTTCTTACCCTAATTCCCAAGGTGGCAACACCGGAAAGGTTAGCTCAATTTAGACCAATCTCTTTAATCTCTAGCATTCAAAAGATTCTATCTAAACTGCTGTCACTGCAAATGAAGAAAGTAATGGGTCATTTAATCTCCAAGTGTCAGTCAGCATTCTTGACAGGTAGATCAATTCTGGATGGGGTATTGGTAGCAAATGAAGTAGTTGACTGGGCGAAGAGGAAAAGGAGACCTTGTTTCTTGTTTAAGGTGAATTTTCAGAAAGCATATGATTCGGTCAATTGGGATTTTCTGGATTATATGTTAGCTAGGATGGGGTTTGGGAACTTATGGCGAAAGTGGATAAATTGCATTGTCAGGAACAGCTACGTGTCAGTTCTAGTTAATGGAAGTCCGACGGCGGAGTTTCGGCTGGGAAGAGGTTTGAAGCAGGGGGACCCACTCTCTCCCTTTCTGTTTCTAGTGGTAGCCGAAGCCTTAGCGGGTTTGTTCAGGTCAGCTGTAGGAAAAGGGGTGTTTAAAGAGCTCAATATTGGTGCAGGGGCACAGTTTTCAGTACTGCAATATGCAGATGATGTTATTATGATGGGGGAAGCAGATTGGACATCGATATGGTACTTGAAAGTTATTCTGCGTGGATTTGAGCTGATATCCGGATTAAAAGTCAATTACAGCAAAAGCCAGTTTTTTGGTTTTAATGTAGAAAACTCGTTCAAAAGTGCGGTCAGCAACCTTTTGAACTGTGCAGTCTCTTCACCGCCCTTTAAATTCTTGGGGATTCCGGTGGGTGTGAATCCGAGAAAGGTAGAAATGTGGAATCCAATCGTAGAACAATTTCAAAGGAAGTTGGCAGAGTGGAGGGCCCAGCATATGTCATTCGCAGGAAGGTTAGTTATGTTAAACTCAGTATTGTCTAGCCTTCTATTGTATATGTTCTCATTCTACAAGGTTCCCAAGAAAGTCCTACAAGTCATTACTGGTCTACAACGATCTTTTCTGTGGGGAGGGAACGCCCAGGGCCACAAAATAGCCTGGGTAAGTTGGGAAAATGTGTGTAGGCCGAAGGAAGAAAGGGGCCTGGGGGTAAAGTGTCTACGGACCTTTAATCTGAGTTTGCTTGCGAAGTGGAGGTGGAGGATATTAACAGAGCAAAACGCAGTATGGGCGACGTTAATGGAGTGTAAATATGGGAAGACATACAAGTTCAACCAAGGACAGCTGAATTTATCTAAGGCCTCTCAGTGGTGGAGGGATTTATGGGCCATTGATGGACCGAAAGCGACCAAACCAAATTGGTTTCGAGACAATGTCATAAAAAAGGTAGGGGACGGAAAGGATACTCTCTTCTGGGAACAGCAGTGGATAGGAGGGACATCCCTTAGTTTGCAGTTCCCCAGGTTATATGGGTTAGCAGCAGATAAGGGTACTACTGTTTACGACAAAAGGGAGGCATCAGGGGGGTGGGGCTGGGTATGGAGGAGGCAGTTATTTGCGTGGGAAGAAGAGCAGTATCGTCTTCTGCAAAGTAGGCTGCAGCAAGTGTCGCTTGTGGACTTCACCTTCGATACCTGGGGTTGGAGGACTGGTACGGATGGAGTATTCTCAGTTGCTGACGCTTATTTGGTTTTACGCCCACAACAGCCGACGTCTAGACCAATCGAGATGGAACCCAGGGATTGGCGACGAATGTGGAAAGATAGACTACCATCCAAGGTAATTGCTTTCTCATGGAGACTACTATTAGATAGATTGTCAACCATGGCTAATCTATTGAAGAGAGGAGTTCCTATACCAGGGGAGGAGACGTTTTGTGTCTTCTGTCATAATGTTATTGAAGATACCAATCATCTGTTCCTACGTGTGTCAAGGCTCAATATATATGGAATAACGTTATCAGCTGGCTGGGTATTCAAGGACCTATTCCGGGGGACGTGTCTAATCTTTTTCTCTCATCGGCAGCTTGGGTGGTTGGCAAAAGAAAGAAGCAGTGCAGGCATGTGTTCTGGCTGGCTGGGGTTTGGAGTATCTGGATTACTAGAAACCAGATAATTTTTGATAAATTACCAGGGAACTCAGTCGATATAGTTATGTCTATAAAGGTATTATCGTGGCAATGGCTATCGTACTCCTTTGGTTTCAATAGCAGGTGTAGGTTTTCGGATTGGTATGCTAATCCCAAAGTATGTTTATTAAATATGACATAGGGGAATAGTTTATGATATGCTACAATACAATATGGACAGTAAACAATCTATGTTGTATCCTAAGAAACAATTTGTTTCTTCAATAAATAAATGGTTTAGCTTTTCAAAAAAAAAAATATAATTTTTTGTTTGGTAAATAGTGTTATTACAAGGAGATAGCGTCCCAACCATATGCAAGTTGGGCATAAAACAACGTGCATTTGCTTGTGATGCTCTGCGTAAATGTGAAGTGAGTACAATTTCTTGTGAATCTCAGTTTCAAAGTTTAACTATAAAGTGTGGATCTTTGTTTTCACATTATAGTTCCATGCAGTCCATTAATTTCGCTATAGGATACATTTGAAACCACTTGCCAAGTATATCCTGCGAGAAACACATAATATATTACTTTGATCTGGAGGTTAATTTGACTTCTTTGATTTACCACTAAATTTCAAAAAGGGAGTTCCGATTTTCAATTGTTTTCTACCTTAGTTTAACAAAAGCTTTTAGTCTCAATCAATTGCTTTATTATCTCCTGCAGTTTAATCACGACGACCAAACGAAGCTTATCTAAGCTAAGGTCCCAAAGTAATTAGTATTTGATGAAAAAGTTATGCATGCTTGGTATATTTTTCTTCCCCGCTTTTTGGTAACAGGATAAGACCGCCAGCCTCGTACCTATCAGCTAACAAAAGGAAATCCATTTCGATCCAGAGGTTCATGCACAATGTCACAGTACTATATATTTATCTAGTAATGTACTGTAAGAAAAAGAAGAATAAGAAAATTATCAGCCAAATTGCACCGGACACGTATTGTCCTTTCTAATTTTTTGTTACGTGATGTATATATTCCACTAGAAATAGTTTGTGCAGAACATAGTAGTACAAAATTACTGCTCATCTATCTCCCAGTTGTGTTCTTTTTCTTAATCTATTTTACCTGTCTTCCTAAGCACATATTCCAACTTATTAGTTTGTAAAAAGCTGGTTAATACGAAGGACATTGGGGCCATTTACATTTTTTAAGTTTTGGAAGCATAATAACATGTACACACGAGGACACTTGGTCCATCATAGCTCCCCCATAACCTCCAACCAAGGATGATTTCTTTGAATGCATGGTTGGCCAGCATGAGGAGCAGTATCTTCTCTTACGCCCCCTCCTTGTTCTCATTAATGTCTATGTGTGGAAAACATCATGCTGATGCCAAACTTACATCAACAGAAAAACAGCCAATAAACCTCATGGACCCACAAAGTGGATCATACGAAGGAGAAATACTTGAGTATTCATTTATGGAGTAAGATAAGTCTCTTATTTTACATATCCACCATCTTAATTATAGTCTGTTATTATCTCTAGCATTATATTTTTAATGTCACAGTTAGTGTGAAAAATATGTTTAACGGTTCAAAACAAATATCCTAGTGCAGGAAAACTAAGAATCCCTGTTGCAAAATGCGATTGTCTGATTCCACATAAAAGGGTGGTACAATGTCTTCTTTTTTTTTGTGAGTTGTGGTTCATTTTTGTTTGTAATAGTGGGGTTGCAATTAAATTTATTAGTTTGGGGGATTGCTTTGATGGTGACAGTGATGATGGGTACTTATGGTAAGGCATGCGCAGTTCTCTTCCATGCCTTTTTGAAACAACAAAGAGAATAATATGATTGTCTCCACTGCACGCTCTCTTCTCTTTCTCTCTTCCTCTCAGAAACCCAAGATTTTTTGCACACATTTCAGAAGGAAAAAGAATAGTACCAGAATTTTCGGTAATTGTCACTCCCACAATCATCACCTTTTACCCTTTTCTAATATAGTATATTACAATACGCAACAATCTCCTTATATGACAACTTTGTAACAATAACATCATTAAATATAATCATGCATGCCACGTCTATGTACTCTGGACAAATTCCTTAGCTGCCATAAAGTGTTTTTGCCGTGTACCATTATTCGAAGTGTGTCACGTTAATTATGTAAGTCATTAATGTTTTTTACTGTAATACTTCTTTTAGTGTTAGAATTGAGGGTAGTATATTTTGAATGACAAAGAAGAAAGAATTTCTGTTATTACTGTTATTAGCATGCACATGCTAGTTGCTACTGTATACAAGTATAAAGAAAGATATTGGCCTGACTATGATATCAAATCAACCTCTGAAATCCCCCGAAGTTTATTTGTATTCTACTTTACGAAACCCCATGAGGATATTGCGCTTTTCATGCATTGAGCACATCCACTTTGTTAGATTTCTTGGTTTGTACATTCCCAACCCGAATCATTGTCCCTTTTGATTTCCTACCACCTTCACCTCCTTATATTCTGCTTTCATGCTCCTATCCTATCCACAGCATCACTTCTCTAGCTATCTTTTCTCTTTAGCTCTCTTTCCAATACTTCGTTCAACAGCTCTAAGGTTTCTGAGTTGCAACCTAACATGGGTGAGATAGCTTTACCAAATGGCGTCAGTAATGGCGGTATTAATGGAGTCAATGGACAAAGTCATTCTCTGAATGGTTACAGGAAGAGTTGTTGGTATGAAGAAGAGATTGAAGAGGACTTAAGATGGTGCTTTGCTCTCAATAGGTATATATATCTCTAGTTCTTTTTTGTCCTTGGGCAACACAAAGTAACACCTCTGATATAATAGCTTCTTATAGTACATTAATGCTACATTAAATACTATTTTGCTTAACTGTTCAATGTGAAAGTATTGGCTCATTGGATCGTCTAATTTGAAGTTCTGCATGCACAGGGATGGATATAATAAATATATTTAGATATTATATTATATGTTATGTATATCATTTGAAATAACATTTATTTTATCAAAAATCAGATGTCTAAATAATTATAAAGTAAGAAAAAAAATATTTAGCGTCCTTTGATAGGTTTCTGGATCCTTCCCCTGTACTTCCTGTGAACTAATTAAACCCAAAATTGTCTCACGGTGTTTATACTTTCATTTTGACCTCTATTTTCTTGTAGGAAGACGGTTATTCTTCCCTTGACTGCTTTTTGGCCTTTTCATGTTCATTTTACTCATAGTTATTATTTCTTTTGTTAATGATGGTTTAAGAAGATTCGTGAAAGGAATAAAGTCACAGAACAAGAAGGTAAAAGAAGGAAGAGCTTTTTAATTCGGGTTTAAATTGAGTGAGACAAAAATACAGTACAAGTTGTCTGCTACTATGCCTAGAGTTTTCTTGGCTGTGTATATCACGGACATTTTGATGATTCCAGCTTCTCATGCTAGGAAAAAGTAAAGAGATCCTAAAAGTCATAAAATCTTTTTGCTCGTGGCCATGAAAAAGGCAGACAACACGCAAATGAAAATAAGTTAGCTTTTTCGCAGTCCAGCACTATTATCTGTTTGATCTAGATACTATTGTAGCAAATATTTTACACATCAATTTTTATTTTTTTTATAATGCAGCTACAATTTTTGTATATCACTTTGTTTGTTATATAGTAAATAAAGTTTTAAATGAAGCTTTACGTGTCATTCATGTGTTGCCCACATGTTTCTATCTTGGGTGCGGTTGCAGTATATTGCACACAGGAGCTAGCCAGTACCAAGACATTGCACTGTTGGACACAAAGCCCTTTGGAAAGGTTCACTTGCTCATACAACACAGTTATATTTTACCAATCACGAACCTGAATTAAACTAGCATCTTATTATGTGCTCGACTTTCTTGTGGCCCTTCGCAGGCTTTGGTAATTGATGGAAAGCTTCAGAGTGCAGAGACTGATGAATTTATATACCATGAATGTCTTGTTCATCCAGCTGTGCTTCACCATCCTAAGTACCTCCTTTGTTCACCAACAATTTAAGATATTTTGAGATGCAGGCAGAATTATTAAATTTTTTTCCATTATCTTTTCTATGCCATGATGTAGCCCAAGGAATGTTTTTATTATGGGAGGAGGAGAAGGCTCTACTGCAAGAGAACTGCTCAGGCATAAGACCATAGACAAAGTTGTAATGTGTGACATAGATGAGGTAAAATTTCCTTTGTCTTTGGTATATTTATATACCGTGGAGCCACTAGTTAATATCCATGTGCTTGGTGGAGCAGGAGGTGGTGAACTTCTGCAAATCGTACTTAGTTGTGAACAAGGAAGCTTTCCGTGATCAAAGACTTGAGGTGGTGATCAACGATGCCAGGTTTGATAATCAAATCAAATATTGCCGTGCTTGTTGTGTTGTTTTTTATTATATTTGCGCGTAAGTTACAACTATTATCTGTCATGTTACAGGGCTGAGCTAGAAGGCAGAGATGAGAGCTATGATGTGATAATTGGCGACTTGGCTGACCCAATTGACGGAGGTCCTTGTTATAAACTTTATACCAAGTCCTTCTATGAGTTCATTGTCAAGCCTAAACTAAAGCAAGGTGGTATATTTGTCACACAGGTATATACGAGTCAATATTTATCACCTATTTATTTATAAAAAATGTAACATAATTAAATAACCTGTGTGCAATATTGAATTATTATATATGCTGTTCAGGCAGGACCAGCTGGAATATTTAGTCACACGGAAGTTTTCTCATGCATCTACAATACCTTGAGACAAGTTTTCAAGTGTAAGTATTTTATTTTATTTTTTTAGAGGGAAAAGAAATTATATGTTTCAAAATAATGCACTTTTGAAATCAATTACATAAAATTAACCTTCTTTCCTTTTGTTTGCAGATGTTGTGCCTTACTCAGCTCACATCCCATCGTATGCTGATATTTGGGGATGGGTCATGGTAAATACAACTGATAATTTCTAGTTGGTGCTTAATACTATGTGTTCAGATATGGACTAAGAAAAATGCCACCAAATAAATAAAAAAAGTAAAAGGTTGTTCAACTATTGGAAAGATCTTTATAAAAAACGTATCTTAAGACAAATTTTGCATATGTAACAGGCTTCAGATTCTCCATTAGACCTGAGTGCAGAAGAGCTAGATCTCAGAATGAGACATAGGATTAAGGGGGAAAATAGATATCTTGATGGGAAAACATTCACATCAGCCTCAACTTTGAGCAAAACTGTTCGCAAGTCGTAAGTGAAAACGTTTACTTTTATTCTATTCTCTTGCAAGTCGCAGTTGCATTTGTTTCCCTTTGATATCTTATTCTTGACACACATTTCTCACTGTTAACAGGCTGGACAATGAAACTCATGTATACACAGAGGAAAGTGCTAGGTTCATATATGGGCATGGCAAGCAAGCATAACCAAGCTTGAGAAGTATAATCAAATAGTAACGCAAAAAAAGACACAACGCAAGTGAAAAAGCTTTCAAGACTTTATTTCATCTTTACGCATTTCCCTTGGTTTTTTTCTTTTGGTGTGTAATTCACCTGAAAAGGCTTACATGATATATGAATGGGCTACAAGCGGGTCCTATTTTCTGCTTCTTTATGAACTACCAATATTCTGAATATGAATCACTTAGTCGATTACTTAAAAAAATCACGGTTGAGTTACTACTACTTTAATTTTCACCTTTCTCCTCATGTGAAGTGTTCTAATTGGGTTGTCTAATATGGTGTTATAATGGCAATCAAATCTTCTCACATAATTTCTTTACAACTTTCTTTTTTTACTTTTGGTGTTAATATTATATAAACTACTTTATGCATTCAACATACTTTTATTCTATTAAATTTATCTAAGAATATGATTCAAAAACAAAGAAAAAAATCATCGAAGAATAACAAATTTGCGTACTAACCAATGGTTTTATATATTAGATAAAGTATATTCACATTCTTTTAAATTTAACAAAAAATTTGCTACGATTTTTTTTATAGAAAAAATATATTAATAAAAAGAAGGTGGAGAGAGACCACCTAGGTATACAGAATATACGATGAAACAGGACATATAAAAAAGTATACAATGAAACAGGTTCGATGGGAATAAAGACATCTACCCTCTTAACTAACCCGACAACCAAAAAATTCATAAAAAACCCAGAGGATTAGTGCACCAAGATGAGAAAAATATTCCCTCGAAAAAACAAAGGTATACCATATTACTGGGTTTTTTCTTTTCATTTTTAAGTTACAGACTAAATAATAGAAGTTAAGGATTTCCGAATAAAAAAACTACAAATTGAATAAGAATGAATACAAGATGAATAATAACAGTTACAAATTGAATATTCAGCCTTTTTTATTAGTTATTACACAGCTGATTACTTTTTTTATGCTGGTAACTTTTATTATTTAACCGGTAATAAAATAGAAAAAGAAAACATAAGGTAGTGTTTATTTTAGATATTTTTTGTTTTGATTCTCAAAGAAAACAGACTTAAAAATATATTTAATTACAATTTTAAAAATATTTTCACAAAAAATATTTTTAAAAATCAACAGTATGTGAAAAATTAGTAATAATACTGTAATTATATAAAATAAAATATAAATTATTTTGAATTGTAGATATAAATAATTTATAATATTTTTTATAAAATTGATTAAATTTAATAATATTATTTTTTGAAAATAGAAAGATATCAAGAAAAACAAACATATTTTCTGAAAACTTAAAAATAAAAATAGTTTTTAAAAAATAAAAATAAAATAAAAAACTGTTTTCAAAACCAAACGTAACGTAATGCTTTCTTTGTAAAAGGAAATATATGCTCAAGTGGATTCCAAAATTATGATTTAATTAAAGATCGTACATACAATTTCAGCCTTAAAACCTGGTTAAGTGTACTGTTTCCCAAGTATCAAGCAGCCTCAAAAATAGCAAAAATATTAATAAGTAAAGTGATTATGATTGAATATCTATTTTAAAAATATATTAACTAAACTCAAATATTCATTTTATAACATTTTCTTGTGAGTTTTTTCTTTCATCCACAAAGTTTGTATTCTATTTTGCATGTGTACCAAACGGTGATATATTAAAAATGAACAGCATAATATTTTTGGCTGCGGGTTGTAACACGTCTGCACTCGTAGGGTAGGAAACTGGGACGGCTTTGGGGTAGCGGGCGAGGACAGATGGTGGCCGTGGAGTGACGGAGGTGGCTGAAAGGGGCGCGGATGGAAGGAATCACAAGAAGATATTTGACATTTTTTAGAGATATCAATAAAAATTTGGAGAACTCCAAAAGCAATTCAAAAATTGGCAATGGAAATCTTTGGGGAATGTGCATACTTGCGTAGAGACATGGCATTTAAGGCTCTGTTCACCTATCACTCGAATCAGCAAGGCTGTGTCCGACCTCACTAAGAACAAAAACTTAATAGATTTATTTTTTAATATTTTCAATCAATAAATAATATTTAAATATTAAATTATATTATCAATTTTCTATTTACATATTGCTCCGGCAACAAGGAACGCAATGGAATAAGGTAGGTTCATATTAGGCTCTGATACCATTCGGTCGGAGTCTTGAATATCCTAATCATTACTATAAAACTACTTATTAGCTATACTTTTAAGTATCCATAACTTTTTTTTCAGCCCTACAGATAGTAATAATAATAATCTGGATAACAAAGACTGAGAACTATGGATATTTTCCAGAGCTTTCTGATGTACAAGATCCTCACAAGGAGGCAAGTACAAAGCATACTCACATCTGGTAATACCCTTATTCCTTTATCTTCTCTTTTACTCAGAGACTATCATGATATAGATCAGAGTTTTCGGGAGAGAAAGGGAAGAGGTTTAGAAACTCATGTTTAGATGAACAAACTGAGGTCTTATTTTGGTGTGTCCAACCATACAAGCAAACTCTCTTTATATAGACAGGGAGAAGATAAGATTACAAGCTTGAGTAGATAAGATTACAAATCTTTTCTGATATCAGATAAGGATATCTAATATCCTATTGGTACACATCACACACTACTCAGATTACACTAGATATGGTCTGTACACATGGCCTTATTATCAAACGGCTAAAATTACATCCATACTAAATTTGTCCCATTAAGGGACATTAAACTGTAAAGTCTGAATGGAGGGGTCCTTTATTGATCTTTCAAGATAGGCTCGTGACTTGGAGAGAGATTGAGATCAAAACAATTTGAGTCATCATCCATCACAGTTGTTCACATCCAAGGTCCTTCACAGTCACCTGCTAAGTCTTTGACTGTCTGAAACTGATCTTCTAGGACATAGAACTTGGTGGTGCTTTTGAAGGATTTTATCCCGGGATGACTACAAGTAGATGGAACAACCCTGTTTGGAAAAGAGTTATCCTGACAATCTTTCATGGTATTGATTTCTATCATATGACAAGTCAATTAGTGCTGGTAACTCTGGTCTAATGGATATTCTTCAAAATTTCCCCAGAAATAAGCTTTGTTTTGTGACCACAGTTGTCCTGCCTGATTCTGAATATAAGGTTGATGGACAATAATGACAGAAGTTAGGCATGGAGTCTTTCCTCGATGGTCTTGGAATCTGAGAATCTTTTCTAGCTCCATCCTCCACCAGGTTAAAGGGGAAAACCACTCTAACAGCGTCCAAAATAAGAAGTTATGCTTATCAGGATTATTTAAGATGTCATAAGCTTCCTTGGTCCGGATTGCAATGGGTATGGCATATTGAACTGTTTTTCTCCAGATGGCCCATATGGTGGGTTCACACAGATCTCATCCACGTCACAGAATAACTCAAATATTCCTCCATAAACATTGTTGGGATCAAAGGAAGAAAGAGTGGTGTGTTTATACTTCAAGGTTTCATGAAGGAAGTAAAAATAGTGGGATTCTGCATAGTGCAAGATATCGGTGACAGTTCTAGGAGTTAAACCTGGTGGATATTGTTTTCGGATTTGGGCCTGGTTAGGCAAAGGTTTGACCATGAATATAAGAGGAAAGCTATGAGTGGTCGTAATCATCTGAATTGATTTCCCTGGTCTGGAAAGGAAATCTGGTATCACATTCTGATTGCCCTTAATATGTTTTACTGAAAAATCACATCTGGAGAACCAATCCTTTAAACGAAGTATTTGAGGATCAGGAGGCATCTTATTCATGAATTCTAGGATTTTTGGGAAGGATGAATTATCCATTTGAACTTCAAATTGGTATCCCCTTAAATGGAAGTCGAATTTTTTTATTCCACTTTTTACTGTCAGAGCTTCTTTGAAGGTGGTATGGTAATGCCTGCAGTAAAATTTTTGTTATCAACTTCCTCAATTAAGATTGTTCCTCAATAATGATCACTAGCATCTGTCTGGATAATCCTTTTTCCTTCTTCTTCCTTTCACTTCAACCTTTGGTTCACATAATCTCTTGTTCATTTTCCTGAGTTACTTCTTATTGTGTCATTTCTCCTACAAAATAGGATTTTTCTCGGGCCAAAGAATATTGAAGAAATTTTTTTGAAGAGGTCATGAGAACATGTATGTTCTACTTAAGAAGACAATGGAAAAGAGGGAAAATGATTCATGAGATTTAGTAAAGTGATTTTGTAGAAAAAGGAAGAGTTTTGAGAAAAGGAGTGAGAGGATCAAACTCTTTTAAAAGAATTTGATGACCTATTTCCTAAAGAGGTTCCTAAGGGTCTACCTCCTCTAAAGGGAATAAAGCATCAAATAGATCTTATTCCTGGTGCTAGCCTACTCAATAGACCAGCATATAGGACTAACCCTCTTGAGACTAAAGAAATTAAGTCTAAAGTTCAAGATCTATTAGAGAAAGGTTGGGTTCAGAAGAACCTCAGCCCTTGTATTGTGTCAGTCTTGTTGGTGCCCAAGAAGGATGGCAGAAGGAAGATGTGTGTTGATTGTAGAGCAATAAAAAATATTACCATTAAGTACATGCACCAATCCCTAGGCTTGATGACATGTTGGATGAGTTACATGGGGCTAAGATCTTTTCAAAAATTGATCTTAGAAGTGATTACCATCAAATAAGAATTAAAGAGAGGGATGAATGGAAAACCACTTTTAAGACCAAGTTTGACCTTTATGAATGGTTAGTGATGCCCTTTGAGCTCATCAATTTCCCTAGTATCTTTATGCGCTTAATGAATCATGTCTTTAGGGATTGTCTTGGTAAGTTTTGTGTTGTCTACTTTGACGACATCCTTGTATATAGTAGTGCCTAGATGATCACTTAGGACATCTAAGGTAAGTTTTTTTCCATTCTTAGGTCAGACCACCTCTTTGCAAACATGGAAAAATGCATCTTTTGTATGGAGAGCGTGGACTTTTTAGGTTATGGGGTCAATGCACAAGGGGTTCATATGAACCCCAAGAAAATCAAACTCATCCAAGAATGGCCCACCCTTACAAGTGTGACTGAAATAAAGAGCTTTCATGGTTTGTCAAGTTTCTATAGGCGCTTTGTGCCTAATTTTTTCACACTTGCTTCACTACTCAATGAGTTGGTGAAGAAGGATGTCTCATTTCTTTGGGGTGAGAAGCATGAAAAAGCCTTTCAGCTTATCAAAGATAAACTCACTTATGCACCAGCTCTAGCTCTTCCTAACTTTTCTAAAACTTTTAAGCTAGAATGAAATGCATCAGGGAGTAGGTGTGGGAGCTTTTTCATTGCAAGGTAGGCATCCCATTGCATATTTTAGTGAAAAGCTTCATGATGTTGCCCTCAACTATCCTACCTATGATAAAGATTTTTACTCTTTGATAAGAGTCCTCCAAACTTGGAAATATTATCTTGTTTCCAAAGAGTTTGTCATTCACAATGACCATGAGTCACTTAAATATATGAGAGGGCAAGGCAAGCTAAAAAGAGGCATGCAAATTGGGTGAAATTTCTTGAAATATTCCCATATGTTATTAAATACAAAAAGGGGAAATCCAATGTGGTAGTTGATGCCTTATCTAGAAGGCACACTTTTTTTACCACTCTGAGCACTCAAATTTTAGGATTTGATTATATTAGGGATATGTATCCCTCTGATAAAGACTATGGTCCCATTTTTTATGGCTCATCTTCTAAAGCCCATGATGGGTATTATCTGAGTAAGGGGTATTTGTTCAAAGATGCCAAACTTTGCATACCACATGAAAATTGGTAACAAAAGAGAGTCATAAAGGTGGGCTCATAGAGCATTTTGGAATTAATAAATCCATTTTGCTTTTGGAAGAAAAATTCTTTTGGTCCCATATGAAAAGAGATGTCCAAAGACATTGCTTAAGATGCATAGCTTGTTTACAAGTTAAGTCTAAGGTGACGTCTCATGGGATCTACACACCTTTGTCTGCTGCTTCTACACTTTGGATGGATATCAGTATGGACTTTGTCCTTGGTCATCTTAGAACCCAACAAGGTGTAGACTCTATCTTTGTGGTTGTGGATCATTTTACTCCATGTCACAAGGTAGATGATGTGAGCCACATCACAAGCCTTTTCTTCAAAGGGGTGGTCAGATTACATAGGATAACCTCTGCTATTGTGTTTGATAAAGATGCAAAGTTCTTTAGCCACTTTTGGAAAAATTTATGGGCTAGGCTAGGAAATAGGCTACTCTTTTTCTACCACCTGTCATCCTTAAACTGATGGGAAAACTGAGGTGGTGAATAGATCTTTATCCACAATATTAAGGGAACTTCTTAAGGGCAACCATAAGTCTTGGGATAAATACTTTCCCACATTGAGTTTGCATATAATAGGGTGGTTTATAGAATCACCAAGCCTTCCCCTTTTAAGGTTGTGTGTGGGTTTAATCCTCTTACTCCTTTAGACCTCTTACATCTCTTTACTTCTCATTTCTTTCATAAGGATGGAGAGGTAAGAGCTAAATTTATAAAGAAACTGTGTGAGAGGGTTAAATCTAACATGGAACATGAGTCAAAAGGGTATGCTTCTTCTACCAATAGTGGAAGGCAAGAACTAATCTTCAATGAAGGGGATTAGGTATGACTTCATCTAAAAAATGATCATTTTCCTTTTAAGAGGAAGTCAAAACTAAACCCTAGAGAAGATAGTCTCTTTCAAGTCCTAGAGAGGATAAACAATAAAGTATATAGGTTACACCTCCTAAAGGACTATGGAGTCAACACCATTTTTAATGTTAGTGATTTATCTCTTTTGTAGGTGTTGAAGAAGAAGAAAACCTTGCTATTTAAGATCAAATCATTCCTAAGAGGGAGGAAATGATGCAATCATACCTACCAAGAGTCTCATCACAAAGGTCATCGCTAGGATGATTGAGAAGGACATGGCTAAGAAGGAGGGTGGAAGACCTCAACTCCTCATGGAAGTCAAGATTAATAGGCCACAGTTCTTCCTAATTGCTTTATATTTTGCGCCTTTTTTAAAATACATGGAGGTGAATTTAGTTTGTCTTTTGGCTTGTATTTTAGCCCATTTTTACATTTTATTAGTTAGGTGGTGCAACTAGTCTCTTATGAGAAGTGTGTTTATTAGTTGGACCTTTTCTAGGAAGCATTTGGATGTGTGGTTTAATAACCACACCCCTCTAGTTTGTCCCACACTCTTCTAAGTCACACATGAAACATGAAAGACCAGTGGGATCCCTTGGTTCCCTCTAAGATGGCGCCAACTTCTCTCTCTTTCCTACTTGACATTTTCAAATTTAAATTTGAATTTGATAAGAATATACATGACACTCTCAAATTCAAATTTGAATTTCAAGGGAACATGATCCACTTTAGTAGGGCCTTGTTTGGATCTTTCTAGAATTAACTAAGTGCTAATTGGCTCTAGCTTAATTAACACTTAATTAATTCTCCCTAATCCATACTAATGTTGGACGTCCACCTTGCTTTCTCTTAAGCCCATTATTTTCTTATAAATAAGCACCCCCACTAATTGTAGCTCTTTTACACTTGATTGACTACACATAAACACTTTGAGAGATTATTCTTGAGTGTCTTATTCTCTCTTCCTTTTTGAGAGTTCAACTATGCCTTTTATCAAGGATTTTTTCCCTTATGGCAAGCTTGTATTCTAGGTTTATCTCCATCAGTGAGTGGCACCTCAACCTCATCTCCATTTATGCCATCATATCTTTTTCAAGGAACCTTACAAGAAGAGATGATGGGATTAGCATATCAATGATGCATTAGATGATTCCTCCTTTTCTCGTTACTTTGAATTTTTCCTACAAAACCAAAGTACACAATACAAAAACTAAAGTTAAAACAAACATAAAATGTTGGGTTGTCTCCCAATAAGCGCTTGTTTTATGTCACGAGCTTGATGTACCATAAACTTCACAGTTCCTTTAAATGATTTGACCAGATGAGATCTTGCCTCCTAGGAGACAATTTTATTCTCTATATTTTGAGAGAACTAAGCGAAGAATTTTCTTTATTGATGAATGCTTTCTTAGTTGTGTCTTGGTTCTCCTTGGCACATGTGATGTTTTCTCTTAGGAATTCTTCTTTGTGGAGTTTTCCCATTCAACAACAAGGATTAGATAACAATGCAGTAAAGTTACCTTACCTTCACGTAGCTCCACTTTGTTCTCTTCAATTTCTTTCTCCAAAATTTCTTCACTGTGTCCAATGTCTCCTAATGGATGAATTTCTTGAAACTCTTGGGACATGAACATTGGATTTTCAATGTTTTGAAATTTTGGTGAGCCAGTATCGTCAACCGATATGTTGCATTCTTTGTCCGTTCAATCTCTTCAACTAGTCCAATCTCATATTCTTTTTCTTTTTCTTCTTTTATTTTATTATTTTTCTTTTTATTCCTTCACCTTATTTTTCTCATACAAGCTTTTACTCAAGTTATTTTCTTTTTCTCTACTCTTTTCTTTTTTCACTTTTTCTTTTTCTCTCAAACTCTCATTTATTTTCATTTTCCTCAAAAGGTGGTTGATACAAAATTTTTGTACCTTGAGTGATGTTGCCCTGTTCTTCAAGGCTTAATTGGCATATAGCCAAAGATGTTTGGTTTTGACCCTTGCATTGCTCAACCAATTGGCTAAATTGTGCAATAATCCTTTCTAGAGAAGCTTGTTGAGATTTTTGCCAAGACAATTGTTATTCAATGTATTTTTCAAGAGTTTTCCCCAATCTGGGTAGTCAGTTTTGTATAGTATTTGATCACCTATCTCCCTATAATCTTAAGTAGTTTTGTCTAGATTAAAAATCTTGTCTTGACTCCATGAATGTGGAGGTGATTCAAGTTGTAGTCTATGTGAAGCATTTTTTTCATGTTGAATCAACAAAGTGTATTGCATGAATTCTTATAGATTTTCTTCCTGGATCGATGTGCTATTTTGGTACCATGGTGGTGATTGATTTTGGTAACAAGGAGTTTGATACCAAGATGCTTGAGTTTGCTGCCTGTTCCATAGTTAAGGAGTGTGGTCTTGATACAATGGCTAGGAAGGTTGTGGTGAGGTGACAAAAAAATTTCTCTATTGCATCTCTAAGAGTTCAAACCTCGTTTGGCTTCTTCACCTCTCCCAATGATGGTACAATTTTTTATTTTCCTCATCCATGTTGAAGTGATTTCAATTGTTGGATTGGCTTGAAACAATTGTTTGTTTTTCTTGCTTTGGCATGTTCCTTGCTTTTTAGTTCATCTATCAATTGTTAGAAACATAGAGAACTAAAACAGCAATAAGTAGCAATTGTTTCTGTCAGAAAGGTTAGTGTTAACTGTACAAAAAAATAACTTCAAAATTTAATATACAATATATACGAAAGTTTAAACAAAAGAAAAATTGAATTTCTAAATATCTTGACATAAGTCCCTAGAACGGTGTCAAAAACTTGTTTAAAGTTTTAATAACTACTCTACTTCTTACAAGTGCACCAATTGTATTGTAGTATAAAACTTATTAGATTAGGTCGTCTCTTCAGGGACTTGGAAGATCATTTAGAATTTTAATTATTCCTTTCATGAAAACCTTTTGTAAGATTTGAAATAAATAAAAATGAAAATAAATTATATTTTTTGTGATTTTTTATAAATAATGACAATAATGCAAGATAATCAAGGGTTTGATTTATTCACAATACCTCTTACTAATTCTTACTTAAGTTTAATATTTATTCCTGAATTGTTAGAGCTTTCTCTATCCTAATTTCTTAGCAATATAAAACTAAATTATTGGATTTTCCCCTAATTCCTTAGCAAGAATGATTCCAATAATTTGATAAGTACAGAAAAATTATTAAGCCAAATATACAGATCCTACCTTATTCCTAAATGTAGTCACTATTTAATAGTTCTATAATTTCATATCTATCTTCCGATAATAGAAATTAAATAAATCACGTTATAAGTTGATCAGACAAATAACGAGCATTAAACATAAGGAAGATTCAAAATAGATAAATGAAACTTAAATAAAAGTAAACTTAAATTACAAAGTATTGATCAGTGTCTCAGCCCCTAATAATCTTGACTAGTTAGATCCCACCATGGATTATTTACAAGGGTAAAAGAGAAGGGGAAAAAGAGGAGAGAAAAGAGAGTTTTCTAGCTTTTGGGGGATGTTTTCTTCCTTTCCCTTGCCCTCTTATTTATAGGCTTCAGTCAGGAAAAATTCACTCAGCGAAATGAAATTTGCTGAGTGAAATACCTTCTGCCATAATTTTGCTAAGGAAATTTTGGTTTGCTCAACAAATGTTTTATTCTTGTCGTTATTCTAAGAGACTTCACTTAGCGAAAGTTTGTTCAGTAAGCGACCTTTGAAGTCTGATTCTCCCTTTGGCTTGGATTGATGACTCCTAGTTGTCCTTAAATTCTGTTGGTCAAGTTTGCTCCTTCTACTTTGTAAATCAGATGAAATAAGGCTAGATTTCTGTCGTTAGCATTACATCATTCACTTGAGCTCCTTATTCCATGCTTATCTTAAGGTGAGTTTCAATCAACAATTCAAGGGTTAAATGCACAATTTTAACACTTTGTTCAACACAAAAAATATTTTTGGATTTTAGTAAAAAAAACTAAGTTACGCGAAACATTTTTCCTTAAATTCTTGGTCAAAAAAGTTTCTTAAAGATATAGATTTTTGCATAAAAATGGACATTTATCAGGCGTACGTCTCTAACCTTGAATCATTAAAAAGAACTTATCATGAATTACTTTCAAATCCACATGTTTGTCCAAAGCATACAAAAGTTTAAGGGGAAATTTTAAGAAAATGTCTAAAAAGAATTCAGAACTCCAACAAATTGATGAGGAAAAGAAATAAAATTATTTCAAATATTGAATCCACTTCAAAAAGCATCAATAAGTTGATTGAAGAAAATAATTTTCTTTAGACGACTAACATCAAACTTCAAAAGGAACTTGAAGGTGTCATAAGCATAACAAAGTTCTAGTTGAAGAAAATGATGGTTTAATAAAAGAACTTATTATTAAGGACAATAACTCTAAAAAAGTTGTAAAATTAAAGACGTAGGTTGGTCGTGTAAAGACAATCTTCACCAAGTTTTTCCAAGGTACTGAGAACCTTGAAAAATTACTATGGTTCAATAAGAGCCCAAGTGATAGAACATGTCTTGGTTACACTAGGACAAAAAAGATACACGATAAGACCATTAAATCTTATAACATTTGTGGTAAATATGGTTATGAGACTTACCATTGTAGGCATTTTACTAAAATGACTAGGCCGACAACTAGAAGAACTAACAAAAGAGGATTCAGGAAAATTTGGGTACCAAAGTCTAAATAATTCCTGGTGTAGACCTTGTTAATCGCAAAAATGAAACACCTGTCATAGACTTATGGTACTTGGATAGTGGGTGCTCACAACACATGACAGAAGAAAAGTGTATATTCCAATCCCTAACTCCAAAGCGTGGTGGAACAATAACTTTTAAAGGCTGTCAGAAGAGCATATCACAAGAGTGTGTAAGATAGGTATACATCCTTATCCCTTTAAAGAAAGTGTATACTTGTTTAAGGTTTAAAATAAAATATTCTAAGCATAAGTCAATTATGTGATAATGAATGTCATGTGTCCTTTAATAAGAATGATTGCATCATCTACTGTAAGGATGGTTCTTCACTCTGATCTGTGAAGAGACAAGGAAATTTGCATAAGATTAGACTTGATGAACTATCCGATCAAAGTGTGTCATATATGCTTTCTATCAAAGAAAATCACTAAGTATGGCATAAAAAGTTTGGTCATGCTAACATGAGGTTAATCTCAAAGCTATAAAATATAACCTCGTATGATGATGCCAAGGATGTCTTACAAAAATGATTTACTTTTTTATGCTTGTTAGAAAGGAAAAAAAATTAAAACCTCTTTTTCAAGCAAAAACATTGCTTCCACTTATAGATTGATAAATCGATTTTTGAACCATATTTTTGTAATGTTTAATGTCTGTGAGTAAGGAAATAATGCATATTTGTTGAAAAAAATAACTTGTTTAGTGTTTATTTTCACTTTAGAGATAGGAAGAAAAATGGACAAAAATAGGCTTTTCTGTGAAGAAGTTGAAAACTCAAATAACTACAGTCGCGCTCTAGGGCAACACAATTCTGCTGAGTCAACAAAGCCTAAAAAGTCAGTCAGAGCCATCACACTCGTTCTCAAATTTAGCACACTTGTACTTTGATCTTCATGTATACGCGCTCTACTGAGCACGTTTCTGCTAATACTAAGCACAATTGTGCTTAGTTAGCCACAACCTCTCCCCACTCTCAAGCATGAATGTGTTAACTTTAAGCATGGTCATGCTTATTGAAATTTGAAAAATACACTAAGATAACATGGTTGTTCTCACTTCAGCACACCGATGCTAAACAAGAACTTATGCCCTTGTTATAAATACCAAGAAAATATAAATTAAAATGGTAGGATTTTTGCTCTGACAAGGACACATCTGTGACTGAAACTGAGAAATGGCAAGGGAGCATTAGATTGAGATAAAGTACAGTAAACTGTTTTGTAACCTCCTATACTTTGCAATGAAATTCATTGTTATTTAGTTATTAGATTGTTCCATTATTTTAATTGTTAAATAGAATTAGCTATCATGATCTCTTAGTTATTTTAATATTCATGAACAATAATATTTGAACGGTTAAACCATGGAATAATTGGGTTTATTCTTATACCAATGAACAAATGTGTTGGGTGAACCTCTAATCGATTAATAACCTTAATCAACTCTCCAAACCAATAAACCAATAATCTACTTAAATATATCAAATGTCTCATTCATCATAACTTACCTCCACCACTGCCACTACTGTTATCTATGGTGGTCGAGTTGTCACAACAGCGGTGGTAATGGCACCATCAATAATAGTGGTAGTGACATCGACGATGGTGGTGATGGGGTAGGTTTGGGAGTGTGGGTGGGAGTGGAAGGTGCGAGTAACTTACGATGAAGAAGGATATAATATCTTTAAGTATGTTTTTTTAATCTGTTGTTTTTTAATCTTACGATTGTTATCAATTTATTTCATTTTTTTAAGTTTTTTTTTACTTGAAACGTTTTTCTTTTATATATATATATATATATATATATTCTTTCTAGTATACACATTTATTAATATTAATGTTACGGTATATTTACCTTCTATTATTAGATTATTTGTAAATAAAATTTAAACAAATACAAAAAACAAGTAACTAAAAATAACATTTAACCTCACTCAGAAAAAAAAACGGTATATTCTCTTTTAATATCATACCAAATTAAAAAAGTTAAAATATATTTAATTTTAATCTAATAAAATGCTATAATACAATAAAAATACTAGTTAACGCCTATACTTTTGGTAGTATATATATAAAGAATGATGTTTAATTAATTTTTTATTTAAGTTGAATTAATTAATTACTCGTATTTGCTGTTTCGGACAAAACACGTCCTATCGTTGTGTAATCAAACCCTTTTTTTTTTTTTTTCTCGGTGCTTATCATCAAACCCAAATATCAAATACCAAAAGAAATATATAGTCTGATTGTTATATTATTTTATTGCCTTTCACGTTCTTTCGTCCCCGATGGAGCCACACCTTCATCATCATCTGACAACCATGTTTCGTCTCGGTGTAGCAGTTGATGTAATTCTTTTGGCGAATTAAATATCTTTAAGTGTTTATTCAATATATTCTTTTTAAATAAAAAATTCATAAATTTAATTATAAAAAATATTAACACAAAAAGAACTTATAAAAGGGTCGACATAAGTTTGAATAAACATCTTTCAAATACTTTAATTTAAATATGTTTGGAGGTGGTTTTCGGATTTGTATTTTTAGCTTTAAAATGCATTTCAAAACAGAAATATGTTAGGCAAAAATTATTGTATATTTGGTTTTAATTTTTAAAATATTTTTATTATATTTAAAAATAACAAAATTTTGTTAATATTTTTTTATTCAAATTCATTATTTGTCGTTAATTTTTATGGAAATTGGGTGGAATTGACAAACCTCTGAGTTAAAGTATTGAAAGCAAAATATGAGGGTGTAAATGGTATTTGCAAGGAGAAAGGAAGTCACGACTCTTGATGGTGGAATCATTTGAACTCAATTGAAGGAGAGGGGAGAGGGATGGCAGGGTGGTGGTTAAGCAATGTGCATCGCCGCATTAGGGATGGAGGTGACATGAGTTTTTGGTGGATTAGGTGGTTAGGGGAGAATAGTCTGCAACATGACTTCAATTGTCTATTCAGGGTAATGCTGAACGAAAATGTGTTAGTGAGGGAGATACAGGACAAAGAGGGAGGTAGGTGGAAATAGGATTGTCGAAGGGAGTTATTTGTTTAGGAGGTTGAATTGTTAGAAGCATTAATGGATAGAGTGTATTCATTTGCAATAGTACCTGAGAAACTGAATAAGTGGACATGGGTAGCATCAGCTGCAGGGTGTTATTCATATCTCGTCAACATACAAGGTTCTGGCAACAAACTTATATTATAAAAAAGATAACTTCTTCAAAATCATCTAGTCAAAAGGTGTTTCTCATAAGGCTCAATTGTTGGCTTGGAGACTCAAAGCATATAGATTACTTATTCGAGCAAACTTGGTGAAGAGGGGAATAATTCAAAGGGAAGGTGTGGGTTGTGTAAAGGTTCATCGAAAATAGGATCCCGTCTATTTTTCTCTTGTCCGGTGACTACTGGTGTATGGATTGGAGTGCGCGCCCGATAGGGAGTTTCAATGGCACTTCAAGTCAAGCTTCGAAGTCATGGTCTTCAATTCTTGGGATTGGTCTATATCAATAAGTCAACACAAATAGTCTCATCATATGTGTGGTTTGCAGAACTTTAACATATCTGGAAGGCACATAATAACTTAATATTTTAAAGTAAGACCATCGATTATCGTGCTATTATATTAGCTATTCAGCTCCGTCGATAGAAATGGAGTAGGTTAATGTTATTCAACTCAATTCGTGGAAATAGACTAGAGCAACACAATTAATTGATCACAGTTTTGTAAAGTGAGTGATGAACTCGTTTTATTGTGTAATATGATAAGGAAGTCCTAAATATTTACTAATATTTTATTGAGAGTTCAATTTTTGTATCTTAATTGGTTGACATTTTTTGTACTAGTCAATATTATTATTAATAATAATTGTTTGGTTTAAAAAAAAAAGACTGTGAATATGAAAGTGACTTTCATTTTTAGAAGATAAAATAAGTACTAAAAAATTGTAATAAAACAATTTTTTGTCACCAATTATAAATTAGCATAATAATTTATTAATTTATATAATAATTATTATAAAACTTATGTTAAATATTTTTTTTATTATTTGCAGTAAAAAAAAAAGTAAACTCTCAGTGAATAATTATTAAACTCTTTCCTTTCAAAAAAAAAATTATTAAACTCTTTACTTTTAGAAATCCACTAAATATTTTTCTTGATATTATAATTATAATATTAGAAATGTTGTTTGTTACGAAACCATATGCGAAAACTATTCTGTAATTTCTCACAATTAATTAATTATTTTAGGATTAAATTTTTAACAACCAATAGGTTTTTTGCTTTTTGCTTCAAATAGGTTTTACAAGGAATTAGGATGGTGGATCTGTTTTTGATATATATGTACATCTTGTACACAGGTCTTACCAATACAAACTTGTTTTTCTTAATATATATATATATATATAAAAGAACCAAAAAAATATTGACAAGAAGATCTGGCAAATTATACTCACTCGTTTGAGCAATACTATTACTGAGTTTGGTCTTCTTAAATAAAATTTCGGATTTGAGTTTTATAGTTAGTAAAAACTAACGTAATTTGAAATAGAGCACCAGTGAAGATAATAATCACAGGATTTTTTGCACCCATATATTATGGATATACAAGAAAATTTTCATGCATTATAGATTTATAGTATATTTTTTGTATAAAGTAGCATAACTGATGTAATAAGTTAATAACCAACTCAAGTCTAATTGAAGTAAGTGACGGACTCTTGCGTCTCATTTTTGGTTAGTTTATCATTAGTTTGATTAATTGGAGTCTGTCTAATTGATCATTAGTACTCGTTATCCAGAGAGTTATTATATATGTCCTTAAATTGGATGAGATTTACGCCTTTTGATTTCTCGAGAATGAAGACGACGAAAAACTAATTTTAGATGATGATTCCTTGACTAACTTTACACGTTTTGTTCAAAGCAATTTCTCACATAAATTAATTCTAACAGTACAACTAAACCAAGTGCCAGATGTTAGCTGTTAATTTATCAAACATGAAAAATGCATGTGCATCTGTACTTCTTTATTTGGTCCAAAGGGCACTACAGCACCAGAATCGAGTGCTTGTTCTTAACTAAAAACTTTATCTACTTTAAGTCTTCAACTTTAAACCTCTGTTTTGAAGCTTTGTTTATCGATGTTAGTGGATCAGAGAATGTATTCTAATAACCACGCTCTTCATTATTAAATACCTTATAAAAAATTATTAGCATAAGTGATTCCACATTTGTGTTTCTTAATCAAGATTTAGATTCAATTTTTGGTTTAGACATAAATTAATAATTAGAAGTATCACTTTTCTTTTAACTGCTAGAGTCCTAGAGACATCACTTTACCCTAATTAAAAAAGGTCAATCCGGTAGGATAAGAACTACATATCCTAATTATAAAAAAAAATATTATTAAACTACCTTCCAAGTCCTATAAAAGCACGTGTTCCAGTGTTTAAGACGAACTCGTGTTGCGCGTGTCTCAGTGTCTAAGTCCAACTTGTGTTGGGCTTAGTTTAGGATTATGTGTGGAACTTTTAAGTGCCATCTGAGTCAGTATCTACTAAATTTTCGATTTTTATTTATTGGTTAAATTATTAATATATTCTTAATTATTTTATTCTTCGCCAGTGTATTGTTAGAGAAGAAAAAAAAATTCAAATTTCTTTTTTTCTAATTATATACTGCCAGAAAAGTTAAAAAAAAAAAAACTTAGTGTAGACATTTGAAAAGAAAATTAATGCTCAATTAAAATAAAACTCAATATGCTCGGGAAAAATGTCCTTTATTGTTAATTTAAAAGGAGAATGAAAAAGTGTCTAATTAGTGTGGAATTATCCCTATTTAAATATTAATTTTGAGATTCAGTTTTTAATATGCGATCATTTAGTTTTAAATATACAATTATTTTAAATAGATACTATTATAACTCATAAAAAATACAAGTTTGAAGAAAAACTTAATTAGTAATTAATAGATTTTTTATTTTTATAATTTATTAATATATAAATATATTGAATATTTTCTTGCAAAAATTAATATATAAATATATTTAATATTTCCTTGTTTAAGTGTAAAATTTATTTTAAAATTTTAAAAAAATATTTTTTTAAATAACTAAAAAAATTGAAATAAATATTGTTTTAATTTTTATAATTAAAATTATTTAAAATTTTAATTTACAATTTGGAACATAAATTGAGATATGTTCTAATATTTTTTTAAGTGGAAGGCATAGCTAAAAAAGGGAAAAAGGAGTATAAAAATAAGTTAGTGTTGATCTATTAGTGTAAAATTGTCTTTATTATATTATTAATTTTTGAGATTGAGTTCTAAATACATGAATGTTTCAAATAAATATTATTATAACTTCTAAAAAATACAAGTTTAAAGAAAAACTTAATTAGTAGTTAATGATTTTTTTATCTTTATAATTTATTAATATATAAATATATTTAATATTTTCTTGTTTATGTGCGAAATTTATTTTAAAATTTGAAATAAATATTATTTTAATTATTTTTTTAAATTTTAAGTTTGAAATTTGAAATAAATATTTTTTAATTATTATTTTAAATTTGAAGTCACACCTAAAAAAGGGAAAAGAAATACAAACATAAGTTTTCATTTGTTTGTGGTTTTTTTTCTCAGTTGAAATAAATGTGCTTTAAATATTTGTTTATGATATTTTTATTTTCTTTAATATTAACTTTATTTTGTCTTTGAATATTATATTTGAATTTTCTAGTTTAAATATTATTATAGATAATTAATTATTCAATAATCATATTGACTTTTTATTTTAATTTATAATTTTGCAATTCTTTTATTCTTCGGCAATGATTTGCCAAAGAGTAAAAAAAACTTGCAATTTTTTTTACTCTTTAGCAACTGTTTGTCCTAGAGTAAAAAAAAATTTATAAATTTTTTTCACTTTCCGGAGAATGGTGGCTAGAGAGATCATACTAAAAATGTAATTCATTAAGAAATTAAATAATTATATTAAAAAAAGAAATTAAATTACTCTGCTAAAAAATAAGAAATTAAATAATTATATTATACTAAACTAATCAAATATTTAATTAAATGATTATACTAAATACATAATTCATTAAGTAAATTAAAATAATAAACATGTAATTATTATAATAAAAAATAAATTAAATAAATATATTAAAAATAATAAATTAAATACACTAAAAATTGATGAAATTACTATACTAAAAAAACAAGAAATTAAATAACTATACTACATGTAATTAACTATACTAACCAAATATTTAATTAAATAACTATACTAAACACATAATTCATTAATTAAATTAATATAATAAACATATATTTATTATAATGAAAAAATAATAAATTAAACAACTATACTAAAAATAATAAATTAAGTACACTAAAAATTAATTAAATTACTATACTAAAAAATAAGAAATTAAATTATTATACTAAAAAAATAAAAAATAAAATAAATATACTATATGTATACACTAAGATGTGAGAGGTGAAAAGATGAGAGAGAGGACGAGACAAAAAATAAACTGAGGAGAGATTGTGAAAGTGGAAAAAACTATGTAAGAGAGAGCTGAGAGAGAATCAAGGATAAAATGGAAATTTAGAAAAAAAATTTAAAAGAGTAGGTATTATTTCAAATTAAGATAAGTTTTAATTACAATTATTTACTTTATTTATGACATCACTATTTTAAAGGACTTGACTTAAAAAAAAGCAAATATTTTATGTTTGGTAAAAAAAAATCTTTACCATACAATAATACTTTAATGGTTAACATAATTTAGATTTTTAATTAATTTTAATTATAATCATCCATTTTAATTATACATTTGGGATTCAAGTTCTTACGTTGTCGATTTTTTTACGTTGCAAGTTATAGTACTTTCAATAATAAAGATAGAAATTAAAATTTAGAATTAAAATTTAAATTAAAATTTGAAACTTATAATATAAATTTAAATTATATATATAAAATATAAATTTAAAATTTAAAAACTAAAAATTAAAACTAAAATCTAAAATTTAAAATTAAAACTAAAAGTTAAAATTATAACTTTTTATATTAAAGTCCTAATGTTCATGCTATGGTATTTACTATTCAATTGAGTTCTTAGATTGGAGTAGGGCAATAGTTAACTTCACATAGTTTTGCAAAGTAGAAGATGAATCCGTCTTTCTTTTTATATAAAGGAGTCTAAGTTTGATCTTTGTTAGGTTTATGGTGACGCTTCAAGTGTGTGCTAAAAGGGCAGTTAATATGTTTTTATTAAAAACTTTTGTTACATATGGAAGACATCTTGTACTTTTCAATTATTATTATTGGAAGAGTATCAACTTAATCCAAGATTAAGTATAAAAGACTTTTCATCTTCATCATTAATTTTTTTAAAATCTAAGGTTGTAACAAGTAATTAATCTCAACTATTAGATTTTAAGAAAATGAAGGGTGAAGATAGAGAATAAATCTCTTATACTTACTCTTGGAGTAAGTGGATCCCTTCTCATTATTATTTACTAGCGAAAACACAGACGTTGTCGTATCTGTGTATTCGCATTTCTATTTTAATATGTTATAACAATTTTGTAGGGTTTTACTTTAATATATTTTGTAAATTTTTATATTTTGAAATATAAATTGTTATATGACATGTTTTGAAATATATTTTGTTTTATATTTTTTGTTTATGATAACATGATAAAAACATGTCAGATTATCAATGGATATGTTAAATATGCAATGAATATAAAAAAATGGAAAGAGAAGAGTTTCAAAGGAACTCAAAATATTGTCGCACCTATATGCTTGCATGTTTATTAAAAACATTTATCATGAAATGTATGCATATCTATACTATTAATAAAGAAAATACCCCATTTTGATGCTTATTTTTTAAAATACCTATTCTACCCTTACATGTATTTTAAAATTAAAAAAAAACTAATTTGTCATAAGAGAAAGTTGAACCCATAACCTCTGATTTCTCAAATATATATTTTTCCATTATACCAACTTATAACTTTAAGTAAAAAATTACTTTAAAATATTGATATCCAACATACATAATTGTCCAATTATATCTATAATGTATAGTATATGATATTATATTATATACTATATCTTACTTCTATACTATTAATAATAGGAATACCCCCATTTGACGTCCATTTTTCAAAATACCTATTCTATCATTTCCCCTATTTTAAAGTTAAAAAATAAATCAATTTGGCATAAGAGGAACTTGAACTCACAACCACTCAAACCCCAAATTAGTATTTTAAAGTATGTTGGATATCAATATTTTAAAGTAATTTTTTGCTTAAAGTTATAAGGTTGGTCTATTAGTAAAGTATATGTTTGGAAAATAAGAGATTATGGGTTCAACCCCCTCTTATGACAAATTAGTTTATTTTTTTAATTTTAAAGGGTAGAATATGTATTTTGAAAAGTAGACATCAAAAGGGGGTATTCCATTTATTAAAAATATAGATATAGTATATAATATAATATCATATATTATACATTATAGATATAATTGGACAATTATGTATGTTGAATATAAAAATTTTAAAATAATTTTATGCTTAAACTTATAAGGTTGATCTATTGGTAAAGTATATGTTTGGGAAATAAGAGGTTATGGGTTCAAGTCTCTTTGACAACAAATTAGTTTATTTTTTAAATTCTAAAATAGGTGTAAGGGTAGAATATGTATTTTGAAAAGTAGATATCAAAAGGGGATAGTCCCTTTATTAATAGTATAGATATAAATATAGTATATAATATCATATGTTATACATTATAGATATAATTGGACAATTATGTATGTTGAATATCAATATTTTAAAATAACTTTTTACTTAAACTTATATGGTTGGTCTAGTGGTAAAGTATATGTTTGGGAAATAAGAGCTTATGGGTTCAAGTCCTTTTTATGACAAATTAGTTTATTTTTTTAATTTTAAAATAGGTGTAAGGATAGAATATGTATTTTGAAAAGTAAACATCAAAAGAGGATATTCTTTTTATTAATAGTATAGATATGCGTACATTTCATGATAAATATTTTTAATAAATATGCAAATACACAGGTGCGACAATATTTTGAATTCCTTTGAAACTCTCCTCTTTCCATTTTTTCATATTCATTTCACATTTGACATATCTATTAATGATCTGACATGTTTTTATTATGTTATCATAAACAAAAAATATAAAATTAACAAAATATATTTCAAAACATGTCATATAACAATTTATATTTCAAAATATAAAAATTACAAAAGATATTAAAGTAAAACCCTACAATTGTTATAACATATTAAAATAGATATAATTGAACAATTATGTATGTTGGATATCAATATTTTAAAGTAATTTTTTGCTTAAAGTTATAAGGTTGGTCTTATGGTAAAGTATATCTTTGGAAAATAAGAAGTTATGAGTTCAAGTCTCTCTTATGATAAATTAGTTTATTTTTTTAATTTTAAAATAGGTGTAGAGGTAGAATAGGTATTTTGAAAAGTAAACATCAAAAGAGATATTCCTTTATTAATATTATAGATATAATATATAATATAATATCATATATTATACATTATAGATATAATTGGACAATTATGTATGTTGGATATCAATATTTTAAAGTAATTTTTTTCTTAAAGTTATAATGTTGATCTAGTGGTAAAGTATATGTTTGGGAAATAAAATGTTACGGGTTCAAGTCCTTATTATGAAAATTAGTTTATTTTTTCAATTTTAAAATAGGTGTAAGAGTAGAATAGATATATTGAAAAATAGACATTAAAAAAGGATATTCCTTTATTAATAGAAGATATAACAATAACATATTGCTTGACTTATTAAAAAAAAAAAAACACATGGACTCCCTACTATTGTTAACTATTACTATCACATCTCCATTCAAGGGGTATTAGTGTAAAGTGTGAAGAAAGTAAATGTGTAATGTTTTTAGACTTAAAGATGGTAAGAAAAAAAAAGGAAAATAATTTGTAATTTAATGAAAGTTAAAAGATAGTTCTGTAATTTACTATTATTTTATTGAATAACTTCTTTTAAAATGTTCCAAATAAATAATTAAATATCCAAGTTGTTACACAAAGCTGTGACGCGATTGGTAAGATAATGCCAAGTTCGTAACTTGTCACGATTTCTGTACCAATGCATGTCGCATTGGAACCAATTACCTGAGTAAATAATTAATTTAATTCTTAAATATTTTTTTGTCATTTTAATTAATGAAATTAAACAGAACTCAAATAAGTTTCAGAAATATTTTTTTGTTAAATTTCAGAAATTAATCATTTATCTTTCATTTTAATATTTAGTCTGACGAGTGGCCTGGGGACTTAAATAATTAATAATCATAAAATCTTTTTTTCTGAAATTTAGATATGAAAGAGAAAAAAATTATTCAAAACTTACATAAAATCCTTTAATGCAGTCTTTTATCGATTAAAATTTATAAATTATTTGTAGAGCTTATTAAATTAAACATTGATTTCCAAATTTTCTCATTTTCATTTTTTAACAAATAACATGTGGTAGCCAATTTTGGTTTGGTTAGGTCACATGCTAGTGACTTGTGTATTTTGTGATACAAGATTTGAATCAATGACTATAAATATCTATTGAGGATAGAACAAATTTTGTTGAATGAGATTATTTACCTTGTGCATGTAACAATAATTTCCTATAACATGGTTAAGTTGGGATAAGGTGTGCCACCCGAAGGAGAAAGGAGGATTAGGAATGAAGGAAGTGCTTGGAAAAATTTAATATGAGTCTATTGGCAAAGTAGAGGTGGCGAATATTATCAGACGATACGGCTATAAGGTGATTGCATTTTCTTGGAGGTTGCTAATGGACAGACTACCACCATTGATAACTTGGTAAGGAGAGGAGTAGATAATTTGTTGCTTGATCCAGTTTGTGTGTTTTGTAATACTGGTGCAGAGAACAAACATCATTTCTTTTTAACATGCCCACAAATTCAACGGCTATGGTACAAAGTGTTGAGCTGGATTAGGATACAATCACCACTCTCGAGGGACTTGAACCAGCTATTTCTTTCATCCAATGGATGAGTGATGAGTAGGCGGAAGAAGAAGTGTAAGTATGTTTTCTAGCTTGCCTGATGTTGGTACATTTGGTTGTCTAGGAATGCCATTGTTTTTCAAAGGTCAACGGTAAAGTCACTTGATATGTTGATCTCCATTAAGTTAATCTCGTGGAAATGACTATTGTATTGTTTTGGATTTAGCAGAGGATGTGTCTTTTCTGATTGGTGTGTCAAACGTATTATGAGTCTGTTGAATTTGAAATAGGCGTATTATGATGACAGGTGTATAATGAGGAAGATGGGTAGACTATTTTAAATGTTGAAAAGATGAAACAATTTGTTTCATCTATCTTTTTATATATATAATAAAATATATTTTTCTCTAAAAAAAGACAATTTTTTATTCATAAAATTAACAATAGTACTGATTTTATGAAAAATATTTAAAAAGATGAAGCACCATATTTAGTTAATCTAAAAAAAAAACTTATAATGTAATAGAAACACATACTAAAAATATACTTAATTTAATCAAACTTAAATAGTGAGACGAGACAATCGATAATCACTTTGAGTATATTTGCTATATTTATTATATTTTAGTTTTTTTTTATAATATTCATATTATTAATAAAGAGAATATTTTATTTTTATGTCTACTTTTCAAAATGAGTTTAATTAGTATACACTGTCAGTGTAAAGGATTTTTACACTGACATTCAATCATGACTTTTCATTTATGTGACTTTTAAAAAGTAATGAGTAAAGTCAACAAATCTATCATGAATGAAGGGTTGTGATTTACTGTCAGTGTAAAAATTTTTACATTGACAATGTATACCAATTAAATTCTTTCAAAATACATATTTTATACTTATACCTATTTGAAAATTAAAAAATAGACTTTAATTGATATACATTGTCAATGTAAAAGATTTCTACACTGACATCTAATCATAACTTTTCGTTTATGTGACTTTTAAACTAATAATGAATAAAGTCAACAAATATATCATGAATGACGGGGGGTTATGATTGAATGCCAGTGTAAAAATCTTTACACTCATAATGTATACCAATTAAACTTTAAAAAATAAACTACTTTGTTGTAGTAGGAACTCAAACTCACAACATCTCCCCCCTCAAGTGTAAACTTTGTCACTAAATTAACTTTATAACGTTAAAAAAATTACTTTAAAATATTTATATTCAACATAGTTAATTATTTTATTATCTATATAATATATATATATATATATCATTTCATTAAAATATATATTAAATTAAAACTTTAAAATTATTATACATATCAAATTAGAAACGTAAGTATACAAGCACGATTTAGTGAATTTATCAACCACGTAGTAAGGAAATTTAGTGAAAAAAAATTACTTTTTTTCACCAATATCAAGATCACAAAAATTTTACTGTCAATTTTAAAAATTATATAAATTATTCAATATTAATTCTTCTTCACGTAATTGAAATTATTTTAGTATTATTGACAAGACAATATAGAATCTAAATAACTTAAAAATGTAGAAAAATTAAAAAAAAAAAAGAAGAGAAAAGGAAAGAGCATCAAAAGATACCGCTAGGCTATTTTAGAGTTTAGAGAAGAAATAACTTTGTCTGATTAGTAATTAGTAATAGACAAGGTTGTTGCTATTACAATAATATTATAATGGTAGCAATCCTATCATGTTGGATATAACATAGGGAAAAGAAAAGAAGCAAATAGAGTGGCATGAGGGTATTATTGTCCATTGGAGTTGGCAAAATGCGGTTATCGTGTGGACCCTGGTCTACTGGGCTTCCAAATTGGAACTGTGACGCTGAGTCAGCGTCAGCCTGTATTTATCCAACCCACGTGCTCCACGTCATGTCCTCTCTATATAATCCCATCCAGTCCCCCCTCCTCATTCCAGACATTGCCATGGGTATTTCCATCCACGCTTCTCCTTTTGACTCCATTATCTTCGGTGAGTACTAATTACTCCCTTTCTTTTCTCTTCTCTCTTCTCTCTTCTCTCCAACCTTCTCCATATTTACTGTTTCTCCCAACAGATTTAGACGACACCCTGTACCCGTCCGCCACCGGAATTGACCGCTCCGTCAAGAAAAACATCGAACTATTTCTCATCCACAAATGCGGATTCTCAGAATCCGCAGCCTCCACCCTCCGCGTTGAACTCTTCAAAACCTACGGAGGCACCCTCGCCGGTTTAAGAGTCAGAAACACTACTCATATTTCTCTTTTTTCAACTTCTAACCTCTAACACACTCATTATTAACAACTTTATCATTTGCAGGCACTAGGCCATGATATCTCCGCAGACGAGTACCACGGGTGAGACTCATTATCTTCTAATTAATAATCACTACCATATTTCACTCCAACCGTCTAAACTTTTCCTTCTTCTCACTCCAACCAGTTTCGTGCACGGAAATCTATCTTACGACTCCATCAAGCCTGATCCTCAGCTACGGAACCTCCTCTGCACAATCAAACAAAGAAAAATCGTATGTTTCTTTACAATGGAATCTTTGTTTCCTATGCCCCTTTCCTATAACATTATTTTTTAAATGCTTTTCAGGTTTTTACGAATGCTGACAGGACCCATGCGATTAGGGCGTTGGATAGCCTTGGGATCAAGGATTGTTTCGAGCAAATTATTTGCTTCGAGACTATAAACCCGAACCTTCCACTCGCGACCCGACCTGACCAATTCCCCGTCCTTCTTAAACCGTCTCTGGACGCCTTCAAAATTGCGCTTGACGCTGCCAAGGTGGATCCTCGTCGTACGGTAAGACAACAAACAAATCTAACCAACGAAACGGGTCGTCGCTTCGCCACGTCGTCTTTTCACACTCAAACCTCACTTACTTTATTATTTAAGGAAAAGTCAGAAAAGATAGTTTTTTTATTTTTTTATCAGAAATTATTGAGGTGAATAATGGGTGATTATTCTGTCATGCATTTGCAGCTGTTTCTGGATGACAGCATTCGCAATATAGCCGCGGCAAAAGAAGTGGGTCTCCACACTGTTCTGGTATAAGTTGCGCTTAACAATTACCATTATTGGAGTTTATTTGGTTAGTTAGCAATAGCATATTATTGAATATTGTGATGAGTGTTTGTTTGGGATGTTATAGGTTGGGAAGACAGTGAAAAGCACAGAAGCTGACTATGCTGTTGAGTGTGTGCATAATGTTCAACAAGTGATTCCTGAGATATGGACAAAGGCAACGGACGGTGCAGATCAAACGATGACACGTACCAAGAGCGAATTGGAGGCTGTTCTAGCGTGTGCTGTGGTTGGATATTGAAAACTGACCCATCCTTTTGTTCGGACATGGGATAAGGCCTGACGTTGTACATTCCCAACCATCTAAGCAACTAAAATATAATAATATAATAACGACGACGATAACAATAAGTAAATGGACCCCTTAAGCAATTATTTGCAATATGTTAATCATGTGAATATTGTAAGATATTGTGTATTACCTGTACCAATTATGAACCGTTCTAAAAATAAAATCAAATTTATCTTTTGGTTAACAAACAGAGTTATGTTATTATTATTTGAGTATTCAAAACATATGCGCCACTTTATTTGCAATTTTATTTTGTTGTATTAATTAATTATGTTCAAATTATATATAGTATATGATATATTTATAATTTTTGCACTATTTTAATTTGCATTGAAGTCATATATCTGTTTTGGATGTTCGTAAAATATTTGAAAAAAGTGAATATATTTGAGATAAAAAACAGTGAGATCGAGGGATAAATAATATTTTGATAAACTGAAAGTTAAATAAAAATTCATTTTAGTATTAATAATATGAACATTAAAAAAGTGTAATTTTTTTAGTATTTATGTACATTCAATTGAATATTAATGTAAAACTTATATTTACTATGTACAATTTTTTTTTTCTTTTTTATATAATAATATATAGATTTTAACATTAATAATAATTGCGGACATGGCACTAGATAGATTTTAATATTCCTTTTATATAATACATAATCCATAGTCTTTACCCTCCACCGGAATATTCGAGAAACGTTCCACATCTTGCGAAAGAATATATAGATTTTAACTGAATCGTAACTTTTACCTAAGGTCGTTGACAATCTCGCCCAATTCCAATATTGAAAAAATGTTGGACGATTTCCATCAATTAACTAATAGAGATTTTCATTGGTGATTGGACATGACGATGCTGGAATAATTTTCCAACTATGGGCATTAGAGTAATGTTTTCTCCAACGCATTTTTAAAGCATTTCTTGTGTTATTTACAATATGCTTGGTAGGGGAAAGTAAAATTAAAATAATTGATATAAATTTTTTGAATTAAAATAAAATGTAAAAACGTGAATTTTACGTTATTTTATTGTTTATTTCATTACATTTTATTTTCCTTTAATATTAAGCAAATAAGGGGATAGTAAAATTTATTTAAGATTTTCTCATAATGAAAAGTTAATGGGCTTATTAAAATTTGAAACTTAATGCTATGTTGATTTAAAGGATAGAAATGAAAAGTTAAAGAAGGAAATGGTTGTAACATTGTGGTTAATTGATTTTGGATTGATTTTTTTTTAAAGAGGTGAGTTTGAATACAAATTTTTTATTTATCTTTATATCTCTCTCCTACTTAAAAATATAATATTTTATATTATTATATTTTTTAAAAAATATTCACATTCTACAAGATTAAGAAAGTATATGAATCGTCAAATAATTATATATTTTGTGTCGAGGGTTTACTTTAATTGGTTGAATATGATGTTAATCATTATAATCCTTTTGACCTTATCTTTGTTTTCAATATTATAGGGTGTTCATGGATCCTTATTGATCCATAAATCAAAATAGATCTAATTAGATCTATGAGCCGATCTAGACATAATTGGATTCAATCCAATTAAATTTGACAATTGACGATCATGTCATCGATTTGAACTTTGAAAATCTATAGATTCGTGAACCAACCATTCAATTTGAACTTTGAAAATCTATAGATTCGTGAACCCACCATTCAATTTAAAGTTTAATATTTTTATTTTATATACTATATATATATATATATATATTTAAAAGATGTAAATATAAATTTGACAATACAATTTAAAGTTTAAATATTATTTATAGATGAAAAAAATTTAAAGTTAAAAAAAAATGCATTACGTATTATGATGATGAAGATTACTTCTTATTAAATTTTATTCTTTTTGACTTTTTAGGATTTACATTTTATCATTTATAAACTACTTTTATATGTTATTTTGAAGAAGAAAAATATATTTTAATATTTTTTTTCACAATTTTTTATGTCTACTATTTTATTTCCTATTTTTATAGAAAAAAATTTTCTAGTTTTTTTGTAATCCATGGATCTAATTCGATGCGATTCGTTCTTAACCAAATCATATCGAATTGCTATTTTTTTTTACAAATTTAATCTGATATAATCTGATTAAATTTTATCGGATCAGATTTCATTTTACTGCAAATTTGTAAATAATCCTATTCAATAAGGACAATAAAATATTTATATGTTGTATTATAAAAAAAATAGAGTTATACTACAAAATTTATTGTCCTTCAAACATTATTTTCATCTACTTGATCCGAGAATCTTGTGTGACGAAACGAAATAATGTTGGAGAATAATTCATTTAAATTTTAAAATAAATAAATAGAGTTAGTTAAAATTTAAAAAAGATTATTTAAAAATGAGTTTTGTTTTAAATTTTAGGATACTATTTACATTTAAAAATTTTATTAGTTTTTAAAATTAATTTAGAATTTATTTATTTTTTAGATATTAGAATGATAGTTATATTTTGAATTTTGTATTTTAAGTAATGAAAATTAGTATATAGTGTACTTTATGTAAGAACAAAACTTTGTTAGCAACAATTATTAGTATTACTTGATGTGACGACTTATTGGTCTACAATCTAAAAAATAAAAATAGATAAAAAGATAATAAAAAATAAAATAAAATAATTCTTAGATATTTAACAAATATTTTCCTTACTTATTCATCTCTCAAAAAGGAAAACACATTTATATAGAACTAATTAATTTAGCATAGATTTTACTTTTTCAATTAATCAATTTTACTTAAATGTTATCTAATTATAAAAAATATGTTAAAGTTATGTCAAGGTCCTCAAGGAAAACAACATATGGCTTTGAATTATGATACGTCTCTTTCACGTTTTTTAGGTAATATTATAAATAGTTTTGCCTTAACGTGTATAATTTTGAAGCGAACCTATGTTGGAGAATCATGGGAGGCTTGCAAGGAGTTAGATCAAATTCATTGGTAAACACTGAAGAAAAGATGGGACTGGCTTTGGGTTGGTAAGGTTGTATGATTTGAAAAACCCTAAAGGCTTGTTGCGAAAGAGTTAATTTGAAAAGTTAAAGCTGTGAGTCAACCTTGCATTGTTTGAATCTGGTATAATTAAAAAAGGCAGTGCATTCGGAATGGATAGGAACGTTAAACAGCAGGGGCACATGAAGTCAGAATACCACAGGTACGCGCAGCCAAAATATGATGAATTTAACAAGCAGAATCCAATATCGGAAGTCAGTGCCAAAAAAAGTATATCCGGGAGTCATTGGAAGGAAAAATACATTTGGAATGTTGAGGAGTCGGTTCAGTCGTATGGTAACTGTTACGGTGAAGCATCTTCGAGGTGATATGATGTTATTATTCGGGTTTGAAAAGGTTGAGCTTGAAGATTTCAGCGGTGAAATAAAATGCTCATTTCAATTAAGAGATGGGATCCAAATATAGCCGTCTTGTTTGGCTAAGAGTTCGAGGTCTTCTGCTAAATCACTGGAATTTGGATGAGTTCTCAAAAATCGCTCGTGCAGTGGGTTCTCTGGTTACAATTTCGGAAGGGCCTAGTTCCTTCAAATTTATAGAGTATGCAGGAATTCTTGTTCAAACCCAGGTATTGGAATTTATAAGTTGGCACAAACGTATAAAGATTAATGGTAACTAAAATGAGAAGGTGGATCGGACGCTTGGTCTGAGAATGAACTGGATGCCACGTGGAAAGCAGTCACCAACTAGAAATGAAAAATCACTGCTCACCTGATCGTGTAATTCATTCTAAAGTCACATGCAACGTTGATAATGGGGCCCAATCCGCTGTGCCATTCGGTGAAATACTGCTAGGGAGGAGATAGTCTCACCTCTCGCTGGCCCATGTTTTCGTGATATGAAGGGAAGGGAATATCTAGCATTGAGTAGGTCAATGGAAATATGGCACAATCCGGAGAAACAATTGGAATGTCGCTGGCTGCTGGATCGGTATCTCTTGTTGACCCATGCAATCAAATTTATGATGGTGTGTGTGAAGACGAAAACATTCGAGGTGGCTTGGAGGATCAATTTATGCTGAACTCTGACACGTCTGTGCAAGTGCCTGCAGTGCAGCCCATGTCTGTTGTTAGGTGAAGGTCAATCTAAAGGCATGGAAATTAATTTGACTAAAAGGGGATTAATACAACATCCGATTCTGCAAGTTCTTTCTATTTCCGAAATGGGAGATCAGGCTTATCAGAAGTAAATTTGTGCCAGTCCTGTGGCTTGGGGATCAATTAAAAACAGTAAAGGAATTAAAAAGCGGGGAAGAATACCGAAGGATGGTTGGATACAACCAAGGAAGAATGTGCAGAAAAATGGAGACTCATTAAATTCTTCCTTACTCAAGAAAGAGTTGCATGATGTACCCGTCATTAAGGTCGAAGGGTTATGTGTCCAGCGTGTTAGTGGTATGTCATCCCGGCTGAGCAATGAGGAAAGTAGTGGCCCCACAACATTGGTTGGAAAGGCATGTGCACTCATTTCATTTGGGATTTGGCAAAGAGTATGGAGGGAGAAGCTCCCATAGCTGAAGAACTAATAGTGTAGAAAATCTCTCAGTTAGAGGATCCGGATAGGAACATGATCGTTCATAACAAGTCAGTTCAATGTCAATTAATATGTTAAATATCTTATTCTATAATATTCGTGGTATAAGGGGAGGGCGAAATGGAAGTTAGTTAGGCAAATAATTTTAAGGAATGATATTCTTTTTATTTGTATTCAAGAGACCAAGATTTAACATGTAGATAAAAACTTGTGTAGTGTGATTTGGGGGAACTCTAATTTGGAATGGAAGGTAGTGTCAGCAAACATTCTGGTAAGGGGGCTACTATGTGTCTGGAATGCTAAGAAATTCATTGTCTTTAAGTGTTTTCATGTGTAGGGTTTCTCAAAGTGAAAGGCAAGTATAATTCTGACCCATATGACAGAATAATAGTCAATATTTATGCCCCATGTTCTATGGTCGGAAAACGGAAACTGTGGAATTCTTTACTGAAGCATAAACAGAGGTTTCAAAATTGTAAGTGGTGTTTATCTAGAGATTTTAATGTTGTCCGTAGGCTTGAGGAAATGATTGGTGATAATGGAGACATAAGGGTATCTCAACTTGGAATTACTGGATTTTCTGACTTCATTTATAATATGGAGGTATTTGGGGTTCCGTTTGCAGGGCATCAATATACTTGGTTCAGTGGAAGATGGAAAGGTTACAGTGTTTTAGATAGAATTTCAGTATCTCAGGATTGGTTGGAATTGGGCCCTCACAACTTCTAGTTCAATTTAAGTATGGACTTTTTAGATCATTGCCCAATTATTCTGAAACAGTCAAATTTGAATTTGGGGGCAAAACCATTCAAATTCATTAATGGATGGTTAGACTATGGTGGTGGTTTTTCTGAATTTATAAATCAATTCTACGACAAGTCATGATGAAGGACACTTCAAGGGAGGACTCTTTCTAGATCAAAATTCTTCAAGCAAAGAATGGGGATGACATGAGGAATAAAAGGTTCTTGAGGTGGCGGGGTGGAAAGTCTAAGTGGTGGAAGTATATATTGAAGGAAACATCTGAAAAGGGATGAGTGATTAGTTTATTGGAAACGTCAAACTAATGGTAGGAGAGAGGTCCCTATTCAAATTTTAGGAGGGGGGAAGGGTGTGCTAGATGATATAAAATCCTTGTTTCCTATATTATATGCATTATCTAGCCAGAAAGAGGTTTTTTTGGATGAGGTAGAGGGTTGGGATGGTGATACATAGGAGTGGTGATTTAGGTGGATGAGAGAACTGTTTGGTTGGGAACAAGAGTGAGTTAGGGAGTTGGAGGGAGTTTTTGGTGGGGTTCAATTGAGGTGGGAAGTTAAAGATGACTAGAGATGGGTAGGTAGTACAAGTAACAATGTTTAATACTTTGTAAGAGAGGTCTATGATTTAGTTTGTGAGGGGCCTCAAGGCTTTGATTCACATTTCTTTAACAAGTTATGAAAGTCGAAAGTGTCATTCAAGGTCTTAACATTTTCTTGGAAGGTTGCTCATAATAGGATCCCAACTAAGGTTGAACTGGTAAAGCGGAGTAGAATCCCTTCAACTAATGTTGAATGTTCAATCTGTGTAGTCATATGAAATTTGTGCCACATGAGCTTTTCACATATGAGTATAATTATCAAGTGTGGATGAAATGTTATAGATGGTTAGGCTATATATGTGTTCTGCCTCGATATTGCCACTTTCATTTTTGACAACATCTAGAATTATGAAAAATCAATAGGAAAAAGTTTGTAGATATCCTCTACATTATTTAGTTAGTCACTATGTGAGGGATTTGATTGGCTAGAAATGATTTAGTATTTCAAGGGATACCTGTTAATGTTGAACAGGTCTGGCAAGATGTTTTACAAAGATCATGGTTGTGGGTTCATGAACTCCATAAAAATTCATCAGTTTCCTTTTATGAATGGTGTGTTCAACTCTGTTTTTCTTTATTTAGTTAGTGAAATTTGTTTTTATGGCATGAGACTTTGTCTTTGCTTTGGAGGATTTTGTAATATTTGAGTTTATTAATATGTTGTTTGTGTAATGTACAAATACTCTTATGCACTCCTTATGACATGGAGGTATATTATTCCTGCTAAATAAATTTTATTTTTTTAAAAAAAATCTTAGAGAATATAAATTATGAAAAATAAATTAACTTATAATTTTAAAAATGACTGACAGATTTTGAGAATTAAATGATATTTTATTTAAAATAAATAAACCAAATATAGTGATATAAAAAAAAAAGGTGTATCAATATGGCAATATGGACTGGTTAACAAGAACGTGAGTAGAACTCAAGAAGTATTAGTTAGATATTTAATATTTCCTCCATTTTAAAATTTTGATTGCTTTAACTTTTCTAGTTTTCTTTAAAAAAATTGGCTATTTTATAATTATTCCTATGTATTCGTACACCTTTTTTTTCTTCAAATTATATCCTTATGTGTATTGCACTTATTAAGACTGCTTTTCTTGGAGCATTAATAACTTCGATTTTTTTTATAAGGCAATGAATTAGTTGAAAACAGTATAAAAATTATAAGATAATAAATTAAAGTAATTTAGTCTAAATTCGTAAAAATTAAACATTTTTTAATCCATATTTATAAAAAAATATTAAACAATGAAAGATTTATGATGAGTAAGTAATATTTATACAAGGATTACATTTATCTTTTATCATCCAAAAAAATTAATATTCATAAATTGATTTAGTATTTTAAAAAAATTGATGAGTTTCAATGTTTAGAATTTTGTTTTCCAAATTGGTCATCCAAGAATTCGATTTAAAATCGATTAATTGGTTCTTAAAAAGGATGATTAAGTTTATTGGTCGATTGGAAGTTTACCTAACACATTTCGTTATTTGCATTAGAACAAACCCTATTGTTTAATAGTTCAATCATTCATATATTATTAGTCATAAATACTCAAATGATTAATATATTAACAATAAAATAGTTGAATAATTTAATCACTCAATGACATTGAATCTCATTGCAAAGTATAAGGATTTATAAAATAGTTTACATCACAATCTTAGAAAAAGAAAATTAACCAAACATGGGTAAAATAAAGTCAAACATCCTAGAGATTACACAATACATCAATGATAAATAAAATAAATAATTTACTTATCGAAGTACTGTAAATTAATTCAATTCAATCTTCCATTGTTGTTCCTCACTTTTAGGTCGTAGATTCATCTATTTGCCAGAACAAAAAATTGAACCCTTTTTTAATTTCTTAATTTCTGGTATATATAGAAACGACATAACTTTCTTTTTAGTATGAGTGTGTTAAAGTAAGCATGTTTGTACTGTCTTAGCATACTTTTTAGCATGGTCATGCTTATAGGTAGCACAATTGTGTTCAGCAACGAAGCCAGGATGTGGCTAATCAAGCACAGTCTGTTTAGTATTAGTACGGTCGTGCCCAACATAAAGGAAGAGGGTATTGAAATCATAACATGACCATGCTTAATTTGAGCACAACTGTGCTTTCTTTGACTAACTTTTGAATTTTGTTGACTTAGCTTGGTCGTGTTATAATAGAGTATGATTGTGCTTACCTAAATCCTCAACATCTGGAAAAGCCCATTTGTGCCTTTCTTCTCTCTTTTTCTTGTTTCTCAAGTGCTTGTTTAAAGTAAGAATAAACACTAGAAAAGTAAATTTCGCCAACAAATATGCATTTCTTTCCTTACAAACAGTCATTAAACATGGTAAAAATACGAGTCAAAATAATTTATCATCCATCTAAACCTAAGCGCAAAAATCAATCACATAAATTAGAATGGTGACTTTATCATTATGTACCCCAAAAAATTTCATTGATTTGATGATAAATGAAATATTACATTGTCAGTAAATAACAAAAAGTAGATTAGAAATTAATATTAATATTTATGATTTAATACAGTTTCTTCACATGCTTAAAAAATGTGAGCAAATAGCAACATGCCCACTTATTAGACTTGTTAAGTTGTATGTATTCTTGTTACTTCTTATGTATAAGAAATTTGTGTAGAAGTTTCTTTCAAATATTTGGATGATAGTTGCAACTTTATGAATTGTGACTTTTTTTTAATAAGTCAAACCCAATTATATAAATAATAACATAGAAAAGCATAAGATATGTCTTTTAGATGTAATACAAAGTTTTAAGAAGAAAACCAATAGAATGTTAACCATGAGCTTGCTCTATCAACCTCATACTAAAAATAAAAGTGGCAACATTCATCTCCTCCTACACAAAAAGACGAATGTATCATTTACTTTGTAAAGTTATGTGATGCTAACTTTGTTGTCTTACTTCATTCCTAAGAACTCAACCAAACTGCAAAAACAATAGCTTGGACATAAAAAAATTTGCTAAGACTAACGTATTACATGCCTTCCAAAGATGATTAATTATAACTTAACTACACTTTATAACTTAAAAGAGAGGTCATATAGTTTAAAACATAGGCTTAATATGATTTTTAATTTTTGGCAATTCACATTTTATAATCTCTCATTTTTAAATTAAGATATTTTGATTTCAACTTTTAAAATTTTGTAATTATACTCAAATGAACACGAGACTAATTGCATTTGAATATAATTACCACTAAAATTTCAAAATTAACCCTTTGAGTATCAATTACAAAATCTAAAAGTAGAATATCAAAATCTTATAATTTAATAATTAAAATTATAAATTATAAAATGTTAAGTGGAGCCAAAACTAAACTTAAATTATACAGATTTCTCTATTTGCTTATAATAAATATAGATTTTTCTATCATTTAAAAAAATTGGAGGGCTAATGATACACTAATAGATCAACCACTATTCGACATGTGTTAGACAGTTTCTTATGGCACTCTCTCAAATGTTATTCACACCTCCCAAAACATAAAAGACTGAAAGTGTCGTATTTTGATCTTTAAACCTTGAAATTTATTTTTTCTTTTATTGGGTTGTTGTGTCTGTGCATGATCTTGCTCGTTTGTTCCTCTTGTGTGTCAAACATCAACGGTCAGATTGTGCCTATTGTGTATCACAAATAATTGGATGTTCTTTCAATTTTTTAGAGTATTGTTCGTTGATTTAAATGTTATGTAGGAAAAAAACATTAAAGGGATATAGAACCCTAGAATTGAAAGAAAAAATTGAGCAAGAAATAAATAGAGATAATTGAATAAGAGTGTTTATGAGTTAGTTTGGTTCGATTTTAGGCAAAAAAATCCAAATCAATTAATTTTGATTGGTTTAGTTTGATTCAAATTTCATAATTTTTTTAAATCAAACTATCGATGATTGGATTGGTTAGATTTTATTAAAATTTATTTAAAAAATTAAAAATAAAAATTTATTATAAAAAATAATTTTATCCCAAAATTAAGAGATAATATGGTAATTAAATAAGAACACAAGGTTTAATATACACTAAATTAAGTCAAATCAAATTAATTAACAATATATCCTAAAATATCAAAGTGTTTAAGATATGCCAAATTAACAAAATTCAAAAACACAATTATTTAAATGTTCAATTAAACAAAGTCATATATAAATCATTTTATTGTTCATTAATGTGGATATAAAATGACACATTGATAATTCACTTAATAGTAAGTAAAATTTTAAAATAATAAATATATTTTATTGGTTCAGTTTAGATTTTGAAATTCTAAATTAATGAACCAAACCAATTGAGGTTTTGACTTGAACAAGAAAAAATACAAATTAATTTAATTGATTCGAGTTAATTATTAGATTTGTTGTATCGATCAAAACCGATGAACACGTCTATAATTGAAAAGAAAAACTTGGAAGATAAGAGTGAACACATTGAACAAAATGAGAAAAAAAAAGTGTATAATTGTAGGAACAAATGTGATGAAAAAGAGATGAAGAGTTTGTGAGAGTGAAATTGTATAAGAGAATACAACAAAAAAAAGAAAATTTAGATAAAAAAATTATTTGAGTAATTTATTCTTAAAAAGAAAAATGAACTAATTTCACACCTACCCCATTTTCAATTCCCACCTACTGGTGGGAAAATACTAATATACCCTTTATTTTTCATTTCATTGCTGGCGAATGTTCAGTGTATTACACAAAAAAAAATATTACTCATAAATGTTATTAGTTTCAATTTAATTATAACAAAAAATTAAATTATTCATAAATATTGTTAGTCTTAGTTTAATTATAACAGAAAATTAAATTAAGAGGATTAACTGAAAAAGTTGATATACTAAAAAATTATACCTCAACAAATATTGAGACAATTGATATATTTTTTTTTAAAATTTGATTAAAATTAATATTTCTTATTTAAATAAGGATTATGAGCACAATTAACATTATTTATGTGGTGTATGAAAGAGAGAATAATTTTAGAGTAATAATAATAATAATAATAATAATAATAATAATAATAATAATAATAACTAGAGTAATAACGTAATAAGAGTAATTTGCAAAAAAAATTTTACTTTCCCGGCAGTGTATTGTCGGAGAATTAAAAAAATTTAAGAGAAAGTTTTGTAATAAATTTTATATTTGATTTATTTTTATATTTTATCATATAAAATTTTAAAAAATTATACTACAAATAAATTATATTATTAAAATATAAAATTTTATAAATATAATATAAATATTATATATAAATTTTCTAATTAAAATAATAAAATATAAAATTTATAACTTGATCTGGATGGATATTATTTAATTTCATAAATTCATTTTTTTAGTGTTTAAAACTTTAAATTAGAAATTATGATTGATCTAAAAATAGAATTATTATAAATATGATTTTTAAGTAATTATGAATTATTTATTTATTACAGAAGTCAATAGATATTTGTCGATATGAACTTGTGATTGAATAAATAATAATAATATAAAACTTTTCCATAAGGTTTGATTCCAGACTTGGCTGGCCATTTGTATAAAAAAGATTCTATTGAGCGAAACAGGATCGACTTCATATGTTGGAAGATATCCTTAGGAAAAAAAAATTGACTAATACTTTTGTGTTCGTGTTGAGAGGATTTTGATGTCCTCTATTATGTGTACTTCAGATTATGTCCTTTAATTATATTATTTAAGAGTATTTTGAACTTCTTTAATTTTTATTTATTTAGAAGATCTGGTAATAAATAATTTAAATTATTATTTTTTATTTTAATTAAAAATTAAAATTAAGTTTAAATTTTTTTCTAATCCTTAAAAATTAATTTCACTTTTCATCATTTTCTTTTATTTTTTCTTTCCTAAAATTCACAATGCTGCAATCTTTTTTATGAATCACATCTCTCGTTGTTTGCAATCTTAATAAAAATCCTTTATAATTTTTTATTTCATGATTGTGATTTGTGCATAACACTTCCCTCTGTTTCTCGCTAGAATTTGCTGAACAAGAAAAAAACAAAATTGCTTATGATTTACATTCTTTACTCGAACAACTCAACTAGGCTTCTTAACTTAAAATTGCTATATATTTTGTTAAGCGGAATTTCAGATTTGAGAAATATTAGCAACAATCTTTTGTGATTGTCAATAAACTTTAACTAGGGAAAAAGTGTGATAAAAGTAATTTGGCAGTGTTGAGAATTATAGGTCTTGTTTAAGATGTACAGGTTTTGCAGGAAAAAACAAAGAATTAGGTATGGACATGTATAACTTTGTTAAAGATTAAGTAGCAGGATATAAAGTTGTTAATGACAAAATGATCATTGAATCGGCAAAACGTGATGATCCTGAGTGAGGGTTTTGATGAAGGTGAAGCAAATAAGTGTTGTAATAATGAGAAAGGAGCAGAGTGTAAAAGGAAGGAAGAGAGTTTAGCATTTATGAGAAAAATTTAACAATATAGGTAGGTAGATGAGAAAATGGGAAATGAAGGATGGGGATGGGGATGGGGAGAGCTGCTTACAAATCATAGGGTTGCTTGCCAGTGAACTTAACCTGAATAGGACTAACATTCTTACCAATAGACCTGAAGTTTTGACCAACACCTTGGCGACCGGGGTTGACCTTCTCAGGGTAGACACCGTCCTTAGGGTGCAGATACTGGACTTCACCATTGGGGAAGACCCTGTAGAACTGGTACTTGATCTTGTACTTGGACCTGAGCCTAGTTCCAAGAGCCAAGCACTGTTCCTTCCTAGCCAACTTGAGGAGGTTGGGACCCTCCCTCATGATGGCAGCACCACCGGTGGGCATTTCAAAGATCTGCTCTTTGGGGGACTCCCATGTGATGACATAGAACTCCTCCACCTGGGCCTTGCGCAAGAGCCCACCAGTGCTGCCACCGAATATCGGGGAAGGGGTGCTTGGGTCCAATTCAGGAGGGCTGAACCCAACTGGGGCCTCTTTTGCTGCCTCTGTGCTTATCTCATCACCCGCTGCTGCTCTTATGCTTTTGTTCACCTTCACCTTCAGGGCCTTCGGGCTTGTCAAGGACACACTCGGGCCTTGTTTCCATCCCACCGATACACGCTCCGTCGCCTTCAGACCCATGATGGAAGGGGTCAAGAGGGAGCCTTGGGTTGCCATGGCCATGGATGTGGATATCGATGCACTACACAATCTTCACTAGTGTTTGTGTTTGCTCTCTCAGCGATCAATCAATAAGAGCCTAAACAAGTAGATTGTAGGATGTGGATATGGATATGGATAAGGTGATATGGCTTCCACCAATTACAATCTAAGATTTTGATTCAATCTCTCACCCAAGCCTCACACCTCTTTTTCTTATTCCTCATACTAGTCCAACTACTTTTAAATCAAAATTAAATCGCTTAACTTTCTCAACTAAAACAATAAATTCAATTATAATATTGGCTTTCATTTGTCATTTTCATCCTTTTATATTCAATACTTAATTAATATCCGCTTATTTTTTATTTTTAATCTAATTTAACTCAAAATACTATTACAAAGTTTAATTAATTAAAAAGATAAAATAAATCAAACAAATATATAAAAACTTAATTAATTCAAATATTGAGAATTTAGAAACATTATAAAATTAGAGAAAAAAAAAAATAGCGTTGACAGATTAAAAAATCCTAACTTCAGTCTGGTTAAACATTAACAATGGTTATTAGCGAGAACTACATTTTTTATGAAAAATTATTAGTTTTCAATTTTTATAGAAATATAAAGGATAAAATATAATTTTACTTTTATATTTATTTAATCTTAATAATTTTGAATTGTTTTTATTAGATCAATTTAAGTGACCCATGATAAATTATGAATATATAGATATTTTTCGTCTCAGTAAAAATTAGCATCATTAGTGCAAAAACTTGAGGAAGAGACACCATTTAATAAATCACAATAATTTTTTTTAAACTTAACAAATCGAATTATAAAATGAGAGTGAATATATAGTAGTATAAATTACTTTTTAAAATAATTTAAATTAAATATACATTTAATCTTATTTTTTCTTTATTTAAATAGGCAAGGAAAGAAGCTGAAATATTTGAGAATATTGGGTTTAATTGTTTAAAGTCTTTTTTAGGATAATTTGTTTAAAGTTTAAACTTGTATCTTCACCTTTTGCAGGAGATTCTTGAATTGTGAAGCAAAAAGCTTTTTAGATGAATTTTCTTTTAAAGTGGGTATATAATTTTATATTCACCCATGAATTGTAGTGAATTAAAATTAAAATTCTTAAATAATATTTTCGTCCCAAAAAAAATTAGTTCTTTAAATATTTTTTAATTTTATCCATTGAATATTTTTGTTTAGTATTAATCTTTACTGTTGAATAATAATTTTGGTTTTAGTCTGTTAATGTTTGAAATGAGTAGTTTTATATAATCTTTTACATAAATTATATTTGTAATGTTTTATATATTAAAAATAGTTTATAACATTAGAAAAGTTTATAAGCGATTAAAAACATTATTTATCAAAAAAAATTATACTCCGGGTGACATGATAAGGGATTAGACTGCTAATGTTAATATTGTTTCTTATAAAAGTTTATTAATTCCAAATAAAAAATTTCTTTAAAAGACCAAAATCAAATAAAAAATATTTAAAGGACCAAACAAAAAAAACAATTCTTTCAGAGAATTTTATTTAATCCAAATTAAAAATATATGATACTTTAAATTGTAATAAAATTAATAATTTTTTAATTTTTTCTTTTAAAAAAACTTACTTATAATAATTATTTCTTTTAAAAACCCTAAAAAACTTACTTATAATAATTATTTTATGTAAAAGTATAAGTGAAAAAAGTACATACACCGATAATGTAAGAAAATTGTTAACTTTAAAAATAAATATTATAAAAATTGTATAATTATACAACACAAGGATAAGTATTTGAAGTAAATTTGTTTTTAAAAACAAATAAAATTGTATCAATTTTTAATTTAATTTAAAGTATAATATAATTGTAATTTTCACTACAATCCATTTCACATATTTCTATTTATATTTGCAATTTTATTTCACTTATGGGCTATCTATAAATTTTTTAAAACTTAAGTAGGCCCATATGTAAATTTACAAAAGGTTAAAATACTAATGAAAAGATAGCGAGAATTTTTGGAGGATAGATAGCGAGAATTTTGCCTAAATAAAAAATTATGAGAATTTAATGTCTATATTTTAAATAGAAAATTATATCACTAGAACTTCAAGAAGTTGCAAAACTCTATTTTACTATAAAAATATAGAAAATAATATGGTTGTGTTGGTTATGTAGCTCCTCTATAGTATGTGGCTCATAAAAAAAATCCTTTGAGAGGAAGTGCTTTTCAGCACGAACGAAAAAAAAGAAAACTGAAGAGAGGAGAGTGACAGTGGTCTGTGCTCTGGTCTTCAAAGATGGGATAATCAAATTGATTAATCACTCGTTCAACAAGAGTACAGACATTACTTTGATAACATTCATTATTATAAAATTTATTAATATAAACTACATTCAAGTTATAAAAACAAAGTGTTTTTCTGAAGCTTAACCAAAGACTCTAGCAGCTTTCAAGTGTCTGACTCTCCCAAAAGATGATATGGTTTCTGAATCGGAACCAGTTGAGAAGTTATTAACACATCGAGCTTCAACAAATAAAACGAGAGGCAGCATTATATTTGAAGACAAATAATGTAATAAATTATACACACTCTAGTCTGGCATAAGAATGAAATGACTTGGTATGAAAGTTATGACGGCAAATAGATTAATTGACACCCGAAATGGCTAGAAATAGAATTGAATAGGAAGATTGAAGCTAGGATAGTTGTATTATATGGATATACTATTGGGGATTCCCTTGCCAGTGAGTCCACCCTCCCTAGAATAATCGGAAGTGTTGGGATAGAGAAGTGTATAAGGCATCTTAACTGGTCCATTTCTGTTTTTCAATCTCTTGTCATTGTTCCTTTCCATAATATTGTTCTCAATTTCCAACAGCTTCTGCCTGAACCTCTCAAAAGCTGCCAATGGTTCAGCATCTAAAATCCATTCAGGGTTCTCACACTGCCCAAGGTAAATCTCTTCAGTTGAGTGCCTTGACAGAACTTCTATCAGCGACACACCTAGAAGAGTTTGGAACTGGGCAGTGATTGTTTTCAAGAATGCCAAGTCGGGGTCTGTCTTAAGCTCCTCGTACTCTGGGCTACCTGGCTCGGGCATGAACCTGCGACTCACTGTTGGACGGTTAGGGAGGTATCCAGCAAAAGGGTACTGTCCAAAATTCACAGCTGCATGGAAAGCAGAAGCAAGCCAGATGATAATGGTGCTTGATTCAATGAGTTCCTCTTTAGTCTTCATCACTGGCCACCATGGCCTATCTTTTAAGTCACCATGACCCTCATTGCGTACTTCTTTCCACCAATTCTGAAGTTCATAGTCCTCCTCAATCATGTCATTAGATGTGTAATAGAAGTTACAGTATTCAGTCACCCAGGTTTCAATTGCATCCCAGATTTCTAGCCCGTCCACAGCAAATGGATAATCCTCTATCACAAGTCTAAGTCCATGACGGCAGCTTGAATCAGGAACTGCCATTCCCCTGAAATTCAGTGCAATAGAATTGTAGTACATTACTATGTTCTAATGGGGACAAATGCTACCTAACATTAGCATAAACATTTTTTACTACTATTAGTTAAAAGCTTTTAAAATCAGAAGTGAAGCCTAAACATATGTTGCAAATAATCTGTTATACTACCAACATTTCTCTTCAACAGATTGGACCAAAAATAAATTTCTAACTGAACTGACCTCTTAAGCAGATCAGCAGGAAGTGCTTGCTCGGTGAATACCCAACTTTTGTATATAAGGGATGACATTTCCAAGGCAAATTTACCAGGGAAAACTGTTTTCTCGAGCACCCCTCCAGCATTAATGAGCGTGTGCCGAGCTAAGGCATTTATATGCATTGTGTCCCTGAAGTGTGGCTTTAAGAGCTTGTGTATTGGGTGAAGTAAACTCAACTGTCTATTTGTGGCTATTATGAACGGTTCAATTGCTGCGTGAGTGAATAACCTGCACAAGAAACATAGCTTTCTCCTTATTATTTGTTTAAGATCAGAAATAGAATTAAGTTTGTAAAACTTGGGTACTACGGGGATAATTTTTCTGGATTTCATACCAGTGGCTAACCAACTGGTGATATCCTGAATCATTCACCGCTGCATATGCTTTTGCCAGCTGCCACACGGAAGCCGATACTCCTTCTTGTGCTGGAATGAAAACTTTGCTCATAGCTCCATGCTGTTCCCCTTGTGGATGGGGTAAACTTAACTCTATAGCTAGTGGCTTTAGTGTACCATCATCTTGTAGAAACAGGAGCGTTCTGGAGGCATAAGTCTTCGTGTTGGTAGAGTTTATTCTACTTATGTATGGCATCAATGCATCGTGATGATCTAATATAAATAGCCTCATATTTTGAATTGCCTGCAACATAGAGATGCTTGCTTGTTGACATATAGATTAAATTTAGCACATTCTAATATGGAATCTTCAAATAAATGAATCCTGATTAGTACCTCCTCTATTGTGAGCCCATCCAAATTATTTTCTATGTGCGTTGCTCTGATGGAGCTACTTTGGTCTCCATAGACTTTGGGGTCTAGCTTGCTGACCGGAGGAAATTCCTGAATGTCGCATGTAAATTTAGCTCACTTGCTAAAACAAATATGTCAAGAATCGCTGATAAAATTATAAAGCACAAAACTTAAATACAGTTTCTTATGTATTTTTTGTGTTGTGCTTCTATCAGAATTAAAATTTCACATAGTAATTTATATGGACTTTGAAGACAAATCTTTTATCATACGAATTATTCAGATGAAACTTTAATTCTGATGAAAAAACATTACCAAACAAACTGCATATAAATTTTGTTTGATTAGAAATTGCAATTGTTTTATACAGTACTTGGAGACGGCGGATAATTACAGGGTTAACCCCTGCAAGCATTTCCCTTGCAAATTCTTCATCTGTCCTCCATGCAGTCTTACTAGCTGCAATTATGTACCGATATTAATGTAACTAAATTCACACTAGAGAGTTAACTCAGTAAAATAAGGGGAAAGCATTAGTATACATTTGATCACGTCCGGCACTGGGAATTTGAGGAATCTTTCACCATCGTTCCTAATAAGTTCTCTCACCAGCTCGTAGGGAATAAGTTCTCTGAGTTTACTTACAATAGGCCTACTCGGCAGCTTAAAACTTCCCTCATAAATATTAAATACATCTTCAAAGGTGTCAAACTCGTTGATAGTTTTGTCACACAGAGATCTAATCTCTGGAAGCAAAACCTGAGCAACGGATTTCAGTGAGTAGGCCAGAAAATCTGAAAACTTGACGTGGCCAAACTGCTCATCCCTCGGCACATAAACGTTTAGATTTAGAAGATGCAATCTTGACTCGGTTTTAGGATCTGCGACAAAAAAATCAGAATACTCATTATTTATCACTGAAATTTTGCAAGTGAAAGCTGCTAAAACAGATTCATTAGGCTTATACATTGGGAATTCTCGATACCCTTTAAGTTAAATGAAGAACAAATGAAATGTTATTGTTAACCTGTTTTGGTATGTGAACGACTAGTTCTTCCTCTACGTGGATATGGAAATTGTGATCCTCCAAGTACAGGGCGTGCATAGGCTGGACCATAATCTGGAAGTCCCAAATCATTGTAGTATGCATAGTCATAGACTCTATCCCACTCATTAAGCTTCCCGAAACCTTTTCCTCGAAGTACAATTAGCTCTTGTTCTCTGAGCTTGCGCAGTGGCTCAGGTGTTTGACTTGGAAGATAAGCCTGAACCACAATGCATGCTAGGTTGTTTCAACTTTCAACTACATTTATAAAGGTACGTACCATGCATGATGAGAGTTGAGACATACACAGATCATACAGAGTGAATTTGGCACCAAAGAATCATGTTAAGGTGTCAAAGCCACAAAGGTACTTCGAACATGGCATTGCTTCCTCCAACTACCGGCGATAATTGTCACATTCAAGGTACAATCATGTTTGCAAATAACGTGTATGTGCTTCTCTGTTTTTTTCTTATAATAATAAGTTTAACATTTACCGTAGAAGCAACATTCTTGTTGCTCATTTTAGAGAGAAATCCCACTAAAAACCTCCCTCCTGATTTGACATTGATATCATCATTTGATTTATTTTAAGTTTTTAACTATAGCATTGCCATAAGTAGAACCTGATAGATTATAAAAAGAAAAATAGTCTAAAGAGTGAATTTGAAATGTTCACAATAAGATTTGATTTCACTTTCAAATAATAAAAAATGTCTTTGAAATGTTTAATAATTAGAAACGATTTATTTTCAATCTCAGGGCTTTATTGTTTTGATTTTACAAATATTCTCGAAATTGGTAGAGTTTAGTAGGACTTTAATTATATATTATCTATTTTATAGTTGTTAAATAGCATAAGATTAAGAGTAAATTACATAGAGTTCTGAGGTTTGGTATTATTACACTTAATAACCCTTTTTATCACTGCACATATCACTCTAATTTTTTTTTTTCAAAAACACTACACTTTAAATTAAATCAAATTCATTTCTTTTTAAAAATTAAATCAAATTCATTACTTTGCACCACACAAATAAATCTTTAAATTTTAAAATGAATAATTGAGTTTATCTTTGTTTAGCTTATCATTTAAAATTAAACAAATATATTTTAATTTTTTAAGTTAAAAAAGTAATTTTGATTTTAAAAATTGAAAAATAGTTTTAAAAGTGTAAATAATTAATATAGATTTAAAGTAAATGAGAGTTAAAAGTTTGAAATTTTGCAATTGTGGAGATTAATATGGTAAAGAAAATTTAGCATAACATTTTGAAAATAACCACTAATTTATTTTCTTAAAACAGTGGACAAAAATATTAAATAACTGAAAAATGAAATACAATAAAAATAAAGATCTATAAGCAAGAATTAAAAAAAATTGTGTTGAAAAAACCCTTTACTCGAAAATTCATTTCGTCTCAAATCTCAACGTTTTTAAACATGTAATACTACTTGTTATTTTATCATATTTTAATGTAATTCATAAATTTTATTCTAACTTTTTTTTATCACATAAGTGAAAAATATCTACGGTTTCTAACTTTTCAAATAAATTTTTTTAACTAAATAATTTCAGCATCTCACTTTATGACAATTATTCCAATAATTTTAAATGTGATGACAACATAGTAAATATAAAATTAAATGTGATGAAAATAATTTTAAAAAACTTTTCTTGTGAAAATATTAAGGTTGAATATGTTTTTTTTTCTTCACATTTAGGTCTTTTTTATTTTCTCAAATTTAAATTTAATTTTTTAAAAAATATTCTTTTAGTCCTTTTTACAATAAAAAAAATCACAACAAATTTTACATCAAAATAAAAAAAAAATAGTCTAGCAGACTAAAATATATTTTATGAATTTGAGGTGTAAAAATATAATAATAATACTATTAATAACAACATTAAATACATTTAAAAAAATTATTTTTAATATAATATAGTAACATTTTAATAAGGTATTGATTTCTATTTTTAGTATTTTTTACCTTCAATTTGAAAAGAGAAAAAAAAATCAAGAATAGTAATGTTAAATTAATATTCACTAAAATTGAAGTATGTGTAAAATATTAAAGTTAGGAGAGTAATGATATTAGAACATTTCTTTTACCTCATTGCCTTTTTTAGGCAGCCGTGAATCTTGTTTTGAGGAACATACAAGAGAAGTATATGCAAAATACTCGTTTAACATTTTTTTATTTCTCTTTTATTTTTTCTCATCATATTATATAATCTATTATTTATACTTCTATTTTAACAGTAATAGGTCTTTTTTAATTATCCAAGTATTAGGTCCTTAGGTGTCTATATCATTATTCTAGTATTCATGTTTTCAGTATAAACATACATCAATGCAAGAGAAATTAATATCGACTATTTAATTTTATATGAATAATTAAAAGTAAGAATAATTATTCATCATCCAAAAAAATATTCATATACATTATATTATATTATAAGTTGTTACAATGATGATATTTGCAACATAGTCAGAACCAAGTGTGCAAAGAAATTGAGTATTCAGACATGAGACGACCAAAACACCTTTAACTTGTCACAAATAAGTGAAGAATATTTTAATATTGAAGAATAAACATAAAGTTTTTTTTTATGTAAAAGAAAAAATTACTGCAAAATTTCAAATATAATAAATTTTAAGGTGCCGTCACAGGAATCTTGGCGCTGCTTTATTTATTGATTTATTTATATATATATATATATATATATATATATATATATATATATATATGTATATGTATATGTATGTGTGTTATTATGACAGTCTTAGTAATCTAGTGTATTAGATTTGTGTAATTTTGTTTAAATATTCTATATTCATCATAAAATAATTGTATTATGATTTAAAATTTTGCTTAAAAAAATTCTACTATTTTTTAAATTATTTAAAATATAAAAAGTATGACATCATAACCACTTCAGTACAAAGATTCATTTCCTGTAATAAAAAAAAAACCTATTTCTGAGAAATAAAATACTATAAAAAACATCTTGATTTATAAATATAATGACTTAAATATATAACGTAAGAATCGATGATAGTTATATTAAAAGAAAAAACACTTGCCGGGAAAATTCTTTTGCCTCAACATTAATGCAAAATATACATATACTAAATTAGATAAGAATATTAATTAATACTATTGTAATATTGCAGAAGAACTAGAAAAAATGTAGTATGAAACTATGAATTAAGTATTATATGTGGATATATTCTTTTCCGAGACCTGTCTTGTTCCTAACAACCTCTATCTATGAATCACGTGTACCATATCAAAAGTCAAAAAAAAAAAAAAGGTAAGTACTTCGAATTTTATAAAACTACTTTAAAAATTAAAATAATTTTGAAAGCAGATTGTTTTTAGTAGTTTTACTTTTTATTTTAATATTGTTTTTAGTAGTTTTACTTTTCATTTTAATATTTTTGTTTTGAAAGTTAAAAGAAATACAGATTTTTTTTTTGCTTTTTATTAATCTATAAATAAGATCAATCTTTTTTTCACTTTTATATTTTAAAAATAATTTTCAAATAATATTTATCTAGCAATTTTTATTTATCTTTTTCCATCAAACAATTTTTAATTTTTTTTTAAAAAAAACTTGTAGGAAAGAAAAGGATATAAATGTTTATAGTATTAAAAGTAATCAAAAGAAGTATTGATCCTGAGCATGCACTGAACGGCACAATGAAAGTGACTATTCAGCATGAATAATCCTGAAGAGTTAACGCATAAGAGCTTTAACCAAACTGACCATCCCGTCCCGCCAGAGAGAAGTGAAGATTTTTCAAGGAGTAATATTGTATGTAATAGTGAAGTTCTATATTTTTATATAAAAGAATGAAAAAGTATTGGAAAATTTCAAACACAAGCAGAAACTTGTATCAATTTATTTCAGTATTGTTGTTTTGTGTGGTTTAGACTTTAGAGTATAGTCAAATTTGGTTTGGGGGCCAAAGTTCCACCTCTGAGCTATGTGGTTATAATTTTAAGATTGTTGGAATTTTGAGCATATATAAGATGAAGGACAATAGAGAAGATAGATAGGCTTTTAAACGAAGTGACCTTATTGGCAAAGAAGACACGATCATGGGCATAACGATGAGCAGGGTAGATCCACGAATTGCAGACAAAATGAACAGAACCATGGCCAGGAATGTCTTCGATGGTGACTTTCTTGAGGTAGAACTGGCTATTGTGATGGTTTCGGATTATGAAGGCAGCAGGAACACCCATGGTCTCATGATCCCACTCGAATGTAACACCAAACTCTGTGTCTGATGCTGATGCCAGAGAGGTTATTGTCGAAACCCACCTCTCCAAGTATGCCACCTTCCCTATAAACATCAAGAGAATAGTTTTTGTTTGTGTTTTTATTTTGCAGTTGGCACAAATAGAATAGTTAATTTGTAAAGATGATGAGGAAAGTAATAAGAGGACCTGGATTGGGAGTAGTAGCACTAATGAGCTCAAGAGAGACACCCCTTCCCAATAACTCGTGAACTCGATCAAGAACGTTCGCTTTTATGTCATGGAAGTCCAACACACCCTTCTTCATCAACACCACTCTCCCTTTTAACCTCTTGCTCCTTTCCTCCTTCTGCTTCACCTCCATTATCGATTCGCTCAACTCTCTAACTCACACAAACAAACAACCCTTCCACACAATATCTGCTACATAGAACAAACCAAAAAACACGCTACTCTTAAAGCAATAATAATATTACCAATTCAAATAAATCAAGACATTATGTATACGCACAAAGGTGTACTCACTCTTTCCGACAAATTTGGCTGTGGAGACAGTGTTTCTAAAAATTGGACGACTTAACACTTGCCATGGTTCTTTATGATCATTAAGAGTTTTGATTGACCCAATTGGTGAAGAGATGCTATTATATATAGACAATGTAGTTAGCCTTTTCTCCTTTGGTTGTGGAGTAATAAATTAAGGAGACAAGGTTACAAAAGACAAATAACGTAGCGCTAAGAAAGACGCTTCTTGGAGGTTGGGACCCCAAGTGGAGTTTTCATCTTTATCTCTTGATTACTGCACAATCAAAGGATCTGATTCCACCATGTCCATGCTACATATCGCACGATTCATCAACAACATTTCATTGTTGATAATTTCAGTTTCTACCACAAAGTGTGACAAAAGGTGATATGTATATGATAGCGCTAGGCGTATGGGCTATTATTATTAATTAGGCTGGGAGGCTGGAGCAGACTGTTATATTTGTTTTAATAGGTATTTTGGATTTAGGGTTTAGGGTAAAATATTAAAAAAATAAAAAAAATGCTATAAAAATTTAAACTTTTTATGAATTAATTTATAAAAAGTCTCATATCTTTTAAAATTATATGAAATAATTTTTATATATTAATTTTTAATTTTTGTAAGTGATTTTAGAGAAAAACATTCAAATAAATCTAATATAAAAGAAAATTCATATATTACATTAGATTGAGTTTTAATTCTTTTATCTAAACCTACCGATCACTAAAATTTGCAATTTCTTTTGTTTGAAAACAGCTTTTTTAATTAAATATTTTCATAATGAACTCATTTAACATATAATATTATAATAGGAATACTTGTGAAATGCACCGTGTTACCAGATATACTAAAGATTGCACCCGATATATATATGAGAGTTTGAGAAGAAGAAATCTTAATAATTGAAATAAAAATTAATGATTGAAATCAATCACTTATTCTCTCTTATAGCATTTATTATTTTTTACTTTTTTTCTTTATTTTGATTTTTTAGATATTATTATTTCTCCTCTATCTCAGTAGTTTTCTCACTAGATATATCTGTGTGCATTTGTATATATATGCATATACGGGCGTATCTTGTGAGAAAAAAAATTTATTGTAAGGGACAAGAAAAATAAATGATAAGCATAAGATTAAAAATAATAACTTGGATTAAAATAACTCACATAAAGATATCATATATCTTCTCTCCTTCATTATAACTTACCTGCACCAACACCCCCACCCTCAACATTACCCCTACTCCCACCATCGTCGATGTTGTCACCACCACCATCGCCATCATTGTTGCCACTACTACCGCTGGTCACTATCACTGATCACCACTGCCACTGTTACGGCAGCAATGGTGGTCATAACTGGCGGTAGCGGTGACGGCGGCAACACCAACAGTGGGCAGTGGAGGCAGTGGTTGTGGTGATGACCACAACGGTGGTGGCAAAACCAACAATCAGTAACAAGTTTAGAAATATTAATTTGTGGGGTCAATAATTATATACATAAATTAGTGGGACAACATTCACATTATATGTTATTTATTACAACACTATATTTTATGAGAGTTTAATTGGTATACGCTGACAGTGTAAAGAATTTTACACCATCATTCAATAACAATTCTTAATTTATGGTAAGTTGGTTGACTTTACCAATTAATGCTTTAAAAGTCTTGCAAATGTAGAAATATGTTTTAACAACAGTGTAAAAGTCTTTTAGAATGTCAGTGTATACTAATTAAACTTATATTTTATACTATGTGGGCTATTTATAAATGTTATACACATATTTCATTAATGAAATTTTAAAAATTAGTGGTGGCAATGGACCCTAATGTAAAATAAATAGATTTGTCCTTGTTACAACAATGGTGGTGATAATGGCAGCATCAACAACGGGGTAATAGAGGTGGCGATTGTGGTGGTGACTACGATGGTGGTGGCGAAGCCGACAACAATGGTGGTTATGGTGACAGTGGTGACCATTGTCAATGATGGTGGCGATGACTGACGGTGATGGAGGTGGCGGTGGCACCAACAGTGGGGTGGTGAAGGAGGCGATTGTCGTTGTGACCACAACGATAGAGTGGTGGTAGTGTTTTAACAAGGCATGGTAACGGGGTGAGGCATGGATGAGTATGACATTTTCATCCCATTCTTGTTTCCAAAACCTATCCCCATTCTCGTCCCCATACCTAGCGGGTATAAGATTTATGTTCTCATCCTCATCCCTATTGGGTATCGAGTATACACATACTCATCCTATACGCACAAAAAAAATTATAATAATATTATAGTAAAAATAATATGTTTGAATATAATAATATTAATTCAAAAGTTATCTAATAAACACAAAGTTTGTAATTTGTTAATTAAATGTCAAACATTTCTTCTTTAAGACAAGTGAATATTTTAGTCATTAAAATAAAAATGAGATGAGGCAGTAAGGGGACGGGTATGGGATGGGTATGTATATCTTCATCCTGACTTAACAAATTAGGTATTCCACATACTTGGTCAAATCAGGATTCTCTGTCAACTTTAAGACGAGTTTAGAAATTACACACGAGCGTGAGTTTATTTGTCATCCCTAGTTTTAACGTTGATATTACAATTAATTTTGTAAAATCACCATTTTTTTATATATCTATTAGTTTTTTTAACTTTAAAGAACATTCATTTTGATATGTGTGAATTATTTATTAAATTTTCATTATGGTTTGCATGTCCATAGGAAGACCTTTAAAATTGTTATCCTTAACTTATTATTTTTATGACCATATGCTTTTGATATCTGTTTTAAATTGCTTTTTTTTTCTTTTTTACTTGAAATTCGTAGATTCCTTACTATCAATATGTTCATGTCTTGTTGTTATTAGCTAAAATAAATATTCTGATATTTTAAATAGCCAAAATAATTTGCAGGCCATCTATTATATTGTTAATTGTTAATTGATACTTTATTTTTATGGATATATTATTTTTTATATAAATACATTATGGAAACCTCATCACGATTTATATTTATTTTTAAATGAGAATATTGCAATTCATTTTTGTTTTAGAAGACAACCATGTAAATTAATTATGAAAAAATTTCTAATATTTTTTTAATTTTTTTTATCAAATTAAAACATATCAGTAATAAATCTTGTTCTCGTAGTAGACTCTTGACATATATAATTTATTGTAAAAATTAATTAATTTATTATAAATGATACATTGTTGAAATACAATATTTTGCAAAATTATCAACCTATTTTTGCTTAACAATTTTTTTTATATATAATTTCTGTATACACCCCTTAGTATCTCATTAATTTTCTATCAACATTTTTAGTTATTAACATTAAATTGGACCAGTTAACTTGTATTAAAAGATTCATTTCAACGTGTAGGTTTTGGTCCTTAGAATTTTCAGATTCTAAGTTTTTAGTCCTTCCAGTCATCAATTATTTGATAGATTTTATTTTCTTAATTTTTTGTTAATATTTCATTCTTCGAAATTGATTTAGACCCATAAAGCCCCTTTAAGATTCTAAAATTTTATTTTTTTTAATCCCTATAAATTTGTGTTTTTAGAGACTAAAATTAAAAAATAAAATTTTATAAAAATATGAAAAAAAAGTATAGGCACCAATTTTGTTTAACAAAAATAGATATCAAGATTTTAAAAATGTATAATTATAGAGATTAAAAATAGATGAAAAGTTATAGAATGAAAATTAAAAAGGCATGAAATTATGAAAATTAAATTCATATAAATCTATGATCAATAAATAAATGCAATCTTCTCAGAAAAGAAAAGAAAATCTAGTGGCCAAAATTATCTGCGAAAGAAAAGGAAATTTTCGAATATTTAAAAAGGGACCCCTTCGTGAACTGTGTCACTGGCTTGTGATTGTGAAGGAGATCACGATAGACAATACAAAATTGACGCTAATGAGCCCAAAACTGCAGAATATGGTGGGCAAATGTGTCTCATACAACCGGTGGCAGAGCCTTTTGTCGAGAGGGGAGCAAAGTGTCTCCAAAAAATTTTACAATTATAAATAATATGTAAAAATTTACTAAATATTATTATTTTTTTATAAAATTTGAATTCTCAGTAAATAAATGTAAAAATTATAAATAATATGTTAAATTATTAGTAAATAATTGTAATTTTTTGGATGATTTAAATTTTTAAATTTAAATTTAATAAATAATTGTAAAAAAATTGATAAACGCAATGAAGTCTTCTAGTCCTATGTTATTGAAAAAGAAATTACTATAAATTTTAAAAAAAATAGTCCAATGAACTGAATGAATTAAATAAAGAATAGATATAAACCTTTTGTTTAGATAATTTCTCACTAATCCATCCGAAGGATTGGTGTAAGACTCCATTGCGCTTACGTATAGGAAATAATTTATTTAGTGGGAGGTTTTGTGCATTATATTTTTTGCGTGTAAACTTTTTTTGGACCAAGGACAAGCGTATATCGCAAGCTAAAATAGTCTCTAACCTAATGTGATGGGTACACCCTTGATTTTTTATTAAAAAAGAGAGAAAAATATTAACAAAACTCGCTGAAAATTTCTTTTTGAAATTTATTAGAAATTTCCAATTTTAAAGGAGAGAATCAATAAATAAAAAATGTAAAATCACTAAAATTGATGATAAGAGTTTTAGAAGAAGAATAGCTGGTGTTTCTGCTTTAAAGACAAAAGATAATAATATGTTTTAAGTGTATTAATTGATTGTTAGTGGGTCCTATCGTGTATCAAGTCTATTGGTTTGTAGTTTAGATAAGTCTCAAATGTGTAAATGCTCCACCAGTCGTGGTGGAGTACGTGCAGCCACGCACCACTCCAATGTTTAAGTTAGACAGTATCTCGGTAAGATTTATCATAAATGTGAATAGTAATTTTATCTATGTCACCTACCCCTTTATTTATAGGCTTTTATGATAGGCTTTTGATTATGATTATGCTAATCGAGATCCAATTCTGAGTTAATCGTGTTTTACCTCTAACCGCCATTTTCTGTTCACATAAGTACATTTAGTTAAATTCCGAGGTGTTATCAGATATTGCTTCTTTCCCATGACAACATATTTTGTAATTACTATCTTTGCGTTATTTAGCGGATGTATGTTGCTTTATGTGCGAGTTGTGGTCGATGAGTTTCATTTGTTACAAATGAAACTGGTAAAATTCGTTTACTATGAACGAATTGTCTTACCGTCAACGTTTGAGTTAGCACTTAATTTTTTAGAAGTTGTATGCACCATCGTCCAATTATAATTTCATAAGTGAAGAATTTGTAAGAAGTAGTCATGCCTTTATTAAACAAAGGGATGACTCGTTAAAACCTCTCTGACCAAAACCCCCTTGGGCATAAGGCCAGTAGTAGGAAAAAGAGTATATCCAACTACATCACATGAATATGGATTAACTATAGTAAAATTTGAGATGTATGGCATTCCACGTCCTCGGCAAAGCTTCTCCGAAAGGTGTTCCAATTTGTAGGCCCCATTATCCAGACTTTGAGTGATTCGGAAGGGTCTTTCCCAATTTTACGCCAGCTTTCCTTAGTTGTGCTCTCATTAGGCGTCTCCTCGCATTTGCCATACAAGATCCCCTTGCTTGAAAGACCTTGGTCTAACCTTGGTGTTATATTTCTTGACAACCCTTTTTTTACCAGCTTCTTCACAAATTGTGGCTTTATCCCTCAACTATTGTACTAGGTCGAGCTCTACTAACATCTCCTCGTTGTTTTCTTCATCATATAACCATTGCTGAAGTGAAGGCTCTCTTATCTCCACCGACATCATGGCGTCAGTTCCATAAGTGAAGCTGTACGGGGTTTCCTGGGTCGCCGACTGTAGGGTGCACCTATATGTCAGTAGTATTTCCAGTAACTCCTTGGCCCACTTTCCTTTATTTTTGCCAAGTCTTTTCTTGAGCTCCTACAAGATGACCTTGTTGGCAGCCTCAACTTACTCATTCGTCTGAGGTGTTCGACTGAGGTGGTGACATGGACTACCTGTAATTCCTTCAGAAATTTTTCAAACCCCTTGTCGATGGATTGTCGACCATTGTCTGAAATAATTGTGTGAGGCACACCAAATCAACATATCATATTCCTCCAAGTGAATCATCGGACATTGTTGGCAATGATCCGAGCTAAAGGCTCAACCTCAATCCACTTTATAAAATAGTCAATGGTTACAAGTAAAAATTTGCATTGCCCTTTTCTTGGTGGAAAAGGACTGAGGGTGTCCATACCCTCATACTACGAAAGGTCAGGGTGATGCAATGCTTTTCAATTCTTGCAGTGGGGCTTTAAGAAGATTCCTATGTTGCTAACACTCTACACACCTTTTAACGAAGACTTCGGCATCCTGCTTAAGTGTGAGCCAATAGTATATGGCTCTCATAACCTTGGTCGTCATGGCCTAAGCTCCCGAGTGGAATCTGCATACTCCCTAGCGAATCTCCCTTAAGACATAATCACATTAAGCTGGTGTGAGGCATTTAAGCAGTGGTGTGTAGTATCCTTGTTTGAACATATCCTCCCCAATCATGGTGAATCTCACCGCTTTCATGCATAATGCTTGGGTCGACCTGTCATCGGCAGATAGTTCTCCTTTTCTAGGAAGTTTCTGATAGGGACCATCCAGCTGGCCTCCTGCTTAATGACGGTGATAGCAACCATGTTAAGAGTGGTTCCTCCAGCATATGCTGGATAATGTTCGGTGCTGCACTGGCTTCTTGGTACTTTCCAATTTAGCTAAGACATCAACTTAGCTATTATCACTCCTTTTAACATGTTCGATAATGAGACGGCTAAAGTATTGCCTGTAACTGTCCACTATGTGGTAATACTAGAGTAGGAGAGGGTTTTTAACTTGATAGTTTCCATTAAGCAGAGAGACAGTGAGTTGGGAATCATTTCCACAAGTTAACCTTGTAGCTCCCATCTTTTTAGCAAGGTTGAGCTCAGTGATAAGTGTCTCATATTCTGCTTGGTTATTGGACGCTTTGAAGTTAAACTTCAATGATTGTTCTAATACCAAAACTCCAGGTCCTTCCAAAACTATCCTGACGCCACTCCCTTGTTTGTTTGATGACCCATCCACATAAAGGATCCAGGCTTCTTTCTTTTGATCAGAGAGGGGTAATTCGTAAATGAAGTCAACTAGACATTGTGCCTTGATAGGTCCCCTAGGCTCGTACTTTAGACTGAACTCCGATAACTCAATTGACCACATGATCATCCTTTCTACCAACTTAGGTTTTTAGAGGACCTTCGCGATAGGGTGGTTTGTCTTTACTATCACTTAATGTCCTTGAAAGTATGGGCAAAGCCTTCACGTCTATGTGACCAATGCGAAGGTGAGCTTTTCTAAAGTCTGGTACTTGAGCTCGAGGCCGTGTGGAGTTCGGAATAATGAAGTAAATAGGTTCCTGCACACGTCCTACTTCTTTATGATGACTACGCTAATAGCCTTATTTGTCACAAAAAGATAAATCAGAAGGTCTTACCTTGTAATCGGTTTTCTTAGTGTTAGAGGAGAAGACAACAAGTTTTTGCAAATTAGTGAAGGCAGTCTCGCACACTTTGGTCCACATGAACTTAGAGTTTTTTCTTAGCAGCTAGACCATGTCTTTGGTCTTGTCTACCAACCTTGGTAAGAATCTAGATAGAGAAGCTAGTCTTCCCGCTAGCTTTTAGAGCTCCTTTTTATTGCATAGGCTTCTCATATCAATAACGGCTTTGCACTTGTTCGGGTTGGCCTCAATGCCTCCTTGTGAGAGCATGAAACCCAAGAATTTTCCACCTTCTACCCCTAAGACACATTTTGTGGGGTTAAGCCTCATGTTGAACTTTCAGAGAGAGGAAAAGGTTTCAGCTAGGTTTTCAACATGCTACTCATATGATGCATGCCTCCCTTTATCTTTTTCTAGAGGTTTTCTTCTTTGGTGAAATGGATTGTGGAGAGGTAAGAAGTGAGGTGGTTTTAGGCGCCACTTAAGGTAAGATAAGCCTAAGAGGGAAAGTTTGCCACAAGGGATGGAACCCTTAATAAAAACCTAAGGAATTCTCAAAGAGAGAATGGTGGACACTAAGAGAATTTTGGCCAACTCAAGGTTTTTCCATTCAATCAAGTGTCCTCACGGCTAGGTGTATTTCCTTTTAAGGTGATCCCTTAGGCTCTTAGTCCAACCTTCCAAAATATGCTACCCTTGTGGTAAGCTCCTTTTTCAAGCTTTCTCCCAAAAGTGACACTAACACACAAACCAAAGAAACCAAAAGTAGCAAGGGGAGGTGCGAATAGAAACTCAAAATGCAATGAAAGATAACACAATCAAAAGGACACTTAACCAAATGGTAAGAGTATATAAGACAAACTAGAAAGATGATTTAAAAGACAAGCAACAACTAAAAGGTAAACAAAAGAAAGAGAGCACACAATGAAATACCTAAAAATGACACTAGATTAAAGAGTAGAAGAACACAAATATCAAGTTCTAGTGTACCAAAAGTAATAAAATTTCTTTTAAAGTTCCAAGTTCAAAGTTGAAGCACTTGCTAATTTTAGGTTAGGTACATCAAATGAATTTTTTTCAAACTTTCTTTTCTTTTGTTTGTTCTTTTTTTTTTTTTTTAATCCTTCGTTGTTTTTTTTGTATTTTATTTTAGACTTTGTTTTCTTTTTTTTTTTTTTGAATATTTACTAGATGCACCTAAATTGATTGTGAATTTAGTGCTTGATAACAAAGAGTTATGTGCTTGGAACAATAAAGAAAATTAAAAGCCACAATTTAGGTACTACTAGAAATGACTTCAAAATGCAAAGTAGCTATAGATGTGTTAATGGTTTAGTAGTTTGGTGTGCCACTGGACTCAAGCTTTGTTAAGTTTTTAGTAATTTGTTGAACACAAATACCAAACTTATAGCTTAAGTGAAAGCACCCACAAACAAGAACTACCTTTACCACACAAATGAGCTACTAATTATACGTATAAGGAAAATAAAGACAAAGGAAATTGAGCAACTAATTTTTATTTTTTTTTTAAGAATATGCTTGAAACTAAAAACACATGAACTTCTAAAGAGACTTAGACATGAGGTATGACCCTCTATGTTGCTCAATTTAAGAAGTTTCAAATTTTTTTTTGTAAAAACAAAAGAGGCTAAACTTAAAAGGAATTAATAGACAAAATGGGAAACTATAAACATGACTTATAGACAACTACACAAGAGTATAAAAGTGAAAAATAAAAGCTAAAAATAAAGCAAAAACAAGGCAACTAGGTACAAGGAAACACAAGAATTTGGTCTAAATATCTTGACCACAAGGTTGTGGAATTCACCACAACGGCATGGATTTTTAGCAAGAAATTCTCAAAACCAAAATTCAAGCAAGAAAGCACCCAACTCAAAGCTTAAGCAGAAATTAATGAATATGGGAGAGACGTAGATGCAAAGAAAAGAACAATATAAATTGCATCAAGCAAAAAATAAATGGTGCAAATAAACTATAACTCAAAACAATAAACTCAAGACATAAATGGAAATGATAAACAACAATGGAAAGCTAGAAAAAATTGCGGAAATTAAAGATAAAATAAAATAGGAAAACGGAAAGAAAAAATAAATGAAATAGGAAGAGAGTTTAGACCTCTATAACCAATGCTCTAGAACAACAATTACGTAGTTCGGTGGACACTTGATTGAATGGAAAAACCTTGAGTTGGCCAAAATTCTCTTAGTGTCCACCCTTCTCTCTTTGAGAATTCCTTAGGTTTTTATCAAGGGTTCCATCCCTTGTAGCAAACTTTCCCTCTTAGGCTTATCTTACCTTAAGTGGCGCCCAAAACCACCTCACTTCTTACCTCTCCACAAACCATTTCACCAAAGAAGAAAACCTCTAGAAAAAGATCAAGGGAGGCATGCATCATCATAGCTATTCGACTTGACTACCATATCGTCCACGTAAACCTTGACATTACGGTCGATCTGATCCTGAAAAATCTTGTCTATTAGACGTTGATATGTGGCTCTTGCATTTTTTAGGCCAAATGGCATGACCTTATAGCATTAGTTGCATTATCAATGATGAATGTTGTCTTATTCTCATCTTGCAGGTGCATTTAAATTTGATTGTATCTGGAATAAGCGTCCAAGAAATTCATCACTTTGTGTTCTGCGACACCATCGACCAATCGGTTTATACTTGGTAGAGGGTATGCATCTTTCGGATATGTCTTATTCAATTCAGTGTAATTTGTGCACATATGTCATTTCCCATTTTCTTTGGAGACCATGACAACATTAGGCAACCATGTCGTGTAATGCACTTCCCAGATAAATCCAACGTTTAGAAGCTTGTGTGCTTCCTTTATGGTGGTTTTCCTTCTTACTTCTACCATTTTCCTCTTCTTTTGGGACACGGGCTTGGCATGGGGGATATCAGCGGTTGTCCATGCAAAGAGATCAATGTTGGTCTGAAATGTGTCCTCTATGAGAGTTTTCCCCTTGCTCCGTGAGCTTGGTGATTAGGTTTGTGACTTTCCTTTCTCCCCCTACTACAAAAGGTTTCGTGTCCTCCAAAGGCTCTACCTAACCAGCATTATTAATTCTGGGGTCTAACTCTATCATGGTGACCATGTCGACCTTTGGTGATACCAGCTTCTCAGGTAATCCTCTACCATGGGAGTTATCTTGAGGTTCACCATGTAGCACTCTCGAGTAGTCATTTGGTCTATGTAAATGGTGACGATGTATCCCGACGAGGAAGGAAACTTCGTGGCTAAGTGTAGGGTTGAAACAATAACCCTCAATTTGTTGAGAGATGGTCTTCCCAATAGGATGTTGCAGGAGGTGTTGGCGTTAATGATGATATATCGCATTGATATTGTCTTACAATCACGGGTTTTGTGGCTGAACTTGGTGAACAAGTTGATGTATCCTTTCGTATCCATCCTTTCACCAGAAAAACCAACCAATTGGTCATGAAAGGGGAGAATGGCATTTTCCAGGATGGCTAACTTCTTGAATGTGGACCATTATAACACATCAGCTGAACTCCCCTGATCAACAAGGGTCTTCCTTATGACAAAGTTTGCTACCTCAATAGTGATCACCACATCCTGTTCCCTGTCTACCCCTCTAAAGTCTTGGTTTGTAAAGGTAATTGCTAGATGAGCACGTCTAGGGGGTCGGCCTTGTTGACGTTTCTACATGCTGGACGACCCACAAATGTCGATGTCTAACCGAGCTACTGGCTCCTCCCTCCGCAAATCCTCCTGAAATTGTGTTTATAACCCCTATCAGGGGTGCTTCGTCACGTATGTTTCGAGCATTAGTTCTCGGCTCTTGACTGGGTCAGTAAAATGGTCACAATGGATCACCCTTATTGAGCCTATGACCAACACCAAACTCCTTTGTTAGGCTTTTGTTGAGTAGCATTAACACTCTTGTCGAACTCATATATTCCCTAATCCACTATATCCATTTGCACCCAAAACCCATTCTATCCATGACATACCACAAGTACTTCCAATTAACTAACTCATGCTTTTTCAAAGTCAACCTTGAAACACACCAACTGCTTTTTCTAACCCTTAGCATTCTTCACCAACTAATGATTACCGAAACCTCATTCAAGATCTAATGTCCTGCTACAAAAGTTGCTTGGTTTACTAAAATCAATGGTTGAATGACGTTCCTTAATCTCCTACCAGTACTTTGACTATTACCTTATTCATGCACCCAATGAGAGAAATATAGCAGTAGTCACCAATCTTCTATGGATTTTCGTTTTTGGGTATCATGGCTAGAGTTATTAAACCCTTTCACAAACTTATTTTTATTGTAAAATTCACCAAAGAACCCCATGAAATCCCCATTAATTAGGTGCCAAAATTCTTTTAAGAACCAAAAGTTTAAGTTGTTTGGTCTTGGGCTCTTATTGTTGTCACAATCCCACACCACCTCATTGATCTCCAATTCTGTGAAAGGATTCTCAAAAGCATCTTGATCCTTGACAAAGAGTTGTTAAAATGAGATGTGATCTAACTTAGGCTTTCGCTAGTCACACCCCTGAAAGTGTTGTAAAAAAGTTCTATTACCTTATATCTTAACTGGTCAACCTACATCATTTCCTCCTCAACAAAATCCAGACTTAATATTTCATTAGACTTTGTCCTCAATGATAGTGCCCTATGGAAGAACATTGAGTTTACATCCCCATCTCTCAGCCATTGGACTTGGAACTTTTGTCACAACAGTGAGCACTTTGTCTTCCCACCCACTTCTTGATGTTCACCATTTTATTATTTTCTCTTTTTTTTTCACTTTTCTCTGACCCCACCCCTTCATCCTTTGTGTCCAGTGAGTGCAATGCCTTTTATTCTTTCTATAGGTGTTGTTCTATATCACTAAACACTTTTTTGTTTCACCTCTTCAACTTAGCCTTTATCATTTTTAAATTCTCTTTTAACATGAAAGTTTTCCTTCCTTCAACCATTAATTTTGACCATTCAACCTCCACAAATAGTTTGAACCTTGTGCCATCAAACCAATTATTCAAAACACGAAAAGACTTTGGCCCCAAATGATTTCCCCCATAGATAGCATTATCAGGTAATGATTTGACACACTCTTCTATAGTTTCCATTGCTCCACATTACTCTAAGCTTCTAAATATTCTTCTGAAATCACGAATATATCCAAGCAACTCATCGACTTACCATAATTTTTGTACTAAGTATATTTTTGCCCACCCAATGATAAGTCAACCAATCTCACATTTGCAATGAACAGATTAAAAAATGTATTTCATCTGCCTATTGATTGGCGTCCACCCATTTCAACCTCCAAACTCCCTACAAAGACTCACACAAGTCAACTTCAATTCATTCCAACTTGACTTCTTGAAGGCACATTATTCTTGGTTTCTTCTCGTTTATCAACTACCACACCTCCCATTTCTTTACTCTACCCCAACCCCCTAACACTTAGAAATATTACCTTCATTAATGCAATGTGTTATTCTCCAACCCCTGTTCACCTCATCCTACCTATTTCCTCTATATTTGCTTTTGTGAACCACAAATTATATATGATATTAAGAACTTTAAGGAAACTTCTAATCACTATATATTATATAATTTATTTTCCTTGTATTTAAAAGTAATTTTATGTTTATTATTTTAAAAATGAAGACTCTCAAATATGAAATTTTATATTTTTATGTTGACATATATCTTTAATAATTACAATAAGAGAAAATCTAGTGAAGTAAAAGGAGATTTAGTCATAAATAAATATTATAAATTTTGACTTAAATGTATATGATGATTTATTTGTCGTATAAATTTTCAATTAGAATTAAATAAGTTTTTTGTCCTTAAAGTTTCCCAAAAAATTATTTTTAGTCTTAAAATTCAAAAATATTTTTTTAGTCTCTGAAATCAATTTATTTTTTATATTAACGTTATTTATTTATAAATTCTGGTTTATTTGGTCATACCATATATGAAATTGAAAATTGAGGGGGTTAGGGTTGAGGAGAAAAGTGATTCACGAGTACAAAAATGTACTTCTTGTCAGTAATTTTTTAACAGCGTTAACCAAGGTTATCAAAATCGAGAGTTTACGTAAACTCGTGAGAGTGCAGTAAACTCGACTCGTAAACTCGACTCGTAAAATCATAAGAGTTTACTTTATAAAAAAATATGACTATAAATCACATAAAAATTGAAAGTTTTCAATACATAATAATTTTAAATCCACATAATAAATTTAGATTACTCCAAATAAGTAGAAATTAAAGTTAAAACACTTAAAATGTCAAAACTTTTTTAGACATAAGAACAAATTATATTCAAAACATTCAAAATTAGAGGCAACATAGAGAAATATTACCTAAGAAGTTTGTTCACGAGTTTACTCTGATTTTATCAAGTTTACTCCGATTTTACCGAATTTACTCTGAGTTTACTACTTTTCTGATTTTACTGCGATTTAACTCGTCTGGGACTTGTAAACTAGTAAACTCGTACGATTTTACGAGTTAACTCGCAATTTTGATAACCATGGCGTTAACAGCAGAATAATAACTAAAAGTGAATAAGAGAATAAAAAATATTTTTGAATTTTGAGGATTAAAAGTATTTTTTTTATGAAACTTTAGAGATAAAAAACTTATTTAAGCCTTTAAATTATCACTCTTAAATAGGAGAAAAATAATTAATCTTTCCCAAAGAAGCATTAAGTCGTAATTTTCTTTATGCTTTTACGTTAGACAATGTAAATATGGTACTTAATTGGCCATGGTACTATCCAAAGTTCTTGGTAAAAGTTGGTTGTTATAGTTGTCAATAATTTATTAATTTATACCCTTCTTTTTTTGTTGTATAACTAAAAGAATACTAAAAATAAAAGTTAATTAGTATATATATATATATATATATATATATATATATATATATAATTTATATGATTTTAAAATATTAATGGATAAAATTAATAAATAAAAAATTATTATTGAATTTCACTAATTAAACTCTTAAAAAAATAGCTAAAGTTATATACACATATAGTAGGGCTATTTTTTTTACAGAGAATAATTTTTGTAAATATTTACAAAAATGGGGTGTGTTCGTGAATAATTTCCGAAATGGTAGTTTCATTGTTGGACCAATTGACCCCCAAACCGCCAAGTGAGATGATGGGTTGAGCTAGAATACTGACACATGTCCCTAAGATGGAAGTTTAGGTGCAGAACATTTATGACCAAATAGAAAATCTACTTTTATCATTATTTAAAAATATGTTTACTTTTAATTTTTCTTTAGACAATTATTAGAAAATAGTACATTTATTTTTTAACCACGCATGTTATTATTTTTAAAGTACAACAAAAATTATTTTAAAAATAATTAAAAAATCAAAATTAAAGGTTAATTAAAAAGGCTAAATTAAACTTTTTCATCATTCTTTTAGTATTACATTATCATTCCTCAAAAATATGTTTGCTTTTAATTTTAAATAATACATGTATTTTTTAACCACGCATGTTATTATTTTTAAAGTGAAGTAAAATTTATTTTAAAAATAATTAAAAATCAAAAAGGAAAATTTAATGCAAATTGATTCCCATTTATCCATACTACTAGATACAAGAAAAAATCAAAACTAAAGCCTGCCTAGTATAGATTATGGATTTTTTTAAATAATTTTTTCCAAAAGCTCTCTACAAGCCGTAAAAAATGGAATCAATTTGCATTAATTTTTCCTTTAATTTTGATTTTTTAATTATTTTTAAAATAAATTTTACTCTATTTTAAAATTAATAACATGCGTGGTTAAAAATAAATTTACTATTTTCTAATATTTTACTAAAGAATAATAAAATAATAAAATAATAAAATATTCATCCAAATTCCATCTCAATTGAAGGTTGTACATATGTCACTATATTAATTTATTATCTCACTTGGCGATTTGGAATTCAAATTAATTGGACAGCCCGTCATCTCAATTGACGGTTTAAAAATAATACTATACGAAATCATTCCATTTCCATAAATATTAACAGAAATTATAGTTTGTAGTATTACTAGTGCTAGTTAATTCCAGCATCGAAGAAGACCACAAGCCAAGCGCGTCCTTATTCCCAAAAAGTTGTATTAATTGACGCATGCGTATATTTGAATATATGATGCATATATGGTCCGTACATATTGGAAAGAGAAAAGTTTTCCAGACGGGTTATTTGATAGAGCATCCATACGTACCGGTGGTACCACTGCCCAACCCGCAACTTTCTACAAACTCTTATTTAATTTATTTATTTATTTTTATAATATATTATTTTAATTATTTAAACAAAAATAAGTGTATAAAAAATGTGTATACTGTTGCGTGTATGTTTACTATTTTCCTATTTGATATTTTTCAAAAAGGTATAGAGTGATATATTACTATAGTTTGTAAATTGAAAACATGATTTAGCTCGTTAAGTATGCTGCTTGAGTTATTAAAAGCATGTTTTCATGTTTTTATTTTATGTATATATCTGTATTCCAAGTACTTGATCTTGTATTATTTTATTAAATTTTCTACTAATTATTAATTATTTTTATATAGAAAGCTTTTGAAGAAAAAGAATGATAAAGACTGTGAAAAAAAGGACAAGTAAACCTAAGATTTAAATAAGTGCAACAATAAATTATTGAACTTTGACCAAAATCAATATATAAATACTAAGGTTTTTTAAATTAGATGAGACATTAAACCAGCAACTGCATGAGTTTAGGTTGATAGATTTAAAACTGTTTTCAATAAAATATTATTTTTACTAATATTGTAATATATTAAGTAAAAATTAATTATATATAATAATACATAAATATAATAAATTATATTAAATTTAAGTGGTATTGACTTTGTAATATTATAAAGAGGTAAGGTTTTATATTGTTCAAAATAATTTTTTAAAAGATATCTATATTTTAAGTTGTGATAAAATATTGATAAAAATTAATTAAAAAAACCTCATACATGAAATTAAACTTTATGACTTATCGTATACTTAATTCTTATTAGAGTAAGGGATGAGTATCAAATTTTTTTGGGAAATGGTAGTTAATATACTCACCCCAATTAAACACAATGTAAACATGTCCTTCTTTATCAAACCTTTGATTTGATATACAAAGACTCAGTATGATCGTACCGTCTCTCAATTATCTCTGAATGGTACTTCTATGACACTCACGAGTCGAATTTTTTTTATCGATGCTACTTTAGCCCTCTCATTTCACTACTAAACGAACAGTAAGTTTAGCAACTAAGTATGTTGAGATGATAACACTGTAAATCATATGAAAAAGTTATGAAAATTAGTGTAAGTTAGAAATTTTATGTAGTGGGACATATAAATTTTTAAAATAAAAATTATAAAAATCAATATTTTATGTATGTATATTAAAAAATTGTTAGACAGTAGATAAATTTTTTTAGAATTTAAAAGAAGAAAATTTTTACAAAAAAATATTATATTGTTAGATTAGAACATGTACATGTAATTTAATTTATTTAGGAAAAAAATATTAAGTTATTAAGATATAAAAGAAACAACAAAAGAAAATAAAAAAAAGTAACAAATATAGTTAATATAATAGTGAGTTCAAAATTAAAAATAATAATTTAATTAGTAAAAACTTATCTAAAAAATTTAAAATATTAACTTATTTACATAAAAAATTAACTATAAACTTACCTTTTAATTATTTTTAAAACAAAAATTGCAATAATGACCGAAATAATGAAAATGTTGACTTATGTTTTAATTGGTATTAAATAAAAAGTGTAATTAATAAGAAAAAAATTATCTTTTCAATGTAATTAAAATATTTTTTATTATTATTGCATAAAGATTAAAGTTACTTGTTAGTGAATATAAATATATATTATATAAATAGTTAAATTAATTATTTTTTAACAATTTTGGTAGCAAAATGAATTTCTTATTTATAATTACTTGAAAATAAGTTTGTTCTTAAATAAAAATTAAAATTACTGAGAAAAAAGTTTTTAAAATGTATAACTACCAAAATCATAACTAACAAAATTTATTTTATTAAGTTTTTAAAGCTTGATAATGTCATAGAATTTGTTTCACCCTTGACTATGGAATCATACTTCCTTTTAATAATTGTGTGACTATAGAACCGAGGGAAACAAGATGGGTTTGTCACAAATTGTAAATAAGGCAGCCAAAATAAATCCCCCTAACTTGTAAAAATATATGAGTAGCAACAACAAAATTATAACACTAAAAAATCACTACTTTCACAAAATAAGACACCAAAATTTTAGCATGAATAACCCCTCAAAGCAAAAGAAAAAATCACAAGTCATCTATGACAAATAAATAGCTTCACTATTATCAATAAAAAGTACAACATCGAACAATAAAGTAATAAAACTTACAAATAGAGAACAATAAAGATGAAAAACCTTAAAAAAACTGCAGCTATACTAATTGAATATCTTGCAAATCAGTCACCTTTCAACGATCCGAACGATCAAAATGGAGAACCATATGTTTCAAACCTTCTATCCAAAAATAAGCTGATCCAACGATGAGCGAATCTACAATGACGAATTTACAGTTGCAGCTCTGTATAATAACGGGAATAACTTTCTCTTTTCTTCTCTCTCAAACAATTGGTGTATTTCTCTCAATAATGAGATTCTCTCTGCCTACCCCTCTTCATAAAGCATCTTCTTCACTAGGTTAAATGAGACATCAATTGGACTTCTCCAAACCTTTTCTCCACATAGGAAGGAAAGTCAATATACCCAACAAGAACTACCACTACTATGAAGAAAAAATTATAACTATTATATGTAGTTTATTCTTAAAAGTTATCTATAGCATGTGAATAGTGAGGGCAAGACTTAAAAATTATTACAAACATTAAACAATTACAATAACAACATATTATATTATATTATATTATATTATATTATATTATATTATATTATATTATATTATATTATATTATATTATATTATATTATATTATATTATATTATATTATATTATATTATATTATATTATATTATATTATATTATATTATATTATATTATATTATATTATATTATATTATATTATATTATATTATATTATATTATATTATATTATATTATATTATATTATATTATATTATATTATATTATATTATATTATATTATATTATATTACTAAATAAATAAAAAAAGTTAGCGATGATAATTGCCTCTACATTTCACTGTGTACATCTATTCTTGGATCCTACCATGTGTTTGATAAAAAGGGGAAAAATGTAAAAGTGTGGAAAATAAAAATATATGAAAAATTATATTTTTTGGAATAGATAAAAAATGAAAATGATGAAAATTTAAATAAAAGTTGTTGATTTTTAAAATTGTAAATAAAGTAAAAGTAAAAAAAATAAATTGAAAACATATACCAACCTATAATTGATTATATCTCTTAGTTCTATTTGTTGACAGCAAAATTTTATTTCATAAAAAATATTTCACCCAAAATCGATTACATTGTTACTCTATTATAATAGATTTTGAATAAATTTGATATGTCATTTTAGATAACTAAAAATTAAAATGATTTTAATTTTGTTTGGTAAGAAAAAGCTAATACTTTTAGAAGAAATTATTATATGATCTTATACCATTACATCATTTATGGTTCTAATTAATCATCATACAAGATATAATTATTTAATTAACACAATTTAAAAGATAAGTTAATTAAATAATTATATGTTAGATAGTGATTGTTTGAGACCATGAATGTGTCGTTCTTCAGGATCATCTAATAATTGATTGTTTTTTAATTTTTGAAAATAGTTTTCAAAACTATTTTTGGAAAGAAAAGAAAAAAAAACTTGTTTGATAAGTGTTATTTGAAAACTATTTTGAAGATATAAAAATGGAAAATTTTGTTCATATTTATTAAAATTTCCTTAATGAAAAGCAAAAAACAACATTTTCTGATTGTATTTTGAGTTTCAAAATAAAAATAGAAAACTGAAAAACAAAACTACTTTAAGTTGTTCCTGTTCGAAAACTGTTTTCAGGACATACTATTCAAATGACTATTTTAGTTTTTAAATACTAAACTACTGAAAACAGTTTTATAAAACTGTTGTCAAACAAACACTTAGTTTTTTTAAAAAAATTTCTATTTTCAACTACAATCTAATTTTTTTTTTACAAGCATAATCCCCTTCATTAGTGAATTGTATCCACTCTTTCTTTCTATCACATGTCACAACTTTATAATATATTTTTTATAATTTAAAATTTTAATTATTGAATATTAAGAATATTAAAACATGTAATAATAAAAAATTATACTTTAAATATTTAATTATAAAAATTATTATTTAAATATTTAATTATAGTAATTTATTATTTAAATACGTAATTATATAATATTATAATTTAAATATTAATTATAGTAATTTAAAATTTAAATATTTAGAAATTTAAATATTCAATTATCTAATATTTATAGTAAAAAATTATAAGACTCGTACATGAATTTAAATTTTTAATTCTCTTTTACATAAGCTATTCATGAAAAAGTACAAATCATTATATCAATCAAAGGCTCTCTTTCATTATCTTTAATTGAATTGGATTGAATCATATTTGAAAAAAACTATGTAAGATTCCAATCAAATTAGATTGGATTCACATATTATAAAGAAAATTTTTTAGATTTATTTTTTTTATAAAACATAGAAAATAAAATAGTAAATATAACAATTTCTAAACAAAATATAAAAACATACATTGTTTCTTCAAACTAACATAAAAGTAAAATTACATAGGACTAGTCTAAAAATGATAAAATATAAATATTAAAAAACTAAAAATAATAAAATTTAATAACTCGTAATCTCAATCCCTGCCTGCACTACTTAATGCATTTTTTTTCCATCTTATCTTTAACCAATAAATAATATTTAAAATTTAAATTATATTTCCAATTTTCTATTTATGCTTTTTTAAATATATATATATATATATAATAAAATATTGAACATTAAATTGAATGGATCGGTCCCAGATCAATAGATTTTCAAAGTTCAAATTCATGATATGATCCATTTATGATTGAATTTAATCAAATTGAATCGGATTTTATCTGGATCTATGAATACCCATATTACTAACAACCCAAATATCTCTAGGATTATGTTTGAAGAGGCACATTTTCAAAAGTTGTCTTTTTTTATCCTTTACCGTAAAAGGATCAGATGTTGCCATGTGTCTAGGTCTAGAATGTTCCTTAAAGCATCTTCGGTGGATGTTCTTGAAGGTTGATCTTAAATCCAAGACAAGATCAACCATTGGAGAAAAAAAGTAGGGGCTTGATTGGTTTGGATTGATTTTGTTTTTTAGTTTTTGAAAAGAGTTTTCAAGAATAGTTTTCAAAAACTGTTTTCGGGAAGAAAAGAAAAAGAAAACTTGTTTGGTAAATATTATTTGAAAATTGTTTTGAAGATGTAAAAATGGAAAAATTAGTTCATATTTACTAAAATTTCATTAATGAAAAGAAAAAATAACATTTTCTAATTGTATTTTGAGTTTTCAAAACAAAAATAGAAAACTGCAAAGCAAAACTACATTCAGTTGTTCCTGTTTTTTGGTTTTTAAAAATTAAAAAACCTTTCAAAAACTGTTTTATATACTAATCAGAAAATGTTGTTTTATATCCAAATGAGTTTTTTAGTTTTAAATACTAAAATACTGAAAATAGTTTTATAAAACTGTTGTCAAACAAGTACTAGATCTCCAAGTGGAGATCTTGTTCTTCTATAAAAAGATGCAAGATCAATCCATTATAAAAAAACTAATAATTTTTTATTGTCTTTCTCCTCAACCCAATATTTAAGAACAAGCATTGTGTGGTCCATCAAAATTATTCTAAGATCATTAAATATGATCTTCCATTGGTGTAAAAAATGGAATGGATCTTTAAATTATGGTATCCACCAAAAAAAAGTTAAGATAAAAAAAAACTTATCTTAGAGCATCTCCCGTGAGTGTTCTTGAAGGCTGATCTTAAAAAAGTGAAGATTTGATCTTGGCAAGATCAACCTTAGAGAAAAAGAGTTTATCCCTAAGTGAAGATCTTGTTTTTCTACAAAAACAAACAATATCAACCTATTATTCAAAAATAATAATTTTTTATTGTTTGTTTCCTCAACTAAAAATATTCTAAGTGACATTGTGGGTCCACAAAAAGTAAGTTAAGATAAAAAAAAAAACTGATCTTCTAATATATATGCTCTTAGTACTATTTATTCTATATTTAATTTTGCTTGTAATGGATGAAAGGATATGAATAAAAATACTATTCATTAAATTTTAGGAGTAGTTTATATGGCAGAGTATCAAACCCTAATGAAGTATCAGTTAGTGCTTTCACGTTGTCTCTCATGTCTCCTACCAAATCCACATTCAAAGACATAGAGGAGACTATCTCCACCATCATGGACAAATTAAATGTCTTTCAAGTCCAATTGGATAACCATCGTGAAACTCAAGATTCACGTCATTTCCACCTCACTTCTCTACAGAATTTTTTTTCTTTCACTCGCTTCTTGATAATTGCCTAAAGTAATTAATTTTTATATCACTTATTAGGAAATTAATTATCTTACTTTTCTAAGCTTTTGTGTGATGTTTTCCTTAATTTTAATTCTAGTTTGTAATTAGTTTAAATTTTAATTAGTTAAATTAGATTTTAGGTTATATCTACTCATTTTGTTCACTTTTGGTGTGGAAATTATGGTTGAAATCCACTACAAAATGGAAAAAACCAAGTTGTCAATAGTACTTTTAAAATTTTGGCTTCAAGTGATCCTAGAGTGGCTGGCTAAAAATCGCAAGAAAGAGAGAAAATAATGTTTTCGCTTGAAGCCACCTAAGAGTAGCTCATCCAAACATAACATAAAATGAAAAATTTTCTCCCTATAAAAGGAGAAAATGACCATTTATGATGGGAGGTTAGATATTTTGTACGACCTATCACTATTCTATTTCTCTAAAGTTCCCTCATTTCTCCATATTTTGCTTTTTCCTCAATTTATATGCTTAATGCTCATAGTGGAGTGATCAACCAGAAATTTGTTGTTTTGACATTATTATAGTTAGGAAACACTTTCATTGTTTTGAAATGGGGCAAAATACCTATTGGTTATCTTGAGTCACTAGATATAAAGTTATTTTCTTTATTAAGTTTGTGAAGGATCAAGACTTAATGAAGGAACTAAGATTTTTTTTTTCTCCTAATGGATTAAGGCTAAAAAAGTATTAGATGATTGATTTTAAAATTGATTTGTACAAAAAATACATTTTGATATTTAAGATTGAGAAGAGAGTGATGTTTCGTGAAGTCTAACCCCGACAATACCTTTGTTATTGAAAAATATTTATCATTTCAACTTTCTTTTCATAAAATCACAAAAAGATTATTTTTTTTACTTCAAGAGCTATTTTATTACTTTGCTCTAGGGTGGGTAAAAAAATCAGACTTATTTGACCTGTTTAAGCCTAACCCATGAAACTTACATTTTAAATGGGTCGAATAAGTTTGGTCAACTAAAATAAATGGAATTTTTTCGAAGTCTGTGTTCGGTTTGTGAAGCTTGCAAACTTAATGAACTGGTCCATGAGTCTGTGCGCACACACATGCACAGACACACACACATATATAATAGTTAAAAAACATAATAATTTTAAACTAACTAAGCTATAATATATTATATTGAAAATTATATCATCATTTATAATAATCTAAAATACTAAATATTTTCGATACTATAAGTGTAAAATATCATATTTTACAACAAAAAAGTCACAACATTAACATAAATTAATGGTCCAAATCATATATTTGTCCTTTTTATATAAGCTACGGGTCAAGCTCAAATTTTCCCTACAATTATGATTTTTTTTAAAAAATGTCCAAAACTAACATGAAACTTAGTAGATACGAGGACCCAAGTCCATATACCTACTCGTACTTTGTTCACAATCAAAATCTCACTTAAAGTTCATGTTTTTACCGCTTTATGTTCATGTTTTTCTAATACAATATCAATCTCTATACATATAATGCTCAATACTCCTATTTTACTACTTGTATACAATTGATGCACTTGCATGAAATCATCTCAACACTTTTACCAACCGACCATTACCTTAGTAACCACACAACCCTTGCCTTCCTTCAAATCCTTTCATCGTCCCTAGTTCCCAACCTTCTACCTATTTTACCATTTCCCCTTACCACCTCCACCTATTACCCTACCCTCTTACCCCACCTCCATAGAAATTGTGCCTTTCCTGTTAAGCTGCTCTTGACTAGATCTTCCAGGTTGAACAATATTCTCAATATTACTAGATTTCATGGGGAAATCGTTTGTCTCTTATCCCTTTTTATATAGAATGAGATGCCTTTAGTTGGTTTAAATGAATGCAACCAACCATTACTTGACATATGAGTTCTCACTCTTATGAACTTTAGAGCTTTGTTTTGAGCCTTCTACTTATGATAATCACTAAGCTAAGCTTTTTAAGCTTCAACAACACACCACCATCATCGATTGTCAAGCAACATTTGAACATCTCTATAATAAGGCATAGACCTTTCCCAGACACAATTTGAATTGCTTTATTTTGAGCCTCCACATTGACATTCGTCAAGAAATAACCATTCTTCAACCCAACATAATTTCTTAGGTAATAGGTCTTACAAGGTTATCAAAATTGAGAGTTTACGTAAACTCATGAGAGTCCAGTAAACTCATGAGAGTCCAGTAAACTCAACTAGTAGAATAAAAAAATACCTATAAATAACCTAAAACAATGAAAATTTTTAGTACATAAAATAAGTTCAAATCCATATAACAAGTCTAAATTATACCAGATAAACACAAATTAGAGTCAAAATACTCAAAATTTCAAAATCTTTTTAGACATAAGAACAAATCACTCAAAATTAGAGTCATTACAAGAAAACACCACCAATAAATTTGCTCATGAGTTTACTCCGATTTTACCGAGTTTGCTATGATTTTACCGAGTTTGCTCCAATTTTACTAAGTTTACTCTGAGTTTACTACCCTTCCGATTCTACATGCAATTTAACTCGTTAGAGACTTGTAAAATCGTAAACTCATACTTTTTTACGAGTTAACTCACGATTTTGATAACTATGGGGCCTTGCTAAGCTCCTTAAAGTTAAAACTAAAGACTCTAAATCACGTTTCCATCGACCTTTTCAATCCTTTTCTATCATTACTTTGTTCCTACCCACAAAGCCTAACCCATCGTTACTACTAACATCCTTTCCTACCTACACCTCTCTCACTTGTTTCTGCACCCTCTATACCTACATGTCATTTTTCACTAGCCAACTTTAGGAACGATGTGTCATTATCTTTGTTATCATGTGATGAAAAGTTTCATCCAGACAACAAATGCTTCCATTCATGTTTCATAATATTCCTTTGTGACAAGTTAGACCCTAATTCTGAGGAACCCTTGTCCCTAATCTCTCCACTATACACCCCCTAAAGACCTCTCCTATCACATATTAACCCCATTGTTTTACATATCTCTTTTAATGCCTTTTTCGACTTCCCTTCCCCTCAAGCCCTCAAATTTTCCAATTTTGTACTTGGCCTTCATGCGGTTGCCTTAGTTGACATTGGAAGCACTCAAAATATTATTCAAACCCACTTTGACCATTATTTGAACCTACTCATTTTTCCTATGACACCTTTTTTTGTCATAGTTAGCAATAGTGACAAATTAGAATGCACAGGTCGTTGTTCTAAGGTTGCTTTTAACATTAACACTCACCCTTTTACTGCTCCATTTTACCTTCATCCCCTCAAATGAGCTAACATGGTATTGGGACTTGAGTAGCATAAAACCCTTGGACCCATATAGGTTGTTTTCATAATTCCTTTTACCATTAACACTCATGTAGCTTTTAAGATTAACACTCACCCTTTTACTACTCCATTTTACCTTTACCCCATCAAAGGAGCTAACATGCTATTGGGACTTGAGTAGCTTAAAACCTTTGGACCCATGTAGGCTGTTTTCAAGATTTCTTTTTTACAATTTACACATTTGGCCCTCTCTATTACCCTTACAGACCTTACCCCTACTCTCCCACCCCCATATCTTACCACTAACTTAGCCATTCCCTCTGTACAGAGTCCATTACCTCCTTTTATCTTTTGACTTTTACCTCTATAAATTCATTCATACACCCTTACAAACCTTCTCCCTTACATCTTTTTCAACCCACCCAAACCCACAAATTCACCAACTCCTAAGTCACTATCCTATGGATTTCCAAGTATCCTAAGGCTTTCCACTTGATTTTCCACATAACCACCATATTTCCTTGCTCCCTCACACCAAACTAGTTAACATCAAACTTTATTATTACCCTCACACTTATAAGGAGATTATGTTTAATCTCATTCAAGACATGTTGTCTAAAGAATTTTCCATCCTAGTATCAACCTTTTTTCGTCCTCGGTTCTCCTGGTTCGAAAGAAGGATGGTTCATGGAGGTTTGTGTCAACTATTACATTCCAACTATAATATAAATATTTTATAACAACTACATTTGATATATGCTTGGAATTTAAAATCCTATTTCTCAGACAGAATCCAGATTTTTTTATAATGTACTTCGCAATTTGTATTATTATTTTGTTCTTCCCTTCCGTTTTGGGCTTAGATCTTCTTATCGTAGTGCGGCCTGTGTGCTTTCCTCCACTCTTTAGTTGGGCTTTGTTTAGTGCTTCTGCTTTTGGGCCTTGATTTCGGCCCGCTATGGTCTGGGTTGTTTGTTATGCCAAAGCAATAAAAGAGAAGGAAATCAATATATTTGCTAAAGAATAAATAGATCAAGAAATGAGAGTAACAACAGGATTTATCAATTATCATGCAATCCAATCGTGCATAGTTTTTTTTCTGGGCACAAATTCTACTTTGTCTCTAATTGGAATAACCTTAGTGTTTCTTGATATTATTGTATGTCATATTTGTTAAAGCTATGATTATATTCTTGATTAAATTGGTTCTTGAAGTTGTCGGTGCTCAATTAAATTGGTTCTAAAATGTTTTAACAAAACACAATGTCTTTTCTGTTCAATGATCATGCTTGTGTGATAATAATTTGTGTTTTTCATGTGTTGATTACTTGATACGCATGTACAAGTTATAAGATTAGTTTCACGATAAAATTCATATTATAAAAAATAAGGAGAGAAATATCCTGAATTTAAATAATTTTATTAAAAAAATTAAGTCACTACTACCATTTGTTTATAAAAAAAGAATTACTTGCTTCCATTATTGTATCCGAGTTATTTTGGGACTAAAAACCAAAAGTTATTTTGGTACTTTAAATCACACTGGGGTTAGTTTTTCCCTTTCTACGTTAGTGTACATCCTCTCGTTCCATATAGGATCATAAATCTCATTTATTGAAAAATCATGAAAACATTATTATTTTACCAAACTACAGATTTCTTTTTCTAAAACATATTTTGGAATTTTACTCATTTTGATTATCAAATAGATAAAAGAAATTATACGTACCCATCTAATTTCATCTGTCACGGAAAAAAAAGGATAGCTTATCATTATGGGAAAACCTGTGAATCTGTGATGTAGAGTATGTTGGAGATACCTGAGATTTTAATATTTCAGTTTTTTTTTTTTTTCATAAAAAGCATTTTGTCAATTCCCTCCTTCCTGTGTTTTGAAATTGTATTTTTCTTCAAAAAAAAAAAAAAAGAAATTCATTTGTAGTCAATATTTCCTGTGCTTATCATACACACTTTTTAAATTTCAACCATTTTTTATAGAATTTAATAAATATATACTACAAAAGTAATATTAGTGTTCAATCATAATTATGTATTTATATAATTTTTAAAATATTAATAAGTTAAAATTAACAACCTTAACTTAATATAAATAAAAATTTGTAATTGAATATAAATATAAAATTTTTTATTTTAACACTGCATATTAATTAACTTGTTTTATACAAAAATTTAATTTGTATATACAGTAAATTTTTAATCATAACTTGTTATATTTATATGATTTTTAAAGTATTAATTAATAAAATTAACCAACAAACTTACTCTAAATAAAAGGTTATAATTAAATATTAGTGTAATCCTGAATAAAGAATTATAATTAAATATTAATATAAAAATATTTATGCTGATAATCTAAACAGATTAAACTCTTTTTAAATATTAGAACTTTTAACTTTCCTTTGCACGTTTTGTGTCTCCTGAATATTAGGATGATTATTGTTTGTTAATTAACAACAATAATATCGATGATGACGTGTTAGCTTGTCGTGAAGTCCGCAAAGTCCTCCCAGTAAAACGTCTGTTTTTGTCAACATTGTGGACTATCGAAGTATCAGACAATATATTAACGTTGATTATGATAATAATCATAACAACCCAGCCAATGCTTATAGTATAATTCAATTTTTTACAATATATATAAGGGAGAATCTATCGTGTTTTCTTAATTTATGAGATATTGATACTTTTTTAAAAAAAATTATATATTTACTTATTTATAAATAAATAAAACTTATTTTAATTTATTAAAAAATAATTTAAATAGAATCTACCATTTAAATAATTAAAGAAAAAGAAATATCAAACTCAAATTAGAAAAAATCACAGTAGAAATTGCTTATATATAATTATTCGCCGCAGGTAAATAATAGGAAGCAATCCAAGTCAGCAAAGCATATTGGAATTTGCGTCCACGTGAGTTAGATCAGATTATGCCTTGATTGAGTCTATCATAATAATTAAAAACAGTCAATTAATAATGTTAAGAATGATCCCACACTTTGGTTTTATATGTAATTTACTTGTCTTGTTCCTTATAGAATTTAAGTATTTGCTAGTGGAGATTATTTGCTAGTGGAGATTATTTGCATATCGGAAAAAATATTTAGTAATCTTTATGGGTTTAATACCTATTAATTTAAGCATAGAATTATCATAATCTTTACATAATTTTTAAAATATTAATTAATTAAATTAACAAACTTACAATATATAAAAACTGTATTGAATTGAGTTTTGAAACTGCGTATACTTCTGGATGACTATGTTGAATTGAGACAAATACCCAATTAGAAGCATTAAGAAACTCAAGGCCCTCCATTTAGTTCACAATAGTTGCTCCTGTTATTATTAAAACAAAACATTTTGGCTATACCAAGGGTTTAATAGTTTGGGCCTTGGGGTGGCCCGGCTACTGCAAAGCTTTCACCAATAAAATAAATATATAATGTTACTCAAAAATATTAAAAAGGTCATCAATTGTAATAACAAACTAGTAAATATGGATAAATGTTACCCAAAACAAGAGATTTAATAAATAATTATCAATAAAATTGTAATGTAAATAAAAAAAATAAAGAGAAATGAGAGTTTTAGGACTTGAATGGTTTGGTTTTGGTTGAGTTTTTTAAAGGAGTTTTCAAGAATAATTTTTAAAAATTATTTTCGAAAAGAAAAAAAAAAATTTGTTTGACAAGTTTTATTTGAAAACTATTTTGAAGATGTAAAAATAGAAAAATTTGTTCATAATTATTATAATTTCATTAATAAAAACAAAAAATAACATATTAAGTTTTTAAAACAAAATAGAAAATTGAAAAGAAAAACTACTTTTAAATGTTACTGTTTTTTAGTTTAGGATTTAGGGTTTAAAATGACACTATACAAATAAGTTTTTTAATTTTTAAAAATTAAAATACTAAAAATAATTTTATAATAAAAAAAACTTAATAGGACCTATTTTGAGTCCTACATGCTTCACTATTACAACTTTGCAACAACATAGTCCACTAAAGTAAATATTTATTATTATTGGGAAGATCCAAGATTTATTGTCTGCCCATAAGGCATCTTTAATGCTTATGGTAATGTACAGGAATATCTTGTGATTGGTGAATTAACCTGATTATATATAGGTTTATCATAGTTTTTTCTTCTTCTTTTTTTCTGAGTTAGTGGGTTTATTGTAAATGTGGTGGCGGCTAATGTTCAGCACTGAACAGCTTACACATATTAACGTAAATAAGCTAAAATTTGTTTATTCTCAAAATCAACTATAGAAACAATAGAACAAAATATAGCTTTAAATAAGTTTTTTTTTCAAGTTTCATAAAAAGTTATTTTTAATTCTTAAAATTTAAAAATATTTTTTTAACTTTTGAAATTCAAAGATATTTTGGTGCGGAATAAAGATAAATATTAATATAAAGCATACGTAGGATAAAAGTTGTTTTGAACTTTTGATAGTTACTTTCTTTTGCATACTACAATAATTATTTTATAATAAAATATTTTTAAGTATATGCCATTATATTAAATATATAAAACTCTAATTCAATTTTGAAATTAAAAAATCTATGATAAAAATATTCACCATTTTATAAATTTTTAACCTTAAATAAATAAAAATACACCTTCAAGTTATTGAACTTGAATTTAAAATTCATTTTCGGGAGAAATTAAGAATATTATTATGAATTTAATTAGTATACACTAACACTCAATCACAACCATTCATTAATGATAAATTGTTGACTTTACTTATTATTAATTTAAAAGTCACAAATATAAAGTTATGGTTGAATATCAGCGTAAAGATTTTTACTGTGTATACCAATTAAATCTATTACTATTGTTAATTAAAAAATATTTATCATAAAAAATTTCAAAATGAATTTAAATAAGAATTTAATTGGTATATTTTAAAAAAAATTTACATTAACGTTTAATCATAACTTTTTATTTATGTGACTTTTAAAATATTAATTAATAAAGTCAACAAATTTACAATGAATGAAAGAGGTTGTGATTGAATGTCGTGGAAATATATATCAATTAAACTCTTCAAATAAAATATCATATACAAATTAGATCAAATTTTCATATAAAAATAAAATAGTTCAAATTTTAATCTAAAAAATATGAAAGTATTTCTGATTGAAATTCTAATATTAATCTCTTAAAAAATACTGAAAGGTTAACCTCTTTCCACATATTCTTCTCTAAACAAAGGCATTAAAGAACAAAATTATCAACTAACAATGTTACATTGTGGCTAGATTGTTCTTCATATGACAAAATAAATGGGGGATGAATCCACCCTTTTAGAATTTTATGAACGTGTCGTCACTTACCTTATATATATATAACACGGAATACCCCACGTTATTATCCTATTCCACTCCAAAATGTTCTAGATCTTGTAATCAGGACAGTTAATAGTTATAATAACCCATGTTGAATTATACTTATTTATAAAAATGCGTTAAATATAGACAAATGATACAGAAAGTAGAAACTATAATTTGTGGCTTTAAATTAATTAATGTGCGTTAGAAAGACTTGAGCGTGTAACCAGACATGTGCTAAATCATAGAAATAAATTACTGGTATTAATATAATTAATAATTTAGAGAAAAATATAGAATGAAATTAAAATAGAAAATGGGGTCAATTTTGAGATTAGGAGCAGGATAAGTGAATATGATGAAGTAAAAGTAAATGGGGAAAGATAAAGATTAAAAAATAATTACTGGGATGTCTCCCACGAAAAGCGTCACTTATTCTGGGTGCTAAAGCTAAAAGAGACGACAGTGTCACGGTGACTGGAACTGGTGGTGGGTCCCACCACCACCGTAATCGACCGTCGGCACCTGCGCAAGTGCTGGGGACCACCATTCAATGGTGGGGCAGCGCATCATTCAATATTTGCTCCTCTGCCCTACTTGCTATTTTTTAATACATTTGCCCTTCTCTCTCCAATTTTCATAAAACTTTTTAATATTGATATTTGTGAGAAGTTAGTCCTGTAAATTGATTCCGTTATAGTAGTGTAAAACAAAACATCACATTGTTTAATAGTGTGTTTTTGTTTTGGAACCAACATATGGGACAATAAAAATAAAATAACTAACGTGAGGGTTGTGTTATGTTAGGATGAAGACACGTGTAAATGGGAGATGTGCGTGGACAGAAGAAACTGAGAGTAATGAGGGAGGGACCCAATAGCCCGGATATTGTGGTGGCACCCTTTGGTAACGTTGTTGTCAGCACTCCAAACAGAGTTCTCAGTTTCACAAGGCAGAGAAATAAAACACCACTTCAGACACGGGTCCTACTCTTTTGGGTCCTTCCACCCTTTTTTCATATGCTGCCTGCCAGGATGTTCCTTAATCCTTATTTTTCTATTCTCCTTCCTATTGAGTGCTACACAAGTTTCAACTATACTATACATTTTCATCATATACTATATACTAATCATTTTCAAATTATTAATATGCTCATCGAATAAAGAGAAGTGATATCAAAATTATTTCCACATACATGCTTCCTCTCTCTTTCTCAAAATAAATTTTATATTTTATTTTTTAATATTATTTTAACCTTTTCAATGTAATATTAATATTCATTTATAAAATCATTCTTTTCTTTTCTTTTTATTTTTGTAAAAATTTAAAAACATGTACAATAACAAATTTATCCAAAATCTATAAATAGACATATTTTTATATATATATAAACTAAATGTTAATATAAATTCATAATCTTTCTTATTTTTTTTAACTAACTGAATTATGTTATCTCTCCACTGATTCTTATATAAGTACCAACTTGTAAAAGCTATTATTCCAAAGTTGTATGTATTAAATTAATATTTATTTATAGCAATTAAACTAAGTTTTTAAGTTGTTAAAATAGGTTACCTAAAACAATTATAAAAATTTAAATTACTTATAAGAATCCATTATTGAAGCAAACTTGCAAACAAAAAATAGTATGAGTGGCATATCAGTGTTGTAGTAAGGAATCCATCTAAAGTGGATTAAGAACTTTCATAAAATTTTTGTAGAGAACTAGGATTGCAGTTGCTCTAAGAAATTGTTTTTTAACATTAAAACATATATTTTCGATCAGGCACCATTAACCATAATTAATTCATATTGCAAAATAAAAGTTTTATTTTTTTTTAAAGCTTCTTGTAGTTTCTTATTATGGGAACTAATTTATAGATAATTTTTTTTAATGAGTGACATAACATTATGAGTTTAATTAGTATGCATCGAAAATGTAAAAGAATTTTATACTAACATTCAATTATAATTATTCATTTATATGATTTTTAAAATATTAATAGTAAAATTAACAAACTTATCATAAATAAAGAGTTGTATATGAGTGTAAGTATAAAATTTTTACAATAATACATAATAATTAATCACTAACATTATAGGGACCATAAAAAGTAATTCAAGAAACTTATTAAAAAATATACATAAGATATGCTCTAAAAATCATCAGCCTTATTGAAACAAACTTTTATGTGTGTTTGAGTTAACATTAATGAAATTTATTTGAAATAAAATTAATTTTTTAATTAAAATTATTTTAAAATTATGTGATTTATATTTAAATACTTTATTATAAAATATTTTAAGAGTAAAATTAAATATAAATTTTAATGCATAGTTTACCCTTAATTGCTTTAATTCAAAATTATTTTTAAATTATTTTTTTAACATGAAATAAGTTAGATAAAAATTTATCTAAATTCACACATGTGAATCCAAACTTGTAATAAATTCATCTTATATTAAATTGGACATAATTAAATGAAAAATTATAAATAAGAGAAGGTCCTCCAAAGGATTGAACCTAGGAACTTTTCAACCAAAATCAAAGGATTTACCAGTAGACTAAGCCAATATAACATCAAATTAAGTATTTTTATGCTACATATAAGCATAGTTTTAAACATAAATGTAAAAGTCTAATAATAGTAATAATAATAAAATAATAATAATAATAATAGTAATAATAATAAATATTATAATAATAATAGTAATCATAATAGTAATAATAATAAGAAGAATAAAAATAATAGTAGTAATGATAATAATATAATATTAATAATAATAGTAATAATTATAATAGTAATATTAATTATAATAATAATAATAATAGTAATAATTATTTTTATTATTATTATTATCATCATTATTATTATTACTATTATGATTATTATTATTAGTATTATAATAATTATTATTACTATTATTATTATTATTATTATTTTATTATTACTATTATTATAATAATTATTATTTTTATTATTATAATTATTACTATTATTTTTATTATTATTATTATTATTAGACTTTTTACATTTATGTTTGAAACTATGCTTATATGTAACATAAAAATGTGTAATTTGATATTAAATTGACCTTAATCTAATGTTCCATCATTTGTTTTGGGTTGAAGAGATCCTAGGTTTAATCCTTGAAAGGACCTTCTCTTATTTTAGGATAATGTGCACACATTAACTGTCAACACTGAGAATTTGAAAGAAGGACAAATTTTGCCCACTAATTAAAGTTGGAGGACTAAAGGTGAGTAAAAAAAAAATTGAGACATTAAAAGTGAGGTGAATCTTAAATAAGAGGACAAGTAATTTAGTCTTTAAGTTATTGAATTAAATTTTCTTAAAATGAAATAATCAACTAAAAGTTAGATATTAAATCATGTAACAATACATATTTGTGTGTGTATATGACAAATTAAATTATATAAATTAATTATTGTTAATAATAATCATAATAAGTAAAGTATGTTTAAAAAAATAACTTACTAAGCACATCTAATTTATTAAAATAAGGGTATTTTTTGTTCAATGCTTCGCACGTATTCTCTTTGGAAATGACTCTTGTTTAATGAATATTTAAATTTAAATTGTTTAATCATGTTGATAAGATAAATAATTTTTTTAAATTTAAATTGTTCAATCATGTTGATGAGATTAATCACAAGTGTTTTTTCAGCTGAAATTTTATAAAATTATTTTTAGTATTTTAATATTTAAAAATTAAAAAAATTATTTGGTAGTGTTTTTTTAAAATAATTTTTAAAAATAGTTTTGATTTTTTAGTTTTTAAAAACAAAAAAAAGAAAGAATTATAAATAGTTTTATTTTTCAATTTTATATTTATATTTTGAAAACTCAAAATACAAGGAGAATAAAAGTTTTTTTTTTTCTTTTTGTTTTCATTAATGACACTTCCATAAATATGAATAAGTTTTTTTTTAAAAACTTCAAAATAATTTTCAAACAACACTTACCAAACATATTTTTTTTCTCTTCTTCCAAAAGAAATTCTTAGAAACTATTTTTCAAAATTCTTTCTGAAAACTAAAAAAAAAATCAAATCAATCAAGCCCTATATTTTCCTAATGGTTTGAAAATATTACATCAAACAAAAAAAAAACAAATGAGTCTAAGTGAAAAAACACTCTATAAGAAAAACCATGCAAACAAGAAAATCACTGCCCTTCATCACAAAATAAGGACTTATTACCCATTCAACATTATTATTTTTTTTAATTTAGTTGTGTGATATCATGTTTGTTCTAGAGTATTACGTCTGTCTCCTATATGTCTACTCTGCCTTACTGTGTTTGTCTTTCCTATAGATTTTTGTTTTCCTCCCACATCTCTACTTTTTCTACGCTTGTTACAGGGTATTGCGTCTGCTCTAGGATATTGTGTCGCCCTCCCCTACGTCTATTATTGGTCAATATATGTCATTGGTTCCTGCATCCATTCTAAAAGAGACTATTGGAAAAGCTTTGCAGATTTACTCTAAATCCAAGACAATTGTTACATTTGTTGTAATATTTATTAATAGTAAAGTTGCTTTTACCTAAAGATAATTGCATTACATTATTTCCATAGGGTAACCAACTTCTATCTGACTTTATTTACCCTTTGTCTTAGTCCAAGAAACTACCTAAAGTGGTTCTTTGGATGGTTGTTGCAACCCCCCACCATCTTATTATTCTCTGCTAGACTTGTGATGCAAACCTGTAGGAAATTAGCATCTGTTAACTTAATTCAAATTCTTTCCACATAAAATGTATAAATTATTCTTGCAATACTACCTCTTACTAGTTATTTCATTCTTATAATACTACCTTTCTTCGTAATAGGTTGGTTCACGTTGGTAATCTCCTAGCTTCCAACTTTCACACCATAATTTGGACTTTTCATGGTGCAACTTCCCGACATAGCTTATAGAGTAAATCTTTATCCACATGTATGTATAATGTTGCTAGCCTTTTATATGCAAAGGCCACCATATAACCACCCACCTCCACCCATCCTTTATGTTTTCGCTAACTTTTTACTTTCGTCACCCTATTTTTAAACTCTACACCATCTTATTTTCCACTCAAAAAGCTCACTCCATCATTCCTATAATCACACACTCTCCCCCATCCACATCTCTTTGGCTGATGTGCCCTTATTTCTTGCTACATTATATAGTTTTTCAAATTTCTTCACATAACCTTTTCTCGCTTACCCATATATCCTAACAAAAAAAGTATTGTTGACACATGTCCAATTTGTGTTCCTATATTAGAAGATAACCACTATCTCCTTCCACTTACCCCTTGATCAAAATCTCATTCAAATCCCTCAACTACCAAGAACACCTTTTATTATTCACCTCAGCTTTTTCATTTTCTTTCATATATTTGGATTTTCGCAATTTTGGCCTAAAAACTATTTTCCTTCGTTCTTAGCCTCTACCACCATTTTTCTAACAAAGCTAAATTAAAAATATCAATATCTTTTTATCCCCAAACCTCCCATCTCTTTATCCTTACACGACTTTTGCTATGACATCTAGTTGATTTTCCTCCTACCTTCACCTTTCCCTTATAATTTTTTTTTCAACAAGGACTCCAGCTCAAAAATTATACCTATGGAGGCTTGAAAAACAAAGATAATAGATTAATAACGCTACCAAACAATAAACAAATGTTATTTTTAGGAACTAACAAAATACAATGGAAGAAAAACATTTTTCACCTCCTAACTCTAAGTATATGAAGCACAGATACTGACACAAATGCAGATATGGACATGACACGGACACGCCGACACAGCTAATATCTAAAATGTAGGACACAAGGACACAACTTATATACATATAAATAATTATATTCTAACAAAATAAAGAATAAGTAATATAACAAATTAACTAAAATGGTGATATATTCATCAATTTAAATCAAATTTCTATGATAACAAGGCTAAAAGATAGGTCCAACATTATTTTTTAATAATATAAATGTGTATCCATTTATATTGAGGTGCTAATTTAAGTATCTAATTTGTATATACATAAATATGAATTTAAGTTTTTAAGCAAAAAATAATAATTTTTCATTGAGACATAATTAGAAGTGTCCGACGTGCGTCAAATAAGTCTTAGAGAGTCTATCTGTCTGAAACATGTACGCCATGAGGACACTTCAAACAATAAAAATGTTTGTGCTTCATAGTTCTAAGTCTTTCTATATGTTATAAATATAACTATAGGTAAAGGAAATTTAAATTTACTGATGGAGCCTGTGTTGTAAAAACCACACTGAACCAATTGGTTTGACCAGAAAACTGACGAATCGGTCTAGTAACTTGTTTGGTTAATACTGAAAATCAGTCAAATAAAGAACATGTGTTAAAATCAAAGACCTGGTGAAAATCAGAGGTTCAACTGGTTCATAATTATTTTTTGAAAATTTTCCAATTTTGATAAATGCACATATTTCTTCCCTAAATTAACCCATTTTAATAAAAAAATTAATGAAAAGGAAGGTTAACTTAGCAATATGAGGGTGTATTTAGTAAAATTACCTTTTTTCTTTTATAATTACATGCTTAATTCATTTTTCTTTTACAATCTTAATTGTTAAAGTACATTCATAAAATACTATTTCATTGAAATCGGTTCAATTACTAGTTAAATAATGATTGAGTCAATGAATCGTGAATAAGTACTTCTATCAATTTGATCATCGATCTGATTTTAAAATATTAAATAAAAATAAGTAGTATCAATTATAAATTTATAATATAAATTAAATATAATAACTTTGATAATATCATATATCTTAATTCAATAATTTAGTTATATGGTTTAGATATTACTTATTTTTTAATTAATTGCCTTTGACGATATTAGAATATCTTTACTTTATTAATGATATTATTTTAGAAATATGAAATAAAATAAAATATTACTGTAATTTATCAACAAATTTAAGAAAGTTATCATATATTTGTAAAATAAAAACACACACATAAAATTTTGCAAGAACATAGAATATTGTTATTTTAGCCCTTGAGAGAGGAATAAATCTCAGTAAGTAAGAGAGGAGAGAAAAATATTTGAAAAATCTCAGTCGTTAAGAGAGGAGAAAAAAATTATATATATATATATATATATATATATATATATATAAAATCAAAAGTTCTCTTAAGAAACTTTCTTATTATTTTAAATTTATTAAATCATTGATAAAAAACTTAAATTTTATACTAGTTGTCAAATCTAATCACATTTAATGAATTTAATTATATTTAACTAATAATTTAATTCTTTATGTTAATGGTATTCCATATGTATATAGATTATGCGTATTGAATGGGATGTTAACCTAGATTCCATTAAATACAATGGTGCTCTCGCATATTTTTTAGGGTAAAAACAAAAATAATTAATACATATATAGATATTAGTTCAGTAATTAGTATTATTTTTTTATTTAATAAATAATATTTTTAAATTTAGTAAGATAGATACTACATATTGTATTAAAAATATTATAACGATAACAATGAATATTATACTATTAATTATATTAAAACTTATTGTTTTAAATTAGTTACTAAAAATATATTTTATAAATTATTTTTGTATAAAAATTAATATTTTATTATTTTAGATTTCATTAACGTCTAGTATCATGTACATATAAAGTCTGTTATATTATTTAATATTACAAAATTAAAATAATAATATAAAAAGTTAGATATATTAATATTTATAAATTAATTTAATAATATGTATTTTAAATTAAATTCATGTATAGTTATTGATAGAATATAATTAGATTGAATGGGTTTATTATACTAAAATTTATTGAAAAATATAAACACTATGTAACATATAAGCAATATTTATAATTTTTAGTTTTTAGCAATGATTATCTTTTACCTTTATAATTCTCAATTAATAATAATTTTTCTTATAAATGGTTAGTTTTTAACTAAAAATGTGTTTAATTTAATTTATTTAGTTAATTTTATTCAAACTTTAAATGCTAGTGTAGATTTATAATAACAATAAAAAATAAAATAATAATAATAAGTATTTATTTCTTGTTTTTAAAATAATTAAATTGGAAAATTAGATATATCTAATGTTTACTGTTTTACTTTATTTTTTATGTAATAAAAATAATATTTTTTTATTCATAACTATCAATATAATTTTTATGTTTGTAATTTTTTTATTATGCTTTATTGAGAACATGTATAAATCAAACTATGAAGATTAAAAACTTAAAGTAATTTAAGTGTAAAAGAACATAATTATATTTAAAATAAAATTTTAGTAGAATATGTCAAGTTTAAAATATCCACGGTAAAATTCACAAAAATAATTAAATATTTTTTTAAACGAATTTCCTAGATTACAAATGTTTACATTCATAAACTTAATGGTTATAAATTAATACATGGTTGATTAGAATGGTCCTACATCTACGTTCTATTTGTTTTAACTTATTTTTTACTTAAAATATATTTATAAAGAAAACTTAGGTCAAACAATACTTTTTTATGTTTAAAAATTTATTTGAGTCAATTTTTTTATAAGTAACTTTTAAAAATTTATTTTACAATATAAATTTTATTTTATAAATATATTTTTATTACATATAATTTTCAAGTTAAAAATATCCACGACTAAAATTCAAAAAATAATTAAATATTTTCTTAAACAAATTTCCTAAATTACACATGTTTACATTCACAAATTTAATGGTTATAAATTAATACATTGTTGATTAGAATGATCCTAGATCTAGATCTATTTGTTTCAACTTATTTTTAACTTTAAAGATTTTTATAAAGAGAAGTTACATTATACAATATTTTTTTATATTTAAAAATTTATTTGAGTTAATTTTTATATAAGTAACTTTTAAGAAATTTATTTTAAAATATAAATTTTATTTTATACATATATTTTTATTACATATAAAAGAATAATTTATCAATAATTTTTAACTTAAAAGAAAATTTTATGTTAAAAAATAAATTTGGAAAATAGTTAAATTTATTTTCATAACTTTTAATTTTTTACTTTAGCGTAAAAGTATCATTACCTTAATCCTCTTATGCAATATTTTGATTTTGAGTATCATAAATAAAAAAAAATGATTACCTTAATATTCATAATAAAATCCATCAAACTTAATTTATTCTTTAAATAAATGGGATTAATCATAAGTTAAATATATGCTACTTTGGTTACCTTATCAAATTATTTTTTTAAAAATTTGTAGCATTGTTGTTTTACTGTAACAAGCATTTTGGATTTGTCACGCACACACATAAAATAATATTTATAAAAAAATTAATAAATATTAAATATAAAAGATTAATTCCTAACTCAAATGAATTTAGGTTGATCAAATAAAATATGAGTTATTATAAATTCTCATGTCAATTTCTATGGATACATTCTTATAAAAATCTCCTTCAATCTTCAAACATATATATTAACTTTGACAATTTTATACATGAGAAAGTGCCTATTAAAAAGTTTCCACAAATTAATCGAAATCATGAAATCAGATAACATATAAAAGAACGAAAAAGGTAGCTATGAACTATGAAGTAAATAATTCAAAATATAAAGATAATCTAAAATAAGAAAAGAATTTAATTAATATGCAAGATAATAGTTTTACGTTTATTTCTAAAATTTATTTGGTATACATTATCACTCTAAAATATTTATCTAAAATATTTATATGACTTTTAAAATAATAATAAATAAAATCAATAAATTTACCATAATAAAAAGTTATGATTAAATATTAGTGAAATCTTAATAAAGTGTATACCAATTAAACTCTTATTTTTAATCATAATTTTTTATTTATATGATTCATAAAATATTAATTAATAAAATCAATAAATTTACTATAAAAATAAACTGACTGTAATTAAATATAAATATAAAACTTTTTTCACTATTATTTTATACTGATTATATAAGAAAATATATCTGCTAAAGTTGGATCCCTTGCTATATTAAAAAAAATAATATAAAACAACAATCCACCAAACAAAGTTTTGGTATCATCATGTCAAGCTATTCTATTTAAATAAAAATTTAAAGTCAAATATAGCTAAATGAAATATTGTGGTTAGGGGCAATGGACGTCAATCACAACATTTGAAAATAGGAAGCCGTTTTTTATTAACGGATTTGATGCCATTTAATATATTTGTAATTTTAAATAATTTAAAAATATTTTAATTTTATTGAGAAAATTTTAAAGTATTAGTACTTTTCATTATTTATTGCATAATATATATATATATATATATATATATTAAGATAATTAAAATTTTCACAAAACAAAATATATAAACAATTACATAAAATAATCCATTAGATCACTAATATGATCACAATAAATTCATTATTTATATAAATCCAAGAATCTACCATATATAAGAAACGAGAAAAGAAAAAAAAAAAGAGAGGAAAGAAAGAAAATCTACTGTTATTGTTATTACTTACTATATTTGCATCTCATTCCAAATTACTTGTGGACTATAAGATTTCTTAAGTAAATATTTAATCCCTTAAAAATATGAATATTTAATAACAACAACCAATAGGGTCTTGTAAGAACTAAATTGCATAACATCAAAGCATTAATTTTATAAAATAAAAAAATTGACTGAAGTTTTAAAGAAAAAAATTAAATAAAAGAGAAACATTCCAAATAGTATATACTTTAACTACACCATTGGTGCAAGTGATAATAATCATAATTTTACCATGGTATAACAAAATAAATAGGAATTAAGAAAATTTGAGATCGCTTATAAAATTTTAAAAAGTTTGAAATAAAAATGAATAGATACTCTAACATGTAGCAAATAAAATAATAAAATATACAAGCTTTTTCGAGTGAAAACTTTTTAAGGTAAATGTTTGACCAAAAAAAAAAATATAAAGTGATAATACAGATAGTGATTATCTATTATTGGACGAGAAAACCTGCAAAGTATTGAATTTTATGGTTCAATAAATTTCCCTTGATTGATGTCACAGCTACGCAATTTATGACGCATAAGGATTTAAAAATTTTAACCAATTTATTACGTGAAATTTATCTTACTAGATTTAATATTTTTTAAAAAAATTATAAATCTAAATTAGTACTCAAATTAAAAAAGGATATATTGACAATAATAATCGTGTGAAAGTAAACATAATAAATAACTAAAATAAATTAAATATTATACTTTGATGTTTTCTAATTACTTGTACAGTTTATATTTTATGTAATTTTTGTCAGGTTTTAATTTTATGTAATAAAATATAATACGATGAAAGTAATATATTTTTCTTTACGAGAATTAAAAAATTATAAATAAAGAAGAGAAAGACGTGAAATGAATAATAGTGTATGTTCCGTTGTGGATATGGATGGAAGTTTCGGTGTCTCCATATATAATATACACAGAGGAGAGATAGAGAGAGATGTTGCATCAAAATTAAATCATGTGTGTGGCTCTCACTCCACCAACCTGGGACCTGGACCGGAAGTGCTCAGAAAGTAGCAAAGTTCTTTTCTTTTCTTCTCTGTGGTTAAGGGGAACCCCATCTGCTGCTCCTACCCCAAAGTGCAGAGATTATTTGTACCCTCTTGTATTTAATGGTGCTAATGGGAGAAGAAGCGCAGGTAAGGCACTTCAGATGTACCCTTTTTTAAATTGTAACACAATTTTGTGATTCTTTCTACAGGTAGATATGCTTCATTTTGGATTTCAAACAGTGACCAGGACTGGGTTGAATCTAGTTCCAACTGGACTAGTCTTTTGGTAAAGTTAGAAAAAACCACTGTCATCAGTTTGATCTTCAGAATCCAATCCTCATTCTAAGCATTAAAGATATCTATCCATTTCAGCTTAGGCCAATTGCCCCAGAAAAGAAATATAACGTACGGTGTACTTTAATTGCTTCAATTTTTTCATTTGAGGGGGTTTTGAATGTTCTACTTTTCAATTTTGCGTCCAGCAAATAATGAGTGCTCTGAAGTTTAGGTATCCTCTGGAGTGATTCTCCCTATCTGCCAGTGACTGTTAGAAAAATCTGTTTTTGGTTTCCCTTTTCCTGATGCCTGTTTCAGCGCAAGTTCCCATAGGCAAGTCCGTTTGTTTTACGTTTTAAGGTTTGAAGAAAAGATAGCAGTTGGAAAATTGCAATTTTTCTTTCTCTCCCTCCTTTTTTTTGAAAGGGATGGGGAAAAAACTGGTTTCAAATTGTCCATACAATTATAGTTGACCAATGGATGTAGCAGATTCATTTACTCAATTTCTTTTGAAGAGTGGAAACCAATGGTTCAGATAAGGAGGAAGGGTCCCCCTAAGGTTAGTATTCTGTGTTGACCGTTCATTCTGGGCAAGTTGAGTGTAATGAAAGAGAGAGACTGGGGAAAAAAAAAATTTGTTGAATTAAAGATGGTCTGTTTGGTATCTGGCCTCCATTTGTGGTCAACTACAATTTAGATATTATTGAATTCAAGACACTTACCAACACAATTTATGCCACAGTATGAAATCTTGTCAAGAATCTGTTCCCAGTTACAATTATTATTATTTATTAAAAGCCAATATGGACCCAGCTATTAATTAATTGAAGGGAGGATCCCACCACCATTTTCTACCCATTTCCCCCTCCCGGTGGTTATTGAATGAATTTCAAAAGTCCAACCCACATGATTAGTTACCGCGACACTTTGCTAAGTAGCCTGATATGATTAGTCACACACAGTAACTGTAGAGCCTGCTTGTTCTACTTTCTCAAGTAATCAAAGGACAAGTATTTATCTAAAACACATGTGAGTTGCCCTCCTTTGTATTTCCTTATTTCCTTTTCAGACAATGTTGCAAAGCTTTACTCCCGTTTCTTTGTCCACTTATACTATTAAATAACTTTTGATTTTTGAACTTGACCAGCGCCTAATGGAGACAATGCCTGCAACGTGGATTCACCTCTTTGCCTTAAATGCATGGACCTTCCAATTAGGCCTCCCATCTTTATTATTTATGCTGTGGGGTAGCCCACATCTTACCATCATCTATTTAATATCTGCTATCTGCTATCTGCTTGTTTTCATGCACATTATACATTTATTTTATCTATAACTTGAATAAAAAGGGAAAACAGAACCACAACAGTACTCTTCGTTTTCATTGCGATTACTTTTTCTTCACCATACGTCTATTCTTCCCCTAACTATAATGATGCATTCAACAAATGGAGACAAACATTTTACATCACAAAAACAAAAATAAAAATACTTCTACAGGGAAAACAAATACCGTATCATTTTTATCTTAAAGTTATAACTATTGAGTATTTCCTCCATTTCAAACTATTGTTGAACGCTTGAAGGATAATTTACATATATTAAGAGATCTTTAATTAATGTACGCTATTATTATATGCTGAATAAAATAATCTCATTAATTAATTAGCGGTAGTTAAGAAAGAAAGAAAGAAAAATTATTAATAAAAGGTAAAGATACATATAATTATTAACATAAGATATAGTTAGCACAAAAGTTATTTAATTTTTTTATTTCTTAAACCAATATTTTGAAAAAGAAAAGTATAGAATAAATAATAATTGCAATGGAAAGATTTTTTTTTTATAAATTAGTTATTAATATATTTCTACAATCACAGAATATTAACCCAAACTATGCCTTTTTACTTCTATTTTTCTGTTGCAGATTTGCAACAATGAGCCAGGTATACGTGAGTTTTCTATATATATAAAAAAAATGTAATATAGTAAAGTTAATAATCATTGACATTAGATTAGGTGACTGAATTTCTCTTTCATCGAATATAATTCATCAATTAATGGAGAAGAAAAATAACTTTGCGATGTAAAGCAAGTAACTGGGATATATGTATCATCACTTCGACAATACAGTGGTTCCAAATCCAATATCCTAACCTTGCAATGTAATGCAAGTCGATATTCGTTTTCCTATTTTACCCCAATCCGATGTTACACGTTACACGATTAATGAACTAGTGAATATGGGTGTATATTTTTTTTTCTTCAACGAAGATACCAAATAGTAGAGAAAATTAACTTATGTGCAAGTTATTTTGAAGAATACAATATCAAATAGAAATGAATTCATGTTTAACTCTCTTTTTTTGACAGAAATTTATGTTGAACTTCTAGAAATTTATGTTGAACTTCTAGAAAGCTTGAAATTAATATATCAAGTAGTGATATATTGATGAATATTAATTCAACATAATTTTAAGGATGGTTATGGTTAACTGTTGGCTATACCCTTTAATCAAACTTGTATTTCACGAACAATTCAAATTATGATACAAGCACAACTGACAACCCAGCCGAAATTTAACACATACAAAAAGAAATAAAAAGAAAAGTTTAGATTCATACATCAATTATAATAGTTATTTATATCGGTGACGACTGACTTGTTATTATAGCTTTTTATGTGAGTACTAGTACACTGAGCAAAAAAAAAAAAATGTGAGTAGTATTACTGTAAATAAATTTGAAAGAAAATATAAAGATGTATATAAAGTAAAAGTAAGTATATCCAAAAGGAAAAATACTTGGGGTAGTTGTATAAGCAAATGAGAAGCTAGAGAATAAAGAGTGGATTGGGAGATTTATAGTTTTGAAAATGTGAACAAGAAAGGAAAAAGTTGAATTGTATCTTGACTCTTTTGCGATGAGTGATGAAAGGGTCAGTTATACTGCCTATGATGCTCAACTAACATAAATAATGATTATAAAATAGAAAGGAAAAGACTTTTTGGGGGTGTTGAAGTGGGGTCGGGAAGGTGCGATAAGTCATAGTTGATTTTAGGTGTGGTGACCTTCAGGCTTATCTTTCAGTGTTCACAAATTGGTAATGGAGGGGCATGGGGACTTTGCTTATTCCATTTAATTGATTCCTTTCACGGGTCCCTCTGAAGAGGAAAAGGACACAAAATATTGTCTTTTTCGGTTTATCAAGAGGGAACCAAGTGAAGATCTGTATGCTTTATCTTTGGCCCCTCAATAAAGAAACAGATAAGTGAATAAATGAATCACTCAATAAAGGTTTTCAATCTGAAATTCCCATAATAATATGATTATATTTACGCACTACACTTTTCTATTTTATCTTTTTTTAATTCTTTCCTGCCATTTCAGCACAGGAGGGAAGTAGATCCATTCCCTTTATGTTGATGGAATTATATTTAAAAAGAAATCCATGTCACTCTCACTCCCTCTCTATCTATTTATTTAACTTCCATCTTTTATATTTGAACTGGTCCATACACAGGAACAAAGTTAAAATCATAGTATTATTTTATTATATATATTTTCTAAGAAAACATTATAACCTTTTGACAAGTCAATTGCTCAATTCCCATAAAAAATAAAAGAAATATACATAATAAAATGGTAGTGTGTATGTCCTTTATATGAGAATCTGTACAAGAGATAGACATTAAGGAGTACCAAACCCAAATACATACATACATACACAAATTTTAAGATATCTATAACTTGCAACAAATTGTTTTATAATATCATTACTAAAGTTTTTATAATCAAAATTAATTTACATGTGTTTTAATTGCATTTAGAGATTTAAATTAAAATTGATTTGATTCAAATAAAGCAAGCCTGAAGGAATAAGGCCAAAGGTAGGCAAGTTGAGGTAGAGGGGTTGTTAAGGTGTAGGTGTGTGGCAAAGAGAAGATTTGGAGCATTTTGTTACTGAAAAGAAAATATAAAGATTAAAGACAGTGGATACACGTGTATTACGTAGAGACAAGAGCAAAGTTTTTCACATCGTCACAGGTGGGATGTCAGGACCCGCAACGCAATGCTTTGCTGCTTTAAGTTTGGTTCTAAACGCTGTGATTGCTTGAGTGGGCCAAGGTTCTGTCTTAAGGTGGGGACCTCCATCAAGGGCAACCATGGAAAGCAATTTGCTGCTATTACGTGGAAGCAAAAAGAGCCTACCCTACCAACACACACGCTATTTAATAATCAGATTTTTATATTATATAACTATTATTATAGTATGATAACAATGTAGATATGATAATACCGAGAATAGTTACACATATGCTATAAATCCATGCGCCACGTGTGCGATGGTGACAGTAAAGACACATCTCAGCAGAGAAAAGAAAATTGTCTAACTCGGTGGAACTTTGAAGCTATCTTTACCACATGATCCGGACCACGCCATCCTTGCGCAACACCAACCAACCATTAGTGATATCAAAACTCAGATCCATTGCCAGCTATTTTATCTAACCCCCCATTGTTTCTAAGTCTCCAGATTGAATTTTCACATGCAAGTCCCCATCCATCTCTCAAAAAGCATCTTCCTATTATTTGAATTTGCTATTGCTTTTTACACTCACTCATTGCAGTTTGTGTCACCGCCCACTCAAATTTCACTACAACTTCGAGAAAAACAAAACCAATGGCATTATACCCAGGGAAGTTTAAATTAAAAAATAAAATTGAGGGTTACTATAATATATGATCAGCCAGCCAGCCAGACACATACATATTCATCATTCTCCACATAGTCTGTCAAAAAGATGTTTACTGCTCTAGTAGCCCTAAAAGACAAAATAAAAAAAAATATATATAAGAAAGAAAAGAGAGGAGAAAGAACATGTAGCTAAAATCCATTACATCCCCAAAAAGAAGAAAAGGTGGTGCTTTCCCTTTCTTTCCTCCATCTTTTTTAATCCTTTTTTCCCACCATATCAACCATATCCTTCTAAAAAACCAATCGAATTTGATTAGACTTCATGATCAACCTTGTCAGATTATAAACACAAGGGTACAAACAAATTACTAAACACAATTCAGGCATATCAATAGTCTGGTCGATTTCCCATCCAAAATTGAGGAGGAACCCAAATCATCATCATCATCTCTATCTTCGTTGGCCGTGACCTACTCCAGCTTGCTCTTTTTCCACATCCTTCTCAAAACGGCATCAACATAAATAACATTTCCCCCACTATTGAAAGGGGACCCCATCTTGCAGTTCAAAATCATATGCCAATTCACATGATTCACTCACGCTACTTTTCCTCTTTTGATCCCCGCAAGCACAGGGGGTAGTGCAGCAACCAAAACAAATATCATTCTACTCACCCGCAGGTTGTTTCTGCTCCGCTGGCTTTACTTGAACGGAGGGAACAGAATGAACATGGGCATAAGAATAGCCAGTGGGAACGAACTGAGGGTGGCTCCCAGAGGGCTGCATTGCAGCAAACTGTGCTGGATGCAATAGACCCTGTGTAGGCAAGGCACTGCTGCCTTTCACATTGTTGGCGGCCGAGGAAGTGCCAGAAGAGCCCGGCCTCTGCATCTGCTCAGGGCCACGGCGTTGAAGGTAATAGCCACTTGGAACTGCGGTGGTGTTGGTGGAACTGTTGGATTGTGAATGCACGTAAGGATTTGAGAAGAAAAGCTGGGGCTGTGGTAATACTTGCTTAGACATTTGTGGCTGCTGCTGCTTTTGTTGCTGCTGTGGCAATTGGGATTTACTACCAGTGCTAGAAGGGGGAGTATGCTGAGGGACATTGAGTATTGATGGCACATTCCTACCACCAACAGGTGAAGATTTACGCGCAGGTACAGTGGACGAGTTCTTGGCTTGCTGAGAGGATAAGGAAGAACTTTGGTTTATCTTATTGTTGGCTGTCGAAGCTGAAGTTGTCCTTGGGCTACCAGTATTTTTCGACATTGATGAAGTTGTTGGTGAGCCAACCATGACTGGGGGAGATGGGGACTGTGTGGAATTTGCAGGTTGCACTTGTGCTGTGGATGCCTTTGGATTCGTTGCAAACGAAATTTGGGTGTGAGGTTGCTGGGAACGAGCCTGCTGCTGTGGAAGAGTTTTGACAGCGGAAGGTGGTGTTGCTGAAGCCATAGACGGAGGTGATTGTGTCGTGGTTGTTGCTCTTACAGAGTTCTTCCACTGAGGTGACTGAGCAACGGAGCTACTGCTCTGAACAAGGCTTTGAGGAAAGGCGGATATAGCATTGGGAAACTTGGTAGCTATTGAAGATGTACAAGGGAGGTTATCAGAGTAGACACTGCCATTGCTTGCTGGTGGAGCCTTGCTACGAGCAGCAGCTGCAGCCGCAGCTGCAAATTGGTTCTGTTTCTGATGCTGAAGAATTTGCTGCTGTTGCTGCTGATTTCGCTGCATTTGTTGCTGAGAAGTAGCTGCATTATTGCTGATGGCAACAGGCATACCAGATGCAGAAGCCCGTGAAGAAGCAGAACCAAGGTTGAGATTTCGACCAGACGTATCAATGACATTGGTGCCACCAGATAAAGACGCTAATGAGGGATCCGAAACATCAGGCCTTCCAAATGCGATGGATTGCCCCATTGTTGCAGGAATTTTTCCGGATATTGGCTTTCTATCTTCGTCTAGATTAGAGGAATTTACAACATTTTTTCCTTCCTCAGGGGCGTGATAACTCTTCTTCAGCTGAGCACTGGCTACCTGTGTTGCTGCCATCATATGAAAGTTATGATTAGTCTGCAAGATTGAATGATTTTGAGCAATAGAAGAGAGATCAAGGCCAGGGGCCCCAGTAGCTCCATTGATGGATGCAAATGACATGGCAAATGCAGGAGCCGTTTCACCTCCAGCCTTTGAACCAGGGTGCTGCTGGGGTAGCTTCTTTTCACTGTGACTACCATTAGAACCTGCACCACTAATTGAAGCAGGTGTCATCAAAGCAAAGTTCGGAGTTTGCATAGGCATTGCAAAATTTTGGCCGTAAATATTCATGGAAGCACGAGTGATACGACTATCAGCAGTGGATGGACTATCTTCACCAGCCATCTCAGACTCAACTTGGCGAGCTGGATGAGAAGGGTGATGATTCTGCCTCTGCTGTGGTTGTTGCTGTTGCAACTGTAGTGGCTGTGATGGCGGGTGTTTGGTGACAGGAAAGCCTTGCAAGCTTCCGGCTCCATTGGATCCAGTAGCATTATTATTAGGCTTCTGTTGTTGATTCTGAGCATGCTGCTTCTGAGAAGAGGAGGATCCACTAGACATACTGGTATTTTGATGGCCCTGTTGGTTCTGCTGTGACTGAGCAGGAAGTTGCTGCTGCTGAATCTGTGAAGGATGTAGCATTTGAGAAGAATAGAAAGAGCCATTGAAGAAAGGAAAAGCCTGGGCATGGGGGGTTCCACGGTACCCCGGAGGACCACCAACATGTGCTGGTATAGGAAATGAGTATCCATTATTCTGCAAAATGGCCAAGTACGGAGTTTCATTGCCAGGCATATTTGGATAGCTGAAGCTCATTGTTGGGGTGGGTGCAGCAGCAGCAGCACCTGTGCCAGAAGCATTTGGCGGGGGGACTGAATTGGACACACTGGATGGTGCTCCATTGCTTGAAACTGGCAAAGCCTTGACAGATCCAGGTCGAACAGATGCTGCTTGCTGCTGATTCAGTGGGAATATGAACGTCGGACCGTGCTGAAATTTGTGACAAAGCACAAATTACTTTAAAGAATAAAAAGAAAGGGGGAAGACAAATGCATTTATGATTTCAGAAGAAGACAAACATAAAAACATACCAAAATATTACTAGGTGCTGCTCCTGGGGGTAAAGCTTGCTGAAGCAAAATTTGTTTTCTTGATGAATTATCCACATTGGCAGGCTGAGAGACTTTGTCCTTCCCAATATGACCAGGAAACATGGCAATGCCGTGCCCTTTGTCCTGAGAAATGTTTGTTGCCCTGCCAGGAACATTACCATGCAACTCTGTGGGGGGTACAACATTATGATTGCTGGGCTTGGCCGCATATAAGGATGCAGAACCTGCTGCTGCTGGCCAGAATGGATTCATCCTTGCAATTTGCTGGTGATACAATATATTACGAGCAATGTAGCAGTGGGTTGCACACCTTTTCGGCCGAGGCTGATTAAAAAGAAGATGGGGAGGCTGAAATTTAAAATGAAAAAAAAAAAAAAGAGATTAATAAGAAAACTCAATTCACATTGATTGAAAATCGGAAATTTTCAAGAGGAAAGAAATGCAAACGCACTGGTATAGCTGCAGATGTTACAGTAGTCCCATCCATGGATACAACTCCTTGCAGAGGTGTCATATATCTGCTAATAATGAGATGAGAAGAGGATCACATCAGATTTCCACAAAACTAGTACAAATATCCAAAACAACAGTGAAGACACAATAATTGATCTCTGCCCGTACCCCATGGGAGAAAGCCCGCCAGGCCAGCTGGGAACAGACAATGGTAGAGGTAAAGAATTGGATTGAACTGAAAGAACAGAGAAACCACGTAAGCCACCCCCACCCAAAAGAGATGAAAGACAGAAGAATAACATGCATTGTTAGCTTAAAATCTGAACGTACCATTTTTCTCTGCATTTGTTTGCTGCGGCCTCTGAACGTTCAGATGTTGCTGCTTCTTGGTAACCATACTACCGACATTGCCACTAGTATCCACCCTATCAGCTTTCTCCAAATCAAGCTGCAAGTCAATTCCTCTATCTTTTTGCACAATAACCGGTTTCTGCGAATCAGTTTCTTCCGCCTTTGCTTTCACTTTCTCCATTTCTATAACCATTGCTTCTTCCTTGTTCATTCTAGGTGCTTTCTCATCCTCTTTCATCATAGGCTTCACTTCCTGCACAACACCCCAAAGGCCCCTTAAATGCTAATATACTTGTTCTCCTGCAACATCAAAAGAGTTCATAGCCAAGACATGGCCCACTTACCTTTTCTGCGTCAACCACCATATTATTCCTCACATCCCTTTCCGGAGAAGACCTCAATGGAGGAGGTGGCGCCTGAAAATCCAAAATCCCCCCAATCAAAACCAATCCAAAAAAGAAAAATGGAATATCTGGTAGAAAAGGATTAGCACCATCAGATCTATCTGGAACTTCTCTTCACGCTGATTTTCACTGTCGGACATGGGCGGATTCCTGAAGAACCAAAAAAAAATTGATAAAGAAAGATCAGGATTCACATTCAGCACGAACTCAACAGAAAAAGCTGAATGATCAAAGAAAAAGACGAAAAAGAAAGAGTAATAAAAGTCGATGCTGCTCACGCTTTAGTCGCTTTCACATCTTCACGGTCATCATCTGCTACTTGTCGCGCAGGAGATTCCTTCTTGGGCGACTGAGGAGGCACCCCCACCTCACTCAAAACCACATCTTTCTGCTTCTCTCCTTCCTCCACCACCGGTTTAGACTCCAACAAGGCGTTGCTCTCCGGATTCACCGGCTCCGCCGAAGCCTGTACCGGTTGAGAATTCGACAGATTCTCAGCAACAGGCCCCAGGTTGTTCTTATCCAAATTGGAAGAACTAGTTTCCATCTTTGAAGGCTGATCGCTCTCAGCCTTTGTCGTTGACGAAATGGGACTGCTACGAACGCTCAAACTTGCCGGAATCTCATCCTCGTGCTTCACCGGTCGCGGTCTCTTCCTCTTCGGAGCTGCAAAATTAAACCCACAAATTTTAATTAAAAAGCCCATAGAAAAATGAATTAAATTTCGTTTTTTTTTTAGAGAGAAACGCACCAACAGCTGACATGGGAGTGGCGGAAGAGCTTGAATTTTGGGGGTTGGAGATCGGTGACTTGGCATCCGTAGAAGATTTATTGGATTCTCGGGAATCAAACTTGGTGGAATCGTTGGCGATGATTTCTTGTTTCGATGGTCCCTGAGGTTGTCTCATCATGCCGTACAACACTTCCGCAATCTCTATTTCGATCTCTTCCTGCGCTGAAGACGACGGCTTGGACGTCGTCGTTTTGGGTGGTCGCAACTTGGCACCTCCATTCTGCTTCTACACCCATCAAAACAACACTGTTAGCACACTTACATCAAAACCAACACAGCAGAGTGAGATTCTGACACCCGGATTCCAGAAACTCACTATCTTCTTCCTAACCGAAGCGTTAGAAGAGGAAGGCGAGGCCGGCGCCGGTGGCCTCACCGGGGATGTTGACGGCTGGCGGTGATTTTGCTCCGACACGATTCCGCCGCTGCTGGAAGCCCAGCATTCGTGCGACCTCTTCGTAGAGGCTGGCAACAGAAACATAAGAAAAAGAGTTAGCCGATGAGAAGGTTGCGAATTGAGTGCGGCTTTGTGAATTGTGGTTAACCTGAGCGTGCTTTTCTCGGGACGGAGACTCCGATCATCTCATCGGCGGCCTTCCACGTCGTCGGCGGCGTTGGTCTAAAAACTTTCGCCGGAGGGAAGCTCTTCCGATGGTGGTTGGAGAGCGAGGAGGGGTTGAGCGGAAGCATTCTGACTGAGGCGCTTCCACCACCGGCTCCTCCATCTTCGTCATCGTCGTCATCTTCATCGTTGATACTCTCTTCCGAGGTATCTTCTCCGCCATCTTCTCTGCTACTATGCATCAACCTATCTCCTCTCCTCTTCTTGCTCCGACCCAATCGATCTCTCTCCCTTTCCCTCTCCCTATCGCGATCCCGATCCTTTTTCCCACTCGCTCCTCGATCTCGCAACCTCGTCGGCTCTTGCATCTCCATCGCTCCATCTTCCTCTGCACAACACAAAAACAAGAGAGAGAAAACATGGTGAGAATCAATAAGTATCATGCGTATTGAGATCTGAGACAGAATTGTGAACCTGGTGAGTCTCTGAGACTGTTAGTCCTGTGTCTTCTTCTTGTTAAACCATTTGCGGCCATAGTGGTTCTTCTGGCCTCTCTAATCCTGTCCATTCCACACCACCAAAATCCTCTCTTTCCGCCGAATCAGCTACACCCTCTCATCAACAACCATAATCAGCTCCACCCCAGACACACAGATATTTGAAACCGCGAAAATATGATTTGTTTACAAAAAGATCCTCTTTTCCTGTTATCGCAATTATCAGAGAGATCTTAGGGGACTGCTTTGCTTTTTGCTTATCCTTCTTTCCTTGTTCTTCTCACGCTGCTGCTGCACCAGCACCACTCTCTTCTCTTTCTCTATCTCTATCTCTCTTCCCCTTTTTGTGCTCCAATCTCATCTCCTTTCCGCTATTTCACTCTCTGCCAAACCCACTCCAAAGACTCCTGGACGGTCACGATTCTCCACCGCGTCACCTGTTACAATCCCTACCCTTCCTCACTCCTCACATCCAACGGACCCCCTTTCCTTGTGACATCATGGCACTATCCTAACCCTCCATCTCACCACTCATGCGTAACACCTTTTAACCTTTTTAGCGCCTAACCTCCACGTGTCTACTTCCCTTCTTTGCCCTCTCCATCTTTACTCACTTCCAATTTCGTAAATTATCTTTTTTATTTAATTATACAATACCAATCAATGCTTATAGCTTTTAATTTTATCTGTTACTTTACTCGTGGAAAATACTTTAAAATAATGCACTTGGAATTCTCACCGGGTATATCCGGTTGCCGGGGCCTTGGTAAAAGCAAACATGAAAACTCCACCATCACAAGGAAGGTGACCGCAGAAAATATCGTTCCCACCGGTCAAATTCATTAATTCGCTTCCCTTTTTACCCTTTCTGGTTCACCATTTTTTTAAAAAATTCTATATCTGTAATTTCAGAATAGACTACACTACTGGCCCCACGCGAGAATAAATAAACAATAAAAACAAACATTTCTGTTCTACGGACCAGATCCTCGCGTTATCAGCAACATGTGCTTTCTCCATCGTTGGATGTGGTCCGACGTGGCAGTGGGCATTCATTGAAAAAACAAGCAGATTCCAACGAACGAACGAGTCCGACATGGCACCTAAACCAAGAGGTTCGGGCGGGTCTAACGTCAAAACCAAATCTCAACCGTCCAAGCTTTTTCACTGGACGCCTCAGATGAGCGCCGAAGCGAGAGTAACTCAGAGTCACGGTCACGGAACTTCCAAGGTGTGTGGGCCCACCAATAGCTGCCGATCTAGAAATTATTTTCTCTCCTTTGGCCTAATTGTCACGTTCGCGAGATGTGGTAGCTTCATGACATGTACGGGCCCCACAATTAAAATATTCACAAAATTTATGAACTTATCTAATAGTATCTAGTTGCAATCAAAATTTACACCGCAGTTAAAAAATAAACAAATAAATAATAAAATGTTTAACAATTAATTAATCAAAGATAGAGACAGCAAACATAGTTTCCTTTTGATGCACGCGCTCGTTCATTTTTAAAGTACATCTGGTTCAATTTCTAAATCATATGTACACGTTGAAGTTAATTAAAATTAATTTAAGATTATATTTGAATTGTATTTGTTATCAAATATAAATATTGGAGGCTAATTTATAGTTGGAAGAACGTGGCAAAGAAATTATGCAACACGTGGAGGTTGTCGCGAGGCTCGTTGGTAGCATCGGATCTTGGTATTGGTTCACTTCGATCCGATTTTTCTCAGGTAAATATCTTCGTTGTGAACACATAGAGGAAAAGATAGCGCCACTGGGAGAGGACTACTTTTAACTCGAAAAGGCAAAACTATTTATTTTTTTCACGGCTTAAAAAAAGAAATGAAATATTAGCGTAGAATGCGGAAGAAGTGCTACAAAGATATAATTATTTGTATTTATTTGAGAAGAATAATAAAAGGAAATTTAATTTCATAGGGCAAAGGGCGAGTGGTGTAATAGTACCTTTTATAAAAAAAAAATAATATATTTTATTAAAAATAAAAATAATAATATATTTTTGTAGTAAGTGTGCCACGTCAGGATGGGTCCACTATCACACGTTGTCGTTTTGTAGGGTGCTTTCATCTCTCTCCCTCACTCGCTGTCGTGAAATCCCACAGTTCTGCCACGTGTGCATAGGAACTGCTACCTCAGATAGCCTACGTGGCTTCGTTTATGACCGTAGACAGTAACCAAAAAAACCCTAGCCGTCACGACAGCGTCACTCTCGTCTCTTCCTTTCTTGCCCCACTTTCCTTTTCTAATTTCATCATTACTGTTCTTTATTAATTATTAGTATTATTATTACTTTAATAAACTCACTTTCCATTAATTATTTATTAATTTATTTATTTAATATATATTTTAAAAGATTGAAATATTTCTTTTGAGTCGGTTTTGGGTCCTTTTCAAAAAATTTCCTATTTACCCTAGCCTCAAAAAGTTTTGAACATAGTCCTGCAATAACATATGGCTATATTATGTGTGCATGTTTTTTGCATCTCTCCAATTCATTGACAAAATCACACCATTATCAGAAAATAATAAATTAAATAAAACGTAAAGTATAAATTAAAATTGTTTACTTTGAAGAAAAAAATAAATTAAATCATCATTAAAATATCATTTATTTTAATTTGATAAAATTGAAGACAAAATCATAAAGTCTGTAAGAACTTATATATTTTAATCAACTAATTAAGCTACACTTTCTCGATATTAAAAAGATAATTTTAAACATATTTTTTTTTTATTTCCATTAATTACGTTCATATACATAATCAATTATGTAACAAGAAATTATCATGTGCATAATTGTTTTTTAGAGGGTGGATAATTGTTTATGGTAGAATGCATAACCAATTGCGTTAGACTATGATCTATTATGGTAGGTTATAACAATTAAATCAAGGTTTTCTTATTCAATCGCTACATGTATTGTACAAACTATAATTCATGTATTGATTAACCCATCTCTTAATCGAATTCCTCATAAAATAAAGATGAAAAGTTTGGCCTTTCAAGAAAGAACAAACCCAGCACCACAAATTCATTTTCTGTATTTGGAGATAATATTGAATATTTTCACGCATATCTACACTGTTGAGCCTGGAACTTCAACTTTGTAATATTCGTCGATGTTTTGAAATTTCTATTTATCATTTTCATGACTATTCAATTTGGTACTTTCTTTTTTTCTTGCTTATTCTTTTATATAATTTCCTTGTAGACAAGCATGATTTTGTGTTATCATTTAATAATAAAATTATCCTCTGAAAGAATTTATCTTCTGAAATTAAGTATGGTTACAGTTCATGATTTTGATTCATGAATGTTACTGTTGCACAATTTATTTTCAATAAATCTTTTAATTTAATAAAAATAATAAAAAATTGGGATATGATGAAAAAAAAAGAATAAAATAATTTTATAAAGTGCTATAATTTTTTTTACAAATATATCATTACTTTTTTAATGGTATACATAAAATAATAATTTTCATTGATTATTGGAATTGGATTCTGAAATAGGATTATTTAAATTTTAAAGAATAAAATTTTGATTTTTGTATAATTTAAAAGAAGTGGTATAAATTGTTACGGTTTGTTGTTCGATTACGTCCTTTCCCAAGCAAGTATGTTATTGTGCGGGTGTTTCATTATTGTGGATTTTGAAAATCCTTTTTACATATTAAAATTTTAAAAATCAAATTTGATATTTTTAAAACGTGGACGCAGATTGGAAATGTGTCAATCAAAGGAGAGCTCCAGACATGGATTGAAGATGTGCTAAAGTTTCAGATGATATATGGTAAAATTTTTATAAGAGCATGCGTATGACTCCACGGAAGGTAGGAGTAGTACGTAGCTATTAGTAATAATAGCTTAATTAATTTAGTTTTATTTTTTAATTTTTTAAAAGAATTTTTAAGAATAATTTTTAAAAACTGTTTTCGACAAGAAAAAAAACTTATTTGATAAGTATTATTTAAAAAATATTTTAAATATGTAAAAATGAAAAAACAAAACTATTTTCAAAACAAAAATAGAAAGTTAAAAAAAAAACTACTTTCAGTTATTTCTGTTTTTTAGTTTTTAAGAACTAAAAAATCATAACTTTTTTTCGAAAACTGTTTTCAGAAAATGTTACCCAAATGAGTTTTTTTAATTTTTAAATATTAAAATACTGAAAACAGTTTTATAAAATTGTTGTCAAACAAACACTAAGTGTTCCTGATGGTAAACTAATTTGTGTTCTATTGAATTAGAGGGTGGGAGGGCATGTGGGTTGGTGGTCAAGTAATGTTAAGTGTTGGTAGGAAAATAAAAAGGACGTTGCTTTTTGGAAGAAGAGATGGTCAAGAAATCAAAATTTCTAAAACGAGTTCACTCGTCTTTTTATGTTAGTGGTGAATAAGAACATACCAGTGAGAGACATGTGGGATGAATAAGTTAGGGTTGGAATTGGGCATGGGAAAGGAAACTACTTGAATGGGAAGTATATTTGTTGGTTGAGTTACAAAATAGGGTGAGATCAGTATAATTGTCAAAAGAGGTACGAGATAGGTGGATTTGGGTAACGAAAGGATCAACTGTCTCCACTCGATCTCAATAGCATATCAGGTACTCGCAATATAACACACTCCACATCAGAATGCTTTCTTCAAACAACTTTGGGTAAAAGGAGCACCTCTAAATGCTCAATTTCTGGCTTAACAAATAAGTAACTGAGAGATTATCGACAAGGGAGAATTTGGTAAAACGCGAGATTCTTCATAGTGAAGCTGCCACGTGTGGGTTGTCTGATAGTGTGATAGAAACAAGTTTTGATTTATTCATGACTTGTCGAGTGGCTGCTAGAGTGTGGGTTCAATTATGCGACTAATGGGTTTTTTACGACATTACATAACAAGAACCAATGTCATAGTTTACAATTCATGAAGTTGGTTGATGGCAACAAATAGGTTCAGAAGTTTTGGTATTGTGTGTGGTTTACATGTTTGTGACACATTTGGAATGCACATAATGCCTCAATCTTTTTAGTAGCAGAGCACCAAATGTACATGCAATAATGTTGACAACTCAAATTTTGGGAATGGAATATGGTCACTAAGTTAACCACTCATACCTTTGCAGAGTGGGTGATGAACCCATCATTTTGTGTATCAATGAAGGGGGTTGACTAATGTAGTGTTAGGAGAGACACAGAGGGATTTTCATGGTTTACATTCTAGGTTTTGTAAAAACTGCTTTGTATTTCATTCTGATGGCATATCTTATGCTTTCCAATATCATTTTTATAATATACTTTTTGACTTATAAAAAAAATGGACATAGATTATCTAATAAGTTTTTTTTTTTCATCGTAGAATAAAGTTATGTTTTGCAAATTATTTCAATTTGATTTTGTATTTTTATTAATTGAAAATTTTATTTAATTGTTTGATAATAAACTTTTAATAGTTTAAAATTTCATAAATATTTCTTTTTTAAATTTTTATCTTTATTTTATTTTTCAAAATATTTATTATATTTTATTTAAAATCTCTTATATATATTGTAAAGTTTTAATATATTTTCTCTTTTTCCACTAATATCTCATAAGATAGAAATTTAGTATTTTTATTTCTTTATTTAAATACGATTGATCTCAATTTTATTACCTTTTTATTGTGTAATTAACGTGTTTATATGGATAGATAATAAATTTGTTTTATTTTATTTTTATTGTTTTTTTATATTTTCATATTACACTTTTTATTTTAAATTTTAACTCTCACATTAGTTATAATATTTATTTCATTATTCAAGTTTAGATATTGACATTCGTGATTGATAGATTTTATTTTTTGTAAACTATTTATTCCAGGTTTTATCTTTTAGATATTTTCATGTTAGACAGATTATTTTAACTATTATACTATTTATAATATTTTAAGATATTGATATTGACATTAATATTATTAAATGATAGGTTTATTTTATTATTTTTATATTTTAATTATTAAATTAACTATTCTATCATTACATTAGTTGAATTAATAGAATGACATATAGTTGATATGAAGGATAAAGGGTTAAAATGAAGGTGATATTTCTAAATGTGACGGGGTTTGGGGTGTTGGTGAAACTAAATAAGATAAGGCGGTGATGTGAGGAGTAAGGGCAAATTTATGCTTTCGTTAGGAAATGAAGAGAGTTGAGTTGTTACCAACGGTGGTTCAAACTATATGGGAAGGCAAGACTTCTAATGGCTCACTAAGAAGGTAGTAGGTTGCTCAAGCGATCTACTTATCATTTGGAGGGATAGGTTGCTCAAATTGATTTATAAATTCTAAGGAGAGTTTCTTATTTGTGTATAGAAGAGCAAGTGACGAGAGAAAAAATGTTGGATTATGAATGTGTACTCATTATTGGAGGGTAAACAAAAGGGTGTGTACATATATGTTTATGTTAAAGGAGGAAGATTTTGAAGACAAAATGAGTGCATATGAAATGACTTCAATGCAATTCCATTCACCAGTGAAAGAAGATGATGAAGCCTTCAAGATGCTTAGGATGAGTTGATAGGATTTAAAAATTTGTCTAAGATATGGAGCTTGTGGAATTACCTACAATTGGTAAGAACTTACCTTGTTTAGTGCATATGGAAAATCTATTAGCAAAATAAATAAATTTCTCCTTACAAATAACATCATACAGTTATGGGGGTTAACTCTCAATGGATAGAGCAATATGATGTATCAGACCATTTCCTGGTGATTTTGAAAAGAGAGGTGCTAAATTAGGGTCCTAAGCCATTCAAAATTTTTAATCATTGGTTGGATTATCCAACGTTTGGAAAATACACACAGGATTTGTGGAAAAAGTTTAAGATGAAGGGATGAAAAATCTACACCTTTAAGAAAAAGGTGAAGATGCTAAGATCTAACTTGAAAATTTGGCACAAGGAGCTATATAGGGTGGACACATAAAGAATCAATTCTTTTTATAGCAGACATGAACTAGTTGGATATTAGATTATTATGTAAGGGAGAAAACAATGGTTATAAGGCTAGACGAGATATGGTTTATGACCACTAGAGAAAGGTGTGAGTATTGGAAGCTTTATTAGCATAGTTATTTCATCATGCCAAACAGGTTTCCTTCCATGAATATTGATCTTTAATGGGATAATAGTGCACATGAGTTAGTGGATTATGAAAAAAAACAAGAGTTAGGTGTTAATACTAAAATTATTTTTTAAAAAAGGCTTGTGACTCTATAAGTTGGTTGATTTTAGATTATATGATGCATTGAATTTGCTTCCATGAGGTTTTATGAAAGTGGACAAAGGCAATAGTTTGTATTGGTTGTCAATCGATGTTGATCCATGGAAGCCACAAAGAGGAGTTTGAGATAGAAGAAGGGCAAAAGCAAAGAGACCCACTATCGTCATTCTTGTTCTTAATAGTGGTAGAAGGGCTAGCAGGCCTAACGCCTTGAGCAGTCTCACGTAGCCTCTTTAAGTCATTTTCATATGGATGGTTATGTTAAATTCTCATTGTCTCAATAGGAAAATGATTCAATTCTGCTTACGGATCCATATTGAGATAATGTATAAGCTATAAAGGCCATTTTACATAATTTTGAAGCAGTATCAAGTCTGAAGGTGAACTTTCTCAAGAATACATTGCACTGGATGAATGTGTCTATTGCCTTTACGGTTAGAGCTATTGCATTTTTTCATTGCAAATTGGTAGACCTATCATTTATGTTTCTTGACATCCATGTTGGCATGAATCCAAGAAGGGTGGCATTCTGGTGTTTGGTGCTAGATTTATTTAAAAGACGACTTGCATTTTGGAAGGAAAGTTATTATCTTTTGGGAGTCGCATTGACCTTATTAATTCAGTACTCACTAGCCTTCTATTTTATTTATTTTCTTCCCACAAAGCCTCAATTAACTAAGATACAATGACAGTTCCTACGGAATGGAACAATAGAGGAAATTAAAATAAATTGGGTTAGTTGGAGGACAATATGTAAGATAGAGATACAAAAGGTGTAGGAGTAAAAGATTTGCCTTTATCCAATATATGTTTGTTGTCAAAGTGGAGATGGCGAATGTTAATAAAGCCAACCAATATATATGGTATAAATTGCTATAGTTTGATAGAGAAAGTTGTTTGACAATTGAGTTGATAAAGAAAATTGTTTTAACATTGAGTTCTGAAAGATACTCTTCTTGGAATTTTACTATCATGGGAATGGTTTGAAGTGAGGTCTAAGTTTAACGGAGGTCAACAAGGCAAATCTTAACTATAAGGATGAAAAACGCAGGAGAGGTAAACAAAAAGTATGTGAAAGAGGTAGACAAAGTATCCTAGGGTAGACATAGTATCCTAGGGTAGACATAGGCGAGACATATGTAAAGGAAAAACTAATTAACTCAATATCATGTAGACATAGGGGATGTAGACATAATACCTCAGAGTAGACGTAGGGGAAAAACTAAGTCAATGTGATGCATATGTAGGGGACATAGATGTAGTATACTATAGCAAATGTAGGGAAGACAAATGTACAAAATAACTAAGTCTATGTCACGTAGACGTAGAAGAGACAGATGTAGTACCTCAAAGTGGACCAACAAGGTGGACATAATAGCCTACACATAACTCTATGTTGTCACATGCAAATGTATGTTTTCTAAAGGCTGTCAAGTTGTGATTGAAATTACATAAGGGTGTAAAGAGTCGTGAGAATAATACTGTTGGTGAGTTCAACAGATGTGCCTCGAAAGCAAAATGTCTTTTCTAAAAGAAAATAATTGTTAATTTAGGAGGAGATTTCTTTTATTTGTAGGTATTTGTAATTCTAGTTTGGATACTCTATGACAACATCATTACTTGTCAAGATGAATAAAAATTATCATTTACTTTTTAAAAAAATTATACAAAAAGCTAGAAGAAATATAATAGAAATAAAGAAAAAAATATGAAAGAAATATATAATAAAAAAATTATACAAAAAGTTAGAAGAAATATAATAGCCCTTTAGTTACATGTGTATTTTTACAATTTCTTTAGTAACATACAAACTTTCGTTAAGAAAAATAGCATATTAACTTTGAGTTTTTTTAACAGAACTTTGAGTTCTAATTTCTTTATGATATTGGTTTATGTTTTCATCATGTTAAAAAAATAAACATTTTCGGGCAATTATTATAAATATGTTAAATATTAATATGTTACAGTTAAGTGATTAAATTTCACAACTAATACTTTCGTTAAGATCTTATATATGCACTCAATCATTGAAATAGGACGGTAATCAATCATTGCTAGAGGACATTTAGATTTTGGAATAAGAGAAAAAATGAATTATTTAATCTCTTTACTAGCTTTCCATTCACATGGAATTCACTAAAAAAGGCCATAAAATCTCCCTTTACTAGCTCCCAATACTCCTTTAGAAACTGAAAATTGAATCCATATAGACTCTTTTGTTGCTGTCACACTCCTAAATTGCTTTCTGGACTTTAATATATAAAAACGGGTTTTCTAACTCTTCAAGTGTGTCAATCATTTATTAAATATTTTATTTACACATTTTCATGCTAAATTTTTTATTTCTTATGTTTTATAAAAAATTAGGTTTAGATTTTTCTTTCTAATTTGTTAACCCAATCCATTCTTGATTAGAATACTAATTTTTGTTGACAAATATGATGATACAATTTGATTAAATTAATTTTATATTATAAAAAATTCCATTCATGAAACCCGTGCTTAATTATACAAAAGTAACATTTAATTATATTAAAGCAACGAATGAAACTATTTTTAAATTTAATATTATTTCTGAATATTAATTTATATTAAGATTATATTATCGTTTATAATATTTGGCCACTGAATTGGTGTATTGCATTCCTAAGTTAGAGTTAAATGCTAGTACCTCTTAAAACATAGATTAAATATGTAATGGATTACTAATATATATGAAAAAAAACTGTTGAATCCTTAATAAATTTTTACTTTGTATTGGATCTCTAATAATTTTTTTATTTTATTTTAAGTTCTTCAAGCACTAGGTAAATCATTTTTTAAGAATTTGAACACAATTTCAAGTACTAATTTTACTTTGGAGACAAAAAAAAAAAACTATTACACAAAATTTGCTAATATATTAAATACATATCTAATCAAAATAAAATGTTTTCCGCTATCAGACATCACCTATTCTCTCAATGAAAATAAATAAATAAAATACATAAAGGTGATACTAGCAAATAGAACAAAATAATAATAAAAGATAATATAGTCTAAAAATAAAATAAAAAGTATACCCAATTAAATTAAAAATAAAACTCTACATTAGCGGAAATAAGTTATATATTCGAATACGTTTAGTAACAAAATTATCATACTAAATACTTAATATTTACTTATAAAGAACTTAAAATAAAAATAAAAATAAAAATAAAAATGAGTGCAAGATTAATTTTACTTATATATGAATCCTAAGAGACTGCTAAAACAAACATTTTAGTTTTTTTTCATATTATCACTCCATTTGTTTCTCTTTTAATTTTAGTGGTTTATATATATTTCTATCTTTTTCTTATTTTGGTCTTTTACTTATTTTGGTCTTTTAGTATAAGTTTTTATAGTTAAATATTATTTATTAATATAATAGTTTTATTATTGGAGATATTTGAATTTGTGACCTCCGCATTCATGTGGTCTTTAATTTTTAATTTAATTAGGTATATTTTTACTTTTATTTTTAGACTATATATTATCTTTTACTATTATTTTATTCTATTTACTAGTATCACATTTTTGTATTTTTTTTATTTATTTTTATTGAGAAAACAAGTGATGACCGATAGTGTAAAATAATAATCACACCTCATTATTTATTATAAGTTTGTAAAACATTTTACAATAAATATCTTGAAATTTATATACACCGTGAATTGGTGAATTACGATAAAATATATTCCATTTTCATCTCCTGTTTTACTATTATGTCTTTCATGTTTTTATCATTATTGTACAAATATATATATATATATATATATATATATATATATATATATTATTTTACTATTACTCCATTATAAGTAAAGCATATAATTTTGGTTTTTTTATTCAAATCAACAACAAAAAATTAATAATCGAACTTTTATTTTATTTATTCGATTTACATTTTTTTATCAAGATGACAAGAAGTATATTACTATTAATACAATTTTACATCCTATTCATGAATTTTTTTTGTTATATTTTAATGTAATTCATTTAACATAATTTAATGAATTTCATATAGATTTTTTTTTTATAATCTAAAAAATAATCTCATATAGTTAAATTATCTCATTAATTTTGTTCCTATTTTTCTGCTCAATTCAATTTAATTACTACTTAATAACAATACCCCACTAGATAAAATATCTATTATTGTGCCACAAAATATATGTTATTAATATAATCAGAAAGAGAGCAAAATATACAGATTTTGTTTTTTAAGATTAGACTTTACTACTTGTCCATTTTTTTAACATTACAAAAAAGGTATTTTCGTTTATCATTTATTCATTTTTATTCACATCCCAACAACGTTTACAATAATATGAAAAATCTTAACATATCTTCACACTGTTTTAATCTATAATATTTATTTTGAATAAACTAATCTAGAATATAAATTTTAAGGTGTGTTAGATCAGTTAATCAGAAATGTCTTAAAAGATATATTACAGATCAATTAATTCATAATACATTATGCTAATTTTGGATTAGGTTATCCATAACGAAACAGTAGAACATGACCAATTTTGATTCTAGATGAGGTAATCCAAAATTATAACAACACTTGTTTTTATTTTGGATAAGTGTATCGAGAATACAGTTAGTCATGTTTTGTTATTGTATTTTAGATTACTTGAATTGAAATTAATACAATATATTCTAGATAAGTTATTTTGGAACATGTACCCTAATCGTAGACTAAAATAGGGTAAGAGTATATTGAGATTTTTTATCTTATTTTAAACGTTATGAGAAAGCAAATGAGTGTTTCTAAAAGAAAGTGCCTAAAAAAATAGCCAAATCTTTTTACTTTTATTACACTCTTAAGATTTTATTTTATTATACGGAACTTCTTAGGCTAAACTTATTACACTAACTCTCAATTAAGGTAAAAAAAAAACAATGCAAAAAAGAAAATAATATTTAAAAAAACCCTCAAGAGTTTACTCATGCAAATATTAATTTAATATTTTTAATTATCATCTTTTGATTTTGAAATATATGTTGTTTGATTAGAAAAATAAAAACTGATTTGATTACATTGATGAATATTATTTCATCATTTTTATTATTTTTATTATTATTATTATTATTATTATTATTATTATTATTATTATTATTATTATTATTATTATTATTATTATTATTATTATTATTATACTCTTTGGTGTTTATATTTCTAAATTTTAATAATACTTTTTATTTAATTTTCATCCATGATTGCTCATTCTGTAGTTTTTATGTAGCACCCTCTCACTTCTTTCTTGTCTCACGCAAACTATAAAAGTTTCTAGTGAGATACTCATACTCAGAGCGTGTTTGACAAAATTAATTGAAAACTAAAAAAATAATTAAAAGTTGAAAAACTAGTTATAAGTAGGGGTGTTCGTTTTACGGTTTAAGGTATAAAATTAGTCTGAACCAAACTAGACAAATTTGTGTTGTGTGGTTTGATTTGATTTCAATTTATTAAAAAATCCAAACCAAAACAATCTTTAGCGGTTTGGTTTGATTTTGTGGTTTAATTTTTTTACTATTAAGTATTTAAAAAAATACATTAAAAAAATTATTTACCAAACTATAGAAAAGTTTAATATAAAATGCATACATGGTCATGCTTAACCTGAATATTACATAACTAACTTTCGTTGGTATCCTTAGAACAAATAAAATAAAAGATGACAATGTAACAACTCTTGTTGTAAATTTGCAATTACTCTAGGAATCAATTATAAATGTCTACAACATAACAATAATTGCAAAAAAAAAAAAATCCAACAAAATATAAAAACTTAAAAGTATATTTCCAAAAATATAACACTAGATCTCCAACACAACACCAAATCATCAATTTCCAAGAATGATTGCATATATCTTGCATAAATAAATTATTATCAATTAAAAGATCAATTATAATAAGAGAAAAAATCATGCATTTTATAAAACTAAATATAATTTAGAAACTATATATCATACCATATCAAGAAAATTAACTCCAAGTTTAGCTACTAATCAGACTCAACATCAGAATTCTCCTGATTAGTGATTGGTGACATTTGGCCAATTTCTACAAATTATAGAAACATAATATTCAACAAGAATGCGTAATTAAAAAATAATACAATTGTACCAATTGATTATAGAATACCTTGTTCAACTCTTTCAATGTCGTCTATTAGCTCTTCAAAATCGATTGATCATGGAAAGGATCTACGCCAACTTTGTGTACAAATTAAAGCTTCAACTGTCTTTGGATAAAGTGAACTCCTACAACAATTAAGCACCTGACCTCCAGTGCTAAATGAAGACTTTAAAGCAACAGTAAACACTGGGATGACCAACAAATCTCTAGCAATTAGACTAAGAATAGTTATTTGCTAGAATTTAACTTACACCACATGAAGATGTCAAAAGTATTAGTTTTCTTCTCCAAAGATCCCATAAGATACAAATTCACTTTATTTTTATTCATACTCTCTTTAAGATTCATGCCTTTCTCAAATTCCATAGCAAATTGCATTTCAGGTGCATCAAATTTTTCTATTCCCATTTCAGAAAAGGGTTGTGTAGAAGTTTCAACTTGTTATGCATTATGCATAGAAAGCTATACATTTCAAACATGCTATATATTGTCTCCTTGACTTTCCCACACAAAAATTCAGCAACTTCCTTCTTATAAATTTTTTTTAAGCCCCAGTGAAGAAATTGCAACTTACTTTGAGGATAAAACAACACACCAACAAAAATTAATCTGTTTATTTTTTTAATGTTTCCCCAATAATTATCATATTTAACTTTCATACTTTCAGCCATTTTTTCAAGCAATTTGTCAAACTCTTAATCCATTTTTGAAATGCAAGTAATATCATGCAATGCTCATTGAAATATTGAGAAGTTACATAATTTGTCCTTGAAACTTTTTGAGTGATATAAAAAAATATTTTCAAGAATTTGATAAATCATTTTCATTTTCCCAATCCTCATTATTTGGAACACCACCAGCCAACATCACATACTCAGCACACTTCTGACCCAATCTCTTAAACAAACGCCTTTTGAAATTTCAATGCACTTTTCAACCATCGTGTAGGTAGAGTTCCACCTAGTGGGAACATCTAATTGTACAGAAAATTTTTCAACTATCCTAGCTTCCTTAATGCAAATTTTGAATCTATCCTTGCGACTAGGCAAAACACGAACATATCTAACTGCATTACTAATTTTGCTTATATAAGAGTGATAATATTTTAATCCATCATTCACCACAACATTTAAAATATGTGCACAACATCTAACATGCATATGTTCTCCTTTTAATGGATGTGTGTTCCAATCCTTTATTCTACTTTTTAGGTAATATATTGCTACATCATTTAAGTAAGCATTATCAACTGTAATAGTGAAAACTCTACTTCTTAGCCAGCTCTCCAAGCATTTCTCAATTTTCCTACCAATTGTTTCTCCCTTATGATTCTTAATTGGACACAAATTTATAATAATATTACGCAGCTTCAAATGATCATCAATGAAATGTGTAGTAAGACAAATATAGTTTAAATTTTTCACAAAAGTCCAACAATTAGTTGTGAGGCTAACAAATTGATTGGAATGAATAAACATACTTTTCAACTTTTGTTTTTCACTAGATTCCAACAATCCCTAGTAATTGTAATCTTCACTGGAACTGGGAATTAAGGCTGTAAGACACCAAACTTAAAAGAGAACTCATCCATAGTGATCATCCTAGCTAAATCTTTTCTACATACATCTACATCACAATGCACATTTATAAGGATACTTCCTTTTCCACTATCCTTTTTGAAAGGAAAAAGTCTATTAACAAGGATCACAAGACTCTAGGAAACTTGGAACATTTATTTTGCAAATGGTTTATGAGACTACTTGTACCATTTAAATGAGAATCAATAGCACATGACTTAGAACACCAATTGCAATAACTCTAGGTTTCTCACCCTTAGGATCTCTTGTAAAATGATCCATGCCCAAGAGTTAGGCCTATAAGGTTTTGTTTTACCTGTATCTCTAGCATTGTTGGTTGTGAATCCTTCTACAAATTTTCTTTTCTTTTGAGGTGGTTTTTCAACATTGAAGCCTTTGTCTTAACCCTTCACATAAACATTTATGGTTCTCCTTGTTAGATTGAATCTTTTGATTTTGTTCATTATTTTAACTTTGAGTGTTTTCAGCCTGCAACAAAGACAACAAAAATATTAAGTTAATACCTAATTATATGTTGAGTTAATATAAAACAAATTTATTTGTGATGGGGAAAAGGAAGGGATTACCTCCATGGTGATATTATGATGATTGGTCAAATTTAACACTAAGAATAGGCTACTGAAATGTAAATAGCACAGAAAGTTAGAAAATTGTAAATAGAAACTGTAAATCACAGATGAAGATAGAACCATCAAAAGGGTCAAACAGCAAACTAATTTCAGCAAAAAGGTCAAGCTAATAGCAAAAGGTCAAGCAACCGAGAAAAAGTAGGAAAGTAATTTCAGGTTCAGATCCAGAAGCCAAAAACTAGCAAGGTAAATGTAAGTTCAATAGTGTCATTCCTAATTCAGCTAACTAAAAGCAAAAGCCATGAAGCTAAATTCACTTTTCAATAAGCTAATACCATATAGGACAACAAAGTGGACATACTAGCCACCGAACAGGGAGCCAACATAACAGGTTGAAAGTAAGAACTGCTACACAAGCCTAGTCAAATGAGGTTTTGAATGATGATTTGACAAAAAAAAAAAAACACAACATTAGGCCAAATTTCAAAATGTGCTATTATTCCTACAGGAAAAAAAAACCACAACAACTGTATTAAATTCATTCAAGACCTTTTTCCACTTGAAAAATGTTCCTCAAATTAATATTAAATTACGTAGTAACATCTATATGAAATTCATTAGTGTTTTTTGTCTTACACTACTAATTGCATAGTTAACATAACAAAATTGTGAAATTTTTAGTTTAATAAAATTACTTTTTTAATTTTGACGTGATACAATCTTTCTAATTTCCTAGGTCAATCTTTTACCTGTTTAATTCCTAGGTCAATCTTATAAATAACTATTGTCTTGTAAAATCCTGATATGTAACAATATAAATCTTCTCTGGAAATTTCCTACTGTAGAAACTTTCCAATTTCATATTGCACAAAATTTTCAAAATTTACGGTACAAGTAGTTCAAGAAAACATCACTTTAAAAAAAGAAGATATTTTCTTTTACACAGGTTAGGTATACTCTTTGGGAAAAACAATACTACTTAAGCAGGACGTGATTGATGAAAAACATTTAGATTGATAAATAAACTGAAATTTCGTGAAACAGAAAGCAAAATACACATATATGAAAATCCCATTGCAAGATTAAATAACGAAAAACTTCTTTCTAAAACCTCACATGTGAAAATCAATAGAATCCAAAAAAAAATACATCGACTAAATAAAAGATTCATGACAAACAAAAAACTAAAAGTTAAATTACAAAGGAAAATATATCCAATTTTTTTTATATACTTGGAAGTAGGAAGTGGAAGAAATCGATGAGGACTGGTGAAGATCTCATCCCATCCATGAATTGAGTCTGGAAGTGACCAAAACAATGACAAAGAGAGCAAACAGCGTGAAAAAGAGCTTGAACTTTGTAGCACTGAGGAACTACCCTCACATATCACGCTTCGCACAGTTTTACGCATAACGCAAATGCATAATATTATTAAGTAATTACTGTTCAAGTTATTAAATTATGTGAAACATGGTTGCGGTTCGGTTCGGTGTGATTCAGTTTACGCATGTAAAACCACGAACCAAATCACACCGCGCAATTTGAAAATAAAAAAAAAACCAAACCACCTCGAATCAAAGCGTTTTTTTGCGGTTTTTCATTTATTAGTTTAGTTTGTGTTTTTTTTTTCCGGTTTGTTTTGATTTTGAACATCCTAGTTGTAAGTACTTAGTAAAACTACTTTATCAACTACGTGAAAGTTGTAAAATGATAAATAAGGGCATCAACAATTATTAGATCAATAATGAGGTATTAAAATATTTATAATATATTTTAATAATAAAATTAACTATATATTTAAATTATAAATTTTTATAATTATATATTTAAATTATAAATTTCTATAATTACATTTTAAATTATAATTACATATTAAAATTATAAATTTATGTAATTACATTTTTAAATTATAAATTACAAAAATTATATATTTAAATTATAATTTCTATAGTTAAATATATAAATTTTAAATTTATATAATTTTATATTTAAATTATGAATTAGTATATTACATCAATGAAGAAGAGAGAAATGAAGAAGAAAGAAATTGTATCATATAAGGAGAGAGAATTAGTAGGAGATAATACATTAATTAATAAAAGGTAAAATTGTAAAGGAAAATAAAGCAGTAGCAAAAAATAAGAGCTCTTTTAAAAAAACTACTTGAAGTATTTGTTTTTTTTTTAAGTTAGTAGCTCATAAAAAAGCTCTTAGGTTTTTGCTATCCAAATGAAATTGAAACAATTTTAGTTACCATTTCAACTAGTTGAAATGACAAACCAAATACACTCTCAATGTCATAATGATATTATTTTATTAGTTAATAATAATATATGTAAACATACAAAATATTTTTATTTAATATATTGCGTCTGGGGTTTTTTCTAATAATACTAAGAGTTTAATTGGCATGCACTAACAGTATAAATAATTTTTATATTGATGTTCAATTATAAATCTTTAATTATATAACTTTTAAAGTATTAATTGGTAAAATCAACAAACTTATCTTAAACAAAGAATTGTGATTTAATGTTAATATAAAAATTATTACACTAATAGTGCATACTAATTAAACTCTAATAATAATGTATCTTTTTTAAATTCATAAAGGTCAATTTTAAAATTGTATTTTTTTTTATAATTTTTACTTTAATAATAACAACAACTATAATTGAGTTCTTTCAAAATGGTAAATTACAAGACGTTATAATTTTATTCTTATAAATTCAATTTTTAAAGAATAATAAATTAAATATTTATTATATATAATAAATATAAAATAATAATAGAGTATATAAAGTGTATTTATTTTTATTACTATTATATTAAGAGTTTAATTAGTATGCATGGTGTGAAAATCTTTACACAGTCATTAAATCACATAAATTTATAAATTTATTGAATTTATCAATTAATAATAATTTAAAAATGATATAAATGAAGAGTTGTGATTGAGTGCAAGTGTAAAACTGTTTTATACTGTTAATGCATACTAATTAAATTCTAGTTGTTATACTTATTTTATTTACTTTAATTACGGAATGATTTGTAACATATTAAAAATGAGTGACGCAAATAAATATATAATAACATTAAAAATAATAACACATGTAACTAATATTTTTATAATAAAAAATAATAATAATTAAAGTTTAATAGATAATAATAATAATAATAATAATAATAATAAAATGATATAAATGAAAAGATAATAAAATTTATAAACAAATAAAAAATTAAATAAAGATATTAATATGAAATACCTCTAAAAAAATATTAAAAAGAAAAAAAATATTAAAAATAAAGAAGAAGAAAAAGAAAGAAGAAATTTCATTAAGATCGAAAAAGTACTATATATGATGCGATGAGGTTAATCAACTTAAAAATTTCAAAAATATTACATAATTGACTTATCAAAATAAAAAATATTGCATAATTAAAATCTATATTTAAAAAATAATAAAATAGAATTTTTAAATGATATAAAACTACAAATATAAAATAAAAATTACATTAGTTAAAAAATTTTAAAATTATTTTAATATTTAATTTAAATATATAAAAAATTATTAAATATAAAAAAATTAATTGCATATTAAAATAGTATCCATGATAGAAAAGAATAAAATACTTAAATTTAAATAAGTATACATTCATATTATTATATTTATTTTAAATTTATAATTTCATATAGATATTATACAATTATTGTTAGAATTTAATTGGTATAGACTGTCAGTGTAAAATATTTTTATACTTTATGTGTCTTTTAAAGTATTAATTAATAAAGTTAACAAACTTACCATGATGAAAGAGTTGTAATTTATTGTCAAACAGTATATACCAATTAAACTCTTATTTTTATTTATAAAATATTATTATAAATTTTAATTGGCTTTATATACCTAATGTATATTACTCATTTAATAAATAATTTTTTAAAATCATACCCCAAACTAATTATTTATTAACTATTCGAAAAATAAAAATTGTAAACATTGATGCAAATAGTTTCTAACCGTTCAAGATCATTAATTGAAAGTTTTATCACTAGAAAATCTTTAACATATTATATTTATTAGTTGAAATCCATTAAAAAAACACAGAGATTTATGTAAGTCACATTTATTATTAAATGATAAAAAAAAGGTGCGTTAAGAATATGTTGCTAGTATGGACTAAAGTTGACATGTAGGTCAACCCGTCCCCGACCTGCATCCCATACCAAGCTCGCATTTCAAATTCAAACTGACTCACTTTTAGCAGGTATGCACCTTCCTTCCATAGCTGATCATGTGGGTTTAGTGACCAAAACTTGCACTGACAAAAAGAAAATCTAAAATATTATTTTAAATTATCAAATTTAACCATTTTAAAAACTCAACTATGAGTTATCTAACTAAAAAATTATTTGTTATAAATAGTAACATAATTTTCTCTTAAACCAATATAAAAACATTAATTTTACTACATCAAGTTTACTTATCTATAATTTTTATACTAAGTCAAAGTATTCTATCATCGTTCAATAATCATTGAGCCATATAAAAAGTATTTAATTTTCACATATATTTTTTACAAAATATTTTTACTTATCTTATCCCTTATTTATGATTATTATATTTTTATTTCTCTAAAATACGCACGGATGTGTACTTTAAATGATAGAATACAATAATAGCTATTGACTAAAAAATATATAATTAAGAATTATAATAAAATTAAATCCGTACCTTATAAAATATAAAATTAATCCTAATCTTAATTATTGGTTTTCTAATTAATGATTATTATTGTATTTTATTCTAAACCTATATTGTTATATATGTTAAGCCCAGACCTGCAAATAAAACCTCATTGCTAATTTTACCAGAGTCCGTAAGTCCAAATCGAAATGTCAAGCTTTAGCATAAGATAAATGGTCTTTGATTTGAGCAATCAACCTAGCATATATTTTTTTATAGAGGTTTTTTTAGCTTTTATTTCTAAAAAATACAAGACTCCAACTACTCTTAACATTTTATGAAAGAAAGAAACTAAAAGTATGAAGAATATCTAAACGTAAGCTACATTAGGGGAGAAAGCTGCGAGCCAATCATCAACATGATTCTCTTCTTGTGAACCATGAATGTATGAGACATTCGAATCATTTAATATAATTATTTATTTTGCATATAAAAAGATCATCCAAATATCTTAGCTTTTCTCTTTCGTTCAATAATAATAAAAGTTTAATGTTAACGCATTAACTATAATGTAAAATAGTTTTACATTTTCACATGCATGTATTAACGAATAATAATATTTTTTTTTTACATTATCACGCATAAACCTTTTTCTCTAACAATAATAAAAGAGGTGGGGGTGTCCAATTGTGACATCGATCAAACCTATATATCTAGTTTTCATTTTTCATTGAAGTCCATACACACATCTTTAGTGGTCTTGGACATGTTGTTTTGGTTTGAAAAAGGATCGTATTTATCTTTTTCTTTCTCTATCCCAAAAACTGTAAATATAAGATGAAACATAAATTTAGGTTGTCACACATGATAATAACTTATCTCTAGATTGAGATTATGTCATTTTGGATAGGACATAAATCATATTAAAAGAAATATCCATTTTGTTTGTGTTCAAATGATCGATGATTAATTCGTAAAAGAAAATAAACATGAATTTTAAGTATAAATATAAATAACATTAAAATAAATAAATGAATAAATAATATATTAATATCATATAGTCATAAGTTTTTAGAAATTAATGGTATTAAAAAATTTTCAATTTAAATAATGGCAAACAAGCATTCCTTCCCTCACTTTCCAATCACTCATTCCCACACCATTTTAATAAAACAAAACGTCGTAATTTTTCTACATAAAATTTTCCATTTTTATAATCTTATTTATACCAATTTGTATGTGTGTGTGAAACAAAGTTGTGACTAAAATTTAATAGATGACATTGGATTGAATCTCAAATTGATTCATGAGATTTTGAAATACATTAATTATTTCATTAGAAATTAACAAAAATATTTGGAATTATTTTTTTAGTTAAATAGATGTATACAGTATTATTTTTTGTTATGTTGTCAATCAATTAAAAACTGAACTTGATTAGGAGTTTAAGTTTAATTATGTATTTTTTTATATAGAAATTGAAGATGGAAGATTTATAATAACTTATGCATTATATATATTCAACCATTTAATTTAAACATTTTTACGGTTTGATGCAATTACATTAAATGCTTATAAAAATATTTATAAAAAAACTCTATTTTTTGCCTGCTAACTGTGCATCAAGTTATGAGAATCTTTTCGATATTTCAAAAAGAAAAATCAACCACATTTTGATGTAATTTAGTTGGTTTCTCTATGGGAAATTTGACTTGCAGAAACGCTACAATGTTTATGAAATAAACCTATAATATAGATGAAGTTTGGTAAGTTACGTTGCAAAGATCTTGAATGTGGATCAAAATACTATACAAAGTAGTATCTGTTTGTCACCCTATTTGATTTCCATTTTGTGAGGGGCCAGTGCTTCTGGGTGTTTTATTGTAAGCTATTCCTGTTTCTGTTTTGTTCTTATAATTTGCAAATTCTTGCTTGTTATCCCTTGAAATAAGAAATATCTTGCGCTTATTAAATAAATTTTTTCCTTTAAAAAAAAGGATTGAGTAGAAAATTATGTAATAAAAAATATTTGTCCCAGAAGAAAAACATCACTCTCCAATGATCAAAATATCACAAACAGGTCCAAATGAGATTCGAATCCTCTAAAACGAAAAATTCACCTTTCAAGAAAAAAAAAATCGATATATATACGAAATTGGGTTAAAATATCTATAATTAATTTTATTATCTGTGATTAAGATTATTCATGATTTTTTCTGGAGATAAAAATTTTCTATCTCAAATTAGTGTTTCATTATCTATCCTAAAGACAAAATTATTCAATGAATCTTCTTTTATAATTTTTTTATATTTTATATCAAAACTAAAAAAATCAGCAAAAATACAATAACCCACATTGGACAAAGTAGACAAGTTGAATTAAATAGCAACTACTGAGCAATTGGGTTTATCACTTTTATCACCTTTTCTAGCCTTCTTCCTGTATGGGATGTGGAAACAAAAAAATAAAGAAAGAAAAAGCAAAGTGAAACTCTTTTACAATGGTTATAAATAAAAATGTAATGAAGCAAGTGACGGTAAAAGCATTCTTCATTGCTTGATGTGCACGAGTGAGTGAGAGTGAGAGGGTCAGAAGAACATTAGGAAGGACTAGATTGGAAATAAAAAAGTATGGCCAGGGGAGGGTTCACAACAAGCGGCAGCGAGTTCGAGGCAAAGATAACTCCAATTGTAATCCTTTCATGCATTATGGCGGCTACCGGAGGTCTTATGTTTGGATACGACGTCGGCGTTTCCGGTAATATTAATATTTTCATTCTCCTTCAACTCAAATCTCACTCTCTTCTGTTCCTAAAATAACACCTTTGTCTTTTTTCTTCAACCTAATAAATGTACATTTTCGATCCTATCATCACACTGTATTTTCTCATGCCATTCACGTATAAGTAGCTTTCCCATCCATTTAAAGGAATAAAAACTAGAAAGAAAACGTGACCAGGTGTACGGTGCTTCACTGCTTCATTTCCATTTTGAAAAACTATTTTTACTTTATAAAATACAAAGAAAACATACACTTATATCTCATCATCACATGCGTTTAAATAACTTCCACTCTTTCTGGTTTCAATTAATAAATACGTAATATATAATTAATATCTCACAGGTATTTTGGAATGAATTTCAATATGTAAGAGATTTCATTTCAGAAACTAATTATTAAGGAACATGAAATATTATTTTAGAAAATTATTTTTTAAAACTAATATGAGAAAAAATCAACTAGACCCCTTATAATCTTAGATAATTTTTATTTACTTTTATATATGTAAAACAAAATCTTCATATTCGCTTTTTGACTTAAAAAGTCTTAGTTTTTCTCATTTCAATCCTTATACAATGTTCGTCTCCTTCAGCAGCAGATGACATAATAACTTGCAATCCAAACTTGATTAATTAATTTCATATATACATAACCAAATGATTTTTTTTTATTGATAAAATGCTTTCTTGCGTTACCCTTGAATCTTAAACTCTTTTGAACCTTACATATAACGAAATATATGTTAGTTTAGAATTGTAAATTTTATATCGATAGAAGGGATATTGTTTTGGTTGAGGGAATATATATTATGATATAAAAAGAATGGAATGAATGTGTTGGTGGGAAGTAGCCATGCATGATTGATGAGTTAAATAAAAGTGAAATGTATTTTTTGGTGAGGTGGGGTGACATCGATGGCGCCATTCCTGAAGGAGTTTTTTCCAGAGGTGTACAGAAAGACAGTGGAAGAGAAAGAGGTGGAGAGCAACTACTGCAAATACGACAACGAAAAGCTGCAACTATTCACGTCGTGTTTGTACCTAGCGGGATTAACGGCGACATTGTTTGCGTCGCATGTAACACGGAGGCAAGGGAGAAGAGCCACCATGTTGATGGCAGGTTTCATCTTCATCGCCGGAGTTGCCTTTAATGCTGCCGCTCAAAACCTTCCCATGCTCATCGTTGGCCGCCTCTTACTTGGCTCTGGAGTTGGTTTTGCTAATCAGGTACCTTACTTAATTGCCCACTTTTACATCCTATTCTACTTTAATTCCCATCCATAACCTACCAATCATTTTAATTACACCTCATAATTTGAACTACTTAACAATTCTTTTTGTATTAATATCACGTACTTCATGAAATAAAATTAATTAATTAATTAATTATGTCCGATATCTATGAAGGTTCTATAAAAAGTTACTCTGCTAATGAGTAATGAATGACAAACACGAGAGAAGACGAGATAGCGGATATAAATATTCATTACTGTTAAAAACTAATGAAACAATAATTTATAATTTTATATTTACTTATAAAAAATATGAAGTATGTTTTTATTATTTGGAGATGAGATGCGTAAAAGAGGTTCCAACATATAAACTAGCATATCTTTAAATTATTTTAACTTAAAATTAATTTTTCAATGTGAAATGAAATAAGGTAACATTTACCTAAAATTATATTATCTTTTAGAGCCTTTCAAAAAAAAAAAAATTATCTTTTAGAATTAACGTGAATGTATCATTGTTATTTTATTTTATGAGTAAAAACTTAATAAGCTGACGTGAGATATTGACATCTTGTGTTACTTAGTCTAAGACAAAAATAGGTTTAGACGTTTAGTAGTTTTTACTAGTAGGTGTGATGTGTATACATTAATGATTAATTACAGTGAGAACGTGGCCGACATATGTGACCAAACCTTAAGGATTAAATTAAAATATAATTATAAAGATAGAGTAAATAAAATAAAAAAATGTAGAAAGGGCATTGTCATATAGTAGCTGACATGAATGTCCCCACAATAATATGAATCGCCATGCTTTAATAGAAGGCAACTTTATAATTAAAACTGATAGTTTTTATTGATAACTGTACAAAGGCTTCCTTGGCATGCACTCCCAAAGTCTTAATCGTCTTTCTTCAAACTTCAACTTCAACCCATCTTTTAGGCTTTAAATTCTTCTTACTATTTGACGTTTAAGACCATTGAGGGCATTGACGGAGATCACTACGGATTTTCTCTCACTTTTAATTATACTAAATCGTTAATGTTTTATGGTTAAGAATTTCTCTATTATTCTCATTATGGTGTGTTTCACAAATCTAGTCAAAAAACTTAAAAATTAGTAGTAAGGGTTAGGTAAAGCTAATTAATCAAATAATTGAAAGTTGTAAAATGATAAATAAAAATATTATTAATCATTAATTAAAAAAAATAATTTAAAATAATATAAAATATTTTAATAATATAAATTAATTACATATTTAAATTATAAATTCTTATAATTATATTTTTATATTATAAATTACTATAGTTACATTAATGAATGAGAGAGAAAGGAAATATAGATTGTATCATTGAAGGAGAAAGAATTAGTAGGAGATAACACTTTAATTAGTGGGAAACAATAAATTAATTAGTGAAGGATAAAGTTATAAAAAAAAATAGTTAGTAGTTGAAAATAGTATATTTTTTTAAAGATCAAACTACTTGAAGTAACTTTTATGAAAAAACTCTTTGCTTTTTGCTAAATAGTTAAAATTATTTTAGTTACCATTTGACCTTTCGAGTATGTTTGTTTGTCATTTTAGCTAGTTGTAAACTTAAAAGCTAACTGAAATGATTTCAGCTTTGTTTGGATAGCAACAATCTAGGAATTAAAAAAAAAAAAACTATTCGAAGTAGTTTTTCTAAAAGATCTTCTATTTTCAGCTACTAATTAGTTTTATTTTTACATGTTTATCCTTCATTAATTAATGTATTATATCCCACTAATTCTCTTTCATCACATTATACAACCTTTCTCCTTCATTTCTCTCCCATTCATTAATGTAAATAGTAATTTATAATATAAATATATAACTACAGAAAATTATTATTTAAATATGTAATTTAAAATTTATATATTTAATAAAAAATTATAATTTAAATATTAATTATAGTAATTTATTTTTTAAATATGTAATTACATAAATTTATAATTTAAATATATAGTTATAATTTAAATATATTATTATATAAATTTATAATTTAAATATATAATTATAATAATTTATAATTTAAATATATAATTAATTTATATCATTAAAATATGTTATGATTATTTTAAATATCTCATTTTTTTATCTAATGTTTAATGATGTTATTTGTTATTTTACAACTTTCAACTAATTTACCAAATAATTACAACAAGTTTTTCAGCTAGTTTCTAGGTTTCAATTAACTTTTACCTAGTTTTGTCAAATACACCCTTCAACTAACTTTAAAATGACAAACAAAGTATACTTTATATAAAAGAAATATTTGCACGGGTGAAATTATCAATTTATCTTTTATAATAACATTTGATATCTGTATTTTTTCTTTTTTTATATTTTCGTGTTTTTTTCTTAGTTCTTTTTCTTTTTTATCTTTTAAATTATTTTTCTAAGTTGTTTTATTTTATTTATTCTTTATTATTGTTATTTTCTTCTATCTTTTTCCTTTTTTATTCTTTTATTTTTATCTATTTTATTAATATGTGAAAATTAAATTATTAAATATAATTGTATATGTTACAAAATCATTTAAATTATTTTAATAAAAACATGTTGGAATATTTCTTATTTTTAAATATTTTCTTTTATTCTTTCTTTTTCTTTTTACGCTTTAATCTTTTGCACTCTTAATTTTTTCTCTCTTTTTTTTTATTATATTTTTAATATTATATATTATATATATATATATATAATCAAATTATTAAATACATTTCATATATTAAAAATGAAATTACCAATTTTGATTTTCGTTAACATTTCATATATATATATATATATATATATATATATTTGTATTTTCACGTTTTTTATTTTCTTAGTTCTTTCTTTTTTTCCCTTTTTAAATAACTTTTTTCTTTATTTTTTATTTTAAATTTAGTTTATATTTATTTATGATCTTTTTATTCTTATTTTATTCTTTTATTTATTTATTTATTATTTTATTAATATTTTAAATTAATTTATCAAATATATTTCATATATTAAAAATAATTTTAAATTATTTTAATGAAAACACGTTTGATTATTTTTTGCCTTTTTAAATATTTTTATTTTCTTCTTTCATTTTATGCAATTTCATTTAATATTTCTTATCTTTTGCACTCTCAATTTCTTCATTTTTGTTTTGTTTTTTAGTTATTACATTTTCATTATTTTGTACATTTATCTACACGTGAAAACTAATTTATTTAATATATTTTATTACACTAAAATAATTTTTAAATATTTAATAAAAATGTGATAATTTAATTTTTTAATTTATTCAGTTTTTTTTTTAGTTTTTTTATTCTTTATTTTTTATTTTTATGGTTTTTTAATCTTTTTATTCTTAATTTTATCTCTTTCTTTTTAATTTTTTTATTTTTATATATTTATATCTATATCTTAATAATTATTTTATTAAAAAATTTTATATATTAAAAAATAATTTTAAATTATGTTAAGAAAAACATATTAAATTGTTTTTTAATTTACTGTGATATAAATTACATTATCATCACAAAAAAAGTCATGTTAAATTTAATATTTTTCGAATACTCTTAGCTGGAAAGATGGTGACAGTTGTGGATGTCAAATTGTTTTTTTCTTTTTTTACTTAACAATATTTATTAATACATCTAAAACCTATAAAATTATTTTAAATTTTTTATGAAAAAAATACTTAAAAAACATATAAAACAATTCTATACATACATATTTTGTTAAATAATATTTAATAATACAGTTGAAAACTTTTACGGTGAAAATTAATTTAAATGTATAGTTAGGTAATATATGTATATTTTTTATGTATTACAATATCAACCAATGTCATTAACAAAAGAAGTTATAATATAGTTAAGATCACAGGTCATTATCAGTGTGGATCTCATTTTTTTTATGTGAATATTTAACGATATTTTAAAATCCTACAATTTTTAAAACATATTTTTTACTTAAAAGACGTGTATATATATATATATATATATATATTTATTGTGTTTATAAAATAACTTTATATATACATATTTTACTTTAAAATATTTAACTATGTTATAAGTTTGTTGACTTTATAAATTAATACTTTAAAAGTCATGTAAATGAAGAATTATGATTAAATATGATTGTAAAAATATTTTATACTGTCAGTGCGTATTAATTAAACTCTTTATTGTACGAGTTTAATTAATCTGCATTAATTTACAGTTGCATTCAATTACAATCCTTACTTTATGATAAGTCTATTGAATATTTTAAAAGTGATGTAAACGTAGATGAAGAGTTATGATTAAACATCATTATAAACATATTTTACATTGCCAATGCATACTAATTAATCTCTTATTGATTTTTTTTTTTATATTTAAAATTCATGTATAATTTCATTTACACTTGCATTTAATTACAACCTTTCAGTTAGGGTAAGTTTGTTGACTTTATCATTTAATACTTTAAAAGTTATGTAAATGAGTATAAAAATCTTTTGCACTATCAATGCATAATGCATACTAATTAAACTCTTATCGAAGTTTTTTTTTATATTTAAAATTTTCTTATACCATAAATGTTATTTTATATGATAAATGAAATTAATTTCACTTTGAAATATAAAAAATAGTCAGCAACAATTATTTTTGCTTTGAAATACAAAACAATTTTTTTACTTAAAAATGTATAAATTAGTTTTAATAATTTCCTAGATACATTAAAATTGTTAAAGTTTTATACTAAAATTTTATTTTTATCTAATTAGTTAGTATATTTTTACAACCACAATGTTTTGATTATGTTAAATAAATTCATTTATGGAAATTTTATTAATTAATGTTTATATAATAATATTAAAATTTATAAAAATACATAATAAATATAAAAAATTATAAAACAGTAATTTTAAATACTTATTCAATAGTATCGTAAATTAAGTTGTAAATTACCATATAATGACACTTTAAATACTTACCCAATGGGGTCTCTTATCTAAAACAAAAAATATAAATATATGATAAAAATATTAAAATTAATTTAATAATTATATTTTATAATAAAATAATTTTAAATTACTTACTTAATAATATATTAAATTAAATTAATCTAATTTTTATGAAATAAATCGTAGATATCATTCACGAGAAGAGAATAATATTTTTTTTAATGAATGGTAAGAGAATAATATTTAATATGATATAAATGACAAATTCTTTTTCAAGTATTTAAACACAACTACATTCAAAGACTAATCAATATATAATTTATTTTTTAAAATAATATATTGAATTTAAATTTAATAACTTTATATATAAAAATTTTATGAAGTAAATATATGAAAATTTTATTTATCTATATTAATTCAAATATAAATATATTAAGTAATTTATTAAATTTAATTTAATTTTTTATAAAAAAACATAAATATAATTTATAGTAGAGAATCATACTCACTACTATTATAAACGATAAAAATTTCTCACCATTATTTAACTCAATCACATTTAAAGGACTCAATGATATATGATTTATTATTACAAAATAATAAAAACTTTATCTTTAATAACTTCAAATTTTATGGTTAAAATTTAAAAAATAATTTATTTTAAATAATATTGGTTTCAAAGTTTTTTATCTATTAAATTAATTTTATATTTTAAATAACTTCTATTTTTTATAAAATAACTTTATCATTTCACTATTTAAAAAATGTAAATTATAAATTCAACAAAATTTAAATTATATTTAAATTTTTTTAATGGATAAAATTTTCATATAACTTTGTAAATATTTTAAATAAATTATATATATATATATATATATATATATATATATATATATATGTATGTGTGAGACTCTAAATACATTTTTAGCCTTTAATATTGCTAATCTTTTTACTATTTGAAGAACTTGATTAAATATAACTATATAAGTATCATTCTTTAGAAAAATATATAATTTTATAAATAGATGTAATTAAGTTAATCTTGAGGTACACAGTTATATCATGTTTATGATGTACTATTTATGATTTTTAAACTGTGAATTGTAATATATTAAATTTCAACTTTGTCTATCGCCAATATTTTATGGATTCACGTCACGCTTTCTAATACTTGAATTTACATCTTATTTATTTTTATTCAAAATATATTTATTTATTATTATGCCCTTAATTTATAAAATATTTAATAAAATTTTATATAATTGATATATTAACATATATGAATAACCAATTGAATAATCCATGTGTTTATACTATATTAGTTTGAAATTGAAAGTACAATAAAAACTTGAAGTACGTGTGATACTTTTTATGTTTGGTAGTTCACATATCCTACTTTTTATGGTTGGTAGTTCACATATCCTACTTTTTATTATGCTCTTAATTGATACTTTTTATGTTTATACTACATCTTATATCTCCATATAAGCGATAATGCTAAGCTGATTTTGGTCCAATAAGATTTATAATGTTGGAAATAAATAATTTGACTAAAGTAGTGTTTGGATAGTTTATGGCATGGGGGTGGAAGGTTAGCAACAAGGCCTAGTAATAACAAGTGGGTTTTGGAATCACTTATGTTTGTTGCTTTTATGACAGGCCGTGCCAGTTTTCCTTTCAGAGGTGGCACCTTCAAGAATACGTGGAGCATTGAATATACTGTTCCAGCTGAATATCACCCTTGGCATTCTCTTTGCCAACCTTGTCAACTATGCCACCAATAAGTAAGTTTCTTATTGCTTTCCAAAAATAAGAACAAGTAAGTTTCTTGCATGGATGCTCCCAATTTCATAATTTTTGTGGTTGTGCGTTAAGAACATAAAATTCTATAGAACTTATCATAGCTATAAGAAGTTAATCTATTTTTCGAATTTCCATTTTATATCTATCTCATATACATTTAACACTTATTCACCTAAATATTTTTTTGAAAAACCTTAAAGTACCTTTTAACCTAATTCTCATTTTACTCTCTCTCCCTCTGCTCTGTCTCCCTAATTCTCACCTTTCTCTTCTAACACTTATCATAATAAATTAACCTCACTTACTTACTCTCAAAATAAAATAACTTATTCTATGTAACAAGCTTTCCGGAAAAGGAATTTTTTTCCTTCAATAGACGAGACCATTCTTAGAAGAAAATTTTAAAAATTTTTATATATTATAATTTTATATTTTAATAATTAATATAAAAAAATTTATATATAAATTTTATTTTTTATTATTAATAAAAAAATTTATATTATAAAAATATAAATTTATAATATAAAGTTTTTTCTTATTATAAAATATAAAATTAATAAAAATATAAAGTATAAAGTTTGATTATGGAAAAGCTTCTCCGTAATTAAAATTTATATTTTGTTTATTTTAACCGTAATCAAACTTTATATTTTATTTAGTTTATATTTAAAAATTTTATTTTAATATAAAATTTATTTATAATAGTTATATTTATAAAATTTTATATTTTAATGAAATAATTTATTTATAATATAATCTTTTAAAATTTTATATTATAAAATATAAAATATAAACTTTAATCACGAAGAATAGATTCTCCCTGATCAAACTTTATATTATATTTATTATTTATTTTATATTTTAAATTTTATTTTAATTGGAAATTATTTATAATATTTATATTTTAAAATTTTATATTTTAATAAATAATTTATTTACAATATAATTTTTTAAGATCTTATATTATAAATTATAAAGATTTTAAAAATAATGTTTTTTCTTCTCCAGATGAAACTATCCGTATTATGAAATTTTGGTAAGTGTTAAATTAACCTTCCTTGATATCCCCCGATCTCTCGTGTTATGCCCAAGTGAAAACATTGAGAGTTTCTTTTACCATTTTCTCATTTACTATTCACATCCCCACAACATTTAGAATAACTTTAAAAACTCAACATATTCTTGTGTGGTTTTTAAATCAATTGATTCAAAATATAAAATTTTAAGGCGTTCCTGATCAGTTGATCCAGAATGTTAATTATAGATCAGGTGATCCATAATGAAATAATAGAATATGACCTATCGTATTCTAGATTGACTCATCTGAAAGTGTACTATCATATTTATGTTGTGGATCAACTAATCAAGAACATTAACTATTTTATGTTTTAGATTGGTTGATCCGAAATATAATTGGCTATGTCCTATTGTTGCTACGTTGGGGGTTTTCAAATTTTTAAATGTTGTGATAGTGTGAATAACAAATGTAAAGGTGATAAAAGATATTTATTACCCACTAATTGTAGTAAAAAAATTGGATTACTCAAGCCTAACGATAGTGGACCATGAGAGGTTCGAAAAGAAGACTAAGAAACGAGAAATTCTTTTAACACTTTGATTTTTTTTACCTACCATTTAAAAAGCAAAGTCAAATATCCAAACTACCCATGCCATCTTTTTAATCTCTCATATTCCGTCGCACTTTACACTTCTTCTCTCCTCTCTCTTTTTATTGTAAATATTAAAATTTATTTATAATATTTTATATTTTAAAGATTTTATTTTTAATAATATAATCTTTTTACAATATAACATTTTTAAAAAATTATTAAAATTTTATATTTTAAAATTTATATTTTAATTACTAAAATTTTTATAATATTTTATGTTTTATATTTTTAAAACTTTATATTTTAATAATATAATTTAATATAATATTTTAAAATTTAATTAAAAGTTTATATTTTAAATTTTTATTACTACATACCAAGTGGTCTGTAAGTAAATTTTTTATTTTATTAATTTTATATTTTAAATTTTTTATTAAATTTACTAAAAATTTTATAATATTTATATTTTATATTTTTAAAATTTTATATTTCAATAATATAATTTGTTTATAATATAAACTTTTAAATTTTTTATTACTTCAAACCACTTGTTCTCTGTAAGTATTTTTTTTTGTTTTTTTAATTTTTTAAAGAAGAGTGTAATAGTGTAAAGATAGGAATGTTTTTTCTATATTTCGTAAGACAATCTTCTTTTAAACCTATGAACAGGTGATGAATAGATATATAATTTGTTTTTTTTTTAAGTTAAGGGACCGGGTTGTTCGTAGAATTATAAAAATGAGAACATCTTAAAGATTTCAATATCAAAATAGGTAGTAAAAGAATTATAGTAGATATTAAAAGAATTTTTCCCAAAAAACCTATTTGATTACACGACTCTATTTAAGTTGTTTTGTTGTGGGCTTGTGTATATGGGCTCAATTGCTTGTAGCATCTGTCCTAGAATTTCTCCCTTGTTGAGGGATATTAGGGTTAGAAAATGAATGTTATTGTATATCGACTCAATTGCTTGTAACATATAGCGTGTAATCCAAACTCCAAAGAGATTCTGTGCATAGAAAACCAACACAATACAATTAATTAACCATTTGTATTTCTTCTCTCATATCCAAAAAGTGAAGCACTGCTTATTGTCTTGGGCCTTCATAAATGGTTCAAAGGCAAAAACAGTTGAAGCACAGCTTGAAGTTTGGGTAGATGTTTAAAATGTTTTTTTTTTTTTTTCAGATTCACCTATTTTGATATTTATATTTTAATTTCGAGATGAATGTTCCCGAAAGAAATAAAACTTGGGTAAATTTATGTAAAAAATGTAAAAATATGTTTTAAATTTTTTTGTTTTTATTTTCACATAAATTTAAAAAATATATTTGGTTATAATTTAAAAAATATATTTTTTAAAATATTCCAAAAAATAACTAAAAAAGAAAATAAAAAAATATTTTTAGTGTTTTAAAAAATAAAACTATATAAAAACTTAATCATAATATCGTAATTATGTAAAAATTATATAGAAATATATTTTAAATTATATATATAAATAACTTATAATATTTTGATCAAAATTGATTAAATTTTACAGTATTATTTTTTAAAAATAAAAATATCAAATAAAAACAAACACATTTTTTAAATGTGAAAAATTTAAAAATAAAATCTGTTTTCAAAAAATAAAACAGAAATATTTTTTTTTTAAAATGATGCAAAAAAGAAACCGAGGTATTCAATTCCCAATGCATTAACGTTGATGTGAAAATATATATGTATTGACCATCAGTGCTTTAATAAGCATTTACAAAGATATCAATAACACAAACATGCATCCCTCTTCCTGAACGTTCACATATTTTAATAGATTAACAATATATTTTCCTATTAATAATAGCATAAACATCCATTCATGATAGTCTTCTTTTTCCTTCAAATTATTTTCCCTGTAAATCCTTCGATAATTTTTAACATGTATTCTGATAATAAAGGAAATAATATTTTTTTATATTCATTTTTTAAAATATTTATTTCATTGCCACATCTATTTTAAAATTAAAATATAAATTACTTTGTCATAAGAGGACCTCAAACAAATTACTTTAAAATATTAATATGCAATATATATAATTGTCCAAATATATCTATACTTTATAATATATGATATTATATTATATACTATATCTATACCATTAATAAAGAGAATGTCCCTTTTTATCTTCACTTTTCAAAATATTTATTCTACCCTTACACCTATTTTAAATAAAAAATAAATTACTTTGTTATAAGAGGAATTCAAACCCACAATCTCTCACTCCTTAAATATAAACTTTACCACTACATCAACTTTATAACTTTAAGCAAAAAAATACTTTTAAAATATTGATATCCAACATACATAATTGTCCAACTATATATATAATTTATAATATATGATATTATCTATATTATTAATAAAGAGACTATCTATACTATTAATAAAGGGAATAATCCCTTTTGATGTTCACTTTTCAAAATACCTATTCTACCCTTAGACCTATTTTAAAATTAAAAAATAAATTGCTTTATTTATCATAAAGGGACTTGAACCCACAACCTCTCACTTCCCAAACATAAACTTTACCACTACACCAACCTTATAACTTTAAGTAAAAAATTACTTTTAAAATATTGATATCTAACATACATAAATAAAGGGAATATCCCCTTTTGATCTCCACTTTTCAAAATACCTATTCTACCCTTACATCTATTTTAAAATTAAAATATAAATTACTTTGCCATAAGAGGACCTCAAACTCACAACCTCTCCCTCCCCAAAATGTAAACTTTACCATTAGACCAACCTTATAACTTTAAATAAAATATTACTTTAAAATATTGATATGCAACATACATAATTATCCAACTATATCTAAAATTTATGATATATGATATTATATTATATACTATATCTATACTATTAATCTATGCTATTAATAAAGGGAATGTCTCCTTTTGATGTCAACTTTTTAAAATATCTATTCTACACTTACACCTATTTTAAAATAAAAAATAAATTGCTTTGTTATATAAGAGAGACTCAAACCCACAACCTCTCACTCCCGAAACATAAACTTTACCACTACAACAACCTTAAAACTTTAAGAAAAAAATTACTTTTAAAATATATAATATGTGATATTATCTATACTATAAAAATTAAAAAATAAATTACTTTATCATAAGAAGGACTTAAACCTGTAACCTTTCACTCCTTAAATGTAAACTTTACCACTACACAACTTTATAACTTTAGCAAAAAATTACTTTAAAATTTGATATCTAACATACATAATTGTCCAACTATATCTCCAATTTATAATATATGTTATCATGTCATATACTATATATTATATAATGAGAATATGACCTTTTGGTGTCCACATTTTGTGACTATTTTACCTTTTAAATATTTTATGATTATTCTCACTTCCGCAAATACAACTTCTCTCTATTAATATATTATGCACATTTTCATAATTTATACCTTATCACAAATCAATCTTCTTTAAACATGATTATCATATGTATCCATTTCATGATAAATATTCTTAATAAACATGCAAATACACAAGTGTGACAATATTTTGAGTTCTATTCAAACTCTTTTTTCTTTCTATTTTTTTATATTCATTACATATTTGACATATACATCTGATATATTTTTATCATGTTATCATAAAAAAAATATAAAATTAGAAAAATATATTTCAAAACATGTCATATAATAATTTATATTTTAAAATATAAAAATTTACAAAAAAATATTAAATTAAAATCCCAATGTGAAAACATATAGATTTGTAGCGAGATTTCTTCGCTAGTTTTAAGAAAGATTTGGCTACTCGATTAGCATAAAGATTTGTAGCAAGATTTAGAATCATCCGGGTAAGAGGTTTCAATTATGTGATGCATTGACATATAATTTTTACGTAGGTAATTGATTGATTGACATGCAAAAACATTGGCAATTTGATTTGTTATAGATAATGGAATTGTAAAGCATGTTATGTTTTGTTTTGTTTACAAAAAAAGAATCAAAGGTGGGTGGGGTTGGAGAGTATCTCTGGGTTTGGGAGGTTTGCCAGCACTGCTCCTAACCTTGGGGGCTTTCATGGTGGTGGACACTCCAAACAGTCTCATTGAGCGTGGTCACTTGGAAGAAGGAAAAGCTGTGCTCAGAAAGATTCGTGGTATTGAAAACGTCGAAGCTGAGTTCTTGGAGCTTGTTGACGCAAGTCTTGTGGCTAAAGAGGTCAACCACCCTTTCAGGAATATCCTCAAGCCCCGCAACCGACCCCACCTACTTATTTCCGTTGCTCTTCAGGTCACTGCTATCTTCTCAATTACTTTCCTCTCTGTTACTTATACAATTTCAACTTCATTTCGTCCCTTAATATTCAACTATATATGATATTTACTCTTTCAATCCTTTTTTATCCACTTTCTGTTGTTTAGTTTTTCATTATATAATTAAAATAGTGTTCATATCCACATATAACATTCTTATTAGGTTATCTACTGATCTTTTAGTTCTACAAATATTATGTTTGACGTGAAAAAGGTGTGTTAAAATCATACATTAACTAGTGATACGTTGAAACATGTTCATTTTCTTTTCCATAAAGTGTGCAGATGATTTTTCAATGAGTAACCCATCATAGCCATAGTAGTCCTTGAATCTATTACTGTGAAAGTGATAGTTTAGAGACTAAATTGTATACACTACACACAAACTTTCAACGACCAAATTAACATAAGTTGCCACTTTTAGATACAAAATTGTATAGTCAGTCTTTTCATGACATAACTGAAAAATGTTATTCATAGATGGACCAGTATGCGGAATTGAAGTTTCCAATTGATCTGATTCTTATTCCATTTGGGGTTTTTCGAAAAACAGATTTTTCAGCAGTTCACTGGCATCAATGCCATAATGTTTTATGCCCCAGTTCTGTTCAACACATTAGGATTCAAGAACGATGCTTCTCTCTACTCTGCCGTGATAACTGGTGTTGTTAATGTCGTCTCTACTGTTGTCTCAATCTATTCAGTAGACAGACTTGGGAGGAGAATACTCTTATTGGAGGCTGGAGTTCAGATGTTCTTGTCTCAATTTGTGATAGCAGTTATAATAGGAATAAAGGTGAAGGACCATTCTGAGGACCTCTCAAAGGGTTTTGCAGTGCTGGTGGTTGTAATGGTGTGCATTTTCGTGTCTGCATTTGCATGGTCATGGGGGCCTCTTAGTTGGTTGATCCCAAGTGAAATATTCCCTCTGGAGACTCGATCAGCAGGGCAGAGTATTGCTGTATGTGTCAACTTGCTATGCACATTTGTCATTGCACAAGCCTTTCTCTCAATGTTGTGCCTCTTCAAGTTTGGCATCTTCTTGTTCTTCTCTGGATGTGTCTTGATCATGTCCATTTTTGTGCTTTTTCTGCTTCCTGAGACAAAGAATGTCCCCATTGAAGAGATGACTGAGAGAGTGTGGAAGCAGCATTGGCTGTGGAAGAGATTTATTGAAGATGATTGTGTTAACGAAGAGAAAGTAGTCACTGGCGATTGACCCAGCAGAAATGAGAATGTCCAAGAATTTAATCTGCTTCTCAGTTGTAAATTAGATGAATTCTGGCAATAATTTGGTTTGTCAATTGAGTATTTTAGACTCTATGGAGTATTTGGTTAGATTTAGTTGTTACATCTAACCAAGTTATCATTCACGCTATCTTAGTGGCCAATGTCTAGAACATTGTCATGCCACCCGCCAATTATCCTGTTATGTAAGTCATATAACATAACATGTGTACTATGTCTTTATTTTTATTTTCTCTCCTCTCTTTCAGAATGCAAAAGCCTGGTCCTAGAGTGTTATTTGTCTTTTGTTTAAACTGTTTTTTCTTGCTTTCCTGCAATAATGAATAGCATATGTTAAGAATAATTCCGATACAATAGTTTCTGAATAGAAGTAGAAAAATGTAGTATAACTACCAAATAAAATAACGAGCATTAAGCTGGACGCATAGTTGGTGATCAACGGTAGGAGTCATGTATCTTATTAATTATTACATTGCACCAAATATGAATGAAGGTTATTTATGAAGCCATTTGTTGGAAAAATACTCTAAATTAGGTTGTACCCAACCTCAAGGGAACACAAGACATTAAGCGGAATGAATAATGTTAACATTATGAAATTCTAAATTACGTTATTACTTGATAATTGGGTGTTAATAATTGGTGGCACCGTGGCAAGCAGCGTAGAGAATATAGGTAAAGTAAGAGTCCATTTTGATTGAAGTCGAAGTTTTAGTTCTGTGATCGTATGAGTTTCTTATAACAGTGGCTACCAAGAAAATGTAACTGCATTAAAAAAATCTTGGGCTGTTTAACCTGTTAGTATTGGAGAGCTGCTTATACTGCCTGATTTTGTTACACAAAATATGATAATATAGCTTTCAATTGGAGGTTGTACGAAGTGATTATCATGCTTAATGCTTGTATGATGATTTCTTTAATAGATAAAATATTAGTTATTAATGTGTTAATTTTTAGCAAGAATAAATCGAACCATAATTTTTTTATCTTTTTTTTTATATATGAATTTTATGAGTAGAACAACCTTATAATATGTTTATAATATGATGTACAAAATAATGTGATTATTAAATGCTTCTCTAATGTGCAAAATAATGTGATTATCAAATGGAAACAATTTATGTTGGTTGCAAAATATGATGATAGTCACCCATTATTAGTTACAAATGAAAATCACCGCACCCACAAGTTTTTGTAGCAGATAACGTGCGGCAGCACAGACACAAATAGTTGGACATAGAGTATTTAGAATTTAATATCATACCTATAATCAAAATTTACTAATTAAACCTACTAATTAAATTAAGGAATAAAAAATAATTTAACCTTATTTTAATGTATTCACAGTTCCCAATGCAATTAAACTTAAAACAACAAATTGTTAGATTTGCAAAGTTAAAATATCCACGTAGTCACTCCATTTTAGTTTAATTTTAAAAGTTAGAAGGGCATAAGATACAAAAAGCAAAGTAGGATGACTTATTACTTAGACCCACCACCACTATGCAAACTATGAAGGCAGTGTCACATATTATGCGGGCCTGATTTGCCTTTGCACACAGTAGTGATGGTACTACAACTAGATAATGCGGTTTTCATCAAACAAACCAATTAATTAAAGAAAAGGACTGGGACCTATTCATCCACTCTTCAAGTTCCAACATCTAACGCCATCAAAGGCAGGTAGTCAAAAGGATATATAAAGACCCCATCCTCAGGAAAAGGAGATACAAACTAAGATCTCTAATTGTTAAAAGCATGGCTTTGGTAGAGAGACTTGTGGTTTTGTTCATGCTTATAGTGATGCCAATTATGCAGGTTTCTTATGCCGTTGTGCACAAGGTTGGGGACTCTGCTGGTTGGACTACCCTTGGTATCATAGATTACAGGAAATGGGCTGCTACCAAGAACTTCCATATTGGTGACACTATCAGTAAGTTTGTTCATTCCAATTGGATGGTTTTACTTTGTAGTTGTGCTGCTTTTTGTTCAATCATTATGGAAAATGGAAAATGGAAAATTTCTTCTGATACTTATGCACCCTTTTCTTAGAATGATAAGAAAACAACCCGATGCTAACACTTCTTTGCAATTTTGGAACTCCCTTATATTTTTCTAGCAATGTCCTTGCCCAGTTCGGTGTAGAAAACTCCAATGCCTTCTTTTCTTGTTTTTTGCATCAAGTAATTTCCATGCCAAGCATTTCTGTTTTTAATCTTGCTTCTCTTTATTTTATTAATTAAAAGTGTGTGTTCCAGGTGGGCCCCCACATAAAACTCTTGATTTTTATTTGAACAGGAAATTATTAATATTTCATTATATATCACATATGGATATTAGTTGGAATCATGATGATTCTGGATTACCTAATAGTTTCTTTGTTTATATATCATATTACACATCAGTTTCAAGACCACAGTCATGAACCAGCATGACCCACCACTTCTCCACTTGCATTAACCTTTTGTGCTCTGGTACTCTGCACGAGCTCTTTAGGATGAAGAGACAAAACAACATGCAATGAGATTGTTGGCCTCACCGCAGACATTTATATAGTATATTCGATAAAGATCCAACCCAAAATCATTATAGAGCATGGTCTTCACTTAATTCTGATTATTATTTATTAGTAGCGACATAAGTCAAAATTGTTGGTGATTTGTATGTACTATTTCCATATTCCAGTATTTGAATACAATGCCAAATTCCACAATGTGATGCGAGTAACCCATGCCATGTACAAGTCATGCAACGCATCATCCCCGATTGCTACCTTCACCACTGGCAATGACACCATTAATATAACAAATCATGGTCACCACTTCTTTTTCTGCGGCGTCCCTGGCCACTGCGAAGCAGGACAAAAGGTTGATATAAACGTGCTTAAGGTTTCTGGTGAAGCACCTTCTCCATCAGCTTTGGCCTCTCCAGCAGTGGAAGCTTCCAATGTGCCAGCACCTTCTCCTAACAATGCTGCCCCCTTGATTTCTCTGAAGGGAGCTTTTGCTATGATGGGTTTGGTCATGGGAATCCCATCACTTGCTTTCTCTAGCTATGTATAATATCAAAGTGTTTTGTTTAGTTTGGTTTATGGACTTTTCGTTTTCTTCTTGTATTGGAACTATACTGATCAAGGGAATTTCTCCAACACCTTTGCCTAGATAATTCACGTTTGCAATCCATTTTAAATGACAAAGAAAACATATCAGATATATTACAATGTATTTTTCTTCTAGTATGATATGATCGACTCTTAATTACGGTGGTCACGAGTTAAGAGTTTGATCCTTAAGTTTGATTGTATAGACTATAGAGCTCAATTTGTTTAAATAAATAAATTTTAGTATATAAAGAAATTAGTCCTTAACTTTCCATTGAGAAAACCTGGGTTAAAAAATATAATTTTTCCTTTGCATGTAGGATTTTAAAGGGTCAAAATTGTGTGAATTTAAGGATATAGGTCGAAATACATAAAAAATTGATTTTATTGTTTCTGTGACACGTATAGGAGGTAGGGGTGTTAAGTTAAAATCTGATGTAGTATAAGAGAACTTAAGGGGGGGTTTAAAAGGAACCCCCAAAATTAGGGAACAAAAATTTATGTTTTGTTGAACAGGAAAAGGTAAAGTGAGGGTATGAATGCACACATGGACAGAGCTCCTAGTGTTGCAGTAGAAGCCTCGCGGGCAACAATGCGTGCTCTTGGAATATCAATGATGGTTGTAGCCATCTTCATCATTTGGCGAGTAATAGAATTTTGCATCATCAAGGATCACTTTAAGTCAAGAGGCCATTCAATATAAGGTTTTGACTGTTTTCTGGTTTTTGAAACATCATATTACAATTTGTGTCAAAAAAGAAGAAAGAAAGATCATATTACAATAGTTAATTGTTTAATACAATAATTTAATTTGTTTCACAATCAAAATAAAAATCCTTATTGTCCAGCTTAATCAAAATTACCGATTAATGGAAAAAAAATGACTTACAACTATTGGGGTTGAGTCATTGCCATTTTAAGTTTTTTTTTTTTTTTTTTTTTAATCCTTTAATATTGTTGTACTAAATTAGTCTTCTCTCCAGTTTTTTATATTAAGATGTCAATTTTGCTTAACGTGGTATTTTTAAAAAACTAAAACGTACTAGAAGAGCAGAAAAATGTCAACAAAAAATGGTAATGCCAGACTAGTTTTACATTTGATTCATCTCCAATGAACACTAGAATCAAACAGATCATGTATAATCATCAGCTTGCAATCTCACTCCAAGCATTCCACAAAGCATCAAACATATAAATCAACAACATAAAATGATAAAATAACTATGGCAAAGGAACAAATCACTTATATAATATATTTGCTACCTTTTATCGAACTCGGTCCCGGTTGGGATGAGAAAAAATATTAATTTTGGAAAATTTTGTTCAAATAAAGATCTCAACTCTTGAGAATCTCAGACATTGAATAAAAAGTGCATGAATCGAGGAAGAAAAACATTTTGTTGAAATGTATAATGATGCCAGGATGGGAGACATTTAAGTTAGTTACAGAAGTTAATGGCTTGAGATTGAGAAAATTGCAAAAGTCTATGGAAAATACTCTTTTCCCGAGATATTAATAGAAAGGGACACCTCTGAATAGTCTTTTACTTGAGAAATAAGATGTAAGCAAACATACATGAGAGCACACAGGAGAAAGCATGGATCAAAAGATTGACTTGACATTTAAAAAACTCTTAAAAGTTTCTATATTTGTTATCAAGAGAAATTGAGGAATACAAAATCAAACTTTATAAATACTCTTACTAATGTAAAATTTAGGGGTGCTTATAGAAAATTTCACTAGTATTTTTCTGCAGTTTTACGTATTGTCTTTGCCTTTACGATCACTCCTTTACTTGCATATAATTATTAAGGTCATTTACCTTTCAAACTTTTCTGAACAAATTTCACTTTAATTTGAACTTAATAATTAATAACAAACATTTATAAATCAAATTTAAAATAAATAAGTTATCATTTATGATTTACAGGTGAAAGTATTATTAATGTTGGTTTAAACAAAAAGAAATTCACTCTTTTTAACGCTTTTTAATTTTAAAATTTTTTAAATAAATATAAATTTGTTTGATTTTAAAATTTGGGTGAAAATTGATTTTGATGCATTTATTTTATTAAAACTAATTTCACCACAAATAGCCCAAAACTTAACGGATCACAGCGAAAATTATCTGTTGATAAAAGAATTAAAGTTAATTTGAAGGGGGAAAAAATACAGAAATGTATAATGACACCGTTCTGTGGGTAAAATCTCACAAATTGTTCTTATGACTCCGTTTTGAAAAATATGAGCATATTATATAAATAAATGTTTTTTAGGAATTTTTTTGACTATTTTTAAAAATATTAAAATTGAAATAACTTATGATAGCACTAATTTTAAATTTAATGTGTTTAAGAATAAAAAAAAATACTTAAATGACATTTTTCACTAAAAACTTATATTTACAACATATTAAATATTAGTTTTAAAATATAAAATATTAATTAAATGATACCAACAAATTAAAAAATATATTGTAATGGAATATAGGTCAAATAAGCAACATAATAATGTAAAAATTAAAAATAAAATAAAAATATCATCCACATAATAATAAAAATAAAATTTAAGTGAATTAGTAGGTTAACTCGATCCATCACAGGTTTAACTTGGGTGAACTGAATTGTAAGTGAGTCAGCTGATATTTATTTCAGATCGGTGGTGGGTTGGGCTAACCCACGAGTTCAAGGGAGAGTCTAGTGTGTCTTTCATAATTTGAGAGGTATTGATACTTTTTTTTAACCAATTAAATTAGAAATTTTATTTTTATCTCTTTTTATAAATTAAAATAAGTTTTATTTATTTATTTTTACATAAATTCTTAAAAAAAAATATTTTATTGTCAACTCCTTTAAAAACAATTACTTTAATCTATATCTTTTCAAAACAGTAAAATAATTTTTTTTAAGAATTTATGTATAAATAAATAAATAAAACTTATTTTAATTTATAAAAAAAGATAAAATAAAATTTGCAATTTGATAGATTAAAAAAGGAGAGTATCAATACTTATTAAATTATGAAAGACACAGGAGAAATTGCCCGAGCTCAAACCCATTTTGAAAGCTCTAATTTTAGCCTAATTTGAATATTATTTTCTCCAATAAAAAAAAAAATAGACCAAACAAAGTTTAAAAGTTTACATATTTAATATTTTAAGAATATTACTAACAAATATTTTAAGAATACTAGTTAAAGGATTTAGTTTATTTTATTAAATATTTCAAGTACTTAAAAAACAAACATTAAATATTTCTTTGATGAATTTATGTTTTTTATATAATGAATGCTTTTCTTTTATTAAAAATACTCTTTTAATTTTGCTCCGTTAATTATTGTCTTAAGACACGCTAGCATTTTAAAACTAACAAATAAACAATATCCTTTAACAATTAGATAATTGCATAAAAATATTATTTCGACCCTTTTTTTATTCACAAAAATCATAATAATTGTTATTGCCATAAATACCCACACAGACGCGATACTATTAGTTAAGTACCATCAAAAAGAAAAAAAAAAAATATCGAAATGCTATTTAATGGGTAGGTATTGAGCTATTGATTGATTCACAAGACAAAAAATAATAGCAGAAATGAATATACTAAAAGCTAAAGTAACATTTATTCAGAAGAAAAAAATTATAAAATGGCACAAGGCAAAATGAGCTTAACGAATCGTAAGCTAAATAAATAAAGCTACGAATCTAGATCTTGTTCGGGTTCTAGCACAATTCTTATCAACACAATACAACAATAAGTTGCATGATCGTTCCCATTGCATGCTTCTGCTATGTTGCCTTACGAATGCGTATGAGTCATGTGTCTTCATTTATCTTTCTCTCTCTTTTATGTTGTGGTGAGGTGAATTTCACAGCGTTTTCTGAGAAAGATCCGTTCTTGAGAGCTCACTGTACATATCAGCTATTGCTTTTGCGAAATATTCCTTCGCTTGAGGCCTCTTAACCTGAAAAGTTGCATGCACAAACACAAAACATGATTGATTGCCACATAACAGGTTATGATGAAAAACAAAATCTTAGGACACCAAAAGCTTGCCTTGAATGTTGGTGTCAACAGTCCATTTTCCAACGTAAATGGTTCGAGCACCAAAGTGACAGCTTTTACGAATTCAAAACCTCTAAGCTACAGGATATCAAATAAAAATATAGATATTTAATATTATTAAAATAAGACAAGATTAAATTATAAGAGTAAGTGTAACATAAAATGAATACTCAGCTTACCTGAGCCTCTCGTCCAACAGCATCCATCTCAGCCAAGACAGCAGCTCTTGCTTTTGGATCATTGCAAAGCTGCGCTAAATCATTATACTGCACCAATGCCAACAAAACATATATGCAGTATCAGGTTAATATTGCAGACTGCTTTTATAAATTAGAGTAATTTCTTGAACCTCCCCTGAATTTTAATATAACACGGGACAGTCTAATTTTAAGAGTTAACATATAAATCTCCCATGTTTTAAACAGTGTAAAATTTAGTCAAACCTCACAGGACGACTATCATTCAAATAAAGAGTCACATGTGCGCTAAAGTAGGTGCAAAGAACCACCAAGGCTATTTGTTACTTAAATTTATGTAAAAAGCAAAAAGTTGCAAAAATAAACAGCTATGATAAACACCTTAATTGATACAGAGGTAACATCTAGGATTACATTGTATCCAATATATGTAGTTTTTATTCAATTGTATGATTCCCAATCAAAGAAAAGTTAGTTAAATCGTATATGATCATGAATTAAGTGAAGGAAAAGTTAGTTCAACTCAATTGAAAATGTTCCCTAATTTCGGGTACAATTATTAGCTAGCAACAGTAGATGCAGGCTCTAAATTACTAGGTTAAATAATTTCACCTACAAATTTGATTTCACAAAATTAGCAGTAAGTCTTTATCATACTAATTTTTCACACTTAATTGTAGACTCAGAAAAATCTGATTCAAAAATACATTTCAAGTTTTCAAACACAGTAAAACAAGGTTTTAAGCTGTCTAGACAGACTTTTCAGATGTTGATACATGTGTAACAAATGGGAATAAAGATTAAAATAATGTTAAGCTTTATAATACCGCTATGCCTTCTGAAGCAGCCCATGCTTTTAAGATATCATGATCCACCGAGACAACAGCTACCAAAGAAGCATTTAAGCTGTCGCCTATAAAGGAAAAAAGAAACATCAGCAAGCTATTGAGGGATAAAGAAACAGAGATATAAGCAATCGCACACCGAATTTGAGGCAACAATTTATTTCCTTACCATATACAAAGCACTGCCCCACAAACTTGCATTTGACGTATACATTTTCAATTTTCTCAGGAGCAATGTACTCGCCTTGTGCCAACTTAAAGATATTCTTCTTCCTATAACAAAGTCGTAAGCTTTCACTCATTTGATAGACAAATTCAGTTAATATTGTAAAAAGTGGGCTGAGAAAGTTGGCAGACAATTAGGGGTACACGTTTCTAGCTCATCTTTCTGAAGTTTAAATATATAGAAGTTAAATGGAGACAGTATGCAGTTTTAAATCTAACAGCAACAGCCCTCACTGAACAAAGCACCAACAAGAGACAGCAAGTTCACACACTGAAGTGCCATTCAAATCCACTCATTGAACAGAGTACACTCACAGCAGATGATATTTAGGAGGCAAAAATATCTCTAAATAATTTTTTATATTTGTTTCCCTATTTCCCTATAATAGATATTTCCTTTTTATGCATGGGCAATAGGCATACTCCAGATATTCTGAACAACAAGTGCATTATAGTAACATAAATTTAAAGCAAGTAAAACAAACATATGCTGTATCCAAGTAGTATTTGAAGAACAAAGCCATTGAAACTTCATAAATGGCACATCAAGAACAAAAGAGCTTTAAGAACCAGAACAAAATTAATGATTGTTTATCCTTTACTAAAATTTCTACCCCGTACTGGCATTCAACATCAAGATTGCAAAGCCCTGTGTCCAAAACTCCAGATACTAACCATGGTGTAAAACGATAACATCCAAAGAAATGCAGGTATGCGTGGGGCAGATGGCTCGTAGTACCCCGCCTTCTTGATCCAGCCTTTTCTTCTTTGATAAAGGAGTTGAAAGAAAGCACAATAATTGATTGTCTAACCAAGATGTCCACACAAAGCTCATGGATCCCACAGGACAAATATAAGCATACTTCATGTTCTCATGATTGAGAATGGCAACGCCGCCATTAGAAAACAAGTTCCACCGTCAAAGAAACAAAAAATCTCAACTTTATCCTAACCTCCTTCCGTTTCCTAAATTTGACATCTCCATTGACACAACCTCTTCTTCGCTCTCCGTAATCATCTTTGCCTACACCATATGCTTGATTCCGTGCTTCAGTGAGTAAGCCCTCCAAATCATGTACATTGAGGATGAAGGGAAAGACTGTAAGAATTCCTTTAATGTTTCTGGTTTTGTTTCCTAAGGCATATATTCTTGATTTTGGGGCAACAAACCACATCACCCCATTTCCTTCACTCTAAAACATACACAATACACCGGAGCACCTGGCATGCAACTTATTACAATTGCTAAAGGAGAAAATGTCCCTATTGTAGGATAAGGTAGCATCCAACTCCAACGGTCTCTATACCTCCCTAAATCAGCTAATAATCTCCTTTTCTACACATAGGTTTAGTCAAGACTTAAATTTCTCAACAACCTATATTCATTTCCATTGTGTCCTTCAAGGCCTTGCCTTAAGGGAAGACAATTTTAATAGCTAAAGTGCAGAGGGTGTACTTTTGCACATAAGATAATAGTATTAGAATAAAGGACATGTCTTCCTGGCAATATAGGCAACCTCCGAAACTTTGGCTAGTTAAAAAATTTGGCTTCACCACAAGTTGCAAATGATATGTTCATTACAGGAGATGGTGAGGAAAGGAAACTGACCATGAAGCAAAAATCGGCAACTCATCTTGAAATGAAGAAATTAAAGGATTTCCTGGGAATAAAGCTTGTTTATTCCTGTAGAGAATCAGAATATATAATATTCTGATCTAGTAGTAAAACTAGTGATAGTAGTTTATAGGCATATTATCTTTTATTTATAGGGAAAAAATATTTTCTATTTATTTACAATCAATGTTATAGTTAGAAGAGATAGTTGGTGATTCTGAATGCTTGAGAAATAAGGGTTCTTCAGCTTTATATTTATAATGATTATAATAAAAAACAAATAAATGTAGAATCAAATCATATAATGTAAAAAGGGTGACTAAGCAAGATATAATAACATAATTGAATCATATCAAATCTTCAACATTTTCCCTTAAGTTGGAGCGTATAGATCATAGGCATCCAACTTGGAATAAATTTAGGATATTCTTGATTTGCTTAGAGGCTTGGTGAAGATATTTGGTAACTAACTTTTGGACTCAACAAAGGTAGTGGTAATTTCTCCAAAAACAATTTTTTGTCGTATGAAATGACAATTAATTTTGATATGTTTAGTCCTTCATGGAAAACCAGATTAGATGCTATATATGTAAGGCTGCTTCGTTGTCATAAATGAGCTTCATGGTTTCAACTTTGCAAAACTTCAGTTTATTAAGGATTTGCTTTAGCCAAATCAACTAGCATGTAGTAAAGGCCATAGCCCAGTATTTCGCTTCTACACTACATCTGGACGTAGTGCTTTGCTTTTTGCTCTTCCAAGAGATAAGATTCCCTCCAATTAAGACACAATACCCTGAGGTTGATTGACGATCACTTTCATCTCTAGCATAATCTGCATCTGAATATGCAACAATATTAGTATTACTTTTGTCCTCATAAACTAGCCCTTTGCTAGGAGCCCCCTTTATATATCTCAGAATTTGAGTCACAACCTTCCAATGACTCGTGCATGGAAAGTTGTTGAAAATTGACTAAGAACGCTAGCTGCAAAAGATATATCTAGTCTAGTCATGGTTTGATACTTCAACCTTCCAACCAGTCTTTAGTATCTACCTGGATTCAAGAAGAGTTTCCCCTTATCGGGCAAAAGTTTGATATTTGGGTCTATAGGAGTATTGATGGAATTGCAATCTAACATTCCAACATCTTGCAGGATATCAAGAGCATACTTTCTTTGGGAAATGGCAATACCAACTTTTGATTGAGCAACTTCAATCCTCAAAAAATATTTTAGTTGTCCCAAATTCTAGGTTTGAAAATTCTGAAACAAATTATTTTTAAGGTTTTGGATACCCCTATGGTCATCTCCTATAATAACAATATCATCTACATACACCACAAGGTAAATGCACTGATTAGTAAAGGAGGAAATTTTGTAAAAGATAGAATGATTAGACTCATTGCGAGTCATGCCAAAATTTTGTAAAACAAGGCGGAATCGCCCAAACAATGCTATTGGACCCTGTTTGAGGTCATATAACGCTTTATGTGACCTGAAAACGAAACTTGTAGACTCCTAACAAATTCAGGTGGTTGTTCCATATAGATTTTTTCTGTCAAGTCACCATGTAAGAAAACATTCTTAATATCCAACTAATAAAAGGGCTAATGACGTATGATAGCCATAGAAAGGAAAAGATGAATAGAATCCATCTTAGCAATTGGAGAGAAACTGTCATTATAGTCAAGGCCAAAGATCTATGTGTAACCCTTGGCTACAAGACGAGCCTTTAACCGATCAATATGCCCGTCCGCACCAACCTTGATTGTAAAAACCCATCGACAGCCAACAACGGTCCTCCTAAGGGAAGGGGGAACAAGAACCCAAGTTTGGTTGGACTCCAAGGCTTGCATCTCATCAATCATTGCTTGTTGTCATCCTGGATAGAAAAGTGCTTCCTTTGCAGTTTTGGGAATAAATACAGTGGAAACGGCATAATGGAAAGGGGAAAGACGATGATAACTCAAGAAATTATAAATGGGACAAAGATTATAAGTAGAGTGACTACCTTTGCGAAAGACAATGGATAAGTCTGATTAGGCCGGACCTAGCAGAGGAGGTGAATCAAGAGATGAAGCAATGGTTTCTGTAATAGGATCTACTTCAACAAGTGGGAGGCATGGTCAATGCTGATAAGTAAGGAGAGGAGGGGCAGGAAGAACAGATGGAATATATAGTGTAGAATGACAATGGCATTGGAAATACTTGAGAAAAAAATTCAGGTGAGGTAGACTAAGAAAAGAAGGAAGTATTTTCAAAGAACGTGACATCAACAGATATGTAGAAGCGATTAGTGAGGGGTGAGTAACACCAATAACCCTTTTGTGTCTGAGAGTACCCAAAAAAATGCATTTAATAACACGTGCTAACAACTTGTCAAGACCTGGAGTAAGATCATAAAAAAAACAAGTAGAACCAAAAATACGGGGAGGAATGGGAAACAATGATGCACCAGGAAATAAAATAGAATGCAGGACTTTGTTATTAAGAGATGAGGATGACATTCTATTAATAAGGTATTCTGCAGTAAGAACATTGTCTCAAAATTTTAATGGTGCATTAGAACAAAGTAACAGGTACGTGCAATATCAACAATGCTTACGTTCAATAATACCATTTTGCTGTGGTATATGAGGGGAAGATGATTGGTAGATCATACCATAAGAGGACATAAAAATTTTAAAAGGTTGAGAAAAATATTCTTGTGCATTATCACTCCATAAAACACAAATAGTATGGTCAAACTGAGTATGAATTTTATTACAAAATTGTTGAAAAAGAGAAAGCAATTCAAACCATATTTTAATGAAAAAAATCCAAGTATTCCTAGAAAAATCATCAATAAACGTAACATAATACCAAAAACCTAAAATAGAAGGTACACGAGTAAGACCCCAAACATCAGAGTGGATGAGTTCAAAATGGGTATCGATGTGACAAGGAATGCGTCCTGGAAAAGAGGCTTAAATATGTTTGCCTAACTGACAAGATTCACACTTTAAAGATGTCGTCTTAGAAAGATGGAGAACCATGACCTTCAATTTATTCAAACTATGATGTCCTAAACGACAATGAAGCAAAAGTTGAGACTCTGAAACAGTGCAAGCAAAAGGTGTGGGTGAGTGAAAGTATTAGAGACCATGTGCTTCATAGCCTATACCAATCATCCATCTACTGCTCCAATTTTGTACATGAAAAGAATCAGTAAAAAAAAAAAAGGTTATAGAATAGTTAAGAGAGTGAGTAAGTTGGCTGACTGATATAAGGTTAAAAGGAGATTTGGATGCAAAAAAAAAAAGTTTTTAAGGATAAAGATGGGGTGGTGTTGGCTTGGCCAATGGCTGTGATGGGGGTTTTAGACCTATCAGCTAGGGTAACGTGGTGGGTTGATGTTGGTGGAGATAAATTGAAAACAAGAGAAGGATTACCAACTATGTGATCGTAAGTACCAGAGTCCAGAATCCAAGACCCAACAGGTGATGATTATGAGAGACAAATTGAAGAATTACCAGACTGAGCAATTGTAGCAGAGGCTTGGAGGGATGCCTTGTATCAGAGATAGCCTTGATATTCGGCATCAGACAAAGTGTTGCGGGAGGCGTTGCTCTTTATTGGATCTGGGATGGGATTCTGAGATGAGGTGACGACATTAGACTTTTCAAGGAAACCAATCAGATGGCAACATTTATCTCGAGTATGTTCCTGCGGTGGTAGTACGAACACTCTAGGCGATTACCTCCACTACTACGACCATCCTGCGTCCACTATTAGATGCCTTAAACGACTCCGAAAGAGCTAAACAACTCGTGGAACGAAACAAGGAGATGGCGACAAGCCAGGTGATACAAATCGTGTTGTAATCGAAGGTTGGGAAGGCGGCATGTGGGTTTCCCGTGCTAGCGAGACTGGGTGTGTGTGGCGGTGTGTGACAGCACGTGAGAGTTTTTTTTACAGCGCTTCCACTGGTGAGTAGGTTGGCACCTTCCACTTCGGATGCTAGTAGTTCAACCTTGAATAAAGGTGATTGTCGGGACAACCACAAAGGGTACCTTTGATGCACTGTTTAGAGGGTTTTTTTTAAAGGCCCACAAGGGGGTGGTGCCCTTTTGATACCAAGTTAGAAGAGATACTTGGTGATTTTGAATGCTTAAGGAATAAGGGTTCCTCAACTCTTTATTTATAATGATTATAATAAAATACAAATAAATGTAGAATCAAATCATATCATGTAAAAGGGTAACTAAGCAAGATATAAAAAATAATCAAATCATATCAAATCTTCAACAGTTATAAATCTATATAAACACGTTTCTGCTGTATATTTAGACATATGGTTTCATTCCATTATTCCTCTTTATTTCTCTGATTTCAACATAGTATCTAAAGCTAAGTTGAAGAAATACTAAAAGAATGTCCCCTACTAGGGACCCATTGCCCCTCATGAGCTCATTTTGCTTGTTGCTCCTCTTTTTCCTGCAATGTTTTTTTGTATATCTTCATTTTCTACTGAATTTTCCAACGACTGTTGGTAACTATTTTGGTCGTGACCAACACCATCAGGATTCTTTGAGGATTTTTGTTAGTGAAATACTAGCACCTTCTACTTCTTCAGTTTTTGATGAAGAAATGCTTCTTCGTTTATCCTTCTATCATTCTTTTTTAGCATGTTTTCTAGCCATTGCCTTTTGTCTATCACTCACCTTTCGATGAAGAACTTTCTGGTTGCCTACCTAATGTTCTCCTTTTCTGAAATGTTTCAGTTTAAATAATTTTAGGTCTTCACAAATATTGGTTTGAAACCTACAAATGTTGGTTTTAAGAAAGTTGGAACTTACTTTGCTTGTAATGAATTTTCTTAGGCTGATGGACGTTCCAACTATGGCAATGTTATTTGTGAAGCAATATTCCTTGATTTTGCCAACATCTTTGGGTTTCCTTTCCAAATATCGTTTTATGGTGGAATTCAATTTTGGTTTATTTATTTTCCTACTTCTTATAACAAGTTGAATGCTTGGTCAGCTTCCACTTGAGAATGTTGAAAGTCAGAATATATAATATTCTAATCTAATAGTAAACAAAATATTCTTTTATTTATTTACAATTAATGTTATGAATCTATGTAAATATGTTTCCGCTATGTATTCAGACAAACATACATGGTTTCAGTCCATTATTACTCTGTTTCTTTGATTTTAATAATTCCAAAAAAAAAAAAAACATCTTTATCTCCCAAAGAAAATATGCATTTAATCTTTTGAAACACATAGGGAAGCTGGGAGGCAAAATCACGGGGTGTCCATTGAGTATAACCACAAGATCGGGTAGAGAAAAGTCCACATGTAGAGAAGTCCCATACCAGAGACTGGTGGGAAAATTGATATACCTCTCTCATACTAGGCTTGATGTTGCCTAGGTTATTAGTCTAGTCAACCAATTTAAGCATGACCTCCTTGAGAGACACCTTCAAGCCATTGAGATATTCCATTATTTCAAGCCAAATTGAGGGAAGGGCCTATTATTTAGAAGAGAAGGATGATTATCCGTGGATAATATACTCTAATATTGACTATGCAGGATCAATCACAAATAGAAGATGCATCTTCCGATATTTCATGTTTCTTGGTGGGAATGTCAAGCTATGGCACATGGAATACGTGAATGATTATGGATGAAGATTATTCTTGATGACCAAAGTTGAATTTTTTTTGCGATAACAATTCAACAATCGGGCAATGCCTATAACCCAGTCCAGCATGACAACTAAAATACAGAGCTTCTTGACAGGCACTTCATCATAGAGAAATTAGATTATGGCCTTATAGTTACAGCTCATACACCTATGGGACTTCAAGTAGCATATGTCTTCAGAAAGGGACTTCTCAGTGCTAGATTCCAGGATCTTATTGGCAAGTAAAAGATGATTGATATTCATTTACCAACTTGAAGGAAAGTATTGTAAATATTATAAATATCAAAGAGGTAAAAAATATCTCAATATCTTTAGATATTCTTTCCTAATTCTTTGTTATTGATATTTCCTTATTATTGTTACTTCCTTTTTAAGCAGTCACACTATAAAAGGGAGATTAGTAAATGTGCAAAATATACAATCAATATAGAGTTTCCTTTTTTACAACTAGAGATAGGATCAATTTAGTGATGGGTGGTAAGTTAAGAAGCGCTGTTTCTTATTAATTATGGATTATAGTTATTATTTAAACAGAATGATGTTATCTCACCTATCAATAATTTTGAGACGACCACCAGGTAACCACGTTCCAATATCTCCAGTATGCAACCATCCATCTTCATCAATGACTTCCCTCCTGTTCAATGTGATTGAAATTCAAGTACTTTTAAACATTACCTGGTAAATTTCATTCATAAGCATAGAACAAGAAAAGGTAGTTACGTTTGAACTTCATCCTTGTGATAACCTTGAAAAATAAGTGGACCCCTAACACAAATTTCACCACGGGGATTGGGCTGATCATCCGATGTATAATTCATTTCTGGAACATCCACAAGTTTTACCTCTGAAACAAAAGAACAAAACTCTTGGCACTAGGCATGACAAAGCTACAGTTGACAAGTTAAATATAATCTCATCTTTTAAATTCTTCCATAACACGAGGATGAAGTAGAAGTGTTCAAATTCACTTTCTTAAGACTACTAGACAGTAGAGACGGTGTCCCATGCACTAAAAGGGAAGAAAATAAAATAAAAATCAAACACTAAAAACCAATGGAAATAAATTTTAAAAAAAAAAGGGAGGATCATCATTGGTGGGAGAGAATCGGATCCAAATCAACACATGTACTGCTTCTAGCCAAATTTAATAAACTAAGGTTATTAAGTTCCATACTTTGTATAAGGTCCTCTGAATGATAAAAGTAAGATGCACTTAGTGAAAATCCAAGTGCGAACCCATATTAAAAATCCCCTCAGCAACCCAACAACATGCATAAATTATGCTTACACATTCAGCAGGTGCCGACGGGAGTCATTGGTTCAAATCCAATAGTAGGTAAGGTTTAGAACTTATTAGATACTATTAACTCTGGTATCTAATAATAAAAGAATCTGCCAAGAATTTAACTTTGATTTTTTATAAACTACACATCAAATAATGAGAACATCCTAGCCCTAGCATTCAGTACCAAGGGAAAGAACTTAGAAATATAATATAATTTGGTTTGTAAATAAATAAAATTTGGCCAGTTCAAGAACAAGTTGATTGGTATGTCGCATTAACTGAAATATAATACGAAGCAGGTTAAATCAGGAATTGCAAGCTATTCAATGTGGAATTCATACTAAGTACTCACCACAGGCTGGATTAGGAGAGCCAACATGACCACCAAGATTGTCACCCTGATCAATGCAGCTTATAACACAAGTAGTCTCTGTCATTCCGTATCCTTCAGTCACTCGACAACTAAAGCAACTGCAAAATACATTCAGCAAAGAAAAATAGATTAAAATAATAAGAGGACTTACTTCTTTAGTACTGTATACATTAATATTAAGCAAAACTTACATCTTTAAAAATTCCATGATATCGGGTGATAAAGGTGAGGCACCTGATGCCATAAGCCGAACTCGTCCTCCAAGCTTTTCCTTTATCTTATTAAAAACTAATCTGTCCCACATTGGAGATGGGTTCTTCCCTTAACAAATGAAGTAAAAGAAAGATGTTAAAAGTAAGTTTCCGTTTCTTTTTAAACTATTAGATAATAAACCAGTTTTATCTATTTATCAGTGCAGTATTGTAAAGGGTTGAAAAAGGATGCTTTTGTGTATTCTAAAAAGCCTAAGTAGTAGCAGGTTTCCCCTAGTCTGAACCTGTCTTCTCTTTCTTGTAATTGTACTCTTTGTATTTTATATATATATATATATATATATACACACACACACACAAAGTATACAACTGAGTGCAATAGGATGCACCTCAGTAACAATGTAGTCCCTTAACTAAACATAAAAGATACTAAAATTTTACGGCAAAATCATAGGTTGCAATTTTTTAGTCTTATGTATCATTCTAAGAGAATTTTTCCAGATATTTAAAAGACACAATATAAGTTTTGGAAAACAAATATGCTATTGCTGAAAATAAGATTCAACCCACTACAAGAAGTAAAAATGGAGCAGGGGAAGAATCTTGTATATAAAAAGGGAGTAACCATCAATGAATGAAGGATAATGGAACAACCACGGTACAAGTATAATTAGAATCAATATTTAGGGCACAATAGTGATAAAATATGATGAATAAATCCAGTCAAATAACTATGTAAATGTATGCCATGCAAAAAAGATAGATCGTTGTGAAAATATTTTACCATGCAATAAAGCCTGCCTTTTAGCATTGTAGGCAGCATTAAATAGTCTCTCCTTCAGACCACCAGATGTTTTAACAGCATTAATGATACTGTCAAAAAAATCCATTTGAATGGTACAATGAGCACACAAGCAAACAGTTCTAAAAAGTACAGTATATAAGTATAATTACTCTACCCAGCATATATTCTGTTATATAGCCGAGGAACACTACAGAAGACAGTAGGTCTCAGAACAGCTATGTCATCCATTAATTTCATACTATCCTGCACAAAAATGTTAAAAAGAAAATGTTATGCTAATTCGATAATTTTAATGAAATAAAATTAACTATAGTAGAATCTACTTAAACACATCATATAATTCAGTGATTTAGAGTATATTACACAACCCGAACACAAAATAAAAGTCAAACAGAAAGGTTACTATTATTTAGAAATTCTACACTTATATGATTGCATTATAATCCATGCATATATATATATATATATATATATATATATATACACACATACATACATACATACATATACAGCATGCCATGAAATGCTATTTGACATAACAGAAGAATAACATAATAAAAGACTGCTATTTGACAGAAATCTTTTATGGATCAATGCAGCATGTCATGAAATGGCGAGATGAAAATGTAAATATGCTGGCCACAAAAAAATATTATATGGAGTTGTGGACTCCTTATTCTACAGTACAGCATATTGTAAGAGAGATATTTATGTCATTCTTATTTAAAAAGTAGCCACAAGCCTACAACCAGTTAAACACCAGATCCATGCCATACAAGTCTAGAGCAGCACTTATATTATAAAACATTAATTTTCATAGAAGCATAAGCTCATTCAAAATGAGTAGACATAAACCAAATAAAAGAAACAAATAAGCTTAATTTGTCTAAGACACACCCCTTGGTAGAATCCCACTGCAATGCCAAAATGTACTGTCATGACCTGGTTTGCTCGCTCATAAATGTGTGCCAGAGGGAGATAGGATATATACCTGAAAATCAAAAGAAAGTAATATAAAGGCATTAGAATAAACTGTCATGGCCAAAAATGGAAATGAACATGGTATACAATCAAAAAGGACTCACACATCAGAAGGGCCAAAATTCTCATCCATAGTACTCCCAGCAACACTTGCAATAAAGTTTCCATGGGTCAAGACAGCACCCTGACCAGAATTTGTTGAGTAGAATGATAAAAAAGAAATGATGTATACAGCTAATATAAGCAAAGAAAACATTTTATGGAAACAATATATCACCAAGAAAAAGTAAACCATAATTCTACAGGAATCTACGCACTTTTGGGGTTCCAGTTGTACCACTTGTATAGCAAATGGTTGCAATGTCATCAGGTTTTGGTGGACAAAAGGGCTGGAGATTGCTCCGTCCCTAAATCAAAGCCACACAAGCAATGAGGTAACAAGCAAGATATCGCAGCAGATCAAATCAATAGCAACACCATTCACAAAAAAATCTTAAAAACTGATACACCACAATAGATAGAAAGAGCACCACAGAACATATATAGTATAATAAGAACACACTATGTATTACTCCAAAACATCAACATTCTTTGGCACAGAAAACAATAAGATTACCTGATTAAGTAGCTTTGAATATGTAATAACCTGAACTCCAGTTGAGGATGGAACTGAAGGAATTTGATCATCCATACCTCCAACTACCTGCATACTTACTAAAAATCAACATGATTTACTTTGTAAATGAATATTAAATTTAAAAAATAAGCCATAAGTTCACACATACCACAATTAGACGTACAGTTGAAATATCTGACAAGTAGCTAAGTAACTGCAAGGGCAGGTGACATGATGCATAAGCTTTTGCAAAAGAAACTGTAAGCTATATATAATATACCAGCAGGATAAACAAAACTCAAGTAGATATGAAAATGGCTACATTTCATTTCATACTGGATAACCAATTTTTTTATCCCCTGAAAACCAAAAGGTTATCATCCTCACAACATATATTCATTAATTTTATTATACGGTGATAGCGAAACCTAAAGTAAAATTAAACTTAAACGCTTTAACTGAAACATCAACCTGTAATTGCTGGAACTTGAGTCCTTGGGTGAATAGGAAACTAGGATGAGAATTCCGACATTTCCATTCTCAAGATATTACTTGAATATAGAAAAGCTTGAGAGTTTGTTTTCTCAGCTTTGAATCTCTTATTAAATAGAGATACAATCCAATCTAAAACTCAGAGTGGTGAATACAACTACCACCAACCTCTGACATACAATAATAAATGAAACATAATATACCTCAACTAACAACTAATAACCAACATTTAACATTAATTTAACACTCTCCCTCAAGCTAGAGCATATAAATTATATGTTCCAAGCTTGGAAATCAAGTATTCAATCCGAGGACCCTTTAAGGGTTTGGTTAGTAGGTCTGCAAGCTGGTCATTGGTGCCAACAAATTCGGTCCTAATTTCCTTGGACAACACTTTTTCCCTGACAAAGTGACAATCAATTTCAATGTGTTTAGTCCTTTCATGAAATACCGGATTGGAAGCAATGTGGATAGCTGCCTGATTATCACAATAAAGTTGCATTGGAGAAATTTCACAGAACTTCAATTCTTGTACGAGTTGTTTAACCCACACCAACTCACAAGCTGCAAGAGCCATAGATCTATATTCAGCTTCTGCACTAGAGCGAGCAACAGTCTTCTGTTTCTTACTCTTCCATGAGATAAGATTACCACCAAGGTACACACAATACCCAGTAGTAGAGCGTCTATCTGTATTGGATTCAGCCCAATCAGCATCAGAGTATCCAACAATTTGGCTATTTCCTTTATCTTCGAACAACAGACCCTGGCCTGGAGCCTTTTTTATGTACCTGAGAATACGCATTACTCCATTCCAATGATCAACACAAGGTGAATTCATGAATCGACTTACAATTCCAACTGCAAAGGAAATATCTGGCCTCGTAATAGTGAGATATATGAGCTTCCCAACCAGCCTTCTATACCTTTCTGGATTTGAGTATAAGTCTCCCATATCACCTACTAATTTCTTGTATGGGTTCATAGGACTATTGACTGGCTTACAATCAGACATTTTTGTTTCCTTCAGAAGGTCCAAGGCATACTTCCTCTGGGAAACTACAATGCCTTCTTTGAATTGAGCTACTTCTATTCCCAGAAAATATTTCAGATGACCAAGATCTTTTGTTTGAAAGTGATTGCATAAGTGTTGCTTTAGTTGAGATATTGTGACTTCATCATTTCCTGTAATGACAATGTCATCGATATAAACAACTAAATAAACACATTTGCCAACAGATTTGTGATAGTAGAAGACAGAGTGATCTGCTTCACTCCTTTTCATTCCGAAACCTTGGACAACATTGCTGAACTTTCCAAACCAAGCCCTTGGCGACTGCTTAAGACCATAGAGAGATCGCCTAAGTTTACACACTAGACCAGACTCCCCCTGAGCAACAAAGCCCGGAGGTTGCTCCATGTAAATTTCCTCATCTAACTCACCATGCAGGAATGCATTTTTAACGTCCATCTGATACAGGGGCCAATGACGAATAGCTGCCATGGCAAGAAGAAGACGAATAGTAGTGATCTTGGCCACCGGGGAGAAAGTGTCTCCATAATCAAGTCCATATATCTGAGTGTAACCTTTGGCTACCAAACGAGCTTTAAGGCGTTCAATTTCACCATTTGGACCAACTTTAATAGCATAGATCCATCTACAACCAACAGCTTTCTTCCCAGGAGGAAGATGAACCAATTCCCAGGTTCCATTGTGATCAAGGGCCTGCATTTCATCAATCATGGCTTGTCGCCATCCAGGGTGATCAAGTGCTTCACAAACATTTTTGGGAATAGTGATGGATGATAAGGAATTTATAAAGGAACAATAAGATGGAGACAGACGATGATAACTCAAAATATTGTAAATAGGATGAGGGTTTCGAGAAGAGCGAATACCTTTTCGAAGGGCAACAGGCCAACATGAGTTGTCATCGGCCATTAGAGGAGAATTAGGAGCCGTTGTACAAGAAGCAGACGGAGATGGACATGAGCCACGAGAGTCATCAGGAATACTGGGGTTAGCTTCAGGTGTCATGCCATGAGGAGGAGTTGAGGGAGAATGATCAATTTCAGATAAGATAGGCATTGGACTAATATTGGCGCGGTCAGGTTGATGAAACATGTCTGGAGAAATGACAATCTCAGGACTCGAGGAGGGAGAGGGCAAGATCTCTTGGATGGAAATGGAGTCAGGTGTGGAGGATGAGTAGAAGGGAGAATCTTCAAAGAAGGTAACATTTCCAGACATGTAATACTTCTTATTATGAGGAGAATAACATTTGTATCCTTTTTTAAGGCGAGAGTATCCCAGGAAAACACACTTGATCGACTTAGCTGACAATTTATCAAGGCCTGGAGACATATCATGAACAAAACAAGTACAACCAAATACACGAGGTGAAACATGATATAGAGGTTCATCTGGAAATAGGATGGAATGAGGAATTTGATTATCAAGAGAGGAAGAGGGCATCCTATTGATAACATAGCAGGCAGAAAGAATCGCATCTCCCCAATGATGTAATGGAACTTTTGCATTAATCATTAAAGAGCGAGCGCTTTCAACAAGGTGACGATTCTTTCTTTTGGCTATCCCATTCTGTTGAGGAGTGTGGGGACACGTGGACTGATGTAATATACCTTGAGAGGATAAAAATGACGAGAGTTCAGAAGAAAAATATTCTTTTGCATTATCACTTCTGAAACATTTGATTGATTTTCCAAACTGATTTTTTATTTCATGAAAGAAGGACACAAATATGGACCGAAGTTCAGACCTTTCTTTCATTAAATAAAGCCACGTGCACCGAGAATATTCATCAATAAAGGTCACAAAATATTTAAATCCAAAAGAAGTAATTCGACTAGGACCCCAAATATCTGAATGAACAGTGGAGAAGGCTGAATTACTTCTTGATTTATCTTTACTTGAAAAAGAAGACCTAACATGTTTGCCTAATTGACAAACTTCACATTCTAAAGTTTGGATTTTCTGAGTACTAGGAGCCATTATCTTTAATTTGGCAAGACTACGATGTCCAAACCGATCATGCAACAATTTAGGAGAGATAGATGCAAGACAAGACACTGAAGAGCTAGATTTCAGGTAATAGAGACCTCGTGATTCATGTCCTGCGCCAACCTGTCTGCCCGTACCACGGTCCTGAATGACAAAGGAGTCAGAGTTAAATGTAACTTAACAATTTAAGGACTTAGTTAATTGACTCAAGGAAAGTAAATTGGGACAAGAAGGAATGTACAAAACAGAAGATAAATTTAAGGAGGGAGAAATAGAAATTGACCCCATTCCTTGAGCTGAACCCATTGGCTAATGTGACAAGATGTGGAAATTTGGGAGGTAATAAAGATGAAAACAAGGAGTTATTACCAGAGATATGGTCTGAAGCACCAGAGTCAACAATCCATGGGTTTTGACCTTCCACAGATTGAGAAATGCAGGCCGTTGAGACATTAGGTCCAGAAGAAGGTCCAGCAAGGCTGTTAGATTTCATCCTCAAATACTATTGGTATCCTTGATATTCTTCTTCAGACAGTTTCCTCTCTTCCGGCTTCTCAGACCTTGATACATGAGCAGATTTGTCTGGAAAACATGCAGAGAGTAGCATGTCTCATGAGTATGACCCATCCTTTTGCAATGAGTACATTGTGGACGATTACCTCTTGCACCACGACCTCTGTTTCTACGTCCTCCTCTTCCTCTTGAAGATATCATAACAGAGGATTCCATATTATTTTCAAGGGAGATACCCTCATTGCTCAAGGTAGGAACACGGAGGAGACGAGTAGTTAAGCTCTCCATGGAAGGGATATCTTGACCAGTCAGAACTTGATCACGAATGTGATTAAATGTCGGGTTCATACCACGGAGCATCATAACCATATAGAGGTTATCATGTCGTTTCCTTATTTCTTCTATAGAATCAGCTTCTAAGAAAAGCTTCAATTCTTCTACAGCGGCTTGAGCTTCGGAAACATATGATACCATATCTGAGTCATTTTGTTTTAAGGAGGCTAGCTTTTGAACACAATCAAATAACCGTTGGATATCATTAGAGTAGACATCTTGGGCTTTCTTCCAAAACGAGTAACAGGTTTTGAAAGCTCTGAGGTTACTCAATATCTTAAGCTCCACTGACTGCCATAGAAGAGCACAAAGCTGGAAGTCAAGTCTCTTCCACTGGGCTTGTTGTTCAGCTGATCCCTCAATATCTACCTTTTCTAGATGCTCATGGTGTCCTTGACCAAGGAACCAGAGTTCCACAGAAGCAGCCCAAGCTAAATAATTTTTACCATTGAGTTTTTCTGTTGTGATGACGGCAGATCCAGAAAAAGGAAGAATGGGACCAGAGTTGACTGAGGTAGAAGAAGACATATTTTTTTTCAAATCTGAAAAAGAGGAAAAACAGAGACCGAGAGAGAGTTTTGATTTAAATCCACTAAATCTTGCTCAAAGTGAACCACGCAGGTCAGCAATGACTTCAGGAGGCTCCGGCGAGTCAAACGGCACCGGAACGACGGTGAACGGAGATCGTTTGGCCGGCGCGTGGAGCTCACGCGCTTTTTGTTTGGCGAGACCGAAGCGGCGCGTGGAGCGGCGTATGGAGGAGCGATTTACAGGGGTAGAACACGCACGTCGAGGCGCACCTGGATCTGTGCTCACCGGAGAAAAAGTTGCCGGAGACGGCGGCGGACGGCAGCGGACAGCAGCGACAGTGGCGGACAGCCTACTGTGTGACTCTAGACGATAAAGAGCAGAATCGAACTTGCTCTGATACCAACTTGAATATAGAAAAGCTTGAGAGTTTGTTTTCTCAGCTTTGAATCTCTTATTAAATAGAGATACAATCCAATCTAAAACTCAGAGTGGTGAATACAACTACCACCAACCTCTGACATACAATAATAAATGAAACATAATATACCTCAACTAACAACTAATAACCAACATTTAACATTAATTTAACAATATTGACAACTGACTGGTGGAGAAGGTTTCTCAAAAAGCAATTATTTAGGACCTGTTTGATATGCTTGTTTGTAAAAGCTGTCCTGGAAGAGGTTTTGAAAAACCAATTTTAAAACAAAAGACTGGAACACAATCTGTTTGATAATAGTTTTCACCTCTACACTTTCTCCCTAACAACAACTTCATCTCCATTGAAACCTCCATCAATCTCTCCTTGTTAGTTCTCTACCATGTCTCAGACCATCAATGCAGAGCCAGTAAGCCACCAGTATGATAACCAAGAGCAAGTCACCATCACACATCCATCTTGTTGGACCCCTTGCCACCATCCTAGCTAAGCCACCATCCGCTGACCACTACTGCAGCGTCACTCTGCTGCTTCTGGAACATCTCAAACCATCAACTAACAGTGACCACTGCATCACTCTTTTCTGACCAGAATGCCAGGCATTCTCAACCTTTATAGTGGGCTACAGGAAGGGGATGAAAATAAAAGGAATGAAAAGGCTGACAACGGTGTTGGGTTGCCAATGTATCATTTCCTCTTCTCGTGAGAGAGAGAAATGAATGAGAAAATTTAATAAAATAAAAGGAATAGATTAAGACCATTTTCAAATTGTCTAATCAATTTCTATTATTGAATTTTTTTTATAGTTCAAATGTTAGTTGTTAATGTATTAGTTTTTTATAGTAGAGATATTCGAACTCACAACCTCTCTCCCCCCTTCTCCCCACCTGTGGACTTTGCCACTAGAACAACCTTATAACTTCTGAAAATTTTAAAAATAGATACTAAAGAAACGAAACACAAGCAAGAAAGGGGAGTAAAACATGTTGAAGCTGTTCTGATTTTTTGGTTTTTAAAAGCTGATTTTGTTAACTTGTTTCCAAAATTTTGAAATGAGAATAGATGATATCAGGTTTTATTCTTTTTATTAGTTGTTAAAAATAGAAAATTGCTTTTAAGAAACAATATTCAAACAGGCCTGTACCTTCTCTGTTTTAGCAAATCAGATTGATCTGCAGAAGTTAATCATCTTAGTGTATGTTTGAAAGTCTACTCCATGCAGAGTATTGGCATGTGGAAATCCATCAAGTTCACACCAAGTCATCAAAATGGGTACTAATAATTCTACAGTATTCATCATAAAGGCAACAGAAGGGATATGGTATATTAGGAAGAAGCTCAATTATACTTACAAAATTTAATGTTTGAGGTACACAAAATATAACTTGCACAGAAGCATGACCAACTATATATTTGACAGCATCAGGACCTACAGAGCAAAAGTTTCTTGCTGTTAAATCCAAAGGTAAGGCCAAGGAAGATATGAATGACAAAAAATTCCTAATAAAATGTAGAAAACATACCAAGGGTATCATACAGAGGCACTGATACAAATGAGTATGCAGAACAAGCATGATCAACAATGATCCACTCAGGTCTGTTAATAAAATACAACCCAATACTGGAGCCCTAAAAATGAACATGTAAACTAACAGTTACATGATACTATGTAAAAATAAAATAATAATGGCCCATGAAACTGTAATCTAGCATTCACCTTTGAGATTCCATAATAAATCAAACCAGAACCTATTGCTGACCGTGCTGTACCTGCTTCTCCATATGTCATCCATTTGTACCTTCAAAAGTGAAGGAATAGTGGAAAAGATGAGAAGGACACAAAAGCAAATAAGCTCCCAAAAGATCATAGGTTGATAGTTGAGCTGCTTACTCCCCAACAGTTCCATCAACACGGACACGTGTTCCCAGATATTTGTAGTCTCGAAAAGTATCAACTGAGCGCCTATTATTAACAGAATACAAATCAATTTCTTAAGCATGAAAGATATATTTTCTATTAAAATACTGTTGATTGAGATTAGTTATCAATCTTATGAAGCTCAAAGATAAATTTTGCACAGAACAAGAAGTGACGCTCACACGAAATTATCATGCAGAGTACCAATTTCAGGATGATTAGGAAACTTGTTCACCAGCTGCAGAGGAGATCGTACAGATCTGCCAGAAGGAGTTTAAAAAAATATTAGACTCACAGATTTGGCCACAGAACAATATCAAAATTGAGATCAAGAACATCATAAGAGGTATACCTGTAAACATTCCACTTTCCTGTATGTAATTTCTCTGGGAGTACAACACTATACCCTTGTTCTGCTCAGAAGTGAAGATCAAAACTATTAACGTCAAATAAAGTAATTGCAAGAAGGTAATGTAGTAAAACCAATATGCCAGGTATATGAAAATATTCATTAGTCAATGATAGAAAAGAATTCCTAAGTTGAAGTTGTGAAGAAGGTTATATAAATATCAATATTATGAATATAAGCATCTTTGGGTAATAAGATTGACAATGAACAACAGAGTTTATTAATATGATCGCCTTTGACAAACAGATTGTTTTACCAAATAATGAGAAACGGCATTCTGATTGTGGTCTCATATCCTATCATTGACTTCAAAAAATGAATAAGAAAAAGTGAATCTGAATAAAATTCAGAGAGCACTAGGCTAATTACATCAATAATTAATACATAATTGTCAAAGTTAATGAACATTAACAATTAAGTACAAAAGTTAGTGATATGATTGGCCCAGATCACGTTACATATACAGGAAGTCAAGATTCATCACGAATGATAACTAACAAGTATTGATGCATCCAGAGCTAAAATTTCTCCACTACACCATTCAACTTTACCTACGTCTGAGTAAATAATTAAACTAAATTAAGAAGCCTCCATATAATGAAGTGGAAACTCTGAACCGATATATGAACCATTCAGATTAGTGCAATTCAGAGTGTCACTCAATAGTCGTTTCACCAAAACATTTATTACAACCAAAAGGGGGGCCCCATACTTTCTTGAGACGTAAATATTTCTTCACTCCACTGAATTTTAATTAAAAAATAAAATAAAATTGGACTGCCACTCTATGCCTTTCAATTTTTGTTTTCTATATATATGTGAAAGAAGGAAACACGTCCTAATGCTTCTCAAATGCTCACGGATTGAAGATAATGAATAGACTTGATCATATTCACTCACAAAATCCTCCAATCAGCTATGAGTTTTATTGAAGTGCTCTTTTAGCGCACACACAACACGAATCTTCTCCTCCAATCCGTGCTGTTCCTTTTTCTTTAATCTCAATTTCAAAAGAAACAAGTCACCTCTAATTACAGACAAAAAAAACACAGAAGATGATCCAATACACAGAAAAAAATTCAACATCACTATCATTATCCTATCCTCGTTAAAGTGAGTTACGTAAGTGCAATATGAGGAGACATGAGAGGGAGGGAGTACCGGAGAAGAACTCGGCGGCGGTGGGATTGGATCGGAGGTGAGAGGTAGAATCGGCGGCGTCGGCGGCGGTGAGGTGGGAATAAATGGCTTTGAGACGACGCTGCGCAGCAGGCGTGTGATCCATTGTTGGATCGAAACGGCAACGGACAAGTGGCGTTTTGGTAAGAGAGGGAATGCGTGCTTGTCTTGTGTTAGATAATTGATTGTATAGTTAGTTATGTGGATGGATGAGAGAAAAACAAGCAATGAGGCAAGTATGTGGATCATGAATGAGATTAGACTCAAGAAGCGGCACGCATATCAAGGTTACGACAATTTTTTATTTTCCATACATAAATAATGGAGTAATTCATATCGTGGAATATTTAGAATCTATGACTACATTATTTTTTTCATTAATTAGGTCAAATCTAAATCTTTATTTTAAGAATATTAATCTAGTCTCATTCGGGGAACGTAATGTCCTAAATAGTTTTTATTTTTAAAATATAAAATATATTTCTATTAAATTAAAATGTGCTAAGAATATAAGGTCCCTTTTTTGAAACTAATGTAATACCCCGTATTTTGTTTGACTGTAAAACTTCATGTATTCTATTATAATGTATTATGTCTTTTTCAAAATATATATAAAGTAAAATTATGATTTCCTTACTTCTAAACGGAAACGAGTATTACTACCAAAAATTATTAATATATAATGTTTAAAAAATAAATACTTTGATACTTTATCGTTGTGTTTTTTTAAAATATATTAAATATTATAATTTGTTGAAATTTTTTTTATATAAAATACTGCTAGCTCTGTCTTGTAGGGTTATGTTTGTCTAATTCTTTTTTAGTTTTGGTTGGTGAATTATTAAGGGCGGAAAAGAGAAGAAAACGATTGAAGACATGAAGTTTATCTACTATCCGATGTCGCTTTAGTTGTCAAAGGTAAAGAGGATTTATGAAATTGATTCTTTGCAGATTCTATCATTTTCTAACTCACTTTTTGGGAAGGAAATGAAATAAAATAATTTGTATAATTCGATAAGAAATAAGTTTATAATTTTTCATTGGTAGACATTAATTAAAAAACGACCATATTTTATGATTAACTAATGGACAGTATAAAGTGCATTTTTTTGCCCTTTATGATTTAGAATAATGCTAACAGAACAACCCGCAATAGTTGAAATTTGAAAAGCTCAACTATTACTATAATATAGACACAGCCGGGGTAAAGAATCCATAAACAAATCAATCCCGTGAATAAAAAAATCAACCCTTAGCTACTTTTTATGACTTTTTCCTTTTGATTACTTTATAAAACTTTTTAATTACTTTAAAAAATAATTTAATAAATGATATTAAAATTTCTAATTATTTATATAAATTTTAATATTATTTTTTAGAATATTAAAATTTATTTTTTAATCTTTAATATAATTAATTAATGTATTTTCACTTAAAAGTTTATTTTCACTTAAAAGTTTTTTAAATTCAATTAATATAATACAAAGTACTGTATCCTGTCAGAGCAAATATTTTCATGTCATGACCAAAACATGTTCGGGGATACCTACTATTAGAGGTTCTTTTCATCCCTTGTTTAATTTCTATAATCGATATTAATTCAGAATTATCCCATTTGGCCCTCTAAGTTCTATTACTTTATAAATTAGTACTTGTATAAAGAAATGTAACTCCTCATTCTTATACCATGAAAAATGCAATTAAGACATTCTTCTAAATATATTTTACAATAATTATTAAATTTATTAAAATCACAACTTTTATAAATTAGACTTCTTATTTAATGATTTTTTTTTATAGGCTAATGAATTTATTTCTTAATTTTATACTTTTAATCAATAGTAGTATTATGTTAAAAAAGTGCATATATAAAAATTATATTACTAGCACTCTTCTTAGTTTTTTTACTTTTATTGATAAAAGGTACCTTTCACTTTTATTTTCTTTAATTATGAGTGTGTTTAAATACATATTAAAAACACTAATAGAGTCTCTATACTCCACAAGTTTTATTTTAATTAAAATTAGTGCTGGGACCTTTCACTTTTATATGTCAATTTTTAAGATAATTTTAAAATATTTTTAAAATTATTAACAATTTAGATGATAATGTAGATAATTTCACACTTATAAGTATATTTGATTAAATTTACATTAAAAGGTAAACAAAATGTTATAATAAGAAAGAGTAGGGATGACAATGGGGCGAAACAAGTTTGACTCTCTCATTGTCGATCTCGAAAAGTGTGATATGGGTACAGATGTAAAATAAATGGACATCATGAAATTCTAATCCTCATCTTCATTCTTGTCAGACATTTTTTGGCTCAAGTATACATGCAGGTAATCTATTAATATTATTTTTTATGATTTAAATTTACTTTTTTATTATTAAATAAATTATATATTTTGTTATTATTTATATTTTAATTTAAAAAGTTTTAATTACTCACAATGCATCTTTCACAGCACTATGGTCTCGACTGACTATATTGCTGTGAATGGTGGTCTACAAGGATGTGAAAGATGTGTGTATTGTTTAATATAAAAGTGAGATGAGGCGAAGCGAACTTTCCCGATTATTTTAGGTGAAAAAAATATGACTTTGACCTTCATTACAGGAAAATAACAAAATTGTGATCCAAAAACCATGACAATTCTACTAAAACCGTCACCACTTCTAAATTGCAACAGTCAATGTGGTAGTTCCATCTATCTATTGCAATTTTATTAAAAATGACGATAGTTATCATCATCAATCATCGTGATGTCGACATAAATTATTTTTTATTTATATATTGTGATGGTGATATGAACCATCGAGATGATTAAAATTAAAAATTAGTTAAACAACACAAAATATATTGATCTCACTCTTACTCTCACATTTTATCCTAGTTGAGTACTTTTGGTTTACCCTAGCTGAGAACGCTTTTTATTTTCTTATTTGTCTTTCGCACCCTAACTCACTCACCCTCACCCTCACCCACCTTGTCAATAGAGATTTATTTTTTATCAAAATCTAGACGAAACAAGTCAGTATATCCAGAAAGATGAATGTGATTATCATTGCTGAGTAAGATTTAGTAGCTACGTCTAATAACATGTTTGATATATAATTGGGTGAGTGTAGCATAAAAACACTAGAAAATCAGCTTTTTTCCTAAATAAGGAAGAACTTGCTTTTGGCCGAACCGTTGATTAATTGACGTGGACATTAACTTCAAGCCAAAACACGCCGTAAATCAAGAAGGTAAAAATATTATTGTGAGCGTATCGACACGAACAAAACTCGGTTCTATTTCTAAGATATTGTAAGTAATAAAAAGTTTTGGGTACGAAGTATAAACTCGAGGCTTTACCAAAATAACACGTTTATTTAACCTTTCAAGTTGCAACGACAAAAATGGAAGCATATTCTCATCAATGAGTTTGGTGTTCATATTCGCAATGTATATTCTTATCTGAAATTATTCTCAATGTATATATATCCTTTTGATGAAAAGGTATTTTCTAAACCCATGCACGGTACGTTTAAACTTTAATTATCTTTAAGTTCGACGGGGCTGGAATAGTGTTGAATATTTCTTTCTCATTTATTTAAATTAACCTCTTTGACGTCTACATAAATTTAATCTTATTATAAATTTAAGCACTGAATTATTTTTCTTTATTTACTCGCTTCTTATCTAGTTATATTATTGGTCTTCCTTTACTACAAAGTTATATAATTCAAATTATTTAAAATTTAAATTTTTATGTGCTGTTTAAAAAAGATATTGTTTTATTTTTAGGATTTCTTTAGATTAAAAAATATTATTTGTAAAACAGAGGTTTATTTCTTTATTTAAGATTAGAGTATTAAATCTAAAACTAAGGTTTACAAGAAAAATCACTGGCCCTGAAGAGGAGGTCATTATCCTAAGTGAGAGAGAAAATTACGATGTGGATAGAGGGTTTGCAGATTTTTTTAATAGTCGCAAAAACTTCACATGATTTATGCATGAGGTGCAAACTATGTGAACAAAAGATAAGAAATATTTGAGGAATCAATTTTAAGAGATTTTTCTTATAAATTTTATACTTGAGGGATCAGTATAAATGATTTTTGTATGTTATTGTTTCGAATGATATATATATATATATATATATGTATATATATATCCAGAATACAAATGAGTGAGATGGATAAAATTAAATCTCAGTTTCTCTCACTGAATTCTCTTTATCATTTATTCTGTTACTCTTTTATATTTATTATTTACTTTAATTTAACTTACTACATTCCATCATGAACAAATCCATTTACTATGTATATATACTTAGTGAGCACTATGACTTTGAATTTTAATTGAAACTGTTTCTCGTGGGATTGACACTCTTACTTATAAAATTATTATACTAAAGTTAATTTTGGTATGTTTGCCAGAGTTCAACAATTATATAAATGAGACTTGAGTAGAGACAGGTTAACAAAGTTGATTTTTTGTGATTCAGTGCGTAGATTGAGAGAAACACTCACCCTTAGACAGTTAAAGTGAATATGCATGTTCTTCGTTGAAAAACAATGAATTGTGATTACGATTTCTTGAGAAGATACTCTATGTTCATGAGTTAGCTTGGATTGTGAAATACCCTTTGTGTAAATTTTTTTTAGCCTGTGATATGCGTAAGGATAAAGATTCAACAATGATTTTTCTAAAAACAATGTCTGAACATAAATCTGTCTGCTTCTACCATGTATTTAGGTAGTTTGTTTAGTTTTAGAATTTGTTTGGGGATAGACAAAGTATAAGTTGAGGGTATGATAAGTGTCCATTTTATGTAAAAATCTATATATTTTATGCCACTTATCTGACTAGGTAATTAAATTTTGTGCAACCCAATTTTTTTATAAAAATCTAAAAATATTTTGTTTTAAACAAGAGTGTTAAATTGTGCATTTAACCCTTGAATTATTAATTGAAACTCACCTTAAGATAAACATAGAACAAGGAACCTAAGTGAACGATGTGAAGCTAACGACAAAGTTCCAACATTGTTTCATGTGATTTATAGGGTAAAAGGACTAAGCTTGGCCAACAAAACTTAAGGACAACTAAAGGACATAAAACCAAGCTTAAAATTCGCTGAGTCAAAGGGAGAATAAAGCTTCTAAGGTCGCTTAGCGGACAAACTTTCACTAAGTGAAGTCTCTGAAGAATAATTGGAAAAAGCAAACATTTGTTTAGCAAATCAACTTTTGCTTAGCGAAATCATGACAGAGAGTGTTTCACTCAGTGAATCTAAATAGTCCATGATGGGATCTATCTAGGCAAAATTATCAGGGGCTGAGATACTGATCAATACTTTGTAATTTATTTTTTACTTTTATTTGAGTTTTATGTATCTATTTTGAATCTTCCTTATGTTTAATATTCATTATCTATCTAATCAACTTATAATGTGATCTATTTAATTTCTATTATCGAAATGTAAATGCTAAGATGTTACGGGTTTTGATGATGCCAAAAGTGACAAAGAATGTTGATACAAAAACAAGAAAGCAAAAAGAACAAAACAACATTGACAGAGATTCAAGATACTGTTAAGCTAGAAAATTAAATTAACTCAGTTATTGTAAAAGAATCTCTAAGAATTTGCATAAACTTAATTTGGCAAGATATGTTTTTTATCAGTTCAAAATTATGAACTGATAATCGATTACCAGGCTATGTAATCGATTACCAGAGGGTTTGTTATGCAAATTCTGAATTCAAAAGTGACAACGGCACAATTTTTAAATCATGTAATTGATTACCATGTTTATGTAATCGATTACCAGAAAAGTTGTTATTACAAAAATTTGAAAAGTCACAACCTTACGTGAAAAGACACAATTTTTGAATTGTGTAATCGATTACCAGTGGCTATTATGAAAAGTTTGAAAAGTCACAACCTTTCATGAAAGAACACATCTTGGTTTTGACACTATAAATAAGTGACTTTCTTCTGTTTCAATATACGAATTCTTCCAATCTTTTACAGAACAAAAAACTCTTGTCCAAATACTTGCAAATTCCAAAGAGTTCTTATAGGTTTTTCAAGTTGTATAATTTGCTCTTTAAGAGAGTTTTTTATTCTTCTTCTTTTGATCACTCACTGATTGTATTCAAGAGAAAGTTCTTGAGTGGAAAAAGGAATCTCAAACGCAGGGAGAGGGCTCCCAAGGTGATTGAGGATTCGTTCATTTGTAAAGTGATTTACAAAGATAGTAAAAGCTCAAGTGGGGTTACTTAAGGACTGGACGTAGGCAAGTGGATTGGCCAAACCAATATAAAAAGAGTTCGCATACTTCTCTTTTCTATACTCCTATTTAATTATTCTGTTTGCATATTTGAACACTTCATTTTCATTTTCAAATATTCTATTATAAAATCAAAGAGAAAGAAAACAAAGTTTAAATTTTGATCTACTTAATTCACCCCCCTCTTAAGTAAACTGATGTCACTTGTCCAACAAAAGATACATGAAATTATAGAACTAGGAAGTTCATCAAACAATGACTACGCTTATGAATAAAGTAGGATCTGTATGTCTGGTTTAATAATTGTTTCGTGCTAATCAAATTATTGGAGTCATTCTTGCTAAGGAATTAAGGGAACCTCTAATAATTTAGTTCTCTATTGCTAAGGAATTAGGATAAAGAAACCTTTAACAATTTAGGAATAGATTATTGAACTTAGGTAAGAGTTAGTAATTACAAGAATTGTGAAGTAAATTAAAACCATAATCATTTTTGCACTATTATCAATATTTATTAAAAATCACAAAAATATAATTTATCTTTCAATTTAGTTCTTTAGTTTTCTTTATTTCAGATTTTACAAAAGGTTTTGATAAAGGAATGATTGAAATTCTAAATGATCTTATAAGTCCCTGAGGAGACGGCCTAATCTAATTAGTTTTATACTATGATACAACTGGTGCACTTGCCAAAAGTAGAGTAGTTCATTAAAACTCTCAATAGCGCCGTCAGAGTTGGTAGAATTGAAAAAGCAAGTGAAAGATTCACTAGAGAAGAAATTTATTAGACCAAGTTTGTCACCATGGGATACGTCTGTATTGCTAGTGAAGATGAAAAATGGTAGTTTCAGACTGTGTATAGATTATCGACAATTGAACAAGTTAACAATCAAGAACAAGTATATGTTGCCTAAGATTGGTGACTTAATAAATCAGTTGCATAGAGTTAAGTTGTTTTCTAAGATTAATCTGAGGTTAGGATATCATCAGATTAGGATCAAAGAAGAAGATGTGCAAAAGACACCTTTCAAGTCCAAATATGGACATTTTTTAGTATGTAGTGATGCCCTTTCGAGTGACGAATGCCGCTATATGCAAGTTTTTGTTGTCTTTATATATGACATACTTATGCATTCTCGTCCACATAAGGAACATCAAGAGCATTTAAGAGTAGTCTTGGTAATTTTGAGAGAAAAACAGTTGTATGCAAAATTGAATAAGTGTGAGTTTTGGTTGGATGAAGTGAAATTTTTGGGCCATGTAATTTCAGCCAAAAGGATTATAGTGGATCCAGCTAATGTGGAAGCGATGTTACTTTAGAAGGTACTGAGAATTGTCATGGAAATCAAGAGCTTTGTTGGATAGGCAGGGTAGATTCATACAAAGATTCCCCATAATAGTTATGTCTTTGATGCAGTTGACACGTAAAGCTCAACTATTTATTTAGGAGCTGAAACGAAGGTCTACTAATTCACCAATCTTGATAATTCCTAATCCGACCAAGTCTTTTGAGGTATTTTGTGATGTGTCACTTCAAGGATTAGGTAGTGTACTGATGCAAGAAAGGAAGGTTGTTACTAATGCTTCAAGACAACTCAAAACTCATGAAACGAATTATCCAACTCATGATTTAGAATTGGCAGTCATGGTATTTTGCTTTGAAGATTTGGAGACACTATCTGTAGCTGCAAGGTTTTATGTATTTAGCGACCACAAGAGTTTGAAGTATTTGTTTGATCAGAAAGAGCTGAATATGAGTGATGGACAAATTTTCTACTATACTTCCAATAAGTGCATCAGTTGTATGTAGTATCTGATAATTATATCGGGTCAATCCCACAGGGACTAGATGATACTTTGAGAATCCTAATAATAATTACTTGCAAATAATAAAGAAATTAATTTGAAACTATTTTAATGTTGCAAAAAATAAAATGCATGAAAGTAACTTGCGATTAATGTGACGAGAAGCTTGGTAGGGTTCTGTTCTCACTATGTCATCCCTCTAATGCATACATGACTCACAAAATAATGTTTATTACTCACGTTCCATTACCTATAAATATATCCTTAATCTCGACCTCTCGCAAGTAAGGAACTGAGCTATTTGAGTATTAGACTATCACTCTCACACATAATTTAAAGTTAAATAACCCACTTTAAGTAAAGGAGCTTAAGATAATCAATGAGTTTTACTCTCTTAAGCAATAAATCTCATGGGAAGCTCTTCTCATTTTACAAGTTAAAATCCTCTTTTGAGCTCATTCAACAAGTAAAATCCACTATAAATATCAAATCAAAGCATAAGGTAAAAAAGAACTCTAACAATGAGTAATAAACACTATATTGATAACATCAAAATATACAATAAATTTCAGATATAGTTACAAATGAAACCCTAACTACAGAACCTAGCCTTTGATGAAGGTGAAGAGCATGATTAATGACATGGGTTTACAAAATATGATATAAATAAGGAGAAATGAAGGTAGAATGGTGTGTTGGAATGGAACCTTACGGTTTGGGCGCAACTTCTTAATCTCCTTCCTCATAACATATTTTTTTTATTTAAAATGGGGATTTGTTCACGCATTGGTGCTAGGCAGTCACTTCGTGGGCATTGGGGGCCAAGAAGCAAAAAATACACCCTGACGGGGGCTAAGGGCCGCTTTACTGTCGTTGGGCGGCCACTCCTTAGGCGCTAGCTTTAGACTTCCAAATTCTTCCTACACTTGTTGTAACTTTCTTAAAAAAAAATTGACTCAAATAATGAAAAACAAGAAAATAAATGTAAAATATGCACAAAAGTAAATATATAATAAAAAATTCAAAATATTCAATTTTTGTATAAAAAGGAGGAAAACAAAGTTTTACCTAATTTAGAATGAGGATAACTGCTCTATTTTACCCGTATAAAAATAGGTAATTTAAGCGGTTATAAATGAGGGAAAGATGTTGAATAAAATTCTTAAAAGATTATGACCTCCAATTAATATATCACAAAACTAATGTTGTAACAAATGCCAAAATAAATACATTTTGTCTACTAATTATGTAAAACCACAAACATTGATTATTATTAAATTAATGTTAATTATGATATGAATTAAGTAAATAATCTTATGTCATGTTACTAAAAAACTTCTAATTTCATATAAAGGACTAACTTCATAGATTTTAATAAAGAGAAAGGCTATCAACTAAATTAATGTTTCTATATCAAAATTATGGATTTCAAAAAGTAAAGAAATCAAAATTATATTTAAACTTAATCTAAAATATAAATAATTTCTAACAACTAAAAGCCCAAAAAATTTAAAATATAAATAATTTTTAATAGCTAAAAATCAATCTTCATATAAAAGGTTTACTTCTATTGGTATTTTTAGTTAGTTCCATCAATTTCTCCTTTGCTTGATGATGAGACATTACGTTTGGTAATAGTAAATTTGTTGACAGTTTTAAACCTTTAAAATTGGTTGGTGAAAGTGTTGGTTAAGAATAAAATAATTCAACCATTGATCTGAAGTTTTATAGCGGTTCAAAGTTTCCTGAGTTTAAACTGTTAAGAGTAAAATAATTTTGTGACAGTGTTAAACCATTAGAAATTGTGATGTGGAATACCATGGTTCTTCTATAACAATGAGAGAGGGCGGTGGCAGACATGGTGATTGTCGGTGAGAGAAGGGTGTCTTGTTAAAAGACATAGTAGAAAAGAACGAAAAAAAAAACTTCTATATTAGTTTTAACTAAGAAAATCTAAGCCATAGACCTCATCTTGACATTTTGAATTTTTTTTTTATCTCAGATGAAATTTTTAATATTTGTTTTAATGAAAAATCTCATTTTTGCATCTTTATGTACTATGGACTTACTATTTAAATTTGATTTACAATTTATTTAATATATAGTTTATTTTAAAAATAAAAATTAATTAATTAAATATAATTATTAAAATAAAATATAATAAAAATAATAATTACATTGCTTTTTAATTTATGTTTCATTTTTAATTACACATTTTTTATTTTTTAACAGTTTTTATATTTTTAACAATTTAATTTTCATATTTTTAATTTTCAACAAATACGCATATGCATTTTATATTCATAGTGAAGATCCTTTTTCTACCTCTAGTGTAAAATCTTCAAAATATCATATCTTGAATTGAGATATTAAACTAAGATTTGATATTTTAAAGATCCTACACTTAATAATGTGGAAAAAAAAAAGCTTTAGTGAAAAATCGATTTTTCCACAAGAAAAATCTATATAGAGATCTAAATGCATATATATCTATTGAAAATTAAAAATTTAATATTTTAAAAATATTAATATATTATATAATTTAGATTTTTAAATTTAAAAACAGAAATTATATATTTTATAATTTTAAATTTTTTTAAAAAATATGAAATTAAAAAGTAAAACAGAAATTAAAAACAATGTAATTAATATTTTTTATTTTTAATAATTAAGTTTAATAAATTAATTTTTTTTAAATAAATTTTATATTCTATCTAAAATAAATTTTATATTCTATCTAAAATAAATTATAAATAAAATTTAAATAATAAACTTATTGTGAAGCTCATATAAAATACTACAAAATCTCAAAACGAGATTTTCTACTAAAGCAAAAAATAAGAAAAATTTTAAAGATAACACGAAGACCCACCAAAAATGATTTAATATCTTAAAATAATATCTAAAATAGGTTCCGCGACAAGAGATATAACCCTGTTTCCACCCTAGCCAACATCATAAAATGTACAATCCCAGGAATTCCTAAACACAGTAAATCTATTTAAAATGTACAATTTATTTTTCACCTGTTGGTCTCTTTAAATCGCTTTATGGCTTGGTTGGTTTAAAATTAGATCGAATAGACACACCTAGGATTTGTAATTAGATATTTAGGATTTATAATGTTTTATTCATTGCTCATTTAGAGTCTCATGTTAAATCAAACATACACTTAATATGTTATCAAAATAGTATATTTATATTTTCCAATTCATCTCCTATTTTGTATTTTTAATTTTAATATTTTTCAACATAATAAATTGGTTTGTGACCCATCTCATCGTCAAGTTATGATAAATTAAGTCGAATGTATTATTTTTTTACTCACCAAAAAAGTGAGTCGAATTCCTAAACCCTAAATGTGTCCCTTTTTGAATAATTCGTACTAGACCGTCCCAAGTAAGGTTGACTAAAATGGACACGTCTACTAACGGCACTACAGTTTTTTGTAAACCACAAATTTTGACGTAAGATTTAAAACATGAATGGGCTTATATATTAGGCTCGGGGCAGTAGGGGCCTCGTAACTATTTTTGCGCTGCTAAAGAATGAATATTGGTGGCTGCAAATGATGAGGATGGAAAGCAACATAACATTAACATGCCACGGGTTGCACAAATTTTGCAAAGAGATCTGGTGATGTTCCTCTATGTACCAAGAGTTTGAAAACTAAACCTTTACTCCAAGATTCACCATAACTATATGTCAATTTAATTATCCTTTCGTACTATAGACCAGGATCAGGAGGGCAGCCAAAATAAAAAATCTCCGAACCGAATAGTTGTTGCACATTCAAAGTCACAAATCTTTGCGTGCATTCACGGATAGACTCCTCATGCACTAAACTCGACCACAATTGCTATTCTGACATTGACAGTAGATCACAAAGAAAAAACGAAATGATTATAAAGCATGCTGGACATTTTAGCAGAGGATTCAGAGAATTTGGTGAAACTTAAAAATCCGTAGGTCACAACCACTAATCCTGTAACTCACCGATATATGTTGAAGTTCCTAAACATAATGATCTGTGGTTCTACCTCCGAAGTATGCAACATTTCGAATTATATACTCAAAATCTACACTACTAAGAAGGATGCTATAATCTAGTTGTTTTCCATACTTTTAGAAGAGCTCCATTAATTGCTGCGAGACATCTGCATCAATGTGAGAACTAACTAATATTAATAACAGATATGTCAATCTTAATGAAAAACTGTAATGCACTTATCTATTGCTACTGAACTGATCAATTCAGAACAGAACCAATAAAACCAGCAACGTTGCTTGATAATTAGAATGGAGAAGTGGGTGCAGGATACCTTGAAGAATGGATGGTGTAGTCTGGAACTCTTGCCAGATATTCTGATAGGCGGCGAGATCCATTTTCAGAAACTTGGCAGCTAGATATGCAGCTCCAGCAGCAATATGATGGGGTTTAAATTGAAGCCACAGAGAACTCCTAAGCCTGCAAAATAGTTTTCAGCTTCAGTAGACCATACAAGACAGACACCATTGCAGCCAGCATTGCTCAATGCAAATAAGGATACATAAATAGTCAAACTAACCATCCGAGGCACCAACTTAGCACATGTTCCCACCATGACAGATCATGTCAGCTATTAAAATGAGCAGTAATATAACTAGATAATACAAATAGTATACAACATTCATACCAACAAGAAAACACAAATTTATTAACTTTTTCTTACCAACTAGAAAAGCAGCAACTCAGGAAGAATACAATTCCAAGAATCTGCGCAGGATTGCTGATAAGAGTACCAAACTATAGCAATATCTTATACTCATCTAGAGAATTTATCAGACTTCCAGACCCAACTGTGCTGTGGGGGCTCTAAACTCCAGAAATTTATGCAACTAAAATGAGAAAGCATGCATGGAGTGTTGTGCTGCATATTGCAAACAATTGAATCTTTTGAAGCTAATGCCAATACCATATCTTCTCAATATTTTGACCAGGAAGCCTTGTTGCTACCATGAAAATTGGAATGTTTACTACGAATGCAACTTATTCATCACACTATTAGAACAATTCCAATGAATGTCCAAGTGACCATGTTGCAGGTGTAAACTAGAATTTTAGAAATCAGTACACAAATATACAACATCAAAAAGGAAAGAAAATTATGAATTAGCCCCTTGCCCAAAAAGAAGAAATTGAAGCAAAAAGATAGTTGATGTTTTTAGTACAAACTTTTTGTATTTTCCCTTCAAGAATACATGGAACGCACAGGGCAGATTTATAGTTTGATTAGTATGTGACAAAAATGTCTAATGTTCTAGCACTTCTATTTGTTTCAACAATCGGGTAGGTCCTTATTATGACCTGACGAGGGTAATGGTTAACGGATATGGACCCAAAAAAAGAAACTATATCAAGGAAACCCATTGCTAGCACTATTTTTCAAATATGTCAAATTTACACTCGATTACCAGAATATTCTCAGCTTTTTTGACAAGGTATGTAGGCTGGCACAATACCACCAGATCACCTAAGGTACCAACAAATCCTTTTTAATTGGAACAGGGATAAAAACAGAAGAGGAAAGAGAAAATTTTCTCCATTTTAATCCTCCTTGTCCTTCAAGGTTGAGCACACGAAATGGACCCATTAGAATTTTCACACTAGTTGTGCATCACGTCCTGAAGCAATGAAGGTATTAATTATAAATCCAATTGGATAAGGGAAGGGTAAAAAGAAGGGCTGCTTGGACCAACACCATAGAACAAGTACAAAACTTCCTTCAGCAATGAAGCATAAAGAAAGCCACTGTCCACGACAATCCAACAAAGATTTTTGAGTCATGAAAACATTTGATCAATGGACAGAAGCAAAAGCTATTTTATAAATAATCGATTGAAATTTAGCAGGTCCACAATGCCAACAGATAACACTGGTACCAATGTACCATTTGAATTGATATTTCATGAAGATGCCTAGCCATTTAAATGACAATAGAGATGGACCTCTCCAACCATTTTCAAAGTACCAAGGCTGACATCTAAAGAAAAAACCAGTATATGCCAAATGATGTGAAGAATGAAAGCAAAGTGTTTCGGGAGTAGATAAGCATAATCATATTTAATTAACAACTTGAGAACTTTTACAGCTAGGAGAAAGACTACATCCTGTGATTGCCGGAAATAACCAGTAAGACAAAAATCATTGACTGATACTCTGATAGGGTCAAACATTTAAACTTTAGGACATGTAATTCAAAAGTTGAACGAGTATCTAAATGGTTTCTCATTTCAGAATTTCAAAGACTTTGGCTGTGCAACCTAAGTGCTATCTCGGGAAGAACTTATCAAAGTCATGTACAACAGTGCCCAACTATCAAGAATGCATCCCTATCAATGTTAAAACTTTAAATAATCTCTACAAGTGAATTCTCACAATTTCAAGTTAACAAACACAAACAACAATGAAGCCCTGTCCCACTAAGTGAGGTCAGCTAACAATTTTGAGTTAATAAATTCAACTTTCTTCTATTCCAAAAGAAAGCAGGACAAATCTTAAAGTCACCCTTCCCATTACAGAATGTCAATGAAAAAAGAAACAGGAACTTTTCCAAACGAGTGATTCGTAACAGAAGGCATTGACAGGACAAAGATATTTGAACTTTTGAGAAAAAAAAGAGTAAATGATTAGGTTAGAATTAGAATAAATGCCTATTGATATATTATCAACATAAATTTTGAACAATATCATCCAATCATTTAGGATGTATGATTTCTTAGGTAGTCATCCATAATTAAAATCTTTTCCATAAACATCAACAAAATAAAGATAAAAATGTATACTTTATATAAATTGAAAATGGAACAAAAATAAATTCAAATTTAAAATACCTGGGGAAAAATAAATTTGATTAAATAATCCATTGAGTTACCAAAATATTCACTGTTGTCGGAAAAGAGGGAAAATTAAGAAACATTTTACAAACATAAAATTAGTTAATTAAACTGACGACAAAGTAAACACTAAAAAAAAGGGAGAAATTTTATCACCAGATTTATACTAGAGTTTTCTCCCAAATCAATATACAGACTGAGGAATAATTTATTTCCGTTGAAGAAATAGAATAGACAAAAAGATGGTACCAAAGACACTGAATCTTTAGTAAAAATAAACAAATAGAGAAGACCTCTATTTTGACTCCACATAATAAGAAGTTGAGTCTAGTTGAAAGTCCTCATTTTGATCAATGGGTAATTAACTAATTATAATGGTGGATCTACGACTTGAGTCACAGGGGGATGATATGTATTTACAATAATTGTTATTGTACATGTAAAGATAAAGACATAAATGTTAAAATTATAAAATTTTAATTATATATATAATATATAATCAAATTAATTGCATACCTTATAATTGAAATTTGAAAAAGCAAAAAACTGGGAAGTAGCGAGTTCAAATATATAAAAATAGTGTGGGCAAAATACAAAAACTATATTTACTTATAGAATTATCAAAACCAGGAAATACATTTTCACACCCTCAAAAATATATAGGTCCACCGCCATTTGGTAATTATTAACGAAATCTAGTTCGGAACAATCACATACTTCCCATGTTTGAATTTAAGACTCTTAGCTTCTCCATCTATATATATATCTCCTTTTCTTTTTGTTGGTTTCTAATTATCAAATCCCTTTTTATCTTCATTCAACACTAGTTACTAAAAATTATAGAGAGCCCATTTGGCTATAATGGAAATCAGCATAAACTTTAAGGTGTTGATGGTTAAACAGAAATTGAGTTGGGGGTTAGGGTTCTTGTGGCTAGCTTGGGTAGCCAAAATTAAAGTTGATTGGACATATTCAAGGTAAAGCAATCCATTAGACATCAGCAGTTCAACTTCATATGTAAAACAAAACTTTTGATGAACAGCATATCAATCCGCCAGCTAAGAATATCATACAGGCCAGCACGCTAATCTTGTCAAGATCCTGCAATTATATGGATGCCAAAACAATCAATATCCCATGACAGAATAGCTACACAGAGAAGTTGGGCTAAAGCAAAATATTGAGAGAATCAATACTATTTTGAACCAAAATTTAGAAGGGGAGACACCAAGGTATCTTCCTCAGCCACTAGATCTCCAGATCTCAAGACATTCTATTGCTTGAGTTGAGATTTAACACTCAATGCCCCATGTCCTGTTTCCTACACTAAGTTTTATTATTACACCACTTGGTTAGATAACAAGAGCCTAATAAGAAGCAACAAATGGGATACATGAAGAGGACATCAGCCAACAGCTCAGAACATTGCATACAGATTTGATTTGAGCCAACTAGGTTTGTCCTCAAAATGAATGCTATAAACAAAACATCAATACAGAAACCATAAAGAATAAGATTGAAAAAATATGTACTCACCCTTCACTAACTAAGTTTAATGCCAGATTCACCAAAACCGTCTTTGATAGACCTAATTTGTTAAGAACAGATGTAAGGGGGGCATATGGATGTTGCACATTGAGTTCAAAATTTAGAGTAGTAAGGATCAACTGCTCAGCTTCAAGCAACCGTTCACGAAACTGTTCAAACCAATCCTGTGAAACAACTCAAATCAAGTTAATATAAATGAAAATTTTAACTAGTATACTATCCAACTATAAGGAAAAAAGGTTCTATATAACAGAAATTTAACTCATTTGAATTTATATTCTATTCAAATGATAATAAGTGTCTAAAAAATTTTAGAGTTAATTGGCAAACATATGCATTGGTAATTTTTAATGGTATACCAGGTACATCCCTATGCAAGTTAATAGAGGCTATTGTTTGGTTTTCATGTCTTCCACTGGTAATAGTAAAGAGAGAGAGGGAGATTTCAAGTAGTTTCAGGTATACTCACAACAGGAAACCGGTAGGACAATAGAGCAAAGTCTTGTTTATGTAAAATTTCACTGGATGCTCTCAATACATTATTCAAAGGGCGTGGAGCTTCCTCCGACTTTGCAGCAAGAAAAAGAGCAGCAGTAGCAATCAACTGCAGCAAAGATCAAAATTAATAGAAAATCAGATTGGGCATACGGATGCCACATGAAGGAACAAATTACAAATAACATTACACAATTAATTTAAATAAAATACCAAGCACTAACTACATCATAGTATCATACAAATTCATAACACATTTTTTGTGCATTTCTAATTGTAGAGAAAAACCTGCGGATTATATTATATGGTTCTCACCGAAGCATTTGGTAAGAAAAGTAAAACAAGTATTTAGGCCTAGATGACAAATAAAAACTCACAAATCTGTCATGGCAAGCATGTGATCGTCGAACAAAGAAACGGTGGCACAGAACCATAGCTGTCCCAATGATGGTTTGAGGCCTGCAAATGGAACATGGCATAATTTTATGCAGGTGTCAAATAGCAATTAATTAAATACACTGACCAAGCATCACAAGTAACATGGCATAATTTAAATCTATACACAAAGTGTGGAGAGAACTCGTAGGCATAGTTAATGTGAGAACTGAGAAATGAGAACATTTAATCATGACCTTAGATCTCATGTGATCTTTAAAAAATCTTGTGAATTTTCATCCAATAGGTGTAATTTAATGTTCTCATTTACCACAATATTTACAAGCTTTAACCCGACACTCTCCCAATGTGTATGGTGTATGGCAAGTAATATGAGTCTTACAGTTCAAGCCGCATTCCAAGATTCTGAAGGAAGGCACAATAGGAGTATCGTAAGTGTGTCTCATGATATACATCAATACCATCTTTTCTTGATGGAGAGCATCTATCTATTTCATCCCTTGACATGAAGACAGGCCTATCATCTTCAAAAATAGACCAATTGCGCTTGCAGCTAGCTGATGTAGAGGCATCACCATCGGATCTCAGAGGAGGTGCTTGAAAATTATAGGATGACAGGATATTGTCATGGATCATGGGTGGAACATAGTATTTCTGGCTTTCTTGCCAAACAGGGGCTGAATACTTTCTCCTTTTCAAAGATGATGGAACGGCATCATATCTAACATAGTTAGCATGATCTTCCTGATAAAAGTTAGCATTGCAAACATGATCACCAAATTTTGACCGGTTGTCATTGTACATGTTACAATTTCTATTATAGTAAGTGTTCCTGCTTCTTTTCCTACTGTTGTTGCCAAAGTTGATTCCATCATAGGTGGAGCAGTAACCACTATGTAAACTATGATTTTCTGCTTGATAATTCCGCACAAAAGACATAATTCCTGCAAAATCAAATCATATGAGCCAAAAAGTTACAAGGACATACCATTACATGTATTTGTAACCTTATCACAATAATGATAATAAAACAAACAAAAAAAAATCCTTTGATAATTTTCAATCCGAAATTGTTCATATGCTGGCTGCATTAAACTAATTCTACAATAAAACTCCAATCTGATCACAGGCACGCCAACAACCCCAATTAACAATTTTAACGAACTATTATTTTATATCAATCAATAAGAAATCGGATGGGATATTTTATATTCCCAGGAAAGATAATGGTGAGATAATTTTGATCTTTGAGACATACAGAGATGAGGAACTGAAATTCTAGTTTATCTTCGAAAAATAACTGGAAAGGGCAACAAATAACGCGTGATTTATGACATCTGATAAAACGGAGAACGAAAAACACAATTGGATTCTAGAAATTTAATCAGGCAGATCAGGTGGAACGTGAATGTCGAAATTGAACAATCAGAAACTGAAGAATAAAATAAAATGAAGTGATCGCATGGGGGAACAGAATAGGGAGGCATACCAGAGGAAAAAGCGAGGACGATCTGGTGAAATGAGATTGGAACGAAAAGAGGAATTAGGGTTTTGAAAAGAAGGGACTAGATGAGGGGTAGCTTGTATTTGAAGCTCAAAAAGCAAGAAAGGGTGAAGGATTATCTAGAACGGCAAGCATCATCTACATTTTAAAAGTTGGGTCAGGTTGGTTGGTATCATGGGGTTGGTAACCCAGCCCGATCCACGTTTCTTTCCTCTTGCCTCCACAAATTTTTAAGTTTTATTCTTTTTACAACATTTCTTTTTCTAAGTTGTTGCAAAATACTAGGATTTGGCTCCTCTAAGTGCACTTTAAAAGATAAAGATTAAAACATATATGGTTATGTTTCATTCATAATTTTCATTATTTATTTTATTTAAATTAATAGATATTAATATATTTTATCTTCTAAAATACATTTTTTCGCATTTTAGATGAGTTTAATCCAAAATAATATCAAAGAAAAGAAAATAGGCAACATAGCGTGACAAGTACTTACAATCTAATTTACATCATGTTTAGGTAATGTCAAGGAACAGCAATCTTGTTTAATGTTGCCAAGCTTTTTTAAATTTTGGACAAGACTCTTTTTTTCGTTTAAAGTTTTGTTGGGCATAAGAAAAGAAAGTTTAAGAAAAAAAAAGAAAAAAATGAAATAGAATAAATATTAAAGTTATTTGTTTAAGTTTGAATAAAATATTAAAATTATTTAATATGTGAAAAGTTTGATAAAAGAATGGAAAGTCATGTATTAAAATTATTAGAACACATACATTTGTGACTTGAAATAAAAATGTCAATGTAAAAATTTTGGAAGTAAACAAACTTATCAATCGTTAAATGTTAGTGTAAATTTTTACTGTAGCATAATTTTTTTTTTCTCTTTCTATAACAACAAAGTAATTTTGAAAGGTTTAATTTTCTTTATACTTCATTTATTTTCCTAATAAAAAATTAAATATGTATAACTCATTAAATTTGTGATACTTTCTTTAGTACCGAATTTAAAAAATAATAATTTTCCACTTTTCGCTTTATGAGCAAGGGCGAAGGAAGTATAAGCTTTATATTAAAACTTATTTGCTTAAACCGTTTAAGTTCTAAGTTATTTAAAATATCTTTATTTGTAATTGTTTAAATGTTTATCTATTTAAATAAATATAGGACTTACCTAAGTGTTTTTTCATGAATTTTCATAAAAAAATACTTTTGCTTTTTCAAATTTAAAAATATTTTTTTAGTCCCTAAAATTAATTTATTTTTTTAATTAACATTGTCCGTTTATAAGTCTTGGTGTAATTGATTATCCCGGATCTTAAATTGAAGATTGGGAGAGTTAAAATTGAGAAGGAAAGTGATTCTCGAGTACAAAAGCGTATTCTCTATCAGTATTTTTAAAGGCATTAACTGAAGAAGAAATACTAAAAGTGAATCAGTAATTAAAAAAATATTTTTGAATTTTAACGATTAAAAGTGATTTTTGGTGAAACTTTAGGAACAAAAAACTTATTTAAGCCTAAATATAAATAGGTATTTTTTGTTGATATTAATATTATTATATTAAATTTTTTTATCGTATTAAAATCTTTTATTTATTATTTTTTAAGATTAAACACATTGACTCACATAAAAATTCAAACTTAAGTATTGTATTTCTATAAAAGATAAAATTATTTCCTATTTAAAATTCTTATTATTACTTCTAGAAAACTCCTATTATTATTAGAGTTTAATCAATATGTACTGAAAGTGTAAAAATTTTTACATTAATATTTAATTATAACCCTTCATTAAATTTATAGCAAGTTTGTTAATTTTATCAATTAATACTTTAAAAGTCATGCAAATGAAGAGTTGTGATTGAACATCAGTATAAAACTCTTTATCACTGTCGGTGCATACTAATTAAACTTTTATTATTACACTAAACTTGATATCATGTATTAAAAGTTACATTTACTTGAATATGTTGACTTATATAAATAGTTAAACATTTATACTATAAATTTGTCATATTGAAATTACTTATCTTGAATGTAATGTTAACCATTAAAAATAGAGTTTAATTACTATGTATTGTCAGTCTAAAACTTTTTATATTTAGATTCAATCATAACCCTTCATATATGTAAGTTTTTTATTTTACTCATTAATACTTTAAAATTTATATAAATAAAAGGTTATAATTAAATGTCAATATAAAAAATTTTTACATTGTTGGTACATGGTAATTAAACTCTCAAAAACATGCTTATACCTTTTCTCCTTTTTTAGAAGATATAGTTGACTAAATTATGCATATTAAGAAAGTGGGTTAATTTACTTGTTTGCATTAAATTTTTCTTTCTAATGTACTCTTAAAATGATTAGGAGTTTATTCATCTTCTCCCATTCACACAAGATAGAAAGATGTAATTAATGATGTTTTAGTAAAAAAATAATTAATACAAATGAAATATAGTAAAACAAACAAGAAAGTTTGATTCTTATGAAGTTTAACATATTTATTTTCACCTTTTTAAGTGTTAACTATGTTTTTTACGTAAACATTTCAACAATTCATGTTTTGGTACATCAAGATTTAATTGACTGGTCAACATACATGAAGGTTTATTTCGTCAAGAATGTAGTACATTTCGTCTGTTGCTCCATTAATTGGTGACAAGTGTCTAAGTATGTGAAGCCACACTAGAAACTAATAGTCATGTTGCAACATTTCCTTTTTTATTATATTTTATGGTGGCTAAAAATCGCTACAAATTAACAAAAATTACTCTCCACCTCATTGTTCCATTGCAACAAACAATGTATGTCACGTGTTATCGTCATCCTCTCCCACATTCTTTTTCTTCAACTCTCTCACTCTGCACCACAAATAGAAACTAGAACCTCCCTCTCTCTTTCTCCATCGTAGCTTCATGCCCTTTCCACCTCACAACCCCAATCCTTAACCTCACCGCTCATTGCTTCAATTCCTTCATAGTTTGTGCCGATTCCTTTGGCCTCACATCCGAGCATGGCGCCATTGATTCCAATTTTGACTCCCTTTCTTTTGCTGCTCGAGTTCTCATGTTTGTTCTCTTCCGCCATTACCTCTGTTGTTGCCACTGTTGTTGCAACTTCCAAGAACGAGCTCCTGGTGGGGATCGATGCCATAACTGCTTTGTTTGGCGTTGCGTTGCTTGTCATTGGAGTTTTCATCGGCGCGTGGATTCGGAGGCAGCAGTAGAGACATGTGTGTGTATAGACCGAGAAGGGTGGGTTGGAGGTGAACTTGTTGGAGAGGATTGAGAAGTTGGAAGCGAATTTGAGGAGTTTCACAACTGTTGTTAGGGTTTTGTCTAGATAGCTCGAGAAATTAGGGGTTAGGTTTAAAGTTACGAGGAAGGCCTTAAAGGATCCCATAGTTAAGATAACTACTCTCTTTTTGCAAAATTTTGTCATGTGGTTCTAGTTTTGAACGAGTTTGTGTTTAAAATGTGGTTGTGAATGAGTTTGTTGGGATTTCAATCATCGAGCATGGTGAGAATCATCAAGCATTATTTGTTGCAAGTGATAGATTGCGTTAGTATGTAATTGGAGTAATTTTTATTAATTTGTAGCAACTTTTAGCCACAACAAAATATAATAAAAAAATGACATGTTGCAACATGACTATTATTTTTCAGCGTGACTTCGCATAATTAGACACATCATGTTAGATCACCTGTTAATGGAACAACAGATAGAATATACTACATTCTTGATGGAATAAACCTTCATGTACGTTGACCACTCAATTAAATTTTGATGTACCAAAACATGAATTGTTGAAATGTTTATGTACAAAAAACATAGTTAACTCCGAGTTTAAAAAAACTTTGATTTGGAAACAAGTTGGGTTTATGTCTTTGTTATGTCATGTGAATACATGGATTTTACTTCTCTTGTCCTAAGAGTGTATTTGGTTTGTCATTTCAACTGGCTAAAAGCTGAAATAATTCAAACTCTATTTGGATAACAAAAATCTATGAGCTTTTTTAAGAGTTACTAGTTTTTTAAAAAAATTTACTCCAAGTAGCTTCTCCAAAAGACCTTCTATTTTCAGCTACTAGCTGATTTTATTTTTACATGTTTATCCTTCATTAATTAATATATTGTTCCCCATTAATTCTCTCTCATCATATTATACAACCTCCCTCCTTCATTTCTCTCTCCTTCATTAATGTAATTATAGTCATTTATAATATAAATATATAATTATAGAAAATTATAATTTACATATGCAATTTAAAATTTATATATTTAATTATATAAATTATAATTAAATATTAATTATAGTAATTTATTATTTAAATATGTAATTACATAAATTTATAATTTAAATTTGTTATTATAGAAATTTATATTTAAATATATAATTATAATAATTTATAATTTAAATTAAAATATGTTATAATTATTTTAAATACTTCATTGTTGATCTAATAATTACTGATGCCCTTATTTGTCATTTTATAATTTTTTAACTACTTGATCAGCTAGTTTTACCAAACACTTAGAACTAGTTTATCAGCTTTTAGCTAGCATTTTAACTAGTTTTGTCAAACACACTCTAAATTGAGTTATGTCCTAGATTGGTTTATGCGTACCAAAAAACATTAATAAAGAGATGAAAGAGAATAATGATTTTATAAAATTAACCTTGACATGAATATTACATTGAAAAATTAAAAGAGTTTAATACTTATACATTTTCAATGTAAAAGAGTTTCACATTCGCAATTAATAAGAACTTTTCGTTTAATGACTTTTAAAGTATTAATCGGTAAAGTTAACAAACTTATCATATATATAAAGAATTGTGATTAACTGTCAGTGTAAAAATCTTTATACTCACAGTGTATAAGTATTTTTCAAATTAAAATAACATTATTAGGAGTGAAAAAAACTAATTAATATTACATTGAAAAGTCAAATGCAACATTTATTTTGTAACAAATAAATTTTCCAAATGCATTTTTGGATGAAGGAATTATCATAAATAGATAAATGTTAAATTAAATATGGTGTTACTATTGATTATCATAATAAATACTACCTTTATCCTACTTATAATATGAAACTTAAATATGTAACTGTTTCTTTTATAAGGCTTTTTGCATTAATTATTTTTTTTAACTCAAATATACTTTGTTTTCAATGAAGAGTATTTTTTTCTCTAATCATTGTTTTCAGTCCAATATTCTTATAAGATGGTTGTTAATACTTAAATTTATTCATTTTTCTTAATAAGCGTAATTTGGTCAGCATCATCTTATATTTAAGAAAAGAGGAAGTACTTTATAGTGCACTTTTTTAATTTTTAAACTAAGTTTTTATATACTCATACTCTAAGAGGTGTTAAAAACATATTATCTAACACACTTCACCATTGATTAAAATTTATTGAAAACTATAAAATTAAGAGAGATAACCATCGAATAATTTATGTGATCACAAAACTTATTTTTCAATAATTTCAACCAATAATAAAAAATATATTCAAAATAATGTGTTGAACAGTGTATTGCTAAAACTATTCTTATTTGCATTCTGTCTGTAGGATTATTTTCTAATTCCATTTGCTATCACATCATCTATTATTGTCGCACATACTTTTGGAAACAATCCCCTTATGTTAAACACTTTCCTTCTTTATCACCTCCCGTAATAGAGCTAGATCCAAAATTTTTCAAGTGTCAAAATAAAAATTAATCTATTAATAATCTAATATATAATATTATATATAAATTAAGGTAGTAGATTAACACAAAATGCCCTATAAACAAACCAAAAAAGTCAAATATCATCTATGATAAGTCATATAATAGTTCCGTAAAAAAAGTCATATAACATGACATACATGTCTCCAGAATTTTTACACTGTAACAATATAAATTATCAAAAGTTATCACATACCTTATATGTCACATTAGTTACAAGTTATTGCAAACCATTTCGTGCAACTCCAAACCATTCCAAAATGAGACTACTAAATCATTAATAGATTACCTTGACTATGCCATTGCCATAAAAGGTTGGAACACAATTTTAAGACACATTTTGCTATCAAAATTTTCAGCTTATTTTTCACTCTAGTCTTCTGATAATTTTAATTATTAAAAAAATCTTTTAACAGTAGCAGTAAAAATTGAAAGAGTTATGATATGACAAAGTAATTAATCAAATTTGATTCTTGACGGACATCAATATTTTTTTCATAAGAGTGAAAATACTTTCAATGTTAAAAGCTTTGTAAGAATCTTTAGGAATCAAAACATAACTTAAAGTTAACAACTTCGTTTCTTGGTCATTAAAACTATTTTTCAATTATTGCAATCGTTGTAAACGATAACAAAAGATATTTCTACTCTAAACAAATTTTTATTGTCATGCGGTCCTTTTATCATGTTTTCCACAAAAAGATATTACATTTTTTAATAACTTATCCCAACTATTTTCTTTGAAAATTTGAATGACTACTTTTGTAGAAAAACCTCAATTTATGTTATTAACATATTGACTAGGCATGCCAATAGAGCATAATACAGGCAAGAATGACATTTTCATCTTCATCCTCACTCCCAAACTCATCTTCGTCTTCATACCCATACTCATACTCATACCTAACGAGTATGAGATTTATATCTCATCCTCGTCCCCATCAAATATCGAGTATATTCGTACCAATCTCATACCTGCAAAAAAATATAATAATTTTTAATAAAAAAGAAGTTGTTTGAATATATGATATTAATTCAAAACTTATCTAATAAACACAAAGTTTGTAATTTGTAAATTAAATGTCAACCCTTCTTTTTATTTTTTTTAAGGCAAATGTCAAACCTTTCTTGACATTCCAAAATTATAATTGTGAAGAAAACAGGAATCTAAGGGGTCATTTAGCTGAAAATTTAGGTCTAATAAATTAAGGTAAGAGTTTTGGGTATTTTTTAGTCATTAAAATAAAAGTAGGTATGGGGACAAGGACATGCATGATGGGTATGTATATCTTCATTCCCGACTTAGCAAATTATGTATTTCCTATACACATACCCATGCCCAGTTAAATTGGAAATTTCCCGTCAACTTCGGGTGAGTTCGAGGATTACCCACGAATACAATTTTATTTGCCATCTGTAATCTTGACATTGTTTTTGTAAAGCTTGACAAAGAAATTTGTTATCCCCATTATTTCTCACATCTAGTGCATTATCTAAACAAACTCAAATGAGATAAAAATTATATTGTAAGCATTATCTGCATCAAGGATGACAAAAAAACTTGTGTTTGCAAATGCCTGCAGATAAAATTCGTAATAATACTAATAAAGATAATTTAAATGGATACCCACGATAGAGAGTACAAATTTTTCTTCTACTCGTTCCTTAATGGGTATGAGTCTCATAGTATCGTAACTCTGAATACGTGTTAAGTTAACATACTACACTTGTTTAATTAAATAAAGATAATATTTTTGTGAAATGAATCAACTAAAAATATTAATTGCATGTAATAACATCTTCATATTGTTGTTATAAAGCTTGGCAAAGAACATTTGTTATCTCCATTATCTCTCACATCCAATGCAAGATCTAAACAAACTCAAATGAGATCAAAGTTATATTGTAAGCATTATCATCATTAGGGATGAAAAAAAAAACTTGTGTTTGTGAATGCCTATGAATAAAATATGAAAAAATACTAGCATGGATAATTTAAATGGGTACATATGGTAGTGAGTACAAATTTTTTTCTACCCATTTGTTAATGATATGTGTCTCATAGCACCCATACCTACAAAAAATCTAATATAAATAGTATCACTTACTATTTTACTAAGCCCGTTTTAATTATAAATTTATAATTTATACTAAAAAATATTAAAACTTTAGAAGAATTAAAGTAAAACACATCATGAACATCTCACCCAATAGTTAATGTCATCTAGCAAGAAACATGTGTAGGAGTATTTCAGTGAAGAAATGTCTCTCAATAAACAAGATTTCTACCGGTATTTTCAATATGATTAATATTTGTTTTTAAGGAAAGAATTGCATCTTTTATTGGCAAAACTCATTTTTTAGTGTTTATTCTTACTTTAGAGCAATTATTGAAGATCTAGGTTAACACGATCGTGCTCCATCTCAACACAACCTTGCTAAGTCAACACAATCCAAAAAGTTAGCCAAAAGAACCACAGTCATTCTTAGAAGCAACACGATCGTGCTGCGATCACGAAGTTACAAGCATAATCGTGCTAAAAAGCAGCACGATTGTGCTACGTTACTTGCGAAAGAAGTCATTAAAATAAGCATGATCATGCTTAAATCTAGCACACTCGTGCTACGTAGGCCTCAAGAAAGACATTAAAAAAGCTCAAATCCTTTTTATAAATAGGGGAGAAAGAGACACAAGAAAGGGATTTGCTCTCAATGATAAATAAGATTTCTACCGGTATTTTTAATATGATTAATGTTTGTTTTTAAGGAAAGAATTGCATCTTTTATTGGCAGAACTCATTTTTTAGTGTTTATTCTTACTTTAGAGCAATTATTGAAGATCTAGGTTAGCACGATCGTGCTCCATCTCAACACAACCTTGTTAAGTCAACACAATCATTCTTAGAAGCAACACGATTGTGCTGCGATCACGAAGTTACAAGCACAATCGTGCTAATAAGCAGCACGATTATGCTACCTTACTTGCGAAAGAAGTCATCAAAATAAGCATGATCATGCTTAAATCCAGCACACTCGTGCTACGTAGGCCTCTAGAAAGACATTAAAAAAGCTCAAATCCTTTTTATAAATAGCGGAGAAAGAGACACAAGAAAGGGATTTGCTCTGGCTCAGAAGAAGAGTTAGGTCTGTGACCTAAAAGGTGAAGAATGACAATAAAGCTTTGGGTTCAAGACAATTCAAAGTGCTCCTTAGAGTAGTTGTTTATCTATTTTTATGTACTATATTCTTAGAATGAATGTTTGACCATACAGTTACCATGTTGGGCTAAACCCCTTTTTCTAAGGTTGTGATATAGCTCTTTGTAATTCTCCATTGCACTTTGCATTATTGTTTAATGTCATTCAATGATTAACTTATTTTTATGTGCTACACTTATATATCCTAATTATTTGAATAGTCGTGACCATTAATATTTGAATATTAGTTGCATCTTAATTGTTTGAACAGTCATGATCATTGATGTTTGGACAATCGATCTAGGAAGTAAGTAGGTTATCGTATTCTATTTGTTAACATCTTAATTGTTTGAAAAGTCATGACCATGGATATTTGAATGATTAATTTGTGAAGCAAATAGGGTCTTATCCTGGTAAAATGGACCAAGTCGTCGAGCAAACCTTCGATAGGTAAAAAGGAACTAGTCTTAATTTGGAATCTGCCATGGTCATTAGGGATAACAAATTAAGATTATAGTGTCGTGTGCATGGCCAAACTCACTACAACAAAACTTGGTAGATTATCGTTAATCATTGATTGATAAAGAATAATATTGCTTAGTAATAAGGAGCAAAAACATTGTAGTGAAATCTGCATTCCAACTCAATATTCTCTCTTTTTTTATTGTCTACTGTAATTCTAAACTATCATGCCTTACTAATCAAACATTGTTCTCTTATCTTTGAAATTGAATTAATTGAGAACAAGATTTGGTCCCTTGGGTATGATATCCAAACTTAGGTCCACTGTTACTATTACGTAGGGTACACTTGTCCTTAAGCGATGATATTTTACACATCAAGTTTCTAGCACTGTTGTCAGAGACTAGATTGTGTCAAGTTCTCGATTAAATCGGTTTAAAATAATTGAACAATATTTTTTTGTTTTTATTTTTTTATCTCTACCTTCTTATTTTTTCTTTTACCTTATTTATTTGTTTTTATTCAGTATCTTCATTTTATCTTTTTGTTTCTGTTTATTTTATCTTTATTTTATTTTATCTCTCTCATTCAATATTTTTATTTTTGTTTATCAAACTATTGCAGTTTAACCTTCTTCTATGTGAATAGTTACTATTGAGTTGATCTTAGGGGCCTGCTCTATAACATAACCCTGAGATCGAAAGAACTGCTAATAGGAACAAAGCCAAACAAAGAAGAATGACAACATTTGAGAACAACTATGGGGGAGATGCTATTTTTGATAAATTCATACAAGATTTCTTCACCCCTACGAAACCAACATAAACACAAAAGCTACAAACTTCATCTCCCCCTCCTCCCACTTGTAGAGAATATTGAAGAATAGGTCACACACCTGAAGACTGCAAGATGAGCTACTTCTTTGCCAATGAAGAGGTAAATGACGCCAAAGAGAGAAACTATAAATATAATCCCTACTAAAAACATACAATCCAGGGTGGAGAGATCACCCCTAATCTAGCATGGAGGGATCAGAGAGAATTACCAGGGCAAAACCCCTACAAGCACCCTCATATTCAAAATAAAAGGCCAAGACAAAAGGAGAGGGAGCCAACACTACATGATATCCTGTTGTAGTACCTTGGTGAAAAGATAAAGGCATTTGAGTCACAAAAGGCTGAAAGAATAAAGGTACTAGAGACATAGATGGCCACCTTGGTAAATCTCATGACTCAAAGGACACAAAGTACTCAACCTTCTCAAACAGAACAAAAACCCAGGGAGGAAGCAAAAAGCAATTACCACAAAAAGTGGGAAGCAATTGGAGGACCTAAAACCACAGTCAATAAACACCTCACAACTACTATTAGAAGTCCTACTGAAGGGAATCAAAATGAGCAAAAGGAAGAAGGTAAGGGGTACTAACACCCCCTCAAAACCAAAATGTGGAAAAGGATAAGAGCAACGAGGTACAAACACCTTCTCAAGATAAAACTCCAAAAACAGAATTAACAAGCACTTCACCGTTATTATTAGAGTTCCCTACTAAAGGGACCAGAAAGAACAAACAGATGAAGGCAATGAGGTACAAACACCTCCCCAGGTATAAGAATTTCAGAACCAAAATTAACAGGCACTCTACCACTATTATCAGAAGACCCTACTAAAGAGAATCAAATTATGAAAAAGGATGGTAGTAAGGAGGTACATACAACTCCTCAGATAAGAGTTTCATTCCCTTAAAGATTAAAAAGCCAACATCTAAGGGAAGAAAAAATATCTTTTCAATATTAAAAAAATTTGTCCCCCTTACTGCCTGCAGGTTTGTACAAGCCAAAAGGGATATGGAATGTGTAAGTAAGTTCAAAGAGTTGGATGAGGTTTGTGAATTTAATTCAAACCCTTAATAGAGAAACCTCCCTTTAAGGAACGAAAACCTCCTTCATCCAACTCAAATTTTGTTATTATTAACCCTTTTTTTGTTAATTATCAATTCCAAATGACTCATAGGAAAAGGGAAAAGTAAGACATCAGTTGTGCCAATGACAAATAAAGAAGCTCATGGGTGGACCATTCATGATAAAAAAGGGTACTAAATCTACAATGAGCAGCACTTAGAGAAATTACACAAAGGATAAAATTGTTTCACTTAAGGCACGTCAGTAGGGGAAGCAGTGGGTAATCAATTTTGAGCTCAGAAACATGCCACCCTGATCACACCTTAACCATTAGGCTCGAGATGTTAAACAAGCGTTTGTCAAGAGGCAACCTAACATTCTATGGTTTTTCCTTCTTTTTATTTTTTCAGTTTATTTTGACTTAATATTTTTTCATTGTGCTCCCTTTTTCATCCTCTTTGTTCTCTAATTTTATTTGTATTTTTTTGTTTTTAAATTTATTTTAATTTTAAGTTTGAAGCATTGAGGACATTGGTAACTTTAAGTGTGGGGATGGAATCCGAGAGTATGTGATAATATTGTCTTCTCACAATGGACATTCTTTATGGTGATAATGAACTTACTGCCTTTAGTTGATAATGAACATTCTTTATGGTGAAAGAAATTTTTTTTAGGAGTCTTTTCTATAAAGAAGCTGAGTAATTAACATAGCTTAAGATAATTTTTCTACCATATTAACCACAAAAAAACTGAGGTTTAAGCCATTACGAGGTTACATCATAAACAACCTCTTGATCATTATTTTAAAGTATGAATATTTTCAAGCTTGGTAACCTTTGACTATTGTGTTGAAGTTCGTGTCTTTTGAATTTACTTTTTACTTGCTAATTTTTGGGGTATTTTGTAGGTCTTCTTTCAAGCCACTACCTAATTGAACATAATTACCCTTAGTTTTCCAAGTGAGCCTATGCAAATATTTATTTGTCACCCAATTTTCTCTCACATATGTCTAACAAGTGGCCACTATCATCACCATGGAGCAACCTCCAAAAAAGGGAAGAATTAATGGCAAAAGTGAAAAAGAATTCAAAGACAACCTCATAAAAAAAGAAACCTGACTGTGTCTCTTCCAGCAAAGAAAAAGATATATCCAAAGAAGAAAAATAAAAATATCTAAGAGAAAAGACCAAAAAGGGTATATAGTTAAATCAAGGGTCATTAAAAATTTTTAAAAATAAGCTTGGATATCTTAAGGTTCCTGAAGGAATCAAATTTTAATTTTTCCAATATTTTTAGCCCTTTGCATTTTTCTTTTCTTTCTATTTTGGATTCCTAACACAACTACCTTGACCCATTATATCTTTGTAAAAACCCCCATAATTGCTTGTTTTTAGGTGAATTTATTTGACATGACTGATATACAATCGTCTTAAGTATCTTTCCTTGGATTGATCTTTGAGTGTTAAAATTTTTTTGTCCCTAAACAACAAAGTATGGTGATATGAACACGTTTTCTTTGTAGTTAATTTCATTTCTTTTGCTCAAGTCTAATTAGGGTTTCTATGAGAAGACTAATTTCTAAAAAATAATTTTGAATGCTCTCTTTAGCTAGAATTACATAAGGGCAAGTAATGTTCAAGTGTGGGGAGGTTGATAAACTGGATTTCTACCTATATTTTCACTATGATTAATATTTTTTTTTAAGGAAAGAATTGCATTTTTTATTGGCAAAACTCATTATTTAGTATTTATTCTTACTTTAAATAGTACTTAAGAAACGAGCCAAAAAAAAGGAACATAATTGGGCTTTTTTAGAGCAATTATTGAAGATCCAAGTCAGCACGACCGTACTCCATCTTAACACAGTCATGCTAAGTCAACACAACCCAAAAAGTCAACCAAAAATAGCACAATCGTGTTTAGAAGTAGCACGATCGTGCTAAAAAGTAGCACAACCGTGATACCTTACTTGCGAAAGAAGTCATTAAAATAAGCACGGTCGTGCTTAATTCCAGCACACCCATGTTATGTGGGCCTTGATAAAGACATAAAAAAACCTCAAATCCTCTTATAAATAGGGGAGAAAGAAACTTGCTCTGGCTTAGAATAAGAGTTAGGTACGTGACTAAGAGGCGAAGAATGACGAGGAAGCTTTGCGTTCGAGGAAATTTAGATTACTCCTTATAGTAATTGTTTATCTATTTTTATATGTTCTTAGAATGAATGTTTCACCATATAATAACCATGTTAGGGTAGGCCTCTTTTTCTAAGGTTGTGATTTAGCTCTTTGAAATTCCCCATTGCACTTTGCTTGATTGTTTAATGCGTTCAATGATTAACTGTGTTACACTTATATATCCTAATTATTCAAATAGTCATGACTATTAATATTTGCATATTAGTTGCATCTTAATTGTTTGAGTAGTCATGATTATTGATGTTTGGACAATCAATCTAGGAAGTAAGTAAGTTATCATATTCTATTTGTGAACATCTTAATTGTTTGAAAAGTCATGGCCATTGATATTTGAATGATTGATTTGTGAAAGCAAATATGGTCATATCCCAGTAGAACTGATCAAGTCGTCGAACAAACCTCTGATAGGGTGAAAAAGGAATCAATCTTAATTTGGAATCCATAATGGCCATTGGGAATGACAAATTAGGATTATAGTACGATGTGTATGACCAAACTCACTACAAAAAAACTTGGTAAATTATCGGTAATCATTGATTGATAAATAATATGATTGCGTAGTAATAGAGGGAAAAAACATTCTCTCTTGTTTTACTATCTACTGTAATTTTGAACTATCATGCCTCATTAACCAAACATTGCTCTCTTTCATTAATTGTTCTCTTATCTCTGAAATTGAATTAATTGAAAACAAGATCTGGTCCATTGGGTACGATATCTAGACTTAGGTCCAATGTTAATACCGCGTAAGGTATGTTTGCCCTTAAGTGGTGATATTTTACGCATCACTCAACAAGACATGTTGCTTAGCAAAAAACTCCAAAATTACCCAGTATAGAAGACTATCTGTTAAGCGAGACTTGTTATTAGGTGCAAAGCTACTATCACCTAATAAGACTCTACAAAACTCTAAAACATCAGCTGCGTAATTTTACAAAACACCCATCATCCAATCTCTATGTTGAGACATTAACAAACATAAATCGCAATTCAAAAACACACTATAAGGTTCTATTACCATTATGCATTTACAAAATTAAGTATTAAATCCTATCACATACTTTCCGTAAACACACATACACCAAAACTTATAGAATTTCAAAAGGATCAAAATAAAACAACATAAACTTTCAAGTCAAATCTCATCCTTTTTCATTCCTAATTGACATGCCTCTCTGCAGCAGCACCGATCTATGCTCCCATGTTAAACACGATCATCATAATTGTATATAAAACACACAAAATGCAAGGTTAATCTTAACTAAACAAGAATTCAATCAAATGTAAGTACGTTACAGTTAATAAACTTACAATCAAGCAACTTATCAAATATTTAAACACACTTATGTTTCCCATAAACATAAGCAATCATAATAACATAATCATAAGACATGACATTTTCCAAAAAATCCATTGAGTTTGGATACCAAGGTGGCCTATTTGACTTTCTCTACTGGTGTCTAACGTCTATATGACTCAATACTGACAATCAATTAATGTCTAGGCATACTCATCTAATACTTCCAACTAATGTTCGGCATCTAAATGACCTACTTCTAACACTCTCAACTGGTGTCTGACGTCTACTTAACCCAATATTGACACCAATTGCTATCTGAGTTGTCCTTTCGGTACATTCTCACCCTACTCAATTTGAGCACTAAGATCACAAAGACATTCGTTGTATTCCTAACTCAATGCACCATATACAAGGCTCAATTATTATAAGGACCTATTTATTTAATAGGTTATAAATTCATACAATAAATAGTTGACGGAAATTAAATTTAAGTTTTTAATTAAAATTACTAATTGATTAAGATGTGATGAATTTAGTTTTTGCATTCAGTTAATGGTAGAAGGATGTGGAGATAAGAATAATTATTAATTTTTTGCTTTGTAAGGTTTTAGTTAAGTTTTTGGAAAATTCGTTATTTGAAAAGGGGGAGGTTGCATTTAGCAAACAATTTTACTAAATACACTGTTAAATCTTAAAACTTTCTTCTTCTTTTCTGAAAATTTCTTTTCTCCCTCATTTTCTTTCATTTCTTCTTTATGTTTGCCATTTCTCTCTCTCCTTCACTGCCATTTTCCTTCGCCTACATGGTCGAGCTTTTGTTAGTGGAATCAAACGTGGTTTCTTCTGTTGCTCCTGTTTCAAAGTGGTGATTAGTATATGTATGCCTAATCGTAGTTTTCCAAACCTATTTTTGTTAGTTTTTTATCTTGGCGTTCTCATTAAAAAGGGAATTTATTTCAAAATCATAATTTCTAAGGTTCCCGTTGAATCTAGAATTTTTGTCAAGTTCCTATGAAATTTCTTTGGGTGGATTTATCTATTTTGTTTTGAGTTAACATGAAAAAGGAGAAATATGTAAGAGAAGTTGAAACCTTGCTTTTGATTTAAGTAATTATGCTTTGGTGGAGGTGAAATTATTAGAAAGTAATTAATTTAGCTTTTGAACTAAATTTGATAATTATGTGATAATTGGTTGTGTTGATGAAATTTATGTTTGGAGTGTTGTTTATAAATGTGAGGAGAAATTGATATTGATTTTGAGGTAAAAATGATTATTGATATATTTTATGATGTGATCCATGTTGTGGTGATGCATGTGAAATGAGATACATGCTTATTGGATGTTATGTTGATGTGATAAGTTAATGTAATTGTGAATTGGATGTTTGGAATTTTGTAATTCATAACTAGGAATATTAATGAATTGTGTTGTGGGCTGTTACGAGGAGGTAACAGAGCTCTTGAGGTGATACATTGAATTAGGAAGGTAGATATGTTTAAGTGGTCATGGTGCCAAGGCCTTGTTTAGGGCGATGACATAGTGTCAAGACCTTATTTAGGGCGATGATACACCACAGGATCTACTCAGATAACAATGTGATGAAAAGTTGGGTTAAGTAGACCCGAGATCAATTGGTTATTGGATGAGTCAGATAGATACCATCGTATCTAAATTCAATGTGGGGGAAGTCAAATGGGTCGTTACCTTAGTATATAAATTCAAATGTAGTTAGTCTTTCCATAAAGCATCAATGTCTGTTGTGCTTGCTTATGTTAGGGGGACATGAGTGTGGTTGTTTATATACATGAATGTGTGTTGAGTTAATTGAATTAATTTGTGTAAATTTCATGTTTATGTCTATTTTGATTGTGTTATGCTTACCGTTGCACTGTTTTTGTATTTTGTATGACCATGTTGATCGTGCTATGCATGAGAGCATATGCCAATAGTGAGATTAAGAGGCAGAAGGATCTGGACTGAAGAGAACACAAATTTCTCAAAAGTTGGGAATTTCTTTTGTGCTTGTATATGTACTTATGGAATTATGATGTGTTTTAGGGGACCATGCATAATACCAGTATTATAGGATGTTTAAAGACACTGTAACATGAGGATGTGCATATAGATAGGACCATATAAGAAGATTATGTACATTGGTCATACGTACAATATTAATTGGTAGATATTATGTTCAAGTACAAAATTATAAATCACTTGAATAAGTTATTATGTGAAACTATTTAAGCTGGAACATTGTTGAGCCGATAGTTGTACTTGAAATATATGGTAAGGTAGTTATAGGGGAATGAATGAATTGTTGTTGTATGTTGAATGTGAACTGGTTTTGGTTTCATTTATGCAGCAGAGGTTTTTCTATCTGTAGGGTCTTAGTAGACAACAAGTCTTGTCTAGTGAGTTTTAGCCTTTGTTAGGATTATATTGTGGCTTTGCACCTAATGAGAGGTTTTTCCCAGCGCAAAGCTGTCTCGGGTTGGTATTTTTGCTCAGCGATAGATCTCACTGAACGAGGTCCCTCCACTGGGATAGTCTGATACAAGGTTCTCATTGAGTGACAGTTGTCGCTGGGCGAGCAACCCTTGGTCTCGCCAAGCGACATGGTTCACTAGGCGAGCTATTGCTATATGTACTATGTTATATATTGTTTTGAAATTTGAAATTATTGAAATGAATGTTGTAAAATTGAGTGTGATGCATTGAAAATTTTATATCTCATTATTTTGGAATATAGATTGTAAGAAAAACAAATTAGTTAAGAGTAATAATGGTATAAACAGTATAATTTTTTTTCAAATGTTACAGTTACCCCCTCGTAACAACCCACATCACATTCCACTACAACTTCAAATTCAAACATGCATTATAAAAACACAATTTCATTTAACACCTAAATCAAGATCAAAGCATATATTCAAATCAAGATCAAAACTCAGTGCAATATCCAAAACCACAATCTAGGAGTGTTCACGGTTCTAGTTGGTTCAGTTTTGAGGGGAAAAAACCGAACCAATTAATTTTAATTACTTTGGGTTGGTTCAAATTGCTCATTTTTTCCGTGACCTAAACAAATGATAATCAGGTTGGTTCGGTTCAGAATCAGAGAAAACTAACTGATAAAAAAAATAAAAAGTCAAAATTCTTTTATTAAATCATAAAAAATAATTTTATACCTCAAACTAGTCAAATCCATTAATTTACTAAATTCATAATTTTATAATAAAATATCAAATGCTTAATTTATACCAAATTACTCAAATTAAACTATTAAAGCAATCAAATACAATACAAACAACAAATTGTATATTTAAAGCAATCCAATACAAGCAAAATATAAAAATAAAACTAAAATAATAGATATACTTTTTGTTTCGTTCGGGTTGGTCAGGGTTTTGAAGTACCAAAATCACGAACCGAACCGAACATGATTGGTTTATTTAGTTTGGTTCGGGTCCAGATCCGATCAAGTAAAAAAATCAAATCAAATTAATTGATTCGGTTGAATTACCGATTTCATCGTATTAACCCAAATTGATGAACACTCCTACCTCAATCAATCACAGTCAATTAACTTCACACACCATTAAATCAAATTTTTCTAAATTAAATTTAATGATTGAATTTATCTTACCTATTTCTCCTTAAGTTGAATGTTGGGAGAGAAAAAACTTAGAGATAACTCCCAAAGTAACTCAATTGAAGAAATCCCTCAAAACCTAACAAAATTTCCAAAATCAAAGAGAATATAAGAAATTGATATTTGAAGGTTGATTTTCTGAAAAGGGAGATGAATGCAACCAAAAGAGAAGAAGAGCAGTCCAAGGAAGTAGAACAAAACTTATCCACTAGGATTAGTTATCACGATAAGGAGAAATTGAAGAAATTTCCTTAGATTCTGAAGTCGAATTGAAGTGCATGCAAGAAGAAGAAACAACAACAAAGAGAATAGAGAATGAAGAAAAAGAAACAAAAGGAAAAAAAAGAGGGATACAAGCGCGCGCACACACACACACACACACATATATATATATATATATATATATATATATATATATATATATATATAGTGTCGAGTTTATTTAGTAATTATGCTTTGCTAATTGAAACCCTCATTTTCAGAATAGACTTTTTGTAAAACCAGTCCAACTACCTCAATCCAAAAGAATATCTATTATATTCACCTCTCATATTTCATTATTTATAATTTACTTAAATCTAATTACACATCATAATAATAAAATATAGATAAAAATATCTCAACCAAATATTCTATAATTAATTTATCAACTACACTTAAATTAAATTTGGTTCTCTCTTTCATTACTTCACACACTTGTAACATGTTATTAAAACCAGAACCTCACACTAGATTCTCGCTAAATTAAAATACTACACTTGTTTAATTCAATGAAGATAATATATTTGTGAGATATATAAATTAAAAATATTAATTGTCAAATTTTATTGTTATCAATGTTAGATTTTGAAAAAGTTTATAATCAATACAATTATTTTTTATAAAAATGTTGGTAATGTAAAGAAAAATTTTTATTTGTATTAAATATATGTATATATATTATATTGATCTATTTTTAGATCTAGTTAATATTGTAGAAAATATTATAGTTTTATTTATAGCTAGGTTTTATAGAAAATTAAAGAAGTTGATAAAATTTCATGTAAGAAATTAAATCTTAAAAAAATTAAAATATTTGTAGGTATCCACAGATACCCACAAAATCGAGAAGCGAATACAATTTTTCTTTGACAGACCAAGTAGCAAGTGGTCATCACCCATGCTCAACCTGACCCATTATCATTTTTAATCAACATCCCCTCATGGATAATAAGTTGATCTATCAATAATTTTTTTTTTTTTAAAACGAAACAAGTTACCTATAGATATTTATCAACCTACATATAGAAGAGAAATGTGAACCCGAACAAGCATCTTTGACCCATTTTAAAGTATCGTTTGACTTGTTTCTCTTCTTGCTTCAACCTTATTAATTTCAAATAAATGTGTAATTTCATCTAATTTGGCAACTTGAAACTCATCATGGTGCTTACTAGAAGAATAAATAATACTGATAACAAATGTCAATTTTGAAAAGAATTTATGAATTGGAATGACTTCTCTTTAACAAAACAATGAATGTAATATGTATAAACACAATCATTAAAAAAAATATTTGTAAACCATTTCATTCTTTTCTCATATTGCTAGCATCATCTTACTCTTGACCACGATTATTAGCAACATCAAGATTGCATCAAAGAAGTATAACACATAATTCTTCATAAAGAGTTAATGTTGTAGTCTCTTTAACATGTACAATATTAAAAAATTGTTCTCGTATAAAATCATTTTATCCACAAATCTCAAAGAGAGTCATTTATTATTATTTTTATTCATTATAAGCTTTATCAACAATAATGCAAAATTTAGAATTACCAATTATCTCATGAATATACTTCTTTACTTTACTAGAACAAATATGCAACAACTCTTTTTGAATTTCTTTAGGAAAATCTCTTTTTGAATTTAATGTGAAATATACTTGGAAAATTAAGCATTTTCTAACACAATTTTGTTAGTAATATTAGTATTGTTAGAAATATTAGTTTTTATTAGCGGTGAAAATCAAACTTATGATCTTTTTCAACCTCTCCACTCCTTTTTTTTTTGTGTGTGTAAACCAAATGTATATTATTGAAAAATAGGATATTAGACAACAGCTCAAGGTGTGCTTGTCTAACTCAGTATATAGTTTTAGCCAAAAAGAATAAGACTCTCCAAATACATTTTAGTGAACAAAGAGTGCAAGATTAAAAACCATTATCTTTTCCCACCTCCCCACTCCCTTAACAAACTTAGTCACCTTATATTATGTTTTTATTAAACTATATTATTTTATAAATTAACAGCATAGTATTAAAAATAATTTTTGAATATAAATAAATATTACATAAATTTTTTGCAAAGAAATGATATAATTTTAAGTATTAAAAAACTTGATATCATACAAAATAACATTATTTATAGCAAGAATTTAAATTTAATATATTAGCATATTAAAATCTTAAATAATATATGATGAATAAAACACATGTAATTCAAAATCATCATGCAAAAAATTATTAGTAGATAAAAATTAATTTATATAATATCTTGAACTTGTTTCTTAATTTAACAGTAGTATTCTATATTTATTTAATATATGTATATATTTATATGCATTTAATTGAATTATTTTTATTTTGAAACATGTTTCAACTACATCTATTATAAAATTAAATATTTTCATTAAGATGATATTCATCACACATTTATTAGGTGTAAAATTTTAAAAATAATTTAATTTTTTTAAAATTAATATTATAATTTTGAAATATAGAATGATATATTTATTTGATTATTTTATAATTATTTAATATAAAAATTAATACTTTTATAATATTATAGTTTATGCAAAATTTTGAATGATTTAAACTTAATGTAAAAATAATTTAATTAGATTAAAATATTGAAATTAATATTACTTAAAATAAATAATTATTTTAATGTCAAAGATAAAATTTATGTTTTATTCATAGGCACTTATATGAGATTCAAAAAATAGTCAAATAAATCTATAAAAGAATTAATAATATTTAATTTTTAAATTAGCATAATAATATTATATAATTCATGTTATTATTAATTTAAATTTTTAATATTTAGATTGTGATATAAGTAACATAGACATAAAAATATTTCTTAGTGGTGCATTTACAAAAAATATAAATCTTCATTGTATTATACTTTTTAGTTGTTGTTGAATCTTTATCTGCAATTATGTTAAATATGTAAAATTAACTTTGTCACACACAACAGTTTACTAAAAGGATTTCGAGTAAAATTGTCTCATGTGAATGATATTTTTATATATCATAAAAGAAGTTTTGATGTCATTTTGCTCATATGATATCAAATAAGATACTTTATTACAAAAGATACATGTAATGTTTTTCATAAAAATTAAACAAATTTAATTTATGATATATTTAGTAATAATTTAAATTTATTTTTCATAAAAATAATTTGTTAAATTAATTTTGAGTATATATTTATGAAAAATAATTAATATTATCAAATACTTATTAATAAAAAGTTACGTGTATAGAGTATACTAAAACATAAAGTTGATACATTGTTGAGTATTTAAAATGTGATTATATAAATATCTTAAAAATTCTTTTGCATTCCTAATGATGTTGAGTCCAATTATCTCTCAATCTCACATTAATGATATTTATGGTTCTTTATATGAATTTTAAATTAATTTAATTATTATACTATTAAATAAGTAATTAAAGTATTTTATGACAAAATATGTTAAATAAATTATTTTTTATATATTTATATTTTCTTGAATCATAAACCTCAAGTAGGTGTCCCCAGTCTATTAAGTCAAAGACTAATCATATTCATAGTAAATAAATACTACTAGTCAAAGAAAATTTTATATTTAGAAAAAATTGAACACTATTTTCCTGACCACTAATAGTGTTGGATAAACATTAAGAAAAAATATTGATTAAACATGATTTCTTTAATAAATATATTGAATCAATGATACGTTATTGAGTAAATAATATTATTTTGTAATTTTAATATATTTATTACATATATACATATAATAAATATATAATAAAAATTTCATTAGTTCAAAATTAATCTTACTCATAGTGAGTAAGTGCTAATGACCGAAAAAGATATGTATACTATTTGTCATAAAAAATTAAAATAAATTTAATTTATGATATTATTTAGTAATTAATTTAAATTCTTTTTTACAAAAAGAATTTGCTAAATTAAATTTAAAATATCTATCATATATTTATGAAAAATAATTAATGTCATCACATACTTATTAATAAAAAATTATATGTATGGAGTTATTAAACATAAAGTTGATACATTGTTGAGTATTTAAAATTTGATTGTATAAATATTCTTAGAAAAACTTTGACATTCATAAAGGTGTCGAGTCTAATTGTCTCTCAGAAATGATATTTGAGTTTTTTTATAAGAATTTAAATTAATTTAATTTATTATACTATTAAATAAGTAATTTAAAATTATTTTATAGCAAAATATGTTAAATAAAGTATTTTTAATATATTTTTTTTGGATCATAAACCTTAAGTAAGTGTCACACAACCTATTAAGTCAAAGACTAATCATACTCATAGCACATAAATGCTACTTTTCCAAGAAAATTTTACATTTGAGAAAATTGAACACTAATTTTCATGCCACGATAGTGTTAGATAATCATTAATAAAAAATATTGATTTAACATGACTTCTTTAACAAATATAACTTAATCTATTATATTTTATTTAGTAAATAATTTAAATTATTTTTCAAATTACGTATATTTGTTACATATACATGTATAATAAATATATAATTAAAAACCATTAGGTCAAAACTTAATCTTAATTGTAGTGAACTGCTAATGGTAAAAAAGAGTTTACATTATTTAGAAACAATTGAACACTATTTACCTTGCTAATAGTGTTAAATAAACAATAATTAACAAATATTTATAGAATATAACTTCTTTGATGGATATAACTTATGATAATGTGAAAAGAAAAGGATATAATACTTTTAAATAATATTTTAATAAAAAATAAAATAAAAAGGAAAACATAAAACTAAAATAAAGATTAAAATAAAAAACAAACATAAAATATTAAAAAAATAAAAGGATTAAAACAATTGAATTTAAAATACTCTTAATTAATAATTTTAATATTATAAAAATATAATATCTATTAACATTATAAAAATATAATATTTATTAATATATAAAAATATAATATTTATCAATATATAAAAATATAATATTAAAATTACAACAAAATATATTAAATAAAATAAGAAAATAAATTATAAAAGAATATAAAAATGGAGAAAAGAAAAAAATATAAAATCAAAGACAAAAATAAAAGAAATTAGAGAAAAGAAAAAAATACAAAAATACCTACAAAATACATGTGTCAAAAACATATAAAAGTAAAGAAAAAAAACAGAGAAAAAGAAAAAAGACTAAAATACCCACATTAGATACATGTGTCAAATTTATCACTAAAATTTTTATATGCATATCAATAAATTTATCAATAACTTTTTTATATTTATTTAAATTGTTAGTTGAAACAATTTCAACTGATAATTGAAAAAAAAATTAAGTAGTTTAATTAAGTTGTAATAATAAATATTATATATATATATATATATATATATATTACATATAAACAATCCAAAGGAAATTTAAATTACAAAACAAAGTATAAATGATTTTTCAAAATGTACGATCTTAGTTGTCCAACAATTCCTCTGATTAAAAAATCGATTAAGAATTAATAGTTGGATAAAATGGTTTAAAATAATTTCAATAACAAAGAGTAAACTTATCAATCAAAATAGTTACAGTAATATTTTAGTTGAAAATACTATCATTTGATAATAAGCTCTCAATGAAACTTCTTTTCTTCCTACCATGAAAAGGATAATTAATTGCATAAAAATGATATAATATTTCATAGTTGAAAAAAAATTTTAAGTCTTAATTATCTATCACTAAATATTATGAAAACCTTTTTATAAATAACATTTGAAGTAATATGAGTACTATTTTCTTTCTTATCTTTCGCCCCAAGTTCTTTAATACTTTTCATGATTTTAATCTTAATATAGCAGGTTAAAAGTTATCATGTGAAAAACCTTTTAGACAAATATACTCAAACATATTTTAAAGATTGTATTTAACTTTTCTTGATAGTTATTATGAAAGAAACAACTATAAAAAATTGTCTGTTAAAACTTTATATGAATCCTTGTCTAGAAAAAAGTTAAGGACAATCTCAGAATACACAATTTTGAGAATCATGCAATTGGTAAATAGTTAGAAAGCAAATTATTTTAAATGTTTAATATTTTGGATATTAACTTTTAATATTTTCTTATGATCAATAACCTCAAAATGTTTAGATTGATAACAGGTTTGGTTCCAAAACAAGCATTTGTTACACTATAACACATACAAGATATTAAAAAATGTTTTTTAAATAATGAAAGCATAATTATTTTCTAATATTAGAAAAATTAAAGTACAACATATTATACCACATATTTTTTCAGCTTGCAAAGTTACAACACAACAGTAAAATCTTTTGTTTGCTTTTCAAGAAAATCATGCATCTCAGCAACAAAAAATATTACAATAAATTTAATTATTCATACTTATTTTGAAAATGTATATAAGATAATATTACTTTTAATAAATGATATAAATATTCGTATTATATTAAGTCAAAATCTTTAGATGGAGGAGTGCACCTAATGGTTTGTGACCAAGTCTTGTACAAGCTTCAGTTGAGAGTGTCTCATGATTTTGTCTAGTGTGGATTATGTAGTGGTCACCTCTAGAACTAGCATCTACATATGGTTGATGCATGTGCATTTATAAAGGGTCTGTGTCATTGTTTGTAGGCACCAGAATGTCTCCTTAGTAGATTATACACACACGCACACGCGCACACACACTTACACACATATATATCATATATCTTTTTCATAGTTCATATGTCTTGGTTACACCATTGAATTATGTAGCTTATAAACACCTTCATGTAAGGGCCTTGTAATTGTGTGAATGTTTGTGCACTTTCTTGAGATTTCAATACAATCTTTCTTTCTCTTCAATCTTGTTTTTCTCTTTCATTTTATTGATTTGTTATTCTTGACACTTTGCGAGTTGTCTTGGTGAGTTTTTTGTGCGAACCTTAATAATATATTTATATTTACAAATATTTATTAGAAGTCTTGAAAAACAATGTTAATGAGTTTTTTTTACCATCTTTGTTATTTTTTAATATATTCTTTTACAAACTCTCAAGTTAAGTCGTTAACTCTCGTTACTTTACAAGTCCACTTATACTCTACAAGTTAACTCTTATGCAAACTATATTTTTAGTAAATTATGGGTAAACTTTGTATACTCTGTAAATCTTGTAGACTCTCGAGTTTACTACTAAATCAACAAATTGTATTGTTTTGTATGCATTTAGGATTTAACATACTTTTATTTAGTGTATTGTTATTGAATCAAATAACACTCACCTCTAAAAACATCAAATAATTATTTTCAACAAACACCAAACATTAATGATAATACTTTACCATTATTATCATCTTTGTAATTTATTATCTTATAGTGATGCATTACTAGACATAATTACTTAAGTATTGTGAAATTTATGATTTACTATTTTTATTATGTTATTGAAATGTTTAATTAATTGTATGTTATTTATATATATTTTTATTATTTTTATATAAAATAAACTATTACGAGTCTACTAATATAGTTTATGAAACTCACAATGAGTCTTCCTAAACTCTCGAGTTTGATAACCTTGCACATATTTGTATATTTATATAATTTAAATTTTTTAATGAAAGTTTTGTAATTAAATAAATTTTATGAAAGTTAAAAAATAATTTTTAAAAATTATAATAAAATATAGTTTTATAGTAATTGACATGCACAATGTCTAAAAAAATTCTGCAAGTTTTTATATTTATAAAAATTATAATAAAATATAACTTTAAATGTATCAAATAAATACTGATTTATTGCAATATATAACCTTTTCAATACTCAATTTTTTGTATAAAAAATATTTAAAATTTTTAGAAATTTTGTAAAACTAATTTTTAATATGAGAAAAATATTTATACACTATTAGTCTAAAAAATTTTACACTAGCAGTTTATTTCAATATTTTATATATGGTAAGTTTGTTAATTTTATTAACTAATACAGGAAAAGTCATGTAAACGAATGGACTATGAATTATATATGTTAAATTTATTAAGTTTACTAATTAATACTTTAAAAATCATGTAAACAAAAGAGTTATGATTAATCACAGTATACAAGTGTTAAACTCTTTTAGCATTATATATAACAATATCTATTATATATGTTTAAAAAAATTACCATCTAACATATGGATCAATTAACATGAAGTTATTTTAGTTTAATTGGTTGTCTCGAATTCGAGTAGAGAATATCTATGTAATTGTATTAAATACTTTAAGGATAGTTTATTGATTCCACACACAAGCTCGAAAATGAATGCTATTGGTAACTTAATAATTTTCAAATGAATAAAGCAATAAATTAGCCTTTCATTTCAAATGAATAAAGCAATAAAATTAGCCTTTCATATTCCTATAATTTATTTAAATTATATGTTTATGTGAAAATGATAGTTTCAATCTCTCAATGAAGAGTTTTAGCTGTTGCAATAAGATGATTTTATATAACTTCCATTATGTAAACATTTACTAAAATTTTCTGTTAAATTATATCAACTTTAAAGTATTTCTTTATATCGTCACATTAATAGATTACAATATCCAAAACAACGTACATGAATTCAGATATTTTTAAGGATAGAAATTTTCATTGATGATATACACATATGATTTTTATTCAAATATTAAAGAACTCACAACTAACATAATTAACATGTAACTTAAACTCGAAATGTTTCTTAGATGATATTTAATTTGAAAAAATGTTTTATATTTTTATTTTTTGAAAACTGTTTTTATTTTTAAGTTTTTAATATTTAAAAAATATATTTATTTTTTCTTGATATTTTTTATTTTCAAAAAATGATATTGTTAAATTAACAAAAATATTATAAATTATTTATATCTATAGTTTAAAATATATTTATATATTATTTTTATATAATTACAATATTGCTATTAAGTTTTCACATAGTGTTAATTTTTGAAAACACTAAAAATAACTTTTATTTTGTTTTCTATTTTCAGTTTTTTTTAAATGTTTTCAATGAAAATGTTTTCTAAATTGTAATCAAACATATTTTTACTACTGTTTTTTGTTTTTTCTAAAAATAAAAACAAAAAATGTCAAAAACAAATGCAACGTATAGTTTTTGAGAATCATTTTCAAGTAATTTGGAGCATGACACTGTTTCCATCCCTAGTATTTCGGTCAAAATTTGGAACGTGATACATCTAATAAAGCTTGAAATTAATTTCAGTTATCTCTAGAGAAAGACTTCCCTAAACACAAACACAAGAATTATGTGTTAGACACATTGAACCAAAAACTGTCACCTCATTAAAAATAAATATAATAAATAATTATAAACAATAAAATAAATCTTCACACTCTACTTCTCACCCCCCGCCCCTCTCACACCACCATATTTCTAGATGACCTCTGCATGCCCCCACCATTTTTCTCCTTCTCCTTTTCCTCTTGTACGAGCCACTCATTTAGGCAAAGCTTCTTTCTTTCCCCCTTGATGCATTCTCCCCAAGCAAGGGCCCTATCACTAGGGCCATGGCTAGAAGAATAGAAGAAGACATGGCTAGAGTAGAGGGAGGAAGATCTCACCTCCATATGACCATCAAGTTATGCAAGCCATGACTTATTTACTTGTAATTTTTATTTTAGGAACCTAGGATTTTATTTTGGACATGTATTAGTCCATTTAATTTTCTAGGAGGTGTCTTAGTAATAAGAAGGGGTAAGATTAGCTTTTGGGCCTTTATTTAGGAAATAAGGGGGTAGTTTGATAACTACACCCTCTTTTGCTAAATAAAACCCAAAACTAATAAAGGAGTAATCTTGGCCCTTGGATGAGGTAGCTTGGGCACCAATTCTCATCTAAAGGAGGGTATTGATTGGACTTTGGGCTTCAATCCTCCTCCCTTGGATGACTCCTTTTAATCCTAGCCCTTCATTTCCTTCATGACTTGTCCAAGAGGTTAGCTCCCTCTATAAAAAGGTGCTCCTTCACACTCTTGTATTTTTTAACACTTGATTGAATAGAAAAACCTTGAGTTGACCAAAATTCTCTTAGTGTCTACCCTTCTCTCTTTGAGAATTCCTTAGGTTTTTATCAAGGGTTCCATCCCTTGTGGCAAACTTTCCCTCTTAGGCTTATCTTACCTTAAGTGGCGCCTAAAACCACCTCACTTCTTACCTCTCCACAAACCATTTCACCAAAGAAGAAAACCTCTAGAAAAATATCAAGGGAGGCATGCATCACCCCTTCTCCAGCATCATTCAAGACAACCAACACAAGACAAAATGACAACAGATGGCGTTGTTTCATGCACAATAACATTGGCATCTTCGTTCCCCTCTATGCAAGGTCATGCTTTCAACAACTAAAGAAGCCAACTTAACACCAAAGACATGCCCCAACAATGAACCTTTGACTTTTCCTCAATCCCAACCCCTTCCTCTTCTCTTGCTCCTCCTTCCCAATTCTTTGGTTTTGCCACCACCACGTTCTTTCCACCAACGACAGCTTCGCGGTGGAAGATGCCATCGAGGAGTAATCTTGCCTACGGAGCTTCATCTAGGAGACGCCGTTGTGGTTGTTCCTAAAGGGGTGGCTCGTACAAGAGGAGAAGGAGAAAAATGGTGGGAGAATAGACAGGTCAGCCAGAAAGATGATGATGCGAGAGGAAAGTGAAGACTAGAGGGTGAAACTTTATTTTATTATTTATGCTTATTTATTATATTTATTTTAATGAGGTGACAATTTCTGATTTAATGTATCTAACACATCATTTTTGGTTTGTGTCTAGGAAATCTTTCTCTTATATCCATGCTTATCCATCAAATCAATATTGACAATATTTTTTACCAATACATTTTGACAAAATCTCAGTGCTATATATTTCAAACACAATTAATTTATTCAATAAAATAAGGAAATTTTTTCAAAAACCCATAAATATTATTATTATATGTTAACTTATCAATTTCTATTAATCAATTTCAAATCCAATTATTTTTTTACGAAACATGTTTAAATTTATATTGATTCATAGAATTTCCAACAATTTGTCTGCCCTTATCATTATTTATATATTTGAAGCAAAAACACTTGAAGGAAAGTTTTTATTAACATAAAAGAAAAATAATCTCCACTTAAATAGATTAGCTCTATCCAACCACCATCAAAAGAAAATATTTTTCAAAAGAAAAATAATATGGCTCAAATTAGTTTTTCCAAAGGCTTCTAACCCCTCTCTTTCTCTATCTATCTCTCTCTATATATATTCAGTTTAAAAAATATAAATTGTTAAAATAATTCCACCTAATTTAGTTGAAGTATATTAGCATTAAATTTTGAAAAATTAACTATTTTTTGTTAATTTAACTAAATTTAGAGATAACCTCTCCATTAATTAACTCTCTTTTTATTTATGATCGGTATTCTCTCGTTTCTCCTCTTATCACCATTAAATAATAATTATTATTATAAATTATTTTTATTACTTAACAAAATAGTACATTTAATTCTATTCTAATTAAATTGAATTATTTAATTTTTTTATGAGTAATTGAATCGTTTAAATTTCATAATAGTAATACACATCGCACAATAATTAATTAAATATATTGTTTTATTAAAATAATAACATCACGTAAATCACTTTGTTTTATTAATATACATTATTTTCCTAAAAATATTTTTGTTAAAAAATTATATTAAAAATAAACTAATATTGCTATACGTAGAATATTTAATATTTTATTATTAGAAAAATATCGTTACTTAAAAACAATTAATTATTTGTATTTGCAATAAATTTATTTTTTTATTTAATAAGCATATTATTTTTTATTTCATAGTAAAAATGATAAATATCTTAATATGAAAGAGAAAATAAAATTTAGAAGTTCAGTTATGATAAAAATTAAAAAGAGATATAGATAGAATTTTAAAAATTTAATGGCTATAAGAAATTAATAACAAAGATGAGAGAAGACATTTAGAAGGGAGAATGAGCAGAAAGGAGAAGGAGAGAAGCATGTTAAATTACAAAAATATTCCTAAATTTAGTAAAAGAAATTATAAAAAAGAAATAATTAATTTTTTTCCTAAACATTAGGTATAAAATTTTAATATATTCTAACTAAAAATTAGGTCAAAATATGTTAATAATATTCAAAACTAAGAGAGGATCCACTTGCTGATAAAAAAATAATAAAATTAAGAGAGTTACTTTCCACTTTGACCTTTCATTTTATTGAAATTGTAATAAATAATTAAATATTTAGCATTAGGTTTCAAGAAAAGAAGAGTTAGAATAAAGAGTAAGGGCTTGATTTTTAAAAAGATTTTTTCAAAAATTGTTTTCTGGAAGAATAAAAAAAAACTTGATTAGTAAGTTTTATTTGAAAACTATTTTGAAGATATGAAAATAAAAAAATTTGTTCATATTTATGTAAATTTCATTAATGAAAAGCAAAAAATAACTTATTCTCATTGTATTTTGAGTTTTCAAAATAAAAAATAAAAAATAAAAAACTAAAAAACAAAACTATGGTTATTGCTATTGTTTATTTTTTAAAAACTATAAAACTAGAATTGTTTTAAAAAACTATTTTAAGAAAATACTATCCGAACGAGTTTTTTATTGTTTTCAGTGTTTTAGTATTTAAAAACAAAAAACTCGTTTGGTTACTATTTTTTTAAAACAGTATTTAAAAACAGTTGTAGTTTTTTAATTTTTAAAAACTAAAAAACATGAACAACTTTAAGTAGTTTTAGTACTTGTTTGACAACAGTTTTATAAAACTGTTTTTAGTATTTTACTATTTAAAAACTAAAAAACTCGTTTGGGTAGTGTTTTCTGAAAAACAGTTCTAGTATTTTAGTTTTTAAAAAATAAAAAATAGGAACACGTAAAAGTAGTTTTACTTTTCAATTTTCTATTTTTGTTTTGAAAACTCAAAATACAATCAAAATATGTTGTTTTATGTTTTTCATTAATAAAATATTAATAAATATGAAGAAGCTTTTTCATTTTTATATCTTCAATACAATTTTCAAATAATACTTACCAAATAAGTGTTTTTTTTTTATTTTCTTCCTGAAAACCGTCTTTGAAAACTATTCTTAAAAACTCTTTTCAAAAACTAAAAACTCTTTTCAAAAACTAAAAATCAAAATCAAACCAATCATACAATTTTCAATTTTCTGATTTTATTTTGAAAATTCAAAATACAATGAGAATATGTTATTTTTTGTTTTTTATTAATAACATTTTTTCATTTTTATATTTTCAAAACAGTTTTTAAATCAGGTTTACTAAAAAAGTTTTTTTTTTTGTTTTTTTCTAAGCAAGTGAATATCTCCCATATATAATATTATAGGTGAAATCAATATAACTTAACGTTGCAATATTAAATATTGTTGAAAGTCAAAAGGTCTTGAGTGAACACGGAGGCATATTTGTTGATTGTTCCCCGCAGGACTCATCTTGGTGGTTTTCGTTTGTAACTTGTGAAGACAGTGATATGTGACGCACTCCTAATAAGCCTAACTCCACCACAGTCAACCCTGATGAATGATGATGGAGCTTTGTCCAAATTAAGTTGCGTGGATAATCATCAATCTCCTATGTCTTTACTCTTAAGTCCTAACTAATCCTTACTCAACTTTTCCATTGCTACACGTCATTTTCAACTTCCACCCACCATTCCATTTCCACATCCTATTATTATTAAAGGATTTTTATCTCATTCTTTTCTGCCTTAACTGTCTGCTTTATAAATATCATCACATTTTCTGTCTAATATCTTTTTGCTGCTGTAAATCCTCACATCTTTTCTTTTTTACTGATAAAGAAATTTTATTAACTTTTTCTTTCTTTTTTTTTAAATATTACGACTAGTCTTGTACAAACAAAATAATTGCAAGACAGAGACTATGAGATGATAAAAAAATGACTGCAGTAAATAAAAGAACAGACTAAATGAAAAAAATGCAACGTTTTAAGAGATAAAAAACACAATATTTAAACTTTAGCTTTTAATTCTTTTAACAATTTACGATTAATATTTTTCTATCTACTTTCCTTTGGTAGTTCCACTTGTTTGAGCCATGACAACAGTACAGACTAATGATTTTCTACTCGTGTTTCTCAAGAGCCAAAAAAAGACAGTCATGCAGACTGTTCATAAGTTAATAAATAGCAATGAATCATTAATCAAACCATACACGAAAGGAGCATATAATTTGAACTTATTCACGGAAACAACAATAATAGGCACAAAGGTTGTCCTAAAAAGTATGCCTAAAATTTCGCTTTTAATTAATTAAGGCAAATAACATTATTAAATCCAACCGTAATTTGATTATTTACAATAATAATTGTTTGGCTTAAAAAAAATGCATTATTAAACCCAACTAATACCGGTCCTCGACAACATCCAGCTCAGTTTACTATGTACCCAACCAATAACTTGAGTCGTAGTCAAATCAAAGCACTGCTATGTTTGTTTTCTCTTTTATTTATAAATTATAAACAGCTGTGATTGACATGAATTCTCTTTAATTTAATAAAAAGTTTTCGCTAACCAGTGCCATTAAGACATTAACTGTTAAGTTACTGGTTTTGAAACTAAAAAAAAATATTAAAAATCATATTAAAGCATTTTCTCACAATTTTTACTTTTATTTATATATTATAATCTTCAGGAGACTTAATTGCTGAGAATCAGTAGGCCTATATATATGTTTCTGGTCAATCTCTGTAAACTCTAGCTGTTCTTTCCTCTTAAAACGTGCACGGAGCAACTAGTTTTGGTTTCACTTTTAGCTGATTCATGTTAATTCCACACCAACAAGACAAATATGTGGCCCCTCTTTCTCTCAAAGCAACACATGCCTCACTATCCCATATAAGCTGAATTGGAAGGTACTACTAAGTTCTTGTTACATAACTCTTTACTCTTGTCTGTTACTGACTAAGTTGGATAGTACATGTATCAATTCTTAAGGGCCCTACTTGAATGATACAGGTCAATGTGCTCAGAAGCATTGATCTTTACAGTTGATGCCTAGGCTCTTCCTTCCCTTCTTGGTCTTTCTGCAGAACTGTAGAATGAGATAAAGAATTTGCTGGCACTATGAAAAAACTTGAACTGTAAAGCACATGTGGTAGTAGTTCAGTTGTTGAGGATAATAACTCGAGGACCTCAAAAACATAGCATGTTATTCTCAACTTTTAGATAAAATACTTTGAACATTAAATGTTAGAAAAATCTAAGCAATGCACAAACTGGTGAAATGTGAAATCTCAAGATGTCTACGTGTTAGAAAAGGTGAAAGTATTAATTGTCCTTGATTTTGATAAAACTCTCTGCTTTCGGTAAAGATCTGCATAATTAGCCATATAAATTAATGACAAATCACATGTTTAACTTTTTTGTATTTTTTCACACTGCTGTCACTTAACATTATTGTTCACTTCAATAATAGTCCACGGCAGGACCACACAGAATGCCCAAAGATAATGTACTTATAAACAAAAGAAGCCAATGTGTAATAATTGAAAGATTTACCTCAAAGTTTATTAGCTGTCAGAAATTAATTAGAGCCTGCCCAAATCTTAACGGAAGCTTTTTCAAGAGCTGAACACGATACACAACTTAATTTCCTTTTCTTAGGACAATAAACACATTTGCACATAGAAAATATAACAAACTCAACCAGCTGTGAACAACTTATTTAGAGGGTAACTTGGTCATTTCATTAATATCTCTTCAATCTTTAACCCCAGTTGTCACATGCTCAGAAACTACTCTCATGTGCCCACATGCTTGGGACTCCTCCATGTTAAGTCCCTGCATGCAGGTAGAGTCAAAATAACAATCCTATCTCTCTTTGACCAACAAGTTTAATTTAATATGTCATGAGGATCCTTAAGCTTATTTGTCAAGCTTTAATATAACTAGAAATAATTTGATCCCCTTTTGTTTTTTGTGTATGTTCTTCTGTACAGCAGAGACCGTTTTATAATTACTGAACAATCTAAAAGAAAAATAATGCCTAGTGCCTTCACTTGATCTTGAAAATGTTTACCATTGACGTATTCACATGGAGTTGTCATTTTATTTACCATTGATGTAATCACATGCAGTTGTCATTTTATTTTGTAAGCTAATTGACTTTATAGGTAATCGACTTTATTGATATTTCTTTAAAGCCTCCAATCTTTAGATATATAAATTTGAATTTTAATTTGAACAGTTCTTATTCTTTTTTAGCAGTTAAGGGAATCCAATATTTTGCAATATCTTTTCAACCAAACTAATCTCCATTGATATTTCAAACATTTGAATTTTGGACTTCTGTTCTAATCTCATTTGCTTGATCCATTCGAACTTGCAAGTGACATTGACCATAATAAATCTATTTAGGAGTGTGCAAGTGCAAGTCAAGAATTATTTTTCTAGGCAGACAAATACCACTGAAGTAGTAACTGCACACCCAAAAAAATTATGACACTAGGGTAACATAAAACCCTCCATAACTCTGAAAAATTTGTGCTCCTTTCCCTCTCTCTATCAATGGAATGGGAAAGTAAAAAGGCAAAAATGATTAATAAACCACACACACATAGTATTCAATAAAATATTAAAACATGCAGACACCGGGGGTTGAGACTTGCATGCAAAGAATTGCTAATGAAAAAACTTTTGTCTTTTACTTCCCAAGGCGTCCATGTGCTGTCCCTATATTCTAAACAGAACCTTAAATCACTTGTTTGGGGTTTACCAGACCATTGGATTATTATAATAATCTCACCGTCCTGACAGTTAAAAGAAGAGAGATTAAAAATTAAACGCAACATTAAAGCAGTCTCTCCTCCCTTTAAAATTCGCAATTCTCATGCATATGCAAGAGTAGAGCCTAAGCACAGACCTCTCAGTAGCCAAGTCCACACTCTTTCATCTCCCCGTATCCCGAAAAAGAAACTATGGTTTCCCTTGAACCTATTGAGGGCAACCCCAGATCTATGGATGCACCTTCAAGTCCTAGAATATCTTTCTCAGCAGAGTTCTTAGATGAGAACAACTTCATCTCGATCAGTCCAAATGCGGAGTATGAAAGAGATCAAGAGAAGGAACGTGAGAGAGCAAGGAATGCTGCGGAGTTTGAGTTCCTTGCAAGCAACATGAGTAACAACAACACAGTGTTAACAGCTGATGAGCTTTTCTTTGAAGGGAAGCTCCTACCCTTTTGGCAGATGCAGCATCTAGAGAAGCTCAGCAAGATCAATCTCAAAAGCAAAGAGGGAGAGGAAGACGAAGAAGAGGAATTAGAAGAGGAGGTAGTGGTGAGCAACAACAACAGCAAAGAGGATAATAGTAGAGTAAATTGGTTTGTGGATGATGACCCATCTCCAAGGCCACCAAAGTGCACTGTTCTATGGAAAGAGTTGTTGAGGTTGAAGAAGCAACGTGCTTCTTCCTTATCACCCTCTTCTTCTTCCTCATCTTCTTCCTCTTGTGCAAGCTCACTTGGTGATGTAGCTGCCAAAGAAGGGTCAAGGAATAACAAAGAGCAGCAAGGGAAGAGAGTAAAGAAAGGGTTGGAGAGAACAAGGTCAGCTACTATTAGAATTAGACCAATGATTAACGTGCCAATTTGCACACAGATGAAAAGCAGTGCCTTGCCTCCTCTTTTCCCACTTAAGAAAGGAAAACTAGAAAGGTAAATTAAATTCAAACTTGGAAGAGATTGCCACGCTTATGTTTATTTACTTAGTTTGATCCTTTGGAATAATTAAGTTGGTTTTTGTTTTGCTTATTTGTTATATTTGTTCCAACAAATGATGTTGCCATGCTAGAGTAGGCATTAATTTGGATGGATCTGAGAAATTACAATGTAAATTCTGACTTTGTATAATCATTGGATTGTGCATTCCCTTGGTTGGCATCGTATTTTTTATAATTTTATTTAGGTTGTGAGGAGTAGTTTGGTTGAGATATTACTAAAGAGTAATGTCCCAGATAGTGAGATGCAGAGTTCCTCTTCCTCAACGTGAGAGTCCCACATGGGCATCTGCCAGCCACAGATATCTGATCAACGGGCGCAATTATTATTCAGTGGTAATGCTCTAAAAAGAAAGAGCAATTTCAGCGTTCGCATAACGGCATGTAAAAAATTTCAGTATGTTCAGAATTTGAATTCCCGGAGTACAAGTGCCAGAAATTCTTTACGTTAGCAAACTAAACGATGATATATTTTCGCTAGGAACTGCTGCATCCACACTCCACAGTGGGATTCAACGTTCTTCAATAAATAATAAATGCTAAAATGAAAATGAAATTAAAATATTAAAGATGTATGAACTCTAAATTAGAACAAGCTTTGAATTTTATAGGGTAATTTTGACCTTAAAAATCAACGATATCTAGATACTTGTTGGATATTCAACTAATTTAGCTTCAGTTTAATAAGTGTATGTTTTTTATAAGCTTTGTAGAATTTATTTTATGTGGATGTTTTCACTCTGAAACCAAATTATTGGTGAAACTCATTATATATAAAAAGTTTTATCCATAACTTGAAAGCTACTTAAAATTAATTTTTCAATGAAATACTAAATATCTGAATATTTGCTTAAAATAATTTCAACTAGTATTTCAACGTGAACCGTGAAATAACAAATTAAAATATTTTTGAAGTGTTTAAAAAATTAATACATGTAGATAAGAAAGAAAAATAATATCTAACAATATTGACATATCTACTACCATATTATAAATAAATTAGAATATACAATTTGGAGAGTGAAATGCTACTCTCTCAATTAGAAATTTTATCAAATTTTTTTATTTAGATATTCGTTTAAGTAGTTTCACATGTTATGTTTGCAACTTCTACAAAAAAAATATTCTTCAACATGTGTTATCTTAAAGTTTAATAAGTATGCATGATAAATTTTATACTAACGTTTAATCACATCATATTTCTTAATTTATATAATTTTTAAATTTATTAATTGATAAAATCAGTAAACTTATCATATGAATGATTGTGATTGAATGTTAGTATAAAAATATTTAAATTAACAGTTTATACTAATTAAACTGTTTTCTTAATTGTTAATTCTTTTTTATCTCTCTTCTTTTATCTTTATCCCTAAATAAAATATAATATTTTTTAATTGTTAATTATTCAAAATAATTTTTATATCACAATTAAAATTATTCATTATAAATTTAAAATATTTAGTTTTAAATTATATTGTATTAATATTTATTATGAGTTTTAATTATATAAAGTAAACATTCATTTTATGCAATATAATCCTAAAATATAATTTTTTAAAAATAAACATACACATTAAAAATATAATTTAATCAATATACATTATCAGTGTAAAACGTTTTACATTGATACTCCATCACTAACTCGCAATTTATAGTAAATTTATTAACTGTACTAATTAATATTATATTTTAAAAGTTATATAAATGTTAGGGTAACATTCTTTTTTAAACTGACCGTGCAGGCTAATTAAATTTTTAAAAGTATTTTTTTTTTAAATTGAGCAAATATATTTTGAATTTAGATTAAACTATTAAAAGGTTAAAAGCACAGTTCCCCCCGGAATTGAATATCGTGATTCACATTTACTTGGGCTGCTTGGTTACATAAAGAAAAAAGGTTGAAAATTGAAACAAATGGTAATTTGCGAATCGAAAAGAAAAAAAAAGTTCTTATAATGTCAAAGTAAGTTTAAAGTGATTTTCCCTTCGTTATCATGCAACGGGAAACAAAAATCTTTTCATCACTCTTTTTTCGTACCAATCTCAAGTACCTTTTTATTTTTCATATATATGCTCGAGTAAATATGCCACAAGACAAGACAAATTATGCTCATACCCACAAAATATAAAAGAAATTAAAAAATGGATAGGCACGAAAAGTTGCTGCTATAAAACTAGAGGATACAGCGACTACACTAGAATCTGAACATGATACAAATTACAGAATTATGAGAACAAACAAAGCCAGTTCTAAAAAACTCCACTTAATAAAAGGAAGCAAAATTTTCAATAAAATAATAAATAATGCCTATACAAGGGTATGCAACTTTCATGATACGATTTCAAAACCTTCCAATTTTCAAGGAACTGAGAATCGAACGTTTATATGGTCAACCAATCTGAAAGCAAGCAGAGTTCCAGCAAGAGAAGGCTGACGTGAAGCTTGATCTTCGGTTGACAATGAAGAACTTCCACCAGAGAATCAGAAAAATTTAGGCACAAAATAATTAAAATTTCTTGAAAAAAGGGCACTCTCCATCTTTACTGTGGAAGGCACTACTAAACAATTCCCTCAAGGTGCTGGAGGAGCCAAGAAATTATTTCCAGAAGTTCTGTGGATAAATATGCACAAGTTAGCAAAGCAACAACTGTTATTGATATAGAGAATATGAACAGATAGGTGTTTACTTACCTGATATCTAGTCCTGGTTTTCTAATGAGATTTGCTGGAATTTGACCAGTCAAATTGTTGTTTTGTAAAAACCTGTAACAAATGGAGGCAATCATCATGTAACATGAAATACTAAGGAAAGGAAGCAAATTATAGTGTCGTGTAATGGAACTAAAGAGTAACTGGCAGATCTTCCTTTAGAGGGAATGCCAGCAAGGATTTATAGAAACATAATTTACAAACGAGAGGCAAACATGACATATGATTGAGCTGGTGTCAGTATATAAGCAAATCCGATTGTTTAGAACTTTAAAGGACACTACATTATTGATTGGTATATTATTACTGCAACACTGCCTCACTCCAAGCTTTCGTCATTCTAATTTCATTAGCCGATCGTGAGAAATAAAAATTTTCCAACAAAAAGGCATGCGACGAAAGCAAAAAGTTGTATTTTGATGAAGTGCATGCGTCGGCCAGGGATGGCAAAATTGGAGTGGCACAATGCACGTAGGGAATGACTAATTGTAGATTTAATTTCTAATTCGATGATAACTAAGCTATAATTGCAGTTATAACAAATAACAAAGATCAACAAACTTGATTTCTCTAATCTACAAAGATTAGGAAACTAAATTTTCCTTATCCGTGTAATCTCATATGGACAAATTTATTTAATTGACCCGAATCAAAGTATGCAATGAATGAACCATCAAGTCTCTCTTATTTCTTCAATACACATCTAATCCACCAAATTTCCTCAGAATACTTATTAATCAGGTAAAAGCCAAAACCCATTTAGTTATCGACAAACGTCTGTACAGATGCTCCCTAATCTAACCAAAGCATTACAAAATAGTAAGTAGAGATTACTCATATAACTCAACTCATAATCATCATACATAATATAAGTTTATAGGCTGACTTAATTTTCTGGACATGAGAGAAATCTATCACACATTGAAATAGCAAAGGAAAAGCAATTTGCTTGTAACCTCTAGTGTATCTAGAATAAGGTACAACTTACACTTCCTGCAAGCTGCTGATGTCCCCTAAAGATGAGGGAATCTCTCCACTGAATTGATTGTCTTCCAAGTGCCTTAAAACACAACAACGATATGCAAATACTTAGCTCCAATAATACATTGAAGTTCTCTTGGATTTCAATGCAATTGGTATAGAACACGACCAGGTGAGATGCTTTAGGATAAAAACTATTGCAAGTTTGCAACTAAAAAATGTGTTTCCATTGAGTGAAAAATGGTAGACTAGCTACAGCCAGTGATGTGCTTAAATATATACTAAAAGATAAACCATCATATCAGACTTGAAAAATACACATACACACAAAAAAGAAACAAAAAACACTTACAGTGTCTCTAATATCTTTAGTGAACTGAGGTTAGGAATCTGCCCCGTTAAACTGTTATTTCCAAGCCAGCTGCAAGAAAGGCAATGGTTTACTGATTAGAAAAATTCATATACTAAATTTCATGATGTGATATATGTAAAAGTTAAGAACCTACATGTTAGTCAGAGCTGTCATGTTGGAAACATAAGGAGATAAAGATCCGGAAAGATCCATACTTGTCAAGTTTCTGAACACAACAAGAAATCATGAGTAAGCTATTCATTTCATTTACTCAGTAATAGGACTAGACAGAAAACCATGTGTTATAACAAATCAATGCTTGTCTTACAAAGTCACTACACGGATACGCGGTCCTTCAGAACACGTGATGCCTGTCCATGAGTAATGCCGAGGAACACAAGGATCACCATTCCAGTCAAGTGGAGCATTTCGGAGACTCTCTTTTAATTTTTCCAAAGCAATAACTGTTAAAACAAAGTTCCCCTTTTAAACACCTTTCAGGTTCAAAATTAATGTAAAAGTGCACTACAACTATGATGAAACATGATAGATTTAAAATAAAGAATATATAACCAGTTAACCACGAGCCTTCCTATTGTTTTGGGGCTGCCAATGGCCATGCCACCTAAAACCCCCACCCCTAAAAAAAAGTTGAGATTTTCTCTTTGATATTTTAGAAGGAAAGAAAAACTTGGGTCAAAATGTTGCAGTTGTTGTTGAGTAGTAATGGTTTCCTTGCACTTTTTACTACAAGTTTGTCCAATTTCAAAATCTTTCTCACTCAGCCAGTGCAAAATTGACGATAGAAAACACTATTACAGTGAGAATCTATAAAACCTATAGCAATGCTTACCTTCAATTATTCCCTTCATCCTTAAAAAATGCCGTAAATCTATCATTCTTGAACTTATCTCTTCAAAAACTTTCACACTCCCCGTTAAAAAATGCAAATAAAATTCCTCTTGATCTAGAGCTTTAGTAAACTGTATCTTAATTGCAACCATTGCTCATACAAGACCAATTTAAAACTGCAATACTGTTAGTGACATCAAAGATCTTAGGATATATCGCCAGGCAGCATTGGCATTGGAGGAATATTTCCTGTCTATCATGTTTGCTATATAGATAATGTCTTGGCCTAAAGATTATTTTAGGAACGACCCAAATTTAAGCAAAGAAACATGAAATCAAAAGCTATACCATCTCGAGTTAAAGTTCTTCCTTTGAGTGGCAGCAAATCGAAAACTTCACCAGCATTGATTAAGGGGCCCAAGGATGAAGTAGCAGCAGGGGTCAAAGTTATAGTTGTAGGACCAGAGAGAGGCCACTGGCTGGCAAACACAACAACACCTGCGGGGATCACATTCAAATTATGGTAATAAGTTATACCATTTACACTTATGTTAAAAATTCTTGATCCAACAGAGTTGTCAGCGAAGTATAGAGCGATGTAGTATTGAGAGCTAGCAAGTGACACTGTAGGCCATTCCAGTTCTAAGGACTCCAATTGATCAGATCCTATATGTGTCTCAAATACTTTTGCAGGTGGTAGATTCCAAAAGCCAGAAACAGAAACATTGTCAGTGCTTGCTCTGGTAGAATTGCTCTGCCCAAAAGGCACCCAGATACGGTCAAACTGATCATCCGGATACCTGACCCCCGAAAAACAAAAAGCACATATCCAACATCAGCGACTGGGGAAACAACAATAAAGGAACAAGAAGGAAACGATTCTATAGCAAAAAGCAAACTCGGAAAATACAATACACCATTTATGATAACATATATCTAAAAACAGTATAATTATTAACATAATAAATTTAGGGAGTTTGATATAATTAGTTTATGGAGCAATAGTTACATGAGTTCTCCCCTAATGAAGTCTGACAAAACAAATGACATGACTTCATTAAACAAAGAAACCATGTAACTGTTGCTACAAAACCTAAATTTACGAAAACTAGTAAATTTATAAAGTTACCTTACAATTTCTCCTAATTATCATGTTCATGCAAAGATAAATTAACTTTAATGTGATTTTTGAAAAGTCCTCTAAAAATGTGTTTTTTTAAAAGGAATGTGCATACGGTTTGTAATGGGAGGAGATTATAAATTTACAACAAACCTATAGAGTTTGATTGCGTTCTAATTAAATTCATATGAGAAAACTGTAATTTGTGTTGTGAATTTAATCCATAAGCATCCTCGGAAACAAGCGGGTAAGCGTATGTTGCAACCTAAGACATGCGCATTCAATTCAGAAATATCGGTGTCTTAAAGGCTACTATAGTATCTGACGAGCGAGAAAGGAAAAAACAAACTTGATTTTAAACTTTATAAAATGAAGAAAAGGCAGTAAGTTTGAAAAGTGAGGGGAAGGAAAAACATAAATGAGGGACAAACCGAATGGGCGGTGGGGAGTGTCCGAAAGTGTGGCGTGCAACCAGGGCAAGGGCGAAGGTAGTGAAATCGGTGGTATTGTAGAGAGAAGGATGGAGGATGAAGAGCTCCAAAGCAGAAATAAAGGGGTCAGAGTGGGTGTAAGTATTGGAAGCGATGCAGAAGCTGAGGAACTTGCCCTGAGCCAAGAAAATAGCTTCGTAGAAAGTAGAGTTTCCATTAGCGTAATCGTGGGTGGTGTTGACGAGGGTCCAGACGGTTCCGTCGATGATCTGGTCAAAGACGGGGGGAGTGGGGTGGTCAGGACCGTTGACTCCGGCGTAGTAATAGGTGGTCCGGAGGAGGTACTTAGCGCCGCGATAGACGGGAATATTGTAGCAGTGCTTCTTGACTTGGCGGGGGAAGGAGCGAAGGGTCTCAAGAGTGGGGTCCAGAAGAGGGGATGTCACGTTTATGGAGGAGCCCGTCGAGACGAAGCCCGCATCGGGGACCCATCTTCGCCCCTCCAATTGGGCCGCCGACTGGGCCCCGCAGTCGATGAATAAGCCTCTCGGAGGTGCTTGGGAGAGAGAGGGGGGGAGTAATAGGAGTAGGACAAGCACGGACATGGACATGGACATGGACATGAACATGAACATGGCCATGCTGCTGGTTCAAATGAGAGGGACGAATCAATCAATCAATCAATGAGTCTGTTAAAGTTGTGTTGATGTCACCGAGTTTTGAAAGGGTCGTTGGTTTGGAGATTGAGTGGTAAGGAAGAAATGGAGACGGGAAGAAAAGAATATAGTTATTCGTTGGAACGGGTAATTATAATCAGAACGCGGGAACAAATTGTACACTTCTTCTTTTGGTTCCACACAGATTACACACATTAGTTAGTGGCACGGCTCATATGTGTCTTCTTCCTCTGACTCTTTCTATTTCACTCAAACAATGCTTTTTCTTTTTCACCATTAACAAATTCATATGTTAATCGCACAATTATTTGCCACACTCACACTTTTATATTAAATTATTTTATATTCTCTTTAAAATAACCTAAACCTAAAAATGTGAGTGGGCACAAAATGATCTCCACGATGTAATTAAGCGCCAAAGATACAGAATCTCTTGAATGATTTGTGCAGTCTGTTGTCCATATTTGACATTCAAAAGGTTAATTTTTTTCCTTCTTATCTCCGGTCACTTTTCTATCTCTTATTTTAGATAATTAGATTGATTTAATGATTTAAAGTTTTTACTTATTAATTTAATTTAATTATTATAATATTTTTTAATAAATAAAAATCTAACTTTAAAGTCACTAGATCCAATTTTCAATTATTTACAAGTTTAATGATGTTCTGTAAAAAGTATTTTTTTCCACGCTGATATGCATTATTTAGTCAAAAAAATTCTAATAATCAGTTTTGAGATATGATATATTTTTTTAGATACCAACCACTTTGCAGATCAACAACTCAACAACTTCAAAATACTCTGGGCTAATAAAATACATTTTAGTGGGTTCCATGATATTTTTTTAGAGGAAAAAAATTTAAGATGATAGATTACGCTTAATAAAATAGCAAATTTATCTAATCTAATATTAACACTAACATATGAATATATAAAATTTACTGATATGATCTTTCTTAAGTTTGACTTTTTTTAACACTTTTTTCTTTTTTCTTTTTTTTCTTTTTCTACAAATCTCAAATCTTATTTTTTCTTTCTTGTCTTTATAAGTGTTTTTGGATTTTGCCAGTTTTTTTAGAAGTTTTAAGGGTGTTACTTTCATGCCAACTATAGTTTCATTTTGAAAAACGCCCAAGCAACTAGATACTATATCTATTTCTTCTTTCTTTTCTTTTCTTTATTATCTTTCTTTATTATTTTTTTTATATTTTATTTTTTTGAATATTTATATTTTTTGTGTGTATACTTGTATTCTTTTAAGTCTTTTTATATTTCTATCTTTTATTTTTTTATTATGTTGTCTTTTTATATTTTTTGTATTTTGTTTTTCATATTAAAATAATTGGACATCTAGCTCCTCCCCTCTTAAAGATTAGATATGTATATCGTATCCGTTAAATTAAAGTATTCATTAAAAATTAATATTAATCATCACATATAAAATAATTAGTGACTAACTCTAACGTGATTTTCATTCACCAAAATAAAAACAAAAGGAAGAAATGACTAACGTTATTTTCAACATCACTAATTGTAATGTTAATTTTTAACCTCAACATTTCATTTTTAATAGTAAGTGCTTCTAAGTTTTAATCATTGGTCTTCACTTGTAATATATGACAGTAAAGGTGATTTTACAATAGAAGGGCAAATTTTAAAGTTACAAAAATAGGGGGGAGTAAAATTAATTTACATCAATAATTTAATATGTTAAAATTAATTTATTAAATAATATTTAATATATAAAAAATATTGTAACAAGTGTTGACTGTTGTTGGGGTATTTTAGTCTTTTCAATTTTAGCATGTACTTTCTTTAATTATTTTTCTTCTTTTCTTTTCTCCTTTTATAAATTTAAAATGTGAAATAATAGAATAATTCAAATATTTTATAATTATATTTATTAGTAAAATTTATAATATTATAATTTAAAAATAATATAATTTAAAAATTAATTAAATTAGATACATCTAGGCTTAAATACTATTTTGTGCTTTTATTTTTTAGAATTCACTCATTTGATCTCCTATTATAAAATAGGAACATCTAATTTCATATTTTTTAAAAACCATAATTTTAATCCTATTTTAAGATAAAGACATTTAGTCTCCAATTTCATATAAATTCTATAATTTTGGTCCTTCAATGAAACTATAAATTTTGACTATTAAGAGACTAACTTTACCATGACAAATTTGGTGACATGAGATTATTTATTTGACACACGTCATAATCAACATTAATTTGGTCTAAAAAAATTAGTAATATTAAACACTAAGATTTTATCTATAAAAAAATTAGTAATAATTAATATTTTCAATTACTCACAACAAACATTAAAAAGATAATAATTTTATTTATAATTTAGATGAATTTGGTTGAGTTGTTATAAACATTTTAATATTGTCTACAATTCCTTATTAGGAAAAAAAATAGACAAACAATACAATACCATTATGATGACAATTTTTTTTCTTTCAGTGTTTCACATAAGTTTATGCTAAAGAGTCAATAAATATCATAAATTAAAATTTTTTTAGTTATGATAAAAACAAAAATATCATTTGAAAGATAAATTTGCTTAAGGCTATAATGTTTGTTTTTGCTTGCAAATTCTATAAAATTACCTTTACTTATAAATTATTTTTACATAAATATAAAAAGTATTAAACTTAATTTAATAAAAATATTTTTATTATAAAATAAATTTTAAATTACTTACTCGATGAGTTGTATCTTTTAAGTATTTCATACAAATGCATACCAAAGTTAATTTATAAATTAAAATGGTTTAAATTATAATAAAGAGCACAATTGTCATTACTCTATACTAGTCCCCCAGTCACGTGACGACCAAACGTGGGAAGATACATTACTTAGTCTGTTCAGAGTTTCGAATCTCACGAATGAAGAGCCTATTGTCCTTCTTAGTCATGTGACAACCGAACATGGAAAGCTACATCACTCAATCTCTTTGCACCTTCGACTCTCAATACTGACGGGCTAATGTCCTCGTCCTCGTGGGTTACTCGGCAGCTGAGCATGGCCTAATTCTGTGAATCCCAACCAAGCTTACTGCCATAACCACTTCCCCGAAACATCCGAGAATACCAGAAAACGACCCTCAATAAATCCTGGATATCTTAACTCCATAATTATATGTGCAATAAATGGGAGTTCATTGGATTCTCCCGCGTAATCCATTTGCTTTATGTTACGCCATTTTCCGAAAATTACATCTGTGGCCCCGTTTTACTTTTCTCTGTGTTTATGTTTGCTTCGTCTAGGCTCAATAGTTCGGGCCCCAAATTTTGCATGCATTCAATGGTGAAAACCGTTCTCCAACTCATGGTTCCATAGGTTAAGGGTAATGATAAACCTTATCAATACTTTTTTTTTTCTTTTTATCTCTCATCTTATACATATATATTCGTTCTTCTTTCTATCACTGGTGGATAATAGTATATAAGATGTACATATATTGTTTTCCATAGGTTAATAATCATTTCTTGAGTTTAATTTGTTCTATATGTAAAAAAATAAAAATATTTAAAAAAAAATGCAAAGTCAAAATGGGACTAACTACATGCTTATTTTGTTGGAAAAATTACCCCAGTTATGTGATTGGGTCCCCATGACCGATTAAAATCAGTTTTTACAACTATGATTCAAATAAATGGAGAAAAAGGTTTTCAGTAAACCGATGACGAAAGGTAAGCTTGCAAATTTTCCAATATAAAATTTTAATTTTTATTCTCATTTTTTGTCAAGTATTTTTGTGTTTTGGTATATTTATGAGTAACTTGTTATATTATTTTTTATAAGTTAAATCTATTTATTTATTATTAAATAAATAATATATTAAATTATTAAATATATTTTAACTTACGTATATATAAAAAATAATAAATAACAAGAAATTATAAATTAAGTTTAAAAATTATAAGTTAAAGTATGATATATTATAACGGGGCAGATACGAAATACATATTTGGGTGCGATGTGAGTAATTGCATATTTGGATGCGAGTCGGTAATACCTATACTGGGTCATGATCAAAGTAGGGAATCACTGTCAAAATCGGGGATGAGTTCAAATAGTACTCGCGGTGATTTTGTCATCCCTAGTTCTGTAGCTCCATCTTTATGTCAAAACTTGCAAATAAATAATAAATTTTGTATTTTTCTTTTTTTATATTAGTATTTGAATTTTTCCAACTTAAAATTTATTGATTTAAAAAAAATGAATTTAAACTTCAAATTAAAATTTTTTATATTTTTAAAGTTACTATTTTTTTTTTTTTTACATTTTAGTTATTGAATTTTAAATAAAAATAAAAAATAAGCTATCTTTATTTGAAAATAAATTATGTTTATTACTGAACGATGAATTAACTAGTATGAAGGTGATTCAACCTGAATAATGTTTGTAATTAAAGAAAAAAATGTTATGCAATTAAAATTTTATTCTTAAAAAATCTGTTTGTATTATTTTTTCAAATACAAACTTAAAATAATTTGAGAAAATATTATTTTGTAATATTTATTGAAATTTTAAAAGTAAAATTAAGCGTCATTTTATCTATTTTAAATGTAATTTTTCATTATTTTTTGAAAAATTAATAATATTTTCATAATTTTTTTAAATATAAGTAAAATTAATATTTTTATAAATTAAATCGATTACATAGCAAAAATTAATATTTATTCAGAATACCAAACATTGTGGAAGTTTTTCAACTTCTTGTCACTTGAGCTACATTTTAACAGTGGTACCTTGGTAAACTGGTAATATTATTTTTCTAAAGAAATAATAAATTTAAGTATATTTTGATTGAAATAAGTGAAATCATTTGGAGAATCATGATTATGTATAAAATAGATTTTAATTGATATATAATATCAATCACAATCTTTTATTTATAATAAATTTATTAATTTTATTTATTATTATTTTTAAAATTTAATGTAAGTATATCAATTAAAGTTTATAAAATAAACAAAATAAAACTTAAATAATTAAGAATATTATTTTACGGCTAGTATTTATTTGTACTACTACACGTGCAGAATTCGGTGAAGTTGTTCCCCTTTCATTTTTTATGAGCGTATGAAAAACAAATAGACGCTTTTTTTTTTTTTGAAGCCAAAAGTATATTGTATTATAGAATATAAAAGCAGTTAAAACAAAATGTTTCAACTACTGTACAAAAACTCAAGGACTTTCCTTACTGTACTCCACATGGCCTATACACCTATTCATATTCAACATACATAGCTTAGGCTGAGAGCACCAATCAGAAAATACACATCCTGAATTAAAATCAAAAGAGTACGACAGCCATTTCCACGATAAAACCTTGATGGACATTAAAATATCAAGAGATTCCAATGCTGACCTTTGAAAAATAATCGCATTCCTGGATAACCAAAGGTACCAGCATACGGCATTCCAAAACACATACCTGCATCTCTTTTTCCTCTTTCCCGCCACCCAGCTAGAGGATACAAGAAATAGCTGGTTCAAATCACCTGGAAGTGGGGTCTGGACCCCTACCCAACTGATAACTCTATACCACAACCTTTGTGTGCTTGGGCAATGTAAAAATAGGTGGTTTCTAGTCTCTAGCCCACTATTACAAAACACACACATTGGATTGAGCACAGAAGTATGAATCCCTCTCTTTAGCAAGTTATCAACAGTGGGTAGTCTATCCCTCAGCAATCTCCAGGAGAACACCAATACCTTAGATGGAAGCTTTTCCTTCCACAGATTGCATAATTGCTTGGGTTGTACACACGTCATGCCTATTTCCGGTATTCCTTGATTCAACACCTTATACCCTGCCGCCACGGAATAAGTCCCCCCGGCATCTGAAATCCACCCTCATTCATCTGGCATCTGATCCACCAATTCCACCTCACTTAAGACCTCCTGTAGAGCATGAAGCAACTGCTCCTCCCATACAAACAACTCCCTCCGCCAAACCCATCTCCATGGTGACATAGGGCCTCCTAGCTGACATTTATCCGAGATAGAAATAAACTTGTCCTCTGCTAGGGCGTACAATCTGGGAAAAAGTACATTGAGTGCCAAATCACCAATCCATCTTTGTTCCCAAAATAGCGTGGCCACACCCGACCTGACTACCCTGCTTACTCTTGTTTGAAACCATGCATTCAGTACCTCTTTTGGTCCATCAATAGCCCATATGTCTTTCCACCAATGAGAGGTGTGAGCAAAGGATGTCGGCCTCTCCGCATATCTGTGTACCTCCCCGTACCTACTCCTCAGCAGCGGACCCCAAATAGCCGAATCATCTACTAATATTCTCCACCTCCATTTTGCCAGCAAACTCAAGTTAAATTTCTCCAGACACTTCACCCCAAGACCTCTTTCTTCTTTTGGCCGGCAAACTTTTTCCCAGCTCAACCATGCAATTTTGGTTTGACTCTCGTTGCCTCCCCACAAGAAAGACCGTTGTAACCGCTTCAGAGTTTTCAGCATTGACTTGGGTGCCTTGTAAAAGGAGAAATAAAACAAAGGAAGAGCAGCTAGCACTGAATTCAGTAATACCAACCTCCCAGCAAAAGACATATTGCTTGCCTTCCAGCCTGACACTCGCTTCTTGAACTGATCGATGACTGGCTTCCAAACTTGGTCCTTCTTAGGATTAACTCCCACTGGTACCCCTAAGAATTTGAATGTAGGGGTGCCAATATTACAATTGAGAATGCTACCAGCCGCAAGTGTGAAGGATTCGGATGCATTTAAGCAGTAAAGGCTACTTTTGCTAAAGTTAACCTTTAGACCTGACGCCATTTCAAAACCCCGCAAAATTGCCTTCACATACCACACAGTTTTCAAGTCCGCTTCCCCCATTATAATGACATCATCTGCATACTGCAGTAGTGAATATCTCGCATTCTCTTGTACCTTTATTTCCCTGTACAAACTTTTGTGTATGGTTGATCTGTACAAACCTGCTAATGCCTCCGCCACCATCAAAAACAGAAAAGGAGACAGCGGATCTCCTTGCTTCAAACCTCTCGCAGGCTTAAACTCTGATGTCGGACACCCATTCACAAGAATCGAAATATAGCTGTTTCGGACTATTGCACTCATCCACAATCTCCATCTCCTTCCGAACCCCATCCTGCCCAGTATATAATCGAGAAAATTCCAGTTCACCGAGTCATAAGCCTTCTCAAAATCCACCTTGAACAGAAAGCACAGATTCCGCTTTCGTTTTGCCCAATCCAGGAGCTCATTTGCCACGACAACCCCATCCAGAATCGATCTTCCAGACAAAAAGGTCGTCTGAGAAGGCGATATCAATCCAGGCAACACTTTTTTCAACCTTAATGACAGTAGCTTCGAAATAATCTTTTGCACACTTGAAATTAAGGAAATGGGCCTGTATTGGTCTAACCCTGAAGGTCTAGCCACCTTTGGAATGAGAGTAATGAAAGAAGAGCTTACCCCTTTCGGTAACGTACCAGACTCACAAAACTCCTGTACTGCCTTCACCACATCTGACCCAATTACTCCCCAGCAGGATTTGTAAAAGCTCATTCCAAAACCAAATAGATGCTTTTTTTGGTAATGAAACAAATAGATGCTTATGCCTTATAATGATTCGGGTGAAAACAAAATTATATTATTTATCCTTCGAGCAATTAATCTACTCTTTTATATTTATTTTTAGATATTTTATTAAGTGTCTTTATAATTATGTTTTTCAATATAATTTTTATAGATGTAAGTTTCTTTTTTATATAATTTTTATTATTAAAATATTAATTTTTTATAAAACTAATATAAATCCTAATTTTATTTTATTTTTTTATGTTTTAACCTTAATTTTGTATTTCCATATGATTATTTTTAAGCTATATTTTGTAATCCTTTTCTATTATTCTTTAAATCTATTTTTTTACACTTTTTTTTATAAATTCTCTATTTATACTTTAAATGTCATTGGTAATTATTTTTAAATCTTTTTCTCAAATAATTTCTTTAATAGTGGACAAGAGAAACATTAAGTCCATTTTGTTCTTTTCTATTATAAGGAGACATGTTTTATTCTTTTCTATTATAAAGAGATGTGTTTTATTCTTCTGACAAGTTGTCTTTTCTTCTTTCATATATTTTTAGGTTAAATGTATTTTTTAAAAAAGTCTCACTCTTTCAAAAAATATTTTTCATAAGTATTTCAAAAACATAGTTATGAAAAGTGTTTTCCTAAAATATGAATTTACATTTCAAAAAATATTTTCGAAACTTTGTACTTTTGAATATAGTGTATTGTGAAATTTTGGGAGAATATAAGTAGTCGGGTTTGGAGAAATATGGAGAAAAAGAAAAGAAAGATATAGTAATTTCTGGGTAGATAGATAGGAGATGTATCTTAGTATATTTTAAAAAATATTTAAAATAAAAATGAGAAATGAAGTGCTTTAATAACTCTATAGAGGTGTAAATAATATAAGATATAAACAATTGAAATGAACCTATTGTTTAAAGTTTCCAACATGATATAGCATGATTGGTAGATAGTCTTGCTTCTTAAACATCTATTCATATGAAAAAACATTTATTGAGAGATGAACCTTTTGAATAATCTAAATGATTTGGTCTTTGAGCATATAAATATCTTTAAAAAAATCATTACTATGTTCTGGTTACCAAATTATTTCTATATTTATTCTTTTCTTTTAGCTAATTAAATTATATCATTTGAATTTAATTAGAATACAAAAATTAAATAATTTTGTTTTATATTTAATAATTTTTTAATAAAATATCAATGTGTAGGTGTGATGGAACTTTAAAAACCTAAAAGATTAACATATTATATCGTTACATTAAGCATGTGCTTCTACTTTAACATTGATTATCTCTTAATTCATGTTTCATGTTTGGTAAATAAGGAACAGAGAAATAATGGATTTTTTTTATAATTAGCACATGTTTTCATGCTTTTATCACTAACTTTAATTTAAATATTTTTATTCAATTTTACTTATTTCTTTCTACCAAACATATTATTAAATTCGTAAATGCTAAATGGGTTTGACGAATGTAAAAGATTTAAATAGGACATTATAATTTTTTTTATATACGTTTTATAATTAGGAGATATAATATTTTTCTTATTAAGTCGAATCATATATATAAAAAAAGAAGTGATATTTCCAATTCTAATTTTATGTTTAGACTAATAATCAATCTTAGGGGTCAAAGTAGTTCCTCCGGTTCCTATTTGTATTTTGAAACAATATTATAGGGTCTTATATTTGTGTGTATAGCAATTTAAATCCTATTTTGTACTTGTTCTTGCAAAATTTTTATAGAAACTACACTATCTTCTATAATAAACATTTTACTTTTGTCAAGTATGAGTGTTAGGAGCACAAAGAGTAACTATAAGCTAGTTGGTGTACATGATAAATTACACTTTACTTTAAGTGTAAAAATCTATAAATTAATAAAAATATTAATTGAAAATATTACGAGCAAATTAAAAAATCATTTTCAAACCGTTCAAACATCAGCACAATACAAATATAATATAGTTCCAACAAGATGACCAATTAAATTGAGAACAAGTTGTGCAAGGACAAGATTGTATTGTTAAGATGCTATGAAAAACTAGGTATCATAACATTAAACGAGGACAATAATTTGTAAATTTTCAATATTATAACAAAAAGTGTTAACTCAAAAGTGGTTGAAGAAGAGAACAATGGGCGGGTGACCATGTAACTTTAATATCAAAGATAATAGTAACTATGCAAAGTATATATGTATTAATGTGTGTATGAAAAACAAAGATAAAACCAAAAATTTGGATTGAAGTGGTCAATAAAAAAATTTGATAAAAAATTAAATATTATATGCATAAAATATGCATAAGTATATATATATATATATATATATATATATATATATATATATTTCAAATAACACCACTATAATTTTAAAAATATTACACTTAATATTAACCATTGAAATTATTTTAAATCTAATAATTCTAGTTGATTCTAAATTTAATATGAGATGAAATCTTTATTTATTCTATTTTAAAAGTAATGTTATTTTAAATCAATTTATCTTTAATCTTTGAATTATTTTATTAGTTCTCTTCTAATTATTAATTATTTCAAATGTAAAACTAAACATATATTTAAATATTTCTATCAACAATAACTAATTCGTACTAATATATGATTAAAAAATAGTTTACACAAAAATTCTATTTTGCTATTGACACTTTGGTTAAATTAGTTAATCATAATTCAATCTTTATTTGTCAACTATCTTAATTATATTCCACAAATAATAGTATTATAAATTTTGACCAACATGAAAGAATAACATATTTGATTTATTAATAATCTTTTTAGACTAACTAAAATTTTCTTCTTCTCTCATGTTGGACTATTTCTTATAAATACTATTTTAGTTTTATATAACAAAATTTATAAAAATAAAAATTATTTTTGGTTTTAAGTTTTTAAATTTTTAAATTTTTAAAAACAACATTGTTTTGGATTTTTAAACTTAAGACATTGTTTATCATTTTTTATCCTTAAAGGCTGAAAATCAACAGTAACGAAAACAATATTGATTTTCGGCATCTAAGAAGAAAAATTGATAAACAATGTCTTAAATTTGAAAAACCAAAATAATATTGTCTTTAAAAATTTAAAACCAACACTAGTTTTTATATTTTTAAAATTTATAAGGTTGTCGTATAAAACTAATACTATTTATAAGGAATTGTCCAACCTGAGAGAAGAAGAAACTTTTAGTTATAAAAAGATTATTAATAAATTAAATATGTTATTTCTTTCATTTTAGTAAAAATTTATAAGAGTTTAATTAGTATATACCGATAGTATAAAAAAATATTAAGATCATTTGCTCATACTAAAACATAGTTTACCCATTATACAAAATGTGCATGTGAGATAAATTACTAATCTTGTATCTATCACCGTTCCTGTATATATCACCCAGGATAGGTATGTATCTTATTCATTGTAAATATTTTTTTGCAAGTACTCATAAAATATATTATCATCCATACATTTTATATATGAAGTAAAAAAATGAGATATAAAGTGATTTAGTTGATTAAGGAAAGAGAAAGGTGAGAAAAGATTGCGAATTTGATCTCATTGTTAACAAAAACTAATATTACTAACAACAATAATATTTAACCTATAAAAAAATATGAAAAGTAAAAAAATATATAAATAGGTTTTTACATATTTTTAAAAACGGATCGAATTAACGGGTCAAATAAGGAACCTATTTAGGGAATTAATTTAATTGAACATGAACTAACTTGATAAAAAACACATCAAACAATCAGAAAATCGATTATAGATGGAAAAAACTGATAAAAACCAGTTTGTGGCGTGCCAACAAAAAATGCTTAATATAATGGTATTTTAATTTTTCTAAAAATTTAAAATCAATATAAAATATTTGTCATTTTATTTTATATTATAAGTGAAAATGTGTTATTATTAATAAGAATTGACGTATATGATATGGTTATCAACTTATATATTATAATATGTTTCAAACTTTTGTTAATACGGTGTAACATGATTGGTAAATAATCTTGTTCTTTAAACATGAAATCAGAATTATCTCGTTGGATTATGTGTGTGAAAAAACACTTGTTAGGAAAATCATTCTCTTACATGGATCTTTATATAACCAGGGATTAGTCTTAAGTTTTCTGTCCAAAGATATATATATATATATATATATATATATATATATATATATATATATATATATATAAACTTTTTATATGTACTTCAAATCTATTCGAGATTGAGCAGTAATAATCAACTTTGAGTTTTAATTGATTTTGTTTTTGGAGCATTTATGCCCAACTCGTTAAAAAAAATGATTATATTATTTTTTTAGCATTATTTTATGATTATTTAACTTATTATTTTTAATTCTATTTTTACCCAACTTTATTTAACTTATGCCCAACTTAAAATTATATTTTTACTCATTTTATTCATCACTTATTTTTTTCTACCAAAGACAAACTACGTTATAAATGCTTACATAGAGTCATCAACCAAATGTAACCTCATTCTACACTAATATTACTTTTGCACTTAAATTTGTTACATAGGAAAGTTATTGCTACAATGAAATGAGAAAAAATAATTTTTTTTGTTGTTTGATATTGTATCCCTCCCGTGGTTGACTAACGAGTTTGTCCTATCCAACTTTGTTTGCGCTCACAACACTTGAGCTTGAGGGGCTATGTACTCCTTTGTCTTTCGGTGGGCGAGTAACTGGTTTATTTACTATAATTTCTTTGCACTTACAGCGTTTCGATGACTGAGTGACAAGTTTATCTGCTCTAGTATCCCTCAGTCTTTCGATGACCGAGTGACAAGTTTATCTGCTCTAGTCTGTTTGCACTCACAAATTCACAATGTTTGAGATTGAAGGGCTATGTACCCCCCAATCATCTATAACTATGGGTGTGCAAAAAAACCAGTTTGAATTGAATTGGTTTTAAACTGAAGCAAACTAGTTTTAAGTTGAATCAGTTCAACAAAAATTAACCAAACTGTTTTTAAAACCAGTTCGGTTCATTCGGTTCAAACTGAATTGTTTTTAAACCAATTCGGTTTAAATTGAATTGGTTTTAAAAATAGTCCAGTTTACTGGTTTTATATAAAAAAAAATTCTTCACATGCTACACCGCTATATAATTTTTTTGCTTACTAGGAAAATACTCCCTCAAGATGCCCGTACTGTTGTAGCCATGTCCACAACACGGTAGGAAATGCAATGATTAAAAAAAATTAGTTCAAAACTAGTTCAATCAATAATTGTTTTGAACTAGTTCCAAACCAGTTTTATAAAAACAATTCAATTCTGAATTGGTTTTATAAAATAGTTGTTTTTTAAGTTTAAGAACCAAACTATTTTAAACAATTCGTTTCGGTTCAGTTTTTTTGAGAAACTAGTTTTTGCCCACCCCTACCCCCAACTATATCTCTAGAGGTAACCTGAACATAACAACAGTTGAGACAACACCTTATCTTGAAATACACAGACGTAACAATCCCTAAAGTAAGTCTTGGATATCTTAGTTCTACAATTATCTATGATTTTGTGAGAAAACCACCCTTAATCTTCAAAAAGACTATAATTACCCAACCCAATCTATAAAAAACTTGCTCCAAATGAGTCTCATACAAGTTTATAGACTAAAATGCTTTTAGCTTGGTCTCCTTGGCACAACTTGACATCTAGAATAGAATGTAAAGAAAGCAGTAAAGAATAAGATAACAAACTTATTTTCCTTTTCACTCAAATCAAATATGAAATAAAAATGTAATTTAAATCATATTTCACCTATTTTGATTATGTATTTGTTATCTAAAAAAATACTTTAATTTAAAACTTACTTTCCTTTTCATGTCAGTTTTTTCTCAACCCAACATCTCCCATTTTTATTCTATTTTATTTATCTTTCTTTTTTCTTACATGCAACTTTAAATATAAACACATTTAACTAATTCACACTTTTAAAAAATTATAGTTTGAAGTATTAAATTTAGGAGAATGCTAATAAGTGTTATTAGGGTTCTACTTAAGGAACTACAAATAGATTTTTTTTATTGGAATATGTAAAAAAAATTACATTAAGTTATGATTTTAATTTGTGTTTATATATAACTATTAATAAATACTTTCTTTTTTTAAATCTTGAATTTAAGGTTAATTTTTAAATTTACCTTTGACTTTGTTTGATATATTATATTTTTTTTATATTCCATATAACACAGTCTTTATTTCTCTTGCCAATTAACTTTTCTATTAATTAATTAACATACCTTAATTATATTTTTTCATCTATGGAAAAGAACGAGTACATTTATTATAAAGTAATTAAGAACTTTTTAACATTTTTCATATTTAATTAATTAATATAATAAATTTTAAAACTTTTAAAATTATGTCTTACAAGTATATATAGTAATTATAATAGAAACTTGAGTAAATTACACCAATATTCCTAAAGTTTAGTAATTATAAGAATTTGACAATGTAAAAAAGTTTTATATTGACATTTAATTATAACCTTTATTTAAATGTGAGTGTAAAATTTTTTACACTCATATTATATAAGTATTTTCTTTAATTATGAATGTATCAATGTTTTTTTAACCATCAATGTTACCTCCAAATGAATGTTAGTGTAAGATTTAAGATAAATGTTTGTGTAATATTTTTTTAGAGGTAATTACATATGCAAGATGCACCTTCTCCTTTTTTCTTAACCGCAAATACCTCTTATTTCTACTTATTCATTATAGTTACACTCTTCCTTTCAAAAGTATGTAATATCATATATAAATTTATTACCCATATACCATCCAAATTTTGTATAATATTACACATATATCTCGTATATTTTTCAAATTTTACGACTGAAACTCCTTTCACCTCCATTGTCACACTATTATGAAATTTGAAAAAAAAAAACTTATTCATGTCACATTCACACGAAATAAAAAGTAACAATACAAAAATAAACAAATGTCTTTATAGTTTGGAAAAAAGAAGATACAATTGTAATAATTAGGTAAAAATAAAAGTAAAGTAGCATGTGTAGCTTAAAAAAAAATACATATATTATTATAATAAATCTGATGGCATGGATTCATAATTACCTTTATTTTTAACATATGAACAGTGGTAATATAATATTTTTTAAATTTAAAGAAAGATTGATGGAGAAAAATAGAAAAACAAAATTGTATGTAATTTTGTTTTAAAAATAAAAAAGGGAGCGCAGTATGCAGTGTTAGGCTTGTATGAAATGATGTGGCCGGATGAAAGCCAGACACGTCTTCCCCTCAAAGTGAGTGTGCGTGCCTCTTTTCTGTTTTCCTTTATTTTGTTTGGTAGTTTGCATTTATCACGAAATTCCGAGAATACCCCTTCCATATGTCACCCATTCAAATCTGCAATTCCATTTCTTACCACCCTCTCTTTGTCGCTCCTTCCTGTTAACAAGAGGCAACACTCTATTCTGTTTAGAACCTTCCTTTGCTTCTCTGTTGATGGAGTTTCAGAGGCGCCAAGATCAGAGCCTCTCCCAGCGGAAGGGCCAGAAGCGGAAGCTCGACGAGGAACAGCTCGACGACCGCCAGATCTCTTCGCCGCCGCCGCCGCCCACCGCCCACGAGCGCGCCTCTCTCCTCTCCGACGTCGCCGAACAGGTGAGCATCCTCGAGTCGACTTTCACGTGGAACGAAGCGGATCGATCCGCGGCCAAGCGCTCCACTCACACGCTCGCCGATCTCGCCAAGAATGGTAAATCAATGCCTCCGATCTCGCTGCGTGTCGCTGCCTTCGTTTGGATTGCGGTTGCGGTGTGCTTTTTCTTCTTCTGTGTTTCCGTGTGTCGCTTGCATGTGCCTCTATATGAATAATCCATTGCTGCTGCTTCTGTTGCAGAGGAAGTGGTGAACGTGATTGTTGAAGGAGGCGCGATTCCGGCCTTGGTTAAGCATCTTCAGGCTCCGCCTCTCAGTGACCGTGTCCAGAAGCCTTTGCCGTTTGAGCATGAGGTTGAGAAAGGGAGCGCTTTCGCTCTAGGACTTCTTGCCGTCAAGGTAATTTTATTCTTCTCTAACTGTTATTTTGGATTTTGTTTCATATTTAATTATTTTTTACTCCTTATAGAAGTCTTTGTTTGTTTTATTATGTAAATTGATAATTTTGGTAGATCTTCCTTATTGTTCTGCAACTTTATAAGCGAGATTATGGATGTACTTTGAACCAAGTATTTGGAATGTTCAGTTCGCTTATTGAATTTTGATTACTTATTTATGCATTTTAATCTGAATTGTTATTCCATTTTTTTGTTAAATGGTGCTAGTGGTTTAATAATAGGAAAGGGAGGTTTCGAATAGATTCGTCTTGCTAAATAGTATTCTGTGTTATGTATATTATGTGAGATTTTGGGCGTGATTACCATCTTATATTAAATAGAGTTATTTCTAAGTCTACAGTTATGTATGTATTTCAAGTTGAAGAGTGGAAATATTGGCGGTTTATACCACCATCCAGTGTCAGTTTCAGTTCCGTATTGCAAGTACTGTTTCTTCATGCTACCCATTCCGAAGATGGGATGGCTCATGGTTCAATTAAAACATAGAGAAGAGAAAAAAAAAATGAGGATGTGAGGCGAAAAGGTTTAGAACTGATTGTAAATATAACAATGTTGTTAATGGTAATAATGCATACGGTATGTCCTTGTGCTTCGATTCCAGAAGTCATATTAAATCAAGCACCCACTAGGGTTGCTAGAAATGATTTATTTATGAGAGATTATTTGTTTGTCTGAATGCAATCTGTTTGTCTCAAATGTGGACGAGGCATGTAATTTCCCTTTAAGTTTACGCTTTTATACTGTTCTGATGGTAGTCAACAGTGATGGTGGGTAGAAATATTCCATAAGCCGATTAAATCAACCACCTGCTGTTTGCTAGGAAACATTTATTGATAAGAATTTGTCTGAATGCAATCTGTTTGTCTCAAATCTGATGAGGCATGTAATCTCCCTTAAGTTTAGCTACCATTTTTCTATTATTTTGATGGTAGCTAGCAGTGGTTGAACTTCACTGAAGAGTTGAGAGGATAAACAATACAGGGACTAGGTGGATAAGTTAAGGGTAAAATGGGGCAATTCTTGAAAAAGATGACACTTCCAAAACTTATGAACTGTGGGATTTGCTAATTTTACAATATTATTTTAGTATGATTAAAATATTTTGGATGCTTTAGAAAATGTATTTGATGAGAACTTGTTTAAAAATTTTAAATGATCACAAATTGAATCAAATCTCAATTTATCGGAAGAAGGGTGGAAGTATTAGGAGATGTCCTTAACTATTCTACTTTGTGTAAAAATCCATTTGGTTTAACAGATAATCAATTGATGGAGGTTGAATTCTTTTGAAATGCTTAATTACAGCAAATGTTCCTCACAGATTTAAAATAAATAAATTAATTTGGGGTGGGGGTAAGGGCGTATAGGGGATGTGAGGAGCTGTCTCCTTTGGTCCTAAAGAGGATCCACCGTTATTAGCCAGTCTGCTCTACTAGGTCTGTAGGTCATTAATTTTTGTTTGCAAGTTTGGGGGGTGTGAGAGATACTATTGATTTTTTATTTCTAATAGAAATTTATGCAGGCTGTTGTGTCAATTACAAGATTAATTTAGTTTTTGTTGTGAGATGTGAATGGTAGCATCGATCATCTCCTTCTTTTTAACTATGGGAAGTTCCAATTTATGCAATGACTAGGACCAATGACTGAGCCATGTTTGCTGGATTTTGTATCGTGTGTGTGTGTGTAATTTCATAACATTGCCTTATAACTTTTAGATTGAGTTTTACTTCTCTTCCTTATATTTTCTAACAAATTTCTTTGTCTGTTAAAAAATCTTATAATTGCTAACTACTATTTTAAATGCTTTCCACAGCCAGAACATCAGCAGCTCATTGTTGACAACGGTGCCTTAACACATCTTGTTGATCTTTTGAAGAGGCACAGGAATGGCTTAACTTCTCGTGCTATTAATAGTCTTATTCGAAGGGCTGCAGATGCTATTACTAATCTTGCTCATGAGAACAGCAGCATTAAAACCCGTGTCAGGTTTTGCTTCTTCAAGGGATACCATATATTAAAATTCAGTTTGGATCTTGTTCTTAGTATTATCTGGACTTAATATGTAGGATGGAAGGTGGAATTCCACCACTTGTTCATTTACTTGATTTTGCTGATGCAAAGGTGCAAAGAGCAGCTGCTGGGGCTCTGAGAACCCTGGCTTTTAAAAATGATGAAAATAAAAATCAGGTAAGTGGTTATTACTGAAAGTTGGGGTTTGAATATGTTACGAGTAAGTCACACAACATAATGATTTTCCAGATTGTTGAATGCAATGCTCTTCCAACTTTGATTCTAATGCTATGTTCTGAAGATGCTGCTGTTCATTATGAAGCGGTATGGCTAATGAAACTTTAATTATAGATGCAAGATTTTTCAATAATATCAACCTCTTTCTTTCCACAACTCTTATGTGGCACATGCCTTGAATTGTAAATCAGGTTGGTGTGATTGGAAATTTAGTCCACTCTTCGCCTACTATAAAGAAAGAAGTTCTTCTTGCTGGAGCTTTACAGCCAGTTATTGGATTACTTAGGTATATTCTCAATTTTGGACAATAAACTGCAAATCCCCTTCCTTCCCCACCCTGAATTTGTTTTGTTATTATAATTATAATTATAAATGCCCATTTTTTTTTCTGGCAATATTCTATATGAAAGGTATCTTTCAATTAATGTATTGTAATGTTTTATTTAACAGTTCATGCTGCTCCGAAAGCCAGAGAGAGGCAGCCTTGTTGCTTGGACAATTTGCAGCAACTGATTCTGACTGCAAGGTAAGCACAAGGCATAAACTTTAGATTGGAAAGGACAACAGCAAAACTTTAACTGGGAGCTAATGTTTAATACTCCAGTTTTGTTTTTCATTTGGACTGAAGGGGTAAAGAAAGAGTTTGTTTGGGGGAGGGGGTGTCAGGGAGGAGAAGGCCTTTACTACACTTTTATGCTTGTTTTATGTGAAGAGGGACAGAAAGGCAACAGTCCATACTTGAACTTTTGTTAGGGGAAATTGTTTATTAACATGTCCATTTCCAAGTTTGATTGTTCTGTATTATTTATTTCTTGTTAATTAAAAATTCTGATGGTTAGAGTACTGGACAGTATAATTGCTATTCTTGTCATAATGTTTCATACATTATAAATTTAATAATCTGTCATCCTGAGTTTTTACTGCTTGTTCTGCTTGGTTTTTTTAGGTTCACATTGTACAGAGAGGTGCTGTTCGACCTTTGATAGAGATGCTTCAGTCTCCTGACGTACAGCTCAGGGAAATGTCTGCTTTTGCATTGGGGAGATTGGCCCAGGTTATTCTTTTTCATTTTTTCGTGTTTATAATTCACTTGCATTAGTGGGCAATTTAAAGTCACCATTATATTCTTGGAAATAAGTTAGTATTTTCTTTCTCTGCATAAAGTTTTAGAATCCATAACATGCATTTCCATCTTTGCTATTTCAGGACACTCATAACCAGGCTGGTATAGCGCACAATGGTGGCTTAGTGCCATTGCTCAAGCTTCTTGACTCGAAAAATGGGTCTTTGCAGCATAATGCTGCTTTTGCTCTTTATGGCCTAGCAGATAATGAGGTAAAGTATAACTTAGAATTCAAATAAAATGAAGATCTTCTGCCTTAATTGCTTTAAAAACTTGTTACTTTGAGAGTTGATTAACTATTTTTCTGGGTTATTTATTTTGTTTTGTCCCTTAGGATAATGTGTCCGATTTCATCAGGGTAGGTGGAGTTCAGAGACTGCAGGATGGAGAATTTATTGTTCAAGTAAGTTTTTTCTTTAATATTTCAGCTTTGATTTCAGGGTTTTTGCTTTTACCCCTTGGATGCGAATATTAAAGGGGATTAAAATACTTAACGATTATATTTGTAATTTTAAGAACTGGAAGACAATAGATTCATGTTGGACCTATATTGACCTTTATGGAATTGGTTATTGCAGGCAACTAAAGATTGTGTAGCCAAGACATTGAAAAGATTAGAGGAGAAGATTCATGGCCGTGTAAGATGTCATATTCACATTACTTTCTGCATTTTGTTAATATCATGGAAAATGATGGGTGTGCTACTGGCTACTATATTGATTTTTAGGTTTTTAAGTCTGTTCAAAATTATAATCTGTTATTTTCCCTTTCTGTAGGTCTTGAACCATTTGTTATATCTTATGCGAGTTTCAGAAAAAGGTTGTCAAAGACGAGTTGCTTTGGCTCTTGCGCATCTTTGCTCTGCAGATGATCAGAGAAAAATTTTTATCGATCACTATGGTAAGGATCTTGCTAAAATATGTCATGGATTTGCTAAATTATTTTTGTTTATAAACTCCTTTTTATTCTTTTTATATTTTGAAGCTGAGCATATGCCCGTGCAGGTCTTGAGTTGCTTATTGGACTTCTTGGCTCATCTAGCTCTAAGCAGCAACTTGATGGTGCTGTGGCTTTATGCAAGTTGGCCAATAAAGCCTCCACCCTGTCTCCTGTAGATGCTGCTCCACCTTCTCCAACACCACAGGTAAATCTAGTTGGCTTGTAATCAGTTTTCACAATTTCACTGCCTAGAGTTTAATTATATAAGAAGTGTTTTGGTATGATTAAATAGGCTATACTTACTTTGATGCCGCAAGTTCTATTTTTCCCTTGACTTTAATCAACAGTATAGGAAGTTATTGCATTTACAGTTTTGGGTTTAAACTTTCTTCACTGATAAGAACTTTATACACACATTCATCAAAATAGTTAAGAAGTAAAATTTGCTTATCTGAGTCCTACTATGCTTAGAAGTTAGAAATACTGCTATTTAAATTCTCTTCATATTCAGATTTTATATATAGTAGTTAATAGCCAATAATAACGACGTATGAATAGATTTAAGTTATTTGTATTTGATATATTATGATGACATGTCTAGTTATAAATATATGGTCCATTTTAAGAATGAGTATCTAATGATCTAACAATTAGCAGTCATTATGAGTAATGCTTTTTTTTTTACTTGCTTGCCACTTGCATAAGAATCCTTATGCCAAGCTCCCTCTTCGCTTTTGGCGTGGCTAAATAATTCTGGAATAATGATTTACTAAAAGCTGGTACATTTATGACCATGGACTATTCTTTTTGCAGGTTTATTTAGGGGAGCAGTATGTAAACAATGCTACATTGTCTGATGTAACATTTTTGGTTGAAGGTGGATGCTTTATGCCTTCATTGTTTCATTCTTAACAGTGCTGCTTGAAAACTACCTTCCCTGAAATGTGGTGTTTTACTTTCAGTTGGCATGTGTAATTAACTGGTGATACTTGTTCTTTCATTGCAGGCAAACGATTTTATGCTCATAGAATTTGTCTACTAGCATCTTCTGATGCATTTCGTGCTATGTTTGATGGTGGTTACAGGGTGAGTTTATATTGAGCTTCACCAATGAATCATCTTTCTGATGCAATTTTTTATTCAAGACAAAAAAGTATGTTGGTCTTAAAAAGAACTTTATTAATTCCATTTGGTTTCATGGGGTATATTATTTATCACCTATGTTTTTGGCTGTTGATTTGCATGGTGAAATTAAATATTTAAGTATTAAGCACATAACTATAAAAAACTGTTTTAATTTGAAGCAGAACATGATAGTTAATCTGAGTAATGTAAAATTTGTTTTATTGCATGGCAGGAGAAGGAGGCAAGGGACATAGAGATTCCAAATATTAGATGGGAGGTTTTTGAATTGATGATGAGGTTAGTAAATTCTGCAGTCATGTATTTACGGAAGTTCTTTGAATGCCTCTAATTAATTTCTGGACAACTCATGTCTTGTTTATTTGATCTTTATCCAGATTTGTATATTGTGGATCAGTTGATGTCACTATGGATATTGCTCAAGATCTTCTTCGAGCAGCAGATCAATATCTTCTGGAAGGACTTAAGAGACTCTGTGAGTACACAATAGCACAGGTGAGCTAGGAAAATCGATTTTAGATGTATATATGGATCTCTACTAAATATTAGAGTTGAAAATGAGCTTCTCATTACCCGTAAGTTTTTGTCACAGGATATATCGATAGAGAATGTATCAAGTATGTATGAACTTTCTGAAGCCTTCAATGCAATATCGTTGAGGCATGCATGCATCCTTTTTATCTTGGAGCAATTTGATAAATTGAGTGCAAGGCCAGGGTATTGATCTTAATCCCTAACTGTGTCTAATTCTCGTGGGTTTTCATTTTAACCTTTACTATGTCTAAATATACAGGTATAATGAACTTAGTCACCGGGTTTAGCAGTCCTGTGCTTGTTTTTCGGTGAAGCATCTGGATTTAAATTCTTAGATTAAATTTGGATCTTGGGACTTGATTAATTTCACTGGCGTAAATAAAAAGAATATACACGACCTATTGTATCCAAATACGAATAAGGACTAGTTTATGGGAATTATAAATTTGTTATGCATACTTATTTGTGGTTGATGAGGTTTTCTATAGCTGGGCATTTGCTGTTTATTTTATTTTTTTGGGAAGTGGTTATCTTAGTTTTGCCTGATTTTGATAAAATTGCTACCTACCTAGGTTTTAAAATAAACGGGATAGTTCAGTTTTAGGAGGTTGCTTAAGTGCAGTTTCTGACGGTTGCCGTCATACTTTAAATTATGAATATGATGGTAGAAATTCAGATTTATGGAAGCATTCTGTGTCTATTTCTTCACATGATATTTCTGTTGGTTGCAGGCATTCTCTTCTGACTCAACGCATAATACCAGAGATCCGCAATTACTTTGTTAAAGCTCTTACAAAGGCCAACTCTCATAACAACAGACTGTAGCACGCACCCATTCTATTATTGACCTCTAAGTCTCTAACCGATCGTGATGTACAGAAATGTAGTAGATGTTATTGCTTGTACCAGGAAGGGGTCTCCTGTATGGTATCTAACGCCCGAGTTATGCTTCTTCTACTTCTCTTTAAATGAGATGTGGACCCTTTCTGTTTGTAATGTCATTATTATAGATATAGCAAATATAACCTTCACAAACATTTTTTTTTTCTCACGCAATGTGATGGTTATGTGACCTAACAGTTCTCTCATATGGCTACGATCAGGGAACTACCATTGTTGACATTATGATTATAGGTGTAAATAGTTTCCCCAATGTATTATATGAACAAAAAGATAGTATTCTGCTAGGAAATTGTGCTGCTGGGGTAACTTCTGCCACAGACATCAAATCCTGTCATCTGACTAGGAAGGACGTTGTAAACTATTGTTGCAATTACTTCATTTAAATATTCATATCTGCTCAAAATTTTATTATTATGCATCTAGTGCGGCAATTGTAAATATTGTTCTTGATTTATGATTGAGAAGAAATTATTTATTAGTAAATATACAGTTAGCTTGATCTAATTATTGTAACTAATCAGCAATTAAGATGCATAACCAAACTGAGTGACTAACCGCACAAGCACGTATATAATATTTACACCCGACAAAAGGCTAACAGATGTTTAATGGTTTCATAATCTAAGCATGAAGAGTCCTCTGATGACTTTCACGGGGGACGTTGGAGCATATGCCAACACGAAATAAAAAAGTGAGAGTAATCAAAATGTGCAGTTTTTTCTAAATTTTTACTTTTAAATGAAAGTTGTGGTTTTCAGAAGTGTTACTAATAAAGAGTATTATATTTAAAAGAGTCTCAGTATGTTTTTTTTTTTATTAAAATGCAAAGCTAAAAGATCCTTGGTTAATCAAATAGCTTATGTTGGACAAAACTAATTGGTTATATAGCTCAAAGCTTATAAAGTATAGTTGATAGTTGAAAATGAATTTTAGATTAAATAATAATTACACTTATTTTTAATTCGTGATTTGGTACTTTATATTTATAAATTTTAGTTCTTTAATTCTTAAACATTTACAATTTTGATCGATTAAATAAATTATATGAATACTTGAGGAGTAGATTAAGGTCCTGTTTGTTTGGAAGAATTTATTTATAAGTTATTTGAGTTATCTTACCATATAAATACTTATATAAGTGTTTGAATAAATTTATAAAAGTATTTATATAAGTTCATAAATTGTTTTAAACTTATTGAAAATTCGTATTTAAACTCCCACATCTTACCTTTTATGTTTATCTCATGATTAAAACTCTCTTTCTCTTTCTCTTTATCTTTATTTATATATATATATATATATATATATATATATATATATATATATATTCAAACATTTTATTTTCATATAAGTATTGTTAAAATTTGTATATCCAAACCCAGATATCTTATTGAATTTAAGAGTTTATGCTATAAACTTTCATATAAAAAACTCTTATTGAATAATCTCTTATATTAAAACTCTTCTAAATAAAATCTGAAATTATAATTTATTTGGCCGAGTAGTATTTAACTATGAGGGACAATTTCATCCAATAAAAATAATTATTAATTTATTAAAACTAAATTTGGTAAATAGTGGTACTTAGAATCTTTAATAATGATTCTTAACTATTTTTTCTTAACAAAGACTACTACAAGATGATATCATATTGTTAGTAGTAATCGTTCTTAATAACACCGGAGAATAATTCGTTGAGCGTGGAAAAGAATAGATTCTTAATCTAGAACACTGAGTTTCAAACAATTAAAAATAAATAATGAATTTGTACAGAGAAAATGTATAAAATATTTTCAACAACTAAAATAGGCGCAAAAAATACTCCAAAAACCCAAAAGAATAAAGCCTACCAGTGTTAATAATGATTGAGCGTGTGCACGTAGACAAGGAACAGTGAAAGTGTTTTCTGATGTCCGTGTGATTGGAGACGCTCTCAAATGGGTGGCATTACATTCTAATAAAAACCCTAACACTGACCCATGGTTGATTCAGCATGCTCGCTTCAACAGAGTATTCATAGGGGTGACAGTGCCGGTACTAATATCGTTCACAACATGTAATTTAAATATAATTATTAATTTAATATATAATTTATTTAATAAATTATAATTATAAAAGAAATATAACCTAATACACGTGGTATATTCGAATCCAAGAAATAAATTAAAATTTCACATCTATCCGCACCATACCTTTCAAGACAGAAACAAGGATAAAAAAAGGTCAAATCCACTTCCTGTTGTTATTCCTTTTCATATTAGATAAAGTAAAACTAGGTTTTTACTTGACTAGTGATGAAACTTGGAAGAGGGACATGTCAAGTATTTAGTTAGCATCATGCCTATTTAAAATTATTTTGGATAGTACTATTCCATTTCAGCTAAAAATATAATCAAATGTTAGGTGATCATGCGATAGTAACTAATATCACATGAGAAAATTCCATTAATGGAATGGGTGGCTTCATGATTTTTTATTAACGCAGGCATACCAGTAAGATTAGAAATAATATTAGATTGATATTAATCAATTATTTTTTATTATTATCTGACAATTTAAGATATGGTGATAATCATATTTTATTATATCTTATAATATTTTTATGATTATTTGAATGAGATTATAGTAAGATTGACTTTGTGATGAGTTGAGTTAATTATAAAAAGCTCATTTGAGGATCCTACCTATCCTGGAGATTATAAATTTGTCATCTCATTAAAGGAAATTACAACATACGCGTTCTTTAACATAATCATAATCCCCTAGAAGTTAGAAGTAGATAGTAAAACTCTCAAGAGTTCTTAATGAACTCATATATTTACAATAATCATTTATAGAGTTTTTGTTCACGAATATCAATAACTTTAATTCAAAAATATTTGAGGTACACAAATTATCTTTCCTCTATATTTTTATATTTAATTCTCTATACATACTATAATTTTATATTTTTTTATTCAAGGGTTCTTTTTATTATTTGTATATGATCTTTTTTTGGTACACATAACAAAAATTTATTATATATAATAAATTTGTTAATTATATTAATAATTTAAATGTTATATTAACGATAAATTATGATTGGATTATAACGTAAAACTGTTAGTTGATCATATATATATATATATATATATATATATATTTTGCTTGAAAACAACCCTCCTGGAAATGTATTGTCGGTTGTAATATTCGCTAGAAAATTGGAAATTTTATTGATGCGGATTAATCTTTGCCAGAAGCATTATTAAATTTTGTTGGGAATTTGAGCACATACAATACAATATGAGTATTTTTTTGCTTAATATCGTTAAAGTGGGATTTGATTCCTTTTCGACAGTATGACCAAAAAAATAATATATTAGAGCATTTTCAATGATATAATTTATTGGAGTGCAAAATATGTTTTAGGTATCTAGAAAATTATGGATATATTAGATACTTTTTCTAAAATATTTTTATATTTATTTAATTCTTCTACTACATTATTTTGGTTTCTAAGTATTTTAGATAGTTGATTAATAGTGATAAAAAATCAGTTACATAATGTTTAAATTTGAGAATAAAAGTGATATATTTCAAAATATTATTGTTTGAAATTTTGTTTATAATTTAAAGAATTTTATTTCAAGATAAAATGTTAGGCAAAAATAGAATGAATGTCTGCTTAAGAGTATACAATGATATTTACACACAAAACAAGAGAGCAAAAAAACCTAACATCCATTACGAAGCACATAACATTAGATTCATAATTCATTATGTAAATAAATGAGTTGTTAGATTTGCTACACTTGACCATTTCCATGTTCTTTGTTGCAGTTCTTGGAGCATGCTATCCACGTCAACAATCTGCCCCCTTTGAAAAATCCTTGTGGCTTTTAATATATGTCACAGTGTAATGCGTTGTAATTCAAATGAGTACTAATCCCATAAATTGACCATAATGACCCGCAATGTATTGTGGAGAGTCGTGGAGATTCCCTACTAAGCACATAGCTCACTCCATACTTGCTTTGCCAGATCACAATTGAAAAACAAGTGTTGACCTATTTTCATCTCATGTCCACAAAATACATATTCAACAACATCAATTAGAATTATTCCCTCCTTACATAGATTATTCCTTATCAGCATCCTGTTTGCTTCCAGATTCGACGCAAAACATTGCACCTTTGAGGGAATTCCTTTTAAAAATTTGAAGAAATTGTCCTTGTGTTGATGTCCTTCTAGAACCTTGTATCTTGACTGCGTTGAATACACTCTAGATATATCTGCAATTTTCCTAGATACCCTTCATTCAACCACACCCTCTAGCTTCTGGCCTAACTCCTCTAACTTCTCTTCTTCCCATGCGAATAGTCGCCTCCACCAACTCCAACGCCATCCAAAGCTACCCTTATCCCTCCTTTCTTTCACAGTGATGTTTTTATCAACTGCTTGCCCAACAACTTGTAAATTCTTCATTGAGACTTTGTTCTCCTTACCAATTATCCTTCTAGAATAGAATCTTGTTCCCATCTTCTAACTGGCATCTAACACTTTGTGTCCACATCCCTCATGTCCCATCCCCTACTTCTCTATCAAATGTAAATTAATCCACCACCTAGAGCACTTCTTACCTCGTAACTCCCATTGCCCTTCTTGGTACCTAGACTTCAAGATTCAAACCCATAAGCTACTATTTTCAGTCAATAACCGTCACCTCCACTTCCCTAATATAGCTAAATTAAACTTGTGCAAATCTCTTAAACTCAATCCCCATCTTCTAACTCCTACATAATCTCTCCCAAGCCACCCAATGAACCTTCTTGCTCTCCTTCTTCCCTCCCATAAGAAATTTTTTAAAATAGATTCAAGTTTATAAATAATATCTCTTGGAGCCTTGAAGAGCGAAAGGTAGTAGATTGGCAGCGTGAACAACACAGATTTGATTAGCACAATTTTTCCAACCATTGTCAGAGATTTATGTTCCCAAGAAAATAACCTTCTGTGAACACAGTCTATTAAAGGTCGCTACATTTCCTTTAATGATGGATTTTTGTCAATTGGCAAGTCCAAATACTTAAAAGGAACACCTCCTGCCTTACAGTTTAACAACACTGAAGCCTTTTAAAGCCATTGGGCAGACACATTGATTCCAAAAATATGGCTCTTATGAAAATTGACCTTCAAGCCTTAAATGAGCTCAAAATTCTGAAAAATGAATTTCACAATCTCCATTGGATTCCAATGCATTTGCGCTAAGAGCAATGTATCCTCAGCAAACTGCAAATGAGACACTTTGATATTTTCTTTTTCAATAGTATACCCTTTCCACATCCCACGATTAACTGTTGTCAATATCTGACTGACTCCTTCTACTGCGATAAGAAAAAGGAAAGGAGACAAGAGATCTCCTTGTTTAAGGCCTCTTCTAATCTCACCATTGTTTAAATTTAAGGAGTTATAAGAAAAATTATTTTATTAAGACATACAAAATGGAACTCATCTATTTTTTTTTAAATATCTAACAGTGAAATCTCTAGATGTTATGTCTTCTATTCAAGTGATACAATAGAAATGATTATTGTATATATTTGGTTTTAATAGGGGTTACTTTTTTCAAACTAGTGTAACAACCCATGTATGCGTCTTTTGAATATGCATAAGCTGATAGTTGATTCATGTATTGGTGGTGGATGATTAGAAGACTTGTTTTGTGATTAGATTGGGAATGGATGACCTGAGTATGACCTATATATTTTTTTTATGCTATATAGAGCTTATGAACCAATATTTTTCATCCTATTAATATATAATACATATTTGTTTGTCTTTAAAAAAAATTCATCTATCTTTTCAAATTACTCTCATATATTATTTCTAATAGAAACTTTTTTCTCTTTTTAACTCATTGCACTAGTTCTCACGACATATAAGATTTAAGAATTTATTTCAATTTTTGCTAATGATATAATTTGCATTGGGTTTTTATAATTTTATGGATTTTTTTTTATAATTTCTACTAGAAAAGTATTGTTTTAATTTTAAAATCTTAACTCTTATTAGTTTTTAATCAAGAACTCATGAGAACATATATATTAGATGTGATTGCTAGTATAGAAATTTAATAATTTATTCTGAAAGAATTAGTGTGTACTATGTCCTAGATGTAAGAAATAATAATTAAAAAAATATTCTTTTCTACAAGATTCTTTTTAAGTTGTTTGGTATATTAATTATTTTTTATCAAAATATCCTCAATTACTATACAATAAATACATTTTCTCTATCATTGGATTATATAATTAAGTACATTAGTTAATTAGATTTAAAAAAATTAACTAGAAAGCCAAAGATGATATTCCCTCCATTTCTTGACACAAGTATAATTTTTATGTATTTTTACTCATAAAACAAATTACTTTAATATATCTTTCAAGATAAAAGATAGTAATTTGACCTTTATTTCTTTAAAAAAAACATATATTCTTTGGAGCTTACTCTAACTTATATACATATTAGATTGTATTTAGACCTATATGACCTCTTTAGTATTAGCCTTTACGCTTTTTAAAGTTTGTGTACTATACCCGATTGTGTACTAAATTGTGTTGTGACCTATTACAAGAATGAAAGTAACAAGGTGTTGATTTTCGCTGACGATAAGTGGGAAAGAACAATAAAAAAGCTTGTGTACTATACCCGATTTGTACTAAATTGTGTTGTGACCTATTACAAAAATGAAAGTAACAAAGTGTTGATTTTCGCTGACCATAAGCGAGAAAAAACAATAAAAACTTAAATGAAAAAATGTTTAGCAAAAAAAGGTTAACACTTTGTCAAACTAAACATGAGAGGGAGAAAAAGATGACCTAATTTATAATCAACCTATTTTTAACTTTATTTCTCTCATTTTTTTTACTGCTAAAAATATCCTCAAATATTTTCGTGGAAATTAACATGTCGTCCTCTTTTTAACTCATATTTTAATATACGAGCAAAATTAGATAACATAAATATTAGAAATATATTATATTTTCAAAATTCTATAATACTATTTTAGTATAATAGACGTACACTCAATCATAAATTTTCACATTTAAAATCATTATTATAGAAATTTTAAAATAATATATAATTAAATTGTAATGAAGAAATATTTATTTATTTATTTGTAGTTTTATAATTTATAGTGTCATCACACATATACTGTTTATTTATATTTTCATAATTTGTTTTAATTCATCTCTTTTTAACATTGATTAATATTTTGTCACGCTTCTTTTTCTTTTTTTCCCTTCTAATCCTTTTTTAGTTGCAAGAAAATATTGTACAAAAGTATGATATAAGGAAAAAATTGTAAAATATTGTTATTGATAATTCTAAGTAAAATTTTAATTTCATCTGAAAATAAATTTAATTTACCTAATATAGCATTTAAAAAAAGTATAATCAGTGTTATAATTATAAGGATTAATGTAAAAATATACTAATTTTTTTATTGAGATAAGTAACGTGTTTTTCTACTATTTTTAATTATATTTTCATATAATTTATAATAAAAAATTGTGAATATTTAATCAACACTTCTTCCATTCTAAATTAAATTACAGTTATTTTAAAAATTAAAAATAATATTAAAATTTCTATACTTTATTTATATTTACTAATATATTAAATTTTACAATATATTAATAAAAATATTGGTTATCAATAATTTTTTTATAGAAAAATATTAATTATTAGTAGAAAAATTCAAATTTACTATTTCTTGTTTTCACTTTCTCCTCCACATATAAAAATGATACTAAATCAACGTTATAACTCTTTGTTAGGTATTAATAATAAAGTTGTTTAATTTATATATGTATATGATGTTTAATGTTTTTTTTAATAGATATACACGTGAACCACGGTAAGTTTAAAGAGACTATTAATAAAATCTAATTTTTATAACTAAAAAGGTTAAAAAGTAAAAATAAATAATGTAATATATAATAAAAAGAAGTAATAAATAAAAGAAATATAAAAATATATAAGTATAATTAGGACAAATTATCCACGATGATGTTTATATATTCTTACGATATACAATATTCCTAGTAGTGGAGCACAGCCAATATAAGCAGAATGGAGCTCTCCATCCATATCGAATCATATCTGCAGCCCTGTGAATATCTTACATCTTATAATCTCTAAATAAAAAGGAAAGAAATATGATGCATGGTGTTGATTTTTGGTGGGGCGAAAATGTTCACTTATACGTCAGAGTTTGTCTACTTTTGTATCATATCTATATTATATTTATATTCGTCGACACGTGAAGCTATATATTTGTTTTTCAAAAATTATTATTGTATTGTGTGAACAACTGAACACTAATATCATTCTTTCTTTAAAATAAACTTTTGGTTGTTGGAAACTAAACAAATTTTAAAATACGTAATTTTGGTCTTATTTTAAAACTGAAATATTTTTTTTAAAAAAACTGTAATTTTAGTCTATTTTTTTTTTTTAAAATAAAGACATTTAATTTTTAATTTTATAAATTTATGGTTCTACTCTTTTCTGCAAAATTAAAAATGTTGATAATTATTATGAAATTAATTTGATGACACTAAATTTAATGATATTTGTATGGAATTATTTTATTTAATCTAAGTGATATTCAAGATTGATTTGATAACCATAAATGCTTTTTAAGTATGATGAAAGGACCAAAAATAGAGAAACTAAAATAGACGATGAAATTGCGGATTCTACAAAATAACACAATTAAATACTTTTATTTTTAAATAGAAGACCAAAAATTCAGACTTTTTAAAAATAAAAAATCAAAATTATATTGAATCTTTTTAGCTTTGTCTTTTATTTTTTAATTGTTGATTTTTAAAAGATACTTTTATTTGATTTTAATCTATCTTGTCTAATAGCAATTTTTGTTTTAATTCTTTAATTGTGTTTTTAATCTCTTATTTATTTAAATTAACAATAATATAAACAATTAAAAATATAATTTGCTTAACAAAATTATACCAAACTATCTCATAATTACTTTAATATGAGAACTTAACATCACTTTTATCTCTCGCGGTTAACTTGTGTATTTAAAGTTGATTATAAAATAAAATATCTTTCAAATAAGCTTATAAAAAATATCTTTAAAAATAAATAAAAAATAATTAAATACCAAAATTTTAGAAAAGAAGACTATTATTTTGTAAGTACCAAATTTAAGTCTGTGCTTTTCATAAATGATAAAAAAGTGATGATATTTTGAGTTTTGACACCTTCACTTTTTATTGATTGACTAAAAGAAGTTAATTTTATAATTATTCATCAAAGTAAGTTTGATTTAACTAAAGAATAAGTTAAATTGTAGTTTGACTTGTCATGTTATTTTTTAAATAAAAAATTCATATAAAAATTAAAATTACATATGACATATTAGGTAACTCTGTTGTTAAAATCACAAATTAAAAACAACTATTTTTATGTCATTGTTACATCATAAGTTATTTTATCTTGTCAAAATGGAAATTTTAAGATGTGTGTACATATAAAATGATCTATCATGTGATAATGACATAAAAATCACAAATTTAACCTAAAATTTCAATAATAGAATTATATAGCATGTTACATGTAATATAAAGTTTTTATTTTAAAAAATGGTATGACAGTCAAATCGTAGCTATAAACTGGCGTTTTACTCAGTTTTCAATTAAATCAACCTATTTTAGTAAATAATTTTAAAATAGATCGATGTTGAAAAATAATTTATAAAAATAACCTATCTTAGTCAATAAACCTTCATTTTTAGTTGCTATCTCGCCACATATCAGTGAAAATTGATTAGAATGTATTATAATATATATTTATTCGTGACAAAAGAAACTCATACAAATTTATGAATTTTAATAAATTATAATTAAATTAAAGGAAGAATTTTTTAATCCGCTATATTATATGTATGCTTTTTGTTTTCTTTCTTGAGGTGTTAAAAATAGCATTTAGGTTGTGGAAATATGTGTATTCATTGTTATAAATGGTGCAGATAAAATGAATGTCTTAGTTCCTGTATAAAAAAATAAATATCGGATAACATATAAGGAGATTCCGTCAGCGGTCTCTGTTTTACTCGGAATAAAAGGAGAAGAAAAAAAGCAGAGGCTAGAGACAGAGGAGATGGCTTGTAGAAACCCAAAAGAGATAATAGCAGAGATCCCTACCTACATTCGAGTGTTGAGAGATGGCACTGTGGAAAGGCCAAGAGCAACAGCCTTAGTGGCACCCTCTATCGACGACCCAACAACAGGTGTCTCTTCCAAAGACATAGTCATCTCACAAGACCCCTCTGTTTCTGCTCGAATTTACCTTCCAAAACTCACCCCTCAGACTCAGAGTTTCCCCATCTTGGTGTATTTTCATGGTGGCGGCTTCTTCTTCGAATCCGCTTTCTCGGAACTCTATCATCACCACTTGAACACTTTCGTTTCCCAAACAAACTGCGTTGTGGTTTCGGTGGAGTACAGGCTCGCCCCAGAGCACCCTCTCCCTGCATGTTACCACGATTGTTGGCTCGCTCTCAAATGGGTTGCATCCAATCAAGATCCCTGGTTCATTAACCACGCTAATTTTCAAAGACTTTTCATTGGGGGTGACAGTGCAGGTGGTAACATAGTTCACAACGTTGCCATGCGGGCTGCCACTCAACCCTTACCTTGTGGTGTCAAATTACTTGGAGCTATTTTCTCCCACCCTTACTTCTACAGTTCCTACCCAATTGGGTCAGAGCCTGTTACAGGGCACGAACAGAGTTTACCCTATTTGGTTTGGAATTTTGTGTACCCTTCTGCGCCTGGTGGCATTGATAACCCCATGCTCAACCCCTTGGCTCCTGGGGCGCCTTCCTTGACTCAACTTCCCTGTTCCAAGATTATTGTGTGCGTGGCTAGTCTGGATAAACTCAGGGACAGAGGGGTTTGGTACTATCAGGCTGTCAAGAACAGTGGCTGGCAAGGGGAGTTGCAACTGTTCGAGCAGAATGGTGAGGATCATGTTTATCATATCTTTCATCCACAATCTCAGAATAGCCTCAAGTTTATCACACGTTTGGGTTTGTTTATGCATCACTAGAACTACAACCACTCTCTCTGCCTCTTTTTTCTTCTCTTGTAATGCCAGAATAACAATCATATCATCACTCCTTTGCTTTCTCTTCAAGTGTTTTATGTCCTTTTTCACTCCTCTTCTCTTGTTTCGCTCACTGCGGTAATATTTACGCGTGGCTTTTTTCTTTCTCAGAATGTGATGTATTTTCATAAGTTTGGCTATTATACATGTTGGATGTAACTTGATACTCTTTGCTGGTTGGACTAAAGGGTCGTCTTTTTTACATCATCTTACACTTTACAGTGTCAAAAGAGTAGGAAAATCTCGACCCTTTTTAAAATTCAGAGTTGACAACCAACGCCTAAAATATGATTGTGATTAAGCAATGGCTTGGCTCCTTTGCTAAAAAAGTTGGTTTGTACGATTGGCGAGTAAAACAATTGCAGAACGTACAAGAATAGACGATTTCTCCTTTCTCAAATGAAATCTCAACGTAGGTGCAGTTGTCCTGATCACTACGATGCTGACACGATTCGTGAACAATCTCATTGCCTTCACAACAGTTAGATCCATAATTAGTCAGTCTCAGAAAACATGTAAAATTGATACTTTATGTACCATTGACCTTTTGTCTTCTTAGATAATTTTTGTTTAATCTTCCACACTCATGAACAATAACAAGTTTAATCACTATTGCGTGTAGAAGTCCTTCTGTTGTTCTGGAATTTGAAATCTGCTGGCTATATGGTCTTGAATTGTTTATGTCTTTATGTTAAATTACAAAGTGCAACTCTATACCTACTATCTATGAGTGCTATGTACTTCATAGTCACAACGACGGTAACTTTGGGTCTCAAGTCTGACATAAACTTCTTTCTCAACTAGGAAGCTTTCATTTTCTGTACACATTGATCCTGTTGGAATAAGCTTATGGCTTTCAAGTCAACAAAACTGAATTGAAGGTACCTTTTATGGTTAACGTCCTACAATCAGGAAGATTTTTTTCTCTTGTGCAATTGGTTTGAGCTTCTTGGTTCTCTTTGTTGCAAAGTTCTATTTATTTAATTTATTTTTTTCTGAACAAGCTACTACATGTTTAACTTGAGAATCTAGAACCCATAATTTATATGCCAAACATTACATACGAAAAAACTTCTGTTCACCAATCATCATTTCAAAATATCCATTCATCACCTAATTCTACTATTTAGATTGACAAACCTTATTACTATTTTTTAAAAAATAATTTTTTAAATAATCATAGCATTCATCATCCAACTCTGTAATTTAAATTAACTAGGCCTCTACTATTTAAGTTGACAAACTATTCTTTAGATCTATTTAATATTAAAAAGGGTCTTTTATTACAAAATGTCAGAAAAAATATTATTAATCATAAAATTCTAACTCTATTATTGAATATTTTTTAATTTTGGACTATTGTTTATTTTATAATATGAGTTTATGTTTTTTTTTTTTTGTGATAAATATTAAAACATAGTTATAAAAACAGTTTTAACCCGACTAGTTGAACCTTAAATCAAACACATAATTGGTTCAAATTATATTTCGGATCTATTATTATGTCGATCCAATTTGATCAAGTCAACCTGATTGATGAGTAACTCAAATGATAATTGAATTGACAATTCGATCATGTTGTTTCCATTGACTTAGTTTGACTTGTTTTTTTAATATAAATTTTAATAAAAATAACATTCCTAAAAATTAAATCATAAACTTGAAAATTATTTAATAGATTAACTTACCACTAAATCATAATACTTCATTAGTAGTTTATAAGTAAAAAAACAACAAATTTAGTTTAATTTGATAAAACTCTAATACTTAAAGAATATTTAATATAAGTTTTCATATCTAATTATTAAAATTTATAAGTTTAAACTTTTTTATTTTTTATAAGATTTCTTTATTATTAATTCATGCAGAAGTCGTTTATTGAATATAAATTTAGAGTATAAATTCATCAAATTATGTTAATAATATTATACTTTTATAATTTTTTAATACATATTGGATCAACTAGTGATTCCCTATTTGATGATTGACCAATTAATTATTAATTATTATATTAGGTGGGTTAGTAATCTAACCGATTTTAATAGTACTAATTAAAATCTAAATGCACATGTTCTAATGAACAGTTTTATTAGATTTTTGTTTTCCTCTAGTATATTTGATAAATATATCTTACTAATTCTTTAAGGTTCACATCTATTTGCAAATCTTTTACTCTAAATTATCAATATTTTATTTATATAAATTGTTATTTTTTATAATAATTTATAAATTGTATTTTTTGTCATAAGTTTAGACTCACGAAACATGGGTTACTTTGTTAATTTAGATTATAATCCAAGATTATAGATCGAAGAATTAAATAAGTTTTTAGATTTTGTAGAATTTTATATTTTAAGTTTATTATTTACAAACTTTTTTGCTCATTTTTATTTTCTCGATTTATTTTCGCCGCTCACAGTCACTCTTTGTACATTAAAATTTCATTCTTTTGTTGTTCAGTTTTACTCCTTACAACGATTAGTCAAAAGCAACAAAAATTCAAAATCCTAAATTCTATATGAATCAAAAGCTTATTTAATAAAAAAACCTAATTGTTGATAGCTATCTCATTGGATGTATACCTTCAGAAAAAAAAAAAAAACTCATTGGATCTACAGCAGAAGGCAACAAAATAAAGAATTAAGCAGCAAGTAGATGCATGCAATTACAAAGCTACACTTGTTTTTATTTAAAAAATCTTTTAATTTTATGTAAATTGCATCAAAACTTTCACTCTCTGTGAGTTATTATTATTAAATTATATATAATTTCATTTTTTATTTTTCTAGACTAATTTATGTTGTATAAAAACATCATATGAACTCTTATATTTGAAAATATTACGGTAAGTTCCTCAACGATAACATTTTCTAACAAAAATGAAAATAATAATTAAAAAGCAGATATACTTATGTAATTATACAAAATTCTAGAAAATATTACTATAATTATTTTAAATTTTATATCGAGAATCAATCTGCCAACATAAATTATTTTTCATAATTAATCTAAACACACGAATCTTTAGGTTTTTTAGTCACCATATTATCATTTTTTAAAATAAACTTACTATATTATCATTATAAAGTACTACTATTTATGAACAATAACTTTATTTTCCCATCACTTATGGTATGTATGGTACTTAAAATAGACTGTGAGAGGTGTGAGACTCACAATAAGCTTGTTATTTTCTTTTTTTATTTTGTTAAGTTTCAGCCTTTTCCTGCTCTACGTGTCCGTGTTAAACAGGGGTTAAAAAATTGAAGGCCAATTCTACCCATAAGAATTACATGTTAATCAGAAATGTGTTGGGGTATTTGTCAATGTAATGAAATGTCAAGATAAGCCCCGTTGAGTACGAACGCATCTACATTCTACACTCAACTACCCCCTCAAATTTCCTAATCCATAGGGTTAAAAACATGTTAAATAATTAAGATTGAGACACTTATTAAAAGTTACTTTGCGAGAGGTAATTATTTTAATATGTGATGTTCATTATTTTTGAGAAATTATAATTATAACAAATTCAGACGTGATGCAATAAATAAATAAATATTATAAAATCAGTTTATTTTCCATGCATGATCACTTTTAAAAAAAAATAAAAATCAAACTACCAATTAAATATGAATTTAAAAATAATTATATAAAAAATAATGAATTTATCACACTTATATCAATTTGTAATTTTGGTTTAATTCCTCCTACGGATATCTTCCTCTCTTTTTTTTTAAACGGTTACATATTCCTCGTTAACAAGATCGAGAATGTTTATTTAATCTATATCATAAAGTCAACTTTAATTTGTTAACAATAACACTTCTTTTGGTGAAAGAATCAAAATCGTAAATTTTATAAAATCGGGAAACTAATATGCTGTTTAGTTTAATGGGGGAGAGAGAATGAGAGATATTCTAATAGAAGAAGGAAAGAAAAGGAGAAGAAATGAGAGGAATTTTATTTTTGGTTCAATATTGAAGAAAGAGAATAAAAAATAACTATTATTATTTGGTTCACAAGGAAAAGGGAGAGATTTTGGTGTTAATTATTTTTTATCATTTTTATATTTAAAATTTGTACTTATTTATAGGGGTGTTCAGAGGTTTGATTGAGTCGAGTTTAGATAATTTCAAGACCCAATTTGGTTGGGTTTTCATTAAACTCAGCTTAGTATTGAACGAGTTGAGTTGGGTTGGGTTAATTGGGTCATCATTTTAAAAAATAATTTTTTTGAAGAATAAATTGAATGGTTAGAATTTTTTTATATATTTTTTAGGATATTTTTTTTTTAAAAAATAGAATATATAATTGTTGTAACATGAAAATAAATAAACAATTACCTTCAACAGTGTGAAGAATCAATTCCCAGAAGTCATAACACACACACCTATAACTAGACATTACTACATTAGTAGGATTATTGTTGTCTACATTCTTCTAACTAATCTATATTTTTAATACAAAATATTTTGTTTGCACTTTGTCAGTGTGTAAAGGTTTTGCTTAAAAATATGTTACAGTCTTATAGATAAAAATAATTTTTATTGGCCTAAATCTTAAAAACTGATGTGCACTAACATGTTTAGGACATATTATTGTTGTAATTTTAGAAATATGCTTAATCAATCAACAATAACTTCAGAAACTATTATAAATTAAATTATTAAAGACATTTTTAATTTAAAATAAATAATAATATAATATAATTATTAGGTTGAGTTGGATTTTGGGTTCAACTCACTGAACCCGTCACCCAACTCATAGGTGATTGAGTTTGATTGGGTTGGGTTTCACCCAATAAAAAAAAAACTCAACCCCATCACTTTAGATTAGATTGGGTCACACAATTCAATAAACACCCCTACTTATTTATATGTCTTGTTGGTGTATTATCGTTGTAAATAGGCCTAACACCACATAGTTGCCATAATCAGGCCTATCACCACGATCACTTGCCTTGTTGGTGTATTATAGTCGTAATAAGCCTAACACCAAGTGCATTATCACCATAATTAGGCCTAACATCAAATCATCTCAACAACATAATTCATCAATACTTACTATTAATGAATTGCAAAGTCCAACATTCAAATCACAATTTGAACATAACATAAGTGTGTATATATATATCACCACAACATGAATCATAACGTAATTCATCAACAATCATATGTTAAATTCTCAAAACATGCATCAACTCAACATCATCATTATCACTCAGAACATCAATCATGCATTTCATCACCGTTTCAATTACCCAATCATCATCCACAATTCATTTATCACGGAATAATTAATAAACATCCATCATCATCTAAATTATAGTAAATATCAAATATCCCAAAAATATTTAACAAATAACAATACCGTCAAAATTATCATTTTCACTATATAAACAACTTGTTACGATAATCAAATTCATACATTAATCACCTCAAACCATCAATTTCACATAACATCCAAATTCAACTCAAAATGCTAAATCAACCACAACCTGTTAATATTAACACCCTTAAATCATAATATTTCAAAGCCAAACACTCCAAATCACAAATCAATCAATTCAATCCACAACTCACTTAAGAACAAAACTCAAATCCTTAATTACCCAAAATACTTAATTTTGCATAACACTCAAATCATAATCAAAATCTCGATGGCTCAAAATCAATTAACTTCTTAGCTATTAGATCATAGTTTCTTAATTTAAAATCAAATATTTAGCTTCTCTTACTTATTGTTCCCCTTAAAAGCTGACTCAAATAGAAAGAGGAGGATCAATCCAAAGAAATGTAACAAAAATCCCAATTTCAACATGAACCTACGAGATTAAAATTTTTAAAGAAATTTCTCTCTGTAACAAGAACGATAGGATAAAAAATGAATGAAAAAAGGTCTAGAAAACTACGACCAAATATACTTATATTAATCACCTCTCAAAATTAGGAGCAATAAAAGAGACTATGTCTGATTCCATTGACCTGAAGCCAACCACGCAAGAAGACAAAGATTCGATTAAAGAGAGAGAAATGAAGCCACAGTTGGAAGAAAGAAAGAATCACAGAAGAAGAAAGAAAAAGAAAAAGAAGAAGAAAAATGAAAGTGAAGGTAAACTTAGCGAGTTCTGACTCGCTATTCACACCTCCCCCTAAATAGATTTTCAAAAATACTTTGAAACTCAATTAAAACTCTCTAAAACTAAGGAATAATAATTATATTTCACTTCTCACTCCCAACTATTCTATCAAAATTAATTAACTAATATTGATATAATAAATAAACTTAGTTATTCTCCCACTACTATATTAATCTAAGATAATTAAACATTTAATTTTTTATAATATTTATTTTCTTTCTAATAATAATCTATTAATTAAATAAGTCCTTACATTTAGTATATACATGTAGTATATTTATTTAATAATTTATTATTTTAGTATAGTTACTTAATTTATTATTTTTATTCTAATAAGTAAATGTTTATTATATTAATTTACTTAATAAATTACGTGTTGGATATAATTATTTAATTAAATATTTAGCTAGTGTAGTTAATTATATGTAGTATATTTATTTAATTTCTTATTTTTCAGCATAGTAATTTAATTAATTTTCAATGTACTTAATTTATAATTTTTAGTATATTTATTTAATTATTTTTTTTATTATATTAATTACATGTTTGTTATATTAATTTACTTAATGAATTAGTATAGTTATTTAATTAAATATTTGGTTAGTGTAGTTAATTGTATGTAGTATAGTTATTTAATTTCCTATTTTTTTAGTACAATAATTTAATTAACTTTTAATGTATATTATTTTTAGTATATTTATTTAATTTATTATTTTTTTATTATAATAATTATATGTTTATTATATTAATTTACTTATTGAATTATGTGTTTAATATAGTTATTTAATTAAATATCTGGTTAGTGTAGTGTAGTAAAGTTATTTAATTTTTTATTTTTTAGTAGAGTAACTTTCTCTACTAAAAAAATAAGACATTAAATAACTATGCTATATGTAATTAACTACACTAACTAAATATTTAATTAAATAATTATACTAAAAATATAATTAATTAAATTTGTAAAATTTTTTACTTTCCAACAAACGGTTGCCGGAGAGTAATAAGAGAAATAAAAAAAATAACTATACTAAAATCATAACTCATTAAGAAATTAAATTAGTATACTTAATAAAATAAGAAATTAAATTACTCAACTAAAAAAATAAGAAATTAAATTACTTTATTAAAAAAATAACTTTATGTTTTTAGTAGAGTAATTTAATTTCTTGTTTTTTTAAGTATAGTAATTTAATTTCTTAATAAGTTATGATTTTAGTATAGTTATTATTTTTTTATCTCTTTTATTATTTTTCGGCAATTGTTTACTAGAGAGTAAAAAAATTTGCAAATTTAATGAATTATATTTTTAGTATAGTTATTTAATTAAATATTTGGTTAGTGTAGTTAATTACATGTAGTATAATTATTTAATTTCTTAGTTTTTTAGTATAGTAATTTAATTAATTTTTAGTGTACTTAATTTATTATTTTTATTATATTTATTAAATTTATTATTTTTTATAATAATTACATATTTATTATATTAATGTACTTAATAAATTATGTGTTTAATATAATTATTTAATTAAATATTTGGTTAGTGTAATGTAGTATAATTATTTAATTTCCTTTTTGTAGTAGAGTAATTTAATTTCTTATTTTTTAGTATAGTAATTTAATTTCTTAATAAATTACATTTTTAGTATACTTATTATTTTTTTATCTTTCTTATTACTTTCCGGGAAACGGTTGTCGGAGAATAAAAAAATTTGTAATTTTTTTTATTCTCTAGCAACTGTTTGTCGAAGAGAAATATGAGAAATAATAAAAGATATATAAGTTTTTTACTATGTGAATATGTATTACTTTAAATTAGGGGAGATGCTAATTCAAATTCAGGTTGGGTTTGTACAATTTTCACTCAAAATCAAATTCAATCCAACTCACTTGTTAATGGTTGAATTAGTTTTGGTTAAATTAGTTTAGGTCAATTGGGTCAAACAATTTTTTTCTTTTGCAAATTTAAAATTTTAAAATAGTATTTTTAATAGGTTTTTAGAATAATTTCTTTAAAAATAAACAATATAATTATTACAAAGTAAAAATAAATAAGAAATGAGTAAAAATGAGTATGTATTGTTAGTATAAAAAAATTTACGCTATCATTCAATCACAACTTCTAAGTTTGTTGACTTTAACAATTAATACAAGTCGTATAATTGAAGACTTCTTTATACTGTCAGTACATATTAATTAAACTCATAAAAAATTATAAGTATAACTAAAACAAATTAAAATCAACAAATATATAAAATGTCATAAAAATTCAAGTCATTAAACATCCTAACGCAATATATATGACTATAAACTTAAAAAAATAATAGTAATCCACTAAAAATAGTAGTGTAATATGTTGAATAACTATAAAATCTCATTGAATTTATATTTTAGTATTTTTTGTATTTTTAATTATTATTATTATTATTAGTCAAGTTGAGTTAAGTTAGATATTAAATTAAAAATTCAAAACCTATCACCTAAATTTGATTGGATTGAGTCAAGTTTTACTTATAACTATAAAAATTCATCCTAATCTATGTGTCTTTGCTTGATTCACATTGGATTATTTAATTATTTAACCTAATGAACATTTCTAATTGTATTTTTTTTTTAAATTATCTTCAATTTTAAGCTCTCAAACATTGTAGATTTCATGATACTTTTAATATTAAGCCACTCATCTAAAAATCTTTTCTTAAAAATATTTTTATTAATCGGTTGAGCATGTGTTGAGTTCGAAAATAGTCTTCTATAAAATCACCTTGAAAAAGGAGCATATATAAAAAGTGAAAAAAAAAAAAAAAATTAGGGTTGCAGTTGGAACGAGCATTATCTCAACTTTGCACCTAGGTGACCAATTTAGCTTGAGTTGAAATCCAAAAATAAATTCTCTGCATTAAATAAGAATGATCTTCTAAAGAGGATATATAAAACAATAATTAAAATGACTAAAAACAATGATTAAAAGAGATAAAAAAAAGTTTTTAATAAAAATGGGTAACTCAAAATGAGTGCAATTCAATAAAATATAGTTCCTTGACAGGCATTAGCATTTCCCATGAAAAAATTGGAAAAGCCTTGAAAAGGGGGGGCTTTTAGGGTTGTGGTTTGTGGTCATTATAATCACCAATGGCTCGCCACTTTCAAAGACAACACTTTTGTTTTTGTGCTAACAAATGTACCCTTTCTCTCTCTCTCTCTCTCTCTCTCTCTCTCATCCTTTTCGTTAGTTTCATTAACATTTTCCCCTCCTCAGTCCTCACTCTCTCTCCTCTCTCTAAAATCACTACGGCTGTACCATTCAAATTAAAGATTGTGGGAACTGCTGAGTAATTTGCAGCAGAGGGATAACTTATTCTCAGATCAACCAAAACAGAGGTACCCTTTTCTCATTTGTAGGGTTTTTGTTTCTCCCTTTGCATTTTGTTAAACTTGTCTCTCTATTTCAGTTTATCATGTTCCCAGTTCCTTGCGCTTTCTCTAATGCTTTCCAACTTTTTTTAAACTTTCTGGCTTTGCGTAGTCTCAGATCTGTTTCATTTCGAACTTAAAGATAAGATTTTTATTACGATATGTTTGATTTGTGGGTAAAACCAAACTGTTTGTCGGCTATTTATTACTGTTGACGGCTTTGTCGGTGTTCTCTTCTCTTTCGAGGAAACAGCCAGATACATACATTCATGACATGTTTGCCACGTTTCCTTCATAAACTCCCCACCCCCTTTTTTTTTATTTTCTCATCATGCTTTGAAGTTTTGCTTATTTTCATCAACAGGTTATGATTGAAATGGAAAGAAACTGTCCTACTTTATTATTGCAATCAATGTTGCCTATATATATGATATTTTTAGAGCAATTATTTCTGGGATGGAATTTACTTTGCTTCTGCGCTCATATTTACTGTTTAGCAAAACATGTTTTTTTCCACCCATTCGAAACTTAAATTTGTACTAAGTCTTCAAGATAAAGTCTGGGGCTATCAATAATGAAGACATTAACAAGTGACCTAACTGTTATATCTCTTCACTTGCGTTTTTAGTTTGATATCTTCTGTCTGAAAGCTTAGAAAATTTTTCATTCCCTATATTAATGACATTGTCTTACAATTGTTTTCCATAACAAGTTTGCATGAAGCTGCTTATACTTGCTATGGCTGTTGCTGTTCTATGTTTAGGAAGTGCTTACACTTGCAATTCTTGTAGATTTTCATTGCCATGGAGCTGAATTCACAACAGAGACCATTTTCCATCAAATTATGGCCTCCTAGTCAGAACACTAGACTGACCCTTGTGGACAAGATGACCAACAATCTGACTACTAAATCTCTTTTCACACAGAAGTATGGAACTTTGGACAAGGAAGAGGCTGAAGAGAATGCAAAGAGGATTGAGGATGTGGCTTTTTCTACTGCAAACCTACACTATGAGAAAGAGCCAGATGGTGATGGAGGTTCTGCAGTCCAGCTTTATGCAAAAGAATGTAGTAAGCTCCTACTAGATATTCTTAAAAGAGGACCTGGTAAAAAGGATGATGAAGAAGCAGTAACATCTGTTAATACCACTGCATCTCATGAATCTGTTTTTGATATATCTAAAGGCAAAAGGGACTTCATTGAATCAGATGAGGCACAGGAACTTTTAAGCCCATTAAAGGAGCCAGGAAATTCTTTCACCAAAATATGCTTTAGCAACAGGAGCTTTGGGTTAGGAGCAGCGCGAGTTGCTGAACCCATTCTTGCTTCCCTCAAGGGACAGTTGAAAGAAATAGATCTATCAGATTTTATTGCTAGTAGATCTGAAGTAGAAGCGCTTGATGTCATGAAGATATTCTCAACTGCCTTAGAAGGCAGCGACTTGAAGTCTTTAAACCTCTCTGACAATGCATTAGGTGAAAAAGGTGTCAGAGCATTTGGAGAGCTTTTGAAATCACAGAAATGCTTAGAGGAGCTTTATCTGATGAACAATGGAATCTCGAAGGAAGCTGCTCGAGCAGTTTGTGAGTTGGTTCCTTTCACAGAAAAACTCAAAGTTCTTCATTTTCATAATAATATGACTGGAGATGAAGGGGCACTAGCTATAGCAGAGGTTGTGAACCGTTCTCCTTCATTGGAGGATTTTCGCTGTTCCGCCACAAGAATAGGCTCCGAAGGTGGAGTTCCCTTGTCTGATGCTTTAGGGAATTGTACCCATCTGAAGAAACTTGATTTGAGAGATAACATGTTTGGTGTGGAGGGTGGGATTTCCTTGAGTAAAGCTCTTACCAAGCATGCGGAGCTAAGAGAGGTATACCTGAGCTACCTCAACTTGGAAGATTACGGTGCAATTGCTGTTGTTGATGCTCTTAGGGAATCAGCTCCTCACCTTGAAGTTTTAGAGATGAGTGGAAATGAAATTACTGCTGTTGCTGCTCCAGCAATAGCTGGCTGCATAACAGTGAAGCGGTTTCTGTCTAAGTTGAATCTCTCTGAGAATGAACTTAAGGACGAAGGTGCCAACTTGATAAGTGAAGCCATAGAATGCCAGGTCCAACTAAAGGAAATTGATCTAAGTACCAACCAAATAAGCAGGGCTGGGGCTCGACAATTGGCCGTGACTGTGGTGCAGAAGGCTGATTTCAAATGTCTGAATATTAATGGGAACTTCATTTCGGATGAAGGCATTGAAGAATTGAAGGATATATTTAAGAAATCTCTGGACATGCTCGGTCCATTAAACGAAAATGACCCGGATGGAGGAGACAATGATGAAGAATCTGATGAAGAAGGTGGTGCTGCTGAACTGGAGTCCAAAATGAAGAACCTTACGGTTGATTGAACTGAAGCAGTTGTATTCTACTTTCATTTCAACTGCACAAGTAACTCTTATGACAGTAGTAGGGTTTTTAGAACATTTTGTTCCTAGCACTAGTAATTCTTGTAATTACTAAGACGCATCAATTTGATTGCTGTCAATCTTGTTTTTAATATTTAATTTCATTTAGCTCAGTTGCTGCAGTCATTAGTGTAATCGATGCTGGTGTTATTAGCATTACATATGATTCTGTTTTTTATGAGATATTCTACTAGCTATTCCCGGGAGCTAATTGATATTTCCCTCTTTTAGTACAAATGATTAATACACTATTATTATTATATATAGCTTAAATTTGTCGTCTAATGTCGATGATTTTATATTCTTAACGTGAGAGAAATTATGTCTTGAAACCAACTACCTGCATGTAGAGATTAATCTCACATCTTTGTTTCCCCTATTATACTATCGTTGTTACTGTTAGTTTTCATTGACAAACCACGTTAAAAATTACGGATTGAAAGATGAATAATCAATTATGGCGAAATCTTAGGTTACTGCCACCAAATAGAATGAGTAGAGTTTTATTTAGGGAAATGAACCTTACAAACTTACACTAAAATATTTAGAGTATTAGATGTTTTATTAGCAAATCCTCACTTAAATTTTCAGTCTTTCTTACAGGTTTATTTATTTGTCTATTAATTATCCAACAGAATAAAAGCTGTAAAACGATTTAAAATCTATCATACAATATTCAGTAGGTTTATAGCTTAAAAGACCTTAAATACATTAAATGTTCAGTTACTTAAAATCTTCCTTTATAAAATGTTAAGTTTACGTTAATTTTTATTAATAACTTGTAGTTAAATATTGATTAAATATAGTGCCTTTTTTCTTAAATTTTAAACATGGCATACAATTCCTTTAAGAAATGAAAAATGTCACCCTTCAATCTAAATCTACGAATTTAAAACCTTCAGTCTAATACTTTGTAATTAAATAATTTGGTTAAATAATAATGTCTTTTTCTTTAATTTTACAAATTACATACAATTTCTTTAAGAAATATAAAAAGGGGAAGACCGTGTAAGGGTGGATTGAAGGGAAGAACAGCACAAAAATCAGATATAATGCTGCAGCCTGCAAAATCCATGACTGATTTGAATCTTTGCGGTCTGAATAGCTCATGTGAGGACACGGGGCCGAATGCTGTGGCATAAAAAATGAAGGAGTTTGGGGAAAGGTTAGGCCTTGTGTATCCGGATAACAGTGTCTGTATTCAGAAATTGGAAGGCTTGAGGGGCGGGGTTAAAAAGATGATCGATGAAGATGGTGAAAATGTTAATTAAGGAGCATAAACCATGGATTTTTTGTATTCACGAGACAAAGATGGAGGAAGTGTTTGGGTATAGGAAGTGTCAAAGAGTTTGTGAGTCACTATGGGGAAGTGTGGAGGTGGAAGTGGTATGCAAAGTCAGTAGCGGTTAACTCTGGAGGTCTTTTAGTTTTGTGGAACTTGACAAAATTCGTATTAGAAGACTATTTTTTGGGAAATCCTTTTATGGGAGTGGTAGGAAGTTTAATGGGTGGGATTCAGGTGATGACACTTATGAATGTGTATTCTCCTTAAGGCTTAGAAAGGAAAAAAAGGATGCTGGAAGGATATTATTCCGATGATGGAGGTTAGAGGGGGAGATCATTAGGGCATTATGGGAGACTTCAATTCCAAAAAGTGAGGAGAAACGAAAAAAGGTTGGGAGTTTTAATAGAAAGGAAGAGATGTAATTATTTTGAGTTCATCAATAAATTAGAATTGCTTTATTTGCAGATGTGTAGGAAACAATTTACTTGGTTAAAAAACAATGGTAAAACAATGAGTAGATTGGATAAATGTCTAGTTTCTTTTGATTTTTCATCGATGTAGGGTGGCATGGAGCAATAAGGGCTTCCAAGAGATATGTCAGACCAAACCCAATGATGCTTAAGGTGGTTGAATTGAATTAGAGACCTAAACGGTTCAGGTTCTTAACTGTTGGTTCGACGATAACAAATTCAAATCTTTTGTGGAAGATGCTTGGATGAGTATGGTGATTTAGGGGAGGAAATGTTTCGTGTTGAAGGAAAAATTTAAGGAGCTAAAAAGGAGATTGAAAAAGTGAAATAAGGAGGTGTTTAGTGATATAAATAGAAATATTTGCAGTTATAGGATGACATTAAGAGCCTTGAGAAAAAAGAAGAGATTGTTGGGTTGGAGAAGGGGGAGGTGTTTCAAATGAAGAATGAGTTAGGAGACTTGCGAAGATGGGTAGGGAGGCAATGGTTGCGGGAAAAGGGATGTTAACTCAAAATACTTTCATCACTTTATTGTGAGGCGAAAGAGGAGTAATGAAATTCAATGTTTTAAGTTTTGACGGAGAAATAGTAGTGGATAAAGATAATCTGCATAGGAAAGTGAAGAGTTATTTTGAAAGTCATTTTTAGGAGTTAGATAAGGCAAGACCTAAGATGGGAGATTGGCAGTTTACCTCGTTGTCAGAAGTGGAACGTCTATCCTTGGAAAAACCTTTTACAGAACTGGAAATTAAGGAAGTAGTTTGGAGTTGTGATGACAATAAATGTCTAGGAACAGATGGTTTCAACTTGCGTTTAATCAAGGAATTCTAGAATGCAGTAGAGCAGGATTTTGTGATTTTTTTTTAGGAGTTCTACGAAGATGGAAAGCTAGTTAAAAGGGGTAAATAGTTATTTCCTTTCTTTGATTCCTAAACATGATAACCCTAAAGGGCTAGGAGAGTATTGCCCAATCTCTCTGATTGGATGTGTGTATAAGATATTAGCAAAGGTACTAGCTAATAAGATAAAAGAAGTTATGTAGATTGTAATCTCATAATCTTAATCAACATTTGTGCAAGGGAGATAGATATTAGATGAAGTACTAACAGCTAATGAGGCGGTGGAAGAGGCTCGGAGGCTAGGTAAAGCATTGATGTGCTTTAAGGTGGATTTTGAGAAGACTTCCGATTTGGTAAACTGGGAGTATCTATAGGAAGTGATGAAGAGGGTGGGTTTTGGGGCTAGATGGTTGAAGTGAATGAAAGAATGTGTAGGATTAGTAAGGATGTCAGTTTTGGTAAATGACAACCCAACTAAGGAATTCAATATCAAGAGAGGATTAAGACAATGGTCTATCTCCTATTTTATTCCTGGCAACAGCAGAAGGACTCAGTTAGATGGTTCAGGTCGTTGTCACTTCAAGCTTATGGAAGGGTTTTGAAGTTACGAAGGATGGAATTAATTTCTCACCTTCAATTCACAAACGATACGTTGTTGTTGGCTCAAGGGGATTGGAGGACGATTGAAGTCATAAAAGCAATTCTATAGAATTTTGAAATAGTTTTGGGTCTAAAGGTGAATTTTTTCAAAAGTCATCTTATGGGTATTAATGTATTGTATGGATAGAATAGGCTGTTGGTTCCTTAATTGCAGAAAGGGTGACTACCCGTTCAAATACTTGGGACTTCCAGTTGGTGATCAACTCTCAAGGGAGCAGGTGTGTAGGAGTAAGGAGACCTTGGTTTAAGAGATCTCCATAATTTTAATTTAGCTCTCGTAGATAAATGAAAGTGGAGGTTACTAATGGAAAACAATTGTCAACGGGTGTAAGTTCTTAGGTCAAAATATGCTAAGAATAATGACACATGGTAGTGAAAGACGGGAAATGTTCCAAATGGTGGGTGGATGTGCAATCAATTAAGGATGCGATGCAGCGCTTTTGAGGTGGTGGAACCAAAATGTCAAAAGAACTTGGGAAATGGATAGCAGACTTTATTTTAACATGATTGGTGGTTAAGCAATTTCCACCTTCGAGACGAATATTGTCACCTTTTTGGCCTTGCACTCAACAGGAACATCACAATGAAGGAGATGTCTGGTGGAGAGTTTAGATGGAGGTGGAATTGGAGACACCCACTCTTTGTGTGGGAGGAACAATGGTTAGGAGAGTTATTAACAAGGTTGGGAATGGTCAATTTGTCGAAAGAACGTTCAGACAAATGACATTAGCTGAGAGGTCAGGGGAATATTTGGTGGCCTATGCATATAAGATATTAGTAAATATACACTCCATATCCAAAAGGACATGTGGGCTAAGGAAATCTCCTAAGGTACAAATTTTAGTCTGACAGCTGGAAGCTAACAGGATACCCACCCGAGATAATCTCCTTAAAAGAGGAGTTAGCCTAGAGAATAAAATTGATTGTGTTTTTTGTGATGCACCTTTAGAAACTGGTCATTATCTGTTCGTGTCGTGCCTTGTGGTATCTGTTTTATGGACTTGATTATCCACTTGGTTAAGAATGTCAAGGCTGCTTCATAGTGACTTTTGTAATTTTTGTCAGCAATATTTTGGGTTGTAAGTGGGAGCAAAGCCTTAAAGAGAGTTTGGTCATTTGTTTGGTTTGTAGGTATTTGGAAAAAATCTAGAGAGCTCAAAATACAACCATATTAAAAAATAAAAAGTTTATGATGGAGGAGATATTGTTGTCAGCTCAATTACGATTGTAGGAGTGATGCTCTGTAACTAGAATTATCTCTAATTCTTTTCCCAAAATGAGTAATGAACCCCTCTTTTTGTGCATACAATTCTTAAGGGTTTGATTGGTTTAGTTTTGTTTTTTAGTTTTTGAAAAGAGTTTTCAAGAATAGTTTTCAAAATCTGTTTTCGGGAAGAAAAAAAAAACTTGTTTGACAAGTTTTATTTGAAAACTGTTTTGAAGATGTAAACATGAAAAAACTTGTTCATATTTATTGGAATTTCATTAATGAAAAGTAACAAACAACATATTCTGATTGTATTTTGAGTTTTCAAAACAAAAATAGAAAACTGAAAAACAAAACTACTTTCCGTTGTTCCTGTCTTTTAGTTTTTAAAAACTAGAAAACCAGAACTATTTTCGAAAACTGTTTTTAGAAAACGCTCTCCAAATAAGTTTTTCAGTTTTTAAAAACTAAAATACTGAAAACAATTTTATAAAACTGTTGTCAAACAAACACTACGTTTTTGTCAAACAACATATTCTGATTGTATTTTGAGTTTTCAAAACAAAAATAGAAAACTGAAAAACAAAACTACTTTCCGTTGTTCCTGTCTTTTAGTTTTTAAAAACTAGAAAACCAGAACTATTTTCGAAAACTGTTTTTAGAAAACGCTCTCCAAATAAGTTTTTCAGTTTTTAAAAACTAAAATACTGAAAACAATTTTATAAAACTGTTGTCAAACAAACACTACGTTTTTGTCAAACAACATATTCTGATTGTATTTTGAGTTTTCAAAACAAAAATAGAAAACTGAAAAACAAAACTACTTTCCGTTGTTCCTGTCTTTTAGTTTTTAAAAACTAGAAAACCAGAACTATTTTCGAAAACTGTTTTTAGAAAAGGCTCTCCAAATAAGTTTTTCAGTTTTTAAAAACTAAAATACTGAAAACAATTTTATAAAACTGTTGTCAAACAAACACTACGTTTTTATTTTTTTATTTTTTTGGTTTGCATTGTTTGGATAATTACGTACACCTCTTTTTATTATTAAGAAATTTTTGCTTATAAAAAAAAATTGAACTAAAATTAAGCCTTATAAACGATTTTTTTTCTTTTACACGACTTTTAGAATTATTGAAACTTAATTTTAAGAAAGAAATCTTGCTAACCCGAATCAAAATAATAGAATTAAAACAGAGAATTTTTTTATTAAAAAGGATACATTGAAAATTGCAAAAAAAAAAAAGAAATATTGTCACCTTTCAAAATAAAAAATTTCTATTAATTATTCAACAAGTGTGCAAAATATTGTTTAATATTTTTCTGTAAGAAATTATACAATAAAACAATGTTTTAGGTTCACCTTAGAAATTTCACAAAAACATCTTTATTTCATTTTTAAATTAAAAATTTTATTTTTGATTTTCAAAATCATCTATTAATGATGCTCAGACTTGAGAGTGATGAAGAAAAACTATTTTTAAAATGCTTGTTTATATTCAAATAATATAGAGTATAACACATTTATGTTTCAAAAAAGAAATATAATTGATTTAAAACAAAAGCAAAAGAAATTTACTTTTTTTAAAAATGCTAGTAACACGCTTTTTACATTTCTCCCAACACATTTCCTATTATTAGTTAAAAATTTATTAAAAACTACAAATTATGTAGATTCTACTTGCTATTAAATGACTATCTTTTCTAATTTTATAGTTTTCAACAAATTTCAATCAATAATAGAGTGCATTAAGAGCTATGTGTTGGTTAGCACTCCTCTAAATCTTATGCATTAATAATATAATATTTTAAGTTAATTATCTTTTACAAACACTTTTAATTAGTTTCTAGTTTTTCAGTAGGTAAAACACATTATTAATATTGTTTCATAAAAGAATTTCTATCACATTGTTTTTTTTAATATGCTACTTCAAATAGTATTTATTAAATTTTCACCTTACCTTTTTTTAACATAACTTCTTTTGTGTCATTATATTATTTATGAAATTGTTTTAATATTATAATAAGATATTTTAACCATATCTACATTAATTTATAACATATAATCTATACTATTAATAAAGACAATACCCTTTTTTATGTCCATTTTTTAAAATACTTATTCTATCCTTACACTTATTTTAAAATTAAAAAATACTATTAATAAAGGCAATACCCCATTTTGATGTTCACTTTTCAAAATCTTGAACTCATATCCTTTTATTTCCCAAACATATATTTTACTACTAGACTAACTTATAACTTTAAAAAAAAACTTTAAAATATTGATATCCAACATACATAATTGTCCATTTATATCTATAATGTATACTATATGATATTATATTATATGCTATATATTATATAATGAGAATATGACCTTTTGGTGTCCATATTTTATGACTATTTTACCTTCTAAACATTTTATGATTGTTCTCACTTTCACAAATATAACTTTTCCCTATTAATATATATATATATATATATATATATATATATTATGATAAATATTTTTAATAAACATGCAAATACATATGCATGACAATGTTTTAAGTTCTATTCAAACTCTTTTCTTTCTATTTTTTCGTATTCATTGCATATTTGTGATATCCATTGATTATTTGACATATTTTTATCACATTATCATAAATAAAAAATATAAATTAACAAAATATATTTCAAAACATATCACATAACAATTTATATTTCAAAATATAAAAATTTACAAAAGATATTAAATTAAAATCCTAAAATTATTACACATTAAAATAGAAATGCGAATACACAAGCACGACAACGACATGTGTTTTCGCTAGTATATATAAAAACAATTCATCATTCTAGTATCCACATTTAAATTTTATTTTTACCCTTAATTGTTTTTTCAATAACCAGTTATTTGAATTTTTTTTTTAAAAAATACTCTCAAAACATATCTAATTAACATACATAATTGTAAAAAATATAAATGTTTAGTTATCGTTTTTTAATAACTATCCATTAAAAATTAAAAAACAAAATCAATAATTATTTTCAAAAACATATATAACCAACATAAATAATTATATTGTTCACTTAATTTGCCATTATTTAAGATAATTTATAACAACAATCACACTTTTTTCACATTTAATTTCTAATTTTACCCTTAGTTGTTTTTTTTCCCAAAACATATATAATCAACGCACATAATTATTAAAATTTTAATGGTATATATAAGTTGTCACTTGTCAAGACAATGAAAATATGACATCTGCTTAACTGTATGTTAATTGATATTTTAAGCTTGACTGAAAATATTTTCAGACATAAACATAAAATAGTAAAATATAATATGAAAAACTAATAATTAAAATAGTTTATCTAAAAAAAAATTTAAAATTAACTAAAACTTAAATTATAATTGTTCATTATACATTGTATAAAATAAATTAAAATTCATATAAAAATCTCATATATTCATATTTCTCATTTATATTTATCCGTTATTTCAACAAATAATTTTATCATACTTATAATTCAAAAGGTTAACTTCAATAATTTTTAACTACCTTTTCTACTAGATTTTTAGTTTTACCAACTTTTAAACTTTTGCCAAACATAATTGCGACAACTGATTAAAAATTATGATAGATGTACCTTATAAATAAACTTCCCATACACACATATATATATATATATATAAAATAATTTGTAATTAAATAGCAATGTAAAAAACTTTTAAAACTATTTGGTGCATATATTATTTTCTCAAGGAACAATAATATAATTTAAACATACTAAAAGAAAATCAAAGTATAATTTAACCTTGAATATTTTCTTTCATTAATTTTTAAGGTTAATATGAATGTTGCATACTTGAAGAGCAAACTCCAGCATAATACAAGAAAGTTCCTTACCATTTTCTGTTGTAAGAGCATCATGCAGAATCACATTCAATAGTTGTGCAAAATTCTGGCACCCATAGGCCATGTCTAATTAAACTCAAGTCAGTTCCAGTTTGGTCTTCCATTTGAAGAATGCCCTCTACTATCAGATAATGAACCCTGGCCAAGAAAGCTTGACCTCTTCTTTTTGTGAGTATTCCATGATAATAAATGGTGGTTCAAACCGCTTCCAACATCCTCGTATGTATGTTTCAGGAAGTTTGTTCCGTCAGGCTTGAATCTCTTTGAGGAAGGAGTCACATGGAAACTATCTTCACTTGTTCCCTCATTTGCCAAGGCAAAATTTTCCGTCCTCAACTCTAGACTTTCTTCTGCTCCTGTATTATCACTAGTTTGTGCAATCCTGTCGGATGAGAGTTCTCTTCTTTTTCCTTTAGCTGAAAACTTTGATATGTCTTCCCCATTCTCTACAGCCTTCATCCATTGCAGATCACTTAATGTATCTGCGTATACCACTTCTTTTCTTTTCCGCTTTCCAGTAACACCACTGTTGAAATCTTTGGCCTTATCATCCTTGTTAATTGGAGTATACACCCAATCTGGCAATTCATGCTCTTCCATGAGACGAGATCTGTAATTTTCCTTTTGTCTTCTCTCTTCGTCCATTTTCTCAAACAGCCAAAATTCCTCATCTGATCGAGCAGCAAGGCGGTTAATTTCTCTCTCACTAGGTACATCTGTCCCAAGTGAGCTTGTACCTCTACGCATAATCTCTTCTAACATTTCTCTTCTGTCCTGGGCTGCACAAATCGAAATATGAGAAGTTCAAAATAGTCTTTCATTATTTTGCAATAGGAGGAGCATGGACATGGTAAAAAACAGTGATGTTGAAAAATTAACTATTCATTAATTCCAATTAAAATTTTCAATCTGCTAAATTTTGACATGTTATAAATGGGAATTTCAAATAAATAGAATATGAGATTAAGGACTACTTATCCATATAATTAGCTCCTAGCCCTTGTGACAGTTGACAAAAGCATATATGCAAAGAATTGTTAGATGAAGGTTGTAAAGAATAGGCATGTAACTTGCTGGCAAAAATGTAATGCTTGTTCTGAATCGGTAAAAATAAATAAATCCCCATCCCCTTTCCCCAATTTGGTTCAACAGGCAAAAGAAATCCTTTCCACCTTTAGACAAAAAATAACTATTGATTGACATTCCTAGTACATAGCACAAGTATAAAAAACTACAAACCTGTTGAAGTTGTGTTGAAAAGTCCTGCCTGTATGACTTTAGCATCAATGCCCATCTTTTGTTTTGCACGCTCTAAAATCACCTCTTCAATTGATCCTACACTAACCAACACAAAAACCCTGACTTCCTTTTTTTGTCCAATGCGATGTGCTCGGTCCTCGGCTTGTTGATCCATTTGTGGGTTCCAATCACTATCAAAGATTATAACAGTATCCGCTGTTTGTAAGTTCAAGCCAAGACCTCCAGCACGGGTGCTCAAAAGAAACATAAAGTATGGGGAGTCAGGAGCATTAAATTTTCGCAGAAGATTTCCTCTTTCCTCAGTTTTTGTTGAGCCATCAAGTCTAAGATACTTAAAATCATGAAGTCGCAAATAGATTTCGAGAATGTCCATAAGTCGAGTCATTTGTGAGAAAAGGAGGACTCTGTGACCAGCTCTGCGAAGTTTTGGGAGCAAACGGTCAAGAAGTTCAAACTTACCTGATGCTCTGACAATCTCCTCTTTACGTCTATACATATCATATTCTCCTACGAAGAGGTAGGGATGGTTACAACACTTCCTGAGCTGCATTGTTAAGTTTTGTAGACTTTTTGATTTTCCAGAACCTGTATAATCCATATTAAGACAATCATACAGGGATCTAAAGCAAGTAATGTTACAAGGCTGGATACTATTTTAACAATAAAAAAGACAACAAGACACCAATAAAAGGTGAGAGTGCAAACCACATTTATGTTGAAGTAACAAATAATCCATATACCTTCAATTCATAACAAAGTTGCAACTGGTAAAACATCATAATAAAGGATGTATATGCAACTGAGGGAAATAGGCCATGACTTCCCTCAGTTGCATATATTCAACTTAAGATAGGCTAAACTTATTCCAAGTATATTGAATGTACAACTAATTTCATGGGCTATTTCCCTCTGTTGCATATATTCAAAACCAGAAAATGTATTATTTGAGAAATAGGTTACATTTTTTTGTGGTTAAAAGAAAGTGGGTTAGGGAATAATTGGAAAACAGGAAATAGACACCGACCATTGTCCAAGCCAACTCTGCCTACATCAGTAACTTGTTGATAATATACTTTCTGCCAGGCTGACATATCACATTTCAGTATCACCTGAGACTTCCCCGGAAGAAATTTTTCCACTTCATCTTTTTTCCTTCTTAATATGAAGGGCCTTATTACCTAAGTTGGAATGAAACACATCAGAAACAAGTGTAAAAGAGCAAGAGAATTAGAAACTAGAAGAGAGAAACACACTTGATGCAAACGGCGGATGATCAATAGTTGTTCCTCATCCGTGAGAGAGACATCAACTCGGTCTGCAAAGGGGGCATTAAACCAGTCCTCGAAATTCTGAACTGAGTTAAAAATGTTTGGAAGGAGAAAATTAAGCAAAGACCACAACTCCTGCAAACTGTTCTGAATTGGGGTACCAGTCAACAGAAGTCTTCGTTGGATGTGATAACTGCACACAAAAAATTTAAGAATTAGAGAGGATCTAAACCACCTAAAGTTTGGCACCAGACTTATCTCTAATGAATTGCATTGACAATTGAATACTTTGACCGTGCTATATGTTCTAAAAGTTATACACTTTTCTTCATTATATCTTTTTATTTAGTTCAGCACCACTGTCAGGCAGTTTAGAGTTGTTTTAAATAAAATAGAGGGATATCATAACCAACAATGTAGGGAAGTAAACATATTAATCTCTGTCCCCAATAATATATGCCGTGTAGAATAATACCCATTGTCCAAGGTTCTTGCTAGAGCAGACTCATGATTTTTCAACCGATGCCCTTCATCCACAATCAAGTAGTGCCATGGAATTTTCTTGAGAAATGCTTTATCTCTCATTATAAGATCATAGTGTGTTAATAGAACATTAAATTTCCCCTCCCCCGATAACTCTTCTTTCATTGCCTTCCTCTCATCCAGCCGTCCATCATAAAGAATAGCTGTGATGCTGAATCAAAAAGAAAAGGTAAAAGTGATTTAAAAACTATAAGTAAATATGATGTGCAGAATTCACAAACATAACTATATCCCCTCTCCCCAAAATGGGAGAAGGGGAGGAAATAATTTAATATGTCTGCCCCAGGCATACCTAGGAACCCATGTTGTGAACTCATTGACCCAATTCGGCAGAACAGCCTTTGGAGCAACAATCAAGTGGGGACCATTAACACCCTTGTGTTCCATAAGATATGCTATCAGAGAAATAGTTTGTATTGTCTTCCCAAGCCCCATTTCATCAGCCAAAATTCCATTTAAGTTGTTATTAAACAAAGAAAGCATCCATTGGAGCCCCTCTATCTGGTATGGTCTTAATTCTCCACCTTGAAGAATAGACGGTTGTTCAGTAACCTGTAAGCAATTCAGTTGGTTATGTTTTCAGTAATCAGTGTGCTACAATTTTTACTCAGAAACGACTAGATGGTTGTTCAGTAGTTATATTTTCAGTGTACTGCACTTTTATTCAGAAGCAACTAATAAGGAGTGACTTTTTTATTATCTTTTCCTGGATAAAAGAAGAAACTCATAAGGATAAAGATTCCTCCAAAACATAAGAGCAAAACCACAGAAAATAAAAGATATCAATTGCCATTTCTTCAATGCATGTGTAAAGGAACCCCCCCCCCCCCCCCCCCAAAAAAAAAAAAAACGACAAAATGCATTTTCTCTCAAACATCTAATAAGGAATAATGTGTTAACAGAACCCACAAATTGTGTAGAAAAACTTCATTGCCTTTTTTTCTCCAAGAGGTGCAATAAAGTGATTACATGTTCTTACCTTTTCTTGAATTGAATGTATGGCAGAGTTGTATTGCCGTTGACCTTCAAGTAAATCACTAGAATCACCATTATGATCAGAATCAATAGTATCTATATCTTCATCAAGAGGTGATTCCTTAGAAACTCCATTCTTTAAAGGATATGATTCTGGTAAATCAGCTTCAGAATCTTCCAAGGGTTCAATACCATCTGAATGTTTGTTGTCCTTTTGACGTTGAACAGCTGCTCCTAAATTTACTAGTAGTTTATTCGTTTCTTCTAGAAGCAAAGTTAATCTCTCATTCTTACTCTCTTTCACCATTCTCATGTAGGCTTCTTGATCATCAGCCTTTAATGCTTGAAATCTCAATTTCTCTGCTCGTGTTGCCCGTTGTCTTTGCCTTCCATGCCATGCCTGTAAAAGTAATAAATAAGCCATTTTAATTATTAAGTCATATGTCAACCCAAAACACAGCAAAAAATTAATGTAAAATGGTGCAGGAATTCTTCATCATATTTTAGAAATAAACAAAGTTCTAATAAGGAGTAAGAACTCTCATACAAACAGATATACACACACATTCTCTGCAGTGTTGAAAATATTGTGACCACATTAAATTGCTATTCTCAAAATTTACTTCATGCAACCCTCATTTACCTCTCACTATTTCCATTGTCTAACCTTTTCCACTTAAAATCCTTTCAATTCTCTAATCTATAGTATCATTATGTCCAAAGCCTAGTTTGCCTTGTATGTTCTCTATGCACCTTGTTTTCTCTGAGACTTCTCATTAACTTGTCTCTCATCACATGTTTACTATCTCTATTTAGGGTTTAAATAGCAGTCACCCCATTATGGCATTTTTTAACTTCTCCTTGAGCAGCAAGCAACCATTTGAAAGTAGTTTCAATTCAAGACGCAGAAAATAATTGAGGTCCCCAAGCTGTTTGAGAGAAAATAGAATGGAACTTTGAAATAAGAATTTGCACTTGCTAAGAGAACCATGTGGGAGGGATCACATTAGCAATGCTTTGTACAAAATCAAATTAAATCAAGAGCCTGTTTAGGCCATAAATGGCCTTATGCAACTTACAAACCAATCAAGGATCAGCAACTTCAAACTATATGGTAATGCTTGCATTCAACAACACTATTTTGGTGATGGGTGTGGGGGCAAATAATGTGACAAGATGGTGAGGAGTTGAGTGAAGGACCAAAACTCAACAAGACCCCCACCCGAATCAGTTTGTACCATTATCACTTTAATTATTTTGTTTAGTTGAAGTTCAGTCATAGCTTTGAATTTGTCAAAGATGGTGAGTGTCTCAGATTTTTATTTAATAAATTAGAGAAGGAGAGAGAGAAGAAAAGAGAATATTATTGGGTAATTTGATAAATATCTTAAATTGCAGTCTCTAATAGAGATTAATTATACAACGGTGAGACTTCCCTAGCCACCTAAGCTAACCAACTCTAACTAGTTTACATATGCCATAAATAACAGACTATGATAGCTGTCACAACTAACAAGATTATGTACTATATATATCTCATAGGAAGAGAAGTACAGGAGAACTTCTAATTCTAACATGCCAAAAGTTACATGACACCTAAAGTTAGAAATCTATTGCCCATATAAGTATATACGATTATACAATTTATAATAAATGAAAAAATTAAGAAATAGTGTACCTGGACACCATCATTCCTTTGTTTTCTCCTCTTCATAGAAGCTTGAATTTGTAATTGGAACTCACGGACAGTATTGAGTATTTCCGCAAAAAATTTTCTTGTTCTAGTCTCTATGTGATTTTTCTCCTTTTCCTCTAATCTTGACAGTCTCTGCATTTGAGGATCTATATGAGATAAGCAGTATAGAGCAGTTTCATTTTATGTTAAGATACTTGAAAACTATACTACATTTCTTCATATTCAACTAGTACATGTATGATGCATAGCAGTTCATCTATAACAGTTGAAATTCCAGACAAATTTATATTTCCTTGTCCCTCCTTATGCATGCATATTTGAATGTGTTTGCATGTGTTATTGTTTCAATATGTCAGTCACACTGTTATTGTTTATTTGAAGAAAAAATACATAAATAACTTATAAATTACCAAGTTTTTAATATAAGAAAGGTAGTTGCACCTTTTCTTGGCCTATCCAGTAAAAGTGATTATGATATTATATTTACAATCAGATAATAATGGATTTTTCTACCCAGAGTATAAGAGAAAACCACTAAGAGGCTTATACCAATTAAAGGAATCAGTGAATAAGTGAATATAAATCATTGCATCAATGAAGTCTTAACATCTGCAGATATAACTATAATCTATGATATCTATGATATGGAAACCAAGTTCAAACCCACAAAAGGAGAGAGAAGCAATACTTATTAAATAAAAAAAATTTTACCTCAGCCTCCCGTTTCTTCCTTAATTGGTCATCAGCGTCCATGGCAAATGGATCTCCAACACCATACAAAGGACGGCGCAACCTCATCATACCCCAATCAAACAATTGCCTGTCAGGATATGCACACTTAGCATTGAGCCAGTATTCAGAACTAACATCAGACCGGACCTTCATCTGCAACTCTGCCAGCTGCCAGAAACAAAGTCCTTGCAAACAAGGACACAGTTCTTGTCATTTCTCGGTTGCAGTTGATAACAAAAAAAAATGTAAATAATAAACTAATTTCCTTACTAGAAATATCATTTCAGCTGTTCCATTTTCATAATAAAGAGTAAGCTACAAAGGTTTTGCATTATTTTGCCTTATTATACTAATCAAAATTGGTGATACTACAGAAGCAACAGAAAGGCAGGAAAAAAGATGAAAATACGCTTTTTTTTTGTCTCATATTATCTTGTAATCGGAAATCAAATTTGTCTAGCTTCTAATAAAAGAAAGAAACCAGTTTACAAAAGTAGACATGTCATGACTTACAAAAAGTAAAGGACAATTATGTGTCATATTCACACTATAAACAATTTAGCAATCAATTTGTGGAAGTTAGGAGAGGTTTCTAATTATTCAATAAGCATTAAAGTTAGACATAACTCACAATAACTACGCATTGAAGAAAAATTCCAGAACCACTTTTACCTTTATTCCATAAAGTTCAAGCAAGCACTTTGTCTGCAGGTCCTCTCCCCTGCTTGAAGGCAATTCTGGAACAACACAATAAAACAGTTTTTCAGTAAAACTATCACAATCCCAACTTAGAGACCATTACCATAATGGATACAGATTATGAAGAGACATACTCAAAAATATCTTAAAGACACTTGGAAACACTTCGATCAAGTTTCAAGAAAGACAACTTTACTTCAGAAGGATACTTTATTGGTTTATCCTATAATTAACCCTCTCTCACAAGCTATTAAAATACAAGGGGAAAGTGTTGCTAGGTGCTGAGGTGTATTTGGTTGTTTGATGTAGAAGTGAATTAGACTATCCTCCTTGACGTAGCTTATGTGATGAAGCAACCAATACAATCACATCATCCAACTTTGGTAAGTTGACTCAATTATCTTCTTCCAGAGCACTCAGGCAATGGGTATATAATCTATAGGCATCTGAACCAAATATGAACTTTGAGTTACTTACAGGTTTGGCAACATCAAACTTGAATTTCAAGCCATAAATATTTTTAAACTATAATCTACAGTATAAACACACTGATTTGAGTTGTTTATAACTTAATGGATGATGTGCAGCGAGAAGAGAAACCTACTAGAGCATAAGAATTTGTAAGATCTCCGTACCAAATATGATCAGGCAATTGAAATTTTTAATCATTGATGGGATGCAAATGATTATGTCTATAACTGATGATCGTGATGAATGGTTGCGAGAATTAGATTGAATGGTTTGCTGGCTTGCTGCACTTTTCTTGTCCTTGCAACACTAATATAGCCAAGCAATCATCCTAACTACATAATCCTTTTGAAATATTAGTTAGTTCAATGAATGGGCTTGCACAAGCCATACCTTTTAAAGATAATTACTCAATCAGTATGATAACATTAAGCAGACACATTAACCATTGGTAAGAAAAATGAAGTGAAGGAACCAGACAACAACAGCCTTAGCCTTATCCCACACCACACTACAAGGATGTCATTGCGCTTGGTTAATGACCAAATCCCCAGAGATTAACCGCCAATGACTTTGAGCACGGTACAAGTGTTGCCCACACTAACAATAAACAAAAGAAGCACCGAGGAACCATGTGCAAATTAAATCCAATTCGCATACCAAGTCAACACGGAAAAAAACATAAGCATTTGAAAAAGAATAATTAACCTTGAAGATCATTTAACCTATGCTGAATCTGACTCCGATACCGATTTTGCCACGCTTCCTCCAACGTGAAACCTGACAAACACTTGGGTCGCTGGTTCGACAGTGCATCTTCAAGATCCGTTAGCAAATCGTCGCCAGAATTGCCTCCATGGCCCTGCATAACAAGAGAAAAATCAGGATCGTACAAGAGGTCGTAAAATCTAGAAGCAGAAATCGGGTATTAGGAAAAGGAATGAAGAAGAAAAGAAAGGGAAGTTGAAAAGGAGGAAATGAGAGAAAAAAGGAACGGAGTGATGGGAAGAAGAAGGAAAAGAGGTACATAGAAGCGGTAGATGGAAGAGACGGAGTTGAGGATGTGAGGAGGGAGAGGGAGGTCGCGGGAGAGAAGGTTGAGGGCACAGATGAGTGTCTTGGCGTGCCACTCATTCTCATTCTCATTCTCATTCTCCATCATCTCCATGGCGCCAGCGTCCCAAGTCCCAAGTCCCAAGTCCCAACGGTCCCTTATTCTTTTTTTTTTTCTTAACCAATATTTGAAATTCCCAATTACTCTGTGTGACTCTCACAACACAGACAAAAACACGCACTCTATCACGCCTTTTCTTGTGTTTACTCCGCGAGACAAAACCCTCCCTTCGCCTTCTTTGGGTATCAACGTATTTGGGGACGAATTCTTTTATCATTTATATACTCCCAATGCGCCACTCATATTTTTCTTTTCTCCAAACGCGCCTCTGTATTTCCCCGCAAAGACCTTCTTGCCCTCTCCTCTTAATAATAAACACCTTTACTTTTATTTTTTATTTTTCTTCAACCTTTCAACATTCAAAAATATATTTATTTATACTTTATATTTTCCAGTTTCAAAAAATAAAATCATTAACTTTTTATTTTCTATTTTAATTGATTTTATTTTCTATTTTAATTGATTATTGAAAATTTTTTGAATTGCAACTAGATATACTTTTATTATTTTCTGTAAAAGTGGAAAAAAAATGCTCAAAATAATTTACACCTAAATTTTTTTATTTTTTTGGTAAATAAGTTTTCTTTTTTTACTAGTTAAAACTTGCAATATAGGCCGTTTTTTTATGTATGTTTAAAAAAATAATTTAGTTATTAGATACTTTATTCAAAAGGAAATTATAAAAGCCATTTTGCATTTAGTTATCATTATAAAGAATTTTTATTTTAAAAAGTGTTTATTCTTTATTAGTTTATTTTGTTTAAAATTACATGTGTAGTCTAGCAAAGACAATTCTGTTTATAGTTTTAGCTGTTTTTTCCAAAAAAGGTGTTCAAAATGAAAATAATTTATTAATGCATGGTTGATTATTCCCCAAATAGTATAATATTAAAGTTTTGAATTTATATATAGAAAAATATCTTCTTAAAAAAAATTAGTGTCACATTTATCCTCCAAAAACTACCTTACAAGAAATATATTTGTGCTTTTAAATAAAAAATAAAAGGAAAACGCCAATATATACAAAACCTCATACTGTTAAAATTGAGGTTTTTTTCTATTTAAATCATAGATGTCATTAAAAAACAATTACGATCAGTTTGTTTAAGCTGAAAAAGTAGTTTATTTATAAGTAGTTTATTTAAATTAATTTTATATTTTTATCAATACAAGGTATTAATAAAATTTCTATTTTTTTTTTATAATTCAAAAAATTTTACTCTCCCAATTTGTATCGTACATGTACTATCTAGTTCATTTAATAAATGAAATAGCATTTTGAAAATGTATTTTTATGTAAAATTATGTCTGATTTGATTTGTCATGTATATCATGACCAAAAATAATTGCATCCTAAATTTAGGCACCCACAAACAAATCTGCACATGACATAAATTCTCTATAGTCAGGAAAGTAACTAGAGGAAATTTCCATCCTTTAACTTTATTTCTCAAGCATTAAAATGTTGATAAAATAGAAGCTGAATGCTGCACTTTGCAGCTATTTGTGTGGCTACACAGCATCTGGATCCGTTCATACAGCTTGAGTGTTCAACTCCAGAGTCCACACTAATCACTAAATACTCCATCAAAGCATATTCAATTTTATGTCTCTGACACATGATTTTCAAGGTATATCAAAGCAAGCATCTTTTTATTTTAGTTACACAAAGATAAAAACGCCAAAGCAAGTAATATAAAAGTGAGTTACCCCAACTGAATCAACAAGCTGATGAGGCAGGAGATCGGAACGGGAGATTCAAGTTAGTTTGAATTGGTTATCGGAGTTCAGATTGTATAATAAACCACATTATGCTGCATGGTTGCATGTTCAGTCAAATGCCAAGTAAATCATCTGGTTATGGTTAACATCAAGTAGAACATAGACCCATGGATGCTCAAGTAAATCACGTGTATTTATAAAAGATATGGTGCCTTGAGAGGGAATGGACCTAGCATTCATCTGGTTAGGTTAGAAGTGACATGCACATTTTCAATCATTCTAGACAACATATCGATGTTAATCGATGTAATTGCTTGTGTCATATTTGGGGTAATGGTTATTGAGGTATTCTTATACACCCTAATAGTCTTTAATCTATGCTCATGTATTGTTCTGTCTTTTCCATTATTTGTATCTTCCTTTTGTACTAGTGTGTTTAATATATATCAATTGCTTAAAAGAATGGTGTTAACTGATTTTCATGAAGTTCCACTTTGATATTGTGTAAAGTTCACTATTGGCTAATGTGAAAAATAATGGTTCCTCACTTTGCAAAATGTTTGACCCATATGAGTTTTTCTCCTTGCACCTTTATAGTTCTCCCTACATTTCCATAATTTTTTAAAATGGAAAAATGTTCTAAGTAAAAAAAGTAAAAATTTAATTACCTCTCTTGTGTCTTTTTCTTGTCTTTTTTGTCTCGCCTCTACACCTTTTGTGTTGCATCTCTCCTCCTAGACTCTTTCCTGTTTTCTCCTTTATTTCATTTTCTTCATTGAACGTGCATTGCAATGGGTGAGTGACGATCATGAATCATCGTTGTTCCTTTCTCTTTGATTCTACCATTTAATCTCTCTTGGTATACTCTTTTATCCCTTTTGCATTTTGAACGAATCCTGTTTCTGCAAATTTTTTTACAAGTCCAAATTGCCCTAACTAAAGATGTAAAAATATACGAATTTTTTGTTTGATTCCAATGTAAATGTCATGTGTAATATACGGTAAAGAATACTACAAAAACTCTATGATAAGTTATATAAACGAGAAGTGATTATACTCCTACTCATAACATGCATCAACAGATGCTTATTTTCACAAAGATGACAGTGTCAGGAGTGAGAGCACGGTTCTCTGAATGAGCATAGTTATAAAGAACCATCAAAGATCAATTCTTTCTGGGGTACATCGAGATGGAGAAAAACCAAATAAAAATCAGAAATACGGAACCAAATCCAAACCAAAATAAAGAGCTAAGAGAGGCGCAGGAGAGAGAATGATTTTTGCCTTTTTTTTTACCTAAGGCTATTTTAAACATTTTATAGGGTTATGGAGGTATAGGGATAAAATATGTGTGCAGGGTGAAAAACTCGATATTACATTAGTCAAAACGTGTTGTAGATAAGTGAAGCTTAAGAGATTCCAAGCTAATTTCATTTTTTCTTTTTTATAGACAAGTATTATATTACTTAGTTTTGTCACGAGAAATATTCAAACTCATAACTTCTCCTTTTTCCTTCTTCTTATATATGTATTTTGTTACTAGACAAATTGTATTGATCCAATTTGTAGATAAATTTCTTCAAATAACAAATAAAGGTGAATTTTTTTTTTAATTGGAATTGTCTTATGTATAAATTAATTTATAGAATTTTTTTCATATTAACTTCTAAAAAATCTTATTTTTAATTTATGCATAAATTATTTTAATTTATAAAAAATATATTTTTCTCCTAAAATAATATTTTAAAAATCTATTAAAAAAGGCTCTAAAAATTGAGTCCTACCTTAAGCAAAATTAGAAGCTTAATGTTAAAAAAATGATTATCTATAAACTAAATTAGAGTGTAAATCAAATATTGATAAGCTAATTTATAATATTAATAAAGTAATAATAAAAATAGAATCCAATTTTAGTTTACATAATTGCTTTACTATTTTCTCTTATAATAATTAATAACTATTATAGATATTTTTCTTGACAGTATCAAATTATCTCATCCAATTACAATTCATAAGCTACCACACATTTAAATTTGTTGAATAGCTTAAGAAAATTACTACATCATCAGATTCAAACTAAACCTAACTTGAAAATAAACCTGTGAATGCATTTGTATTGGTTGCAAGAAAAAGAAAATCACGAATACTTTTTTTAATCAATACAGAAATAAACATATGTTTAAAATTTTCCAAGTTGAGAGATGTTTGTTTCATGGTATGATATTATATTTTCAAGAATCTCATTCGTAGGAATAATGAAAATAAAAATATTATGTTTGAATAAATTTAAAATTATGTTTGATTATCTTTTAGATTTCTAGGAATGTTTTTAAATTTTAAAATAATTTAAGTAAAAAAAGAAAAAAAATATAAGTTACATATAAATTATAAATAACTTCTAATATTTTCATGTTTTTTATTATGAAAATAAAAAAAAAAAGTTAAAACATTCCTTGAAATAAAACATGTCAATAAACAAAATTTCAAAACTTTTAACAAACATAAAAATATTACATTCTTATTATTTATATTTCCGAGAATAATATTTTAATCTATGAAACACATATCCCTTTACTCATAAGTACCTTTTTAGACAGTCTTTTTCTATTAAAAAAAAAAACTACGTAATCGTTATAATTTTTTCAAACTTTTTTTTTATCAGAAGACAATTTGTGCATTTTGAAAAATGAATAAACCGACAGCACTTGCGCCAAAATGCTTATATTAATTGCATTTTGCTCCATTGTTGGAATAATGTCATATTGACACTACTTGATGTTCGTATAATCAAACCCTTTTTACTGAAGGCAAACCTTTTCAGGTTAAACTATCTTTATACGGCTCCAAATAGAAAGAGAACGCAGAGTGATCGTGAAGCTTAACACAATCGTACATAACGTATTCAATATTCATTTCTGAGTTACACGTATAGATGGAACACTTATTTGCAAGTTTTACAAGCAAGGTAAACAACAGATAGTGTTACAGCTTCCAAAAGAGTCTGGAAGAAGAATCATGACACCTACCGGCCAGTTGGCAGAGGGGGAATTTCTGAACCTATTGCCTCACTTTCAGCCATGATTTGGAGAATCAATGCCTTAACTATATGAATACGAATTTTAAGACTTCAAAAATATTCAACCCTGCAATGCTCGGCTGATTGGTTCTTGGAAGTACTGAAGAGAGATAAAGATGGCCTCCTATTCAAAAAGATAAAAGTTAAGCAGTGACTTGAAACAGGATAGACAAGAATTTAAAATGAGCAAATTGACCAGGTAAAGATTAGGCAGATAATACCTCTGTTCGAATTGTTCGGCTCCCCTGATGTGGACATGTATTTAAATACAAATTGAATACATCCTGCGCATTTTTTCCCTGCGTGTTTGAAGGTGTGGAGCAGCAAGAAGATTTATATTCAATGCCACAGTTCTTTTTTTTTTTATATAAACTCTAAAAGGAGCACAACATACATTATGAGAATATCCAATAGTAATTATTAAATATAATTAGTATTTAATGTTAGTTGTTAGTTGAGTTGTATTTTATCTTTCATGAGAATATCCCGCTCTTTAAGTCTAAAGTCATAGTAAGTTGTCCGCTACTGTCTGCCGCTTTCCACTGTTGGTCTGCTATCGTCCACCACCGTTGCCGGTGACCTTTTTGTCCAACGAGTTTAGGGTTAGGTACGTCTCGACATGTGTGGTCCAACCCAAATAATCTCTCTTCCAACGGACGTGCCACGCGCTCTCATGCGTCGCCAGACATCTTGCCTTCTAGGAGGCGCGTGAACTTCATGCACCAGCCAAATGCACTATGCCATTGTTCCACCGTCGTCTGGGTCGCTAGATCTTGCTAGTGTTCGTTTTCCAGTTCAAGCAAGTTTCGTTAGGTTTAGCTCAAATCTCTCTCGGTTCTCTCCCTTTGCTTTTTTTTCAGATCTGGAATGTCATTATCACTACAGAGAAACCCAATGATAAAATTATTTAACATAGGCTGACTTTGTGGAACTCTAATTCTTTGGACACGGATACCATGAACATTTAGAAAAAGAAGATATTAGATTTTCAACTTCGTGTTCTTTTATGGCAGTCAGTGGAACCTAAAATATTAATGAACCACAGAGCATTCAAATCTTGTTATTCCTTTTAGAAGAAAGCTCAAGATATTTATTCAAATGACATTCAACGCTTGTTTGATTGTGTTCAGAAACTCATTGGAACAAGATGATTCAAATATGGTGTCTTACGTTTCCAATGCTCAAGCCGTTGTGGAAGAGTTGAAACTTATCCTAGAAGCCGACTCTATAGAAGAAATAAGGAAACAACTCAATAATTTCTACATGGTTATGGTTCTTCGTGGTATGAAATCGAGATTCAATCACATCTGGGATCAAGTTCTAACAAAACAAGATATTCCTACCATGGAAAACTTAACTACACAACTGCTCTGTGTTCCTACCCTAAATCATGAGAGTATCTCTTTTGAAAGTAATATGAAATCTTTTGTTATGATATCTTCTATAGAGAGAGGAAGACGTGGAAATAGAGGGCGTGGTGGAAAAGGTAGTCATCCTCAATGTACTCATTGCAAAAGAATGGGCCACACTTATGAAATTTGCTACTCACTACATGGTTTTCTAGACAAGTCAACACATGTATCAAGATCTAAGAAACCTGAAGAGAGGAAATTATCTGAAGAAGAGTATCAAGGATACCAAGAGTACTTGAGGTTGAAGTCTAATGAATCCTCTTCTGGACCTAATGTCTCAACAACCTGCATTTCTCAGTATGTAAAAAGTCAAAATTCATGAATTGTCGACTCTGGTACTTCAGACCATATCTCTGATAATAACTCTTTGTTCTCATCTTTGTCACCTTCCAAATTTCCCCGCCTTGTCACATTAACTAATGGGTCAAAAGTTTCACCTCAAGGAGTTAGTTCAATATTTGTTTCTTCCTCTTAAATTTAACTTTTGTTTTGTACATTCTTTCTTATCCTAATTTAGTTTCTTTGAGTCAGTTAACTAAATCCTTAAATTGTTTAGTTACATTTAATTCTAATTCATTTATCATTCAGGAACATGGTATGGGCTAGCATATTGGTGCAGGACATGAATCAAGGGGTCTCTATTACTTGGAATCTAGTCCTTGAGTATCTTGCCTTGCATCTATCTCTCCTAAACTGTTGCATGATCATTTTGGGCACCTAAGTTTAGCCAAATTAAAGATAATGACTCCTAGTATTAAGAAAACTCAAACTTTAGAATGTGAAGTTTGTCAACTAGGCAAACATGTCACATCTTCCTTCTCTAGTCAAGATGAGCTAAGATATAATTCAACCTTCTTTCCTGTTCATTCAGATATTTGGGAACCTAGTCGAGTTATTTCTCTTGGATTTAAGTATTTTGTAACTTGCATTGATGAATATTCTCATTGTATGTGGCTTTATTTAATGAAAGAAAGGTCAGAACTTTTGTCCTTATTTATATTCTTCTTCCATGAAATAAAAAACCAGTTTGAAAAATTAATTAAAATTTTTAGAAGTGATGATGCACATGAATATTTTTCCTCTGAACTCTCTTCTTTTTTGTCCTCTCAAGGAATTTTACACCAATCCTCTAGTCTCCACACTCCTCAACAAAATAGGATAGCAAAAAGAAAGAATTGTCACCTTGTTGAAACGGTTCGCTCCATAATGCTTAATGCAAAAGTTCCATTACATCATTGGGGATATGCGATTCTTTTTGTCTGTTATCTTATCAATAGGATGCATTCTTCCTCTCTTGATAATCAAATTCCTCATACAATCTTGTTTCTCACTGAACCTTTGTATCATGTCTCACCACGCGTATTTGGTTGTACGTTTTTTGTTCATGATCTGTCTCCAAGTATTGATAAGTTGTCAACACAATCTATAAAGTGTCTTCCTAGGATACTCCTGTCTTAAAAAAGGTTATAAATGTTATTCTCCTAATACCAAGAAGTATTACATGTCTGCTAATATTACCTTCTTTGAGGATACTCCTTTCTATTTATCCTCCATATCAGACTCCATTTCCATCCAAGAGGTACTACTCACTTCCACCTCTAATTCTGAAATTGTCATCTCTCCAGACATCTCTTTTCAATCTGACCATGCAAAGATTCCTTCAACTCCTAACTTCACTGAAACTAATCCTTCACCCTCTGGTACTAATCAAGGCATGACACCTGAAGCTAGCTTTGTTGTACTTGATCGTGACTCATGTCCCTCTCCATCTGCTTTTTGTACGACAACTCCTAATTCTTCTTCTACAGCCGATGACAACTCAAGTTGACCTATTGCCTTCCGAAAAGGTATTCGCTCCTCTCGAAACCACATCCTATTTACAATTTTGAGTTATCATCGTTTGTCTCCCTCCAATTGTTCCTTTGTAAATTTATTATCATCTATCACCATTCCCAAAAATGTTTGTGAAGCACTTGATCATCCAGATGGCGATAAGCCATGACTGATGAAATGCAGGCCCTTGATTATAATGATACATGGGAGTTAGTTAATCTTCCTCCTGGAAAGAAACTTGTTGGTTGCAAATGAATCTATGCTATTAAAGTTAGTCCTAATGGTGAAATTGAACATCTTAAAGCTTGTCTTGTAGCCAAAGGTTACATTCAAATCTATGGACTTGATTATGAAGATACTTTCTCACTGGTGGCAAAGATATTACCATTTGTCGTCTTCTTGCCATGGCAGCTATTCGCCATTGACCCCTGTATCAGATGGATGTTAAAAACACATTCCTTCATGTGAGTTAGATGAGAAGATTTACATGGAGCAACCTCCTGGTTTTGTTGTTCAGGGGGAGTCTGGTCTAGTGTGTAAACTTCGGCGATCTCTATGGTCTTAAACAGTCTCCAAGGACTTAGTTTGGAAAATTCAGCAATGTTGTCCAAGGTTTTGGAATGAAAAGGAGTAAGTCGATTACTCTATCTTCTACTATCATAAAACTTTCGGAAAATATGTTTATTTAATTGTTTATGTTGATAACATTGTCATTACAGGGAATGATGAAGTCAATATCTCAATTAAAACAACACTTATGCAATCAGTTTCGAACAAAAAATCTTGGTCATCTGAATATTTTCTTGAAATAGAAGTAGCTCAATTAAAAGGAAGCATTATTGTTTCCCAAAGGAAGTAGAAATGTCTAATTGAAAGCCCGTTGACAGTCCTATGGAACCTTACAAAAAGTTAGTGCCTGATATGGGAGATTTATGCTCAGATCCAAAAAGGTATAGAAGGTTGTTGGGAAGCTCATATATTTTACTATTACTAAGCCAGATATTTCCTTTGCAGTTAGACTTGAGAGTCGGTTCATGAATTCACCTTGTATTGATCATTGGAATGGAGTAGTTCCTATTTTCAGGTACATAAAGAAAATAGTCAACTTGTTGGATACTATGATACTGATTGGGCAAAATCTGATATAGACTGACACTCTACAACTGATTATTGTGTGTATCTTGTTGGTAATCTTATCTCATGGAAGAACAAAAACCAGAATATTGTTTCTCAATCTAGTGCAGAAGTTGAATATAGATCTATGACCTTAGTTACATATGAGTTGGTGTGAGTTAAACAACTTATACAAGAATTGAAGTTCTGTGAAATTTTTCCAATACAACTTTATTGTAATAATCAGGTAGCTCTTTATATTGCCTTCAATCCTGTGTTTCATGAGAGGACTAAGCACATTGAAATTGATTGTCACTTTATAAGATAAAAAGTGTTGTTCAAGGAAATTAAGACTGAGTTTGTTAGCTCAAATGATCACCTTGCAGATATATTAACAAAACCCTTGATGGGTCCTCGGATTCCATACTTGATTTCTAAGCTTGAAATATATGATTTATATGCTCCAGCTTGAGGGAGAGTGTTAAATATAATTTGTATTTTAATGTTAGTTGTTAGTTGATTTGTATTTTATCTTTCATTTATGATTGTATGTTAGAGGTAGGTGGTTGTTGAGACCACTCTACTGATTTCTTATGTACTCTTATTTATCTCTATTAATAAGATGTTCTGAGCTGAGTAGAGGTGAATCACTCAAGCTTTTCCTATATTCAAGTGTAATATTATAATCCATGTACAAGTTTCTTAACGCAGAATTAGAATGAACTTAGTCCATAAATTATGCCATTAGAACCTAAGAAAGACAAGAGTCTCATTGAAAGAAGAGCATGAATAAGTAGAAGGGAACTCTCAACTGTTAATATATTAAGGATTTTGACCTACATAGTTTTCAACTTCTTTATAGTACATCAAACAGAAGTGTAACTAACAACAGAAAAAGGCAAGTACTCAGATTCTGGAAAATTTATGGTATATCTGATTAGCAGCAATCTTTTAATTACAATCATGTATAAATAACAAGAAGAAACTATGTAATACCTTTAAGTTATCATCTTCTTCAATACTCTCTTCCAACCCAGCCAGTCCACCAAAGGCAATCAGTAAATGTCTACCAATATAGAGAAACAAGCTATTTAAATTAAAATAGAAAAAAAAACTTCCATCATCAGACATAATTCTTTTAAACTTTATATCTCAAATTTAGTCAGTTAATGAAGCACAATACAAGTAGGCAGTTACACAGATAGGAAAACCTTTTCATACATCAGCCAAATTTATAATTGAAAAAAATACTATGATAATAAGAAAATATTTTCACAGCATATTGATAAAATCATTCCCAACCCACAGTCATACAGCATTTTCTGGTATTGTAGATCCAGGATCCAGATTCCTGTTTCAATAAAATTTTACAAAAAAAGAGGGTGCTTGATGGCTGATATTGAATTGTTGACTTAAAATATCTTTATTGTCATGTGTCTGGGGAGCAATCCATAGTTTGCAATCCTTACCCATTTGGAAAATTATACTTTTAGAAATATATGATGAACAAAAAAAATATGTAGGAATGGCTCTCAAAACTCATCTTATAATCATCAGCTCCTCCATTTAAAACAGCAACATAAAGAAAAGTTTAAATCAGCAACTAAGCAATCTAACATTTATTATTTTGCAGCTGATGTTATATCACCATACCTGAAAGAAGGTATTTCAAGATCAGATGACTTAATAAACTGGCCATGCTCAGAGGTACCAATTATAAAATCATAGCCACCCTGTCACAATAAAAAGTCAATAGAAGGGCTCACACGAAGAGTTAGGATGGAACAAAAATATTAGAATAGGGAGAGTACATATTTGTCTGTTTAAGAGGGGGGAGGATACCTTGTATCCACACTCCTTAAATACCAAGCTAATATTATGTGCATAACGCACTTGATATCCCCAATATGCTCCTTCTTCCCTAGGCTTAGATGACGAGACAATCTGGCGTGGTAAATCTATATGAAGTACAACATTGTAAATCAGCTTAATATATATATCGAAGATGTTGAATGCATTTGGCACTCATAAATGTAATTTCCTCATTAATAATTTGATACGTAATCAAGGTGCAGTGGTTCTTTTTAGGTTCACAATAATAGAACTTATGCAGTAATGCTGAGAAGCAATGATTTGACAAGAACATGAAGTATTCAATTGAATGAACATGGCAACTTTTCATGTTTAATTCATTACCAGAATCTAAATTGCGGTTGGTACCCATGGCAACAGTAACTCTTCTTCCTGGTTCAAATATTTGGTCAACTTTAACATTCTGCATACGTTGTGTACTGAATCAGATCATACACAAATAAATTCAAGCCTACTTAATAGCCATATTAAAAGAACAGAAACTGGCCAAAGTGATTTAATCTACAAATTAAAATTAACAATAATACAACTTGCAAATTAAAATGAAAGATCAAGAAAGGAAAAAGTAAGAGAAAAAGGAAATGTCATGATGGTATTTTAGACAACATTGTTGAACTTGTAGTCAAATATCAAAATCCAAACAATTCCATGGCAAACATGAATGGAAATGCAGATAAAAGGATATGTCTCCAGGGGGAGGATGTCATAAGAAAAAAAAAATAAAGAAAACAATAAGAGAATCTAAAGGGATTAATTTTCCTTCCCTCCTCTAACTTATAATAGAAGTATTGATAAAAAGTTAAGCTTCAGGCTGAGTACTATAAAACGTATGCCCGTACCTTCACTAACCCAACATCAACTAGCATTGCCCCAGAGTTTGAATCTCTCTCTTTTACTGTGACACCTACAAAGTTATTGCAATTTATCAAAACCCGACCATGGTAACAATGACGCAAATTAACAGACATGTAATGGCAATGGCAATGCTAAAACTGTTTCAGCTTTAACAGTTTTTTGTGTGTAAAAGAACAGCCAAAACAAAGAAGTTCATGTGAAGAGGATAAAATGTCCTTTTAATGTATTTAGAAGGGACAAATACAATAAACTTACAACCATCACCAAGACACCAACTATCTACATACCCATAAGAGAAAGCCAACAACAAGAATAACCAACCATTATCCCACCAAGTGAGATAGAATAAGGGATTAATTGACACCAGTGAACTCCATCAAAGACTAAATTTACAGTTACAGTAAGTTCCTTTTGAATGGTTTCTCCTAAATTTTTCTTAGGTTTTCCTCCACCCTTTATAACTGAACTTTCTCACCAGAGCCTATTTCTCACATGAACAAACCATCTTAAATGAACTACTTTCTTATTTTCTTTATTACAATTTACACATACTAATACACCTACCTCCCAAATAAATTCATTCCTAATTTTATCCTTTTCCTTGCAGGTCTCCTCATTTACCTCAGCATTCTTGTCTCTACTGCAGTTATTTTTGTTTGTTACTGATTCATTGCGCAACATTAACAGCAATAGAAAATTTATAATCTTATAGTTAATTGGTAAAATATGTAATCTGCAATCACAAACTACAACCAGCTTGAATGCTATGTGTCACTCAAATTAAAGAAGCTGAACTAATACCTGCACAAACCACATAATTCAAACTTTTCCATACCTATCAATTACTCTCATGAAAGGACAAAACTTAGGTGCAATATCTAAGGTGTTGCCGGTGTTGTTCTCCAATTAAAATTGGATTGTCACTTCTATCTTGATAACCGGTATCAACTTTAATGTTGCCCTAGTTATTGAGTTATTGCACCTAAGTAGATATCACATATGAAAAAAATATCTTCAGGAATAGATAGAAGAGGCATATGAAATATTAATGATTAATGATATACATTGATTAATTTATTTAAAAACCCATAAGATATCCAAATGGCAATCTAAAAAATGTGATGACAGGACCATATAGAAAACTTCCTCCACAATATAAAGGTTCCACATTAGCATTGCCCATCTGACTTGTTCATTACTAATACACAGGTGATAAGTTACAACCTACGTTACAAAGCAAACTCACAGAATCACAACTTTTGCCAAAAACAATATATATATAGAATGATATAAGCACACCTTTCCTCCACGGCTCTACTACAAGAAATGACATGAGAAATTATACTTGAATACAAAGGCCTACCTTCTCGATACGGACCCCACTCATGTTTGCGCAAATGGTGCGGAGCATCAAGGGGTGGCAACAGGCCCTGCAAACATAGCGCAATTCAAAAAACAAAGTCAAGCATGGACTAACATTAATAGTCAACAAAACTAGCAAACTTCAGAAATAAAAAGAAAGAAAAAGTTAGTGAATTGTTCCAACCACAAATCTTAGGCTGTTATGCATTGGAAAGAGAGCCTTCCTCAAATACTGAGGTGTTTCAAGGTAGTGCAGGATTCGCATCAGAAAGGCAGCACCACTTTCATCATCTGAATTATCCGGCACAGAATAATTATCTGCGTTACTTTTATTGTCAAACACAACAACCTGTATACAAATAATAAAATATCTATATCAGCATAAAGTTCCCAACACAAATAATAATCATAATAAGAAGAAGAAGGTTTAATTAATCATGTAGTCCCTATACCGGTACCACATTTATGTTCAAGTCCATTAAAACTATGTTTTAGTCCCTATGCAAGCAGTCTTTTCCCCTAAGTTATAGGTAAGTTTTGTGGCGGCATAGAAGGGTCACAAAATGCAGGCACAAGGATTGAAACGTAAAAAGAAATAATATGTTCAGGACTAAAACGAAGAGCTTTCTGGTATAATACGAAAAGTTGGCGAAGGAGCAGGTAGATGTATATGGACTAAAAGATTAATGAAAGCTGATAATAAAAAGCAAGATGTGAAAGTGTAGAGAGAAGAGAAGCTTTAGCAACCTCGTTGATTCGGAAAATGGTAGCGGCACGAGCGATTTGACCAGCCAACTGAAAAGGGAAAATAATATTAAAAAAAGGGGGGGGAAAATTGAGAATGAAGAAGGAATGAGAAAAAGAAAAGGGAGGGTATTGAATTGAAGAATGAATGGTAGCGACCCGGGTAGCGAGCTCGAGAGTTGGAACGTTGTCAATGATGGAAGCAGGAACAGCTATGGTGACTGTCGGTATTTTCTTCTTTTTCTTAAGTTTCTTCTTATTGTGAGAATCGTCGTTGTGGCCATTGCTAGCGTTGAGTTCTGGTTCGACCTCTGCCTCTGTCGTATGCCTCTTCTTTTTCTTCGCCATTGCTACCTTCATCCCAGGAATTGGAGGGTTTTTCAAGCTCCATTTTTGCTTAAATCAAATCATTTTTTCACTATTTTTCTTGTTTATTTTATTTTTTTACTCTAAATTATTCGTTAACGAATCCTTTTTCTCATTTTTTTTTTATTTCTAAGTTACATTTTATCAAACTTGAATAATTATAAAAATTATTAAAATTTTTATATTTTATCTACAAAAAACGTTCACCTCTCTTTAACTTTACTCATTTTATAGGTAGACACGGTCAATTTTTACTTTATCTCAATCAATATATCCTTAAACTTTATTTTTTTTAATAAACACAATGTAATTTAAATTTATTATGATTGATATTTAATTTTAACTTTTTTTCATAAGTAGGCATTTTAAACTTTAATTTTATTTTATTAATTTTTAAAAAAATTACTTTTTTACGTAAATAGTTTTTTCAATTTTTTTCTTATTAAATTGTTTTTTCTAAGTTTAGAATAAAATAAAATAAGAGCATCAATTCAGACTTCAGAGCTTATATATATAAAAGGAAAAATAATAACCATTTTTTAAGGTGAAAATAACAATGTTAATAGCATAGTTTTAATTTTATTTGATTATTCTAATTTTGGAAAAGTAATTTATAAAATTAAAATAATTAATTATTTGATATTAGATAAATAAGTTGTTAATTTTTTTAGTAATTCAACTTCAATTAAATATTATATATTAGTCTATGAAAGGGGTAAATTTTAAAATTAATTGAAATGAAACTGAAATTTAGGCAATCATATGAAACAAAAAACATTTAAGAATTGATTTAAACAAAATTAAAATTTAGGTAATTATCAAAGGCATGGAGTTTAGGATTATTAGATAAAATTAAAGTTTAAGGTATTTATTTGTAAAACAAAATATAATTTATAGATAATATGTGCATTTTCTCCACTATAAGTTTTTTTAGAATTAAAAATTATTTTTTGTTATTTCCTTTCAGATACATAATAACATTTTTAATGATGTTAATTTAATCTAAATTGACAGAGTGTTAAGTAATTTTAAATTCCCATGAAATCTTGTATATATAATTTATATTATTCATGGTTATATTTACAATTTTAATTTTTTTATTTTAAATTTTTTAATTATAGTATGTGGGACTCGAACTTGATATCAAAATAAGTTTAAAAAATTTCATGTCAGTTAATGCATGTGCGAAATTATTTTCAATATTAGTTTTAACAAATATGAAAAAATAAAAACGGCAAGTTTTTAAAAATAGATGACTTAGAATCGTGAAAATAAAAATAAAGGAATTAAATACAAATAAACTATAATTAAAAATAAATAAAATCTTGAATTTCAAAAAATAAAATAGTAATTTAGCATAATATTATTATTATTATTATTATTATTAGAAATAGATGACTTAGAAACGTGTATATTGATATATATGTTTTTAGAGCAATTTTTTATTTTTACTTATAATTTTTAAATAAATATTTATCAAAAAATAGAAATAAAATTAGAAACAAATAAAATTAAAACTAAAAATATTGAATTTATGTTATAAAATATTCTTAATTAAGTTTTGTGGTGGGCTAGCTATTATTTTCTTCTTGCACCCCACATGTTTGTTGTTGCACCTATTGTAACTTTGTTCTTGGATGAAAGTTGTTAAATCGAGGTGCACGATGACACAATGGGCAATTTGGAATAGCTGCTCTTCCTCACTTCTTTGCTTTACATATGTTCAGAATGACATTCTAGAATGTTCCTCTCTTTTTTATAACGGGGATATGGTCGAAATAACGGAGTGAGGAGCAACCGCAACATGTTACGTCTATTGACTATTTTAAAGAACTCATTCTCGATTATGTTTAGAAAGAAATATATGAGATGCAGAAAGAAAAAGCCCTTTAGCTTTAGAGGGAGAGATTTGTGGCTGTGGCTGTGGCTGCCCAAGCCCAACCCAAACTGCAGCCCTCATTTCCCATTCACGTCCAATCCTCATACTTTCTTCCACACACAGCAGATTAAAATTAAGTTGGAGTGGGACTATTTTTCAGAAAAATTAAAAAAAAAAACTATTATTTCAGGTATTTAAAAAAAGAGTGTAATTGATATATATTGTCAATGTAAAAAAGTGTAAAAATCTTTAAAAAACAATATATACCAATTAAACTCTTTAAAAAAACTGAAAAATATGTTCTATTTTTCAAATAAAATTGTTAAAATAATAGAAAACTATTGTATCAAACCATTGTCACCTCCACCTCTTTCACATCTCCCATTCTTTTCATGCTTCCCACTTCTACTTCTACTTCTACAATTTCTTTATTGTTATTAACATCATTTTTTACTCTCCTTTCATCTCTTTCATTGTTGTCACACCTCTCACCCAACCTTTACCACTTTTCTTCCTCTCTATGGTAGCTAACCTTCTTTTGTTGGAAATAAAATTTTTGAAAAACTGTATTTAAATATATTTTTTCATATTTTTTATGAAATGTAAAATTTGAAAAACTACCTTAAAACTATTCTAATCCTTATTCGCACTGTACTGAGTATGGTTTTCCTCTCAACAGAGTTTAATAAAAAAGAAAGATTTATGTGTCCAAAGTGAAAAAACGATAGCTTGATGTTATAATGGAAATTGAGATGAAGGACAAAATAATTAAAAAAAATTGATAATAATATTTTGCTTAGAAAAATATCAAAAAAATCTTTAAAAAATAGTTGTCTATTAAATCAACATTCGAACTCAATTATGTGTAAGAAATGGTACTAACACCTTACTTTGTTTGTTTTAGGCAGGGCTTCTAAAAAATCTATTTTTTTTAAAAAATAATCATAATTAATAATAATCAATTATATAATAACCAATTATTTTAATCTAATTATGAAACTATAAGTTATTTTATGGATTAGTTATGCAATTAAGTTATTTTTATTAAAACATGCTTATGATTATAATTGATTTCATAACTAATAATAATTTTTAGTTATTGTCAAAAATAATTATTTTAGTTTTTAATAAAAAAATGTTTTGAATAATATTTTAATGGTTCTTATAAAAAATAATAATAATAAGTAAATTATTCTAATTTTTTATCAGAAAAAGAATGTATATATTTATAATCAAATTTGGAAACAATTGTGTGAATAATGTATTAAGTAAAAAATCCTTATGTGGTTTACACCTCTTTCTCAATGATCACATTCATGTGGAGAATGTGGTAAATAAAAGGAGAAAAAAAACAACTTCTTTAACATTGGTCACACTTTCATGGTAAATTACACATAATTGTGGATGACCTGGTGAATAGAAAAACCTTTTTCTGACACTGATCACATATTTGTGACAGTTGTCGCATCCCAATGGAAAGAGCATTGAAAAGGAAAAACTTTCATAATATTTGCCCACATCTTTATTGCATTGTCTACAACCCTATGATAAGATGATAAATCTACTCACAAACTTCCCACATTGTTATGAGAAAGGTCACATATTTGTGGATAGCGTGTTGAGCAAATAGACATTGCCCATACCTATATGTAAGTGGCTACATGTGTATGAGAAATGTGCTAAGTAAAAAAATAAGCTCTAAGAATATTTTTTAAAATTATTTAACTACTATTTATGGACAAATAACTGCTTAAATGAACGATTATATATATTATTGATTTTAAATATATTGAATTATATAACTAGTTAAAAATATATAACTTGTTATACAAAATGATAATCATTCCTCTTCTTGAAATATAATGATTTGAGATTAATTAATTACTCATTAGTCATCACAATAATTAGATTTTAAGAAATGAAGATAAAGAGTAAGTCTCTTATACTTACTATTGGAATAAGTATATTTTTTTATATATAAGGTGTATCAAGTGAGAACAAGGTTTATTGTGAGAAACAAGAGAAATTGATAATAATAGTAAGATTAAAGATACCGGCTTAGATTTTAAAATAACTTATTCAAAGACACTATGTGTCTCATTTCCCGTAACTTACATATACCTCATCCGACCACCACCAACACCGCCATTGTCGTTACAACCATCATCACTACCACCATCGATGATGGGGTTGGAGTGGTGGTAGCAATGACAACGATGACAATGACAATGGCAATGACACTGATGACACTAGTGGTGGTGATAGTTGGGGTGAGAGTTACAGTGAAGGATACATGTGATGTCTTTAAGTGGATTATTTTAATGCAAGCTGTGATTTTTTATTTTACAATTATTATCAATTCATCTTTTTTCTCACTTGATACATCTATATGTATATTAAAGAAAAGAAAAATAAAAATGATAAAAAATTAATAAAAAAATTTTAACCAGAAAATGCGATGTTAATATGTTATTGAGTTATCATTGATTGTAAATAGGGTTATAGAGTTTGGATAGTTATAAACTTATAATTTAGATAATTTGTTGCAAATACTTTAAATTGACTATGATAAAACTTAATTTGATAAAGAAAAGAGAGAAGAAACATAGATAAAGATAACCAGTATATTAAATATTTAAAATTTTATCTTTTTTAATATTTGTTTTAATTGATAAATATATATTTTTATTATGTAAATTAATTTTTATTTTAGTTTTTGAAATATTTTTTTACTTTTCATTTATACAAATATGTTACTTTTTTTTTCTTTTGGTGCTATATTTCGTTGGCTTCTAGTCTCTACAAAGATGTTAATCTTGCCTTTCCTCCTAATTTTTTTCTTTTTTTATCTTTGTGAATATGTTAATTTTGTTTTTAATTCCTAGTGACGTCAATAATGTCATAACAAAATTTGATGATGATAATAGAAACAAAAATCTAAAAACTATAGAAACTAAAAAGATACAACGATCAAATACAAAATTTGGTATAATTAATGACTAATAATATATGTTTTTTACATGAATAACAAATATCAATCAAGATTACATTTCTTATGAATTAAATGAATCGTAAAATCATTCACGTAATTGTTAATTTTGTATATTTTTTAATATATATATATATATATATATAGAGAAGAAATTCACTTACTTTTATAGTGAGTTTAAGAAAGTTATCTTTATTATATATTTATTTTATCAAAATCTAATAGTTGTAACAAATAATTAATTCTAACTTTAGCTTTTAAGAAAATGAATAGTTACATAAATAATAAGTTTGTTATATTTTTTTTTTGGAGGAGGGATTCACTAAGACTAACAGTAAACAAGGTGGGTATATGGATCTAACTTCGCTGACTTTCAAATCTGTGCAAGTTTAGACCTTTTTTTTAAGAATAAGAATTGTAGGAAAATTTTGAATCCGGTCTATGAAATCGAATGACTTTGCGGGCTAAGTCCGCGAGCTCACAGGCTTGGCTTGTGACCCGTTTAAAGAGACAAATTTGTCATTTTTACTATTAGTTTATATTAATGTTATAAATTTTTTGTTGTAAATTATGATATTTTAGACTTTTAATATTAAAAATATTCAGTATTTTAGATTATAATAAATAATTATAATATGATATATTATAATTTAGTAAATATTACAATTTTTTAAAATTATTTTTAAAAAATATATATTTGTGTGCAGATCTGCAGATTTGTTACAATCGTAAGCTTTATAGATCGGATATAAACTCTTAAAAAAATTTATTTATTTTATGAATCAAACTTATTTGACCCATTTAAAATGCGAGTTTCAAAAACTCATATACCCACGCCTAAGTAAATTTAAGGGAGTTATTCTCCTCCTCATACATATATATTCTGTGGAATTATTGATCGATAGGATATTTTCTAGAATATATAATCTATTTTTTCACTCTTAAAAAATATATACTTTTTATTAGGCTCTCAGTTACTGTGTCACTTTTTGTAAATGTAGATGCAATTAATTAATTATGTAGAAAAACATTATTTTATAGTTATATTTAGATGTGTACCCTTTTCAATTGTATGGGCACAAGAAATATTTTTCGAACAATATTTTGTGGAGCGGTGAAGTTGGGCACTAACAATTTCCATGATTTAGAGAATATATTAATGTTGATATACATGTCAATTTTTATATAATACAATAAAATTGCATTGGAGTTTGTATTTATATTTTTGTAAAAATAAAAAAGTAAAAGATTTTGGGTGAGTTTACCTTTAGGGAAAGATTACACGTTAGTTGTGAGAATCCATTCCTATTTTGATTTGGGTATTTGAGAAATCAGAATAACAACAACGTGGGGCAAGTGGGCAGTTGCGTTGAATTGTACGTCATACAAAATCGAGGGAAAATATAGCTATCCCCTCAATATATCAATATATACCCACAGAATTGGATTCACATTCACTTAATTAAAATAATATCAAAGTTTAATTTTATCCATCTCTTTTCCCTTTTCAGAATCCAAAACCGTTGGTTGCACCATGAAGCCACTGTACATAGTATCAGTATCAGTAGTCAGTACATTGAAATATGGAGACCTGCACGAAAGGTTTATATATAAGAATAACACGTTCCATTGTGTGTGCGCGCGGATGGACCAGATGCTGTACTGTGCAAAGCAAATGGGTGCTTTCGTACGTTATTCCAACTATGCTAATGTTTAATTTAAGGATGAAAAGCGTCGACGATTCACATATATGCATGTAAAGCTGCTAGCTACATATATATATATATATATATATATATATATATATATATATATATATATATATATATTACACCCAGTTCCCAGCTTGCAACATAACACAGATATTCCTTGCAAATTGACTGCTATAAAGCATACCTTAATTACTACGTACACCTAATTAGTCCTTTTTCCATTCAACTATACCTATCCATCCTATTTCGCACCACCACCTTTTAACAACTTACCAGCTCATCTCAACTACTGCTAAAGTTATGCCTCGTAAGCCTTAAGATTTTTTAAACTGTTTATTTAATCAGCTATATACTACTCTCTCTCTCTCTCTCTGTATATAGTACTTCTAAATTTTCAATTTGCAGATGATGCTGATTCTTGTTTCTGCAATTTCCAATTATTTGTACTTTTTTCTTAGTGTACGAGTTAGGGTCGTCGTAATTAAGGAAATTGAATAATAAGTATGAGCTCACAAATTTAATTTAATTTCAATGCGATTATATACTTCACACGTTAGAGTTAGGTTCTTCTTTTTTTAAGTAGTGTAACGAAATATTTATTGAAAAGATTTAGAATATAATTTTTTGAGAAAAAAAATTTATTATACTTTAGAAATCCGCAAGACACAATGAAAATCCGCAAAAACATGACTGCAAATTAATTTTCTCAACAAAAGTGTCGAAAAATTTCTGTAGTTGTCTTTTCTCATGAAAAATTGTAAGAGATTTCTGCAAAATTTTAGCATTATTCTAATAGTACAATATAGTATTTTAAAAATTTTTTTTTCAATAGGAGAATATTTAAAACTTAATTTTTTATATATTTCAACAAATCCTTTTTATATTTATTTTTAAATTAATTTTTAATTTTTACATAAATTATCAGTAGTTAAAAAATTATACACTGTATAAATTATTTAATATTATATATTTAAATGTTTATTTAAAATTAAATTTATTATATATATAAAGTAAGTTTTATAAATTGAACATACTAAAATAATGGTATATATATATGTTGATATGCTGCCAACTATGACATTATACATCATCATGTAGGTTTTAATAAATATCTAGATATATAATATCAAGGAATGAACAAACAACGGATCCGTGGCGCAATGGTAGCGCGTCTGACTCCAGATCAGAAGGTTGCGTGTTCGATTCACGTCGGGTTCAAACCCGGTCTGTAAACTACATACCTTTTGGAATTGGGATTTTGTGTAAGTGTTGAAGGATCCACGGAAGCAGCAACTCGATCTAGCTGATAGAATATTTATATTTTTATAAAATAATGTTTGTATTCTTTTGTGACCGCCATCTTGTTTCCCACTTGAAACCTCAAATGCAGGAACTCCCAATTAATGATGCATGTGTGCTACTGCTAGTTAAGTCTTAGAACTGAATAGCTATCATGTTCTGCAGTGTCAGTCACTGTCTGTAAACATGCATAATCTTTAATTATGATGTTTATAAACCTTTTCAAGGGCTCGATGTGCATATGCAATTAGCAATATTTTGATTAATGACCATTAGTTGATTGACATGTTTGCATGGTTTACGTAGCAATCTCACTACTTTGTTAAGTTGAAAAGGGAAGTAGAATTATTAAAAGGATGATCGACACTCACACATGGTCAAAAAGGTAGGTAGGGAGAAATTTTCCGACTTTGTTTCATTGCTTATATATATTTTAAGCGATGAACTGGATTCTCTTGTCATTCCCAATAAAGTTCCTATATTATTAAAGATGATAAATTTATGGTGAAACAATTTGAAAGCACCGCTAACCTTAGGCTTCAATTAATTAAGTCCAAAAGGATGACGTATACTTTGTCAAAGATTCTCCATTACAAAAAAAAACACAAGACTAAAGAACATGCATTTACATATGGATTCTGATGCAAACATCATACTTTGATTACTTTCCCTCTCTAATCAACTTGTCATACCTAGCTACCTCCCTATATAGGTTTAAGCCTTTAACTGGAAAACATACACTTAAATTGGTACTGCGATACCAAATATTTTCTTTATTCTTCTTCTTATCAGTTGGCGCACATTATAATATATTCTTGTCCAGTTCACTAAAGAAAAAAGCTTCGGCATCAAATTAAAACACCATGTTTATTAGAAGTACAAATGGTTAATTAGTTAGATATATATAATATGCGTGTGTACTTGTATATAGCTAAAATTTTTAATTTTCATGGAATGTATATGGCTGAATATGTGAGAAAGCTATATCAACCAAACTCATGGATATATATCTATATATAGTCAGGATTTAATTAAACTGAAATTAATATTAATCATTAATACAAATAGTTAAGATATTTTTTGGTCTCTTAGACTCTTTCATGACAGGCTGATGTACACACACATAAGGAAATTAAATACGATGCTTAGTTTTTAGGTTGATGTATGCGATATACGTTTCAATTTATGTTTCGCTGAGTATCATATTATGCTAATTAAAGCTAATAATTAGTGCACTGTTAGCAAATCAAATTCTGCTGCTTGTATATAAAGATGCTGATGCCTGTACATAAAGATTCTCCACATACAAATCAACACTATAGTTCAATTCATATGAATTAATGTTCTTTCAATACACACCGGGAGGTAGCAAAATTTAAAACTTAATTTCTAGCTACCTATAGTGGAATATCTCTGTCATTTCTTAGGCTTAACTGGTGTAACGTGTAAACAATAAAGTTCGAAACTGAAACGCATGGGGGCAATATAATTTAACAATTTAATTTTTTTACTGCCTAAAAAATTAATTTTGAAATCGCAGTAAAAGAAATAAACGTCAGTCAATAATTGTTGTCATACTACTTACGATGTTTAACTATCATATATTTGAAATTCGTTCGATATAATAATATAAGTATAATTTCTTTAAGATAATGAAATTCTCAATTAGCAAGGAATTGTACTTGAGCTTAAACATGATAGTTTTTTATATTGACTCAAAATGAGTAAGATTAATTTTCAATTTAAGAATCCAATTAACATTTTACTGCTCTTCAATACCCATTTCAGTTCATATCAGTATAGTTATTTTAATGGACTTCACAATAAAATACACATTTGGAGTTAGCTTAGCGCTGGATTCTGAAGGCAATTGGATAAGGATCGATGGACAAGTTGTGTAACAAGTAAAAAGGATTCGTAAATTTAATGTCTTCTGATTTTCAGTTTGATGTAATGTCAAATTTATTTATATATGTAATTTATTGTGGTGTGAGATTTATATATGTAATTGAACTGACGGTCTATTAGTATAGTTTTCCTTGATATTTTATCCATCTTATTATTCTCAACACACGTTATAGTACATTTGCCTATAAACAAAAAACACACGTTATAATTGCTTATCTCTTTAGTATATGGAAATATATAAAAAATTTTTAAAAGGATAATATCTTCATGACTCCACTGTTTTCCAGCTTCTCTTTTCAGGGAGTTAAGTATTTTTTGTAAATTCAACTATACATTCTATATGCTTTTTGTTATGGTGATAAAAAAATTATTCTTGTAGTTATAATATTCTTACACTTTTGAATAATCTGTATTTGTTTATATTAAATAATTTTTTCACAAGTAATCAGCAAGTTATGAATTGAAATGCACATGTGCTTATTCTGGTTCCATGCATCACAGCTGAAAGAAAAAAAATCTACTTTTGCGGGCTAGCTAAAATGATTAACCAAAAGAAAAGAAAAAAATTAATCTAACAAAAAAATTGATATAAAATTATTCAGTAAAAAAATGGGAGACAGAGACGTTGATTCACTTTAAATTCCAATGTATAAAAGAAAAGAAAAACTGAAATAAAAAAGAAGCAGCTTTGTATTGTTGTTGCCACTTGCCTGTCCAAAAAGAATACGCAGAAATTGAAGGGTGATTGTATGTATTGTATCACGGGGAAGATCTGCGTCAAAAACTGACAGCTATAATAGGACATGAAGATAATCTAAACAAAATTCAACAATTTGATCTATATTTCTTGACTCCCTGACACCTCTTACCTTTGCATCCTCCCAGAATGCGCATTATTTCCTACTTTTTTTTTAATACTTTCCAATATTAGTCAGTACTTGGGTTTCCATAAAAAGGTGCCCTTTGGTATCAAACAAAACACCTACTTAATTAAAATTTACAAACAAGCACCGTGCAATCTCGCCTAAATTAAAATAATAAAAGGAATGTACAGAATTATCTGATTTATTTAGATATGCAAAATTGCATTTTAAAGTTGTCATGAGAATTTGACAGGAATATAATAATAGTATATTATTTAACCACAAATTTGCCTACAGAATATGTTTTCACAATTTAAATAATTTTAAGCAATCTAATTCTTTATTTATTACCAACCAATTAATCTAATTTGGGGTATATATGTATAGATTCTATGGCTTGGTTCTCAATAGAGGTATTGAGTTAGGCTCAGTTTAGACAAACTCAAGACCTAACTCAATCATAAAACGTCTAGTTGGGTTAGGTTGGACTTTTATTTCTTTTTTTTTACTTAACCCGCCATTGATTGAGTTTGGTTGAGTTGATTGAGTCACCATTTAAAAAAAATATTTTTTTAAACAATAAATTTATAATTACAAATTATATGACTAAAATAAATTAAAATCAACATATTAAATTATCAATCAACAATAATCATGTAGTTATTAGGACATCTACTTATGCAGCATAACATTGTTTCTACACTTGTATTTAATAAGTCATAATACACACAAAAGTTTATCAAAATCGAGAGTTTACGTAAAATCAGAAGAGTTTCTTTAATTAAAAATATAACTACAAATCATATAAAAATTGAAAGTTTTTAATACATAATAAATTCTAATCCACATAATAAATTTAAATTACTCTAAATAAATAAAAATTAAAGTTGAAACACTTAAAATTTCAGAACTTTTTTAGACATAAGAAAAAATTATATTCAAAACACTCAAAATTAGAGTCAACATAGAAAAATATCACCTAAGAAGTTTGTTTACGAGTTTACTCTGATTTTACCAAGTTTACTCCGATTTTACGAGTTTACTCCTATTTTAGCGAGTTTACTCCGAATTTACTACTCTTTTGATTTAACTCGTTGGGACTTGTAAACTTGTACAATTTTATGAGTTAACTCACAATTTTGATAACCATGCACACAAAGGCAATCAACTATACCTTTATTTATTTAAATTGATTTGAAAAACAAAGGAAACAGAATAGCATATGCTTTTTCCATCTCTCTTTTTTCCCCTTTAAGAGTAGAAGAAGTTTGTTTAGACAAATTTTAATATGAATTTGACAATGTTAAACATTATTATTTATCAAAATTGACATAATGATTGTTACATTAAACAAACTATCTTTGAGTAATATAATGTGAGACTAAAAATCTGAATCAACATCTTCATTTGAGACTAAAGTTGATTCCTAGAATTGAAATAAAAATATTGTTTTGTTAATTGGAACCCCAGTAGCTTCAATACATGAGCATCCTTAATAAGAAAAAAGAAAATACTGATTGATTTTACCTAGGTCATGTACAAATATAGTTAAAGTTAATTTCAATCATTTATAGAACATCCTTTACACCGTATTGTATTTTACATCATAATGATTAATGAATATATCATATTGTATTGTTGTTGTTATTATAGAAAAATTATTAACTAAAATGATTATTTTTACATGTAAAGAGATATTTTAAACATCTGTTAAATCAATTTGTTATGAAAAAATTAGTCTTTCTATATTTTGAAATATTAAAGTTCATATTCAATTCAATTCATTCATGCACTATAATTTTATAGTCCGAGTTAAGTAACTTTACTATAGGTGGTAAAATTTTTCTTCATGTATTTATGCTGCTACATATATTTATGATTGGAACTTAAGATTATTAATTAAATTTAAAAACTTTACGGAAATTGAATCATGTATTTGGTTGTAAAATAATTTATTTCGTTAAATTGAAATTGAATTTCAAATGGATTATTTATCTATTGAATATTGATCGATTATTCATTTGTTGAACATCCAAATAATACCACATTTTTTAAACATAAAACATTTTAAACTAATCAAACTTATTAAAAATTGTTTAATTTATTAATTAATAGCCTTAAATTTGTTAACATGTTTTATTATTTTTAAAAAAAAATATTCATATAATTATCGAGATTCATCTTTTTACTTTTTCCCTCAATTATAAATCATGCAATATTATATTTTCTTCGTTAGGAATTTGTTTTGAATGTCTTATTATAAAAAAATGAATAGAGTAATTTTTAACAAGACAGGCGAGTTGTCAGGAAGATCCAAGACGAAAATGACTTGCCTCCGAACCATGCCTTCTAATGGAGTAGAAGGCAGAGACGTCGTGTCGGTATCCATGCCGGTCAAATTCATGGCACCACTCCTTTTTTAACAACAACAACAAAATATTCAACCTCCCAAAATAGTAAATTAAGACATGTGATACTCCGTTTGAATTGTTTTCTCAAACAAGATAAAATAAAAAACATAGGGGTAAGTGTCTGTATTCTTGGTGCATAGGGGTTTATTTTTTAGTTTTTTGCTATTTACTATATGCAATGTAATGACCGCGGTTGCATTTTGTATGTGTCTGCTTATTTTTTTCTTTATTATTTATTAGCAAAAATACACGCCGTTGTCTTTGTATTTTTTTATATTATAACAATTTTAATTTAATATTTTTTTAATAATATAATAAAATATATAAATAATTCACCATGTTATTTTGTATACAATCATTTTAGTTCAGTATATTTTTTTGTTAACATAATAAAAATATATCAGATAATCAACGTATATGTAAGATTTGCAACGAATGTGAGAAAATAGAGAGAAAAGAGAGTTTAAATAAAATTAAATATCTTGTTACGTATGTGTATTCACATTTCTGTTAAAAATATCTATGATCGAATGTATACATACATTAATTATGTTTAATTCGCTGGATCTCTCGTAAGGTAAAACTTGTAAAGATATGCATTTATTAACATCAGAGAAGTTATACAATGTTTAGAATGATAAAATACTCATAAAATGTAAACATCAACTTGTCCTATTCCCATTATATATTATATTATAATATATATATATATATATATATATTATAATAGTAAAATAATTATTTATGTTTTATATAAATGTTTTAAAGTATTTTTTTTTTCAGGTTATAAGATTTATTTAATGACAAAGTTTCTATTTAGAAAGTGAGAAGTTGTGGGTTTGAGTCTTTCTTATAACAAAATAGTTTATTTTTTAATTTTCAATTAGTTATAATGGTAGAATAAGAATTTTGAAAAGTAAATATAAAAAAAAATATTTTCTTTATTAACAACATAAATAAATTTTGGCTTAAAAAATTGAGTATTGTTTAAAAATCATTTTAAAAATATAAAAACAAAGACGTTTACCCATATTTATTATGGAAGTGTCATTAATAATAGTAAAAAAATAAGATATTCTCTTGAATATAAAAAAATTAACACTAAAAACTAACATTACTTATAATTTTTTATAGTTTTTAAAAACTAAAAACATATTTTTGAAATTCATTTTTAAAAAATATTAACCAAATAAGTTTTTTATCTTTTAAATACTAAAAACATTTTTTTATAAAAATCCAGTAAAAAATAGTTTTATTTCTTCAATTTTAAAAACTAGAAAGAAAATATTTGTGAATAGTTTTGTTTTTAAATTTTTTATTTTTTCTTTTGATAACTTAAATTTCATTAATGAGACTTTTGTAAATATTAGATTTTTTTTTTATTTTCACATCTCCAAACAAATTTTTAAACAACACTTACCAAACAAGTTTTTTTTATCTTCTTCTAGAAAATAATTCTTAGAAACTATTTTTCTAACCTCTTCTCAAAAACTAAAAAAAATCAAACCAATCAATTTTTATTTTTTAGATATAAAGATTATTTTTAAAAAATAAAATTAAAAAACCCAAAAAAAATATTTCAATAAAAAATTTAAAAAAATCAGGGACAAACAAGCTAATTAAACTTAACATAGGGGGGAAATATTTTAAATATATTTTTAAAATAAAATGAATGAATGGTTAATTCAATTCCAATTTGATAGGAAAATTAACTTATTTGAAAAGGAATCAAACTTTAACAATTAATTGAGTAAAAAATAGAGCATTTATATACCAAGATTAATAAGTTTGTTAGAATTCAATTTTTCAGTTTACACTTTTTTTATCTTTAGAGCCGGCCATAGCAGTTTACCACATCAGCAAACAGTTTTAGATGAAAGAAGCACTTCATAAAAGTTTTTTATTCTCTAATTTATCTGTTAAGGAGAGAACAAGTAAGAATTTTGTTTTGGGATTCAAATCTTAAATTATAGTAGCTAATAAAATTTTTGTTTCAAATTCATGTATCCACGAGATTAAAATAATTTGAATTATTTTCCAAAAAATATATTAAAAGGAGAGATTTTAATAAAAAGAAGAAATTTAAATTACACTATGTTTCGTAAAAAAAAAAAAAAAGGATGATGATGAGTTTTAAAATTAAATACTTTTTCATTTTAAAACATAAATGGCTACATAGGAGGGGATTATGGTGTACTTTTATGTGTACACTTATTATGTAACACTTAGTTATATTAATTATATTATATTTTTCATATAAAAAATTTAATTTATAATGACTCCCTGCTCCCTTTCTTATAGACAAATATTTAATGAGTTTCTTTTAAAGTTTCTTTTATATTTTTGTGAGCCACATAATTTTTTAAATAATTTTAAGAGAGAATAAAGACTTTTGAAGTATACAAAAAAAAAAAAACAAATCATACTCTCAAATGTTTTTTTAACAGTTTAATTGGTATAAATATAAAAAATAAATCATACTCTCAAATGTTTTTTTAACAGTTTAATTGGTATAAATGTAAAAAAGAATAAGGTCAATTTGTAAGATTTATTAATCGATTTTTCTCCTCAAAATTTCTTTCAATATTAAAGAAAAACTTAAACTAAGTGAAAAGGGAGTTTACTCCCTTCATTCCTCCTCATCCTTTTAAAGTTTTGAATAAAATAAGATTTTTTATTTTAAAAATCCCTCCATCTTCTTCCTTCATCTCCTTTGAATAAAAGGTAAAAAATAAAAAGCGACCGCATCCTAATATTATTTGAAAAACAAATCATTGTCGGGGTAAAAGAATTTCTGACACTATCAATTTCTTACAATAAAAAATAGGAATTTAATTTTCATATTTTAGTACTATACTTGATAACTTTATCAAGAAAAAGTAGGCTAAAATAAGTTTTTAAGTTTTATCTTTTTGTAAAAAATTCTTTATGATTTGGTTCAGTAATCTGATCTTTGATATTTTTTAAATTTTATTTCAATTATATAATTTATCAATGATGTATAATAACTAAACAAATCTCATTTAACTAACTGAATTCCAACTATTGGTTGAAAATATTTATATTTGATTTAAAATAATTATCGGTCTTTTTTATATCTATCTGCTCAAAGATCATTTCTTTTCAAGTAAATATTTTTTTATTTTTCATTTTATTTCTAACTTAATTTTTTACTTTTTCTCATTTACATCTATTTATTTATAGGAACCAAAATAAAAATAGTAGTATTTTTTATAACATTTAATTCAAAGTATCATCAATTAATTTTAAATTTAAATATTTCTAATTTTAAAAAAATTATAGATGAAAAATAATTTTAAAAAAAATAAAGTCTTAAACACAATGAAATTTAAAGAGAGAGAGTCAAAATAGTTACGGTGTGAGGTAGCCATTTATTGTTTTAACTGCCGTATTCAGACTGTAAAACAAATATAAAGGTGATTTTGTTTACTCGCGAGGTTCAAGGGCACATGAATAAAGGTTAAGCTTTAACTCTCATTAATAAAAAAAATACTTATTATTGTTTTTTGTTAAAATTAAAATTTCACGTGTTAATAAAAAATTATATATTAATAAAAAGACTTAATATATAATCATATTATTAAAAAAATATTTTTTATAATTTATTTTGAGCTCACTGTTGGAATCTTTTTAACAAGCAACATCTATATATTCAAACAGTGAAGCCAAACCGCTTCACAATTTGTACAATCTTCCAAAGAGTATATCATCATATCTATGAGACTATGACCATTTCCCAAGCCCTACTAAATATAACACCTATGTCCATTCTAAAAGGTATCTTATATAGTAAATAATTTAAATTCAAAACAAATACAAACAAACACCCCAACATTACAGACCACCTGTTTCTACTCTATTTCTTAAGTCGCCGTTTGGAAATCACGTTATCGGCAAATAACTTTTTGCCTAAACTTTTCTCAAAGACAAAACTAAGACTAGTTTTGAATTTTAGGAATATACTTTAATATGACAAGCACCTAATTATTATTATTATTCGAAAGTTTGACAATTAGAACTCCTTAACCATCAAGTTTGACTTTGTTTTTAAACAATTATATCTCTTCTAAATATATGTATTTCAAAATAATATGTTGGTAATAGACGATGAAATTAAAAAGAAAAATGACGTGAATGCCACTAAAATTTGTCTTAAGCATGTTGGGGCGTGCTATGATGAAAGGATTTGAATTTGCTTGAGCATCATAGACAGAACATGTCCTGCGCGTAGGACTCTCACTGCTGTGTCTATCCCAAAATTTCAAACCCTAGGCAGAAATAAGGCCATGGGATCCTGTTTTTATGGCTCCAGATTTTCCCAAAGCACAATCATTGTAGCAGGCAGTCCTCAAACATGTACCAAACACCCCATTTTAGTGAATCATAAATTTCTGACGGTAAATCAGTAAAACTTTGATTTTTTTCATTTGCCCCATAAGATTTTCTTCATCATTTGCATAAAGAACAGAAATAATTAAGCAGTTACCATTTCTTTCAAAGGCTGGGGGCTGATGTTTCACTCCTTTTTTTTACTTTCTTTGAATAAATTAGCAATCAACCTAATGTTGGCCCTACATGGTATTAAAACCCTAGACAAAACTCAATGGATGCCTTCAAAAATAACAGTTCCTAAGATCCTGAATATAAAGAGGAAGATATCACTATCAAGCAATATATTGAGAATCCATTTGTGTTCTGGCCTTTTGTTGGCTTTCTTTTGGAAAGGGAATAGTAAAAGCTGGTTATTTTGCAGCCAAATAAAACTATCCTGTCTCTCCCATTTTCCCTTAATTTCCTTATAAGGGCATGCCTAAAAGCCCTTTTTTTTTTGCAAATTTAACATAGCGAGCAAGGGAAAATTCTACATAATAAATATATTATGATCCTAGACAACAAGGATATACAAACAAACACCTAATAATATAAACACTTACTTAACTTCTCTTATTTATTTTTTATCTGTTTTTTTTTTATCATACTTTATCACCCATCATTTTTATACTTTTATCTATTTTATCTTATCTCCCAATAATAAGCTTATTCACAAATTAATCATCAAGAAAAATGTCATGTTATTAATGAAACTTAAACTTACTTCCTTACGAATTCCGAGCTCAAATCTTATAAATAGAATACCCTTCATTGGGTCTCTCATGTGTGATGTGTCAATTGACATATAGATATCAACATAATATTATTCTATGGTGTAACATCATGTCAGCAACAAAAAATACTTTAGCACCAAAAGGGAGAAATCTCCTTTCTTCTCCCTGCCTTCCTCGTTTTTCTTATTTTGAAAAATCACTTTTTATTTTTTATTTTTTGTGTTGTGTGATTAAGAATTTCAAGTGGCTCTGGGAGGCCCCCCCATCCATACCCTACATCCGTAGGGCAAACTTTTGGAGACTACAAATTGGTCCAACCCTCCCTCACTTCTTCCCATGTCAATGCCTGCCACCACTTGTATTCTCTCCCACTCTGTGCAACTCTCTCTCATTCACTTGCTTCTATTCTAGTACCTTACATAGCTGTTCTTCCTTCCTCACCCCCTCACGAAACAGAACACTCTGTTTCCTTGTTTTCCACTTCTTTTTATCCCACGTTTGAACATCTCAACAAGCTACCATATGGCTGCAATTGTGTGCCACGGATTGCAGTCACACCTTGAGTCCCAACAAACTGAATCGATAGCACTCAAACTGAGGCTCTCTTCCTCAAAACCATCCCCTCCTCAATTACTCGATTTAGCCTTGAAATCCTGTTTATGGGATTCAAATCCAACCACCACACCCGACAACAAAGAAAACAACAACTCCACACCCTCAAACACCAATTCTTGGAGCTTCAGGGAAGCACTCTCCAACATCACAAAAGAGCCCTCACAAGATCAAACACCCTACGTGCACCCTCAACAGAAACGCTCCTCGCTGAGGCTCAGCCCAAAGAGCCTGGAACTCTGCACTGAAAACCTGGGAAACGAAAGTGGCAGTGACAGTGATGAAAGCAGCATTGACATGCTCTGCTCAGTGAACGGGAATTCGGGGACAAGGGAACAAAAGCAACGTCATCAACTTTCGACAGCGAAGAAAGCGAAAACCCAGAATTTTCCACCCCCTTTGACAACGATAAGGGGATCAGAATCTCTTCGCATGAGACCCCACCGCGAAGATGGACGGCTAGTGATCGAGGTCACTAAGGTCTCACCAACTCCCTCTTGTTTTCAAGCTGAACGAAGCAATGGCCGCCTCCGCCTCTGCTTTTTGAAAAACCACACTCCAAGTTTTGACACGCAAGAACAAGATGATGACGTTAAAGAAAACGAAACATTAGCCAATGAAAAAGAATTAGAAAACCAAATAATTGGACATGCAAAATATAGTGATACCAAGGAAGGAGTGGATGAGGAAACAGAGCAGGAAACAGGGGAAGAAAAAGAAGAAGAAGAAGAACGTGTTGCATGTGGGTGTGTGGAGAGTGATATTATTATGATGCCGAGAAGGTGCAAAGAAGGTGGTGACCAAGAAAACAGTGAATTGTTAAATTGGTGTGAGCCACGTTGGGTGGCTACTTCCTAAAGCTAGTTTAGCTTAGCTACTACTACCTTGAGATTTTTGTATCTCTATTAATAAAATTTTAACATTTGTCTTTTTCCCAGTTTCTCTTTTTGTCCTTTTTTTTTTTTTCCTTTACATGATGCATCATTTAATTCCTTTAGTTTTCCATAAACTATGGCTCTGGTCGGCAGTTATTATCGTTACTCTGTTTCCGGGACACGCACACCAACAGGGGCAGCGCAGAGACAGGGTTTGTTTGGGTAGCCAGCCGAGAGTATATAATTGTAATTGATTTGAAAAGGCACGTTTTGAATGTCCGTGGTGAATGCAGGTTGATTTTGTTTGCATGAATGGAGGTGGTATTCTAAGAATTTGACAAAACCGTGAAGGGATGCTGTGGATGTTAGGAATGAAGACAAGGGTTGTTAAGTTGTCACATGTGGTAGAAAAACACGATGATGAAAATGATACAAGTTGGTGCATAGTGGGTGTGGATGTCACTATATATCAGGGGAATTTTATTTTATCAGTTAACAACATGCAATAATAAGTAAAGACTCAAATTACCATTTAGACCTGTTACTACTGCAACGCCACAAATAAGTAAACAACCAATGTTAGCAATATAGTTTCTAACACTTTCTTTCTAATACCCATTTAAAAAATATTCTTTTTAATACATTTTAATAACTTAATTTTCTTCTAAATTTTAAATTTTATGTGATATTTTTATTTAATAAGTTTTACTCATAATTTTAATAAACTTATAAAACAATGTGTTATAGAATATGGCTAAAACTCTCTTTGTACAAATATATTTCAATCTTGCTTCCAGTATATTTCTGTATAACTGTTTATAAAATGAATTTTTTTATAATAATTTATTTAAAAATCACACTAACCAAAGTAACCATACCATGATTTATAGTGGTTAAAAATATTAAATTTTTCCTCTCAAAAAATATATGAAATTTTTACAGCTACAGTACATAAAATTAAATTGAATAAACAAACTGGATAATTAGATAATAAACCTTGAACTTAGGTCCCCTCAACATTTACAATTTTCTTCATCACAAAATTCATTGCTTTGAATAGTTCTATTTCCAAAAACAAATAGTGTTAGTGACAATTATAAAAAGTATACATTTGTTTTTAATATTTAAGTAAAATGTAGCAATTTATACTTTATTTTTATAATAATAAAATATTGTTAGCTATTCTTATTACTGCTGTTGTTTAAAAATATGTTAAGTTTGAAGTGAAATGTATAACTTAAATTTTTTAATATAACTTACCAAAACATAATCTTGAATAATTGTTTAAGGGGACTATGCATTGTGATGAGATGATAGCTGATTGGAGTTTCACTAGGGAGACAGAAGCACCTGATTCATTAATGGGAGAGATGGAGAGTCCCTACCAATGCATATCACAAGGTGGGTGGCACAGAACCTGTACTTATTTAATAGGTATGCACAAACTTTTACCACATAATCTCGGATCAAAAGAAAGAGTAAATCCTGCTTAGCCACATACTTAAACACCTCATTCTTACCTACAAGCAATTAATTAAAATAAAAAATTAAACTGTTACTTACAAGTATATTTATAGATATTAACTATGTTTGACTACTTGGTGCAAAATAAAAAGACATACAACACACTCTGTACTTTTTCCATCATATTATTAAGAGTTCATTTCATTGAAAAATAAAAAATCTTTCTTTCATTTCTACAAGATTATCATTATGATTAATATTAATCATAAAAAATTCATTTTCATATAAAAATTAGTAAATACAAGTTTATGTTCGCATCACACGTTTATTTTCATCAATGAAGATAACGGATAAAATTTATATGTTTAAATCTATAGAAAAAAAATTAGAATTGATATTGGGTCAATTATAAATTGAAATAATATAAAATAATTTCTACAATGGATTATTAATTTTATATTAAATTTTATTTGTATTTATAATAAAAACATTCTAACATAGATCACATTATATCTCATAATCAATTTTAACTAAAATTAATTTAAGTCAAAATCAATTTTATTAACGTTAATCTAAAAACATATTTAATCTAATTGCAAATATTTTTTTTGTTTATTTTTTATATATTTAAATTTATTGTATATAAATTTAAAATATTTAATAAAACTTAAATATTATATTTTATTAGAATATTCTTCTTTAATATTTAAATTTTTAATGTATATACCATTGGATACTCTTTAAGACTAAAATATTGAGAAAAATGCAATAATAATTTATTTAATTATTTTAAATATTGAAGTAACAATTTAAAACTTGTTTAAATTTTTCTCTGCCATTTTTAAAATAATAATAATAGTAAAAGTAGTTAGTGATGGATCTTGCCTAAGAATATTAAGAGAAAGAAAAATAAAATAGATATATTTCAAGAAAATTACAATTTTTAATAAAAAAATTTGTGTTTATTAAAAAAAAGAAAATATTACGAAAAAAATAGATTATATTAAAAAAAATTACAACTTTTTTAAAAAATATATATTTACTAAAAGGAATAAAAAAGTTTAGTAGATCGGAGCCTAAGAAGATTTCCACCTGTAACTGTAGTCGTCATCTTTTAACATTTTTTTTTTCTTTTTTAAAATAGCTTTAAATTTCTGTAAATATCAAATACCGAAATAATTAAAGGTTTATATTTCTATAAATATCAAATACCGAAATAATTAAAGGTTTTGTGCAAGATACAAATCAAGTTATATCCTATGGCTAACACTAGCTACCCACCAAATTAAAAAAGAAGATAGTGAATTCTATTCCATGCTGAAAAGAAAACTCTCATAGGAACATCAATCCTAATCCTATACACTAACCAAAATCAAACTAAAATTTTTATTGTGTTCAGCAAATTCAGATCCCTGCACATTTTAAATTTTAAAAATAGCATTTCTTGATGTCTAATTAAATTATTCATAAATATTTTAAAATTAAATTCTTCATATTTAAAATAATAGTAAATCCGTATCTACACATGTCAAATAATCATACCTATTTCATATTAAATTCTTTCTGCAGGTTATACTTTTTTAAAATATATATATATATATATATATTAATTTAATTTATTTTTTAAAAAGATCGTTTTTATTACGACTTTTAAAAAGGGTTACATTTTAAAAACAAGAGTTCTTTAATTTAAATATTAAAAAACATAAAAAATGACGATTTTTTTTTCTTTTTGAAGTCTTGTTTTTAAGACACTATTTGCTCATAATATAAGTTTTTTAAAATTCTATTCATTTTCTTAATTTTAAAAGCAATTTACCCTGTCTGGTAATTCACCAAAATAATTTGATTTATAAACTCTAGGAAACACCACGGAACAATAGATAAAGTTATGATATGACACAAATATAGGTACGTACGACAAAATTATTTAGTTAAAAGTATCATGTTTCTTAACTTTCAGTTACACAAAGTAGGCATTTCTATATGAATTTAATTTAGGGGTTTTTGGGAAAAGTTTGATTTTTCAGCAATACTATAAAAAAAATTATAATTTCCAATTGGTACACAATTAGTCAAACAATATTTAAAAAAAACTATCTACAAAAACCAAAATTAGTTTAGGAGTTATATTATAAAATTAGTCAGCGACAAAATACATATATAAGAAGATAGAAGAGGAAAATATTATGAGTTTGAATTTTTTCACTAACAAAATTAATACACTAACAACTAATAACTAACATTTATCTATAAACAAAATTCATTTTAGTTATTTTTTCACAAAAATTTATTAAGGAGGGAGGTTGAGATCCAACTTTTAGAAATGCTTATCCATTTAGATTGACCAAATGAACTCGATCATCTAAAAAAATCTAACTAATTAAATTGATTTGGATTTTTTTATGTTTAGCTCAAAATGGAACTATGAAATGTATTTATATATGACTTTATTTAATTAAATATTTAAGTTAATAAGTTATCATGTTTATGAATTTTTTTTAAGAGTTTAATTAGTATATAAAATAGTTTTAAATTGAAATTCAATCACACTCTTTCATTTATAAGACTTTTAAAGATGAGTAAAGTCAAGAAGCTTATCATAAATAAATTATTGTAATTGAATGTTAGTCTAAAACTTTTGACAGTGCATACTAATTAAATTCTTTTGTTAATTTGGTCTATGCTAAACACTTTGGTATTTTGGGATCAAATTGTTAATTAGTTTGATTTTACTAATTTGATATATGTTAAACAATTGTGTTCTTTAATTTGTTTAATTACTATATTAATTTTGGGATAAATTTGTTATTTCTATTTTTTATTTTTTAATCAAATTTCAAGCAACCTAATCGAATAAACCCATTCGAATCTCAAAAAAAAAAATTGTTAAATCCAAACCAAATTGAATAAATTAAAATTAATTTATTCAAATTTTTTTCTATTCGAAACCAACTCGAGTGATGAACAATACTTTTAATTATGTGAAATGATGCCAGTTTATTATAATTTTTTATAATTATAATTATCAGTTAGAGACTTATTTACTAAAAATCTCTCCTAATCTTATTATTGAGGACAATGTGTCATTCCTTCGTAGATGTTTTGCTTCAATCAAGTTTCTCTTTTTGTGTTGCAATCATAACAATATAGGTTTGTTCACATGTTTATGGTTCAATCACAGCTATATAGGTTTGTTCACATGTTTATGATTTAAGATGTCTTGTTAGGACTTGTTTACTAAAAAACTTTCCCAATCCCATTATTGAGGATAGTGTATCATTCCCTTGTAGCTGTTTTGTTCCAATCAAGTTTGTCCTCTTTTTTGTGTTGCAATCACAATGATGTAGGTTTGTTCACATGTTTATGGTTCAAGATGAATATAAGGAGTCATTTCCTTTGAATTAGCACGACACATACCGTAGGTTTTTATATGGAAATTTATTTAAATATTATAATTAAATTAGACAAATGTGGTATTTATAATATAAATTGAAATAAAAATATTTAATAAAATTAATTTAACTCAAAGACATATTTGTTACACGTTCAGGGAAGTTATAATAAAATCAACATGAAAATTTTTAATTCAAAAAATATATTAAGAAAATAAAACATATTTTACATATTCTTTTAAAATAATTTTTTTTAAGAATCATAGTATTTGTATATGAAAAAATTTCTTTCATATCCTTATAGTTAAAATGTCATTCCAGTTTACGTTGTTAATTAATGAGGTGATGATTATAAAAGTCAACAACAAACTCAGTAGATTGTTACTGCCATGACTATGTTTTACATTATTAGGGATGGTAAAAAAATTCATCCTTGTAGATACCCGTGGATAAAATCTGTGAAAATATCCGCACGGATAGTATAAATGAATACCCGCCACCTGCGTGGTACGAGTTTTTTTCTACCCGCTCCTTAACGGACACTAGTTTGGTATCACAGTACCCGTACCTACGAGTACCCGCTACCCGCTAAACTAAAATTATATATAGATATATATATATATATATTAAAGTTAAAAAAGATAATATTTTGGAAAATAAATCAAATTAAAATATTAATTATCAAAATTCATTTATATCAATCTTATTTTTTTATAAAAACTTCATAATTAATAAAATTATTTATTATAAAAGTGCCATAATATAAAATAAATATTTTATTTTTTTTGTAATAAATATTTTCTTATATATATTATATTAATCTACTTTTAGATCTAATTAATCTTGTAGAAACTAGTATAATTTTATTTTTAGATTTTTCAAAAAATAAATGATTTATTTGATAAAACTTCTTATAAAAATTATTTAATTTTAAAAAATTAATTTTTTAAAAATATCCATGGTACCCATGGATACCTGCGAGTATTAAAAAACCCATGGGTATTTCTATAGCGGATACCCGACAAGTTTGTAGCAAGTAATGGATGGCGGGTTTTTGTAGCAAGTCGGGTGATGGATAACCACTACTCGGGTCTGCCCCAACCTGTTGTCATTCCTATACATGATCCTTGTTTATTTTCTTTAATTTTTTTTTATCCATGCCCTTTTTTTCTTTAATTGAAATATGCTTTGTAAACATTTTTTATATTATCATATAAGATATTAGGACTGAAAAAAAAACGTAACCATAAATATAAGGCCTTTTTTTCTTATTTTAAACATGCTTTGTAAATATTTTTTATACTATCAGATAAGATATTAGGAGTGAAAAAAAAACACGTGACCATAAATATACAGAGATAAAATTTGTAAGGGATTGAATTTAATTGAACAGTTAAATGAATTTATACAAGTAAAATAAATGAGAATATTTATGCAACTAAAATATTAATGTAAAAATTACCATATATAAAATATATAAAAAGTTGTAACTAAATGTTAAGGCAAAATTTCTTGCACTAATTAATAATGTATAAGTATTTTTTTTGATAAATTAATATTTTTTATACTTAATTGATTATATAAAGTGCAGGGTTAAGGGTTAATCACATTGGGATATCTTTTAAGGGAAAGGGATTAGGGGAACCATGACCTTGAAATTTTTTAAAACTGCATTATTATATATATACCCAAAATTTTACCAATGACTTTTTAAAAATTTTATATATATATATATATATATATATATATATATATATATTAATATTAGTGAAAGTTTTTTATGTAAACATTGGTCATGTAATCATGGATGGTGGAAAATTAATGGCATGCGATTATTTAAAAAAATTATTTTCTTAAAACTTAAATCATCTGTGTATTTTAATTTTGACTATTTGTTATAAGATCCAACAATCAAGTTTTATTTTATTTTATTGTGATTTAATATTTATTTATTACAACCTTTTTAATTCTCAATTCTTACACTAAGAAATCTTTTATTCAAAATAATATGATGTGAGTATATAATGGTTTGCATGTTACATGCGGATTATGAGAGATTGTGGAATGGAAACTGCCATGCCTTCCTCATACTCCAAAACAACAAATAATACTTTGTTATTTTGTTGAAGGTCAGGCATTGAGGTTAACTAACCCGTGTTTGTAGTTTGGAATATTAATGGAATGCACCATCTGTTTTCTAGTAATAAGAATATTCGTTAATAAAAAAGGCAAGCCAAGTGAGTAAACAAGTACGTATAGAAAGGAGAAACTGATTTCATTGCAAGTTGTAAAAAAACAAATACAGGTGGAAAGTGACATAAATGAAAACCAAGTACCAAATTGAAACATGAAATGTCGGGAACAAAATTATCATGGTTTACGTCATTACCAGTTTTTCAATTACAAGAGTTTAAACACACAACAAATTTGTCCCTTAAGTCAGTTAAGTTCTTTATATTGCATAACATAAACTATTATCATTCTACCTCTATTATTAGTAACCTTCCAATCATGGTTTAGTTTAGTCTAACAAAATTTTTATGCATTTATTTTTAACTTTTATTTTCAAGTTTTTAAATTTTTAAAAATATGTTTATTTTTATGTAATGTTTTCTACTTTTAAAAAATAAAATTATTAAATTTAACTAATTTTAATAAAAATATTTATATATAATTTAAAATACATTTAAACATATTTTTTTATTATAATTATAATCAAACATATCTTTGCTAAATATCCAAAATAAATAGATAGTTAGTGTATTAGTTTGGTTGGTTTTCATTTTTCAGCTAACATAGATAAAAATTTAATAAGTTTCTATAAACAATAAAATAAAAATTTTAAAAATTATTAAGTAATATATGTTTGAACATTTCTCCCATATAATCCGACAACTATCCCTTCAATGATGCACTTTTCTTACCACTTAAGTTTGGACCTTTCTCTCGGAGAAAAATTGTGTTGCTTAATTTTGGTCTAATGAACACGATGCTCCATAATTCAATCAAATGTTTTTAGGAAAATATGATAAAAACATAGCACTTTAAAGAAAAAAATTGCAGCACTTTGAAGCATTGAACTTTTATTCATTTTTTTTTTTTTTTGTTTAGGTGTGTACACTTTTTCCTTTTCCTGCTTTATACTTTTTAACATGGAAGATTGTGCTGGTTACACTTAAATTGTGTTTATTGAATGCATATTTAGTTTAACTGTTTTTAGGGGTAATTTAACTTATTTTACAAACGCAATCCATTTTTCTCCACAAAGTAGCAGATCTAGTGCTTATTTGGGAACGATTTTTTTCTCGTGTTGGTTGTTTATAAAAAAAAGCAAAATGTTTGAATACTTTAGGTTAAATCTGAATAAAAATGAAAAACTAAGTTATTCTTTAGGAAGTTGAACATTTATAATTATCATTATTATTTAATAATTTTTTTCTCTTTCAGATTTTTTTTATATTATATTAAAAACTTATTTTTATTACATCTAAACAAAATTAATTATATTAACATTATTTTAACAATCATATCCAAACAAAAATAAATTTTGAGTATAATTGATCATAATAATAATAAATTTTAAACATATAATCAAATAATTTAATTTTTTACCGTTATCTCAAAGAGAAATGTCTGATTCTTTTATTTTTACTGTTTTGTATTTTATATTATAAATAAAATAAATATTTTTTATTAAGAAAATATTACATTATATTTTTTTTATGAATTTTAATTTTTATAAATATTTAAAAACTGAGAATTTTTTTTTTACTTTTTATCTGATCAACACATTTTTTTTCTTATTTTTATTTTAATTCTCTCTTATTCTTAATCCAAATATTATATAGCCAAATGCAATAATATATTCATTTTCATTTTTTTAAAAAATATTTGGACTTATTTATTGAAGAGAAGAAAGTTATTTTGAATCTTCATATCATAATCAAGATTTCTGTATTTCATTTAGATAAATTTAATAATCAAATTTAAAAAAAAATATAATCTCTACTTTCTAGGAGTTTATTATGTTTTTGACGGCTAGAGAGAATGAAATTTACATTGTTTTAAATTTTTAAAGACTAAATTTATTAACATGAAATTCGACAACATTTTAATATGAAAATATGAAGATTAAAAGCATAATAGTTCTGTGAAAAGAATATGCATGAGATGAGATACTTCTGATGAGATTTTCAATTGAATTATTTGATACACAAATCTCTACCATTAAAATTTTATATTTTCATTATTCAAATGTTTAGTTTTTGTTATTTTTGAATTAAAGGTTAGATAAGAAAGAAAATGTGACAAGAAAGAATCTTAAACCCTGAATGATGTAGGTGGTGTGATGAAGAAGTTAGTAAGGGATTGTCAAATTGATAGCACTGATCTTAACAAGATTTGATTCATGAATGATGCAATTGAATTGAATTGTGCAGTTTGTACGGAAAAACCTTTTTTCTCTTTCTTTTGGGCAAAAGGGAATTCAGTGGTGAAGACAGTGTTAATGGTGAAGTAGATGAGTAGATCTTATCCCTTTTGAGATAACTCAAAGTAAACCAATAACTATCCTCAAATGGGGGACTGTACACCCACAAAACAAATGGATTCGTATATCTGTGACGTACCGATTCAGGGGACCACTATATTTGTATTTCTGAAACACAATCTAAACCAATCCCCTCTTTCATCTTTCTCCTACTTCTTCTCTGTTGTCAACTTGTACTGTCACAATACTTTCATCCTCAACTTTTTCTCTTTTTTTACCACCGTTTAAATCTTTGCCTATTCTTATAATTTTAATCTTTTATTTTAACTACTTTCAACACACTCTTAAAATTTATCTAATTATTTTCACTTTTCAACAACAACAATTCATCATTTTTAAATACCAAAATAACTATTATATGTAATTTATACACTTTTTTTTTACATTATTGCTATAAATAAAATTATTTTTACGCTATTTAAACAAACAAAATTCTTAAATAATTTTCCTGACATATTTAGATATAAATTTATTTCATATAATTAATTATAAGACAATAAATTATAAATATCATCAAATATAGGAAAAATATATATATTTTTAACAAATTATTTCCTACACAAATGTCTTCAAATAATTTTTTTTTTAAAACAATATGTCGTTAGTTGAATGCTTCGATACCTTTTATATTATAGAGGCATCTTTAAAAATTACACTGTACATGCATAAAAGAATGTAATTACAAATATAAAGAAATATTTGTTATAATTCAATAAAATATAAATGAATGATGCTAATGTAATTTGTTCTATATTTGTTATTATTTCAAACAAACAATTGATTTAGAATCAGGATCAGGATTGGAGGAGATTTCGGTCGAAGGTGCACTGTCAAAGGTTCAGTGTTTCGTATGACAATAGAGATGAAATTCGTGCGTTTTGCATGAGGGAATAAATGAAAACGCTCAACATTTATTTAGGGAATGTGATCTGGTCGATCGAGTGTGAAAACAAGTTATGCAATTGGTGGGGAATAACAATAACATTTCATAATGTCGTAAGCACCTTCAATTTTCAATTCCTGGGACTAGTTTTAGAAAGCAAATCGAAATGAAAGGTTGAGTCATTTGTGTGGTTTACAGGTTATAATATATTTGGAAGGTGAGAAACGTGTGTCTCTTTTCAGAGGTAAAAGGTTGAAGGTTGATGACATCACTCATACAATTGACTTCGTAAAATGATGCAATGCGACAAAAATTTCATATCATTCTTTTGCTGAATGAGTCTTAAATTCTAATTTATACTTTTAGGTTTATTCTTATCTATAGTCTGATACAAGTTGTGTGTTAAGTAGACACATCTTGTGTTTTTTGCCTAAGTATTTTTCTTAATAGAGTGTTTGTAGCTTATAAATGGTTAAGTATTTTTTTTAATAGAATGTTTGCAGCTTATAAAAAAAACAACAAACAGTGCAAGCTATAATTTGTATTTTTGTATTCAGACGCACTCAACAGTTTCGGTTACTACGTGGAATTTTCTTCCATTTCTTGTATCCGTGTAAACGAATAAAAAATAGCGGAGAAGAGCACATTATCAGAAATCACTCTGAATTTTTGTTTTAAAAATTGTATCATGAATTTATAATTTTTTATTTAGTCATACTATTTGACGAAATTGATCCTTCTATGTATAGATTGATTATAGGATAAAAAAATTGATCAATCATGTTGCTCATCCTTTTCCATAGTCTCCATCTATGAACATATATATTAACAATTTGAAGCTTCAAATAAAATAACAAGTTTATATCAATGTTGAATAGTTTTTTCTTATGAAAAAAATAGACTAAAAGTCTCTGGAAAAAGAAAATATATATATATATATAAGCAAGTTATACAATTAAAGTATTATGTCAAAGATAAAACTATAAACATAAAAAAAAAATATGAAAAGAAGACGACACATAAAACTCATGTTTTGTAAATAATAATTAATAATTTCATTGAATTTTTAAAAATCCAATTCAAATCCAATTAAAAAGATTAATTTAAATTTCATATCCATTTAATTAGATAATATTTGATTGATTTTTTTTAAATGGTTTAGAACTTATTTAATAATTAATTTATGTTTAAAAACTAGTTTAATCTTAAATATGATTTTTTTTTTGTGAACCTCGATCAACACATGTTTGGTTTAACTTTAGTCGTGATGACATACTTTACTTAGTCATCACATCTTTGACTCGACTTTGACTAGAATATCTTTCGGTTAGTTTTGATTGATTTTAGCTTAAGCATGTTTGACTCAACCTCGGACATAATATACTCAACTCAATTAACACATTTTCAACTCAACCTATCTTAGGGCATCTTTTAGCCAATTTTCAATTGATTTTGGCCTGTGCATGTTTAGCTCGACCTTAGCTACACCATACTAGGCTCGATCTTGCACAACACATCTTTAAGCCACTTTCAATTGATTTTAACCAAGGAATATTTGGCTCAAACTAGACCATTACATACTTAGACTAGTCAACACATCTTTAATTCAGCTTTTCTCAACACCTTCCTGGCCAAATTCAGTTGATTCCAACCAAGGCATATTCACCATACTAGGCTCGATCTTGCACAACACATCTTTAAGCCACTTTCAATTGATTTTAGCTAAGGAATATTTGGCTCAAACTCGACCATTACATACTTAGACTAGTCAACACCTCTTTAATTCAACTTTGCTTAACACCTTTCTGGCCAAATTCAGTTTATTCCAACCAAGGCATATTCAATTTGGCTTTGACAGGTTTTTTTGACTCGCCTTTGACTAAAAAATCTTAGAAATGGCAATATACATTCTAGTGGTTTATATTTTAGTTTATTTTTCTATAATAAGATTTTAGATTTAAATATCCAGATAAATATTGAATTAATTGGATTAATTTAAAATAAAAATGGACATAAACATAAAATCAATGTATTAAAATAGATTTAAAATAAATTATATATGAATTATATTTTGCACAACCTTAATCACATCTCATAAGTCATAAACTCATATCGAATCGTTATATGCCAAATCTTTTAAATCAGGTTAAATAAAAAATGCTAGATACAATATCACTTTGTCAACAACTTACCATGTTCAAATAGTAGGAATGAATAGTTATTCTTCAAAATATCCTTGTCAATTTTAACCATTAAGCCAAGCATATTAGTGTAGTAAATTAACTTAAAATAATGATTACTCACTTTAAGCATCATTAGAATATCATTGGGCCTTAGCTAATCAAAGCCTATGGATTTGAGCCCAGCTTAGTGCCTATAGATGCCTTGGTAAAGCCACAAGTAAAGGTGGTTGAGACTATTGCATTTATTGCACTTGTACTTATCCTGAACCAACCTTAGCTTGGACTAACTTGAGCATTAGAGTGACTTTTGTAGGTCACCCCTTGTTGGACCTTAGCATTGGAGATGAAATCATCACCAACCAAGAAGACCATTCCTGACCTCACATAACCCAAGTGCAATCCACTTTGTTTTTGGAGCTGGAATATTGGGGCCTACCGTGGGCTAGTAGAAGCATACCTAGGAACACATGGTCACCACTCGGAGACAAGCAATAGAAGAGATTAACTCCCACCAAACTGAATGCACAACGTCTCCTAGAGAAAGAATGTTCGAGGACACTAGCCCTGATGCCTTGATTGCTCAGCTCTGAGATGAGATGGAGCACATGAGACAATGCAATGAGGAAAAACCCGAAGCATTAAGGAAGGAGAATGAAGGCATCCAAAGTCGACTTGTTCCATTTGAAGATGCAGGTGATAATACATATCAACCCTCCCGATCTCGGACCAACACTCACTAAATAGCGACTTCCTGGTCCCGAACTCAGAATGCCATGGCTACGCCATCTAGGCACCTATTCGTCAACACCATAATAGGTGCCCCTTTGCCAGCTAATTGGAAACTATTGATGATAGACCGATATGATGGGACAACTGACCTTTATGAGCACTTAGACGTCTACATGATCCAAGTGGGTTTGTACACCATGGATGATTCAATTATGTGTAGAGTATTCCCAACTTCATTAAAAAGAGCGGCATTGAGCTAGTTCACTAGACTCGCGCCTAAGTCCATTGATTTTTTTTAGATCGTGATGATTAAGTTTGGGATACAATTCGCTACCAGCCGATCTCATCACCTCACGTTTATTACATTGGTGGGTATTAGACAAGAGAAGAAGGAACCCCTGAGAATGTTCATGGATCAGTTCAGCAAGGTAACCATGAATGTTAGAAACCTCAACCCTGAGGTCACCCTTCACCACATAGTAACTGCCCTTCGACCTGGGAAGTTTGCGGATAGCTTGTGCAAAAAGTTGGCCTTAAGCATGGATGAGTTGAGAAAGAGAACAAGCAAGTACATGGAAATGGAGGAGCTAGTAGAGTTTTGAAATTAGACTAGGGTCGAGCAATCTAAAAAAAAATGATGACCAAAAGGGAAAATGGAAGTTGGACCAGTTACGAGAATGTCGCGGTCCTCGGTTCACTTATTATACTCCCTTAGTTACAAATAGAGCTAAAATACTGGACAATGCCATGGTCTCCGAACTCATCTCGACTCTAAAGAAACTTTCGACCCCACAAAATGTAGATCGAAGTAAACATTGACGTTATCATAGGAACTACGACTATACCACTGATGAGTGTTGGGCTTTAAAGGAAAAAAAAAATGAGGAGCTTATTCAAGCTGGGAACTTGTGCAGATTCATTAACCAAGATAACTGAGACCGAGAAGAGCGTAAGGGAGATTAGCGGGAGAAGAGGAGAGAGCGTCCTCTAGAGAAGAGGAGACCTCGGAACGAAAAGGGTAGAAATGATTACAGAAATCGCGACGACCCATCATTAAGGGGGGTCATAAACACTATTGCTGGAGGAGAGGTAGCAATTTGGCTAGAAAGCGATATTTGTGGGCAATTCGAAACATGAGCAACATATCCCTCAATTCATCTCTGCACCAACTGCACTACCCAACCATAACCTTCACAGGTGATGACTTCTAAGGCATAGACATTTAGCAGGATGACCTAATGGTAAATATGGTAGAAATTGCCAATTTTGTAGTTCGGAAGACGTTTTATAAACCAAGGCAACTCAATTGATGTCCTCTATTGGTCGACATTTAAACAACTCAGACTCCCAACCAATTCAATTCATCCTTACCATGACCAATTGGTAGGCTTCTTTGGAGAATAGGTCTACACTTGTGGGTACATCGACTGTACACCAAATTCGGCATCGGAAGTCGAGACTACAAGACTATTCTAGTCCGATATATTTTAGTGAATGTCAACACCTCCTACAATGTCTTACTTGGAAGACTGTCACTTAACAAGCTCTGTCCGGTAGTGTTAACACCTCACCTTGCAATAAAGCTTTCTTCGGGACATAAAGTCGTGACTGTCCATTCCGATCAAAAGACAGTTAGAGAATGTTACACAGCTAGTTTAAAAGTTTATCCAATGAATGCTTCGGGCTTGTCAGGCCGACTTGAGGCCGACATGGTTGCAACACTAGACTTGGACTCCCAAATGGACGATTCTTCCCAAGTTAAGCCTGTCGGAAATGTTAAACCCTTCTTGTTAAAGGGGGTGATCACACCACCAATATTGGAGCTAAACTAAAAGGTGAAGCTAGGACCTTTATCAACCATGTCTTAAAGCAAAATGCTAACCTCTTTGCTTGAACCATCGCAGAGATTTTAGGAGTGGACCCAAGGGTTTTATGTCACAAATTATCAATATTTCCGCAAGTTAGGCCAATCTCGTAGAAGAAAGGGAAAGTGTGAGAGGTAGAAAGAAAGACAATTATCGTTGAAGTAGACAAGTTACTCCAGGATGGATTCATCTGGGAAGTTCTGTACACCATTTAGTAGTCAATTTTGTCATGGTTGTAAAGTGAAAGGACAATGGTGTATGTGTACCAACTACACCAACCTGAATAAAGTCTGCCCTAAAGGTTGTTACTTGTTGCCGAGTATTGATTGGTTGGTAGATGGAGCGATGGACCACCAAATGTTGAGTTTTCTCAATGCATATTCTAGGTACAACCAAATCCAGATGTTTTCTCTGGACGAGGACAAAATAGCCTTCACCACAGATAACACCAACTACTGCTATCGTGTTATGCCCTTCTGGGATGAAGAATGTTGGCGCCACATAGCAATGTTTAATGGATAGGGTGTTCCGAGAACAGATCGGGCACAATGTTGAAATGTGTGTCGATGATATGGTTATCAAGTTCGAGAGTCATCGCTAACACAAGATTGATCTAGAGGAAACCTTTTCCTCACTCTGGAAATAATCTAAGATTAAACTCCGAGAAATATGTTTTCAAAGTTGTTGGAGGGAAGTTCTTAGGCTTCACGGTTTCACAAAGAGGAATTGAAATGAATCAGAACAAGTATCAAGTTGTGATCGACATGAGAAGTCTCAGAGACCAGAAAGAAGTACAAAAGTTCGAGGTTAGCATTTTTAACAAGTGTCAAGCTACTTCACAAGGCGGGAAGTTTGAGTTGACAGACGAATATGAAGTTAGATTTAGAGATCTAAAAACATACTTGGTAAAGCCCTCGATATTGGAGAAACCCCAACTCAGAAAAAACTTACTCTTTTACCTCTCGATTTTCGATGAAGCCATAAGTACTGTAGTAGTTCAAGAGCGCTCATCTACCTAGGAGCTAGTGTATTACATTAGGTGAACTTTGCAGGGCCTAAGTCTGTTACCAGGTGATCGAGAAACTTGTCTTGACATTAGTTACAACTTTGAGGAGACCTCACCCATACTTTCAAATTTATCAAGTGGTGGTCACGACTGATCACCCCACAGTGAAGCTCCTACGCAAGCCTGACCTTGATGGAATACTCATTGCATGGTCCATGGAGTCGTCAGAATTTGGGCTACATTTCGAGCCCAAGAGGGCCATGAAAGCTCAATGTTTAGTAGATTTCATAACCAGGCTACCCTTTGGAGTCGAGTTGAAGTCTTTGTGGGCGTTAAATGTAGATGGGTTGTCGAACAAATAGGGTAGTGAAGTTAGTATTGTCTTGGAAGGGCCTAACAACCTTATGTCAGAGCAATCCTTGAAGTTCAATTTCAAAGCCTCCAATAATTAAGCTGAGTATGAAGCTTTAATTGCTGCACTTACCTTATCAAAAGAAATAGGGGCCGAAAGGGTAAAATGCCAAAGTGACTCAACTTACAGTGTCCCAGCTAAACGAAGAATACCAAGTCAAATACCTATTGCTTCTACTATACTACCATAAGCTCATGAACCTAAAAGAGTCCTTTACTGAGGTAGTGGTAGAACATATTCTAAGAGAAAACAATGAGCAGACTAACATCTTAGCAAAGCTTGCAGCGCAAAAAAAAAACCAAGACACCACAGACCAGTCATCTAGTAGACATTAGAAAATCCTAGTATTGCAAACGTCACCACGACCGAGACTAAGTCGGAGCTGAGCTGGATGAAACTCTCTAGGCATACATCGAAAAAAATGAACAATTTACCGATGAGAAGGAGGCACGAGTATTGAGAAGGAAATCCACACGATTCACGCTCATAAGAGATGAGTTATTCAAAAGAGGCTATTTGATGCCCCTCCTAAAATGCCTAACTTCGGCTCATAGAGCTTACGTCCTAGAAGAATTGCATGATGAGATTTGTGAATTCCATTGTGGAGCCCGAACTCTAGTGGCTAAAGTTATAAAGGCGGGCTATTGTTGGCCTACATTGAAAAAAAATGCCAAAGTCTACGTCAAAAAATGCAAAAAGTGCCAAAAGTATGGAAACTTGATCCGAGCTGCTCCCAAACAACTCTAAAGCTTGGTATCACTGTGGCCTTTTGCTATGTGGGGTATGGATATATTGGACCATTTTCCCAACTAAAGGACATTGTAAGTTCCTGTTTATCGACATCAATTACTTCACAAGTAGATTGAAGTCGACCCCCTAACTAAGATCTCAACACAAAATGTAAGGAAATTTCTTTGGAAGATCGTATGTCGGTTTGGCATACCACATACAATGATGACTGAAAATGGCAAGAAATTCATCGATAAAATCCTGGAAGACTTCATGACCAACCTCTCTATACACCATGTGATTACCTTGGTGGAGCATCCCCAAACTAATGGTTAAGCCAAAGCCGCCAATGAAGTCAAACTGAAAAAAGTTGAAGAAGAGGTTGGGAACAACAAAAGGAAGGTGGGCTGAAGATCTACCTGAGGTATTGTGGGCCCACAAATATACTCCTTAGACAACTACCCAAGAGACCTCCTACAACTTAACCTATGGTACATATGCCATGATTTCAGTTGAAATGGGAGAGTCAATGTTTGGCCGAGAACTATTTGACTGCCACCAAAACCAAGATAAGATGCAAATCATTCTTGACCTAGCTCAGGAGTTAAGGGATAAAGCCCAGATCTGAGAAGAGGCCTCCAAGAGAAGGGCAAAAAGAAAATTCAATAGCAAAGTCAGATCAAGAAGCTTAAAGGAAGGAAATCTCGTATGGATAATGAGAGCTAAAGCGCAAAAGGAGCAAGTTGAAGGCAAGTTGGCATCAAAATGTGAGGGTCTGTTTCGGATCAGCAGGGATCTCAAGAATGAGACCTACAAGCTTGAGCAACTCTTAGGAAAACTCATATCGAGGACATGGAAAACAACTCATTTAAAGTTTTATTTTAGTTAATAGTCACTACCTAAGGTATATAGACAAATGTACTTTTTTTCCTACCATTGATCTTTTTTCCAAGGGGTTTTTGGTCGAAGAGGTTTTAACGAGGCACTATTTTGACAATGCAAAGGTCTACCAGTCATTCTACCTTTTTTTTAGTTCATCAAGATTGAACACCCTGACCTCACTCCAAACATATTAACCGTATAAACAAAACTACCGAAATCACCTCGGACAAAGAATGTTGTGTAAAAGCTCGTGTATCGTAGAATACTTTACATTAATAAACTGAGCTGGCATCAAATCATGCATGCGTAAAAACTTGCATTGATAAACCGAGTTGGCATTGGATTGTGCATATATAGAAACTCGTATTGATAAAGTGGGTTAGCATCGGATCATGCATGCGTAAAAACACTCATTGATAAACCGAGCTGACATTGGATCTTTCTTGCATAAAAATTCGCATTAATAAACAGAGTACACATCGGATACACTTGCATAAATTTAACTTGTGAAAAATTCATGTTAATTGGCCAAGTTATTATACTGAATGCCTTAATTAAAGTCGAGATGTGATCGGAATAAACAACATCATATGACACATATGAGTAATGAAAGGAAAAGAATATATATATCTATATATCTATATCTATATCTATATCTATATATATATATACATTCCATCGAAATTACAAATTGAGTGGCATGTGTAGCGATAAGTACAAAAAGAATGACTTAAATCAGCCAAACAAAAAGCAAAAAAGACTAACTATCCTGAATAGCTTAAGAGGTAGGGGCTCCATTAGTTAGAGAAGCAATCCCATATTCGGTCTGGTCGTCAGGAGTAGACATCTCGGCATCCCGAAGCATAAGGATGTCCTTCTCAGGCATTAAGCAGTCCTCATAGAAATTGTTGTTAATGTTGAATTGCACGTTCCAAATGCCGAACAACACCATAACCTAGTGAATAGCCTAATTGAAGCTCTGAATATGGCTAATGTCAATGGCCGTTTGCACCTACTTGATGAGAACTACCTTTTTGGCGTCAGCCTCATCCACCTTCTCCTTCAAAGTTGTGACCTCCTTCTTCAACTCTGTTATGTCAAGAGTAGCCGACTTCAGCTTGGTGATCTTATCTTCGGTCTCTTTAAGTCCCCAACTCTATCTTCTACTTGGACAAGAGTTTCATTGCGTCCTGGGACTCTTTCAGCAAGGTTTTGGCAGTAGCCAACTCCTTTTTTATTTTTTCATTATTGAAACTCCTCTTCACCTTTGGAATCAGCTGTTAGCTAAACAACCATGCCCATGCATGGAACTTAGTGAAGCTAATAGTCACCTTGTCCAGGTTAGGGAGTTGAAGACCTCCTTCTCCTCTGGGGAAAACTTGATGAATGTTATTATGTTTTTTATTCTAAAGTCTTCTCTCAAAAAGGACTTTGGAATTGCCGATTGTGACTCCTCGCTCTTTTCGTAGTTGACCTTCAGCTTGGGCTTCTTCATGAAAGGCTCAATTGCCGATGGTGGAACCTCAATTGCTCATTTGGTGGAGGTGAGGACGCCAGTCGCTTTCAATGTTGGCACATGTCAGGCTTTTCAGTGTCGACACCGTCGATGGAGACTTCCTCATTTCTGCTTTCCTATTCTTGAGTCAAGCGTATGTTCTTGAAAGAGAAAAACGAGTTCAATGGGAGCTTCTTCGCCATCCCAGCTGCATAAAAAATCAAGAAATTTAGCCAAGTTAAAAAACCAAATATAATAGATATGTTATGAAAAAATACTTACATTGAAGTTGTGGGTCGGGGTCAGCTAGCAACGCTAGGCCAATTATGTCCCTGAGGAAGGCACTAAGGAAGGTTGTCTAATATTGACAACAACTTCAGGTTGCTTTCCAACATTGATAACCTCAACCAGACACTAAATCACCGAGGTTCCCGCCTCCAATAAAACGGGAACCTCAGTCTGCCCTGCTCGTTAAAAATATATTGATGATGTCTAGACCTAACAAAGACTTTGAAGAATCCATCTTTAAAGTGTTTGAGGAATAAAGTATAAGGCCCAAGGATGCAGTACTAAAGCTGCCCAGACAAAGACACCCACCTCGGCAATACATTGAGGCGGCTACAATAATGATACATAAATATTATAGGGTTCAACTCCATGAAAAAGGCCTTGCAGAGAACCCAGAAGGCTTGGATTGGCACCCAACTGTTCGGATGGAGTTGACTCGGTGCCATAATGAGAACTCAGAGCAATGCCATCATGAACTCATCAAAGGGTAGGCGTACATAAAAAAGAACTTATTTTTTGCCCTCCCATAACCATCGCAGACGTGCTCAGACCTAATGCATGAGCCCACCGAGATTAGGTGTTCACAACTGCATTTGACCACCAAGTTGACACTCTCCAATAGCCATTCCATGTAGCTGGAACTTTGGAAGTTAGATGGATAATCCAACACTTCTGGATCCACCTAGTAACAGTCCTTATGATGCATCCTTGCTAATGTTTCTCCCAAGATCTACTTCTAGAAAGGTTCAAGGTAGAAGATGAATGGTAGAGTAGATAGGAATGATGGTGGAGGCGCCACTCTAGGAATAGATAAGCCATTGAAGAAGCTTGCCACAAGGGAATGATCCCTTAATAAAAGCCATAAGAGAACTCTTAAAAGGAGAGAAAGGAGACACTCAAGATTAGCTCATAAATGGTAAGTTCATTCAATTGTAAAAATAAAATAATGGGGTGGAGGTGCCTATTTATAAGAGAAAACATGGGCTTAGGGAGTTTGGAGGTGGATGTCCATCATTAGGAGGGATTAAGAGAGATTAATCAAGTGTTAATTGAGCTAGAGCTAATTAGCACTTGATTAATTTTAGGAAGATCCAAACATGTTCCTAGATTCAAGGATCTTGGTTCCTTCTAAATTTGAATTTGAATTTTGGAGGGAATCTACATGACACCTCAAAATTCAAATTAAAAAATGAAACTAACAAGAAGTACCAAGTTGGCACCACATGGAGGAAAGAGAAAAAGTGGTGCCACTTGGAGGAACCATGGGGACCCACATGTCTTTCATGCTTCATGTGTGAGTTAGAGTTTCATACTTCATGTGTGAGTTAGAGGGGTGTGGAACTAACTTAGGGGTGTGGTTAACAAAAACCACACTTCTAAGCTTCTCCAAAAAGGCTAAGTTACTGAACATACTTCACAAAAAAGACGAGTCACACCTCCTAATTTAAAATAGAATTAAAGGCCAAAATACAAGACAAAAAAAAAACAACTAAACACCTCTAAGTCCCAAATTAAAAAGCGCACACTACAAGGACTAAAAAGAAGACTATGACCTAAATTATAATATCTTGATATCCATGAGAAGGTGATATCTTCTTTCCTCCTCTCTTGCCATATCCTCTTCAATCATCCTAGCCATAGCCCTTGTGATAGGACCTTTGCTAGGGAGGAATGCATCACCTTATCTAGGACTGCCTCAACTTCAGCCTCCCTCAAGGCCGACGCCACCTCCAACGTGACCTTGATAGTCACCTCAACTACAAGCTCCTCAACCGAGTTCAACCTCAATGACTCCTTACTAGAAACCTCTATACTACTATCTCATCCCCTAATGTTTGTAGAACCTAAGTTGAACCCAGAACCAGAAGGTTCATCCGAACTCAACCAAACAGAAGTGCTTAAGGAAGACATTGGACCAACCTGGCTTTTAAATAAAGTGTTCAAATGCACTTATGAAGGTTTAGGAACGAGATATACTCAGACACCTCAGCTCAGCTCACGAATATGTGCGACTCAAAAGAGATGACCCCTATTTATAGGTGCACGACCCAACAAGGTGGCATATATTAGTCATTTGTTTACACACTTGCAACAGCTCAGATTGTGCCACATGTCACTCAGCGATTACCTAACATTTCATATTCCCAAGACATCGCCCGTAACAGACTTCGGAAAATTAACTCCAATGACCATACATTAGACTCACATTTCAACTTCGAAGCCTTACATGAGCTTGGAGGGCCTATGTACTAGATCAAGTTCATTGAACTTAGCTCGGTACTGACTACATCTCAACTGGCACCCTTCATCAACTTTAACCATTGAGCCATGAGGATTAGCGTAGCGGATTAGCTTAAAACAATGATTAATTACCTTAAGTGTCATTAGAAGGTGATTGGGCCTTAGCTAATCAAAGCCCATGGATCTAAGCCCAGGTTAGTGCCTATAAATACCCTGGTAAGGCCATAGGTAAATGTGGTTGGGACTGCTGCATTTATTGCACTTATACTTATCTTGAACTAACTTTAGCTTGGATTGACTTGAGCGTCGAAGTGATTTTTGCAGGTCAACCCCCCCCCCCCCCCCCCCCCCCCCGTTTTACCTTAGCATTGGAGATGAAGCTACCACCAACCAAGAAGACCATTTTGGACCTTACATAGCCCGAGCACAATCCACTTTGTTCTTGGAGCTGAAAACAATACTCAAGCAAATATAAACTAAACAAAAAATCCAATAAACAAATGAATGATAAACTTAGACCAAAAGAAAACTTAAAATTGATAGTGTCGCGAAGGTAAAGAATGGAGGTAAAGGGTAATAGTGTCATGAAGGTGGGTCGAAAGCACACACATCCCACATTGTGCAGTAACCTATAGTTTAGGTCATGGTTTTGTGTCCATACGCTCCTATCATGTGCAAACTTTGTACTAATAAAATTAATATTCAACCACTCTCATTAGATAGAGAGCAACATGTTACTTCTTTTGTTTTTTTTGTCTCTCAGGTCTTTTCTTCCAATAATAATTCTAAATTTATCATCTTAATAACGACAACTAAATCAATTAGGAGTTATAAAATTTGCCTTGGCAATATTCACACGTGGGGAGAAGGTAGAAAGGAAAGTTTCTTAGTTCAAATCTTTCCACTAACAAAACTAACATATTCACAGCTAACATTTACTTATAAAAAAAATAATCACAACTAAATCTCATTCTAGATTGCTAAATATGTTGGTAATGTACTAATTCAACCTCCCACCTCTCTCTATATATAAATAAATAAAGTCAAATAATCTTGTTTCAAGAGATCTTTGTAATACAATGTTGAAGTTGCAAATTACAAGTCTACAATAAATAGAGATTTTACATAATGTAAAAGTGATAAATACACATAAAATTAATATCTTAATTTTGGACAGAAGGTATGTTTTGTTTAGTAAAGATTATTTGAATAATTGATTATTTGATTCATATAATTATTTTGTATTGATTTAATCATTTATATATATTTTTATATTTAAATTATAATAACCATGATATTGACATATTTAGGAGTAAAATTAAGAAAAAAGAATGTAATTTTTATAAACTTTATTTCAATAAGATTTTAGGAGAAAAGTAAAGAGATAAAATAAATTAAAATTAATTATAATTTAACTATAAGAGAAGGTATGATAGTTTTTTGAAAACAAATGTTATGAAATATACTTTGATTTTAACTTATAAAAAAAGTTTTATTCATTTTAACTTGTTTCATTGTTCTATAATTGTTTGGTTTTCTTTTAAACACCAAATCGAATATGTATCATATATAAGAAGTAGATGAAACAAACAATTTTATAACCATATATATGTACAAAAGGTATAAGTCTAACCTAGATCCTAATATAACCCAACTTAGACTATGACCTCAAAGTGAACCACTATAAAAAGATGCAATACTTCATATTTAAAAGGCACAACTTGAAATTACTACCAATTTAAAAAAAAAAATCATATTAAAGTCAAAATTATATAATAATCACTTCCAAGAAATGATCAGAATAGATAATATGATGTGCAAAAACTACAATTACTTGGTCGAATAGTTTCTAAAAGGAAGGTGATAGTTTTTTAATTTTATAAAAAATCTCATGTTACAAATAGAAAATAAAGAACTATTCAAGTAGAAAGTTATTAAGAAATTAAAATTATATATATGTATTATAATAGAAATACTAGTGTAATAATTTTTTTCTCATATATGTAAAATTGTTGTAGGATTTAGCTAATTTAAAGGTAATAAATTTGTAGGCAATATAAAATAAAGATCTAAGAAGCATGAATACTTTTGTGAGTTTTCTAACTTTTTTTTTTTTTTTTTTTGTAGCGAACTTTTGGAGAAAGAGAATTTATATCAGTTCAAGATGAAGAATGAACTTAAATATAAATTTATATTTATCTTACGTAAAGATATATGGAAGTTTAAACCTATAATTTATTTTATTTTTTTAAAAAATATTTTCTAAACCACATGTTAAAAACTTGAACTCAAAATATTAGTTAATTAAGTCAGAGTAATTCTATATCAATTAATCCACGTGTAATTTTTTAAGCATTTTTGGTCATTGATGATGATGAGATATTTAAGAGAAAATTAAAAAATAAAACAATTAAATGCAATGTTCAATAATTTAGAAAAGACAGGAAAAAAATCGAGGATGGATTAGAACGGTTGATCATTATGGTATATGAAAGAAAGAGACTTGTATGAATATATATTTTTTTTTGTGAGGCCCATGTATTTTATTGTTTAATATGACAGAAAAAGAAAACGAAAGGGAATTTTTTTTATGAATCTTATGTTTCTTATAATTTTGTGAATTGTTTAAATAATTATTAAAGTAAAAGTAATAATTAATTTAGTATTCTATATTTAAATTTTATTTTTCTCTATAAAAATGAGTAAAATATGAAAATTCACCTTATTTTTATTTTTAATTAGATAAACACTACATAAAAAAAGTGATGATACTTTAATTTTCTTTTCTATTGTGTACCGATTCTTTAATGTGGAAGACATTGTTGACTTCGGCTTTGTTTGTTGTCTTAACTCTTAAGTGGACCAGTCAATATCCAATATCATGGGTTCATGAGACAGTCACACGGGATTGTTAATTGTTATTGCCTAGAATGAATTTCAAATCTTTCTTTTTAATCTTATATTCTAATTGGAAACTATTTTCAATTTTAAATTTTCTTAAAAGAATAAATATATTTTATAAAATCTATCGACTCCCTTATTTTAAATTAGAATCTCTAATTTTTTAAATTTTAGATTTTTTTTTTGTTAACTGTGAAAATTGAATCCAAAATTTTTCTTCGCTTCCTCTCTTCTCAACTAATTATTTTATATCTCTTTGTTAGAATCTCTAATTTAGATAATATTATTTTTCATTCCGGACATTTTCTCTTTCATAAGATATGCATTTCATCCTCTATTATTATAATTAATAAAAAATATTTCTCTCGATCATTTGAATTTATTTCTTTTTCTATCTTTATCCAATAACCTGCTTTTCTTAGTCTTTTATCAATTTCAATTTAAAAATATGCTTACACCATAATCTTATAATTTATTATACAGTTAAAATATAATCTATATATTTAAAAATATTATTTATTATAAATTTTAATTATAATATAATTTAAAATTTGAATAGTATTTTCCATAAATTATAACTTTAATTATATATAAAACTAAATATTTATTCTATGCAATATACAAGTTAAAATACAAGTGACAAAAGTTCAAATAATAACATTAAAATTATATTATATTTATTTTATAATACACATGATTTTTATTTTCTAACTTTTATAAATATTCTATACTTTTTTATTAAATATGTGTTATATTTTTTATACTTTTTCTTTCTTCAAGCATATCTACTTGCAAAGTGTAATTTTCTTTTTGTTTTTATAATTAAAGGGACCTGCATCTATGATATCGTATTTGACATTTTGATTATATATATTGATTTCAAAAGTACCGTGATTTCAACAAGGCTATGTAAGATTATTTGTTCAAATAATTGAAATATAAATTATATAAATAAAAACAATAACAAATTTTTATTTTATATAAAAGGTTAAAAAAATCTAATAAATATTAAAGTAAAAAATAAAAGGTTTATAATAATAATAAAATTATTTATAAAAATGAAACATTACCTTAGTGAAATCTTGTACTTTTGAAATCAATATATATAATTAATTGATTTAAGTGTGCTTATTTAAAGAATTTTGGTTTTTTATTAGTTTTAATATTTTATAATGTAAAAACTTAATTATAACATGGTTAAACCTCACCAACTTAAGAGTATTTTTAGCAGTAATATGAGATGGGGCATTAATCAGAAGAATCATTCTTTATCAGAAGAACAAATTTATGAGATCTCTAATTCTAATATATTGGTGACCGAAATCCATGTTTAGAATATAAATATGTAGATTAGAAAACCAAACAACCTGTCACATTAGCGTTCAATTTTTAACAAAGTTGTGAACAATGACATGAAGTAAAGCCTTAAAACTGGTGATGCCATTGATTAAACGAGACACAAATTAAAGATAATTTGTGGGCTGCTGAATCCGTTAGCTTGGATTGAATTTATTTTCCTTAGTGGATGTATGCAATCCACGAAACCATTGGATTTGATCTAATCCACAACGTAAAATGTCAACTATTAATATTGCGCCATCTGTAAAACAAAATGACAGCAACTGTTGGGAGACTAACAGAAATGGATTTGGTGGCCTATTTGCAAAAGAAACAGCTCGTTTTCTTGTTTGTTAAGCATTTGAAAGCTTTTCACTTTCATTTATATGCGCAAACAAAAGAAGTAAACACTTTCACTTCTTATCATCCACAAAGTTTCTAGCAAGCCAATTGTGAAATAACACCTACTCTGCCACTAAAACAAAAGATGATTAAAAAGAACCAACAATTTAATGTATAGGCAACTCATTCCAACTTGCTAGTTTGTATATATTAATCAAATATTACATTCATTGATATTTTCCACGATTTTCTTTCTTTGTTATTTTTCAGTTTATTTATGTTGCATGGATGAGTTTTTTCACAAATGGACAATTGGGTGCGTATGTGATGTTATGCAACTTTTGAATGGAAAATGCACCTCCATTGTCAATTTTTAAATGAAACAAAAATTTATTATAATTCAAGAATACAAAGGTTGATTAGTATGAATGAATCAACAGAGGGAATGGGTGGCGCATTGATTAAATTTTTTGGAAAGGAGAAGAGAGATTGAACTTTGCAATGAATGGACGTCCTTTCTAGCTCCCCCATTCCTGGTGGGTCTAACATGCCATGGCGTCACCCAACAAAAGGAACAACGTTTGTCACATAAGCATTCCATCATCTTCTTAGTTTACAAGTTGGACCCACCACCACATTCACCAACCCATGGACACAAGCACAATGCGCCCACTTAAAAGGGACAAATTATATAGAGTAGTGAACCAATAAGCAATCGTTAATTTTTTTGTAAAAGGTAGATTTTATTCAAAGTGTCACAAGAGGTAACAATAATTAAATATGAGTTATAGATTAACAAAATACATTTTAGAAAACTAATACATTTGAAAAAATTGATCCCACACCAATTCTCAACCCAAAATTCTCCACAACAATAACTAGAAAACTAATAGGACTTTAATAAGGACAGTATTTTGATACTAACCCCCCTACACAGACATAATTATCATACCACCCTAAACTAACACCCTCTTCATGCACAAAACCGGATGAGAAGACCATTCAGCAAATGATACTGTTGAAACTTTACAATACCCTTTGATCCATAGCCAAGACCGTTGCAGGATCAACTGTCATACTTCTTCACCAAGGAAGGTCTTACCTTTAAATACTACATCATTCTTTTCCAGCCAAATACCTCACAACACTGACATCTAAATAATACTCAAAATATGACTGACTTCCATACCAGCTGAGTTACATATTTCCTACAACTGTCAGAAACTCATTTCATAAGCCACTGGAAGTGCTAACTTGTATCCTAACCACCTATAGCACTACATCCAAATAGAATAGGTACAAGGACAGGAGAAAAGTAAATGATTTACGGTATTTGATTGCAATCCACAAAGGGGACAGGAAGTCTCATTCAAAGAGAGGATAAACCTTCTTGCCAATTCTACTTTTACGAGTATTTTATTCAAAGTCACATTCCAGCAGAACACCAATACCTTGGATGGAGCCTTAGACTTCCATAACCTACTGAAGAAAAGAGTTGTTAGCATGGACCTCCCTTTTTACTAACCAATACGCCTCCCTTACCAAATAGGTCACAGATATCCCTGGACTTGCCCCTCCATTTCCACCTACTATTCACCTCATGCCTCATAGCAACCCCTTCCAGTACACCTTCCAGGCCTCTCACCATCTCATCTCCTTATAAAACAACTTCCTTCTCCACTTTAGGTGCCAAGTCCAAATATTATTTACCCCACTCCTCAACCTCAGATATAAACGCCTCTCTCTGGGTAGACAAGCCATATAACCTCGAAAATAGAGATTTGAGCCCCCCAGGTACTTTCAAATCCCCTTCCTAGAATTTAAACAAAGAGTCATTCCCCACTAATGGTTGAACCTCCCTTAGGAACCAATCCCCACTCCCCTCTTTAGCCATAATTTTTAAGACATCATTCCACCATTGAGATCTTCCACTACTACTTGTAGTTGCTAGATTCCAACGAAGATCATCCCCATATTTTATCTTCAACACTTTAATCCAGAGAGCTCCACCTCCTTGAAGAACTCTTCATCTCCATTTCCCCATATTAAATGCCTTTGCTTCTTTAAATCCCAACCCTCTATTTCCTTTTTCATTACATACTTGCTTCCAATTAACCCATGCTACTTTCGACAAATCCTATGACCCCCCTATCAGAAACTCCTTTGCAAAGACTGGATTGCTTTTTCCACCTTCTTAGGAACCTGAAAAAAGACAAATAAAAAAGAGGAATTGCAGACAATGTGGATTTTATCAAACAAATCCTCCCACCTCGTATTTGTCTCCACGGAGAGAGCTTCGCTCTTATTTTGTTAAGGACTGGTTTCTAGGCTCGCTCACACCTCGTATTTGCCCCCACTGAAACCCCTAGATAGGAGAAAGGCATTTGAAGCACTCTGTAGTTAAGGATCTTAGCAAAAAAATACACTTTTAGCAACTTCACCCCAATCCTCCCCAGGCTACTTTTATGGAAATTAATCCTTAGGCCAGACGTCATTTCATAGCATCTCAAAGCATTCTTTAATGTTAATATATTTTGGATTTTAGGTGATAACATGAAAACGGTGTTGTCTTCAACTGTTGTATTACAACTTGAAGATCCTGATCTGCCATTTTGATGCCAGAGATTAGCTTGACTGATAATTCCTTCTTGATCAACCCATCAAGCCCCTCTTCCACAATTAAAAAAAGAAAGGGGACCACAGGGTCCCCCTGACATAGACCCCTCTGCATACAAAATTCCTTTGTTGCACTTCCGTTGACCAACACTGATATTGATGATGAGGGTAAGTATCCATGAATCAATCCAACCCACTTATCACCAAACCCAAAACATTTAAGCATGTAGAATAGAAATGCCCAACTAATTGAATCTTATACCTTCTCAAAATCAACTTTGAATAGAAGCATGAGTTTCTTCCTTTGTTTTGCCTCATGAATCATTTAATTGACTACAACAATGCTGTCAAGCAATTGCTACCCTTGATGAATGTCGTCTGAGTTTCTTCTATGATATCAGACATTACCTTTTAAAGCCTTCAAAGGCTAGGACTTTAGCAATAATTTTATAGGGCACCCAATAAGCGAGATCGACCTATAGTCCCCCAATCGCCCAGGATACTGCTTCTTGGGAATCAAGAAGATGAATGAAGCATTAACCCCCTTAAGGAGCTTCCCAAATTGGTGAAAATCCATTAGTACTTTCCAAATATCCTCCTTCAATAACTCCCAAAAATGCTTCACGAACATCATATTGTACCCATCCGGCCCAAGGGCCTTGGAGCTGTCACATTCCCAAACTACCTTTCTGATTTCTTCCATAGAGAATTCCCGTTCTAGTTCCGGACTCTGAGAGACATTTAAACTCCACCTCATTCAACCAAACACTATCATCACCCCAGGCTTGAAACCTATCATAGAAAAAATCATGAACTTTCTGTTTCACTTGTATAGGATCCACCACCCATTCTTCATTTGACTCTACCCTTAGAATTCCATTTCCTTTCCTTCTTCGAGCAATAGCCGAGTGAAAGAACCGGGAATTCACATCACCCTCCTTCAATGACTTAAGCTTTTCCCTCTAAGCCAATAATGTCTCTTCATAAGAAGACCATTTTTTCAGCTCACCTTTAGCCTCCAAATGTCACTTCACCCCATCTTCCCTAAGACTCCCTTCTTTAGCAAGTTTATCATAACTTACAATTTTCTCCCTCAAGTCATTAATTGTGACATCCACATTGCCTATATTCTCCTTCATGAATTGGTTATGTGCAACATCTTCTCCTTCATGAATTTATATATCCACACAGGGAAGTGAAAATCCATATCTAACGTGTTCAGTTTGAACAATAAGCATAATGAATATAAGGGACTTGTTGGCTTCAATTCTATGAATAAACATGATGGGTCTCAACTATCTCAAAGATTGGCTTACTTCAATTCAGTGACAACTTCATTCATTTGCTGATGATGGAATTCCATGACCACTATTCATGAACATCAAATGGTCACTTACAAGCAGTCTAATGTTCAATTGAGTAATGTGTTTAAACAAGAGTATACAAATTAAAAGAGATAGCATATATTGGCATGAGAGAGGGATTCTTTGACAAAACATATATATATATTCAACAAACATATATAATGTGTGTATACAAATGAAAAGAGTTTTGCATCAATGTTTAATAATAATTCTTAATTTATATGTTTTTAAAGTATTAATTAGTATATTAACAAACTATATATAAAGTTTGTGGTCGAATACCAGAAAAAGTATTAATTGGTAATGCATGTATGGTTATTCTATGGAAAAGGTATATAGTTATATGAGTTTTCATGAAAATGAAAGTTATTTTTTTACAATAATTATTGCTCGTTCCAACTTTATTCTTTCAAATTATTTTTTCAATTTTAGTTTTTAATTAAATGAATTTTCTATTTTAAAATTATTTTTGTCAAACAAACATATTCATAAGAATAGTATATTCTTATCAATTATAGTTCATGAGATATGATTTTTTATAATACAATTTCATATCTTGAAACAAGCATTCCGTTTGTAACATCCTAAAATTTAAAATACAAATATTCAAATAATATTCAAAATACAAATATTCAAATAATCATTGAGTTAAGAGAATATTAGGTTGTCAAAAAAATATTAAAATAAAGATTCATTGGAATTTAAAAGATTAAGAATCTATTATTATAAAATGATTATTATAGTTTAGATAAAATACTTGTTATATTTGAATTGATGATCCTTAACAATAATATATGTACTTATCATATTTGTCATATATATATATATATATATATATTAATTGTATATAAAATATATTTGATATAAAAATATAATTTAGAATTTAGATAAGATGATCTTATATTTTATTTAGTCTTATATATCATATTTAATATAATGAAAGAAAAATAAAGATAAAATAATATATTATATTTCATTAAGATAAAATTAAAAGATTAAACTGTTTAGGAATTTTAAATAAAAAAAAGTTGGGTGAAGATAAGTTATTTTTAAAATAATAGTAAGATAAGATAAAATAATATTTAATTTCATTTTAAATTTGAACCATAAACCAATCTTTTATAAAAAAAAGCCATTATATAGGATCAAGTAGTTTCTTCAAAGAATTTTAGATTAGTTGACTATTCAAGGATTGAGAAAGATGAATATAAGAGGAGAACAAAACAAATTAAAGAATTGAGATCTCAATTTAAGAGACGAGTAAACCAATCTTTTCCAAAATCTACCATGATATTTTTATAAACATATGATTAATATTTACGAAAATTTTTACGTTGCATCAGATACTCACATGTGGGTTTTTCTTAATCAATCTATTATAATTCCTCTTAAGCCTACGCAAACTTCGATTCACAATAGATACATAATAATTATGAGCATTGTGTAATAACCGCGCTTTGCATTCTTTAGTTTAAAAGTTGATGTTGTTTTGAGAATTTGAATTTGTCCCTGGAATAATATAATCCAATGTGCAAACCTATTTGCTCCCTTATATATAAATAAATAATTGGTACATTATTTTTCAATTGATGGTTATTAAGGTAGGTTAATAGTGTAATGTGATGTGAATAATGGTAGCTAAGATATTGGTTATAATTTCTTTGATAATTGTTTGAGACATCTTCGTTTGGGACGAAGATGAAAATATGTGATATCTCTATGTAATATGAGAAAGAGGTTTTAGATACCTCTATCCAGGATGGGGCAGAAATTCAGGATACCTTCATAATAGCGTAGAAAAGACAATGAGATGTCATTGTATAAAATATGAGCTCATAAACCTTTTGACGAATCTATTGAAAACCTAGTTCTGGAAACTGAACGGTGGGAGTGAGTGATCATGAGTATCACTATACTTTGTGGATTGTGTGTTTGCACGAGGATGTTAAACCAAAAATTATTTTTATCGTGTTTATGTATAAAGAAAAATATTTTATGTATAAAGAAAAATATTTTTATTATTGCCGGTACCATGGTTATTTTTTCGGATTCCGCGCCGACTGAGAACAATGCTAAATTACGAATGTAGAATCCTAAATTTATATATATTATTGACATACTAGTAATATTCAACCATTTAATTTTCTCTACTTAACACTGTATCATACCATCCAAATATACACGCACATACTCCAAATTATTTACCAAAATCATAACATATTATTTACATAAAACATTTCATGTCATTTTCTCACCAAAACATGCTAAAACATAACTCATTCAAAACAAATATATAACCTGTCAATTCTCGATTAAAACTTAACTATTACAAAACTCATCTATAACATAACTCCAACCATAACAACTTAGTCATTCTTGGTAAAATTTGTACATACTTAGAACATAGGTACTAGTTTTACTCAATTCACACATTTAGCTTTCTCAGAGATCTAACTTATATACATATATATGCTCTGCTACATAACTTAAACTATTTTTTATACAAAACATAGTAACTTAGTTGCTACCACTCATCCACCACCACTCCTGCAAATTCTGATCTCCACTGCTATCATTGGTATCTGTTTCATTCAAAACACGATCATCATAGTCATACAGAATACACACAATGCAAGGGTAAGTCCATGCACTATAACTCAACATAAACATAACATACAATTACATTTATATCCAATCTTAATTGCAATAATGATAACTCAACTAATTTATCACCCTTATGTTTCACTTGAACATAAACACTTAGAACCCCAATCAATCACATTTATGTTTCACTTGAACATAAGCACTAATAACCAATTAATCACATGAATACTCCACTTGAACATAGCATTAACAACCAAGCAATCACACTTATGCTTCACCTGAACATAAGCACTAACAACATTTAACTGGCGCTTTCTAGAAAGACTTTATTGAGTAGGATACCAAGACAGCTAAAAACCTCTCACAATTGGAGTCTAGAGTCTAAGTGACCCTTCTGGCAACCAACCAAAATTTGTAGCATACTCATCCAACACTGTTGTGTAGAGTCTGTTTGACCCTTATGATACAAAACTGTTGTACAAGCATATTCTTTTGGTACCTCTAATGCAAGAGTACATGTGTACTTTCAAACAGCGAAGTACTTACATTGGAACCTCTAATGTAAAACTACATGTGTACTCTCCAACGACAGAGTACTTACATTGAAGTATCAGAATCACAATGCAAGACGATAGGTGTACTCATCAACAGAGAGTACTTACATTGACCTTATTAGTGTCAGTAACTCACTGCTCAATACCCATATTATCAACATATGGACCACAACCAAGGCTAAGTTAACACTTTTAACTGCCCGCATTCAACATTGTAATTGCCCACATTACAATATATGCATTGCAACACAGCTAAGGTCAACATCATAGTAACAACCAAAATTAAATTATGATAATATACAACACTTCAATTCATCCATTTCGTCAAAATTAACATCATAATAACTATCTCTCAACATTTGCAACGATCAACATTCAAACATCAATATTTTCAACATGATTAACAAACCTCTATGATGACCGAAATCATCAATGAATATCAAATATCAGCAAAGTCTTAAATAAAGAACAATACCATCAAAATTATAATTTTCACTACATAAACAACTTCTCACAATAATCAAATTCATATATTAATTACCTCATACTATCAATTTCACATAACATCCAAATTCAGCTTAAAAGCTAAATCAACCACAATTTGTTAATATTAAGACCCTTAAATTATAATATTTAAAAGAGTAAACATTACAAATCATTAATTCAACCAAACATCTATATCTCAAAATATTCCAAATTACAACTCAATTAATTCAATCACAACTCATTGTAAGAACAAAACCTAAATCCTCAATCACACAAAACACCCACTTTCGCATAACACTCAAATCATAATCAAAAGCTTAGTTGCTCAAAATCAATTAACTTCCCATCCATTAAATCATAATTTCTCAAATTAAGATAAAATATTTAACTTCCCTGACCTATTTCTCCCTATAAATTTGACTCAAATAGAAATAGGAGAATCAACCAAAAGAGATTTCTCAAAACTTAACAGAAATCCCGATTTCAATAGGAACCTAAGAAATTAGAATTTCCAAAGAAATTTCCTTTTTTAAATGTTTATAAAACTATGATCATATATACCTATATTGATCACCTCTCAGAATCAGGAGTAATGGAAGAAATCGCATCCGATTCCATCGACCCGTAGTTGACCATGCAAGTTATAACAACTCACCACCAAGAGAGAGAATGGGCGGTGAAGAAGAAGAAATTACAAACGAAGAGGGGAAAATTAAGAAAAAGAAAAGTTTTTATATAGCACTCGGGTGTAATTAGTGAACATAGTTTGCTAAATGCAACCTCTCCCTTTCGACAATAGATTTTGCAAAAACTTCCTAAAACTCAACTAACAATTAGTCTTTTCTCCCTCATCCTTTTATCATAAGCTGAATATAACCATATAGTATTAACAAATTAATAAATCCATTACACCTTAATTCAATTAATAATTTAAATAAAAGCTTAAATTTAATTCACTTCACTATATTAAATTAAATATAAATAAATATTTATTCTCTGTAATATTTATTTCCTTTCCACAAATAACCTATTAATTAAACTGGTCCTTCCAGCGAACTGGTTTTATTCATTGAATTTTCATCTCATGAAAAATGTTATTTTGAGAGTTAAAAGAGAAAGAAGTTGTGGAGGCTAAGAAAGTGTGAAAACTTAGTCCCCAACTTAGATTTTTTTATTTAGAATGAACATTTTTGTTATTTCAATTATATTTTAATTAAACTTATAAATTATATTTAACGATTAATTTTTTTCATATCTTTAAAATAATATTTTTTTTGTCTATGTAACTTTTTTATTTTTTAAACTTTTAATTTTTTTTAATCCTTCTGATTTTTTATATTTTAATTCCTGAAAAATATATATTATTATTGTCATACACCAATTATATGACATATTGACACCATTTTTACTGTGCTGAACTATTTAACATTGGTAGTGGAGTTTGATGGTAAGTATTAAAAATAAAGCGTTTGAAAGTTACAGGACAATTAGAAAAAAAAAATCAGAATATAAATTTGCAAGAAGCAGGAAAATTTTAGTTAAATCTTAATTTAATATATGGAGTTTTTAGTCAGTTGTTACTTATATTGATGCAAGAATCAAACCATATAACTTAATATCTTGATTGGTCAAACTTTTCTATAAATATTTGTAGGATAAAAATTAAAAAGGTAAAACAAATTAATTTTTTAAAATAAAATTGAAAAGATAGAATAAATTAAACTTTTTGATAAATTAAAAATTTTCAGATTAGCATATATAGAATAAAAAAACAGGTGGGAAAAGTTAAAAATTAAAATGAACAAGTATATCACAAAACAATATCATCATAAATTCATTAGTATTGGTCATTATATGGAAGTACCAATCAAAAGTTTTGCCCCAAAAGGAAAAAAGGTTGGATCTTTTTCTAAGTTTGTCTGGCATGTACTCATACATCATAAAGCCTCCGTCTTTGGCAAACAAAATGGATAAGCTCGCAGCCACATGAGAGTGACGGTGAAGTGATGCACTATACATCAAAACCTATTCTCAGTATTTTCTTTAGCAGAATGCTACACGCATGTGTTTATATACACACATGCTCATGCATCACTATCGTTATTATTAGACTATAGACATTCCTACTAATACAAATCCTTCTTTGGATATTGTGGAAATATGCTACCCACATATCTTTCATATATCTCATTGATTTTGATCCTTCCACGTACAAGCAATTGGACCATTACATGTCCAATTCGTCTCTTTCCTCGCTTTTAGATTTCACTCATTAATGACTTACAACATTCGAGATTGGAGAATATACCCCAAATATATTATTAAGTTCACAAATTAAAGAAACAAGGCTTTATATGTGATAAAAGAACAAAACAAGCGTAGAGACAACTTTCCATCATTGCTAAATATCTGCATTTCTTTCGGGGGTTCCAGGCTTAGTTTGCCTTTAAAGAACAATTAATAACGCTTGCAACACATACATAAGATCAAGTATATATGTTATATACAGCAAAACGAAGATATTTTCTGCCACGAACATATAAAAGGAGGCTAGAGCTAGGCAGAGATATTGATAAGACCAGAGTAGTGCATTCATGTGAATCATGTCATGAGTCATGAAACCCAAATTTCACAATTTGGAAGCAACCTTTTGACAATTGATGACTATTTGTCTATTTCCTCGGAAACATATTGAAAATGGTACGCCTAAGATTTTAAAGAACAGTTGTCGATCAGAGTTCCAAAGCTGCAGATTATGTGGATCACAATTTTAATCCTTGAGTAAACCTATAGCCTATTTTAGACCGTATCCAAAAGATTTTTGAGATTTATATTTATGTGTTCTATTTTTCTTATGAATTTTACTTTTGAGTTTGAGAAACAGTAAAGCAATTTAAATTTTATTTATTACATAATGTTTTCTGTACAGAAATTTTTGTTTCCAACTAAAATCACTCTTCTAGGAATGAAATTTTCCAAAAATAAGATTCTTGAGCATTTTTATAAACATATTAGTTTATTTTTAGAATAATATATTTATCGTCAATTATAACAAAAAATTCAGCGACTTTATCTATACCTATTAATCTATCTATTTACATGATTACGAAAACCCTCCTTGCAAATTCCACTACAGTAATATAATGACCCAAAGCTTTTTTTGACTCTGGAATTTGTAGCATCTTTTATAATTATTTTCGTTACATATATATATATATATATATTAGGACAAGTAGCTATAAAAAAAAGTAACTTATTCCAATGTGTAAAATTATGTTTGTCTATAATTTTGATTAACAAGACCCTGTATAATAATTTCTGCAAATATATTAATCTCCAAACTGCTTGAAATTTTTTGTAAGAAAAAAAGCTGCTTTAAATTTAAATAACGGTGGTGAATAAAACCCACAGAAAAGGGGTGAGTTTGATAAAAATAACGGCCCATCCTTTTTTGCACTTTCTGATCTCCCACGAAAAGTAATAACTTTTCATATTTACTAATGTTAATTTCTCTCTCCGAAACTAGAAATGATATTTTCATGCATATTTCATAATAATGTTGATCTACCAAGAATCCAGGTCTTTCACGTTAAGAGAAAAAGACATGTCCGTCCACCTGGATTCATCCCGCACAAACATCTTTTCATTTAATTTGGCCTTTTCTTCCAATTTACAACACAGAATCCAGCCCCTCATTCCCAAATATTATCTTTACACTCATATTACTCCGTTGTTTGGGGGTCCTGCTGCAAACTTTGATAAAAACAGTGTAATTAACAAATATCAGGAAAAAAAAGTGCATCTTTTGCTATTTTTTGACCTCAACTACCAATCTGAAACGGGATTTATAGATCCCAAAAGATTCCCATCATTATTTCAGGGGAACAAAAAGAACTTGCTTTAATTTTTGTGAATTTTTTTCCTGGAAAATCAAGGCAAGAAGGGTCCAATAGCATAAACTGTGCTTAATTTGGGAGGCACATAGACAAATCAAAGGATAAGAAGCCGCAAGTAACATGCCAATTCAAAGTCAAACAGCCCCTAGCTCCTTCTGTGCTCACAATAATAATTTCCATATAGATACAGTCTCTTCTAACTTAGAAATATAAGTCAACGGTAGCTCATTCCCACGTTTTTTTGTGCCCTTACTGTAATCATGGAAATAGCTAAGGTGCCATGAATGACATCTCTTTGTAGTCAGGTTTCTACATTCCACTCCCCTTCCTGCTCATCAACTACCATGAGTCAGGGAAATTTTTCCTCTGATTTTGTCTGCTAACAGTGGTTTCCACCTTCCATATTATTCCCAGGAATATGGCTTTCGGCCATTCAAATGCGTGCTACACATCACTAAAGGGACCTTTTTTGTTTGGGTCAAACTAATGTGCACTTAAATCAATTGCATTCAGTCCGCAGATGAATTTAATTGGAATGATACCTCTTTGAGTTTCAATTTTCAAGGATAAATGCATTTTATTTCGCCGAAGATTTAGTTTTGACCGCACCAACTACTATCACACAATCATGAATTTGTTATTATAGGGTTTTGACAAAGACCTAAAGATTACATCTCATGATAATTAATTGAAACACAGGATCCAGTGATTGTGCTATTTTGCAAGTAAAAAATGTCTACCTTGTCCTCTTATAGTGAAGACTTACGCCTGTTAAATCATTACTAACTATACAGTATATCCTGATATACTAATCTTCATTATCCGATCCCCAAAAGCGTTTTATCCAACTTTGTAAATTGTAAGCACGCAAACATTATATTATAATCAACTCAGTACTCGGATTAAATTTTATTTGCTCCTTTCCATTAAGATAATATATTTTATACACAACTCAGTACACTATATATATGCATATCCTTTAATATTACATTGGAATTAACAAAATCAAAGAGAAGGAAATCAATATAAGGCTAATTTTTCATTTTTGTGCTGAACCAATATTTCCAACTCTTTGTTGCAACATCTAATTTGATGACATTGCAAAAATTACATGACGCTCTCTTCTCCCTGTAGGAAAATGTCAAGACGAATGGAAAATTAGTAGCCTGGAAAAGCAGAGTGTAATAATCAGTCTCCATAAAATTTGTGATCCTTCGGAGAAGTTATCTTCCCTCCAATTCCTGCCTGCCGCATCATCTCTGAAACACACTTAACTTATGTTATGTTTCTAAAATTGCTTGTTCTAAAATTCGTATAACTAACAAAACTACAGCGACAAACCTAGACCAAAACCAAAACAATAAAGCAATAAATAAAGGATTTAAGTTCAGAAATAGTTTAGGATTAATTTCACCCAGGATAAAATTCAAGATAAAACATAATGTCAACAAACTTTAATGTACAAGCATGTGCCCTGAAGGTTGCGTTTTCAAATAGAATATCTAGAAAATCTAAGGAAAGAAAATAAGCCCAGACGATTCCTTTTCTAGCAATAAAGAAGGTGCCTGCCTGCTTTAACCTTTAGACTTTTGGCAAATTACCTCTGCTAAAGTTTTAGTTTGCAATTATTCATCTACACTTTTTCCAAAATTTTTTAGGCTTAAATGCAATTCAGGTTTCCAAATTTTATCAATTTGAGACATTGTGCTCCCTGATTAAAAATCATGACATTTTGTATTTTAGAAATGTGTCAATTGGTTTTCTCCTTGATTTTACAACGTTGACTATTAGTTTTAATAGCGCTGACTGTCCAAGTGCTAAAATAATAGTAACGTGACCTTTAATTAAACCCTAATTGTGAGGTTTTGGCAAAGGTTCTGGGAAAATTTTAATTCTGCATACAGGTGGATTCACAAACTGTCTTTCTCGTAATTTATCACACTCCATGAACTTTCCTCCATCGTGTTTGTCTGGGAACAGCTCCGACGTTGTAGCCTCAGGGATGCTATTATCTCAGATTCCTTCGTGTTTTTTTTAATCTTTTATCAAAAAACTTTTCGGATTTCATATTTCATAAGAGGTTAATATTCCGGAAAAACCATATAGAAGAATATTACATATAGAGTAAAACACCACTGTGGTTCAGACCAGTAATCTCACATCATAATTCATGGCCACTTATTAATGATTTTGATTATGATTCCCACTCTATCATTGAAGCTGATACGTCATTTATCATTCACTTTCTTGCACCTTCCCAAATCGCTAAGCAGCAATGTTATTAGAATGAGGCTAACAGCCACCACTACTCTTCACATGGAATGAAACGCTGGAATCTTTTAATCTGTAGCCTCTGCTGGGAGGGCAAAATATATGCAGCAAGGTGTTCCACGAAATGCCTGAACGAGATATTTGTCTGTGGACTGCTACAATAACTGGGTACTTAAAGTGTGGCACGATCAGGGAAGCCTGGAAGCCGATTGATAGACGGGATGCCAAGAAAAATGTGGTCACTTGACAGCCATGGTTAATGGGTACATCAAGTTCAATCAAGTTAAGGGAGCTGAGAGATTGTTTTATGAGATGCCATTGAGGAATGTTGTGTCTTGGAACACGATCGTTGATGGGTATGAGAGGAATGGCTTCACTATCATGACAACGATGGTACAATGTGGGAGAATTGACGATGCACTGAGTCTTTTTTATCAAATGAATGAAAGGGATGTGGTTTCATGGACTATCGTGGTTGCAGGTTTGTCAAAAAATGGGAGAGTTGAGGATGCTCGATCACTCTTTGATCGAATGCTTGTTCGGAATGTGGTTTCTTGGAATACGATGATCACGGGTTATACACAATGGGAGGTTAGATGAGGCTCTGCAATTGTTTCAGAGAATACCCGAGAGAAACATGCCTTCATGGAATACCATGCTGTGGGTTTTGGCAAAGGTTCACGGCAAATTTTAATTCTACAGATTGTGGAAGGAAGAAGAACAAGCCCTAAAGGATACAAAGGTTTTGACAAAGTTTGCGAATCCAGTTTACACAATTAGTTTGTGAACAAGCCCTAAACGTTAAACCTCACAATTACTATTAAAACTAACTGTCAACATTATAAAATCACGGAGACAGCACCAATTGACACATTTCTAAAATGTTGAGACAAAATGTTACAATTTTTTAATTTGGAGGCAAAAGATCTCAAATTAATAAAATTTAGCCAAATTTTTATTGTTACTATGACCAAGGTTCATACAAAGAAGCATTTGGTTAGAAGAAAAAAAATAAATATAACGACATGTTTGCTATTAACAAACTAAAAAGATTGATGGAAACAGCATACAGCTAGAATTTTAAAGTTCAAATGGACTATAATTTACAAAAGTAAACTTTTAGAAGGTAATTTTCTAAAAGTATAAAATTGAAGTGAATAATTTGTAACATGACATAAAAAGGATAAATGCTATATTAGCAATTACAAATCCAATCATGAAGAATTAGAACTTACTTCTAAATTTATATCTTTTGTAAATAAAAGTTATGGCATAAATCCAATCATGAAGAAAATAATATACAGCTAAATGCTTGAAGTCCAGAAGTAACTTTATTATTAGGCTATGACTTTTAGAACTTACTTCTAAATTTATACCTTTTGTAAATAATAAGGACATAAATAATATACACCTAAATGCTTGTGGCCTTATGGAACTAGACAAAAGTGTAAAATTGAAGTGAATACTTTGACTTTGTAACTAGACATAAACATAAACGCTGAAGAAATGTTGTATCAGAAATTAGATCCATTTAATTTTGATTTATTTTTTATTGGCAAATGTTAACTTCTAGTTTGCTAGTTTTGTGAATGGAGGAATTTGAACTCACACTCTCACTCTCCCTTCTCTCTAGTTTTTAACCACCAGGTCAACTTATAATTCCCATTACAGATCCATTTATTAAGTGAGCATCTCCAACTGGTGTTATGGATGTCTAGGAGAACTATAAACCTAAAATGAAATCAGATCCAAGCCTCCACCTGCACTCGTGCAGATTGGTTGGTAACTAACAAGCATGAATATCTCTATTTATGTCCTCTTATATTTTTCATAACGTTTGACTGCCCAAAATTTTCCGAACTTAGTAGACATGAGACCGCTAAGCTAAAACGATGCAGGTCCTTAGGGCCACAAGCCCAAGTCCATTAGTTGTGGACATTTCCAAGTTCTGTTCATTCGAAATGCCTGCCCCATTTTTTGCTAAAAGATAGGGTGCAGAGTGCAGACCAAATAGCAGGAAAGGAGTCTATCCTTGTACAAGCAAACAGAGAGAAAAAAATAAAGCAAACTGCATTTTATAATTGTCAGAGAAAAGAAAAAACTTGCCTCGCTTCCACTCAAGCTCTTCAACCAATTCTTCTTTCCATTTCTTTTGCCTCTCAGAGAAGCTTGAACTGCAAATGAAAATATTTTTAATCTTCAATTTCCATACACCGCTAGAATAAATAAAGTTGCAGTCACTTCAGCACCAGAAACATACCTTACACTCGATGATTCCAGCTCAGCATCATGAAGAGTCTCCTTTGATTCATTAAGCTCAGATGGCTGAATTTCTTGCAAAGGCCGACAGTGAGCACCACTAAGCCTTGAACGGTATTGGGCACGACTACCAGGACTTGCAACATTAGCACTGCCAACTATAGAGAATCGTCTCCAAGCCTGACTAGGAGACCTGCCTTTTGATGTTACATTTGAGACATCTGAAATAACTTTACTCTTTGCAACAGCAGTGGGAGCTGGAGCAATGACTGCATTTGATATGCTAAAGAATTCTTCATAAAGAGGTGTTTGGAGCTTCTTCAGTTCAAGGGCCTAATGTAATTCATCAAAATAAAAAGAATGTTTCAAATTTTAACGATGCTAGATTAAAAAGAAAGTAAACAAAAATAAAAAGGTAACAACTATTGAGAAATGCTATATTGAAAGTAAAGAAATGTATGGTCTCCCTATTTTAATAGAACCTTATCTGCTTACAAAAAAAAGAAAATAGAACCTTATCGTCCAAGAAGGCTCTAATTTTAGACTCTGTAACTTCATCCTCATCTTCAGTTACTAGAGGCTCACTTGAAAATGACAAGTTTGGTCTGTTTTTGTCTAAATATTGGGTTTCATCAAACTTGCAAGGCCGATCATCCACAGGTTGGCAAATAGGATTGCAAATCTATTCCAGCAAATATCAGATCAGTGTTCAAACTTACTAATCATGAAATGAAACATCTAAAACAGTGGACAAACAAAAACAGACTCAGCACCTTCATATCTTCAGAAGCCAATAGAGATTCAGATTTTACTGATGAATCAATCAAAAAATCATCTTCATCCAACTGGCACAAGTCATCATCATTGTTGTCTGCTCTCTGGTAGGAATCTGCTTTATGATATACAGTAGAGAATCTTATGCTATTCATCTGACAAACATCCTTTAAGCCTGTGCAAGTTGATCCCTGGACAGAATCCAAGCTGCAGAACCAAATATGGTATGCCTAGTTTATGCTCCATAGGAGTCCATACCAAGAAAAGTTTCACAAACAACTGAAGATCTACTTACAAGTTTCTAGAGTTCATCCCCCATGTTGCCATCTTATTTGAAGAGTCCTGACAAAGGAAAAATAGTTGGCAAGAGAAGTTATGTTATGGTCAATGTTTTATGTCATATATACTCACAATACGGAAACTAACCCTGATTGAACCGTGTAATATTGAATGAGATCCATCATAGTCACTGGTGATGAACGGGTGCTGCAGATAATAAACAAGGCAGAATCACTACAGTAATTTATAAGGAAAGGCTAAATTTAAAAGGCAAACAAATTCAAATGTATGTTTCACAGTTAGTTGTTGGATACTTAGGTTAGTTATTTATATCTATTCTACCTTTCAGTTAACTTCACTTACTGGTTGCTTGATGTATTAGTGAACCAAAACCAGATGTAATAATTCATTCATTTTTACTGAACTCAATTAACAAGAGCTTCACTTTCTCTGAGTTTATGACTTTTCTCTTGATTATAAACCTTGTTGTGGTGTTAGAGTATATGAAGGAGAAAACCCGGTTATCATTGGATAATATTCAAACTAAAAAATCAATGATCAATGACCGGTGGTCAGAGGTGGCAGTCGGTAATCGATAGTTGGAGGTGTAGCTGATGATCAACGGTTAGAGGTGGCGGCCAATGATTGTCATTTGAAAGTGGCATTTAGTAACCATCGGTTGAAGGTGACGGCCGGTGGCTACTGGTCGAAGACGGCAATTGGTGACGGCCGACTAGAGATGGTTGTCTGTATCACCGATCAAAGTTGACGGTTGATAGCTGCTGTCAGAGGTGGCGGCCGAAGATTGTCAGTCAGTGGTGTTAAGTGACGATGAGCTTGAAACTAAAATCTGAAAACCAAATTTTATTTACTTTTGAAATTGGGTGAAAACTGTTTTGAAAATAACTAAAATTATTAGTTACAATTGTTCTCCCTTTCAATTATTGGTGGCTTGATGTATATTTGTACCAAATCCATATGTAATCACTCATTCAGTTCATTTTTTACTGAAATCAATTAATGAGAGCATTACTTTTTTGTCTGAGTTCATGAGTTCTCTCTTTGTTACAAACCTTTATAGTATGTGATCATATAATAGAATATTGTATAAGTCAAAAAAGAGGGGAAAATGTGCAAAATACCTGTAGCAGTTCTGACGCAGAAGGCCTTAAATTTGGTTCCCTGTCACCACAAATTGATGCATAGAGATTAAAACTCAAATTATCTCATGTACATTAAGACTCTTGACCTATAAGTCAAACTGAATCATTGGCCTTTTCAAAAACAAATGTAGTCAGAATAAAATAGTCACTATAAAGAAATGGTAAAAGCATTATATGTCTGTACTTGTGGAAGCATTTCAGCAAAAAGTCCTTTGCCTCAGCAGACAGATGTTCAGGTATGGGTGGATGAGATTTAGTTGTCCCGATATAGAAAATAGCTGAAACCTAACAAAAAGCAAAGTTTAAGTGAAAACATGCCAAAGAACCAATCACATGCACAGATATCGACTGATGAAAGTCAATAACAAAATAGGATTACTATGTTAGGTGAGGCTTTCATGTACCTCTTGGGGATACTGCTGGCTCCATGGAGGCTTTCCTGTGGCCATCTCTATCACAGTGCATGCAACACTCCATATATCAGTAGAGCTAAAAAATCACAAGTTAGATTCTGTCCCAAGAATGGCTTTTGGCTTATATCCCTAATCAAATCTAATGATCAAAACAACAAAAAATAGACTCAGTTCAGATTTTCCATAATTTGAACAAGCTTAATAAAACTTATTTCCATGATCTACATTCCAAGTTTGAATCTTATCTTTTTACCTTTTCACCAGACCTTTTGAATGTCTTGGCAATGGCTGAAACCACATGCTACTTAAAGAAAGAAAGACATAATTGACATCTAATCCAAATCAAATGATTTTTTTTTCTCAAATTCATTTCCAACAAAATGAAAAGAGAAGAAAAAAAAAACTTCTAAATACATACTTCATGAGAAAAACAATTTTAAAAAACCCAAACCATTGTATATAGAAGACTAATCCAGAATACAGATCCTTATATAGGTTATGTAGTGAGTGATTAGAGATGAGGAGTGGTGTTGGATGTTCATAAAGAAAAACAAATTGGACACTAACATTAAGAAGCAAAACATGTATCAACCTTCTGTACCAGGAATTATTTTGTTGGACATCAGTGTATAGCACATCTCAAAGGAAGTAACATGAAATAATCACGGTTAAAATAATTAGAAATTAATAAATGAATGTCTCGTTCTTATTCTTATTAATATGAAAACAAATATAGGTGTCACAATATGGCTGCTTAATACAGACATCCTCAAAGCTAGCAAAACATGTCTTCGGATGGAAACTGAATTCAGGACAGTTATGGTAGAAAATAAATGCTTTAGAAAGAAATTCTGTATTAGAAACTCTAGGATTATATGTAGAAAATAATTGGTTGTGGTTAGTTTTATACTAGAAACTGCAAGATAGCAGTTATGTATATATAGAAAACAACTGCTAGTAGTTATGTATTAGGAATATACATCTGATAGAAGGATGTGTAATTAGAAGTGTGAAGTTATTTGTAATTAGTGGAAAAAGAATAATCTGTAGGAGAATTTGTCAACGGGACTGCAGGTATTATGTGATGGGAGACTTTTGTCTTTGGAACTGCAAACGTATGGTGTATTATGTGTGATTCCTATATTCAATATTATAATAGGTTTTCTACATTTTCACTATTGTCATAAATTATGGTATCCTATTAATGTCTAAATTAAGGTAACTAAATATCACTAATATATCTTTTATTGTTCAAATATTACATATGGTCTATATATTATTTTTATGTTTCCGGTAGGCCTATAATTTACAAATGAGAATTTCATTTGTTATATTAGTAAGAAAAGAATCCAAATGTGGTCCACACATTGCTTCTATAAGAACTTGTTGATTGTACCAAAACAGGAAAATGAAACTATAATAGATGAACTTTAAAAAAGATTGGAAAAAAGAAGCATATTTGTTACTTAACAAGGAGGATTATATAGCAAACATTCAATGAAGAAAAAAATGACTAGCAAGTGTATTGCTGTATTATGGCCTATGATGAGGGCATATACTTTAGAAGTCAGAACCAAGTGGTTATAGGCGAGGTTCGCTCCATAGAAATATTTCCACTTGAAACTCAAGGATCAAAAAAGTTTGCTGATGAATAAATAATGAGAAAGATGAAAACAGGGATATGCTGAGAGGAACAAGTTTCCAGAAATTTTAGCTTTACTAGATAGCTACATTTTCCAGAATTCACTGTTTTGAAGGCTTAAATTTAATTACTTGATTGACCAAAATACAAAAAGTTGATAGTCCTTATAATATAATAATAATAATAAAAGGAAAGAAACTGAGGAGCAACATAAAGAATATCACAAAAAAGTTTATGTAACATACTATCTTAACCACTCAATTATTAGAAGCTTACTATTCAGTATTCAAAGCCTACTATTAGATATAAGATGAATCGCTTGACTTTGTGTCTCATGCTAAACTTTTGATTAATCCATTACTTCTTTGTCATTCAATCATTTAATGCATGCAGTCTACTTAGCTATTTAAATTGCTTCACTTTCCTTATTCTATAATAAAGGCTTCGATTCACAAACTTAGATATAACTAATAATTTTGTTTTATATGGATTTCTATTAAGTTGTTTTTATCTATCTCCAGTTTAAAATTTTTGCATTGAACACTATACATCATGATATCATCCATATGATATATTAGAGCAACTTTCATTGTCTCTGAATCCTATAATTGGATATAAATTAAGATTATGATTAACAATTCAAAAATTAGCTCAGTGTTTCATTAATCATGATTCAAATCTTGAGTTGAAAACCTTTCTAGTTTCTTCTGGAATGAATTAAAATTTGTAATTGCAGTAACAGAACAGTGCAAGGCTCAATACGAATATAAATCCAATCTGAGAATTTCCCTAATACAACCATGTCACAACATATACTCTCCATCTCATACAAGACTATTCCCATTTGGAAACATTTATTGTGACAAATAAACCTTCTAAAATACTAGATTCTACTATTATGGTCAATTTTTATTAGTTAATCACACACTTACATTGTATGTCCTGTCTGTAAAATAACTTCAGGAGACATCCAATGTGGTGTACCCTTCATTGACTTTGCACCATTGATGGTAGCCTGTATCAATCCACAAAATTCACAAACAAGTTACACAAGAAGCTTGTAAGATCATATGAACTAATAGTATCAACAATATCATACCAGTTCAACAACTTTCTTGGATGCACCGAAGTCTGCGAGTTTAATGCACCCTTTGTTATCAACTAGAATGTTGGGACCCTATATCCAACAACACATTGACTAGAATTGATAGAGGAGACAGGCACCAATGCAGAAAATCATTTAGAAGTAAAAGTAAAAGCACAGTACCTTGATATCCCTGTGAATAATCCCATTACTGTGAAGATATTCAAGGCCCAGTAAAAGCTGTTTTGTATACATTTTTATAACCTGGTGATAAAAAAAGTGAACATTGAGCAACAGAAGAATCACAGCGCATTAAAAAGTCCCTATATGCTTCATAAAGTAATAACCGAAATAACCACTTACGGATTCAGGGAAGGATCCAAATTTCCCCAAGAGCGATGAGATAGATCCACCAGATACAAACTCCAGCAGAATATTTAAGGAATCCTCCTCTCTAGCAGTTCCCAGGTATCTCTATACAAGGAAGCAAAAAAGGGAAAAATGACTTACTATATTATTAAAAACTAAGGAACTAAAATACTGTATTTCGCATGGTAAAAGACCACACTTACAACAATATTTGGATGCTTAAGATTCTTGAGAAGCTTGACTTCTTCTTCGAGCTCCCGAATATTAGCCTAACTCAACGAGGCAGAAAGATATTTGCCACATCGTCAATCATCACGTTGAACATCAACCAGCTTACACAAAACAAGAGTAATATTGCTTTACACATAGGATGGAAAGTGATGCATTAATAGCATTATCACTTGCTCCACACAATGACCAGTAAAATCACTTCAACGAAGCTTAACAATGTAGGTATTAGTACTAAAATCACGTAATAGTGAAACCATATTTTTACCTGTGTGTTCTCCTTGGAAGCGAAACCAGGTGCGATTAAAACCTAAACGAAAGGAAGAACTTAAAGAATTAGGAGGTAAACGAAGAGAATTAAAGTAAAAGAAGAAAAAAAATCATGAAATAGAAATAGACCTGTTTGATGGCAATAAGCTCCCCGGAGTCGAGATTCATTCCCATGTAGACGCGACCGAAGGCGCCGGAGCCAATTAACTCGCCCTTGCGCCACCGTATCGGAGGAGGAGGAGGTTTGAGTGAGATTCGAGATTTGCGAATGGCGGAGCCAAGCTTGTCGGCGATTCCGGCGAATGGTCGATCGTCCCCTCCGGGTCGGAAAACCAGGGAGCGGCGAAGGGAGCCCAAAAAGTCCTGCATATTTTGGTTAGGGTTTGCTGAGTGTGCTGTGGAATGCAAATTTTGAAGGAAGGAGATGATGAATTAGTTTTTCAAAATTATGGAGTCTCGCTCGCTGGACACTGTATCCTAACGGTTATCTTCTTTTTGAGTTTTCCCTTTTGAATCATAAATCATAAATGGTATGTTCGTAATTTCAATGCTTTATAATGTTTCATTTTATATTCTGTGCCCTTCAAATTTTTTTTAATCGCTCACAGGAAAGATTAAAATACAGTTTATTAACAATGTATTAAAATCTCTTTTAAGAATGCTTTATATTCTGTGCCCTTCAAATTTTTTTTAATCGCTCGCAGGAAAGATTAAAAGACAGTTTATTACATCTTGAATCATCAATTTTTGACAATGTATTAAAATACTGTGTTCAAATTGTAGCTTGTGAGACTCCATGACAATTTTATACTATGTGAAATTGTGATTATATCAAAACAAGTCTCCCTTGTGAGATGAAAGATTGAGTTGGTTTCACATAGAGTTTAGGGTTTTAAAATAAATATTTCGAGCAAAGTATCGATAATAGAGTTTAGCTGGTGAGATTGCGTGACAATTTTATAATATAGTCATAAAATTTTAAAATAAATTATATTTCGAGCAAAGTACCTAATAATGTCACGAATCAGGTGATATTTGAAGTTTCGAAACTACCCTCTCGGCCCTTAGTCATGTGGCCATAGGAACCTTAGTAGCAAAATCAATGAAAATTATGGTTCTAAAATTATCTTTGTTTGAAAAAAGATCATGAATATAAAAATAATTTTGTAATTATAGTAATTTTAATTTATAATTTTACATAATATATTGTTCACACCACTTTTGAGGTAAATCCAATAATTTAAATTTCCACTTTATTTTATCCATCTCACTTTCTTTCATTTTGCAACCGAATATAGCATTAATGATGATGTAAAAAATCGCTTATCTGCCAATCTTGTTGTTAATAAACAGTAAAATACTGGTCTTTATTATTTTACATAAAGTTTTCTGTTCATCTGATTATTTTTTTTTTTCTGAATGATTATTTTGAGCCCATTACTCTTTTCTCATCCCACCTCAACTTTTTCTTCTTAACCACGTGAGATAAATGTTTTATCACCACTTAAGCAGGTTTTTTTCCTTGAGACAATTCATGCTTGAAAGTTAAATGTAATGTGTTGTTAGCATTATTATTTATTAGTAAATTATTATTATGTATTGAACATATAATTTTAAATTTAGGTTATATATGTATATAAACGATAAAACATCAAAATTTATAATTCAACCGAAGAGAAATCCGATAAGAAAAATAAATAAATAATTGAATGAGAGAGAAAAAATAAAGCTAAATATTAATTTTAGTCTATAATATTTTGATGTTTTTCATTTTGGTACATTAAATTTTAAAAGCTTTTTTTTTTTATTTTGGTCTTTTATGAGAAAATCAGTGCAAGTTTAACTATTACCACCGAATTCATGCGAATCACATCTCTTTGCATATATTGTGCCAATTGTATCCTGTAAAATAACTATTGATGTGATTAAAAAAATTAATAAAATTAAAATAAAGATAGTAGTGATTTTTAGTTGTTATTATTTTAATTTAACTGTTTAAAAAATTAAAAGTTATAAAAAAGGTAATCGAATAATAAAACTTTTGAAAATATAAAAAAAATCATAATAAAATTTTCAAAACTTAATATATTAAAATAAAAAAATACTAAAATATGATGGACAAAAAATAACATTTAACCAAAAAAATAAAAAACAAAATAAGCTGTACTGTTTAAATAATTGACGCTTGACAAAACAAATTGGTTGTTGGAAAATTTTAATATATATTTATTACTTATAATTAAAAAATAAAATACAATAAATATGTCTTTATTATTAACTATTCTTTTAATATTTAAGAATAATTTAAAATTATTATAGAAAATAAATTATTTTCGAGGTTCATATACAACTTTGATTTGACTATTTTAAAATAGAAATTTCTGCAACAACCTCTGGAAGATGACATATCTTTATGGTAGCGAGTTAGCCCCAAACTTTTTGCAAATAAATATAAATTTAAAAATATTTATATTTTTTCAATATTAATAAGATTTTATAATATTTTTAAATATTCTTTAAATTTATTTATTTTCAATATTAATATTTTTAAACCATTCAAAAACCATAGAGAAATTTATTTTGCAAATTTTTAGTCATTTTCTTTATTATTGTTATATCATGAAATTTATAATTCATCTGTAACATGTGAAATTGATAAGTCAAAATTTATAATCTTAGACAATTTATAAAAATATTTGCAAAAGTAAGTTGAACTTAAAACAAAAGATGTGAAATTTTATTTGTGACATTTAAAATTGATAATTGACATTTAAAATCTTAAACTATCTAAAAAATTAGTTTTTCTTTTGTCAAAATATATATTTTTTATTAATATTTTGAAGTAAATAATATTTCAATATGAAATTTAATTTTAATATGAATTTTAAATATTATTCTTAGCCTCTTAATATTTATTTATAGTCATGTTATTAGATATTTATTCCTATATATTCATTAATTTTCAATCAAGTGAAAGCATTTATCGGACTATTGACCATATAAGTCATATTTATTTGCTGAAAAAATTATTCCTTGAAATATAAATTATGTTATTAAATACAATTACCACTTTAGCTATTTAATTCTATGGGCATTATTGAAATAAAATTTAAATTTATGATATTATTAATTAAAACTAATCACTGAACTATTTTACTGGTGTATAGGACTCAGTTATCTGTTTTTTATATTAAAAAAGTAGTATTGCCCATCATTACAAATACAATAAATCTTGTTATACCATTTGTGGATTGTTGATACTACTTGAATATTTTTTTTATTTTTTTATTTTTTCAAATTTATCATTCATGTTTTCAACAAGGTTGAATTTGGTCCTTCTAGTTTTTAATTAGGTCCAGATTCATCGTTTCCTTCAAAATTATGAAGTTTTGCATGGGTATGTACATAATAACAACTACATCAATTTTTTAACTTAGACTACTAAAAAAAAGAGAGAAAAATTACCCAATTTATAGAAAAAAGGGCAAAATTAAACTTTTAAAAATGTGAAAAGCAAATAAATCAAACCAAAAATATAAAAGGTATAATTTAGTCTAAAATTTTAGATAGACATAATGTTTCCTTAAATATGCTAATTGATAAATTAGCTAAGTTATTCACACAAAAAACTAGCTAGGTTAAAAATTTCTGACAAAGCTTTTTTTTTTTATATAAGTTTGACTAGCAGTTTTTTTTTTTGGGTTATCAAATTAATTTTATTAATAATAATAATAATAATAATAATAATAAAATAACAATAATAATAAAATAAATAAATAAACAAAGGTATGTTTGCTGGTCTCAAGTTTCTAATCTTTTGTTTTAAAATGTATTTTAAAATTAGAAATATGTTAGACAAAAATAATTTTTATTTAATTTTTTTAGTTATTTTTTAAATAGTTTTTACTTATTTAAAAAACAATAAAATTTTATTTTTAAATTTTTGTTTTTTTTAAATACATTTACTTGTGAGATCTAGGTTACTTGTTATCAGCTTATCAGCACCTTTCACCTACAATTACCTGACCATTAAACAAGATGTCACTTCTAACTTTTACTTCTAGGACCACCTCAATTGTTAAGATAATTAATTTTTGGTATCTAAGAAAGAAAGATTATAGTGTGGTTAAAATTTTAAACAAAAATGTTCTAAATTTAAAAATCAAAATAATATTATTTTTAGAAATTTTGAAACTTAAAAAAAAATTAGTTTTTATTTTTATAAATTCCACATGGAGATAAACTATTTTTCTCTCTCATGATTGATCTTGTAAAAATCATATTTTACCTTAAAAAATTTCACTGAGATAATTTTTTTTTTTACCTTAACTTATTTTTTAGTGGACTAAACAGCTTAAAAATCTATTCATTCTTCATTTGTGATTTTAGAATACTTTTAACAATTCAATTGTTAAATATTGAATTGAAGTGACCATAAAAAAACATTTTGTTTGAATTGGGGCAAATTGACCTAAGTGGATCTGTTTCAAAAAATATTACCAAGATGAGTTTATTTTTAGGTTTGATTGGTCAAACTACATCTTGCAATTGTGTTTAAGTGTCACGTCAGCTGTGTGTTTACGTGTTCTCCAATGTGGCAAAAATTGTTCAACAAAACACAAGTCGCAGTTGCGGGTCTGACCAGTCAATGCTAAAATTGCAACTGCGAGTTGTGGTTTGCCGACTGGTCCTTGACCAGCACCCCTCCTCTATCCTGTTGTTACAAATCAACACACATTTCTACACCGCCTAAACAGCAACTAGCACCTGCGGTTTACCCTTCTTCTTTTTTTTTTTTTGCCACTAAAATGGACTACTACACGCGTAGGACACTTTTTATTTTGCAGTTATTACCTAATAAACCGTAGATATGACTTGCGGTTTATGTGGGAATTTCTTTTAACCCATAAATAAAAAAGGCGCAAATTTTTAGGACAGTAATATCGCAATTAAGACTTGCAATTTCTATTTAATATCCATATTTTTCCATTACAATATTTTATTTTGTAGTTATTGCCGTACATAAACCGTATATGGGACTTGCGATTTATGGGGAATTTCCTTCTATAAATTCCGCCCCACTTGCCCCACAAAATCACAATCAATTTCAATTTTCAGCCTTGTTTCGAAATATTGATATTTGTTTCCTTATATAATATCGTGATATTTTTTTCTTATATGTTATTTTTTTGTTTTGTTATATATTATTTTTGGTATTATTTTAACATAATTTTTTGCTTTAAATTTTAGTATTATTGTTATTTTAACATAATTTTTTCTTATTAGTATTATTGTTATCAGTTTAAAAAAGATTTAAAAAATTAAAAAGATAAAAAAATTTAAAAACTCAACTTAAATTAAAAAACAAATTCAAATGGTAAAGTAAAATCTAAAAAAAGTAACTTTAGAAAAGATAAATTTTAAAAAAAAGTTAAAAAAGGATTTTTTTTTAAAAAATACAAAATTTAAAAATGACAAATTTAAAAACATAAAAAAAAGAAAAAATACTAAATAAAAAGACTATAACGGAAAATGATGGATCCTGAATAGAAACTGCAAGTCTTAATTGTGATTTTATCATCCTAAATATCTCCGTCTTTTCATATTCGTGGGTTAAAAGAAATTCTCACATAAATTGTAAGTCCATCTGTGGTTTATGTGGGTAATAACTGTAAAATAAAAGGTGCCCACACATGCATTGGTCCGATTTAGTGGCAAAAAAAAAAAGATGGGTAAATCGTAGGTGCCAGTTGTGGTTTAGGTGGTGTAGAAATGTGTGTTGGTCTGTAATCACCGGATAAAAGAAGAGCGTTGGTCAAAGACAATCAAACTGCAACTCATAGTTGCGGTTTTAGCATTGACTAGTCAGACCCGTAACTGTGACTTGTGTTTTGTTGAACAATTTTTGTTATACTAGAGACCATATAAGCACATAGTTGACGTGACACTTAAATACCATGTAAGCACACGAATGATATGACACTTAAATTGCAATTTCTATTAGTCAAAGTAGTTGTTTATTTGTTTTTCACATTTGTAATAAGCTCGATTCTTCAGGGTTAGTTATTTTGAATTCTCATGCACGTGCCATGAATTTTGGTGTTTGCTATTTTGTATTCAGTTTTACTTATGCACATGAAAATGCTATAAAAGGTCTAATGCTTATTTTCAAGAAATAAGAATTATCAATTCTCTCCATTGCTCATGTTATTGCATTTCATTTTCTACATCTGGTATCAGAGCTCCGTAAAAGGCCTGATAATGAGTGAAGAGTGTGTAAGTCTACAAACAAAATGTCATAAAAGTTCGTGCAACCAGCTATTCCAAAATTTGACGACCATTATGATCATTGGTCAATGATGATGGAAAATTTTCTAAGAAGCAAAGAGTTATGGAGTCTTGTAGATGAAGGAATACCATTGCTGGTAACTACGACAACACCGACGAGTGATGCACAAAGATAGAGCGTGGAGGAAGCCAAGCTCAAGGATTTAAAGGTTAAGAATTTCTTATTCCAGGCTATTGATAGAGAAATTTGGAGACAATTCTTGACAAAGGGACTTTGAAAGCAATCTGGGTGTCAATGCGGTAGAAGTACCAAGGTTCCACAAAGGTAAAAAGGGCACAACTTCAAACTCTAAGAAGAAAGTTTGATCTGTTTGCTATGAAAGAAGGAGAGAAGGTGGATACCTTTTTGGGAAGAACCCTTAATGTGGTGAACAAAATGAAATCAAATAGTGAAAATATGGAGCAAAGTATGGTGGTTAGTAAGATACTTAGATCATTGACTTCTAAATTCAATTATGTTGTATGTTCGATAGAGGAGTCCAATGATTTAAGCATCCTAACTCTTGATGAACTCCATGGAAGTTTTCTTGTTCATGAACAAAGGATGAAAGAACATCTAGTGGAGGAATAGGTGTTGAAGGTTGCTCATGATGACATTTTTGGACAAGGACAAGGAAGAAGAGCCTCTTCTAGAGGTGGAAAAGGAAGAGGACATGGAAGACGGACCCTAAACAAAGCAATTATTGAATGCTTCAAGTGTCATAAGCTTGGATATTTTCAATATGAATGTCCAGAATGGGAGAAAAAGGCAAACTATGCAAAGATGGATTCAGAAAAGGAACTTTTGTTGATGTCACACATGGAGCTCCACCAAGCCGAGCAGAAGGAGGTCTGGTTGTTAGATTCAGGATGCAACAACCACATGACAGGAAACAAAGGTTGGTTTTCTAATTTAGAAGAAGGTATTTGCAAAACTGAAAAATTGGGAAATGACATGACGATGGATGTGGTAGGAAAATGAAGTGTAAGAATGCAAGTTAATGGTGTTACTAAAGTAATTTCAGATATCTAGTTTGTTCCCGAGCTTAAGAATAATCTGATTAGCTTAGGACAACTTCAAGAAAAAGGATTGACAATTTTGATTCAAAATGGAACATGTAAAGCATTTCACTTTAAGAAGGGTTTAATCATGCAAACTAATATGAGTGGAAATGGGATGTTTTATGTATTAGCCACACCAGAGGAGACCATGTGTCTTCAAACAGAGCTAGAGACAGACAAGGAAGTTCATCTGTCGCACTGCCGGTTTAAGCACCTTAATCACAAGGGACTCAACATACTTTGACAAAAACAATTGGTAACAAGCTTACCAAATCTGAAGTTGCCAAAGAAGACTTGCATCACCTGCTTGATTGGAAAACAACACAGAAAACCAATCCCAAAACAGGGCACGTAGAGAGCCTCAAAGAAATTACAACTCGTGCATGTTTACATATGTGGTCCTATCAAACCTTCCTCAAACATCAACAAAAGACATATCTTAAGCTTTATAGATGACTTCTCACGTAAAGCTTGGGTTTATTTCTTACATGAGAAATTTGAAGCATTGCAACACTTCAAGAACTACAAAATTAGTGTTGAAAAAGAAGTTGGTGAACACATTGCTTGCTTGCGAACAGATCAGGAGGGTGAATTCACCTCACATGAGTCTGAAAAATTTTGCAAAACTCAAGGCATTAAAAGGAAATTAGCAGCAACTTATACTCCTTAGCAAAACGAAGTTGCTGAGAAAAAAAAAATAGGATGATCATAAATGGTGTGAGGGTTTTATTAAATGACAGGCAAGTTCCGAAGATGTTTTGACCAAAAGTTGTAAGATGGTGTGTGCATGTACTAAATTGAAGTCCAACTTTAGCATTAGAAAATACAACTCCCGAAGAAGCATGGAGCAATGTGAGGCCCATGGTGACATATTTTCGAGTCTTAGGGTGTGTGGCTCATGTTCATATACCAGAATAAAGAAGTATCAAACTTGAAGATAAAAGTAAGATGTGTGTGTTCTTAGGAATTAGTGATGAATCAAAAGCTTATAGATTATTTTATCCTGTTTCCAAGAAATCATTATAAGTAGAGATGTGGTGTTTGAAGAAAAGAGAAGCTGGGAATGAGGTAGAACCAATGAAAAAAGAAAAGCTAATGTCTTAGTATGTGAAGAGGAAAGAAATAATCTTGAAGAAGAAGATGTTGAGCAGGAAGAAGAAGCCGCGCAAGAAGATAGTGGCAGTAGCTCAAGTGGAATCATATCACCCACAAGTGAGGAAACCAACACTAATCAAGAAAGTCCAGTTCAAGGGACGGTCAAAAGAATTAGAAGAGAACCAATATGGATGTCAGATTATGACAGGAGCTGACTTGGATGCAGAAAATCTCATGATGCTGATGGATGAAAGTGAAAATGATCCACTCTCCTTTTAAGAAGCACACAGAAGTATAAAATGCAAGAAACTATGAAAGTTGAGATGGAAGCTATAGAGAAGAACAACACATGGGAGCTAATGGATCTACCGAAAGGAGTCGATTCAATTAGAGTTAAATGGGTTTTCAAAACCAAACTTAATGAAAATGGAGAAGTAGAAAAGCACAAAGCAAGATTGATGGCAAAAGGATATGCACAATGATATGGAATAAACTACACAAAATTTTTTGCACCGGTGGCTAAACTTGATACGGTACGTCTAATTCTTGAACTCGTAGCTCAACATGAATGGGAAATATTCCAACTTGATGTGAAAAGTGCATTTCTTCATGAAGAGCTTAAAGAAGAAGTTTTCACTGAACAACCAAAAGGTTTATCAAAAAAGGAAAAGAAGACAAGGTTTACAGACTAAAAAAGATATTGTATGGCCTTAAACAAGCACCAAGAGCATGGTACAATAAGATAGAAGCATATTTCACTCGTGAAGGATTTGGAAAATGCTCCAGCGAGCATACATTGTTTACCAAGAAAGAAGGAGGTAAAACACTTATTGTTAGCCTTTATGTAGATGATCTCATCTTTACTGGAGGCAATAAGAGTATGTGTGATAAATTTAAAAGCTCAATGATGAAAGAATTTGATATGTCTGCCTTGGGAAGGATGAAATTCTTTCTGGGAATTAAAGTTATACATAATGAAGCTGGAATATTTATCTGTCAAAGAAGATATGCTTGAGAAGTCCTTGAAAGATTCAGCGTGGGGAGCAGCAACTCCGTGAAAAATCCTATTATTCCCAGAACACGATTATCAAAAGATGAGGTAGGAGATAAAGTAGATGCCACCATGTTTAAATAGGTAGTTGGAAGTCTTATGTACCTCACAACCAGTCGATCAACTCTAACTTATGGAGTAAGCTTGATCAGTAGATTCATAGCCAATCCAAAGTCATCTCATTGGCTTGCAACAAAAAGGATTTTAAGGTATATAAAACGAACCACTGAATTTGGAATACTCTACAAAAGAGGCAACAGAAGTGTAGATCTTGAATCTTGCACAGATAGCAATTATGCTGGAGATTTGGATGATCAAAAGAGCACTTTAGGTTTTGTTTTTATAATGGGATTCAGAGCAATTTCACAGGTTTTAAAAAAAGTCAGTAGTGAGCCTATCAACCATACAAGCTGAATACATTGCTGCTGCGCTTTGTGCTTGTCAATGTATTTGGTTTAGGAGAATCCTGAAGCAACTTGGAGCTACCAGAAAAGGAAGTACAAAAATTCTTTGTGACAACAACTGTACAATTCAATTGTCCAAAAATTCTGTTTTCCATGGACGAAGCAAACACATTGAAGTGAGATTTCATTTTCTCAGAGACTTAGTAAAGAATGGAAAGTTTTTGTAGCTCTGAAAAGTAGACTGCAAAGATTATGACAAAGCCACTTAAATTGGAGCAATTTGTGAAACTCCATGGGATGCTTGGTGTAATTAATGCAGTTGATGTCTAAGCTCAATGTAGATGCATTAACTTAAGGGAGGGAATGTTAATCAAAGTAGTTGTTTATTTGTTTTTCACGTTCGTAATAAGCTTTGCAGGGTTAGTTATTTCGAATTTTCATGCACGTGCCATGAAATTTGGTCTTTCTGTTTTGTATTCAGTTTTATTTCTACACATGTAAAAGACTATAAAAGGTTTGATGCTCATTTTCAAAAAATAAGAATTATCAATTATCTCCATTGCTCATGTTATTGCATTTCAGTTTTTACACTTGCAATCTATTGCGGTCTGACCAAGTGAAATCCAAGAATACACTCTGGAATAATTTTTAAAACAAACTCAATTAAATAATTTTTTTAAAAATGGACCGACTTTCATTTCACTTTTTAAATCAATTCTTGTTGTTAAAAAATGACCGTAGGTGAACTATGGTTAATTCTTGTTGTTGACTTCAAGATGAGCCGTAAGACCCTCCGGAGATGTTTCTTTGATAGTTGTCTGTCCAATTATAAGGTCAGACATAAGCAAAACAACGAGAAAACCCCATACGTTTCGGTTCGCAACTCAAGTGGGAAGGTTGAGGCTGAACAGTAGCGTTGCGTTCAATTCAGCCCAATCCATACCCAGTTGCAATTGCTGTCCTTTAATTTATACCCTTCGTTATTCAATCCATGGGCATCTTTGAAGCTTCTAAAGACAGCGGCTTTTGTTTTATATCCTTCAAATCCCAATACCCTTTTGTCCAACAAGCTTAAAGCTTGTGTACTGTTACTCTTTTCACCTTCTGCCTGTTCATTTGTTTGGGTTACCGAGAAAAGAAGATGCAACTTGATCTGGAATCATTATCAGAAGCTACTTCTGGTGCCATAGGATCACTTGTTAGTACCACCGTCTTGTACCCTCTTGATACTTGCAAGACCAAATATCAAGCTGAAGTTCAAGCTCACCATCAGCGAAAATACAAGTTCCATTCTTCACCCATTTTAACTATCTGGGGTCCAACTCAATTATGTTCTTACATTTATGTAATTGTTTTTGTAGTTCATGGGCCGGGTTGTGATGTGCAAGTCATAGTTATAGTAGCATGATTTGGTATCTTTGGCCACTTTTGGTATTAGCTTGCTTATTATTTATTATTGTAGTAGGTTACATTATTTACAGGTGCATTTGTTATCTGTAATCAAAATCCAAAATTGAAAAATTAGGTTTAACTGTCTTTGGATTATAGAGCCGTTTTATTTGGTTGCAAACAAATCTGGGAATTTGGTATGCCATGTAAAGTTGGTCATTTCTTCACAACACTAGAAAATCTGATTGAGCAGAGAAAGTGAAAGCCAAACGTTAACAATAACTTTCCAATTTTTCCAAAAGTGCAGGCGTTTGTTTACTTTTATCTTGATGTTTTCTACCATTTCAAGATAAACTTGAAAGGAGGAAGTTTATAGTGAGTGAACTTTTCTTACTTGATTCTGTTCTTCTGTCTTGTGTAGGAGTATTTCTGATGTTTTATGGGAAGCAATTTCTACTCGTCAGGTGCTTTCACTGTACCAAGGCCTTGGGACAAAAAATGTCCAGTCCTTCATTTCGTCATTCATCTATTTCTACGGATACAGCTACTTTAGGAAGCTCTATTTGAAAAAAACTGGAAATAAGTCTATTGGAACAGTAGCAAATTTGATTGTTGCCACTGCTGCTGGTGTCTGTACAATAGTAATAACACAGGCAAGTCATAATTGTAACTGTAACTGTGTTTTGAAAACAACTATTGCTAGTTACTTGGAAGTTATGTGATTTTTTGTAATTGCTAAGTGAAGGAGCTTCCAGAAATGACTGTGGATATAAGTTTCTCTGAGGGTAATTGCCATCCTGGGGCCATGGCAATATTAGCTAAGTTTAATATTTTGCATTTCTAGTTTGTGATCAACAAGGTTAGCAGTTGCTTTGGTTGTTGTGGGGAGTCAGGTAAGTTTCTTGGTTCAAGTCATGGCAAGAATTTTATCTGTCGTGAAAAGGTATATGATAAACTAATACAGTATTTTCTCTCAAGTAAATTGTTATTTAGGATATCTACTAAAGAGTAAAGACACAAACTGATCCTTAATTAATTAAATGCACTGTCGTAGCTCAACCTTTCCTTGTTGTTAGGCACACAATGTTCATTGATATGTGCTTGTATTATGCAGCCCTTAGATACAGCATCCTCCAGGATGCAGACAAGTGAATTTGGAAAATCCAAAGGACTCTGGAAGACCCTTTCAGAGGGTACATGGAGTGAAGCATATGACGGACTTGCGATTTCCATTCTTTTAACAACAAATCCATCTATTCAGGTATCACATTTAGGATATATATTTATACAAATGAAACCTAGAGAGGAGCCGTTTTTCCTGATTAGGTTTCAGTAGAAGATTACCTAACTTAGACAAGGATTCCCCCCCCCCCCCAACAGTATACTGCATATGATCAACTGAAACAGAGAATATTAAAGGGCAAGATAAGCAACAGAACAGGTACAAAGTCGTCTCCGGAAGCACTCTCTGCATTTTTTGCTTTCATGCTCGGTGCAGTTTCAAAATGTGCAGCTACCTGCTTGACATACCCAGCTATCAGGTGGATGATCAATTTAAATTAGTTTCCCCCGGATTTTTTTTACTTTTGTTACTGATCCTGGTGAATATTATGTAAAAGAAGAGAAAAATCATTTTTAACTTGTTGCGGATCTACTGTGCTTGAGATGTGATAAATACCCATTTGTTAGTTAACTAATTACATTATTTGGTTAACTAGGTTAGTTGTTTAAAGAAATAAAGCATGCTGGCTATAAATGCGAAGGGGGGTTGAGAGGAGTTACTCAAATTGATGAGTTAGTAGTGTGGTACAGTAGCATTTTCTTTGGTTATTCTATGTTTTTGACTTGCTGATGAAAGTTGTTTGCGGATAGGTGTAAGGTCATGATTCAGGCTGCTGAATCAGATGATGATAAGAGTACAGAAGCTGAGAGGAAGGCACAAAGGACAATCTCTGGAGCACTCTACACTATTTGGAAAAGAGAAGGTATATTGGGGTTTTTCAAAGGACTACTGGCGCAGATATTGAAAACTGTTCTTAGCTCTGCATTACTTCTGATGGTAAAGGAGAAGATCGCAAAATCCACATGGATTTTAATGCTCATGATAGGAAGATACCTGTCTGTGAATTCCCCCAAATTGAAGGGAGTTTGAACTTGTGATGTGTAATTCTTAAAATAAATTTTCATTCAAGAATATAATTGTCTTTTTCTGCTATGGAGGAAATATTGGCAAATGGAAGAAGTGAGTGGTGCTGGTGGTTTAGGTTGTGTTTCTGAAGAACAAATGCAAAAATGAAAATTCTGATCAATGGAGTCTATCTCATCTATACATAATTTTTTCTCGTAAGACCTTAGCCTTGAAGTAGACTTGTTAATGCATTAGCCTGTTTTCTGTTAGCACCATGTTATGCACCTCTGACTAGAGTTGAGATTTGTATCATTTAGCGAAAGCCAAGCTTCCAAGCTCAAAAATTATATTATTGTTAATAATCACAACAATAAGGTAACAATCCTTCGGGAATAATGCTTTCCTTCTCCTATGTCTCTGGCATTCTATAGAATTACAATACTGAAACAGTAGTTACACAAGGACCTCTCGATTTCCCCATTAGAAAGGCAGCTGTCTTGATTAAGTTTCACCCTGACACAAGCGATATATTTGATTGGTAACAAAATTGTATCTATGAAGCATTGCCAACCATCCTCTTGGTTTCATAACAGGAAAACGTAACCAACTATGAAGAGCATTGAACAGTAAATCAATCCAGATATGGAAATCAAATTTGCACCATTAGAACTGTAGGGAGCAAAGGTTCCTGCTGGAGTGTTAGTGGTCAAGACCACAACAATCCAGTTATCTTCTGAACCAATACCAATTCCTGTATACTTTGTGTCATTGAGACTATCTGAGTATAGAGATTTCGTGAAATTAGTTAGAACTAGGCTTGGAACCAGGCCAGGAACGCAAGCAGGCATAACATTTCCATCCCTTGTGTTGGAAATAGCCAAATTGCACTTAGATAAAAGGTCTGGATAGTTGGAAAACTGAGGCTCAGTGCCAGGTACAGTGTTAGCACCTGTTGAATTTGTGCAGGGTTGTTTCTTGAATTGGTCAGCTATTTTTTCAGCAAGGCAATCTGCATTTTCGTTCCTTGTTAGAGCTTTCAAGTTTAATGATGCTCGATACTTGTTGATATTCTGATAAAGATTATCTTCCTCATCTGCAGGTAATAAGGTAAGTGCAGGTCAACATGCTAACTTCTATTAGTAATTCAATATGTATATGCCTGGGAATGTGCATGTCAGCCAGAAAAAAAATGACGAGAGATATTTTAAAATTAATTCTACTTCTACATAACTTTATAACAAATGAGCCCTTAGATGCTTTATAAAATGATGATATTTTGAAGAAGAGTGTACCATCACGCCCCTTTTAATTGGAAAAACATGGTATAATTGTTTGTGGTGCATGCAAATTCAAATTTAAAATAAAATTATTAAGAATTTAAGATCTACAACAAACAATTTATAGCTTTTCATAGGCTATTTAGAAACACAATAAATCACAGCACAAATGACCAAGTACCCAGAGACAGCAAGAAACCATGAAGACGAAGATCGAGTTACATTAGTTTGTTAATGAAATCACTAAGAGAAGTATTCATACAATAAGTGCAGTATAATATAATAGTATGAAGTGAAAGCCATATAAGGATAATGAATATTAGCTAATTGAAGAAAGAGGAAGTACTCAATACTGACCATGGTCACATTTAACTGGAGAGTTAATTAAGAGAATCACAGGGAAAGAAAGGAGAAGCCAGAAGAAGAGAGAGAACTTGGGAACCATCCTTGGCAGCTGAGTTGTAGCAGAAAGAACGGAAGAGCTGGTATAGAAGTAGATGAAGACTCTTCCTATAGCAAAAGGAGTTGCCCCTTTTGGATCCTATATGAGGGGTGCAACTGCAAATCTAAGTTTCCTTGTGCAGGGTGCTTTACTGTTTCTTCAAGCATAAGTTAGAGGCTATAGACATCTCACTAACACTGAGGAAGACATCGCAACGGTAAGGAAAATGGTTGCTCGTATTTCAGACTTTCAGTATCAGATTCAAATTTGTGTCTGTCCTTTTTTCGCATGCATGGCTACATATGCCAATATAATTTGTCATAGATGGTATTTCGTTTATTTGGAAGAAATTTTCTTATGGGACGTTAATCGCAGTAATATTATAGTATTTTCTTGATTTTATTAATAGGACTTATCACGTGAGATGGGTGATGATTGTCACCCACTAAGAAAGTGCTTTATACGTAAAAACGTCTGCCTCGAAACAATTTGGTGCACCGAATAAATTGGACTGGATATCACGATAGCGTGTTATCTTCTACACAATATTTAACACGTACGGAATTAATAACTTCCTACAAGTCATGAATCGCTGCCATCTTCTATTTTTCCAACACTTTCATATAAAAACTTACCCATTTCTTACCCCCTTAATTCTCGCCTATTTTTTATAGAAAAAGATTTTCGTACATACAATTTTTGTACACCTATCATCCACTCCGGAAAATGGTTAATTATATCACTAATTCTATTATATAAATAAACGGGTAAAAGTGAATATATTAATTATTATATATTTTTTATTATTGGTATAACATATATAATTAGAAGAGTCATGATATATCATTAAAAGAAAAGAAAATTATAATTGTTTAACCATTATATATATATACACATGATTAGTCATTATTAATAACAATGACTAAACTTTATTGAGAATCTTGCATGTGAGTATTTTTTTTCTAATATAATTTATTCCATACCCAATATAGTTTACTCCATACCCAAAGTGACATGACCTGTACTCAAATCTAGACCATTTAGTTAAGAAATATTATAATTTTTTAAATATTGATTATACTTAATTAAAATATATAAATATATGCAAATATGGTTATTACAAGTATGTGTCATCCTGTGATTTAGAACTAAAAGGTTATTTTGTATCATAAATGATTAAGCCTAAGTTATTAATTATCCTATATGGTTATTTATATAATAAATATGATTATCACAAGTGTCCTTTAAAGCTACAAAGAATCATTTTATGTGTGCGACACAAGCATGCACATAATATTATTATTATTATTAACAATAATAATAATAATAATAATAATAATAATAATAATAATAATAATAATAATAATAATAATAGAGAAATAAAATCACTCATTGTAAATGCCCTGTATTATAATGTATTTCAATGCAGATCTGATCATATAATCATATTTTTATAATAGACTTTATAATTTTGAGATGTATTTTTAATAATATAAGGGTAGACAGATAAAAAGCAAAAAACGGAACAGGACTTGCTATACAAGGCACAATTTCTTAACAACAATTTTACACTATTATATCCAAGGCAGAATATACAGATCTAGTATAATTGATCCAAAATTACTATAGAAGTAAATGCTTGAAGAAATTTTTAGCGGACTTAATACCAATTACCGAGTAAAGAACTACCATAGTATCTTTCCTGTTGTAAATTCCAACTTTCTATACTTCCATCTCCTTTCAGCGACTAAAGTCTAAATCGACAAAAAACATAGAACTCTAGGGTGTAGGGTAGATCTCTTCTGCCGTAAAACTCAATTCCCGTAAGGAATGTACCATAGTTCAAGAAAAATTTATTTTGCAGTAAGTGGAGGCTCCATGCAGCATTTGTAACTGTTCAAGAACATCCCTTTCCTTTGCCAAACCGCCAGAAAACTTCTCATGATGACATATTATATCCATTCTTAGTAAAACTTCAGCATGTTCAAGCAAACTCTTCACCACTTGCAGTTCCCCATCTGTTCCACAGAATTGACTTATCCTAATGAACTTGAGATGTCTTGAGAAACAGTAAGGTACAGGATCCAGTATCCAACTTCCTTCATGATTCTCAGACAAACAGACGCCCTACATTTTAGAAATCAAAGTCAATTGACTAATTACATTTAGTATTATACATAAACTTAAAATAAACCACAAACACTAAAGGTTAAAGGAAAATTACCGATTGAAAAACGAGTAACTCAAGACAAGGAAATTTCTCAAGGAACTTTGCCAGTGTTCCACAACCAAAATTGATCGCCACTCCCAGTGAAAGAAATCCAACATATGTCAATTTGTATGATACAGGCATGCAGGCAATTAAATTTTCAGAATATGTGAGAACCTAACAACATAGCAACCTTCCATCAGAGACACGAGCATAATTAATTAGCATTTAAACAAATTTAGCGTCAATTTCTTACCTAATAACAAGTCACATACCTCAAATGCATAAGGAGTTAGCAATAATTCTTTCGCACAAGAGATCCCTCTAAGAAGCCTACCAGCTCTATGAGCAACTTCTCTTTGTCTACTACTCTCTCCAATGTCATTAGTGCCACACAAGCCAATTAATCCCCAACTTAGGGATGTAGAGTTATAGATCAGATAGTCATTTCTGAGTGTACCAATGTAATAAAAGTATTTGAGGTTCTCTGCAATAATAAAGAACCGACAATTATCACAGTCTGCTAAATTTTCTTTTATATCCAATTTCTTAAGCATAGGAAGAGCTATAGTAACAGTTTCAACATTCCACCAGCAGCAGCTATCCAAAGTTAACTCCTCCAGGACAGGCAAGCCAGAAAATAGTTGTTGAGTGGACAGATAGCCAGGAAAAATAACACACTGAAGAGTTAACAACTTCAAATTCGAAAAGTAAATGGAAGATGGAAGCTTGAGCAAAATGTCAGCCATTATAAAAGCCTTCCTGAGTGTATTGCATGTAAATAGACAATGAGGCAATTCAAGAGGCTCTAGATGAATCTGATCTAGTACAAGAAGCAAGTGCTGAACATTGTGCTTTACTGCAGCACATACCCACGAATTGATGCGGGAAGCATCAGTAAAGACTTCACAAACCAATCTAAAAAAACTGAGATCTAATGGTTTCCGGAGTGAAATAACTCTATCCACGAAATCCATGAAGAGTGACCTCTTCTGGTTCATATTTGGTGGGAAATCAGAGAAATCGAGATTGGTTACATACGTCCATTGAGAAAACCACCTTCTAGACAACACACTTGTTCTAACAGCATCTTTTGTTGGAAGTAAACTTAAAATATGTTGAATGATTTCATCAGGTAAATTGTCTATCCGACCCTCATGTTCATCCACATTGTTCACCTTCTGAAATTTGGCTTCGCAAGTTGACAAACCTTCACCCATCCTTTTATATTTCCCTAATCTACAAAAAGCATCATCAAAAGAATACAAAACACCACAATTTTCAATATTTTCTTCTTTTTTTTTCAGTTTGACAACATAGGACAGGACTAAATCAGATGATCTAAATGGGAACAAATGCTTTTCACTAAATACCCATGATTCTTAATCTAATCAGATGTCTAAGTGTATGTTTAGAAGAGTATGATCAAAATTGATTTTTAAGTGATTTGATATATATTTGGATGTTTCCATTCTATATGCAAGTTAAAACTCGGTATAAATTTTTTTATCTAATGCAAAAGTTACCTTAACTTACTTAAACTCAAATTCAATTCTAAGCATAACTAATTCCTGAGTGTAAAAAACCAAGCATGTGAACATTTACTTAAAATCACATTAGCCGGTATCTCAACGATATTAATGATTCAAAGTAAATGTCTCAACTTCACATCCCCCTATTCAGTAGACTAACATTTAACATTAGGATTTTAGAAAGCAAAATCCTTGTGGATATGATATAAAAGCCCAACGTGAATATGAACATCACAAAACCCTAGTGGACATAAAACCCCAACATAAAAAGGGTAAAGTTCATCCTATTCCTACTACATGCCAATCGTTCGAAACTTAATAAACTTGTAAAGCTATAATGCTGTCAAACGATGTTCACCTCTGCACAACTTAAATTTATCTTCACGAATTTAAAATACTACTAGACAAGATACGAACAAAAAGAATGCGAAATGGTTTTTGATGAAAAAATAATGAAGCGAGACAATACCGTAGTTGAGTGCTTGTTACGCAAGTAGTTGTTCGCTTCAGGTCTTCTCCCTCCAAAGCTTCGCTCTTAGCTTCGTATTTAGACAGGCTAAACTATTATTTTATATTTATACCTCGCTTCTTCTCCCTTAAAAACAATGTCGTTTACGTCCCAAGAATGTAAACGACAAATGCATCAAGCAACTTCTCGTTTACTAAGGGCTGTTTAATAAATTCACCGCACCTGTTGATGTTTCTTATCATTACTTGAAATTTTAAACTGAAAATTTAAATTTTTAGAAAGAGTACGACCAATATTTTTATTTAATAATAAATTCTACTCATAATTTTATGTTTTTTAATAAATTTTTTTAATTGTACGTATACCAACTTTATTGCTAGTGAAATTCAATAAATTGACTGTGCTAAGTTAAAGTAACGAACTGTAGTGAATTGGAGAATCAACTCAAGCAACAGTTCAGGGTTCACGTCACACTAGTTTCTCATCTTCCCAACACTTTTTTTCATAAAATTTAATCAGCTTAAGCTTTTGTTTGTTTTGAGTAATTTCGGACCAGAGATGTAGGAGAGAGGGATTTAAAAAGAATTTTGACAATTTTATTGTTTATTTAAGAGAGAATTAAGAAGAATATGTAATAAAAAATTATGATCCCAAAAGATTTTTTTGTTCCACATCAGCATTGATTTCGAATGAAAATTTTCAAATTGGCAATGTTATTTCATATGATTAGTCTAAAAAATTCCATACTTTTAGAATCGGCAAAAATTAGACCTCTTAAGAATCATTCACTAAAATTAGAATTGTTAGATTGATTATTGGTTATGAGGTTGACCCATTTAACCATTTTATTTGATTTTTTTATTTTTTTTTATCAGATATATATCGAAGACCTTAAAATAATCTCGAACTTTGGTGTCACAAATAAAATGGGGTACAACCGAGATCTAACGAGGTTAATCCATAAGGTAAAAAGTATAAATATTTACTTTATTTTATAAATACAGTATATATATATTCTTTAATTATTTTGAAAATATATAATTAGAAAAAATGTATAATTTTTATTTATTTATATAATATAACGTAAAAATTAAAAAAATATTATAAAATATGTAAATCAACTTATACGAAGTTATTTAAGTTTAACAAGTGATCTTTACTTTCACTTTTAAATTCTAAATATACAGATCTAAAGAAAGAGTTTAGAGTATGTTTTGCTATATTTCTTCGGTGGACTATGAGTCTACTTGTGAGATTAGCATTAACACACTCAAAAGTGGAGATTGGAAAAGTGTTGAAGTAGCGCACCTGGATATATTTGTTGAAGAAAAATTAATTGAGGAATAATATTCCAGTAGAATAAAAGCAATGGCAGAATAATTGATCAAATGAAACAATAATATTGCAGCTTAAACCGCCATGTCCCATCTGCCTACACTCCATTTCATACACCATTACCGTCCAAAAGTAGCAACAAACTAAACTAATTCATTATTATAGGAAATAGGAGTCACAAAAAGATACAGTGATCAGGGAGGTACTTTCCTTATCAACAAGTCCAAGGATTCTAACAAGGGCACTTAATAGGATGATTGTATTGGAAAAAACACAAAATAACCAAAGCATTTGAAGCAACAATTTAACATTCCTTTAAGACAATTCATTATAGCTTCATCCAAAGTTTCACGTCCTAAACACTTGTGTACCAGCGCGTTTTTGCTGAACAACACCGATTTTGACCATGAATTGTGTTCCAACTCGGAGGCAAAGTAAGAAAGCATGTAAGATAGGGATCTGGCTTGTCTCTTGCTCGAAGTTGTTCTGCTCGACTCCTGCGTAAGCAAAACGACACCATTTCTATCATGTTACCAAACTTTCTCACACCTCCTACATCAAAATCAAAGTCAATCCTTTCTCAAGTTCAATCCTGTAATAATGAAAGTACCATCTGAATGAGTTTAGAATGTACTTTGTACAATCTGCCTATAAGATTTTATCGGAGGATAGTATGTATACAAATGATGATTTTTACAAAATATTGTGGGCTAAAGAAATTTCACTAAAAGTGCAATATTTAATATAGCATGTAGAAGCATACACATGGCTAACCTGCCATAATTTGCAGCATGAAGAGATACTATAAGGGGAAAATGAAAGAGGTATGCTTTTTAATAACGAGACTGAAACAATGAGTCACTTATTTTTAAATTGTGCAATCTAAAAGGTTTTGAGCGTTTGGTGTGAAATATACGAGGTTTCATAATGAGGTTAAAGACTATTATTGTCAATTTTTGGGGTTAGTACAAGGAGCAAAAAAAGTACGCAAAGCATGATCTTTTATATAGTTTGCGGATATTTGACATATATGGAAGACTCATAAATTTATCATCTTCAGATGACAAAAAACGAAAAATTAGTGGATCATACAAGTAATTCAATTGAGTTCATGACAACGAGTCATGCTACTCACTTAACATCTCACACTTTTACTTAATAGATTTAAATCCCTCGGTTTGTGTTCTAGAAGGGGATTCTTTTTCTTTATTTTTTTTTGTTTTGATTTGTGTATAACCTATTTGCAAACACTTCTTGTGCATTTCAATTTTAATAAAATTATTTGGCATATAAGAAAAATCTTCTCTCAAATTAAAATCAACTCAATATTTAATTATTAAATTAATCTATGATTACTTAAAACATTTTTTTATAATAGACCAAAATAGTGACATAAAAATTTAATAATTATTTTATATTTTAATTAATCAATTTAGTAATATGAAAATATAGTTAAATATTTTATAAAGTAATACTAAATTATATTGATAACTCTTATAAAATAATATTCTAATAAATATTTATATTATATATTATATATTACATAATAATTTAAAAATAATAAAGTGATGGTTGAAGGGGTTGGATTATTGCGTATGTAAATTTGTCGACGATGACTATAAATTCTCTATCCTCGTGTGGTGATGTTATTTCACCATTCTCAATGCAAGGCATTTGTTGATGTTAGTATTGATAGGTTAACACGAATTCTTCTTCACTTTGATTTAGTTTTTTTTTTATGCACAGTGTAAATAGTATTTTGTGTATAAGATTGAGATTTATATATTTTTCATTGCATAATTAGGTCATCTTTTAATTGTTAAAATTTAAGATACTTTAGGTCTCCTAGAAAATTTTAAATATTTTTTAGTATTTTTCAATATTATGTATATTTATACACAATTTTATTTTACTTTAATGATTAAAAAGTTTTAATGATTAAAAAAGTCAAGCTAGCGTTTGGTTTGAAAAAATGTTTTTTTATTTTTATTTTGTGAAAACTATTCTCATTTTTCAAGTTTTCAATTTAAAAAATGTTTTTTTATATTTTTTATTTTCAAAAAATAATATTATTAAATTTAATTAATTTTAGCAAAAATATTATAAAGTACATATATATATATATATATTATTTTTTATATAATTACAATTTATTATTAAGTTTTCGTGTTAACTTTTGAAGACAACTTTTTTCTGTTTTCTGTTTTTTAAATGTTTTCAGCGAAAATATTTTTTACATTATAACCAAAGATATTTTAACTATTGTTTTATGTTTTTTTGAAAATGAAACAGAAAACGCACAAAATAAATGTCAACATAAGAACCTCACTTTTATTTTCAATTAATTGAATTTGAAATAAAATTATTACTACAATTAATTGATTGTTGCTAAAGAAATAATTTTTAATTCTAAAAAAAATTGTATCTTATAGAAAATATTCATCTTGTTTTTTAAGAAGCATAGAGATTCTTCAGTTCATGGTTATGTTTTCGATTCCCATAACCAATGTATTTCCTTCACTCTTTTTAAGGCTAGTATGGAGTGGTGTTGTTTAGGGGTGTATGCTAACCCCCTGCCTGTTGAAAGGGATAGGCTTTGGAATCATCTTTGGGGGTTTAAAGGTTCTAGAAAAGTTCATTGGTTACTCTTGGGTGATTTAAATGATATTTTGGCCCCTTTAAAACAACGGGTTTCTCCATAATCACATGCTAGCGTTTTCCAACTTTTTGGATGATTGTCTGTTGATTAATCTCGAGCATTTGGGTGGAAAGTTTATGATGCAATCTCAAAAAGTGTTTCAAGCTCTCTTGAGAGTACTCTTCCTTGATCTTTTTCCAAAGAAAGGAAGAAATGAAGGTGATGAGACAAGAAATGGTTATGGTTCTAGGCACTATTTCATGTGAGAAGATAAGTCATGGATGAAGAAGCTAGCCACAAGGAAAGGAGCTCTTGATAATAGCCATAGAGGGACTCCCACTCTAGGAGAGAACATGAACACTCATAGAATAGACTCTCAGTTTAGAGAAGGTCATTTTATTCATCAAAGTGTTAAAATGATACAAGTGATGGTGCTTTCAATATATAGAGCAATTCCTAGGCTATGGGGCTTAGCTAAGTGACATCCAACTCATAGAGATTAGGGAGGATTATTTGAATTATCTAAGTGTTAGTTAGGATAAAAGCTAATTAACACTTGGTTAATTTAACTAGATCTAAACAAGACCCTAATATTTAGGATCTATGTTCCATCTAGAATTCAAATTTGAATTTGAGAGTGCCATGTAGACTCCTCCAATTCCAATTTGAATTCAAATGTGTCAGGTAGGAGAGAGAGTGGAAAATGGTGCCTAGCTTGGGGAACAAGGGACCTCACTTGTCTCTCATGCTTGATGTGTGCTAAAAGGGTGTGGGAAGCAAACTACCACATGCCCACAATGATAAAAAAGGCCCACACTTCATGCTCATACTCCACATAAAATACTAGTGGCACCTGTTTCCTAAAATAAGGAAAATAGGCAAAAATACAAGGTCTAAAATAAAATTAACTACACCACAAAATTACTAAGAGTAAATGGCACAATTACAAGCTAATTATTTACAAAATAATGGACTATGACCTGAATTAACTCTTTATGCTTCATTCAAGCCATGTCCATTTTTTATTCTTCTTAGCGTAATTTCATGCTAAGTAGGATTACATCAACTCTTCCCCCTTGGAGAGGATTTGACCTCAAATTCTGAGGTCTTTCTTCCTTTTTTTCAATCCTGCAAAAGCACAAGCAAAGGAATTAACTAGTGTGTATTTACAACTATAAGAAAAGTAAGGGCCTATTGTATGAACCCTTAAGATTGGGGTGGTGGAGGTTTGCACTAATTCTTGAAAATTGTTTGTTGTGCATGTGCCTCCACACAACAGCTCCCCAATTAACTCCAAATGCACTTAGTGCTAGTCTCATCCTGATAGAAGGGGGTGATGAGACTAGTCTTGGTACTTTAGAACATTTATCCAAGAAGGCTAGATAAGCCTTATCTTGTTGTTCACCCTAAGAGATAATGATGGGTCTAGTGATGGACCATTCTTACATGGTCTATTTTATTTTAACTTGAGATTGGCTATGATTTTGCAAAGGTTGTAACCCAATCTCTTGTCCAAACTTGGCCTCACAACAAGTATAACTTGAGGTTTTGATTTATTATGCTCAAAGGGTATGGGCACAACCTCAATTCCCACTTGTGCAAAGGAAAACTTCTCTTCATCAAGGACATCTTTGGGATCCAAGATATCATCCCTTTGAAGATTATCCTCATTCTTAACTTCATCCAAGTCTTGAGACTCTTGTTTGAGCTCAAATGAAAATGATTTAAGCTCAACATTTGGAGAAGTGATAGGTAAAAGGTCAAGTAGAGTTTGAGGTTGAGCTCAAATGAAAATGATTTAAGCTCAACATTTGGAGAAGTGATAGGTAAAAGGTCAAGTAGAGTTTGAGGTTGTGGTTCATTGTGTTCATAGGGTGTAGGCACAACCTTAACTTCCACTTGTGGATTGGGAAATTTATTTTCAATAAGTTTCTCCTTGGATGGAAATGAAAAGTCTTCTTGAAGAGCAACTTCTATTTTATTCTCATTCTAGTGTTGAACTTGAGATTCTTACTTGAACTCCATGAATAAAGGTTCCAGTTCAACACTTGATGGAATCTCCCCTTTAAGTACAATTAGAGGTTGTGGAGTAATGTGTTTAAAGGTTTTCGACACAACCTTAATTTCCACTTGTCCTAAGAGAGAAGTTTCTTAAATAAAATTCTCCTTACGACTTAAGGAGTGATCTTCTTGAAGACCTTCTTCTCTTTCACTTTTGTCCAAGTTTTGAACTTAAGACTCTTGTTTGAACCTTATTAATGTAGGCTCAAGTTGAAAACTTGGTGAAATATTCAATAAGACTTCACATTCACCTTTCTCCAAGAGAGAAGTTTCTTGAGTAATGTCCCCCTTGGAATCCAAGGAGTAACCCTCTTAAAGCTTTACTTCTCTCTTAACTTTTTCCAAGTATTGGTCTTGAGATTCTTTAATCTCAAAATGTAATGACCCAAGCCTAACACTTTTTAAAGTGCTTGTTGGAGACTCATGCTTAAGTTGAACTTGAGATTGTGATTCAATGTGCTCATTCTCAATTCCAACTTTTGTTTTTAATGATTGGTTGGAAGATTGTTTTATGTCAAGATTCTCTTTTGAAATCAATGTATAATCCTCACTAATAATTTTCTTCCTATCAATCTCCTTTTCTATTTGTATTTCTTTTTTTGAGTTTTTAAGGGTAGATATGTGCTCTCTCTCCCTTTCCCCCCACTCTCTTCTTTTTTTCTCACTCTCTCAATGCTCCTGTCTTTTTCTCCAATACTTTTCTCTTTCTCTTTCCTCCTTTTTCCATATTTCTTCTCTTTTTCTGTTTCTCTTCTTTCCTTTTTTTTAATATTCTTTTCTTTCTTTTTCTTCTCTCTCTCATATCTCTTCCCTTTCTTTTCTCTCTTTTTCTTATCTTTCTCTCCTCTTTTTCCTCTCTTATTCTTCTCTCTTCTCTATCTCTTCCCTCTTTCTTTTCTTTCTTTTTCTTATTTTTCTCTCCTCTCTTTTTCCTTTCTTTCTTTTCTTTCTCTCCTTTCCTTTTCCCTTTCTTTCTCTCTTTTCTTTCTTTTTCTCTTCTCTCTTCTTTTTCTTGTTTCTCTTTTTCTCTCTCTCTTCTCTCTTCTCTTGTTTCTGTCTCACAATTATAGTAAGAGGTTGAATATAGGTTGGAGTCCAAGGTGGGGGAAGAATTAGAACTATAAACATTTATCTCACCCTTTGTTTTTGGCTTCTCACCTAAAAGTGTAAAAGTCTTTGGAACTCAAACACCAACAAAAATGCAAAACACACAACGGACCTAAATCAAAAGTGTGATCCTACAAGTGCACGAGTCTTTGGAACTCCATGCACCACTAAAACGTTTGACAAGAAACTAAAAGCAAAAAACTAAAACAAAAGGGACCTAAACGTACACCTAAGGTATGAAGAAATGTACTAATTCTTTTCACACCTAAAACTGAGAAACTACTAAACTATTATACACAAAAAGAAGTGACCCTTAAGGGCATCCAACACTTCGTAGAAAGAGGCCTTTTAATACAAAGAAATAGAAAAAACAAAATAAAAGAAATTCTTTAAGGCTTCTTTCCCAAGCTCTCCTCACTAAGTGTTTCACTCTATGTTCTTGCTCTTCCTATTTGTTCAAGTCCTTCTTGGCTTCTCAACTCTTCCTTAAGATGCTACTCTTGTGGAAGACTCCCTTACTCAAAGGCTTACATACACAAAGAAAACCAAGAGAGCTAGAATTCATGCATGAAAGCAAGAAAGAGACATAATTTAAAAGGACACCATCCAAGTGGAAAGATTAGTAGAGACATAACTCAAAGAATAGAATAAGGCAAACTAAAAATAAGGCTAAGAAGAAACTAGGAACAACTAAGAAAAAATCCTAAAATGGTACTAGATTAGGAGTAAGGACTAAAATGCAAAAAGACACAATATTTTTAAAAATTGCACAAATTATACTAAGCATGGCCGAGAGGTATATAAAGTGTGTTCAAGCAAATTCAACCAAAATTTAAGCACTCTTTTTTCAATTTTAATTATTTATTAGGTGAAATAATTTTGCTATATATATTTTTTTGTACTTTTATACTTCTTTTGTTTTCTTTTATTTTCCTTTTTACTTCTCTCTTCTTTTTTTGTATATTTTTCCAGTTGCACATAATTACTTTTGAATTGAATTTAGAGAGTGATATAATGGTGATACACGGTTGAACAAATTCACTAGGCAAGGCACACAAAAAATTGAACTAAAAGTGCAACTCAAGAAAACAAGAGCAACTCAAAATGCACTAAAAATTGAAAGTGACTTAGGTAAAGCTTTTAGAGTATTTGGTTGTGCTTAGAGCTAGCTTGTTTGCATAAGATAGATGCTCAAAGTTCATGCCCAATGTCTCAAGCACACCAAACAAGAAATTACTTCAAGATTAACACAAAATAGCTACTACAAATTCAACATAGGACACAAAAAAATTCAAGAAGAAATTGAGCTATAATTTTTTTTTGAAAATTTTATTTAGAGAATATGCTTGATCAAAAAGCATGTGATACTTCTTAAGAAACTTAGACAAGAGGAAAAATCCTCTCAGAAGATTAATTTCAAGAAGCTTATTCAACACACTTTTTAGGAAAAAATTGAAAAAAAAAACAAGAGGTAAAACCTAAGGAAATTAATGTGACAAAATTAAGGACTAAACAATATACTTCTAAGACAAAACTTGAGATTATAAAACTGAAAATTAAATCCTAAAATCTGAACTGATAATTGAAAATAGGCGCAACACAAGAATGCAAAGTTAAATTCAAAGCAACTAACCACACATGTGTGGCTTCATCCACAAAGGTGTGGAATCACAATGTAGTGCTTCTTAGGACAAAACTTAGCATGAATCAAAATAGAAAACCAAAGAGAAATGGACAAAAATATATGAGAGAACCTAAACAACCAACGAAAATGCAAAATGAAATCCAAAACATTTGGTCATAATGTTGTGGCTTTCTGCACAGAGATGTGGTTTTATGGTAAAGGTGTTTCTCAGGAGTTAAAATTCAGCACAAAAAATTATGTAATGGTGGAATTAAACTCCTAACACTCAAGCATGTGATTCAATTAGAAGTTTGAGCAAAATTAACCAAACGAAATTATTAAAACAAGTATAGGATTCAATTAAACAAAACAACAAGACAAAAAAACCACAAGACAATTAAAAAAATTATTAACAACATGGATTTTCCAAAATATTAAAAGAGAATTGAGATGAAGAAGAAAATGACTACACAAAATTTAAAAGGATAAGACAAAGGAAAAAAGAACATCAAAGGATTAGGTTCTTGATATCACTTAGTGCAATCCCAAAAAGTGCTTCAAGCTCTCTTGAGACTACTCTCTCTTGATCTTGCTCCAAAGAGGTTCTTGAGGAAGAAATGGAGGTGATGAGATAAGAAATGGTGATCATTCTAGGCGCATTTCATGTGAAAAGATAAGTCATGAATGAGAAAGCTAGTCACAAGAGAAGGAATCCTTGATAATAGCCATAGAAGGACCCTCACTCTAAGGAGAGAACATGAACACTCATAGAATAGACTCTCAATTTAGAGAAGGTAATTTTATTCATCAAAGTGTTAAAATGATACAAGTTGTGGTGCTCTCAATATATAGAGCAATTCCTAGGCTATGGGCCTTAGCTAAGTGACATCCAACTCATAGAGATTAGGGGGAGGATTAGGTGAATTAACTAAGTGTTAGTTAGGTTAAGAGCTAATTAACACTTAGTTAATTTAACTAGATCTAAACAAGGCCCTAATATTTAGGATCTATGTTCTCTCTAGAATTCAAATTTGAATTTGAGAGTGTCATGTAAACTCCCTCCAATTCCAATTTGAATTCAAATGTTCCATGTAGGAGAAAGAGTGGAAAATGGTGCCAAGCTTGGGGAACAAGGGAACTTCACTTGTCTCTCATGTTTCATGTGTGCTAGAAGGGTGTGGGAATTAATCAAGGGGTGTCGGAAACAAACTACCACACATCCACAATGATAAAAAAGGCCCATACTTCATGCTCACACTTTACATAAAATATTAATGACACATCCTTCCTAAAATATGGAAAATAGGCCAAAATACAAGGCCTAAAATGAAACTAACTACACCAAAAAATTACTAAGAGTAAATGGTGTAATTAAAAGCTAATTATTTACAAAATAATAGATTATGGCCTAAATTAACTTTTCATGCTTCATCCAAGCCATGTCTATTATGCTAGTTTAATTTCGTGCTAGGCGGGATTGTATCAGTTTAGTTGACATAGGGTGAGCTTTGGTGTTGTGGAACTTCACAAACAACTTGATAGAGCTTCGTGTAATATTAATTACAAGATGGCTTTCGTGGAAGCTGTTGTGGAGGTGCTCTTGAGGGGTCATTCTAACCATAACCCTCTTATCTTGGGCTATGGTGGCTTTACTCTTTCTCCCCGTCGATGACCATTCAGGTTCAAAGTCACTGGGTGCTCTCATCCATAATTTGAAAAGGTGGTGTCCACTGCTTAAAATAGGCACCCCGACGATATTTTTGCCTCTCTTAATCAAGTTTGGGAGGATTCTTTGGTTATTAATAAAGAGTTTTTTTTGTAGTATTTTTATAGGAAAATGATGTTGGAAACCTGATTGAAAGGGATGTAAAAGTTCCTAAAGAGAGTGGACTCGATGCATGATGAATGCAAAGTTTCTACACTACTACCGACAAATGCACTTGTCATATGTAGTAACTAATAAATATCAAGTCAATCCCATAAGGACTTGATGAAACCTCATAAATATCAATATTTTCTACTTGTACGAATGAAATATAGAATTTAACTAACACTACTGAATATAAAGTAAATAAAGCAAAAATAAATAAAAACGATAGTTACAGGTATGAGATTCAATTGGGTTTGATTTTAGTAAACCCTCATTCACTATCCATGTTCCCATCACCCAAAAAAATATCCTTAACCTGGATCACTCACAAGCAAAGAACTAAGTTATTTAAGTATTAGACTATCACTATCGCCCATAGTTTAAAGTTCAAACAACTTGCATTAAGAAAAGAAGCTTAAGATGGCTAATGGGTTTTACTCTCTCAAGCAATAAAACCCATTGAGAGCTCTTCTCATTTTACAAGTCAAAATCTCTCTTGAGCCCATTCAACAAGTAAAACCCACAAAATATAAAGACAATAACACAAAAGGTAAAGAAGAGAACCAACATTGAATAATAAACTTAGATTAAAGAGAATAAAAATACATGAAAATTCAGGTAAAGTTACATCAAATCTCAACTAAATAACAAAATGTAGCTAACCATTGGGATGAATGAACATGAAGATGAACAAAGACGGATCTAGAGTGTGCCCTCGACTAGTAAGGTGTGCAACCCCTTTTCCAGAACAAAAGACGTGTATATAAAGGTCGCAGATTGAAACACCAGTATTGGATGGCGAAAACGTGGTCATTGAGCAAACGTGTTCTCCATTTCATTGCGAGCATTGGGCGGCCATTATCTTGGCGCTGGGTGCCCATATTAACATTTTTGCCCCTCTTTGCTAGTAGCGTTGGGAACTCCAGTGTTGGCCTTGGAGCACCTGGAAGGTGTCACAACACCAATAAGCTCAAATCTACTATCATTTTTTCGATCCTTTTCACAACCTGTCTTAAAACAACTAAAATAGGAAAATAAACGTAAACTATGCACAAATCTAAACCTAAAACTAAATTCCTAGATAATTCTAATTTAAAGAAAAAATGAAGGAAAATAAGGTCTTAAATAAGAAGGAATTAGGATAATTGCCCTATTTTACCTATGTAAAAATAGGTAATTTAGGCAATTATCATTGCACATGGATAGTTGTATTAATCCCTCTTGCAGGAGTATAAAACCATATTCTTTTAAAAAGAAACCCTATGTGGATTAAGTTTGGAAGTAGAAACACCAAGTTCTTCCACACATAGATAGTGATTAAAAGGAAAAGTAATAAGATTCATCGGTTAAAGTTACCTAATAGTTTGGTCTATGAATTGTGACAATTTGCAGCAAGAAGTTGTTAGGCTTTTCATCGGTTAAAGTTACCTAATAGTTTGAAGAGAAATTTCTTTTGTTGGAGGTTCACTTTATTCATATCTATGACTTGAATTTAAAGGTTGAGGATGTGTGGAGGGATGGACAATGGGATTTTCCCATATTTACTTGTGGTTGCCCTTGGAGGTGAAATAACATATTCGTAGTTGGAGGTTTGGCTACACCACTCGATCCATGATCAGTTTGTTTGAAACGACAACGTAGATGAGGATATTGTTTTTCATGTGGCAGTATTCAACAATATAATTTAGTTAAGTGCGCTTGGCTTTGGAAATTCTCGATTTTGAGAGTATATTGTTTTTCCTGTGGCAGTTGGCTAATAACGCAATTCTCATTAGGAGTTCCATGGCTTTTAGGCATGTAGTCTATCAACATTTAGTCCTAAGTGTGTAGTGGTTGTGGAATATCGAATTCATATTTTGTTTCATTGTGGTCTGACATTGCAAACCTAGCAATGAGTTGGACTGAGAGAAGTTCGAGCTCCTAGAATTAATGAAGCATGTCTGCATTGGTTGAGACAATGTCATGATAAATTTATGCTTCAGCCATTTATTGTATGTTGGATGCTCTAGAAGCATATGAATGCTCATATTTTTTATGTATCTTCAGCAGATTTATGGACTATTATATAGAAGATTAACGACGTGCATGGTGTTGGAATTGAAAGCTTGGAAAACTTGAAGAAGTCATCAAGTCCTTTGAAGTCCTTTAAGGTTTTGGTTTTAAAGAAGTACGATGTTTTTATTTCTAGTTTTTGCACAAATCAATTTTATGCTACCAAACACGTTTGACAAGTGTAGTACTTGTATTTTGTGTTTAGATAGGCTTGAGAATGTGTTTAGGGAGTTTAAAAATAGATTGCATAGGTTGGGAAGTGTTGAAAAATCTTCAAAAGTAAAAATTATGCTAAGGTAATCGATTACCTTACTATGGTAATCGATTACCCTTTGATAAATTTGGGTATTGAGATTACTGCTCTCTATGGTAATCAATTACCCTTTGAGAAATTTGCATATTGAGATTATTGCTCTCTATGGTAATCAATTACCTGTGATGATAATTGATTATTCCAGAGAACTTGCATTCTAGGCCAGTTTTGAACCAGCATACTAAGTAATCAAGTAGGTAATCGATTACCCTGATTCAAAACTCATATAAAAGCATTTTTAAAATAGATTTTTAACAGTTTTTGAAGAAATTTTGAGTGGTCCATTGAATGCTTGCTACTCTTAACTGTTTTACCCAAATTCTCTCCAAGAACTACACACACTTTTTATGATTTGAAGGTGCAAGAAATTCAAGATTCAAGGAAGAGACTACATTAAGATTTGATCTATCTTGCTGAGTATTCTTCACTTTAGGTGATATTGTTCTATACCCTTCTTTGTGTTTTTGCACAAGTTTAATCTCTTGAGGTGTTCTTGAGATTGTTGGGAAATCTTGTAGTGGGGTGTTGCAAGTGAGGTGTTGTGAGTGGGAGGGTGTCACAGTGTAACAAACTCTTGTGGGGTGCAAGATGAATCCTTTCTTTGTGTGGTTTAAATCTTTTCGGGATTAAAATCTATATGTGTGGTGTGCATGTACTAAGATTTTAGTGGAAAATAGATTAGGAGAAGACTAAGTTTGTAAACTGGAAATAGGTGAGGTGGACTGAACCCGTATAAATCACTGTGCAAATTCTCTTTTCTTATACTTTTTAATTCAGTCTTTATTGAATTCTTGGAACATTAATAACTAGGTTTTTGTAGTTGTATTTGATTCATTAAGTTTTCTTCCAGTGGATCCAATTCTTTAAATTCACTTGTTTGATATTGAATTTGAGTTTTGACCCATATTATGTGGGTTTGATTTTCATTCTTTCTACCTTTTCCTTTTGATTTTGAATTACTTGTAATGGGATTCTTGTTAAGTTTTTATTCTATTACATTTGAAATTATTATTGAAGGAATTTAATTGATTGGTGTTTTGCCTTAAGAGTTGAATTCTTGAAAAACTGTTTTGTAAAAAACAGTAGATTTTGGAAATTTCTGAAAGGTGCTATTTTTTTTAAATACTTTGATACTATTAAATAGAAAATTTTTAAAACATAAATTTTAGTGAATTTATTCAACCCCCCTTCTAGATTTTCCCTAGGGCCAACACATGGTGCCATGCAAATGGCATATACAAGTCAGGAGAGTGAAGGGATTGGCACTAGACACAAAAGATAGGTTTCTTGTATCTTGGCTAAGTAGGGTCAAGTATATCTCCATGTAAATGGTAGTTCTTGGGGCCAATTAGGGCCTTCTAGTATGGGTGGCCTGATCCGAGATTCCAATGGAGTTTGGATTAAAGGTTTTCATGGGGAGTATTGGAAAGCCAGATAACACCAAGGCGAAGCTGCTTGCATTGCTATGTGAACTTAGATTATATTGGAGGATATGTTTTCTTACTATTCTATGCATTTTGGATTTGGGTGCAAAAATCAAGCAATTATTTTCACACATATGCACCAATGATTGCAAACATAAAGGAGTATTTGGCTAAGCCTTGAGTTATTTTTTTGTTCACACTTTTAGGAAGATAAATGTTGTGGAGATTTATTGGCTAAGATGAGTTTGAACTCCACCAATATGTTGAAAGAGTTAGACCTACCTGTTTCATTCTTGGGACAACATCTCTCTGTTGATGCTAGTGAACCCTATTTTTAGCGGTATATGTTTTCCCTTTTTCTTGTTTTACTCATACTACTTTTCCTTGTTACATTTGCAAAAAATAAATGGAGATAGCTAAAAGGGGACAACATCTCAAACCAAAAACTTATGATTAAGAAACTCCATGATTAGGAAATGATTCACACAAAAAGTTCCTTCTCAAAGTATGACAAATATAAGCCTAGGAAAGACTTGCCACAAGGGAAAAAGCCCTTAATGAAAGCCATTGAAGATCTCTCTAATGGAGAAAGGAATAAGACACTCAAAGTTTAGAAGCTTTCAAGTCTTTGTAAATTCAAGTGTAAAAATGCTACAAGAGGAGGAGGTGCTAATTTATAGAAGAGGGAGCCTAAGCTATGGGCCTTGAGTCGGACGTCCAACTCAAGGGTGATTAGGGGAAGATTAGTTGATTTAATTAAGTGTTAATTGAGCACATGGCTTGTTAACACTTAATTAATTCAACAAGATCCAAACAAGACTCTAAGATCAAGAATCTATGTTCCCTCCAAACCTGAATTTGAGGAGTGTCATGTCATCTTCCTCCAAAATTCAAATTCAAACATGAAGCAACAAGAAAGGCCATGTAGGAGAGAGAATGTGACGTGGCGTAACAACTAGGGAACAAGGGGGTCTCACTTGTCTCTCATGCTTCATGTGTGACTTAAGAGGGTGTGGAACAAACTAGAAGGGTGTGGTTATCAAACCCACACGACCTCATGGTCCCAAAAAGCCAACTAATACACACACTTTACAAAAAAGACTATTCGCACCCCCCTTTTAACAAAACGGAAATAAAAGTCGAAATACATGGCCAAAAGAAATACTAAATACAACTCCATATACATGAAACTAAAAGGCGCTAAATACAAGGCTAAAATGAAGACTATGGCCTAATCTTGATATCCAAAAGAAGGGGAGGTCTTCCTTCCTCTCCTCTAGCTATGTCTTCCTCAATCCTCCTAGCCATGACTCTTGCGAGAGGACCCTTGCTAGGGAGGATTGCACCAATTTTGCTTTTTTTTTTTTTTAAATTAGTGAAATAGGTCGTTTTCCATGGAAAAAACCCCAAATGGTCACTGTGCATTACATTTTTTGCCAAATCTCTATGAGTCTTTGCCTGGGGGATTGCGAATTACAACTTGTGTTGCAGCGTGGTACCATGATCTTCGTCCATCTTTATCTCCTCTCTTAGTCAAACAACAGCGACGCTACAACACAGTTAAATGACTTTCGTCTCTCGCTTCATGTTTTTGTCTCTCGCTTCATGTCTTCGTCTCTCAATGACTTTACCAAACAACCTCTTCCCTCTTTGTTTTTGTGGATCATGCATTCTCTTTCTTGGCTTCTCCATCTCAAGTTCTTCACTCCTCCAAACTTAATATGTGAGTTTCATTTCATTTCATAGGCTGTTATTTTAATTTGTTTTCTTAATTTTTTGTATAATTTAATTGTTTTATAATTTTTTAATATAATATGAATCATGTAGGTCTATTGTCAACCCTCTGAGTTGACCCCTGATCCTTGACTTTTTACTCTAGCTGAATCGGAGACTATACTAATTCTGATAACATTGATACCAATAGACTTTTTAGTTAGCTTAATTTTAAACGTTGAATTTGTCTTCCAAATCCTAAACAATACTCCTAAAGCACATAGTAAATTTCAAGTAATCGAGTACAATTTAAGCATTTCCATAGGTTTCAAGGTTCTATAGTAACTTAAAATCCATGGACAAAACAATTTTTTATAATACCTTTAAAACCTAAAGAGAGAGAAATTATTGGAGAGTCCCAAACTACCACATCATCTATAATCCCAACCAATTAAGATATAATATATAATATTTAATTATATAATTTACAAGATAGACCAATTAATTAATTATATATTGAATGTTCATTGGTTAGACTAGAGTTGCGGTTTCTTAAAAGACTACCATCAATATCAATTTTCATTTAAGGATATTAAGTAGGAATCCAATGAACCCTTTTTACGAATAAATGCGGGTACTGTATAAATGTTTGCAAAAATCAATTCCCGTTTATAACCTTCTAGACAATCCAAGATACCTCATACAAAATGGTTGCTTTCCCACCTTTCCAAATATAGATATTTATGCGTACATAGTTTATATTGAAAGATATAAATTGAATGATAAAAATAATAGTCATTAAAATTAAATAAAAATATGATATACCTTATTAATATTTGTTAATTTTTTATAGGAATTTTTTAATTATTTACTATTTGTTTAATGCAATGAAAGGTATCATCTTACTAAAATTACATGTCTATATGTTTTATTCAATATATATTTATATATTTATAAAAGGGCGTAATTTATTGTATCAATAAAATTTGAGACTTTTTTTCTTTTTCATTTTGATTCATTGATCTGAATATAATTAGTTTGTTTCGGACAAAGTTGTCTAAAATAATAAAATATTTTTTTTAACATTTCAAATCAATTGATGTGTAATATAAAATTAATACATGTTGAAATAATTAATCCCTAAATAAGAAATGATTATCTTTTCTATCAAATGACTGAAAGAAGATTTGATTTCACTTTCAAGTTTCCTTCATGTTAAATCTAAAAAATCACTTTCCCATGTAAACAAGTACTTTTTTTTTTTTTATTGTTTCAACTTGATCCAAGTTTACATACACCTACAAACCTCAAATTAAACTATTTAGAATTTGATTAAAAGAGTCAAGTATCAAATCATCGGAGATAAAAGGCTCTAATTCAATTAGCCAAGCAATGCACTTGAGTTACTACAAATATTAGTTTTTTTTTTTTTTAAGTACAATACTAGGCCTGACTATTTTAAATTTAAAAATAGTTCTAAAAAAAAATCTTAAAAAAAGTAGAAACTATTTTTGTGAGAAACAAATAAAATTACTTGTTGAAGAATATTTAAATAAAAAGTTTAGACAAATAGGTAAGAATTAAAAACGGATTATTTCATTAAAATACTTTGTAACAAAACAAATTTAAACAAACAAATCCATTTCTTAATTTTCTTATGTCAAAACTGTTTTATTTATTTTTGGGATACACACTGTTTTGTTCCTAATTTTTTTTATTGCATAATGATATACTATTACTAGGAATAACAACGAATGCAAGTAGGTGCAGATATATGTTTCATGTTATACATACCACAAGTCCATATTAACAAAAAAGTAAAAAACATCAAATTTTCATAAAACTATGACAACATGTGTTTTTTTTTGTTTGTAATTAATAATATTTTTATTACAAATACATTATAATATACACAAAATTCATTAAATTTTCATTTTCCAAGCAAAATTTTAAATTAAAAATAATTTGCCATAAATTTAAATAAGAATTAATTTCAATATTCAACACTTCAACTTTTCAATATTTCCGTACCATAAATTCAAAGACTTCAAAATGAAGAAAACACTTTAATTTTTTAAAAGAATGTATCACGCATATAAGGACTATCAACATGTGTTCATACTTTTACTATTTTACTTTTCAAAGGTATTAAACAAGTATTCACTGGCAGTTACCTTCACATTTGGGCCCGGACCCATTTATTAATGGGTAAGAGTATACCTAGGGGTGAGTAAACAAAATGGTCAACCCCAAATTTGCATTTTAAATGAGTCAGATAAGTTTGATCAATCAAAATAAATGAACTTTTTAAAAGAGTCAGTATTTGGTTCGTGAAACCCATAAAATTAACAACCAGTGCATGGTCAAACCATATATATATATATATATATATATAATATAATATTTTTTAAACTAATTAAACTATAATATATCATATTAAAAATTGAGTTTAATTTTTATGTATTGACAGTGTAAAAGAATGTTACACTAACGTTCAATTGTAACTTCTTATTTATATGACTCTTTTACAGTATTAATAGGTAAAATCAACAAATTTATCATATATGAAGATTGAAGAATTGTAATTGAAGGTTAGTGTAAAACTTTTTACATTGATAATTTATAAATATTTTTCTTTTAAACATTATATCATAATTTATAATAATCTAACAACTAAATATTTTCAAGATGAAAAGTGTATTACACTTTAGTTACAACAAAAAGTTACAACATTAACACAAACTAATAATCTAAATGACAAATTTTTTCTTTAAATGGGTTATGGGCCAAGCCGGTGGACTTAGCTTGTGAAGTCCATAGGTTTTACGGGCCAAACTCAAATTTTTTTCTACAACTATGATTCTTAAAAGAGGGTTCCAAAACTTGCATGGACTTGGAAGGTTTGTGGACTTGGGTCCATATACCTATTCCTAGGTATACCTACTAGAATATTTGCATATATCTATTTTTTATACCTGTGAACCACCCATCATGAATTTTATTCTTAGATAGACATATATGGATAATTTTGCCATCCTCGGGATATACCATTATAGAAATGAGCATTTGAATTTAAGCTTGTGAAATACTCGTAACTCGCATGATACATGAGTTCAAGTCTTTACATAGTTAACTTTTTAACAAAAAATATTATATTAAGTATAAAAAATGAAGTATCATAAATACAAATAAAAAAAGCTCATTACTTTTTTCATAACACTTAAAGGATTGAAATTTTGAATTTCATTTTGTAGTCTATTTATGTTTTTTATGTGTATTTTGAATTTGAATTATTTTATTTTATATATGAGAAAGTGAGAATTTAAATTATTTTTGTGATGACATCTAAAATTTAATTAAAAGTAATGAATAATTTTATTTTACTTAATTATTATCTTGTAATTCATTACATGATTTATATATTATATATATATTTAAATTTTTTATAATAATTTAAATGACATAAATTTATTTTTGAAAAAAAATTATTTATGTTTTTATGCAAGTTGAGGGATGAACCTATGCGAATTTTGTAGATGAATTGAGACTTAAATATAATAAATCGGTTTAAAAAACATGGTTAGCAGAGTTACGGGCATGCCATCAATAATACTAATAAAGCAAAAAAAAAAAAAAAAAAAAAAGCTAAGAAGGATATCCCGATGCGTGAGACCCTTATGAGTGAGAGGGAATGCAATTTGGGGGCTTCAGATTCAGAGTTCAGAGACCCTCCCAACTCCCATACTCCAATCCCACCCCCACCAAAAAACGAGGAAAGGGTTTCAACTTTAAAATCGCATCACCCCTGCGTGTCAAACACACACCGTCCCATTCCCCTCTCTTCTTTATAACGCCGCTCCCCACCCCATAACAGCGACACACCCTCTCTCAAACCCTAACCCTAACCCTCACCCTCACCCTCACCCTCGCCCGCCATATTTATGTTATGTTTTCTCAAAATCTGATTCCCTCTCCCGAAAACCCTAGACCCGTGGCGTTCCCTTCCAAACCCATGGGCAATGAGATTGCCATCGCGGCGCAGAAGCCTCCGCCCTCCATTCTTGTTGGCCGCTTCAAGGCTCTCCTCAAGCAGCGCGACGACGAACTCAGGCTCGCTGCCGGCCTCCCCGTCCCCGCCCCCTCCACCGACGAAATCGTCCAGATTTACGAGATTCTCTTGTCCGAACTCACCTGCAATTTGAAACCTATCATCACCGATCTCACTATTATCGCCGAACAGCAGAGGGACCACGCCAAAGGCATTGCTGACGCTATTTGCGCTCGGATTCTCGAGGTCCGTCTCCGTTGCTGCCCGAAACTCCTTCTTCTGCCTCTCGAGCTTTGTAAAATGTCATAGAATCGTTTTATTTCTTCGGGTCAAAATTATCCCTTTCTTGTTCTTTCATTTTTTTAATGCTACAATCCGGGTTCCAATTCTTGTTTTTTTTTTTTTTAATTTTTTTTATTTTTTTTATTTTCTGTTCTGCGTTTCTTTTTATGCTCTTGGCTTTTTCTGAAAAAAATGAAGCTCACCATAGACCTAGAGAACGATTGGATCATGCTCAAATTGACCGTTGTTTTGGCCATTATAACAAAGCGTAAAGCTAAAATTTGTTGATACTGATAAGGGATAATTTAAAGAATAGGAAATGGTACAATCTAAGTAAGTAGGTATGAGGAGTTCCTCACTACTTCAGCAAAATCTATGGGCGTACGAATTGAAATTTGAAAAGTACTTATTCTGGGAAAACTCAGGACTGCCACTAAAGGAAAGTTGTTCTTTCAGGTTTGCTGAAATAATTTCTGCAAAAAAGAGGTTGATGAATGAACGAGTGTTTAATTACTTAGAATAATATTTCTGTAAATATTTAAAAAGTACGGATCATGTAAAATGAGTAATTTGACAAAATTTTAGATGACCTAGTCCATTGTGAGTTTTTGTTTATGGGCAATAGAGCATCAGTATTTCTACTTTTACAATTGGAAGCTCTCATTAAATTATATATCTGGCTACGCCACTGTCACATGGGAATTCAATTTTTTGGAGATATTCTTTTGCAGGTGCCAGCAGATCAAAAGCTTCCTTCACTGTATCTGTTGGACAGTATTGTGAAGAACTTTGGGCAGGAATACATTAGATACTTCTCTTTACGTCTGCCAGAAGTATGTCAACTAGAGTTTCAATGTTGTTTTGGATTATCACTTTATTCTGCTATTGAATGCCTGCTTATTTTGCCTCCTCAGGTTTTCTGTGAGGCCTACAGACAGGTTCAGCCCAGTTTGCATCCTGCTATGCGCCATCTTTTTGGTACCTGGTCAAAAGTCTTTCCACCTTCTGTTCTACGCAAGATTGAAGCTGAGTTGCAATTTTCTCAGGAAGTTAATACTCAACCATCTGCCCTGAATCCAGTAAAAGCTTCTGAATCTCCACGGCCAAGTCATGGCATACATGTTAATCCAAAATACTTGCGGCAGTTAGAGCGCTCAACTGTGGATAGTGTAAGTTTTTTTATGACATCTTTGTCTTCCATACAAACTGTACAGGGACTAGGTTAAGGCTTTATTAGCTGATACTCCTTGGTTGTATATTTCACTGGTGTACTTGTATATTGTTTGCATGTAACCCTAGCCAGATGTAATTTTTTGTGGTAAACATATTAATTTATCTCTCATGGTAGGATCTCCCTGTAACCATCATTCCTTTCCTCCATGATTGTCTTGCTGTCTTCCTAATAATGTTTTCCTGTTTTCTTCTGGGATAAATTATGTTTTTTCCAAAGATTATATATTTTAGACTGGAATTTTTATGTTAAGTTCAGCAATGGTGGATGAAGCATCAATGATCACATTAAACTTATCTTTTGGCGGATTGTCAAGAGAGGCATTGGAAAATGCATTTTTTACTTTCATGTTTGCTTACCCCTTGCCCACTCTTTCATTCAGAGCTTTTTGTGAATTATTGTATGTCTACCATCTAAAATCAATTTTATACAGTATGACAGGTTCTAGAACATCAATCTTTTATTTATTTATTTATTTATTTATTGTGATTTGCCAAATTTCTTATCTGTTGTTAAAAATAGTTTTTACATGCATCCCAATATCATTTAGCAGCAGTTCAAAACAAAAACTATCAAAATCAAAATTTACCCATCTTACAACTAATGAACACTAAGTCCTAGCACTGGAATATTTTTTTTATGTTATGGTTTTTTTAAATTCTAATTTAATGATGGGTTTGTTTTTCCCTAGCACTGGATGACAGATTAAATACTTTTGCTGTGTCTCCCTTTCAGAGATTCCAATTTGCATTTTGTTAATGGCAACAGAATTCTGTTTTCCAATTAGTTTGGTTGGCAACATATCAGCATAATTTATCATTTTTTGTGTAATTTCTTAATTATTTTGATATCTGGGAAATTTGTCGTCCTGATTAGTGATATTTTTTTCACTTCCCTACTCTAATAATAGTTTTATCTTATTACATTTTATGTCTGTGGGTGAGGGAAGGGGAAGTACTGTATTGATTCGAGGTTGTTGTTGCTTTCGCAGCTGAATATTTAGAATTCAATAGTGAAAATTTTAAACCTTTATTTTGGGGAAAAAAATTTGCAAATAGATATAATGAATGGCATTGCGACACCGTGTTTGTTTTATCCTCACAGGTTGGTGGTGACAAGTTGGATTCATCAGGAAATGCTAATAATACAAACTTTGGCTTTGTAGCTGGTAAGTCACACCAATTTTTATCAAGCAGGCTTGGAATGTCTTCGTCTCCTTCAAGAGTTGGACTTGATGGGACTTTGTCTGCATCTATGGATGAATATGCAGTTGACAATTCTGCTGGAAGATTAATTGACAGAGACACTCCTCATTCTGCTGTTGATTATGGAGTGACGAAAACATTAGGTAGAGATGTGGAGTTGAGTGAATGGCAAAGGAAGCAGTATTCTGGTGATCGTCGTAATCGATTTCCAACTTCTATCACATACAGTCTTAGTAATGGACATCAGCGTCAAAGTCCAAGAGCTTTAATTGATGCTTATGGAAGTGACAAAAGTCAAGAAACTTCAAGCAGTAAGCCTTTGTTAGTTGAACGGTTGGATAGAAATGGTATAGACAACAAGGTGTTGTCAACATCATGGCAGAATACTGAAGAGGAGGAATTTGATTGGGAAGACATGAGTCCAACCTTAGTAGACCATAGTAGGAATAACAGTTTATTGCCTTCAACTGTTGGTTTCTCCAGGGAAAGGCCTGTTGTTTCAGCTAATGCAACTTTGTCAGAGCAAGGGAAGAGTTGGTCTAGTGGATCTCAGCTTCCTTCAATAGATGATTCTTCTGCTATAGCCGAAGATGCATTTGCCTCTCCAGCAGTATGTTTCCTCAATTCTACATTTTATTTTATTTTGCTATATATTTTTTTCTTTTAGTTTATGATATTACATTTACCCATTAAAATATACACCTATGATCAGATGCCATTAGTGCTTTGGGATCTAATGATAATTTTCTGGTGATGAGTATCTGGGTAACTTTGTTTAGTAGGCTCAATCAAATGCCTGAACTTCATACATTATTGTCTGGCAATTGGTCTTTAATGTAGTTTGCAGATATTCACTAATGCCACATTTTTTACAGTAAATTACTGCCTTTTATAATTCAAGTGTTTTGATAACAGGAAACGGCCTTTGTGTAGTAGGCTAGTAACAGTCTTGATCAGTTTCCTTTTAGTACTTCCAGTTTAATAGTAATAAGTAGAAATCAGTTCAAGGTAGGTGGGACTTGTATTCTCCTTGCTTCAAGCCAAAACAGCTTTTGCATGTAGGTGTGTTAGGGATGTTTCTAATATAAAGCCATTTATGTCTTTTCACATGACAGTTTAAAATTTAAACATTATTAGGGATAGTTTATTTGTGAAGAGTTTAGTATAATTTGAAAGGAAATGCAATTTGCCAGTTCCCAATAACTTGCTAACAGAATAAGAAAATTACTTATTCTTTTTTCAGTTTCGTCGTGCACCCCTGTGTCAGGTACCTCTATTCCAAAATCAAATAAATCATACTCTGGGCTCTTCTCAACCTCATGATGTTTGGAAGGTTTCTCATCATCCGGCAAACTCGTCCCAACATATCTTCAGTAATAGGGGGCGTGGAAGGAGTCTTACAATCCCTCCCATTGATAACGTTCGCAATACAGATATAAACCAATATAATCTCCGACCTACGTCAAGGATGGTGTCTGCACTTGGTGCTAGTGTGGAGGCGCGCCCTTCAATTTTACCAGCATCTTTTGAAATAAGGCCATCTGTTAACATGAATGTCACTCGACCTCCTACCTTAAATCCAATAATGCCATTGCAAAAACATGCTCGGAGTCAGTTTGAAGCCATACATACAAGTAACCCTATTTTGAACCATGTTGTAAATAAATCTTCTTTTATACCAGAACAGTCTTTTGACAGTGTTGATAACAAGGATGCAAATGTTTCAAAGATACATCAGTTGCCTAATCAGCTACCTGGACTAATTTCGTCCAACAAGCAAAATCTTGGGCAAGCACCACAATTGCAGTTTAGTCATGGGAATTCTTTGCAAGGACATGGTGCTTCTATAAGTACAGCCATTTTGAATCCGTTACCTGTTATGCAATTCCCTTTACCAGTCCAAAGTATTGCAAACAACCCATTACAATTACAGGGTGGAGCCCATCCACCTCTACCACCAGGCCGCCCTCCTGCTCCATCTCAAATGATACGTCATCCAAATTCTGGTCCATTTATGTCAGGCCAACAGCCAACTGTAGGATATACTAATTTAATTAGTTCTCTAATGTCCCAAGGCGTGATCTCATTGACCAGTCAGCTACCTGCACTGGTATATAATATTAATATCCGTTGTTAAGTTCATTTCTTTCTTTTTATTCCATTGTTGATTTGATTGTGGTACCCAAGCGTTAATTATTTGTTTTTAGGATTCTGTTGGAACTGAGTTTAATCCAGATATTCTGAAGGTTCGTCATGAGTCTGCAGTCAATGCCTTGTATGGTGATCTCCCTAGACAATGCACGACTTGTGGACTGCGATTCAGATGCCAAGAGGAACACAGTAGTCATATGGATTGGCATGTGACTAAAAATCGGATGTCTAAAAGTCGTAAGCAGAAACCATCTCGTAAGTGGTTTGTGAGTGAGAGGATGTGGCTTAGTGGTGCAGAAGCATTGGGAACAGAATCAGCTCCAGGTTTTTTGCCTACAGAAACCATTGAGGAAAGGAAAGACGATGAAGAGTTGGCAGTGCCAGCAGAAGAGGACCAGAGTACATGTGCGTTATGCGGAGAGCCTTTTGATGGATTTTACAGTGATGAAATGGAGGAATGGATGTATAGAGGAGCTGTATACCTCTATGCACCTACGGGAACAACAGCAGGCATGGACAGGTCAGAGTTAGGCCCCATAATTCATGCTAAATGCAGATCGGAATCAAACGTAGCCCCCTCTGAAGATCTTGGGCTGGATGAAAAGGTATCTTTTTTGGTATCTATTGTTATTCGCTGCATCTGTCTCCGTTATACTCATGAGATTATTAATCAGTCTGTTCCATTGTAATATTCCTTGGTCGCTAGATTTTTACCCGTTTTTCTTTATATGCAGGCAGCGGATGAAGAGGGTACTCAAAGGAAACGAATGCGGACTTGACTAAAATTGACCAGTTTTGTGCATTGTAACTTATGATTTTCCGTTAGTGTATCTTAGAGTAGAGTTGAATCTTGCAATGCCATGGCCATTCTGTACATGTATAGTTGCACCGGTAACGTGCATATTTTCTTGCAGTCCAAGGTTACATTTTAACTATTTCGTCCCATGCATTGTTGCCCCCAAATCAAAACGATTGGTATTACATTGTCATTTTTGGGACGGGGCGCATGATTTTAAACAATGCTGCGAGATGTTATCGGTTTCGATCTGATAAGTAGTTATTATACTGGCTACTAGTTAGGTGGTGTTAACATGGCGTACTAACAGGTAGTCACCGATTGTATTTTATAAAAAAGACTCATGCATAAATGAGAGAAGACTTCAAAGATACTTAATATTAATTTCTTATAATAATTTTGTTGTGCTAGCTTTCTCTCCTTTAGCCTTTATTCGCTAGAGTAATACACCCACCAAATCTGCAGCCAGTGATCACTCAATATTTTAACTTTAGTTATTAGATATTTTAATAATTTTTTAACATGATTAACCAATGATATTTTAATAATTTTTAAACATAATTAACTTACTATTGCAATATAAAATACAATGTTTTTTATAAGCTATAAATAACAAGATTAATTATTATTAAATGTTCGATAAGCTTGTAATTATTTATCAGTAAGTGATACAATCATAAAATTACATTTATCATTTTTAACTATTAAAATAAAATCAATTGTATTTACATGTATAGAATATAGTTAATGACACATGATAGTCCATACATTTATATTATACATTTAGTTACTTATATGTGATGGTTAATTTTATGACTATTAATTATAAAATAAATGTAATCATAGTTGTATTTGTAATTAATTATGTGTGATGATATATAATTTCCTAATATTATTAACTAAATATACGTTATCAATCAAGGACTAAAAAACACAGGTGAAAGAGAAAAAGCATATTCTTGGGAACCATTTTAGTTGAAAAATTATTTCAGCCAACAATACCAACTGGTAGTAGTAGAAACAATTAAATAAGGATGTAAATGAGTTAAGCTATTCGTAACTATTTGAGTTAAATAACAAATTGACGTTTGGGGCTGCGGAAATCTAAATTTTTTCGATGACAAATACTAACGACTAATATTTATTTAAAATAATAAAAAAACTAAAAGCAGTGTGTTTAAAGTATAAAATAAGCAGATAACAATTTTACAGAATTTTATATCTAAAGGCATTTTTTTTTTACCTCAAATTGATATTTGCACTCCAATTTTATAGAATATCTAAACTACCTCCATATTTATTTATTATTTTTCTGTTTTATTTATCTCTCTCCCCTACACCCCCTTCTCAAAATCCTTGTGTTCCTCTCTCATTTCTCTTGTTTCCATTTAGAATCTTTTGTCAATGTATTTTGCTCTCCCTCTCTAATAAGCTACTTCATTATTTTTATTTCCATTTTCTCTATTTGCATGAGTGTGAGGTAAGTTACAAATCTATTGATTCATAATATGCTGCACATTGCAGATCAAGAGATCCACAATATATTTTTACAAAGCAAACACATTGCAAATTAATTGATCCATAATGTCTTTGCAAAAGCAAACACATATTGCTGCTCAGCTGATCTGCAACATGTTCTTACACTTGACAATGTATCCTAGTTGCTTCACATCTTAGTAATGAGTCATTTTTTAATGTTGATTCAACTGGACACTCATACTACCATTCCAATTTTGAGGGAGTTATCAGGGGGTCTAGAGCGAAATTAATCACAAGAAATGTGGTGCAATTCTATTTTCTTTATTAGGGATAGTATGAAGCACACATTGTTGAAGGAGCAATGATCATGGTTGCTAGGGGTTATTTGTTCCATCTTGTTGGTTGCTCTATCTTTGCAGACTAGAGTTTCACGCCTGTCAACGTGAATATTCTGGAGTTGTTTAGGAAGCTCCACTAGTGTGCAATGTATTCTTGGGGTGCAACTACATCGATACATATGTAGAGACCCTCAGTGAAGTAAGTAGGATGTTTCTAAACACTTTTGCAAGTAGTTATATGATATTTATCTATCTTTTATTTTTCTTATTATTTATGTGGCTGACCACCTTCTAAAATTTTATTATTATGAACATGGTTATATGAACATTTTCCATTATTGAGTATAAGCAACTTGGTTGATGATTACGTGGGGATGTCTCTTTATGGTTAAGCGTTGGAATATTGGATCACGTCTAAGTCTTCCCGTGTATAGGATATTGCTTAATTAGTTGACAGTTTCATATGTCCACTAAAATCCTTATGCAGATCATAGTTAGTTGGAAATTTTAAATCATCTCCTTTTTCTGTGTGGATCAGACAGGGAGAGTACATGCATATGCATCTTCTAGGATATCCATAGGACTCCTTCTTGCTTTAGAGTCCAATCTATTTCACCCCAAGAAAGGGATGCGAGATGGATAACGTTTGCATCACATGTCATAAAGTTAAGATACTTGCAGTGTATTTAAGAGATCGTGTCCCTCAACACATGTGTTGGTTTTTTAGGGTTTCCCATCCATTCATATTTCCTTTAGTGTTTTCGTTACTTGTTCCATTTATACATGACATTGTTATTAAATATTTTTATAATTGTAATTGATTTTTGTAGGTACTTTTCGTTGTATTGTAATGTAGCAAATGCTTGACTTACATATGGTGACTAAAGGAACATCTATTTAGGATGAAACCAATGTTGCTTTGTAGTTGGCCTTGTTAGTTATTGATTAGGAAAATGTCTATATTTGCTATAGAGAAGGACATGAGAGACAACATTAGACATTTTGCTTTGATAATATATATATATATATATATATATATATATATATATATATTATTTGTTTTAAATTGACTATTACCTCTTACCATTATTGTTTTTGTTAATTCGAATGTGAACATTATCGGTAATAAATTGTTAACTTTGTTGTTATTCCATTGTCAATATTTATTAGTTTAGCAACACACAAAAACATAATATAATAGATAAGAGCAAATATAATGAGCTATAGAAAGATTCCACAATTTCAATCAACCTCCATGTTGACAATGTTGAAAACGTGACTTTGGATACTGCTTATTTTTAGGAAGTTTTAGATTTGTTTCAGTTTGAATAAGTCAATTTGTTTTTTAACCGTTATTAGAGTCATAATTTCCTATTTTTTAGCTTAATGAGATTGCTAGAATCATGGGATATAATCTTAGTTAGTTATTTTTTATGTATTTAAATTAAGGTAAATCAAGATAATAAAAGATACATTCTCTGATATTATACTTTGTAGTATGTTTTGTCTCTATTTTTTATCTCTTTCTCTCTCAACAACTATTTTTTTTTTATTTCCAAAACCTACAATTGGTATCAGAGTCCTTTTCTTATGGGACCTTTAGACTAGATTCTGAAACAAGTTTTTCCCAAGCAACTCCTCCAGTTTTCAATGGGAAAAACTATGATATTTGGGATGTTAAAATGGAGGCTTACCTAGAAGCTTTGGATCTTTGGGAAGGCATAGAAGAAGATTATGAAATCCTTCTGCTGCCAGACAATCCCACCATGGCCCAGATAAAAAACCATAAGGAGAAGAAAACCCAAAAGCAAAAGAAAAGTCATGTCTTTATGCTAGCATCTCTGCAACCATATTTACTAGGACCATGACTCTCAAATAAGCAAAAACCATTTGGGATTATCTAAAGACAAAATATACTGGAGATGAAAAAATTCGAAGCATGCAAGTGCTTAAGTTAATGCGAGAATTTGAGTTTCAGAGGATGAAAAAGTCTGACACAATTAAAGAATATTCAAACAAATTGTTGGGTATTGCCAACAAGATAAAATTATTGAGAAGCAATTTTGCAGATTCCAGAGATCTAGAAACAATAGATCAAGAACTCAAGATATTCATTAGTTTGGTTGATATAGTGTTGATATAACCTATGAGATTATGTTTTGATCAAGATTATCAGGTAATATCGTTTCTGTTATTTTTTTATTTCTGTATTTGATTGCGAAAATCATCTAGGTAGGTTTCCTAGTTGTTCATGCATCAGTTTTGCATGAGGTAGAATTAATAACTTGATAAATTTTCAGTGGTACAGGTGTAGGTTTTATTTGCATTTGAGTTTGTATGTAAACTCTGATTTGATTCTACTGGTAAGTTCTATTCAAGGTAGGTTTCCTTGAAGATAGAACAATTGGATGTAGCCCGAGTTGGGTGAACAAGTATAAATCGGTTTGTGTTTGTGTTCTTCTCTCTATTATCACTCTCGTTACATTGCTTTATCGCTCCCGCTATCATTGAAAATTCTGAAATAGTAGTTAAAACTGAAATTACTCAAATCTGTATTTGTGAAGTGCAATCTTGTATGAAAAACAAGTCATCATTCTATGTAATCCAAATCTAGCTGAATACTTTTGTCTTAACAATATTTCACAAGGATTTTCAAAATCTAGTTTTTATCAAAAAGCTGAAAAAGATTTTAAACCATTCAATTCACTCCCCTCTTGAAACATTGTTTGGAGTCATTTAAACAATTCTAAATTGGTGATTAAAGCTTTTCTTGATAGTCATTCAAACTTTTGAAAAAAATTCAAAATGGTTGCAAAGAATCAAACATTTGCAGAAGGTGCTTCCATAAATAAACCACGTCTTTTTAATGGAGAAAATTATGCTTTTTAGAAAATAAGAATGAGAATATTTTTTGACTCAGTAGATAGAGACATTTGGGATGAAATTGAAAATGACCCTTTTATTCCTACAATTAGAATGGATGATAGAGATATAGAGAAAGATTTTCTTAGCTGGACTATAGAAGAAAATAAAAGAGCACAATATAATATTAGAGAAAAAAATATACTTGTATCTGTTTTAACACTTGATGAGTTCTTTAGAGTTTCTCAATGCACAACATCTAAAGAGATGTGAGGGTTTTGCAGGTTACTCACGATAGAACCAAAAATGTTTAAAGATCAAGGAAGAAAATCCTTATCCAAAAGTATGAAATGTTCAGAATGTTGCCCTGTGAATCAATTTCAGACGTGCAGAAAATATTAACTCACATAGTGAATCACCTCATAAGACTTGGAAAGGTCTTTGAAAAAGAAGAGTTGAATGTCAAAGTTTTGAAGAGCTTGAATAGAACTTGGCAAACCAAAAGTACAATCATCTCTAAATCAATTAATCTTGTAGAAGTGAACGTTGCTACTTTGTTTGGGAAGCTAAGAGAGTACGAGCTAGAGCTGAAACGTCTTCAAGATGAAGAAGACTTTGACAAGAAAAAGAAAGGTGTTGCATTAAAGACTTCACAATAAGAAGATACTGATGACGGATCTACAGATCAATCCAAAGGTGAAGCTATAAATCTCCTTGTTAAAAGGTTCTCGAAATTCATGAAGAAGAAACAAAAAAGTAAAGGAAAAAATTTAAAAAGTCTACAAAGAAAGAGTGAGGTTGCACTAACTACATATATATTCTTTGAATGTGGAAAGCAAAGACACATAAAAACTGAATGTCCTATCTATTTGAAGAAGAAAGAAGCTAATGAAAGAAAAGGGAAGAGCAGATTCAAGGAAAAGAAGACATATATCGCATGGAAAACAATGAGAATAACTCATCTACCAAATCATCTAGTAAAGATGAAGAAGTAAATTTGTGTCTTATGGAAAATGAAAGTGAATCAGAATCCAATGACACTACATGATGCATCCCTCCCCAAGCCATGGTTGCACAATTATTGGAGAAGACGATACCACCTAGGATCTTCTCTTAGAGGTCCTTGAGGTTGAAGAAATGGAGGTGAAAGACTAGAAATGGTGGTGGAAGGTAGGCTTCACTCTCTAATGGAGATAAGCCTAGGAGGAGGCTAATCACAAGGGAAGGAACCCTTGATAATAGCATGGAGGACTCTCACTCAAGGAGAAGTCATGAACACTCTCTCCAAAGAAGAAGAGACTCTCAAATGTAGAGAATGAATATTTCTTTCAATTAAAATGAGTGTTAAGGCTTACAAGAGATGAAATGCTCAATATATAGAGCTTAGAATGGATCATGAGCCTAAAAACTAATCATGGACCCCTAAGAGCTTAATCAAGGGGTTAGTTGGCTTAATTTAGTGTTTATTTAGCATGTGCTCAATTAACACTAATTTAATCCAACTAAAGATCCAAACATGGCCCTAGATTTAAGGATCTATGTTCCCTCTTAATTTGAATTTGAATTTTGGAGGGAGATGACATGACACCTCCAAAATTCAAATTTAAATAAGAAGCAACAAACAAGGCCATGTAGGAGATAGAGAGCTGTGTGGCATCCAACTATAGGGACAGAGGGACCCACATGTCTCTTACTTGCTTCATGTGTTGGTTAGAAGGGTGTGAATAGAAAATAGGGGTTTAGACATTAGATTTACACGTCCAAAACCAACCACACAAGCCCACTAACTATCGCACTCCACAAAGAGACTAATTATATCTCCTAAAGGAAAAAAGAACCTATAGGCCAAAATACGAGGCCGAAAATAAAACTAACTACACCCCTAGAGTCCCAATTACACAAGGGTGCTCACACAAGCCTAAAATAGGTTAAAACAATGCAAAATAAGGGAACATGTCCTTAACTAAGCTCTTTGAATCTCCATCCAAGTCATGCTCTTCCTTTATTGGTCCTAGCTCAAACCCGTGCCAAGGAGGAATGCATCACTACAAGATTTATAAATGTTTCTGTAAGGACCAATTTAATTAATAGATTATTAGTGGAAAGGAAATAAATATTACAGGGAATTAAATGTTTAATTATATTAGAATAATGTAGCAATAGGAGAATAACTGAGTTTATTTATAATACCAATATTAGCTAATTAATTTTGATAGAGTAGTTGGGAGGTGGAGGTTGAAATATAATTATTATATCTTGTTTCGGAAAGTTTTGATTGAGTTTCAAGGAGTTTTCAGAAATCTATTTAGGAAGAGATGCAAATAGCAAGTCAAAACTCACTAAACTCACCCCACTCCTTTTTCTTCTTTTCTCACCCTTTTCTTCTCTTCTTTCTTCTTCTTTGATTTTCTTTCTTATGTGTCGCTTCAATTCTCTCCCTTATCATTTTCTTCCTGCGTTGCATGGTTAGCTTCGATTGACGGATTTCAACGTGGTTTCTTCCATAGCTCTTGTTGTTGAGTGATCTCTATTATAGTTAAGTTTGATCTTGAATGAATAAACGTTTTTCTGATCGTTTTCAATCCTGTCGTTCTTGTTAAAAAAGGAATTTATTTGAAAATCTTGATTTCTAAGGTTCCTATTTAATTCAGGATTTTGTCAAGTTCTTATGAAATTTATTCGGGTGGATTCTCTATTTTCTTTTGAGTTAGCTTTGAAGGAGAAATAGGTAAGGGAAGCTTTTTCTTGGTTTTAACTTTGGAAAATTATGATTTTAAAAGTATTAAGGTTGTTACTTATGATTGGTTTAACTTTTGAACTGATTTTGGATGTTATGTGAAATTTGTTATTGTGGTAATTGATGAGTGATATTGGTTGAATTGATTTTCCGTAACGGAAATTAAATTTATTGGAATGACAATGTATTATTTAGAATTGTGGTGTAATGCATATGATTGAAATGCATAATGAGGATATATTTATGTATGTTATTGGTTGCAGGCAGTTATAGTTGGATAACTTAGCCTTGTATGATATGTTTGGTGAGATACGTTGATGTTAGAGACATAATTGAGGTCAATGTAATGCAGAGTGTTAAATATGCAAAGGAATATTTCTGTGATTTACATTGTGGTCTTGGTACCAGATATGTAAGGAGGTGCCTAAATGACATACTCAGACAACAACTGTGTGTCACAGGTGTCAAGTAGACACTAGATATCAGTTTGTGATTGTCAGATGAGTATTGTTTAGACTTAAATTGGTGGTAACACAGACAGCTTGGACGCTTGTTGCCAATTGGAAGGGGTCTTAAACTGCTTCGGTATCCGAACTCAATGTAGATATTCCAAAATATATCAAGTCTGAACATGCTATAGTGAGGAATGCTTGTATTCAGGGGAATATAAGGAATGCTTACCCTTGCAATGTTTTTGTATTATGTATGACTTTGATGATCATTCTTTGCACGAGAGCAGATACCAGTGATGGCGGTGGAGATCAGAATTAGTAGGATTGACGATGGATTAGTGGCTGTTGCGGAGTTACTCATTTTGTGTTTGAAATAGTTTATGTATTGGAGTATGTCTATGTATATAAGCTAGAGCTTTCAGATTGCTAAATGTATGGATTGACTGAACTAGTAGCTAAGTCCTAAGTATGCACAAGATGTGCTAAGAATGACTAAGTTTTAATGGTTGAAGTTATGTTATATATTTGAGTTGTGTAATAGTTAAGTTTTAATGAAGAATTGACAAGTTATGTATATGTTTTAAATGAGTTATGTTTTAGGATGTTTTGGTGGGAAAATGACATGAAATATTTTATGTAAATAATATGTTATGATTTTGGTAAATAATTTAGAGTAAGTGTATATATAATTTGTTGTATGAAACAAGTTTAAGTAGAGAGAATTAAATGGTTGTACTAGTATGTTTGTATTATAAATTTGGGATTTTACAGTTTCTTCAAATGAATCTTCTGAAAATTATGATACTTTTGTTAAGGCTTTCAATGAAATGAATGAAAAAGCAATAAAATTATCTTTTGCAAAGAAAAGGTTAAAAAGTCAACTTAAGTGGCATATTGATAAATTAACATGTGTTCAAGAAGAAGTTAGCTCCATTGTAAAAGAAAAAGAGACTTGGAAAAATCATGTTTGTGAAAATTGTAAGTTCACAAAAGAATGTCATGAACAAAGCTGGTTTGGGATTTGAAAAATCAAAGATGAAGAAAAATATGAACAAGTTTTTCTCTTATAATAAAATGCCTTACTTACAATTTGTTACATGTTATTATTGCATGCATAAAGGTCACAAAGTTAATACATGCAAAATAAGAAAATTTGGTGTTCCTTTAGGTCAATATAAATGGATTGCGAAAGTGAGATATGTTATTACTAACCCCTTAGGACCCAAGATAGTTTGGACACCTTAATCTTCTCATTGACTATGTTTTGTAGGTGTCATAGAGAGCCAAAGTTGAAAAGTGGTATCTAGATAGTTTAGGACCTCAATTTTCTCATTGAATTTAGAACGTTTTAATCGATTAAAACTCATTTTAATATGTTAAAATAGAGTTTTGAATTTTTTATATAAAAGGTTTTTATTTCAAAACTCATATGAACAAATTACATTTTTAAAACTAATCAGAGATCAAAGTTTTGAGATTCTAGAGAAAGAAACAAAACTCTCTAAACTTGAAACTTCAAGTCAAGTCAAGATCTAGAAAAGATTGATCAAGAACTCAAGATATTCATTAATTTGGTTGATATAGTGTTGATATAACCTATGATATTACATTTTGATCAAGATTATCAGGTGATATCGTTTCTGTTATCTTTTTATTTTTGTATTTGATTGTGAAAATCATCTAGGTAGGTTTCCTAGTTGTTCATGCATCGATTTTGCACGAGGTAGAATCAATAACTTGATAGGTTTTCAGGGGTGCAAGTGTAAGTTTCATTTGCATTTGAGTTTGTATGTAAACTCTAATTTGATTCTAGTGTTGGGTTCTATTCAAGGTAAATTTCCTTGAAGATAGAACAAGTGGATGTAACTCAGGTTGGGTGAACTAGTATAAATCGCTTTGTGTTTGTGTTCTTTTCTCTATTATCACTCTAGTTACATTGCTTTATAGCTTCAATTATCGTTTCAAATTTTGAAATAGTTGTTAAAACTGAAATTAATCAAATCTATAATTGTTAAGTGCAATCTTGTATGAAAAGAATAAAAAGTCATCATTCTATGCAATTCAAATCTAGCTAAATGCTTTTGTCTCAACAATATTTCGCAAAGATTTTCAAAATCTTGTTTTTATCAAAAGGCTAAAAAAGATTTTAAACCATTCAATTCACCCTCCCTTTTGAAAGGTTGTTTAGAGTCATTTAAATACTTCTCAACAGTGCCAAACATGCTAGAGAGTAAAATTTGATGTTTTGTGTTGAAAATTGTAGTATTTGTTATATAGGTTGATACTTAATGCTTATTATGAATAAATAATTAATAATTACTTTTATTTTATCATTGGTATATGATTGGAATGTGTTAATTTTTGTTAGTGGAAGGATTGGAACTTGTGACCTCTCCCTTCCACCTTGTCCTCACATCTGGATATTGCCACTAGATCAACCTTATGACTCTCGATATTTAAAAATTATTAATGATGTGAATTGGGTAATTGTTATAGTTGGAATTTGATTATAGGTGTGAAGTGAAAGCTAAGGTATTGAATATGATTAATGCTATTTTTTTATTTAATGGGGTGCAAATGCTTATGATATTCAATAATTATTGTGGACATAAAGTGAATGTTTTTGGTTATGAGATTATGATTTATATGTGTGAAAAGGAATGAATTATATTGAAGTGTTATTTTGAAATCAATTGGTTGTTCTTGTTGATTTTGGAGAAATTCATGTTATGGTGTTGAGTTTTGAGATGGAATGATGATTAGATGAATTTATGTATGTTTTGTGATTGGTGAATTGTTAGAAATAATGATTATGATGGAATGTAATGCGGCCTATTACAATAAGGTAACAAAGTTTTGTGTGTAGTACATTGAGTTAGGGATACCTTTGAAATCTTTGTGATCCTGGTGTTAGGCTATGCAAGGTGAGAATATACTGAGAGAATGTACATGGATAGCAACTAAGTATTAATATTGGGTCAGGTAGACACCAAACACCAGTTGAGGGTTAACTGAGTGTTAGAAATGGATCCTATGGATATCAGACATGAATTAGAAGTATCATATGAGTTTTTTTTTGGATAGACAAATGTTAGTTGTTAATATGTTAATTTTGTGAGTGGAGGGATTAGAACCTATAACCTCTCTCTCCCACCTTCTCCCCACATGTGGACATTGCCATTAGACAAACTTATAACTCTCTATCAGATGAGTATTGATCTAGCTGGTTGTCCGTATTGGGTCAAGTAGACGTCAGATATTAGTTGAAAAATGAGGTTTGATGGGTCACCTTTGTATTTAAATTCAATGTATTTGGTTTTTGGAATGTCGAGCCATATGATAATGTTGTACTAATTGTTTATCTTGCGAGGGGGACATAAGTGTGTTTGCTGGTTTGAAAAAAATATTGAATGGATGTTGACGCTTAAGTGTATTGTATTCATATTTAAAATTAAATTCTTGTGTTGTATGCTTTTTGCTAATGTGTATTTGTGTTTGACTATGATGATCGTGCAAAGAAGTAATAAGCTCAAGATTAGAGGAGATTCAGAATAGCTTGGAATATTGTTTTGAGTTGGATTTTGATGTTTTGTAATATTTTGTATTCATATGTTTATATTTTGTTAGGAACTGATAATTATGTATGTAAATTTATGGAATATGATAGTAATTTGTAACTGTACTTTTGAAATAAGGAGTTTTGTGATAGTAACATGATAGGCAACTGAAGGGAATAATTGATTTGTATGAATTTATGCAATAGGTGTCTTTTTGATATTCTGCAGAGTCTTGCTGGACGAAGCCTTTTACCCAACGTAAAGTTGCTCTTATGACGTATTTACATGGCTTTATACTCAATGACACTTCCCATTGGGTGAAATGTCTAGACTTTTCGCTGGGCGACATTATTTGTTGAGCAAGATGTTCAAGATTTTTTTCACATTTTAAAAATTTTAATATTGAGTATATTTTGTTTTATAAAAATGAAGTTCAGTTTAATATTTAATGTGTTTTAGATTGAAATTTTTGGGCTGTTACATCTGTTGGAAGTGTTTGACCTTATTATGATAATTACAAATCCATGTTGGGAAGCAATATCATGAGCTAATATGATCATGTCATCCTAACTAGGAAACATCTACACAGATAAAAAAGAAACCACCATCAACAACAACCACTAATAAAGTTTAATAAAGTCTTAAACATAAAGAATTTCATTATATGTTTGTAGTAAACGCTTCACAAAGTCAAGGTTGTTGTTACTAATTTCATAGTTGTTGACGTTATTTTCCTCCAATTGCATGTCCATATTAACATTATTCATCTCCACTTTTTCCAATTTAATTCAATATTCAAATATTTTTCTTCCATGTCTTAAATTGGGGTAAATAATTCATAAATAATAAATAAAACTCTTAATAAATTAATGGATGCTTGCTGAATAATGAAAATGTTTAAAACTATTAAAAAGTTTTAAAGAAGATATTGTTGATATGTAGATCCACAATTGATTTTGATCAATTGTTATAAGGGATCCATGATTAAAGGAAAAAAAGGTTTCACAATTCCAGATCATATCATCCTTATTTTACTTAAATACTTTTCAGTTGTGAATCACCTTATTTGCAATTGGTCAAAACAAAAAAAATTAATAGACCTCGCCTTCATTACTACAATGTAAAAATGATACAAGCTTTTACTTTCAAGACAAAAATATTATACCAAAACCTTTAAAGACATAATATATTGAATAAAAACGAAGGTGGATTTATGATAGATTTAAGGGAAAAAATAAGCAAAACAGGAGTGAAAGCAAAAACAAAGAAAGAAAAGAAGGAGGATGCACATGGTTTATAAAGTCATAAGGGCAGTTTGGGTATCTGAAAAATAGGCTGGTATGCAAATAGAAAAAAAAACTGAAATGCAAAAGAAAATGCCATATACAAAAATTCGAAACCAACATAAAAATATATTTTTTTTACAAATTTTAGTTATTATTATTTTTTAATTATTCTATCTAAAATTCTAAGAAATTTATCTGATGAATCAATTTATGTCAAATCAATACTTTTAAATTAATAACAAAAAAAGTTACTGTTAAAAGAATTTAATTTAAATTTTTTTTACTTAGAATAAAAAATTTTAAGTTGACCTGCGTACAACTTCAAGTTGACAACCCTATCCCGAAAAGTCTCTCAGAATATATTGCGATCAACTTAATCACTTTCAATAGAATAGAAAAGACAAAAAAAAAAAGTTGTTTACTACTCTGTAAATAAATATCACACAACTTGAAACTATGTAATCTACCTCGGTCCTCACACACAAGCACAAATGAATATCCAACCAAAATCCTATAGTTTTTCTCTTGGTTTTTGTTCGGACAAATTGTTTGATGAAAAGGTTTTTTCTATTTAACAGATCAGAGTATGAATTTTGAAATCCTAAATAATTCAATTTGTTTTAAGATCGTTTTCATATTTTATTGATTATACAAGATTAAAACTGATTAGTTCAAGATTCAAAAATTAGATATGATAAAAGAAGATAAGATTCAGTTGGAGTTGAAAAATTTGTCTATATTTATGGATCTCCTCGGCTAATTCTCATCATTCATGTTAATCGCTAATACTTGCGGCATTGGGAACACTCAACTGTGGCTAGTGTGCGCTTTTTTGAGGTAAATATCTTGCTTTATATCCCATGGTAAGATCTCTTTGTATTCATAATTCTTTTTCTGCATGTTTGTTTGTTTCTTTGTAATGTTTCCTTATTTTATTTTGGTATAAATTATTTTCTCCAATCTTTGCATTTGCCTAAGACTGGAATTTCAATGTTAAGTCGTCGTAGTCTCATCATGGCTTGCGATTCAAATCCAAGGTTAAATCGTTTTTGGATATGAATCGCGCAGGTCTGGTGCAGCGACCTGCTCTTTAAAACCCTAATTTTTCTCCTCGAAAAGTTAGTGGAAATCAGAGGTAATACGTCACTGTTCTGGTATCCATGTTTGTAGCATCTCTAATTCTTCGTTCATTTCGTGATGCTTTCCTTCACTGTTCTTTGTTTAAAATCTTTTTATCACAATGAAAATATAGAGTAAATTACACAAATAGTGTATAATTTATTATAAGATAGTAGGATCTCGTCAAATACAAATATGTGATCAGTATTAGTATATAATAAATTTAATAACAGAATATTTGTTATAATTTTTTATATATAATAATTTTAGCATCAGAATATTTATTTCATTGTAAATTTTTAATATTATTCTATTATAAGTTTATATAAAATAAATTTTATCATAAGTTCAGAACTCATGCTTATAGAGTTATATTTTTTATTTATGGTTATTGATCATCAATATGTTTACTATCTCTTTGTTGGTTATATATTTATGTTTTATTATTTATGTAGGATTGGTTTACTGCTGAATATTTAGCATTGAATAGAGAATTCATTAAAAAAAAAAAGCATTCAATAGAGAAAATTTCAACTCTTATTTGGGGAAAAAATCTTGCAAACAAATATAATGGGTGGCATTGTGACACAGTATTTATTTGTTTTATCCTCGCAGGTTGGTGTTGAAAATTTGGATTCATCAGGAAGTGCTACTTATACACAAGCGGTAGCAGGCTTGGAACATAGTCGTTCCCTTAAAGAATTGTACTTGATAGACCTTTTGTCTGCATCTATGGGTGGCATTTCTACTAGCAGGTTAATAGAGAGAGACTCTCCTTATTCTGCTGTTGATTTTGGAGTAGCCAAAGCATTAAGTGGATATGTGGAGGTTAGTGAATGGCAGCGAAAACCAAAGCAGTATTCAGGTGAGGGTCGTAATCAGTTTCCAAGTTCAAGTTCCGTCACAGACAGATACAACCGCAGTCATGAACATGAGCATCAAAGTCCAAGAGCTTTAATTGATGCATATGGCCGTGACAAAAGGAAAGAAATTTCAAGCAGTAAGCCTTTGTTAGTTGAACCTATGGATATAAATGGCATAGAAGACGAAGTGTTGCCAACATCATGGCATAATACTGAGGAGCAGGAGTTTGATTGGGAAGATATAAATCCAACCTTAATAGACAACCACAGTAAGAATAGTTATTTATTGCCTTCAACTGTTGTTGCAGCCAATGCGACTTTGTCAGAGCAAGATGCTGGGAAAGGTGGTTTGTCTAGTGGCTCTCTGCTTCCTCCACTAGATGATTCTTCTGCTCTACCAAACGAAACTGCAGCCTCGGCTGTATGCTTCTCACTTCCATGTTTTACACTTTGTTATACTTTGTTTTAGCATGGTTTATTATATTACATTCCCCGTTAGAACCATTTAATGAAAATAGGATACTTTAAAAATTGTTGAAATTATGGTTTTTATATTTTTTTTTATATATATCCATTTTAATTGGAAAAAAGAAGTGGAAAAAATGATATGAAAAGTAATATAAAAAAGGAAAAACAAAATAAAAAGAAAACAAAATTGAATACTTATAAGAAACAAAATTATTACTAAAAAGTTATATAAAATGTATATATTTTTAATATTAAAATTTAGGAAATTTTATATACAAATATGCATAATATGTATTTTTTAAAAAAATATAAATTAAAAATAGATAATACCATATGATCATTGAATAAAAAATATAATACATTTTTTTAAAAATTTATTAAAATTATGTTTATTATTTAATGTAACAAAATATATATTTTTAACGTATCTATTTTTTAAGCGATATACATTTATTTTTTGTAAGAAAAACTTTCCTATAATTTTGTTTCAGACCAATCAAATCTTATGGCCGACCACGGCTATAGCGTTGACGTGAAACATTACGCCCACCTACTGCTCTTGTGCCCTCGTAGCGTCACACTTCATTATCCAGTTGGACGGATGCAAAATGCCAGTTTCTTTTCTATGATTTTCTTTTCAGTCCATCTCGGTTGGTGAATCTGTTAGTGCGTGCCGATGAATATTAACCAAGTTGATTTTGGTTTCCGTTGATTTTAAATAATAATAATTTATATTTGGATATTTTATTCTGTAAGTAAGCAACAAAACCTCGTATTTGTTTTGTAAAAATTAATGTAAAACCAAAATGTAAACGTGTATACAGAATCACATAAGCTGATATTTCAACGTGAATCTAAAAATTAAACAATTATGTAAACGACAATGCTTAGCCTGAAGCTAAATGTCGGAGGAACTATGTATAACTTCATATTTATTTGAGTTTGACTCGTAGTTTAAATTATTTGGATGTGAGCAAAAGATGGAGTATAGTTGAGAATGTAAATTTGCTCCAAGCCTTTAGGGCTAGAGGCTTTAACATCTGTGCTTAGTTCTTAAACTAACAGTTGATAGTTAATTATGAAAGTCTACTTTTTAGTTTTTTTTTTCAGTACAATGGGTTAGGTATAATTAAGCGCTCTTAAAACTTCAAAATAGTGATCACTATTTGGCATTGACAACTATTTGCCACCCCGATTTTATAGTTTGTAATAATAGGATGAAATTAGTTCAAGCTAGGTTGGCATTATATTTTCCTTGCATGAGTGTGTGTTAGAGATGTATGCAATATAAAACCATTTTTTATGTGTTTTCTCTAACAGTTTAAACTTTATAGTAGGTATAGTTTTAGTTTGTTCAAGGAAATATAGTAAACTTTGAAAGGAAATAGTATGATTGAAAATTTATTCATTCTCTTTGCAGTTTCGTGGTGCACCCCTGGGTCAAGTACCTGGATTCCAAAACCAAATCAAGCACAGTGTGGTCTCTCCTCAATCTCATGATGCTTGCAAGATTTCTCATCATCCCTCTAACTTGTCACAACACATCTTTAGAAAGAGGGAACGAGCAAGGAGTGATACGATTCCTCCTACTAATAAAATTCCATATTTGGTTCAGCATGCTGTAAGGATGGTTTTTGGCCTTGTCTCTGGTGATCAAGTTCGACCATCAGTTTTGCCAGTATCCTTTAAAACAAAAACTCCGATGGAAAAACATGTTAAGAGTCAGTTTGAACCCATACATACTAGTAATGCTACTGTGAACCATGTAGTAAATAAATCTTGGTTTATACCAGAACAGTCATTTAACAGTGTTGAGAACAAGGATGCAAATACTTATAAGGTACATCAGTTGCCTAATATCCTTCCTGGACTAATTTCGTCAAACCAGCAAGCACAATTTCAGGTTTTTCAATCAACCTCACAATTTATTCATGGGAGTTGTTTGCAGGGACATGGTGCTCTTATAAGTACAACCATGTCGAATCCGTTACCTGTTATGCAACCTGTTGGATATACTAATTTAATTAGTTCTCTAATGTCTCAAGGCGTGATTGTATTGCCAAATCAGCTGCTTGCACAGGTATCTAATGTTTAACAACCGAATGTCAGATGTAAAACAAATTTTAAGAGGCAATTTTTAAGATATATGGCTTTTTTGTTTTATAAAAATTAGACTTAATTGAAGATTTATAACTTGAACTTTCATAATATCATTCATTTTATCATTGAACTTTTTTTTTACAAATTTTATCATCCTGTTCTTTGTTTCTTCAAATTTTATCATTGAACTTCTGTTAAATATTCAACAGCTTAATTGCACATTTTATCAGTATTTTTTTCCTAAATTATATTATTTTATTATTCAATTTTTGTAAATTTTACCATCGAAATTATTCGTTTAATTGATAAGAGATATAATAGAAACGTGACATGTGAGAATACTGAATAATATAATGTAAAAATTTGGAAATAATACGTGACATAAAAGATGTAATTAAGTCTAAACATTAATAATATATAATTATTTTTGTCTGTAGACCTAAAGTTTGAATTTTTTCAGTCCCAAAAGTTGATTATGTTTCTGTATTTAGGATTCTATTGGAACTGAGTTTAATCGAGATATTCTGAAGGTTCGTCATGAGTGTGTAGTGAAAGGCTTGTATGGTGATCTCCCTAGACAATGCGAAACTTGTGGGCTCCGATTTAAAGGCCAAAAGGAACACAGCAGTCATATGGATTGGCATGTGACTAAGAATCGGAATCGGATATCTAAAAGCCATAAACAGAAACTGAAACCCTCTCGTAAGTGGTTTCTGAGTGAGAAAATGTGGTTTAGTGCCGCAGAGGCACTGGGAACAGAATCAGTTCCACGTTTTATGCTATCAGAAACCACAGAAGAAGAGAAAGATGATGTAGAGCTTGCAGTGGCAGCAGAAGATGAGCAGAAAACATGTGCATTATGTGGAGAGCCTTTTGATGAGTTTTACAGTGATGAAATGGAGGAGTGGATGTATAGAGGAGCTGCATACCTCTATGCACCCACAGGAACAATTACTGCAGGCATTGACAGATCACAATTAGGTCCCATAATTCATGCAAAATGCAGATCAGAATCTAATATGCAGTGTGCTGATAGGAAACGACTGAGGACTTGAATGAATTTGTGCATTGTAACTAGTGATTTTTGTCCCTATGTCAAAATTATTGTTACTATCTATGTACTACGTTGTTATTTTGAACAATGCAGCTATAAGTTAGGTGGTAATTGACAGAGGGACTGTTTGTATCAATCTCTTCAAATAAATTTCTTGTGCTAGAAGTAGCAATTTCTCTCCCTCTGCTATTTTTTGCCTTTTCATTCCATATCATTTTGGTTTGCTGCTGTCAAGCAATAAAAACACAACTGAAGAAAAACAACAAATTCTTAATAGCCTTCTTTTTATTTGAAAATTTATTCAGATGTTTTTCTATAAAAATTTAGTTCAGATGTTAAAACTATCAAATTTGGTTTCTTCTTCATGTTTAGATAATATTAATTACTAATATAGATGCATTATGACTAAGGTTTTGAAGTCCTGGTTAAGATGGACTCCAACAATGTTGGGCACTTTGATAGCATATACTTGCGATTTTAATTAATTAGAAATATTTACAAAATAGATGTGTTTATACAAATGGATGTGTTTATACTAAATAAAAAATCCATACTTCACGGGCCACCGGTTAATGATATACCTTTTTTAATAATTTTTGTTTTCCGATTTTCCTTAAATTTTGTTTATATTACTTTTTACGGTTCTCTGTTGTTTGTGTTTTGGAGACTAGATGGTTGAAGCCTTGAAGGCATATTCTGATTTCGTCTTTCTCTTATGCTGTCAAATTATGTTTTATTTGGACATTTTGAAGATAATTAGTTGGGCATAGTGGTTGGATGAATGACTTTTGGTAGATTTCAAGGTTTGTGGACAAGATAACGTGAGAGTTCTCTGTAGGAAGAAACAAATGACTACCTTAACAATGAATATTTTGTTGAAGGTTTTGGAAAGAGATGAGACTGTCGTGATCCTCATGGGCAATGCAATGAGCACAAAGGAGAGTAGTAAGGTCTATTATTATTAAAATGTGCTTTTGTACAACAAACGCCGCATCATCAAGGGATCTATTTTACCATACAAAGGGTTGTAAGTATATTTTTCTTTTTACAAGTGGAGAGAACAAAACAAAAACAAAAATAAAGAACAAGAAAAAAACACTCTTCGACATGTCTACTTGAACTTTTGAGTTTGACCAACACTCCACCCTCTTAAAGCCTTGTGTCCAATTTAACATCCTAAGACCATTTAACATGGCTAAAATTTTTGCATACAACATGCAAGCAGTTTGCCCAAGGGCGACCCCTCCAACCATGACACAAAACCCGAACAAGAAACTACCATCAGTACTCCTGCAAAAGCCCACCAAAACCAACTTGAAGAGCAGTTCCATCAACATTAAGCGCAACTGACCTAGCCCGAGGAGCATGCCATGCCATGCCACCAATTGTGAAAGTGGCTCCACTCTTCGCAATCACTGTATGCCAACTTGATCAACTTCATCAAAGTTCGAGCATGCTGGCATGCAATGTGCACCTGGCAACTTTTCTGCTCAAATACCCAACTGTTCCTCCTAGTTCAAACTAACCACATCCCAATGAAGAACAACAAATCAAATTTCTTACCTTGCCTCTCTAACCAAACCAACCAAGAACTCTCACCCAGCCCCTCCCCCACAGATCCATCCACATAACACGCCATATCAATAAGGGGACAGGAAAACAAGTAGTGAGAGATCGTTTCATCATGCTCATCACACCTCGAACAAATTGATTAAACATGCAATTCATATTCTTGCAAAATCTCACACGTTGGAATTGCCTCATGTCCCACCTACTAAACGAAAAACTGAGTATTAAACTCTTTTAATCCTATAATTATTGTATAAAAAATGTTTGATGTTTTTGGACAGCCCCATTCACCATTTGGGCTAGCTTAATATATTATCTTATTTCAAATTAATAAAAAAATTTAATTTATTTTATTAATTTTTACGCAAATAGACATGTTGACTTCTGGACAAGAATTGTTTAAAAACATAATTTTTGCTTTAAGAAAATGTAAACAATAAAGTTAAGAATAAAATGTATATCCATTTTATATGTATATCCATAATATATTTTTTTTAAGGATAGCTAGACTACCTAGTATCTTGAATATTGAATTTTTTTTATTAGAGTTATATGTGAGTCTAACTCAAAATTATAAGTGAGTAACTTACATATCTTAATAAAATATTTTCAACTAGAGCTATTTAAACTTGTGTCTGCTTAACATTTCCCTTCTTATAAAAGAAATGCTTGATGTTTATGGCTTGCCTGTGGACCAATTTCATATAGTTTCTTTTCGTTTTTATTTTAAATTAGTTAATTTTTTTAATTTAGGTTGCTTTATTTTTTAATTTTCTTTTTTTTTTATTCTGCCAAACAATCTACATTTCCTTTTTTTTACGGTGCTATTTAGTTAATTTTTTTATCAATAAATTATTTTAATCAAATATAGAAATTATACCGATTCAATTTAATTTGTTCCTTTTGAATATAAAAAATACAAACCAAACGATTTTTTTTTGTTTGGTTTAGATTGGTTTTTGCAATTTTTATTAGCGCATTCTTACTTATTGTTATTTTAATTTCTTAATTCCAATTTTCTTTCAGGTTAAAATTTCTCAATTTCTTTTATTCTTTAAATTAAATATCATTATATTAAACAAAACTTCTCACATGAATATGCTAAACTTGTTAAGCAATATGACACACATTCATTAATAAAAATTTTCGATGATCTTGCTATGTAATGTTGATGTTTCTTAAAAAAAAGAAGGTAATATTGATTTCTTTTTTAAAAATAATTAAATTCTTATCCTAAGTTGTTATTTTTATCAAATAAATTATACGATAAAACATAGACAATATAATAATTGCTTCAAACAATAATCATAAATCATTAAGACACAAACTAATAAATAATAATAAAATAAGTATATTTTATTAAATACATAATACTAAAGCAATATTGCCATTTAGATTATTATCAATGGCAACCTACAACATTATTTTGAATTTTAATATTTTTTTATTATTTAAGAGAAATTTTTTGAAAACTTAAAATATAAACATGCACTTTCTTATCATTAAAAAAAATACATTCTTTCTTACACATTTTTTTTATGGATTAAAATTTATTGAAAAATAAAAATTTACATGAACTCATATACAAAAACAAAATTTAGGTTGTATAGTAGATTCGAATATAAATAAAGCTAATTATTTTTTCCTAATTTAATGTTATTATTTTTAAAACATCATTCATTTAATTATAATATGGCTATTTTTTATTTATGATATAAAGTTTCAATAAAGATTATTTAAAAATAATCTTATTTTGTATTGGAAATTAGTGAAACTAATTAATATGTGCGAATTTAGATATTTTTATTTATATATAAGTCGAGAGGGAATATAATTTAAATTGTTCAGATAAAAGGGAGCACTTAGCTTATGGTGCCCGTAGCCTTAGAAATCAATGGAGTGTATATATAATAAAAGGCTAAGCTTCACTTTCGTATCAACAAAAAATAGTACAAGACCATTTGTGTTATGAAAAATAGAACAGAAAGATATTGATCAACTTCTATTGTTTAAGTTCTCTAGCATGTTATGTTATATTATATTATATTATAATGGGAAGGATGATATTAAATTTGTAACTACAAATACTTGTAGATAAAATCTGTAACAAATTTTAAATTGTTCCTTTAATGGGTATATGGGAATAACAATGTTTTTTAATACTTGTTTATAATGGGTAATGTGGGTACCCACTACCCATAAATTTACTTTACCCTTTGTATAAGTAATTGGTTTGACATAAAATCCTAAATTGTTTTGTTCTTATCCTTCGCAGGCTTACTCTTATTAGTAAGTATTTGTCTCTTATTGCTTATGCCCTACTAGAGAGCTAAGAGACACTCACATTTTCCTTCTTGGTGAGCAAGATTACACGAAATTTTGTCCTCAGCTTGGTCACTCCTTAGGTTGTCAGCATAGAAGTGGTTTCCTTTGTGGTTCAGCAGCCTCACCCCTAGCCTGCGAAAAATAATTCACTAGTCCCTATCAATTACCACCCCTAACATCTACAATAGGCCCCACCTCAATCCCCAACCCCCACCGTCACCCTCAACCCTACTCAGCTAGCCTATAGCCCTTAACCCTTTTCAACTAACCCACCTACCCTAAACCCTCAATTGCAACCGCCAAACCTTACTACTTCCCTCGACCCCTACCATCACTCTTAACCTTCTTCAATTGACTTGTCGCCCCCAACCCTCCACTACCACCCAAAGACTCTCATTGTAGTTATCTAGCGCTTTGTTTGAACTTTGGTCACTAGTGCTTTCGCTTTTTTGTCCTTTTCTAGTACAACATGCAACCTTAACTATCCTTTCTATAATATTTGTTTTATGCTTTGTTTGGTTAATGGTGTTTTCTCATTTTTCTGGTATGAGTTCTAGGAATGGTAAGACTTTCCTTTGCCCTTACTGTATTAATAAGGAAATTCCCTGTTGTTTACTCTAGTTCCTAACTCATTTACATTGTAGGCATAAAGCTATTGGAATGCTTTCATAGGTTAAGGCTCTTAATTAAGTAACTAAGCCCTTAAGATGGAACTAGTAAATTATCTAGTAGGGATTTTTACTAGTAGATCGGCTTAGTTAGGGTATGGAGCCAGCGTCGGTCAGTCATAGCATGTTGAAATTGAGTTATTCATTTTTTGGCGAAAGGAGCAAGGGTAGACCGACCTTATATTTCATGTGCATATATTACAACAAGCAAATTATACAAGGTAATCTATTATATCGCATGCGTGAAATTAATTATAACAACTTATTTATTGCTTTTGTAGACATGAATCTACTGATAAATACCATTTTCGCTCCACTTATTTGCTTGCCTTCTTTGTTTGACTGTGCTTTTGGTATTAAAACAAAATTGTGGATTTGAGGTTCTTTGTCGGATTATGCTTTTTATTCTAAAACAAAATTGTGGTTTGTGGTCTAATTATGCTTTTACTTTTTAAACGAAATTATGGTTCTTGACCTCTAGGTATGTTTGTGTTTCTGGTTTAAAATAGAATTGTGGTTCTTGACTTCTTGGTTTGATTGTGTTTCTAGTTTTAAAACTTAATTGTGGTTCTTGACTTCTTGATTTGATTGTACTTTTGGTTTTTTAAGAAAATTATGAATATTGACTTCTTGGTTTGATTGTACTTTTAGTTTTAAAACAAAATTATGATTCTTGAATCTTGACAAAACAAAGTTATGATTCTTGAATCTTGATTTCTTGGTCTGATTATGCTTTTGGTTTTAAAATAGAATTTTGGTTCTTGACTTCATGGTTTGATTGTGTTTTTGGTGTGGTTCTTGGTCTAACTAATTATAAAGTTATTAAAACAAAATTTTTGTTATGGTTCTTATTAATTCTAAACTGTCTAATTGATTGTATGTCAAGTGTTATCTAAATAATTATTTTCAGGATGTCTATTACACAAACCTCTATTCATATTGAAGTTAGTCAACAATAAAGGCAATATATGTCACCTAATGTAGGTGAATCAAATATGGAAAACAAAAATGATGTTCTTATGAATGAGGTTGATTATGGAACTTAAGATGAAAACGAGAACTCACTTTTATCCATTGGTTAAAAAAAGAAGACTTCACACGTTTGGAATCACTTTAGAAAAAATTAATAGATAAAAAATGAAAGTTATGTATAATTATTGTAAACAAAAAACTTGAGAGATATTTTTTGTGGTCATCATTGGTAATTTTATTTGTAATTCAGATTTATCTTTAGAAATGCTTTATGTTTAACTCTTTATTTTTAACTGATTGTTGATACTTGATAGTCAAATTTGGTAGAATTTTATAATTTGCAATGTGGAGGTATTTTTCTATTAGTCTATATTTTTTGCTATCCTTTTATTTAAAAAGTATTTTAAAATAATTATATTTTAATTTTCTTTAATTTGAAATATTTTTGGATATTCATGAATACTCGTGAACATAAAAAAATCTTCAAGTTTTTTGTTAACAGGTACTCGTTACGTAAATTAGACGAGTAGTAAGAACCCACTACCTATACCTGCCAAACTCGTTGTCATTCCTAACCATATATTTTTTATTATTGGTTATAACTATTTTGCAATTTTGTTTGGATTGATGGGTTAAGAATAATACAAGTTAGCTAAAATGAATATGGAGTATATATAATTAGTATGAGTATTTCTATTAACAATTGGAAATGAAAGTTAATTTAATTCATTGTGGAATAGATTATTTTTGTGCTCTCCTATAAATTGTGTGATATTCTTCACTTCAACATAATATTTAATCAAGCATTAATAATTTTATTAAATATTCAATTTTCAGTTGGATGGTTTGAGGAGGTTTAATTTTTTATACTTGATTAATATGTAGAAAGTTAAGTCTAATCTTTACTTCAATATAAGACTTATTTTCTATGTATTAATTAAGTATAAAAAATATCTTTAAGAATGGGATAGGACCACACCTTATACAAAAGAAAGATTTCATATGCATAAAGTATATTTTATTATATTTAGTTGGATTAATACTAGACGTATAAGTGATGAGTATTCAAAAGTAGAGTTCCTTGTATTTGTTGAAAAGTATCCTCCTAATAATAATGGAAGTTTCTCGTGTCCTTATGTTAAATGTTTGAATAAAAGACAACTAAAACTTGAGATCATAAAAAATCACCTTTTCTAGGATATGTTTTGCAAGACCTATGGACATGATATGATGAATTGTTAGACATGGGAAATGCGTAAAGGAAGTTGATGTACATATGGATGATCATCTAGAGGATATGATTCGGGATATTGGACTATAGCCTTTTCAATAATTACTTGGGCATGATACTTTGAAAAGTGGCGTATCTGGGATGCAGTAATTTGACAAGGCTATCTACGATGCTAAAATTGATTGATCTTAAGGAGAAAAATGGGTGGGTGAACTGATACTTTGAGGCAAATAAGATATTGTGTTCTATGAAGGAAGTTTATTGAGATATATAAACCTTTATCTTTGAGGTTAGTGATTTGTATTTGTAGTTTTTAACTTAGCCAATTCTTTTATTAGTAGGAGTCATATTATTTGTAATAGGAGAAAAGAAAAGACACAAAATGTTCAAACACATAATCTCTACCCCTACACATTGTCTCATGGAGGTTATGAATTGCTTGAGAAGAAGATGATGAAAACAAAGATGAAAGCATTTGAAGAAACTTCCTGATGATATCCCACATTTATTATTGATCCTCCAAATCCACCCAAACGTCATGAGAAATGGAACATAGCTAGACATGAAAAAAAATCAAGAAACTATATTAATGATGATGCACTCATTTAATGTGAGTTATATAATCGTGTTGATCAACCCATTTAATGGCAATATAGTGTACAATCTAGTGCTAAACATACACCACAAGAAAAGGTAGGATGATAACATGAGGGTGGTAGTTATAGAGGTTAAAAATGCAAATGTTCTAGGTCTTTTCCTATTGACGAGGTTCAAACAATGGGACAAAACATTCCAATAATGTCTTTTAGTGGCAAGAAAATATTTCAACTAAGGTATTCATACTCAATTATTTAAGTATGCCTTTTATTTTATAGTTGTATTGACTTAATGTTGTTCTAAATGTCTTGTCTAGGCTATCAAGGGATGTAACAAAAATGTTTTCTAGAAAATGTTGAAACGTAAACTTGATCCACTTGAATGTTTTTTTTTTCATTATAGCAAGCAAAGTTAAGGATCTATAGAACTACCTTGGGGTCCTAATATATTACGCTGACCTTCTCACATACCATTTTATATTGATTGGAGATATATCTTAAAAGTATATGTGGACATGAAAATTCTCAATATCAAAGTTATACAACTATGATTAATGTAAATATATTTAAATATTAATATGTTAATTAAATATATCAGTTTATTATAATATTACTTCAATATCTTAAGTATATACATCACTTGTGTACTAATATAAGGATATTCAAAGATAATTGCAAAATAGGCTACATAAAGAAAAAAGTAGTGTTACTTGTTGTGGTAATCACTTATTTAAATTTATTAAACTAGGCTACATGAAGAAATAAATAGGCTACCAATAGCTTACTTGCATTCATAAGATCTAGTTTGAAACTTATTTAAATTTATGTTATGTAATCACTATTTTTTTTCCAATATAGGAGCCATATATTGACAATTGTTGATTATTTGTTCTAAGAAAAATATTGTGGTCTTGTTATAGATGAATATTTGTTTTCTCAAATTTTTATAACGGTAATAAAACTTCTATTGCAAATGACATGATTTCTTTTATGTTAGAGTTATGGATGAATATCAAAGGTTGTGGATTTATAGGAAAAAATTTCAAAGTCTCCATGGATTATTCCCTGTGTAAGTAGCTTTTAAATCAACAATCAATTTCAAATTAAAATGCTTAAGTAGTTACTAATTATATTCAATTTTTATCTTTTATATTCATGTATAGTGTGAAACGTAACCTGGGGTTACGAGCGTGGATATTATATCTTACATGCTCACAATTGTGATAACAAATATTGTTGTTACATGAAAAGATGTAATGCAATTCTAAAAAGTTAGCTTAATTTTGTCTTGTTTTAATTTGTTTTTAATTAGTTCTTGAATTGATACTTTATGATGTTGTTTTTTTAGTTTTAGATCTTTGACAATTGAGAACATCCAACACCTATAAGAATATTGTTAATATTAAAAAACGTTTGGTGATAAACTAGATTTTTATCCGTAGTTTTATCATGATTAATTTATGTTTGTAAGAAAAGAATTGCATATTTATTGGTAAAACTCACTTTTTAATATTTATTCTCACTTTAGATAGATACTTAAGAAACGGAAAGAAATCAGACATTTTTATAACAATTATTAAAGATATAAGTTAGCATAGTCGTGCTTCTATTCAGTATGACTCTGCTAAGTCAACACAACCCAAAAATCAGCCAAAAAAAGCACAGCTATGCTCAATTCAGCGACTATGCTGAGATCTCACAAGTCCAAGCATGGTCGTGCTTAAAAGCAACACGACCATGTTGCAATTGCAAATCTACGAGAATAGTCATGCTTAGCAGTAGCACGTCTGTGCTGCTCAGGTCTCGAAAAAAGTGACGAACAATGGCAAAAAAACTTTGGGATTTATTATGTACTCTGTTATTATTAAGATGTTTGGTTGTGCAGTACTCATGTCTCGCTAAAACCTCTTTTTCTAAGGTTGTGATGTAACTCTTTGTAATTCTCCCTTGTATTTTGCATGATTATTTATGTCGTTCAATGATTAATTTATTTCTTTATTTTATCAGTTACAACTTAATTGTTTAAATAGTCATGATCTTTGATATTGAACAATCATTTTGGGAAGTAAGTAGGTTATTGTATTGGCAAAATTGACCAAATTCATTTGGAAAACTTTTTATGGATAAAAAGAAATCGGTCTTAATTTGAAATCTAACATGGTCAAATTAGATAACAAATTAGGATTATAGTGTGGTGTGAATGATCAAATGCACCACCATAATGTAGTAATTTATCGGTAATCATTGAATAACAAAGAATGAGATTGTTTAGTAATAGGGGTACAAACATTGTTGTGAAAATCACAACCCTAGGTCTTAACCATTGCACTCTAAAACCAATTTTCTCTCTTATTTTATGTATTACTCCAAATCTGAATTGTTGTGACTCACTCACTAAAACATTGATTTGTTTAATTGTTATTTTATTTTTAAATTGAATTAATTGAGAATTAAATTTGGTCCTTTGGGTATGATATCCAAACTTAAGTCAATTGTTACTACTGCATAAGGTACACTTGCCCTTAAACAATCATATTTTATGCATAATTGGGTAAATTTGTTTCTTGAAATAATCAATTTGTAAACTTATTTTGTTTAGGATGTTAATTTGTTTAGAAATATTTGAGGACTTATTTTTTAAGTTGTTGAATGTAAGATTGTGAAATTTTATTAATGTGAATGAGTATTATATTTGCTTAAATTAATTTACATTTATTTATAATTAAAAGCATGTTTGTATACTTAAGGAAAATTATATTATAAATGTTTCTATATGTTGTGATTTTTGTGGTGGTTTATTACAAAAATAAAAATATATAAAATAAGACAATTTTGTTCTTCAAGATTCAAATTTTAAGAATGGCTACGATACATTTGTAAAAGGTTTATCTCTTTTAAACAGTTAATTATTCTTAAAAGTTTAATCTTTTAGCACCATTATTTTAACAAGAGTTCTGAAAAGAGATTACTTTAGAAAACAGTTGTTAAAAAACTATTTTGAAAAGAGATAATTTTTATGAACAATTGTTAAAATAAGCATTCTTAAAAGTTGAAACTTTTAATATCTTTCGAAAAGATAATAAAATATTTTTAAAAGACATTTTTGTAGCGGTGAAAACAAATTTTTTTTCCCCTTTACTAAACACCTCCTAGGTATCCCATTTAGAAAAACACCTAAAATTAAGTTTAATATCCATGAAACCTTTTTTCTTACTTTTCTCGTCTCTTATTTGTTTACCTCAGTGCATTTCTTAATAAAAATGTTTAAAATTGAACCAATCTGATATAAACTATGAGACAAAAAAAATGAAAATCCAAAAAAAAAAAACTTTTTTTACGGTTCAGTTTTGGTTTTTGGTTCTCATAATTGAAATTGAACAAATCCAAATCGAACTACAAGTTCACTTAACAACCTATATAATTTTACTATTGTACACAATTTACTTAGATGGACAATTTGGTTATGATTAGTTATCGTATTATCTCTTAACTATGATATGAAATTGCAAATTAGTTCATTTTCTTCATTTTAATTAATTTGATTATGCTTAACAATGTTAATTTGCAATATGAACACAAGAGAAAATAATATACTTGTTTTTAAAAAGATTAATATTTAAAAATTATTTTTTTTAGAAAAAATGCCACATCAATTCAAACCAAACTGTAAATGGATTTATTTGGTTTGATTAAGATTTAGTGTTTTATTTAAAATGAACTAAACTGTATGTTAATTTTTTGTTTGGTTTCAAAAGACTGTTTTTCGAAAGATCAAATCAATCCACAACGAACACCTTTATTTACTAGCTAGTACAAATTGATTCTTCTATTGAATAAGTTTGCACGAAAAAGTTGTCCCAAATCATTTGATAAGATCAAAGATGAAATATGCACAACCATTTGTCCCATTTTAATTTTTTTTATAGATCAAATATCAATTGTTAATGTGTTATTTTTTGTTAGTAGAAAGATTAAAACTCACGACTTCTCTATCTCTGTCTCTCTACTTTATCACTGGACCAACCATATAACTCTCCCCTTTTTAAATTATTATCTGATCTTTCTATCACTACAATGTAATGTGAGGACTTCTAGTAACTTTTAATAAAATTATTACTAAAAATCTTTTGCAATATTTGAAAAATGTTGTTAAATTATTAATTAATATTATTAACATGTTTCTACAATATCTTTATCAAATATTGTATATAATTTATACTGTTAAAGCTTAAAATGTTACTAATATGCTTTAGTGACATAGACTATACACAATATTTGATAAAATATTATAAAAATGTATCAGTAACATTTATTTATAATGGTGAGAGGATATACGAGATTAAAAAATAAATGGAGATAACACTATAATTTATTCAAATACTAAATATAATTTCTCTTTTATTATAAGGATGAAAAATCTTGACTTTCCATTTTGTGTCCTTCTAATTGAGAAACACAATATTATCTAATAGATAAGGACCGATAGAAGAGAACAACACAAAATAAGAATAGAAAATTTTATCCCAAGTTATAATCATCATAAAAATCTAGGTAGTTAATAATTAAGAATACATTAAATAAATAATTTTTTTTATCGTAAATACATTAAACACTCTTAGGATAAAATCTACGTTCAGTCGCTTGTATTCTTCAAAAAAAATAATAGTAACTCTTATAGAAGAGAATGTCATTATGAACACAAGATATACACTAGAATCTATGAAAAACTTTGACATTATGGGACTTTGAATAATGTTTTTAGATGAAGTCGCAGTTAGGTGACTTCAAGTGGAAAAAGATTCGACAATCTTAATAAGTTGAATTATGGCAAGCACAAGCCATTCCTTGCTTTCCAAACCCACCAAGCCTGGAGGATTAAAACTGTTGGACATGCATAATTAAAGACGAATTCCATATTTAACCTATATTAATTAGCAAGTTTAAAAGGGCTATTGCATGCATGAAAACCTGAACCACCATCCAAAAAAAAAGAGGGTATCCTCTAGTACGGCTAATAAAAGATATATAATTAATATTATCAAGTACTCAACACTAGTTATTAGTTTTAATGGGATAAAAGTATATAGATATCTTCATTGAATTTAACAAATACAGATTTAGGCGAGTTCACGCAAATTCTACAGTTAATTTTCACGTTTGCCTCACGCACATGAAGAGGTTAAAAAGGAAAAGAAATTTGTTCTAGTATAGAAGTCAACATTAGAAAACACCTGAAGAAAGATTCTCCAGGTTTACAGTACAATAATAAAAAGGTCTACTAAAAAATTATGATCGGTAAGAGAAATCCAGAGTTATTATTTATATTATACAAAGTCAGATGGAACTCCTGTCGCCCTCATTAGGGAAAGTCAATAACCGAGTCAACATCATTCCTAGATGGTCACCGGTGAAGTAGCTAGGTTTCTAGCTGCTTCTGTGCCTAAGAAGTTCTAACATTACATTCTCGACCTAGGGTACGTTTGTTGACCTTTTTTCCTTTTTTTTTTTTTTTTGAGTGGGTTGGAGTTGAAAATGGGTACGTTTATTGACTTGTTTCGCTGTTGCTATGAACTCTAAAGTACGGACCACCGCCCTTGCATGTCTGTCATCTAGTCCCTGGATTTACCTGCATGTCGTACAAGAAAAGTTAAAATTATATTGGTGGTCAAATAATTTCCATGTAAGTTTTTAATAAATGTCTCTAAAATATTTGTTACTCCATTATTAATTAATGAGGAAAAAACAATTTTAGTCACTAAATTTTGGTAGGAAATGTTACGTTTCGATAAGTTTCTTGTGTGCAAGACTAAGATGATAATTCCTTCACATTTGATAATTTTTCACCATTATAAATTAAACACATGTTTATTAAATTTCAAGGTCAAGCAAATGAACATCAACATGCAAATTAATCTAATTTAGTGTAGAAGGGTCATCAATTTGCTTACTATTATTGAAGAATCGACACTTAGGTGTCGAGTGAAACTGCAGTTTTGATCTTGTCAACTGTGTTGTTGATTAAGGTGTACACTGTGTTAACTGAACCAGCGGAAAGTTTCGAAGTTGGGATTGAATCAACCAGTATCTGAAATGCAACTGTCAAAAGACAACCTCCAGATCCAACCTCGCGGATGGGCCCTGTGTTACCCAGTTCAGGCCCATCAGGGAGAACAGCAAAGCCCGACGGGAGCAGGGCCACATAATCTGGGTTACCACCACCCAACACAACATTCATGGCAGCTATATCAAGAGGAGCATAAACCACAAACGAGCCTGTTGCATCCGTGCAACTCTCTTGTAGTATAAGCATGTTGCCGTGGGCGCTATTCAGACTCTACAATTTGCATTTACCAAACAGCATGTTAGATTATTTATAAATTATAACTGATGAGATGTAAACAACTTACATTCACTCGGAGCAAAGATACATAGTTGTCATGATTTTGACCATTGGCAATGTGCGCCAATTCGTGAACTGAACCACCGGATGAGAGAATGTCCCACTGTAAATTCAACATGTTCGAAGAATCAACAATAGCCACCGATTAAACTCCAATAAATCATCATTATAACAAGGATGAATAAATACTATTAAATAGAAGATGAGAAATGGAATGCTAGTAATATAATGAGAAGTTTGTAAAATATTGTATTATGAATAGAGAGATGAAATGTAAACATTGAAATGTTACACATTACCGTATATCTGAAAGTTTCATCTCGGAGAAAATCGAAAACCCTCTTTGCAGGTACTGGGAGCCAGAGAGAAGTTGCAGCACTGAGAATTGTACCGGGAGGTCTGCTTGGATCATCCTTACTCTGTCTGGTCATGCACCTTATATTTTCAAGACCCGATTTTAGCAGTGTCCAAGCATGTGCAGTAGAAGCACCGGCCCCATTACAAAACCCCACTATCATTCTTTCCGCCAGTTTCAGCAGACCTTTTCTTCCCTCGTGACTTGTTATCACTGCATTAATTAATTAGTACATTTTTGTAACAAAATGTAATCTTGAAAATGAATGGATAAAAAATGATGACACAGACTCATACATACCACCACAAAGGTCCACCTGGGGTATGTTGGTGGCCATTGCACTAGCAAGACGTTCGCATTGTCGATCTAAGGCTGCCATCCAACGTTTTGCTCCAAAGGCTAGGCCAGAATTAACCAAAATTTTGTAAAGGTCATGCACCTCGTTATCTTCCAATTCTACATGTTCAACCCATGTGACCTGAAGAAAACAATGGATTGATTAAGGGAAAGACCGTAGCTAATAACCATTATAATTGAAATTTTACCTTTGAGTAACCATTCGGCATTTCTTGAATTAAGCAACCAGATGGTCGTCTTCTGCTTCTTGTCATTGCAGTAGGTCGCAGATGATCCATGGAATAATCAACCACAGCCCATGATTGTCCCTCTTGTTTCTTACAGTACCTGACAAAGAGGTTGTCTCGAGCCGAAAGTAACGGCGTCGGGATTTGGAATTCAGCTGACATCTGAGACACCAATTTCAATTAATTTTCTCACGTCACAAACTGGAAAAGAATTAAAACAAATTAAACTTTGCGTACCAAATGAGCGGCTCCATCGTAGCTTGATCCGGCTCCAGTAGACAACACTTCGTGGATAACTGCCTTTGAAACGATACTGCAGAAAACTTTTGACCATTGATTCTGAAAATCATTATAAACAGCCTCATAGTCAGTCAAAACTTATATGAAAAATACAACAAATTTCATTGGAAATGAAAAGCCATGTTTTTGCTGGAAACACTACTGACCACATCCATAAGAATCTGAACGAGTTTAGAAGAATTGATGAATACTACGTCACTATGCCTGGAAGCTTCAGTTTTTACACCCAATAGTGAGGGACCGATTCCTCTTGGAAAAATCCTGAGATATGCGTCTTCGCTTAGAATCTCAGTGCCGTGGTTGCCAGGGACCCACAAAGGTTCTCCAGACAGAGCCACTCTTAAGAGTTCCTCCATTGCTACCATACCAATTTCCGTAATGATGCGAGTGTCAAAATAAGTAGCAATTGGGGTTGGCCTAGTAGGGTCATTGCCACCTAACATGCCTGAAGGTGCAGCCTGTGCTCCAGTGTTACCAAGTCCCGCGTCCAGCGGGTACCAAGATATATGGTTTTGAGGTGGTGGTGGTGCGTACCAATTCGCTTGTTTTTCTGCATACAACATGCTCACAGTTCCTGATATTCTATCAATCTGAAATGAGAGCTTAATTAGTTGAACACCAAGGTTGGAAATAGGAATAGAGATATTTGCAAAGGAAAAACAAACAAAAACAAAACTGCTGTAGCGGCTGGTGGTTAATTTAATTACCTCTCCTTTTAAACGCGTATTCTCCTTCCTCAACTGCTGCTCGTCTAAGGACCTTTCACCAAGACCTGAGGAGCCTCCACAGCTAAGGCATGGAGCATTAGCTAGAGCCTCCTTCAACCTACTGTTTTCTCCTCGAAGCTTTTCATTCTCAGCATTCAAAACACAGTTCTCATGACGTTCATGCACGGACTTTATACATCAATATCATCACATAATGCCGCAACATATGTAACAATAATTAATTATCATCAGAGTACAGTCATGTTATCAATATAGACATATAGTAGGAATTAATTAACAAAAAATAACATTTTAATAATTTTACTTTTTGGTTTAAGGTCTATTCATTTCTTATTTTATAATATTTTTCTTATCAAAATATTGTTATGCTTTCTTTAAATATATAAAGGTTTCATAGCAGTAGATACAGATGGATTGAAATCTTTTCTCTAATGAATGCTTACTTCAAAATGGCACGGGATTGATTATTAGAATGGAAAGAAGTGAATAACAGTATAAAAAGAAAAAAAAAAAAGTGATAGATAATGAGAAGGTGATATGTACAATAAGTGATGGAATAAAAAGGGAGAGAGATATAAAATAGATAACAGACCAAAATAAAATGAAAGACAAATTTAGTGTATGTTGGCCATTTTCTTTACGTGTATTCTTTCTTGTTGCTGTTCTGAAAAGAATTTGGCCCAGTTATTAATTTCAGTATCAGACGCTCATTAAATATATTGAAGATTGAAGGACTCGGACTGATCTGGTGCATATGATTTTATGTCTAAATCTGAGTTGCCTGAATCTTTTAGGTAATGGTTCTGATTTGTTGACGATTGATATGCTTGAAAAAACAGAAAGTACACAATCTGGATACTTCTCATTTGTGTTTTTCTATTAAAAATAATATATATTTTGTTAAAGCATTGATTTTTAATTAAATAATAATGAGTAACAGTCTACCCGATTTGGGGTGGATACAAGTGACATAAAAAGGAAAAGAAAAAAAAATTATTAGAAAAATAATACTTTTGTTGAAGTATTGTTTTTTTAATTGAATAATGAGTTAGGTCTACTGGACTTTGGGCGGATGAATGTATGCAAGAGAGATAAAAGGAAAAAAAAGAAAAAATAGTTTATTAATAAATATTTTTCTTGAATTGTTTTTGAATATAATAATGAGTAAGAGATATAAAAAGAAAAAAAATAAAAAAGGAGAGAGAAAGTAATTAATAAGAAGTATAAGATAATTAATATTACTATGATAGAAAAAAGAGATAAAAAGAATAAAGAGCACAAATTGTTTCAATAGGAAACCCTTTTTTAATTGACGTGTTTGTGTGTATAATTATAATCATAAGCTTTAACATAAATAATTGTAATTAAAAGTTAAAAATATAAACCGCATACACAATTGGGCATATAGTGGAAAACGAATTTGGTGTTATTAATAATTTCCGAAAAATAAATGTGGCATAATAATAATAATATTTTTTAATTAGAAAAACAGGTAAACAGGCACATAAAGGCAATTGTCATTTAGAAGTCAATTCAAACTAAAGGTGTGATTTGTGAAACGTTATAAGGCTCTCTTTTACCTTCAGTTGGGTGCGTTTGTTTTGGAACCAAAATTTGATTTGCGAGGGGTTCAGGCCGAGCTCGCGGCCAAGCTCTTTCCTTTGTTTATCATCAGGGTGGGGACACTCCTTGAAGAAGCTGACAAAGAGATGGGAGAGTTAAAATTAAAAAACATAGGTGAGTAATCATAATAAAGGAAAAAAGAAGAAGAAAATTCTGATTTTATTAATAAGATGGAAAGGAAGGTGAATTGGAAGATGGAGACTTACGATTCCATCTCCCGAATTTGGTGCTGTGAATGGCGGTGGTAGCGTTTCCTCTTATAAGGTTGGTAGGAATCATCGTCATCCTCGTAGTAGTCGTCCTCGTCATCATCGGAAGGAATAGGTTCCCTCCTTTCGTGGTTGCCAGGTTCATCGTTTTGGTTCCTTCCCAAATCACTCTCCGACGTTATCCTGCGTTGTGACATATCCCCCACCGTGTACTGTGCTTGTTGAGAATCCCACGCGTTTCTGTAATTGTTATACATTTCTTATGTTTCAGAAGCCAGCTCTTATTCTCAATCTGCATGCCAACATACCAAGTGAAAAGTAGTCCACATGCGTGAAACAATTATACACATGCTAGTACCGAGAAAAACACATCATGCAAGAGTTATCGGGAAAGACCAAAATAATAAAGTGATTTCGCAAAAACCTTTCTCACAAAAAAAAAACCAAGGTTTTTAAATTTTGCAAAATCCAAGTGTGAAAATCCCATGTATAATTCTCAATTAAATCCTTCAGAACCACCCATAGTAGCAACAACTACAATTAAATTCATATATGTAGTTCTGTATAACAAGTAAGAAATTAAAGAGATTTATCACAAATCTTTTAATTTATAAATAGTATGAGATTGTTTGTTTAATATTGGTACAATAATGTACTATACCAAACGTGTTTTATTTAGATAAGAAAGTAAGAAGTTAAAGAGAGAGGAAGATCACACTAGATTAATTCTGATAAGCTTTGGAAGATGGGTAGGGGAATTTGTTTTCCGATGACTACCACTTTACTGTCCCTAAGCAGATCAAAGCCTTTCTCACTCTCCTGCTTGTATCAAAGTTCAGCTCTTCCTCCTTTTATATCACTCGAGTTGTGCTGTAGGTGTGTTTTTAATTTGGCCCGAAATTCAGCTGATGCTGTGGCTGGAAAAGGGGGAGAGAGAGAAAGAGTGGGTTTTAAAACTCTGTGTATCTGCCCTGAACTATGAACAGAATAAATAAGGTTCTTTAAGGGCACAAAGTGGGTATTGATAGCTTTTGCTTTGTGCTTAACCGTGATGCTTTCTCTCTCTTACATGCAGAAAAAAATGTAGTACTGTATTATTTTTTAAACGTCAGTAGTAATGAAAACTCAGAAAAGACAAAATAGAAAAAGGGTTGACATAGTGTGAAAGGTTGACAATTACAAAAAAAGAAGAAAAAAAGGGATTGAAACGTAAACTGAGTAAGTGGGATCGAGGAGTGTGCATCTCTCTCACTCTCGTCCAAGTAACCGAAACATGGCTTAAACATATTCAAGTCAAAAGCTGAGATAATCAACACGTTTCTCAAAAACAAAAATTTAGACAAAGCATACAAAGGGTTACTTGAGGTTAGAAGAAGAAACCGTTTGTGTGGGGCACCCGAAGAAACTTGTGGGTGGGAACTGAAGTAAGCAACCAAAGGTGCTGCTGGTTTTGGAAAGTGGTGACTAAGACCCGAAGCACGTAATGTGTAAGGGTAGGGTTTAAGTGGTGGAACCAAACAAGGGGTGGGGGCGTGGGGAAATAAAAAAAACGTTGGGGTGACAACTGATGACGATGAAGGAGAAGCAAAACGAAGACTGTGTGAACAGTAAAGTTATCGCCGATAGTATTCAGCGGATGTAACAGCATTAATAGGAGTGACAAAAGCCATAAATGTTTTTCTTTTTTAGTAGTGTATTAGTTTTTTTAATTCAAATTTATTATTTTTATTGGAGATTTAAATTTTTACCTATTTCTTTTTAATAAAATACCTATATTTTTTAAAAAAAATTATTATCTTTAATTCTAATTCTCTCTCTTAAAAAATCCTTCTATCTATCTTTTTCCAAATTTTTTTATTCTCCATAGAGGCTTCCCCGAAAAGGAAAAGAAATTTTTTCCTCTCCCAAAAGTAAAAAAAATAAAATTCAATACAAACTATTACATATAAATCTTTAAATTAGGGGTGTTCAAAACCGAACCAAAACAAATTAAAAAACGAAAACTGAACTATCCAAACCAAAAACCACTTTAGTTTGGGGTGATTGGGTTTTTATAATTTTCAAATTGCGTGATTCGATTCGGTTTGTGATTTAAGACATTGAAATCGCACCAAGCCAAACCAAACCTCTCATCCTTAGTTATTTTAATAAATCTCTAAGAATGCATATACAATTACTCATTATTTTTTATAAGATTTTGACTTAATCTTTAATTAAAATTTTTAATTAATATGAATTAGTTGATGAATAAATATTTTAGCAAAACTATTTGATTTAATTTCATTGGATATAATCTGGCAACAATCACTAAAGATTAATGTTTAAAAGAATTAATTGTTTATACTTTAACTTTAATGACTGCTATTTTTATATAACTTTTTTGGGAGTAACTAAACTTTTATACAATTTTAGAAATAATTTTTTTTATGTATTTTTAATACTTAATAATAGAATTTTAAATAGAAAAACCAAATCAAACCACAAAAGATTGGTTTGGTTCAACTTTTATAATTAATTTAAACCAAACTATTTTATAATTTTGATAGTTTGGTTTGAACTAGTTTTAGACTCACAATCGTACTGGGAACACTCCTTACCTAAAATAGTTTGTTGCATCTCAATGTTGAATCCTTTTTTGAGAGTAACTAAACTTTTATACAATTTTGAAAATAAATTTTTTTTATGTATCTTTTAATACTTAATAATAGAATTTTAAATAGCAAAATCAAACCAAACTGCAAAAGATTTGTTTGATTCGGTTCGATTCAAATTTTATAATTAATCTAAACTGAACCAAATCGCACCACACTTATTTTTATATTTTGGTTTGAACTAGTTTTAAACTCACAATCCCACTACAAAAACCCTCTACCTAAAATAGTTTGTTGCATCTCAATGTTGAATTTTTTTTTTATATGTGGAATCAAAAACAAAAACCATCTAAATTAAATGAAAACTCTAAATCAATTAAGAATTGTAACTCTTCAAAAAAGTCTTTATGGGGAGTAAAAAAAGTTGGAAATTTTTTTGCTCTCTGTAAACAATTTTTCAAAGGGTAAAAATTTTGCAATTTTAACTTATAAAAAATGAAGTTAAGGGCATCTAGGTCTTTTTATCCCTAGTAGATGTGAATTCAAATTCTAGAAGGTGCTAATTCAAATTATTTCTTCTTATTAGAGATAAATATTTAAGTTTAGACCTGCGGGTTACACACGAAGCTCACAATTTGTATAGTAATTAGGTTTTAAAATTTTGAACTCATTTACATATGTAGATTTTTTAGGCTCAATCCACAAAATTCACATATTTAGTGAGTTAACCTGCGGGCTACGACATAATTAATTTTTAATAAAAAATATATTATTTATAATAAAAAATATATCATTTATAATAAAAAATAGGGTGTCATAAGTAAAAAAGAAAAAAAAAAGAATTCAAATACTTTTAGAATAAATAAAATTTTTTAATTGAGATTTTATATTTGAAAACATTTATATTTTATTTGTATTCATTTTAAATTTAAAATATTTTATTTATATTCTAAAAATGAGATTATATTTTATTATTCTGTGATGACATTTAATATTTAACTATTATGTAATAAATTCTCTTACTTTACTTAATTATTATCTTATAACCCATTATGAATGACTTAGATATTTTTTTAAAATGAGAAAAAAATAATTTTTGTTTTAAAAAGTTTTTTTATGCTTTTATGTGGGTTGTTTGTGGACCTCCTCATGATTTGAGGTCTGGTGCAAACTTAAATATAATGAATTCTTTTAAAATGTAGTTTTGTAGACTTTGCTTGTCAAATTACTTGCATCTCCATCTCTACTTCCCATATATTTATTTTATGATTAGATTAATTTTATAACTCTTATATAAATTTTCATGTAGAGAGATAAATATTATTTTTTGGTATATTTTTAAATTTAATTTGTATGTTGTGGCCATGTAACTTTTTGCTTTGGGAAGTGAATCTTTATTTCTTAATTCATGTAGATTAATTAAACACTAAAACAAAGGTGGGTCCTACATACTATATGCATTTTTCTTTCTTATCGAAAACTTTAGCACTAAAGTCATTTTAAAGAGTTGTTTAAGATAAGTTGTTTGCTTAAGAACAACTCATTTAAGCAATTCCCAATAATGATGTTCTAAACATTAAAATTATTATTTTAATATGAGTGAGTTTTTTAAAAATAAGTCAAAGTTTGACCAATTTTAAACAATTATGACTAATTTTTAAGAAATTCATCTTGAGATTCATATTAAAATATATTTTTATATTAAGCAATTTATTTAAGCAACTCTTACAAAAAAGAATACTCTAAAAAAAATGTGAATTAGGAAATAGGAAACAGTTTTACTCGTGCTTGTTTTGTTTTGAGAAAACATTTTTTCTTAACGTCAGTATACATATAAAATATGAAAAATTTTGGTGTAAGCGGTCAAATTAAACAATTAATGCCGTGAATATTTTCATTTAAAATATTATCTTTATTCAAAATACTAATTTTTATATAAAAATATTCAATTTTAAAAGTTTGATTATAAATATCAGTAAGTATTACAAGTCCCTATACCATTTGCGTGAATATATATCTTAGTAAAAGTTTCGTCTTTTGCGTGAATATATATCTTAGTAAAAGTTTCGTCTTTTAAAATTTGAGTTTAAATTCTATGCAATATAAATTAATAAAAATCGTTATAATAGATATTATATTAAAAAGAATTATTATAAAAATTATCAAACATGTGAATCATAGGGGATTATTTTAGTGTTATTAGAGATATCATATTAATCAAATATCTCGGGTTTCAATATTGAATATGAAGGTAAATTTTTTAATATTTTATTAGATAATAAAGTAAATATCATCAATAAATTTATTATTTGTTTTGATAATTTCAGAAATGTTATATATTACAAAATTTTTTTGACAAACATATATAATATGAAGTTACATGTTTTTATTTGTTATTTGTTGAACATTAATAAATAAAAATAGAAAAATTAAAGATGGTGGGAGAACATATAATATGCGTGCTAATCGGAGCGCAATCTTTTCCCTTACTAGCTAAAGTTTAACAAAAAACTATTTAGAAAATAAAATTTTAGTTTTTAATGTTATATAAAATAACATTATCTGTATTAAATTATAACTATATTTACAAAAAAATTACTAATATAAAAGTATTTTTAAAAACTAATAATATAAATTATTATATATAGAGAAATTTTTTTTACCATTTAAATTGTTATTATTTAATTTATTTACAAGATATTTGTTCTCACTCCTTTATTTTCTTATTTCTTAAAAGAAATGGAAATGCAAAATTTAAAAAGATGGGCGCGCCCAACTACTCAAACATTTTCTTTGCAATTACTTCAACAATGTTTCCAAACACTGGATCGATTACTAACATAATTGAAAATTCAGTTACGTTCAGGGAGACTAACATCTCCACTTTAGTGTTTGTCAATGATCAAAGAGGGCCCCTAGTAATTAGATAATTGTTGGCCCTCACATTCTACCTTCGCCTACTAATTATACAAATTTGTTATTGAATATTTTTCCACCGATCATATGAATATAGTAGTAGGAAAAAGTAAAGGGAAGATCTGCATATAAATAAAATCTTCGCTATCTGTTTATACAAAATGGAAATATGTAGTATTGAAAATATGGCTTATGTATATATATAAATATGGTTTTGTTTATGATTTTTTTTCCATTCAAGTTAAATAAATAACTGAAGAAAAGAAATTATATATTGAAATGAGATAAAAATCAAGTAAGAAAATAAATTATTTCCTTGTAATTAATAATAAGTTAAAAAATTAATCATGGAAATGGATATATAGAATATTTTTACATTAAGATGGTATCAGAACAACGTTCCATGTGAAAGTTGGGAAATGAGTTAACCATGTCACTAAGCTTTAACTCGAATCATTTCAGATGACAAGGAGAAGAAATACTAAATTAATAGAAGCAGTACAAGCTATTAGAGACATAGCTGCAACTTTGATAAGGAACCAAAGGCCAGAATGAATTGTTGAATCACAAGGTTTAATTGAATTTAAAAGAAACAAACCTTCACAATTTCATGAAGGTTACAATCCAGACAAAGCTGAAATATGGATTAAGAAAATAGAAAAAATATTCTGAGTAATGAAACCACAATTTAGGTTGTGTTTATGCTAGTAGGAGAGACTGAATATTGGTAGGAACTGGAAGGTTATTGGGAAGAGGAGGAATAGTTATTAGATGGGAAGTATTTACCACAAAATTTTTAGAAAATTATTTTCCTAATGATGTGAGAATAGCAAAAGAAATAGAATTTATGCAATTAAAACAAGGGAACATGATAGTAGGAGAATATGCTTCTAAATTTGAAGAATTAGGTGAATAATCTGTTTTTTTCTATCACCCAGATGAGAGAATGAAGTGTATTAAGTTTGAAGATAGACTTAGGCCTAAATTGAGGAAGGTAGTAGGGGTCCTACCTTCATAAGTGTCATTTCTAGAAGGTTTTGAAAATAATCAAAATAAGAAACCAAAGTATTTTGGTCCTTAGCTAAATAAAAAGAGAAACCATGAAGGAAAGCCCTATAATTGTTCTCGAGGGAAATCTTAAACTTCGCAATTTTCCTCAAGAAATTTCAATAAACCTATGACTAATCAGGTTAAGTGTCTTAAGTGTAGACAAGAACATTATGCTAAATATTGTCATCTCAAATCACCCGTTTGTTTCAAGTGTGGAAAACCTGGTCATGTGTTTTCTGAGTATGGTCAACCAAAATTGCATTCCAACTCTTCTGCACCTAAGTCAAAGTCTACTACAACTGGAAGAGTTTACACCATGATTGAAACTGAAGCTGCCCAAAACAATGATCTAATTCAAGGTACATGCTCCGTTAAAGGTAAAATGTTAAATGTATTGTATGATTCAAGCACCACTCATTCTTTTATCTCTAATTATTGTGTTCAAAATCTTGAACTGTCAGTTTCTTCTTTAGATACCAATCTAATTGTTTCAACACCTATAAATAAATCTGTAATTACTAATAAAGTTTGTTTAGATTGTCCTATTTTCATTAGAAATAGAAAATTTTTGTACATTTGATATGTTTACCCTTATCACACTTAGATGTGCTTTTAGGAATGGACTGGTAATCTTCCAATCACATCCTCCTTAATTGTGCACAAAAGTCTGTAATATTTTCTAACTCTGAAGATTTGTTGATTTCATATATCAAACCAATAAATAAGTATTTAGAGAATGAAGTTCAAGGATATTTACTATTACTTTCCAAAGAAGAAAAAGAATAAATGAGTAAATTTGAAAAACATAGCAGTTGTTCAAAAAGTTTTTGAAGTTTTTCCCAATGATATTCCTGGTTTTCCACCTGACAGAGAAATTGAAATTTGAATTGATTTGCTGCCTAGCACAGAACCAATTTCAATGGTACCTTATAGCATCTCACCTTCTGAACTTACTGAACTAAAGAAACAATTGGAAGATTTGCTTGAAAAACAATTCATTTGCCCCAGTGTATCACCATCGGGAGCTCCTATTTTGTTAGTTAAAAAAAAGGATGGAGGTTTTAGGTTATGAATATATTATCGCCATTTAAATAAATTCACTGTAAAAAATAAATATCCTTTTTCTAGGATAGATGATTTAATGGATCAATTGAGAGGAGCAACTGTATTTTCTAAGATAGATGTAAGATCAGGATATCATCAAATCAAAGTGAAAGCAGAAGACATTCAAAAAACTGCTTTTAGGATAAGGTGTGTTCATTATCAATATCAAGTAATGTCTTTTGGGGTGACTAATGCTCCTACAATGTTCATGGATTATAAGAATTAGATTTTTTGTCCATTTTTTGATCATTTTGTGGTTGTGTTTATATATGATATTCTTATTTATTCTAGGACTCATGAAGAACATCTTCAGATTGTTCTTCAGAGTTTGAAAGACAAACAACTATATGCTAAACTTGTTGGAACCAACGACATTGAAGTAAAGGCATTGAAGCATAAGATTGTTTTGGTTTTGCTTTTTCTCTCTTTGTTTTTTCTCTTAAATTAATTTTGTGGTACCAAACATTTTTATAGGTGTGGTACTTGTATTGAGCGTTTAGATGAGCTTGAGAATGTGTTTAGGATGGTTTTGGATAGATTAAATAAGTTTAGGTATTAGATTACCTGAAAACATTAATTGATTATTCCAGAGAACAAACACTTTGGATAAGTTTTTAGCAGGATATCAAGTAATCAAGTGGGTAATCAATTTTAACAACTTTTGAAAGATCCCTTAAGTATTTGCTTCTCTTGTATGATATACAGAATTCTCTCCAAGATTTATACCCATATTTTATGGTTTGAAGGTGCTTTAATATCAAGATACAAGGAAGATACTTTATTGAGTTTTGATCTTTCTGTTTGGGTACTCTTCACTTCTGGTGATATTGTTCTATACCCTTCTTTGTGTTTTTGCGCAAATGTAACAATCTTTTGAGGTGTTCTTGGGATTGTTAGGAATTCTTACAGTGAGGTGTTGCAAGTAGGTAATCGATTTCCTTAATTCAAAACTCATATAAAAGCATTTTCAAAACTGATTTTGACTAAATTTCAAAAGGTCCATTGATGCTTGTTGCTCTTAACTATTTTACCGAAATTCTCTCTAAGAACTATATGATTTAAAGGTACAAGAAATTCAAGATTCAAGAAGAAACTACATTAAGATTTGATCTATCTTACAGGGTATTCATCACTATAGGTGATATTGTTTTATACTCTCTTTTGTTTTTTTTGCATAATCTTTGACAATCTCTTGAGGTGTTCGCGAGATTGTTGTGAAATCTTGCAACAGGGTGTTGTGAGTAAGGCGTTGTAAGTGACGGGGTGTCACGGTTTAGCAAACTCTTATGGGGTACAAGAGAAAGCCTTTTCTTGTGTGGTTTAAATCTTTCTGAGTGTAAAGTACGTATGTGTGGTGTGCATGTACTGAGATTGTAGTGGAAAGCAGATTAGCGGAAAGCTAAGTCGAAAAACTGGATGTAGGTCAGGTTGACTGAACCAGTATAAATCATTGTGCAATTTCTTTCTTCCCTATACTTTTTAATTCTGAATTTTATTGAGATCTTGGATAACCATTGAATGGGTTTTTGCAGCTAAAAGAATTTTATGCAATTTTCTTGCAACAGATTACACTTTACAATACTTTTATTTTGATATTGGGTTTGAGTAATTGTAACAAGAATTATGGGTTTGAAACTTGATTCAATTCCTTATCTACCCATTTCTTTTGTGTTTGATAAATCTGTTGGTGCAATTCATGTTGTATTTTGACTAATTGCAATAGTAAACCATTCTGGAAGGAATTTCTATATGTCAAGTTTATTGTCATACACATTAAAATGATTGAGTCTTGTCGTGTTTCTTGAAAAACCCATTTGCGAAAATTATAAGGTAGATTTTGAAAATTTCTTTAAGGGGAAACTTTTGAAAAACTTTGATATTGATTTTAATAGAAAAGTTTGAAAATATTTTGGTGAATCTATTCAACACCCCTTCTAAATTCCCCTTAGGACCAACAAGCGGATCTACCTCTTCAGCTAGGAAAAGACACGCACAGACAGTTTGGCCTATAAATTCGGTTGCTCCACACGTTCGGCCAAACCTGCCAAACATCACCTTCATAGACAAGGATTTTCAAGCTATTGATGTTGAGAAAGATGATCTTATTGTGATTAATGTGGAAATTGCCAACTGTATTGTTAAAAACAATTAGTAGATCAAGGAAGTTTGGTTGATGTTTTATATTGGAAGACTTTAAGAGTTAGGATTGTTCGAAGACCAGTTGATTCCTTACAATGAACCATTGATAGGATTCTCAAGAGAGAAAGTGTCGACAATAGGTTGTATTGATTTATATACTAAATTCAAATCCAGAAGAAAGTCCATCAGTATCCAAATTAGATATATATTCATACATGCTACTACTTCATACAACATCCTCCACGGACACCCTTCACTTTAAGAAACTCAAAGCCATAGTGTTAACACCTCATCTAGCCATGAAGTTTCCCTTCGATGAAGGGAAGATTCTCACTATCCATGCAGACCAAAGGGCTGTTAGGGAGTGCTACCTGGCCAGTCTAAAATCACAAACATGTGAAAGGTAATTAGATTCAAACAATGTTAACACAATGACATTTAAAGGAGAATTGAATTTAGACTTAGATCCTCAAAGTGACGAGATGGACAAAGCGGAACCCACAGAAAAGGTAGAAGCTTTCCAACTCGGCAGAAAACCCGGGCAAGTCACCTACATAGGTTCTTCGATTCAAGGAAGCATGAAACAGGAAATAATAGAAGTCATAATGCGTAATGCTAATTTATTTGCATGGACTGTAGCAAATATGCTTGAAATTGACTGGAATTTTTTGTGCCATCGCCTAGGAGTGTGTAAGGAGGCTATGCCTATAGCACATAAAAGGAGAAAAATAGGAGAAGAAAGAGCAAAAGCTGCCCAAGAAGAGGTAGCTAAGCTTCTCAATGCTAATTTTGTCCAAAAAGTCCGATAAAGCACATGGTTAGAAGACGAAGCCAAAGCAACATTCATTACCGAATCTACTAATTATTTTTACAAAGTGATGTCTTTCATACTTAAGAATGTACGGGCGACTTATCATAGGTTGATGGATATAGTTTTTATCAAGAGTTCCTTTCCTTGTGGCAAACACTTCCCTCTTGTTGGCTTATCTTTTCCTAAATGGCGCCAATCACCCCATTCCTTTTCTTCCATAAATCCACTTCATTTTATGTGATCTTGGGAGTTGATTTAAAGGAGCAAGCAATCCAAGGGAGGAGCGTATCAGACTTCTTTGTTTAAATAAAGCTTAAAATCAATTTTATAATTGAATACCCCTCATAAACTTGATTTTGTTACTCCAATCAATTTTCTTAACCCAATGGAGTCTTCTTTATTAGGTTTACATATTTGTCTTCTTTTTCTTGACTTCATAGCCTTGAGGTTGTTTAACGTAGTTTTCTTATTTAAGGACATCATTGAGGGAGACAAATTTCATGTCTATTTGATGTATACTTCAATTGTTTTGAGTAGATATTAGATTGTAACCTTTTTCAACCAATCTTGCCTTATAAACTTCAACTTTTCCCATAGCATTAATTCTTCTTGACTTTGTACACCCATTTCACACTAATAGCTTTGTACCCCTTTAGAAGAGAAGTTAATTCCCATGTGTCATTCTTCTTGATTGTTTTTATTTCTTCATCTATAGATTTTTTACAATCCATGTTTTTTATTGCTTCTTGAAAGTTTATAGGCTCACAATCAACAAATAGGCAAAAGAGAGTGGAATTATCTTGATTTTCAATAATTACCTTATAAATTTCTTATAAGCTCTTAAAACGTGCAATTCTTTCATTTGAACTCTCGTCTTCTTGAGTATTTGCCACTGGTGAAGCTTGTGGAATAGTAGGCTCTTTTCTTGTTTGGTTTATCCTTGACTATTATATGTCATCTTCTTCAAAACATTGAAAGAAATTGTTGTTTTCATCATGTGTCACCACCTCTTTCTCTTTCTTCGTTAAAAATAACCTCCCAAATTTTGGGTTGTAAAGCTTGTAGCCTTGGAATTTGATTCATAACTAATAAAAATCTTTGTCTCACTTTTGTCATCTAGCTTGCTTATTTTCCCATCTAGTGTTATACAAATGAGCAATGCTTTCAAAGACTCTTAAATGGGAAATGATAGGTTTCCTTCCAATCCATGCTTCTTGTTGTGTACCCTCTTTCCCTCCCCCATCCAACCCCACACTTTTTATTGGAGATCAATTAGAAAGATAAAGTTCACAAAAAAATGTTTCTACCATAAAATTCTTTGAAATCTCTTACTCTTACTCTTAACTCTTAAGCATGTTGTTTTCCATGTTTAGAATTATTCTATTTTTCTTTTCTGATACTCCATTTTGTTGAGGGATCTTGACAATGGAGGTATATTATCACTATTAAAGGTTGTCGAATTCCATGGTCTTTACAGTACTTTTAGAATTCATTTGATATGAATTCTCCTTGACCATCATATCTCATTGTTTTGATCTCAAGACCACTTTTTTTTCTCAAGAAGCTTCAATTTCTTGAAATTCTCAAACATCTATTATTTATGCTTCAAAAAATACATGCATATTTTTCTTGAAAAATCATCAATAAAGAGAAGAAAATAATTACTCTTACCAAGTGAGTTTGAATTTATTAGACCAAACACATTTGTATGTATGAGTTATGATGATTTTTGAACTAGTAAGTTAGATTCCTTTGTAAAACTTTTCTTGAATTGTTTTACAAGTAGACATCCTTCACACACTTGATCACAGTGACTGATGCTAGGTAATCCTTTCACCATTTCCTTCTTGAAGAGCAACTCTAATCCTCCATAATTCAAATGCTTAAATCATAGATGTCAAAGCCAAGACACATCCTTGTAGCACATCTTCATATATTTTTCTAGATCATTTTAAACATTGTGCACGAACATTCTATTGCTTGACATCAAAACCTAAGTTATCAAGTTACTTGCATTATCTCTTATAGAAAGGTTATTTTCTTTTAGTAAATATAATAACTTTTCTCTAGGAGTTGACCTAGATTTAAGATATTACTTTTCATATTGGCAATAATAAACAATTGAGTTGAATTGATGTTCACCATTCTTCAAGTGAATAAGAATGTTACATTTTCCTTTCACTTTTAACTTATATTTATCTCTAAAGACCATAATTTCACTCATTGTTTCATCATGCTCTATGAACATGCTCAATTTTTTTAGATATGTGATTTTATGCTCTAGTGTCTGATACCATTTACTGTCTTCACTTCTTTATTTCTTTCAATAGCCCATCAATAAGATGTCTCATTTTTTACTTGTTTTTTCAATATAATTTGCCTTCTCTTCAACTCTATTGTTTCTAGGTGCTCTACATTCAAAAGCATAATGATCAAACTTCTCACAATTGTAACATTTCATATTACATTTGTCATACATTGATCTTGAGTTGTCTTGCCCATGACCTCTTCTTGAGTTTCCTTCTCTTTGGAAGTTATTGTTGTTGTCATAAGGCTTCCAACCTTGTCTTTGTCCATGATATCTTCCAAGACCTCTTCCTTGTCCTCGAGCTCCACCATAGTCTTGTCTTCATTAGTTTTCATTAGTCTTATCTTTGTTGGTTGAATGAGCTTTTGCCTTAAGTAGTTGTTCCACAATTTCTTCCTTTTTTTTCCTTTTCTTCACAAGCTTGTAATGAGCTCAAAAGTTGTTTTACAGTCATAACCTGATGCATTCTCAAAATGTTTCTCCCTTGATCTTTCTCCCTAGAGGTTTTTTTTGAAGAAATGGAGGTGGAAGATTAGGAATGGAGGGGGGACGGGGAATAAACGTCACTCTATAGAAGACATAAGCCAAAGGAGGAAGCTAGCCACAAGAGAAGGAACCCTTGATAATAGTCATAAAAGCACTCTCAAGAAGGAGAGAGCATGAACACTCAAGATAGAAGAACTCTCATTTTAGAGAAAATATTTCTAATCATCAAAGTGTTAAAAGATTACAAGAGTGGTGTTTTCAATTTATAGAGCCAAATCCTAAGCTATGAGCCTAAGGTTTTGGACATCCAATTCACTTGAATTAAGGGAAAGATTAACAATATTAACTAAGTGTTAGTTAGGCTAAGAGCCAATTAACACTTGTTAATTATCTAGATCCAAACATCGTCCTAAGATCATGGATCTATGTTCCCTCTAAATTTGAATTTGAATTTGGGAGATGTAGACTCCCTCCAAAATTCAAATTCAAACAAGAAGCAACAAGAAGTGTCATGTAGGAAAAAGAGTGTGAGGTGGCACCTAACAAAAGGGAGCAAGGGGGTCCATATGTCTCCTACATGTTTCATGTGTTGGTTAGAAGGGTGTTAAAAGGAAATAGAGGTGTGGATGATAAATCTTACACATCCAACCTCCTCCTAATAAGGCCCAACTAATAAACACACTCCACTAAAGAGACTAAACACAACTCTTAATGAAAATCAAGCCTTTTAGGCCAAAATACAAGGCCTAAAATCAAACTAACTACACCACTAAAATATTAAGGGTAAATGGTGCAAAATGCAAGCTTCCTAAGCTAATTATTTAAAAAATATGCATCATGGCCTAACATAGGCTCCTTCAAGCTTCATCCAAGCCATGTCCTTCCTTTGTTGATCCTAGTTTAATTCTTTCCTAACCAGGAATGCATCATAACCTTTGTGTCTTTTGTTTCTTTGATGATGTTTGGACATAATGATCCAAGAATTTTTTTTCATAATTTTTACATCATCAAGTTTTTCATCATTCCTTTTAAGTTGATTAGTGATGGTTAACACTCTAGAGAAATAGTCAATATAACTTTTCCTTCTTATGCAATGTTTCAAACTCTACTCTTAAAGTTTTTTCACTGATTTACCCCTTTGTACAATGTTTAAAGCTTCTCATATGCTTTTTCCTACTTTGCTTCCAAAATCTTTTCAAAAGCATCATCATCTAATCTTTGATAGATTAGATAGAGAACTTTCTTGTCTCTCTTTCTTGAATCTCTCAAACTATCCCTTTGACTTTGAGAGAGATTATCCTCGTTCTTTGGCTCGATGTGGCCTTTCTCTATTATTATCCAAACATCTTGAGAGTTAAAGGAGAGTCATCATCTTAATGCTCCAAATGTTATAGATTCTCTTGTTGAGCATTGGAACTTGGAATGTAACCATGTCACTACTCACCATCTCTTTAGATAGGATCTTCAAGCTCTAATGCCAATTTTTTGGAATGAAATTATAGTAATGAAGGAAATATTTGAGAATGAAAGAGACTAAAAATTTGTTAGGAAAATGTTACTTGTATACTTGATCACTTTTTGTTTTGTTGCTTAATACAAACTTTAAGATGTCACTTGTATTTATAACGTCTTCTTCTAAATTAATGATACAAATTGTATTATTCTCTCACCATGCCTATTTATAGAGATCAAAGGTATGCATTGATCATATTCATAACCACCTCTTTATTCACTTTTATTTACTTTTATTTGACTTGATCATCTAAGTGTACTCCTGGTGCCACCAATGACACTCCTAGCTTCGATGATGTTGGTGAAAACCCCTTTAGGGGTCCATCAAAGAAAGAGACATTCCTATATTAACCCTATTTTTATTATATTTGGTTGAGGTGTATCTCAGACAACATACATCTCTATGTAATATAAATTGGGAAAATAGTATTCATGTATTAAGATAAGAATCAGATCCGATACAAGTTAATTTCCTTCTACTCAGCTACTCTGAGTTGCTTTGCTATAGTAGTTGTGGATGTAAAAATGACCTAACAATCATTTATTGCATGTCATGCTGGCCCACAAAATCTCAGAGAATAGAGCCAGTCTTGACCTTGAGGGAACTGATTAATGGTAGTTCAAAGTCGTACAAAATAAATTATTTATTTCAGTAATTTAATTAATGTTCTTGTTTTGGTATATGTCTTGTTCATTGACATGATCATGTAACCAACAAGTCCTAAAATCGCACTGCAAATAGAAAATTTTGGTATGGATTGAGCTATATATCTGGTATGAATGTATATGACAATTCCATCCAGTTCATATTGCAAAGCACTCTCCGAATGATGGTTATCTATGATGGACATCTCGAGCGTGGAGTTTAATATTTATGGGTGGTCCGATAGCGGCCCGATAGCTGGTGACACAATAGGCTCAACAACAATTCGTAAATTTAACATTTGCGGGTGGGTCCGATAGCGGCCCGATAAATCCAACAACAAAAAACCGTTAGGATAGGTTCTGATACCATATTAGAAATGGTGAAATTAGGCCTAACTCAATCTCACAAAACTGGCTTGTAAGGTGAAGTTTACACTTTATTATATACTTTTCATTAACCATATCACTATGTGGCAATGTGGGATATCTAACTCTCATAGTAAATAGTATATGGTATGTTTAATGTGGTTGGCCCTTATGAAGTCCTAACATTGTAGCCTGATGAGCCAGCATTGGAACAACCATTAATGAGAACGCAAATTGTCGCTCCAAAACTTGTTCTACAATATTTTCCTCTGGATACATGGCTGCCCCACATGGAAGCTTTAATTTAGTTTTTACAAATATTGTCTCCACAATTCCACGCATTAATCAACTGGTGCTTCGATTAATTTTTATGCACTTTTGATATACGAAAATCCTTTGGAAGAATCTCTAGGGATGAGATATATACTTCTATTTTTGCTTCTAACTTCAATAGTGTAGTTATGCATTTATGTTTCAACGGAAAATACTTTGTTAGAATATAAGTATAAGATGAAGTCATACATTTGTTAGAAATTAAGAAATTAAATAATATATAAGTGAGAAGATCTATAACCTATTATTTTAAAATTTTATATTAAAGATAATATTATATTCTCTTATATAAGAATTTTTAATTTATTATTTTATATTTCTCAAGTGTTTAACTCTTTAGTATATCTGAACATATTTTGGTACTCAACTTCAATGCTTTGCAATTGCTGAGAATAGCTCTTAAATATGGAAATCATAGGTCCACTTGACTAAACTGAGTAGGTGCTTCAAGATAAATTTAGTTATTTTTTAGTATTGTTGAATTTGATAACTTTGGTTCGAAGCAGCCTCCGAGATAAAATTTCTTTGGTAATTATTTTAGTATTGTTGAATTTGCAATTAGAAAATTTCACCTGGCTAATTCGTTGAATAAGAATTCGCGTTAAGTTAAACATAAATTATTAAGATAAAACTTCAATTTTGATGGAAGTACAACACTAAAAACATAATTAATAATAGTATATATAAGTGTTGTTTTGTATATATTAACTAATTGGTACACGGTTGCGGGGCAGTGCAGGGTAATTTTATGGGGACACGAAAGTGGTTTAATTAGTGGAAAGCAACAGAAGACATAAAGAGATTGTAGGAGGGAGAAGCAATACTGTAGCTTCCATGATGATTACTGTTGTTTAAATGTTTGGTCTATATCACAACCTCGGGCAGGTTATATAGATTCCATATTTATTTAGAAAGTGACACTTCAACTAGTTTCCCTTTTATTTAGAAAGTATCTATAGACTGTGAAGGGTCCACATTCAAAAGCTGGTCCACAATCTAGATATTAGGCATTGCAATTGCAAATGTACTTGCCCCGAACTTACGGGGCATCTCATAAGGTTTCATTTTTACTTTATATATATATATATATATTAGATTGAAAATTTTTAGCTGCTAGGGTTTATGGTTTAAGTTTGAAAAAATAAGCAATACAATAGCACTGTAAAGGTATTTTACAGGGTAATTCAATCGTATTTTATTCTCGACAAAAATATTTTAATTTATTATAAATCTGTTAACTTTTATAATAAAATATTTTAAATGTTATGCCAACAATAGAGTGTGATTAAATGATAATAATATATTATCTTAAATTTTTTTAAGTTTTTAAATTTATAAAAATAATCTTTTTTTTTTCTCCGATTATAAACTTACTATTGTTGCTCCACGACAACTAGCAACAGCAGAGGAAACTGGTTACTTGCAACAAAGAACATGTGGAAACGATAATAATTGACAAATTTTGAGTAAGTACAAATAAAAATAGAAATATCAAAATAATTTATTTTTTTTTCATATAACAAACAATTTGAAATACCTCGACTTTTTTAGAATAGGTTCGAGTCAAATATAAATAATTCTAAGTACTTTACACTATTTTAGAAACCCAAGAACTCAATCGTATAAATATGTAAAATACAGGATTTTCAATTCTAGTAGAAAAAGAAAAGGAGGGGAAACGAATACTCAATTTCAAGTGAGTAAACAGAATTCTATACTAGATTATCATAGATATATATAGAATTCTGAATTCTGCATAAACTGTATTAAAAATAACTACAGAAATAAATCACAATAAATTTAGTTGAAGACATTTTTATTTTCAAAAACTTGCATAAATATTTTCAAAAATACATGTAACAGATTTCATAATTCTTGAAATTTTTTTCAAATTTCATAATCTTCAAAAATTATGATTGTCATGCATAAAAAAATTATTATAATAAATATCCATTAAGAATAAATGAATGTGATAATGATAATAAACTAGTAATAAAATTAGAAAAATTAGATATGAATTTGGTAGATTTGTTAAAATGGGTTCCTAGATTGACTTGACCCATCACAAATTTAGATTGAACCATTATAAAAATGAAACTATGATGGAAGCAATTAATTTCTCTAATTTTATATAAAAAAGATATTGATAATAAAATTATAAGAATTAAGACTATTATTCTAGCAATAGATAATAAGAATAAAATTAGTCTCGTCATAATGAATTATATTATTAAATTGATTATTTTTGCACAGATATCAATGAAATTAAAATTACGATAATTCTTTTTTTTATATATAAACTTTACTAGGTACACAAATTGTTTGATATTTAATTTCTTAGATTTTTTTTTTCAAATTGTCTTTAATTTTTTGTTAAATATTCACAAACCCATAGTCAGGAAGTTTATTAAAATTAATCTAGTTATTGCATAACTTTTTATAGAGATGACCTTAAGTAATTAACTTATGTTTAATTATTTTTGTTGCACTCTCATTCAACATTAAAATCTCTAGCATTTTCTACTATGATAGATAAAAAAGTGATCATCAAATCACAATATATTCTCCATTTTTTATATAAACTTTAAAATTTTTTTATACTTAATTTCTTAGATTTTTTGCGTTTTAAAGAATGATTATGAATCCAATCTTGTGTATATGAGAGATTATTTTTTATATTGTTTTTAATTATTGATAAGTAATTTTATTTTTAAACTTTGTGAAGATTTAAAATAATATATCTTGTGTTATTCCTATTTTAATTTTTAATATAATTCAATCGACTTATAAAAAAATATAAAAAGGGTGGTGTTTATCCATGAGATTCAAAATAAAATAGACTCATAAAAGTAAATAATACTGTAGATATTCATACTATATTAGAATGAATTTTAAACCTAATCAATAAAAAATGTGCTACTTATATATCATATTCTGAATTTTTTTATACTATTTCCGGTCATGGGACTTGAACTATTTTTAATAGAGAAGCTATTAATGTCATTGATTAATGGATGGAGAAGAGAAGATTTTCTCAAAGAAAACTTCTTTTGAGATTCATCTATCGAGCTAGCATTTTATATATACCTTTTCTTTTATATTTTGGTTAATATTTTAAAATGTTAGTTTCTTTAAGTAATTAATTTAATAAAACTATTTGAGTTTTAATGAGTATTAATAATTATCTTTATGAATCATTTTAAATATATTAGCTATTGTTTGTTTTGGTTGTTTTCTATTTTTATTTAAAAAAATAATAGTAAAAAATGTTTGGTTACAATTTAAAAAATATTTTAGTTAAAAACATTTTAAAAAAACAACTAAAAACAGAAAAATTTTATTTTCAATGTTTTCAAAATTAACACTATATGAAAACTTAATAACAACATTGTAATTATATAAAAAATAATATATAAATATATTTTAAACTATATATAAATAATATATATATATATATATATTATGTTAAAATTAATTAAATTTAACAATATTATTTAAAAATAGAAAATATCAAATAAAAATAAACGTATTTTTCAAAAGTTAAAAACTTAAAATTAAAAACAGTTCTCACAATGAAAATAAAAGATAAAAACCAAAAAAATTTTTAAAACCAAACATCATCTTTATTATAGATTTTAATGGAAATTAATAATTAGTTTTAGTATAAGTTTTTAAAATATATTTAATGTGTTTTATTATTTTGTTGTTCTGTGTGCATGTGTGTGCCGTGAACGTATATGTGTATAACTTTATTTTTATTGTTTAATTTGTCGCAATGCACAACGATCTAAAAGGACTTATTGTTCATGATAAATTTACAAATCCATTTTTTTTTAAAACCATGGATTTTTTGGGTTATTTTTTATTTTTAATTTTAAAATTTATAAAAATAAATACTAGTTTTATTTTTAAGTTTACAAATTTTTATTTTTTTTAAAATAATGTTGATTTGATTTTCAAATTTAAAACATTATCTTTAAATATTAACAATATCGGACTCTTTCCTCCATAAAGATAAAAAATTGACGAGTAACAAAGGACAGTCGGAGGTGGTAGTGGTTCTAGAGGTGGAGAATGAAAGTATCGACTGATGACCAGTAGTCACAGGTGGAAATTGATGACCGTTGATTAGAGATGACGACCGATAACTATCAATCGAAAGTGATCGGATAGATGGGTCAAAGGTAAGGAACCCATAACTGTCAATCAGAAGTGACGATGAGTGAACTAACTAAAATACCAAACCCGAACTATTTTTGTCAAATAGATTTTGTTTTCAAAATAAATTTCAAAAACCAAAAACTTAAAACCACCCAAACGGGACCTTAAAAAATGTGTATCTTTTTTAGACAAATATCTTTGAGACTGATTTCATGTTGTCTTAATATTTTTTACTATCAATCGAAAGTAACGATATGTGATCATCGTTCGAAATTGACAATTAGTAACCACTAATTAAAGATGATTCATAAACCATAACTATTTTTATCGAACCCAATAATTTCTATTTTCAAAATACATTTTAAAGAAAAACTAAAAGCTAAAAACCACTCAAATCTAGTATAAAATGCCTATCTTTTTTAGGCAAACATTTTTTATACCGATTTCACATTACTTTAATATTTCTTACTGCTTGTGCTTGCCACCTACAATTTATAATTTGTTCCAATTATAATACAAGAAAACTATTTTTTCTCTTCCTTTGTTATTACTTTTATTTCTCTCTTTCCACACTAAATGCTCATTACTTGGAAGTGAAAAGGAAAAATATGAACACAACACAAAATAAAGAAAAAAAATGTTATAAATTAAAATATGCACTCATTTCTATCTACCATATCAACCTAAGAATATATTGACTTGTGAGTGTAATTTAGTTTTGTATTACTATTATGGGAAGAGAGAAATGGAAGTATTAACGGGAAAAGAGAAAAAAAAATGTTTTTTAGAAAATTCATGATAAATCAATTACTCCTTTGTTCCGTTTTATTGATGTTTAAAGTTTGTTTACAGAAATCAATAAAAGCAATAATTTTATGAATTTAGTCATTTTTAATGGTATCGCTATAATTTCTCTCATTGAAACTCACTTATAATACTTATTTTCTTTCTCTTAATAAAATGTCAATTTCTTTTTTCACCACTACAAACAAGAGTATAATTGATAAAAAATAATTAATTTATTTCATATTAAACTTTACAAATAAGAGATAAATAGAAAGAAATAACATATATTTTAACAATTACATATTTAAATTATAAATTATTATAATTATATATTTAAATTATAAATTTAATAATTATATATTTAAATTATAAATTATTATAATATATTATTTAAATTATAATTTTATATAATTAAATATTTAAATCTTAAATTACTATAATTATATATTTAAATTATAAATTTTATAATTTAAATATTTAAATCTTAAATTACTATAATTATATATTTAAATTATAAATTTTTATAACTACATATTTAAATTATAAATAAATATAATTATATATTTAAATATAATTTTATATAATTAAATTTTAACATTTAAATTAATATAAATTATATTTTTAAATTATAAACATATTTTAATGTAATTAAAATATTCAAACTATACAAATTGTATCATAAAGTTCCAACGTGTGAGGAAAAAAAAAACTGTGAATGCAATTCATTAATAAAGAGAAAGTTGTTCATTAATAAAAAATAAAATTGTAAAAAAAAAGTTAACATGAGTAGATGAAAATAAGATACTTTTAAAAAGACTTACTAGAGTAATTTTCAGGGGAAAAAAAAAGTAACTATCTAAAAAAACTATTAAACTATTAGCTTTCTATTAACCAAATGTAATCAAAATTATTTCAGTTACTTAAAATGACAAATCAAACATATTCCAAAATGAAGAGGTTACAAGATAATAATTATCGCGGTATTTATAGAAAACCTTTTGTTTTATTGGTTTTACATAGAGTTGGCAATGCTGGCGGCCTAGCCCGTTGGGATTTTACAAAAAATGGGTCAAGCTAGTTCAACCCATATTTTATTCAAGGCATTTTCTTTTTAACACCCCCATTTGCTATTTGCACCCCCAAAGTTTATATTTTTTTCAAATTTTTAATATCCCCTTATCCTTGTTTGGTTTTAAATTTTTGAATTTGCTTTTTTATTGTCTTGTCTTGTTGTACTTTATCTTGCTACTCTTGTTTGTTAGACATCAATTGTCACATTCTGCCTATTTTAAATTTCGAATCATTCTTATAAGTCTTAGGGTATTAATGGTTGATTTAAGTGCTATTTGAAAAGGAAAACACAAATTTATTCAAGTATGATTTTCTTGATTTAAAGTTTACGCTTTAAGATTTATAATTTAGGGTTTGTTTGCGCTTTTTATTCATACTAACATCGATTCATGAGTGTTACAGTGTTCCGGATCAGTTCTGTACTCACAATAATTACCCTCCAGACCATCTAGTTTGGAATACACATTTGATCCACTTCTGAATTAGTTGATCCGGAATGTACATAATGCATTTTGAATCAACTGATCTGGAATGCATTATGTACATTCCAAATCATGTTGTCCAGAACATACTTGTTGAATCTTGTTTTCCTTCTGGATCATGTGGTTCGAAATATACTAGTTGAATCTCATTTGCCTTCTAGACCATGTTGTTCGGAACATACTTGTTGAATCTCATTTGGCTTCTGGATCATGTTGTTTGGAACATACTTGCTGAATCTCATTTGCCTTTTGGATCATGTTGTTCGGAACATACTTGCTGAGAGGTGCCTGAAACGGTGACCAAAAAGGTTGTCAAAACGGTGATCGGAAAGGTGCTCGAAGCAGTGACCGAAGAGGTGCTCGAAGCGGTGACCGAAGAGGTGCTCGAAGTGATGACCAAAGAGGTGCTCGAAGCGGCGATTAGAAAGGTGCGGTGGTGGCACGCGCAACTGCTGTGATGTGCTTCGTCAGTTAAGCAGGGTAAGAAAAGAGGAGGGTATTTTTGGGTTTTGAAAAAAATTGTGAAGCCTTAGGGTGCAAATAGAAAATAGGGAGTATTAAAAGCAATTTCCTTTATTCAACTACATATTTCTAAGTCCAGTCTGACCCTACATTGGGCTAGTTGGCCAAAACAGGCCTATTTAAAAAAAATCAAAATTTCAAACTTTCATTAAAAAAATAAAATTTCTTTTAGAATACAAGTTCAAACCAATTTAAAACAACACATTAAATCAATCCAAAACATATCCTAAATAAGTTTAAAATAACATCAAAATATATTTATATGTATATTTTAATTTAATATACATTTTAAAACAACATAACTTTCATTTGTTAAAAATATATTATTAAATAACATGAAACGTACTTTTTTATGTATATTAATAATATATATAAATTGACTTCACATGTAATGTACTTTTATGTGTATGTTTTTTATTTAATATATTTTTAATAATATATTATGTATTATTAATATATATTTTTAAAATTTATATTTATATTTGGACTGGTCTAGTTAACTCCATTTACACAGTCAAGCCAAATAGAATAGGTCAAAAAAGCTTGCTTCTATTTATGCCTCTTTTTTTAAGTACGGGCATACCCATTTTGATATCTTTAGCTTTAATATGTTAAGACCAATCAATGTGTGGTATAGTAATAATTGTTTTAGCTTTTACCCCTTGTTTGTTTGAGTGGAAAATGACATAAGCAGGAAATGAGAGGATAAAATTGCACTATCTCTTGTTCGGTAGAGTGGAAAGTAGCTGGGAAAATGAGAGAAAAGTTGATGGGTCTCACATGTTTTACTATCCGGTCAAAATAGGTATGAAAAAAAAAAGTAAAGTGTAAAAAAATTGACCTTCCAAAATTACCGTTGCTCTCATATGCAAAGTTCACAAAAAAAATAAGTAATAAATGATAAGAATTTTGTAATTATAATAATTTTACATTACAACTTTCCTTCATTTCCATCACTTTTTATGCAGCTGAACAACTTTAATTTTCACTATATTTTATCTCTCTTTGTTCCTTTTCTTTGTTTGCACTTTCTTTATTTTTCTTTCCTTGCAAGCAAATGGAGCCTTATAGAGATTTAAGGGTAATAATTGATGAGGGACCAAGAATATGTTTGCAGGAAGTGTTAAACCATTTTGTGATGTTTTTAGCATATTTTTTATTCTATGTTTTTAATTTATTGATCCTAGGACTATTTTCTTCTTGATTGAAAATTAAAATTTAGTTTTTTATTGTTTATTGGACTATATACTTTCTGATTTCATGATAAAACATAATTCCATAAATTGAACTTGATCTAAAAATTTGGTGAAATAATTTTAGAGAAAAAGAATTATACACTTCTAGTTTTAATCACAACCATTTATATATGGTAAGTTTGTTGACTTTATCCATTATACTCTAAAAGTCTTATAAATTAAGGATTAATTGTAATTAAATATCAATGTAAAACTTTTATACTATTAATGTATAAAAATTAAATTTTTAATTTTATGAGATAATATCTTAGTCAAGGACCAAGTAAAAATAGGATGAACGAAAAAAGATCACTTATTTGGGCTATCTTAAGAGAGAATATAACAGTTAATACATATTATAATGAGATAGGAGGTGGAAAGCAATTTATTAGCTCAATTGTTTTAATTATAAAAAAGTTTAATTAGTATGAAAATGAAGAGTTGTACATTGTAGTGCAAAATCTTTTTTCTCTTATAAAAAATGTTAAAGCATATTTTTATTTAATGCGTAACATTCTAAATTTATATATACTATTCACACCATAAATTCTCTTAATAATTATTTAAATTACTATTATTTATATTCTCAAATACTGAGATATAAATCTTTCATTACATTATACTCAATATTAAAACATACATTACAACACTTTCAAAGTTCAAAATAAAATATAACATAGTACACACAATCTTAGCTCGCCTAGTGAACATCATCATCTGGTAAGACTTAGGGTAGCTCACCTAACAACAGTTGTCGTCCAACAAGGACCCTGTATTAGACTGTCCCAGTAATAGGGACTTCACTCAGCGAGACACATTGCTGGGTGAAAACCTATGTATTTCTAAACAGTGTGTAATTTGCTTTAGGCGAGACCTCTCACTGGGAGCAAAACTGCAAAATAGGTTAACAGAGGCTAAAGCTCATTAGGTGAGACCTGCCACCCTGCGAGACCTTACAAATAACAAAACCTCTATTGCCAAAACTAATCAATTTGCTGACATATAACTTTACATTCTTATAACATGCATATCATAATTCATCTATCTCTTTACACCATGTTCACACAACCTCTAGATAAAACATAATGATCATATAAACTTAACAACAATGCCTCTAATTCAAATAATAATACTTCTAGACAACTCTCTTATATACATATTCAACAATAAAATAACATTCTCTGAGACTTCCAGCCACAATCCAACATACGTCATTCCAAAGCATTTTGCCTTTCCATATAATCACTACTATCTGCTTCCGTGCAAAGCACGATCATCACAGTCATACAAAAAACACAAACATTGCAAAGGTAAACTTACATAATACACAATATATCATTACATCAGTCATAAAGCATGAAAGTTACACAACGTTTCTATTTAGTATTATCAACACACATCCACTGATAGTAAACAACCAATCAATCACTCTTATGCGCCACCTAAAACATAAGCACTCACAACCAATCAATAATACTTATGCTCCACCTGAACATAATCATTTACAATCAATCAATCACACTTATGCTCCATTTGAACATAAACGCTCGCAACTAATCAATCACATTTATGCTCCACATGAACAAAAGCATTCATAACATTTAGCTAACGCTTTCTGGAAAGGCTCACTACATTGAATTCAGATGTAAAGGTAACGACTCATTTGACTTCCCCCACACTAGTATCTGGTATCTATCTGACTCATCCAATAACTAGTTGAAGTCTAAGCATACTCACTGAATAACCAATTTATGCCTAATGTATCATTGCTTGAAATAGGGCTCTAACACTACATCACGTTGTTATCCGAGTATATCATGTAGTGTATAATTGCCTAACACAAAGCCCTAACACTGGTGTATCATTGCTCGACATAGTGCCCTGACACTACATCATCACCCGAAACAAAACCTTAGCACCAAGATCACTTAAATCTATCCACCTCCCTAATTCAATGCATCACTTCAAGAGCTTTGTTACCTCCTCGTAACAGTCCATAACATAATTCATTAATACTCCTTATTAATGAATTAAAATATCCAATCATCGACAAACACAATTCCAACAACTCATCATGCACTCACAATACACAATTTCACATATTACTTAAATCATGCATTAACTCAACACATCATCACTACCCATTTATAATTGGCTACACGTTATCTCAAATAGTTCATTCATACCATCAAAATATATGCTATCACTAATAGCTCAATAATACAATTAACATGCATGTTATTCCAAATAGCTCAACTATGAAATCCAAATATACACTATCTCAAATAGATTAAATTACAACCAACAAATATGTTAACTTAATTAGCTCACATCACAATCAACAAATATGCTAACTCAATTAGCTCGAGTCAAAATCAAATACGCATTATCTTAAATAGCTCAAAACATAATTAGAATACATGTTATCTTAAATAGCTCAAAACATAATTAGAATACATGTTATCTTAAATAGCTCAAAACATAGTCAAAATATTTGCTATCTCAAATAGCTCAAACCTCTCAACTACCAAATCACTAATACATTAGCAAAAGTCAACAAAAGAGTTTCTCTTACCTATTTCTTCATCCAAAAACCGATTAAAACAGTAGGGAAGAATCAACTCGAAAAAATTACACAAGAACTTGACAAGAATCCCAATTTCAACAGGAACCAAAGAAAATTAGAATTTCTAAAGGAATCCCCTTTTTTAACGAAAATGAAAGGATTGAAAATGATTGGAAAAAGCTTTAGAAAACTACAATCACATATACCTATATTGATCACTATCAGAATAAGAAGCAAAGAGACCGCATTGGATTCTGCTTGAGTTTAGATGGCCATGCGTAAGAGAGAAGAAAATTGTCATTTTGGAGAAACAGAAAATGGAAATGCACCTTAAGAAGAAAGAGAATGGAGAAAATATTTATAGCATTGGGGTATACTTAGTAATCTGCTCTTACTACTCTCATCCCATTTCTAAAAATAATTAAATTTCTTAAAACTTCTCAAAACTCAACTAAATCTCCTGAAACAAAATAATGATAATTATTCTCTTTTCCTCATCCTTATATCATCAACCAAATACAATTAAATAGTATTATCAAACTAATAAATTTATCATATCTCAAATTAATTAACAAATTAAATAAAAACTTAAATTTAATTTTTTTCATTATTTATTCTACAAATTTATAACCTATTAAATAAATAAGTCCTACCTAATGTATGTGGTATTTTCTATGCTATGAAAGATGAAAATTTTGAATACTTCATTTTCATTTTGGTACAAAGAAGCTTATTTTAAGAAACTATTGAAATTATGATGGTTGTGAACAGATCATTTTTAAGAATCATGTTATTAGTTAAAGAAGAAATTGATAATTATAGATGAATTAATTTTATTTTATAAAAAAATATTAATGATTAATGTATTAGTTAATATATACTGATGTAGTAATCTTTCGAGATTGTTATTCCACCAACCTTATTTATGTGAATTAATTTGATACCATATGATACATGATACATTTACACAATTGTAAGTGTACACCTATATTGTCTTTGTAATTTGTACAGTGACTTTTCTCTTTGACAGTGATGGTTACACAATATTTATAGTGACATGCATGCATTAATATTGTAATAATTTACATTGTTATGTTTTACTATTATGGTACATTTTTTAATTTGGTAATATATTATAGATGTATCTTATATATCTTATTATTTGAGTATATTTGATAGAATTCTTATGTATATAATTTTAAATTTTTTTTATTTGCATGAATCAAATATATAATTAAAAGATAAATATTAAGATAGTTAGAAAATATTATAAATTGTAATTGTTAACTCAACAATGGATTTAATTATGTAGTTATTATAGAAAATTAATAAAAAGAATAAAAGACACGAGCCGAACTAAACGGCGGTAAAGAATAGAATCAGAAGCAGAAAATAGAGCGGTTGGATTCAGAAGGTGGAAGGTACAAAACCCAATCCTTTCCTTCTCCTTCGATTTGGGCCCAACACAACACCATTGGCTTCAATCACTGCGCAACCTAATTCCATACTTGCTGCTCCAACCCCACCATCGTCCCTTCCCCGTTTGTTTCTGCACGATTTCGTGTCTATTACTGGTTTTGCTGCTTTTAATTTTTTATTTTATCGTTAATGTTACAGGAAACGCAATGACGGAGGAGCAGATGGTGAATGTGCGCAGTGAAGACGACAATTCCGGCGGCGATCACAGATTCAGTGGCATCAAGGCCAATCAACGCCGGAGGATGCAGTAGTATCGAACGTTTGATGTCGTTTAACGGGAGAGGGAGTTCAAATGCGTGGATAGTGAAAACGGTGCAGGATCCAAACGACGTTGTGGAGAGTGAAATTTGTGATGGCGGTGAGGGACGATGGTGGGTCAATGATTGGAACAGCAACCATGCAATTATGTCGGGGAAGAGAGAGATCAGAGACTATTTGTTATTTTTAATTTTAATTTTAGCGTTAAAAAAATTGCCACGAACATACCTTTTAAGACCCTGTTCGTATTTCACTCAAAATTAGAGTACATAAATTGACTTTTTATTCTCTTCTGTATATACTTGATGGAAAAAAAATACTCTAAACAAAGCTATAAATATTCAACAGAGTGTATATTCACGGACCAATCACGCAAAATTTGATGAATATCATTCAGCAAAGGGGATACCGAGTACCAACGGTCATTGCAATTTTTTTGCTATCAATGTAAAAGAAACAACTTACAATCCCCCATCTCTGGCCACTAGCATTACGATTTGCAGGTATATATATAAGTACGCTGGCTGATTACATTCCACTTCAAGAATAATTAATTACTAGCACAATAATCTTGTTAAATAGGCATCTATGGTATATCCTTTTTCCATGTCCATTGATCTTAATCTGCAAAACTGACAATACAACTAAAGAATTTAAGGATACATATAATTTAGAGGAAACCAAACACTCATAACATATTCTCTACCATCCAGGAAAAACCATCGTTTGGTTTTTCACTTTCAGCCTTGGACAACCAATTTGGTTTTTCTCTCTGTTGATTAAGATGCACTAAACAGCAGGGAATTTTCACAGCCACCTTTTATTTTGTTTCTTCCGTTGATGGATTACCAGATGAGAGCATGGTCTTGCTATTCACAATGACATTTTTTTTCTCTCACTAATTCCATAGACTTGAACCTGCTACTTTTGAGAAATTGGTGTTGCTTCTCTACCACTACATGTAGCCTTTGACTTCGTTGCTCTTGAGTGTCTTGATGAAGCAGATAGCGACTCAGAAGAGGAAGCTGACTTGGTCTTTTTCTTCTTGGATTTCTTAGGAACATGAGAAACCCCTGCAGATGGGATGCCTCTGTAAATGTTTGATGCTGATTGGCTTCCTGTGGACTCTTCAAAATCTGTTCAAAGTAGTAAGGAAATGTTATCATAGAGAAAAAATAATACATAAATTCATAGTACTATGTAAGGAAAGGTTTACATTCATACAGTTCCTACACCCATGAAACAGTTCTGAAGAATATAAAAATATCATGTGACTTGCTCACAATTCTTGACTAGATATAGCAGGAAATATAGTCACAATTCACAAACGATGGAAATAAAATAAATTCTCGTATGTAACTGCATAATTGCATTGATGGTCATGAAATAATGAGAGTGAAATCACCAACACATAATGACTATAATTAGGCAAAATGAGAAAACATACAACTTCAGAAAAAGAAAGTCATCATGTAGGCAGCCTATTTTAAACACCATTGTGTGGTTAAACTAATTTCTTAGCATTCGAAACTAGTACTTCCGAGTTCTGACCATAGAGTGCAGCTTTCGAACAAAATATCACCACCTTGTTTTCAATTAACATATGGTGAGGAATCTCATACTCCAAATGTAATAAACGGTTATAAGCTTGATTTAATGACAAAATTCATATATGGAGAGAAAGAGAAAGGAAGAAGTCATGGATTCAAATCCCTCCACTAACAAAACTAACATATTAACAACTAACATTTGTCTATAAAAAGAACTCACCCTTGAACATATTCCTTATGTAATAACAGTACACCATGCTTATCCTGGAGACTTGAAGGGGGTGAATAGTTTCCCCTTCAAGAAAGCCATAGTAGCTCAGTGTCTCAGTCACAACTCATATGGACAAAAGAACAGAACCCCAAAAAGTGCACAGCTAAAAGCTTGCTAGCTAGATCAATACTATAATTCCCATTTCCCAAAATTTACAGTTCCAAGAACCCATCACTGAAGTAATACAATCAAAGCTTTGTAAAGGGTAAGATCATTTCAGGTATATACCTAGGCATTAAAACTAAGCTCTTTTAAATTGGCTGCTTTTACAGCCTATGAAGCACAAACTATACGGGATATAGATATAATGCAACACATACAAGAATACATAAGAATTATGTGACACAAAACTGCTAAAATATAAAATACAAAAAGTTTATCTAATTATTGAGTCACTCCAACCAGTTCTAGTGCAAATAAGTTTTAAAAAATAAAGTGTAGAAGTGATATAAATGCCATAAAAAGTATTTGAAATATCCATGCAATATCCACTATCCAACATGAATACATATTTTACAGTGTCACAAGACAATACAGACACGAGAAATTATTAGATAGTCCGAATCACCACGTCATTTATAGTTTCAACTAATTAGTTTGTAACTTACAATTATTTAATTGAAATATTTACAAAATAAAGAAATGAATTAATTATATGTTGCATGCTTGTTGATTGAAATATAGATGACGTGGCAGTGATCCGGAATGATATAATAATTTATTATGAGACACTTAGAGCAGCTGCAATTAGAGATTCTTATATTAGATGCTTAACATTAAAATTATTATTTTAATATGATTCTCAGAAGTTAGGGTACTTAAAAATTGGAGATATGAATGATAGCAAATAATATATATTTGATACGAAAGATAGCAACAGATTTCTGAAGATCATATTAAAAGGCCATAGTAATTAGTCATGTCGAGTAATGGTGGTTCCATCTTAATCACACCAACAATAAGCACTAATCTGATGATCTCCATTTATAGACCTACTCGACGTATTCATACAGTTTTGCAGCTTCATTTAATCAGTTTGTTTAGTTCTTTAAAGGGTTCAACTTGATCACATTGAGGAAACCTATAGACCAAGAAAACATGTTCTTATCAAGCACAGTGATATTTATTAAATACTAAATACTAATACTAATAGTAAGAAATTCTGGTGTGGACCACTTGAAACAGTGTTAATTGTAAAGCCAAGAGCCATTAGATTCCCCACGTTAGGGCTGAGTTTGCTCGTGACAGAACAGCCAAACTCTTCCTATGGAGGCAAAGAATCTAGATAGCTTTTGCAAGCCTCATAAGTTTATCTAGAAGATAATCAAGAGACACAATAATAATCAAATCCACGTTCCCCTTTTTACTAGTTAACCCGTGAATGTCCATCTATTTGTATTTGTGTTGTTTACTTATTATTTAAATCAGGGACACAGGACACCGCACGGTTCCACATGAATACAGTATCTCAATCTCAATATTTAATGGCGCCATATTTGGGAGAAACAATCAACTCAGACGAAGTTTTGCTGTATGAGAGGTGAGAAGCAAAGCATACCTTGGGAGGACCATGATGTAGTGACAGCCATAGCATTGGGGTCACTTAGCTCACCTAAGTTACCTAGTGAGGTTGAAAAATCAGGCGCTGTTTTAAAATCATTCATCTGCATAAAAAAACAAAATAAAATAGTAATAGTTTAATATGTTAACCAATTAAAAATTATAATAAATATGAATATAGATAATTGAATGATAATGTAAAAAATCTTTACAGCTTAAATACATAGATTAATCTTTAATAATAACAACAGAATAGACAAAATGACAAAAAAAAAATTGATCAAGATAGTTGTAAACATAAATGGAGAGGTAAAGTGTGCATCAGCTCCGTACCCAACTGGGTCCAGTCCCTGAGGGGCCATCCCATCCAATGTGAGCCACATGCTTAACATCTGTCGGGTACCCAATTTCCATCTCCCGCTCCTTCACGACTGGAACAGTGCCCAATTCCCAACTTAGCCCCAACAACAACAATATCAAGAAAAGGCAAAATCACATTGGAGAGTGCATAAAACATTACCAAATATTTGGGTGATGAATTTGAAACTCTTGTAGATTCCTTTTAATGTGGTTGCCATGGTGGAGATCGCTACCGTAACAATATGACAGAATGGGAAGTAGAGACCGAAAATTTTTTAGCTGCAAATGCGTTTTTTGCCTGTCACAAAATGGATTGTTGTTATATACAATTATCAGTTCCAAAAACAGTGTGGAGTATCAACTAAGGTTTCATTGCATGTGACTTAGAACCTTTTATTTTTTGTATGTTTTCCTAGGAATGAAGATTGGCATCTGAATATTGAACACGAAGAAGATGCTATTACTTGTTAATGTTAAAAATGTAACTTCACCTTCAAATGGTATTTAGTAGAAAATTTCTAAGGTAGGAGAAATTTTAAAATAAAAAAATACAGTACCCCGAGGTGGTTTTGATTCAGGTGCTGATAGAAATCCAACTATGTTTTCTGGGCTCCATTCACCATCATTCTGAATCTCATTGGATAGTGCTGATTCATGGAAAGATTAAACAGAGTGGAGAAAATATCAAATGGGTCTAAAAAAGTTGAGATTTTTATTCATGGGGTATGGAAAAACAAGAGAAGGAAGGAGGAGAAGGATGGGAAAGAGAGTTGGCTCTAGGAGGAGGGGAATAGAAGGTGGGCATCCATGAATGAAAATTTGAAAACTAGAATGGGGAGAAAGAGAAAGAAGGTATGATTTAAGGTAAAAAAAATAAATTAGGACAAAGATTCGAAAATGGAAGGCAATTTAATAATTCGGTTTTATCGGATTGTTTATTATTGAGTGTCCATTATGGTATGGATGCTTATTGTTGCTATGCTTGTTGATGGTTGGTGAGCCTCAGTACAGTAAAGCATGGTCCTCTGTATTTAAAATTGTGAACTTGGAAGATTAATTTCTAAGTTAAGAGTTCCAACTACAGTAAGTGAGTTTGTTTTTATATATACCAAAATAAAATTTATTAAAATCAATCTTCTCACTTATTTATTTAAATAACTTTTTGTTTTTAGTCAAGAAACCGATTTTGTTTTACATATATACCAAAAATAATTTATTAAAATAATTCATCTTTATATTATTTATCTATATAGCTTCTTTTACCTTCATGTTGAGAAATTGGTTGAGAAAACCGATTTTTTTAACGTGATTGCTTTTATGTAAAAAATCTATAAGAAATCGGTTGTTAGATGTTTTATTTTTTTTTTTAGATTTGTATTTTTACTCATTTTTTAAATTTAATTCTTATTCATGTATATTGTTTTAAATCATGAATTTTAAACCTAAATTTTTAAATTTTTTTAGTTAATTTATATTTTATTTTATTATGTGATTTATTTTTAAGTTGTGTATCTTTTTCGTTGTTTTAATTTTTTTAAATGATTTCTAATTTACTTTTTAGTTTATATTTTTTAAGTTAAATTTTTTAAAGGTTTTCTACCAAAATAATTAAAAATAATTTGAAATATAGATTTAAAATTATTAATTTAAAAACTTTAAACTAAAAAATAAGTTACAAAGCATCTAAAAAATTTAAAATAACAGAAAAGATACATAACATAAACATAAAACAAATACAAAAATACAAATTAACTTAAAATTTTTTTCAAATGTGTATCTTTTCAGTGCTTTACCTTTTAAAATAATTTTAGAATTTTATTATGTGTTTTATTTTTACGTTTTGTATCTTTTTTGGTTATTTTTTAAATGTTTTTTAATTTATTTTTTAAGATAAATTTTTTAAATTCTTTTTACCAAAATAACTTAAAAATAATTTGAAATATTACCTGTAAAAATAATAATTTAAAAAATTTAAAATGAAAAATAAATTACAAAGCATTAAAATAATTTAAATTAACGAAAACAATACAAAATATATAAATAAAACACATAAAAAAATAAAATACTAATTAACTCTAAAAAATTTTAAAATTATACATTAAAAAAAATATGTACATAAAAAATAAATTAAAATAAATTAAAATAAATTAAAAAATTTTTGAAAAAATCAATCTGAAAAACAATTTATCAATTTTTTACTTTTTTAAATTTATTTTTATTTATGTATGTATTAAATGATGAATTTTAAAATTAAATTTTTAATTTTTTAGTTAATTTATATTTTTTTATTATGTGTTTTCTTTTTACGTTGTGTATCTTTTTTTTTTGCTTTAAATTTTTTTAAACACTTTGTAATTTATTTTTCAGTTTATATATTTTAAGTTAAATTTTGTAAACACTTTTAACAAAAATAATTTCAAAATAATTTGAAATATTAGATTTAAAAATTTTAATTATAAACTTTAAATTAAAAATAATTTTAAGAAATTTAAAACAATAAAAAAGATACACAACATAAAAATATAATACATAAATATAGCAAAATAAAACCCATAAAAAACAAAATAAAAGACAAAGTATTTCAAACAGAAACTATAGATTTTAAAAATAATTTAATTTAATTTTTCCTTCATTTTTTTCTTATGCATTTTATTTTTATGTTGTGTTTTTTTTTTGTTATTTTAAATGTTTTGTAATTTATTTTTCAATTTAAAATTTTTAAATTAAGATTTTTAAACCTAATATTTCAAATTATTTTAAAGTTATTTTGCTAAAAATACTTTTAAAAATTTAACTTAAAATATGTAAGCTAAAAAATACGTTACAAAAATGTTTTTAAAAAAATTATAACAATTAAAAAAGATACACAACATAAAAATAAAACACATAATAAATAAAAATAAATATAAATTAGCTAGAAAAAATTTAATTTTAAAATTTCTGATTTAAAAAAATATATTTAAATAAAAAATAAATTTTAAAAAATTGACTAAAAAAAATTTAAAAGCAAACTAAAACACCTATAAAAAATGGGTTGCCCTGTAACCGATTTCTTACGGGTCTTTTACATAAAAAAATTTTAAAAACCACTATTTTTCAATATGATTCTTTTTTTATGTAAAAAACCTTTAACAAATCAATCCTTCCATAACTAATTTCTTATAGGAGCTTTTTTTTAGATTTGTTTTTTTTAGTCTATTTTTGAATTTTTTGAATTTATTTTTTATTTATTTATATTATTTTAAATCATGAATTTTAAATTAAAATATTTTTAGTTAATTTATATTTTATTTTATTATGTGTTCTATTTTTATGTTCTCTATCTTTTTTCATTGTTTTGAGTTTTTTAAAACACTTTGTAATTTATTTTTAAGTTTATATCTTTTAAGTTAACTTTTGAAAACATTTTTTACCTACATAATTTAAAAATAATTTTAAATATTAGGTTTAAAAATATTAATTTAAAAATAAAATAAAAAGCATTTAAAAAATTTAAATTAATGAAAAAGATAAACAACCTAAAAATAAAATACATAAAAAAATGAAAGACAAACAATTTCAAACAGAAAAGGCACACATTTTAAAATTTTTTTAAGTTAATTTTTAGTTCATCTTTTTTTATGTGTTTTATTTTTATATTGTTATTTTTTTGGTTATTTTAAATTTTTTTAAATGTTTTGTAATTTATTTTTCAGTTTAAAGTTTTTAATTTATATTTTTAAATCTAATATTTTAAATTATTTTTAAGTTATTTTGCTGAAAATCCTTTTAAAAAGTTTAATTTAAAAAATATCAACTGAAAAATAAATTACAAAATATTTTGAGAAAACTTAAATAATTTAAAAAGATACACAACATAAAAATAAAATACACAGTAAAATAAATAAAAAATTTTAAAACTTTTAATTTTAAAATTAATAATTTAAAATAATATAAAAAAATAAAAAATAAATTTAAAAAATATGAATGAAAAAATCTGAAATAAATTTTAAAAAAACCACTTATTTCCTAACATGATTTATTTTTTTATGTAAAAAGTATTTAACAAATTGTTGCTACTTTCTAGGCAATAAATTTTTTATAGGATTTTTTTTTAATATTTTTTTTACTCTATTTTTAAATTTTTTTTAATTCATTTTTATTATGTATATTGTTTAAAATTATGAATTTTCAAATTAAAATTATTTTAGTTAATTTATATTTTATTTTATTATGTGTTTTAATTTTATATTCTCTATATTTTTTTGTTGTTTTAATTTTTTTAAATACTTTGGAATTTATTTTTCAGTGTATAATTTTTAAGTTAAATTTTTAAAAACTTTTTATCAAAATAATTTTAAAATAATTTGAAATACTATATTTAAAAATCTTAATTTAAAAACTTTAAACTGAAAAGTAAATTATAAATCATTTAAAAAAAAGTAAAATAACCGAAAATTTATACAACATAAAAATCAATTCATAACAAACAAAATAAAACACATCATGAAACAAAATAAAATACAAAGTATTTCAAACTGAAAAAATACACATTTTAAAAAATTTTTAATGTTAATTTAATTTCATTTTATTTTTTATGTATTTTATTTTTATACTGCCTATCTTTTTCATTATTTTAAATTTTTTAAAATTCTTTGTACTTTATTTTTCAATTTAAATTTTTTAAATTAAGGATTTTAAACCTGATATTTGAAATTATTTTTAAATTATTTTAGTAAAAGTGTTTAAAAAATTTTACTTAAAAAATATAAACTGAAAAATAAATTAAAAGAGTTTAAAAAAATTGAAACATCGAAAAAGATACATAACGTAAAAATAAAACACATAATAAAATAAAATATAAATTAACTAAAAAATTTAAAATATTATGATTTAAAACAATATACATATATAAAAAATAAATTTAGAAAAATTAAAAGAATTAACTAAAAAAACAACTATGACAAAAAAAAAACGTCCTATAAGGAATTGATTGTTGGACAATCACTTTCTTATAGCATTTTACATAAAAAAAAAATAAATCACATTGGAAAATTGGTTCCCCTAAACCAATGTCTCAACTTGAATAATAAAAAAGGTTATTTAAGTAAATAATAGGGAGTGAGTCATTTTGGTATTTTTTTGTATATAAAAAGAAAAGTCTCTATCCTAACTCAGTTATAAAATAATTAGTTTCTCTTTAATTATATCAAGAGATGTAACTCAGTTGGTTAAACAAGATGAGATGGAGTTGTTGTAAACCACCGGATATTATTTTCAAATAAAACTGTCACAATTAGCAAAAAAAATATTGTCCGAAAATAAGTATTGCATCTAATTTTTAATATAATATTAATTATTTTTCACTAATATACTTCTAGAGTTTAATTTCTATTCACTGTAAATGTAAAAAAATTTATATTAGGTTTTAATCACAATCTTTCATGTATGGTAAGTTTATTAATTTTACTAATTAATAGTTTAAATGTCATACAAATAAAAAGATTTTATTGAACACAAGTATAAAACTCTTTTATACTATCAATACATAAAATTAAAATCATACTTTAAATAATAACAATGTAATATTAATATTAAAGTTAGTTTTGCCAAATCATTCTCATTTTCATCTATTTATTAACTTTTCTTTTTGTGTGTAAAATAACTTAGGATAATACTTATTTTACAATGGAGGGAGTATTTAACTACACTTTAAAATTAAATTTTTAAAAAACTAATATTGTTTTAAATTAATTTTTATTTTTAAATTATAAATTTTAATAGAATGAACTTATATTGTTTAAATTTTATGGTATCCAAACATTTTTTAAATTATATTAATTTTAAAATCTATATGAAATTTTTAATTATATTAACTTTTAGTATCTAAAATTATATTGTCTAACATTAAAAATGTTAAAGCTAGCATTTTAAAGAACAGTATTTGAAACAATGTTTCAGGAAATACTAAAAATTATTTTTAAAATATTCTTTAAACAGTCAAACAAATTTTTAAACTAGTAAAAAAAAAAATGAGAAGTGGGCTGAAATGTTTTGTCAAGCATAAGCTAGTTGATGTAATTTATGCACATAAGTTAAAAATTATTAAAACAAGTTTGCAATATCAAATAAGTTTATCTTAATCAAAGTAACTTCTAGACTACTAGCTAGTAGCTAGAATATATTACCAAACGCACTTTAAATACTTTAAATTTATTATATTCTTTATTTTTAAATAGAAACATAAAAAGACATATAAAAAGAAATGAAATGAGTAATTTAATTGCATAAATTGTTGATTTAATTTAGAATTATAAATTTAATTGCGTTAAATATTTTAGAAAGTATTTATCATAAAAAATACATGCTGTGTATAAAAAATGTTCGTATCTTTTAAAAATTGTGAATCCTATTTTTAATTTTAGAAGATTTAATTTATTTTAATTTAAGGAAAGACTATTATTTTAAGAGATAAAAAAATACCTAACCCTTTACTCTATTTGTCTGGATGAACGATAAGTAAGTTTATTCAAATTAACTATATATATTAGTAAATATTTGAAAATTTATTAAAAAATAGATAAGAAAAAAGAAATTATCTAGTTCTTGAGGCTTAAAAGGAAAATTTTATACACCCGCTTAGTGAGTAGTGACTATAAGCAAGTCTAGGAAAAAATTTTACTTAAGAAGAATGTAAATTTGAAAATGTTTATTTCTATATTTGGTTTTCTTTAAAAAAAAGAAAAGAAACGTTATCATCTCAAAATCTGTCCCTCTCTAATCTTCTCTCTAGTTGGCTGAAAGATTCACATAAAAGTGTAAAAAAAATGTATATCAATTAAATTTTAATATATTTTATATGATTTTATTAAATTAAACTTGAGTTTAATTGGTATAGTCTCAGTGTAAAGATCTTAGTAAATCACAACCCTTCATTCATAGTAGATTTGTTGATTTTACTCGTTATTATTTTAAAAATCACATAAATAAAAAGTCATGATTAAATGTTAGTATAAAAATCTTTTATTATGACAGTGTATACCAATTAAACTCATTAAACTTAATTTTTTTATAATTATAATTTTTAATCTTTTAACTTTTTATAGTTATACGTGCGTTATTTTTTCACGACTTTCATCAAACTTAACTTCTTCTTTTTTAGGCATAAGGGATTCAACTATTGTGAAACATTTGACATGGATGTGGAAAATGTGCTTGAAAAGAAAGTGTCTCATAGTTTGTCCACATCACTGAAAAATATACCACCATATATATCTAAAAAATGCATTAAAAGATAAATTAAATTGAAAGTCTATATAAAGTGTGAAACACACTAGAAAAATCAAGCTTCAGGAACTCACCTACAAAATGTAAAAGATGCGGAAAAAAAATTGTACTAGACATTTGATTACATAGACATTACAAAATCTACAAAAGCAAGAGATAAACATTCAAAAATACTTATAAGTAGTAGGCTTTTGATATATAATAAAGGTAAAAAAAATTATTAACTTTAAAATCTCTCGTCTCAGCTCTCCTTATAAACAAAATAAAAATAACGCTTTTTTATTCCCTTCCCTTCGTCAAACCAAACATGACTTAAAAAATAACATTCGTAAACAACCTAGCTTTTTGAAATAATTTTAATTATGCTTTACACTAAATTGTTCATTTAGATGAGTTGGAAATCTATTTTTTTTTTTAGTTGAGAAAAAAATGTTAATGTAATAAAAAATATATTATGTTATTCTTCTTAAGTAAACAATTAAAATTTCTAAAAAGATACAGTAAAATTAAATGTAAAAATATTTATATGTATATATATAAACAATCATAAAAAGTTTCTAAATCATTTAATTTTATACCACAGGACATTACACCCCCAACATCTATCCCAAGGTTAATGTAATTTTCAAATAAAACTAATAAAAAATATTTTATTTTTAGTTTATATTTTAAACTCTAAGTTAATTGACAGGTTTATTTCACATGTTATTTTCACAATTAATAAAAAAATGCAATTCATGACAATATTCCTTTCAACACTATATATGTATATTGAATTTTCTTAATCACTTAGCTATTTTAAGTTTAAAATAATCTTATATTAAAATTTAAATTATCTATTATATAAAAGATATTTATTAATTTTGATCTATGAGAAACTTCTAGGTTACAGTAACCATTTATACATATAATTATAGTTCTATTTTATAAGCAGGATATATATTTATAAAAGTATCCATTTAGTAATTAATATATTAAACTAAATTAATTTTTGCTTTACAAATAAGAACAAATTTGTTTTTTTCACGTAAAAGGAAAAAAAAAAGAAAATATGTGCTAGCTAGTAAGACAATAATAAATGTTACATAGTAGAGTAATTAAAAAAAAAACTATCAAGTTTATGGAATCTATCATTATATAAAATGGTCCTCCGAAAGATTTTTATCTCAAATTAAATTGTCTAATAAATTCAAAGGTGTTATTTCATTAAATTATAAAATCACGAACCAAAGAACAGGGTATATAAAGCTACAATTTATTTGCAAAATTATAGGTTTGTTATATATTAATAAAAAATAATATATAATTGTTATCCAATATATATAGGCAGAATAAAAAATATTTAAACCTGCATACTCTTAAGAGTATAACAAAATATAAAATAAAAAAAAATGGTACATAACCATACCAAAAAATATAAATATATATTGAGATTAATTTAGAAAAAGTTAGATCAGGAAAATATAAAAATTGATAAAGGAAAGAATAGGGATTGAAAATTTGATTGATATCTATAATGATTTATTTTATTAGAATTATACCATAAATAATAAAGTTTAATTGGTATATATTTTACTCATTACTACTTTAAAAATCACATAGATGAAAAGACATGCTTGAATGTTAGTATAAAAAATGTGTATACCAATTAAACTCTAAATAATATCGTAAAATATATTTCATAAATAATTTATTCCTTCTATTTTAATAGAAGAACAAAATTGAAAAAAAATTTAGATGTATTAATACCAAGCTCTTTATTAACTGATTTAGAAGAGGTTATATAAAATATAAAAACATATTATCATTTAATGTGAAATTATAAAGGAAGAGTTAAAAGACATGCAATAGACATGTGACAAATAGCAACTTTATGATTAGGGAAGACAATCATGTCCACCTCTGTCCCGAATTTGGCGGAAAAAATATGTGTTGTTGGTCCTCGCACCCTCTCCTGCATCGCATCTATGTTTTATATATAATTATATGTTAAACAAAATATCACATGTATTTATATAAATCCACACCTCCTATGGACCATTAAAACAAAAAATATAATTAATAATCTAGCATATAATTTATTTAATAATTAAAATAAATTAAATATATTAATAAATTAACATAATTTATTAATAAATTATAAGTAAATGTAAATATAAATTATAAAAAATAAAATAACGGAATACTACAGGTATACCCAAATCTAAAAACACTCAACGAGGATGAGGATTAAAATTTCATACTCGTCTTCTCTACCCATACTTTTCAGAGACAGGGATGGGGAAGATAAACCCACCCCCACCCCACCCCTTTGCCATCCCTATTTATGATGACATATGCCAGAATAATTTTGACAACTACACAAATCTAAGTGTGTTTGTTTTAAGTGTTTTTTTTATTAAAATAAAAAATATTAATGAAAATATGTTTTGTTACCATTTAAAAACATTTGTTAAACATTTTAAAAAACAACTAAAATTAAAAACAGAAAAAAAATTGTTTTCAACGTTTTCAAAAATCAAAACTATATAAAATTTTAATAACTATATCGTAAGAATAGCAAAAGTTATATATAAATATATTTTAAATTATAGATATAAATATTTTATAATATTTTTTATTAAAACTGATTAAATTTAATAATATCATCTTTTAAAAATAAAAAATATTAAATAAAAACTAACTTATTTTCTGAATATTAAAAACTTTAAAATAAAAACTATTTTTAAAAAATAAAATAAAAAAATTTCCTTAAACCAAACGCTTATTAAAACTATTTATTAGAATTTTTTTTTTACTGTGAAAGTTGGACTTTTTATTATACATACAGTTACTAGGACTTTCTCTAATATTTATGATTTTGAAAATTGATAGGATTTTCTCAATGTTTATTAAAGTTTTGAAAATATTTTAGGCTTAAACATTTTTTTACAGGTAAACATTGTAGTTTTTTAGTGTTTAAAATTTTATTTTTTATTTTAATATATAGTATTTTTCAATAATTCAAATTGATATTTACGGTAAATATTTTTAGTGACGTGAATAATAAAAGTGTCATATCTTCAAGTCAATATTATCTAAAATTGTTGAGTTAACATTTACTTTATTTTTCCTCACAAGCATAGTTTTAGAAAATAATTTTTTTACGTACAAAATAAAATTCAAATAAAAATTAAATACCAAAGCCAAAATAAATTTAATTTATAGGTACTTAAAAATTATTAAAGCTTATAAAAAATTAATTATTATTATCATTGCATCATATATTCTTTTTATATGATATGCATATCAATTGAACATATTGTTTTTCAATGTTGATAAATAGAACATTGACAATGGAGTCAATTTCAGATTAATAAAATGATTCTCTCTAAATCATTAAACTTTAAATAATTAATGGTCTAAATAAAATTCTTTTATTTTTCTAACATACTACATTGAACCTATGTTAAAAAGGTTTAAATATATTTTACATTCTTAATATATTAATGGATTTTGTATTTAATTATTATAAATTTTTTTGTTTTATGTTGGGTCTCCAATAAAATTTATTTTATTTTGAACGAGTGTTTTAAATAGCATTTTAAAGTGCTTTAAAAAGTTACTTAGATAACACTTTATATCGAAATAAAATAAAAAATTATTAAGAACTCAAGATAAAATATAAATTTTATAGGTACGCAAAATTTATGAATATATTAGAAATACAAAATATATTGAAATCTTAAAATAATATGTGGTACAATTAATGATAATGATAATTAACTTTTTTTTAGGCTTCAATAATTTTTTATACCTATAAAATGAGATTATTTTGGTTTTAGTACATAATATTTATTTTTATTTTTATTTTTCCATCTAATAAATTTTTATTTTGAAAAAAAAAGTACTTATTATGAAAATGACGTGGAAATTAATTAAACAATTTTAAATGATGTGACAATTCCATTATCTACATCATCGATTAATAAAATATATTTAATGATAGATATCAATTTAAAACTTTAAAAATATTCAGTATTAAAAAAATTTAAAATTTTAGATATTGAAATCAAAATGTGTAATTTTACGTATACTAAAAGGTAGGGGTGAGTAAGTGGACCGGTCCAACCCGTTTAAGCATATTACATGAAGTTCGCATTTTAAATAGACAAAATAAGTCCGGTTCGCTATAATAAATAAACTTTTTTCAGGGTTTATGTCTAGCCGCAGAGCCCTTGACTTAACATACAGATCCCCATGCTTGTGCATATATATACTAAAAATCATTGTCATCATTCATAATAATTTAAAATACTGTATTTTCGATATTATAAGTATAAAATATCACAATTTACAACATAAAAAGATAATATTAACACAAACTAATTGTACAAGTGATAAAATTGTCCCTTTAAATGGGATAACGTCCAAGCTTGTGAGCCTATGAAATTTGTGGATTTTGTCAATCGGACTCAAATTTTCTCTAACGTTATGATTCTTTTAAAAAAAATCCAAAATCCACACAGATTTGGGAGTCCAGAAACAATATACTCACTTCCTACTAAAAATATATTTAAGTTATTTCTTAATATGGGCCATAGTATTTTATGAGATTGAACCTAACACAACTGTAAAATGGTGTTTTTAATATAGGCCATAAATATCTGACATTGTAAAGAGGTGTTTGGTGAGATGGGAGAATAAATATGTGACCATGACAGGAAAAGTGGTATTTTATCAAAGTTGTATTGTCTGTGTTGTCAATTTACTTCCTTTCATTCTTCAAGACTCCTAAAGGTATCACTTTTCAACTCCAATATTTGTTTTGTAAGTTTTTATGGACAGGAAATGAAGCAGATGGAAAAGTTAGGTAAGTGTCTTGAGAGAGAATATGTCAGCCAAAGGAGGAAGGACAGTTGGATTTGAGAGATGTGAAAAAGTTGAAAATGTCACTTTGTTAAGGAAATGGAAGTGGAGAATGAGGATGGAAACAAATAGCTCTTGAAATCAAAATATGAGTGTATAGATGGGTCTTGGAAGGAGAAAGGGGGTCAATATTCACGGTGGTGAAATGATTTTAATTCTATTTAAGTAAAGGGTTTGGGGTTTCCAGGGTGGTTAAGCAATGTAAAAAAAACGAATAGGTGATGAAAAGGACACCAACTTCTAGTGAGATAGGTGGTTAAGATACCACACTCTGCTGCATGATTTTAACCATCTCTTTAGCTTAGCAGAAAACACAATGTTTCGATGAAGGACATGTAGGATGAAGGAGAGAGTAGGTGGAAATGGACTTAGCAAAGAGGGCTATTTATTTGGGAGGCAAATTTGGTGGAGCATTTAAGGAATGATTATGTACAACTAGTGTATTAGAACGAGTGCAAGATCAATGGGTTTGGGCAGGATCAGATCAAAGGTGTACACTATTGCATCAACATAAAAAGTTCTAGCAGCATACACATGACAACAAAAGGATGAATTCTTCAAATTAATTTGGGCAAAAAGAGTTTCTCAAAAGGTTTAATTACTGGTTTAAAGACTGGAATACTTGAAACAATTTTGTAAAGCATGGAATAATTCAAATAAAAACAGATAGTTGTGGGTTATGTGACAGAGTGGTGGAATCACGATCTCATTTCTTCTTCTCATGCCAAACAAGTGTTAGAGTTTGGTTTGATTTGTTGTCTTGGTAGGGAATATCTACGATACTAAAGGTCAAAACACAAAGTCATGGTATGCAATTCATGACATTAGTCAATGGTAACAAAGAAATAAGGACGATCTAGTCATATGTGTGGTTTACAAACCTCTGGCGTCTCTAGAAGGCATGCAATGACACAACATCAGATGCTCGAACTATCATACTTGCAACATAACTCAGTTCTTGGAAATGGAGCAGGGTAACGCAGCACAATTAACCTCAAACAGGGTGATGAACCCATCTTTTGTGTAGAGTAAAGAGGAATTGGAATAATTTTTTTTAGTACTAAGTGAGACGTTGATCAATGTATTAAGGGGCATTCTTTATGTTTTTGTACTACAACTGAAAGGCATGTCTTGTGCTTCCTAATGTCTTTTATTATTATTAATATATTGTTTGACTTATAAAAAAACTAAATATTATAATTGTATTCGATTCTTTGAAAGATAAATCATATTACATATTGATATTTTTATGAGTGGAATTTTTATTTTTAATTTAGATATAAATATCCATTATGTGTGTACAATATATGTTTTGTTGTTTTATGATATAAATATTATTTGTACATTTTATATATTTACTATTATTTCTTTTAATTATATGATATGAATATTTTTATATTTTCATGATATAAATAAAAGAATGACGTAATTTTTATATTTCTCAATGAGGTGACTGTAATGTAAAGCCATTTAAAAAAAAGATTAATTAAGATATTTTTCAATAAATTGTTTATACAATAGCTCATGTCATAAGTAATTAAAATTAAATAAGCTATTTACGTACATTTGGAGATACATGATTACTTGTTGATAGATAAGCTATGGGTAGAACTTTTGAAATGTATCCAACAAACTCTAACATTTTATTTTTTTGGTGAATGGACTTATAACATATTATTTCATGTTAAAAATTAAATAAAAAATCAAATCACATGTTAAAAATTTGGAAATAAAATAAATATTTATTATATATAATAACATTATACACGTCACAAAGCGTTAAAATTAAAAATATTGTACATTTGTATGTTTTTAGTTTTAAAAACAAAATTCCAAGTATTATATATACATATAATAATTTTTTTAATGATAAAATTATAAAAACTACCATTCACCTATCAATAATTTTAAAAATTAAAATATTAATTATAAAAATTTAATTGAAGTATAACAATTTATCTTTAATTGATTATGTAATTGTAATAGATTTTTATTCTTTAATTTTTAATTAATACTTGATATTTAAAATATTTAGAATATATTGTTAAAATAGCATTTAATGAATTAAACTAATTTTAAAAAAATAAAGAGTAACATGTTTTAATCTGCATTTTATGAATAATAGTTTAATACATTAAAATATATTGATAAAAATTTTTACAAATTCATTCCCGTGAAATGTTCCAAAAATGTTAAATAACTGTTCTCTGTAGCATTTTCCCGTTCGATTTTGCTGTGAATATAATAAGTTTTTAAAGTGAAGGATGAGCAAGAGTGGATCCTAAACTGGCATGTTGATCGAAGAGGCCGTCCATGTTGTTGTTGTGTTGCAAATATAATGGCGTGCCATTAGCATGCCAGCAATAACTTAAGTCCAGAAAACCATTCCAATATTGAAAAATGTGTGAAAGAAAAGAAAATAGTTCCGAAATGGTTTGTGAAGGTCACGCTTATTAAGCTGTGTAATGTTGACATTTTTGGTGCATGTGTCACTGTTTTCGATTAAAATCAAGGAAAAAAATAACAAAATACCTCTCAATGCGTCTACGTAGCTACTTGCCACCTCTTGTACTCAAACTCGGGTGCTTAGTTGGCGTATCTCAGAATGGTTGGAAGCACGTTGGAACGCCAGTTAGGAGGCAAACCCCTTGTATCTTTCTTCATACCCAAACAAAATATTCTTGTTTACTACCTATCTTCTAATTTTTGGGAAGAGACAATTAATACTTGTTTTCTGTAATTGGAAATCTTTTCTCTCTCATCTTTATCACCTTTTTTCTTTAATTACTTATATATCCATTAAACTTATTAATATTATTCTTCTTGCATGTAGGCCACAAAGATTTGTACGGTTTTTCTTATCTTTGATGACTTATTTAGAATTTCTTCATAATTAATTATATTAATGAAATGATATTTAGAGTTTCAAATTATACTTAAGGGCTGGATAAGGAGTCAGAAGCATCACAAGGAGCAATTGTGCTCAAATTCAGGGTACCATTGTTAGGGGCCGTCACTCAGATGATTAGAGGCCTCCTCACTAGATATTCCTTCTCCTTTAAATCCGTTAAAGAGATTAGAGAAACGCAGATTGTTTTTTAGTCTTACAATGATTTTTTTTAAAAAATATAAGTGTAATATTTTTAAATTTAAGAGGTGTACAACGTAAAAAAAGAGAGTATAAATATAATGTTTTCAAAATAAATAAAACCATGTCACAAGAGTCTAACGCTATTACTTGATCATTTATTTATTTTAACAATATTTTATGTAGTTATTATTTTAACAATTTAAAAATTTAAATTAATTATTATAAATAAACATTAATTTAATACATTTAAAAATATTTTTAATTAAATAATAAATAAATTTAATTATTATTTGTTAGAAGACAAAAATAATAATAATTATTATTTTTAAGCACCAGCTTATTTAAGAATAAGTATTTATTAAAAAGCATCATTTTTTATTGATAAGATAGAGGCTAAAAACTTAGATTGAAGATGCTCTAATGTATATCAATTTTTATATAAAAAATTATATATAATTTTTAAAAATTAGTTGAAAACATATCAAGGTCAATATAATTTACTTTATTATTTAATTTTATTTTTTTGTATATCTATTGCAGTTTGTACCGAATGGGTACACGGTACACTGATTTTTCAATAAAGCCTGGTTCGTTGGAGAGTTGCTCAACAAACAGCTAGCACAGACTTCCCTATATTTTATTTTTTTAATGAAGAAGTATTGAAAAAGTTATTGTATTATGATATATATATAGTTATTGTATTATGATATATATATATATATATATATATATATATATATATATATATATATGTTGGGGAAAACGTATTTATTAGCGTTGACAAAATATTTGCAGTTCAAAGATTTTGAAAATGATAAATATTTGCACATCTTTGAGTAATTTTTTCTCTAAGCATTTCTAGGAGAAAAAATATAAAAAAGTAAAAATAAATTTTCATAATTTTTTATATTATATAAGACATTTTACAAACTAATTTTAAAAAAATCCTATATTTTTTTAAAAAGATTATGTGAAATAGCTTCTAAATATTTTTTGACTTTTTTTATATTTTTTATTTTTAAAGTGCTTTTAGAAAGACTTACATATTTTTTATCCTATCATTAATTGATAAAAATATTTTACATATTTCACAACATATAATATTCTTCAAATAGATTATATCACATTTTTATAATTATTAATATTATTTCTAAGATCTAAAGACTTATCTCTTCCCCACACACATATATATATATATATATATATATATATATATATATATATATATATATATATATATAATTAACTTCGTCACCGTTTGATTTAACGTATATTATAAATAGTATTATTTTGTTATGTGGTGTATATGCATTGAAATATTTAGAATTATAATATTATTTGATATTTAGGATTTATATATTTATGGTTATTCCAAAAATGATCACATTCTCTACCATAGATGGCATGTTATACATGTATACTCTAATAAATAAATAAAGAAGGAAAATTATGTTTTGGTTAGAAAAATTTTTAAATTTATAGTTTTGGTAGATAAACTTTTTGTTGACTAGACAATGTATACAAACATTTTTTCATCAACATTTTAGTCTTTCCATTTATTTTAGCAGTTAAGTAGTGACACATCACTATGTTTATTATTATTTTATTCATAAATTATGTTTTTGGTATATGAATTTTTTTAAATTTATGATTTTGGTACATAAAATTTTTATTGACATATCAAGTTAGACAAACATTTTTTTGTTTGAAAACATTTAAGAGAAATATATATCTCGTAATAACTTTTAAAAAATATGTTTTAAAGTTAATTAAAAATAACGTGTTTAAAAAAATATATGAGAGAAATTTTTAAAAAATATTATAAAATAATAATTTAAATTGAGAAATGCAATTTCATTATTATTGTTTAAAATTATTATGAAACGAATATGTGGTGAGGTGGAGATGGAAAGGACATTGGGTGGGTGGGAAGGGGAAAGGGGAAATAGGGCTTTACATGAGGTTGGGTAGGGGGACACATGGAATAGGGCAGTGAGGTTAAATATGGGAAGAGGGAATGGGGACCAAGGAGTGTGAAAAAGAAGACGAATAGTAATTTTTTTTATTTTTTAACAGTTAGAAACCATCACAAAATGTAATAAAAACTACAAAAAAAATTAATCAATAAAATGATAATAAATAATAAAGTGACACATCATCTCTAAACAACAAAATAAATAAAAGAACTAAAATGTCTGTGCAATTGATAAAAAATTCATATGCCAAAACTATAAATTTGAAAAGTCTATATTACTAAAAACACAGTTTCTCTTTATTTTATCAATTATTATTTTTTGTGACGTCACTGTTTAGTAGGTAAAATAAACGAAAGAATTAAAATATTGAACGAAAAAAATATTTATATACCTTGACTAGTCAACAAAAAATTTATGTAACAAAATCATAAATTTTAAAAAAATTGATATACTAAAAATATAATTTACTCAATAAAAAACAGGCTCATTTAAATAAGTTCTAGAATTGGAAACTTGTACCGTTTGTATGTGGTGATGATCAAAGAGTAAAAAATTAAAAATATATTGATATTTTTCCACCAATAGCTGGAAAACAAAAAACCAATAGATTGAAAATCAAATTCCCACCTGCAACCATGTATAAAATCATGCTTTAATTGTAAAGTCCAAAAGGCCCCCATAGAACCCATTCTCAGGTCTTCACTAGCCATCTATTGTCTTGTACCTGCTTGAGCTATTGTACAATCCCAAATCCAAGTTACCGACACTTTTTTTTTTTTTCTAATAATAATGTTTACATATTTGAAGACAATTCACTTTTTTTCTAATTTTACTTTTAATTATTTTTAAAATTATTTATTTAAAAATTAAAAAATAAAAACAAAAAATCACTTATAAAACATATATAAAGTAATATATATAACTATTTTTTACCATAAAAAAATTTAATTACTTTGTTAATAGTGAGACACGAAATATCTCATTTTTTTTCTAATATAAATAATAAGATAGTTTTTAAAAATGTACTTTTTTAATAACTTTAAATAAACTTATCTTCTTTTGGTAAAAACTTGCTAATGAGTAAATTTATTTTTTAAAAATACTTATTTTAATCAAATAAGTAATTTTTATTTTTGTAGTGATTTGATTAACATGTTTTTACTTATTTTAAGAAGAAAATTATATCTGTTATTAAAAAAATTAATAACTTTTGTTTTTTAAAATTCATCCAAATACACTTGCTTATACTGGAGTTTGGTATAACATGTAGTTTCTCAAGTCCTGGCATCGAGGCTCCAAAGCAACAGGTGACTACCTTCAAAAGAGACTCTGACATCAAGTTAGTGTCGAAATAAGAGTGAGAAAGTGAGTAGGATAGAATAGGATACCTTGGAGTAGGACTTGGTTACCTTTTTATATCAGTCTTTTGGAGATTTTGTCCCCTGTTACCTTTTATAAGGAGATGGACTTTTGGTTATTGGGCTCATGCTGAATAGCACCTTGGGAAGGTGCACCGAGGTGGTCTTTAGGGAGATATGCTGAAGTGATCCTCAATGAGATGTGCCGACTTAGGGCGTGAGGTTGCGGTGAGGAGGGAGAAGGTTGACCTATCTGAGGGTCGGGGGTGAAGAGGATCATATAGTACGAGTGTGTCGTTTTTGGTGGGAATGGGTGGTGATGCGCACATGTTTCGTCGCGTGGTTGGCCAGTGGGATTTTTTTAGGTGACGGTTCAGTTTTACGCAGGAATATAAGGAGTTGTTTGGGTTTTTTGGTGTGATATTTATGTTTCCGCACTATTTTCCTTTGTCTTTGGTTTTCCCTGTTTCTTAGTTTGGTGTTTTTGCTTCTTGTCGATGGGATTTTAGCACTTCCATTCCTGGTATGTTCTTGTTTGACTCTTGCTAGGTTTTAGTTTGCATAGGATGTCTGGTTTGGGTGAGGGTTCCACTAGTTTAGAGAGTGATGGTGAGGGTTTTTCTAGACATTTTTGTCGGTCAATGGTGGAGCAAGAAGTGACGGGTTTGAGTATGAGAATGTTTATAGTGCAGTCTTTAGACTCGTTGGATTTTCCTGATGACAAGAAATTTATGCGGCTAATAGAGGAACCTTTCCACGAGGTTGAGGGGGTGTCAGGGAAGGCTCTGTAGAGGCAGAGTCGCGACTGCAACCGATGGCGAACTTGGAGTCATCAAGCATGGAGGATGTAGCAGAGCCTGCAGAGAGTTTGGAGGTAACCCCCATTAGTGTTGCGGGTGGGTTGTCGAAAGTCGTGGTATTTGGCAAACATCGGAGGCATCACTAGATGGTGGTCTTTTCAAAGGATAGTAGAAAGGAGGCAAACCCTAAGGCTGTTGTCGAGGTGGAAAGTGGGGCTGGTGAGGTCGACGCGGTTGGTAAGGCTAGGAAGAAGAAAGGCAAAAGGAAAGATAAGAAGGTGTTGTCTCCTATTATTAGATCTGGGTTTGAGCGGGTGGCTGAGGAGGTGGGCTCGTACCCAACTTCGTTTACATTGAAGGCCGAGCTCCGCAAGTTGCAAAGCGAAGTTAGTATCTGCGATGACTTGGACTTCCCGATTGGGTATTTATAGAGCCATGTAGTGTCGACGAGCGCATTTATTATGGGGTTACCGAAGGGGAAAAGTCGTTCACCTATGTCTACGTCGAGCTCTTCCATCACATAGAGATAACTTTGTCTTTGTCAGATTTTCAATGTGGGGTGTATTCAAAGCTTAATGTGGCATCAACATAACTGCTTCCTAACAATTAGGGCTTCGTGCAGGGCTTTGAGATTTTATGTGGGTTGCTAGGTTTTTCTCTTACCATGAACAAGTTCTTGTATTTTTACTAGGTCAAAGGAGAGGAGGAGTCCAAGGTTGGTTGGATATCCATGACAGGGTGCTAGTACGATACCTTTTTTACTTTGCTAAACACTTCGTAGGAGAGCTTCAAATCCAACTTCTTCAAGGTTCGTGCCAATGCTTTTTATAAGGATCACCAAAGTTTGTTTTTCAAGGAAGATGAGTGTACTCCTTAGTTTCCTTTGAAATGGAAAAAGTGACCTCGGTGCTTCAATTCACGAGTCGAACATGAGGACAGCGGGATATTATTATCATTAATTAGTTTTCACGTCAGATGAGCATAAAGGTTGTGCTGGACTTAGAGTATTCAGTGGATGTAGATAAATTGTTGAGTGAATGTCTTTCGTTGCTTTGTGTTGGTTGTTTTGTTTATGTTTTGTCTAATTGAGGTGTGTTGGCTTTTGTAGGTATCATGAAAGGGCTCGACTTCAAGGCCATGATGGCAAATGTTTCCACTACGAAGAAGGAGAGGGCTACCAAAGCCTTTGAGGAGTTGATGAACAAGAGGGATGACAAGAGGAAAAATGTTTCTCCCTTTTCGACTAAGCCGAAAAGGACTCAAGTGGAGCAAAAGCAAGATGAGGCCTGAGGTCCGCAGATCGAGGTAAGGATTGAGCTGCCTAGTGGGGATTTTTAGATAGTGTTGCCACCACTCATATGTCTGAAGGGATAGTGGCGCAAACAACCTAGACGACCTTGTCACCTATTGTGTTGAGTGGTGCAGACAACCTAGAGGACCTCATCGCCTGTTGTGTTGAGTAAGTGTTACCTTTTAATTTTTGTTTGTAGATGGTTTACCTTGCTGTGTGTGATCATCTTGGTGTTCGCAACTCTCTCTACTCCTTGTCGGGGGAAGATGGTGTATTATTACCATAGGAAGAGGTGACCCGTCTAACCATTGTACCATGACCTCAAAGGCGATGTCATTGTGGAACGCCGATCTCACCTCGGCTCAATTTATTGGTGACGAGAAGCTACTGTCAAAGGAAGACAGGGGAATGACGAAATATGTGGGGGTTGAAGGAATTCTAGACTCGACCGAGATCTTCCTTTTCTATGTTGTTATCACGGTTCACCACTAAAAACACAAGATCATTGATGTTGAAGGCAAGATGAAGAATGCAGTTGAGGAGAGGAAGAAGGCAACACACGTGGTAGGGCAATTGAATTTGGCTTTGGCCAAGAAGACTAAGGTTTTGAAGGTTGAGCAAGGGAAGGTTATGGGACTGGAGGCCATGGTGAATTAGAGGTTGAACGAAAATGGGGAATTGGAGGCACAAAAGATGGCTTTGGAGGAAGAGTTATGCCGAGTGCAAGTTGCCTTGGATGCCAAAGAGGAGGACAAAGTTAAGGAAATGGAAAGGAGGAAGGGCTAAGCAGGGCATGTTGAGGCAAACATAGGAGAAATAGGAGCTTAAGGATGAGGTTTCCAGATTAAGGGAGAATGCTAGTGATGATGCCCAAGGGCTGATGGTGTACGTCCTAGAGCAAGGGTTTTAAAAGGGCATTAACCCAAGTGAAGGTATTGGTCCTTGAGTTTAAAGTGTCAAGTTGTGATGTGGGGGGCAATAGTGAAAGGAAGACGAATTATATCAGAGAGGAAGGGAGAGTCTGGTGGAATCGAGGACGTCGAGGTGTAAGAAAGGGTTGCTGAGGCTGGGGAGTCAACAGATGCCAAAGGAACCGAGATAGGGGCCTCGAGAATAGAGACAACTAATCAATTGAGGTCATTCTAGGGGAGGCTACTACATAGATCAACGGTGTTTAGCTGACTAAGGTTGTGCAAGCAGGGGCTAAGGAGGTGAGGAAAGTGTGGTCAATACCTAAGTGCCTTTCCTATTTGGTTGTATTTTTTGTTTTTATAACTTTCACATTTTTGTAATGACGAACCTTACAATGAATGTTTGGATTCACTCAAACGAATCTTATAATGAATGTATGCAGTATCTTGTTTGTTGATTAGTTGCTCCATTTGTCCCTGCCTTATTCCTTTATTTTTACTAAGTCGGGAATGACTTTTAGATAATGTATGAGCCAAGAGTGTAGTGCTTTGTGGTGAGTGGATAATGTTTCGACAAAGCGTAAAGTTGGCGAAGAATGTCTTGTCAGACAAAGAACGTTAAGTTGGCGATGAGTGTCTCGTCAAACGAAGAGTATCTAGTTCTTTAGTTGTTTTGATACTGTATAAAAAAACATGCAAAGAGAGAAACGATGGAAAGAAATAGTAGCAGTATGAAGTGTAAACACTTTATTGATGTTTTATTGATTAGTGTTTACATACAGATGTGCTTTGTTAACACCTCCTCAGTTAAAACTTATATTCTTTTCTCTTGGGAAAAAAGAATGAAGTAGAAAAAAGAGTACATCACCTGTTTTTTCTCAGCTGTAGTATGTCTTTAGATGGGTGGTGTTCCAAGTTCTTAGGATGGGTTTTCCCTGTAGCGTCTATAGTCGGTAGCCCTGTTGTGAAGGGCTTCGGCAACTCAGAATGGTCTTTCCCAGGTGGGGGTGAGTTTGCCCATTTGTGGGTTTTTTTGGGCATCTCCTCTCTATCTCTAAATGAGATCGTCCTTTGCGAAGATGGGTATGAACACTTTTGTGGTGTGTTTCTTTACCATTCTTCGTTTGCATGTTGCTTCTCTTATACTTACCATTTCTCGCATTTCTTCAGTCAGGTCCAACTCGGCTCTAGCAACCACCGAGTTGTTGTCAGGGTCGTAGGTGATCCACTAAAGTAATGCTTCCTTGAACTCTGCAAGGATCATGGTTTCCATGTTGTATGCTAAACAGAAAATGGGTTCGCCGGTTGTTGTTTGTGGATGGCAGTGGTAGCCCTAAAGCGCACTGGGTAACTCCACCAGCCATGTCTTTCTTCTCTCATCTTAGTCACGCTTTGAGTTCATTGAAGATGACCTTGTTTGTGTCCTCGACTAACTTGTTTGTTTGGGGATGTTCTATCGAAGACACCAAGTGGTTGATACCGAACTTTTTGAGGAACTCTTCCTAGGAGGTTGCAATGAATTGTTTACCATTATTTGTGATGATGAAGTGAAGGAGGCTGAAGCAGCACACTATTGCTTGTTAGGTGAATTTTTGGACTTGTTGTTCAGTGATTTTGGTGATTGAGGTTGCTTCAATCTACTTAGTGAAGTAATCTATTACGATGATGAGGAACTTGACTTGCCCCTTTGAAGGAGGAAGGGGTTGAGGATGGCCATTCCCCATGTGAAGAACGACCATGGTGCGAAAATCGCGTGAAGTTATTCAGGGAATGATAATGCTTTATTACATGCTCTTGGCACTCTATGCACTATTTGGTGTAGTTACGTAGTCTTGCCATATGGTAGACCAATAGTAGCTTGCTCAGGTGACTCATTGTGTCATACTCTGAGCACTAGAGTAGGATTTGCATATACCTTAATGAATTTCATTTAGAATGTAGTTGGCTTCCTCCTTGCAAAGACACTTGAATAAAGGTCGAGAGAAGCTTCTACAATAGAGGTCGTCCCCTATCATGATGAATGTGGTTGTTCGATGTTTAATCTTTTTTGCCTCGTTGGGGTCGTTGGGCAATGATTTTGTTGTGAGGTAAGTAAGTAGTGGGGTTTTCCAGTCTACAGGAACATGGCGGTGGTGTTCTTGATGTGGGCAATTTGGATGCTAAAGGTGGCGAGCCTTTCCTGGATAATGGTGTGTTATTGTGTCATGTGAGTTGTTGTGGCTAGCTTAAAGAGTACATAAGCTCTGTTGTATTCTTCTAAGGGAACATCTACTAGTTCTGCTTCATCAAATTCTTCTAGTGCTTTTTTGGTGAGGATGAGGTATCGTTGTATTTGGCTTGCATGCTTCCGTTTACTTGTTCTTCAATTAGCTTGGAGTTTTCTTTGTTGGTCATAGGGGGGAATTTAGAAAGGGGGGTTGAATAGATTCACCAAATTATTTTTCAAAATTTTTCTATTCATCAGTATCAGAATATTTTAAAAAACAACCCCTTTTAGAAATTTCCAAAATCTACCTCATTTTACAAAAATGGGTTTTCAAGGATTCAACCCTTAGGGCAAAATACCAATCAATTCAAATCCTTCAATAATGATTTCAAATATAATAGAAGAAAAACTTAACAAGAATCTTATTATAAGTAATTTAGAACCAAAAGGAAAGGGTAGAAAAAATGAAAATCAAACTCACAAATATGGGTCAAAACCCAAATTTAATATCAAGCAAATGAATGAAAATAATTTGATTTGCAACAAGAAAACTTATTAAATCAAATACAGCTACAAAAACCTAGTTGTTAATGCTCCAAAAATTCAATAAAAACTGAATTTAAAGAGTATAAGGAAGAGAGAATTTGCACAATGATTTGTATTGGTTCAGTATACCTGACCTACATCCAATTTAGAGACTTAGCATTTCTTTAATCTGCTTTCACTAAAATCTCAATACATGCACACCACACATACAAATTTTAATCCCGAAAAGAGTTAAACCACAAAAGAAGAGGTTTCCTCTTGCACCCCACAAGAGTTTGCTACATCGTGACACCCCACCAATCACAATGCCTCACTTGCAATACCCCACTGTAAGATTTCCCAACAATCTCAACAACACCTCAAGAGATTGTCAAACTTGTGCAAAAGCACAAAGAAGGGTACAGAGCAATATGATGCAATCACACCTAGCAAGCATCATGGCTAGGAGGACTTAAGGAAGGCATGTCATGGATGAAAGCTCATTGAAGATTGGAAGCCATAGTCTTCATTTTTAACTTGTAAATATTTTATTTTAATTAGCTAAATAGGAGTGTATTTTTAATTCATTTAAGGCCATGTATATTCGACCATCTTCTTTTTAGTTTAGAAGGTATACGTGTCTTTAGTTAAAAAGGAGGAGTAAGCTTAGAATGAGTGCATAAGTCAAGACATGATTTTGGGCTAGTCCATTCACTTTATGAGTTGTTGATTGTACTCATGGGGGGTGAACTTAGGTGCTTCACTTAAGGCCTAAGACTTGGGTTAATTAGTCTTAATCCTAATTAAGCCTAAGTCCCACATTGCCTAGAAAAGTGTGTCCAAGCTCTCCCATTGGGCTATATATACTTATTCCCCCTCATTATAAATCTCACATTTGAAGTTGAATGAAAATAGTCTCTTTGTGAGCACATTTTTAATAAAAGTTCTTGAGGATCCTCTCTCTTGAGAAACCTCTTCCTAGTTGGTTTTTATCAAGGTTCATTCTCTTGTGGTAAACCTAAACACTTTGGCTTATCTCTCTTTGAGAGTGACGCCCCACCTCCATTTTCTTTCCCCTCCATCATCCATTTCATAGTGCTTGGAACCTCAAGAAGAAAGATCAAGAGGAGTGCAAAAGCATTTTGCATCACAATATCACCTAAAGTGAAGAATACTCAAACAAAAAGATCAAAACTCAATAGAGTCTCTTCCTTGAATCTTGAAATTGAAACACCTTCAAAACATAAAAAATGGGTATGAATCTTGGAGAGAATTATGAAAAATCGTATAAGAGAAGCAAACACTTGATTGAATTGATCAAAAGTTTTAAAATGTGTTTTCAAAATACTTTTATATTAGTTTTGGTGCAGGGTAATCGATTACTTACTTGATTATCCTGCAAAAAATTGGTTCAAAGTGCTTGTTCTCAAGACTAATAGATTACTAATTTCAGGTAATCAATTACCACAGAGAACACCAATTCCTTATCTCAAAATTCTCGCAGGGTAATTGATTACTATTTTTAGGTGATCGATTACCACACATAAAATCTCATTTTTTAAGCTTTTCCAGCACAACTTAGGTTATGAAATCTATTCAAAACCATCCCAAACATATTCTCAAGCCTATCTAAACACACAATACAAGTATCACACATATAAACCTGTTTGGTACCATAAAATTGATTTAAGAACAAAAAAAGGAGAGAAAAAACAAAACAAAAAATTCAATGCAATGCCTTTGGTTCCAACATGCTTTGCATCTAGTTTTGCGTATTCTGACGTCCTTGGTGAGGTGTAATCCTAGTAGAATGCCTCATATTCAACTTTATTGTTAGTAGTTTATAAGTCAAATTGGAGAGCTTGCTCGATCTCAAGGTTGTCAGGCTCTATGAAGGTAATGCCCACTCCGCATCCTTTTGGAAGAGTCGTCCACATGTAGAGTCCACCATTGATGGCCCTCCTCTACTACTCAGGGAAGCTCTATAGGAAGTCTATCGTGGTTTGAGCTTTGATGGGTCCTCGAGACTCATACCTAAGGCTGAACTCAAATAGTTCGATGGATCAGGCTACCATATGTTCTACCACTGGTCTTAACGATGATGGGGATGACTCTCAAAATAAGGTCTAAGTCGTCAGGAGGTTTGGAGAAGACACAAGTCTAGTTTCTCGATGATCTAGTATCGAGTCTCTAGTGGTTGGAGTACTCGGTTGGTGAAGTATGTTGAGGTTTGCACCTTGTTGTCTTCCTGCACTAAGACCGAGTTGATGGCATAATCTGTGACTGACACGTAGAGGAACAGTTCCTTTCTTGTGTTGGTTTGGTGAGGACGGGAGGAGTTGATATGAAGTCCTTGAGCTTGGTAAACATGTTTTCGGCTTTTTCACTCCAAGTGAACTTGCCTTGTAACTTCTTCAACAATAAAAATAGAGGTTAAGCCTTGTCAACTAGCTTCGGAAGAAAATGAGCTAGTGATGTTGGTCGGTCAGTAAGCTTTTGTACCTCTTTGAGGGTCTTCACATTGCGCATGTTTTTTAGGGTGATGCAGTTGTCTAGATTTGCTTCGATGCCTTGCTGGTGAGCACAAAGACGAGGAATTTTCCATCCTTTACTCTGAACGTACATTTTTTCTAGGTTTAGTCTCATATTATGATGTCAGACACTTTCGAAGATTAGCATGAGTTCTTGGACGTTCTTCTTAGGAGTATGAGACTTTATGACCATATAGTCTACGTAGGCTTCAATGTTTTTTCTAATGAGGTCTTCGAACATCTTGTCAATTGGCCGTTGATACTTGGTCTCCGTGTTTTTGAGCCAAAAGGTATTACCTTGTGGCGGTAGTTGGCCTTGTGGGTGTATAAGGTGGTTTTCTCTTGGTCAAGTGGGTACATACGTATTTGATTGTACCCAGAGTACACATCTTAGAAGCTGAGCAACTTGTGCCCCAAGGTTCCATCAACTAGCTTGTTAATGTTGGATAAAACGTAGGCGTCTTTAGGATAGGCTTGATTGAGGTTGGTGTAGTCCACACAGATTCTCCATTTTCTTGAAGCTTTCTTGACCATCATTACGTTCGATAACCACGTTGTGAAACAGATTTCCTTGATGAATTCGGCTTCCTATAGCTTAGTCATTTCTACCAGCGCTGCTTGTTGTCGATCTCCTCCTATTTTCCTACATCTTTGTGTAACAGGCTTCGCCTCGGGCAAGATGGATAGCTTATGGCAGACGAGGTTGGGGTAGATCCTTAAGATGTGTGCCCCTTTCCATGCAAATATATCAGAGTTCCGCCTAAGGACCTCCTTGATAGAAGCAGTGGTGCCTTGGGTCATAAGAGTATCAAGCTAAGTGCATTGTCCTCTATTTAAGCCGAGTTGAAATGGTAAGGTGTCCTCGGTGGGAAGAAGTCATCTTCTTCATCGGTGCGGGGTCAAAGTCGGTCCATGGTAGGGGGTCTTCGGTACCTTTGATACAATTTATGTGATATATGCTTGTCGGTGTTTTTAGCAGTTTCTACGACACAACTTTGATGCTTTTTAAATAGCATTCATGGGCTTTTTCTTGATATGTTTTTATAGTGATAATATTTCCGACTTCAGTGCAAGATGTGGTATGGAGAGAATGGCTCTGAGAGCATTTAGGGTTGGATGTCCAATGAGCACATTGTAGGATGTATCAGCGTCGATCAATATGTACCTAACTTGTAATGTTGATGAGAACTTCCCTTCCCCAAAGGTGGCCATCAACTAGACATAGCCTCTCATATGAATTCGTTGTCTTGCAAACTCAACTAGGGTTTCAGGTATGGCTTGATTACGTCCGCTGGGATGTTTACTCTTTTGAAAGTAGACCAATAGAGGATGTTGACTGAGCTTTCTTGATTTATGGGGATTTTGCGGGGCTCTTAATCTGCGATGATTATAGTGATGAACATGAGGTTGTCCTGCTTGGTGCTAATTCTAGTGAAGTAGACATTTAAGAAGGTGATCGGTGGTGTGAACCGACTAGGAGCATCGGTGACTGCATTGATGGCTCGTAATTGTCAGAGATTTTTCTTTCTGGCTGAGTTGGATGCTCCTCCTTCTACAATTCTTCGACGATGATATTGATGATGCCTCGAACTTGCTTGGTTGCCTAGTCTTTTAAAAGTAGACAGTAGAGGATGTTAGCCGAGCTTCCTTGATCAACGAGGATTTTACAGAGCACCCAATCTGCGATGACTGTAGTGATGACCATGGATCGTCCTACTTGGTGTTAATTCCAGTGAGGTCGACATCCAGAAAGTGATTGGTGGCATGGACCGAGCAAGAAGATTGGTGACTGCGTTGATGACTTGTAGCTTTCGAAGATATTTCTTTCTGGATGAGTTGGATGCTCCCCCTCTTGCAAATCCTCTGATGATGATATTGATGATGCCTCAGACTTGCCTAGTTACCTGTAGTTGGTCTTCCAGTTGGGGACAATCTGGGTGTGGTTGCATTTTTTATCTAGATGATCTCGAGATGTCCTCTAGGGATGTATGTTACGGGACATCAAACTGTGTCTGCAAACGAATTTGTTGAGTCTCTCTTGTTGAACAAGCTCTTCTATCTTGTCCATGAAGACGACGTATTCTTCCATAGTGTTCTCGTAATTATGGTGGTGCTTGCAATGCTTACCTTTATCGGCCCCATTGTTGGACAGGGCTGCTTGTGGAAGTCGGAGGACCTCGAAGCTGAAAACTTCTTCTAGGACTCAGGCCCTTGATTTTGTCAAGGGGGTCTAAGTGGTGTATTTAGGTTGAGGGGGATGACCTTAGCATTTGAACTCTTTGTCCTAAGTAGGTTAGTGACAATCTCTTTCCTTGTCTCTTCGGGGCTACCTGTGTTGATCCTCCTTTGTGGCGATTAGGGCCTTGAGTTGTCTTCGTCAGGCCGACGCTTCCTCCATGTTGATGTACTTAAAGGATCACTCCAGAAATTTGTCCATGGTCCTCGATTGTCGCTTGGTTATGCTATCGGCAAACCTCCCAAGCTTCAAGGCGTTGATGACTGCATGAAAGGCTACTCTAGGCTCTAGGTTTGCAATCTAGGTATTTTGGAGAATCAATCTGTGAAGGGGCATAGTGACTCGTCATCCCTCTACCAGAGTCCGATAAAGGTGTTTGTTATGGTCTTTTACTGTCGACAAGCAGCATAGTGAGCAATGAATTTCACTACTAAGGTGTCAAATGAATTGATCAAGTGCGGGGGAAGTTCTGACCACCCTTGAGAGTTGTACCTGCAAGAGACATTAGGAACATCCTGCACAAAACACGGTCATCATTAGAGTAAAGGTTTATGTAGGTAAGGAATACCTTTAAATGGTTGTCGGGATTCGTCGAGCCATCATAGGTCTTGATCGTTATGGGCTTCCAGTCTTGTGGGAGAGGGGTATCTAAGATCCTGTCGATGAAGGGGTGTCGTCGACCAGTCCATCATTGGCATGCGCAGCTGAGGTCTTTGTTGAGTTTTTCCATTTTTTCCCTTTCTTGGAAGTTTTGGTCCAAGCTGGTTTGTTGTTCGTCATGTGGTCGTTCCTAGAGGTTTCATTGTCGTTTGTGTCCTTCATGGAATGCCTCCAATGATAATGCTCAGGTCCTTTGCCACGGGTGTCGCTCATGGTTCTATTGCGGTGGTGATTCCAGATTTCATCATCGTGAGTGAGCTTTTCTCCGTCACTATTTTCTTTAGGTTGATTGTCTTGGAGGTTTTGGATCACGGTTTCATGGTGGCTATTTCCTAGTTGGTTTGTTATTCACCATGTGGTTATTCCTAGAGGTTTCACTGTCGCATGTGTCCTTCATGGAATGTCTCCAATGGTAGTGCTTAGGTCCTTTGCCATGAGTGTCCCTCATGGTTCTGTTGCGGTGGTGATTCCTGATTTCATCATCGTGAGTGTGCTTTTCTCCGTCGCTCTTTTCTTTAAGTTGATTGTCTTGGAGGTTTTAGATGGTTTCATGGTGGCAGTTTCCTTTCAGGGTGCGAAGGTGGGCCTCGTTTTTTTGGGCCATATCATTAATTTGTTTCCTGAATTACTCCATGATGCTTAACTCATTCATGGCGGATTAGGATAGGTTGCTCCTGGTTTGTACCATGTATTGTCGGAGGCGTAGAAATTTTTATGTTCCCACAGACGACATCAAATATTCTTATCAGAGTTTGATAGAATTGATAGTCTCTTAAGTCTTGGGCACCGAAGCTCTAAAACAACAAACGAGTACTGGAAAAAGGGACTCTAACACCTAAGTTAATGTCGAAATAAGAGTGAGAGGGTGAGTAGGATATAATAGGATACCTTGAAGTATGACTTGGTTACCTCTTTATATTAGTGTTATTTTGTCCTAGTTACCTTTTTTAAGGAGATGAACTTTTAGTTATTGGACCCGTGCCGAGGTGGTCATTGGGGAGATGTGAGGTTACAGTGAGGTCAGAGTGGGGAGGGTACAACACCCGATATCTTTTTTAGAAATATAAGGTTATTTAGTTACTTAAAAAAGAAAAGGCATAAGAAAATATTATTTGATCCTATTATTAATAAAAATTAACAATACTAATATATGATCTATAAAAAATAATATCTTTTGAAAAAGAAAATGTAATTTATTAAGTTGTAACATGTCAATGAGAGAAGTTACAAAGGCTAACCCATTCAATGATCGATTTTTTTAGAAAATAAACAACTAGTATAATATATTCATAAATGATCTCAAACTATTACGTTATTTATGATTCTAACTAATTTAATTAATATAATTATTTATAAGATAAATTAATTAATTATATATTATATTATTATTAGTTGAGACTATAAATGATATATTATTTGAGAAATATCAAATAATATTTTCTATTTACAGGTTGAATGCACATGTGGGAGTAAACACTCGATGCTGTGAAACATCTGGCAACATATATAGAGTAATTAGAGTTACACGAAGTTTCATTTTTGAGACTAAGTTATATTATACTATTTAATATTTTTTTTTTATATTTCGGTACATTTATTACATAGTATTATAATATATTTTTATGGAGCAGTAGATAAGTAGATAAATATTAAAGGTCAAAGGATATATATGATGTACATGTTGAATTATAAGGAAAAGGATGTTGGCAGCACAGAATAGAGAAGAACGATATTTTGGTAGGAGAGGGAAATTAAATGCAAATAAATTGACAGTGTGAGTGACTAGAAAGTGGAAAGAGTGATGAAATGAATTATGAAAGTGGGTTTTGATCAAGCAGGTAGCGGGGAACTGATGGAACTTCTTCGTGGTCATAAGCCATGAATTTTGATTTGGAAAAACACGAGTCACTTCACATGAAAATATCGGAAAAGGAAGCCTTCGAGAGCCGCTCAAATTCTATCTAGGCACATACTTTTTTCTAGATTTTTCAGCGAGATATTTCGGTGATCACTGCCCGTGGGGTGTATAAAACCCACTCCGATACAGTGAGAGATATCAAGTCCCAAACATTTCAATACTCATAGATAAAAATGGCAGCCATGGCAACCACAACCCTCTCCTCAAAGCCAAAGCTATCATTCTTCGACCAAAAACCCAAGTCCTTCCATGGCAAGGCCAGTAGTCAGAGCCGCGTGACAGCGACGAAATCGAAACACGCCACAAACATCTCCATGTCCCTAAACCCACCCCCATACGACTTCCGATCCTTCAAGTTCCAACCAATCAAAGAATCCATGGTGGCAAGAGAAATGACCCGGCGATACATGACCGACATGATAACCTACGCGGACACCGACGTTGTAATCGTGGGAGCGGGCTCGGCCGGCCTCTCCTGCGCGTACGAGCTAAGCAAGAACCCGAACGTGCGCGTGGCCATCATAGAGCAGTCGGTAAGCCCGGGAGGCGGCGCGTGGCTGGGAGGCCAGCTCTTCTCGGCCATGGTGGTTCGCAAGCCGGCGCACCTCTTTCTGGAGGAGCTGGGCGTGGCGTACGACGAGCAAGAGGACTACGTTGTGATAAAGCACGCGGCTCTGTTCACCTCGACCATCATGAGCAAGGTTCTGGCTCGCCCCAACGTGAAGCTCTTCAACGCGGTGGCCGCGGAGGACTTGATCGTGAAGGAGGGGAGGGTTGCGGGTGTGGTCACCAACTGGGCTCTGGTTTCGATGAACCACGACACGCAGTCTTGCATGGACCCCAACGTGATGGAGGCGAAGGTTGTGGTCAGCTCTTGTGGGCACGATGGGCCCTTTGGCGCCACTGGGGTTAAGAGGTTGAAGAGTATTGGCATGATTGATAGCGTTCCAGGAATGAAGGCTCTCGACATGAATGGTGCTGAGGACGCTATTGTCAGCCTCACTAGGGAGGTTGTGCCTGGGATGATTGTGACTGGCATGGAGGTTGCAGAAATTGATGGCGCCCCAAGGATGGTATCTATATTATTATTATCATTATTATTCAAAAGGACAAAAGATGGACACGTACTGTTAAATTTGTCTTTTTTATTTGGTTGCTTACATATAGCTGACCATTTTTGTTGTTCTTTGTGATATTTGCATTTGTAGGGTCCCACGTTTGGAGCCATGATGATATCTGGGCAGAAGGCAGCTCATTTGGCGTTGAAGGCGTTGGGGAGGGACAATGCAATTGATGGAACGTGTGGACTTGGAACGGAAGAACCCCAACTTATTTTCGCCTCTGCGGACACTGAGGAAATTGTCGATGCTTAAACTTTTCAACTTACATACTTTTGCTTTTCTTTCTTCACTGCTTCTATATGATTTTCATTTTGGAATAAAGAAAATGTGAATGACCAACCACACTATACCTATTTTTACATATTTATATTTTGTATTTGATCTTGTTTTAGATTGAGAAATTGACGGCTCGTGCCACGCATGCTAGAGTAGAGGAATCCAATTTACAATTTATCAACAACAAGAATGGAAGAGATAGACAGATGCCACTTAATATATTACTATCAATCAAATTAAGATAATAAGGCCAAATCCATCTTGAAAAAAAACAAAAAATCCCAAGTGACTTAATCAAGCTATGGGCGGGGGACGGGAAATCATCTCTAAGCATTTCGTTCTCTCACTCAATTAAGTCTCGTTTAATTAGTTATACTTACATTTTTTTATCTAACTCATTAAATAAGATTTATTAAAGAATTTTTAATGAGATTTTTTATGGTTTCTTTAATGTAAGCAACCTATCCTCGCTTACAATATCACATCGTTGGAGTGCAGCTACATGACATTTATTTGAAGGTGAGGTTTGGTTGCTTGATGAAACAAGGAAAATGATACATATACACTTTATATGCTATTACACATTTAGTGAGAGAAAAAGAAAAAAAAGAGAATATATAGGCATAGGATGAGAGAGATAGAAAGAAATAAAAGGTGTTGACATGTATAAAATAAAGAGGTGTATGTGTATCATTACCAATAAAACAATTATTGCTTCACATTAAAATAATACATTTAATATGTTGACTATCGCACACAATTAATGACTAACATTTCATTAAAATTATATATTTAATACGTGACTACCTAACCCAATTAATGGGTGAAATTAAAAATATTATAAAAGAATAATTTCTCGAAGTTCTTATCATGAGGCTAAATTTATGTTTGAGTTGCTTAATGCTATCGTAGTACTATAGGAACCATTTAACACAATTTTCAATACATTAAGCAACTTAAATAGATCGCTTTCATTAGAGATGTCCTTTTAGAGCATCTTTAAAGAATGTTCTTGAAAGTTAATCTTGAAGCTAAGATTTAATCTTGGCAAGATCAACTAGGAGAGAAAAGAGTTGATCTCTAAGTGCAGATCTTGTTCTTCTAAAAAAACAAGTAAGATCAACCCAATATTTAAAAATTATTTGTTTGTGTATCTCTTGTTATCTCAATATACAAGACAAACATTGTGAGGTCCACCAAAAGTGCTCTAAGATAAAAATGTGATCTTCTATTGAAGTAAAAAATGAAATAGATCTTTAGGATGACGTGATATTATGGAATAAAAAAAAAGTGAGCTAAAATAAAAAACTTGATTTTCTTTTGGAAATGTTCTTATATAGCTTATTAAATAATATAGTTTTTTTATGGTAGGACATAAAAGAAAAGGCGAGATAGGTACAAAGGATTTCCATTTGTTATAAAATTATAGAATAAATTATATAAGGAATTAAATTTAAGTTTTACTTTAATTTGTGAGAGAAATTGAGGTATGGTGGATTTATTAGATGTGTAGTGTCATACACTTAGATGATTAGAAGAGTAAAGAGGTGAGATGAATTATTATAATTTTGTTTTGGAAGGTTTGGACTGAATTTTGGGGAATTTTGGAATTTTTTTAGGAGGGGGTGCAAATAGCAAGTTGAACTTACTAAATACACTTGATACCTTAATATTTCTTCTTCCTTCAATTTTCTTCTTCTTATTATTCATTAACCTTTTTCTTCTCTCACTCATGTCTTCTCTTTCTATCCTTCACCACCATTTCCTTTTGTTTGCATGGTCCGCAAAATGCTAACAGAATCTAGGGCAGTCTCTTTCATTGTTCCTGGTTCTAAGAGATGACCAATATAGGTAAGTCTGGTAATTTATATTTTAACCTTTTTCCACTCATTTTCGATCCTAGTGTTCTATTTGAAAAAAGAATTTTCATAGAATCCTAATTTTTAGGTTTCTATTTAATTTGGAGTTAATGATAGGTTCAAAGTGATTCCTTCAGTAGGATTTTTCTATAATTATCAAATTTAGTTCAATCAGGGAGAAATAGGTAAGGGAATATAAAACCTTACTTTTATCTTGAATAATTGTGTTGAGGTTGAGGTGAAATCATAGGAGGTGATTGATTGAGTCATTAACGTGAATTTGATTTTTTTGTGAAATTGATTATGTTAGTCACTAGAATGATTATAATGTTGCAATTATAATTGAAGAGGGTTTTGGGTGTTTTGTCTATTGACTTTAATGATGATTATAATTGCACTAAAATGCATGTTTGTTATGCATGATGATGATGTATTACATTAAATATATAATGATGAGTTATTGTGTTAAATGCACAATAAGGTGTTACATTAAATACTTATTGATGAAATCTTGTATTAAATGTATGATGATAATATGTTGTGTTGAAATTGATGATTTTGGGCAGTTACAAGATGGAACTTAACCTTGGATGATGTACATATATTTATATATATGCGATATGTATTGAGTTTGAGATACAACTAAGGTAAATGTAATACTAGTACCGGATATGCAAATAGGACTACATGAGTGATTTATATTGTGATCCCAATACCATCTATGCAAGTGGGACTACCTATGTGATATACTCAGACACAACTGATTATCTTATGGGTTAGGTTTATGCGAGAAACTAGCAAATTAGTTGTCAGATGAGTATGTCTAGACTCAATTGGTTGTTAGAGTGGGTCAGGTAGAGGCCCGACACTAATTGGATGAAGTCATTAGGTCTCCTTGTTGTACGAACTTAATAAAGTCTTTCCTGGAAGTGTCTATTAAAAGTTTATGTGTACTTATGTTTGAGGAAACATAAGTGTGATTTTTTTCTTACCAGAGGATTTGATTTGATTAAAGCACTGTTAGTTTGCATAATTGTGTATGCTTAATCATATTTAATGAAAATATATGCTTACCTTTGCTTGTGCATGTATTTTGTATGAATGTGATTATCGTGCTTGGTACGGAAGCAAATGGTAGTGACAGGGGAAAAAGTCAGGATTAGCCAGAGTAAAGTTGGTCTAAGCATGGAATGCAAGGATGTGTTGTAGAATAAATAATCTAGGTTTAATGTTTGAAAAACATATGTGGAGTATGAATATCCACACCTTTTTGAATGGTTGTAATTATGTGTGTAGATGAAACAGGATGATGTATACTTAATCTTATATGTGTTGAACTTGTTAAGTATGTGAAAAGGTGGATGATGTTGTGATGTATGGTTGATTTGGCAGCAGAGGTTCTAGTATCTGCAGAGTCTCGCTATGCGGCATGTTTCACCTAGCAAGAGTTAGTCTCTGCTAAACCTATTTTCAACTTTGTGTCCAACAAGAGGTCTCACCCAACACAAAGTGGTCCCAGGTTGTAATTAAGTGGGGTTTGCACCTAATGAGAGGTCTTGCTAAGTGCAAATTGCTCTCTGTTTAGAATTACACAGTATTTTTTGCGTAGCAACGTGTCTTGCTGAGTAAAGTCCCTTTACTTAGACAATCTCATATAGGATCCTTGTTGGGCAATTGTTGTTATTGGACGAGTTGCCCTGGATCTCGTTAAGTGACAAGGTTCGTTGGGCAAGTTAACATTGGGTATGCTTTGTTGTATTTAGTTGAAATTCTAGTTACACCTAGTTGTATATCATGCTAGAATGATTGTATTGTGAGAAAATTTTATATTTCAGTATTTTCTATTATAAACTAGATGAGAAATAGACTAGATAATGTTAATAAATAGTATTAGTATTTTGGGATGTTATAGTTTTCCATTTAATTTTGCACTTGCTCCACCTGAGCAAATCATCCTTTTTCTTGGGAGTCTTCTCTTGAAACCCTAGGAGAGCTGAAGCAATCCCACCAAGCAAAGTCTCTTGGCTAGGAAGATTGGAGAGAAAACATATTTAAGAAAGAGCTTCATAAAGACTTTAGGGCTATAGTCTTAAAATTATGTAAATAATTATGTAAATAGTCATTAAGTTACCTTAATTTTAAAATAAATATAAAATATTTTAAATTGAATTAAAAATTATTTTAATTCTATTTTTTAACAAACACATTTTCGGTGGTAAAAAAAAAAAAACAAACACTTTTTCAAAAAATTACATTTAATAGAAAAACAAATGACTAAGTAAAAGTAGGGATGACAATCATGTTTGCCTCACATGTACCAATTCATCATCTCCCAATTTTTATAGGAAAACTCACGTTGTTGGTCTCCACTTCATCCCATACTACTTTTAGGTTAAAAAAAATTCTTACATATATTTTTAATTTCACATATTTGTATACAAATTCATACTCTTGTATTATAATATGATTACATAAGCAGTTGATTGAGACCATAATGCTCTGAAAGATGTACCATAAGTAGTGATATACTTTTTATATTAAGATGTAATTAATATCTTAATATATAATTTATTTAATTAATATTAATAAATTATAAGTAAATTTAAATGATAAAAAATAACATAATGGGATACCTGTGGGTATACCATATTCGAAAATACCCAATTTGAATGGAGATAATGATTAAAAGTTTATAACAACTTTCTTTATATCCACCTTGTCCAGCATTTTTCGAAAATGGAGATAGAGAGAGCCAAACTCACCTCGCATTTATACCACCCCGTTGCCATCCCTTACAAAAACAAATATACTATTTTGATTGCATTTTTACTTTGAAATAATTTTGGATTGGAGGTACAGGGGTGCCGACCTCCCAAGAGATCATGGTAGTTATGACTTCACCGCCCAGTTTGAGTAGTGAGGAAATCGACATCTAGGACAAAACTGACCTCGTCATCATATCATAGTGAAACCGACTTTTCCGCCACTCAACAAAGATATTGGATTGTAACTGCCAAGAAAAAGGGACCATAAAAACAAAGGGGGAGTCCTTTCCCCTATCATCTTTTATTGACTAGAACATTTCAGTGACCATAGTGGAAGCCTGCAAAATGTCTCCCACCTCCTCGTGATTCTGATGGTTAGGACACGCAACAACCCCTTTTCGAAGACAAGATCCTTGTCATCCTCGAAGGAGACCACCATTGCAAATCTCTAGGGAGAAATATGAACCATACATTCAGATACACAACAAGCCAACCAAAGAGTCATTCCGAACTGCATAGCATACAACTCTGGGAGGAAGCGTGACCTCAACTCTAATTAGCAAACAAGACTTTTAGATGGATTTCAAATGATGATTATTCGGATCTGACGATTTTTTACTTAAATTCATTGTAAATAAGTCACAATATTATTTCAACTTGATCCCAATGTAAACCACGAGTTACATTGTAGATCATAAACTAACCTCAATGTAAACGCGAATTGCATTGCAGGTTGGCCAAGAACAAGGGATGGTCCGAATGTAACCAAGGGTTGCATTGCAGATTCTAAACAAGACTAATTTCCCACTAGTATGTTATGTATGTTGTAGGTCATAGGTTAGATCACCTGTGAGAATTTTATTGGTCGTAATCTTTGTTGCTTGAATTGTATTCTTGGATTGTCCTTTTGTGAACTGTATTGCACGTTTATTCTATCATTTATTGACTATCAATATATAGTTTGTTTGTTTCTTCCTTACCAACTTTCCTTAGGCATTATTGGTTGTTACATTTTATGTAGTTGCATGGGCTAAAAACAAGCAATACGATCTCGATACAGCATAAGCGTAGTACTCATAAGTCCATACCTAGGTCCTAAGGTAGCACAATCTACGCTTACATACCTATAAAATATATCAGGCCTTTGAAATGGATCTGGTGCAATCGTGAATTGCATCACAAGTCCACAAGATTTGCATGCACATGTTTACCTATCTCCTAAGGTAGATATGATCTACACTTATAGATCTATTAAGTAAAAATCAATATCATGAAAGGGATCCTAGTACAATCATGACTTTATCACAAGTTCACTATATTTATAAGTACAAGTTGATAAGAGATAAAACTATATAAATAAAGAAATTTGACCTGTAAAAACATCAAAGAAAGTAGGAGTTGATCTATCTTACTCGATCCAAGTGATATATACACGATCACAATCTACTATTCTAATCAACTATAAATTCGCTAGTATGCTCCAAAGGATACAATGTTTTTATTACATAAGCAAGGGTACCACTATTACAACATAGCCAAAATGCGACACACGTAAAGCAAAGAGAAGGTACATCTACTCTCCATGCTACATTAAGTTATTTTCATACTTGAGTCTGACTATTATCCTCTTTAACATCTATGATGATCTCATTGACGACCTCACCTCCATGATCGTCATGCACAAACTATCAACCTTTTTTGCTACAACCCAACACGAGGTTGAAGGACTTGTGGACTGGAGGTACAAGGGTGTTAACCTCCCAAGAGATCATAGCAGTTACGACCTTACCGCCCAATTACAGTAGTGGAGAAATACACATTTAGGAAAAAACCACTTGTCATCAAATCATGGCGTAACCAACTTATCCTTCCACTCACCAAAGATATTAAATTGTAACTACCAAGAAAAAGAAACCATAAAAACAAAGAAGGAGTCATTTCCCTAATCTCTTTTATTAGGCTCAACTTGTTTATACAAGAAGATAAGATTCAATTTAATTAGTTTGACTTTGAAACAAAAGTGGTAGTACACATAAAACATAGAAATATTTCCCCCAACAAATAATAAAGTAAATTTAATAAATATATGGATTTAATTTACCGGTGAAATAAATTTTTGATTTTAATTGAATCAGTAATTAGTATGTTTTTATCATAATATGGGATGATTGTGAATAATAAATAACTTGTGGAGGGATATATAACGAAACATTGTTATATAAAACATTTTTCCGTGTGGAATTGGGGGTTACTGGAAATTGGAGGAGTGAGTTTGTGAAAGAAAGACCAAAGGTGGTCTTATTGTGGTGGGGATCGGAGACTTTGAAACCCTTCCTTTGGTTGTTGGTGGGAAGAAAAGCAACAATGTCTCCGGTGTGGTTGGTGATCCTGATGGTGGGGGTGTCCTCGGTGACGGCGTGGGACGAGGAAAGAGTGAGCGAATTGGTGTCCCTGCAATCGAGATCCAAATCGGGCATAATCCACCTGAACGACCAATCCCTCGCCCGCTTCGTGAGCGCCGTGAAAACCCCTCGCCCCTACTCCATCCTCCTCTTCTTCGACGCCACGCAGCTCCACGACAAGCCGGAGCTACGCCTCACCGAACTCCGCAACGAATTCTCCATCGTTGCCTCCTCCTTCCTGGCCAACAACCCTTCCAACACCAAACTCTTCTTCTGCGACATCGAGTTCAAGGAGTCTCAACTCAGCTTCTCCCAATTCGGCGTCAACGCCCTCCCCCACATCCGCATCATTGGGCCCAACATGGGCCTCAAGGACTCCGAGCCCATGGACCAGGGTGACTTCTCACGACTGGCCGATTCCATGGCCGAGTTCGTGGAGGCCAAGACCAAACTCTCCGTGGGCCCCATCCACAGGCCCCCTCTCTTCTCCCGCAACCAGTTGATCCTCTTCGCCGTCCTCATCATCATTTGGATCCCCTTCTTCCTCAAGAAGCTTCTCTCCGGCCACACCATACTCCACGACCCTAAGCTCTGGTTGGCCGCCTCCGTCTTCGTTTACTTCTTCAGCGTCTCCGGCGCCATGCATAACATCATTAGGAAGATGCCCATGTTCCTCGTCGACCGCAACGAACCTTCCAAGCTCATCTTTTTCTACCAGGGCTCCGGGATGCAGCTTGGTGCTGAGGGTTTTGCTGTCGGCTTCCTTTACACTGTTGTGGGCTTGCTCTTGGCGTTTCTGACCCACGGCCTCGTCAGGTTTAGGAACGTCACCGTGCAGAGGGTCGTCATGATTTTCGCCCTCTTCATTTCTTTTTTGGCTGTCAAGCAGGTCGTTTACTTGGATAATTGGAAGACCGGTTATGGGATTCACGGCTTCTGGCCCTCTAGCTGGAATTGAGGTTTCTCTCGTCATACTATCACTTCATAATTTTGGGCATGCTTCCCATTTTAATATTAAACCTTAGCCAAAATGTCTTATGTTAGACCTTAGAACTTTACCGGATATTTTATATATAACTTGCCTTTCAGTATCAGAACTACATTTTGTTTCGATATCTCATCATTCTTAGTCCTGGTTGCATAATGCTGCTGAATTGCAATTTTCTAAATTGGTGCTGCTAGATTGATTCTTATATTAGTCTTAAGTTGTGCCATTTTAATTATGGTCTTCAAACTGAATATGTAGACTTGTGCTGTTGTGCAAGTGTATGAGTGATGTAGATTGGTCTTCAACCTAAATATGAGAACTACATTTTGTTTGGACATGTTATGATTATTATTGGTGATTGCATAATGCTGAATTGCTCTTTTTTTCTAAATTTGGTGCTGCTGATTGATTGCTATATTACTCAAGTTGTGCTATTTTTAGTGGTCGCCTTCAAACTGAATATGTACACTTGTGTGCTGTTGTACAAGTCTATGAGTGATGTAGAGATTAGTTTATAGGATAGTGCGGGTTATATCCATGGATGATAGAATCAAATGTGTGGTTTTTGTGAATCCATAGATTCCTATGAAGCTGTTTAACTTAACAAAAATTTGAAACACTTTGCATTTCACTTCAGAATCTGTAACTTACACTTTAGAGATCCTTTTTGGGGTTTCTCTGATTTGACAGAACTAGAAGTTTAAGTAAAAGTATGGACGGCTTACAACATTTGTCTTAGTATCATCATGCATTATTATTGGTTAAAATAGTTACTTGACATGGTCTTCTATGGATTAGCAAATCAAGGCCGTTATGCTTTATTATGAAATTTATAGTTTTTTATTGACATACTCCTAAAGCATGAGTTAAATATGGAATAAATTTCCATTTTGGTCCTTGAAAATATAAAACAATGTCACATAGGTCCATGAAACTTAGAAAATTCAAAAATAGGTTCTTAAACTTAACTATTTATTGTCACTTTAGTCCTCAAACATGCATTAATATTTTCTTGGATAAAAAAATATTAATTGTTAGTGTGTTAGTTTTGTTAGTGGAGGGATTCGAACCTACAACCTCTCTCTTCCGCTTTTCCCCACACGTGAACTTGCTACTAGACAAATTTTATAATCCCGAACATACATTAATATTATTACTTAAGTAACATGACTCTTTGAATTTTGGACTAAGGTAATTGAGAGACTAAACTTTGAAGGCCTTCTTTTGAATTTTTTACTTTAAGAGGCTATTATGACAGCGCTATAGACTTTCAGGAACCCCAATATGTGCATGGCATTATCTTGTGAAGGCTCTTGAAAGTCTGGCTGCATTTGGTGTCAAATGGATTTTATTTTTCGTCATTCCTCTCAGACTTTAGCCAATGGTTTTAATACTCAAATTTCTCCCTTTGTTTTTATACCGAGTCTGTCTGGCTTTAGTAGGTAGGAAGCCAGATGGTGAAAATTATTTTCGATCAGAGTAAAATAGTTTGATTTCTTTTACATGCTTTCTCATATTTTATTATACCAAGCAATTGTAAAATGACTTTCATGAGTTTCATCCCAAGATTTTCACTTTCAACCTCTCAAACAAGCAAACTCTGAATAACAAGGTAGATGGATATACTTTTTTGTTCAATTTCAACAACTATAAGGTATCTGCCGATGCAACTTGACTACGAGGGAAAGAGTGGCTAGGATAATTTTGGTGGTTAAATTAGATCTATTGGGAAGTTTATTCACGTGCTCTACTTTTGTTTTCTCAATCAAGATTTATTCAGCAAAACTGAATTGTTAGGTGAAGACAAAATTGAACAGCTCGAATTGAGTGTTTTAAATCTGATTTACTGAAATTTGAATCCAAGTCTTCTGATCTTAATCCAACTTTAATTTGGTTACTACAGTGAGTGCTTGAATTTGTGACTTCGAAAAATTTCTGAATTTATTAGATATCCATTTAGACATACTGGATTCTTGGGTATGAAAATATATTCTACTTTGAATCTTTTGGTTATCTTTTATAAACCCGTCCAGGCTTGTGAAGAATGGTCAACCATATGACTGATGTTAGTGCAAGGTTGCTACAGATGAGTGTTTTAATTTTGGACTTGTCATATAAATAAAAGTTTTAGCATTTGGCTATGATGTTTTTCATTAATGTTGGAACAAAGGTTAAATCTGAAAATGAAAAAATGAAGATTAAATTCAATTCAGCCAGTGCCCAGTTAATAGAAAGTCGTTTGATACTTTGATTTTCTTTACCTTATGAAAAAGGTAAGCTACCAACCAGCTTGCTTGGTGAAATTAATTCTATTTTAGGTTTTACTAGTTTGTGGAAGATTGTCATAGTAGTCTAGTCAATGTATGCAGCAAAATATAGGTGCAATATCTTAGGCATTTTTTCATGATCTTTCTTCTTATTTACACCTTGTGAAAAAAAATAAAGAGAAAAATCAAGATTGAACCCGGATGACAAAGTATTAAGTATTTTTGAGTTCCGGTTGCACACAACCCGTATGACAAAGCAGGAGACCATTAAAGATGAACCATCAATTTATTATCCTTCGATTTGTCTTTGAATATAGACTGTGACTTGGCTGAGCTTAGCTTCAAATTGAAGTCTCACTTATTCAGTCGAGCCGTGTTTTTTTAACAAATATTACAGTATTTGTTACATACCTGCATTTTTTGGGTATTCAGTATTTGTTACATACCTGCATTTTTGGGTATTCGTAGGCGGATTTGGTGTAGATTTAAGTCTAAAATTTGTCTAAATCAAATTAAAAAAATAAGTGTGGTATGATTTTGTTTTGGTTTAAATTAATTATAAAATTTTAATAAAACAAAATTAATATTTTGCTGTTTTGTTCAATTTTGCAGTTTTAAATTTCTATTATTAATTATTAAAAGTAATATTGAAAAAATTTATTTTCAAAATTATATAAAAGTTTATTAATTTCTAATAAAATTATATAAAAGTAATAACCAATAAAATTAAAGTAAAAAACAATTAATTCATTTAAAGCATTATATTTTACTTGTTAAATTGTATTCAATAAAATTAAATCAAATAGACTTGTTAAAATATTTATTCACTAACTAGTATATTAATTAAAAAGTCTAATATTAAGTCCAAATGTCATAGATTTTTTTTTTATGAAGGGCATGGGAAAAGTCCAAATCGTAGAAAATCAATTGATAAAATTAGTCCTCAAAATACATTGAGGACTGATTTTATCAATTGATCAAATCATTTCTAATAAAATTATATAAAAGTAGTAACTAATAAAATTAAAGTACAAAAAATTAATTCATTTAAAGCATTGTATTTTACTTGTTAAATTGTATCTAATGAAATTAAATCAAATAGACTTGTTAAAATATTTATTCACTAACTAGTATATTGATTAAAAAGCCTAATATTAATTCCAAATATCATAGATTTTTTTTATGAAAGGCATGGGGAAAAGCCCAAATCGTAGAAAATCAACTGATAAAATCAATCCTCAAAATACATTGAAGATCTTGCTGAAAAGTAGTATATAGCAAATAAGGAACAAAATTAAAAATACTAGATTCTTGTTTAGAGGGCAAACTCAACATAGCAAAATCATCAGCTAAGGCATCCGCCTCGTAGGGCTCATAATTGAAATTGCAGTTGAGCGTCTTTCCACTGTCCTTGATAATACGATCTACAATGGGGAAATATGCATGATTTATATCACATCTTTCCTCTAACATCCTTCCTCTAATTATTGAGAGAATCAGACACAATAATTAGGTTACAGAACTTGTGATCATACGCCACTGTTAAAGACTGAGCTATAGCCAACAATTCAGCCTTATTCACTTCATAAAAAGGGATCTTGTAATGAAAACCAAGCTAGAAGTTGCCTATAGAATCTTGCATTACACCCCTAATAGTTGTTCTTCTTTGAGGCTGGTACATAGCTGCATCTACCTCCAAAATCCACATAGTGGGCATTCTTATCCTTCATAGTTAAGCACATATTGTAACTGTTCTGGATGTCACTAACCAAGGCTTTCACAAACCAAACCAAGTTTTCCCATTGAAAATAAGCCCATTTTGCCTTCACCACACACGATCCATGATAATACCAAACACCTGAGACCAACTACTATCCCAATATTGACGGTTATAATTTAAATTTGATAGGATCCACGAGTTTGGGTTCTGTTGAGTAAAAAAGGTTGGGATAATGGAAACACCCAATTTTCTGCAAACACTAACCACATGTGAAAAGTCACGCAGGGTGTGCAAGATGGTCTCCCAATGCTTACCACATATGGGGCGAGAGGGATTATCCGTCATATGTCTGGTAAAGTGCAATTCATTTGTGGGGAGAATAGCATAAGCTATCTTCCAAAGAAGGAGGCAGATGATACGTTCTAGATCATCCCACTTCAACAGTTTCTGAAAAATGGGCATGTGTTGATCATGACTCTGAATGAGGCTATCATAGGTTGTTTTAGTGGAAAATATACCATCCAATTCCTTCACCCAACGAGGGGAATTGGCATTCTTATCCTCTCTTGATCCCTTAACTTGACAAATATAATTTATAATATCAATTGACAAAAAAGATGCAGTTTTTTAACAACCCAAGAACCACCCAACGCCACAAAGAAACAAACTTTATTATCTAGACAAACACAACTAGTATCAATACATCAATTTATTAGAGGTCCCCTCCCAGGACCCCAAATATCTGTCCAAAAATTAGTTTCCCTCCCATTGCCAATGTGCCAAATGGTATTACTGTTGATGTTGCTCTAAACTTCTTTGATGCCTCTCTAGAAGTTTGGTCAATGATTGGCTTAACATCCTCCACACTTGTATTTTGACTTGATAATTCAGATCCAAATATCATTCCTTCTATGTACTATCTGCCACCCCGCTTTTGTGATCACAACTAGATTTGCATGCCTTGTTTTGCAAAGACCGAGACCGCACACCTACTTTAGCTTGCACAAACGATCGCAGTCAAGCCAATGGATTCTCCTTCTGGTGTGAGAATCGCCTCAGATAAAGTCCCTGCATTTCATGACAATCATATTACACACAAAAATAGGTAACCAGTTAGTCTGCATTACGTAGGTAGGCAAAGCCTGCACCACTGATTTGACCAAAGTAACTTTATTTGCAAAAGATAATGTTTGCCTTTTTTCTAGTTCTAAGCCTTTGTTGCACTTTATCTATTTTAAATTGGTACGATTTCTTAGAGACACAACCATGGTGCAAAGGAATACCCAAATATTTGCCTAGCTTACAGGTTGTTCAAAATCCAAAGTCATTGAAATATGATGTTGGTGCTGCTTGTGGACGTTAGTAGGAAAACAGACTCTGGTTTTTTCCTAACTAACTTGTTGGCCAGAGAAAAGACAAATTATGCAGAATATCTTTAATCACCTCTGCTTGATTAAGAGATGCTTCAACAAAAAGAATAATATTGTCAGCAAAAGCCAACTAAGACCATTTTGGTCTTCCCCTCAAAATTTAGACCAGCTTCCAAACATTATGAGTGACAACAAGTTGAATCATATGAAAAGGTGTTCAAGGCAAAGCATAAATATATATTGCACACCCCTCTTGATGGCTTAAAAGACTCCAAGGTCTCACAATTCCACAACATACGCATAGTTGAAGACGAAATACATTGCCACACAATGCTAGTTAAACACTCCGAAAGTCCAATATCTTGTAAAGTATTTGTTTACAAAATCCTAGTTAAGCCTATCACAGACTTTCTCCAAATCAACCTTAATGGCCATCCAGCCCTTGGAACCCTTCTTATATTTCATAGAATGGATGACCTCCTGAGCAACAATAATATTGTCATGGCTACTCTAATGGGGAATGAAATTGCTTTGGCATGGAGGCATCAACTTCTCCATCATTATCTGAAGGCTCTTAGCTAGAATTTTAGTAATTGTCTTATATGAGACATTGCAGAGGTTAATGGGTCTAAGCTATTTCATGGATGTCACAATCTCCATCTTACACAACTTGAAGTTAATCCCCCCTTGGTGCCTTGAAGTTACCCATAGCGAAGAAGGCTTGTCTAATCTCAGCACATGATAAAGGTTCGCTTAAGAAGGACACCTCGTCCTTTGAGAGCTGCGAGAAAGCATCCTAAATGCTAGCTGGAGTACACTCGCAATTACTGTGTACAATTGCCTATAGTAGTTGGTTATTAGCCTTTCGAGCTCTTTAGAATCCTCAACCCATCTATCTTTTGGGTTTTGCAAGACCTCAATTCCATTTCTCCTTCTTCGAATAGTTGTGACCCCATGAAAGTATTTGGAGTTCCTATTACCATAATAGAGCCACTTTGAACAGGACTTTTGAAACCAAAGGAGTTCCTCTTCCCTAATAGTTTGTTGATATTAAAGCCAGGTAGATTTTTGCTTATCCTCCCAATACTGCGAATGATTGGATTCTAGTTGCCAGTTGATTTTATCCAAGAGCATAAGAAGTTGTTTTTTCCGCCTGAAAATATTGTCAAAAACTTCCTATTCCACTTCCTCAAGGCATCATGAAGCTTGGGAACCTTTACCTGCCAACCATCATTGTCTTTCCAAAAATCCTTGATAAAGTGACTAAAATCGAGATGGGCAAGATATGGTGCAATAAAACGAAAAGGTTGGCGATGCCTATTAGGAGGATTCTTACTCATCAATCTGGTCAGAATTGACATGTGATCAGACTTATAAAATGGAAGGTAATTTACTAAAATAACAAAGAATACATAGTTTGGTATGATGTGGTTTCAACATGTCAAACTACAAATCGAATCAAACCACCCTAAATTACAAAAACCAAACCACCCTAAATTAAATTTGCATTTTGTGGTTTTCGAGTTTTCTTTTGCTTCAATTTTCAATTCAGTTTGGTTCGATTTTGAACACCTTGTATTTTGGAGAATGAACATGCCTCCATTCTCATATTCCCACACAGGTAATAACTTCAATCCTCAATTTCATACCTACTGCATACATATACCCATACTCACATTTGTGACTCACACTTTTCTTAGTATAAAGATAATAACATTAAGTAAACATAAACGTTATCTAAATTCAGAGATAATAACCCATCAAAACAAGTCATAAAATTTAAATTGTAATTATTTAACAAGTCATAAAATCAATAAATATTAGGTGGCTATTTATCATTTAACACATTAAATAAAATAAATATAGAGAAGAGATCCACTTACTCCAAGAGTAAGTTTAAAAGACTTACTCTTCATGCTAACCATTCATTTTCTTAAAATAAAATTGTTATAATGGATAATAATTCTAACCATTAAACTTTAAGAAAATGAATGAATATGAAGAGTAAATCTGTTAAATTTACACTTGGAGTAAGTGTCACACCTAACACCCCATCCATCCACCTTATATCTCCTGAACCTTTTCCTACCTCCTTCTTTCCTAAGTTAACCGAGTCACCTTATATCTCCATGTCATAAAAAAGTGATAAAAGAGAGAATGAATGGTTGATCTCAATCATTAATTTTTATTTCAATGGCTGAGATTTGTTATCTCATTTTTATATAAATTTGGCTTTCTCACTAGATATTCTCATATATATATATATATATATATATGGAGAAAGGACAACTCAAGTGTGTATATATATAAAGAGAGGATCCCCTAGCTGACAAGAGAGAGCAATGCATAAGACAAAAAATTGATTTGTGAGAGAAGACTGTGAGAGAAGACTCTGTGTAATAGAATCACATGAGCTTGCTTAATTAACAACTCAATCTGAACCATTTATTGAAATCTTTGGCTATTATTATAGTTTCTCATAGTAACATTTTTTTCTGACTTGAGTTGTCCTCTCTCTTTTCTCTCTTCTTTCTCTTTCTTTCTCTCCCTCCATATATGTATACACATACACATAAACACAATTAAAAAATAAATTATAATTTTGTTTTCTTTATTTGCATATCAATAATTTTGGTTTCGATTGAACCTTAGATGTCATATTCATTTAAAGTACCATAAAATTATGGATATTCTAAAAATTATGGATCAAGAATTAAAGAGACAAAAATTTCAATTTAATTAAAAAATGAGTTTAATTAATATGCATTATTAGTGTAAAAAATTTTACACTGACATTTAATCACAATCGTTTATTTATGGTTAGTTTGTTGATTTTGCTAACTAATACTTTAAAATTCATATAAATTAAGAAATATAATTGAACGTGAATTTTCTTAAAAGATATTATAAAATCTTGAATAATATTAGTTGATTTGTTAATGTGTAACTCAAAGGTTGTTCATCTGAAAAAACTCAAATGTTTGTTATGCTGTAACAGCATGACCTAATAAATTAAGAATGTCAAATAATTTAATAAATGATTAGAACATACTTTATAAAAAATGTGGTTATCCTACTAAACTTATAAATGATATGACAAATTGAATTTCAATGTTACTGTTAGGTTATTGGTTAACATGTTCACTAGACAATAAAAAATAAAACCAAATGAAAATATTTAAGAAATCAAAATAAAAATTAAAGGACTAAACCCAAATTTTCTCTTCTTTATAAATACCAAAATGTTATATAAGTAAATTTTATTATATATCTACATTAACATATAATTTAGAAATCGATGCATTGAAGGAGGTGCAAACTATCATATTGGCAGTACAACTCAACTTTTGGCAATGGAGTGTGGTAGTGAAGTTAATTTCACATGCTTTGACAGAATGGATTACGAACCTGACATATTATGTCCATTAAAATGGGGATTTGGGTTTGTTTCTGAGTGTTGCAGGGATCCAAGATTTGTGATTTAGGGGTCATTACTTAATGTGTTCCTTGAACTAAACATTTTTGTATTCACTGGAAGACATCTTGTGCTTTGCAATATGTATTATTTTAATAAAATTACTTGACTTATAAAAAATAATTTAGAAATCTTAACTAGTAACTCATTGGTTATGATCAATGACTAATACTTAAAGGTGTTTATAGGTCCAAATCGATATGTGAATATGTGAATTCAAACTGATCTAATTAGATCCATGAACCAATCTAGACGTAATTGGATCAAATCTGATTCAATCCAACCATAGAAGGATCAGATTACAAGTTTGAACTTTGAAAATCTGTAGATCAGTGGATTGATCTGTTCAATTTAAAGTTTATATTTTTACTCTATATATATATATATTTAAAAAGGGTAAATAGAAATTAATAATATAATTTAAAGTTTAAATATTATTTAAAGATTTTTCAATACTCAAGATTGCGAGTTATTAAATTTTATTGTTTTAACTTTTTAGAATTTACATTTTATCATTTATAAACTACTTTTATATGTAACTTTAATATGTTATTTTGAAGAAATAATATGTGTCTTAATATTTTATTTATAAATTTTTATATTTCTTATTTTATTTCTTATGTTTTGTAGAAAATAAAATAAATTTATAATTTGTAGATCTAATCTGATCCATTATTAATGAATTGAACCAGATCGAATCATTATAATTTATTTTTTTCCAAATCCAATCCTATCAAATTTTATTTTACCATAAGATTCCATTTCATCCGTGAACACCCCCTACGAATACTATGTTGATAACCAATAAGATTTTGTTTAACTACAATTAAATGATAACGATAATTTCAAAACATAACTATGAGTAATCTTTTCTTTTTTACTCTATTTATTAACCGGCCCCTACTCTTTTTTTCACTCTACTTATTAACTGGCCCCTACTAGACTCCAGCTACGATAAATTAAAAGTTTTCATGCTGTTTCTGGATTATACCACACGAACAAAATTTCATTATTTTCGTGGCATTCTATGTTTTTATCTTTTTTTTCTTTTTGTGGATCTATGCCTTAAGAAACATTGCTAAAAAAAGTTTAAAAACAAAAAACAATGCGAAAAGCAAAATTGACAGCTGTGGGATTTGAACCCACGCCCTTTCGGACCAGAGCCTAAATCTGGCGCCTTAGACCACTCGGCCAAACTGTCTCAGATGTTAGCGTTAACCATATTAAAATACATTATCTTTATATTGACATTATCTCTCACTGATTGTTTTATAAAATATTGTTGTTCGGAAAATAAAACGTTCTTATATAATTACATAAGATTTTTTAAATGATTAAATGAAAATAATTTATATATTATTTTAAATTTTTTAGAAACATTTAATTTCTTAAAAGTAAATCAAACAATTTAATAGTTAAGAAATATTAGTTTCTATAAAAACAAAAATTAGGAAATATTATTATTAACATTTAATAAAACACACACAATTAGTTTATATATGACAATTAAATTATATTATTAACATTTAACAAAAAACTCATAATTATTTTATACACAACTATTATTAGCATTTAATAAAAAAAAAACACGATTATTTTAGATCTAGGTTTTAGTTTTACTATAACAATAAATGATCAAAAGTACAATGTGTCACATCAGTATATGAGTGCGATAACACATAAACAGTCAAGTATTCAAGTATGTTATGTTTTGTAAGTATTCAATTTAACCTAACACGGATAGGAGAACTAAAATATCTAAAAAATTGTACTATTATACATCATAAAAAAATATATTTATATTTTTTATATTTTTCATCTATTATATTTATTTTTCCCACCATCAAACATAACATAAAGGTTCGTTGGATAGGAAGAAAAGAAAATATATGAAAATAAAGTGATTAAAAATAAGTTAAAATTTTTCTAAAAAAGTAAAAATAAGGATAATTATTTAAGAAAAATAAATATAATATAAAATAAGTGAATAATAAAATAATAATAACCAGTTGATTTCCTCTGCCTAGTTATTATTTTTTTATGAATGTCTCCTAATTATTTAGGATTGAATGTTAGTGTATAATGTATAAGTCTTTTGTTTTTTTTTTTCAAATAAAATTATATTGAAGCTTAATCTTATAGCCAATATAAATTGAGGATTCAATAACCATTTTTGTCTCTATTGAAATAGTAACAATTAGATCTCTGAAAGAAATTAAAATAATACGTTAGAAATGACATAACAACTCTTTAGGTCTGACATAAGGATGACAACGAGACGGGTGGAGAGGGTTTAACCCTCCTCGTTCCCATCCTCGAAAAGTGCAGGGTGAGTATAAAGGAGGTAGGTATGAAATTTTAATCTCGTTCTCATATTTGTTGGATATTTTTGGATTCGGGCGTATCCGTGGGTACCCGTTATATTATTTTTTAATTTAAATTTGCTTATAATTTATTAAATAAATTATATGTAAGTTATTAATTATATTTAATTTATTAATTAATTAAATAAATTATATATAAGTTATTATTATATTTTAGTTTTAATGGTTCACAAGGATGTAGATTTGTACATATACATGTAAGATTAAAATTATATATATGAAATTTTGTTTAATATAGAAGCGGAGTAAAGGTAGGTGCGGGGACTAACAAATCCACCCTCGTACTATACCCATTCTTGATTTTCTTAAGCAGGGATGGGGCAGAGACCAACAACGCTAGTCTTTCCTGTCAAAATCAGAGCAGGGATGGGGCAGTATCTCGAGGATGAGCATGATTGTCATCCCTAGTTTGACATCTCAACAACTTCATTACATAACACTTCATGTGATTACGCTTCACACAACTCTTTGTTGGTCAAAACCTCTATGAGTAGCCATTTTTGAGATGCCCAATCTTTTGAAATCAACGACTAACCTCACAAACCAACACAAGACTTCTCAACGTATTTTGTCCTCACTTACACACTTTTGGAAAAGTTCCCAAAAGCTTACTTATCTCTTAATTGCTTAAAGCCAAACACACTTAGCTATGAAGTTCTTAAGTGATTTGTTGTTGAGAAGTAGATTCATTTTGTTGATATAGGTAGTACTTATTAATTCTAATAAGTCATCCAAAATTGTGCAATCACATACTTGTATAGCCTCTAAATCTCTCATTCTAGTGTGTTTGGGATTTTGCTCGTTTATTTAATTTTTGTACTCACTGGAAAATGGTGTGTGAGTTCTCCAACAAGTCCACCAAGTGAATCCTTCAAATGCGGCACCAGAGGTACCTGCAAGAGACACTCCAACACTAAAGTCAGTTAGGGCTATTTTGTATTCTGTCTTAGGTGAAGTGTACCATACCTTTCCTTTTTTTTTATCATTAATGTGACTTTAATTGAGGTTTTGACTACTCTTTAATGGCCCTTTTAATACTCTTTAATAGGGGTTTAATTTAGGTATTGATTTCCTGGTTAAGGTCATTCGAGAAGATGCTATTTGAAAGAGATCGTCCCAATGAGGTCACCTGGAAGAGGTCGTTTGGGAAGAGGTTTTTTAGAAAAGGTCATCAGGTAAAGGTCGTCTAGGATAGGTCATCTAGTAAAGGTTGTCTGGAAGTGGTCATCCGAAAGAAGTTGTTTAAAAGAGGTCATTTGGTAAAGTTTATCTGGGAAAGGTCATCTGGTAGAGGTTGTTTGGGAGAGGTCATCTAGTAGAGGTTATCTTAGAGAGGTCATCAAGTAGAGGTTGCCTGGTAGAGGTCGTTTGGGAGAGGCCACCTGGTAGAGGTCATCTGGCAAGAGCTCTCCTGTTAGAAGTCGTCTAGGAAGAGGTCGTCTAGGTAATACATAATCCCCTTGAGCTTTAAGACTCACAAGTGAGGTGTTGAAGCTAAAAGTGGAGGCATCCTGACACGTGGGATATTGCCATGTGGTTTTGAGAGGGTAGTGAAGTAAGTCGCCCTTTTTGCTAATGTAGAGGAGTCTCACTTTGACATCAACAAAGAGGTTAAGGACAGACAATTAGTATATGAGGGAGGCGACAAGCAAGAGAAAGGGAACAAGGGTGATGTAAAAGATATGGTGTTGAGTAGTTTTTCCTTAAAAATTTTCTTTTTTCGTTTGTGAGGTGAAGTAACATTGTTTTGGCCTTTGGTGTATTGACGTTGTTTTATATGTTTCTTCTCTTTGTGCATTTAGTTGAGTTATTCAAGTCGCGTTTGGTATATAAGTTATTTGTGCGTTGTGAGTTGACAAGTGAGTCACAAGTTGCAATACTTGTTTGTTTTTTAGAGTGATGTGAGTCGTGATTCTGCTATTAAGACAAGTGTGTTATGAGTTTTTAAGTAATTTTCTTTGAGTTTGGGAGTTCGTGTTTGACTTGTAAGTGGAAGGCTCGCGCTTGACCTTTACGAGTTCGCGTTCGACTCGTGAATGGAAGGCTTGTGTTCGGCCTTTACAAGTTCGCATTTGGCCTTTACAAGTTTACGTTCGACTCGTGAGTGGAAGGCTTGCACTCAAACTTTGCAAATTCACGTTCGACTTATGAATGGAAGGCTCACATTTAGCCTTTACAATTTTGCGTTTGACTCGTAAGTGGAAGGCTCGTGTTTGGTCTTTACGAGTTTGCGTTTGACTCGTGAGTGGAAGAGTACTCGATCCATTGGATTGTTGTTGTTATGTTGGGGCTTAAGATAGGAAGAGAGCCATTGATTCACGAGATCTCTAGTTTTCAGGATCTGCCTCTTTTGGAGAGATGCTTTTAGATCTGGTCTGGAGACGAAGATGTGTACTGAAAGAATATGCCTAAGTCGGAAGCCACGATAGAGACATGTACTCAGCCGACCTTTTCCATTCATATCATTCCAAAAGCAGCAACCGACATCACAAATCTGGAAGATATATATGGTTGTCTAAAGCATCGTGTGCATTTGAAAACACAGACACAATCACGCAAAAATTCCTTGTCAGCATCATAGGAAGCACAGAGACAAGAGGTACTAAAGCGACCTTAGTTGAGTGAGCTTAATGTTGTTGCTCCATCAAGATCATCCATGTGATTCTTTTGTGTTTTTTTTTAAAACCATGTGGGTTAAAAAGGGTGAGGTTATAGAAAGGTTGAAGCCTAGTTTGAACTTGTTGATGAAATGGTCGGCTTTGGCATCAACCTCGGCGTCGTCAACAATGGAGGCGATGACTCTGGGCACTCTAATAGTGCCAAGGCAACGAGTCTCAATGATATCCTCCTTCTTGAAGTGCGAGAATGTTGACTTGCTACTCACCAATTTCTTCATCTTTTGCTGCAGCTTCACCGAAACCTCATCGGGTGCCAATTTGGTGCCGGAGTGGGTTCAAATGAAATGAATTTCTTGCCTTTGTTGCGGCTTGCTACAAATCTGATCCAACGAAGCCTTCCTCGTCGTCATCGGTCTCCACTATTATTGATATTGGTGTTAGTGTTGGGTCTAGCAATGTGGGTTTTGGGGCTCGTGGGAGTCAGGGGTGAGTTGTGAATGAAGAGTTCGATGGGGAAGTATCTGTAAAGGTTGTGGAAAGGGGATCTAGGAAGACGGTGGTGTGGAAAGCCATGTGCTCGTGCAAGAGGGTCTTGGTAGTCCACATGTTTGTGCAAGTTTGCAAGCAAGCACCGACCTTACCCTCTCTACCTTTCACTTTTGTTGGTGGTAGAGCTACTTTATCTTTCCGGCAAACAAAAGCTAACATTCTCCAATGTCAGGGAATCAGAAAATGCCAAAGCTTTTTGTGGAAGGCAAGCACAACATTCTCATCACTAGTGGGTTACCTTACATGAACAACTTCCCTCACCTCGACAACATCATTGGATGTGTGTTGAGTGTTGATGTGTTTGCTTGCTATTGTTGTCTTTGAAGTTATAACACTATTTGCATTTGCAGTACTGATGAGTATGGAACTGCCACAGAGACCAAAGCTATGGAAGAAAACTACTCTCCTTAATAGATTTGTGATCAATACCATGTTATACATAAGGAGGTGTATAACTGGTTTAACATAAGTTTTGATGAATTTGGGCGGACATCATGCCCTGAGGAGACTGAAGTATGCCAAGCAATTTTTCAAAAAATATATGACAACAAGTGGCTCTCTGAGAACACAATGCAACAAATTTATTGTGACACTTGTGAAAGGTTCTTAGTTGATAGGCTTGTGGAGGAAACTTCCCAACTCAAGGGTGTGAGTATGATTTTGCTCGAGGAGACGAATGTGAGAAGTGTGGAAAGTCTTGTTAGGAAAAGATGAATATAGAGACGTTGTTCTTAAATATGGATGAATAGGAACATATATGATTAGTTAATGATCCAAGTATTTTTTGAATTGGATTGGTCATGTGCGCACGATGCATTGAATGCGAGAATATTGTGCATAGCATCACATTTCACAGATTTGTTATAGATGGGATGATGGGCAATGGTACTCATGTTGTACTTTCCAATTGACCATTCTAAAGTCTTCAATATTTTTAGAGGTTGAAATTTGGGCACGACAACTATGCTCACAAAAAGTGTTGTATGTGTTTATGAGAGAAAAGGGCTTGGTTAGTTTGGTTTTATTTTTTATTTTTTGAAAAGAGTTTTCAAAAATAGTTTTCAAAAACTGTTTTCGGGAAGAAAAGAAAAAAACTTGTTTGATAAGTGTTATTTGAAAATTGTTTTGAAGATGTAAAAATGAAAAAAGTTGTTCACATTTATTAAATTTCATTAATGAAAAATAAAAAACAACATATTTTTATTGTATTTTGAGTTTTCAAAACAAAAATAGAAAACTGAAAAGCAAAACTACTTTTAGTTGTTCCTGTTTTTAGTTTTTAAAAACTAAAAAACAGAACTGTTTTCGAAAATTGGTTTTAGAAAACACTACCCAAACGAGTTTTTTAATTTTTAAATACTAAATACTGAAAACAATTTTATAAAATTGTTGTCAAACAAACACTAAATATAGGCACTTTGACTTCCAATATGAAAATTTCCCTTGCCAAAAGTAGTGATCAACGTCACAAATCTGAGATATGACAGTGCAGTGCCGTCGAGGGGAAGTGCCAGTTGTGTGACTAGCTTCGTGGTGGTCGTTGTTGGTGTCGCTTCTCGAGTGGATGCACAACTCATAGATAGTCTATCGTAACTTTGAGACGGTTGGTTCTACTACCATACTTTGTCTTATCTTTGTGGTGGTAGGGAAAAGTTTTACTGAGGCCCCATGGTGGGTGTCAAATGTACTCACAAAAAAATAGTGTGTGGTTTTCCGACAAGTCCACCAAGTGAATCCTTCGAAATGTGGTGTCGGGGGTACCTGCAAGAGACACTTAGACGCTCAAGTCAGTTAGGGCTATTTTGTATTTTGTCTTAGGTGAAATGTATCATACCTTTCCTTTTGTTTTTATCGTTGAGATATTAATGTGACTTTAATTGAGGTTTTGATTACTCTTTAATGAACCTTTTTAATACTCTTTAATGTGGCTTTAATTTAGGTATCGATTGCTAGTTTGAGGTCATTTGCGAGAGGTCATTTGAAAGAGATCGTTCAGATTAGGTCACCTGGAAAAGGTCGTTTGGGAAGAGTTTGTCTAGGAGAGGTTGTCTAAAGAGGTCATCTAGTAGAGGTCATCCGAAAGAGATCATCTAGTAGGGGTTGTCTGGGAGAGGTCATCTGGTAGGGGTCATCTATGAGAGGTCGTCCGGGAGAGGTCATCTGAGAAAGGTCATTTGGTAGGGATTGTCTAGAAGAGGTCGTCTAGGAGAAGTCATCTTGTAGAGGTCGTCTGAGAGAGGTCATTTGGTAGAGGTACTCCAGAAGAGGTTATTTAGTAGAGGTCACTTAGTAGAAGTCGTCTAAGAAGAGGTCATCTAGTAGAAATCGTCTTAGTAGTACAATTTTTATTAATTAAAAAATTATGATCTTTTACTCACTAAAAATAATAAATATTATAAATAAAAATAAATAAACCACAGTAAACAAACAATATAAAACATGTTTAACATTTTTTTTATTGAAAAGTACAAAAACTTCCAATCCCACTTACTCATTGAGAGAATTGATTATAGTAACAAGAATTATGCAGAAATACACGACGCATTTCTAGTACACAAAGTTTTCACCTGAACCACGACACAAGAGATTTGTTAATAATAACCTTACCGATGAGAGAGAATGAAGTATTATCAATAGAAGCCACGCTTCTTAGGTGCTGATACCAACAATTCCAATAGGAATAGGTGTTTAATAATTGCTGGAGACAACATGTACCCCTCATAAAATTACTTTTAGAGAAATTTTCTAATGTTTACATCTCCATTACAATTGCACCTAGAGGCAGGCATATGGGTTGGGATAAGCAGGCTACCTGTAATACTCGTAGACTGCATAGTATATGAACTTAAAATTTTTTGGTAGTACTAAAGTTCAAGGTGGGTGGAAGTGGGAAAAGAGATAGACAAAAACCAATTCTTTTATTTTTATTTTTTATTTTTTCAGCAAATGATGTATAAAATATGAATATTTTAGGATAAATATAACGTATGCAGTAGCAATAGACCTAAGTTTGAATATCATATTCAAAGAATAAAAAGTAGTTTTCAAATAATTCAATTAAAAAAATAAAAAACAATGATGTAATATGTATGTTCAAACTATGAGTAACAAGAAGAGAGTAATAAGATTGGAAGTCAATGGATTAAAATCTAGGATTGTGATTTCAACTACAATGTTTGTACTTCCTATTTATTGGGCAATTTAATTGTTACTCATTAAATATCAGTACCTTATTGAATTTATTTGTGCATTTAGTTATTCACATAATCACTTTAACCCTTATTGTGCGTTTGATCATTCACATATCACTTTAATCCTAAATTGTTTTCCAGTTTGTTAATGTAATTTGGATGTTTACTTATTAATCAATTTGGATGTTTACTTAATAACTTTGGATGTTTACTTATTAATCATTCACATGTCACTTTAACCCTTACTTATTAATCAATTTGGATGTTTACTTAATAAATTTGGTCAATTATATCATAACAAACCTAATTGTTTCGCATATCAATCATTCAAATATCAATGGTCACAAATATTCAAACCATTAATATATTGACAAATAAAATAGTGAAATAATTTAATTATTGAATGACATTGCAAAGTATGAAAGAGAATTACAATGAATTTACATCATAACCCTAGAAAAAGGGATTAGCTAGACATAGGTAATGCAAAGTCAAACATACTAAGAATTACACATTACACCAATGATAAAAGAAAGAATTATTGATACGGAGTACTGTGAATTGATTCAATCCAATACTTCTTTATCGTTTCTCGCCTTCAGGTCACAAATTTGTCTCTTCGTCAGAGCCCAGCAAATTTATAAAAAGGGTTTAAGATTCTTTTTAGCATGGGTGTGTTGAAAATTCAAGTAGAACAATTGTGCTTTTGATTATCACAATTGTGCTCGTATTCGAAGCAGAGATATTGATATAGCATGACCATGCTAAATTAAAGCATGATTGTGCTTCCTCTAGCTGATTTAACCTAGCACGATCGATTGTGTTGTAGTGGAACACGATTGTGTTCTTGGATCAACAATTGCTCTATAAAAGATCTAACTTTATCTTTTTTCTTTCTATTTATTAAGTACCTGTTTAAAATGAGAATGAATACTAAAACATGAGTTTTGTCAATAAATATACATTTCTTTCCTTACGAATAGACATTAAACATGATAAAAATATGAGTCAAAAATTGATTTATCCATAAGCATTGTGGCTATAATGTATAGTAAGGTTAATTTGGATATTCCGTATAAAAATTAACACAATTATCAATCGTAAAAGTCCAATGGTGTAAAAGAAATGTATTTGAGCATAGAAGATGCACATGTAATAAATTCTAGTTAAGAGAAAGTCAATATACTATGCTTATATTTTTTTATGTAAATTTTAACGGAATGATTTGAAAAATAATAAATGTTTTTTATAAGCTTGAAAAATAATAAATTTAATCTATACTGTTAATAAATAAAATTCCACTTTTGATGTTAAAGGAGAGATTCAAACTCACAACCTTTAACTGTCAAAACATAAATTTTGTTACTAAATCAACCTTATAAATTTTGAAAAAAAGTATTTTATAACATTTATATCCAATATTCATAATTGTTCTATTATCAATAATCTTAATCTATAATATATATATATATATATATATATTATACTATTAATAAAAAAAATTTCTTTTTTTATATCCACTTTTCAAAATATCTTTTCTACGCTATACATATTAGAAAATTGTCAAAGGAGAGATTCAAACCTACAACTTTTGTCCCCCCAAATGTAAACTTTAGCACTAAATTAACCTTATAACTTATGAAAATTAATATTTTAAAACCATTTATATTCAACATCCATAATTGTTCTACTACCAATAGTCTATAATCAATAATGTATATATATATATATATATGTAAATGTTATTTATATTATTAATAAATGAAATTCCCCTTATGATGTTCACTTTTAAAAATACATATTCTATTTTTATACTTATTTAAAAATTAAAAATAAACTGCTTGAAGTTTAAAACAAAATAGAAATGCAAACACTAATATGCGACAACATATATGTTTTTGCTGATATAATATTAATTAAAACAAAATTAATTTTCTTATGTGAGGAGATTGGTGGAAGTAATTTGTTTTATGGATTAATAAGTATGTTGAATTGTTGAGGACAAAGCGAGGGTAGAGGGTAGAGGGTAGAGGGTAGATGGTTGATGTTAGTGGCCGTGGCGGTGGCGCATTATTGAAGTAGCGAGTGAGAAGGATCACGTAACACGTTCTTACATGTAATGGCTGGACCCCACTCAGTTTTTTGTTCATATACAGCTGGCCTACACAACCTTTGCAATATGCCAATGCAGCCTGGCTAAGGTCCCACTCCCACATTACTTTTCTGCATTCTATTACTCTATTTCTTTCTTCACCATTATGCCCTTGCCTTGTCATTTTTTGCAATCCTCAATTCTATTTCTAAATTATTATTATTATTATTATTATTATTATTATTATTCATTTATAAATAAGTAAATTTCATTTAGTTTTTTTGTCAGCGAAACCTTGTTCGTACTAATAACACCATTCAAAAAATAACAAATTATTATGTTTAATAATTTATGAAATTTTAATATAATTACTTTAAACATTATACTGATGACATTTTTATTAATTTATACTATAAATATTTCATAAAAATATTAAAAATAATTTAAATTATTTTAATTTTAAATTTTTAGATAGTATTTAAAAATATTATTTTTAAATTATAAATTTATTTTCTTATTTAATATTAAGATATTAGGTTACAAATAAAGATTTTGAAATAAAAAATCATTTAATTTGAAGATTTATTATATTTTTTTACTGATCTCAAAATCTTATAAAGAGTTGTAAATGTAGACATGAATATGAAATATGAATTTATGATATTTTTTATTTTTCTTTGTGGTGTTACTTTGTTTCTCTTTAATTGTGTATTTTTATTATTTATTGTTACACCTAAAAATAAATAAAATAAAAATATTTAAAATACACAAAGCATATTCATTTAACATTATTTAAATTTGTTTAACAATTTAGTAATACATTGACAAAATTTTCTTATTCTGCCCTCTCTACCTACCAATCGAATTATTATAATGGAAATATCATATTTATTTAAAATTTTTTAAAATAAATACTAAAAATAATTATCAATTATATATTTTATGTAACTTCATTTTTTTTTCTTTTCATTTTTCGTATTTTATTTATTTTTTATTTAATAATATAAAGAGAGACAAAAAATGTCTCTTTCTCACTAGTATAAGATAAAAGAAATTAATTTTTAACCAAAACCAATTAAATATAAATAATAAAAAATAATATAATAGTTGTTTTCCTCACACTCTTATCTATATATTATCTAAAAAATATGATCATATAAACACAATTGGTATATATATAAATAAAGGGAAATACTTTTTAGAGAATAAGACATTTATTTAAACAGTAAGGAAATAGTTTATTAGGATATAGTTCTATTAAAATTTTATGTAAAAAATATGATCATATAAACACATTTAATTTCTTAAAAATATAAAAAGTAGTTAATAGTTTTTATTCAATAGATAATAGAGATTAAGAGATTAAAGAATAAAATTTTAAAATTCTGAATAAAATATATGAATGACAAAAATATTAATACATTTTCACTATACTTTAACATAATTTTTAATTATAATAATGTTACTTGGCTTATTAAAAAAACTTATAACATAATTGCTTATAAAAACTAACCATTTATCAATTTTTTAACCGTTAAAAATTATATTTAAAACCATTATGTGTAAGATAAATAGTCCGGTATGGCGAATCTTGTTGTGCATGTTAAATGAAATGAAAAAATATTTTTGAAAAAAGAAAAGAGATTAGTTAGTAAACATTATTAATCTTGAATCATAATTTTTTATCACTTTTAAGTATTAATTAATAAATTAAACCAACTTGAAAGTAAGGGTAAAGTTTGTACAATTTTTTATTTCTCAAAAGAAAAATACTTTTAGTTTTAGTTTATTTTTGGATTTACACCATAACGTGGTAGCTTGGGTTTGTATCTGCAATCCAGAGATGCACATACTATATACTAAGGGTATATTTGTACAATTAGGCTTGGCACATGCAGAACAATTAATAAACAAAAAAATATTGACATTAATCTAAAGTCTAAACAAAGCAGAACAATAGCATATGATGTTACAACTGGATGTGCTAAATTCATTTTCAAAGTCATGGTCATTTAATGAAGTGCCCCTTCTCGATTTCTGAGATCCAGCTGAGAAACTCTTCACTCCAGTCTTGAGTCCAAATTCTCCTCCCACCCACAATGGATGCATGGGCATGTTCTTCACTGTCCACCATTCTTTTCCTTGCAGCTATTGTGGCTGCTTATTTTCATTCATCAGAAGCTGCTGTGTCCAAGGGATCTTTTGAGGAGAATTTCAGCATAATGTGGTCTGAGGACCATTTTACTACCTCTAAAGATGGACAGATCTGGTATCTCTCGCTAGACAAAGACACAGGTACCAAATGCATGACACTAAAACTTACATCTTTGTTAAACATGCATTGTATATTATGATTTGACTGTTACTGTTAGCATCAAATTTGAGATTTGTGGCCGTTTCTGAAGCATTCACTGTTTGATAGGATGTGGGTTTCAAACCAATCAACGCTACAGATTTGGATGGTTCAGTATGAAGCTGAAGTTGGTAGCAGGTGACTCTGCTGGTGTTGTAACAGCTTATTATGTAAGTGTACCAAGCATTGAAGTATAGTAAAGTAATTAGATTTGGATAAAATGTGAATGTTCTTTCTTAGATTTTTTTATATAGTTCTCTAATAATAATTGGAATATCACACATTATTAATCTATATTTTATAATGTAATTTTCCTGAGTAAAATTTCAATTCTGATTGATGAACAACATCAAAAGTACTTAAAGAATTGTTTTGTCCATTAGTATAATGTTTTTGTTTTCATGAGTTCCCCTCTATGTTTCTATGATTCCACTGTGATGACTGATGAATGGGGAATTTTGTTACAGATGTGCTCAGAAAATGGTGCAGGGCCTGAGAGAGATGAGCTTGATTTCGAGTTTTTGGGAAACAGAACTGGGCAACCCTATTTGATTCAGACAAATGTGTACAAGAATGGAACTGGTGGGCGTGAGATGAGGCATATGCTATGGTTTGACCCCACCGAGGACTACCACACCTATTCAATCCTCTGGAATAACCACCAGATAGTGTAAGTTCCATCTTATCCTACCAGTTATTTCGCTAATCCTAGTTCTTCTCACTCAGATTTAGAAATGTAAATGTTCTTCTAAACCTTTACAAACATCCCTTATGCTTCTTGTCGGTTTCAAGCTTCTCTTCTCAATAGTCAAAAGTAGTACAAGACAGTTGACGTGTTTGTGAGGTTGAGACTTGAGAAAACGAATGTGGTCCAGTAGAAACCGACTAAATGGGGGCCTGTGTTATAATTGCTGATAGCTTATAAGTTATAATGCGTGTATGATAAATCAAGGATTCAAAGAAAGAGTGCTTTTCTTAAAAGAACCATAAATTTCAATGGTGAAAAAGGGTGTTGCTTAAAATGGGATTGTTAGCTTTATTATTCTCTTAACCACTTTGGGCAATTGGTATATGTTAGTCTTATAATGTTTCTGATTTTTTAAATTGTATATAATTTTAGAATTTAATTAAAATACAATAATATTATATAGATTTTTTTCACTATCATGTATTCACATTTCACATATTACCGTGTGTGATGATGCATCTTTTAAATGTACAATAATTATTTTAAAAGTCATTCCAACTAACAAACTTTAAAACATTTATCTAGTTATGTACTTGTTTCTAAGATGAGATGAATCGAATTTTTCTGACTGAATGATGCAATTAAATGCAAACAGGTTTTTTGTGGATAGAGTTCCTGTGAGAGTGTTCAAGAACAATGGGGAAGAGAACAATTTCTTCCCCAATGAGAAGCCAATGTATTTGTTCTCCAGCATATGGAATGCAGATGACTGGGCCACAAGAGGTGGGCTTGAGAAGACAAACTGGAAATTAGCCCCATTTGTGTCATCATACAAGGACTTCAGTGTAGATGGTTGCCAATGGGAAGACCCATACCCTGCTTGTGTCTCAACCACTACCAAAAATTGGTGGGATCAGTATAATGCTTGGCACCTCTCAGATGATCAGAAAAAAGATTATGCTTGGGTTCAGAGGAACCTTGTTATCTATGACTACTGCCAGGATTCTGAACGTTATCCAACAACGCCAGAGGAGTGTTCATTGAGTCCATGGGATTAATTTATGAAGGGGAATATTCCTTATTCTTTTTTAAATATTTCTCTTCTGCCTCATAATTTTTTAGTTACCACCACAATGATGTGCAGTTTTGTAAGCTTTTCAAGTTTGGCAATTATATATTTGAGAAAAATGGATAAACCGGTATCATAATTGATAACATCACAAAAGGCGATAAATGTTATCCACGGATGGTTTTTTTATACACTCTCAAAATGTTTTTTCATTTTTAAGCTTATGATTCAAGGATTCTTAAAGTCACATGCTGCATCTCCAGGATTATGATTGGAAGTTACACAATGTTACTGCATCTATTCTAAAGTAAGTGTTAGTGTGTCCAGAAATTAAAAATATCTGTTTTAAAAATGAGATCATTTGGAACATGGATGCACAAACCAACATCACACGGAGATGCTCCATTAAGAATACAGAATAAATCTAAATCGAGAGCAAACCAAAAGTGGAATTAAAAAATAATGTTACCAAAATTGAGAATTTATGTAAAATTGTAAAAATGGAGTAATTTTGATTTGTAAAATCCTAAAAGTTTATTTTGTTAAAAAAATATTTATAAATAACATAAAAATTAAAAATTTTCACCATATAATAAAATCAAATTATTCTAAATAAATACAAATTCAAGTTGGAACATTGCTAATTTCAAAACCCTTTTCCACAAAAGTTAGAGTTAAATCACTCGAAATTGGAGTACTACAAGAAGACATCACTTGAGAAGTTTTGGGTTTATTTGATTCCACTCAATTTGTTTTGAGTCCATCTGATTTTACCAAGTCCATATAAGGTGGTGATATTTTCTTGGAAAATAACTTTGAATAAAATTTTTTCAAAGGTAGAATTAGCAAAGAGAAGGATTCTTCCCTCTGCTGATGAAATCTGCCTTGTCTACTGCTTAACACTAGAATCTGTAAATCATCTGCTATTTACATGTAAGTTAGCTACCTTGTTTGAATGAACTGTTATACGTGGGTAGGTTATGTATCTGTTGCCTATTGATTGTGAAACTAGTTATTGACATCTATTGGGAATAACTAATTTAGTAGGTAAGTCTTTAACTGAGCTTCTAAGTATTATTTGGTTGGGTACTTTGGGGGAAATTTGGCTTGCAAGGAATGCAGTATTATTTAAGGGTGAGACCTTCATAGTTGAAGAAGTTTGGCAAAAGTCTATACAAAAATCCTGACTGTGAGTTAAGGAGCTTTCTAAGGTCTTGTCTGTATCTTTTATTTTAGTGGTTGGTTTTCCCAACCGGTATTATATTTTACTAGGATAAGGTTAAGAAATACTTAAATACTTTTTCCTGATTTTGTCTCATGTCTAGAAGGAGGTCATTCCTCTTTGCCTCAGGTTTTGTGTGCGAGATTCTATGTAAGTTGTTGCTTGTGGGGGGGGGGCTTCTTGTAATCTATTTTCGCTTATGTTTATTTTCCTATAATCTTAGGAACTCTTCACTGTCATTTCTTGTGACACATGAACTTCTTGTTAATCCTGAATTAATTTTGCCTCTTAAAAAAAAAGTTTGTTATGAATGTTATAAATTTGCTACTTCTTATAAGAACTTGTGAAAATCTATATGATTTTACGAGTTAACTTAATTGATTTATGATAACTATTATGTCAACACAATTTGTTAAAATGAAGATGCCCAAAAACAAATAACAAATACCCATGTGAATGCTTGAACCAATTTTAGATTAATGCACCATAATTTTTTACAAATTTATTCCTCAATGTCATTTATTTAATTATAGTCTAACATTTATTGGTTTCATATTTGCTTTTCTTCAATTTTTTTTTCTTTCAATTTATCTAAAGTCATGCATCTTACCTGGAAATTAATTTAAACTAAAATTTTAAAATTAATTTTTACTATTAATTTGTGTTTTTTTATCAGAACTATTAATTTGTGTTTAATACGTGAATTTCATTAATAACTTCATAAAAATTTGAGCTTTTAAAAAAACAGGTTAAGAGTTTACTGATAAGTGCCTATTGCCTATAATAGGTTAAAAATTGATAAACAATAAATATGTTAAAATATACTATTAAAATATGATAAAATACATTAAAAAAATTTTATTATCTTTTTTTCAATTTGAATCACTTTTGTCAAAACATTATCAAGGAAAATATGTCATTAAAAAATGAATTTAATTTATCCTATTATCGAATAGAATAATGTGTAGAAAAGTGAAAGTTATTAATATATATAAATTAAATTCTTAAAAAGAATAAGTATACTTATTGAAAGGGCAATTTTGTCAATTCGTGACAAAAAGGTTCAAATCTTTGGGAGAGTTTATGAGTCGGGAGCTTGTCGTTGTCGTTTCAAAGGGGCAAATAATCAATACTAGTAAATTGCAAGATTAAGCGACACCACTGAAGCGAAAGGAGCATAGGGTTTTTTGTGGTTAGGGATCCGAATTTTGATGATCAATCGCAAACTTCTGAAGCAATCAAATCATAATCAGAGGCATTAACGACTGCAATGGTCTGCGAGAAGTGTGAGTTTCTAGTCTTTCTCTTCAATCTATGCTTCTCGTTTTGTATCTCTCCGTCAAAATTTAATTTTTAGTTTTATTTGAACTTGGGTTGCTTGCAGGTGAGAAGAAGTTATCGAAGGTGATAGTACCAGACAAATGGAAAGAAGGGGCCAGCAATACTACCGAGGGTGGAGGCCGCAAGATCAACGAGAACAAGCTTCTCTCCAAGAAAAGCAGGTCCTTTAATTATACATTTTTTTCCTGCATTTTTTCTTAATTTCAGAATTTTATTGTAAGAAGTATAACTGGGCTCTGTCACTTGTATATTTTATTATTAGTTGATAGCATATCTAGTTTTGTAGCAGATACTTTTGAATGTAAATTACTTTACACTTGCTCGATATAACAAAAATTTCTGAAGGAGATTTTGGAAGGAAAACAATCCTTGCTCTTTGGAAATTTATTTCACGCTATGTCGTTATCCTCTATTTTCAACTTTGAATGTCAATGCTGTTTATTCTATTATATTTTCGTTCATGTTGAAATAGTACTCCCTTAAGGGGGCAGCAATCTTCTAAGGAATTGGCAGTGTTGAACTTGTTAGCATGACACTCGCCTTTGGACCTGTGGATTTTGAATTTCTTATGTTTGGAAATTGTATCACTTTATGAGAGGCTATGCATATTTGCTCTTTGATTTAAAGACATTGGTCTTAACTTAAGATTCCCTGTAAAATTATATCACTGCATACTTGGTTTGATGGTTAGAATATAATAAATTTTTTTCATTTTCTTTTGGGCAATTTATATTTACGTATAGGTTTGTATCAATGGCTGTAAGGTAAGACCGAATGAGTTAGAAAGAAACCTAATTTATCTTGTGGTACTGTGGTAGTTATTGATATTGGGTATTTTGATAAAGTATTTTTATTTACAAAGTTGAACTTTTTTTTTTTTTTTAATTATTGGTATGATTTGATTCTGTCAGTTAATTTTCTATATGCTGATACAGCTTTGAATTTGGAACACAATTACATCTGTTATTAAAGTCCATTCTGTGGTTATTTTCTTTTTGGTATCACTGGCATAAGTATTGGCATCCCTCCTTTAACTTCACCCTGATCACTTTCCCTCTTCACATGTACCCTTACAGTTTACATTTGTTTCCAACATCATGGTTTTACTCATTTTCTATTTATACATTTAAAATTTGATATCTGAATTTTGATTGACTTGGCTTCTGGAAAATATTTTGAACATAGCTAATTTGGCATAAACTTTAAGACTGCTCCAACATGTGGCTGGTCTATCTTAGGTTGTTATATTCCATATCTTGTTCTAATGTGTGTGAGCTTGGTATATTGAACTTATCAATAAGGCTCAATAGTATAGGCACCGTTTTCTAAACTTTCATATCAATTGATAATAATTATAAGTACATTTCTTTTTTTTCTTGGCTTAATATCTGTTCAAAAGTTTTCTTGGTTGTTTAGAATGAGTGACATTCTGGAATTTAGACCATTTTCATCCGAAGTATGAACAAGTACCCTACCCTTGAACGAGGACTTGTTCTGTTATGCAACAGAGAGCAGAAGTGCAAAATAAACAAGAAAGAAGAAGTAATTGGCATTGATTAACACCAAAACACCTCTGCCATAGCAAGATTACAATTCCAAGACCCAAAAGAGAGTGACCCCTTAATATGCCAGTTCACAAATCCTAACTTCGCCCAAGTCATATTTGGATCTGTCACAACGTTAGAAAGTTCATCATGTTTTTGCTCAACCCAACAAATACCTCCAATTCTTTGGGCTAACGTGTTCTTCTTTGTTAATGTGTGTGAATTTAGGCTTGCACTTATTGATGATTCCCGATACCATCGGGAATTTTTTATCCAATATTCTATCATACCTTTCTTGTATCACGTGTTCCTTTTCCTCCTTTTTTGACTGTTAAATCTTCGGTTGTTCTACCACGCATGTTTGAGGCATTAATAGTCTGTTAAATGTACTTATTTTTAAATTGATTTCTTGCAGATGGACCCCTTATGGAAACACTAAGTGCATCATTTGCAAGCAGCAAGTGCACCAGAATGCTAAGTATTGTCACACCTGTGCTTATACTAAAGGTGCTATTTCGATGTTGAGATATTTTTGCAGTTGCTTCCATATCTCTCTCTCTCTTTTTGCAGTTGCTACCATATATATTTAATTTGTCGTACACTACATGACTCAATTTTTTATGTATTTTGTATGGCAGGAGTTTGTGCAATGTGTGGCAAGCAAGTTCTGGATACCAAGTTTTACAAACAAAGCAATGTGTAGTGGTTACTGGTATTGTACTGTGTGCTGCGTCTTCTTATAGATGCAAAATAGAATATCCTTTCTTTCTATTTGTCCAGTTGATCTTATTGCTAACAACGTAACTGAAGCTGTAAAGAACAAATACAGTGAGGGATTTTTATGTTATCTGTCTTTTGTAATGTACTTTTAAAATGCTTCTTCTAGATCCGAAACATACTTCCATCGAATTGTTATCATGCTGTTTGGGTTGGGTACTAAAATCCTCATTCCAACGTGCATTATGGTCCGATTTGAATAAACTTTTGGGAAAAAAGATTAGATTCACTACATCAATATCATAGTTATTGGTGATGGTCTGCAATTAAATTTAAATTTTCACATCGGTAATACGTAAAAAGGTTTAATCAATTTTATTTTACGTATGTAAACACGTTAACACATGCTGAATACAAATATAGATAAGAAATGAGCTATAAGAAGTAATAGACTATCGCGTCTAAGCGGGTCTGCACGTTGGACAGCGTCTGTAGCACACTGGCACCTATGTGAACATTATAACACATTGTAATAAGAACTTTTTGAAAATGATTATAGCGTCTTTATTAATCGGGGGGCCAATGAACATTAACATCCTCTTGTATATTCCTTTAAATGTAACATGAGTTTATCCATGAGAAATTTAACAGCAAAACAACTAATTTTCTTAGAAATTAAACTGCGTGATCTTAAGGTTTCGCTTTTTATTTTTCAAATTATAGTTTTTTAATTCAAGACCTTTTAAATTGGAGTAATTTACCTAAATGAAAAATTGAAGGAGTAAAACTATTAATTATAAAGAAATAATTTAATATTTCCCGGGTTCTTTTAAAGCATTGTACAAATGTTTTAATTAAAAATCAACTTATTTTTTCTCTGGTTTTTCATCCAGACATGTCTTTAACTTTATCATTCTATCAGTCATGCATTGACGTTAGTAACTGGGATTGTAAAAAAAAAAATCCAGTTTTGAAAAAAATATAACTGGTAATAATTAATTATATAATCAGTTATTTTAATATGATTATAAAACTATAATTTATTTTATGAATATGATTAATATGGATATTGTTAATGTAATTAACTTAATTTTATTAAAAAAATAGTTATAATTGAACTTGATTGCATAATTAATTATTTGTGATCATTTTTATTTTCAATAAAAAATATTGGTTAATAATAATCAATGCAATATATTATTATTATTATTATTATTATTATTTAAGTAAAAAAATTATTTTTAAAAATGATTTTATTTTTTAAAATTAATTATTTATAATTGGTTATGAACAAATACCTAGTTAAATAATCAATTTATCTATATATTCAATATATAATTAGTTATATGGTTATATAACCAATTATTTATAATAATAACTGGTTATTTATAATAACAACTAATTATGAAAAAACAATTATAGTGTATATATATAATTATTCGTCACCAGCCTATTAGAAACATTGGTTTTATTTGGCATTTTTTCCTATCACAGCTGTAATTTCTCGTGCACCCAATTTAGGGAGAAAATATACAATTCTGTTTATTTGGCGCAGGTATGATTTCAATTTTTAAAGACAATTGTACCTGTTCTTAGACAAGTGTGGAGAATCGCTCAACAAGAAAGTATACGAAAGGGTTGCGATAAAAAGTTTAAATTTATAGAACACATTGAGGGTGAGTAGTTTTTCTTAAGAGTAAATGACATTGACACATTGAGAGTTTTTCATGTTAGATTTATATCCCTATTTTTTTTTTTTATTTTACACAAACTTTTTCTTTGTTTTAAAAGATTATACTAACATTTTTTATGTCATACATGCACCCTTTAAGTTTTAAAAATATTATACTCACTTTCTCCTGTTAATATAAGAATGAAAAAATGCAGAAAGTGTGTAATTAAAAATAAATAAACTCAGAATGATAATGTAATTTTAATTTATTTTTGTTAACAGATTCATTGTCGCTGGAGATCGTTAGTGGCATATCATTTTAAAAAATAAAACAATATTAAAACGAAAAAATTAGTGAGCGAGATTAAGATGTGTTTCAGGTCATAAAATATTATTATAAAAAATTACTATGGAAAAGTCACGTTATAGTTTTTAAAAAATTCCATAAATATATCACACTTATTTCCTACTTCCCTAATGAAAATCTTCAATTTCCAAAAAGATAAATATTATTTTTTAAAATAATTTCCTACTCTCACTTAATTCTACTGTTTTTAATTATTTAATAAATTAAAATTAATTTTAAAAAAACTATTTCAAGTAATTATAATTTTTATCAAACATGGAATAAACATAATTTCTGGGATGTCATACAATCCACAAAAGAACGGAAAAAATATTATTTATATGAAAATTATAGAATATTTTCTACTATATAACACAAATTAATGTATGCTAATACCAAAGCCCCTTTTAACAAAGAGACCAAAATAAATGCTTACACAATGAATAATTTCAGTGTAGAGGGAAGGATAAAGTTTGTGAAAAAGGGACCATAAACAGAGATTAAAGGATCTGAGTATGATTTTGGATAATTTAAGGAACCAAGTAACAAATTTTTCATATTAAAATTTATATCAGTCATTCTATTCTAAATTTATTTAAAATTCTGAATTGGATAATGAACTCAATCCAAAATAGTTGAGTTATGGTTTTACTCGAATGCAATCTCCAAATCTAATCCGCTACCACATTTCGAAATTTGAATATGATCCGCTACTTTGTTTTTACGTGGTCTTGTTTATCTAAGACTAAAAAATCCAAGTTTTGTTATCTGCATCTTTGAAGGATGTGTGACCCTGCTGCTCAATGTGCTGGTAAGTTAATTGTGCATCTAAACAACACGGAGATAACAACATAAAATTGATAATAGATTCGAAGAAGGATGGTCACCCTCATCCACATACACATCCCAGGATCAACGGAATCAGAACAGGTTCAAACAACACAATATAGAGACATAAAATAGATTATATATTATATATTCATCACAATGGTTGATAAAAAAACAAGTACTATATTATTGAGGAGACCATATACCATAGAGTCCAAAACAAACCAAACTTATTTAAGGGTCGAATAACAGTTTCTTAAATGTTTGGGAACCATCGAACATGAAACAGAGATCACTCCAGCTTAGAATCCACCACGAAGACGGAGGACAAGGTGAAGGGTGGACTCCTTCTGAATGTTATAATCAGCAAGGGTCCTCCCATCCTCGAGCTGCTTGCCAGCGAAAATCAACCTCTGCTGGTCCGGGGGTATACCCTCCTTGTCCTGGATCTTGGCCTTCACATTATCAATAGTGTCCGAACTCTCCACCTCAAGGGTAATAGTCTTACCAGTAAGGGTCTTGACGAAGATCTGCATACCACCACGGAGACGCAACACTAAGTGGAGAGTTGACTCCTTTTGGATGTTATAATCCGCGAGGGTCCTTCCATCCTCCAGCTGCTTCCCGGCGAAGATCAGCCTCTGCTGGTCTGGGGGGATCCCCTCTTTGTCCTGGATCTTGGCCTTCACGTTGTCGATGGTGTCAGAGCTCTCCACCTCAAGGGTGATGGTCTTACCCGTGAGGGTCTTCACGAAGATCTGCATGCCACCACGGAGACGGAGGACGAGGTGCAGGGTTGATTCCTTTTGGATGTTGTAGTCGGCGAGGGTGCGTCCGTCCTCCAGTTGCTTTCCGGCGAAGATGAGACGTTGCTGGTCTGGGGGAATTCCTTCCTTGTCCTGGATCTTTGCCTTAACGTTGTCGATCGTGTCCGAGCTTTCCACCTCAAGGGTGATGGTCTTGCCGGTAAGAGTCTTAACGAAGATCTGCATCTGCAGAGTCAACAACACCAGCGTCAGGATATAAAACCATCACGCAATTAACAGATCTGACCTATTTCTTGACAATAAGGTGCTTATTGACAAATCAAAGCAATTTCTTTTAAAAACGCCCTAATCTACGATTTCACAATAAACAATTAGGGCTTGCGATAAGAAACAAACTAGAGATCTCTGTAATTAAACCTAATTTATGATTTCAGAATAATCGAGGATATGATGATGATGATGAACAATTTAAGATTGTCTAGAACAAAGAATTCATAAAGCTTGAAGAAAGAAAGAGAAGAAAATGGTCTAACCTTGAAGGGAGAGGTAGGGAACTGCGCTGAGAATGATCTAATTTGATTGGAATTGAACTGCGAAGAAAGGATGGGGGATTAGGGGTATTTTATGGCACAAGGAGTGGAACCTTTATCAAATCATACTCTGACACGTGTCAATATATTTTGTCATTCGGTGGAATCCGCGCTTATGACACGGATGATTCTAGGAAATTGAGGACTGCAATTTGCGGGGTAGTTGGCGGTTTAGGAATCTTGACGGAGTCAGATGAAGGTTTTATCTGTTAAGACGGCGTGATTAGATTGGGCCCGCACCATTGCAAGTGGAGAGTACCAAGTTTTGGATAGCCCCACGGTCCATTTCCTGAACGCTCCTGCTATTTTTTACATTATAAAAGCTTTCATGCTGGATTTTTTTAAAAGAAAAGGTTGAGGTTGTGTTTAATTTGTCATATTAAAAGTTAAAAAAGTAATTGAAATGCTAGTTAAGTTTGAATATAAAAGATTTAGAAGTTTTTTTAAAAGTTATTGTTTTTTTTTAAAAATATCTCATGTTTTTAGCTATTAATTTTTATTTTTTTTGTTAATTAATATATTTTATCTTATTAATTCTCTTTCATCACATATTATTATTTTTATCTTTTTTATTTCTTACTTTATGTAATTATAGTAATTTATAGGATAAATATATAATTATAAAAATTTATATATTTAATTATAGAAATTATATTTTGAATATTAACTATAGTAATTTATTATTTAAATATATAATACCTAAATTTATAAATTAAATATTTTATTATAGAAATTTATAATTTAAATATAAAATTATAAGAATTTATAATTTAAATATATAATTAATTTGTATTATTAAAATATATTATATTATTTTAAATACTTTATTGTTGATTTAATGATCAATGATGTATTTATTCATCATTTTACAACTTTTACCTAATTAATAAGTTAATTTTACTAAACACTTAAAACTAGTTTTTAGCTTTTTAACTAATTTTGCCAAAACTAACTGAAATTTCAAGTGTGTTTGATCTGTCATTTATTTCTATTAGGATTATTGACATAAATAAGTCTTTTCTTAAAATAATTATCTAAATAAGTCTGTTTTTAAAAAAATTATTTAGATATATTTTTCACTTTAATTTGATCAAAACATAATTCTTATTTGCAGTTTTAATATCACATTAATTATATGCTCACAGACATCTGAATTGGCAGAAAAGTCTCTTGAAACCATAAGAGTGAGTTATGGTGTATGTGGTAATTACAAAGGCACAAATTACCGTGCATTTAAAGTCTTATGAAATCACATACCACATATATGATTTACTTGGTCTTTATCTGGGCCGTCGCAATTGTTCAATGGATACCAAGAACACACGTATCGCACATGTGGTTTTCTTAGTCTTTGTTCAGCTATATGATTATGGTATACACCTATTTTAAAATTAAAAAATAAAAGAAATTCAAACCTACAGCCTCTCATTCGTCAATCAACCTTAAAACTTTAACCAAAAACTAATATTGATATCCAACACTCTATAATTTATGATACATGATATTATATCATGAGAATATGACTTTTGGTGTCTATATTTTATGACTATTTTACCTTCTAAACATTCTATGACTGGTCTCATTTTTGCAAATATAACTTTTCATTGTTAATATATGCACATTTTCATGATTTCTACCTTATCGCAATTCAATCTTCCTTAAATATAATTAATATATGTATATATATTTTATGATAAATATTTTTAATAAACATGCAAATACATATGACAATATTTTGAGTTCTATTCAAATTTTTTCTTCTTTCCATTTTTTCATATTCATGGCATATTTGACATATTCATTGATGATTTAATATATTTTTATCATGTTATCATACACAAAAAATATAAAATAGCAAAATATATTTCAAAACATGTCACATAATAAATTTATATTTCAAAATTAAAAATTTACAAAAAATATTAAATTAAAAACCAAAAATTGTTATAACATATTAAAATAAAAATATAAATACACGCTATCATGTTTTTGCTAATTAATTTTAATAACAATCAATTATAATCAGAATCAATTATAATTAGAATCAATTTTAATCAAAGTCAATTATAATCAGAATCGATACAAACCATTTATATGCATAATTAATTATAATCAAAATCGATAAAAACCATTTATATCATAATTAATTATAATCAAAATCAATTTTATTTAAATGATTTTGCTAAAAAGTTGTTATATCAATTTAAATCAACATCAATAAAACCAATCATTTATATGTATAATTAATTATAGTTAGAATCAATTTTTATTTAAATGATTTTGCTAAAAAATGTTTGAAAATAATTAATTTTATTTGAATGTAATAACCAGTTAGAATTATTTATTTATGTTTTTTTTATGTTGGAATTATTTACGTTAGAATATATAATTTATTTATTTTAAATATTTATAATATTTTTAAATCTTTAATTTTTCATGTTTGTTTTTTCCTTTTTTTTATGTTAGAATTATTTACATTAGAATTATTTATGTTACAATATTTTTTAAATTAGAATTACTTACGTTAGAATCTTTAATTATTTATGTTATAATATTTGTAAGAGAAAAATAAAATAATTTTTTATATTATAATTTATTTTTTTAAATATTCATAATGTTTTTAAATCTTTAATTTCTCTTGTTTGTTTTTTTCATATTTTTTTCATGTTACAATTATTTATGTTTTTATGTTTTCCATATTTATGTTAGAATTATTTACGTTTAGAATTGTTTACATTAGAATCTTTAATTATTTATGTTAGAATTACTTATGTTTTTTAATGTTTAATCATATATTAGAAGAGAGAAATGGCTCTTGTGATTTAGAATAAACCTTTCTAGGTGGAAGAAAGGAATAGCGATGAATTACTATGAAGCATTCAGGAATAAGAAGATTCAACCGAACAACAAATTCTTATGTGATCCAAGGAAATCAATAAAAGGTCCGCTTCCACGATTTCATCTATATCGAATCTGAATATCAGAATAGCTTATATAGTCATGATTCAATTCAGGTCCACTGACTTTTGATTTATTTTTCTTCGGATCTGATTGGAACATTAGAGAAGTAGGAAGACTTTGGCGGGCGATTCATAATGGGTATCTAGAATATCTATGTCCTAGGACATAAAATATGAATAATGAAGAGAAATATATATCTAATATAAAAACTTTTAGGCTTTATAGCTTATTTATTTTCTTGGGATTGTAGTTCAATCGGTTAGAGCACCGCCTATCAAGGCAGAAGCTGTGGGTTCGAGCCCCATCAGTCTCGACCTAGGATTTGATGACTCGATCAATTCATCTCTATAGGGGGCTTAGGATCTAATTCCCAGCAGAGGATCCTTCTTTCATTTCACATTTCTCATTGGACAAATCAAGGAATCAAAATGACAATAACTAGTACCGATTGATGGGGGAGAGATATATGTAGGTTGGTACAATCGGGGTATCACCATATTAATCATATCAAGTAAGCATTCAAAGAGATACCACACAAGTCTGGCTTTTTTCAATTGTTCCTGGCCCATTGAATAAAGTAGCAATTTATTTCCTGAGAGCATATAACATTTTCTTTTTGTTTTTACGATACACAATTAACTTAACATAGTTACCCCCACAGGGTACCTTTCAGATTCAACCTACCCTTTTCAGATTCAACATAGTTACCTTTTTTTTTCTTCATTACACCTTTCTTCCAATCCATTCGAAAAAATCCAATGTCAACTGCTTTACTCTAATTCATAGGTTTTTTTATTGTATTGAACCCGGGATCTATTGAAACAATTGTATGGGCTTATATATAAAAAAAAAAGCAACCAAGTCATCCCTTAGCACAAGCACTAAGTAAGCAAGCTACCTTTTTTTCTATAAGAAAAAATCACCCATCAAATATTGAATGAATGAGCACTCAAATCCTATTGCGAGTCTTGATACATAGTATCTTAAGTCCTTTAAATAACTCCTAATTGGATTATTCATCGACCCATCTAATCTAATTCACGACTAAGTCAGTCGACACTACACTAGTAGGGTAGTAAGTTATGTAATTAGGAATTTGAAAACCAAAAAGCCTTTCTTGGATCCTAGGAGAAAGGATTTACAATCCTTTAGAACAACCTTTTGATCCCAAGATTTTCGGCCCCTTACTTTCGTATTTTTGAATCTTACAATTGAATCTAACTACCCAAGTCGATCCTATTGGCAACGAGCAAACGACGTTTACGAGGGATCTCAGTGCTCTTCTCATGCTCTTGAAAGAATAGAAGTTGAGTTCGAGTTGTTATCATGCCAGATCAGAAAAGTCAAAAGCCATACTAAGAGCCAGCGGACCTGCTCACAGGAGTCAAGTCTGTTATGTAGTGGGCATACGTAGCAAGGCCATCATAATATAGTAAAAAAAGCTACTGGAGAAACCATCCTAAGGTTAAACCAATTGTTAGTTTACTTTTAACAAGATTTTACTGAAGTGAACCCGGCGCGAAGTTGGTGAAACTTGAGCATAGCTAATGAAAGGGACTTATATTAGAACCAACTATAAGCCTTGAGAGCTAGCAAGCAAACCCCCCTGACTCTCTCTAAAAAGCCCACGTAGTAAACTCCTTGTTTGTTTTCTTTCCTATAGCTGCCTAGTTAGTTTTTCCAGTTTTCAAGTCAAGCGAGAAAGCAAGTGGAATAAGACTTTCATTTTCAGCCATTTCTCAGCAATAACTACCAGAATGGAAGCAAGCAACCTACGGGGAGAAGAAAAAGAGTGGTCAAAGACTACGAGTTGAAGCTAAGACCAATCTAAGCCAATTTCCCTCAGCTGGAAACTAACTATCTAGATAGCTTCTTAGTGCTTAGCTACTTTATTTATTTATCCTTCTAAGCTGCACGTTAGAATATTTGATTATAGTAATATCATATATAAGATTTGTATAAATAATTATAAAATATAAATAATTACAAATCTCCAAATTAGTTAACAAAGACCACATATACCGTAAATTTGGTTTGCGGTTTGGAGTTTAATTATAAATTTCTGTACTGAGTAGGCAACCGTAACGACTGAGTAAAGATTAAGAAAATCGGATAAGCACAATTTTTATGGACTTTAAATGCAACTTTTTTTGTGCTCTTGGCATCCATTGGACAATGGCTGGGTAAAGACTACCTAAATCGAGGCATAGTCTGTGATGGGACTTTAAATACTTCATAATTTGTGCCTGTGTAATTATCACATCAATTACAACCAACTCTTACAGTTTTAAAGGGGTTTTCTGTCAACTCGATCGCTAGGTCCACCTTGGTAAAGTTTTTAAAAACAAACCTATTTAGGTAAATATATTTTAAAAAATGAACCAAATCATAGGATTTCAATAAATGACTCAGATTGAGTTTTTAAAAACAGACCTATTTAGGTAACTATATATATATATATATATATATATATATATATATATATATATATATATAGGACAACTTGGGTAAGAAAAAGGGTTATGCTGAGAAATGAGAAAACATAATAATAATCATAAGATTTCAATAAATGATTCAGATTAAGTTGGTAATTAAACAAATTCACGTGGCTCTCACACACAAAGTCTTCTTTAACAAACCAAATCTTTGTTTGATGCGTTGCTTTCTCTTGTCAGCCTCGTAGTCCTTTGCAAGATTGCCACCACCTCTGCTGGCAATAAGTGTGGTGGTATTGACAATGGTGGTGACAATGATGGTAGGAGTGGTGACGACGACAGTGGTAGTGGCGATTTAGGGCATCACCACCACTGTCGCCCTCGCCCTACCATCACCGATGCCACCATCACTACCAACACCCCCACCGTACATCGTTGATACTACCACCACCCTTTGTGTACCATAGTTGCGATTTGGTTTGTCAGAGAAAATCCTACGTGAGAGAATCACATAAACTTGTTTAATTAACAACTCAATTTGAACAATTTATTGAAATCCTATGATTATTATTATGTTTTATGATTTCTTACCGGAACCTTTTTTCTTATTCGAGTTGTCTTCTATATATATATATATATATATATATATATATATATATATATATATATATATATATATATATATATATATATATATATATATATATATATATATATATATATATATATATATATACTCACACACAAGGTTTTATGTTGAGCTATTTTGAAAGTTATATAAAAAATATTAATTTTATTTTGAAGTGTTTGTTGTTTTTTTATTATGTTATATTTTTATTTATGATATATATATATATATATATATATATATTTTGATCAACACTTATATAAATTTAGTTAAGGAAGATGATAATTTTTAACTGTTTGTTATTTTATTAACTCTTATAAATTCAAATACATCTAAAAATGAATATTAAATAAGTCAAAATTTAATAAACCCTAAATTATTAAACGGTTATTATAGTCAAATAATAAAAATATTATACTGCTATTATTTTTACAATATTCATAACATTATTTTCTTTTGATAAGTAATAAATTATATTATTATAGTCGAATAATGTTAAAGTTTTAATTAACTTATAAAGGTTCATAATAATAATAATAATAATAATAATAATAATAATAATAATAATTATTATTATTATTATTATTATTATTATTATTATTATTATTGTTGTTATTTTTTTTGTTGTTGTTGTATTAGCAATATTTTTCGCCTCAAAAAATGATAATGTATTTTGAATTGTAATAAGACTTGGTTTGAATCAGCTAATTTTTTATATTAATGTTCAATTTTTTAAAGTTAATTTATAAAAATTTTCACAAATGAATGATGTCGATAAATGAATAAGTACATTAAAATAAAAAGTAGAACATATAATATGGAGGAAATTTTGAAAAATTTATTAATTTACTTCATGTAAATTTCATGGATGACGAATGAACACATTAGTCCCCGATGTCAAAAATCATTATGGTCTGCTCATAGCAATCAGTCTCTATTTGGGTTTCTTCACTGCGTTTGGCCATGGTGATTGAATGGGTTGTTCAAATCAACAATACCCATATCAGGGTTTTGTTAACATGAATTACCTCCTAACTATATAGGCCCACCAGACACAACGGAGAAAAGTCGACCACTAACCCATTGATTATCAAACTGACTTGACATCCCAAATTGGAACAACGATTGACCAAATGATGACTAGCCGAGGTTGTAGAAACCTAGTTGTTGTTGTGGCACATAACATTGTACAGATGCATTCGGTGGCACAGTTGTTTGATGTTGAGAGGTGTACATATGTTGAGTATAGTCACCAAACGGTTGTGCTGGTGGTGCATAAAATGTCTCCTTAGTTGGTTCATACTACACGACAGTAAGGTTAGCTTGGGTATGACCCATACGACGTATGCATCTTTGAAGACCAATTCCTTCAATGGTATCACCTCTTATGTCAGCTATTTCTGGCTGTTAAGGGTAGTGTGCGTATTACTCTGGAGCTGGTTGGTACAGTGTCATAAATGCATCTGTTTGGCCAAATACTTATAAGCTATTACCAAGGTCACCTCTTAAGTTTGTCATTGAGGTTGTGCCTCAATTAACCACAGTTGCATGGTGGTAAGTGCGTTTGATGACATCAACCTTAAAAATACAACAACAATCAACACAAGATAATAACCAATAAAATAAGTTACAAAGTAAAAAGTTAATGTAAAAACCTTAAACACAAATTTATTTACACTTACCTCATAAGCTTCGATGGTTGTAGAATGACTAATGAACAAATGTATATGCTTACGGTACCACAACATATATTCAATTTTTTTAAAAAAATTTAGATTGTTTGTCAAAGAAGTGACATACACGCCAATTAGTTGTATCTTTATTACGTAAAGTTAGATCATGTCGTCTATTATCTTGGAGTGGGGGATGTGGTATAGACTGAACCATCCCAAATTGGCGCATCACTTGATCCGATTGATGCCATTCCACAATTTGATAACAAATCATTGGAACTACTGACCTCCATAACTCACTAGTCAACAATAAGTGCAAAGGGAGACTGCGTAGGTATGGGTCATTAGGGACCTATATAATCTGCAACAACAAAATGTTTCGCATTTTAATGTATACAATTATGAATTGAAATAAGAAAATTGTGATTCACTTACGTTTGTTTTTTTCATCTTATCCAACATTTCCTGATATCTGACAATATCTCACTTTCATCCATGGTAGTTTATATGACGACCGCCTTGCCACCTATATAAAAATAAATGACAAAACCATTAGTTCATAAATATAATCATAAAGTTTATAATAATGTGAATAATATTTTCCTTGTTCCAAGCAACAATCCTTAGATTGTGATGGGTCTTTCAATGGGAACTATGAATGGAGATTTCTCTAATGCTCGTAGTTGGAGTAAAACACAACCATCAATCATTTCTTTCTCTTTATAATTGGTGGCTTTGTGTAGTTTGTGGTACTGGTTGCTAAGGAACACAGATCCCCAACTGTATGTGCCACACTCAGCCAAATCACATAGAAATGGGAGGAACTTAAGGGGCAGATAATTTCCTGAGTGATCAGGGAGAAGTAATCCTCTAATCAATAAAAAAATGTACACTCTTGTATTGACGTTTTCACAATACCCATGCCATGTGTCAACGCCCCCTTGCATCACCTTACCGAGTGATAGCAAATCGTCATCTCAGTTGGTGTTTTCCCATAATTACAAACATGATGGATCCAAAAAATTTAAATAATGGGTACACAATGTAAATTTTTGAAGTTGAAAACAATAATTTAACCTAAAAACTTGTCTAACAAATTTAAAATATTAACTTATTTACATTGAAAGAAAATATTGACTTATTTTTAATTGTTTTAAATGAAAATTGTAATAACAAAAATAAATAAAATATTCTTATCTTTTTAATTAGTATTAAATAAAAATTATAACTAAAAAGATAAAATAAAATATTAAGTTATTTTTTCAATTGTTTTTAAGTAAATATCTTTATAATTATTAAAACAAAAATATATTTTAATGTTATTACATAGATGGTTAAATTTATCTTTTTTGTTATGACTGGAAGCAAACATAGATGATAGGGATTTTACAATAAATCATTGACTTCACTAAATCAACTTAGATAGAGTCCCTTGACAAATAGTTAAATTTATCAGATAGTGAATTCAAATATATATTATGTAAAGTATTTCAATTAATTATTATTTTTAACAATTTGGATAGAAAAATGAATATGTTTTAATCATAACTACTTGAAAAAAGTTTTTTAAATAAAAATTATAACTACTTAAAAAGTTTTTTTTTAAATAAAAACTACAACTATCGAAATCATAATTACTAAAATTTAAATTTGTTAATCTTTTAAAATAATATATATGTGACTATAGAATTACTGTATGATTTTAGCATATGCCTTAGTTAGAAGGTTTGGACGTGTGAACCTTTTAACACACCCTTAATTGCTGCTAACACCCTTCTAACCAACACATGAAGCATGTAGGAGACATGTGAGCCCCCTTGTTCCCTTGCTTCACTCCACATGTGCTTTCTCACTCCTACATGACTGATTTTTATTCCTTCTTATTTTAATTTGAATTTTGGAGATACCATGTAATTTCCCTCCAAAATTCAAATTCAAACTAGAGGGAACATAGATCCATATTTTTAGGGCCATGTTTGGATCTTTAGTGGGATTAAATTAGTGTTAATTGAGCACATGCTAAATTAACAGTAAATTAAGTCAACTAACCATTGTTTAAGCATGTTAGACGTTCACCATTAGTATTTTAGGCCCATGGTTCATGCTTTGCTCTATAAATAGAGTTTCCCTCCTCTTGTATCATTTTAACACTCATTTAAATGAAAATACTTTTCTCTAAAATTGAGAGCTCTTCTTCTTCTTAGAGAGTGTTCATGTTCTTTCCATTTTTGTGAGAGTTCTTCATTCTATTATTAAGGGGTCTCTTTCCTTGTAGCTAGCTTCCTTCTCCTTGGTTTATCTCCTTCAACAAGAGTGGCGTCTACTTCTATCTCCATTTCCTAGCCTTCCACCTCCATTTCTTCAACCTCAAGAACCTCTATGAGCAAGATTAAGAAAGAACACTTCTCAAGGAGTATCATACCTTATGAGGGTTGCACCAGTTACAAACATGTTTGCAACTAGGAAATAAACCTGTGCAAATTAGCTACTACAAAACATCATTCAAGCTGACATTTTGGGATTCTTCCCCAAGAATGAAATGAATATCTGCCATTGTTAACGACATGCCCCAAAACGCCATTCAAAGTGGTGTATTCCACTTCATTTGCCTCAAACTACCATTTAAGTTAGCATCTTGGTGGTTTAAAAAGTCAAACTATACTATTGTTGAAAATATTTACCTAATTGCCCCAATTTGATAAATATTGCTTAAAACACTCTGTTGGTAAATGATCCCACAGATCTATATAATCGATTTACCTATAAATCTGCAGCAACCATGCGTGAAAGAGGAAAGATTTTGCATACTGAATGCAAATGAAGTTTCCGAAGAGCACATGACAATAAGACAAATAACCCATGTTTAATTTCTTGCCTCAAACAAAATGACTATATTACCCTTACTTATTGACCCAAGGTTGGTTTTATTAGAATTAGATACTTCCTTCTTCTTGTTTGCTTTTTCCTCATTCTAAAAATGGTACTGAAATAGTTGAGCTAGTATATTAATTTACGCGAGAATTGGATGACTCTTTATTTCAAAGCTCATTGAATGCATGGAAAGGAAAGTGGTGTTTCTCAAATTTAAAAGTTGAGCTAGCTAGGCTGTATATTACTCGCACAATTCTAATTAAATTCTCATTTCATGTACAACAATCAACTAACTTTCCCGCCAAGTATAAAAGAGCTTAGCTAACCTACTAATTAGTTCCTTATGGTTATAAGATAGCAGTAATTCTTGTGGTCGTTTGATTGGTTGCCTCATCTTCTTTAGCGACGGTATGATCTGCCCCAAAGAATGCATCGAAGGTAGCAATGGTGTCACCGTTTCGAACATTGTGACATCGAAAGGACTTTCTTTCATCCATCGGGCTCTGCTTGTGAACGAAGAAATAACGACCGTTAGTGGGAAGACGAAACCTAACCCTACGGTGCACCTGCTCCAGCTTCTCCCTCAACACCTCCACCGAGTCCTCCGCGTTCACCTCTATCTCTATCTTCTCGTTCGAGTTCATCGGCAGCACCGTCACCTTCAACACCGCCTTCCGCGGCGGTCGCGGCCGAGGTTTTAAGTACACGTCGATCTCGTTCTCGGGATAATCGAAAACTGCGCAATCTTTCAGCAACTGTTGGTCGAGCAATTCCACGTGCGTTTTATGCGATTGCAACACTACTCTATCCACTGGCACGGGGTACATCTTTTCTTGTTCAAGAACCCTCTCCTTGATGTTCAGAACGGTGTCGTTCACATCCATTTCTATAGGGATACGGTTTTCGCACGCTGGCACTTTCACTTCCAGCACCACTGTGGTCCACTCCATTGGTGAGTACGGCGACCCATCCGTCGCAGGTTGCGTTTTCTCCGCCGACGCCGCCCACTCATCCTCTGTCTTCTTCTCTGACCATTGTCTTATCCACTTTAACCTCGGCGGCAACCCTGAAGGCTCATCCATGCATGACAATTAATATTATTCACCAGTGAGTGAATGGCTGCAATTGAGAAACTCCCCTAATTCTTTACAACTGAAATAGTCTATTCTTTTTTTATAGATGCAAATTAAAATGGTTCATTTATTGGTGTGGAAAGATGAGAAGGTTAAATTTGTAAGTGTATTTAATTTAGAAAATGTTTCAAAAAATGTACCGTTAGCATCATCATCTTGATTTTGTTAATTTAAATTTGCCATAAATTTTAAATTTTAATCTTGAGCTTCTTGCCGTTCAGTTTCTCTCTTCTCTCTTATTCCATTTGTAAGATAATCACAGGTTGCTAGCTATTACTATAATTAATGGCGTGTTTGGTAGAGGATAAAAATAAATAAATTAAAAGAGAGAAATAGTGTGGATTTTATACAGGTCTAAAATTTTCACAATTCTAACCTTGTCCTTTAATTTAAATATTTTTGTTTTAATTTATTTTATTTTCACCTTCTCTCTACACAACACAATATAGGAATAAAATAAAAATAACTAGTAACTAAAGTAACGAAAGATAATCAAGATGATAAATAAGTATTAAAATTAAGGCTAAATTATAGTCTGTGTTTCCCAATTTTGGCACTTGCTTACTTTCCTCTCTCTCCAATTTTTTTATTCACTTTTTGCTCCTCATATTTTAAAAAAGTATAATGTTGACAGTTAGAAAGACAATGTTGACTGCATACGTGACACAGTTAAAACTATAATTAAGAATGTGATAATGTTAGTTTGAAAATTAAGAGGTTATTATACTATTAGAAGGCGTTATTGAACAATAAAAATATAATCAACCACTTTTTTTCAATTCGTTCACTTCAGGAACCTCTTTTGATTCTGAATCTGATAGAAATCACCTTAAAGATGACACTTTATAGGGTCTTACCTCATCAATTCACATAGGGTGCCCTAAAAATAGTCAGGGAACTCTCCAATGGGTTTAATTTGAAAAATCCACATGGCCCAAATGTTGTTATTGATCTTCTTTACAACTATGGGTTCTCCAAAATCCAGGTTGCAAAACTTGTGCAAAAACATCCTTTGGTGCTTGCTACAAAGGTAGAGAATACCCTTTTGCCCAAACTCAAGTTTCTGCATTCTATTAGAATTTTCAACGGTGACATGCCTAAGTTCCTAATTGCTAACTATGTCATCTTGTTGAAAAGTGTGGAGAAATGTCTCACCCCACATTATGAGACCCTCAGGTGTGTACTCCATGATGATGTTTCCACACAAGTTTTGCAACCTGGATTTTGGAGAACCCATAGTTGTAGAGAAGATCAAGAACAGGATTTGGGCTAGTGGGTTTTTTAAATTAACCCTATTGGAAAGTTCCCTAGCTAGTGTCGGGGGCACCCTACATGACTTGATGAGGTAAGACACTGTAAAGGTGTCACCTTTGTGGTGATTTCCATTAGATTCAGAAGCATAAGAGGTTCTTGAAGTGAACAAATTGAAGAAAAGTGGCTTACAGAAGGGCACATCCTTAATAACCTCTTAATTTTCAAACTAACACTATCACGTCCTTAATTATAGTTTTAACTACGTCACATATGCCTTCAACATTGTCTTTCTAACGGTCAATATCCTCATTTTTACAGAAGGACAAAAATTACACTTTTTTAAAATATGAGAGGTAAAAAGTGAGCCAAAAAAAAAAAGGGACAAAAAGGACGCAAGTGCCAAATTGGGGATACCGAATACAATTTATCCTAAAATTAAAGTGATGAAATAGAATAATATAACTTCTACTTAAAATATTCAAATATAAATAACAAAAAATTGATAAAATATAAGAATATCTCCTACGGTTATAGTGGTTCTTATCCATTAGAATTGTTTTTTTCAACAGTTACTGTTGTAAGAAAACAACTATTCTCCACAGTAAAATAACTATATCTAAAACGCCAAATTTAGAAGGACAACTCCAATAGAAGTAATTACCATTAGTTATTTAATATATCAGAAGATGTGTTTTGTGATCCCCACATCATTGTGTCATTGCTAATAAGTTTAGCTTTATTAGATATTAAAATATTCATTATTAATTAATTTAAAATATTTTTTTAACTTATTAAATTAAATAAATTAAAATTTTATAATATTTAACAATATTTTAATTTAAAAACAATGATAATTACATAGTATATGAAGAAATATTTAACAATGAAAATAATAATATATAATTGAAAATAATACATTACTAGGGGTGTTTACGAACCAAATTGGATCGAATTTGTGGTAAAGTGAAATTGAATCAAATAATTTTAATTGAATTGAATTAAATCAGATTTGTAAAAAAAATTGTAATCAAATTCAATTCAATCCGATTAAGACTGAATTTGATCTAATTAAAAATGGATTGAATCTTATTAGATCTATAAACTTCAAAGAAAATTTTTTAGATCTATTTTGTTTATATAAAACATTGAACATAAAGGTCAGAAAATTGTGGAATATTTTTCTATTAAATTAAGGGGGGAAATTGAAAATGGTTGGGGGCGGAAATCAATGAACGTCTACACTACCTGGATTGAATCAAATACAATTTGAAGGGTTTTGTAGGTTCATTGAATCAAATTGTGGAATATTCTATATACGTTGTGTGACACCTTTCTACCCCAAAATGTTTTATTATTTAATTTACAAAATAATATAGAAATTTATTCATTTAAATAATAGACTTTTCACTTGGATAAAAGGTTTCACATTGTGACACCACAAATTTGTTATTACTAAACAAGTCATGAAAGAGAAAATAATTTAACTCCATATTGAGTTAAAAACATGATTAAAGGGATAAAAACTACTAGTTCACATAGATCCATTAAACTGAATTAACTTACAATTAAAATTATGAGCATTGTACAAATACAAAATAAATTGTGAGAATCATATAATATAACACTATGAACCCTGTGACAGTTTTCTATCTCAAATAAATAAATATAAAGGCTAAATTATACTCGTGTCCCCCTATTTTGTCACTTGTGTACTTTTTGCCCCTTTTTTTCTTGCAAACTTTTTGCCCTCTCAAATAGATAAGACTTCGGTTGATTGTTAGATGGATAAAGTGGACGCTGACACCAATTGAGAGAAGTCTTTGGATGACTTGATGTTCGAACTCAATAAGTATTTAGGATGCGTCATGTCATGTCAGTATATGGTGTTGAATGCTTATGTTTAAGAGGAGCATAAGTGTGATTGATTGATTGTTATATTCATTGAATTAATAATTGTAATAAAATGATAGTATGTCTTTTATCTTATACTTATCCTTGCACTGTGTGTTTATTTTGTATGACTGTAATGATTGTGTTTTGCTGAGAGAAGATGACAATGGTAGTGCTATGAGACAAGTGGATCATATTGTGATAGTTTAGAACTTGATTGGAAGTATGCTATGCTTTGGGTTGAATGTGTGTAATCTTTTGGATTTCATGTAATTTAGGAAGTATGGCAACTATGTTTTGTATCCTATTATAACCTAACTATAATGTATTGAAGTGTGGTTAGTGTGATGTAAAAGCTTAAGTCAAATTTGAAGATTTGATGTATGCATCTTGTTTAAGGTGTTGAGTTGTGAGAAAGATTGCAGCAGAGGTTCTGCAAACTCTCCTTAGGCAATAAGTTTTGTCCAACTAAAAGTTGTCTATGTTGGGTGTTATGTTAGCTTTGTGCCCAATGAGGAGTCTCGCTTAGTGCAAAGTTGCCACCGATGATGAATTTGTAAGAATTTACATAGTCAACATTTACACAAATGTTAATTCCATTACTAATACTATGAACAAAGTTATTATTTACATAGTCAACATTTACACAACTATTAATACCAATACTAATACTATGAGAAAAACTATTATTTGTCATCTTACAAAATGTTTTGCCTATTTCTAACTTGTTTATTTTTCTTTGTCATTTTTTTATAGAAAAATAGAAAATAACAAATCTAGAAAATGAAATAAAACATAAAAAATAATAAAAAACAGCAAAAAAAAAAGAAAATAGAAAACAGAAAAAAACAGAAAATAGTAAACAAAAAAAATAAAAAACAAAATATAGAAAACAAAAAATAGTAAACGAAAAATAGAAAATAGAAAAAAAAAACAAAAAGAAAAAAACAGAATATAGAAACTACAGAAAAATAGAAAATGGAAAATATGTAGAAAAATGAAAAAACGAAACTAAAATAAATGTGTAAAAAATGTAGGAAAAAAAATAAAAAGAATAAAATGAAAACACCAACTAGAATGATTTTGATGAAATCTAGATGCAAAAAACTTGTATCCCAGCAACGATGTCATTTTAATAAAAATGGAAAATATGCAGAAAAATAAAAAATAATGAGACTAAAATAAATGTGCAGAAAAATGTAGGGAAAACAAAAATAAAATGCAAACATCAAATGATTTTGACGAAATCTACACGCAAATGACCTGTATCCCTTACAACGACGCTATTTTGATAAAGATTTGTCGTGATCAATATCAAACAAAAACTAGATTTTCTCTATTTTGTAATAGAAGGCAACCTAGGCCATTTCTCAAGGATACAATTCATAGATGATTTAGATTCTATAAAAAACAACAAAGAATTGTGGGTTTTGGTGCAGAATTGAAAAGAAACTTATAGAGTAAGAAATCGAATTAAAAATGAATTTAAAGAAAGAAAACGTCAATCTAAGGTTCCTAATAACGCCCTTGAGTCATCACAGTTATAATATATTCATGTGAAATTGCATCAATAGACAAAGGTAATTCAATCGAACCAGAATTGCAATCGTGATCACAATCTCAAGATTTTCATGATTTTAAAAAATCTAACAGTTGAATTAGGTTCTCAATCGAGTTCCTAGCCCCTTGCAATTCAAATTGATCGATTTGAATTTATCCTTAACCAATTCCTATCAAAACTTAATCGGAATTCTACATGAATTGGAGATGAAAAACAAGCAATATAACGCAAGATTCGCAAGAAAAAGAAAGCACAAAAGATTGGAATTCATACTCTTACTGCACAATCGCATCAGAGACCTCAAATCAATTAAGAAATTAGCTTTCCATGGAGATCTCCTTGGAAGCTTAGGTGAGAAGGAAGAAAAAGATAGATAAGGGCGAAACTTGTTCGAGAAGAAAGAGAAAAACTAACTCTAACAAATTGGAAAAAAATTGTTAGAAGTCAATTATGAGAGACTATTTATATTATCTCCTTAAAACTTCTGGAGGAAGCTATCTAAAAAATATAAACTAAATAGGCTAAACCAAACGAAATTAGCTTACAAAATAACAAAAGCTACTAGAAAATAAAACTAAAAAATTATAATTAAAGAAAATTAAAAAATACAAAATACAAAAATATAGAAAAATACAAAAAATGCAAAGACAATTAGGCAAATGGAAAGTCCAATCCAAGAAAGTCTACTAACTTGCAAAATAAGAGAAAAAATATGAAGAAGGCTCAAATGCAACCCAAATATGAAAATGAATTAAAATAGTAAATTAAGAAATAAATACATAATTAGAAGACTAAAAATGATATAAAATGTGTATAATAAAATATTCTATCAAATACTCAATTTTAAATACAACAAGAAAATGAAAACAAACATCAATTTAACATTTCATAAAAGGTTTTATGGGAAAAACATAATCATGCAAATACAAATTTATAAAGTTACATAATAAAAATTCCTAAAAGTTTTTGCATATAACAAAGTCCTCACCCTTGTATGTATTGGTCATCATGGTCATAGAAATAGTCATCGCTATAGTCTGGTGAAAACTATTAGATTCAAGATGTTTGGCAAGGATGTACACAGTTGATGTAAGCTATTTAATTGAATTCATAATTTCCTCGTGTCTTTTCTTACCTTCATGATGTTGTTCCTTCATTTTCTTTATATGTTCAATCCATTCCAAAGCAATTGCAACTTTAAATTGTGTAATTTGATGCAATGCAGATGACTCTTTGGTTAGTGATTCAACATTGGTCCTATAATGGGAGGACATTTGTGATAACAACCTTTTGAGGAGCTATGCTTGTTAAAGAGGACATTACAATCAGTGCCTAAAATGTAGACTTAACATGTCAAACATTAACAATTCAAAAGTGTTGGTTAACGAAAAGTTAAGAAGGCAAATAGGAAATATAAAGAATGACAATCAATGTTTGGAGACGAAGCATATTTACTTTACGGGTGTTGGTTAACCATAAGTTAAGATGGTGAATAGGAAATAGAAGGAATGACAATCAATGTTTGGAATGTGTAGAATGACTCTTGGCTTCCATCGAATAACATTCCACATATATAGAGTCCACCAATTGAAGGTTTAGAGGATCTTATAGTCAATGATGAATTCATTGACCCAATAAGTAATAATCGGAGGATCTCACATATTTAGGATTTAACTGGTTTGATTTTGTTTTTAGTGTTTGAAAAGAATTTTTAAAAATAGTTTTCAAAAATTGTTTTCGGAAGAAAAGAAAAAGAGTTTAATTGGTATACATTGTCAATGTAAAAGATTTTTACACTAACATTGAATCATGACTTTTAATTTATGTGACTTTTAAAGTAGTAATAGTAAAGTCAACAAATGTACCATGAATGAAGGGTTGTGATTAAATGTCAGTGTAAAAATAAATATTTATACTGACAGTGTATACCAGTTAACCTCAAAGAAAAAAAAAAAACTTGTTTGGTAAGTATTATTTGAAAACTGTTTTGAAGATGTAAAAATGGAAAAACGTATTTATATTTATTAAAATTTCATTAATGAAAAACAAAGAACAACATGTTCTGATTGTATTTTCAGTTTTCAAAACAAAAATAGAAAACTGAAAAACAAACCTACTTTAAGTTGTTCCTATTTTTTAGTTTTTAAAAACTAAAAAATCAGAATTATTTTCGAAAACTGTTTTCAAAAAACACACTCAAACGAGTTTTTAGTTTTTAAATACTAAAATATTGAAAACAGTTTTATAAAACTATTAATAAACAAACACTTATTTTCTAAAAAATTAAAGTCATTATGATAAAGTATTTTTTTCCTTAGTAGTGTTTGTTATTATATTTTATTTTTTCAATAACAATAACCACTATCATAAATTATCATTTTGACAACATTATTTAATTTTATATAATATTTTGTTAGTAATCATTTAATATTGGTGAGATATGTTTTTTTACGTGAAATTGGTGAGATAAGTTAATTAACGATTTAACGTAACTAATTAAAATTGAATCAATTAAAAGTAATACAAGTATATACTTTTTAAATTTCAATTCATATCATTATTGTTTAATGAAAAATAATCTCAACAAAATATAAAAATTAACAAATATAAATATGATTAAATATCATAAAATATTACATTATATGATTTAATGGATAAAGTTCTAGTTCTAGTTGAAAACAATATACAATCAAGAAATAAAAAATGACTAAAGTATTTTTTGTATAGCTTTTCAATTTGTATATTTTCCTGTAATGTCGAAACACCTTCGATTGGCCTGCAGTTTTGACAAAAACAACTTTTATTAGTTTAACTTGTCTTTTCTTTTACAATTTAATCAATATAGTTATCAGGAGCAATTCAAGGAAAATAATGAAAATTTTAATTGCTAACTTTATAAGTAGTTTTTATAACTCTTTGTTCATGAAAGACTTAGAATCATGTTTAATTTCAGTGGTTTTGAACATATGGTTAGAATCAACAAATATAGAAGTAAAATATATTATATATAAGTAATAAGCAAAAAACATAAACTGAGACAAAAACATGGTAAATAAAGATTTGTTGAGCGAACAAAACAGTTCAAATTGCTATCTTCACGGTTGCAAAACAAAAATCCCCTGCAATTAAATGTATCACCCAAAAAGTTCAAAATACCATGTAACTTTCTTTAAAATTAAACATGAGATATCTTTATTTTTCCATAAGATTAATTTGTATTTTCCTTTTCATCAATAAAAATTATATTTTAAATTTAATATCTGGAATTTATACCTGTGATGTTGTTTTAATCAAAATCAAAAGTGAAGTGATTTTTAATATAAATTTATGATTGGTTGACACAATAAAAATTGTATGTATACACTAACGTCCATTTGGTTCAAATAAATATAAGTGAGGTTAAAGATTTTGATAGAAATATTAATTTGGTGTAGATGGTAAATAATGTACATTAAGGAAGGTTGTTAATTTATCTATTTTTTTACATGTGACTCATTTGGTACATTATATAATGAACTTAAAATTTAATAAGATGTTATCTTTTCTAATTAATTTTGAATTAATTAAATTTAGAAAAATGCTACTAATATACCTTTTTATACACTCATTTTAACCCAGTCATTGATTGAAATTTGTTGGAAGCTACAAATTATATGAGTTTTACTTGTCATTAAATGACTCTTTCTCCTAATTTTATAGTTTTCAATAAATTCCAATCAATAATAAAGATATCTAATCAGTTTTTGGGGATGTATATAGTGGGAGTTACTTTTATGTGATAGTGGAAGAGTTTAATTTTAGCCATGAGATGAAAATATATAATCCAAATTAAAACAATTCATTTAAAAATATCATATCTTATTCTTTGTAACTTACCACCACCATCACTGCCATAATTGGTGGTGGTGGCAACAGTGGTAGCAATGGCGATGGTGGTGGCAATGATAGCAGCGATAGTGGGAATGATAGTGCCAGAGACAATGGTGCAGGTAAGTTATGGTGAATGACACATGTGATGTTTTTAAGGGAGTTATTTTAATTTGACTTGTATATTATGATCTAGTAGCTAACATTAAATTCTCTCACTCTCACATAAAAATATCTTTGTTACTAGATACATCTCCTAGTTTTTCTATCAACCCAATTAAAAGTAAAGTAGTTTAATTAGTATACATTATCAGTGTAAAACTTCCTACACTGACATTCAATCATAATTTTTTATTCTTATAACCTAATCGTAAGATCAAGTTTAAATAATAAAAGAAGAACTAGTTCTAAATTTTTTAGATTATTAGTCATATATTTATAAAATTTAAATTTAAACTTGGGGAAAATATTTTAATTTAAGATTTTTATCAGATCTTAAAACTTCAAATTCGTATTCAAAATCAAAGATGAAAACATATATCATTTACTTTTAATTTTAAAACCAGACTCTAAACATTTAATAATAATATAATCATTTTTAAAATTTTTATTTTATCATGTAATATTATAAAATTTAAAATTCTTAACTTATGCAAATTATCGGATGTTCCACGAACAGAGCTAAAAGATTTTGTTTAATAAAAAACTAGCAATTTCTTTTATTATCTTTTAATTTTTTTTACTTTTTTGAAGTTTGGTAGCTAAATCTTAAATGTTTAATTTTGAAAAGGAAATAATTTATTTTACTAATAATTTTATATTGATATCTCAGAATAAAATTTTTTTAAGTGTGTAGTTATTTTTCTCAATAACTTTCTATTTAAAAGAAACATTTTCCAAAATATACATAACAAACACTTCACACTGCACATTCCTACTATCTAACAAATTTTAATAACTCTGTTATCAACTAATGGTAAAAATAAAAATAAAAATTGAAGAAAAGAATTGTGTTAGTTTAATTTTCAAACTTAAACTTAAAAATAAAAAAATATAAGAGAATAATTTTTTATTTATTTTTTTACTATGAGGTCATTCTCACAGTTTAGCAAAGAAAATATCACCCCTAATAATGATAAAATTCCACTCAAAGAATTGGATAGAGAAAATGAAAAATTTAGTAATGTTGATAGCATTATTAATTAATAATATTTTTTTAATCATGCTGACATAAAAAGAAACTTTTCGCAGCAAAAATGTTATCGGGATTAAGTAGAACTTTTTTTCAATAATGACAGATACACAGTATAAAAAAAATGAGAATGTTATCGGGATTAAGTAGAACTTTTTTTTTTCAATAATGACAGATAGACAGTATAAAAAAAGTGATTTTTTGTAGCATCTAAAAATGTTATTGATATTAAGTAGCGACACATTTTTTCGTTGTGCCAAAAAGTACCTGATGCTTATTTCTTGTAGTGCCAAAACTTCCCTGTGAATATATTTGTTTGTTGCAGTGAGTTAGTTTTTAATAGGATAGATAGCATAGCATGACCATTATGAATATTCCTCTTCATTGTAGCAATAGGGAGGATAAGTTGGTTTGGAGATTGAATGCAGATGGAAATTACAAAAGTCAACATATGACCATGACATGGAAGGTCTCGTTGACAATACTAGCCTTAGATCATAAGGAGATTTAGGGTCTGCATATGCCTCAAAAAATAAAAATTTTTCTATGGAGACCTCTTGGACTATAGGTTGATCACGAAGGGCGTCCAATGCCTATCACTATGCCCGTTTTGCGGGTCTAATCAAGAAATATCTTGGCACTAGTTCATTGACTGTCCAAATGTTGCAGAAGTATGGGCACAATATGAATGCTGGAACATGACTCGTCCCATTGTTATTAACGTTGAAATTATTCAAGAGTGCATTTTCCAATCAATTAAGTATCTACCTTATCCCTTTGGAGCCTTTTAGGTTATGCGAAATGATCAGAAAGTCTAGAGCAATCATTGAGCTGCATTTGTAACTCATCATTGAGTTTGCTACGTAGATAAGTAAATCAAGTCCTCGCTCATTCTTTGTGTAGGGTATCTCATTGTATGCTAGTCCTTATGTTTTTACACGTAGACGACATCGTATCACCTCTCTTCTTTTTTTTTTTTTTTTCATAATGAAATGATCTTTATGGATCCCCAGCTGGGTATTTAACTATCTTTAAAGTGATAAAAAGAAAGACATTAATGTATCATACAGAACAGTTTTTGACGCTTTATTTGCAAGAAGAATTATTATACATTCTGTTGTGCTCGTCAAAGATGAATCAATGACAATGGTGCTTGTTATTAGTTACCAACTAATTGGCCTATCTGAAATGCTGGTGGCGAAGCATGCAGTAAGAATTCCGTCAAAACTCAAAAGTATGAATGATGTCACCGTCCCTAACTTGATTCCACTCAAAGGACTCTTCTTCATACAGAACCTCCTGTTTATGGCGAAAGAAAAAGTAACCAGCAGCTTGGGGAAGACGAAGCCTGCCTGGTATGTGGTGCAACTGAAGCAGCTTCTCCCTCAACACCGACACTTTATCAGTAGCATTCACTTCTATTTCTATCATCTCTTCGGTGTGCGGCCATGGCCACGGCAACACTATCACCTTTAGCTTCCCGGACTCTTCCAAGATGATGTCGATATCAGGATTCGCTAAAACTCCACAGTATCGCAGAAGCTGATGGTCAGCCAAATCCACACCCGTCCCATGCAATTGCAGCACAACCCTGTCCTTTTCCAAACCCTGCAACTGCAACTCTTCATGCAAGAGAATCTTCTCCTTCAGCTTCGCAACGGTGTCGTCCAACTCTATTTCTATCGGAACACGATACATGAAATTAGGAACTCTCACGTTCATCGTCATCACTCTCCTCGACGGCCGCAGTAACATGCGCCATTCTTCCAACTCATTTCTATTTGATGGCATCACCTGCGTTGGCGATGAAGCAAACGGTGTCCGAGTCAGAAGCGGGAGCGGTGGAAGCCGAAACTCCGGCATTCCAAACGGACCGTAAGTCTGTCCAATAAGAGCATCAATAGGACTGTAATTGTGTGTTATCGAAGCCAACTGCGGTGGCGGTGGATCTTCCGTCATTCCAATAGGACCGTGGTTGTGTCTTACCGGAGCCAACTGCGGGGGCGATGGATCCTCCAGCATTCCAATAGGACCGTAATTCTGTGTTGCTGGAGCCAATTGCGGCGGCGATGGATCCTCCGGCGTTCCAAGAGGACCGTAATTGTGTCTTACCGGAGCCAACTGCGGGGCCGATGGATCCTCCGGCGTTCCAAGAGGACCGTAATTGTGTGCTGCTGGAGCCAATTGCGGGGGCGATGGATCCTCCGGGGTTCCAAGAGGACAGTAATAGTGTGTTACCGGAGGCAATAGCGGCGGCGATGAATCCTCCGGCATTGCAAGAGGACCGCAATGGTGTGTTACCGGAGGGAAGAGCGAATACTGGGGCATTCTTGGCGGTGGAAGATTTGCGGCATTGGGGGCGGCGACATGGAGTTGAATGCGGGAGCCGGGATGGAGGTGAGATGTCCAAACGTGAAGATCGTCTTGGAGAGGTTTGCCTTTGAAGAAGAAGGTTTGTTGGGAAATTGGAAGCTGGAAAAACTTGTGCATCTTCACTTTCAAATCGAGGACTGTGTCGAAGGGAAAAACTAGGAGAGGGAAAATATTCCCTCGCACCCCCACCAACTCAACAATAACAACATACATGTCAATCACACACTCACCCAGTCAAGAAGCTAATACTCATTTATATACTTGGCTTCGGGCCGCCTAACAAATTCGATTTCTCATTCTTGTCTTTGTTTAAATTTTTAATAAGAAAAATACTTTTTTAAATAGAGTAATCATTTGTTGTTATATTTAAATTTTTATTCGAATTCAAAATAACTTATTTTAAATAGCCAGCTCGAATCAATTTTTAAAAGAATGATGCAGACCTGCTTTACGTAAAAGTTGTTTTCCTAATAAACAAAAAAAGTTGAAATATTTAGAAAACATTACCTTTTACAATTATACTCAAACAAATTTTTTATTAATAAAAATTACTATAAATAACTTACTAATTTTTAAGCTTAAACAAACTGATCCAAACTTTAATAAACTCTCAATATTATTCTAAATAAATTATACAAAAAATTAACCTGGACAATTCTAGTAATATGATTTTTCGAATATTGAAAAAAAAATTATATAATGAAATTTGGATTAAATATGTTTTAAATAAATAAAAAGTAAATGTCAGCAAATATTTATTTATTTAGTAAATTTCAATTCCTTTTACAAAAAAATTAGTAATTTAACAAACATTGGATTAACTTGGACAATTTTTCCGTTCTCAATGTATAAAATCTATACTACCTAAAATACTTAGAAAATCACTTTTCTTCCTCTATTTGAAGTAGACGTTGAATGTTATTAGATCTTCTATCTCTAGTCCTTGCTCAAATCCATATTTTTGCTTGATTTTGCTACACATTATTAAAATAATATTGTAATTTTGCATTTATCATACCACTTGATCTTTGAAAATGATATGTACTCTAGCATTTGTTACTTCATCATCAATTCTCTCTTTCAACTTGTTTTGTTCAAATCCAACACATGTCAAATTTTCTATAGCTAAATTTTTTGTTTTTTATGTCTCTTCCATTAAAGTGAGGTCAATTATGTAAGCAAATGTTTGCTTTGAAAAAAATTCCCCTTTCTCTTTGTTGCTTTTGTCCCCATTAGACGTTCCATAGATGGTGAAGTTGGATTGTACATGTATTCACCACTTTTGTGGTGTTTCCAAATTAGAAAATGATGAGTATGCACTAGAAACATAAATCTTTGTTCTCTTACTAGTTCCTTTAAATTATGCATTTGATAATTTCATTTCGGTTCATCCTTCAACGCGCGCTATGCATGCTCTAACTGAATTACCAACATTTTGACAATAAATTTTATATGCATATGCATGATATCAAACATGAGCTACTAATCTTCTTTCTTTGACAAAATTGTTTGCAGTATCTTGCAAATTTTTGAATTACCTTATTCATCTTTTGCCATCGAAATTTCAGTTGTGTTGCTTCCCTTACTTGCAAGTGACCACGATACTCATTGTAGTTTTCTTTAATCTTTAACAAAAGAGAATATTCTTTTTGGTTTACTCCATCAATTGCATCCTTAAAAATATTCAACCATAGTTGGATGATAAGTTTATCTTCTTCTAGAAAAGGTAATGAAAATTGAGAATTGCTCATATTTGGAAAATTTTGTGGTGTGGTAAATGTGGAGAATTTTTAGAATTTGGATTGGTGAAAGGTTGAAAGTTTGATATGAAATTAAAGTAGAGATTCATATTAAATTGATTTGATTGATTCCATTGAGTGAAAACAAGTTAGAGATAATACAAAGTAAATAAAATTGGCTTAAGAATGGATTTTGAGAGACAAATAAAGAAAGAATGTTTACACTGACATTTAATCATAACTTTTTATTTATAAGCAGTAATGAGTCAACTCAACAAATTTACCATAAATGAAGGGTTGTGATTGGATGTCTGTGTAAAAAAAAATCTTTATACTAACATTGTATATCAATTAATCTAAAAAAATTATGATAGATCCTATTTATATAAATATTGATATATAAAAATTAAAAAATACAAAAAAAAAATTACCATTGACCAACATTTATTGACCTCTCCCTTGTCTAAAAATTTTTTATGTTTAATAAAGCACCTAGTGATTACTCTGAACTGTGAATCACTTTTACTTCTACACAGTGGTAAAAGTTACAATGAATGTCTACCAAATTAGAAGCACTTGTGAGAATATTCCTTGTTGATGCTCTAATGTCGTTAACAACAAAGGACTTACTTGCAAATGAAGAAAAATTTAAAGATTTAGATGTCTATAAAAAACTTTGATGTCACCATTTCAATTTCTTGAAAAAAAATAAGTGTTTCAGTGTAGAAAACTGCCAATAATTTGCTAGTTCTACCTTGTTTTCTTTTTGCTCAAAATAGATATAAAAAACAACGAAAATAGAAGAAGAATTGGTGTTTCTAAAATTACTCATATTTTACTACATAAATAATAAAGGTATTTTTTTTAACTTTAACTACTTTCATGTGTAACTTTCATTTTCATACTAATTTTTTCAATAAAACAATTTTAATTTTTAATTTACTTTTTTTCTTTTTTCTTTTTTCTTTTTTTTAACACTTTTTTATTTCACTTTTCATGCGACCGAAGAAAAACTAAGAGAAGATATATATATATATATATATATATATATATATATATATATATATATATATATATATATATATATATATATATATATATATATATATATATATATATATTCACAAGTTCAGCCCCTATCTCAAAGTTAAAACTGTCACATTGCAGCACCTTGACTCATTCAACAAAATCCGAACAAAGAAAAATTTATGCTAGTTTTTTATCTTTTAAAAACTGATTTCTTAACAGAGAATATTTTTATTTTAGTTTTAATTAAATTCTTATAAGAATATCTTTCCAACAGATTTGACTTGGGGATAACTTTTTTGGTGAACCACTTCGGGATACCTTTATCATTGTATTGAATGAAATTAGCCTAAGACTTTAAAACTAAAAACATTATCATAAGTAGACCAAAACATATTTTTTCTAATACTTCATTTTATATTTTTTTAATTTAAATTTTATCATTTAAGTTTTAAGTAATTTTATAAAATTAATGAAATTTTTTCAGGTTCTTTATTTCTTTACTGTTAGTACATTTGAACCATAAAATCTCCATAATTGGTAAGTTGAACTCGCGAAAAATCATCAATTTGTGAAATATAAATAAAACATGGTAATCGTAAGTTGATAAAATTTTATGATGAGTAATTAATTAACCATACAAAGATGTGAAGTTAAAGCCGTTTCATATATTTCAGAAAAATAAAAAATTATGAAATCAAGTTCAAATTAAATATATTTTGAAAAAATCTAATTTTTTTTATTCAGAAAAGTGATATTAAATATTATTAACTAATATTTTAAAATAAAATTATTTATTTTCCAATTTTTTACTATACTTAATATTTGGAAGAAGTATTCCTTTATTCCAAATAGAAAGAAATAAGAATGGAACTTTAAATATTTCAATTTCACGTACTGTCACATGACTGTGTTTACAACTGTGTCATGGGAAAAATAAGAATAGTTTTAAAGAAATTTAATTTGTATATTGAGTTAATATTGGAAAAATATTAATATTTTGTGATAAGCAATATTAATTTTGATGCAGCGTAAAGATATGATTAAATATTTAGGGATATAAATAAAAAGATCGATGCAGGTAACATGCAAATGAAGTTTGAGCAGTTTATTTTTCCATTGAGTATTATTATACATTTGGTTGTGTTAGGTATAGAATGAAAAAGGGCGTTAGAAAGTTGTATTAACAAGCATGATTTGTACGAGTGAGTTTGTACAGAAGTGAAAATGCAAATGCACTAGGTATAGCGTTGGCGAGGGCGTGAGGGAGGTGCGTCAGTAACGTAGCCATCAAAGGTTTCGATGAGGTCACCGTCCCTAACGTCGTGCCACTGAAAGGACTCTTCTTCATGCATCTCATGCTGCATGTGAATGAAGAAATAAGCACCGTATTGGGGAAGACGAAAGCCACGCGTTAACTGCAACCTATCAAGCTCGGGCCTCAACACCGAAACCCTATCAGCAGAATTAACCTCTATCTCAAGCTTCTGTCTGCTATGCATCGGTCTCACCTTCACCTTCAGCCTCCTAGCCGCTCCTCTCGCACCGGCCGCCGGAAGAGCCGGTTTCAAGTACACGTCGATCTCAGGATTCTCTGCAACGAAACAATTTTGCAGAACCTGACAGTCATGCAATTCCGCCCGCATTGTGGGCGACTGAAACACGATCCTCTCCACCGCCACACCTCCAATGTCTTCCCGCTCCACAAGCTTCTCCTTCAGCTTCAGAAACGTCTCGCCTAACTCCATTTCTATAGGAATACGATTTATCGAGTTAGGCACTTTTACCTTCAGCGTCACCTTCGAAGGCGGCGGCGGCGGCGGATTTGGCATCATCGGCGGCGGCGGAGGCGCTGGCAGGTGTAGTGGCTCAACCGGTGGTGACGCTGGTGGAGGCAACTCCTCCAGCTCCTGTAACTGTGAGGGCGTATTCGGCATCGGCATCGGCATCACCTGCATTGACGATGAAGATTCTTGCATCCCAAACAAATCGTACGGCGTGGGAATCAATTCCAAGGAGGGATCCCAGGAGGGTGTGGGATCCCACAACGGATCGTATTCGCAACTAGGAAGTGGTGGCAGTTGCAGTTCCGGCGTTGGCTGCGATTGTGGCGGAAGGTCGGAGTCAGATACCGGCGAAGGCGCAAGATTTGCGGAGAATTGGAGGTAAATGCGGGAGCCTTGGAGGAGTTGGGATTCCCAAACGTGGAGATCGTCTTGGAGAAGTTGGCCATTGAAGATGAAGGTTTGGAGGGAAATTGGAATGTGGAGAGAGTTCTGAACCTTCAATTTGATATCAAGGATTGTTTCGGCGGGATCAATTTCAATGGAGAACGAGTTACCTCCAGGGACCTCCAAATTAACCTCCATATCAATCAATCACTATACTCAGTCCCAACCGCAGCCTTCATTGCTCTTTATATACTTTCTCACTTTCCGCCAAGTTTTTGGGCCTCCACTAGCCCAAACTCCAAACCCTTCCCCCTTTCTCTTCTCTATGTCTCACCAGCTTTTTTATGTGTAACTTTTTTCTTTTTTAATGCCACAAAATAATTCATTATTTATATAAATAATATATTTCAAAATTATTTACTTAAATAACTCTTTTTAGATTTTTTGGAGAAATCAATTTCAATTTCTCAAAGTGCCATAGTAATCGGTTGCCCTCTCCTTTTTATTTTTTTCAACTCTCTCCCCTTTTTCTTTTTAAACCTTCTCTCTCCTCCTTGCTTTTTTAAACGTTTTCTCCTCTTTTTTCATTTTCATTTTTTTAAGATTTTCTTTTTGTAGATTTCTGTCTCCTTTCACTTTTTTAATTTAAGATATTCTTCGTTTTTCTAATTTTAGATTTTTCTTTGTTTTTTTAAATTTTAAATTTAAACTTTATTGATATTTTTAATATAAGTAGATTATGATAAGTGGAAAAGTACTTTTTAATGACATATGCTATGGAGGATGTCTGAATCCAACCTATACTGCATTTAAATATCCAAAAATCAACCTAACCAAAGAAAGTTATCTTTAACCTGTTAGTGATCGTTGCTAGAAGAGAGAGAAAGTGGTACATGGTTACCTGATATCAGTTATCATTCAAGAACCTAAGACAAATTTTGAAACTAAAACATTTTGGCAACCATAGTGCAAAAGGTAAAGGAAACCATTCCCACAACCTTAATAATTTGAATAATAGAACTCACCATCATTCGTCCATTGAGGCTTCCACCTCAAGAGGACCTACCTTAGCCACTCTAATGAACCAAATACAAACCATGCGCCAAGAGATTGAAGATATGAATTAACGAGTAGCGACTACAGAAACTTGGAGTTTACTAGTCCAAGAAGAAGCATGTCAACAGATGCAAGTGACCCAACAAGAGATGCGAACACAAATTGTTGCTCTTTGAAGGTTAGATGCAGACAATTTCGCTGAAGTCCAGAGGGACTTTCAATTGTTCTCGAAAGACATAGAGACTAAGCTTATTCCACCTCATTTTCTAGTTACAAAAATGGATTTATTTGATGGGACCTAAGATTAGGGTGTTCACAGATCAAATTGGATCGAATTTGAGACAAAATGAAATCCAATCCGATAAAAAATTAACTATCCGATCAAGTATGGATCAGATTGGATCAACGGATTTCAAAGGAGATTTTTAGAACTATTTTGTTTTATATAAAGCATAAGAAATAAACTAGTAAACATAAAAGTTTGTAAATAAAGCATACATTGTTTTTTAAAAATAACATAAAAGTAAAATTACATATAAAACTAGTTTATAAATGATAAAATGTAAATCCTAAAAATAATAAAACTAAAAGTATTCAAGACTTTGAGAAAGTGATGTTTTGCATTGGAATAAGGAAATATGCGATAAGGAATTGGAATTAGTCAATTAAAATGTAAATATGAAATTCGAGACTTCGTGAATGGAAATATGGAATTGGAATTTGAAAATTGTTAAATTGAAATGGATATCATGATATGAATTACCTGGAATAGTTAATATATGGGCTTAGGCCAATGCTTTTTTATGGTTGTATTGAAAATTTACTCTTTGCACTCTTGTAAATAATATACATAATAAAAATATTAAAATTTAAATTTCATGGATCGTTTCACGGATCTCCAAATTTCCAAAGTTTAAATCTGTGATCCGATCCACTAATGGTCGTATTGGATTAGATTGGTGGATTGGATCGGATTTGATCTGATCTGATCATGTATGGATCTGTTCACAGACCTAATTGGATCAGTTTGGATTCATGGATTCACGAATCAATCCAGATCCATGAGCACTCTTACCCAAGATCCCGATTGTCATCTTTGAACATTATGATCTAAAATGTTGGTTAACAAAAGGGGTGACGCTTTGCATTGTAAAATGTTTGTCAACACATTCACTGGCTCAACTTTATAATGGTTTAATGGCTTGACGGATATATCGGTGATAGGGTTGGATGATTTTTCTTGCCTTTTTTTCACCCAATTTGCTGCCAACCGATAGAAACTACCTTCTATTGTTGATTTGTTCAATATAAAACAAAAGATATGAGACATTGAAACAATATTTGATATGTTTCAACAAAGTCACCTTGCACCGCTCTGATCCAGATGAGTGCATGTTTGTGGTTGTTTTTATTAAAGGCCTTAGAGTTAGTTGTTTTGGAGAATCTGAGTCATCATAAGCCAGAAACAAAGTCAGATATTCAGTGTCGTGCAGTGTATACCATTCATGCAAAGGAAGTTATGTTGCTAAAGAAAGAGTGAGATGCAGATCACCACTTCCCTTAGAGACATCACATTCTTGAGCATAGACATTGGGGGCGATCATCACATTATGATAGAAGGCTGGAACAAGGAACCTCTGGAGCAAATTCGAAGCATGAAAAAACACAAGATACAAACATTATTGTATATTGTCTGACCTCTCTTTTGGTAGATAAACATCAGATCCTTAAAGATGTTAATGAAGCAAGTCTCATGAAATTCCTTCCCATTCAAGTCATGCAAATGAGATGCAACAAGAATGCTTGGTGTGAATTTCATCGTACCTATGGCCATGATACAGAGAAGTGTTATGCTCTAATAAGACAAATTGAACAATTAATAAAAAACAGGCATCTTGCCTAGTATGTCTAAAAGAAATTGGAAGATCATGCAGAGGTGAACACAAGTTCTTAGAGTCGAGATGATGATACTTTGAAGAGGTCTCGTCCAACTACTCAAGGTGAACATGAAAAACCAATCCAAGGTGATTTTAGTATTATTGTGGGAGGTTTTACTAGAGGAGGAGCCACATTCTCTGCTTGTTGTAGATATATGAGGTCAACTTCAGTTTTCTTAGTTGCTAAAGGTAAACGACTTGTTACTTCAAATATTTCGTTCTCTGACGCTGATTTTGAGGGTGTTGTTCACATAAGCTTACCTAATTTGTCATATCGGTTGTTTTGATGGGTACAAAGTCCATCAAATTTTGGTAGATCAGAGCTTGTCTGCAGATTTACTCTTTTGGCACACTATTGTAGGTTTGGAGATTTCAATGGATCTTTTTCTACCTCATAAGGATGTTTTCACCAGTTTCATGAGCGAGAATAGGTAAAAGTTCGTGGTTATGTTGTGCATGACATTTGGCAAGGACAAACATGCTAAGACTATTATTATTCGTTACCTAGTGATCAATGCTTTTCATCCTATAACATCCTCTTGGGGAGACCCACACTAAGCATGTCACAAGTTGTTGTTGTTACTCATCATCTAAATGTGAAGTATCCTTTGGAAAATGGTGATGTAGCAACTCTCAAAGTTGATCAGGCAACAGTAAGGAAATTATATGAGGAGAGTGCAAATACTCTTACTCTATTCCTGTTGATTTCGAAAATAAAAATCAGGTCCATCTCCTAGACCTTGGTTCCCAATATGATTTTCCTTATGATAAAAGTACAATGGAAGTGAATGACTTAAAGAAAGTGAATGTCCTTGTAACATAGTCCGAATTGGGAGTTGTCTATCAAGTTTGGTCGAGGAACAATTAACTTATATTTGTATTTGCATGGACATTGGCTAATATGTTGAACATAGATCCAGATTTCTTATGTCATAGATTAGCTTTGGACTCATCCACAAAACTAATTGTTTAGAAGCACGACAAGTTTAGGGAGGAAAACGACATGCAATTGTTGTAGAGACATAAAAATTGTTAGATTTCAATCACATTCATGAGATCGAGTACCAGATTGGTTGGCAAATGTTATCTTGGTTACGAAGACAAACGAGAAATGAAGAATGTGTGTGGATTTTATAGACTTGAATAAAGTGTGTCTGAAAGACTCCTGCCTTTTGCCTAATATTGATTGTTTGGTTGATGCGACATTAATATAAGAAAACTTTAATTGCATATTATAATGCATTTTTCAGATGAGGCAAAGAAAACTTTAATTGCAAATCAATGTAATTTTTGTTATAGAGTCATGCCCTTTGGGCTCTGGTTCGACCTATCAATGACTAATTGATCAAATTATCTACCTTGGGACATCATGTTGAAGCTTATATGGACACTATAGTTGTGAAATCCATAAGTGTTGAATGACATATCCAAGTAGGAAAATGTTCTTTTGGAGTACAAGTAGGCAAATTTCTAGGCTTCATGCTCACTAGTTGTAGCATTAAATTGAATCAGGACAAAGGCTTTGCAATCATAAACATGCGTTAGTTGACTTTAGTGATAGAGGTACAAACTCTTATGAGTCGCATTTCTTTTTTATCTTGTTTTTCTTAAATTCTGGAGATAAATCTCTTCTATTCTTCAAGTTCTTAAGGAAGAACGATCAGTTCTCATGGACATCGGAATGTGAAAAAGCTTTCTTCGACTTGAAAGCATATTTATCTACATCATTAGTCATACAATGACCTTCTACGGAATTCTCTTTGCTATTTTATTTGTCTATTTTAGACATCTGTTTTATTTCATCCCTAGTTCAAGAGATTGATAAAAAACAACATTCGATGTATTTCGTTAGTCATATTTTACAACCTGTCGAAACCCGATATCAGAAGATAGAAATATCAGCATTGGCCATTTTGATCATTGCACGAAAACTTTGTCATTATTTCCAAAGCATGCAGGTCATTGTTTGAATGAATCAATCTATAAGGTAGATCCTCCGTAAGTCGAACTTGGTAGGTAGAATGATGAAGTGGGCTATTGAGTTATCTGAGTACAACCTACAATATGAAAGTCAAGGACATGTGAAAGCTCACACTCTCTCCAGTTTTTTCCTAGAATTAACTTACCCACCCAATTCGTTTGTTAACCAAAGAACTTGACTTTTATCTGTAGATAGGTCGTCTAATTTTTTAGATAGTGGAATTGGTGTAATTATTAGACAACTAGATGAGGTAATATTGGAGCAATGCCTGAGATTTAATTTCTGAGCTAGCAACAATCAAGCTAAATACAAGTCAAATTTTGGGACATGAAATGGGCATTCATGACCTCTCTGTTAGGAGTGATTCCCAATTGTTGACAGGTCAAGTTTTTGAAAATTTCCAAAAAAAAAAAATCCTCAGTTAGCTTTATACTTGGATAAGGTTAAACACTTGATTTCTAAATTCTACAATTTTACTTTAACTCATGTTCCTTGTGAATAGAAACTGAGAGCCAATTTGTTGTTTAAGTTGGCAAGTAAGTAGAAATCGAGTCACAACTGATCTGTTATTCAAAAGACTTTGTTGACCTTGAGCATTTCCTCCCTTGTAGGATAAGTATCTTTTTTATTAGAAGAATTTGATTCATGCATATGTTTGATCATAGTTTACTTAGACAGTGACATACTCCCTAGAGATAAGTGCTAACTAGGTTAGGTTCTTCGTGTTGCACTACACTTCACCCTTGTTATTGGAATTCTATATAGTTGTGTTTTTATGGCCCATTTACTCCAATGCTTAACTGCCCAGCAAGTAGAGCACATGCTTAGAGAGATTTATGAAGGGGATTGTGGTAGTCATATAAGAGAAAGATCTCTTGGAAATAAAGTACTTTGTGCTAGATATTTTTTGTGTACTTTGCAAGTTGACTGTAGTACGTATATTAAGCAATGTGACAAATGTCAAATACATTCAAATATAACTCATTCACCGGCTGAAAATTTGCATTTCATGTCATCACTTGTCCTTTTCATAAGTAGGGGATTGACATTCTTGCCCCATTCTCAATTGCTTCTCGCTAGCTCAATTTTTTATCGTCGCAGTGGATTATTTTAGCAAGTGGATAGATCCAGAGCGAGTAGTAACAATTACTATCGATAGAGTGGTTCATTTTTTATGGAAATAAATTATTTGTAGGTTTGGTGTTCCTCGAACTTTGATCTCTGATAATAGAACTTAATTCACAAGTGATAGGATTCAAAGATGACATTCACATGATCTACACCTTTGTAGAACATCTGGTGACGAATGGGCAAGTGAAATCAGCAAATAAGATTATTTTGAAAGGACTAAAACATCGTTAAGATGCAACAAAATTGACATGGTCAGATGATCTTCCTAATGTTTTATGGTCATATCACACTCCTGCTCATTCATCCACATAAGAAACTCCATTCATAGTTATTTATGGTTCAGACGCAATGATACCCATTGAAATTGTCAAGTCGAGTTGTTGGGTCATCAATTTTAATTAGTAGGTCCTCATTTAATATCTTATATTTTCTCATTCATATATATTGTCTTACTGCTTGTGTGTTTGTAACGATGTATTTAAAGATTACTCAATACTTTTTAACCAGCTAAAAGCAGGAAAATGATAACAATTGCCAAGCTGACATGGTCTTAATTGATGAGGTCTAGGAACTAGCATATATTAAGGAAATAGAAACAAATTGGTGTTCAAAGATATGCTACAATACTATGGTCTACCATCAACATTTTGTAAAGGCAACTTAGTTCTCAAGAAATCATAAAAAACTGAATTCCATAATAAATTATCCCCTTGTTGGACTGGCCAATATCAAGTTGAAGGAAATCAAGTTTCTCGAACATGAAATTATGCTAGTTTACGATTTTACTTTAGTTAGACTTTTATGCCATAAGCCCAACACAACATGTTGTGTCAAGTTGTTGATGTGTTGTTTACTTTCTAAGCTTTTGTGTATGTATGCACCGTTTGGTTGGGTTTGTGTAAGATTTTTGTTTTTAAATCAAATAAATTAGACATGCTATAAATGATTGACAGATAAGTAGATGTCAATAGAGTTGGGATTTACTTGTCTATAGTGATGCCAATCATGTCTTTCATATATGTTAGATATTTCTTCTTCCTTCTTTGCTCTTGTTATATGTTTATAGGTATTTGTGTTAGAGTCTTGAGCAAGAATTAAAATAAACTTGCTACATAAGAAAGTACTCTGCTTCAAGGGCGATTAAAATGGCTGTTGTCTTTTAAAGGACAAACAAAATAAATTATGTAGCTTCAGGGGCGATCAAGTTAAAATATGTCACTTAAATGCAATCAAGACAAGTTACTTGATTTATTAATCTTGTAGATTTACTTATCATTTATGTTTTTTATGAATAGTGATATTTATTTGCCACAAGACATCGTTCTAAACCTGGTGACATGACAAAATATATTATGTTTTGTTTTTTATAAAATAAAAGATATAATTGTAAATGAGTTAAATTACAAAACTTTTCTCTTATTTTGTCTGGCTCGCGAGTCCCATACTCTTTCACTTGTCGCTGTCTCGCTCTTTCTTGCTCACGATTGTTCCTTTTTCTGTATGGCAAGAACCTTTGCTGTACATTAATTCCACCCTTCTATATGCACCACTATATTGTGGAGTCGTAGCAAGTAAGAGGGTGTTTATCGTGTTTCGTGTGATTTTAAGTATAAAATTAGTTGAAATTAAATTAAAAAAATATGATGCGATTAATTTAGTTTAGATTAATTATAGAATATGAAACAAATCAAATTAATTTTTTTTGTTAGCTTTTACGGTTTAAAATTTATATTATTAAGTATTAAAAAATATATTATTAAAAAATTTTAGTTTTAAAATTGTATAAAAAATTATTTGTTTCTAAAAAAATTATGTAAAAATAGTAATTAAGTTAAAATATAAATAATTAATTTATTTAAATATTTTATTTTATTTGTTGTCATCAAATTGTATCTAATAAGTTAAATCAAATAATCTTGTTAAAATATTTATTCATCCACTGATACATACTAATTAAAAATCATAATTAAATTTTAAGTTCAAATTATAAAAATTGAAAGTAATGAGTAATTAAGAATAATTGATTTGATTTAGTACGAGATATCTTAAATCACAAATTGAATTAAACTACCTAATTTAAAGTTTATAAACATCATATCATCTCAAACTAAATTACTTTAACATTAATTCACCATTAAATTTGACCCATCTCATAAGTGATAATTCACGTTATTTTGAATCCAAAATCTTAAAACATTTATAAGTGTCCTCATGGTAAATATATTGATTCCTATTCAATTATGTAACTTGTCCATCACATTTTAACACCACATTAATTTAGTTGTAGGTATTTTTAAATTTCCGCACGCACCATTCTTCGGGATTAGGTTTTTCCTTTCTTTCTTCCATTTTATGTTAAAATGTGACCATCAAAGGCATGTATGCTAGGTCTATGATGAAATGCTGCAACAGTATTTTTTTTTTTTGAACAGCAAAAATATATTCCGATTTTTGGTGCAACAGTATGCCATACATGACTCTTGTATTTGGTGAAATTCCGATTTTTATTTGTCCAATTTGCTTTTGGATTTTTCATTTAATATTGCATGACAACTTAATCTATTGCCTTATTGTTGCTATACATTTCTCACAAGTAGTTTATACCGCTTGATACACATGAGAGAGGAGATTGTGGATGGTTTTAGACATGGTTTATGCTAGATATTATTATTTTGTTGTACTAAATAACTATCTCATACATAATATCGGGAAAATATAAGTATGACGGTGAAAATAAGTTTGGATTTGTAAGTTAGCTTGATATATCACGGATATGTGACAGGTGAGGTTTAAAAATTAAAAAAAAAGAGTTAATTATATCAAATATACTAGTTGATTCACTTACAATTCTATTTAATTTTTTATGGTTAGTAGATTGATCCGTTTAACATACTAACTTGTGGTTTTTTTAAGCATGAAAGAAAGGTAGGTCACACTAATCCATTTACTAAATGGACCAAGGTGTGTTAGGTCCAACAGATTAAACTAACTTGGTTTGCCAGTTTTATGTATAAGTTATTTATGGTTAATTTTCATGCCCTTTCAATCTAGCTTTTTTCCTTAGGTTCTCTAATATATTCATACAAGTTTTAAAGAAGTTTTTCTCTCTTGACAAATAAGTTTTCCAATATATTTTTTATCACTTGACGCATTAAGTCTATTCAATTGTGAGAAAAGAAAAGAAAATAAAGAGAGATGAAATAAAGTTTTTTGTTGTGTGAAATTGGTGTAAAAATTATGAAAAATTATAAATTAAAATTATTATAATTAGTAGCAAAGCTTGTCACAAAATTTTGGAGTTCCAAAATAAATTTAATTTAATTTATGTATTTAGTATATAAATTTCAATTTAAATACAATTTTGACTTTTCTATTTAAAAAAGAGATCTTATTCCTCTCTTTTTTTTTTCAAAATTTATAATTTTAAATGGTAAAGATAACATTAACACCATATAAAGGTCATAAAAAATGTCTAATGTCTTTTGATAAATCTAACCTATAGGATATTTTAAACATAATTAATTAAAAAAAATTTAATTATATTTTATTATATAACAAACTTTAAAAAAAGTTCTAGACTTGGAGATCTTCGAATATCGTTATTCCCAGAAGTGTATAAGTAGAAAAAGATAAATGTGGTACAAACAAGTATAAGTATTTTAAATACTAAAATGTATGGATTTGCTAGTTTACACCCATTTGTTTTTTAGAAAAAAGAATTAATAGGATAACTATAAAGTTTTTAAAATACATCCAATATGTGTAACTTGCCAATTTACTCTTTGTAAACTTTAAGTGAGTATAAATTATGCAAATCCTTATAAGTATAGAGTGTGCAAAGTTACATCGACTCATACTTTAGAAAGAGTAATTATCAAGTTATATTTATAAATTTATTTAAATACACTCAAAGCATAAGTTGCTAATTTATTTATTCTAAAAAACAAGTAGGTGTATTAATAAACTCCTAAAATGTATTTTTATTAATTATATTTTATTATTTAATACCTTAATATATGTAATTGTCAAAAAATTTGGGAGCCATGTCTCTTCCCAGTCCTTTCTTAGATCGTTCCCTAATTACAATTCTAAAACTATCTATATATTTATGACTTCCTTTTTATAAACAAGAATAATTTTGGAAGGTCAATTTTTTTGCACTTTCCTTCATTTTTATGTTGTTTTAAGTGAAAAGTTAAATATGTAAATTCACCAAATTGATGATACTTTCTTTGCTAATAAACTAAAAAAATTGCAACGTTTCTCTTATTTCCCCAAACATGTGTAAGTTGTTACTATCTACTTTTCTTGCATCCCAATAAAGGGATAAGATTTTATAGTTTTGCCAATTTGTCTTGGAGCTAGGGTTATACTCACCCTTAACTCATATATGAGTAAACCTAAATTCACACATATTAAGAAATCATTTATCATAATTTAACTAATTAATTTTAAGTATAAAATAAATATATATTTAAGATATTTAATTGAAACTTGATATTATGAACAAAAAAGAATCATAACGGTAATTAAATGAATGGTATTTTAAGAAGAATAATATTAAACAAGATAAAATTTAATAATTTGATTTAGTTATATTTGAGTTTACAACAAAACCTACTGTTTTTTTTTATAATTGAATAATAAGAAAAAGGCGTTAGAGATAACAAAAAAAAAATTAAGCTGTTTTTCTTTTTTGTGAAGAGATAAAAAGTTAAGTAAAACCTATTAAATGGGGTGACAATTTACTAGTGGTGGGACAAGACTTGGGACACAGTAAAGAGACAAGTTATTTGAATCCGAGTAATAAGCGGTTTAATGAACCAATTTTGGAAAAGCTCAATTGGAGCGGTGAAAAGTACACATTGGAAAAGTAAGAGGGAATTGTGAACTGTAAAGTCAAAATAAGTGAGTGGGTCTCATTAAAGCTTCATTCATTTTAAATTAAATTTATTATATTTGCATTTTTTAATGAAAGAATGATGACGTATTTTGAATCAGAAATGTATTTTCTTTTATAAAGGAACCGTTTCAAAATTAAATTATTATTTGAAAATTAAAATTTCTATGAAGTGTCTTATTTTAAATAAAAGTACTTAAAGAAAATATAGGAATGGGATGTATTTATGTCTTATGATAGGACTTACTAAAAATAAATTAATAATTGAGTTCTAGGACTAAGAAATAACATAAATTCTTAAATCTTAGGTGTGAACCCGCAAAGGATGAATTAAGAATCCAAAATAGATTCTTACTATTGAGATGATATAGTAAAGAATCACGATAAATATATATATTTTTTTAATGAAGGATCACGATAAATATGTATTATAAGAAATAATTAATTAATTGTATAAAAATTACCGGTTAATGTAGAATGAACGCATTTATAGTTAGCTAGTGACTTAGTGCAGTTTTAGTCTAAGAAGATACTTTAGGAGAATTAAAGGAGATTGTTTATAAATGATGATTAGTGTTAATTCTTAAATAATATGAAACTTTAGATTTACTAGAACAGTTAAGATATGTTTTATAATTATTTTTAGCAATCGTTATAAAAAATAAGAAGAAAAATAATCTTTTTCATAAATTAAAAATTAATTTATTTATAAACTAATTTTCTCTTATATATTTTTTCTAGAAGATGTTTTTAAGAATAAATTACATTAATATTTCACGAAATTCTGTTAAATTACACATGATTATTATATAAATGGAAAGCTATGCCATGAGTTGATAGACATGTCTTGCATTATCCACAAATAGAATCCAGTCACCCTTATTCATTCTCTTATTCTATAACTCTCTGTTGTGTGTGTAATCTTTGAATTGCATGCAATATATGTAATGTATCCATTTTGAGCTACCAAAAAACTTTCCATAACATTAATCTCACCAAGACCAAATTATTCAAATGATCGATTGTTACTAACATAAAAAAAAAAAAAAGACAACAAATTAAACACTTATCTTTCAACTCTTTATTTCCAAATATGATTTATATACATTTTGTGTAGATGAAATATGAGTGAATGACAGCGAAAGTTTGGGTGCTTCAATTGTAGCTGGCTAGCTGCTATAGTAGTAAGCTGTGATAGTTATAGTTATAGAAAAACTAAACCAAGGAATTAGTAATTAATAGCAGTTAAGTTTGTTACAGTGGGGCACATAACTATGCAACTAGTGTGTTTGACGATGTTGATGATTCAGCAGAAACGTATCCATCAAGGGTTTCCATGGTGTCAACCTGATTAACTTTGTGCGACTGAAACGAGTTTGCTTGACGTATCTGAATGAAAGCATTAGAAGCCTCGTCCGAAAGACTAAACTGCTCCCTCATCAATACCGACACGTTTTCCTCAGCATGGGTCTCTCCGCCACGCTCCGAAAACACCTTTACCTTGAGCATCCCAGACGAGTTTCTTCCGGCACCGGCCACCGGAAGAGGCTGTTTCCTAATGAACACGTCGATCTCGTGATCCCCTGTGACCGCACTCCGGTTAAGAACCTGATGGTCAAGCAGTTTCACCCGCGTTGAATGCGTCTGCAACACCATTCTCTCTGCTGTCACACCTACCATGTCTTCCTCCGTAACAATTGCAATATATCCAAGAATCCTCTTCTTCAGCTTCAGAACGGTGCCGTTCCAGTCCGCTTCTACAGGGATACGATCTTTCCAGTTAGGAACTTTCATACTCACCATCACCCTCCATAGCTGTGACGCCGGCGATGGCTTCTTGTCCGACGGTGCCTGCACTTCTTCCAGCTTCTTGATATATGACATTGACGCCTTATGCTGCATTGGTGGCACTGCCGGCATAGGCAACATTAGAGTCCCCAGCGGCGTTGGAAGCACGTCGTATTGGTATGGAATTAGCTGCTGGGACAAAGATGGTAAAATAGAATTTGGCGGAAACTCTGGTGTTGGCAGCCGTTGTGGCGGCAAGTATGGGTCATAGATAGGCGGCGGGGGAAGGTTTACGGCGGTTGCGACTATTAGAACAATGCGGGAGCCTCTGTCTATTGCAGTTGTCCAAACCGGGAGATCGTCTTGAAGAGGTTGGCCATTGAAGATGAAGATTTGGTGGGAAATGGGAAGGTGGAAAAGGTTTTGCACCTTTTGTTTGATGTTGAGGACTCTTTCCAAGCGGTTAACTCCAATAGAGAACGAAATCCCTCGTCCATGCACCTCAAAAATAACATTCATGTTGCTGTCCATCGCTATAGCGAAGGAGTAAGTCTCTATTCACTTCCACACCCTCTTTCCTCCTCAATGTATATATTCTTGAAAGTTCTTTTACCCTAAAGGCCAAATGTCATTCTCTACTTAAGTACTTGTGCAGCTTTTCTTGTTAGAAAAATATCCAAAAATGTTATATAATACTTAATGAAAAGTGAAGGAAAAAAAAAAAAAAGATTTGGCTTCTCTCCTGCTCATTGATTTCTTATTTTAGAAGAGTAGGTTCCTTGACGTGGAAGGCTGCGTTGACATGCTCGGCTACTATTTGAGAGTTTGTGAAACACTTTACCCAGTCTGCTCCTATATCCTAAGCCAATTGGTGGTCGACAATAAGTGCCTCGTATTCAGTCTAGCTGTTGGAGGCCTTGAAGTTGAAGAGAAAGGCCTATTCCAGCTCGACATCTCCCGAACCTTTCAAGATGACTCTAGCTCCGCTTCCCTGGTGGTTAGAGGATCCGTTTACCCGCAAGGTCCACTAGACCCCGACAAATGACCCGGTTGGCTTCATCTCAGCCACAAAGTCTACAAGTGATTGTGCTTTGATGGACCTTCTAAGCTCAAACTGAAGATCAAACTCTGAAATCTCAATCGCCTAGGCCATCATTCGTCCTACCGACTATGATTTGCGGAGTATCTTTATTATAGGGCACTCAGTGCGCACTACAATGTGGTGCCCTTAAAAGTACTATCGGAGCCTTTTTACTACTATTATCGCTGCCAAAGCTTCCTTCTCAAGCACACGATATCTTTCTCGAGGCCTTGGAAGGTTTAGCTGATGAAGTAGACCGAATCCTGCCCTTCGTTTTTTCATGAACAAGCCCCGCATTATAACACGATGAGTTATAGAAATGTATAAGTGTAGACAAGTCCCAGGGTCTGGCTTAGTGAGAATTAGTGTTGTGGCTACTGCTTCCTTGAGTCTTAGAAATGCCTGCTTGTACTCTAGAGTTCAAGTGAAATGACTTGCTTTCTTCAGTAGTTACGAGATTGATCATGCCATTTTCGCTATGCATGGAAGGAATCTAGCCAGGCTGGCAAGCACGCTAGTCAACCGTTGCACCTCCTTAGGGTTGCTAGGGGACTTTATATCATGAATGACCTTGTACTTGTCTAGGTTGGCTTCAATTTCCTTGTTAGTTAGCATGAAACCCAAGAATTTTTTGCTTTGGACCCCAAACTCGCATTTCTTTGGTTTAACCTCATGATGTGTCATCGAATGGTTGAGAATACCTCCCTCAAGTTCTTGGCATGCTCTTCGGAGGTCTTGAATTTAACCATTATATCATCTACATACACCTCTAAGCAGTGTCCTATTAGAGGTTAGAATATATTGTCCATTAGGGGCTGATAAGTGACATCTATATTCTTAAGGTCGAAGGGCATAATCAAGTAGCAAAAATTGGTCTCATCTGTGATGAAAGTCATTTTTACCTAATCGATCGAGTGCATGTGAATTTAATTGTAGCCGAAATATGCACCTAGGAAGCTTGAAAGCTTATGTTCTATTGCCCCGTCTACAGCTTGTCTATACTAAAAAAGGGGTATGCATCGTTCGGGCAGACTTTGTTAAGGTTGGTATAGTCCATACACATTCTCCACTTCCTGTTCGATCGAATTTTTCACCATTACTACATTGGCTAGCTAGGTAGAGTAGTGGACTTTTCAGATGAAACCTACCTTGAGCAATTTAGATGTCTCATCTCACACCGCTTTGCTTTTATCTCCTCTCTTTTTTTCTTCTTTTGGGCCACTGCCCTAACATGTGAACTTATCGCCAGTTTATGGCAGTGGAAACAAGAGTCTATGCCTAACATATTTATGATGGACCATGTGAAGAGATTTACATTTTGTTGCACTTCGAAGACTATGACCTTGTGAATTTTTGAGGAGAGGTTGGAGTCAATGCTGGTCACTTGCCCCATTGCGGTCCCAACAGAAGAGGTTCGGTGGGCTTAATTGGATCGACATAGAAGTCTATGTTTGTCCTTAGATCCAGATTTATCATGTCTTTAAATTGCACATTTCTGGAGTCTATTAAGTTGACTCAGGGTACATCTTCTTCCACTAGGGGTGACTTTGAGACTAGCCATATAACATTCCTGGGCAGTGCGCTAGTTGGCATGAATTGTCACTATTTGACCTTTACAGGATGGGAACTTTATGGTTAGGTGAGGGGTAGACATAATGACCCCAAGTGCATTCAATGAGGGCTACTCGAAAAGGATATTGTATGAGGTATTTACATGAACCACGATGTACTAAACCTTTAGTTTTTTTCCTCACCATTTAGCCCAACTTTGGTAGATAGGTTGATGCACCCCTAGGTGTTGACCTTTTCTCCCGAGAATCCCACTAGGTGTTCATCATACAACATCAACTCTTCTTTCGAGATCTCCAATTTTTTGAAAGTCTTCCAGTATAAGATGTCAACTGAACTCCCTTAATCAACCTATGTCTTCCTTACTATGTAGTTGGCGATTTCTACACTTATCATCATGGGATAGTCTTGCACCGAATCTGTAGCTCGAAAGTCTCAGTAGGTAAAGGTAATGTCTAACATCTAGGGGTTGTTGGAAACTGCATTGATAACCATGACTAGCCAGAGGTGTATCTTGCGAGTCGAAAAAGTATCACCTCCCCCGACATTATGGTGTTGATTACCTTCTTTTTTCCTTCACTTCAGTGACTATCCTGAAGGTTTTTAGCTAGGCACTCTCAGGATTGACTTCGAGTATGACTATTTCTTCTTTTCGTCTTGTTGTATCCTCTGTCATCGTCTCTCCTTTGTCAGCCCCTATTAGGGATTTGTTTGGTAGTTTCATTGTAAGCATGCTTAGGGATTCCTCAACGAAGTTCTTCAAATGGACAACCTTGATTAGGTCTTCTATCTTGTCCCTCAAGGTTGCACACTCTTTAGTTGAGTGCCCCCAGTTCGGGTGGTATCAACATTCCTTTGTCTTGTCTGAGTCTTGTGGCATGTTTGCCTTTTTAGGAATAGGTAGCAACTCAACCACAAAGGCATGCTCTAGAATCTTAGCCCAACTAGTGTTGAGAGGGGATATAATGTGAGTATTTAGATAGAAAAGTTTGGTCCCTCGAACTTTCGTCTTGCCCTCCTAGCTAGCTCTATTCCACATCCTTCTTAGTGGCGCTTGAAGAATCTATTTGAGCCTTGTTGTGATATTCAGCCAATTCTTCCATACCCATATAGGTCGCCGCCCTATGTTGCAGCTCATCCATGCTTTTGGTTGTTCCAAGAAAATACTGTATGTGAACTGTCCCGACTGTAAGACTATGACTACATGATTCAAAACAATAGTCGGGTTTAGGTTTTAGATTTGTATGGCGATCCTCCCGAAACGGTCCATGAAGGGACATAATGATTCCTTTATTTTTTGTTTGACCCCACCGGTGCAAAGGACGACAACTGGTGATGACAAATGGTAGCGAACTGGACTTAGTTGACAATTCTTCAAATGATGAAAATGACCTCAGAGGGAGACTTGTAAACCATCTCAAGGCTTGATCTCCCCCATCCCCCCTCAACGAGGTGGGGAAAACTTTACATAGGATTGAGTTACAAAGGCATCCAAATGAATCTCCGGGTTAGTACTCCATTGTACTCCAGCGTCAAGTGTTTCAAAGTATCTGGTAGAGGTGTCTCCATGATGTGAGGTGTGAACGAGTGTCTCAACTTGTTTAGGACATCGGTCGGGGCCACCATAATCTTAGAGGCCCAGGGCTAGTTAGTGGGGGTTGATTATGGTTAGGAGGGCTTGGTGGAACCCTGGTCCCAAGACGTGGCATCAACCTCGTCATTCCTCCTAGACTTGCTGGAATTGTTGGACAACTCTTCATTTTCCTTTAACAATTGCTCCATTTCTTGTTGCATCTGCTGGAAAGGCGCCAACAACAAGTCTTCCTTCGTTCTGCTTGTCGAAGTCTCATGAGGTGGTGTGGCAAGGGGTCGTGAGAGGTTGCAATATTACTTCTTATTTGTACCATGCTTCTCCTACTCATCTTTTTTTAAAAAATCTGTAGATCTATGAACCAATCCGTTCAATTTAAAGTTTAATATTTTTATTTTATATATATGTACAGACACACATTTAAAAAGGTGTAAATAAAAAATTAACAATACAATTTAAAGTTTAAATATTATTTATAGATGAAAATTTTAAAGTTGAAAAAAGAATTCATTAAGTATTACAGTGATAGAAACTACGAGTTATTAAATTTTATTGTTTTTAACTTTTTAAGATTTACATTTTATCATTTATAAACTACTTTTATATGTAATTTTATGTTATTTTAAAAAAATAATGTATGTTTTAATATTTTATTTACAAATTCTTATGCTTATTATTTTATTTTCTATTTTAATAAAAAATAAAATAGTTATATTTTTTTTTTGTAATTCGTAGATCCAATTCGATTCGTTTTTAATCGCATCAAATTGGATTAAGTTACTATTTTTTTTTTCAAATCCAATTTAATTCAATCAGATTAAATTTTATCGGAGCAAATTTTATTTACTTCAAATTCGATCCAAAATCTAATATGAACACCATAAATCAAATGATACTATGTAAATGTTATATATATTGGTGTAATTTATTCTTACATAACTAAATAATTTTTAATTAGATGATTTGATTTCAAAATTGAAGAAGTTCCTTTATATAGATAATATTTATCATCGAATTTTATGAAATTTTAAAATAAAAACTATTAATCAAATGATTCATATTTAGTATATTTTAAAAATATATATTATTTATATTTTGATCTATATAAATGAGACAAATACTTTTAAATTAATATAAAAATTTATATAATTTATATGAAAAAGCTTTTAATCGAATTTTGAAATAGAATTATTTAATTAGAAATTATTAGCTATTATAATAATTAGTTTTCATCCATCCCTACTAAATTACAAAATTAGATCTAATCTATGCAGGTTTACTTAATTTTTTACTTTGGATCATCATAACTGAATCTAATGTCATATATTAAAACAAAAAAACATAATTTATTAAAAATTACGTATCAATAATACTATTTTAATAAAAATAATTATAAACATAATATTTATATATATATTTAAAGCAATACGTCTTTTGGTATAACTCTCACAAATTAAAATTTATGATATTAAAATAAATCGTAACTAATTATTAATAAAGTGTATTGAAAAAAATGAAAAAAATAAAGTGCCACTAAAATATCTTTAACTGTTATTATATTTATATTAACAGTATTATATATATATATATATATATATATATATATATAATAAAATATATCATGACTTATAAGATTGGTATTGTAAATTTTCTATTAAAAAACTATATCTTAATTGTAGTGATCTATATATATATATATATATATATATATATATATATATATATATTTATTAAATTCTATAGTTTAATTATATATTAATCAATATTAATATACGAATGTAATCTAAAATATATTACACATTCGTTTGATTACAACGATTACAACTAACTGCGAGTTTGTTGAATTTTATAATAAATCTCTTAAACTTGATGTGAAGCATGTGTATGGTAAAATTCATGAATATTTACAATTGTTTTACGTTATGGATGATTTTTAAATCTTAAGACTTAATTATAATTGGTATTTTAGATTTAATAAATTTTAGATTTTGTGTTTCTGAAAGTAGATGTTACTATTTCAAAATGTTGACCATAATATCTAAAATTTATAAAATTTGGAGAATGTAATTAAGTCCTTCTTAATATATTATGTCGAAGAATTGAGTTAAAAAAATATATATAACTTTTTTAAGCAAATGTTACATATTAATTGTTAGTGTATTAGTTTTGTTAGTATAGGTATTTAAACTTATTATGTCTCTCTTTTTCTATCTTCTTATATATCTCACAAACCTACTTTATGTCACTTGCAAAAAATTATATATAGTTTTTTAAAGCAAATATTACATGTTACTTTGCTAGCAAACCAACTTTATATCTCTCACAAAAAAATTATGTATAATTGCTCATATGTTGTGAAGTCTTAGTTAGGTTAGATTTAAAAAATGAATCAATTGAGAGAAGGTTGACTACGTGAGCTGATAGTGAAAATAAAAATATTTAATTAAGTTTTTAATTCTTAAATTTGATTAAATTTCATTTTTAATCTTAAAAGTTAAAAATTTTTTTTCTTTAAAATTTTAAATTTACATTGTTTTCAATAATTAAATTTGACTAAATTCAGGATGAATAAAAAATATTTTCAACTTTCTAAAACCAAAAGTGAAATTTAATCAAATTTCAAAACTAAAACTTAAGTAAATCAAATAAAAATAGAAGTACCTAATGTGATTATCTCACACATACAAATTAAAAGTAAAATAACTATAAGACAACAAATATTTATTTAATATTTGATAATTTTTTACTTTTATTTATTTTATCATTTAAGTGTGCACTAAGAATTACAAAACTGATTTATTAATAAAGTTTATATGTTAAAGAAAGAAGGAAGAAAAAAAATATAGATTTGAACCCATCAACTAACAAACTGATACGTAACATTTGCTTATCTAAAAAGTATACACTAAATCTTTATCTAAAGTCATTTTTATAGTATATTATTTTGAAATTGTTTATTTTTTTTATAGACTAAATGTTGATTAATTTGTTAGCAGAAAAATTCAAACTCATAACATCTTCTACCTCTCTTCTCTCCACATATAGATTTTGTATTTTTGCCATAGGCTAACTTTATAATTCCTTAAATTATCTATCTTTGTACTCATAATTATATTTTTCTGGAATAATGGGACAATCATTTATGTTAGTTATACATATTTAGAGAGTAATTTTTGTTTATATTATTTTTTAATTTTCAAATAAATAGTATTAAAAAATAATTAAAGATGAAATTCAAAATAAAATGTGGACAAGAGTAAATTTTTCTCATACATGTTATAGATTTGAATCTTAAAATCTCTGTAATATTGGTTGCTGAAGTTGCAATAAAATCATCTGTGTACAAATTAGTCAATTTTTGGTACGCGTACATATTAAAATATATTATAATAGGGGATTTTTTTTTAAAAAAAGCTTAATGATATTTTGTATTTTTGTTTTTAAAAATATTTTCACATCATACTTTCAATTTTTAAATCATGACTTGTGTTGCTGTTTTTAAAATTGTTGAATGTGTGTAATAATAACTATTAAATGATATAATAAATCTTAGCCTTATTATTTAAAAATGATTTAATTAACTACAATATTTTTTCGCAGTTTAAATCAAATAATTAAAATCTGTAATTATTAAATGAGTATAAAATTATAAATTACTATCGTGTATAAGTTAAGACTTATCCCGTGAATGTCATAAGTTAAAATTAAGTGACGGAATGTTAAAAATTACAAAATAAAAAACAGCAATTAAGTAAAAAAGAAGAAGTTATGATGTGTGAAATAGACGACGAAGCAATTAATTATGGAAATAGGGATTGGGGATTGGTGAAATTAAATCGATTTCAAATTCAAAATAAGAAAAGTGAAAAATGTTTGAAAGGTGTTCCATGCATTGAAAGAAAGAATGAGGATGGAGAAGTGAATTATACAAGGAACGTGTTTTGTTGCGGGTGGAAATAGTAGTTTAAGAAAGAAACACAGGGAGAGGGAGTAGGAGACGTAACTAAGTTGCAGTTAATGTGTTATTTGATAGAAACTGATTCTGATGCATGGTTTGGTGACAGTGTAGGAAAGAAAAGAAGAAGGCTAGTCAATTACTTGATAAGGTGTGATTTGAATGGTGTCACCGTCTTTAATCCGGTGCCAATCAAAGGTGTATTTTTCAGAAATCATATTGCCGGTCTTGTTGTTGATAAAAAAATATTGACCATTTTGGGGAAGAGCATGGGTGTAAAATTTGTCCAACTCAAACCTCAAATCTTCCACACAGCATTGACCGTTGACCTCGATGGGTATAGTATCAGTGCCGTTCTTAGGAACCACCATAACCGTAGTAGGCCTCTTCCCAAAATGAATATCAAAACCCGGTTGTGGTATTCTTTTGCGGGCGTAAACATGTGAAATATTTAAAATTCCACAATCTCGAAGGGAGCGGTGGTCCTGCAATTCCTGACCCCATTTTGTCCGCACCTCCATCTCAACCAGCCTAAAGTTTAGAGGTTGCTTGGCGTGGAAAATCTTCTCCTTCAGCTGCAGAACGGTGTCGTTCAGATTCATTTCTACGGACAAAGGCTTCTTGTTGTGTTCAAAATCCAATATTCTCACCATGAACTTGACTTTACTCGGCTCTGTCACCAGGAGTTGAACGCGAGAGCCTTCAGAAATAGCGTGGTTGAATATGCTGTCCTCGTTTTCAAGAACCTTTCCCTCGAACATCAGCTTTTGCCTATCAACGGGAATGTCTTTATGCTTCTTTATCTTTTCTTTTATTTCTTTGAATGAATCAAAGAAACCCACTTCAACGCTGAATCTGCTCTCATCTTCCAGCACAAAACTCACAACTATTGGCAGATTCAGATACATCTCTCCTCCTTCACTCGCCATCATTTACTTTTTTCTTCTTTTTTTTTTTTTTTTTTTATTTCTGAATCTCGCTAGCTGCACTGATTTGAAAATCAAATGCTGTACTACTTTTTATGTAGCTCAGTGTTAATGAAATTTTAGCTCCTATATATTTTCTAGTTTCTGTTGTAGAGAAAAGGATAAACCTCTCTCTCTATATATATATTCAAAGGTTTATTTTGATATATAGTAAATTACTAAAAAAATATTAAAAATCTAATAATTAACATGGTGTTAAATGTAATTATTCCTCTATTAAGTATAAAACAAAATTGTCAAAAAATTGTTTTTGTTACTTTATTAATGTCACTTTAATTTATCTTGCACAACATTCATTATGAGACGTAAGGATAGAAGGATTATTGATATTGGTATATGATTAATGCAATCATAAAATTATTAAAAGATTTAATAGTAATTAACTTTATTTTATTTGTTAATTTTTTAAAACCAAAGGCATCTATTATATTGAAAGCAGGCAACACAAGAAACTATGATCCATTTTACAAGTAATTAATAATAATGTAAATACTTTTATGTTGATATCACTTTAATTTATCTTGCACAACATTCATTATGAGACGTAAGGATAGAAGGATTATTGATATTGGTATATGATTAATGCAATCATAAAATTATTAAAAGATTTAATAGTAATTAACTTTATTTTATTTGTTAATTTTTTAAAACCAAAGACATCTATTATATTGAAAGCAGGCAACACAAGAAACTATGATCCATTTTACAAGTAATTAATAATAATGTAAATACTTTTATGTTGATATCTTTATGAAAGTGGATTAATAATTTTTTTCCATTTTGTTTAGTGACGTTACCTATTAGAATATTCTTAACTTGTTTAATTTTTATTTAATAGGAGATCTAATAATAAATAATTTAAATTATTGTTATTTTCATTAAAAATTAAATTTAAAATTTTACTTTCCAATCCTAAAAAAATGAATTGCGATTTATAACACTTCACCTATTTTATTTTGTGATAAACAATTTTCTCCTAACAATTTTAGGATAATATTTTTGTTATAATTTATTTTTAATTTTTGGGATAATTTACTGTCTCTTCTTTCTCAATTTAAAAAAAAAAATTAAATACCAAATATAACATTACTTCAACTAATTTGACTTTATTTACTGTTAGAATAAATTATATGTATATCTCTTGAGATTCTTTATTAATAAATATTACATCTATAGTTTATATTTTCTTTATAATATCCTAAACCAACCCCTATTTAGAGACCCAAAATCTGTGTAATATAATGTTATTATTTTTTAAATATCATTCATTTAGACCATCCTCTTAATATAAGAATAATTTTTAAAAAAATATTATTTTGGAGAAAACTGATAAAATTAAATTACATTAATCAAGTTTTTTGATAAATATAAAATCACTTTATTTCGCACTTGTGTGTGAAACTAGAAATAGTATATACTAAATTGATAGAGTTATAAATCATGATGAGACCAAAATTACTGTATGATATCTACAGTCTTAAAATCTTTAAAAAAATGCTATTTTTATTGGTTTTAATTAAATTATTTTTTATTTTAATATATAAAAATTAATTAATATAATGAAAATATACAGAATAAATATATTTTTAGAATTATATATATATATATATATATATATATATATATATATATATATATATATATATATAATACAAGTTATGTTCATAGTGAAGGATTGTAACAATATTGCATGATTAATGTTGTAGTTATTTCTATGAATGACAGAGTCTAATGAATGGTTCAAATAAGTTGGTTAAGACATGATCATAAAAATGATTTATTGATATTTGATAAATTTAAAAGGGTAAGAATGTGAATATTTTCAATAACCATCATATTAAAATTGATGATTTTGTTTAGGTAATTCAGATAAACGCATGAAAATGAAGTCACACATTGAAGATAATGTTTTATTCCTTTTTAGAATACATAAATAAACTCAATCTTTTCTTTTTAATCTGATTGTTATATTTCCTTTCTATTATTATTTTTTTTAATTTACGAAGTTACACTTTATGTGCTTACCCGTTCTTGATATTATTAATAAAATTATTTTGTTTATAAATATATATATATATATATATATATATATATATATATATAATTAACTAATATAATTTATTTTACTGGTGTTTGTTTTTTGACAGGCAATTTTACTGGTGTTTAATGAATTGATTTTTTTTATTCCTTTTACAAGAGCAAAAGAATACTACAACAAGTCAATTTTGGTATGCGTAGCAGTTTAGTGATTAGAATTTATCTTATATATAGTTAGAGGCTGAGAAAAAAAAACGATATGCAAAAGAGAAGCTATTAATCACGTAAAGATATTATTTCAAATTAAAAAAATCATGAAGGAGTAAATATGGAACCAGCTCTCTCTTGTAACTTCTATTATATAACTAATTTCCTCATCTAGCCAGTTTAAGAAACTGTAACATTATCGAAATAATTTATTTTATAATCAATAGATACAAAATTTATGCACATTGTATATTAGAAACTCTTCATCAACAATACATATGTGGATGTTTTAGGAGATTCAATAAAAATTTTTGAGAATTGTTTTGTTCATTTTCTAAGGAGAATTATATAAAAAAGTGTGTGTCAATTTTGCTTAATTGGATGACAATATATCCCTTACCGTAAGCAAAGACCATTTAATGAACTTTTTCTCAATGATTGATTCAATCTATCATAAAGTAATCCATTCAAATATTTGTATACATATAATAATGACATAATAAGATAATAATCATGTATTAATTAAATTGTAGGTAATAATAAATGATATTATATTATATATATATATATATATATATATATATATATATATATATAACACTAATCATAATCATTTTAACATTCTCGTACTGGGATACTATTAGTCAATAATTAAAATATAAAATATAAATCATTAAACTTAAATGAAAACTTTAGCAAAATCATATTTTAAACAACCTAAGAAATCTTAACTATAAAATAATATTTGTATGATACATATCTAACTTAACTAATAATATTTCTTATACAAAAACAATGCATGAAATAACATAATTCAATTAAAAAAATGCAATATTACCGTTGATGTATCTAAAAAATACTAAGAAATATGTTACTAAAATAATATTACTACTTTAAATATATCTTATAAGAGTTTTCAGATTCTCACTTATCTAAGTCATAAAAACTTAACTAAGTCATATGATTTATAATATTCCAATAAAATTAAAAAATTAAGTATTTGATCTATGAATCTAAAATATATTTTTTCAAACATTGTGTTCACTTGAGTCTCAACAATTGTAAAGGTCAAAAACATAATTCACATGATCTAAGTATCTTGAGTTAGATCCAAGTACTCATTAATATTAAACCTGATGTAACTATTGATGTTGTCACTTCTTAATCATGTCTTGTGATTGGAAGTACCTAGCATATGTTGAATTATAATAGCCTTTTATGAAAAACAATCTAAGTACTGATTATAGCCAACAACAAATGAATTTTGAGTTTTTAGCTTTTACTTTTGAGATACATTTTGAAAATAGAAACTTGTTTGGCAAAAATGATTATGTTTTAGTTTTTTGTTTATTTTTGAAATAATTTTCACTCAATTTCAAAACAATAAAATTTGATTTTGAGATTTCTGTTTTTATTTTTTAATTTCAAAATAAGTGACTATGCAAACTTGGAGACAACTAACAAATTCATGAATTTCCTACTTAAGTCACGTAGACATTGCACCTAGTTTAAGTAAAATGGTACTCAAATTAATTTGACCACAAAATGCCAATAATGAATCAACACTTATATAATTAGTTTAAACACCATTTGTGCGTACTTCAATAATGCAAATTAAATTTTTGTTATGATAGTGTTCTTATTGAATATAATTCATTTATACAATTCATAGAAATTTTTACAAAATAAATATTCATATTCATATTTGATGGAGCACTCTACTACAATATACTTATAAATTAAGTATGTAACAAATATAAAATTTTCGATGAAAAACATGTGCATAACATAATTACATGTTAAAAGGTTTGTAATCAAACCTATATTAATAACATAAATTAAGATATCTATTGAGATATATTACGTAATATCATTATTAAATGTGCACATAAATGAAAATTTTAAGATACTCCCAAATGTCCATTAGCTAATTGCAACAGCTCATTATCCAATTACATCAAAGTCATTTAAAAACGCTACAATGACATGGACAGTGTGTCTTCTGTACTATTGAGTGACCAAAAGGAAAACGAAGCAACTCAACAAAGAAACTTTGCTTCACATATTTTGAGCTTCTTCTCTATAAAATAGCATCAACCATAAACTATTAACGCTTATTCCTTGCAAACCGCAAAGCCTCTTTTCGTTCGTTGCTCTTCAAATTAAAGAGGTGAGTTTCATTATTGTTGTTTAAAATTAAAAATATTTTATTTTTCTACCATTTTACTTCTTTTTTTTGTCATTAATGAAGAATATATATTAAACTATGTGCATGTCCGCTGGCCATTGCACACTGCCAATGCCATACAATAATTCATATTTTTGAGAAGTGAATATATATTTCCAAATTATAGGTTCTAGATTTATTTAGTTTCTCATTTGAGCAATTATTTGACATTTAAATTGTTATTTAATTAGGTTGGAACTTGGAATTATTGAAGATTTGAAAAGCATTGAAAAAGTGAACAAACCATTGAAGAAATTTATTGTGAGTCTTACTTTAACCTTGTTTTTTCTATATGTGCAATTACTTTAATATATGCATATATATATATATATATATAATATAATATAATATAATATAATATGTGTTTATTTTTAGAACAATTCCGGTATTTCTATATGAGTGTATGAACATAAAATTAAATCTGGGTATTTTGGTTTTAATTTTAGAAATGGAAAGGTATTTCAAATGGAAGTGCAAACATCTACTACTGAGTCTCAAGCACAATTGGATGAATGTAGAGACAAAATACTAGGTCCAGCCATAAAAAAAGATTTTTAGAATATGATTTAAAAAAAATTCCTAAGGTTCTATGTTTAAGACTAAAATTTTATGTTATCATTAAGTGATAAAGCTAAAATTAGGAGATATTATCTACAAAAGGGTCATTGTTAATAAAAAGAGATTAATTTTCTACAAAAACAATTTGAAAATACCTTTTATAGATTTAATCAGATTGGTATTTAAAATACAATAATTGATTAGAATATAGTCAAAAGGAAGATTAGACGTTTTGTTTATGTTGTTATCTCATGAGATTAGATGTTAGGTAAACATAAATTGAGTGATGAATCTCTTATAACATAAGATTTTTTAAATTGGAAAAAAAGAGATATAGGTTTCAAGTTCATTATGGAGCTCCAAATAATCCTCATAATCAAGCACAGAGAATTGTCAAACTCTAATGAAACAAAAACAATATATTGAAGTGGATTTGTGTAAACAATCTCATCGTAAGGAAATCAAAATCATTTTTTTATAAATCAAAATTTTATTAAAATTGTAACCAACAAACACACAAGATGTACCTTCGTAAAAAACAACAAAATTTGCAAACCACAACCTACAAAGAGAGGTGGTTATGTACAACCATTCATTACCCATTTTGCAATAGTTGATTCCATTTGATTTTTATTGTATAAAGGATTAACTTTTTGCAATAATAATGAGTCAACATATTCATGTAATAAGGGGAATTTGCTTGAGCTTTTGGATTTTCACTCAAATCATAATGAAATTAGTCATGAAGTTTTGAAGAATGCTTGTGAAAATCTCAAGTTAGTAGCTCCAATGATACAAATTAAAAGATATTGTAAGGTCTTGCACTAATTAGACCATTAAAGCAATTCTCATGTTTTGGAATATAATTTGGTTTCTATTTTGATTGATGAATCTAAAGATATATTTGATAATTGCCTCATACGTTTAATTTTATATAGACCTATGAAAGTAATTATCTTAATTATTCTTCATTTAAAACATTGATTTCTTCTTTTTACATATAGTCGCTTCTCTAAGGTATTTTCGGATGCCTAAAATGATAAATATTTAAAGATACGATAATCATTTAAAGGCTTATCATATGTCTGTATATTTACCTTCTTTCTCATCTTCTTCTGAAAACCTGGGTTTTACCCTTGATTTTTCGAAAACCTGGGATTTGTAAGCCTTGTCGGGTTGAGAAACTCATAAGGTGTGCCCTTGATAACTAGTATTGCGCGGACTACCGCCGTATAAATCCAGCTCTTGTTTTTCTATTTTTTCTTTTTCCATTTCTTTCTTTTTCCTGGTATCAGAGCTTAGTCTCTTTCCAAGGACTGTTCTTATATCAATTTGTAAATCTTAAATTTTTCTGATTGAAAATAAACATTGTCAAGAGTGGATAGTGTTTGCTAGGATACTCATGGTAGTTGAAGGGCAGTAATGGCCAGTGGAGAGCCGATGTAAGTCCCTAGTTTCCTACCTCGATGGGTTGAGAAACACGTGCATATTGCGCCAACAAGTACAGATGTATATTTTTTTATCATCTTCATAAGTAAAAAAAAAAAGTTTAAATTTCCGATAAGCCTTATGATTTTCTATATTCTTTAATATTTATTGTTTTATAGTGTATTCCGTAGATACCTTACCTTATATATCTTAATATCTGCTTCTGCTTTCTTCTGCTTACTCTGCTCTCTTATTTCTAGTATTACTGCTTTCTGTGCTCTCTTGTTTCTGGTTTTCTTGCTTTCTCATTACTCTCTCTTTTCTTACACAAAAATTTTACAACTAAAAGTTTTTACAAATGACAAATTTCCAACCATTAATGGGAAAGACTACAAATCAGCTCTTGAAGCTGTTGAATTTTTGACAAAATCTCCTCCAGTAGGATATACCAAACCAACCAAAGATATAGACTTTGTTCATACCATAGTAGGACAAAACAATACAATAATAGCCTTGTTAGAAGAGGTTTCTAGAAAATTATCAAATCTTATAGATTTAAACAAAAACAAAAACAACAATATATCAGATGATATAAATGATTTAGTTAATAAAGTTTCTAGATTATCCTTAGGAACAACTACACAAACTAAAACAGTCTGTAAAAATACTCACAAATTTGTTAAAGTAATTGCAACATCAAACAAAGTTGAATCTAGTAACAGAAGTCAGGGTACACAGGACAATAATACCTCCAACAAAGATAAAAATATTAGTTAAATAATGAATTTAAGACCTACTGATAGTTCACAAACACAACTTCAAGATCTTTCTATGGATAGCATACCCAATAGGAATCAAACAACAGAGAGGTTTCCTAGAACTTCTCGAAGATTAAGAGAACATAATACTAGGAGACAAGATCTCATCCAACATCCAGGAATCTTAGATAGATTTCTACACAGAAGAAGATCTACTAATATTAGAAGATTAGAAGACTTAGTAGACATACAACAAAATGTTGAAATAGGTTCAAATTCTAGAATAGATTCTTTGAATCCTAGACAATTATACAATATAGGTTGGTTAAGCTCTGAAAGAACTAGCCTTTACAGATATAGGAGGATAGAAGATTTTCACCTTCCAGACAACACTTATGAGATAATACCATTAATATCTCAACAAACAGCTACACAACTTTTAAACCAACAAGGACGATATGTTCATATGGGTTTAATCACCATAGGCGTAAGATCCTTAGCTAGACACATGATTGGTGCTAGAGCCTTGATAGTCCTCCATGACACCAAATTCCAAAACAATGATTCCCAAAGCATTATAGGAATATTAGAAGTTGACTTAAATCAACCCATATCTCTAATATACCTTGCTCCAAATTTTACACTTACCCTTCCAGACTTTGTCAACCATATCAGTCTAGAAGTACAAACCATAGGTTTTGGAACAAATTAGATAGGACATAACCTACACTTAGACATAACTTTCATGGGAAGAATAAGTAATTATATTTCTTCTATGTATAGAATAAATACTAGACCATTAGAAGAAGCCATTAGCTCTATTGGTACACAATTTTTGCCTGCCCAGGCTTTTACTCGAAGAAATGAGGGTCATCTATGACAAACTCATTTACAAAGGGATGAACGTAATCTCATCACAAACCCAAACTCTGCTATTTTACACAATAGGTCTAGAGGCCTTAGTCTAAGCTTCACAGACTATAGAAACACTATATTAATAGATTTAGAACAAGACAGAAGGGATAGTACATCTGCTATTCCTAACAATGATCATATTGCCATGATGAATATCATAGACAATGATGATGAAGAAGATGATGACATGACTGACGAAGAATGGAACCATCATCAAGCAAACATAGCCATGCTTAGGCAAGGTACTTTAGAAATTATGTCTAGATAAGATTCACTTGAACATAGCCTCATTAATAATCCAAATTGGGAACCTTGGGATAATTTCCCCCTAGAACACAACGAAGTCATAGAACTTCAAGAAAACAAAGAAAATGATGAAATTGATGACATAGTCAATACCTTTTTACAAAAATTAAAAATGCAACAACAAATTGAAGATAAAGAATTTTCTTATCAATTTACAGAAAAAATACAAGACAAAGAAGATGATGAATTATCTATAACTTCTGAAAATACAAAAGTAGGATTAATAAATGAACATGAAGAATCCTCTGCCACAAATTATAGGTTAGATCCAACTGGAACACAAAATTACAGTCCAGGATTTCTTCCCAGGGAAACTGTACAAAATATAGTCCTTAGTGATGATAAATACACCTCGCATGGTAAAAGACTACCAGTAGAACCAAATTTTCAAATTCCAAATTTACTTTTAAACATAGGAGGAATAGATCCCCAACTCCTCCCAACATGCATAGAACAATGGCCTGCTGCTGTAATCCGTGATTATGGCATACACCATGAAAAAGATGTGCAGTCTTCTCAAGAAATGATAGCTAAAGGAGAAACCTACTTAGGCGATATCGCTAGATCTGGATGAGAATCTTTTAAGAAAAATTTCCTTAATGATCTGAATACTTTGGTCATAGAACCTAGTCCAAACATTTACAATTTTTGTTCTCTTGTTCAAAGATTGTTCGCTTCACAATCTGCCAACGATGGCAATACAATTAGACAACAAATTTATCTAGGACATCTAGAAAGATTGTCTAAAGAATACTTTGGTAAAATAAAAGAATATTTTCAAGACTATCTATTATATGCGTCTATAGCCGGTTGCTTTCATGACGTGAATATAGGAGATAAAATGTTCCTAAAATTACCAGGAAAATTAGGACAAAAAATTAGAGAAAATTGGAAAAATGATGAGGTTACTCCCATGCTGAATAACCTCTCTATACGTATATAACATATTATGAAAATAATGGAAGACACATGTACTCACATAGCTATACAAAAACAGCTTAAGCATTCAGATGCTGGGATCTGTAAACAAATATACACCCCTCAACAATATTCTCAAAATAGGTTTAAAACCAGAAGAAATATATCTAGAAATAAACCTAGAAATATTAATACACAAAAATACTTAGGACCAAAGAATCCTAGGAAAACTTATACAATACGAGCATCTAATGCTAGAAAGCCTACATTAAATCCTAATAGACATGTTAGAAAATTCAGGGATAATAAAACTTACAAACAAGTTTTAAAATGTTTTGCTTGTAATCAACCAGGACATTTTTCTAGAGATTGTCCAAATATCTCAAATCTTTACACAAAAGAAGCAAACTTAATAAAATCTTGTCATATGAACCTTCTTCCAATAGATGAAGATGTATCAACTGATTCAGAAATTTTATCTGTCATTAGTATAACAGAATACACAGATGAACTAAACCCAGAAAAAATTCATAAAAATTATGATTTAATAAATGAATTTACAAATAATGAATATAGCCATTTATATTCTAACAATGAAAATGATTTCCCAATGGCAGAAGAATATAATGAAATGGGTCAAATATTAGATGAATTAATGAATACCCTAGAAATGAAAACCTGTTCACACAAAATATAATTTTATACAGGAACATAATCAATTCTGAGTACATACTGTGATAGATATTTTCATATATCAAAAAGGGCTCATTGCCCTCTCTGTTATAAAAATTTTTGTATTAATTGTGCAGAAAAACATTTGAATACAAAAACACAAGATATACCCCTTTTTGAAAATAAAGAAAATATAAATAAATCAAGTAAAGATTTAACTGACACTAGAGTTTCAGTATTAGAAACCTGCATAAATTATCTAGAAGAAAAAATAATTCTTTTAGAAAAAATAATAAAAGGGAAAACTAAAATAGATATTCTTGAATCTAGTAACACACACGAACAAAATAACATGATGGGAACAATGGAATGTATCCCATTAGTTTGTAATAAACAACAGCTAATAACTTTAAAGGTATTAGTTAAATTAACCTTCCCAAAGATAAATAATAAACCATCTACAGAAAAAACAATACAAGCTTTAATAGACACGGGATGTTCAGAAACAGTTATATGTAAAACTGTAACCCCAAACCAAAACATAGTCAAGAGTAAACACATTCAAAAAACTAGGACAATGTCCAGAGAAATCATGATAAATGATGAAGAAGTGAATAATGTTGTTCTTTAATTCAATACAAATTGTGAAATTTTCGGCTATAAAACTTTTATAAAAACAATGAGGGTAGAAAACTTAGTTCCCTTTAAACAAAGTATGATAATTGGCCTAGATTTTATCGTAGGACAAAACAGATCAATTACAATAAATAAAGATTATGTCATGATAAGTGATAAAACACAAATGACACCCATAGTTAGTGGTGATTCAGTAAAACACGAAATTAATACTAAAAACTGTAGTTGTAAAAATCCAACAAATACTAACACATGCAAATGCACAACAGAATCTTTATACACAGAAGAAGAAATAAATGAAAATCAATCTTTAGATAATATTTTAGACAATACCATTACAACATTTTCTTCAATAAAAATTTCAAAATCAATAAAAGTTGAAAATATTCAACAAATCCTAGACAGGTTAAACCAAGCAAACATAATAGGAGAAGATCCTACAGAATTCTGGGATAGAGATCTTATAACATGTAAATTAGACATAATTAATCCAGATTTAATATAAAAACAAAAGACATTCAATTTAATAACTGGGAACAGGAAGAATGTCAAAACCATATACAAAATTTATTAAAATTAAAAGTAATAACACCTAGTGTTAGCCCTCACAGAAGTCCTGCTTTTATAGTTAACAAATCTTCAGAACAAAAAAGAGGTAAATCTAGGATGATTTACAATTATAAAAGATTAAATGACAACACAGTAGAAGATGAATATACAATTCCATCTAAAGATGTACTTATTAATCGAATACAAGACTCTAAATGGTTTTCAAAATTTGATTTAAAAAGTGGATTTCATCAAGTTAAAATGGATTCAGATTCTATAAAATGGACAGCCTTTTCCTGTTCAGAAGGATTATTCGAATGGAATGTTATGCCATTCGGTTTAAAAAATGCTCCAACTGTATTTCAGCGTAAAATGGATAACATTTTCAAAGATGTAAAATCATTTACTTGTGTTTATATTGATGATATACTTATCTTTTAAAAAAAAAAAGATGAACATTTTCTTCATTTAAAACAAATTTTATACAAATTGGAACACTATGGATTAATAGTTTCTAAATCAAAAATGGAAATTTGTAAAAGTTTTATCGAATTTCTAGGAACAGAAATTGGTAACGGAACCATAAAACTCCAACCACACATTTCTAACAAAATACAAGAATTTCCAGATAAAATGGAAGAGGTTAAAACACTTAGACCCTTTTTAGGTTTATTAAATTACGCTAGAAGTTTTATTCCTAATTTGGAAAAATACACATCTCTCTTATATAATAAAACTTCATTAAAAGGAGAAAGAAAATTTAACTCCGAAGATATAAAATTGGTGCAAAAATTAAAACAAATGGTAACAAATTTACCAACACTACAACTACCATTAGATTCAGACTATTTAGTAATTGAATGTGATGGTTGTGAACTTGGATGGGGACCAATTCTCAAACGAAAGAAGAACAAACATTCATTAAGAACAGAAGAACAAATATGTAGGTATGCTTCTGGAAAATACAAAACTGAACCAAAGATTTATAAAACAAGTACTGACTATGAAGTCAATTCCATAATACATTCCATGGATGCATTTAAACTATTTTTAATAAGTAAAAAAGAAATAACTATTAGGACAGACTGCGAAACCATAGTCTCCTATGGAAGACTATTAAGTTTGTTTATTACATAGGAGACTATGGTTTCGCAGTCTGTCCTACGCTGAAACCATCTTTGAAAATGTTATCCATTTTACGCTGAAATACAGTTGGAGCATTTTTTAAACCGAATGACATAACATTCCACTCGAATAATCCTTCTGAACAGGAAAAGGCTGTCCATTTTATAGAATCTGAATCCATTTTAACTTGATGAAATCCACTTTTTAAATCAAATTTTGAAAACCATTTAGAGTCTTGTATTCGATTAATAAGTACATCTTTAGATGGAATTGTATATTCATCTTCTACTGTGTTGTCATTTAATCTTTTATAATTGTAAACCATCCTAGATTTACCTCTTTTTTGTTCTGAAGATTTGTTAACTATAAAAGCAGGACTTCTGTGAGGGCTAACACTAGGTGTTATTACTTTTAATTTTAATAAATTTTGTATATGGTTTTGACATTCTTCCTGTTCCCAGTTATTAAATTGAATGTATTTTGTTTTTATAATTAAATCTGGATTAATTATGTCTAATTTACATGTTATAGGATCTCTATCCCATAATTTTGTAGGATCTTCTCCTATTATGTTTGCTTGGTTTAACCTGTCTAGGATTTGTTGAATATTTTCAAATTTTATTGATTTTGAAATTTTTATTGAAGAAAATGTTGTAATGGTATTGTCTAAAATATTATATAAAGATTGATTTTCATGTATTTCTTCTTCTGTGTATAAAAATTCTGTTGTGCATTTGCATGTGTTAGTATTTGTTGGATTTTTACAACTACAGTTTTTAGTATTAATTTCGTGTTTTACTGAATCACCACTAACTATGGGTGTCATTTGTGTTTTTATTTATTGTAATTGATCTGTTTTGTCCTAAGATAAAATCTAGGCAATTATCATACTTTGTTTAGAGGGAACTAAGTTTTCTACCCTCATTGTTTTTATAAAAGTTTTATAGCCGAAAATTTCACAATTTGTACTGAATTGAAGAACAACATTATTCACTTCTTCATCATTAATCATGATTTCTCCGGACATTGTCCTAGTTTTTTGAATGTGTTTACTCTTGACTATATTTTGGTTTGGGGTTACAGTTTTACATATAACTGTTTCTGAACATCCTGTGTCTATTAAAACTTGTATTGTTTTTTTGTAGATGGTTTATTATTTATCTTTGGGAAGGTTAATTTAACTAATACCTTTAAAGTTATTAGTTGTTGTTTATTACAAACTAATGGGATACATTCCATTGTTCCCATCATGTTATTTTGTTCGTGTGTGTTACTAGATTCAGGAATATCTATTTTAGTTTTCCCTTTTATTAATTTTTCTAAAAGAATTATTTTTTCTTCTAGATAATTTATGCGGGTTTCTAATACTGAAACTCTAGTGTCAGTTAAATATTTACTTGATTTATTTATATTTTCTTTCTTTTCAAAAGGGGGTATATCTTGTGTTTTTGTATTCAAATGTTTTTCTGCACAATTAATACAAAAATTTTTATAACAGAGAGGGCAATGAGCCCTTTTTTATATATGAAAATATCTATCACAGTATGTACACGAAATTGATTCTGATCCTGTATAAAATTGTATTTTGTGTGAACAGGTTTTTATTTCTAGGGTATTCATTAGACAGTATCCTAATTCATCTAATATTTGACCCATTTCATTATATTCTTCTCCCATTGGGAAATAATTTTCATTGTTAGAATATGCACGTGTTTCTCAACCCATCTGTACTTGTTGGCACAATATGCACGTGTTTCTCAACCCATCGCGGTAGGAAACTAGGGACTTACACCGGCTCTCCACTGGCCATTACTGCCTTTGAACTACCATGAATATCCTAGCAAACACTATCCACTCTTGACAGATGTTTATTTTCAATCAGAAAAATTTAAGATTTACAAATTGATATAAGAACAGTCCTTGGAAAGAGACTAAGCTCTGATACCAGGAAAAAGAAAGAAATGGAAAAAGAAAAAATAGAAAAACAAGAGCTGGATTTATACGGCGGTAGTCCGCACAATACCAGTTATCAAGGGCACACCTTATGAGTTTCTCAACCCGTTCTTTTTACATATAGAATAGGTATGATTAGAAATTTAGATTATATATATAATTTGATTTAGATATTACTATTATTTGATAATATTATTATATATTGTTCAAAATTTAAAGTTTTTCTAAATAGTAAAAAAAATTAATTTTTTTGTTAATTTAAAAAAAATTAATGAATTGGTGAGCTCACCCATATAAACCGTTAGGCTGGACTAGAAAATTTTCTATATAAATAAAGTGAACCAACTTAAATTGACTTGTATTTTAACAAGTAAAGTGGGATGGGCCCTGTTTTACCAATTATAACTTGTGTAATATATAACTTATCCTAATTATGAAGCAATTAACTACATAAAGATAGAAATTAAACCCATTTGAAACTCAAATTATAAAAAGATGTTGAAAAAAAGTTTGCAAACTCTTGCATGCCTTTTATTTCAAATACGAAGAGGAATGACAAAGCAGTCAGCCGTGAGTGTGAAATATCCTCATTTAACAAACTAACAAACAACAGAGGTAACTAAGTAGCAGTTGGAATGTTTTTGGATGCAAAGTAATAGATTGTGATGCGAAGAGGAGTAGCTAGTGTCGATTGGGTGTGATTTGAATGGTGTCGCCGTCTTCCATCATGAACCAATCAAACGCATATGTTGCAGTCATTAGATTGCCGGTCTTGCTGTTGGTAAAATGATAAAGACCATTCTGTGGAAGAGCATGTCTGTGAAACTTGTCCAATTCAAACCTCAAATCTTCCACACAGCATCGACCATTGACCACAACAGTCCCACCTTCACCAACCACAATATCTGTCACCATCTTCCCGAAATGGCTATCAGTAACCGACTAAGTTGTTTGTGATAATGGTTAACATCCCACAATCTCGCAGCGTTCGATGACCACCTCCATCTCATCCAGCATAAAGGTTATACGTTGCTTGGAGTTGTGAGAAATCTTCTCCTTCAGCTGCAGAACGGTGTCGTCCACATTCATTTCTATTGAGAAAGGCCTCTTCCTGCGTTCCAATATTTTTACTGTAAACTGGATTCTGGTCTGTGGAGCATGTCGAGAATCCAGTGCAGCGCATCTTCATTATTATTGGGCGCTGGTGACACGCGGAGTTCAACGCAAGAGGTTTCACAGATAGCGGTGAAGAAGATGTTGTCGTCGTTTTCAAGAACCTTGCCTTTGAAGATTAGCGTTTGCCTATCGACCGGAATGTTTCTGCTTCTTTATGCTTTCTTCGAATGAATCAAAGAAACCCAACAAAAGGTTTGACTTGATCCCAGCTGTTTGCTCCAAAGGCTCAAAGAAATTCGTGTCTATATTTCTGCAAGTTAAATTTGCCTCCTACAAATGATTGGTTTCATTAAAAGTTTTTCTTGTGATTTTATCCCATCAACCGAGTAGGTGGTCTTTGCATGATTAAGGAGTAGATATCGATTTGATAAAATTTGAAATCGTATTGAGTTGCTGATCAATGATTTTGCATGATAAGGAGTAGATACACGAAATTGTGTTGTCAATCATGGTAGGGGAAAGAAGTTGCGTAGAAAAAAACGTATCCAGTGTGAAAAGGTAGAGGATTATACCATAGGATTAGATAAGTCTAACGAATAATATAATTGATGCACAATAAACCATTTGTTAAGACGGTCCTCGGTAGAAGTAGTCTAAATAAATTGACGCTACAAATCTTTCTTATCCATTTTAATAACATTTTTAAACTCTTCCAATGTGAAGAGTTTCAAACATCAAAATAATGAAAAGAAAACTTACCATGAAGGTCTGTTTGATTTTGTTCCTTTTTGTATGTATTTAAAACTATTTTGCAAAGCAATTTTAAAAAACTCTTTAAACAAAAGAAAGTAACGGTTCAGCACCCATATTAATTAGAAAACAGTTTTAAAAATGAGAAGATTAGTCTATGATTCTAACAAATCATCCACCACCCACCTAGCAGTTCAGCACACCGAATTCAACACACAGAATCTTAAGCTTAAGAAAAGTAACACACTGCGGTTTCATATAATCTCATTAGTATTATTGAACCAAGGCGCACAAAACTACCTACCAAATATGCGATTGTAGCAAGATTGAGGCTCACGTACCTGATTAGTTGTTGAAAGAATAAACCAATATCTAAAGAAATATTTTTTTGGTGTTCACTGTTTACAGGTTGTCAATTTGTCAAAGAGCAACAATAGCATATTAGCATGTGTAAACTTGGTAAATCTTGTATATGAATATGATTCCACGAATTCGTGGTAGACACTTGACGCAAATAACTCTGCTTTCTATTAACCCCTCTTCTTCAAAATCAATTTGCAGCTTTCCAATGTTAACTGTCATTTCGTGGCTCCGTGCAACTTCATTGGTTAAAACAAAATTTAGTACTTTAAAAGCAGCAGATGAGGCTAATGCAGCTATCTTCTGCGCTTCGATTCTTTCCGCATCTCTGCTAGATAGCTCTCCATATTCGATTTCTCCCATAAGCGTCTTAGAACAAGATCTTCCTTTGTTGCTTCATCTATTAATGACAGGCACCAAATCATAACCATCAACAGACATACTAGAAGGTTATGCAATGTTTGTAGAATCTAGAACAAGCAAAACATATAAAACAGATGATTCTACTTCTGCAACATAGATAGTTCCCCTATTTAGTGTCTAAAAGATGAAAGTTCATCATAAAAAAATTATAATCACCTATATTTCTCCATCTATCGAGAGGAATACTAAGGGATCTTCGGGTCAGATAATAAGCATCTTCCCAAGAATAAGGGTACTTTTTCACATTGTATCTCCAAAACCAACAAGCAGACCACAACAGCAGCTAAATGGAAAACAGAACTGATTAGTAAATTGCACATACAAAAATATAAATTTTCAAGCCTCACTATTTTTGGGAAAGAACTTCGTATCTGTAACCTTGAATTAAAACAGAGCAATAAAAGATGAGTAATTGCAGCTTCCAGATAAATGATTTGAAATCTAACCTTGCCCAAGGTATAAGGCAATAGAACAAACCGGATGCCAATAAGTTTCCATACAGAGGGTCTTTCAGTTCCTGTTATCTGCAGCTCAAGTTCATTGCTGAGGTCTTCCTTCACTTTCCTGCATGCACAGATTCGTCAGTGTCATTATCCGACAAAAGTAAAGAATTGCAGTCAAATAAAGCCTAATCTTGCACATGAAAATTTAACAAAGGAAAAACAGTTTGCAAGGAGCATAAACAATTTGAACAGAGCACCGGATATACTAGATATAGGAAATTTCTTTTTAGAAGGTGCAGCTGAAAAACTACAAGATAGAGGAAATTACCTTCAAGAACTACAGGTAGCATTTGTTTCAATGTAATTAAATTCCTAGGAATAACTTTCCCAGGAATACTATTCTTGCCAAACTAAACAGGAGGTTTGATTAAGATTTATTACTTTTATGAATGTTTTCAAAATTCAAATATAAAAGAAGAAAAAAAATATAAGTGGTAAAGGAAGTTATTAATTGGAATATATGATAACTTCTAACAATCCTAGGGTAAATGCTATATTCTCATTTCTCACCCCTCGCCAAAGGAATGAAAGCTGAGCAAACTGTGAAAACAATTCTTGCCTAGGAATCAATTATGAGGAAAACTTTTAAAAATTATAACATGGGAATTTTATGCTCCAATGTTCGTATTCCAGGAAAATTTTTTGTGAATTTGAAATAAATACATCCTAATACAGAACCAGGATGATACCATACTTGTCTGTATTTTTCTGACTCTTCTTCTTGTTTGTAATCCCTCCACTGCGTTCAAGTTCCAATGCTTTTAATTTATTTTTATATGCAGGCGTCTTCTTGACCATGTCTACAGCCTGAACACCAAAAAGTCATGGCAATAAACATGGATGTCTTAATCTCTCAAACATTTTATACGAAATACAAGCAACAAATTAAGCAATTTGCACAAAAAAAATAGCTATTATATCATCCAAAGGAAATTTTCAGTCCTAACCTATTTTATATCTTATGCATGCATCTAAGACTGTAAATCATGGTAAAGCATTTTACTGGCAATGATGCTGTGATTCATTGGATATGTATGGAACAGAAAGTTTTCAAGAAAAAACTTGGGCAGTGACATCCCTTGACTTCAAGACCCAGTTTCCTGGGTATGAGAAGTTCCACAAACAAAGAAGCTAGTTCTACACCCATGAATCCAGAGACATGATTCATAGCCAATTAGAGAACAGTAGTATAAAATTATCAATGCAAATTTCACATAACAAAGTTCTACTTTTATGAGAAGTCCCTTGACTTGTATTAACAGTTTGCATATCCATGGAACATTTTCACATCAGGGAACTTTTATAATAAGACATTGAATATATCACGATACCTGATTAAACCTTGTTGATTGATTTAGATATTGAAAACCTGAAAGAATAATTAGAAGGCCAACCAACACAGCACGGGTATCCTGGCAGGTAAAAAGTGCAAAAATAATACAAAATGAGACTCACTTGCAAAAATCAATCATTTTGAAGCAATTTTATTCAAAACCTCACCGTCTTGTGACCATAGTATGCCCGATAGTAGCGTGCAGTATTATAAAACACCTGATATCAAGAGATGAAAGCACAGTTCTACTTCAAAAACTAAAAGGATATAGATTATAACAGCTCTGGGATATCGACCCGAATTTTAAAAACAAACTAAATTTGCTATAAAAGTCTAAACACCTCCTCTGGATGTGCAATTGCATAATCATATTGTTCTCGCGTGGCCTCATCCTTCAAAATCTGTAAAGAAGTTATAATACCGTCATTGGCATCAGCAAAACCAATTTCTCACCAGCAATGTGGTCAATTTTCAATTTAATTTACATTGCAAAAAGGTTCAATTTTATCAAATACACACTCCAACATGCGAATCAATGAACCAAAAAAAAAAAACGAAGCTATAAAACCAAATTACCTCATAAGCATTGGCAATTTTAACAAACAGCTTGCGCGATTCTGGATCAGGATTCTTATCTGGGTGACTGAATTAGACGACAAACGAACACGACAATAAAAAGAAAGAGAGAGAGAGAGAGAGAGAAAGCGAGTTAAGGAGAAGTTGTAGTGAGAGAAATACGTACTACTTCAAGGAGAGTTTGTAGTAAGCTTTTTTGATTTCGGAAGCATTAGCATTTTGAGTAACCCTGCAAATAAGAAGAGGAGAGAGGGTTAAGAGAATAAATGAAGCAAAAACGAAACAGAATCGGGGAAGAAAGGGAAAGCTAGCTGACCCAAGCAGATCGTAGCAATCATCTTCGTCGCAGTAGATTGCACGCGAAGGGGCGACGGTGGATAGAACGAGAACCGCTACAAAAAACGGGATTGCGGTGGTGCGCCACCGGATCGCTGCCGGCGGCGGATCCATTTTGCCGAAGTCGGTGAGCCTTCTTTTTTTTTCTCCTTCTTTCTCTCTGTTGACCAAACCTCCACACACGAATGCGCTCTCTTGCTTCCCACAGTACCTCTAAATTCGGCAACTTGCTTACTTTTATACTTCAAAAGTTACTTCCTTTGTTTTTTTACCACACCTCAAAAGCTACTTGTTGAACTGCTAAAATGAAAAAATGTATGTTTGTTTTACTGTTTAAACACATGGAATGGGAATGGAATATTTTCATTCACATGTTTTGAAGTTATTTATGACATTTTTATTAAAAATATTTTAAATTTTTATTTTCTATTTTTTATTCTAATTTCCATCTAACACATAGATTAATTGATAAAAAATGTAATATTTTGGTCTAATAATAAATACCAAATATAAATAACAAAAATGAAGGTGCTACTAGCAGTTTCCATGTGTCAACTCAGTCATGATCCAAATTTACACCGCCATATACAGCCCATTTTAAGTTTTTATCCATGGATAGAGGTTTTGGGAAAGTAAATAATGGGTCCAAAAACCAATTGACGGGTGCAGGATCTAACTCCCAAGCAAAGATTAAGTTAATGTTATTTACTGATTAATATATCTCATTTTTATTTTTATTTTAAATATATTTTAAATTAAAGATATGTCTCCTATTTGATATATTTTATAATACAGATATTAATGTATATTCTTTTTCCTTTTCTCTATACCTCTCCAAATATAACTACTTATATCCTTACTTTTTCAAATCCAACTACTTATATTTTTCACAATTTCACAATACACCTCCCATAATTGTGTTAAAAAATACAATGTTCTAAAAAATACGTTTTTAAGATATGTATTTATACTCTTGAAAAGTATTTTTGGAAGAGTCAAACTCTTTCAGAAAGTACTTTTTGGAACTATGTTTAAAAAAAATGTTTCAAAAAGTACTTTATGAAATATGTATTTATATTTAAAAATTAGAACTAGGAAAAAATAAGGTTTCAAAAATATTTTTGAAATAATCTTTTATTCTTCTAAAAGATACTTTTTGGAAAGAACACATTATTAATGGTGCAGTGATCTCTAATCTCTCCTTTTTAATTCAAAAAACAAGAAAAAAAAATAAAAATATGTATGTATGGAAAAATAAAATATAGCTTGTAGGAAAAGAATAAAACGTACTTACAGTTTCTCTATCCACTACCTATAAATTTTTTGAAAGAAAACTCAAATATAATAAGCAAAATGTCAAAGTATAAATAAAGAATTGATAGAGGTGTAAACAAAAATAAAATTTAAAGAAAAATAGATAAGAGTTGCAAAAATATAACTTAAGTAATAAATTAAATAAAAAAAATTAAGATTTTAAAAATAAAAAAATAGAAAAATTAAGATTTATATTAGTTTTATAAAAATATTTTAATAATAAAGGTTATATAAAAGAGGAAGGGAGATACATTAATTAATTTTTAAAAAATTATATTAAAAATATAATATAAGAGAATTTTAAAATAAATATAAAAAAAAAGTAAATTACGAATGCACCTTTTAGATTTAGTAAAATTATATATATATTTTTTCTTTTTTTTTTAAATTACACAAAAATTTTTTATTTTTATATATTTATTATCGTTGTACCTTTATATATTTGAAAATATTATATTAATGCATCTGTTAAATCTTAGAGTGACACTCTTTTAAGGTGTAAGAGAAGCTTAGTTGATAAACTTTGACAGTAGGTGAGATATATCATTTGAACAAGTTCGTTACCCCTTCAGCTTCACATAACTTATTAACTTGAATGTTTTGTATGTCAAACTTTGATATTTAAGTTGGCAGGGCCAAACTGGGGATTAAAGTACGTGAGTAGGTAGAGTCTCCGAATAACACCTTTTTGGTTTGATTAGCCAAAGTGTTTGAGAATTGTGATAAGGAGAGGGGAGGGTGTCTTCCACTACTACCTCTGGCACCATATCCAACCTAATCCCATAAGACACAGTCCTCTAGCTAGCAGCACATCCAAGTTTCAATCAAATACGAATTTTATTATCCTTTTACTTTCAATCAGTATTCTCAACCACTGGGTCTATTTTATGTGGCTTTCGGATCAACATGTCAAACATACTTTGCAGTCTACATATTCATTCCCTGCTACTTCTCCTTGATTTAGAAAGATTAGCAACATAATCATGCAGCATGTTTTCCTATGCCTACAAATTATTTAACCATTCTCAAACCTACACGTACACTGTGACTATTTTTGGCTAACATTAATTTTTAGTTAAAAATTATTTTATTATTAAAATTTAAAAATAAGAACTTTAAAAAATTATGTAACTCAGGCCGTGCATGATCTGTCCCTTCTCTTCTAATTAAATCTGATAACTTGAGGTTGATTTTTACAAATTCAACTTCCAGAAATTAATTATATTAATTTTAAGAATGAATTATGCTATCATTTGATATATATCTTATATATGCTTTTAAGAAATATAAGTTTTTGGCTGACAATTGGATATTAGTAGTAAAATATTTGATTTAGTAGATTATATATTTTATAGCAAGATATTATGTTAATAATAATATTATTTATTTAAATATCATAAATATTTATTGTACGTTGATCATATTAGATTTAGATTCAAATAAATGAGTGGCAAAATTTGACGTAAGGGAAAAATAAAGATACCCAATCATTAAGTCTCCACATGAAAAAAATAATATTATATATATATATAGTTTTATTAAGATGTGATTTAGAGTAAGACAAAGAGGAGAGAACATGAAAAAAAATAAATAAGGATGAAATAGTTAGATCAAATACAACTTTATTTGTTAAAATAGGTCCGACGTTAAGATATTCAACGATCAATTTAACATATTGTGATCATATGTGTGTCTATATATATATGATTTTATTTTTACAAGTTCAACTTGGTTTGTTTGAAACAGGGATAAAAATATGTAGGTCAATATTAAAATTTTTATGTAAAATAAATTGTAAATATCAAAATTAAAAATTTGCCATACTCAAAGCATGAGACATAGATAAAAATATGTAGGTTAAATTTTATGAAAGTCTAAAGATATAATAAAGTCTAACTTAACTTCTCTTTTAGAAGTTATTTAATTTCTCTTTTAGAAGTTATTTAATGAGTTTAATTAGTATGTGATTACAAGTTTTATTATATGTTTAATTATAGTTTTTTATTTATATGATTTTTAAAATAATAATTAATAAATTCATCAAATTGAATATAAATAAAAGATTATAATTACATGTTAATATAAAACCTTTTTATAGTAAGAAGACATACTAATTAAACTTTTATTTAATAGTTTATTTTGTAATAAAACCTTTGACTTGCACATACATTTATAATTGAAAATGAGCTTATATTTATGTAGGCTAGGTTAGAGTTGGCTCTCTAAATATTAACATAATTAATATCTGAAAAGATAAACAAATATGTAATTCTTTTACAGTATAAATAAGTAATTTTAATACATTATACTAAACTTAATATAATAATTCTATAAAAGACAATTATTTATATATATTTATAGGTTTGTCTATTTGGTTAATTTTTTTTATTTACTTAAAATTTAACCTTTTAAATTAAATAAACTTTATAAAATTTCTTATTTTAGTTTCTTGACCTAGGCTTGACTACACATGATGTAGGTTAGGCCTAAATTCCTGTTGACCAATATTCAGACTTATCTTCACACTTGAGGGAGAGAGCATAGAGGAAAGAGAGTCAAAAAAACTTTCATTCAATTTTGTGATTTTTTTTTTATAAAAATCAAGTTATTAATATATATATATATATATATATATATATATATATGACAATTTTTAAGGTGACTTTTCCTAATTTGAAAGTATTAATATTTTTATTTTTTAACCAAACAAATTATAAATTTTATCTAAATTATTTTTTAATAAATTAAAATAATTTATATATATATATATATATATATATATATATATATATATATATATATATATATCATGCGGTATTCCTTGCTTTTAACCAAAAGGTCTTTGTATCTTTTCTCTAGTTTTTTTATATCATCACATATCAATTTATTTATTTTTCAGATAATTAGCATATATCAATTTATTATTATTTTTGGTTCTGTATATGAAAAATAAATACTTAATTCATCAAATTAAATAATTTTAATCAATAATAAAAAAGTTATAAAAATACTAATTACTCTTCTAACAACACTATTGATGATTAAGAAATAAAATATAAAGTTTTATTTTTGAAAAGTACAAAATAGCATACTACTAGACATATGAGATTTAGTAACATTAAAAAAAATATTGCTAAATCATAAGAACATGTTACTATTTTTTTTTATAAAAAGTAATATTATTAAAATGTTTTTAAAATTTTTTAGTAATATTTTTTTATATAGGCAACATTTGTAAAAATGTCACTAAAAATAATTAGTAACATTTTTTAAATAGAAAAATAACATTATAAAAATTTTACTAAAGATTTTTAATAACTTTTTTTAATAAAAAGGCAACATTCTAAAAATCTTACTAAAAGTTTTTAGTAATTCTTATAAAAAGTTGCATTATTAAAATCTCACTAAAATTTTAGTAATATTTTTTAATATAGGCAACATTGAAAAATGTCACTAAAAATAATTAGTAATATTTTTTTTAAATAGAAAAATAACATTACAAAAATGTTACTATTACAAATGTTTTTTAACATTTAAAAAATGTTATTAAATTGTTTATTTTAAAATAAAAGAAATATAATATAATTTATAATAAATATTAAATAAATTTTTACACTATAACATAACTTAATATTGAAAGAAATAATTTAGTAATAAAAAGTCATGGAGAATGTAAAACAGATTTAAGAAAATTAAAGCATAAGCTTGTAATTGAAATATTATCAGACACATCAAAATGTTTTACATCGTAATTAATATGTCCAAAACTCATCATTACATCGTAATCAATATGTCTAATACATCAAAATTTATTACCTTAGAAATTAAGAATCCAGTAAACACATCAACAACCCTGCATTAACAAAGAGAATACAAGTATGAGTAAGACAACAAAAGTACAACAATTCCAAACTAACTACAAATTACATTTCTTTCCTTGATTCATATAGTTATAAATTAAATATTACAAGACAAGATACGCATCCTTGTGATTATGGATTATGTTTGGTTAGTAAAAAGAGTACCTGTTACACTACACAATTTGTTTATTAGTTTATTACATTCATATGGACAAAGTATTTTTTATTAGCAATAAAAAAGAAGCAATAATAATTATAATAACACAGAGTATTCTTTTGCCATTTTTCTCCTTGATTGGTTTCACATTAATGTTTCATTGTATACAATTATTTCATATTGTATCTGCTACTCTATTTTTTTCTCTTGTTCCTTTAAATTACAACATTTACCATCACCAAAAAATAGTAATGGCATAAAATTCCAATGAAATTCCTATCCAAGATTTTCATCACTATGTTATACTTTGGAGTCCTAAGGATATAATGCAAGTCATGATACATTTTACTATATATCTGTAAGGTAGTGTTGCTAGATTTGTTAGCTCTGGTTAGAAAAATAAAGTACAGGCATGGGCAACATTTCATTTTCCACTGAAGTAGATAGAAAAGAGAAAAAAAAAGGAATCAATAGTATAAACTTGGGCTCGAGTTTGTGTCATTGATTTGATTGGCTCTTATGAAAAAGTAGCACAGTATAGGCACCAGCTAGTGAGAGTGATATTTTTGGATGATGAAAGGAAAAGAATTTTGTTTTCTATGAAATTGAGGAAAGGAAAAGAAGTACTTGATGAGAGAGTTATTTATATAAAATCAAGCTCACATGAACAACACACAAAGTATGAAAATAGAATTATTGGAAGTGCAGGGAAAAGTAAAACTTAGCTCACTCCAAATGAATAAAGTGACATTAATTTAGTATTATAAGAACATTGATATAAAATTTGTTTCACATTTAAATTGCTAGTTAGGTAGTGGACACTAACATTATAACATGTGTTGATATTAATTTTAAAATAGTTGTTGTAATACTCAACAAACTAATTAGTGCTAGTGTGGGATTATTAAACCATAATAATGTAAAAATATTTTACCGTGTAAGTTGATATACTATATACTCTTACATTAAGTATAATTTATACTAAATAATGAGAAAGTATATAATGTATGTCATTAATTATACAATGACAGCCATATTAAAAGTGATTTATGTTAAGTACTTTTCCTGGCATTTAGAATTAATATCTCAGATTTCTTGTGGATGATATTCTCATAAGGAGATATCCAAGGAAGAGTGCTGCAACATTTTCACTGAGATCAATGTGGCTTTATGGTTCAATTTGGGATGTCTCATCGTGGGAAACAAAAGATGGAAAGTACAAAGCTGATTACAGATACCAACCTTTATGTTCAAATTTGGTGTCTGAAAATGTGAAATTGAAAGTGGGATACTCTTCTTGATTTTGTAAATAGTGATAAACACAGGGAAATGTTGATAAGATGGAAAAAAGAAAGGATCAAGACTCACACAAAACAAGGAATTAACATCAGAATTAGAGCTAAATATTAATAAAAGGAAAACTTTCGGATTCAAACCAGGGTAAAGATGAGAGAATTCAAAAAGAAAAATTATAAAAATATGTAAAATCCATTAAAAAAAAAACATTTACCAATTGTCCTTCCTAAGGATCAAATTTAAAAAGGGAGCTTAAATTAAAAGCTTTACAAATTACAATCAAACTACAAAACCATCATCCAAGGGGTGAAAAAGAAAAAAAAAAAAACAATTGCAGAATCAAGCAAACATAATCCAGCAACCACAACCACTTCAAAAAGAGGTGAAATTAAAAATAAACACAACAACTAATTAAGGAAACAAAAAGTGTTAAAAATTACCTGAAACAATGGAGAAAGAGCGGTGCAATGGAGAATTGAAAAATCCCAAAGCAAAAATTCAGAGAGGAGGAGTCAAGGATAGGGTGTCACAGTCTCTCAACAAGTATTAACTATACCTCATTGGATTATCCATTCGTTCAACACAATTGGCCATTATAAGTCGTGCATTAGCAGTGTTTTTTTCTACTTGTTCTTGTTTTTTAAACCGATAGCTCTACCTTATAATTGGTAGGACTAGCATGCACTGTTTCAAGCCAAAAAATTGTGGAAAAGTTGAGTGTTAGTAATTGGTCTTACCTTAGCCAGAGAAGAATCCAATGAAGGTTAATAGGATATGTAAGAGATGCGATCTTTATGATTGATGTCAGTGCAAATAGTTATACTTTAACACATACCCTAGAAAGCATTAAAACCTAACAAGGCTACAAACATTAAGTTCGGGGACCTTAGTTAAATAAAACACAAATCAACAAATGTGGTGTCATTGTATAGCCACATAAAAATGTGGAGAAAAGTGATACATAAATACAAGTAGCATCCAAAATAAACTACATCTAATAATAGATGATGTAGACTGTTAATAATAATAGAAGGGAGGAAATAAGTACCTAAAAATATATAAATATGTCTAAATAAACTATTGATTGAAAGAAAAATATGATAGTGATAAGTAGAGCAACTCCATATACTCCTTACAACTCCACATACTCGTTTTCAAAACAACACACTTAAGTGCCTACCTTACCCATTTTTCAATTGTTCACAACTATCATATGTTGTCATCGAATTCTAATGAGAGTTGCCGAGCAAGCAAATGCCAAAGCTCTGCCGAAGCAACATCGTCACCACATAATAAAAATGAACAAATCAGTTATTCCAAATTGTTATGTTTAGAAACATATTTGAATTAAATTTCAAGCAAAACCATTAAAACGATAAATAGAAGATAAAATAAAGAACAAAATCAACACAACAAATTAGAATCATTGTTAAAAAATACATTATAGAACCCTAACAACAAAATATATTTCCATGAAAAAAATCAACAAAACTAACAACAATTTATAGAGGATTAAACTTTACAATCGAAACCGCTATTCTAAAATGCTTCGATCAGATACCACACAACTCAGAGTCCTAACAGAGTATGAGAGTTGGAAAAGTTAGGGAAGTGAGGAAATGGCAATTAAAACTAAAAGAGACCAATTAAAACTAAAAGTTAATGACTAAGTCCAGCTGCAACAATAGCAAAGTGAGATGTGTTTAGGGTTTAGTAAATACCTATATACGAAGTTACAAGATGACAAAATGGAGAAGAAGAGAATTAGAGAGTAAAAGAGAATGAGAAGTAGGTTGGAGGACAGTGAGAGAGATCCGAGTAGTACATGTGTGAAGATAAATCAAAACTAAAACTCAAAAATAAAAAATAAAAATTAAAAACTAAAAATTCAAAATTTAAACTAAAAATAAAAATTAAAAACTAAATATTAAAAACTAAAAACTAACAACTAAAAACTAAGGTCCCGTTCGAGGTGGTTCTGAGTTTCTGGTTTTTGGTTTTGAAATGTATTTTGAAAACAGAAACCTTGTTCGACAAAAATGATTCTGTTTTGGTTTTTTACTCATTTTCGAAACAGTTTTCACTTAATTTTAAAAACAATAAAATTTGGTTTTTAGATTTTTGTTTCTATTTTTATTTAAGTTCATTACTTGATATCATTTGTCACCATTGACCATCACCTCTGACCAAAGTCATCGACCGCCACTCCGACGGTCATCGGTCGTCACCTCCGATCGGCAGTCACTAGCCTCCACCTCCGACTAGCAGTCACCGATCGTCACCTCTGATTGACATTCATCGATCACCACCTCCAACCGGCTGTCACTGACGGCCACCTCCAACTGGTGGTCATCAACCACCACCTCCGATCGACAGTCATCGGCCGCCACCTATGACCGGTATTCACCGACCGCCACCTTCGATCGACGATCATCGGCCGTCACCTCCGACCGGCGATCATCGGTGATCACTGGCCGTCACCTCCGACTGGCGGTCACCGGTCGTCACCTCCGACCAACGGTCACCGGCCGCCACCTCCGACCGGTGGTCACCAACCACACCTTTGACTGGTGATCGTCAATGACTGACTGTCACCTTCAATGACTGTCTCGATTGCTACCTTTAACTAGTGTTTTAGTTAAGATTTGAAACCAATATTTTAAATATGGAAAAAAAAACAATGTTGTTTTAAAAATTTTGAAAACTTAAAACCAAAATTAGTTTTTATTTTTAGAAATTCGAAAACTAGAAACCCAAAACTACCCCAAACGGGGCCTAAAAAAAAACTAAACACTAAAAACTAAAATCCAAAAACCAAAAATTAAAAATAAAAATAAAAATTTCAAACTAAAAATTAAAAAATAAAAAATAAATTAAAATTAAAATTAAAATTTAAAAATTAAAAATTATATTAAAAATTCAAAATTCAAAATTCAAAATTAAAAATTCAAAAACTAAAAATTAAAAACTAAAAATGAAAAATGAAAAATAAAAATTTAAAAATTAAAAACTACAAATTAAAAATTCAAGTTTAAAAATTAAAAACTAAAATCTAAAAATTAAAAATTAAAAACAAAAAACTAAAACGTAAAAATAAAAAATTAAAAACTAAAAACTAAAGATTGGAATTAAAAATTAAAATTAAAAATTAAAACTAAAAACTAAATTAAAAAAAATTAAAATTAAAAATTAAAAATTAAAAATTAAAAATTACAAATTATAAATTATAAATTCTAAATTCTAAATTATAAATTATAAATTATAAATTATAAACTTAAAATTAAAAATTTAAATTGTAAAAATTAAAAATTAAAATTAAAACTAAAATTAAAAATTAAAACTAAAATTAAAATTAAAAATTCAAATTAAAAATTAAAATTAAAAATTAAAAATTCAAGTTAAAAACTAAAAATTAAAAATTACAAATTAGAAATCAAAAATTAAAAATTAGAAATTAAAAACTAAAATTAAATACTAAAAATTAAAAATAAAAATTAAAAATGAAAAATTAAAAATTATAAATTATAAATTATAAATTATGAATTATCAATTATAAATTATAAATTATAAATTATAAATTATAAATTATAAATTATAAATTATAAATTATAAATTATAAATTATAAATTATAAATTATAAATTATAAATTATAAATTATAAATTATAAATTATAAATTATAAATTATAAATTATAAATTATAAATTATAAATTATAAATTATAAATTATAAATTATAAATTATAAATTATAAATTATAAATTATAAATTATAAATTATAAATTATAAATTATAAATTATAAATTATAAATTATAAATTATAAATTATAAATTATAAATTATAAATTAAAAACTAAAAATTAAAAAATAAAATTAAAAATTAAAAACTAAAAATTAAAAATTAAAAATTAAAAATTAAAAATTAAAAATTGAAAATTAAAAATTGAAAATTAAAAATTAAAAATTAAAAATTAAAAATTAAAAATTGAAAATTAAAAATTAAAAACTAAAAATTAAAACTAAAAATTAAAAATTAAAAAATAAAAACTAAAAATTAGAAATTAAAAACTAAAAATTAAAAATTAAAAATTAAAACCTAAAATTAAAAATTAAAAATTAAAAATTAAAAATTAAAAATTAAAAATTAAAAATTAAAAATTAAAAATTAAAAATTGAAAATTAAAAATTAGGAATTAAAAATTAAAAATTAAATATTAAAAATTAAAAATTAGAAAATAAAATTAAAAATGAAAAATTAAAAATGAAAAATTAAAATTAAAAATTTAAAATTAAAAATTAAAAACTAAAAATTAAAAATTAAAAATTAAAAATTAAAAATTAAAAATTAAAAATTAAAAATTAAAAATTAAAAATTAAAAATTAAAAACTAAAAATTAAAAACTAAAAATTGAAAATTAAAAATTAAAAATTAAAATTAAAAATTAAAATTAAAAATAAAAAATTAAAAATTAAAAATTAAAAATTAAAATTAAAAATTAAAAATTAAGAATTAAAATTTAAAATTTAAAATTTAGAAGTTAAAAATTAAGTATTAAAAATGAAAAATAAAAACTAAAATTAAAAATGAAAAATTAAAAATTAAAAATAAAAATAAAATATTGAAAAATTAAAAATTAAAAGTTAGGTTGACATTATCTACAGTGAGATTTGGTTTTAAATATTAATCTATAGTAACGTTTTTAAAAAATGACACTATATAAAATAAGTTACCTTCTTCTATAGTAACATTTACTTAAAACATGTTACAATATTATGTTGACATTATCTCTAGTGATATTTTTTTCTTAAAAATATTAATATATTATATAAATTTCATCTATAGTGATATTTTTAGCCAATATAACTAAAAAAATGTCACTAAAAATATAAAATGTAGTAGTGAATGATAAAAACTTTCTACTTATTAATTATTGTACCCTCTTTGAAAAACTATAATTATTTTAATTGTTCTAATAGTTTAATTTGTTTCAAAATTATAGTTATTTTGCAAATTTAATACATTTATAGTTTTCCTTAGTTATACTTAATAATACATTAAATGTTATAAATATCTAAGTTAATGACTCATCAACAATATTTAGAGAAGGAAAGGCAATGGGATTCTAGGGGTAGAGTTAAATGACGAATGAGTGGAAGATCCTGCTTAAGTAAAATAGAAAGTTCATGATTTTTTTTTTGTGATAGATTTCAAGTCTAGGGAGAAGACAATGTCCAGTTGGATAGGGTGGATTTTAAGTGTCTTTCGGAGTTCCAAAAATTGGATATGGAATGAGAATTCTCGATAGAAGACATTCGAAGGGCAGTTTGCGAATATGACAGCTCAAAGGCTCTTGGTCTAGATGGATACAATATGATGTTCGTAAAACATTTTTGGGAGTTGTTAAAGAAGGATATTCAGCCAGTATTGTCAGATTTTCACAAATTTGAGAAGCTCCCTAGGGGGGCTAGCGCTTTGTTTATCTCTTTGATCCCCAAAAAGGAGTACCTTGGGGGATTATAGGCCAATTTCGCTTATTGGGGTGATATATAAAATCATTGCTAAGGTTCTAGCCTTTAGGCTTCAAAAGGTAATGCCGAATATCATAGAAGAAACTCAGATTGTATTCATTAAGGGTAGGAAATTACTTGACAGTGTGGTGGTAGTTAATGAAATGATTCATGAGGCAAAACAAAGGAAGAAACCCATGCTCCTATTTAAAGCTAATTTTGAGAAGGTGTACGACTCAGTTAGTTAGCCATTTCTATTCTACGTGCTTAAACGACTTGGGTTTGGCAATAAGTGGGTTGGATAGATTCATAGATGCTTATCCTCATCGCCAGTATCGATGTTGGTCAATGGCAGTGCAACAAAGAAATTTCGCATGGAAAGGGGTCTACATTAGGGGGAACCCATGGGTCCTTTGCTATTTTTAATTGTGGTAGAGGGGCTTGGTGGTTTGATTAGGAAGACATACTAATCTTTAGTATCAAAGTGGCAAATCAAGACTTTCAGGTTGTAATTCATAAATTTGCAGACGATATCATTTTTATGTTGTCTCTAGAATTACAAAATAGTTTATTATTAAAGAGTGCTTTGAGATGCTATGAAATGACGTTTGGTCTTAGAATTAATTTTCATAAAAGTAGCCTGGGGGGATTGGGGTAAAGATGTTGAAATCGGGTTCTTTTACTAAGGTTCTTAATTGTGGGGTGCTTCAGATGCCTTTTCTCTATCTAGGGGGTTTTAGTTAGGGCAAATATGAGGTGTGAGTGGTCCTGGAAATCAATCCTTGATAAAATAAGAGCAAAGCTTTCTCCATGCAGACAAAAAAATCTGTCATTTCGTTGGATAATTTGTCTGATAAAGTCCTTCTGCAATTCCTCTTTTTTATTTGTCTTTTTTCATGGTTTCTAAAAGTGTGGCAAATGCAATTCAGTCTTTGCAAATGAGTTTCCTATGAGGTGGGACGAAGAAGGTGTCAAAAGTAGCATGGTTAACTAGAAGCAGGTGTGCAAGGAAATAGGAAGTGGATGGTTAGGAATTAAAATAGGGGTGGTTAATAGGGCTTTAATGGGTAAATGACGATGGAGATCTCTTCAGGAAGGTGGACCACTTTGGATTAAATTTTTGAAGGCAAAATATGATAATGATATTTTTTGGAATACAACAGCTACGAGTAAGAGAGGACGATCCCAATGGTGGAATGATGTCTTAAAAGTTAGATTTAAGGAAGGGAATGGTCAATGGTTTCTAAGGAAGGTTCAACCTTTAGTAGAGAATGGATCCATTTTCAAATTCTGGGAGGGGGATTGTATAGAACATAGGGACTCAAATATAAGTGTTCCAAAGTTATATGGCTTGTCTACCCAAAGAGAGACGGTCTTAGCTGAGGTAGGGGTGTGGGGTAATAATATTTGGTCGTGGCTCTTAAGGTAGAGAAGGATGCTATTTGAGTGGGAGGAGGAGATGGTAAGAGATCTAGAAGGTGTTTTGGAAGGGGTTGTAACGTGGTAAGAGGCGAATGATAGGTGGAAGTGGAGGTGTGAAGCCTAGGGATATTTGAGACCTACTTGGTAACGGAAACATATAGGTTTATAAAAAAGGAGGATCAAAATAATATTTCTCTCTTCTTTAGCAGGTTATGGAAGATAAAGGCTCTGTCCAACGTTCTCCTGCAGGTGGCTTTGAATAAAATTCCCGTAAAAGCTGAATTGGCAAAGAAGAACATTCTTCCTTTGGCTGAGTCTTTATATCCTCTTTATAGATGGCATCTAGAAATGGTACCCCATTTTCTTTTCTCCTGCTCCTATACCTATTCTGTTTGAATGATGTGCTATAAGTGGCTAGGCTTCAAGGTCTCACTGCAATGGATTGTGAAATGAAAATCTAGCAGTTGCAGGGAATATGTAATTCAACTGGTATGAAAGTCAGTCAAATTTTGAGTATTATCTAGATGTTAGTGTTGTAGGTATTTGGTTGGCAAGGAATGATGTAGTCTTTAATGGCAAGATCTTCGGGAGGGAAGGTATGGCAGTTGGCTATGCAGTGGTCTTGACTATGAATTAAAGGGCTCTATGAGGTTTCAACAGTATTGTTTTTTGAATGGGCTTCCCAATCAATTTTGTGCATAAAGAGGGTGACAATTTAGGGCGGTTTGGTAATTAAGTTTGTGGGGAGTGTAGGGTGAGAATTTTGTCCTTATGTTAAAGAACTAGTGGTTCTGGTTTGGGGGACTTGTGAGTTGGAATTGATTGTGGCCCAAATTTTAATTGTAATGGGGATTTAAAGTGTATCCTATTAATCTGTTGTAACTTTTTTATCACTGTCATCTTGTAACATGTGACTGTTTCGATCTTGAATAATATTTACCTTTTACAAAAGAATAAATAAATTTATAGCTAATAGTTGTTACAACCATAGTTATTAAAATGGTATTGGACATATCTGACTAGGAGTGGGAGGAGTCAATAATTACACAGTCAAGCAGATCATGTCAAATACAATCCACTGATTTTATTAAAAATTAAATATCAGTTAAACTATATCATTTACTTTTTTACTACAAGTATACTAATTAAAATTTTATTAATAAATATGTAATAACTTAAAATAACTATCGTTTTAAAATAGATTTAGTGAGTGTTCTTAAGATATTGGTTAGCAATAGCATACAGTAATTTAAGTGTTTTTTTTTTCTGTTTTTTAATCACAATAGATAATTTTCCGTTCAATAATCTGTGTAATCCTTTAATGCAAATAGTCTTTTCATATAAGCAACAAAAAAATTAATATATATTGAACTTAAATATACCAAATTATAACTAATTTTCTCTTACTTACTTAATGATAGTATCTTCAAAATATCTTTAATTTAATTAGAGCTTTATCTCCAACAACCTTTCATCCATTTATTTTTTTTACTTCTAGAAATTATTGTAAATGTATTTTAAGAAATGAATAAACTTTTTCATGGAGACTATAAACATTATATTAACGAACTTTCTTTTATGGTGAGAATTAGGTCTTTTCTTATATTTTAGTATCGAGGGGTATTTATTATGCATACTATCAAAGTACTTCTTCTATTTGTAATTAAGTGGCATTTAAGATTAAATTGAGATAATTAAAGAAGTTATTAAAGTTTTTAATTTATTTTAGAAAAAATGGATTGAACGGAGATGATTAAAGTTAATGTTAGAATATTTCTCAGTGATATATATATATATATATATATATATATATATATATATATATATATATATATATATATATATATATAAAGAGAGAAACAAGGATCCATCAATAACAATGTGGGAGACTTGCTCTCACTAATTTTATGAACTTATTTTGTAACAATATATTGTTATTGTAACTAATTTTGTTTAACAAATCTTAAATTTTGCCTTCACTTTTTATCTTATAGTTACAATTCTTTTTCCTATAATAGTATTAGTTTCATAGTCACATATTTATTATTTAAAAAAATTAACAAAGTAAATCTTGATAGTTATTTTTTCAGTAGTTATAATTTTTAAAAATAATTTTTTAGCAGTTATAATTTTTATTTGAGAACAAACTTTTTTAAGTAGTTATGAATAAAAATATTTAATTTGCTACCAAAATTGTTAAAATAATTAATTTAAATATTCACCAGCTATATATTTGAATTCATTAATAGATAAATTTAACCTTTTATATAATAATAATTAAAAATATTTTTTAATAGTTATAAAGATAATTAGTTAAATGAAAATATAAGTTAGTATTTTCTTTTACTTTTTTGTTACATTTTTTATTTAATATCAATTAAAAAGATAAGTTAACATTATATTTGTTTCGGTTGTTGCAATTTCGGTTTAAAAACAATAAAAGATAAGTTAATTTTTTATGTAAATAGGTTAATATTTTAAATTTGTTAAACAGATTTTTACTAATTAAATTATTATTTTTAACTTTGAGATTACTATTACATTAATTTTGCTATTTCATCTTCAACAAAATATTTGTTCATTTTTTTCTTATATTTTCTTTGATTACTTTTCTTATATCTTAATCACTTAATAAAATTTTTCTTAGATAAATTAAATATGAAAGATCTAATTTAACTAAATAACAATATTTTTGTGAAAATTTACTTCTTTTAAAATAACAATTATTTCTTCTAATTTGAGCTACTACATAAAATTTCTAGATCCCATATACACTCTCTCTATATATATAATATTGAAATAAGAGTGTACAACAAATAAATACGATAGATAGCAGATACATAGAAGAGAGAATAACGTATTGCTATCATTTAATTTATGTAAGTTAATTAAAAAAAACATGTATTGGTTTCTATGTTAATTAGTGAGTAATCTAATTTTGCTATTAGCTAGTGTAAAATAACGTATTTTTTCCTTTTTCATATTTATATATTAATAGGATATTCAGTTAGTTGAAACCGAACCAACCTATTTTTAATAGAATTGGTTTGATTTGAATTGTATAAAAAAAATTAACAATTTGAATTAAGTTAAATTAATTAAATCTAATTCATTTAACTTTTATTTGCTTTGAAATTGTATCTAAATAAATATACATGAATTGATCTGACTCCCCAAGGATACTTTTATACATTGAAGCAACTGAGCCATGGATTTTGACTGTCACAGCACCGAATTAGTCCTCTCACTTACCTAAGCAATGCAGATACATGCCCTGCGCTCTATTTCTCAGAATCGGCCAAATAGAAATTTGAGGTTAAATATTATTTTTTTAACGTTGACGTAACCCTCGGTGTGGAGCCATGTTTGGTTGCCGACATGGATCTATCGACGTTACAGTTAAGGACTTATGGCCCTTATGTGTTTTGCACTGTACTTATAACTTATCCATCTCACATGTGCCTTTCCGTTAAAGTTAGAATGTTTTGTGCACTATTTTAATACAAATTCAATGAGTAAACATAAAATGAAAGCAAAAATAACACATTTATCCATTAACGAAGTTACTTTCGAGTCAAACATATGCTTATACCTAACAACCAAATATCAAATTTGGACCATATATAAGGTGGAGTATATATGTTAGTGGTTAAATGCTTGTGTTTCTTTTTTTTCAAAATTCATTTTGTTTGTATTTGACCTTTCAAATTGTTTCAGAATAAGTAAAACTACATCCTAAAATTTTAGAAGCAACTCTTGAAAATTAGAGTAATATATTGTTGCACACTTGTGAAAACACTCAACGAGAAACCATTAAAATAATGTCATTAATTTAAGATTGGACAATTTAATGTTTTTTTATTCCCACGTTGTAGTTTTTTTCTACCTACGTGATTCTCTTGAACTTTATCTTTCTACATCAATGTCAATAGTGACAATAATTGAGAGACTTTTTAGCCTATAATTAAATTATCACCTAGTCCGCAAATGCATCTGGCTATATATATACACTCTTTTCCAAAGGCTGAAATCTAAAAGCAAATTTGATTGCTCATTAATTAATTGCTGTGGATAGTCTCCTTCCATGTGTGAGTGATCCTTTCCTTATATGTTTAATTTATTTATGTTTTATTCTATGTATATTTAAATTATCTGTTTATATAGCTCTTAATATTCTTTAACTTTTTGTTCGTATAAATAATAAATTAAGAATTAATAACAACTAGTTTGGGTCATGTGTTCTTAATCTCTCCCTTGAAGGGTATTGCTACTGGTCTACTGTTTGTTTAAATCCAAACTAGTTATCATTTGATCGATATATGCATATATTGAAAACATGGACGAAGGTTTTCTTTTTAGTCATTTTGCACATATGAATTATGAACCTGCGAGGCCATGCGCATAAAGGTTTTAAGTTTGGATTTGTAGCTCTGCACAACTCAAATCTCAGATATGCATGTAATATGTTTCTAATTCTTGTGGTGATTTTGTTTGAATATAATTGAAAAATTTTAACTATCAATTTTATCAATAAAATGGGAAAAAAATGCTTCCCCTTCAATCAAACAAAAGTTTGAAAACTACTCGATATTGTTTGGGTAAATACCCCATAAAAGGATGTCACAGAGATAAAAAGAAAAAAAAAAGTAAGACTGTAAGAGATGTAAATAATGTTTTTGATTCATTACTTTTTTTTTTTATTCTCGTTAGAGAAGTAAATAATGTGATGCGAAAAAAAAAAGAGCCAATATCTTGGAAAATGAAAAAAAAAAAAAAAAAAAGAAAGTAGGACGTGAAAATTACTTCTTGCCCATTTTAATTTTTTGACAAGTGTTTCCTTTTATCCTTTATTGTCTTTTTAGGTTTTATTTTATTTTTTAATTTATTTTTTATGTTATTTGTTTTAATAATTTTTCTATCTTCATTGTGTTAGTTTTTAAATTTTCTAAATATTTTATATCTTAATTTTTTATTTTTATATTATTTTATTTCTATTATTCTCTTCATTAAAAAAATTAACACATTAATCACTAATATTTGTCTATAAAAAATTGTGCTTATTGTGTTCTTTTTTGGGTCTTGTCTGTGACTACATGGAGAGTAAAAGATATAAGCTCTTGATCAATTTTTTTAAAAAGAAAAAAATAGTTAGTAAAATTACAAATTTACCTTTTCTTAAAATTTGACATATGTCTTTTTCTTATATATTTTTTTTCTTCTCAAATTTGTTATCTTTCTTAATTTCTTTTTCATATGTTATTTGTGCAAGTTTATTCTTTCTCAAAATTTGACATATTTGTTATATCTTTTTGTCTTTTCAATTTTTTTATCTTTCTCAATTTATTTTTTTATATGTTATTTATTTTTTCATTATCATTTTTATGTTATTTTAAATATTATATTTTATCCTTTTTATATTTATATTTTTATATATTTTTTTGTATTTTAAATAATTTTTATAGATTAATGAATTTTGTTGCCAATTTCTAATCATATTTTCTTTGCTTTTTATCCTAATAATATTTTTTTAGAAAAACTTTGTTAAAAACTAAATAAAAAAATTATTAAGAACCAAAAACAACATTCGATAATGTCTCACCTCACTTTCTTTTCTAGGCCATCTTGCATCTTTGCGATCATGATCATATTGTTGTGACGCTTGTCATATTATTTTTATTTAAAAAACTTCATTGATTTTCAAAATTAAAGAAACTAACTAGTTTTTATTTTAAAATATAGAAAGTTATAAATAACACATAAAAAACTATAATTGTATTTTAAGATTTTTTTAAAAGGAGATAAAAAATAGTGAAAATAAAATTTCTAAATTTTATTTTTTGTTATAGATGATTTTGGTACATATTAATGAATTTTATTTTTAGTTTCTAATAAAATTTTATTTACTTTTAATCCATAATAAATTTATTAAGAACCAAAAACAAAATTCGATAATTCACTGACTTAGTTTCTTTTCCAGACCATCTTACACATATTTGTGGTAATAGCCACACTGTTGTGTCGCACATTATATTATTTTTATTTAAAAAATTCATTAAGTATCAAATTGAAGAAACTAAATAGTTTATATTTTAAAATATAGAAAGTTATAAATAATGAGAAAATTACTTATACACTGCTAGTGTAAAAAGTTTTACACTGACATTTAATCATAACCCTTTATTTATGATAAGTTTTTTAACTTTACTAATTAATACTTTAAAAATATGTATATAAAACCATTTACACGAACAATATATAAGTGTTAAACTCATAAATAAAATATAAAAAACTATAATTGTATTTTAATATTTTTTAAAAGAAGATAAAAAAATAAAAAATAAAGAAAATAAAACATAAATTTTATTTTTGGTTATAGATGATTTTGGTATAGATTAATGAATTTTTTTTTAGTTTCTATTAAATTTTTCTTTGTTTTTTATCGCTAATAAATTTTTTTTAGAATAATTTTATTAGAAACTAAATACAAATAAAATTTATTAAAAAAATCAATAATTTATCAGGGACCAAAAATATATTTAATTCTTTTAGTTTTTATTAAAATAATATAACAAATGTTACATTTTAAATTATTAAAAAACCCTAATAAAAAATTATAATTATATAATAATCAAATTATTTTTTCATTTCATATTTTATATATAAATATCTAAGAAATATATCTTTTAAGAAATCTAATAAATATATTACAATTGTAAAATAAATTTTTATAACTTAGAAAGTTATATAGATCAGAAAGTTTATGCAATGTTATTAGATTAATTGCTACAAGATTAATACATCATTTGATCGAAGCTAGAATGATGTTTTCAATTGAAAATGGAAATCTCACTTACATTCCAAGAATGTTAATGTCTCCATCACAATATCTATGAACTTTTAAACTCAAAGACAATTTCTAATTATTATCTCATATATCACGACAATTAACAAGTCACATGGTCAATCATTAGCCAATATTAGATGTATTTGCCTAAATCAGTGTTTAGTCATAATCATGTACCAATTTCAAGATTACAAAGCAAACATAATTTAAAGATTTTCATTTATGAAAAGGGCAAAAACCACAAAAATAACTACAAATATAGTTTTCAAAGAAGTATTCCAAAATCTACATTAGCTATGTATAAAATAAAATCAAGTTCTTTAATATATTATAACTTTTTAAATTTCCCAAGACTTAAATAATTTAGTAAAAAATGTTGCAGATTTAAACTCCAACTTCAAATAATCTTCAAAATTTTCTAAACATAATGTTGTTACCTTTTCAGGTTTATATATTGCTACATTTTTAGTCTTCATTTCATATTAGTTTGTTAAGTACGTATAATCTTTTATTCAAATATTTTGTTACTAATTTTTGGAGTGAAATACCAAACGGGTCCCTGAAAGTTTGGGACACTTGTAACTAGGTCCCTGAAAGATTTTTCCAAGCATCTGGGTACCTGATGTTTTTTAGCACATGCATATAAGTCCTTCGGTCCATGATGCTATTAAGGATTATTCTTTTATCTATTTTTAAAAATTAAAAAACACTTGTGGCAGTTTTTAATTGCCAGAAAATTCTCTTTCCCCTTTCCAAAAATCCTCCTTTTTCTTCCTCCTTCGAACCTTACTAAAAAATACTCTTGTCTCCACCACCGACCTCTCTCCCTCCTTGATTACTAGGTTTTTAGGTAGTAATTTTTTCTCTTTTAAAATATTTATGGAACCTAGAAAATTGTTTCTCCCTTTTACTCCATTCATCAAATCACCCATAAAATTTGTATAGAGTTTGGAATGGCAGATTAAATCCTGAGTATGAGCACTTTCTTACTTGGTTTATGCAAAGCAAAACTACTCTCTTTCACGTTCTTACAAACATCCAATACCTATTCTTCCAAAGTGGTATTCATCTCCATCACAAAACCCTAAGCCCACTAAAGGAGGGAGGGCTTTGTAGAAGACAAGGAAGGAGGAAGTGGTGGAAAACATAAGTTGGATTATTGAGAACAATGGAGGAGAAGAGTTAGAGAAGAAACTCGAATCCTTCATCCTTCACCTTACTTTCCCACTCATCCTTTCCATCCTCTCTCACAACCTACTTTGCTTCCTCTCCTTCTTCTGTTGGCTCCAAACCCATGCTTGCCCCTTCTCGACTCCTCCCCCGACCTCTTCTCTCCCGTCGCAAGTTCTCCAACGCCAAGTCCCTCCTCCTCTCCTTCATCTCCTCCGACCGCTGCCACTCCCTCCTCCTCCGCTCCCACTCCAAAACCCCCCTCAACACCTTTCTCAACACCTATATCCATGCCTGCCAACCCCTCATTGTTTTCCACCTCTTTCATAAAATAAATGTCTTTGCTTCCCTCCAATCTCTTGCAAAAATCAAAATAAACTAATCACACCCATTGGAAGACAAAACCAACTAAAGAACTACTTATTTACCGTGGCATATTATGACAAGGAAGAAGAAAATGATGATGACCATGGCAGAAAGATTGGTATAAGTTTATGATGAAGATGACTTACTCAGTTTCATCTTTCTCATAGCTTTCATTTTCTTAACCCTTGCACACTTCCTCAAGGCAAGCTCAGCAAGTTCTTTCACAAATTTCCAATCACCAGGGTTCAATGAAGGACCTCTTGGAGGTAGGGGTGGCTTTGGAGGCTCTTTGGGGTTAAAAGGCTTAATCTTCTATTTAGCATATTTACCATTTACATGAGACAATTGGTGTTAAAAAATCCTTGTCCACAAACAATTGTAAATTATTTCCATTCGTAACTACAACATCACCAGATTTTTGCTACACGACTCAATCTCACTTTTACCCCTATCTGGTTGATCAATATTCAAAACCCCATTCCAAGCCAAACCAAAAACACCATTTCATTCTCTATGACTAGCATAAAGATCGTTGCCCACATCCTCTCTTTATTCCACTGAAGGACATGGATTAGAAATAAAAGAAGCATTAGAAAAAATTTGGGGGTTTTGCTAGAAATCTTATGCACAGGCAAGGGACAGAGCATTAGAAATAAAAGAATAAAAAAGGATTTTATGATGTTTAAAAACCACCATAAATGTTTTTTAATTTTAAAAAATTAAATAAAAGAATAATCTTTAACGGTGTTATGGACAGAAGGACTTGAATGTATATGCTAAAAAGTAGCAGAGACCCCCAGGTGCTTGAAAAAATCTTTTAGGGATCCAGTTGCAAGCTTCCCAAACTTTCAGGGATCTATTTGATATTTCACTCCTAATTTTTGTTATTTGACTTTGTTAGTATGTGAGCAAATTGAAATAAGTAATCTTTTATATTTTAAAATGTCAAACTTTTATTATTTATTTTAAATTTTATTTACTTTACATTTTATTTATTTTAGGTTATTTAATGGCTATTCAATTTTATAATTTTACATAACATTTTACTCACGTATTCTATAAATTATTAAATTACTCAATTATTGAAATATTATATTATGATACTAACATATTTAATTATAATTATATATTTAAATTATAAATTTATGTAATTATATATTTAAATAATAATTACTATAATTAATATTTAAAATTATATTTTCTATAATTAAATATATAAATTTTAAATTATATATTTAAATTATAATTTTCTATAATTATGTATTTATATTATAAATTACTATATTACATTAACAAAGAAGAGAGAAATTGTATAATATGATGAGAGAAAATTAGTGGGAGACAATGCATTAATTAATGAATGGTAAACATATAAAAATAAATCAGCTAGTAGCTGAAAATAAGAGATTTTTTGGAAAAACTACTTTGAGAAGTTTTTAAAAATAGTATCTCTATATTAGCTTCCCTCTCCACAATGTACAAAAAACATAATTATTGATTGGTTTGATTGGTTTGCTTTTGTATTTTAGTTTTTGATGAAAAGAGTTTTCAAGAATAGTTTTCAAAAACTATTTTTGAGAAGAAAAGAAAAAAAAACTTGTTTGGTAAGTGCTATTAAAAAACTATTTTGAAGATGTAAAAAGTTGTTCATATTTATTAAAATTTCATTAATGAAAAACAAAAAATAACATATTCTGATTGTATTTTGAGTTTTCAAAATAAAAATAGAAAATCGAAAAGCAAAACTATTTTTAGCTGTTTCTATTTTTTAGTTTTTAAAAACTAAAAAACCAGAACTGTTTTTTAAAACTGTTTTAAAAAAACACTACCTAAATGAGTTTTTTAGTTTTTAAATACTAAAATACTGAAATTTTTTTTATAAAACTATTGTCAAATAAGCACTAAATAGGCATGTCTGTCTCTTGGTTAACGCGTTTGCCACCATAAGAGATAGGAGGATATTATGTCTGCGAGCAAAAGATACATGATATTGTATGACAAAATGTCTCCACAAAGATCTAAGGGAAACCTACTAGTGACAAAACTTAGCTCCTTCGTCTCCATCAGCCCGACTTATGACTATCTTTTGAGCAACCTCTGAATTAGTCTACATTTGTTAACTCATGTCTTCTAAAAAGAACCACAACCTGCTCCCTTGATATCACTTAGAAAGTCTACAATTGACAAAGAGGACTACTTAAAAAAATCCCTAACCCCTGATAGCAAAGAAAAAGAAATAATATATATACACACCCCCCTTTAAAAGAGGTAAAAAGAAAAAAAAAAGAAAAAGGAAAGGATAATAAAAAATGAAAAAATTTGTATTATTTAAATACAATGAAAAGATCAAATTGAAAACATGTGTATTAAATTGGTTAAAAAACTTAAAAATAAGTCTCCATAAAAAGAATATATATTTTTTATTTTTAAAACAATTCAAGTGTTGGGAAAATACAACTCAAAGAAAATTAATCTTTAAATTATTGATTTTTTACCCACTAAACCATGTGATGAAATGGGTTCTTCTTTTACCACCCATAATTGGTATTTGTACCTCGCATGGTTAATATATTTTTAAAAATTTTAAAACACCCTTATTATCTTTTAATCAAAGATTTCATGAATTTTACTTATACCTAAGTTGCAACTCCTTTCCTTCTTTTCTATTCACTCTCATCTCCTCAACATGCTCACTCCTATCATATAACCTTCATAAAATCTCCCTAAGCAGCAACACAACCTCCCAACGAAGTCTCATCCACCATTTATAATCTCCTTTCTTTGGTACACAACAGGTATGCCTCAAATTATTTTTTTCCCCTTCACTTAATTCATTATATTGGATTAGTTTATATTAATTTTACGTAACATAAGAACTATATCTTCACGGTATTTTAGGAAATATTTAAAATAAGAATAGAGGTATATTAATCACTACCTAGATGCATAAATAACATGAACATAATCACTACTAAAATAAGAATAGAGGTATATTAATCACTAACTAGATGCATAAATAACATGAACATAATCACTATTCTGATTTTATCTCTATGATCCCAAAATTGTAATTTTTATCCCATTTATAATTTTTATAAGGGAAGAGAGAATAATTGAGTTTAACACTTATACATTGCAAATATAAAAGGGTTTTACATTAGCATTCAATCACAACCTTTTGTTTATATTACTTTTAAAGTATTGATTGGTAAAGTCAGCAAACTTATCATATATAAAAGATTGTGATTAAAATACCAGTTTAAAACTTTTTACATTAACAATGCATAAGTGTTTTTATTTTAATAACTAACATTTGTCTATAAATAAAATAAAATTTTTATCCACATCTTAATTTAATTTTGACAATATTTTATCTCTTGTAATTTATGTACACCCCCTTTAGTAATTTGGCTAAATTACATACATTTCTTTTTTATATTTACTCTATATATTTCCTTAAATGTCCTAATAATTATATTTCCTAAAAATGTTTTCAAAATCAATTAATGCACCTCCCTTTATCTTTTAATTATATATTCTTTATTACTAAATTTTATTTTTATAAAACTAATATATATCCTAATTCTATTTTTTTTCATTATTATTTAAATCCTAATTTTATACTTTCACTTTATTATTTTTAAGCTATATTTTTGTAATTCTTCTCTATTATTATTTAAATCTTATTTTTATTTTACATATAAATTATTTCCTTAGTAATTATCTTTAAATTTTCTCTCAAACAATTTCATTTAAATTGGATAAGAGAACCTTTAAGTGTATTTTATTCTTTCCTGTTACAATGATGTGCATTTTATTATTCCACATGTATTTTTTTTATTCTTGTTTTTTTTTAGGTTAAGAATGAGATATCAAAGATCACAACATAGTTGATAATGTGCTTTTTCAAAAAGTACTTTCTAGAAGTATAGATGTACATTATGAAAAATACTTCTCATGATCTTTACTTTCAGGCTTTCAACCATAGTTCTAAAAATATTTTCTAGTATAGTCTAATGATTCTAAAAAGTATTTTCTGAAAGTATAAATGCACATTCTAGAAATAACTTTTTGGAACCTTATATTTTCAATCATAGTTAGGAGGAGATATATTGTGAGGTTTAAGGAGTAAGTAAGTAGTGGGATTTGGAGAGTTGTGGATCAAATGAGAAGGGATGTATAATAAATTATATTATAAGATATTTCAAAAAGAAGGTATATCTTTAGGGTATTTTAAGAAATATTTAAAATAAAAATAAGAAATAAGGTATATTAATCACTATATGGAGGTATAAAACATGAGAATTTTTCATGCCAATGATTTTGTAATCATTTAAGTTCAATTGCATAGCATGCCTATTGTTGTTAAGTGTGTCATTAGCGACTAAAAATTCAAATTACAAATAACAAATTACGAGATATGATATATTTCTTTTTCAAAATATTGTTTGAAATAAATGTCATGGTGGTTGAAAAGCATTTCTAACTTGTAAGTTGAATCTATTCACGATCAAAAGGAATTAAAGAAAACTCATTGTGGTAATTATTTTGTAAGATTTATGTTATTTACATATAATGATCAATATATTTTTTCTTTTCATTTTTATTTTAAATATTTTAAAATTTCATTACAATTACTTTGATACTCTCCCTATCTAATCTATAATTTTGTTCCCTTTTTTCACACCTCTCAGAACCTCACCACTTAATGATAAATATATTTTCCTTCTAATTTTCATTTGAAGTATTTTTTAAATTTTTGTAAAATTATTTTGATACTCCTTTTATCTAATTTATAATATTTTTTCCTTTCTTCACACTTCCCATAACGTCACCACTTCCCTCTCAAAATCCTATAGTACACCTTATATTTCCATAATTTCTTTTTTTGCGACAAACATTTTCTTTCTTCCATCATTATGAACCCGTTGTCCTTTCCTCTATCACAAACTCTATCCGTCATTACACAGGACACCACCATGACACCCTAGTTTTGCAACTACCACGACATCCTTATTGTTTTTTCCATCAACTTAAATATTCATTTTCTAAGACACCTTACTAAGATGATTTTTCATATATACATAAAAAATTAAAATTAAAAAAATTAAAAGGTAGGAACACTTCAAAAAAGGTACTTTTCGATGGAAATACAATGTTTCAAGAAGTATTTTTGAGAACATGCATTTATAGTCTTTCTTGAGCTTTAAAAACCGAAGAAAAAAAAAACCACAAAGGATATTAATGTAGAAATAAAGAATTGATGGAGTTGTAAAACTTTCAATACCAATAAACCTTATTTTTGTTTTGCAATCGATTATTTATTTCTACATTAATCTCTTTTGTGATTATTTTTTATTGGTTTCAAGAGTCACAAAGAAGAGTTATAAAAAATATAGCTAAAAAAAGTAATAAAAAATGTGTTAAAAATAACAATGATTATGTTTTATATTAGTTTTGTAAGAAAATTTATTTTAATAATAAAAATTATATAAAAAGTTTAGAATAAATATAAAAAGTAAAGTATATGTAATACTATATAGTGGTATAAATAACGAATTATAGTGACTTTGTGAAGCTCCTATTTAGTTTGGGCCTAACGAGCCCGCAAAAGAAAGCGAATTCTAGTGGCGTTATGAATCTCCGATTTTCTTGTCATCCTAGTTGAAGCCAATCAAACTAGACAATGCTCCGGTTGTCGAAGTTAGAAGATTAATGTCAAGAAGTGGAAGCATTGCAATAAGATTGCTGCTATGAATAATATCATATGAAATTAAATGAGTTCCGTGAATAACATTTGGGTGAATTAACCAGTAAAATTCTAGAAGACCCAATAATCAAACGTCGTTCTCTAAAATAAAATAAAAATCATTGGTAATGTTTTCAATTTCCGAATCGTTCCCTGGCGAAGGAAAAAGAAGAAAACGGAAGCACCAGTAGCCATGCCAATTTCGCTGTTAAGTCCAAGCATCCATTCCGTTCAACAAATCGTGGCGTGTACAAGGAACGATCGAGCCGGATCCAAATCCGTTTCAGGGAGACCCAAGGTGAGCCCTCAGCTGAACCGGTGGTCCAGAGCTCGAGCCGTACGGTCCGGTCAGAAATTGGACCGGTCCAGTCTCCGAACCCAGCCACCGGAACCCAACGCTTCTTCACGTCCACTTATTCTCCCGGTGGACCCTGAGGATGCCGTCAATTTGGACGGCACAGGTGTCATGCCCGTCAAGTCCATCTATATCGTCTCCGATGGAACCGGATGGACCGCCGAACAATGCGTTAACGCCGCTTTGGGTCAATTCGATTACTGCTTGGTCGACCGTGGCTGCCCCGTCAGTACCCATTTGTTTTCTGGGGTAAGCAAATACAAACATTCTGTATACAAATATGTGCTTTTTTCTTCTTTTTTTATTAAATTCAAAATCTAATTAATTTTAATCATCCCATAGTATGAGTTTAATTTTTACATTATTAACTAATTAAAAATTATTTTTTATATATTCTTTTTAAGAAATTACTATACATGCAGAGAATCATCCATAAATGATAATTATCACTAACAGTATCATTGTTATTGTAATTTAATTAGTAGTTTTGAATTCACATTTTAAGAATGTAATTAGGTTAAATATTTGGCGAGAAAGTTTTTTTTACCATAATGATTGTAATTAGTTTGAGTAAGATTATGTTTACTAAAAGATAATTGTAATCTCATATAAAAAAAATATCGTGGTAGATATAATTTATAATTGAATGATATTTTTGACTTTGAATTTTTGTTATTGTTAATGAGATTGACAATGCGGAGAAGTTGTTGGAGATCATAAAGCAGGCTGCGAAGGAAGGTGCTTTGTTTGTGTATACTTTGGCTGATACATCATTGGCTTCAACTGCAAAGCATGCATGTAAGTTATGGTGTGTGCCTTCCACTGACGTATTGGGACCCATTACGGAGGACATTGCTTCTCATTTGGGTGTTTCACCCTCTGGCCTTCCTCGTGGGGCTTCTGGTCTTCCTCTCTCTGATGATTATTTTCGTAGGATTGAAGCTCTTGAGTTTACAATCAAGCAAGATGATGGGGCAGCACCCCAGAATCTGGCCAAGGCTGACATTGTTCTTTCCGGTGTCTCTCGCACTGGCAAGACCCCCTTGTCAATTTATCTGGCTCAGAAGGGTTATAGGGTGGCCAATGTGCCCATTGTCTTGGGCGTAGGAGTGCCAAGGACTCTGTTTGAGGTGGATCCAAGGAAGATTTTTGGTTTGACTATTGATCATCTTGTCTTACATAATATTAGAAGAGTAAGGACTAAAACTATGGGATTAAGTTCGGATGGTAGGAGTAATTACTCGGAGATGGATTATGTTAGGGAGGAACTGGAATTTGCAAGAAGGCTCTTCGCTCAGAATCCTCTTTGGCCAGTCATTGGTAACAATTTTTTTCTACCCAAGTTCCCATTTCTGTCACCGCTGATGTTAATGCTGTGTGTCGAACAATGTAAACCATGATTTACATTAATTTATGAGGGTGTTGGAAAATGTTTGCTTCATACTAATGCTTATGACGTCTTTATTTGTTATATAATTACAGATGTGACTGGGAAAGCCATAGAAGAGACTGCAGCAGTTGTATTGAGACTGTACCATGACAGGAAGCAGAAGTGCACCATGCCAAGGATCTCAAAACGCTATTAGAGATGACAAGTTTTTGTTTTGTTGAACTACAGATTGTAAAGCACCAAAATTGTATAGTATTATAATTATAATTACAAGTACAGAGTTCGCTGAGTACTCATAAATTTCATATACCATTTACCTGTGGGGGTATACTTTTAGCTAACCAACTGGTATGTTTTTCTTAGGTGTTATATATCATTACATATATATATATGGTGAAAAGCTACTATCAACTTCAAAACTTGTATCATAAGTAATTAGTTTCTAAGAAAGGTTTGAACTGTATCTTGACCCAGCGGCCAAAAAGGTGTTTTCCTCTGGTGAACGTACTAATCAATTGCAAAACTGCTTTTAAAAAATTTAGTGAGTGCTGGTGACTTCTCTTTTTGTGAAAATTCTTGGAGAGCATAATGAATAAGTGGAATCGCAGTTTTCCTTCAAGGGAAAGAAAGTTCTGTTTCCCCCAAAATAGTGAAGTATTCTTTCGTGGCTATATTTATTAGTATGTATGTACGTGATCGATTTTCTTACCAAAATATCTTGTGGAATTTAATACTTTATGCCAGTTTGGTTCTGAACACTTGTTGAAAAAATACATGACATACTAAACATGTTGAAATCTTAGATTCCAAGCAACCTATGTGTCATTTAACTTATTTATGTAAACTTGCTGGTGTAACAAACTTGCCTTCTGGCACAAAACCTTGAGTAAGTGGATAGTGAAGGGTTTTTGTTTTTCTTGCCCATTGGGAAGTTCGATAGCTCAGAAGTTTTGTAGATTTAGTTGCTGATATTTTGTTCACCTAACTGGGACTAGGAATTACCAGTTTTGCTGCAACCTTAGAATAATTGTTGGCTCATTACCTAATGAGTGTACCTTATCTCTTAATATGATTGAGGATAAATTATTAGTTACATTTATTGGGGATTGTCCTCAATTCTGCAATCGAAAACTGGCATGGGTATTTACATCTTGCCAGTGGCAAACGCTTATCTTAATATTAAGGTCGGTTGTTAAGCAAAAGGATAAAGTATCCAGCGTTAACGTGATACTTGTTATTTAGACCAAAGTAAAAAATTTACCAAATTAATCTTAATCTTTCATACTCAGTTTATTTATTCCGAAAGTTTTCCCAATATATAAACATTCTTTGTCTCTAGAAAAGGCACTCGTGGATTAGAGTTTCTTCCAGAAAGAAAAAATGTCTTTGAGCACGCATGCCGTTTGTGCCTACTTTTGTAGCTTGTAGGTAGGTAGCTCTAATGGTATTGATTTACTTTACCCTCCTCCTTTCCCACTGTTAACATTAAAGTTACCCGCATTCGAAAAAAGGTTCACTTCCCATTACTTGTAAGAGCAAAACAAAAGATACAGTGGATAAAAATAAGGACTGAGTAGAAAGAGCAAAACACTTTCTGATCCTTCAATTCTGCTATGCCCTCAGATGACACTCCAAATAAACTAAAAAGCACTCTCTTACATGTGATCTTTTTCTGTCGCTGTCTTCCATTCATACAAAAGAAATATTCCTTCCCCCTTTATCACAGTGCTGTATGTCATTGTATTTGCCTTTTGTATAGCTCCCCAATAGGTAACTGATTCTGACGTCAACGTGGTTTAAATTTTAGTTAGCTATTGCAACTTCTGCAAATATGTCTTCAAACTTCTTGTTTCTGAGTTTTACACCAATCCTAGATTTCTATTTTACATGACCCATTATCTCATTTGTCCCCCATCAGTCACTGCTGCCAGTCACCCACATATTCATCTGCATTCTGCTTGCTGATAGTAAGAGTGAAGTATATCAGCAACATAGTTCCCATGCTTGACCTGTTACAGCGCATTTAAAATTAAGACACATAACATAAGTGAAGGACAGCAGAGAAGCCAATTGTTGGAGCTAATGAGTGCTGAATCTTACAAGGTGGCAAAGAAAAGAAGAACTCGTTTAGGGTCAAGGAGCCATGAAGAAGGTCGTTTAAAACTATTTCTTCGAGTTACGCATTTGCTTTCGGTGGTGGTGGTGGTGCACATGTTACTGGCAGTTATAGTAATCTGATGATGAACCTGTGTGTTTGTGGAATGATGCGTGGACCCTACTGCTACCATCCCTGACTTTTCAGCCGTGCAGGACCCTGCTAGAGCAGCTGCAGTTCCATAAACCCATATCACAATATTGTCTCAACTCTCAATTTCTGATAATGTCAATAACTGTGGCCCCCAAGAATGGGTTACCAACAAGATATTAATATTAATATCAATGTCTATCTCATGATCTGTAATGTCTGTACACTGTAGAATTATACATGGTTGACCCAGAGCTCTATTTCAGAGAACTATAATTGATTGACATGTTCACATAGTAGGTTTCCTTTTTTTCACCCTAACTAATCTCCAACTACCAAAGACTAGGCCAAACAAATTTCACCCCCTCATAATTTTTAATTTACGTAATCCAAGTGAGACTATAATCATGGTGATGTCATTATATTCCAAACCTAAATACATTGGATCTGAGATTATGAGAGTGACAACTATACTATATTAATAGCATATTAGCATACATAGTTATATAGCAATGAGACCTAAGAATCAGGAGACACCCACTTTGGCCTCACATAGGTACAGGTTGGTGCTAAAATATTTTATGATACCATTTTAATTTTGTTACCGATGTCCACATACCATCGATGAACCCAAGTTCCACTGTGGTCAAACAATAGAAACAAAAACACCTGTTGGTAATGATATTAAACTTCTCTTCAACATAAGAGATACAGGAAAACAAAATTCGCTTAGGGGAATCATTCAGTCTAGGATCGTAAGAAAAATACCAAAAGATATTTGGATCCTCTCATGTGCTCTTTATGTTGTACACATTTTATATATATATATATATATATATATATATATATATATATATTTATCTGCAAATTACTGTGTCACATGAAAAGACTCCAATGAAGATTCAAATTCTAAATAAAACAAAACAGGTTAAATTAAAATAGTAGATTAGATACTACAATTAATGAGTTCGCAATTTTTATCTTTTTTATTTGCAATGTTACCTTTAGGAGAGCATGAAGTTGGAGCAGTATGATCCCTATCATGAAGTGTGACATTGCCATTCACCTTCCTTTCTCCCCCACGCTGAGATCCTTTCCTGGAAAGGCTCCGCTGCAACTATACCGTTAAAATCAATAAATCAATCAACGCTATCGTGAAATAAATGATTAAGTATAATAGCCAAAAGAACAACTAAACAAGTCAACTTGGTGGGAGTTAAGTAAGGGATACACAAAGTTGAAACTTCAACAATTATATTAAATATCTTCATCTAATTTTCAACGTTTCATTAATTTGAAATCATAGTTAAGGTGAAGGAATTGAGATGGGATAATAATGATAATTCTAGAGAAAGATATTGGATTTCAATGGCCGCAAAGGTTTAACAACAGTTGATAAAATGTGTTTTCTTTCTCCTTTTCATTAATGCCCGCATTCTCTGTGAGTCTGTCTATGGCTAAGGTCTAATCTAACATTCTGGTAGTAATAATGATGATAATAAATTTATATAAAAAATTATAATATTTAATTTAAGTATACATTATAAACTGTAAGAAGAACTAACCACTCCTGACCCGGCTTTGCTTGTAAGATGTGCCAAACCAAATTAAAATAAAATAATTATGGCGTGGTAAAACATAATTTTAAAATAGAACAATAAAAGGAGCTTACCGTAATTCTGGAATTAGCATTAGTGCTATCTTTGTTGATGCTGGAAGAGAAGGAGTCCATATCAATCACAAAGCTATCAGCTTCCTCAGCAGAATACTGATATGCGTTTATGTTATCTGAAACCAATATTTTCTCAGACCCAACTACACCCATGTTCTTCTGTTCTGATTCCAAAACCTCGCGAGAAGAACCACCCAAATTCTACAAAAACCAAACCCAACAACCCACAAAGACAGAGCCACAAGGACTATTAATTATCAACGAACGTATGACAGAAAATTAAAGAACTCGAATAAAAAAAAAAAAAAAGGATTTTCAATGGAACAGTTGCAAGAGAGAAAAGCGTAAAAGAAAATCTTACCAACTCTGAATTTTCTTCCATTTCGATCACTTCTTAGGGGAAAAAAAAAGGACAATGAAGGAGGAAAAGCTGTGTATCGAATGGGGTACAGCTCAGGCTATAACTATAGGGCACCTGATTGAACATGAACATGAAGCCCCCATAAGTCAAAACGCTCACGTTTATACAAAAGTAGTATGAAAAAAACAGAGACTAAAAGGAACATACCCGTGAACCATAACCCAGAATCTTCTTGTTTCTTGCTTATTCAATTGCGGGATTAGTTGGGAAAGTGATTGTTGCAGTGAAAATAAGCAAAGGGTTGCGAAGGACACAGAAAAAGGCAGCTAGCGAAGGCGTTAGTTTCTTCTGGTGAAAGTTGTGTGGAAACGGAAGAAACAAATGGACTTATAACCACTCAACCTTTTGTCTGATTAGAAGTGGGTAATTTTTATTGGAAGGGAAGAAAGAGGAAACGATGAGAAGAGAGAGAGAGAGAAAAGGACATGGCCATATCATGTGGATTGAGGGGTTTTCTCTGTGAACAAAACATACAAACACATCAACGGGTTTGATTGCAAAATGGACACGATCTTAAAACTTCCCTTCTCTCTTGCCTTTGTTTAATTTTCATACCATGTTTGCTTTTTTGTTTTGTTATATCCTATGTACTTTACTGTGTCAATCTGTGACGTGTAGCCTATTTGTACATCATTGCAGCCCAATTCGGGTTAGTTCATCAATTTTTAGAAATATAGTTAAGTAATTAACTGTTCATTTATACTATTTCGTAATTTTGTACGGTAAATTTTATAGAATGAGTTGACATGAATCTTATTTTTGCCGATAGGTATACACCTTTGCAGCCAAAATCGGGTTAGTTCATCAATTTTTAGAAATATTTTTTAAAACAAATTTTTAGAGATATAATTAAGTAATTAACTGTTAATTGATACTATTTCGTACGGTAAATTTTATAGAATCAGTTGACTCGAATCTTATTTTTGCCCATAAGTACATCTTTGCAGCCAAAATGGGGTTAGTTCATCAATTTTTAGAAATATAATTAAGTGATGAACTGTTAATTTATACTATTTCGTAGGGTAAATTTTATAGAATGAATTGACTCGAATCTTATTTTTGTTGGACAATAAGGATAAGGATTATCTTTTTGTTATTTTTGTGTCAAATACTTTTCTTCTTAAAAAAAAGAACATATTTAATGTACGCTTTCGTATGATCAAGGAAATAAGTTTCAATCAGCCATTTTAAGTAGACTAACTAAATTAAATTAAAAATTTAGCTACTACCAGTATACTGATCCGCTTTGCACTGGCCTATATCCCCTTTTAACCGTTTTTGTTGTTATTATCTATTATTATTATTAATGTAAGTTTTTATCATAATTCAGCTTTATATAGTAAATAAAATTTTTAAGGAAACCTAGTCTTTGTCAGTTTGCCTATCCTTCCTTTTAAAATAATACGTGTAGTAATGGCTCTTGTATTCAAATTCTTTTAAATTAATAATACATATCTTAAACGATTTTAAATATTTTTTTACCTTAATAAACAGTGCAACAATAAAAATTGACGAGTTGATTGTCATATGTGTGTAAGAATAAATGATAAATGAAATTACAAATAAATTATTACGAATAAAATTGAGATAAATAAAGAAGTAGCTTATAAGCTAACTTTTTGTTTATAAGTTAGTTGAAGTTGTTTTGAAAATAAGGTATAAGTTATTAAAATAAATTAACGTACAAAATAAATTTATTTTGATCAAAATACTTATAAGCCGGTCAAAATAGCTTATAAACTATTATAGTGTCTTACCAAATATACTCATATTAATTATTTGATTAGAAAAGATAAAAAACAATTAAAAATTATTTTCTTAAAAAAACAAACCCATTTTTAAAACATTTATCTAAAAGTAAATAAACTTACATAAATATTTTCATCGCATGACCTATTTTTTCAAATAAAAATTATAATTTATAAACTAGCTTATTTTCATGAGTTATTTCATATAAGCTATTAAAGTAAGTTTGTATCAATTGTGTGAGAAACACAATTATTATTTAATGAGTTTAATCCATATACACTTACAATGTAATAAATTTTACAATAACATTCAATTACAATTTTTAACTTATGACAAGTTTGTTGACTTTATAAACAATACTTTTATTTTAAAAGTCATATAAATGAAGAGATGTGATTGAATATAAGTGTTAAAGTTTTTAAACTGTCAGTGAACATTAATTAAACTTTCTTTTAAACTAACTTATAAAATAATTAAAGAAATTTATAAACTTTTCAAATGTATTACTAAACATATTACTACTTAAAATATCTTATAAAAATAAACTAAAAACTTCTAAAACAAATTAAAACTTTGACTTGAGGACCAATAGTTCAACTGTCAGTCAGTTAACCCAATTTTTTAAACTAAAATTTCGGTTAGTGGCCAAATTCTTATTTGAGTAGGCTAAAATTCTTTTCGGAGTGAATAATCAAGGTGAAATGATACGTTTTAATTTATAAATTTGATAATTATAAAGATATCTCTCAACTTTTATCCAATTATATATAATTTTATTTTTTATTTTCTTATATTAACTTTTTTTTAAGTTTAAAAATATTACATTAACATTCTTTATATGTTTAAAAATATTACACTAATATTTGTTACATATTTAAAAATATTATATTTTTTTTCAAACTTCTTATTAATACCTTTAAAAATGCGATAAAATAATAATTAAAAAATAAGTGTATAATTATACTAAACTTCAAATGAATGATAATGTAATTTATCATATAAATTTTGAATGAAATAAAATTTCACACTTGAGAAAAATAATACATGTTTATGGGACTTTAGGATCCGGCGAAGTTTCCAAGTGAAATCGATGTCATAAGCCCGCAAGTAATTATTTGATGAGTTTAATTAGTATGTACTGTTAGTGTAAAAGATTTTTACACTGCCATTTAATCATGATTTTTTATTTATGTGATTTTTAAAGTAATAATGAGTAAAGTCAACAAATTTAGCATGAATGAAGGGTTGTGATTGAATGTCAGTATAAAAATCTTTACACTGATAGTGTATACCAATTAAACTCTTATTTGATTATTTTTTTTTAGTTATCATAATGTTGGTATAAAGTATTGACTATTATTGTTTATCAATTTTGTTATGATTATAAATAATTGTTTATTGAACTTAATTTTTTAGTACAATAGTTTATTTATTTTATTTTCTTTAGAACTCGTAAATTCGAGGATTTAAAATAGAACAAATAAATCCAGTAAATTAATTGAGAGCAATATTTGAATGGAAAGAAGTGTTATACAGAAATCAAAAGTAACTTTGAACTAAAAAAACAGTAAAGAGAAAAAAAATGAAAAAATAAAAGTGCTTGAATTATAAATATAAATAATTTTTTAATAAAAAGTGGATACATTTATAGACTATTAACAATATAACTCAAAATCCGTGGGAGTTTGTTATCTTAAAATTGTTACCTACGAGGGGTTTAGTAGTCCAAATCTTTAGTTTTCTGTTTTTCTGGGTTAAAGTACCTTAAGATTATCTTCACAAAAAACAATATAAATTATATTTATTGGTTGTAAAAATTATATTTTGAATAAATAATACATCTATATTGAAAATTCTATCAGTAGTTTGAAAAAACAAAATAGAAAACTGTTTTATTCATCAATTATATAAATTAAATTTCATTCCTTGTTTTCAAATTTTCTCTCGGGAGGCAAAGATAATAGAAGGAAAGTACATTGGGTGTCTTGGGATAGAATGTGCAGGAGGAAGGAGGATGTAGGGTTAGGATGTGAGACATGCGTAAATTCAATTTGGTACTATTAGGAAAGTGGAAGTGGCGTCTACGAGTGCACATTGGTAGTCTATGGGCTCCAGTTTTGAAAGCCAAGTATGTGAAGGTTGAGGGGGATTGGGAGGTGAGAAAAAGTAGATGCTCAAGATGGTGGTCTGATATACTATCCATTAAGGGGGGGGGAGTGTGGCTCAAAGGGAATGGTGGTCGAAGAATATGCGTTGACATTTGGGGATGGTAGAGAAGTAGTATTTTGGCAAGATCGGTGGTTATGGGATCATAGTCTTAGGGAAGAATACAACCGACTATATGGACTTGATGAGGACAAGAATATTTCAGAGAAAGATAAATGTTGTGGTGGTCTGAGTTGGGTCTGGGTTTGAAGAAGGGGAATTTTTGCCTGGGAGGAAGAAAGATTAGTTCGTTGGGTTGTGGAAGGTTTGGAAAGCTAGGAATAATTTTGTTTACCATGAAAAACCTCCAAACCGTCAAGTGATGACCCAAGCAATGCAAGTGACTTCTTGGGAGTGGTGTCACTCGACCAAAGTTATATTTTATTCTTTCACAGAATGAACCATGAATCCATTTTTTTGTACGACGGGAAGAGTTTCTTGGAAGGATATTATGTTTGTTGCTTTAATTGAACATGTCCATGTATCTCTTGACACATGTCTTGTTTTTGTAGATTTGTTTACTTGGACGAGAGACATCTCTTGTGCTTTCTGCCTAGGTTATTAGTATAATCATTTTGCTTACAAAAAAAAAAGAACCATTATTTTCAACTTTAGACAAATAGACTCCATATGTTGTGACTGCATTATTGCTTCAACTTGTTTAAGTAAGTTCAACTAAAATTAGTTTTCTTTTAAAAGAATATATTTTAAATAAATAAAATATGTATAATTTTTATATTATTATTCAATCACTTTTATTGAATTTTATAATAATAATAATTTTAAAAGTCATATTAAAAATATTGTTAACTAATCAATAGAGTAAAAAAATATTAATAATTACATGTCTATTAAATTCGTAATTTTATTTGAAAATTAATATATATATTATTTGTAAATTATCTGAGAAATTATGGTGAGGGAGAGAATGAAGGAGGGAGAGAAAATCAGGGTGGGTGGGGAATGGATTACAGTGAGATCAAGATAGGTGAAAGGATGCATATTGGTGAATGACAGCAGCAATATAGAGCATGTAGAGCATTCAAGATTCCTTTCACTAATTTTCAAAATAGTTTTAAGGCTTATTCCATGTGGAAGGTTTTAACTAAATGAGGGATTGTAAGGGATGCTTTTATTCAAATAAAAAGGGATCAATTCAGGAACTGTTTTGGATTTGTCTCATTTTATTCGGTGAGGGATGTGATGTGGTTGGAGAAGGCCCTTAATGAAATATGGATTAGTACTTTTAATTTTAGGGTGAATGTGAGGCAGTTCTGGCGAGGTGAAAAACGAATCAAGAAGACTAAGGCTACTGTTAGCCGTGATCAAGGTAAAATGGTAGCTAAGAAAAAGGCGAAGGGAAATCATGTGATGCCAAGATGGGTGTGGTAGCTAAAGGTGAAAGTAGAGAACCAGAATGCAGAGGCAGGTTGGCGAGGGTTATCATATGAGGTAGCAAATGAGAAGATTTTAGAATTAGAAGCATGTTTTGTTGGAAATGTAACATATCCTGAACTTATTTATGCATTACTAGAGAGACTTAGTGGTAAGGGGATTAATTCCATTAAGGTGGTACCTATGGGAGGGGATGTGGTTCTTTTGAAACTTCTTCAAGAGATGTTGGAGAATTTCTTAAAAAAAATAAGGTGTTAATGTCACACTATTTCTATCTCTTAGCAAGATGGGCGTTGACTGAAGTCGCAAAGGAACGTTTTGCAAAGGTTAGGTGTCTAGGAGCGTCGCTTCATGCATGGGCTAGTGATTTTTTTTCGATTCCTAGTTGGAATGGTGGGTGTTTTCATAACCATGGATACGACCACGACTCAATAGAAGTGGATGGATGTCGCAAGAATTTTAAGATACACTTCTGACTGGAATATAATCATTGTGGAGAAAGCGATATGTGTTAATGAATGGTTTTTCATCTGTATTATGGAGGAAGTGTTTCCATCGTTGATTTTGTTAATGATATGAGAAGAAGCTGTCGATGAGTAGTGAATCCTTAGTATTGGAACAAACTTTTGATTGGTGGATGCAGAAGTGGGTCAAGTATGAAGCAACAATGTCAATTTATAAATGGGGGAGCATAATGATGTTCATTTAGCTGATTTTGACGGTGGAAATATTGGTAAAATTATTGGGCATGATCTTATGCTTGATTCTCGACCAAATGGTATAGATTTTTTGTGTTAAAAAAAAGCTAGAAGAGCTAGAGATTTAATTCCTAAGATCTCATACCACATAACTAATACTAGAATGTTGAGTTAGAATTCACATGAGCAACATCCTTATTTTAGCGACATATGATGTCTTTTGGCAAGTAAGGCATATGGTTATAGGGAGACATGTGATGAGTAGTTGATGGGCCAGGTTATGATATGTGGGCCATTTATGAAGAATAAGATTGATTTGAATGAAACAAAATCCTTTGTCCTAAATTGGTGTCTCATTCCCTGTCTTAACCAATCAATAAATGCCATGTCATTTAATGAATTTTCTTTTATAAATTTTTTTATATTTTATATAAATCATTAAATGGCATGATGTTTATTGATTGATTTGGACAAGGAATGAGACACTAGTTTGAAAGATTGTTTTTCTTTGAATTTGCATGAGTTCATGGGCAACAAGGGTGACGCAAGTGTAAGCCACATGAACTCTGGTGATTTGGGTCACTACCAAATGGGTTTTGCGCAGGTGCTAGTTCAAGGAGGGAATTTAGAAGGAGGGGTTGAATAGATTCACCAAAATATTTTTCAAAGTTCTTTTATTCAACTGTATCAGAGTAGTTAAAAAATACCCTCTTTTAGAAATTTCCAAAATCTACCTTGTTTTGTAAAAATGGGTTTTTCAAGAATTTAACCCTTTAGGCAAAGTACCAATCAACTCAATTCCTCTAACAATGATTTCAAGTGTAATTGACGAAAAGCTTAGCAAAAATACTTTTACAAGTTATTCAGAATAAAAAAGAAAGAATAGAAAGTGTGAAAAACCAAACCCCAAATCTTGGGTCAAAACCCAAATTTAATATCTAGTAAATAGGGATTAAGAATTAGATCTACTGCAAGAAAACTTGATAGATCAATTACAGTTTCAAAACCCAGTTGGTAGTGCTTCAAGAATTCAATAAAGCTGAAATTTAAATAGGGTAAGGAAGAGAGAATTTTCACAATGATTTATACTGGTTCGGTCAACCTGACCTACATCTAGTTTACAGACTTAGCCTTTCACTAATCTATTTTTCACTAAAACCTTAGTGCATGCACACCACCTATATAAATTTTAATCCCAGAAAGATTTAAACCACACACAAAAAGAGGCTTCCTCTTGCACCTCACAAGGGTTTGCTAAATCGTGACACCCTGCCACTCACAATGCCTCACTTGTAACACCTTGCTGCAAGATTTTCCAACAATCTAAAGAACACCTCAAGAGATTGTCAAACTTGTGCAAAAACAAAAAGAAGGGTATAGAACAATATCACTTGAATTGAAGAATACCCAAACAAAAAGATTAAAACTCAATGGAGTCTTTTCCTTGAATCTTGAAATTGAAGCACCTTCAAACCATAAAAAATGGGTATGAATCTTGGAGATAATTTTGTAAATTGTACAAGAGAATCAAACACTTAATGGATATTTCAAAAGTTGTTAAAATCAGTTTTCAAAAAGCTTTTATATCAGTTTTGATGTAAAGTAATCGATTACCCACTTGATTTCCTGATATCCTGCTCAAAACTGATCCAAAGTGCTTGTTCTATAGGATAATCGATTACTATTTTCAAGTAATTGATTACCACAAAGAGTAACAATTCTAGAACACAAAAGTCTCGAAGGGTAATCGATTACAGTTTTTAGGTAATCGATTACCTCACCTAAAATTCCACTTTTGAAGCTTTTCCAGCACAACCCAACCTATGTAATCTATCCAAAACCATTCCAAACACATTCTTAAACCTATCTAAACACACAATACAAGTACCACACCTATAAACGTGTTTGGTACCAAAAAATTGATTTAAGAGCAAAACAAAGAGAAAAAAAAGCAAAACTAAAACTTCAAAGTTCCTTATACTCATTCTTTAATGCCTTTGGTTCTAACAAAGAGCAAGATGCAGGTCATCCCTTTTTGGAACATGATCTTATGTGTAGCGTGAAGGTCCTTCCAATCAAAAGCCAATAATGAATTCCAACATTGTAGCACCAATCTTGATGACATTTGCTTTGCACCAATTTTGCACATGGCACAAATTGAGAAATGCTTAGAGTCTTTGATGCAATTTTCCGTAGGAAGTCTTGTATTGGACACTGCCATAGCCAATGTTGCTTGCCATTCAAATCTTGATGTTATTCATTTCCAACTGCTTCTACACACATTTCACGAGAATTGTGTGGAGTCAGAGGTTGGTGACGTGATTAAAGAAGGAGAAGAGACCCAACATAGTACGCATGGAATTACTGAGTAGCATAGGGTTATGAATGAAGAGGATTTAATGGATATTAGGATGGAGCTGGTGTTTCACTTGACTAAAGATGGGAGAGGTACCAACTTATTAGTGGCTAGCAGAGGTAGAGAAAGGACAGAGAGGAGTAGAAGGTGAAGAATGAAGTATGGCAGGATGTTTGACACTTGTGTAAGGAAGTGTTAGGAATTCTAATGAATGAGTTTCTCTTGCTATGTTAGAGGAAAAGAAGATAATGAGTGAGGTGGCAAAAGGGGTGTGGGATTTCAGGAATAGATTAAGGATTTCCTGTGATAACCAAGTTGGAAGTTTTAGAATGTTTGGCGTATATGAAGGCTCGAGGTTAGAAGTAAAAGGGCGAAGGAGGTGGATTTGTTTCTTTATGAAGGTCATAACTTTAAATATTAAAAGGTTAGGGGGTAATGTGTAATATATCATCGCTTAAGGTAGATAGTAAAACAAGATAAAATATTGGTTTAGAATGCAATGAGTTAAGTCATAGAGTTGTAATTTCACTAATGCTTCTTCCCTTTTTTACTAAGTAATCTTATTCTTTATCATTCAATAGTTATCGATAAATTACCACCATTTGTTGTTGTAAGTTTGATCATGCATATCACATTATAATCCTAATTTGTCATCTAGTTTGATCATGCAAGATTCCAAATTAAGACTGATTCCTTTTTACCCAATCGGAGGTTTACCCGATGAATCTGGTCGATTTTTCTACCAGGATAAAACTCTATTTTCTTTACAGATCAATCATTCAAATATCAGTGATCATGACTATTAAAAAAATTAAGATGTTAATAAGCAGAATAAGTTAACCTATTTACTTTCCAGATTGATTGCTCAAACATCAATAATCATGATTGCTCAAGCAATTAATGTGCAATTAATATTCAAATCTCAATGGTCTTGATTATTCGAATAATTAGGATATACGAGGGTAGAACATAGAAGTAAATTAATCATTGAATAACATTAAACAATCATGCCAAGCGTAAGAGGGAATCACAAAGAGCTACATTATAACCCTAGAAAAAAGGGGCTTAGCCAGACATGGTTAATGTAAAGCCAAACATCCTTTCAATAACATAATACATCAAAATAGATAAATAATTACTGGCTGAGTACTCTGAATTGCCTTGAACCTAAAGTTTCCTCGCCGTTCTTCACCTCTTAGGTCACAAACCTAACTCTACTTCTAAGCCAAGGTGAGTCCCATTCTTCTATCTTCTCCCCTCCTATTTATAAAAGGATTTATGCTTTTTTATGTCTTTCTTGAGGCCCACGTAACACAGGTGTGCTAGAATTAAGCTTGAGTGTGCTTATTTTAATGACTTCTTTCGCAAGTAAGGTAACACGACCGTGCTACATTTTAGCACAATCGTGCTCGTAACTTCATGATCGCATCACAACTGTGTTGCTTCTAAGCATGGTCGTGCTTCTTCTGGCTGATTTTTTGGGTTGTGTTAACTTAGCACGACTGTGCTGAGATGGAGCACGACCATGCTGACCTGAATCTTTAATAGTTGATCTAAAAAGGCCTAATTTCCCCCCTTTTTTCTGCCCGTTGCTTAAGTACTTGTCTAAAGTATGAATAAAGAATAAAAAATTAGTTTTTCCAATAAAAAATCAATTCTTTTCTTAAAAACAGATATTAATGATGGTGAAAATAGGGTAGAAATTAGGTTTATCAAGGGGAAAGAAAGTGAACAAATGCAAAGTAAAAAATCTAATTCATTGTAAAAGGCCAGATATGTTATGTTTACAAGAAACTAAAATGGAAAATATTGAAGTAGTGCTTTGTGAATCCTTTGGGGAATGAGGATCTTACATGGGTCTTTAAAGCTTCCATCGGGAGTTCTGGGGGTTTGCTAGTCATGTGGGATGTTACCAAATTCAGGCAGGAAGGGAGTTTTCAGGGGACTTAATTTTGTAGGGTAGGGTTTGTTCGGAGGTAGATTGGAAACCAAACAGTTATGGTCATGATGAATATATATGGTCCCTTTGATATAGCGGGTAAGCAAAGTGCTGAGATGAGATTATTAGGTGTAAAGAGGTGAAAGAAGAGGGGTGTTGGTCTATAATAGGCGATTTTTAATTTAGCCACCTATAATGAGGAGTAGAACAGAGCTGTCAGTAATTAGATTGTAAAAGAGATGACTTTATTCAACAAATTTATTCAGAAATGTGAGCTTTTGGACCTACCTATGGGGGTAAAAATTATACTTAGTATCGAAATTATGGCAAGTTAATAAGTAGATTAGATTGTTTTTTATCTCTAAAGAATTCTTAATGGTGTGGGGGAAGGTTGAGTAGTAGGGACTACAATGAAGTGTGTAATCATTGTCCGGTAATGTTACACGAAGACGAGGTGAATTGGGTTCTAAAACTATATTTGTTTTTTGAATTGTTGGTTTGATGATAACTATTTTAGGTCATTTGTGGAAGAAGAGTGGAAAAAATAGTGGTTAAGGGAAGGAAGACTCATGTTTCGAGGATATAGACAAGGAAACTTGCAAGGGCATGAACAAATTAAATTAGCTTAATTTGAAGGAGGAGGGGTTTTGGATGTGGATTGAATCTAGGAGAAAGCTAAAAACTTGGTGAATTTAAGAAAATGGGTTGGTAGGAAATGTTCATTGATGCACCGAAAGTCGAGAGTTCAGTGGTTAAGGGAAGGGGATGCCAATTCTAAATATGTTCATAGTGCAATGATGAAAAGATGAAAATATAATGAAATTCTGAGTCTCAATTTTGGAGGGAAAGAAGTGGGGGAGGTGGATAACTTGAAACATAAGGTGAAAGAGCACTTTAGTCAACATTTCTTGTTGCAAGATTGGTGTCAATTGCAGATGGAAGAGATGTCTTTTTGGAAACTTCAATAAAGGTCCAACTGGATCTTGAGAAGTCGTTCCTAAAGGAAGAGGTGAAAGAGGCAATCTGGGAGTGTGATAGTAACAAGAACCCATGTCCGATGGATTAAATTTTCAAATTCTAAAGGAGTTCTAGCACTTGATAAAAGAGGTCTAAACAGCTCTTTTGTTACTCTCATACCAAAATCACCTTGTCCGTATATGATTAATAATTATCATCATATTTATTTGATTGGATGCACTTGTAAGATTCTTGTTGAGGTACTAGCGATGTGTTTGACGTGTGTAGTTTATTTGGTCATTTCAGAGAACTAGGTGACTTTTATTCATAGATGTCAGATCCTGGATGGAGTTTTAATAGTTAAAGAGTAGTGGATGACAGGAAAATGAATAGGAAAAAGTTGGTGTGCTTTAAAGTTCATTTTAAAAAGACTTACATGGCAAGTGATAGGTATGATAGGGTTTGATGCAAAGTGGATTGATTGGATAAAGGAATGTATGAGTTCAGCGAAAATATGAGTTTTAATGAACGGAGGCCCTTCAGAAGAGTTTGGGGTTGGTAGGAGGCTTAGACAAGGGGACCCATTATCACCCTTTTTAGTTCTTATTTCTCATTGCAACAAAAAGGTTAAGTCAAATGGTTCAATGTGCGATTGACAAATGATTATGGAAAGGGTACTCCATCGAAAGGGATGAAATTCGGATCTTGCACTTTCAATTTGCGGATGACACACTTCTTTTAGCTCAAATGGAGTAAGAGTCCTTGAGGTGATAAAAGCGGTATTATTAAATTTTGAATTGGTTTCTGGCCTTAAAATCAATTTCCACAAGAGTCAGCTACACAAGGCAGACTGTGAGTGCAACTAACTTGGCAAGGGCTTCAACCTTGTTAAATTATAAAGTGGGAGATATTCCATTCAAGTACTTGGGTATCTTAATTGAGGCAAATCCTTCCAGACTAGAGATGTGGAAGCCAGTGGTGGAACAAGTAAAGAAGCATTTATCAGGGTGGGAGCACAAATATGTGACCATGGCAAGGAGAGTGAGGCTCATTAAAGTTGTATTGTCTGTAATATCAATATACTTCATTCCACTTTTCAAGGCTCCTAAAGGTATCATTTTCTCAATTTCACTCTCTGTTTTGCATTTTTTTATGAGTAGGTAATGGAAGTAAACATAAGGTTTCATGGATGCTTTGTGTGAACCTATGTAGGACAAAAAAGGATGAGGGTTTGGGTTTGAGAGATGTGAGGAAGTTTAACTTAGCTCTATTGGGAAAATGAAAGTGAAGAATGAAGGTGGAAGTAAATAATCTATTGGTGAGAGTATTGAAATCAAAATACGGGGGAACAAATGTCTTATGAGAGGGGAAAAGTAGTAAGTGTTCATAGTGGTGGTTAGATTTGGAGTGTATTGAAGTATATGGTAGGGAGCAAACAAGGTGGTGGTCCAGTATAGCTAGTCGCTGCATTAGAGATGATTGAGACATTGTATTCTAGAAAGATATATGGGTAAGGGAGAATAACCTTTAGCATGATTATGATAGACTATTTAGGCTAGTAGATAATGAGAATGTATTTGTGAGAGAGTTATGGAATAAAGGTGAAAGGAGGTGAAAGTGAGCTTGGAGGAGAGGATTATTTGCATGGAAGTCAATGATGTTAAAGGAGTTGGAGAATAGAGTAGGTACTGTATCACTGATAGATGGAATCCATGATAAGTGGTTGTGGGCAGTAGATTAGTCTAGGGTCTACACCTTATCCTCAACATATAGGGTCTTGTCAGCAAATCAACAACTCCAACAAAATGATTTTTAATATCAGATATGGGCAAGATGAGTACCCCCCAAAGTTCAGTTACTGGCTTAACAACTGGATGTTGGTAAACTACCTAAAAGAGATAACCTAACAAAGTGCAAGATAATTCAAAGCGATAAATCATGTGCAGGTTGTGTAGTGTAGAGTTAGAATCAGGTTCACACTTATTTTTGTCTTGAACAATGTTTGCTATAGTTTGGTTAGAAAGATGTGCATGGTGGGGAATCTCTACTACATTACACATCAACAACATTCATCTCCACGGTCTTCAATTCTGAGGTCTAGTAAATGAAACCAAAGAAGCTTGAAAACACAGTCTTTTGTGTGGTTTGCAAGCATTTGGCACCTATGGTAGGCACACAACAATCAATGTTTAATAGAAGACCTCCGTATGCTAATGCTTTTGTGAGCTTTTGGGAATGGATAAGGGTAGCAAAGTTAACCATTAATAGCTTCCGAAATGGGTTTTGAATCCATCTTTATGTATTTAAGGAATGAGTCTCCACTTATTTCTATTTTAGGGGTCAGACTTGAGTACCTATCTTGGTAAATAATTTTTTTTCTTTTTATTTGTAATTCATTTTGAGGATGATATTGTTGAGAGTTTTAATGACTACTTTACTTCTGGCAAATGCACTAGTCATATTGTAGTATAAAATTGATAAAATCAAGTCGTTTCCTTAGAGACTTAGAAGATCATTTAAAAGTTCAATTATTCCTTCATAAAAACCTTTTTAAAGATTTTATATGAAATAAAGAAAACTAAATTAAGTTGAAAAATAAATTATATTTTTGTGATTTTTTATAAATATTGATAATAATGCAAAATGATCAAGGGTTTGATTTACTTCACAATATTCCTAAATTGTTAAAGGTTTCTCTATCCTAATTCTTTAGCAATAGAGAACTAAATTATCAGAGTTTCCCTTAATTCCTTAGCAAAAATGATTCCAATAATTTGATCAGCACAAAATAATTATTACGTCAGACATACAAATCTACCTTATTCCTAAACGTAGTCACTTATAATTTCATGTATCTCTCAATAATAGAAATTAAATAAATCACGTTATAAGTTGATTAGACAGATAACAAGCATTAAACACAAGGGAGATTCAAAATAGATAACTAAAATTCCAATAAAAATCAAAGTAAGTTACAAAGTATTGATTAGTGTCTCAACCCCTAATAATCTTGCTTAGCCAGATCCCACCATGAACTATTTACAAGGGTAGAGAGATATGAGGGAGAAAGAGAAGAGAAAAGAGAAGAGAGTTTTTGAGCTTTTGGGGATGAATTTCTCTCCTTCCTCACACTCCTATTTATAGCTTTCAGCCATGGAAATTTGCTTAGCAAAATTAGATTCGGTGAATAGAACACCCTTGATCATGATTTTACTGAGCCAAAATTGATTCGCTCAATGAATGTTTACTTTTTCCAATTATTCTGAGAGAATTCACTAAGCGAAAATTTGTTCGCTAAGCGGCCTCTAAAGTTTGATTCTCCATTTGGCTTAGCAAATTTAAGCTTGGATTGATGGCTTTTTATTGTCCTTAAGTTTTGTTGGTCAAGTTTGGTCCTTCTATCCTGCAAATCACATGAAACAATGTTAGAACTTGTTTGTTAGCATTATATCGTTCACTTGTCTTCCTTGTTTCATGCTTATCTTGAAGTGAGATTAACAACAATTCAAGGGTAAGTGCATAATCTCAACACTATTCAAAACAAAATATTTTTGGATTTTTGTAAAAAAACTAGGTTACACGAAGCATTTTTTTTTTTAATTTCCTAATTAGATAAGTATCATAAAGATATATAAAAGGGACATTTATTAGATATATCTTCTATTATTCTATCTTTTTTATTTAATGAAATTCCACTTAACTTATAAAAAAAAATATCATTTACATATGTACGTTAAAAGCATTTACAACACAATATATATGACTATTTTGTAAGTGAAAGTAATTTTTTTAAAATACACATTAAACAATAGATAAAATAGAATATTGAGGATGTCTAGTAGAAAATGTTGCAAATGTGATGATCATACTTTCTAAATTGTGCGTTTTAATTTTTAGATAAAAGTAGATTTAGTTTTTAGATATTGTGTTAATTTTTTAATTTAAATTAATTGTAATATTTTATAAGTTTAGATGTTTTTCTCTCAAATACTTTTATTTGATTTTAAATATTTTGTATAAATATAAGCATATTTATGTATGTAATATACAAAATATTTCGTAATTGTTTCTACTGAGAAGATAAAGGAATGCTATTAAGAAATCTAACTTAATTAAGAATGATGCATAAATTATTGTAAATCTTTTGACATTATTATCATCAACTCCTACCAGAAAAATGAAAAAAACAATGCTCATTCGTCATTTTTAAAGTTGGGAGGTTATTAAGCCTTTTCAATTTTACGTCATTTTTAAAGTTGGGAGGTTATTAAGCTTTTTCAATTTTAAGTAAATTTGATATACTTTTTATTATGGTATATATGTTGTGTAAAATAGTAACCTTAGTCAAGGCGACAATGCAAGCAAATATCTTAAGGATTAGATGTAGATGTTTTCCCAACCAAGCAAATGATTAGCTTTTAAGAGTCCCAAAATTCTAGTATTCATTCAGTTGCTATTTCCAATCTTATCTGTAACATCTATCCCACTTTCTCTCTACAAATCATATTCTTTTGATATTTTTTAAAGCAAAGAATTATTATACCTTTGAAGTTGATAGTATCAGATGGGAAACTCGTAAATAAAACTTGTTAAGAAAACCAAGTATCTAGTTTTGGTAGTACTTACTACTTCCTAGTCGCGGTTGAATTTGAATATGACTCTGCTTTTCGGTAAAAAAAAAAACAAATCCAATTATATATATATATATATATATATATATATACAAATATGCTGTTGATTTAAAAAACACTATCATTCTATTACAAATTACTATTTATAATAATTTTATTAATTTTTATAATTATCTTAAAAATCTTATAAATGATAATTTTTAATTAATCAACAGATAAAATTATTTTATTGGTTTTGGTTTGGTAAGAAAAGAAATATGATATCGAAAGTTATTTTTAATTTGAAAACTAATAAAATTAAATATAATTAATAATTAATTAAATTATAAACTATTTTTTTATAGGTTAAATATTAATTATTAATATGTTAGTTTTTATTAGTGAAGAGATTCAAATCTACAACCTTTCTCTCTCCATCCCTCAACTTTATGATCAAATTTATAACTCCTTTAATCATACTCGTTTTTTAAAATTACATATACATAATCATAAGTATAATATTATAAAAAAAAGCACACATGATAATAATTATATTTCAGGTTCTTATAAAAGTGCATTATTGATGTTAATTATTAAAACTATTCTTGTTGATCTGGTTATATAAACGTAATTTTGAGAAATGATGAGTATTCTCTGACATCCTTTCAAAAACAATGTTCTCACATATTTTAAATATGAGAAAAAGATTTATTGGGTTTCTGATTAAAAAGTTTTACATGTTTTATACACAACTCTTCGTTTATAATAAAATTATCGATTTTATTAATTAATATTTTAAAATTTATATAAATAAAAATTATAATTAAATATTAGTATAAAAGTCTTTTATAATATGGATATATAATAATTAAATTCTTTAAACATATCTTGTAAATGATAAAATTTTATATTATATGTTATATTAAATGTTTGTTTTTAATTTTATAGTTTAAAATATTTTTTGCAGTTTAATGATGTAAAAATTAACTTTTAGAGTTTAATAATGTAAAATGGTATGATCCTTCAATTACATATTTTTATATATATCAATTTTAACATAATCATAGTAAAACTTAATAAACTTAAATTTGTGATTAGACCATAATTTTTAACCAATTAGAAAGAACATACTTGAAAAATATGTTTTTTTATGAAAATTTGGAAGTGTGTTATTATTTATGACTTATTGAGTATATATTTAACTCTCCTGATGTTTTTAAAAGATGTTTTTTATTGACTATTGAAGATTAATTTTTTAAAATGTAAATATTATTGGTGGAAGTAAATTTTTCATATTTCGATGGTAAAACTCTTTTTAGATATACAATTTCAAATTAAATTGTAATTAATATGTTTAAGCAGTGATCTAATTATTTAAAAACTGATATAAAGTTTTTCAATGTTTTAAATTTGGATCAGCGTTCAACTGATCCGGCAATTCAAAATTAATTGAATGGGTATTAATAAAATAATATTAAATAATTATAACAATATTTGTTCTGGATGGAAAAAGTGAGAAGTCCTACTTCTATACGTTCTTTCATACATGTGTTGGTTATCGGGTGGTTATTGGGTAGTTATCGTTAAGTTAGTTATGTGACCTAATCCACAAGTCCCTCAATCTTGATCTCTGAAAGAGAGAGAAGGTTGGAAAATGTCTAAAGTTGAAAATATGACATTTCTAGTCAGAGATCCGGTCATTGACCCAATTCACAAGCCCCTCAGTCCACAAACCCTTTTATGTTGTGGATCTGTGAAGTAAATCGGTTTTGATTTATGTCATTTTTATCCTTGATCAAACTTGGGCATGCAAATCTTGTGGACCTGTGATGCAATTCGTGACTTAGTGCAATCTCAAAAAGGCTCCAAGCACTCTTGAGATGCTTCTCCCTAGATCTTGCTCCAAAGAGGTCCTTGAGGTGAAAATAGAAGTGGAGAGACTAGAAGATGAGGATGATGTAGGCGCCACTCATGGAGAGATAAGCCTTGAAGAGGAAGCTAGCCACGAGGGAAAGAACTCTTGATAATAGCCAACGAAGAACTCTCACAATTTTGGAGAAAACATAAACACTCAAGATAGAAGCTCTCAATTTAGAGAAGGAAATTATATTCATCAAAGTGTTAAAAAGATACAAGTGGTGGTGCCCTCAATTTATAGAAGCAAAAATCCTAGCGGCTTAAGAAAGGGAACATCCAACTTGGATACTAATTAGGGAGGATTAGTTGAATGAACTAAGTGTTAGTTTGGCTTAAAGCTAATTAACACTTGGTTAATTTAACTAGATCCAAACAAGACCCTAATATTTAGATCTATATTCCCTCTAGAATTCAAATTTGAATTTGAGAGTGACATGTAAACTCTTCCAATTCCAATTTGAATTCAAATGTGTCATGTAGGAAAGAGACTAGCATGTGGTGCCAATCTTGGGGAACAAGGGTCTCCATTTGTCTCTCATGCTTCATGTGTGCTAGAAGGGTGTAGGAAACATTCTAGGTGGTGTGGACAACAATAACCATATGTCCAAACTCCCCAAAAAGGAACATTCTTCATGCTCACACTCCACATAAAATACTAGTGACATCTCCTTCCTAAAATAAGGCAAATAAGCAAAGATACAAGGCTTAAAATAAAGCTAAATATACCACCAAAATACTACAAGACTTAGGGTGCAAATGTAAGCTACTTAAGCTAATTATTTACAAAATATGGATTATGACCTAAAATATGCTTTTTCATGCTCCATCCAAGCTATGTCCATCCTTTATTCATCCTAGCTTAATTCCTTGCTAGGCAAGATTGCACCAACTCCTCTCCCTTGGAGAGGATTTTACCTCAAATCTTGAGGTCTTTCTTCCTCTTTTTCTGATCCTACAAAAGCACAAGCAAAAGAATTAACAAGTGTATATCCACAACTATAGGAAAAGTGAGAAGCCTATTATGTGACCCCTTAAGATGTAGGTGGTGGAGGTTTGCACTAAATTTTGAAACATGTTTGCTATGCATGTGCCTCCACACAACAACTCCCTAATTAACTCCAAATACACTAAGTGTTAGTCTTTTTGTTTTGAAATTAAGATTGGTTATGGTTTTGCAGAGGTTGTAGCTTAATCTCTTGTCCAATATTGACCTCACCAACAAGTAGAACTTGAGGTTATGATTCATTGCGCTCAAAAGGTATAGGCACAACCTCAATTCTCACTTTGAAAAGGAAGACTTCTCTTCATCAAGGACATCTTTGGTGTCAAAGGTGTTGATGTAATCCTCCATAGCAAGGGTCCTATCACAAGGTCCATGACTAGGAGGATTGAGGAGGACAGGGCTAGGAAGGAAGAAGGAAGACATCACCTCCTATTTGAAGTAAAGATCTTGCCATAGTTTCCTTGTATTAGCTTAGGTTACACCTTATTTGTATATGTTCTCTTTGGAGGTATTTCATTTGTGTTTTTGGCCTTGTTTAGGTATAGTTTAATTAGAAGGTGTGATTAGTCTTTTAGGAGGAGTAAGTTTATTAGTTGGGCTTTTAGGATGAGTTGGCCTTGTGGTTTTTTGCTAAAACCCACTTCTAATTTATCTTAGCACCTCTCTAACCAACTAGGGGATATATGGGCCCCAAGGTTCACCCCAAGTGGTGCCAACTGATGCACTCCCTTGATCTCTTCAGCCAAGGTTCCTTCCTCTAAGAAAATGGAGGATGGAGAGGTTAGAAATGGGAGAGGGTTGACGCCACTTTCTAGGAGAAAGATGAGTCAAAAAATTTTATGTTGCTTGCCACAAGGGAGAGGTCCCTTGATAAAAGCTTTAAGGGAGAGATTCCTCAAGAGAGAGGATTCTCAATGACACTCAAGAATAAATTGCTCAAAAAGAGTCTTACTTCATTCAATCAAGTGTGCTTTGTACAAGAGAGACTAGGTGTATTTATAGCCCAAAGAGGGAGTAAGACACTCAAAACTAGGCAATGTGGGACTTGGGCCTAATTAGTATTAGGAGCACTAATCCCTCTTAGGCCCACTAAAAGTGGTGCCTAGCCTTAAGCTAGGGAGTGTCACAGCCTAATCAAGGGGGTGTGGAAAGAGATCCACACTCCTTTGTGTTATTAGGCCCTTTACTCCCCTCACCTCCCTTCCTAAGCTAATTACACCCTAAACTCTAGAAACTAAAATAAATGGCCAAAATACAAGGCCTAAAAGGGAATTAAAAGCTAATTAATATTTACAAGAGGAAAACTAAGGACTATGGCCTAAAATATCTATCTCCATCATGAGCTAGGGTCATGATGAGTCTTTCCGGGCCAAGTCCTCTTCAATCCTCCTAGCCATTGCCCTAGTCAGAGGGCCCTTGATAGGTAGGATTGCATCATCTCCTCCCCCATCGGAAGGATTTGTCCTCAAATCTAAAGGGTCGTCCTCTTCCATGTCAGCACCTAAAAAGGGGGTAAGATCACAAACATTAAAGGTGGTGCTAACTCCATAATCCTCGGGAAGGTCTAACTTATATGCATCATTATTTACCTTCTCAAGGATTTGGAAGGGACCATCTCCTCGAGGGCTAAGTTTGAACTTCCTCTTAGAAGGGAAACGATCCTTTCTTAGGTGAAGCCAAACCCAATCGCCCTTTTCGAAGATGACTTCCTTCCTCCCCTTGTTGCTAGATGAAGCATACCCCTTAGATTGGGTTTCAATATTAGTTTTGACCCTCTCATGTAATGTTTTGACAAAATCAGCCCTAGTTTTCCCTTCTTTATGAAAAATTCGGGTGTTAGGGAGTGGTAACAAGTCCAGAGGGGTGAGAGGATTAAAACCATATAAAACCTGAAAAGGGGAGTGCTTAGTGATTCGATGAACCACCCTATTATATGCAAATTCAATGTGGGGGAGATATTCATCCCAAGACTTGTGGTTGCCTTTCAAGAGTGCCCTCAACATAGTTGATAGGGATCTATTTACTACCTCAGTTTGTCCATCTGTTTGAAGATGAAAAGTGGTAGAAAATAAGAGCTTAGTTCCTAGCCTTGCCCAAAGGGTTTTCCAAAAATGGCTAAGGAACTTAGCATCCCTATCAGAGACTATGGTTGAGGGTATTCCGTGCAAGCGGACAACCTCACGAAAGAAAAGCCTTATGATGTGACTCGTGTCATCCACTTTGTGGCAGGGAATGAAATGTACCATTTTAGTAAAGCGGTCCACTACCACAAAGATGGAGTCTACACCTCATTGGGTTCTTGGGAGCCCAAGGATAAAATCCATGCTAATATCTACCCAAGGTGTAAAAGGAGTGGGTAAAGGTGTGTAAAGTCCATGAGGCATTACTCGGGACTTAGCTTGTAAACAAGCTATGCATCGCAAGCAATGTCTTTGGACATCTTTTTCATATGGGGCCAAAAGAATTTTTCTTTTAAAAGCATTAAGGTTTTATCAATTCCAAAATGCCCCATGAGCCCACCTTCATGGCGCTCTTTTGTCAGCAATTTCCTAATGGATCCTTGGGGTACACAAAGTTTGCCCTCTTTGAATAAGTACCCCTCACACATGTAGAAGCCATCTTTGGCTTTGGAAGATGAGGCAGTATAAATGGTTCCAAAGTCTTAGTCAGAAGGATACATTTCTTTTATGTCATCAAATCCCAAAATTTGAGCACTGAGGGTGGCAAGGAGAGAATGCCTCCTTGAAAGAGCATCAACCACCACATTTGTTTTTCCCTTTTTATATTTGATGACATAAGGAAAAGTTTCAGGAAATTCAACCCATTTAGCATGCCTCTTGTTCAACTTTCCTTGCCCCCTCAAATACTTAAGTGACTCATGGTCACTATGAATGACAAATTCCTTGGAAACAAGATAATGTTCCCAAGTTTGGAGGGCACAGATCAAAGCATAAAACTCCTTGTTGTAGGTGGGGTAGTTGAGGTGGGCACCATTGAGTTTTTCACTAAAATAAGCAATGGGGTGCCCCCCTTGCAACAGCACAGCTCCAACACCTACTCTCGATGCATCACATTCTAGCTCAAAAGTTTTTGAAAAGTCGGGGAGGGCTAGAACAGGTGCATTAGTGAGTTTATCCTTGAGCAGTTGAAAAACTTCTTTTTGTTTTTCACCCCACAAGAAAGGAACTTCCTTCTTCACCAAGTCATTGAGTGGTGAAGCTAGTGTGGAGAAGTTAGGCACAAAGCGCCTATAAAATCCTGTGAGACCATGAAAGCTCTTGATCTCAGTCACACTAGTAGGGGTGGGCCATTCTTGAATGGCCTTGAGTTTTTGGGGGTCCACTTAGACCCCTTGGGCACTAATGACAAAGCCCAAGAAAACCACACTAGGAACACAAAAAGTGCATTTTTCTAAGTTTGCAAATAGTTTATTCATTCTAAGGACAGATAAGACTTCCCTAAGGTGTCCTATATGTTCTTCTAAAGACCTACTATAGACTAAAATATCATCAAAATAAACAACTACAAACCTACCAATGCAATCCCTAAGTACATGATTCATGAGACGCATGAAAGTGCTTGGAGCATTGGTGAGCCTAAAAGGCATCACCAACCATTCATAAAGACCAAATTTGGTCTTAAAAGCGGTTTTCCATTCATCTCCTTCTTTGATTCTCATTTGATGGTAACCACTTCTAAGATCAATTTTTGAAAATATTTTGGCTCCATGCAATTCATCAAGCATATCGTCTAGCCTAGGGATTGGGTGCCTATACTTAATGGTGATGTTATTGATGACACGACAATCCATACACATCCGCCATTTTCCATCCTTTTTTGGCACAAACAAAATAGGAACCGCACAAGGGCTAAGGCTCTTTTGAACCAACCCTTCTCCAACAAGTCTTGAACTTGAGACTTAATCTCTTTGGTCTCAACGGGGTTTGTCCTATACGCGGGTCTATTGGGCAGACTTGCGCCAGGAACAAGGTCAATTTGGTGTTCTATTCCCCTTAGAGGTGGTAATCCCCTCGGAACCTCTTGAGGGAAACGATCATCAAATTCTTTTAAAAGATTTTGAACCCCTTTTGGAAGAGACTCAATTTCATGACTTGTGGCAGTGCCAGAAGGTACCTCTTTACAAAGAAGGAGATAAAAAGGTCGATCAAGCAAGAGAGCTTCTTTAATATCCATTTTTGTTGCAAAATGACTCTCTTTCTTAATTACCTCTTTGGAAGGGGTACCTCCTTCCAACTCTCCCTCTTTACCCTTTTCAAGCTTTAGGGATGAAAGCTTTTTTTTTTTGACTTTGAACTTTTTTTTTTCCTCATCTCTTTTATGTTTCATGATGAGTTGATCCTTAGCCACTTGGGAAGGTGTGAGAGGAGTCAACTTTATTCTTTTACCCTTATGAGTGAGGATTATCTCATTAGAGTAGCCATGGTGAATGACTTGTTTGTCAAACTGCCAAGGCCTCCCTAACAAGATATGGCCAGCCTCCATTGGAACTATATCACATAAGATCTCATCTTGATACTTTCCAATAGAGAACGACACCTTCACTTGTTGGTTTACAACCATTTTCCTTCCTCATTAAGCCATTGTTGCTTGTAAGGTCTAGGATGAGGAATTGGGTGTAAGACTAGCTTCTCTACCAACCTTGAGCTACAACAATTGCAGCAGGATCCACTATCCACAATGAGAGAACAGGTTTTGTCTAAAACTTTACAACGTGTATGAAAAATGTTCTCTCTTTGGAAGTGGTTAAGCTGAAGGGGTTGGCTTCCAAGAAGGCGCCTAACCATTAAGAGGTCTCCATCACAAGGATTTTCAACAATGTCATGCTCATGACCCCCTTCTTCCTCACTCTCACTAGAGGAGGAAGATGAGCTACTCTCACTAAAAATCTCTTGGCCCCTCATGATCATGGTTTTCTTATTGGGGCACTGAGAGGCAATGTGGCCTCTCCCAAGACATTTAAAGCATTTAATACTACTAGTCCTATTGTTAGAACTAGTAGGGGGGTTGTCTCTATGATGCATGGGTTTATGTTCTTTATGCATATGCTTGGATGGTTCTTTTTTAGGAGAGCTCTTGGAAGAGCTTCCCTTGCCTAGGTCCCTCTTTGCATAATTGTAGGATGGAAATTCTCTTTTTGCTCCACCTTTTCTTTTTAATTGATTTTCCACTCTTATGCAAAGTTGGATTAGGTCATCTAGAGTATTATATGGTAAGAGCTCAACTTTGTCTCTTATGTCAGAGTTCAAACCACTTAAAAATCTAGCTTCGGTGGCCCTTGGTTCTTCGGTGACGCCCGCTCTCATCATGAAAAGCTCCATGGTTTGTCTGTACTCCTCAACACTTGAGTTGTACTGTTTTAATCTTTGGAGTTTATCCAAGAGCTTTCTTTCATAATAAGAAGGGACGTGTCTCGGCCTCATAGCCCCCTTGAGATCATTCCAATAATCCACTGGAGGGTTACGAAGGCGGTGCCTCTCATTGACTAAGGAGGTCCACCAACACATGGCATGCCCTTGAAAGCTAAGGGTTGCCAGCCGAACTTTGCTTTCTTCACTTATGTTATAACAAACAAAGAGTTGCTCTACCTTCATTTCCCAATCAAGGTAGGCTTCCACATCCTCTTTGCCATGAAAATGAGGGAGGTCAACTTTTTGTTCCCTAGGTTGGGCTTGGGGTTAATTATGATGTTGTGCTCTCCTTACCCTAGGTCTTTCATATCCCTCACTTTCACTTACTTCACTAGAGGCAGACCTATACCTATGCCTTTCTCTAACTCGTCTTTCTCTTCTTTCTTCTCTTTCACGCTCTTCTCTTCTCTCTTCCCTCTCTCTTTTCTTTTTCCTTTTTTTCTTCTCTTTCTCTTCGTTCTCTTTCTTTATCTTCCCTCCGTCTTTCTTCTCTTTCTTCTCGTTCTTGTCTCTCTCTTTTCTCCTCGCTTTCTTTCTCTCTTTTCTCACGCTCTTTTTCCTCTCTTCGTCTTTCTTCTCTTATCTCTCTTTCTCTTTTTTCTTTTTCTTTCTTTTCACACCTATTTTCTTCTCTTTTCTCCCTTTCTTTTTTTTCTTTTCTCTCTTCTACCCTCCATTCCCTAAATTCACTACAAACTTATCCATGTTGTTGGTTTTTTGAGAACCTTGTTGATTTACACTACCTTTACTATATGTGTGTGAGCTCATTTTGAAAGTGATTGGGAAGAACCTATGGGTAACACTCCTTACTCTTTTGTTTTGTTTTCTCCCTAAGTGAATTACTTAAGAGTCTTTGGAACTCAAAAGCCTTTCACACTAAGATGCAAAGCAAATAAAAGAAATTTAAAGCAAAGGTAAGGATCTAAAGGCATGCACCTAAGGTGGAGAGATGGGTACCAATTCCTTCTCCCACCTAAACGAGAAACTAAAAAAATATTACAATCAAAGAGGTGACCCTTATGAGCATCCAACACCTCAATTAAAATGGTCTTAATAAAATTTACACCCAATTAAACAAAAAGAAACAAAAGGCTTGATGTTTGAAGTTGCTCTCTACTCCAAGTGTTTGCCTCTCTCAAAGTGGTGTTGCTCCCTTGAATGAACCTCCTCCTTAGCTTGCTTCAACACACCTCAAGATGCTTCCCTTGTGGAAAGCTTGGTTTGACCTTTCTTTTCCTTCAACAAAGTGGCGCACCCAAGGAGGAACCAAGAGAGTGCAATACAATAAAAAAAAACATGAAAAGAAAACTCAAGGAAGGGAGATAAACATCCAAGTGGAAAGAATTATTTAGACAAACACAAAGATAACCAAAGAAGACAAGCAAGTAAAAATGGTGTAGATAGAAAGATGGTACACAAAAGAAATTCCTAGAATGAGCCTAGAATAGAATGGACTACAAAAACAAAAAAAATGACTCAAAAGTTTCAATTATTTGCATCATTTAAAATCAATATGGCCAAATTATATGCAAGTATGTTCAAGCAAGATTCATTAATTTTTTTTTAAATCACTCATTTTAGTCATTGGGACAATATGAGGTGCACTAAAGATATTTTGTTCTTTTCACTTCTTTTTTTTTTTAACAATTTTTTTTACTAACACATTTTTTTTTCACTTGTTTTCTTTTTAATTTCTATTTTTGATACAATTTTGCTACACCTCTTAACAAAATTTTGAAACAAATACGGTGAGGAGTCAAAGAATCATAAATGCTTGAACAAAGGATAGGAAATGACCACCATAATTGATATACAAAAGTACAAAATTAAGAAACAAAGCAACCTAATATGAACTAGTAATTTTAGGTGATAAAAAATAAATGGCACAAGGAGAGTTTTATGGAAGTTGAGGCCAACTTGATTACTCAATAATCAGCCCAATTACTTACCCAACATGCCTCTCAAAGCAAATCAACAAAAATCACCACAAAAACTAGCACAAAATTAAGATACTAAAATTATTGAACAAGTGAATGAAATTTGGAAGAAATTGAGCATTAATTTTTTGAAGATTTTTTTTTAAGAACATGCTAAGATCTAAATAGCATGTGAGACTCTAAGGACATGGGATCAAGAGTAAGCCTCTTTGATGCTCAATTTCCAATAGAGAAATAACACACTTTTATGATAAAATAAAAGAGCTAAACAATGGATTTTAAGTGACAATTAAAAGGACTAAACAATACCAAAATAAAACACAACATAGGAGGATTAAAACTGAAAATAAATGACTCAAAATGACCAAGAATGTGACACAAAAACAGAGAAATAGGGGCTGAAAAAATAGAGAAATAGGTGCAGGAAAAAATTAGAGAAAAAGGTGCAGGAAAATAGAATTAAAATGCAAGAACTCTAAATGAAAGAAGCAAAAGTGCATCCAAGGATCAAAACCACAATTGTGTGGCTTCCTTCACAAAGTTTGTGAAGTCATTACTATGATCCTCTTAGGGTAAGCACTAGAATAAGGAAAAATTAAAAAGATGGGCAGAAATTTAAAGAAACAAATCTAAAGGAAACACACAAAGATTCAATAGAAATGAACAAAATAAATTGAATCTAGAAAGCAATAAAGACATGGAAATAAAAATTGAAAGAACTAAAACATAAACTTCAAGAAAATAAGGAATTTAAATGACAATAAAGGAAGCAAGAAATAAAGTATAAAAACTACAGAAAAAAGAAACTAAAGAAAGACACATGAAGATGGCTATGATACCAAATGATGCACCCCCTTGATGTCTTCAACCAAGGTTCCTTCCTCTAAGAAAATGGAGGATGGAGAGGTTAGAAATGGGAGAGGGTTGACGCCACTTTCTAGGAGAAAGATGAGTCAAAAAATTTTATGTTGCTTGCCACAAGGGAGAGGTCCCTTGATAAAAGCTTTAAGGGAGAGATTCCTCAAGAGAGAGGATTCTCAATGACAGTCAAGAATAAATTTCTCAAAAAGAGTCTTACTTCATTCAATCAAGTGTGCTTTGTATAAGAGAGACTAGGTGTATTTATAGCCCAAAGAGGGAGCAAGGCACTCAAAACTAGGCAATGTGGGACTTGGGCCTAATTAGTATTAGGAGCACTAATCCCTCTTAGGCCCACTAAAAGTGGTGCCTAGCCTTAAGCTAGGGAGTGTCACGGCCTAATCAAGGGGGTGTGGAAAGAGATCCACACTCCTTTGTGTTATTAGGCCCTTTACTCCCCTCACCTCCCTTCCTAAGCTAATTACACTCTAAACTCTAGAAACTAAAATAAATGGCCAAAATACAAGGCCTAAAAGGGAATTAAAAGCTAATTAATATTTAAAAAGGAAAACTAAGGACTATGGCCTAAAATATCTATCTCCATCATGAGCTAGGGTCTTGATGAGTCTTTCCAGGTCAAGTCCTCTTCAATCCTCCTAGCCATTGCCCTAGTGAGAGGGCCCTTGATAGGTAGGATTGCATCACCAACTTTCTCTTTCCTCCAAGGTGTCACCTACTTCTAATTTGTAGTGTCATGTCACTTCCCTCCAAAATTCAAATTCAAATTTAAAGTTGAAGGAACCTAGATCCATCTTTGTAGGCCTTTGTTTGGATCTCTCCATGCTTAAACATGTGCTAATTATGTTTATCACAATTAACACATGTTAAAGCCTTTCCTGGGCCTTACTTAGCTTGGACGTCCAACCCCCCCTCCCTAATCACTCCATGCTCTATAAATTTGGCTTCCCTCTATTGTATTCATTTTTACACTTGAATGAATAGAATTTTCTCTTTGTGAGATTTCATCTTGAGTGTCCTAGTTCTTTCTATTTGAGAGAGTTCCCACCTAGCTTCTATCAAAGGCTCCTTCCTTTGTGGCAAGCACCCTATCATGGCTTATCTCTTGTAGTGGCGCCATCCACCACCACCTTCTCTTCCCTTCACCACCATTTCTAACCGGCTGAAGTGCTTAGAAGAGGATCCAGGGATTAGCACCAATGGAGGTTGCATCAGGTATAATCTATCTGAATATTATCCTCCTTCTCAACTTCATCCATATTTTGAGACTCTTATTTAAGCTCAAAGGAAAATATTTAAGCTTAACACTAGGAAAAGTGGTAGGTAGAAGTTCAAGTAGAACTTGAGGTTGTGGGTCATTGTGCTCAAAGGATATAGGCACAACCTCAACTTCCACTTGGTCATTGGGAAAATTATCTTCAATAAGATTCTTCTTGGATGGAAAGGACAAGTCTTCTTAAAGAACAACTTCCATTTGTTTAAGAAGAAAGTTGTCGTCAATAAGATTCTCCTTGGATGGCAAGGAAAAGTTTTCTTGAAAAACAACTTCTATTTCATTCTCATTCAAGTGTTGAACTTGAGATTCTTGCTTGAGCTCTATAAATGTTGGCTCAAGTTCAACACTTGATGGAATATCATCTTGAAGTACAATTAGAGGTTGTGGAGTAATGCATTCAAAGGTTTTTGACACGCTCAATTTGCACTTGTCCTAAGAGAGAAGTTTCTTTAATAAGATCATCCTTAAGATTTAAGGAGTGATCTTCTTAAAGATCTTATTCTTTCTCACTTTTGTCCAATTTTTGAACTTGAGACACTTTTTTGAACCTCATTGATGTAGGCTCAAGTTAAAAACTTGGTGAAGTGTTCAATAGGACTTCACTTTCACATTTCTCCAAGAGAGAAGCTTCTTGAGTAAAATCCCCCTTGGAATCCAAGGAGTAACCTTCTTGAAGCTTTACTTCCCTCTCAACTTTTTCCAAGTGTTGGTCTTGAGATTCTTTAATCTCAAAATGTAATGACCCAAGTCCAACACTTGTTAAAGTTCTTGATGGAGAATCATAATCAAGTTGAACTTGAGATTGTGATTCAATGTGCTCAAAAGTTTTTGGCTCAATCTCAACTCCAACTTGTGTTTTTAGTGATTGATTGGAAGATGGTTCTATGCTAAGATTCTCCTTTTAAGCCAAAGTAGAATCTTTAATAGGAATTTCCTTCCCACCAATCACTTTTTCTCTTTTTATTTATTTTTTTAAGTTTTGAAGGGTAAGCGGACACTCTCTCTCCCTTTCCCCCCACACTTTCTATCTATTTTTCCAATATTCCTCCCTTTCCTTTTCTCTTTTTCTTTCTTTTCTCTTGCTCTCCTCTCTTCCTTGTTTTTCCAATATTCTTTTCTTTCTTTTTCCACTCTCTCCCATATCTCTTCCCTTTCTTTTCTTCTCTTTCTCTCCTCTCTTTTTCCTCGCTTTCTTTTCTTTCTTTTTACTCTCTCCTTTTTTTTCTCTTTGTTCTTTATTTTTATCTTCTCTCTTATTTTTCTTGTTTCTCCCATTCTCTTCTTTCTCTCTCTCTCTCTCTCTCTCCCCTCTTCTCTTACTTCTCTCTCACAATTATAGTATGAGATGGAATATAAGTTGGAGTAAAAGGTGAGGGAAGAACTAGAACCATAAACACTCATCTCACAATTTGTTTTTTGTTTCTCACCTAAGAGTGTAAGAGTCTTTGGAACTCAATACACTATTTAAAAACGCACAACACACAAAGACCTAAACCTAAACGTGATCCTACAAGTGCAAAAGTCTTTGGAACTCCATGCACCACTAAAACGTTTGAATAAGAAACTAAAAGCAAGAACTAAAAGAGAAGGGACTTAAATGTGCACCTAAGGTATGAAGAAGTGTACCAATCCTTCTTCACACCTAAAAATGAGAAACTACAAACTATTACACACAAAAGGAAGTGACCCTTAAGGGCATCCAACACTTCCTAAAATAAGAGATCTTTTAATACAATGAATTAGCAAAAACAAAATAAAAGAAATTCTTCAAGTCTTCTCTCTCAAGCTCTCCTCACTAAGTGTCTCACTCTAAGTGTCTTACTCCTCCTTTTTATTCAATTCCTCCTTGACTTCTCAACTCTTCCTTAAGATGTTACCCTTGTGGAAGGATTCCTTTCTCAACAGCTTCCCTACACAAAGTGGCACCAAATACCAAAGGAACCAAGAGAGCTAGAATTCAAGTAAGAAAGCAAAAAATGTATAATTTGAAAAGAAAACTATCCAAATGGAAAGATTAGTAGAGAGTTGACTCAAAGAATAAGAAGAAGACAAACTTAAAATAAGTCTAAGAGGAAGTAGTGGCACCAAATACCAAAGGAACCAAGAGAGCTAGAATTCAAGCAAGAAAGCAAAAAATGTATAATTTGAAAAGAAAACTATCCAAATGGAAAGATTAGTAGAGAGTTGACTCAAAGAATAAGAAGAAGACAAACTTAAAATAAGTCTAAGAGGAAGTAGGCACAATTAAGAGAAAATCCTAAAATAGGCACTAGAATAATGTAGGGACTAAAATGCAAAATGACTAAAAATATTTTCAAAAATTTCATAAATTATATGAGTGTAGTCGTGAGCTATCTAAGGCAATAAAATTTCAACCAATTCAAGCACTCTTTTCCAATTTAAATTTTGCTATTAGGTACATCCACTTTTACTATTTTTTCTTTTTACTTCTTTTGAACTTTTGTTCGTTTCTTTCAATTTTCTTTTGACTTCTCTTTTTTTATACACTTCTTTTCTAGATGCACCTAATCTCTTTTTGGTTTGCAAATTTTGTGAGTAATTGAAAGGAAGTAAGTGCTTGAGAAAATATACTAAGCAAAGGCACACAAAAATTCAAATAAAAGTGCAATCTAAGAAAATATAAAGAACTCTAAAATGCACTAAAATTAGAAGTGATTCAAGAAATGCTCCTAGAGTGTTAGGTTGTGTTTAAAACTCTCTTGTTTGCACAAGTTTGATGCTCAAATGGCACCTCCAAAACAGCTCCAATGACCAAAGCAAATTCACTTTAAAAAATTAGCACAATAAAAGCTACTAGAGAAGACAACAAAATTTAAGGAGAAATTGAGCTCTAATTTTTTTAAAAAAAAAATTATTTAGAAGACATGGTTAATCTAAAAGCATGTGAGACTTCTCAAGAGACTTATAGAAGAGGAGAAACTCCTCTTAGATGCTCAATTTTAAGAAGACAACCACACACTTTTTTTAGCATAAAATAAAGAAAATAAAAGAGGTAAAACCTATGGAAATTAATGTCACAAATTAAGAACTAAACATGACTATCTAAAGACATAACATGAGGATTACAAATATGAAAATAAACACCTAAAAAAAACTGAAAACATAGAATAAACAGCATCAAAATGCAAAAGAAGAAGCTCAAAGTGAATCCAAAACACTTCACCACACATGTGTGGTTTTTATCCACAAGGACGGGTAATCACAATATCGCACCTCTTAGAAAATTTTACTTAAGCAATGAACACACAAAAATCAAGAGGTAAATGGAAGAATTAAGAGAACCTAAAATAGCACAAGAAAATAAAAAAATGATTACAAAACACCCGATGTGATTTTTGCCACAGAGGTGTGGTGTTATAGTAAGGTGTTTCTTAGAAACTTCATTTAAAAAAATTTAACACTAAAAAATTTGTAATGGTGGAATGAAAATCCTAAAGCACAATCAAGTGATTTAATGAAGGATTTGAACAATTTCAACAGAACAAGATTACCACAACTAGTATAGGATTCAAGAGAACAAAACCAGACATAAAACATCAAGACAATGAAGGAAAATGTAACACAACATGAATTTAAGCAAAAATAAATTGAGAATTGAGATGAAAAATAACACGAAATTTGAAAAGAACAAGTAAGAAAACGAACCTCTAAGGTTAGACTCTGATACCAGTTGGTGAAATCTCAAAAAGGCTCTAAGCACTCTTGAGATGCTTCTCCCTAGATCTTGCTCTAAAGAGGTTCGTGAGGTGAAAATTGAAGTGGAGAGACTAGAAGATGAGGATGATTTAGGCGCCACTCATGGAGAGATAAGCCTTGAAATGGAAGCTAGCCACAAGGGAAGGAACCCTTTATAATAGCCAATGAAGAACTCTCACAATTTTGGATAATTTAACTTTTTAGAAACTCCACAAGCTAAGCGATAGGCTTCCTTCACCGAATAGTGCCCTGAATTTCCTGGGCTACCTCCCCACACCCATCCATCCTTCATGTGACTCCTCAAATGAATCCCCTCTAGAACACTCTCTAATTCCTTCACCCTTTCACTCTCCTAGCTTACTGAAAGTCATCACATCTTTAATTCCAAGACCTCCTTGGCTTTTTTCTTACACATTGCTCCCATTTGATCAAAGTTACTTTATCGCCTCTTTTGGATCACCCCACAAGAAATTCGTTTGTTTAGACTAAATAGCTTTTGACACCTTCTTCGAGACCCTAAAAAAGAAAACAAAATATAAAGAAATAGAAGAGAGGGTAGATTTGATCAAACAAATACGCCTTCTGAAGGACAAGTTTTTTTGTCTCCATGGTGTTAATTTTGTTCTCATTTTATCCAAAATTGGTTTCCAAGTTCTCTCACACCTCAAATTAGCCCTCACTAGAACCCTTAGATAAGAAAATGGCATCATCAATACCCCACAATTCAGGATCTTAGCAAAGGAACTCAACTTCTACATTTGCACCCCTACTCCCTTGAGACTACTTTTGTGAAAATTTATCTTTAGCCTGGAAGCTAATTCATAGCACCTCAAAGCACTTTTTAGACTATATACATTTGAGCTCCAACAAAACCATAAAAATGGTGTCATTCGCATACTATTGAATTACAACTTGAAGTTCATGTTCACCTAGATTGATGCCTAATAGGAGATGTGAATGTAATATTTTAAAATTAAGAAAAGATTTGTATAAGATTTTAAAAAAAAAGACTGAAATATTAGTGTAATCCAAAAAAAAAAAATTAGGAATGCCAAGTGTAATTTTTGTAAAAAATCAATTGCTATATCTAGGTTCTTATATTAGGAATTCAATATCAATATTGACTTTCTTAAAAATTAAATGGCTGTATAATAATCATATGTTACTCGTAGCTTAGAATCTTCAATTTTTATATTTTTTATTTAACATATACAGGTAGAGTTTAATTAGTAGGCATGTAACTATAAAAAAATTTTACTGAACTTCAATCATAACCTTCATTTATGATAGTTTGTTAACTTTATTTATTAATACTTTAAAAGAAATATAAATAAAGTGTTATGATTAAATATTACTATACATACTAATTAAACTCATAAGTAATTGAGATAAGATTATTGTACTTTTCAAGAATTTTATTTATATAATTTGTTTACAATAAAGAAAAAGAATTAAAAACTTAAAAAGAAGTATAACTATTACACAAAATATTTTAAAGAAAAGGATACAACAACCTGAGTAAAAAATTATAAAAATATACACAAAACATATTATCTTTAGAGTTTAATACACACTGGCGGTGTAAAAGAATATTACACTGATATTTAATCATATTTTTTTATTTATATAACTTTTAAAATATTAATCAGTAAATTTGACAAACTTACCATAAATCAGGAGTTGTGATTGAATTTGAAAAGTTTTATACTAAAAATGGATGCTAATAAAACTCTTATTTTTTATTCATAACATGACACATAATCTCTAGAACAAATAAATGCGTGCATTTTCGAAAGTAAAGACTCCCGCTAGCTTATGAATATTAAGTAATCGACACTTTTTCTGTTAATTATTTAAAATATATTAGATTAATTTTGATTTCGATATAAGAAAAACAATTATACTAATTTTATAATAAAAAATATAATTATGTATTTTCATAATAATAAAAATAAAAAAAAGTGTGAGCAAACTATTTTTAATTAATTGAGTGTTAAATTTCAGAGAATTTTTATTTTTACTTGTATTTTTCTATAAGCAAATGTTAGTTGTTACTATGTTAGTTTTATTATTAGAGAAATTTGAACACACAATTCCTCTCCTACTTTCACTCCACATGTGGACATTGTCACTATAATTTTATACCAACCTTGTAACCCTTTAAAGAATATTTTATTGATTTTTAGTTCATAAGAAGATATAAATATATTGATTAAAGTAAATAAAAATTGGGAAATTTAAACATATCTCTCAACATATGTCTTTTATATTATCTATTACATATATGTTAAGAGAGATCTGGTTTAGTTTATTGAGCACAGTGCGTGAATTGTTGTAAACCCTTTATCTTTAACTCCTATAAGAAGAATCAACAAAAAAAAACTATAACATTATATAAAGGGAATTCATCATTTTGATGTCCACATTTCATTTCAAATTTCACCCTTATACCTATTTGAAAATTAAAAAACAAGAAGAAAAAACTACTTTGTTAAAAGATGGATTCAAACTCTCGACCTCTTCCTCTCCAATTTTCTCATATATAGACTTTATCACTAGATCAAAAGTATAACCTTAAGGGAAAAAAACTACATTAAAACATTTATATCCAACATATATAATAGTCCTGTTACGCATAATCTATATCTATAATATAGATGGATTCGAACTTACTACGTCCCCCTCCCTCATATATGGACATTGCCACTAGATCAACCTTATAATCTGAAGAAAAAAAACTACTTTAAAACATTTATATCCTACATAAATGATGGTCTCATTATTTATAATCTCTATCCATAACATTATATTATTATTATTATTATCATTATTATCATTATTATTATTATTATTATTATTATTATTATTATTATTATTATTATATAATGGAAATAAGACTATTTGATGTCCACATTTTATGACTATTTTACCCTTGTAAACATTTTATGACTTCTCTCACTCTCACAAATATAACTTCTGACAAATATAACTTCTCCCATGTTAATAAATAGACACTATACCTCACTAGAGCTTGGTCTCCACCCCTCTCAGGACCTCCGTCATTAAAAAACACTATTTCTTACTTACACAAATGGGTGTTGCTATAATTGTGGTGATACTGAACGTGATTGTCTTCGGTTACGACATGGTGGGCTATTATGCTGTCAAGTGAGCCCAAAACCATCTCCGCAGGCGGGAGGTTGTGATACCTCCGCCATTACAACAAGAAATACAAATAAGAGTGATTTATCGCTACTCTTCTCTACCCTCACCTTTACGGGAAGGTCTCATTGTAGTTTCACCCAATAATAATCAGACCCAAAATCCCTAAATAGGATAATTAGAGACAAATCTCAAGCAGAACGGTAAAAAGGGTAACTTGGAACCACACCTGGAGACTTCCTTAAAAGGGGGCGCCAAACTCCCGTCAGGTATATAATTTCTCACATTCTAATCTCTATCCTCTTACTTCCTTATTGACTTGAGCGTTGTAGTGCCTTTTGTAGGTACGCATCTGTCCCCTGGAGCTCCAAGGCTCGAAGGATCAAGAGGATAGTCATTCTGTCAAACTTCGGTAAGAACATTTGGCGCCATCTGTAGGGATATAAAAATTCCTACGCCCCTTCTCTACTCCCTCCCTCATGGTGCAAACCAGGAGCGACCACCATCTTTCCAACATGAATGAAATGAACCTAATAGATGAACTCAGAAAAAATGCAAAAGATGGCTAAGAAGCATAAGATCGACCTCCACCTCTTGAAAGAGAAGAACGTTCCCATGAGAATAGTGATTCAAGACCTCCAGGACAACCAACACAACAAAAAAAAAACTAACACAACCACAATAGCGACAACAAGATCTGAAGTCATTGTCACAGCAGGACCATTGGAGACATCTATGATAGGGATCCAAATCCCACCCTCGCAGACATTTCCTCGACAAAGGAACATCCAAAAACAATCACTTTACAAACTACCACACTTCAACACACAACAAGAAAACCCAGAGCATGATTGTTGATGTCGGCAAAGTAGTAGAGAAGCATAAGACCAACAGAGACGTTGCTTTCGTGACCTGTCACCTTGTACCTTGACGACATCCCTTTGCCGATGGGATACTCAACAATACTCTTCGACGAGGCTGGAAACCGTTGGCGATCAAGCTCTACGAAGGATTGACCAACCCGACGACCACATTGAGGTTCCTCACCTAGGTAAATCTCTACTCAAATGATGATTGAGTGTTGTGTAGAATATTCCCTACTTCTCTTGCAGGTACCGCTCTCAATTGGTGGTTGAGGCTTCCCTGCCACTCCATCGACTCATTTGATACCTTAGTACAAATTTCACAACCCACTATGCAGCTTGCCGACCATAAATGGTCTCAGCCCTTGCTGCCCATCGTCTACTTGACACTCTTAACCCCCGCGACCCATCGCCTACTTGGCGCTCTCGGCCCCTACGACCTATCGCCTAATCGACACTTTCAGTCCTTGCGGCTACTCGACTTTCTTGACCCCCGTGACGCATCGCTTACTCGAAGCTCTCGGTCCCCGCAGCCTATCTCCTACTCGGTGCTCTCGGCCCTCGTGACCTATTGCCTTACCATAAATCAATCTTCCTTAAACACCATTAATATATGTATACCTTTGATAATAAATATTTTTAATAAAAATGTAAAACAAATGCACGACAATGTTTTGAATTCTATTCAAATTCTCTCACCTTTTCATTTTCTCAAATTCATTGCAAATTTGATATATTCGTTTATGATCTGACATGTTTCTTTTATGTTATCATAAAAAGAAATATAAAATTAACAAAATATATTTCAAAACATACTAAACTAAAATTATTAAATGCAAAATAACACAGTAAAATATTTATATTCTATCATGTTAATACAAAACATATTAAATTAAAACACAAAAATTTTTATAACATATCAAAATAAAAATGTGAATACATAAGCACACGATGCCTATATTTTTGCTAGTGAAAAATAATGTTAATAAAATGATTACAATTACCCCAACTCGAATTCTATCTAACTTTAATTAAATAATAGATCATACTATTACTATTATCTTTTCATATACAAGATTTAAAAACATGTGCCTTTGATATTATACTAATTTTATATCTCCTAAATGTATTAATAAGATAATATCTTAAGGAGAAGAAAAGAGAAAAATGTATAAGTAGAACAAATAAATACTTATTTCCTCCATTTTTTAAAATATAAATAAAATAAAGTTAAATTTGATTTATTTAACATTTTAATTAATATTTTTTGGTAACATTTAAAAGATTGTTTTTGGTTTAATTATATATATATATATATATATATATATATTACGTAGGATTACGTTAAGTTAGAACAATTGTGTACGTGCCTAAATGATATGTAAAATATTATAATTATCTTTGTATTTTAGCAAAACAATTATAAATTTAATGTGGATGATAAAAATTTTTTATTTTACTAAAATAATATTATTAAAAATATTATAAGAAATAAAATTAGAAATATTAATATCAAGTAAGTGAGAAGATATGAAAAGGAAATTAAAAAGATTAAAAAAAAGTAATTACATAATATGCGAGACTCCAACTCATATAATAACACATCACAATAATGACATGTGACAAAATAATTTGGAGGGAGAAACATATTCATACACAAGGACTAACATAGAACTCATGTATACACAGATAATTAATTATTTAGATAATTTCATTAAAAATAATGTGGATTTTATAATTAGATAAAAAAACAAAAATTGGGAAGCTAAAAATTATACAAAGTATTTTATATTTTACTTAATTGATTGAAGATCTTTATTAAAATTATTTTTCAAGAAAATATTAAATATTATTTAGAGGATAAAAAATATATATTATAAAATTAAAGGAAAATTTGACAAAATAAAATCATATTTTATAAATTTTATAAAAATTAAAATATATTTTACCATGTGTAATCTCGCATAAATTATATTTATAGTTTATCATAAAAATTTTGAAGCTCATAATTGTTTGTTTATATGTTATAAAATAATTTAAAAATAATTTAATTTATTTTGTAATAAATATATACATAATTATATTTAAATTAATTTTTCAGTAAAGGAATTTATATCACATAACTAACTATTGTTTAAAAAATTATATATGTATAAAGATATTGTATATGTTTTTTAGTAAAAAACTTAAAATTAAAATAATTTTATAGGTTCCAAAGTATAAATAAATATTGTTAAAATTTTAATTATGTAATTACATTAAATACTCTGAAAAAATATTTCAGTGTATAATGGTTATATCTAAAATGGTATTAAATAGTAAAATTAATTCTGATATACAATAATATATTTATAAAAATAATTAATCTTATTAAATAAATAAAAATAAATAAATTTACATTATAAAATTACTAATCATAAATTCAATATATAATTTTTTCATAATAAATTATATATTATTTAGTCTTTAAAAATTAAGTATGTGGAATACTCATAAAAATAATTTTTTCATTATAATAATTTTTTATGAGCCATATTGGTTGTTCGTTTCATAAAAATTTAAAAATAATTTAATGGAGAAAATCAAATATAATTTCTCCTGCAAACAACTCAAATAGTTATTAGCTAAACGTGACTTCTCCTAGTAACTTAATTTATAACATGATTGAGTAAGTGATTTGAAATTATTTTAGAATTTTAGTATATTAAATAGATACTTACAGTATTATTTTATAAATATTAATAAAAATTAGTATAAGAAGCTTTAAATATAAAGTCAAGAGCTATTTTATAATAAATATATTATCTAGTATATTTAAATTAATTTTTTAGCATAAAAATTTCAATCTCATAAATTAAATATTATTTTAAAAAATATAATATATAATAATGTTTTATATGTTCTTAAATAAAATTTCATTTTTTAAAAAAATAAAAAAGGATTTTATAGAATTTGAAAGTATAAGTAACTATTATTAATCTTTAATATATAACTATTTTAAATACTTATAGAAAAAAATTAACATTCATAATAGTTATTTTAATAATAATTTTGAGTAAAATTGTCTCTTTAGATATTACTTGTAGTTTTTATCATAAAAATATTAAATTAACTTAATTTAATATATTATTTAATAATTAATTTAAATTTTTTTAAAATTAATTATGACATATGTATTATATATTTATGAAAAAATTAACATTGTTATATAAGTATAAATAAATAAAATTTAGATATACATTTATCAAAGATAAAATCAATATATTAGTTTATAATAATAAATTATATATTATTAAATTTTTTAAAATTTAAGTTTGTTAAATTATAATTTTTTTAATTGTCATTACTATATAAATATTAATAAATAAAATTTAGATATATATTACAAACATAAAATGTTTTATAATAATAAATTATATATTATTAAATGTTTAAAATATAAATGTGTTAAATTATGAAAAAAAAATTCATAACGGTTTCCGGTAGAATTACCTTCTATCCATGGTAGTCATGATTTATTTAATAAAAAATTAGAACTATTCTAATAATAAAATTAAATATGATTTTTCTTGCTAACAATATTAGTATATCACCTATTTTTAATATAAAGTAATAAATATGAAAATATCATTAACAAATTAAATTTAATATATTAAACTATATAAACATATAAAATATTAAAATAGAATAAGAAGTAATAGAATAAAAAGAAATTTAAATAAAAAGGGAAAAGAAAAAAAAAGGACACATGTACATAAAGAAAAAAAGAGAAATTTATAATTTTCTTAATATATAAATATTTAAAATATATAAAATAGAAATAATAATTAAAATTATAAAAATAAAAAAATGAAAACATAAAAATATATACAATATAAAAAAGATAACACAAAACTGAAAAGAAAATAAGATAAAAAAATTAAAACTAAAAATAAGAAAAATAAAAGAAGAAGAAATTAAAAATTTTGAAAATAAAAAAAAATAGACACATGTCGAAAAAAGAAGAAGAATTAAAAAAGTAAAAAAATAAAAATATACAAAAATGGATACATGCTCATAAAAAGAAGGGGCAAATTAGAAATTTCCGTAGTCCGTTCTTTTCTTTTACATATTATTTTAATATATATATTAGATTATATAAATTATATTTTCCAAATAAAAGTGAAAACTGAAAAGAATTAAGTTAAATAAATAAGAGTTGGTGGTGTACTGACACGTGATAAACTTGTCACAGACACTGTTTTGAACATTGTTTTTTTTATAGCCTGTTTTGAATATTGTTAGTTAAAATTTTAAAAATTATCAATCCTTTTGGATCTCACTTCATCTATATATATAATGAGTCTTATTATATAATTTTTAATGAATTTTAATATAATATAGTATATTAAAAAATGTGATTAATCTTCCCTGTGGTAAAAAGTGTTATTACTGTCAAATAGACAAATATAAATAATTTTTAATGATATATAAAATAAAAAATAGTAAACTTTTTTGAAGGCCATGGCTCCTTCCTCTCTTAAGCTTCGCCATTGACCAAAGTAATTTATAATTATACGGTAATGTAAAATTATTTTATACGTTAATTAATAACTCTTTTTCTCGTAAAACACAGCAGTACTGATTAATTTTGCTACAATACATATGTTGAGACGCCATACTTAAACGTTGATTTGCCGTAAACAGTGGAAATAATGAAAGGATTGGTCCCGACTACGAAGCCATGGCACTTCCATTGGTTGTCCGTTAATCACAAAATTCATTGCTCTATTCGTATTGCAACTTGCGATGATCGATTGACAAAGCCGATAATTAAAAAAAGAGTTTAACATGCTTTTATATATATATATATATATAAAAAGTTTAACAATTATACACAGAAATAGTGTAAAAAAGTTTTCATCACAATCTTTCATTTAGATGACTTTTAAAGTATTAATTGATATATATTCAGAAAGGTCACCCACAACCTCGCAATCATCCATACATACCCCCATGCTGGATGGTCCTCCAACCCCTAACACAAGACTAGTGAAACAAGAGCTCCAACGTCTTGTCCATGAACCTTGAAGTTCGGGGGAATTATGTTACACCTAAAAAAGTCGCCATTTAGAGAGGCCACCTATGACCTCGAAGTCGTCGTCAAGTAAGGACGAGTTCGAAAAAACTTCATTATACCGAGAATTAGCGACTTATGCCCAATAAATTCCCTATCTTAATCGTCACAATAAGAGACCCTATCAATCTCTCTCATAAACGATCAACTATCAAGAAGCAGTATAAAGTGTCATTAAAGTCACATTAATCGTGCATCACTAATAAAAGGAAAAAGCAAGGTACTTACACTTCACCTAAAAAAGAATACAAAACCACCTTGACTGACTTGAGCGTCAAACTGGCTATTGCAGGTGCCCTCGGTGCCATATTTTCAAAGATTCATTTTAGAGTTGTTCCAAGCACAGTCGTTGAGAGTTTCTTGGACCTAATAAAAAAAGTCGCCTATTCTATTTGGTTGGAGAACGTAGTCATGATAAGAAATTCATCTGGGAAGTGAAAAATGTGTATAGACTATATGAATTTGAATAAAGTTTGCCCCAAAAATACTTACCCTTTCCCTAACATTGATCGACATATTGATGGTTCCTCAGGGTACTTAATCCCTAGCTTTTTATATGTTTACTCAGGGTATAATCAAATAATGATGTATGCTCTAGATTAGGAGAAGAAAGCTTTTATTACTGATGATGCCAATTATTGTTACAAGGTCATCCATTTGGATTGAAGAATGCAAGGGAAACTTATCAGCGACTAATGGAAAAATTCTTGAAGGACCAGATAGGTCGGATTATGGAGGTCTAGGTGGATAACATGGTGGTAAAATTAAAAGATCCGTCATGCCACGTAATTAACTTAGCAGAGGTGTTTAGGAAGCTACGCAAGCATAACATGTGTCTCAATCCCGAAAAATGTGTTTTTGGAGTAAAAGGGGGCAAGTTCCTAGGCTTTATGGTCTCTAGCATAGGGATAGAAGCTAATCCCCAACCTCGAAAAAGGACGTACAAAGATTAACAAGGCACCTGACATCGTTTTCAAGGTTCATACCCTGTATGGCAAGTGAAGCTAAGCCTTTCTTCTAGCTAGTGAAGAAGACAAAGGACTTCACATGGACAGAAGAATGTGAAGCATCATTCTAAGAATTTAAGGCCTTCATAACAACACCTCTAATCTTATCTCGTCCCCTCCCTAGGACAAACCTCTTCTTATATCTCTTTATTGCCGAAGATGCTATTGATGCAACTTTAGTACAAGAGGAAGTAACTGAACAACCTATTTACTTTATAATTTAAGTATTGCATGATGCAAAATTATGATACCAACTAATTGAAAAACTCGCCCTCACACGTGTCAATACAACTCGACGATTGTGTCCTTACTTTCAAAAAAATTAGGTAATCGTAAAGATTGATAATCTCATCCAGAAGATCTTTAGAAAATCCGAACTAGCAAGAAGAATGATCACGTGGTCTGTCGAACTGTTAGAATATGGTCTACACTATGAACCTCAAGGACCTATGAAGTCCTAATACCTCTTCGACTTCATTACTGAGTCACCACAAAGCCTGGGGATTAGGGAACCAACGAGGAGACTCTCTTCATTAACAGGTCATCCAACAAAAGCGAAGAGGTTCATGAATTCTATTAGAGGACCTAGACAACCTCACCATCGAACAACCAGTGCGATTCGAGTTCCCAACCTTGAACAATCAAGTAGAGTACGCAACCCTCATGGGGTTAAGGTTAGCCCTAAACGACTCACAATTGGTTACTGGGCAAGTGAAAGGAGAATACCAAGCACGGGATGAACAACTCCTTAAATACTACCACATGGTGAAAAACTTAATTGATGAATTTAACAAATTCGAGATCAGCCACGTCGCCAAGGAGGACAGCTCAAGAGTCGACCTCTTATTGAAGCTCGCTAGCACTAAAAAACTAGGGCAACATCACATTATGTTGTAGGATGTCCTGTCTAACAATCTCATCAAAGCCAGAAAACTAACATGAAAGGCAAGCTGCTTTTTATTGGTGACTGAAGAACTCTTAAAAAAAAGCACAACCTGACCATTGTTAAAGTGCTTGAACCCGGCAGAGTCTGATTACGTCCTTCGTGAGCTACACAAGGAATATGAAGGTTCCATAGTGGGGCTTGATGTATGGTCGCCAAGGTACTTAGAGCAGGACTCTACTTGGCCGACCATGCTTAATGGCTACAAAGACTTCATCGGCAAATGCATCAAGTGTCAAAAATTTAGGAACCTACCCCGCTAGCCTCTAAAAGCTATGCACACCTTAACCTTTCTATGGCCTTTCACAATATGGAGAATTGACATCCTAGGACCTCTCCCCAAGTTTGAGCATAAGCGAAATTCCTGGTAGTCAACATTGACTTCTTTACCAAGTGGATATAATAGGTCAGTGCATTAAGAATTTTATTTGGAAACAACTAATCTACAGGTATGGAATTCTTAACATGGCAATCTTTGACAACGGAAGACAGATCATGGATTCCAACGTACAAGCCTTTCTATAGAACCTCAGAGTCAAGCACCTCATGACATCCGTAGAGCATCCCTAAACCAACGCCCAAGCCTAAGTAGCAAACAAGGTCATTCTAAACATGCTCAAGAAGAGGTTGGGGATTGCAAAAACATTGTGGATAGAGGAACTCCCAAACATTGTATAGGCCTATCACTGTTGCCTCTAATCCACCACATAAGAAACATCATACAAAATCATCTACAACTTTGACTCCATGATTCCAGTTGAGGTCGGAGAGTCGATGCCATGAACAACCCATTTTAACCTTGTCGAAGAAGTACGCGACCTAGCCAAAATCAAGTAAGTGGCGTGTAAGCTCAAAGCAAATAGAAGGTATGATAGCAAAATTAAACCAAGGTCGTTCCAACCAGGCGACCTGGTATGGAGAAGGACATGAGATACAAGAAGAAATCCAACACATGGAAGGCTTGGAGCACCATGGGAGAGACCGTTCTGAATCATTGAAAGCCTACACAAAGGTTCTTACAAACTACAAGAACTTAATGGCAAGAATGTACCTCGCACATGGAATGTGTCACATTTAAAATTTTACTATATTTTAGCACAATAACTTCATTATACCGAGAACCAATGACTTATGCCTGACGAATTCCCCATCTTAACCGTCACAATAGGAAACCCTATCAACCTCTCCTACAAAGGATTTACCAGCATGAAGCAGTATAATAAAAACTTATTGCAGCCACAACAATTACTAGACAGTGTAAAGAGAACAATTAATGAGCAATAAAACATCATTAAAGTCACATTCATCACCAATAAAAGGAAAGAAAGATACTTACACTTCACCTAAAAAAGAATACAAAACGACCTTGACTAACTTAAGTGTAGAGTGTCTCTTGAAGGTACCTCTAACGCCATATTTTCAAGGATTCATTTTAGGGGTGTTCATCGATTCAGATCAACCTAATAAACCCAGTAAACCGAACCAAACCAATTAGTTTGGTTCAATTTTTTCACTTGATCAGGTTTGGAGCCACCAAAACCGACTATAATCGATTATGTCTAGTTCGATTCATAGTTTTCGCATTTCAAAACCCTGACCCAACCCGAACCAACCCAAAAGTGTGTGTGTGTGTGTATATATATATATATATATATATATATATATATTATATTTATTTTATATTTTAAAGTTAGTAAATTTAGTAACCTATTTTGTTTAAGATTTTGAAATTGCTTTTCAAAATCCTTAGCCAACCGTATTTTATATTTTATATTTTTAATTTAGTAAATTTATTTTATACTTTAAATTTATACAATTTGTAGTTTTTACTGTATTGTGTTGTTTTAATAGTTTAATTTGAATAATTGAGTATAAATGAAGCCCTTCATATTTTGTTGGGAAATTATGAATTTAGTATACTAATGGATTTTATTAGTTTCAGATATAAAATCATTTTTTTTATGATTGAATAAAAAATTGATTTTTTTTTATTTTTTGTGTTTTCCGTACAACCGAACTGAATTAACCTGATTATCATTGGTTCGGTTTGGTTAGGGTTAGGGGAAAATTTTCCAAAAAATGAACCAATCCAACCCCATTAAAATTAATTGGTTCGGTTTTCATTTTCCTCCAAAACCAAACCAACTCGAACCGTGAACACCCCTAATTCATTTGGTGGACTTGTCAGAGAACTCACTTACCATTTTCTGGTAATTACAATTGGTAAAGTCAACAAATTTACCAAATCTAAAGGATTGTGATTGATTGTCAATGTAAAACTTTTCACATTGAAATTGTATAAGTGTTTTTCTCATTAAAAATAAAAAACAGAGGCAGGTGATAAAAAATAGAGAGGAGTAAATGAGCAAGTATTTCGGATTCTGTCTATTTGTGTAAATTTTGTGAAGTTTGCAATTTTTGTGCGTTAAGTGTGAAATTCACACATTTGATTAATAACTCGTTTAAAGTTTGTGTTAATATTGTGATTTGTTTGTTATGAATTATGATATTTTATATTATTATGAATAATAATATAATTTTTAATATGATAGAATTTAGTTAATTTAAAAAATGTAAGATTTTTTTTTTAAAAAAATAGTTATTTGGACTTGCATACCGGTCTATTAAAGTCATAGACTTTTCTACACATGAGTAAAACAATAATTCATTTATTTGGTCGTCGAATTCATCCATTTAAATGCAAATTTTTAAATAGGTACCACCTTTATGAAAAATCATATGAAGATTCTATTTTGAATATTTTATGTTTTGTCTTTTGGCAAGTTTTCATGTAAGGTAATTACTTAATTAGAGTTGTTTACTTGTTTCTCTTAAGTTCCTTTGAATATATATAAACAATATACCAAGCAAATAAAACATTGCAACTTTATCACATGTGGATCAATATAATTTAAATGCAAAAAATAAAAAATAAAACTAGCTCTAATACCAATTTTAAAAAAAATACAGTGTTCATGACACATACATGTGGAATAATAAGATCTATTTTGCATCTAAATTATATATTAGGTTTGTGATACAAAACTTTTAAGTATATCTGTTAGTAAATTGTTGAATCATAAAACTTCTCCTTATCAACGAAAGAGTACTCCAAGTATGTTCTCTATCTGAAGATCTTACATGTATTCATACCAAGACCAACCTCTATTTTTCAAACTCTTTGAAGAGTGAAATCAAAATAAAATGTTTAAGAATTATATTTGAAAAAATTGAAGAGATAGTGGTAAGTTTTTTTTTTTTTATGCAACAATAAGTCATACTTATAGCACAATAAAGATCTTTTTTTCCTACAATTAGGAAACTAGTAACATCTTTTATTTTGTTTTTCAAATAAAAACAATATCAAATATGTACCTTTAAGGGATTGCATGCTTTCTAAAAAAAATATCAAATATATATATTTAAATATTTCATCCCCTTTTTATTTATTAGTATAAAAAACATTGACTAAGCCTAATATTTTAATCATATATTCTTTATAAGGCTAAATTATTATCGGTGCCCCCCTATTTTGGCACTTGGTATTTTTTGCACCCCTTTTATTTTTTTGCTTACTTATTGCCCCTAAACTTTATAAAAAGTATAAAAATCACAAAATAAAAACATGTACCTCTTTGCACAATCCAAGAATCAACCCTACAATTCCAAACAAAAAATCATACCACTAGATCAAGTACTCACATTGGTTTTGCCTTGCCTTTTAGCTTCCTTTGTTTTCATTTTCTAGTATATTTTTGTTGTAAATTAAAATGTGAATGGAGAGACATGGTTGTGTGTGGGATTATATGCTAGAATTTTTTAAATAGAGACATTTTTTAAATTCTGAAAAGTAAAAAATTAAAAACTAAAAATTAAAACTAAAATCTAAAATTTAAAACTTATAAATATATATATAATATAAATTTAAAATTAAAACTAAAAATTAAAATTATAAATTATAGATTTAATTTATATATTTATTAATAATTTTTAATTTAAATAAATAATTAAATAAAGATGGCAATTAAAATTAAGAATTAAAATTTAAATTAAAAAGTTTAAAATAATAAATTAAATTTTGAAATTCTAAAATTTAAATTTATATTATAATTTTCAAATTTTAATTCTAAATTTAATTTCTATCTTTATTTTTAACTTTATTTAATTCTTCATTTAAATTAAAAATTATTAATAAATATATAAATTATCATTTTAAATTTTAGTTTTAATTTTAAATTTTAAATTTTAAATTTTAAATTTATATTCTGTATATATTTTTAATTTTTAAATTTAAAATTTTAGATTTTAGTTTTAATTTTTAATTTTTTAAATTTTAAATTTATATTTTATACATAAAATTTAAATTTATATTATAATTTTCAAAATTTTAATTATTAATTTTAATTTCTCTCTTTATTTAATTATTTATTTAAATTAAAATTTATTAATAAATATATAATTAAATTTATAATTTATAATTTTAACTTTTAGTTTTAATTTTAAATTTATATTATACATATTTTTAAATTTTAAATTTTGGATTTTATTTGTAATTTTTAATTTTTTTATTTTTTAGAATTTAAAAAATGTCTCCACTTAAAAAAATTTAAGGATGCCATCTCACACACAACCATGTCTCTCTATTCACTTTTTAATTTACAACAAAAATATACCGAAAAATGAAAACAAAACAAGGTGAATTGCAAGTCATAACCAATATGAGCACTTGGTCTAGTGGTATGATTGTTTATTTTATTTTTGTTTTTGGTGTTTTTTAAACTAACATTAATTATAGTTTAACTATATTTGAATTGTAAAGTATAATTAATAAAAGCATTTGGTGTAATGTATAGGCTTTTAGTCTATGGATATGAGCTCATAGGTTTAAATCTTGCTATGACTTACTTTTGTTTATTTTAAAATTAACATTGTACTTTTATATATTTTAAAATTAACATTGTTTTAATTACACTTTAGTTAATTTTTAATTAGGAAATTAATAATGTCACGTCATTAATAACGAAAGTCAATGTTATCTTTTTAATGGTCTCAAAAGTTATACTTTTTATAAAGTTTAGGGACAATAAGTGAGTAAAAAAATAAGGGAGGGACAAAAAGTACCCAAGTTCCAAAATAGGGGGGCATCGATAATAATTTAGCCCTTTATCAACTACTTTCTCCAATTTGAAATTAAAAAAAGTTCAAATAATTTATATTATATATACTCTAAGTGCTAGAAAAGAAATAATAATATTTCACTTTAAATTATTTTAATTTAATCAAAATAAATACTCTTATTTAATCATCAAATATTAACATAATCCCTTTTACAGAGATTAGAACACTCGTTTGTGTGTAATCCTATAAGTTCAATACTATGCTGGTAATAAATTAATCAAATTAATATATTAATCAAGGTAGGAATCCAGCAATACTCCTTAACATCCAGATAGTATGAAGTAATATTTTACTTTCAAGAACTTAGAAGAAGAATATATAATATTTTTGTTCCATCGTTACAACTTTTAGTTAACTCTAAAGTATGATATTATCATCAAACTTCATTAAGTTAACCTATCATGACTGACTTAAGAAATTCATTTCTTCTTTCAATCAATTTTCCTGGCCAAGATATTATTTTATTAATAGAGTTCAAACTCATTACCAAGAGTTTATGGTTTCCTTCTTGATTTATCATTAATTCTAGAAGCATTTGATCATATCCCATATTCATTCAACAAGTACCCTGAGGCATTAGGTGTCCGAAATTAAAATATAATAAATTACTAGTTAATTACTATGATAATCTCTGGTTAAATAAAAAACATTTAGTTTCTTCTTGAGAAATTTCTATTGATGAATTAAGGTAATATAAACCATTAGAATTTCTCAATTGAGTCAGTTCAAATGATGATACTCACATATGCATCATCTATATTTGTAATTAATAAATAAGATCTGTTAATCTTTATCCTATAAAGACATTCACATATATATTGATCTATCTGGATTTATTGATGTCCCATATATAATAATCCAATGATCAAGAACAATTTAAGATTAAAATAATAACATACTTTTGCTTCTCATTATCATAATCTCTATTATGAAAACAAGTCTATAATTTTAATCAAGGATTTTATGTATGAAAATAATAACACTATCAATTTGGATATGATTACATGACAAATTGGGTCTTGAGCATATTTAATTATTTTCTAACAGGTTGTGTGTGGCCTTATTGATCTGGAAATCATGGGTGGTCTCTTTACATGGAGAAAGAATATTATAAATGGGGGACATGTCCATAAGAAACTTGATCGAGTGTTGGAAAATTCTACTTGGAGGCCTTCCTTTCCACATGCCTTAGTAGAACTTCTTAACCTTTTAAATTCGGACCAAAATATTATAATGTTACACTGCTTAAAATTGCCAAGTACAAGGTGCTTTTTATTCCATTTTCAAAAGGCATGGATAAGACATGTTTTCTATGAACCTCTTGTATCCAAGACTAGGCAAGAAAAAGAAGGTAATATGATGGTGAAGCTTCAACAAATACAAAAATGCTTTATTCAATTCAACTTAGAGTGCTTTGGTAATATTTTCTATTGAAAAAGGTTACTCGAAGCAAGAATTAAAGGAGTGCATCACCAACTTGACAAAGTGTTGGGAAATTGAGCTTAAAATAGGCAAGAAAATAAAGAAAAGAGAACAAAAAACACAAGAATTTTAACATGGAAAACTTCCTCAATGTGAGAAGTAAAAACCACAGGCACTAGCTAGTAAAGATCTCCACTATCATAGTAGGATTACAATGATTCTCTCTTAATACAAAAGGATAACATTCAACATCATTATTGTTCTAGATGGATATAGACAAATCTATCTCACCAAGTGTGATATAATCACACAAACTCTCTCGCAAATAGGATTACAAACTCTCTCAGTATCTCACTATTGATTCTTAACTTTGTAGTTGGATTGATGATTTAAGATTCTCTCAAATTCTCTATTTATAGTGAAGGGGTAAGGTTTCCATCAAGAAGAGATAGTGGGTATTAAATTCTTTTCACCTTTCCAAAGATGAATGTGAATTTTCTTAAGAGTCAAAGAATTAATTCCAAGACCTTGGATAAATCCATTGTTTCTTTCCCATGCATGAATATATTAATTAATGAGGGATTTCCAACACAAAGGATAACGTTTGATGTCATTCGTTCTTCAAAGAGAGAATGAGAAAGTGTTGGCACAAGAGGAAATTCTATGGTTTCAAAAGTCCTGAGAAAACTGGGTGAAATTTGGAACAAAAAAATTTCATATTCTTTCATACATAAACCATAATATGAAGAGGAAATAACAAGATTATTGGGCTCTTTTTCAATGATTTATAGTGTTCTAACCTTGATGTTCTAGAGAGAGACACAAATAACAGTGTTGTATCTCTTTCACTTTGGTTGACACTATTATTGTCCCTATCCCAAAAGTTGAGTGTCCTACCTCTCTAAGGGAATTAAGACCCATCAATTTATGTAAAATTCTTTAAAATTGTCTCCAAAGTTCTAGGACATAGGATTCGCCATTATCTAAATTCTCTTATTGGCCATTATAAAGTAGTTTTATTTCAAGTAGAAGGAGGATAGATAATGTCATTATTTCTCAAGAGGTTGTACATCATATGTATAAGAAAAAAGGGAAAGTTGGTTATCTCCTCCTGAAGATTGACTTTGAAAAAGTATATGATAGAGTAGATTGTGATTTCGTTCGCATAACCTTAATGGAATTTGGCTTTCCCAATCAAACTATCAACTTAATCATGAACTACACAACCATGTCAAACTTGGCTCTGAAATGGAATAGTGAGATCTTAGACAATTTCTTCCCTGAAAAAGGATTGCACTAGGGAAACCCAATGTCATCATATCTCTTTCTGTTATGCATGGAAAAGTAGTCTAGTTGATTCAAGAAAAAATTCACAATGGGAGTTGGAAGTCACTTTACTTTTCTAACAATGGTCTTCTTATCTCTCATTTATTGTTTGCAGATGATTGTTGATAGAAATCCAGAGGGGTTGGATTCATTTTGCGGATCTATCTAGATTGGAAGGTAAAAGTTAACAAAACAATGAGAATTGGGTAAACAAGAAAATGGAAAGGATGAAAATGGTTTAACGAAGGGATAAATGACGCCACTTCCAAGGATGGAAGATAAGTCATATGACGCCACAAGGGTGGTGATTTACCCTTGATAAGTCTAGGAGAACGCCACAAGGAAAAATTCCTTGATAAGTTCTAAAGAGAAATTCATCTCTCACAAAAGGGTAAAACCCAAATATAATTTCACTAATTCAATTGTTGTCCTTTGAGTACAATTCAACCCCTATTTATAGAACTAGGTGGCTGTTCAAAATCATAACTCCCAAAAGAAAAATTAAATACTCCATTATCACGCAATTATCACATATGATTAATTGCATGTTACATTAATTCCTAAATTAATGAAACGTTACAAAAATGAAAAGTCATTGTCTTCGGCATTCGCATCATTCCCTCCTTCTTCGAAAAGATTCGTCCTCGAATCTATGACTTTATTTTCCTATCAATTTTATTCACTTATAATTTAAAATAAACAAAATCAACCTCCAGGATCAAATGTAACTTGTAAAAATTCATGCATCAAAGAAGTTTTCCTTTTTGGTTTCCAAACCCAAACATTGGAATCAAGAGGAATTCTTCTTTTAAAATAGACTTGTGCATTTTCTTCAGGAGTTTTAACCTCAACAATGTACTGAATATACAATGACTCTGGAAAAGGGATATCCACATTTTTCTTCCTCAAATATGGCAATTTGTGGGTTGTATTGTCATCGTCCTGTGCATTCAAAATACCAATAAGAGAAGAAAAATCATTAGCAGTTTTTATTTTAACGTTCTTTTTCTCTATTTCTCTTTCCTTTTCTCTCTCTTCCTCTTCACTCTTTTCTTTTTCTATTTTTCTCTTTTCTTCTCTTTCTTTTTCTATTTTCTCCTTCAACTTATGTTGATTATCAGAAACTTCACTTGGTGTCAGAAATTTCAAATTAAGTTTGCGTCCTTCATGCACCAAAGAAACTGAAAATCTTTCAGAATTTATCCTTTTACCCTGCAACCAAGGTCTCCCTAAAAGAAAATGACATGAGTCCATGGGAGCAATATCGCATGTCACTTCCTCTACATATTTTCCAATAGTGAATCTAAACTTAGTTTGCCGAGGATGAAGACTCGTTGGTAAGTTAAGTTTATTCACCAATCTTTCGCTCACCACGTTGCTATAACTTTCTTCATCAACTGCAAATAAACACAAATGACCTTCGATTAAACACCTTGTATAAAAAATATCCACCATAGTTCCAAACCTAGAGCCGAAGCTCTGATACCAACTGATAGAAATCCAGAGGGGTTGGATTCATTTTGCGGATCTATCTAGATTGGAAGGTAAAAGTTAACAAAACAATGAGAATTGGGTAAACAAGAAAATGGAAAGGATGAAAATGGTTTAACGAAGGGATAAATGACGCCACTTCCAAGGATGGAAGATAAGTCATATGACGCCACAAGGGTGGTGATTTACCCTTGATAAGTCTAGGAGAACGCCACAAGGAAAAATTCCTTGATAAGTTCTAAAGAGAAATTCATCTCTCACAAAAGGGTAAAACCCAAATATAATTTCACTAATTCAATTGTTGTCCTTTGAGTACAATTCAACCCCTATTTATAGAACTAGGTGGCTGTTCAAAATCATAACTCCCAAAAGAAAAATTAAATACTCCATTATCACGCAATTATCACATATGATTAATTGCATGTTACATTAATTCCTAAATTAATGAAACGTTACAAAAATGAAAAGTCATTGTCTTCGGCATTCGCATCAATTGTCTTCTCTTTGTCTAAGCTTCCTGCAAATAGTTGTGGTTGGTCAAAGAAGTTATACAACAATTTTGTTTGGCTTCAGGCTTGAAAGTAAATATTCAGAAATCCCACTTTAATTTTTTGTATCAATGAATATCCATAGCAGGAAGATCACTAAGTACATATCCATAATTGCCTTTACTCATACTACAAATTTAGGAAAATACTTGGGCTTCTCACTACTTTTTGGGAGAGTCAAGAACAATGATTTTTCTTTCACAATCGATAGAATAAATGAAATGCATCAAGGTTGGAAAATTAAAGTATTGAATCGTGGAAGGAGAGTGACATTTGCAAAATCAGTCATTTTAGCTATCACAACTAATATTATTCTTAATATATGGTTTTCACAGGGGTTTATGGAAAAATTGATAAGCTCATTAAAGGTTTCATATGGGCCACACCTACAATTATGGGGTGGAATATCATGACTCAACCAAAGAAGATAGGAGGTCTATCCATTCGACAATCACAAAAGCTAATATTGCTCTTCTAGGGAAACATATTTGGTCATTGCTTCATGAACCGAATTGCCTATGGGTTCAACTACTCCAACATAAGTACATCACGATAGTCGCATTATGGACGCTATGATAGCCAAAGGTATCTTATAAACTTGTTTTTCTATTATCACAACTCTGAAACATCTTAAAACTGTCTTCAAGTATCAAGTAGGGAGGGCGATATCTCTTTTTCTATGATAGGTGGCTGGATGGTAATTGGAATTAGAGTAAACTTTTATCTAATATACCAAACGATATAAAATAACAATTATTGAGCTTAGTGCTCCATGAAGGCACTGATGACACCCTTATTTGGGGCCCTTTCCTAACTAGAGTCTATTCCACCCAAACTGCTTACTAATGGCTTATGTCTGAGCTTCCCATTTAGCCTACCTCAAAAAAGACTTGAACTTGGGCTTGGAAACTAAACATCCCAAAAACAATCAACACTTCATATAGGTCAATCTCCGTAGTTGCTTACTAACTAACCTTTTTTCTTTCAGTGACATATCTCCTTTGATCCTTTTTTGTTTCAAGTGTGGCATGAAGGAAAAGAGTATTGTACATCTCTTATGAGATTGTAGTCATGCTAAATGATCTGTATCATTACACAACATGCCAACATGTCTCATCAAGCTAAACATGTCACAGTGATTTCTCAGATGCAAGTGCCAAACCAATGGGTTAAAATGAAAACTAATGGAAGCTCTTTAGGAAATTTAGGTCCTTCAGGCTTTGATCAGGTCATACACGATCACATGAGACACAAGTTACTAGATTTTGCGGATAACTACAAAAGTACACATGCTGAACTTGTCAATATTCTACATGGCCTTACTTTAGCATAAGACTTAGGATATAAAAAATTCATCTATAAATCTTATTTATTTATGGCTCTTAAACTCTTAACCAAGGAGGTCCCTTTCTTGCATCCATATGAGATTGTTATCAACATGATCAAACAATGCATTAAGCAAGAGTGATTCTTATGTTTTAATCACGTTTTGTACAAATATAACTAGTATGGGGATGACTTATCTAAAATGGAGTCAACTGGCAATGAGTACACCAATATGTGAAACAAGTTTATTTGAGTTAAACTAGTTTATAAACAAGTTAAGGGAGTTTATAAACACTTCAAAAACCTTACCCAACACATTCTAAATTACATTTTTAATATTTTGATAATTTATTTTTAATTCTTGATTTTGATTCTTTAATTTTTATTTATGTAATTTTAATTTTATAATTTTATATAAATTGTAATTTAATTTCAATAATTATTATTTCCTATAATTTTCAACTCGTAATTTTAAGTTGTTTTTTTAATTATAAAAAATAATATTGTAGTTAAATTTATGATTTAGAAATTATAATGATAAAACTAATTGAGAGGAAATTTGCACATATTTTCCTTCCTTTCTTCACCAAAAAACCCCAATCACTTTGCCTCTATTTGCTATGATCGTTTTTTATAGAAAATATAAATCAATAATGAAAATATATTTAACTACAGTTAAAAAATATTTTTTTAAAATTATAAAAATCAGTTAAAAGCAGAAAATAAATTTTTTGACCTTTTCAAAAATTAAAACTAAAGAAAAACATAATGAAAATATTGTAATATAACTAAAACTATATATAAATATATTTCAAATTATATTAAAAAATATTTTATAATATTTTTCAAAAACATGTTAAATAAAATATTTGTAATTTTTTAAAACAGAAAATAACAACTTAAACAATCATATTTTTTAAACCTTAAACATATATATATATATATATATATATATATATATATTAAAAAAATCATTCAATTGTCAAGTTTGTTTTAAAAATAATAAATAATAAATTTATATTACAAAATAATCTAAATTTTTGTTATTAAAATTATATAATGTATATAATAAATATAAATATGCAATAATTTTTTTTCCTTTTTATTCCATTTTCTTTTAATGTTTTTCAATACATTACTAATATTATATTGTTTAAATTAATATTAGGGATGTTCATGAATCAGGATCGATCCACGAATCTATAAATCCAAATCTATCCAATTAGATCCGTGAAACGATCCAGATATAATCGAATCAATTTTGATTCAATCTGACCATAGACGACTCAAATAATGGATTTGAACTTTGAAAATTCGTTGAGATCGATCCGTTCAATTTAAATTTTAATATTTTTATTATATATATATATATATATATATATATATATATATATTTAAAAAGGATGTAAATAACAATTGATAATACAATTTAAATTTTAAATATTATTTACAAATTGAAGATTTAAAATTTGAAAAGAAATGAATTAAGTAGTGTGGTAATGAAGATTATGAGTTATTAAATTTTATTATTTTTAGCTTTTTAGGATTTACATTTTATCTTTTATAGACTACTTTTATATATAATTTTACTAATATGTTATTTTAAAGAATCAATGTATGCCTTAATATTTTATTTACAAAGTTTTATGTTGCTGATTTTATTTCCTGTCATTTGTAATCACATATCAATGTTTATAATTTTTTGCAAAACTCCAAAACACTATCACCTTTTTATCTTAAATTTCTTGACAAAACATCACCTAACTTCACAGTTATACACACACATTTAACCACCTCTTTGAAAAAGCACCTTCACTCTCTTCGAACATACATGACAGAGGAAGTTCCTATGCATAGAGATGAAAAAATATCTATGCTTGAAGAAAGTCAGGATGCGAAATGGAGAAGTCAATGTAATATTTCAAAGATGTGGGTAGAAATGTGTGCAGCCTTGAAGTTGCGTGATGCTCTGTAAAAAAACTTAGGATAAAAAAGGGTGAGGGTGTTTTGGGGATTTGCAAAAAATTATAAACATTGAAGGGGTGTGAATAGAAGATGGGAGGTGCTAAAAGAAACTGCCTTTTTTTGTAATTTGTAAATCCAATCCGATCCGTTCTTAATTAGATTGGATCTGATTGCAATTTGTTTTTGCAATTTTGATTTTATACGATTCGATTAAATTTGATCAGATCGAATTTCATTTTATTCCAGATGTTATCCAATTCAATCCATGAACACTCCTATTTAATATTTATATTATATGATATATTAAAATAGCATATTGCATATTTTTTAATATTATCTATAATAACAGAGATATAATGCTTTACTTTACACATTTATGATGACCCTTTTCTCTTTTATTTATTGGGATAACTTGTGTTTTGAAAGTCAATTGAAATAATACTTTCATAAGATAGAGAAATCAATGAACTGATAAGCTAATAATTTCAATTAAATTAGTTTTGAAATTTATAAAATAAAAACTAGTTTTAGTTTTAGGTTTTTAAAATTTTAAAAATAATATTGTTTTTGTTTTCAAATTTAAAACATTGTTTTCAAATCTTAACCAAAACAATGGTTAGAGATGGTGGTTGGTTACTGGTGGTCGAAGGTGGTGGTCGATCGCCAGTTAGATGTAATGATTGGTGATTATTGGTTGAAGGTGACAATCGGTGACTGTCAGTCGAAGGTGGCGTCTGGCGAACGCTAGTTAGAAGTGGCAACCAATGACCTTCAGTCGAAGGTAACGACTAATGACTGCTAGTCAGAGCTGGGGGCTGGTGACCGCCGATGGAAGGTGGCAGATAGTAATCGTTAATCAGAGATGACAACCGATGACTTCTAGTTGGAGGTGGCGGTCGGTGACTTCCAATCGGAAGTGGTGGCTGGTGAATTCTGGTCGGAGGTGGAAGCCAGTGATGTCCGGTTAGAGGTGGTGGTCGATGACCTTCAGGCAAAGATGGCGACTAGTGACTTCCATTTGGAGGTAGCGGTCAACGACCGTCGGTCAGAGATAATGGTCAATGGTGGCAAGTGACATCAAGTGATAAACTTAAATTAAAACAAAAACAAAAATCTAAAAACCAAATTTTATTACTTTTGAAATTGAGGGAAAATTGTTTCTAAAAAAAATGAGTAAAAAACCAAAATATAATCATTTTTGCCAAACAATATCTATTTTCAAAATACATTTGAAAACCCAAAACCAGAAACTTAAAACTACCCCAAACGGTATGACATGCAGAGAGAGATAGAGAGAGGAAGTATATTATATGAGAGGAATGTATTTTATATGGGAGTGAGAGAGTCAAATCTCAACCATTGAAATCAAAATTAATTGTTGAGATCAAATTATATACTTCTACTCATTCTCTCTCTTTTCTAGAATTTATTATCTGTGGTTCTTTTCTCTTTCCTTAATTTATTCCTCTCACTCTCATATAAATTTAGCTTTCTCACTATATATACCCCGTATATATATATATATACATATATATATATATATATATATATATATATATATATATTCAAATTGGTATTATTGTATAAAATGCTTATTAGCAAAAAGAATACTAAAAATATTACTGACGCACCTTTGTTAAATTTCTATATTTAAGTGTTATTCTCAATAAAACTGGGAAATTGTTTAAGGCTAATAGAAAAATATGCAATTCACAAAAAAAAGAAAAAATTAATATATATACATGAGTACATATTGCAAAAGTATTCCAAATCTTTCCTTTTCAAGCTGAGTTTCCAAGTAAAATTTTACTTTTAAATTTTTGGGAATTACTTTCTATACACAGTATACTCCCATCAGAAATCCAAATATGTACTTGCGCATGGCATGAAAATGGTTTTCCCAATAAGAATCCACTTGCCTAAGTGTGTATGTTTTCTATTTCATAGTATGATTTTATTTGCGTTAAACTTTCCATGTGAGCTCCACAAACAACGGTGCTACGTTATTTCGTGAACAGTAAGGTTGGCTATAGCAGTTATATTATCTTGCTCTGTGATTTGGTCGGTTCAAATCCCACCTTAGAAAGTTTTTGTGGTCACATTCTTATACCCGTGTTTTCCTTGGTACATCTTATATATTTTTATTCGATTAGTTTTCTATACCTTTGTCCTGATCAGGGACAAAAAGTCAAAAATTATTTTTGATATGGTTTGCGATTATATAAACAGAAAGACCATAACCAGAAAAAGAACAAGGTGAGTGCGGGTAATGATAACATCCCTTCTTTTAAACTCCACAATTAATATAATGACATATTCATCACCCACCCACAAATGTTTAGTATATATTAATTAGATCATCGTATGGGAAGGAACCATGACGTTATTGTCCAAATTACATAATTAAGATTCGAGAGATCGGTATATAATTTGTATATCTCAAGCAATTAAGGTTCATTCCTTACCAAAACCCCATCTGTTCATCATCTTGATTACGTTTTCTCGTTTCGTTTTATACATTTGAGACGTCCATATCTTATAAGCAATAGTGTACATTGCACCATAATGAACATTGACAAAATAGAGGTTTTGATGTTACAGACCATACATACGAGGCAAAATAGACAAAAGAGAAAAGAGCAAGATATTAATAATCGTTCTCTTATTGCGGGAAGGTTTGAAAGCGAAGGGGCTGAAATAATTACACTTGACGATCTCGATTTGTCTTTTAAATCAAAGATTAGAGACAGATTTGTTTTTTAACCCTTATTTTTTCAGTAATGAAACGTGTGCCTGAACCAAATTTTGATAAATGACAACTAGACACTTATTTGCTTGCAGACGAAAGTATTAAGATTCTATAATAGTAGAGAATAGAGACTCCATATAGGAGTATATGTTATGTATGCCATGCCTACGAATTTATCCCAAATAAAAAATGTGTTTTACAGCTTCTTCATACAAGTTTGAACTAACCACTCATTCTCTATCCACAATCAATCTTGCATGTGGTGTCTTAAAATCCAAATTCACAGCGATTGAATGCGTTCAAAACACAAGACAAGTAATGCCCGAATGTGACAAACTTCCAGTACATTCTGAAAGAGAAAATATAGCATGTGGTCATTTTGCATATGCTTGATGACAAGCATTGAATACTGGATTGAAAGAAAAGTTTTGTATGTAGCCGTAGTTACCAACAAACGTGTAGAAAAGTATACAAATTAAAATTAATGCTTTGTGTGTTTTTAATTATTAATTTCAATCATAATGTTAGATCGATAGCATGTTGTTTGTAGCAGCTTTAACCAATTCCTTTAATCACAATATACTCCATAAATACCACCTGGAGTGTTAATATTAATTAATGTACTACAAATTTATATTGTCACCGTTTTCTATTTATCTTTTAAAAATTACATAAAAATTAATAAATATAATAATTTTTTATACTAATAATTAAAATAGCTATTAAACTTTCTAATTTATCTTTTTCTATATCTGTTTTACAGTAAATTCATATATATAAATTAATTAAAGGTTAAAAAAAAGGAAAAAATACCATTGACAAAATAAAATATTTCAAAAACCCAATAATTGAAAAAATAGAGGGAATGTAAATAGTAAAAAAAATTATTATGCATAGCTTCATTTCTATTTATAATATTCTTTTGAACTAATTCACATTTTTAAAATGATTGATGCCAACCTACAAATTATAAGGTTAATATACCTAATTATCTCAATTTATATACACAGTTCCTAAATGCTAATATTGTTTATATAATTTTACTGTGAAAAATGTTTTTTATATATTTATGGCATAAATGCGTGTTTGCACATGTATTGGTTTTTCGTATGTAACAAAAAAATATGTATATATACACATGTATTTGTGGTCCAGACTTTGGGTCGAGCCTGCAGTGCTATTGATTTTGGAGCCATAAATAAAATGGAGCTCCAATTCTAAGAGAGGGAAAAGAAAATATCACATTATATGGGATAGGATTCATTGACACTAGTCGTCATACTCAATTCAATTACATCTTTAATAATTTTATATAGAATGTGACATTAAACATTTTAATAATACAAGTTTAATTCGTTAAGTATACATGATTTAGTCACAATACTTATAGGCACATATTTATTTTTCTTTTGTAAAGAAAAATACTTTTTTTTTAATATTAGGGTCCGAAATATCCCAAATTGAATTAGAACTCAGGAGGAGGAAAAGCTGTGGTTATCAGAAGAAATACAATATGGAATAACATGGAAAACTCTTAAACCCTCTAAAGACAACCCATAATTAATCAATCTATCAACAACTAGGTTAACTTCGCGTATAACTCCTCTATTAGTGATTATAAATATCCGTGGTAGGCTGGAATTACAATCCTTTCAACTCTCAAGATACTTTATCAAAAGTTGAAAACACATCAGAGCAACGATATTAGCGCGACGAAACACTTATCTCATAGTGCACCAATGAAATTTTATTTTTCCTTCCAACATGACCCTAACAAGATCTTTATAAAAATATCAATTTTATTTAACTAATCCAATAATTCCCATACCCTGTGTTGATCATTAATTAGTCACCCAGCTTGGCAATTAGGAAATATATATATATATATATATATATATATATATATATATATACTTCCAATCATATATTGACTATACCTACCATCAAGATACTTAACTAGGGCAAGAATCAATATGTACTTTCTTTTTATTATTAAAATTTATTACGACTACCTTTAAAGTTGATTAGGATCCAAAAACAATGACATTTGACTTTAACATTATTTTTCTTAAAAAACTAAAACATACAACTCAAACTAGGAGTTTAAAAATTAAATTAGAAGTTATTGAACAATTTTAACTACAAAAAATTCCTCTTTTTTTTTTTTTTTTTTAAAGGCAAAGGATATTTATTCAATATAGAAACAAAGCGTTTCTAGTATTACAAACACAATTACATACTCCTCCCTAGTGGAGTCTGTTAAAAGTCATCCACCTATACCATATTCAATAAACACATTCTAGGATTAGCGTACCAATCCGAGAAAACACACCCCCTATTGAAACCAATGGAATATGATAACCATTTTCACGAGATAACCTTTATAGTCATCATTATGTCTACTGAATCTAGCAGTATAGTCATCATTATGTCTACTGAACACAGACAAAAAATTCCTCTTTAACTATTTTATTTAATTCATTGTTCCATAATGTGATTGATTCAAGATGAAAAGAGGGGGTGAAGTTAATAAATGTAACTTATTTTTAAATGTTACTTCAATTAGTTTTTTTTTCATTTTTTTTTTGTCATTTCTTTATGAAAATCAAGCTCTTAATTTTTAAGATTTTTTTTTTTCAAATAATCATAAAGCTTCTTAAAGGAAGCAAAAAGAGTCACACACCACCTTTCTACTGTGTAATGTACCAATGTGTTCATTACTTCTATTGCAACATAATGTATTTTTTCCCTCCGCACAAACCCCACCCTTCTGCATACCAAGTGATCCATTCTTGTGGCCATCTACGCAATTTCATCATTGCTGCTGCATCTACTTCTTTATATAATAGAGTTCCTCCTTATTTAGTTTCCATCATAGGATAAGCTAGTGATTTGCCAATTTCCCGTATGTGAGCTATTTGTCTCCCTATAATTGTTGTTGGTCAACCCAACTCTTTATGCAAGACCTGACGATTCCTTATATACATACATAAACATGATCAGACAATTCCTTCTTTTAATGCCTTCATCATCAATATCTTATTACCCAACATAATAATGGATTAGTTGGATTCACTTTTGACATGCCTTCTTTCCACAATTTTCTTCCTTTTTGCTTTAGCTTATATATGATAGCATTTCACCAAATCTTATTTTTTCTGAAACTCCTAAACGGTATATTTCTGTCAACTCACATTCCAATTCCTAAACTCCTAGTTTTGCTTAAAAACTATCTATGGCCCAGATGGTGATATAAGCCAGCTGCTTACTTCTTGCAGTAGATATTGGGTTGAGTCCAACCCCATTTGGAAAATTTCTTGTTGAACCCAAATTGCTATTCACAGGTCCCAAAAACGTAAAACCCCAAAAATCCTGGTGTGTTTTTAAACCCTACAACTTTTACTATGTCTTTCACACACTGTGTCTCGCCGTCAACATTAATCATTTGTTATTTATACAAAATTATGTCATGGACACTACTAAGGAACCTTTCCAAATAAAGTAATCTGAAACCATGCTTACTTTTCTAAACCCCTTGATGTGGAACATATTACTTACGTATTTAAGATTAATTGACAAGAAATGTAAGAGAAAAATTATTTCATTTTATGGATAAAGTGATCCAACACTCATTGTTTGTGACAACTTAACCCGAAACATATTAGCTATATATTCCACATTAATTTATTTGGAATAAAAAAAAATATTTCATTTCTGAATCTAGTAATTCATATAATTTGATCTAGAACATACTAGTTATATATATTAGATCAGTTGATCTGAAATGTAAAAAAAAATCATGTTATTTCTCAATCAATTGATCTAAAACTATGATTCCTATTTTTGATAGCTTGATTTGGAACATAGTAGATATGTATTCTGAATCATTTGATCCATAATGTATATAAAAATTTATTCCTTTTCCTGGTGAAGTGATTTGGATTACACATACTTTTTTATTTGTGTTTTTAATTTATTTATTTTTTGTGTGAAGGTGAGTGGTATCCTCTGAAAACTCATTTTTGGAGAGAGAGGAGTCTCACAACATGGGCAAAGGATGTTATTGGGTGGTGGTGGGTAGGTTAAGGGTAGTCGGAGGCTATTGCAACAGACGATACATGGTTTGCTTACAAGTTCAGTGGTAGAGGAAGTTGGAGGTGACCAGAGAAGAGGACAATATGGGTATTTTTTTAGAATTTAATTGGTATACACTATCAGTATAAAAGACTTTTACATTAACATTTAATAATAACTTTTCATTTATGTGACTTTTAAAGTATTAAGTAATAAAGTCAACAAACTTACCATGAATGAAGGGTTGTGATTGAATGTCAGTGTAAAATTTTTACACCGACAGTATCTACTAATTAAACTCATTTTTTCATGAAATGCCAATACCAAATTAAGAGTTCAAAAAGAAATTTAACCCATTTTTCTCCTTTGTAAACCTTTGTGTTCCTCCTTATATTTGGACCATCATAATTGGTCAATAACATTGCATTTTATTAAGGGCAATTTCTTTTGACACTCCCACAATTATTATTTGCACGAAATAAAAGTAAAAACACCCAAAATATTCTAGATCAGTTGATCTAGAACACATCTAAACTTAAATTTCGAATCAATTGATTCAGAACTAAGTGTTTTAATTATGATTTTAGGATCAATTGACCCAAAATTTATCTTTATGTGTGTTCTAGATTAACTAATATAAAAAAATAATCAATATTCAGTTTCGAATTAGTTGATTCAAAACATATGCCAAAATATTTTTCAAATCATGCGATATGAATAACATAAAGTTGAAAGTGAATTTTGAATCAACCAATCTAGAAGTTTCACAGAGAATAACAAATGAAGACAAAAAAAAAATCAACTCCAAGCATACCTTTGTGTACCATAGAAGGTAGATTATAAATGATGATTGTCACATCATCCCAAAGTTGTGTCTTCATAGAGAAAGGTTTTATGGAAGTTGTATGGTGAGAGTAATCATATTGAGAAAGAAGAAAGGGAATAAGGATAAAGGAACTTGTAAGGATGAGGTATTGAGAATTTTTACTATTGACACTTCTACGAAGGTTATAAGGAGAGAAAGGAAAGAAACTGAAAATGAAGTATTAATAAAGTTATGAAATTTTAAATTAATAGATAACAGGAGCGTTTTAGAATTTTTAAAAATATATTAACCAATAAAGAGTGCAAATAACAATTAGGTATTAAAAGAAAATGACTTGTGATGTAGTATGTATGTTTAGACTTTACGTGGATATAGCGATTAAGTACATACATCTTGAACGTCTTATGTTTATAATTCTATCTTAAATTCTTTATGCCTTCTCCTGTTAAATGAATTTCTCATACCAAATTTATAGGAGGTTTTTTATCAAGAGAAAATTAAACCTCACATATCAGATGTATAATGATTAGGTTTTGTAACAAGTAATTAGTGTTAAATAGATATTTATTTTGTTTAAATCTAAAGATTGTAACAAGTAATTAGTGTGAACAGATATTTCTTGTGCTCTCTACTTAAGTCCTTTTTTAAATAATATTCATTGGTTTATAGAATTATATATTATCGAATAATAAATATACATATCTATCTTTTTATGTGTATGTATGTTGTAAATGCACTTCTCAAGTTTAAAAAGATACATGCAATTTTATTTTTTTTTTGTGAAAGTGAAATATTTAATATTGCTATTTTATTTTTGTAATTTTATATATTTGAATTTCATATTCTTAATTTTTATATTTTCAAATTATGTACATTTTAAATTTATATATTTGAGCACATTATTATCATTTTGTTCTTCTTTATATAATTGAAATTATATTTAATGTGTGATGTATTTAAAAAAATTATTTAAATCTTTAACTTAAAAGTCAAATTTTTTTCTCAATTCTTTTGCTTCTTCCATATTTTTTTCTTCTTTTACTTTTTGACTCTTATCAGTGATTTTATGTCGCTAGCTCAAATTCTTGGATCTTCCTCCATTCCGAACATTCTAGAGTTTTAGTTTTGTTTAGAACTATAATTGCTTTACAAATAGAAGAAAATATCTATAATAATTTTTCAATTGTACCTTCACCCACATTTACTTAATGCATTAATCTACAAGTATTTAATCCCATAAATAACCATTTATCAATGAGAATAATCAATAAAGTTCCAACAGGTCAATAATACAAACTCATTAAATAAAAGTATTTCAATATACATATTAATATACTAATAAATTTCTTTTTCTTATTTATGTTGTCGTAACATATAATATATTTATGGGCCTTGGTCTCCGTGCCTAGAATTCGTATATATACCTTATGCAATACTACACGAAACCGTTGCACCTGATTATAACCTGATTAATGACCTATCATTCGTATATATACGATTTTCAATACCATAATAACATACATCATCTTGTAATAAGAACCTTATTATGTCTTCTTTCATGGCTGATCTCTATCAAAGCAATACTGTATAATGGTAGTATATTGTAGTTCCTTCGATAACAAGATTAAAACATGCCTAGAGCTAATAAACATCTAAAGGATAAAAAGCTTTGGATCTTGAATTCTTGATTAAGGAGAAGTAAGTCTATTATATGACTATGAAAGGGAAAACTTTCCAAATAAATAAATAATCGTCCGTACAAAGTAATTAAAAGAAACTGAGTCCACACGAAAATTCTTATACATTAGTTCTAATGATGTTGATGTTAGGTGTATACTGAGTCATTAAAAAGAGTTAGTGTTAAATATTGTTTTACGTAGCTGCTCTTAAAAGAAGGAAGTAGTGTAAGCTATAATTCCCTGTCCCCAAACCTGATGCAAAAAAGGCAAAAGCACTAAAAAAAGTTGTTTTGTTTTTCTTAATAACGAGGACATGCAAAGCAAACGCAAGGGACAAAGGTGATATTCTTTTCTTAGTCCATGTACCAAACCAAACTCAAAATCCGTGTTCTCCCCTCTCTGCAACTTCACTACAAAACCAGAAACGCACACAAGCATAGTTCATTTCTGAAACGCATCATCACCCAAAAATGCACAACAACGACCACATACCCGTCCACCACGTCCAGGGTCCGAACTCGAAACCGATGAAACTGCAGCGGCACCACACGGTTCGTTACTACGTCCATCGGGTCCACGACAGCCTCACCACCCGTGTCTCCAAGATGATCTGCGCCACCTTTTTGGGCCTGCTTTTCATTGTGGGCCTCATCACCTTCATCCTCTGGCTCAGCCTCAGGCCCCACAGGCCCAGGTTCCACATCCACCAGTTCAACATGCCGGGCCTAACCCAAGACCCAGGGTTCGAAAATGCCCGTATAACGTTCAACGTTACCGCCCGAAACTCCAACCAGAACATCGGGGTTTACTACGAGTCCATGGATGGGGCGGTATATTACCGGGACCAGAAAATCGGCTACACGCCGTTGCTTTTTCCGTTCTATCAAGAGCCCAAGAACACCACGGAGGTGGAGGGCGAACTTAGTGGGGCCACGTTGACCGTTAGTAGTCAGCGCTGGTCAGAGTTCCAGAGCGATAGGGCTGACGGTAGCGTGGTGTTCCGCTTGGAATTGACGTCTGTGATCAGATTCAAGATATCCACGTGGGACAGCAAACGCCACACCATGCACGCCAATTGTGATGTGGCCGTGGGACCCGATGGTTCCCTCTTGAACATTGACAAGGACAAGAGGTGCCCCGTTTATTTCTCTTGACTTTAAGATCATTTCACTCATTTCTTCTGTAATTAACTTTCTCTTTATCTCATTTATGTTTATTTTTCTCACCCATTTTTTGTTATCTCATTTTTTTCTTCTTTACATTTGTTATTACTATGTTCTGTTCTCTAATATTATTTTTCTTACATTTATGTTGGGATGTATTAAGATGGCGATAAAGAAAAAAAATAAATAAGAAGAAAGAAATTAAAGATAATTGTTAGATTTCGTTGCATGGCATGTATGTGTATTTATCTTCTGTTTTTAAGTACTTATCGATGGTATTGGAAACAACTTTTACATACACTTAGATATAATTTAAACACATTGTTTTAGATTATTATTTAGGATAAATTTGTTAATTTTTATGTTAATTATTTTTAGAGTTTAATTAAAATATACTCATAACGTAAAAAAATATTATATCAATATTTAATTACATCTTTTCATTTATATAAATTTTAAAATATTAATTAATAAAATTGACAAACTTACTATAAATTAAAAATAATAATTAAATGTTAATATAAAAAACTTTACACCATCTACATATTAATTAAACTCTTATTTTAAATGGAAGAGATGTGTCATGTTACCGTGTTTTCTTGTATTATAAATGAGAAAAATTATATTTAGTGAAATGCGAATTTTAATTTTACATTTAATAATCATTTGCGCTACTTTCATTTCTTTATTTTTTCTTTCGTCTGTTTTACTTGTAGAAATTGTAGAAGCTCATAGAATAATTTGACATGAACTTTTTACCTTCTTTGATATAAAACCCATAATTTGCAATGAATAATTTAAATGACTAACCAACATCTATAAAATGAGTTTATCGTACTTTTGTATTTATGAGTATTCTTTATTAACTAAATTAAAATTATTCTCATATTTAATATGAACAAGATAATATATTTTTTGAAATAAATCAACTTAAAATATTAATGGTTAAATTTTATTATTATTAATATTATTTTTTATAAAAATATATAATTAATAGAATTATTTTTTAAAAATAATTATAATGTAAAGTGAAAATTATATTTGTATTAAATATTTTGTATATACATTAATTTAATTTTAAATTCAATTAATCTTGTAAAAATATTATATTTTATTTTTATATTTCCAATAAATATATATTTTTTAAAAAATATTGTTTTAAAAATATCTGCAAATTACTACAAAAAAAACAACTACAAATACCTGTAAATAGCAGATGTTTTATAACGGATATAGATATATATATTTTAACAAATAACCACTGCATGTAACATTATCATCCATTGTCAACTAGACATGATTTAAATCGGTTGATGCTTTTAATAGCCTACCCAGTAGTACCCCTCTCCAATAATATATTGCTGCCTCCAAGCTTTGTATAACTGGATTGTGTTTTTTTTTTTAAGAATAAAATAAAATTTATTAATTGCTATCGAAAGGACAATATTTTAATAAATCTCACTTTTTCAACTACTTAATCAATACATTATATTTTATCTCTCACTCTATCGATTATTTCGTCTATTGTAGCTGTTTGTTTTTATCTTTTTTACTTAATTTTTAATTTCTCATTGAATATCAAATAGATTTTTAAAATGTTCAATTTTTTTTTTGGAACATTTTCTTATCGATATAAGATTGTCACTTTGACTGTGAAGTGAAACATAGCAATTAAAAATAATTTGGTGGTATTTCACATATAAAGTAAAAGGATAGAAAAAAGAAAATATAAATATAATAGGTATTATTATTTTAATATATATATATATATATATATATATATATATGTATATATATATATATATATGCATATTGCGTATATATGACTAATACTTATAATAAATAAATATTTTAAATATATAAATTATATTATAATTATAATTCCTAATAAATAATTATATAATATATAAATTATATTTAATTTTTATGATAATGCATGTTGTGATAAATAAATATTTTTACCTGTTGATAGTTTTATGATTTGTATCCAAAAATTGAAAATAAATTACCTTACTTTATAATTTCCTTCCCATTAAAATAACACATTCTCCAACCATATTTAACTTTATTAATACTTTTTTATTTTTTTTAAAAAAAAATTCCTCTCAATTTTACTTGCTATTGGAACAAAGTTTTGAGGCAAAGATTAATTGGTTCCTTTTGTTTCACCAAAAAATTCTCACGAACTTTCAAACTTGTCAATTACTTAGTGTGTAGTCGAGAATGAGAGAGAGGGTTTGAGAGAGAGCATGGGGGAGGGTGAGTTCTGGAGAATGGAATTTGGCTTCGCATTCTCGGAAGGATGAGTCAAAGGATCTAACAACTTTGTATTTCTCTCATTATTTTGATAACTTTGATGAGATGGCTCTTCTTAAAATTTTTAAAAGATGGGGAGAGATTGAGGATATCTTCTTGGATAGGCATCGATGGAAGTACGAGGTTTCCTTTGAATTTGTTAGTTTTTTCAATGTAAAGAATCCGCTAAAATTGGAAAAGTAACTAGACTAAATATCCATAGGAAAAGATAAGATACATATGAATTTGTCTATCTTAGGGCCGAAAGTTGCAAGGAGGGGCTGCTTTTCGCATGGTTTTCAGTCGAACTCTTAGCAAGATCGGCATTGGAAACCGTAATTCCAGAATCTAATGTTGAATGGCTTAGTCGGTGAGGTGTGTAGTTGGTCACCTCAGGGACCATAACCAATTGCGCAATGTGGAGAAAGGATTCTTGATGCTGGGATTCGTGTCGGTTAAAGTAAAACCTCTAGGTGGTGACAATGTTCTATTGTCAAGATTAGAAAATGTTGATCTTGAAGATTTTTGGGCTTTTGTCCATTCAGCTATGGGATCCGTCTTTCTGCCTCAAGAACCACTTAGTTTTGGGTAACTTGTAGGAGGCTACCATCACAGTATTGGAACTGGGAGGGATTTTCTAAAGTAACGTGTGAGTTGGGTCTTTAGTGGATATCTCGGATGACTGGAAAATGTGGAATGTTCACATTTATTAATAAAAAACAATATCTTGGAATGAAACAGTTCAAATTAATGGGAAATCTGTGTCCCTTTTTAATGTCAAAGAATTGGACTCATGGCATAAATTTTCCTAAATATATTTGCTACTAATGTAAAACAATTATGGAGGACAGAGATGGAGGCTCTGTGAGTTTTTCAATTTCTCAATGGGAAGGTGAATTTGAAGATTGGTCTAAGGATGTTTTGAGTTCCACTCTTGGAGCCTTGGGGGATGATCATGGGTGGCGGGCAGAGGGAGGTAAAGAAGATGGACAGTCCAGTTCAAGCAAAGTTGTAGATGAATGGCTTTAAATTTTATCTCCTGCATTAAATTCTCTGCATAATCGAGAGAGGAACAATGAAGTTGGGCACGAGTTGTTGGGGAAAGGTGCATGCGTCAACTCAATCATAAATAATGAATGTAATGAATTCTCTAATAATCAATGCAATGGTTCTCCTATTAACTTCGAGGTGGTTAGCCTGGGGGAATCTTATGCTTGGGGTAAAGAGGGCGAGTTTGGGTTGACTGGTGCTAAAGTCAATTTTGTTAGCAAGGAATTTCAATTTGTGAGCAATGAAGAAGGGGTGCAATTAGTTTATGTGGGTTGGGTGGGTAACAGGAAAGTCCATGTCATTGGCTCGTTAGAATATGAAATGCAGCCGCAGAACTTACAAAATATATTTTTATTTCACACCTACCTCTTTTTTATTTAACATCTATCAATCTTAATAATTTTTTAAGAACTCAAAAATATTTTTTAACCTAATTATCTATCCTAACACCTACCATAATAAATTAGCCTTATCTCTCGTAATACCTACTCTAACAAATTAACCTCAGTCACTCACAATTCAAAATAAAATAACTTATTCTATGAAATAAGCTTTTGAATAAAGAAAAAAAATTAATTAAAAAATTTATTTAACTATTTACATTATCTTTATAAAATTTTATATTTTAATAATATAATTTATTTATAACTAAATTTTTTAAAATTTTACTAAAATTTCATTAAAATTTTATATTTTAACATATAAAATAAATAAAATATAAAAGTTTATTATAGAAAAGGCTCTCCTAATAAAATTTTATATTTTATTATTTTAATTATAAAATTTATATATAATATTTATATTATATTTATAAAATTTTATATTTTAGTAATATAATTTATTTATAATATAATTTTTTAATATTTTATTAAAATTTTATATGATAAAATATAAAAATAAATAAAAGGTTCGTTTGGAGGGAACCATCGGGTCCCACGGCCCACCCTTCTAATAGTAACTTCTTTCAGAACCTTTTTTTGTTTCTCTTACCCACCATTCCTCTCAGCTAAATAATCTCTCCTCCACCTAAACTTACAAACTCATCTATAATCTTGCCAACCCCCAATCTTAGAAAGACTTGACTCATTTTTGCTTGACAGGTGGCACATAATAAGATTTAAACATGAGGTATAACAGTAACGTGCGGCCCGGTTTGTTTGTAGGGCCCAAGCTTGAATATTGGTATGCTATCTTTAGGTGCACCAGTAATTCAAGAGGTGAACTCAGCAAGCTATCCTCATGTGGCCCATTAGTGCGAGGTTAGAGGTGCAACACGCTAAGTGAATGAGGCTTTAGTTGAAGTCTAAAAAATTACGAATATGGTGCAAGGGACAAACAAGCCAAACATCACGACTTTGGTGCAAAGGAGTAACAAGCCTCAGGAAATACTCGTGACTTCTTCCCTTTTGATTAAACCTGTAGAATTGGTGAACTCGAAAATTTGACCCCTCTTGGTTGATGCGGGACGAATCCTAGCAGACAGAATGAAAGGGAGAGGTGGGGCGCTTTGGATACGTGCAAGATTCGCAACAGATAGGTGATATCAACTTAGCTGGTGGTAACCAGGTGGAGAGGCGAAATTGTGTAATGGGTCTGCACCCATGATTGTCGTTGAGGGAGTTACCATGAGTGTCGATCAGAGTAGAACTATGAATGTTGCAGATGGATTCTCAGTGGGACGTGTTCCAGGAAACATGTTAATTATGCCTATGGGACATCTAAGGATGCAAGGTAGGAGTTTCAAGCCTTTGCTTCTCAAGCTTCAGATGGATTAGTCAATGTGTCGGCAATTTAGGGCTATTTTATTCCAAACCTTGTTGTAGTTTAACAAAGGTTGGGCCGTCACCTTTTATAAATCCATCTCCTGGTGCTTCTGTTCAACTGTATGAGGTTCTAATTACCCAAGCAGGTAAGGAGGCTAGCTTGTCTATGAGTTGTTACCAGGTTGTACAAGGAAGGATTGGTAATGCTACGAGTAACAATACAATGTTGTCATTTAGGAAAGTAAGTGATGGCCAACTTTTGTGGGTGGGAAAAGTATAGGAGCTTCCTGTATTGTTCTTGAGGAAAAAATTGTGCATCGACCCATGGAGTTGGAGTCCAGAGATAGAAGGAGGAGTTTGTGTATTAAGAGGTTAGAGGCTAGGTGTGGGAAGTCAATTTTAAAATGATAACTGTCTTATCGCATAATACTAGGGGAAGGAAGAAATGAAGGTCTGGGAGGTATCTCCTAGCCAAACATGGGGTTAATTCTATTTGTATTCAAGAAATAGAGGTAGCAATCATAAACAAAGGTATTTGCTATGTGATCTGGGGTGATTCTAATGTGGAATAGTGTGCATCCCCTGCAAGTAATATGTTAGGAGGGCTCTTGTGTATATGGAATGATGTGGATTTTATTGTTTCTTAAATGTTCCAGGATGCGGAGTTTCTCAATGTTAAAGGAAAGTTCAATTCAAAGGTGTCTGATAGGATTTTTGTTAATGTGTCTAGGAAAAGGGGAATTGTGGAAGGCTCTACTGGAATATAGGCAATGATTTCCTGGATGCTTTTGGTCTGTAGCAGATGATTTTAATATAATAAGGTCCTTGAGAGATAAGATAGGAGAAAATAGGGGGATTGAAATATCTCTTAGAGGTGATATTGAATTCTCAGATTTTATCTGTAATATGGAATTACTGGAGGTTCCTGTTGTTGGGCATTGATACACATGGTTCAGCACGAGAAGTAAAAGGTATAGTGTCCTATACAGGTTCTTAATATCTCAAGAATGGTTAGATACTGCACATAATTGCTTTCAGCTGAATTTGAGTAGAGATTACTCAAACCACTGTCCTATCATTTTGAAACAGTCCAATATCAAATGACAGGGTAAACCTTTCAAATTTATTAATAGTTGGCTTGAATGTGATGGTTTTGGGAATTTATCAGGCAAAAATACACTTATTTTGAAGTTGAAGGGTGAAGCACACATGTCTTAAAAAAACTAAAAGCTCTCAAAGTAGTCGTAAAAGGTTGGAGTAAAAAGAATATTGGTAAGATGTAAGATAAAATATGTGAGTTGAAGAGCACAATCCTTGGCTATGATATAAAAACAGAAGAAGGATAGCTTGGGGAAGAGAGAATTCAACTAAGAATGGAGGCTATTGGTGAGTTGAAAATGTGGAGTTCCTTTCAAGAAATCTTATTGGCTCAAAGGGCAAAGATAAAGTGGTTAAGAGAAGGTGATACGAACTCTCGTTTCTTTCATGCAACTATCAACCAGAAAAGGAAAACAAATGGAATATTAGGTTTGATGGCCAATGGGGAATGTGTTAATGATCTAGGACAAGTCAAGCAAGAGGTCAAACAATTCTTTTACGAGAGATTCCAAGCCCTAGAGAATGTGGGGGTTAAACTTAATGGGGTGGCAGTAGGATTTCAGAAGCACAAAAAAATGAGCTAGAAAGAGAATTCTCCGTGGCTGAAATCAAAATTGTCATTTGGGAGTTTGATGGCTTAAAATCCCCAGGACTGAACGGTTACAATATGAAGTTCGTGAAACACTCCTAGGACTTATTGAAGGAGGATATTACTAAGGTATTGTTAGATTTCCATCATAATGGGAAACTCCCATGGGACGCTAATGCCTCTTTTATTTCTTTTATCCCTAAGAAGGAATGCCCAAGTGGACTTGGGGACTACAAGCTTATCTCATTAATTGGTTTCATTTATAAAATTACTGCTAAGCTATTAGCTCACAGACTACAAATGGTGTTACCTAATACTATTGAAGAGACGCAGACTGCATTCATCAAAAGAAGTCAACTACTTAATAGTGTTGTAATTGTTAATGAAGTGATACAGGATGTAAAGCTACGTAAGAAGCCCTTGTTGTTGTTTAAAGCAGACTTTGAAAAGGCCTATGACTCTGTTAGTTGACCTTTTCTATTTTATATGCTTAGGCGTTTTGGATTTGATGAAAGATGGATTGGCTAGATTCATGGGTGTCTCCAATCTTCGTCAATTTTAGTACTCGCGAATGGAAGCGGTACACAAGAATTTTTTATGCAGATAGGCTTAAGGCAGAAGGATCCAATGACTCTATTCATATTCTTAATTTAGGGTTTAGGGTTTATTAAGAAAGCATAGTCAGTAAATCTACTATCAGACATCAAGCTGGGTAAACATGAGCTCTAGGTAGTGAGTCAACAATATGCGGATGACACCATTTTTTTTTGTGTCTCATGACTAAAAAATGTATATTCGTTGAAGCGTGCACTTAGGTGTTATGAACTAGCATCAGGTTTAAAGATTAACTTTCATAAGAGTAGTATGGGGTTGTATGTGTGAAGATGGAGTTGTTTTTTTCCTTTGCATCCATCTTAAATTGTGGAGTTTTGCAAATGTCATTTTCCTATTTTGGGGTTAATGTGAGGTGTAAGCATGTCTGGAGACTAGTAATTGATAAAATACGAGCTAAATTAACATCGTGGAAACAAAAGAATTTGTCTCTGGGAGGGACGATTTGTAATCCACCATTTCTTTAGTCCCTCGTTTTTTTTCTCTCTTTTTACAGGGTTCCGAAGAAGGTGACCAAGATAATTCAATCCATGCAAAGGAAATTTCTATGGTGGCTCATAGGACTGCAACAAGGTAACATGGATTAAGTAAGAGCAAATATTCACAGAAAAAAGCCTTAGATGACAAAGAATTAAAGATGTGGAGATATTCAACAAAGCTCTACTCAGTAAATGGCGTTGAAGGCTTCTTTAGGGGAGAGCTTCCTTTGGATCAAAGTGTTGGTGGCTAGGTAACAGAAAGATATTAGAAGAAATCTGGTGGTGAGGCAGAGGAGTGGAGGATCTCAGTGGTGGAATGATATCTAAAGATAACTTCAGTAGAGGGGGTGGGGAGTGGTTCACTGGTATGGTCAAACCTTAGGTAGTGATGGATCTTTGTTTAAGTTTTGGAAGAGGGGTGAAAGGTGGTGCATGGAGGTTTGAAATCTATGTTCCCTAGGCTTTATGCTTTGTCAAGAAAAAAAGAGTCAAGTCTTTCAAAGGTTGGGGGTTGGCAAGATCATAGATGGGTTTGGAAGTTTAGGTGGAGGAAGAGATTATTTAACTGGGAGGAAGGGTGGGCCAGGGATATAGAAAGGGTTTTGAAAGGAGTTACTATTAGAAGGGATGTGAAGGACGACTAGGGGTGCAGAGATAGGAGTGAGGCTTATGATCAGTACTCGGTTAAGGAAGCGTATTGGCTAGCTAGTGAAGGATCTCATGTTCACACTTCCTTATTCTTTAAAAGGCTATGAAAGTTCAAGGTGTCATCTAAGGTGGTGGCATTCTCATAAAAGGTGACTCACAATAAATCCCTACAAAGGTAGAGTTGGCTAAGAGAAATATTATTCTTTCAGCTGATGTGTTTTGTGTCCTATCTGCAGGGTAGATTCCGAATCTGTAAGCCACTTGTTGTTTAATTGTGAGTCTAGCCATCTTGTTTGAATATATTGCTGGAGATGGTTAGATTATTTAATAGCCTTGCCTTTAGAGTGTGAGTTTAGATTTGGGCACCATTTAGGCATCTCTATATTAAAAGGAAATATTACTTGGGATATTCTCAGTGTGATTTGGCTAGCTACATTATGGGGTATCTGGCTAGCTAGAAATATAGTTATATTTAAGAGGCAACCTTTCATTGCAGAGGAAATCTGACAATTATCCTTGCAAACAGCTTGGATATGGGTAAAATGCTTCTTTAATGTCTCGTCTGTTTCATTTGTTGAATGATCTACTCATCCAAACTTGTGCTTCACTAGGATTGACAATAGGAATGCATAAAGTTTCTATGGAATATCTCCATTGTATGTATCTTGTTGGTTCTGTATGTTCGAGGGCGGATTCTTTTATCAGATGCATGTGAGTGATTTTCAGTTAGAAACACTTAAGGCTTGATTGGTTTGATTTTGTTTCTTAGTTTTTGAAAAGGTTTTCAAGAATAGCTTTCAAAAACTATTTTTCGGAAGAAGAAAAAAAACTTGTTTTGTAAGTGTTATTTGAAAACTATTTTGAAGATGTAAAAATGGAAAAACTTGTTCATATTTATTAAAATTTAATTAATGAAAAGGAAAAAAAACAACATATTCTTATTGTATTTTGAGTTTTCAAAACAAAAATAGAAAACTGAAAAGCAAAACTACTTTAAGCTATTCCTATTTTTTAGTTTTTAAAAACTAAAAAACCAAAACTATTTTCGAAGATTATTTTCAGAAAACACTACCCAAATGAGTTTTTTAGCTTTTAAATACTAAAATACTAAAAACAATTTTATAAAACTTTTTAACTTTTATAAAGACATACCTTATATTTTCTCTCTCTTAAAAAGCTTTACTCTCTTAGCTTAAGTGAACCAACTCCAAAAGGCACCCACGTGACTACATTAGGGCATGTATAAATCTTGAATATTGCTTTCTTGTATATATGAACCCTCTTATTGTTAATGTTTCATGCAATATGCATTACTATAATTGCCTATCTTTATGTCTTTATGTTCTACAACAAATGAAGATGTCACCAGTCTGCTATTTAGTTGCATGGGAATTTGGATGAAAAACAAACAAAGGAGGTAAGTTACAAAGACTTAGTAAGGGTCTATCATCCACCATGAACTAAAAACGAACATACTAACACATGATTTATTCGATAAACACATTCCTTAATATAAAACTTACTAAATCGATGAGTTCAATAAATCCCACAACATGAGGTAACATATTCCCAATATCCAAATGGTTATTTTTTATCATATCCAAAACAATAACAGATTTATTATATATATTAAATAAGAAAATTTGGAATGAAATACATTAATGTAAAGCATAAATCATATGAAATGTAAACAACGGGGATAACTCATGATAGAACCAAGAGACAATTTCATCTTGTTGATAACTCTCTCCTCCAAGAATGATCTCTCTCTTGGGACGGATTGATCTAACGGATAACTCTCTCATCATAAAATTATATCATATGCATCTCAATGTCATACATATCGTATCATATCATATCATATCATCGAGGGCAACTCCATTTCGTTGATAACCATCTCCATAAAGTGACAGCTCCATCTAGCGGATAACGCTCTCCATCTAGAATCATACAACTAGGTACACCTAGGTTATTATCATCTGCTACCAACATACGAAGTTCTAACATGGATTCCCATAATATAAATATCAAATTTATTCTATTTTCTCAAAGTCTTTTTTGAATTAAATCTCGAATTTCATCAAACATAGTCAATTTAAACTTATAAAACTCTCAACCTTTGAAATAAATTTCATAGAAAATAAAATTAAATAAAAGAGTATATTTTCCAAACTTATTAAAGTAAACAATATTAAAATATAATAAAATAAATTAAAATAGTAAATTATAAAATATTAAATAGATCGCAATTACCATTAAATTACTTACAACTATGGATAGTCAACCAAACTGCTTACCAACAACTTCAAGAGTACTCTGCGATGACAAAATCAATAGATCTGATTACCAACAAAGATTTCCAACATTTATAAATTTGTTTGAAACTCTACTTATTTATGTTAACCATAAAAATCCCTAAAATTAGTGTTTTATGCACTAAAAATAATTCTATCTTAAGCTAACATTTACTAATAGTGTATTCTTTAGGTTACGATTTATGAATTTATTTTAGAGAGCCAAAACACTAGCAACTTTTACAATGTGGATGCCCTCCTTCTTTCTCATAGTACTATCCCTAACACCAAATTACCAAACTTAGTTCCAGAAAGAGAAAGAAAATTATAGAAATTTTGAGTTTCATTACCTTTCATTGGTTAAAAGATTTGAGAGTAAATGAAATACAACTAAATTGAAAGATATGAGAAGGAAAAAAAATAAAGTAAAAGGAAAGGAAAAGTGAGCGACTGAAAGAATGAGAGGAGGGCCGATGGTTACGAGAGAGAGAAATTTAATTTAAAGTTTTTTTTAATAAAATGGTATATTTCAATTAGCATTGAAACAGTAACGTTTTTAGTCAAACATCTCATGAGTGAAAAAGAAATTAAAAAAGAAGATTTGTTGTTCATATTTTCATATATATATATATATATATATATATATATATATATATATATTATATTATATTGTGAAACAATGGTAGATCAGAAAGTATGGTCGGCAAAATGAACACAACTATGACAAAAAGGGAAGACAAGAAAGAGAATGAAGTGTCAGGTATACCAGGAAGAGATCGATCGACAAACCTCATCACCTGCCTAATGAGACGTAAAATTGAACTTCAACACGTACTACCTTAAATGTCATGACAGCATCACAGTAGTGGGAAATTAAATGATTCAACGTATTTGCATGTGGAAGTTAAAACTGAATGAATTCATGAATGAGATTGCGAATCAAATGAAGGCATACGTATGCATGTTGTACTTCAATCCTCCACGGTTAAAAACGCATCATCCATAAACAGGCCAATTGTAATATCCAAATGTAGCTTCTTTGAAATTTGAATGTTGCTATCAAGGTACGCTACGAAAGGGAAATCAGGGAATGTTACATTGAAAAAAATAATTTTAATAATTTGTTTACTAAATATATTATATGTCTGTATTTTGCTTTACTAAATAAATGGAATTGTTTATCATATTCATGAAGTTAATCTGTCTAACGAAGTATCAGAACGACCCTTATTGATAACCTGCATCATGACTAAAACGTAATGCCACGTGCACCATAATGTTTTTAACGACTTTTTTCATCAAAACCTCAACGACAATCATTATTGCTTTTACAAAGATAAAATGGTCTAAAAAAATGTGTACATCACAATATTCTTTTTACACAATGGTATAAATAACTACTTTCATCTGTTTGTAATCTTTCTTAATATTTTAAAAAATTTTACGTTCTTACAATTAGATACTTATTGGTTTATCAATATGATGAGTGAAAAAAAAAATCACTTGAGGTTACTTGAAATAGATTTTTGTTATTATACTGTATTAATTGTGATAGGTTTAAAAAATGTTAGCTCCGAAAAAGTGTGTTTGAGAATCTTAAACAAAATCAAACAATATTGTCTCCAAAATAATGCGTGAAGAAAGTGGGCTGCTACCTTTTATAATTGCTATAATACTGATTGTGTTGAGTGGGTTTGGAAGGTAGAGTTGGATATAAAATGATTGATTGGGTGAACAGGACAACCTGTGTCGCAATGCTTTGTTTGCATATAATTATCTAAGCTCCTTGTTCCCCTTGTAAAAGATGGGCTCTTTTCATTTGTTCATTTTGCTCCTAACTTTTATTTCCCTCTTTGTTCATTGCTCTCCCTCACCTATCGTCCAAGCAACTATCCATCAAGGTTCCAAAACTTACTATAATTGCACAAGGAACACCACTTTTACTTCCCATAGCGGTTACCGTTCTAACCTCAAAACACTCTTAGATTGGCTCTCCTCCAATGCCACTAACAATGCCAGATTTTACAACACCACAGTTGCTAGCGAAGACTCCGCAGACACTGTTTATGGAAGTTTCCTTTGTTCAAGTGAAATCACTCCTAAACAGTGCCAACATTGCGTGATACAAGCTACCAAACGCATATCATCGCTGTGCGCCATGGCAAAAGAAGCCATAGTGTGGTACCTATTATGCTATGTGCGCTACTCCGATCGTCGTTTCTTCTCCATAGTGGAGGAGAGTCCTAAACTCTCCTTTATGAATGATCAGGATTATGTGGGCAATGTTGGGCTATTCAACAATATCGTGTGGGATATGATGAACGATTTGAGAAGTGAGGCTGCAAGTGCTTCTAATAAATTGGCTGATAAGTCTGTGAATATCACAGAGAAGCATAAGGTATATGGCTATGCTTGGTGCCTCCCATACCTGTCCAAAGATAACTGCAGCTGGTGTCTTAGCGATTGTATAGCAGAAATCCCTACCGGTTGCTGCAGAGGAAAATCAGGGGGAAGAATAATATATCCCAGTTGTGGTGTTAGATACGAATTATATCCATTCCACCAGTCAAATAGCAGGAATGCTTCGAACAGTCCTTCCCCTTTTGCTTCACCAGGTTGGGTAGCTAAGTAGCTATCATTATCTCTCATTTTGTATTCTCTTAACTAAATATACATAGATATGATAAAGTAATATGATATGATGGGTGTCAATAAGGTGTTTAGAATGTAAGGAATGTCTATATTGATCGTTGTTATTGTCATAATTTTGTTAATATGTCATAGACCAAAATTGAGAGATGGGACGGACCACTCTCGCTATTTCTACTCATCATACGTTACTATCAACCAATGACTATGTTATATGACAAATGATATGTCTTCTACTACAACTTGAGTACTTTGAGAACAAACCCTATCAGGTTAAGTTGAAAAAGTGTTAGTTGTCTAGTAACTGGTGAACTGGTGGCCTTTCACAATAATAACACATTCATTTTAAACACTTTCTGTCAGCCATTCATTGTGCACATGTTACTGTCAGTCAAGCTCTATTTTGTTTACCTGCATCAGTCAAGAGCAATAGCTCAAAAGAAACCTCCCACCAGTTATGAAAAATATGTTGTTTAGCTACTGCGTGATTATGTAATACTTCTTGCTGCAAAATGGAAATGACGTAAGGTATTGATGATATTCGTGCAGGGAAAAGAAAACAGAACACACTAACAATAATTATGATCGTTGTTCCAATTGTTGTTTTACTGGTGCTTCTAGCTTTGGGCTGCTGCTGCTTTTTACATAGAAAGGAAACAAAGAATCAGCATGATATTCTTAAAGAAAGCTGTACTGTGGAAAACAGAATACACTTGTTTTTCTTTTTTTCCAAACATCAAGAAGCGCATATATTTCCTTTAGTCAAATAACTTACAGATTCAAATTTGTTTAATGTAGTTGGGAATGACAGTACCACTTTGGAGTCCTTGCGATTTGAATTAGCCAAAATTGAAGCTGCAACAAACAGATTTGCTAAAGAAAATATGATAGGCAAAGGCGGATTTGGAGAGGTCTACAGGGTAAATAGATTATAGCTAGTGCCATATTAAAATTAAGAGAGTATCAGCTAACTATATTGACTATTTCTATATGTTTTTCAGGGTATTCTTTCAGGTGGACAGGAAATTGCCGTAAAAAGGCTTACTGGAAGCTCCCGGCAAGGTGCAGTAGAGTTTAAAAATGAGGTTGAAGTTATAGCCAAACTTCAACACAGAAATCTAGTGAGGTTATTAGGATTTTGCTTAGAAGACGAGGAGAAGATTCTCATTTATGAGTATGTGCCAAACAAGAGTCTTGATTATTTTTTATTGGGTATGTACCTCTAAACTATATATTAGACATCAGCAAGAGATATGTAATCTTGAAAAGTAAATGATTTTTATAAGTACATTTTGATTTGAACTGAATATACACATGACCATTCAAAATGATTTGACTTATTTCTAGATACCAACAAACGAAGGTTACTATCTTGGTCTGAACGGATGAAAATCATTGGAGGAATTGCTCGAGGAATCCTATATTTACACGAGGATTCTTGCCTCAGAATAATACATCGTGATTTAAAACCTAGTAATGTTTTATTAGATAGTATTATGAATCCAAAAATCTCAGATTTTGGCATGGCTAGAATTGTTGTTGCAGATGAAATTGAAGAAAGTACCGGCAGAATTGTAGGGACATAGTAAGTTTTGATTCCTACTTCATTCATTTTTCTCATATATGTTGTTTTACCTATCAATCATTGTCATTGATACTCACTAAACAAACTTTGGCATGTGATATATACAGTGGTTATATGTCTCCAGAATATGCAATGTATGGACAATTTTCAGTAAAATCTGATGTGTTTAGTTTTGGAGTTATGGTTCTAGAAATAATTAATGGAAAGAGGAAAGGGGGTTCTGTTGAATCGGAGAGTATTGTTGATATTCGTAGACATGTGAGTGCAAAATTCATTATTTCTATTGTGTGAACGGAAAATGTGCAGTTAAGAGTATGATTTGATTCATTGAGTAATTGAGATTGCAGGCATGGACGAAATGGACAGAGCAAACACCACTGGAACTGTTGGATCCTAACATAGGAGGACCTTATTCCCGAGAAGAAGTCATCAAATGCATCCACATTGGATTGTTGTGCGTTCAGGAAGATCCAAATGATAGACCTACAATGGCAACTGTTGTGTATTACCTCAACAGCACTTCAGTTAACTTGCCTGATCCTCGTGAACCAGGATATTTCAAACGTAATATTAAAGACAACAAAACCACCATAAGAGAATTAGATAATGTCAGTGATTCCATTTACGATATTACTCTAACCAAATTCTTTCCTCGTTAAATACAATAGTGTCAGTCTTCTCTGTCTTACCTATTGTTTATGGAATATAGAGTTTAACCATAGACATTAAATTGTAATATATCCTCAAGCGAATTTACATCTTTGAATGCAAATAATAGGCAAATTCAGAAAACTGGGAGTTTAGGAAATCCACCATAAAATTCAGAATTCCGCAAGTAGATATTAAATTGTTATTATATTTTATGTAAAAATTGCGCTGGAAAAGGCATGGACATGGTCGACAAAATGAAACAAGTTTGTTAATGTAATATAGAGATTATAACAGTATAAGGATTGATGAGGAAATCACTTGGCCAGTGAATGTCATGACCCATGAGTGGTGAATTAGTAATAATGTCTGTGCAAATTGTAGCTATAAGCTATGTAATTCTTACGATTAACATTATGTTTGGCTAGAGGGAGGACAAAAATTTTAATGGTGAAGATGAACAGGGAGAAAAAAGAAATGGAAGGCTCCCTTCTGATCATTAGTTGAAGGTCAGGAAAGAAGAGAAACAAGGTTCTGTGAAGGATACTTGATTGAGAAATAGTTCCCTTCACTAATTATCGATGGAGAGAACAAAAGAACAAAATTTAAAAAAACAATTGTCCGTAGGTTAAAGGCTATAAATGTTTTTTTCCTCTTCTTTCAATTCTTGTTTTGTTTGGGTTAACAACATATCTATCGTGGGAGATAATAGATGGCAGATTAAAAAAGAAGTATTTTTTATGGTGCCGTGCAGATTGACGGATTTTGATTTTATTTTGTTAAAAAATCTGAAAGGAGTTGACCAGAGTGTTATAGGTATACAACAACTTACATATCCTTCTCAGTCACTCACTTACATCATTTAACAGATTAATAATAAAATTAAATTTTTGAATTCGTATAAACAAGTCAATCCTCTTTTTTATTATAATTAGCAAAAACATAAGTAGACGCGCATTTTTATTTGCAGTTTTATTTTAATATGTTATAATAATTTTAGAATTTTAATTAAATATGTTTTATAATAACATGATAAAATATAAATAATTTACTGTGTTATTTTGTGAATAATAATTTTAGTTTAGTATGTTTTGAAATATATTTTGTTAATTTTTATATATTTTTATTTGTGATAACATGATAAAAACATGTCAAATCATTAATAAATATGACAGATTTGCTATGAAACTGAGAAAATTAGAAGACGAAAAATTTTGAATAAAATTCAAAATATATTGTATCTGTATACTTTCATTTTTATTAAAAATATTAATGATCAAAGGTACAAATTCGTTTATTTTTTAATTTTCAAATAGGTATAAGGGTAGAATAGGTATTTTGAAAAGTAAACATCCATAAAAGAATTCCCTTTATTATAATATAGATAATATATAATATTATTTATTATACATATAGATTATAGATAGTAGAACAATTATGTATGTTATATATAAATGATTTAAAGTAATTTTTTTAAGGTTATAAGGTTGATCTAGTGGCAAAATTTACATTTTGGATAGTGAGAGATTATGGGTTTAAATAATTTTCGTGACAAATTAATTTATTTTTTAATTTTTAAATAGATATAAAGGTGGAATAAGTATTTTTATGTTATACAAAATTTCAATTTATCATGAATTACATCCATTCTAATAGAAAAGAAAAATTCTATTAATTTAAAACTTTTTAAAGTAAAAATCTAATAATTTTTAAATGATTGAAAATATGAAATTATGTTAATTAGCATCATATCCATGAAACTAAAAGCACCGAAGCAAGCAAAAAAAAATTTTACTTGGTGTAATTTCTTAGAGAAGAGGGTAAGGGAATGGATTGGAGGCCAGCAAAATCCCTCCTTATCTCATTTTACCTTTCCTTGCAAGATTGGGAGAATTTGGATAGGAGAAAATCAATTAATTAATATATTTTATATGATTTTATTATATTGTTATTAATTTTTTATGATTATGTGAGCTTTTCCCATGAATTCTCATATTTTTATTCAAGGTCTATTAAATAACATTCGTAGTTATCATGGATTTAAAACTAATTAAACATAAAGTTTAAAAATTGTATCTTCTGTTTTAACATACATCATAATTGTGTGTTTATTCCTCCATAGGTGTGAGAGACTCACTGAATGAGCAAGTGCATAAGATTTACTCACAACATTGTGAACAACTCACAAAGATGTAGTGGCAAACTAAAAGAAGAGACATTATCGGTTAACCCATAGCGGTGTAGCATAGCTCATACTTATGTGAGAGACACAATAAAAATAAAGTATATGATATTTGTCAAGAATGATACACACAATCTACAAAAGTATGAGAGAGATATTGAAAAGAAAAATATCTTTTGAGAATACCAACAATGTTATGGATACTTGTCACATTATTGTCGTATATTCTTTTAAAAATATAATGAGAATAAAAAAATAATTAACTTTAAAATTCATCACTGAATAAAAAAAAATAAAGTTCTTCCATTAAAACAAATATGATGTACGATTAAAATATCTTTCCTCAGTTAAACTAAATATATAGCTTAATGTAAAAATTAAAACAGTAAACAAAAATATAGTGTGATAGATTAAGGGGGAAAATAGAAATCAGTAGTAGAGTTTAAACCCTAAACAAATGGTATAAATTAATTCCGTACTTCTATCTCATCTCATTCTTTAATTTTATATTTCCTTTATATCCATATCCACGCAAACAAAGGAGATAGTGGAGTTCTTTCTTTTGAATAAAAAAAAAAAAGATAGTAGAGGAATTAAAGACAAAAGTTTCTCATTCTTTTCTTTTATTTCCTCCAACTGAATGCATTGTAAGTGGTGAGTGGTCACGCCATTCACTCTTGATAAGTGCTGATAATAAAAAAACACTCTTGATAAGTGCTGCTAATAAATAAACACTCTTGGTAAGTAATGAAAAAAAAAAAACGTATTTCTTCTCCAGAAAAATAGAGTTTATTCGGTATACACGGTCGATTTTCAGATGACAAGTTATAATTGAAGATAAATTTGTTGACTTTACTAATTAATACTTTAAAAGTCACATAAATGAAAAATTATAATTGAACGTCAGTCTAAAAATGTTTTACACTAACAATGTATACCAATTAAACTCTAAAAAAGATGCAGTTATATACATATGATAATAAATTATTTCAAAATTTCTTTAATTTATATTTTATATCTTAAATAATTTTTGACACTATTGCAAACAATTTTACTCAATATCTAAAATCATTGTTGGTAACTAATAATAACGATATTTTTTCCTCTAAATGTTTAATACTATTATATATTTAAAACTAGAATTTGATATTTTTATTAAACTAAATCAACCTCATATGTTAGATAAACACTTGATGATACTCTTTATGTATGTTAAGAAATTTTACAAAATTATATATATATATAAATTATATGTATATGTATGGATAGATGGGAATGATTGGAAAAGTTATTCAATTTATATTTTCAATAACATTTTATGAAATATAAATTTGACTAATCTAGCTATTGGATTTTGTTTGTTTTTCAGTGGGTCATCTAACTTGCTCGTAATATTATGATATTTAGAGAATCCTAGTTTATTAAAACAAAGATTTGGCAAGAGACTTTACAAAAATTTTGGCATTGGGCTAGGGTTACTTTACACAAATTTCTTTTTAGAAGTTCACACAAAATTCCACATGAATAAACTTATTTAGAAGTTTAACATATCACACACAAAATTTTACACAAATTTAAAATTATTTAAAAGTTCATCATAACACTTAAATTAATGTAGAAAGATATATTTATAAATGTGTAAATATTCATTATTAGATAATATATCTAAAAAGTTTCAAATTATATAAAGATTGATATACATCAATTTATGATATATGAGGTAAAAAAACTTATTATGAGAAATGATATGATTTAATAATAACCATAAAATTATATTTAACTGTATTGATTGCATTGTTAATTAAAAGTAATAAATAGGTGACTTTATTACTTTTAATAAGATGTCACCTTGTTATTGTTAAACCCTCTTAATAAGTTTTCTGTCTTATTTAAAATATTATATATATAATTTAAAATAGATTTTTATATAGTTTTTGTTATAATTACAACATCATATCAAAGGCTTTACATAGTTTTAATTTTTTAAAAGATTGGAAATAATTTTTTTCCTTTTTTTTTGCAATTGATTTTTGAAAATGTTTTAGAGAAAATATGTTTTAAATTATAACAAAATGTATTTTATTACTATTTATAAATATGAAAACAGAAAATACTTAAAATAAATAGAGGCATGAAGACTTATTTTAATCAAGGGAGTCTAGTTTAGTTGGATAAGTAGAGTATGTGACTTGTTGTAAATCTTATGACACTGTCTTCAACTCCTATTAAGAGGATAAAAAAAATGAGGTCATATTTTTATGGTGACGTTTGATTTGAGAAAATGTATTTTGTTTTCAATTTCTATTTTTGTTTTCTAAAACTTGTTTTCATTTTTAAGTATATTTTCAATATTCAAAAAAAGTTTGTTTGATATTTTTTTATTTTTTTAAAAATAATATTTTTAAATTTAATTAATTTTAGTAAAAATAATATATATAATTTAAAATAAATTTATATATAGTTTTTTTATAATTAAAATATTTTTATTAAGTTTTTACATAATTTTAATTATTAAAAATACTGAAAATAATGTTTTATGTTTTCAGTTGTTTTTTAAACATATTACCAGTGAAAATGTTTTTTAAATTGTAATAAAACATATTTTCATTATTAATTTATGTGAAAATAAAAAACAAAAAATATACAAAATAAATATCACCTTCATTTTTTATACATTGCATTCCTCAATTTTTAAAAGTTTTGAATTTACATTCACGCATTGGTGAATTAATTAATATTGACAATTAAATGGTAAACATTGACATATGCATAACGGTAATTTAATGACATGATAGGTCATATTTTTTTATTTCAAGTGATTTAATTAATTAAAGTGATTTTCTTGCTATCAAAATAATATATATAATATTTTCATTAAATTAATATCAAATTAATGAAACATATCAATCAACATTTATCACTTAATAAATGTCAATCCATCTTTAAAATAAAATATTATAATTTAACAATAAAATAAAAGATTAAACTTTTTTGCATTTACTCTATTTTAATCATATTACTATAAGTTAATAGCTTCGTTACAAAGTTCACATAAAAAGAATGTGAATTCAAATCCGTCTTCTAATAAAAATAAAAATTCTAACCATTTATATTTGTCTATAAAAAAACTATTTATAATATCTGTGTCTAGCATCTTCCATATGGTTACTACCCATAGTTAAAAGATGAATTTGGATGAGCACAATCAAAAGGCTTTTCAACATGTGTGAGTTCTAAAAATGCAGGCGATTAAAATAGAGCTCTTTAAGTTATTCAATAATATACATATACATAACATATTGTGCAAGCATGAGATTAATGTTAACTTATTGATCATTTTTCTTTTGTAAAATATTAACATGATATTTTATTCCCATTCCTATTGTTGAAGTTTGTCTACCTCTTTATCGTTGTGAGCCTCATGGTTTGGTAACCACCTAAGCACAGGGTTAGAAGTATCGTTGTCATTCCTATTGTTCAATGAACGCCAGATCTTTCTTTCCTTGAATGCAACAGCTGTTTAAGAAAGATCAAAAGTGATATTCCATAGTGTTGCTTGAATGCAACAGCTGCGTTATGATGTTTGGACTCTCCCCATTGCACGGAGATGCTCGCCAAGTGGAGCCTAACAGGACACCTACTTCTCCTTCAACAACTACAGCTGATGTTCCAATATTCCACGCATGTACCACATCCCTTAACCCACTTCATCATCAACTTTTAAATTTACTTCACAACACTAATTATAATACACTATCACTTAATACTGTTAACTTTTTTATAGTACACTACATTTTTAATCATTTATCATTTTCTACTGTATCTATATGACCTAATACAGGGTGGAAGCAAATAATAATCATAATTGTTATCCTCGCCGTTGTCTCCGTCTTGCTTCTTTCCTTTTCCTGCTATTTACGAAGGAGAAAAACGAGGAATATTAACTACGAGAAGACTCCTCTCAAAACAAAATGTACGTATTAAATAAAATTTCAACTAATAATTATATATTACTTCTTTAGTTTTAGAAAGACTGTCGTCTCGTATAGTTTTACATTGACAAAAAAAATTAATATAATAAAAAATACAAAATTATCCTTAATGTTAATATTTTATTGAAAAACTAAAGTAACATTAATTATTAGCTGTATCAGTGAAAAAATCATTAATATAATACAGAGTTAAAAGTCAAATGAATAATTATTTTGAGATAATATATTTTTTCAACATCAATACTCATCATTTCGGAAGAAGGAGCAATATTTGTATACAAAATTTTAAGAAATTTTGACAATTAATTCAATTAATTAAACATTTTTTTGTCTAGTTACGCAGGAAAGTATCAGTTTAGAATGGTTGCAACTCGACTTGAATACCATTAAAGACGCAACAAATAATTTTTTCCAAGAAAATAATAAGATTGGTAAAGGTGGTTTTGGAGAAGTTTACAAGGTGAGAAAGTTAGATTTTTTTTTTCATTTTTAAACATGGATTAACATAAACAATATATATATATATATATATATATATATATATATATATATATATATTTAGGATATTCTTTAGGATGGATGACAAATAGCTGTAAAAAGGCTACCAACAAAATCTAAGCCAGGTTTAGATGAGTTTGAGAATGAGATTATTAATAGCCAAACTATAATATCGAAATCTTGTCGCTTTGATAGGTTTTTGCCTAGAGGAGCAAAAAAACATTCTTATTTGAATACATGTCAAATGGGAGTCTTGATTATCATTTATTTAGTGAAATACTTTTTATCATAAACTTTTGAATTAGTTACAGTAATGTACATTATATATATGCTTTAAATATGTTATATTTTAAATTGATTCAAACAATTAACAACAAAATTTCAGGTAAATTTTAACAACAAAATTTCAAACTTTTTAATATGCTTTTTTTTTTAATTATTTTCTAATTTGGTAAAAAAAATTCAGGTACTCAACAACGAAATTTAAGTTGGTCCGAGTGTTACAAAATTATAGGAGAGACTACTTTAGAAATTCTTTACTTACATGAGCATTCTCGACTTAAGATTATATACTAAGAGGAACAACATGAAACACCATAACCTCACTCATTTCACAATTTTCCCTTTCAGGGTAAAAGTTCCAAATAAGCCTCATCTCTCACCCGTCTCTCTTCACAATCGCTTCTCCCACTCCTCCCAAAACTTCTTTAAATTCATTCTCTTTGTTAACCCCTTCCACACCCTCCAACTTAATTTGCTGCAACCACAGAGGCCAATTCATGCATGTGTTGAACCACCAAAAGGATCCATTGGCAGTAATGGTGCCAGGGAGGATTCTCCGATGAGGATGGATTTCCTAACTTTATCATCCACCTCCATGGCCTATAAAAGCTATTTTTTATATGAATTGAGGTTTATGTTTGTTACCTTGATTGGTTGGTTATTTGTAGGGTTTGAGGTTGATATAATGTGCTTTCGAGAACGATCCGGCAATGAATGATTCTCAAGGTAAGCTTGTATCAAATCTCTCTCTCCTTTAAAATAAATTCAATTTACTCGCTCTTGCTCTCCCATACTGATACTGTAAAAGCTAACATTAATCAACATAAATGATAGTTAATAACAAGTTCAGTGGAACAAGCAATTTTTTACAATGGTCTATGAAGAAATTGTTCTTAATTATTCCTTATCTATTTGTGTAAATGTGTATCAAGGAGAAGTTGAAATTATAGGTATTTTTGCATTAATTCTTTTTTCTTTTTCATGCATAAGTCTTGCTTTAGATTATTATGTTTTTAAAATTTTATAAACATTATAAATTTGCTGTTATTGTGTTGTTGAATTGACTCAAAGTATTATATGCTTTTGGTTTGATAATCAGCGCAAATTAGATGAATTTTTTAATATTTTTGCAAGTTGCTGCCAAAGTGACACCCTACATCTTCCTTTTTCTAGCTTCTATTAAGTTTTTTATAAAGCACAATCACGTTTGTTAAGTTTTAAATGCCATATATATGTTATTGTTGGGAGTGTTAGTGGCATGTTATTGTATATGAGGCGCTAATTTTTATATATTGGAGTGCTACATTGCATCAAATTGCAGAAAATATAATGTGTGGAATGGTAATTATGGAGAGCTGTGGTTTCTAATAGGTTTTGGGATGTGTCGCAACTTGATAGCAAATTGTTTAACATTTGGGTTTGGGCTGCAGTTGTTAGGGCTATACCACATATGATTTATGTTTCATGGCTTACGGTATTTTAACTCAAGCTGAGTGTGGTAGAAACTTATTAGATTGTTTTTGTATAACCATTATGCCATTTTGAGAAATGATATTAACATATCTTATGTTTCATTTGTCAATTATTATTTATGTTGAATATAACTGTGGATTGCTATTCTTTTATTTATTTGATAATTTAAGATGTGATTATCATATTATATGGTTATTTGAATTAAATTATAGTAAAATTGAATTTGTAATGAATTAAGTCAACCATAGAAAGTATATTTGAAGTGGAGGATATAAATTTATCATCTCATTAAATAAATTTACATAGACATTCTCTATAATAATCTCCTAAAATGTGGATAGAATAATCCTCAAGAGTTGTTATTGAATTTATGTTATTTTATGAGAAAGTCAAAGAGAGGTTGTTTCTAGTGAAATCAAGGAACTCCAATTCAATACATATAAGGTACATAAATTCTTTTCCCTTCTTTTTTATATTTATTTTCTATACATACTATAATTTTATGTCTCTTAATTTAAGGATAAATTTATTTCCATCAATTAGTAGTAGATCTTATGGTTTCGATCTAAGAAATTGAACATCATAACAATAGAGAAATGTTATGTAATCATAGAAGTCCAATTAAAAGAGAACCTTTGATGTTATGTAATCATAGAAGTCTAGTTAAAAGATAACCCCTGAGAAAATTACAATACATATAATTTATATCAATAAAATCTTAATACTATAAGGTATAAAAAAATAAACAAAGAGAAATATATTGTACAACACCAAATTACATATACAATACTACATCGATAGGATATAATTACATTTCTTTATCAATTAGTATTAGAGTCAATTTAGATACAAATTATAGTTGTTTTTTTATTTGAGAATTAAATTTGAACTGAGACTTTTTTTGTCTTTCTAGTGAAAATTTTTAATATAGTTCACTATTATTTTGTGCATAAAACTTAAAATTAATTTATGGTTTATGTTATTTGTTAATGTTAAAATAACATGTTAAAATTTCATTCAGTTACTCTTAATTACATGGGTAAATTATCTATTGAAAATTTCTTTAGTGTATACGTCTCTAAAACCTAGTTTTCTTTTTTCTTTGAATCCAATCAGTAAACAAATTATTTTCAAAATTAGTTGAAAGTTTTCTTTTTTATGTTTAACCAAACAAAACACAATCTCTCACTTCCATTTCTTTTTGTGTATCATGGAAAACAATATGAGTTATTTGTGTAGGCACTTAAAATCCTTCTTGATTTTAACGATCATGTAAGACGATTTGTGTGCTGAATCACTCTCATGAGCGTTGAATGGGATTGCATGAACTCATTTTTTTATACCCATATTTTTTTTTTGACATAAAAAAAATATTTGATTAATTTAAGATGTAAATTAATATTTTTTATATTATAGTCTCGAATTTTAGACCTAATTTTCTTTATGATAATTTCTTATGGTATTTGTATTCTCTAGTTATATTGTACTTATAAATTAATTTTAGCTTCAAACAGAGACTTGTTCTTCTACACCTCGTTAGAATTCAGCATCACTTAGGGATGGCAAATATACTCATACCCATAGGTACCCATCCGAACCCGCCTCGATTTTGACGAGTATTACCCAATTTGATCAGGTATGGGTACGGGTATTACCCGATATGTTAAACCGAGTAGGGTACAGGTATGGGTATGTGATTACCCGCCACGTACCCGAATCTGTACCCGTTGTGTTATAATTTTAATGTTTATATAATACGTTTAAATTTATATATTTAATTAAAAATTTTAATTCTTAAACTTTAATTTATAATTTTTTGTTATTAATTATTCTTTATATACTTTTTTAAATTACATTATAATTAATAACTTAATAATATAATTTATTTAATAATAAATAAATGAATTTAAATTGCAAAAAAGTAACATGACGAGTACCCGCAGGTATACCCAAATCCGAAAATTACGACAGAGACGGAGATGAGAATTAAAATTTCATATCCGGACCCAAACCCGCCTCGCACTTTGCGGGGATGGGGATGAGGAGGGTCAAACCCACACCCGCCCCACCCGTTACCATCCCTAGCGTCACTTGCTTTGGGGCATTAAGGCCCATCCATTTTTTCTTAAGCCCACAAACATGGTACCCGAATTTGTTGCTATAGCAATAATGCATGGGCCATACATTCCGAAAAGTCCCTCCTTATTTGTAACTTTTGACTCAATGTCCAATATGCGTCTTTAACTCTATTATTGCCATTGTTAATAAAACTATTGACCAATAATTGTTTAGGTGAACAATCTCGCCATGATTGCATTGTTGTTGTCTCTGGCAACCTTCCCATCCATCACTCCAATTTGTTCAGGCTTATCCATTGCACAATTGACTTTTTTATGACCATAACGACCATTCTTGAAGCAAATTTGAGGTAGTTCTCCATACTATATCTGAAGCAAATAATCTCGAGCAATAATTTTAGACTATAAATGTTGGTTCAAATCAAGTTCAACAAAAATTCTCGCATATTGATCCCTTGACTGGATTGAAGTAACATGATCAATTTTTAATATGGTTCCCAACATGCCACCAACTGTATTCAAGAATTGATTATTATATAATTTGATGGGTAAATTTGAAATACATATCCAAACAACATCGTTTTTTGGAACAACTATATTTTCCATGAAAAAGGATCTTAGACGCTGTACCAAAATATGGTGATCAACCACCATCTATGGACTCTTAGATATTACCGAATTATAATTTTCTTAAGCAAAGAACAAGTGATAATAGCTTTTTGCAACTCAATAATTTTTACAGAATCTCTTTTGGCCCAATCTCACTTGATTTTTTGCTTCCAACACACGAAATTCCACATTCTTTCCTTAAACTGTCATTATTAGTGACTCTCTTTAAGATTTACACCACTTACTAAACTCTTCTTTCAAAATATGAATCTCCTTGAATCTTGCAATATTCTTCTCTTTCAAAAGAGGTGAGGAATCTCATTCTTTGACACACCAAACCATCTTCCATCAAATTTGAAAAAGGCCACAAAATCATCTAGATTTAGCAACTTAGCTTCATAGGAAGTCTGGCTTCCCTGTTGGACTACTCACAATGTCGAGATCATCCCCCTCAAACATCGATTTAAAATTAACTTTGAGGTTACTCAGCATGAGCAAATTTCCTCCTGAGAGTCCTAGTAGGGCTCATCTCTCTAGCCGTCCGTATCATAAAATACCAATTGGTAAATTCTAGCTAGTTACATTTACATGCATGTTGCACCTCCTTTTCAATTTTATCTTTTTTCTTTTGTCAAAATTCTTTCCTTTTCTTTTTTTCTTGTTTTTTTTTTTGAAAAATAAATAAAATGTAAAAATTAAAATAAAAATAAGATAAAAAAGTTGAAATTTTACAATCTTGTCTGTAAAGTACCATATATAATTTTACAATCATCGCCTGTGGGCTGTGGCGTTTATGTCAGTATATTAATGTCGTAACGAACATGTATGTAAGCAATTTCATTAAAAATAGACGACAAACAAACAAATAAATCAAAATTAATAAATTTTAAAAATATGGAAGAATAAAAACGTATGCAGTAATTTGTTAATGAAGAAAAATTACTTATAAAATTTTAAATAATAAACATGTGTGCAGTAAATTTTCTTAAAGAATAAAAATTTTTCATAATCTTTAAAGAAAAATCAAAGTAAATTTAAGCTAGCTTAACATGTTCGTGTGTGAACAAAAGAAATTAATAGAAGTTGTACACGTATGGGCTGACCAGTCAAGTTATAGATTCTTCTCTGTTCAAACTAAAAAATTATAAGATATACTTTTAAATTTCTTGTGGAACAGGTAAACCATTATTAGGCAAAGTCTTCGTCATTCCTTGACAAATTGAAATTAAAAGAATATCTAATCTGGTACATTATTTCTTTCTGATTACCTTCTTGTGTAGATTAAGCATTGATCTACCGACATTAATATTAAAGAAACACGAGATTCGAGTGAATGACTGGGTCGACATGTCGATACTCGGATACCTTTTCATTTTCGGCTTCTTCCATTTTTCCACAATAAGCAAAGGCAGTGACCCTAACTACCTGAACCATAGTTGTTCAAGCAACAAAACCTTCACTCCAAACAGCACCTACCAAGCCAACCTCCAAACCCTACTAACCTCCCTATATTCCCATGCCACCAATTCACAATTCTACAACACCACAACGGGTGGTGGGGTCGCCGGCGAAACCCTTTATGGCTCCTTCATGTGCCGTGGCGATGTCACCAACCACACGTGCCATAAATGCGTAAAAACTGCAACCCGACAGATAGCAGCAGTGTGTCCCCGCTCCAAAGAGGCCTTAATTTGGTACCACGAATGTTTGGTTCGTTATTCCAACCGTTGTTTTTTCTCCAGCATGGAGGAATGGCCGAGGTTCAGCTTCATGGATTATAACGTAACGAATTCAACAAAGGTAGAAGGAAGCTATGGGTTCTGGTTGTTATCGAAAACGTTGAGCGATGCAGTGGGTGAGGCAGCGAACGGAGCCATGAAATTTGCCACAAAAAACGCGACCTTGTCTGATAATCAGAGAGTGCATACTCTGGCTCAGTGCACGCCGGATCTATCAAGTGAAGATTGCAGCAAGTGTTTGGGTGATATTATGAGAGATATTCCACTGTGTTGTCTGGGTAGGTTAGGTGGAATGGTTCTATTTCCCAGCTGCACTTTGATGTTTGGGTTACGTCAATTCTACAGACAGGTTGATCTCCCTCGGCAAATCCAATCCCAACTTTCAGGTAAACTTTTCGGCTGATTGAAAATAAGTGAATTCATATTTTAAAAAAATTATCTGTGTCTGTTTTTAAAAATATTACTGACATGGGTCTGTTTATAGTTCAGTAAAACCACAAGTTAGACTTGCCGTTTGACCAACCCTTCTTTTTACCCAACAGTTGCAACAAAATACATATTTCTAGACACACAAAACCGCAATTCACACTTGCGGTTTGTGTAGTCTTTGACTTGTCCCCTTTACCCAACAGGTGCAAAAGATGCAGATTTCTAAACCCATAAAACCGCAATTCACACTTGCAGTTTGTGTAGTCTTTAACCCGCCCCCATTTTTATCCAACAATTGCAAAAAAACACAAATTTCTAGATACATAAAACAACAAGTCATACTTACAATTTTAATTAAATATCCGTTTTTTTTCGTTACCCATCAGTTTCTTTTAACACATGAATAAGAACAGGTGCAGATTTTTAGGACATGAAAACCGCAGTTCATACTTGCGGTTTGCATTAAATATTCATCTTTTTTTGTTACAGCATTTAACACAGCAGTTAATGTCCACATAAATCGCAGATGAGAGTTGCAGTTTATGTGGAATTTTTCTCCTAATTATTCGCCCAATTAGCCCCACAGAATCACACATTAGAAGAAAGCTTTTTATTCTAAAGCTTGTTTCCAAATATTGAGGTTAGTTTCTTTATATAATATTTTGATATATTTTTCTTATATATTATTTTTTTGTTTTGTTATATATTATTTTTTGTATTATTTTAACATAATATTTCGTTTTAAATTTTAGCAATTGTCATGGCATACTTCATTTTTGGAACTAAACTGACATAATAGGTAGTATTTATAAAAAATAATTAGTATCAAATTAAAAAGCTAAATACAATATTTATTTTGCAGTAATTTTTTAATACTATACTATTTTTTGAAACTAAAACAATAAAAGTGATTGATTACTCTAATTAGTATGAATCCTGATTTTAAGACAATTTTAAAAACATGAATCTCCATAAACTAATTAAATGCTTCAAAATTTTCTAATGGCCAAATTAAATATACATTAAAAAAATAGGCTACAAATTATACTAAAACTATGGCAAAATCAAATCTGGGAGAGTTAGGAACTTGACACTCCATAAATAGACAAAATCTTACAATAAAACAAACATGCACACACCTTCTTACTTTTCATCACTTTTTGATATATAGTAATTTTTTACATATTAATTAAGTATAAAAAAAACAGATATTTAATTAAAATCGTAAGTGTGACTTGCGGTTTTGTGTGTCTAGAAATTTGTTGTTTTTTGTAATTTTTGGATAAAAATGGGGGTTGGTTAAAGACCACACAAATCGCAAGTATGAATTGCAGTTTTGTATGTCTAGAAATCTGCGTTTTTTTGCAACTGTTAGGTAAAAAGAGAGGTTGGTCAAACCGCAAGTTTAACTTGCGGTTTTACTGAGCTAGTTATCTGTGCCCTGTTTACCCAGTAGACAGAGAAAAGGCGCTGGTCAAAGACCAGTCAAACCGCAATTACCAGTTGCGGTTTTAAAATAACTTTTTTCCATGTTGCTTCCACGTATGCACACAGTTGACGTGACACATAACCTACAATTACGAGTTGCGGTTTGACCAAGTCAACTTTTAAAACAGACCCATGTCAGTAATATTTTTAAAAACAGACTCATCTAGGTAATTTTTTTTAAAAATGAACTCACTTAGGTCAATCACCCTAAACTTCTCTCGGAACCTTTTTTTTCTTTCATTCATACCAATTAGGATCATTATATTTATAATGGCTCTCATTTTTATTAATTAAAGTGGCTATACCTTTTAACTTAAAGCTTATTTGGATGAAATTTTGTTAAGAATTTTTACAAAGAAAAATAAATAAAATAATTTTTTCTTAATTAAAATTAATTAATGGGTAAACATTTTGTCATATTTTTTTTATAATTTTACAAATTAATTTTAGTATTTTAATTTTTTATCTGATTTAAGAAAAAAACTCCAAACGACTTGCCTTAATTATTCTCTTCAAGTTTTAAAGAATTAGATATTATTAAGTCAATTTTTAATTTGAAATATAAAATTAAATAGTGATAGAGTTTAATTAGTATTTACAGTTAATTATATATCTCTTTATTTATATGACTTTCAAAATATTAATAAATAAAATCAATAAACTTATGATAAATTAAAGATTGTAATTAGATACTAATATAAAACTAATTAAACTTTAATAGTATTTAGCTATAAGATTAAAATAACATTATAAAATTTTAAAATTCAAGAAAATGTATAAATTATTTGACAACTATTTTGAATGATTGATTTAGTTAGTGGCACGTCTAAAGAAATAAAATAATTCACAAAAAAGAAATTAAGAGACTAGTTTGTTTGTTAAAATGTTTAAGGCGTAAGTAATATATAACACATGTCATTATGGAGGATTGATTTTTCATCAGAAAAAAAAAATAGGAAATGAATATTTTTATTTTTTGTTATATTATTTCTTATATATTTATCATTTTCTCTCTTCATTTCTCTTTTCCTTAACTTATCCATACATCTAAAAATGAGGTGTACAATCATAATTAATCCTTTTTCATATTAAAAAAATACTTAAAAAAATTTTAAATCTATTGATTCATTAGCTATCAATTCCTACATTACATAATATTTATTATTTTTATATTATTTTAAATTTAAATATAAAAATAAAGTGAAAATGATAATATTTTTATATTACATAATATTCATTAGCTATCAAAGTTTTGTAGGATGTCACCAATCTGCTACTAATAATAAAATAATAATAATAATAATAATAATAATAATAATAATAATAATTTTATTTTGTGAGTGTTTTTAAACTTGGATAAAAAAAACTTAGTTAAATAAATTTATTGTAATTTTTTAGATGTTTGGATAATTTTTTTAAAAAACAAAAGTTATAAAAAAAATTGAAAACAACTTAATTTAATAAACTATTTGAAGTAGTTTATCAAAATAATTAAGCTTATGTGAAGTTAAAATTTAAAAATACGAATGTGCCTTTAATTAAAAAAGAATATTTTTATAATTATTTCCAAATATAAAATATTTATGTTTTTATTAAAATTACTTATAAATAGATTATTTATTTTCAGCTTAAACAAACTCATCTAATGTGCAGTTAACTTTAATAAATTTTTCTATTTCACTTCATTTCATATAATCCAAAACAAAAAGTAAATATTCGTAGGTATTTGTGTGTGGTAATAAAAATTAATTTATTTTTAGAATAAAAATAACATTTTGCCCGGTCCGTGTGTAAGACCATACATTTAATTCATCTCTTACTATCTCAACACAAAAATAAAATCTGTTACTATATAATTAACATGCTAAAGAAGCTTTACTAGTCAATTAAAAGAATCCAGCCAATCCACTATATATTTATCGTGTTATTTTATGTTGCTGGAATATATATTTTATATTTTTTATTAATAATACCATTTTTTGTTGTCAAAAAAAGAATCTACCATATACACTAAAAAAAATATATATCTTTCAATTATTATCATCTTTTGAGGCTCCTGTCAAAATTCAAACCAAATCCAATATTAAAGAATCCTGCAGACAAAGAAGAAATTTATCACTCTTTTAAAATCCTAAAAATGCACTTTTTACTATGATTCTATTATCTTTCACTTCAAAGTGTATTTCAATTATCTTATCGTATAAAATAAATATTACTATCTTATAAAATTATTATCCAAAAAATAAATATTACTATCTTAAGAAATTATTGTCCAAAAAATAAACAAATTCAATGATTAACAAATACTATAAAAGCTCTAGACAAGATCTATCATTGGTGTAAGATCCTAAAAATGCAAATCTTACTCTAACTCTATTATGTCTTACTCTATACATTATTTAGATGATCTTACCATGGAAAAATAAATATTAATATCTTATGAACTTACTATAAAAAAATAAATCATATTCAACGATTAACAAATTCTATAGAGGGTCTGAATGAAGTTAGACGCAATATCATTTTACCACATCAAAACATCATCATTCAACCACCGAAACATAATATTAACCACATTGTATACTCATGTAATTTAACACAGTTTATATGCTAATCAACAAAACACAAAAACACCTCAAAGAAACATCACTCAACCCACATCAAATATTTACATCACTTAACCAAAACCTAAGATTAATTAATAATCATCCAATGTTTATACAATCATCTTACCACACTAAAATATCACTCAACCCACTTGAATATCTAAATTTCTATTAACTAATTCAATTAGCTAAATCATCTTACCACATCTTTGAAATAATTAATTATAATAAATGACTAAATTTCTATAGTTAATTCAATTAATTTAAAATAACTAAAATGCATCGTTATAAAAATTGGCTGTTACATGTCGGGTCAACCCAACCTATTTTATTGTGAGTCAAAATGGCTAGGCCAAGCCAGCCTACCTATTTTGATAGGTTTACAAAATAAGAATATACTCACGGATTTTAAATATTGATTTGTGGACCTTAGATTGTATACCCACCTGAGCACATGACATAATTAACTATAAGTTAATCATTAAAGTTACAATAGGACTTTAACACTTCTTAGACAAATATTTCTTTTACTAGTGATTTCATTTTTCAATCGAATTAGATTGCTATTTTTTTTTTTTGCATATTCGATCTTATCTAATCTGGTTAAATTTGATCTGATCATATTTATTTTACCTCAAAGATCATATTTATTTTACCTCAAATCTAATCTAATCGAATCCGTGAATGCCCCTTAATTTTAGTCCTTTTAATCAAAACAATTTAAATGGTATTGTTTAACAGTTATTAAAATTCAAATAGCAATGGAAAAACAGGTCATCCCAACTCGTTTTCACCTTACCCACTTGTGGCCTAAAACAAAAGTACAGAGCAGACTAACCCGTCATGCTAACAATGGGCTAAACTATCAGTCCTTCTCCGCCTATAGGTGGGTTGGCGAACTATCTTGCCAATTTTTTCCAATTTTTTTAATTTCAAATTTTGTGTTTTTATTTTTTGTAAACCAATTTTTTTTATTTGGTCAAAGTATCAAAATAAAAATATTTTAATCAAATTAGTCTAAAAATTATAAAGTAGAGTAATAATATTAAAGTAACTCTTTAATTTTTATTGTAATATAAATTAAATTTTAATATATTTTAATTCATTTATAACGTAAAGTAGTAATATTAAAATTATTAATATTATACTTATTTTTATGTATTGTTACAGTTATACCTCTATATGTTAAAAAAAATTATACTAACAACACTTTTAAAAATTACATAAACACCCTCGAAAGTTGTGGAATTAATTGTTAGTTGTGGAATTAATTGTTATGAATCCCTCATTATATCTAAAAGATGTTTTTTTTTTCATGCTGACGTGTTTTTTTTTTTTTGCAATGTAAATAGCGACTATGAGTTAACACCGAAAAGTTGTCATTAAAACTTTCATTAAATTATTCAAATTACTATTTTTTTTATCGTAGCTAAATCGGTCGCAGTTTACAACAAAAATATTTCGGTGATTAAATTCGTTTACTAATCTGCAAAAGTTTTCTAGTAGTTACACTTAGAAAATATGCCATTCACTAACGATGTATGATGGAATTGACCTCTGTTAGTAGTTAGTATATATAGTTTTCTAATGAAAATTAAACTATTAGCTAGCTAGTGTACACATTGTGAGTTATACTAGTTTGTTTTTAGTGAAATGATTATACTAACAAACAATTCGATCTCACTAATATAAAATAATATTGATCTAGGTATTATAATAATTATTTAATTTAGATATAATATAATTTTAGTAATTTAAATTAGAATGCTTTTTTATGAAAGGGTAATTGTATGCCTAATAGTTAGTTAAGAATTAAAAAATAAATAAAATTCAACGCTTTAAAGTTTTTTGTTAGTTTATTGCGAATAATTTTTATGTTGAGGAGGCAAGGTAAACACATTACTTCTTGAATTTACTTTTTTTGTTTTTTTTGGGTAAAACTTCTTGAATTTACTTTGTGAGTTACATTATTGTTATAACTTTTTATCCGTAAGACTGAAATACAAGTGTTAAACATTTTAGAATAACTAATATATATTGTTGAATTATTAAATTAAATAATCTAAACTCCATAACATTTTTTATAGATAAACTCCATCACATAATTACTACTATAAGTTAACAATTAATATTATGACTCTTTACAAATGTTATTTTGCATGTTAATAATACGTTAATATCTTATGTAGGAAATAAAAAGGGTTCATTACCATCAATTACTATGGTTGTCATCCTTTTAGTTTTGGCAATGCTAGGCTCCGTTCCCTGTTATTGCCTACGGAGAAGAGCAAGAAAGCGCAACTATAAGATTCTTTTAAAAGAAAATTGTACGTACGTATTGTCATTTTAGCAACAATAAACTTTAATTTCTAATTATAAAATTGGAAGCTCTAAGACAGTTTACAAAGTTTATTTAACAACAATTTGAATATATTTGTCTAGTTGGTGATGAAAGTGTTACTCTCAAGGGATTGCAATTTGATTTGGCTATAATTGAAGGAGCGACAAATAATTTTTCACATGAAAATAAGATTGGAAAAGGTGGATTTGGAGAAGTTTACAAGGTGAGAAAAGTAGATAACTTATTTAATTTATGATCATGTTTTCACTTTGATAATTAATGATTATTATATTTAGGGTATTCTTCCTTGTGGACGACATGTGGCTGTAAAAAGACTATCCAAAAGTTCTCCACAGGGTGTAGTGGAATTTCAAAATGAGATATTATTGATAGCCAAGCTACAACACAGAAACCTTGTGGAGTTAATAGGATTTTGCCTAGAAGTGCATGAGAAGATTCTTATATATCAATACATGCCAAATGGAAGTCTTGATAATTTTTTATTTGGTTTGATGCTTGACCTTAAAGCTCTTGAAAATTTTCAAATTTCATTTACTTCTTTCATTGATTTAATAAATATTTTGCAGATACTCAACCAAAGAAATTATGTTGGTCTGAACGTTACAAAATTATAAAAGGAGTTGCTCAAGGAATTCTTTATTTACATGAACATTCTCGTTTTAAAGTTATACATCGTGATCTTAAACCTAGTAATATTCTTTTGGATGAAAATATGAATCCTAAGATATCAGATTTTGGTATGGCTAGAATGGTTGAAATAGATCATGATCGAGGAAAAACCAAACGAATAGTTGGAACATAGTAAGTTTTAAAATTTTATTAGTATTTTTTTTTGTCATTTCTTCACATAATATATTTTAGCTTATTTATTTTCTTTTTTTGTAGTGGTTACATGTCTCCAGAATATGCAATGTTTGGACAATTTTCTGAAAAATCAGATGTTTTTAGTTTTGGAGTTATGATTTTAGAGATTATGACAGGAAAAAGGAATATAAATTCTCACCAATCATACTATACCTCAGACGGACTCATGAGCTATGTAAGTATAATAGCTAACCTTTTTTGCTTATAATTTAAGTGTAAATCAAATTATATTAATTTAAATGTTACGAAATATTAAATTTTGAATATTTAATTGTTACGTAGGTTTGGAGACAATGGAAAGATCACATACCATTGAGCATAGTGGACCCAATTTTGGAAGAAAATTATTCTCAAATTGAATTAATTAAGTGTATTCATATTGGTTTATTATGTGTTCAAGAAGATAAAAACATTAGACCTACAATGGCAAATGTTGTGGCATTTCTCGATGGTCCTCACACAATTGAAATGCCATTCCCCCAACAACCAGCATTTTTCTTGTTAGATAAGATGGATACAAAACCAACCACACAACATTTTTCTGTTAATGAGATGTCTACAAGTACATTTTATGGGCGATGATAAGTTAATTTCATGATCAAGAGCACTTTTTTACTTGTGTTCTTAACGTTTAACATACATTCACTTAACAGTTATGCTCATTTCCTAAAAATAACTAGGCTTTATTTGTAAAATACAAATTATTGGCTTTCAGTAATATATATATATATATATATATATATATATATATATATATATATATATATATATATATATTTTGGATGAAGAGTATGGATACAACTCAACCAAAAAAAATAAAAAATCAAGTGATAATATAAAAAAATCAACATACATTGCAAGTCCTTATGGAAGCCAACAAAAACAAAGAGACTTTGGAATAGACTTAAAAAGACTCATATCTTAGTTTGAGTAGCTAGTCAATTTAGCAAAATCATCAATTAACAAGTTCACCTCATGTGGTTCATAGAAGAAGTTATAGGACAATGTTTTGCCACTCAATTAGTAGATACGATCAACAATGGGAAAGTAAGTATAATCAATTACACACCTCTCATCTAATAGCTTAATCGCATTAAGAGAATGAAATTTAATAGTCAGACTTTAATATATAATTAAGCTTCTTGTAAATAAATTAAGCTTCTGGTAAAAAAAAATTATAATTAAACTTCTTTGATCAAAGAGTTGTATTTAGTAATAATTATCTCACTACCTTTTTTTAGACCCTAGTTGAAGTTGCATTTAGACTTAGGACTTGATTGATTTGATTTTACTTTTTAATTTTTGAAAAGAGTTTTTAAGAATAGTTTTCAAAAACTGTTTTCGGAAAAAAAAGAAAAGAAAAACTTGGTTGATAAGTTTTATTTGAAAAATATTTTGAAGATGTAGAAATGAAAATTTTTGTTCATATTTATTAAAATTTCATTAATGAAAAGTAAAAAAACATCATATTCAGATTGCATTTTGATTTTTTAAAACAAAAATAGAAAACTGAAAAGAAAAACTATTTTTTGCTATTCTTGGTTTTTAATTTTTAAAAACTAAAAAACCAGAACTGTCTTTAAAAATTATTATTAGAAAATATTATGCAAACAGATTTTTTAGTTTTTAAATACTAAAATATTAAAAACAGATTTAGTTATCTTGATATTTTAATTACAAACGAATTTTTTAGTTTTTTAGTTTTTTAGTTTTATTCTTTATAGCTTATCATTTTTCTTTCATGTTTAATTATCTTGATATTTTAATTAAATTCTCCCTATCCTTTCATAAAGAAAACAAACAGAATAATTTATTTTTTTTTTTCATACTTAAAGGTGATAACCGTGATATTCAAAATTGGGATGGCAATAGAGAAACAAAACACCTAAAATACATTTAAAATAGATATAATCGCCACCAAAGAATTATATATTGAAAATGTGGAATAAATGTGAAATATAAAGTTAGTTTTAGAAGAGAAATTGAATATAGTTATAAAAAGACTTTTGAAATTTCTTTTCAAAAATACTTTCTTGAGAAATTTTATAAGAACCTTTAAGAAAGAAATATTCTGCTAAGCAAACTCAAATAAAATGTTTTAGCTATACAGACACAAATGAGTTTAATCAGATATACAAATATTTATATTGTTATATATACGCAACTCTAGGTATATACGTAGAGTAAAAACTAGTTTATAAGGAGTTTGTTCTACTTTAGCAAATGCAGTTTAAATATAGTTTTTTTAATAAAAACTCTTCTTATAAAACTACTTTTAAGTAAAACAGTTTTGACAAAAAAGACATTGCAATAGAAGGAAATAAGAAATTAGTTTTTATATTGATTCACTCTTAACTTAAGTTACGTCTAATTCTCTTTCAAGCACTATTTGAAGGTTTCATTATTTTAAACTGAAATAATACAAGTATTCTTACTATCAGATTTGACTTACAACGAGTATTTTATATCACTCCTGTGTTGTAATATCCACAAATCTGCAGGAAATGGCTTGAGTAAGAAAGACCCTCTCATAAGTTGCTCACACTAGTGTGCCCATGTCCAAAACCTTGTGGAAAATGCACTGAGTAGAGAAAACTAGTTCTTCTATATCATGTAACCAACTAATACTAGATGAAAGGATCCTTATGAGTATGACCAATTTTTTTTAATGAAATGAGCCTAATAAATCTAATTAGATAAATTATAAACATCTTGATGAAGCTTTAGTAAAAAGTCTAAGAGAATTGAATATTTTGACTTGGTGGAATTTTGAATCTTTGTTAACAGCCATTACATAGTATGGTGAAAAAAACCACACACCTTTGTGCCAATTTCAACAGCCTATGGGAAGCACACTTAGTAAAAAAACACTTCCTCAACTTTCCACACCGTGGTAGCCATGTCCATAATGCAAAATGCACTTACTTGTAATTATTTTATACTCATTCAAAATACAATATCAATGGCACCAAGGTCCAACTAAAGACTTTGTGTATACTCCAAAAATAATTTTAGAAGAAGGCTTAATAAAATTTTTGTCTTTATTTTTAATATACATTTTGTGTCGATTTCTTTATTTTTTAAAAAGGAGCCCAAGATTATCGCTTGCGCACATAATCTAAAGTCAAAATAACTTGCATCAAGAAAAAGGAGTTCAAGATGACCAATGGTTTTTACTCTCTCCAATAAACCTCATTGGGAGCTCTTCCCATTTTGCAAACCAAAATTCTCTCCCGAGCTTATTCGATAAGTAAAACCCACAAAATATTTATAAATAAAGTATGGGGTAAAGAAGAACACTAATAATGATTAGTAAACTTAGATTAAAAGAATAAAATAAACAAAGAAGTTCAGGTACAGTTAAATCAAAACCCAACCAGTGATGCGCTTAACTAACCATGAAGGTGGAAGACATGACCAGTGGATGGAAGGTACTAAAATAGAGGTGAAAGATGGGAAAATGGTGAATAATTGTTGCGCCGCTCTCTGGTGTGTCTTCATGTGTCTTTGTAGCTCACTGTGTAACCCCCCCCCCTTGGAAAAAAGGAGTTTTTCCTTTTTAATGGGGTTCTGACGCAACATCAGTGCCCAGCGGCAGAAAAGTGGTCAATGGGTTCCATAACAACTTCAACCCTAAGTATTCACGGGCATTGGGTGATGGTATTGTGAACATTGGGCGCTCAGAATTAAAAATGTAGTGCTCTTGGGTTGACTAGCACCAGGCGATCTGGGACTGGGTGCTGGGTGCTCGAGCTAACTCACACCACAAAAAATGCTAGTTCTTTTGACCTTTCTTCTATCCTTATAAAAACCTTACTCAAAACACAGAAAATCATGAAAATAAGATTAAAATTGCATAAATGAAAACCTAAGACTAATTTTCTAGACAAATCTAATATTAAGTTAAAATAAAGGAAAGCAAGGCATAAAATGAGAAAGAATTAGGATAACTACTTTATTTTACCTATGTAAAAATAGGTAATTTATACAGTTATCAAGCTCCCCCAAACTTAAAGTTTTGCTTGTCCTCAAGCAAACAGATACTTTAGTGGAATTGGCACAACAAAACAACATGATGCATGCTAACATATCACTAACACCACACGCAACAAAGACAAAATGCAAACACATATGCACCACAACACAGATACAATCAAGAGTTATGTCACTCCCTTTATCAGTAACTACAATTATTAACTACTCAACAACAAAGTGGTAATCAAACTATAGTGCCCAAAAGTACAATTAGATTCACCGTGCACAAATCAATTCAAAAATGGCAAGTCAGGCTAATATCAAAGAATTCAAGCAACCTCACAAGTAAGGTGTTTCACTTCATACAGTTGTTCAAGGTAACACATTTCACTCGTGCCACACAATGCAATCACACAAGTCAACTTTGCTTTTCTTCTCAACACAATCACAACCAATGCATGTACAAAGTGATCACAGGGACTTTATTAGGCTTGTAGCTTGGTTGGGCTAGAAGAAATATTGGTTTTTCTGGAAACAAATCAAGAAGGGTTGATAACACATTTTCAATGAGATTAGATATTCCTTTACACAATCATCTATCCCTAAACCCAAAATTAAACTAAAATTATTGAATTTACATCAATCATTTATAATAAGCATAATTCATTATGCAAGCTTTTTATTCACAATTTGTTTTCTTGTTGTTTTCTTTTTCTTTACTCTTCTTTTTTTTTTTTTTAACTTAGCCTTTAATTGTACTTGACTTTCCCAAAACATGTTCCCCCAAACTTATTGTTGAACCTATCTCAATCAAATGCTCTCTTAGCCCTAAGGTAAAGGAACATAAGCATAATTCTAACTAAGCTTAAGTGATGCATCCATTTGATGCTTGCCCCTTAATCTACTCCCAAAGGTTGTCCAAATTGTGAAATGGATAGTGGAAGGACAAAAAGGTGGAGGTGAAGGCACCACTTAGAGAAGATAAGCCAAAAGGTGGAAGAGCTTGCCACATGGGAGGGATCCCATGATAAAAGCTTAAAGAATTCTCTCAAAAGAAATAAGGAGATACTCAAGAAATGAGGAAAATGCTATTTATTCTCAAAAATCAAATTTAACATTTACAAGAGAGTAAAGTGACTTATCTATAGGTAGAGAATGAGGGTTTTGGCTGTGAGAAATGGAGGGAGTTCCAAATTCAAATAATTAGTACATGTTACTAAAATCATGGATTTTAGATCTAACTAATTGCCATGTAGGATGCCATGTGGCAATCATTCAAAATTGGCGCCGAAGGGGGGAAACAAAGGCCTCATCTTGTCTCCTCCATACTTCATGTGCTAATTAATTGGATTTCATTAGAAAGAAGGAGGTGAGGTTAACAAAACTACCCACCAACACTCCCATATGGTCCAATTAGCTAATATACTCCAACTAGGCACACACCCCTAAGCCATAAAACTAATGAAAATAAGGGCCAAAATACATAGCCAAGAAAGGTAAGAAAGACCACTCCACTTAGGATTTAATACAAGACTAAAATACTACAAAATGAGGACTAAGGATGCTTGATCTCTATGCTCATAATAAAGTGAACTTTCCTCCTTCTCCACTTGCCAATTCCTCCTCTATTTTCCTAGCTATTAACCTTGTGATTGGGCCCTTGCTAGGGGTGGATGCATCATCAAGGGTTCATACAACAAACATAAAATCAATTAGGCTCAAAGAGGAAATCTAGGGTTAAGTGTTATACAAGTTAGCTTTTTGGCTAATTGGCTACATTAAGAAACATGGCTTTGTTCATTTCTCAACATACATGCAAAGAAGAAATCATCAAGAATCAAGCAAAATCAACAGTATGACATACATGGTGACTCTCACAGCAATCATCATTTAGGCTTAAAACCTCACATGGTAATGACTTACTCACAAATAAAAAAAGTTGCCAAAAAAACCAATAAAGTGGAATAATTCCAACTACTCAAGTGCAACCACAAGTCAAGATTGATTCTATATCAAACAAGAGCAATTGGATTTAAAATTTTGTTAACACCAACAAGGGGAACAATCATAAGACTTGAAGCAACTAACATTAATCAAAAGGACATGCAAACAAACACACAAGACTCATTCACTAAAAGTTAAAGACAAACTAAATCTAATCATGCAAAGAAAAAAGAATGAAAATAACTAAAGGAAATGCAATAAAATTAAAAGAACAATGTGTCCTAAAAGCAATTAGCTTATGTAGTCAATCTTCCTCCCTCGTCATGCATAATTGCATCATCTACATGTCTAATCTGCTGTTGTTCATCTTCATCATTACCAACAACAACAGTAGATGTCCCTTCCCCTTGACGAAATCTATCCTGGCCCCTAGGATAGTATAGACCAGCCATTTGGGAAACCCAATAATCCATAGAGTGGATGCCCAAAGACAGTTTTGCACACTTTTCATTAACAGAGTCTGGCCATTCACCAATGTCTAAATAACAACATCAAATCTTTCTTCGATCACATAGGCTGGAGCAGCTAGTTGTTATCTCTATCGTGCGGGTCTAGGAGTGGATTGAAAGCTCTTTTATTCGAACAATGGTTGGCGATCTAGGATCTATCAATAGGAGCACAGAGGCGGGTGGAACTTCCACAAGACACATCTACACTAGTAGCAGCATAAATGGAGGCAATCAAGCTGGGAAAGCCCAAGGGCTTTCTGATGCCCATAGAACCTAGTGCAATCTCAAAAAGTGCTTCAAGCTCTCTTGAGATGACCTTCCATTGATCTTGCTCCAAAGAGGTTTTTGAGGTGAAAATGGAGGTGATGAAACAAGAAAAGGGATATGCTTAGGTGCCACTCATGGTTGAGATAAGCCATTGAATATGAAGCTTGCCGCAAGGGAAGAAATCTTTGATAAAAGTCATAGAAGAACTCTCACTTACAAGGAGAGAACATGAACACTTTAAGAAAAAGAACTCTCAAAATATGAGTAAGTTTATTCATCAAAGTGTTAAAATGATACAAGTGGTGGTGTTCTCAATTTATAAAAGCAAAATCCTAACCTATGGGCTTCTAACTTAGACATCCAACTCCTATGCTAATTAGGGAGGATTAGTTAATTAACTAAATGTTTGTTTGGCTAAGAGCCAATTAACAGTTGGTTAATTTAACTAGATCCAAACAAGACCCTAAAATTTAGGATCTATGTTCCCTTTAGAATTCAAATTTGAATTTGAGAATGTCATGTGAGTCCCTCCAATTCCAATTTGAATTCAAATGTGTCATATAAGAGAGAGGGTAACAAATGGTACCAATTATGAGAGACAAGAGGGTCCCACTTGTCTCTCATGCTTCATGTGTGCTTAAAAGGGTGTGGAAAACATTCTAGGGGTGTGGACAACAAAAATCACACATCCAATCTCCCCTAAAGCTTACTCTTCATGCTCACACTCCACATAAAATACTAGTGACACCTTATTTCTAAAATAAGGAAAATAGGCCAAAAATACAAGGTCTAAAATAAAACTAACTACACCACCTAATTACTAAAAATAAATGGTGCAATTACAAGTCTAATTAGACTAATTATTTACAAAAATAATAGACTATGGCCTAAATTAACTCTTCATACTTCATCCAAGTCATGTCCATTCTTTTATTCTTCCTAGCTTAATTCCTTGTTAGGTGGGATTGCACCAACTCTTTTCCTGAGAGGATTTGACCTCAAATCCTGAGACCTTTCTTCCTCTTTTTCCAATCCTACAAAAGCACAAGCAAAGGAATTAGCAGGTGAATATCTATAACTATGGGAAAAGCAAGAGACCTATTGTGTGACCTTTTAAGATTGGGTAGTGGGGGTTTGCACTAAATTTTGAAAAATGTTTGTTGTGCATGTGCCCTCATACAACAACTCCCCAATTATCTCCAAACACACTAAGTGTTAGTCTCATCTGGATAAGAGTAGGTGGTGAGACTAGTCTTGGTGCTTTGGAGCACTTGTCCAAGAAGGCTAGATAAGTCTTATTTTGTTGTTCACCCCAAGAGATAATGATGGGTCTATGGGTGGACCATTCTTACATGGTCTCTTTGAATTAAACTTGAGATTGACTATGGTTTTGCAAAGGTTGTAGCCCAATCTCTTGTCCAATCTTGGCCTTTCCAACAAGTAGAACTTGAGGTTGTGATTCATTGTGCTTAAAGGGTATGGGCACAACCTCAATTCCCACTTGTGCAAGGGAAGACTTCTTTTCATTAAGGACGTCTTTGGTTTCCAAGGTATAATCCCTTTGAAGATTATCCTCCTTCTCAACTTCATCCAAGTCTTGAGACTTTTGTTTGACTTCAAAGGAAAATAATTTAAGCTCAACACTTGGAGAAGTGGTAGGTAAAAGTTCAAGTAGAACTTGAGGTTGTGGGTTATTGTGCTTAAAGGATGTAGGCACAACCTCAACTTCCACTTGATCATTGGAAAAGTTGTCTTCAATAAGATTCTCCTTGGATGACAAGGAAAAGTCTTCTTAAAGAACAACTTCCATTTCATTCTCATTCAAGTGTTGAACTAGGAATTCTTGTTTGAGCTCTATAAATGATGGCTCAAGTTCAACAATTGATGGAATCTCATCTTGAATTACAATTAGAGGTTGTGGATTAACGTGTTCAAAGGTTTTTGACACAACCTCAATTTGCGCTTGTCCTAAGAGAGAAGTTTCTTTAATAAGATTCCCTTTAGGATTTAAGGGGTGATCTTCTTGAAGACATTCTTCTCTCTCACTTTTGTAAGTTTTGAACTTGAGACTCTTGTTTGAACCTCATTAATGTAGACTCAAATTCAAAACTTGGTGAAGTTTTCAGTAGGACTTCACTTTCACCTTTCTCCAAGAGAGAAGTTTCTTGAGTAAGATCCCCCTTGAAATCCAAGGAGTAACTCTCTTGAAGCTTTACTTCCTTCTCAACTTTTTCCAAGTGTTCGTCTTGAGATTATTTAATCTCAAAATGAAATGACCCAAGATGGAGAATCATAATCAAGTTGAACTTGATATTGTGATTCAATATGCTTAAAAGCTTTTGCACAATCTCAATTCCAACTTTTGTTTTTAATGATTGGTTGGAAGATCCTAAACCCTAAAATCTTAATTTAAAAATTTTAAACTAAAAAATAAATTACAAAGCTTTTAAAAAAATTAGAATAATGTAAAAAAGAAGATACACAACATACAAATAAAACACATGAAAAACAAAATGAAATAAAAATTAACTTAAAAAAATTTTTAAAATCATACTCTAGAAAAACATACGTACATAAAAAAAATTTTAAAAAAAATTAAAACAAATTTTAAAAAAAAAATCTGAAAAAAAAAATTAATCAATTTTTAAATTTTTTTTACATTTATTTTTTACTTATGTATATTGTTTTAAATCATAATTTTAAAATTAAAATTCTTTTAGTTAATTTATATTTTATTTTATTATTGTTTTATTTTTACGTTGTGTATCTTTTCTTGTTGTTTTAATTTTTTTAAACTCTTTGTAATTTATTTTTCAGTTTATATTTTTTAAGTTAAATTTTTTTTAACGTTTTTTACCAAAATAATTTAAAAATAATTGAAAATATTAGGTTTAAAAATATTAATTGAAAAAACATTAAACTGAAAAATAAATTATAAAGTATTTAAAAAATTTACAATAACGAAAAGATACACAATATAAAAATAAAACACTTAAAAAAATAAAATAAAATACAAATTAACTTAAAAAAATTTTAAAATCATACTTTAAAAAAATATATATAATAAAAAAATAAATTAAAACAAATTTTAAAAAACAAATCTGAAAAAAAAAATATCCTATATGAAACCGATTTCTTATAAGTTTTCTACGTAGGTTACATTGAGAAATTGGTTTCTCATTTATAATTTTTTTAACATAAATAATAAAGGAGAAAATTTAAGTAAAAAATGTGAGGTAAGTTATTTGAATAATTTTTTTTTAGTATATATAAAAAAAAAGCCACACTATGTTATATTTTGGGTTCCACTTTATAGTATTCTTTTACTGTAAAGTGATAAGAAGAAACTTATTTAGTAGAAACTTATTTGTGATTTTTTTGCAGTCGTGGTTTTGATTACTATGAAATATAATTTATTAATTAATTTAATTATAACTAAAAATTAATAATTTATTTTATAAATTATGCTTAGTTAAATTATAAAATAAAAATAAAGTATTATAATAGGAATGACAGATAATTATGGATGTAATAATAATTTCTTCTTCTTACGTAAAGGGTTTTAACACGTGAAATTGATTTTGAATGAATTTCCTCGTTATTACTGATTATTGAGATGACCCTGTGGTTTAATGATTAATTAAATAAATGACACAAAAGATAATAGATAATGCTTGCGTGTATGGAACATAGCCAAGTTGGCTTCTACAATCACATGGCAGTGCCGACTCACCAGCAACAAGAATTGACAATGCGATTGGACCTCACCTCTGAATTCTGAATGGGGAAAGGAAAATGCATTCACTACGTTTCTAATATAATCAGCTTTATGGCTATTAGTTTTTCATTTTTAACAATTTTTTAAAACTATTCAAGTTTTGCTTTGTTGACTAAATACTCGCCAACCTCAATCCCATTCATACACTAGGCGGTCTCTGATTACTCACCGTTTACGCGCATTTGCATGCCTCCATCACTCATTTCCTCGTCTCAGTGCAAAAACTTTGAAGAATAACAGAATCATGATTACCAAGTCCAATAAGAATCTAACACTGTTCCTACTTGGCACCCTTGTGCTCACTGTTACACAAACATCTGCATCAGTGTTCAACAACGTTAGCTGCACAAGTAACAACACTTTCACACCAAACACCACCTTCAGCACCAACCTCAACACCCTTCTCTCTTACCTCTCCTCCAACGTAACCAACAACGTTAGATTCTTCAACGCAACTGCAGGGAATGATTCCGACACAGTCTACGGCCTCTACATGTGCCGCGGAGATGTGCCGTTTCCTCTGTGCAGAGAGTGTGTGGGTTTTGCAACACAGACCATATCGTCTTCGTGTCCCACATCGAAAGAAGCTGTAATCTGGTACAACGAGTGTTTGTTACGCTACTCTTACAGGTTCATCTTTTCTAAAATGGAAGAGTGGCCAAGGCACCAGATCAAGATCCCGTTGGGGGACCCGGTAGTTTTGCACACTAGTGGATTCTACTCTGCTTTAGTATCCATTTTCAACGAACTACCAAATGAAGCAGCACTTTCTCTTTCTGGGTCTAATCGATATGCGGTTAAACAAGAAAACGCTTCTTCAAGTGTGACACTTTACGGTCTCGCTCAGTGCACGCCGGACTTGGCTGCCGGAGACTGTAAACGGTGTACCGCCGATGCGGCGGCGCAATTTGTCAAGTCTTGCTGCGGAGGGAACATAGGGGCAAGTGCTCTGTTTCCCAGTTGCATTGTTCGGTATGAAACGTATCCATTCTATCAGCATTCAGGAACCTCCTCGCCAACCATGATTGAGGGTAAGCTTATTTTCTTTTGTTTCTCCTATACAAAGTGTTTTATTTAAGTTGCTTTTTCTTTGCAAAATTCTCTAGCTGGCATTCTTTGGTTTAAGGGATTGGAAAAAAATTAGTTATGGATAGATTTAGTAAATGCAACTACTATTTTGGAGGCGATACAGTCAGAACAATTAACATTCAAAACCTTAGCATTAAGCATTAAGTTTGAAACTGTTATCAGACCTTCTTCTTTTTTTTAATCTTTAAAAGAATGAAGAAAAAATTCGAAGAGATAAAGAAATTAATTAAAGAAAGGGAAAAAAATGCCTTCTCTATTCATTGTCAATCATAATAAACAGAAATTAATTAACTTCATTTTTACATGCACTCATTCAGACAACTCTTCATAATAGAAATATTTTGACCCCTCTGTTTCTTTCCAAATATTTAAATTAAACTAATTATTTAAAAAATTTTATCTATTTTAAGTATGAACATGTCCCTTAAATAATGACAGCAAAACCTGTATACATAATAATTAATTGCCTCCCTGTATCCCATAGAAATCTATTTAAATTGTTTAAGCACGAATATAAAAGTGACTTGAAATGATAAACTTTTTTGTCCTATGGTATAGTGCTTTATTGAGTGTGATCGTTTTCTCATTAATCTACTACTTAAGAAAAGATTAAAATGCGTTGATGGCATGTGGTTTGTCTATATGACATGTTTTTACAGGTGGAGGCAACATTAGAACTGAAGTGATTGTGATCGTTGTCGTCTTGGTTGTCGTTTTGGCAATGGTTTTTTGCTTTGGCTATTTTTTCATCCAGATAAAAGCGAGAAAGAAACGCAAGGAGACCAATGACAAAGAAAACTGTAACGTCAATGAACCTATTAATTATTGGCTTATTATCTTCAGTATTTGAACTTAAAAGAAAAGCTTCTGAGTCCTTTCTCTAAAGAAAAAACAAAACCTTTTATTTGCTGTGAGTATAACCGCTCCGTGAATTGTTACGTAGTTGGGCAAGAAATCACTGTTTTGGAGTCCCTGGAATTTGGTTTGGCTACAATTGAAGCTGCCACAAACAATTTTTCTCAAGACCAAAGGATTGGCAAAGGGGGATATGGAGAAGTCTACAAGGTAATTTAAATGTCATGATTAATGTATCATCCATGTTGTTTTCTTGTACTTTTCTGAGGGCATGTAATTGATTTTAGGGGATCCTTCCTAACGGAGAAGAAGTAGCTGTAAAGAGATTGTCAACAAATTCTAAGCAAGGAGCCGAGGAATTCAAAAATGAAGTGTTGTTAATAGCTAAACTCCAACACAAAAATTTGGTCAGATTAATTGGATTTTGCCAAGAAGACGGAGAAAAAATACTTATATATGAATATGTTCCTAACAAGAGCCTTGATCACTTCCTATTTGGTATGACACTTCAATGTTATTTCTACTTTAAGTTTTACATTGCTTTCTTTATCAGGATTTAAAAGAATAAAAATCATACTGTATTTAGCTGAACATAAATAGGAGCCTGCTTATTCTTTTTTCACATATTTGGCTGATGGTATGCTATAGATCCCCAAAAGCACAGACAATTAACTTGGTTGGAGCGGTATAAAATCATAAAAGGAATTGCAAGAGGTATTCTTTATCTTCATGAAGACTCGCGTCTTAAGATTATACAACGTGATATCAAACCAAGTAATGTTCTGTTGGACAATGCCATCAATCCAAAAATCTCTGATTTTGGAATGGCAAGGATGGTAGCTACAGATCAAATTCAAGGATGCACAAATAGAGTTGTCGGCACATAGTGAGTTGCTAACCATATCTCTTACAAAAATAAACTCTTATTTATTTGCTTTATTTATTTATCATCGTAAAAAAAATGTGATACGTTCTGCATACTCTTCCGCTCATCACTTTGGTTCAAGTTAAATTAATATAGGTTTAACACAAAAAATGCATGTGTTGCTTAAGTTTATGGCATCCTGCATGCAAATATATTACTTTAACTTAGGATGCCAATATGCTGGCTATATATCTCAGTCCGAAAGAGGCTTGACGATATTGTCGGGAACTATATTGAGTTTCAAATACGTTCTATTCCTTTTTCAGGGGACACTTAATTAATATTTGTGACTACAATGCAATGCAATACTGCTTAATTCGTAGAGTTCCAATAATAGCAGGAAAATTAGCATAAAAAATATTCCATTCTATTAATAAGATAAAACATGATGAATGATTAATATTTATAGCATACTTTTACTTGTACTAATATTATGTGTCTAAACTAAGTTGGTGAAATCTCAACCGTACATGCTTATCGTCTATGCCTCTACTACTTCACTTGGGCTAACGTGTGAACTCATTCTCCAGTTCATGGCTAGTCTAGTTATATATGATCTCCTGAATATTGATACTGATTATTTTTGTTATTTTTCCTTTCTAGTGGTTACATGTCTCCTGAATATGCTATGCACGGACAATTTTCTGAAAAGTCTGATGTATTTAGTTTTGGAGTCATGGTTCTTGAGATTATTAGTGGGAAGAAGAACTCTTGTTCTTTTGAATCACATCGTGTTGATGACCTCTTGAGTCATGTGAGTATCAAATTGTTGTTTGCTCTCTTATTCTTTGTAATTTTTCTTGTCATGGCATGGCCTCTAATGGACCATAGAATCAGAAGAGACGTAAATACAAACTAAGAAGGCAATAATAGGGAAATGTATTTAATTTATGGTTTCAGGCTTGGAATCAGTGGACAGATGAATCACCATTTCAATTGCTGGATCCAAATCTACAATCTTATGTTCCAAACGAAGTTGAGAAGTGTATGCAGATTGGTTTATTATGTGTGCAAGAAAATCCAGATAACAGGCCAACAATGGGAACCATTGTTTCATATCTTAGCAACCCTTCGGTTGAAATGCCATTCCCTTTGGAACCAGCATTTTTCATGCATGGAAGGATGATAAGACATTCAGTTGAACATGAATCTTCTTCAGGTTACTCCACCAATCATTCTTTCTCGTCCTCTGTGAATAAGATGTCCATCACTGCTAGTGCTTTCTTCCCTCGATAGTCTGTTATAGGCATGTTATAGCGATTGCATTACTTCAACTCAAATTTTTTTAGCTTTTAGGTCTTAAAATATGGAGTTTTTTAGTTTTTAATCTATATTTTATTTTTTAGATAATGAAATATTACTAGGAGGATGTTGTAAAATGACATGATAATAACTTCTGTCTTTCATGTATATATTTATATATAGCAAAAGTTTAAATTTTAATTTAAACAATTTATTTGCATTTTATCTTTGATTTTTTATATGTATTTATTGAAAAATTTTATAAACTCACGATATTATTTTTTGAATCACCGTTATTTTTGTTTGAGTATCTTTCAATTTTATTTTTGTCAAATGACGATCGATCGTATTTAATGTCTCCTCACAATATATTTTTTTCCGTTCATACATCATTACTTCTTCCATCCCATTTCTTTTTATATATTTTAACCTTTTTTAATTTTGTTTCAAAATAATCCATATTTAAAATTTCAAAAATTTAATTACTTTTCTTTTATTAAAATATACTTTTATTAATATTCATTATTAGTATACATGTATAAAAAAGTTAAAGTATTAAATAGATATATTTTAATAAAATATAAAATATTTTAGTTTTATTAAATATTTTTTAATTTATATTCAATAACCTTAGATATGAAAAGAAATACAATTATGTATTTATTTATTAAAGAAGCTTTTATAACTTCATGTGCTCTTACAAAAAAGTACCTCAATACAAATTGCTATGAACCTTCTAAAATGTCCTTGATGAGCTTTGTTGAAATATCCTAGCACCTTCTGGAACACGAAAAGGGGAAGAACCTGCAAGAGAAAACTCCAACTCTAAGTCAGTAAATGAGCAAGATAGAGAAGCTGAAAAGAGGGTGAGGTATAATAAATTTTCCTGAATTGAGTTCATGACAAGTACCTCCTACCTTGTATTTATAGTAAAAAATATACTTGTTACTTGGCGGTCATTACCTACTCACCTTGGGGTATTTCTTTTACTCAATATGTTTGACTTTTATCCAGTAGCTACTTTGTTGACTATGCTCAGGTTTATTGGAATAACGCTAATTAGTGATTATACTAATTTATTTTCTTAGTTAATTTGGCTAATTGATTGATTATTTGTAGGAATTCGGATTTCAGTGGGGCCGAAATCCTTTATTAAGGTTTATTTCCTCTTTTTGGAGGGGTTATGCTATATTTCAAATTTCGGCAGTTGACATCCGAAGTCTCTTTATTCGATGCTTTTATTCTGATATAAAATCCTTCTATTCTTTTGTTTATGTGCTTTTTGGTTTTCAGTCATGCCGAAATCCGAAGTTCCTTGATGGTATTTTAGATCTTGTTCATCTGGTGATTATACACTTGCCTCTAGGCTTCAACCGAAGTGTGAAGCACAAGGGTGGAGTCTTTTTGAAGGGAGATGCTAAAGACTTTGGATTTTCAATCTGAGGCTAAAATCCCTAGGTATGAACGGATGAATTTCAGGGTTATTAGTTTCGTTTCCCGCCAAGTGATACTGAGGGCACAAAAACGAATTCTCTATCCTCAGGTATTGTAGCAAAAGAGGGAAATGAAAAGTCGTGTATTGTGGAATGTTGATCTAGATTATATCAACAGTGAGGATGAGAGTGAGGAGTTTTAGAGTCATACTGCTATTTAAGGGAGGAGGGGTGACAAATTCAGATACACTTTGCCATTTGCGTTGCCTTCTTGTGCCAAAATCTCTCTCAAGTTTTTCCTTCTTCAACCTCCCTTCCTCCAAGTCAAGTACACCCCAAATTTTCTATATTTCAGTCAAAATGTCTTCTCCTTCTGATTCCAAATCCCTTCTGTGGAAGGGGTTCCATTTGAGTCTGATGAAGTCTCTCCTTTTGCCTCAAGCAGCAATAACGAGTTTGCAACGTACCCAGAAGTACAAGTAAATGATACTGGGCCTTTGGGGTCGAAATGTTTGCCCCATTCTGATTCCTTCCTACCATTGGGTAGATGGGGAAGTAGGGCATTCTCATCTCGGTACTACAATAGGCAGTTTCTGAGCGACTTTGTAAATAAAGTCCAAGTTTGTTATTTCATAAATTATGAAGATTTACCCTTTCTTGTTTAGCATTGTAAGGATTTTTCTGTGCTTGTTTACTCATACTCAGGCTACACCTGGCTTGTTCCTTTGCCAGTTTTCTACTCGACCTCATAAGAAATGCAAATGAGTTTCTCGCTTTTGTATGGATGATAACCCTCTGTTTGTGTCATACACAACTTCATTCAAGGGTTTTATTTTAAGTCTGGGTACTTCAAAGTCATGATAAATCTGAGGCTGGCCGAAACCATTTTTATGATCAATAAGGAGGCTGGGTATTTCCCTTCTACTAGGAGTCAGTGTCGAGCAGGTACATGGACTTCCCTGATGACCTCCTTATGGATGAGGAGAAGACAGATATCGAATTCCTTGATTGTATCCCCTGCCTTCTTCCTGTGGCAGCGTTATTGCAAGTTTATGCATCAAAAACTCCTTTCACTTATCTTGAGGGTGAACATTAATTTTTTTATAAACTAATTATGATAGTGTTTTTCCGAAACCGGTCTAACTATTTCGCTTGTTGTTTTTGCAGAGATTATGGAAAAATTTGGTTAACTCATTTAAGAAATATGCCAAACATTGTGCCTTGATTGGTCCCCTTGGTTCATACTTGATGTCAAATTCAGACAATCAGATCATACAACCATTCGTCTTACCAATTCTGGTTTTCTCAATACCTTGGCAATTTGGGCAATCTGTCCTGACTATTATGGCATAGCTTTAAAAATAAGGCCGAAGTCGTCGTGCCGAACTAACTACAGCTAAAGTTGCTTTTTCTACCATTTGGTATGTGGTTTCAGCATTTTGGAGCATTCAGCTCACATAATAAACTAGTTGTTGTCTGTCAAGAGTGTCTTGTATTGCCACTACATTGAGTGCTTCTTAGGAGACCAAAAGGTAGGGAATTAATGGTTTTCTTGGGTCTAGCTTGATTAAAACAGGTGGGGATGCAATGAATTTTTTCAGCATGGTGAACACCTCTTCACACTCATCTGTTCAAAGGAAGCTTTTACTTTTCTTGAGGAGTATAACTATTGGTTTTGCTCTTCCAACAGTTCGTGGGAGGAACCTAGCTACAGATGTTAGCTGCCCATAAACATTTGTGCTTCTTTTAAGGTTTTTGGTCTTTTCATGTCTAGGATTGCTTGGCACTTATCTGGGTTGGCTTCTATCCCTTTGTTGGTTAACATAAAGCCGAGAAACTTTCTGCCTTGCACATCGAACACGTATTTTTCTACATTGAGCCTCATTAAATGTTTGCGAATGGTGGAAAAAATGTCTTACAGATCGTGGGTATAATGATTTGGTTTTTCTTATTTGACTACCATGTCATTGACATATACTTCCAAGTTTTTGCCTATCTGCCTGTGGAAGACTTTGTCCATTAGCCTTTGATATGTGGCCCCTGCGTTCTTGAGGCTAAAGGGCATCACTTTGTAATAGTAGTTGGCAAATTCCATAATGAATGTTGTTTTAGCTTCATCATCAGGATGCATTCGAATTTAATTATAGCCCAAATATGCGTCCAAGAAGCTTAACAGACGATAACCCATGACTCCATCTACTAACTTGTCTATGCTGGGAAGAGGATAAACATCTTTTGGGCAAGCTTTGTTCAGATTCATGTAATCGATACACATTCTCTACTTACCATTCTGCTTTTGAACCATAACCACATTGGCCAACCATTTGGTATAACGAACCTCTCAAATAAAGTTAGCAGAGAGGAGTTTGGCAACTTCCTCTCTAGCTGCCTATGCTCTCTCCTCCCCTATTTTCCTCTTCTTTTGGTCTATTGGTTGCACCCCTTTGCATACACTAAGGCGATGACATAGGAATTCTGGATCAATGTCAAGTATGTTTGTCGCTGACCAAGCAAACAAATCAGCATTGTTTCTAAAAACTTCAATTATTTGCTTTTTCTCCTTTTCTAAGGCTAAAAAGCTTACATATGTCACTTGTCCAGGCTTTTTTCCTAGCTAAAAAGGTTTCACCTTCTCAGTGGGTTCAACTTTTTCATCTTCTTCTCCATGGGGATCTAAGTCTAGATGAGACTCTTCTGAAGCTACTAACATTGTTGAAGGTTAGCTATTTCTGATATGTTTGTGACCGCAAGCTAGTCAAGTAACACTCTCTTGCAGTACACTGATCTGTATGAATGGTTATTATTTTCTCTTCTTCTGAGGGAAATTTCATAGCTAAGTGGGGGGTGGATACTATGGCCCCAAGTTTGTTGAGCGAAGGTCACCCTAACAAGATATTATATGAGGTGGTAGAATGGATGACGATATACCGAATTCGGATGGTACGAGATTCTTTGTGGTTGCCGAATTTGGTGTATAGGCCAATGCATTCTTTTGTAGGCACCCGTTCCCTAGAGAATCCTATGAGGGGCTTATTGTAGGGGAGCAGTTGATCTTCGGATAGTCCTAACTCTTTGAAAGTTTGCCAATATAGAATGTCCGCCGAACTCCCTTAATCCACTAGTGTTTTTCGAGCAATGCAACTACCAATCTGAACACTAATTACCATAGGGTCATCTTGTTCAGGATCTACAGCTTGGAAATCTTCGTTAGTAAAAGTGATGTTCAGAATTCCTGGTCATGCATATAGAGCAACCGAATTAACGGATCTGACTGTTCAAACATGTCTCTTTCTCGCCTAGGAGGTGGATCTTCTTTCTGCAAAGCCACCAGCAATTGTGTTGATAATCCTCTTATCTTTATTCTGGCTATCCTCTCTTCTTTCTCTTGAATGACTTTAGCTTCTACGCTTTTTTGTTCATGACGGATAGTCATTACATTCGTTGTACTAAGAATAGTTCCTTTGGTAGTGACTTTGTCTTGCTAGTGATAGGTGACTATTGGTCTTATGGACAAAGTCTTTAAGGTGTCCCTGCTTGATTAGGTCTTCTATCTTGTCTCGTAAGGTTGTGCATTCTTCGGTTGAATGGCCTTTGTTCCTATGATACCTACAGTATTTAGTAGGATAAACCATTCTAGGTGTATGTGCCTTTTTCAGCATGGTTAACAGTTCCACTGCTAACGCTTGTTGTAATACTTTGGCCCTGGTTTTGTTGAGTAGAGTGTACTGGGTGTACCATGGTCCTCTAGGAGGTCTATCTGAATACAGATTTTTCTTGTAGCTGGAGTTGCCTTTTTCCTTCTCTTTTCGTGAACTAGTTGGGGGCTTCAGTTTGGGTTTTTTGCTGAAAAGTGGTTAGTTCTTCTACTTCAATGAAAAGAGTGGCTCTTATTCGGGGCTCGTACATGTTCATTATAGGGAAGTGGATTAGGTTGGTAGCAAATTCTCCTGGTTGTAGGTTAACCAAGAATGTGTGAAGTGCTACATTAGGGGATAGGTTTTTTATGGTCTGGGTGGCTCAGCCAAATCGATCTATGAAATCTCGGAGAGACTCATTTTTATCCTACCGAACAGTGGCCAAGGCTGCTGACATGAACCTATGTGGTCGGGATGTGATGAATTGGGTTCCAAATCTCATGGAGAACGTTTGCAAGTTATTGATGGAATTCGGTGAGAGTTGGATAAACCAACTCAAAGCTTGACCCTTAAGTGACATAAGGAAGATCTTGCACAAGACTGCTTGATCCTTTGTGTACATCCCTACCTGCGTCATGAAAGCAGCTAAATGGGCATCTGGGTCTTTGGTTCCATCATATTTTTCTAAGGCAACATGCTTCCAAATTTTTGGTAGAGGAATGTCTATGATTTCTACCGTGAAAAGGTGATGTGGTCGAACTTCTGATATCCCGCTCATGCCCAAGGCATAAGGGTGCATAGTTTGGACTGAGGTGGGGATAGGGTGTGCTGAGGGAAGTGTGAAGGGTGGAATGGTTTGAAATTGTGTGGGAACTTCCTTCGGAATTGAAGGGGGATTGGTTATGTGGGTTGGCTGTGGGATGGTTCTATGGAGTGTCCCATAGATGGGCCGTTACAGGATGGGGCAGCCGATTCACCCATATGGGACTCTCCTTGCTTTTTCTTCCTACTAAATTCATCTTCCCGAAAGCTATGATTTTGGAATTCAGTGTTTTCACGCCGAAGTTCCGCAATCTCTTCTCTGAGCAACCTAAGGACTTCGGTTAAGTTGTTTGAATCTATAACCTTAGGCTGTCCAGGTGTGTCTTCATTGTTCTGATGTTGGTTGTAAGGCGCAACTCCATGACTTCTAGTGATGGTCATTTATTCGTTGTCTTGATTGTGGGATCTAGTTTAACTTTGTGCCCTATAATGGGAGCCAAAATGTTCTTACCGAAAAGTACTTGAGTACAAATCACTATGAACCTTCCGAAATGTCCTTAACGAGTTTTGTTGAAATGTCCTAGCACCTTCTGGAACAGGAAAAGGGGGAGAACCTGCAAGAGGGGACTTCTATGCTCAAGTTAGTAATAAGCAAGACAGAGAAAGTGAAAAAAAAGGTGAAATGTAATAAATTTTCCTGAATTGAGTTCATGACACATATCTCCTACCTTGTATTTATAGTAAAAAATGTACTTGTTATTTGGCGGTCACTACCTGCTCACCTTGATTTATTTATTTTACCAAGTGTGTTTGACTTTTATTCAACAAATACTTTGTTGACTCTACTTAGTTTAATTGGGAATAACGCTAATGAGTGATTATGCTAATTTATTCTCTTAATTAATTTGACTAATTTCACTAAGACCAAAATCCTTTATTGAGGCTTACTTCCTTTTTTTGGGAGGGATTATGCTATATTAGCCGAAATCCGAACTCTTTGGTACTTTGATTCTTATATGAAATTCTTCTTTTCTTCTATTTTAGATCCTGTGATTATACATCATGAAAGAAACCAGTAATTAATTTGAGACAACATTGAGCATTTTAAATGGAATTTGATGATTAATTATTGACGATAATTATAGAATTTACCCTAAAAAATTATTAGGAAGAATTATTGGGGCGGATAGAAACGGGTGAGAGAAACGGTCAAATGTGGGTTGCGGCACAGTAGGTTGAATAAACATGGAGAATTCCAACTTAAGGCCAACGGTATACTAAGACAAGGGCATTTTTTATTTTACATAAAAAAAGAAAAAATTATCCAAATGAACTATTTTTTATATTATTTATTTAACTAACTTCTTTTACTATTTATAATAAGAAATTAATTGCTTGAAATCAATTTCTCAACTTGATTTATTTTATTTCACGTAAAAAAATTTATAAAAAATTAGTTGGGTAATCAATTTTTTATAGATGTTTTTCTTTTTCACATTTATTTTTTTAGTCAATTTATTAAATTTTTTTAATCTATTTTTTATTCATATATAAATCATAAATTTAAAAATCATATGTTTTTTGTTAATTTATATTTTATTTTATTTTATTATCTGTCTTATTTTTATATTGGGTATCTTTTATCGTTGTTTTCATTTTTTAAACATTTTATAATTTATTTTTTAGTTTATATTTTTCAGTTAATTTCTTTAAATCTTTTTTACTAAAATAATTTGAAATATTAGTTTCAAAAATATTAATTTAAAAAATTTAAATTGAAAATAAAATTACAAAGCATTTTAAAAAAATTAAAATAATGAAAAAGATGCACAACATAAAAATAAAACATAAAAAGCTAAAATGAAATACAAATTAACTTAAAAATTTTTCAACACCATACTTTAGAAAAACATACATATGTAAAAAATAAATTAAAAAGAAATTAAAAAAATTTTAAAAAATAAATATAAAAAAAAATTAGTCAATTTTTTAAATTTATATGTATATTATTTTAACATATGAATTATAAATTAAAATTTTAAATTTAATTTATATTTTATTTTATTATGTGTTTCATTTTTTTGTTAGGTATCTTTTTTTCCATTGTTTTAATTTTTTTAAATGCTTTATAATTTACTTTCCAATATAGATTTTTTAAGTTAAAATTTTTAGACACTTTTATCCAAAATAATTTAAAATATTAGGTTTAAAAATTTTAATTTAAAAACTTTAAACTGAAATATAAATTATAAAATATTTAAAAAATTTAAATAACGAAAAAGAGACACAACACAAAATAAAATAGATTTGAAAAATAATTAGTCCGTTTTGTAAATTTTAAGTTGGTATTTTATTTTGAAATATCAATTAACTTAAAATATTTTGACAATCATACATTAGAAAAATATATGTAAATAAAAAAGATAAAAAAGAAATTTAAATGAATTTAAAGAATATTTAGTCAATTTTTAATTTTTAAAAATTTATTTATTATTTATATATTTTGTTTTAAATCATGAATTTTGAAATAAAATTTTAAAGTTAATTTATATTTTATTTTATTTTATTATATATTTTATTTTTGTGTTGTGTATCTTTTTTTTTGTTTTAATTTTTTTAAAGCTTTGTAATTAATTTTCAGTTTATATTTTTTAATTTAAATTTTTTAAATTATTTTTACCAAAATAATTTTAAAATAATTTGAAACATTAGGTTTGAAAATATTATTTGAAAAAATTTAAATTAAAAAATAAATTATGAAGCATTTAAAAAATATTAAAATAAAAAAAATGAACCATAACATAAAAATAAAACACATAAAGAATAAAATGAAATACAAATTAACTTTAAAAATTTTTAAATTATTTTATTTTGAAAGTATAATTTGTATGCATTTTAACTTTAAAAAATTATAATTTTAAAAATTTAAAATAATGAAAAAGATACACAACATAAAAATAAAACACATAAAAAAAGTGAAATATAAATTAACTTTAAAAAAGTATAATTTATAAAAAATGTTAATTTGTATTTCATTTTATTTTTTTATGAGTTTTATTTTTATGTTGTATCTTATCTATTATTTTAAAATTTTTTCTAATTTATTTTTCCTTTTATAAGTTATTGTAATTATATTTAAATTATAAATTTCTATAATAACATATTAAAATTATAATTACATATTTTAAATTATAAATTTATGTAATTGTATATTTAAATAATAAATTACTATAATTAATATATAAATTCTAATTTATATAATTAAATGTATAATTTTTGAATTACATATTTAAATTATAATTTTCTATAAGTATATATTTATATTATTAATTACTATAATTGCAGTAATGAAGGATAGGTAAATGGAGATAAAGTTTGTACAATCAGATGATAAGAAAGAATTAGTGAGAGACAATGCATTAATTAATCAATAATAAACATGTAAAAATAAAATAAGCTAGTTGCTGAAATAGGAGATCTTTTGAAAAAACTTTTTGGAATAGTTTTGTTTTTAAAGCCAGTAGCTCCTAAAAAAACTTTTAAATTTTTGCTATCCAAACAGAGTTGTAACCATTTCATCTAACTTTTTAGCTTTAAACTAGTTAAAATGGCAAACCAAACACATTCTTTGAGTGTGTTTGACAAAACTAGCTAAAAGCTAAAAGTTAAAAAGTTGGGTGAAAGCAAAAAAACTAATTGTAAGTGTTTACTAAAATTAACTAATCAACTAGTTAAAAGTTGTAAAATGACATATAAGTGCATCATCAATCATTAGATTAACAATGAGGTATTTAAAATAATTATAAGATATTTTAAAATATAAATTATTTATATATTAAATTATAAATTATTATAATTATATAGTTAAATTATAAATTCTATAATAACATATTTAAATTATAAATTTAAAAAATAAATTACTATAATTAATATTTAAATTTTAATTTTATAATTAAATATATAAATTGTAAATTATATATTTAAATTATAATTTTCTATAATTATATATTTATATTATAAATTACTATAATTACATTAATGAATGAGAGAGAAATGAAAGAGAGATGTTGTACAATGTGACAAGATAAAATTAGTGGGTGACAATAGATTAATTAATATAAAAATAAAATCAGCTAGTAGGTGAAAATAAGAAATCTTTTGGAAAAACTATTTAGAGTAACTTTCTTGAAAAAACCAATAGCTCTTAAAAGAACTCCTAAATTTTTCTATTAAAATATAACTGAAATAATTTTAGCTACCATTTCATCTAACTTTTTAGCTTCAGGTAGCTGAAATGACAAATCAAACACATTCTTCTACTGTGTTGGCAAAACTAACTCAGCAAAAAAACTAGCTAAAAATGACTAACAAACAATGCATTAAAAAGCTGAATAAAAAATATTTTTAAAAAAGTTACTTGGAGTAATTATTTTTAAAAAACTAATAACTATTTAAAAAAACTACTAATTTTTTTGCTAAAATGACAACCAAGGCGGCTTTTTCTGTACAGAGGGTATAATATAATAATAATTCCCAAAATGGAGTACGTTTGTGAAAAATTCCCGAAATGGTGTAGTGTGGGCAAAACCGGCAACCAAGATCACAGGTTGGACTCATGCGAACTTGAAACCGCCAGTTAAGTTGGCGGGTTGGCAGACATTCTGCTCCTTCCCAAGGAGGCATAGAGATAGGTAGTCGAAACCGCCATGTGAAATGGCAGGTTGAGGGGTGATTGACACGTGCAATGTTCTAGTGAAACCAACAGCTGGAATGTCGGGTTGGGAACTCGAATTCGTCAAACCGTATGACAGGTTGAATAGGGGCGTGACACTTGTCACCATTTGGCAAAACTGGCATGTTGAATGGCAAATTGGACTCACTTTAAACATGTTGTCCTTGCAGCCAATGGTTTGGTGTCAAGTGGCACCAAACCACCATCTTAATTGGCAGTCTGGGCTCCATAAAAACCCAACCCCCACCCATCTAATCGTTGCCAAATTGAGAAACAAAAACGATAAAAAGGCATTGTAAAATTAGTAGAGAACAAAAGCTTTGTAAGTTTTTATTTTTCTCATTATATTATAGTTTTTATTTGTCTGATTATATTATAATTTTTATTATTTAGATTATATTATTGTTGTTGATTTCTAAGTATGTTTTAAACAAATTATACTGCAGAGACGATTCAAAGGAAAAATTCATACGAGGTATAGAAAAATATTGGAGCGATTGAAAATTTTGGTATCAAACAACAAAATATTTGTGAGTTTTTATTATTGTGATTATATTATGTTTTTGTTATTAAGATTATATTATTTTGGTTTATAATTTAATTGATAAATATGTTTTGCATTAGAAAACATGTAAAGTGAAATTGAATAAGAAAGTAAGTTATTAAGATTTAAATTATATAAATCGCTTATTGTATGCAATAATAACGTGTGTAATAATAAAGTATCACACTAAATATGGTTTAAAAATAATATAAATTTAGAATCTGAAACATGATTTTAGGGTTTACACTTATTTACTGGTAAAAAAAATAGTTTTTTGCATCAGAATATTTTTAGTCTTCAAATTTAATTTGTTTTTAATGTGTAGGAGTTACAACTTATAGTGTGTAGGCTTTGAATATAATTATGGTTTAACAGGATTGATGTTGATTATAAAAAAAGATTGGTGTTTTTGTTATTGGAAATTGGTAACTTGTCTATGCAGGTTAGTAAAAAGAATGGCAGAAGGTCGTACTGTTCATCTAGGCCCAAGAAATCCCTCGTTGTTGACCATGCAATCGGTGCATGTGCCTGAAAATATTTGGAATGGTGAGCACGATCGTGTGCTACGTGTCAGGAAGACCCTACAAATGCAAACAATAAGGCATGTTTCTCACCTTCAGCCGTTCTTGGAAACAGCTGGGTTTGGTGACGTTGCGAAGCTGAACTTTTTTCAGCTTAACCACTCATTGATCTCAGCTTTGGTTGAGCGATGGAGATCTGAGATGCACACATTCCACATGCCTGTTGGTGAGTGCACTATCACTCTGCAAGATGTGGCTATGTTGCTTGGCCTTAGAGTTGACAGGTTGCCTGTGTCTGATATGGCTGGGCGGCCCGATTGGCATACAGAAGTTGAGACTATCTTTGGTCATCGTCCTCCTGAGACCGATATCAGAGGGAGCCTGTTGAGAACAAGTTGGTTGAATGCCAACTTCAACCTCCAGAACGCAAATATTTTTGCCCAACATTTGGAGATCAATGCAAAAGCATACATATTTCGTTTCATTGGAGGATTACTTTTTCTTGATCGGTCAGGAAATGGTCTTCCCCTGAAGTACCTTCAATTTGTACGGGACTTGGATGAGTGTGCCACGTACAATTAGGGTTCAGTGCTGCTAAGCAACCTATATTGCGAGTTGTGCAAAGCAACGAACTATAAAACGCACGACATTGTCGGAGGTTGTATTTTACTCCAACTCTGGGCCTGGGAGCGATTTTCGTACATTACTCCCATTAAAAGACCCACCTCAATCCATGTATTGCTGCTGGGAGCAAGGTTTATGATTCTTATCATTTTGTCGTTTTTTTCAATAACTATGCGTAAATATATTCTGATATTTGTTGCTCAAGTTTTTGACAGCTGGGAAGGTGGGGCAGCAATTAACTATCGAGGTCGTAATTGGGATATTTGTAAATATCGAGAAATGTTTGATAAGATGAAAAAAAACAAATGTAAGATAATTTTACTATCATGTTACCTCAGTACAACATTTTCTATGTTTAAATGGAAATTTTATTTGTTGTTGCATATTTTGTGGACACCGTATGAATAATATCTAACCGTTGTCCCTCCATACCTATTACTCATGAGTGAGTTATAGAGGTCTGTAGTTCTGATGATTTGCTTTTACATTGTGGAGTAGCATCAACCGAATAGGGTAATGTGCCAATTTGGGATAGTTCAACCTATACCCCATTCTTCATTCCAAGACAATAGACTACACGGCCTGAGCTTACGCAATAAAGAAGGTGTTAATTGGTTAGATAGAATGCCCCGTTAGTGGCCGCATGGAATGACCAGTTCAGCAATATGTACATCACTCCATCTACAAACAACCCATATTTGTCGAAGAATAGTGAGTACATGTTGTGGTACCGAAAGCATACATGCTTGTTCATTGGTCGGTGCGCTAATATACAAGCATACGGGGTAATTTTCTATGTCTGTCCTTATTTGTTTTACTGCTTAGGTAATTATTTTTTATCATACCATATAATACGTCGAAGTATTGTTGTGTTTTCAGGTTGATGCCGTTAAATGCGCCTATCACAATGTAGCCATGGACAATCGGGATGACAGAACCTCCATGACAAACATAAGAAATGAATTGGGGAGTAGTCTACACACATTTTGACAAACAAATGCATTTATAGCACCCTTTGAAGCTGAACCTGACCAGTATTTGCAATACCCTCAGTGACCTAAAGTTGGTGCTATTGGTGCTAGTTCAGTCGAAGGAGTGGGTCTTGAAAGGCGAAGGCGTCATGTGCAACATCATGACATTAGCCTTCCTAGGAGACATATAAACCAACTTAGGGTACATTCTACGCCACACCAACAAAATCATTTGGCGATTATACGCAACATACGTACCCATCCCACCAACAAACTAGTGTGCCACCTAATACATCTGTGCAATTTTATATGCCACACCGACAACCAGGTTACTTCAATGCCCCACAATCATCGTATGGTCAAGCGCCGTTCCCATATGGTGCCATCCCAGTTTGATCTACCATGAGGTATCGGTCAACTTTTCCCCAGTGCTCTGATGTTTCATGGGGGTAGTTCCACTCAAGAAAATCTCGATATGTATCATGGAGGGAGTTTCTCACAACAAAACTCGCAGCTTAGTGGCGTCGATTTGAACAACCCTTCAACTGCTAAAATTTATTTTTTTAAACTTCAACAATTGTTAAATAAAAGAAAAAAAATGACAATAATAATAGAAAATAAAAATTTGAACTCCAAAAATTACATGTTTGATTTAAATGATACAATATGAATGTTGAATTTGTATATTTAATAAGACCATAAACGTTACAATATGGTTAATTTGGTCCAACTGTGTGGTATTCAGTTCAATTCTTGGGTTGTGCTATTGGTGCATATTTTTTGGGTTTACACATAACCTTTAATTTGTTTGCATTAAAATAATAATAATGTAGCATCTTCATCACCAACTCTTCCAAATAATAAAAGTTAAATAAATTAAAAAAATTAACATCCTCAGTACAACATTGCAGTGTAAGTGTTCCCAACTTTGTTTATAATTGTTTAACGTATACTATATTTTAATTTGACTTTGTTTGTAATTTAAATTTCATTTATCTTTTATTTTGTTCAGAACTAAACACAACCTATACATTTGTAAATGCAATAAAATGTGTATACATGCTTTTATTGTTACTTGTCATATATATAACATAACATGGTCGAGTCTTTAACATCAAATGACATTTGTATAACTAAAACAACATTAATTAATGAGAATGTTGTATCATTTTCTTGAAGTTGTTACAATATCAGAATTACACATGATCCACAAACACTTAGCTTGCGACACTGACCCTAAACATCACATTAATTGTGTTCCAATTCGCATCATTGAGCCTTGTTCCGACAGTAACATCAGTGGAGACAAAAGGATTGTAAAACGAAAAGCATAAACACACCGCACACTAGGGAGGAAGTTGGTTCCTTGGAAAACATAAAAAACATGAAAAATAACTGATTAAGGGAAGGAAAAGTTGGAGGAGTTGGGCTGGGCCAAGATGCATTGAAAACACACAGCTCCGCAACTTTTGTTGTTAAACAAGAGAGAAGATGGGATAATAGTACAACTAAAAATTAAAGACACAAAAACAGACGGAGTAAATATCCTTCAGGAAATAAAAAAAAAGTAAACGTAAACACAACCAAAACTAGGAGGACCTGGATTGTGCCATACTAGCTTGAAGGCACTGACTTCACCAAGTTTTGTGGTTAGAAAAGACAGGGATAATGGGACAACAACAAAAGTAAAAATAAAAAAAAAATCAAACAAAAAAAAACCACAACCAATAAAAACACAGAGAAAGAAGAACCAAAACTGGAAAAAAACAAAAACAAAAAACACAGGCCAAGTGGTGAACAGCAAAAAAATATTGTTTTGCCATCACTTGGTGACACGTAATGTACGAATTTCAAATTACTTTCGCAACTTGAAATAGTTCCTTTGATGAATGATATAACTTGAAAAAGTACATTTGAATACTCATGTAATGTTGTCAACATTATACCATATTATGAAATCAAAAACACTAAAAGTAAAGTGTATCCTTCGGTTTTTTATATCCATGTTTAGGAATGTTGAGTGGGTAGGGTATTTAAAGAAGGGCTGGTAGGGTGATTCATGGAGAAAAAATTACTGTTGCCTCGTGGAAGCCCAATTCGCCAATTTAGATGGCAAATTAGAGCAGCAGAGCTGACATGTCAGGCCAATTTGCCATCTGAATGGGGCTCCCACGAGGTAACAGTAATTTTCCCTCCCTAAATCACCCTTTTTTTTACCACATTCGCTATATATATGTATTGCATTTGCATTTCCACTGCAACATAATTTGAGTGTTTTTCACCGTGTACCAAATTAAATGCGAAATTATTTCCCAAATCGCTATTATGGATACTCTTTTTGCAATTGTTTACTATAATGGTGAAGTTAGTATGGGCCTAGAAGGAGTTTCCTTCAGTGGTTCTCAGGCCAACATGCAATTTTCTACTAACATAAATTTTAATGAATTTGTCACACAGATTCATTCAACATTACATCTCTTATATTATCAAATTGTTAGTACAATTATATGTAAATATATTATTTACAAAAACCCAAGGTATTTTGGTGTGTTACAAGTATTAGATGATGGTGATTTTCGGATGATGATTAACGTCTTCTCCACTACTAGCACAACACAGATGCTAGAATTATATGTTGACATTGAACAATATGATAATACTGCCTATGCGCAGAAGCAAATGGATTATCAGCCTGGAGGATCAATGCCAACATAGGACACATTGAATTCTGAATATCATTTAGTTCCTAACAGTAGTCATGGTCAAAGGCATACTGGGACAACACAATAAGACGTTACTAATTTTGCCAATGACGAAGACTGTTTAGACATTGTTGTCCACGAACAAGACGAGTTTAACTCTGATAAAGACCATGGAGATGAGGATAACAGAAGACCTCCGACATCAGGATCAGATACAGATGAGGAGGCGCAAACTAGTCATCATGGACAACAACATCGTGTTAGATTTCCTATAACAGGTATCAAAATTTTGTTTGCCTTCTTGGTTCACATAACTGATGTATACTTGGCATGATTATTTCGGAAGTCTGCTAATTTCGGATTGTATATTTGTTACAAGGTGCCCAAGTTTTGTTACCTTCACCATACTACAATAACATTAACTAGGCACATCCAGATCAAGAAACAGACTTGGTACCTGTTCAGGGGTCTTATGAATGGGAATACAGACAATAGTTGTTTAAGGGGTTGGAGTTTGAATCAAAGGATGAAGTAAAATTGGTTGTTTCTCAATATTGCTTACAAACACATCACACTTACGAAATAGTTGAGACGCGACCAATAATATTTTCCATCCGGTGTCCCAGCCAGTCAAGCGGATGTCTATGGCGGATGAGAGCCACACTCTCGCAACAAACACATAAATGGACAGTGATAAAATGAGGGGTTCGCATAATTATGTAAATGCAAATTTTACATAAGATCACAAAAAATTGATGTCAAATATTATCACTAGCTACATTTTAGGTAATTATATATTGAAAATTTATCGCAGTGTATAATATTGTAATTTTTTGCTAACATAACCCATGAAGAACTTATTCTTGTGTCGTACATAATAGGTATGGTTACATCCGACCCATGTGTTGCGATCTCAATGATCATAGAAAGAATTTAAAGCGACTTATCGTACACACCTTCTTACAAGAAAGCATGGTTGGATATACAAAAAGCTATGACTAAAGTATTTGGTGACTGGGAAGAATCTTACGACACGTTACCCAGGTGGTTGGATTAGATGGTAACGAAATATCTTAGGTCAGCCTATGAACTTGAGACGATGGAGTTTATCATTGATGATGTTGTCAGAGGAAAACTTAGACAATTTGATTGTGTCTTCTGGACATTTAAACTTGTTGTTGACGCATTTAACTTGTGCAAACCGATAATATAGATAGAAAGGACATTCTTGTATGGTAATACAAGGGGACACTGTTAATTGCAACAACGCAAGATGGAAACAGTTCAATACTTCCAATTGCGTTTGCCATAGTTGACGGTGAAACATTGAGTAATTGGACATTGTTTTTGGCCAAAATTCAGAAACATGTTACTCAAAGAAGTAGGTTGTGTCTCATCTCAGATCGACATAAAAGTATCCTAGGTGCAGTGTAGGCTTCACGTATGTGGTAAATCGCCATTTTGTTATCAGGCTACAAAACATGTGCAGATAAGTTTGACAAGAAATTGACAACTTTTAGAGATGATAGGCCACAAATAAGGGAATAGATTGATCGTATTGAAGTTAGCAAGTAGAGCATGACATATGCAGGAGGCAAAAGATTTGGTCACATGATGACTAACCTGTCTGAAGCAGTTAACAAAGTGTTTCGAGACTTACGAAATATGCCTGTAATTGCTCTTGTAAAATCTACTCACGACAGGTTAGTTGAATACTTTGTTAAAAGAGCTGCAGAAGCGATTGCACAGTTTAGCCAATGCAAGCGTTACTGCAAAAAATTAATGGATGTCATGGAAGAAAACGAAACTGCTGCATCAATGCACACGATCAAAAGGTATGACACAATGAACAAAAAGTTTGAAGTTACTTAAACATTCTATCATGCCACACAAAGAGGAGGTCAAACATGGGTTGTGTTGCTTGATAAACAATATTGTGAGTGCGGAACTTTCCAAGCATACCATTACCCTTGCTTTAACATCATAGCAGCCTATGCTCATGTCAATATCAACCACTATCAATTTGTTGATAGGGTCTACTTTCTGCAAAACATAATAGAAACTTATTTCATAGAGTGGAATCCATTAGGAAATGCAGAGACAATGCCTCCAAGAAGCAGATCATTTATTGTGTCAAATCCAGCGTTGTTTTGAGGATCGGATTGTCCTAAATCAACCCGAATTAGAAATGAAATGGATTTGAGAGAGTCACAATCCCGAGCTACACTTACATGTTCAATTTGTAAACAACCTGGTTATAGAAGAAATCGTTGTCCAAATGCGACCCCCTAAATTCCCAATTTCTTATCCTATATTTCATATTTCAATATAAATATTTTTTTCATTTCCGACTAACAACCTAATTTTATTATATTTTCATTTCATTTATTAAATACATCCACTATCATCGTATAGTTAAATTTATTCATAATAATAAATAAACCAGTTTTTACAAATTATCTTTTATCCGAACTTTTACTTTAACACAAAATACATCATATTACTAATAATTATTTTTCAAACTTTTTAATTTATCAGTTACTATTTGTTAACCATATTTGATTTCACTATTTATTAATATTGTTTACTTAGGTAGTTATTTTTTAAACCATAAACTTTTTATTTTCTTCTTTATCATTTTTCTATTTTTTAAAAAAATATCATCTTTCTTCTTAAATTAATAATTGACAGATTTTTATCAACCACATATCCCATTTTCCTAATTTTTATTAATAACATTTTATTTTTCTTCTTTACCAATAATGAATAATATTAAAAAGCTTCATTTATCTCTTTTTATTTTATTAAATTAAATATATGATTTCACTATTTTGTAATATTAAACCATAAATTTTTTATTTTTTTTCTTTATCATTTTTCTATTTTTTAACAAAATATCCTCTTTCTTCTTAAATTAATAATTCAAAACTTTTTATCAAGCAAACATCCCATTTTCCTAATTTTTATTAATAACATTTTTTTTCTTCTTTATTAATAATCTCTTTACTTTTTATGAAATTAAATATTTATATTTAAAAGTTCATATACTAATGATTAATTTTTAAAACTTTTACTTAAATTCTGTTAACCATATATAATTTTACTATTTTTTATATTATTAATTTATGATAATATTTTATTTTCTAAATTTTATTTTCTTTATCATTTTTTTATTTTTTCACAAAATATCTTTTTGACTTCCACCCATTTATACCTTTTATATTTGAAGATTCTATCCAAACAGACAACTAAATTTTACTCCATTTTTAAAAATTATTATTATATTATACCTCGGTACCCAAAGAAAAGCCCAATCACATTGTTTATGTCTAGCTTTGAAGGTCTGAAGTAACTATTTTTGGGTGGGTTGCGAAACATACCGAAGGTCATAAATCCAAGACTGAATATCGAACCAACCACGGTGTGGGAAGAAGATCTTCTGCTTTGAAAGATTAACACTTCAACTAATGGACATAAACTCTACGTTGGGTTGGAGTTACTTCAAGTTTCTCTGTCTTTATCCTTGTGAGATTCCTCTGTTTTGCAACAACTCAAGCTCAGGTTCCCACTTTTCTTCACCAGAACTGCTCAACCAACAGAACCACAGCTGACAGCGTCTTCCAAATAAACCTGAAGACTCTGGTTTCTTCACTATCTTCCAACGCCACCGCCAAGAATGAATTCCACAACGCCACAGTGGCGGGAACAAAGCCCTCTGACACAGTGTACGGACTTTACATGTGCAGGGGTGACGTTCCGTTTGAGCTATGTGCACAGTGCGTGGTAAACGCAACACAGAAACTATCATCTGACTCGGAGTGCTCCTTGTCCAAACAGGCTGTGATCTGGTACGACGAGTGCATGGTTAGGTACTCCAACCGCTCCTTTTTCTCCACCGTAGACACAACTCCACGTGTTGGCTTGTTGAACACTGCCAATATCTCAAACCAGGAAAGCTTCATGCGTTTGCTGTTCGACACCATGAATGAAACTGCAGATGAAGCAGTGAGTGCTCCAAACGGGGCCGAGAAATATGCCACCAATGAAGCAAACATATCTGGCTTTCAAACCCTTTATTGTCTGGTTCAGTGCACGCAGGACTTGTCACCCCAAGGTTGCAGAACTTGTCTCAGTGTTGCCATAGGCCAACTTTCATGGTGCTGTCTAGGAAAACAAGGAGGGAGAATTCTAAACCCTAGCTGTAATGTTAGGTATGAATTGTACCCTTTCTACCGCTCCGACACCGCTGTTTCCGCACCATCGCCTGAGCCATCAGGGTTTCTTCCTCCAACCGATTCTTCTAATTCAGGAGGTAATGGTATTTCCTTTGATCAATAAAGATGGAATCAAACCTTTCTTCCTCCAACCGATTCTTCTAAGATTCTCCTTTCATTTTATTTTTCCAAATTTAGAAGAAACAATGGAAGGTAAATAATCTAACATAATGGAATAAGTTTTATTAGTTTTCATTATATTTCATCTTTACTTAGAGTTTAAAACAATAGAACGTAGTCCCATTGTATTTCTTTACCTTCAATTTCTCCTCTTCTATCAGCAACAGTTGTATTTCACAAGCTATAAATAACTTGAGAAACAAGACCAACGGTTGAATACGATTGAAGCATTTGCAATACTTTGACTGAAATATATAAGGTTACTTGATTTTGGAAATACAGGAAGTAGTGTTATTTCATCGCGGACAATAGTTGCAATTGTGGTTCCAATTACAGTGGCTGTACTGATATTTATTGTTGGCATTTGGCTCTTAAGTAAAAGAGCAGCAAAGAAGCGTAACTCTACACAAGACCCAAAAAGTAAGGACTAAATTTGAAAGATATTAACTTTGCCTGTTCTTAGTTGCACATTTTGTTATTGTATTTTTATCTGATAGACATGCCATTTCGCTTCTTAGCCGAAACTGAAATCAGTGCTGTGGAATCCTTGAGATTTGATTTCAGTACAATTGAAGCAGCCACTGAGAAATTCTCTGATGCTAACAAGCTAGGTGAAGGGGGATTTGGTGAGGTTTACAAGGTATGAAGTTAGTTTTTTTTTGTTTCTTTCTTTTTTCATAACAAGGAAATTATACCAATTTCTGTATATGCCATTTAATTTTTGTTAAAATTCAGGGCTTGCTTCCCAGCGGGCTAGAAGTGGCTGTCAAGAGACTCTCTAAAAACTCTGGACAAGGTGGAACAGAATTTAAAAATGAAGTAGAGGTGGTTGCAAAGCTTCAACACAGAAATCTGGTGAGGCTTCTAGGATTTTGCTTGGAAGGAGAAGAAAAGATACTTGTTTATGAATTTGTAGCCAACAAAAGCCTTGACTATATTCTTTTTGGTGGGCTCATCTTATCTGAATTCTTTATAGTGTACATTCTGCTTTAATTTTTGGTTTTCAGCAATTTAATTCGATCATTATTTGAGACCAAACATAAGGAAGCTGCGTGTAACTAACATGGATACAATTTTCAGTATTTCATTATGATCATTAACCAAAAGAAAATTCTAGGGAAGTTTATTTTTTAATATGTCTCTGTGTTCCATCAAACTTATTCACCTTTATTTCATTTTCTTCGTATGAACTATTTATAGTGTTCAATGTGCAGAACCTGAAAAGCAAAGATCATTGGATTGGACAAGGCGTTACAAAATTGTTGAAGGGATTACTCGAGCCATTCAATATCTTCATGAAGATTCTAGGCTTAAAATCATACACCGCGATCTTAAAGCTAGCAATGTATTGTTGGATGGAGATATGAATCCAAAAGTCTCTGATTTTGGCATGGCAAGAATATTTGGAGTGGATCAAACTCAAGCAAATACAAATAGGATTGTGGGGACATAGTAAGTACTTGAGCATTTATTTGTAAAAGCACTGGTTTTCAGTTCACACAATCTAAATATCATAATTAGTTCAAACATCTTAGAAGTTTCAAACCAAAATAAAAAGAGCATTCATTTTGTTATTCTTTTAGACTCCTCTGTTTTATTCCCAGTGCTGACAGTCTTGTATTTATGATTAAACCTGTTTAAGTGGTTACATGTCTCCTGAGTATGCAATGCATGGACAATACTCTGTTAAGTCTGATGTATACAGTTTTGGAGTCCTCATTTTGGAGATTATAAGTGGCAAGAAGAACGGCTCTTTCTATGAAACAGATGCTGGTGAGGATCTATTGGGCTATGTGAGTAGAGTAAAGACTATGACTTTTTCTCCTTTGACTTATTTCATTCTTATTGTATAGTGATCTCACTATAACAAATAGTAATCTCATTATCACAAACGCTTGATGAAAATTTGATACAGGCCTGGAAACTTTGGAAGGATGAAACACCCTTGGAGTTGTTGGACCACTCATTAAGAGAATCATATGCTCCAAATGAAGTTATCAAATGCATCCATATTGGTTTACTCTGTGTCCAAGAAGATCCAATAGATAGACCTACAATGGCATCAGTAGTTCTTATGCTTGATAGTTATTCTGTTACTCTTCCGGCACCTAATCAGCCTGCATTCTATATACATGGTAGGACTGAACCAAACATGCTAAAAGGGCTTAAAATTGATCAGTCTACTATCAATTCAACATCAAAGTCAATCAATGAGATGTCAACAAGTGAAGTAGATCCTCGATAAGTGTAAAAATGTAAAGGTTTTAACGAAATAGTGTATCCATCTCTATTCTTGTGAGCCGTGGCTACAGGCTTCTTATGACCGAAGTACAAATCCTTTTACCATTCTATCTTTGTTTATTTTTCAACATGGAAAAACTCAACGGTTCGTTTAGGCCATTCTATATTTATGGCGGTTGCCGCCAGTGTTGACCCCAGTTAATTGTTTTTCCTCCAAGAAATGTAAATTTTACACAATGAAAGTTTAATAAAGATTGGCGGTGTAAGTTTGGCAACAATCAACTTTTAAAATGTACTTGTCATCAGTTCATTAGCCTGAATATAGAATAGGATTCTGTTTTAACATAAAACCTTATATCATTGTCCAGCTAAGATAAAAAAGTTGAAGGGGTTTCTCTTTTGATTGTACTCTACTACTACTTTAAAAGATAAAACGATCGAGAAGGGTATCCACACACAAGGTGATGGAATCAGAACTATTGTGCTATGTCTCTTAAGCCATCAAAATTTGACTTAAAATGTCCACCAAATAACCAACCAATCTCAAAAAGGATTCTCTCCAGTTTTTTGAAAACTGGATGAGATCTCAGCCCTTGCTTAAAACATTTAATATATATATATATATATATATATATATATATATATATATATATATATATATATATATATATATATATATATAAAATTGTGAATGATCAGATTACAAAAAACTCAAGTTATTTCTCAACCTTTGACTAGACTTGTGAGGCAGGTCTTAGGTAATGACTAACGTTGCTTGTTGTCCTCTTTCTCAATAATTCAATCTTCCTATTTTGTCATAACCCACGAAACCAAACGGAGATCTGCCCTACCTCGCACTTATTTCCACCACCCATGTCGATTATGATTGGACTTAGAATATGCTTTTGTTAATGTATTTGTTTTAAAAGTCCATCACATCGCCCAACTCAATGTGACTCTTTTGCATTTACTATTCAACGCCCTTCGCTCTAGAAATTCAGTGTCTGTCACTGTTTACATCTGTTCCAAAAACACTAGGTTCTGAAACAAAACAAACGATAAAATTAAAAAACAATTGACAAATGCACAATCCCCTGCAAATCTTCCTCCAAATGAAGATCCCCAAGATGCCCCCTTCCAACTACTTGGTAATTCCCTTGCTTTTCTTTTTCTTCCTCTTTAGCCCCCTATTATTCTCAACCAAAGCAACTGCAATTTACAGTTCCCATGTCTGCACAGACTCTAACAAATACCAAGCAAACAGCACATTCCAGAGCAACCTCAACCTCCTCCTCTCTTCCCTTTCTTCCAACGCCACCGAAGGCTCCCACTTCTACAGAACAACAATTGACAGCGACACCACCAACGCCATCAACGGCCTCTTCCTCTGCCGCGGCGACACCGTCACCGCCACATGCTACGACTGTGTCACCGCCGCAGCCGGAGACCTAAAACGCCGGTGCCCGGTTGAGAAAGAGGCCATAATCTGGTACGACGTGTGCATGGTACGGTATTCCAACCAATATTTCAACTACATAGTACCCGGAGTGGACATGTCTGATTCCAAAAGCGTTGCCAGCGCTGATCTTGACCGGTTCAATGAGTTTCTCGCGGGATTGCTGAATTCTCTGGCAACGGAAGCTTCAAATTCCGCGGATGAGAAATTTGCAACAGGGGAAGTGAAGTTCAATACTTCAGTGACCCTCTATGGATTGGTGCAGTGCACGCCAGAGTTGTCCTTGTTTGATTGCAACATGTGTTTCAGAAGCGCCATTGCGTCTGTTCCTAATTGTTGTGATGGAAAACGAGGTGCAAGAGTGTTGCTTCCAGGATGCAATATCAGATATGAAGAGTATCCATTTTACAATAGCACTAAAATATTGTCCCCGCCGGTTCAAAAGTCTCGTCCTTCAGGTACAGTGCTACCAGGAGGTCAAACTCATTTGATTTTGAGCAGTGAGTGATTGAATTATTGATGTTTGCTCAGGTCGTAGTCGCGTTGAAGTGATTCTTACATTTGCTATCCCTATTGTTGCTGCCATGGTACTTTTCACTTTTGGCATATGTTCTGTCATGAGAAAGCAAACAAAGAGTGTGATACAATTATGGAGGAAAACGGTAATCATAATGATAATTCAATTCTTTTATTTCATTTAAGTAATAATTTACTAGGTTTATGTTGTGCTAGGTGCTGACTGTTTTTCATTTTGGGGTTGAAAAACAGAATTGTTCTGAGACGTAGATGATACTGATGCTGCAACTCTCGGGGATAAGAGATAGTTATCAAACCAAGAGTTTAAGCTTGATTATTTTCCATTTTGTATGCTTAATATGGAAGGGTGTAATGCAAGACAAGCTTGTAAAAAAAAACGTAGGATTGTATAGTGATGAAGTAATCTGATCTGATGCACGCTTATGTTTGGGTTTAGCTCAAGTGGCTAGGCCGTTCTATGCTATCGTTTTTGTCATTCGAACCCGTGAAAGACCGCTGCTTCTTATCATTCAACAGGCAATTTGGCACTACCATGTAGATTAATGAACTATAGCCTCAGGCCCTCAGCAAGTTTTGATTTTGTCGTGAGATTGGAGCAGTAGTTTGCTGTATACTTTGTCATTCTTTAGATGTAAAAATATAATATAATGCATGTTTAGGGTTCAGTTGAGAGTGTTCGAAAATATTTTTACTACAGTAACAATACTTTTCTTTTTTATTTTGACACCAACAATACTTTCTTTCTTCTCATTCTGTGCATTGAAATGTGGAATCATGCTTAAGAATTCAAAAAATATTTTTATCAATTTTTATTCAAACATAGTCTTGATTAGATTCACACAACACAATTTCCCTCAGTTCCAACGAACTATATTTGTATATATGTAATACAAAAATATTAATTAGTATATTTATATTAAGATCTCTTATTTATTAGATCTTGTTTTATTAGAATCATCATTCATCATCAATTTTACAGTTAGTCATATGTTTAAATATTGAGTTAATATATATACATTGCTAATGTTTTAAACTTAAGATTAATCATAATTTTTTATTTAAATGATTTTTAAAATAATAAAAAATAAACTCAGCAAATAAACTTATGATATATAAAGGGATGTGATTAATGGTTGGTTTGCATTCAAAGTGTATAAGTGTTTTTCTTTTAAATGTTTATAAATTTAATCTAGATCTTCTTTAAGGTAAGTTGGACATGCACAATAAAAATAGTTATATTAATTAATTTTATTATTTTTTAATAACATTATTAATGTATCAATTAAACCTTACGTGATATTTTTGAAAGTTAGTAAATAATACAATAATTTAGAGTATTTAAAATGTACAAGAGAATATTTATATATATGACTTTTTAAATTTTTCTTAAAAATCATAAATACTCACATCATATTTCTTAAGAATAAATACGAAAAAAAAAATTAATCCTCTATCAAAATTTTTTAAAATAATTTGTTACAAATCACTAACAGTTTCTTCTAAAATTAGGTTTATAAAAAAAAGAACTAAGTATCCATTTAGTACTTGAAAAGTTAAAAGCATGAAATAAAATGAAAACAGCAAACATCTATATTTCCAATGTTCCATTTCCCACTATTCACAGTCACAGTACACCTTTAAATGTCTCTACGCCACTTTATACCAATCTATTATGCATTAATAAGGTTTTTTGGGCGCCATTTTGAATTCTATTTATAACAAATAATCTATTATCTATCATTCTATATAAAATTCAGTTCTCTCTTCCACGTGTCAGCCATTCATTTTTTTATTTTTAATAAAAAATAAAATAATTTTCTATATAAAATCAATTTCCCTCTCTCACAAGTCAATCATTCAATTTTTCTAATTATACATGCAAACATGTATCTCTTTCATCTCTTTTAATCTTTCACTACATAAGTTACACTAACATGTCATATCAAAGATGGGAAGACGAAAGAATCATCCACACTCTTCACCTAAATGTCATAACCTCAATTTCCTCTCAACATTGAAACCATTTCTCATTCACTATTTTCTCCCATTCATTATCTTCTCCCATTTTTGTGACCTTATCAAACAAATATTAATTTAATTTAATTTAATTTGTGGCATATGTTGCTTTCTTTACTTAGTTTTCATTGGTTTTGTTAATTGAGTTAGAAGTTTGGTACTACATTTAATTAGTGTGATTAACACAATCCAAAATTATATTCAAAGCTCTTTGGTAAAATATTTTGTTGTATTAGGCTTAAGGATGAATGTTAATAAGGGATTCGATTTATTATTAATGTGACTTTTTACTCTCATTTACACTTATGCAATTCTCTGGTAAATTTTTTTTTATTTCATTTACATTTATGCCATTGTTAGAAGTTTTTTCCAAAATTCACCTTCCCCTTTGAAAGGAAGGCCTTTGTGATTCTTATCCTTATTTTATTTCTTTTTATCTTACTATGATCTTATTTATTTTTAGAATCCACATTTTTTTTATCTTATCAAACTAGTGTTAATTTAACTTAATTTTGTGACATATGTTGCCTTCTTTACTAAGTTTTAATTGGTTTTGTTCATTGAGTTAAAAATTTGGTACTACATTTAATAAGTATGAAGAACACAATGCAAAATTATATAGAGCTCTTTGATAAGATATTTTGTTGTATTAGGCTTAAGGATTAATGTTAATAAGGTATTCTATTTATCATTATTGTGACCGTTTAAAAGTTCTCTTTTATCATTCTTTACTCTCATTTACACTAATGCTATTCTATGTTAAAAGTTCTTCCTTTCTTTCACTTCGTTTACATTTATGCTATTGTAGGTTAAAAGCTTCTTTTTTATTTTTTAGAATTCACCTTCCCCTTTGGAAAGAAGGTTTTTGTTCAATATATTGCATAGATAAAGTTCTGATTCTTATCCTTATTTTATTTCTTTTTATTTTACTATGATTTTGTTTCTTTTTAGAATCCACTTGTTTATTGTGATAAAGAAAAACAAAATGTAAATTTTTTTTTTGTGACCTTATCAAACTTTAATTTTGTGGCACATGTTGCTTTCTTTACTTAGTTTTCATTGATTTTGTTCATTGTGTTAGAAGTTTGATACTATATTTAATTAGCGTGATGAACTCAATCTAAAATTATATTGAGAGCTCTTTGATAAAATATTTTGTTGTATTAGGCTTAAGGATCAATGTTAATAAGGGATTCAATTTATTATTATTGTGACTATTTACTCTCATTTACACTTATGCTATTCTCTGTTAAAAGTTCTTCCTCTTTTTTTTTTTTTTACTTCATTTACACTTATGCTATTGTTTGTTAAAGCTTATTTTTTTATTTTTTAGAATTCACATTCCCATGGGAAGGAAGGCTTTGTTTAGTTTGTCTACGTAGATAAAGTTTTGATTCTTATCCTTATTTTATTTGTTTTTATTGTAATGTGATTTTGTTTCTTTTTAGAATCCACCTTCCTTTACTGTGATAAAGGAAATCAAAATGTAAGTTTTTTTTTGTGACCTTATAAAACAAGTATTAATTTAATGTAATGTTGTGGTATATGAGGCTTTTTTACTTAGTTTTCATTGGTTTTGTTCATTGAGTTAAAAGTTTGGTACTATATTTGATTAGTGTGATAAACACAATCCCAAAATTATATTCAGAACTCTTTGATAAAATATTTTGTTGTATTAGGCCTAAGGATCAATATTCCAATTTATTATTATTGTGACCATTTACTCTCATGTACACTTATGTTATTATCTAAGTTTTCCTTTTTTATTTCATTTACACTTACGCTACTGTCTTTGTAAAAGCTTTTTTTTTTATTTTTTAGAATTCATCTTCCTCTCTAGAAGGAATGTCTTTGTTTAGTTTTGTTGTATAAATAAAGTTTTGATTCTAGGCATACTTCACTTTTTTATGTCTTCGTGCCCACCACTACGAGTAAAAAGATACGGCAGATAAAAGCACAATTTTTTTTTTATGTTAATATATCTTCTTTTCTGCTTATTCTCTATCTCTTCTTTGAGCAAAAACATAAGTTCCTCTATAACTCAAATTTATTTCTTTTTTTTTTGTTATCTCTTTCCGTTACACGGTCTTTTATGTTTTGCCAATTTTGTGTAGGGTTTGAAGGATCAAAGACTTTCTGTCTCTAAAAGCATACATCCATAATTATTTTTTGGAAGCTGTAAGGTAAATCTTTCACATTTTTATTTTTTCCATGTTAAGGTTTGAATGGAATCTGATTATTTTTTTCCTATTTCTTCTTTGTCTCTTACACATATTTTTTCATTTCATTTTGGATATGGTTTTAGGGATTAAAGACAAGCAGCAGAAACACAGAATTGAAAGCCTTATTCTTGGAAACACACACCAAAAGACATTTTGTGGAAGCAATAAGATGATTTTTTCACTTTTTTTTTTCATGTCAATGCTTGTTTTGAAATTGTTATATTATGAGTTGGGGGTTCTAAATTGTTAGCCTTATGTTAAGTTCATATAGTTTGTTTTGGCTTTGTGCATGTTAGGTTTTCAGGGATATTTGTTATATTTTGAGTTGTGAGTTTGAGTTCATTTGATTTTTTTTTTGCAACTTTTAAAGGTTACACTTTGTTGGGAAAGAATTTAAACAAATTAGTGTGTTGTTAACGTAAATTTCTCACGTGATTCTTTCTCAAACAACAATAACAATTGCAAAAAACAAAATGGTCACTTGCTCTTATTGGTTGTGCTTCTAGCTAGCTGATTCATAAATAAATTAGTGTGATTGCATCTTACAATTTGATTCTTCAATAAATTGTATTCCTGATTGCAACTTGAAAATAATTTCAAAAGGAATGTTTTGTTTCTATTTTATATTATTATAACAACAACTTGAACATTTGTGATTTCTAGATTATTTGACACAATATATATCATTCAGACTAAATACATTCCATATGCAATCTATTAAACAATTTTGGAATTTGAAATCTTATTAATTCAATGTATTTTATATCTTTGTTTTTTTTCATCTAATTAAAAGGTTTAATTTGAAATTGTTTTTTAATTAAGTGGTTTATGTCAATTTATTTAATTTTTTCTCAATTGTTAATGTAAATGATAGTGTAAAAGTGATTGTTACCTACATCTTGGTGATGCAAAATCTATTCTATTTGCTATACTAGGTAATTGACATATTGCTGTAGAGTTTAAACTTTTATATCTATGACATTGTACGATCAGTTTTACTTTGGTAGTTGTTGTTATTACATGATTTCAATTTATTCTTTCCTCAAATTGATTGTAGTATTTAAAAAAGAAATCATATAGTTTAGGCAATGACACGTAAATTGGATATGATCAAAGAGATTGATGGTTAAAAAGAGACTATGAAGTTTACTTTTCAAATAACAAATATTTTGTCAATTGAAAATCAAGATATTATTGGAATGGTCATCATGGACTGAAATGTATCATTTTGACTTTTTTTATTTAATCTTTATGTAAATAGAATTATCCTTTGTTGTTGTTGTTGTTTTAAATGAAAGCAATTCATAGTAGCTATTGACTTTAATATGGAGATAAACTAGAAATGGTAATTAAGAAATAAGAGTTGCTAAAATGAAAGGATAACTTAAAATAAAAAGAAAACACTTAAATCATGCACAACTTTAAGAAAGTGTTGAATGACATTTAAGGTCTCTCATTATTGGTACAAACTGATTTTTACTAGTGAAACATCTTTTAAGCAACAACATTTTCTTGACAACCATCCATTGTATTCTCTTTTATGAATTTTCACTACATACTTCAAAGGGAATATGTTGAGGGTTTCTTAGTAGATATAATATTTTTGTTGGATTTATGGATTTTTGTTGATTTTACTATCTAATATGTTTTAATTAAACAATACTAATAAGTTCATAATTTCTGCCTTTTTGTGTAGATATAATTGGCTTTTTCCATGTTCTTAGTATGAATGGAATTCTCATCCAAAAAAGATTATAATTAAGTTGAAAGATCTTAAGTAATACAAATTTTCAAAGTTGCATTCTGAATTTATTTCTAATTTAGTTACACTGTAATTTAATATTTTTTAATTCATAGTTTAGTGGTAATTTGCTAAGTTCTACCCTTTGGGGATAACTTTTTGTAAACTTCATGGTATATTATGATCAAAGAAAGGACTTCAGACCTATAACTGTTATTCTGATGCAAACAAGGATCAAAGATGCATGAGGTTAAAAAAAGAGTACTTAATTGGTATTTTTTTTATTTAGTTGACGATCATATTGAATATTTTATTTTTTTTATAGGTCCATGTTATCCACCATCATATTTTATTTTATAATTTGTAAATTAAATTGTATAATGTCTATTTAAATATAATAGTCTCTACTATTTCTCTTTTTGTAACTTCAAATGCTAATCAATTTATGCTTCTCTTAGCTTAGACAATTGAGGCCAACAAAACTCATTTGATTGTGACTTGCTTTAACTACATATTATATAGACAAAAAATTAAGGTAGAAAGAGAAAGTAGAAAAATCAATTTGATTAACTCAATTTAATATAATTAAGTAGAAAAATCGAGTTTAGTTTTACAGCCAAACTGCTACCTTATCATGTTACCAGGTAAAGTTTTATGTCAAAAGATGTTTCAATTTTTGTCAAGCTCTTTTAAATAGCACTAAATCATTATTGAAATGAAGCTATTATGTTATTTTAATTTGATAAACTTTGAGTGTTCCACCTAGTATTTAGCTTTTTAAGGTGTCAAATTATCAGTATAAACCAAATCATACATAGTTCAATATCCAAACTTCATTACTTAACGAACTGAAGGAATAATGTTAAAAAACAACAAATTGGAAAGAATCTTTATGAAATGACATCATAAATCATTCAAGATGGATGACATGTCAAGTTTAATGTTGGAGGAGTACCACAATAAACAATAAAAAATTATGATAAAAACTACACCTAAAATTCTATTAATTATATATTTGACTGAACGTATCATGTTTGTGTGTATGCAGGGATTACTTGCTAGTTTTCTATATAAAATCAATGTCCCTCTCTCATGTGTCAATCATTCAATTTTTCTAAGTACACATTCAAACACGCATCTCTGCCATATCTCTTTTAATCTTTCACTACATCCTTTACACTAACATCTCGAGCCTTGCCCTTACTGTCTAAACCTACAACAACATTATAATTAAGGATACTATGAAAGGACACCAACAAGAGATGGAAAAAGCTCTTCTTTGTCAACATATGACCGTAAAATTTGTTTTAAAGGCCTAAGAAGATAGGTTGTAGATGTGCCTGACAACTCAACTAGAGTTGGCAACCTTTGCATTTGCTCAACAAATACAAGTATGTATAGTCGATATCCTTAAATCTATCAATGACTTCAATTTTGTCCCTAGGCCAATACCTATTACTCCTTTGCCAATAGTTGCACATGTACCTTATGCACCTTTACCATAGACATCTTTTGCTCCAACACCATCCGTACCACCACCATTATCAACTATTGAACCAACAACACCTTCACCATAATTTGCATCTACACCTACTAAAGAACAACCATTTGCTAAGCCAACCATATTTTCTTCATACCTTTCTCAAACCTACACTCCTTCTAAACAATATTGATGTCTCAAGCAATTCAACCCATTTTGTTGATGACAGAAAAAGTAAAAGAACTTAATGAAGAAGTTTCTAGGAGTTGAAGTAACTAAGGAAGTAGATATTGATGTGCTACTCATATTTTCTGCATATCTTTTTGCTTTTTTCTTTGATACTCTTGTATATGCACACATTCATGTGAATATAACTTTTAGAGTTATTTTGCATCACTTATCTTATTTATGCTATGATTCTTTTATATGCTCTCAAAGATTATTCTAATCTCTGATACAAATATGTTCTCTATAGGCTATAATTTATTATACTTTGATACATCTTTGTCTCATGAACTTAATGATATTTCTCATAAAAAAAAGAACGAATATTGTTAAGTTAAGAAGTCTGTATGATTAGACAATCTTATACATACCCTAAGCTTTTTTATGATATCAAATAAAATAAAGTTTGATTACCTAACATTTTATATTGAAAGATGTATACAAATGAAGAACAAATATTAATTATACCAGGCTTGAAATAAGTAACAATTCTCATATAATGAAATCAAGATATACGCGTAATATGAACAGAAAGTATATATAAAAGTGTAATAAGCATTTAATCGATTAAACGAAAAAAAGCATTAGAAGCATCTGCCAAACAAGCAGACTATCTAGTCATAAGCATTAGTGCATCTATTGAGTAGACCTAAGAATCATCTTATGATAGGATAAGACCATCTAACTCAACAGACAACAAAAGCTTCAATACCTTGTGAGCATAAGAAGATTTCACTGGTAAAAGTTTTTTGACAATGATAAATAAGACTCTTGTCCTTATCTTCATAAATATATTTAAAATCTTTTTGTGTGCACTAACTTCTTTGTAGAATGTTGCTATCACAACACACAATCAAAGACAACATCTTATTAAATCAAAACAACTCACATTTCTAAGACAATCAATCCTTTTGGAATATGCAACAAGTAAGACTGATGTTCAAATTAACTTACAATTACCTAATTTACAGTATGGTAGACAAAAAGATGTCAAAATGGGAAGAAATCTAGAAGAGGCAGCCTAATTTGTTCACAACAACGCAAATTATGAAAAGTACCTACATGATATGACAACTCAAACTCTCTCTTCAATGGTTATATACACTCAATGCCTATATAAAATATGCTCTTACTTTATTCCTTCATCTTCAACAAAAGCAAAACAAACATTCCGTTTGCACTATACTATTTAGTGTTAGGATAGTCTGTTAGTGAGCTTTATTTGTATATCCTTCACTGAGTGAAGTTATTTCTTGTGAGTGAATAGTATATCATCACTTGTGAGAGTTTCTTTGTATAACATGTATCTTTTTATAAGTAAATTAGGAGTGATTTAGTATTTTAAAAAATACTTGTGGAAAGACAAGAATAACTTAATTTTCAAATAATACTCGGTTTTAAACTCAAAGAAATTTAAAGGTACTCATTGTATAAGCCAATAATGACAATGAAATTAATCATTTTGTATCACAAGATATATATAGTGAAATCTTTTAAGAATTGTCGAAAGAAAATTGGAGTAACTCAATTAGAACAAACCAATATAAAAATTTTTCTCTTGTATATTTTATTACAACATTTTTCTTCACCAATTGATTTTCCTTTAAAATGTTTTATAAAGTTATCTTCTCCAACTTGTTTAGATGTGTAGACTCTCAGTCTACCTTTTTGAAATTCTCCTTAAACTTTTAAAGGTAGTATTTTTCGAAAAAGAATTATGATTTTTTTTATACTTTTATTCAATTTCGTTCTAAAGCTTACCTGTTTTTTCAAATCTTCTGAATGCCTCCACAACATCTGTATAATATAATTTCTATCAATCAATCATAGTTCATTTAATTGCAAAAGTTTTTATGTTCATTTGATGGAAAAACGACCAATTCTAACACTCTTTTCTTGAACATTTATTTTATAAATTTCCTTTTCTTTTAGCAAATTGAAGTCGATCTTTTCCTTTTCTTTTAAGTGACTGTAGATGGTTATATATTTTAACTTAATTGTCCATAATCCTTATCATCATGAAAAAATATTTTAAATTTAATTAATTCTTAAGAAATTTAGTCGATAGTAATTATATTTTAATCGGTGGATTGCAAGGATTACAAATCTAAACACGTGAGGGATAAAAAACATATGTTGGAACTTAGAAAGGTAAAAAAAAAATCCTTAAATAAAACTCATTTGTAATGGAAAATAAATGTTTAGAAAAATAAATCACCATAGAAAAAAAAATTGAAATTTATCTGTTCACCCGTGAAGGGAAAAGGTTCCAAGTTCCAACCAACCGATCGACGTGAGTATTGACTAATCTTTCTTCCCTAGGCCCGTGTTGGCCTCTTAAGTATTGACATGGGACGATGTTTTATTAGGTTAATAATTTATTGAAACATCTTAGTAGGCAAAATTTGGTGAGGTAGTGCCTCCATCCAACAATTGTTCGTGAGATTGAAATATTAATTATTTATGAATTTAATGATCTTGTTGTAAAAATATTTAATGAAACTTTTTTTCTGATGACGTGATGATCATGTTCATCATTTGCACGGTAAAATTGTTTAATTATAAAAAATAAAATCAAATAAAAATAATATTTAAATGAAAAAAATAATTTTTAAAAAAAACCAAAATAAATGATAAACTATTTTTAGAAATTAAAATGCTGTTTAAACTTATTATAAATGATCAAATTATCATTAATATAATTTAAAAATAATCATTATAAAATTCTAACAATATTATCATACAATATAATAAGTTAATTGGATGACATTTTATATCTATACAATTGATAGTTTATTGGACACCTAGGTGATTTCTGATTGGAGTGAAACAGAGAGTATTTTGATGGATACAAACTTAGTTTGAGAGAATAGCAATAGCAGGGGTTGTATCTGGCAAGGCAAAGCAGTATATATGAGTGAGAAAGTTGAGTTGTTATTTTGCAGTGCCCATGAGAGAGAGAGAGAGATGTGCATCTTGAAGGCCTCTTCAAAAGTGGTGCTGGTCCTGTCTCTGTTGACCTTTGCAAGTGAGGCAGCTCCTACATACAGCTCTCATGCCTGCACAGATGATGGGCCCCATTACTCATCAAACTCAACATACCAGACCAACTTGAACCTCCTCCTCTCATCCCTTGTCTCCAACGCCACCCTCCACCAAGGTTTCTACCTCACCAACATCTCCCTCGGAGACCCCGGCGAGGTCAAGGGTCTCTTCCTCTGCCGCGCTGACGTCACCCCCTCTCTCTGTCACGACTGCGTCACCGCCGCTGCTCATAACATCACCCAACTCTGCACCAATCAATCAGAGTCCATCATCTGGTACGACCAATGTACGCTGCGTTATTCCAACCTTTCCTTCCTCAACAACATAGTCCCCGGAGTCAACCTTATGTCCACCCAGAGCCTCCCTCACTCCGACACTACCCGCTTCAACACTTTTCTCGCCTCCACGTTGAATGATCTTGCCAAACAAGCCCTCAATTCTGCTTCTGCTAAAATGTTTTCTACTAAAGAAGCCAATTTCACTACCTCAATCACTCTCTACACCCTCGCACAGTGCAGGCCCGATTTGTCCACCTTTGACTGTAACATGTGCTTCTCAAGCGCCATCAGTACCCTCGGTGGCTCTAAACTAGGTGCCCGCTCCCTGCTTCCCAGTTGTAATGTCAGATATGAATTCTACCCTTTTTACAATGTTTCCGCCCTTTCCACTCAACCGCTGTTTCAAACCCCTTCTTCAGGTATCAAACCTTTCCAACACCTACTAACCTCTCTTTTCTTCTATTCCTTTCTCTAATCATATTTTCCATTCTCCATCAATATACATTACATCCATACAACTACAATTCTCATTCTAGAGTAGGTTTAAAACAAGACTGTCTAACCATGTCATCCTCTAAATTCCTACTACCTTCTTTATTGGTGTCATGAACCTAACCTTTGCAGGAAAAAGCAGTATCTCTATAATTGTCGCCATTATTGTTCCAATTGTTGTTGCCATTGTACTTTTCGTTGTTGGCGTCTACTTCCTACGTAGAAGGGCAACCAAGAAGCATAATCCTTTTGTCCAGGATTCAAGTAATATTTCTTTTCCTGTCAAAGTCGTTGTTTCTTGTAATTTTTTTTCCTTTACTGTAGTTTGGTTGCTGAAGATTACTGTCCTTCCATGCTCTGTAGTTGTCGATGATCTTGGCGATGTGGAGTCCTTGCAATTTGACTTGGCTACGGTTGAAGCTGCCACAAACAGATTCTCGAATGACAGAAAGATTGGCCAAGGTGGATTTGGGGTGGTTTATAAGGTATGAAACATGTTTATGCTAGCTAAATGCTTACACACATTTCTTTATAAGGTATGAAACTTGCTTGTGCTAAATGCTCTCATGTTTCTTTTTATACTAAAGTAGTCAAATTGGTCAATTTCCATGCTTGTTTTTAGGGCATCCTCCCTAATGGACAGGAGATAGCAGTGAAGAGGTTGTCAGTAACCTCCTTGCAGGGTGCACTAGAGTTCAGAAATGAAGCAGCCCTCGTGGCCAAGCTTCAACATAGAAATTTAGTGAGACTACTAGGATTTTGCTTGGAGGGGCAGGAAAAGATCCTTATCTATGAATACATACCAAACAAAAGCCTTGATCACTTTCTATTTGGTATGTACATTTTCTACTCTTTTATTACTTGACTTCTCAATTAATGTAGTGATTAATTGCCCTGAACAGACTGATATGACACCTCATAAGCAGAATCACTTCATTGTATTCACATGTTGTGACGGCCTTCTCCCTTATTAACCAACATCCACGTTGGAGGGGATTTATAGCTTTGCATAAACGGGAATTGTACTGACTTTGCTGTTGCTAATCTGGGTATTCCATTTTGTCAAACTTTTTAGATCCTACAAAGCAAAGGCAGTTAGATTGGTCGCAACGCTACAAGATTATAGATGGCATTGCACGAGGAATTCTTTATCTACATGAAGATTCTCAGCTAAGAATCATACACCGTGATCTCAAAGCTAGCAATGTTTTATTAGATGAAAATATGAACCCAAAGATTTCAGATTTTGGCATGGCAAAGATTTTCCAGGCAGATCAGACTCAAGTAAATACAGGAAGGATAGTTGGGACTTAGTAAGTATAAGGCCTTTATGTCATCTCTGCTTACATATATAACTTATGTTAGAACATATAATCAATTTAGTTCAGCAGAAAAATGTGTACTTTTTTCAACAATTGCTATTGTTCTTCTTTAAATAAGTGACTTATATTGTTGTTTTCCAGTGGTTACATGTCTCCAGAGTATGCAATGCGAGGACAATTTTCTGTGAAATCAGATGTGTTTAGCTTTGGTGTCTTAGTTTTGGAGATTGTGAGTGGCAGGAAGAACACTGATTTTTATCAATCAAATCATGCCAATGACCTTTTGAGCTATGTGAGTACAAGCAATAGTAATTTCTTTTCTTCTGCTCTACTGATACCAAAGTTAGCTGCAATCCCTACCTACACACTATTTTAGAGGGTGAGGAATTGGATATTCCAAGTCTAAATACTTGCGTTATGCTGTTACACAGGCTTGGAAATGTTGGACAGGGCAAACACCTTTGGAGTTTCTGGATCCAACTCTCAGAGGTTCTTATTCAAGAAATGAAGTGAACAGATGCATCCATATGGGTTTATTATGTGTTCAGGAAAATCCATCCGATAGACCTTCATTGGCCACCATTGCACTTATGCTGAACAGTTATTCAGTTACCTTGTCAATGCCACGACAACCAGCTTCTTTTCTGCGCAGAAACACTCCTAACAGGCTAAACCAAGGGCAGCTTGACTCTGATCAGTCTACCACCGATCAGTTTACCAGCCGTTCAATTCCATGGTCGGTGAATGAAGTATCCATTACTGAAGTATGCCCTCGCTAAAGGATTATTTTAATGTTTTCTTCAATCAATCCAGTGGGTTCAAATCTTGTTAAACTATGGTGCTGCTTTTGTTCGACCCTAGTGGATACACATTGTAAATACATATTAATAGCTAAAAGAATTCTGTCCGATACCCGATGGATGAACATGTAGAGTAGCTAAAGCATGATGCCCCGGGAGAGAGTAATTTGCAATCTACTCAAGTAAGTATGACTTGAAATCCCAAATTGACTAGAAATTGGAAACCGATGGATATCTAAGAACTGAGAAAGACTATCAACCCAATACTTTAAGCTTTTAGTTTAAAAATGATGTCACGTTTTTCTATGTATAGGCTCATAACGGGGGTAGGTATGAGCTTAAATTCGTTGGATACTCATTATAAAAATACTTACGATTTTTATTAATATTCTCCGAAAATAAAATTATATCGATAAACTGAATCTAAAAATAGATTAATATAATACATATAGAAAATATTTAATATAAATAGAATATTCATTTTACATTAATGACTTTTTTATAAAAATTAATTCTATGAATTATTTTTTTTTTTTATAAAAAAAATAATATCGATAACCATAAAATTTAAAACTAATATTTTAAGTTGATTTATTTAATAAAAATATTATTTTCTTTAAATTAAATCTGTAGCATTTTAATTTAGCGAATGCGAGTACTATCCATACGTATGTTTGTAAAGAAGCGAGTAGAAAAAAATGTATACATGAATGCGAGTACTATGATACCCGTACATGTTCGTAAAGAAACAAGTAGGAAAAAACTCATACCCATAGGTACCTACCCGTGGATTTTTTTGTCACCACAATCTTCATCAATATTGTTTTTAAAATTCTCTAATAATATACTCTTTATTTTTATTTTAAAATAGAAATTTTAATATTTTTGAAAGTTATCAATAATTAAAAATAACCTTATACCATAATATAAATTATTTGCCATAAATTTAAAATGTAATTTATATATTATAAAATATTTATTAAATAAAAACTTCATTATAGTAAAATTTATTTATCACAAAATTTAATTACAGAAAATTTAAATATTAAAAGTGTTTATTTATTTAGTTAAAAAAATTCATGTGTATTGCATAAGTTAAAACACAAATTTCGACATTGAATTTTAATATATTTTAAAATATAAATAAATAAAATATTACCTTATACCACAATATAACTTATTTATTACCTTTCACCTAAAAAAAACTTATTTATTATAAAACTAAAATAAAGTTTATGTATTAAAAATGTTTATTTATATATTAAATATTTTAATTGTATATAATTTTATATTAAATATTTATTATTATAAATTTTATTTATACAAAATAAATAGTCATGTTGAAGTAGAATACTAGTCTTTGTTAAACATGTACTAGGTAGTTTGCCTACAGCACTGAACGCAATAAATTCAAAATGACCTAAATAACCGACTTATCCCACACTGAGACAATCACAAGTTTTTCTAGGGATAGACTTTTTTCGTTGAAGTTAAAACCTCCTTACATTTTCAAACTTATCGAGGATCTATTTCACTGAAGGACATGTCATTCACAGACATTGGTGTTGACTTGGTAGTAGACTTATCAATTAGCAAAGCCTTTGGCATGTTTTGTTCAGTTCTGCTATTTATAAAGAATGCAGGCTGATTAGGTCCCGGTAGAGTCACAGAGTAACTATCAAGCATAAGAACTACCGATGCCATTGCAGGTCTATCTGCTGGATCTTCTTGGACACAGAGTAAACCGATATGGATGCATCTCATAACTTCATTTTGAGAATATGATTCTCTTAACGACTCGTCCAATAACTCCAAGGGTGCTTCATCCTTCCAGAGTTTCCAGGCCTGTATCAAAGTTTCATCAAGCATTTGTTACAATGTGGTCACTATACTGTACCAGTTATTTAACCCAAAGGAGCAAAACAATTATAATATTTATCTCTACTCACATAGCTCAATAGATCCTCAGCAACGTCCGTTTCATAGAAAGAGCTGTTTTTCTTGCCGCTTATAATCTCCAAAAGCAGGACTCCGAAACTATATACATCAGACTTAGCAGAGTATTCTCCTTGCATTGCATATTCCGGAGACATGTAACCACTGAAACACATATTCAACCATCAGTACAGCACGGGAATAAAACACACCTGTAGCTAAAAGAATGTCAAAGTGAAAGCTAAGATGTTTTGACTAATTATGATGTTTAGATTGTGTGAATTGGAAACCAGTGATTTCAAAAGTAAATGCTGCAATTACTTACTATGTCCCTACAATCCTATTGGTATTTGCTTGACTTTGATCCACTCCAAATATTCTTGCCATGCCAAAATCTGAGATTTTTGGATTCATATCTCCATCCAGCAATATATTGCTAGCTTTAAGATCACGATGTATGATTTTAAGTCTAGAATCTTCATGAAGATACTGTATTCCCCGAGCAATTCCTTCAACAATTTTGTAACGCCTTGTCCAATCCAATGATTTTTGCTTTTCAGGATCTACACATTGGACAATATAGCAGTTCATAAGAAAAACCTGTCAAAGAATAAACTTCCGTACAATTTGTTGAGGTTGATGCTTAGTTAATGAGATACTGAATTCTATCAGGATTAGTTTTGCATAGCTTCCCTAATTTTGGCCTCAAATGATTTAGACAAATTCTGATGACTAAAAATTAAAGCAGATATGTAAAATGTACACCACAAAGAATTCAGATAAGATGAGCGTGAGCCTACCAAAAAGAATATAGTCAAGGCTTTTGTTGACTACAAATTCGTAAACAAGTATCTTTTCTTGCCCCTCCAAACAAAATCCTAGAAGCCTCACCAAATTTCTGTGTTGAAGCTTTGCAACCACCTCAACTTCATTCTTAAATTCTGTTCCACCTTGTCCAGAGCTTTTAGAGAGTCTTTTGACAGCCACTTCTTGTCCGCTTGGAAGCAAGCCCTGATATATATTATTCACATAAATTGGTCTCACGTTCAGAAATTGGCTTGGTTTCCTTATTATAAATAAATAAAGAAACAATCGCGTGCTAACTTGATACCTTGTAAACTTCACCAAATCCACCTTCACCTAGCTTGTTAGCGTTAGAGAATTTGTTTGTGACTGCTTCAATTGTGCTGAAATCAAATCTCAAGGATTCCGCGGAGCTAATCTCAGTTCCAGCTAAGAAGGAAACAACATATCCATAAGATAAAAATTACAATAGCAAAGTGTGCAACTAAGAACAAGCAAAGTCAAAATCTTTTCCATTTAATTACTCTTCAGCCTTACTTTTTGGGTCTTGTGCAGAGTTACGCCTCTTTGCTGCGCCAGTTCTTTTCCATAAGATCCAAATGCCCACAATAAATAGCAGCACAGCAACTGAAATTGGAACCACAATGGCAACTATTGTCCCCGATGAAATTCCATTACTTGCTGTATTTCCAAAAACGAAGCAATATTATTGCAGTTGGGTGTAGTATTGCAAATGCTTCCATCTGACTCACACTTGGTAATGTTTATCAAGATATTTAAAACTAGTGGATACAACGGTTGGACAAAATGGAAGGTAATGAAATATGAGGTACTAATTTGTGTTGTTTAAATTGCTAAAAGGACAATTTGAACGATATATATAAGAGTACCTCCGGAGTTTGAAGAAGTGGTTGGAGTTGGAGGAACAGAGCGTGATGGTGCAGGCGATGGTGCGGAAGCAGTGTTGTTGGTGCGATAGAAGGGGTACAATTCGTACCTAATATTACAGCTGGGATAGAGAATTCTCCCTCCCTGTTTTCCTTCACAGCACCAAGGAAGGAGCTGTATGGTGGAATTAAGGCAAGTTCTGCAACCTTGGGGTGACAAGTCGGGCGTGCACTGAGCCAGGCAATAAAGGGACTGAAAGCCAGATATGTTTGCTTGTTTGGTGGCGTATTTCTTGGAACCAATAGGAGAACTAGCAGCTTCATCTGCAGTTTCATTCATGGTGTCGAACATCAATCGCATGAAGCTTTCCTGGTTTGAGATATTGGCCGTGTTCCACAGGCCAGCAGCAGGCCTTGTGTCCACGGTGGAGAAAAAGGAGCGGTTGGAGTACCTAACCATGCACTCGTCGTACCAGATCACAGCCTGTTTGGACAAGGAGCACTCTGAGTCAGATGATAGTTTCTGTGTTGCGTTTACCACGCACTGTTCACACAGCTGAGATGGGATATCACCCCTGCACATAAAAAGTCCATAGACTGTGTCAGAGGAATTTGTTCCCGTCACTGTGGAGTTGTGGAATTCATTGTTGGCAGTGGCGTTGGAAGATAGTGAAGAGAGGAGGGTGCTGAGGTTTATTTGGAAGGTGCTGTTGGGAGTGGTTATGTTGGTTGAGCAATTCTGGTAAAGAAAAGTGGGCGCCTGGGCCTTGCTTGTTGAAAAACAGAGGAAGCTAGCCAGGACAAAGAGAAAGAGAAGCTTGAAGGAATTCCAAGCCATGGGATGGGAATGGGAGAGTTTATGCCTCTGTTCTCTCACAGGTGTTGCAGCTTATAGTGTCATCAACATTTCATTTCTTTATTTTAAGGTGGCAAGTGCCAGTCCCATGGATCAAGTCAGTCAAGTCAATGCACATAAATCCCTTTCAATTTCTTCCACCGGATTTTGTTTTTGTTGTTGCCAATTGGGTCACTGGTGTGCTCAAAACAAGTGGCTAATAGATTAGTTCGATTTAACTCGATTTGTATTTATATATATATAGTAACGAAACATTTACATTCAGAAGAAGCTGTGTAAAAAAAAAAAAAGAAAAGTAAAAAATAACATCATTCTTTAGATCATCCATTTTGATTGAACAAGATACGTCAAATGTATATTGAGTCTGTGAGAGAAACCTGTCTAGTTATGAGACCTGGTCCAACCAGTTAATCAATCTGCCGGTCTAAAACGGTTTTTACAATTATGTATAAAACTATTTACATTTGTGAAACCATAATTCCTTAATAATAATAATAATGTGTGTTTAAAATGAAAGTTGATAAATTAATTTTAAATAAAATTGATTTTTTAAATTAATTTTAAAGTGATATTTCTATTAAAAAAACAACTTATAAGAAATTTAATATAAGATTTTTATTCAATAAAAACTACTTCAAAATTATTTTAACTCTGAATCAACTTTGAACTTAAAATTAATTTTTTTACAACAAATTAAATATAAAAAATTTAACTAAAATAATTTTTTAGACACAATTAAATTTGAACATAAAACCAAACACAGTTGCTCAAATGTTGCTGACGAAAAGTCACCTGATATTCAGTCAAATGCGTGCTAAACGGGACAAGACAACCTTGAAGTAAACAATAGAAACATTATTCAATATACATATTTGATTTTCTTTCTTGTTATCCTATCCAAATTAAATTTTTAACTAGTATAAGTTTCATTGTTGTTAAAATACATTATTTTTACTGTAATTAAAATACATCATAAATCGATATATTCGAATTTCTTTTCCCTTTTCATGAAGCACAGTTCAGAAAAAAATAGCTTATTCTTTTTATAAGATGTTTTATAATTTTTATAAAATTAATTAATTTAATTTAATTTGTTCATATTAAAAATCATGAAAAGAGAATTTTAAAAGTCATTAATAATTATATCCTATCCGTTGTTCCTAGTCTCATTTTAAAAGTGTTCTAATTCATAATCAAATTATCAAGTTCATACAATTAGAATGATAGATCAAGATTAAATAAAAGCAGAAAAAAATAATAACAATATTCAAATCAAGAAAAAAATTTATTACATGATAAACATAAGTTTAACAAGAGATAATTGACTTCTCATGAGTTTCATAAAGAACCATAATTTAAGTTCCATGTAGATGCAAAATTTTCAAATCTTCTACTTTGACTCTCTATCTTCTCGAGTATACTAAACTATCTAATATAAAATAAGATGTCCCCATTTCTAATTTTGAACCTTAAATAAAAATAACAAACAAGGTGGGTAGGGTGCTCAAACATTTTTTTAGTTTCTCTTAAATGTTTACATAAAAAAAATAATAAAAATTAAAACAATCATGCTTAGGCTACAACGAAATTTGTTTAAGGAAACACAAAAACGATTTTCTTTACTTGTGCAAGGCTAGCTTAAGCGCTCAAGTGACTCACTTAAGCTCAAGTGACTCACTTAAGCTTAAAACAAGGAATCATTTAATCCTAGACACGGAGCTTTAATCCTAGACACGGAGCTCTTAAGAAACAATACCACTCACTTAAGCGACAACTCGCTTATACTGCAACACAACTTACTTAAATCCTTACAAAAATTATTTCCTTCAACATTTGTTCTTATATGTACAATTCCTTGAAAAAGCACTCATACAATGCAGAAAACAATATTTCATCAAACTCTTATATTAAACGTCAATTTCAAGCAAATAAAAGGTAATTTCGGTGTTTATAAGCATAAAAATAAAGATAATTGCAAATATTTACATAGTAAAAGATAAATATTTAAAACAAAATCAATAATAAACAGGGAAAGATTGTATACATTAATAATATTGTTTTTAAAAAATTAATAAGATGGTCTTGTTCAATTATCTAAAGGAAAGAAAAATTTATAAAATTTATACACATTAATAAGATACAAAGAAGTATCTCAGTTACAGCTAAGAAGGAAATGACACTTTTATCAGATAAAAATACAACAGCTAAATGTGCAACTAAGAACAAGCAAAGTCAAAATATTATCAATTTAATTACTCTTCAACCTAACTTTTTGGGTTCCTTTCCCATAAGATCCAAATGCCCACAATGAATACACAACTATACAATTGGCACCTTAATTGAAATTATTTTGTCCGATGAAATTCCATTATTCCTGTGTTTCCAAAATGAAGTAACCTTATTGTAATTTGGTCAAGTATTGCATGTGTTTCCAACTTACTCAACAATTGGTCATGTTTTTCAAGATATTTGCAACTAGTGAATACAACATTTGATAATGGAAGAGGACAAAAAGAAGGAAATCAAATATAATGGTTGTAATACTTTCTATTGTTTCAATTTCTAAAAGCACAAAAGTAGATACATTGTTTACTATGAAGTGTCATTTTAAAATTGATTGTTGTTGGAATATTGATAATATTCTTTTTTATGTATAAGTGATTTATTGTGTTTGCAAAGCCTTCTTTCTCGTGGTTATGCAAAATCTAAGTAGTTAAAGTCTTCTCTAATTTCCAAATAATTGGCAACATCTCTCTAGAGCTTCGACCTCCAACTATACATGAAAAACTGTAGCAATCCTTATAATGTAAAAATGTTGCATTCTAATAATCACATCATGAAGGTTCAAGTTAGGGCTCTGTTGTCTGTTCTTTATTTTCTCCAAACATGCATGGGCTTCCGCTGTCTTCCTGTTCATCAAAAGGAGGAAATGGTACAATCTTGAAGTGTTTGTCCATGCATTCTCTTCAAGTTTCTTCAATCCTTGACATGGAAGTGAAGAGATGAGAAAGTGATGGTGGATGACGCTACTTTTATAGAAGAGAAGCCATTCGAGAGAGCTTGTCACAAAGGAATGAGTCTTTGATAAAAGCTTGTGAAAAACTCTTCTATAGGGAGAGAGAATTCGGACACTCTTAGAGAGAAAACTCAACTCACAAGTTTTTATTCTCAAAATTCAAGTGTAAATGAAATATAAGGGGTGGGGTTGTATTTATAGAGCTAGGGAGTGATTAGTGGAGTGTTTAGGTGTCTAGATGCTTAATTAGGGTGTTTAGATGATTAAGTGGTGCACTCCTCATGATGCTAAAGCAAGGATCTCTTCAAGAGGTTGCTCCAAAGAAGAAGATGAAGGATGAAAGTCAAGGAGATGAAGGTTGGAGGTGCCACCTTAGAAGGATAAGCCTAAGAAAGACTTGCCACAAGGGAAGGAGCCCTTGATGAAAGTCATTGAAGGTCCTCTCAATTAGGAGAAGGAAGAAGACACTAAAAAATGTAGAACTATCAAGTCTATTCAAAATTCAAGTGTGAAAATGATAAAGAGGAGCAAGTGCTTATTTATAAAAGAGGGAGCTTAAGGCTATGGGCCTTGAGTTGGACGTCCAACTCAAGGGTGATTTAGGGAAGGTTAGTTGAATTAATTAGGTGTCAATTGAGCACATGGCTTATTAACACTTAATTATTTCAATAAGATCCAAACAAGGCCCTAAGATCAAGGATCTTTGTTCCCTCCAAATTTGAATTTGAATTTGAATTTGGAGAATGCCATGTCATCTCTCTCCAAAATTCAAATCCAAACAAGAAGTAACAAGAAGGGTCATGTAGGAAAGAGAGTGTGAATGGGCGGAACACTAGGGAGCAAGGAGGGGCTTACTTGTCTCTCATGCTTCATGTGTGACTTAGGAGGGTATTGGGATAAGCTAGAAGGGTGTGGTTATCAAAATCACACATCCATATGATCCCAAAAGCCCACTAATGCACACACTCCACATAATAGACTAGTTACACCTTCCTTCAAATAAAAGAAATGAAAAGAGGGCCAAAATACAAGGCCAAAGAAATACTAAATACACCTCCAAATACATGAACTAAAAAGGCGCCAAATACAAGGCTAAAAAGTGAAGACTATGGCCTAATCTTGATGTCCAAAAGATGGTGAGGTCTTCCTTCCTCTCCTCTAGCCATGTCTTCCTCAATCTTCCTAGCCATGACCCTTGTGATGGGACCCTTGGTAGGGAGGATTGCACCATCCCCTCCCTCTTGAGAAGGATTTGACCTCAAATCTAACTCGTCCTCTTCCTCAGCATCATCAGCACCTACAAAAGGAGTAACTTATATGCATTGCTACCCAACCTCTCAAGGATTTGGAAGGGACCATCTCCTTTAGGGCTAAGTTTGGAATTCCTCTTAGTAGGAAAACGATCCTTCCTAAGGTGAAGCCAAACTCAATCCCCTTTATAAAAAATGAGTTCCTTCCTCCCCTTGTTTTTATGAATTGCATACCCTTTTTCCTGCTGTTTAATATTGGATTTAACCCTCTCATGTAATTTCTTAATAAAATCTGCCGAGAAACTCCATCCTTATGAAAGTGAGTACTAGGGAGAGGTATAAGATCCAAAGGAGTAAGAGGATTAAAGCCATAAACAACCTCAAAAGGGGAATGCTTGGTGGTTCTATGGACCACCTTATTGTATGCAAACTCAATGTGGGGCAGGTACTCATCCCAAGACTTATGGTTGCCTTTCAAAAGGGCCCTCAACATTGTGGATAGAGATCTATTGACCACTTCAGTCTGCCCATCAGTCTAAGGGTGACAAGTGGTAGAGAATAGAAACTTAGTTCCTAGCTTAGCCCATAAAGTTCTCCAAAAATGGCTAAGGAACTTAAGATCTCTATCAGACATAATAATGGAGGGTAAGCCATGTAATCTGACAACCTCCTTAAAGAAAAGCCTTGAGATTTTACTAGCATCATCCACTTTGTGGCAGGGAATAAAATGGGTTATTTTACTAAAATGATCCACTACCACAAAAATGGAATTTGCACCCTTTTGGGTTCTAGGAAGCCCAAGGACAAAGTCCATACTAATATCTACCCATGGTGTAGAAGGAGTGGGTAAAGGTGTGTGTAGTCCATGAGACATTATTTTAGACTTTGCCTGTAAACAAGCTATGCATCTAGAATAATGTTTATGGATATCTCCTTTCATATGGGGCTAAAAGAATTTTTCTTTCAAAATCATCAAAGTTTTAAAAACTCCAAAATTCCCCATGAGCCCACCTTCATGGCTCTCTTTTGTCAAAAGTTTTCTCATAGATCCTTGGGGTATGCAAAACATCCCATGCCTAAACAAGTACCCCTCACTAGTGAAATACCCATCATGGGTTTTGTATGCAGAGGTAGCAAAGATGGGACCAAATTCCTTGTCAGAGGGATATTGGGCCCTAAGATCATCCAACCCCAAGATATGGGAACTTAAAGTGGCCAAAAGATTGTGTCTCCTAGATAAAGCATCTACCACTACATTATGTTTCCCTTTCTTGTACTTGATGATATAGGGAAAGGATTCAAGGAATTCTACCCACTTAGCATGCCTTTTATTGAGTTTTCCTTAACTCTTCAAATATTTAAGTGACTCATGGTCACTATGAATGAAAAACTCCTTGGAAATAAGGTAATGTTCCCAAGTTTGAAGGGCCCTTATTAAGGAATAAAACTCTTTATCATAGGTGGGGTAGTTGAGGGTTGCACCATTTAGTTTTTCACTAAAATAAGCCATTAGATGTCCACCCTGCAACAACACAGCTCCCACACCTATTCCAAATGCATTACATTCTAGCTAAAAAGTTTTTGAAAAATCAGGAAGAGCCAGAATAGGTGCATATGTAAGTTTTTCCTTAATAAGTGAAAAGGCTTTTTCTTGTTTCTCACCCTAAAGGAAAGGAACTCCCTTTTTCACCAAATCATTGAGTCGTGAGACAAGTGTAGAAACATTAGGCACAAAACGCCTATAGAAACTAGCGAGACCATGAAAGCTCTTGATCTCTGTCACACTTATTGGGGTGGACCATTCTTGGATGGCTTTTACTTTTTTGGGATCTACGTGGACCCCCTTTGAACTTACTATAAAACCTAAAAAGAGCACACTTTCAACACAAAAGGTGCATTTTTCAAGGTTTCCAAAAAGGTGGTTAGTCCTAAGAATGCAAAAAACATGCCTAAGATGTCCTATGTGATCATTTAGGCTCCTACTATATACTAGTATGTCATCAAAGTATACTACACAAAACTTGCCAAAACAATCCCTAAGGACATCATTCATTAATCTCATGAAAGTGCTAGGGGCATTTGTGAACCCAAAAGGCATCACTAACCACTCATAAAGTCCAAATTTGGTCTTAAAAGTGGTTTTCCACTCATCACCCTCTTTAATCCTAATTTGGTGATAACCACTTCTAAGACCAATTTTGGAAAAAATGTTACCCCCATGCAGTTCATCCAATATATCATCAAGTCTAGGGATTGGGTGCCTATATTTAATGGTGATGTTGTTGATTACTCTACAATCCACACACATCCTCCATTGGTCATTCTTCTTGGGCACCAATAAGACTAGCACAACACAAGGGCTGAGGCTCTTTTGAACCCAACCCTTCTCCAATAGCTCTTGAACTTGGGATTCTATTTCTTTGGTTTCCATGGGGTTAGTCCTATAGGCAGGCCTATTGGGAAGGCTAGCCCCAGGCACCAGATCAATTTGGTGTTCTATACCCCTAACAAGAGGAAGTCCTTTTGGGACTTCACTAGGGAATACATCACCAAATTCCTTTAAAATTTGTTAAACCCCTTGAGGGAGGTTCCCAAGTTCAATTTCTATGGCAGTTCTTTCAGCAGAAAGAATATGGGGGGAAGAAGGAGATGTCTCTTTGCAAAGGAGAAGATAGAAAGGTTTATTAGTCAAAAGAGCCTCTTTTAAGTCCAATTTTGATGCAAATAGGCTCTTTTTACTCCAAACCTTCTTGGAAGGGGCATCACCTTCCAACTCTTTCTCCTTACCCTTTTCAAGCTTTAGGGGCAAAGCTTTTTCTTTTGACCTCTCTTTTTTTTTATGCTCTTCCTCTCTCTTACTCTCATGAGTAGTTGATCCTCAGCTACCTGAGCAGGTGATAGAGGATACAACTTTATGCGTCTATCCGTATGAGTGAAGATGATGTGGTTGGAATGACCATGATGGATGGCTTTCTTATCATACTGCCATGGTCTTCCAAGATATGGTCAGCCTCCATAGGGACTATGTCACAAAGTATCTCATCATTGTAAGTCCTTATTGAGATTGGAACCTTCACTTGCTCATTGACCTCCATTTCGCCATGCTCATTTAGCCATTGAAGTTTATAACGTCTAGGATGGGGAATTGGGGTCAAGGCTAACTTGTCTACCAATCTTGAGCTACAGCAGTTACAACAAGACCCACTATCTACAATGGGAGAACACAATTTGTTATTAACTTTACATCTAGTGTGAAAGATATTCTCTCTTTGAGATTGGGTAAGCTCAAAATATTGGCTTCCAACAAGTCTCCTAATCATCAAGAGGTCCCCCTCATATGCATAAGCATCCTCACATTCAGAAGATGATGCATAACCCTCTTCTTCCTCACTTTCACTAGTAGAGGAAGGTGAGCTACTCTCACTGCTATACATGTCTAGACCCCTCATGATCATATTTTTTCTAGTGGGGCATTGAGAGGCAATGTGGCCTCTCCCTAGACATTTAAAGCATTTGATACTACTAGTCCTTTCATGACAACTAGTAGTAGAGGGTTTCTTTTCTATATGAGATGTTTTATGTTCTTTATGCTTGGGTGGTTCCTCTTTAGGGAAACTCTTAGAAGAGCTCCCCTTGAGTTGATCCCTCTTTGTATAAGGTTGAGATTTTATTTTAAACCCTTTTCTTTTTATTTGGTTCTCAACCTTGATACATAGTTGAACCAACTCATCCAGGTTTGTATATGAAAAAATCTCAACTTTATCTCTTATCTTAGAGCTTAATCCACATAAGAACCTAGCCATGGTGACTTTGGGCTCCTCAATGATATTTGCTCTTAAAATGAGAAGTTCCATATTTTGTCTATACTCCTCAATACTTAGGTTTTGTTGTCTAAGTCTTTGAAGTTTATCCAAAAGATCTCTCTCATAGTAAAATGGAATATGCCTTCTTCTCATAGCACTTTTTAAATCATTCCAATAGTTTATTTCAGCCATATGAGTTCGGGCTCTCTCTTTGGTTAACCCATACCACCAATAGAGGGCATGCCCTTGGAAGCTAAGGGTTTCCAATGGAACCTTTCAGTCCTCTCTTATATCATAACACTTGAAGAGTTGTTTTACCTTGACTTCCCAATCAAGATAGGCTTCCACATCTTCTCTCCCATAGAAGGGAGGAAGATCAACCTTTTGCTCCCTAGGAGGGGGCATATGATCATGCATATGTGTATTATGATGGTTGAATCCTCTCTTAAGTCTCCCATAATAATCTTCCTTACTTTCACTATTTATTCTTGAAGGAGACTCATATTAAAAAAATTTTCTCTTTTACCACTCTTTCTGTTTCCTCTTTTCTTTTTCTCTTTTCTCTTTTTCTTCTCTCTCTCTTTTTTCCTTTTCTTCTCTATTTTTTTCTCTTTCTTTTGATTCTTTCCTTAGTCTTTCTTCACTCAACCATTCACGAAATTCCAAGACAAAGTGATCAAGAGGGACAACCTTGGGAGAGCCCCCTTGGTTGACACTTTTGTTGCTATTTGCACTAGTGTGTGGAGGTGTAGCCATGTGAAGAATACCTATAAGAGTTAAGGATGGCCAAAAACAAGCAAGGACTCACTCTTTCTCTTTTTGGTTTTCTCCCTAATAGGCAATGAGTCTTTGGAACTCTTTTAGGCCTCAAACTACACGTAAATTGCAAGAAGGAAAGAAGGATAAGAAAATTAAAAGATGAAGGACTAAGGTGTGCTCCTAAAGGTATGGGAGGTGGTATACCACTTCTTCCTCCACACCTTAATTGGTGAGAAACTAAGAGTTAAAACCAAGCTATTACAAACAAAAGGAGATACACTCCTAATTAAATTGAATACACACAAATAAAGCAATAAAAGAAAAAGGTCTTCATTCCATCTTTTCTCTAATGTGTCTCCTCTCTAAGTCTTGTTCCTTTCCTTAGAATAAGACCTTCTTTGACTTGTCTCAACTCCTCTTAGTATGCTACCCTTGAGAGCAAGGTTCCTTCAAGAAGTTTCTTACAAGATAGCGCCCAAACCAACCACAAAGGAGAAGAGTAGAAGCAATAAAGGAAGAAAAGATAACAAAAGAAGGACTACTATCCAAGAGGAATGAATTGAAGATACAAGACTAGAATGAGTGCAAAGAAAAGACAAACTAAACTTAAGAGGTAAACAAGGAAGGCAAGCACACAAAAAGAAGTTCCTAGATTGGTTCTAAACTAGATTAAGGACTAAAGAAAAAGCACAAAAAAATTCACTAGTTGCACACAAGTTTTGAGCTATGGCCGAATTGATTAGGTTCCTTTTGAGCACTTTTAAACCAAGTTTAGACCACTTTGCAATTGTTTTTGTTTCACTATTCGGTACATCTTGTTTTGTCTCTTTTTTTTTATCTTTTACACTTTTTTTTCTTTTCTTTTGAAATTTTGTTTGACTTTGTTCTTGTTTTTTTTAAACCTTTTAAGATGTACCTAATTACTTGATTTAATTGCAAATTCTATGATCAATTTAGAGGTCCTAAATGCTCAAATTAGAACCTAAGAACTAAGCACATAAAATTTACTAAAATGCAACTAATGAAAACTAAAAGAGAGCAACTCAAAGTGTATCAAAGTAAAGGTGTTTTGGTAATGCAATAAGAGCTTTGTTTGTGATTTAGAGCTACTTTGTTTGCACAAAATATTTGCTCATAAGATTCACGTCCAATGCTCAAGCAAACCAACACAATTTCACCTTACAACAAGCACACAAAGAGCTACCAACTTATAGTAAAACACAACATAATTTGCATTGAAATTGAGCTACTGCGTATATACTTTTTTTTTTTAATTGAGAAATTTAAAGAACATGCTAGAAGATATAAGCATGTGACACTTCTTATGAGTCTTAGAACAAGAGAGAGATCTCTCCTAGGATGCTCAATTTCAAGAACTTTTACAACACACTTTTAATAGAAAAATATAAGAGGTAAAACCTAATGGAAAAGAATGTGACATGAAAGGACTAAAAAATACTCTAAGACATCACAATTAAGAGTATAAAATGTGTAAAATAAGACCTAAAAATAGAGAGAAACAGAATTCAAAAGCAAAAAAACGAAGAACACAAAGGAACAATGACCAAGGCGTGTGACCACAGGGCTGTGGTTTTTCCCACAGCCGTGTGGATTTCAATGCACCACCACCTCTTCGGCCACTAAATCCAATTAAAAAGTTCAAGTAACAACACAAACAAATTTAGGAAAGCAAAACACACGGTATAACAAGATTCAAATGAAATAACAAGCAAACTAGATCCTTAAAAAGTGAATCTAGTTCCCATATGTCATCTAGATCCTAAAAAAATGAATCTAGTTCCCATATGTGCCAACTAGATCCTTAATTTGTGGATCTAGGTTGGACTTAGGAGACAACTAGAAGCCACCTAGGATCTAAGAGCCAAATGGTGTGACAATAAAAGGACAACAGGGGCCCATATGCCTCCTAGTTGGTTAGAGGGTGTTTAAGATGGATTTTGGGGTGTTGTTTAGCAAACTACACGTCCAAAACCATCTAAAAGCCCACCTAATCAACTTAGTCCCTGATTCTATAATTACACTTATATTAACAAAAGAAAGAAAATTACAAGTCAAAATGATTCGACCAAAGTCCAAATTTAAATCTAAAAGAAAACTATGTTTTATACAAGCTATACAAGTGAACTAGGCTTAATCTTGATGACCAAAAAAAGGTGAAGTCTCGCTTCTTCTCCTCTAGCCAAGTCCTCTTCTATCCTCCTAGCCATGACCCTTGTGATAGGACCCTTGCTAGGGAGGATTGCACCATCTCCTCCTCTTAAGAAGGATTTGACCTCAAATCTGGAGCATTCTCCTCATCTTCATCATCAACACCTACAAAAGGCATAAGATCACATATGTTAAAGGTAGACCTGATTTCATAATCCTTCGGAAGGTCTAATTTATATACATTATTTCCTACCTTCTCAAGGATTTGTAAGGGATCATCTCCTTTATGACTTAGCTTTGAGTCCCCCTTAGTAGGAAAACAATCCTTCCTGAGATGAAGCCAAACCCAATTCCCTTTCTTAAAGATAAGTTCCTTCCTACCCTTGTTTTTATGTAGAGCATACCTTTTTTATTGTTGTTCAATGTTAGACTTAACCTTTTTATGTAAATTTTTAATAAAATCAATTCTTGATGCTTCATCCTTATGAAACTAATCAATAGGAATGGGCACCAGATCCAAAGGTGTAGAAGGGTTAAAGCCATAAACAACCTCAAAAGGGGAATGCTTGGTGACTCTATGAACCACTCTATTGTATGAAGCATGAAGGAGACAAGGTGGGGCCCTTGTTCCATCTAAATAGGCGCCTAATTCACTCATTGGCCACATGGCATCCTACATGGCACTTAGTTAGATCTAAGATTCATGATTTTAGGAGCATGTACTAATTATTTAAATTTGGCTCCTATTTGAATCTCCCTCCAAAAGTCTCACAGTCACCCCTTCCTTTCTAGTTATAAATAAAACCCCAACTCACTTGTATCCTTTACACTTGAATTAATGAGAAATTAAGAGCTTTGCTACATCTTTGAGTGTCCTAAATCCTCTTCTTAGAAAGCATCCTTGTGTTTTTATAAAGGGTTCGTTCCCTTGTGGCAAACACCACCCCTCTTGGCTTATCTTCCAAGTGGCACTAATTCACTTCACCCTTCTTTCCTCTTTATCCAAGTTGTTTCTTCAAGTGACCTTAAAGGTTGATTCAAGGGAACAAGCATTCCAAGGGAGGAGCGCATCACTTACACTACCCATTAATGCATAAACAAAATTTTTTAGCAACCCAATATTACATTTCACTCTAACTTGAATATCCTTCATTGCATTGGAAAATACTCCTTCTCTATACAACAAAATTATTGACTCACTACTCATCCAAATTTGAATCTATGTATAGAGTAAGAGAAATATAAAATTCAAATTTGACATCAATATTCTAATATCTAAAAACAGGAAACAAATCCCTAAATTAATCTAAAAACAAACTAACCAAATATTTAAATCTACATAGTATCCTAGAGATTTGAAAATAAAATAATTCTTAAATAACTCTCTTTTGAATCTCCATCAACTCCATTATTTGAAATTTAAATTATTCTTCAACCATTTCTCCCTTAATTAAAAATTTCCAAATAACTACTTTATTTAAAAAGAAATTATCTTCTCAAAACTTGTCCTTTAAAATAGCAAAGATTTCTCCAATTCTTTTGTGCCCGCAACACCAAGTTTGTTCCCTTGTATACCTTACTTCCCCAATTTAAACAACATATCTCTATACCTATGATGTCATCTCACCTAATGAAATAATATTAGTACTAGCCAAAAGTACGAATCTCACATTTTGTTCTAAAATAATGCATATATTACAAAAGTCAAAGTCTCACATTGGTTGGATTAGCTACATGAGAAGTGTTTATTTAGAAACAAATAAAAAGGTTTGGTAAAGAGGCTTGAAAAAGAGGGGGGAGTCACACACGCATGAGCTTAAACCTCATAGGCTAGTGGCAATGTAAATTTGTCGATTTGCCCCCACTTCTTGCACACGTGATTAAACGGATCTTGTGAATTTTTTGAGAATTTTAACATTAAAAATGTGGATTTTTAGAGTAACAAAAGTTGACATCCCGTTGAACTTAATTTTTTCGTTTCACATCATTAAACACAATTAAACGTAGTCGTCATATTAATTGAGTTTAATGCAACTAGAGTAATTATTTTTAAACATGTCATTTCTTGTCCAACGGTTTTTGTGAGCTTGAAGGTGCTACCTGAGCACTATAAATAGTGCCTCAGGTTCTCACTCTAAAACACACCTCCTAACTCTCTCTTTTCTCTCTATTTCTCTACTTTTTGGTTCTCTGTCTTTCTTGCTAGTTCTGTTGCTTCAAAAAATTCTGAGAGATTCCTGTTGTATCTTGGGAGACTTGCAGAGATACCTTGGATAAGTCTTTAAGGACAGTGCCTAGCACGCCTCAGGAAGTCCAATTTTGCACTAGAGCACCAACACCTTTTAAAAAGTTTAGATGATGTTATTGTAAAGTTTCAATCCCAATGCCTTCAACCTTCATTTTATAACCATTCCCGAAATTAAAATGTCCAAACTCTTCATTAGTTTTCAAAGTATAAAAAATTGTTTGATCTTTACAAATGTGTTTTGAAGCAACATCCATTATCCATTTTGATTGAACAACCTCTCAGTAGTTTCTAAATACAAATCTTCATCTTTAGTAGTTTGAACAATATTAGTTTGAGACTCATCATTTGTCTTGATAGATCTTAATCTTTTAAGGCCTTCTCTCATATTGCATGTGACCTTTTTCTCTAGAATAGCAATGCTCCACGTTACTCAAAGCTTGTTCAAGATGTCATTGTGATGGTTATTTTCCTCTTTGCCCATGTTGTCTCCATGAATGAATCCTCCCTCGCTTAGACTACTTCACAACTAATATATTAGCTTCATTAACAATACTTTCATCTTTCATCATCCTCTCTTTTTCTCTTAGAGCCACAATCACGTCATCCAACTTCAATGTTGTCCTCCCTACAAGTAATGTCTGAACCAAAGGTTTGAAGGACTTTAGTAGTGAAGCCAACAATAAAACTCCTTGCTTCTCGTCGAATATTTTTTCATCTACATTCAACAATTGACATACTAGTTGATTAAAATTGTTGATGTGATAATGAAGATTTCCTTGTGTCTCCATTCTGAGTTGATACAACTCCATCTTCAACCATAAACGATTAGTTAGCGACTTAGACATGTAAATTCTCTTCAACTTCACCCTTAAGGCTTTCGATGTTGTCTCGTTTAACATGTTGCACTTGATCTTGGGAGTAAGAGCTAACCGAATTATGCTCACAACCTTCCTTTGGATTTGAACATATTCTTTTTCAGTTATAACAGTCGGTTTTTCATCTTCTAAAGCCAAATCAAAACCTTGTTGCACTAAAAGATCTTGAATGGTAGACTCCTGAATCATAAAATTTGTTTTTCAATCAAACAACGGGATTTCAAACTTTTGTGTGTTCCCAGCCATAGCTCTGATATCACTGTTGAGAAATACACTTTCTCTACACAAAAAAATTACTCACTCACTAATCACGCAATGGATCTTTAACTAAATATACGATCGTCTCATTTTATTATTGATTAACTCTATATATAGAGTAAGATAAAAATACAAAATTCAAATTTGACATCAATATTATAATCTCTAAAAAAAGAAAATAAATCCCTAAATTAATCTAAAAACAAACTGACCAAATATTTAAATTTTAATAATAGCCTAAAGATTTGAAACAAGACTAATTCTTAAATAACTCTATTTTGAATCTCCATCAACTCCATTATTTGAAATTTCAATTATTCTTCAACATTCTCTTCCATCTCCATCAAATACTAGGAGTGGCAACATATCAGGGCAGGTACCGGCCCGGTACTTATCATGACATAAAATAACCATACATGCTACCCGCTTAAAGTCCAACGATACCCATTATAAAAATACTTGTGATTATTTTCAATACCCATGAGTACTCACAAATATTTTTCAAAAATACATGTGCTCGCCAAGGAACTAGTAGGAAAAATCTTAAACCCCATGAGTGATTGATATTCATTTAAATGACTCATACAAGGATTTTCATGAGCTTGATATCCGGGTATTAGCAGAGACAAAATTTTTTGCCATCCCTATCCAATACCTTTGTTCTTCCAACAATGGTTTCTACAGAACCACCGCAGCTCAAGACCACCACGACATCGTGATCAGCCTTTTCCTCTGCCGCGGCGAGGTCAACGCTACCTTATGCCAGGGATGCGTCGTAACTGCAGCCACCAACATAAGAGGCCATAGTATGGTACGATGATTGCATGTTCCCGGAATTCCCTTAAACGACGAGGTAACTGTCTTAAACTTGAACAGTGACCAGTTCAATTAGCAATTGACCGAGTTGTTGAACGATTTGGCAGATAAAGCTGCGCGAGTTCCGTTTGACGGAGAAAAAGATCTCTGCAGGCTATGTGGGACTCGCGAGTTCACAGACACTGTACGGAATGGCTCAGTGCGTTCCCGATTTACCGAGTGATGAATGTGACACGTGCTTTCGAAGCGCTATTGCAATTCTTCCCACGTGCTGCAATGGAAGTGAAGGAGCCACTTGTCCCCTTCCCCTCTTCGGGTAAGCATAAATATATGACACAGTGTAGAGAAAGTTACTCAGTTTGCATCAATTAATTCTTAAATCAACTTTAGTGTTTTTATTTTGGTGTCCACTCGTATTCATTTTAGTTTGTTTAGGGTTTGCATCTTTTGCATATTTTAAAAGAGGTTATATGTATGTATACCTTGGGCAGGAAGCAAGAGTACATCAACCATTGTAGCAATTGTTGTCCCAACTGGTATTTGGTGATTAGGTACAAAATAACACGTTACCGAGAATTATTAATGACTTTTTAAATTAAATTAAAATACTTAAATATGTATCATAATGATTAATTAGAATCCTAGACAAATGTTGTCAACTAGCTTCTTACCATAGCAATGCAGGGTCTTTATATAACACAATTTAATTAATATAATATTATATATATTATATAATATAATTTATAAAGTTATAAAACTAAAAATAATAATATCATAACAATGTTTATTGCAAGGAAGTATTAAAACAAAATAATTCTTTTGTAACAAAATACCATAAACATAATAAAAAAATTAAACTATTTTACTTTTAAATATCAAAGTTAGGATAATTAGTTTTATTTTCAAAAAAGTTCAACGGTTTTATATCCCAACAAAAGTGCACATTTTTTATCAAATATCAACTTAACGTATATGAAATTAATTTTTTTTATTATTAAACATAATTTGTCCAACCCTAGTACCGTAAGTCAAATGAGTCCTACCTTCATCTACGAAAACATTAATTAATAATTTCTAATTAATTTAATTATAATACAATTAATACAAAGCAAAAAAGAAAGATTAATTTTGAAAAATATCTTTAATGGATTGTGATCCAAAGAAATATTAAGATAAGGATGTTTATAATCTAAATTTGCATTTTGAAGATCCTAAAATGAAATGTTAAATCTAATATTGTTAACAAACTACAATATAATGTAAAAAAATTATAAATTTGAAGACAAAATTTTTTAAAAGAACTAAAAAATACTTTAAAATTAATATTTTTAACGTTAAAAAATATATCATAACGTTAAAGCAATTATTTAATAATTGATAAAAAATTAAATTTCAAAAAATATGTACTTTGTAATTAATATGCTAAAAAATATATAATAAAGTACTTTAAAAATAATATTTACTTTTTACTTAGTATGTTAAAAAAATTAAATTTTACTTAAATGAATACAAATTAAAATATATAATAACGTTAAAGCAATTATTTAATAATTGATAAAAATTAATTCAATAATATTAATTTATTCAATTTTAATGTCTAATTTCATTAATTAATTTCAATAATTCTTTAATATAAGAGATTTTAATGTTTTAGTTGAATCAATGAAAAAAATATTATTACTTTTTATCATTTCTTAATTAACAATATTTTAAGTTAAAATGTGTGGTGAAGGGTTTGGGGTTGAGTGGAGAAAAATTGAAAAATTAGATTAAAAAATTTATTAAAAAATTAAGTGCACTTTTATGCATTTAAATAAGTCATCTCATAACGTTCTAAAATAACAAAAAAATAAAAATAAAATTGAGACACCAAAGAACAATGCGGAGGTCATTTGTTATATATATTTAGCAAGTTACATATATATAATTTTTATTTTAATGGAAAATTGCCTAAGTTCGCGCGTTAAGAAGTGGTATAAAACCTATCATTCCTAGGTCATTTCATTCCAATGGGTTTCTCTCCTAATGGTCCTAAAATATAGTTTATAAAAATAAGTTAACAAAACAAAAAAGTTTAAATATTTTTTATCTTGAAATTTTTTATATTTTTTATTCTTAATAATTTATTTTCATTTTTAGTCCTTCAAAATTTTTATTTTTCCTTTTATTGTTGTCGTTATATTGACAGTACACATTACCATTTGAAGGAAAGCATATTGATAGTTGTGATAAAAAAAATTCTGGAACTAAAAGAAAATTTTGAAAATATATTTAGGAATCCCCTAATAGAGGCAAGATAATGATAGAATTGAAATATAAAATGAAAAAAAAAATCAATAACCAAAAGTCAAGAAAAAAATTATTAGGACCAAATAAAAAATTTAAAATATTTCAAAGATCAAAAACCTATTTAAACAAACAAATAACGATTTTTTTTTTCCAGAACGAATACTACCACTTTAATATTTTTGTACACAATCATTCACTCATTGATATTCATTCATATATAATATGATTATTAATTTTTGTAATAATTAATTTAATAGTTACTTTTAAAATGATTTCTATTTTTACACTCTAAATACATTAAAATTAATTCTTCATATTTTATATCAAAGTAAAATATATTTTTTAGTTAGTTATTTGTTAAAAGAAAATTTTAATTTTTTTTACGGAAGCCATGGAATTAATCTTGTCGGCCTTTAATAATCTAAGGCCATTGCATTCCTCTTTTCAGAAATAAATGGGACAATTTCTTTTAGCATTTTTCATTTGCTATTTGCACTTTTTTAATGTCTACAATATTTTGCAAAATCCGAGCATATTATTACTATCATTTGATTTTTAGACTCTTAGACTTTTTTTTATTGTATTGTTGTGTGTTTTGTGCATGATCTTGCTTTCTTGCAAGTCTCCAAGGTATTATTCGTGGATTTAAGCGTTATTTAGAAAGGAAAAATGCAATTTCATTAAGGTATGATTTTTTGTGTCTTTCTTGTTGATTAGGATAGGTTTGAAATGTTCCATGCACATTGTTCTTGATATTCAAGATTGATTAGTAGTGTTCCATATCAACCAATCCGAAACACAAAAAATTATAATTTCGGATGAATGGATTTGGAATACAATTTTTTTACAATTCCAGATCACTTGATCTGGAATGTACATAATGTATTATGGATAAACTGACCCGGAATACAGTTGCTAAATTGATGTTTACATTCTAGATCACCTAATTTAGAATGTACATAATGTACTCTAGATCAACTGATTTGGAATGCATTATGTAAATTTTGGATCAAGTGATCCAGAATACAATTGTCAAGCCCACGTTTTCATTCCGGATCACCTGATCCGAAATGTACATAATGCATTCCATATCAGTTGATCCGGAATACATTATGTATATTCATTTGATTTCTCATGCTTTTTGTGAATTTAAATTTATTTTTTTATTTTTAAAGTTAGAAAACATGAAGAGGAAGTTTGATTAAAACTGACGAAGAAGTTAATCAGTGCTCTTTGAAAGAATTAGTAAAGAATTGACAAAGGTGCGCACAACTGAAAGCTTGATTTCAATGCTCTATAATGAAAAAACTATGGTTAAAACAAGTAAAAATACTTTGATAATTTGTAGAATATGGTAAATGTTAAAAGAATGTGAATAGCATTGAGAGATGCTAAAAGAAATTGTGGATTGAATCCCAACATGAGAATGAAACATGTACTTGTAAATATTTTAAATTAGCTGGATTTATTCGAACCTTTCTATTTACTAAGCGTACGCACCCCGTGTCTCTCTATATTTTTTATACCATTTATACCCTTCTTCTTATACCCTTTATCATTCCTTCAGACATTGTTTTACACCTTTCCTTTCAGCAAACACCTTCTTCACTTTTCTCTTCTTTTTTTTTTTTTAATTATATCAGCCAAATGAGTATATAAAGTGAAAAGGATATAAAAGGTACTAATCCGATTTACAGATGTCCTTAGACAGCATTTATACTAATAATAGTATAAATGAAGGATAAACAAGTAAAGCATCCATAAAAATAAGTACAAAATTTCTTTGCTGTATTCATTCACTCAAAATCTCATCCTAAACATTTCGGACACTTCAGACAAGACGAAGGAATTTTAAATTTAATTTTTACTTTTAAATGTTATTAAAAGACGTTATATATATATATATATATATATATATATATATATATATTATATTTGTATAACGTTAAATATTTTTATTTTTAGCTTTCATTTTATCTGAATTGACAATAAACTTCCAATACTTAGTATTTCTTGAAGCCAATAAATGCACAGCTCAACCTAATACTAGTAGTATATAACAATTTTTTTGCTTATTGAAATAATATACATATATTTCTCTGGTTTATACATTTTATGGTTACTTTTTTTTTTCTCTTTTTATCCGTTTCACCTTATTTCATTACAAATCTTTATCATACATTTTTTTTTTCTCATTAAATATGTAATAAGCCATGTGACGTTGATATATCGTTTTTCTGGTTTACTTGTAAAAATGTAACGCCAAAAGCCTGAGTCAAGGGCCTAAAGTCTAATCCACAATTCCATTGTTGTGATTCATTCATTTCTGTCCACAAACTCCAAAATGAGCCAAAGTTTTCAAACTTAAGAAACATAACAGAGTTTTCCCATAATCAAAATCTTAAATCATGAGGTACAGAATTTATGATATTCTTGAATCCAACACGGTTGCCTCAGGGTCAGCCACCCCGTTAGCACTTCTTTTGTGTCTGTTTTGTACTATGTTCTTGCATGCAACCGAATCAACGCCCATTTACAGTGCCCACTTCTGCTCCAACGGAACCCGTTACCAACCCAACTCAACTTTTCAGTCCAACTTGAATACCCTCCTCTCTTCTCTTATTTCAAACTCCTCCCTTGAAGCCAACAACGGGTTCTACCAAACCTCCGTGGCTAAATACACCCCCGATGACATCGACGGCTTTTTCCTCTGCCGCGGCGACGTCAACGCCACCGTCTGCCACGACTGCATCACCGCCGCAGCTACCAACCTAACACGCTTCTGTCCTAACAACACGGAATCCTATATCTGGTACGATGTGTGTATGCTAAGCTATTCCAACAGTACTTTCGACAATGATATAAAAGTTCCCGCGTTTTCCTTAAGAAATGAGAGAAACATTGATAACTCGAGCCTTGACCAGTTCAATGAAATGTTGTCGAGTTTAATAAATAGTTTGGCGTCAAAAGCAGAGGCGAGTTCCACGGCAGAGAAGAAGTTTGGTGCAGGTGAGGTCAGTCTCTGGAGCACGCACAAGTTGTACGGAATGGCACAGTGTCGGCCTGACTTAACAAGCGCTAACTGCGAAACCTGCCTTAGAAGCGCTATTGCAGGCTTTCCAGAGTGTTGTAATGGAAGTGAAGGAGCAAGGGCTCTGCTTCCTGCATGTACTATCAGATACGAGCTTTATCCCTTTTTGTACTATTCCACTTTGCCACTTGTTCCTTCCCCTTCTTCAGGTATCCATATTATACTCTTTCATTCAGTTTTTCATCATCTTTAAATAATGGGAAGTTAGTATATCCTCCGGATTATCATCTCTCAACTTTCGTTCAATTTTCACATGTCACTCAACGATTAATTAAAACTATAGATATTAGATATATGATTATTTTAAACTATCTAATAATTTTTCACTTCAATATAATACTTTTTGTGATTGAATTTTTGTGGCCTTTGAGAAGGAAGCTGGTTCCAATATTTTGTGGGTACTCTTCTTCATTTGAGTTTGAATAGTTGTCTCTTATTCATGTTTTAAAGGAGGTTGTTGGTTACCTTGGGCAGGTAGCAAAAGTACATTGATGGTGTTGGCAATTGTTATCCCAATTGCTATTTTCGCAGCGCTTTTGGTTTTGGCAAGCTTTTGGTTGCGAAGAAGGCGAAACAAAACGTGTCAAGCTGTCCTGGAATTGAATGATAGCAGTAATGTTTTCTTTCTTAAAAAAAAAATGAAATTGACGTTGTTATGAATTCAATTATTTATCAACCTTTCAGAGTTTGAAGATTGTGCTAGTAGCTTTGCAACTAATATTATGTTATCTTACTTTTTACTGCAGTTAGAGAATTTTTGACAAGTGACGAAGAATCTTTGCATTTTCACCTGTCTACTATTGAAGCTGCCACAAATAATTTCTCAAATGACTTGAAGATAGGAGAAGGTGGATTTGGTGTGGTTTATAAGGTATAAATAAATTAATAAATTTCTCATGGCAACATGCTGTCTAGAGCTGTTGTAATCTGAAGCATACATGCTTTCTGCAGGGTATCTTTCCTAATGGACAAGAGATAGCTGTGAAGAGGCTATCAAGAACCTCCAACCAGGGCGACATAGAATTCAGGAACGAGGCTGCACTTGTTGCACAACTTCAACACAAAAATTTAGTTAGACTGATAGGATTTTGCTTGGAGAGAGCGGAGAGGATACTAGTTTATGAATTTATCCCAAATTCCAGCCTTGACCACTTTTTATTTGGTTTGTAATCTTGATTTTTGAACCCTTATGCTCTGCTTTGATTTTATTGCTATTATTAGGTGAACTAATTATTTTATACAACTCAATTTGTTGCTAACTATAATCCAATTTTATTACTAATCTGTAGGTCATGATGACCAAGGAAAGCTAGACTGGGTAAGACGTTACAATATTATAGTTGGGATCGCCAGAGGAATGCATTATCTCCATGAAGATTCTAGGCTAAGAGTAATACACCGTGATCTTAAGGCTAGTAATGTTCTGTTAGATGCCGATATGAATCCAAAAATCTCAGATTTTGGGATGGCAAAGATTTTCCATGGAGATCAAAGTCAAGAAAATACAAGAACAGGAAGGGTAGTTGGAACTTTGTAAGTTAATGGTTATTGTGGATTATGGCCTACCTTACTAGCTTAAAGAATTGTTTCTAAAGGAAATATATTTTCAATTCCTTGCTTGAAAACCTTTCTTTCATGTTATTTTCTGGAATCTACACATATGTCATTTTTGGTTTGCAGTGGTTACATGGCTCCTGAGTATGCAATGCATGGAAAATTCTCAGTGAAGTCCGATGTGTTCAGCTTGGGAGTTTTGGTTTTGGAGATCCTTAGTGGCAAGAAGAACACAAGTCATCAAGACCTTTTCAGTTTTGTAAGTTTAAACTAATAGTAACATGTTTGCTTTATGTGTTCAATTCTGTTGAAAATACCCGGAGGAAAAATTTTGCATGTTGAGGGATGCGAGAAATTTCAAACGTGTGATCTAACTTGAGTTTTGGCACAGGCTTGGAACAATTGGAGAAATCAAACACCTTTCCTGATATTGGATCCAAAACTGAATGACTCTTATTCAAGGAACGAAGTTCAGAGATGCATCCATATTGCTTTATTATGCGTCCAAGAAAATCCGGTTGATAGACCTTCAATGGCAAATATATTACTTGCATTGGACAGTTATTCAGTAACTTTAGCATTACCCCGACAGCCAGCATCTGTTACGCGAGGAAGAACAACACCAGACAGATTAAAACATCAGCCGGATTCTGATCGCTCTACCAGCTCTTCACTTCCTTTTTCTACAAATGATTCTTTAATAACTCAAGTATTTCCTCGCTAAAGCTTGTGATCAATCTCAGTTAACAACCCCTTTATATTCTTTATATAGGCACCTACTTTTATGTATCAAACTAATAAACAAAAATGATAACGTTATTTGCGACTCGAAAGTTACAACGAAGCAACGGTAAAGTGGATAGTAATATGGCAAGTTGAAATATATATAATTTACATTCAGTGGAGATATTCCTGGGAAGTAGGGAGCTCTCATTCTCCCAAACTTTTTTTTCCTTCTTTTAGTAAATATATATATTTTTTAAATAAATTATAATTATTTTTATAGTGTATCTATTTTATTATTTTTGTCTCCTTTAAACTTTTTTTTTTTTAACGAATATATTCTCTTTTTTATAAAATAATTATAATTTTCTTAAAGTATATCTATTTTATTTTTTTACTCCCAACATTCTTGATAAAGATCTAGCACATATTAGGTGTTACTCTATTCTTAATTTAAAATGAGTTTTACACTTCATTTATATAATATTAGTTGGTCATGACTATCACTTATCTATATAAAATGTCCAATAATGAGTTATATGTTAGTAACCAAAATAAATACATTATTTAATTTTATGAAATATGAGTAATATTTTCAGACTTTAAAAAATCATATGCATTTATATAATTCATTATGTGATAAAAACTAAAGTCGCATAATTTTTTAAAGTTGATAAAATTTATCAACATAAAAATATAATGATCTACGTCCAAATTGGTTGAAAGTATATGGGTTATAAGATAAATTTTTTCTTAAAAAATTTTATCCAATACCTTACAACATTGTTGTCAAAGTGAATATATCTATTGATCGTGTGATATGTTAATTTTGGAATGGTTCGGAGATAGATGCAATAGCTTACAACAATTTGAATTAATGTGATACTTTTTTTTACAACAATTTGAATTAATGAGACATATAAAGTGCTTGATAATTTTTTATTAATATTTTCTTATATATATTTTTTTATCTTGATAGGAATTGAATACATTCTCAAAAGTTTAAATATACCACTCACACTCACGGATATTATTAATCTTGGTATTATTATTTTAAAATTAAAAACTTATAAGGAAACATAATTTTAAAAAATATCAAAATGAACCTCCCTCCTTTCTCAGGTTTAGTTCTTTTCCCTTCACCTGGTGTGATTCCCCAAACGTAAACACCAAGTTTCTGATATTTTTTTCACTATTACACAACAACTATACAACCTCTCCTATCCTTGCCACTTCTGCAAAAACTACCGCACTACTGAACCAAGGGTGACATCCTCCGCAATGTCTCTGTTTGCAACAATTCTCACAAATCCAATCGCTTAGACAAATCCACTAAAACCTCCTTCCAAACCACAACAATATTCCAGCGACGATAGCTTCAATGATACTATTGTTGTTGCGAAATGCCTTCTATGTGGAATTATTTGGATGGGGAAGGTGGAAAGGTTACGTATTACTGTAATTGTTTATTGATAGCAATTGTCAACCAGTATTGATGAGTTATTTTCATTTTTACTTTATTAAGGAGTTTTATATATTGAGAAAATGACTCTTATATTTAATCATAACATTTATATATATATATATGGTAATTAATAGTTTAAAAATCATATAAACAAAGAGTTGTGATTAAACATTAGTATAAAATTGTTCTGCATTTTTTATATATAAAAATTAAAATTTTTATATTTTGTATCGTGATGTTATATCATAAACTTGTTAGAATATTTTAGATATTTGTAAGCTAATGTCGCTTGGTGTAGAATATTGCAAATTGAATTGGCAGGTGCAATACTTTGCATATTAGTATAGACAAAGGTAAAAATTAAAAGGATATCATTATCATTTAGAACCACAGGAATAAAGATATTCAATAACATATGCAAGAGTCGATATTTGTAAAAAAAAGCAAGTTAGATTTAGCTTAATATCTTTATTGCATTCACTTCCAATACCCACAAGGTTTGGATTTATATAAACATGCACTTCATTGAGGGTTTGTCTTCTTGAGAAAGAAGTTATCTTTGTGGTAGTTGATATGTTAAATAAGTATGCTTATTTACCCTCATCTCACCCTTACACTGCCTTTGATGTTGCATAACTTTTCTTGGATAACATTTTTAAGCTACATGGCATGTCTAGTATAATTACTAGTGATCAATACCCCATTTCATCAGCAAAGTTTGGAAAGACTTTTTTTAGCTTCAACAAGTTTGTTTGATCAAATCCACTACATATCACCCTTAATCTATGGGCAAATGAAGATTGTCAATAAATGTCTTGAAACCTACCTTCATTTTATGTGTTCTGAAAAGTTGTTTTGATGGCTCAAATGATCTTTAGTTGAGTGTTGATACGAATGTACTTTCTATGATTCACATTATGCCATATAAAGTAGCTTATGGCCAACCACCTCCCATTCACCCTTCTTGCCTTCGTAGAGAATCCTCTAATTTGAAAGTGGATAGAATTGAATGTCGAAAGGGCTAAAGCTAAATGTCTTAACAAACTAGCAAATATAGGAGTGATAGGACTTTCATAATTAGTGATTTTGTTTACCTTAAGATGCAACCTTATAGACAACATTATGCTCCACAACACTTTTCACAAGCTCTTTCCAAAGTCCTATGGCCCTTTCAAGTTACATGGGAATCCTACTACTAGTGCAATTCAATCCTTACTTCCTACTACAAATATTCTAGATCCTCTCCAAGAGCCAGAGACTATTTTGGATAGAAAAATGGTTAAAATAGGTTGTGTGGTAGCTACGAACGTGTTGATAAAGTGGAAAACTATCTCAATAGATACTCTTGATAAAATTACTAAATATTATATGAGAAAAAAGTTTATGCATTGACAATATAAAAAAGTTTAATGTTGTCATTTCATCACAATTTTTCGTGTATGATAAGCTTGTTGATTTTATCAATCACTCTTTAAAAATTATATAAATGGAGAGTTGTTGATGCATAAAATGTGACTGTTGGAAAGCATACTCTACTCAGTAGTAACAGTAGATCTAAGTTTGAATATCATACCAAAAGGATCAGATCTAGTTCTCAAATAATTCAATTCAAAAGATAAGAAAGAATGTAAAACAAACAATTATGTAATATGTGTGCTTGATGGTTCAGACTCACAGTAGTAGATTTTAAACAATAGGAAAACAATAAGTTTAGAAGTCAATGAATTAAGGCTTAGGGTTGCGATTTCCACTACAATATTCTTACCCCATATTTACTAAACACTCTTATTCTTTGTTATTTATTGATCACCAATAAAGTATCAATTTGTTGTGGTGCATTTGGTCATTCATACTATACTATAATTCTAACTTGTTATCCAGTTTGACCATGCAAGATTTAAATTAGGATCGGTTTCTTTATTAATCAATTGGAAGTTTGTCTAATAAATTTGATCAATTCTATTGGAGCAGTGACCTACTTGCTTCCTAGATTAATTATTCAAATATCAATGGTCATTGATTATTCAAAGTGTTCTGCCTGAATTCAGGAAGTAGGAGGTTGGTGCCTACCCCCATCATAGGGGTGAAGTAATCTTGTAGAGTTTTCTCAAATGCAATATCTTCTCACATCTCATGATCATGCTAAGCAAGTCCTGTCATTCTTCTTTGTTTAGATCTGTTCCTGCGAGTAATTCTTTCAATCTTAGGGTTATCCTCTAGGGTAAGCTTTTGAGATCGAATTTGCATAAATCATTCATACAGGAAGAAGGCTTAAACCGCAACAGCTAAAAAAATTTAAAAAAATAAAAAAAAAATAAATAAAAATACTGAACAAAAAAAAGCAAAACAAGAAACCAATAAGATAAAGATAGATAGTAAAATAGAGACAAGATAGATACAAATGAAGATAGAAACAAAAAATTAGAGAAGTAACATATGATAGAGACATAAAAGAAACAGAAAAATAAAATATAGCAAATCATTGAGAAAATTTGTTCCACTATTCTAAATTAACTTATTTGAGAACTAGACACAATCTAGTCTCTGGCAACGGCGCTAGAAATTTTATGCGTAAAATATGACCACTTAAGGGAAAACTTTGAACCTAAGTCCAAATACCCTAATGAGCTAAAAAAGTCTTCTACAATACTCACGACAAGTGCATTGATTGTATGTAGTAATCGATAAATATATCGGTTGATCCCTAGGGACTTGCTGATACTCATAAACATCAATACTCTTTACTTATAGTAACGAAAGATAGAAATTAAACTACCCTGCTAAACAAAAAGTAAATAAAGAAAAAATAACACGTATGCTACTCAATTGAGTTTCACTCACTAAACCATCCCTCAAATACATAAATGAACTCAAAATCCTTGTTCACTCCCCATATTCCTATCATCCATAAAAATATCCTTAACCTGATCTCTCGCAAGTACGGAACTGAGCTATTTGAGTATTAGATTATCGCTTTTGCGCATAATCTAAATTCAAACAACTCGTATTAAGAAAATGAGCTTAAGATGGTCAATGGGTCTTACTCTCTCTCGAGTAATAATACCTATTTGGAGCTCTTCCCATTTCACAAGTCAAAATCCTCTCTCGAACTCATTCAATAAGAAAAACTACAAAACATAAAGAGCACGGTAAATAAGAACAGTAACATTGGAAAGTAAACTTAGATTAAGAGAACAAAAATACAAATGAGTTCAGGTAAAGCTACATGAAATCCTAACTAAGTAACAAAATCTAGCTAACCATCGGGATGGATAAGTGTGGATGGATGAAAGCGGGTCTAGAGCATGCCCTCGGCTAGCACAGTATGTAACCCCCTTCTCCAAAAGAAAAACGCCCTTTAAATAGCTACAACTTTGTTTTCGAGCGCCCAGTGACCACAAAGTAGTTATTGGGCAGTGAAATCCACGTTTTCGTGCAGTCTGACCGGAGCGATGGACACCCATAAAGTAAATGCTGACCTCCCACGAGTGTTGGATGCTCACAGAGTGAGCGCTAGGTGTCCATGTGTTTTCGCAACACCCATTAGCTCAATTCTATTGCCATTTCTTCGGTCCTTCTCAAAACCAGTCTCAGAATAAACAAAAATAAGAAAATAAAGGTAAAATGTGCATAAATTAAATCATAAACCTAATTTCTTAATTAAATTTATTTTTAAGTAAAGTATGAGGAAAACAACACCTTAAATAAGAAAGAATTAGGATAACTGTTCTATTTTACCTATGTAAAAATAGGTAATTTAGACAGTTATCATATCCAAAGGACCAAATTTAGTCTCAAATAATTCAATTCCAAAGATAAGAGAGCAATGTAAGAGAAACAATGATGTAATATGTGTACTTGATGGTTTAGACTTACAGTAGTAAATTTTAAACAAGAGGAAAGTAATAAGTTTGGAAGTCAATGGATTTAAGGTCTAGGATTGGATTTCCACTATAATGTTCTCACCCTCTTGTTTACTAAGAAATCTCATTCTTTGTTATTTATTAATCATCAATAAAATATTAATTTGTTGTGGTGTGTTTAGTCACTCACACTATACTGGAACTCTAATTTGTTATCCAGTTTGGTCATCTAAGATTTCAAATTATGATCGATTTTTTTATTAATTAATTGGAGGTCTACCCAATAAATTTGGTCAATTCTATAAATTTGGTCAAATATCAATGGTCATAACTATTCAAATAATTAAGATGTAACAAATATAGTAGACAAACAAATTAATCACTGAATAACATTGAATGGTAATGCAAAGTGCAAGAGAGAGTCACAAAGAGTTTACATTACAACCCTAGAAAGAGTTACTAACATGGAGCACTGTGAATTAACTCAATCTAAAACTTCCTAGTTGTTCCTTGCCTCCAGATCTAACTCTTCGCTGAGGCAAAACGAGTCCACTTTTGTTTCTCATAATCTAGTATTTATAGAAAGAGTTTGAGCTTTTTAGCACGGATGTGTTGGAACAAGCTCGATTGTGCTGGTTTTGGACTCCTTCTTTAATAATTGCTCTATTAAGGCTTGATTTTCCCCTTTTTGTTTCTCATATCTTAAGTGCTTGTCTAAAGTGAAAATAAACAATAAAAAGTGAGTTTTGTTACTAAACATGCAAATCTTCTCTTATAAATAGGTATTAAACTCATATTATATTTATTAAATATAATATATTTAAGAATAAATCCAATTCTAATATATGTTTATCAAACATATATTAAATAAATATATGTATATTGAAAATCTATTATTAAATCGAATTTATTGTTACAAAATTTGATATAATATATTGAAATATAGTTTTCTCATAATTTCAAATAGGGTAAAACATATATTTTTTCATACGAGAGATAGCTAGTATAAGACCATATGTCTTAAGGTAGAAAAATTTAATTTATTTTACAATTTTATAATTTAAAATAAGAAAAATTTAAAATAATATTTATATCTCTTGAGGAGAGAGAATAATTTCTTCTCATAAAAAAGGAGAGAGAATAATTTACTTTGATAATATCAAATTAAATTAACTAATTTATATATTTTAATACAAAAAGAAGGATAGTATATTAGGTTCATTTCTCAAAGAAGGAGTTTATAATTTATTCTGTTATATTTAAAATTTTGATATTTTTAGAGGCAATTAAAAAAAGAAAATGGATTACTAAGGACATCTCCGATGAGATATGCTTACTGAGTTACTTAACCCAAGAAACCCTTGAAGAAATGAAATGTTGGAGACATCTAATATGACACACTTGATTCTGTAAAATTGTGAATGAGTTGCTTTCACAAGCACTCGCTTCTTACAAATAAAAAAAAAATAAAATTTATGCTTTGTACATCACCTATCAACAGAAAAAAGAGAGGAAAAAAAATGAAGGTGGAAGATGAACAATCCAATTAACATTGAAAACATAAAATTTTACCAACCAAAAATGCCAAGTTTGAATAAAGAAATTACAACTCAGATTAACAACAACAATAATTAACAATAGTATAAAGTATGCACTCATCGTACCACGTCATGATCTAGATACTAACAGCTCATGTTTGCCTATAAAAAAAAATTCAGACAAAAAATATACATTACAGATCCTAAAATGGAGACAATTACAAACATGTGTTTCGGTAGACCAACCATAGGGCACTGAGCCAGAATCATGGCAACGATAACCAAATGAGTAAAGGGAGAGACATGCACGGCAATATTAAGACATAGGGTAAGGGTAAAATGCGAGTTTCTTAAAGCTTTTTTAAGTTTCTTATAAGTAGAGCAAAATATTGAAAGAATTGCTTATGAATAACATAGAATTATGAGACCCGAATAAAGTAACTTTTTTGAAAATTAAGAAAATTGTGAAAGGAACTCTTATTGGAATTGTCCTAACAACTTATACTTAACAATACAGATAGAGATTTCTCTTTTCTTATCATAGCCGATGCATTATTTCAATCTACTCAGCTGATCAGGGTGTTGGAAAGTAAGTTGAACTAAAGGACAAAATTTACCAGAAGTTGAATCTAGGCAGGGACCGAAGTGGCAACATCCATAAAATGTCAAAAAGTAGCACGTAGAAGTACACAACTATTTTTTTCAAACTTTGAATTTTCCAAGGAGTAGACTAGTACTTTACGCGGTACCTTCTAGATGTACATGCATGGCTAATTAGTAATTTCAAATGAAGTAGGATGATTACCAAGAATACTTAGCGTTAATCATTTTATAATAGGAAAACTTACTCATTTTCTTCTAATCGTGAGTAAATTTTACCGTTTACTTAAAATTAACCATTGTAATAATTCTTACACACACATCATGTTTAAGTCCTTTCTGTGTCTGTCATCGCAAAAAATTTAGAACTAACACGCTAATATTTATAAATTGTTGGAGTATCTTATCAAACATTATGAATAATTTTTCCGAAATAATTTGTATACTTAAATCACTTGATGCCAATATTCCATAGCAGGCGCTGCAGCAATGTTTTGGCGCAACAGGTTCCTTTTCAACAACCATGTTTCCTTTCTGCTGTTCCTTGCTCTGTTTGGAATTGGATCAACAGGAGCTCCTATTTACAAAGCGAATTACTGCCCCAACAACGTATCGTACCAGTCCAACGTAACATTCGAAACCAATCTCAGAGTCCTACTCGCATCTCTGGTCTCGAACGTTTCCCAATCTGACGGCTACTATAACACCGCCATGGGCATGGGGACCACAAGCGTGGCCAACGGCTATCTCCTCTGCCGCGGAGACGTCTCCTCCGCCACGTGTCAGGACTGCATCACCACCGCCGCCACCGAAATAACACGACTCTGCCCCAACAAAACAGAGTCCATAACGTGGTACGACGAGTGCATGCTGAGTTTCACGAACCGGTACTTCGCCCCCACCAGCATCCGCCCGGGAGCGACCTTGTCCAGCGACAGCAACATCTCTGCCTCCGACTTGGACAGTTTCAACCAAACGTTGTTCACCTTGTTGAACCATTTGGCGGAAGAGGCTGCCAATACTCTGACGGCGAGGAAATTCGCCACCGGCAACCTCGAATTCGCCGGATCCTCACCGGAGAGAACCGTGTATGCCCTAGCGGAGTGCATGCCTTCGAGAACAAATCGTCAGTGTGAAGAGTGTTTGAAAAATGCCATTTCAACTCTTCCCTCCTGTTGCGGAGGAAAACAGGGCGCCAGAGCTCTGCTAGCATGGTGCAATGTTAGATACGAATTGTTTCAGTTTTACAATACTCGCGCCACCTCATCAGGTAATTTCCTTAACATTTTATATTCATTTTCTAATTTCTATCTTAATGACATTATCTATGACTATAATGTGTTACACTTTTAAAGAATATATTAATGGAGATTAAACACTTGTTTCATGCTCACTAGTTAGCGAATTACACTGTTATTTATATATGCAGGAAAGAAGAAATCTGTATCACGAGTAGTTTTGATTGTTGTCGCTGTTGTTGTGTCGATTATTCTCCTATGTGGACTCTGTTATTTCATATTGAAAAGATCAAGGAAAAAATACAGGACTCTCCTAAGAGAAAATTGTAAGTATTCTGGAAAACAAAGCCAAACCCTTTCTCATTTTTTTAAAGGGCTAATTGAACCACTTGTACTTGGATTTTGCTTTAGTTGGGGAAGAAAGTGCCACTTTGGAGTCGCTGCAATTTGGCTTGGTCGCCATTGAAGCTGCCACAAAGAAATTTTCACCCGAGAATAAAATAGGTGAAGGTGGATTTGGAGTGGTTTATAAGGTAACAAAATTGTATCTCGAAAATATACATATTTGTTATTTCAGGAGTTGTAGCTACACACTTTTCTTTAAGAAAAATTATTATACAACATCTGATTTCAACCATATGTATTTATGAATTGATTTGATAAGATAATATTTACTCTTATGAAATAAATTGATTAATTTATTTTTTAAAATTTGATTAATTTGATATATGACAGATGATTATTGGTCAAGATCATGCATGATGCAGTGGTCTTAGATCACTTCGTATAATAATTTCTTCTTTCGTGCACATTTATTTAAGACTATAAAATTATAAAAATTAGCCATTTAATGATAATGAAATTTACATAAATTTATTATTTTTAATAAATTTCAATTAAGAGTTTGTTTAAAAAAGTGTAATGTTAGCATGTATCTTATTACTTCTCTTTTTTGTAGTTAACCAAATTGATCATGCTTTTAGGGTATTCTTTTAGATGGACGAGAAATAGCTGTTAAAAAACTATCACAAAGTTCTGGACAAGGTGCAGCTGAATTCAAGAATGAGATTTTGTTGATAGCAAAACTTCAACATAGAAATTTAGTCACATTGTTAGGATTTTGTTTGGAAGAGCAAGAAAAAATGCTTATTTACGAATATGTATCCAATAAAAGTCTCGACTACTTTCTATTCGGTAATTGCTTTTTTTACCTCTCTATTTGTTTCTACTGCTATTTATCATTATTGAACTTCAAAATTCATGTCGTATAGGTTTTTTTTTTATTAAATGAACTTATCTATTTACAGATCCCAACAAGAGCAGTCAATTGAATTGGCCAGAACGTTTCAAAATTATAGAAGGCATTACACAGGGAATTTTATATTTACATGAGCATTCACGGTTAAAAGTTATACACCGTGATCTAAAACCTAGTAATGTGTTGCTGGATAATAACATGAATCCAAAGATTTCAGACTTTGGAATGGCAAGGATTGTTGCTATTGATGAACATCAAGGAAAAACTAATAGAATTGTGGGTACATAGTAAGTGCTTTCAAACACATTTTTTCTATTATCTTTTATCTTTAATTTATTCAATTGTTAGATAGAGTTTAAAATTTTATGTTCTTATTAAAATGGTAGAATATTTTAAGATTTGACTGCTATTATAAAGTAAATTGAGTGCACTTTTAGAGGATAAAGATTTAGATTTGTTATATATATATATATGTATATTTTATTTTATCACATCTTATAATTGATTTTCTAATTAATGATTATTATAAAGTACACCTTATTTTTTAGAAACCAAATCCAATATTTTAATGTATTTTTAGTTTTTATTTATGTTACTTTTGTTCATTGACATCTATAAAGTTTCTAATATTGATATTTTTAAATAGTGGTTATATGTCCCCAGAATATGCAATGCATGGACAATTTTCTGAAAAGTCAGATGTTTTTAGTTTTGGAGTTATAATTTTGGAGATAATAAGTGGAAAAAGGAATGCTCGTTCTATTTTCTCCGAACATGATGACCTCTTGAGTTATGTAAGTATTTATTTTTTATAATTTTTTATATTAATTGATGCTGCTCAAACAAAAATAAGCCAATAGAACAATTAACATGTAATCTATGAATTTGGTGCAGGCTTGGGAACAATGGAGGGATCGAACACCATTAAATATACTAGACCAAAATATTATAAAATCTTGTGTTCATGATGAAGTCATCAAATGCATCCAAATTGGTTTATTATGTGTACAAGAGAGGTCAGATGACAGACCTACAATGACACAAGTTGTTTCATATCTTGGTTGCTCTTTAATTGAGTTACCATTTCCTGGAAAACCAACAAATTCTAAACAAAGCAGAATAATTCAAAATATGGTAGAAGGAGAATCAAGTTCAGGTTCTGGACTATCAATTAATAAAATGTCGGTGAGCATATTTGTTCCTCGGTAATATTTGTCATAATGTATATAAAAAGATCATACATTTTTTATAAATTGAGTTAAAATCTATATGATGTTGTGTTGGTCTTAAACCAAAGTCCTTGCAATACGTTGTAGATAATTTGTCATTAATTATTTACATACAAAAATTGTTTTGATAATATTTCATTTGACATCATAGAAAAAGAAGTAAAGAGTTCTTTATAATACATATCATAGCTTTATTATACAGAAGAAACTACTTAAGGAAAATAAATTTGAATCCTAATATTTAGGAGATATTCTTGCTATACAGAGATATCAATCAGAAATAGCTAGTTTCTTAATTTACAGGAATTTTAGCTTTCAGGTAACTAATAATACAATATTAAGGGAATATTCTTGTTTCTGCAAATTTAATATTTTGTTCCCAACACAATCAGAGATATTGTGTAGAAATGTTCAATACTCCCTTTCAAGCTAGATCGAGAGGATTGATTTATCCAAGCTTGGATAATAGATGATGAAATTGTGTGTTTGGCAACATCTTTGTAAACACATCCATAAGTTCATCATAACTCCTAATAGAAGCATTTTAAATAACTTGATTTTGAACTTCTTGTTGAATAAAATGACAATCAACTTTAATATGTTTTGTTCATTTGTGAAATACTAGATTGGTTGCGATATACACAGCTGCTTGATTATCACAATAAAGTGTCATAAGTAGACTACATAGAAAGCCAAGATCAACAAGAAGACTTTTGAGCAATATTATTTCTCAAGTCGTAGATGACATGGCTCTATATTCAGCTTTGGCACTAGAACGGACAATAACTGATTGTTTTTTGCTACACTAAAAGACAAGATTACCACCAACAAGCATACAATAACTTGTAGTAACTTTTTGGTCAAGTACATTTCCGGCCCAATCAGAATCACTATACCCACTAATTTGTGTGTGACCATTCTTGGTTAGGATAACCCTCGTCTAATAGACCCTTTAAGATATCACAAGATACGCTTGACAATACTAAAATAAAAAAGCGTAGATGCATAAATTGGCTAACAAGACTAACAATATATTTTATGTCTGGACGAGTGATAGTAAGATAAATAAGCTTATCCATCAATGTTTGATAGTCATTGATATCTTTTAAAGGTGGAGTTGGAGCTAGCTTATAGTTCATCGTCTTAGTGTCTTTAAGTAAGTAAAAAATGTACTTCTGTTGATTAAGAAATAAACCTTTGGTAGAAGCTACCATTTCAATTCCAAGAAAGTAGTTCAAGTGACCAAGATTTATAGGAAACAATTGTAGAATGTTCTTGAGATAAGAAATAACATGGTTACTATTTCCAACAATAATAAGATCATCGACATAAATGAGAACAACCACTATTTCATTCTAGAACTATCGAACAAATAAATAGGAGTATGTATAACTCATAAAGCCCACTTTATGAAGAACAAAACTTAATTTTGCATGCCAAGCACGTGGAAATTATTTCAAACCATAGATTGATTTGTGCAATTGACATACCAAGGAAGAATTTGAACTTTGTGGATGACCGAGAGGTAATTTCATGGGTACTTTTCGTAGATCTCCTGTAAAAAGGCATTTTTTATGTCCATTTGGCTCATTGACATCCACAATTTATAGCATTTGAAAGCAAAGCATGTACGTGGTTCATTTTAGCAATAGGTGCAAAGGTCTTTTTAAAATCCACACCAAAAGTTTGAGTGAATCCTTGGGCTATAAGGCGAACTTTATGCCTTTCAATCGTGTCATATGAATTAAACTTTGTTTTATACACCTATCAACTTCCAATAGGTTTTTTTCCACTAGGAAGTTTGACAATACTCCAAGTTTTATTTTCAGTAAGAGCTTGAAGTTGTTCAAACATAGTCTTTCACCAAATTTTATTAGCATTTGCTTCATAGAAATTTGTTGGCTCGTATACACTAGATATAGTAAAGAGAAATGTTGCATGTTAGAGGAAAGGCAATGATACATGACATACTTGGAAATTAGATGGCATACTGAGTAACAAACAAAGTCTTAGAACTTTGTTGGAGGTGCATGACTTCTAGCTGGATAATGACGGACTTGAGGAATATCTTCACATATATGAGGTATGCACACAGCTGACGATGGCTCACCTTTTGACTATTAGGACTATTAGCTTTAGAATAATCAGATGGGGCAGCATTTGAATCTGAAGGTGTACATGAAAAATCCATATTTCCATCAACAAATTTTGTATTTTTTGTATCTATTGTAGTATCAAAAGAATTTAGAGGCACAAGTAACTCAACCTACACAAGATAAAAGAAAAACATTCTCCAAATAATCCTCGAAGTTGTTAAAATAAGGGTTAATTCTTAAAGCAAAACATGATATATATACAAAACATTTAGAATTAAGGTGATAACATTTATATCTTTTTTCGTAACAAATATTTTTTTAGAATCAATGTGATAACTTTATATCTTTTTTTGTTGATGAGTAGCCTAAGAAGACACATTTGGTAGCTCGTGGATCAAATTTATCATGAAAGGAACTTATATATATACAAAACAAATGCACCCAAATACCTTTAAATGAGATAAATTAAGAGGTTTTCCTTACAAAACTTCAGTAGGAGATTTAAAAAACAATGTTCGACTTGGTAATCGATTAATAATGTAAGCAGAAGTTAACACTGCTTGAGACCAAAAAACTTTCAAAACATGCATTTGTATCATCAAGGCACGAGTTTTCTCCAGTAAGTATCTATTCTTGCGTTCAATTACTCCATTTTGTTGAGGAGTATCAACACAACTAGTTTGATGCACAATGCCATGAGAATTTAAATAGCGTGTCATGCTGTTAGATATGTATTCTACACCATTATTAGAATGAAGAATTTGAACGTTACTAGAGAATTGATTTAGGCCTAGCATGTGAAAAACTTTGAAAACATCCACTACTTCAATTTTAGATCTTAATAAGTAAACCCAAGTAACACGAGAGAAATCCTTAATGAATGTAGTAAAATATTTAAAATCATCAAAGGATTCAATTGTAGGATCCCAAATGTACAAGCTCAAACATTTTATTAATTTTAGAAGAAGATGAAATAAAAGGTAATCTAGTAGACCTAGATAAATGGCAAGTATCACAAGAAATAAATTGGTTGTCTAAATGAGAAAACAATTTTGCAAGGACATTTGTTGATGGATGTGCTGGAAAAGAAGGAACATATAAAGCTACTAAGTTTACGTCATTTTGAAATAACTTAACCTTTCCTTCACCAATGACAAGAACACCATGCCCATTAGCAATAGAAACATCAAATGGAGTAGTATATTTTTTGAAATCTAACAGATTTGTTAATTTATATGTCATATGATGAGTTGCACCTGAATCGAAAATCAAAAAATCATTTACATTATTTAATTTTAAAGTAGATGAAAAAGCATTTGATATACCTTCATTGCTTTTAAGAGAAGGGTGTTCATGGGTTCCCTAGAGACTAGCAGATTTACCAAGAAGTGTTGTGGAATTTGATTTTGAAGCAGTTGAAACTTCAATTTCTCCCTTCTGTTGAAGATATGCAGCAAACTCATTGATAAGTGAGATTGAGTTAGAATTATAGTTTACCATATTTCTTGTGTCAGTAACATGGGCTTTGTGCTTTGAGTGTCCCTTGTTAGAAAATCTTAGTTTTAGTTCTGGATGAAGCACCCAACATTGTTTAATTTGATGTTCTAGATGATGATAGTGTTGACATTGTAAATCAGCTTCTTGCCTTTATAAAGAATTCCCACTTTTTCTTAATGATTGATAACATAGTCATGAGAATCAGATGATTGGGACTTACGTTCTGGATTCATGATCATGACTTTCCTCTTTACTTCTTTTTTTTGAATTATAGAGCGGACAAATGATAAGGATGGAAGTTTAGGGGACATGAGAATATGACTGCAAATATCTTTATAGTTAAAACCAAGACTTGCCAACAGTAGAAAAATTTTGTCCTCTTCAACTCGTTTACAAAGTACAATAGCATCGACGATGTGTGGACGGTACAACTCAAGTTCATTCGACATCCCTTTTAAACTACCAAGTAATTGAACAAAAGGTTTACCAGATTGTTGTAGGTTTACAATGTCTCGTTGGAGTTAAAGCAGATACGGGAAATGTTATTCTGTTGGCCATACATATCACGAACTATTGTACATAATTGCACAACGGAATCTAAATAGCTGAAAAATTCAACAAGATGTGGATTCATGGAATTAAGGATCCATGACCACACTAATTGGTCTTTGGATAACCAAGTTGCATATTCTATAGAATTTTCATTTAGAGGAAAGTTTTCTCATCGATAAAACTAAGTTTAGATCTTTCAAAGTTATGACTCTTGAACAAAGAAGGTAATTAAACTCATTTAACACAATAGAGCTCAAATGCTAATTTGGGTTAGATTCAATTTTTACCACAGTTGTCACAACAACAGAACTCGCAACATATGTAACAGATGACATACTAAAAGAAGATTGATTTTCTAGCATAGGTCGACAAGAAAAAAAAAATTGAATAGGTAGAACGACTGCTCTGGATATCATGTAGAAAAAGAAGCAAAGAACATTTTATTTTAATTCTCTCATCGTATAATACATATTACGATTTTTTTTATATTGAAGAAACTACTCAAGAAAAATAAATGTAAATCCTAATATTTAGGAGATATTCTTGCAATACAAAAATATCAATTAGAAACAACTAGTTACCTAATTTATAGGAATAAATGTAGATTTTAGTTTCCAGGTAACTAATAATACAATATTAAAAAAATATTTTTATCTCTGCAAATTTAATATTTTATCCCAACACAATGAAAGATATTGTGCAGAAATATTGTGACTTAATTTTATATATTTCTTCCATTAACATAAAAATATAAATACTACTCATGATAATGGTTGTCATTGAGGATGCCTTTTGATAAAAAATGAATTTTACTAGGAATTAGAATATGATTAGTGTGGAAAAAAGTACTACGTAACCCACTGGAGTCAATGAAATTAAAGGACAGGGAGTTGATTTCATATGTATAAGGATTTAGATTTTATATATTTTCATCATCGACATTGGTTTTTTAAAGTTGATTAAAAATAACTTTAATTTTTTATTTCAAATTTTTATCGGGAAATGGTGAAAAGAAGAAATTAATTTTTATTATCAAATTACCTTCATTTGCGATCATGTTTTAAAAATGAAAATAAAAATAAAATAAATTCATGCTAACCTTGACTGAAAGACAAAAGTGATACCAACTTTACAAATTATCAAACTAAAAGATTTGAATATGAGTTGAGAAAGGTGAGAAGGTTCTAGAAAAGGAATGGAGGACTTGTTTAGGATTGGATTTTGTTAGAAAATTTAAAATATTGTGCTATTTTATTATTGTGGCTCATTATTCATTTATTGTATCAGATATTTTTTGAAGATATAGTCTTAAAAATCTGACTAGATCCATCGATTCAATTTATCTATAACAGTTCTTAAATTTGGTGTCACAACAGCTCAAATTTACATTATTTCATTTCACTTAATAATTACTCTTTTGTTTATAACTTGCCACTAGTTAGTAAGATCATGAATAGTCTTTTCCGGACACGTCAAATCACTTTCCGGATCCATGACCAATCACACAAATTAATACAATACTTTTGCAAATGATAGTATATTTTATGGAGAATTTTTCAAAGATAACATATTTCATAGTTGTTTTAACTTTCAAGTCAAACACATTTAAATACACATTTAAATATGTACATTATTTATATATGTAATAATTATTAATTCTTTTAAGGTATATGTTCGATTTGATCCCTTTTATTTTGGTTGGACATGTTGAAAGACATGTTGAACCGATTGGTGGCATTGGTTTTAAAATGTTTCCAAAATTGGTGGCAGAGAGCCGATTTGAACTAATACTTTTCAAATTTCTTATTATTTTTATTTTAAAATTTAATAAAAATTATTCTTAAGATAAATAAAAATAAATATTTAAATATTTCACCTAAGTATCAATTAATTTGTCAACTGTAGTATTGGTGGTTTTTTAATACAACTGAGTTTTTATTCTTATTTCCTTACAACATTATGGAATATTTTCCATGATTCAAAATTTGTGTAGGAAAAACTTTCGTAAAATAACTTTTTGGTAAATTCTATTGTGTTCTCACAATGGAAGGGTTTTTGTTATTGTCACATATAAAAATACTTGGTTTTCTACCTTAAAAACAATTTATATAGCAATAACATATTTAAATTTAGAAACTCATATAAACAACTCATAGCTTTTTTATTACAATGATATTAATGATTTAGTGGAGTAATTTCTATAATATTATACATTCTAACATAAAGAATGAAAAAATCTAATTATTTAAAATTCTGCTCAAACAAAATTCTAATCATTTTTAAATTATTAAAAAAATTGTAAAATAACACTGTACCATTCGTTAAAAACAGCACCTAGAAAAAAATTAATTTTTTAGTTTAACTCCAATATTAGGTAAGTTTTGACAAAAGGTTGTTGTGTGTCACTTTATTTCAACTTTTAATTACATAAAAAAAATTATTCTCGATATTATCGCTATATAGCTAATCAAGTTGCTGATCTTATATAGCTAAAGACTCACCTGTTTTGTGAGCTGACATAGGTTGCACAATCTTTTTTTTTTTTTTTTCCGATAAGCTGGCCTTGCACAATCTTTTCTAGAGGTTTTTTAGTTTTTTTCTCCTTGTATTAGAAAAATCATATTAACAACTATTTTTTTCTTTGTATATACTTTTTTCAATCGAAATTCAAAATAAGCTAGATGTTAATTCCATGAGCATAAAAAAAATGTTATTTTCTCAATAAAAAAAATTTCCTAAGTTTTTTTACAAAGCATTGCCCAACTTTATAGTTACATGGGAACCTATACCCACCTATTTGAAAGAGCAAGCACATTGACTTCTCCTTTGAACACCCTCATCCTCTTTGAACATACATATTTTTTCACCTATATTTTTAAGAACTTCTTTTGCCATGTTTCCTCACATACAAGACAAAAACATATAAATTTTTTAAATTCACGTAAATTATTCTAAATTAGGTGATTCGAAATCTAGCAGTAGACTTGACAATTGTATTCCAAATAAGTTGATTCAGAATGTACATAATGTATTCTAGATCTGAAATACATTATGTACATTTCATGATCCGAAATACATTATGTACATTCCTGATCAACCTATTTAGAATGCAATAGTGAACTTGAAAATTGTATTCTAGACATACTAATATGAAATGTATATAATGTATTCTGGATCAGTTGATTCGAAATGTATATAACTTATTCTAGATCAGTTGATCCATAATGAATTATGTACATTTTAGATCAGTTGATTTGACATGCATTATGTATATTCCGGATCAGGTGATCTAGAATTTGTAATAAATTTGCATTTTGGGTTGGTTCATCCAGAATTGTACACAATTTGTATTCTAGATCAATTGATTTTTTTTTTTGTGTGTTTTGGATTGGTGATCCGAAACACTACAAACCAATGTTGAATAATAAGAAATGACATCCCAAGAACACTGCAAACTCAGCAATATTGAGTGAAATTGCATTTTTCCTTTCTAATTAATACTTAAACCAACAAACAATGATTAGAAATATAAATAGATCACAATGTGCAGTTGATGCTTGGTACATAAAAGCAACAAACTAAACAATACCTAAATAAAATTGCATTTTTCCTTTTTAATTAATATTTAAATCAACAACCAATACTCTAAATATTTATAGGAATAAAGAATAATTAAGGATGTATAATAGAGTACAATATACAGTTGATGTTTAGTACACAAGAACAACAACTAAACAAGATCATATACAAAGATAAAAATATGATCTTTGTCTAGGAGGAAGACTAGCTTAGTCAATTACTTACTACGCTACAACCAGTAGTAATTGCGGTCGACAGGTTGGATAGATGGACCTGGAGGACTAGTAGGGATGGAGGGTTCTTAGTAGCCGAGGCTTATGCAGTACTGAGCTCGCATCAGAACTCAATGATTTTCTCCGAGGTGGAACCCAATCAATGGAGACGCATGTGGAAAGACAGACTCCCATCAAAGGTAATTTCATTCTCTTGGAGATTATTGATAGATAGGCTTCCCACCATTGATAACTTGCTGAAGAGAGGCGTTGAGATTCCAGAAGAAGGGGTTCTCTGTGTACTCTGCAGAAGCAATATGGAAAGCAGGACTCATCTGTTCTTAACGTGTGCCAAAGCTCAATCAGTGTGGAGTAATATAATGAGCTGGCTGGGAATCCACGGACCTATCCCGGGGGATCTGCATCAATTGTTTTCATCATCATCAGCATGGGTGGTTGGAAAGAGGAAAAAGAAGTGCAGGTATGTTTTCTGGCTGGCTGCTTGTTGGGGAATCTGGATGACTAGGAACCAGATTGTCTTTGATAGAATTCAGGTGGACTCAGTAGACATTATGATGACTATTAAGATCATCTCCTGGAAATGGCTGTCATACTCTTTTGGGTTTAATAGGGGGTGCGCATTCTCGGACTGGTATGCTAATCCGAGAGAGTGCTTATTAAATATGTCTTAGGCGGTGAAAGGTTAATTACCGCGTTCTAATTGGACATCAAGTAGTATGGTGTCTGCATCCTTGTATTTTCAAGAAACTCTTGGTTTCTCTTCCAAATAAATATTTGCTTTTCAAAAAAAAAAAAAAAAACAAAGATAAAAATATGGTAAAAAAAAGGAATAAATTTGAGGATTTAAAATTCAAATAACAGTGACGGTATGTTGAGTTTAATTACCTAAAAATAAGAGGGTGATTAGAATAGCAACCTTAACGTATAAAAATTAACATTGACCTATATATCAACACTAAAAATTATATAAAACTTGTTTATGAGGTTGATTAGTTTTTGCACTTGTCTGAAGAACTTATCGTGACAATATTAATATAAGAATAAGAGACCCAAACTACGTTAAATAAATTTGAAGTTTTAGATATATATTAGTTAATTTAGAATATATTATGTACATGATGTTAAATATATTACATACATTTTTTATACATATAAATGTATATTAAAAGGATTATAATAAAGTATTAATATTTATTATTTTTTAAAATATATAATTTACTCATGTATATTAATTCAAAAATATTTTATATCTTAATTTCTTGTAACTTTATGTAATAAGAATTTTTTATTTTAAATATAATTTTATTATTGTTAATGAATCTTTTAATATTTTATTAATTAGTAAAATTTAAACTTAACTACTAAAATTATTTTATTTAGATTTTATGTGTACTTTAGCTATAAAAGTAATGTTTTATTTTAATATTAACTATTACAAAATTATGATATTATATTTATTTAAAATTTTTTATCTACTATTTTATTAATATTGTGGTCAAAACCGTGAACTTTAGACCTATGTTCTATCTGGTCTGTGACGAATCTTATTTTAAGAAAAGGGAAAATTTACGGTATTTCTCCTAATTTGGTAGTATTAATATTTTTATTTTTTAATCAATAGATTCTTATATTTTTTATATGTTATTATTTTTATAAAATTTTCTTTATTTATAAGAAAGCTTGTGCCAAAGTTATTTATATTATTAAATTTGTTTAGTATTCTTTTTATAAATAAAACATGTTAAATGAAACAAGTCTATTTTTATTATAGATAATAATTTATTTATTTATTTAAATTTATGAAAATGAGAACATGTATTTAACTTACAATTATTAAAAAAATAAAAATATTAATATCCATAAAATTAAAAGAGGCATAGACTTTTCCTTAAAATAATTGGTTTAACTTTTTTTGTTGCGGTTGAAGATGAAAGTGCCACGTTGGAGTTGCTACAATTCAATTCGGCCACAATTGAGGCAGCGACAAATAAGTTTTCGTATAAATATGAAATAGGCGAAGAAGTTTATAAGGTGATAAAATGTAGAATGAAAAATCATATTCATGTTTGTTCTCGTATATATATAAAATTGTTTTCTAATTAGTTATAATTTCAGGAAATTTTAACATCTGGACATGACATACCCGTAAAAAAAATATCTTGAAGTACAGGACAAGGTGCAATAGAATTCAAGAATGAAGTTTTGTCAATAGACTTCAACACAGGAATCTAGTGACGTTATCAGGTTTTTTCTTGGAAGCACACGAGAAATTGCTTATTTATGAGTTTGTGCCCAACAAAAGTCTTGATTAATTTTTGTTTAGTAAGTAGTTTCTATTTCCATACCTATTTATAGTTAAAATTTAAGATTTACTTGCTGAAAAGATACTTTTTCACCTATTTTTCATGAATGGATTTTGACATTTATAGATCTCATAAAAGTAGACAGTTGAACTAGTTTGAGCGTTATAAGATTATTAAAGGAATTGTTTGAGGAAGTCTTTATTTATACGAGCATTTAAGATTAAAAGTTACACATACATCCTGATCTAAAAACAAGTAATGTATTATTAGATAACAATATGAATCCAAAAATCTCATACTTTGGTATGGCAAGGATGATTGCTATAAATCAAGACTGAGGAAATATAAAGAAAGTTATTGTGATCTTATAAGTATTTATGAATCATTTGCCTTCTAATATTCTTCTCCTTAATATATTCATTAGTTAAAGATTTTATATTTCCTCTACATTTTAAAAGAAATATTTTATGTAATCCAATTTTATTATAAAAATCCAAAAATATTTGATAAATAAGTTTGTTTTGAAAAGAATATTAGATTTGTATATTTAATCCTTGATTTATTATATAGATGAAGAAATTGGATCTCATTTTGGAACAAACATCAAACAATGGACAAAAAGAGAAAAATATATATGCTTGCTATTAGAAATTTGCTCAGCAAATTTACCCTAGAAAAGTGCATTATTAAAGTGGAATTTCGCTTAGCAAAATTTTATTCACTTAACAAAATGAGTTTACTTCACCATTAAGAATCCTCTTTCACTAAGTGAAGGATGCTTCGTTCAGCAAAACATGGCAACAACTACTTTCGCTCAACAAAGGAGCTTTTGCTCAATGAAGGTGTCCCGACCAAGACTATAAAAGGAGAAACAAGTCAGGAGAATTCCACATTCTAACTCATCCAATTTTATTCTCTTCTTCCCCCACCTCATCTAATCCTTAAATACTCTCTGGGGAGATGTAATTGAACAATATTATCAGGGGTTGAGACACTAGTCATTAGGATAGAGAAATCATTAACAATTTCAGAACTAGATAAATGAATTCAGATAATAGTTAGTAATTATTAATATTGTGAAGTAAATCTTACTCCTGAACATTTTGCACTATTTTAAATATTATTAAAAATCACAAAAACATAATTTCTTCATGATTTATTTTCCAAATCAATTTAATTATTTCTTTTTCTTTTGTTTCAAAATAAAATCTTGTTAAGGTTGTTATAAAGGAATAACTAAAGTTCTAAATTATTTTCCAAGCCCCTAAGGAAACTACCTGATATGTTTATCAGATACTACATACGACTAGTGCACTTGTCATAAGTAGTGTAGAAAACACTCAACAAATGAGTAGGATTTGGACAGGGTACTGTAGTACTCATCGCTTACCCGCGTTTGAAAAATGTACCCGTACCTGGTCCCTTACTTGCACGTGTAACAATATTCATCCCATCCTTATACCCTTTGGGTACCTATATACCTACACTCAAATTTGCGATCTGCACTTTACTTATGTATAAAGACAATAAAAAATATCTTTTATACATAAGTAAACATAACAATATATTAAACATAAAACAAATTATAAAATACTTCCTAAGGTTTTATATGATTACACATAAACTTATATTTTTTTATTATATTATTAAAAAATGTTATAAGTTCATTAAGAATGATTTTATAAATAACTCAATTTGTTGTTAATTTTGTTTTTATTTATTAAATTTTCATAAAATATATTATGTACCTTTTTATTTTATAATTATATTTTATATATATATATATATATATATATAAATAAAAGGTGCGGAGTAGGGTGGATACTATAGTATCCATGCACACCCCTATGAAATACAAACTAGATAAGAATGAAAAGATAGATCTTTATAAGAATGAAAAGATAGATCTTTGGTGAGAAAAAAGAAACAAAGGAAGTTAGCGAGAATAAAAACATTGTGCTTGTACGGAGTGGAGTAATTAAGAATGAAGCATGACTTTGAGCGGAGGACAGTTGGCAGTGACAATTGACAAGCGTTGAAATGGAGAAGCATTGCGGCAGAATGGCGTAAACATGTGCATGCATCTTGTCTTCTTGAATATGAAGCTACTTCAAGACCCATTCCAACTTTGAATCAGTCAAACTCGGTTACGGTTCTAAATGCTAAGTATGTATATTCTTTTAGAGAACACTCCATATATTCATAATGGAAACAAATTTTATAATGTTATTTATTTATAATCTATTATGTATAGTAATTTTATTATTTTAAAATTATATTGACCATGATTTTTAGTAGGTTGACAGTATAAACTTTAAATTGTTTTGTGTGTAAAATTTATGTATAAACATTGCGGTCCATAAGGAGTTGGCACAGTCACAAGAAATTATTCGTTCTAAATTATAAATTATATTTAAGGTATCGTTTGAACTTTTATTTTATAAATATGTTTTTTTTCTGTAGATAATAAGAAAGAATAACTAATCAACAACTTTTAATAGAAAATAAATTTTTAAGTTAAAAAATAAAATTTGATAAATAATTTTTATTTATTTTTTAAATTTTAATTTTTTACTTTAACTTAAAAGTAACTTTTGAATTAAAAATAAGTTGGTTCAACGGTAACAAAAATATGTAATTGATTTAGTGTTTCATTATTTTTTTACAATTTTGCTTTATATATATATATATATATATTAATTTTTCTCTATAACCTTTGTTAATTAATTTTTTAATTTTGGTGTCTGTATCTTATTATTGTTAAACAAAAATCTGATGTGACTAATGGCACTTGATTTTATGGTTAAAAATTTCAGAGATAAATATTTATTAAATATTAAATAATAATTTCCAATTAAAAATCGTTAAGTTTATTCTAAAATTTGAAAATGTATAATTGAAGTTTAGCAAAATTTGAAAACTTCTAGTTGTGAAGAACTATTTGGTTAATACTTATTCATGCAATTTCAGACCATTTTAACCACAAAATTATGTATCATCGGTTACATCAGGTTTTTTTTTTTTTCATGAGAAACTAAAATTAAAAAAATTCCTAGACCAAAACTAGAAAAACATTATATATACTTCTTTTCTTATTTTTATTTTAAATATTTTCTAGAATATCATAAAGATATATCTCCCATTTAAAATATTTTATAGTAATATATATTCTTTCTTATTTTCTTCGTACCTCTCCAAACTCGATTACTTAAATCCTTTCAAAATTTCACAACAAACCTCTTCATAATCAAGTTAAAAAATATACAAGATTCAATAAAATACTTTTGAAAATATACTTTTATAATTTCAGAAAGTACTTTTTTTTTAAGAATCTAACTCTTCCAAAAATTACTTTCGAAAGATATATTTGAAAAAATATACTAAAAAGTACTTTTTAGAATGTATATTTATACTTCGAGAAAGTACTTTTCGAAAAAATTTCTTACTCTTATATGATGGAAATAAAAAGAAACATTAAGGCAATAGATACAAGTATGCATAAAAAATTAAATATAAAAAGATAGAGGAAAGATAATTTGTATACCTCAAATATATTGAATTGAAGTTCTTGATCTTTAAGAACAAAAACCCTAGGAATGATTATTGTAGAGATATGAGTTCAATAAGAACTCTTGAGGATTTTACTACCTACTTTCTAGGGGATTATTTTAGAGAATGTGTATTGTTGTTGTAATTTGCTTAATGGGATGACAAATTTATAATCCCCCAGGGTAGGCAGAGACCCCCTCAAATGGGCTTTTTATGATTGATTCAACCCATCATAGAGTCAATCTTACTATAATCTCATTCAAATAATCATAAAGATATTATAAGATATGATTATCATCATATCTTAAATTGCCAGATAATGATAAAATATAATTGATTAATACCAATCCACTATTATTTCCAACATTCTCCCTCTTGGATGGTATTAATCAATAATACAAAGACAGATCATTAAGCTAGAATGACAATTATAGACAAATTTGAGCTACAAAATAATATCCGATAGGGATATATATATCATGCACATTAACAAATATTTCTCATAAAGTATATAGAATAATGTAGTTCAATAAAATGATACTACATGGTCTCAAGCATCCAAAAATGCTAAGAGATATGTTACTAAAATGATATTACTTCACACATATCTCATAACAGAGTTTTAGACTCCCACTGATCTAAGACATCAAAACTTAACCAAACCATATGAGTTATAAAACTCCAAAGTTAAGTATTTGTTCAGTGAATAAAAAAGTGTTTAATTAATATAATTTTTTTTACTTGAGTTCGAAAAATTATATAGGTGAGAAAACATAATTTACATGCATCTAAGTATTCATCATAGATCAATAACATATGTAATTACATATAAGCTACATAAATGCTCTATAATATTTGACATTTAACTAATCCGAGTTTCAAAAATGAGTGACTATGTAAGAATCCAAAGAGAAGTAGGAAATCCATAAATTCCCTACTAAAACCTCATAGACACCTAGTTTATATAAAATGATACTCAGATTATTATGGCCACAAAATGTCAATTGAGCAAACACTTAGATAATTGGTCCAAAAAAATTCATAAATACTTCAATAGTGCAAAATTGTGCTTAATAGAAGTACTATCATAATAAGCACTTTTTTACAAAGTAGAAAATCATACTCGATAGGAGTCTTGCATCTACAATATACTTATAGAATTTTGACCAAACAAAATGTGAAATTTTGGGTAAAGAATACTTAATTGCATACCAAAAGAATTAATGTGCAATGCCCAACAAAAATGCTCTTAACATTCATTAAAGATGTCTATTAAGATACAATGAATTATATGTATCTCAATTAAAATAGGACAAAAATAAATAGTCAAGTCCTATAAAGTATGTCATATCATAATTAAATGTGCACAAGAATATATGACAATACAGATAGATAAGTCTCGAGACATGATACAAAATTATATACTTCTAAAATTTTGATCAATTAAAATATGAAATTTGGGTAAAAGAGATGCACAATGCTTAATTGTATGCCAAAAGGATTAATGTACAGTACCCAACAGAATGACCTTAACATCAGTTAAAGATGTCTACAAAGATACAATGAATTTTATGTATCTTAATAAAAATAGGACAAAAATAAATATAGAAGTCATATAGAATATGTCATATCATAATTAAATGTGCACATGATTATATGACAATAAAAAATATATAAGTTTCGAGAGATAATACAAGATTATATATACTCCCACTAATCCTTAATATACCAAAAAAATATTAGGATTATCATTAGGGTACACTAGTATTAAAAGTTCTAGTGATAGTGGGATGATAATTTTATAAGATAATAATAAAAGTGAATTAAAATTCACTATTATTCTACTTAAGGAATTAGAAAGTAGTAAAATAACAAATGATTACTGAGAGAAGTGGTTAAAATAACAAGAATATGAAACCTACAAATTCATCCATAAGAATAAATAATTCTCACAAATGGTTTCATAATTAACCATATATTAATCAATCTTTGCAAAAATATTGACTCATATGAGGATCTTGAAAAAATAATTACATGAGTGAGAAAATGGATCACTTGATAATTTTACGTAGAATATGAGATCATAAGCAAGTTCTCAAGTAATCATAAACAAAAATCAAGAGCTACAATAAACAATATTTACACACATTTGAGAATAAAACATGATTATACGCAGCGGAAGAATGAGACCTATTCTTACAAATATTAAGGATATAATAATAAATAGTCTCTAACTCTCATCACAATTTATAATGGATATAGGTTTATTTATATATCCCAAAATAAAGCATCTAGCTTTTACAAGAATACCATTAACAATATTATAAAATATGGTATGGAGAAATTAATCTCTTCAAATTTGGGATTTCTATATTGTCCTTACAAGGATTGCATACTAATATTGCAAATCAATAGAGAGTTTGTTATACAAGAAAATATTTTACAAGAGACCAATATAAAATCCTTAATATAGATCCCAACAATGTGATCACAAATAATGTGATAAGAAAAAAATAATTTTATCAAGAACATTTATTTTTTGCACATGTATGATTAATTGGACATTTAAAGTAAAAATCTTATATCACGACAATTTATTTTATAAGATATTAATTAAAATTCTAATATACAAAATCCTTCCACTTGATAAAGAAAAAATAAGTTGACATAACAAAAAATACCCACAGGGCTAAATAAAATTCAACTATTTCTTTATCAATATATATATATATATATATATATATATATATATATATAGAAAATTTGCACCACAAAAAATGCAACATTTTTTTTTTGTTTTGAAGGAAAAAATATCCAATTAAAGGTTATAAGTCATTATGGAATAAAAAGAAAATGAGAGTGTAAGTTTTGGTTCCATATAAATATAACTAAACATGATCAAATGAGGGAAATAAACTATAATATAAAAAAAAATAATAGAAGTAAAAATATAAAAATGCATAACATAGATAGTTCTTAATATAAAAAAAAAGAAAAAATGTAAAAAATAAAATGCATCCACAATTTCTCTTATCTAGGATGAATGAAATTATTTGAAAGAAAACTAAAAGAGAATAACCAATAATATTAAAATAGAAGTAAATAATTTAAAGAAAAAATAAGGTTTAAAAATAATAAAGTAAAATAACAAAAATATAGCTTAAAATAATAGTCAAAATTAAGTTTATAAAATAAATGAAATACAATTAGGATCAGATTTTATGATGACGATATTTTAGTAATAAATGATATATTAAAGAGTAAGTACCTCATTCATAATAATGATATATTTTAGTCGATGTGAAGTAAATGAAGTGTAACTAACATTACTACTTTTTTATTCTTAGCCGCAAGAAAGTTTGGTGCTCATTTGCTTTACATGACTAAAATATCATTATTATAGAGTAAAATATCATTTACACCCTCCGGTTTATAAAAAATATATACATATAGAGTAAATCACGGATGCACTTGACCAGGTCTAATGAAATTGTAGATGTACCATTTTTCTTTTTTAAATTACACGAAATATTAGAAATGATGAAATTATGTCTAACTCAACCTCACAAAATCAACTTTTACTCAACCTCATAAAATTGGTTTTAAGTTGAGGTTTACACCTCATTATATAATTTTGTTTAGCTATATCACTAGCTAATGTGAGATCTCCAATATTTGTGGGTGAGTCTTATAGTGGCTCGATAAGCCTAACAACAACAATAAACTGTTAGGATAAGCTCTGATACTATATTAGAAATGATGGAATTGTGCCTAACTCAACCTCACAAAACTAACTTGTAAGGTATGTTTGAAAATATTACATTAACATATCTATCAAATCTTACACAAACACTGCCTAAGAATACGAAAATAATGGTAAAAAAAAAAAAAAAGAGGTGCATGTATGATTACACTAAACCTCACAGGCACATCTATAATTAACTCTAAAATATAATTATGAGGACAAAATATTTAAAATAAATATAAAAAGGAAATTACATTAATTAGTGTACGAATATGTAAATAATATAAATCATAAATATGGTGAATTGATAATTTAGAATTTTCACACAATAAATATTTATTTTTATATAATTAAAATTTATTATAAAGAAATATATTTAAATATATAAAATATATTTTATATTTATAGTAAATAATTTAAATTATAATAAGAAATTAGTTTTATTAATTCTATAAAAAATGAGAGGGAGAGAGAGGTTAAAAGAGATAAATAATTAACAAGATAAAGTAGTTTGAAATTGAGTTGATTGATTTTTTTTTTTTTATAAACGTTAGTTGATTGTTTTTCCTAATAGTAAGATTAGTGTGTGACATATATTTTTACAAGAGAGAAGAGAAAATTATTGAAAATATCTAATTTGATACACGAAAAGAATTACAAAGTGATAGATTATGTATTCTAAACAATTTAAGAGTGTATTAATAAAAGAAATTGAAAAGTTGAAAGGGTGTTCGAATGTAGTTCTTTGAGAAACTTTGAATTTGCAAAACGCACAATATACAAATTATTTGAAAGTCAACGAGGTTTTAAAAGAAAACAATACATAAGGAAGTCTTCCTAAACTTTAGCTTGGTTTGGAGATAACCTATATTTAAATGTGTGGTAAATTAAATTCTTGCTTTGTGGTACATATGGAGAATCACATTCAGATATAGTAGTATTCTCTTTCAATTAATTTATCTATAAATAAAAATGTCTAAATTTATAAACATTAAAAAATTAGTTATCATAATTTAATATTATTTAATTTCATTCGATATTTAAATAACGTCATATCTTAATAAAAACAATATTAACATGATAAAATTAATTAAATTTATTTATGGTCCTGAAAACATGATTAATTTGTCTTGGTGTGAAGAAAGATCTCATAGGAATCAACAGCGCATAAAATAACAATGACTTTTTGCATTCAACTCTTTGATTGTTTCAAAGACTATATCTAGGAAAAGTACCAGCACATGTGTTTTCTTGGCAATGATACAACTAAGTTAGAACCTAAGGTGGTAGGGAAAATTCTCCAATGGCTATGGCATCTTCAAAACTGATTTTCCTTCTCTGTCTCCTTCTTACACTATCTTATACCACCGCTCAGCCAAGCTTCCTGTACCATTTCTGCATGAACGACAAAGGCAACTACACTGAAAACAGTTCCTACCAGACCAACCTCAACACCCTTTTGTCCACTTTGTCTTCCAACACACAAATAGATTCTGGCTTCTACAATTTCTCTGAGGGCCAAAACTCTGACAAAGTTAACGCAATTGGGATGTGTAGAGGAGATGTTAAGCCGGATGTATGCCGAAGTTGCTTAAATGATTCAAGAATCCTTCTCACACAGCGTTGTCCAAACCAGAAAGAGGCCATTGGGTGGTATGATAATTGCATGCTGCGCTACTCAAACCGCTCAATATTTGAGACCATGGAACCTGACCCTACGTACTTTTTGTGGACCCTAAACAATGCAACTGATATGGATCAGTTCAATGAGGCTCTCAGGGGCTTAGTGGACAGCCTCAGAAGCAAAGCTGCATCCGGTGATTCCCTTAAAAAGTATGCTGCAGGAAGCACAACTGGTCCAAGCTTTCAAACTATATTTGCACTTCTGCAATGCACACCTGATTTATCAGAGCAACAATGCAATGATTGCTTGGTTAGAGCTATATCAGATATCTCAAGTTGTTGTGCTGGCAAGACAAGTGGGAGAATTGGAAAACCAAGTTGCAATCTTAGGTTTGATACATCCCCCTTCTATGACTCTGCAGTTGATACTTCTCCGCCACCACATGTGTCTTCTCCTCTTCCTCCTCCTTCAGACACCAACACCACTTCCTCAGAAGGTACCTGTTATCTTGCATAACTGCTTTGCTAAAGCTCAACAAGTCATAAGGGTCTTTTGGTATGAAATTTCTAATGCATCATTGACATTGGATTCATTTCTTATTTAGTGTTTCAACATGGAGTTCTGGTTTTTGCAGGGAACAACAACACAACACGAATTGTCATTGCGGTAGTTGTGCCAGTTGTTGCTATCATTGGACTGATCATCTTTGTGTGCATCTTCCTAAGAACAAGGAAGCAAAGGAAAAATGTTGACTATGAAAGTAAGACAATAAATTGATTGCTAGTCATACGGAAGCAAAGGAAAAATAGTTTTCTTGCTATCTTAGACAGAAGATTGTTTTCTAGTGATGTCTTTACCTATATGACGAAAGTTTATTCGACTTTCTCTATACAATTAATCAATCAAAATAACAATACTATATATATATATATATATATATATATATATATATATATATATATATATATATATATATATATATATATATATATATATATGTATATGTATGTGTGTGTATGAAGTGAAATCTGTTAATGAGTACATCTAGCAGAAGGTATTCAATAATTTAAACAAACAATGAATTTTCTCGTTAGCAATCATGCTTTGAGTGATTTGGTGCTGTCAATCAATTCCAAGAACTGAAAGTGATTATACTCCTTTCCTATGCGTAGCTGAAATAGACAATGAAATTGAACCCACTGAGACATTGCAATTCAACTTTGACAGCATAAGAATAGCTACAAATAACTTCTCTGAGACAAACATGCTAGGAAGAGGAGGATTTGGACCTGTCTACAAGGTAACAATATGTGGTTACATTTTAGATAAATTTGATTTCTCAGGTTATGGACATGTGTTATTCATTGACTATTGGTCCCCAATCTCGTGTATCTAACTTTAATATATTTTCAGGGTGAGCTCGCCAACGGACAAGAAGTTGCTGTCAAAAGATTGTCTATGAATTCAGGACAAGGAGATGTAGAATTTAAGAATGAAGTGCAGTTAGTGGCCAAGCTACAGCACCGAAATTTAGTCAGGTTACTTGGTTTTAGTTTGGAAAGAAAAGAAAGGTTACTGGTCTATGAGTTTGTTCCCAATAAAAGTCTTGATTACTTCATATTTGGTAAGTTAGATCTGACAACTCATTTCTGCTTAATTCTAAGTGAATAATTCAGTTTTTAGAAGTTTATGTGCTTTGTCTTGGTTTTGTAGATCCATTTAAGCGTGCACATTTAAACTGGGAAAGGCGGTATAAAATCATAGGAGGCATTGCTAGAGGCCTTCTTTATCTTCACGAGGATTCGAGACTGCGGATTATTCACCGTGATCTTAAAGCAAGCAACATTCTCTTGGATGCAGAAATGAATCCTAAGATATCAGATTTTGGCATGGCAAGATTGTTTCAACTGGATCAGACTCAAGGAAACACAAGTAGAATTGTGGGAACTTAGTAAGTACCATGCTAAGTGTTAATTATTGTTTCCCTCAGTACTCATTCTTTATTAGCCAAAATGAAGGAAAATATTGAGCTAGACAATGTTGACATGCAGTGGATATATGGCACCAGAATATATAAGACAAGGACAATTCTCTGTGAAGTCGGATGTTTTCAGTTTTGGTGTACTGGTTTTAGAGATAGTAAGTGGCCAGAAAAACAGTGGCTTTCAACGTGGAGAGCATGTAGAGGATCTAATAAGCTTTGTAAGTCTCTCTTTTTTCTTTTCAAAGTTTTCACTCTTACTTTTAAGTATAAGATTAGAAGATATGTATGGCTAATTCAATGAACTTTCAGAAGTTAAAAGTATCTGATCTAACACTTTCTGCAATTCTGAAAATCCTTGCAGGCATGGAAAAATTGGAGGGAGGGAACAGCATCAAATCTCATAGATACCACATTGAACACAGGTTCAAGAAATGAAATGATGAGATGCATCCACATTGGTTTACTCTGTGTTCAGGGAAATTTAAATGACAGACCAACCATGGCTTCTGTTGCACTCATGCTTAATAGCTACTCACACACACTCCCTGTGCCTTCAGAGCCTGCATTTTTTATGTACAGCAGAGGTTTGTCCGATATTGAGTCATTGGAGTATAATTCAGGGGTAACAGAGTCAAGCAAACCAAAGAGCGTCAAAGCATACTCAAGTGAGGAATCAACTGATGATGTTTACCCTCGGTAGAATAGTTAGTGACACATTCATACAAGTGACAGTCAAATGCACCCGTGCTTGAATTCCTTTTCTCTATTTTCCCCGGGGATAGTAACAAATTGTTCATTTTCCCATCTAGCATTTATATCTTCCACCTACATCCCGAATTCCTTTTTAGGTTGTTGAGTTTTGGTATTTGCTTGTTGCTCTGATGCTGACCTGTTAATTACAACCATACTTGATTTTCGACCTCCAATTGAAACAACTGATACTCTGCAAGAAGACCTATTAGATTGTGTGGGCAGTGGTGTATATATATCCAACTTATAATGCAGTTAAGTTCCTTCATTTGATAATTTTTCCTTATTTTCAATTCAAAAGGTTTTTAAATCAGGAAAAACATAACCAAGAAGTAATGAAGTGGAAGAATATCTTTATAAAATATGTACTGATTAACAATACAAAACATATAACTCATTTAAATAATGTATCAATTACAAATACCTCCTCCCAACATAAATTTACCTAGTAATGTGTTGCGTATAATGCGTTCGTGTATAGAAGAGAAATGATGTTGAGTAACTCTGACAGCAAAGGGATCAATTAACCATGAATATGCACAAAATGGAATATACAAAATTAAACATCTAAAGGTAACACAACATAAAAATAACATGCTCTATTATGTCCAAAAGTTAATTCCAAAAAAATATCTCAACGCTTATAATAAGTATCTTGATTCCTAAACAAAAAGAAGCATCTAACGATGATGCTAACAAAAGCTTGGGACATCACACTAGAAAGGTAGCATACTGACGAATTAAATATGAAAAGTAAATGTATCAACTTGCATTTGGAAACAAGCAAAAGATATGACCGAGAAGCTTGCGCAGCAGGAGCACAAAAATATCCGTACTCGTGACTCGGTTTCGATCGTCTTGATGGTACGAGCAATAGTATTCGATGTAATAAACCGGAAATGTGTATAAGTATGTAATACTTATCTTATATATGTTTTTCATTATAATTATAATAATTATATAATAAGTTTAAAATTATATATTTAAGAGTTTAATTAGTTTGTATTATTAGTGTAAAAAAAAGTTTATAATGATATTTAATCATAACTATTTATTTATGATAAGTTTGTTGATTTTACCATTAATACTTTGAAAGTCATATAAATGAAAAGTTGTGCTTGAACATTAATGTAAAACTCTTTTACACCGCTAATGTAGACTAATTAAACTCTATTTAATTAAAAAAAATTAATTCTTAAACTTTTATTTATAATTTCTTGTTATTTATTATTCTTTACATTTTTTAAAATTAAAATATAATTAATAACTTAATACATAAGTAAATTTAAATTGTAAAAAAAAAAAAAATATAACAGGTTACCCACAGGTATACTTAAACCCGAAAATAATTGAAGATGATGAAGATTAAAATTTTATACTCGCTTCTTTTATAATTGCATCCGAACTCACTCGCATTTTCCAAGAATGAGGATGAGGATAGCTAAACCCACACCTTTTTCGTTCCGTTGTTATTCCTATTGTGATATTTCATGTGCGTGTGTCCTTGTTGCAAAGTTTTGTGTGTGCGTGCGTGCACTTTGTAAGGATGTTGTTGAATAAATTATATATTGTAACAAAAACAATTTAATTTATCAATTGAAGTACCATCAAATCATCTTCATAGGAACATGCAATAACCATAGTACTTTAAGTGAATTTCTTAGACAACAAATCTAGTGTAAAAGTGACAAGAAGTAGTTTAAAGACAATTAATTGAACAATTGGTATGCAAAGTAAAATTCACAAATAGTCTGAAAGTGTTAATCTATGAAGCATAAACACCTCTATTGGTTGAACTGTCTCCGTGTCGGACACATGTCAGACACTTCTAACTAGGTCTTAATGAGAAAATTATTATTTTTTACTTAAAAACTTAAATTCACATTTATATACAACTTAAATACCTAAATTGATACCTCAACATAGATGGACACACACTGACATCATTAAAAAATAATATTGGATCTATCTTTTATCCTTGTTATAATAGAAAATTGGTTTAAATTGGTGAATACATCACCATTTTAGTTAATTTGTTATATTACTCATATTTTATTTCATTAGAATCTCATTATTTATATGTATATAAGTCGTGTTCCCATGTCCTACATTTTAGACATTAGTCGTGTCAGCGTGTTTGTGTCGTGTCCATATCTGTATCCGTATCAGTGTCCATGTTATATAGGTGTTAGAGCTAGGTTTGATTTCACCAAGAACCAATACCATGCAACTAATAGTTTTCAATCATAGTTTCATTAATTTCATCATGAGAATAATTTTTAATCCTAGAGTCTATTCCTAAACAACAGGCTTATCCTTATACATATCTATTTGTTATTCTTAAGAGTTCTTGATTTAAAAGTGTCTTCTGACCACAATCAAATTAACATAAATAATTTGTGGAAAGGAACAATAAAATTAGTAAGGGTTATTGCTACATCAAACCCCATTAGCAGGAGGGTTAGTTCCCCATGAAAGTCATGGAGGAACACTTTAGCTAAAATATGATCATTGTTATAAAAAGGGATCAAATTGGTGGGTCAAATAGTTCGATCGGAAACAAATCACAAATAGTTTGATCGGAGTTTAGTATGTATGGGGGTTTATGATGCATCCCTCCCCAAGGCAAGTTTGAATAATCCTTGATGATGAGAATGCTCCCAAGATCTGGCTCATAGAGGTTCCAAGGTTGAAAGAACGGAGGTGGAAGACTAGGAGATGGAGGTGAGGTAGGCGCCACTTCTTTAAAGAAGGAGATAAGCCATGGTGAAGCTAGCCACAAAGTAAGGAACCCTTGATAATAGCATGAAGGACTCTCACAAAAGTGGAGAGAACATGAACACTCTTTAAGAACAAAGAGCTCTTAAATTTAGAGAAAGGTTATTTTCATTCAAATGAGTGTTAAAAACTACATGAAGGATGGAATGGTCTATTTATGGAGCAAAGCATGAATCATGGGCTTAGGAACCACAAGTTGAACATCTAACATGCTTAATCAAGGGTTAGTTGGCTTAATTTAGTGTTAATTTAGCATGTGTTCAATTAACACTAATTTAATCCAACTAAAGATCCAAACATGGCCCTAAAAATATGGATCTATGTTCCCTCTAGCTCAAATTTTGAATTTTGAATTTTGAAGGGAAATGACATGACTCCTCCAAAATTCAAATTAAAATAAGAAGTAATAATAATCAACCATGTAGGAGTGAAAAAACATATGTGGAGTGAAACAAGGGGACAAGGGGGACCACATGTCTCCTACATGCTTTATGTGTTGGTTAGAAGGGTGTGAAGAGGAATTAGGGGTGTAGAAACTAAATTCCACACGTCCAAATCCTCTTGGACTAACCCAAACTAATTAACACACTCCACAAGGAGACTAATTACACCTCCTAAAGAAAATAGAATCTATAGGCCAAAATACAAGGCCGAAAATTAGACTAGCTACACTCCTAAAATCCTAATGACTTAAAGGTGCTTATACAAGCATAAAGAAATGATCAAATTAATACAATTAAATGGAACATGTCCTAAATTAAGCTCCTTGAAGCTTCATCCAAGTCATGTTCCTTCCTTATTGGTCCTAGCTTAAGCTCATGCTAGGCGTGCATGCATTAGTTTGAGACAAGAGGATCTCATGGCCCCTTATCGTGGCTGAGGGACTTGGGGAGCCCTATCAATTAAAATTCTCTCCGGCATTAAATTGGCTAATCAAGACCTACAAGTGGTGATCCAACAGTTTGTAAATGATACGATATTTATGGTCTCTCTTTTGAACTCCCGAATATCCTAACTCTGAAGAGTGTTTTGAGGTGCTTCGAGTTGGCTTTAGGCCTTAGGATTAATTTCCATAAAATTAGTGTATGTGGGATTGGAGTGAAAGTGCTTGAAGTGAGTGCTTGTGCTAAGATATTGAATTATGGTATGCTTCTGATGCCTTTCTCCTATCTAGGCATTCAAATAGGGCAAACATGAGGTGTGTGAAAGCATGGAAACTCGTTCTTGAAAAAGTCCTAGCAAAATTATCACGTTGGAGATAAAAGAACTTAACATTTGGGGGTCAGATTTGTCTAATCAAATCTACCCTGTCTACAATTCCCTTTTTCTAGTTGTCTTTTTTTAGGTCTCGAGGAAGGTGATTGAAGCAATTTAGTCCTTGCAAAGGGGTTTTTTTATAGGGGAAGGGGGGGGGGGTCAGACAAGTCTCATAAAATAACCTAGATTAATTGGGAACAGTGTACAAAGAGAAGTATAAAGGAGGGTTAGGAATCAGAGAAATTGAAGTGTTCAACAAAGCTTTGTTGGGAAAATGATGATGGAGAATCCTGCAAGGAAATAGAACTTTATGGATTAGAGTGTTGGAGGCGAGATATGGGTTGTAGATCCAAAGGAACTTATTAGTCCAGTGTAGTAGTAAAGATTCTCAATGGTGGAGGAACATCCTAAAGTTCTCGATAGAGTAAGGGATTGAGGAATGGTTTATAGGGAGGTCGAACCAGTTTTAAGGAATGACTCATTGTTTTATCTATGGGAGGGGAATTGGAAGGTGTTTGAAGGGCTGAAGTCTCTTTTCCCAAGCGAGGGAATGTATATTTAAAGTGGGGGAATGAAGTAACAATAGATGGGTCTGGCATCTAAGATGAAGGAGGAAACTGTTTGGTTGGGAAGAAGAGTAAGTTAGAGAATTGGAAAAAGGTTCTCCTGGGACAATTAGGGGGATGGGTGGAAATGGGGTGTGAGTCAGGGGATCTCAGAGTTATACTTGGTTAAGGAGGCCTACATGATAGTTAAGGGTGAATCAAGCTAACATTTCTTCTTCTTTTTTTTTTATAGGTTATGGAAGTTATAAGCCCCCTCCAAAGTCTTGGCATTCATTTGGAAGGTGGCCCTGAATAGAATCCCATAAAAAGTGGAGTTGGTAAGGAGATTTGTCCTTCCATTATTAAAGACATCATGCTCCCTGTGTGGCTTAGCCCCTGAGTCAGTGAATAATATATTCTTTTCCTATAATTATAACTATTCTGTTTGGATGTACTGTTATAGGTGGCTTGAATTTCAGTCAATGTTGACTGTGGATTATGAGATGAGTTTTTGGCAAATATTGAGAACCTGTAAGTCACGTGGAAATGAAATGGAAAGAGTGTCAATTATACGCTTAGTGGTATTTGGCTATCACTGATGTGAGGTATTTGGTTAGCTAGATATGAGGTATTTGGTTGGCTAGAAATGAGGTAATCTTTAAAGGTACATCTTTCCTTGCCGAAGAAGTATGACAACTGGTCATGGAGAGAGCTTAGTTGTGGATTAAAGGATATGGTGAGGTATCAGCAATGTCGTTTGCAGAATGGTTCCAACATCCAATTCTGTGCATGAAACAAATCAAAATGTAGGGAGTGGGTAACTTTGATTGTAACGATATCCAATGCATTGTAATGATATATTGTTATTTTAGCTTATATTGTGGGAGGAATGACTACTTGTAGTAGGTTTTCGAGGATCTCCTTCTGAATTTGCATGTTTCACTTGTATCCGGTTTTAATGTTGTATCATTATTGCAATCCTCTCATGTCCTCTGTTATATCTTATGACAGGTGATTGATTAAAAAATTATTCTTCTACAAAAAAAAAATAAAAATAAATTTTACCTGGTTTCTCTATGAGGAATAGTGATAATGCAACAGATGTTGATCAAGGAAACTTTACCTGGTTTCTCTATGAGGAATAGTGATAATGCAACAGATGTTGATCAATTCAATCAAGTGCTGAGGAACTTGCTAGATAGCCTCATAAGCCAAGCTTCATCAGGGGACTCCCAGCGTAAGTTTGCTGCAGCAAATGTTACAGGACCAGGCTTTCAAACTATATATGGTCTTGTGCAGTGTACACCTGACCTGTCAGGACAAGAATGCAATGCATGCTTGGTTGAGGCTATCACTGGAATTCCTCGATGTTGTGATAGTAAGAAAGGTGGTAGAATTTTAAATCCCAGCTGCAACTTCAGATATGAGATATACCGTTTTTATGACCCTACAAATATTGCAATACCACTAGCACCAGCGCCAGCGGCACCACCAAAGGTGTCTGTTCTTCCTCCTTCATCAACAGATACCTTGCCCACAGAAGGTAACTGTCATCATATCTTGCTTAAAATTTTAGATAAACTTCTTCCATGGAAGAAAAAATAAAATATTTTTCTGTCATTAATTGAAGTTAGATTATAAGCAACTTATGAGAAAAATATATTTTATTTTCTTTTGTCATAATTGCTTATAAATTTTTTAATCTAAATAAGTGAACTAATAATTGAACTTCAATGTAATTTCTTCTTATTTGCCCGGAGTTAGTTATTGATTAGACTTGTTGAGAACTACTTGATTGTCCTCAATCCTAGAAATATGTTAATAAGATAGAAATTTTATTTTTGGCAGGAAAAAGCAATACATCTATAATTGCAATAGCAATAGTTGTGCCAATTGCATTTGTCATACTAGTCATCCTTATCTGGATCTATTTGATAATGAGGAGGTCAAGGAAACACATTGAAGGTAACCTAACATGCCATTCTCTTTTAATGTGTTATTAGTCGATTTTGGGAAAGCACATTGAAATTTGTAGGGAAAAACTCAAGCTCTACTATGGTTGCTATCCACAAAATATGAGTTTAAAGTAATTGACCACATAGAATTCTAGGTACTGTAGATTTACGCAAAAAAATGCATGGTTCAATCACAATGGGGAGAAGTAAAATGATAGAAAAATCACATGCAGCAAGCTTTTATGTTAGTGTTCATATAATAAAATCTAATTCGTAAGAGTAGAAAACAAATTAAAATGGCTTAAGAACAGGTTATTCTAAATAATTCACAGGGAAATTTATGTTTGACTGAAAGCATAACGTAAATAGTTTAAATAAATCAAATAATAACAAATAAAGAAAATCATAAATTGCATTTATAAGTTTTATCAAGTGTCCCAAAAGTGAATCAGAATTTCCATTTGGAGAACTGACTGGCTGCACTGCGCCAGTTGAAGCCAAAAATGATAATGAAATTAGATCAGAGGAGACATTACAATTGGACTTCTTCACAGTCATGGCTGCTACCAACAACTTTTCTGATTCAAATAAGCTAGGACAAGGAGGATTTGGACCAGTATACAAGGTAAATATAACAGTACTGTCAAATAAAAATGTACATCTCATCTATAAAATGTACTATACTTGATAGGCCGGTTACCACGACTTATAGTCATCAAAAGTAAATTTTCAGGGTAAACTCTCCAATGGTCAGGAAGTTGCAGTCAAAAGGTTGTCTAGGAATTCCCTCCAAGGAGACATAGAGTTTAAGAATGAAGTACTATTAGTGGCAAAGCTTCAGCACCGAAATTTAGTTAAGCTACTAGGATTTTGTTTGGAAAGAAGAGAAAGGCTGTTGGTGTATGAATTTGTCCCCAATAAAAGTCTTGATTTCTTCATATTTGGTAGGCTAAAACTTGTGGTTGATGGCACTATATATCTGTTCTTTCATTTATAAACATTCTAACTCATTTAGAATATTATATCTTGACTTGGGTTTGCAGATAATATCAGACGTGCACAATTAGATTGGGGAAAACGGTACAAAATAATAGGAGGCATTGCTAGAGGTCTTCTTTATCTTCATGAGGATTCCCGATTAAGGATTATTCACCGTGATCTCAAAGCAAGCAACATTCTATTAAATGCAGATATGCAACCCAAGATATGTGATTTCGGTATGGCAAGATTATTTGAAGTAGATCAAACACAAGGCAACACAAGTAGAATTGTTGGAACCTAGTAAGTATAATGTCCCATGGCAAATAAGTTATACTAATTAGTGTCTTCTATTAAAAAAGAATTCCTCAAGGTGATCTTAACAAAGTTGTTAATATTCGTATATGATTGTGGTAATGAGCTCATCCATGTTGACATGCAGTGGGTACATGGCACCTGAGTATGTTATGTATGGACAATTCTCAGTGAAATCTGATGTTTTCAGTTTTGGTGTATTGGTTCTGGAGATTATAAGTGGTCAGAAAAATAGTTGGGTACGTAGGAGGGAGAACGTAGGGGATCTACTAACTTTGTAAGTAATAAACCATCTTTAAATTACTTGTTTTCTTTTTTGTTGCAGGTTAGGATCCAATTAGTTTAGTATGAATGTAATCATTAAGATTGGATCTGAATCAATATTTCTATAATTGATGAACTACTTGCAGACATGGCAAAATTGGAGGGAAGGGACAACCTCAAACATAGTTGATCCCACAATTACAGATGGTTCGAGAAACGAAATAGTGAGATGTGTCCACATTGCGTTACTATGTGTTCAGGAAAGTGTGGTTGATAGACCAACCATGGCTTCCGTTGTACTTATGCTTAACAGCTACTCTGTTACACTTCCGTTGCCCTCACAACCTGCTTTCTCCATTGACAGAAGAAGTTTATCAGTTATTCAATCAGAAGAGTATGATCGACAAGCAGGAACTTCAGATGAATCAAATATTCAATCTATCAAAGCATCTGAGAACGAGGCTTCAATTACTGAACCATTTCCTCGTTAGAGTTGACGGATAAAAACGACTATAAACTTAGTTACATGCTGATTTTTTATTTTTCTTAACTGTAACCCATTATCCAGAGTGATTAAAATATTTTATTGGTCGGAGTTAGACAATTTAAAATATATTATATTTGTTATTTTTATATTATCCTTTTAATTCCTTAAAATTATGACACGGGCATGATTATTGTTATCTTAGTAGGCCAAATATTGTTAGACCTAAAGTTAACATTCAAACTATCTTAGTATTTACACTCATATTTATTTATAAAATTAATTCATAATTTATTCTAATAAACACAAATATTAAATTAATTTAAATCTAGTATAAATTACACCTTTTTATTAATATGCTCAACTCTCTGAATAATGTGTTCCTTAATCTTTCCCAACAATATTTTCTTTATAATTTTCTCTCAAACCTCTGTAGTTAGAAACGTGAAGTGCAATCTCATATCGCCTGTGAAGTACTGTAGGTTAATAATTTTGAGTTTTCTAACGTTAGACCCAAATTTAACCTTCAGACTATCTTACTATTTACATCCATATTTATTTTATTTATTTATTTTATAAAATCAATTCTTAATTTATTCTAATAAATAAAAATATTAAATTAATTTAAGTCTATTAATATATATTATATTTTTTATTAATATTTTTTTTTCTAAAAAAATGAGATGTTACAAAAATAAACATGAAATCGTGATTTAAAATTATAAAATGTTATGAAACACGATGATATATACATACATACATACATACATATATATATATATATATATATATATATATATATATATATATATATATATGGATATAGGTAGAGATAGAGGGGGAGGAAGGGGAGAAAAAGACAGAGATGAATATAGATAAATCGATAGACAAAGTATAGTTATTAAAATGGATTGAACTGATTAAGAATAGAAGGAGTTATCAATTCAGTTTGCTTAACTGATCGATCATGTAGTTAGACTTGATCAAACCGGTTGAACTGACTGATTTTGTTAAACTGGAAATCGAACCCATTTGTTTGTTTTGTTTTTTTTTTTTGTTTTTTTGCATTATGAAATGATATCGGGTTTGATGGATTAAAGAAAATTATGTCATTTTGATGATGTATCACCTGATAGAGAAGTTAGATCTAGAGAAGAAACATTTGACCATAATTCAAATCCAACATTGATAATATAGAATAATTAAATTCTACTTTTTAGATATTGATGACTTATGAACTTGTTTAAGAAATTTTGTCATTGAGTTATGGCTTATAAACTTTGTTTTTTAACTTTAGTTTAATTGTTATTTTAAATATTAGTACTTTATGTTTATGTTAATGTTATGAACTTTACATTTTGAATTATGAATTTATGTTAAATATATTATTTTAATTTTTTAATATAGACCAGCTCTATTAATGATCATTCGATCCCACCACTAAACTATAAAACTACTACCTTGAGCTATTCGATTTTAATAACACTTTATATATATACAAAGAGAATGTGTGTGTGGGGTGTGCGAGTGTTCGTGCATGTGAGAGAATGTGCCCTACACTCGTGAGATAAGTGGGAATTTTTTTAAATTTTCAATCTATGTTGTACATTGTTTTTTTTTTAATTACAAATAAGAAAATCTTGTATTAGGTAGTAAAAAGACAAAATATCTTTTTGACACTATTAATTTCTTTTTCAGTACTCTTAAGCCATATACTTGTGAAAACTCATTCTTTAGAGAATCTCCAATAAAATATCATACTTTTCTTTTTTATATCTTGACTAACTTTTTGGTAGACATCATAATGTCACATCTGTAAAGATTTATTTCATTAATAGAAAATCAAACTTTGTAATCTTAAACCACTTTTTGTAAGTCTCACAAATTGACCACCTTCCTAATATTTTTACAAACACTTCAATCATATTTGATAGGCACAATTGATGATAAAATTACCATGGTTACTCTAATTTTAAATTATTTTAAAAAAATTTACTACTTCTACCCTATACACCTAAATCCTTCCCCACACACATTTCTCTTTACATTCGCTAATGTGAACCTTCCCTACCCCTCCATACCTTTCTTCCCCCAGTGTATAGGCATCAGAATCATACCCGCCCTCGTGGGTATCTCCCTAATTTTGACCGAGAAAACCCATATCGTTGGTCCCTTGCTTTCGGCCTTGCCCTATTTCTATATTTTACATATAATTATATGTTAAACAAAATCTCACATGTCTGTGTACAAATCTATACTATGAACTATTAAAACTAAAATATAATTAATAACTTAACATATAATTTATTTAATAATTAATAAAATAGCATATAATTTATTAATATATTATAAGTAAATTTAAAAATAAATTATAAAATAGTATAACGGGATACCCACGAGATACTTGAACCTAAAAATATCTGACAAGGATAGGGATAGGGATCAAAATTTCATACCTCCTTTATACCCGCTCTTGGCTCACCCCGTTGTCATCCCTAATCGTGTACCCACCCCTTCCCCTCCCCTTTCGGACACACATCCTCCTTCCCCTCCCCTACATACACCTCCCTCCTCTCCCATTGTGTTCACGTCGCTTCCCTCCTCCTCCACTTTTTGATGTTTAGACATTTGTCCTTTTGTTGTTGTGTAAACCCCTTTTAGGATTGACAATTTAGTAACTAAAATTGAACAAAATTAAAAGGAAAATTTGTAAAAGAAAAGAGAAAATATATTGAGACAAGAAATAAATGGGAATAACCACATAATCTCTAAGGTTTGGTAAGTTGAAGAGAAGTTGACACAAAAATAGGAATTATTGAATATGAATTCAAAAGGATTCAACGCAATCCAAGAAAAACTAACGGTAAGAATTGTTTGATTTGATTTTGTTTTTAGTTTTTGAAATTAAAAATTTTGTAAATTAGTTTTTAAGAATTATTTTCTAGAAAAAATAAATTTAAAACATAATTTGTTTATATTTAGGTTCAAAATAAATCTCGACCTTTTTGCTTATACAAATCTAAAAAAATTATATCTTAAATGAGCATTGTGATTCAAATTTGTCTATTATCTTTACTTATTCTGCATAGGTTACTAATTAATACCGTTAAAAAAACAATAATTTGATCAACTGCTTATGTGTGTTACCTCTATTTCTTTTATTTAACTTTTTAAAATTAAAAATATTTATAAAAATTTTAGCATTAATAGTAATAAAAAATATGATTAAAATAATACTACCATATCATATTATGAACAATTCTAAGGTGGAGCGCATATAATATGATTCTTAATTAATGGATGACTAAGTGATGATTATTAGCTCAACAATCTGGGTGCATGTATTTAACATTCATCTACTCCGTTGGAATATTTTGGAAATGAATTTGCTGTATAACTGCATAAAAATTACTTGTATGACTATATAGGATCTCAATTATAAGAATAAATTTTATAATAAAAATATAAAATATTAAAAATCTTAAAAAAAAATCCGAGTACAAATATTTTACTTTGTGTGTTAGCTCTTGGAAGTACTTTCACTGATAATCCCTCTCCTCCACCCCACTGTTTCGAAAAACCTCCTTTCCCAAATAAACCTGGTTCCTACCACTATATCCAATCAAATCTTCAAGAAAAACTCAAAAAAGGTGATGATTAACTTAAATAAATTTAGATAGGAAAAAAAAAATGACGATGGCAAGCTTGGCTAGAGAGAAGGGTTGCATGACGTCGTGGGATCTATTGAGAAAAAAAATATACAACGTATGGTTCTCATTAGCCAAAACCGTGACGAACATTGGGCTGTGTAGAGGACTATGTTAAGCCAGAGTAGGAAAGTATATTTGAATTAATATATATGTGAAATAACATCTATTTTTTTAATTTTTTAAATATTTATTTTATTAATAATTTTTTCTCTCTTCCTTACATAATTTTCTACATCTCACTCTCTCCTCTCTTCTAACCTTATTTTTTGTCTTGCCCTCTCTCTCCTTTCTTCTCATCTTTTGGTTAGTGTAGATATGTAATATAGTTATTTAATTTTTTATTTTTTCAGTATAATAATTTAATTATTTTTAGTAAATTTAATTTTTATTTTTAGTATAGTTGCTTAATTTATTATTTTTTATTATAATAAATATATGCTTATTATATTAATTTACTTAATGAATTACGTGTTTAGTATAATTATTTAATTAAATATTTGATTAGTGTATTTAATTACATCTAATATAGTTATTTAATTTCTTATTTTTTTAGTATAGTAATTTAATTAATTTTTAGAGTACTTAATTTATTATTTTCAATATATTTATTTAATTTATTATTTTTTTATTATAATAATTAAATATTTATTATATTAATTTACTCAATGAATTGTGTATTTAATATAGTTATTTAATTAAATATTTTTTTATTGTAGTGTAATATAATGATTTAATTTGTAATTTTTTAGTATAGTAATTTAATTTCTTTTTTTTAGTATAATAATTTAGTTTCTTAATAAATTATATTTTTAGTATAGTTATTTTTTTTTATCTCTCCTAGTACTCTCTGGTACAGGTTGTCGGCAGAGTAAAAAAATTTGCAAATTTTTTATTCTCTGACAAACCATTGTTGAAGAATAAACAAATTTGCAAAAGTATAAATTAAAACAAAAAATTAATATGATTATTGAATAATTAATTACCTATAATGATATTTAAACTAAAATTTCAATTACACTATTCAAAGACAAAATGAAATCAATATTAAAGAAAATAAAATATCATAAACAAATATTAAAAAAAAGTACAAACAAATGACAACTTATTTTTGTACTTCTTTTCCCTTTTTTAGCTACGGCTTTCATTTAAAAAATGTAAGAAAATATCTCAATTTATTTTACAAATTATAAATTAAAATAATTAAAATTTTAAATAAATTTAACTATAAAATTTAAAATAATATTTATTTTAAATTTCAATTTTTTTAGTTATTTATAACAATATTTATTTCAAATTTAAATATCTTTATATATTAATAAATTATAAAGATGAAAAATTTATTAACTACTAATTAAGTTCTTCTTTAAACTTATATGTTTTAGGAATTATAATAGTATTTGTTTAAAACAATCATATATTTAAAAATGAAATATCATATATTTAAAACTAAAACTCAAAATTAATAATCAAATAAACAATTCCATACTAATTGAGTATTTTTTAATTTTCCTTCTAAAAAGAAATAATAAAGAAAAAAAAATTAACAGTTTTTTATTCTCTAACCATGCACTGAGAGAGTAAAAAAAATTTGCAAAATCTTCATATTATTGGAGGGTAAAAAAAATTAATTTAAAATTTCAGCAGTACCAATTGAATAAAAGACAATTGACTAAAGTAAAAAAAAATCTTCAGCTTTGATTGAATAAAAAACAATTGGCTGAAGTTTGAGGAGGTACGAATTGAAAAAGTCCATGAAAAATCATGGTCAATTTGAAGGTTGCCACTTGCCAAAACCATTATTGAGGTGTACACGGTTTGCCCCTGTCATGGTTTTCGCGGATTTCTCTACCCTTGGTCAATAAAGATGATAAAAAGAAAAAAAAAAGACATTAAGCATCTTTTATGGAAACCGAATAAAACCATAAATGATAGAGACTTTCGAATAAAAAGTAACCCTAGTTGGTACTTCCATTTGTAAAAAATAAGCACTTGCTATGGTTTCCTGGCTGCTCTAAGCTAGTATTTTTTTTTAAGCTCTCCAAACTTCCAAAGCTACAGTCCCTAAACAGTAGGCAATGTATTTCGAAATTCTAAATACATGCTTCATAGAATAATTAACCATTTAAATATTAACTATATTGGGTTAACTTTTATTTTATCATTCCCCCATTTATTTATATATCTAAATATCACTTTTAGTCTTTTAACTTTTTCGTTTGTTTTTTATTCTTAAAAATCCTTCTAACTTTTTATATTTTTAATATTTCAAACTTAGAAAAAATAAAAAATATTTTTAAAATTAATAACCTAATTTAATATATATTTTTAAAAATATTAAATATAAACATAAAAATAAATTAAATGGTTCATTAGTTAAAAAATATAGTATATTATTTATAATTTACTTTACATGTGTCTTCAGCCACATGTCTTTACCCACTTCTATCGCAATCAAGCTGTCAATTTTGACTACATTTGTTTTTTATATACAACATTTTAATTTTGAGTACTGGAAACAAATGAAGTTTCATAGCCTTATCCTGACTTATTTAATATTGAATACGTAGAATACTTTATTTTAATTATATAAATACCTTTTACTAGAAAATAAATGCATGACGAATAAAAATGAGACATATGATAAACCATGTAATATTAAATAAAATTACATGAACGAATTTCATGATGTGATTGTAGGAAATTTTGGTTTCTCTCCCTTGGGTCTAAAGGAGACAACAAAAAATATTTAAAAAATAAAAAGAGTTGTTACCAAGTTTTAGTGAGAAGGTATCCAACAAATTTTTAAAATATAAAATTAATTATGAGACTAGATTTTGAATTTGAAGATCAATTACGTACAAGTAAGGGATTAGTATTTTGCAACTATCCGTTTATAAATATAGTTACTTCTAATTAAACGTACAAAATTAGGTAATTTTGAAAATATCTATTTCACCTCATACAAATTACTATTTTTATTTTATTAATTGATTTCAATATTTTACAAGAATTTATTATTGAGAGAAATTTATTATTTATAAAAATTATTATATTTTTATCTTTTTAATTAACTTATTTTGTATCTTCTTAATTAATTTGGTTTTTTGGGACTCCATAGGTAAAGACTCCTGCGTATCTCCAAGTGTATTGGATAATCAAATTTTACATAATTCTTTGTAAAAAATGTTTGCGTGTTGATATTTTTATTTATTTATTTTTATTAAACCTTAGGATTTGTGAACTGTTATTGTTCATACATCCTAAATTTAAACTTGATAATGGTGTACACCAAAGCCAATCTATTAGAAAATTTTATCTTTTGAATTATTTTTATTATTTTGAAATGTAGTTTTGACTAAATAATTTAATCTTAGAGATGAAATTTAAGATAAAAAGTTGCCACAACTTATGCCTTAAAATATTAGAATTAAGAAAATGATACATCTAATTAATCTTTTGATCTCCATTTAAAATACTACAAGTAAAAATGGTAAAAGGAAAATTTTATACTTTTATATTTTTATTGAAAATTATTTTTAGAAAGAAAATATTAGTAATTATGACTGGAATTAATTAAGAGAAATTAGAGTATTGAACTATTATAATTTTTTTTCTAAATTTCAAAAAGTAAAAAAAAATCACATTTAATTAACCTTCTTTTTTTCTCTTAACAATAAATTTAAATAAATTGATTATTTTTTCTAATTAAATTATAAAATTTGATTTTTAAATGATTTCTTTTAAAATAAAATTATTATTATTATTATTAAGAACATAATTTTAACTAACACTTTATTTTTTAGAAATGAGATTTAAGATAATAAGTTGTTACCACTCATACCTTAAAATTTTAAATTAGAAAGATGTAATATCTAATTAATCTCTATTAATGTCAAATAGTTTATTAGATTGAATATTTTCCACACATTAGTTTTTTTATATTATTATTCTTAATTAAACAGGGAAGAAAATTAAGTTTAAAATATTTCGTATATATAATATAATAAAATAAAGCAACAACCTATAAAGACAAAATATACATTAAATCCTAAATTTAATATTTATAATAAAATAAAATTAATAAAAACAATGAATAAAGTGTAGAGGAGGGAATTATAGGTTAGATATATGCTGGTATTAAACGTTGAAGAGATAATAAAAAAAATTGAAGCAAAAATATTCACAGAACAAAAACATTACACAAAGTTGAAGCTAGTTCACTACTATGAGCACATGAGTGATGACAAAAATAAATATGCATATGACAGATAAGGAGCGAGGTTGCAACAAACCTCAGAGCTACCATATTATTTGCTTGAAATGGAGTTAAACGAGGAAGATATCCCTGCGTGCAGTGGCCATTTTTCTCACTTAACATTATTGTCACCTTCAAGCTAGCATAAGGTAAAATAGTGATGGTAGTGTGAAAGAGAGCTATGGTGACTCCATAGAAAAGGGATGCATGGGTCTTTTGATAAAAGAAAACTGAGTGCTGGAAACATGGCATTCATGGAGACATGAGTGTTGTATCTAAAGACAATACAAAGTTGAAGTTGCAAGGTTAAAGACATGTGCTTTCCAGTTCAAGATGAGGACATGTATTTGAATTGAGCATAGAGAGTAGTGTTGTTAGATGGTGATAGAAGAATTTTATGGTTTACAGTGTTGGCTTAAGGTGTTGCAGAATATGAGTTTTTGCATGAACCAAGAATTAGTGACAGAGAGTTAATCTACTCTCGGTTTTCATGATGGTCATGATGCCCCTCCTGAGAAGTGAAAGATTTAAAGAGATCTAAGAATCTGAGAATGAAGGTTTGTTGTAGTGTGAGTAAATCAATTGCATTTAATGACATGCTCGTACTTTTTATAACAAATATAAAAAATAAATATATATTTATTGGTGGTTGTAACAAGGGTAGCAGTGAATTAGAAGAGGTTGAGAGGGAGTAGAATAGCTAGCACCAAGAATCCCATACCAATAAAACAACTTTTTTTTTTATTATTATTTATATTAGTTTTGAATTTCAATTTTGTTTATTTTCTACTGGATTAGAAATTTAGAATTTTATTTTAAAATAACTCCGATGGGAAGATTCATTTTTAGTTTAACTTTTTTATTATTTTCTTAGTTTATCCAGACGAAATTAGGTGAGTTATAAGGTGAAAGCACAGCAGCGGGGTTTGGTCCATAGATTGTTAATGATGCCTATGGCTTCCATTTCTTGCATGCTTCTTTTCTTTCTTTCTTCTCTATCTCTACAATTCATATCCAGCAGCGGGTATATCGTGGAAATATGTGATAACAAGGTGGGTAACTACACAGCTAATAGCAGATACAAAGCCAATCTCAACACCCTTTTATCCAATTTGACTTCCCACACAGGAATTAACTACGGTTTCTACAATTTCTCCTATGGCCAAGATCGAGACAAAGTATACACGATTGGACTCTGTAGAGGGGATCAAAACCCGGATGAGTGCCTCAAATGCCTCAACAATTCCAGAGTCAAACTCACGGAGACATGTCCAAACCAGAAAGAGGCAATTCTGTACGATGACCCATGCATGTTGCGATACTCAAACAGCTCAATATTTGGCGTGGTGAATACAGATACTGATAGTTGCTTGATAAGCGGAACAAAAGCATCAGAAGTGGATCAGTTCAATAAAGTGCTGGGTAACTTAATGAGCAACCTCAGAGGCACAGCTATATTAGGTGACTCTCGTCGTAAGTACGCCGCGGACAATGCTACAGCTACAAATTTTCAAACTATATATGCTTTTGTGCAGTGTACCCCAGATTTGTCTCAGCAAGACTGCAATAATTGCTTGGATGGGGCCATTTCCCAAATCCCAGGTTGTTGTATTAACAATACGGGCTGTAGAGTTCTTCAACCCAGTTGTAGTATTAGATACGAAGTCGCCAGCTTCTACGGACACACCACAATATTAGACCCACATTCACCACCTTCCACATCGCCTGCAGGAGGTACTTGTCATTATATTTATATATGCTGCCCCTTTTCTCTATAATTAGTTATTTGACTTCATCATATTTTTTTATTCCTAATCCTTCAAATGTTTCATCGAGCACACCATTCTTGCTTTTGCAGAAAGTAGCAGCACAAAACGAATTGTCATTGCCGTACTTGTTCCAACTGTTGTTGTTTTCATCATTGTTTGTCTCTGCGCATATTTGAGGTGGCGGAAGGCAGGAAAAAGTCTTCTAGGCAAGTTCCAAGTTTCAATTTACTGTGACCTTTTTTATTTTCAATTTACTCCTGCATTTATTTTTTGTTACAATGAAATAAATATAGCTAGAGAAAAATTCTTGTAGAAAGACATTTATGATCTGCCATAGTTTTGTGTAAACCTTTTTCTTTAAGTAATAATTGAACTAGAACTAGACAAAATCTTGAACAGACAGAATATGAAATCTTTCAATCATTCAAAGCGTGATCATAACTCATAAGTCACTGCCAAGGGGGTAACAAAAAGGGAGTTATACACCCATTATATTGTGGTTCCAGAAATTATTCCTCCTGGTATTCTATATTGACTGCACCGACAGCAGAGTATTGTCCTTCAAACTTACTTGTTAAAATTCGCTGTCCATTTGAAGTTAAAGAAGAAGAAGATGAAGATGAAGAGGAAATTAATATTGCTGATTCATTGCAATTCAATTTTGACACAATACGAGTTGCTACAGAGGACTTCTCTGATTCTAATAAACTTGGACAAGGAGGATTTGGAGCTGTTTACTGGGTAAGTAATGATTATCAAAACACGCTGTATTACAACTTGGCAAAAATATTTACTATACAGATGTGTATTTTCAGGGTAGGCTCACCAACGGACAGATGATTGCGGTGAAAAGATTGTCAAGAGATTCTGGCCAAGGAGATACGGAATTTAAAAACGAAGTGCTTTTAGTGGCCAAGCTTCAGCACCGAAACTTAGTCAGGCTACTTGGTTTCTGCCTGGAAGGAAGAGAAAGACTTCTTGTCTATGAATTTGTTCCAAATAAAAGCCTTGATTATTTCATATTTGGTAAACTTCAATATCTGCATCATTAGAACTTTGCTTTATATTTCACTGTTGGTTAAAGGCAACCTAGTTATTCATATAGTTGAAATTAATGGTATGCAGATTCCACCAAGCAAGTCCATTTGGATTGGAAATTGCGTTACAAAATCATTACAGGCACTGCTCGAGGACTTCTATATCTTCACGAAGATTCTCGATTACGCATTATACACCGTGATCTCAAAGCAAGTAATATTCTCTTAGATGAAGAGATGAATCCTAAAATAGCAGATTTTGGTATGGCAAAATTGGTTTTAGTGGATCAAACTCAAGCAAATACAAATAGAATTGTCGGAACCTAGTAAGTATTTGAATATGCTATAACTTATTAACCAGAGTTTAAATTCAATTAACTTTTAGAACAAGGAAGAAGTTTTAACATTATCATTAAGCTTTGTATTGTATGATTGTGAGACTGTAAAATACTTTTACGGTCATAGGTATTCAATATCCATATTTTGTGTCATCTTTAGAAGAATCATAATTAGTATTTATAACTAATTAAACCTATCTACATGAGTATGCAGTGGATATATGGCTCCAGAGTATGCAATGCATGGACAATTTTCAGTAAAATCTGATGTCTTCAGTTTTGGTGTACTGGTTCTTGAGATTGTAAGTGGCCAGAAAAACAACAGCTTTTCTCATGGGGATAATATAGAGGATCTACTAGCTTTCGTACGTTTTCTTTTGACACTGCTATTTTATACTTTGACACTTGAAAGTATGGATTAGAACATTTTGCAGAACAATAACTTAAAGAACTAGAGGTAGAATTTGTACGTGCTCTAATAACAAAATTTTGCAGGCATGGAGAAATTGGAAGGAGGGGACAGCTATAAATATTGTAGATCCGTCACTAAACAACAATGCAAGAAATGAAATAATGAGATGTATCCATATTGGTTTACTCTGTGTTCAAGAAAATTTGGCTGAGAGACCCACCATGGCTAACATTATATTGATGCTTAATAGCTATTCTCTCAGTCTCCCAATTCCTACAGAACCTGCATTTTATACTAACAGTAGAACTAGAAGTCTTTTAGAGATGCAATCTTGGGAATATGATTCAAGGGAAACAGGATGCGCTCCTAGCGAACCTATAATTAAATTAGTTCAAGAATCAGAAAATGAAACTTCTGTTACCCAGCTATACCCTCGCTAGATGTTGGTCATGATTGACATCACCAATACTTCCAACCTTAAACCAAAATATAGGACCAGGGAACCTATGTAATTTTTTCGTTGAGTAATTTATTGTTTGAACTTTAAATGCACCAAGCAATCTTTGTTTAAACTGAGACTTAAACCTTTGATAAGACATTAAGTTGATCTTGAAGTGTATTTTATGATTATATTATTAGTACGGTGGCTCGGTTCTTTCTTTACACTAGTTCATATGCTCCTTAATATTGATGTTCAAAATCAGTTTTCTCCGATTTGGGTTACTTTTTTCTGTATATACTGAGGATCAAAAGAGTTAAAACTTCCAAATATTATTTTAATTCGAACCCTCCTTAATTTTTAGATCTTTAAGTGTTCGTAGTTTGACTAGCTGAATAGTATTTTGTTTTAAAAGTTTGTGCACCGAGCGGAAAACGATTTATCTCTAGTAGTGGCGTGCTCTGTAATTACGCTTAAATGATAGATTTGCTGATGTGGTCTTCTTTTACCAGATCTAATGATAAAACTTTAACAACTTAAATTAAGTCTCACAATAAATTTAACATCTTTTTATTTGTATTTTTGTATGGCCTCTTCGATGGACAAAGCATATTAAAGGATTTTAGTTTATTCCCCAGAAAATCATAGGAAAAAGACGCGTCAACACCCTTAATGAGATTAAATGACGTTTGTCTATGGTTTGATCTCCTTGTCCTACAATTCGATTAACCTGAGTAATCAAGTAGCAACTAGTATAGCCCTAATCCAAGTGTGATCTCTGACCAAAACATATAGAAGTTTTGAGACCCCACATACGAACCAAATCTCGAAATGCGTTAGTTTATTTTTTTAAAAAAAAAGAAAACTTTTTTTGATAACTAATCAGTGTGTGACTTTTATTCAAAAAAAAAAGAAAAAAACCTAGTCTTTGGCTAGTCCTCATATCGTTTCACATATGCAAGTCACCTCTTTTACGCATAATCGAATAATCTAATAAAATTTTCAGTGAAAAAAATTAGTATGGCGAAAAAACTTTTTAAATATACTTTCATTCTTCTATATTTTTTATTATATTTAATCTGTTTCGTATCTTGTAAAAAATTTAACTTGGTCATTTAAGTATTAAAGTGAATAAAAAAAATTCTAAAATAATGATTTTTTTTTTAATTTTAGGACATGATTTTGATCTACTTTTCTATTGATTCAATATGTAAAACATTTTAGATTCATATAGATGAAAATTATTGAATCAAATTTATTTTTTAACAAAAAGAGTCTATAAACATCGATAAAATTGCTTTAAAAGTAAATCCAACGAGTAATATGAAAATTAAAAAAATAAATATCATATTCATATTCATACGATTTTTATCTTTTTTTAAATTAGTTTAAACATGAGTTAAATTTTATACTTTTTATGTGTGCGAAGTTAATAAAACAAATTTTAATCTTGAATTAATAAAAAAAGGTTCAAAATTATGTCAAAAATAGAACAAAATACATTTATTTGAGATTAATCAAACTCAAGTTAGTATAAATACAATTATCAATGAAATTTAAGTGATTATACTATTTGAGATTAATTTAAGTGTTTGGTCACTTAAGATAATAAGAAATTTTATACTTTCAATTAACTGTTTTAGTTAAAAAAAAGTTAAAGTTAATAGACCTGAAAGAAGAAATCACATTTTTAGCTGATATATTGTGAATACAGTAAATATATGACTCATGAGTACCTTAAACATGAACATTTTATTGTAAAATCAAACAAATGGTTAGTAGTAAGGATGGTAATAAATATGAAATAGGTAAAAAATTGTTTGACGCTACTTGAAATCTATCTATTATTTGTCGATTTTTCTTAGATTTTCTCTAAAAAATTACAGGAAACCTATTTTCTGTGGTTTTTCCTGCGAAATATTATCCTAACTAAAATTTTTGTGGATAATATTTTTCTAAGGAAATTTATAATCGCAAAAAATTTTTTACGGAATTTTCTACCGAAATAAACGCATAAAATTTGCTTATGATTTTTTATAAAAAAATACAAAAAGGGAAAATAATCAAAATTTACTTACGAATTTCTGTTACAGAAAAATCCACAGGAAATTTCTACGATTTTTAGAAAATCAGTCTCTGCAGGAAATTACCTTCGGTTTTCTAAAAATTGCAGGAATTTCCTGCGAATTTTTCTGAGATTATTTCCAAAGGAAATATTTGATTTTTTTAAAAATTAAATTTTAATTATTTATTATAATAATTTGATAATTTTTTGTTAAAATAATTATACTAAAAATTTTAATTTAATTATTTAATAATATCATAAATTAGTTATTTAATTTGTATATTTTACTATAGTTATTTAATAACTTCCTTTTTAAAAATACTAAAAATAATTTAATTATAATTAGTAAGTAATATAATAAAATAAAATACTCGTAATTTATGATAGAAAATATAAATATTTTTAATAACTTAATATAATAATTTTATTATTTAATTTGTATACAAATAATTTATATTATTGTCAAATAAAAAATTTCTTTATTTCACTTTATTGATAAGTATAAATAAATACAAATATAATTATGAAAACAATTCTATATCTATTAATAATAAAATAAAAGAAAGTTTTTTAACACATATGAATACTTCTTTTTTTTTAACTTATATCTTTCTAATTTTTTTTCTCTCATATTTTAATATTTTATTTTTATATGTTTCACATTTATGCTTATAAGACAACAAAAATTATCATTTTATTTACTAAAATTCTATATTATTATTATTATTATTATTATTACATACTAAATTAAAAGAAATTGTATAACTGTATCTCTACAATATTCATGACAAAATTACAATGATAGAGTAAATTTAATTATTGTACAATATTTGTACAAAATTATTTTAATGATATATGAATTGTGTCTCTACAATATTTAATATATAGTAACTGACTAATACCTAAAATTTGGTGTAAAAATAAAATAATATATAAACATATTATACGTGTAACACCTAAAAATTTAATAAAAAAAATGACATACACAATTCAAAAAGATATGTTTACAAATAAATATATATATATATATATATATATATATATATATATATATATATAAGGGAAATATCTAGTGAGAATGAAACTATATATGAGAGTGAGGGAAATAAATGTCAGCCATTAAAAGATGAGAGAGAAGAATATCTAAAATTCTCAAGCATTAAAAAGAGAGAGTGAGAGAAAAGAGTGACAAATAATAAATGATTGAAATTTACTTCTCTCACTCTCATATATAGTTGATATATATATATATATGATTACTTGTTTCGGCCATATGTGTCGCATCACATCCAAGTTTTGTTTAGATATATTAAGAGTTATGATATAGTAGGGAGGATCAAGTGTTCAAGTTCTATCACTCTTATTAACTCATAATAAATATAACAATATATAGCTCCCCCACATGCAAGTGTATGAAAGAAAGACAAATATGAGAATATTAATTATGTATACTCCAAGTAGACTTGTTTTGTTCAAGAGTAACTCTATAAAGAGTAAAAATATTGAAAATTAAAAATCCCAATTAGAATATTAACTCTAAATTAACAGTATACATTGTGTAATCTAAAAATTGTCTAAACCCCTACTAAATGTTGTCATCTAAATATCCAACCATGGTTCATCAATTACTAAATACTAATCCATCAACAAAAAAAGAGGTTGTGATCTAAATTTTGGTGGAGATCTAAAATACATGCATGTTGATACTTGCCTTGTAGCTAGCTGATAAGGCTACTTAGAAAGTCACAGCTACAACTTTAATAGGAACTCTACAACAAAGGAAAGAAAACAATTAGGATATTGTGAAAGAAATGCTTTGAGGGACTCTCATAATAGTTTAGGGACGTTCATAACAATCTTTTTCAAGTCCTTTGAATTAAATTTTATTATCTAACGGATTATAGATGTAGAGCACTTGATTTGGTCTAAGTCCAACTTAAATGAATTTAGTACTTGTATTATATAATGAGATAATTAATTGTTATACTTATTCTTTCATAACAAAAAAAAATGAAACAATAAAGAATATGAGGGAGTTTCAATTTTTAAGACCTCTAAAATAAATGTTATCTAAAGCTAAGCTTAGTATGACGATCCATTACAATAAAATTCATTTTTTTCTATCGTAAGTATAAACTTAAAATGTAAATGCAATACCTATTACCTAGTAAGTAAGCAATAAGAATAAAAAGAGTCCATAAACAACCCTCATCACCCAAAGCTATAGCATAAACAACTCCATATGAAATACTAACCAAGGTAGATTTTATCTGAAAATACATAATAGCTTATGTCCAATCAAATTACTATGAACATCCGCACAAATAGAAATATAATGCCTCAATGACAATAACAGAATGTTCACCATATAATCATGACTAATGGAGGATCATCCTTGGGGCATCAAATAGGACCCATCACAAGGTCCATGGCAAGAAGAATAAAAGAAGAGGAAGGTCATACCACACCAAGAGCATTAATGATCACATGTGCAGACTTTGGTGCATCTACCTAATCTTTTGCTTGTTTTCCTTATTTTTCCCTTGTATTTTGGGGAACCTCAATCACTTAGGATTTCATTGTGTATTTTTATTTAGCCTTTGTATTATGGGGTAAATTAATTTAGGATTTATTTTGGGACTTAAACCTTGACTTGTAGGTGAAAAGTCCATTTCTTTCATTTTCTAAACACAAAGGTATTTTAGTCATTTAGGGGGAAGGGACCTACATTTCATTTGAGGTCCATTTAGGGTTCATTTGAAAGACATTTAGCTCTCAAATTTTCTTGCAAATGATCTAGAGGCCTTCCACCCTCTCTTTAAATACCCTAGGTTAGACTACATGTAGTCACTTTGTATATATTGGATATTTGAGAGAGTTTTCCTTATTATTCCTCTTCCTTAGTCATTTAGAGATCTCTTGGCCCCCTTCCTCTCCTCTCTACCTTAGAAGGAGCTTGGGTCTCCCTAGGATTGACCTTTACCCTCTCCGAGTGAAGTGAGCTAGCTAAAGAGACACCATCCAACCACCACCACCCAAAACACCATTCTTTTGTCTCCATTTTTCATCAACTACTTTCACCCTTCATAAGCCCCATTTTCGCACCTATTTCAGCCTTTGAAGAAGATCTATTTCAACATCTTATCTTGGAGAAGAGTTGGTGACACCATGGAGAAGGTGGAGCCATTAATGACTCATAATTGCAACATCACAAGATATAGGCAACTTCCTTTAGCTTATATGCAAACACAAAAAGAAACATTCATCAAAGCATTTATAAACTTGCTCAAGTATAGCCCTTGAACATTAATTTTTGTTAAACAACTAATAAAAAGTGATAGTAAATTGAATAAAAATAAATAACTAGTCAAGCATATAACAATTGAATTTTAATTTCTGTAAACAACCAATTAGAACAAGTGTAGTAAATAGAATTAGAATAAATAACCCATGAAGGCTTAAGCATAGTAATTGAACTAATCTTTGTAAACATTTGATCATAACAATAGTAGTATTCCAGTCAACAAGAATAGGTACTATTAGGCATAACATATTACCTAATGACAAGCTGTGATATTCACCATGAACAAACGTCAAATCACTTGCTAAGAAACAAGATAACCACCTTATCTTAAAGGAGCAGAATGGTGTTAAGAAGTTATCCTAAAAAATTCTAGCATTTCTCTCAAACCAAAAACACCAAATCATTTTTCATATAACATGTTTTAATGAGATATTCCTAGTACAACCAAAACCACTAAAATGGCATGACAAATTGCTCCAAAAGTCCTAAATCCTCTTAGCAAATCCTTAGAGCCCACAAATGTACAAAAATCAGGACACAATCATTAGGAGGAAAACCTTTATGTGATTGGCAAACCCAAAACAAATCACTTGTATCAATCCTTTTAACTTCTACTACCTTTTCCCATAGAAGCAAACCATCACCAATACTATTTTCCTATAGAAGCAAAACCATCACCCTAAAACTAAATTATTATACTATGATAAGAAAGATACCAGATGTATATGCAGTGTACCAAATCTACCAAATAACAATACAACAAATATGCATCCATATATTCATATTTACATAGTAAACATATACCTCCTCACGCTTATTCTTCAGAAACTTCATCTCTGAAAAGAGTACTTGAGCTAGACTCTGGTGACTCATAAACATAGCTTGAGAACCAACTTTTTATGTCTAGAGACTCTGAAATAGAAAAAACGAAAGTAGTTGAAATAGTTTAGAGAAGTTCTCTTGACACTCAAATCATAAATACAATTTGTAAAAAAGTTATAGAAGTATGGAAAAATATAAACTAGAAAAAAGTAAGCATGAGCTGAAAGGCTCCAGATCCTGTAAGAAAAAAATTAGATATAAAATTTATATAACCATAAACACCAATAAAATGAATTTCTTTCTACTTTTAATTCAAAAAATAAAAATTGACTAGAGACTTCACCTTGTTCAAATGCTGATGTTCATTGTGATGATCCTCTTCAACAGAGGCTTCCCGAGCAACCTTTTCACCTCCAACCCTAGTGCAACAAATAATAGTTATGTAAATTTGTAAGACATTATAATATAATAAATATCCAAGAAAAAATAGAGGTCAAAAGTACTTATACAATAACTAATAATAAAAGATACTATATTTATATTAACCAACTACAAAATCTTACATTAATGAATAAGATATCAAATATCCCCATCTTCACTACTATCATTGGTCTCATAATTTTCATTCATATGTTAGGGTGATTGGAGTGAATGAGAAGAAGAAGCAACAAACCCCAAATGTCACATTAGATAGGCTACTTGATCTCTAGTCTCATTCAACTCTTTTCTCATTTGGAGTTTGTCATGATCTTGTCTCTTCAATTCTTGTTTTATTTCAAATTTTTCTTGTTCTTGTTTGGGTAGTGATTCGTTAATGCTTGAATTTGACTCCTTAAAGCATCAACATCTTCATAATGTGATTGTTGACTTGAAGAAGTAGCAATCATTTTGCCTACGGATCCAAGATCGGCTATCCTTTCCTTCCTTTTCCCAACTAAATCAATCTATATATCCCAATCAGATGGGATTTGATCTAGGAATGGTTGGCCATTTATTGCTTCTTCCCTAGAACATTGAGATATTAAATCATTTTTTCTTTCTTCAAATTTATCCTACAAAGAATGCAAACAACTATTTAGATTTCTCTCTTATTAAAAAATTAAAAATCAAAATCTACAATTAAAAACTTACAAAAGCAACTTTTGCATGAGGTCCCACCCAACTTTGATTTTTTTTATACGTGCAAAAATAAAATTCAGTGAGTGATGGAACTATTCCTTTTTCCTCCTTCTATAGTTAATAAAAGAAGTTTCCATGTTATTGATTATGTAATATAAATTGTTAAAAATGAAAATATTAAATTAATAATACCATTCTTTTCCAATGTATATGATGAGGAATTGATCTACCAGTATGAAGAGATGCACCATCCATAGTCACACAATTTCTTTTGCTAGTTTCAGAGATTTTCTTGAAGGCTAATGACTCCCAATATGTCTTTAGTTGTACCCACATAACATCTCCCATCCAAAATGGTTTTCTTTATAAATCACTTTAGGCATCTTGCATTAATTGGGACATTTTGGCTGCACCTTTTCTCTCAAAGTTGCGTCGCATGTCATCATTATATTGTGATAGCCATGTAAATTTGGACTTTTAATTTCACAAAACATAACATATAAAATATATTAGAAACATGTAAAAAAATTAAAATAATTTAAAAAAAAATATATTAAATTTTTCCTAAGTCCTAAAGAAGCATGAGATTAAAGTTCAGAGAGAGATATTACATAGTTGAGAGGTAAAACTATAATCCTAACATGATATAAAAGAAAGCATAGAAAATTTGGTTGATAAAATTTTCTAATTAAATTCAAAAATTTTAATTACCTTAAATACATCAAACATTTGCTCTATTTGTCCTTTGGATAATTTCTTCCATGATAGTTTTGCCTCGTGCAAGTTAGTATGTATGATTGAAGCAATTGCCCCAACCACAAACTTGTGTTGATAAAATATTTATAAGACATTGAAAATTGAAAATAATTAAAAATTCAAAAAATAATAAGAGACAGAAAGGACTATTAGCTATAGCTACATGAAAATTTAGGCACATCTACTGTTGCTTTTATATAGAATGACTTTTACTGTAAACTTGCATTAAAGTGTCATTTCAAAGAAAGAAAAACAAAGAATATTTAATATGATTTTAAAATGTAAAAAATACCTAACACATCATCTTCTGGACGTATCAACATTTTGCTTCCATTACTGTCTCCTGTAACATTATTGGAAGAGGAAGATGAAGCTTCATTATTAAAAATTTGAAATTCAAGCATTTGAAGACCATAAGTAGGGATATGTTGAGATTGACTGTACCAAGGTGAAGGTGGGCCTGGAGGAAAAGTTAGAGTTTGAGATACAGGTGAAGGTGAAGGTAAAGGTGGAGGAGAATGTGCTATAGGTGGAGGTGGTCGAAAAGGATGTGGTCGAATGGGAGGGGGAGGTGAAGATCGAGAGGGAGGTGGAAGTCGAGAATGAGTAAGTTGATGGAATTGATATTGTGGTTGAGGTCTAATGGGTTAAGATCGATTTTGTTGGGGTTGAGGTTGAGATAAAGTGGGTCGAGGTTGAGATAGATTGATTTGGTTAGCAAAGGCTTCAAGGCTAGATGATGGAACAATGGACGAAATATGATTTTAGGTATTTTCCTTTGGTTTCCCCGTCATAACTTTCAGTATCTAATGTAAATTTTAAAGCAAAACAAGAAGTCATCAATTAGATTACTAAAAGTAAAACACAATGTAATCCATATCAACATTTTAAGAAGAAATTAAATAGATAAGAATGAAAATTTAAAGAAATATGACTGAATTGTTCTATTGATTCCATACACAATTCTAATGATTCAAAATTGTCTTATAAAGAAAAGAGAAATACATTACTATAATAACATCATTCAAAGTAAATGAAATAAAAAAAACAAGTGTTTTTAATCTTTATCATCAATAAAATTTTCCTCTTCCTCGTCCCCATCCCCGTCATCCTCCTCCTCCTCCTCCTTATCATCATCATAATCATCATCTTCATCTTCATCATCATCCACTTCTAGGAAATCTTCTTCCTCTTCCTCTTCCATGAAATTTTCCTCTTCCTCATCATCATCAATGAAACCATATGTTTGTATTAAATTGTCAATTTCTTCCCCATTAGTCGCATCATCTTGTAGATTATTGATTGGGTCATCCTCAATTGTTGAATTAACTTGTGACTCAGGCTCTTGATAGGTAACTTCAAGATTATTTCTATCGTAAACTATCCACCCAGGTTTTGTCTTGATCACTACTAACTAATCAACCTTATCCCTTTGTCGCCCAAGATAAGGAGAATAGTAAACTTGGGTCGCAACTTTAGGAAATATGAAATGATCAAATTTTCTATATTCTCTTCCTTTTCTTACTTCTACAATCTTATATTGCTTATGTGTTCTCATTCCATGTTTTGACAGATCAAACCAATTATAATAAAATAAGATTAACTTTTTCAACGATTGACTTGGCCATTCTAATTCTAGAATTTTTCTAAGAACACAATAAAAGTCATTTGAGGTTTCATCATGGCCAACTCCAACAACACATACCCCACTATTATATGTAGTTTTACCTTCACCCCATGATGTTGTATGAAATTTGTATCCATTAACAAAATAAATGGGGAAAGACTTTGCTAGTCTTAAAGGTTTCCTTGCCAAGTCACATAAGTTTTGATTTTGTACCCTTAGAAGGGGATTTTGTTTTACCTATACGCATTTTTCTTTCGAAAATCCTTGCATCCTTTCTGCCAAATAATTTCGTGAAAAACCCTCCACTCCATTTCTATTCAGTTTCCTCTCTCTCAGTTCTTTCTCTTGCACCCTTAGCAGATTTTTTATTGTATTCATTGAAGGGAGATGTCCTCGATACTAGTATGGCTTGCTATCTTCTAATGAAAGGTGGCATCTGAAAATCTTGAAAGGTGAAACATTTCAGGGGATGATCATAAAATTGGGTTAATGCAGAAATGACTTATGTTTGCATATTTAACTCCAACAGATCCAAGATATTCTCATATTTTCTTGCAAAGGCTACTCGTTTAGTCCCTCTTAGTAAACTATTAAAGGGTTCGAAGAACTTCATATCAAGCATCTTAACCTTTACAGACACTGTTTCTTTTGTCTCACTATTTGATCCCATGTCTCTTTTTAGGATATTCAACAAGATTTTATGATTCTCTAAAACCTGTTTTATGAAAGAATGTGTGTAAATGATTATGCCTGTGGAAATTATCATACCACTCTTTTCTTTTAAAAGAATGAATAAGGAAATTGCATGCTGAAACAGAAAGGCAAGCAAGAAAAAGATTCCCCAAGTGTTCTAAGTCGGTATACCTAGAGGAGTTCAACTACCTTATGGAACTAATGACTTGTTAACAAGTGAGGCTCACTGGTTGATAGTTATTTGTACCTTTCCAAAGGTTTTCTAGAGCTCTATACTCATTTTAGAATACATTTACAAATTGGAAGTGCATCCAAAGTGTGGACATTCACAAAAAGAGTCATGCTCCAGATGAGACTTTCCTGATAACCAGATTAGAAGTAAATCTAAAATGGTACCACTAATAGTCTCTAACTCCCTAGGTGACTCTCAAGCCCAGGTGTAGAACCCTACTTATGTGTGTGAAAAGTGTATATGCGGTGTGTGAGGGGGAAAATCTTAATTACTCCATATAATAGAACCATACGCCATCTAACCTATAGTTCAATTAAAATAATACAATAAATAAGAAAAATATGAGCAAACAACCAAATGAAATAAAATAAACAAAAAAGAGGTGAAAATAACATAAATAAAAGTTATCAATTTTTCATGTTTAATTATTTAGACTTGACTTTGGAAATTCCCAGTGGAGTTACCATCTGTCAACACGTAGAGTCACAACGGGACGACGAAAAATTAACTTTTCAAAAATAAGAGGAGTCGCCATCAATATTTATTTAAGAAAACATTGAAAAAACTTCTAAAAAGAGGTGGTTTATGAAACCAAATTTGAGTTCCAGAGTCTATTATGCGTAGGGAAGGTATTAACACCCTACGACGTCCGTCTTAAGGACGATTACTAGATAATTCCAAAAATATTTATTTAACCCTTAAAATACTTAAAATATAACAAATATTTTTATTTTATTTTTTAAAAAAATTAATGAGAAAATTATTATTGGAAAATTACTTTTTATAAAAATATTATTAATATTTTATTTTTTAATTGATTTATTTTATTTTTATTTTTTGGGGGCACGATAAGAGTAGACTCTCCCTCCTACGTATTTCCATGTAGAATGAAGAATCAGAGTTTACATAGTTCTTGAAATGATTAATGTATTAGATTTTTTATTTTAGTAATTAAACTTTCAATATTCTTGGTTTTATTCCAAAATATTATTACCGTAACCAAATTAAAAGTGCATCCGAAGTGGTTATGATAATTGTGTAACCATCAAATCAGAAGTGCATCCAAAGTGACAATTACTAAATTATGATAGCGTTTTTAATGACTAAATCGAAAGTACATTTGGAGTAGTTGTAATTAAAACTTTATGTTTCATATTTTTACATAAAAGAAGTTTAAAGGATTTCTCAATAATCAAATCGAAAGTGCACCCAAAGTGATCACCATAATCTTTTTATAATTTACAATAGTCAAATTAGAAGTGTATCCAAAATGACTATTACTTATTTTAAATAATTTAAATAAATTAATAATAACTATAATAATCAAGGTTTTATAAAAGAAACCAAATTAGAAGTGCATCTAAAGTGGTTATCTTTGCTTTTGTAATTAGTCAAATTAGAAGTGCATCTAAAGTGACCATTATTAAATTTTCGCTTTAAACTAAATAATTTAAATGATGTAATAATAATTATCATAGTAAAATTTTATAAAAAAAACCAAATTAGAAGTATATCTGAAGTGGTTATTTTAGTTTTCCTAATAGTCAAGTTAGAAATGCATATAAAGTGACCATTATTAAATTTTCTTTCGTAATAATAATTATAATAACTAAAAGATTTATGATATTCAAATTTGAAAAACATGTAAATAGTTATTATTAAATTTTCATATTTTTTATTTAATATTGTTAAAATTATTATCATTGTTAGACTTAATCAAAATTTTAGTATTTGCTATTTCAAGTATTCGTAACAATATGTTATCTAAAAAATGAAGTAAATAAAAGAAAGTAATAGAATAAATAAAACTTACAATTCATACTCACAGAGTGGTAAAAATAACACATTTTGGGCTTTAAAGAGGAGGAGGTGTGTTCAGAAAAAGCAGTTGTACGAACAGTATATAGAGGTGAAAACAATAAAATGGGTCATGACATATAAGGGGTAGGAATAGAAAAAACGAAGGTGCAGACAGTACCAGTTTGTCATTGGGTCTTGTATGGGTGCAAATAGTAAAAAATACAGGTGCGGATAGCAATTTGGCTGATGGAGTCAAATGGGGATGCAAATAGCATTATAGAGGAGGTGAACTTAGTAAAGTATATTTTTAAAAAAAAGTGAAATATTTACGCTACTATTTCTTCCTCTTCAAAGATATTAACCTAAGTTAATATCTTTCTTTCTCCCGACATAGAAAAGAGAAAATGGGGGGCGGGTTCTACTGTGTTTCGGTAGTTCCATCTCCGGTGGGTACTTCTGGTGACGCCTATACTACCAGAAACAATTTTCAATTAAAAGGTGTAAGGAATTTTTTCTTTTTTATATTATTTTTATACAGAGTTTTAAAAATGATAATTTAAGTTAATATCTTTTGTAATTTTAAAAATTCTTCTATTTTGCTCTCTACCTTACTTGTGTGCAACCAGAGTTACTTTCTCCTCTTCTTCAATATTTTTCTCTGCTTTTTCAAAAATGTTTTCTAACCTTCTAAAAAATTGTAGCCCCCTTTCTCTGATTCAAAAACCTCATTTTATACAGAGTCAGTTTGTGATTTGTTTTACTCATGAAATTTTTAAACCTTGTATGTCCAGATTTTGTGGAATTGTGTTAGTGACGTAACTGAGACAAAGAGTATCTCCATTGATTCAGAGAGCTCAGACATATTAGTAGTTCAAGTTGACCACTCTCATTTCATTTTCATCTTCTTATTTCTATTATTTTTGTTGTTTTTATTTTTTTGTTTTCCATGAAAATTTCTACTTTGAGCTCTTTGGTGTTGAGGTATATTCTGAACATTATTGTGTATGTTGACAATGTATAAAAATAATATTTTATTTTTTTTGGATTTATCATTTTTTATTTTTATTGTTGTGTAAATATAACAGGTGTGTACAATAGTTATTATAAAATAATGATTTTTTTATATTAGTATAGGATTTTGAATATTATTTTACCAATTCAACATGTGACACGTTTTATTAGATTATTATATAATCATATTTAATGTTAGAAAAACAAATATATATGATGAAAATCGTGTAAAAAATAAACCCAATGCAATCTGAAAGTTAAAAATATCAATATGTATTATTTTTTGTTTGTTAAAAAAATTCGTATTCATGTGATTTTAATTTTACCTATTTTTTACTATTTTTAGTTCAAATATAAGTTGGATTCTATAGTTTTTATGTTTGAAAATTTAATAGAATAAATTTAACATCTTGAATTAATAAAAATGGCTCAAAATCATGTCCAAAATAAAACAAAAAATCATTATTTTGAAAGAAATATTTTTAGTTACTTTAAAAACATAATATATTAAATTGAAAATTTTAAAAGATAAAAAATCAATTCTGAATATAATAAAGATATAAAAAACTAAAAATGTATTTTACTTAAAAAACAACCAATGTGGTTGAGTAAACAAAATAAGTCTAATGTTGGGTAAAATATCGAGAGCTTAACTTCAGAGAAATATGTAACCATGAGATACTTATATATTACTCAATTTTCCAATTTCTACCAAATATTCTACCCATCTTCTCCTCATGTGTGAGTCTTTTCTACATTGTGGACTCCCTTTCTAATGAAAGCATACTTAATGACAATCCTTATTCACACCGTTGTTAAAGATAAGGGGGCATGCTGCCTGAACTCTTTTCAAGAAGACTTTCAATGAAAGAAATCAATCGGCAAAACTAGTCTGATCACAATCATCGGTTCTGATATAAGTTGTTGGATAAAATTGAGAATTATTAATGATGGAGAGATACATAACCATGAGACACAAACTCATATATATGAATACATAATACTATCTTTAACCCAAAACCTTACACTAGGTTTGTGGGTCTTTCTCAATTAGATATTGATTTTAGTAACAAAGTGAACTTTTTAAAATTAAAATGTTTTTGCAAGATACTTATCTTTAGAATTAAAAGTCTATATTTCAAGAACAATTTTTTCAAACTCAATTAATTAAAAACAAAACAAAATTAAAAAGTGATTTCTTTATAGCTTTTTTTAATCATTAAAACAAATTTATACATAACTTAAAATTTGCATAACATTATTCTGATCATTAAATATATTCCAAATATATAACTATATTATAAGCTAAAAAAAACTATATAAAATGAATTATCACCTATAATAATTTTATATTGTTACCTATATGGTCCATAAAATACATAAATAAAATTTCCTTTGTCCTATTCAAATAAAGAGTAAAAATTAATATAATATTTTTACATACTCATTTTATTTACACCTTTATATATATATATTTCTACATGCATGTATAAAAATATAAAAAAAGTTAAAACATATTTTTTTACTTTAAATAATTATAAAAAATTTGATATATCTTTAAATGAAAGTCATTGACAGTGGTTACAAGACAATAGTGACGTACATTTGATTTAAGGTCGGACATTATTAAAAAATAAAATGGGAGACATTATTTAAATTAATTTAAAAGCAAATTAAAATGGACATTTGATTCCAAGAATAATAAAATAAAATGGAAGACATTATTGCGTCTTCCGACTCAGTTGGGTGAAAATAATTTCAACAACGACCATGTACGTAATTAGTTATTGATTTTAATAATTAGAAAAAAAAAAAAAAGACCGTTTGTCGAAACTGTTAGGCTGATAGGTTTCCAACACGTAACGACATTGACTAGGACTTCAAAAGTTTCTGGAGTGGGCAACACTTTGGCAAGGTTAAGAACCAAAAATAATATTGGTGAAGTAGAATTCATCTTTCTGAATGAAGTATATTTCAACACACCTAGACACAAGTCAGGCTTCTCTTTTAGCACAATAAACGAATAAAGTTGCACGCACATCTGTCCATTATAACTTATTTTAGCATGCATAAATAATTATTATGGGTAGACTGACCATTCAATTAATTCGATCCATTGCATCACTCAACCACGTAAAGAATAATTTAGCTAACTAACCTTCTAATCTTCAAAATTTTGTTTTTAATCTCCAAACAAAATTTTGATTAGTAAATCTTCTTCAACTTTTTTCTGCTGATAAGCTTTTAATTTTACTGATAAAATTTTTAAAAATTTTGATTTTTTACCCTTCAACAACTTAATAATCTCATTATCAATAGTACTATAAAATTTATGTCACTATCTTCACTTGTCATCAAAAAGTATTTTATATATTATTTTATTTTATACATTGTTACGTGACATAATATTTTTTATTATTTTTATTTTTTGTAAATTAAATTATACTTATCAATAAATTAATAATTTTGAATATTTATATTTAAATTTAAAAATCTATGAATAACTACTTTAATTGTTATTATTTTTTAAAAATTGTTAATTTTATCTACTAACTTTTAATAACACATTATTGAAAAATATAGTTATGTAATATAGGGTTACTTTACTAGTGTTTCTTTATTTAATTAATTAATAGCATTTTAAGAATTAAAAATTGAATTTTAAAATGTTGAAAACCTTAAATAGTAACTGAACTTTTATTCAAAAACTAAGGTCCGATATGGTGTGGTTTTTTTGTTTTGTTTTAAAATTTATAAAAACAAAAACTAAATTTCATTTTAAGTTTTAAAATTTTTAAAAACAACATCATTTTAATTTTCAAATTTAAAATATTGTTTCAAATTTTAATTACACTAAAATAATTTCTTCTTAAAGACAAAAAATTGAAGTCATTGACCGACGTTCAGAGGTAGTGATCAGTTCTAAAGGTGGAGATTAGAGGTAACAACCAGTAAGCGGTGGTTAGAAGTGGCGGTTGAGAAGGTGACAAATAGGTGACAATCACTAATTGTTGGTTGGAGGTAGCGACCGAGATAGTCACTAGTCATAGGCAACAACGGGTGTGGTCAATGGTGACAAGTGATAAATTTAAGTAAAGTTAGAAACAAAAATTTGAAAATCAAGTATTGTTTTAGAAATTAGGTGAAAATTGCTTTAAAATAACTAAAACCATATCATAATTATTTCTTTCTAAACATTTTTCTGTTTTCAAAATACTTTTAAAAAACAAAATCAGAAACTTAAAAGTCAAAACCAGCCCGGCCTAAAAATTCTAACAAAAGATTTTGAAAACTTTGGGCAATTAAAGTTTTATTTAATGACTAAAATTTAAATTTAAAATACGTTTAAAAACTAAAAATGAATTAACTGAAAATTTTATTTAAGTTGGGCATATGCAATATGGAATGTTGAGAAAGTTTTTTTAAAATTATATTTTATATTTCGCTCCCCTTTATAATTTCTTATTTGCAATTTTTATATTTCTATTCTTTCATGAAAATTTTAGTTCTTCAATTTTGAAAAATATATAATTTTTGTCTAATTCTTAATTTTTCATATATTTTATTTTGATGTAATTGAATTTCAGATTTGACATAATCATTCAAAGCACCACCAAATAATAATTAATTTGATTAATTTAAAATATAAAAGTAAAATACTTATATAATAAAAACTAAAAATTTATCAAAATTGTAAATTTTTAAAATTTAATGACCAAACTACAACAAATAAAGACGCAAAAATTAGCGAAACTAAAATTTAGAACTTTAAGATTTTTTTATAAGTCAAAAACTTTTATTGATTTAAGAAGCATAAAATATGTTTTCTTAAGAATTATAAGAAGTTACACCAAAATCAAAAGTACTAGGGAATGGGCCTAAGAATGAAAAAATGTCAAACTCTCTCATCTCATGCGGGTATTATTGTGAGTATTGCATCTACTTTCATTTAGATTACTACAACTATCTACCTTATATCTATGTTCCCTGCAACCTCTCCATGCTGCTTCACCTGCCTTCCTGTGCTTGTTTTGGGCTTCCACTAAGCACGTATATTTGTGAGTGTTGTTTCTACCTACCTTGCGTCTGTGTCTCGTGCAACCTCTCAAAGGTGTTGTCTATGTCTCCTCTAAGTCAACGCTATAGTACTTTGTTTGCCTTTGTACTTCTTCGATGATCTATGTTTGTGTCTACGTTCTCCAACCTTGGATTACTGTGGTTGTTCTCCATCTTAATTTCCTTCCATCGACTCACATTTGCCTCCTCCACATCTACTTTATGTTGTCACATATGCCTCTGCACTATGTTAATGTATTCATGTGTCTTCTATGGATAAATGCACAACATTGGTTTCCTAGTCCATTCTGATAAGGATTGTCGGAAGAGCTTGACGTAGGTGCTCTATATACTCATGAAGATTATTGTATATGTTGTAGTATTTCTTAATGAACTACTTTTTCTTAAATATAGATGCATTACATTGTTTTCATAGGAATGTATGAATCAATTCAGTGTTGGACCTTGGATGGACATGGGAAAAATCTTACATAGGGCTGTCTGATCTTTGGTGTACATCCCTACTTGGGTCATGAAGGTTGCCAAATAGACATCAGGATCCAAAGTCCTATCATACTTCTCTAGCAACACGTGATTCAAGCTTTCTTGAAGTGGAATTTTCATTATTTCTGGCATAAAGGAGTGATGGGACCTGATCGCCAAGGCACGTTGCATTGATGTGTCAAGTGGTGACATTGCCCTGAGCTGTCAAAATGAGAAGGTCGGCTCAATCCGGTCCACTGGGCACACAGAAAAATAAAAGGTCGGACTGTCCCAATCCATATTTTATTTGGGCTACTATTTTTTAATTCTAGCCTGACACTATTATGGACCACTAAGGCAAAACAAACCTCTTAAAAAAACTTATATAATCCTAAGACCATTAATAATTTAATATTTAATAATAAGTTAATAGCTTATTAATAATTTAATATTATATATGTTACCTTATATATTAATAATAAGTTAATATATATATATATATATATATATATATTACGTTAATAATATAATTTGTTACGTTAATATATACCATGCATTAGCTTATTACTTATTATTTATTATTATTATACATTATATATCTATTACGCTATATATATTTATTTTAATTTAAATTAAAAATATATAATTGTTAATTACTATACTATTATTAATATATTTCTATTTTCAATATATATATATGTATTTTTATTCGGGTCGGGCCATCCCAACCCAAGTCTATTTATATAGTTGGGTCAAATGGACTGGCCAAAAAAGCTTGCTTCTATTTGGGCCTTTTTTTTTAAAGTCCAGTCTGGCCTGCGGGCCTGACCCATTTTGACAGGTCTAGCAGTACCCGAAGGGGAGGTGGCATGAATGGTCCAGCTTGTGTGTGGCGAGGTGCTTCCTTCGGGGGCCTCTTGATTTGTTTCCAGAAGGGTGTACCAGTTTAGCTTTGGGAAGGTCTACTCCTTGAGGGAGCCATAAACTGGCTTGGGGGAGGTCGACTTCTAGAAGGTGCTGCTAATTCTTCTTTATGCGAGTTCTCGCCTCCTTCTCTGGGCCTAACTCGTCGCCCCTCCCTCCTCGATTTTTGTTTTGGAGTTCGGTAGTCTCACACCTTAGTTCGACCACTTCTTCCCTCAGTAGCCTAAAGACCTTGAGTTATTGGTTTCGTCTACCACCTCTAGGTTCCCTATGGTTGTTCGCATCCCTCCTCATTCATTGGCTTGGTTCTGAACTCCTCCTACATTGCTTCTAGTAATTGTCATGATTAGATGGTAGCTGATGTTGAAGTGGGATCCACAAGTTTTACTTTGTGCTCCACAGTGGGCACCAAAATGTACTGTATTCCTATAGCGGTCACAGATACCTTTAGATCTTTAAGGTTGTTGAGTTTTCGATATCCTCTCCAAAGGGTGGAGTACCTGCAAAATGCACTCTGACGACTTAAGTTAGACAGTATTTGACCCAGAGTAATGAACAATAATCGTAAAATATATTATATTTTATCTCGATATCCTTTACCTATTTATGGTGGTGGATTGAACTTTTACTTGATGGGTCTTGTATAATCAATTAAGAATTAGCTAATACAACCTTAAACTCAAGTCAGGTATAATAATCAATATTATGCTGGTTAACCCTTTGGTTTATTATTGTTTGTCATTCTTGTTGTGACAACACCGTATTTGGTCTTTGGTGATGACCAAAGGCGGGAGAATTATATTGAGGATCAAACACTCAGGTTAAACACTTCTATTTAGGATTGAATACTCAGGTCCCTTACATATACATTTTTTATTTATTTCTTTTTTACTTTTTTTTTCCTTTTATCGAATACTATCACTTACTATTTTTTATAGCACAAAACAAAACTTGTAAAAATTACGATTTGTAGCGAAACCAAATATTTTAAAAATACTGTACAGTATACACTGCAATATGTGACCATTAATAATTTTTATTTTTTTATGCTTAATAAAAATGTTCCTAATGTTGCAAAATACTCTACACTAATACTTATATAATCTTTAGCAACGTTTTTTGTGTAATATTTAATTAAAATATTGTTAAAAGCCTTTGACGATATTGGAAAATGTTACAAATTAAGAATAAATATTACTTGTATTTTTTGTGATATTTTATTAAATTATGTGTATAATTGCATCACTAAAATGGAAAATGATACTAATAAAAATTTAGTAACATGAATTATACACAATATTTAATAAAATATAACAAAAACATATTAATAATATGAGTTTAATTAGTATACACTAACAGTGTAAAAGACTTTTAGGCTGACGTTCAATCATATCTCTTTATATAAATGACTTTTAAACTATTGATTAGTAAAAGCAATAACAAACTTACTATATATCAAATATTGTGATTGAATGCTAGTGTAAAATTCTTTATACCATACCAATTAAACTCTAATAGTATTTATTCATAATTCAGAACATATTTTAAGAGTTTAATTAGTATATATTGCAATGTCAATGTAAAACTTTTTACACTAATATTCAATTGCGACCCTTAATTTATACTAAATTTGTTGACTTTACAACTTAATATTTTAAAAGTCATGTAAATGAAAAATATGATTAAATATCAATGTAGTATTCTTTTACATTATATGTGTATATCAATGTAATATTCTTTTACATTATAGGCCTTGTACACAATGGCTTATAGTAATAGCAAGTTGTGTTATTCACAATTACACTCGAAGGTGGAATTTGAACAATGAATTATTTACAATGTGGGAAGAAAGGACCTTATTCAACTTTAGAACATCAACGAAAATCATAATGCACAAGTGCCAAGCTTCAACAATGATTATTTGTCAAGATTATCAGATGAAGGTGCAACTGAAATGGTAACATATAGGGATCATGTTACAAATTGAATGTGGGTACAACAAATTGAATGTTGATACAACGTAATGACTAGTCGAATGAAATTCAGCTTTTATATTTATGTGACAATACAAGTTCAAACATTAATGACTCACTTAGATGTTCTTTTTGTAGTTTTCTATATAAATTATGCAACAAGTATTTTTATTCTTTATTTATAGTATTTTTTGTATCTATTACTTAAAAAACTATTTTCGACAATAAAATGGTATTATTTAAGTATAAATATATTTGAAATCATATACTTAATTTAAAAAATAATTTTAAAAAAATAGTTACAACCAAAAGAGTTTTCATTTTTTTAATTTTAAAAACTATTTTGAAAACGAAGTTGCCAAACAAGTTTTTTCATTTTTACATTTCTAAAACAATTTCAAAAAACAATTATCAGACAAGTTTTTTTTTTCTCTTCTTTCATAAAAAGTTTTTGAAAAATACTTTTAAAAACTGTTTTCGAAAACTAAAAAATAAAATTAAATCAATCAAGGCCTGAGTTTCTATTTTCTCTAGTTCTCACTATTGATTCTCGCTTTAATTTTTGCATTCGCAAATTATTTGCATTCATACTGTTCTAGTGTGTGTTTCTAAGCTAAGAAACCTAGTGTAACACCCTGTTTTTAACATCATTTGTTTGTATATATTTAAATAAATTAAATGTTTTGTATGTATAATTAAAAAAATTAGATGTATAAAATTAAAGTAAAAATTATTAATCAAATAAAATTGAGATGAACCAATAAATAAATATATATATATATATATATATATATATATGTTTTATATACTTTAGATGAGATCGTATAAGTAACAGATTATTAATTGAATTGATTTTATGTTTTGTAGAAAACTTTGATATTAGTTTCATTTTGGTATGTCAACATAACATGTAGGATAAACAAAAGTGGCTAGAATTGTTGAACCATAAGAATAATATTATTAAAATTTACTATAAAAAATAATAATTAAAAATCTAAAAATTATATGTGGTAATGATGAGGACCATGATCCTAATCATAATAGTAATAATATTACTACGATTAAAATATGTGTATGGATGTGATTATGTCACATAACAAGTAATGGAAAAAGCTATATAAATTAAAAACAATTCCATTGTAAACTCTAGTAAATTTAATTAAACATAGACCTTAAGGAATCAAGCATTTACCGAGCACAATTGGTTGGGATTGAACTAGAAATAAAGGCAGTAATTTCATAAAAAAAAAGGATTCAAATCTTGTATAGATAAAGATCTATAAGTTTCTACAAAATTCTACACTCTTTACACCTAAAACGCGGCAAAAGATTATTGAAAACTAACACATGGTATAAAATAAGTTCGCCTTGATTCTATCCTAATTGGCAAGCATAATCTTCACTTTTTGTCAACAATAAAAGACGTTGGGACAACTGCATGAAATAGAAAAAAAAATGCATTAAAATATTACAAACCAAGGTGGTGGAATAGCTTATAAATATTATACGTAACGGCAAAATAGCACCATCAAAAGATAGCAAGAGTTTTGTTCAACCCAAAATCAAGAGAAGAATTGGGAGAAGAGAGCTTCAAACTTAAGAGAAAGAAGAAAAGGAAGAAGAAGAAAGATTGAGAAAGAAGAAATTAAAGAAGATTTTTCGGAGAAATTTAACAAGCTTGGAGGAATAGGTATGACTCTCATGATAAATTTTTTCATGAAATTTTTATTCATGAAACTTAAAATTGGATTTTAATATAGAGTAGGTATTTCTATGATTAAATTAGCTTTACAGATCTTAGGTAATAGTATATGAATTTAAAAGTCTTTGATGGATTTAGATGATTTTTGGTATAGATATTGATCTAGGTGTTGTTATGATACGTTGATTTTAATGTTGAGCATTAATAAAAATAATTTTTCCAAGAGAAGAATATGAGGTACAAATCTAAAAAAAAAGTTCAAGTCTTTCAAGTTTCAAAGATGGAAAGAATTATAAAATGAAATAACTAGAACTACAACATCCACATATAGGTTGTTTACATTAAAAAAAATTATTTGAGCCACAAAATTCGCATATGTTAAGAAGATTTTATATAATTAATTTTAATTAATTAGTATTATTATAGAATTGAATTGAAATTAGTAATAATGTAGTTTTACTATCTAACAAGTTTTAGAGATGAATGAATTGGATATTAAAATTGTTTATTTTACTTTTGTTAAATAAGTGTTCTTATTGTAATGTGAATGGTGCATATATTGTTTTGCACGATAATGCTTCGAGTCAGAATATTTTGGGAGAATATTAGTGAAAATGTTTAAGAACTTGATTTTATATACTGTCAAGGATAGTTGTCAGTAAAATACGAAAATTATTTTGAAAAATAATATTTTTGAAAGTTAAAATTCACTATCAAGAAAGAATAACACATGAGATTGAGAAAAAAGAATAAGAAGAAATTTTGATGGTAAGGAAACTCCTTTATTTAAATATTCTTCTATTATTGATAGTGAATTAGGTTTGATTTGGGTTGGTATACAAGACCGTATGGTCTAGGGAGTGTTGGGGTATCGGCGATTCCCTATATGATCAATTCTTATTGGTTCTGTATTGAGGTGACCTTCCGGGTACACTAACACCTTCTCACTTCTATATACTGATTCAGTCTAGTGGGGCATTGTCGAATCACCGAACAGGTGATGATAAACTCTGACTTCACTAAACACCCAAAAGGGAAAATATTCATGGATTATTGAGTCAAAATCATTTTCAAAATGTTTTTCAGTCAAAAATTGCATTTCATAAGCATTTTGCATTTCTTGTAGACTATTTGATATTGATATTTATACTATTTGTTAATTGACTAATATTGTAAACTTGGTTGCTTATTTGAGTTTCATAAATGAAATTAATATTTGATTCATACTCAGGCTGGATCTCTACTCCATATTTCCCCTAAATCCATAGGGGTTTGATTATGTAGGAAATGACAAAAAACCTTAGTAGAGATACTTGATGCAATCAGAGCATTAGGATTTTGGGAATATTTAGAAGTCATGATGTACTGAAATTACTATTTTATAGAATATGATGATCTTGCTATTTATTTGTAATTTGGACAATTACATATTTATTAGTATTTCTATTACTAATATACTATTAAATAAAATATGTTTTATAATAAATTATTTCAATTTAATAATATTTTTTAAGTATAATAATCAATTAAATAAAGAAATTAAATAATAATTTTAAAGGGGTTATACCTAGCACATTCGAAAAAAATTACTAAAAATACTTAAATAATGATACTAAAAGTATTTTCATTGAAAATAATTATCGTAATTCACATATACACAAATAAAATTATCTTTTCTCTTTTTCAAGTAGAACCCAAATTCACATGGCTTATTGGATATTTTTGTCAAAATTTTATTTGAAGGATTAATATAATTTAATATAAATTTGTAGAATATGTTTGACAAAATCCTACTAGGTTTAAAAGGTCCAAAAGACCAAAAGCTTTCATGTATAACCTTGAAATTTTGATGATAACAAATAATATTAAATTTGATTATATAATATTTATGTTGTAAGATAAATTTAGATGATCAGAAGACCTACAAATTTGAAGACATGCATAAGAAGCCATAAAAATATAAGAGTATTGTTCTATTAAAAGACAAGAAGTTTCTGTTTAATACCAGGACGTGCTTTAGGAGAGTAACTTCTAGCAAATCGAAGCATATGATGAGAGGACAAGTCACTATAGACAAGAAGATCGTAGCATCTGACCAAATGCTAGAGTCTAGGATACCAAAGCTGATGGAACTCACTCTCAATGGAGTTTGTTGGAATTCTCTCAACCTCAAAAGATGAAAATGACAAAATTTTATTAGGTTGATTTATATTAGTTTGAAGTTTTGATGATGAATTCTAAGCATAGAATGGATGTTACTCGCTTTTGATTGAATGTTTGTGACTCATGCATCCATATAGGTTAGAAATATCTTTGGTTCATTGTGAATTCATATGATCTTTGAACAACTTCTTGATATTTTCTAAGATTCTTAACTTTAATTAGCTATGAGAATCATGAATGAGATATTCATATAAAAAGTTTTGGAAAATCTTATTTGTCTTATTGATGTCGCAAACAATTGATTTTTGAAGTAATTTAGTTTATTGAAATACATAGTTGCTATTTTAATCTATTAAATTACCTTCATAATTGATTAAAAGTTATATTAATCAATTAACAACTTGAAATAATCAATTAATTTGTGCTTGTTGGCTAAAACAGGTCTCAAGAGTAATTTAATAGATTAAATACTTGAGATAATCGATTAAATTTATCCTGATCACTCTGGAAATGAGTTTATAACCTTTTAATTGGTTAAATGTTCAAAATAATTAATTAAAACAGAGCTAAAATATTTTTATATAAAAGTTGAACATAGAAACTTTAAAGGAAGAGAACATTTTTCGAAAGATCACATTGAGAGATAACTTTCTGTGATTTTTAGAGAATAAGAAAGCTCTTAAACTTCTTTACAAGAAACTCATAAAGATTGAATCAAGATCCCTATCAAAATCAGAAGATTGTACATAGATAATTGTGTTTGTTAATAACATGAATTACTCTATTATTTGCATTAAATTTCTCAGGTGACAGAAACCCTTTTTACTTTCTTTTAAGTGTTTTGATTGATAAACTCACATCTAGGTATGTTTCTTGAATTGTAAAATTTGTGCATAGGTTTTGCATGGTTAGAATCAATTGTTAATAGGTTTATAAGACTAGTGCATGTTGTGACTGCATTTGCTTGTGGGTTTCTGTGTATAACTATTGATTCTAGTGATTCAATCCAAGACAGGTTTTCTTGTACATTGAAAACTAGATGTAGCCCTAGGTTTGGGTGAACAAGTATAAATTCTTGTGTGATCTATCTCTATCTCTGCTATCTCTTTTATGTTTTAAATTGCTTGTGTATTATTCACATAATTCACTTAACTCAATAAAAATTCGAATTAAAATCTAGTGTGAATTTTTTTTGCACATTCTTGATTATTATTTTCATAAAGAAATTGCATTCTATTTAATCTAATTTAGCTGGAAAGTCAATAGATTCAATATATCCTAAAAGATAAAAGTTCTATTTGTTGAAGAGTAAAGAAACGAAGTTTTGAAACCCAAATCCATACCCTCCTCTTGGTTTGAAGCATTTCAGTCATAACACTCTTACAAAAGCTACTAATGGAGGACCTATGTTGCTAATCAAGACCACAACACTGAAGCTTCTAATAAAGATGTGTATATGAAGATTAAGACATTTCTTATGAGGAATTGAAGATCAAAGTTACTATCTCAAAATAGAATATTGGATCTTTGCTGAAGCTGACAAAAGAGTGAAGCTTTTGATAAGAGGACCAATCACTACAAAGTAGAAGACAAAGCTATTGATGTAATAATTACATCACTTGATGATTATGAAGACTAGAAGACTAAAACAGTCAAGTAAAAGACCAAAGCATTAGAAGGTGGAGTCAACTCAAAGTCGAAGAAGTAGAATATCAATATAAAGACCTCATCATAATTGTTGAACCATTAGAAGATAAAGACGCGTATCGAAAGATTAAGACACTTATCAGGAAGTCCGCCTAAAAAGGTCTACACTGAATGCTGAGGCATAAAAAGATTCCAAGATTGCACCAAACTAACTTATCCTTAAAATGTAGAAGACTATGTAGAGTAGAAGCTTTATTTGATCAGACATAGAACCTTTTCCTATTGTAGAAGCTTTTTATGAGTACAAGCTTTTAATGAGAAAGCATAAAAGCTTTCTATCCTAAAGACACAAAGGTTGTAAAGCAATAGTAGAAGATCTTGAAGAGCTAAAAGCTTATGTTAGCAAAAGTTGCTGATAATGAGACGATGTAGATATAGAAGAAGCTTGAGATTACTTTCTAATATGGACGTATTTAATCAATATGATTTCAAAATCATTTCTTGTACACTATTTCAAATGGAAATTTTATCTAAACAAGTTAAGCAAAATATCAAAAGTAAGAAATGAAAAAAAATTTGCGAACTATAAACAGAGATCCAGCTCTGAGTAGAAGATTTTGTTTTTTTCCCAAAAATGATAATAAAAATAGAGGATGGCAAAGAATGATCTGAAGCTCAATATTTGATCATATAATCTGAATATTATGATAAGTTAGCAAATGTCAAAATTCAAATTGTGCAAGTGAAGTCGAGCAAAAGTGAAGAGCAAAGTGCAAAAGTTGAAGATCTACCTCGAACAGAGTGTCTCTGACACTGTTAGTCTACAAAGTCGCCAGTTAGAACATGTTGATACATAAAGGAGAAAAGTGATGCTATATCAGACAAAAAAGCTTACTAGTTGTAGAGCCAAAAGTGATTTTGTGGCAAAGAATACTCAAGTGAGCTAAGAGTGACTTGTTGTTAAAGAATACTCGAGGTTGAGCCAAAAGTGACTTGCTGTAAAAGAACACTCACGGTTGAGCTAGTTATAGCTTGTTGAAATAATGATTGGTGGAAAGTCAAGAGTGACTTAGTGATAAATAGTATCACTCACGGTTGAGCTAGTTATAGCTTGTTGAAATAATGATTGGTGGAAAGTCAAGAGTGACTTAGTGATAAATAGTATCAGTTCATGTTCTTAGGGGGAGTTCAAAAGTATAACTAGGAGTAATTTAAGAATACTTTTGTTGTAAGCCTAGTAGTAAGAATACTTATATTATTTCTTTTTGAAATAGTGGAACCTTCCAAAGGGTACTTATAAGAGACTAGGCGTTGTGCTAGTTAAGTGAACCAATATAAAACTAAGGTTCTTACCAATCTTCTATTGCAATGTCTATACTTGCTAAAACTGGTTTTATTCTGAATAGTTTTATAAGAAATTTCTTTTATAAAAGTTGTTTTAGAAAACATCTGAAAGTGTAGAATAAGATCCTTTACAAATATTTTTTAGTGAGTCTTTATTTTACAAAAAGACTTTTTCATTATGTCTATATTTTGCATTTGTACTCCTATAACGTTACCTTTTTATAGAAGGTTTATATAAGTTTCGGAAGGGGGTGTTTACAAAAGAGTTTTCCAAAAATCTTCTAATAATTCTATTCAACCTTCTTCTAGAACTAACATTTTATTTCAAATCCTAAACTTTAAGTTTTATCATAGAACCCAAACCTATTCATATGCACAAATTAATTCATTGGTTGCGGATTTTCATTAATTTATAAATAATATAATATTGAATAAGAATTTGAATCTTGAATAAGCATAATAGCAACCTAAATAGATGAAGTTAATTATCAATGCATTGAACATTTATTAAAATTAAAATACGATAAAAAATAAATAGAATTCATTGAGTATAAAATATGGAATACCTTAAATCAATTTGATATCTTAAATATTAATGACAATATCACTTCATCTAAAGTTGTCTAGACAACCCTACCTATTATTTGTGTACAAAAGGATATTTTATCCTAATTATTTTCTTGAAAAAATTTTATCCTAATTATTAAAATTCATATATTGTGATTTGATGAAAAAATTTATATTAACTAAAAAAGTAAATATTTAAGATCTTCATATTATTTAAAAGATTAGTAGTATTTAACATTGAAGCATGTTTACATTGTTTTATATTTCAAGTCAAATATTTTTATGGTCTCAAGTAAAATAACTTCTGCAAATGATACTTATAATGTTTATTATAAAACAAATTAAAACTAAATATTAGTAAATTTTATATATTTTTAAATATAAATTCAAAAAATATATTGTACTAAATATATCACAAAATTTTAATCACACAATTGAATATTTTTTAACTAACAAAATAGTACATATGAATATATTTTATACATTTTTTGAGTAAAATATTTTTCTAAAGATTAGAATAATTTTAAAATGTAAAGAAATATTTTTAAATATTTAATATGTAATGTTTTAAATACTCATAGAAAAAAACTTTGATATCCATAATAATTTTACAAATAATGGTGTTAACTAAGATTTTATTCCATAAATGATACTTGTAGTGTTTGTTATAAAAGAAATTATCAAAAAATTTAACATTACTGAATAAGTGTTAATTAATAAAATTTTATATATTTTAATATAAATTCAAAAATATTTTGTATATTACATAGTTATACTTATTTTTTAGTATAAAAATTTTAATCACACAATTGAATAATTAAAAAAATATGTGTATATAAATATTTTATATGTTTTGTTAGTAAAATATTTTTTTAAAAAATTAACATAATTTTATAAAACTCTAATATAAAGAAATGTTAAATATTTAACATGAAATTTTATTAAAAATACTCAAAGAAAATCTTAATGGCTGTAATGATGTTGTTGATAATGAGGTCAACAAAGTTTTTTTCCCATCCATTGTAATTTTTATCATAATAATTTAATTTATGATTCTTTTAGCAATCAATTCTATGAAGGAGGTGTATAAGGTTATCCACAGAATTGTTGATACTTAACATTTCAAATTCTACAAGATGATATGGAATGTAAAAAAATCATTTAAAGTTTGTGTTTTTCAATGGAAAGTTACTCATAACCAAATGGCATCAAAGGCATAGCTCCTTAAAAGAAACATAAAAATTTGCTAAATGGTAATCCCTATTCACTTATGAGTTTGTTTCACACTTGTTTTTTACCTGTTACCCTAGCTAGTGTATCAAATTTGGCAATATGCTAGTATAAGTAGCTTGATAAACAATAGTTATTGTCTCAAAATAGTACTATTTGTTGGGGCATATGCCCCACTAAATTTTTAGTTTATCTTAAAAATGATGTATAATTTTATATATTATTTCACCGTTAATAAATTTAATATTATAAAAAAATACATTCTTATAGTTTTATTATTTTTTTAGTTCAGAAATATGTTAACTTTTTAAGTTACAATATTTTAACATAATATTGTAATATTATGTTATTTTAATATATTTTTGTTTATCTATCCATTTCTCTTTTTATTTATATTTTCTTTAGCTATTTCACACTAAGTATTTTCATTTTTATTTTATATCTCATTTATTTTCATATTTATTTTATTTTTTTATTGATCCTCCTAATATGAGGAGTTGAAGATAGTGTCAGGAGTTTATAACAACTCTCGTATCTCGTTTAACCAACTAAGCTAGACTCCCTTACATATTTCTCTCATATCTATTTCATTCCAACCAAAATATTTCTCTAACATCTACCAAAAAGACATAACATAATTATTACATATATTCATATTTTAAAAACAAGTTTAATTAGTTTCTCTCATATCTATTTCATTCCAACCAAAATATTTCTCTAACATCTACCAAAAAGGCATAACATAATTATTACATATATTCATATTTTAAAAACAAGTTTAATTAGTATGCACTTTCAGTATAAAAATTTTTACACTGACATTTAATCACAATCATTCATTGATGGTAAATTTGTTGATTTTACCATTTAATAATTTAAAAGTCATATAAATGAAGAGTTGTGATTAAATGTCACTGTAAAATTGTTTTACACTGCATACTAATTAATCTCTTTAAGAATATTATATTTTATAGTTACAAACTTATTATTATCATTATCACTAAGAATATGGATAACTGGTATGAGATTGTTCCAACTTCCTCATATGTTTTGAATTGATGGATAATATATGTAATTAAATCTAAAAAAATTTGCAGTTTAAACATGTTTTTTTTTTCTAATAAATTTATGAATTTTGTTTTTTGTTCCTATTAATTTTTTTTGTTTGCTTCTTAATAATTTTTTTTATATTTTTTAGTCCTTAAATCTTTTAAAAAACACTTATAAAAATAGTTTATACAACACTTTAGAAACCAAAAACAAAATTAAAATTTTATTATTAGGGACCAAACAAAAGAATTTTTTTTTTTTGAAAAGTCAACAAATTTTATTGATGCCGCAAGTAAGAGCAAGAAAGCACTAGAAGTATCATCTTGCGGAATTACAACAAAAAAAAATTCACTAATTTATGAGGACCACTAGACCAATAACATGTTTAAGCAAAAAATTATTGTAATTATTACCTCACTATATTAAATTTTTGGATCCATAACTTGTATGATTCATTTGACTAACTAGAAATGAAACAATTTTCAAGGGAATACAAGTTTGTACATCTAAAGTATAGTTTGATGTTCTACAAAGATCATGGGAATGATTAGAATAATAATAAAAAGGAGTCTTTCTCCTTTGAGTGGCAAATGCATCTAAAATATTGTATCATAAGATTTAGGTAAACAAAAGTAAGATTTTGAGGAGTCCTTTTCTTTATATTTTGTACTGATATGTAATTATTGTTGTGTATGTCTTATGATTTGGTTTGTTTTGATATTGCTAAATAAAATTTTACCTTATACAAAAACAACCTATAGAGTAGAGAGTTGAGAGTTGATAATCATCCTAATAGGATATAATTAGAATTATAATCGAGAGGAAGTTAAAAATCTTACAAAGTTACAATCTTAGATGTCTTTAGAATTTTCTCTATTACAAAATCCTAAACCTTAAATTCAAAATCCTAAACCGCTCATATAAGTTTTTTTCTAAATTTACTGCTCAAACTTTTATGTTATTTTCTCTATTACAAAACCAAGATTTTCTTATTACAATTCAAATTTGGATCTGAATGGTAAAAAATAACACACAAAGTCAACAACCATAACATTAAGCATCCACTAGATGCTAGTAGTTGGGCTTGAACTTAAGTCTGCAATTTAACAAAATTAACCATATACCACGGAACCATATTAAATACTTTTAATTATAGTTACAAGTATAATATATATATATATATATATATATACTTATAAATAAATATGAAATTTATAAATTTATTATAGTAATTTATGCTAAAAGTATTTGTAATTTGATTATTTTTTAAATATAAAATCATACAAAAATATTATAAATTATTTATATTGTAGTAATATAGACCAAATTAATAGGATCAACTAATTACCTTCCTGTTCAACTCTTAATTCTATTACTCCTATTCCAGCCGAATAGTAGCAGATCAAGTAAAGTTTCGACAAAAGGTTGATAACATTAATTCTATTACAGTGATTACACCATCAAACTAGGCGAGTTTCCAAATAATTTATTTCAGTTAAGGAATTGATTTTTTTTTATTGGAATAAACAAATGACTATCAATCTTATGACCAAAACTACCGAGGATACAACTCAGTAATTGAAGCTTCATTTATGGAATTCCGAGCTGATTTATTTTTCGATTCACTTGATCTCGTTTCCCTCGAATTATGCTCTGATGACAACATGTCTGGAAAACTTGTAGTTCTACTATTTACTACAAATGCAGGTTTTGACGGCACCTGGAGTGTGAGAGAATTACTGTTGAGCATAAGTGCAATAGAAGTCATGCTTGGTCTAGCAACTGCATCTTCTTGAACACATAATAACCCAATGTGGATACATCTCATTATTTCATTTTGGGAACCATTGTTTAATATGGAATCAACAATATTTGTAATTGATCCTTCTCTCCAGTTTTGCCACGCCTACATGAATTTGTTCGATTGCCTACGTTAAACTCCTTCATAGATTTCATCCATATTATTATAATATTTGTAGTTCATCCATATAATTCAATATAGTAATCTTATAATTCTAATGACAAGGAAAAGAAGGTAACATGAGGAAAAAAGACTTACAAAGCTCAATAGATCCTTCACATTATCCCCATGACGAATAACACTGTTTTTAAGGCCACTTACAATCTGAAGAACCAATACACCAAAACTAAAAACATCTGATTTTGCTGAAAACTGACCATATAAAGCATACTCAGGTGCCATATACCCACTGCATGTTAATCACAGGAAAGTTTAATTACTCATAAATTCTATGACATTTTTTAGGGTAATATAATCTATTTTACTTGAAAAGTGACTGAAACCAAACTTTCATAACAAAATATGAATGGCCAAAAGGTGATCATGTAAGATATTTTAGTAGATAGTTGATTAAATTAAGCTTCTACAACAACCAAATAAGTTATTGTATATTCTCATTCATACTTACTAAGTTCCAACAATTCTTTTTGTGTTTTCTTGAATTTGATCCACGTCAACCAATCTTGCCATCCCAAAATCTGATATCTTGGGATGCATATTTTCATCTAAGAGAATGTTAATTGCTTTAAGGTCACGATGTATAATTCGCAATCGGGAATCCTCGTGGAGATAAAGAATCCCTCGGGCAATACCTCTAATGATTTGGTAACGTCTTTGCCAATCCAATTGTGTTTTCTTTATGGGATCTATATATAGACACAAGAAGCCATATGAATTATAAAGCAATTTTTGTAGTGAATATGTCTCCATCCAGAACTGAAGTGACAGTACCAGTCTAATTATGTAGATATTCAAGCTTACCAAATATGAAGTAATCAAGGCTTTTATTAGGAACAAATTCATAGACGAGTAACCTTTCTCTTCCTTCAAGACAAAAACCAAGGAGTCTAACTAAATTTCGGTGCTGAAGTTTGACCATTAATAGCACTTCATTCTTAAATTCCACATCTCCTTGTGTAGAATTCGTTGACAACCTTTTTACAGCTATCACTTGTCCATTGGAAAGCTGACCCTGAAATATGATACAGTCAAGTATAGCAAATCTTTCTAGGCAACGTTTCCGAATATATACCAAGTTTCGACAAAGAGGTGATATTTATCTGAATGGAAAGTGTCATCTTACTCTGTAAACAGCTCCAAACCCGCCTTGTCCAAGTTTATTAGAATCAGCAAATTCATTTGTAGCAACTCGAATGGTGTCAAAGTGGAATTGTAATGACTCAGCAAATGTAATTTCATCTTCATAACTATCTTCTTCTGTTTTCACTTATCATAAATGGGGACCCGGGTGAAATTTGTGAGTAATTCAGATGGACCAATGAATGCAATCGAAAGATAGCATTGAGAGATATAATTTCTAAAAAAAATGCAGAAAGAGAATGGCTAGACTGGTTCCCCTGTTATTATCTTTCCTTATTCCTAGCTACAAGTGATTGAGTAAAGCATGGCTTGGACTAGGGAAACATTTATTTACTATTATCTGCGAATTTCAAAATGAATTTTATCTTGCAAAAAAGTTCAGTTATGATTTATGATAGACTCCTACCCCTTTAAATTGTAAGACTACTTTTTATAATAAATGAAACGACTGTAAATTCATGTTAAGAGCCTTATACTTACTTTCCAATTCTTTTGTTGGCTTCCTCACCCTTAGATAGATGCAGAATAGAATGAGCACCAAAACAACACTAGCAACTGGTACTACTATGGCGATGATAGTTCGCGACGTGTTGCTCTTTCCTGCACAAATCAGAACCCTCAGTCCACGGATTAAGATCAATAAAAAAGGTAAATTATTACATGCTTCTATAATTTCCTCCATTTTATGTTTTATAGTCCCTATATAAAAGTCTACATAATGTTTTGTAGTGATTTTAGTATTTTACACCAATAAAAAGTTTTCAATAATGTTACATACTACCAGAGAGTCTTCTCTTTAAAATGCACGATTTTCTCACATATAAACTAAAGCTTAAAATAGGAACAATTGAATAGATTAAACTTAATAAAACATCCAAAAGTCCAACTTGAACAGTTAACTACGTAGAAAAGGTCTCGACACAACATAAGCTCGATTTTTCAACATAAGCAATGACTTTCCTTTCTACAAAGGAACAAGTAAAGAACAAGGAAAACGTTCAGATAAAGGTGAAAAATGGATCATGGAGTCAACTTTCCAGTTCTGTTGGGTGGCTCTGATGTAAAATATTAAGGTGTAAGCAATTAGAGAAAAAGGTGACGACAAATACCTGGTGAAGAAGTGTCGTAGGTAGAGGGTGATGGTAGCGGGGTCGTTGTTGGTGGTGCATCTGGGTCTAATTTCACCGTAGATTTATAGAAGGCGTAGGGGTCAAATCTAATTCTACAGCTGGGCTTTAAAACATTACCTCCAGCCTTGCCATTGAAAACTGGGATATTTGAGATAGCTTCACCCAAACACTTAGTGCAATCTTCTGATGACAAATCAGGCGTGCACTGTACATAACCGTATGTGGTTTGAAAATCTGGTGTGGGTCTGCTGTCTGTAGCATACTTACGACGAGAGTCACCCGATGCAGCTGTCATCGATAGATTCCTCATCAAGCTCTCCAACACTTTATTGAATTCATCCACTGAACCCGTTACATTCTTTTCGTAAACTAATAGTATCGTAGGTTGATTTTCCATGAGGCCAAATATTGAGCGGTAAGAGTAACGCAGCACGCACTCTCCAGGCCAGTGAATTGCCTCTTTCTGGTTTGGACATTTCTGGGCAAGAGCAACTCTGGAATCGTTGAGGCATTTGAGGCATTCATCCTGGTTTTGATCGCCTCTGCATACCCCAATGGCGTAAACTTTGTCTGGGTCTTCACCATATGAGAAATTGTAGAAACCGTACTTGATTTCTGTATGGGAAGAGAAACTGGATAAAAGGGTGTTGAGGTTGTTGTGATAGGTGCTGTTTACTGTGTAGTTGCCTCTGCTGTTGTCACATGTTTGGGCACTCACGTGCCATATGATGATGACAAAGAGACAGAAAACAAAGGAAAGGGTAGCTGCAGCCATTGTGATTTTCCTCCGGGATTCACAAGTAACAAACCAAGCTTTGCATATAATGAAGTTGCTTTTCTCCTTCTGGGAAGGCTCTAGTATGTATAACTAATTAGTAGTGACGCGTTAAGTTTGACTCACTGCAAACACTTTCTATTATTCAACCCAAAAGAAAAGTCCCGTCCAAAGATTTTTTGTGCGTAACTATGTACGTTTCTCATTTCTTCATCGAAAATGGTTCATGGACAGTAGACACACCACGTCACACACGGAAAGAAAAAATAAAAATAAAAATGAAAAGTGTGTTAACTGTTAATCCTAACCCTAGGTGTGCCAGAGTGGCTCTTGTATCGTTGAGGGATCTGAGGCAACCATCTGGCTTGAGGTCGCCACTACAGAGACCAGTGGGGGTATACTTTGTCTATACCTTGGCCATATGAGAAATTGTAGAAACCATAGTTAATTTGTCTGTGGGAAGAGAAACTAGATAAAAGGATGTTGTTGAGGTTGTTGTTTATGGTATAGTTGCCATTGCTGTTATATATCACAGGATGGAGTCTGGGCGCTCGGTGGGATGGTGCGTTGACTATGACAAAAGATAACAAAGAAAGGAAAACATCTACCTTTTCATTTTGAAAGAAAGTTGTGGGTGTAAAAAATTAGCTTTTTCAAATTTGTTTAAAATATTTTGTAATTTTTTTAAATTATAAAACATTTTAAAAAAATTTCAAACAACGAAAAAAAGATAGAAAACATAAAAATAAAATATAAATTAACTAAAAAAATTTATTTTAAAATTTATGATTTAAAACAATATATATAAATAAAAAATAAATTTAAAAAAATTAACTAAAAAGAATCTAAAAAAAATCCTATAAAAAATTAGTCGTCCAACCACCGAATTCTTGTAAGTTTTTTACATTATAAAAATAAATCGTTTTGGTAATTATATATATATATATATATATATATATATATATATATATATAAAAGCCTGAGATGTTATTAAAATTTAAAGCATTTTCTCTCGTCTTAAAAAGAAAAATTCAAAGCATTTAGGACACACAAGGCACTACATTTTCTATATATGTTAACGTGACATCTTTCCGCAAATTGAATTTACCTAAAAGTTTCGTTCCATACACGATGCCAAAAAACTTGTGGTTGTAAAAGTACAGACAATACAAATTTCAGTGAGCAAATTTTCCTTTTGATTATCATATCTCAAGCAAGCGCCCAGTATAACTAGGTAATCTGTGACAACAAGATAGGAAGCTACGAAGTCAATAGCACTTATCAGACCAATCTCGAAATTCTTTTATCCAATCTCACTTCTAACACTGAAAACAATTATGGTTTCTACAATTTCTCCGATGGCCAAAACTGTGACAAAGTAAACACCATAGGGTTGTGCAGAGGAAATGTTAAGCAAGATGATTGCCGCAGTTGCATCAACGATAATCTCATACATATATGTCCAATACAAAACGCGGCAAGTGTCTGTGCAGCCGACCTCGGGAAGAGTGACAGGCGACGTGATGGGTGGCCAGTCGGCATGTCTCCTCTGCGAGCAGACAGCCCGGGCAATCACAGTGCGACACGTGGCCACAGGGAACAAAGTCAATGGCAACGGATACCTCAGCACGAGAATCGAGGCAAGGACGCTGACGCCGTGGGCCCCGCTGGTCACTGCGCATCCACCCAGAACGCGCCACATGGCCATGGGAAGAGCGCCCGATCGAACGGCTAAACCAGCGCGAAACCCGAGACGATAACTCTGACGTCGAGGGCCCCGCGTATTGCTGCGCGCAGATACTGCACGCGGATCGTGAGGAGCGACGTGTCGCCGTGGACACGCGTCACGCGTGTGGAGCCAAAGTGGGTCGGTTTGGCCTGGACTGCTGGGCTGAAATAGATACTGTTCATAGGCCCAGTCTGGCGGCAGAGAGGTGCAAAAAGCAAAACGGAGGTGAAAACGTTTCGAAATCGGAATCTGATGGAAATAGGACACGTATTGACGGAATAAATATATATATGGGCAATGGAATAACCGGATATGACAGTCATACAAGCAGTTCCAATTTTCAACAAACACAACCTGACCAGGAGATAATACAGGTGCGGTGGAACGGGGTAAAATTGGGGGGAGAAAGAAGATTGGAGACAGACGAGGCAAGTATCAGAAAAGACGATAGTGCCAAAGACGAGTCACAATTCAATAACGGTGCAGTTGATAGTAACAAGGCAGAGTCAAGTGCTACAAAGATTTACAATTGCAAGCAATGGGAGTGTGTGGGGGAGGAAGAAATGTCATGGGGAGGGAAGGGGAACAAGCAGATGGTTAGTACCTAGAGGCAGGTTCGGAGGCATAGTGTTGATGGAAGCGACTTCCAAATGTTTAATTGGGAGGGAGAAGAGGAGCAAACAAGCCAAAAGAAAGAAGGAGGAGGTAATGATATGCGAATATGTGGTCAGCAATGAAAGTAATAGGAATAACTGGGGAGCAATCTGATGAGGTGTATATAGCAGAACTACAAAAAATGGAATATAGAGTCAAGGCGGAAAAGGAAAATAGGGGGAGGAGGGAGCAAGGGGTAGTTTAAATGAAGCTTCTATCACTGAATGTGAGGGGTTTTAGGGAGCGGGTGAAAAGGAGGCGCATTAAGAGGATGGTAGTGGGGAACCAAATCGACATATGTTTGTTTCAGGAAACAAAATGCTCCAATATGATGGAGTGGGAGATAAAGGAGGTTTGGGGGAGTGATGAATGCGATTGGAGAATACTCCCATCAACAGGGCTGAGTGGGGGTTGCGTCACAATTTGGAGGAAAGAGCTACTGGAGGTGGTGTGGCAAATTCAAGGGCACGGTTTTTTAGGAATAGCTTTTAAAGGGAAGAATTCAGATGAGGTCAACTGTGTTGTCAACGTTTATGCTCCATGCACATTGGAAGGAAAGAGAAAGATCTGGACCGACTTAATGATGACTAGAAAAGGGGTCCCAAATGTAAGATGGGTAGTTGGTGGAGATTTTAATGCGGTTACAAGAAGGAGTGAAGTTATAGGAAGATCTACATATCATTCAAGGAGGGAGATGGATGAATTTGAATTCTTCATTCAACAGATGAGACTGGTAGACATTCCAGTCATTGGAAAAGGAGTGACATGGATTTCACCAGATGGGCAGTCAGCAAGCAGATTAGACAGGTTCCTTTTCTCACCCGCGTTGATGAGTGGGGAATTACTGCACAGAGGGTAGGTTCGAGGGAGTTCTCTGATCATTGCTGGATAAGTACCAAAGATAGTAAGCAGAATTGGGGACCTAAGCCATTCAAATTTTTTGATTATTGGTTGGAACAGGCCTCCTTTGGAGAGTTGATAGCAGCAAGGTGTAACTTAATTCAGGTTTCAGGGTGGAAGATGTACCAGCTGGCAAGGAAGTTAAAGGCTATTAAAGGAGACATAAAAAAGTGGTCTGAAGATGTGTGGAAAAAAATGTCAATTTTTTGGCCGAAAGGGTTCGGGAGATGGAAGTGGTTGACCAACAGTTAGTGGCAGGCGTCCAGGTGGATAATAGAGCCAGGCAGGACCTCATGACAGAATACTGGTCCAAAGCAAGGGTCATGGAACATGCATTGGCACAGAAATCAAGGGTGAAATGGGCTCTCAATGGAGACAATAATTCCAGGTACTTTCATAATTGTTTTAGGTCGAGATGTCATGCAAATTCCATTTTGGCAGTCCAATCGGATTCGGGGTGGTTGGAGAGTGTGTCTGATATTAGAGCCAAAGTATTAGAACACTTTTCAGGGAATTTCCAGGAAAGATGGTTGGATCGACCGACCATGGATGGAGTGTCTATTGCTTAAATATCAGAACAGCAAAAGCAGGGGTTGGAGGAGTCTTTTCTAGAGGAGGAGATTAAGGCGGCTGTGTGGGCATGTGAAGGAGGGAAAAGCCCAGGGCCAGACGGATTTGGAATGAATTTTTACAGATCATGTTGGGAAGTAATTATGGCAGATGTGGTTAAGGCAGTACAGGAGTTTCATGGGACTGAGATTTTACCGAGAGGGGTAAGTTCTTCTTTTATTGCTCTCATTCCAAAGGTGGCTAGACCTGCAGGTTTAAGCCAGTACAGGCCTATTTCCCTAATATCAAGCGTGCAGAAGATTATTTCGAAGATACTGTCTGAGAGGTTGAAAAAAGTGTTGTTTGGGCTAATATCGTCCTCTCAGACGGCTTTCCTGTCTGGCAGATCAATTTTGGATGGAGTAGTCGTGGCAAATGAGCTTATGGACTGGGCAAAAAGAAGGCGACACCCGTGCTTCTTGTTCAAGGTGGATTTTGAGAAGGCTTACGACTCGGTTAGCTGAAATTTTCTGGATTATATGCTGGGTAGGATGGGGTTTGGATGGAGATGGAGATTGTGGATGAGTGCTATAGTCCAGAATAGCTACGTGTCAATCCTAGTAAACGGATGTCCGACTCCAGAGTTTAAACCAGCGAGAGGGTTGAAGCAGGGAGATCCGCTGTCGCCTTTTCTGTTTTTGATAGTGGCGGAAGCATTTCCAACATTGTATAGAACAACAATTCAAAAAGGCTTGTACAAAGAACTAAAGGTACAAGAGGATGTCAAGTATTCAGTGCTACAGTATGCTGATGATGTCATTATGATGGGTGAAGCGAACTTGCAATCGGTATGGTATCTGAAGGTAATTCTAAGGGGGTTTGAAATGGTGTCAGGGTTAAAGGTAAATTTTAGTAAGAGTAGTTTCTATGGTCTAAATCTGTCAGAATCTTTCACATTGGCGGCCACTGGCATGCTAAACTGTAATGTTGGTTCACTACCATTCAAATTCTTGGGGATACCAGTGGGAGTAAACCCTAAGAGGGAACAACTTTGGAAGCCAGTTATTGATCATTTCAAAAGGCGGCTGTCAGGTTGGAAGGCAAGGAATATGACTTTTGCTGGGAGGTTGGTATTACTGAACTCTGTGTTAACTTCGCTTCCTTTGTACTTTTTATCATTTTATAAGGCTCCCAAGTCAGTGTTGAAGTCCCTCAAGAGGATGCAACATACTTTCTTATGGGGAGATAATGACAGTCAGTCAAAAATTGCATGGGTGAAATGGGAAAAAGTATGTAGACCAAAAGATGAGGGAGGGCTAGGAGTGAAGTGTTTGGAGAAATTTAATTTGAGCTTGCTGGCAAAGTGGAGGTGGAGAATATTATCAGATGAGACGGCTATTTGGGGACCGCTGTTGAGAAGTCGGTACAGGAAGGTAGAAGGGTTTGTGGTGAGGCCCACGTCTTTTGTTCAAGCATCGCAATGGTGGAAAGACATATGGGTCATTGATGGACCAAATGCGACCTTGTCTGGATGGTTCAAAATGCGAATTAACAGGATAGTAAGGTTCGAAGGGGGGACTTTATTTTGGGAGCAGAGGTGGTTGGGAGATACAGCTTTCAGTGAACTTTTCCCTAGATTGTATGCTTTGACAGAGGATAAGTTTATTACTATTAAGGACAAGCGTGATACAGGAGGCCCTTTATCATCATGGAAATGGGCCTGGCGGAGGGATTTGTTCGTCTGGGAGGAGCACTTGCTTCTTGCTTTACAGGAGGTGGTAAGTGAAGTGGTATTGGTCGAATGGGATTTAGATGAGTGGGGATGGAACTGAGGTGTGGGGGGGGGATATTCAGTAGCGGAAGGATATAAGGTGTTGAATGAAGGAGTATCTGGCTTAGGAATCAACTTTGTGGACTCCCAGGATCTACGTAGGTTGTGGAAGGAAAAGCTGCCGTCAAAGGTACTGGTGTTCTCCTGGAGACTGCTAAGGGACAGATTACCCACTGTTGAAAATCTGCTAAGGAGAGGGATTCAGGAACCGGTGCTCAATTCTGTTTGTGTGTTTTGTAATAATGAGATAGAGACGAAGGATCACTTATTTTTACAATGCCCCATCATACAAAGGCTGTGGTATAAAGTTACCAGCTGGGTAGGGGTAGAGATACCACTGCCAGAGGATCTGAATCACTTGTTCCTATTATCCTCTACCTGAGTGGTGGGAACGCGGAAGAAAAAGTGCAGGTATGTGTTCTGGATTTCCGTATGTTGGAGTATTTGGTTATCAAGGAATGAGGTTATTTTTCAAAGGACCAACGTGGAATCCCTTGATATGTTAATATCGATAAAAATGTTATCTTGGCAATGGTTGTTGTACTCTTTTGGTTTTAAGGCAGGGTGTGTATTCTCTGACTGGTGCTTCCAACCGAGATTGTGTATGTTGAATATGAAATAGAGTTATAGGTTATGTGGAGCATAGTCAGTGTAATACTATATTATTTGTATATCAGGTTGAAACGTTGTGTTTCAACTTCCTATAATAGAATATAATTTTGCTATTCAAAAAACAAAACGCGGATACCAAGACAGATGCATGTTGCACTACTCAAACCGCTCAATATTTAATTTAATAAGTTTGAAAAAAAAAGAAAGATGTACACGATTTAATATTTTCACAATAATTATGTATTTGATTGTGCTGTTACTGCCAATTAAATAAGGATTAAATGAAAGAATTAAATTTAAAACAAAAATTAAGTGTAAAAAACTAAAATTACTCTAATTTACCTAAAATTGTATTAAAGAAAACAAAAGTATTACATAAAATTATTTATATCTTTCTGTGATTACATGAGAACAATGTCTTACATAAATACAATTATTAACTTCATGAGTTTAATTGATATACACGGATAGTGTAAAAGAATTTTACACTAATAGTCAATCATGACTTTTCATTTACGTGACTCTTAAAACAGTAATGAGTAAAGTCAACAAATTTATCATGAATGAAAGGTCATGATTAACTGTCAGTGTAAGAAATCTTTACACTGACAATGTATACCAATTAAACTTTAACCTAATTGAATAACAATTCTTCGTGTGCCATCATCTTCGAAAATTAAAAAAAATAAATTAAAATATCAATATAAAAATCTAATTGTTTAAGACAAACCTGTATAATATTTCAACACTTAATTTTATTTCTTTTATACTTATATTCCATTCTAACAAATTATTTTAAAAAATTGAGCACACACTAAAGTAAAAAAGTATAGTGTCATCCTAAAGGAAAAATATTATGCATGAAACTAAGCATAAATCGATAACTATGGAATGCATGCAGCATACAAGGAATAAGAATAAACCAAAAGATAGTATAAAATGCGACACATAAGTTTACTTATTATAACATACAATTTGTAGGAGTAAGATAAAATCATTATATATAGATGAAAAAGAAATTCCTTCATGTATTTTAATACAGTTGCAAATTTACAATTCAAATTCGAGACTATGAACTAAGTTAAGAAACCTTGTGTCAATTTTATTTATTTTTTAATAATGATGAGTGAAACTAAGAAAGACAAACAAAAACATAGCAGAGGAAATTATTTTTTTTGTATTTATAATGTTTGTCCTACTTTTGTGTCAATTTATCAAGATAATATAAATTTTAACTTAATCCATCATACTATCACAGTGACTCTTTTAAATTAGTTCATATTATATTATATTATATTATATTATATTATATTATATTATATTATATTATATTATATTATATATATATATATATATATATATATATATATATATATATACTTTGAAAATAACTATTCTAATTCTTCTTAATTAATTAGTTCCTGTCTTAATTAGTTCCTATGTCCTTATCCACTCTTGTCCCAATCAGCTCCGAAAGTCTTCGCTTCTTGACAAAAATTGACTATTGAAAATGGAAGTTTCACAGAAGGTTTGATTTATTTTCAAGTAGAATCCGAATGTTGGATATTTTTGTCAAAATTTTATTTGAAGGGTTAACATTAATATAAATTTATAGATTTTATTTAAGCCATAAATTTTGGAGTTTATTTTTTTTAATAAAACAAAATTTCATTAATAATTCTCTATCACAAGAAATTACAATAGAATCCACAAGATTACATAAACAAACAAAGATATCATAAAAAAACAAACTCCACAAAAAACAAATTGGAGTTTAATTAGTATCAACTTTAAATGTAAAATATTTTACACTGAAATTTAATCATAATAATTTATTTATAGTAAGTTTGTTGATTTTATTTATTTATACTTTAAAAATTATATAAATAAGGAGTTATGACTGGATCTTAGGTTAAAAATCTTTTATATTATCAATATGTGCTAATTAAACTTTAAATTTTATTATAGAACCCAAATATACACAACAAATTAATTTATTAAAAAAAATATTGTGCACTATAAGTGTAAAAAGTTTTATACTAACATTTAATTGCAATCCTTTATTTATGGTAAGTTTATTGACTTTATTAATTAATACTTTAAAATTTATATAAATAAATAATTGTGATTAAATATTAGTGTAAAACTTTTTTATATTGTCAGTGCATGTCAATTAAACTCTTAATTTATTACGTGTTTTCATTTAGTTGTAAATATTATAATTAACATATGAGTTATAAGATTGTTCTACTGACAAAGTTCAGGAAAAGATAGAGAGAGATAGTGGATTCAACATTTTTCACTATAACAAAAACTAACATATATTAAGAATTAAGATTTAACTTATAAAAAATAGTATAATTATTATAATGTTGTATAACATATTAATTAGAATTTGAATTAGTTTTTAAATAAACATGAAAATAAAAAACATAGATAAATAAAGTTAATTAGCAATGTATTATACATTTATAAAAATTAAAAAAATAGGTAAAATTCATTAGATATAAAATATGAAATACCTTAAATCATTTAAATATCTTAAACATTAATAACAATATCAGTTCATCCAAAATTGTTTAGACAACTTTTGGATGTTATTTGTGAAAAAAAGCTATATTTTATCCTATAATTGAAATTAATATATTGTAATTTGATGAAAAATATATACAAACTAAATGCGTAAATACTTAAGTTTTTCATATTACTTAAAAGATTAGTATTTAACATCGAAATATATTACACATTTTTTTTTTATTTCAAGCCAAATTTTTTTATCATGTTAAGTACAATAATTTTCAGTAAATGACACTTCTAGTATTTATTATAAAAAAAATTATAGGATTCTAAAATATAAATAAATATTTTAGATAACAAAATAAAGTACTTTAACATCCATGATAGTGTTTTTTATCGCCTCCAATTCTTGTTAAAAATATTTATAAAAACATGAGAAATTTTCAAAATTTAATCTTACATAAAGAACAATAATCTTCTTCCGAATATTGAGTCAAAAGATGATTTATTACAAACTTCATTTTTAAACACAAGTACATTAATTGTTATAGTTACCTCTTAAAAGTTTTAACTCAAAGTGGTATTCTTACAAAACTAAATTTACTTGAACATAAGAGAGTGACTTCTTAGAAGTTCAACATATTCAAAGAAAATTCTCTGAATTTAGCAACATCTCGTGCCGATCAGGTTCATCCTCTATTCATATCATGAACATATGTAGAAAGAAACACATGAAAGAAAACACATAAAATGAGTGAGATTTTTATAAACCATCAATGTTAATCTTAATAAACTTAACAAACAATAGAGGCCTAAGTTTTGACCTATGACTTAGTCTCATATGACTCATCATCATACAGACTCATCGTACTTATTTCAATGACTAAACTTAATCTCACTTGACTCTATGTGTGAATCCTTAATCAATCCATGATTATTCACTCCAATCATTAAGGATCTGTTTGAAAAGTGATTGATAGTTGTATATTTTTTCCCTAGTTTGGTAAAATAATTTTCTCGAAAAATCGGGTCATCTGCCTATAACAAAATGTTGGCTATCTGCCAATTGGGCTTTCTACTCATCACAAAACAAAATTGGGTCTTCTGCTCATCAAAAAACACAATTGGGCCTTTTACCTAACACAAACAAACACTCTTTCAGCTTGGGAAGGATATACCCTCTACCACTCTTGAGCTGCTGAACATTTATGAAATGTTCTAAATGTATGAATATTCTATCCCAAGTGTCAACAAGGACTATCCTAAATATTTAGTTACCTGATGAACATTCTCAACCCAAGTGATAACATACACTATCCAGAATATTCATTTATTTAAAACCAACTTAGGATTCATCTTAGTTCTGTGTTTTATCTCATAGTGTACCAAGTTGTGACTTAGAGATAATGTGGAAATACATAACCAACTTAGTTAAACGAACATATGTTCAGAACATTTTTACTAAGCGAAGCAAGCTTCACTTAGAGATGGTGTCGAAATACATAACCAACTGATTCAATTTATATATCCAAAATAAATATATATTGTTAAATCTTTAATATGAAATACTATTAAATACTAATAATAAAATTTTAACACCCATAATAGTTTTATTTTTAATAATATCATATACGATTGTATCCAATAAATAATAATAATTATAGTATTTATTATAAAAAATTATAATTAATTTTATCTATTATATTACTTTAAATTAAAATTGAAATTATTTTTTATAAAATATTTTGTTAAATTAATTTTGATACATGTATTATATATTATGAAAAGATAATTAGCATCAATGTATAAATATTAATTCCGCCTAAAAATATTAATAATAAATTTATATTTATTAATTAACTCTACATATTATAATTTTTGTTGGGATAAGAGACCATAGATAATATCTCCCCAACGCATAAGTTTATCAATGTAGACTATGAAAATTTAGACAGAGAATAAAAAATTATTATCTACAAAATAGTATTTAAAAAAATATTAATTAAATATAATTCCTCTCATTAATAATATTATGTATTATATCATAAATAAATTTTAAAAAATTTAGTTTAAGATGTTTTTTGTTAAATTAATTTAAATTAATATAGAGACTATATTATAAAATAAATATTAAAATACACAAAATATAAAATTAAAACATAAAGATAAATAAAAGATAGAAATATAAAAAATAAAATAATAAAAAATAATGAAAAATACAAATATAAAAATATAAAACATAAAAGTAAATAAAATATAAAAATATTAAAAATAATGAATAGAAAATAAAATAAAATAAAAGAAAAGATATAAGGATAAGAAAGAAAATAAATGAGATTTGTAAAAAGAAATTTTTTCTGGTAGATTAAAATAAAATAAAATAAAATAAAAGATATAAGGATAAGAAAGAAACCAAAAAAATCAAATTTATATTGATAGTTTTGAGCCTAAACTTTTCTGAGTAGATTTAAATGGTAGAATACTTTTTTTCTAGTTCAAATAGTAAATGTTTGATAGCTTTGACATATAAGGTAGTGAAACTAGCATTATTATAACATGGTCTAGTTTATTCAACACCCTTTTTGCCAACCTGTAAATAATAATAAATTGTTGAAGAAATTAAATTAAATTATAAAAAACTTTGGTCAATAAATGGTCATTTATGATCAGACCTAAAGCTTTTGATATTATGCTTGTTATTCAAGAGGGAGGAGGACAATGAGAATGAGATGAATGGCGTTTCAGGCAAACTTGTTTTCTTTGTTTGTTGTCTATCTCTCAAATTCATATCTAAAGCCAGCGCCCAGCCAGAGGTAAGCGTATTTTGTGATAACAACAGAGGGAACTACACAGCCAATGGAAGCTATAACACCAACCTGAACACCCTTTTATCCACTCTCTCTTCCAACACTGAAATCAAATATGGTTTCTACAACTTGTCATATGGCCAAAACAGTGACAAAGTGAACGCCATTGGGTTGTGCAGAGGAGATGCTAAGCCAGATGAGTGCCGCAGTTGCCTCCACGATTCCAGAGGAAATCTCACACAGACTTGCCCAAACCAGAAAGAGGCAATTCTGTTCTATGACAACTGCATGTTGCGCTACTCTAACCGCTCAATATCTGGCCTCATGCAAACTCGTCCTGCTCTTTATTTGTGGAACCCAGAGAATGCAACGGATGTGGATCGCTTCGAGGATGGCCTGAAGAACTTGATGATGAATCTAACAAACATAGCTGCCTCTGGTGACTCTCGTCGTAAGTATGCTACCGATCACACAACTGCCAATTTCCAAACCATATATGCTATGGTACAGTGCACGCCTGATTTGTCTCCGCAAGACTGCAATAACTGCTTGGTTGAAGCCATTGGAGAAATCCCAACTTGCTGTAATGGAAAGAAAGGGGGCAGAGTTATTACACCCAGTTGTATTATTAGATTTGAAAGTTACCTCTTCTACCAACAACCCACTATAATAGACTCACCGCCACCGCCACCACCACCACCACCATCGTCCCCGCCACCTCCTCCTAACACCATTAACACTTCCCAAGAAGGTATTTTTCATCATATTACTTAATTTCCTGTGGCCCTATCTTCATTACTTTATCCACTTTCTATGTTTTCTTTTTGTGCTTTTGTTTTACTTATTCATCCCCTGGATGGAGGTAAAACTGTTGTTGCGTTTGTCAGAGATGATACTCTGTAATCAGTTACTATACTTTTTCAATACTTTTATTATCCTTCATTCTTTAAATGTCTCACCCAGCAGAGGATTCTTGATTTTGCAGGAAGTGGCAACACATGGCTAATTGTCATTGCCGTAATTGTGCCTATTGTTGTTGTTGCTGTTTTGCTTATTTGTCTCTGCCTATATTTGAGGAGGCGGAAGGCAAAGAAAAATCTTGTAGGCAAGTCCAACTATCAATTTCCTCCACATTTTTATTTTCAACTTGCTCCAATATTGTTAAGATCAACCAATTATAAATACACAGAGAAATCAAAGTACAAAGGCACACATGATATGTCATCATTACAGTTATTCTTATTCTTTCCTGTAAATAATATCTGAATGTCATACAAACTATTAAACACAATTTATCATAATTGGAACTTCAAACCGTAACTTGCTCCACGGTATCAAATATTATACCTCCTAAAATTCTATTTTGACTGCATCTTCAGCGGTATTGAAGTTGTAAATTGTAACATATTTGAAGAACTCACTAGTTTAAATTTGTTTCACATGTGAAGTTAAAGGAGAGCAAGATGAAGATTATAATGAAATTAAAATTGCTGAGTCATTACAATTCAACTTCAACACAATACAAGTTGCAACAGGAGACTTCTCCGAATCTAATAAACTAGGACAAGGTGGATTTGGAGCTGTTTACTGGGTAAGTAACTCTTCCATTCAGATTTCAGACACACGTCACTTATTCATTAAAGCTTTCCATGACAATAGTTAGCAAACTATTTACTACACCTTAAAGAGATATATACTTTCAGGGTAAGCTTAGCAATGGACAGATGATTGCAGTCAAAAGATTGTCAAGAGATTCCGGACAAGGAGATACAGAATTTAAGAATGAAGTGCTTTTAGTAGCAAAACTTCAACACCGAAATTTAGTCAGGCTACTTGGTTTTTGCTTGGAAGGAAACGAAAGATTACTTGTCTATGAATACGTTCAGAATAAAAGCCTTGATTATTTCATATTCGGTAGGTCTGGATAATTTCATAATTAGACTATTGCTCTATGCTTTACTTTTGGTTCTAGACAAATCATTAATTATACATGTAGCTTACAACTAATAGCTACTTATGCTGCAGATCCAACCATGAAAACACAATTGGATTGGGAAAGTCGTTACAAAATTATTAGAGGTATTGCTCGAGGCATTCTCTACCTTCATGAAGATTCTCGACTGCGTATTATTCATCGTGATCTTAAGGCAAGCAACATTCTCTTAGATGAGAAGATGAATCCTAAGATAGCAGATTTTGGTATGGCAAGACTCGTTTTAGTGGATCAAACTCAAGCAAATACAAATAGAATTGTTGGGACTTAGTAAGTATCGAAATATACGATTGCTTATTAATTGTTGGGTTGGGTGTTTAATTTCAATCAACTATCAATGAGAACTTTAAACATTAATTTTCACCAAATCAAGTTTTAGTAAATTATTTGAAGAGTTTTAGTCTTAAGTAGCTACTCTAAAATAATGGGTCAGCTTTGTATGATTATGTGATATTGTAGAAAACTTATAGAGTAACATGAATTGAAATTTACAGCTTCCTTAGCAATTGGAACAGAATAAAAATTTATGGCAACAAGAAGTAATTATATTTATCACTAATAATTCTATCCATGTTGGCATGCAGTGGATATATGGCACCAGAGTATGCAATGCATGGACAATTTTCAATAAAATCAGATGTGTTTAGTTTTGGTGTACTGATTCTTGAGATTGTAAGTGGTCAGAAAAACAGTGGCATTCGTAATGGAGAGAATATGGAAGATCTACTAAGCTTTGTAAGTCTTCCTTAGTCATTATTAATTTCTCCTTTTCCATTTAAGAGTATATATTTGAAGATTATGTGCTCCAAAACATTGATGTAGAATGAGTGGAATCTTGATCTAATAATTTTTTGCAGACATGGAGAAACTGGAAGGAGAGGACGGCCATAAATATTGTAGATCCATCATTAAACAACAATTCACGAAATGAAATTATGAGATGCATCCATATTGGTTTACTCTGTGTTCAAGAAAATTTAGCAGACAGACCCAGCATGGCTAACATTATGCTGATGCTTAATAGCTATTCTCTTAGTCTCCCACTTCCTGCGGAACCTGCATTTTATAGGAGTAGTAAAACTAGAAGCCTTCCAGACATGCAGTCATGGGAATATGATTCAAGGGAAACAGGATCAAGTCCAAGTGAACCCATAATTAAATCAGTTCAAGAATCAGAAAATGAGGCTTCAATCACTGAGCTATATCCTCGCTAGATTTTGGTCTTGGGTGCGTTATCCATTCATCATAATGCTTCCGGTCTTAAACTATAATACAATGTCTTCGACTCATGTAATTTGTGCAATTTGACTATGTAATTTGTGCAATTTGTTGTTTAAAATCTTTATTTAAGTAGAGGTGTTTTTGGTAAGACATTTGAGAGCATATAAGCTCATTTAATTAACTTATAAATTAATCTAATAAAAATAATTTTGTTTATCACATGAACTTATTTTTTAACCTATAGTTTATTTTCTTAAGCTACTTCGAATAATTTGTAAAAATAATAGTTATCTAATACCTTACTATCTTTTTTTTTTGTTTATCATTATTAATTTACTTAAAATACTTTTATCTTTCTTAATTAACAGTTAATCATATTTTTATGTCATATATTATACATTTATTTACTAACTTATTAATTAATGTTATCAAACACTTTTCAATTAACTAATTTCAACTATAATTTATAAACTAGTTTTATCAAGTAGGCGAGGGAACCTGTGATATGACCTTCTGTTAGTTTTGAAGTGTACGTTATTATCTGTTACGTATATTTACTTAATATTGATGTTTAAAATTCTGGCTCCCCCAGTTCCTGTTGCATGTATTCTGTATATGCACATAACTAAAACTACCACTTACACAATCTCTTCATATTCTAATAACTTTGATATTTTAGTGCAAAAGTTTGAACAAGTGAACATCACATTTTTAAAATTTTTAAAACCCATCACACTGAATCATAAAAAGGTCTGCTTACAGTTTAGTTCGGATTTGAAATAAATCAAACAACTGCATGTTATTTTCATATTTAGTTAGAAGGACTTTAATTCTAAAAGTCAAACCAAATTGCACAGCAAACATCTTCAGTCCTTCTAGCCCCATTCTAAAAAGTTATCTTCTTATTCAACAAATATTATTTGGCTATAGATTGATAAATAATACTGCCATTCATGTCAAAAGGCAAATAAATGAACGTATAAGACTTTTATGGACGCGTGATTTTTAATGAGAATACTCCTCTTTTTGGGTTGGCCGCTTTGTAGTGCATCATATGGATGTTCTTACTTGTCAATCCATTAATAGAAAAATTTTATTCAATACTATTTATAGTAAATGCATATTAGTATTATTATTTTAATAGTAAATTCATATTTTATTTTACATATATAATATTTCTTTAGTCCAAAAATAATTGTGTTGTTTTACTATGTTGTTCATGACATTGAACGAATTCTTGTAGAAGTAGATGAATTAGCTTAAACATTGTAGATCATATCAAACACTACATAATAATTCAAGGGACGAAATAATTATGAGATGCATTAATATCGGATTACTCGTCAAGAAAATGTAGTCAACACATCTGCCATGGCAATGTAATCATGTTTAGCAGTAATTCAATCACTCTTCCGGTACCCTCACAACCAGCATATTCTATGAATGGCAGAGGTCCTCAGATACAAGATTATTAGAGGAATCAAGATAAGTCCATTCAAGCATCATCATATGAGCTAATGTTAGGTACCAAACTCTTTTTTAATGTGAAAAAGAAACTAAAATTGAGAAGTCTACTTGATATTTCGCTTAACTTAATTGGAAAAGGTACTTCTGAGGAGGGGTAGAGAGGGTGAAACTCGTTAGTTAGGGAATACACCAATAATTTAAGAGAAAAGAAGAGAGAAAGTCATTTTCGTTTTTACACAGACCTGCAACCATAAATTCGTTTTTACACAGATTCGTTTACCATTAGATCAAGCTGGTTTTTAGATATCAGGTTCAAAATATCTGGTTCTTCATTTTGACCATTTAGATCATTGAAAAGAGAGGTCTTAGTTGGAAAATATTCAATTCGCACAAGAGTCGTGTATTTGAGGTTTTTCATTTAATTCTTTGTTCTTTATTTTTAAAGTTTTATTGCTTTATTGTTTGGTTAGGCGTTATCACTAATTTGTATATTTGATTGACACTCTCTTCTACTCTTTGTTGATAATAGTGAAGTTATTTTTTTTATCTGGACAACCTATGGATTTTACCCTTGGTTTAAGGCTTTCCCACCTTAAAATCTTATTTTCTTATTTTGTGATCTTGGTGATTTTCTATTTAGAGATGTTCATCATTTCAGTCAATTCAACAAACCCGTTAAACTGAATTAAATCAATTAGTTTTATTCAATTTTTTCACTTAATCGTGTATGGACTCGACCAGAGTCGATCATGTCTGATTCGGTTTGTGGTTTTCACATTTCAAAACCTTGACCCCACCAAAACAACCCAAATATATATATATATATATATATATATATATATATATATATTATATTTATTTTACATTTTTAAGTTACTAAATTTATTTTATACTTTAAAGTTATACAATTTGTTGTTGAAATTGTATTGTGTTGTTTTAATAATTTAATATATATTTGATTAATTTAGTATATATGAAACACGTTATACTTTGTTGTAAAATTATGAATTTAGTAGATTAATGGATTTGTCTAATTTCAAGTATATAATTACTTTTTTACGATTTAATAAAAAAATTGATTTTTAATTTTTTATCAGTTTTCTCCGAATCGAATCGAACCGAACCAACCAACCAGATTATCATTGGTTCGGGTCAAAAAAAAATTTTGAAAAAACTGAATCAATTCAATTCAATTAAAATTAATTAATTTGATTTTCATTTACACTCAAAATTAAACAACCCAATTCAATTAGTATCATTTATACCCTGTTTTGTATATACTCTGTTTAAGAGTATTGTTTCTCCATCACTAAATAGCTAGATCCTAGTTCAGATTTTTACTATAGTGGTGACAGGCTTAGAAGCATTACTTACGGATTTTTAATTCAGCTCCATTACAACAAGCCAAACAAATGCTTGTTGTTTTGGTGATAGAAAGAAACTATAACTTGCTATTATAATTTTCCAATTTCATCATAATGTAAGCCAATAATTTATATTAATGCATTCAAAATTTAGTAAGTAATGAGGGTGTTTTGGTACATATTCAAAATCCCACATCGCTTAGGAATTGAGGTTTATGGTCGTATACAAACATCCTCCTCCCTTAACCTCCCGAGATACTTTTTCAAGACAAAACCATAACAGAGTCGCAACCTCCAAAATAGACAATACCTTGAACAGGTGACCCCAACGATGTTCGGGACTAGCGGTAGGAATATTGGTGCCGTTTGTAGGAAGCATGTCATGCTCTCACGCCCCTTAACCTCGACTTGGGGTTTTGTTTCGATACATACCCAAAATCCCATATCGCTTAGGAATCGAGGGCAAGGGTCATTTATAAACACCTTTTTCCCTTAACCTCTCAAGGTGCTTTTTTAGGGCAAATCGGCGCTCTACTCCTAGTAGAAAAGGAAACAACCTCTCCCCATTTCGGTCATAAAAATGTTTTAGACCAAATTCCGGATCGACCAAGATTTTAAAGAATCCGGTTTTCAAATTTTTATATGATTTTGTAAACTGATGAAGAAGGGAATGTTTTGGATTTTGGTATAGGGAGACCCATTTGTACTTGTCTTGAGGTCGAGTAGTGAAATGGCACAAGAATAGGCCAGGACTGGCCTTAATATGGGTGTATAGACACAAGGCTCTGAATGCTTGGATATAAGCCCAGACATTCGAATGTAGCTATATAGGAGCAACATTGAGGATACAGAGAACCCTCATGGTGAAATCGTCTAAAGGAAGATGAACCTAAAGGTCTCGTAACATTCAGTCGTGCATATAAAAAAACTCACAACTATTTTTTTCCTCCCTACAGAGGTATACAAGGTTAGGATTGAGGAATTTTTCATCACGACAACGTTGAATGAAGAAGGGGAAATCTTTGGCCCTCTCAAAGGACACATCTCTACGCTTTTGACAAAGCTTACCAACATCTTCTTAGTGTTGTAACGGGAGAAGTACGCAACTACCTCCCCATCTACCTAATCATATTTTGGGTCTAGAATAGGGGGGAAGTCCCTCTTGCGATTCCTAACGTGTTTGCAAGTAGGAGCCTCAGGACTCTTCGATCCCTCAGCAGGAGTAAGCTTGGTCGTGGCTACAACTTTCCCGCTCGAAGAGCCAATACAAGGGAGGGTTGCTGAGCAAACATTACTCCCCTCCCTTGAGGGGGTGACTTTGGTTGGGTCCTAGGCATCACCCCGAGATAAGGAAGACTGAGAAGGAACATAACTCGAAAAAGAAGAAGAAGATATTTCGGAGGAGCGTACCTGACTAGAAGAGAAGAATGAAAGAGTTGAAAGTCTTTGGGTGCTCAGAGGAAGGGAAATTTGGTGAAGGGAGACTGTAGATAAGTCCCCTTTATTTATAGCCAATAACCCCAGATGAACCAACGCAATCCTCTCCTTCCAAACGCTTCAAATCAACGATCCAAATGCACACACCTTTTTCGTTTCTCGTACCACCGTCACATCCCACAGTAGCAAGAGAAACCACCCTCCACTTTGGCCGAACTCATTTTTTTATTTTTCAAATTTCAATCCTCACTCTGCTGCAATCGAAGTTCAAGCAAGTGTATAGGATAAGGGAGTATTCGGCCAAACCGTTGGGTATTCGGCCCAAAGTGTTCGACAACCAACCCTAATACAACCCTCCCCAACAAGGAAAACAACGGGCAACAAATTAAAAGATTAATCAACCTAAATCTTGATCATTAGTTGAAAACCTACCTTAAGTTTGATTACCTAGCTCTAGACTGATTAAGTAAGACTCAATAGGTAAAAGTCCAATTTATGCCTATAAATAGGTAACAGATATCAAAGTAAAAGAAATATCTTATTCTTGACATTAGAGTGTTTTATAGGTTTCTCACCTGTTCGGAATTAGTTCTCGGCATCCGAGTCTGGCACAGAGGCGCAAAGAAAAGCAAGGATAGACAAAAAACCGAAATCATGTATTCAAAGTCTAACAGGTACAGAGGGAATTGATTAATTTATTTTAATAAAAATAGTTCATAATACATAACAAAGGCATATCACTAGAACGCTAATAAGTTTCCCTACCATTGAATCCCGTAACATCATAACATTGAAGTTTGGAAAGTTGGTGAATGATGAATAGATACAGAAACATGTTCTTCTTGCATATGACTCCCTTGATTTTCTTACGAGGCAGTGTGAAGTTTGTATTGAGCCTTAACCTTATCCATTAAGTCACTACTCTTAAGTGGGAATTGCTTTTAATACCTACCAAAATTCTTCTAACACCTACCATTTTTAATAACTTCTAAAAATTTTAAAAATACCCCGATGTTTCTTTTATCCCAAATCTATTTTACTAATTTTTCAACTTGATCTGGTGGAACATATTAGCTGTATGTTTTGAAGCAATTGATTTGAAACACATTAGCTTTATCTTTCAAATCAATTGATCTAGAATGTAAAAAATTCAAATTTTAATATTTCAGATAACCTGATCCAAAATATATTAGTTTCATATTTTAGATCTACTAATTGGGAATGTAAAAAAATTGTTCCATTTTCAGATAATTTATATAAAATTTTTATAAATTATCTATATTTATTATAATTTTTTTATAAATTTATATAAAGTATTTGAAATAAAATCGAGTCATGCAGGTTGTAAAAAATTTAAATAATTTATAACTTATATAATTTTATACTTTATAAATTTATGTATGATTTGTGCAAAGTTCGCTAGAAGCTATGGCAGAATTGTGTTTTGCCGAAAGCTATGGCGGAACAAAATCACATTTGAATCTCTGTGTTAGTGAGTGCTCGCATGTGCATTTCTTTGAAAGTTATAGCGGAATGACATTGGAATGGGAATGCCAACAGAACTATGGATTATGGATGAAGAGGATTTAGGGATTTAGTTGTGGTGGAATGAAAGTGAAGAGAAGATAGGAGAAAACCTGCGTAAAACACTAAACGTCCCCGTCTCGGGGTGTATAAGGGTTGAATGAAATTTCTGTGTAATATGATGGACTCGTGTGTAAACTTGCAAGTTTACATGAATTTACTGATATTATTACAAATTTTCTGAATTTACTCCCGATTTAACTCGATAAGAGTACCTAAACTTGTAAAACTATACGATTTTACAATTTATAATATGATTTTGATAATCATGACCGAGACTAATAAAATAATCAATTTGTCTCGTGGAAGAAAAATCAACTAACATATAAACAAATTCTTTTTAAATAATAATCAACGCTCCATTCTTTAAGGATCAATATTACTTCACTTAAGTACTTAACTTTTTGCTTACGAAGAACAACGATGTTCAACTTATCTAATGGAAAATAATGGTGATTGTTATTGACTTGTTATTTGGAAGCCACTTTTAATTGTCATACTTCAAATAAATCATTTCAAAATTCTAAACAAATCATCACAAATCCTCTTAATTTAAATAACTTAAAATAACTTTTAATTTGATTAAGAATTTGATATTAAAATCCACACATAAATTACATAAACTTAAAATCAATTTTAATTAAAATTAATTTTGTTAATGTTAACGTTAATCCTGCACACTTAACCAATAGATGGCATAGACGTGGTATCAATTAAGAATTAAACATGCATTTCTTGAACTAACTAGTCGTTAGATGTTAGTATGATATTAAATTTTAGACATAATTACATTTATGTATTTTTTTAATTTTTAATATTTTATCCTCCTATATTTAAATCAAGACATTGTAGTTTTCATTTTTAAAAATAATTAAATTTGTGTATAACAACTACTAAATTTTATAATAATTTAATGACATGTCCTAATTTTATAATTTAAATTATTTTTAAAATCCAAATTTGTTTTAAATAAAAGAATTAGGATATTTTTATTTTATATTATTAAATTATTATCAAATTACTCAGATCGACGTTTGCTACTTAAATAATTTTAAAAATTGAGGGGCACACTGTTATGATTTAAAAATAGGGAAAATGACAAAAATTAGAAAAAAATAAAGAGACAACAAATGTAATTAAGCCTAAATTTTAAAAATATGCAATTAACCTGTTAAAAAAAAGCATGTAATTTGACTAATATTTAAGTATAAACATACTTGAGGAAGATAAGACTAATATTGATTAATTAAGGATAATTAGAGATTAATTAGTCCTTAATTAAGAAATCCAAAAAACATTTTAGGTCTATTTTAAGTCTATAAACATGAATAATAAATGAGATTTTGGATGTTATTCATTCTTTTAATAGCTTTTATTGCACCATTAATATTTTGAGTTGAGCCTTTGACTTGAATGTTGAAGTACCGTTTGCATATAGATGTTCCCGTTTCGAAGATTCACTTTAACTTCCAAGAGAAGGATCTTATACATTTTGGAGATTTAAATATCATTTTCGAGAATATTTGTACTTTCATTATTTGGGTAGGTACTCAACCTTGAATCAACTTTTGACACTCGAGCTCAAGTAACTACTCAACCATGAGTAACCTTTAGGAACTTGGCCCCAAACATCCTCTCAACCTTGAGAAAGCTCTTAACACTACAACTCAACCTTGAGTAACTTCTAGACACTAAAAGTTAACCAACTCGACCTCAAGTATGCACTCAACCTTAAGCAACCTCCCACATTGGTATTCGGCTTTTATAACATTTTGGCACTCAACCCCAAATAACTACTCAATCTTGAGTAACCTTTGGGTACTTTGTCTTAAATAACTCTTCGGCATTCGACATCAAGTAACTAATTAGTCTTGAGTAACCTCTCCCTTGAATAAGATTTTTCCACTCTTCTTAATTAACTACTTAGTCTTGAGTAACCTCTTGACTCTCAATCTTAAATAACTTCTCGCTCGGCCTCAAGTATTCACTTATGGTTGACTAATCATAGTGGTAAATTTAGGACCTAAGAATAGAGGGGACAATCTATTTAAAAAATAAATTTAATAATAATTATCATATATATTGAAGAAAAAATAACAATGACTTTCAAATCAAATGTAGATAAAATAATAACAAATATAAGAAAAGTAATAAAAACTAATGGATTAAAAGCATAAATAAAAAATAATTTTAAAATAAAATGTACAATATTTATCTTTATATAGAAATATCAGAGAAGACTCAAACATATAAAACTAAGGTAATAATTTCTTCCTATACCTCCAAAATTTTTCTTGTCTCCCATTCCGGAGGTGTATTATTTACTCTAGATTGAGCTTTCCAAAGATATCATATGCATGTGCAGAGAGAAATTATAAAGATGAATGGAAAAATTTCCTAAAATATAAAATTTTAACACATAAAAAGATGGATTTATCCACTCAAATGAATGTAAGTACACCTTTGAGTAACACGTTACTATGCACCAATACCCTCCCACCATAAAATTTATCTAAAATTAATCACATGTGAGTAAATGCGAAACAAAATTCTCTTTCTTTTTTTCCTGTTTCATCCAATTAATAAACGTTATGTCATTTAATTAGTTATATAAAATATAAAAAAATCATTCAATTAAGAAATATTATGTCATTTAATGAGTTATATAAAATATAAAAAATTTATTAAATAATGTGTCCTTTATTAATTGGGTGATAAAGAAAATAAAATACTAATTTCAGATAAAGAATTTATATCCGATAAATGGTAGGTGCACAAATCCAACAATGCAAGTATCGCTGCTCATTAAAAAACTATTAGTTTTCTAGTATTATATACATGTTACCGGGACCAAGCCTTTTATGGGACCGAGTCAAACTTACGCACATTGGAAATTGAGGGAGAAATTGTATATCTCTTGAGTGACACGCACCTGACTATGTCATCTTCTAACACATGCAGCGACGTATTCAGACAACTTTCTAAATTCAAAAGTAGTTACAAAGTAGAATGGTGAGATGTTATTAAAATTTAAAGCATTTTTTCTGGTCTTAAAAAGAAAAATTCAAAGCATTTTGGGCACACAAAGCACTACCAGTGTCAATTAATTTTACATTTTCCATATATGTTAACGTGACCTCTTCCGCAAATGGAATTTACAAAAAAGTTTGGTTCCATACACGGTACCCAAAAATTTGTTATAAAAGTACAAACAACACAAATTTTGGTGAGCAAATTAATCATATCACTTTTTGAAAGAAAGCAATTAATCACAATGGCTTCATTTGTTTGTGGTGTCCTTTTCCTTTTGATTATCATATCTCAAGGGAACGCCCAGTATAACTCCGTAATATGTGATAACAAGATAGGAAACTACGAAGTCAATAGCACTTATCAGACCAATCTCGATATTCTTTTATCCAATCTCACTTCTAACACAGAAAACAATTATGGTTTCTATAATTTTTCCTATGGCCAAAATGGTGACAAAGTAAACGCCATAGGGTTGTGCAGAGGAGATGTTAAGCAAGATGATTGCCGCAGTTGCCTCAACGATTCCAGAGGGAATCTCACACATATTTGTCCAATACAAAAAGAGGCAATTTCGTACCAAGACAGATGCATGTTGCGCTACTCAAACGGCTCAATATTTGGGCTCATGGAAACTTCACCTTGGCTTTACTTGTCGAAGGAGATTAATGCAACGAACGTGAAGCAGTTCAATGAAGCGGTGGGGAACTTGTTGAGGAATCTAACGGGCATAGCTGCATCAGGTGACTCTCGTACAAAGTATGCCGCCGGAAATGAAACTGCCCCTAATTTTGAAACCATATATGGTCTGGTGCAGTGCACTCCTGATTTGTCTGAGAAAGACTGCAATGATTGCTTGGTTGGGGCTATAGCAGAAATTCCAAGCTGTTGTGACGGTAAGACAAGTGGTGGAGTTATTAGACCCAGTTGTAATATCAGATATGAAAACTACCGCTTCTATGATGCACCAGCACCCTCGCTCTGACTCCTGGCACTGCCACCATCCACCTACCTATAATGGGTCCAAAATCATTTAGCTAGATGCCTTTGCGCTAGCTACCAATAAAATACTATGTTATTACTCTTTAACTTTAACTTTTCTCCTATTTTGTATTCCCTCTGTGTAAGAATTAGTTGCATTTACTATTTCTATCACTCAAACTTCAGAATTGCTCACAATCTACCATTTTCATTTTGCTTCTAATCTTCTATACACCTGGAGACTTGTTGTCTTCGCCCTATATATATCGGAAATGGACCGAGAAATTGTTTGTTCATATTATTAATTGTTGAAATTTCTTCCTATATATATAATTGTTCAAACACGTACCAAAAACAAATAAGTGCACGTAGTAAATAACCATTTTATTAAGAAATTTAATTCTTGAAAACCACAACTTAATGCCAATTGCTCCAAAACTTGCTTTCGTAAAACTACACGAATCATTATTTGTCCTAAATTTTTATCTTTTTTAAAAATTAATTAAAAATTATTTATAAACAAAATGTTAGCATTCGTGCATTTCATGCTGTTTTGTTTCGCGACAAATAACACTTCTTCTAAAATAGTTAAAGTGCATGTTTAATTTGGACTTTTCAAAGAATTCAAACTCATAATAAAGAATAAAGTTAATATGTTCCCTTCTCAACACCTTACATGATCTGGCACACAGTTTTGTACCTTTTTCCATAGATTTTCGTTTTTCTGTTATGGTGGTTATCCTTGTAACCATTTTCTGTTTTTGATTATTTTGGGTTGTTTTCTAACCTGTCTTTCCTTGATCCATTATGACCCTTGTATATAAGTTTTTCCTTCTACAATATTACATTTAGAATGGATTTGTGTCTATTCATCTCGCCATTCTATCTTTTCTATCAATCCTCCTTTGCTTTTCTTTTTTCTGTGCAATTATTTTCTATGGTATAAGAGCACTTCTCTTTAAAGTGCTCTACTGCACTCGCTCTGATGTTCTGAGATATTCATCAATGACTTCTTAATCTTCAACATCGTCATCGAAGCCCTTGATCTTGCGGTGAATCCACATAGTTTTTTGTATCTTCGTCCAGGTGAGAACTAAGTTAATGTTCTCGTAACTTCACTTCTTGATGACAAAAATTACAATTCCTGGTGCAAAGCAATGGCAATAGCATTAAATGCCAAAAATAAAATCAAAGTTGTTAATGGAAAGACATAAGAACCTGAAGAACACAACAGACTTCATGCAACCTGGTGAAGATGCAATAACATGGTGGTTTCTTGGATTTTGCATTCAGTTACACCACAAATTCGCCAAAGCATAATTTGAATGGATAGGGTAGATGCAATCTGGAAGGATCTATGAGCTAGGTATTCATAGGGTGATCAAATTCAAATTTTTTATTTACAACTTGAGGCAGCTTCTATTAGACAAGGTGATTTTTTAATCACTCAGTACTTCACTAAACTCATAACTGTGTGGGATGAATTGGATAGCTTTCTCCCGAATCCAACATGTAGATGTCCCACCAAGTGTGTCTGTGGTGTTGTTGACTCAATAGCTAAAAGAAAAAGTGAAGATCAAGTCATGCAATTCTTGAGAAGGTTAAATGAGAATTTTAACAATGTCAAGTCCAATATTTTGATTATGGAACCATTTCCCTCCATCTCCAAAATTTTCTCGTATATTGTTCAACAGGAGAGACAACATATGGGGCATAGTTTTTCTGACGTTGTAAGTGGAGGAAATAGAAGCTCAAATAGCAGTGAAGGAAATACCAATAATCAAGTATGTGGGTTTTGTGGCAGAAGTGGGCATTCAAAGGGAGTTTGTCAGAGGAAGCATGTGTTTCCCTCTGACAAGCACAAAAATAGCCCAAGCAATGGATCAAATAGAGGGGGTAAGACTTGTACTTACTATGGTAGAATAGGCCACACCATAGACATCTACTACCGAAAGCATAGCTTTCCTCCAAGGCATCGACTTTATGGAAAGAATCCCAGCATCAATCAGATTAGCATAGATGAAGTGAAAGATGATCATCAGCCGAAACAACACAATTCCAGCAGTAAAGCCCGTGATCACAAGCTGTCATCAAGGGAGTATTAGACTTTAATAGCCTTAATCCAACAATCTAGCATGAGAAATTCAGTTGTGCCTGCTTCCACTAGTCCTAATTCCAATCATGTTAATCAACTAAGTTTTGTCCTTTCCTGCAACACACAAGACCAAGGTATTAACATGCATGAGTCACACACAATATGTTCTTTCAAACCTGATAGTGCAGCCACCTAGATCCTTGATTCAGGAGCAACCGACCATGTATCCTCCTCCCTAGCTCATTATTCCCATTATAAGTCAATTAGTCCTATCCTAGTTAAACTACCTAATGGTCAATCTGTCAAAGCAACTCACTTGAGTACTATCACTTTCAGTCCTGATTTGTTCCTCAATAATGTTTTGTTCATTCCATCATTCATATATAATCTTATTTCCAATATCACAATTAGTTCAAAACCTCAATTGTAAACTTGTTTTCTCACAATCTAAGTGTGTTATACAAGATGTGCAATCCAGGAAGAAGATTGGTATAGCTAATGAACAACATTATGGCCTTTACACATTCAGTCTCAAACCTTCACAGACTACACTTGCTTTGACCATTGTAACCCACCCTCACTTTACTACCCAACCTATTCATTTTGGCACTTCAGACTCAACCATTTATCAAACAAAATACTTGATGTTATGTCCTAATACTAAAACTGTATTTCAAAAAGTCATAATACTATCACTGATTTTACTTGCAATATTTGCTTTCATGCTAAGCAAAAATGCCTCCCTTTCCCCCTAAGTAATTCTCATGCTTCACATCCTTTTGACATGGTGCATATGGACATATATGGTCCTTGCTCCACCATTACCATGCAAGGTTACAAATACTTTCTTACTATTTTAGATTATCACTCTAGGTACACTTGGGTGTATTTGATGCACTCCAAGTCTGAAACGTGACAAAACATCCCTTCCTTCATCACCTATGCACAAACACAATTTCATGTTGCTGTTAAAGGCATTCACTCTAGAAATGGCCGAGAATTCGACATGCATCAATTTTACCAAAGTAAATGCATAATTCATCATACCTCATGCAATGAAAATCCCCAACAAAATAGGATAGTTGAGCACAAACATCAACATCTTAACATCACCCATGCTCTACTTTATCAAAGTCATCTTCCTCCCTTATTCTGGTCCTTTGCACTGCGTCATTCTACATTTTTTATCAATTTCATTCCTTCACCATACCTTCACAATGAATCACCTTACACAAAACTTTTTGGCACACAATGTGATATTGGGGCACTTCATGTCTTTGGTTGTTTAAGATATGTTTCTACTTTCTCAGCTAACTGAAGTAAGCTGGAACCTTCGGCACATCCTTGTGTCTTTCTGAGATTCCAGAATTACACAAAAGATTATCTTTTGTACAAATTACATACACACCAACTCCTTGTTTCCCACAATGTTATTTTTTCATGAAAATCAGTTTCCATACATCACACCTCGTGATTCCATCCTCACTCAACCAAATACATTAACCGATCCTTTACACGTGTCCTCCCCACAATCTTCTTCCTCATCGACAAACATTTACTCTTCCCAGTTGCCATTCCCTCAATCACATGTCATCCCCTCTTCTCATTGAAACACACTCCTTCAATCCTTCTCGTCTACCACATCCTATTAGCCATGACACTCACCATTCTCCTACTACATTTAACAATCTTTTGCAACCAGTTGTCTCCTCCAATTCTCCTCTTCTACCACCTATCCCCAAGTCATGACCTCATCACTTCCACTCTTCCACACGCCATTACACCATACCTAAATTCCCTCCCACCTTTCTCAAAGATTTTCACTGCTATATTTCATCATCTATACCATCTTCTTCCAATGGATCACATACCTCAGATATACGTTATTCCCTATTTTCATGTATCTCCTATATTTTTTTATGTATTATCAAATAAGATTTATATAAATAGGTTACAGGTAAGAATGTTCGTCGATACAATTTACTTTGAGAAGAAAAAACATTTCAACCAAACATAAAATCAATGTATAGAATAAAGTCCATAAACAAAACATAAAATATTGAATTGAAACATATAAGTAATTAATTGATTATATTTACAGTTAACATAAAATATATGAATCAAACCAAACTGAACATTTGACGGTCTTTTATTTATTTTTAATTTATTATTATAATATGAAATTTATATAATTGTTAGTATATTATATTACTTATAGAATAAAATCAAATATACTGTACAAAGTCTGTAACTCAATTTGGATCCCTTGAATTGAAATAATTAGGATTCTGAGAGAAAACTAAATACTTATCTACAATCCGTGTTTTAAAACTCTTCACGTAGTTAGTTATAATTTATTCAAAATTATTAATTTTTGTAGATTTCATATGTTATTAAATAATAATTTTTATTTAAAAAAATTAGTAATTTTAAATCAATAAATTTTGACTAATCATAAAAATAATTTTAAAGAGTTTCTACTTTCCTAGAACTACTCTTTCATTTCTTTGTGTTCATAGAGTTTAAAGTTTAGAATCTTAAAAATTATTTAGAAAAGATTTCCTTTTTTCATATTTATCTGTAATTCTTCAATTTTTTTTTAGGTTTGTCTTTTATTAACAACTTTGGAAGTTTGTAATGCATTGACATTTAATCAAAATTTTTCATTTATATAACTTTTAAAATATTAATTGATAAAGTCAACAAGAGTTTTACAATAACATTCAATCATAACATTTTACAATAAGACTACATTACTAATTATACTCTAACTTTGGAAATTCTACTATAAATTTCAATCTATGTTATAAAATCGAAATCAGACTAGAGGCTCAGTTCAACAAAAAAATCAGTCGGGTAACTGGTTCAGTCAACCTTGAAAATCGATGAAACAAAAAACCGGTATTAAACCGGAAAACCGGTCAACAACCGGTAAAACTGGTAATTTAACCGGTTCAATTGATTTTTTTTTTTTTTTTGCTAAATACACTCTCATTTTCCTAAATCAACTAATTTTTAATTAAAAAATCAATAAAAATGAGGTTTAACTTAGCAATATGAATGTGTATTTATTAAAATTACTCTATCCTTTTATAATTACAACCTTAATATATTTTTTCTATTATAATCTTAATTTTTATAATACATTAATAATGAAAAATATTATTTTATTAAGACCGGTTCAACCGTTGTAAGGGTTAAATCAAGAAACCGTGAACTAGTTCCTTCACTGGTTCGATGACCGGTCCGGTTTAAAAACCATAGCTTAAAATCGTTAATTATATATTTTAGACCAATTAATTAAAATATATAAAATATTTAATTTTCGAATTAAATAATCCAAGATATATTTTTTCAATATGGTCCGTGTTCTGGTCAAGACCATTGCGATATCGCCACGCTTCACTATCATACGGCTTCCTATGCCTTTCTATTCTTGGAGTACAGAGAGGATAAAGTGTGGGCTCTGTACGAATACAACAATCCTCACTCATACAAGAACACCTGCAAGGCTGCAATTCTAGTTATCTGTTTGACCTTACTGGATCTGATCCGGATTAACATTTTTAATAAATATAAATATCCTACTGCATAAATTCCGGATCCTTTGTATAATTTTTTTTTTATTTTGGATGAATTAAATAATCCAAAATAGACTACTTGTGCTGGATGGAAGTTAATAATAATTTTTTATATTTCAAATTAACTGATACAAAACACACTAATAGTTCTATATCACTTAATCTTAAAATTAAATAACTTTTTATAATTTGAATTTTCTGATATACAACATATAAGCTATGAATTTTAAATTATTTGACTAAAAAATTAAATAAAAATATTTATGAGATTTTGAAAATTTGTAGATGGTAGGAGACATTTCTTTATAAATCCACTTTATACTAGTTTACCAATATGAATTTTGTTTCAAGCCAAAATAAAAGTCTAAACACAAAATTAAGTAGAAATGGTGGAAAAGATGTGTCACAAATGCATAGACTCAATTATTCTAAAAATGGAGAGAATTATCTGAAAGTAAAATCGAAAAGGATCATGTGTAAAATTGTCAAAACGGGTCAATCTGACTCGTTAGGTCTGACTCACCTTAACTCACCTAATAAATAGGTAGCCTCAACCTGCTTCACCAATCTTTTATGATTAAAAAATGAGTCTGGTTCCACCCACCACAGGTTGGTGGATTAAACGGGCTGACCTACCAACCCACTAAAAATTAAAAAAATATTTTTTAGGAATTTTTTAACTATTTTTAAAAATATTAAAATTTAAATACTTTATGATAACATTAATTTTAAATTTAATGAGTTTAAAAATAAAACAAAAATACTTAAATGATATTTTCTATAAAAAATCTACATTTACAACGTGTTAAATATTAGTTTTAAAATATAAAATATTAATTTATTCACATAATAATGAAAATGAAATTTAGATAGATTTGTAAGTCAACCCGACCATCATAGATTTAACCCGAATAAAATGAGTTGTAAGTGAACCAATTCATATATATAATACAATAAGCCTACTTTTTAATTTTTGAACCTGACCCGACCTATGATGGGTCAAGCCAACACAGGTCAAATAAGCCTAGTAGAATATAGGTCAAATAAATAACATAATAATTTAAAACTTAAAAATAAAATAAAAAAATCATATTCAGATAATAATAAAAATGAAATTTAGATAAATTGATGTGTCAACCTGACCCACCACAAATTTAACCTGAATAAAATGAAATATAAGTAGATCAATCCATATATATAATACAATAAATCTATTTTTTAATTTTTAAACCCAGCTCGACCTATTATAAGTCAAGCCAATCACATATTCACCCGGTTTTGATAGCATGCATGATCGACGTTTGGGTCGTCTAAAGCCCCCAAAAAAGTGTTCATTTCAGCTCTTTTTTCAAGTTATAATGTCTCTAATAATGTTCCAAGCCTTAATTCTAATTGTTTAAAATATATCTTTATTCCAGCTTTGGTACCCCTAAATTGCCAATCGAATGGAGGTGGGATTTTGTCTCTAGTTTTCTAGTTCTAAGGGCTAATTTTTCTCCAAAAAAGAATTGTTTGACGAATTCAACGTAGCTGAATTAGACTTCTTGAACTAAAATGACAAGTTTGTCTTTCCACTCTATTTTAGCGCGTAATTTATAAATTCAGAATATAATAATGTGGTCTTTTTATAGTTATGCTGCCTAGTACGAAAATAATATGTATCCTGATTAAAAATATAATATATATTATAAATTAATATATATTATTATATACAAATTTTATATTTTTTTATAATAATATTATACACATATTTTGTGTAATAGATTAAATATTATAATAGTTATAATTATTATATATTTATAAATATATCAAGAAAGAGAAAGTTTATCTCATATGTTAATGTATCTCATTCTTCAAAATAAGAAATACACTAGATTAACATAATATGATAGCATATGAAAAGCAACAAAATAGGATAACATTATCATATTCTATTGGGCTATTAATAATTGTTAAATATTCCTATGTAATTTTGAAACTACCTTTTAGAGAAATTTTAATATAGAAATAAGTTGGATGATAAAAAGAGCAACGAAAGGTGTAATAATACAATGCATAGAAATACCTAAATAATGATTTTGTGCAAGTAAAAATCCATGTAGGAAGAAAAATATTTCATTGTCTTTACTCAAACAAATACCATGGTTTTTTAGGTGAGCCTATCAAGTCAAGTTCACTCTCAGTCCTTGCTCAAGTAGTTTAAGGGTCTACTTGAGCAAATCCGCAAAAGCCAAGACATTCTCTATCCTGACTCAATTAGACCACTAGGAAATTTATAAGAGTTCAACTAGTTATTATCTAATTCCTTGCGAATATGACTTAATTGTACTTCAATCGATATTATAATTGTTTTTGTTACAATTTTCCTTTCTACAACTATTAACATAAGAAACAATGAATTACTAGATAATAAAATAATGATTTAATTAACTTTTTGGCCCCAATATTTTTTTTTTTATTTTGGTTCTTGTTGAAATTTTTTTTAATCCTTTTTAAATTGATAAATCTTTTTCATGCTTACATTTGTACCCAAAATACCTTGTTCTTTCTTTATATTTATTAAGTTTCAGATTGATTATTTATTAATTTTATGTAGGAGGCTTCTGGGAAGAAAAATGAAAACAATAGAAAAAGGGACATATTGGCACAAATTTAAGAAAGCACGACTGTACATATATAGCATAAAGTCAGGACAATCATGCTTCATTATGCTCGATCGTGCTCCTCAAAATACATTAAGCTTACGAAGTTAACATGAATGTGCATTCGAAGATATATATCTTCTGCCTTTGAGATAGTACGGTATCTGCTTAATTATGCATGACGCATGAATATTTGCTATGATAAGGAGAACAATCATGCATATTTACCTGCTGGTCCAAGTTTATAAATAAAGGTTTGATATCTTTCAAAAAGTAACCTTTTATCATATTTTTAATTTTATCTTTTATATTTTGAGGGGGTTGTGAGTCACTTGAAAACTTTGAGATTTAGGAGGAGATTACAAAGACTTAAGATGGTGGATCGCTGTCACAACCCACCCTAATCCGTGATCGATGCACAAACTACCTCTCTATAATCTAGCTAGTTTGATATTTAAATCTTACTAAATAAATCATTAGACCAAACTTTGAATTACTTAAAAAAAATTGACAATCTCCCCTAAAAATAAGACCTACCCTAATTCAAGTAACCTATAATAGAAAATATTTCATTTATTTACATATTCGGTTCAACAGTCAAATAACAAGATCTCCCATCATAACATAGTTATCATTCATAAATTTTTAAAATATTAAAATTTACAACATGTGCAAATTTTAAACCAATATTCTCTATATTTTGATATATATATATATATATATATATATATAGAGAGAGAGAGAGAGAGAGAGAGAGAGAAATAGAGAGAAAGAGATTTCATCATCTATCTTTATCCTCATCATTAGCTTTAACTTTACATCTATTACCACTGTAGCTGCATAATTGGAATTACCAAAATAAACTCTCCATTATGTCAATAAAGGACAAATCCTTGGATAATATAGCAAATTCCAGGGAGTTTTCTACTCAAGCACCTCTATATTTAAGGGAGGGAAGGAAAGGATAAGTCACAAGGACTTAGTGAGAGCATAAAATACAAGGTGGGCAGAAAGGAGAAAAAATATATCACAAATATTTTTCATTCAAGAAAATTACAGTGATATTAAAAAAAAAATTCATCCCACTTTCCAAAACTAAAATTTAATCCTAAAATTAAAAAAAAAAACATAATACATATAGAAATAACATTAAAATGAAAATAACTTAAAATGTCACATAATCTCTTCATTATGGTGAACAAATTTATACCACATTATCTCTTTATTGTGATGAACGAAATTATACCACATTATCTCTTTGTTATGGCGAAAAAGGGATACTACATTATCTCTTCGTTGTAGTGATTAGAATTATACCATATTATCTCTTCATTGTGGCGACCGGAACATTATTTATAATTATAATAACTAAAATATTCATCTAATCACCAAGAGTAACAAATAATCAAGTCAAATTATGGAAATTTAAATATTATTCATCATTCCAAGAGTGTTGCCGATGTGTTTGTGCTGAAATGTCACTGAGATTTTCTCTGCTAAGGTGTTGTCGAAGTATTTGATACATCCTTGCCAATGCTTCTCCCAAGATATACTTCTAGATAGGTTCAAAGGTAGAAGATGATTGATGAAGGAGGTAGGAATGGTGGTGGTAGTGCCACTCTAGGAAGAGATAAGCCATTGAAGGAGCTTTCTATAAGGGAAGGAGTCCTTGATAAAAGTCATAGAGAACTCTCAAGAAGGAAAGAAAGGAGACACTCAAATTTGCTCACAAAGGGGAAGTATATTAATTCAAGTGTAAAGTGGTACAATGGGGTAGAGGTGCCTATTTATTAGAAAAAACATAAGCTTAGGGAATTAGAAGGTGGAAGTCCACCATTAGGGAGATTAAGAGAGATTAATCAAGTGTTAATTGAGCTAGAGCCAATTAACACTTGATTAATTCTAGGAAGATCCAAACATGTCCCTAGATTTAAGGATCTTAGTTCCCTCTAAATTTGAATTTGAATTTTGGAGGGAATCCACATGGCACCTCAAAATTCAAATTCAAAAATGAGAGTAACAAGAAGTGTCAAGTTGGCGCCATATGAAGGAAAGAGAAGAAAGTGGCGCCATTGGGAGGGAACCATAGGGACCCACATGTCTCTCATGCTTCATGTGTGAATTAGAGGGGTGTGGAACTAACTTAGGGGGTGTGGTTAACAAAAACCACACTCTAAGCTTCTCCAAAAAGGTCCAAGCTACTCAACACACTCCACAGAAAGGACTAACAACACCTCCTAATTTAAAAAATAAATAAAGGCCAAAATACAAGGTAAAGAAAGAAACTAAATACACCTCCAAGTCCCAAATTAAAAAAACGCACACTACAAGGACTAAAAAGAAGACTATGGCTTAAATTCTAATATCTTGATGTCCATGAGAAGGTAAGGTCTTCTTCCCTCCTCTTTTACCATATCCTCTTCAATCCTCCTAGCCACAACCTTTGTGATAGGACCCTTACTTCTTCAATTCTAATATTAGATCTTATCTAGTATGCAAAAATTTACTAAGTTATTTTGGTTGAGTCTTGTCGAAATGTTTGTGCTGAAATGTCACTGAGATGTTCTATGCTGAGGTGTTGTCGAAGTATTCTTTGCAAAAAAATCGTTAAAGTATTATTTAACTAATCTTAAGGGTTTATTTGATATAATACTAACATATGACTTTTTAAGCTTTCACATTATTTACATTTAGGTACCTGATTTTTTTCCTTTAAAATGAAAAGAGGTGATCTCGTAGATAAGTTAATGAAATTTGTATAGAGCTCAATTATTAATAAGTTGGTTAAGAGGAAATGATTGATCCCCTCTATTCAATTAATTAGGTTTAGATTAATCAGTTCCAATGCTATATTGAGGATACATTAACAACTTAATAAAAAAGAAAATAAAGGTTGAATTGAAATCTAAATTTGGGTTCATAGAATATGCTACATTACAATCCTAACTAATGGTATTTGGAAAGTCAATAAACAACATCAAAGAGTATATTAAAAACATTAAAAAGTAGAAACCATAACAAAAAATCACCTCTTAAAATATAAAGATCGACCAAGAATAACATATTACAAAAGGGAAAAAATTATTAGATTTGTATTTATAAATTGTCAAAGCCCAATTTTGCATGATTGTGCTTTTTTTAAACTTGGACCAATCTGTTTATTTTTCATTGTTTTCATCATTCTTCCCTTTCACAGGGTTTCTACATAAAAACAATCAATAATGAGTCTAAAACTCAATAAAACAAAGCAAGAAAACACTTAATTGAGGTACAAATACTTATGTAAAATGTAAGCATGAAAAGAATTTATCAATTGTTATTTAAAAAAAACTAGGTGATAACTGTTGGTCCTAGGGCCGAATCTAGAAAAGGGGTTTCCAAGAGTTTTTCAAAATTATTCAAACTTTCTATTCAAATTAATATTAGAGTTTTTCAAAACTTTCCCTTTAAAGAAATTTTCAAAATCTACCTTATAATTTTCAAAAATGGGTTTCCAAGAAAAGTAATAGAACAAGGTCAAGACTTAATCCTTTTAATGTATTTGACAATATACTTGATATATAGCAATTCTTTCAATAATGGTTCACTATTGCAATTAGTGAAAATACAATATGAATTGCACCAACAGTTTATCAATCACAAAAGAAATGGATAGATAAAGAATTGAATCAAGTTTCAAACTGTCAAAAACCGTGATTTGTGCAAACAGTAATTGACGTGACATAATTTTAGGATGTCTTTATATTTGATGTGCTGTATTCATACAACAGTTGTGTGTTGTTTTTATTAGGATCATTTATGTTTAATTAATTTCATAATTATAGGGATCTGTTTTAGGATTGGCAGTCTGCATTTCCTAAAATATGTAGCTGACTCATGTATATTTATAGAGGTTAATAACCTCATAATAATAAGATAAAAAACTATCGTATTTCTTCTAAATTTCAGATGGTATCAGAGCACCCGATCCCTGGGAGTCTCTAACCGTGCCGTCAAACCTAAACCGCAGCCTTCATTGCTGCGCGACCTATAACCTAAAATCGCAGCCTTCATTGTTGCGCTACCTTTAAGTCTTGGTGCTAGCCTTCATTGCAGCAGAATTCTCTACCTTAATCTCACCTTATTATGGCTCAAGTCGTGAACTTGGAAACTGGGGACAGCCCTCAAACCGTTGGAGAAATGCAGAATATTCATCCAACTTATCGGTTAAATGGGAAGAACTATCTCAAATGGTCTCAAATCATTAGGACCATCTTGAAAGGAAAAGGGAAGATCAGTCACTTGAACGGTAATGCACCTAATGAAACTGATCCTAAATTCAAATCATGGGATGAAGAAGACTCTATGATTATGGCGTGGCTGTGGAATTCGATGATTCCAGAAATCAGTGATACCTGTATGTTTCTGAAATCAGCAAAGGAAATTTGGGAGGCAGTTGAACAAACTTATTCTAAGGCGAAGGATGCTGCTCAAATCTATGATGTAAAAGTGAAAACCGTGGCTGCCAAACAGGGAAATAAATCAGTCACATAATATGCCAATCAACTCAAGTCTCTATGGATGGAATTGGATCACTATCGAGTTATAAAAGCAAAGTGCTCAGAGGACTCAGCAATTCTAAAGGAGTATATTGAACAAGATAGGGTCTATGATTTTTTGGTAGGCCTAAACCCTGAATATGACCAAGTCCGAGTCCAAATCCTGGGAAAAGAAAAGGTTCCAGGGCTTAATGAAGTGGTGGCCATTATCCAGAGTGAAGAAAGCAGGAGAGGGCTGATGCTGGAAAACCCAACCATCGAAAGCTCTGCAATGATAGTCGAAGGAGGAACAATTATGATTGCTAACCAGAGAAAAAATTGGGTTCCCAGTATGGAGAAAAAACATGAGGAGGCTTGGTGTACTTATTGTAACAAGTCGCGCCACACAAGGGAAAAATGTTGGAAATTACACGGAAAACCCCCAAGCCGAGAATGGGGGCCAAAAACCCCAAGCCGAGAATGGGGGCCGAAAGGAGGCTTACACAAAAAAGGAGGGCAATGACAAGCATACATTGCTAATGGGCAAAATGAAGAATCTGTACAGTTGAATCATGAAGAAATAGAACGGGTAAGATCAATTCTTAGTAAATTGGAGAAGCCCACAAGTACAGGTACGTGCCCATTGACATATTCTGGTAAGTTTCCATTTTTGTTTGGGCTCAATGTTTCAGATACACCATTTACACATTATTGGATATTAGACTCTGGAGCCACTGACCATATGACCCCCTTACCCAAATACTTCTCCACATATTCCCCATGTCCTAGCAACAAGAAAATTTCCACCGCAGATGGAACCCTTATAACTGCAGCCGGACAAGGAGAGGTCCAAATAAGCCCATCCATGACTTTAAAAAATGTCCTTCATGTCCCTAAACTATCTACCAACCTGATTTCTATACAAAAACTCACCAAAGATCTTTCATGTAATGTTGTCTTTTACAGCAATGCTTGTATATTGCAGGACAAGAACTCGGGGAGGACGATTGGACATGCTAGAGAATGGAATGGCCTATACTACATGGAGAATCCTAATCTGCCTACCAAGAGTCTTATATCTACATCCACCATGACCAATAAAGAGAAAGTTCAACTTTACCATTACCGGCTAGGACATCCGTTATTCCGAGTCATAAAAGTGTTGTTTCCTTCCTTGTTTAAAAATTTAAATGTGGAGAGTCTCCATTGTGAGGTGTGTGAGTTTGCGAAACACAAGCGTGTACCTTTTCCCATTAGCAATAAGATGAGTTCTCTCCCGTTTTCTCTTGTTCACACTGATGTATGGGGTCCTGCTTATGTTCCTAATATGTCAGGTTCTAAATGGTTTTTAACATTCATTGATGATTGCACCCGGGTGACTTGGGTGTTTTTATTAAAACAAAAATTTGAAGTCAGCTCCGTTTTTATCCAATTTGTCTCAATGATTAAAAATCAATTTGGAGTTAGTATCAAAAGAATTAGGTCTGACAATGCCAAGGACTACTTTAATCTTGTACTAAACTCTTTTTGCCAACGGGAAGGGATAATCCATGAGTCCTCATGTGTGAACACACCTCAACAGAATGGAATTGCAGAAAGGAAAAATGGGCACCTATTAGATCAAACTAGAGCTCTACTTTTTCAAAACCATGTTCCTAAGAGATTTTGGGGGGAAGCTCTTCTTACTGCCACATACCTAATTAATAGGTTACCCACTAAAATTTTAAACTCAAAAAGTCCCATGGATGTTCTATCCTCATTCTACCCACACTTAGACCCTACAAATAAAATCCAACCTAGGATTTTTGGGTGTGTATCCTTTGTGCATGTTCATAGTAATGAAAGGGCAAAGTTGGATCCTAGGGCTGTTAAGTGTGTCTTCTTAGGGTACTCTACTACACAAAAGGGGTACAAATGTTTTCAACCCCTCTCAAAAAGATTCTATGTGTCAAGAGATGTCACCTTCAATGAACAAGAAAGTTACTTTAAACAGCCTCATCTTCAGGGGGAGACAGTAAGAGAGGAAGATGAGACTCTCATGTTCCCAAATATGATGTTCGGACCTGAAATTGTACCTGAAACTAAGGGAAGTATTGAGCATTCTGCACCTGAACCAGTGAGACCTCCTACATCTGCACCTGAACCAATGAAACAGCCTGCACCTGCACCTGAACCAATGAAACAGCCTGCACCTGCACCTGAGGCCATTCCAAGATCCGGCAATGTCTAAGAATCCAACCCACCGTCACTGCATGAGGTAACACCTTCAAATCCTATAAATTTAAGTGATTCTAATGAACTCTTGTCTGAAAATATAGAAGCACAGGTGGACCAAAATATGGACTTGCCCATTGCCCTTAGAAAGGGAACTAGAACATGCACCCAACAACCACGTTACCCATTGTCAAATTTTTTATCCTTTGAAAAATTCTCTCCTACCCATAAAACTTTTCTCACTAACCTCAACTCCACACACACACCTTGCTCTGTATCTGAAGCATTGACTGACAGGAAATGGAAACATGTCATGGATGTGGAAATGGAGGCGTTACACAAAAATAGAACATGAGAACTTGTCATCTTACCTCCTGAAAAAAAACTAGTTGGATGTAAGTGGGTGTATACAATAAAGTATCGGGCCGATGGGACAATCGAACATCACAAAGCAAGGTTGGTGGCTAAAGGCTTCACTCAAACCTATGGAGTTGATTACTTGGAAACATTTGCCCCGGTTGCTAAGATGAACACGGTCAGAGTAATATTGTCATTAGCAGCTAATAATGATTGGGATCTGCAACAATTTGATGTGAAGAATGCCTTTTTGCATGGAGATCTTGAAGAAGAAATATACATGGAATTGCCACCTGGTTACAACGGACATGTTGCTGCTGAAACTGTTTGCAAACTAAGAAAGGCTCTATATGGGCTGAAACAATCCCCAAGAGCATGGTTTGGAAGATTTACCAAGGTCATGACAGGTTTGGGCTACAAACAGAGCCAAGGAGATCACACATTATTTATCAAACATTCAGTTTCAGGAGGAGTAACACTTTTATTAGTGTATGTAGATGATATTATAGTAAGTGGGGACGACAAGCAGGAACAACAAGTGTTAAGTGAATGTCTTGCCACTGAATTTGAGATCAAGACGCTAGGGAGACTTAAATATTTTTTGGGAATTGAAGTGGCTCATTCCAAGAAAGGGATCTTTATATCTCAACAAAAGTATATTACTGACTTGCTTAAAGAAACAGGGAAGACAGGCTGCAGACCAGCAAACACTCCAGTTGATCCAAATATAAAATTGGGAAGTATGGAGGAGGATATTGCTGTGGACAAGTAGATGTATCAAAGACTTGTGGGCAGGCTTATCTACTTATCTCATACTAGACTAGACATTGCTTTTGCTGTAAGTCTAGTTAGTCAATTTATGCACCAATCAAAGAAAGCTCATCTACAAGCTGCCCTTAGAATTGTTCAGTACTTAAAAGGAACCCCTGGAAGAGGAATTTTGTTCAAACGAAACAAGAGTGTAAGTCTTGAAGCATATACAGATGCGGATTATGCAGGGTCAGTTGTAGATAGAAGATCAACCACGGGATATTATACCTTCCTTGGTGGAAACTTAGTCACTTGGAAGAGTAAAAAACAAAGTGTAGTGGCTAGATCAAGTGCTGAAGCAGAATTTCGGGCAATGGCTCACGGAATATGTGAACTTCTATGGCTGAAGATTATATTGGAAGACTTGAAGATAAAGTGGGACGAACTTATGAGATTATACTGTGACAATAAATCGGCAATTAGCATAGCCCACAACCCGATGCAACATGATAGAACTAAACATATTGAAGTTGATAGACACTTTATCAAGGAAAAACTTGACAGTGGCATGATTTGCACACCATATGTGTCTACTCAGAACCAACTTGCAGACATCCTCACCAAGGGACTGAACTGCAGTAACTTTGAAGGAATTATATCCAAGCTGGGAATGGAAAACACCTATTCACCAGCTTGAGGGGGAGTGTCAAAAACCGTGATTTGTGCAGCAGTAATTGACGTGACGTAATTTTAGGATGTCTTTATATTTGATGTGCTGTATTTATGCAACAGTTGTGTGTTGTTTTTATTAGGATCATTTATGTTTAATTAATTCCATAATTATAGGGATCTGTTTTAGGATTGGCAGTCTGCATTTCCTAAAATATGTAGCTGACTCATGTATATTTATAGAGGTTAATAACCTCATAATAATAAGATAAGAAACTATCCTATTTCTTCTAAATTTCAGACAAACCCACAATTCTTGTTACAATTACCCAAACCCAATATCAAAATAAAAGTATTGTAAAGTGTAATTTGTTCCAAGAAAACTGCAGAAAATTGTTTCAGCTGCAAAACCTCAATCAATGATTATCCAATATCTCAATAAAATTTAGAATTAAAGAGTATATGGAAGAGAGAAATTGCACAGTAATTTATACTAGTTTGGTCAACCTAACCTACATATAGTTTTCAGACTTAGTGTTCCGCTAAACTGCTTTTCACTAAAATATCAATACATGCATACTACACATACAAATTTTAAACCAGAAAGATTCAAACCACATAAGAAGAGGCCTCCTTTTTCACCCCACAAGAGTTTGCTACATTGTGAGACTCCATCACTCGCAATGTCTCACTCACAACACCCTGTCGCAAGATTTCATAACAATCTCAAGAACACCTCAGGAGATTGGCAAAGATTGTGCAAAAACACAGAAAAGGGCATAGAACAATATCAACTGAAGTGATGAATACCAAATAAGATAAATCAAATCTCAATGTAGTCTCTTCCTTGAATCTTGGATTTCTTGTACCTTTAAATCATAAAAAATGGGTATAGTTCTTGGAGAGAATTTGGATAAAATAGTTAAGAGCAACAAACATTAAATGAACCTTTCAAAAGTTAGTTAAAATCAGTTTTGAAAATGCTTTTATATGAGTTTTGAAGCAGGGTAATCGATTACCTAATTGTTTACCTAGTATCCTGCTTAAAAATAATCCAAAATGCATGTTTTCTAGAATAATCGATTACTATTTTCAGATAATTGATTACTCTAGAGAGCAGTAATCTCAATACCCGAATTTCCTCAAAAGGTAATCGATTACCTAATTGTGGTAATCGATTACTTAAATTTCACTTTTGAAGATTTTTCAGCACTTCCCAACCTATGTAATCTATTTCTAAACTCCTTAAACACATTCTTATGCCTATCTAAACACACAATACAAGTACCACACCTATCAAACATGTTTGGTACCATAAAATTGATTAAAACAAAATTAAGAAGTAAAATTTAAAACCAAAACACCAAAAGGGATACTCCATGCTTTTCAAAGCCTTTAGTTCCAACAATCTTTCCCATTTTTGGCTTTGATGAGCCAAACACCACTCTTCTAACATCCTCTAGCATTTTCTCTTGAATCAAACACTTTGATTGGTCTTCAAGTTAGGAAATGAGGTTGAGTCATTCAATCTTCCATTTTCAGAGCAAATTTCAATTACACTTCTCTATAGATACTTCTCCCTATTTGGGCACTTCAAACAAAAAGGTTAATAGAGAAATATGCAAATAAAATGACTTTAATACAGCAAAAATTTTGGAAGAAAACAATCCAGTTAAGAAGGCTTTATTAAACCTAAAAAATTTGCACTTTGATGCAGCAAAATTATGCACTTAAAAAAAGCCAATAAAATTCTGCATAAAAGGCCAATTTGTATAAAAAAATTAGTCCTCAAAATTGAGGCATTGAAAACCTACAAATTTTAGATTCACTTTCTAAACTCTATTCCTTATTAAATAGGGTAAATGCTAGGCTAAAATAGAGTTAAATTGCAGCCACTAGATTTCATAAATTTCACACCACTTTCTCGGCCAATTTACACCAAATTGAAACCAAAGGTTAAGTATTTATTGATATTTCAAAGGTATTACATTAAGATCAACCATTGATTGTACAAAGTTTAACCAAATCATCTGAATAATTCCTAGGTCACTGAAATTAAAGAAATAAAATGCAATAGACTGAATTTAACAAATTAAAAGAAACAAACTAGAAATTAAGATAGAACTGCAAAATTCAAACAAGATGAAATCCTATATGCCGAAGACCTAGAATGAAGGTGCACTGAAACATCCTAGTTTCCTGGGAAGGGAACATCTAACAAGTCTGGCCTCTCAGATATTGATTCCAAGGAATCCTTCATTTCCCCGAACTCTTTCTCATGCATTTCTGTCATATCTCTCATTTGCTTGAGGATCATCTCTTCAAATAGAGTCAGTGCCTTTGGTTCCATATCTTTTTCTTCATCTAATTATCCACATACTTGATTAACACCTTCTTAGAGCTTACTCAGACCCTGCCTTTCATCTTGAAATGTACCAAACTGTGACTTTCCAAACATAGACACTGATGTGCCTACATAGTCCCAAATTATAACAAGGAACTTAAGACTTTGCTAAGTTCATTTCTTAACATCTCAACACAATTTTAAAAGTCAATGGACTTGGTGATTATAAAGGTACATAATACTTCTATTTCAATCATTATTCACGGAATAATTTATAAATAATCAATCTCAAGGAATTAAAAGATAGTAACATAATTTTAATGACAAAATAGTTATACAAAATAATTTTTATTTCAAAATCAATAATAATAATACATCAATATAAATTCAATTCATTTCTAATATTAAAAGATATATTTTCTGATGTGGAAGATCAGATTAAACTGTAACCACAGAGCATATTTACATTATCTTATATATTTATATATATATATATATATATATATTTTTTTTTTTTTCTAGAAATATCATATTTATTATGAAATTTTCATAGTTTAACTTTACATAAATGTTATTAGACTTGGTTGGCATTAAAAAATATAAAATAATTCATAATTTATATAATTTTTTAGTTAAAAATCATAAAAATAATCAAAATTATAAAAATAATTAATAAAGTAAATTCTTTTATATATATATATATATTATTATTGTCCAATATATATTACAGAAGTAAGTTGGCTCAATGGTAGAGTTTATTGATGTTAATCTTGAAATATGGGTTCAAGTCTCTCCCTTGCAATTATTTCTCAGCAAACGCAAACGAGAAGCATTTATTCCTAGACAAACATAATATCTCTAGACAATCCTAACACCAGCTGCTCGTAGTGTTTTAAAAATAGACTTATTTTTATTATTTTATTTGATTTTTATTTTACAATAAACATTTAATCATTAATAATTTTATAGCAACATTTTGAACGAAATATAATACACATGATAAAAATGAGATGATTATTAATAAATTAATTTAAAGAATATAGATCTTATAAATAAAAATGTTAAACCAAAATTAGTCTTATTTATATTATACTACAAAAAGAAATAAAATTTAAAGCAAAAACCATTAATAAATAATAGAAAAGGACCAATTTATAATATCTGAAAGATAAATAAAGTAATAATCAATAACAAAGGACCAGATTGAAGAATCTGGAGGATAAATAAAATAATAAATAATAACCATATTGTAATATAGAGAATAGATGAAATAATAAATAATAACAAGGATTGGACAATAACGTCTTAAAATTAAAATAAATAAAAATATAAGACATAATATGATTTCTGGAGAATAACTAAAAATTAGTATAGTTAGAAGTTATTGAACAATCAATTAAATGATTGAAAATAAAAGTTAAAATAATTAGTATATTAATGAAAAATTAAACTTATAAATAAAAATTAAGTACTATAAATAATAGAAGTAACAATAATTATAATAATTAAAAATAATAAGAGTATAAGTCTGTTAAGATTAACACCACAAAGACTTATAAATCTTACTCTTCCCTTACCTTAATAAAAGTTTGATGATAAGTGGTGAAAAACCTTGAAATATAATATCAAGTATACATTAAACAATTTAAATTGACTTGAAATTACAATAAATTATGTAGTTTCTATTTTTAATTTAAAAATAATTTTTAAACTCTTGATATTATATTTTTATTTTACTGCATTTTAATAATATATTACTTAAATTTAAGTTATTTTATCATTTTTTTAAATACAATATTAAAATTCTGAAATAGATAGAAATCCATAATATCAATTTTGTAGAAATTAATTTTTAATATCTATTTTTAATTTTTAAATTAAAATTCAAATAAATTATATAACAATCTAGTTATTAAAAATAGAGATGTTACATCTCTCCTCTCCATTTAGGAATTTTGTCCTTGAAATTTATTAGATTTGAAAGAGATGAGGGTATACTTCTCGCATATTGCTCTTTAACTCCCATGTTGCATCTATGTGTCCCTGTTGATTCCACAATACCTTTACTAAAGATATATTTTTTTCCCCGAAGTCTTTTAATCCTTTAATCCTAGATTCCCACAGGAAACACATCAAATGGAAAATTTTGTCATATTTGTACTATATCATTCTATTACATAAGAAGGGTCAAAAATGTATTTTCGAAGTTGAGACATATGAAATATATTATGAAGATTGGAAAGGTTAGGAGGCAAATTAATTTGAAAAGCAATAGAACCGACACATTTAAGGATTTGATATAGCCCAATGAATTTGGGATAAAGTTTTCGAGATTTGAGAGCTCTACCAACCCTAGTCAATGGTGTAACTTTCAAGAAAACATGATCTCCTTCTTGAAACTCAAAGGGTTTCCTCTGTTTCTCATAGTAACTTTTTTTCTTGTCTTGAAATATTTTCGTTTTTTCCCTGATCATTTTAATCTTATCTGATGCTTGTTGAATTATCTCTAGACCTAAAATCAAAGAACTTCTAGTTTCATACCAACATAATGGGGTCCTGTATTTTCTCCCATTTAAAGCCTCGTATGGAGCCATCCTTATGCTAGAGTGGAAACTGTTGTTATAAGTAAACTCTATTAAAGGCAAAAATTGATTCCAGCTTCTTGTTTGTTCTAAGACAAGCTCTCAATAGGTCTTCTAAGGATTAAATGGTCATTTCAGACTATCCATCTATTTGAGGGTGATAAGCTAAACTTAGTTTGATCTTAATTCCTAAGGCTTGTTGTAAACTATTCCAAAACCTAGAGGTCAAATGAGGGTCCTTATCAGATATAATACTAGAAGGCACACCATGTAGTTTGATAATCTCATTTATGTATAATTGAGCTAAATTCTCCATTGAAAACCTAATATTAATAGGTAGAAAATGAGAAGATTTTGTCAATCTAACTATAATCACCTATATCGCATCATAACTAGAGGTAGTCATTGGCAATCCTGTCACGAAGTCCATAGATATGTTTTTCCACTTCCATTCTAGAATGTCTAAAGATTATAATTCACCAAAAGGTCTTTGATGTTCTACCTTTTCCTTTTGACATACTAAGAAACGTTCAACAAATCCAACCAGATCTTTCTTCATACCCAACTACCAAAACATTTTTTTAAGTCTTGATACATCTTTGTGGCACTTGGATGAATACTCAACCTACTTTTATGAGCTTCTTCCAACATCAACTTTCTCATAACTTCTTCCATAGGTATGCAAATCCTATCTCGAAACTTGATAATCCCATTTGAATCCTTATAAAACTCTGACTCCTTTCCTTCCATCCTTTTTGTTAACTTTCCTTGTAACAAAATATCTCTTCCTTGTGCTTCTCTGATTTGTTCAAGGAATCCACTTGAGATTTTTATCATTCACAAGTAAAGACTTTTCGACCTTACTTCCACAGATAAGTCAAAATCTCTAAATGATTCCATCAATTTCAATTCCCTTACCATCATCATAGATTCATGTAAGAATTTCTGACTTAAAGCATCTGCTACAACATTTGCCTTTCCACGATGATATTGTAGCTCAAAGTCATAATCCTTAAGGAATTACATCCATCTATGTTGCCTCATGTTTAGCTCTTTTTTATCAAATAGATACCTTAAGCTCTTATGATCACTGAACACCTCAAATCTTGTCCCATACAAGTAATATCTCCAGATTTTTAGTGCAAATACTACTGCAACCAATTCTAAATCATGGGTAGGGTAGTTAATTTCATGTCGTCTAAGTTGTCTTGATGCATAAGTTGTCACCTTCTCTTCTTACATCAACACGCATCCTAATCCTTGTCCCAATGCATCACAGTACACCTCAAACTTTTTAGTACGATCTGGCAGAATTAATATATGTGCAGATGTTAGTTTTTCTTTCAGCTTCTGGAAACTACTTTCACATGCCTCATTCCATCCAAAAGGTTGACCTTTATATGTTAACTTAGTCAAGGGTAATGCAATTTTAGAAAATTCTTCAATGAATTTTCTATAATAGTCTGCCAATCCTAAGAAACTACGTATTTTTGTGATATTTGTTAGTTGTTCCCAACATAACACCTCTTCAACCTTTGAAGGGTCAATTGCAATTTTGTCTCGTGCAATTACATGTCCTAAAAACTGAATTGTTCTAACCAGAATTCAGACTTTGACAACTGTCCCTCCAACTTTCTTTCTCTAAGGATTTCCAGAATATTCATCAAATGTTCTTCATGTTCTTCAAAACTTTTAATATGTCATCAATAAAAACTACTACATATTTATCAAGGAATTAATGAAAAATACGATTCATATAATCCATGAAAAGGGCAAAAGCATTGGTAACCCCAAAAGGCATTACCAAATACTTATAATGACCTTATCTTGTTCTAAATCTAGTCTTTGGAATATCTTCCGCTTTGACTCGAATTTGATGATAACCAGATCTTAAGTCAATCTTAGAAAATACTGAAGCACCTTTCAATTGATGTATTAAATCATCAATCCTTGTAAGAGGATATTTATTTTTAATCGTAATCTTATTGAGCTGACGGTAGTCCACCCATAACCTCGTGCTGCCATCCTTCTTTTTAACTAACAAGACTAGACCACCCCAAGGAGAAACACTAGGTCTAATGAATTTCTTATCCTGTAGTTCTTCTAATTGATTTTTCAACTCTGTTAGTTCTAAAGGTGACATTCTATAGGGAGATATCGATATAGGTCTTGATCTTAGTACCAAATCTATGGAAAATTCTATTTCTCTATCCATAGGTAATCCAGGTACATCTTTAGGAAAAAACATCAAGATACTCACAAACTACAGGAAATTTACTAATGTCTACAGTTTCCTCCACTTTCAAATGAGTTAAGATCATGTAGACATGAGCTCCTTTCGAAGCCATATTATGGTTGGTAGTAATCTCTATTAAATCTCCTGAATTGGAAACTTTATCAAGTATTGATTTGAAAGTTAAGGTCTTATCATGATAGTTTAATAGAATATGGTTGAAAGATAACTAGTCCATTCCTAAAACAATATCCATATGAGATAGGGGTAGACAAATAAGGTTTACAGTAAAATTTTGACCATTAATGGAAATACAAAAATTTGTACATGGAAGTGAAGTTACAATAGGAATATTGGTTGGAGTAGAAACAATCAAATCATACGACAAGAAAAAGACAGGTAACTTTAACTATTTCATACAAGCATGTGATATGAAAGAATGAGTAGCACTAGAATCATATAGTACATTAATGAAGTGACTGTTGATTATGCATTTACCTTGGATGAGGCCATTAGATTGAACGGTTTCAATACTGCTCATGGTAAAAACTTTGTCTATGGTCTTAGGCCTTCCTACTTGGTTCTTTCCTCTATTGTTATTGCCTCTATTACCTTACTCCTTCTTTGGCTCCTTGGACTCATTGCGGTAATAACCCAACTTACCACAATTGAAGCAGGTCACAATCTTAGTATTATAGTCCTTTTCCAAATGTGGTCTTCCACAATGGAAACATTGGATAGGATTAACAACACCAGAAGTGTTGACAAGAGAAATTTTTTTCTGTTTAGACATATTTTTGGTAGTTTGAAAAGAACACTGGTAAGGTTTGTTCTTGTTGAAAAAATAATTTCTTTTATGTCTTTATGGTCCTCTTTGCTTCTACTAAGTTTGTTTTGCTTTGGTATCATCCTCATAAATCCTACAATGATTTACGAGAATAGGAAAAGAGGTGATTTCTAAGTAACCAATTGCTTGTTTGATATCAGATCGAAGTCCACTTTCAAATTTTGAACAACGTGAATGCTCATCAATTCCTTCATTGATATAAGGGAAAAATTTTGATAGCTCATCAAATTTTGCTCTATATTCACCTATAGATATATTTCCTTGACGAAGGTTTAGAAATTCAACTTTTTTTCCTTCTTTGGAGATCCTCTGGAAAATACTTCTCCAAAAAATTTTGCTTAAGGATCCCCCAATTAATTGGTCATCCTTTAACTTGCAATTGTTAGGTGAATTTCCACCAATTCTCAGCTTCCCCATTAAGCACAAAGGTAGCAAATGTAACCTTATTTGCATCAGAACATCCCATTACGACAAATATCTTTTCGATATCAGCTACCCAGGATTGAGCACCATCAGGGTCAAAGCCTCCCTTAAACTTTGGTGGGTCATTTTTGCGAAATGTCTCTAATTTGATATTCTACAAGTTCATCATTTTGTCCTTGATTCATATTTTTTAATATAATTGTTATTCTTTCTAATAATTCCTATGTAAAGTTTGGTCTAACGGCCATCATTTCCTAAAAAAGAAACTATTGCCTTAATCTTCTCTTAGAATAATACATTAAATTGGAGAAATAACTATAAATTATAATTGGTACATTCTAAGTCAATTCCAAGGAAAGTGGGTCACAACAGACACTCTTAAGTACCAAGTATTTCCTTATCCATAATTTTTCCTAGAATTGTACTTCTTAATCTACTTTATTTCAACCAATAATAATAAAATTCTAAGTTTGAATATTTCTCTGATAAATCTTCTAGAATAAGTTGTTGCAGGTCGCGATTGTTGTTCTTAATTTGTTACTTTTTTCTGAGTATCTACCTATCTTACACTTCTGTTTTTTAACAAAAAATGAAAGAGCAATCAACAAGTAATAGTCAAGTCCATATCCTAGGCTTGACAGGACAACTGCTATGATACCACTAAATGTAACGACCTTAATAAAAATAATAATTTATTATTAAAATGTGACAGATTTTTTCTTTTAAAAAACATATTTAACTAGTATTAAAAAGATCTTACATAAAGAACCATAATCATATTATAAACATTATGAGTTAAAATATAGTTATTATAGAACATTATTGTATATGATACTTGAAACATAAATACATTAATTGATATCTTCTGAGATAATTCAGAGTAATGGACTTTTTGCAAACCTAAAATTACTCGAAAGCATAAAAAAATAAAAAAATAAATTGTTTATGAGTACCAGACTCAGAGGAAATCCTCTGAATCTTTCTATATAGCCTGTTGAACAGTTCGATCTTCTATTCACACCGCGATCATATATGAAAAGAAATAATGAAAGGAGTAAGATTTTTATAAACATCAATGTCAATCTTAATAGACTTAACAAATAATAGGGCCTAAGGTTTGGCCTACAACTTTATCTCACTTTACTCAATGCATGAATTCATATATGATCTTTGAAGATTCACTCTAATCATCAAGGATTTCTTTGGAAAGTGATTGGTATTTGCATATCTTTCTCACAAAAACATTGGTACAATAATAATTATTTTTTTCGAGAAATCTAGCAATCTTTCAACCCATAATAGAGAGATGTACACTACTCAACTTTGATGATGTTAAGCAGGTATGAAAAGTTTTCACATTTGGGCTATGAATACCATAGTCCAGGGTGCTAATCTGGACCATCTGAATATCCACCTACTTGATTAAAACCTTTTTAGAGCTTACCCGGTCCTTTCCTTTCATCTCGCGGTGTATCAAACTGTGACTTTCCAAACACAGACACTCATGTGCCTATATAGTCCATTACAAGGAACTTTAAACTTTGCTAAGTTCACCTCTTAGCATCTCAACATAGTTCTGAAAGTCACTGGACTTGGTGTTTACAAAGGTACATAGTACTTCTATTTCAATCATCATTCACAGAATAATTTATAAATAAAAAATCTCAAGGAATTAAAAAGATAGTAAAATAATTTTAATAACAAGATAGTTATACAAATTCATTTTTGAGTTAAAAATTTTTACTTAAATAATAATAATAATAATAATAATAATAATAATAATAATAATAATAATAATAATAATAATAATAATATATCAATATAAATTCAATTCATCTCTAATATTAAAAGATATCTTTTCTCATGTGAAAGATCAGATTAAACTATAACCACAAAACATATTTACATTATCTTTTATATATATATATATATATATATATATATATATATATTATTTTATACTTTTCTAGAAATATCATATTTATTTTGAAATTTTCATAGTTTAACTTTGCATCAATGTTATTAGACTTGCTAACATTAAAGAATATAAAATAATTCATAATTTATATAATTTTATACTTAAAAATCATAACAAATAATCAAAATTATAAAAATAATTAATAAAGTAAATTATCTTATAATACATATAGACATACATATATATATATATATATATATATATATATATATATATATATATATATAAATACGTATTAAATAGCTAAGTTGGTTCAATGGTAGTTCATAAATTAATAATTTTACCATAAATTAAAGTACTTAATTTTATTATTTTATTTTACCACAAACATTTAATAATTTTATTGCAACATTTTGAATGAAATATAATACATATGATAAAATGAAATGATTATTAATAAATTAATTTAAAAAATGATAGATCTTATAAAATAGAAATCGGTAAACCAAAATTAGTCTTATTTAAATTATATGAAAGAAAGAAATAAAATTTAAAGAAAAAAATCATTAATAAATAATAAAACAGGACAAATTTATAATGTCTAAAAGATAAATAAAATAATAAATAATAACAAATACCAGACAATAATATCTGAAAATTAAAATAAATAATAATATAGGACATAATATATTTTCTGGAAAATAACTAAACGTTAGTGTAGTTAGAAATCATTGAACAACCAATTAAATGATTGAAAATAAAGGTTAGAATAATTATTATATTAATGAAAATTAAAATTATAAATAAAAATTGAGTATTATAAATAATAGAAGTAATAACATTATAATAATTAAAAATAATAAGAGTAATAAAAATATATAAGTTTATTAAGATTAATATCACAAAGACTTATAAATTTCACTCCCCTCTTACCTTAATAAAAGTTTTATGATGAGTAGTAAAGAACCTTGAAATATAATATCAGGTGTACATTAAACAATTTAACTTGACTTGAAATATTTTGTGAGTGATAAGGGTGTAAGGAAGAGAAATAAAATAATTTTATTAGACAAGAGTTTGAAAACGAGAGAAAGGAATTGCAAAAATTTTTATTGTGAAAAGCATGCATGAAGTCTATTTACATACTAACATTAATATATTTTTTAATTAATTTTTTTTAATAGAATAAGATAACAAGCTTATCCTTTCAAAATTTACTGCTACAACATTTAAGATGAGGTTGAACTACCTGTAACTCACATTTGAGACATTATTATTATATTTTTTATTATTATTTTTAATTAATTTTGAAATAAAATCAATTTACCAAAAAAATTTCTATATATTTTTATAAGTCTTTCATAAAAATTTTCAGCTTAAAACATAATTATTTTATTTTTTATAATAGTCTAGAATATACCGATAATTTTATAAAATTGTCTCAATTAATTCCTAAAAAATTCTCAAAATTACAATAAATTATGTAGTTTTTATTTAGAATTTGAAAATAATTTCTAAACTCTTGATATTATATTTTTATTTTTGTGCTTTTGAATGATATATTACTTAAATTTAAGTTATTTGAATATTTTTTTAAATGCAATATTAAAATTCCAAAATAGATAAAAATTCATAATATCAATTTAATTGTAAAATCAAGTTTTTAATATCTATTTTTAATTTTTAAATTAAAATTTAAATAAATTATATATCAATTTAGTTATTAAATAAATTAAAATTCTTTAAATATCTTAATAGAATTCAGTTTGATTGTTTGAAAATTCATGTGTCCAATATTTTGTAAAGTTTTTTTAGTCCACTAAACATCTAAATCTAACTATTTAGAAAAAGATACTTTGGTGTTAAATTAAAAAAGAATTAAAAAAAGATTAGTGTAAAGACTATTAATATAAACAAAAATAACTTGAAGGAACTACTTTTTATATTTGGATAAGATATTGAAAGATTGATGATTACTAAAAAATTAGACGTACTCTTTCAAAATATTGTTTTATACTATTTATTATTTATCATTTATCATTCTTTAGAGTTTTGTGAACAATGTCTGTTTCTTTAAAACTCTCTTCTAGCAACTTAATTCCAGCAAACGCATAGTGCTTTAGACGGTAAAAAAAAATATTATTATCAGTAAAAAAAATTATCCACATCGAGGTATGTGACTAATATTTAAGAAGTGTGTTCTAAGCATTAAGTATGAGAAACTTTTGCAAAATTCCAACTACTACGGCATGTCAATTCAAAAACTTCTCATAATATGAGACTCTAAACAAATTTCTCACAATAAGACCATTTGTATTTGTGACATATTTCAAAACCATATCACTCCGATGTCATAAAGTCTAATAAGGGATTCATAATTATTTTTATAAAATGATTAAATAAAAAATACAAGTACATAATTACACACTAGTTTTTTATCAAATAATAACTTTTAAATTATCGATTCGGACAAATTTTTCACACTGAATTTTATTAATTTTTAACAATTCTAGATCACTTTGACTAATTCTCGCTAGATATGAAATCCTTTAATATTTTACAGTAATCGTAAAGGCCACGTGTCCATTCTGTTGGTTTGATTTGGCTTTAAAAATCACAATGTTAACGGGTAACATAACAACATAAATGAAAAATTAAAAGATAGTTTATTAAAAAAATTATATAATATTGTTGTGATTTTTTTTTTAAAGAGTATTGTTCGGATTCGTTATTCAATTGTTAATTATTTTAAAAGATGACAAAAATTTTAAAATAAATACTGAAAGAACAAAACTAAAAAACTTAATTAAATTCAGAACTTCCTGTTTTTCAAAGACTAAATTATTATTTAAATATTTCATTATTAAAGAAACTATTTGCTTGGAAATCTTGTTCCTGTCTTTTGCCCAGTTATGTCTCAATCAGTTCTCTCAGTCAGCTTCTTGCAAAAGTTTTTAATTTTGACTACTGAGAGAGCAAGAATTTCAAGTTACGATTGATTTATTTAACCGATTGTACGAAGATGCATGATCCAAGGAAATTTGAATATAAAGAGGCAGCAGCATTCTGTGCTTTATCCTTAGCCTTTTGATGAGGATAAGGATGGCTGCTGCATCTTCCGTGCTTGGTTTATTTGTTTTTTGTCTAATTCTAAACTTAATGTCTGAAGGCAGAGCACAACTTTCAGGGTTATTCTGTGATAACAGTGGTGGGAACTACACAAGAAATAGCACCTATAGCACCAACCTCAACACTCTTCTATCGGGTCTGTCTTCCAACACAGAAATCAACTACGGATTCTACAACTTCTCATACGGCCAAAACAGTGACAAAGTCAACGCTATTGGGCTATGCAGAGGAGATGTTAAGCCAGATGAGTGCCGCAGTTGCCTGAACGATTCAAGAGTCCTTCTCACACAGCGCTGTCCAAACCAGAAAGAGGCACTTTTGTACTATGACAAATGCATGTTGCGCTACTCAAACAGCACAATATTCGGCAGCATGGAAGCTTATCCCTATTTTTACTTCTGGAACGTAAACAACGCAACGGAATTGGATCATTTCAATAAAGTGTTAGGGAACTTGATGAGGAATCTGACAGGAAGAGCTGCATCAGGTGACTCTCGTCTCAAGTATGCTGCAGATGATGTAACTGCCACAAATTTTCAAACCATATACGGTATGGTGCAGTGCACCCCTGATCTGTCTGAGAATGACTGCAGTAACTGCTTGGTTGGAGCTATTTCAGAAATCCCAAATTGTTGTGATGGGAAGAAAGGAGGCAGAGTCATTAGACCAAGTTGTAATATTAGATTTGAAAACTACCCCTTCGTAGATCCAGATCCAGAGGCACCAATACCACCACCTCCGCCTTCCACCAATAACACTTCCCTAGCCACAGGTCATTATATTGGTGAACTGCTTATAGCGTCATAATTACTGTTGAGCTACACAACTAAGCTGAGGATTCTTGTTTTTGTAGAGGCTCGCAACACAACCCCAATTGTCATTGCCATACTTGTGCCTACTGTTGTTCTACTTTTGCTCTTTTGTCTCTTCCTGTATTTAAGACGCGTGAAGGCAAGGAAACATCTTTTAGGCAAGTCCCACTATTAATTTACTCTCACTTTTTTTTTTCGCCTTTCTCCTCTGTTGTTACAACGAATTAGACAAATATCTTTCTACAAAGGTGTTTCTCAATCATGTCTCATAATTTACACTCATTTTTTCCAATAAATAATAACTGAACTACATACAATTTATTAAACAGACAGAATAGGACAATATTTCAATAATTGTGATGCATGCTGATCTTTTTCTAGAGGTTTTCTTCTTTGCTGAAATGGTTTATGGAAAGGTAAGAAGTGAGGTGGTTTTGGGCGCCACTTAAGGTAAGATAAGCCTAAGAGGGAAAGTTTGCCACAAGGGATGGAACCCTTGATAAAAACCTAAGGAATTCTCAAAGGGAGAAGGGTGGACACTAAGAGAATTTTGGCCAACTTAAGGTTTTTCCATTCAATAAAGTGTAAAAAATACAAGAGTGTGAAAGAGCACCTTTTTATAGAGGGAGCTAACCTCTTGGACAAGTCAAGCAGGAAAGGAAGGGCTAGGATTAAAAGGAGTCATCCAAGGGAGGAGGATTGAAGCCCAAAGTCCAATCAATCCCCTCCTTTAGATGAGAATTGATGCCCAAGTTACCTCATCCAAGGGCCAAGATTACTTTTTATTAGTTTTGGGTTTTATTTAGGAAAAGAGGGTGTAGTTATCAAACTACCCCCTTATTTCCTAAATAAAGGCCCAAAAGCTAATCTTACCCCTTCTTATTACTAAGACACCTCCTAGAAAATTAAATGGACTAATACATGTCCAAAATAAAATCCTAGGTTCCTAAAATAAAAATTACAAGTAAATAAGTCATGACTTACATAACTTGATGGTCATATGGAGGTGAGATCTTCCTCCTTCTACTCTAGTCATGTCTTCTTCTATTCTCCTAGCCATCGCCCTAGTGATAGGGCCCTTGCTTGGGGAGAATGCATCATCTCCTCCCCCTTGGGAAGGATTTGACCTCAAATCTGATAGGTCATCCTCTTCTTCATCAGTACTTACAAAAGGGATCAAATCACAAACATTAAAGGTAGTACTGACACCGTAGTCCTCAGGGAGATCTAATATGTATGCATTGTTGTTCACTCTCTTGAGGACTTGAAAGGGACCATTTCCTCGGGGGCTAAGCTTGGACTTCCTTTGAGTAGGGAAGCGATCCTTCCTCAAATGAAGCCATACCCAATCCCCTTCATTGAAGATAATTTCTTTCCTGCCCCTATTGGCTTTACTAGCATACTCCTTTGAATGATGTTCAATGTTGGCCTTTACCCTTTCATGTAATTTTTTTAACAAAATCTGCTCTTACTATTCCTTTTTTGTGAACAGAAGAAGGGAATGGTAAGGGAAAGATATCAAGAGGAGTGAGGGGGTTAAAGCCATAAACAACTTCAAAGGGAGAATGCTTGCTAGTCCTTTGAACCACACAGTTGTATGCAAACTCAATATGGGGTAGGTATTCATCCCAAGACTTATGATTTCCTCGAAGAAGTGTCCTAAGCATAGTAGATAGAGATCTATTTACTACCTCAGTCTGCCCATAAGTTTGGGGGTGACATGTGGTAGAAAATAAGAGTTTAGTTCCTAGCCTTGCCCACAATGTTTTCCAAAAATGGCTAAGGAACTTCACATCTCTATCAGAGACTATGGATTGGGGAATTCCATGTAAACGAACAACTTCTTTAAAGAAAAGTCTCGCGATGTTCACATCGTCTATCTTGTGACATGGTATAAAGTGAGCCATTTTTGAAAATCTATCTACCACCACAAAGATAGAGTCTGCACCTCGTTGGGTTCGAGGCAGGCCAAGGATGAAATCCATACTAATATCCAGCCAAGGTACAGAAGGAGCAGGTAAGAGTGTGTACAATCCATGAGCCATTGTCTTAGACTTAGCTTGCAAGCAAGCAATGCATCTATGACAATGTCTATAGACATCTTTCTTCATATGGGGCCAAAAGAATTTTTCTTGTGAAAGCAGAAGAGTTTTGTTAATTCCAAAATGCCCCATGATCCCACCCTCATGGCTCTCTTTTGTCAACAAATTTCTCGTAGATCCTTGGGGTACACAAAGTCTACTACCTTTGAAAAGGTACCCCTCACTCACAAAGAACCCATTTTGGGTTTTACATGCAAATGTAGAGGCAGCATAAATGGATCCAAAATCCTTATCAGAAAGATACATTTCTCTAATATTATCAAATCCAAGAATCTTTGCACTCAAGGTTGTGTAAAGGGTATGTCTACCAGACAAAGCATCAGCCACCACATTATGTTTTCCTTTCTTGTATTTGATGATATAAAGGAAAGTCTCAAGAAATTCTACCCATTTAGCATGCCTTTTATTAAGCTTGCCTTGACCCTTCAAATACTTAAGTAACTCATGGTCACTATGAGTGATGAACTCCCTGGGTACAAGATAATGTTCCCAAGTTTGAAGGGCTTTTATCAAAGAGTAAAACTCTTTTTCATAGTTGGGGTAGTTTAAGGCGCTCCATTTAGTTTTTCACTAAAATAAGCCACGGGATGACCACCTTGTAACAACACAGCTCCCACACCCACTCCCGATGCATGACACTCTAGCTCAAAAGTTTTAGAAAAGTCAGGAAGAGCTAAAACTGGTGCATGGGTTAGTTTCTCTTTGATAAGTTCAAAGGCTTTTTGTTGTTTTTCACCCCAAAGGAAAAGAGTATCCTTCTTCACCAAATCATTGATTGGTGACAAAAGTGTGGAGAAGTTAGGCACAAAGCGCCTGTAAAAGCTCGCGAGACCATGAAAACTCTTGATCTCAGTCACACTTTTTGGGGTGGGCCATTCTTGGATGGCTTTGATTTTGTCGGGGTCCACTTGAACCCCATTTTTATTAACTATAAAACCTAAGAACACCACACTCTCCACACAAAAATTACATTTTTCAAGATTTCCATAGAGTTGGTGTGACCTAAGAATGCAAAATACGCGCCTACATGTTCATCTAGGCTCTTGCTATACACTAAGATGTCATCAAAGTAAACTACACAAAATTTTCCTAAGCAATCCCTAAGGACATGATTCATAAGCCTCATGAAGGTGCTTGGGGCATTGGTAAGCCCAAAGGGCATTACCAACTACTCATAAAGCCCAAACTTGGTCTTAAAAGCGGTTTTCCACTCATCACCTTCCTTGATGCGGATTTGGTGATAACCACTCTTAAGATCAATTTTTGAAAATAATTGGGCCTCATGCAATTCATCAAGCATGTCATCAAGCCTAGGGATAGGGTGCCTATATTTGATGGTGATGTTATTGATTGCTCGACAATCAATGCACATCCTCTATTGGCCATTATTCTTAGGCACCAACAAGACTGGCACAACACAAGGGCTTAGGCTCTCTTGAACCCAACCCTTCTCCAATAGTTCTTGGACTTGAGATTCAATCTCATTGGTCTCCATGGGATTAGTCCTATAAGCAGGCCTATTAGGTAGGCTAGCCCCAAGTACCAAGTCTATTTGGTGTTCTATACCCCTAATTGGAGAAAGTCCTTTGGGAACTTCATTAGGAAATATATCACCAAACTCCTTTAAAAGCTCTTGAACCTCTTGAGGTAGGTTCTCATGTCCAAGTTCTATGACAGTGCTAGAACTAGAAGGGAAAAAAGTGGAGGGGGAAGAAATAGGGGATACCTCTTTGCAAAGGAGGAGATAGAAATGTCTGTTAGTTAAGGGGGCTTCCTTTAAATCCAATTTTGTCGCAAATAAACTCCCTTTACTAATGACTTTCTTGGAAGGGGCACCAACTTCCAACTCAACCTCCTTACCCCTTTCAAGCTTTAGGGGTAAAGCTTTGCTTTTTTTTTCTCCTCATCTCTCTTATGTTTCATGATGAGTTGGTCCTCTGCCACTTGAGAAGGTGTTAAAGGACACAACTTAATGCGCTTATCCTTATGAGTGAGGATGATGTTATTGGAATGACCATGGTGTATGGCTTTCTTATCAAATTGCCATGGTCTTCCTAGCAAGATATGGTCAGCTTCCATTGAGACTATGTCACACATGATCTCATCTTTATAAAACCCAATGAAAATTGAAACCTTGACTTGCTCATTGACCTCCATTTCCCCTTGCTCATTGAGGCATTGAAGCTTGTAAGGCTTAGGGTGGGGAAGTGGGGTCAAGGCTAGCTTTTCCACCAACCTTGAGCTACAACAATTGCAGCATGACCCACTATCCACAATGAGAGAACATATTTTTTCATTCACCTTACAGCGAGTATGGAATATGTTCTTCCTTTGAGATGAGGACACTTTCAAAGGTTGGCTTCCAAGAAGCCTTCTTATCATTAAGAGGTCTCCCTCACATGCATAAGCGGTTTCATCACAATCAGATTGGTATGCATGAACCCCTTCTCCTTCACTCTCACTAGAGGAGTGTGAGTTAGACTCACTACTATAAACATCTTGGACCCTCATGATGATGTTTCTCTTAGTAGGGCATTGAGAGGCAATGTGGCTTCTCCCAAGACATTTAAAGCATTTGATACTACTAACTTTCTCATGAGAGTTAGTAGTAGGGGTTTTTCTCTCTACATGTGATGTTTTATGCTCTTTGAAGTGCTTGGGATGTTCTTCTTTGGGGTAACTCTTGAAAGAGTTCCCCTTAGGTTGGTCCTTCTTTACATAAGGTGGGTTATCCTTTTTAAAAGTTTACCTTCTAAGTTGATTTTCCACCTTGATGCAAAGTTGAACTAAATCATCAAGGGAACTGTATGAGAAGAGCTCCACCTTATCATGAATTTCGGGGCTCAACTCACACAAAAACCTTGCCATAGTGGCCTTGGATTCCTCAATGATACCAGTCCTCAAGATAAGAAGTTCCATCTTTTGTCTATACTCTTCTATACTAAGGTTGGTTTGCCTTAGCCTTTGGAGTCTATCCAAAAGATCTTTTTCATACCAAGAAGGAATATGCCTTCTTCTTAGAGCACTTCTAAGATCATTCCAATATCTTATGGAAGGCATATTGGTGCGGATTCTCTCATTGGTTAACCCAACCCACCAATGCATGGCATGCCCTTGGAAGCTAAGGATTGCCATTGGAACCTTTCTTTCTTCTCTTACCTCATGGCAAGTGAAGAGTTATTCTACCTTGATTTCCCAATCAAGGTAGGCTTCCACATCTTCCCTCCGATGAAATGGGGGGAGATCAATTTTGGGCTCCCTTGGAGGGGCCCCATTATTATGCATGGATGAATGAGAGTTTCTCCTAGGATGATTGTAGTATTCTTCCTTACTTTCACTCCTATGGGTATGTCTATATGGGGAACCTAAGACTATCCCTTTCATTTTGTAATTCTCACCATTCCCATGCTTTTTTTTTCTTCTTCTTTCTCTTTTCTTCTTTCTCTTTTTTTTCTTTCTCTCCTTTCTTCATCTTCTCTCCTTTCTCTTATTCTTCTCTCTTCCTTCTCTCTTTTTTCTCTCTTTTCTTCCTCTCTTTCTTTTATTTTTCTTTTCTCCTTGGACTCTTTTTCTCTCATTTTTTCTTCTCTTCTCTCTTGTTCTTTTGTCATCCACTCCCTAAAGTCCATGTTTAAGTTTTCTAAAGTGTAATCTTTAGAAATATTTCTTTGGTTTACACTCTTGTTTGATGAATAACTATAAGCACTAGAGTGGGTGTGTGATGTCATTGTTCTTGAATTTCTAATAGGAAAAAGGTGGCTAAAAACTTTTCACAAACAAACACTCCTGTCTTTTTGTGTTTTCTTGCCTAAAATGGCTTGATAAGTCTTTGGAACTCTTTAGCCTTCTAAGCGCTTTGAATAAGAAAAATAAAGCAAGAATTTTAAAGCAAAAATTCAAAAGAGAAGAGATCTAAAGCAGCTCCTAAGGTGTTGAAGGAAGTGTACCATTTCTTCCTTCTTCACCTAAGTTTCGAGAAACTAAAAAATTGACTAAATCTTATTACAACCAAAGGGAAGGCCTTAAGGGCACTCAAACTCCCAACTACAAAATTAATACACCCAAATTAAAAAAAAAGTAAAGTCTTCAAAAAATGATTCTCCAAATGCTCCCTCAAATCAAAGTTCTCACGGCTAGGTGTGTTTCCTTTTGAGGTGATCCCTTAGGCTCTTAGTCCAACCTTCCAAAATATGCTACCCTTGTGGTAAACTCTTTTTTCAAGCTTTCTCCCAAAAGTGGCACTAACACACAAACCAAAGAAACCAAAAGTAGCAAGGGGATGTGCGAATAGAAACTCAAAAAGCAATAAGAGATAACACAATCAAAAGGACACTTAACCAAATGGTAAGAGTATATAAGACAATCTAGAAAGATGATTTAAAAGACAAGCAACAACTAAAAGGTAAACAAAAGAAAGAGAGCACACAATGGAATACCTAAGAATGACACTAAATTAAAGAGTAGAAAGACACAAATATCAAGTTCTAGTGTACCAAAAGTAATAAAATTTCTTTTAAGGTTCCAAGTTCAAAGTTGAAGCACTTGGTAATTTTAGGTTAGGTACATCAAATGAATTTTTCAAACTTTCTTTTCTTTTGTTTGTTCTTTTTTTTTTTTTTTGAATCCTTCATTGTTTTTTTTTATTTTATTTTATACTTTGTTCTCTTGTTGTTTTTTTTTTTTTGAATATTTACTAGATGCACCTAAATTGATTGTGAATTTAGTGCTTAATAACAAAGAGTTATGCGCTTGGAACAATAAAGAAAATTAAAAGCAACAATTTAGGTACTACTAGAAATGACTTCAAAATGCAAAGTAGCTATAGATGTGTTAATGGTTTAGTAGTTTGGTGTGCCACTGGACTCAAGCTTTGTTAAGTTTTTAGTAATTTGTTGAACACAAATACCAAATTATAGCTTAAGTGAAAGCACCCACAAACAAGAACTACCTTTACCACACAAATGAGCTACTAATTATACGTATAAGGAAAATAAAGACAAAGGGAATTGAGCAACTATTTTGAAATTTTTTTTTTAAGAATATGCTTGAAACTAAAAGCACATGAACCTCTAAAGATACTTAGACATGAGGTATGACCCTCTATGTTGCTCAATTTAAAAAGTTTCAAAAGTTTTTTTGTAAAAACAAAAGAGGCTAAACTTAAAAGGAATTAATAGAAAAAATGGGAAACTATAAACATGACTTATAGACAACTACACAAGAGTATAAAAGTGAAAAATAAAAGCTAAAAATAAGGCAAAAACAAGGCAACTAGGTGCAAGGAAACACAAGAATTTGGTCTAAATTTCTTGAGCACAAGGTTGTGGAATTCACCACAACAACATGGATTTTTAGCAAGAAATTCTCAAAACCAAAATTCAAGCAAGAAAGCACCCAACTCAAAGCTTAAGCGGAAATTAATGAATATGGGAGAGACGTAGATGCAAAGAAAAGAACAATATAAATTGCATCAAGCAAAAAATAAATGGCGCAAATAAACTATAACTCAAAACAATAAACTCAAGACATAAATGGATATGATAAACAACAATGGAAAGCTAGAAAAAATTGCAGAAATTAAAGATAAAATAAAATAGGAAAAAGGAAAGAAAAAATAAATGAGGTAGGAAGAGAGTTTAGACCTCTAGAACCAATGCTCTAGATACCAAATGATGCATGCCTCCCTTGATCTTTTTCTAGAGGTTTTCTTCTTTGGTGAAATGGTTTATGAAAAGGTAAGAAGTGAGGTGGTTTTAGGCGCCACTTAAGGTAAGATAAGCCTAAGAGGGAAAGTTTGTCACAAGGGATAGAACCCTTGATAAAAACCTAAGGAATTCTCAAAGAGAGAAGGGTGGACACTAAGAGAATTTTGGCCAACTCAAGGTTTTTCCATTCAATAAAGTGTAAAAAATACAAGAGTGTGAAAGAGTACCTTTTTATAGAAGGAGCTAACCTCTTGGACAAGTCAAGAAGGAAAGGAATGACTAGGATTAAAAGGAGTCATCCAAGGGAGGAGGATTGAAGCCAAAAGTCCAATCAATCCTCTCCTTTAGATGAGAATTGGTGCCCAAGCTACCTCATCCAAGGGCCAAGATTACTTCTTTATTAGTTTTGGGTTTTACTTAGGAAAAGAGAGTGTAGTTATCAAACTACCCCTTTATTTCCTAAATAAAGGCCCAAAAGCTAATCTTACCCCTTCTTATTACTAAGACACATCCTAGAAAATTAAATGGACTAATACATGTCCAAAATAAAATCCTAGGTTCCTAAAATAAAAATTACAAGTAAATAAGTCATGACTTGCATAACTTGATGGTCATATGGAGGTGAGATCTTTCTCCTTCTACTCTAGCCATGTCTTCTTCTATTTTCCTAGCCATTGCCCTAGTGATAGGCCCCTTGCTTGGGGAGAATGAATCAAATTGTTGTTCATTGTTTAGTTCCGTGAGTTTTTCTTTTTTAAGTGAACTATAAAATAGTTCATCATAAAAATTAAATTGAACTATTTTATTCTATTTGTTTTTTAGTAGATTTTTTTACACCATTATAATATTTTATTGTTTGCTTTATAAATATAAGGATAAAGTATGATGAAAGTCTGTAAGAAAAGAATAAATCGCACTCTACTACTTTTTTTTTTATTTTTTATATTACTTGAAATTTAGGTGCAGAAGATGAAATAACATATTATATTTTATGAAATATTAAATTTTTTTAATACCATTCATACCATTTGTATTTATTTGTTAGTTCCTTTGCATGTTTTAATCATAGAACAATTGAATTTTTTACTTTTTCTGTTTATTGATGCTTGACTTCTCTTTTTCTTTGAAGTTAAAGTGTAGGAGGAATATACTTTATGTGATCCAAATGGGTGTGGATATTGCCAGAGGTACTATAGGAGGTTATTGGGAGAAAAAAAAATAAAGGTTCTCCCACATATGTGTGAACGACCCATAGATATGTAGGAGATGTTTAAAAAGAGAAAATACTTTAATATATCTCTCAAAACTCTGTGTATATTCTACATCATTATGGCCAAAATGCTAATGTTCTTTCCTTTGCAACATGTCTCCCATATTTATGTGGGAATAAACACTAGTGTAGAATGCATCATAATTACATTATAAATTTTTAATTTCATTTTTATTTAAGTTTTTAGTTGTTATTGATAGGATAACTAATCATTTTGGTAATAATTAAATAAGTTCCGTAACTAACTATACATCTATTGTTTTGTTTAGTTTTAAAGCAATTTAGTTAAAAATAGTTTTTTGAACCCCTATGCTAGCAAGGAAGAAAAAGTTAGTTACTTACCTTTTTGTGTCCTGGTTTAATAAATTATGACTTCCGATATTCTACTTTAATATTTTACTTCGATGACAACAGTATTGTGTTTGTGATGTAATAGTAACATATTCGTAAAACTCATTAGTTTAAATTTGTTCCCCATGTAAAGTTGAAGAAGAAGAAGACGATGAAATTAAAATTGTTGAGTCATTACAATTCAACTTTGACACAATACAAGTTGCAACAAGCGACTTCTCTGAGTCTAATAAACTTGGACAAGGTGGATTTGGAGCTGTTTACTGGGTAAGTGACTCCCACATTCAGATTTCTGATACACTTCACCTCTTCATGAAAACATGTTATACCAGTAGTTAGCAAAATGGTTGCTACCTAACAAAAATATATTCTCAGGGTAGGCTCTCTAATGGACAAATGATTGCAGTCAAAAGGTTATCAAGAGATTCTGGCCAAGGTGATACAGAATTTAAAAATGAAGTACTTGTCTATGAATTTGTTGCTAACAAAAGCCTTGATTGTTTCATATTTGGTGGGTATGAAGATTGCATAATTAATTATTATTAGCTAGTCAATTGTCCTATTTTTCACTTCTAGTTCAACACAAACTCTAATTATTTGTATACTTTAAAACTCGTCTTTATGTGTAGATCCAATCAAGAAAATACAGTTAAACTGGGAAAGCCGTTACAAAATCATTAGAGGTATTGCTAGAGGTATTCTCTATCTTCATGAAGATTCTCGACTACGTGTTATACATCGTGATCTCAAAGCAAGTAATATTCTCTTAGACGAAGAATTGAATCCTAAAATAGCAGATTTTGGCATGGCAAGACTGGTTCTAGTGGATCAAACTCAAGCTAATACAAGTAGAATTGTCGGAACATAGTAAGTATTTTAATATGTTATGTCTTATTAAATGTTAAGTGTTTAATTTCTATCAAATACCAATAAGGATTTTAACATTATCACAAATCATGTGTTTGTAAACTCAAATAGATTCAAAACTTATGATAATATAGAAGAGTTATAAAATTTATTATTATTAATTCTTTGATATTGTAGTGGATACATGGCACCAGAATATGCAATGCATGGACAATTTTCAATAAAATCAGATATTTTCAGTTTTGGTGTTCTGGTACTTGAACTTGTAAGTGGCCAAAAAAATAGTGGCATTCATCATGCGGAGAATATAGAAGATTTACTAAGCTTTGTAAGTCTTCCTTTTGTCTGTAGTATTTCTTCTTTTTCATTTAAAGGTATGGATTAGAAGATTATGTGCTCCAAACCCATTTATGTAGAAGTACAATATTTGATTTAATAATTTTTTTTTCAGACATGGAGAAATTGGAAGGAGGGGACAGCTATAAATATTGTAGATCCATCACTCAACAACAATTCAAGGAATGAAATTATGAGATGCATTCATATTGGTTTACTATGTGTTCAAGAAAATTTAGCTGACAGACCAACCATGGCTAGTGTTATACTAATGCTTAATAGTTATTCTCTCAGTCTTCCAATCCCTGCAAAACCTGCATTCTATTTGAACAGTAAAACTCAAAGTCTTCCTGAAATTCCGTCATGGGACTATAATTCTGGGACCACAGGCTCAAGTGAACGGGCAATTAAATCGGTTCAAGAATCCGAAAATGAGGCTTCAATTACTGAATTATACCCTCGCTAAAATTTGGTCATTGTGGTGGTGATATTCATTATTATCAATGCTTCCGCTCTTAAACCAAACCAAATCGTCTTGGAACTCATGTAATTTGTTCGTATAATGTCTTGTTGAATTAGACCACACATGACACATCCTCTTCTTAGTTTAAGCTGAGACTGAAACTTTTTTTTTTTTTTATAAGCAAACAGAGACTGAAACTTGTTATAGATGATCTTCATCTGCTCTTGAAGTGTATGTTATGGTTATTCTACAAGCACTGAAGCTTGGTTCTCTCTATAGTAACATGTTTCTTTAATATTGATGTTCAAAATAGGCTTTCCCGAATTTTTGTTGCATTAATTGTTTTTTATAATATATACAGGATCAAAACTATCCCAAGATCTGTTTATTGGCAACCACTTTCTGAGATCTTTCAGTACAACAGTTTAAACAACTGTCAAACACTCTCTACACAACTCTCGTGTTTGACTACTCACACGATAACGAATTGTTACGTCATTTGGAAACGATGTATCTCTTCGAGTAGCGTGCTTTGCAGTTTGGAATTGTGCATTCTCCAGCAAACTTTTGGATTATTTTAAAGTAAGTACGGATACAAAAATTTTAAATTGTGAAAGGAATACTCATATATAAATTTGTAGTATGAAAAATATAACATCACTTTTAAAACTATAAATATATATTATAATTATTTTCTAAAACTATTCATATTTTGAAAACAATACGTAGTCGAAAAGTAATCACGATGAAGAATATGATTAATACTATGATATTGTTTTTTTTTTATAAATCATATGTGAATTGTTAATCTTATTCTTGTTAATACTATGTTATTGTTATATATAGAAATCTTGTGATGACACATGATATTGCAATTTTCTATTTTTTTCTTTTGTTCATGTCTTGATCGCTAAAGAAGGGCAACTCTTTGATAAAAATATTATTTTCATTATGTTGCAGTTGAACTATGAAATGACATTTCTTTCAAGGTAAACTCTTTCTTTTGATAGGCCAAAACATTTATTAATAATAAAAATTGAACGCACAAAAAGTAACTTCAAAAGTGAATTCTTACTTTTGTTCGCCCAATGTTTTGCTCTTTTTTGCAATTTGTTTGGTAAATTATGCTTTTAGCTACGGATGGCCGTATATTTCCGTTTTGGGCAGTCTAGACTCTATTTTCAAGTGTACATTATCGCGGAGGTTGATAAATTCACTCCGAAGTTGTTCTCATTTGAAGGTCTATAGTGTTGTCACATTGATATCGGTATCAATGCCTATTGCCTCAAGTATGTCGCCTTCATTATTTAAATTTTGGTGTGAATTTGAATGTCAGTTTTCACAATAATTGTCACAATCGAGCATGACCGTAGGTTCATTGGTTAGAGTGGGAATCGATTTAACGACCAATTCTATTAGTATACAAAACCTATAAATTTCAGAACGACTATCAAGAACTGGTCTCCAATTAAAATTTATCTTTTCATTTTAATATATAAAAATAAAATTAAAAATATAAATTCATATTTATGAGCACTACAATTAGATATATATTATTATTTTATCAATTTTATTTATAAAATATATAATTTACTCATGTATATTAGTTTATAAGCTTTCATATCTTAATTTTTTATAATTTTAAATTATGAGAATATTTTATTTTTATTTTAAATGTAAATTTTTTTATGTGCAATGAATGTTATATATTTGTTAATTATTAAAATTATGATATATTTTATTTAAACTTTTATATGTACTTTAAATATAAAAATGATATTGTATTTAAATATTAAGTGTTATAGAATTATAGTGTACTACTCGATTACTTCCCCTACGGCCTCTACTTACTCGTCCACAAAGTCAAAGCCGACGACCTCAATTACTACTCATCGATGTGGCCGCAACCTCAACCTCTCATACTTAGTCAATCCTCGTGACATAACACTTTACCAATCTTCCCCAAAGTAAGACAAACAAACTCAAAGGACTACTCTAAAGGATCTATGACAGTTGTTATAGGCAGACAGTTATAACACAATTTAAGCAATGATTAATGAGTAATTAAGACTTAAATTAAAGAGGTAGCAATGATGTTTCAATGATAAATACATGAAAAAAGGTACTTATACTTCACCTAGATAGAAATCAATACTAACCCAATTTGACTGATTTGAGTATAGGAGTGTCTCTTGTAAATATCCGAATATCGGGCTTTTCAAGATTCACTGGTTGGATTTATCAGAAAATTTATCTTCTATTTTCTAGTAAACACGTATAGTATTATATATATATATATATATATATATATATATATAATATTATTTTATCTATTATTTTATTAATAAGTCATTCAACACGATTCAAAGCTGGATCAACAAGTGAATTTTTAAACTAATGTTTTGATTGGTTAAATGAAAGAACTTATTTTCATAACCTTGGTTTTCTGTTATACTTGTGTTACTTTGGGTTACTAGTTCATTAATTACAATTACAATCTAAAATGTCCCAATACAAAAAGAATGGTCTAATATGCATAGATTTTTTAACATCACATTGTTTTAGAAAAATAATAAGTTTAAATTAAATTATTGTTTCTGTTTATTAAAATAAATTGAGAATTGTTTTTATAAAATAAATATAGGTGTAAATAGTAAAAAAAGATTAATTTTTTATTGTTAAAAAGTTCAATCCAATGGTTAACCTAATAATTCAGAGGAGTTAGGTTATTCTGCTTTTAGTTTTCACGTTTTTGACTTTGAAGGCTTGAGAGAAAGTTGTAGAGAGAACTTTATCAAGGGAGCTGGAGGTGTAATATTTGGGGGGTTAAGGTCACATCTTTCACAATCAGATCATCCATCGAGGTCATCGGGTAGGAAATTATCTCTCATGTGGTATGTGTAGGGAAATAGGTAATAAAGCAATCCCTAAACTTTGATAGGTCATGAATAAGTATTAGAGATGTCTTACTAATTTATTTTTTTGGACTGTTGTATTACATGTATATTATTGGATTATTCGGATGTGATGATTATGTGGGCATTAGATTTTTCCCTTTTTATACCCTAGAAATTAGTACCTTGAATATAGCAAGAGGAAGAGATGACAACCTAGAATCAATGCATTTGGTGCTCTTGAATAGTTATTGGATGTTTATATTAATTTATTTGTTTGATTAATGGCTTTCACGTGTTCTTTTTTATACCCTATAAACTAGTGTTATTGAATCTGCATTAATAATAACAATTGTAGTGTGCTTTTGTAGTTCCTATGATTGGCAATAACAATTGAGTTAGTTGAAAATGAGGGTATCATTAGTTTATCATTGTTTTACACATGTTTTATCTTAAGAGTTGATTGAGAATTATCTAATTTGAATTTCATAATTTAGAGTGTGCTTTGAAGGATTAAGGAAACTTAAGAAAGGGAAACAACGGAAAATCGTAGTGCACGCTTTACAATCAACATTTATGATTTTCGGATGCAAAACCGATATGGAAAAAATGTAATTTTAGAAAGTAGTCTATATGAAAGTTGTAGTCCTAGATGTTATCTAATTAATGACATTGGTTTCACCTTAAAACGATACCTAGAGATCAAGTTATGATCTAATTAGTAACTAAATGTTTAAATGCGAGAATTAAGCATATTTTACAATTAGCATTTAAGATTTTCGGACGCAAAAACCGATATGAAAAAGATGTAATTTGAGAAAGTAATCTTCATGAAAGTTGTAGCCCTAGATGTTATCTAACTAATGACGTTAGTTTCACCCCAAACTATACCTAGAGCTCAAGTTATGATCAGATTAGTGATTAAAGGTCGAACTACTAGAATTAAACGATAGATTCATATTTCCTCCAATTTTTAACATAGTAAACGTTTGTTTTAGCTATTGAGGTAAACATAAGAGTTGTAGATAAATGTTTTACCTTTTAAAATAGATAAGAAAAAAAAATCATAAGATTAATAAATTTCTAGATATCACGTTTATACTCCTCAAAGCTCATAGAGACTTATTAAAAAATGTGTGCGAAAATCTTCAAAGCTTAGAAAATGTTGTGGTGATCTATGAATGTAATAATCCTATATGTATATGTGATAAAGTGAATATATTCAATATCATAAATGTTATTTTGTGTATGAGAACATGTGCTTTAGATAATTTGTGATGAAGAGCTTATGTGTGTACGAGTTAAGTCTAAGTTGTTGTTTAGCAGTGTGTGAACTTTGAATTTCTTAATCATTTGTGAAGCCTAGACTTTTTTTAGCAGTGATTAAGTCCTTTGCATAGCCATATGTTAGATGTGTGATGTATCTTATAATTATGAGTGTCGTAGATGATTGGATTTTTTAAAGTTATTTGAAGTGTGTGAATTGGGGGTTTGTTTTAATGTGTGATATTGATGTTGACTTCAATGGGATGCATAATGTGTTTATGACATTGGTTTGAGTGTGCTTGATAAGGTGTCATCCCAACTACAGTTGTGGATAGAGTGAGATTACATGATTAGATATTGATATTGTTATTTATGTTGATGATGATGGTCAGGGTGTGCCTGACGAGATGGCATCCCAGCTGCAGTTGGGGGTGGAGTGTGATCATATGATTAAATGGTTGCATTATGATTTTTGTTGTGGATGACATGACACATGAATATGACAGTCGAAGAAGTTTCTGTAAGGATCACCATTGTGTGGTGCTCTGAACTAGATCTTTTTTGGTTATTTTGCACTTCAGGTTGTACCTACGTGTTACTAATGTAAAAGAGGATTCACTTCGGGTGAACCTATGGTGAGATGGTTATACCTACATGTTACTAGCGTAGAAGAGGACAGCTTCGAACGTATACTTAAGAGAGCATGCATGAATATTGTTAGCATGAATGTATTTATGTGTGGATGTGTAATCTATATTATGGATGTGGAATGGATTTATATGTATTTGTTGTACTTTATTTGACTACTCATTCTCTTTATATGTACCTTAAAATGTGTTGAGACATATTCTCATCCCTTGCTATTTGTTGTTGTATTTTGTTTGGGCTGAGCGCCATTTTCAAGTTGCAAGATTATGATGATATTGTTGGTGACGAATGATTCAACTTTTCTTTACCTTTTCGTTGGGATGTTCTAATTAGGTGTGACCTCGGGATAAGGAGAATAATTTAATAATTTTCTGTTATGAAGATGAATTATTCAATATTTCAATGAATTTTAGTAATTGAGAACCTTGTAAAGCTCATTTGTAAAGTCTAATGTATTTACTTATATGTTATATTTTATTATATTATAATTTTTGAAAATAAGTGTATATTGAGATATGTGAATCATTTTACCTAAATGCAAAGTCTACTATTTTAATAAAACAATTTTTTGTTATTTTTTATTAATGAATAAAGTGTTTGGGGGTAGAAGGGTGTTATAGATTTGACCAAAAATAAAAATTAATGATGAAAGAAAGGAAGGTCATGGCTCAAATCCTTGCAACACATAGTATGTAATTGCTTGGAGCAGGTCATCCCCATGTATTGCACGTTCAAGATTATTTACATTGCAACCCTTTTATAACCTCAAATTTCTTTCTGCACCTTAAAATATTTCTTGCCAAAATGTCCTGAAGTATATTTTTCTTCATATTGAGTCTTTCTGCACCCTTTTATTCAAATTCATCATTTGATATACTTACCACCATTAATCACCGTCTTAGAATGATGGTTATTAGTCGTCACCTCTGACTAACGATCACCAATCGCCACTTCCGACTGGTGGTCACCAATCGCCACCTCTATTTTTCAGTCATCAACTGTTACCTCTGATTGTCCAGTCATTGCCCTCTACATAGGCTTCTAATCACTGACCACCACCTTCGACTGATGGTGACCGATCACCACCTATGAATAACGTTTACTGCTTATTGAGTGTTTTCTACACTACTTCTGGCAAATGCAGTCGCATGTAATACCTGATAAAATATCATGTCGTATCCTTAGGGAAGTGAAAATTTATATAAATTCAATAACCTTTTATAATAATCCTTTGTGAGAATTTTAAGTTTGAAAAATGATAAAATGAATTTTGTAATTTCTATTTTTATGATTTTTTTTTTTAGAAATGACATTAACATACAATAGTAAGGAAACGGATAAACATCTCAACACCTATAATTTTTTACTGATATCTACATTTATTACCTATTTATGAAATTGTTAAATTTTTTTTCTATCTTAATTCCTTAGCAATAGAGAACTAAATTACTGAAAAATCCTCCTAATTCCTTAGCAAGAATTATTTCAATAATTTTATTAACACATAACAATTATCTATTCAGTTATACAAATCCTACCTCATTCTGAGCATAATCACTATATGATGAATCTCCTAGTTCTTTAATTTCATAATAATTTTCTGATATTAGATATTAGATATTAAATATAGTATTTAATGAGTTGATCAATCACACAACAAATATTAAGTACAAGGAAGATTCAAAATAAATAAAGAACTTTAAATAAAATTAAGAGAGAAATACATAGTACTAATTAGTTTCTCAGTTCCTAAAGTTCTACAAAACTCAACGAGTCACCTAACTATTACAATTCTAGAAGAATAAGAAAGAAGAGAGTAATAAGTGAGAGTTTTGGATGCCCTTCCTCCTTCATTCGCACTCCTATATATAGCCTTCATCCCGAGAGATTCGCTAAACAAAGGATTTGTCGCTCAACAATGAAAACAACAATCTCAGTTTTGCTAAGCGAAGATTGGTTCGCTCAATAAATGTTAATAATTTCAAGCTATTTTTTGGGCTCCGCTATGCGAACTCTAAGGGATGATTCTCCTTGGAGCTAAACAAATGCTTCTTAGAATCAGTGACTTCTTTTGGTCCATTGGCTTGATTGGCTGATGTTTGACCTGTAACCCTGCAATTCTAAAAAAAAAATAATATAGCAATGTGATTGTTACAATTCCTTAACTATTTTCATGTTTGCTTAAATAGTTACACAAAAGTGGACAATTCAAGAGTAAATGTTAAGAAAAGATAGATAATTGAGAATTTTACATCTAGCAATTTCATTCAATTCTCTCAATTATCACTAACTTCCATCTTCGATTGACAGTCATCAAACGCTACCTCCGACCGACAGTCACGACCACCACCTTCGACCAACAATCATCGGTTGCCACCTCCAATCGACAGTTATCGACTGTCACCTCCAATCGACAGTTATCGACTGTCACCTCCAACTGTTGGTCATTGACTGACACCTCCTACTAATGATCACCCGTAGACACCTTCGACCAGTGATCACCGGATGACACCTCTGACCGACAGTCACCAATCATCATCGTCAATTTTTCGGTCTCTAAAAAGTCTAGTATTGTTAAGATTTGAAAACAATGTTTTAAATTTATAAATCAAAACAATATTGTTTTTAAAAATTTTAAAACCTTAAAAGAAAAACTAGTTTATATTTTTATAAATTTCAAAATTAGAAATGAAAAGCCATCTCGAACGGGCTTAACAACTAATAATTTTCGATAAAAAAAATCCAGATCTATATCTCCTGCTTTGATATTTTTCATGCAATATATACATTCAGCAACTCAAAACTGTATTTGATGAAAATCAAATATTGATATTTTATATTGACAAATTAAAGTTAGAACACATAAAAAAATTGAGAAACGAAACTTTTCTACAATAAATTTTACAAGAGAGAAGGGGAGTTTTGATATGTAATTAATTAATCATAAACTAAAGGAGATAAACGCAAAAACATATATAAATTATCGTATATATGTACAAAGTTTTATACTAATCTAAAATATTTGTTACATTATTCATTAGATCAAAATATGGATTACTTAATTACTTTTTATTGATGTCTAATTTTTATAAAATTTAGTAAATATGATTTATGTGAAATAAATTTTTAATTCAATTAATAGTGGTTTTTGAAATAAAATTATTTAATGATTAAATTACAATTTTAGTTTCTAAAAGTTAGAGCACTAACATTTACATCTCATTTAAGCAAATTAATCATTTAATAATTAGATTAATATTATGCAACTTGATCCCAAAAGTCGTTAGGCAGCGGGGGGTGCTGGGAAAGGAGATAATAGTAGTCTTTTTAATTTGTAGTGGCTAATAGTTGAAAAAAATATAATAAAAGTTGTAAAAATATTAATTAATAAAATACTAATAAATAGAGTGACACATCATCCCTTGACAGTAAAAATAAATGAAAGAAGTAAAATGCTAGATGGAGAAAATGTTGGTATACTTTGATCGGTAAAAAAAGAGTTTGTATACCAAAATCATAAATTTATAAAAGTTTGTGTACCAAAACATAGTTTATCTCCAAATTATGAACTAACATGCTGAAAAATATTTTTCAATGACCTATTGGTCACCTATATTTCAAGGATCACTTTTTGGAGGTATACTCATCTGCATGTGAAGGCTACAAATGTCATCCGAAATAATTAAAGCGTCCTCTGAAACCTCTTGAAATAATGTTAACCAAAATGTTAGGTATATTTCTTAGAGAGGTGGACACTTGTAAAAGACACTCTAACTCAAATTAAAGAGAGTCTCGTCTTAGAGTAATAATAATGACATTAATGTAACTTAAACAAACCAAAAGTGTAGTTAAACCTCATTAACTATTCTTTGTTTATAGATTATAGATATGAAAATGAGTTTGGACTTTTTTAATTAAGGATTAATTAATCTAAAATTTTCACAAAATTAGCTTAACCTTATTTAATTATAGATTTATAATAAAATTTAAAAATTAAGTTAAACTTAGTTAAGATTCTTTCGAGATGTGTTATACTAAAACTTTGTCGAATGGTTTCGACTAATTTCAACAATTGAATATACAATTTAATTTATCTGTTTTGTTAATTTGGAGGGTGGTTCAAGGATTTATAATTGAATTTAATTAGCATGTACTGGTAGTGTAAAAAAAAATTACACTTACATTTAGGGGTTTGCAGTGTGGTTTGGGGTATAAAATTAGTCTAAAGCAAATAAAACAAATTCGTGTAGTACAATTTAGTTCGGTTTCAATTTATTAAAAAATCCGAACCAAACCAAACCAATCTTTAGTAGTTTGGTTTGGTTCGATTTTACAGTTTAATTTTTTTACTATTAAGCATTTTAAAAAATACATTAAAAAAGTTTATTTACCAAACTATAGAAAAATTTAACATAAAATGCATACGTGCTCATACTTAACCTGAATATTACATAACTAATTTTCATTGGTATCCTTAGAACAAATAAAACAAAATATGTCATTGTGGCAAGTGTTATTGCAGATTTACAATTACTCTAGGAACCAATTATAAATATCTACAACATAACACTAATTGCAAAAAATGAAATTCCAAATTATAAAAACATAAAAAATATATTTCCAACTATATAACACTAGATCTACAGCACAACACAAAATCATCAATTTCCAAGCATAATTGCATATATCCTAGAAACTTGGGACATTTATTTTGGAAATCATTTATGAGACTACTTGTACCATTTAAATGAGAATCAACATCATATGACTTAGAACACCAATTGCATATAGCTCTAGGTTTTTCACTCTTAGGATCTCTAGTAAAATGATCCCATGCCCAAGATTTAGGTGTACAAGGTTTTGTTTTACCTGTATCTCTAGCATTGTTGGTTGTGGATCCTTTTACAAATTTTCTTTTCTTTTGAGGTGGGTTTTCAACATTAGAGCCTTTGTCTTGACCCTCCACATCAAAACTTATGGTTATGGGTTCATTTGAATCCTTGTTAGATTGACTCTTTTGATTTTGATCATTATTTTGACTTTGAGTGTTTTCAGCTTGCAACAAAGATAACAAAAATATTAACTTAACGCATAACTATGTACATTGAATTAATATAAAACAAATTTATTTGTGATGGGGAAAGAGAAGAGACTACCTCCATAATGATATTGTGATGGTTGGTTGAATTTAATACCAAGAACACGCTATTGAACTGTAAATAACATAAAAAGTCAGAAAATTGTAAATAGAAATCATAAATAACAGATGAAGATACAACCACCAAAAGGGCCAAGCAGAAAACTAATTTAAGCAAAAGGGTCAAGCTAATAACAAAAGATCAAGCAACCTAGAAAAAGCAGCAAAGTAATTTTACGTTTTTACCTGTATCTCTAGCATTGTTTTGTTTAATACAAGGTTTTGTTTTTACCTGTATCTCTAGCATTGTTGGTTGTGGATCCTTTTACAAATTTTCTTTTCTTTTGAGGTGGGTTTTCAACATTAAAGCCTTTGTCTTGACCCTCCACATCAAAACTTATGGTTATGGGTTCATTTGAATCCTTGTTAGATTGACTCTTTTGATTTTGATCATTATTTTGACTTTGAGTGTTTTCAGCTTGCAACAAAGACAACAAAAATATTAACTTAATGCATAACTATGTACAATGAATTAATATAAAACAAATTTATTTGTGATGGGGAAAGAGAAGAGACTACCTCCATAATGATATTGTGATGGTTGGTTGAATTTAATACCAAGAACACGCTATTGAACTGTAAATAACACAAAAAGTCAGAAAATTGTAAATAGAAATCATAAATAACAGATGAAGATACAACCACCAAAAGGGCCAAGCAGAAAACTAATTTAAGCAAAAGGGTAAAGCTAATAACAAAAGGTCAAGCAACCTAGAAAAAGCAGCAAAGTAATTTTACGTTTTTACCTGTATCTCTAGCATTGTTTTGTTTAATACAAGGTTTTGTTTTTACCTGTATCTCTAGCATTGTTGGTTGTGGATGCTTTTACAAATTTTATTTTCTTTTGAGGTGGGTTTTCAACATTAAAGCCTTTGTCTTGACCCTCCACATAAAAAATTATGGTTATGGGTTCATTTGAATCCTTGTTAGATTGACTCTTTTGATTTTGATCATTATTTTGACTTTGAGTGTTTTCAGCTTGCAACAAAGACAACAAAAATATTAACTTAATGCATAACTATGTACAATGAATTAATATAAAACAAATTTATTTGTGATGGGGAAAGAGAAGAGACTACCTCCATAATGATATTGTGATGGTTGGTTGAATTTAATACCAAGAACACGCTATTGAACTGTAAATAACACAAAAAGTCAGAAAATTGTAAATAGAAATCATAAATAACAGATGAAGATACAACCACCAAAAGGGCCAAGCAGAAAACTAATTTAAGCAAAAGGGTCAAGCTAATAACAAAAGGTCAAGCAACCTAGAAAAAGCAGCAAAGTAATTTTACGTTCAGATCTGAAAGCCAAAAACTAGTCAAATGAGGTTTTGAATGATGATTTGAGACAAAAAAACGTAAAGTAGGCCAATTTTCAAAATTTGCTGTTATTCCTGGAGGAAGAAAGACCACAAACAAGTATATTAAATTCATCCAAACCTTGTTCCACTTGACAAATGTTCGTCAAATTAATATTAAATTACGTAGTAACATCTATATGAAATTCATTAGTTTTTTTGTCTTACACAACTAATTGCGTATAGTTAACATGATAAAATTGTGATATTTTTAGTTTAATAAAATTACTTTTTTAATTTTGACGTGATATAATCTTTCTAATTTCCTAGGTCAATCTTCTGCCTTCAAATAGCTTTAATTTTTAGGTCAATCTTATAAATAACTATTGCCTTGTAAAATCCTGATCTGCAACGCTATAAATCTTCTTTGGAAATTTCCCATTGTAGAAACTTCCCAATTTCATACTACACAGATCAAGTGTATTCTCCAGGAAAAACAATACTACTTGAGCGGGACGTGATTGATGAAAAAATAGTTAGATTGATAAATAAACTAAAATTTCACAAAACGGAAAGAAAAATACACATATTTGAAAATCCAATTACAAGATTAAATAACGAACAAATTCTTTCTAAAACCTCATATCTGCAAATCAACATAATCCAGAAAAAAAATACATCGACTAAAAAAACAGATCCATGACAAACAAAAAAAAGTAAAAGTCAAATTATAGAAGAAACAGATCGAATTTGTTTTATATACTTAGAAGTGGAAGAAACTAATGATGAGTGGCGAGGATTCCATCCCATCCACAAACTGAGTCTCGAAGTGACTAAAACAACGACAGAGAGAGCAAACAACATAAAGAAGAGCTTGAACTTTGCAACGCTGATGAATTGCTTGGTGCAGCAGAGGAAGAGTGTGAGAGAGATTCGAAGCTTTCTATTTTGGCATAGGGTTTTAATAGCGCACAACTTCACTGCTCTTACATATCACACTTCACACATGCACAAGAACACAAGTACATAATATTATTAAGTAATTTCTAATTAAGTGATTAACTTATGTGAAACATGGGTGCAGTTCGGTTCGGTATACGCATGTAAAACCGCGAATCGAACCACATTGTGCAATTCTAAAATAAAAAAAACCAAACCACTTCGAACCAAAGCAGTTTTTTTGCAATTTTTTATTTTTCGCTTCGATTTGGTTCGGTTTTTAACCTCCATACTTACATTTAATCATATCTTTTTATTTATTTGACATTTTTAAAAACTAATTGATAAAGTTAATAAATTTACCTTAAATAAAGAATTGTAATTAAATCACAGTATAAAATTTTTTATACAATGTATATTAATTAAACTATTTATAATTTTAGTTAACACTCTTTATGTGTTTTTTAATCAATACAAAAGATTTAGCTAGTATAACTCTTATTCAATTAAAAGTTAGTGGGAGATAACATTTTATATAAGTTATAACTCCGAATAATATATATTATATATCTAATCTTTATGCGACACGCAAAAAATATCTTTAAATGCGTGTAAATATGACTACATTGCCATCTGAAGTCTGCAATAATTTCCAGGCTATATATATAAAAATATATACTTCAGTAATTTATTGAATATTTTTTTAAAAAAAATATTTTTTTTAAAATAATTTTTATATTTAATTTTTTAACATAATATTAATTATTATTTTCACTAATATTCTTAATAATATTATTTTAATTTTTCAATGGAATATTAATATTAATTAAAACTAATTTTATAAATTATTATTCTTTTTCATCTATTATTAAATTTTCTTATTTTGTAAAAAACAATCTAGAACAATAATCAGTTTAAAACAAAAAGAATAAAAAATATTTACTGGTATTGTTTTTACTGTCTTAAATTTAATCAAATTTTTTAGGTATTGTGAATTCTTTTTAGAGTTTAATCTTTTTATATGAGTTCCATATTATCTAATTATAAATTATGGTTGGTTTTATTATAAAAATTAACTTATCATATTCAATGGTTTGTGATTGTTTCACATGGACAATCTTTAGGTATGAAGAGATATTAATGAAATTTCTTACTTTCTAAACAAATCTTTCTGTGTCTATACATAAGCCATTTTATACGTTGAAAGTATAAGGTGAATAGAAGATAATAATCCTTTCATAAACAAATTTATTAAGAAACATAGCCTATTATTGCCTATACATAGGGATAACAATAGGACATGGTAAGGTGAGTTTGTTACTCTCCGATCTCAAAAAATGTAAGTAGGTTCAGATATGAAATTTTAATTTCACCCTCATCTATGTTGGAGTTTTTTAGATTCAGATATATTAACAGGTAACTCGTTATATTATTTTCTTCTATTTAAATTTACTTATTTATTATTAATTAAATAAATTATTTATTAAGTTATTAATTATATTTTAATTTTAAAAATATACCATTACTTATAATGCATTTTTCACAACACTTTATTTTCAGCACAATATTATGGTTCTTTTGCAATTATATTTTAATAGCCAATAGGAATGTGAATTTATATAAAGACAAATGAAATTATCAATATATATATAAAATTTTATTTCACATAGAAGAAGGCCAAGAATTTAAGTGACTTATTGTTGTCAAAATTCGGACGGAAACATATCAATACCGCGAAACAGGTGTGATTTTCTTCCCTATGCGGTTGCAATTTTTTCCTTCTTTCTAAATAAACAATTTTAATGCAAACCAATGATATAGCAAATACCTTAAGAAGAGGAATGCTTAATGAGTTTAATAATAATATATTCGCACTATAAATCATCTTACACTATTATTTAATCCTAAATTGTCGATTATGTGATAATTATAAAAATCGCCAAACATACAATAGTAATTAATTGAAGTGTAAAAATAGTTTATGCAGGGCCTGCGGTCAGTGCACTACTTTTTTCCCCTCATACTTAATTGTCATCTTATTTTATTCCATCTGATGAATAGCTCGAGACTGAAGTATATCAAACTTGAAGAAAAATAAAGTTCCTACCAAACATATTAAATATTAATACCAACTAACATATAACAATGTTCTTTAAAACTAATTTGAAGCCAATAACGCGATATCCACTTCCCGGCCGCTAGGTTTAAAATAAAATAATAAATAAGAGTTTTCACATTTAACCCCACAAAATAAATACCACTAATGAAGATTAATTGTCCATTTTAACACCTTCAAGAGTTGCCAAAGGAATTCTTTTCGGGTATATTACACAACATTCTTTAACATATAAATTATATCATATAAAATTAAAATCCATAAGAAAAAATATTGTTGGATATAAAATTAAATTATATTAAAATGAACCATTTAAATTTTGATACAATGTTATTTTAAATTATGGATAATTTTTTAAAATTGTTGAAATTAAATTTAGAAATCAAATAAAAGATAATAGATCAAAAGAAATGTGTGCGTAAGATGCATGATTATCTATATAAATAAAAATAAATGATAGTATTTTGAGATAACGAAAGAGAATTTTTTATCTTCTTATTGATTATACGGATAATGTATAATATATATTTAAATAAGAGAAGAAAAATGAAATATTAAAAATATGTAAATCAGTATATATATTTTATTTATCATATAAAAAATATTGAACTTAATGAAAAAAAATGTTAAACGCTCACCCTATTTTTGAAATGGGTTAGAAAGATAAGCAATAAAAGAAGACTGGAGAAACTAATAAATGTGCAACTATATATTATGAGAAATAAAAAGATGTTGAAATTAAGAAAAAGTTGAACGAAATTACAATCTTATCTAGAATATTCAAGTCAGTACTTTAACAAAAAATTTAATAGATTGATTTATGAGCTGTACAACATAGATGAAAAAATGGCATAAAGATGCAATGAATTCCAATGGACAAGGGAAATTTAGAGAAGTTTCCAAATTGAAAAATAGTTACGAAGTAAGTAACATACCCAGGACGAAATTAGAGAAGATTCTAAATGGAAAAGTATGTACTAGTAATGACCACATGTTATGATGAAACTTCAAACCATCTCTCTGGTTTAAATAAAAAATTCAGATTAGGTCACAAAAGGTAATACCGGTCTCCATTTTACAGTTTCCCTATGTATGAGTGACGATTCCCGCAAATTGAATGGTGTAAGTTTCGTTTCAAAGACTGCGCCAGAGAAATTTTGGTTATAAATTAAAGAACCAACACCACAGTTTACTCAGCAAATCATCTCACTCTCTGCATATTGAATGTCCTTTATTTGTTACTTGACTTAATTATATAATTGGGTTCTTATCCCCAGAAAGAGAGCATTCATAATGGCTGTTGTTTCCTCAATGCAGCACAGCTTTGTTTGTTGTGTTCTTTTCCTTTTCATTATCATATCCCAAGGCAGTGCCCAGCTGAACGGTTATTTCTGTGATTACAACAAGGTGGGGAACTACACAGCAAATGGCACCTATGGAAACAATCTGAATACAGTTTTATGGAATCTGACTTCCAACAAACAAATTGACTATGGTTTCTACAACTCCTCGTATGGTGAAAACCCAGACAGAGTGAACGCCATTGGGCTGTGTAGGGGAGATGTTGAGCAAAATGAGTGCCGCAGTTGCCTCCTCGATTCCAGAGGCAACCTCACACAGCGTTGCCCAAACCAGAAAGAGGCAATTATTTGGTTTGACAACTGCATGTTGCGCTACTCAAACCACTCCATATTTGGCCGAATGGAAACTTCACCTTGGCTTCATATGTGGAACATGGCCAATGCAACGGACATGGAGCAGTTCAATGACGTGCTTGGGAGCTTGATGCATAATCTAACTGAGAGAGCTGCATCAGGTGACTCTCGTCGTAAGTATGCTGCAGGAAATGCAAGTGCCCCAAATTTTGAATCCATATATGGTCTGGTGCAGTGCACGCCTGACTTGTCTCGGCAAGACTGCAGCAACTGCTTGGTTGGGGCTGTCTCAGAAATCCCAAGTTGCTGTAACGGCAAGAGAGGTGGTAGAGTTGTTACACCCAGTTGTAATATTAGATATGAAAGCTACCGCTTCTATTATGAACCTGCTACTGCTACTGCTACTGCACATGCACCAGCTTCATCACCTTGATGCCATCACTCTTCCACCATCCATCTATAATACTTAAAAGAAAATTAATTTTTCTGAAATCAAGATTCTGAAGAATCTTAACTGAATAAAGGCGGCTACGGTTAATTATTATCAGCTATATACTGTTGCTACTACAAATAAATTATTTAGTTATTATTCTTAAACTCATTATCTATTATGTTTATCATTATTGGCTTCCATCAATGGCTTAGAAGTGTATTCATTTTTATTTTGCTTCTATATATCTTAAAAAGTAAGGGAGATTCTCTTATTTAGTTTTAATTATTATATTTATTAAAGATAACGAATTTCTTAAAATTTGTAAACAAAATATATATTAATTAAATGCTTGATTTTTTTTTACAAGTTTATCCGCGCATGTTAAAACATAGTCTACTATTGGGAGTATTAAATTTAACACCTATATAAAATGTAATCAAATTAAAATGTGACTGCACATAAGTTTTTACCACGAAAAAAAAAAAAGAGAAATGAATTCAACATTCTATGATCTTCTCGTTATCAATTTTCACATGCTTTCACCGTTCGCCAGTGCACCCATATTCTCACTATTGAAACTTAGTTTTAATAATAATAATAATAATAATAATAATAATAGTTTTTATCAGATAATAATAATATTAATAACAATAATAGCATTTATTTTTTAACCTAAATAATCTTAAAACTGACTTAATTATATTGTATTTTTTATTTCTCTTACGGTAATTATATTTTTTACTCTTTTTTTTTGTTTGTTTCTTTACTTTTTTTTCATACCAAAAACACATCCTTAATTACGAATATCAACATTATCAACTGAGGGGTGGCCAATGACAAGGGCAGGGGCAAGCTAGAAACTAAAAAAACAATTGTATTATGTAGAATTTTCAAATCCCTTGCTTTTTGTTCAAATAATATATGTTTATTTTATAAAAGCAAAACCATATATTATAACAACAGGAAATGTCATCTCTACATAATACAAACAATCCATAAGGTACAAAAAAGATCCCGCCACCATCAGTGATATGCATGTTTAGCATATTGTAAGACTAAAAGAAAAGAACAGCAAACTGATGCAATTGATTAGCAATGTCTTGAATTATCCAACTTAAAAACAATTCTTAGAGAGTATCAAATCTATATATTAATTAACCATTTCTAAATTGTGGATTTAATATGTGAAAGAATATCTAATACTTTTAAAGTTATTAGATATCTAAATAATCTAACATTTGGTATGTCCAATCAGAAAATTACTTTTTTTAGTTTTTTTCCTCACGACTCAGGGTCGTAGAAATAACTGTGTAGATGATGATGGTAAAACAAAAGAAATCCCAATCCACCTGCATACATTTTGCCAAATAAAAAAGACCACCTTAATGTTGGCAATCCTCCATGGTGGTCTTTACAAAAAATGCATAAGCCCTCTAATTCATGTGAAATAATACGTCTAACAATTAACTAGTCTCCAATAGCAAGTCTATTTATTAATTACCTCCGGGAGAATGCCAAAATTGTTACGGAGTATGCAGCCCAGAGATGATGTTTAAAAATATTCTCTTCCACCTAAAAGAATTTCCAAAATATTGAGTTTGGAGCAAATGTTATTTAGAATAGGTTATTTTTTTAACCCATCTACACCTACGAATATGCAGCCTATTCTGCAAACAAACAAAGCCCTTCTCTAGCAATTCTATAGTACCAAACCTAAGAATGAGAGTGATCATTCCACGTCTCTGCTACTGTGAAGTATTTGTTTTTAGCCAAAGAGAAAATTCAAGGGAACATATAAGGTAAAGAGCCACCCCACCCATTATAGTCCAAAAGAAATTAAGTCTATGAACCATCCTCCACCTTGGACTTTATATATATTATCTGAAAATCAACTTAACCATTGTGATGAAGGACCTTCAAACAACCACTAACCATTGTGTTGAAGGACTTTCAAACAACCACAAGCCGCTCCACCACAAAGAGCATACAAATGATCTTGGTTGATAAAAAAGCAGTTTATGATTATCACCATGTCTGAATTTCAACAAAATAGATAACATGACATCATTATCTACCAGGAACCACCATTTTCACTTAGATAATAAGCTGAGATTGAACTTGTGTAGACATAACTCCAAGACCATCTTGGCACTTTGGTAAATATACTTTATCCGAAGAAATATAGCAAGTTTTCCTTTCATCTCTACTCTATTCCGTAAAAATTTTCTTTGTAGTGCAATTAGAATATTAATAACTTTGTTTAAAGCTTTGTAGAAGGAGAAAAATATAACGGTAAACTAGACAATACCGAATTTAGCATAACTAGCTTTCCATCAAAAGATATTGATTTGGCTCTCCTTATACACAACCTTTTTAAAAATAACCATCACCCCTTATGATGAATCACATAATATAGGATTAATATATACTTATTAGAACATAATTCTTCTATAATTAAGATTTAAACCTTGCATTAAGAACAAGAACAAAAATGCAAATGGCTAACAAACTCAAGTCTATTCTTAGTACGAGAACTTGTTATGTATTGAGATTGGGTTTGGAAAATATTCTCCAATAGATTTACAACCAAAGATTGTAAGATAATTAAGTGATCAAGTCGACTTAAGCATTGAGGATAGAATCACATAACACAAATATGTAAGCTAAGTATTATATAAACTCAAAAAGTTCAAAAAAGTTAGTAGTTACATTGAATCTAATCAAAGATAAGTTAGCCTATCATGATAAAGGTCTTAACAAATACAAAATGCAACATCAGGAAGTAGAAAAAAAAAAGTGCAGACGATGATCCTTGTTCCCAAGCTATTTGCTTCTCCAAATCATTTTTGTGCTCTCTTTTTCTCTTTGTAAGTGTGTGATACAATGATCCTCCCCTTGATACAATCTCGCCTAGAGCAAAATTTAGCTAGGAAGAATAAAGGATGGAGATGGCTTAGATGGAGCATAAAGAGTTTATTTTTAGGCCATAGTCCATGTGATTGTAAATAATTTTACTTGTAATTGGGCCTTTGTGTCTTAGAATTTTGGTGGTGTGCTTAGTTTCATTTAGGGCCTTGTATTTTGGCCTATTTTCTCTATTTTAGAAAGGAGGTGTCATTAGTCTTTTATGTGGAGTGTGTGCATAAGAGCGAACCTTTTTGGGAGTGCTTGGACGTGTGGTTCCTACTATCCACACCTCCTAATTTGTTTTCCACACCCTTCTAGCATCATATGAAGCATGAGAGACAAATGAGACCGCCTTGTTCCCCTCCATATAAAGCCAAGGAGCTTCTCTCTCCTACATCGCACAATTCAAATTTGAATTTGAATTAGAGAGAACCAAGATCCACTTATTTAGGGGGATTGTTTGGATCTAGTTTAATTAAGTAAGTGTTAATTAGTTCTTTAACTAAATTAACACCTAGTTAATTCAACTAACCCCCTTCCCTTAATATGGACGTCCACTTAGCTAATCCCCTAGCTAGCCTAGGATTTTTCCATAAATTAAGACCATCACCACTTGTAAATACTTAACACTTTGATGAATAGACTTACTCATTTTTAGAATTTCTTCTATCTAGTGTATTTATGTTCTCTTCTAAAATGTTAGAGTTCTTCTATGACTTTTATCAAGGGTTCATTTTCTTGTGACAAGCTTCCTCAACCAAGGTTTACCTTCCATTGAAGTGGCACCTAGAACACCTCCATATTCTAGTCTCTCATCCTCCATCTTCACCTTGAGGACTTCTTTGGAGCAAGATCATGGGAGAAACATTCAAGAGTGCATCATGCATTTTTGAGATTGCATTAAGTGGTATCAGAGCTTACTCCTTTGGGATTTTTTTTCCTTTGCCTTATCTTCTTAAATTTTCGAATTCATTCTCTTCATCTTCTTCTTCTAATTTTTTTAGCAAATCCCGTGTTGTTTATAATTTCTCACTTATCTAGTATTGTTTTATCTAGCTGTTGTGTTGAATTGAATCTTATGCATGTTTTCATGATTTTGTTCAGTTCAATTTGCTCAATTCCTCCATTGAATCATTTGCTTGTGTGTTAGGTTCTTCTTTCCGCCATTACATCTTGTTTTTGTGTTGAGTTTTGATTAAATGAAGTTCCTAAGAACCACCTTACCATAAAACCACACCTTTGTGGCGAAAATCATAGCACTGTGGTCAGGTGTTTTGGATTCATTTTTGCATTTCTTTGGCTAATTTGAGTTCATTTTTTTGTGTCTCACTTTTAGGTGCTTATTTTCAGTTTTATAATCTCAAGTTCGTGTCATTAGAATTATTGTTTAGTCCTTAATTTTTTCATATTATTTTCTTAGGCTTTACCTCTTTTAATTTTTGTTCTTAAAAAGTGTGTTGATACTCTTCTTTGAAATTTAGCATCATAGGGGTTTTTAACCTCTTGATTAAGTTCTCCCAAAGAAGCCTCACATGCTTTTAGATAAAACATGTTTCTCTAAATAAAATTCTCAAAAAAAAAAAATATAGCTCAATTTCATCTTCTATTTCGTACTATTTTGTGGTATTTAGTAGCTCTTATTTGTGCTAAGTGTGAAGTGATTCTTTGTTTGGAATGCTTTAAGGAATTGGCATGAACTATTGAGCCTCCAACTTGTGCAAACAAGAGAGCTCTAATCACAACTAAAACACTCTTGGTGCATTGCCTAAATCACTATCCATTTTAGTGCACTTTTTCAGTTGCTTGTATTTTCTTAGATTGCACTTTCACTTCAAATTGTTGTGCCTTTGCTTTAAAAATTTACTCAAGCGTTTAGTTCCATATGTTTATTAATTCATAAAATTTTCAAATGAACAAGTGATTAGGTGCATCTAGAAGTTAAAAAAAAGAAAGTTAAAAGAAAATAGAAAGAAAAGAGCAAAAGCTCAAAAGAAGTAAAAAAAAAAAGAAGCAAAAATAGATGTACCTAATAAAAAATTAAAAATTTCCAATGAGTACCTAAATTTGGTTGAAATTGCTTGAGTTTTGATTCATTAGCTCTCAGTCAAAACTATTTTGAGTTGTGCAATTTTTGAAAATATTTTGTGTTTTTTATATTTTAGTCCCTACCCTAATCTAGAACTATTCTAGGATTTTTCCTTAGTTATACCTACTTTTTTCTCAGCCTTATTTTTAGTTTGTCTTCTTCTTGATATTTGAGTTATATCTCTACAAATCTTTACACTTGGATAGTGTTCTTTCAAATTGTGCATTTCATGCTTTCTTGCTTGTATTCTAGCTCTCTTGATTGCTTTGGTATTTTGGTGTCACTTTGTGTAGAGAAGCCTTGGGTAAAGGAGTCTTCCATATGGGTAACATCTTAAAGAGGAGTTGAAAAGCCAAGGAGGATTTGAATATAAAGAAGGATCAAGGCACTTAAAGAGTGATACATTTGGTGAGGAAAGCTTGGGAGAGGAGACTTGAAGAATTTTCTTTTATTTTTTTCTTGCCAATTCTTTGTATTAAAAGGTCTCTTTCTAGGAAATGTTGGATGCCCATAAGGGTCACTTCCTTTTGTTTCAGTCCTTTCTCTTTTAGTTTTTTGCTTTTATTCTTTGCTCAAAATGTTTAGTGGTGCATGGAGTTTCAAAGGCTCTTACACTATTAGGAGCACATTTAGGTTTAGTTCTTTTATTTGTTTATGCATTTTTAGTTATTGTATTGAGTTCCAAAGACTCTCACACTTTTAGGTGAGAAACCAAAACAAAGGGTGAGATGAGTGAGTTTTATTCTTGGTATGTTTATAACCCTACTTCTTTCCACAACCCTAACTCAACTTTATTCCCCGACTTCTATGATGATGAGAGAATAGAAAAAGAGAGAGAGGCATTACGAGAGAGAGATAGAAAAACAAAAGAAATGTATAGAAAAGAGAGAAAATAAATAGAAAAAGAAGGGAGAAGAGAGAGAAAGGAAATGAAGATAGAAACAAGAAAAGAAGAAAGGAGAGAAAAGGAAATAAGAGAAAGAAAATAAAAATAAGAGAGGAGAGAAAAAGAAAGAAAATATAAAGAAGAGAAAGACACGAGAGAAAGAGAAGAAAAAAAAAAGAAAAGAAAGGGAAGATAGATGGGAAAGAGTAGAAAAAGAAAGAAAAAAGTATTTGAAAAAAAGAAAGGAGTATTGGGAGAGTGAGAAGAAAATAAGAGAGGAATGTTGGAAAGAAAGGGATAGAGAGTGAGAGAAAAGGGAGAGAGAGCATACACTTACCATTCAATATTAAAAAAAAGAAATAAATAAAGAAAAAAAAAGATTGGTGGGAAGAAAGATCTCAGAGAAGATCCTACTTTGGCTTCAAAGGGGGATCTTAGCATAGAACAATCTTCCAACCAATCACTAAAAATGATAATCTCAAGTTTAACTTGAGTATGATTCTCTATTAAACACTTTAACAAGTGTTGGATTTGGGTAATTACCTTTTAAGATAAAAGAATCTCAAGTCCAATACTTGAGAAAAGTTGAGAGGGAAGTGAATCTTCAAAGAAGATTACTCCTTAGATTCCAAGGAGGACTTATTAAAGAAACTTCTCTCTCGGAGACATTGGATAGTGAAGTCCTACTAAACATTTCACCAAGTTTTGAACTTGAGCAACATCCAACAAGTTCAAACAAGTTTCAAGTTCAACACTTGGAAGACAATGAAAGAGAAGAAAGTCTTCAAGAAGATCACTCCCTAAATTCTAAAGGGGATCTTATCAAAGAAACTTCTCTCTTAGGACAAGTGCAAATTGAGGTTGTGCCCAAAACCTTTGAACACATTAATCCACAACCTCTAATTGTACTTAAAGACGAGGTTCCACCAAGTATTGAACTTTAGTCATCATTCATAAAGCTCAAACAAGAATCTCAAGTTCAATACTTGAATAAAAATAACATGGAAGTTGCTCTTTAAGAAAGTTCTAGTTACCATCCAAGGAGAATCTTATTGAAGATAACTTTCTCACTAAACAAATGGAAGTTTCTCTTCAAGAAGACTTTCCCTTGCCATCCAAGAAGAATCTTATTGAAGATAACTTTCCCATGGGACAAGTGGAAGTTGAGGTTGTGACTACACCAATTAAGCATAATGAACTACAACCTCAAGTTCTACTTGAAGATATATCAAACACTTAATGGCTCCACCTTCTCCATGGTGTCACCAACTCTTCTCCAAGATGATATGTTGAAATGGATCTTCTTCAAAGGATGAAATAGGTATGAAAATGGGGCTTATGAATGGTGAAAGTGGTTCATGAAAAATGGAGACAAAAGAATGGTGTTTTTGGTGGTGGTGGTTGGATGGTGTCTCTTTGGCTAGCTCACTTCACTTGGAAAAGGTGAAGTCCAATCCTAGGGAGACCCAAGCTCCTTCTAAGGTAGAGAGGAGATGAAGGGGGCCAATAGATTCCTAAATGACTAAGGAAGAGGAATGATTAGGAAAACTGTCTCAAATATCCAATATATCCAAAGTGACTACATGTAGTCTAACCTAGTGTATTTAAAGAGAGGGTGGGAGGCCTCTAGGCCATTTGCACAAAATTTTAAGATCTAAATGCCTCTCAAATGAACCCTAAATGGACCTCAAATGAAATGTAGGTCCTCCCCCCTAAATGACTAAAATACCCTTGTGTCTAGAAAATGAAAGAAATGGACTTTTGACCTCACAAGTCAAGGTTTAAGTCTCAAAATAAATCCTAAACTAATTTCCCTAAAATAAAAAGTCTAAATAAAAATACAAAATAAAATCCTAAGTGATTAAGGTTCCCCAAAATACAAGAGAAAAATAAGGAAAACTAGCAAAAGACTATATAGATGCACCAAAGTCCGCACATGTGATCATCAATGCTTTTGGTGTGGTATGACCTTCCTCTTCTTCTATTCTTCTTGCCATGGACCTTGTGATGGGTCTCCATCAACACTTCTCTAATTGTTAAGCTTGAACCATGTTCCTTTGATCTCAAACAAGAGTCTCAAGACTTGGATGAAGTTGAGGAGGGGGACAATCTTCAAAAGGGCCACACTATTGACCTAAAAGAGGTCTTTGATGAAGGAAAAATTTCCCTTGAACAAGTGGGAATTGATATTGTGCCTATACATTTTGAGCACAATAAGTCACAACCTTAAGTTATTCTTGATAATGAGGCCAAATTTGGACAAAAGCTTGAGGTTCAACCTTTGCAAAACCATAGTCAATCTCAAGTTCAAATCAAAGAAACCATGCAAGAATGGTCCACCCCTAGGCCCATTATTCTTTGGGGTGAACATCAAGACAAGACTTACTTAGCCTTCTTGGAAGAATCCTCCCTTGTTCCAAGACTAGTCTCACCAACCACTTCTATACGGATAAGACTAGCACTAAGTGTATTTAGAGATGATTGGGGAACTGATATGTGGAGGCACACACAAAAACAAACATTTTTTAAACCTCCACCACCCTAATCTTAAATGGTCATATAAAAGGCCTCTTACTTATCCTATAACTATAGATACAAACTTGTTAATTCCATTGCTTATCCTTCTGCAGGATTGGAAGAAGAGGAAGAAAAGCCTCAAGATATAAGGTGAAATCTTCTCTAAGAGAAAGGAGTTAATGCAATCCCGCCTAGCACGGGATTTAGTTATAAAAGATGGATATGGCTTGGATAGAGCATAAAGAGTTTATTTTTAGGCCATAGTCCATGTAATTGTAAATACTTTTGCTTGTAATTATGCCCTTGTGTCTTAGAATTTGGTGGTGTGCTTAGTTTTATTTTAGGCCTTATATTTTGACCTATTCTCTCTATTTTAGAAATAAGGTGTAATTAGTCTTTTTTGTGGAGTGTGTGCATAAGAATGGGCCTTTTTGGGAGTGCTTGGACTTGTGGTTTCTACTCTCCACACCTCCTAATTTGTTTCCTACACCCTTCTCGCATCACATGAAGCATAAGAGACAAGTGAGGCCCTTGGCACAATTAATATTTGAATTTGAATTGGATGGAACTAAGATCCACTTAGTTAGGGGTTTGTTTGGATCTAGTTTAATTAACTAAGTGTTAATTAGTACTTTAAATAAATTAACACCTAGTTAATTCAACTAATCCCTCCTAATGTGGAGGTCCACTTAGCTAATTCCCTAGCCTAGGATTTTTCTATAAATTAAGACCTCCACCACTTGTAAACACTTAACACTTTGATGAATAGACTTACTAATTTTTTAGAACTTCTTCTATCCAAAGTGTCCATGTTCTCTTCTAAAATATGAGAGTTTTTCTATTGCTTTTATCAAAGGTTCCTAAACCAAGGCTTATCTTCCATTGAAGTGGCGCCTAGAACACCTCCATCTTCTAGTCTCTACACCTCCATCTTCACCTTGAGGGCCTCTTTGGGAGAAGCATCCAAGAATGCATCATCCATTTTTGAGATTGCATCACCCCTTTTTCTTTCCCTCCAAGTGCTATTTATATGGGCAATCAAAATACGGGAGAAAGTGAAAATTTTAACCTTACTGCTACAACCATGGTTCTGGCACTACAATGATGAAGGGTTCTTCATGCTAAAGAAAGCTCCAGGGCTGCAACACTAACTCCACCGCCATGGCTATAGATGCTTTGTTCCTCAAAATCTTCTAGATTCTCACTGCTGCTTGAGCCTTGGTTTTGGTACAATGGTGCCAGAAATCTATTTTTCCTACAAAATCAAGAGAGAGGTTAATTGAAAGTTAACTACATCCTCTTAAAACATTTCTTCCCAACATATTAACTGTTAAGAGAGAAATATGATTAAAAATATATACATATACTTAAAAAAGGAGTGTAATTTAGAAAATAGAAATACTCAATTCATGCACTTATTAGGTGAACATGAAATTGAGGTGAAAGTTTGGATAAACATATATGTGAGATCTATTGGTAAAACTTTCACCTTAAAAGTGCATAATGAAGTGGTGTGACTAGAGAGATGTACAAGGACATTTTCTGTTTATATACATTTGAAAATTTTGGGTGTAGTTTTTATCTATGATTAAAAAATCGAATCGGCTGATTCAATTGAAAAACCAGTGAACTGGTTTGGTAATCGGTTCGATAAATGCTGAAAATCGACCAAACAAAGAATTGATTTTAAAACCAGAAAACCAATCATGAACTGGTAAAATTGATGTTCAATTAGTTGAACTGGTTCATAAATTTTTTTAATAAGTTTTGGATTTTACTAAATGCACTCCTCTTTTTCCTAAGTTCACAATTTTTAAATTAAAAAATTAATAAAATAAGGATTAACTTAACAATATTAAGGTGTATTCAATAAAAATATTTTTTTTTCAATTATAATTAACTTTGTAATATATTTTATTTTATTTTATAATCTTAATTATTATAATATATTAATAATAAAAAATATCATTTTATTAAGATCACTTATTCAATAATAATTGAATTAAGGAACGATGAATCAGTATTTTAATTGATTCATAATTGATATAATTTTAAAAGCATAGGTTTTTATTATCTGCAACCCATACTCAATTAAAAAATGTCATAATCGAATGTGTTTAACTTATAATAAATAATAAAGTGAAAAATATAAATAAATAATATAATTTTTTTAACAATATCATTATAACTTACGTCTTTCATTTCTTTTCATATGTTTTCATCTTTAACGTATATAACTTCACTTTCATTTTCTTTATCACACTTTTTTTTTTTTTTTCATTTTTTATGAAAGTAATTAATATACATTGTAAAATTATTTTATATTAATATTTAATTACAATTTTCTTTTATTGAGATGACTTTTAAAGTATTAATAGATAAAAATAATAAATTTATCAAATGTTGTGAATGAATAATTCATTTAATGTGCTATTTAAAAGTATCAATAAAATTTTCATTTATAATAAACTTTTTACATTAGTCTTTTTCTTTTTTTTAGTTTTCATGCCTTTATTTTATTTCATTCCATCCTACGGAACAGATGCGGTGTTCTTGTAGACGAGAAGGTATTACTATTAAATATAACTTACATGATATAACAACAAGAATAGGCAATTAAAGAAAAAAATTGTTTAACTTATTTTAAGTTAGAATGAAGTTAAAAATTATTAGTATAATTAGAAAATTATATCTCATATCCTTAAATACATTAAAAAATTACAAACATTATTTAATTTTTGACACATGCTTATAAGTAATGAGCGTGCATAAGTCATTAGGTATGTAAAAATAATTTAATTGGTATACATCTAACATTCAATCACAATCCTTCATTCATGTTAAATTTATTGATTTTACTTATTATTATTTTACAAGTCACATAAATCAAAAGTCGTGATTGGAGGTCAGTGTAAAATTTTTTACACTGACCGTGCATACCAATTAAACTCTAGAAAAATATTGACTTTACTTATGACTGACAGTGTATATCAATTAAACTCATGTAAAAATACGCAATGTGGTATTCGTATTACAAAATACAAATCAATTTTTCTTTTTTTATAGAAGACATCACGAAAATAATTTCAAAAATATTTTTTAACATTAAAAAAATGAGTTTTAATTGGTATACACTGTAACACTATTCTTAGACTTACATTCAGTCACATTCCTTTATGGTAACTTTGTTGACTTTACTCGTTACTACTTTAAAAGTCACACATAAATGAAAAGATGAAAAGTCATACTTGAATATCAGTGTAGAAACTTTTATACTGACCGTGTATACTAAACTCTAAAAAAATATTTGAGTTGTTGGTTTTATAAAATTTTATTATTTTAGTCTTTAAAAATAATAAATAAAAGAGTAAAATATGTTTTACATTTTTAATTAGTTCTTTAAAAGGTTTTATATTTATTTAGTCCCTCTAATTTTAAAATATATTATTTTGTGTTGTATTTTTATAATATCTTTAAAAGAATAAAATATAATTTAAACAGAGTGTTTCGAGATCAAGAATAATATATTTGAAAATAGAGATATTAAATAGTAAAAAAATTGAAAAATATATTTAATATATTAATAATTTTTTTAAAGCGTAAAAATTAAAAGATGTTTGACTGTAAACCAAAAATACCTTTGAGATGTTTTGCAAGCAGGTAGGTTTTGTTTGGATTCGTGATATGACTATTTCCATGCTCCACCACGTTAAGATTTTATGTTGGGATTTATCAACGGTCAATTAAATGGCGGTGCCGTGATTATTTCAATTATTAGTGCAAACCTTAATTTTCGTTTGTTTGAATTTTTCAATTCTGAAGTCTGAACTCAACGGGTTACGTTTCCATCAAGGCATCAAATACCGTTCCATTAAAGGTGTCCTAAGCGAATATATGGATCAATATTTTAAAATTAGATCGGTATTTGGACACGTACTAGTTTAATAGTTAGGCTAGTGATTTTATTTTTAAATTACTATAATAAACATATTAAACAAAAAATATTATGAATTTTATAAAATTAAATTATTATATATACTTTCAGTCATAAGAGATGAGTATAACATTAAAAATAGCTTTAAGTCACACCTTGTGCTTGGATTGCTTAGTGTTATTAATATTATTTATCTTTATAAAAAATATACATGAAAAATTATTAACAATATAATTATGAAATGAAAAACGATTTTACCAAATATATCCGCATCTTACTATGTCAACTTCCCTTTTCATTAATTTTGAAAATTAAAAGGGATTAATTTAGAAAAAAAGTAAAGTGTATTAGCAAAATCTGATTGAATAACTCATTTTTACATATTTTTTTTCTTCATAACTAGTTTTACCAATTTTCAATCCATTTTATGGACAATCAATTTTTCACCATAACTGAATTGTATAAGGATCAATTTCCAATTTGACTGGTCAAACTAGTCATTCTGGTTTGATTTTAAAAAAAAAAATGGATATATATAATTTGTTCAAGTAATGAATAACTACCTTTTATGTCATAGATTCAGGGACAAATAAAGTGTGTATTAAATAAGGATGTTATTAAATTTAAAAAATATAAAAGATTTCAAAGTATTAATTGATATTTTAAATAAAATTTAATTAGTATGCACTTCTACTCTAAAACATTTTAAACTGACATTTAATCACAACATTATGGTGTTCTGAGCACTCAAATTTTAGGATTCGATGATATCAGAGACATGTATCGCTCTGATAAGGACTTTGGTTTCATTTTTGCTGCTTCATTGTATTTGGATAGAGAAATTTACAAATGCAAGAAATTTAAAATACATTGAATTTGAATTCTTTCCATTCAAATGACTTCATTTTTTATATGTTTTGTTTGGATAAGGTAATTTAAATTATTGAATTTTAATTTTTTTGTTTGGATAGAGTATTTCAATTCCTACTAAAAATAAAAATTTATTTTACTAAACAATATTTTGAAAAAAAATTGTTCTTTTTAAAAAATAATATAAAATTTATTTAAAAAATAAATTTTTAGTTTCTCAAAAAAGTAATGCTTTTACAATAAATAAATAGAAAAATCACAAAAGTAAACTTTGCATAATTGGTTTTATTTTTGTGACAATATTATGCTTTTACATAAATAAATAACAAATAAATTTATGACAAAATTTATTTTATTTTCTTAGCAAATCCAGTTTATAAATTCTACTTAATAATTTATTTTATGTTTTAATTGTTATAATTGTTTATTATTTATATAAATATTATAATTTTTAGAATATAAAATATAATATTGGTGGGTTGGCGGGTCAATTCACCGCCTTTGGTCCGCTAAATTGGTGAGTTAGGTGAGACAAAAAAAAATAAGCAAATAGTTGAATACATTTGTTTGGCCCGTAAAAATGAAACTCAGTTGGCGGATCAACCCGCTTGACTCATCCTGTTTTGCCACACTTAACCGATATCAAGTAAAAAATAACCTCATCCAATCAAGGTATTTTATCACAAAGCATTTGAAATTCCAAAATGAAATGAATTACCCTCTTAAAAGTTATATAAATGAAAAATTGTTATTAAAGATCAATGTAAAACTCTTCTATACTGTTAGTGCATAATAATTCATCTCTTTTAAATAATATAAATAATTTAGAACTATTATATCAAGATATTTAATAATTGATTAATAAATTTAAAACAATGGACCTTTTTATAGAAAAATGTTAGTTTTTAGTGTATTAATGAAAGAATTCGAACTCACAATCTCTCTTTCCTTCTCAGCAAATCACCACAAGACTAGCTTTATAACTCAAAAAATTAAACAATGCAAGTTAAATCAGGATATTTATATTTTTTTTTAAGAAGGGCAATTAAAATAGTCTTTTGCCATTAAGTAGTCTTTTATTTAAGACTTTTGTTTATAACTTATATTCTTTTGCCATTAAAAAAATATAAATTTTAATGTATTACTATTTTTTAGGATGGATTTATTTCATATGATTTGTTAGTAAGATGTATAAATATCATACTATTTAACTGTATCATATAAACTATCGAGAGTGTTTTAGATTTTTTTGCAACTGTGAGATTTTTATTTCTTTCACCACATATGTAATTCGTTTTTCTTTGTTGGAGTTGGTTTAAATATTCATGTGTGTCACTTTACAACTTTATATAAGGTGGTTATGATAAGTTTCAATTTTGAATGATGCTTGCAAAATCACCTATAGGACAAGCGAAATCTATATAGTAGTAACAACGAATTTTAAGTTTGGATATGATACCAAAGACTAGGATATAAGATATAAAAAATTAAAGATTCTCATATTTTCTTAGAGAGTAAATCAGATCATGTTTGAACTAAATAAAAAAAAAGAAAAAAAAGAAAAAAGAAGAATGTGTTGGAACAAGGTCTTTGTTGAGTTATTTTATGCTACTTCTAACAAGTATACTAGTCATATGCACTATTTGATAAATATCGAATCGTCTTTACATGTCCTTGAAAGATAATATGGAAATTCAATAATCCTTATTAAAACTTGTGATGATGGGTGTATGAATTTTATGTTGAAAAACAGTTAAAAGAAAATAGAATAAACATGAGTAGAGGTAAAAGTTAAATAGAGATTAATGAAAAGAAATGTTAGGATCGAATTTCATCTATTTCACTTCTATGCAATTCTCAGATTTTCAATACATACCTTTAATTACTCAATATTAATGGATTCAATTAATCATTCGAAGTTGATTCCTTAAACAAGGAAATTATAAGGATCTTATTTCAATATCAATTCCTTGACTACTAATACTAAAAGCTTGTTTTAAGATCGGAAATTTAACCAACTAACTAATCCAAGATCATTCCTAGTATTTAAAGTCGTTAGATAATAGAAAACGTTAGTCACTAGGAAATTTAACCAACTAACTAAAATTGATTCATGTCATATTTAGAAAATGTTTTCCAACAAAATCCTAAATCTTAAATCATCAGACAAGTGGTCAGTTCATCTAAACCGTTAAGAACAGAATCAAATCACTAACATGAAATAATAGAAAGCACATACACACACATATATATCAAAAGGATTACAAAGAGTTTGATAGATTACATTCAATTCCAACAAGAAGAAGATTAGCTACTCATGTCAATAAGAGTCATCATCTCTTACAGATAAAAGATGGAGAATGCATTAAGCTCCTCCTTTCCAATAGTTGATCAAGTTTCCTCCCACTCTCTGTCTTTTCACTCTCTTGTTGGTCCTTTCTCCAACCTGTAACAAGCTCTCTACTTAATCTGTACATTGCACCCCTCGGGTTTTGCTCCCTCTTCCTTTTGTAGAATTTTCTGCACAATTTTCACTAAGCGACAGGTGCCTCGCTTAGCGACAGTTCTCAACAGAGCTCTTTTTGCTGAGTGACAGGGAGCTCGCTTGCGATAGAAGGCATAATCATGCATATTTCTTCAACTTCGTTTAGAGAATTTTCCCCTTTGCCTCTCTTCTTTTTTGGGAATGGGATTACACTTAGCGGAATTATTTTTGCTATGCGAGAGAGAATCCTTTACGGTGAAGAAAGCTCAACCCGCTAAGCAAATTAAATTTTGCTAAGCAAATTTCTTCTCAATAATGCACTTTTTCTAGAGTCAAGCCTCTTAGCAAATTTGAATATGCTCAATGAATTCCTAACAACAATTTTTGGCTTTCATTAAAACTTCCATTTTCCTTTGAATTTCTCCATATTTGCTCCAAAGTGAGATTCAATTTCTTCATCTAGAAGACAAATCAATGGTTAAATGTACAAATCTATCACTTTTTTTAAAATAAATTTATTTATAAAATATTTTTGGATTTTTATAATAAAGTTGAATTTTTAAAAATATATTTTTTAATTCCTTTGATAGATAAGTGTCATAGAGATGGAGATTTTTACATACAATGGACACTTATCAGTCTTGAATTTGCAATGTTAGGGTCATTTTTCTATACATAATTACTACCGTCGTGTTCAATTCTAATTAATTAACATATTACTTACTACCTTCTATAAAATAACCAATCTCTCATGATCAAGCAAGATTAGTTAACCTTGCTAATAGAGTGGTCATGTAGAAATCTAACATTGGTTAGGGTTAAGAGCAAGGAAGTTGGAAGTTTGATCATATACTCACATTGGAAGCTAAAAAACATAGTTTTCTCGTATAACAAATCTTAGCTTTATCAGTTTACAATGTGCTTATTAACTAATCAAAGGTAGGTTACACCTCTAATCGATACACACTAACTCACATACTAGAAGTTTGATCATACATCTAAAATAATATAATCTTAAAAGAAACAACATGCAACAATCAGTTAAAAATCAAATAGAGAGGTTCCATCTAGAGATACATCGTAATCCAAAACAATCACAAGAAAAATATAAAAAATAACAAAAAGGTCTCGTAGACAAAGTCCTTTATGACTAACCTCTACTCAATCTTACTCCTCATGATTGAACCTGCTCCTCTAGAGACTAACATAGAGACAAAAACTAAAACTAAAAAGAAAGAAATCAAAGAAAAAGTTCTCTAAACAACTTAATTTTTGCTTTATATAATTCTAGTGCGATTATGTTCCTTTGCAGGTTCATAAGCCTTGCAATATAGGCTAAGTATGAACATGCTAAAATAAACATGTCTATGCTTATATTACAGAAGTACAAAAATTTGCTCATTTTGCTCTTTTTTACATCATTTAAATATAAAGACTTAACGTGTAATAAAACACAAAATTAAATAATTATAACATTAAAACATGAAAAAAGACATAAAAATTAACTAAATATATTTTAAGAAAATAACTAATTTGGAGTTTATCAACCTCCTCACACTTTTTTAACATTATTTTTCCTCAAGCAATCATTTGACTCAAACACAATTAATGAGAAATCAACACTGAAATAAAAGAGGAACCCAAAACAACTTATTCATGCAAAAAATATTTTCACAAAGGAACTTTCTCTTAAAAAGCGTAATTAGGCTTGAACTCAAGAACTTCAGTTAAGTACCATATAGTTCCACTCATTACACCATACTCAATTGTTTAGGAATGAAATAAATCAAATACTAAAAAATCAATCTAAGTAGAGAGAATTGTGAAGTTAGAGTTGGTGAGACCAATGCTAACTCACACATATATTTGATGTATCCGACACTAGTCAATTTATGTTGGTTAGAGCGTATCTAGCCGACTCTAATTTGGTGAATACCCTTTCCCCTTCCTTCCTCTTACCCACATTGCTACACCTCTATGACCCATTCATTCTCCTCCTTACCCATACCCTTATCCCCCCTCCCCCTCTTCCTTTCATTCCCATCCTAACAACTCATGCCTCCACCCCTCCTTTTCCCTACTTTTTGCTCTTTCCATTCTTTAGAGTAGATTTGGTATCTATGATGTTAGAGCTAACTAAATAATTTTTTTTGAAAAATTAAATAATAAGACTCAATAGAGTAAAATTACATATCAACTGATGATGTGTTATTTCCGTCAGTCATGTTGTCACTTGATGCAGAAGGTTGACGTCAAGTAATAATTTTAAATGTTTAAATATGTCAATGGCTAAAATAAAATAAAAATTAAAATATTAAGTATCAAGAGTAAAAAGCGAACATATTACAAATACTTTTAACATATTTATGCCTTCGATAAATGTTATATGAAATGATATGAACTTAGATATTAAAAGATTGAAAACATTATATTAATTTTATTTTTTATATAATTTTTACTATTTTTATTGACTTATAATTTATTTTTTTTAAAAAAATGAGTACATTACTTCTTTTCAAATTTTATAAATTTTTAAAGTTGTTTCTACAATTTTAAATTTTTACTAATAAAAATCGATTAAAATATAAATTATTAAATGTTAATACATCATAAAAGTCTTTTAAAAAACTTATAAATAATAATGTTTTTGGTGGAACTTATAGATCTAAAAATTTATGATTAGAAAACACTAAAAAATTATATTAAAACAAATAATATATCCGGCCATTGATTTTTATATTTTTATTAATTAGATCCAGTATATAAAATTTTATATAATTTTAAAATTGTTGCACAATTTGTTACATCATCTTTTACCGTTAACAAAAACTAAAAATACTATTATTTGACCTATAATTTTTTTACATCATTAATTTTAATATATATTATATTATTTAAAAATATATAGATATTTATATTATTAAATGACATATTTAAAAAACTTTAAATTATATAAAACTTAATAAACATTATATATAAAATTCAATGGTTAGATTGGTTATTGTTTTATATAAAATCATTATTGAAATGGAATAAATTTGAATCAGCTCTGCCAGCTTCAAATTTTTTCAAAATCATTTCGATTCTGTGAGTTCTGTCTCAGTCAGCTCTGCAAGCTTCAAATTCTTTCAAAAGTTTTTTTTTTTAAGATGGAAAATGAAACAAGTTTCTAAAATTAGGTTTGACTTATTTTCAATGTAAATGGTTGAATATTCTTTATTTATTTTCTAAAATACGTGTGCTTTTCAGCGGAGGGAATTCGACACATGGAAATATTCACGTACAATGAAACTATCAAACATATATATTGTTTGAAATTTTGAACGAGTCAAAATAATATATATATATATATATATATATATATATATATATATATTAATTAGTACATACTCATAAATCACAATTCTCAATTTAAGATTAATTTGTTGTGAATTATATTTTGAATTTAATTAGTATAAATTATTAGTATAAAAGATTTTTACATCGACATTTAATTATGATTTAACTTATAAAATAATAACGAGTAAAGTCAACAAATCCACCCTAAATAAAGGGATTGTGATTAAATATTAGTGCAAAAATCTTTAAATTAACTATGTATACAAATTAAACTCTTAGATTTTATCATAAAAATTATTCGTTAATAAAGTTGATTTTACATCAAAGTCATAAATAATAATAAAAAAGACATACATTGTCTGCAATCAGAATTAATAAAAAAAAATTACTTCGATGATTTCAATATATTATCTTTTTGTTTATACACTTAATTTTTGAAATTCTTAATTATTTTAATTAAAAATAGCATTATATAATAATTCAAATTATTTTATATAAATAAAAATATAATTCATTTATTCAAAAATTTTTATTATAATATTTCATTATAATATATTATAAGATTACAATATTTTATTATAATTATTTAAAATAAATACTTATCCAGTTAAAAGTAGTTTATTTAATTTTTATATTATTTACGAAAGAGGAAAAAATACTAGTTTATAATTGGAGAGTGTAAACATTCTGACAGCATATTTGTAGTTAAATTTCTTTTATCAAAATTGGACGAATGAAAATTGAATAGTAGATGCTTGAAGGACATTTTGGTTATAAATGACAACAGAACCTTTGTTGGATCATTCACGATCCTACCTGAAGCTTCAATATTGTGTTAGTGTTAGTGAGAGTACGATGAGGATCGCTGCCTTTTCTCGCGCACTTATTTTCTTCCTTTGTTGTCTATTTCTAAAATTCTTATCTCAAGGCAGTGCCCAGCTGAACGGTTATTTCTGTGATTACAACAAGGTGGGGAACTACACAGCAAATGGCACCTATGGAAACAATCTGAATACAGTTTTATCGAATCTGACTTCCAACACACAAATTGACTATGGTTTCTACAACTCCTCGTATGGTGAAAACCCAGACAGAGTGAACGCCATTGGGCTGTGTAGGGGAGATGTTGAGCAAAATGAGTGCCGCAGTTGCCTCCTCGATTCCAGAGGCAACCTCACACAGCGTTGCCCAAACCAGAAAGAGGCAATTATTTGGTTTGACAACTGCATGTTGCGCTACTCAAACCACTCCATATTTGGCCGAATGGAAACTTCACCTTTGCTTCATATGTGGAACATGGCCAATGCAACGGACATGGAGCAGTTCAATGACGCGCTTGGGAGCTTGATGCATAATCTAACTGAGAGAGCTGCATCAGGTAACTCTCGTCGTAAGTATGATACGGGCGATACTATTGCTGCGAATTTTCAAGCCATATATGGTATGGTGCAGTGCACGCCTGATTTGTCTCGGCAAGACTGCAATAACTGCTTGGTTGGAGCTATCTCAGATATCCCAAGTTGTTGTAATGGCAAGAGAGGAGGCAGAGTTATTACACCCAGTTGTAATATTAGATTTGAAAGCTACCTCTTCTACCAACAAACCACTGTAATAGACCCACAGCTGCCACCACCTCCTCCGCTCACCAATAACACTTCCCAAGAAGGTAATTTGTCTTGCCCTTTTACTTAATTCCTCATACCGGTAAGGATCCGCTTTGTATCTTATATGTTCCCCATTTTGGCGGTAATCAGCTTTTACACTTTTCACTTTTTTTGTTTACCCTTAATCTTTGAAATATTTCTTGTTTTCGCAGATAGTGGCAACACAACACTCATTATCATTGCCGTAGTTGTGCCTACTGCGGTTGTTGTTGTTTTGCTCATTTGTCTCGGCCTATATTTAAGGAGGCGGAAGGCAACAGGGAAAACTCTTGTAGGCAAGTCTAACTATCAATTTACTCCCACGTTTTTATTTTCGACTTACTCCTGTGTTTTTAAGAACAACAAATCATAGATATAGAGAAAAATCTTGCAGAGAGATCTTTCATCAATCATGTTACAGTAATTGTTTCCTATAAATATTAACTGAAATACATAAAAACTATTGAACACAGTTTATGATAATTTTGCATGAGTAAGCACTGCAAACCTGTGTTTTGGTTTCTGAAATGATACAGTTTATCCCTCCTGATATTATATTTTGACTGCCACTACAGCACTATTGTGGCTGTAACAGAAGAACTCACTAGTTTAAATTTATTGCCCATGTGAAGTTAAAGGAGAAGATGAAGACGAGGATGAAATTAAAATTGCTGAGTCATTACAATTCAACTTGGACTTAATTCGAGTTGCTACAGGAGACTTCTCTGAATCCAATAAACTAGGACAAGGAGGATTTGGAGCTGTTTACTGGGTAAGTCATTATCTCCAATTTAGATATCTGATACACATCACTTCATCAAAACGTAATAACTCCACCAGTTATCAAAATATTTACTACACCTGATAGCCATATATTTGCAGGGTAAGCTCTCCGATGGACAGATGATTGCTGTCAAAAGGTTGTCAAGAGATTCTGGACAAGGAGATATAGAATTTAAGAATGAAGTGCTTTTAGTGGCCAAACTTCAACACCGAAATTTAGTTAGACTACTTGGTTTCTGCTTAGAAGGAAAAGAAAGGTTACTTGTCTACGAATATGTTCATAATAAAAGCCTTGACTATTTCATATTCGGTAGGTTCAAATAACTGCATAATTAATTTCGCTCTATGTTTTACTTCTGGTTCTAGACAAAGTCATTATTTATGTAGCTTTACAACTAATTGTTGTATATGCAGACCCAACCATGAAAACACAATTGGATTGGGAAAGACGTTACAAAATTATTAGAGATATTGCTCGAGGCCTTGTTTACCTTCACGAAGATTCTCGACTACGTATTATTCATCGTGATCTCAAAGTAAGTAACATTCTTTTAGATAACGAGATGAATCCTAAGATAGCAGATTTTGGCATGGCAAGACTGGTTTTAATGGATCAAACTCAAGTGAATACAAATAGAATTGTTGGAACCTAGTAAGTATTTAAATATGCTAGAACTTATTAATTGTTGATTGTTTAATTTCAATAAACTATCAATGAGAACTTTAAACATTAATTTTGACCAAATAATTTGTTAGCTGATTATTGGAAGAGTTTGAGTTCTCTGTGGTTGTTATAAAATATTCATTTAGCTTTGTATGACCGAGTCATATGGTGTAAAATATTTATAGTAGTCAGAATTCAGAATTTAAGTTTTGTTATAAAGATCACTGGCATTAGTAGCTGAAAGCCTGCAACTGAGTGAAAGTTTATGACCATGAGAAGTCATGATATCCATCGCTGATAATTTTATCTATAATGACATGTAGTGGCTATATGGCACCAGAGTATGCAATGCATGGGCAATTTTCAGTAAAGTCGGATGTTTTCAGCTATGGTGTGCTGGTTCTTGAGATTGTAAGTGGCCAGAAAAACAATGGCATTCATAATGGAGAGAATATGGAAGATCTAATAAGCTTTGTAAGTCTTCTTTTGTTATTATGATTTCTTCGCCATTTACTAGTATATAATTGAAGATTATGTGCTTCAAAACATTGATGCAGAATGAGTGAAATTTATGACCTCATAACATTTTGCAGGCATGGAGAAACTGGAAGGAGGGGACAGCCATAAATATTGTAGATCCATCTTTAAGCAACAATTCACGAAATGAAATTATGAGATGCATCCATATTGGTTTACTCTGTGTTCAAGAAAATTTAGTCGACAGACCAACCATGGCTAACATTATGTTGATGCTCAATAGTTATTCTCTTAGTCTTCCAATTCCAACAGAACCTGCATTTTATATGAATAGTAGAACTAGAAGCCTTCCAAACATGCAGTCATGGGAGTATGATTCAAGGGAAACAGGATCAAGTCCAAGTGAACCAATAATTAAATCAGTTCAAGAATCAGAAAATGAGGCTTCAATTACTGAGCTATTCCCGCGCTAGATTTTGGTCTTGGGTTTGATATCCATTCATCATCAATGTTTCTGGTCCAATACCGATATTAAATATTGTATGTATATTTTTTTAATATTAAAAGTTATTATATGCAAATGCAGATAATATATATTTTTAGAAATATAAATAGAATAATAAATAATATCATATCATCATTAAATAAAAAATATGATATTTTTTAATTTAGTAAAATTATTATTTATTATTTAATATAATAAAATGTATATTTTTTAACAGAATTAAATGTCTATTTTTTAATTAATAGATATTTAATTACCTTTTGAAAAATTTATATAGACTTACTATAATTTTGTTCTTGCCAACCAAATCACAGGACCGTTCTGCATGACCTTCAACTGATCTTTTCTGCTATCTATTATACTAGCAGCGCAGCATGTGCTCTCTCTAGAGTAACGTATTTCTTTCGGACTATCAAAGTCTAGATTCCCTCGTTTCAGTTGCATATATGTATTCTCTAGATACACATAATCGAAACTGCCACACAAAATCTTTATATTCTAATCAGTTTCTTAGATCTTTTAGTGCAAAGTCTGAACAAGTGAACTGCATCTGCATTGTTTAAAAATTTAAAAAACCATCAAATTGATCGTAAAAACGTGTTTTTATAGTTTAGTTCATTTGAAATAAATCAAATTAAACTGCATATATGTTATTTTTATATTTAGTTTGGATGACTTTCCAAAAATCAAACCAAATTAGCTAACATGTTAAGTCTCCCTAAACCCATTCCATGATCTTAAGCTAATATTAATTGAACCCATAACTACCACTAATGTCAAAGGCAAATAAATGAACCTAAGACTTCTATAGGTGCGTAATCGGTAATGAGAATACTCCTCGTCTTAAAAACTAGACTGGGACCAGCTCAACAGAATTAAGCATATTGTTTATAATCCAGTTTGATTTAGGTTGACATTATCTTTTAGTATATAGATGTTCTTACTTCCCAATATCCATGCATAAATTTTTTTATTCAATACTATTACTGGTAAATGCATATTATATTTATAGTAGTATGTTATTAACTTCTTGTTATTCCATTAGTGTTTTAAAAATCCCCATAATGCATGTTATATAGTGATAATTAATAAGGAATGAATTGCAAAGTCAAGACTAATAAAGCCTGATTAGTTGGTATATCTATTAACACAAAGGACACTTCCACAGGGCTTAAGGTTAGTATAAAGATTTTGAGTATAATAGCTATCCATTAATATCGTAAAGAATATTTATATTATCAATAAATTAGAAGTTATTATTGATAGGATTTACTAAGAATTTTGTTTAATTTTTTTTTCATATTTTTAAATAAGATTATTTTCTTGATTTCTTTTGCATTAATAATTTTTCATCAAGATAATTATTTTATAATAAATGATATATATTAATAGTAATTTTTTCTCTTTATTTTTAAATTTCACAATTTTCATCTTTATATTTTAAAATATAGTTATTTAGTCTCTTTATTTTTCAAAATGTGTAACCTCTATCTTAAAATAAAAATATTTAGTTTCACAATTTAGTAAAATTTGTGAATTTAGTCCTTTTTTATGAAATCGAAAGTGTTGACCAATAAAAGATAATATGTCATGATCCAAATATAGTGATGTAAAATTTAGTAACATAATATGAAACTATTTATTTCATTCGTGTATAATCAATATTTTCATCTTCTAACAGAATAATCAAAATATGAGACCAAAATTATGGATTTTAAAAAATAAAGAGACTCAATGTTTTTGTTGAATATATGAAGGTAAAAATTACATATTTTAAAATAGGAGAACAAAAATGACATTTAAGTCTATAAATTAATAAGATAATTTATTCTCTTTCTTATAAGTATTAAAAAAATGATAAACACATTAATTAATTAATTAGGTAAATGAAGTACATAAAAGGTGAGATATAATAAATCTGAATAGTTTTAAATTTTAAGAGCATACTTTTAAAAAAATATATATAAATTTTTAAAAAATTTAATATTATCAACTAAATTAATAAACTTTCTCATGGACGATAAGTTAAGAAATCTTATTTTAGGAATGGATGCAGTATAATACAATTATTGCAAAAAGTTAATAGAATACTTAAGAAAGTTTTTAGTTCTAAAATTTTACTAATTTTTGCTTCTTGAAAATTAAAAATAATTTTTTTTAAAATTTTAAGTTTACACTATTTTAGGGATTAACTTGGACTAAATTCACGAATAAAAAAATATTTTTCATTTTTGGAGAAAAAAAGTAAAATTTAGTTAAATTTTAGGGACTAAATATAACATTTTATAACATTTTAGAATAATTATTACTAAAATCAACTAAATATAGCATTTTATAACTAGATAAAAATATAAAATTGTTTTAAGTATAATGTATACTTTTTAGAATAATTATTACTAAAATTAACAATTTTATCGGCCTTCAAATTGAACATATGTTCTAATTGAATTCATTCTTTATATTAACGATATATATCTGGACAATCCATATAAAAGAATCACAGTGTAATTTTTTTTTTATATTAATGATATGTTCTATTTGAATTTCTTTTTCCCTTGTTAGTTTGAAGCCCTTCAAAATATAAGCGAAAACACAATTATTTGTAACTTCTCATTTTTTTCTACGAAATGATTCATGGAAATCTCATTGGAAAAGTTTGTTTTATAGAATAAAATATCATTCCTGGGAATGTAAACATGGAAATATAACATTATTATGTTTGTTAGAAGTTTTGAAATTTTATTCCTTGACATTTTTTATTCCTAGAAATGTTTTAACTTCTCATTTTTCTGGCTTTTATTTTTATGAGAATATTGAAAGTTACTTATAATACATACGTAAGTTCTATTATTTTCTTTTTTTATTTATATTATTTTAAAATTTAAAAACATCCCAAGGAATATAAAAAATAACAAAAATATAATTTCATTTGGGTCATGTATTTCGGCCATTTATTTTTAGTTTAGAAAGAAGATTGTCTTTAGTGAAGTTTGAGGAGTAGACTTAGTGTGAGGACTTAACTTAGGCGTTTTGAGCCCATTTTCCCCTCCCCCTTAGGTTGATATTTGCACCTTCTTGAGCTTAGATTAGGCGCAACTTTGTTAGGGTCTTAAGACTAAGCTTAATTAACCTTAATGCTAATTAAACCCAAGTCTCACATTGCGTTGGATTGTGTGCCCAAACTCTCTTATTAAGCTATTTATATTTCTCTCACTCTCTTGTATCCACACACTTGAATGAATGATAATTTGACTCTTTTGAGCAATTGTTCTTAGTAAAATGTCATTGAGAATCCTCTCTCTTGAGTAGTCTCTTCCTAGTTAGCTTTTATCAAATGTCCTCTACCTTGTCGCAAACTTCAATTTTTTTTTTTATCTTTCACTTAAGAGAAAGTGGCGTCAATCTCACCCTCATTTCTAACCCCTTCATCCTCCATTTCTCAAGAGAAGAACCTTAGTTGGAGACAGATTAAAAGGTGCATAATTTGGTATCAGGAGCCATCTTCATGAAGGTTTATTCCTCTTCTTTTCTCTTTAAGTTAGGTGTCATTTTTCCATAATTTTCTGCATTTTTTTTGCTTTAATTTTATGCTTCCTTTTTTGTCATTTTAATTTCCTTTTATGTCTTGTTAGTATAGTCTTGTAGTTTTATATTCTTGTCATTTAATTTCCTTGCAATTTTCTTCTTAATGGTTTAATTATTTATTTTTTTTCATTGAATCATTCTCATGCTTTAGGTTTCTTTATTCTTGCCTTTCATCTATTTTCTTTTATTCTTGTGAATTCCTAAGAGAACCTTTGACAATGATTTCCTCAATTTTTGTGAAAGAACTTGTTCATTGCTTTTATTTTTAGGCGTTTTATTCCTAGTGTTTGGGCGTGAGTTTTCTTATTTTTTCTACACTTTATTTGCATTTTTTATCTTCTAGTTTTTGCATTTAGATTGTTATGTTTAGTTCTTATGTTTTTATTTAATTCTTTGTCTAACCTTTTTTATTTTCTCCATAAAAGAGTGTTTTGTCTTCTTGAGGAATTGAGAATCCAAGAGGAGTATCCTCTTGTGTAAATTCATGTCCAAAAAGTCTCACATGCTATTAGATCTAGCATGCTCTTTAAATGTTTTTCAAAAGAAAATATTGCTTAAATTCCTGCTTAGTGTTCTTTTGTTTAATTGTTAATAGTAGCTCGAATTGGTGCTAGCTTTCTTTGGTGAATTTGATTGGCCTTGTGTGTGAGTGTTGGACGAGTGATTTAGGCTTAAAACTTGAGCAATCAAACTTGCCCAAAGACCATTTAAACTCTCTTTTGTGTCTATGCTATTATACACCTAAAATTGCTAAGTCCATTTAAGTTGCTTGATTTCTTTGATTTGCACCTTGTTTAAAAAAAATTGTGGCTATCTCTTTATTTTGTTCAAGTGTTTAATTTGCTTCCACTCTTTGTTATATTTTCTTTCAAATTTGTTAAGAGGTGTAGCAAGATTATTTTAAAAAAAAAGAGAAAAGAAAAATCAAACAAAAGAAGTTAAAAGAAAAAGTATTAGCAAAAAGTGTTAAAAAGAAGCAAAAAAACAAAATAGATTTTAGTGCACCTCAAAGTTGTTTCAAGTGTTAAAATGAGTGTTAAAAGTGCATAAAACTTGCTTGAAATCTCTAGTGTGTGCCACAACGTTGATCATCTTGTTTGTGCAAATCATTGAATTTTTTTGACTCTTTTTTTCACTTTTAGTCCATTCTACTTTAGTGTCATTCTAAGTTTCATTTGAGTCCTAGCTTTCTTTATGTAGCCTTTAATTGCTTGTTTTACTTGTTTCTAACCTCTTTGAGTTTGTCTAAAATCAATCTATCCATTTGAATGTGTGTTTTTATTCCTTGAACTTTTCTTGTTTTTTTGCTTGGAATTGCACCTCTCTTGGTCTCTTTTGGGTATTCCACTTTTGTAGGAAGGAGGGACGTTAAGTCAAGCTTTCCACAAGGGTAGCATCTTGAGAAAAGTTAAATCAAAGCCAAGAAAGAGTTTATTCAAGGGAGTAGCACCAAACTTGAAGGAAACATTTTTGGAGAGGCAAACACTTGGAGTGGAATCAAAACCTCACCATCAACTTCAAGTTTCTTTATTTTATTGTTTCTTATTTAAATTGGGTGTATTTTTTATAGAGGCCATTTAATAGAGATGTTGGATGCTCATAAAGGTCACCTCTTTTGATTTTAAGAATTATTAGTTTCTCGCTTAGGTGGAGGAAGGAATTGGTATCCTATCCTTCCACCTTAGGTGCACGACCTTAGTTCTTTATCTTTCCATTAATTTCTTTTATTTGCTTTCCATATTTAGCTTGAAGTGTTTTTGAGTTCCAAAGACTCTTAACATTTCAATGAGGGAAAAAAAACAAAAGAGTGAGAAGTGTAACCTTAGGTTCTTCCCCCCAAAATCACTTTCAAAATGAGCTCACACACATCTAGTAATAGGAGTGTTAATCAAGAAGGTTCTCCAAAACTAAACATCATGGACAAGTTGGTGAGTGAGTTTAGGGAGTGGAGAATGGAATAAAAAAGCAAATAAAAGAGAAGGAAGAAAGGGAAGAGAGGGAGTGAAGAGAAAAAGAAAGAAAAGAAAGAAAAAGAGAAGGAAAAGAAAGCAAAAGAAGAGAGAAGGAGAGAATAAAAAGAAAGGGAGAGAAAAGAAAGAGAAGAAAGGAAAAAAGAGAAAGAAAAGAAAGAAAAGAAAAAGAAGAGAGAAGAGAAACAAAGAGAAAAGAGAGAGACAAAATGAGAAGAAAGAGATGAGAGAGTGAGAGAAGAGAAAGAAAGAGAAAAGAGAGAAAGAGAAGAAAGAAGAGAAATAGAAGAAAGAGAGAGAGAAGATGATGGAATCTTTGATTGCTCCTCCTAGGATATTTCTTCTAGAGGTTCTTTGAGTTGAAGAAGATGAAGTTGGAGAGGGTAGAAATGGTGGTGGAGGCAGCACTTTTAGTAGAGATAAGCTTGGTTTGTAGAAGCTTGCCACAAGGGAAGGAATCCTTGATAAAAGTCAAAGAAGAACTCTCAAGAGTAGAGAATACAAAACACACATAAAAACTCTCACACAAAAGTGTTTGTATTAAAATGATCAAAGATTCCTACATAATGTGAGGTGAGTGATATTTATAGAGAGGAAAAGGGTTTGGGTCATCCAACTAAGGCTAGGCGATTTAGGAATGCAAGATCCAAACAAGGCCCTAAATTAGTGGATCTAGTTCCCTCATGTGCCACCTAGATCCTAAAATAGTGGATTTAGTTCCCTTAATTCAAATTCAAATTTAAAGTAATAGACAAATAGATGCCAACTAAGAGAGAGAAGGCAAGTGGTGCCTAAATAAGGGGACATGTAGGTCCCATATGTTACTCATGCACATGTCTATTTTAGGAGGTGTAGAAATCAAATAAGGGGGTGTGAAAAGTAAAATTCACACATCCTTTTCCTCCAAAAAGGCCCACCTTCTACCATACACCCCACACAAGTAACTAATCACACCCCATGTTTAAAAAAAAAAAAGGGGAAACAAGGGGATATGGCTAGAAATACAAAGGCGTAAAATATGCTAATAACACCCACTAAAAATATTACACAAACTATACAATATTTACATACAATTACAAGACTATTGTTATAAATGTCTTCATGAAGCTCCTTATTTGCCATGTCTTCTCTTTATTCTTCCTAGCTTAATTTCATGCTACCTGGGATTCCATAAACTCCTGATGCAATCCCACCTAGCAAGGTCCCTTGGCTAGGAGGATTGGAAAGAAGACATTGCTATGAAGGAGTTTCATGAAGACTTTAAGGCCATAGTCTTAAAATCAAGTAAATAATTTGTGTAGTTTGTGTAATACTTTGAGTAAGTGTATTTTAGTAATTTTAGGCCTTGTATTTTGGCCTATAGGTTTTATTTTCTTTAGGAGGTGTGTTTAGTCTCTTTAGTGGAGTGTGTTAATTAGTTACGCCTTGTCTAGAAAGAGTTAGACGTGTGGTATTTCTTTTCCACATCCTATTTGCTTCTAACACCCTTCTAACCAACACATGAGGCATGTAGGAGACACGTGGGCCCCTTGTTCCCTCATGAGTGGTACCACATCATTCCCTCTCTCCTACATGGCTTTTCTTGTTGCTTCTTATTTGAATTTGAATTTTAGAAGTGTTATGTCACTTCCCTCCAAAATTAAAATTCAAATTTAGAGGGAACATAGATCCATATTTTTGGAGACTTGTTTGGATCTTTTCTCTTTCTTTTCCTTAACCTAAGTGGGACGTCCAAGCCCATGGACTCCTCTATAAATTTCACCTCACTCACTCTTATAAGGGACTTTGATCATTTGAATGAAACTAGCTTTTTGTGAGAAACTTGTGAGTCTTCTTTCTCTCTACCTTTTAGAGTGCAAGTTGCTTTTATCAAGGGTTCCTTCCTTTGTGGCAAGCTTCTACAACCAAGGCTTATCTCCTAGAGAGTGGCGCCTCCTTCAACCATTTCTCTTCTCTCTATCACCATTTTCTTTAACCTAAGGAACCTCTTGAAGCAAGATCCTAGGGAGAGTATTCCAAGAATGCATCAACTCCTCTCCCTTAGAGAGAATTCTTCCTTGTGGCATTCTACTAGACTTATCAAGGGTAAATCACCACCCTTGTGGTGTCATATGACTTATCTTCCATCCTATGAAGTGGCGTCATCTATCCCTTCGTTAAACCATTTTCATCCTTTCCATTTTCTTGTTTACGCAATTCTCATTTTTTTGTTAACTTATTACCTTCTAACCTAGATAAATCCGTAAAATGAATCCAACCCCTTTGGATTTATATCACATTCAAATGATCAAAGTTTCCTACATAAGGTGAGGTAAGTGCTATTTATAGAGGGGAGAGGGGTTTGGGTGTGCAACTAAAGGCTAGGGGAGTTAGGAATGCAAGATCTAAACAAGATCCTAGATTAGTGGTTCTAGTTCCCTTATGTGCCACCTAGGTCCTAAACTAGTGAATCTAGTTCCCTTAATTCAAATTCAAATTTGAATTAAGAGACAAATGATGCCACCTAGGAGAGAGAATTCAAGTGGCACCTAAATAAGGGGGACATGTGGGGCAAATATGTTACTCATGCACATGTGTATGTTTAGGAGGTGTGAAATGAAACAAGGGGATGTGCAAAGTAAAATTCACACATCCTTTTTCTCCAAAACAGCCCACCTTCTACCATAAACCCCACAGAAATAACTAATGACAACCCATGCTTAAAAATAAGGGGAAACAATTGGATATGGCTGAAAATACAAAGGGCCAGAATATGCTAATAACACCTGAAAATACTACATAATATTTACACACAAATACAAGACTATGGCCCTAAATGTCTTCATGAAGCTCCTTCCTTGCCATGTCTTCTCTTTATTCTCCCTATCTTAATTCCATGCTAGGTGGGATTGCATCAAAAAAGAAAAGAGAAAAAGAAGAAAGAGAAATAAGAGGTATAGGTCTATCTCATCTAGAGTCAGTGAGATGAGTGAGAGTGATGCATATGAAAGGCCTATGAGGAGGAGAGTTCATCAACATCAAAATCAAAATCAAAACCCCTCAAGGGAACAAAAAGTAGACCTACCCCATTTTCATGGCAGAGAAGATGTGGAAGCATACCTTGATTGGGAAATAAAGGTAGAACAACTCTTCACTTGCTTCAATGTAAATGAAGAGAGAAAAGTCTCCTTAGCATCTCTTTGCTTCCAAGGGCATGCCATGTATTGGTGGACCTCTCTAGTTAATGAGAGGTGTTGCCTTCATAACCCTCTTGTTAAATATTGGAATGATCTCAAGGGGCTATGAGGCGGAGGCACATCCCCTCATATTAGGAAAGAGAGCTCCTGGATAAATTACAAAGATTGAAACAATACAACTCAATTGTTGAGGAGTATAGACAAATAATGGAGCTTAAGGCCACCATAGATAGGTTTCTAAGTGGCTTGAGCACGAAAATAAGAGATAAATTTGATCTCTTGCCATATAGGGACCTAGATGACTTGGTCCAACTTTGCATAAAAGTGGAAAATCAATTAAAAAAAAACTAAACCACAAAAGATGAGGCTTCCTCTTGCACCCCACAAGAGTTTGCTACATCGTAACACCTCGCCACTCACAATGCCTCACTTGCAATACCGCGCTGTAAGATTTTCCCACAATTTCAAGAACACCTCAAGAGATTACTAACCTTGTACAAAACACAAATAAGGGTATAAAACAATATCATCTGATGTAAAGAATACCCAGATGGAAAGATTAAAACTCAAAAGAGTCTCTTTCTTGAATCTTGAAATTGAAGCACTTTCAAACCATAAAAAATAGGTATGAACATTGGAGAGAATTCTTAGAAATCATAGGAGAGAAGCAAACACTTGATTGGACTTATCAAAAGTTGTAAAATCTGTTTTCAAAAAACTTTTATATCAGTTTTTATGCAGGGTAATCAATTACCTACTTGATTACCTAGTATCCTACACAAAACTAGTCCGAAGTGCTTGTTCTCAGGAGTAATCGATTACCACAAAGAGCATCAATTCCTGTTGTAAAAAATTCTTGCAGGGTAATCGATTACTGTTTTTTAGGTTATCGATTACCTTACTTAGAAATCCATTTTTGAAGTTTTTTCAGCACAACCCAGCCTATGTAATCTATCCAAAACCATCCTAAACACATTCTCAAGCCTATCTAAAACACACAATACAAGTACCATACCTATAAACATGCTTGGTACCATAAAATTGATTTAAGAGCAAAATCAAAGAGAGAAAAGCAAAACCAAAACTTCTTCAAACTTCAATGTAGTTCTTTTAGTTCCAACAATTATTATAATTCATTATCGAGTCCAATCCCTTATGTTTTTCTACCTCTTCTAACACCCCTACTTCATCTTTTAGATCAAACTTCTACAAACCTTCTCGTCAATGTTTCAGAAAACCTCTTTATTCCATCTCTTCAACTTCTCTTTTATCAACCTTAGTTTTTCTTTCAAAACAAAAGCTTTCCTACCTTCAACGTTCAAAGCCATCCTCTCATACTCCACAAAAACTTTGAACTTGGTATCCTCAAACCAGTAGTTTGGCATTCTAAATGATTTGGGTCCCTAATTAACCTCCCTAGTTACCAACATGACAGGGCAAAATGATCAAACCCACTCCTCTGCAACCTTCACTGCTCTACATTTCCCCATGATACCAACAACTAAAGGTAGATCGATTAGCCCATCCTCTTTTACACAATTATTAAACAAATGCATCTTTTCCTCTCTACGACCACTCTCAATCCCTGTCCTTTCCTTCCCACTTATAACAGAATTAAAATCCCCATGATACACTAACAATCTTTACCTCACTCTTCCCTACAACAAGTTAAGGTTTCCCAATAGTTTTTCTTACCTGCCAAGTTGCAAGGTGTATAAATGTTGATCACAATCATGGTGTGCTTCTAATCGCTCCACTTACCAACCACCCCCAATAAAAGCATCATTTGAGAAACTCACTTCTTAATTGAAATTTCTCAAGTTCCACAAAAGTAACACATCACAAGAAGTGCCACAAGAAGGTTTAAAAAACCACCAACTTGTAGAGCCCCATAAATATTCACACAAAGAACCATCTATACATTGTAATTTAGTTTTTTGGATACACATTATACCTAGTTTATATTCTCGAATCAATTTTTTCACTTCCCACTTCTTCACCCTCCCCAACCCCTTTATGTTAATAGAAACAACCTTCATGGATACTTAATTACACCTTCTATTGCTTTTTTGTCCTTTTCCTCCAAAGGTTCCAACCTCTATGATGTAATCTCAAAAATGCTCCAAGCAAGCGTGAGATCTTTCTCCTTTGATCTTGCTCCAATTAAGCTCCAAGAAGAAGGTAGAAGTGGATGAAGCTAGAAATGATGATGGAATAGGTGTCACTCTATGGAGAGATAAGTCTTGGAAGAGGAAGCTTGCCACAAGGGAAGGAACCCTTGATAAAAGTCATAAAAGAACCCTCACATTTAGGAGAGAACATTAACACTATAAGATACAAGCTCTCAATTTAGAGAAATCAAAGTCTATTCATAAAATTGTTAAAGTGATATAAATGGTGGTGCTCTTAATTTATAGAGCAAATCCTAGCCTATAGGCCTTGGACATCCAACTTGGGTTAATTAGGGAAGGATTAGTTAAGTTAACTAAGTGTTAATTTGGCTAAGAGCTAATTAACACTTGGTTAATTTAACTAGATCTAAACAAGGCCTTAATATTATGGATCTATGTTCCCTCTAGAATTTAAATTTGAATTTGAGAGTATCATATAGACTCCCTCCAATTCCAATTCGAATTCAAATATGCCATGTAGGAAAGAGCATGGAAAATGGCGCATAGCTTGGGGGAACAAGGACCCCCCCACTTGTTTCTCATATTTCATGTGTGCTAGAAAGGTGTGAAAAACACTCTAGGGGGTATGATAACAAACACCCACACGTCCAAAATGCTAACAAGGCTCATACTTCATGCTCATATTTCCCATGAAAGACTAATGACACCTCAGTTTTAAAATAGGAAAAATAGGCCAAAATATAAGGCCTAAAAAGAAACTAACTACACCACCAAATTGCTAAGTCCTAAGGGTGCAATTTAAAAGCCAAATATTTACAAAATTATAGACTATGGCCTATATTAGGCTTCTTCATGCTCCATCCAAGTCATGTTCCTTCCTTATTTTCCCTAGCTTAATTCCTTGCTAGCGGGATTGCATCACTCTATAAGGCATCTTCTTCATTAACGCTATCCACTCTAAGCTTCCTCCTAATCTCCCAGACCCTTTTAACCATCTTCATTAAAGCTCCATCCAATTCTAGAAGACTGACTTTGTTTTCTAATAAAACCATCCCCTCCTTTATAACCTCTTCTAATGAAACCATCGTTGCTTTCATTTTTTGCCCTTTGCACCCCTGCCCTTTTGACTACCACAGTTATTAGAATACCCCTTTGCTTCATACAACACCTCCGAAGTATACCCCACTTCTACCTTAACTAACCTTCCTCAGCTCCATACCTCTCAAGGTTGGCTTCGCGCGAAGCACCTGTATATGTGCCCTTCTGAACAAAAAATTTGTCAAACTCATACAAAAAAAAAGGTCTTTCCACATTGAATACATCTCTTGAAGCACCATAAACTTTTTTAGGAGAATCATGCCCAATACATGCATTGGTGGCCTTCTTTTTCGTTGATCTCACAACTGATAACTCTCTAATTTGAATTGTACAGATGAGCTCATCTACTGACAATGCCATAGGAAGCTGTTGATGGCACCCTCTAACATCCCCTACATAACTGATCAATGGTATACATTGTGCCCCACCCTCAACTTGCAGCACATCCACACTTAACGCATGATGCAAATTAACATTTTCAACTCCATGTTGGCCCAAATCTGCATGCAACTTGCATCTAACAAATAGTTGTCAAGGTCAATATCAAACAAAATGGTTTTCCCTAATTTTGCAATATAAGGAACAAACCTAGGTCATTTCTCGAAGATACAAGACATACGGGGGGTTTTCTTGTTGCGGAATGAAAAGAAACATGTAGAGAAGACACAAATTCGAAATAAAAAACAAAGAAGGAAAACACCGATCTAAGGTTTCTATTGATGTGCTTGAGTAATCACAATTCTAATATTCATGTGAAACTGCATCAACACACAAAGGTAATTCAATTGAACTGGATCACAATTGCAATCCCTAAATACTCATGAATTTTAAGAAATCTAATTAGTTGAAATATGTTGTCAATCAAATACCTAGGCTCTTGCAATTCAAATCGATCAATCTGAATGGATCCTAAACCGATTCATGTGAAACTACATCAACACACAAAGGTAATTCAATTGAACCGGATCACAATTGCAATCCCCAAATACTCATGAATTTTAAGAATTCTAATTAGTTGAAATATATTGTCAATCAAATACCTAGGCTTTTGCAATTCAAATCGATCAATCTGAATGGATCCTAAACCGATTCATATCAAAACCTAACTAGATTTCTACACAAATTGGAAAGGAGAAGAATGCAATAAAATGCAACATTCACAAGAAAAAGAATGCATAAAAGATTAGAATTCATATACTGTTACCGCCCAATCGCATCAAAAACCTCAAATCAATTAAAAATTAGCCTTCCATGGAAGCTTGAGTGAGAAGGAAAAGATGGAAGAGAGAAAAAGAAACTTGTGGAAGAAGCTAAACTATATCTGAAAACAAAAATTAAAATGAACAAAAGTTGTTACAAGTAGTTATGAGAAACTATTTATATTCTCTTACTAAAATGAATCTCTAAAATGTTTAAACCTTGACCAAAGGAAATTTGTTAAAAAAGCAACAAAGGCTATTAGAAAATAAAAGTAAACAATTACAATTAAAAAAATTACAAAAATACAAAATATGAAAATATAGAAAAAAATACAAAAATACAAATTACAAAAACAACTAGCCGAGAGTAAAATACAATTCAAGAAAATTCACTAACCTACAAAATAAGAGAAAATATATAAAAAAGATCCAAACATAATCCAAATATTAAAATGAACTAAAATAAAAAATTGAAAAACAATTATAGATTTAAAAGAACTAAAAAGATATAAAATATGTACAATAAAATACTTTATCGTGTCTTATGCACGCTGCCACACGTACCGCTTCCTCACACGAGTGCATGCCACATTGACAATGCAAAACGGTAATTGAATCAAGTGGCATATCTGACTGCACCTCAAAATTGGAAGATGGTTTAAGTGTCCCATGATCACATTCCATATTCATCGTAAGTATATTCTGTGCCAGATTCATTCTGTTCTTGTGGCAAGATTCGAAATTTGAATATGAGAAATGGTCCTCGTACTCCAACCACTTCCTAATCCACCTATCTGAATCGGGGTTCGATGAAGATGATCTTATTGGTACCCCACATGATGTTGATAATCCGTAACGAACCTTACTGACGCGTGCACCTCCTCAACCAAACAAATATCGAAGACTATGTCGTTGATCCAAACTCTCCTGATAATATTTAAGGGATTCCAATTTGTGGTGTGAATAAGAATTCTAGCAACGTCAAACCACTGTTAGTTTGTGGTGACCCCATCAACTGATAGGAAATGACCCTTTGTTCCCACAACAAATTCAAAGAAAGTAATGGTCCATGCATGAAGAGGCACTCCTATGCACCTAATCCAAACATACCTCTCATATGCCACCTCCGTCCGCACCCACTTAGACAATTGATAGAAATAATTGCCCATTAAAAACGCAATTTCTTTGAACAATTCCTTTAATACTTTCCTTGAAATAGGTCTCACGAACACCACCATATCTTCATCTATTAGTGTCACTGTCACTGAAGTTATACCCACCAGACCACTACAAAAAAATTGACATATACTTGCACACACTTTTACCCACACATAATTTAGTGTAGGTAAAATTAAAAAAAAAAACAAAACTTTTTATTTACAAAAGTTTAGTGTAGGTAAAAATCTTGCAATATTCTAATAAATATAATTAGATATTGATACTTGAAATTTCTAAAAAGACTCTACTATTTTATGTTAAATATATATTTAAGGATGAAACCAATATAATTTAATAGTCTAACTAATTTTATATTTTTTACTAATATTTTGTTTTCATATTTTTACTAAAATAAAGTAAATAAAATTATTATTTATAAAACATCATGTCATTATATTATATATATATTATTAAAAATTATTTTTAATAATTTTTGTTAGATATTATTCTTCGTTATTTATTTTCTGATGTCTAATACTAATACATTAAAATATATGTAGCATTCATTTTTAAAAAAATCAATTTTAAATTTATTACTGACATGTTTAAATGGTAGAACTAAGAAGGGAAACATAATTTTAAAAAATATTTACAACTTTTTAATTTGTAATTTTGCACTTACAATTTCTCACCTTGCAACACTCACGATTCTTCCATAATGCAACCTAACAGTTCCCCCACACTACATCCTCACAATTCTCTCACTCAATAAAATTCCAACCTCATGATCTTTTGGTTAATCTCTCTCACATCGATCGTTGATTCGTCTCTTTCACATTGATATCTGGTTTGTCTTTCTGACCAATTACTTTCTCTTTGTTCCTTTCTCTCCTATGATTTGATTAGGATTTTATTTGGAATGAAATTATGATGTTCTTGTGACTTGTCATTATTGTTATTCCTCTTCCTTAATTTGTTATGGGATGAAATGATGTGATATTTGATGATCACGTGCCCAAAGGATCCTTTCTAAGATCACTTGGAAGAGAAATGGATTTATGGAGAGGAAAGGAATGGGGTGAGGCGCCACAAATACTAGGTTTGATAAGCCAAAGGGGAGAGACCACTAGGTTTCTAGGATTAAATTCAAGTGTAAAAAATACAAGTGAGGAAAGGAGCTCCTATTTATAGAGGTAGCTAACCTCTTGAACAAGATAACCTAAATAAGAAGAGCTAGGATTAAAAGGAGAGATCTAAGGGAGGAGCATTGAGAAACAATTCCCTCTTTAGATCATCAAACTTGGTGCCCAAGTTTCTCAAACCAAGAGCCAAGATTCCTTCTTATTAGCTTAGGGGGTTTATGTAGGAAAAGAAGGGTGTAGATATCAAGGCTACCCCTTATTTCCTTCATAAAGACCCAAAAAGCTAAATCCACCCTCTAAATTCCTAAGACACCTCCTAAAATAAAAAATAGACTAAATACATGTCCCAAATTAAATTCCTAATGCTCCTCAAAATTAAAATAAAGGCAAATTACATTTTATTAACTAAAGTTCCTAGCCTAATATCTTCACTTTCCATAGGAGGTGAAGTCTTCCTTTATCTACAAGGGCTAGTCTTCTTCAATCCTTCTAGCCATGGCCTTAATGATAGGTCCTTGACTAGGCATGGTCACATCATCTCCTCCCCCTTAGAGAGGATTTGACCTCAAATCCATGAGGTCTTCCTCATTTTTAGCACCTACAAATGGAGACAAATCAGAAACATTAAAACTGGTGCTTACCCCATAATCCTCAGGCAGATATAAAACATAGGAATTATTACCGATCCGCTCAAGGATTTGGAAAGGTCCATCTCCTCTAGGGCTAAGTTTGGACGTCCTTTGAGAAGGAAGTCTATCCTTTCTCAAGTGAAGTCATACCCAGTCGCCCTTTTCAAAGATGACCTCTTTCCTCCCCCTATTGGTGAAAGTAGCATCTCTCAAGGATTGACACTCTATGTTAGCTTTTACCCTTTCATGTAATTGTTTTACAAAAATGGATTTTTCCTCTCCTTCTTTATGCACAACAACAGAAAGAGGAAGAGGTAAAGATCTAGAGGAGTACGAGGATTAAAGCCATAGACCACCTCAAATGGAGAATGCTTGGTGGTTCTATGAACCACCCGGTTATAAGCAAATTTAATGTGGCGAAGGTACTCATCCCAAGACTTATGGTTGCCTTTAAGGAGAGCCCTCAACATAGTGGATAAAGATCTATTTACCACTTTTGTTTGCCCATCAGTTTGAGGGTGACAGGTAGTGGAAAAAAGAAGTTTAGTTCCCAACTTAGCCCAAAGAGTTTTCCAAAAATGGCTAAGGAACTTCACATCCCTATCTGACACTATTGAAGAGGGTATGTCATGCAATCGCACAACCTCTTTAAAGAAAAGTCTTGCGATGTTGCTCGCATCATCCACTTTGTGGTAGGGAATAAAATGAACCATTTTTGAAAATCGGTCCACCACCACAAATATGGAGTCTGCACCTCGTTGGGTTCTTGGGAGCCCAAGGATGAAATCCATGCTAATATCCTCCCAAGGTGCAGGAGGAGCAGGTAAAGGTGTGTATAGTCCATGAGACATTGCTTTAGACTTTGCTTGCAAGCAAGCTATACATCTAGAGCAATGTCTATGGACATCTCTATGCATATGGGGCCAAAAGAATTTCTCTTGTAAAAGCAGGAGAGTTTTTGGATCCCAAAATGCCCCACGAGCCCACCTTCATGGCTCTCTTTTGTGAGTAAGTTCCTAATTGATCCTTGGGGTATACAAAGCTTACTCCCTTTGTAGAGATACCCCTCACTAATAAAGTACCCATCATGGGCCTTTAATGTGAATGCAGATGCAGAGGCAGCAAAGATGGGGCCGAAATCCTTGTCAGAAGGATACATAGCCCGAATATCATCAAATCCCAAGATTTTTGCACTCAAGGATGAATAAAGGGCATGACGCCTAGAAAGAGCATCAACCACCACATTTTGTTTTCCTTTCTTGTACTTGATGACATAAGGGAAGGATTCAAGATATTCCACCAACGTTGCATGCCTTTTGTTCAATTTACCTTGACCCCTCAAATATTTTAGTGACTCATGGTCACTATGAATGACAAACTCCTTGGGAGCAAGGTAATGCCCCCAAGTTTGAAGGGCTCTAATTAGAGCATAAAACTCCTTATCATAGATGGGGTAGTTGAGGGGGGAACCATTGAGTTTTTCACTGAAATACGCAATGGGGTGCCCTCCTTGCAACAAGACAGCTCCCACACCTACACCAGAGGCATCACATTCAAGTTCAAATGTTTTAGAAAAGTCAAGTAATGCCAAGACTGGTGCATGGGTTAGTTTATGCTTAATTAGCTGGAAGACTTTCTCTTGTTTCTCACCCTAAAGGAAAGAAACTTCCTTTTTCACCAAATCATTTATTGGTGCGAAGAGCGTGGAGAAATTAGGCACAAAACGCCTATAAAATCCAACAAGACCATGAAAGCTTTGGATCTCTGTCACACTCTTTGGGTGGGTCATTCTTGAATAGCTTTTATCTTTTCGGGGTCAACATGGACCCCTTGTGTGCTAACTACAAAACCTAGGAAAACTACATTATCTACACAAAAGGTGCATTTTTCTAAGTTACCAAAAAGATGATTACTCCTAAGAAGAGAAAAAACATGCCTTAGATGTCCTAAATGATCATTTAGGTTCCTAGAGTAAACTAAAATGTCATCAAAGTAAACTACACAAAATTTACCAAGGCAATCCCTCAGTACATGATTCATTAAGCGTATGAATGTGCTTAGGGCATTGGTTAGCCCAAAGGGAATAACCAACCACTCATAAAGACCAAATTTAATTTTAAAAGTAGTTTTCCACTCATCACCCTCTTTGATCCTTATTTGGTGGTAACCACTTCTAAGATCTATTTTTTAAAATATTTTTGCCCCATGCAATTCATCCAACATGTCATCAAGAAGGGAGATTGGGTGTCTATATTTGATGGTTATGTTGTTGATTGCACGACAATCAACACACATCTGCCATTGGCCATTCTTCTTAGACACCAACAAGATTGGCATAGCACAAAGGCTTAGGCTCCTTTGAACCCAACCCATCTCCAGCAGCTCATTCACTTGAGATTCAATCTCTTGGGTCTCCATGGGGTTGGTCTTATAGGTAGTTCTATTAGGTAGACTTGCGCTAGGCACTAAACTAATTTGATGTTCTATACCCCTAATGGGAAGAAGTCCTTTCAGAACCTCATTAGGGAATATATCATCAAATTATTTTAAAATATCTTGAACCCCTTGAGGAAAGTGCTCATGTGCATGGGTTGTGGCAGTGCTTTCAGCAGAAGAATGCAAAATGAGAGAAGGATTTGATGCCTCATTGCAAAAGAGGAGATAAAAGGGCTTGTTAGCCGAAGGAGCTTCTTTTAAATCACGTTTAGTAGCAAATAGGCTCCTTTTACTAATATTTCCTTTCTTCTTTTAATCTTCTTTACCCTTTTCAAGCTTTAAGGGTGAAGCTTGTTGTTTTTTTTTTGTTTTTGTTTTCCCTCAACTCTTTTCTTTTTCATCGCAAATTGATCCTCAGCCACTTGAGAAAGTGACAAAGGATACAATTTGAAGCGCTTTTCATTATGGGTGAGAATTATTTGGTTGGAGTGACCATGGTGAATAGCTTTTTTGTCAAATTGCCATGGTCTCCCCAATAGGATATGACCAGCCTCCATAGGAACTATGTCACAAAGAATCTCATCATTATAAGATCCTATGGAAATTGGAACCATAACTTGTTCATTGACTACCATCTCCCCTTGGTCATTGAGCCATTGCAATTTGTAAGGTTTGGGATGGGGCATGGTAGTCAAGGCTAGCTTTTCAACCAACCTAAAGCTACAACAGTTACAATAGGAGCCACTATCAACAAGGAGAGAACATACTTTGTCATTTACTTTAGATCTTGTATGGAAGATGTTCTCTCTTTGTGACTGGCCAAGCTCTAGAGGTTGGCTTCCAAGAAGCCTTTGAACCATAAGGAGGTCCCCCTCATAAGGAAAAGCTTCCTCACACTCTTGTTCAAAAGTATGTCCCCCTTCTTCCTCACTCTCACTAGAGGAGGAAGATGAGCTATTCTCACTACAAATGTCTTGTCCCCTTATGATCATGGTTTTCTTGTTAGGGCATTGAGAGGCAATGTGGCCTCTCCCAAGACATTTGAAGCATTTGATACTACTTTGCCTCTCAGTAGGCTTAGTAGTAGGGGGTTTTCTCTCTACATGAGGTGCTTTTGTATCTTGAAAATGCTTGGGCTCCTCTTTGGGAAAACCCTTGAAAGAGTTTTCCTTAAGTTGGTCTCTCTTTGAGTAAGAGGGAGAATCTTTTTTAAAGCTTCTTCTCTTGAGTTGATTCTCAGCTCTTACACAAAGTTCTACCAACTCATCAAGGTTTGAGTATGAAAGAAGCTCTACCTTATCTCTAATGTCAGAGCTTAATCCACACAAAAACCTAGCAAGGGTGGTATTGGATTCCTCAATGATATTGGCCCTTAGTATGAGAAGCTTCATCTTTTGTCTATACTCCTCAATACTTAGGTTATGTTGCCTAAGTCTTTGGAGCTCATCCAAAAGATCCCTCTCATAATATGAAGGAATGTGCCTTCTTCGCAAACAAGTTTTTAAATCATTCCAGTAGCGAATGTCAGGCATTTGTTTACGGGCCCTATCCTTGACTAACCCATCCCACCAATGCAAAGCAGAACCTTGAAAACTAAGGGATGCCAAAGATACTTTCCTTTCTTCCCTAATTTCATAGCATCGAAAGAGTTGTTCCACTTTGACTTCCCAATCTAGGTAAGTCTCAACATCTTCCCTACCATGAAAATGGGGTAGGTCTACCTTTGGTTCCCTGGCATGATTTATGTTCTCTTGAGGAGAATGATGATTGTATGATGAATGAGAGTGATGCTTATGTTGATTTCTATAGTATTCTTCTTCACTAGAGCTAAAATGCCTAGATGGGGATCTTATGAGAATTCCTTTATTTTTTCTATCACTCTCCCTCCCATCTCTCCTCTTACTCTCTTCTCCTCTCCTTCTCTTTTTTCCTCTTTTTCTCCTTTACATTCTTGCACTTTTATTTTATTTTATGTTATTTTGAAAAAACGTGTAGAGGCCACAAAGGATCCTTTCTAAGGTCACTTGGAAGGGAAATGGATTTATGGAGAGGAAAGGAATGGGGTGAGGCGCCACAAATACTAGGTTTGATAAGCCAAAGGGGAGAGGCCACAAGGGAGGGGTCCCTTGATAACTCTTAGAAGCTCTCACAAAGGAGAAAGGGCTCTAATCGTGCTCCTAAGGTGTTGAAGGAAGTGTATCACTTCTCCCTTCTGCACCTAATTAACGAGGAACTACGCTAAAATTAACCAAAATTATTACAAACCAAGGGAGGGCTTTAAGGGCACTCAAACTCCCAATCTAAAATTAAGTATACACAATACAAAGAATAAAAAAAATAAAGCAAAGTCTTCACTCCAAGCTTTTTGGTGCTTGTCTCCTTTTGATCAAGCCCCTTTGAGTTGCATCAACCCAGCCCAAGAATGCTACCCTTGTTTCCTCTTGTTTGGACTTGCCAAAATTTTATATATGGAACCTTTACCAACCTTTCCTTACCAAGGCCGAATACAACACAATACAACAAACAAAGGTGAATAACAAAACAATGACAAACTCAAAGAAGTAAAGAAGACAAGCAAGAAAACATAAGGCTCACAAAGGAAGGTAGCACACAAATAACTTTCCTAGATTAGCTCTAAGAGTAGAGATGAAAAAAGACTCAAACAAAAAAAATGAAACCAATAGTTGCACACTTAATAAAATTTAAGTGACCAAAAACTAAAAAGCTTACTCAAGTAATTTTTTTTTAATCACAATTGGTTCCTCATATCAAATGTTTCTACTATTAGGTACACAACTTCAAATTTGTCTTTCTTTTGAGTTCTTTATCTTCTTTTTTTTTTTTAACTTGAACTTTTTCTATTTTTTTTAACTTTTTCTAATCATTTTGCTACACCTAATAGCTTGTTGAATTGAAATTTTAATGAGGATGCTTGAAATAATAACGCTTGAGTGAATAAGCACAAAGTAAGGTCACACAATTTTCAAGCAATGCATGCAACTAAAGGCAAAACAACTTAGTAGTTCCAAATACCACTGAACTAATGGTGCTTAAGGAATGATTTAGGGCTGATTTTGAATTAAATTGATTGCTTAAATTAATAACACAATTCACCCAAGCTAAAATTCCATAAAGAGGCACCAATAGTGAAGGTAAACCAAGTGGAAAACTACTAATAATTAACATAAAACAAGAAACATATAAAGATTGAATTAAGCAAATATTTAAAAACAACAAAGAGATTAATATGTTTGAACTAAAAGCATAAAAGACTTAAGAGACTCAACAAGAGGTTCACCTCTTAGGAGCTCAATTCAAAATGTTTTTGAAGGTTTTTTTGTAAAAATTTTAAGAGGCTAAAACCTATGGAATTTAAATGAGACAAAATAGGAAACTAACATGACTAGTATTTGACAAAACACAAGATTAAGAAAAAATAACACACCTAAAAGTAGAGCAAAAATTTCAGCAAGAGACTCAAAACAAAAGGCACAACAAAGTGGCCAAAGTTGATCACCACAATGGTGTGGAAAAATCCTCAACCATGTGGGTTTAATGGTCACAACTTCTTAGGCACACTTTAACATAAAAAACCAAGGTAAAATTAAGCAACTTGAACACGAAAATAAAATGCAAAGAAAGGGACAAATAAAATTGCATCAAATTAAATGGAACATAGGCGCGTAGATAGAAAACAAAAGCGCATATAATAGCAAGAATAAAAAGCTATACTACTATACAATAAAGGAAATAGAGATGACAAAAAAAATGAAGGACTTTAAAATGAAGAGATCAAAGAGATAAACAACAAAGCAAAAAAAATTGAGAAAGAATGTGACCTTTAGAAAGTTGCTCTAGATACCACTTGATGTGATCTTTGATGATCACGTGCCCAAAGGATCCTTTCTAAGGTCACTTGGAAGGGAAATGGATTTATGGAGAGGAAAGGAATGGGGTGAGGCGCCACAAATACTAGGTTTGATAAGCCAAAGGGGAGAGGCCACAAGCGAGGGGTCCCTTGATAACTCTTAGAAGCTCTCACAAAGGAGAAAGGGGGACACTCAAAGGTAAGAACCTCAACCAATATGGTCTCTAGGATTAAATTCAAGTGTAAAAAAATACAAGTGAGGGAGGAGCTCCTATTTATAGAGGTAGCTAACCTCTTGAACAAGATAACCTAAAAAAGAAGGGCTAGGATTAAAAGGAGAGATCTAAGGGAGGAGGATTGAGAAACAATTCCCTCTTTAGATCATCAAACTTGGTGCCCAAGTTTCTCAAACCAAGGGCCAAGATTCCTTCTTATTAGCTTAGGGGGTTTATGTAGGAAAAGAGGGGTGTAGATATCAAGGCTACCCCTTATTTCCTTCATAAGGACCCAAAAAGCTAAATTCACCCTCTAAATTCCTAAGACACCTCCTAAAAATAAAAAATGGACTAAATACATGTCCCAAATTAAATTTTTAATGCTCCTCAAAATTAAAATAAAGGAAAATTACATTTTATTAACTAAAGTCTCTAGCCTAATATCTTCACTCTCTATAGGAGGTGGAGTCTTCCTTTGTCTGCAAGGGCTAAGTCTTCTTCAATCCTTCTAGCCATGACCCTAGTGATAGGTCCTTGGCTAGGCATGGTCACATCAGGTTATCTCATAGATCCCTCACTCTCCCAACCCTCTGGAGTTTACACTTGCTAATTATTTTGCTTATCTCATTGTAGGACTGGAAGAAAAGGAAGAAAAACCTCTAGATTTGAGGTCAAATCCTTCTCAAGAGGGAGGAATTGGTACAATCATGCCTAGCAAGGTCCCTTGTCTAGGAAGATTAGAAAAAAGGGCATGTAGGAAGGAGCTTCATGAAGACTTTAGGGCCATAGTCTTAAAATTACTTGTAAATATTGTGTAAATGGTATAGTATTTTGAGTAGGTGGTGTTAGTAATATTTGGGCCTTTGTATTTTGGCTATTACACCTTGTTTTCTCTTATTTTTTGGCATGGGGTATCAATATTAATTTACACACCCTTTTGTTTGATTTCCACACCTCCTAGACATACACATGTGCATGAGAGACATATGAGACCCATATATCCCCTCTAGTAGGCTTCATATGACTCTTCCATCCTAGGTGGCATCTAGTTTTCTCCTAAGTCCAACTTAGATCCATAATTTTAGGATATAGTTGGCACATGGGGAACTAGATCCACTTTTTTAGGATCTAGGTAGAACATAGGGAACAAGATCCACTTATTTAGGGCCTTGTTTGGATGATTACCTCTCTAGTCATGTGCTAATGATGCTTAGTATAATAACACATGCTTAATCATCTAAACACCCTAATTAAGTGCTTAGACGTCCTAAACACTCCCTAGGTCTATAAATATAACCTCACTCTTCATGTAAACACAACACTTGAATTTGAGAATAAACTTTGTGAGTTTGAGATTTTCTCTCTTGAGTGTTCCAAATTCTATCTCCCTAGAGAAGAGTTCATCACAAGCTTCTATCAAAGGCTCTTTCCTTTGTGGCAAACTCTCTCCACTAACTTATCTTCCATAGAAGTGGCACCGTCCACCACCATTTCCTCATCTTTTCACCTCCATTTCTCAAGGATTGAAGAAACATGAAGAGGATTCATGGATAAACAGCTTCAAGGTTGCACCAAAGCGTTTCCAATAAAAAAATTTGAAGTGAGATTTAGAGCCCTTTGATCATTCCAAAATTCCTTAGTGGAGAAATGAGGTTATATGTGAAAATTCGGATTTTGTTGAAGTTTTATTTTATTAAGATCAATGCTCTTATTAGCAACTAAATGGCAAGATTCACATGTAAGAGAAGGTGAGGTGAAAGGGAGAAGTCGTGAGTTTTAATCTCTCTACTAATTGAAACTAACATATTAATAACTAATAACATTTTTATTAATTAAAGTAATTTTATTTTAATTTAAAATAATAAATGAGAAACTAATTTTAAAGATAAAATAAATATTAAACAGATACATGCGGAATTGAAAACAATGTTAAAAGGTTTACAATAACTCACACATATACTCAACCAACTAAACTAGACCTCCCCCCTCCCCCCGCCCAACTAATGAATGAGGAAATAGGTAACTTACATTGTGCAGTTTTAAAATTAAAAATTCAAACTTAAAAAATTATCAGTTTCTTTATTTACAAATAGATGGTTTTTTAATTTGTTAGAGAATTTGTTTGAATAAAAATTAAAATCAAAATTTAAAAATAGATATATATGAAGTTAAAAAATAATTTTTCTCATATTCTTAAAAACCATATAATTTTAACAATTTTAATTGGGAGATAATTGAATTTTATGGCATTGAATTAATAACAATTTAGTTATTTTTAATTAGTGAAAACTCAAAACGTAAAATCAAAACCTAACAAAATATAAACAAAGAAATGAAAAATAACTAATTCTGTAGACAAAAAATTTTAAATGAAAAAAAAAATAATTAAAAAGAAGCAACATATATGTCATATGTGAATAGAGATTTTAATGTAAAATTGTAACTTATTAACGTTTTGTCGCAATTTAACCTAGCTCAAACCTTTAAAAAATTTATGAAAGAACATGAGTGATTATATTAAAAAGAGGAATGGTGGAGAAGGAAAACAATTTAAAAGAAGATAAGAATTTGAGTAGAAAAATATTTGCAAATCTTAGATAGTGCGAAAAAAAAAGAATCATTCAACTTAAGAAGTAGATAAAATTGACCTTTTGATAGTTCAAATTTTTGAGAGAATTCTATTTTTTTTAACCTAATAGATAATTTTTTCCCTTTATTTTTAATTTTCTTATTTCCTTTTAACCATAACAAAATTCACAAGCAAAAGAAAGATATAGAAGATATAATATGAGAGTTTTGCTAAGAGAACATGGTCGTTTCCAAAATCTAACATAATGAGATATAAAATGGTGGTTAAATAAAGGATAATATTAAAATAAAAAAAGTAAACATCAAAGAGAGTATTCTTTTTATATATTATTATATATTAGAGATAAAAAATGGCAGAGTTCTTAAAGGTGACATGAAATCGTAAAAGGAAACCTAAAAATTCAATGCTAGTTTATTCTTATACCCATTACAATTTTCTTACAAAGTTGTATTATTTTTAATGGTACAATAATTAATTAGAGTAAATTACATTGACCTGGCTTTAAGATTTTTCTTGTTACAGCACTCTTTCATTTTTAAACCTATAAAAATATTCCTAATTTTTTATTATATCAACCCATGAGTTTTATTACGTTATGGAAAAAAACTACTAAACTAATTATTTTTAGTGATTAAAAGTAATGTAAACAAATAAATGAGTATTAATTACGTGTGTAATTTCTTGTATCACTTTATTTACTATATTATGAATTTAAATAGTTCTTTTAAATATTTTTCTTAAAAATGATAATTAAGGATATTGTTTTTATAAGTTTCTCATAAAAATACTTGTAGAAGAAGAATAAAAGTCAAATGAGATAATTTTTATAAATTATATATATAAAAATTAATTTTAACTAATAAAAAATAAATTTATTTTCGTTTTATGTAAGTGATTAATTTTTCAAAATTACATTAAAGATTTATGTTTTTATATTCGGAACATGTATTTCTTTTAGAGATAATATTTTTAAATTATTTTGAAATGTTAAATATACAGCTAATTTCTACTGAGAATTCAATTTTTAATGGATAAATTATATTTTTAATATACGAATTTTAAATTTTTAATCTTAGTACCTAAATTTTTTAATCTTAGTACCTAAGTTTATTGATTAGTTAAAGTTCTTAAAAGTTTTTTTCATGTAACTTTCTGTCTTTCTCTTTATTAAATTCTTTTTTACGTGGCAATAATTAAATTTTTACCCACGGGACAATTAAAAAACATCAACCCACACGTAAGTGTCTAATGGTAAGATAGAATAAAACTACTTTGATACTTATTACCGGTATATGAACTTGGTGATTTAGTAGTTATATCCTATAATTAGTTGAGCTGAATTGTATTAAAAAATCAGAAATAATATATTTAATATATACTTAAATTTTAAAATTAATGCATCATTATAAAAATAAAATATCAATATAAAAAATAATAATTAAATTTAAATTTAAAAAAAGATTCATAAACAACAATTTAGTGACACAATTCTTTAAATAAGTTTACAAATAATTAACATTTAAAAACTATAATTTAATTTAATTATTTTAAATTATGAATCTTAAATTTGGATTATAGTTAAATGTTTTTTTTTTCCGATTTAACTCCTTTCCCATTAGGTAATGTATCATCATATTTTTTTAATCTACCAAAATAATTTCATTTCAATATGAAAAAAAAAACAACAGCAAATTGTGATCTACTTTAAGTGTTTTCTGGTCTTTAAAAAAATCAGACAATTCAATTCAATTTTATCTGTCCTAACTCTATGATCCGTCTACTAAGAAAAATAAATAAGTATCTCCTCTGGTCCGACTAGCTGGACTATCCTGTTTTAATAACTAATTTATTAATTTTTAAAATAAATGTTACTAATTTTCTAAATTTACTCTTACTAGTACATTATTATTAATAAAAAAAATACATACTTAGAATATTTAATAAGAAAAACTAGTTAAAAACATTAAATGTATGAAAACCGTGAAATGTTTTAGAAAAAAATTACTAATTCTTTTAAAATGATTCCTTATAATAAGAAAGCAGAGTAACATTTGGAATGAAAGAAAGTTAAAGAAGATTGATCATTTGACAAAAAAATTATACAACAAAACCAAATTTTGAAAAAAAAAAAATCATGTTCAGAAAATATAATTTACCCTATTTTTGTTCATGCTAATGTGCAGGACTTTGTGAGTAATTAAAGATTACAGTGGACTTAGTTGATTCAGGAAGATTAAAAGTGTTAGTGTTTTGTTTTCCCATTATAAACCTGAGGTTGAATTTGAATCCAATAGCAGTAGAAGATACACCATGTTAACATGCAGTGAAATATGTGTAAGCAGATAAACAAACAGGTACACGCACTAAAGATTATTGGTGACGACAGCTAGGAAATATCCAGGTACGTCACGTCATGGGAAAACATTGAATCAGATTAAGATAAAACATGAATTGTTGGGAGGAGGTACCTTTTGTGGCTTTTGACATTAAATTTTGTTCCATATAGGGCATGCAAAGGGGATTTTGAGAATCTCTGAATCCGGAAAGTACATGAATTAATAAGCAAGGAAAACTGGTAGTAGTTTTTGAATGGCGTATTGTTAGTTGTGTATAAATAGAGGCATTTGAGTCAACCAGTTTCGTATGCGCCCTAATATATATATATATATATATATATATTATAAGTAGCAGTTCCCATAAGGATAAGGCCATACCCTAAGCTCTGATTTTGAGAATGTCTGGCGCAAAGAGAAGCCGTGGGCGGCAAAAGATAGAGATGAAAAAAATGATGAACGAGAGCAACCTCCAAGTCACTTTCTCGAAGCGCCGCAGTGGCCTTTTCAAGAAAGCAAGTGAGCTTTGCACTCTCTGCGGTGCTGATGTGGCGCTGGTTGTGTTCTCCCCCGGTGACAAGGTTTTCTCGTTTGGCCACCCCAACGTGGACGCCGTCATAGACCGCTATCTCACCCGGGCACCACACACCGACCCCGGCACCATGCAGTTCATCGAGGCCCACCGCATGGCCAACGTGCGTGAGCTCAACGCGCAGCTCACTCAGATCAACAACCAGCTCGACGCCGAGAGGAAGCGAGCCGATGAGCTCAACCTCATGAAGAAGGACGCCCAGGCCCAGCTCTGGTGGGCCCGCCCCATGGATGAGATGAGTACGGCCCAACTGGAGCAGTACAAGGCTGCTTTGTTGGAGCTGCGGAAGCATGTTGCGTGCCATTCTGAGAGGGCCAGGCTTCAAACTGTTGCAAACTCTGCTCATCATCAGTTTTTCCCTGTGCCTTCGTCCTCTTCCAATCTCGTCCATCACCCACACCCAACTCATATGTTCCCGCCTCATCTCATTCAGCCACCCATGCCCCAGAACTTCATGTTTCCTGATGACACCATCTTGCGCCACCATGACTTTAATAACATGGGAATCGCAGGAGGATATGGTCCTTTCTATTGATCCACTCATCACATTTACTATCCCCCCTACTCCTTAGATTTTATTCTGCCCTTTTCTTTTAAAAAATTACTGTTGATTTAATTTCAATGTAGCTAGGGCTAAGCTTGCTAGTTTCATTTATGTCAAACATTGCTATCCTGTCTTCAACAATCATCATCCACGTCATCTGTTGTTTCATTTTACTCCATTCCTATCATTTCTTTGTTATGTAGCGTTCTAGTTTTACTTGAATTATTTAAATAAAAGGGCGTCTTATTTATTTTCTTATACGCGTTTCATTTGTTAATTAATTTCGACTGTTGTAAAATTAATTCTTGTACTGTTAATTTTAAATATTAAATATGATTATTCAAATTTATTTTAGTTATAAATTTTTCATTGGAACTTAATTTGATATTTTGTACACTCCATTTTGGTTGTGTGTGGTGGAGGAAAGAAAGATAGAAAAAAGAAAAGAGGAAAAGAGAAAGAAAACTGCACATGTGGAGAATGATGTATGATGAGAAAAAGAAAAGGTATGAAGAAAATATTGCAAAAGAAAGAGATTAAAGAAACAAAATAAGTATATATGTATAAGTATTGTTTTTATTGAAATGTGTCTAACAAAGTGCAAAATCATGTCTACCTCTCTTTAAAAGTATTAACATTTTATGTAAAAAAAATAATATTTTGAAGTTATGGAAATCTATTTATTAAATTACGTACACTTTCATCTTTTTTTATTTTTTAATTACGTATATGTGCACTTTTTTTAATTCTTACACTAAAATGATATTTTAAAAAAATATCATATTAACACCTCTTGTAATACATTTATTCTTAATTATAAAAAGGTGTTTCACATTTTTTCCTCTTTACCATCTTAATTAATTTCTTATTATAACACACTATTTTAATTTAAAAAATTGATAGTTGTTTATTACTCAATTTTATTATTAACAGTCATATAATAATGTTAATTTTTATGTATATAAATATCTCAATATACGATACATAGTATTATTATAAATTAAATTATTTTTAATTTTTTTATTACAAATTCTATAAATATCATTTGCGCGAAACAATTTTACCTAAAATCATAAACAAATTTTGATTGAATATATATATATGAAAATGTTAAATATTTTATTTAATATGTAAAATTTTGTATAAATTTTTCAATATTCTTATACAATGTAAACTTCTCACACATTAATAATAATCATAATCAGTCAATTAAACTTAGCATATGCATGAATGCCATGATAATATTTACTGTTTAGCATTTCACTTTTTCTTTTAATTACTTTAAATATACTTTACAAATTTATTTATGGAAAAATATGCTTTTAGTGTCTATAAAATTTATAAAATATAATTTTAATTTCCTCAATGATTTTTATTTTCCTCTTTTAATTTTTAAATACATCAAATTTAACCTTCTAATTTTTTTAATAAAAAATCCAATTAATTAAGTAATTCATGTGTACACAAATTCTATATTAGTTATATAAATAAAAAATGAATTCAATTGATTTTGATAGAAATTATTTAATATCATTAAATGTAAAATTGGAATGTTTAATAATAATAAAGTAAATTATTAAATTTTTATTAATTATTTCAAAAATTTTATGTAAAATAAATTTAATTAATTGACAGGGTAAATTTTTTTATAGTAATAATATATGAAAATTAAACTTGTATATGGTACGTTAAACATATTCTTTCGGCATGTGCATCTATCTTGTATAGTTTAAGGATGTAACAAGGTCGTAATTATAGGGACTTGAATGATATTACAGAAATGTTGAACTTTGTACTTGTAAAAAAAAAAATAAAGGATTTTTACTAACAACTAATAAAGACAAGATTTAAAGAAAACATAAATGAGTAAAGTAAAGGTGATGGGTGCACACCTAGCATGGGCTTAAGTTAAGACCAATAAGAAAGGAGCATGAGTTGGATGAAGCTTCAAGGAGTTTAGTTTAGGACATGTTCCATTTAATTGTATTAATTTGACCATTTTTAGGCTTGTATAAGCACCCTTAAGTCATTAGAATTTTAGTAGTGTAGTTAGTTTTATTTTTGGCCTTGTATTTTGGCCTATAGGTTCTTTTTTCTTTAGGAGGTGTAATTAGTCTCTTTGTGGAATGTGTTAATTAGTTTGGGTTGGTCTAAGAGAGTTTGGATGTGTAGGATCTTATTTCTACACCCCTATTCCTCTTCACACCCTTCTAACCAACACATGAAGCATGTATGAGACATGTGGGCCCCCTTGTCCCCTTATCTCACTCCACATGTGCTTTCTCACTCCACATGTGTCATTTCATTTCCCTCCAAAATTCAAATTCAAACAAGAGGAAACACAGATCCCTTTTTTAGGGACATGTTTGGATCTCAGTTGAATTAATTTAGTGTTAAATTGGCATGTGCTCAATTAAAACTAAATTAACCAACTAATCCTCCATAATTAGAGGAATTGGACGTTCATATTAGTGTAAGGCCCATAGATCCATGTTAAGCTCTATATAAGGAGCTCTCCTCCTTTCATGTAGCTTTTAACACTCATTTGAATGAAAATAATCTTTCTCTAAATTTGAGAGCTCTTTGTTCTTAGAGAGTGTTCATGTTCTCTCCACTCTTGTGAGACTTCTTTCATGCTATTATCAAGGGTTCTTTCCATTGTGGCTAGCTTCACCATGGCTTATCATCTACAAAGTAGAAGTGGCACCTACCTCACCTTCATCTCTTAGTCTTCCACATCCATTTCTTCAACCTTGGAACCTCTATGAGCAAGGATCTTGGGAGGATTCTCTTCATCAAGGATTCTTCAATCTTGTCTAGGGAAGGGATGCATCATTTGGTATTAGAGCTTAGGCTATGATAGAGGTTCTTCTACTATCTCTACCTTTTAAATTTTTTTTGTCTTGTTCATTGTTTTGTCATCTTTTTCTTCTACTCCAATTTTATTTTCTTTTGATCCTTTCGAGTTGTTTTTTAATATTTCTTACTTGTCTTGAAGCAATTGTTGTCTTGGAGTTGTGTTATCAATTTTTTACTTCTAAAATTCAAAAAAATTCTATGCGTATTTTTTTTATGTGATGTTGCTTCTAATTTTTTTAATTCAACTTTCTTGTTCATTCCATTGAATAATATGCTTATTTTTAGGTCTAATTTTTATTGCCTATACTCATGCTTTTATTTGGTGTTGTTTCATGCTTAATTGAAGACCTAAGAAGTACCATACCATAAAACCACACCTCTGTGGCGAAAACCACAGTGTTGTGGCCAGGTGTTTTGGAATTCATTTTTGCATTTCCTAGTTGTGTTTTTGTTGTTGTTGTTGTGTATTTTTCCAGTTCGTCTTTTAGTATTTTGATCTGTCCAATTGTGCTAGCTTTGGTCCTTGAATGCTTGAGTTTGGAGCCTAAGAGGATTTGTTAAATAAATCCACACGCCTGTGGCAAAAACCACAGCTCTCTGGTCACATCCTTGGCTAGCTTTGGCATCAAGAACCTTGCGCCTTTTTTGCTCTGTTTTGTGCTCTGTTTTTAGGAGTTTATTTTTCAGTATTTAATCTTCTTGTTATGTCATTAGAGTGTCTTGTTTAGTCCTTAATATTGTCATATGAATTTCCTTTTACCTAATTTTGGTGTTGTTTTGAGTCTTGAAAAAAAGTGTTATGTAAGCTTTTTGAAATTGAGTTTCTAAGAGAGATTTTCTCTCTTGTTTAAGTCTCTTAAGAAGTGTCACATGCTTTTAGTTCAAGCATGTTTCCTAAATAAAATTCTCAAAAAAAATTATAGCTCAATTTCATCTTCTAAATTTTGGTGTCTTGTTGAATTGTAGTAGCTCTTTGTGTGCTAACTTGAAGTGAAATTTGCTGCACTTGTTTGGAAGTTTTGGTTGTGGAATTTGAGCATAAAACTTGCATAAAATAAGCTAGCTCTTGCTTAACCAAATTCTCCTAAGCATACCATAAATCACTTCTCAATTTAGTGCACTTTTGAGTTGTTAAAATTTTCCTAGATTGCATCTTTGGTTTGAACTATGTGTGGCCTTGCTTGCTGAAAATTTTCAAGCAATTAGTACCTCTCGTTTCCTCATTAAATTTGAAAACCAAATCTGAAAAAAAAAATTATGTGCAGCCAAAATAAATATAAGAAAATAAAAAAGAAAAGTCAAAAGACAATTTGAAAAGAAAGAACAAAAAAAAAAGTGTTAAAACAAAAGAAGTAAAAACTACTTGAGTAAATAAAAAAATTGGTGTACCTAATATAAAATTTTTTTAATTGCAAAAGAGGACTGAAAATTGCTTATAATTGTTTGGAAACATTACCTAAAGCATTCGGCCATTCATATTTGTATTGGTGCAATTTTTGAAAATTATTTGAGTCATTTTGCAATTTAGTCCTTATTCTTATTGTAGTGCCTATTCTAGGATTTTTCCTTTGTTGTACCTAATTCCTTCTAGCCTTTATTTCTAGTTTGTCTTCTTTCTGATCTTTGAAGCCTTGTCACTACTATTTTTTCCATTTGGAAGTGTCCATTCAAATTGTGCTTTATTGCTTTTGCTTGTTTCTAGCTTTCTTGGTCTTGTTTGGTTGGTGCCACTTTTGTGTAAGGAAACCTTTGAGAAAGGGAGCCTTCCACAAGGGTAGCCTTTTAAGGAAGAGTTGAAATAGCCAAAAGGACTTGAACAAAAGGAAGAGCAAGGACACAAGAGTGAAACACTTGTGAGGAAATTTTGGAAGGAGACTTAAAGAATTTTTTCCCATTTCTTTGCTTTTATTCATTGTTGTGTATATGGCCTCTTATTATTTTTAGAAGTGTTGGATGGCCCTAAGGGTCACTCCTATTTGTGTGTAATAATTTTAGCCTTCTCGTTTCAAGGTGTGAAGGAGAAGTGGTACACTTCTTCACATCTTTAGGATCTCGTTTAGATCCCTTATCTTTTTAGTTTTTGTCTTAGTTCACATTAGCTTGTTTAATGCGTTTTTAGTGAGTTCTTAAGAGTTGTTCCAAAGGCTCTTGCACTTGTAGGAATTCGTCTAGGTTTAGCTCTTGTAGTTGCTTGTGTTTTTAGGTGGTGTTTGGGTTCCAAAGACTCCTACACTTTTAGTTGAGAAGCCAAAACAAAAGGGTGAGATGAGTGAGTTCTATTCTTGGTACAAACCTCCTCCTAGTGCTTACCATGACCTAAATTCACCTTTATTTCTCAATCCCTTTGACAGAATAGAAAAAGAAAGAAAGGAGTGTAGAGAAAGAGAAAGAAAAATAAAAGAGAGATATAGGAAAGAGAGAATAGAAAGAAAAGAAAGAGAGGAAAAAGAAAGAAGAGAAATAGGAGAAAAAGAGAAGAGAAATAGGAGAAAAAGAGAAGAGAGAAAATTATGAAAAAGAGAGAAAAAAGAAAGAAGAAAAATGGGAAAGAGAAAAGAGGGAAAGAGATAAGATATGGGAAGAAAAAGAGAAAAAATGGAGAAAGGAAAAAGAAAATATTTAGGAGCGTTTAGAAAAAAGTTTGATAAAATTGGAAAGAGAAATAAAAAGAGAAAAAGAGGAAAAAGAAAGAGAAAGAAAACTCAAGAGGGAAAGAGAGAAGAAAAGGAAAGAAGGGGAGAAAGGAGATAGAGAGCACACACACACCCTTGAAAATTATAAAAATATAAAATTAGAAAAATAGATTGGTGAGAAGAGTGAGCCTAGCCAAGATCTAGTTTTGAACTCTAGCTTAGCTTAATCTTCTAACCAATCCATTAAAACACAAAGTGGAATTTGAGATTGTGCAAAAATCTTTTGAGCACATTGACTCACAATATCAAATCACCTTGAATATGATTCTTTATCAAACACTTTAACAAGTGTTGGACTTCTATCTTTACCTTTTGAGAAACAAAATTGTGAAGTCCAATGCTTGGAAAAGGTCTTGATGGAGAAAGGTGAATGTGAAGTCCTACTTAACACTTCACCAAGTTTTGAACTTGAGCCTACTTCCTTAAGGTTCAAACAAAATTCTTAAGTTCAAAAATTGGTCCAAAGTGAGAGGGAAGAAGGTCTTTAAGAAGATCACTCCTTAAGTCCAAAGGGGCATCTTATTAAAGAAACTTCTCTCCTAGGACAAGTGCAAGTGGAGGTTGTGTCCAAATCATTTAAACATAACATTCCACAACCTCTAATTGCACATACAGAAAAGATTTCACCAAGTATTTAACTTGAGCCCTTCTTTATAAAACTCAATCAAGAATCTCAAGTTCAACACTTAAAAGAAAAAGAAGTTTTCCTTTAAGAAGACTTCTCCTTGCCATCCAAGGTGAATCTTATTGATTACAACTTTCTCAATGCACTAGTGGAGATTGAGGTTGGGCCAAAACCTTTTGAGCACAATGAGCCACAACCTCAAATTCTACTTGATTTCATCTTTAAAACTTATCCAAGTGTTGGGCTTAACACATTTTCCTTTGAGCTTAAAGAAGAGTCTCAAAACTTGGATAAAGTTGAGGAGTCATTCCTTACACAAATAAGTGCAGAGGTTGTGCGAAAACCCTTTGAGTACTATGAAACACAACCTCAAATACAACTTGTGGAAATGACCAACTGTGGTCAGGAGATTAGGCCACAAGAAACTAAGGAGATTGAAAGGCAAGTGGCTGAACTCATGAGCAAAGGTTGGGTGAGAGATAGCATGAGCCCGTGTGTGGTACCTGTGATTCTGGTGCCAAAGAAAGATGGCTCATGGATGATGTGTTCTGATTGTAGAGCCATAAACAACATCACCATCAAGTATAGGCATCCAATTCCCAGATGAAGATGCTATTGATTTGGGGACAAATACTCTTCAAGAGGGGGGGAGTGATGAGGACATCAAGCTTGAAGGACTTGGAGAACCTATAACAAGGGCAAGGACAAGAAGAGCTACGGAAGCTATTCAACAAGTATTGGCAGCCCTTTTGCAAAAAGAGCCAAACATTGAAGAAATAAAGTTTAAAATTGTTAATTGTCTCAGGACTGAAGAGAGCAATGCTTGACCTTAATGGAAGAGAAGTTTGAAATAAATTAAACTCATTTTCTTGGAGTTTACTTAGTTAATGGTGGGCAACCAGAATTGTCTAATTAAAGTTGCAGCCACCTAGATTATCAATTATAATTAGTATACGTGTTTAATTTACTTTGGCAGTTACACTTTGTTATTAAGCTGCTGATATGAATCCGCTGTCAGTTTAGGATTCTGAAAGGACCCTAGGAATTTAGCTGGCCGCGTTAACAAAATTAATCAACGTGGAATGCAAACAATTGCCAAAAATAAATTGATTAGAATTACTGTCAAACTCTTAGACATAGAATGAAAATTAAAAGTTATTGAAATTGAACGAGTAAACGAGTTTTCGAATAGTGTAGGACTTTCCTGTGCAATTGATCATAGAGTTTGCTGGGCAGAATTGAGTATGAATGGAAAAGACAGAAAATGGAATTGGAATTGATAGACTTCACACTTCCAAGGATGGAAGATATGTCTACGAGATTACACACACAAAGGGGTGAATTACCTTTGATAAATCTCAAAAGATTTTGGATTGTCAAGAACCCAAAGGAGAGAAAACCTCAACTAGTTTTTTTATTTCCAAAAATATTCTCCTTACATCTCAGTCTTGCCCAAATTTATATGTCTAATAAACTCAGCTTGTGTAGGTTTAGTGGCTTTCTAAATTCAGTTGAAGTTACAAAATAATAAAAACTAATAATGGGCAGCTGATATAAATCCAGAGGGGTTGGATTTGTTTTGCGGATCTATCTAGGTTGGAAGGTAATAAGTTAACAAAACAATGAGAATTGGGTAAACAAGAAAATGGAAAGGATGAAAATGGTTTAACAAAAAGATAGATGACGCCACTTGCAAGGATGGAAGATAAGTCATATGATGCCACAAGGGTGGTGATTTACCCTTGATAAGTCTAGGAGAACGACACAAGGAAAAATTCCTTGATAAGTTCTAAAGAGAAATTCATCTCTCACAAAAGGGTAAAACCCAAATAGAATTTCACTAATTCAATGGTTGTCCTTAGAGTACAATTCAGCCCCTATTTATAGAATTAGGTGACTGTTCAAAACGTAACTCCCAAAAGAAAAATTAAATACTCTATTATCACGCAGTTATCACACATGATTAATTGCATGTTACATTAATTCCTAAATTAATGAAACGTTACAAAAAATGAAAAGTCATTGTCTTCGGCATTCACATCATTCCCTCCTTCTTCGAAAAGATTCGTCCCCGAATCTATGACTTTATTTTCCTACAAATTTTATTCACTTATAACGAACAAAACAACCTCCAGGATCAAATACAACTTGTAAAAAATCACGCTTCAAAGAATTTCTCCTTTTTGGTGCCCAGACCCAGACTTGAAAATTTTTCTCATGAGTTTGAATTTCAACAGTGGACTCGATGTACAATGACGCTCTAGGAGTGATATCAATATTTTTCTTCCTTACCCATGACCATTTGTGCGTTGTATACTCATGATCCTGTGCATTTATAATATCAAGAAAAGAAGAAAAATCAATAGCAGTTAAAGTTTTATAGTTCTTTTTCTGTCTTTCTCTTTCCTTTTCTCTCTCTTCTTCTTCACTCTTTTCTTTTTCTATTTTTCTCTTTTCTTCTCTCTCTTTTTCTATTTTCTCCTTCAACTTAAGTTGATCATCACAAACTTGGCTTGGTGCCAGAAATTTCAAATTAAGCTTGCGTCCTTCATGCACCAAAGAAACTGAAAATTTTTCAAGATTAATATTTTTATCCTTTAGCCAAGATCTCCCTAAAAGAAAATGACATGAGTCCATGGGACCAATATCGCATGTCACTTCATCCACGAATTTTCCAACATTGAATTTAAACTTAGTTTGTCTAGGATGAAGACTCGTCGATAAGTTGAGTTTATTCACCAATCTTTCGCTCATGACGTTGCTACAGCTTCCTCCATCAACTGCAAATAAACACAAATGTTCGATTAAACACCTTGTATAAAAAATATCCACCATAGTTTCAAACCTAGAGCCGAAGCTCTGATACCAACTGATATAAATTCAGAGGGGTTGGATTCGTTTTGCGGATCTATCTAGGTTGGAAGGTAATAAGTTAACAAAACAATGAGAATTGGGTAAACAAGAAAATGGAAAGGATGAAAATGGTTTAACAAAAAGATAGATGACGCCACTTCCAAGGATGGAAGATAAGTCATATGACGCCACAAGGGTGGTGATTTACCCTTGATAAGTCTAGGAGAACGACACAAGGAAACATTCCTTGATAAGTTCTAAAGAGAAATTCATCTCTCACAAAAGGGTAAAACCCAAATAGAATTTCACTAATTCAATGGTTGTCCTTAGAGTACAATTCAGCCCCTATTTATAGAATTAGGTGACTGTTCAAAATCGTAACTCCCAAAAGAAAAATTAAATACTCTATTATCACGCAATTATCACACATGATTAATTGCATGTTACATTAATTCCTAAATTAATGAAACGTTACAAAAAATGAAAAGTCATTGTCTTCAGCATTCACATCAGTCTCCCTAGGATTGGCCGTCACCCTCTCCAAGTGAAGTGAGTTAGCCAAAGAGACACCATCCAACCACCACCACCCAAATACCCATTCTTTTGTCTCCATTTTTCATGAACCACTTCCACCTTTCATAAGCCCTATTTTCACACCTATTTCAGCCCTTGAAGAAGATCCATTTCAACATCTCATCTTGGAGAAGAGTTGGTGACACCGTGGACAAGGTGGAGCCATCATGTGGTATCAACAGCTAAGGTAGTCTTCAAGGGTAACTGGTGTTCTTCTCCATTTTTTTTCTATCTTCAAAAATATGTTTCTTGTCATGTTTATGTGTTATCCTTTGTCTTGATTATTTTGTCTAAATATTGTGTTTAAAAGTTGTCTTTTTTTTTGTGTGGTTCATCATCATTCATGAGCCTTCTTAGTGTTCTTTGAGCTTTTCTCAAAAGGCTATTCTTTTAGAGTTTCTCTTTCTTTTTTTGTGGCTGCACTTTTTTTTTATGAACATGCTATGAACATTATTTTAATCTTGTTTGAATCCTTTTTGTGTCATGTTTGAAGTTTCCCTCCTTATTTTTCAAAAACTAGTCAAATATATGTATATTTCTCTCACAAGATGCATGAAACTTTGAAAAAAAAATCTGGTGCTTTTTCTTTCACATTCTTGGCTGGCTAAACCTTTTTTTAGCCTTAGGAGACTCATATTTGCATGTAAAATTGACTTTTGCATGCTCCATGTCTTATTTGACCTATGTGTGTAATTAATGCCTTACAAATTTTTGGCTAGCCTTCCTTTTGCATGACTACATCATTCCTTGTCTTTATTACATGATCCCAAGTCAAACAAAGTGTCATATGTCTGAATATATTCTGAAAAAAACTGAAAAAAAAAACTGCACCTAAACAAGAGAGCAAAAGATGAGAAACACTTCCCAAAAAGATACCTTTCTGTACTAAAATAGCAACTTTTATTTACCACCTTTTTGTACCCACTTTTAGCGCACCACAAGTGTAAAATCCATGAAACATATAAGGTAAAAAATAGAATCAAATCTGATCCTCCTTGGTGGGACACATTTTGAGTGAAAAGAAGTGAAAGTTAAAAAAAAATTAAAAGGAATTGTTGCTAACTTATGGACCATTTTACCCTGGGACTTTGGACTTGAACTTTGACCATATTGGACTATTTTGGACTATCATTGGACCCATTTTATGACCAAAACCTTGGTTGGAATTTTCACATTGGACATGAAATTTTAAGGACAGGAACATTAAACACTTAAATTCTAATCTAGAGTCATTCTAAGTTTCTTTTGAGTGCTTAACTTTCTTGTGTGCCTTAATTTTTGCTTGTCTTTCTTCACATTCTTTGAGTCTCATCTCATAATTAATCTCTTCAGTTTAGCCTTCTTAATTTTCCTTTTTTAGTTTTTATTTCTTGGCCTCTTGGTTCTCTTTCTCTTGGTTGGCTTCTTTCCTTGGTGTAGGTGAATCACCTTGGGTTCCCCTTGTGAATCTTGGGAGATTGAGTTGGAGGAAGTTCCCATAAGTCCCAAAGTGCTTTGAAGAGAATCATCAAATAGTGGGAGTGCAAACACTATAAAGAGAGGACTAACAAGTTTATCACTTGTGAAGAAACACCAAGTTGGAGGCTTGAAGAATTTCAATTTTGTTTCTTGCTTTTTATTTTAAATTTGCACCTAGTATCTTTCTATTTTTATTCTTGTTTGATTTTTGTACCACTTTTTCTTCTTTCTTTTTCTCTTTGTTGTTGTTTTTATTGGGGTCATTTCTACTTGGTTTTTTCTTGTTCATTTGGGTTGTAATTTGGACGCTTTAAACTCTCATTTGATTTGTGATAGCTTATGATATGACCATGCCTAGCCAAGGACCTATCGCTAGGGCCATGGCTAGAAGGATTGAGGAAGACCTAGCCCTTGCAGACAAAGGAAGACTTCACCTCCTATGGAGAGTGAAGATATTAGGCTAGAGACTTTAGTTAATAAAATGTAATTTTCCTTTATTTTAATTTTGAGGAGCATTAAGAATTTAATTTGATGCATGCCTCCCTTGATCTTTTTCTAGAGGTTTTCTTCTTTGGTGAAATGGTTTGTGGAGAGGTAAGAAGTGAGGTGGTTTTAGGCACCACTTAAGGTAAGATAAGCCTAAGAGGGAAAGTTTGCCACAAGGGATGGAACCCTTGATAAAAACCTAAGGAATTCTCAAAGAGAGAAGGGTGGAGACTAAGAGAATTTTGGCCAACTCAAGGTTTTTCCATTCAATCAAGTGTAAAAAATACAAGAGTGTGAAGGAAATGAAGGGCTAGGATTAAAAGGAGTCATCCAAGGAAGGAGGATTGAAGCCCAAAGTCCAATCAATACCCTCCTTTATATGAGAATTGGTGCCCAAGCTACCTCATCCAAGGGCCAAGATTACTCCTTTATTAGTTTTGGGTTTTATTTAGCAAAAGAGGGTGTAGTTATCAAACTACCCCCTTATTTCCTAAATAAAGGCCCAAAAGCTAATCTTACCCCTTCTTATTACTAAGACACCTCCTAGAAAATTAAATGGACTAATACATGTCCAGAATAAAATCCTAGGTTCGTAAAATAAAAATTATAAGTAAATAAGTCATGGCTTGCATAACTTGATGGTCATATGGAGGTGAGATCTTCCTCCCTCTACTCTAGCCATGTCTTCTTCTATTCTTCTAGCCATGACCCTAGTGATAGGGCCCTTGCTTGGGGAGAATGCATCATAATTTGGGACATGTATTTAGTCCATTTTTTATTTTTAGGAGGTGTCTTAGGAATTTAGAGGGTGGATTTAGCTTTTTGGGTCTTTATGAAGGAAATAAGGGGTAGCCTTGATATCTACACCCCTCTTTTCCTACATAAACCCCCTAAGCTAATAAAAAGGAATCTTGGCCCTTGGTTTGAGAAACTTGGGCACCAAGTTTGATGATCTAAGGAGGGAATTGTTTCTCAATTCTCCTCCCTTAGATCTCTCCTTTTAATCCTAGCCCTTCTTTTTTAGGTTATCTTGTTCAAGAGGTTAGCTACCTCTATAAATAGGAGATCCTCTCTCACTTGTATTTTTTACACTTGAATTTAATCCTAGAGACCATATTGGTTGAGGTTCTTACCTTTGAGTGTCCCCCTTTCTCTTTTGTGAGAGCTTCTAAGAGTTATCAGGGGACCCTTCCCTTGTGGCCTCTTCCCTTTGGCTTATCAAACCTAGTATTTGTGGCGCCTCACCCCATTCCTTTCCTCTCCATAAATCCATTTCCCTTCCAAGTGACCTTAGAAAGGGTCCTTTTGGCACGTGATCATCAAAGATCACATCAAGTGGTATCTAGAGCCACTTTCTCAAGGTCACGTTCTTTCTCAATTTTGTTTTTGCTTTGTTGTTTATTTCTTTGATCTCTTTATTTTAAAGTCCTTCATTTTTTGTCATCTCTATTTCCTTTATTATCTAGTAGTATAGCTTTTTATTCTTGCTATTATATGCGCTTTTGTTTTCTATCTACGTGCCTATGTTCCATTTAATTTGATGCGATTTTATTTGTCCCTTTCTTTGCATCTTATTTTTGTGTTCAAGTTGCTTAATTTTCCCTTGGTTTTTTATGTTAAAGTGTGCCTAAGAAGTTGTGACCATTAAACCCACATGGTTGAGGATTTTTCCACACCATTGTGGTGATCAACTTTGGCCACTTTATTGTGCCTTTTGTTTTAAGTCTCTTGCTGAAATTTTTGCTCTATTTTTAGGTGTGTTATTTTTTCTTAATCTTGTGTTTTGTCAAATACTAGTCATGTTAGTTTCCTATTTTGTCTCATTTAAATTCCATAGGTTTTAGCCTCTTAAATTTTTTACAAAAAAACCTTCAAAAACAGTTTGAATTGAGCTCCTAAGAGGTGAACCTCTTGTTGAGTCTCTTAAGTCTTTTATGCTTTTAGTTCAAGCATATTAATCTCTTTGTTGTTCTTAAATATTTGCTCAATTCAATCTTTATATGTTTCTTGTTTTATGTTGAATTATTAGTAGCCTTCCACTTGGTTTACCTTCACTATTGGTGCCTCTTTATGGAATTTTAGCTTGGGTGAATTGTGTTAGTAATTTGAGCAATCAATTTACTTTAAAATCAGCCCTGAATCATTCCTTAAGCACCATTAGTTCAGTGGTATTTGGAACTACTAAGTTGTTTTGCCTTTAGTTGCATGCATTGCTTGAAAATTGTGTGACCTTACTTTGTGCTTATTCACTCAAGTGTTATTATTTCAAGAATCCTCATTAAAATTTCAATTCAACAAGCTATTAGGTGCAGCAAAATGATTAGAAAAAGTTAAAAAAAATAGAAAAAGTTCAAGTTAAACAAAAAAAAAAAAGATAAAGAACTCAAAAGAAAGACAAATTTGAAGTTGTGTACCTAATAGTAGAAACATTTGATATGAGGAACCAATTGTGATTCAAAAAAAAAATTACTTGAGTAAGTTTTTTAGTTTTTGGTCACTTAAATTTTATTAAGTGTGCAACTATTGGTTTCATTTTTTTTGTTTGAGTCTTTTTTCATCTTTACTCTTAGAGCTAATCTAGGAAAGTTATTTGTGTGCTACCTTCCTTTATGAGCCTTATGTTTTCTTGCTTGTCTTCTTTACTTCTTTGAGTTTGTCATTGTTTAATCTATCCACTTGGATTTGTGAACCTTGTTTTGTTATTCACCTTTGTTTGTTGTCTTGTGTTGTATTCGGCCTTGGTAAGGAAAGGTTGGGAAAGGTTCCATATATAAAATTTTGGCAAGTCCAAACAAGAGGAAACAAGGGTAGCATTCTTGGGGTGAGTTGATGCAACTCAAAGGGACTTGATCAAAAGGAGACAAACACCAAAAAGCTTGGAGTGAAGACTTTGTTTTATTTTTTTTATTCTTTGTATTGTGTATACTTAATTTTAGATTGGGAGTTTGAGTGCCCTTAAGGCCCTCCCTTGGTTTGTAATAATTTTGGTTAATTTTAGCGTAGTTCCTCGTTAATTAGGTGAAGAAGGGAGAAGTGATACACTTCCTTCAACACCTTAGGAGCACGATTAGAGCCCTTTCTCTTTTACATTCTTGCACTTTTATTTTATTTTATGTTATTTTGAAAAATGTGTAGAGGCTAAGAGTTCCAAAGACTCATCAAGCCACCTTAGGTGAGAAAACAAAAAAAAAACGTTTTTGGCCTACCCTTTAGTTTTTAGCATCCAAGCACCATAACTTCCCACACACATTCTAGTGCACATAGTTGTTCATTAAGTAAGAGTGTCAACCAAAGAAAACCTTCCAAGGGAGACACTCTTGAAAATCTTAACTTAGAATTTAGGGAATGGATGGCTAAAGAACAAGAAAGGAGAAAAGAAAAAGAGAGAAAAAAAGAAATAAAAGAAAAGGAAAAACAAAAATAGAAGGAAGAGTTAAAAAAAGAGATGTTGGAAATGAGAAAAGAGAAAAAAGAGCGAGAAGAGAGAAGGCAAAGAGAGAGAAGAGAGGATGAAGAAAGGAGAAGAAGGAAAGAACTAGAAAGAAAAAGAGAAGAAGAGGAAGGAGAGGAGCAGAGAGTAAGAGGAGAGATGAGAGGGAGCGTGATAGAAAAAATAAAGGAATTCTCATAAGATCCCCATCTAGGCATTTTAGCTCTAGTGAAGAAGAATACTATAGAAATCAACATAAGCATCACTCTTATTCATCATACAATCATCATTCTCCTCAAGAGAACATAAATCATGCTAAGGAACCAAAGGTAGACCTACCCCATTTTCATGGTAGGGAAGATATTGAGACTTACCTAGATTGGGAAGTCAAAGTGGAACAACTCTTTCGATGCTATGAAATTTGTGAAGAAAGGAAAGTACCTTTGGCCTCCCTTAGTTTTCAAGGTTCTGCTTTGCATTGGTGGGATGGGTTAGTCAAGGATAGGGCCCGTAAACAAATGCCTGACATTCGCTACTTGAATGATTTAAAAACTTGTTTGCGAAGAAGGCACATTCCTTCATATTATGAGAGGGATCTTTTGGATAGGCTCCAAAGACTTAGGCAACATAACCTAAGTATTGAGGAGTATAGACAAAAGATGGAGCTTCTCATACTAAGGGTCAATATCATTGAGGAACCCAATGCCACCCTTGCTAGGTTTTTGTGTGGATTAAGCTCTGACATTAGAGATAAGGTAGAGATTCTTTCATACTCAAACCTTGATGAGTTGGTAGAACTTTGTGTAAGAGCTGAGAATCAACTCAAGAGAAAAAGCTTTAAAAAAGATTCTCCCTCTTACTCAAAGAGAGACCAACTTAAGGGAAACTCTTTCAAGGGTTTTCCCAAAGAGGAACCCAAGCATTTTCAAGATACAAAAGCACCTCATGTAGAGAGAAAAACCCCTACTACTAAGCCTACTGAGAGGCAAAGTAGTATCAAATGCTTCAAATGTCTTGGAAGAGACCACATTACCTCTCAATGCCTTAACAAGAAAACCATGATCATGAGGGAACAAGACATTTGTAGTGAGAATAGCTCATCTTCCTCCTCTAGTGAGAGTGAGGAAGAAGGGGGACATACTTTTGAACAAGAGTGTGAGGAAGCTTTTCCTTATGAGGGGGACCTCCTTATGGTTCAAAGGCTTCTTGCAAGCCAACCTCTAGAGCTTGGCCAGTCACAAAGAGAGAACATCTTCCATACAAGATCTAAAGTAAATGACAAAGTATGTTCTCTCCTTGTTGATAGTGGCTCCTGTTGTAACTTTTGTAGCTTTAGGTTGGTTGAAAAGCTAGCCTTGACTACCATGCCCCATCCTAAACCTTACAAATTGCAATGGGTCAATGACCAAGGGGAGATGGTAGTCAATGAACAAGTTATGATTGCAATTTCCATAGGATCTTATAATGATGAGATTCTTTGTGACATAGTTCCTATGGAGGCTGGTCATATCCTGTTGGGGAGACCATGGCAATTTGACAAAAAAGCTATTCACCATGGTCACTCCAACCAAATAATTCTCACCCATAATGAAAAGCGCTTCAAATTGTATCCTTTGTCACCTTCTCAATTGGCTGAGGATCAATTTGCGATGAAAAAGAAAAGAGTTGAGGAAAAACAAAAACGAAAAAAAGCACAACAAGCTTTACCCTTAAAGCTTGAAAAGGGTAAAGAGAGAGAGTCGGAAGGTGATGCCCCTTCAAAAGGGAATATTAGTAAAAGGAGCCTATTTGCTACTAAACGTGATTTAAAAGAAGCTCCTTTGACTAACAAGCCCTTTTATCTCCTCTTTTGCAAAGAAGCATCAAATCCTTCTCCCATTTTGCATTCTTCTGTTGAGAGCACTGCCACAGCCCATGCACATGAGCACCTTCCTCAAGGGGTTCAAGATATTTTACAAGAATTTGATGACATATTCCCTAATGAGGTTCCGAAAGGACTTCCTCCCATTAGGGGTATAGAACATCAAATTGATTTGGTGCCTGGCGCAAGTCTACCTAATAGACCTGCCTATAGGACCAACCCCATAGAGACCCAAGAGATTGAGTCTCAAGTGAATGAGCTATTGGAGAAGGGTTGGGTTCAAAAGAGCCTAAGCCCTTGTGCTGTGCCAGTCTTGTTAGTGCCCAAGAAGAATGGCCAATGGAGGATGTGTGTTGATTGTCGTGCAATCAACAATATCACCATCAAATATAGGCACCCAATCCCCCGTCTTGATGACATGTTGGATGAATTTCATGGGGCAAAAATATTTTCAAAAATAGATCTTAGAAGTGGTTACCACCAAATAAGGATCAAAGTAGGTGATGAGTGGAAAACTGCTTTTAAGACTAAATTTGGTCTTTATGAGTGGTTGGTTATGCATTTTGGGCTAACTAATGCCCCAAGCACATTCATGCGCTTAATGAATCATGTACTGAGGGATTGCCTTGGTAAATTTTGTGTAGTTTACTTTGATGACATTTTAGTTTACTCTAGGAACCTAGATGATCATTTGGGACATCTAAGGCATGTTTTTTCTCTTCTTAGGAGTAATCATCTTTTTGGTAACTTAGAAAAATGCACTTTTATGTAGATAGTGTAGTTTTTCTAGGTTTTGTAGTTAGCACAAAAGGGGTTCATGTTGACCCTGAAAAGATAAAAGTTATTCAAGAATGGCCCACCCCAAAGAGTGTGACAGAGATCGAAAGCTTTCATGGTCTCGCTGGATTTTATAGGCGCTTTGTGCCTAATTTCTCCACGCTCTTTGCACCAATAAATGATTTGGTGAAAAAGCAAGTTCTTTTCCTTTGGGGTGAGAAACAAGAGAAAACCTTCCAGCTAATTAAGCATAAACTGACCCATGCACCAGTCTTGGCATTACCTGACTTTTCTAAAACATTTGAACTTGAATGTGATGCCTCTGGTGTAGGTGTGGGGGCTGTCTTATTGCAAGGATGGCACCCCATTGCATATTTCAGTGAAAAACTCAATGGTGCCCCCCTCAACTACCCCACCTATGATAAGGAGTTTTATGCTCTAATTAGGGCCATTCAAACTTGGGAGCATTACCTTGCTCCCAAGGAGTTTGTCAATCATAGTGACCATGAGTCACTAAAATATTTGTGGGGTCAAGGTAAATTGAACAAAAGGCATGCAACGTGGGTGGAATATCTTGAATCCTTCCTGTATGTCATCAAGTACAAGAAAGGAAAACAAAATGGGGTGGCTGATGCTCTTTCCAGGCATCATGCTCTTTCCAGGCATCATGCCCTTTATTCATCCTTGAGTGCAAAAGTCTTGGGATTTGATGACATTCGGGCTATGTATCCGTCTGATAAGGATTTCGGTCCCATATTTGCTACCTCTGCATCTGTATTCGCATTAAAGGCCCATGATGGGTACTTCATCAGTGAGGGGTATCTTTACAAAGGGATTAAGCTTTGTATACCCCAAGGATCAATTAGGAACTTACTTACAAAAGAGAGTCATGAAGGTGGGCTCATGGGGCATTTTGGGATTTAAAAAATCCTCATGCTTTTACAAGAGAAATTCTTTTGGCCCCATATGCGTAGAGATGTCCATAGACATTGCTCTAAATGTATAGCTTGCTTGCAAGCAAAGTCTAAAGCAATGCCTCATGGACTATACACACCTTTACCTGCTCCTTCTGCACCTTGGGAGGATATTAGCATGGATTTCATCCTTGGGCTCCCAAGAACCCAACGAGGTGCAGACTCCATATTTGTGGTGGTGGACCGATTTTAAAAAATGGCCCATTTTATTCCCTGCCACAAAGTGGATGATGCGAGCAACATCGCAAGAATTTTCTTCAAAGAGGTTGTCCGATTGCATGGTATACCCTCTTCAATAGTGTCAGATAGGGATGTGAAGTTCCTTAGCTATTTTTGGAAAACTCTTTGGGCTAAGCTGGGAACTAAACTTCTTTTTTCCACTACCTGTCACCCTCAAATTGATAGGCAAACAGAAGTGGTGAATAGGTCTTTATCCACTATGCTGAGGGCTCTCCTTAAAGGCAACCATAAGTCTTGGGATGAGTACCTTCCCCACATTGAATTTGCTTATAACTGGGTGGTTCATAGAACCACCAAGCATTCTCCTTTTGAGGTGGTCTATGGCCTTAATCCTCGTACTCCTTTACATCTTTTACCTCTTCCTCTTTCTGTTGCTGTGCATAAAGAAGGAGAGGCAAAAGCCATTTTTGTAAAACAATTACATGAGAGGGTTAAAGCTAACATAGAGCGCCAATCCTTGAGAGATGCTACTTTCACCAATAGGGGAAGGAAAGAGGTCATTTTTGAAAAGGGCGACTAGGTATGGCTTCACTTGAGAAAGGATAGATTTCCTTCTCAAAGGAAGTCCAAACTTAGCCCTAGAGGAGATGTACCTTTCCAAATCCTTGAGCGGATCGGTAATAATGCCTACGTTCTAGATCTGCTTTAGGATTATGGGGTAAGCACCAGTTTTAATATTTCTGATTTGTCTCTATTTGTAGGTGCTGAAAATGACGAAGACCTCATGGATTTGAGGTCAAATCCTCTTCAAGGGGGAGGAGATGATGTAACCATGCCTAGCCAAGGACCTATCACTAGGTCCATGGCTAGAAGGATTGAAGAAGACCTAGCCCTTGCAGACAAAGCAAGACTTCACCTCCTATGGAGAGTGAAGATATTAGGCTAGGGACTTTAGTTAATAAAATGTAATTTTCCTTTATTTTAATTTTGAGGAGCATTAAGAATTTAATTTGGGACATGTATTTAGTCCATTTTTTATTTTTAGGAGGTGTCTTAGGAATTTAGAGGGTGGATTTAGCTTTTTGGGTCTTTATAAAGGAAATAAGGGGTAGCCTTGATATCTACACCCCTCTTTTCCTACATAAACCCCCAAAGCTAATAAGAAGAAATCTTGGCCCTTGGTTTGAGAAACTTGGGCACCAAGTTTGATGATCTAAGGAGGGAATTGTTTCTCAATTCTCCTCCCTTAGATCTCTCCTTTTAATCCTAACCCTTCTTTTTTAGGTTATCTTGTTCAAGAGGTTAGTTACCTGATGCATGCCTCGCTTGATCTTTTTCTAGAAGTTTTCTTCTTTGGTGAAATGGTTTGTGGAGAGGTAAGAAGTGAGGTGGTTTTAGGCGCCACTTAAGGTAAGATAAGCCTAAGAGGGAAAGTTTGCCACAAGGGATGGAACCCTTGATAAAAACCTAAGGAATTCTCAAAGAGAGAAGGGTGGACACTAAGAGAATTTTGGCCAACTCAAGGTTTTTCTATTCAATCAAGTGTCCACCCTTCTCTCTTTGAGAATTCCTTAGGTTTTTATCAAGGGTTCCATCCCTTGTGCCAAACTTTCCCTCTTAGGCTTATCTTACCTTAAGTGGCGCCTAAAACCACCTCACTTCTTACTTCTCCACAAACCATTTCACCAAAGAAGAAAACCTCTAGAAAAAGATCAAGGGAGGCATGCATCATTTGGTATCAGAGCAAAAAACTACATTAGTCTTGATGTATATTGTCTTGAAGTTTTGTTTTCAATTTTTGCTTCTAAAATTTCAAAAAAATTCTAGGCACAAGTTTTGTGCTACATCTTCTAAAAATTTTGATTCAATTTTGGTGTTCTTTCATTGAATCATAATTCTATTTTAAACCTTTTACTAAGAATGTGCTCACAAAGAGACTATTTTCATTCAACTTCAAAGGTCTTGAGGATCCTCTCTCTTGAGGAACCTCTTCCTAGTTAGTTTTTATCAAGGGTTCCTTCCCTTGTGGCAAACCTAAACACTTTGGCTTATCTCTCTTTGATAGTGGCGCCCTACCTCCATTTTCTTTCCCCTCCATCATCCATTTCATGGTGCTTGGAACCTCAAGGAAAAAGATCAAGGGAGGCATGCATCAATACCTCTATAAATAAGAGCTCCTCCCTCACTTGTATTTTTTACACTTGAATTTAATCCTAGAGACCATATTGGTTGAGGTTCTTACCTTTGAGTGTTCCCCTTTCTCATTTGTGAGAGCTTCTAAGAGTTATCAAGGGACCCCTCCCTTGTGGCCTCTCCCCCTTGGCTTATCAAACCTAGTATTTATGGCGCCTCACCCCATTGCTTTCCTCTCCATAAATCCATTTCCCTTCCAAGTGACCTTAGAAAGGATCCTTTGGGAACGTGATCATCAAAGATCACATCAGCTTAGGTGTATTTCGTTTTAGTGGTGGGATTGTTTCCACCTTAGGAATTTTGACTAGTATATGCCTTTATTACTTTCCTTACTTACTTTGTTGTAGTTGTATGCTCTAGGTTGTTGTATGTTCGTTTAGTAGGCTTCTAAGTGCTTATCAGGGGTCCGTTGCACATCACACACTTGTAGTGTCAAAAATTGTTTTTGTAAGGCTTACTGATGGCTCCACCTTGTCCATGGTGTCACCAACTCTTCTCCAAGATGAAATTTTGAAATGGATCTTCTTCAAGGGCTGAAATAGGTGTGAAAATGGAGTTTATGATGGGTGAAAGTGGTTCACGAAAAATGGAGACAAAAGAATGGTGTTTTTGGTGGTGGTGGTTGGATGGTGTCTCTTTGGCTACTTTACTTCACTTGGAGAGGGTGAAGGCCAATCCTAGGGAGACTCAAGCTCCTTCTAACGTAGAGAGGAGAGGAAGAGGAATGATGAGGAAAACTCTCTCAAATATCCAATATATCCAAAGTGACTACATGTAGTCTAACCTAGGGTATTTAAAGAAAGGGTGGGAGGCCTCTAGGCTATTTACACGAAAATTTGAGAGCTAAATGACTCTCAAATGAACCCTAAATGGACCTCAAATGAAATGTAGGTCCCTCTCCCCTAAATGACTAAAATACCCTTGTGTCTAGAAAATGAAAGAAATGGACTTTTGATCTAAGTCAAGGTTTAAGTCCCAAAATAAATCCTAAACTAATTTGCCCCATAATACAAAGGCTAAATAAAAATAAAAAATGAAATCCTAAGTGATTAAGGTTCCCCAAAATACAAGGGAAAAATAAGGAAAACAAGCAAAAAACTAGGTAGATGCATCAAAGTCTGCACATGTGATCATCAATGCTCTTGGTGTAGTATGACCTTCTTTTTCTTCTATTCTTATTGCCATGGACTTTGTGATGGGTCCTATTTTATGCCCCAAGGATGGTCCTCTATTACTTACAAAGGGTCAAAGGTTGATAAGTTTCCCACTACTAAGAGGCTTGATTATTAAGTGACTCCTTGTAGTCCACCTCCCATTTAGAGTGCAATTCTAACGGCTCCAAGTAATAAGTCTAGCACCAAAATCTCTGTGAAAACCTTTATCACTCACTCTTTGTGAAAATATTTTCAAGAAAACCTTTTCGTGAAAATCTTTCCTAGATCAAAGATAAGTGATCATTCAAGTGTCCGTGGTCAAAACTCACACCTTAGTAATGCTAGCCTTAGAGATGAACATAGAGAACATAGGGAGTATATAAGAAGAAAATAAGAAGAAAGTGCAAAAAAAAAGGAAGAATTTGGGAAGAGGGAGAGAGAACATGATAAACAAAATGAGGAAATTAGAGAAATGCTTGCTAAGTTACTTTTGGGGGTAGGAACTAATGGTTTAAAACATAGAGTCCAACCATCTAAGTCCCAAAAAGGCAAAGGGGTAAGGGTTTCTATGAGTGAAAGTGAGGATAGTGATCATCATCATACCAAAACCCCAAGTGTTAGCCTTTATAGTAGTCATCACAATAATGATTATTATCAAAGGCCCCCAAGAACACATAAGCAAAGAGAATCCTCCAATAAGGAACCTAATGTCAACCTTCCTTCATTTTTTGGAAAGGACAATGTTGATGCATATTTGGATTGGGAAATGAAGGTTGAACAACTTTTTGCTTGCCATGGGGTAAGTGAAGAGAGGAAGGTTTCTTTGGCAACCCTTAGCTTCCAAGGGCATGCCATGTATTGGTGGACTTCTTTAGAAAGAGAAAAGAGAGTGAATCATGAGCCCCCGATTCAATATTGGAATGAACTCCGTAGTGCCTTGAGAAGGAGGCATATTCCTCCATACTATGACCGTGAGCTTATGGATAAGCTTCAAAGGTTGAAACAAGGGTCATTAAGTATGGAAGAATATAGGGAACAAATGGAGTTACTCATGATGAGGGCGGGTATAAGGGAAGAAGAGAGGACCACTATCTCAAGGTTCTAAAGGGGCCTTAATCTTGAAATAAGAGACAAAGTTGAACTTTTGCCATATAGATATTTTAATGAACTTGTTCAACTTTGTTCAAGAATGGAGCACCAACTTAAAAGAAAAAGTTTCAAGAAATACTTCACTCCATCTTATTCCAAGAATTTTAAGAAAAAAGGTCCCTCTTCCAAACCTCTCTCCAAAGAAGATGAAAAAGAAAAAGATAAAGAAAAAGAAAAATCATATTCTTCTAAAGTACCTTCTAAGGAGTGTAAGTCAAGTGACATCAAGTGCTTTAAGTGTCTTGGAAGGGATCACATTGCTTCTCAATGCCCCACAAAGAAAACAATGATTTTAAGAGGCCACGATCACTATAGTAGCCTTGATGAAGCTATTTCTTCTTCTTCTACTTTAAGTACTGAAGATGAAGCCATGGATTCCATGGAAGAGACCTTACCTTGTGATGGAGACTTACTTATGGTAAGGAGGCTTCTTAACAACCAAACTAGTGAGATTGACCAATCACAAAGAGAGAACATGTTTCATACAAGATGCAAAATTTTAGAAAGCACTTGTTCTCTCATTGTGGATAGTGGGTCTAGTTGTAATTGTTGTAGTACTAGATTGGTTGAAAAGCTAGCCTTATCCACAAAACCACATCCTAGACCTTATCAATTGCAATGGATTCATGAGGATGGAGGTATTATGGTTAACCAACAAGCACTTGTACCAATTTCCATTGGAAAATACAAAGATGAAGTTTTATGTGATGTTGTGCCTTTGGAAGCTAGTCATGTGTTGCTTGGAAGGCCTTGGCAATTTGATAAGAAAACCATGCATGATGGACTTACCAATAAAATAAGTTTCCAACACTTAGGCAAGAAATTTGTGTTGTGCCCTCTAACACCTTCCCAAGTGTGTGAGGACCAACTCAAAATGAAAGCTAGGAGAGAAGAAGACCAAAAAGAAAGAAAACAAAAATAAAAAAAAGATAAAAAGGGTCTTTTTAAGACCAAAGTAAAGGAAGAAAAGGTATCAAGTTTAGAGGAAGGTGTCTACTCTAAAGATGTTGTTCACAAGAGTCATTTATCACTTAAGAATGATATCAAGAAAACACTCTTGCTTGAACAACCCTTATACCTTCTATACTTCAAAGAGACACTCATTGCCACTAATCATGAACTTGAGTCTCTACCTCATGAGGTCCACAATCTTTTAAAAGAATTTGATGATGTATTTCCTCAAGAGGTTCCAAGTGGACTTCCACCTTTAAGAGGGATAGAACATCAAATTGACCTCATCCCGGGGGCAAGCCTTCCAAATAGGCCCGCCTATAGGACTAACCCCCAAGAGACCAAAGAAGTAGAAACTCAAGTTCAAGATTTGTTGAAGAAGGGTTGGGTTCAGAAAAGCCTTAGCCCTTGTGCTGTTCCTATTCTTTTAGTGCCTAAGAAAGATGGAAAATGGAGGAAGTGTACTGATTGTAGAGCTATTAATAACATCAACATAAAGTATAGGCACCCAATCCCTAGGCTAGATGACGTGTTGGATGAGTTACATCGGGCCATTATATTTTCCAAGATTGATCTTAAGAGTGGTTATCACCAAATAAGGATTAAAAATGGTGATGAGTGGAAAACCGCTTTTAAGACCAGGTTTGGTTTGTATGAGCGGTTAGTTATGCCATTTGGTCTCACCAATGCCCCTAGCACTTTCATGCGTCTAATGAATCATGTACTTAGGAATTACATAGGGAAGTTTGTGGTCGTCTATTTTGATGATATCTTGATCTATAGCAAGTTCTTAGATGAGCATCTTGGGCATCTAAGTAAGGTTTTAAAGATTCTTAGGGACAACCACCTCTATGCCAACTTGGAGAAATGTACCTTTTACAAGGAAAATGTAAATTTCTTAGGTTTCATAGTTGGCAAAGAAGGAGTGAAAGTTGACCCCGAGAAAATCAAGGCTATGCAAGATTGGCCTACCCCAAAAAGTGTTGGAGATATTAGAAGTTTTCATGGTTTAGCAAGTTTTTATAGAAGATTTGTGAAAGACTTCCCCACAATTGTATCCCCTCTTAATGAGCTTGTTAAGAAGGATGTACCTTTAATTTGGGGTGAAGCTCAAGGAAAAGCTTTTAATGTGCTTAAGGAAAAGGTCACCAATGCACCCATTCTAGCCCTTCCAAATTTTGAACAAACCTTTGAGCTAGAATGTGATGCATCCGGTCTTGGCATAGGTGCCGTTTTACTTCAAGGAGGCCACCCCATTGCTTACTTTAGTGAAAAACTTCATGGGGCCACCTTGAATTATCCTACCTATGAAAAGGAGCTTTATGCCCTTATTAGAGCCCTCCAAGTTTGGGAGCATTACTTAGTGACTAGGGAATTCATCATACATACTGATCATGAGTCACTTTAGTACATTAGATGATGTGATCTTTGATGATCATGTGCCCAAAGGATCCTTTCTAAGGTCACTTGGATGGGAAATGGATTTATGGAGAGAAAAGGAATGGGGTGAGGCGCCACAAATACTAGGTTTGATAAGCCAAAGGGGAGAGGCCACAAGGGAGGGGTCCCTTGATAACTCTTAGAAGCTCTCACAAAGGAGAAAGAGGGACACTCAAAGGTAAGAACCTCAACCAATATGGTCTCTAGGATTAAATTCAAGTGTCAAAAATACAAGTGAGGGAGGAGCTGCTATTTATAGAGGTAGCTAACCTCTTGAACAAAATAACCTAAAAAAGAAGGGCTTGGATTAAAAGGAGAGATCTAAGGGAGGAGAATTGAGAAACAATTCCCTCCTTAGATCATCAAACTTGGTGCCCAAGTTTCTCAAACCAAGGGCCAAGATTCCTTCTTATTAGCTTAGGGGGTTTATGTAGAAAAGAGGGGTGTAGATATCAAGGCTACCCCTTATTTCCTTCATAAAGACCCAAAAAGCTAAATCCACCCTCTAAATTCCTAAGACACCTCCTAAAAATAAAAAATGGACTAAATACATGTCCCAAATTAAATTCTTAATGCTCCTCAAAATTAAAATAAAGGAAAATTACATTTTATTAACTAAAGTCCCTAGCCTAATATCTTCACTCTCCATAGGAGGTGAAGTTTTCCTTTGTCTATAAGGGCTAGGTCTTCTTCAATCCTTCTAGCCATGGCCCTAGTGATAGGTCCTTGGCTAGGCATGGTCACATCATTAGAGGGTAAGGGAAGTTAAATAAAAGACATGCTAAGTGGGTTGAATATCTTGAGCAATTCCCTTACATTATCAAATACAAGAAGGGAAAGTGTAATATGGTGGCGGATGCCTTGTCTAGAAGACACTCCTTGCTCTTTTCTTTGGGTTCCCAAATTATTGGATTTGATAATATAAAGGAGTTGTATGAAGTGGATCAAGATTTCCAATCCACTTTCACAAAATGTCTCCAAAAGCCTTTTGATGGGTTCTACATCCTTGAGGGGTACCTTTTTAGGATGGGAAAACTTTGCATACCTCCAGGATCCATTAGAAAACTTTTGGTAAAGGAAAGTCATGAGGGAGGACTCATGGGCCATTTTGGGTTGATAAAACCCTTAGTCTTCTAAAATCTAAATTTTATTGGCCTCACATGAGAATGGATGTTCAACAGCATTGCTCCAAGTGTATCACTTGTCTTCAAGCAAAATCAAGAGTGATGCCTCATGGACTCTACACTCCTCTCCCTATAGCTAGCACCCCTTGGGTTGATATTAGTATGGATTTTGTGCTTGGTCTTCCAAGGACTCAAAGGGGATTTGATTTTATCTTTGTGGTTGTGGATCGTTTTAGCAAGATGACTCATTTTATACCATGCCACAAAGTGGATGATGCTAGCTATATTACTAAGCTTTTCTTTAAGAAAGTGGTTTGTTTGCATGGTCTACCCAAGACTATTGTTTCCGATAGGGATGCTAAGTTTCTAAGTCATTTTTGGAAAATTCTTTGGCAAAAACTAGGAACAAAGCTTGTCTATTCTACTACTTGCCACCCACAAACGGATGGGCAAACTGAGGTAGTGAATAGGTCTCTATCCACATTGTTAAGGGCAATTTTAAAAGGGAATAAGAAAACTTAGGATGAATGCCTTCCCCACATAGAGTTTTCCTACAATAGGGTGGTCCACAAGACTACTAGTTTGTCCTCTTTTGAGGTTCTATATGGCTTTAATCCTTTTACTCCTCTGGATTTGCTTCCATTTCCTAATACTACTTCCTTGTATCACAAAGAAGGAGTATCTAGGGCTGACTTTATAAAGAAATATCATGAAAAGGTCAAGAGTCAAATTGAAAATCAAACTAAAAAATATGCCAAGTACAACAACAAAGGAAGAAAAAAGGTAACCTTTGAAGTTGGGGATTGGGTTTGGCTTCACTTGAGGAAGGATAGATTCCCTACTCAAAGGAAGTCCAAACTAAGTCCTAGAGGAGATGGTCCTTTCCAAGTTCTTAAGAAAATTAATGATAATGCCTACATCCTAGACCTTCCCTCCGATTATGGAGTTAGTTCCTCTTTTAATGTTTGTGATCTTACACCTTTCCTAGGAGCTAATGACATGGATGAGCTTGAAGATTTGAGGTCAAATCCTTATCAAGAAGGAGGGCATGATGGAGGACCATCCTTGGGGCATCAAATAGGACCCATCACAAGGTCCATGGCAAGAAGAATAGAAGAAGAGGAAGGTCATACTACACCAAGAGCATTGATGATCACATGTGTGGACTTTGGTGCATCTACCTAGTGTTTTGCATGTTTTCCTTATTTTCCCCTTGTACTTTGGGGAACCTTAATCACTTAGGATTTCATTGTGTATTTTTATTTGCCTTTGTATTATGGGGAAAATTAGTTTAGGATTTATTTTGGGACTTAAACCTTGACTTGTGAGGTCAAAAGTCCATTTCTTTCATTTTCTAGACACAAGGGTATTTTAGTCATTTAGGGGGGAGAGACCTACATTTCATTTGAGGTCCATTTAGGGTTCATTTGAGAGGCATTTAGCCCTCAAATTTTCGTGCAAATGGCCTAGAGGCCTCCCACCCTCTCTTTAAATACCCTAGGTTAGACTACATGTAGTCACCTTTGGATATATTGGATATTTGAGAGAGTTTTCCTCATCATTCCTCTTCCTTAGTCATTTAGGGATCTCTTGGCCCCCTTCCTCTCCTTTCTACCTTAGAAGGAGCTTGGGCGATGATGTGACCACGCCTAACCAAGGACCTATGACTAGGTTCATGGCTAGAAGGATTAAAGAAGACCTAGCCCTTCAAGTTGCTTAATTTTCCCTTGGTTTTTTATGTTAAAATGTGCCTAAGAAGTTGTGACCATTAAACCCACATGGTTGAGGATTTTTCCACACCATTGTGTTGATCAACTTTGGCCACTTTGTTGTGCCTTTTGTTTTAAGTCTCTTGCTGAAATTTTTGCTCTATTTTTAGGTGTGTTATTTTTTCTTAATCTTGTGTTTTGTCAAATACTAGTCATGTTAGTTTCCTATTTTGTCTCATTTAAATTCCATAGGTTTTAGCCTCTGAAAATTTTTACAAACAACCTTCAAAACCATTTTGAATTGAGCTCCTAAGAGGTGAACCTCTTGTTGAGTCTCTTAAGTCTTTTATGCTTTTAGTTCAAACATATTAATCTCTTTGTTATTCTTAAATATTTGCTCAATTCAATCTTTATATGTTTCTTGTTTTATGTGAATTATTAGTAGCTTTCCACTTGGTTTACCTTCACTATTGGTGCCTCTTTATGGAATTTTAGCTTGGGTGAATTGTGTTAGTCATTGTTTAATCTATCCACTTGGATTTGTGAACCTTGTTTTGTTATTCACCTTTGTTTGTTGTCTTGTGTTGTATTCGGCCTTGGTAAGGAAAGGTTGGGAAAGGTTCCATATATAAAATTTTGGCAAGTCCAAACAAGAGGAAACAAGGGTAGCATTCTTGGGGTGGGTTGATGCAACTCAAAGGGGCTTGATCAAAAGGAGACAAACACCAAAAAGCTTGGAGTGAAGACTTTGTTTTATTTTCTTTTCTTTGTATTGTGTATACTTAATTTTAGATTGGGAGTTTGAGTGCCCTTAAGGCCCTCCCTTGGTTTGTAATAATTTTGGTTAATTTTAGCGTAATTCCTTGTTAATTAGGTGAAGAAGGGAGAAGTCGTACATTTCCTTCAACACCTTAGGAGCACGATTAGAGCTTTTTCTCTTTTACATTCTTGCACTTTTATTTTATTTTATGTTATTTTGAAAAAACGTGTAGAGGCTAAGAGTTCCAAAGACTCATCAAGCCACCTTAGGTGAGAAAACAAAAAAAAAAAGAGAGGAGTGTTGCTTGAAAAAAAAAAGTTTTTGGCTTACCCTTTAGTTTTTAGCATCCAAGCACCATGAATTCCTACACACATTCTAGTGCACATAGTTGTTCATCAAGTAAGAGTGTTAACCAAAGAAAACCTTTTAAGGGAGACACTCCTGAAAACCTTAACTTAGAATTTAGGGAATGGATGGCTAAAGAACAAGAAAGGAGAGAAGAAAAAGAGAGAAAAAAAGAAATAAAAGAAAAGGAAAAACAAAAAGAGAAGAAAGAGTTAAAAAAAGAGATGTTGGAAATGAGAAAAGAGAAAAAAGAGCGAGAATAGAGAAGGTAAAGAGAGAGAAGAGAGGATGAAGAAAGGAGAAGAAGGAAAGAACTAGAAAGAAAAAGAGAAAAAGAGGAAGAAGAGAGAAGGAGAGGAGAAGAGAGTAAGAGGAGAGATGGGAGGGAGAGTGATAGAAAAAATAAAGGAATTCTCATAAGATCCCCATCTAGGCATTTTAGCTCTAGTGAAGAAGAATACTATAGAAATCAACATAAGCATCACTGACATTCATCATACAATTATCATTCTCCTCAAGAGAACATAAATCATGCTAGGGAACAAAAGGTAGACCTACCCCATTTTCATGGTAGGGAAGATGTTGAGACTTACCTAGATTAGGAAGTCAAAGTGGAACAACTCTTTCGATGCTATGAAATTTGTGAAGAAAGGAAAGTACCTTTGGCCTCCCTTAGTTTTCAAGGTTTTGCTTTGCATTGGTGGGATGGGTTAGTCAAGGATAGGGCCCATAAACAAATGCCTGACATTCGCTACTGGAAGGATTTAAAAACTTGTTTGCGAAGAAGGCACATTCCTTCATATTATGAGAGGGATCTTTTGGATAGGCTCCAAAGACTTAGGCAACATAACCTAAGTATTGAGGAGTATAGACAAAAGATGGAGCTTCTCATATTAAGAGCCAATATCATTAAGGAACCCAATGACACCCTTGCTCGGTTTTTGTGTGGATTAAGCTCTGACATTAGAGATAAGGTAGAGCTTCTTTCATCCTCAAACCTTGATGAGTTGGTAGAATTTTGTGTAAGATTTGAGAATCAACTCAAGAGAAAAAGCTTTAAAAAAGATTCTCCCTCTTACTCAAAGAGAGACCAACTTAAGGGAAACTCTTTCAAGGGTTTTCCCAAAGAGGAACCCAAGCATTTTCAAGATACAAAAGCACCTCATGTAGAGAGAAAACCCCCTACTGCTAAGCCTACTGAGAGGCAAAGTAGTATCAAATGCTTCAAATGTCTTAGGAGAGGCCACATTGCCTCTCAATGCCCTAACAAGAAAACCATGATCATGAGGGGACAAGACATTTGTAGTGAGAATAACTCATCTTCCTCCTCTAGTGAGAGTGAGGAAGAAGGGGGACATACTTTTGAACAAGAGTGTGAGGAAGCTTTTCCTTATGAGGGGGACCTCCTTATGGTTCAAAGGCTTCTTGGAAGCCAACCTCTAGAGCTTGGCTAGTCACAAAGAGAGAACATCTTCCATACAAGATGTAAAGTAAATGACAAAGTATGTTCCCTCCTTGCTGATAGTGGCTCCTGTTGTAGCTCTAGGTTGGTTGAAAAGCTAGCCTTGACTACCATGCCCCATCCCAAACCTTACAAATTGCAATGGCTCAATGAGCAAGGGGAGATGGTAGTCAATGAACAAGTTATGGTTCCAATTTCCATAGGATCTTATAATGATGAGATTCTTTGTGACATAGTTCCTATGGAGGCTGGTCATATCCTTTTGGGAGAGACCATGGCAATTTGACAAAAAATCTATTCACCATGGCATTGAAGATGTTGTGACATAGTTCCTATGAAGTTCCTTAGCCATTTTTGGAAAACTCTTTGGGCTAAGCTGGGAACTAAACTTCTTTTTTCCACTACCTGTCACCCTCAAATTGATGGGCAAACAGAAGTGGTGAATAGATATTTATCCACTATGTTGAGGGCTCTCCTTAAAGGCAACCATAAGTCTTGGGATGAGTACCTTCCCCACATTGAATTTGCTTATAACCGGGTGGTTCATAGAACCACTAAGCTTTTTCCATTTGAGGTGGTCTATGGCTTTAATCCTCGTACTCCTCTAGATCTTTTACCTCTTCCTCTTTCAGTTGCTGTGCATAAAGAAGGAGAGGCAAAAGCCATTTTTGTAAAAGAATTACATGAGAGGGTTAAAGCTAACATAGAGCGTCAATCCTTGAGAAATGCTACTTTCGCCAATAGGGGGAGGAAAGAGGTCATATTTGAAAAGGGTGTCTGGGTATGGCTTCACTTGAGAAAGGATAGATTTCCTTCTCAAAGGAAGGCCAAACTTAGCCCTAGAGGAGATAGACCTTTCCAAATCCTTGAGCGGATCGGTAATAATGCCTATGTTTTAGATCTGCCTAAGGATTATGGGGTAAGCACCAGTTTTAATGTTTCTGATTTGTCTCCATTGGTAGGTGCTGAACATGACGAAGACCCCATGGATTTGAGGTCAAATCCTCTTCAAGGGGGATGAGATGATGTGACCACGCCTAACCAAGGACCTATCACTAGGGCCATGGCTAAAAGGATTGAAGAAGACCTAGCCCTTGAAGACAAAGGAAGACTTCACCTCCACTGGAGAGTAAAGATAATGGCTAGGGACTTTAGTTAATAAAATGTAATTTTCCTTTATTTTAATTTTGAGGAGCATTACGAATTTAATTTGGTACATGTATTTAATCCATTTTTTATTTTAGGAGGTGTCTTAGGAATTTAGAGGGTGGATTTAGCTTTCTGGGTCTTTATGAAGGAAATAAGGGGTAGCCTTGATATCTACACCCCTCTTTTCCTACATAAACCCCCTAAGCTAATAAGAAGGAATCTTGACCCTTGGTTTGAGAAACTTGGGCACCAAGTTTGATGACCTAAGGAGGGAATTGTTTCTCAATCCTCCTCCCTTAGATCTCTCCTTTTAATCCTAGCCCTTCTTTTTCAGGTTATCTTGTTCAAGAGGTGAGCTACCTCTATAAATAGGACCTCCTCCCCTAACTTGTATTTTTTACACTTGAATTTAATCATAGAGACCATATTGGTTGTGAGGTTCTTACCTTTGAGTGTCCCCTTTTCTCCTTTGTGAGAGCTTCTAAGAGTTATCAAGGGACCCTCCCTTGTGGCCTCTCCCCTTTGGCTTACCAAACCTAGTATTTGTGGTGCCTCACCCCATTCCTTTCCTCTCCATAAATTCATTTCCCTTCCAAGTGATCTTAGAAAAGATCCTTTGGGCACATGATCATCAAAGATCACATCATTGGGCCTCCCTAGGATTGGCTTTCACCCTCTCCAAGTGAAGTGAGCTAGCCAAAGAGACATCATTCGACCACCACCACCTAAAACAACATTCTTTTGTCTCCATTTTTTTCATGAATCACTTTCATCCATCATAAGCTCCATTTTTCACACCTATTTCAGCCCTTGAAGAAGATCCATTTCAACATTTCATCTTGGAGAAGAGTTGGTGACACCATGGAGAAGGTGTAGCCATCAGAATAGAAGAAGAGGAAGGTCATACCACACCAAGAGCATTGATGATCACATGTGCGGACTTTGGTGCATCTACCTAGTTTTTTGCATGTTTTCCTTATTTTTCCCTTTATTTTGAGGAACCTTAATCACTTAGGATTTCATTGTATATTTTTATTTAGCCTTTTTATTATGGGGAAAATTAGTTTAGGATTTATTTTGGGACTTAAACCTTGACTTGTGAGCTCAAAAGTCTATTTCTTTCATTTTCTAGACACAAGGGTATTTTAGTCATTTAGGGGAGAGGGACCTACATTTCATTTGAGGTCCATTTAGGGTTCATTTGAGAGGCATTTAGCTCTCAAATTTTCGTGCAAATGGCCTAGAGGTTTCCCACCCTCTCTTTAAATACCCTAGGTTAGACTACATATAGTCACTTTGGATATATTGGATATTTGAGAGAGTTTTCCTCATCATTCCTCTTTCTTAGTCATTTAGGGATCTCTTGGCCCCCTTCCTCTCCTCTCTACCTTAGAAGGAGCTTGGGTCTCCGTAAGATTGGCCTTCACCCTCTCCAAGTGAAGTGAGCTAGCCAAAGAAACATCATCCAACAACCACCACCCAAAACACCATTCTTTTGTCTCTATTTTTCATGAACCACTTTCACCCTTCATAAGCCCCATTTTCACACCTATTTCAGCCCTTGAAGAAGATCCATTTCAACATCTCATCTTGGAGAAGAGTTGGTGACACCATGGAGAAGGTGGAGCCATCATGTGGTATCAAGAGCTAAGGTGGTCTTCAAGGGTAACTAGTGTTCTTCTCCATTCTTTTTTTTTTTTTGTTTTCAAAAATATGTTTCTTGTCATGTTTATGTATTCTCCTTTGTCTTGAGTATTTTGTCTAAATATTTTGTTTAAAAGTTGTCTCTTTTTTGTTTTTCTGTGGTTCATCATCATTCATGAGCCTTCTTAGTGTTCTTTGAGATTTTCTCAAAAGGTTGTTCTTTTAGAGCTTTCCTTTGTTTTTCCATGGCTGCATTTTTAGACTTTGTTCTCTTGTTTGTTTTTTTTTAATATTTACTAGATGCACCTAACTTGATTGTAAATTTAATGCTTAATAACAAATAGTTATGCGCTTGGAACAATAAAGACAATTAAAAGCAACAATTTAGGTACTACTAGAAATGACTCCAAAATGCAAAGTAGCTATAGATGTGTTAATGGTTAGTAGTTTGGTGTGCCACTAGACTCAAGCTTTGTTAAGTTTTTAGTAATTTGTTGAACACAAATACCAAAATTATAGCTTAAGTGAAAGCACCCACAAACAAGAACTAATTTTACCACACAAATGAGCTACTAATTATGCGTATACGGAAAATAAAGACAAAGGGAATTGAGCAACTATTTTGGAATTTTTTTTTTGAAGAATATGCTTGAAACTAAAAGCATATGAACCTCTAAAGAGACTTAGACATGATGTATGACCCTCTATGTTGCTCAATTTAAAAGGAATTAATAGACAAAATGGGAAACTATAAGCATGACTTATAGATAACTACACAAGAGTATAAAAGTGAAAATTAAAAGCTAAAATAAGGCAAAAACAAGGCAACTAGGCGCAAGGAAACACAAGAATTTGGTCTAAATTTCTTGACCACAAGGTTGTGGAATTCACCACAACAGCATGATTTTTAGCAAGAAATTCTCAAGACCAAAATTCAAGCAAGAAAGCACCCAACTCAAAGCTTAAGCGGAAATTAATGAATATGGGAGAGACATAGATGCAAAGAAAAGAACAATATAAATTGCATCAAGCAAAAACTAAATGGCGCAAGGAGAAACAAAGTAAACTACAACTAAAAACAATAAACTCAAGACATAAATGCAAATGATAAACAACAATGAAAAGCTAGAAAAAATTGCGGAAATTAAAGATAAGATAAAATAGGAACATAAAGAAAAAATAAATGAGGTGAGAAGAGAGTTTAGACCTCTAGAACCAATGCTCTAGATACCAAATGATGCATGCCTCCCTGGATATTTTTCTAGAGGTTTTCTTCTTTGGTGAAATGGTTTGTGGAGAGGTAAGAACTGAGGTGGTTTTAGGCACCACTTAAGGTAAGATAAGCCTAGGAGGGAAAATTTGCCACAAGGGATGGAACCCTTGATAAAAACCTAAGGAATTCCCAAAGAGAGAAGGGTGGACACTAAGAGAATTTTGGCAAACTCAAGGTTTTTCCATTCAATAAAGTGTAAAAAATACAAGAGTGTGAAAGAGCACCTTTTTATAGAGGGAGCTAACCTCTTGGACAAGTCAAGAAGGAAAGGAAGGGCTAGGATTAAAAGGAGCCATCCAAGGGAGAAGGATTGAAGCCCAAAGTCCAATCAATCCCCTCCTTTAGATGAGAATTGGTGCCCAAGCTACCTCATCCAAGGGCCAAGATTACTCATTTATTAGTTTTGGGTTTTATTTAGGAAAAGAAGCTGTAGTTATCAAACTACCCCCTTATTTCCTAAATAAAGGCCCAAAAGCTAATCTTACCCCTTCTTATTACTAAGACACTTCCTAGAAAATTAAATGGACTAACACATGTCCAAAATAAAATCCTAGGTTCCTAAAAGAAAATTTACAAGTAAATAAGTCATGACTTGCATAACTTGATGGTCATATGGAGGTGAGATCTTCCTCCCTCTACTTTAGCCATGTCTTTTTATATTCTCCTAGCCATTGCCCTAATGATAGGGCCCTTGCTTGGGGAGCATGCATCAATATTACGCTAGGATCTTTAGTTAATAAAATGTAATTTTCCTTTATTTTAATTTTTAGGAGCATTAGAAATTTAATTTGGGACATGTATTTAGTCCATTTTTATGTTAGGAGGTGTCTTAGGAATTTCGAGGGTGGATTTAGCTTTTTGGGTCTTTATGAAAGGGGTAGCCTTGATATCTACACCCCTCTTTTCCTACATAAACCCCCTAAGCTAATAAGAATGAATCTTGACCCTTGGTTTGAGAAACTTGGGCACCAAGTTTGATGATCTAAGGAGGGGATTGTTTCTCAATCCTCCTCCCTTAGATCTCTCCTTTTAATCCTAGCCCTTCTTTTTTAGGTTATCTTGTTCAAGAGGTTAACTACCTCTATAAATAAGAGCTCCTCCCCTCACTTGTAGTTTTTACACTTGTATTTAATCTTAGAGACCATATTGGTCGTGAGGTTCTTACCTTTGAGTGTCCCTCCTTATTCTTTGTGAGAGCTTCTAAGAGTTATCAAGGGACCCCTCTCTTGTGGCCTCTCACATTTGGCTTATCAAACCTAGTTTTCATGGTGCCTCACCCCATTCCTTTCCTCTCCATAAATCTATTTCTCTTCCAAGTGACCTTAGAAAGGATCCTTTGGGAAAGTGATCATCAATGATCACATTAATGCTCATGACCCCCTTCTTCCTCACTCTCACAAGAAGAGGAAGATGAGCTATTCTCACTAAAAATATCTTGCCCTTCATGATCATGGTTTTCTTATTGGGGCATTGAAAGGCAATGTGACCATCTATCCTTCCTTAAGTGAAGCCAAACCCAATCCCCAAATTCAAAGGTTACCTTTTTACTTCCTTTGTTGTTGTACTTGTCATATTTTTTAGTTTGATTTTCAATTTGACTCTTGACCTTTTCATGATATTTCTTTATAAAGTCAGCCCTAGATACTCCCTCTTTGTGATACAAGGAAGTAGTATTAGAGAGTGCAAGCAAATCCAGAGGAGTAAGAGGATTAAAGCCATATACAACCTCAAAAGGGGACAAATTAGTAGTCTTGTGGACCACCCTATTGTAGGCAAACTCTATGTGGGGAAGACATTCATCCCAAGTTTTCTTATTCCCTTTTTAAATCACCCTTAACAATGTGGATAGGGACCTATTCACTACCTCAGTTTGTCCATCCGTTTGTTGGTGGCAAGTAGTAAAATAGACAAGCTTTGTTCCTAGTTTTTGCCGAAGAATTTTCCAAAAATGACTTAGGAACTTAGCATCCCTATCGGAAATAATAGTCTTGGGTAGACCATGCAAATGGACCACTTCCTTAAAGAAAAGCTTAGCAATATAGCTAGCATCATCCACTTTGTGGCATGGTATAAAATGAGCCATCTTGCTAAACAATCCACAACCACAAAGATAGAATCAAATCCTCTTTGAGTCCTTAGAAGACCAAGCACAAAATCCATACTAATATCAATCCAAGGAGTGGTAGCTATAGGGATAAGAGTGTAGAGTCCATGAGGCATCACTCTTGATTTTGCTTGAAGACAAGTGATACACTTGGAGTAATACCGTTGAACATCCACTCTCATGTGAGGCCAATAAAATTTAGATTTTAGAAGACTAAGGGTTTTATCAACCCCAAAATGGCCCATGAGTCCTCCCTCATGACTTTCCTTTACCAAAAGTTTTCTAATGGAGGGGTATGCAAAGTTTTCCCATTCTAAAAAGGTACCCCTTAAGGATGTAAAATCCATCAAAAGACTTTTGGAGGCATTTGGTGAAAGTGGATTGGAAATCTTGATCCACTTCATACAAGTCCTTTATATTATCAAATCCAAGAATTTTGGAACCCAAAGAAAAGAGCAAGGAATGCCTTCTAGATAAGGCATCCCACCACATTACACTTTCCCTTCTTGTAAGGGAATTGCTCAAGATATTCAACCTACTTAGCATGTCTTTTATTTAACTTCCCTCGCCCTCTAATGTACTTAAGTGACTCATGATCAGTATGTATGATGAATTCCCTAGTCACTAAGTAATTCTCCCAAACTTGGAAGGCTCTAATAAGGGCATAAAGCTCCTTGTCATAGGTGGGATAATTCAAGGTGGACTCATGAAGTTTTTCACTAAAGTAAGCAATGGGGTGGCCTCCTTGAAGTAAAATGGCACCTATGCCAAGACCGGATGCATCACATTCTAGCTAAAAGGTTTGTTCAAAATTTGGAAGGGATAGCATGGGTGCATTGGTGAGCTTTCCCTTAAGCACATTAAAAGCTTTTCCTTAAGCTTCACCCCAAATGAAAGTTACATCCTTCTTAACAAGCTCATTAAGAGGGGATGCAAGTGTGGAGAAGTCTTTCACAAATCTTCTATTAAAACTTGCTAAACCATGAAAACTTCTAATATCTCCAACACTATTTGGGGTAGGCCAATCTTGGATAGCCTTGACTTTCTCGGGGTCAACTTTCACTCCTTCTTTACCAACTAGGAAACCTATGAAATTTACATTTTCCTTGCAAAAGGTACATTTCTCCAAGTTGGCATAGGGGTGGTTATCCCTAAGAATCTTTAAAACCTTACTTAGATGCCCAAGATGCTCATCTAAGGACTTGCTATAGATCAAGATGTCATCAAAATAGACGACCATAAACTTCCCTATGCGATTCCTAAGTACATGATTCATTAGACGCATGAAAGTGCTAGGGGCATCGGTGAGACCAAATGGCATTACTAACCATTCATACAAACCAAACTTGGTCTTAAAAGCGGTTTTCCATCCATCACCCTTTTTAATCCTTATTTGGTGATAACCACTCTTAACATCAATCTTGGAAAATATAATGGCCCCATGTAACTCATCCAACATGTCATCTAGCCTAGGGATTGGGTGCCTATACTTTATGGTGATGTTATTAATAGCTCTAAAATCAGTGCACATCCTCTATTTTCCATCTTTCTTAAGCACTAAAAGAATAGGAACAACACAAGGGCTAAGGCTCTTTTGAACCCAACCCTTCTTTAACAAATCTTGAACTTGAGTTTCTATTTCTTTGGTCTCTTGGGGGTTAGTCCTATAGGTGGGCCTATTTAGAAGGCTTGCCCCGGGGATGAGGTCAATTTGATGTTCTATCCCTCTTAAAGGTGGAAGTCCACTTGGAACCTCTTGAGGAAATACATCATCAAATTCTTTTAAAAGATTGTGGACCTCTTTAGGTAGAGACTCAAGTTCATGAATAGTGGCAATGAGTGTCTCTTTGAAGTATAGAATGTCTAAAGGTTGTTCAAGTAAGTGTGTTTTCTTGATATCATTCTTAAGTAATAAATGACTCTTATGAACAAAATCTTTAGAGGAGACACCTTCTTCTAAACTTGATACCTTTTATTCCTTTACTTTGGCCTTAGAAAGACCCTTTTTATCTTTTTTTTATTTTTGTTTTCTTTCTTTTTGGTCTTCTTCTCTCCTAGCTTTCATTTTGAGTTGGTCCTCACACACTTGAGAAGGTGTTAGACGACACAACATAAATTTCTTGCCTAAGTGTTGGAAACTTATTTTATTGGTAAACCCATCATGCATGGTTTTCTTATCAAATTGCCAAGGTCTTCCAAGCAACACATGACTAGCTTCCAAAGGCCCAACATCACGTAAAACTTCATCTTTGTATTTTCTAATGGAAATTGGTACAAGTGCTTGTTGGTTAACCACAATACCTCCATCCTTATGAATCCATTGAAATTGATAAGGTCTAGGAGGTGGTTTTGTGGATAAGGCTAGCTTTTCAACCAATCTAGTACTACAACAATTACAACTAGACCCACTATCTACAATGAGAGAACAAATGCTTTCTAAAATTTTGCATCTTGTATGAAACATGTTCTCTCTTTGTGATTGGTCAATCCCACTAGTTTGGTTGTTAAGAAGCCTCTGTACCATAAGTAAGTCTCCATCACAAGGTAAGGTCTCTTTCGCGGAATCCATGGCTTCATCTTCACTACTTGAAGTAGAAGAAGAAGAAGTAGCTTAATCAAGGCTACTATAGTGATCTTGGCCTCTTAAAATCATTGTTTTCTTTGTGGGACATTGAGAAGCAATGTGAACCCTTCCAAGACACTTAAAGCACTTGATGTCACTTGACTTAGACTCCTTAGAAGGTACTTTAGAAGAATATGCTTTTTCTTTTTCTTTATCTTTTTCTTTTTCATCTTCTTTGGAGAGAGGTTTGGAAAAGGGACCCTCTTTCTTAAAATTCTTGGAATAAGATGGAGTGAAGTCTTTCTTGAAACTTTTTCTTTTAAGTTGGTGCTCCACTCTTGAACAAAGTTGAACAAGTTCATTAAAATCTCTATATGGAAAAAGTTCAACTTTGTCTCTTATTTCAAGATTAAGGCCACGTTGGAACCTTGAGATGGTGGTCCTCTCTTCTTCCCTTATACCCACCCTCATCATGAGTAACTCCATTTGTTGCCTATATTCTTTCACACTTAATGACCCTTGTTTCAACCTTTGAAGCTTATCCATAAGATCACGGTCATAGTATGGAGGAATATGCCTCCTTCTCAAGGAACTACGGAGTTGATTCCAATATTGAATTGGGGGCTTATGATTCACTATCTTTTCTCTTTCTAAAGAAGTCCACCAATATATGGCATGCCCTTGGAAGATAGGGGTTTCTAAAGAAACCTTCCTCTCTTCACTTACCCCATGGCAAGCAAAAAGTTGTTCAACCTTCATTTCCAATCCAAATATGCATCAACGTTGTCCTTTCCAAAAATGAAGGAAGGTTGACATTAGGTTCCTTATTGGAGGATTCTTTTTGCTTATGTGTTCTTGGGGGCCTTTGATAATAATCATTATTGTGATGACTACTATAAAGGCTAACACTTGAGGTTTTGGTATGATGATGATCACTATCCTCACTTTCACTCATAGAAACCCTTACCCCTTTGCCTTTTTGGGACCTGGATGTTGGACTCTATGTTTTGAACCACTAGTTCCTATCAACAAAAGTAACTTAGCAAGCATTTCTCTAATTTCCTCATTTTGTTTATCATGTTCTCTCTCCCTCTTCCTAAATTCTTGCTGTTTTTTTCGAATTTCTTCTTCTTTTCTTCTTATATACTCTCTAAGTTCTCTAAGTTCATCTCTAAGGCTATCATTACTAGGGTGTGAGTTTTGACCACGGACACTTGAATGATCACTCATCTTTGATCTAGGAAAGATTTTTCACAAAAGGTTTTCTTGAAAATATTTTTACAAAAAGTGAGTGATAAAGGTTTTCACAAAGAGATTTTGGTGCTAGACTTATTACTTGGAGCAGTTAGAATGACACTCTAAAAGGGAGGTGGACTACAAGGAGTCATTTAATAACCAAGCCTCTTAGTAGTAGGAAACTTATCAACCTTTTCCCCTTTGTAAGCCTTACAAAAACAAATTTTGACACTACAAGTACGTGATGGGCAACAGACCCCTACTAAGCACTTAGAAGCCTTCTAAACGAACATACAACAACCTAGAGCATACAACTATAACAAAGTAAGTAAGGAAAGTAATAAAGGCATACACTAGTCGAAATTCCTAAGGTGGAAACAATCCACCACTAAAACAAATTACACCTAAGCTATGACAAATCAAATGAGAGTTTAAAGTGTCCAAATTACAACCCAAATGAACAAGAAGGGACCAAGTACAAATGGCCCCAATAAAAATAACAACAAAGAGCAAAAGAAAGAAGAAAAAGTGGTACAAAAATCAAACAAGAATAAAAATAGAAAGATACTAGGTGCAAATTTAAAATAAAAAATCAAGAAACAAAATTGAAATTCTTCAAGCTTCGAACTTGGTGTTCCTTCACAAGTAACAAAGTTGTTAGTCATCTCTTAATAGTGTTTGCACTCCCACTATTTGGTGATTCTCTCCAAAGCACTTTGGGACTTATGGCAAGTTCCTCCAACTCAATCTCCCAAGATTCACAAGGTGAACCCAAGGTGATTCACCTACACCAAGCAAAGAAGCCAACCAAGAGGCTAAGAAATAAAAACTAAAAAAGGAAAATTAAGAAGGCTAAACTCAAGAGATTAATTATGAGATAAGACTCAAAGAATGTGAAGAAAGACAAGCAAAAATTAAGGCACACAAGAAAGTTAAGCACTCAAAAGGAACTTAGAATGACTCTAGATTAGAATTTAAGTGTTTAATGTTCCTTGTGCTTAAAATTTCATGTCCAATGTCCAAAGTCCAGCCAAGGTTTTGGTCATAAAATGGGTCCAATGATAGTCCAAAATAGTCCAATATGGTCAAAGTTCAAGTCCAAAGTCCAAGGGTAAAATGGCCCACAAGTTAGCAACAATTCCTTTTAATTTTTTTTTAATTTTCACTTTTTTTCACTCAAAATGTGTCCCACCAAGGAGGATCAGATTTGATTCTTTTTTTAACCTTATATGTTGCATGGATTTTACACTTTTGTGTTAAAAGTGGGTACAAAAAAGTGGTAAATAAAAGTTGCTATTTTTGTGCAAGAAAGGTATCTTTTTGGGAAGTGTTTCCTGTCTTTTGCTCTCTTGTTTAGATGCAGCTTTTTCTTTCATTTTTTTTAGAATATATTCAGCCATATGACACTTTGTTTGACTTAGTATCATGCAATAAAGATAAGGAATGATGTAGTCATGCAAAAGGAAGGCTAGCCAAAAATGTGTAAGGCATTAATTACACACATAAGTCAAATAAGACATGGAGCGTGCAAGAGTCAATTTTTACATGCAAATATGAGTCTCCTAAGGCTCACAGAAGGTTTGGTCAGCCAAGAATGTGAAACAAAATAATGTGATCTTTGATGATCATGTACCTATAGGATCCTGATGTGATCTTTGATGATCACGTGCCCAAAGGATCCTTTCTAAGGTTACTTAGAAGGGAAATAGATTTATGGAGAGGAAAGGAATGCGGTGAGGCGCCACAAATACTAGGTTTGATAAGCCAAAGGGGAGAGGCCACAAGGGAGGGGTCCCTTGATAACTCTTAGAAGCTCTCACAAAGGAGAAAGGGGGACACTCAAAGGTAAGAACCTCACAACCAATATGGTCTCTAGGATTAAATTCAAGTGTAAAAAATACAAGTGAGGGGAGGAGCTCCTATTTATAGAGGTAGCTAACCTCTTGAACAAGATAACCTAAAAAAGAAGGGTTAAGATTAAAAGGAGAGATCTAAGGGAGGAGGATTGAGAAACAATTCCCTCCTTAGATCATCAAACTTGGTACCCAAGTTTCTCAAACCAAGGGCCAAGATTCGTTCTTATTAGCTTAGGGGGTTTATGTAGGAAAAAAGGCGTGTAGATATCAAGGCTACCCCTTATTTCCTTCATAAAGACCCAAAAATCTAAATCCACCCTCTAAATTCCTAAGACACCTTCTAAAATAAAAAATAGACTAAATACATGTCCCAAATTAAATTCCTAATGCTCCTCAAAATTAAAATAAAGGAAAATTACATTTTATTAACTAAAGTCCCTAGCCTAATATCTTCACTCTCCACAGGAGGGTTTTTGGAATCCCAAAATGCCCCATGAGCCCACCTTCATGACTCTCTTTTGTGAGTAAGTTCCTAATTGATCCTTGGGGTATACAAAGCTTACTCCCTTTGTAGAGATACCCCTCACTACTGAAGTACCCATCATGGGCCTTTAATTGATCTCTGTCACACTCTTTGGGGTGGGCCATTCTTGAATAGCTTTTATCTTTTCAGGGTCAACATGGACCCCTTTTGTGCTAACTACAAAACCTAGGAAAACTACACTATCTACACAAAAGGTGCATTTTTCTAAGTTACCAAAAAGACGATTACTCCTAAGAAGAGAAAAAACATGCCTTAGATGTCTTAAATGATCATCTAGGTTCCTAGAGTAAAGTAAAATGTAATCAAAGTAAACTATACAAAATTTACCAAGGCAATCCCTCAGTACATGATTCATTAAGCTCATGAATGTGCTTGGGGCATTAGTTAGCCCAAAAGGCATAACCAACCACTCATAAAGACCAAATTTAGTCTTAAAAGCAGTTTTCCACTCATCACCCTCTTTGATCCTTATTTGGTGGTAACCACTTCTAAGATCTATTTTTGAAAATATTTTTGCCCCATGCAATTCATCCAACATGTCATCAAGACGGGGGATTGGGTGCCTCTATTTGATGGTGATGTTGTTGATTGCGCGACAATCAACACACATCCTCTATTGGCCATTCTTCTTAGGCACCAACAAGACTGGCACAGTACAAGGGCGTAGGCTCTTTTGAACCCAACCCTTCTCCAACAGCTCATTCACTTGAGACTCAATCTCTTGGGTCTCCATGGGGTTGGTCCTATAGGCAGGTCTATTAGGTAGACTTGTGCCAGACACCAAATAATTTGATGTTCTATACCCCTAATGGGAGGAAGTCCTTTCGGAACCTCATTAGGGAATATATCATCAAATTCTTTTAAAATATCTTGAACCCCTTGAGGAAGGTGCTCATGTGCATGGGCTATGGTAGTGCTTTCAGCAGAAGAATGCAAAATGGGAGAAGGATTTGATGCCTCTTTGCAAAAGAGGAGATAAAAGGGCTTGTTAGTCAAAAGAGCTTCTTTTAAATCACGTTTAGTAGCAAATAGGCTCCTTTTACTAATATTCCCTTTCGAAGGGGCATCACCTTCCGACTCTCTCTTTACCCTTTTCAAGCTTTAATGGTGAAGCTTGTTGTGTTTTTTTTTGTTTTTGTTTTTCCTCAACTCTTTTCTTTTTTATCACAAATTGATCCTCAGCCACTTGAGAAGGTGACAAAGGATACAATTTGAAGTGTTTTTCATTATGGGTGAGAATTATTTGGTTGGAGTGACCATGGTGAATAGCTTTCTTGTCAAATTGCCATGGTCTCCCCAACAAGATATGACCAGCCTCCATAGAAACTATGTCACAAAGAATCTCATCATTATAAGATCTTATGGAAATTGGAACCATAACTTGTTCATTGACTACCATCTCCCCTTGCTCATTGAGCCATTGCAATTTGTAAGGTTTGGGATGGGGCATGGTAGTCAAGGCTAGCTTTTCAACCAACCTAGCGCTACGACAGTTACAACAGGAGCCACTATCAACAAGGAGAGAACATACTTTGTCATTTACTTTACATCTTGTATGGAAGATGTTCTCTCTTTGTGACTGGCCAAGCTCTAGAGGTTGGCTTACAAGAAGCCTTTGAACCATAAGGAGGTCCCCCTCATAGGGAAAAGCTTCCTCACACTCTTGTTTAAAAGTATGTCCCCTTTCTTCCTCACTCTCACTAGAGGAGGAAGATGAGCTATTCTCACTACAAATGTCTTGTCCCCTCATGATCATGGTTTTCTTGTTGGGGCATTGAGATGCAATGTGGCCTCTCCCAAGACATTTGAAGCATTTCATACTACTTTGCCTCTCAGTAGGCTTAGTAGTAGGGGTTTTCTCTCTATATGAGGTGCTTTTGTATCTTGAAAATGCTTGGGTTCCTCTTTGGGAAAACCCTTAAAAGAGTTTCCCTTAAGTTGGTCTCTCTTTGAGTAAGAGGGAGAATCTTTTTTAAAGCTTTTTCTCTTGAGTTGATTCTCAGCTCTTACACAAAGTTCTACCAACTCATCAAGGTTTGAGTATGAAAGAAGCTCTACCTTATCTCTAATGTTAGAGCTTAATCCACACAAAAACCTAGCAAGGGTGGCATTGGGTTCCTCAATGATATTGTGATGCACTCCCTTGATCTCTTCAACCAAGGTTCCTTCCTCTAAGAAAATGGAGGATGGAGAGGTTAGAAATGGGAGAGGGTTGACGCCACTTTCTAGGAGAAAGATGAGTCAAAAAATTTTATGTTGCTTGCCACAAGGGAGAGGTCCCTTGATAAAACTTTAAGGGAGAGATTCCTCAAGAGAGAGGATTCTCAATGACACTCAAGAATAAATTGCTCAAAAAGAGTCTTACTTCATTCAATCAAGTGTGCTTTGTACAAGAGAGACTAGGTGTATTTATAGCCCAAAGAGGGAGCAAGGCACTCAAAACTAGGCAATATGGGACTTGGGCCTAATTAGTATTAGGAGCACTAATCCCTCTTAGGCCCACTAAAAGTGGTGCCTAGCCTTAAGCTAGGGAGTGTCACGGCCTAATCAAGGGGGTGTGGAAAGAGATCCATACTCCTTTGTGTTATTAGGCCCTTTACTCCCCTCACCTCCCTTCCTAAGCTAATTACACCCTAAACTCTAGAAACTAAAATAAATGGCCAAAATACAAGGCCTAAAAGGGAATTAAAAGCTAATTAATATTTACAAGAGGAAAACTAAGGACTATGGCCTAAAATATCTATCTCCATTATGAGCTGGGGTCTTGATGAGTCTTTCTGGGCCAAGTCCTCTTCAATCCTCTTAGCCATTGCCCTAGTGAGAGGGCCCTTGATAGGTAGGATTGCATCATCTCCTCCTCCATCGGAAGGATTTGTCCTCAAATATGAAGGGTCATCCTCTTCCATGTCAGCACCTAAAAAGGGGGTAAGATCACAAACATTAAAGGTGGTGCTAACTCCATAATCCTCGGGAAGGTCTAACTTATATGCATTATTATTTACCCTCTCAAGGATTTGGAAGGGACCATCTCCTCGAGGGCTAAGTTTGGACTTCCTCTTAGAAGGGAAACGATCCTTTCTTAGGTGAAGCCAAACCTAATCGCCCTTTTCGAAGATGACTTCCTTCCTCCCTTTGTTGCTAGATGAAGCATACCCCTTAGATTGGGTTTCAATATTATTTTTGACCCTCTCATGTAATTTTTTGACAAAATCAGCCCTAGTTTTCCCTTCTTTATGAAAAATTTGGGTCTTAGGGAATGGTAACAAGTCCAGAGGGGTGAGAGGATTAAAACCATATACAACCTCAAAAGGGGAGTGCTTAGTGGTTCGATGAACCACCCTATTATATGCAAATTCAATGTGGGGGAGATATTCATCTCAAGACTTGTGGTTGCCTTTCAAGAGTGCCCTCAACATAGTGGATAGGGATCTATTTACTACCCCAGTTTGTCCATCTTTTTGAGGATGACAAGTAGTAGAAAATAAGATCTAAGTTCCTAGCCTTGCCCAAAGAGTTTTCCAAAAATGGCTAAGGAACTTAGCATCCCTATCAGAGACTATGGTTGAGGGTATTCCGTGCAAGCGGACAACCTCACGAAAGAAAAGCCTTGCGATGTGACTCGCGTCATCCACTTTGTGGCAGGGAATGAAATGTGCCATTTTACTAAAGTGGTCCACTACCACAAAGATGGAGTCTACACCTTATTGGGTTCTTGGGAGCCCAAGGATAAAATCCATGCTAATATCTACCCAAGATGTAGAAGGAGTGGGTAAAGGTGTGTAAAGTCCATGAGGCATTACTCGGGACTTAGCTTGTAAACAAGCTATGCATCGTAAGCAATGTCTTTGGACATCTTTTTTCATATGGGGCCAAAAGAATTTTTCTTTTAAAAGCATTAAGGTTTTATCAATTCCAAAATGCCCCATGAGCCCATCTTCATGGCTCTCTTTTGTTAGCAATTTCCTAATGGATCCTTGGGGTACACAAAGTTTGCCCTCTTTGAATAAGTACCCCTCACACATGTAGAAGCCATCTTTGGCTTTGGAAGATGAGGCAATATAAATGGTTCCAAAGTCTTGGTCAGAAGGATACATTTCTTTTATGTCATCAAATCCCAAAATTTGAGCACTGAGGGTGGCAATGAGAGAATGCCTCCTTGAAAGAGCATCGGCCACCACATTTGTTTTTCCCTTTTTATATTTGATGACATAAGGAAAAGTTTCAAGAAATTCAACCCATTTAGCATGCCTCTTGTTCAACTTTCCTTGCCCCCTCAAATACTTAAGTGACTCATGGTCACTATGAATGACAAATTCCTTGGAAACAAGATAATGTTCCCAAGTTTGGAGGGCACGGATCAAAGCATAAAACTCCTTGTCGTAGGTGGGGTAGTTGAGGTGGGCACCATTGAGTTTTTCACTAAAATAAGCAATGGGGTGCCCCCCTTGCAACAGCACAGCTCCTACAGCTACTCCCGATGCATCACATTCTAGCTCAAAAGTTTTTGAAAAGTCGGGGAGGGCTAGAATGGGTGCATTAGCGAGTTTATCCTTGAGCATTTGAAAAGCTTCTTTTTGTTTTTTACCCCACAAGAAAGGAAATTCCTTCTTCACCAAGTCATTGAGTGGTGAAGCTAGTGTGGAGAAGTTAGGCACAAAGGCCTATAAAATCCTGCGAGACCATGAAAGCTCTTGATCTCAGTCACACTAGTAGGGGTGGGCCATTCTTGAATGGCCTTGATTTTTTGGGGGTCCACTTGGACCCCTTGGGCACTAATGACAAAGCCCAAGAAAACCACACTAGGAACACAAAAAGTGCATTTTTCTAAGTTTGCAAATAGTTTATTCATTCTAAGGACAGATAAGACTTCCCTAAGGTGTCCTATATGTTCTTCTAAAGACCTACTATAGACTAAAATATCATCAAAATAGACAACTACAAACCTACCAATGCAATCCCTAAGTACATGATTCATGAGACGCATGAAAGTGCTTGGAGCATTGGTGAGCCCAAAAGGCATCACCAACCATTCATAAAGACCGAATTTGGTCTTAAAAGCGGTTTTCCATTCATCTCCTTCTTTGATTCTTATTTGATGGTAACCACTTCTAAGATCAATTTTTGAAAATATTTTGGCTCCATGCAATTCATCAAGAATATCGTCTAGCCTAGGGATTGGGTGCCTATACTTAATGGTGATGTTATTGATGGCACGACAGTCCATACACATTCGCCATTTTCCATCCTTTTTGGGCACCAACAAAACAGGAACCACACAAGGGCTAAGGCTTTTTTTAACCCAACTCTTCTCCAACAAGTCTTGAACTTGAGACTTGATCTCTTTGGTCTCAATGAGGTTTGTCCTATATGCAGGTCTATTGGGCAGACTTGCGCCAGGAACAAGGTCAATTTGGTGTTCTATTCCCCTTAAAGGTGGTAATCCCCTCAGAACCTCTTGAGGGAAAAGATCATCAAATTCTTTTAAAAAATTTTGAACCCTTTTTGGAAGAGACTCAATTTCATGACTTGTGGCAGTGCCAGAAGGTACCTCTTTACAAAGAAGGAGATAAAAAGGTCGATCAAGCAGGAAAGCTTCTTTAATATCCATTTTTGTTGCAAAATTACTCTCTTTCTTAATTACCTCTTTGGAAGGGGTACCTCCTTCAAACTCTCCCTCTTTACCCTTTTCAAGCTTTAGGGATGAAAGCTTTTTTGTTTTTGACTTTGAACTTTTTTTTTCCTCATCTCTTTTATGTTTCATGATGAGTTGATCCTCAGCCACTTGTGAAGGTGTGAGAGGAGTCAACTTTATTCTTTTACCCTTATGAGTGAAGATTATCTCATTAGAGTAGCCATGGTGAATGACTTGTTTGTCAAACTGCCAAGGCCTCCCTAACAAGATATGGCCAGCCTCCATTGGAACTATATCACATAAGATCTCATCTTGATACTTTCCAATGGAGAACGACAGCTTCTCTACCAACCTTGACCTACAACAATTGCAGCAGGATCCACTATCCACAATGAGAGAACAGGTTTTGTCTAAAACTTTTTACAACGTGTATGAAAAATCTTCTCCCTTTGGGAGTGGTTAAGCTTAAGGGGTTGGCTTCCAAGAAGGCGCCTAACCATTAAGAGGTCTCCATCAAAAGGATTTTCAACAATGTCATGCTCATGATGCTCATGACCCCCTTCTTCCTTACTCTCACTAGAGGAGGAAGATGAGCTACTCTCACTAAAAATCTCTTGGCCCCTCATGATCATGGTTTTCTTATTGGGGCACTGAGAGGCAATGTGGCCTCTCCCAAGACATTTAAAGCATTTAATATTACTAGTCCTATTGTTAGAACTAGTAGGGGGGTTGTCTCTATGATGCATGGGTTTATGTTCTTTATGCACATGCTTGGATGGTTCCTCTTTAGGAGAGCTCTTGGAAGAGCTTCCCTTGCCTAGGTCCCTCTTTGCATAATTGTAGGATGGAAATTCTCTTTTTGCTCCACCTTTTCTTTTTAATTGATTTTCCACTCTTATGCAAAGTTGGACTAGGTCATCTAGATTATTATATGGTAAGAGCTCAACTTTGTCTCTTATGTCAGAGTTCAAACCACTTAAAAATCTAGCTTCGGTGGCCCTTGGTTCTTCGGTGACGCCCGCTCTTATCATGAAAAGCTCCATGGTTTCTTTGTACTCCTCAACACTTGAGTTGTACTGTTTTAATCTTTGGAGTTTATCCAAGAGCTATCTTTCATAATAAGAAGGGACGTGTCTCTGCCTCATAGCCCCCTTGAGATCATTCCAATAATCCACCGGAGGGTTACGAAGGCGGCGCCTCTCATTGACCAAGGAGGTTCACCAATACATGGCATGCCCTTGGAAGCTAAGGGTTGCCAGGAGAACTTTTCTTTCTTCACTTATGTTATAACAAACAAAGAGTTACTCTACCTTCATTTCCCAATCAAGGTAGGCTTCCACATCCTCTTTGCCATGAAAATGAGGGAGGTCAACTTTTTGTTCCCTAGGTTAGGCTTGGGGTTGGTTATGATGTTGTTGTGCTCTCCTTACCCTAGGTCTTTCATATCTCTCACTTTCACTTACTTCACAAGAGGAAGACCTATACCTATGCCTTTCTCTAACTCGTCTTTCTCTTCTTTTTTCTCTTTCACGCTCTTCTCTTCTCTCTTCCCTCTCTTTCTCTTCTCTTTCCTTTTTTTCTTCTCTTTCTCTTCGTTCTCTTTCTTTCTCTTCCCTCCGTCTTTCTTCTTGTTCTTGTCTTTCTCTTTTCTAATCGCTTTCTTTCTCTCTTTTCTCACGTTTTTTTTCCTCTCTTCGTCTTTCTTCTCTTAACTCTCTTTCTTTCTTTTCTTTTTCTTTCTCTTCACGCCTCTTTTCTTCTCTTTTCTCCCTTTCTTTTCTTTCTTTTCTCTCTTCTACCCTCCATTCCCTAAATTCACTCACAAACTTATCCATGTTGTTGCTGTTTTGAGAACCTTGTTGATTTAGACTACCTTTACTAGATGTGTGTGAGCTCATTTTGAAAGTGATTGGGAAGAACCTATAGGCAACACTCCTTACTCTTTTGTTTTGTTTTCTCCCTAAGTGAATTACTTAAGAGTCTTTGGAACTCAAAAGCCTTTCACACTAAGATGCAAAGCAAATAAAAGAAATTTAAAGCAAAGGTAAGGATCTAAAGGCGTGCACCTAAGGTGGAGAGATAGGGTACCAATTCCTTCTCCCACCTAAACGAGAAACTAAAAAATTATTACAATCAAAGAGGTGACCCTTATGGGCATCCAACACCTCAATTAAAATGGTCTTAATAAAATTTACACCCAATTAAACAAAAAGAAACAAAAGGCTTGATGTTTGAAGTTGCTCTCTACTCCAAGTGTTTGCCTCTCTCAAAGTGGTGTTGCTCCCTTGAATGAACCTCTTCCTTAGCTTGCTTCAACACACCTCAAGATGCTTCCCTTGTGGAAAGCTTGGTTTGACCTTTCTTTTCCTTCAACAAAGTGGCGCACCCAAGGAGGAACCAAGAGAGTGCAATACAATAAAAAAAAAAACATGAAAAGAAAACTCAAGGAAGGGAGATAAACATCCAAGTGGAAAGAATTATTTAGACAAACACAAAGATAACCAAAGAAGACAAGCAAGTAAGAATGGTTTAGATAGAAAGATGGTACACAAAAGAAATTCTTAGAATGGGCCTAGAATAGAATGGAATACAAAAACAAAAAAAAATGACTCAAAAGTTTCAATCATTTGCATCATTTAAAATTAATATGGCCAAATTATATGCAAGTATTTTCAAGCAAGATTCATTAATTTTTTTTAAATCACTCCTTTTAGTCATTGGGACAATATGAGGTGCACTAAAGATATTTTGTTCTTTTCACTTCTGTTTTTTTTTTTAACAAATTTTTTTTACTAACACGTTTTTTTTTCACTTGTTTTTTTTTTAATTTCTATTTTTTATACAATTTTGCTACACCTCTTAACAAAATTTTGAAACAAATACGGTGAGGAGTCAAAGAATCATAAATGCTTGAACAAAGGATAGGAAATGGCCACCATAATTGATATACAAAAGTGCAAAATTAAGAAACAAAGCAACCTAAGTAATTTTAGGTGATAAAAAATAAATGGCACAAGGAGAGTTTTATGGAAGTTGAGGCCAACTTGATTACTCAATAATCAGCCCAATTACATACCCAACATGCCTCTCAAAGCCAATCAACAAAAATCACCACAAAAACTAGCACAAAATTAAGATACTAAAATTATTGAACAAGTGAATGAAATTTGGCAGAAATTGAGCATTAATTTTTTGAAGATTTTTTTTTTAAGAACATGCTGAGATCTAAATAGCATGTGAGACTCTAAGGACATGGGATCAAGAGTAAGCTTCTTTGATGCTCAATTTCCAATAGAGAAATAACACACTTTTATGGTAAAATAAAAGAGCTAAATAATGGATTTTAAGTGACAATTAAAAGGACTAAACAATACCAAAATAAGACACAACATAGAAGGATTAAAACTGAAAATAAACGACTCAAAATGACCAAGAATGTGACACAAAAACAGAGAAATAGGGGCTGGAAAAAATAGAAAAATAGGTGCAGGAAAAAATTAGAGAAAAAGGTGCAGGAAAATAGAATTAAAATGCAAGAACTCTAAATGAAAGAAGAAAAAGTGCATCCAAGGATCAAAACCACAATTGTGTGGCTTCCTTCACAAAGTTTGTGAAGTCATTACTATGATCCTCTTAGGGTAAGCACTAGAATAGGAAAAATTAAAAAGATGGGCAGAAATTTAAAGAAACAAACCTAAAAGAAACACACAAAGATTCAATAGAAATGAACAAAATAAATTGAATCTAGAAAGCAATAAAGACATGGAAATAAAAATTGCAAGAACTAAAACATAAACTTCAAGACAATAAGGAATTTAAATGACAATAAAGGAAGAAAGAAATAAAGTATAAAAATTGTAGAAAAAAGAAACTAACAAAAGACACATAAACTAAGGAAAAGAAGGAGGAAATGAACCTTCATGAAGATGGCTCTGATACCAAATGATGCACTCCCTTGATCTCTTCAACCAAGGTTCCTTCCTCTAAGAAAATGGAGGATGGAGACGTTAGAAATGGGAGAGGGTTGACGCCACTTTCTATGAGAAAGATGAGTCAAAAAATTTTATGTTGTTTGCCACAAGGGAGAGGTCCTTTCATAAAAGCTTTAAGGGAGAGATTCCTCAAGAGAGAGGATTCTCAATGACACTCAAGAATAAATTGCTCAAAAAGAGTCTTACTTCATTCAATCAAGTGTGCTTTGTACAAGAGAGACTATGATGCATGCACGCCTAGCATAGGCTTGAGCTAGGACCAATAAGAAAGGAGCATGACTTGGATGAAGCTTCAAGGAGCTTATTTTAGGAAATGTTCCATTTAATTGTATTAATTTTACCATTTTTAGGCTTGTATAAGCACCCTTAAGTCATTAGGATTATACGGGTGTAGCTAGTTTAATTTTCGGCCTTGTATTTTGGCCTATAGGTTCTATTTTCTTTAGGAGGTGTAATTAGTCTCCTTGTGGAGTGTGTTAATTAGTTTGGGCTGGTCCAAGAGGATTTGGACGTGTGGTTATTAATTTCCACACCCCTAATTCCTCTTCACACCCTTCTAACCAACACATGAAGCATGTATGAGACACGTGGGCCCCCTTATCCCCTTGTTTTACTCCACATGTGCTTTCTCTCTCCTACATGGATGATTCTTGTTGCTTCTTATTTGAATTTGAATTTTGGAAGTGCCATGTCATTTCCCTCCAAAATTCAAATTCAAACTAGAGGAAACATAGATCCATTTTTTTAGGGCCATGTTTGGATCTTTAGTTGGATTAAATTAGTGTTAATTGAGCACATGCTAAATTAACACTAAATTAAGCTAACTAACCCTTAATTAAGCATTTTGGACGTTCAACTTGAGGTTCCTAAACCCATGGTTCATGCTTTGCTCTATAAATATAGCATTCCCTCCTTCATGTAGATTTTAACACTCATTTTGAATGAAAATTATACTTCTCTAAATTGAGAGCTCTTTTGTTCTTGAGAGTGTTCATGTTTGCTCCTTAGTGAGAGTTCTTCATGCTATTATCAAGGGTTCCTTCCCTCTTGGCTAGCTTCATCCTTTGGCTTATCTCCTTCAACAAGAGTGGTGCCTACTTCTCCTCCATTTTCTAGTCTTCCACCTCCATTTCTTCAACCTTGGAACCTCTACGAGCAAGGATCTTGGGAGCATTCTCTTCATCAAGGATTCTTCAAACTTTCCTTCCGGAGGGATGCATCAAGTGGTATCAGAGCTTAGGCTCTGATAGAGGTTCTTGTTATATCCTATCTTGCTTAAATTTTCGGTTCATTTTGTGCATTGTCATCTTCTCTTCTACTCCAATTGTATTTTAATTTCAGTCAATCCGTGTTGTTTGTTAATTTTGATTTACTTGTCTTGGTGTGTATTGTCTTGAAGTTGTGTTTTCAATTTTTGCTTCTAAAATTTCAAAAAAATTCTAGGCACAAGTTTTGTGCTACATCTTCTAAAAATTTTGATTCAATTTTTGTGTTCTTTCATTGAATCATAATTCTGTTTTAGATCTGATTTTTTCCGCTGCATATTCTTGCTGTCTCTTGTATTTTTCATGCTTGGATCAATCCTAAGAAACACTAAATAGTGATTCCATAATTTTTTGGATGGAACCACACATGTGTGGTTAGTGTTTTGGATTGAAACTAGCTTTTCATGTGGTGTTTTTTGTGCAGTTTTAATTCTTTGTTTCCAGTTTTGTTTTGAGCATTTTATGCAGTCCAATTTGTGCTTGTTTTAGTCCTTGATTGCCTAAGCTTGGAGCCTAAGAGGAGTTGTGGAATAAATCCACACGGATGTGGCAAAAACCACAGCGTTGTGGTCACATCCTTGGCTAGTTTTGCATCAAGACTAGTGCAGTTTTTTGCTCTGTTTTGGTTCTGTTTTTAGGTGTTAATTTTCAGTTTTATAATCTGCTTGTTATGTCATTAGATTAGTCTTGTTTAGTCCTTAATTTGTCAATTTAAAATTCCTTAGGTTTTACTAAATTTTTGTGTTGTTTTGAGTCTTGAAAAAGTGTTGTGTAAGCTTCTTGAAGTTGAGCTTCTAAGAGAGGTTTTCTCTCTTCTTTAAGTCTGTTAAGAAGTGTCACATGCTTTTAGTTCAAGCATGTTTCCTAAATAAAATTCTCAAAAATTTATAGCTCAATTTCATCTTCTAAATTTTAGTGTGTTGTTGAGTTTTTTTAGTAGCTTTTAGTGTGCTTGTTTGAAGTGAATCTTGTTTGGTGTGTGGAGCTGTTTTGGCTGAATGTTATTGAACAAAATCTTGTGCAAAACAAGTTAGTTCATGCACAAATCAAGCACTCCTAAGCATACCTTAAAACACTTCAAATGTTAGTGCACTTTGAGTTACCAAAATTTTCTTAGATTGCATCTTTGGTTTGGAAATTGTGTGGCCTTGCTTGCTGAAAATTTTCAAGTGATTAGTACCTCTTTATTCCTCATTAAATTTGCAAACCAAATTTGAAAAAAAAAAATTAATTAGGTGCAGCCAAAAGAAATTAAAAAAAAAATAAAAGAGAGATATAGGAAAGAAAGAATAGAAAGAAAAGAAAGAGAGGAAAAAGAAAGAAGAGAAAGAAGAGAAAGAGAGGAAAAAGAGAGGACAGAAAATTATGAAAAAGAGAGAGAAGAAAAATGGGAAATAGAAAAGTGGGAAAGAGATAAGATATGGGAAGAATAAGAGAAAAAATGGAGAAAGGAAAAAGAAGAAAGTTGGGAGCGTTTAGAAAAGAGTTTGATAAAATTGGAAAGAGAAATAAAAAGAGAAAAAAGGAAAAAGAAAGAGAAAGAAAACTCAAGAGGGAAAGAGAGAAGAAAAGGAGAGAAGAGGAGAAAGGAGATAGAAAACACACACACACCCTTGAAAATTCTAAAAATATAAAATTAGAAAAAAAGATTGGTGAGAAGAGTGAGCCTAGCCAAGATCTAGTTTTGAACTCTAGCTTAGGTCAATCTTCTAACCAATCCATTAAAACACAAGTGGAATTTGAGATTGTGCAAAAATATTTTGAGCACATTGACTCACAATCTCAAATTCACCTTGAATATGATTCTTCATCAAACACTTTAACACGTGTTGGACTTATATCTTTACCTTTTGAGAAACAAAATTGTGAAGTCCAATGCTTGGAAAAGGTCTTGATGGAGAAAGGTGAATGTGAAGTCCAACTTGACACTTCACCAAGTTTTGAGCTTGAGCCTACATCCTTAAGGTTCAAATCAAATTCTCAAGTTCAAAACTTGGTCAAAAGTGAGAGAGAAGAAGGTCTTCAAGAAGATTACTCCTTAAGTCCTAAGGAGGATCTTATTAAAGAAACTTTTCTCTTAGGACAAGTGCAAGTAGAGGTTGTGTCTCAATCATTTGAACACATCTTTCCACAACCTCTAGTTGCACATAAAGAAGAAAATTCACCAAGTGTTGAACTTGAACATTTATTCATAAAGCTCAAACAAGAACCTCAAGTTCAACACTTGAAAGAAAAGGAAGTTGTTCTTCAAGGAGATTTATCCTTGCCATCCAAGGAAAATCTAATTGAAAAAAACCTTCCCATATTGCAAGTAGGAAATGAGATTGTTCCCATAACTTTTGAGCACAATGAAACACAAACTCAAGACCCATTTGTGGATATGGCCAAGTTTGGTCAAGAGATTAGCCTACAAATATTTTCTATCCATAGCCAATCTCAAGGCCCACTCAAAGAGACCTTGAAAGAAAGGTCCACCTCTAGGCCTATCATCATCTTGTGGGGTGAACAACAACATAAAGCCTACTTGGCTTCCTTGAATGAGTGCTCCAAGGAACCTAAGCTTGTCTCATTTCCTCCTCGGATGAGATTAGCCTTTAGTGAACTTGGAGTCACTTGGGGGATTGTTGTGTAGGAGCAGAAGCACAACAAACATTTTTTAAACCTTAGTGCATACCCTCACCACCCCAAGTCTATGAGGTCTCCCTATAGACCTCCTACCCTTAACATTTGTGTACATAATCATATACTCATTCCTATGCGAGTGCTTTTGCAGGATTGGAAAAAGAGGAAGAAAGACCACAGAATTTGAGGTCAAATCCTCCTCAAGGGAGAGGATATGATGCATGCACGCCTAGCATGGGCTTGAGCTAGGACCAATAAGAAAGGAGCATGACTTGGATGAAGCTTCAAGGAGCTTATTTTAGGAAATGTTCCATTTAATTGTATTAATTTTACCATTTTTAGGCTTGTATAAGCACCCTTAAGTCATTAGGCTTATACGGGTGTAGCTAGTTTAATTTTCGGCCTTGTATTTTGGCCTATAGGTTCTTTTTTCTTTAGGAGGTGTAATTAGTCTCCTTGTGGAGTGTGTTAATTAGTTTGGGCTGGTCCAAGAGGATTTGGACGTGTGGTTATTAATTTCCACACCCCTAATTCCTCTTCACACCCTTCTAACCAACACATGAAGCATGTATGAGACATGCGGGCCCCCTTGTCCCCTTGTTTTACTCCACATGTGCTTTCTCTCTCCTACATGGCTGATTCTTGTTGCTTCTTATTTGAATTTGAATTTTGGAAGTGCCATGTCATTTCCCTCCAAAATTCAAATTCAAACTAGAGGGAACATAGATCCATTTTTTTAGGGCCATATTTGGATCTTTAGTTGGATTAAATTAGTGTTAATTGAGCACATGATAAATTAACATTAAATTAAGCTAACTAACCGTTAATTAAGCATGTTGGACGTTCAACTTGAGGTTCCTAAACCCATGGTTCATGCTTTGCTCTATAAATATAGCATTCCCTCCTTCATGTAGATTTTAACACTCATTTTGAATTAAAATTATACTTCTCTAAATTGAGAGCTCTTTTGTTCTTGAGAGTGTTCATATTCTCTCCTTAGTGAGAGTTCTTCATGCTATTATCAAGGGTTCCTTCCCTTGTGGCTAGCTTCATCCTTTGGCTTATCTCCTTCAACAAGAGTGGTGCCTACTTCTCCTCCATTTTCTAGTCTTCCACCTCCATTTCTTCAACCTTGAAACCTCTACAAGCAAGGATCTTGGGAGCATTCTCTTCATCAAGGATTCTTCAAACTTTCCTTTGGGAGGGATGCATCAGACTAGGTGTATTTATAGCCCAAAGAGGGAGCAAGACACTCAAAACTAGGCAATGTGGGACTTGGGCCTAATTAGTATTAGGAGCACTAATCCCTCTTAGGCCCACTAAAAGTGGTGCCTAGCCTTACGCTAGGGAGTGTCACGGCCTAATCAAGGGGGTTTAGAAAGAGATCCATACTCCTTTGTGTTATTAGGCCCTTTACTCCCCTCACCTCCCTTCCTAAGCTAATTACACCCTAAACTCTAGAAACTAAAATAAATGGCCAAAATACAAGGCCTAAAAGGGAATTAAAAGCTAATTAATATTACAAGAGGAAAACTAAGGACTATGGCCTAAAATATCTATCTCCATCATGAGCTGGGGTCTTGATGAGTCTTTCCGGGCCAAGTCCTCTTCAATCCTCCTAGTCATTGCCCTAGTGAGAGGCCCTTGATAGGTAGGATTGCATCATATTGGCCCTTAGTATGAGAAGCTCCATCTTTTGTCTATACTCCTCAATACTTAAGTTATGTTGCCTAAGTCTTTGGAGCCTATCCAAAAGATCCCTCTCATAATATGAAGGAATGTGTCTTCTTCGCAAACAAGTTTTTAAATCATTCCAGTAGCGAATGTCAGGCATTTGTTTACGGACTCTATCCTTGACTAACCCATCCTACCAATGCAAAGCAGAACCTTGAAAACCAAGGGAGGCCAAAGGTACTTTCCTTTCTTCCCTTATTTCATAGCATCAGAAGAGTTGTTCCACTTTAACTTCCCAATCTAGGTAAGTCTCAACATCTTCCCTACCATAAAAATGGGGTAGGTCTACCTTTGGCTCCCTAGCATGATTTGTGTTCTCTTGAGGATAATTATGATTGTATGATGAATGGGAGTGATGCTTATGTTGATTTCTATAGTATTATTCTTCGCTAGAGCCAAAATACCTAGATGGGGATCTTATGAGAATTCCTTTCTTTTTTCGATCACTCTCCCTCCCATCTCTCCTCTTACTCTCATCTCCTCTCTTTCTCTCTTCTTCCTCTTTTTCTCTTTTTCTTTCTAGTTCTTTCCTTCTTCTCCTTTCTTCATCCTCTCTTCTCTCTCTTTGCCTTCTCTCTCTTTGCCTTCTCTCTTCTCGCTCTTTTTTCTCTTTTCTCATTTCCAACATCACTTTTTTTAACTCTTCCTTCTCTTTTTGTTTTTCCTTTTCTTTTACTTCTTTTTTTCTCTCTTTTTCTTCTCTCCTTTCTTATTCTTTGGCCATCCATTCCCTAAATTCTAAGTTAAGGTTTTCAAAAGTGTCTCCATTAGAAGGTTTTCTTTGGTTGAGACTCTTACTTGATAAACAACTATGTGCACTAGAATGTGTGTGGGAAGTCATGGTGCTTGGATGCTAAAAACTAAAGGTTAGGCCAAAAACTTTTTTTTTCAAGCAACACTCCTCTCTTTTATTTTTTCTCACCTAAGGTGGCTTGATCAGTCTTTGGAACTCTTAGCCTCTACAAGTTTTTTAAAATAAAATAAAATAAAATAAAAGTGCAAGAATGTAAAAGAGAAAGGGCTCTAATCGTGCTTCTAAGGTGTAGAAGGAAGTATACCACTTCTTCCTTCTTCACCTAATTAACGAGGAACTAAGCTAAAATTAACCAAAATTATTACAAACCAAGGGAGGGCCTTAAGGGCACTCAAACTCCCCAATCTAAAATTAAGTATACATAATACAAAGAATAAAAAAAATAAAACAAAGTCTTCACTCCAAGCTTTTTGGTGTTTGTCTCCTTTTGATCGAGCCCCTTTAAGTTGCATCAACCCACCCCAAGAATGCTACCCTTGTTTCCTCTTGTTTGGACTTGCCAAAATTTTATATATGGAACCTTTCCCAACCTTTCTTTACCAAGGCCGAATACAACACAAGACAACAAACAAAGCTGAATAACAAAACAAGGTTCACAAATCCAAGTGGATAGATTAAACAATGACAAACTCAAAGAAGTAAAGAAGACAAGCAAGAAAACATAAGGCTCACAAAGGAAGGTAGCACACAAATAACTTTCCTAGATTAGCTTTAAGAGTAGAGATGAAAAAAGACTCAAACAAAAAAATGAAACCAATAGTTGCACACTTAATAAAGTTTAAGTGACCAAAAACTAAAACGCTTACTCAAGTAATTTTTTTGAATCACAATTGGTTCCTCATATCAAATGTTTCTACTATTAGGTACACAACTTCAAATTTGTCTTTCTTTTGAGTTCTTTATCTTTTTTTTTTAACTTGAACTTTTTCTGTTTTTTTTTAAATTTTTCTAATCATTTTGCTGCACCTAATAGCTTGTTGAATTGAAATTTTAATGAGGATGCTTGAAATAATAACGCTTGAGTGAATAAGCACAAAGTAAGGTCACACAATTTTCAAGCAATGCATGCAACTAAAGGCAAAACAACTTAGTAGTTCCAAATACCACTTAACTAATGGTGCTTAAGGAATGATTTAGGGTTAATTTTGAAGTAAATTGATTGCTCAAATTACTAACATAATTCACCCAAGCTAAAATTCCATAAAGAGGCACCAATAGTGAAGGTAAACCAAGTGGAAAGCTACTAATAATTCAACATAAAACAAGAAACATATAAAGATTGAATTGAGCAAATATTTAAGAACAACAAAGAGATTAATATGCTTGAACTAAAAGCATGAAAGACTTAAGAGACTCAACAAGAGGTTCACCTCTTAGGAGCTCAATTCAAAATGTTTTTGAAGGCTTTTTTGTAAAAATTCTAAGAGGCTAAAACCTATGGAATTTAAATGAGACAAAATAGGCAACTAACATGACTAGCATTTGACAAAACAAAAGATTAATAAAAAATAACACACCTAAAAATAGAGCAAAAATTTCAGCAAGAGACTCAAAACAAAAGGCACAATAAAGTGGCCAAAGTTGATCACCACAACGGTGTGAAAAAATCCTCAACCATGTGGGTTTAATGGTCAAAAATTATTAGGCACACTTTAACATAAAAAACCAAGGGAAAATTAAGCAACTTGAACATGGAAATAAGATGCAAAGAAAGGGATAAATAAAATCGCATCAAATTAAATGGAACATAGGCGCGTAGATAGAAAACAAAAGCGTATATAATAGCAAGAATAAAAAGCTATACTACTAGACAATAAAGGAAATAGAGATGACAAAAAATGAAGACTTTAAAATAAAGAGATCAAAGAGATAAACAACAAAGCAAAAACAAATTGAGAAAGAATGTGACCTTTAGAAAGTGGCTCTGATACCACTTGATGTGATCTTTGATGATCACGTGCCCAAAGGATCCTTTCTAAGGTCACTAGGAAGGGAAATGGATTTATGGAGAGGAAAGGAATGGGGTGAGGCGCCACAAATACTAGGTTTGATAAGCCAAAGAGGATAGGCCACAAGGGAGGGGTCCCTTGATAACTCTTAGAAGCTCTCACAAAGGAGAAAGGGGGACACTCAAAGGTAAGAACCTCACAACCAATATATGGTCTCTAGATTAAATTCAAGTGTAAAACATACAAGTGAGGGGAGAAGCTCCTATTTATAGAGGTAGCTAACCTCTTGAACAAGATAATCTAAAAAAGAAGGGTTAGGATTAAAATGAGAGATCTAAGGGAGGAGGATTGAGAAACAATTCCCTCCTTAGATCATCAAACTTGGTACCCAAGTTTCTCAAACCAAGGGCCAAGATTCCTTCTTATTAGCTTAGAGGGTTTATGTAGGACAAGAGGGGTGTAGATATCAATGCTACCCCTTATTTCCTTCATAAAGACCCAAAAAGCTAAATCCACCCTCTAAATTCCTAAGACACCTCCTAAAATAAAAAATGGACTACATACATGTCCCAAAATAAATTCTTAATGCTCCTCAAAATTAAAATAAAGGAAAATTAAATTTTATTAACTAAAGTCCTTAGCCTAATATCTTCACTCTCCACAGAAGGTGAAGTCTTCCTTTGCTGCAAGGGCTAGGTCTTCTTCAATCCTTTTAGCCATGGCCCTAGTGATAGGTCCTTGGCTAGGCATGGTCACATCAGATCCTTTCTAAGGTCACTTGGAAGGGAAATGGATTTATGGAGAGGAAATGAATAGGATGAGGCGCCACAAATACTAGGTTTGATAAGCCAAAGGGGAGAGGCCATAAGGAAGGGGTCCCTTGATAACTCTTAGAAGCGCTCACAAAGGAGAAAAGGGGATACTCAAAGGTAAGAATCTCACAACCAATATGGTCTCTAGGATTAAATTCAAGTGTAAAAAATACAAGGGAGGGGAGGAGCTCCTATTTATAGAGGTAGCTAACCTCTTGAATAAGATAACCTAAAAAAGAAGGGCTAGGATTAAAAGGGCAGATCTAAGGGAGGAGGATTGAGAAACAATTACCTCCTTAGATCATCAAACTAGGTGCCCAAGTTTCTCAAACCAAGGGCCAAGATTCCTTCTTATTACCTTAGGGGGGTTTATGTAGGAAAAGAGGGGTGTAGATATCAAGGCTACCCCTTATTTCCTTCATAAAGACCCAAAAAGCTAAATCCACCCTCTAAAATCCTAAGACACCTTCTAAAATAAAAATGGACTAAATACATGTCACGAATTAAATTCCTAATGCTCCTCAAAATTAAAATAAAGGAAAATTCCATTTTATTAACTGAAGTCCCTAGCTTAATATCTTCACTCTCAATAGGAGGTGAAGTCTTCCTTTGACTGCAAGGGCTAGGTCTTCTTCAATCCTTCTAGCCATGGCCCTATTGATAGGTCCTTGTCTAGGCATGGTCAGATCACAAAAGCACCAGATTTTTTTTCAAAGTTTCATGCATCTTGTGAGAGAAATATGCATATATTTGACTAGTTTTTGAAAAATAAGGAGGGAAACTTCGAACATGACACAAAAAGGATTCAAACAAGATTAAAATGATGCTCATATCATGTTCATCACACAAAAAATGCAGCCTCAGAAAAACAAAGGAAAGCTCTAAAGGAACAACGTTTTGAGAAAAACTCAAAGAACACTAAGAAGGCTCATGAATGATGATGAACCACACAAAAAAAAAGAGACAACTTTTAAAAGCAATATTTAGACAAAATACTCAAGACAAAGGAGAAGACATAAACATGAAAAGAAAAATATTTTTGAAGACAAAGAAAAAACAAAGAATGAAGAAGAACACTAGTTACCCTTGAAGACCACCTTAACTCTTGATACGACATGATGGCTCCACCTTCTCCATGGTGTCACCAACTCTTCTCCAAGACGAAATGCTGAAATGGATCTTCTTCACGGGCTGAAATAGGTGTTAAAAATGGAGCTTATGATGGGTGAAACTGGTTCATGAAAAAATGGAGACAAAAGAATGGTGTTTTAGGTGGTGGTGGTTGGATGGTGTCTCTTTGGCTAGCTCACTTCACTTAGAGAGGGTGAAGGCCAATCCTAAGGAGGCCCAAGCTCCTTCTAAGGTAGAGAGGAGAGGAAGGGGGCCAAGAGATCCCTGAATGACTAAGGAAGAGGAATGATGAGGAAAACTCTCTCAAATATCCAATATATCCAAAAATGACTACATGTAGTCTAATATAGGGTATTTAAAGAGAGGGTCGGAGGCCTCTAGGCCATTTGCACGAAAATTTAAGAGCTAAATGCCTCTCAAATGAACCCTAATGGACCTCAAATGAAATGTAGGTCCCTCCCCCCTAAATGACTAAAATACCTTGTGTCTAGAAAATGAAAGAAATGGACTTTTGACCTCACAAGTCAAGGTTTAAGTTCCAAAATAAATCCTAAACTAATTTTCCCCATAATACAAAGGCTAAATAAAAATACACAATGAAATCCTAAGTGATTAAGGTTCCCCAAAATACAAGGGAAAAATAAGGAAAACAGGCAACTAGGTAGATGCACCAAAGTCCGCACATGTGATCATCAATGATCTTGGTGTAGTATGACCTTCCTCTTATTCTATTCTTCTTGCCATGGACCTTGTGATGGGTCCTATTTGATGCCCCAAGGATGTTCCTCCCTAATGACCTCAAATCTTCAAGCTCATCCATGTCATTAGCTCCTAGGAAAGGTGTAAGATCACAAACATTAAAAGAGGAACTAACTCCATAATCGGAGGGAAGGTCTAGGATGTAGGCATTATCATTAATTTTCTTAAGAACTTGGAAAGGACCATTTCCCCTAGGACTTAGTTTGTACTTCCTTTGAGTTTGGAATCTATCCTTCCTCAAGTGAAGCCAAACCCAATCCCCAACTTCAAAGGTTACCTTTTTTCTTCCTTTGTTGTTATACTTGGCATATTTTTGAGTTTGATTTTCAATTTAACTCTTGACGTTTTCATGATATTTCTTTATAAAGTCAGTCCTAGATACTCATTCTTTGTGATACAAGGAATTAGTATTAGGGAGTGGAAGCAAATCCAGAGGAGTAAGAGGATTAAAGCCATATACAACCTCAAAAGGGGACAAACTAGTAGTCTTGTGGACCACCCTATTGTAGGCAAACTCTATGTGGGGAAGGCATTCATCCCAAGTTTTCTTATTCCCTTTTAAAAATTGCCCTTAACAATATGGATAGGGACCTATTCACTACCTTAGTTTGCCCATCCGTTTATGGGTGGCAAGTAGTAGAATAGACAAGCTTTGTTCCTAGTTTTTGCCAAAGAATTTTCCAAAAATGACTTAGAAACTTAGCATCCCTATCGGAAACAATAGTCTTGGGTAGACCATGAAAACGGACCACTTCCTTAAAGAAAAGCTTAGCAATATAGCTAGTATCATCCACTTTGTGGCATAATATAAAATCAATCATCTTGCTAAAACGATCCACAACCACAAAGATAGAATCAAATCCCCTTTGAGTCCTTGGAAGACCAAGCACAAAATCCAAACTAATATCAACCCAAGGGGTGCTAGCTATAGGGAGAGGAGTGTAGAGTCCATGAGGCATCACTCTTGATTTTGCTTGAAGACAAGTGATACACTTGGAGCAATGCCGTTGAACATCCACTCTCATGTGAGGCCAATAAAATTTAGATTTTAGAAGACTAAGGGTTTTATCAACCCCAAAATGGCCCATGATTCCTCCCTCATGACTTTCCTTTACCAAAAGTTTTCTAATGGATCCTTGAGGTATGCAAAGTTTTCCCATTCTAAAAAGGTACCCCTCAAGGATGTAGAACCCATCAAAAGGCTTTTGGTGGCATTTGGTGAAAGTGGATTGGAAATATTGATCCACTTCATACAACTCCTTTATATTATCAAATCCAAGAATTTTGAAACCCAAAAAAAAGAGCAAGGAGTGCCTTCTAGACAAGGCATCTGCCACCACATTACACTTTCCCTTCTTGTATTTGATAATGTATGGGAATTGCTCAAGATATTCAACCCACTTAGCATGTCTTTTATTTAACTTCCTTCGCCCTCTAATGTACTTAAGTGACCCATGATCAGTATGTATGATGAATTCCCTAGTCACTAAGTAATGCTCCCAAACTTGGAGGGCTCTAATAAGGGCATGAAGCTCCTTGTCATAGGTGGGATAATTCAAGGTGGCCCCACGAAGTTTTTTGCTAAAGTAAGCAATGGGGTGGCCTCCTTGAAGTAAAACAACACCTATGCCAAGACCGGATGCATCACATTCTAGCTCAAAGGTTTGTTCAAAATTTGGAAGGGCTAGAATGGGTGCATTGGTGAGCTTTTCCTTAAGCACATTAAAAGCTTTTCCTTGAGCTTCACCCCAAATGAAAGGTACATCCTTCTTAACAAGCTCATTAAGAGGGGATGCAAGTGTGGAGAAGTCTTTCACAAATCTTCTATAAAAACTTGCTAAACCATAAAAACTTCTAATATCTCCAACACTTTTTGGGGTAGGCCAATATTGGATAGCCTTGATTTTCTCAGGGTTAACTTTCACTCCTTCTTTGCCAACTATGAAACCTAAGAAATTTACCTTTTCCTTGCAAAAGGTACATTTCTCCAAGTTGGCATAGAGGTGTTGTCCCTAAGAATCTTTAAAACCTCACTTAGATGCCCAAGATGCTCATGTAAGGACTTGCTATAGATCAAGATGTCATCAAAATAGACGACCACAAACTTTCCTATGCAATTCCTAAGTACATGATTCATTAGACGCATGAAAGTGCTAGGGGCATTGGTGAGACCAAATGGCATAACTAACCACTCATACAAACCAAACTTGGTCTTAAAAGCGGTTTTCCACTCATCACCCTTTTTAATCCTTATTTGGGGACAACCACTCTTAAGATCAATCTTGCAAAATATAATGGCTCCATGTAACTCATCCAACATGTCATCTAGCCTAGGGATTGGGTGTCTATACTTTATGGTGATGTTATTAATAGCTCTACAATCAATACACATCCTCTATTTTCCATCTTTCTTAGGCACTAAAAGAACATGAACAACACAAGGGCTAAGGCTCTTTTGAACCCAACCATTCTTCAACCAAATCTTGAACTTGAGTTTCTACTTCTTTGGTCTCTTGGGGGTTAGTCCTATAGGCGGGCCTATTTGGAAGGCTTGCCCCCGGGATGAGGTCAATTTGATGTTCTATCCCTCTGAAAGGTGGAAGTCCACTTGGAACCTCTTGAGGAAATATATCATCAAATTCTTTTAAAAGATTGTGGACCTCTTGAGGTAGAGACTCAAGTTCATGATTAGTGGCAATGAGTGTCTCTTTGAAGTGTAGAAGGTATAAGGGTTGTTCAAGCAAGAGTGTTTTCTTGATATCATTCTTAAGTGATAAATGACTCTTGTGAACAACATCTTTAGAGGAGACACCTTCCTCTAAACTTGATACCTTTTCTTCCTTTACTTTGGCCTTAGAAAGACCCTTTTTATATTTTTATTATTTTTGTTTTCTTTCTTTTTGGTCTTCTTCTCTCCTAGCTTTCATTTTGAGTTGGTCCTCACACACTTGGGAAGGTGTTAGAGGGCACAACACAAATTTCTTGCGTAAGTGTTGGAAACTTATTTTATTGGTAAGGCCATCGTGCATGGTTTTCTTATCAAATTGCCAAGGTCTTCCAAGCAACACATGACTAGCTTCCAAAGGCACAACATCACATAAAACTTCATCTTTGTATTTGCCAAAGGAAATTGGTACAAGTGCTTGTTGGTTAACCATAATACCTCCATCCTCATGAATTCATTGCAATTGATAAGGTCTAGGATATGGTTTTGTGGATAAGGCTAGCTTTTCAACCAATCTAGTACTACAACAATTACAACTAGATCCACTATCCACAATGAGAGAACAAGGGCTTTCTAAAATTTTGCATCTTGTATGAAACAAGTTCTCTCTTTGTGATTGGTCAATTTCACTAGTTTGGTTGTTAAGAAGCCTCCTTACCATAAGTAAGTCTCCATCACAAGGTAAGGTCTCTTCCATTGAATCCATGGATTCATCTTCACTACTTGAAGTAGAAGAAGAAGAAGTAGCTTCATCAAAGCTACTATACTGATCTTGGCCTCTTAAAATCATTGTTTTCTTTGTGGGGCATTGAGAAGCAATGTGTCCAAGACACTTAAAGTACTTGATGTCACTTGACTTAGACTCCTTAGAAGGTACTTTAGAAGAATATGCTTTTTCTTTTTCTTTATCTTTTTTTTTTCATCTTCTTTGGAGAGAGGTTTGGAAGAGGCACCCTTCTTCTTAAAATTCTTGGAATAAGAATGGAGTGAAGTTTTTCTTGAAACTTTTTCTTTTAAGTTGGTGCTCCACTCTTGAACAAAGTTGAACAAGTTCATTAAAATATCTATATGGCAAAAGTTCAACTTTGTCTCTTATTTCAAGATTAAGGCCACTTTGGAACCTTGAGATGGTGGTCCTCTCTTCTTCCCTTATACCGCCCTCATCATGAGTAACTCCATTTGTTGCCTATATTCTTCCACACTTAATGACCCTTGTTTCAACCTTTGAAGTTTATTCATAAGCTCACGATCATAGTATGGAGGAATATGCCTCCTTCTCAAGGCACTACGGAGTTGATTCCAATATTGAATTGGGGGCTCATGATTCACTCTCTTTTGTCTTTCTAAAGAAGTCCACCAATACATGGCATGCCCTTGGAAGCTAAGGGTTTCCAAAGAAACCTTCCTCTCTTCACTTACCCTATGGCAAGCAAAAAGTTGTTCAACCTTCATTTCCCAATCCAAATATGCATCAACATTGTCCTTTCCAAAAAATGAAGGAAGGTTGACATTAGGTTCCTTATTGGAGGATTCTCTTTGCTTATGTGTTCTTAGGGACCTTTGATAATAATCATTATTGTGATGACTACTATAAAGGCTATGTTTTGAACCACTAGTTCCTACCCCCGAAAGTAACTTAGCAAGCATTTCTCTAATTTCCTCATTTTGTTTATCATGTTCTCTCTCCCTCTTCCTAAATTATTCCTCTTTTTCTGCACTTTCTTCTTCTTTTCTTCTTATATACTCCCTAAGTTCTCTAAGTTCATCTCTAAGGCTAGCATTACTAGGGTGTGAGTTTTGACCACGAACACTTAAATCATCACTCATCTTTGATCTAGGAAATATTTTCACAAAAGGTTTTCTTAAAAAGATTTTTTTTCAAAGAGTGGGTGATAAAAGTTTTCACAAAGAGATTTTGGTGCTAGACTTATTACTTGGAGGGTTAGAATTGCACTCTAAAAGGGAGGTGGACTACAAGGAGTCACTTAATAACCAAGCCTTTTAGTAGTGTGAAACTTATCAACCTTTGCCCCTTTGTAAGCCTTACAAAAACAAATTTTGACACTACAAGTGTGTGATGTGCAACGTACCTCTAATAAGCACTTAGAAGTCTTCTAAACAAACATACAACAACCTAAAGTATACAACTACAACAAAGTAAGTAAGGAAAGTAACAAAGGCATACACTAGTTGAAATTCCTAAGGTGGAAACAATCCCACTACTAAAACGAATTACACCTAAGTTATCACAAAATGAGAGTTTAAAGTGTCCAAATTACAATCCAAATGAACAAGAAAGGACCAAGTACAAATGGCCCCAATAAAAACAACAACAAAGAGGAAAATAAAGAAGAAAAATTGGTACAAAAATAAAACAAGAATAAAAATAGAAAAATACTAGCGCAAATTTAAAATAAAAAAGAAAGAAACAAAATTGAAATTCTTCAAGCTTCCAACTTGGAGGTCCTTCACAAGTAACAAACTTGTTAGTCCTCTTTATAGTGTTTGCACTCCCACTATTTGGTGATTTTCTCCAAAGCACTTTGGGACTTATGGCAACTTCCTCCAACTCAATCTCCCAAGATTCACAAGGTGAACCCAAGGTGATTCACCTACACCAAGAAAAGAAGCCAACTAAGAGAAAGATAACCAAGAGGCCAAGAAATAAAAACTAAAAAAGGAAAATTAAGAAGGCTAAACTCAAGAGATTAATTATGAGACAAGACTCAAAGAATGTTAAGAAAGACAAGCAAAAATTAAGGCATACAAGAAAGTTAAAGGAATTAGAATGTCTCTAGATTAGAATTTAAGTGTTTAATGTTCCTTATCCTTAAAATTTCATGTCCAATGTCCAAAGTCCAGCCAAGGTTTTGGTCATAAAATGGGTCCAATGATAGTCCAAATAGTCCAATATGGTCAAAGTTCAAGTCCAAAGTCAAAGGGTAAAATGGTCCACAAGTTAGCAACAACTCCTTTTAATTTTTTTTTTAACTTTCACTTCTTTTCACTCAATATGTGTCCCACCAAGGAGGATAAGATTTGATTCTTTTTTTAAACTTATATGTTGCATGGATTTTACACTTGTGTTGTGTTAAAAGTGGGTACAAAAAGGTGGTAAGTAAAAGTTGCTATTTTGGTGCAAGAAAGGTATCTTTTTGGGAAGTGTTTCTTGTCTTTTGCTCTCTTGTTTAGGTGTAGTTTTTTTTTTCAATTTTTTCAGAATATATTCAGCCATATGACACTTTGTTTGACTTAGGATCATGCAATAAAGACAAGGAATGATGTAGTCATGCAAAAGGAAGGCTAGCCAAAAATGTGTAAGGCATTAATTACACATATAAGTCAAATAAGACATGAAGCATGCAACAATCAATTTTTATATGCAAATATGAGTCTCCTAAGGCTCACAAAAGGTTTGGCCAACCAAGAATGTGAAAGAAAAAGCACCAGATTTTTTCAAAGTTTCATACATCTTGTGAGAGAAATATGTATATATTTGACTAGTTTTTGAAAAATAAGGAGGGAAACTTCAAACATGCACAACAAGGATTCAAACAAGATTAAAATGATGTTCATAGAGTGTTCATCACAAAAAAAATGCAGCCATGGAAAAAAAAATGAAAGATCTAAAAGAACAACCTTTTGAGAAAAACTCAAAGAACACTAAGAAGGCTCATGAATGATGATGAACCACACACAAAAAAGAGACAACTTTTAAATACAATATTTAGACAAAATACACAAGACAAAGGAGAAGACATAAACATGACAAGAAACATATTTTTGAAGACAAAGAAAAAAAAAGAATGGAGAAGAACACTAGTTACCCTTGAAGACCACCTTAGCTTTTGATACCACATAATGGCTCCACCTTCTCCACGGTGTCACCAACTCTTCTCCAAGATGAAATGTTGAAATGCATCTCCTTAAAGGGCTGAAATAGGTGTGAAAAATGGAGCTTATGATGGGTGAAAGTGGTTCATGAAAAAATGGAGACAAAAGAATGGTGTTTTGGGTGGTGTGGTTAGATGGTGTCTCTTTGGCTAGCTCACTTCACTTGGAGAGGGTGAAGGCCAATCCTAGGGAGGCCCAAGCTCCTTCTAAGGTAGAAAGGAGAGGAAGGGGGCCAAGAGATCCCTAAATGACTAAGGAAGAGGAATGATGATGAAAACTCTCTCAAATATCCAATATATCCAAAAGTGACTACATGTAGTCTAACATAGGGTATTTAAAGAGAGGGTGGGAGGCCTCTAGGCCATTTGCACAAAAATTTGAGAGCTAAATGCCTCTCAAATGAACCCTAAATGGACCTCAAATGAAATATAGGTCCCTCCCCCCTAAATGACTAAAATACCCTTGTGTTTAGAAAATGAAAGAAATAGATTTTTGACCTCACAAGTCAAGGTTTAAGTCCCAAAATAAATACTAAAATTTTTTTCCCATAATACAAAGGCTAAATAAAAATACACAATGAAATCCTAAGTGATTAAGGTTCCCCAAAATACAAGGGGAAAATAAGGAAAACAAGCAAAATATTAGGTAGATGCACCAAAGTCCACACATGTAATCATCAATGCTCTTGGTGTAGTATGACCTTCCTCTTCTTCTATTCTTCTTGCCATGTACCTTGTGATGGGTCCTATTTGATGCCCCAAGGATGGTCCTCCATCAGTTGTGTTTTTAAAATCAAACTCAAACTTAATATCTCTTACTATTTACACCCACATTTATTTTTTTGTTTTATAAAATCAATCTTCAATTTATTTTAACAAACACAAGTAGTAAATTAATTTAAGCCTATTAATATAAATTACATTTTTTATTAATTATTATTTTTCTAAAAAATTGGGATGTTATAGTAAATTCCTAGACATTTGTGTTCAATTCCTATTAGGACAAAAAATGATAAATTTAACTATTTATGCAACAACAACTAAATTTATTTTTTTAATAGCTATGAAGATATTTACTTAAAAATAATTGAAAAGATAAGTTAATATTTTATTTTGTCTTTTTAGTTATAATTTCTATTTAATACTAATTAAAGAGATAAGTTAATATTTTATTTTTTCCATGGTTACAATGTTTACTTAAAAGCAATTAAAAGATAAGTTAATATTTTCTTTTTATGTAAAAAGTTTAATATTTTAAATTTTTTAAACCAATTTTTACTAGTTAAATTATTATTTTCAACATGAAAATTTACATTATGCTCTCACTAATTAAAATTTTTGGATCCATCATTGGTTGATGACCAAATTTAGATCGACAATCATGTGGTTGATTAATTCACCAAGCTTTGAGAGTTGCATGTGAGGTATACTAAGCTCTAGGGTATTTGCCACAATACTATGTCATATTCTACACATCTGTGGAAAATTCTTTGAAATTCCAGTATGACATGCGGAAGTCCAAAGCGTCAAACACAGAACTATGGCTTATACATAGTAGTATTGTGGGAGGTGCATTGATGGTCACATTTAAGTCCATACTCCAATAATCGATCCCACCTTGTTATGAGAGTTATGTTTTAGGTATACAAAACTTTGGTGAGTGTCATCCATAGCATTTTGGAATTCTCCATAACTCCATGGGAGATGTGTTGAAACCAATCAGTGTGGCCAACATTGGTCAAAAGAATATTCATGACCAATGTTGGTTGAAAAATAACCTTAAATTTTGTTAAATAAAATAGTTATGACCAACATTGACCTAAAAAAACTTTGTCTAAGGTTAGCCAAAAAAATTTTGATTGATGTTAACTAAACAACTTTGATGAACAATGAGCAAAAATAAAACTTTGGTTTAACAGTATCATTGATCAATATTTTTTAATTATTAAATATTGTTTAATGTGAAAATAATTTTTTTATTTTTAGTGGGAATCGAAAGGTATTTCTATTCCTTCCTCAGATCACATACTACACATACTCTACTCAAACAAAAATAAATTGAATTACCTATTCAAGTAAAGTATTTAAAAAATAAAGTCATTTAAATTGAAAATATTTTAAATTTCTTATATTTCTAAAATTCTCTGTCCGAATACACAGTAAACTTTTATTTCATCTCAATTACTTTTGTTGGTAAATACACAACTAAATTTTAATTTCGTCTCAATTATATCTTAAAATTTGGGAGTTATAAGGTTATCTAGTAATGAGTTAAGTCCATTCCCTTCACACACAAAAAAAAAAGCTAAATTACCACCGGTGCCCCTCTATTTAGGTGGTAGCTCACTTTGTGCCCCTCATTTTTTTTGCGCACCTTTTGTCCTCCAACTTTTTGAAAAGTTTACCCTTCTGTCAAATTTAGGCATTGACTGTTAAAAATGAATGTTGATTAAAGTGACGTGGCATGTACCATGGCAGGATTCAAGCCCAAGTCCTGGGGGAAAGAAAGTTAGAACTAATCCACTAGACCAAAGGTCAGAACCTATTTTATTATGCAATTCCAATATATTTAAACTAATCAATAATAATGTTAATTTTAAAAATATAGAAAAGTTGAGCAACGTTGAAATTGAACTCAGGTCTAGAAGTTTAAATTTTAAAGTCATACCACTAGACTGAAAGTCAATATTATTTTTCTTATGAGATTCAAATTTAATTAAACTAATCGTGGCAAGATTAATTTTAAAAATATATTAAAATTTACAACTTTTTTAAATGGAGAAATTTTAATTTTAAATTTTAATTCTCAATTTTAATTTGTCTTTATTTTTAATTATTTTTTAAATTTTATATTGTTGTTAATATAACTAAATTTTAGTTTAAGTTGTTAACCGTTAAATTTTAATTTCAACTTTTAATTCTTAATTTTAGTTTCAAAATCAGAAATAAAATATATAACATAAAATGACCTACAATAGATTTAAAATTAAAATATACAAATAAAATATAAAATCTAATTAAAAATAAAAGATAGAAATTAAAATTTAAATTAAAAGTTAAAAACTATAAATTAAAGTAACAACTAAAACTTAAATATAAAATTAAAAATTAAAAAATAAACTTATTCAAATAGATTTAACATAAAATCAAGCTAAGTAGTTTTTAGAATTTAAAAAAGTTTCTTTAAAATAAAAAATTTATAACATAACAAAGTTGGCTTACCATCTAGTGGCATCGTCTTAAAACTCTCACAGGTCTTACGTTCAAATCTTACTTTGTCCAATTTTAATATAAAATTAATGTTGTCATATGAATAGTTTAATTAAATTTGAATCTAAAAAAAAACTAATATTGCCTTTTGGTCTAGTAGTATGACTTTAGCAATTAAACTTCTAGACCTCAGTTCAATTTCAGCCTTGCTCAACTTTTCTATATTTTTAAAATTAACATTGTTATTGATTAGTTTAAATACATTGGATTTGCAAAATAAAGTAGTCTCTGACATTTTGTCTAGTGGTTTGGCTCTAGCTTTTCTTCCCCCAGGACTTAGGTTTGATTCCTACCATGGTACATGTTTTTTATATTTTTAAAATTAGCATTTCCAAATAATTAATTAAACTTTAATTAACACTTAATTACAATATAACCATGTTACATCACTTAATTACGTAAGTCAACGTTCATTTTTAATAGTCAATGCCTTAAATTTTTCGGAAGGGCAAAAATTAAACTTTTGCAAAAAAAAAATAAAATTGAGGGCACAAAGTGAGTTACCCCCTAAATAGAAGGGCACCAATGGTAATTTAGCAAAAAAAATAGTTTAATGACAAAGTTCACATGTGGAGAAAAGAAAGGAGATAGGTCATAAATTCAAATTTCTCCATTAACAAAACCAATACATTAACGATAATATTTGCTTATAAAAAAATTATATATTAAAATTTAACTCTTTTAGAAATAGTCTTCTATGGGAAAATGAGGGTGTGGGGAAATTTAAATTAAAGCATGATAAAATTTAATTTAAAAAATAAATAAAACTTTTGTTGTTTTCATTATATTTCCTTTTTATTTATTATAAATTTACATTTTATTATATTTTAATAGATGGAAAAATAAATTTAAAAAATGAACGATTAACATTTAAGGTAAATAAAACATTTGGTTTTGTTTTTTACTAGTATTTTCAACATGACGGGAAGAGATATTTATAAAAAAATAAATTCAAATGAAATTAAGGATAAAGTTTATGGTGTTTATAGTTTATTTATAAATGTAATAATTAAAGGATCATCTGAAAACAAATTAAAGTTTAAAGACGTGTGTATGTCTACTTGAAATTAATGGAGTAAAGTCTAAGAAGTGTTAATAATCTTGTCACATAATTTATATTCAAGTATATTTTTTTTTACGATATTCAAGTTATTCTTTTAGTGTTGAAACGAAATATAAAATGCAAGAAAGCACAGAAAAAAATTACAAGCCTAGGAACACAATCATTTTGAACTGAGAATAATATTTTTTCTATTATTAAATAATACTTTTGAAAACAAAAGGCCATAAATAAATTTATCATTTATAAAATTTTTAGTATTTTATTAAATATCATTGTATTAAAATTTCTAAAATAATTAATTATATATTTAATTAAGAAGATATTGAAATATTAAAAAAATCAATAAATATATAAAATTTAAGTTTCAAACAATGATTGAATATTTCTTAATTTTATACTAACTATTAATTACATTAAAATAATATAACCATTTTAAATGTCACTAATTTTTTAATAAAATTATTACTTTAATTATAGTTGTTCATAAAATATATTTTAATAACTAAAAATAAAATAATTATATATACATATAATATTTTATTATTAATTTCTATACTAGATTATTAATTAAAATAAAATATTCTTCTAAAAATAAAATATTAAGAAGTATTTTAAAATTCATTATATATTTATAATATCATTTATTTATTATTATCCACGCAATACATATTAAAACAGCACTAACTAATTTTAAATAAATAATAATGTTTAGTTTAGCACCTAAAACTACTAAAGTTTAGCATGAACAGTAATATAATACTTAATATTACTAGTTAATATCAGACTTATAAAAAAATTATGTAATAAATAAAGTTAATCTATAAATTTTAATTTTTCATTAAATATTATTTTGCTCTTTAATTTGATTAAATTCGATGAATGACTGTTATAATGTTTAATTAACTTTCAAATATTAACTACTGTGAACACTTTAAATTTACTTTTATATATTTATTTGACTAAATTAATTTTTTTATCATTTTTTTTCAGTTTAGTCCATTTTTAAAAAATTCACTTTAATCCTTTATGTTTTGAAAATGATTCAAATAAGTCCTTATGATACGACCAGTGTAATAAAAAACGTTACCAAACCATTCTTGAACATTTATAAAAATTTAAAGGACCATTTGAAAATTTTAATTTAAAATCATAAAAAAAATAGGGATCAACTTGAGCAATATTTTTAAAAAAACTAGGAACTAAAATAAACCTACAAATAGAAATGATATTCTTGGATGATTTTGCTGATATAATGACATTGCTAGGAGTGTCAATGACTTAATGTGGTTATATCTACATTTACCCAATAATTCAAGTATTAGAGGTTACTTGTTGCTAAACTTCCCTTTCCAATTTTTATTTCTATTTGCTTGTCCTGAACGATATTTTTTTAAGAAGCCCAAACAAAGGTTGAGTAACGCAGCCTTCACTGCTCTCCTAACTTACACAATGCAAACGGTCCTGTTACTTAAGCAAGTGTGGTTAATGATTAAAACTGTGAGGATCAAGTTTGTGTGAAAAAGTACTGATCATGTGAAATAGTGTCATTCAATTACTTGATATACTTTTGTGCACCACGGAACTAGGATGGCTTAGGATTTAAAGATCTATCATAGTTTAACTAAGCACTAGTAGAATGAAGTTGAGTTTGGGTCTCATTAATGAACCATATGCTTTGTGGGTATGTGTCATGCACAGTAAGTATAACTATGGAATAGATAATTTGATTCATATTGTGTCCCATAATCCTATGTCTCTGACTTATGGAAGTTTTAAGTAAAGTTTGGAACTGGATTGTTGAAGGTCTAGATGGTTGTTAAGGAATGGTCGATGAGTTAAATTTGAATGAGATAGACGACTTCCTTTAGGGATAATCATTTGGCCAATTTGCTAAAGATAGGGTTTCTTTCAGTAATAATGGTATGATAGTAGTTCAATTTGTCATTATAGAAGATGGTGTAGCCCTCATATCTATTTCAACATTTGATTCCAAACTGGGTATTTAGGGAGATCGTGAGCACAATGTTGCCTAATGATTCAAAGGAAAAGGATCATGCCATCTGGACAGAAAGTTTGGATAAAAATTTTCTCTTATAGGTTAGGTATGGGTTGATTAGACACACTATATGAATCCTATTTAGAGAACAATTCGGCTCCTACCCGTGCAAATAATAAGGGATATAATATGTTTTTGTAGAAGTGTATGTATGAGAGCTTAGTCACAACTCAATTCTACTATGACAGATGTATGACTGACTCATTATTATGTCCTTTTTATGCTCAATAGGTGGAAACTAAACTAAACGTCATGAGAGATTGCCCTTTTCCCAAGGTCATTCGGCAAAAATTAAGCCCTCACTTGCCTTAGACCTTTTTCCTGTGACTAGATTTACAAATAACATTGGGGATACTATGTTGACCAAAGACATTATGTGGCATGTGACCTTTCCTATTACGGTTCACATGATTTGGAAGGCTTGAAATGATTTTGTATTCAATAATGCACCATTTGATTCCAATTGTATTGTTGATTCAGTGTTACATCAGGCCAAGTAGATCACCTACATCAGCCATCTTGATTTGGCTCTTGCCTCCACTAAGTATAATATCCAACATGTTTGTTGGCACTTACCCCCTAGTGGGTGGGTTACAGTAAACATTGATGGTTGTATCAAGTTGCATCGAAGGTTGGTGGTTGGGAGACTTTATTAGCAACCTGGGATCAACATATGTGATTATGGCAGAATTATAGGGGATTGACTCTACCCTTTAGTTTGCTTGGAATAAAGGGATCCAAAGGGTACAAGTCGAATGTGAGGCAGAAGTCATTGTTGGATTTGTAACTCGAGGTGTGGTGCGATCCCACCCGTATTGGCCTGTAGTGAACTTCAATAGTTCATAAAGGGGTTAGACTTTCAAGGATTGTGAGATTGTGTTTGTTCATATTTATTGAGAGGCCAAAATGCATGGTAGCCTACCACTAAGCAAATATTACTCATTTGTATCCTCTAAGTACTATTATTTTACAGTGTCCCTCTATTTCCTGCTATTCCTTTTGTTTAAGGATGCTATAGAAGTAGTAATAGATCATACTATCAGATTGTAACTAGTTCCTGGACTTTTAGCCTTGCCTTATGCCATTTCTTATTTCTATTTTAATTATATTCTTTCCAATATTTTTACTTAAAAATCCAACAAAATTTTTTCTACAAAGAGTGTTAAAGATGTATGAGCATGAATTGATGCTTTAACAAATGTTTTAAAGTTAAGGTGTATTTTATGACATTTAAAAATTTCATTCATGAAGCTTTACAAACATGTATGTAGTTGATAGATTACATCTTCATGTGTCAACAAAGATATGTATTAGCTAAGTGTCAAGTATTGCATTTGTATAATGGAGCTTTAACCAATTATGTTGAAGAGGGTGCGTGAATTAATGTAAACCCTTGATATCTATGTTCAATTCTTATCAAGACAAAAACAATTATAATATGTAATCATTAATTAATTTATGTATATCATATATTATATATTTAGTTTTCAATTTTAAAATATAAATTAATTTTTAAAAACATAAAATTTTTAATATATATTTTAACATAAGGCATCTAAGGGTGAACAAAAGGACATGTTTGGATAAGATTATCTTTTTCTTAGCCATCAAAGTTTAATTGGGCCATTTATTAAAATCCAATTTTGACCGAATTAAAATATGAAATATATAAAAATAGACTTGATTAATTGATCTATTTTCTAGTGCATTATATTTTATGAATTTATATATTTATATTAAGATGTGTAAATATAAAAAATATAAAATTTAAATTAAGATATTTTAAAACAAATAATTTCATTATAAATATAAATTTATGTTGTACAAAATATTTTTTGAATTAATTTTTATTAATAGTTAAAATTTATTAAAAAGTACAAATTTTGACAAGTCTTACATTTCATTTAATTTACAATAAATTACAACTGATAATGAAAGTGTATATTAAAAGGAATGTACTAATAGAAAGTAACAAAGCACTTGGATTTTATCAAATAAAGTTTTTTATTCTTAATACATAATATTGTTAAATAAGATATACATTTTAAGAAAATATTAGATACTAAACTAAGTTGAGATGATCCTATACACAGTTCAAACTCATCCTAAATAATTGGTTTGGTTCTATTTTGAAAAATGTACCTATCGAAATTGAGTTTGAATTTTCACTAACAATAAAATGTCTCCATCCCTCTCGAACTAAATTTTCAAACCATTAAATTTAATGAACGAATATAATCAATTAGAATTAAAATTATGAATTTATATTCAAAAGATAATATTATTATGCCTATAAATATTTCATATTAAACTACATTTATATCAATTATATATAGAATCGAATTTCAAAATAATAAATATTTTTAAATATTTAAACCATATGGATTCTATTTCTTTAAAAAAAATGGATTCTATCAAAAAACATGTTCTAACCTTTAAATGAATCATCATCACACTTTGACGGACACAAAAAAAAACCATCACACTGCAACAATTTAAAAAGGATTATAAATGAGAACCTAAGTTAAAATTTTTGAGGGACTAGACTAACACAAAATGTTTTGGAGGAAATTTTTTTTTTCATAGTTTATAATAATCTAAATATAGGTTACCCTAAAATAAGAATATATAAAACATTAAAAATTAAAATAAAACCCAATTTTTTTAAGCCATGACTAAAATCATGAAAATAAAAAATATCTAAATTGTAAATTATAGTTTAATTTAAATTTTAATTACAAAAATAAGTATTTAATACGAATAACTTAAAATATTAAATTATATGTAAACTCATAATTTTTAATCTAATTTATCTCCATCATTCATTAAATTTAATGGCTGAAAATTTGATTGCTTGGAGATGTTTTACTGTTGGAGAGAAGATCTGAATGCATCCCAATCAACCTCAAACTAAGTCAAGACAACTAATTAGATTGAGTCATGCTCACCGCTCACTCCTATGTATAGGTATTTCTTTTTATAAACTACATTTAATTTTATAATAGGCATTTAATTTATATAAAAAATTATATTTTTATTAAAACCTTGAGATGTTTGTGCCTATTATGATGTCTTTTTCATAAAGAAAGTATTTTTACTAAACATATATTATATTTATAAAATTTAACTTTTATTAAAACCTTGATATACTTGCTCATGTCCTTGCGTGTTTTTTATTTATAAGAAAATATTTTCACTAAACACATATTATTTTATAACTTTAATAAATATAATATTTTATATTAACAAATATAATATTTAGTACTATTTAAAAATATTTTTATATATTTATATAAATAAACGTTAATACATATATTCAAATATTTTTAGACAACAATAGCCGCAGTAATGATACAATATGGTGATAATAATGAAAATAACAATCATGATAGTGGTTTTGACATTAATTAATTAAAAAATATATTGTTAAACTATTATTACAGTTTGTTTAACCAGTTGATAAGATCTTGAAATCAATTTCAAAATTTAATCTTACAAAGATCTTGAGATAGATTATAATATTTTAACATAGATTATGTGTCTTGATAAAATTCTCTAACAATTTAATTTTGTGAAGAGATTACTTAGTTCGATTTCTATTTGGTGTATTCAATTTTCCAGTCTTAACAATATTATACAATCTTTAAAATTAAAACAAAATTTACTAGAATGCTAACATAGATACTCATAAAATAGATTTGTACTTTATTGGTAATCAGTGCTAGACAAACCCTGTTGTCTTTGTTCATAAAAAAATAAATAAATCTGCTGTGTTTGGCAACTAAGACCAAGCAACAAAAAGAGTTTCCAGAAAAAGATAGTGCATCAATAAACTATATAAAAGTTTCAAGCTTATATAAATATAATATTTAAAGAAAAATAAAACAAAATCTATGTTTTTTTTTAAAATTATATAAAATAATATTATATGATACACATGTTTCGTTTCATTAATAATTTTTTATTAATGATTAACTAAAAATTTTAGATAATTTTTTAATTCTAACAATTGCAATTTTATTGAATTTATGACAAAATATTTAATGATGTTTTGCATAATAATTTTCAATTTTAATTTGATTTAAATTTATTCAAAATTTTTTATTTTCGCTATAAAAAACTAAAATTGACATAGATAAAAAATATTTTAATTTTGAAAAAATAAATTTTACTTTAAATAAAAAATTATAGTAACAAAAAAGATATTTTATAGACATTATAGTAACTAAAATTTTACTTATAGTTAAATGTTAATAATTAGATTTTTAACAAAAAAGATTTGAAATAAAAATCTCTTTCTGGTTATTCTTTGTTTAATCTCCAAGTCTTATATATCAAGGAATCACCTCAATGATATTTTATAGACATTATAGTAACAATAATAGCATATCAATATAAACTTAATTCAATGAGGAAACAAGGGTGAGGTCCGATGCATTTTATTACCAGCCAATGGAATTCCACCTGAAGTTCAAGTTTTGTCTCAAAGATTGAATGTGAACAAATTGCCATCATACATAATTTGCAGAAATGGGGAAAGTTTGTTACTGACTGGTATTGGATGTGCTCCATCTAGGGAGTATGAGGAAACAGAGTCACATTTGTTGGTCAATTGCTTATCTCTTTACAAGTTTAGTTTGGGTTAAATTAGGATTTTTATGTTCTATATAATGAGGTTACAGTCGTTGTTACTTGGGGCTTAGTGAGTGGGACCAAAGATTTAACTCGGGCTTAGCCTTTTTTGTATAATTTTCGATATTTAATGCAATATAAAAAACAAGGATTGTAATGATTTTCGGAGGACATCTACTTAATATTGATGATACATTTTCAACTGTGTAGTTTAGTTCTTAAGAATAGCTACACAATAAATATAATAAGTCATTCTTAATTATTTTACAGAATCAATTATAAAACCCTCATTTTGCACTTAGTTTTCTCATTGTGCAATGTGTTTTATGTGTACTATGTTAAGGAGACACTCCTTACACTTTTAGCTTAACTTTATCGTTAATAAAATTTGTTTGCCTTATTAAAAAAAACTTTTAAAATTCAATCCATTGTAATTGCAACGCAAAAATGATGATTTGGGTAAAAGTTTTCTCATCACTGAGAGTAAGTCTTAACTATACTATTGATGGAAACCATTGATTGTTTAAATCCATCTATTCTTGCATATTACACTCTGTTAAACTTATGATTAAGTTTATGTAAAACAAAATTATGCTTATTATGTATAAAGCTTTTCAATTCAAAATACAATAGTTAGGGTGAAAATAAGTCAAACAGTTTGTCAAGAATTAATCAAATAGTTAGGTTTCCTTTAACACACAATAATTAAATATGTATATTATAAATTTATTTTTTATTATATAAATTATAATTTTAATTAATTTATAAATTTATATATCTTACTTAAAATAACTTTTTAAACATGCTTTCAATAAACAAGTCAGACAGACATTTAAACAGTCAAAGTCTAAGTCTTATATGAGACTAATAACATATAACCATATTTCATATTGAATAATTATAATTATACTCAGACGTGCAAAGACCAAACCTTTCGACCCCTTAAACAAGTTTGGATTTCTTCCTATTATTAAAAAAATATATATATACAATCCAACCTTATATAAAACTTATGAAAATAACGGTATAATGTTACCAAGTGATTTACAAAGAGCCTGTGAACTTACTCTAGTGTACAAGAAATATAGTGACTATTTGTTCAAATATTAAAATTTATTAATTAAATAAACTCATTAATAAGAAAAAAATAAAAATAATAAGCCTACTTAATACAGTTTGCAGTAATAATAATTTGTTGAGTTAATCAAACAACACAACAATAAGGTCTATTAATTCTATCACTTATTGTGCCTCTACTTTCCTCTCTTTTTATTTAAATTTTAGTAGCTGTCAAATAGAATTTTGGTTTTCAAAAATAAGGGGAAGAAGATTATGCTTATCCATGACAGCTGGGAAATATTCAGGTACATATGATAAAACGCGGAATAAGTTCGGATAAAACATTGATATTACGAGAGCTGCTTTTTTATTTTATTTTAATTACATTAAATGTCCTACCATATACGCCATGCAAATGGGATTACATAATCTCTGGATACAGAAACCACTTGAATAATACAAGCAAGCCGTTGGATTTTGTTTGAGTCTGAAAAGTCGCAAGATGTTTCAAATCTATCCTTTGAGACACAAGATGGCTATAAATTGAGGCTGAGCCTCTTCACAGTCAGTGTGCCATATATCTCATACTAAACCCTTCTCATTTTCTTTGTCATTTTCCACCATGTCTGGCGCTAAGAAAAGCCGTGGTCGCCAAAAGATCGAGATCAAGAAAATAACCAACGACAGCCACCTCCAAGTGACTTTCTCGAAGCGGCGAAGCGGGATCTTCAAGAAGGCGAGTGAGCTCTGCACTCTATGCGGTGCTGACGTGGCCCTAGTGGTGTTCTCCCCCAGTGGGAAGCCCTTCTCCTTTGGGCAGCCCAGCGTGGATGCCGTCATACAACGCTATCTGGACGGGGCTGCGCCACCGAGATCGGGCGCCGTGAACCTCTTCGAAGCTCACCGCGGTGCCAACGTGCGTGAGCTCAACGCACAGCTCACTCAGATCAACAACCACCTTGATTCCGAGAGGAAGCGCAGTGAGGGACTCAACCTCATGAGGAGGGACGCCCAGACCCGGATGTGGTGGGCCAAGCCCATCGATACCATGAGTAAGGCTCAACTAGTTCAGTTCAAGGAGGCCTTGGAGGAGCTCAAGAAGCACGTTGCGCGTTTTATTGATAAGGCTATGATTCAGAGTATTGCAAACCATCCGGTTTTACCTGCCTCTTCTGATAGGGCTATGCTGCAGAGTATTGAAAACTATCAGACTCCTTCTGCTCCTGATAGGGCTACGCTTCAGCTTCCGGGTACCGGTATTGCAAACCATCAGTTTTTACCTGCTCCTTCTTCCTCCTTTCCACCTGATATGGCTATGCTTCAGAGCATTGCAAACCATAATTTTTTTCCTGCTGGGGCTTCTTCTTCTTCTACCACTGATAGGGCTTTGCTTCAGACTATTGCAAACAATCAGTTTTTCCCTAACGCTGCACCTTCTTCTTCTACTGATCATAGGGCTATGCTTCAGAGTATTGAAAGCAATAAGTTTTTCCCTGTTGGGACTTCTACTTCCTCTTCCAATGCCAATCTTCCTGTGTTTCAGCCACAACCCCAGCCGCCACCCCAGATGTTCCAGCAGCAGATGATTCAGCCACCCATGCTTCAGAACATGATGCGCCACCCTGGATTTGATAACATCGGAATGGAAGGAGGTTGTGGAATTCCTGATGGTTTTTTTGATCTGTAATCTCATATATTGTCTTCCCTAGATTGGATCTTATTCATGCTCTTCTGTTTTCGATAATTCATGTTGTTTGTTGTGACAAAAACATAAAATAAATTATGCTGTTTCAATTTCAATTTCAATATATCCTAGGTTTAGGGTTCTAATATTATTGCAGTTGTAAGAATGTACTTTTATGAAGAGGAGTGAAATTTGAATGTACTTTTATGAAGAGGAGTGAAATTTGTATTGTTTATCATTTAATTATAATAAATTGATAATTTCTCTAAAATCCTTTTGTATTTGAATGATGTATTTTTTTCTAGTGTTGGACATGAATAATTTCTAGTGGTGTTTGAATTAAAAAGTCTATTTGTGATCAATCCTTTTATACTTACTGTATACTGATATTTTGATTGTGGTAGATTATGCATGTTTAATGTTTATATTAGCCCTTAATTTGTACATGTGAATGTCTTGATTTTGAATGATTTGAACTAATTAGTTATTTCATTTTTAATTGTGATTGTGATCAGGTGCTACAAAGTGTCTATCAAAACTTCAGATTATATATTTTTATATTAGCATTTAGTATTTTTAAAATAAATTTATACTTTTAAAAATACTTAGGACTATATTGAACATAATTAAATTAAATTTTAGAAAAATTATTATATTTTTAATTAAGAATAAATTGAAATGTTAAAAAGTATCAACTACTTTAGTAAATTTTAAATTTCAATAATGTAAATTTCTTTAATTTTTATACTTAATTTTTAATTACAGTAAAATATTATGAAACATTTTAATTTTCACTAAATTTTATGAAATCCTTACCTTTGATCTTTATTTTTCGTTAAATATATTTTAATAAATAAATTAAAAAATAATTTTTCTTATATATATAAGCATCATAATTTATTTCTTAATCTATAGCCTATAATTAATTTTTTTAAAAATATTATAAATTCTTTTAAATTCCATTATGTATTTATAAAATCATTATTTTTCATGAATATATTTTAAATAAACCTTAAATAATTTTATAATAAAAAAATAAATTTTAGCATATGAAACAGTCTAATATTTAATATTTCTATTTAGTATTAAAATTACTATTTAATTATAAAAAAATATGTAATAAATAACATGTATAATTAAAATTTATTTATTCATTAATTATATTCATGTTCTTTAAAATTAGTTAGATTGGATATTTGAATCATGACTAGTCATGCTTGGGATTGAATTTACCCCGTCAACATTTCAAATGTGCTTTATTATGTATATAGATATAGCTAGCTAGATGTTTCATTATGTATATAGATCATAATATAAATCTCAATAAATGTATCATTCAATTAACTCGTGTTAATTCATTTATTATAATTTATTTAAAAAAAATTATTTTTTCTCTTCGTTCATTTTTACTTCTATTTTTCTTTCTGCTCATATTGTTATATAGACATGTTAAATATTATATTGCAACGTGGAAAGAGAAAAAAATGAAAATAATAATAACGAAGGAGACCTGTTTTTGCTTTTTATAAAAACAAGATAAATCAATTAAGTTGAGTGATATATTTATTGGAATTTATCCTGTGCAAAGTTGCGTAGGTTGTTAGAATATATATACATATATATATATATATATATATATATATATATATATACATATATATATATATATATATATATATATATATATTATACCATTTGGAAATCCTCATGTGGCTGATCCTATCTAAGTCATTTCACAAACTCATGGCTTAGAAGTTGTGTATCTTTTGGAATCTTTATGTCGACCCATCTTTGTCTTGGTCACTTTACCTTTTGGCACCCTCAAGGTGATTGATCGCTTTTCCCATGTAATGATGTCTCAAGACCGACCGATCACTAAAAAAGATAAAACAACTTCTACAATTTCTAGTCACAGGCCTAGGCCATAACTACCCCTTTTATGCCTTGTCTTCTTGTAATCGTTGTTCCGCATTATTTCCTATGCATTATCTAGATCAATGACATACGTCAACCACCTAAGCATGTTAAGATAAGAGTATCTCATGTCCCTGAGATATCCGCTCCCCATAATACCTATAAATGTACCCTTCAGTGCCCCCCAAAAGACATGAAATTCACACTTCCTAAACTTGATGCTCTCAATCTAAGTATATTCTCACTAGGGTTTACTTGGATTCGAGAATATATATATATATATATATATATATATATATATATATATATATATATATATATATATATATATATATATGTATGTATGAATTGTTAGAATGAAGAATAACTCTCTTAAACTTACTCTTAGAGTAAGTGAATCCCCTCCCCCTATATGCGCTCCACATCCAATATAATGATTGTAATAAGCAATTAATCTTAATTAACCATTAGATTTTAAAAAATGAATAGTAGAGATGAAGAGTAAATTTCATATATTTGCTCGGTGTAGGTTAGAAATACTAATATATATATATATATATATATATATAGAGAGAGAGAGAGAGAGAGAGCGGGGGAGGGAGAGAGGTAAATAGAGACAGAGACAGAAAGAGAAGGGGCGGGGTGGGGGGAGAATCCACTTACTCGAAAAGTAAGTTTAAGAGACTTACTTTTATCCCAACTGTTCATTTTCTTAAAATCTAATGATTAAGATTGGTTACTCATAATAAGTTCACAACCATTAAATTTTAAGAAAACGGATGATGGAGATGAAGAATAAGTCTCTTAAACTTACTCTTGAGTAAGTGAATCCCTCATATTATATATATATATTATATATATATATATATATATATATATATATATATATATATATATATATATATATATATATATATAAAAGACTTAGTCTTTATTATCATATTATTTTTTTGAAACCTAATAGGCGAATGTATTCACTTATTCCCATAATTAGGATAAGAAATTAATTTACTATTAATCCGCACCATTTAATTATTTTCTAGTTTGATTTTGTTTTTTAGTTTTTTAAAAGAGTTTTCAAGAATAGTTTTAAAAACTATTTTCGGGAAGAAAAGAAAAGAAAAACTTGTTTGCTAAGTGTTATTTGAAAACTGTTTTAGAGATGTATAAAGGAAAAAATTGTTCATATTTATTAAAATTTCATAAATAAAAAGCAAAAAACAACATATCATTATTGTATTTTGAGTTTTCAAAACAAAAATCAATTGAAAAGCAAAACTATTTTCAGCTGTTCCTGTTTTTTAGTTTTTAAAAACTAAAAAACTAGAACTATTTTTGAAAACTATATTTAGAAAATACTACCCAAACAAGTTTTTTGGTTTTTAAATACTAAAATACTAAAAACAGTTTTATAAAATTGTTGTCAAACAAACACTTAGGGCTTTATTGGTTTGGTTTTGTTTTTTAGTTTTTCAAGAATTTTCAAGAATAGTTTTCAAAAACAGTTTTCAAAAGTAGAAAACTGAAAAGCAAAACTAGTTTCAGGTGTTCCTGTTTTTTAGTTTTTAAAAACTAAAAAACCAGAACTATTTTCGAAAATTGGTTTTAGAAAATACTATCCAAGCGAGTTTTTTAGTTTTTAAATATTAAAATACTAAAAACAGTTTTATAAAATTGTTGTCAAACAAGCACTTAGGCCTTAATTGGTTTGCTTTTGTTTTTTAGTTTTTTAAAAGAGTTTTCAAGAATAGTTTTCAAAAACTGTTTTGGAGAAGAAAAGAAAAAAAAAACTTGTTTGATAAGTGTTATTTAAAAACTATTTTGAAAATATAAAAATGGAAGAACTGTTCATATTTATTAAAATTTCATTAATAAAAAGTAAAAAACAACATATTCTGATTGTATTTTGAGTTTTCAAAACAAAAATAGAAAACTAAAAAGCAAAATTACTTTCAACTGTTCTTGCTTTTTAGTTTTTCAAAACTAAAAAATTAAAAATATTTTCAAAAACTGTTTTCAGAAAACACTATCTAAATGAGTTTTTTAGTTTTTAAATACTAAAATACTAAAAATAATCTTATAAAACTGTTATTAAATAAGCACTTAATTATTAAGATTACATGTCTAGATAGTAGTCAGCTGCTTATGTTCCCATATATAGTTTGGCATTCCAATTAATTTATATGCTCCAGTGAGTCATAGTAAAATGATTAACCTTAATTATGTCGATATCCAAGACCTATATAATGAAAAAACTTGAGAAAAATATCCACATGATCGGAGATGCTCTCAATAAAATTTTAGAATTGACTCACATTTCATCAACCTTTATTATTATATTCATCTTATATTAGTGTGTCCGTCACAATAGGTTTAAGTGAGTTACATACTTAATATATCAATAATTTTTATTTTATTTAATTTAAATAAATTTTCTTTCTAATGATACACCTCTAAAAAAATTATTTATTTAAATTAATTGGATCACATATTTCGTATGCTTTTTTGTTGTTTTTAAATTAAACAGAAATTACTAATTATTTAAATAATAATTTCTTATTTTAATCTTTACATTTAGATGTCTCTATTAATAATTACCAAATAAGGATGCATCAATTACTTATAAAAAAGGTGACTTAAGTAACATTAATAGAGATGCTCTTACCTACCAAGCTACACAAGCCGCAAATTTGCGAATTGGCTTCACTTTAGGAGGGATTTCATAGTTTCAATATTTATATAAAATTAAGGGTGTAATTTAAAAGAGTTTAATTAGCACGTAGTATCTATGTAAAAAGTTTTACACTATTTAATTATAATTTTTAATTTATGTTAAGTTTGTTGATATTAATAATTAATAGTTTAAAAGTCATATAGATAAAAATATGTGATTAAATATTAATGTAATATTTTTTTACATTATTCATGTATACTAATTAAATTCAATTTAAATATAAAAAAAACTACAAATATTGTGGTTAAATATATAAAATTAGACGAGAATGAGAAATTATTAACATATATTTTACTCCTAATTTTATATATATATATATATATATATATATATATATATATATATATATATATATATATATATATATATATATATAAAAGTTTAATTGGTATACGCTGTCAGCGTAAAGATTTTTTTACACTGACATTCAATCACAACCCTTAATGTTGGAAATAATAGTGCATTGGTATTAATCAATTATATTTTATCATTATCTGGAAATTTAAGATATGATGATAATCATATCTTATAATATCTTTATGATTATTTGAATGAGATTATAGTAAGATTGACTCTGTGATGGGTTGAGTCAATCATAAAAAACCCATTTGAGGGGTCTCTGCCTACCCTGAGGGATTATAAATTTGTCATCCCATTAAGCAAATTACAACAACAATACACATTCTCGAAAATAATCCCTTAGAAAGTAGGTAGTAAAATCCTCAAGAGTTCTTATTGAACTCATATATCTACAATAATCATTCCTAGGGTTTTTTTGTTCTTGAAAATCAAGAACATCAATTCAATATATTTGAGGTACACAAATTCTCTTTCCTCTATCTTTTTATATTTAATTCTCTATAATACTATAATCTTGTATCTATTGATTTAAGGTTTTCTTTTATTTCCATACATTGGTATCAGAGCCAAAGTAGATACATATTATGATTGTTTTCTATTAGAGAATTATGGTTGTTTTCTATTAGAAAATTAAATTTGAATTGAAGATTTTTTGTGTTATTAGTGAAATTTTATAATATAGTTCACTATTATCTTTTTCACAAAAAAAAAAGGTTTATGCTACTTGTTATTGTTAAAATAACATGTTAAAGTTTCATTCACTTACTCTTACATGGGTAAATTATATATTGAAACTTCTTTTTAAGTGCTACCCCTTTAAAGTTTTCTTTTAAATAATTATGGGGTAAATTGTTTTTAAAATTACATAATAATTTTTCTTTTTTTATATTTGACCAATATGAGTCATTTGTGTAGGCAATATTTGTGTTAACTTTACTTTGGAAAGTGTTAATGGGGTTGCATGGACTCATTTTTATACCCATATTTTTGTGATGTGGTCAAGGGAGAACTTTGTCGTTTTGATACGATCATGTATGATGATTCGTGTGTTAAATTCATTCTCAGAAGCATTGAAAGTGGTTGCTAATTTTTTATATTCTTATTTTTTCAAAAATACCATATTTATTTAATATATTTATATTATTGGTATTTTTGAGTATAAAAAAAATTTATTAATTCAAGATTAAATTAAATTTTTTTTTCTATTTTAATCTTGAATTTTTGACCTATTTTCATTGTGATAATTCTTTACAGTATTTGTATTTTTCAATTATATTGTACTCTCTTTAATATTATATTATCATTTATAAATTGATTTTAGGTTATTTTATTAATTATGCACAATCTTAATTGTCCTTTCTCTTATGAACAAAATTTTCTTTATTAATTTGCATTATTATTACTTGTCTATCATGGTATAATAATGTGAATTTTGTATGTTGGTCATATAATATATATGATTAAAATTATGCAAATTTACTGGACAATATGCATAATTTCTTTTTTTATTTACATAATTATAATTTCACTATTTTGGATGCATTTACGTGAATTTTGTTATATAATTATTTTTTATTGCATTGATGATAATTATACTCTATCGGTGTATTGTTATTAATGTAATTTGGTGTTATACCATGTATTTTTCTTGGCTTATATTAATGATTTTTTTATACCCTATCGGTATTAGGATTTTATTGATATAAGTTATAGTGCATTGTAATTTTCTTAGGGATTCTCTTTTAACTGAACTTTTAGAATTACATAATGTTTTCCTATTTTTGTAATGTTCAGTTTATTTCCCTCATTGGATCATGTTTACCTATATTTATATGGAACAAAAATTTACACTCTCATTTTCTTTTTGTTCCATAATGACTTATAACCTTTAATTGGACATTTTTTCCTTCAAAACAAAAAAAAAATGTTGCATTTTTTGTGGTGCAAATTTTCTATATATATATATATATATATATATATATATTGATAAAGAAATAGTTGAATTTTATTTAGCACTCTAGGTATTTTTTTGTTATGTCAACTTATTTTTTCTTTATCAAGTGGAAGAATTTTGTATATTAGAATTTTAATTAATATCTTATAAAATAAATTGATGTGATATAAGATTTTTACCTCAAATGTCCAATGAATCATACACGTGCAAAAACAAATGTTCTTGATAAAACTATTTTTTCTTATTACATTATTTGTGATCACATTGTTGGGATCTATATTAAGGATTTTATATTGGTCTCTTGTAAAATATTTTCTTGTATAACAAACTCTCTATTGATTTGCAATATTAGTATGCAATTCTTGTAAGGACAATATAGGAATCCCAAATTTTAAGAGATTAATTTCTCCATACCATATTTTATAATATTGTTAATGGTATTCTTGTAAAAGCTAGAGGCTTTATTTTGGGATATATAAATAAACCTATGTCCATTATAAATTGTGATGAGAGTTAGAGACTATTTATTATTATATCCTTAATATATACAAGAATAGGTCTCATTCTTCTGCTGCGTGTAATCATGTTTTATTCTCAAGTGTGTGTAAATATTGTTTATTGTAGCACTTGATTTTTGTTTATGATTACTTGAGAACTTGCTTATAATCTCATATTCTACGTAAAATTATCAAGTGATCCATTTTCTCACTCATGTAATTATTTTTTCAAGATCCTCATGGGGGTCAATATTTTTGTAAAGATTGATTAATATGTGGTTAATTATGAAACCATTTGTGAGATTTATTTATTCTTATGGATGAATTTGTAGGTTTCATATTCCTGTTATTTTAACCACTTCTCTCATTAATCATTTGTTATTCTACTACTTTCTAATTCCTTAAGTAGAATAATAGTAAATTTTAATTCACTTTTATTATTATCTTCTAAAGTCATCATCCCACTATCACTAGAACTTTTAATACTAGTGTACCCTAATGATAATCCTAATATTTTTTTGGTATATTAAGGATAGTGGGAGTATATATTTTATTGTCATATAATCGTGTGCACATTTAATTATGATATGACATATTCTATAGGGCTTCTCTATTTAATTTTGTCCTATTTTTATTGAGATACATAAAATCCATTGTATCTTTGTAGACATCTTTAAATGATGTTAAGGTCAATCTGTTGGGTACTGCACATTAATCCTTTTGGCATACAATTATGCATTGTGCATCTCTTTTACCCAAATTTCATATTTTAATTGATCAAAATTTTAGAAGTATATAATTTTGTATCATGTCTCGAGACTTATCTATCTGTATTGTCATATATTCATGTGCACATTTAATTATGATATGACATACTTTATAGGACTTGACTATTTATTTTTGTCGTATTTCAATTAAGATACACAACGTTCATTGTATTTTAATAGACATCTTAAATGGATGTTAAGAGCATTTTTGTTGGGATTGCACATTAATCCTTTTTGGTATGCAATTAAGTATTGTGCATTTCTTTACCCAAAATTTCACATTTTGTTTGGTCAAAATTCTATAAGTATATTGTAGATGCAATACTCCTATCGGGTATGATTTTCTACTTTGTAAAAAAGTGCTTATTATGATAGTACTTCTATTGAGTACAATTTGCACTATTGAAGTACTTATGAATTTTTTTTTGTTTGGACCAATTATCTAAGTGTTTGCTCAATTGACATTTTGTGGCCACAATAATCTGAGTGTTATTTTATATAAACTAGGTGTCTATGAGGTTTTAGTAGGGAATTTATGGATTTCCTACTTATTTTTGGATTCTTACATAGTCACTCTTTTTGAAACTCAGATTAGTTAAATGTCAAATATTATAGAGCATTTATGTAGCCTATATGTAATTACATATGTTATTAGGCTATGATGAATAATTACATGCATGTAAATTATGCTTTCTCACCTATATAATTTTTCGGACTCAAGTAAAAAAAAATATATTAATTAAACATTTTCTTATTCACTGATCAAATACTTAACTTTGGAGTTTTATAACTCATATGGTTTGGTTAAGTTTTGATGTCTTAGATCAGTGGGAGTCTGAAAACTCTCTTATGAAATATGTATGAAGTAATATCATTTTAGTAACATATCTCTTAGCATTTTTGGATGCTTGAGACCATGTACTATCATTTTATTGAACTACATTATTCTATATACTTTATGAGAAATATTTATGATATATCCCTATCGGATATTATTTTGTAGCTCAAATTTCTCATTATCTAATATAAGATTTGTCTATAATTGTCATTCTGGCTTAATGATTTATCTTTGTATTATTGATTAATACCATCCAAGTGGGAGAATGTTGGAAATAATAGTGGATTGGTATTAATCAATTATATTTTATCATTATCTGGTAATTTAAGATATGATGATAATCATATCTTATAATATTTTTATGATTATTTGAATGGGATTATAGTAAGATTGACTCTGTGATGGGTTGAGTCAATCATAAAAAGCCCACTTGAGGGGTCTCTGCCTACCCTGGGGGATTATAAATTTGTCATCCCATTAAGCAAATTACAACAACAATACACATTCTCTAAAATAATCTCCTGGAAAGTAGGTAGTAAAATTCTCAAGAGTTCTTATTGAACTCATATCTCTACAATAATCATTCCTAGAGTTTTTTTGTTCTGGAAAATCAAGAACTTCAATTCAATATATTTGAGGTACACAAATTCTCTTTCCTCTATCTTTTTATATTTAATTCTCTATACATACTATAATCTTGTATCTATTTATTTAAGGTTTTCTTTTATTTCCATCACTTAATTCATAGTAAATTCGTTGACTTTACTCATTACTACTTTAAAAGTTACATAAATAAAAAGTCATGATTGAATGTCAGTATAAAAGTCTTTTACACTGATAGTATATACCAATTAATATATATATATATATATATATATATATATATATATATATATATATTTAATTTCTTGGTTCTTAGTTGTAATTTTTATTCCCTATTTTATTAAATCCATAACTCTTGTCTCTATTTTAAAATCTAGATATTTTGTTTCATATTTTTAAAAATATGAATTTATGTTTATTTGTTAAGTTGAAAACTTTGCCTATTAAAAATTGAAATTAATTATTATGTCAATCACTAATCACTTGACATGCATGTGATGTTCAAGATATTTTTTTTTTTTTTGCAATCAACACTTATAACTGAACGGATGTGTATATAAATTAAGTATTTTTAAAATTACGGAGCAAAATACTGATTAAAAAATTTGCAGAGATTTGATACAATTGATATCTAAAAATTATAATTAAACCTAATTTCCGTCCTTAATCATTACTTTAAATTAAATATTATAATGCTTTAAATTTATTACACGTCTACGAGATTATTATTTTAGGTTGTTATTTTTATTCATAAAATAATTTTAAAAAAAAGTACTTTGCTCCACAAATGTCATCCTAACTCATTTAAAATATACCTAGTAAAAAAAATAAAATAACAAACAAACTTTACCAAATCAACATTGAACCCATTTGTTTAATTTATTTTTTTGAAAGAATCAATTTTTAAAAAACAGAAGTCACTTATAAGAAATTTTAAAATGCTTTTTTAAACTTTTTTTTAAGCCGAAGAATCAGAAAATAATTATTTTTATATTTTTTTTTCAAAAATTAACTCAGAACTATTTATTAAAAAAAAGTAGTTGCAATACAAAACAGAGAATTTTTTTAAAAAAATGAAGCCTTTTATTTTCGGAAAAAATAATTTATTAGTGTAATCAAACAAAAATTTACTTTTGATTATATAAAAATCTCTAAAATAAAATGATTTTTTAAAATAATTTTAAAAATACTTTTTTAAAGAACAAACAAACTAAACCATTATCATTAATATTATTATATTATATGCTAAAACAATATGTAGGATAACAATGTTCTAAAAAGTATATATTATTATGAGTATAAATAAAAAACTTAAATAATATTCTATTGAAAAGTTAATACAACATTTTAGAATTTATTTTTTCAACAAAAAACTTTTATGGGTCGAAGATAGTAAATTTTTGCATGAGTACGTAGCAGTATTAATACTGATTAATTCTTTATAAACATTATTGGTATTATTTTTATTATTTTAAATTTATTATAATATATTAAATCTTATATTTAATTTTTAATATTAATCATATTTACCTACAAAAAGAGTCAAAATTAAGTTTATACATTTGTAGAAAGTTAAATTTATGTTATGTTCAAAGGTCTTATAATTATAGTTAAAAATATACTTAAAAATCTTAATTATCTGTTTTCACGTCTTAATTAGTTATCATAAATATCACTTAAAAAAAAGTTATTATAAATATCATGAGTTTAATTTGTATCATTAACATTGTAAAATAATTTTCCACTAACATTCAATTCACATCTATTCATTTATATATAATTGATAAAATAACAAAACTTACTATGAATAAAATATTATGATTAAATGTCACTATAAAATCTTTTATATTAACAGTGATAGGAATACTAATTAAACTCAAGTGTCATACTACACAAGGAAAATATGCTTATAAAAGTTAACACATCTTTCAAATCATATAATAAATATACTATAATTATGTCTATTAAATTTAATTTGATTTTATCAATGAGTAATGTGAAGTTTAAGTTTCAATAAACAACTTTTTAATTTATATGTTGTATATGTATAAATTTTGTCAATATTACTTTCTATTTAATAATTTAGTATTCAAAAAATTATGAAACTTATTCTATAATATTATTTAGTTGAACATGTATGTTGGACTCAAGTTAATTTAAGCATCTTTTGGCTTAATAGGCTTACCTATTTAATGAAGTAAAAGTTTATTATTATTATTATTATTATTATTATTATTATTATTATTATTATTATTATTTTAAATTTATTATAATATATTAAAATGTTAATTTATTTATCTTTTTAATGTTAATCGCGTTAACCTACTTAAAGAGTCAAAATTAAGTTTATAAAGAAAAAGTTTGTAAATTTGTAGAAAGATAAATTTGTTATATTCAAAAGTCTAAGAATATACTTTTAATTAGTTGCCATAGATGTTATAACAGATTTTAAAATATACTTATAAATCTTAAGATACCTATTTCACCTCTTAATTAGTTATAATAAATATGACAATAGATAAGAAAAGAATACCTATAAAATTTAACATATCTATCAAAATTATTTAATAAATAGAATTAATATGAATAATTTAATTCTTTATTTTTTAATAAAAATTAGGTATGCAAAAACATTGTTATCAAATAATGACATCCCAATTAAGTTGACAGCCTGCTAAAATCTATCTACCCATTATCTATAAAACACAATTATTTATTATTGTTGTTATTATTTAAAATTTATTATAATATATTCAACTATTATATTTATTTCTTTTTTAATGTTAACTACATTGATCTACATAAAGATCTTATTGTAGAATATATAGTTCTATGTTTTAATTATTATCATGAAAGTCATAATAGACATAAAAAGTATACTTATAAAGTTTAATATAACTATTCTCTCATCTTTATTTTAGTTTTAAATTATCATAATTTGACCCTCAAATAGGCCTTGTAAGCCATGTTAAGATATTTAATTCAATTTTTTAAATATTTTTTAATATAGATCAATTTAAGTTTCTTAAATATTTAATAATTCAAAAGAATTTTAATATAAAATTATTTAATAATTTGTAAATAAAATTAAATATTTAGTAATTAAAAATTCAAAAGTTTATAACTTCTACAACAATATTAACACAAAAACATTAACATAGAGGAAATAGAGAGAGAAAAAAATAGGAGAAAAATAGATATATAGGAGAGATGTAATAACTTCTCCAATTTTGGATAATAGAGATAAGATTGCATCTATGATTAAGAATATTTTTAAGTATTATTAGTTATAGTTATCTTAGGTTACGACGAGGATTGGAATAAAAGGACAATAAAAGGACCCAAAATTTTTAATTCTTTTTTATGACAGTACCCAAATAGAATGCTCAGACCTAAGGTGCTTCACGACCCACTAGACTTCATGACGTGAGTGTTTCCCATCATTTGCCCATCACTCCCATTAATATTGTTGTTTGTCACACACGGCTTTGGTTATAGACCTTCATGATTTTGCATTATTATGGAGTGTATTAGTAGATTAATCAGTTAGAAATGTAAAAATGAAAAGGTTATGCGATTGATTAAGGTGCTTAGGAGTGCAACCATGTTAAGGTTGGCTATATGTATAAAGATTTGTTACTTCTTGCGATTAGTAGATTTCTAGTTTTCACCAAATGAGCACCAATTTTGCTGAGGAAGGCTCAATTTTTTAGATTGTGGATGATTGTTGTTAATCGAGATATGTCTAACTAAGCAAGGAACATGAACAAGACTTTCTAGATTTGTTGTCCAAAATGTTTTTTTTCTAAGCAAGGGTTTTACCTAGGTTACGTACTAAAGTAAGACGAGGTTTCAAACTATTTACGAATGTTTGATATACTACAAGAATTTTGCATTTTAGCCTAACATTAAATTAGTTCCTCATTAAAAAAAAGAACCCGGGCATTATAATCATGTGTAGTAGGAAATAAAAATCTTTAAATAGATGAATGTCTTTAATTCCCCTGCTATTCTCTCCTAGATTCTCCTCTATCACCAGGTTATTTTTTCATATTGCCAAAAACTTTACTTTGTACAAATAATATAATACTTTCCTTAATTACTTCTTGACTCCTATTCATAATATCACCTGGATTTAGACTTACAATATTCAGCACAAACCATGCTAAATAAATAAAAGCACGATAGTGCATCATGACAAGAAGTGTGGTTATCTAAGAGTCGTACATTTTTAATTTATAAGTGCAGCCTTCACTTTAAAGTATGGTAGTGCTTAATATTTTGTGTATTTTTTATGAGTAAAGATCTATTTTAAAGCATGACCATGATTAAGGTAAACTTGGTCGTCCTTAAGATCTAGCCAATTTTAATTATTCATTATACATACATCATTGTGCTAAATTAAGCATGCATGTACTTCTTGAATATGAGACTTGATTATTTGTTAAGCTTAAGATGCAATCTGGCTCCTTTTAGTTCCTACATGGAAGGAGAAAAAAGTTCATCAAAATATCACTTATGTAGAATCAATGACTTTATGGAACCAAAATCCTTATTCCTAGCTACCATTTAATTTAGGTGTTTATGACGTAGCCCTATGTATGATGTTTTAGTAATAAAATTTCTATAGCAAGAATATTGGTTATAATATTTTTTTATAAGCAATATTGGTTATAATACAATGAAGGACATTTAATGAAAATGTGGTACTTAATTTGTGGGAGGCTTTTGAGATTATGGACATGGAAATGGCTTTTGTAAGAAAAAATTATGAATGGTGGGCTAGGTACTAAAAACATGTATACAACAATAACAATTCTGAATCGCAGACTGAGACTGGAAGTGTGTTTGAAAAGATTGCAATAAAAACCCTAGGAGTTATTAATGATTTCTTCTATAATTAAGATAGACCCTATTCATGCTGGTATGCTTCAGCTATACTGATCCTAAGCAGGGTTCCTTTATAAACTCTAGCAGATTCCTTGGTGGTGTGTTACTGTCATGCTGGCTTTGCTGATTCTGTGTAGTATATTCTTACGGTGTCATCCTCTGTTAGCTTAGCTGAATTAGTTTGGTTAATATTAGCCTTATTATTGTTGGCTCTCTATTTTGTAGTATGTAATTTGTGTTGTTGGTATCATAGTTAGTAGTGTGCTGTTGTTTTCTTTCTATTTAGGCTTTAGCAATGTGGTTACTTTATATTGGGTGTTAATATTTGGTAACTATTCTTATGCTTAGCTAGGATGGCTTAGTATATTTACTGCTTGTATTGTATTTCTGCTGCACTTTTTGTGTGATTAATATAATCATCTCTTGCCTTAAAAAAAAAAGATAGAACCTAATAATTAAGACAAATCATTTGCTATATAATATAGATTCCATCAAAATGAAAAACAATATCCAAACTAGGAACCATTTTAATGGAATACATGCAAAATCAAGAAATTGATAAATACAGATAAAAATAAAAGAGAACCATCTATTTCGAAAAAGGGAGATACAATTATCAAACCAACCATGTAAACCACATTCTAAATATGTTGTACGTACCCTCTAAGAAAAAAAGTTTGAACCTTCATCACTAATCTTGATGAATAAAATAATTAATTTTCAAACATGTTGATGAATTTTATATATATATATATATATATATATATATATATATATATAATATTATATTGGAGGAGACTTATCTAGTGAGCAAGTAAAACTTATATGAGAGTAGAGAGTAAATCTCAACCATTAAGAAATTGAAAAAGGAAAAAAATATTTGAAAAATGTTAGTAAGTAAGAGAAGAGAGAGAACAAATAGTGACAAATAATAAATATTAGAAGAGAGAAAATGATTAGATCTATATGATTTTATCTCAACCATTAATTTTTATTTTAATATCTCAACTTGCTCTCTTACTTTCCTCTATCTTATTCTCATGTGTCTTTTATATATATATATATATTTTGATTGATTCATTGATGAATCTTTGTTATTAGTAAAATTTATGGTAAAAGGACAAGTCCTTACTTTTGCATCGCAAGAGAATATTCTAGCAAAATGCGAGTAATAGGAGAAGATGCCATAACTAAATACATAAGGAAACCTTTTGTGCCCTCATTTTTTAGTGATAGTTGTCGTGTACGCTTTCGAAAAAGTTATCCTTTTTTTTATCAGTAATATTTGTAAAGTTAGAAGGTTAGTTCTGTTAATTTTATATATATATATATATATATATATATATATATATATATATATATATATATATATATATATATATATATTGTGTTAGTTTGGTTAATAATAAAGATAAAACTCACTATCTTTTTTCATCTCTTTTTTTTTTAACATGAGCCACCCATTAAATCTATTGCAAATTTTCTAATGAGATTATTTTTTATATTGATCTTTATTGAATTGTTTCTTTTTGAGTTCAAGGTTGGACGCTTACTAATTATACGCTAGTTCAATCACACTTTTGCATGATTAGTTCTTTAATTTATTACTTCCCTGAAAATTTTATGCACATCCAAATTATTTTCTGGTTCTCATTGGGGATTTTAATAAATTAAATTCTATATCAAGGGGTAAAAAAGCCAACACTTCTTCCTAAGAAAGATCAAATGCTGTTACTAGTTTTATGGCTTACTGCAGCCTATCTGACTTATCTATTTTAGGATATTTATATGTATGGTGTGGAAATCGTGGAGGAAACCATTTTATTGCCAAAATGATGGATTTGTTTTGCTGTATGCTTTCCTATAGAAGCCTTATGGAGAGTACAATTTGTTGCCCTCTCTTACAGCATAACCCTAATGTCTTGCCTAATAGGGATACAGAAAGCATAGAAAAAAGAGTGGAATCCTTGAGTCTATTACAAGGTGGGCATAAACTTCAACGAGAATATCATTAAATTGTCAAAGAGTTGGATTAACGAAGTTTTTTCTAATCCTTTTTGTTTTTAAAATTCGATTTTAGTTTATAGGAACAAATCAACTAATCAAAATTCCTCAGTAAGTATTTTGTTAAAGACTTTTACTCTTAAATAAAAGTTTAACCAATTAAAGTTTTTAACTTTTAAAAATTTTAGTTTTTACTCCTTGAAATTCCCTTAAATAAATAAAAAAAAAATGGAGTTCAGATATTTATTTAAGGGCAGAACGTCAAACTGTTAAGAAAGTACTTTGACTGGTCAAATTTTTGTCTAAAGACTAAAAATATTAACATAAAAAAGTTGAAAGGATGTCGACCAGTCAAACTTTTTGTTCAGGAATTAGAAACTGAATTCTAAAAAGTTTAAGAACTACAAATTTAATTAATTCAAAATGATTTTTCCAATGCTGAAAGTTGAGGGAGAAATAAGTTAAAGTTGAGGACATGGATACAAAAATTTTCCATGTCCAAACAATTATATCAAAAGCACAAACAAATTAAGAAGTCCATGTGGCTTGTTGCTAGCTAGTGGAGAATGCTGGCATTTAGGGATTGTTTAATTAGCTAGTGGATAAAGCTTAATTACCTATATGTAGGTAGGTTAACTCTATCCATTTTCACAGTTTCAAATAGCCTTTATTTAGTTTAGCTCCAAACTTTCTAATTTTAAAGGAGAAAATATAACATTGATAAAAAAATTTTGACGTAAATGTTGATAAATTTCATTTGATTGTATTTTTTATAGGGTTTCTTGCCTCGATTAGCATTTATTTTATTCTAAATGATATTTTTTAAAGATTAATTGAGCAATTATAGGACTAAAAACACCCAAAATTTATGAAAAAAAGAGGAAAACAACCAAAAATTCAAATGTCAACCTTGTTTAAGTACGACTGTGGTGTATGGATTCCATGTGGGATGCCGATCTTTTAATGAAGCATAATCATGCTTTGGACATGTATGAATGTGCATAAGCCCATTAAAACTTATAAAAGGAAGATAGAAGCTTTAAGAAAAAACATTGTTTACTTTTTCTTTTTTCATTTTGTCATCCTAGTTGATGGCATCTTATTGATTGTTTAGAGTTTGAAAACACACTTTACAAAAAAAATTACATGAATTTTTCATTAAACTCGTAAATGATACAGTACGTTACTAAGTTGACAACATGATTTCTTCAATCGGGCTTAAAAGAACGGAATATCTCTCAAGGTTCAAATAATGGTCTAACAACTTTATGCTAATATAGACTATCTACAAGAGAGAACTTGGTTACGCAGGATCCTTGAAAGTGAGAATGACATGTGTGGGATGTGTGACACAAAGTAAGAAACAATTTACCATTTATTTTTTTGTGTCTAGTGTCTACTAGAGTTTGTATTGAGATATGCGGTCGATGTGAAATCTCTACAACATTAAACACCATAAATAATTGCACGAATGACTTTAATTTTTTGGACTTGTCGATAGCTTAGAAAGTTTTGTCTTTTGTATGATTTACAATACAATGTATCAATGTTCAAAACAAAACCTCTTGAAGTTGAGGCTATTAACCTAGGAGCAGAATATTGAGTTTTTAAAAAGGGGTTAGGGTAGAAAAAATAATCTTACAATGTTTTAGAGTGGGTAATGTTATCATTGTGTGTATGAGAGTGAATATTACATGGTCTGCCTTTTTGGATAATCTTACAATACCTGATTTAGGTAATAGTTGCTTTTTGTTCGTGTTAGCCTATGCTATTTATCAATACAATTTGTCTTCTTATAAAAAAAGTTGACAACATGATTGTTATACATGAGTTAATATTATTATTGACATTACTAGTAAAAAAAAATTAATTTAGGAAAAGTTTAAGACTATGTTTGATCAAAATTTTAATTAGGAACTAAAAATAAATTTCCTAAAAAGTTTAAAAATAAAAAAATTAATGAACACTAAAGTTTTTAATATTGTTATTTAATTACAAATTATTCTCATTTGTTAATTTTTATAATAGCTATTGTAATATAAAAATTATTCATATTTTGTGTTGACTATTTACTCAATTTTTTTATTTAGATTTTCATAATATGAATTTGTGAACTTATTGGATATGAGTTATTGCCTCATACTCCGTTAAGAACAAGTCCCGAATATACTTCTTCAATCTCCATTAACATTTGTAGAAGTAGAAAATGAAAAACAAAATTAATTGATTTTGAGTTTTTCTTATAAGTTAAAATAAACATATATAATTATAAGTTAAAATAAACATATATATAACTAAAAGGTGACGTTGATTAGAGAAAATATTTTCTGTTTTTATTTTTTATTTTTATTTTTCTTAAACTATTTTTATTTTCAAATTTTCAACATTTAGAAAATGTTTATTTTTTCTTGATATTTTCTATTTAAAAATAATATTATTAATTTTAATAAAAATATTATAAATTATTTATATATATATCTTAAAATATATTTATATATATTTTTTATATACTTACAATATTTTTATTAAGTTTTAACATAATGATAACTTTTGAAAACAATTTTTTTTTGCTTTCTATTTTCAGATGTTTTTTGAAAATATTTTCGGTAAACATATTTTCTAAATTGCAACTAAACATATTTTTACTATAGTTTTTTGTTTTAAAAAACATGAAAACAAAAAATGTTCAAAACAAATGCCACCTAAACAGAAAATAGTGGTGAAAATATGTTTTATTACAATTTAGAAAATATTTTCTTGGAAAACGTTTTAAAAAAACATCTGGAAACAAAAAAAATTGTTTTCAATGTTTTAAAAAATTATCACTATGTGAAAACTTAATGACAATATTGTAATTATATAAAAAATAATATATAAATTTATTTTATACTATATATATAAATAATTTATAATATTTTTTTTTTAAATTGATTAAATTTAACAATATTATTTTTTGAAAATAGAAAATATCAAGCAAAAAGAAACATACTTTCTAAATGTTGAAAACTTGAAAATGAAAATAGTTTTTAGAAAATGAAAATAGAAAATATTTTCTAAAATCAAATGTTACGTAAACTAATTTGTAAAATTTGTTTCATCTAATTATATATAATTAGAGTAAATTATAGTAACACTTCCTGAAATTTAGTATAATTATATATGCACTCTTATTTTTTTTTAACCATTAATTTTGTATCCCTAAAAGAGTATATTAGTATAAGGTTGAGAGGAGGTGCTAAGGTAATGTTTTGAAACATATAGATGTAACACTGAAATAAATACATAAAAATAAGAAAGATTTATATAATTTAAAGAAAGAGAGGTATATTTATAATTTCACTAAATTTGAGAAGTGTATATGTAAATTTTATTCAGTTTACTCTTTTATTTTATTCTCGTATAAATACTTGAGAATTTATCCCTTATTATTATTAGATTAGTAAGGCTCTTGTTTAGTGAAAGAATTAATTGTCCTATACTATGAGAAATTAAGAATAACATGATGAAGAAAATATTAACTTATTAATTACTTTTGTGTTTAATTATACATTTAATTCGTCAAATATCATAATTATTATGTAATTTTAGTCCTTTAAATTTTAATGGTACTAATTACATATATATCAGGTTTTGGAAACGTGAGATTTTGGTGTTTCAAATCTATATTTTTTTTTTTTGAATCAGGTGTTTTTCTTTTTACTAAATCCCTTCATTTATTCAATTATTGACATTTTATCCTTTTATTTTTAATTACTCACATTTTGTTCCTACATTTTATAATTTGATAACATTAGAATTATTCGTGAAATGATAGTCAATGACTATTAAACTATTAATATTGACTTCTCACGTGCCTTAATTAAATAATTTTACACATTGACACATGGATGAAAAACTTACTATTTTGTATAAAATAGGGGGAAATTCTTTTTTTCTAAAATTAGAGTTTTTTTCTATAGGCAAAAACTTATATTAATAAGAGTGAAAAGCACAAGAGATCCCTTTCGGCTTATAACAATATAAGGTGGTAGAAAATGGCACATGAAACCAAAAATAAAATAGGAATAAAAAATAAAAAGTAGTCACATCCCATGCATACAAAACCAATGATAATCTATTATGTAAAGGACTACATTGTAAGCTTAGCTATACGATACCATTCTTATGCAACTAGCTAGTTGAGTAGCTTCGATGATTTGTTAAATTGTGAGATCATTAGAGTTAAAAATCATTGCATTCCTAACCTTCCATATCTGTCAGACCCCCGCGAACCATATAAAAATTCAGACTTTTTGCTGATTCTAATTTCCATATACCAGCCCCTAGGAATTGGTAGAACTGAAATTTGATGTCACTTGATAGCGATGTGGTGATGCCCCACCAACAATATAACTACAACGAAACTACAACGAAACTTTGTAGGACATCTCACAAGTAAGGAATAAATAAGCATTTATCTCCTCAAATCGACCACAAAACCCACAAGACTGGTTCTACTTTAAAATTAGGCTTTTGAGTCTATTTTTCCACTTTAAAACTAAAGGTTTAGGTTTTTTATCCATATGTTAATGGGAAAGTCATTTAATCAAACTATATGAAAAGTCATAGTTAATAGTTTAACACTTAATGACTATCTTCTAATAGATTGTTCAAATGTCACCACATTGTAAAATACATGAACAAAATATGAGCAATTAAAAATAAAAAGAAAAAATGTTAGCAATTGAATACATCCAAGGACACAAATTATAATTTTTCTCTTTTGTACAAATCAAATATTAATTATTAATGTGTTAATTATTGTTAGTAAAGAGATTCAAATACAAGACCTCTTGGTTCCACCTCTCCATTTTACCATGACAGTAACCTTGTAAATCTGATTTAAATTTATATTGAGTCATCTAAGTGTGATAATTATACTATTTTAATGTCTCAGATTTGATAAATATGTAATTTTATAGCGTAAAAATCACACAATTGCAATATGTGATAATTAACTAAAACCGCATAATTGCAATATAAAATCTAATGGAAGCAATACAAATTTTAGGAATTAAAATACCACGTTTATGATACTTGAGGTGTCTAATTGGAACGATTGAAATGTGATGATTAAAATCACACAATTACATTATAGAGAGATTATAAAGAAAATTAAGCCTATCTTTTTAGATTATATATTATAGGAATTACGAATAGATTAAAAATTATTGGACTATTTATATTTCAAATATAATAATAATTCATAAAATTAATCAATATTTATCTGACATTTTTAATGGATGACAAATAAACAATATTATTGGACTTATTTAATTTAATTTATTTAATATTTAATAAATTAATTAATTACCACCACTAATTAATAACTTACATTAATAATCAATGTTTACTGTAACATATTTGCTTTAAAATATTAATTATTTCTTATTAATTAATTTTTTTAAAAACAAATATTAGATTTAATATGATACTTTTATTAGAAATTCAAATCACGATTTTTCCTTCTCATTTTTTATTACATTTAAATATTGTCACTATACCAGTCTTATTAAATTAATTACGGGATAGCTATAATAAATAAACAAATTTACTCTACACTTTTACATTTAACGTCTAGCAATTTTTTTTTATAACACGTCTTGCAGTGTTATACCTTATAAATAAAAACATAAAGCAGACATTTTTTTTAAAAAAAAATAATTTGTTCAAATATGTTTTTAAGATTTTTTTTTTCTTTTGGAATAATTAATATTTTCTTTTCATACCCGAAACAATTTCTTTAAAAGTTACATTCTTTTTAATGAGTCAATATTAATTAATCGTATCACTATTGATATAGTATAGATATGAATTGCTTTTAATTTTAACTAGATTCTTCTTTTGAAACATTTTATCCCGAAAATGATCGCTAGTGTTTGTTTTTTTACAGTCATTTTTTTATTTTATGTTAATTTTTTGGTTTACACAAATTTTAAATTTATATATAAAGCTTAACATAAAAAATCACTTTTTCTCTTTAAAATTTAATTTTTTTTTCTTGATTCACTTTTGGTGTTTCTTTTCAAGTTAGCACAATTAAGAAATTACTGACAGAAAGTATGTTTTTGTATTCTGAAATTATTTTGCTTTTTAATCTTAACGTCTTCAATCTTCAATTTCACATTTGACATAGTTAAATTCGCCAAAACTTATAAACAAACAATATTAATAAAAAAAATAAATTAATTTTAGGAATTAAAAAAATATTTTTAAATTTTAAAAACTAAAAATAATTTATGGTGAAACTTTAGGACATAATACTTAATTAAATTTTTTATAAATAAGAGAGAAGTTTATCCAAGACCATTTATAAATTATTCAGTTTATAAATTAATTATAACTTAAATGAGTAACTTAACTTATTTTATTTTATTTTTCACATTTTCTTAGTATTAATGTTTGGAGTAATGATTCGTTTGGTAATTTTGATCTTTCTATTTTTAAAATTTATAATTTTGGTTATATTATTTTAAAATAAAAATATTGATTTCAATTAAGTAAATCTGCTTTCTTGGTCTCATTATTTTAAAATAGAAATATTTAAATTTTTAAAATCTGTGGTATTTTATCCATTCATAAAATTAGAAAATTAGAAGTGTTGATGGTTAGCAAAGTAAAGTTGACTATGTCTTGAATTAAATTATTAGCAATATTAATGAAATTATTTGAGATAAGTTAAATATTGTAGGCCATTAACATATTTTTTCCCATTTGTCACTTATTATTACCTCTATTTGATAACTCTTATTTAGATATTATATTGGTTTTTGGCGTTCAAAAATGAATTTGAAATTTTATGGATAGACAGAACAGGTTTAAGTTTATTAATGAAAGCTGGGAAATACACGGAGGTACAGCTTAGATGAGGAAACGCTGAATCAGATAATTATAAAAGTTGGAATTAATGTTATAAGAGAGATGCATAATTATTTAATATCTTTCCATAAAGGCAATGGAGAGGAGATTTTGTCAATCTCCGAACCAAGAAACCAGTTAAATGGAAGGAAAACCAGTGGTTTTGGTATGAGTTACAAGAGGCACGTGGTGGGGGCAGAAAATGGCTATAAATTGAGGGCTCTTGAGTGAGTGTGAGTCACAGATTGTCCGAGCGGCATACCCTAATCCTTATTCTGATTTCCATCATGTCAGGTGCTAAGAAAAGCCGTGGTCGCCAAAAGGTGGAAATGAAGAAGATGAGCAACGAGAGCAACCTGCAAGTGACGTTCTCCAAGCGGCGGAGCGGTCTCTTCAAGAAAGCCAGTGAGCTCTGCACTCTATGCGGGGCTGACATTGCTCTGGTTGTGTTCTCCCCCGGAGAGAAGGTGTTCTCCTTTGGGCACCCCAGCGTGGACGCGGTGATCGACCGCTATCTGACGCGGGACCCACACCCTCACCCTCACCCACAGGCCGTGAACTCGGGCACCATGCAGTTCATCGATGCCCACCGCATGAGCAACGTGCGCGAGCTGAACGCGCAGCTGACTCAGGTGAACAGCCTGCTGGAGGCCGAGAGGAAGCGGGCGGAGGAGCTCAACCGTCAGAGAAAGGAGATGGAGAAGGACATGTGGTGGGCCCGGAGCGTGGAGGAGTTGACCACTGAGCAGCTCAACCAGTACAGGACCGGGCTCGAGAATCTCAAGAATGTCATAACCCAACTTGCTGAGAAGTTAATGTATAAGAGTGTTGGAGTTGGAATGCGGAACCAGGTTCAGGCTCAGGCCCAGGCTCAGGCTCAGGCTCAGGCTCAGGCTCATGTTGATCATCAGTTTTTCCCTGGGGCTTCTTCCTCTTCCAATACCAACATGCAGATGCTTCAGCCACCCCAGATGTTCCCCCCGCAGATGATTCCGCCGCCGCCGCCACCCATGCCAATGCTTCAGAACTTCATGTTTTCTGATGGGAACATCATGAACCTCCCTGCCTATGGCAACATGGGAATGGGTGGAATGGGCGGAATGGGAGGAGGATATGGACCTCCTCCTGGCGGTTTCTTTTGATCCTCCCTGGATCCTCTCATGATGCCCTTTTTCTTTTAAATTGCTTTACTTTCATTTTAGTTATCGTCACCTGCTTAGCACTGACTAGGGTTCGGATATTCTACACATGTCTTCAACCATCATCATCCTAGTCGTGTACTGTTGGAATGTTTTCCTTTCCTATCGTTTCTTTGTTATGTGCTTGGAAACTGCACTTCTGTTGTAGTTTCATTTCAATTATTGAATAATGGGCATCTTTTTTATTTACTTATTCGTGTTTCCTTTGTTTTACTTTTTCTACACTTAAATTTTATCCAGTTAATTTAAATTGTTAAAATATGATTCTCAAATTAATTTTAATTACAATTTGTTTATTAGAACTTTGATAAATACATACAGTATACACCCCATTCTGGGGCCGTTTAGTGTATGATAGAAGATAAAAAAAAAAAAAATTACATATGTAATAAAAGATAGACGGAAAAAAAAAACCAAAGAAAATGACGTGTAAGATAGAAATATTTTTTATAAGTCAAAAAATTTATTATATTTACAGAAAAGTACAAAATATATCTGCTAAACCAAAAGAAAACATTTGAATAAGAGTCTTTCATTTATTTATTTTTTTACAAGGACTTTCATTTTCCATTTCAACATAAGAATGAGATATAAAATTAGATGCATAAGATAGAGATTAAAAATAAAATAAATATATTTTTCAGAAAAGTAATAATTAGATGTATATGAATGTTTGAAAATAATATTGTCCAATAATAATTATTGCATTCTAATTTTCAATATAATTTAATATTTTTTCATTATTATTTTTAGTAATATCACTTTAATTTTTTAATATAATACTAATATTAAGGTTAATGTTTAAAGAAACATTATTTTCTTTTGGCTATTTAGTAGTTGAGTCTTTTTCACAAATATCACTGTACATTATTTATATAAATGAGATATAAAATTAACCTTATGACAAAGTAGAGGAATAGAGAAGAGAAGAAAGATATCGTGAGTATAAATCTTTCTATTAACAAAAATTATAGGAATTCCTTTTATTCAAATTGAAACATGTTACAAAGTGTAAACTTAATTTTAGCCATCGTTGCGGTAGATGAAATTTGGTCAGATGTTTGATAGCAAATATAAGAAGAAAATAATTTTAAAAATGGTGAAACTTATTGTAATATTTTCATCTACTACTTTTAACCTTTGGATCAAATATATATTTTTCCTATATTTTATCAAATTTATAATTTTAATTTATAATTTTAATTTATAATTTTAATTTAAATTTTAAAATAATTTTTTGGAATATATATAATATAAATATAAATATAAAGAAAAAGGTACAAGAAGCACTAATCTCATCATGTACAGGAGAGAAGTCTCTAAAATAAAATAAAGACGTACATTTCACTTTTCTATTTTAAAAATTCATAATTTTTAATTTGTTTGATTCTGAATTTTTTCTATATTTATTTTTTTATTTTCATATTTTAATTAATTAAATAATTTATATATGCTATTTATGTGTTATGTTTAGGATTCTATTAAACTATAATAAAATAAATATAGCATACACAAATTTGAGAATTTGATCAAAACTAAAGATTTTCAGAAATATGAAAATAAGATGATGTCACTATTTTAAAATAAAGATATTTATATTAAAATGTGTTACAAAATGTAAAGTCATTTTTAGCTCATTTTAACCCTTTGGCATTGTAGGTAAAAAATGGGGAAGGTGAGATTAGTGAATGAAAATATTTTTAGATGTTTGATAAAAATAAGGTAAAAATAATTTTTAAAATTATGAGATTAATTACATTATTTTTTATTTATTTTCATTTATCTTTTTTGTTATCTCTTTCTTAATATTTTATTTTCTATATTTCTACCACTACTTACCTCTAATTTTTATTTTTTTAGGTAATGTTCTTTTTTTTTTTATTTCAATCTATATTTTTTCTCCTCTTTACGAATATGACCGTTGATGTTTAGAAATGCATTTGAGGTGTGTTTATAGACCGAGACTACAACTGTTTAGCTTATGTTGAGACTTAAAAAATCCGTGAATTTCTTGTTGTGAGTATCCAAATATATTATTAGCTAGTGCTCTTTCATTTAAAAAGTGAGTAGAATATATTGATTTTGATAGAATTTCTTTATATCGTTAAATGTAATTGGAATAATGTTTATTAAAAATAATTTGGAGTATATAATAAATAAAAAAGAGCCTTGCAATTTCTGTTGAAAAAGATACGACCATATGTCTTCTTTTTATTTGTGTATATAAGAAAAATACCATGAAATGATAAAAAGGGCAACATCTTATAAAACAAAGGAAGATAACAATTTTTTGTATATTCACGACCTCAAAAGTGTTTTTCTTCTTCCTTTTAGTGTGATTACACTTCATTCCTACATCATGACATCATAATAAGTTTTTGAAATAATTGAGAAAACATATAAACCCTACTTCTACCATAATTTTTTTAAAACAATGTCTTAGATATTCAAAATTAATAATTTAAAAATTTCTCAACAAAATGTAAAGTCACTTTTAGCTCCCTAAAAAGTAAATCATTTGTCAAACCATTTGCGTAAAGCACTTGAAGAAGAGAAAGAGAAAACATCCTTGATCTAGTTAATAGTTTCTATTTTTGTTTTTAAAACATTTATTTTGAAAATAATTAACTTTTTAGACTTAATAGAATTTGTTAACAAATTGACTACTAAATAATGTATAATTCTTTTTTTAAAAAAATTAAAATAAAAAATGAAATATGAATCAAACAATACCTAAATAATTTACTGGAATTATGGAAATTGTTTTATATTGTATACATGTTGTAAAATTTAATTAGAATAGAATAATTTGACATTCTAAAAACTGTCACCCAAATAAAAATTGTAAAAAATAAAATAATTTATTAGTGGACAATGTAATTTTTAACTTTTAAATAATAATGTTCAAAGTTATATTTAGAATATTTTTTAATTAGTTGAGATATAATTGTTTATGCATTAATGGTAATAAGTAAAGTCATATGTGGTATAATTAATCAAACCCATTGCAAGATAGTCATGCATAAGCTAATACATTAATTATATATAATTTAGGTTACTATGAAGATATTTATGCTAAAATTAGTCAAATTTATTGAATAATAAATATATCATATGGACTTTTTAATAAAGATATGTTTATTACTTTGTGTTTTAAAAATTATTTTGTTATATAATTTTCTTAATTTTGAAAATTAATTTTTTGAGTTTGATAGAAGAGCATTAATCATTTTTTGTTTTTTTTTTATTTTAAAAAGTCAAATAATTATTAGAATCAATGTTATTAAAACTTAACCGGTCTTGTGGTTGTCAGATGGTGGTTTTAATAGTATGATTGGAAGATAATTAGTTTATCCGGTTAAACCGATGTATACTAAAATAATAATAATAATATACTTAACATGTTTAAAATTCAAAATTCAAAGTTAATAACATATTATTATAAATATAAAATAGCAATATTCAAAATAAAAGTTGAACTAAACTTCAAAAATAAAATTTATAAGCAATAATTCAATGATACAATTTTTTAAATAAGTTTATAAGTCATCAACATTTAAATGCTAAAATTTAGTTATTCTAAACTATTACTTTTGAATTTGGATTATGGTCAAGTTTTTCTTCTTTAGATTTAACTTCTTTTTATGTATCAAATGATACATCATCAAATAACATAATTTTTTTTAATCTACAAAAGTAGCGTCATTTAAAAAAAAAGTAAGCTGGATCATTTTTTATTTTTTAAAAAAACTAGTCGTTCAATTCAATATAATCTTGTCTGATTGCATGATCAATATACAAATCAAACCAAATTAGTGGCTCATCCTAGTTCGATCCCCTTGTGTTTAATATGATTTTCATAATTGTGACTAGAATTTCTTTTCAAACATAACTTTTAATTAAAAATTATTTTAAAAATAAAATAACAACAGTATAACGGGTCCAAAATTCTAAAGGACATGACTCTTATTTATATATTTTTTTAAAGGGATGACTCTTAACTTTTTATATGAGTAAGCTTTAAATTTTCATATTAGCATCTAGTTTGTATGATGCTATACTGGAAGAGGAGCACTTCCTTAGTAGCTATTCTATCTAAGAAAAATATTGGCAGAGTCGCAGAGTGGCACTCATTTTGCCATTGCGCGCGTGATACTTAATTTAGTTATGCATAAATCCCATCTTGTTTTAATTTGTTGTTGTAAGAGAATCATTTAAATTTACTTAGGTATATACTCGTAATTTAGATTAATGATGAATCTGTGTCGAAGCTAGCCATAATTTATTAAATTATTTCCATTAGATTACATGCATGAGGTATTAAAATGATAAAAATATTTGCATCTTTAGGTATCCTTCTAAACTTGTTTTGATTTTGACAACTCATTTTGACGGCACAAACACAAGTATTACATAGTAGAATTAATCAAGAAGTAAGAGTATGGGTATGGATATAATTATAATAATTATATAAAAAAAGTTTAATGTTATATAATTTATAGTTTTTTGTTATTTATTATTTTTATATATTTTTTAAATTAAAATAAAATTACTAACTTAACATATAATTTATTGTAAGTAAATTTAAATTATAATATAGATATATTAAACCCTAAAATACCCAATAGGAATGAAAATTAAAATTTTATTTTCACTTCTTTTATAAGACTAACTCACACTTTGCAGAGATGACTAAATTTGATCCCGTTGACATCCCTAAGTGGTACTTTTTAATTGAGTTATTTTCTAATGGAAATATGACATTTTTTCAGTTAAAAAAAAACTGTTCAGATATTAGAAAATACAAATTATAAAAGTTTAGACAGTAAAAATAGTAAATTGGTAAAAAACGGTTAAGTACTATTAAAAACTATATTAATAAAATTTAAAATATTACTTTTAGTTGTATATATCAATTTTTAAAATTTTATTTCATTTAATTTTCTAAGAGATAAAATATATAAGTTAGTTTTAATTTATAAATAAAAATATTTTATTATATCCAATTATATAATAAATGCAAATTAAACAATATTATTTTAATTAATCACATTTTATCATGGATTAATTATATGTGATTTTAAATAAATTAATTTTATTTTTTTTATAAATTTATAAGAATATTTCTAATAATTTTCTTAAAAAAATATATAGTGAATTCCCCATCATGTTAATGGCAGGAAAAAGTAGACATACATCTAAATTTGCCACTATTTCTTTCCCCTAAATATAAGATAAAACTTTTTAAGACAGTTAATTTAGATAACAACATTAAATTTAAGATTAATTTTTAAAATTAATTATCCTTAATTTACATGGATATATCATATTTCTTTCACTTTATTGCTTATTACCTAATTAATTAATATATTTTAATCATGTGATTTAATTTTCATAGCAGAGAATAAGATATTTATTGTAAAGTAAGTAAGGGTATTATGGTAAACAAATATTTAATACAGAAGACACCTTGAAAAACATCTCATAAAAAAGAAAAAAAAACTTTAAAATTATATCTTACATTTAAGATGGAGGTAATATGTTCATGTTTATGTCTCTCTTTACTTACAATGCTAAATTTGTTTATTCTTAGTAAAACTTCACCTTTAAACTTGTTCATTGGTGTTAAATATAAAGATTAAGGTGTCTTAGCACACATGTCACATAATACATTTCCTTCCAAAGTGTTCTGCATTCTCTTGATTCCGAAATGTTAAAGTATTGATCTATGCCTAAGTCAAATTTGTGGAGTAACTAGAAAAGATAGTTTGACTTTCAAGTGAGAGAGAGATTTGATTTAAAATACATAATTAATGTACAATAAAATGCAAGTCAAAAAATGATTATATAAGTCAAACCTCATCTTTTGTGTCCTTATAGATGTTAGAAATGGACCCACATTAAATGAGCTTTTCTGGTTAAGGACTAATTGATGTCTTAATCTTTATTTACAGGCACTTAAGAGTGATTAATTTTTCAATTAATCTATCTTCTTATCTTTAGCCCAAAATTGATTTTTTACTAAGTTATGTTAGGATATTGACCTAATATAAGCTAACACTTAAATTGTCCATATTATCTTGACCTGAAGGTTGACCGAGATTGTTATTATTGCCATTGTCTCGTCCTATAGATAGACTCAGCCTTTCATTATTTTTATTGCCTCGACATGAAGGTAGACTAAAACCTTCAATATCTTTGTTCTCTAGGCCTAAAGGTAGGTTGAAACCTTCGGTTATCTTATCTTGTTGATTTGGCATGCTAGTGAGTTAAGACCTTGGTTAAGTGTTCCTTGTTCTAACCTGAAGTCAAGTCGAGATCGATGCTACATTATCCTTATCGACATGCGAGTGAGTTAAGACATTGGTTAAATTGTTCTTATCCTAACCTAAAGTCAAGTCGAGATCGATGCTACATTATCCTTATTATCTGGTAAGATGACACTCTTGTTTGGTTGTCGTTTATCTCCACCTAAAAGTAAACTAAAGATCTATTTAGTATAGGAGGTAAAACGAAGGAATGATTTTTCTCGTATGAATCTTTAATTTGCATAATATAAAAGTGGATGATCCTTTGATAGTTTGCAACCTGGGCTCTATGAAATCTTTAATTTTGACACGATTCTCGAAACTTGCATTCATGTTGACATGTTTAACCGTGATCCACTAAATGCTTTTAGATTTTATTGGGTCTAACAATATCAAAATTAAATTAAAATATTAGATTAAACATAGACCAACTACGTTAAGTAACACCAATAGAGGCAAGCGGTAAAGGTATTTTATGGAAGCATCTCTTCATTGCAAAAAGCTTATGACAAAACTGTATACTTAATTTGCATGAATATATCTTTTTGGAGTTGTGTGGCTCTTGGCATGACATTCTAGTACTGAGATGTTTGGTAAAATTAGTTAATTATAATGTAATAATGAAAGACATATTAATAAAATTGGGGTGCATAGGTATTATAAATAGATAACGACTTTTATATGATCCACTTGGTGGAATATATAATATAAAGAAAAAAATTATGAACGAAAGATTCCTAGATGGCTAGATGATATTTTATTATTATTTGGTAAGAGTCTAGATTTTGTTTCACTAACAAAAGAGAAACTAATCAACAAGAGTTTTTCTTTATCCTAAAAGACTTGTGAGTGATTCTCAGATAAGTTACGTTTTCTTTTTTTTAGAAAAATTTTCAGCAATTAAAAGACTTATTTATAAAAAAAATGATTTTGAAATGTATGAGAATTCATGCCTTTTTCAACAACCTTTTGGGAAACAATGAGTTAAGTACGAAGAGGAATATGTAGTACTAAGTTTGTAGTTTGAAATCGTCAACATTTTAAACATTATGGACATGAAAAGACATTTATTCCTACTAAAGAATTGTGTTAAGAATACTCATTCTATGTATCTTTTTTATGTATTAAGTTATTGGGAGTAATTTAATGGATTTGGATGGATATTGACAAAATTGATTTTGAATAGAATTAATTTTATAGAATTAATTAGATTAAAATTGACTTTGAGAAGACGCGATTTATGTTTGAAAGTTTTTATCATAAAACCAAGTTAAAAGTAAAATCTAGTATATAATTCTTGATCTAATGTAAAAACTACTCTAAGTTGCTTCAACCCAGAATTAATTTCAAATTCTTTTCCAACGCGAAATCAAACATGTCAAAACTTATGTTAAATAAATTGAGTCTGTAATCAATTCTCAAATAACGCATCAAATGATTGAGAATTATTGAAAAGTTATTTGAATTTGTATAAGTCCTCAAAACATGCACCACAATGGTGTGACAAACACCACATGGGCGTGGGACACACGCATAGGAAAAAGATGCATCAAGATTCTTCCACATGGATGTGTTAAAAAATACCACATAGGTGTGAGAAATGTGAAAAAGTAGAAGATGCATTAGTGTTATCCCACATAGTTATGTGCTATACCACATGGGTTTCAAAAACATGCAAAAAAAGAAAATGTATTAAAGGTTCTCCTACAAAGATGTGTTAAATCCCACATCACTTACGAGGATGCACAGAAGGAGAAGATGTATCAGTAGTTTGCCCACATAATTTTGAGAAACACCATATGGTTATGAGAGACACATTAAGTGACAAAATCATTTAGCATTCTCCCACAACATTGTGCTATAGTCCACAGAGGTGTGGAATAAACTTTGAAAGAGATACTAACCCAAAAAATGCATCAAATATTCAGTGAAATGCAATTGATTGATTTTTAGAAAAAAATTTAAACCTTAGAAAAAAATCAAATTTAATTTTTAAATACATAAATGGTAATGGACATAAGTCGATTGAAAATAGACAATGATCATAATTATTGGTGGTTAAATACCAGATTCCTTCAGACAAGTGTACCAATCGTGTACAGTATAGCCTAGAGAAGTACAAAGGTCGTATCCACAAGGACTTGGAAGATGCTATGGAAATCTCAATACATTTTACTTGAAAGAAATCAAAGGAAGGAAATTTACACTAACAATTACTAAGACAGAAAGTAGATAAAAGCATAAATAGGTAAAGTAAAAGTGTTACAAATGATAAAGATTTGGTTGGGTTTTGATTTCACTAAACTGTCACCCAAGTGTATAAATGAACTCAAAATCATCATTTAATACTCATGTTTCCATCACCCATAAAATAACATTACTAAAGAGATTAATTAATATGCACTGACAATGTAAAAAAAATTTACAGTGACATAATCACAACTCTTCATTTATATGAATTTTAAAGTATTAATTATAAAGTCAACAAACTCACCAAAAATGAAAGGTTGTGATTAAATATGTCAATGTAAAACTTTTTACACTGATAGTGTATACTAATTAAACTCTAACCCTAATCTCTTGCAAGCAAAGGACTAAGCTATTTGAGATTTAAATTATCAATCTTTTGCATAACTTAAAGTCAAATAACTTTCATTAAGAAAAGGAGCTTAAAATGGTCAATCAGTTTTACTTTCTTTCAAGCAATTAACCCATTAGAAGCTCTTCTTATTTTACAAGTCAAAATCCTCTTTCAAGCTTATTCAAAACATAAAATCCACAAAAGATCAAGAAGTAAAGCATAGAGTAAAGAAGAACACCAACAATGAATAATAAAATTTGATTAAAAGAACAAAATATGCACAAGAGTTTAGGTTTAGTTACATCAAACCCCAACCAATGAGACATTGATAACTCATATTATATGTTCATATTTATACTCTTATTATATCTTCTAAGGTGTTCTTTCTTATTTATTTCATGTATTTAGCATACATTTATGTTTTTTTGCATAAGATAATAATTTGAATAAAACATAGCTATAAGTTGCATTTTTATTAAATTTTGCATTATTTCTGTCTGACATTGTCTAATGTTTTGGCCATAACTTTTTCTATAGACATTATTTTTTGTGGATTCTTTCTGCATTGGATTCCTGACTTCCAAGGCTTCAATTTGGATATCTGGAGCATGGCGTTTGGAATCTGGAGCTATTTTTGGTATTTTTGGAAGTTCGGGAAGAAAGCTATAACTTATTGTATTAGGAATTGATTTTCATGTAAATTAGTTTTGGCCCATTGGCCCAATGCTTGACCCATTATTCATGTGAGTAAAAACCCAGTAGAGGGTTGAGGGACCACACACACTTTTATCAATTTTTCGAATATTGTAAATTTTGGAGAATTTTGAAGAGAGAAGATTTTCTCTCTTGGAGTTCTATTGTAGTTTCATTTTTCAGTTTCCAATTCCATCTTTCAATTCTAGTTTTCAATTGGCTCCGAATTTGTATTCTTTCATTGCCTCTCCATTTCCTTATGCATGATTTTTTATCAAGAATTATCATTTTCTTGCAATCGATTGGTTGCATGTTAGGCTAGGTGTAGAAACAAGTTTTGATTTCAATTTTGCAATCTTCTATTCTGATTTCAATTCTGCAATCTTTTGTTCTGATTTCAATTTTGCAATCTTTTATTCTTGTTTCAATTCTACAATCTTTGTTTTCTGTAATTTTCAGTTTCTGCACTTTTCCATATTTTAGTTTCTATAATTTCTTTCTCTGCAAATTTTAGTTTTCTTGCGAAATTTAATTTCTTGCGCTTTTGTTTATCTTTGCTGCAAATTTCCAATTTTCTTTCTTGCAAAATTTTCTGAATATAAACCCCCTATTGCTAATTTGTAAAAAAAGATATTACAACTAGCTAGAGATAGAAGTGATCTTTGTTTGATGCATGTTTCCTTGGGATTCGATCTTAGGTCATCCCTATGTTACATCATGGACGACTTTTGTAGTTTTTGCAAAACCTAGTGCAAATAGGATTTTGTCAGATGCTTGGTCAACCATAAGGACGAAAAGCATTATCTATGGATGGATAATACAAAAATGGAAGGTGAAGATGGAGAATAGACGAAGAACATAGGTTTAGAGTGTGCCCTAAATCAACAAGGTGTGTAACCCTTTTTTTAGACAAAAAATGTCTTTGTATAGACAATCAGCTTGAAACACCATTGTCCAATGATGACAAAATGACCATTGGGTGCTGAAGAAGCTTGGTACCAAATTAATCGCAAGCATTGGGCACTCACAGAGTGAACAATCGATTCTCACAAACTTGGGGACCAAATCACACCATCGTTGGATGCTCACTTTATGAGCATTGGACGGTAGCAACGCAAATAGAAGCTCTCTGTCAGCCAGTACTGGCACTTCAAATCTAACCGCTAGGCACTGAAACACTGTTACAACACTAAATATCTAAATCCATCTGACATTTCTTCAATTCTTCTCAAAACCTATCTCTAAATAAAGAAAAACATAAAGTAAAGGTAAAATTTGCAAAAAAGTAAACCTAAGACTAATATCCTAACAATATCTAATTTTATATGAAAAGAGAGGAAAACAAGGTCTTTGATAACTTCCTAAATTATTTATTTTTACATAGGTAAAATAGACCAGTTATCCTAAATTCCTTCTCATTAAGGCCTTATTTTCCTCTATTTTAACTTAAAATAAGATTTAATTAGGAGGATAGTATTAGGTTTATAGTTATATATATTTGAACTTTGTTTCCTTGTTTTTATATGTTCTAACACAGGTTGGGAAAAGGACCAAAGAAATGTCAGAGAATTTGGGCTTATTAGTGTTGTAGTAGTGCCCAAGCACCCAACAACCAAGTTAGGAGCGTCTAGCACTACCTGGCAAAGAGCACTTCAGTTTCACATCTTGGTGCCCAATGCCCACTTCATTGTTACCCAACACTCAGACAAAAACTAGGTATCACATTTGTTAAAGAACCGCCCAATGGTCACCTTGTCAACGCCCAATGCTGGTATTTCAATCTGTGTCATAAATAAGGGATCTTTTATTCTGAAAGGGCTTACACACCTTACTGACCTAGGACACACTCCAAACCCGATCTTCATCAATTCTATGCCTTCATCCACCCCGATGGTTAGTTAAGCTGTTATTTATTGGGGTTTGAAGTAACTGAACACGAACTATTGTGTATTTTTTTCTATTTAATAAAATTTTATTATTCAATGTTGGTGTTTTTCTTTATCCTTTGCTTTATTTCTTTATCTTTCATGGATTTTATTTATTAAATGAGCTTGAGAGAGGATTTTGACTTGTAAAATGAGAAGAGCTCTCAATGAAGTTTATTGCTCGGGAGAGAGTAAAACCCATTGACCATCTTAAACTCTTTTTCTTAATGTGAGTTATTTGACTTTAGATTATGCAAGAGATCGATAATCTAAATCTCAAATAGCTTAGTTCTTTGCTTGCAAGAGATTGAGGTTAATGATACTTATATGGGTAATGGAAACATGGGTAATGAATGATGATTTTGAGTTTATTTATGCACTTGAGGGATGATTTAGTGAAATCAAAACCCAACTGAATTTCATTCATGTAACCACTTATTTTATTTTCTTACGTTTTTATTTACTTTATGTTTTAGCAGCTATTAGTATAAATTTCCATTCTTTTGGTTCATACAAGTAAAAAGTATTGAGATTTCTGAGGTATCATCCAAGTTCTTGTGGGATTGACCTGATATTTATCAAATACTACATACGAATGATGTATTTTCTAGTAATAGTGTAGAAAATTTGTACTCATTAGCCTAAAATGGGAAAGAATTACGATAATAAATTTATTTTGCTTATGTAAAAATAGGTAAATTAGACAATTATTAGTCACCCAATCTTTGTTATTGAAGATCCATGCGAAGAAGGTTCATAATGGGTACAAACAAGTCATTTGTAAGTTCTATTAGCACTAAAATTAGTTTTCTTTTTTACTTTCTTCCTATGATGTGAGAAAGTTCTAGATGTTGGATTAATGAGAGATTATATAATGAAGTTTTATAAAAGTTTAGCATCGTATAAAGTTTTTAATGAATTTCATATTCCTTATATATGTGTGGCATTCATAACTTGATGAAATAATCCATATAAGTGTCAAGTGAAGTTGCTAAGTACATGAAATTTTGGCAAATCAATCTCTATAGCACTTATAAATACTAGGTATGTGCATGACCTAAAGTGAAACACAACAACGACGACAACAATTGTGGGGTTGTATTGTGTTTGGTAGGCCACTATCATACATTAAGAGTTTTTTGTTCATAAAGTTTGCTACAACAACTACATTGTGTGCTAAGTCCTATAGTCCAAATTTGATTCATATAACTTGCTGCACTGGATCTAATGCATTACATGTCATTTGAGAATCTAGAAATTTCTTCTTTTCAAAAATGTTCTTTGCCCTTTATAATATGTGGATGATTGTTATAAAAATGTTTTATAGTATTGAAAGGTAAAATCTTACTTTGTAATTGTGTTTAATAACCATTATAGTCTTTTGATATATTTTTATTACTTTACTGTTGCGTAATTAAATTTAATTAATATATAAAAAATCTTATTAATTTCATTTAATTATAATTAAATTTTTTAACATTTATTTGTGGTTTTTTAACATTTGGTCGGCAAGCAGAGTACTACATATAATACCTCTGGTTATCAAGCACAACACACTTTAATTTCTTTCTTCTCTTTTCTTCTTAGGGCCAAGGATACTTATCAAGTGGACCATGACCAGACTAACTTTGAAAGCTCCTTCTTTATTTTTCTGATCTCATGATTTGTGAGTTCTGCAGCCTTAATATTTTCGAAAACTCCTACTATTGTATCCTTAGAGACTTGCACTGGATTTTTGAATAAATCTTTTAGGCCATCACCTAGCACGTTTAAATTCCAACGATTTTGGCTAAATGAACATGGTATGATGCAGAGCATGAAGGACAACTATTCATCATCTCATCATTTGTACATCTTGTCATTGCTATGGCTACCTTCATCAGAATTGTGTCACGAATGGGTAAGTACATATATAACACAAACCATACATATCAATAATACGCTTGAATTACACACTCGTTTTGGCACTGAGGCTACAAAGATTGTAATATTAACTTCGATATTATTATTATTAATGATTGATTGGCTTATTTCTATGTTTAAAAAAACAAAATTTAATTGCCATATATGATAATGATTTCATGAAAAAAGGAAAGAATATCCAAACTAGCAACGGATTTGATGGGTTTGAAAATACGGAAAACAAGGAATTGAAGGATGCAGGTAAAATGGAAATGATACATGCAATTATTCAACACAGAAGGACATGGAAGATAAACCAACTACCAGTAATTATAGGTCAAAGCTTTGGAGCATAAAAAAGAAAGGTTCAATCAATGGTTAAACCCTATCTACTCCCGCGATCATTCAATGATCCAATAATTTAGTTATTCCTAAAAATGGCAATAACATGGTAAAAGGTTAAATAATACATGATATGTTTGAGATGGTGGTAGCTGATCATGAGGAAACCATTACGTACCCCTTCATGCAAACAATTAATCCATGCATGGACTTTCACCATCCATCCTTAATACAACCAAATATTGAACAAATTAAAGATGATCATTATAGGTTCATTTTTTTAAGCATTATCATCAAATAATTAATCAATATATGCAATTTGTGGAGTAAGGAAAATTCCATGATATGATTAATTTGTCATGGCGTATAGCTTTCCATAATTTGAACCCCTTGATACGTTTTGTTGCTCACACCAATTAATTTTGTGCATGAGTATAGAAAGTTTTACATTGTAAATCAATATAAATTTATAGTTTGAATGATTTTTAAAGTGATTATGATAGAAATTAATAAATTATATCCTAAAAATCAATTTCACTTTTGTTGTGTTTGTTTTCTTTTCCTTAAAAATCACAATGCAACAATCTTGAATCACTGGTCTCTTACTTGCAACCTTAATGAAAACTCTTCATAGTTTTTTATTTGTGATTACAATTCTCTCCCTAACACTTTATCCACTCTATTAATTTGCATTTACAATTTTTTCATAACAATTCTTCTCACTTTCTCTTTGTTTTTCGTAAGAATTTATTGACCTAAATTTTTTACTCTCTTTTTTATTCTTATTAATGTTTGCTATTAAATAAGGAGGTGGACTGGGAGCCAAGCTATTTTGGATGGTAAATTATTGGTTCGAGGAAAAACATGTTACACCATTCGTAAAGTATGAATGAGTGGAGTTGAAGGTAGGGGTAGGAAAACTTTTGTCCTAAAACAAAAGTTGAAGTTGATTAAAGAAAAACTTAAGGAGTGGAATAAGGAAGTCTTCGGGGACATTGATAAGAATTTTCAGAAGATGAGAGACATCCTGCATGAGCTGGATTTGAAGGAAGAGACAAGGAGGTTAAAGGAGGAAAACAAAAAGATGCGATTAGATATGAGTATAACATATAGAAAATAGATACAAAGGAAGTGTTCTTTGTTACACCAAAAGTCTAGGATCTATTAGTTAAGAGATCGGGATGTTAATTCAAGGTTTTTCCATAGATCCTTCGTGAAGCATAGAAAGAGCAATGAGATTCTTAGTTTGCACTTTGAAGGACACGAGGTGTTAGAGGTGGGGGCCTTAAAAATTAAATATATAGGAACATTTTAGTCAACATTTCCAGAGTAGGAAATGCAATCGCCCAGACATTGATAGGATTGGTTTGAATAAGCTAAATGGTGGGGATAGGGAATCGCTCAAAAGACCTTTTTTTGAAGAGGAGATAATAAAGCAAGTTGTATGGGATTGTGAAGTCAACAAAAGTTTAGGTCCTAATGGTCTGAATTTCCTATTTTTGTAGAAGTTCTGGGACATAGTCAAGGGAGATTTCCTGGCGTTCTTTCAAGAATTTTATTCTTACGGCAAGCTACTAAGGGGTTCCAATAGCTCTTTTATAGCTTTAATCCCTAAAAGCTCAAATCCACCCAGTATTGGTGATTATTGACCGATATATATTGGGTTCCCATATAAGGTACAAGTGAAGGTTCTAGCAAAAAAATTGGATAAAGTCATGAAATCGCTAATATTAGAAAATCAAATGGCTTTGTGGTGGGTAGGAAGATTTCGGATGGTGTGTTTCAAAGGTAAATTTGAAAGGTAAGTTTTGAAAAAGCTTATGACTCAATTAGCTGCCAGTTTCTGTGATATCTTTTGGATCGAATGGGGTTTAGCCGAAAGATTATATGGTTAAAGGAATGTGTTGGCTTGACAAGGATCTCAATACTTTTAAATGCTATTGAAGAATTCGAAGTAGGGAGGGGGCTTCGTCAAGGAGATCTTTTATTTCCTTTTCTTTTTGTTATCGTTACTGAAGGATAGAGTCCAAAATAAAGAAGGCATTGGAGCTAGGAAGGTAGGAGGGGAGACATATGTATCTCTCATTTGCAGTTTGCAGATGATACATTGTTGTTTTCTAAAAGGAACTGAAGGTCCATGGAGACAATCAAAGCAAATTGGTAGTTGTTTGAGCTAATATCAGGGCTAAAGGTGAATTTCCACAAAATTCATCTCTTTGGGGTGAACATGTTGGATGAATGGTTGAGAATGACATCTTGTTTCCTAAACTACAAGGTGGGAGCACTGTCCTGTAAATATTTAGGATTACTCATAGTTGTTACCCTCAAAGTTGGTCATGTGGAAATCAGTATTGGAGGTGGTGAAAAAGAGACTGGTATCTTATGACCATAAGCATGTTATAATAGTTGGTCATGTGGTGCTCCTAAAAGTTGTTTTATTCGCTTTGCCAATTTATTCCTTTCTTTCTTCAAGGCTCCGAAAGAAATCATCTCTACTTTACACTCTTTTTTTAATAAATTTTTGTGGGGTAGTAAGGAAAATAGTAGAAAGGTTCATTGGGCAATGTCGGAAAAGGTGTGTAAGCCTAATAAAGATTGAGGTTTAGAGTTGTGAGACATAGGGAAGTTTAACCTAGCACTGTTTGGGAGGATATAAGGATGGAAGTTATAGGTGAAGCATGAGAGTTTGCGGTCAAAGTGTTACAATCTAAATACAAATGAGAGGACAGGAGTTAGGTGGAGAGTAGACATCAGTGTTCTACCTGGTGGAAGAATTTACACTTAATAAAGTTAGGAGGGGAAGGTAAGCGAGATTGGTGGTCAATCAATGCTTGTTGCAGTTTAGGGAATAGAGAGGAGATAATTTTTTCAGAGGATATATGGGTGAGTGAGCATAGCATCAGTTTTCATGGGCAGAGAAGTTGGTAGCAGGGTTAGTTAGGCAGGTCAATAATGAGTCTTTGTCCAATAGGGCCCCCGATAGATGGGTGTGGACCAATTATGTGTCAGGCCTATATGTTGTATCTTAAACTTAGAGAATTTTATCTTTAGAGCGGGACAACACACTTAATAACATTAGTAAGTTATTATGGGTGAAAAGAGTACCTCCTAAAATTCAATTCTTGGCTTGACGACTAGGTACGGACAGGTTGCCAACATAGTCCAATCTGTTGAAGCACAACATCATTAGTTTAGAGCAAGATTTATGTTGGTTATGTGGAATGCCTTGGGATTCAGGAGCACATGCACTTGTTTATATTATGTGCAACTTCCTATTGCATTTGGCAAGAATTATGCGGCTAGTGGGGATTTCAAACAGTGTTTCCTAGATAAGTTAATAATCATTACCACTACTTTATGGGGGTAGCAACAAGACATACACTTCTGAGAAAAGCTTTGATGCAACCTCCCCGAAGAATAATGTGGAGAATGATGAGGTAGAAATAAGTTCTCCCATAGATCTACTCATAGAGGTTCCAAGGTTTAAGAAATGGAAGTGATGAGACAAAAAGTGTTGATGGAGTTGGCACCACTCTCTTGATGAAGGAGATAAGCCAATATAGAAAGGAAGCTAGCCACAAAGGAATGAACCCTTTATAATAGCATGAAGGACTCTTACTAAGGAGATAACAATGAAGACTCCTAGAAGAAGAAGAACTCTTAAATGTAGAGAAGTGTATTTTCATTCAAATAAGTGTTAAAAACTACATAATGAGGGAATGCTCTATATATAGAGCAAGCTATGGATCTATGGGCTTAGAACTCCATTTGAACGTCCACATGCTAATTAGGAAGGATTAGTTGAATTAGTTAAGTGTTAGTTTGGTTAGAAACTAATTAGCACTTAATTAATTTAACTAGATCCAAACAAGGCCCTAAGAAAGTGGATCTATGTTCCCTCTTAATTTGAATTTGAATTTTGGATGGAGATGACATGCAGCCCCAAAATTCAAATTTAAATAAGAAGTAACAAGAAAGGCCATGCAGGGTTAATAATTCCACACGTCCAAAACTCGTCTAATAAAGCCCATCTAATTAACACACTCCACACAAAGACTAAACACACCTCCTAAAGGGAAAAAAACCTGTAGGCCAAAATACAAGGCCAAAAATCAAACTAACTATACCCCTAAAAGCCTAAGAACATAAAGGTGCAAACTATAAGCCTAAAAATGTCTAATTATTTACAAATTAATGGACCATGACCTAAACTAAGCTCCTTCAAGCTTCATCCAAGTTGTTCTCCTCCTTTATTGGTTCTAGCTTAGTTCCTTGCTAGGCAGAGTTGCATCAAGCTTGGTCTTTTGTGTGGTTTGCTGGGATCTAACAAATTTGAAAGGTGGGGAATACTTTGATTTTCAAGACTGCAACCACGAGCACCCAAGATATAGTGCAGGCATTTCATCTCAATGCATAGGAATGGTGTCATATAGAAAAAACCACATCCCATTTGTTAGCAGAATGATTGATGAATCCAATTTTCTATGTGAATAAGGGATGATTTTTCCAGCCTATAAAGATAAATTTAAAATTATTTGTATGTCTTACTATGTTTGTAATCTTTGATGCTTTTGTGTTCTATAAACACTAAAGGAAGACATCTCTTCTGTTTTTTACTTTCTAATAATATTTGGTGGTTTATAAAAAATAAAAAAATCATTAGCCTTTTTCTTTTGAGAAGATTTTTTTGTTAGAATTTGGCACTCGGCTGGGTTGTAAGAATGAAAGAAATACTTGCAACTTCGAATATAATAAATAAAATCTAAAATAAATTAAAAATATAATTAGATGGTGCCAAAAACATATATGAACGAGGATAAGAATAAACATTAACATACCTGTTATAATTACTTTTGTTTAGATATATGAATTTAAAATATGTAAGTTTATTCACTTTAATTTATTTAGAAATATAAGATTGTTAATAATTAACTTTTATCTGTGCTTATCATTATAATATTGAATTACTTTAGGTTTTCGACTTATGTCGAGATTTATGAAATTGAAGTATTTTAATATTTAAATTTAGTTTTTAGATTAATTTAAGTATCTTGATTAATGTAATCGTAAAAAAATATTTGAATAATTTAATTTGAATCTTTAAATTATATTAGAGTAAATAAAAGCTTTTGTTGGAAGGTAGAATAAATAAAAGTTACAGTTAAAGTGTTTTTAAAATACTTTTAGATTAATTTTTAAGTTTTTTTTTTTTAAATATCAATAAACACTCACAAGTACTGAAAAAAAGGACTTTCTAATATCTTTAATTTCCTGTATGAACATTTAATCAGTCTGTTCGATATAGGAAAAAAGGACTTCTGAATTAGTTTTCCTGGATACCGTCTTTTTTTCAAAATTTTAAGTTGCCTAACTTTTGTTTTTGTTTTTATGTACCAAAATGTTATCATAGACTTCACGGAATTTGGAACATTTCTATTAATAAAAATGTAATTTATATAAGTAAATTTAAATTAATTTAATATTTGTGTTTATTAGAATAAATTAAGAATTGATTTTATAAAATAAAAAAAATAAATGTGGATGTAAATAGTAAGATAGTTTTAAGATTAAGTTGTTTACTATTAGAACGTCAAATTCAATGGTTAACCTAGAGTCATTAAAAGGAGTTAGGGTATTACGTTTCAGTTTCATGTTTTTGGCTCCGAAGATTTGAGAGAAAACTGTAGAAAAATTATTGTTGGGAGAGTTAGAGAAGCATCATTTGGAGACTTGAGGTCATCCTTTGCATCTAAGATCATCATTTGAGGTAAGGAGAGAGTGGAAAATTATGTTTCATGTGGCATAAGTAGGGAAAATGGGTGGTGAAGTGATCTTAAGCTTTCATAGGTTTTAATGTTTCATGTATGTTATTGAAGGGTCTTAGTAAAGTGTCTTAGAATCCTCTCTTTTGAGGAGTCTCTTCCTCAAGGCTTTTATCAAAGGTCCTATCCTTTGTGGTAAGCTTCTAGTTAGAGACTTCTCTTCGTCTTGGAAGTGGTGTCTACACCTCCCAATCCTTGCCTATTCCACATCCATCTTCTTGTGTGGAACCTTAGATGAAGTTGATCATGGGGAGTGCAACATGGATTGCATTACTAAACCTTTATTTTTTATTTGGAAATTTTTTATTTAATGATGTGTTTGTGCAACTTGTTATTGATTATTATTGTTTTGGAGTTGTATTGAGGTTTGGAATGGGTTTTTAGTACTTGGTGAGTAATTTGATGGATTAGAAAGCATTTGCATGTTGTTTGAATTCATAACCCTTGTGTAGACACGTAGCACAAATTTGTGGCAAATCCCACGTGGATGTGGGTGACAAATAGAATGAAAATATGTATAAGGAGTTTGCCTATAAAGAAGTGGAAATCCCATAAGGATATAAAATATGAGTTAAAGGCAGGGGTGAAAAAAACCGGTTCGAACCCAACCGAACTTAACTATTTTAAGCCAAACCAATTTACTAAAATTTAACCGAATTGTTTTTTGAAAGGTAAATAGGTTCAACCCAAACTGGTTTGAAAACCAGTTAGGTCTACTTATTTTTTCTACTGAACCTGAAATAGAAAGTGAAAGCATCCTGTAACGCTCACTTTTTTTGCTCACGCTAATCCTTTCTTTGTTCAGTGCTCAGTCATGCACAGCCTCACACGAGTCACACCCAACCGTTCTCAGTTTCCACTTTTCAATTTCCAGTCTCTAGTCACGCTCACTGAAATTTTCAAACTGCCATTCACAAGGTGAGTTAAAACTTAAAAGTTATTAACTTCCTTTTTTAGTGTTATGTAATATTGTAATTTGTTTTTTTCATGAGTTGGCTTCGTGCTCATTTGTTGCACTGATTTGGGTCTACTTTTGGTATTAAGTTTAGTGGGATTTTGTCACTTTGTAAAAGCTTCATTAGTGTACTCATGTTGTTTTATGAAATGCCCCATTGAACGCATATTACAGTTAGGGTGCAGCACCATGGTAACATAGATTTTATTAATTGTGATTATGAATGTTGCCTCACAGTGGTAACATAATTGATCCATACTGATAAATTGCTTTTAGGTTATTCTTACATCCAAGCAAAGTTATTTGTCATCATTCTTTCTTTCTTCTGTTATTGCATACTCACTAAATAGCTTCTTCAATTCTTTAATATCATCTTCTATCTTTTTAAGTAAACTTTGGGCTATTTGGTCAACATCTTGATTTTCACCATGTTTTTCAACAAATTTTGATGTCCATAAAAGTTTATAATGCTAGAATTTTATGATCATGATGGATGGGACCAAATGATATCATCTTTGGTGAATAATACTCCACAAACCTCTCATTTTGTTGCAGTAGGACAAACACCTTTTGGATCTTAGGAACTGAATTTTGTTTCATTTCTTCAAATCTTAGTTTTGCCTTACTTAGTTGGTCAATCCTTTCTTCTATAATGTCATTGCTTGGTGCTCATTGTCTAATGATTCCCTTTTTTATAGTCCACAACTACAATACAAATATAAAAGCTAATAAATTATTTAAAGCCAAAATCTAAAATACAAAAAGGTGGGTTCAAACAAGAACAGTAAAAGCTAGAAAATGAAAATGAAAAATGTCAAGGGCACAATGGTCACTGCTTTGATCTGTCACTTTTTAGTTTTGATCCCTCCTTAAGTATTTTGTTTTCATACTCCTATTCAGTGTCACTCAATTTTACTTGTTTAAATTTAAATCAATTATATGTTTTGGTTTTATTAATGATTCTTTATTTTTAAATTACTTTGATGCTTTTTACCATAAACAAGTACTATGACTAAATTTAAAAATGTCATTTGAATAACTTACTGTTTCCTATCTTACTTTTTTCAAATGCAGAACTAGATATGGATGCAAAAGATGATATTTTGGCTTCTGACACAGCGAAGCAAATGTTACCACCTCACTCCATAAGACGTAAAAATCAATTCGTTGTATGGGATCATTTGGATGATTTTCCATTGCCCAATCTTTTTTCACAAGCTAAATGTAAACATTGTGGTACACTAATCAAGCATGCTAGTGGAACAACTGCTATGCATACTCATTTGTCTAGGTGTAAGGGCATCCCAACCAATGATGCAAGCAAAATGAAAAGATCATATTCATCCATAATAACCATTTCTTCTCCCTCCTTGTCAAGAATTGATCAAGAAGCATATCGGAAGGCATTGGTCAAATTTTTTGTAGTAATGGAATTATCCTTTCGACTTATTGAGCATGAAGCTTTTTGGGAGTTTTTAAGCATCGTGGCACCCTTTCTAGTTGTCATGTCTCACATACCTTGGCACATGATGTTCTTAAACTCTGGGCCAGTGAAAAAGAAAAATTGAAGACTTGTCTTTTTTAACACTATTAGAGGGTTTGTCTCTCTACAGACACATGGACCCCATCCCAAAATCTGCATAACATGAGTTTGACAGCTCATTTCATTGACAAGGATTGGAAGCTGCAAAAAAAAACTTAAATTTTTTTATAGTCTCAAGTCACACAAGAAAGAATTTGGCTAAGGTAGTTGAACATTATTTGAATAGTTGGAAGCTAACTCGTGTCCTTTCATTGACAGTAGATAATGCCACATCAAACGATGTTCCAGTTGAATATCTAAAGAAGAGGTTAATGTCTTGGCATTGTTTGCCTTTGAACGGGGATTATCTTCATATGTGTTGTTGTGCCTATATTTTAAATTTGATTGTGAAGGATGGATTCAAAGATAATGAGAAGGTTATTAGTAAAATTTGTGGTACTGTCAAATATGTCAGATCTTCCCCTTCTAGGTTGGTTGCATTCAAGGAATGTGTTAAACATGAAAATATTGAATATAAAGGCCTAGTTAGCTTAGATGTGGAAACTAGATGGAATTCCACTTATTTGATGTTGGAAGTTGCATTAAGCACCAGAAGGCATTTGAAGAACTTGAACTAATGGGTAGAAAAAACACCAATGAGTTAACTAAGAAAGGGGATGGTGTTCCTCAATGTAGTGATTGGGAAGTTGCGCGTTTAATCTTGCCATTCTTGAAGTTGTTTTATGAGGCCACTATAAAAATGCCAGTTCAACTTATGTGACTAGCCCTATGTACATGTTTGAGGAATTTGGGATTGGAAGAAAAATCAAACAAATGACTAGTAATGCAAATCCAAATGTAAAAAAAATGGATGAAAGCATGAAGACAAAACATGATAAGTATTGGGGCAATCTTGATAAACTAAATATGCTATTAATGATTACTCTTGTGTTACATTTAATATACAAATTGAAATTTACAAATTGGCTAATTTCTCAAAGCTTTCATGATGATGAGGCATCTAATTTGAAAGACAAAGTGAAATTGAGTTTGACATTACTTTTTGAAGAGTACAGTGGTGGTAACAACAATGAGTTTGAAGCTAACTCACAGGGGGCTCAACCAAGTGAAGGAGGTGTTAATGATCTTTATGGCTATGACCAATTTTTTTAATCAAATGAGTCTAACAAATATGAATTAGATAAATATCTAGATGAGGCTTTAGAGAAGAGTCAAGGAGAATTGGATGTTTTGACTTGGTGGAAACTTAACTCGGGTCGATTTCCAATTCTTGCAAACATGGCAAGAGATGTGCTTGCTATACCTGTATCAACTGTGGCTTCTGAATTTTCCTTTAGTAGTGGAGGAAGAGTTCTTAGTCCACATCGTAGTTCTCTTACTCCCCAAATGGTGGAAGCACTTGTTTGCACGCAAGATTGGTTAAAAGGAACATCATTACCTTTGGCTCCAAATGAAATTGAGGAGTTTCAGTTTTATAATACGAATGCTAATTAATTTTTTTATTCATGTTGCAGAAACAGTTGCCTCATTATTAGTAGATGTTACTTATTCAGCCTCATTTATTACACTTGATGATGATTAAAGAATAGAAAATGCTTATTTTCAATTTCTTTTGGCAGTTAAGTATTTACTAGTTTGATTTTAACCTTATAAATGTGTTTAAGATCTTTGTTTGTATCTTATACTTTGTTTCAACTTGTATGACACGATAAATTTTGCCTTCTATTACTGATTTTATGTTATTTGGCATAGCTTGGGCATGATAGTTTTGGCTGCCTAGCGAATTATTTAATAACTCAATGATTTGGTGTTATGAACTAAATTCAGCCTGAATTCTTATATTTAGCTCACTTTGAAACTTTCTTAATATATTATATAATAGCCTGGATCCTTATATTGTATCTATTAATCAAATATCTCACTGTCTCGCATTACTATCACTACTTGTATTTTTAGGTGTCTATCATACTGTCATTACTGTATTAAATTATTTAATTGTATGTTATTCAAATGTAGTTGAATGATTGCACATGACTGTAATGTTCTTTGCATAAGTTGAATTTTGGTTCTCTTCCTTGTTCACTTCTAGATGTTCTTTACAGCAGTAGGTTCATTTAAGTATTAATAGGTACTGATTTTATACTTTTGTATTTCAATTTTTAAGGAGATCAATGTAGAGCTTGTTAATCCAATTTTCTTTTCAGTTTTCAATTGATGACTTTGCTGCATACTTCAGCTTCGGCTAAGGCCAAGATTGCCATGCTTAGCTTTATTTTTCCTAACATTTTTTATGATATTAGTAGTAAATAAGTTGAGTTCAAGTTGCTTTGGTTAATTATTTGTTTGTGCATACCCATCCACATTTGTATAACATTTGTTTATTCTGTGCTACCAAAATTTTTGGGGCAAGGCTGGTTGATTTTGCTGTTGCTAACTGTATCAATTACTTAATTACTTTGCTGACGTTTTAATTTTATAATTTAATTTTATTTCTAATGTTAACTACAATTGTAAGACATACATGGAAATGATGTGAGTCTAAATGATTACAGTAGGAAGGTTTTACCGATTGTGAATGTTGCCTCATAGTGGTAACATAGTTATCCATACTGATAAATTGCTTTTGGGTCATTCTTATAGCCATATACCAACTTTTGCTTGACATTGATATTCTTTTCTAGAAAGTTTGATTAGAAAGTTATTTTATTATTAATTGCGATATGATTGATAATGGCAGTTGATTTATTGAATTTAATATTGTGAATAGGTTAGAGATAAGAGATAATGCTGAAGATGGTGTGTGGTCAGTAGATTTAATTATATCTATACAAACTCAAAGATTGGATCGATGACTGGCTAGTATTTTTCTGTAAGTTGTGGACTCTAGTGTATTTGAATGTTTGCTGTATTTGAAGATATGCCCCCTGCTGAATGAACCACATTGCTGTGATCGTGTCCATACAGTTGTGAAAAATCTAGTGCCTAAAAAAAATCAATTCAAAACTAATTTAACATAGAATTGTTTTGAACTAGTTCTGAACCAGTTCAAAACCGGTTTTTTAAAACCAGTTCGGTTCCGAACTAGTTTTCTAAACTAGTTTGGATTATTAGTTTAAGAACCGAATTGTTTAGGTTCGGTTTGGTTTTTTTCAAAAATCAGTTTTTGCACACCCCTAGTTGAAGGATAAAATATGATTATGATTGTTTGTGGTGTTATTGTTTGTTATGGTTTAGATATACATTTAATGAATTTATGTGCTTTATTCAATTGATGTGTTCATTTGCATCATTAGATGTTATCGATGACTAAATGATAAAGAACTACAATTATATGATCGATTGATCGTGAAATTGATGATTATTGAAGTACTTGTAGTGTGTGATGTTAATTAAATATTAAAGATAGTTGAAATAGAATGATTGGGGTTTGGAGTTAGATTTATAATTTATGAGTTTTAAATAAATTGAATACTTGTTATTTGAAAATTTTACTATGAACATACCTCAATGTTTCTATAATATATTTCTATGTATTTAACTAAATCAGTTTATGTTTGTTGTGTTAGAAAGTAGACATTTTAGACTACAGTTAACTTAAGAATCATATAACAATGTTAAGAATTGACTGAGTTATGTGAGTTTGAAGTTATGTTTCCACTCTAGTGTGCTAAACATAAGTTTGTATGTTCTAAGCCTTGCAAGGTGACCTAAACGACCTCATTAAGTTTCATGTTCTTCATAAAAGTTGTAGCCTTGGATTTGAAGTTTTCAATGGAGTTAAAATCACTAAAAATGGATGTATATAACTCAAGTTATTATAAAAGAGTGAGTAAAGGTCAAGCTATCAAATTTGGATTTAATTGATAAGAGTTTATAATTTTTCAAAACTGTATATGATAAAATCAACATAAAAGTTTTAGGTAATTGTATTATCTTTCTAATAAAATTTGTACAACTTTCATGTCATTAGTATAACTATAGATATTGTATTTAGCCTACACAATGTAATAGAAGAGTGATAAGAAAGAATTTGTAAGTCATATTGGTGTTGATTGTTGTGGTGTGAAATATTATGATGTATCTTATAATTGTGAGTGTGATGAATGATTGAATATTTGAAAGTTATTTGAGGTGCATGGATTTGAGATTTGTGTCACATACTATATGATATTGATCTCGATTACAATTGGATGTATAGTGGGTTGATGACGATGATCAAAGTGTGTCTAACAAGGTGTCATCCAGCTGTGGTTGGGGGTAAATTCTAATGACATTATTAAGTTATTGTGATGTATCTTATAATGAGTGTGGTGAATGATTGAATGTTTAAAAGTTATTTGAGGAGCATGGATTGGGGATTTGTTCCATTATATGATATCGATTATTACAATTGGATGCATAATGTGTTAATGACAATGGTTAGAGTGTGTCTAACAATGTGTCATCCCAATTACGATTTAGGGTGGATTGTTATAACATTATTAGATGTTGATATAGCGATTTTGTTAAATAGTATGCATGTTAAATTTTTTTAAAATGATGTGTAACAACGTTAAAAATTATTATTAGTTTATAAATTTTCATAATTAAAAGATATGTTTAGAAAACTAGATCAACCAATTCAACTGAAAAATCGGTGAACCGATTCGGTCAATATAGAAAATCAGTTGAGCAAATAACCGGTCCTAAAATCGAAAAACCAGTCATGAACCGGTAAAAATCAATGGTTCAATCGGTTGAACTAATTCATAAGTCTTTTTTTTTTGGAACTTAAGTTGAACTGCACCCATCTTTTTCCTAAGTTCACCTCTTTTTAAATTCAAAAATTAATAAAAATAGGGGTTAACTTAGCAATATTAAGATGTATTTAGTAAAAACTTTTTTCTTTTATAATTAACTTCTTAATGAATTTTTTTTCTTTTATAATTTAATTGTTATAATACATTAATAATAAAAAATACAATTTTAGTATGATCAATTCAATAACGATTGAACCATGAACCAGTACTTTTATTGGTTCAATCATCGGGCCAATTTTAAAAACATAGATTAAAAGTGATAGAAATTGTCTTTGTATAAAAAATAAAATCTTCCATGGGAAAAATCAAACTAGATCAATTATAGTTGATATTTGACTTCATGATTACAAAAAGACCAACAATATCACATCAACAATTGTTCCAAAAGGAGTCGAACTCATGATCTTGACTTTGATACCAATTATTGGAACAAGTGTTTACCGTTAGACTAGAAGTCATAACTAATAATTGGGATGCAACGAAGTGACGGTGATGACTTAACTCACTTAGGTTTCACAATTCATGTAATAACTAAGCCAACAAAGCATTAATACATATGCATCATCATTTCACAAAAGTAAATAACGATGCAAAAAAACAAAATAAAAATTTTATTGATGACTAAAAGTGTAAAAAAATTATTAGAGTATCTTCACTAGACGATCAGGTTTTTTTATCTTAACTCATTTTTTTGTAGACCCATAATTTAAAGATCTATTCCATTTTTTACTTCAATGGAAGATCACATTTTATGATCTTAGAACATTTTTTGTGAACCCCACAAGACTTATTCTTAAATATTGAGTTGAGAAGAGAGACAATAAAAAAATTATTATTTTTTGAATAGTGGGTTGATCTTGCTTATTTTAGAGAAGAATAAGATCTCCACTTGGAGATCAATTCTTTCTCCCCAATGGTTGATCTTGCAGGGTGAAAAAGAGTTGATCTTCAAGTGGAGATCTTATTCTTCTCTAAAATAAACAAAACGAACCCACTGAAAAAATAATTTTTTTATTATCTCTCTCCTCAACCCAATATTTAAAACAAACATTGTGGGATCCACTAAAAGTATTCTAAGATTACCAAATGTAATATTTTATTGGAGTAAAAAATAAAATAAATCTTTAAAGTATAGGGTCCACCAAAAAAGAAGTTAAAATAAAAAAAAAATAATATTCTGTTAGAGATACTCTTATGGCTCAAAAATAAAATTTAGTCGTATTTAAGAAACAAAAATATATTTGGGCCGTACTTCTTTTACGATAAAATGTTACTCTCTTTGTCTAAAAATAAGTGTCATGGAAGATTGTTTCACACAAACTAAGGAAAGATAAGACTTAATTATACTTTACACAAACTACTATTAAGAAATAACATATTATTATAAAATTGCAATAACAAAAATATTGATATATTAATTTATATTTATTAATTAATATGATTATTAATAAATTTTTTATTATTATACTATTTATATATTTTAATTATCATAATAATTTATAAATATATTAATTAATTTATTATTTATATTTATTAATTTTTATAGTAAATACTAATTAATTGATATATTAATTATTATAATTTATGAGTATATTTATTTATTTTAACATTGTGTAGCAATTAATATTTGTTGATTGATCTATTAATTTATTAGTATATTTTTAAATAATAATAATAATAATAAATTATTTATATTTTGTATTAATATAAAGTAAATTATGACCTATTAATAATTATAAATTAGTATAATTAGAAGTGCATTTTTAAAACATTATTTATTTTGAGAGTATCATTTGATACTAGATATTTTTACTTTATGTGTGGTAGTCTCGACTTTATCAAGTCTTAACCTTAAATATATAATTATATGAATGTAAATTTTATGGTGTTGTCATAATTAGAAGAGTTTTGGTACTGCTACATATGAAAATAATTTTTATGCCTTAAAATTTTTACAATGACAATTATACATAATATTTAAGTATAATAATTAATATAAACAACTTAAACCCTTTTTATTATGATAATGTTAATATTATGGTACGTTAGTTTTATGTAGCTTTGTTTAATTGTTGTGGTATATGCAAATTTTAATTTTTCTTAAAATGCATATGTATCAGGACATAAACGATGAAAAAGAAAATTCTAATTATTCAAAATTATGCTAAAATGAAATTCTATCATTTTAAGTTATTTAAAAAATAAAAATTATTTTAAAGGACACCAAAATAGGTTAACTAAAAATAACAACAAAACGACCTAAGATTAAATGTTCAAAAAGATAATTTAGTTATCGGTAATGATCGTGTTTAATTCAAATAGGATCGTTTTTATAACTTCGTTAGAGGTACATATGTCTCGTACCAAAAAAAAGTGATTTAAAATATTTATTACTTTTTAAGATTTATAATATTAAAAAATATTGTTTGATTTATAATATCATTATGTTGTTTATTTAATAATAAAGAAATACTAACAACATTGTTTATTCTCTATTTTAATAATAGATGTACCTAGTAATAATATATAGAGATATAATAAAAAAACTTGATTTCCATCTTCACCATTTATTTATCGGAGTAAGTAACTAATTTTATTACTTAGATTTTCAAACAATAAATGATAGAAATAAAGAATAAGTATATTAGATTCACTTTTACAGTAAGTGGATCAATTCACTCCAACCGTGAGTATAAAAGACTTAATATCCATCTTAACTATTTATTTCATAAAATTTAATAGTTAATATTATTTATTTTTAATTGTATTAGATTTTATTTTAAATTCTATAGTATAAAAATTAAATTATCAAGAGGAAAAAAAATGAGTGAATATGATAAAGTTTTGGAAACTTAAATAATGATGATAAACTACATGATAGAATGGGTGGAGAGAGTAAAAAAATAGTAAATTAGTGAAATATCTTTAAATTGAATTTAGTTTAATAAATGAAGTGGGTGGTTTTGTTTTTTTTCAGAAGTTTTGATGTATGATTGTGGCATGCAATATACTTCACCTGAAAAAAGTGAAATTATATTAGCAATTCTTATTATATAGATTAAGTTTGTTAACTTTTATAATAATTAATTTATAAATTATATTACTAATAATTTTTTTATAAATTAATGATAGAGTGAAAATATTTTATATTAACCATTAAACTCATTACATTGTATAATTTTAATTTTTTTTTATAGAAGTATAATTGTTAATTACTCACATCTATCTTATCATTTTGATAACTTTCGAAACAGCCGCGCTGGAAAACCTGATATCATCACTAATGATGCATTTTTTTAATGAAAATATTTGTAAATATGAAGATCAAAAAAATGGAATCGCATTAAGTTGTTAATTCCAAGCATACGTTCTTCAAAGCATAAATTGTTGCAATAATTAAATCGAATGTGTTTCTGAAATAGTTATCACTAACTATCTATGTTGCAATAATCAAATAATTGTCATCTCATAGGTATTCCCTAAACTAAAAATAAAAAAACATTTATCAAATTAATCAAACAACAGATCCGAAATTATGATCATCAACAATCTATTTTTATTATTTTTTAGCAATAAAAAATAGGTGGGGATTGTCAAGTCATTATTGATAAGTTTATTTAAACCTACTTGTTAAAAATAAAATAAACAGTTTTTTGTTTTCGTATTTTGTTTGTTTAAATTTTTCTCTTTAAAAAATATTTCTTACTTATTTTATGAAATAAATCTTAACTTATTATTAAAAATTACTTTTTAATACGTTTTTATTTTAAAATTATTTATTTTTATTTAAATAAACTGGCCATATATCTCAAACATTTTCCAAAATATAAGATTACAGTAATCATATACGATGTGCGGATTCAGAATGGTTATACTCTATTTTTAAGTTAAAATATAACTCTTTTGATATTTCTAATTTTTAAATTCTCCCTTCAATCAAAATCTGTCTAGCCATAGTTAGGTTAGGTGTGAGTTATGTAGCATTTCCTTTTCTTAATTACAGCTATAATCATTACATTAATGAATTATGAATTTAAATTATCTATATTTAAATTTAAAATTTTATAAATAATTATCTTAATTATTACTATATTAATTTTATCAACTAATTTTTAGTATTAAAGTATGAATTTAATTGATATACACTGTCAATGTAAAATTTTTTACACTCACATTCAATCACAACCTTTCATTTATGGTAAATTTGTTAACTTTACTTATTATTATTACGTTAAAAGTCACATAAATGAAAAGTCATGATTGACTGTCAATGTAAAAATATTTTACACTGACAGTGTATACCAATTAAACTCGTAAATTAATTAAAAAATTTTATACACATGGACACATTATTTTACTAATTTTAATATAAAAAACCTTATTCCCTGATTTTCATATTCCTCAGCTTGTGTCTTGTAATATTAGAAAGTAACCCAAAATAAAAAAAAAATATTATGTAAAGAATAGGGTGATTTTATTTAATTTTATTTCTCTCTTTGATCCTCCTACTTTTTTTTCTTACATTTTAGAAATTAATTTCAAGTATGTAAAATATAATTTTTAAAACTAACTTATGAAATAAGATCAGCATGAAAAGTTAAAAAGGAGATCGCATAAAATTGCCCAAAAGTATATCATGGTACAGACCCAATAAAAGAAAACCATGGCCCATAGAATCATCAATCCAAACATTTTCACCATTCAATTGAATTGAGCGAATTTGATTTTCCGGCTGCTGTTTATTTTATTTCTCTGGTGATAAAAATATTAATATATCCTTCATTTTCTATTCTCCACCAATCTAACGTTGGAGAGTAAAATTTTTGCAAATTCTTTTACTCCTCCGGCAGTGTACCATCGGAGAGTAAAAAAAGTTACAAATTTTTCTACTCTTCGGCAGTGCATTGTCAGAGAAGTAAAAATATTTGTAAATTTTTTTACTCCTCCAGCATTGCATTACCGGAGAAGTAAAAAAATTGCAAACTTTTTTACTTCTCTAGTGATGCACTGCTAGAGAGTAAAAAAATTTACAAATTTTGACTTATCCAACGCCCGTAGAAGCTTTTCCTATATGCACATGCTGCTTTGTCTTTGTACGCATGTTGCTGCATCTTCTTTTTCATAATAATAATAATAATAATAATAATAATAATAATAATAATAATAATAATAATAATAATAATAATGGAAAAGGAAAGGGAGAAGAAGAAAAAGAGTGGGGAGAAGAGAGAATAGAGTATAGAAAGAGAGTATTTAAAGTTAGGATTAGAAGAAACAAATTGGTATTTAATAAAAACTAAAAGTAATAGGTGTTAAATAAAATTTTAATAGGTGTAAAATGAAAATCCTTTGAACAGAGCATAAGCACCTCCCACCCCAGCCCACAAAAGAAAAGGACGTGTTATTTCCAGTCCCAATTGTGCTAGTGCACCTGTGACAATAAATACACTTCCTTTATTATCCAAGTAGGTGCAAATAGAAATTATGGAATATTAAAAGAAAGTGCTGATTTTGATCATGGTCGTATTGGAACAAACCTGATAGCAACCCTTCTAATATACTCTGTGTTGGGCTTTTGAAAATTTAAAAGATGGGTGTTAAAATAAAAAAAGAATAAAGTAGGAACCAAAAGCCTCAATACATAATCAGCTATTGAATAAAAGTGGATTTGATCATGCCCGTAGATTAGGCCTAGTACCACAGAAGCATGGGTTTCTATCTACACACTGTTTTACTCGGTAACAAATTTACATAAGTTTTGGAAATTAATTTCAAGTATGTTGGCCATGGTTCTGTTTTATTGTGTCTGTACCATGATATATTTTGGGAATTTTTCATTTCCCACCTCTAAAACTCCATTTCGTTTTATTTGGTAACAAATTTACATAAGTAATATTTTATTCTCGATGTTTTGTAAACCCTTTTCATATTATCGAAAACAACATTCTACAATAACATCTATCTGAATAATAATATACACAGTTTTGGAGTTATTTCTAAAATATTAATATATTTTTGGAAAGTAATTTTTGATAAAATAATATGAAAACAAACTTGAATATGTGAACGATTTCATAAAAAAAATACAAAGAAATACCATCCATAAAAAAAAAATCATATTACTCTTAATGAGTAAATATTACTTTTTTTTTATCTGTCAAATAAATATTAATAAAAAAAAAAACACAGACGTGTCATGTCGTTCAATCTTACAACTCTTCCTTGTACAAGTAAATAAGTTTTATTATTCTTAGTTTACTAATTAGTAAATATTACTCTTAATTAGGAAATAAGTTTCCAAAAGTTAATTAGTAAATATTACTCTTAATTAGTAAATAAGTTTCATTGTTCCTAAAAATGATGATTCCCAAAATCCATAATTCGTAGAAATCATTTCCCAACATAAAAAGTATTCCTTCTGGAAAACTCCCCCTTAAAGTAACAAATTTTTCATTTTCATTTTCCTTTTAAACATTTAAATTTGCAAGAGCACTTTCTTAACTTTTGACCAAATATAGCCAAAAATATGCCAGTTATCTATTAAAATAAAGACTTAATTTTAATTTATAACCTTCTAGTTTTATCAGTCTGTCATTTATAACCTCAAATTTTAAATTGAGAAATTGTAAGCCCCCAATTTTAAAAATTTGGATGTGTAGTATCATATGATACAAGCACAAATCTACATTAATATTATAGAATATATTATTTCATATTTTAGTATAATAATTTTAGTTTAGTTTGTTTTGAAATATATTTAGTTAATTTTTATATTTTTTAGAAACGTGTCAGATCATCAACGAATATCTTAGATTTGTAATAAATTTGGGAAAATGGAGAGAAGAAAATTTAAATAGAATTCAATATATTATCGCGCTATTTATGATCAAAGGTATAAATATATTAATTATGTTTAAGGAAAACTCATATGTTGTAAGGAAGAATTTGTGAAGATGTGTGTTTATTAATGTGAGAAAAGTCATCAAATATTTAGAAGGATAAAATAGTCATAAAATGTGAACACTAAATGTCTTATTCCCATTATATAATACAAAAACATCTTATTCCCATCATATAATATCAAAATGTCTTATTCCAATTATAATTATATAATATGTGTGTGTGTATATAGGGAGAGATCCACTTACTCCAAGATTAAGTATAAAAACCTTACTTCTCATCGAGCGAAAACTGGTCTCCTTTATCCCTATTTCGCCTTCTTGTGCTACCCCATTCCTCCTCTCCTTCCTGCGCCCTTTCCTTTCCCTTCCATAGCTCAACATGTAAAAGTTGTTCCTGCACATTCCTTTTGAGCCTTTATGTGCTTTCCCGTCCCCTCTCTCCTTCCTTCCCATCTTGAGAATACTGCCCACTTTTCTTTCTGCTATGAACTTTTCGCAGTCCTATTTCCAGCTTTCCTTCCTCTGATCGTTCCAACCTGGAGATTAACCCATTGGTTTCCTGAATTACTGTGTCTCCACCGCTCCTGGATGTCCATCCACCGAAGCTCACGCTTCTTCCATCCTTCACTCCGGTGTCCTTCCCCGTTTCCCCCCTAAACAACTCCTCTTTCAACTCAGCCAACCTTTTCTCTGCCTCAAACGACTCGTTAAAATCTTCCTCCCCATGACAAGAGCTCATTTCAGATCCATCACAGGTTATGTCAGCCCTGCTTTGTTGTGGTCCATTTACATCTCCAACCTCCACCACTTTGATATGGTACCTCCTTTCATCAATATTCACTGTAATGACCGAGTTTATCTGGTGCAAGGCCTTCCTAGATATCACAAGTTGTGCCACATCATACCTCTCTTTCCTTAAGGTCGTATCCTCCACATGCACCAACTCCCCAAATAGTGCCACAAGAGTGTTGAAGAAGTTTTCCTCCACACATGTAAAGGAATACCATAGCAGTTCACCTTCACCCTCCTCTCTGTATCAACAGAGCCAGGTTCCCACCTGTATATCCCGGCAAACCATTGTTCAATCCAAGGTTGTTTGCCCTTTATGATCTCCTGGAATGTCTCACTATGGTCCACTTCCAACAATACCTTGTTAACACTCATTGGCGTTGCGTGAACCCCATTAATACCATAAGCCATTAGGAATTGTTTTGTCCTAAAAGCACTCCCTTTACTTTGAACCTTTCCCATAAAAGTCTTTCGAAGCCGTGACACCTTTTCAGCTAGGGCTTTATAAGCCATCTGCATTTCTTCGACTTTTGTTTCTCCATTCTCCTTTCGGGCTTTGAAGTTCGAACCTCCCCGAGGATTACTCACTATTCTTGCATAAGATTTTCTTTGGCTTTCAGTACTTATTGTTTGTTGAACACTCTACAACTGGCCCTTGTACTAATCCTTTGTTGTTGGTTACTCGCTCATTGTCCGTATCTTCCTATTTTGTTGCTTATCCCTCTATCCATATCGTGGAAGATTGACCCACAACTTTTCCTTGCCAATGAAGATGTTGTCCAACTTCACTACTAGCATTTTCACATCTTCTACCTCTGCAAATCTAGCAAAACCAAACCTCTACCCCCTCCTATCTCTCTTGTTTGGTATAACCATGTCTTGAATATTTGCATACTGCCCAAAAATCTCCCACATTTCCTTTGCCAAATATTCCTCAGGAAAATGTGTAAAAAATACCGATGTTATTTACCCCATGTCTAACCCTGCATTTCTCGTTGTTTGACTTCCTCCCTTACTACTCCACTTTTTCACGTCTTTTCTTCTCCTCACCTTCCTCCATTTTTTATCTTATTTTGAATACAATAGCCTCTTTCCGTAGTTACTATTAATAGTCTAGGGAATAGGTTCTTCAAGAAATTAGGTCCATACCATGAGTCATCCAAAAATTTAACAATAGATCTATCATCCAAAACTGTCTTCACTTGTTTCCAAAAACCATTTATTCTCACCTTCATAAGATGTAATATTTAGATCTTCCCTCCAATGATTTATATATGCTTTTGTATCTCATACTTAGCTCCTAATAATAATAGATCAGTCCATACCGCTTTACCTCTTTAATAACCTCCACTTTCATTTTTGTAGATGGGCTCTGTAACAATCTTCAACATCCTTCATGCCTAGTCCTCCTCCCTTCTTCAGTCTACATACAAATTAAATCCCACTTAACCATGCTAGTTTGTTGTTTACATCTAATCTTTCCGCAGAAAATTTCTCTTAATTGTACATGAAAAAACAGAAACAGAGAGAAGAGTTGAGTTCACAAGACATTTACCTTAGCGATAATTGTTTATGCTTTTCATGGAGACAATTTCTTCTTCATCTTTCCCATCACTTCCTCCACATTTCTTCCCACCTTGCATTCACCCCACTGGAACACCAAGGTATTTGAGTTGAAACTGTAATATATTGCAATTTAACAACCCAACATATCTTGCCACAACATCTTCATGAATCATCACTCCCCCTGAACTACTCTTAAAGAAATTAACTGTCTTATAGCTGCCTCAAAACACCTTCAAACGCGTTTTTCAAAGTTGGAGCATTTTTTAGTTCAGGCTGTAGAAATTTAGGAGGAGCATCGTGGGCGAATTGTTATCCTCCAATGACTCAAACAAAAAACCATAAATTGCTTAGGATCATAACAAAGGTGTGAACATTGTTATTATATACATGGTCACTCAAGCAAAAAATCATGCCCAATTCAAACGTTAGTACCAAACTTTCATGTATTGGTCATTTTATAAACGATTAAGAATCATTGAATAATTGCTAATTAAAATGAATAGTCACTAAAACAATATGACTAGTGAAGCGTTTTGTAGAAAGAAAAAATGTTTAGTAAATATTTTTTTAAAATTAAAAAATTTCCACCTAACATTTAATGTAAATTATAGTTTATATCGTCTTTTTGCATTAATTAAAAGTTGGTTTCGTTTATATGTATGTATGCACACAACGTTTTTAATCTAATTTTTTAACCTTTTAAAAATTATTAGTCAGCCGTAGCAGTAGTAGCAGTAGCAGTAGTAGCAGAAAACCCCTCTAGAAAGTGCAAAAATAATGGTTAAAAAACAAATAAGAGTGCATGTGTAGTTAGACTAAATTTTAGGAGTGTTGTTGGAATTTACTTTTATTATTATTTTTATTTTTAATGAAAAACCCTATAATTTTGTAATTAGAGATTACAAGTAAGTTCGTACATATGGATAATTTTCGAACCAGTCTCAAAGTTGACAGAAAACTCAGATTTGACCGGACATACAAACTAAGTACGAAAAATACAAGATTTGTTTGTTAAGTTGGAGATGAAAATATAGATACCTTGTCCTCGTACCCGGTCTTTGATCAAAATACTTCAACTCTTACTCTTGATTTATCTCTCCTCTTTCAAACTAAATGACCCTTTAGATTCATGTCTTATTTCACAAGTTACAATTTTTAATTAATGTTAAGAAAGGATTCACATACAAATTACAAATTTTGTGTTTATTACGTAACTCTTGAATCAATATCATATATTTAATTAGTTTCTTTTTTATTAAAAAATTACTGTATTTTTTTCTAGACAAGTATACCCAATACCTAACGAAGATAGAAAGAAAAATAAATATTCTATATCATCAGGAATTTGGATGAGGAAGAGAATGAGTTCAAAGAGAGAATAAGAATGAGAATTTCATACACCGATTTGGTTTGGATCTTATCCTAGTTTCCAAACTTGCTTTAATCTTTTTTATTTTAATTAAATTTATTTTCGTCTATTCTCTCACTCATCTTTTTTTAATTTTTCCTAAATCCCTTTCTTCATGCCTCCTGCATAAATCAAATTTTATCCCCTCTTAAATTAATATATTGGAATATCCAAGTACAAAACTAAATTTATCATTTAAATTTTTTATTAAACTAATTTATGATTACTTAAAACATTTTTTTAGAATGACCAAAATAGTGACATAAAAATTTAATAATGATTTTTTATTTTAATAATTATGAAATATAGTTAAATGTTTTATAAAATAATATTAAATTATATTAATAATTCTTATAAAATAATATATTGATAAATTTCTATCTTATATAATAATATAAAAACTTTATATTATATAATAATTTGAAAATAATAAAGTGATAGTTTCATCTGACATCTAACTTTTTTTTTTTAATCCTTACATATACAAATTTGTTTGTAAATTGGTCTTTATTATTATTATTATTTGTTCAAGTCGTAATAGAGTTAGATTTTTTAAATTAGGTTAAATTAAAATTTTAAATTTATGTCCAGTGACTTCTTTATCTAATTCTTACATTTACAAAAACACAAAACAATATACATTTCATTTTGACTCTTTGATAAAAAATAAATCGTGAGATTATTTTTTTGACATTTTATATATGAATATTAATTGATACAGGTCATAATATTTTCTTAATTAAGTCAAGATTCGATTGAATGTCCCAGCAAAATTTAATTATTATTTTCAGAAATAATAAATATCTACCAATACTATAATTAAAAAATAGAGATTTTTTTATAAGGATTAAAATAAAAATAAGGTGAGATGTTTGAAAATTAAAAATATTTGAAAGTTTGTATTTTAAGAAAATAATGTCTTATAAATTGGAACACATTAATTATTGTTGAAAACAATAATTAAACTTTATTGGAGACTTTCACTTGTATTTCACATCCAATAATTAAGAAAAACATGATCATCCATGTCAATTAATATTAATAAAAATATTTTTATTTTAATATCCATATATAAAATGATGAAAAAAAAATCTCTAATTTGCATGGTTATCAATATCGAGAGTTTATGTAAACTCGTGGAAGTCCTGTAAACTCGTAAGAGTTTACTTCACATAAAAATTAGTATATTTGTATACAGCTGCAATATAAAATAACATTTTAACAATATAAATATATAATAATAATACCATCAAATTCCAACCATAAATGATAAGTTCAATCATAAGTCATTAAAATTTAAAACTACATAATCAAATATTGAAATTATACCAAAGTCCTTAAAATTTAAAACAATAGTCAAATACTCAAAGAAATTGCAAAGTTCCAAACAAAGTCCTTAAACTTATTAAAAACTAAAAATGCACAGATGTCTTCAGATGACCATGTCTAATCCTCCAATTTCACCATCTCCAAGATCATCATTACAATCATCATCATATTCAAAATTATTTCTTCAGACTGTGCATCACAATCATCAGGTTCCTTCAGAACTAAATTATCTAAATCAAAAGCATCAGCAATTGGATCAGTTGAACTTCCCCCAACATTTTCACCATCACCTACAGCTTGTCCTTGAGGATCCTCCAACTCAATCTCATCATTTTATCCATCTTCTGTTATCCATTTATCATCAGACTCAATCTCTTCAAATGGAAGAGTCATAGTTTTTTTAATTTGCTTACTCTTCAACTTCAAGTTATACATAACATAAACCAAGTCATTCATTGTCTTTTAATGTAAACGGTTCCTTCTTTTTGTATGAACCTATAATTAAAAATAAATTTGTTATATTTTAAACCAAATAAATAAAATTAATAACACTAACACAATAACAAAAATAAAATCATAACTTCAATTTCATAATTCATAAACTTGAGTTACCATTTCAAATGAGCTCCAATTACGCTCACAACCAGATGAACTACAAGTCAAACTCAAGACACGAATAACAAACCTCTTCTTCAACTCAGAAGTTCCATCTCCAAACATCTCCCACCATTCTCCCGGTTGCATAGCCTTCCTTGACTCATTGGCATCTTCCATAGAGAAAAGCCTCTAGGAAAATGGAACTCAACAAGTTGCAAATTAATTTTCTTTCGTTCTGCAACATCATTCACCAATTTTCTCATGCAGATGTGCAACCCTTCTTTCACCTCAGGGGCATCATGTTTAAAGGTAGGTTCATAATGCAAATGAGGATTCAAAAAATATGCAGCTGCATGCAAAGGCCTGTGAAGTTGATGTTCCCATCTCTCATCAATAATTTTACAAATAGGTTCATAGCTACACAAAAATAAAATATGCACTATTAATAATAGAGTAATAATAAATAGACAAATAACAATTCTCCCAATAAACAAATGAAACCCATGGCAAGTTTACGGTTTTAAAGTTGTATTTTATCTTCTCTTTAGCTTTTTCCATCTCATCATAAATGAAACCCATGGCAGGTTTTTCATCAGAATCCACCAATCGAAGGACCACCATAAATGGGGCAGCAACTTTAAGACATGTAATTACATTCTTCCAAAATCGACTATCTAAAGCCACATTTTCTACTCTTCTCCCTTCTTGAAATTTTCCAAACTTGCTTCCTTTCCATTCTTCAGAACTAAACATGCTCATCAATGATGCTTTTAATTCATGAAGACAAATTAAGGTTAAATAAGCTGTAGCAAATCTAGTCATACCAGACCTAACCAAATCTCTTCCTTTTATGAACTTCTTCATTATGGAAATTAACATTGTTCTACCATAAATGTAAGTAGTGATCCTTCTTCCTTTCTGAATAGTAACTTGATGAACATTCAAATTTTTCTCAAAATCTTCAAAAATCAAATCAATGCAATGTGCAGCACACGGGGTCCAATACAAATTCTGTCGTTTTTGCATCAACAATTATGCACCTCCTTTGAAGTTAGCAGCATTATCAGTAACCACTTGGATTACATTCTCCTCTCCAACAAATTCCACTGCATCATCCAACATTTTGAATACTTTATCAGCTGTTTTTGAAATATTTGAAGTATCCACTAATAAAGGAATACAGTCCCTTTTGGACTATTTGCTAAAAAGTTACAAATTGAACGCCGTTTTTTATCTGTCCACTCATCCGACATAATTGTGCACCCAGTTCTCTTCCACTCATCTCTAAATTCTTGAAGCATATCATCAGTTTTTCTAACCGCTCTTTTCAAAAGTGGGTCTCTAATTTCATGATAAGATGGAGGTTTATAACCCACTTCATATCTCCCTATCATCTCACACAATTTTGCAAATGCAGGATTTTTTATAACAGTGAATGGAATGACACTAGTATACCAAAATTCAGCACATTGATCATCAACTCTTTCTTTCTCACCTTTTTTATACATTTGATTTAAGGTGGCTTGGACTCTATCACCTCTACCTTGAATGCTTTTTCCTTTTCCTCTAGAACCAAACATTCTTTGTAATTGGCTGGTATTTGTCTCTACCCCCTCAGACTGTATATCTTCTTCTTCCTCTTCAATACTAACCAATCTTCTTTTCTTTTTAGATGTCTCCTTAATTTCTGCAATAACTTTCATCATGACAACTTTGACTTCATCTGGAACTGAAGTACAAGGTTCAAAATCCTCTCTAGTTCCAGCAAGATGGTGCTTGAATCTAGAAATACCCCCACTCACAATCTTTGAACAATAATTACATTTAACATTTTTTGCATTTCCTTGAAGATCACTTCCATGCTTCCAGCCAATAGCTGACCTATTTCCAGCAGCATTTTTTCTAGATCTAACAGCTGAAGAGGTTGCTACTGTTGCATTAGGATCAGATGAATTTGATCTAGTTCCAGTGCCACTCCCAGACATCATAATTTACTACCACCAAGTACCAAATCAAAATATCAAATTACTTACTAGTTTACTAACAAACTACCAAATTCAAATCATTATCAAATTACTACCAAACTAAATCATAGTAAGTAAATCCAAATCAAGTAAATCAAAACTCACATATGGATCAAAATATAGCTAAAGGAGAAAGGATCAAACTCACTACAAAACTCACATATGGATCAAGTAAATCCAAATCAAGTAAATACAAAAATTAGCAGTTAAGGAGAAAGGAGTTTGTAGGAAAAAAACCTTCTTGTTCATTGCCTCGCCTCCACCGCCGCCGTAGCCAGTCGCCTCGTGCTCTGCTCGCTGCCAATCGCCTCACCGCCAGTCCCCGCACGCTGCTCGCTGCCCGGCGGTCGAAGGACGAAACTCACCATCAGTCGTCGCGTTGCTCGCCGCCAGTCACCGCCGCGCGCGCTGCTCGCTGCCAGTGTTTGAAGCTCGCCGCCAGTTGCCGCGCTGCTCGTCGCCAGTCGCCGCGCGCGCTGCTCGCTGCCAGTCGCCGAACCGTCACCGCCAGTCTCCGCCGCCAGCCGCGTCGAAGGCCCAAACTCACCGCAGTCTCCGCCGCCAGTCACCGCCAGTCTCCGCTGCCAGTCACCTCTAAGAACCTGGTTTCGATTTGCAAAAACCAGAAATCAGAAAATGCTGTGGGGCAAGGGGAACGAACGAACGCTGTGGGGGAAGGGGAACGAACGAACAAACAAAATTAGGGTTTCATAAATTCGGTTTCTGATTACAAGCAAAAACGACGTCGTTTACGTTTTGGTGAACTTGTGAAATCGTGAGTAAACTCGTGATTTCACACGATTTTACCTATTTCACACAATTTTACTCAAAAAAAGAGTTTACTCACGATTTAACTCGAAAGGGACCACTAGACTCGTAAAATCGTACGATTTTACGAGTCATATCGCGATTTTGACAACCATGCTGATTTGATTGAAATTGTAATGATAATAGTTTATTGTAATATTTTCAAGTAAGAATTTAAATACAAGATTTTTTTTTATCATGAAGTCAAAATGAAGTTTAGATTTTCTCATCTTTTATAAATATGATAATTAAATAAAAAGGCATATTTTAAAATTTTAATTTAATCTAATTTAAAAAATCTAACACTATCATAACTTGAACAAATGATAATAAAGATCAATTCACAAATAGTTTTTGTACATATAAAGATTAAAAAATAATGTTAGATGTGAGGATTAAAGTATCACTTTATTATTTTTAAATTATTATATAATATCAATTTTTTTATATTACTATATAATATAAAGATTTAGCAATATGTTATTTTATAAGAATATTATATAATTTAGTATTATTTTTTAAAAAATTTAACTATATTTTCATAATTACTAAATTGATTAATTAAATACAAATAATTATTGAATTTTTATGTCACTATTTTGGTCTATTCTAAAAAAAATTTTTTAACAAATCATAAATTAATTTAATAAAAATGCAAATGATTAATTTATTTTTGTGCTTGGAATTAAATATTGGAAAATTTTAATTTAAGAGAAGATATAATTTGATTTATGCAAGAGGTGTGAAGAAAGAGAATAATATAGTGTTTGGATAAAAAATTTTAAGAATGCAAGAAAATTAAAATATGTTAAATTTTAAATTTTTTTAATTCAAATGACTTTATTTTTCAAATATTTTGTTTGGATAAGGTAATTCAAATTTATTGAATTTCAAATTTCTTGTTTGGATAGAGTATTTCAATTCCTAATAAAAAGTTATTTTATTAAACATTATTTTGAAAAAAAAATTCCTTTTTAAAAAATAATATAAAATTTAATTTAAAAATAAATTTTTAGTTTCTCAAAAAATTTATGTTTTTAAAAAATTAAATAGAAAAATCACAAAAATTAAACCTTACGTAATTGGTTTTATTGTTTTAACAATATTATGCTTTTACATAAATAAATGACAAATAAATTCATGAAAAATTTTATTTTCTTTTCTTAACAAAGCTATTTTTATAAATTCTACTTAATAATTTATTTTATATTTTAATTATTATAATTATTTTATTAATTTATATAAATATTATAATTCTTTAAAAGTAAAATATAATATTGGTGGTTTATAGGTTGTCTCACCCCACCTTTAACCCGCTAAATTAGTAGGCTAAATGGGATAGGGTGTTAAAAACATTAACTTGACCCACAAAAATGAAGGTGGATTATCGGGTCAGCCCGCTTAGCCCACTCTATTTTGCCACTTGCCGATGTCAACTAAAAAAAATCCTAACTGATCTTATTAAAAGAAAAGTAGGTTTGAAGAATTTAAAATTCTTACTTTTTTTTAAGAAATTTGAATTCTAGAATTTTAACTAATTAAAATGCTTTCCAAAATGCATAAAATTTTAAATCTTTTTAAAATTCTTCATCCAAACAAGGTATTTCATCATAAATCATATGAAATTCTAAAATGAAATAAATTATCTTCTTAAGACTCTCCATTCAAACAGAAAGTAAGAAAAAATCAGATGAGTGAGAGAATAGATGAAAATAAATTTAATTAAAAGAAAAAACGTAAAAGTGAGTTTGGCAATGGGGGATGGAGAGTGAAAATGCATCATTTGGTTGAATTATAAGTAAATCATCTCAATATGTTTAGGCATTTGTAACAATTGATTACAAATTTTATTTTTTTTTATTTTGACAGAACAAAAATCTACATATCTTTTGTAACAATTGAATTATACATGTTTTTTTTTCTATTTTGTGTTAAAAAAACATATATTTTGAAAAAACTTATTAGTTATATATATATATATATATATATATATATATATATATATATATATAGATATAGGTTAAATATTAATTGTTAATATTTTATATGATTACACATAAATCTATATTTCTTTATCATAACAGTAAATAATGTTGTAAGTTTATTAAGAGTTATTATCTTATAAATTAAATAAATTAATTTTTATTATAAAATATGTTTTTATCTTATTAAATTCGTGTGAAATGTATCATATGCCTCTTTTTATTTTATAATTATATTACTTATCATAGACTATAATGCAAATAATATTTTAGCAATACTTTCACTTAAAATTATAATTATGTGGTATTATATAACATATTTATACTAATTAATGTTATATGTGTATAAGGTATGAGGCATGTTGTAATGCAAATGATATTTTTAACAATACTTTCACTCAAATTATGATTATGTAATATTATATAATATAATTATACTAATTAATGTTATACATGTATAAGGTGTGTGGCAAGTTGGATACCATATTGCATACTCATACCCACATTATTTTTATGGGTTCAACATGCCCTGTACTCAAATCCATTTTGTGGATAATTACACATCCCACATGAGAGTATTTTTGCATATTCCTTGATCTGCATACATTTTGTTTTCCCTATATGCATGTGATATCTAATTAAATTTTAAAAGTACAAAATACTCTTTCTCATTCCTTATGACATTAACCATCCCTTTTCAAGATTTTTAGACTTAGATTTCAGTTTCACTCTTTCTCTTTCCACGTTGAATTTTGGCTTTAGGTATTTTCATGGAGCCTTCACTTCAATTATGTTAACTATCATGTTAATAATTTTGATATGGTAACTTATTAAGCATTTTGATTAAGCTTTGAGAAACAACGCAAGACACATTTGACCAACTTCTGGTATGGATGATGGGTTTTAGTTTTTTTTTTTTTAAAGCATAAGGTGCAAGTGTAATATTTTAATAAATAAAGGCGTATACGTGTAACAATTTTAAAAACATTTATGGTGCTTGCATAGTTATCAAACTCTCGAATTATATCACTAACTCTTATGAATTTGCAAGTCAACTTATCTTATGTCAGTTAACTCATGTATATATTCTTTTTTTAGTAAACTTTGGTTAGTCTTTATGCAAACTCTCTAACTACTAAGTCTATGAATTAAGAAATTATAGAAAATAATAATCATTTGGGTTGTTTCTTACATATTTAGGGTTCAACATACATTCATTTAGTGTGTGACTCTTGAATCAAGGAACCTCTGTCCTTAAGAATATTCAATCCTGGTTTTCCAACAACAGGAAACCCTGAATGAGAATGTTCTACAATTACTATCACCTTGACATGTTATTATTTGATAGTAATGCATTGTTAAACTTAATTATTAAAGTATTGTGGAATTTATGATTTACTATTTTAATTTACTATGTTGTTAAAATATTTAATTTGTATGTTGTTTATAGATATTTTGTTATTATTTTTATATGAAATAAACACTTATGAGTTTATGGATTAAGTCCATGAGTTGATTCTATGGAACACACCCACTGGTCTATGTAAACTCAAGTTTGAAAACCTTAGGTGCTCGTGTACTATTTTTGAAACATAAAGGGTGCTCATGTTCTTTTTGAAAAAGAATCTAGCTTCTGCATGAGAAACATCATATCTTCTGGTTGTAACCCATTCTAGTCCAACTAAAGAGAAAATAAAGTTACTGGTTTAGATCCCTAAAAAATAATTGTTTTTAAAGGCAAATGTTAGTTTTATTAGTGGAAGGATTCAAACTCACGACATCTCTCTTCCTATATTTTGACTTTACCACAAACCAATCTTATAAGTATTTATATTTTTTTAGGCTTCATGATTTTTTTGTTATTTTCTCTTACATAAAAAATAATTATTAATTGATTTTAATTCATACAAATATATCTTAATTGACTATATCAGAGAACCACTTTTAATTCTACTAATTCTTATTCAAATTAATTTAAGAAAATATTATCATTAGTTTAAAATACCCCACTTTATACTTTAAAAATGCCTCAATCTTAGATTTTTTTTTAATCTAAGAATATGTTGGATCACCCTGCTTGAAACCAACGATAAATGGCAACAAGACTCATTCTTGTGATGGATTTGAAAAATAATAACCATTTTTGTTTTTCCAATAACTAAAATTTAAGAATGTTTCAAATAGTACAGATTTAGACGTTTGTAAATAAAAAATACACAATTTTTTAAAATATAAAATAAATAATAATTTATTGGATGAATAAATAGGTTTTTAATAAAGATCAAATTGCATAACCCCTTTTCTGATTATCATTTATTGTGAGATAAAATAAATAGGTTTTTGAAAGTTTCATTTCACCTCCTACCCTACCCAACAGATGTTGTGAGTGGTACCTCTATATGTTTTGTGCTAGTTATATGATTATTACACTCAGCTAAAATAACTTTTATATTGAAGATGAATTGTATTTTGAAAAGTAATAGCGGTAAGGGAGAATGAAATTTTAGAAAATTAATAGAATCGGAATAAAGATAATGACACTTTTTAGTCATTACTATTTGTATTTAATTATTTTAAAGTGATCAAAAAAGCTAACTTAATGCAAAAGATTGAAATAAAATAAAACTTTTGAAAACATAAAAAACTATAATAAAAATTTTAAAACTTAACCTATGAAATTGGGGGAAAAAAAACACTAAAACATAATTCACTAAAAGTATCATTAATTTAGCTTCTTTTTTTTTTCTTGTTTCAGAGCTCCTGTTGTTCTCCGATTACAATGTGCAAAATAAATTTTAAGCGACAGTACTCATGTTCTTTTATGTTTTTATTTTTTTGTTACGATGTCATAAATTCCGACCAAATCAATTTAAAAAATTGAAACTCTAGAGGCTGTTTTGTTTGATAGTAAAAATGATGCACAAGCCAAATTGCAATCTCTGATGTATGTAACAAAATTGTGAAATGTTAATGTTGTCATGGAACTTTAAGATTTTTTGAATAAATAAATAATTTTATGATTTAATGTTGTCTTGTGAATATAATATTAATAAACAAATTGATGTGGCTTTTACTGGTCAACTTTTTAAAGAAGTAGGAGAGTAATTTGTTTGGTTGGCAAAAACGATTTACATTTACCAAAGCAAGTTGAATAATCTAAAATGGAGGTATGACGAAGATGATGGCATAAAATTTCATTAAGGTTCTGTTAAAAGAAATATAGTGTGAGAAAAGAAAAAGATATAAAATAGAGTAAAAACTTGAAGTTGTTTGTTTGTCTAAAATATTCTGTGAAAAGATGAAATGTTATAATTTAAAGTTATTACAATTACAAAAAATTTAATTAGCATGTAAACTAGTGTAAAAGAATTTACATGATTAATTGATATTAAAGTATTAATTGGTAAACTTAACAAACTTACCATTGAAGCATGATGATTAAATGTTCGTATATACTAATTAAATTCATTAGAAAATGAGTTTAAATATTAATGTATGATGTACTACCAGTGTAAAAGAGTTTGACATTTAATCACAATTCTTCGTTTATATAATTTTTAAACTATTAATTAATAAAGTCAATAAATTACTTGTATATTTATGATTTATTTTGTATAAAACGAGTAAATTTGAAAAGGTAATTTTTTTTTACACTTTATTATTGAATGTCAGTATAAAACTTATTTCACTCACAATGCACAAATCTTTTTTTCTTACAAAATTACCTATATATTTATGATTTATTTTTTATAAAATAGAGTAATCTTGGAAATGTCAAATTTTTTACACTTTCCCTCTTTTTCATGTATGTTTTGAATAAAAAGTAAAACATAAAGACCCACCTAATTGGTAACACTTTTTTTATTACTTTATTTACTATCAAACTTGAAAAATTACTTTTTCTTATTTTCCTCTTGAAGTAATTTTCTACTTGCAACTGGAAAATGGTAGAAAAAGGCTAAAAAGGAATGTGCATAGCATAGCATGTGATGTCTTTTATTTAACGATGTAAACATTGTGGTGATGTTGGGTGCAAATGTAATAAAGTTGCAAAATTTAAAGGTTTTGTACGTAGGTAAAAAAGGAGTACTATCAACACACTACTAGCATTGACACTAAAAAGATTGTTGGGGGCTTAATATTTAAGTGTCAAACTGCTTTTTTGCCAGGTAGATCAATTCTAGATGGGTAGTGATGGCAAATGAAATTGTGGATTGGATTAAAAGGGATAATAGATCTTGTTTTATGTTTAAAGTGGATTTCAAAAAAGCTTATGATTGGGTCAATTGGAATTTTCTGAATTATATGCTGGGGAGGATGAGGTTCGGGAAGAGATGGAGAGGGTGGATAAGCAGCATTGTGATGAATGGTCATATGTCTATCCTAATAAACGGATGTCCTACAACTGAATTTAAACCGGGTAAAGGACTAAAGTAGGGGAATCTGCTATCTCCTTTTCTTTTTTTGGTGGTAGCAGAAGCACTCTCTAGATTATATAGATTAGCTATTGACAACGGAGGGTACAAAGAGATCAAGGTTGGAGAGAAGGTGAAGTTCTCAATGCCTCAATATGCAGATAATGTACTCATGATGGGGGAAGCAAATTGGAGTACAGTATGGCACTTGAAGGTGATATTGCATGGCTTTGAGATGACATCAAGATTGAAGGCAAATTTTAGTAAGAGTCAATTTTATGGATTAAATGTGACTGACTCTTTTAGGAGGGAGGTGAGTAGTTTATTGAACTATTATGTATGTTCACCGCCCTTTAAATTCTTGGGTGTGCCGATAAGAGTCAACCCAAGGGGGGTCGAGGTGTAGAGGTATGTTATCGACCAATTTGAAAGGAAGTTGTCAAGATGGAAGACGAACAATATTTCCTTTGCAGGGAGATTGATGCTAGTAAACTCAGTAATGTTAAGTATTTTGTTGTATTTCTTCTCCTTTTATAAGGCGTCAGTAAAGGTCTTAAAGATCATAACACAACTGCAACGAAACTTCTTATGGGGGGAAAGGAGCAAGAGTTTAAAATTGCGTGGGTAAGTTGGGACAAAGTGTGTCGCCCAAAGGAAGAAAGGGGACTCGGAGTAAAGTGTTTGTAGAAGTTCAACTTGAGCTTGCTTGTAAAGTAGAGGTGGAAAATTTTAACGAAGGATAATGCAATATGGGGGCCATTCTGAGAAGTAGGTATGGTGATTTTAAGAAATTCACAGAGAGGCCTAGATCATTCACTAATAATTCTCAGTGGTGGAAGGAATATGGGCTATTGATGGAACAAAGGCGGAAATACCAGGGTGGGTTGACAATAGTAGGAAATGGAAACGACACTTTGTTTTGGGAACAAAATTGGCTAGTGGTGAGCAATAAGTACATTGTTCCCTAGGTTATATGGAATAATAGTAGATAAAGGAATCACGGTCAAGGATAAATGGTGCTCAGGGATACCAAGCTCAAGTTGGCAGTGGGTTTGGAGGAGAGAGTTATTCGTTTGGGAGGTAGAGCTATTACACTCTTTAGAGTTGTTACTACAAAATGTGGCACTTCAGGAGAGTGTTCCGGATACATGGAATTGGATTCCAAGTATACACGGGGGATTTTCGGTGGCGGATGCATATAGGGTGCTAATAGGCAAATCGAATGGACTGAGAATGATACAAGTCGATCCACTGGTGCTGCGCAGAATGTAGAAGGCGATTGCATTTTCTAGGAGGTTGTTACTAGATAGATTACTCACCATTGATAATCTATTGAGAAGAGGAGTAGACATTTCTTCACTTGATTCAGTTTGTGTGTTTTATAAGAATGTCATAGAGAATAGAAACCATTTATTCTTAACGTGTCCACAGGCTCAGATGGTGTGGTACAAAGTGATTAGAAGGTTGGGATCCAAGAGCCACTCCTGGGGGACTTGATCCAGCTGTTTCTCTCATCCAGCACATGGGTGGCAGGTAAGCGGAAGAAGAAATGTAGGTATGTATTTTGGCTAACGGGGTGTTGGTGCATTTGGATTTCTAGAAATTTCTTAGTTTTTGACAGGACAACGTGGAGTCTTTGGATATTCTGATGTCCATTAAGGTAATTTCATAGAAATTGTTAGTCTATTCCTTTGGATTTAATATGGGGTATGTTTTTTCGAATTGGTATGATAGGGTACCATACGTGAATGTGTAAGTGTGATAGGTTGAGTATAATTTTCTGTGAGTGTAAGCATGGAAACAATTTGTTTTACCAAAATCAGTTAGATAATACAATATTTTGCTCTTAAAAAAACACTATTCCTAATACATTTTTTATTGATTGAAATTTTTTGAAAATTACAAAATTATAAAAGATGGTCATTTAATAATAAGTGTAACATGTATAATTTCTTTTTTTCAATAAATTTTAACCAATCGCATGTATATTAAAAAAAGTATGTTGTTAGCATTTTTCTAAAGTAAAGTAAAATAAAGAACAAATGCATATGTGTAGCGATAAGTTGTAACTGATAAGAAGGTAATTTACACTACTTAAATAAATTTAAATGTATATTAATTTTATGTATTTAATTAAAGATAATTATCTTTAAGATAAACATTATAAGGCGCCAACCTCTCATACATTCTTCAATTCGTTAAAAATAAATTTTTTTAATATTTTTTTAAATAATATTGGTGATGATTCTTTTATTTTTAAAGTTTTTTCGTTGTCGCATTATAATCTACGATGTGATAAGTTAAATAACAATCATGCAAAGGTGACTAAAATGTCATTTAAAAGTTAAAAATCATCGCAAAATGACAAATTGACACAGTTTAAAAATCCTATAGACTTAATTAGAAAAATTATATTATTTAAAAGCTAATTTAAGAAACAGTTTAGGAAGTCATTTAAGAATTAATAATAAATAGTAGAATGATCTATCGAGTAATTTAACTAGACAATACTCTTTTTAATTTTTGAAAATATTATTTAATGTTACCTTTAATATCAATAACTCAATATTATGTCAAAAACAAAATATCAAGAACTCAATATCACAATGTAATATTGCAAAATTTAATTAAAAACCTTTGAATAATACCTATACCAAATTTGGTTCATACCATAATTACATATTAAGACCAAAGATTATATAACTTCCTCGTTTAGGACTAATAATAAAAAGAAATAAAACAAATAAAAAGAGAAAATTAATTGGGTTGCGTGTAAATCAAAGATATGGTAACATATATAGTCACGTTTTTATATTTTATGAAGAGATATATATAGGGAGGTTAGTTTGGAGGAAGAGTCCAATGTCAAAAGAAGCATTTGGCATTCTATGTTTTGTTCCAGAGTTTGGAGCATGTCGAAGAATAAAAAGTCAAGCTTAGGTCGGCAAAAGATTCCAATTGAGAAAATACCGAAAAAGAGCCATTTGCAAGTTACGTTCTCTAAACGGCGATCGGGATTGTTCAAGAAAGCTAGCGAACTTTGCACCCTTTGTGGGGTAGAGATCGCAATTGTGGTTTTCTCTCCGGCGGATAAGGCATTCTCCTTTGGGCATCCAGAAGTTGAGTCCCTCATCGATCGCTATACAACACGGAACCCTCCACAAGAGTCTAGCGCGCACCACCTCGTTGAAGCTCATCGAAACGCCAATGTTCGTGATCTCAACATGCAACTCACTCAGGTTTTTAACCACTTGGAGATTGAGAAAAAGCGTGGGGAAGACCTTGACCATGTGAGGAAGACTAGGCAGAGGCAATTTTGGTGGGAGAATCCTGTTGATGACCTAGGATTGGATGAGTTGCTTCAGCTTAAACTCTCTATTGAGGACCTCAAAAAGAACACTGAAAAACATGCTAGCAAATTCATGTTGGAGCACCCTACTAATATATCTTCTTCAATTATTGGGCCTAATTCTGGACTTGCTCCTTTTGGACCTTATGATGCCTTTCACAACAAATCTGCTGTTGGGATTAATATTGCTCCAACTCCATTTCACCATTCCCATTTTGTCACTTTTCGTACTGGGTATCTATGATTTTGTTTCCATCTTTCACACACTGCCACCTCACAATCACAAGTTCTTTGTTTTCTATTATATTTGTTATCTTTTCAATAAAATATGGTTTATCCTTGTTGAAAATAATATTTATATATAATTCATCGAGGACCCTGGACTCCAGAGGAATAAAACTTCACCTTTGATCTTTTTGTTGTTCTTCCATATATAGATTTCTTTTTTTCTTTATTCGAATAACTTTTTGAGAAGTTTGTATATTCTAACTAATTACCAAGGTTAATAAGGAAATTGTGAGAATTTGGGCTTGATGAATTTATTGTAGGGTAAATTCGTCAATTATCTTCCATCTTTTTGTACTTCACTAATTATGTATTTCTATTGATTACCTTCTTTTCAATAAAAAAATTATTTATCCTTTTAAAAAAAATATTTTTTATATATTATTCATCGAGAAATTTAAACCTACGTTAATAAAATTATAGTAAAATAATGAAATGAGATAGACTTTGAAGTGATTTTTCAATTTATATATTTTTATTTAACAATTTGTTTATATAATTTTTTAATGAGAATTTGTAAAATAAAACAAAAGCTAAAAATCCTGAATAATTTGAATCAAATTATACGAAATTGTAGTAATTTATATATATACTAATATACCATAAGATTCAAAGTCAAAGATGATATGAATTAAGAACTGTTATTACTGTATTTTGGCAGAAACGATTATCCTCGTGATCCTTCAGGTCTTGGAGCTTCAGGGGACAGATGTGTACTTGCAAAAAGGACTCCGATGCCCAAGTCAGTGAGGGAGTAAGAGGATAGAAACTAGAATGTCAGAGATTTTATAACTGGGGGGCTTAGGACTTCCCTTTTTAAAAAGGTTTTGATTCTGAGTTTCCTTATTTGCAGAATTCCAAATTACATTTTTTTATAGAAATGGGCCTTCCTCCTTAGGCCTTTGGTGAGTACCGAGTTGTAGTCGGGATTGGGGTGTTGGGTTCCGAGGTAGGGGTCAGTGATCAAGGTCAGGGGATGGTGCCTCATGGTGCTTGAGCTAGTAGGGTCCCAAGGAGAACACTGGGAAGGTACACATGCCCCCTAGTTTTGAGACAATTTGGGTATCAGGAGCAGCAATAAGACTATGAGTACAATACTTTAGGTAGGGTAGGTGGGTTTGGTGCATACATGTCGCGCGAGGGTTGGCCCGTGGAGTTTCATGATGTGACAATTGACGTTCTTCGGTGCGCACTTTTGGGAAATGAAACAGCGCTGCAATTGTTTTAAGCGTGTGTGAGAAGTTTCCCCTTACACTTTTTAAAGCACGCGTGAAGTTTCCTGCTCTCACTTCGTGAAACAACTTCTCTATTGGTGGCCCAACGAATGGTACGTTACTTCCTCCTTTTTGGGTTTTGATTAGTTGTTTAGGATGTCTTCTTCTGAGAATTTAGGATTTTCTTCAGGTGAGATTAAGAGTTCTTCAGAGGGTTTGTTTGGAGGCTCCATGGTGGAGAGGGAGGTGGAGGGTATGAGTGAGGGAAGTGGGACAGAACCATCACTAGGGTTGCTTAACCTTCCGGATGATGTAGAGTTTGAGAGGATGTTGGAGAACCCATTCGCGGGTTTGGATGAAGAAATTGTGGTTGGTGGTGCCAAGGGCGGGATGACACTGGATGACACTGGGTTAGGCCTTTGGCGTTTTGGGTAAGTCAAGGGATACGTCAAAGCGTCGATGAAGAGTGGTGTTGTCTGATAGTGAGGAGGAGACGGTCCCTATTGGGGGATGGCGAAAGGCAAAAAAGATGAGTAAGTGGATAAGACGGGACAAGAAAGTCCTCCCATCCATTATTAAGGAGGGGTTTGAATGGGTATTCGATGAAGTGGGGTCGTACCCAAGAGGACTTGGAGAGACTTAAGGTTTAATTCAATAGTTGCTCGGATTTGGATAGCCGAATTGGGTACTGATGGAGCCATGTAGGTTTGAGAAGAGGGTGTATCTCAGGGCCACGGGGGAGGAAGCTCTGTTCACGTACGTGTCAACCGATCTTTTCTGCCATATCAAGGTCATGCTGCCCTTCACGGACTTCTAATGTGAGGTGGTGACCGAGTTGGATATGGCACCGACCCAACTTCATTCGAAGAACTAGGGTTTCCTTAAGGGTTTGAGATTTTGTGCAAGATGTTTGGGATTGTGCCTACGGTTAACAAGTTCTTATATTTCTACTGGGTGAAAGGTCATGAGGAGACGAAGGTGGGGTGGGTGTCAATGATTAGGTGCCAGTATTGGACATTGTTTACCTTGTTGAACAGACCATGGGATAGCTTCAAGTCTAATTTTTTCAAGGTGCGAGTGAATGCACAGTATGTTGATCATCGCGACTTGTTTTTTTAAGGAGAAGGATGTAGTCATCGCTTCCAGTTGTATTGATAATGACGTCCTTATCGCTTCAAGTCCAGAACCGAACACCTATTGATGTTGGAGGATAGGAGGGATATTGTTGTGATTAGCCAGTTTCCCTGTTGGATGTGTGTGAAGGTTGTTTTGAACTTAGAGTACACTGTCAATGTAGATAATGCTTTGAGTAGTAAGTGACCTGCTTTGTTTTAGACATACCTCAAAAGTGTAGTGAGGTCGTTGAGGAACTGACCTCTGCCTTTAGTTTTTTGCAGGCATAATGAAGGATTTTGACTTCTCAGCGATGAAGGCAACGATGTCAATTGCCGAGAAGCAGAAGGGGGCCAAGGCCCTAGAGAAAATGATGCATATGAAGGGGGGAAGAGGAAGGATGCCTTTGTAGTTCTGCCGCCTTCTAAGAAGGGTCGGGCTAACCTTCCTCGACAGGGCAGTCAAGGGCCTAATCAAGGGGGTGCATTGGTGGCGAGGATCGAGGCAACGACCTCTATAGCACTGACGAGTGCCACCCTATCTCCTGCCGTCGTGGTCTTGAATTTCTCGGCCTCCTTCAGTGACTCAAGTTTAACTTAGCTTTTGGGTGGTGTGTTTATAAGAATATTTGTTGTCTTACTTGCTATGTTTGGTCTAGGATCGAGTACGCCTCACCGGGGGTAAATGGTGTACCACTTCCATCAAGAACGGGTAGCCTACCTCGACCACTACAATGTAACACCTGAGGTGTCATCTATGTGGGACACCGAGCTAACCTCTGCACAAGTGATGTCCGATGACCGGCTTTTGTCCAAGGAGGATTAGGGTATAATGGAATTTGCTAAGGGCAAGCATTCTTTTGACTCGACTTAGGTTTTCCTCTTCCGGTCTACAACAACTGTTCGCTTCTACAAAAATAAAATTGTAGAGGCAAAGAAGAAAATAAAGGCACATACCGCGGAGAGGAAGAAAATAGCAGAGGAGGTGAAGGTTGTTGCTGGTGTCGTGTTCCAGGTCCAGACTTCCCTGAAGGTAGAGCAAGGTAAGGTGATTGGCTTGGAGGCAAATGTTACCTAGCGCCTAAAAAAAACGAGATGTTGGAAGAAGGATTGCGGAAAGTGAAGACCGCTCTGGCGAAGGCTGAGGTTAAAAGGGCAGGGTTACGGGAAGAGGTGGCTAAAATAGGGTGCAGAAGGCCAATCTGATGGTCTGATGTTGGCAGCTCTAAAGGAGGGCTTCAAGAAGGCTATGGAGCAGGCAAGGGTCCTGACACCAGGGGTGGACTTTGCCCTTTGTAACCTTTAGGCATCCATTGAGGATGGTCGGATCATCCCTTTCGAGATGGAACCCGCAGAAGGCGCTGAGGTGGGAGGGGTGACTAGCCAAGGTCCTCATTCGGTAGAGGTCATTAATGTAGATATGGGGGCGTCCGAGGTAGGGGAGGCAGTTGCAAGATCTAGGGGTGTCAGGGGGTTACTGGGGATCAGACTGTAGCTCCCTAGTTTTTATTTTCTCTGTTATTATAAAGGATGTATATGTACCCTTTTTGTTATGATGTCCCTACCCTTTTGGGGGGTTTTGATTGCTTGTGTGAAAGTTCTATTTATTGTTCGTGTTTTGTTTTTTTTTTATGTACATGGGGTTTGAGAGGATTGGTTTATCGAGAGTGCTGAGTGAGCCAAAGGTTAAAGCGGTCGATAGTGACAAGTAGTTTGAGAGGTCGTGGGGGCTGAGAACGCCAAGCTGGCGATAGTAGTTGCTATGAATGAGAATGATGATGGTCATTTTATTATCAGTCAAGCATTTACATCATTAAGTTGTGCCTTATTAAAACCTCCCCGACCAAAACCCATTTTCTCTTTTATCAGGAAAAAAATCGGGGTAGGACAAAAAAGTACACCAGCCATTATTATTAGTTGTAGTAAGTCTTCAGGTGAGTTGTGTTTCATGTCCTAGGTATGTCATCTCCTTTGAGTGTTTGCAAACAATAGGCTTCGTTAGCTAAGGCGTTTGTGATACGAAAAGGTCATTCCTTGTGTCTCCCCGCCAATGCCAGACCAGGTCGCCTATCTGGAATGCGCATCTGAGCACCCTACTATTGTGTTTTTTTGCTACTTGTTGCTTGCACGCTGCTTCCCTTACACAGGTTGTCTCACGGATTTCATTTAGCAGGTCAAAAGTGACACATGTTGCAAATGAGTTAAATTCAAACTGAAAATGGGTGTGTCAGAGTGAGGGTTCCCCGAGCTCCACTGGAAATCATGGCATTCATTCTATAGGTGAAGCGAAAAGGAGTTTTCCCTATTGAAGACTGGGGTCAGTAGCAGTATCCCTATAACACTCCTGGTAGTTCGTTGGGCCACGCACCTTTGTGTTGCTCGAGTCTTGCCCTGAGTTCGATGATGATAACCTTATTGGTGGCTTCGATAAGCCCATTCATTTCGGGATGTTCGACCAAGGTGGTTGAGTGTCTGATGCCGAGGTTTTGGAGGAAGTCCTCGTATGAGGTAGTATTGAATTGATTTTTGTTGTCCGTGATGATGGTGTGAGGGGGACCGAAGTGGCATATGAGGAATCTCCAGGTAAAATTTTGCACCTACTAGGTGGTGATGGTGGCCATGGGGGTTGCTTCTATCCATTTAGTGAAGTATTTAATGGCCACCAGTAAGAACTTGACTTGTTCTTTGACGGGTGAGAAGGGATTGAGGATGTCCAGTCCCCATGTAACGAAGGTTCAGGACGAAGTTATTGAATCAAGCTCTTCAGGGGGGTTCTGGGCTTGTTCCCATGTTGCTGAGACTGTTCGCACTTCTTGGTGTATGCTATGCAATCTCTCTATAGGATTGACCAATAATAGCCAGTTCTTGTGACCCTTTAAGCGAGGTTCTGAGCTCCTGAGTAGAACCACAGATGCTCTGATGGATCTCGCTGAGGACGTACTCAACCTCTCTGACCTCTAGGCATTTGAGTAAAGGGCGCGAGAAAACCGTGTTTGTAGAGGTTGTTGACAAAACCCAAATTGCCCTAGGTTTTGTAAACATTACAAAAGTTCCCCTAATGTAATATAGGGTTGACCTAAGATAAAATCACAAGGAAACATGCATGTGCAAAGATCGTTTCTATCTCTAGCTAGTTATAATATTTTTTTTACTGATAAACAATAGGGGGTTTTAATTGCAGAAAATGTAATGTGCAAGAAAGAAAGAAAGAAAATTCGTAGCAAGCAAGAACAAATTTGCAGGAAACTAGAATTTGCAGAAAAAGAAATTGTAGAAACCAAAAGATTTTAGAAACTAAAATATTGCAGAAATAAAATTGAAGGAACAAAATTGCAGAACTGAAGCAAGAATTGAAACAAGAATTAAGAACAATGGCAAAATTAAGAACCCGAAATTGTCCCTACACTAGCCTAACATGCAACCAATCAATTATAGGAAAGTGCTAATTTTGACCAAGAATTATGCAAAATAGAGAGGCAAGGGAAGAATACAAACTTGGAGCAATTTGGAAAACTGGAAATGAAAGTTGAAAATGAAGATTGAAATTGAAATTGAATTCCAAGAGAGAAAATCTTTTCTCTACAAAAATTCTCTAAAAACTTTACAAAATTCTGAAAACTGAATAAGTGTGTGTGGTCCTCAACCCTTGCCTCGCATGAGTAATGGGCCTATAACTAATTTACATAAAAATGCAATGTCTAATACAAATAGTCTAGATTTCTGCCCAAACATCCAAAAATCCTCAAATATAGCTCCAGACTCCAAACACCATACTCCAGATATCCAAATTGAAGCCCTAGAAGTTAGAAATCCAATCCAAAAAGAATCAGACAAAAATTATATCTATAGAAAAAGTTATTGCCAAAACATTAGACAATGTCAGAACAGAAATAATGCAGAATTTAGTAAAAATGAAACTTATAGCTATGTTTTATTCAAATTATTATTTTATGCCTAAAAACCTAAATGTATGCTAAATGTATGAAATAAATAAGAAAGAACACCTTAGAAGACATAGTAAGAATATAAATGTGAATATATAATATGAGTCATCAGTTGTCCCCTACTAAGGTGAAGTTGGAGGCTCTGTGTCGTAGTCGTTTGGCTTCTAGGGGGTCGTCGAGAAGGGCGCCGTTAACGGGGAAGTTTATCAGAAGGGTATGCCATTCAGCTTGGATAGGCAAGCTACCCATGACCTTTGGTTCTGTTGTGTTGGGATAGCACAATCATTCCGTTATGATTGTCTATTGTTGGACTTCCTTAGAGTTGGTGAGGAGCTTGGATAATAGTGTCATTGATCTAGGATTTTTCCAGGGCTTTCTTAGTGAGGAAAAGATATCTCTGCATCTAGGTTCCTTGGCCTACATAGTATTGTTGATCTGTCCTGCGATTAGTTGGGAATCCGTGTTGCACCTTATCTTGCAAACCCCTATATCTTGGGCTAGGCGAAGTCTGACCAACATGACCTCATACTTGGCCTGGTTATTCGTTGCTTTTTAAAGTCGAACAGGAGCGCCTGTTCAACCTCTAGGTTGCTAGATCTGGTGAGTGTGATGTCTGCGCCGTACCCTTTAGAATTGGAAGAGCCATCCACATGGAGAGTCCACCATTGTCCTTTCCTACCTCCTTTTGGCAGGGTGCCTTTCCACCGATCGGTGGTAGCTCTGTTATGAAATCGATTAGAACCTGAGATTTAATGGGACCCCATGGTCGGTACCTTAGGTCGAATTCTGAGAACTTGATGAACCAGGTGCCATGGTCCCGCGAAGTCAGATCGGTGCAAGATTTGCTTAAGCGGGTGATTGCTCATTACGAGTATGGTGTGATTCTAGAAATACAAGTGCAGCCGCTGGCTAGAGTGCACAAGGCATAGGGCTAGTTTTTCCATCGTCTGATACCAGGTTTTAGATGGTTGCAAGACACAACTAGTGTAATACATAGGGGTTTGGACCTTGTTGTTTTCTTGGTCAAGGACCAAACTGATAGCGTGGTTACTCACAAACATACAGGTTCCTTGAGCTCGGTGAAGATACATTCTGCTTCCTCAAACTTACCCTCACTTTTCTTGAGGAAACTAGAACAATGGTCACCTTCTGTCTACCAACTTAGGTAAGAAACAGGCTAGGGAGGCTAATCGTCTTGCTAACCTCTAGACCTCATTGGTAGTGGTGGGAATTCGTAGTTGAAGGATTTTTTAGCACTTGTTGGGGTTAGCCTTGATGCCTAGTTGTTTTAGCATGAAATCTAGGAACTTCTCGGCTTCGACCCCAAAGGTGCATTTTTCTGGGTTCAAACTCATATTGTTGTGTCGGATCTGACTAAGGACCCTGTTGAGGCCGGCAACGTGGTCCTCCAACATTATCGACTTCACCACCATGTCGTCCACGTAAGCCTCGATGAACTCCCCCAATAAGTCCACAAAAACCCTGTCTACTAGTCGCTAATAAGTGGCACATGTGTTCTTGAGTCCGAATGGCATGACTTCGTAGCAGTAGTTGGTCTGATGTGTGCAAAACAACATTTTTTCTTGGTCGGGGGGATACATCGGTATTTGGTTATAACCTGAGTAAGCGTCCAAGAAGCTGAGAAATTTGTACCCTAAAGAGTTGTCTACAAGCTTGTCGATGTTAGGAAGGGGGTATGAATCCTTTGGACATGCTTGGTTGAGGTTTGAGTAGTCGACGCACATTTGCCATTTACCCAAGACTTTTGTGACGATGACCACGTTGGAGAGTCACGTTGTGTATCGTACCTCCTGTATGAAGTTGGCTTCCTTTAATTTGGCCATCTCCATAGCCGCGACTTTTTGTCGTTCGCCTCCTATCCTTCACCCCCGCTGTGACACTGGGGTGGCCTCGGCGAAGGTGGACAACTTGTCGATATGAGGTTAAGGTCAATGCCTGGTATATTTGCTACATTGTAGGCGAACAGGTTAGCGTTCACCCTAAGAACCAATATGATGGCATTATGGGTGTGCGTGCCCATCCAGGTGCCCAAGTTTGTGTTTTGTCCTTCAAGGGGTCCGAGCTGCCATGGCTGGGTGTCTTCGGTAAGAAAAGGTCGTCCGTTCTCATTGACTTGGGGGTCAAATTCGGTTCACGGTTCTGGGGCACCTGAGGCCTCTCTTGCTTCAATGTGATGGACCTTGATGGTGACTATTTCCCCTGCTGAGGAGGGGAATTTCATTGCCAGGTGTGGTGTTGATATAATGGCCCCAAAAGCATTCAGAGTAGGTCACCCAAGTAAGACATTATAGGATGTGTCTACATCGATCAGGATGTAGCTTATGGGGAGGGTGAAAGAGAGTCACCCTTCCTCGAAGATGGTCATCAACTCTACAAACCTTTAGGTATGGACTTGCTGGCCCGCAAACCCAACGAGGGGGTTTAGATATGCTTTATGCGGTCCTCAAAGATGTCCAACCTCCTGAATGTAGCCCAATAAAGTATATCTGTTGAGCTGCCCTGGTTGATTAGGATTTTATGAACTTTCCAATCTGCTATCATCGATGTAATTATCATGGGATCATCTTGTGTCACGCTGTCCCCTGCGAAGTCATCGTCACTAAAGGTGATCAGGGGCATACTCGTCAGTCAGGGGTGATTGCATTTGTGGCTTTAAGCTGGTGGAGGTGTTTTTTTCTGGCGGAACTAGAGGGTTCCCCTAGCGAACCCCTTAGCGATGACATTGATCACTCCTCAAAGTTACCAAAATGAAGTAGGTTCTCACTCCTTGTAATTGGGATTGGGAGGGGGTGTGAATCTCGCCTGCATTGACGCTCCTGTTCTGGCGCTGTCTACCGCCGATATTGGGCCTTTGTCGTTATCAAATGTCGTTGCTTGACAAATTGTTTGAGTCTCCCCTGCTCAATTAGTTCTTCAATCTTGTCCTAAAGTACGATGCATTCCTCGGTGGTGTGGTCGTAGTTACAGTGGTACTTGTAGTGTTTGCTTTGATCCGCACTATCATCAGAAACAGCCAGCTAGGGAAGGTACAAGATTTCGACACTAAAAGCTTCTTCCAAGACACGTGCTCAAGGCTTTTTCAACGGTGTATAGGTAGTGTACTTGAGTTGTGGTTTGCCTTGGCATTTGAAGTCTCTGTCTTGTGTTGGTTGATGTCGGACTTCTTCTCGGTCCTTCCTCGGATGCCTAAGTTAGTCCTTTTTTTTCGACGGCGGACATCCGTTGTGACCTTTGCTGTAAGGAGACTTCTTTCATCTTGACGTACTTGGCAGAGCACTCCATGAACTCCTCGTAGGTTGTCAGGCAATGCTTACGATACTATTTGCGAACCATCCTGACTTTAGGGCACCTATCACGGAGTGTAGGGCTACCCCAAGTTCAAGGCTCACAATCTATGTGATCATCCTCAACAGTTGATCTGTGAACTCGTGAAGAGGTTAATTGTCCCTTTGGAGGATCCCGATGAGGTCGTTTGTGGTCATCTTCTAAGGTTGGCAAGCCGCATAATAGCCAGTGAACTTGTCCACCAAGGTGTCAAAGGAATCAACGGATTGTCGGGGAAGTCATGACCACTAGTTGAGGGCAGTACCTACAAGGAAAGTGGGAAGCATCCTACATAATACTTGGTTTTCATTAGAGTAGAGGTTTACCTGGGTGAGGAATGCCTCTATGTTGTCGTCAGGGTTGCTGGTGCCTTCGTAGAGTTTGATCATAAGGGGCCTTCATCCCCAGGGTAAGGGGTAGTCGAGTATCCTATCCACAAAAGGGTGCCTCTTGTTTCTCACATCTCTGGGTGTGCGAGTTATATTATGACCGACTTCTAGTCCCTATGGGTGCCTTAGACTTCTTCTACGACCAAGGAGTGTGGTCTAGCTAAGAAACACGTTTTAGGTGTTTCCTCACCAATCTCACCATTGTGAGTGCTCTCGGTGGTCTTGCCGAGGTGACAACCTCTTGATTCATTGTCATTACTATTGCTATCGTCTCCTGGGTCATCATGGGCCATTGGGATGACTGTCTTCATGGTAGTGTTTTCTTCTCTGAGTAGGAGTAGATCAGTCTCATGCTTCTTGGCCATCTCCTCCATTCTTTGAATTTTGTGAAGTCATTACCATGACCTTCTTAGGATAAGCATTAGAATAAGGAAAAATAAAAAAATGGGCAGAAATTTAAAGAAACAAACCTAAAGAAAACACACAAAGATTCAATAGAAATGAACAAAATAAATTGAATCTAGAAAGCAATAAAGACTTGGAAATAAAATTGCAAAAAATAAAACTACTAAAACATAAACTTCAAGACAATAAGGAAATTAAATTGACATGATATGAAGGCTCGAAAAATTAAACCAAAAACAACAAGAAGAATATAAAATGACGCACAAAATAAGAAGAATTAGGACTAGGAAAAAAACTCTAGGAGTTGGCTTATGATACCAAATGATGCATAAACCCATGTTTTCCTCCCTTGATCTTCCTCCAAGAGGTTCCGAAACTCTTAGGAAATGGATTAATGGAGAAGAAAAGAAATGCTTAGGTGGGGTGCCACTCTCCTTGGAGAGATAAGCCAAGTGTTTAGGCTTACCACAAGGGAAGGAACCCTTGATAAAAGCCAACTAGAAAGAGGTTCCTCTAGAGGGAGGATCCTCAAGATCTTTTACTCATGAATGTGCTCAAGAGAGACAATTTTCATTCAACTTCAAAGGTGAAAATTACAATTAGTGGGGGGTCCTATCTATAAGGAGTGGGAGGTTAGGATTAGTGGCCTAATTATGAACCTCCTAACAAGGCCCATCCCCTGAGTAGGATTAAGTTAACTAACTAGGGAACAAACCCCAAACCTAGCGCCTAGAATCTAGGAAGGTGGGTCCCTATGTTGGTCATGTGCTGTGTGAGAGAAAGAGGGGTGCAAAAATGAGCTAGGAGGTGTGAAGATGACCCACACTCCCATATTTGGGCTGCACCTCTTTCTATGCACACTCTACATAATTACTTAGGTACCCACTTGCCTAATTCATAGAAAATGGCCAAAATACAAGGTCTCTAAAGGGATTAATATGCATCCTAAATTCCTAAGAAAAAATAAAATATTTACAAGGTTAGAAACCCTAAGACTATGGCTTTAAGTCTTCATGTAAGCTCCCATCCAAGCCAAGTCTCTCTCATAAATCTTCCTAGCCATGATGCTAGGTGGGATTACATCAGACTCTCCTTTTGTACTTGAGTCCTCACAATTGTTGCTTGCATTGAGAGTTAGACCATGAAAAGGCTGCCTATAGTCTGGATTAAGGTGTTAAACTCAATATTTATAGATGAGTGAAGTCATCAAAATGAATAGGCTATCACCATATCATTGTCAATATAGTGAAAGTCATTATGGACTTTGGCCCTTAAAAAGGTGCTTATGTCCTAACATTGTTCCTATCGAATTGGGCTATAAACATTTTTTTGTTGTGTTAGTCAAATCAGAATTACACTAATAAATTAAGTAAAATCTCTTATATATGTAACATCCCATTTTTTAGAAAAATAATTTATTAATAAAAAAATATAATTTATATCAAAGACTTAAATTAATTTACTATTTGTGCTTATTAAAATAAATTGAGGATTATTTTATAAATTAAATATCGGTGTGAATAGTAAGAGAGGTTAAGTTTGGGTTTGATTTTAGAAGTCCAACAAAAGATTAAATTAGGGGTCTCTGATATTGCACTTGAGTTCACGTTTTTGACTTTGGAGGTGGAGAGAAGGCTGCAGAGGAAACCTTGTCAAGGGAGTTTGAGGAGCATCGTTTGGGGAGTTGAGGCTACACCCACGCAATCAGCATCATCCTTCGAGGTGAAGGGGGTGAAAAATTATCTCACATGTGGCATTTGTAGGGAGATGGATAGTGAAGCAATCTCTAAGCTTCAATAGGTTTATGTATATCATTGAACTGTTATGAACACCCACAGTAAGTGTTGATAATATGTTTTTGTGCATGATTGTATGGATATATTGTTTCTCTCAATTATCATTATATTTTTTTATTTGAATAACAAGAATGTTTTGGTTTTTCTAACTTCTCAGTATTTGACATTCATGAATATAACTAATAAAAGTCTATATTGATTTTGTTGGATTGATGGTTTTGAGGTTATCATTGATTAATCATGGTTTGATATGTTGGTTTATTAGTCTATTCAATGTGTTTTAATAGGATCATGAATTATGGGATACAATAGTATATGCATAATGATTATTTTGGCATTTAGGTGTGCTCTTTTTATGAATACTAGCGAAAACACAAGCTCTGTCGTGCCTGTGTATTCTATTTTCTATTTTAATATGTTATAACAATTTTAGGGTTTTAATTTAATATCTTTTATAAATTTTTATATTTTGAAATATAAATTATTATGTGACATGTTTTAAAATATATTTTGTTAATTTTATATTCTTGGTTTATGATAACATGATAAAAATATGCCAGATCATCAATGGATATGTCAAATATGCAATGAATATGAAAAAATGGAAAGATGAGAGAATTTGAATAGAACTCAAAATAATGTCACACTTGTGTATTTGCATGTTTATTAAGAATATTTATCATGAAATGTATACATATATTAATGATGTTTAAGGAAGATTGATTTGTGACAAGCTAGAAATTGTGAAAATGTGCATATATTAATAAGGGGAAATTATATTTGTGAAATTGCAAACAGTCATAAAATGTTTAGAAGATAAAATATTCATAAAATATGGACATCAAAATGTCATATTCCCATTATATAATATCAATATTTTAAATTATATTATAAATTATAGATATAGTTGGACAATTATGTATGTTGGATATCAATATTTTAAAGTAATTTTTTGCTTAAAGTTATAAGGTTCGTCTAGTGGTAAAATTTATATTTGGGGAGTTAGAGGTTGTGGGTTTGAGTCCTTCTTATGAAAAAGTAATTTATTTTTTAATTTTAAAATAGGGATAATGGTAGAATAGATATTTTGAAAAGTAGATGTCAAAAGAGGTATTCCCTTTATTAATAGTATAAATAACTTCTCGGTATTTGGCATTCATGAATTTATTTTTTTTTGAAAGGAAAAATATATATGTATAAATATATAAAAACGGATGAACAGGCAAAACAAAAAGTTTCTAACACCCTAAACCCAACAAATGGAAAGAGCAAAGAAACCCCACCTACATAATAATCTTCCAAGGTTACCCCACGAACCTCCTAAACTGACTATAAATTCAGCATACACCAACGAGAGTTACTACACCAATCAGAGAACACCCGCCCCCTTATAGGACCAAACCTATAAGACAACCATTTCCAGGTGGTGAGTTGGATAAAGCCAAATATATCCAGAGACTCCACAACCCTACTTTTAAAAACTATGGAATTCCTAGATAACCAGATGCCCCAAAAGACTGCACTTACAAACAAAAACCTACATTTACTTTTACACTTACCAACCACCCAAGAACTTGCATCCTGAAATAAGAGAGAGAGCTCAGCAGGTAACGGAGATTCAATACCAATCCACCTTATGACTTTAAACCATAAACTTTGAGCCACTGGACAGGACAAGAAAAGATGGTTACTATCTTCTACTTGATGCAGTTTGCACAATGGACAGCGATGCAGAATCGTAGGGATATTTATAGTACGCTTCAATAAGTTATCAATAGTTGGCAGCCTATTGAGGAGAAGCTTCCAAGAGAAAGTCACAACTTTCAAAGGCAATTTATCTTTCCAGAGCCTCCTGAACAGAAGCATCTCTGAATCTGACATCAAACCACTGGATGACCCTACTTGAAGCAACTTGTATGTCCCTGCTACTGAGAAGGCCCCTACACTATCCAGCTTCCAAAACCACCTATCTCAAGAGGAAGGATGAATCACTACATTCTGCAACAAATCTTCCAAGGACGACACTAGCTCATCTTCCCACACGAAAAGCCTCCTCCTCCACTCCCAATTCCACTGATGAGACAAAGGGCCAAACCTGAACATATCTTTGACAGAAGCATTTTTGTTGGTGGCCAGATCAAACAATCTCGATGACAGAAGCATTCATGAATATAGCTAATGAAGGTCTATATTAATTTTGTTTGATTGATGGTTTTGAGGTCATCATTGATAGTCATGGTTTGATATGTTGGTTTATTATTGTACTCAACCTGTTTTCATAGGATCATGAATTATAGGATAAAATAGTATATATATATATAATGATTATTTTGGCATTTAGGTGTTGTCTTTTTATACCTTAAAGGTTAACAGTTGTAATATATGTGTGTAGTAATCCATTGGACAGTTGGAGTAATGCCTTTTCGGTTTCTTGTTATTAGTTATAAAAATTGGATTAGTTGGAATGAAGTTATCCTTAATTTATCATTGTTTTATATCTGAAGAATTGATTGAGAACGATTTAATTTCAGTTTCATAATATAGAGTGTGCTTTGAAGGACTAAGCAAACCTTAGGGGAGAGAAACAATGAAAAATCGTAATGCTTATTTTATTGTCAGCATTCATGATTTTTGGATGAAAAAACGATAGGAAAATTATGCAATTTGAGAAAGTAGTCTTTAGGAAAGTTGTATCCCTAGATGTTATCTAACTAATGTCATTGGTTTTACCCCAAAAGAGATACATGAACTAAAATTATCATAAGATTAGTGACTAAAGGTCGAACTGCTAAAATTAGGTGTATTTTACGATCAACATTCATGATTTTCGGATGAGAAAAATGATAGGAAAAACTATGCAATTTGAGAAATTGGTCTGCATGAAAGTTATAGTTCTAGAAGTTATCTAACTAACACCGTTTGTTTTCACCCCTAAAAAGATACTAGATCTCAAGTTATGATCAAATTAGTGACTGAAGGTCGAACTGCCAGCATTAAGCGATGAATTCATATTTCCTCCAAGTTTTAACATAGTATACATTAATTTTAGCTATTGAGGTCTATATAAGAGTGTTAGATAAATGTCCTATATTTTAAACTAGATAAGAAATAGTATTATAGGATTAATAGATTTCTAGATATCGCGTTTATACTCCACAAAGGTCATAGAGACTTATTAAAAAATGAGTGAGGAAATCTTCAAAACATAGAAAATGTTGTGGTGAGCTATGAATGTAATAATCCTACATGTATATGTGAGAAAGTGAATATATTCAATATTATAAATGATATTTTGTGCATGAGAACTTGTGCTTTGGATAATTTGTGTTGAAAAACTTATTTGTGCTAAGAGTTTAGTCTAAGTTGTTGTGTGAACTCTAAATTGTTTGATCATTTGTGAAGTTTAGACTTTGTCTACCAATGGTTAAGTCTTTTTTACATAGTCATATGTTTAGATGTGTGATGTATCTTATAATTATGAGTGTCATGGATGATTGAATATTTGAAAGTTATTTGAGGTGTGTGAATTGGGGGTTTGTTCCAATATGTGATATTGATGTTGATTTAAATTGGATGCACAATGTGTTGATGACTTTAGTCAGAGTGTGCTTAATGAGGTGTCATCTCAGCTGTAGTTGGGGATGCAGTGTGATGACATGATTAGATATTGATATTGTTATTTATGTTGATGATGATGGTCAGAGTGTGTTTGACAAGATGTCATCGCAGCTGCGGTTATGGGTGAAGTGTGATAACATGATTAAATGTTGACATTATGATTTATGTTGTTGATGAAGGATGCATGAACATGTCAATCGAAGAATTTTTGTAAGGATACTCATTGTGTGGTGCTCTAGACAAGTCTTTTTTAGTTGTTTTGCATTGCACAGTTGTACCTATGTGTTATTGGCGTATAAGAGGATTAACTATGGGTGGACCTATGGTGAGATGGTTGTACCTACATGTTACTGGCGTAGAAGAGGACCACTTCAGACGTGTACCTAAGAGAGCATGCATGAGCATCATTAGCATGAGTGTATGTATGTGTGTGGATGTGCAATCTCTATCATGAATGTAGAATAATTTTATATGTATTTGTTATACTTTAATTGACTGTTCATTCTCTTTATATGTGCCTTAACGTGCGTGAGATGTATTCTCACTCATTGCTGCTTGTTGTTGCATTTTGTTTGAGCTGAACATCACTTTTAGGTGAGTAAGATCTTAATGATATCGTGGATGATGAAGCTTCAACATTTCTTTACCTCTTTCTATTGGGCTACTCTGATTAGGTGTGACATTGAGCTAGAGAGGATAAATTAATAGTTTTTTTGTCATGCATACAAATGAGTTAAAGTTTCATTATGATTTGTATTGATTGAGAATCTTGTACAGACAATTTTTAAAGTCTCATGTGTTTACTTAAATGTCTACATTTTGTTATATCACAGTTTTGGAAAATAAGTGTATATTGAGTGATGTGAATCATTTTACTTAAATGTCAAGTCTAGGATTTAGATGAAAAATTTTTTATATTATTTTGTAATTAAAGAATAAAGTATTTGGAGGTACAAGGGTGTCACATTTAGTGGTATCAGAGCCGATCGTTTCTTCCGGCCGATGTATCATGTGCTTACTATGTTTCTGATGTGTATGTTGCGAAAATTTTTGAAAATAGTTTGAATGCTTTGGTACTTTCAATATTAATTACCCTGTTTAGATCCTTTGCAAACATGTGTGTTGTGTCTTATAATTCATATTCATATGTGTCATTTTAAAATTGTGAATGTGCTAGCCGACTTTTTTGGTTATTGTTACACCATAAATTCTTATTCGTTGTTGCAAGAGGTTATGATTGACGACCTTAATACCTTGTGCAATGTGAATTGGACATTATGGCAAATGAAAAATCAAAACTTGAGGCAATCATCTTTGATTACTTGATTGCATATATGTCTCTTTATAAGTGATAAAGGTAAAGTAGATGTGTCTTCTTAAATGATCAATTGGCTAACTTATGTTTGAGACTTCTTTTAAATTTTGTTTCTCTTATTCCTTCTAAATGAATTGTTTGATTCCTCCCTCTCATTGCTAATTTTCTTCTTCTTCTAGTAAGAAACAATTGTACTTGTTCTTTAAGGGGATGATGTTCCAACCTTAATCTTTTGTTTTGACTTATTTTTGAGTTTGATAGACATTCTGTAGTTAACTTGTTCTATTTGCCTCTTAGTCAACTAGTTGTTATTGTTGGTATGAATTGGTTACTTCCCAACCATGTCTAGTTTGTTAACTTGTTTTGAGAATATGTTGATAGTATAAGTGAGGTCTTTGATTACCAACCAAGTTAAAGGGCTTGGAGAGACAATGTTTAAGTGTAGATGATGTTAGCTCTTTTAGATTGTGCAACTAAAGCAATTGTAAGTAAGATACCAATATTAAGTGATTTTTTTAAAGTATCCCTTGAGGTTATGCTTAGGTAATCACCAAAATGTCATATACAGTTTGCAATAGACCTTATGCCTAAAATTGACCCAATACTTGTGGTATTTTATAGGACATCTCCCTTAGAGTTAGTTGAATTTAAGAAAATAAGAAGGGTTAAGGTAGTTGCTAGGAGAATAGTAGTGAGACTTGGTGTCTCACCTTGGGAAGACCAACTTTTGTGAGTGAGCCCAAGAATTTTCACGAGGGACGCATAGATGGTTTTTTAAGCTAGAGTTACCTTTAACCTAGTTGACTTGCGAGGGATGTCAAGTTGAGAGTAGATCCCAACCCCTTAAAAAGTTAACTCTTAAGTTTACCTAACCTTAAGAGGCTTTATGTAATGTTTTGTTATGCATCTAAGATGGGTTTGTGTAGAGTGTTAACACTAGAGGGTGAAATGGTAGCTTATGCTTATAGGAGGTTCAAAACCCATAAGAATGACTACTCTATCCTTGACCTTGAGTTAGCCATTGTAGTATTTACCTTTCAGTCATTGAACCCTTACCTGTATAGTTCTAGCTTTGAGGCATTTAGTGATCATAAAATTTTTAGGCATTTTATTGATTGGAAGAAGTTGAACATGTGATATAAGGGTGGTTAGGATTCCTTAAAGACTGTATATTATGAGTATAGCTATCACCCTAATAAAGCCAATGTGAGAGTTAATGCCTTAGTAAGAAGTTTTTGAATATGTTAGCTTTGACAATAAGAGAAATAAATTTTATAACTCGGTTTGGGGATATGAGTTTGGGTTGTACGATAATGCATTACAAAATGAGACTAATAATGATGAGGATAGTTAGTGATCTATTTATTGATTTTCAACAAAACTAATGTAAAAAAGATTTTACTTATTTACAAAATTGTTGTTGCATTTTTTGTAATGCATTGACTGTCTTGTAGAATCGATGTTGGTGGAGTGATGTCAGGTCTAATATTTATAGTAGTGGAGGTTGTTTTGAAAAAGAGTCAAGCCTAACGTTGCAACTTTACTATTAGGGACTTCTGTTTGCAACTTGGACAACACAAATTCGGGATCATAGCTAGGCACCTTCCAATGGTAGTTAAGGGATCATATCATGCATGCGAATGAGAATGAGGTTTTGAATGGAGACTAAGGCCATTGCATCTTGTTACGAGGCACTCAAGGTGAATGGGTTGGCTAAGTCTTTAGAGGAAACAACGTAGGCAATGATGTTTGCATAGTAATTCTTAGTTAGTTAATGCTCCTAGACCCATTAGTGTTAGGCATAGTAATAGCATTCTCATTACGATGGAAACCTCAACGAACGCTTTATGAATTTGTTGCCCCTATCAATGTTAATTTATTTTTACATATGAATTTGTTCAATCTTTCTTAGTTTTATATTCTCATAAATTTTGATATTTATTTAGTTTACATTTATATGTATCAATTCATTATACTTATATTCATATTCAAGTTTTCTTTAATTTATGTGAATAAAACGAAAAGAAAATTAAAAACTAAATAATACCAACTATAAGTCATTTTTTATCGACTAATGTTAGTGATCGGTTATTAGTTTTGTTAATAATTAGTAGGGAAGACTCAAATCTGGAACCTCCTTCCCCTTCACTCTAGTTTTACTATTAAGTAACCTTATAATTTCTAGCTATCAACATGTTTAGAAAAACTTACTAATTTTTTGGAGAAAAAAATTCAAGAAAAAAAATTAGTTTATATAAAATAATAAGACTAAAATGTAAAACTATTTTATATAAGCTTAAACTTTTTGGTTTCTGAAAAATATCTACTTTATTTTAGTCCTTTAGTTTTTCTTATTTTAGTCCCAATAATATGTTTTATTTTGTAAATAGTCCCTACGATTGGTTATCCAACTTTAAGTCCTTTAAGTCATGATGCGACTAACTTTTGTGACAGATCTTTATTTTTTTTTTATTTTAGTCCTTTAAAGTTCTTAATTTCATTTTAGTTTCTAGAATATATTTTTGTTTTTAAATAGTCCCTATTATTAAATGTCTAACAATAAGTAATAATGTAAATAACATTTTATCATTTGACTCATTCCATGTCACTGGAAACAATGATATATGATATATTTATTAAGTTATATAATAATTACATTAAAAATCATATTAATATTGATTTTTATTAATTGATAATATAATATTTTATAATAACCTACATAACTATTAAACTCTTATAATAATTATTTTTGAAATTCATATCAATAACTTAATTAGTTAATAATATAAAACTTATTGATAATGTTGGACAATTAAACTTTTTTATAACACTAAACAACATAAAATTTATTTAATTTTTATTTCTTTTTTAAGATTTAAGATTGTACATATACCTAGTTTTTTTTATGTATCTAGTTAAAGCTGTCAAATTAACTCAGTCAGTCTTACTTAGGTTAAGTTGAATTGAAAAAATTTAAACCGTGTATAAAATCAAACAAAAACGGATGAATCTATTAGACTAGCAAGGTCATGATGAGTTCAAGAAACCTAAATTATATAGATCTAAGCATTTAGATATGATATTATTCAATGTTTTTTTATTTTTTAATTTATATAGATTAGAAAAAAAGAAAATGAATCAACACCCAACCCAATTTCATTCTTTTTCATTTATTAACAATAATATTTTTATTTTATAAAACCTTCAATGACAAAAATCTTGACATGATAAAATTTTAGTCACACCATAACTTAATGTTAAAAACATATTTCAAGGATTAAAATAAAAAGAAAAAGTTTTAAAAGACTAAAATAAAAAACTAAATTTTAATTTATCTGTAAATTATTTTTATAAAATAAACTCAATTTATATATATATATATAAAAAGAAAAGTTCCACCTAACAGAAACTATCTAAACAAACGGAAACACCAAAGACCTAAGTAGAAAATAAGAAAGTACACGAAGTTTAAAGAAAAAATAAGGGGAACAAAAGTAGTAGATAGTGGAATGTAGCAATAAATTATACATATTCAGACCCTGATACAATCATTAAAAATATCCACTAAACTATGTTTGTGCCTTTAAAGATCTTGTCTTGACACAATTTTGAGTCAAGCAAACAGGTTCTAACAACTAGGTGATCTGCCATGGAAACACCAGGTTCGGAAGAAAAAGTTAAAGAGCCCTTTTCAAGAACTCAACGACCTTTTCTCCACTTTACTCTGCGGCAGTTTCATCACTATCATCTCCTTCACTTCTGATATCTGGTAATGTACTAAGATCGGTTTGAGCCTCGGTCACATCCTCATGGATATTAGTATCAGAAGAATCAATAGCATCTTGTTCAGCTGAATCCAAAGTTTCATCAGTTTCACCTGTTTTTGTGTCACCTTTAAACATCTCATCCTCTGTAGCCTCAACATCATGATTCTCATTTGTTTCACTCGTTTCAGAGTTACCTTTGGACTTGTCACTTTCAGAAATATCAGATTCAGACCTTTCATTTCCGTAAGTGTTCTTGGTTACATTCGAAGATACTAGATTAGATGATTTTCCTTCAACTAGACCTCCATTTTTAACAGCGACCGTTGAATTGGTTTCATACAGGTTTTCATCAGAAATTCTATTGCCACTCTGCACCAATCCCTCTGTCTTAACATTTTCGACATCTCCAGTGTTCGTTGTGTTCATCGTGCTGTTCAGAGCTTGGTCTGATTCAGATAACACGACTGTTTTATTTAGTTCTTGTTCAGATGAACTTGATGTGTCATTACCAGCTCCAGTCATGTTATTGCTTGCTTCAGTGGTCACTACTGTCGTGTTACTCATAGATTTCAAGTGGCTGTCAGAGTTTGTCGTGGCTGTTTTATTTAGATAGGAACTATCATCCACAGGGTTGTACAAAGTGTTATTTCCAATCTCTTGAACAGCAGTTGCATTTGAAGAAAACCTGTCTTGATCAGCTACTGAAGCCTTCAAATCTGAATCATTTTGCTTCCAGACACTTTCATCTGATAAAGTTGTCTCGTTTACAGGTTTTGTGATATTCATTTCTAAGTTTACATCAGAGTTTTCCAAAAGTGCCTCAGTTTCAGTGCTAGTTGCATGAGTATCATGAGCCACAGCACTAGAAGCATCATCTCCCTTGTAATGTTCCTCCCGGGCCTCATGATTGTTGTGATTTTCAATTAGACCCTCCTTTTCCTCATCCTCATTTTCATCATCCTTCTCATCAACCTCTTCTTTCTCTTTCTCTTCATCCAAGAACTCATCATCATGATCAGTAGCATCCACCTCTGATTTTTCTTTATCATTTTCATCTATCTCGTCATCTCCTCCTCCTCTTCCTTCATCTTCCATATCTTCATTTTTGTTTTCATCTTCCTCCTGTTCTTCTGCTTCATGCTTATTTTCCTCTTCCACTTGTTCTCTGCCTTCAAGCTTGTTATCATCATGTTGTTCAGTTTCATGCTTGTCTCCATCTTCTTGTTCTTCATGATTGTGTTTATTTTCTTCATCCTCTTCAATATGCTCATCTTCCTCTTCTTCCTCACGTTTTTCATTCTGAATTTCTTCATGCTTACCTGGATGAAGGTCTCTTCTACCAAGTTTCAGGACTGGATAAGTCTGTGTACTGACTGACAATTTTGAATCCTTGTCAAATTCCTTCTTCTTATCATGATTGTGCTTAACCTGGTAGATCAACCAGAAGCAAACACCAAGCAACACAATAACTTGCAGAACATGCTTTACTTTGATGCCTTTAGACCTAGGGTTCCTATTTGGCAACCGTTTGATCATGTTTAACTTGTTTGGAAACCACTGATTTGTCTCTCCAAATAGCAAGGGCAGGCAACCTGCTTTGGATTGGAAAAACCATATTAAGGATCTGCTTATGCCACGCTCATTATATATATATATATGTATGTATGTAGAAAGGAAATACATATAATAGGGGTTTAAAACATCCCAAATGTTTGTATCTCTATAAAACATTTATCAGAGTTTTCATTGGCCCCAATCAATGTGAAAATAAAAAAGGACCATTAAAGGGGAAACACAACACTTTCTCGGTTGGTACAAGGAGTAAAAGCTCTAAACAATAACAGTTCACCCAAAAATCAGATTATAACAACAGAAATTTTCCTGTCCATGCTCTTGAAATTGTTCATCATATATAATTCAGTTCGTGGGAGTGGTGTCGGACAGCTAAGCTCATTAATCATATGCTGAATGGGTTTTAAACCCATTGTACTGTTTGTGAGGGTTTGAACTATGTTATTTTCTAGAAGGCACATTTCTATTTGATTAATTAATAAAATTTATTTGGCTGATAAAAAAAAAAAACAGAAAATTTCCACAAATGTGGATATAACAAACACTTTAATTAAGGTACTCTTTCTCAGGGCATTTTCCAATTTCAGAAAGCAATGTTCAGCAAAACCATGTTAAACAACACATTAACAAGATTCAAAATTTTCATTCTCTACTCCCAGGCAATTGACACAATCGATCAAGGTACTGGGCAAACAAACTCTGAAAAACAGTGCAAAGGTTTATTTTGGTATTCTGCTATGCACTTCCACCTCGAAAACAAGATAAAACCCAGTCCCTATGGGATTTCAGAAAACACTGACACAAAAGAACAAAATGGCATAGATAAGAATGAAGAAACCATATGCAATCCCTAGAACCCCTCCTCCCCCTTCCAAGCAAAACCAAAATTTCACCCACAACAAGTAACCGAGACTTTGAAAACAAAAGAAAGGCATGACAGATCAATCAGAAAATAAGCACAAACTCAGATTTTGGGCTTCCCAGTGAAACCCCATTCTTCATTTAAGAGCATGGTTGAAGGGGTCATAACCAATTGGAAGCAAAAAATTGAAAGATGCAAACAACAGGAAAAAGAAAGATTGAATTTTGAAAGGAGATTGAGCGTACCCATGTTCCAGAAATGAGTGAAGCAAAAGACAGTTGCAAAAGGAAAGAGAAAAGATAGAAGATAGAAAGTTACCTGAATGAGCAGAGAGAAGGAAAAGGAAGCAGAAGCGAAGAGTGAGAGGATGTTGTTGTGACGGTGCGAGTGAGACAAAAGTGGTGATTAAGGATTTGGGTCTCAAAGAGGGTTCATTGGAAGAGTGTGTGTGTGTGTGTGGTGGTGAGCAACACAGCGATCTAAAAGGAGGAAGCTGTTTGCTTAGTCCTTTGACCGCATTCAGAGTCTTAACCGTACACTTAATCCCACTCGCAGGGTCACGTTAGAAGCCAACGTCCTTTTCTTCATTCTTGTTTGTTTCGACAAATTATCTTACAAAGGATTATCAAACAAATCTCCCTTCCCCTTCCGTTATCACTCTAACTAAACACATTTCCAAATGTTTCTTAAAATTAACCAAGTATTCAGCCAAATTTTCAGTTTTTCTTTTATTTTATGCTAGATTATAATTTTACTTTTCTAAAATTCAAATTTATCTCCATATTTCCTTTTGGCCTTTACCTGTTCAAATCTAATATATTTATTTATGATATTATTTTTAATTATTAAATATGATAATATTATATCTATTTTATGATTGAATTAAAATTACAAATATTCAAAGTATATAGGTTAAAATTACATGTAAAATCCAAAATAAAAAACAAATTAAAATTTCAGTCTCTATTTCCTTTTTGTAGAACAATTGTCTTAACATTATAATTTGTGGGGGCTTTTTATCTGTATGTATGTATGTTGATTTTTTTTGTATTTTAATTTGTTGGATTGACAAATTTTCAATTTGATTAATAATGGAATCATTTTTATTAGTATTCGTTTTCATATGTTAAAACTAATGGAGACCGAAGAAGTAGCATAATTTTTTTAAACAATAATGTTCATTTAAATTAAAAATCATGTTGCATCATTATTATTAAATTAATTAATGTAGAGTTATTTTATTATAACCAATAGTTCACATTAGGATGCTAACTGTGCAGTTGTTCGTGTCCTGAACCACACACAAAAAAAGAAAATCAATGATTTTCATTATTAATTTAATTCAAAATAATGTGCTCTCAATTTCATTTTCAACTACTTAGTGTAATAAATTCCAAATTATGTATGTAACAACGTAACTCTGGATATAACAAATTATTTATAACTCAACAATTACAATTTTTACTTAAAAATATTTTTTATTAAAAAATATTTATTTTAAAAATAAATGAATACTTCAAAATTGTTAAAAACAATTAAGTTAAATATTTGAAAGAATATTTAAATTCACTTACATGTAACTTAACTTTCTATGTAATAAAAATTAAATTTGTTATAATAGTTATGATTTTTACTTAAAATAATTCAAAATATAAATTAATATCTTTTTAGTGATTATGATTTTTATTTAAAATTAATTACAAAGCTAAGTTAATATTTTATCTTGTTTTAGTGGTTATAATTTTTAGTTAATTAAAAGATAAATTAATATTTTTTTATGTTACACTAATATTTAAAAGTTATTTTTTATTGTTTTCACCTTTAAATTCAATTCTACATTAGTTATTTTGTGTGAAAAATATGAAAACAGATAGAAAACAAATTTGGTATATATGTCTATAGTTTTAAAATATTTTATTAAACTTTAAATTAAAATTTTATGTATAAATATTGTCCAATACTTAAAATTTTTGGATCCATACAAATAATATCCTTGTCAACAACTGGCAAACAAATTTCAGGAATTTACACGATGGTGAGTTTGGCAGTTGGATCCAACATATCGATATTCATAACTCGTCGTCATTTAATAGTTAGTAGCATTTGTCACATAGCAGCAACGTACGGCCAACTAATAGATGAATGTTTATCAACTCGTTTCTAGCTTCATAATAAATTACTATGTCAAAATAAAATTTGAAATTGAAAGGCTTGTCACTCAATGGATGTTGAATAATATGGTAACACTAAAAATAAATTTAAATTGAATGATGTTTTTTGATAATCAATAAATATATAATCGTCATGTTAACCTCTAAATAATATTATAATTTTTTTATCACTCTCTTTGTTATTTTGAGTCTCGTTTTTGTTTTTTTCAAACTCGTGCGTTACATAAATACCACACTAATTGGTTATAAAAGTAAAATAACATGAATTAATTTGTTCTCATAAGTTAAATTAAAATCACCTTTCTAAAAATTCTTTCATCTAAATTATCGAAAAATTAAGATGCATAACTTAACAATAATTAATGAAAAATATTTAGTTGATTTGACTTTTCTGATAAGTACTTATGAAATATTTGACCAGAATGTTTAATAAAGGGCAGCAATGTATAAAAATTGGAAATTTTATGTGTTTGTAATCTTTGCTCGGTTTTTGTTAATTTATTCATTTATAACTTTTTAATTTATTCTCTCCACATAGTAACATTTATTAGACATCCGTAACATTTAATTTACTATTAACATTTAAAGACAAAGAATTACTAGACTTTTGTCTAATATCATAATTTTAAACTTTTTAATTTACTCTCTCGACATAGTAACCCACAAACCTCTCGTTTACATGTTTAAGGATAAAATTCTTTCTCTCATATACATATATATATGTTAATAATAATTCTACATAGAGGTGATCATCTTCCCACCCAACCCAAAATCGTTTAAAATTATGATATTTGATTTGGATGGATTTAATTCAAACAAAAAAAATCATAGTTTAAACCTGATAAATTTGGTTTTAAATCTTGAAATCATTAAAAATTAAACTTTACCAATCAATTTAAAGAGAGAAAAAATTCACTGCTCCATATATAAATATAAGAAATTTATTTTTTTATCAATTACCGTTCATTTTTTTTCAAATATAATGATTAAAATTAGTTATAGAAGTTCTTTTTTTAATGTTTTTTTTAATATTTATTCATAGATAAAGGGGAAAAAATGCAGTGAAATAAGATGTTGCATAACCAACACAATAAGGTTAACGTCCCCACAAAGGGAGGGAAGGAATACATATTTTGAAGACCTTGGAAAAGTGGAAGATTTAAAAGCAAGTTATCTTAAGAGAAAATCTAAGGAGGCAAGAAAGCAAATGTGTTGTCAGCTGCTCATTTTTTTAAACTTTCTGTTAAGAAAAAGGCCTTTCTTAAGCAAGCACAAGTTTGTGTCCAAAGACTGGTACATATTTTATTATCCTTATTCTGACCAAAATGATCAAAGTAAGTATCCTTGCCCAAAGTTAGGTTGGATCAGGATTCTTGGAAGGCAATAGTGCAATCAATACACACTTGAATTCATCTTTCAACGTGTTCCTTTGTTGAGAGGTAACAATTTAACCTTGTTTGGCTAAAAAATTCGAGACAAAGAAGTGAGAACACTCTAAAGTCTAAAATATGTGAAAAGACTTCACTTAATCATTCGATATATATAACAATGAGGAAAACCTTATTTATACTAATACTATATATAGTGATATTTTCCTAAAAAAAATAAAAATTCTGGAATCTAATTATGACAAAATGGAGTTTTCAAGACAATATTTTTATGGTGCAACAATGAGTTGTTTGTCACTCAACAGTTGATAGTATTCATGATCCCACCTTAATAGCTATTAGCAGCATAAGTTGATGTTGTAGTTGTCATCACTTCAAGACTACCTGTAACATGAAGTCTAACGAATCCACGTACTCTCAACCATGAAGATTCGGACAGCTAAGCCTCCTTTGCTTCCTTCTAAAGATATTCTTAATTCAACAAAACTGCCATTGCCGCTCTCATCAATACCTATATATAACTCCTCAATTATCACTTACAAGTTAGAGCCTTAGACATATTCTTTCATAAGAACCATGAAAATTTTCCACACAACACTACTTATCTTCTTCATTGGGTTTGTTTCCTCAAGTGTGTTTCAAGTTTCAGTTGCATCTGTTGTTTCAACAGGAGACTTCAATAAGGACTTCTTTGTAATATGGTCGTCTTCCCATGTGAACACATCTGCTGATGGACAGACAAGAAGCTTGAAACTGGACCAAGAATCTGGTACTAACTATCAAGTTTAACTTCAGTAGATGTAATTATCAAAACTAAAAATCCCTTTCTTAATTATGAGTTTGGATTAATTGTTGTTGCAGGATCTGGTTTTGCATCAAACCAGATGTTTTTATTTGGGCAAATTGACATGCAAATCAAACTAGTGCCAGGTGATTCTGCAGGCACTGTCCTGGCCTATTATGTAAGCAACCCTTTACCATTTTTTTTGCTGAGTGTTTTGGATCATAACAACAGACTCATTTTAACTTAGCAATATATTATTACAGCTTACCTCTGATCAACCTAATCGAGATGAGGTAGACTTTGAGTTTCTAGGCAATGTCTCTGGGCAGCCATATATTCTACAAACAAATATTTTCGCAGATGGAACTGGCAATCGAGAGGAGAGGATTTATCTGTGGTTTGATCCAACAAAGGACTTCCATACTTATTCTGTGTTGTGGAATACGCACCAGATTGTGTAAACCATCTTCTACAATCAATGAAACCTTTTTATTATAGCCTATAATATTGCATTGCTCTTCAATTCTTTATAATTGGTTGGTAGAGGAAGCAACTTCAATAAATTACTTATATTGACGGAAACAACTCAAACAAGTCATTCTGATTAATACAGTTGTTTAACTGCATTGACGAGTTTTATCCTCATTAGTTTTTTAGACAGAATAATGTTTTAAAGATCTCTATACATCAAGAGATTAGTAGTCAACCAAAGGTATCCTTACTTGAACAAAAAAGTTGTTTGAAGTTGAAAATATTTAACTTGTTAATTCATTATCTGTACCATGTAAGTTTATATATTATTGTGTCTTTGAAAGGATAGTTAGAAAGTTGACTTTGCCTTTTTCAGGTTGATGGTAGATATGATTCCTATCAGAGTGTACAGAAACCATGCAGACAAGGGTGTAGCATTTCCTAGATGGCAACCAATGAGTCTTAAAGCCACTCTGTGGAATGGTGATAGCTGGGCAACAAGAGGTGGACAAGATAAGATTGATTGGAAAAAGGGTCCCTTCATAGTTTCATTCAGAAATTACAAGATTGATGCTTGTGTGTGGAAAGGGAACCCAAGGTTTTGCAGAGCAGCTAGCCCTAAGAATTGGTGGAACCAATACAACTCTGGCACACTTACGTCCACACAAAGAAGGTGGTTCAAATGGGTCAGGAAATACCACATGATTTATGATTACTGCCAAGACAATGAGAGGTTCCAAAACAATCTTCCTAGGGAATGTTCTCTTCCCAAGTATTGATAAAATAGGAGGATTATGTGCTTTGCATTGGTTTCTCTCTTTTTTCCCCTTTCGGTTTTACGTTTTAGTTTCAGATTTGTTACAATTGTTCTTTATGTTTACTCTCAGCCATCTGATCAACCTGATCAAGATGCCTGTAATGATCAAGATCCCAAGCCTTAATTTCATGCAGCACACGTTTCATTTCTGTTTTACTTTTTCATTCTGTTATAGTTAGTTATGTTACTTATTTCTGTTATTATGTTATGTGCTATTGGGCTTGGGTTTCTTGCTTTTCATTTCTCTCTTTGATTCATTTATATATAAATTGCTCCCTTCATTTTGGTATCAATCAGATTAAAGAGTGATGCTGGTTATGTGTTGTATTGAGTCATTTTTCTCTTTCTTTTCTCTTTTACATTTCAGTGAGAACTTTGTGATGGTATAGAGCTCTTCGTGTAGAAGATCTCTGCTGTGTGCACTCTAATTCAATCTACATGTCTTCCAATTCCTCCAATATGAGTGACGAATTAGATCCCTCAATCAATGTACATAACTACATGTACTTGCATCCAGGAGAAAATCCAGCGGTGGCATTCGTTTCACCATTGTTAGATTCGAAGAACTATCACGTGTGGTACAAGGCGATGGTAATAGCGTTGAGCACGAAGAACAAATTAGAATTTGTTGATGGAACTAAACAAGAACTTGGCAGAGACTACATTTGACATGGAGAAGGTGCAATAATATGATTGTGTCATGAATTCTTCATTTTGTGACTCTTCCAATCCATCAAAGCATTGTTTGGATGGATAGACTAGATGCTAATTGGAAAAATTTGAGAGCAAAGTATTTAAAAAGAGACCTAATCCGTGTATCAGATATGCAATTGGAGGCATCATCATCAGGCAAGATGAAATGTCTGTAGTTGAATATTTTACTAAGTTGAGAATAGTATTGGACGAATTAGAAAATTTTAAATGAGCATTACAACAATGTCAAGTCTAACATTCTGTTGATGGAACCATTCCCACCAATCTCAAAGATATTTTCATATATTGTGCAGCAAGAAAGGAAAAATGAAGGAAGTGGTTTTGTTGTTGCGGGTATAAGCTTAGAAAGGAAGAGAACTCAAAAGCTAGAAATTCAAGCCTAACCTATAATTTTTGTGGCCACAATGGACATACCTAGAATGTTTGCTACTATAAGCATGGATTTCCATCTAACAATGACAAAGGCAACAAAAATGACTTTAGCAAGAATAACAAAAGGTGCACACATTGTGGAAAATCAAGCCACAATGTTGAGGTTTGCTACACAGGAAGCATGACTTCCCTTTAAGGCATAAGTTTTATGGAAGAACACCTGTCATCAACAACACAATGACTGGTGAAAGCAAAGTCAATGATAATCAACAAAACTCTAGTGAGAACCATGAGTACATGTTAACCTCTAAGTAGTATGAAGCATTAATCACTTTAATCTAACATTCAAGCATTAGAAGCTCAGCTAACTTTCAACACCTGTAGAGTCTAGTTCTTCCCATATCAATCATATAGGGTTTGTCTCCACTTCTAATCTCCAAACCTCACACATTTCAATAAATTGAGTTACACAATGAATGTGTCATCTTCATTGATGTATTTCACTACTTACAAAAATATCAATTCCATAATTGTCAAGTTACCCATAGGGCAGCAAGTCGGGGCCACACACTTAAGCACAATCATGCTTTTAGAAAGTTTTACCTCACTTATGTGCTATAGATTCTAACTCTTAGCTTCAATCCAATTTCTATTTCCAAACTTGTGAAATCTCTCAATTGCCAACTCATATTTTCTCCTTCTTCGTGTCATATATAAGATGTGAAATCGAGGAGGACAATTGGTATAGTTAATGTGGATGCATGTCTCTATACCTTAACTGCTAACAATATAGAAATCCCTTCAACTCTGTCTGTTATTATCCATCCCATATGTAAAACTTTGCCCATTAATCTTTGGCATTTTAGACTTGGACACCTATCACACAAATGTTTACATGTTATGAGGCAGCATTATTCATGTATTTCCAATAACAATAATGATAATAATGAGGATTTCGTTTGCAATAAATATCATCATGCTAAACAGAAAAAGTTACCTTTTCCTCTAATGATTCTCATGCATCCAAACCATTTGCTTTTATTCATGATGACATATGGGGGTCGTGCTCCAAAATCCTATACATGGACATAGATTCTTCCTTAGCACGGTAAATGACTACTCGAGATTTACATGAATCTTTCTCATGAAAAGCAAAGTTAAAACCAGATATCACATAATTAATTTTGTGTCATATATAATGAATAATTTTGAATCAAGCACTAAAATTATTCGAACAAACAATGGAAGAGAGCTTTTAATGAATGATTATTACCAATCTAAAGGTATTGTGAATCAAACTAGTTGTAATGAGACATCGGAACAAAACAGAATTGTTGAACAAAAACATCAGCATCTCTTGAAGGTAACTAGGACCTTCTCTTTCAAAGCAATTTATCTTATGCATTTTGGTCATTTGTCCTGCTTCACGCTGTATTTCTCAAAAATTGCATCCTCACTTCTATTTTAAAGAATGTTTCACCTTATAAGCAATTTCATGGCAAACAGTGTGATGTGTCCTCAATTTGAGTCTTCAGACGCCTTTGTTACACAGCCATTCTTACCTCCCACAAAACCAAACTTGACCCAAGAGCTAACCCATGCATCTTCCTTGCCTTCAAACCTCACACAAAAGGCTACCTCCTTTTTAACCTTCACACTCAAAAGATAGAAACTTCACATAATGTCATTTTTCATGAAAATCAATTTCCCTACCTCCATGATCAGCTTGATGACAATGTTTATCCTCTACCTGTTCTATTTGTATATGACTACACTTTCCAACTTGAACCTTTCCACTAAACAACTATTACATTTAATAATACTCATAGTTTAACACTTGTCCCAACACATGCCACCTCTCCCCAACCCCTTCCTCTACTACCACACCTGTCTCACTAATTATTAATCACTTTCCCCACTTCATAGTATGCCAACTATCCCACATGAAACTTTACCTCTTCCTCCTTCCACTCGTCGATCTAGCAAACTATGTGTCCAATCCTCTGACCTCAAGGATTTCCACTGCATGTCCACATCAACTATGTCAATTGCTTCCCAAGGTATCAAATATCCTCTAGCCAATTTCCTTTTCTTATGATCGCTTATCATCTTTCTTTCGTCACTTCCTTTTCTCCATTTATGTTCAAGATGTTCTTAACTCTTATACTGAAGCATCTAAGCATGAATGTTGGATTAAAGCCATGAAGGTCGAGCTCACTACTCTTCAAGCCAATCACACATGGGTTCTTAGGTGTATATGCATGTGCCTCTAGGTCTATCATCTGAACCAGGTTAGGTCTGCAAGCTTCAAAGGTCCTTGTATGGGTTGAAACAAGCCAACTACCAATTGTTTACTAGACTCTTTTCTTTCCTTATTTGACATGGCTATACTAAATCTTTGACCGATCATTCCCTTTTCCTTAAATTTTCTGGGCCATCTATCACTGCTTTATTAGTTTATGTTGATGATGTCACTTTAGTTGGGAACAATCTCTCTGAGATCACTCATATTATTTCCTTGCTTTATTGCATGTTCAAGATCAAAGACTTAGGTGATCTCAAATATTTCTTGGGGCTAGAAGTGGCACGCACTACCTCGGGTATTCACTTGTGCCAACATAAGTATATTGTTGGCATTCTCTCGGATAGTGGCATGTTGGCTTGCCGCCCTACTTCCACCCCTATGGACTACATCAATTACCTGCATTCTACCTTTGGCAAACCTCTCACAGACCTTTCTCCTTATTGTAGGCTCATTAAATGCCTCATTTATTTGACCACTACCAGACCTGATATCACATACTCAGTCCAACACTTAAGCCAGTTCATGAACAAGCCCACAAATGCCCACCTCAAAGCTGCCTTCCGCATCCTTCGCTACTTGAAACAGGCCCTTGACTCCGGTATCTTCTTTGACAACACTAGCAAGCTTCAGCTCAATGCCTTCAATGATTCTGATTGGGCTAGATGTGCTGATACTAGATGTTCTGTAACTGGGTTATCAGTTTACATTGGGCATTCCCTTGTTTCTTGGAGATCCAAGAAGTCGGCTACAGTGTCCAAAAGTTCCTAAGAGGCAGAATATTGAGCCCTCACATCTACTACGTGTGAGGTCCAATGGCTCACATATCTCCTAGATGATTTTCGCATAATTTTTAATCGTCCCATTCTTCTTTTCTGTGACAGTGATTCTACGTATTAAACATATTAACATCGATTGTCATATTGTTCGAGATAATGCCTATCTCTTTTTCTTTGCAACTTATTGATTTACTCACCAAAGCTTTGCTTCCACATATCTTCTGTGAGTCCTGTACCAAGCTAAGAATGCTTAACATCCATTCTCAGCTTGAGGGGGGCTCTCACCCACCTAATCAACCTGATCAAGATGCTTGTGATGATTAAGATCCCAAACCTTAATTTTGTGCTACACAAGTTTCATTTATGTTTTACTGTTTCATTCTGTTATAGTTAAGTATGTTAGTTATTTCTGTTATTCTGATTTGTGCTATTGAGCTTGGACTTTTTCCTTTTCATTCTATCTTCAATTCATTCGTATATAAATTGTCCCCTTCATTTTGGTATCAATCAGATCAGAGTGTTACACTAATTATGTGTTGTATTGAGCCATTTCTCTCTTTTTCTTCTCTTTTACATTTAGGTGAGAACTTTGTGATTTACTGACTCAAAATTCAAAGGTAGCTTTCATTTAGTGATGGTATCATTTTTAGCCTTTGAGGGAAAATGTTCAATCATAAAGCTGAATTTTGTTGGTTGTGAATTGCTTCGGCCAATGTTCTAAAACATCTAGCATTTCATGATTAATTTGTTAAAAGTACCCAACAAGTAACTTCGAGGTTTTGCTCAACACTTGAATATGATTTGTTTTTTAAGTAAACTACTAGATGTTTGTATTGAAATTGCAATTTGCAATTGAGTGCATTGTCACAAAAGCATGACCAAAGGTGACAAGAGAAATGCTAGTTGCATAAATTTATATTATCTTACTCGTCATTAAATCCTTATCTTGTAGTTTTAAATAAATTTAAACTGAGAATGTGTTTTTATTTATAAGTTAAATTAATTAATAAATAAAAATGGAGTAGATGCATGAGATGTGTCTGCCCAGACAAGATCAAACAAAACAATCGTCAAATAAGCACACACATAGAAATTACACTCCTAAATGCAAATAGATGGGTTCATTACCCACTTCGAAAATAAATTAGATGTAATTCCAATTACTGAGAACTACTCCCATGATCGTAGTTGAGCTTCATGAAGGATGTCTCTGCCTAAAAAATTTTATCTTTGAAAATTGTTGCATTTCTAGCTCTCTAGATGTGTCATATACCTACAAACCAAACAAAAGGTCAAACTCGCTTAAGGACTTTGCTTCCATTTACCAGTCCCATAAATTGCTAACATAGACTGTGGAAATCATTATGAAGCACCCCTGTCAGTCCCCACCAAGCATATAATAACACCTAAACCCATGTTGGTAAGGGGCACGACTCAAAAAGGTGATGACCGGTTTCAGAGTATGCCTCACAAAATGTGCAACCCGCCTTCTCCACTAGAATAATTCCTCTCTTAAGTAAATTGTCTTGGGTGGTTAATCTGTTAGCTTCTAGCTGCCAAACTAAAATTTGGACCTTTGCAGGAATACCTTTTGCCCACACCATATAAAAAAACACATCCTTTTGAACAGAAGACATGTCTAATAATAATTGATACGCAGAGGCAACAATATTCCCCTCCCTCCTCAACTAACCAACATCATCCATCTAAGCTCTCTTCCGACAAGGCATTTCCTCCTCGCAAACAAAAAGAGGATGCCTCCAATTCCCCTGGCATTTAGACTCACCACCATTCATCTCTTTAACTATGATATTTCTATTTAACGCAAGACAAAAAAACGGTTAAACTTGTCTCAAAGACATTGATCCCTTAACCACCAATCATGCTAAAACAAAATCTGAATGTTATATCCTAAATGTTTTTTAACATTATGAATCCACCACTTTGATTGACCTTGGACTGAATCCTTTATTGACTGCACATCTCTCCACCATCTAGAGCACTTATTGTTCTTCACTATCCATGAACCATCCTCTTTTGCATATTTAGACTGGAGAACTTGAACTCATTAATTATTATATTCCATCAACAACCTCCACTTCCATTTGCCTGAGAGAACTAAATTGAATTTATGCAAGTCTCTTAAACCAAGGACACATTCCTCCTTCCTCCTACACATTTTCTCCCATGGCATCCAATGAATCTTCCTACTTGATTCCTTTCCTCCCCATGAGAAACGTGTTATAAGAAATATGTCAAAAGAGTATATGGTTGTTGTTAGTGTTACTATGTGTGACAATGGCTCAATGCATTGTGTGAATTGCGCTTTTTCGGTATTTCAAGTGCTCCACTCAAATCATGTAAAACCAAAAGTAATGTCCATGCAATGTGAGATGCATTGGAATCCTCTACCGCAAATGATTCTTTGCAACTATTATTAACAAGTTGGGGTATTGAATTTGAAGGCTTTTATTAACTTTAATTACTATATTAATTTAAGTGATATCATCTTTAATAATGTACCTACAAAAATTAGTAAGGTACTAGTGTCTAAATGAAATGTACCTTTTAGACGTGAGATTATCCTTTTGATTGCATGCTAATCCTTTTGGTGGACCAAGTTGGTATATAGGTCAATTTTCGGTTGAATTCATGGCTCGTCGGCTTCCGATCCTAGCGAAAGTCCAAGTCGGTTGGTCTGGTAGGCATAGGTGGGTATCTGTAATGACACTCCAACGCTCAAGTCAGTGTGAGCTCGACCTTAGATCAGGTAAAAAATGTTGTCAAGTGTTAGTAAAAGTAATACAATAATGAGTTGTCAAATCTATACCTTTTACCCTCTATTTATAACGTTTTACCTTTCTGGGCTTGAGCCCATAAATGATGACTTGGATTTATCTTTATTTGTAAAACATAATTAGGGTTCATCTTTATCTTAGATAACATGTTGGACTATGTTGAGGGTAAACCTGATCTTGAAATGGAGATTTGACCTAGGGTGAGGGATTCCTCCTGTACACAAACCCACCAGCATCAAGGAGCAAAATGACGAAGACGTTATTAGGGATGCAGCGGGTTGGGTTGCCGGGATAGATGCACTGTGAGTAGGTCTGGTCTTGGGATAGGTGTGGTTCGGTATACATCTTCGCATTTTGATTTCTGTCTGAGGTATGCCCTTATCCGGACTAGTTGTTTAGGAGGGAAACCTTTGTCTTCTTTTGATGTTTTCTTAAGGCACATCCTATCCCAGGTTGGTTGACCAAGAGGGAAACCTTTATTTTCCGTGCCTGTTTTAGTGTGAGGTACCTCTTTACCCCGACTCTTTGGCCAGGAGGGAAACCTTGTTTGATTTTGCTTAGGGTATTTCATTACCCGGGTTGTTTGACCAGAAAGGTAACCTTGCTTGTTTGATTTTGTCTAAGGTACTGCCTTACCCAGACTGTTCGGCCAGGAGGGTATCCTTGCTTTTTTTATTTGTAGAGAGGCATTACCTTGCCCAAGCTTTTTTTGGCCGAGAGAGTACCTTCTCTCATTTAGTTGTCTAAGGTATTGCCTTGCCCGACTTTTTCAATCGGGAGGGTACCTTGACTTGTTTAATTGTTTAGGGTACAACTTTACCCGAGTTGTTCGGCTAGGAGGGTATCCTTGCTTATTTGATTGTCTAAGATACTTCTTTACCCGAGCACTTATCCTTTGCTTGTTTGGATTGTCAAGAGGTACTGCTTTGCCTGGGTTGTTTGACCGGGAGGGTACCCTTTGCTTGCTTGGATTGTTAAGAGATATTGCCTTGTCCGAGCTATTTTTCCGGGAGGGTACCCTTCGATTTTAATACTTCAATGGGTCCATCGTTTACATTTTCCTTTTCTCTCCAAGATGAATAGATGCATGATATAGGTGCTTGTTGCTGACTTCTTTTGATTTGAAGATTATCAACTTCATTTGAATGCTCACCAATATGATCTTCTCTATTGTCTTCACACCCTGTTAACTAATCATCTTTTTTGTTTTTGACATGAATATGCTCTCACTTACTACTCTTTCCTGAAATACAATGTTCTTGTCTATGAAATTCATGAACAAGTTCTGCAGCTGGATTCAATTTACCTTTAGTAACAAAGATAGGTAATTTTTTCCTTGCCAAGGAAACTTTTTCTTAGCTTCACAATATTCCAGATAACAATGAAAATATACACAAAAATGGCAAAAAAAATTGCACTTGGCATCCAATTGAGCATCATTTGTTGGAATGATGCTAATCTTAGGTGTTTCAATAATGTCCCAAGATAAAGAGAATAAAATTATGCTTCATCATATTATTGTGTATATATGTAGCAACATTATAATTATGGAGGTATTTAGAAATATAACTACAATTTTTGGACAATCTGGCGAGCATTATACAGTAGGAAGTTAAGCTAGCAAAAACCAAAATACTCCAACAATCCACGAGATATTCGCATTACTGCCTAGTCCAGGAAAAATAGTTCTGTCGATACTTCCCAAACTTATTGTTTTTGCCGCAATCATTAACATATATACAAATATTGAGGAACAAAAAGGCCAAAAGCAATTTAGTGATTTCTTTCAGTTCTTTCTTCGGCTAAAATGCAAATACAATGGTAGCTAAACTAAATTAGAATGTGCTGTTAGATTTGTGTCTATATCTACAGGATAGGAACCAACTTTTTAGAATGGGTAAATCCCTCCTAATCACAAAATTGCTCAAAGTGTTCATTTTATAAATGAATAAAAGTCCTAGAACCGAAGTCTTTGATCAAAGAATGGTACTTTTCAATTAACAGAGAGGTGCTGGTTCTCAATCAACAAAGACACATTGCTAATGATACCTCCCATCCCCTTCTCTTTTAGTTCTAGATGTCCTCAGTTGGAAATCCTCCCTGACTTTGATTTCATCAAGAAGTTGAAAATAAAATGAATATATTTCCCAATCTCCCTTCACAATGCACCCAGGTTCACCCAGATGCAAGCAATTGTTAAAAGAACATTCCTGAGTCTCATTAACACTAAGCATTTTCCTGATCTGAATAGAGGGGAAATAATATAACATTAAACAAAACAGGAAAAAGTGGTGAGTTATCCTTGGAGAGAGTAATTTAATCGTATGCCGAACTTTTTCGGCATTAGCATCATTTGTTGGAATGCAATGTTGTGGGTTATCCTTGGTTTCGTCCATACATGTATCATTGCAAGGTTCGACTATAGAAGTGTGCTAAGGAATAATTGTGCTTGTCATTCCAAGACAACATTCAGGAACCATTGATTGGACAATTACACTGATATCTCTATCCCCACAACCATTCCCAGTATCATCAAGACATTTAAAACTAGCAATTTGCCGCCATGAGCCATTTGGATTTTCAAGTTGTAAATCTGTTACATGTTTAAAACTAGCTAGAAACCCACTCTTTCCAAGTGGTTCTTCTGTACTTATCTTCCTCCAATGTGCCTGTTGCCAAGAGCTGATACACATAAACCATCTTCTGCTGACCAGGACGAAAGGCACGTGCCATAACCTGTTTTGTCTTCGATGGATTCCTCTGAGTCCAAAAATATCATTCTTGAAGCTGTTGTCAAATTAATACCTTCAGCACAGGCTGTAATTGAAGCAAAGAGTACCTTTGATGCTCTTTTAGGGTCCTCAAACTTATCTCTCACTTTCCCACGTTCTAAGAGGTCTAGTTCCCCAATAAGCACCAAAACTTCTCTATGCTTTTCCCATTTGAAGAACATCTCAAATAATTCTACTAATAACTTCACAAGAGCAAGGCTGTGGCAGAAGATAAGTACTTTCTCCTTCTCCATAACAGGGAAAACTAGGCAAAAAACAAATTTAACTTTTGACTCTATTTTCAAATCAAACTTGGTCTTCTCTAGTTGCTTCAATTGGTCCAAAGTGAAAAATTTATTTGCCCATCTGGCTGTTTTAACCAACAATGGATGTATTGATCCAAGGGTTACCAAAAGCTCAAGCTCCAGAGGGTATCTGTTGCACTCAGCCATTCTGGTCTGCAGTTTTATTAAAATCTCACACTGCATGTCAGTTGTATTCATTAGCAATGTATAAATTTGCAAACCAGGAACACTATAGAAATTTGCATTGTCATAAACATCTGTAAAAGCATTTGTAATTTCTGTCAACATGTTTAGACCAGGGTTTACTTCCAGAAATCTTATGCTGGATTCCATTTGGAAGTGCAACATGTGGAATTGAGTCAATCTACAGTTGTTGAGAATTTTCACTCCCAAATGTATGTCAAGGCATCAAAGTATCATTAAAATGAATATTTGATTCATCATGGAAGACTTCAATATGGCTGCTGGATTGGCACAACTTTGAAGCAGTGCATCTATTGTGACTATCCTCTGAGAACCCGTCACCCAAATTTTCCATCTTCTGGTTTTCTACATAATGCTCTTCTTGCTTAGAAACTAGAAAGATTCTTTTAGTTAAACGTTCTGACACTTCTTGTATGAGTTGAGAAACTGACTCTATTTTCTTAGGTGCAAAACCTGGAGATGTATAACATTTACTCCTGTTTGAATTTCCAAATAAATCATCACATTCATTTACGCGAACTTGCTTTTCATGGAGGTGTTTTGTAAGATGATCATCAGTTGAGTAAACCTTACTCATCTTACTCTTAGAGGATGAAAAACTGTAATCAAGCAAGTGTTATTTTGAAGATTTATTTCCATTCTCTAAAATCAAGGACACCGAATTTTCTTTATCTACCACGTTTTCTGCATCAGTGAAGTTCTCAGCATCCGTATCTTTCAAGATCATTTCTGTCATCTACTGGCATTTAAAAGTACCAGCTCTTTTGCGCTTAATGAATGGGTAAACATCCGATTTTAAAAGCTCTCCTCCAGCCATTTTCAGATTTGATAATGGGATCTCAACTAATATTTCCAGGAGGACATCTTCACATAGCCGCGAAAAATCAAATCCAACTCTGGAATCCAAGGTAGAAGAAGAACTGCCAAGGTCAACCACGCGAATGGATAGTTCCTTCAAACACCTCAAAGCAACCAATTCCTTTGCTTTTTCACTAAATTTATCATTCCCCACAGGTGCAACAACAATCAGACCCTGCGGAGTGGGAATGAGGATTTCTTTGACGGTGGATAAGGCTTCAACGGTCCAAAGCCATGCGAGTGATAAAGTGTCATTGTCCATTGTCATTGTGAACATCCATTGGCTACCGCGTTTTCAGGAACTGCACTGAAACCATGAACGACTTTGAATTGCGGTCACCGACCGTGTTTGAGGGAAAAAGAGGTTTGCTCGCTGCGGGGAAAAGCGAATGCATCAAAGGAGTTCAAGAGAGAGACAAAGAGGATACACATCCACAGTTGAAGGTACGTCCCTACCGGCTAGTTTTTCGGGAAGGAAACCTTTTCCTGATGTTTGAATCGGGTGAAGTTTGTCTGGATCATGTCTCGCATGCTAAATCTTCTCGGCTCCACAGTGCACACAAAAATGTATATGCAAAAATTAGTAAAGTACTTGGAATGAAATGTAACTATTGGATATTAGATTATTCCTTTTTATTGCATGGTAATCCTCTCCGTTGACTGACAACGTTTAAATAAGTGTTAGCTTAACCTTAGGTTAGGTTAGGATAAACTGTCACTATTTGAAAATAATTAATGTTCATCTTTATCTTAAACAGAATGTTAGCTCATATAATATTATTAAAAATTAATTATATTATATTTAATATCAATTTATATAATATTACATTAATAATACTAATTTAATTAAAAATTAACTTAATTTGCGTTTAGTTTAATTATGAGTGTTATTTAATTTCAATTTTGTTTACTTTAAATATATTTTATAAGAAAATAATTCAAATAAATAATTTTAATTATATAGTTAAGTTTAATAAGTTTAATATAATTCCTGAAACTTTATTTGAAATATCAATTAAAGGTACAAATTAAGAGATATTTTTTATATATTTATTATTATTATTATTATTATATATAATATTGATATTAATTAATATACGTATCTACAATTTTATTATTTTATTTAAGAAAATATAATAAATATATCAATTAATTATTTTAATATTTAAACTTATATGTAGTTTTAATCTACAGAATACAGCCTTCACCACTGCACCTTATTTTTAATAAACTTTTATATAGACTATTGGATATATGATTTACGGACGTGATAATTACAGCAGGGAGATGCAAAGAATAGATTGGAATAATTATAAATTTGAGTTTAAACCCGTTTCTATTATTCTGGTATCCAAATTATAAGTTTGGGTACGAGACTACGAGTAGACAAAACTACAAAAGACATGGACAAACCAAAATCACTTTATAACTTTATTCGTGTCCATTTGTCGGGGAATGTTGATAGCAATATGATAAAATTGCTGAAGGTTGGATTTTTAATCATTTAACTTATTAAATATCTTTATTATAAATTTGGTTTTGAAGTATATGAGTTGAAGTTTATAAATATCATTAATATTATAATATTTATCATTAATATTATAATATTTATTTTAATATGGTCTGTGTGATGTGTGATAGAAAAAAGATGAGAAGATAAACTTGATTAATACTACCGAAAACATGCTAACGCGCAAATGAAAAAGAAACTTAATTTTTAAAAGAATAAAATTAAACAATTGTAAATAAATGAAAATAGACAATAAAAATAATATAAACTTAATAATGTAAAAATAAATTATATATATAATTAGATATGTTGAATATTTATACTTATAAAATAATTTTTTATTTAAAATTATAAGATTGGTTTAATAATAAAATTTAGTGAAAATTTATCAAAATTGTATATTCTCTTTTTTATTAGAATAAATATATATATTTTTGAATTTAGGTATAATTTATCCGTGTTTCTGCCACCGTCGAAACCCAAGACAGAGCATAGTCAAGTAACACGGCAATGGGGGTAGAAGCCTAAATTTAGTGTCAGTACTCCTCTGATTTGAACCTCGTTGCTGCTTCTCTCATTCGACGCGGAAACACAGGTTATTCCTCGCCCAGGTGGTCACGTGGCTGATGCTTGATTCTCTCTCCCTCGCGACATCTCTCTTATCCCTAGCGCGTGGCCTCTCTCTCCCTCATAGGTATTAGGTAATATGTTATGCCTAATAATACCTATTTTTGTTTACTGGAATACTGCTGTTGTTCTGATAAAATGTTTACAGAGATTAAAGTTCAATGACTATGCTTATGCTTAAGCCTTGAGGGGTTATTTATTCTGATTCTATTTAGTATTCACTAGACTTGTTCTGATTGGTTCCTGGTTCAATTTACTATCATCTATTAGTTGTTTAGCAGAGATTAGTGTTCAAGGGCTATGCTTGAATGATTATTTATTCTCATTCTATTTACCAGTGTTGTTCTGATTGGTTGTTTACAAAGATTAAAGTTCAATGGTTATATGCTTGAGTGGTTGTTTATTCTGATTCTGTTTACTGGTCTTATTTTGATTGTTGTTGGAGGAGATTAAAGTTCAATGGTTATAGTTGTTCTTTATTACAGAGAATGTTGTTTACTAGTCTTGTTCCGATTGTTGCAAGTTCACTTACAAATGAATTATTTCTTTATTCCATTAATTCCACTTTCCCCCTCCTAGGTAGTAGTTGTTCTAGCATAGTTTATGATTAGAATTTAGAAAAGTCAACTTTCTTTGTTTTTCTCTCTGGAGAAGAGTGGAAAGTGTATTATTCAATCAATTTTTTATAACCATGGTGCACAAGTGAAAATCATAGCAGTATCCTGACCTGTGTGAACTACAAAGTGGTTTTGCATGCTAAGTTGTAATCTGTCTGAAGGAAAGGAATTATTGATATAAAAGACTTATTGCTCACTACTTATTAATAGTTGTTTGAATTTTCTCATACCAGAAGTATACGCTTTACAGAGATTAAAATCCTGTTTTCTGATTTTATTTGAATACTTTATTTGAATGTTTTAATTACATATTTTCATTTATATATTTTGTTTCAATATTTTAATTACATAATTGTTAAACAATTCACTATTTTATACTTTATGTTGTGTTGGATTTAATGTTAGGTATTGAATGTTTTAATCTGATGGGTCAGCCCATCCAACCCACTAACCCGTGGTGGGCCGGGCTAGGATTTTAGCTATCTTTTAGTTTGGTGGGCCGGGTTGGCTCAACCCATTTAATCCTCTGCCCGTGGTGGGTCAGTCCGACGGGCTGACCCATTTTCACACCTCTACTTATCTGTGTTTCTGCAACCAACAAATGGTTTGTCCAAGCCCAAAATAAAGTTCCAAGAGTAGAAACCCCAATTTTTATGGCAGATTTTTCTTTTTTAATAAACTCATTTTCCCAAACTTATGATTCGTAGTTCCTACTCGTTGTAAACTTAGGAATTGCATTTATTGATTGAAATGACATACATTTAAATAGATCTCAATGCAACTGAAATTCCTATAAACATGCTGCACGAGCACAACTCCAAAACTAACTAATTTACTTACTCCTAAAGATAAGGTAGACTAATGTTAACAAGATAACAAAGCATCAAAGCCCAAAAATACTCTAACAACTTATTCAGATAACATTCCCTCCCTTAAACTGAGCTGAAACAAGTTGAGTTTAAAAAAGACAAAACAATACTCTTCGTTCATGCTAAATCTTCACTGCTGCAAACTCCAATCATATGTCTTAGCTTGAAGAATGGTGATGCTTTGAGGGGTTTTGTGAAGATATCTGCTGCTTGGTCTTATGTTCCACAATGAGTCAGCTCTATAACTTATTCCTCAACCAGCTCTCGTAGAAAATGAAACCTTACATGAATATGTTTGGTTCTGCCATGAAACAGGATTTTGAGAGTTTAATAGCTGAGGTGTTGTCACAATACATTCTAGTAGCTCCATTCATTTGCAACTTAATTTCTGCTAGAATTCTCTGCATCCAAAGAGCTTGACAGGCATGTCAGGTTGCAGTACATACTCTGCTTCAGTGGAGGAGAGAGTGACTATTGGCTGCTTCTTGGAACTCCAAGTAACTGCACCAGAACCTAACTTGAAAACATAACCTGTTGTGTTTTTTCTATCATCCATGTCTCTTGCAAAATCACTATCTACAAACTCAACTAATTCACCTTGATCTCCCTTCCTGTAGAATAAACCAAAGTCAGTTGTTCCTTTGAGATGTCTCAAAATTCTTTTAGCCGCAAAAAGGTGCTGTTGCATAGGCTTCTCCATATATGTACTGATGATGCCCTCACTGTGCACTATGTGTGGCCTTGCGGCTGTAATATACATAAGACTCCCAACAAGTTGCTTGAACAATGTATTGTTTACAAGTTTCCCACCTGGATTCTTAACCAATTTTGAATTTTGCTCCATTAGTGTTGTAGTTGGATTACAATCAGTTATTTCAAATCTGCCCAGTACCTCATTAACATATTTCTTTTGGCAAACAAATATGCCATTGTCAGATTGAGAAATCTCCAGACCAAGAAAATGATGAAGCATTCCCAAATCTGTCATGCTAAACTCTCTCCACGGAAAACACTGTCAATTCTGAACAATTTCCAGTAAACATTAAATCATCCACATATAAACATATAATCATCATTCTAACACCATCATGCTTCATATAAAGTGTATGTTCATATGGACACTTCAAAAAACCTTCCTTCAAGAAATATGAATCAATATGACTATACCAAGCTCTAGGAGCTTGTTTTAGTCCATAAAGAGCCTTTTTCAGTATGTAAACTTTATACTCTTCTCCAGACTTAATCAAACTTGGCCGTTGTTCTATAAATACTTGCTCTTTGAGCTCACCATGTAGGAAGGCATATCTGACATCAAGTTGATAAATTGGCCAAGAATTCTGTGCTACAAATGCAATACCCATCCTGACAGTGTCTATTCTTGCTACCGGAGCAAAAACTTCAGCAGTCTAGTCCATATTCTTGCTTGTATCCTTTCACCACCAAACAAGCTTTGTATTTATCTACCTCTCCATTGGGTTTAATTTTAGTTTTGTAAACCCATTTCACTCCTCTTGAAATTAGATTAAATGGAAACTAATTTCATTGCAATAACACAAATAGATCATACAAGATTTATACAAGAGATCTATGCTATTTTAGGAAATATAATAACTCTCTATTCTATTCTATTCTAGGATTACTTGATTTACGGGATTGTTCCTAATTATTCAAATCTGTACATATTACAAGGAAATATACAAATTTCCTAATTTATTCTTTCCTAAAATACTATTTGATTTCCCATACACCCCCTCAAGTTGGTGAATAGGTGTTTTCCATTCTCAACTTGGATACAGTCTTCTCAAAATTGTGGCTACCCAGTCCCTTGGTAAGAATGTCTCCAATTTGGTCTTGAGAGGACTCATATGGAGTGCATATCAAGCCACTATCAAGCTTTTTTTTTATGAAGTGTCTGTCTACTTCAATATGTTTTGTTCTATCATGCTGCAATGGCTTGTGGGCTATGTTGATTGCTGACTTATTTTCATAATAGAGCTTCATAGGTTCTTTCCATTTTATCAAGTCTTCTAAGATGATTTTAGCCATAGAAACTCACATATATCTTGTGCCATTGCTCAGAATTCTGCTTCAGCACTGGATTGAGCTACTACACCCTGTTTTTTGCTTCTCCAAGTCATCAGATTACCTCCAAGATAGGTGCAATATCTTGTAGTTGACCTCCTATCCACAATTGACCCTGCATAATCAACATCTGTATAGGCTTCAAGCTTCACATTACCTTTTGAATAGAATTCCTCTTCCTGGATTTCCTTTAAGGCATTATAAAATTCTGTCGGCAACTTGTAAATGGGTCTCCTTTGGGCTATTCATAAATTGGCCAATTAAACTCACTGCATAGGTAATATCTGACTTGGTAATTGGTATGAGACAAATATATAAGTTTGGCCACTAATGGTGCATCTCCTTCTCAACAGCAACATTTTCTGCATTTCCAAGCTTTAGGTTTGGTTCTAATGGGGTACTAGCAGGCTTGCAAGCTGCTTTGCTAGCTTTCTTGAGCAAATAAGTGATATATTTCTGTTGGGATATAAATATCCCTTTCTTGGAGTGGCCAACTTAAATTCCCAAAAAATATTTTAGTTTTCCCAAGGTCTTAATCTCAAATTCCTTGCCCAAGCATTGGTTCAATAATTGTTGCTTTTCTTTATTATCTCCAATTAATATTATGTCATCCACATACACCAATAATATTGTTACTCCCCCTGACTTGGAATGTTTAAAGAACAAAGTATGGTCCCTTTGTCGTAACTTTAGAATCCTACCCAAACCATGCACGGGGGGGGGGGGGGGGGGCTGTTTTAGCCCATATAATACCTTTTTCAACTTGCAAATAGTGTTGGCCGCAACATCTCTACCATATCTAGAAGGTATCTCTACATAAATTTCTTCTTCAAGGGCTCTATGTAGGAAAACATTCTTAACATCAAATTGTTCCAAGTTCCAACCATAATTGGCAACAAGAGACAATATCACCCTAATTGTGTTCATTTTGGCAACCAGAGCGAAGGTCTCTAAATAATCAACTCCATAGGTTTGGGTGAACCCTTTGGCAACCAGTCTTACCTTATATCTCTCAATTGATCCATCAGCCCTGTGTTTCACTGCAATACTACATAGACCCAAATAGGGTATTAGGTACAAGTGTAGTGTTTAGGTTTACTAGGAAGGTTTATGGGTAGGAGAGCACAGTTTCTGTAAGGTGTGTTGTTGTAAGAGTAGTTTCCCCCCAAAAATTTTTTGTGACATTATTTTGGAACAAAAATGCTCGAATCTGATTTAATAGATGGCTCATTTTCCCTCTTTGCGACCCCATTCTATTGTGGTGTTTTGACACAAGAAGACTCATAAATTATACCTTCTTTTTGACAAAAAGAATTAAGGACATGATTGAAGTAATCTTTGGCATTATCTGACCTAAGCATCGTAATATTAACATCAAACTGATTTTTTATCAGGGAGTGGAAGTTAAGGAAGACAAAACTGACTTCAAATTTTTGTTTAAGTAGGAAAACCCAAGTGACCCTTGTACAACCATCTATAAAGGTGACAAATCATGAAGTACCAGTCACATTTGGAACATTAGAAGGCCCCCATACATCAGTATGAACAAGATAAAAGAGGAACTTGCTAATTTTATTACTTATTGGAAAAGATACACGCTTGTACTTAACAAGTTTGCACACCTCACAATGAAGACTCTCAACATCTAACTTGGTAAATAGAGAAGGAAACATAATTTTGATAACTCACTTGAATATAGGGAAAAAGCTTGAATGGTTCATATACACTTAGTTTAGAACATCTTATTAACAGAGATAAACCAGAGTACATAAGAAATAAGAAGGGCAAGCTTCAATAGCCACCTACCTCTAACATACAATCATAAATGAAAGATAAAATGTAGCTTAACTAACAACTAACATTAAATACAAACTTATATTTAACACTCCCCCTCAAGCTGGAGTATATAAATCATATGTTCCAAGCTTGGAAATCAAGTATTGAATTTGAGGACCCTTCAAAGGTTTGGTTAATAGATCTGCAATTTGATCATATGAGCTAATAAACTTGTTCTTAATTTCCTTGGACAACACCTTTTCTCTTACAAAGTGACAATCAATTTCAGTGTTTTTAGTCCTTTCATGAAACATGGGATTAGAGGGAATATGGAAAACTGCTTGATTATCACAGTAAAGTTGCATTTGAGAAATTTCATAGAACTTAAATTCTTGTATGAATTGTTTAACTCACACCAACTCACATGTAGCTAAGGTCATAGATCTATATTTAGCTTCTGCACTAGATCGAGAAACAGTATTCTATTTCTTGCTCTTCCATGAGATAAGGTTAGCATCTAGGTACACACAATAATCGGTAGTAGATTGTTGTCTATATCGAATTCTACCCAATCAACATCCAGTATCCAACAATTTGACTATTTTCTTTATCCTCATAGAACAAACCTTGACCTGGAACCTTCTTTATGTACCTGAGAATATACATTACTCGATTCCAATGGTCAATACAAAGTGAATTCATGAACTGACTCACAATTCCAACTACAAAGGAAATATCTGGCTTGGTAATAGTAAGATATATGAGTTTCCCAACTAACTTTTTATACCTCTAGATCTGAATATAAGTCTTCCATATTAGCCACTAACTTCTTGTAATGGTCCATAGGATTGTTAACAGGCTTACAATTGGAGATTTTGGTTTCTTGCGAAAGATTCAAGGCATACTTCCTCTGGGAAACTACAATGCCTTCTTTGGATTGAATTACTTCTATTCCAAGAAAATATTTCAGATGACTGAGATCTTTTGTTTGAAAATGATTGCATAAATGTTACTTTAGTTGAGATATTGTAACATCATCATTTCCTGTAATCACAATGTCATCAACATAAACAACCAAATAAACACATTTTTCAAAAGATTTATGATAGTAGAAGACGAAGTGATCAACTTCATTCCTTTTCATTCCAAAACTTGGAACAACATTGTTGAATTTTTCAAATCAAGCCCTTGGAGACTGTTTAAGACCATAGAGAGACTGCCAAAGTTTACACACAAGACCATACTCTCGCTAAGCAACAAAACCAAGAGGTTGCTCCATGTAAATCTTCTCATCTAACTCACCATGAAAGAATGCATTTTTAACATCCATCTGATACAGGGGACAATGATCAATAGCCGCCATGCCAAGGAGAAGACGAACGGTAGTGATCTTGGCCACCGGTGAGAAAGTATCTCCATAATCAAGACCATAGATCTAAGTGTAACCTTTGGCTACAAGACAAGTTTTAAGGCAATTAATTTCACCATTAGGACCAACTTTAATAGAGAGATCCATCTGCAACCAACAATTTTCTTTCCAGAAGGAAGATGAACCAACTGCCGTGTACCATTATGATCAAGGGCCTGCATTTCATCAATCATGGTTTGTCGCCATCCAGGATGATCAAGTGCTTCACGAACAGTTTTGGAATGGTGATAAACGATAATGAATTTACAAAGGAATAATAAGGAGATAAACGATAATAACTCAAAGAACTGTAGATAGGATGTGGGTTTTGAGAGGAGCTAATACCTTTTCGGAAAGCAACAGGCTAACTTGAGTTGTCATCGACCATAGAAGAAGAATTAGGGTTGTTGTACAAAAAGCAAATGGAGGGGACATGAGCCAAGAAGTCATCAGATACGATGGAACTAGCTGTAGGTGTCATTCCTTGGATAGTACCAAAGGGTAAAGGATCGGTGTTGGTGAAATTTTTGAGTTGGAGGAATATCTGTATGATTAGATTGAGAAGAGATGCCATGAGAGGATGACAATTTCAGGACTAGAGGTGGAAGTGGGCCTCTTGGATGGAAATGGAGTTTGAAATGGAGGATGAGTAGAAGGGAGTATCCTCAAAGAAGGTAACATTAATAGACATGTAATACCTCTTGCCATTAGGAGAATAAAATTTGTAACCTTTTTTAAGACGAGAGTATCCTAAAAAGACACACTTTATGAATTTAGTTAACAACTTATCGATACCTAGAGACAGATCATGAACAAGACGGATACACCCAAGTACTAGTGGTGATACATGATATAAGGGAAACAGGATTGTATGAGGAATTTGATTATCAAGAGAGGAAAAGAGTATCCTATTGATAAGATAACAAGCAGAAAGAATCGCATCTCCCCAATGATGTCATGGAACCTTTGCATTAAGCATTAAGGAGTGAGCCATTTCAACAAGGTGGAGATTCTTTCTTTCTGCTATCTCATTTTATTGAGTGAGGGCAAGTGGATTGGTGTAAGATTCCTTAGAGGACAAAAAAGGAAGAGAGTTCAGAGGAAAAATATTCCTTTGCATTATCACTCCTAAATGTTTTAATTGATTTTCCAAACTGATTTTTCATTTTATGGAAGAAGGACACAAATATAGACAAAAGTTCAGACCTTTCTTTCAGTAAATAAAGTCATGTACAATGAGAATATTCATCAATGCAAGTTACAAAATATTTAAATCCAAAAGAAGTAACCCGACTAGGTTTCCAAATATTTGAATAAACAGTAGAGAAGACTGAATTACATCTTGGCTCATATTTACTAGGGAAAAAAGATCTAACATGTTTGCCTAGTTGACAAGTTTCACATTCTAAAGTTTGGATTTTCTTAATACTAGGAACCATTATCTTTAATTTGGCTAAACTTAGGTGCCCAAAACAATTATGCAACAGTTTAGGAGAGATAGATGCAAGGCAAGACAGTAAAGGACTAGATTCCAGGTAATAGAGACCCCCTTGATTCATGACTGCGCCAAGCTGCCGGCCTGTACCACCTTCTTAATGACAAATGAATCAAAATTAAATGTAACTAAAAAATTTAAGAGTTTAGTTAACTGACTCAAAGAAAGTAAATTGGAAAAAGAAGGAATGTATAAAACAGAAGTTAAATTTAAGGAGGGAGAAATAGATATTGAACCCACTCCTTGAGCTGAAACTTTTGACCCATTGGCTAACGTGACAAGGTGGGGAAATTTGGGAGGTGACAAAGATGAAAACAAAGAGTTACTACAATATATATGATTTGAAGCACTAGAGTCAACAATCCATGGATTTTGACCTTCCACAGATTAAGAAATGCAGGTTATTGAGACATTAGGTCTAGAAAAGGGTTCAACAAGGTTGTTAGACTTCAACCTCAAGTACTCTTGGTATCCTTGATATTTTTCTTCAAATAATTTCTCCTCTTCAGGTTTCTTAGACCTTGATACATGTGCAAACCTTTTTGGAAAACCATGCAGTGAGTAGTATGTTTCATGAGTGTGACCCATCTTTTTGCAATGAGTACATTGAGGATGATACCTCTTCTACTACGTTCTCCATTTCCATGTCCTCCTCCCCCTCTATAAGACATCACAACAGAGAATTCCACATTACTTTCACGAGAGGTACCCTTATTATTTAGGGTAGAAACACAAAGGAGTCGTGTAGTTAGGCTCTCCATTGTAGGAATATCTTGTCTTGTCAGAACTTGATCACAAATGTGATTGAATGCCGGGTTAATACCACGAAGAATCATAACCATACAAAGATTCAGCTTCTAGGATAAACTTCAACTCTTCTGCAGCAATCTGAGCATCGGAAACATAAGACACCATATCTGAATCATTTTGCTTCAAGGAGGCTAGCTTCTGAGCACAATCAAATAAACGTTGAATGTCATTAGAATAGATATCTTGAGCTTTCTTCCAAAAAGAATAATAGGTTTTGAATGCCCAACTTCTTCCATTGGGCTTTCTGTTCAGCAGATCCCTCATTATTTTCTTCCTTTTCTAAATGCTCATATTGTTCCTGTCCAAGGACCTAGAGTTCCACAAAGTCAGTCCATGATAAATAATTTTTACCATTGAGATTCTTTATTGTGATAATGGCAGTCCCATGGAGGTAACCATCCATACCTGGAACCACCATTAGAAAGACTGCCAATCATGGGATTCATCACACATACCACTTCCAAATTGGTAAGATATTGTCTGTTTTGGGTTCAAGTCCTCACATTTTTGCTTTTGGTTACCTCCCAAAAGACCTCTTACCAATGGAGGTGTTCTAGTGTATATAAACTCATGTCCGCCGTCTTATTTGAATGATATGGGACTTTGTTTACATCCCAATAATTTTCAAACCTAGACCTAGATGCATAGAAGGAACTCAAAGGAGGCTGAGGTTGGGTATCTGTAGCGTCGTTTCCGCTATTTATTCCGTCAACGTGATCGTCGCCTTTTGTTGTCCTAACTCCGTCAATGGTGATTTGCTGTCCTCCTAACTGTAGTTATCCTCCATCGACGTTCGTGCTCGTACCTCCTGGAGTAGCACAAAGACCACCATTGTCACTAGCAAGCCACCTTCTGCTTTGGTTTATGTAGCCGCACTCCCATGCCTGATTCTAACCAGATTCTGGTTTGGTTGCTATATTCATGTTCTAGTTAAGTTATATAGTTAGCCATTTCTTACTCATTTAAATTGCTTCATTGATTTTGTCTGGGAATATATGCTTTGGTGGGATGAAATTTTGCAAAGACGTGGATGCAAATATTTATGCTTATTGTTCTATAAAATATTCTGGTTTTGAGGGATTTGTAGTTTTGCTGGGTAATTACCATGGTTCGTCATGTTATTGATTACTAGAATATTAGTAAAAGAAAAGTACTCCTTCTGGGGCTATTTAATTTTAGGTGAATTACTAAATCATCTACATTGGAGATGTAGATGATTTAGTAATTCTGCGGCTGTCGAAACAATCTTTGTGGTTAATTTGTTTTGTAAAAGTCCTCCACATTCCACAATAAAGTTAGCCAAGGGCCAATGACTTGTAAGTTTTGCATAGACTACTTACATAAATGCTGAAATAGGACAAAGAATACATGATAAGAAACAATTGAATTTGAAAATAAGGTAATGTCTCACGTGAAAGGTATTGTGCCCCATTTCCTTAACTTAAAACATTTACAACATTCAATGTTCACTTCATAAAATAGAAGTGAAACTCAGACTAATGATGACCACCACAAAGATAATGTCAAATCCTTTTTTTTTAACCAAAAATAATATCAAATTCAAACTAAGATTATGCTTTTAAATTTGGACTATGGATTATAGTGTTTAACTTCATTTGTTATTAAACATTAGTACTTTATTATGCTAAAGATTTTAATTTTAGAGTGAATTCGTCAAATTATGTTATTATGTTATATATATAAACGAGGTCAATTACGGACCCATCAATTTGACTACTAACCCACTGTCTCAATTGAGTTGGTGATTGGGTTGGTTTTCACAATATTGGTTCTTAGTTGACTAGTCCGATGTCTGTACTCGCTGATTAAATGCCCTTTGGAACTGTCCCAGGATTTTGAGACAGCTGACGAGAGACAACAAACTATGGCAGAGAGGAGCAAAGAGCTTCTCCAATTTGAACATAAGGGCTTGCCCTTTTCTTCCTTAGGTCTCTATCTTTTTTCTCAATGGAATTTGTTTATCTTGTTTTCTTTTTTGTTTTTGGGCTCTAACAGTGAAATTGGCTTTGTTTGCACAGAATCCGCTGTTCTTGTTTGTGATAGTAAAAGAGAATCAAACACTCAAACCAAGAGACTCCCTCCTCGTGGCATGCCTGTCATTGCCCCACCTCCCCCAAGTCAACGTACTGTTTCAAATTCATCCCAAGTCTTTAATTTGTACATTTTTTATTTATTTATTAAGGCATGCCTCATATATTTGTTAATTACTGGGAAGTCATAGTTTTTGGATTATGGCTAACTCTGGTTTGTTTTAGATTAATTTTTTACCTTTATATTTCAAAGTTCATTACTATCTCTATGAGCATGATGGAGTATACATGTCACTATGATGTATGGGTATTCCTTAATAGTTATAATGTCCAAAACCGTACTTATTGAGTATATATACACACCCAAACCCAATGCTCACTTATCACTCCTAGCACTAGACAGTCCATGAAAAACATTAAATTTTGTTGCTAAGCTGTTTGGTTTGTTAATAAATTAAACAAACTGCTGCTTCACTCACTCCTTTCAAATTTAAAACTTGGTGCTTAAATGTTTTTACTTGATTGAGTTAGAACTTAGAACATTATGAAGCTTGTACTATTCATAGGATTTAATTTCCTTGTTGTTTGTTTTTATATATCTGATATAATTTTGTAGTACTCTAGTTTTCAGAGTTGTTGTACTCTGTAGTCTGTATCTGTACTCTTGTCCATATCCATGCAAACTACCAAGCAATTATGTTCCATGCTAGTGCAATGGATCTATAGTATAGACAATAGTACCTCATTGTAATTAGCCTCAGCTTCCCTTGAATTAGGATCTCAATATGAGTAAGTTCTCCTTTGCCGTCAGAGTTCCACCAAAAGAGTCTTTTTGGTCTTACTCGGTCTTCATCTTAGATGGTGTTTGGTTCAACATCCAACACGCAAATCAGCACATATCTGTGGCAAAAAAGAGAAACAACTATTTTAAACTGCTGCATCAAAATTTTGAAAGGAATTATTTTGTGGGGACATGACGCACGCCCAAACATGCACTTAACTTTTGGTGTGATTTGCCACGTGCTGGTGTTTTTTCTGTACCTTGTCTTGCGTGCCAAACAGATTGGCTATTGCTATAAGTGAAATAGTTTAATTGTTAAGCATTCAAGTTCAAGATCTTAATAATGTTGTGACTCAATATCAATGTTGTTAAATAACTGTTATAGAGCCACCATAATACTATAACATGGCATTTTGGATCCCTCCACCATTTGTCATCTGTTATTTGTTGTTGCTGTATGGTGTCGTCCACCATATTTGGCGTGGAACTACCCAATTTTTCTTTTTCTCCCATTTGTTTTGAGAAACCCTTTTAAGGATTACTTCATACATAAAAACATATTGACCCATAACAGGGTTTTCTTTAGTTTCTTTTCTCCTTCCTTCCATTTCTTTCTTTTCCTCTGCTTAGTCTTCATCTGTTTGTCATTTCGTCAAATGATTCTTATCCCTTTTCTCCCTTCTTATTGTCAGACCCAGTCCCGATGTTCTTGTTCTTTGCATGTTTAATGTTTTGTGCTCTATTCATTCAAAATTTCAGAATTTAGTTCTCAGAATTTTGGAATGTAGTTTTCTGTTTTTTATAATTTCGTAGCCATGTTCTGTTTTTTAAAGTAAACCTATAGTGTTGTTACCAATTCTTTTTCACTTACAGTACAATGTCGAGCACCAAAATCAAATTCTTGAGAATTGTGATATTTTCTTGGATTTTATAGGTTGCCATGCCACCTGCTATAGGTTATGTACATGGCAGTTATTTGGCTCACCAGCATAGGCCACCAACTACTATTAATAACCTTACAGTATAATATATAAACTCAAGTTTTAATCTGCAGAAAACTTTTTATTTGTCTGTGGTTGTGTGCGATGGATGGTGGCATGGGGCTGGTTGGGTTTTCTTTGTCTGTTCGCAAGTGCTTTTATAATTGTTTTACAACTATTTTGCATGTGATTGGTCTCAAGAAACCTTAAATCACTAATTGCTGAACCTTTGCTTTGAAGGAAAACTAGACATGGATGTAACACAGACAGAAACAGTATAATATTGCTTTCCCTCAATAATATTTCACGGTTGAATTTGGCTTATATTATACAGCCTAGTTATATTCTAGTCATAAACATTGAAGTAGTTATTGCTTGAATGTAGCAGAACTTTATGAAGACAAAGTAAGTTATAACAATGAACTGCAATTATTTTGCCTGACATCAAGTATGTGTGTTGAAGTTTTAGGGAAGGTTAAAGACTTCCTAGGAGTTATGTCAGAAGCAAATAAGCGATTGGAACTTGATGCAAAGGTTAAAGCTTTATTTCTGATAGAAGCCATTGTTTTCGCTGCTACTTTGCAACTATTTTTTTCTTTTTTTACTTTATTCTATCTTTTATAGCTTTAAATATAAATACTTGTATATAATACACAGGACCATCCCAAGAATTATGATATTGAAGAGCTAACCGGAAATGAATCGGAAGTTATTGAAATGGTCAGTGTTAATCACTCTATTATCTCTGTGTATACCAATCCCCAGTTCCCCTACCTTTCTACATATTACTGACTTTTTGATAAAAAAATTAAGTGCTAGTTTGACAATAGTTTTATAAGACTATTTTCAATATTTTAATTTTTAAAAACTAAAAAACTTGTTTGGGTAGTGTTTTCTGAAACAGTTTTCGAAAATAGTTCTGGTTTTTTAGTTTTTAAAAACTAAAAAATAGGAATAACTGAAAGTAGTTTTACTTTTTAGTTTTCTATTTTTGTTTTGAAAACTCAAAATACAATCAGAATATTTTGTTTTTTGGTTTCATTAATGAAATTCTAATAAATATGAATAAGTTTTTCTATTTTACATTTTTAAAATAGTTTTCAAATAAAACTTGCCAAACAAAATTTTTTTTTTTTTTTTCTAAAAATAGTTTTTGAAAACTATTTTTAAAAACTCTTTTCAAAAACTGAAAAATAAAAGTAAACCAATCAAGCCCTAAATTATTTATACTGCATTTATTTTCTTGCAGAATTTGATGCTTGGTGTTGCTGATCTCCATACACCCGAGGCTGTGGCTGCTGCTGAATCTGCAATTGCCACTTGTCAGCCTGTGATGCCATTGGCTGCTGATGGTAGTGAAACATATTCGGAGGATAGTAGTACTGAAGATGACAGCGGGGATGATGATATTGAAAGCAGTGACAACGAAAACAGCAGAGAAAAACCTTCTCATGCTCAAATATCTATTTCCAGTAAAGATAATATTCATGAAAAACAAAAAAATGGTAATTCCAAAAAACGTCCAAGGATTGTTGAGCTATCATGAACCTAACGGGTTTTTGAGGATTAGATCCTTATGTTAGAACAATTTACTGAGATGATTGCGACCAGGCACAAAACATTTATATATCTGGGTTTGCAATATTCTGTTTGACGTATGCTGCATTGAAATATAATCATACCAGCCCCGTCAACGAGACAATAGTGGGAAAATTTTCAATCTACTAAGGTATTTATAACCGCTAACTGATGAAAATGCTTGCAACATGGCTTTATTGTGGAGTTCTCTATCTTTAAATGCGTGTTTGGTTGTGGTCAAAATTGATTCTAGATAAATTGACATGTTTGGTTTTTTGTTAGAAAAGAATTAAAAATCAGTTTTAATTTCAGAATTGATTATGTGTTTAAGTAATTTAGAATAGTTTTTATGTTAGATCAAGAATTCTACACTAGATGTGTTTGGTTTCATATTTGGGAATTGATTCTGGATTTAAAGTTGATTTTAACTAAATTTTGATGTTTGGAAAATAATTTAAAATTGAATAAGTGTAAAATTGATTTTAGATTGAAACAATTTGGAATATCGGTTGCATTAAATAAAAAATTTTAGATTAGATTTTATTATAAACATGCTTTTCCAATAAAAAATATTTAAACATAAATAACATGATTTTAAAATCAATGTTGATAATAATTAATTACGCAAAAATTAACTTAATTTAAAATCAATTTTGTATTCAAACATGCATTAGATGAAAAGGAAAAGGAAAAAGCATGTTTATAATTTTTTTTAACATGCATAATTTACATTCTATTTGGTTCAAGAGAGATGGAAAGGGAAGAAATTCTTTAAAAAAACAAAAAATATTTTTTTGTTTAATTTTTAAGGATGGAGGGAGTACTTCCTTCTCTTAAGCCAATTTTAGCTTTATTTTAATGTTTAAAAAATTTAGAGTGGATTGCAAGTTCATTAATTATAAGTTCAATTTTTTTATTCTTCCCCTTCTTTATATGTTTACACTTTTACAGGTTGAAAGAGATTTTTTTTTTATAGGAATTGAATTGTGTTGTATATAAATATATTCTTAAGTATACTTTTAAATAAATTCTAATAAAGATTAAAAAGTTATTAACTTTAAAGTCTCCCCTCTCCTTATGAAACAAATAAAGAATAGTTTTTTTTTTCTGCTTTTAAATCATTGAATCAAACATAGCATCTAATTAAAATTTCTTTCCTCCCTTACCTTATCTTCCATTAAATTTCTCCTCTTTTGGCCTACATTAAAATTATTCCCACCCGCTCTCATTTTCTTAACCAAATAGAGCTTTAAGTTGTCATTTTACTAATTTTCCCTCCTCCCAGCAAATGAGAAACGAAGACAATACAAAAAGAAACAGCAAATGAGAAAAGAAGACAATCCAAAAAGAAACAAACTTTTAAGCACTAAGATATTGCCATGAATTATGGAAAATAATAACAAGTTAGTATTAAATATTAATAATAAATTAATAGTGATCTAGTGCCCTACAATTTATTTGTCAATTTGTTGAGACATAGATACAAATGAAAATGGGGTTTTAATTTGTTTACATGTGTTGATAAAGGTAACATAATGAGAAAGTTGTTTTACTAGTAGAATTGCCACAACTTACATTTTACAATTCAAACAAACTATGGTTTCCTATGTAGAAAGGGTTACGCCAGGGTGGCTCTATGGTTTCGTTTTTATTCTTGATAGTGGTTGAGAGATTGGGAGGGTTGATTAGAATGGCTCAGTTGAGTAATCTAATTTCAAGTATTAAATTACATAAGAATGATTTTCAAATTGTATTCCAACAATTTGCTGATGATACAATTTTTCTAGTTATGTCTGAACTTCAAAATGTATTGTCTTCGAAAAGTGCTCTGCGATACTATGAGTTGGCCTTGGGTTTGAAGATTAATTTTCATAAGAGTAGTTTGGGAAGGGCTGGGGTGAAGTTGCCAGAAGTAAATGCCTTTGCCAAGGTCCTGAATTGTGGAGTTTTGCAATTGTCTTTCTCTTATTTGGGAATACCCATGGGGCAAATGTGAGAAGTGAGCGAGTGTGGAAGCCCATTCTAGATAAAATAAGAGCTAAGCTAACCTTGTGGAGAAAGAAGAATTTGTCACTAGGGTGGAGGATTTGTTTGATCAAATCCACCCTATCTGTCTTACCTCTATATTTTTTGTCTTTTTTCAGGGTTCCAAAAAAGGTGGCTAAACGTATTTAGTCTCTTCAAAGGAGCTTCCTGTTGGGAGGTTCGTATGTAAAGCCAAAAGTAGCATGAATCAAATGGGAGCAGGTGTTTAAGGTCAAGTGTAGTGGTAGGTTGAGAATTAGAGATGTCATGGCTTTTAACAAAGCTCTGTTGGGAAAATGGCATTGGAGGATATTGTAGGGTGGGAATGCTCTCTGGATAAAAGTATTGGGAGCAAGATATGGTGCAGATATTATGCTCTCTGGATAAAAGTATTGGAAGCAAGATATGGTGCAGATATTAGAAGAAACCCGTCAAAGTGCAGGAGTGGTGGCTCCCAAAGGTAGCATGATATCCTGAGAACAACAACTAAAGAAGGAATGGACAACTAGTTCCCTATAGTGGTAAAACCTAGGCTTGGGGATGGTTTGTTGTATGGGTTTAGGAGAGGGATTGGTTGGTGCCTGGGGGGCTTATATCGAAGTTCCCTAGATTATACAGTTTGTCAAATCAAAGGGGGGGGTTGACGAAGGTTGGGGAGTGGTGTAATAATAATTGGGTCTGGAAATTGAGTTGGAGGAAGGAACTCTTTAGTTGGGAGATTGATTAGATCAGGGAGTTAGAAGGTGTCTTGGAAGGGGGTTTAAGTGAGAAAGGAGGCAAAAGATGGATGAGGGTGGGGTGCTAATATGGTTATCTCTGATCAATATTTGGTTAAAAAAGCATACCACTTAGTGTGTGGGGTGAGCTTGAATGATAAATCACCATTTTTTAGCAGTTATGGAAATCAAAGGCTCCATTCAAGGTGGTAGCTTTTTCTTGGAAGGTGGCCCTTAACAGAATATCGTCAAAGGTTGAATTGGCTCATCGATCAATCCTTCCAATGACAGACACTCTTTGTCCCTTATGTCATTTAGAGGCAGGAGCAATTTCTCATCTTTTGTTCACCTGTAAGGTTAGTTATTCTGTTTGGATGTATTGTTTTAGATAGCTTGGTTTCATCTCTATTATGCCATCATGCGAGTTTAGTTTTTAGAATTTCTTGGGCATCTATGACTTTTTTGGTATTAATGCTTCTTCCTAGCTTAGTGTTGTTTGGTTATCAATTGTGTGGGATATATCGGGTGCTAGAAATGAGGTGATATTTAAAAATAAGTCTTTCCTATACGAAGAAGTGTGGGATCGTTCCCTGTAAAACTCTTGGAAGTGGCTCAAAGGGTTGTATAAGGTTAAAGATGTCTCTTTCGTGGAATGATCATTACAGTCAGTTGTATGCATGAAGAGGCTCAAAGTAAGCCGACTATAATGCTTCTGCTGTGGTTTGATCCTAATTCTTATGGGGTAAATCTGCAAAATATTGTACCTCTGCTAGCTGATTTTGTGGAAGGTAACTATCATGTTACTTGGGGGTCCTTTTATTTGTTCCTATTTATTGCTATATCTGAATTTTTATCCTATTATTTTCACTACTCATGAAAGTGTTAGTGAGTTTTAATAAATTTTACTTTTTCAAAAAAAGAAAAAAAACTATGGGTCAAATATTGTAACTTTCTAATTCATTTTGAATTTGTTTATATTAGACTATCAAATAATAAAAATAATTTTTTATATAAATAAATGTTAGTTATTAATGTATTAGTTTTCTCATTGAAATAATTTGAATCACACAGTTTCTTTCCTTTCTTTCCTCAAATAAATTTTTGTTGTTAAACTAACCATATAACAACTATTATTTGTTATTTTTTTACGATGAAAACAATGAAAGTCGAACATAAACTTTTACACGTTTATTCCAATTTCCAACCACTAGGTCAACCTAGTGAGTTATTGAATTTATTTATTTTGAATCAACTATGTTTAGAACTATTGCCAATATGATCAAAATCTAGCGAGGATATGGCTCAGTAATTGAAGCCTCATTGATCGATTCATGAGTTGATCTTATGTTGTTTGATCTTGTTGTTGACCTTGATGTAAACTCCCATAACTGCATGTTTGGAAGGTTTCCGGTTCTACTATCAACATAAAATGCAGGCTCTGATGGTAAAGGGAGAGTGAGAGAATGACTATTAAGCACTAGAACAACAGAAGCCATAGTTGGTCTGGCAGCTACATTGTCTTGAACGCAAAGTAATCCAATGTGGATGCATCTCATTATTTCATTTTGTGAACTATAGTTTAATTTGGGATCTATTATATCTATAGCTCTTCCTTCCCTCCAGCTTCGCCATGCCTACATGAATTAACTCAATTACTTAAACTGTTAGATTCCATTGCTATAGTAAATTAGCTTGCAAGCAAACTTTCTAATTTCATAATCTAATGAAGAAGATAAATGGAAAGAAAAGGACAACTTACAAAATTCGAGAGATCATCTATATTCTCTCCACGACGAATGCCACTATTTTTTTGACCGCTTATAATTTCAAGAACCAATACACCAAAACAAAAACATCGGACTTCTCAGAAAATTATCCATGCATGGCATATTCTGATGCCATGTATCCACTACATATAAATATATAATGAGTTTAATTAATTAAGAAAAATCTATTCACAACTATCTTCAACTATTCAACACTTTTCGATTGCGAAAACCAATAGCTATAATGGATTCAAATAGTTACTGGATTCCAACAACTTTATCTGTGTCTGCATGAGTTTGGTCCACAACAAACAATCTTTCTAAACTAAAATCTGATATTTTAGGATTCATTTCTTCATCGAGAATATTAATTGCTTTTGAGATCACGATGGATAATGCACAATAGAGAATCTTGATGAAGGTAAATAATACCTTCAGCAGTACCTGCAATGATTTTGTTGCGCATTTCCCAGTCTAATTGTCCTCTTTTGATTTCATCTACATATAAAAGCGCCATATGAATCTTAGGATTGAAATTAAGCTTAGTCTTAAGCAACAACTAAAGTTCCAGATATATGAAAATATTAAAATTAAACCTACCAAATATAAAGTAATCAAGACTTTTATTTGAAACAAATTCATAGACAAGCAATCTCTCTCTTCCTTCAAGACGGAAACCAAGTAACCTAACTAAATTTCTGTGCTGAAGCTTAGCCACTAAAAGTACTTCGTTCTTGAATTCTATATCTCCTTGTCTAGAATTGGCTGACAACCTTTTGACAGCAATGTTTTGTCCATCGGAGAGCATACCCTGAAAATAATATACCGGTAGCAGTAGGCTCTCCACAAGTAATAGTGTATACAGTGTACCATATTTTGATGAAGAAGTTATGTTTAAGAGTGTTATCTTACCCTATAAACAGCCCCAAATCCGCCTTGTCCGAGTTTATTAGAATCGGAAAAGTCATTTGTCGCATCTCGTATGGTATTAAAGCTGAATTGCAATGAGTCAGAAATGTCAATTTCATCATCATCATCATGCGCTTCTTGTTGAGCTTCATACCGGAAAACAGATTTATAATAGTTAGTTTTTCATATGTTAAACAAGCCCCACTATGCTAATAAAAAATTCAATGCAGTATGAAACTAACGTTGTTAGATATAATTTCTGATCATCAAACCGATGGTTATTGACTTCCTCTTTTTTTTAGCTATTCCTAGCAATAACTAAACGAAGTATGCTTTGAATTATTCAACAAAATTATTTTATTTTTGGAAAATGAATTGCTTATCACATGTTATTCTATTGAAGGAATTACTATAGATTAAGAAACATCTTTTTAGAAATATTTCGCTTATGATGTTAGGTTGAGTTGTACTTTTTTACTTCATTGCAACTATGTAGGACTATTAGACCTAGATAGAAAACATGGGATTTAGATCCCCTGCAGTAGCAAAATAATTGCTGGGTGTGCAGTAAAGCAGTATTTCCACTTACTTTCATTCTTTTCCCCTGGCTTCCTAGCTCTTGAACGGACCAAGATAAATATGAGCACCACAGCAACAACTACAACAACTGGTACTGCTATTGCTATGGCAATCGTAGTTGAGTTGCTTTTGCTTTCACCTGCTCAAATCATAATCCTCAGTGGGACATTTCACATATTAGTAAAAATCAACAAGTCCAATAACTAATTATGCAGGCCATCATAAGGGTTGCAACTACCCAAAATCCATATTAACCAAACTAAGCAGTAACTACCCTTGTGGAAGAAGAAAACGTTGAAAACTGTTAAAAAAGGCATAAACTGTACGATGATGCAGTTGGGTTGATTAGGAGCGATTGAATTGAATTAAGACAGTGGAATGAGTACCTTTTGTGGAAGGAGCAGTTGGCGGTACATATGCTGGATCTTCATAGAACTTAAAGGAGGTTTCGAACCTCATATTACAACTGGGTCTAACAACCCTACAACCTATATTGTCTTTACAATAATCTATTTGGATACGTTCAATCGACTGAGCCAAGCAATTAGAGCACTCAGACCCTATCAAGTCTGGTGTGCACTGAACAAGACCATATATGACCTTATTAGAACCAGGTATGGCTCCTGCAGCATACTTAAAATGAGAGTCACCTGATGCAGCTTGGCTGGTTAAGTTGCCCAGCAAGGTGTTGACATCTTTATGGAACTGATCCAAGTCCGTTGCATTGTTCATATTGTCAGCATAATAAGCAGGTGCAGTTTCCATTATTGAACGGTCTGAGTAGCGCAACATGCATTTCTCGTCCTCGTACCACCCAATTGCTTCCTTCTGATTTGGACAGAGCTCAGTGAGATTGGCTCTCGACTGTTCAAGACAGTTGCGGCATTCTTCTGGCTTAACATCTCCTCTACACAGCCCAATGGCGTTCACTTTGTCAGTGCTTTTCCCGTTTGAGAAATTGTAGAAACCGTAGTCAATTTCTGTATTGGTTGAGAGTGGACAAAAGGGTGTTGAGGTTTGTGTGATAGGTGCTGTTAGTTGTGTAGTCTCCTGATCTATTAAAATTACAGAAGTAGTGAAAGTTTTCTGTATTGTTTTCGGCGTTAACTTGAGATATAAAAATTGTTACAAGACGACAACAAACAAAGGAAAGTAGCCTCAATGAAAACGAAGCCATGTTGGTTGTCTCCAGCTGGGAATCAGAAGAAATTAACAATAGGATGATTGAAGCACTTTTAAGATGTGAATAAGTTTTTGTTGGCAACAAGAAAGTAAAAGGTTGGAAGCTCTTTAAAAACTCTTTCTTTTTTGTGCTTAATTTCAAATGTGCTGATACAAGTATTTATAGACAAAAAGATTTGTCCCTTCACATGCTGGAGATAAATAAAAAGTTTTGTCTTTTCAAATGTTAGAGATAAATGATGATGCCTATAGGTCTGCCACCTAAAACCATTAATGCTATCTAGGAATACCAAATGCTATCTAGGAATACCAAGCAATAAGAAATAAAGTTTCTTAATTTAAGTGTTATAACAAATCTCCCCGTTAAACTTAAATACTCTTCCCATTTCTCATTCCCATAAGCCTTTTGCAATTCTCCAGCAATGTGGTCGGCAGTGGCTTGGTGAGTATATCCGCGGCTTGAGCTCGGCTTTCAACATGCTCCAGCTTAACTTTTCCTTCTTTGACTTGTTCTCGGATGAAATGAAAACGGACGTCGATGTGCTTGCTCCTTCCGTGATTAACTAGGTTCTTTGCCAACTCGATCGCCGACTTGTTATCAACTTGGATCACAGTTCCTTCGTTTTGGATCACTCCCAAATACCTTAATAGATTTAAAAGCCAGACTGCATGACACACGCTCCAAGAGGCCGCCACATACTCTGCCTCGCAAGTAGACAGGGTTACAATGGGCTGCTTCTTTGACAGCCAAGTGAAAGCTGTATTTTCGAGTAGGAATACGTAACCCGAAGTACTTTTCCAGTCATCAACGTTACCATACCAATCGCTATCTAAGTAACCCACTAGTTGATAGTCATCTGATTTTGAATAGCAAAGACCAAGTGATAGGATTCCTTGAATATATCTCAGAATTCTCTTCAAGGCCTTCCAATGTGTATAGCTTGGATCCTCCATGAATCTGCTCATTATCCCAACACTTAACATTAAGTCGTGTCTCGTGCTTGTAAGGTACCTTAGACTTCCAATTAAACTTCGATATCTCCCAGAATCAGCTCGTTCTCCTCCATCAAACTTCGAGAGTTTAGTGCCTGGTTCCATTGGAGTAGAAACCGGGTTGCGGTCCTCCATTTTAAACTTCTTTAGAATTTCAAGCGCATACCTCTCTTGGGATATAAAAATCCCTTCTTCCGATTGCTTCACTTCCAGGCCAAGAAAATATTTCATTAGGCCTAAGTCTGTCATCTCAAACTCTTTTTCCATTACCTCCTTAAACTCCTTAATCAGCTTCGTGTTGCTTCCGGTGAATATGAGGTCGTCGACATAGAGAGCAACTACCATCATATCCTTTCCTGATTTCTTTGTGTACAAAGCATGTTCGTACGGACATTGCTCGTACCCAGTTTTCTTGAAATACCCATCAATTCTCTCATTCCAGGCACGGGGAGCCTGCTTCAGTCCATAGAGGGCCTTTTCAATCTCAACACTTTCTTCTCATCCCCTCTCTTCATGTACCCGAGTGGTTGCTCGACGTACACCTCCTCTTTCAACACTCAATTTAGAAAGGCCGACTTCACATCCATCTGTAGAATTGGCCATTGGTTTTGAGCAGCCAACGATACAGGAGTCGGATTGACTCCATTCTCGTGACAGGAGCAAATACTTCATCGTAGCCTATCCCCTCTTTCTGTCTATAGCCCTTTACCACAAGTCGAGCCTTATAATGCTCAACCTCTCCCTCAACATTCATCTTCTTTTTGTACACCCATTTTACTCCAATGGGTCGAGCTCCTTCAGGAAGATCGATCAATTCCCAAGTCTTGTTGCATTCAATCGCTCCAATCTCCTCATCCATGGCTGTTCTCCACTTCTCTTCTTGGACATCTTTCTCAAAGCTCAAGTCTTCAGAGTCGGCCAGAAGACATACAACATGAAATTCATTTGTAGTGTCGTATATTTCCTGTAGACTTCTCATCCTGGGTTGTTGTGGCTCAGTTTCTTCATCTGAGGACTCGGTGATTGTTGTTGTTGAAGGTACAACAATCTCCGAGCTAGTTTTTTTTTGACTAGGTTACTCCAGCACCACTCCTTCGTTTCCTCCACATGAACATCTCGGCTCACCACTACTTTCTTGTTAACGGGATCAAACAATTTATATGCTTTAGAATTTTTATCATACCCGATAAATATGTACTTCTTGCTCCGATCTTCTAATTTTGTCCTGTGCTGACTTGGTACTTTCCCATAGGCCATGCTACCGAACACCTTTAGATGAGAGACACTCGGCTTCACACCACTCCAAATCTCCTGAGGCGTCTTTTCACCTAACTTTGCATGTGGACATCTATTTTGCACATAGACTGCACATTGCACCGCCTCTGCCCAAAACTTCTTCGGCATATTCTTCCTTTCAACATAGATCGAACCATGTCGAGAATGGTTCGGTTCTTTCGTTCTGCTACACCGTTTTGTTGCGGAGAATATGAAGCCGTCAAGAAACGCTTGATTCCATGTTCCTCACAATATTTGTTGAACTTGGCACAAGTGAACTCGCCTCCTCTATCAGATCGGACTGTTTTGATGACTTTGTTTGTTTCTTTCTCTACCATCACTTTGAACTTCTTGAAAGTTTCAAACACTTCTGAATTCTCCTTCAGAAAGTAAACCCATGTCTTTCTTGAGAAATCATCAATGAAAGAGACGAAATATCTCTTACCACTAAATGATTCTGGAGTTATTGGCCACACAAGTCGGTATCGATCAGTTCGAGCTGCTTCTTTGCTCGGTACTCAGAGCTCCGTGGGAAAGAAGTCCTCGCTTGCTTTCCGATCACACATTCTTCACAGAACCTCTTTTCAAATTCCATTTTGGGCAAACCGAGCACCATCTCCTTTTTCACCAACTTAGTCAACCCTCCGAAGTGAAGATGACTGAACCGCAAATGCCACTTCATGGCCTCATCCTCCATATCAAGTTGCATGTATTTATCTTGAACTATTTTCAACTCAAGTTTGTACATGTGATTTTTCTTCATTTCTACTTGGGCGATGAGCCTTCCGAGTTTATCCCTCAGTTGTAATTCTTGGTCCTTCATCAGAACCGAGTACCCCTTCTCCATTATCTGTCCCATGCTCAGTATGTTGCTTTTGAGATCAGGTACATAGTATACATCTCTGATCTCTCCTATTCGCCCATTTTCCTGTTGATACCAGATCGTTCCTTGACCTTTGATGGTTACTTTCGATGCATCGCCGAAAGAAACGGATCCGGATTCCACCTTTGAAAGTACTTTGAATAAACTCTCGTCGCCACACATATGGTTACTTGCGCCGGTGTCCAAGTACCAAACCGAATTATTAGAATAGCTCGGTTTGACCTCGGTTTCTGGAATGTTTGTCACTAGCAGTAATCCTTCATCTTCTTTCTCGACAAGAAAGTTTGTTGGCTCCTCATTTTTCTTCTCGGACCTACAATCTTTGGAAATATGGCCCATCTTTCCACAGTTGTAGCATTTTACTGAGTAGCAATCCTTGGCATAATACCCATACTTCCCACAGTTATAACATTCAATGTTGTTTGTGTTTGTCCGACCACCTCGAGTCTGACCTCGACCACCTCGGGCTTGACCTCGGCCACGCTAGTTTTGTTGGCCGACTTGCTCATTTCTTCGTTCTCCTCTTCCTCTACCACCTTGGCTTATGCCTCTTCCTTGGCCTCTGGTACTTTGAGCATAAAACACATTATCCTTTTTTATAGTCGCCTTCGCTTGGAGAGTTTGTTCAAGGGACTCCCTTCTCTTGTTTTTTCGTCTCTGCTCATGTGCTTCCAGAGACCTAGCAAACTCTTCAATGGTGAGTGTTGATAGATCCTTGGACTCCTCTATTGCGCATACGATATTTTCGAATTCATCTCTCAATGACTTCAAAATCTTTTCAACAAGCTCTTCAATGAAGAAAGAATCTCACCATTCTGATTCAGTTTGTTCATCACGATCTCCACCCGAGTAATGAACTCGGATACGCTTTCGGACTCGTTCATCCTCATGTTTTCCAGTTCGCGCCTAAGGGTTTGAAGTCAGACCTGCTTTACTCGTTCGTCTCCTTTGTTTGCCTTTTCGAGTGTATCCCATGCTACTTTGGAAGATTTTGTATTTGCTATCTTCTCAAAGCCGGATTCGTCAACAGCTCGGTATAACAGATATAAAGCCGCCTTGTCTTTAGCTCGAACGACCTTCAACGCGTTCAACTGGGCATTTAAATATCCATCTGTGCTTGTTGGTTCCTCATACCCAGTCTCGACCACATCCCAATTATCTGGGGAGCCGAGAAGGGCCTTTATCTGCACCTTCCAGTTGTCATAGTTAACGTCTTTCGTCAATTTGGTAGCGGGATGCCATTGGTTAGACCTGCCATTTCTCTCAAGTGTTTACACTCAACTCACACACCTCACAAAACTCTCAGTAGCTCTGATACCAAATTGTTGGCAACAAGAAAGAAAAAGGTTGACAGCTCTTTAAAAACTCTTTCTTTTTTCTGCTTAATTTCAAATGTGCTGATATAAGTATTTATAGGCAAAAAGATTTGCCCCTTCACATGCTGGAGATAAATCAAAAGTTTTGTCTTTTCAAATGCTAGAGATAAATGATGATGCCTATAGGTCTGCCACCTAAAACCATTAATTCTATCTAGGAATACCAAACAACAAGAAATAAAGTTTCTTAATTTAAGTTTTATAACAGTTTTTATTGGCTAATGATGAAGTGATTGTCTACACAAAACTTCTGTGGTTGCTAGCTTGTTCATGTACCTATACCTACCATTAATGTTATCAAATCTATTTTTGCCTTCTTTCGTCAATGCAACAATTTCTAAGCATTTGAAAAATAAGAAATCATAGTCTGAAACCAAATTCAGCAAACACTAACTACTCAGGATTAAGAGAGGGAGACTTCCTATGAAATAACAGTTTTTTCGCAAGACATATCAAAGAAGAAAAAGTCTTCTGTGTCTTTTATAATTTGAGAGATATTGATACTCTCTTTTTTTTTAAAATAATTAAATTATAATTTTTTTTATAAATTACAATAAGTTTTATTTATTTATTTATATATAAATCCTTAAAAAATTATTTTACTATAAATTTTCTTATAAACAATTACTTTAATTTATACATTTTTAAAAGAAAATCTCTGACTTTTTAATATGTATCCATCTATATTTTTTTTATTTATTTATTTTTTCTTGTTAAGATATAAATAAATAAAAATTATATTAATTTATAAAAATAAAAATAAAATTTATAATTTAAATGATTAAAAAAAGTATCAATACTTCTAAAATTATAAAATAAATTATAGAAATTGTCATAAAAGAATTGCCTTTGACCACTGTTAAACAGTGCAAAAATTTTCCACACGGATATATATTATTCATTGATTTAAGAAACCAACTAAAAATATTTGCTGGAAATCACAATATACTGTTAGATTTGATTTTCATGTTTTTCATAGTATCAACTTTTCGTGCCATCGAACCATTTCCATCGTGTTTGAGCACCGAAACAGTGCCAAAATTTTCCACACGAAAATATGCTAATCTTAGTAGGTTTCCAGGTGGGAAAGTTTGTAAGGCCAAAATTAACGTGGAAAGGTAGGTTTCCACATTTAGACCTTATTTTAATATTTTCTGTGTCTAAAATACCAAGCTTTGTAGGTTTTATCCAATAGCCAAATTACCATAGTTGACTGACCCCTAAGTGGGGAACTCAAGTCAACTCAAGTCTATAAAAAGGTATCGGTTCTTTTCTCTCACTCTTTTTTTCCTTTTCTTTTTATTAGACAATAGCTATATCTGTTTCTTTTTCAATTAAAATTCACAATTTGAAGAATGAGATTCTGATTCGTTTAATTATGCATTTTAAATACTTAAGAAAGGGTGTGCTTCATAAAAAAAATATCATCCATGGCATAAAAAAAAGAGAACAAATGTCCTCTGCAATAACAAAGAAGGATTGAAATTTTACGCATGAATCACGCAATTATACGGTTCACTAAAAGATTATGAAAAATGTTTCATCAACACTTTGTATTAGTGGACGACCAAAAAGACATTTAGAAATAGGAAATGGAGAAAATAAAAATAATATTAATAGTGTCTGTATATAGAAACATTCAAAAACTAAAATTTAATAAAAATAAATAATAGTATTAATCCTAAAAACCTTTCTTAACAAAGAAACATGGTTGCAGGAGAATAACGTTAAAAAAACTATTCTTCATAGAAAACAGTTCTTCATTTAAAATTGTAACTTTATTGTAAGATAATTAATTAAAACTAAATAAATCTATGTAAGTTCTTGTACACCTTACTAGAAAATATCCTTAAAATATATTAATTTGTCATTGAATGCTTTTTTTTCTTGAAAGGCAAATTATATATTTCTAAAAACGGGTGAAACAAAAAGTTTCTAATACCCTATTCATCCAACAAAAAAAAAAGAGCATAGAGGCACCTCCAGAAAACAAGACCTCCAAGGGGGTCCGACCAAACCACCTAAACTATCTACAGGTACAATAAACATAAGCGAGAGTTACTACATCAATCAGAGAAAACACGTCCCCTCATTTAATTTATATATGGCGACTGATTTTCAGTCACCTTTAAGTGTGACGGTTAAACTGGTCATTGATTATAATATAAAAAGTTTTAAAAGTAAATATATAATATCTAATCTTTTTTTAGTAATACATATCCAAGAGTGACCGCATAATTAGTCACTAGTTATAATATTAAAATTAAAATTTAAATTACAATGACTGTTTTGCAGTCATAAATATTAAACTGTAAAATGGACTCAACTATGTGATGGATGTTGTGACTGAATATTATTTCAAAAATAATTTAAAAAATTCAAGTCACTATTTCAGTCACCACAATGACTACAAACTTTTCAGTCACTTCAAACAATCATTGTTCAGCCATTTTCTAGTTCCCTCAAAGCCTTATATTTTGGTCATTTTATTTTAGTTTAGGAAGAAGATGTGTCTTTAGTTAGTTTGAGGAGTAAGTTAGTGTGAAGGCTATACCTTAGGCATCTTGGGCCTTATTTCCCTCATCCATAGGTTTAACCTTTGCACCCTTTTAGGCTTAAGTTGAGTTAAGATTAATAGGCCTTAAGACTAGGCTTAATTAACCTTAATGCTAATTAAGCCCAAGTCCCATGTTGCCTAGGATCTTGTACTCAGCCTCCCCCATTGGGTTATATATAGTCGTCCCACTCTCTCGTATCCTCACATTGAATTTGAATGAAAATTTTCTCTTTGTTGAGTACATTCTCTAGTAAAGGTCTTAAGAATCCTCTCTCTTGAGGAACATCTTCTTAGTTGACTTTTATCAAGGGTTTCTTCCCTTGTGGCAAGGCTAAACATTTTTGGCTTATCTCTTTTTGAAACTGGCTCCCCACCTCCATCTTCTTTCTCCTCCATCCTCCATTTCTTGAACGCTAGGAACCTCAAGGAGAAAGATAAAGGGTATGCAAACTTGGTTTGCATCATTATATATATCCTTTAGCTCACAACTTGTAAACAAGATACCTAATTTGCTTAATTAATTATTAAGTATTTGGCTAAATTAGATAGTAGAAAAGTTGAACAAGAAGATAAAGCAGAGAAACAACTACAAAATTCAAGTACTGTAAATTTTGGAGCACTAGACAAGGCAGAAGAACAACCAAGTAATCCAGATCCATATGGTAAACAAACAGAGGCAAAAGAGAAGAGAAACAACAGTCAAGTTTGAAAGGTATAAAATCCGAACTTGAAGAAAAGGCAGGACAACAATTGTCCAATTCAAAGAGTACACCTATATCAAATAAGCTAGCCAAGAAACATATTACTCCTATTGCTTGATCCATGATTTTTCAAATTCAGAGAAATTTCATCTACACCTTTCTGTACACATGTTTTGTGCACCATTTATTTGGAAGTCATATTTTCCCCTTTGTTTTTCTCATATTTTTTTTATCATATATTTTGTAATATAGATTCCAATATATAATATTTAGTGAAAACAATCTTTATTTTGAAGACTTCTCTGGAACTGTTATTCTACCTCATCTCCTATCTGGTGTTTAAAGATAAGAGTCTAGGATTGACAATCGAAATTAGAGCTAACACAACAAGGTACAGGCGAAAGGCTATTACGAGAGCTTAGTAGCATGGTATAAAATATCTATGTAGAGGTTGAGGAAAAATACTCGAGGATGTCGAGCTTGAACAAGATGGAGATTGGGGGAATCAATGGGGTGAAAGTTGTGGTGGAGGATGTTGGTGCCTTGGTGGGAGACAAACAAGGAGTAGGTCGCGAGGGAAGTAAAAACCCTAGCGGTGTGGTAGTGGGGGATGAGCCGGGAAAGGGGTTGTGGTTAGCGAAGGAAACGACTCGGTGGGAGTGAGAAAGGGAGAAGGGAAGGAGAGGTTACTGGCAAACTGACCATAGTTGACAAGGATGGACTGGACGAAAGAGCTACAATTGATGAGGTAGTTGTGGGGGGAGAGAAGAGGTGGAAGAGGGGGAAGGGGAGAGGAGTGTAACATGGTTATGACTTGTGAGATGAGAGGGTTGTGCTGTTAAGGAAGAGGATGACGAAGAAGAACAAGACTTAGACTTGGTTGGAATGAATGAGTTTGACCCGTATGCTCTAACAACTTGGCAACTCACTGTTTCAACTGACTCCTCCCATCTTTATTATTTTCTTTAAATGTTGTCTCCACTTTTTCTTAACTGTGCCACATATTCAATCTGTTTTTAATTGCGCTATCCAAATGACGGAAGGGTAAAATTTACTCAATTTTTAAAATCAAGGGACAATATGTGTGCTAAAATAAAAAATAGGGATACGAAATGTGCGAAAGTGTCAAAATAGAGAGATACAGTATAATTTAGTCTATAATCAACAAGTAGTAGGTGATTTTACTTGTTTGCTATGGCAACACGGTGTTATGGTGGTGAGAGTCTTCTCAGATTATTACATAGTTAAACCTCATCCATATTTTTAGCAATAAAATTTATTATTTATAATTTAATTAAGAATAATTATTTAATTTTATGAAATTAATTATTAATTTCTTTTTTAAATGTAAGTAAAAACATCTTTATTGATAGATATATTTTGCGATCATATACTGTTTTGGAGGTTCCATAATATTATGTAATTATTAAGATATTTGTCATTTTTGGCTTGAGGAGAATATCTAGATCTTGAAACATTTTTTCTAAGTCTCATAATTGAGATTTTTTAAATTTTATTTGTAATTAATTTTTTTATAGAATATAAATTTATTTTAAAAATAAAATTAATTAATTAATTCAATTATTAAAAATAAATAACAAATATAAAGTATTAATTAACTTGATTTTTAATTTCTGTTTTTATTTTTCATTACATATTTTTCAAAATTTAAAATTTTAAAATATAATTTGTTATTTCTTAAAAATTTAAAATTCCATATTGAAATAAATATTTTTTATTTTTTAATTTAAAATTATAAAATATATAAATTGTTAGTATTTCAAAATATTAAATTTTTAACTTTTGTTATTTTTTTTTTTAAGTTTTAGATATAAGTAATGCATTTGCTCGAAGAGAATATATATATATATATATATATATATATATATATATATATATATATATATATATATATATATATGCACATGCATGTTTCTACCCTCTAGAGATATAGATATTGTGAAAGAATCCATCCTCGACAGTGAAAATTCCTTTTGCATATGAACTTCAAGATTTTCAAAATGTTACTCGAGATGTGACAATAGATACGCTATAATTTCTCCCTTCCAAAGTTTTTATTTATTTATTTATTATTGTAGTTATTATTGAGTGTTTCAGTAGGTCCTAAATGGAAGGAAACCAAGTTGCAGACGTAGGGAATATATGGCGGCGGAGTCACGGTGCCCGTGCTGGCGGAGGTCCGAAGAAAGGAAAGTCGGTTTCGTACCTCACGTAACAGCTAGGTCTAATAATCCTAGCACCTATCCTATTATTACAACACCGAGGCAGTTCTGCGATGGACTCAACCAAACATTTATCACACTGCGCCCCAGACAAATCTGGGGTGCACTGCGCAAGTCCGTACACAACTTGACCGTCCGGGCCCTTCGCAGTCGACGCCGCGTATTTCTGATACGAGTTTTGTGACGCCGCCGTGCCTCTCAGGCCATCCAGAAGGTTCTTCACCACTCCATTGAACTGTTCGGCGTTGGGCGCATCGTGCATGTTCCACACGAAATACGCAGGCCCAATTTCGTTGAGGCCCGAAATGGTTCGGTCCGAGTAGCGCAGCATGCACTTCTCATTCTCGTACCACCCTATTGCCTCCTTTCTGTTGGGACACACTCGAGTTAGGTTCGCTTTGGTTTCGATGAGGCATTTCCGGCACTCTGTTGGCGTCACGTCGCCTCTGCACTGGGCAATGGCGTTTGCTTTGTTCTTGTTCTCACCGCTTGAGGTGGCAGAGAAACCCTTGTTTGAGGCTTGGAGAGTGATTATGTTCAATGCGTAGTTCAGGTTCCTGTTATAGAGGTCGTTGGTTACGTAGTTTCCTCTGTCGTTGTTGGAGTCGCAGAAGTAGTGGAAGTCTTGTGGAGTTACATCGGCGTTGACATGAGATGTTATCACAGTTATTATGAACAGAAAGCCACAAAGGAAGTAACTCAAGAAAGAACAGCTAGTCATAGTGATTATGTTGTGGCTTGTGGGAATAGGAAGATGGTGGAGGATCATGTAGATATCAATATGCTTTTATAGGTGGAGGATGTGGTGATCATTGGCGGGCTTAAAATTCGATTCCAACCTGTCCTATCTCCAATTGGGAATGAGAAAATATAAACATTGAAAAACATTAGTGGACATTGATTTCTAAATACACCTAAAAAGTGAAATACGAAACTGTATTCAACACACACGAGCACACCACCCTATTCTTAGATAATTGTACAAGTATTTTTGTGGAATATAATACTGTAAAAGTATATACATATTATAAGTTTTCGTTTTATCAGGAGTGGTTCCAAAACTTCACCAAAAACACTTCCACAACAATACTTCTCTTGTCCCAACACTTTTAACTTATGTTTTTCTGGGGAATAAATATTTAAGCATTTAAAATGAAAAATTATAATTATAATCATTAACATAAATTTAAATATTATAATTTTATTGAATAATTTTAAAATCTTGTTTGGTGTTTTTCAAGGAATTCTTTATCGTTTATTTTTTATCTTTAATTATAAAAGTTTTAGAAGTACATTAATTAATTTGTTAGTTTGTGATTCAGAAAAATAAAAAAGATTTGTTAGGAAGATTTTCACTTATCAATGACTTGAAGTATGGCCTGCGCATTAACAAATTTGAGGATGGAAATCCTCTTTCAACATTCATGTTCAATCTCTTGTCCACTGTTAAAAACAAATCATGTGTTATTTATTAAATAACATATCGGTAGAGACAAGATCATGTTATCTACAAAACCCTAAATTTTATTATTTAATTGGACTTTCTCTTTCCTATATCTTTTAATGTTTAGGATTGTTATACACGTATTAAAAAATATTCAATGAACTAGAATATTCATTGTTAATTGTTATATTTCCTCTTTTATATATATATATATATATATATATATATATATATATATATATATATATATATATATATATATATATATATGAAAGATTTATTTTTTATCATCATCATTAATTTTCTTGACATTTAATAGGGATAATGAATAAGTAATCTTAATTATTAAATTTTAAAAAATGAAAATTTAAACATGGAGAGTAAATATAACTTATTCTTGAAGCAAGTGAATTCCTTTTCTTTCTTAATCTATGTACAGTAATTTAGATATATAAGGTTATTTATTCATATTTAAAAAATAAAAATTATAAGTTTAAACTAATTTATACATAAATTATATTTAAAAGAGTTTATATATATATGGAAGGGGATTAGGCATGGCAATGAGACAGGACGGAGATGGGTATGATATTTTGATCCTATCTTCTATTCTGAAACTCATCTCCATCTCCGTTTCCATACCCGACGAGTATGAGAATTATATCCTCACCCACTTCCCCACAAAAAAAAATTATAATAATATTTTAGTAGAAAATAATTTATTTGAATAAAATTATATTAATTCAAAAGTTATCTAATAACTGCAAAAATTTATAATTTTTTAATTAGATGTCAAACTTTTTTTCTTTTTTTTAAGACAAATGAATATTTTAGTCATTAAAATAATTTTAGAGTGAAGGGAGTACGAGGACGGGGTGGATATGTATATCTTCATCCCCGTCCCCATCCTCGACTTAACAAATCAGATCGTCTCTATACTTGTAGCGGTGTCTGGTCAAACCGGGGATTCCCCGTGAACTTCAAGGCGGTTCGGGGATTACCCACGAGTACGAGTTTATTTGTCATCCCTAAGGGGAATACACTTATTCCAAGAGTAAGTATAAAACATTTACTCCTCATCCTATCCATTATTTTCTTAAAATCTAATGGTTGTGATGAGTAATTAATCTTAATAATTAAATTTAAAAAAAATGAAGGACAGAGATGAATAATAAGTCTTTTATACTTACTCTTGGAGTAAATGGATTTCTCCTATATATATATATATATATATATATATTGATTTAAGAATAAGTTAATTATGTCATTCAGAATGCTGCTCTACTATATAGTTCAAATTATATAATTACATTCATTAGAGTGGAGTCACAGCTAAAATAGTATCACATTCTCATGTTGAATGAATCATAAACTTTTTTTGTTGTGTAGTAAAGTAGTGATAGTTGTTTCATCTTTTGGATCCTTTTAACCTTATTTTCATGCTTGTATTAATGTTGAGGAAGACATTACTTGTGTTTCTTGTTTTTCTAATAAAAATGTTTGGCTTATGAAAAAAGTCTTATTCTTAATCTCATCATATTTTAAAATTTAATAATTATAATAAATAATTAACCTTATATAACTATTAAATCTTGTATCGATATAAGAAAATTAAGGTAGTTTTCTCATCAAGTGAAATGACCTAAATGTCCCTCAGAAGGAAAGAGTAAAAACGACTTTAGATTTCGATATGGCCAAAATACAAACTCGAAAATAACCTGAAAATACTGAAGTCCAAACATTTGCAAATATCATAACCTAAGAGACAAAAACATTAAAGCACATGAATATTCGGCTTTGCCAAAAACTATAAAACAATAATAACAAGATTAATTAACCTTAATCACAGATTAACATTTAATCATTATGCCTAATAAAATCGAATAAACAAACAACATATCCACTGGACAAAGACAATATATAGGAAATAAAGCTAATATTTGGCTCAACACAAGTAATACCCAACAAGTAAAAACCTATATATTTGCTATAAATAGCTAATGTTGAAGCACGTATCCACCACCTATTATTGAAAATATTACTCTCCATTTTATAATAGTCCGAACATTATCTCACTTGATCGTTGAAGTCTTCTTTTGCAGACTCTCCCCTACTTTATATAAGGACATCATCGTCATGTCACCCGTGAATAATATTCGAGCTTATTCTGGTAAGAACAAATCTCAAAAAAACGAATGGTGATTATAAAAAATATTTGTTATACTTCTTATAATATTAATATTAATATATATATATATATATATATATATATATATATATATATATATATATATATATATATATATATATATATATGCTGATTGCGATTTTCTTCATGGAAAGCTTAATTAGATGCAAGCTGACCAAGCGCACATATAAACTTTTTAAGTTTATTTATAATTTTATTGTAAATGGGATTTGATTATAATATTATTAATAAGCTTACGGATATATCAGTGAAGCTACACAAATTCCTACCTTCTTTATATATATAAAGAACAAGAACAGTGTTATCGCACTTTCGTATTTCTATTTTAATATATTATTTCAGGATTTAATTTAATATGATAGAATATAAATAAGCTATTATGTCATTTTGCGTATAATATGATAGGATACATTTTGTCAATTTGTAAATTTTTTTGTTTATGATATCATGATAGAAACATGTTGGATCATAAATGATTATGACAGATTCGTAACAAAATTTGAGAAAATAAGGAGAAAGAATTTGAATAAAATTTAAAATGTTGTTTTGCTCATGTATTTGCATTTTATTAACAATATTAATGATCAAAGGTATACATCTATTCACAAAAATTATATTTGTAAGAATGGGAAAAGTCATAAAATGTTTAGAAAAGTAAAATAGCATAAAATATGGACACTAAAAGGTCTTATTCTCATTATATAATATATAATATAAGATATAAAATATAATATTAAGATTATTGATTATACATATAAATTATAGATAGTAGGGTGATTAAGTATGTTGGATATAAGTGTTTTAAAGGAATTTTATTCTTAAGGTTATAAGGTTGAATTAGTGGCAAAATTTACCTTTGATGAGAAAGAGGTCGTGATTTCAAATTCCTTTTTTGAAAAAATATTTTATTTTCAAATAAGTATAAGGGTAAAATATGTATTTTGAAAAGTGGACATCAAAAGGGAAATTCCCTTTATTAATAGTATAGATTAATATTATAGATAATATATAATATAAAATATAATATTATAGATTATTTATTATATATATAGATCATAGATAACAAGACAATTAAGTATGTTGGATATAAATGTTTTAAAGTAATTTTATTCTTTAGGTTATAAGGCTGATCTAGTGGGAAAATTTACCTTTGGCGAGGGGAGATTGTGAGTTGAATTCCTGCTATGGCAAAATAATTTATTTTTTTATTTTTCAAATAGGTATAAAAGTAAAATAGATATTTTGAAACGTGAATATAAAAAAAAGAATTCTTTTTATTAATAGTATAAATATATTAGTATTGTAACAAATTAACTTTTGTAACAAACTTAAAATCTTGCTCCCAATTTTTATTGCTATAGATAACTTTTGGTATTTTTTAATAATAGTGGTAGTTTGATAGTTACATATTTATTATTTTAAAAATTAACAAAATAAATTTTTATAGTTATGAGTTCAGTTGTTATAATTTTTAAAAACAACTTTTTCCAGCCTTGCAGTCATATTTTTTATTTAATTTTTTTAAGTAGCTATGAATAAAAAATATTAATTTTGCTAAAAAATTATTAAAAATAAATAATTTAAATAATTTATATAATATTCTTTGACCTAACAGGTAACTTTAACTTTTGCATTAATAATTAAAAAATATTTTTAATAGTTACAAGATATTTCATTAAATTGTAAAGATAAGTTAATATTTTTTTTAGTAACAGTTTTTATTTAATACCAATTAAAGAGATAAGTTAAAATTTTCTTTATTTCAGTCGTTTCAACTTTTATTTGAAAACAATTAAAATATAAGTTATTATTTTATTTTAATGTAAATAAGTTAATATTTTAAATTTGTTAGCCAAATTTTTACTTATTAAATCATTGTTTTTAATTTTGAGCTTACTATTGCATTAATTTTGTTCTCTATTTTCAACAAAATATTTGTTAGACAAATTTTTACTAATTAAATAATTAGTAAATATTTTATTTTACTAACTTTTACTAATCAAAGTTAATATTTTATTTTAATAGAAATAAGTTAAGTTAATATTTTAAATTTGTTAGACAAATTTTTACTAATTAAATAATTCTTTTAACTTTGAGCTTACTGTTGCATTAATTTTGTTCTCTATCTCCAGCAAAATATTTGTTCATTTTGTTTTTTATTTTTTTTGGATGCTTCTCTTATATCTTAATGTCTTTTTAGATAAACTAAATTACATTTTCAATATTTTTTTGGTGAAAATTTTCTTCTTCTCAAATCTCAATTTTTTTTTATCTTTACAAATTTTTAGATATAAATACATAAAATTTTAGTTTTTAACTTTTATTTTAAAAATTTGCATACCTCCACTACATAAAATTTCAGGATTCATCACTGTGTGTATATATAATAACAACAACAACAAATAACAACAACAACAAACAACAACAACAACAACATAGTGAATTATTTATATTTTATTATTTTATTAAAAACATATTGAATTAAAACTCTAAAATTGTTATACATATCGAAATAGAAATCTGAATAAACCGGTGCGATAACACCTGTATTTTCGTTAGTATTATATAATGGAAATATGATATTTTGGTGTTCACATTTTATAACTATTTTACCTTTCTAAAAATTTTATTACTTCTCCCACTCTGACAACTATAAGTTTTGTTAATAGATGTATATCTTTGATCATTACTATTTTTAATAAATATGCAAATACACAAGCAAAACAACATTTTGAATTTTATTCAAATTCTTTTATCTTCCAATTTTCTCAAATTCATTACAAATCTGTCATATTTATTGATGATCTAACATGTTCATAAACAAAAAAATATACAAATTAACAAAATATTTTCTATCATGTTATATGCAAAATGACATAGTCAATTATTTATATTCTATTATTTTATTACAAAACATATTAAATTAAAATCCTATATTTATTATAACATATAAAACATATAGAAATGCGAATATACTGGCGCGATAACGCTTATGTTTTCACTAGTAATAATAATAATAATGATAACAATAATAATAATGACAACAATAATCAATAATAATAAGGACGGCGACAACAACAAAAACAACAACAATAATAACTAGAAAAAACACAGGCGTTACCGCGTCTGTATATTCACATTTTTATTTTGATATGTTATAATAAATAAATAATTTTAATTTAATATATTTTTAATAATATGGTAGAATATAAATAACTCACTGTATCATTTTGTGTAATATGATAGAATCTATTTTGTTAATTTGTATATTTCTTTGTTTATGATAATATGAAAAAAACATGTTAAATCATTAACAAATATGACAGATTTACAATGAATTTGAGAAAATTGACAGAGGAAAGAATTTAAATAAAATTCAAAATGTTGTTTTGTCTGTGTATTTGTATTTTTATAAAAAATATTAATGATCACAAGTGTACATCTATAACAAATTTATATTTATGAGAGTTTGAGAAGTCATAAAATGTTTAGCAGGGTAAAACAGTTCTAAAATGTGGACACCTAAAAGTCCTATTCCCATTATCTAATATAAAATATAATATTATATATTATTGTTTATACATATAGATTATAGATAGCAGGATAATTAAATATGTTGGATATAAATATTTTAAAGTAATTTTTTTCTTAAGATTATAAGGTTGATCTAATGGCAAAGTTTACATTTGTCGAATGAGAGGTTGCGGTTTGAATCCCTCCTATTACAAAGTAGTTTATTTTTTAATTTTTAAATAGCTATAAGGGTAGAATAAGTATTTTGAAAAGTGAACATAAAAAAGGAGAATTTCCTTTATTAATAGTATAGATAATAGATAATAGATAATATAATATAAGATTATAGATTATTGATTATACATATAGATTATAGATAGTATGACAATTAAGTATATTGGATATAAATGTTTTAAAATAATTTTTTTATTAAGTTTATAAAGTTAATCTAGTGACAAAGTTTGCATTTGGTGACTGATAGGTTGTGGGTTTGAATACATGACAAATTAGTTTATTTTTTAATTTACAAATAAGTATTAGGGTAGAATATGTATTTTGAAAAGTGGACATCAAAAGGTGGAATTTCCTTCAAAAAATTACTTTAAAAAATTTATATCTAACCACACAACCTCTCCCTCTCCAAATGTAAATTTTTTACTAGATCAACCTTATAACCTTAAAAAAAATCACTTTGAACATATATATATTCGACATACTTAATTTCCTTACCATTTTTAATCTATATATAATCAATAATCTATAATATTATATTTTATATTATCTATACTATTAACAAAGGAAATTCCTCATTTTTATGTCCACTTTTCAAAATACATATTCTACGCTTATACCTATTTGAAAATTAAAAAGCAAACTGTTTTTGTCATAGGAGGGACTTAAACCCACAACCTCTTCCTCACTAAATGTAAACTTTTTCACTACATCAACCTTATAACCTGAAGAACAAAATTAATTTAAAACATTTATATCCAACATACTTAATTACCCTATTATCTATAATTTATATGTATAATCATAATCTATAATATTATATTTTATATTATTTATACTATTAACAAAGGGAGTTTCCCTTTTTAATGTTCACTTTTCAAAATAGATATCCTACCACTTAAAAAAATGAAAAGAAAGAACTATTTCATTAAAAGAGAGATTCAAACTCACAACCTTTTCCGACCCTCCGCATATATAGACTTTGTCACTAGATCAACCTTATAACTTTAAGAAAAAAACTACTTTAAAATATATAATGGGAATAAGACCTTTTGGTGTCCATATTTTATGACTATTTTACCTTTTTAAACATTTTATGACTTCTCATACTCTCATAGATATAAATTCTCACATATTAATATATGCAAATCTTCATGTGTTCTACCTTACCATAAACCAGTCTTCCTTTAATATCATTAATATATGTATAACTTTTATCATAAATATTTTTAATAACTAGGCAAATGCACATGTGTGATAACATTTTGTATTCTATTCAAACTCTCTTCTCTTTTCATTTTTTTTTCAAAATCATTGTAAATTTGAGATATTCGTTGATGATCTGATATGTTTCTTTCATATTATCATAAATAAATAATATAAAAATTAACAAAATATATTAAACTAAATTTATTACATGCAAAGTGACACAGTCAATTATTTATATTCTATCATATTATTACAAACTATATTAAATTAAAACTCTTAAAATACTATAACATATATATCAAAATAGAAATGTGATTACACTAACGGACAATTTTTGTGTTTTCGCTAATAATAATAATAAAAAAAAAGGAAGTAACGTACATCCATACTTAGAGGTGTAGACGGCTCTCAATTTATTTTTTATTTTTTTTTGGTTTCCTTAATTCAAATAAATGCAGCTAGCTAGATTACAATGATAAAAAGAATGAATGGACGAAAAAAAAATTACATTTCATTGATGTGAAGTTTCACTAATATATCCATGCTTCAACCTTATGAATATTATTATAATCAAATCCCATAATTGCAATAAATTAATTATAAAGTAAACTCAAACGATTACTTAAAAAGTTTATATGTGCGCTTGGTCAGCTTGCATATAATTAACATGATGCAAATGAGAATTATTATTATATTATATTATATTATATATATATATATATATATATATATATATATATATATATATATATATATATATATATATATATATATATACGGTGAATGTCTCTTTCACCATTAATTTAAGATATTAGAGACTTATGCAGGTTATTTTAATCTGAATGGTATATTTTGACCTAATGACTATAATTAAATCCTTTCACTCTTACCTAATACATCTCTTATATATTATATTATGTATATAGAGAATATTTAACTTTATTTTTAATTGTAGTACGTTAGCAAGTAATATTAAAATTATTTGATAAAAAATGTTATTTTCTATTTTAAATAATTGTTTCATGGTCAGCATGAAATGAAATAGGAGCCTAATTAGAAAGCTTTTGAAAGGACGGTGCAGCTAGGTAAATAAGAAATGAGATTAATAGGTTAACGGAGCATCTCACACCCAAAAGTTGCCCCACATAGGTCTTCCTTGAAAGCGTCCGATAACTAAGGTAAACAACGTAAAAAAAGCACCCATTTCTGTACCCGTTTTGAAAGAGAAAAAAAAAAGTTTTGTTAATAGAAATAAAAAAGTGTTTATAGCTACTGATATAAACAAGAATACTCATGTGAATAGCAGGAACATGCACATTCAGATAATTTCTAACTTATTAAAGATCTAATGGTGCTACCCAAGAGTTAAATGGATATATATATATATATATATATATATATATATATATATATATATATATATATATATATATATATTTTGGACAATTTAGGTGAGAAAAATGATTACGGTGAGAAATGAGAAAACATAATAATATTCATAGGATTTTAATAAACGGTTCAGATTTAATTGTTAATTAAACAAGTTCACGCGATCCTCTCACGCAGAAACTAACTAAATATTTGTCTGTTGCTCTTCATTTATTTATTTATTTTTATCAATCATGTTATTTATAAGATTTTTATTTTACTCTTTTACATAATAATCAACATTAATTTTTATATATAATTTATTTTATTTTAAATTTGAGGGAGGGACCATGACCCCTAAGTAGTGGTAGTATTGACGATGGTGATGGTAGTGTTAACGACGTATGGTGGGGGTGGTGGTAGCAATGGTAGGGGCAGACAGTGGTGGTGGCGCCGTCCCAAATTGTCACTACCACTGTCATCATCACCATCCCTATTGATGTTACCACTAGAGTCAATATCAGCACCCTCACCGTATGTCATCGACACTACCGTCACCATCGTCAATACTACCACCACTCACAGGCAGAAGAACGGGGGATTGGTAGGGACCATGGTCCCTTCCCCAAGTAACATGATTGATAAAAAAAAAAATAAATGAAGAGCAACAGACAAATATTTAGTTAGTTTCTGTGTGAGGGAACTACATGAGCTTGTTTAATTAACAAGTAAATCTGAATCGTAAATTGAAATCTTATGATTATTATTATGTTTTATCATTTCTCACTGTAACCCTTTTTCTCACCTGAGTTGTTCTCTCTATCTCTCTATATATATATAGTAACAACAATACATAACATTGCAATCATTTAATATTTAAAAAACACAGATAAAAATTAAAATTAATAACCATTAAAAATTAAAGTAGTTAATTAAAATTCAAATTAAAATTTTATTTAACCATTATTATTCTGTGACAACAAAGATTATGATGGTGGTGTTACAACAATATAGATAATGATAATAATAATAATATAAGAATAACAATAATGATGATATATTGGACCTGGTGACAGAATAACAATAATTTAGATTTGATAATTAAAATATTTTAAACTAAACTTTTTTAAGGATTTTATGATTAAATAAAATTTTAATTTAAATTTTAAATATTTTAATATTTAACTGTCTGTTATTTGCATGTTAAGCACTCTATCTAAATTAATAGTTCTATAAAATTTGTTAGCGTTATCATTCTCATGCTATGACTATGGCAGTTCTTGATGTGTTGACACAATTCACAATCCTTGTATATTAAGATAATATAAAAACGATTGTTGGAAATATTTTTAATTTATTATTTATTTTGTTTCACGGAATCTTGTGAAAAATGAAAAAAAACAATATTTTTTAAGTCATTATATTTTTTTAACATTTAAAATATTCTGTAAAATATCTAAAACTAATTAAAATTTTTTTAATATATCCAGATATGTCATTTATAATTCTAGAAATAACAATTTTTGAAAAAGGAAAGATAATTCTTGAAACAATTTCAATTTCACTTGTATAATTATACACTAAGTTTTTTTAAATTTTTTTGAAAGCTAAGTTTTTTTTTTTTAATTAACACAAACATTTAAGGATGGATTTGAGGAGGAAAGGGAGTCTTTCCCCTTTCAAGAATTCTTTGTATATGTATGATAAAAGTGTATTTTTTAAAATGTATATCAATAAGAAATTATACAATATTGAAATAATGTTTGTATAATTTTTTAATAAAAAAATTTATATATAATTTTACAAGTTTACATATACATCCTCTACGATAATCTCCTAAAAGATGAGTAGAATAACCCTCAAGAATTCTTATTAATCTCATTACAAATTCAAACAGAAATTGCTCATTAACAAGGAACTCCAATTCAACAAAAATACAAGGTGCACAAATTATCTTCTCTTATTCTTGTATATTTATTATTCTCTATATATACTATAATTTTTTATCTATCGTATCTAAGGATTAATTTTATTTTCATCAATTGTCTCAGAGCCAACTTAACTACAAATCATGTTGTTTTCTTATCTAAGAATTAAATTTGAATAGAAGTTTCTTTTTTGTTTTTCTAGTAAAATTTTTTAGTATAGTTCATTATTATTTTGTGCACAAAAAATAAAATTGAGGTTTACATTACTTTTTAACTTCCCTTTAGTGCGTGTACTCTTTGGAATCCATTTTTCTTTTGAATCCAATTAGAAAATATTTTCAAAATTAGTTGAGGATTTTTTTATTTATGTTTGAACCAACATAAAACGACTCCTAACTTGTAATTTTATTTATGTATCATGGAGATTAAGATGAGTCATATACTGGGTAACTAAAAAATCTTTTTGTTTCAAAAATCATGTAAGATGATTTGTGTTAAAATCACTCTCAGGACCAGTGAATGGGATTGTTGGTTACTATATTTATTTGATATTTTAATATTAATGGTATTTTTTGTGGCTGTTTCGAAGCAAAAAAAAACCTATTTAATTAATTTGAGATGTAAATTATTTTTTTTATATTGTAGTATCAAATTTAATTTGAACCTACTTTTTGTGATAATTCTTTATAAGATTTGTATTCTCTATTTATATTTATATTGTACACTTTTTTATGTCGAATTATCATCTATAAATTAATTTTAGGTCATTTTATGAATCAAGCATAATCTTAATTATCTTTCTCTTGTATGCATATTTTTATCTTTTAATTTGCGTTATTATAACTCATATATCGTGGGAAGTTTTACACCAACCATGAACAATCCAATTTTGAGTTCGAGAGCCTATTACAAAATAGGGAAGATATTAACACCCTATGACGTCCGTTATAAGAGCGGTTACCTCTAATTAAGCATGCAAAATTAGATAACTTATAAATATTTATGATGTGAGGAAGTGTTATATGCTACATTAATGAGAGGTTACACTTTATAGTTAAGCTTTAGGAAATGTCATTTGGTTCTCACTTCTAGATAGACCTTGCCATTCTCTTCTCTCAGCTTTCTGTTCACCTTGCTAGTTCTGTAGCCTTAAAATATTACTAAGAGGTTCCTGTTGTCTCCTTTGTGGGATTGCTCAAATAAGTCTTTTAGGATAGTGCTCAACACGCCTAAGGAAAATCACTTTTAATTTGCATCAGATTTACCAAAATTGAGTATATTACATTATCAGAAAAAGGATTGTATGATGAAGCAATTGTTAGTTTGAAATTTGATGAGGAAATTTATTAAGATTATTTCTAAGATTTATAACACACAAAATACTGCAAATATTTTTCCTCACAAATAGAATCTAATTCAGTGTAGAAGCTTGACAGTGCTGATATATGACCTAGTTCACCTTCTCAAACAGGACTCTAACAAGTAGGAATAACCATGTGAGTGCGCATGCTAACTTATTCAATATAATTTAAGTAAGATTTTGAACTGAATGACCCATCTAAATTCTTCACCTCACCAACCCCATTTCAGTTAATAACAGAGCGAGATAGAAATAAGAGAATGAGATATATTTTTAATTTAAAACAAAAAAAGTTCTAAGTAAGTGATGGTGTGGACAGAGTGGAACACTTCAACAAATGAAAAGAATTTTTGTAAGTTGGGGCATGTTACTTATGTTGTTTCAGACTCTTCAACTTTACATCTTGAGGTGTTGAAAAATAGAGAAGGAAAAGATACAAGTCCGAAGAGTTAAACTGGGTAGCTAAGGCTCAGAGGTAAACTTTCTGCTTTTAACATTTTACCATCAACCAATTGGGTAGCTAGCCAAGGCTTAGTTGTTTAAGTGTGTGTTTTTCAATTTTCATCCTTCTTATTCATTGTTTATCATCCAAAGTAGTTGTCTATATTGAACTAAATTACTTTATCATTAAGAGGAACAACACATTAAATCATTGTTTACTTCATAGTACCTTAAATTGTCATCATATGCTTGTTTTTGCCAATTTCTTCCGTTGAATACTTATTTAAATGAAGCATATATGTTTTCATGATCATCAACTCGAGGAAATATTTTGATAAAGAAAAGGACATGATTCTAATGCTTTAATTGCATATGAATTGTGAAAATATAATTTAAATGAATGCTTAAATCTCCTTTGCTGTTGCATATGTATACTAAAGTCATAAATCAATATTGTTTTACTCACCTATAGTCCTGCATATGTTTTCTTTTCTTTTTTTTGTTGGAGGGTTTTCATTTCTCTAACAGACTCTTCCTGTTTTGGCATTTATGGAAAATTTCCCTACTGCTTTATAAAATGTAGTTGGTAGCATTGTTGATAAATCTCCTCTGCTTCACACCACATGCTTTCTTTACTTTCTTTTTATCGTTCTTACTTTTACTACTACAAACATAAGTATGGAATCAAATTCCTTAGCCACCCATTTTTGCAGTAATAATTCTAGGGAAAAAAGTTGTCAAAAAGATACCACCTTTTAGTTTACTTTTTTGTGTTTTTACTTCACATTTACTTTACCCTCTTTTCCCATGATTCCTGAAAAACTACTTAGGAAGAGTAGTGCCAAACTCATGCAGATGCAGTACTCTTACAATCTTTATTTTTTTTTATACATAATAATTTTTTTTTTCAGTTTTCTTTCATCCCTACTCAATATCATGGATTTTTTAGAATTTCTTTGTCCCTTTGTGATTATTTAGATATCATATATTCAAATTCTAGAAATAATTTTCAGTTTGCAAAGGAGATTAGGTTTTATTTTAATTTTTAATGTTATAAAATTATTATTTAAGTAGTATGCTTTTTAGTATGGATTCAAGTTGGACCATGTTTAAATTAGTAAATCTTATTTGATAGGTTTATTAATTGATGAATCCAAATTTAAAAACATTGGTTAAAATATATTAGTGTTTATATAATCTTATATAATCGATAATTGTTTAATGAAATTACTTGTTTGGATTATTTTAGATTCAGAGATTAGAGTAGTAGTACAATGTTAGTTATAAAATATAACTTATGTTAGAAATTTAGAGTATTTATAATCTCTATACTACTTACAAAAGAGTTACATTATCTTGCTCTTTTATGAATTGACAAAGACACAAGATTGACATCTAAACTCATTTCAAATTGTTGAAAATAGAAACAGTCAAGCCATAGTCTAGTCTAGCTTTATTGAAGTTTAGTGTCAGTCAACATATATTCTGGGTGATGCTACATATTTTGCTTCATTTGGTAAGTTTTTCATCTTTATTTATTATTTCTGCCACATGCCTTGGCAAATTAAGGATTTTTCATTTCTCTACTCTTCTTATCTTTCTAAAATCTTTTGTCAAAAGATCTTATTTGGAATCTGATTGAGACTCACTTTGATCAGAAAATCTCACCTGTTGATTTTCACAGACTCAACTAGGCTTATTCATTTGCAATGTGATGCCTATTGAATAGTCTTTTTTTTATGGGTCAAAACCTATTGAATAGTCTATCACTCTATTTATTTGTCTATGGTATTCTATTGACTATATGGTAAAAAAAAGTTGGGTCTTCTTTTATTTTATTCTTTTTTTATTTCTTATTATTTGGATTCAAAAATTTGACTTGGTTGAATATAATAATCACTCCACTTTAGCATCCCTCTTCAAGTAAGCTTAAAAAAAACAAAAAGACCCCCCTTTAACTGACAAAGTATTCCAACTAGGTTCTAACGTGATAAACTGACTATAAAAAGAGAATCTGACAAAGCTTTTACTAGAGCTCACAATATACATAACATGCCTCTATAAATTAATCTACATCAAAATGAGAAGAAAACATTCTTTTTTGAGTAAAACAATGAGAATAAAACTACAACCTCGAATTAGTTACTGTTATTACTAGAGGTTTCTATAATGTTAATACTTCGAAAGTCAAAAGGATATCCTGAAAAAAAAATGTAGATATTTCTATATTAATACTTTTTACTTTGAGGTTGATAAAAATTCAAATAGTGAAATTAACAAATGATACTTCTTTTATAAATTAGATGTGATTTCATTGATTCTAAATGCATGTCTAAATACACCTAGAGGTTTCTATTAATATGATGCATTCCTCCCAAGCAAGGATCTTCTCACAAGGGCCATAACTAGGAGGATTGAGGAAGATATGTCAAGAGAGGAGGCAAGAAGACCTCGTCTTCTTATGGAGATCAAGATGATAGAAATTAGGCCATAGTCTTCGTTTTAGTCCTTGTAATATACTTTTTTTTTAATTTGGTACTTGGAGGCGTTTTTAGTTTCTTTTGGCCTTTATGTCTATTTTAAATTAGGAGGTGTAATTAGTCTCTTTTGTGGAGTGTGTTGAGTAGTTTGGGCCTTTTGGGAGAAGCTTAGGAGTGTGGTTTTTATGAACCACACCCCTTAAGTTAGTTCCACACTCCTGCAACTCACACATGAAACATGAGCGACATGTAGGTCCCCTTGGTTCCCTCCTCTTTGTTATGCCACATTCTCTCTTGATGCATGCCTCCCTTGATCTTTTTCTAGAGGTTTTCTTCTTTGGTGAAATGGTTTGTTGAGAGGTAAGAAGTGATGTGGTTTTAGGCACCACTTAAGGTAAGATAAGCCTAAGAGGGAAAGTTTGCCACAAGGGATGGAACCCTTGATAAAAACCTAAGGAATTCTCAAAGAGAGAAGGGTGGACACTAAGAGAATTTTGGCCAACTCAAGGTTTTTCCATTCAATCAAGTGTAAAAAATACAAGAGTGTGAAGGAGCACCTTTTTATAGAGGGAGCTAACCTCTTGGACAAGTCATGAAGGAAATGAAGGGCTAGGATTAAAAGGAATCATCCAAGGGAGGAGGATTGAAGCCCAAAGTCCAATCAATACCCTCCTTTAGATGAGAATTGGTGCCCAAGCTATCTCATCCAAGGGCCAAGATTACTCCTTTATTAGTTTTGGGTTTTATTTAGCAAAAGAGGGTGTAGTTATCAAACTACCCCCTTATTTCCTAAATAAAGGCCCAAAAGCTAATCTTACCCCTTCTTATTACTAAGACACCTCCTAGAAAATTAAATGGACTAATACATGTCCAAAATAAAATCCTAGGTTCCTAAAATAAAAATTACAAGTAAATAAGTCATGGCTTGCATAACTTGATGGTCATATGGAGGTGAGATCTTCCTCCCTCTACTCTAGCCATGTCTTCTTCTATTCTTCTAGCCATGGCCCTAGTGATAGGGCCCTTGCTTGGGGAGAATGCATCATCTCTCCTCCAAGGTTGCATCCACATATCTTTTATGTTGCTCTCATTTTTTAATTTGAATTTTGAATTTCCATGTGGCTTGCCTCCAAAATTCAAATTCAAATTGACAGGGGACCAAAATCTTAAAATTAAGGGCATGTTTGGGTCTTCCTAGAAATTAATCAAGTGCTAATTGGCTCTAGCTCAATTAACACTTGATTAATCTCTCTCAAACCTCCCTAATGGTGGATGTCCACCTCCTAATACTCTAGCCCATGTGTTTGATTATAAATAAGCACCCCCTCTTTTTACATTTTACACTTGATTTGACTACAAACACACTTTGTGAGTAAATTTGAGTGTCTTCTTTCTCTCCTAAATTGAGAGCTTCTATGGCTTTTATTAAGGACTCCTTCCCTTGTGGAAAGCTTCTTCTATGGCTTATCTCTCCTTGAGTGGCGTCACCACCACCATTCCTTCCTTTTCCATCACTCACTTCTTCAAAGGAACAAAGCTAGAAGGTGATCTTGGGAGAAACATCAACAAGAATGCATCAAATGGTATTTAGAGCCTCCTTCTAGAGGTTCACCTTCTTCCTTGCTGTTTTATTTTTTTTAATTCTCTTCTCTTCATCTCCATTCTATTTTCATTTTAGCACTTCCTTGTTGTTTGTTACTTCTAGCATGTCTTGAATATTTGTCTTGATTTTGTATTGTTTGAATTCTAACATGTCTCTTATGATGCTTACCTTTAAATTTTCGGTTAAAGCTATTATTTCCATTCATTGAACCATTTTTTATGTTTAGAATTTTTGAATCCAACTTTAGCTTTGAGTTTGTGTTCATTTTTGTGGTTTTGAGTTGCCTAAGAAGCATTCTACCTCAAGTCCACACCGTTGTGGCGAAATCCACAGCGTTGTGGAAGAATGCTTTGGTCTCAAATCCTACAATTCCTTGGTTCAATTTGTATGCTATTTTTATTTTTTATTTTAGGACTTTATTTTAAAATTTTATGCTTTTAAGTTTTGTCTTAATAAAGTCATGTTTAGTCATTATACGTCATCTCAAATTCTCTAGGTTTCACTTCTTTTATTTTTTTCTAAAAAGAATTTATAAGTGTGTAAACCTTCTTTGAAATTGAGCATCTAAGAGGTTCTTACCTCTTGTGTAAGTCTTCCAAAGAAGTCTACCATGATTATAGCCTAAGTATTTTATTCTAAAACAAAATCTAAAAAAAAAAATTTGCTCAATTTCAATCATGATTTGTTTGTTCATCCAATTTAGTAGCTCTTGTGTGTATACTTGGTTGTGAAGTGAAATTGTTGTAGAGTGTAAGATCAAATTGGCGTGTGATTAGGCTCTTCTTGTGCAGACAAGCAAGTGTCAAAAACATTAACCAAGCACTCATTAAACACCACCTAATTCACTTATAAAATTAGTACACTAGAGTTACTTGTGTTTTCACTAATTGCAATTTCTTTAGTTCAAGTTTTATGTGCCTTAGCTTAGGATTTTGGGCAAACATTTAGGACCTCTAGCTTTTCCATAAAATTTGCAATCTAAAAAGTACTTAGGTACATTTAGGATAAAAAAAACAAAGTAATTAAAAACAAAAAAAAAGAGAAGAAAACAAGCAAAAAAGTATAAAAAAAAGAGAAAGAAAAAAAATACTAAAAATTAAAAAGAAAAAATAGGTGTACCTAATTGTAAGTCAAGTGTGCTTGCCAAGGTCACTACACTATTTGGCCATAAGTACTAAATTTTTTGCAATTTTTGAAAACATTTTGAGTCATTTTCTTTCTTAGTCCTTATTCTACTTTAGAACCATTCTAGGATTTCTATTTATGTGCCTACTTCTTTCTCATCCTTAATTTTAGTTTGTCTTGAATTCTTAATCTTTCAAGTTTGTCTCATTTACTCTTCAATTTGGAAAGTCTCCTATTACTTCTTTGTGCTTTTATTGTCTTTTTGCTTGTACTCTTGCATTATCGCTTGTTGTTTTGGTGTGGTGTTACTTTTGTTATAGAAAAGCTTGGGAAAGGATCAAACTACAAGGGTAACATTCTAAGAGGTGTTGACAAAGCCAAGAAGACTTGAGCAAGGGAGAAAACAACGTATTGAGAGTATACATTTATGGGAGCTAGGAGGAAGACTTGAAGGTTGTAGCCTTTAATTTTTTCTTTCAGTTCTTTGTATTCATCTTAGGAGTGTTGATACCCTTTATGGTCACCCTATTTAGGTGTAATAGCTTATTCTTTCAATTAGTCTCTCATAATTAAGGGGTGAAGGAGGAAGCGGTACACCACTTTCATCACCTTCTAAGAGCACGTTTTAGAGTCCCTGCACTTTTACTTATCCTTGCTTTTATTTTCTTTGCCACTTTTACTTTCCTTGTTTTTATTTTCTTTGCAAAAAATTGTGTAGCTAAAGAGTTAAGTTCCAAAGACTCACTTTGCCTTTTAGGGAGAAAACTAAAAAAAGAGAGGAGTGTTATTTGAATTGTTGGCCTACCTCTTAGACTTAAAAATTCAAGCACTGTGTCTAATCACTCACATGCTAGTATCTCTATCAACAAGAGTGTTAACCAAAGACACTTTTCTAAGGTTAACTCTCTTTAGCACCTCACTATGAATTTTCGTGAGTGGATAATTCAGGAGAAGATGAGGTGTCAGGAAAAAGAAGAAAGAAAAAGAAAAAGAAGAGGAAAAAGGAATTAGAGAAAAAAGAAAAAGAAGAAAGAAAAAGGAGAGAAAAAAGAGAAGAGGAGAGAGGAATAAAAAAAATAAGAGAGGAGGAAAAGAGAAGACAAAGAGAGTGGGAGAGAAAAGAAAAGAATATAGAGTAGACTCTCCTTCTAGGAGATTTAGTGAGAGTGAGAGAGAGTACTATGAGGAACTACTGTGAGGAACGACCTAGAAGGAAAGGCTCCTCCAATTCTCATGAGCATGAACATGTGGCTCCAATAAGGGAGCCAAGAATTTATCTTTCTCCATTTCATGGAAGAGAAGATGTGGAAGCCTACCTTGATTAGAACAATTATTTCATTGTCATGAAATAAGAGAAGAAAAGAAAGTCTCTTTGGAAACCCTAAGCTTCCAAGGGCATGCCATGCATTGTTGGGTTGGGTTAACCAATGAAAGGGCCTAAAATCATATGCCTTCCAAAAAATATTGGAATGACTTAAAAAGTGCTTTAAGAAGAAGGCATATACCTCTTACTATGAGAGAGACCTTTTGGATAGACTCCAAAGGATTAGGCAACAAAACCTATGAATAAAGGAGTATAGACAAAAGATGGAACTGCTCATCGTAAGGGCGGGCATCATTGAGGAACCCAAGGCCATCATGGCTAGGTTCTTATGTGGGTTGAGCAATGGAATTAGAGATAGTTGAGCTCTTCTCATATTCGAGCCTAGATGAATTGGTACAACTTTGTATCAAGGTTTAGAATCAAGTCAAAAGAAAAGGAATTAAAATATTCTCAACCTTATGCAAGGAAGGACTAATTCAAGGGAAATTCTTCAAAGTTTCCATAAGAAGGATCCACCCAAACATGTCAAAGATCATAAAACATCTTATATAGACAAAAAAAATCCCTACTACTAACTTCCATGAGAAGCAAAGTAGTATAAAATACTTTAAATGTCTTGGGAGAAGTCATATTGCTTCTAAATGCCTTAACAAGAAAACCATGATCATGAGGGGGCAAGACATTTATAGTAGTAAGAGTAGTTCACCTTCCTCCTCTAGTGAAAGTGAGGAAGAAGGGGGTCATGCCTCATACTCAGATTATGAATATACTTATGCATATAAGGGAGACTCCTGATGATTAGAAGGCTTCTTGGAAGCCAACCTTTAAAGCTTACCCAATCTCAAAGAGAGAACATATTGCACGCAAGGTTAATGATAAAGTGTGTTCTCTCATTGTAGATAGAGGGTCCTGTTGTAACTGTTGCAACTCTAGGTTGGTTGAAAAGCTAGCCTTGACTCCAATTCCAAACCCAAAACCTTATAAGCTTTAGTGGCTCAATGAGTAAGGGGAAATGGTAGTCAATGAGCAAGTAAGAATACCAATTTTCATAGGGACTTACATTGATGAGATCTTATGTGACATAGTCCCCATGGAAGCTGGTCACATCTTATTAGGAAGACCATGACAGTATGATAAAAAAGCCATCCATCACGGTCATTCCAACCACATGATCCTCACTCATATGGATAAACGCATAAGGTTGTCTCCTCTAACACCTGCTTAGGTGGCTAGGGATCAACTACTCATGAAGAACAAGAGAGAGGAATAACATAAAAAAAGTCAAAAGAAAAAGCTTTACCCCTAAAGCTTGAAAGGGGTAAGAAGAAAGAGTTGGAAGGTGATGTCCCTTCCAAGAAGGTTTGGAGTAAAGAGAGCCTATTTTCAACAAAATTGGACTTAAAAGAGGCTCCATTAACTGATAAATCTTTCTATCTTCTCCTTTGCAAAGAGGCATCTCATTGTGTTTCCCCTTCTACTTCTGCTTCTAGCACTGCCATATATCTTGAAAGTGAGAACCTTCCTGTTGGGGTTCAAGAGCTTTTAAAAGAGTTTGGTGATATATTCCTTAGTGAAGTTCCAAGAGGACTTCCTCTTGTTAGGGGTATAGAACACCAAATTGTTTTGGTTCCTAGGGCTAGCGTACGTAATAGGCCTGCCTATAGGACCAACCCCATGGAGACCAAGGAGATTAAGTCTCAAGTTCAAGATCTATTGGAGAAGGTTGGGTTCAAAAGAGCCTTAGCCCTTGTACTGTGCCAGTCTCATTGGTGCCTAAGAAGAATGGTCAATGGAAGATGTGTGTGGGTTGTAGAGCAATCAACAACATCACCATCAAATACAAACACCCAATCCCTAGGCTTGATGACACGCTGGATGAATTGCATGGGAAAAAAATCTTTTTAAAAATTGATCTTAGAAGTGGTTATCATCAGATAAGGATTAAAGAGGGTGACGTATGGAAAACCGTTTTTAAGACCAAATTTGGTCTTTATGAATGGTTAGTCATGCCTTTTGGCCTAACAAATGCCCCTAGCACTTTCATGAGATTAATGAATCATGTTCTAAGGTATTGTTTAGGAAAATTTTGTGTTGTTTATTTTTATGACATTTGAGTGTATAGTAGGAGCCTAGATGATCACTTAGGACATCTTAGGCAAGTTTTTTGCATACTTAGGACTAACCACCTCTTTTGCAACCTTGACAAATGTACTTTTTGTGCTGAGAGTGTGGTATGTTTAGGATTTTTAGTTAATTCTCAAGGGATTCATGTGGATCCTGAAAAAATCAAAGCCATCCAAGAATGACCCACCCTAAAAAGTGTGACAGAGATCAAGAGCTTTCATGGTCTCGCTAGTTTTTATAGGCACTTTCTGCCTAACTTCTCCACACTTTTCTCACCAATAAATGAGTTGGTGAAGAAAGATACTTCTTTCCTTTGGGGTGACAAACAAGAAAAAGTCTTTTCTCTTATCAAGCATAAGCTTACTCATGTTGTTGCAGGGTTGGCACCCTATTGCTTATTTCAGTGAAAAACTCAGTGGTGCCCCTCTCAACTACCCCACCTATGACAAAGATTTTTATGCTTTGATTAGGGCCCTCTGGATTTGGGAGCATTATCTTGCTCCTAAGGAGTTTGTCATTCATAGTGACCATAAGTCACTTAAGTATTTGAGGAGATAAGGTAAATTGAACAAAAGACATGCTAAATGGGTTGAGTTCCTTGAATTCTTCCCATATGTCATCAAATAAAAGAAAGATAAACATAATGTGGTAGTTAATGCCCTGTCTAGGAAGCACACACTCTATACCACTTTGAGTGCTAAAATTCTAGGATTTGATGACATAAGGGCCATGTATCCCTCTGATAAGGATTTTAGCTCCATTTATGCTGCCTTTGCATCTGCATCTAAAACCCAAGATGGGTTCTTCACTAGTGAGGAGACTCTATATACCCCAAGGATCTATGAGAAATCTGCTGACAAAAGAGAGCCATAAAGGTGGGCTCATGGGATATTTTGGAATGAATAAAACCCTTATGCTTTTGAAAGAACAATTTTTTTGGCCCCATATGAAGAGAGATGTCCATAGGAATTGTTCAAAATGTCTAGCTTGTCTATAAGCTAAGTCTAAAGCAATGCCCCATGGACTCTATACACTTTTACCTATTCCTTCTACACCTTGGTTGGACATTAGTATGGACATCGTCCTAGGCCTTCTTTTAGGCAATGAAGTGCAGACTCTATTTTTGTGGTAGTGGATATATTTTCTAAAAATGACCCACTTTATAGCCTGCCACAAAGTGGATGATGTGAGCAACATGGCAAGACTTTTCTTTAGAGAGGTTGTCCGCTTGCACGACATACCCTCTATTGTAGTGTTTGATAGGGATGTAAAGTTCCTTAGCCATTTTTGGAAAACTTTATGGGCTAAACCGGGAACTAAACTCCTATTCTTCACACTTGTCACCCTCAGACTGATGGACAAACTGAGTTGGTGAACAAATCCTTATCCACTATGTGGAGGGCACTCCTAAAGGCAACCATAAGTCTTGAGATGAATACCTTCCCCATGTTGAGTTTGCATACAATAGGGTAGTCCAAAGAACCACCAAGCATTCCCCTTTTGAAGTAGTGTATGATTTCAACCCTCTCACACCTTTAGATCTTTTACCTCTCCCTCTTTCTCACTCTCTTCACAAAGATGAAGAGGCAAGAGCCGAATTTGTTAAAAATTTGCATAAGAGGGTAAAAGCTAATATAGAACATCATTCAAAAGGGTATGCTTCTTCTACTAATATGGGAAGGAAGGAAGTAATCTTCAATGAAAGGGATTGGGTTTGGCTTCACTTGAGGAATGATCACTTTCCTACTCAAAGGAAGTCTAAACTTAGCCCTAGAGGAGATAAGCCCTTCCAAATCCTAGAGAGAGTTAATAATAATTATGGACTCAATACCACCTTTAATGTATGTGATCTATCTCATTTTGTAGGTACTGATGATGAAGAGAACCCTATAGATTTAAGGTCAAATCCTTCCAAAGGGGGAGGGGGTGATGCATTCCTCCCTAGCAAGGGTCCTGTCACAAGGTCATGGTTAGAAGGATTGAGGAAGATATGGCAAGAGAAGAGGGATGAAGACCTCACCTTCTACTGGAGATCAAGATGATAGAAGTTAGGCTATAGTATTCCTTTTAGTCCTTGTAATATACTTGTTTTAATTTAGGACTTGGATGTGTTTTTAGTTTCTTTTTTGGCCTTGTATTTTGGCCTTTATGTCTATTTTAAATTACGAGGTGTAATTAGTCTCTTTTGTGAAGTGTCTTGAGTAGTTTGAGCCTTTTTGGAGAAGCTTAGAAGTGTGGTTTTTATGAACAACACACCCTAAGTTAGTTTCACACTCCTCTAACTCACACATGAAGCATGAGAGACATGTGGGTCCCCTTGGTTCCCTCTTCTTTGTTATGCCACTTTCTCTCTCCTCCAAGGTGGCATCCACATGTCTTTTATATTGCTCTCATTTTTTAATTTTAATTTTGAATTTCCATGTGGCTTGCCTCCAAAATTCAAATTCAAATTTAGAGGGAACTAGGATTTTAAAATTAGGGGCATGTTTGGATCTTCCAAGAAATTAATCAAGTGCTAATTGGCTCTAGCTCAATTAACACTTGATTAATCTCTTTTATCCCGCCCTAATGGTGGAAGGCCACCTCCTAATACTCTAGGCCCATGTTTTTGCTTATAAATAAGCATTTCCTCCCTCTTTGTACATTTTACACTTGATTTGAATACAAACACACTTTGTGAGTAAATTTGAGTGTCTTCTTTCTCTCCTAAATTGAGAGCTTCTATGGATTTTATCAAGGGCTCATTCCCTTGTGGCAAGCTTCTTCCATGGCTTATCTCTCCTTGAGTGGTGCCACCACCACGAGAAGAATGCATCAAAAGGAAAGAAAGAATCCATGTCTGCACCATATTTGTTAAATGGGATGGACATGTTAGAAATCTTAAAATATTTTATGAATGAATTTGGAAAGCAGAAGAAAAATAAAAAGGATGGTCTATTTATAAAGAAGTCAATCTTTAATGAGTTGTCTTATTGGTCTCGAAATACATTACGCCACAATTTTGATGTAATGTACATTGAAAAGAACATATGTGATAGCATTATTGAAACTTTTTTGGACATTCTAGGAAAGACAAAAGATCATGTTAATGCCCGTTATGATTTGAAAGAAATGGGAATTAGAAACAACCTTCATCAAAGGGAGATTGGTGGAGGTCGTGCAGAGTTCACAACAGCCTGTTTTTCAATGAATGCACATGAAAAGTCTATTTTTTGTGGTGTTTTAAAGGCTGCCAACTTACCAGATAGAAGTGCATAAAATATTTACAAGTGTGTGCAACTCACTAATAAGAAAATTTCTGGGTACAGCAGTCATGATGCACATTTCACGTGCGCTACTTATTACAAGTAGCTATAAGGAGCACTATGGATAATGTAGTAGCTGATCCTCTGATTCGTTTAGGGTCTTTCTTTTGTTCAATTTGTCAAAAAGTTATCCAATTGAAAGACTTAGATTACTTAGAAACAGGTATTATTGAAATACTTTGTCAATTGGAGATGATATTTCCTCCTAGTTTTTTTATATAATGGTTCACTTGCCTATTCATCTACAAAATGAAGTGAGATTAGGTGGCTCATTCAGTTTAGGTGGATGTATCCAATTGAAAGATATTTATGCAGGCTTAAAAGTTATGTTCGAAACAACCCAAAAGGTTCTACTAGTGAAGGGTATTTGTCAAAAGAAGCTCTAACATTTTGCTCAAGATACTTGCATAAAGACGTACAGACAAGGTTGAATAGGAAAAATCAAATTATGAGCACAATGATTTATGCGAAGTAGATGCAAGTGATTACTTCTCAAGTACTAATCGTACTTTAGGGGGAAAATAATGGTAAACTATTTTTGTTGGATTTAACATCAAAAGCCAAAGCCCATCGATACCACTTATTTAATTGTGACAAAGTTGATGTATATATCAGATATGATGATAGTTTATTGTCATGCTTAATATTTCTAGAAGCTATTTTTATAGTTTTAATACATAACATTTATGTCTTTATAGAGAGTATGATGAGAGTTTTAATAGGCAAACTAAAGGACGAAAGTGGAAGAAAGCCAAAACCCAAAGTCAATGATCGTCACTAAAAGTTTAAAAATTTCTCACTAGAGATATTTAGTGACAATTTTTTTATTGGTCATTAGTTATCACAAATATGAGAGTCACTGTTAAATTAGTGACAAAATTTTTAGAAGACACAAATATTTATATGCAATAATGACAAATTAAAAGTTGTCACAAATAAAAAATATTTATTGTGATGAATATATCATCACTAATATTTATATTTAATAATGACAAATTAAAGTTGTTACAAATAAAAAATATTTATTGTGAAAAATATATTGTAACTAATATTTGTGTATATAAGTGACAAAATGAAGTTGTCAAAGATATATAAAACAATACCAATGAGTTAATGATACCATTAAAAGTTGATAATAACAATAGTTATTGTTATTAGTGTCAATTTTCTCAAAACTAGTTATTAATTTAACATATTGATATCCAACATGCATAAGTGTCCAACTATATATATAATTTATAATATAAGATATTATATTATACACTATATATTATATAATGGGAATATGACCTTGGTGTCCATATTTTATGACTATTTTACCTTCTAAACATTTTTTTATTATTCTCACTTTCACAAATATAACTTCTCCCTATTAATATATGCACATTTTCACAAATTTCTACCTTATCACCCCAAACGTAAACTTTCCCGCTACACTAACTTTATAACTTTAAGAAAAAAATTACTTTCAAATATTGATGTCTAACATACATAATTATCCAACTATATCTGTAATTTATAATATATGGTATTATATACTATATCTATTACTAAAATGACAACTACCCCTCTCATATCCACATTTCCAAATACCAAAACTACCCTTAATTTACATATGCTGTTAATTTCATTTTATACAACAAAAGAACTGCTGCCTATTTCTAAAAAGGAAAACTACTCTCAACTACCCACTAGATACCCAAAAGCTACGTCTAGTTTCTAGAAAAAACAGAAGGCATAATGCAAAATCTAGAGAAAACACGCCGTAATTTTGTATGTGCCACTTCTTCTTTCCCTCAGTTGGGTTTTTTCCTTCCTCTAATGTTCTCTTTTTCTCTCACCATTTCACTTCATTTTCTCTTATTATTATAATTTGTAATGTAGAGAAAGCCTGAAAAGAGAACATTTTATTCATATGTCGTGGGTCTTCTTTTCCAATACACACACATTTTTTTTTGGTAAATGTAAATGTTAAAATGTTACAGATTTTGATGATGCCAAAAGTGACAAAGAATGTAGATACAAAAGCAAGAAAGCAAAAAGAACAAAACTACATTGACAAATATTCAAGAGATTCAAGTTTAATGTTAAGCTAGAAAAATAAATTAACTCTTTTATTGTATAAAAGAATCTCTATGAATTTGTATAAACTTAGTTTGGCAAGATACGTTTTTATCAGTTCAAAACTTTGAACTGCTAATTGATTACCAGGATATGTAATCGATTACCAAAGAGCTTGTTTATTCAAATTCTGAATTCAAAAGTGACAACGACACAATTTTTAAAACATGTAATCGATTACCATTTTTATGTAATCGATTACCAGAAAGTTGTTATCACAAAATTTCGAAAAGTCACAACCTTTCGCGAAAAGACACAATTTTTTGAATTGTGTAATCGATTACCAGTATATGTAATCGATTACCAGTGGTTGTTACGAAAAGTTTGAAAAGTCACAACCTTTTATGAAAGAACACATCCCTTTGGTTTTAACACTATAAATAAGTGACTTTTCTTCTGTTTCAAATCACGAATTTTTCCAATCTTTTACAGAAAACAAACTCTTCCCTAAACACTTGCAAATTTCGAAAGAGTTCTTATAGGATCTTCAAATTGTATTATTTACTCTTTAAGAAAGTTTCTTCTTCTTCTTCTTCTTCTGATTACTCACTGATTGTGATGCATTCTCCCCAAGCAAGGGCCCTATCACTAGGGTCATGGCTAGGAGAATAGAAGAAGACATGGCTAGAGTAGAGGGAGGAAGATCTCACCTCCATATGACCATCAAGTTATGCAAGCCATGACTTATTTACTTGTAATTTTTATTTTAGGAACCTAGGATTTTATTTTGGACATGTATTAGTCCATTTAATTTTCTAGGAGGTGTCTTAGTAATAAGAAGGGGTAAGATTAGCTTTTGGGCCTTTATTTAGGAAATAAGGGGGTAGTTTGATAAATACACCCTCTTTTGCTAAATAAAACCCAAAACTAATAAAGGAGTAATCTTGGACCTTGGATGAGGTAGCTTGGGCACCAATTCTCATCTAAAGGAAGGTATTGATTGGACTTTGGGCTTCAATCCTCCTCCCTTGGATGACTCCTTTTAATCCTAGCCCTTCATTTCCTTCATGACTTGTCCAAGAGGTTAGCTCCCTCTATAAAAAAGTCCTCCTTCAAACTCTTGTTTTTTTTACACTTGATTGAATAGAAAAACCTTGAGTTGGCCAAAATTCTCTTAGTGTCCACCCTTCTCTCTTTGAGAATTCCTTAGGTTTTTATCAAGGGTTCCATCCCTTGTGGCAAACTTTCCCTCTTAGGTTTATCTTACCTTAAGTGGCGCCTAAAATCACCTCACTTCTTACCTCTTCACAAACCATTTCACCAAAGAAGAAAACCTCTAGAAAAAGATCAAGGGAGACATGCATCATTTGGTATCTAGAGCATTGGTTCTAGAGGTCTAAACTCTCTTCCTATCTCATTTATTTTTTCTTTCCGTTTTCCTATTTTATTTTATCTTTAATTTCCGCAATTTTTTCTAGCTTTCCATTGTTGTTTATCATTTCCATTTATGTCTTGAGTTTATTGTTTTGAGTTATAGTTTATTTGCACCATTTATTTTTTGCTTGATGCAATTTATATTGTTCTTTTCTTTGCATCTACGTCTCTCCCATATTCATTAATTTCCGCTTAAGCTTTGAGTTGGGTGCTTTCTTGCTTGAATTTTGGTTTTGAGAATTTCTTGCTAAAAATCCATGCCGTTGTGGTGAATTCCACAACCTTGTGGTCAAGAAATTTAGACCAAATTCTTGTGTTTCCTTGCACCTAGTTTCCTTGTTTTTGCTTTATTTTTAGCTTTTATTTTTCACTTTTATACTCTTGTGTAGTTGTCTGTAAGTCATGTTTATAGTTTCCCATTTTGTCTATTAATTCCTTTTAAGTTTAGCCTCTTTTGTTTTTACAAAAAAAAAATTTGAAACTTCTTAAATTGAGCAACATAGAGGGTCATACCTCATGTCTAAGTCTCTTTAGAAGTTCATGTGCTTTTAGTTTCAAGCATATTCTTAAAAAAAAATTCAAAATAGTTGCTCAATTTCCTTTGTCTTTATTTTCCTTATACGTATAATTTGTAGCTCATTTGTGTGGTAAAGGTAGTTCTTGTTTGTGGGTGCTTTCACTTAAGCTATAAGTTTGGTATTTGTGTTCAACAAATTACTAAAAACTTGACAAAGCTTGAGTCCAGTGGCACACCAAACTACTAAACCATTAACACATCTATAGCTACTTTGCATTTTGAAGTCATTTCTAGTAGTACCTAAATTGTTGCTTTTAATTTTCTTTATTGTTCCAAGCGCATAACTCTTTTTTATCAAGCACTAAATTCACAATCAATTTAGGTGCATCTAGTAAATATTAAAAAAAAAAACAAGAAAACAAAGTCTAAAATAAAATACAAAAAAAACAACATAGGATTCAAAAAAAAAAAAAAAAGAGAACAAACAAAAGAAAAGAAAGTTTGAAAAAAATTCATTTGATGTACCTAACCTAAAATTAGCAAGTGCTTCAACTTTGAACTTGGAACCTTAAAATAAATTTTATTACTTTTGGTACACTAGAACTTGATATTTGTGTTCTTCTACTCTTTAATCTAGTGTCATTCTTAGGTATTCCATTGTGTGTTCTCTTTCTTTTGTTTACCTTTTAGTTGTTGCTTGTCTTTTAAATCATCTTTCTAGTTTGTTTTATATACTCTTACCATTTGGTTAAGTGTCCTTTTGATTGTGTTATCTTTTATTGCTTTTTGAGTTTCTATTCGCACCTCCCCTTGCTACTTTTGGTTTTCTTTGGTTTGTGTGTTAGTGTCACTTTTGGGAGAAAGCTTGAAAAAGGAGCTTACCACAAGGGTAGCATATTTTGGAAGGTTGGACTAAGAGCCTAAGGGATCACCTCAAAAGGAAATACACCTAGCCGTGAGGACTTTGATTTGAGGGAGCATTTGGAGAATCATTTTTTGAAGACTTTACTTTTTCTTTAATTTGGGTGTATTAATTTTGTAGTTGGGAGTTTGAGTGCCCTTAAGGCCCTCCCTTTGGTTGTAATAAAATTTAATCAATTTTTTAGTTTCTCAAAAATTACGTGAAAAAGGAAGAAGTGGTACACTTCCTTCAACACCTTAGGAGCTCGCTTTAGATCCCTTCTCTTTTGAATTTTTGCTTTAAAATTCTTGCTTTATTTTTCTTATTCAAAGCGCTTAGAAGGCTAAAGAGTTCCAAAGACTCATCAAGCCATTTTAGGCAAGAAAACACAAAAAGAGAGGAGTGTTTGTTTGTGAAAATTTTTTAGCCACCTTTTTCCTCTTAGAAATTCAAGCACAATGACATCACACACCCACTCTAGTGCTCATAGTTATTCATCAAACAAGAGTGTAAACCAAAGAAATATTTCTAAAGATTACACTCTAGAAAACTTAAACATGGACTTTAGGGAGTGGATGGCAAAAGAACAAGAGAGAAGAGAAGAAAAAAGGAGAGAAAAAGAGTCCAAGGAGAAAAGAAAAATAAAAGAAAGAGAGGAAGAAAAGAGAGAAAAAAGAGAGAAAGAAGAGAGAAGAATAAGAGAAAGGAGAGAAGATGAAGAAAGGAGAGAAAGAAAAGAAAGAGAAAGAAGAAAAGAGAAAGAAGAAGAAAAAAGAAAGCATGGGAATGGTGAGAATTACAAAATGAAAGGGATAGTCTTAGGTTCCCCATCTAGACATACCCATAGGAGTGAAAGTGAGGAAGAATACTACAATCATCCTAGGAGAAACTCCCATTCATCCATGCATAATAATGGGGCCCCTCCAAGGGAGCCCAAAATTGATCTCCCCTCATTTCATGGGAGGGAAGATGTGGAAGCCTACCTTGATGGGAAATCAAGGTAGAACAACTCTTCACTTGCCATGAGGTAAGAGAAGAAAGAAAGGTTCTAATGGCAACCCTTAGCTTCCAAGGGCATGCCATGCATTGGTGGGTTGGGTTAACCAATGAGAGAATCCGCACCAATATGCCTTCCATAAGATATTGGAATGATCTTAGAAGTGCTCTAAGAAGAAGACATATTCCCTCTTGGTATGAAAGAGATCTTTTGGATAGACTCCAAAGGCTAAGGCAAACCAACCTTAGTATAGAAGAGTATAGACAAAAGATGGAACTTCTTATCTTGAGGGCGGGTATCATTGAGGAACCCAAGGCCACTATGGCAAGGTTTTTGTGTGGGTTGAGCCCCGAAATTCGTGATAAGGTGGAGCTCTTCTCATACAATTACTTTGATGAGTTAGTTCAACTTTGCATCAAAGTGGAAAATCAACTTAGAAGAAAAACTTTTAAAAAGGATAACCCACCTTATGTAAAGAGGGACCAACCTACGGGGAACTCTTTCAAGAGTTACCCCAAAGAGGAATATCCCAAGCACTTCAAAGAGCATAAAACATCACATATAAAGAGAAAAACCCCTACTACTAACTCTCATGAGAAAGTTAGTAGTATCAAATGCTTTAAATGTCTTGGGAGAGGCCACATTGCATCTCAATTCCCTACTAAGAGAAACATCATCATGAGGGCCCAAGATGTTTATAGTAGTGAGTCTAGCTCACACTCCTCTAGTGAGAGCGAAGGAGAAGGGGTTCATGCATACCAATCTGATTGTGATGAAACCGCTTATGCATGTGAGGGAGACCTCTTAATGATAAGAAGACTTCTTGGAAGCCAACCTTTGAAAGTGTCCTCATCTCAAAGGGAGAACATATTCCACACTCGCTGTAAGGTGAATGACAAAATATGTTCTCTCATTGTGGATAGTGGGTCATGCTGCAATTGTTATAGCTCAAGATTGGTGGAAAAGCTAGCCTTGACCCCACTTCCCCACCTTAAGCCTTACAAGCTTCAATGGCTCAATGAGCAAGGGGAAATGGAGGTCAATGAGCAAGTCAAGGTTCCAATTTCCATTGGGTATTATAAAGATGAGATCCTGTGTGACATAGTCCCAATGGAAGCTGGCCATATCTTGCTAGGAAGACCATGGCAATTTGATAAGAAAGCCATACACCATGGTCATTCCAATAACATCATCCTCACTCATAAGGATAAGCACATTAAGTTGTGTCCTCTAACACCTTCACAAGTGGCGGAGGACCAACTCATCATGAAACATAAGAGAGATGAGGAGAAAAAAAAAGCAAAGTTTTACCCCTAAAGCTTGAAAGGGGTAAAGAGGTTGAGTTGGAAGTTGGTGCCCCTTCCAAGAAAGTCATTAGTAAAGGGAGTTTATTTGCGACAAAATTGGATTTAAAGGAAGCCCCCTTAACTAACAGACCTTTCTATCTCCTCCTTTGCAAAGAGGCATCCCCCATTTCTTCCCCCTCCACTTTTTTCCCTTCTAGTTCTAGCACTGCCATAGAACTTGGACCTGAGAACCTACCTCAAGAGGTTCAAGAGCTTTTAAAGGAGTTTGGTGATATATTCCCTAATGAAGTTCCCAAAAGACTTCCTCCAATTAGGGGTATAGAACACCAAATAGACTTGGTACCTTGGGCTAGCCTGCCTAATAGGCCTGCTTATAGGACTAATCCCATGGAGACCAAGGAGATTAAATCTCAAGTCTAAGAACTATTGGAGAAGGGTTGGGTTCAAGAGAGCCTAAGCCCTTGTGCTGTGCCAGTTTTGTTGGTGCCTAAGAAGAATGGCCAATGGAGGATGTGCATTGATTGTCGAGCAATCAATAACATCACCATCAAATATAGGCACCCTATCCCTAGGCTTGATGACATGCTTGATGAATTGCATGGGGCCCAATTATTTTCAAAAATTGATCTTAAGAGTGGTTATCACCAAATCCGCATCAAGGAAGGTGATGAGTGAAAAACGGCTTTTAAGACCAAGTTTGGGCTGTATGAGTGGTTGGTAATGCCCTTTGGGCTTACCAATGCCCCAAGCACCTTCATGAGGCTTATGAATCATGTCCTTAGGGATTGCTTAGGAAAATTTTGTGTTGTTTATTTTGATGACATCTTAGTGTATAGCAAGAGCCTAGATCTTTTTCTAGAGGTTTTCTTCTTTGGTGAAATGGTTTGTAGAGAGGTAAGAAGTGAGGTGGTTTTAGGCGCCACTTAAGGTAAGATAAGACTAAGAGGGAAAGTTTGCCACAAGGGATGGAACCCTTGATAAAAACCTAAGGAATTCTCAAAGAGAGAATGGTGGACACTAAGAGAATTTTGGCCAACTCAAGGTTTTTCTATTCAATCAAGTGTAAAAAAAACAAGAGTGTGAAGGAACACCTTTTTATAGAGGGAGCTAACCTCTTGGACAAGTCATGAAGGAAATGAAGGGCTAGGATTAAAAGGAGTCATCCAAGAGAGGAGGATTGAAGCCCAAAGTCCAATCAATACCCTCCTTTAGATGAGAATTGGTGCCCAAGCTACCTCATCCAAGGGCCAAGATTACTCCTTTATTAGTTTTGGGTTTTATTTAGCAAAAAAGGGTGTATTTATCAAACTACCCCCTTATTTCCTAAATAAAGGCCCAAAAGCTAATCTTACCCCTTCTTATTACTAAGACACCTCCTAGAAAATTAAATGGACTAATACATGTCCAAAATAAAATCCTAGGTTCCTAAAATAAAAATTACAAGTAAATAAGTCCTGACTTGCATAACTTGATGGTCATATGGAGGTGAGATCTTCCTCCCTCTACTCTAGCCATGTCTTCTTCTATTCTCCTAGCCATGGCCCTAGTGATAGCGCCCTTGCTTGGGGAGAATGCTTGATGTGATCTTTGATGATCACGTGCCCAAAGGATCCTTTCTAAGGTCACTTGGAACGGAAATGGATTTATGGAGAGGAAAGGAATGGGGTGAGGCCCCACAAATACTAGGTTTGATAAGCCAAAGGGGAGAGGCCACAAGGGAGGGGTCCCTTGATAACTCTTAGAAGCTCTCACAAAGGAGAAAGGGGGACACTCAAAGGTAAGAACCTCAACCAATATGGTCTCTAGGATTAAATTCAAGTGTAAAAAATACAAGTGAGGGAGGAGCTCCTATTTATAGAGGTAGCTAACCTCTTGAACAAGATAACCTAAGAAAGAAGGGCTAGGATTAAAAGGAGAGATCTAAGGGAGCAGAATTGAGAAACAATTCCCTCCTTAGATCATCAAACTTGGTGCCCAAGTTTCTCAAACCAAGGGCCAAGATTCCTTCTTATTAGCTTAGGGGGTTTATTTAGAAAATAGGGGTGTAGATATCAAGGCTACCCCTTATTTCCTTCATAAAGACCCAAAAAGCTAAATCCACCCTCTAAATTCCTAAGACACCTCCTAAAAATAAAAAATGGACTAAATACATGTCCCAAATTAAATTCTTAATGCTCCTCAAAATTAAAATAAAGGAAAATTACATTTTATTAACTAAAGTCTCTAGCCTAATATCTTCACTCTCCATAGGAGGTGAAGTCTTCCTTTGTCTGCAAGGGCTAGGTCTTCTTCAATCCTTCTAGCCATGGCCCTAGTGATAGGTCCTTGGCTAGGCATGGTCACATCATCTCCTCCCCCTTGAAGAGGATTTGACCTCAAATCCATGGGGTCTTCGTCATTTTCAGCACCTACAAATGGAGACAAATCAGAAACATTAAAACTGGTGCTTACCCCATAATCCTCTGGAAGATCTAAAACATAGGCATTATTACCGATCCGCTCAAGGATTTGGAAAGGTCCATCTCCTCTAGGGCTAAGTTTGGACTTCCTTTGAGAAGGAAATCTATCCTTTCTCAAGTGAAGCCATACCCAGTCGCCCTTTTCAAAGATGACTTCTTTCCTTCCCCTATTGGCGAAAGTAGCATCTCTCAAGGATTGGCGCTCTATGTTAACTTTAACCCTCTCATGTAATTGTTTTACAAAAATGGCTTTTGCCTCTCTTTCTTTATGTACAGCAATAGAAAGAGGAAGAGGTAAAAGATCTAGAGGAGTACGAGGTTTAAAGCCATAGACCACCTCAAAAGGAGAATGCTTGGTGGTTCTATGAACCACCCGGTTATAAGCAAATTCAATGTGGGGAAGGTACTCATCCCAAGACTTATGGTTGCCTTTAAGGAGAGTCCTCAGCATAGTGGATAAAGATCTATTCACCACTTCTGTTTGCCCTCAGTTTGAGGGTGACAGGTAGTGGAAAAAAGAAGTTTAGTTCCCAGCTTAGCCCAAAGAGTTTTCCAAAAATGGCTAAGGAACTTCACATCCCTATCTGACACTATTGAAGAGGGTATACCATGCAATCAGACAACCTCTTTAAAGAAAAGTCTTGCGATGTTGCTCGCATCATCCACTTTGTGGCAGGGAATAAAATGGGCCATTTTTGAAAATCGATCCACCACCACAAATATGGAGTCTGCACCGCGTTGGGTTCTTGGGAGCCCAAGGATGAAATCCATGCTAATATCCTCCCAAGGTGCAGAAGGAGCAGGTAAAGGTGTGTATAGTCCATGAGGCATTGCTTTAGACTTTGCTTGCAAGCAAGCTATACATTTAGAGCAATGTCTATGGACATCTCTACGCATATGGGGCCAAAAGAATTTCTCTTGTAAAAGCATGAGGGTTTTTGAAATCCCAAAATGCCCCATGAGCCCACCTTCATGACTCTCTTTTGTAAGTAAGTTCCTAATTGATCCTTGGGGTATACAAAGCTTACTCCCTTTGTAAAGATACCCCTCACTGATGAAGTACCCATCATGGGCCTTTAATGCAAATGCAGATGCAGAGGTAGCAAATATGGGGCCAAAATCCTTATCAGACGGATACATAGCTCAAATGTCATCAAATCCCAAGATTTTTGCACTCAAGGATGAATAAAGGGCATGACGCCTAGAAAGAGCATCAACCACCACATTTTGTTTTCCTTTCTTGTACTTGATGACATAAGGGAAGGATTCAAGATATTCCACCCACGTTGCATGCCTTTTGTTCAATTTACCTTGACCCCTCAAATATTTTAGTGACTCATGGTCACTATGAATGACAAACTCCTTGGGAGCAAGGTAATGCTCCCAAGTTTGAAGGGCCCTAATTAGAGCATAAAACTCCTTATCATAGGTGGGGTAGTTGAGAGGGGCACCATTGAGTTTTTCACTGAAATACGCAATGGGTGCCCTCCTTGCAACAAGACAGCCCCCACACCTACACCAGAGGCATCACATTCAAGTTCAAATGTTTTAGAAAAGTCAGGTAATGCCAAGACTGGTGCATGGGTCAGTTTATGCTTAATTAGCTGGAAGGATTTCTCTTGTTTCTCACCCCAAAGGAAAGGAACTTCCTTTTTCACCAAATCATTTATTGTTTTGAAGAGCGTGGAGAAATTAGGCACAAAGCGCCTATAAAATCCAGCGAGACCATGAAAGCTTTTGATCTCTGTCACACTCTTTAGGGTGGACCATTCTTGAATAGCTTTTATCTTTTCGGGGTCAACATGAACCCCTTTTGTGCTAACTACAAAACCTAGGAAAACTACACCATCTACACAAAAAGTGCATTTTTATAAGTTACCAAAAAGATGATTACTCCTAAAAAGAGAAAAAACATGCCTTAGATGTCCTAAATGATCATCTAGGTTCCTAGAGTAAACTAAAATGTCATCAAAGTAAACTACACAAAATTTACCAACGCAATCCCTTAGTACATGATTCATTAAGCGCATAAATGTGCTTGGGGCATTAGTTAGCCAAAAGGCATAACCAACCACTCATAAAGACCAAATTTAGTCTTAAAAGCAGTTTTCCACTCATCACCCTCTTTGATCCTTATTTGGTGGTAACCACTTCTAAGATCTATTTTTGAAAATATTTTTGCCCCATGCAATTCATCCAACATGTCATCAAGATGGGGGATTGGGTGCCTATATTTGATGGTGATGTTGTTGATTGCACGACAATCAAGACACATCCTCCATTGGCCATTCTTCTTGGGCACCAACAAGACTGGCACAGCACAAGGGCTTAGGCTCTTTTGAACCCAACCCTTCTCCAACAGCTCATTCACTTAAGACTCAATCTCTTGGGTCTCCATGGGGTTGGTCCTATAGGCAGTTCTATTAGGTAGACTTGCGCCAAGCACCAAATCAATTTGATGTTCTATATCCCTAATGGGAGGAAGTCCTTTCGGAACCTCATTAGGGAATATGTCATCAAATTCTTTTAAAATATCTTGAACCCCTTGAGGAAGGTGCTCATATGCATGGGCTGTGGCAGTGCTCTCAGTAGAAGAATGCAAAATGGAAGAAGGATTTGATGCTTCTTTGCAAAAGAGGAGATAAAAGGGCTTGTTAGTCAAAGGAGCTTCTTTTAAATCACGTTTAGTAGCAAATAGGCTCCTTTTACTAATATTCCCTTTCGAAGGGGCATCACTTTCCGACTCTCTCTCTTTACCCTTTTCAAGCTTTAAGGGTAAAGCTTGTTGTGCTTTTTTTTGTTTTTGTTTTTCCTCAACTCTTTTCTTTTTCATCGCAAATTGATCCTCAGCCACTTGAGAAGGTGACAAAGGATACAATTTGAAGCGCGTTTCATTATGGGTGAGAATTATTTGGTTGGAGTGGCCATGGTGAATAGCTTTTTTGTCAAATTTCCATGGTCTCCCCAATAGGATATGACCAGCCTCCATAGGAACTATGTCACAAAGAATCTCATCATTATAAGATCCTATGGAAATTGGAACCATAACTTGTTCATTGACTACCATCTCCCCTTGCTCATTGAGCCATTGCAATTTGTAAGGTTTGGGATGGGGCATGGTAGTCAAGGCTAGTTTTTCAACCAACCTAGAGCTACAACAGTTACAACAGGAGCCACTATCAACAAGGAGAGAACATACTTTGTCATTTACTTTACATCTTGTATGGAATATGTTCTCTCTCTGTGACTGGCCAAGCTCTAGAGGTTGGCTTCCAAGAAGCCTTTGAACCATAAGGAGGTCCCCCTCATAAGGAAAAGCTTCCTCACACTCTTGTTCAAAAGTATGTCCCCCTTCTTCCTCACTCTCACTAGAGGAGGAAGATGAGCTATTCTCACTACAAATGTCTTGTCCCCTCATGATCATGGTTTTCTTGTTAGGGAATTGAGAGGCAATGTGGCCTCTCCCAAGACATTTGAAGCATTTGATACTACTTTGCCTTTCATTAGGCTTAGTAGTAGGGGGTTTTCTCTCTACATGAGGTGCTTTTGTATCTTGAAAATTCTTGGGTTCCTCTTGGGGAAAACCCTTGAAAGAGTTTCCCTTAAGTTGGTCTCTCTTTGAGTAAGAGGGAGAATCTTTTTTAAAACTTTTTCTCTTGAGTTGATTCTCAGCTCTTACACAAAGTTCTACCAACTCATCAAGGTTTGAGTATGAAAGAAGCTCTACCTTATCTCTAATGTCAGAGCTTAATCCACACAAAAACCTAGCAAGGGTGGCATTGGGTTCCTCAATGATATTGGCCCTTAGTATGAGAAGCTCCATCTTTTGTCTATACTCCTCAATACTTAGGTTATGTTGCCTAAGTCTTTGGAGCCTATCCAAAAGATCCCTCTCATAATATGAAGGAATGTTCCTTCTTCGCAAACAAGTTTTTAAATCATTGTAGTAGCGAATGTCAGGCATTTGTTTACGGGCCCTATCCTTGACTAACCCATCCCACCAATGCAAAGCAGAACCTTGAAAACTAAGGGAGGCCAAAGGTACTTTCCTTTCTTACCTAATTTCATAGCATCGAAAGAGTTGTTCCACTTTGACTTTCCAATCTAGGTAAGTCTCAACATCTTCCCTACCATGAAAATGGGGTAGGTCTACCTTTGGTTCCCTAGCATGATTTATGTTCTCTTGAGGAGAATGATGATTGTATGATGAATGAGAGTGATGCTTATGTTGATTTCTATATTATTCTTCTTCACTAGAGCTAAAATGCCTAGATGCGGATCTTATGAGAATTCCTTTATTTTTTCTATCAGTTTCCCTCCCATCTCTCCTCTTACTCTCTTCTCCTCTCCTTCTCTCTTCTTTCTCTTTTTCTTTCTAGTTCTTTCTTTCCTCTCCTTTCTTCATCCTCTCTTCTCTCTCTTTACCTTCTCTCTTCTCGCTCTTTTTTCTCTTTTCTCATTTCCAACATCTCTTTTTTTAACTCTTCCTTCTCTTTTTGTTTTTCCTTTTGTTTTATTTCTTTTTTTCTCTCTTTTTCTTCTCTCCTTTCTTGTTCTTTAGCCATCCATTCCCTAAATTCTAAGTTAAGGTTTTCAAGAGTGTCTCCCTTAGAAGGTTTTCTTTGGTTGACACTCTTACTTGATGAACAACTATGTGCACTAGAATGTGTGTGGGAAGTCATGGTGCTTGGATGCTAAAAACTAAAGGGTAGGCCAAAAACTTTTTTTTTTCAAGCAACACTCCTCTCTTTTTTTTTTTCTCACCTAAGGTGGCTTGATGAGTCTTTGGAACTCTTAGCCTCTACACGTTTTTTCAAAATAACATAAAATAAAATAAAAGTGCAAGAATGTAAAAGAGAAAGGGCTCTAATCGTGCTCCTAAGGTGTTGAAGGAAGTGTACCACTTCTCCCTTCTTCACCTAATTAACGAGGAACTACGCTAAAATTAACCAAAATTATTACAAACCAAGGGAGGGCCTTAAGGGCACTCAAACGCCCAATCTAAAATTAAGTATACACAATACAAAGAATAAAAAAAAAAAACAAAGTCTTCACTCCAAGCTTTTTTAGTGTTTGTCTCCTTTTGATCAAGCCCCTTTGAGTTGCATCAACTCACCCAAAGAATGCTACCCTTGTTTCCTCTTGTTTGGACTTGCCAAAATTTTATATATGGAACCTTTGCCAACCTTTCCTTACCAAGGCCGAATACAACACAAGACAACAAACAAAGCTGAATAACAAAACAAGGTTCACAAATCCAAGTGGATAGATTAAACAATGACAAACTCAAAGAAGTAAAGAAGACAAGCAAGAAAACATAAGCCTCATAAAGGAAGGTAGCACACAAATAACTTTCCTAGATTATCTCTAAGAGTAGAGATGAAAAAAGACTCAAACAAAAAAAATGAAACCAATAGTTGCACACTTAATAAAATTTAAGTGACCAAAAACTAAAAAGCTTATTCAAGTAATTTTTTTTTTGAATCACAATTGGTTCCTCATATCAAATGTTTCTACTATTAGGTACACAACTTCAAATTTGTCTTTCTTTTGAGTTCTTTATCTTCTTCTTTTTTTTTAACTTAAACTTTTTCTATTTTTTTTTTAACTTTTTCTAATCATTTTGCTGCACCTAATAGCTTGTTGAATTGAAATTTTAATGAGGATTCTTGAAATAATAACACTTGAGTGAATAAGCACAAAGTAAGGTCACACAATTTTCAAGCAATGCATGCAACTAAAGGCAAAACAACTTAGTAGTTCCAAATACCACTGAACTAATGGTGCTTAAGGAATGATTTAGGTCTGATTTTGAAGTAAATTGATTGCTCAAATTACTAACACAATTCACCCAAGCTAAAATTCCATAAAGAGGCACCAATAGTAAAGGTAAACCAAGTGGAAAGCTACTAATAATTCAACATAAAACAAGAAACATATAAAGATTGAATTGAGCAAATATTTAAGAACAACAAAGAGATTAATATGCTTGAACTAAAATCATAAAAGACTTAAGAGACTCAACAATAGGTTCACCTCTTAGGAGCTCAATTCAAACTGTTTTTGAAGGCTTTTTTGTAAAAAATTTAAGAGGCTAAAACCTATGGAATTTAAATGAGACAAAATAGGAAACTAGCATGACTAGTATTTGACAAAACACAAGATTAAGAAAAAATAACACACCTAAAAATAGAGCAAAAATTTCAGCAAGAGACTTAAAACAAAAGGCACAACAAAGTGGCCAAAGTTGATCACCACAATAGTGTGGAAAAATCCTCAACCATGTGGGTTTAATGGTCACAACTTGTTAGGCACACTTTAACATAAAAAACCAAGGGAAAATTAAGCAACTTGAACACAAAAATAAGATGCAAAGAAAGGGACAAATAAAATCGCATCAAATTAAATGGAACACAGGCGCGTAGATAGAAAACAAAAGCGCATATAATAGCAAGAATAAAAAGCTATACTACTAGACAATAAAGGAAATAGAGATGACAAAAAATGAAGGACTTTAAAATAAAGAGATCAAAGAAATAAACAACAAAGCAAAAAATTGAGAAAGAACGTGACCTTTAGAAAGTGGCTCTAGATACCACTTGATGTGATCTTTGATGATCACGTGCCCAAAGGATCCTTTCTAAGGTCACTTGGAAGGGAAATGGATTTATGGAGAGGAAAGGAATGGGGTGAGGCCCCACAAATACTAGGTTTGATAAGCCAAAGGGGAGAGGCCACAAGGGAGGGGTCCCTTGATAACTCTTAGAAGCTCTCACAAAGGAGAAAGGGGGACACTCAAAGGTAAGAACCTCAACCAATATGGTCTCTAGGATTAAATTCAAGTGTAAAAAATACAAGTGAGGGAGGAGCTCCTATTTATAGAGGTAGCTAACCTCTTGAACAAGATAACCTAAGAAAGAAGGGCTAGGATTAAAAGGAGAGATCTAAGGGAGCAGAATTGAGAAACAATTCCCTCCTTAGATCATCAAACTTGGTGCCCAAGTTTCTCAAACCAAGGGCCAAGATTCCTTCTTATTAGCTTAGGGGGTTTATGTAGAAAAGAGGGGTGTAGATATCAAGGCTACCCCTTATTTCCTTCATAAAGACCCGAAAAGCTAAATCCACCCTCTAAATTCCTAAGACACCTCCTAAAAATAAAAAATGGACTAAATACATGTCCCAAATTAAATTCTTAATGCTCCTCAAAATTAAAATAAAGGAAAATTACATTTTATTAACTAAATTCTCTAGCCTAATATCTTCACTCTCCATAGGAGGTGAAGTCTTCCTTTGTCTGCAAGGGCTAGGTCTTCTTCAATCCTTCTAGCCATGGCCCTAGTGATAGGTCCTTGGCTAGGCATGGTCACATCAATGCATCAGATTGTATTCAAGAGAGTTCTTGAAGTGAGAAAAGGAATCTCAAACACAGGGAGAGGGCTCCCAAGGTGATTGTGGATTCGTTCATTTGTAAAGTGATTTACAAAGTTAGTAAAAGCTTAAGTGGGGTTACTTGAGGACTGGACGTAGGCAAGTGGATTGGTTGAACCAATATAAAAAGAGTTTGCATATTTCTCTTCCCTATACTCCTATCTATTTATTCTATTTGCATTTTCAAATACTTCACTTTCATTATTAAATATTCTAATATAAAATCAAAGAGAAAAAAAAACTAAGTTTAATTTTTTTTTCTACTTAATTCACCCCCCCTCTTAAGTAAACTGAGGCCTCTTGTCCAGCAAGTGCTATCAGAGCAGGTAATCTTGAATAAGGTTTAAAAACCTCAAGAATCAAATGGCCTCAAATTTTCTCTTTCCTGAGGGCAACTCGATAAATAGACCTCCTATCGTTAATGGAGATGGCTACCATTATTGGAAGACCCGAATGCAAATTTTTATAGAGGCAATAGATTTAAATATATGGGATGCAATTGAATTTGGTGCATTCATCCCTACAATGCAAGTAGAAAATAAAATTGTAGAAAAACCTAGAGAAGAATGGAATGAAGATGATAGAAGAAGAGTTCAATATAATTTAAAAGCGAAAAATATAATCACTTCTGCACTAGGAATTGATGAATATTTTAGGGTGTCAAATTGTAAGACTGCAAAAGAAATGTGGGATATATTAGAAGTAACACATGAAGGTACTAGTGATGTCAAAAGATCTAGAATAAACTCTCTCACTCACGAATATGAACTTTTTAGAAAGAATCAAAATGAAAATATACAGGACATGCAAAAAAGATTCACACATATAGTTAATCATGTTGCATCTCTAGGAAAAGTTTTTCCAAATGAAGATCTTATCAATAAGGTTCTAAGATGTTTAAGCAGGCAGTGGCAACCAAAAGTAACAGCAATTGCAGAATCCAAAGATCTCTCGACAATGTATTTTGCCACATTATTTGGAAAACTTCAAGAACATGAACTGGAATTGATAAGACTCAATCAACATGAAGTAAATGACAAAAAGAAGAAAAGCATTTCACTCAAAACCTCCTCATCCACCCATGAAGAAAAAGACAAAGAAAATTCAAATGATGATCTAGATGATGATGAAGACTTTAGTCCTTTTGTGAAAAGGTTTAACAAGTTTCTAAGAAATAAAGGAAAGAAAACAACGTTCAATACAAGGAAGAAAGGGGAAAACTCAACTTCCACCCAAGATGTTATGAATGCAACCAACCAGGACATCTAAGACTAGACTGTCCTATCTATAAAGAAAAATTAGAGAAATCTAATAAAACAACATTCAAGGAAAACAAAGGAAAAAAGGCATATATCACTTGGGAGGAAAATGACACTGATTCATCAAATGACTCTGACAATGAAATTGTGAATCTTGGTCTCATGGCCAGAGACTATGATAGCGAAGAAGAGGTAACCTCCTCTAACCTTGAAACTTCTTTTTCATTTGATGAACTTTAAGAAGCATTTAATGATCTGCATAAAGAATCATTAAAACTTGCAAAACTAGTATCATCTTCTAAGAAAACAATTTCAAACTTAGAGGCAGAAATTTTAAAATTAAATATAGAATTAGAGAATCTTAGATCTGAAGTTAACACACTAGAATTAAATTCAAAACAACCAATTGAAAGCAATATAGAAAATAAACCTCGTTCATGTGCACCATGCAGTAAATATAAAGAAGAAATTGTTAAGCTAAAAATCACACTTGCTAAATTCACTTCGGGCAGAAACAATTTAGATATTTTATTAGGAAAACAAAGATGTATCTTTGATGAAGCAGGAATAGGATATAATCCTTTAAAACAACAGAAAATGTATAAAAATTTCTTTGTATCCACTCAAGCAACTACTTCTCCATTTTTTACATGCTTTTATTGTTGCAAGAAAGGACAAAGTGCATCAACATGCCATTTTAGGAAAAACAAAATTACAATAGCAACATGATATGGGTTGCAAAAGGATCCTCAATTAAAACTAACCCACAAGGACCCAAGAAAATTTGGGTACCAAAATCATGTAATCTATTTTGTGTTTAAAGGAATCTTCGAAGAAAAAACAAGTACATTGATAGTGGTTGCTCAAAACATATGACGGGAGATACTTCAAATTTTCTCATCTTGAATCCCAAGAACAAAGGACATGTAACTTATGGAGACAACAACAAAGGTAAAATTCTAGGGGGCGGAAAAATCGGTACGAATCTCTCTACCTCAATAGATAATGTTTTGCTTGTTGATGGACTTAAACACAACTTACTTAGCGTAAGTCAATTATGTGACAAAGGTTTCCTAGTATTCTTTGATTCACATAAATGTGTTATTGAAACGACAAATCATACTCAATGTCTCATAAGTAAAGAAGATGAATCTTGGTTGTGGCATAGAAGAATTGTTCATATAAACATGGAACATTTGAATAAACTAATTTCAAAAGATTTAGTAATAGGATTACCCAAAATCAAATTTGAAAAAGATAAACTTTATGATGCATGCCAAAAAGGAAAACAAGTAAGAACTTCGTTTAAGTCTAAAAATATTATCTCAACCTCTAGACCCTTACAACTATTACACATGGATATTTTTTGTCATTCAAGAACTATGAGTTTTGGAGGTAGTTATTATGCCCTTGTAATCGTAGATGATTACTCTAGATTCACTTGGAAATTATTCTTTGTTCATACATGTTCATACGTCTATGTTAGCATGTCTAGAAGGAAAAATGTTAGATTATTAACTTGAACTTAGGGGTGATTTTAGCAGTAAAAGATCTATCTAGTTAAACTACTTTCCTATCTACTTCTTTAGAAAATAAGTCAAGCGCAATGAAACATTTACCTAAACCCAGACACCCCACCAACCAACCATATATATACATTTGGTGGAAAAAAGTTGAAAGGCAAGCTAGGCTACCTCATTCCAAGGCTAGAGCAAGGCACAAACCTTGGCAAAGGCAACCAATAAAATAATTAACGAGAAAAATACAAGCTCTGCATATACGCTCCGCCATTATCTTCTTTAAGCATGAGTAGTTGTGGGCTGAAGCAATCAATATTGCACAATACAACTGATCTCACCATCTTCCCGAAACTACAACCATAAAACAACAAAAAATAAGTCAAAAAACATCATTAATGCATCATTTGAACATTTTGAACTTACTACATTGGACAATGTTTGTTTCCTACTGGTCAACGCAATTTCTATTTTTTTTAGACATATATCCATTGTATGCTTTCTTAGGGCGATCTATACTCTTTCTTGTTTTATCTCTCTTATCTATGCTGGCTCTTGACTTTTCTTTATGGTCTGTGCTAGCACTAGGCTTTTCTTTAGATACATGTTGCGTCTAGATTTCTCTCAAAAAATTATGTTGTTCCTAGGTTTATCAAGTGGATTAGGAATATCACCGGATCAAATTTTATGATTTGATGATTTCTTAATGACTGCAATGAATTTTTTGAGGTGTTTTATATATTGAAGGTAAAGCTTTAAATCACAATTATTTCCTGACAAGGGCTCATACTTTTGTTTACAATTTTCCTAAAGTTGCTTCCTCTGGGAGCAATCCACCACATCATCAGTTGTTCCTAAAATATAAATGGCAATACAAAGAACCATCTCACTAAATAAACACAATTGAAACTTGAAAGTTGAGGCACAACTTCAGTTGCATCATGCAATTCATATGCTTATATACAAGTTACCACAGTCGACCAATGAAAGAAACATTCCAACACATTAATTTGTTCCCATATATCTAATATCTAATATAAATAGACAGGCTACATGTTGACCAATAATATATTATACTTAGCATATTAATTGGAATGATAGGAAATACTTTGCAGTATTTGAGACAAACATTAATTGTATTTGGAAAATGCACATAGGATGCTTGACAACATGTCAGCAACAACAATGGTCAAGAATTAACAATTGACAACTTAATTCATAATCAGAATAGTGACCAAGTGCATGAGGCTCTTTCCTATGAAAAAAATCATAACATCATATAATTACTCCAATTTTGCAGCCTCTTCTATGCAATGGCATACCTAGTTTCTAGCAATAAATATTAGAGACTACATTCAGAAATGAAGTATCCTTACATAAATCATGAGAATAGGATAACTCACTGAGGGAGTTTTATCAATGTTTTTGCATAAAAAAGAGACTGATAATATTAGAATGGACAAAAATTGAACATTATGAATTATGATTCACCAATTCAACATTGATATAGGTAAAACCTTATAAATGTCAAACCAATATGTCCATTTCACAGGATACATGACACTAAGAACATCATAATTTCATGATGTGACCATGCCTAGCTAAGGACCTATCACTAGGGCCATGGCTAGAAGGATTGAAGAAGACCTAGCCCTTGCAGACAAAGGAAGACTTCACCTCCTATGGAGAGTGAAGATATTAGGCTAGGGACTTTAGTTAATAAAATGTAATTTTCCTTTATTTTAATTTTGAGGAGCATTAGGAATTTAATTTGGGACATGTATTTAGTCCATTTTTTATTTTAGGAGGTGTCTTAGGAATTTAGAGGGTGGATTTAGCTATTTGGGTCTTTATGAAGGAAATAAGGGGTAGCCTTGATATCTACACCCCTCTTTTCCTACATAAACCCCCTAAGCTAATAAGAAGGAATCTTGACCCTTGGTTTGAGAAACTTGGGCACCAAGTTTGATGATCTAAGGACGGAATTGTTTCTCAATCCTCATCCCTTAGATCTCTCCTTTTAATCCTAGCCCTTCTTTTTTAGGTTATCTTGTTCAAGAGGTTAGCGACCTCTATAAATAGGAGCTCCTCCCTCACTTGTATTTTTTTACACTTGAATTTAATCCTAGAGACCATATTGGTTGTGAGATTCTTACCTTTGAGTGTCCCCCCTTCTCTTTTGTGAGAGTTTCTAAGAGTTATCAAGGGACCCCTCCCTTATGACCTTTCCCCTTTAGCTTATCAAACCTAGTATTTGTGGTGCCTCACCTCATTCCTTTCCTCTCCATAAATCCATTTCCCTTCCAAATGACCATAGAAAGGATCCTTTGGGCACGTGATCATGAAAGATCACATCAAGTGGTATCTAGAGCCACTTTCTAAAGGTCACGTTGTTTCTCAATTTTTTTTTGCTTTGTTATTTATCTCTTTAATCTCTTTATTTTAAAGTCCATCATTTTTTTTCATCTTTATTTCCTTTATTTTCTAGTAGTATAGCTTTTTATTCTTGCTATTATATGCACTTTTGTTTCCTATCTATGCGCATATGTTCCATTTAATTTGATGTAATTTTATTTGTCCCTTTCTTTACATCTTATTTCCATGTTAAAATTGCTTAGTTTCCCCTTGTTTTTTATGTTAAAGTGTGCCTAATAAGTTGTGACCATTAAACCCACATGGTTGAGGATTTTTCCACACTATTGTGGTGATCAACTTTGGCCACTTAGTTGTGCCTTTTGTTTTAAGTATCTTGCTGAAATTTTTGCTCTATTTTTAGGTGTGTTATTTTTTTATTAATATTGTGTTTTGTCAAATACTAATCATGTTAGTTTCCTATTTTATCTCATTTAAATTCCTTAGGTTTTAGCCTCTTAAATTTTTACAAAAAACCTTCAAAAACATTTTGAATTGAGCTCCTAAGAGGTGAACCTCTTGTTGAGTCTCTTAAGTCTTTTATGCTTTTAGTTCAAGCATAGTAATATCTTTTTTGTTCTAAAATATTTGCTCAATTCACTCTTTATATGCTTCTCTTTTTATGTTGAATTATTAGTAGTTTTCCACTTGGTTTACCTTCACTATTGGTGCCTCTTTATGGAATTTTAGCTTAGGTGAATTGTGTTAGTAATTTGAGCAATCAATTTACTTCAAAATCAACCCTAAATCATTCCTTAAGCACCATTAGTTCAGTGGTATTTGGAACTATTAAGTTGTTTTGCCTTTAGTTGCATGCATTGCTTGAAAATTGTGTGACCTTACTTTGTGCTTATTCACTCAAGCGTTATTATTTCAAGCATCCTCATTAAAATTTCAATTAAAAAAGCTATTAGGTGCAGCAAAAATGATTAGAAAAATTTAAAAAAAATATATATTAGAAAAAATTTCAAGTTAAACAAAAAGAATATAAAGAACTCAAAAGAAAGACAATATTTAAGTTGTGTACCTAATAGTAGAAACATTTGATATGAGGAACCATTTGTGATTAAAAAAAAAAATTCCTTGAGTAAGCTTTTTAGCTTTTGGTCACTTAAATTTTATTAACTGTGCAACTATTGGTTTCATTTTTTTTGTTTGATTCTTTTTTCATCTCCACTCTTAGAGCTAATCTAGGAAAGTTATTTGTGTGCTACCTTCCTTTATGGGCATTATGTTTTCTTCCTTGTCTTATTTACTTCTTTGAGTTTGTCATTGTTTAATCTATCCACTTGGATTTGTGAACCTCTTTTTGTTATCCACCTTTATTTTTTGTCTTGTGTTGTATTCGGCCTTGGTAAGTAAAGCTTGGGAAAGGTTCCATACATAAGATTTTGGCAAGTCCAAACAAGAGGAAACAACGGTAGCATTCTTGGGGTGGGTTGATGCAACTCAAAGGGGCTTGATCAAAAGGAGTTAAACACCAACAAGCTTGGAGTGAAGACTTTGTTTTATTTTTTTATTCTTTGTGTTATGTAAACTTAATCTTAGATTGGGAGTTTGAGTGCCCTTAAGGCCTTCCCTTGGTTTGTAATAATTTTGGTTAATTTTAACGTACTTCCTCATTAATTAGGTGAAGAAGGGAGAAGTGGTACACTTCCTTCAACACCTTAGGAGCACGATTATAGTCCTTTCTTTTTTACATTCTTGCACTTTTATTTTATTTTATGTTATTTTGAAAAAACATGTAGAGGCTAAGAGTTCCAAAGACTCATCAAGCCACCTTAGGTGAGAAAACAAAAAAAAAAAAGAGAGGCGTGTTGCTTGAAAAAAAAAAGTTTTTGGCCTACCCTTTAGTTTTTAGCATCCAAGCACCATGACTTCCCACACATAGTTGTTCATCAAGTAAGAGTGTCAACCAAAGAAAACCTTTTAAGGGAGACACTCTTGAAAACCTTAACTTAGAATTTAGGGAATGTATGGTTAAAGAACAAGAAAGGAGAGAAGAAAAAGAGAGAAAAAAATAAATAAAAGAAAAGGAAAAACAAAAAGAGAAGGAAGAGTTAAAAAAAAGAGATGTTGGAAATGAGAAAAGAGAAAAAAGAGCGAGAAGAGAGAAGACAAAGAAAGAGAAGAGAGGATGAAGAAAGGAGAAGAAGGAAAGAACTAGAAAGAAAAAGAGAAAAAGAGGAAGAAGAGAGAAGGAGAGGAGAACAGAGTAAGAGGAGAGATAGGAGGGAAAGTGATAGAAAAAAGAAAGGAATTCTCATAAGATCCCCATCTAGGCATTTTAGCTCTAGCGAAGAAGAATACTATAGAAATCAGCATAAGCATCACTCCCATTCATCATACAATCATAATTCTCCTCAAGAGAGCACAAATCATGCTAAGGAGCCAAAGGTAGACCTACCCTATTTTCATGTAGGGAAGATGTTGAGACTTACCTAGATTGGGAAGTCAAAGTGGAACAACTCTTCCGATGCTATGAAATAAGGGAAGAAAAGAAAGTACCTTTGGCCTCCCTTAGTTTTCAAGGTTCTGCTTTGCATTGGTGGGATGGGTTAGTCAAGGATAGGGCCTGTAAACAAATGCCTAACATTCGCTACTGGAATGATTTAAAAACTTGTTTGCAAAGAAGGCACATTCCTTCATATTATGAGAGGGATCTTTTGGATAGGCTCCAAAGACTTAGGCAAGATAACCTAAGTATTGAGGAGTATAGACAAAAGATGGAGCTTCTCATACTAAGGGTCAATATGATTGAGGAACCCAATGCCACCCTTGCTAGGTTTTTGTGTGGATTAAGCTTTGACATTAGAGATAAGGTAGAGCTTCTTTCATACTCAAACCTTGATGAGTTGGTAGAACTTTGTGTAAGAGCTGAGAATTAACTCAAGAGAGAAAGCTTTAAAAAAGATTCTCCCTCTTACTCAAAGAGAGACCAACATAAGGGAAACTCTTTTAAGGGTTTTCCCAAAGAGGAACCCAAGCATTTTCAAGATACAAAAGTGCCTCATGTAGAGAGAAAACCCCCTACTAATAAGCCTACTGAGAGGCAAAGTAGTATCAAATGCTTCAAATGTCTTGGGAGAAGCCACATTACCTCTCAATGCCCCAACAAGAAAACTATGATCATAAGGGAACAAGAAATTTGTAGTGAGAATAGATCATCTTCCTCCTCTAGTGAGAGTGAGGAAGAAGGGGGACATACTTTTGAACAAGAGTGTGAGGAAGCTTTTCCTTATGAGGGGGACCTCCTTATGGTTCAAAGGCTTCTTAGAAGCCAACCTCTAGAGCTTGGCCAGTCACAAAGAGAGAACATCTTCTATACAAGATGTAAAGTAAATGGCAAAGTATGTTCTCTCCTTGTTGATAGTGGCTCCTGTTGTAACTGTTGTAGCTCTAGGTTGGTTGAAAAGTTAGCCTTGACTACCATGCCCCATCCCAAACCTTACAAATTGCAATGGCTCAATGACCAAGGGGAGATGGTAGTCAATGAACAAGTTATGGTTCCAATTTCCATAGGATCTTATAATGATGAGATTCTTTGTGACATAGTTCCTATGGAGGCTGGTCATATCCTGTTGGGGAGACCATGGAAATTTGACAAAAAAGCTATTCACCATGGTCACTCCAACCAAATAATTCTCACCCATAATGAAAAGTGCTTCAAATTGTATCCTTTGTCACCTTCTCAAGTGGCTGAGGATCATTGCGATGAAAAAGAAAAGAGTTGAGGAAAAACAAAAACAAAAAAAAAATACAACAAGCTTTACCCTTAAAGCTTGAAAAGGGTAAAGAGAGAGAGTCGGAAGGTGATGCCCCTTCAAAAGGGAATATTAGTAAAAGGAGTCTATTTGCTACTAAACGTGATTTAAAAGAAGCTCCTTTGACTAACAAGCCCTTTTATCTCCTCTTTTGCAAAGAAGCATCAAATCCTTCTCCCATTTTGCATTCTTCTGTTGAGAGCACTACCACAGCCCATGCACATGAGCACCTTCCTCAAGGGGTTCAAGATATTTTAAAAGAATTTGATGACATATTCCCTAATGAGGTTCCGAAAGGACTTCCTCCCATTAGGGGTATAGAACATCAAATTGATTTGGTTCCTGGCGCAAGTCTACCTAATAGACCTGCCTATAGGACAACCCCATGGAGACCCAAGAGATTGAGTCTCAAGTGAATGAGCTGTTGGAGAAGGGTTGGGTTCAAAAGAGCCTAAGCCCTTGTGTTGTGTCAATCTTGTTGGTGCCCAAGAAGAATGGCCAATGGAGGATGTGTGTTGATTGTCGTGCAATCAACAACATCACCATCAAATATAAGCACTCAATCCCTCGTCTTGATGACATGTTGGATGAATTGCATGGGGCAAAAATATTTTCAAAAATAGATCTTAGAAGTGGTTACCACCAAATAAGGATCAAAGAGGGTGATGAGTGGAAAACTGCTTTTAAGACTAAATTTGGTCTTTATGAGTGGTTGGTTATGCCTTTTGGGCTAACTAATGCCCCAAGCACATTCATGCGCTTAATGAATCATGTACTGAGGGATTGCCTTGGTAAATTTTGTGTAGTTTACTTTGATGACATTTTAGTTTACTCTAGTTTTCATAGGTTTTGTAGTTAGCACAAAAGGGGTCCATGTTGACCCCAAAAAGATAAAAGATATTCAAGAATGGTCCACCCCAAAGAGTGTGACAGAGATCAAAAGCTTTCATGGTCTCGCTGGATTTTATAGGCGCTTTGTGCCTAATTTCTCCACACTCTTCGCACCAATAAATGATTTGGTGAAAAAGGAAGTTCCTTTCCTTTGGGGTGAGAAACAAGAGAAAGCCTTCCAGCTAATTAAGCATAAATTGACCCATGCACCATTCTTGGCATTACCTGACTTTTCTAAAACATTTGAACTTGAATGTGATGCCTCTAGTGTAGGTGTGGGGACTGTCTTGTTGCAAGAAGGGCACCCCATTGCGTATTTCAATGAAAAACTCAATGGTGCCCCCCTCAACTACCCCACCTATGATTTATGCTCTAATTATGGCCCTTCAAACTTGGGAGCATTACGTTGCTCCCAAGGAGTTTGTCATTCATAGTGACCATGAGTCACTAAAATATTTGAGGGGTCAAGGTAAATTGAACAAAAGGCATGCAACGTGGGTGGAATATCTTGAATCCTTCCCTTATGTCATCAAGTACAAGAAAGGAAAACAAAATGTGGTGGCTGATGCCCTTTCTAGGCGTATTGCCCTTTATTCATCCTTGAGTGCAAAAATCTTGGGATTTGATGACATTCAGGCTATGTATCCGTCTGACAAGGATTTCGGCCCCATATTTGCTACCTCTGCATCTGCATTCGCATTAAAGGCCCATGATGGGTAGTTCATCAGTGAGGGGTATCTTTACAAAGGGAGTAAGCTTTGTATACCCCAAGGATCAATTAGGAAGATACTTACAAAAAAGAGCCATGAAGGTGGGCTCATGAGGCATTTTGGGATTTCAAAAACCCTCATGCTTTTACAAGAGAAATTCTTTTGGCCCCATATGTGATGCAATCTCACCTAGCATACATCATGGCTAGGAGGACTCAAGGAAGGCATGGCATGGACAAAAGCTCATTGAAGATTCGAAGCCATAGTCTTCGTTATTTTTAGCTTGTAAATATTTTATTTTAATTAGATAAATAGGAAAGTATTTTTAATTCCCTTAAGGCCATGTATTTCCGGCCATCTTCTTAGTTTATAAGGTATAGGTGTCTTTAGTTAAAAAGGAGGAGTAAGCTTATAATGGGTGCATAAGTTAAGACATGATTTTGGGCTAGCCCATTCACATTAAGAAATGCTAATTGCACCCATAGGGGGTGAACTTAGGTGCCTCACTTAAGGCCTAAGACTTGGGTTAATTAGTTTTAATCCTAATTAAGCCCAAGTCCCACATTGCCTAGAAAAGTGTGCCCAAGCTCTCCCATTGGGCTATATATACTCATTCCCCCTCATTGTAAAATTTCACCTTTGAAGTTGAATGAAAATAGTCTCTTTGTGAGCACATTCTTAGTAAAAGGTCTTGAGGATCCTCTCTCTTGAGGAACCTCTTCCTAGTTGGTTTTTATAAAGGGTTCCTTCCCTTGTGGCAAACCTAAACACTTTGGCTTATCTCTCTTTGAGAGTGGCGCCCCACCTCCATTTTCTTTCCCCTCCATCATCCATTTCATGGTGCTTGAAACCTCAAGGAAAAAGATCAAGGGAGGCATGCATCATTTGGTATCAGAGCCAACTCCATGAGGTTCTTTTCTAGTCTTAATTTTCTTTAATTTTTTTCAGCTTTTCTTCTTAGAGTTCTTGCTTTTTCCTTTATTTTTTCCAGCCTTTGATTCTTGTCATTTAATTCCTTTTATGTCTTGTTAGTTTATGTTTTTGTAGTTTTCATTTTATGCAATTTATTTCCTAGTTTTTATTGCTTTCTAGATTCAATTTATCTTGTTCTTTTCCATTGAATCTTTATATGTTTCCTTTAGGATTGTTTCTTTAATTTTCTACCCAGCTTTTTATTTTTTCCTTATTCTTGTGCAAATCCTAAAAAGATCATTGTAATGACTTCACAAAATTTGTGAAGGAAGCCACACATTGTGGTCTTGATCTTTGGATGCACGTTGTTCTTCTTATTTGAATTTTTAATTCTATTTTCCTGCACCTATTTTTCTGTTTTTCCAGCCCTTTGTTCTCTGTTTTGGGCATATATTTCTGGTTATTTTGAGTCATTTAATTTCAGTTTTTAATCTTCCAAGTTATGTCTTAGTTGGTCATGTTGTAGCCCTTTTATTGTCTCTTAATTCTACATAGTTTTGCCTTTTTATTTTTACCATAAAAGTGTGTTATTTCTCTATTGGAAATTGAGCATCAAAGAGGCTTACTCTTATCCCATGTCCTTAGAGTCTCACATGCTATTTAGATCTTAGCATGTTCTTAAAAAAAAATCTTCAAAAAAATCAATGCTCAATTTCTTCCAAATTTCATTCACTTGTTCAATAATTTTAGTATCTTAATTTTGTGCTAGTTTTTGTGGTCATTTTTGTTGATTGGCTTTGAGAGGCATGTTGGGTATGATTGGGCTGATTATTGAGTAATCAAGTTGTCCTCAACTTCCATAAAACTCTCCTTGTGCCATTTATTTTTTATCACCTAAAATTACTAGTTCATATTAGGTTGCTTTGTTTCTTAATTTTGCACTTTTGTATATCAATTATGGTGGCCATTTCCTATCCTTTGGTCAAGCATTTATGATTCTTTGACTCCTCACTATATTTGTTACAAAATGTGTTAAGAGGTGTAGCAAAATTGTTTCAAAAAAAAAAAGAAGAAGAAAAGAAATCAAAAGTGTAAAATAAGTAAAAAAAAAAAAAGAGTTAGTAAAAAGTGCTAAAGACAAGTAAAAAGAGTACAAAAAAATAAAATAAAAATTAGTGCACCTCAAAATTATTAAAAAATTAAAAGGAGTGTTAAATTTTATTGAAATTTGCTTGAATTTATTTGACTATGATTTAGCCACCTTGCTTTACAATTGTGCAAATCATTGAATTTGTTGAGTCTTTTTTGTTTTAAGTCCAATTCTATTTTAGGCCCATTCTAGGAATTTTTATTTTGTGTGCCAACTTTCTTTCTACACCTTTTATTTCTTGCTTGTCCTTATTGGCTTTCTTTGTGTTTGTCAAATAAATTCTTTCCACTTGGATGTGTTCCTATTCTTGTTAAGTGCTTTTTATTGCTTTTTGCTTTCAAATTCTACTTCCCTTGGTCTCTTGCTTGGGCGCTTGTTTTCTCTTGGTAGGTAGCCAAATTGTTGAAATTTTCACAAGGGTAGCATCCTTAGGAAGTGTTGATTTAAAACCAAGGAAGAGGAGACTTGAAAAGGAGGCCAAGACTAGAGTGATACACTTGGTGAGGAGCACTTGAAGAAAGGAGCTACATTCAACTACTTTTAATTTTCTTTGTTTAATTTGGGTGTATTTTTAAAGGACATTTTAATTAGAAGTATTGGATGCCCATAAGGGTCACCTCTTTTATGTGTAATAAACCTTAGTTTCTCGTTTTAGTGTGGATAAGGAATTGGTACCCCTTATTCATACTTAGGAGCACGTTAGAATCCTTTAGCTTTGCTTTAAATTTCTTTATTTGCTTTCAACGTTTTAGAAAGTGTTAGAGTTCCAAAGACTCTTAACACTTTAGGAGAAAACAAAAAAGAGAGGAGTGTTTTGCATATTAGTTCCCTAGGCCTTACACTTTGACATGTTTTCACACACTTCTAGGAGTGTTAGGAGTAATAATGAAACTAGGGAAAATAAAGGAGAAGAATGTGAGAATAGAATAAAAGAAAAGAATGAGAAGAGTGATAAACCAACCTTGCCCACATATCCATACTCTATTGATTGGGAAATAGTAGAAAAACAACGTAGGGAATTTTGGAAAAATGAGAGAAAACAAAGAGAGATGAGGAAAAGAGAACAAGAGGGACTAGATAGAGAGGAGAGAAGAGAGAAAGAACAAAAAGAAAAGGAGAGACAAGAAAGAAAAGAAAGAAGAGAAAAAGAGAGACAAATAGAGAGTAGGGAAAATGAAAAGAAAGAAAGAGAAGCAAGAGAAAAAGAAAGATAAGAGAGAAGAGAAAAAGAGAAAAGAGAAAAAGAAAGAGAAAAAGAAGAAAACAAAAGAAAAGAGTTAGAGAGAAAAGAGAGAAGAGAAAGGAGAGAAAAAGAGAAGAAAGAATTGGAAAAGAGAGAAAAGGAACAAAATAAGTTAGAAAGAAGGGAAGAAATGAAGATACAAAAAGAGAGAGATGCCTATAAGAGCTCTTGTGGTAAAATTTACACACATTATAGAGACTTAGAGGAGCCTAAAATAATCCATGACATTCATGCTTCTTCTAGTAAGAAGGAAAACCCTAAGAGGCATCCTAAGAAAAAGACAAACCCTTCTATAATTAAACCCAAAAGAGAGTCATCCAAAAGAAAGCATATTGAGAGAAAACCCTTGAGTATGAGTGACACCCCTACCACTAGTTCGAGCACTCGTTTTCGAAGTCCTAAATGTTTTAAGTGTTTAGAAAAAGGGCATATTGCTTCGTTTTGCCCCAAAAGAAAAAGACTTTAAAGGGAACATCAAATGAAAAGGGTATTCATTCATGTGATGATCTCCTCAAAGTGAAACAACTTCTTGGAAGCCATCCTTGTAAGGAAACCCAAACACAAAGAGAGAATGTTTTTCAAACAAGATGCAAAATTTTGGGCAAAACTTGTTCTCTTATTGTGGATGGTGGATCATGTTGTAATTTTTGTAGCACGAGGGTGGTGGAAAAGCTATCACTTGCTGCTACTCCTCATCCTTCACCTTATTCTTTGCATGGACTTAATTATGAAGATGGTGTAGTAGTAAGAGAGCAAGTGGAGATTAGCTTCTTCATAGGGAAGTATCACGACAAAGTGTTATGTGATGTAGTCCCTATGGAAGCTAGTCACATGTTGCTGGGAAGGCCATGGCAACATGATAAGGAAACTTTGCACAATGGCCTCACTAATAAAATCACTCTCTCTCATAAAGGGAAAAAGATCACCTTACTTCCTCTTACCCCTACCGAGGTTATGGAGGATAGAAGAATCATGAAGCTTAAGAGAGAAAGGGATAAAAATGAAAATAAGGTTGTTGGTAGAAAGACCGAGTCTAAGGAAGATCCGCCTTTGCCTTCAAAGGAGGTTCTCTACATAGAAAAATTTTCTTGCCAACTCTTACAAAAAGAACAAGTTGAATTTGAGGATGTGCCTATATCTTTTGAGCACCTTGATCCACACCCTCAAATCCAACTTGATGAGTGCTCCATTCCACTTAGACTAGTCTCGCCAGCTATTTCAAAACCTTTGAGGCTAGTATCTAGTGCAATTGGAGGAGGATGGGGAGCTGTTGTGTGGAGGCACATGCACACTAAAATATTTTCAAACTTTAGTGCCAACCTCCACTACCTTATTCTTAAAAGGCCTCCTTATAGACCTCTCACTTCCCCCAAAATCACTTGTCTGCATATACTTACTGCTTTCCTTATTTTCTTGCAGACTTTGAAAAAGCGGAAGAAAGACCTCAGGATTTGAGGTCAAATCCTCTCCAAGGGAGAGGAGATGATGCAATCTCACCTAGCATGCATCATGGCTAGGAGGACTCAAGGAAGGCATGGCATGGACAAAAGCTCATTGAAGATTCGAAGTCATAGTCTTCGTTATTTTTAGCTTGTAAATATTTTATTTTAATTAGATAAATAGGAAAGTATTTTTAATTCCCTTAAGGCCATGTATTTCCGGACATCTTCTTAGTTTATAAGGTATAGGTGTCTTTAGTTAAAAAGGAGGAGTAAGCTTATAATGGGTGCATAAGTTAAGACATGATTTTGGGTTAGCCCATTCACATTAAGATATGCTAATTGCACCCATAGGGGTGAACTTAGGTGCCTCACTTAAGGCCTAAGACTTGGGTTAATTAGTTTTAATCCTAATTAAGCCCAAGTCCCACATTGCCTAGAAAAGTGTGCCCAAGCTCTCCCATTGGGCTATATATACTCATTCCCCCTCATTGTAAAATTTCACCTTTGAAGTTGAATGAAAATAGTCTCTTTGTGAGCATATTCTTAGTAAAAGGTCTTGAGGATCCTCTCTCTTGAGGAACCTCTTCCTAGTTGGTTTTTATAAAGGGTTCCTTCCCTTGTGGCAAACCTAAAGACTTTGGCTTATCTCTCTTTGAGAGTGGCGCCCCACCTCCATTTTCTTTCCCCTCCATCATCCATTTCATGGTGCTTGGAACCTCAAGGAAAAAGATCAAGGGAGGCATGCATCAATATGCGTAGAGATGTCCATAGACACTGCTCTAAATGTATAGCTTGCTTGCAAGAAAAGTCTAAAGCAATGTCTCATGGACTATACACACCTTTACCTGCTCCTTCTTCACCTTGGGAGGATATTAGCATGGATTTCATCATTGGGCTGCCAAGAACCCAACGAGGTGCAGACTCCATATTTGTGGTGGTGGACCGATTTTCAAAAATGGCCCATTTTATTCCTGCCACAAAGTGGATGATGCGAGCAACATCACAAGACTTTTCTTTAAAGAGGTTGTCCAATTGCATGGTATACCCTCTTCAATAGTGTCAGATAGGGATGTGAAGTTCCTTAGCCATTTTTGGAAAACTCTTTGGGCTAAGCTGGGAACTAAACTTCTTTTTTCCACTACCTGTCACCCTCAAACTGATGGGCAAACAGAAGTGGTGAATAGATCTTTACCCACTATGCTGAGGGCTCTCCTTAAAGGCAACCATAAGTCTTGGGATGGGTACCTTCCCCATATTGAATTTTGTTATAACCGGGTGGTTCATAGAACCACCAAGCATTCTCCTTTTGAGGTGGTCTATGGCTTTAATCCCCGTACTCCTCTAGATCTTTTACCTTTTCCTCTTTCTGTTGCTATGCATAAAGAAGGAGAGGCAAAAGCCATTTTTGTAAAACAATTACATGAGAGAGTTAAATCTAACATAGAGCGCCAATCCTTGAGAGATGCTACTTTCGCCAATAGGGGGAGGAAAAAGGTCATCTTTGAAAAGGGCGACTGGGTATAGCTTCACTTGAGAAAGGATATATTTCCTTCTCAAAGGAAGTCCAAACTTAGCCCTAGAGGAGATGGACCTTTCCAAATCCTTGAGCGGATCGGTAATAATGCCTATGTTTTAGATTTGCCTGAGGATTATGGGGTAAGCACCAGTTTTAATGTTTCTGATTTGTCTCCATTTGTAGGTGCTGAAAATGACGAAGACCCCATGGATTTGAGGTTAAATCCTCTTCAAGGGGGAGGAGATGATGTGACCATGCCTAGCCAAGGACCTATCACTAGGGCCATGGCTAGAAGGATTGAAGAAGACCTAGCCCTTGCAGACAAAGGAAGACTTCACCTCCTATGGAGAGTGAAGATATTAGGCTAGGGACTTTAGTTAATAAAATGTAATTTTCCTTTATTTTAATTTTAAGGAGCATTAAGAATTTAATTTGGGACATGTATTTAGTCCATTTTTTATTTTTAGGAGGTGGCTTAGGAATTTAGAGGGTGGATTTAGCTTTTTGGGTCTTTATGAAGGAAATAAGGGGTAGCCTTGATATCTACACCCCTTTTTTCCTACATAAACCCCCTAAGCTAATAAGAAGGAATCTTGGCCCTTGGTTTGAGAAACTTGGGCACCAAGTTTGATGATCTAAGGAGGGAATTGTTTCTCAATCCTCCTCCGTTAGATCTCTCCTTTTAATCCTAGCCCTTCTTTTTTAGGTTATCTTGTTCAAGAGGTTAGTGACCTCTATAAATAGGAGCTCCTCCCTCACTTGTATTTTTTTACACTTGAATTTAATCGTAGAGACCATATTGGTTGAGGTTCTTACCTTTGAGTGTCCCCCTTTCTCCTTTGTGAGAGCTTCTAAGGGTTATCAAGGGACCCCTCCCTTGTGGCCTCTCCCCTTTGGCTTATCAAACCTAGTATTTGTGGCGCCTCACCCCATTCCTTTCCTCTCCATAAATCCATTTCCCTTCTGAGTGACCTTAGAAAGGATCCTTTGGGCACGTGTTCATCAAAGATCACATCATAACCTCTCAAGGTTGGGGTAGTAGAGTTATTGCAAGGGCTCCACATAGAAGCTCCCCAAACCTGGGCCCAATGCACTAAGTCTAAGTGTCACTTGATTAGAAGTAGATAAGACTATACTAAGTGTACTAGAGCACTCATTAAGCAAGGCTAAGTAATCCTTATCCTTTTGTTCACCCCAAGAAAGTATGATGGGCTTAAGGGTGAACCATTCTTGCATGGTTTCTCGAGGTTGAACTTGAGATTGGCTTTGAATCTCAAATTTCATGGGCTCAATCTCATGTACAGCTTAAGTAGAGTTTGGTGTTGTGATGTTTTGTGCTCAATGGTAATGGGCACAACCCCAACTTCTACTTCCTTATGGGAAAAGGTACCTTCAATAAGATCCTCCTTGGAATCCAAGGGGCAATCTTCTTGAAGGTTATCCTCCCCTTTCATGTCTCCCAAATCTTGAACTTGATATGCATGATCAAGCTCAAAAGGTGAAGATTCAAGCTCAACACTTGGGAGTGTATGCAATGGTGCCTTTTCAAGTTGAAGGTAGAGAGGTTGTTGCATAAAGAAGTTATGTTTTAAGTTCACTTTTGTAGAAAAATGACTTTCCTTTATCACAACCTTCTTGGAAGTGGCACTTCTTTCCATCCCATCAACTAACAATGCTTGCTTATTTTTTCTTTTTTTGTTTTTCTCTTCCACTCCCTTTTTCTTTTTCATGCTAAGTTGATCCTTTGCTACCTGTGCAGGTGTTAGAGGATACAAATTTACATGCTTATCCATATGGGTGTGGACTATTTGGTTTGAATGACCATGATGAATAGCTTTCTGATCAAATTGTCATGGTCTTCCAAGCAAGAAATGACCAGCCTCTATAGGAACAATATCACAAAGTATTTCATCATTGTGTGTTCCTATTGAGATTGGTACCTTCACTTGCTTATTAACCACCATTTCCACATGCTCATTGAGCCATTGAAGTTTGTAAGGTTTTGGGTAGGGAAGTGGGGTCAAGGCTAGCTTTTCTACCAATCTTGAGCTACAAAAATTGCAATAAGAACCACTGTCTACAATGAGAGAACACACCTTATCTTTTACTTTACATCTAGTATGAAAGATGTTGTCTCTTTGAGACTATGTTAGCTCAATAGGTTGGCTTCCAAGAAGCCTTCTAATTATTAAGAGGTCCCCCTCACATACATAAGAATATTCAATGTCAGAATTGGATGCATGACCCTCTTCTTCCTCATTCTCACTATAGGAAGAATGTGAGTTACTCTTACTGCGATACATGTCTAGGCCCTTATGATCATGTTCTTTTTAGTGTGGCATTAAGAAGGTATGTGGCCTCTCTCTAGACATTTAAAGCATTTAATACTATTTGTCCTTTCATGGGAGCTAGTAGTAAAGGGTTTCTTCTCTACATGTGGTGCTTTATGCTCATGATGCTTATGAGGTTCCTCTTTAGGGGAGCTCTTAGAAGAGCTCTCTTTGAGTTGATCCTTCTTTGTATAAGGTTGATAATCTCTTTTAAAATCTTTTCTTTTGATTTGGTTCTCAACCCTAATACATAGTTGAACCAACTCATCTAGGTTTGTGTGTGAGAAAAGCTCCACTTTATCTCTTATTTCAGAGCTTAACCTACACAAAAACCTAGCCATGGTGGCCTTGGGTTCTTCAATGAAATTGACCCTTAAAATAAGGAGTTCCATCTTTTGTCTATACTACTCAATTCTTAGGTTTTGTTACTTAAGCCTTTGGAGTTTATCCAAAAGGTCCCTCTCATAATCGCATAGGATATGCCTCCTTCTCAAAGAACTTCTCAAATCATTGCAATATTTAATTGGAGGCATTTCCCTTTAGGCTTTGTCTTTAACTAACCCATCCCACTAATGCAAGGCATGCCCTTGGAAGTTAAGGGTAGCCAATGGGACTTTCTTTTCCTCCATTATCTCATAGAATTTAAAGAGCTGCTCTACCTTGACTTCCCAATCAAGGTAGGCTTCCACATCTTCTCTACCATGGAAGGAAGGAAGGTAGGTCTACTCTTTGCTCCCTTGGAAGGGACACATGTTCATGTTATTATGATGATTATGATTATGATTATGGTTGGATCTCCTTGATCTTTCATAAAAATTTTCTTCTTCTTCATTGTAAGTGTATGAGGGAGATCCATGCGTATACACTATTTTTCCTTGTTTTTCTTCTTCCTTTCTTTTTTTTCTCTTCCTCTCTTTTCTTTCTCTCCTCCTCTTCTTTTTGTTTTCTTCTCTCTTCTTTTTCTTTCCTGTCTTTTTTTTCTCTTTTTATCTCTCTCCTCTTTTCTTTGTTTATCCACCATCATCCACTCCCTAAATTCTAAAGCAAAGCTCTCAAGAGAGTTAACCTTAGGTGAATGCCTTTGGTTAACACTCTTGTTACTTTAGGCACTAGTGTGTGAATGTGAAGGCATAGTGTGAAGAGATAACTAGGCGTAGTAGAAAAGACTTGTAAAACACTTATCCCTTTATTGTTTTCTCTCCTAAGTAGGAAAGTGAGTCTTTGGAACTCAAGCCTTTCTAAAAGGATTTGTTGGAAGAAAACTTAAAAGACAAGAAATGTAAAAGTGTAGGTTCTATCCGTATTCCTAAAGGTAATGGAGATGGTGTACCACTTCCTTCTCCTTACCTTATACCACGAGAGACTAAGGGATTAAAAGAATATTACAAACCAAAGGAGTGACTTCTAGAAGGTATCAACACTCTTAAACAAGATAAAAACAAAAGAATTAACCTAATTACAAATCACTAAAAATTACAATTCAAAAGAAAAAGATCTTCAACTTCTTGCTCCCTCAAGTGTTTACACTCTAGAATGCCTTGTTCTTACCTTGCAAAGGTTCAGCCAAGCTCCTCAATTCCTTCCAAGATGCTACCTTTGAAGACAAGTCTCCAACAAGGGCTCATCACAAGAAGCAAACACCAAACCACCAACCAAAACAAACACCAAAGTTGCAAGAGTAAAAGCTCAAAGAAAAAAAGAATTTCAACAAAATTAGTAGACTATCCAAATGGAAAGAATATAATGAACAAGCTATAAAGAATTATTTAGAGATTTTAAAGATAATGAAAGAAGGAAGCACAATAAAAGAATTACCTAAGAATGGAACTAGAACAAGATTAGGAACTAAAAAGCAAAATAGCAAAAATTTTCACAAATTGCACAAAGGTCCAAATCAGTTTGGACGTGAGCTATTCAAATATTCTCAAGCAATTTACAACCAATTTTGAGCACTCCTTTTTCAAAATTAATTTGCTACTGAGTACACCTACTTTGCACTATTTTTTTTTTCTTTTAGTTCTTTGTATTTTATTTTTTTTGCTCTTTTCTTTTCACTTTCTTTGATTTTTTTTCTTTTTTTTTATTCTGATCTAGGTGTACCGAAACATGTCTTTAGATTGCAAATTTTATGTGTGAATTAAAGTGGTAAATACTTGAGAGAAAGGAAATAGGTAAGGCACAAAAATTGCATACACAAGTGCAATTCATGAAAATTAGTAGCTCAAAGTGCACTAAAATTTTAGAAGTGATTTTAAGCAATGATCTAAGAGATTTTGTTGTGATTTACAGCCACTTGTTATACAAGTCTCAAGGCTGAAACAAGTTAAAAAATTTTCTCAATAAGGTTCTCACACAATCACCTCAAGGTTAATGCACAAAAGCTACTAAAATTGACAAAACAAGAACAAGACTCTAAGAAGAAATTGAGCCATAAATTTTGAGAAAATTTTTTCAATGAATCTTGCTTGAACTAAAAAAATGTACACTAATCAACAGACTCACAAAACATGCAGCTCAACTTCAAGAAGATTCAACACATGTATAAAAAGCAAAAAAAAAAAAAAAAACTCATAATAAAAGAGGTAAAACCTAGAGATTTAATATGACAAAAACATTGGTTAAACACAACTTTATTTGACAATTACTTTCAGATTTCAAAACTAAAAATAAGTCCCAACAACAACAGTAAAATTATAGAATAAAAAAAGCCAAAAACAGAACCAAATGAATCTGTGACAGCGCTATGGAAAACGCCACAGAGGTGTGCACCACTCAGCCAAGGCACAAATGAACTCAAAAAAATTAGCTAAAGGCAATAACTACTTCCTAATGTATTAGGCAATGGTTCCATGAAGTAACAAATGCAATTGAACCGAACAAATACTATAGAATAAGCAAAGGAAATCAAGTAACATGAAACTCAATACAAAACTTGTAAGACAAGCAAGAAATTATGAACAACATGTAGCACATTTTAACAATGAATAGAGTGGAGTAGAAGAAGAATTGAAACTGAAAATTAAACTAAAAAAACAACAAGAACAATTAGGATTAGGTAAGAAGAAACCTAGAAGAGTAGGCTCTGATTACCACTTGATGCAACCTTGAAGGTGCTTGTCCATAGATTCTCTTCATGTTTCTTCAATCCTTGAGAAATGGAGGTGAAGGGATGAGAAAATGGTGGTGGATGGCGCCACTTCTATGGAAGATAAGCCATTGAAGAGAGCTTGCCACAAAAGAAGTAACCTTTGATAAAATCTTATGATGAACTCTTCTCTAGGGAGAGAGAATTCAGAATACTCAAGAGAGAAAATCACAAACTCACAAAGTTTATTCTCAAAGTTAAGTGTTGTTTCTACATGAAGGGTGAGGTTATATTTATAGACCTAAGGAGTGTTTAGGACGTCCAAGCACTTAATTAAGGTGTTTAGATGATTAAGCATGTGTTAATTATGCTAAGCATCATTAGCACATGAGCAGGAGAGTTAATCATCCAAACAAGACCCTAAATAAGTAGATCTTGTTCCCCATGTGCCACCTAGATCCTAAAAAAGTGGATCTAGTTCCCTATGTACCAACTAGATCCTAAAATTATGGATCTAAGTTGGACTTAGGAGACAACTAAATGCCACCTAGGATGGAAGAACCATGTGGCACCTAATAGAGAGGACATGTGGGTCCTATATGTCTCTCATGCACAAGTGTCTGTCTAGGAGGGGCGGAAATCAAACAAAACGGGTGTGTAAATTAATATTTACACATCCTCTTACTCCAAAAAGGCCCACCTTCTACCATACACCCCACACAAATAACTAATGACACCTCATTCCAAAAAATAAGAGAAAATAAGGTGTAATGGCTGAAATACAAAGGCCTGAAAAGTTACTAATGACACCTACTCAACATACTATACCATTTACACAATATTTACAAGTAATTTTTAATACCATGGCCCTAAAGTGTTCATGAAGCTGCTTCCTAGCCATGTCCTCTTTCTAATCTTCCTAGCGAAGAGACCTTGCTAGGTAGGATTGCACCACACTTTAAGTTATATTATGATTTTTTTCTTAATTTTTTTTGTAAGCAAATTGCATTATATTAAAATCGAAATAGGAATAGCACAAGGAATGGCATCAGGAATGGCACCCTAACTCTTTACAAAGTTTGTGAGTCCAAAACACTCACCACCAAGTAAAAAAAATATAGAAGTTATCTCTCACACACAAATATATGGATTCATAATCCAATCTAGAAAACTATGTATGTAAGGTTATCTTTGCCACCCTACTTCATTCCTAGAAGCACAATTTAGTTGCCAGAAGGATATTTTGAACCTTAGGCAGGTTTGACTTGAAAATTTATTCGTTCCGTGCCTTCCACAATTGCCACATGGTTGCAAACCACACAAAGGACCAAACTTTCCGCGATCTTATGTTGATGTTTACTAGACCTAGAAATTGAAGCCCATTTGTACAAAAATGACTGATATTAAAAGCTAAAGAGATTTCCACCATGCACATACCTAGACTCTAGCAGCTACTGGGCAAGAGACAAACAAGTGTACGACTGTTTCACACCCTGCACCACACATTCCACAAGCTACATCTTCACCATGCAGAATTCCTCTTTTTGCCAACTTGACTTTTGTAGGTAATCTATCCACATCCAATCTCCATGTCAGTACTTAAACCTTGGAGGTACACCTACCATCCATATTCTCAAAAAGAAATCCTCCTGCTGAAGCTGCATATTTGCTAACAACACCTTGTAAACGGAAGAGATAGTGTAGACCTCAGATTTCTCAAGTTTCCAAATCAACTTATCCTAGAACTCATCATCTACCACTAGATTTGCCAATCCACTCCTCAAATCCTCCAACAACTTTGTCTCTCATTCAAATAGCTTCCTCCTCTATACCCATTTCCACCTTTGATCTCCCTCATCCCATATATCTGATGCATGCCTCCCTTGATATTTTTCTAGAGGTTTTATTCTTTGGTGAAATGGTTTGTGGAGATGTAAGAAGTGAGGTGGTTTTAGGTGCCACTTAAGGTAAGATAAGCCTAAGAGGGAAAGTTTGCCACAAGGGATGGAACCCTTGATAAAAACCTAAGGAATTCTCAAAGAGAGAAGAAAGGTGGACACCAAGAGAATTTTCGCCAACTCAAGGTTTTTCCATTCAATAAAGTGTAAAAAATACAAGAGTATGAAGAAGCGCCTTTTTATAGAGGGAGCTAACCTCTTGGACAAGTCATGAAGGAAATGAAGGGCTAAGATTAAAAGGAGTCATCCAAGGGAGGAGGATTGAAGCCCAAAGTCCAATCAATCCCCTCCTTTAGATGAGAATTGGTGCCTAAGCTACCTTATCCAAGGGCCAAGATTACTCCTTTATTAGTTTTGAGTTTTGTTTAGGAAAAGAGGGTGTAGTTATCAAAATACCCCCTTATTTCCTAAATAAAGGCCCAAAAGCTAATCTTACCCCTTCTTATTACTAAGACACCTCCTAGAAAATTAAATGGACTAATACATGTCCAAAATAAAATCCTAGGTTCCTAAAAGAAAAATTACAAGTAAATAAGTCATGGCTTGCATAACTTGATGGTCATATGGAGGTGAGATCTTCCTCCTTCTACTCTAGCCATGTCTTCTTCTATTCTCCTAGCCATGGCCCTAGTGATAGGGCCCTTGCTCGGGGAGAATGCATCATCTCCTCCACTTTGGGAAGGATTTGACCTCAAATCTTATAGGTCCCCCTCTTCTTCATCAGTACCTACAAAAGGGATCAAATCACAAACATTAAAGGTAGTACTGACACCATAGTCCTCAGGGAGATCTAATATGTATGCATTGCTGTTCACTCTCTCAAGGACTTGAAAGGGACCATATCCTCGGGGGCTAAGCTTGGACTTCCTTTGAGTAGGTGATGTGATCTTTGATGATCACGTGCCTAAAGGATCCTTTCTAAGGTCACTTGGAAGGGAAATGGATTTATGGAGAGGAAAGGAATGGGGTGAGGCACCACAAATACTATGTTTGATAAGCCAAAGGGGAGAGGCCACAAGGGAGGGGTCCCTTGATAACTCTTAGAAGCTCTTACAAAGGAGAAAGGGGGACACTCGAAGGTAAGAACCTCAACCAATATGGTCTCTAGGATTAAATTCAAGTGTAAAAAATACAAGTGAGGGAGACACTCTAGTGACTACCCTTTAGTTTTTAGCATCCAAGCACCATGACTTCCCACACACATTCTAGTGCACATAGTTGTTCATCAAGTAAGAGTGTCAACCAAAGAAAACCTTCTAAGGGAGACACTCTTGAAAACCTTAACTTAGAATTTAGGGAATGGATGGCTAAAGAACAAGAAAGGAGAGAAGAAAAAGAGAGAAAAAAAGAAATAAAAGAAAAGGAAAAACAAAAAGAGAAGGAAGAGTTAAAAAAAGAGATGTTGGAAATGAGAAAAGAGAAAAAAGAGCGAGAAGAGAGAAGGCAAAGAGAGAGAAGAGAGGATGAAGAAAGGAGAAGAAGGAAAGAACTAGAAAGAAAAAGAGAAAAAGAGGAAGAAGAGAGAAGGAGAGGAGAAGAGAGTAAGAGGAGAGATGGGAGGGAGAGTGATAGAAAAAATAAAGGAATTCTCATAAGATCCCCATCTAGGCATTTTAGCTCTAGTGAAGAAGAATACTATAGAAATCAACATAAGCATCACTCTTATTCATCATACAATCATCATTCTCCTCAAGAGAACATAAATCATGCTAGGGAACCAAAGGTAGACCTACCCCATTTTCATGGTAGGGAAGATGTTGAGACTTACCTAGATTGGGAAGTCAAAGTGGAACAACTCTTTCGATGCTATGAAATTAGGGAAGAAAGGAAAGTACCTTTGGCCTCCCTTAGTTTTCAAGGTTCTGCTTTGCATTGGTGGGATGGGTTAGTCAAGGATAGGGCCCGTAAACAAATGCCTGACATTCGCTACTGGAATGATTTAAAAACTTGTTTGCGAAGAAGGCACATTCCTTCATATTACGAGAGGGATCTTTTGGATAGGCTCCAAAGAGTTAGGCAACATAACCTAAGTATTGAGGAGTATAGACAAAAGATGGAGCTTCTCATACTAAGGGCCAATATCATTGAGGAACCCAATGCCACCCTTGCTAGGTTTTTGTGTGGATTAAGCTCTGACATTAGAGATAAGGTAGAGCTTCTTTCATACTCAAACCTTGATGAGTTGGTAGAACTTTGTGTAAGAGCTGAGAATCAACTCAAGAGAAAAAGCTTTAAAAAAGATTCTCCCTCTTACTCAAAGAGAGAGCAACTTAAGGGAAACTCTTTCAAGGGTTTTCCCAAAGAGGAACCCAAGCATTTTCAAGATATAAAAGCACCTCATGTAGAGAGAAAACCCCTACTACTAAGCCTACTGAGAGGCAAAGTAGTATCAAATGCTTCAAATGTCTTGGGAGAGGCCACATTGCCTCTCAATGCCCTAACAAGAAAACCATGATCATAAGGGGACAAGACATTTGTAGTGAGAATAGCTCATCTTCCTCCTCTAGTGAGAGTGAGGAAGAAGGGGGACATACTTTTGAATAACAGTGTGAGGAAGCTTTTCCTTATGAGGGGGACCTCCTTATGGTTCAAAGGCTTCTTGGAAGCCAACCTCTAGAGCTTAGCCAGTCACAAAGAGAGAACATCTTCCATACAATATGTAAAGTAAATGACAAAGTTGTTCTCTCCTTGTTGATAGTGGCTCCTGTTGTAACTGTTGTAGCTCTAGGTTGGTTGAAAAGCTAGCCTTGACTACCATGCCCCATCCCAAACCTTACAAATTGCAATGGCTCAATGACCAAGGGGAGATGGTAGTCAATGAACAAGTTATGGTTCCAATTTCCATAGGATCTTATAATGATGAGATTCTTTGTGACATAGTTCCTATGGAGGCTGGTCATATCCTGTTGGGAAGACCATGGCAATTTGACAAAAAAGCTATTCACCATGGTCACTCCAACCAAATAATTCTCACCCATAATGAAAAGCGCTTCAAATTGTATCCTTTGTCACCTTCTCAAGTGGCTGAAGGTCAATTTGCGATGAAAAAGAAAAGAGTTGAGGAAAAAAAAAATACAACAAGCTTTACCCTTAAAGCTTGAAAAGGGTAAAGAGAGAGAGTCGGAAGGTGATGCCCCTTCAAAAGGGAATATTAGTAAAAGGAGCCTATTTGCTACTAAACGTGATTTAAAAGAAGCTCCTTTGACTAACAAGCCCTTTTATCTCCTCTTTTGCAAAGAAGCATCAAATCCTTCTCCCATTTTGCATTCTTCAGCTGAGAGCACTGCTACAACCCATGCACATGAGCACCTTCCTCAAGGGGTTCAAGATATTTTAAAAGAATTTGATGACATATTCCCTAATGAGGTTCCGAAAGGACTTCCTCCCATTAGAGGTATAGAACATCAAATTGATTTGGTGCCTGGCGCAAGTCTACCTAATAGACCTGCCTATAGGACCAACCCCATGGAGACCCAAGAGATTGAGTCTCAAGTGAATGAGCTGTTGGAGAAGGGTTGGGTTCAAAAGAGCCTAAGCCCTTGTGCTGTGCCAGTCTTGTTGGTGCCCAAGAAGAATGGCCAATGGAGGATGTGTGTTGATTGTCGTGCAATCAACAACATCACCATCAAATATAGGCACCCAATCCCCCGTCTTGATGACGTGTTGGATGAATTGCATGGGGCAAAAATATTTTCAAAAATAGATCTTAGAAGTGGTTACCACCAAATAAGGATCAAAGAGGGTGATGAGCGGAAAACTGCTTTTAAGACTAAATTTGGTCTTTATGAGTGGTTGGTTATGCCTTTTGGGCTAACTAATGCCCCAAGCACATTCATGCGCTTAATGAATCATGTACTAAGGGATTGGCTTGGTAAATTTTGTGTAGTTTACTTTGATGACATTTTAGTTTACTCTAGGAACCTAGATGATCATTTAGGACATGAAAGGCATGTTTTTTTTCTTCTTAGGAGTAATCATCTTTTTGGTAACTTAGAAAACTGCACTTTTTGTGTAGATAGTGTAGTTTTCCTAGGTTTTGTAGTTAGCACAAAAGGGGTTCATGTTGACCCCGAAAATATAAAAGCTATTCAAGAATGGCCCACCCCAAAGAGTGTGACAGAGATCAAAAGCTTTCATGGTCTTGCTGGATTTTATAGGCGCTTTGTGCCTAATTTCTCCACGCTCTTCACACCAATAAATGATTTGGTGAAAAAGGAAGTTCCTTTCCTTTGGGGTGAGAAACAAGAGAAAGTCTTCCAGATAATTAAGCATAAACTGACCCATGCACCAGTCTTGGCATTACCTGACTTTTCTAAAACATTTGAACTTGAATGTGATGCCTCTGGTGTAGGTGTGGAGGCTGTCTTGTTGCAAGGAGGGCACCCCATTGCGTATTTCAGTGAAAAACTCAATGGTGCCCCCCTCAACTACCCCACCTATGACAAGGATTTTTATGCTCTAATTAGGGCCCTTCAAACTTCGGAGCATCATCCTTGGGCTCCCAAGAACCCAACGAGGTGCAGACTCCATATTTGTGGTGGTGGACCGATTTTCAAAAATGGCCCATTTTATTCCCTGCCACAAAGTGGATGATGCGAGCAACATCGCAAGACTTTTCTTTAAAGAGGTTGTCCGATTGCATGGTATACCCTCTTCAATAGTGTGAGATAGGGATGTGAAGTTCCTTAGCCATTTTTGGAAAACTCTTTGGGCTAAGCTGGGAACTAAACTTCTTTTTTCCACTACCTGTCACCCTCAAACTGATGGGCAAACAGAAGCAGTGAATAGATCTTTATCCACTATGCTGAGGGCTCTCCTTAAAGGCAACCATAAGTCTTGGGATGAGTACCTTCCCCACATTGAATTTGCTTATAACTGGGTGGTTCATAGAACCACCAAGCATTCTCCTTTTGAGGTGGTCTATGGCTTTAATCCTCGTACTCCTCTAGATCTTTTACCTCTTCCTCTTTCTGTTGTTGTGCATAAAGAAGGAGAGGCAAAAGCCATTTTTGTAAAACTATTACATGAGAGGGTTAAAGTTAACATAGAGCGCCAATCCTTGAGAGATGCTACTTTCGCCAATAGGGGGAGGAAAGAAGTCATCTTTGAAAAGGGTGACTGGGTATGGCTTCACTTGAGAAAGGATAGATTTCCTTCTCAAAAGAAGTCCAAACTTAGCCCTAGAGGAGATGGACCTTTCCAAATCCTTGAGCGGATCGGTAATAATGCCTATGTTTTAGATCTGCCTGAGGATTATGGGGTAAGCACCAGTTTTAATGTTTCTGATTTGTCTCCATTTGTAGGTGCTGAAAATGACGAAGACCCCATGGATTTGAGGTTAAATCCTCTTCAATGGGGAGGAGATGATGTGACCATGCCTAGCCAAGGACCTATCACTAGGGCCATGGCTAGAAGGATTGAAGAAGACCTAGCCCTTGCAGACAAAGGAAGACTTCACCTCCTATGGAGAGTGAAGATATTAGGCTAGGGACTTTAGTTAATAAAATGTAATTTTCCTTTATTTTAATTTTGAGGAGCATTAAGAATTTAATTTGGGACATGTATTTAGTCCATTTTTTATTTTTAGGAGGTGTCTTAGGAATTTAGAGGGTGGATTTAGCTTTTTGGGTCTTTATGAAGGAAATAAGGGGTAGCCTTGATATCTACACCCCTCTTTTCTACATAAACCCCCTAAGCTAATAAGAAGGAATCTTGGCCCTTGGTTTGAGAAACTTGGGCACCAAGTTTGATGATCTAAGGAGGGAATTGTTTCTCAATTCTCCTCCCTTAGATCTCTCCTTTTAATCCTAGCCCTTCTTTTTTAGGTTATCTTGTTCAAGAGGTTAGCTACCTCTATAAATAAGAGCTCCTCCTTCACTTGTATTTTTTACACTTGAATTTAATACTAGAGACCATATTGGTTGAGGTTCTTACCTTTGAGTGTCCCCCTTTCTCCTTTGTGAGAGATTCTAAGAGTTATCAAGGGACCCCTCCCTTGTGGCCTCTCCCCTTTGGCTTATCAAACCTAGTATTTGTGGCGCCTCACCCGATTCCTTTCCTCTCCATAAATCCATTTCCCTTCCAAGTGACCTTAGAAAGGATCCTTTGGGCACGTGATCATCAAAGATCACATCACTACACAAGAGTATAAAAGTGAAAAATAAAAGCTAAAAATAAGGCAAAAACAAGGCAACTATGTGCAAGAAAACACAAGAATTTGGTCTAAATTTCTTGACCACAAGGTTGTGGAATTCACCACAACGGCATGGATTTTTAGCAAGAAATTTCTCAAAACCAAAATTCAAGTAAGAAAGCACCCAAATCAAAGCTTAAGTTGAAATTAATGAATACGGGAGAGACGTAGATGCAAAGAAAAGAACAATATAAATTGCATCAAGCAAAAAATAAATGGCACAAATAAACTATAACTCAAAACAATAAACTCAAGACATAAATGGAAATGATAAACAACAATGGAAAGCTAAAAAAAATTGCGAAAATTTAAGATAAAATAAAATAGGAAAACGAAAAGAAAAAATAAATGAGGTAGGAAGAGAGTTTAGACCTCTAGAACCAATGCTCTAGATACCAAATGATGCATGCCTCCCTTGATCTTTTTCTGGAGGTTTTCTTCTTTGGTGAAATGGTTTGTGGAGAGGTAAGAAGTGAGGTGGTTTTAGGAGCCACTTAAGGTAACATAAGCCTAAGAGGGAAAGTTTGCCACAAGGGATGAAACCCTTGATAAAACCTAAGGAATTCTCAAAGAGAGAAGGGTGGACACTAAGAGAATTTTGGCCAACTCAAGGTTTTTCCATTCAATAAAGTGTAAAAAATACAAGAGTGTGAATGAGCACTTTTTTATAGAGGGAGCTAACCTCTTGGTGATGCAAAAAACTTTTGCACTCCCCTTGATCTTTCTCCTTGAGGTTCCAAGCACCATGAAATGGATGATGGAGGGGAAAGAAAATGGAGGTGGGGCCTCACTCTCAAAGAGAGATAAGCCAAAGTTTTTAGGTTTGCTACAAGGGAAGGAACCCTTGATAAAAACCAACTAGGAAGAGGTTCCTCAAGAGAGAGGATCCTCAAGACCTTTTACTAAGAATGTGCTCACAAAGAGACTATTTTCATTCAACTTCAAAGGTGAAATTTACAATGAGGGGTAATGAGTATATATAGCCCAATGGGAGAGCTTGGGCACATTTGGGTCTTTATGAAGGAAATAAAGGGTAGCCTTGATATCTACACCCCTCTTTTCCTACATAAACCCCCTAATCTAATAAGAAGGAATCTTGGCCCTTGGTTTGAGAAACTTGGGCACCAAGTTTGATGATCTAAAGAGGGAATTGTTTCTCAATCCTCCTCCCTTAGATCTCTCCTTTTAATCCTAGCCCTTCTTTCTTAGGTTATCTTGTTCAAGAGGTTAGCTACCTCTATAAATAGGAGCTCCTCCCTCACTTGTATTTTTTACACTTGAATTTAATCCTAGAGACCATATTGGTTGAGGTTCTTACCTTTGAGTGTCCCCCTTTCTCCTTTATGAGAGCTTCTAAGAGTTATCAAGGGACCCCTCCCTTGTGGCCTCTCCCCTTTGGCTTATCAAACCTAGTATTTGTGGCACCTCACCCCATTCCTCTCCTCTCCATAAATCCATTTCCCTTCCAAGTGACCTTAGAAAGGATCCTTTAGGCAAGTGATCATCAAAGATCACATCACGCCACTTCTACTTTGTAAATGATAGGCAATGAGGGAAGCTAGCCACAAGGGAAGGAACCCTTGATAATAGCATGAAGGAATCTCCCAAGAGTGGAGAGAACATGAACACTCTCTAAGAACAAAGAGCTCTCAAATTCAGACAAAGGTTATTTTCATTCAAATGAGTGTCAAAATGATACAAGAGGAAGAAAACTCTATTTTTAGAGCAAATCATGAACCATGGGCCTAAAATACTAATGGTGAACATCCAACATGCTTAAACAAGGTTTAGTTGGTTTACTTTAGTGTTAATTTAACATGTGCTCAATTAACACTAATTTAATCCAACTAAAGATCCAAACATTGCCCTAAAAACATGGATATATGTTCCCTCTAGTTTGAATTTAAATTTTGGAGGGAAATGACATGAAACCTCCAAAATTCAAATTAAAATAAAAAGGAATAAGAGTCACACATGTAGGAGTGATAAAGCACATGTAGAGTGAAACAAGGGGACTATGGGGCCCACATGTCTCCTACATGTTTCATGTGGTGGTTAGAAGGGTGTGAAGAGGAATTAGGGGTGTAGAAATAAGATCCTACAGGAGTGAGAAAGCACATGTGGAGTAAAACAAAGGGACAAGGGGGCCCACATGTCTCCTACATGCTTCATGTGTTGGTTAGAAGGGTGTGAAGAGGAATTAAGGGTGTAGAAATAAGATCGTACACGTCCAAACTCTCTTGGACTAGCCCAAACTAATTAAAACACTCCACAAGGAGACTAATTACACCTCTTAAAGAAAATAGAACCTATAGGCCAAAATACAAGGATGAAAATAAAACTAACTACACCCCGAAAATCCTAATGATATAAGGGTGCTTATACAAGCCTAAAAATGGTTAAATGAATATAATTAAATGGAATATGTCCTAAACTAAGCTCCTTGAAGCTTTATCCAACTCATGCTCCTTCCTTATTGGTCCTAGCTCAAGCCCATGCCAAGGGTGAATGCATCATATCCTTTACCTCGAGGATATTTAAGGGTCTATATATTAGTTGAACAGTTGAGTTTGATTTATTTTTGGATAGCAGGTTCTTAACATATTTAATTTTGTTTGAATGGTAAGATCCTCAAAATAATGTCCGAAATAAGAGATAATGGATTAGATGTTTGGCATATGATTTATAAATGTGTGTGATGTATTATTTAACATGAAGATGATTTGAGACTGTGTGATTGATGATATGAGTCAATGGTGCCTAACAGGGAGTGATTCTAGCTGTAGTTAGGAATGAAATTTAGTTTCACTGCTATATAATTGTTCAACCGTTAGATTTGGTTTATTTTTTTTATAGTAGGTTCTTAAGATGTTAATCTTTATTTTGAATGGTAGGATCATCGAAATAAGGTCTAGAGTCACATAATGGAGTCGGAATAACGATTACATTTTAGCATCTTATACAATACCATATTTTGTCTTAAGTGTCTATTGAAGAATTTAACTCTTGCATTTGGTTTACTTTTGGGTAGTAGATTTTTAAGATATTAATATTTATTTTCAACGGTGGGATCATCTAAACAATGTACGTAGTGAGAGATAAGGAATTTAGAGTAAGCATTGTATTTTGAGAATCTTAATTATACCTATAGCACATTTCGTTTTGAGCGTCTATACGCTAGTTGAACTGTTGGGTTTGGGTTATTTTTGGATAGTAGGTTCTTGCAGATTTATTTTTGTTTCAACGGTAAGATCCTCAAAATAATGTCTGAAGTGAGAGATAATGGATTAGATGTTTGACGTATGATTTATAAATGTGTGTGAAGTATGATTTAACACGAAGATGATTTGAGATAGTGTGATTAATGATATGAATCAACGGTGTCTAATAGGGATTCATTCTAGGTGCAGTTAGGAATCAAATTTAGTACCACAGCTATACAATAGTTCAACCATTACATTGGGTTTTTTTTTTATAGGTTCTTAAGATGTTAATGTTTATGTTGAATGGTGGGATCATCGAAATAATATCCAGAGTGACACAATGGAATTAGAATAATTATATTTTTAGCATATACAATACCATATTTTGTCTTGAGTGTTTATAGAATAGTTTAACTGTTGGATTTGGTTTATTTTTGGGTAGTAGATTCTTAAGATATTAATTTTTATTTTCCACGATAGCATTATCCAAATATTGTACGTAGTGAGTGATAATGAAATAAGAGTAAGAACTGTATTTTGAGGATCTTAATTATACCTGTAGTAGATTTTGTTTTCAGCATCCATACATTAGTTGAACTATTTGATTTAGTTTATTTGTTGATAATAGATTCTTAATAAATTTATTTTTGTTTCAACGGTAACATCCTCAAAATAAAGTTTGAAGGGAGACATAATGGATTAGATGTTTGTCGTATGATCTATAAATGTGTGTGATGTATTATTTAACATTAACATGATTTGAGATAGTGTGATTGATTATATGAGTCAACGGTGCCTAACAGGGACTCATTCTAGCTGCAGTTAGGTATCAAATTTAGTACAACCACTATACAATTGTTAAACAGTTAGATTTGGTTTATTTTTTTATAGTAAGTTCTTAAGATGTTAATCTTTATGTTCAATGGTGGGATCATTGGAATAATGTCTGAAGTGACACAATGGTGTTAAAATAACAATTATATTTTAAGCATCTTATAGAATACCATATTTCGTCTTTGAGTATTTAGCGAATAGTTTAACTGTTGGATTTAGTTTATTTTTGGGTATTAGATTCTTAAGATATTAATATTTATTTTACAACGATGAGATCACCAAAATATTTTACGTAGTAAGAGATGATGAAGTCAGAGTAAGAACTGTATTTTGAGGATCTTAATTACACCTGTAGTAGATTTCGTTTTGAGCGTCTATACATTAGTTGAACTGTTGGATTTGTTTCTTTATGGATAGTAGATTCTTGATAGATTTATTGTTGTTTCAACGGTAAAATCCGATAAATAATGTCTGAAGTGAGAGATAATGAATTACATGTTTGGCGTATGATTTATAATGTGTGTGATGTATTATTTAACATGAAGATGATTTGAGATAGTGTGATTGATGATATGAGTCAATGGTTCCTAGCAGACACTCATTCTAGCTGCAGTTAGGAATGAAATTTAGTGCGACTACTATACAATTGTTAAACCGTTAGATTTAGTTTATTATTTTATTTTAGGTTCTTAAGATGTTAATGTTTATGTTGAATGGTGGGATCATCGAATTAATCTCCGGAGTGACATAATGGAGGTAGAATAACCATTATATTTTTAGCATCTTATACAATACCATATTTTGTCTTGAGTGTCTATAGAATAGTTTAACTGTTGTATTTGGTTTATTTTTTGGTAGTAGTTTCTTAACATATTAATATCTGTTTTCAACGTGGCATTATCCAAATATTGTACGTAGTGAAAGATAATAAACTCAGAGTAAGAACTCTATTTTGAGGATCTAAATTATAGCTGTAGCAGATTTCATTTTGAGCGTCTACACATTAGTTGAACTGTTGGATTTAGTTTATTTATGATAGTAGATTCTTAACAAATTTACTTTTTGTTTCGACGGTATGATCCTCAAAATAATGTCTAAAGTGACAGATAATGGATTAGATGTTTGGCATATGATTTACAAATGAGTGTGATGTATTATTTAACATGAAGATGATTTGAGATAGTGTCATTGATGATATGAGTGAATGGTGCCTAGCAGACACTCATTCTAGCTGCAGTTAGGAATGAAATTTAGTACCACCGCTATATTATTGTTAAACTGTTAAATTTGGTTTATTTTTTTATAGTAGGTTTTAAGATGTTAATGTTTATGTTCAATGGTGGGATCATTGAAATAATGTCCGGAGTGACATAATGGTTTTAGGATGACAGTTATATTTTGAGCATCTTATACAATACTAGATTTCATCTTTCAGTATTTATAGAATAGTTTAACTGTTGGATTTGGTTTATTTTTGGGTAGTAGATTCTTAAGATATTAATATTTATTTTTAACGATGAGACCATCTAAATAATTTACGTAGTGAGAGATGATGAACTGAGAGTAAGAACTGTATTTTGAGGATCTTAATTATACCCGCAGCAGATTTCCTTTTGAGTATCTATACATTAGTTGAACTGTTGGATTTGGTTTATTTATGGATAGTAGATTCTTAATAGATTCATTTTTATTGCAATGGTAAGATCCTCAAGATAATGTCTGAAGTGAGAGATAGTGGATTATATGTTTGGTGTATGATTTATAAATCTGTGTGATGTATTATTTCTCATGAACATGATTTGAGAAAGTGTGATTGATGATATGAGTCAACGATGCCTAACAGGGACTCATTCTAGCGGTAGTTAGGAACAAAATTTAATACCACCACTATACAATTGTGCAACTGTTAGATGTGGTTTATTTTTGTATTGTAGGTTCTTAAGATGTTAATGTTTATGTTCAATGGCGAGATCATCGAATTAATGTCCAGAGTGACATAATGGAGGTTGATGGAGGACCATCCTTGGGGCATCAAATAGGACCTATCACAAGGTCCATGGCAAGAAGAATAGAAGAAGAGGAAGGTCATACTACACCAAGAGCATTAATGATCACATGTGTGGACTTTGGTGCATCTACCTAGTGTTTTGCTTGTTTTCCTTATTTTCCCCTTGTATTTTGGGGAACCTTAATCACTTAGGATGTCATTGTGTATTTTTATTTAGCCTTTGTATTAGGGGGCAAATTAGTTTAGGATTTATTTTGGGACTTAAACCTTGACTTGTGAGGTCAAAAGTCCATTTCTTTCATTTTCTAGACACAAGGGTATTTTAGTCATTTAGGGGGGAGGGACCTACATTTCATTTGAGGTCCATTTAGGGTTCATTTGAGAGGCATTTAGCCATCAAATTTTCGTGCAAATGGCCTAGAGGCCTCCCACCCTCTCTTTAAATACCCTAGGTTAGACTACATGTAGTCACTTTTGGATATATTGGATATTTGAGAGAATTTTCCTCATCATTCCTCTTCCTTAGTCATTTAGGGATCTCTTGGCCCCCTTCCTCTCCTCTCTACCTTAGAAGGAGCTTGGGCCTCCCTAGGATTGGCCTTCACCCTCTCCAAGTGAAGTGAGCTAGCCAAAGAGACACCATCCAACCACCACCACCCAAAACACCATTCTTTTGTCTCCATTTTTTTTCATGAACCACTTTCACTCATCATAAGCTCCATTTTCACACCTATTTCAGCCCTTGAAGAAGATCCATTTCAATATTTCATCTTGGAGAAGAGTTGGTGACACCATGGAGAAGGTGGAGCCATCAGAGGTAGAATAACAATTGTATTTTTAGCATCTTATACAATACCATATTTTGTCTTGAGTGTATATCAAATAGTTTAAGTATTGGATTTGATTTAGTTTTTGGTAGTAGTTTCTTAAGATATTAATATTTTTTGAATCGATGGCATTATTCAAATATTGTACGTTGTGAAAGATAATGAACTCAAAGTAAGGACTCTATTTTTAGGATCTTAATTATACCTGCAACATTTTGAGCATCTATACATTAGTTGAACTGTTGGATTTAGTTTATTTATGGATAGTACATTCTGAACAAATTTAATTTTATTTCAACAATAAGATCCTCAAAATAATGTCTGAAGTGAGAGATAATGGATTAGATGTTTGGTGTATGATATATAAATGTGTGTGATGTATTATTTAACATGAAGATGATTTGAGATAGTGCGATTGATGATATGAGTCAATGATGCCTAACAGGGACTCATTCTAGGTGCAGTTAGGAACAAAATTTAGTACCACCGTTATACAATTGTTAAACAGTTAGATTTGGTTTATTTTTTTTATAGCAGGTTCTTAACATGTTAATGTTTATGTTTAATGGTGGGATCATTGAAATAATGTCCGAAGTGATATAATGGTGTTAGAATAACAATTATATTTTAAGCATCTTCTACAATACCATATTTTGTCTTTCAGTATTTATAGAATAGTTTAACTGTCGGATTTGGTTTATTTTTTGGTTAGTAGATTCTTAAGATATTAATATTTATTTTCAATGATGAGATTATTTAAATAATTTATGTACTGAGAGAGATGACCTCAGAGTAAAAACCGTATTTTGAGGATCTTAATTATACTCGTAATAAATTTCCTTTTGAGCGTCTATACATTAGTTGAACTGTTGGATTTGGTTTATTTATGGATAATAGATTCTTACAAGATTTATTTTTGTTTCAATGCTAAGATCCTCAAAATAATGTCTGAAGTGAGAGATAATGGATTAGATGTTTGACGTATGATTTATAAATATGTGTGATGTATTATTTAACTTGAAGATTGTTTAAGAGTGTGTGATTGATGATATGAGTCAACAATGCCTAACAGGGACTCATACTAGCAGTAGTTAGGAACGAAATTTAATATCACCACTATACAATTGTGCAACCTTTAGATGTGGTTTATTTTTGTATTGTAGGTTCTTAAGATGTTAATGTTTATGTTCAATGGTGGGATCATCGAATTAATGTCTAGAGTGACATAATGCAGGTAGAATAACAATTGTATTTTTAGCATCTTATACAATACCATATTTTTTCTTGAGTGTCTATAGAATAGTTTAATTGTTGGATTTCGTTTAGTTTATGGTAGTAGTTTCTTAAGATATTAATATTTGTTTTCAACAGTGGCATCATCCAAATATTGTACGTAGTGACAGATAATGAACTCAGACTAAGAACTCTATTTTGAGGATCTTAATTATACCTATTGCAGATTTCATTTTGGGCATCTATACGTTAGTTGAACTCTTGGATTTAGTTTATTTATGCATAGTAGATTTTTAACAAATTTATTTTTCTTTCAAGGGTAAGATCCTCAAAATAATATCCGAAGTGAAAGATAATTGATTCAATGTTTGGTGTATGATTTATAAATGTTTGTGATGTATTATTTAACATGAAGATAATTTGAGATAGTGTGATTGATAATATGAGTCAATGGTTCCTAACAGACACTCATTCTAGCTGCAGTTAGGAATGAAATTTAGTGCCACTACTATACAATTGTTAAACCGTTAGATTTAGTTTATTTTTTTATAGTACATTCTTAAGATGTTAATGTTTATGTTCAATTGTGAGATCATTGAAATAATGTCCGGAGTGACATAATGGTGTTAGAATAAAAATTATATTTTAAGCATGTTATACAATACCATATTTTGTCTTTGAGTATTTATAGAATAGTTCAACTGTTGGATTTAGTTTATTTTTGGGCGGTAGATTCTTAAGATATTAATATTTATTTTCAACGATGAGATCATCTAAATAATTTAACTGGTGAAAAATGATGAACTCAAAGTAAGAACTATATTTTGAGGATCTTAATTATACCCGCAACAGATTTCCTTTTGAGCATCTATACATTGGTTGAACTATTGGATTTGGTTTATTTATAGATAGTGATGTGATCTTTGATGATCACGTGCCCAAAGGATCCTTTCTAAGGTCACTTGGAAGGGAAATGGATTTATGGAGAGGAAAGGAATGGGGTGAGGTGCCACAAATACTAGGTTTGATAAGCCAAACGGGAGAGGCCACAAGGGAGGGGTCCCTTGATAACTCTTAGAAGCTCTCACAAAGGAGAAAGGGGGACACTCAAAGGTAAGAACCTCAACCAATATGGTCTCTAGGATTAAATTCAAGTGTAAAAAATACAAGTGAGGGAGGAGCTCCTATTTATAGAGGTAGCTAACCTCTTGAACAAGATAACCTAAAAAAGAAGGGCTAGGATTAAAAGGAGAGATCTAAGGGAGGAGGATTGAGAAACAATTCCCTCCTTAGATCATCAAACTTGGTGCCCAAGTTTCTCAAACCAAGGGCCAAGATTCCTTCTTATTAGCTTAGGGGGTTTATGTAGGAAAAGAGGGTGTAGATATCAAGGCTACCCCTTATTTCCTTCATAAAGACCCAAAAAGCTAAGTCCACCCTCTAAATTCCTAAGACACCTCCTAAAAATAAAAAATAGACTAAATACATGTCCCAAATTAAATTCTTAATGCTTCTCAAAATTAAAATAAAGGAAAATTACATTTTATTAACTAAAGTACCTAGCCTAATATTTTCACTCTCCATAGGAGGTGAAGTCTTCCTTTGTCTGCAAGGGCTAAGTCTTTTTCAATCCTTCTAGCCATGACCCTAGTGATAGGTCCTTGGCTAGGCATGGTCACATCATCTCCTCCCCCTTGAAGAGGATTTGACCTCAAATCCATGGGGTATTCGTCATTTTCAGCACCTACAAATGGAGACAAATCAGAAACATTAAAACTGGTGCTTACCCCATAATCCTCAGGCAGATCTAAAACATAGGCATTATTACTGATCCGCTCAAGGATTTGGAAAGGTCCATCTCCTCTAGGGCTAAGTTTGGACTTCCTTTGAGAAGGAAATCTATCCTTTCTTAAGTGAAGCCATACCCAGTCGCCCTTTTCAAAGATGACCTCTTTCTTCCCCTTATTGGCGAAAGTAGCATCTCTCAAGGATTGGTGCTCTATGTTAGCTTTAACCCTCTCATGTAATTGTTTTACAAAAATGGCTTTTGCCTTTCCTTCTTTATGCACAGCAACAGAAAGAGGAAGAGGTAAAAGATCTAGAGGAGTACGAGGATTAAAGCCATAGACCACCTCAAATGGAGAATGCTTGGTGGTTCTATGAACCACCCGGTTATAAGCAAATTCAATGTGGGGAAGGTACTCATCCCAAGACTTATGGTTGCCTTTAAGGAGAGCCCTCAGAATAGTGGATAAAGATCTATTCACCACTTCTGTTTGCCCATCAGTTTGAGGGTGACAGGTAGTGGAAAAAAGAAGTTTAGTTCCCAGCTTAGCCCAAAGAGTTTTCCAAAAATGGCTAAGGAATTTCACATCCCTATCTGACACTATTGAAGAGGGTATACCATGCAATCGAAAAACCTCTTTAAAGAAAAGTCTTGCGATGTTGCTCGCATCATCCAATTTGTGGCAGGGAATAAAATGGGCCATTTTTGAAAATCGATCCACCACCACAAATATGGAGTCTGCACCTCGTTGGGTTCTTGAGAGCCCAAGGATGAAATCCATGCTAATATCCTCCCAAGGTGCAGAAGGAGCAGGTAAAGGTGTGTATAGTCCATGAGGCATTGCTTTACACTTTGCTTGCAAGCAAGCTATACATTTAGAGCAATGTCTATAGACATCTCTACGCATATGGGGCCAAAAGAATTTCTCTTGTAAAAACATGAGGGTTTTTGAAATCCCAAATGCCCCATGAGCCCACCTTCATGACTCTCTTTTGTAAGTAAGTTCCCCATTGATCCTTGGGGTATACAAAGCTTACTCCCTTTGTAAAGATACCCCTCACTGATGAAGTACCCATCATGGGCCTGTAATGCGAATGCAGATGCAGAGGTAGCAAATATGGGGCCGAAATCCTTGTCAGACGGATACATGGCCCGAATGTCATCAAATCCCAAGATTTTTGCACTCAAGGATGAATAAAGGGCATGACGCCTAGAAAGAGCATCAACCACCACATTTTGTTTTCCTTTCTTGTACTTGATGACATAAGGGAAGGATTCAAGATATTCCACCCACGTTGCATGCCTTTGTTCAATTTACCTTGACCCCTCAAATATTTTAGTGACTCAATGTCACTATGAATGACAAACTCCTTGGGAGCAAGGTAATGCTCCCAAGTTTGAAGGGCCCTAATTAGAGCATAAAACTCCTTATCATAGGTGAGGTAGTTGAGGGGGGCACCATTGAGTTTTTCACTGAAATACGCAATGGGGTGCCCTCCTTGCAACAAGACAGCCCCCGCACCTACACCAGAGGCATCACATTCAAGTTCAAATGTTTTAGAAAAGTCAGGTAATGCCAAGACTGGTGCATGGGTCAGTTTATGCTTAATTAGCTGGAAGGCTTTCTCTTGTTTCTCACCCCAAAGGAAATGAACTTCCTTTTTCACCAAATGATTTATTGGTGCGAAGAGCGTGAAGAAATTAGGCACAAAACCCCTATAAAATCCAGCGAGACCATGAAAGCTTTTGATCTCTGTCACACTCTTTGGGGTGTGCCATTCTTGAATAACTTTTATCTTTTCGGGGTCAACATGAACCCCTTTTGTTCTAACTACAAAACCTAGGAAAACTACACTATCTACACAAAAGGTGCATTTTTCTAAGTTACCAAAAAGATGATTACTCCTAAGAAGAGAAAAAACATGCCTTAGATATCCTAAATGATCATCTAGGTTCCTAGAGTAAACTAAAATGTCATCAAAGTAAACTACACAAAATTTACCAAGGCAATCCCTCAGTACATGATTCATTAAGCGCATGAATGTGCTTGGGGCATTAGTTAGCCCAAAAGGCATAACCAACCACTCATAAAGACCAAATTTAGTCTTAAAAGCAGTTTTCCACTCATCATCCTCTTTGATCCTTATTTGGTGGTAACCACTTCTAAGATCTATTTTTGAAAATATTTTTGCCACATGCAATTCATCCAACATGTCATCAAGACGGGGGATTGGGTGCCTATATTTGATGGTGATGTTGTTGATTGCACGACAATCAACACACATCCTCCATTGGCCATTCTTCTTGGGCACTAACAAGACTGGCACAACACAAGGGCTTAGGCTCTTTTGAACCCAACCCTTCTTCAACAGCTCATTCACTTGAGACTCAATCTCTTGGGTCTCCATGGGGTTGGTCCTATAGGCAGGTCTATTAGGTAGACTTGCGCCAGGCACCAAATCAATTTGATGTTCTATACCCTTAATGGAGGAAGTCTGATGCAATCTCACCTAGCATGCATCATGGCTAGGAGGACTCAAGGAAGGCATGGCATGGACGAAAGCTCATTGAAGATTCGAAGCCACAATCTTCATTATTTTTAGCTTGTAAATATTTTATTTTAATTAGATAAATAGGAAAGTATTTTTAATTCCCTTAAGGCCATGTATTTCCGGCCATCTTCTTAGTTTATAAGGTATAGGTGTCTTTAGTTAAAAAGGAGGAGTAAGTTTATAATGGATGCATAAGTTAAGACATGATTTTGGGCTAGCCCATTCACAATAAGATATGCTAATTGCACCCATAGGGGGAGAACTTAGGTGCCTCACTTAAGGCCTAAGACTTGGGTTAATTAGTTTTAATCCTAATTAAGCCCAAGTCCCACATTGCCTAGAAAAGTGTGCCCAAGCTCTCCCATTGGGTTATATATACTCATTCCCCCTCATTGTAAAATTTCACCTTTGAAGTTGAATGAAAATAGTCTCTTTGTGAGCACATTCTTAGTAAAAGGTCTTGAGGATCCTCTCTCTTGAGGAACCTCTTCCTAGGTGGTTTTTATCAAGGGTTCCTTCCCTTGTGGCAAACCTAAACACTTTGGCTTATCTCTCTTTGAGAGTGGCGCCCCACCTCCATTTTCTTTCCCCTCCATCATCCATTTCATGGTGCTTGGAACCTCAAGGAAAAAGATCAAGGGAGGCATGCATCATTTGGTATCAGAGCCAACTCCATGAGGTTCTTTTCTAGTCTTAATTTTCTTTAATTTTTTTCAGCTTTTCTTCTTAGAGTTCTTGCTTTTTCCTTTATTTTTTCCAGCCTTTGATTCTTGTCATTTAATTCCTTTTATGTCTTGTTATTTTATGTTTTTGTAGTTTTCATTTTATGCAATTTATTTCCTAGTTTTTATTGCTTTCTAGATTCAATTTATCTTGTTCTTTTCCATTGAATCTTTATATGTTTCCTTTAGGATTGTTTCTTTAATTTTCTGCCCAGTTTTTTATTTTTTCCTTATTCTTGTGCAAATCCTAAGAAGATCATTGTAATGAATTCACAAAATTTGTGAAGGAAGCCACACATTGTGGTCTTGATCTTTGGATGCACGTTGTTCTTCTTATTTGAATTTTTAATTCTATTTTCCTGCACCTATTTTTCTGTTTTTCCAGCCCTTTGTTCTCTGTTTTGGGCATATATTTCTGGTTATTTTGAGTCATTTAATTTCAGTTTTTAATCTTCCAAGTTGTGTCTTAGTTGGTCATGTTGTAGCCCTTTTATTGTCTCTTAATTCTACATAGTTTTGCCTTTTTATTTTTACCATAAAAGTGTGTTATTTCTCTATTGGAAATTGAGCATCAAAGAGGCTTACTCTTGATCCCATGTCCTTAGAGTCTCACATGCTATTTAGATCTTAGCATGTTCTTAAAAAAAATCTTCAAAAAAATCAATGCTCAATTTCTTCCAAATTTCATTCACTTGTTCAATAATTTTAGTATCTTAATTTTGTGCTAGTTTTTGTGGTCATTTTTGTTGATTGGCTTTGAGAGGCATGTTGGGTATGATTGGGCTGATTATTGAGTAATCAAGTTGTCCTCAACTTCCATAAAAATCTCCTTGTGCCATTTATTTTTTATCACCTAAAATTACTAGTTCATATTAGGTTGCTTTGTTTCTTAATTTTGCACTTTTGTATATCAATTATGGTGGCCATTTCCTATCCTTTGTTCAAGCATTTATGATTCTTTGACTCCTCACTATATTTGTTACAAAATGTGTTAAGAGGTGTAGCAAAATTGTTTCAAAAAAAAAAAGAAGAAGAAAAGAAATCAAAAGTGTAAAATAAGTAAAAAAAAAAAAAAGAGTTAGTAAAAAGTGCTAAAGACAAGTAAAAAGAGTACAAAAAAATAAAATAAAATTAGTGCACCTCAAAATTATTAAAAAATTAAAAGGAGTGTTAAATTTTATTGAAATTTGCTTGAATTTATTTGACTATGATTTAGCCACCTTGCTTTACAATTGTGCAAATCATTGAATTTGTTGAGTCTTTTTTGTTTTAAGTCCAATTCTATTTTAGGCCCATTCTAGGAATTTTTATTTTGTGTGCCAACTTTCTTTCTACACCTTTTATTTCTTGCTTGTCCTTATTGGCTTTCTTTGTGTTTGTCAAATAAATTCTTTCCACTTGGATGTGTTCCTATTCTTGTTAAGTGCTTTTTATTACTTTTTGCTTTCAAATTCTACTTCCCTTGGTCTCTTGCTTGGGCGCTTGTTTTCTCTTGGTAGGTAGCCAAATTGTTGAAATTTTCACAAGGGTAGCATCCTTAGGAAGTGTTGATTTAAAACCAAGGAAGAGGAGACTTGAAAAGGAGGCCAAGACTAGAGTGATACACTTGGTGAGGAGCACTTGAAGAAAGGAGCTACATTCAACTACTTTTAATTTTCTTTGTTTAATTTGGGTTTATTTTTAAAGGACATTTTAATTAGAGGTATTGGATGCCCATAAGGGTCACCTCTTTTGTGTGTAATAAACCTTAGTTTCTCGTTTTAGTGTGGATAAGGAATTGGTACCCCTTATTCATACTTAGGAGCACGTTAGAATCCTTTAGCTTTGCTTTAAATTTCTTTATTTGCTTTCAACGTTTTAGAAAGTGTTAGAGTTCCAAAGACTCTTAACACTTTAGGACAAAACAAAAAAGAAAGGAGTGTTTTGCATATTAGTTCCCTAGGCCTTACACTTTGACATGTTTTCACACACTTCTAGGAGTGTTAGGAGTACTAATGAAACTAGGGAAAATAAAGGAGAAGAATGTGAGAATAGAATAAAAGAAAAGAATGAGAAGAGTGATAAACCAACCTTGCCCACATATCCATACTCTATTGATTGGGAAATAGTAGAAAAACAACGTAGGGAATTTTGGAAAAATGAGGGAAAACAAAGAGAGAGGAGGAAAAGAGAATAAGAGGAACTAGATAGAGAGGAGAGAAGAGAGAAAGAACAAAAAGAAAAAGAGAGACAAGAAAGAAAAGAAAGAAGACAAAAAAAGAGACAAATAGAGAGTAGGGAAAATGAAAAGAAAGAAAGAGAAGCAAGAGAAAAAGAAAGAGAAGAGAGAAGAGAGAAGAGAAAAAGATAAAAGAGAAAAAGAAAGAGAAAAAGAAGAAAACAAAAGAAAAGAGTTAGAGAGAAAAGAGAGAAGAGAAAGGAGAGAAAAAGAGAAGAAAGAATTGGAAAAGAGAGAAAAGGAACAAAATAAGTTAGAAAGAAGGGAAGAAATGAAATACAAAAAGAGAGAGATGCCTATAAGAGCTCTTGTGGTAACATTTACACACATTATATAGACTTAGAGGAGCCTAAAATAACCCATGACATTCATGCTTCTTCTAGTAAGAAGGAAAACCCTAAGAGGCATCCTAAGAAAAAGACAAACCCTTCTATAATTAAACCCAAAAGAGAGTCATCCAAAAGAAAGCATATTGAGAGAAAACCCTTGAGTATGAGTGACACCCCTACCACTAGTTCGAGCACTCGTTTTCGAAGTCCTAAATGTTTTAAGTGTTTAGAAAAAGGGCATATTGCTTTATTTTGCCCCAAAAGAAAAAGGACTTTAAAGGGAACATCAAATGAAAAGGGCACTCATTCATGTGATGATCTCTTCAAAGTGAAACAACTTCTTGGAAGCCATCCTTGTAAGGAAACCCAAACACAAAGAGAGAATGTTTTTCAAACAAGATGCAAAATTTTGGGCAAAACTTGTTCTCTTATTGTGGATGGTGGATCATGTTGTAATTTTTGTAGCACGAGGGTGGTGGAAAAGCTATCACTTGCTACTACTCCTCATCCTTCACCTTATTCTTTGCATGGACTTAATTATGAAGATGGTGTAGTAGTAAGAGAGCAAGTGGAGATTAGCTTCTTCATAGGGAAGTATCACGACAAAGTGTTATGTGATGTAGTCCCTATGGAAGCTAGTCACATGTTGCTGGGAAGGCCATGGCAACATGATAAGGAAACTTTGCACAATGGCCTCACTAATAAAATCACTCTCTCTCATAAAGGGAAAAAGATCACCTTACTTCCTCTTACCCCTACCGAGGTTATGGAGATAGAAGGATCATGAAGCTTAAGAGAGAAAGGGATAAAAATGAAAATAAGGTTGTTGGTAGGAAGACCGAGTCTAAGGAAGATCCGCCTTTGCCTTCAAAGGAGGTTCTCTACATAGAAAAATTTTCCTGCCAACTCTTACAAAAAGAACAAGTTGAATTTGAGGATGTGCCTATATCTTTTGAGAACCTTGATCCACACCCTCAAATCCAACATGATGAGTGCTCCATTCCACTTAGACTAGTCTCACCAACTATTTCAAAACCTTTGAGGCTAGTATCTAGTGCAATTGGAGGAGGATGGGGAGCTGTTGTGTGGAGGCACATGCACGCTAAAATATTTTCAAACTTTAGTGCCAACCTCCACTACCCCATTCTTAAGAGGCCTCCTTATAGACCTCTCACTTCCCCCAAAATCACTTGTCTGCATATACTTACTGCTTTCCTTATTTTCTTGCAGACTTTGAAAAAGCGGAAGAAAGACCTCAGGATTTGAGGTCAAATCCTCTCCAAGGGAGAGGAGATGATGCAATCTCACCTAGCATGCATCATGGCTAGGAGGACTCAAGGAAGGCATGGCATGGACGAAAGCTCATTGAAGATTCGAAGCCATAGTCTTCATTATTTTTAGCTTGTAAATATTTTATTTTAATTAGATAAATAGGAAAGTATTTTTAATTCCCTTAAGGCCATGTATTTCCGGCCATCTTCTTAGTTTATAAGGTATATGTGTCTTTAGTTAAAAAGGAGGAGTAAACTTATAATGGGTGCATAAGTTAAGACATGATTTTGGGCTAGCCCATTCACATTAAGATATGTTAATTGCACCCATAGGGGGTGAACTTAGGTGCCTCACGTAAGGCCTAAGACTTGGGTTAATTAGTTTTAATCCTAATTAAGCCCAAGTCCCACATTACCTAGAAAAGTGTGCCCAAGCTCTCCCATTGGGTTATATATACTCATTCCCCCTCATTGTAAAATTTCACTTTTGAAGTTGAATGAAAATAGTCTCTTTGTGAGCACATTCTTAGTAAAAGGTCTTGAGGATCCTCTCTCTTGAGGAACCTCTTCCTAGGTGGTTTTTATCAAGGGTTCCTTCCCTTGTGGAAAACCTAAACACTTTGGCTTATCTCTCTTTGAGAGTGGCGCCCCACCTCCATTTTCTTTCCCCTCCATCATCCATTTCATGGTGCTTGGAACCTCAAGGAAAAAGATCAAGGGAGGCATGCATCAAAGCCCTTTCGGAACCTCATTAGGGAATATGTCATCAAATTCTTTTAAAATATCTTTAACCCCTTGAGGAAGGTGCTCATGTGCATGGGCTGTGGCAGTGCTCTCAGCAGAAGAATGCAAAATGGGAAAAGGATTTGATGCTTCTTTGCAAAAGAGGAGATAAAAGGGCTTGTTAGTTAAATGAGCTTCTTTTAAATCACGTTTAGTAGCAAATAGGCTCCTTTTACTAATATTCCCTTTCGAAGGGGCATCACCTTCCAACTCTCTCTCTCTTTACCCTTTTCAAGTTTTAAAGGTAAAGCTTGTTGTGTTTTTTTTTGTTTTTGTTTTTCCTCAACTCTTTTCTTTTTCATCGCAAATTGATCCTCAGCCACTTGAGAAGGTGACAAAGGATACAATTTGAAGCACTTTTCATTATGGGTGAGAATTATTTGGTTGGAGTGACCATGGTGAATAGCTTTTTTGTCAAATTGCCATGATCTCCCCAACAGGATATGACCAGCCTCCATAGGAACTATGTCACAAAGAATCTCATTATTATAAGATCCTATGGAAATTGGAACCATAACTTGTTCATTGACTAGCATCTCCCCTTGCTCATTGAGCCATTGCAATTTGTAAGGTTTGGGATGAGGCATGGTAGTCAAGGCTAGCTTTTCAACCAACCTAGAGCTACAATAGTTACAAGAGGAGCCATTATCAACAAGGAGAGAACATACTTTGTCATCTACTTTACATCTTGTATGGAAGATGTTCTCTCTTTGTGACTGGCCAAGCTCTAGAGGTTTTCTTCCAAGAAGCCTTTGAACCATAAGGAGGTCCCCCTCATAAGGAAAAGCTTCCTCACACTCTTGTTCAAAAGTATGTCCCCCTTCTTCCTCACTCTCACTAGAGGAGGAAGATGAGCTATTCTCACTACAAATGTCTTGTCCCCTCATGATCATGGTTTTCTTGTTAGGGCATTGAGAGGCAATGTGGCCTCTCCCAAGACATTTGAAGCATTTGATACTACTTTGCCTCTTAGTAGGCTTAGTAGTAGGGGGTTTTCTCTTTACATGAGGTGCTTTTGTATCTTGAAAATGCTTAGGTTCCTCTTTGGGAAAACCCTTGAAAGAGTTTCCCTTAAGTTAGTCTCTCTTTGAGTAAGAGGGAGAATCTTTTTTAAAGCTTTTTCTCTTGAGTTGATTCTCAGCTCTTACACAAAGTTCTACCAACTCATCAAGGTTTGAGTATGAAAGAAGCTCTACCTTATCTCTAGCAAAAACCCTAAACCTTAATCCACACAAAAACCTAGCAAGGGTGGCATTGGGTTCCTCAATGATATTGGCCCTTAGTATGAGAAGCTCCATCTTTTGTCTATACTCCTCAATACTTAGGTTATGTTGCCTAAGTCTTTGGAGCCTATCCAAAAGATCCCTCTCATAATATGAAGGAATGTGCCTTCTTCGCAAACAAGTTTTTAAATCATTCCAGTAGCGAATGTCAGACATTTGTTTATGGGTCCTATCCTTGACTAACCCATCCCACCAATGCAAAGCTTGAAAACTAAGGGAGGCCAAAGGTACTTTCCTTTCTTCCCTAATTTCATAGCATTGAAAGAGTTGTTCCACTTTGACTTCCCAATCTAGGTAAGTCTCAACATCTTCCCTACCATGAAAATAGGGTAGGTCTACCTTTGGTTCCCTAGCATGATTTATGTTCTCTTGAGGAGAATGATGATTGTATGATGAATGAGAGTGATGCTTATGTTGATTTCTATAGTATTCTTATTCACTAGAGCTAAAATGCCTAGATGGGGATCTTATGTGAATTCCTTTATTTTTTCTATCACTCTCCCTCCCATCTCTCCTCTTACTTTCTTCTCCTTTCCTTCTCTCTTCTTCCTCTTTTTCTCTTTTTCTTTCTAGTTTTTTCCTTCTTCTCCTTTCTTCATCCTCTCTTCTCTCTCTTTGCTTTCTCTCTTCTCGCTCTTTTTTCTCTTTTCTCATTTCCAACATCTCTTTTTTTAACTCTTCTTTCTCTTTTTGTTTTTCCTTTTCTTTTATTCCTTTTTTTCTCTCTTTTTCTTCTCTCCTTTCTTGTTCTTTAGCCATCCATTCCCTAAATTCTAAGTTAAGGTTTTCAAGAGTGTCTCCCTTAGAAGGTCTTCTTTGGTTGACACTCTTACTTGATGAACAACTATGTGCACTAGAATGTGTGTGGGAAGTCATGGTGCTTGGATGCTAAAAACTAAAGGGTAGGCCAAAAACTTTTTTTTTTTGTTTTCTCACCTAAGGTGGCTTGATGAGTCTTTGAAACTCTTAGCCTGTACACGTTTTTTCAAAACAACATAAAATAAAATAAAAGTGCAAGAATGTAAAAGAAAAAGGGCTCTAATCGTGCTCCTAAGGTGTTGAAGGAAGTGTACCACGTCTCCCTTCTTCACCTAATTAACGAGGAACTATGCTAAAATTAACCAAAATTATTACAAACCAAGGGAGGGCCTTAAGGGCGCTCAAACTCCCAATCTAAAATTAAGTATACACAATACAAAGAATAAAAAAAATAAAACAAAGTCTTCACTCCAAGCTTTTGGTGTTTGTCTCCTTTTGATCAAGCCCCTTTGAGTTGCATCAACTCACCCCAAGAATGCTACCCTTGTTTCCTCTTGTTTGGACTTACCAAAATTTTATATATGGAACCTTTCCCAACCTTTCCTTACCAAGGCCGAATACAACACAAGACAACAAACAAAGCTGAATAACAAAACAAGGTTCACAAATCCAAGTGGATAAATTAAACAATGACAAACTCAAAGAAGTAAAGAAGACAAGCAAGAAAACATAAGGCTCATAAAGGAAGGTAGCACACAAATAACTTTCCTAGATTAGCTCGAAGAGTAGAGATGAAAAAAGACTCAAACAAAAAAAATGAAACCAATAGTTGCACACTTAATAAAATTTAAGTGACCAAAAACTAAAAAGCTTACTCAAGTAATTTTTTTTGAATCACAATTGGTTCCTCATATCAAATGTTTCTACTATCAGGTACACAACTTCAAATTTGTCTTTCTTTTGAGTTCTTTATCTTCTTTTTTTTTTTTTAACTTGAACTTTTTCTATTTTTTTTTAACTTTTTCTAATCATTTTGCTGCACCTAATAGCTTATTGAATTGAAATTTTAATGAGGATTCTTGAAATAATAACGCTTAAGTGAATAAGCACAAAGTAAGGTCACACAATTTTCAAGCAATGCATGCAACTAAAGGAAAAACAACTTAGTAGTTCCAAATACCACTGAACTAATGGTGCTTAAGGAATGATTTAGGGCTGATTTTGAAGTAAATTGATTGCTCAAATTACTAACACAATTCACCCAAGCTAAAATTCCATAAAGAGGCGCCAATAGTGAAGGTAAACCAAGTGGAAAGCTACTAATAATTCAACATAAAACAAGAAACATATAACGATTGAACTGAGCAAATATTTAACAACAACAAAGAGATTAATATGCTTGAACTAAAAGCATAAAAGACTTAAGAGACTCAACAAGAGGTTCACCTCTTAGGAGCTCAATTCAAAATGTTTTTGAAGGCTTTTTTGTAAAAATTTTAAGAGGCTAAAACCTATGGACTTTAAATGAGACAAAATAGGAAACTAACATGACTAGTATTTGACAAAACACAAGATTAAGAAAAAATAACACACCAAAAATAGAGCAAAAATTTCAGCAAGAGACTCAAAACAAAAGGCACAACAAAGTGGCCAAAGTTGATCACCACAATGGTGTGGAAAAATCCTCAACCATGTGGGTTTAATGGTTTAGCATAAAATAAGCAACTTGTGTAACTGTTAGGCACACTTTAACATAAAAAACCAAGGGAAAATTAAGCAACTTGAACACGAAAATAAGATGCAAAGAAAGGAACAAATAAAATCGCATAAAATTAAATGGAAAATAGGCGCGTAGATAGAAAACAAAAGCGCATATAATAGCAAGAATGAAAAGCTATACTACTAGACAATAAAGGAAACAGAGATGACAAAAAATGAAGACTTTAAAATAAAGAGATCAAAGAGATAAACAACAAAGAAAAAACAATTGAGAAAGAACGTGACCTTTAGAAAGTTTCTCAATTCAAAATGTTTTTGAAGGCTTTTTTGTAAAAATTTTAAGAGGCTAAAACCTATGGACTTTAAATGAGACAAAATAGGAAACTAACATGACTAGTATTTGACAAAACACAAGATTAAGAAAAAATAACACACCTAAAAATAGAGCAAAAATTTCAGCAAGAGACTCAAAACAAAAGGCACAACAAAGTGGCCAAAGTTGATCACCACAATGGTGTGGAAAAATCCTCAACCATGTGGGTTTAATGGTTTAGCATAAAATAAGCAACTTGTGTAACTGTTAGGCACACTTTAACATAAAAAACCAAGGGAAAATTAAGCAACTTGAACACGAAAATAAGATGCAAAGAAAGGAACAAATAAAATCGCATCAAATTAAATGGAAAATAGGCGCGTAGATAGAAAACAAAAGCGCATATAATAGCAATAATGAAAAGCTATACTACTAGACAATAAAGGAAACAGAGATGACAAAAAATGAAGACTTTAAAATAAAGAGATCAAAGAGATAAACAACAAAGAAAAAACAATTGAGAAAGAACGTGACCTTTAGAAAGTGGCTCTGATACCACTTGATGTGATCTTTGATGATCATGTGCCCAAAGGATCCTTTCTAAGGTCACTTGGAAGGGAAATGGATTTATGGAGAGGAAAGGAATGGGGTGAGGCGCCACAAATACTAGGTTTGATAAGCCAAAGGGGAGAGGCCACAAGGGAGGGGTCCCTTGATAACTCTTAGAAGCTCTCACAAAGGAGAAAGGGGGACACTCAAAGGTAAGAACCTAAAAAAGGGAGGGAGCTCCTATTTATATTCAAGTGTAAAAAATACAAGTGAGGGAGGAGCTCCTATTTATAGAGGTAGCTAATCTCTTGAACAAGATAACCTAAAAAAGAAGGGCTAGGATTAAAAGGAGAGATCTAAGGGAGGAGGATTGAGAAACAATTCCCTCCTTAGATCATCAAACTTGGTGCCCAAGTTTCTCAAACCAAGGGCCAAGATTCCTTCTTATTAGCTTAGGAGGTTTATGTAGGAAAAGAGGGTGTAGATATCAAGGCTACCCCTTATTTCCTTCATAAAGACCCAAAAAACTAAATCCACCCTCTAAATTCCTAAGACACCTCCTAAAAATAAAAAAAATGGACTAAATACATGTCCCAAATTAAATTCTTAATGCTCCTCAAAATTAAAATAAAGGAAAATTACATTTTATTAACTAAAGTCCCTAGCCTAATATTTTCACTCTCCATAGGAGGTGAAGTCTTCCTTTGTCTGCAAGGGCTAGGTCTTCTTCAATCCTTCTAGCCATGGCCCTAGTGATAGGTCCTTGGCTAGGCATGGTCACATCAGATAGTATATTCTTAACAGATTTATTTTTGTTTCAACAATAAGATCCTCAAAATAATGTCTGAAGTGAGAGATAATGGATTAGATGTTTGGCATATGATTTATAAATGTGTGTGATGTATTATTTAACATGAAGATGATTTGAGATAGTGTGATTGATGAGATCAGTCAATGATGCCTAATAGGGACTCATTCTAGCTGCAGTTAGGAATGAAATTTAGTACCACCACTATACAAATTTTAAACCGTTAGATTTGGTTTCTTTTTTATAGTCGGTTCTTAAGATGTCAATCTTTATGTTCAATGATCGGATCATTAAATAATGTCCAGAGTGACATAATGGTGTTAGAATAACAATTATATTTTAAGCATCTTATAATATATATTTTGTTTTGAGTATTTATAGAATCGTTTAACTGTTTGATTTAGTTTATGTTTTGGTAGTAGATGTTTAAGATATTAATATTTATTTCAACGTAGGCATCATCTAAATAATTTACGTAGTGAGAGATAATGAATTTAGAGTAAGAACTGTATTTTGAGGATCTTAATTATACTTGTAGCAGATTTCGTTTTAAGCATCTATACATTAGTTGAACTGTTGTATTTGGTTTATTTATGGATAGTAGATTCTTAACAAATTTATTTTTGTTTCAACGGTAAAATCCTCAAAATAATGTCAAAGTGAGAAATAATGGATTAGATGTTCGGCGTATGATTTATAGATGTGTGTGATGTATTATTTAACATGAACATGATTTGAGATAATGTGATTGATGATATGAGTGAACCATACCTAACAAGGACTCATTCTAGCAGTAGATAGGAACGAAATTTAATACCACCAATATACAATTGTGTAACTGTTAGATGTGGTTTAGTTTTGTATTGTAGGTTCTTAAGATGTTAATGTTTATGTTCAATGGTGGGATCATCGAATTAATGTCTAGAGTGACATAATGGATGTAGAATAACAATTGTATTTTTAGCATCTTATACAATACCATATTTTTTCTTGAGTGTCTACAGAATAGTTTAACTGTTGGAATTAATGTCTAGTGTGATTATTGATATGAGTGAACATTTGATGAGTCATTATGTTTCCTTATTTACTTATCTTTCTATACTTATTTTAATTGTTGATTTGGGTTTAGTTGCTTATTAATTGCACATTTTTACTGTTTGGGCTTCATTTAGGCCAATAATTTGAATTTTAGTTAATTTCAATTCACTTAGTCTAATTTCCATCCATTAATTATTGTTAGGTTAATTGTGAAGCATTTTTGGGCTTGGATATTATTTTTGGACTTCAAGAGAGAGAGTGCCACATCAGCATTACATCATATCCCGCATCAGCACCTTATTTTCATTTTCATTTGTTTTATTTTGTATTTTGGGTCAGTGTTATACATTAGGCCCATTTTGCATTTTTAGGTTTTTTATATACCTAGGTTTTGCTGCCCATGGAACCAACCACTCATTCTGATTTCCAATTTAGTTTTTGTTTTAGGTTTTCTCTGTTTCTTCTTCTTCTTCACGTTTGATGATGCAATCTCACCTAGCATTCATCATGGCTAGGAGGACTCAAGGAAGGCATGGCATGGACAAAAGCTCATTGAAGATTCGAAGCCATAGTCTTCGTTATTTTTAGCTTGTAAATATTTTATTTTAATTAGATAAATAGGAAAGTATTTTTAATTCCCTTAAGGCCATGTATTTTCGGCCATCTTCTTAGTTTATAAGGTATAGGTGTCTCTAGTTAAAAAGGAGGAGTAAGCTTGATGCATTCTCCCCAAGCAAGGGCCCTATTACTAGGGTCATGGCTAGAAGAATAGAAGAAGACATGGCTAGAGTAGAGGGAGGAAGATCTCACCTCCATATGACCATCAAGTTATGCAAGCCATGACTTATTTACTTGTAATTTTTATTTTAGGAACCTAGGATTTTATTTTGGACATGTATTAGTCCATTTAATTTTCTAGGAGGTGTCTTAGTAATAAGAAGGGGTAAGATTAGCTTTTGGGCCTTTATTTAGGAAATAAGGGGGTAGTTTGATAACTACACCCTCTTTTGCTAAATAAAACCCAAAACTAATAAAGGAGTAATCTTGGCCCTTGGATGAGGTACTTGGGCACCAATTCTCATCTAAAGGAGGGTATTGATTGGACTTTGGGCTTCAATCCTCCTCCCTTGGATGACTCATTTTAATCCTAGCCCTTCATTTCCTTCATGACTTGTCCAAGAGGTTAGCTCCCTCTATAAAAAGGTGCTCCTTCACACTCTTGTATTTTTTACACTTGATTGAATGGAAAAACCTTGAGTTGGCCAAAATTCTCTTAGTGTCCACCCTTCTCTCTTTGAGAATTCCTTAGGTTTTTATCAAGGGTTCCATCCCTTGTGGCAAACTTTCCCTCTTAGGCTTCTCTTACTTTAAGTGGCGCCTAAAACCACCTCACTTCTTACCTCTCCACAAACCATTTCACCAAAGAAGAAAACCTCTAGAAAAAGATCAAGGGAGGCATGCATCATTTGGTATCTAGAGCATTGGTTCTAGAGGTCTAAACTCTATTCCTATCTCATTTATTTTTTCTTTCCGTTTTCCTATTTTATTTTATCTTTAATTTTCTCAATTTTTTCTAGATTTCCATTATTGTTTATCATTTCCATTTATGTCTTGAATTTATTGTTTTGAGTTATAGTTTATTTGCACAATTTATTTTTTGCTTGATGCAATTTATATTGTTCTTTTCTTTGCATCTACGTCTCTCCCATATTCATTAATTTCCGCTTAAGCTTTGAGTTGGGTGCTTTCTTGCTTGAATTTTGGTTTTGAGAATTTCTTGCTAAAAATCCATGCCGTTGTGGTGAATTCCACAACCTTGTGGTCAAGAAATTTAGACCAAATTCTTGTGTTTCCTTGCATCTAGTTGCCTTGTTTTTGCTTTATTTTTAGCTTTTATTTTTCACTTTTATACTCTTGTGTAGTTGTCTATAAGTCATGTTTATAGTTTCCCATTTTGTCTATTAATTCCTTTTAAGTTTAGCCTCTTTTGTTTTTACAAAAAAAAATTTGAAACTTCTTAAATTGAGCAACATAGAGGGTTATACCTCATGTCTAAGTCTCTTTAGAAGTTCATGTGCTTTTAGTTTCAAGCATATTCTTAAAAAAAAAATTCAAAAATAGTTGCTCAATTTCCTTTGTCTTTATTTTCCTTATACGTATAATTTGTAGCTCATTTGTGTGGTAAAGGTAGTTCTTGTTTGTGGGTGCTTTCACTTAAGCTATAAGTTTGGTATTTGTGTTCAACAAATTACTAAAATCTTAACAAAGCTTGAGTCCAGTGGCACACCAAACTACTAAACCATTAACACATCTATAGCTACTTTGCATTTTGAAGTCATTTCTAGTAGTACCTAAATTGTTGCTTTTAATTTTCTTTATTGCTCCAAGCACATAACTCTTTTTTATCAAGCACTAAATTCACAATCAATTTAGGTGCATCTAGTAAATATTAAAAAAAAACAAGAAAACAAAGTCTAAAATAAAATACAAAAAAAAAACAATGAAGGATTCAAAAAAAAAAAAAAAAAGAGAACAAACAAAAGAAAAGAAAGTTTGAAAAAAATTCATTTGATGTACCTAACCTAAAATTAGCAAGTGCTTCAACTTTGAACTTGGAACCTTAAAAGAAATTTTATTACTTTTGGTACACTAGAACTTGATATTTGTGTTCTTCTACTCTTTAATCTAGTGTCATTCTTAGGTATTCCATTGTGTGCTCTCTTTCTTTTGTTTACCTTTTAATTGTTGCTTGTCTTTTAAATCATCTTTCTAGTTTGTCTTATATACTCTTACCATTTGGTTAAGTGTCCTTTTGATTGTGTTATCTTTTATTGTTTTTTGAGTTTCTATTCGCACCTCCCGTTGCTACTTTTGGTTTCTTTGGTTTGTGTGTTAGTGTCACTTTTGGGAGAAAGCTTGAAAAATGAGCTTACCACAAGGGTAGCATATTTTGGAAGGTTGGACTAAGAGCCTAAGGGATCACCTCAAAAGGAAATACACCTAGCCATGAAGACTTTGATTTGAGGGAGCATTTGGAGAATCATTTTTTGAAGACTTTACTTTTTCTTTAATTTGGGTGTATTAATTTTTTAGTTGGGAGTTTGAGTGCCCTTAAGGCCCTCCCTTTGGTTGTAATAAAATTTAATCAATTTTTTAGTTTCTCGAAAATTAGGTGAAGAAGGAAGAAGTGGTACACTTTCTTCAACACCTTAGGAGCTCGCTTTAGATCTCTTCTCTTTTGAATTTTTGCTTTAAAATTCTTGCTTTATTTTTCTTATTCAAAGCGCTTAGAAGGCTAAAGAGTTCCAAAGACTCATCAAGCCATTTTAGGCAAGAAACACAAAAAGAGAGGAGTGTTTGTTTGTGAAAATTTTTTAGCCACCTTTTTCCTCTTAGAAATTCAAGCACAATGACATCACACACCCACTCTAGTGCTCATAGTTATTCATCAAACAAGAGTGTAAACCAAAGAAATATTTCTAAAGATTACACTCTAGAAAACTTAAACATGGACTTTAGGGAGTGGATGGCAAAAGAACAAGAGAGAAGAGAAGAAAAAAGGAGAGAAAAAGAGTCCAAGGAGAAAAGAAAAATAAAAGAAAGAGAGGAAGAAAAGAGAGAAAAAAGAGAGAAGGAAGAGAGAAGAATAAGAGAAAGGAGAGAAGATGAAGAAATGAGAGAAAGAAAAGAAAGAGAAAGAAGAAAAGAGAAAGAAGAAGAAAAAAGAAAGCATGGGAATGGTGAGAATTACAAAATGAAAGGGATAGTCTTAGGTTCCCCATCTAGACATACCCATAGGAGTGAAAGTGAGGAAGAATACTACAATCATCCTAGGAGAAACTCCCATTCATCCATGCATAATAATGAGGCCCCTCAAAGGGAGCCCAAAATTGATCTCCCCCCATTTCATGGGAGGGAAGATGTGGAAGCCTACCTTGATTGGGAAATCAAGGTAGAACAACTCTTCACTTGCCATGAGGTAAGAGAAGAAATAAAGGTTCCAATGGCAACCCTTAGCTTCCAAGGGCATGCCATGCATTGGTGGGTTGGGTTAACCAATGAGAGAATCCGCACCAATATGCCTTCCATAAGATATTGGAATGATCTTAGAAGTGGTCTAAGAAGAAGGCATATTCCCTCTTGGTATGAAAGAGATCTTTTGGATAGACTCCAAAGGCTAAGGCAAACCAACCTTAGTATAGAAGAGTATAGACAAAAGATGGAACTTCTTATCTTGAGGGCGGGTATCATTGAGGAACCCAAGGCCACTATGGCAAGGTTTTTGTGTGGGTTGAGCCCCGAAATTCGTGATAAGGTGGAGCTCTTCTCATACAATTCCCTTGATGAGTTAGTTCAACTTTGCGTCAAGGTGGAAAATCAACTTAGAAGGAAAACTTTTAAAAAGGATAACCCACCTTATGTAAAGAGGGACCAACCTACGGGGAACTCTTTCAAGAGTTACCCCAAAGAGGAACATCCCAAGCACTTCAAAGAGCATAAAATATCACATATAGAGAGAAAAACCCCTACTACTAACTCTCACGAGAAAGTTAGTAGTATCAAATGCTTTAAATGTCTTGGGAGAGGCCACATTGCCTCTCAATGCCCTACTAAGAGAAACATCATCATGAGGGCCCAAGATGTTTATAGTAGTGAGTCTAGCTCACACTCCTCTAGTGAGAGCGAAGGAGAAGGGGTCCATGCATACCAATCTGATTGTGATGAAACCGCTTATGCATGTGAGGGAGACCTCTTAATGATAAGAAGACTTCTTGGAAGCCAACCTTTGAAGGTGTCCTCATCTCAAAGGGAGAACATATTCCACACTCGCTGTAAGGTGAATGACAAAATATGTTCTCTCATTGCGGATAGTGGGTCATACTGCAATTGTTGTAGCTCAAGGTTGGTGGAAAAGCTAGCCTTGACCTCACTTCCCCACCCTAAGCCTTACAAGCTTCAATGGCTCAATGAGCAAGGGGAAATGGAGGTCAATGAGCAAGTCAAGGTTCCAATTTCCATTGGGTCTTATAAAGATGAGATCTTGTGTGACATAGTCCCAATGGAAGCTGGCCATATCTTGTTAGGAAGACCATGGCAATTTGATAAGAAAGCCATACATCATGGTCATTCCAATAACATCATCCTCACTCATAAGGATAAGTGCATTAAGTTGTGTCCTCTAACACCTTCACAAGTGGCGGAGGACCAACTCATCATGAAACATAAGAGAGATGAGGAGAAAAAAAAAAGCAAAGATTTACCCCTAAAGCTTGAAAGGGGTAAAGAGGTTGAGTTGGAAGTTGTGCCCCTTCCAAGAAAGTCATTAGTAAAGGGAGTTTATTTGCGACAAAATTGGAATTAAAGGAAGCCCCCTTAACTAACAGACCTTTCTATCTCCTCCTTTGCAAAGAGGCATCCCCCATTTCTTCCCCCTCCACTTTTTTCCCTTCTAGTTCTAGCACTGCCATAGAATTTGGACCTGAGAACCTACCTCAAGAGGTTCAAGAGCTTTTAAAGGCGTTTGGTGATATATTCCCTAATGAAGTTCCCAAAGGACTTCCTCCAATTAGGGGTATAGAACACCAAATAGACTTGGTACCTGGGGCTAGCCTGCCTAATAGGCCTGCTTATAGGACTAATACCATGGAGACCAAGGAGATTGAATCTCAAGTCCAAGAACTATTGGAGAAGGGTTGGGTTCAAGAGAGCCTAAGCCCTTGTGCTGTGCTAGTTTTGTTGGTGCCTAAGAAGAATGGCCAATGGAGGATGTGCATTGATTGTCGAGCAATCAATAACATCACCATCAAATATAGGCACCCTATCCCTAGGCTTGATGACATGCTTGATGAATTGTATGGGGCCCAATTATTTTCAAAAATTGATCTTAAGAGTGGTTATCACCAAATCTGCATCAAGGAAGGTGATGAGTGGAAAACCGCTTTTAAGACCAAGTGTGGGCTGTATGAGTGGTTGGTAATGCCCTTTAGGCTTACCAATGCCCCAAGCACCTTCATGAGGCTTATGAATCATGTCCTTAGGGATTGCTTAGGAAAATTTTGTGTTGTTTATTTTGATGACATCTTAGTGTATAGCAAGAGCCTAGATGAACATGTAGGCCATCTTAGGCGCGTCTTTTGCATTCTTAGGTCACACCAACTCTATGGAAATCTTGAAAAATGTAATTTTTGTGTGGAGAGTGTGGTGTTCTTAGGTTTTATAGTTAATAAAAATGGGGTTCAAGTAGACCCCGACAAAATCAAAGCCATCCAAGAATGGCCCACCCCAAAAAGTGTGACTGAGATCAAGAGTTTTCATGGTCTCGCGAGCTTTTACAGGCGCTTTGTGCCTAACTTCTCCACACTTTTCTCACCAATCAATGATTTGGTGAAGAAGGATACTCCTTTCCTTTGGGGTGAAAAACAACAAAAAGCCTTTGAACTTATCAAAGAGAAACTGACCCATGCACCAGTTTTAGCTCTTCCTGACTTTTCTAAAACTTTTGAGCTAGAGTGTGATGCATCGGGAGTGGGTGTGGGAGCTGTGTTGTTACAAGGTGGTCATCCCGTGGCTTATTTTAGTGAAAAACTAAATGGAGCCGCCTTAAACTACCCCACCTATGATAAAGAGTTTTACTCTTTGATAAGGGCCCTTCAAACTTGGGAACATTATCTTGTACCCAAGGAGTTCATCATTCATGGTGACCATGAGTCACTTAAGTATTTGAAGGGTCAAGGCAGGCTTAATAAAAGGCATGCTAAATGGGTAGAATTTCTTGAGACTTTCCCTTATATCATCAAATACAAGAAAGGAAAACATAATATGGTGGCTGATGCTTTGTCTCGTAGGCATACCCTTTACACCACCTTAAGTGCAAAGATTCTTGGATTTGATAATATTAGAGAAATGTATCTTTCTGATAAGGATTTTGGATCCATTTATGCTGTCTCTACATTTGCATGTAAAACCCAAAATGGGTTCTTTGTGAGTGAGGGGTACCTTTTCAAAGGTAGCAGACTTTGTGTACCCCAAGGATCTATGAGAAATCTGTTGACAAAAGAGAGCCATGACGGTGGGCTCATGAGGCATTTTGGAATTAACAAAACTCTTCTGCTTTTACAAGAAAAATTCTTTTGGCCCCATATGAAGAAAGACGTCTATAGACATTGTCGTAGATGCATTGCTTGCTTGCAAGCTAAGTCTAAGACAATGGCTCATGGATTGTACACACCCTTACCTGCTCCTTCTGCACCTTGGCTGGATATTAGTATGGATTTCATCCTTGGCCTGCCTCGAACCCAACGAGGTGCAGACTCTATCTTTGTAGTGGTAGATAGATTTTCAAAAATGGCTCACTTTATACCATGCCACAAGATAGATGATGCGAGCAACATTGCGAGACTTTTCTTTAAAGAAGTTGTCCGTTTACATGGAATTCCCCAATCCATAGTCTCTGATAGAGATGTGAAGTTCCTTAGCCACTTTTGGAAAACATTGTGGGCAAGGCTAGGAACTAAACTCTTATTTTCTACCACATGTCACCCCCAAACTGATGGGCAGACTGAGGTAGTAAATAGATCTCTATCTACTATGCTTAGGACACTTCTTCGAGGAAATCACAAGTCTTGGGATGAATACCTACCCCATATTGAGTTTGCATACAACCGGGTGGTTCAAAGGACCACCAAGCATTCTCCCTTTGAAGTTGTTTATGGCTTCAATCCCCTTACTCCTCTTGATATCTTGCCCTTACCCTTCCCTTCTTCTGTTCACAAAGAAGGAATAGTAAGAGCGGATTTTGTTAAAAAATTACATGAAAGGGTAAAGGCCAACATTGAACATCATTCAAAGGAGTATGCTAGTAAAGCCAATAGGGCCAGGAAAGAAATTATCTTCAATGAAGGGGATTGGGTATGGCTTCATTTGAGGAAGGATCGTTTCCCTACTCAAAGGAAGTCCAAGCTTAGCTCCCGAGGAGATGGTCCCTTTCAAGTCCTCAAGAGAGTGAACAACAATGCATACATATTAGATCTCCCTGAGGACTATGGTGTCAGTACTACCTTTAATGTTTGTGATTTGATCCCTTTTGTAGGTACTGATGAAGAAGAGGAGGACCTATCAGATTTGAGGTCAAATGCTTCCCAAGGGGGAGGGGATGATGCATTCTCCCCAAGCAAGGGCCCTATCACTAGGGCCATGGCTAGAAGAATAGAAGAAGACATGGCTAGAGTAGAGGGAGGAAGATCTCACCTCCATATGACCATCAACTTATGCAAGCCATGACTTATTTACTTATAATTTTTATTTTAGGAACCTAGGATTTTATTTTGGACATGTATTAGTCCATTTAATTTTCTAGGAGGTGTCTTAGTAATAAGAAGGGGTAAGATTAGCTTTTGGGCCTTTATTTAGGAAATAAGGGGGTAGTTTGATAACTACACCCTCTTTTGCTAAATAAAACCCAAAACTAATAAAGGAGTAATCTTGGCCCTTGGATGAGGTAGCTTGGGCACCAATTCTCATCTAAAGGAGGGTATTGATTGGACTTTGGGCTTTAATCCTCCTCCCTTGGATGACTCCTTTTAATCCTAGCCCTTCATTTCCTTCATGACTTGTCCAAGAGGTTAGCTCCCTCTATAAAAAGGTGTTCCTTCACACTCTTGTATTTTTTACACTTGATTGAATGGAAAAACCTTGAGTTGGCCAAAATTCTTAGTGTCCACCCTTCTCTCTTTGAGAATTCCTTAGGTTTTTATCAAGGGTTTCATCCCTTGTGGCAAACTTTCCCTCTTAGGCTTATCTTACCTTAAGTGGCGCCTAAAACCACCTCACTTCTTACCTCTCCACAAACCATTTCACCAAAGAAGAAAACCTTTAGAAAAAGATCAAGGGAGGCATGCATCAAAGCTTATAATGGGTGCATAAGTTAAGACATGATTTTGGGCTAGCCCATTCACATTAAGATATGTTAATTGCACCCATAGGGGGTGAACTTAGGTGCCTCACTTAAGGCCTAAGACTTGGGTTAATTAGTTTTAATCCTAATTAAGCCCAAGTCACACATTGCCTAGAAAAGTGTGCCCAAGCTCTCCCATTGGGCTATATATACTCATTCCCCCTCATTGTAAAATTTCACCTTTGAAGTTGAATGAAAATAGTCTCTTTGTGAGCACATTCTTAGTAAAAGGTCTTGAGGATCCTCTCTCTTGAGGAACCTCTTCCTAGTTGGTTTTTATCAAGGGTTCCTTCCCTTGTGGCAAACCTAAACACTTTGGCTTATCTCTCTTTGAGAGTGGCGCCCCACCTCCATTTTCTTTCCCCTCCATCATCCATTTCATGGTGCTTGGAACCTCAAGGAAAAAGATCAAGGGAGGCATGCATCATTTTGTTTCTATGTTTATTCCCATTGTTTTAACTGTTTATTTTTCTCCGTTTACATTGTAGTTAATACAGATTGTTAGTTTTTCTTCTCCCTTGCTGTCTCTGCATTTTCGTTACGCTTTTTCTATTTTCATTACTGTTTTGTGTTTATGTTTCTCTTGTTCTTTGTCTATTTTATTTGCTATATTTTCATTTTAATGGAAGGCTAAAACCCTTGGGGTTAGCTCCTTTAGCAGATTGTAATTTCTGTTTGAGGTTCTGTTTGTATTGAGCATCTTTGTGCCGCTTGATTCTTCTTTATTAGATCTCTGTATTAATGCGTTCAACATCTGTTCATGCTTAAGAATCTGGGTTATCTGCGTTTAATGTCATAGTTTGCTTAATCCTGTGGAGAGGTTTAATGTTGTCTACATCTTCTTAATTCATGTAGGGAAGTCTTAAGTTAATTTTCGCTTAGTTTATTAACTCAAATGGAACAAGGATTAAGTTGATAGAGAAATCTTTTGTGAACCGAGGATAAGAGAGTTGCAATCTTAACAAAGAGTCAATGTGTCTTAATCATTGTTTTAATCTGCTTTATTATTTTATTTTCTAATTTTGCTCGAATCTGTCCAAACCCCCCCACTACGTGTTTGAACCTTTGTTAGAGAAGAATGGACCTTAGGGGATAACCTAGGAAAGCTTCCTAGTATTGCATTTAATTGTTTTTATTTGACCGGATACGACTTCGATCAAATTTGGCGTCGTTGCCGAGGACCATCGATTTCTATCAAAGGTTGTGTGTTCTGTTAGTAATTTTGTTTTTGTTTTGTAAGTGTTCTGTTTCGTCAACACTCTGTAGTTATTAGTGTTTTAGAGTTTCTGTTTTGCAAAACCGTATCAGTTATGTTAGTTGCAACTTGTTCTGTTGTGTTTTTGTGTCTGTTATTAGTCCTCTGCAGGTCTAGCAAGTTGATCAATTGAAGAATTTGTACTGTTCTATTTTATGCAAGTAAGAGAACCAATGGAACAATAACCAATAGAACAGTAAAATTTGTTGGTTTTTTTTTCTACTATTATCTGTTTATGGCAATTGTTGTTGTTGCATTCCTTAGACAGTTAACCATCTCTGCATTGATTCCATTTGGAGTGTTGTATCATGATTATGTTGTGGTGAGTTTCAATTTTGTAGAGTTCACAAATTTGAGAATCCAAACTTAGCAGAAATGATTTCTAATAGATGAGTAGTACTTGAATTTTTCCAATTAATTGGGATTTTTGGTTTTGATAGCTAGACTTGTTATTTTTGCTTTAATTTTTGTGTGCTCACTTCTTTCAACCCATATTTCGTGTAAAAAATTCCAGAGGCACTTATAGGTGTCCTGATTTGAAGATACAAAATTTGTGAAGCCAGTTTTTAACAAAACTTCAAACTGCCATAACTTTTGCTCTAGTTATCAGAATTTGACATATTATATATGCTTTTGGGGTAAAAAAAAAAGATCTATGCAAGTTAATGCTATGCTTGTTGGCTCCGCTTAGATTTTCAAAAAGAGGTAATTTTCTATTTTATTTTTAATTTTCAAGTTTTATGTCCCTATTCTTCCAACCTTTCTTTAGGTAGTTCACATAGGTAGGCTTTGAGTTTTGCCTTGAATTTTTGTCTGCTATCTTTTCCTGATTTTAAGGTGCTGCTCACCAAGTGTCAACTCAATTAGTAGTTGTTTGAGTAAATTTCCAGTTTTGCTCCTATTTAGGCTTGTTTGGAAATGATGGAGGACCATCCTTGGGGCATCAAATAGGACCCAAATCAAGGTCCATGGCAAGAAGAATAGAAGAACAGGAAGGTTATACCACACCAATGGCATTGATGATCACATGTGTAGACTTTGGTGCATCTACCTAATCTTTTGCTTGTTTTCCTTTTTTTTCCGTTGTATTTTGGGAACCTTAATCAATTAGGATTTCATTGTGTATTTTTATTTAACCTTTGTATTATGGGGAAAATTAGTTTAGGATTTATTTTGGGACTTAAACCTTGACTTGTGAGGTCAAAAGTCCATTTCTTTCATTTTCTAGATGCAAGGGTATTTTAGTCATTTAGGGGGGAGGGACCTACATTTCATTTGAGGTCCATTTAGGGTTCATTTGAGAGGCATTTAGCTCTCAAAATTTCCTACAAATGGCCTAGAGGCTTCCCACCCTCTCTTTAAATACCCGAGGTTAGACTACAAGTAGCCACTTTGGATATATTGGATATTTGAGAGAGTTTTTCTCATCATTCCTCTTCCCTAGTCATTTAGGGATCTCTTAGCCTCCTTCCTCTCCTCTCTACCTTAGAAGGAGTTTGGGTCTCCCTAGGATTGGCTTTCACCTTCTCCAAGTGAAGTGAGCTAGCCAAAGAGACACCATCCAACCATTACCACCCAAAACACCATTCTTTTGTCTCCATTTTTCATGAACCATTTTCACCCTTTATAAGCCCCATTTTCACACCTATTTTCATCCCTTGAAGAAGATCCATTTCAATATCTCATCTTGGAGAAGAGTTGGTGACACCATGGAGAAGGTGGAGCCGTTAGGAAAATTCAAGATGTTGTTGCATATGGTGGATGACTAGGGGAAATCCAGGTCTTTTACAGCCTTTTGATCATGAGATAGATAGGACATTTCATACCTTGATTAGGCATTCTAGGAATTTATCATTATAGTATGTCCCTAGATAGTGATAATCTTAATAATCTTGAGCATTCTACTACTTTGTTTGTTGATTTCAGTGTTGTGCATACTGCTTCTGTAATTGATTCTGATTATTCTACTTATTTTTATACTGAGAACAACATGGCTCAACCTCCACCTTATGAGAGGACGCTTAGGCAGCTGGCTAGACCTGATTTTACATATGAAAGCTTGTGCATCTAGTATCCTGATGAAGATGTGCCATTTGTTCTTAAAACTAGTCTAATCCATTTGTTGCCAAAGTTCCATGGTCATGCAGGTGCGGATCCACATAAACATTTGAAGGAGTTCCATATTGTGTGTTCTACCATGAAGCCTTCTGATGTTCAGGAGGACCACATTTACTTGAAGACATTTCCACATTCTCTAGAGGGAGTTGCTAATGACTGGTTGTACCATTTGGCTCTCAGGTTCATCACTAGTTGGGACGATATGAAAAGAATGTTTCTAGAAGAATTCTTCCTTGCCTCCAGGACCACTACAATAAAAAAGGATATATTAGGGATCAAGCAACTTGGTAGAGAGAGCTTGTATAAGTACTTGGAAAGATTCAAGGAATTGTGTGCAACCTGTCCTTACCACCAAATTTCTGAGTAGTTATTGTTGCAGTATTTTTATGAGGGGCTGAAAAACATGGAAAGGAGTATGATAGATGTTGCAAGTGGTGGAGCACTTGGTGACATAACCCCAGCTGAAACCAAGCATCTGATAGAAAATATGGCCTCCAATTCTTAGCAATTCAGTGCCTGAAACAACGTCATTGTCATAAGAGGAGTCCATGATGTGGCCACTGATGTTGATGCATGCACGCCTAGCATGGGCTTGAGCTAGCACCATTAAGAAAGGAGCATGACATGGACAGAGCTTTAAGGAGCTTAGTTTAGGACATGTCCCATTTAATTGTATTCATTTAACCATTTTTAGGCTTGTATAAGCACTCTTAAGTCATTAGGATTTTAAGGGTGTAGTTAGTTTTATTTTCGGCCTTGTATTTTGGCCTATAGGTTCTTTTTTCTTGAGGAAGTGTAATTAGTCTCTTTGTGGAGTGTGTTAATTAGTTAGGCCTATCTAGAATGCATTTGGACGTGTGGTTATTAATTTCCACACCTCTAATTGCTTTTAAAATCCTTCTAACCATATGAAGCATGTAGGAGACATGTGGGCCCCCTTGTTTCACTCTACATGTGCTTTCTCACTCCTACTGGATGATTCTTGTTGCTTCCTATTTGAATTTGAATTTTGGAAGTGCCATGTCATTTCCCTCCAAAATTTAAATTCAAACTAGAGGAAACATAGATCTATATTTTTAGGGCCATGTTTGGATCTTTAGTTGGATTAAATTAGTGTTAATTGAGCACATGCTAAATTAACACTAAATTAAGCTAACTAACCCTTAATTAAGCATGTTTGGCATTCAACTTAGGATCCTAAGCCCATGGTTCATGCTTTGCTCTATAAATAGAGCATTCCCTCCTTCATGTAGCTTTTAACACTCATTTGAATGAAAATAACCTTTCTCTAAATTTGAGAGCTCTTTATTCTTAGAGAGTGTTCATGTTCTCTCCACTCTTATGAGTCCTTCATGTTATTATCAAGGGTTCCTTCCTTTGTAGCTAGCTTCACCATTGCTTATCCCCTTCATGGAAGAAATGGCGCTAATCTTCACCTTCATCTCCTAGTCTTCCAACTCCATTTCTTCAACTTAAGAACCCCTAAGAGTAGATCCTAGGCGGCATTCTCAACCTTAAGGATTGTTAAACCATGGCTTGGGAGGGATGCATCAGATGTAGTTAGGAAGTTGGAGAGTAAACTTGATGCATTGGTGAACCTAGTAACTCAACTTGCTGTAAATAAAAAATCTACATTTGTAGTAAGGGTCTACGACATTTGTTCTTCAACTGATAATCATACAAATATTTGCCCTTCTCTGTAGTATTCCTAAGTAAATGAACATCCAGAGGCCTATGCGTCAAATATTTACAACTGATCTACTCTGTAGCAGTAAAGTTATGATCTGTCTAGCAAATGGTACAATCCAGGTTGGACAAATCTCCCTAATCTCAGATGGTCGAATCCTCAGCAGTAGTAACAACAACATCTATGCCCCTTTCCAGAACAGTGTTGGTCCCAGCAGATATATGCCTCCCACTATCTAGCAACATCATAATAACATGATGTTCCTGCACCTCCACCAACTCAACCTTCTACCTCCGAACCTTCATTGGAAGAGTTGGTGAGGCAGATGACCATTCAAAACATGCAATTTCAACAAGAGACCAAAACCTACATTTAGAGCTTGACAAATCAGATGGGGCATATGGCCACTCAGCTTAATCAGGCACAGTCTCAAAATCAGATAAATTTCCTTCACAAATTATGCAGAATCCAAAGAATGTAAGTGTCATCACTTGTCTGGCAAACAGATTGACATACCTGCACCAGCACCTGAGCCTACGCTTGAGAAAGAGGCCCCTGCAGGTGGTAGCAGGAAATCTCATTCAGGTAGACCTTCTTGCAATGCACACAGTGGTGACTTGCAGTAGCCTTTAATCCCTCTTCCATTTCCAGCAAAATTAATTCCAAGAATAAAGATGAAAGATGTGGATAGGGAGATATTAGAGACCTTTAGGAAGGTTAGGTGAACATACCTCTGTTGGATGTCATTAAACAAATTCCGAGATATGCTAAATTCCTAAAGGAGTTGTGCACCCATGAAAGGAAGCTGAAGGGTAATGAGAGGATTAGCATGGGCAGAAATGTCTCAGCACTTATAGGTAAATCTATTCCACACATTCTTGAAAAATGTAAGGACCCAGGTACATTTTGTATACCTTACATTATTGGTAACAGTAAATTTGAAAATGCCATGCTTGATTTAGGAGCTTCAATAAATTTCATGCTTCTGTCTATTTTTAAATCTCTGTCTCTTGGACCTCTACAACCTAGGGGTGTATTCATTCAATTGGCTAATAGGAGTATTGCCCAACCCACAGGTTTTGTACAGTTTGGGTTGGTGAACTTATTTTTCCTACTGATTTTTATGTTCTTGATATGGAGGATGGATTCTCCCATGGTTCTGTCCCAATCATTTTAAGTAGACAATTTTTTAAAACAGCCCAGACAAAGATTGATGTTTATGCTGGTATTTTATCTATGGAATTTGGAGGTTGTTCATTTTAATATTCTTGATGCCATGAAATTTCCATCTAAAGATCATTCTGTTTTTTGTGCTAAACTGATTGATGATATAGTTGATGAGTACGTTCTTGATTTTGATTCTTTTAATGTTAAGAAACATTCCTTTCTATCTGATCTATATAACTATCTTTCATGCATTGAATCTGAATTTGAATCTGAGTTTGAAAGTGAATTTGATTATGATTATGCATCTGAATTTGATACTTTAGGTGTTATACCTCTTGTCTTGATTTTATAGAGTCAGAATACACTAACCGTGTTGTAGATAGTACAAAAGAATCTAACTTGCAGGTTAAGGTATAGGATGTGGAACCCCTTCCCCTTTCTCTGGTTCCTTCTGATGTTCAGCCAGCACCCACAACAGAGTTGAAACCTCTTCCAAAGAACCTTAAGTATGCTTACTTGGAGAACGATGAGATATTTCCTGTGATCATTTCCACCTCCCTTGATGTTGATCAAGAGGAAAGGGTTGCATGTGCTTAGGAAGCACAAGAAGGCAATTGGTTGGACCCTGGCAAACGTTCCTGGTATTAGCCCGTCCATGTGTATGCACAGGATATATTGGAGGATAGAGCTAAACCAGTAAGACAACCAGAGAGGAGACTTAACCCGGTGATTTTAGACATCATAAAGAAGGAGGTGACCAAGCTTCTACAAGCTGGGATCATCTATCTTATTTCTAATAGTCATTGGGTAAGTCCAGTCCAAGTGGTCCCCAAGAAGACGAACCTCATTATTATTAAAAAATGAGAGGGATGAGTTCATCCCCACTAGAGTGCAAAACAATTAGAGAGTTTGTATTGACTACCAGAGGCTGAACCAAACAGCAAGGAAAGATCATTTTTCTCTGCCCTTCATTGATCAGATGCTTGAGCGTCTGGTAGGTAAATCTCATTACTATTTTCTTGATGGTTTCTCTAGTTACTTTCAGGTTCACATTGCTCATGAGGATCAGGAAAAGACAACATTAACCTCCCCCTTTGGCACTTTTGCCTATAGGAGGATGCCCTTTGGCCCATGCAATGCCCCTAGTACATTCAAGTGGTGCATGCTTAGTACTTTTAGTGATTTTCTTGAAAATTGCATAGAGGTGTTTATAGATGATTTTACTATTTATGGATCCTTTTTTGACACATGTTTGGATAGTCTGGATAGAGTTCTGAATAGATGCATTGAAACTAACCTTGTTCTTAATTTTGAGAAATGTCATTTTATGATAGAGCATGGTATAGTTTTAGGGCATATCATTTCTAGTAGGGGCATTGAGGTAGACCTGTAAAGATATCTATTATTGCACAATTCTCTTACCCCTCTTGCATGTGAGAAGTGCAATCTTTTCTTGGCCATACAGGTTTCTATACGTGCCTTAAAAAGGATTTCGGCAAGAAAGACCTTCCACTATCGAACTTGCTGTAGAAGGATGTTGATTTCAACTTTGATGACAAGTGTAAAAAGGCTTTTGACTGTCTCAAGAAAGCCATCCCCACCACTCCTATCATTCAAGCACTAGATTAGACAGTTCCCTTTGAGTTGATGTGTGATGCTTCGAATTATACACTATGCTTCTAGGATGTTAGATGCTACTCAAGCAAATTACACAACCACAGAAAAAGAATGATGCAGGCCTCCCTTGATCTTTTTCCAGAGGTTTTCTTCTTTGGTGAAATGGTTTGTGGAGAGGTAAGAAGTGAGGTGGTTTTGGGCGCCACTTAAGGTAAGATAAGCCTAAGAGGGAAAGTTTGCCACAAGGGATGGAACCCTTGATAAAAACCTAAGGAATTCTCAGAGAGAGAAGAAGAATGGACACTAAGAGAATTTTGGCCAACTCAAGGTTTTTCCATTCAATAAAGTGTAAAAAATACAAGAGTGTGAAGGAGCACCTTTTTATAAAGGGAGCTAACCTCTTGGACAAGTCATGAAGGAAATGAAGGGTTAGGATTAAAAGGAGTCATCCAAGGGAGGAGGATTGAAGCCCAAAGTCCAATCAATCCCCTCCTTTAGATGAGAATTCGTGCCCAAGCTACCTCATCCAAGGGCCAAGATTACTCCTTTATTAGTTTTGGGTTTTATTTAAGAAAAGAGGGTGTAGTTATCAAACTACCCCTTTATTTCCTAAATAAAGGCCCAAAAGCTAATCTTACCCCTTCTTATTACTAAGACACCTGCTAGAAAATTAAATGGACTAATACATGTCCAAAATAAAATCCTAGGTTCCTAAAAGAAAAATTACAAGTAAATAAGTCATGGCTTGCATAACTTGATGGTCATATGGAGGTGAGATCTTTCTCCTTCTACTCTAGCCATGTCTTCTTCTATTCTCCTAGCCATGACCCTAGTGATAGGGCCCTTGCTTGGGGAGAATGCATCATTTCCTCCCCATTGGGAATGATTTGACCTCAAATCTGATAGGTTCTCCTCTTCTTCATCAGTACCTACAAAATGGATCAAATTAAAAACATTAAAGGTAGTACTGACACCATAGTCCTCAGGGAGATCTAATATGTATGCATTATTGTTCACTCTTGATGTGACCATGCCTAGCCAAGGACCTAGCCCTTGCAGACAAAGGAAGACTTCACCTCCTATGGAGAGTGAAAATATTAGGCTAGGGACTTTAGTTAATAAAATGTAATTTTCCTTTATTTTAATTTTGATGAGCATTAAGAATTTAATTTGGGACATGTATTTAGTCCATTTTTTATTTTTAGGAGGTGTCTTAGGAATTTAGAGGGTGAATTTAGCTTTTTGGGTCTTTATGAAGGAAATAAGGGGTAGCCTTGAAATCTACACCCTCTTTTCCTACATAAACCCCCTAAGCTAATAAGAAGGAATCTTGGCCCTTGGTTTGAGAAACTTGGGCACCAAGTTTGATGATCTAAGGAGGGAATTGTTTCTCAATCCTCCTCCCTTAGATCTCTCCTTTTAATCCTAGCCCTTCTTTTTTAGGTTATCTTGTTCAAGAGGTTAGATACCTCTATAAATAGGAGCTCCTCCCTCACTTGTATTTTTTACACTTGAATTTAATCCTAGAGACCATATTGGTTGAGGTTCTTACCTTTGAGTGTCCCCCTTTCTCCTTTGTGAGAGCTTCTAAGAGTTATCAAGGGACCCCTCCCTTGTGGCCTCTCCCCTTTGGCTTATCAAGCCTAGTATTTGTGGCGCCTCACCCTATTCCTTTCCTCTCCATAAATCCATTTCCCTTCCAAGTGACCTTAGAAAGGATCCTTTGGGCACGTGATCATCAAAGATCACATCAACTCTCTTGAGGACTTGAAAGGGACCATCTCCTCGGGGGCTAAGCTTGGACTTCCTTTGAGTAGGGAAGCCATCCTTCCTCAAATGAATCCATACCCAATCCCCTTCCTTGAAGATAATTTCTTTCCTTCCCCTATTAGCCTTAGCAACATACCCTTTAGAGTTTCGTTCAATGTTAGCTTTGACCCTCTCATGTAATTTTTTAACAAAATCTGCTTTAGCTAATCCTTCTTTATGAATAAAATAAGGGAAAGGTAAAGACAAAATATCAAGAGGTGTAAAAGGGTTGAAGCCATAAACAATCTCAAAGGGTGAGTGCTTAGTGGTTCTTTAGACCACCCTATTATAGTGGATAAGGATCTATTCACTACCTCAGTTTGCCCATCAGTTTGGGGATGACATGTGGTAGAAAATAGGAGTTTAGTTCCTAGCCTAGCCCATAAAGGTTTCCAAAACTGGCTAAGGAACTTAACATCTCTATCAGACACTATGGATTGAGGTATGCCATACAGATAGACAACTTCTTTGAAGAAAAGTCTTGCAATGTTGCTCACGTCATCTATTTTGTGGCAAGGTACGAAATGGGCCATTTTAGAAAACCTATCCAATACCATAAAGATAGAGTCCGCTCCCATTTGGGTTCTAGGAAGTCCAAGGATAAAATCCATGCTTATGTCTACCCAAGGAGAGGGAGCCGGTAAGGGTGTGTAAAGTCCATGAGGCATTACTTTAGATTTAGCTTGTAAACAAGCTATGCATCTAGAGTAATGTCTTTGGAAATCTCTTTTCGTATGGGGCCAATGGAATTTTTCTTTTAAAATGAGCAAAGTTTTTTGTTTATTCCAAAATGCCCCATGAGCCCACCCGCATGGCTCTCTCTCACAAGCAATTTTCTAAGAGATCCTTGGGGTACACAAAGTTTACTTTCTTTGAATAAGTACCCGTCACTTACTTGAAACCCAAAAATAGGTTTGGACAAGGAGGTAGAAAAAATGGGGACAAACTCTTGGTCAGAAGCATATTGGTGCTTAATATAATCAAATCCTAAGATTTGGGAGCTCAAAGTGGCAAGAAGAGTATGTCTTCTAGATAGGGCATCGACCACTGCATTGGGCTTCCCTTTCTTGTATTTATAGGGAAAAGTTTCCAAAAACTCAACCCATTTTGCATGCCTCTTGTTGAGCTTACCTTGACCCTTCAAATATTTTAGTGACTCATGGTCATTATGAATGACAAACTCCTTGGGAATAAGGTAATGTTCCCAAGTTTGAAGGGCCCTTATTAAGGAGAAATTTTTTTTGTCATAGGTGGGGTAATTGAGGGCGGAACCATTTAGTTTTTCCCTAAAATAAGCCACGGGGTGGCTGCCTTGCAATATCATCAAAATAAACTACACAAAATTTTCCTAAGCAATCCCTAAGGACATGATTCATAATCCTCATGAAGGTGCTTGGGGCATTGGTAAGCCCAAAGGGCATTACCAATCACTCATAAAGCCCAAACTTGGTCTTAAAAGCGGTTTTCCACTTATCACCTTCCTTGATGCGGATTTGGTGATAACCACTCTTAAGATCAATTTTCAAAAATAATTGGGCCCCATGCAATTCATCAAGCCTAGGGATAGGGTGCCTATATTTGATGGTGATGTTATTCTTTGCTTAACAATCAATGCACATCCTCCATTGGCCATTCTTCTTGGGCACCAACAAGACTGGCAGAACACAAGGGCTTAGGCTCTCTTGAACCCAACTCTTCTCCAATAGTTCTTAGACTTGAGACTCAATCTCATTGGTCTCCATGGGATTAGTCCTATAAGCAGGCCTCTTAGGCAGGCTAGACCCAAGTACCAAGTCTATTTGGTGTTCTATACCCCTAATTGGAGGAAGTCCTTTGGGAACTTCATTAGGGAATATATCACCAAACTCCTTTAAAAGCTCTTGAACCTCTTGAGGTAGGTTCTCATGTCCAAGTTCTATGACATTGCTAGAACTAAAAGGGAAAGAAGTGGAGGGGGAAGAAATGGGGGATGCCTCTTTGCAAGGGAGGAGATAGAAAGGTCTGCTAGTTAAGGGGGCTTCCTTTAAATCCAATTTTGTCACAAATAAACTCCCTTTACTAATGACTTTCTTGGAAGGGGCACCAACTTCCAACTCAACCTCCTTACCCCTTTCAAGCTTTAGGGGTAAAGCTTTGCTTTTTTTTTCTCCTCATCTCTCTTATGTTTCATAATGAGTTGGTCCTCCGCCACTTGTGAAGGTGTTAGAGGACACAACTGAATGCGCTTATCCTTATGAGTGAGGATGATGTTATTGGAATGACCATGGTGTATGGCTTTCTTATCAAATTGCCATGGTCTTTCTAGCAAGATATGGTAAGCTTCCATTGGGACTATGTCACATAGGATCTCATCTTTATAAGACCCAATGGAAATTGGAACCTTGACTTGCTCATTGACCTCCATTTCCCCTTGCTCATTGAGCCATTGAAGCTTGTAAGGCTTAGGGTGGGGAAGTGGGGTCAAGGTTAGCTTTTCCACCAACCTTGAGCTACAGCAATTGCAGCATAACCCATTATCTACAATGAGAGAACATATTTTGTCATTCACCTTACAGCGAGTGTGGAATACGTTCTCCCTTTGAGATGAGGACATTTTCAAAGGTTGGCTTCTAAGAAGCCTTCTTATCATCAAGTGGTTTCCCTCACATGCATAAGCGATTTCATCACAATCAGATTGGTATGCATGAACCCCTTCTCTGTTGCTCTCACTAGAGAAGTGTGAGCTAGACTCACTACTATAAACATCTTGGGCCCTCATGATGATGTTTCTCTTAGTAGGGCACTGAGAGGCAATGTGGCCTCTCCCAAGACATTTAAAGCATTTGATATTACTAACTTTCTCATGAGTGTTAGTAGTAGGGTTTTTTCTCTCTACATGTGATGTTTTATGCTCTTTGAAGTGCTTGGGATGTTCCTCTTTGGGTTAACTCTTGAAAGAGTTCCCCTTAAGTTGGTCCCTCTTTACATAAGGTGGGTTATCCTTTTTAAAAGTTTTCCTTCTAAGTTGGTTTTTCACCTTGATGCAAAGTTGGACTAACTCATCAAGGGAATTGTATGAGAAGAGTTCCACCTTATCACAAATTTCGGGGCTCAACCCACACAAAAACCTTGCCATAGTGGCCTTAGGTTCCTCAATGATACCCGCCTCAAGATAAGAAGTTTCATCTTTTGTCTATACTCTTCTATACTAAGGTTGGTTTGCCTTAGTCTTTGGAGTCTATCCAAAAGATCTCTTTCATACCAAGAGGTAATATGCCTTCTTCTTAGAGCACTTCTAAGATCATTCCAATATCTTATGGAAGGCATATTGGTGCGGATTCTCTCATTGGTTAACCCAACCCACCAATGCATGGCATGCCGTTGGAAGCTAAGGGCTTCCATTGGAACCTTTCTTTCTTGTCTTACCTCATGGCAAGTGAAGAGTTATTCTACCTTGATTTCCCAATCAAGGTAGGCTTCCACATCTTCCCTCCCATGAAATAGGGGGAGATCAATTTTGGGCTCCCTTGAAGGGGCCCATTATTATGCATGGATGAATGGGAGCTTCTCCTAGGATGATTGTAATATTCTTCCTCACTTTCACTCCTATGGGTATGTCTAGATGGGGAACCTAAGACTATCCCTTTCATTTTGTAATTCTCACCATTCCCATGCTTTCTTTTTTCTTCTTCTTTCTCTTTTCTTCTTTCTCTCCTTTCTTCATCTTCTCTCCTTTCTCTTATTCTTCTCTCTTCCTTCTCTCTTTTTTCTCTCTTTTCTTCCTCTCTTTCTTTTATTTTTATTTTCTCCTTGGACTCTTTTTCTCTCCTTTTTTCTTCTCTTCTCTCCATGTTTAAGTTTTCTAGAGTGTAATCTTTAGAAATATTTCTTTGGTTTACACTCTTGTTTGATGAATAACTATGAGCACTAGAGTGGGTGTGTGATGCCATCAAGTTCTAGTGTACCAAAAGTAATAAAATTTCTTTTCAGGTTCCAAGTTCAAAGTTGAAGCACTTGCTACTTTTAGGTTAGGTACATCAAATGAATTTTTCAAACTTTCTTTTCTTTTGTTTGTTCTCTTTTTTTCTTTTTTGAATCCTTCATTTTTTTTTGTATTTTATTTTAGACTTTGTTCTCTTGTTTTTTTTTTTGAGTATTTACTAGATTCACCTAACTTGATTGTGAATTTAGTGCTTAATAACAAAGAGTTATGTGCTTGGAACAATAAAGAAAATTAAAAGCAACAATTTAGGTACTACTAGAAATGACTTCAAAATGCAAAGTAGTTATAGATGTGTTAATGGTTTCGTAGTTTGGTGTGCCACTGGACTCAAGCTTTGTTAAGTTTTTAGTAATTTGTTCAACACAAATACCAAACTTATAGCTTAAGTGAAAGCACCCACAAATAAGAACTACTTTTACCACACAAATGAGCTACTAATTATGCGTATAAGGAAAATAAAGACAAAGGGAATTGAGCAACAATTTTGGAATTTTGTTTTTAAGAATATGCTTGAAACTAAAAGCACATGAACCTCTAAAGAGACTTAGACATGAGCTATGACCCTCTATTTTGCTCAATTTAAGAAGTTTCAAAAGCTTTTTTGTAAAAACAAAAGAGGCTAAACTTAAAAGGAGTTAATAGACAAAATAGGAAACTATAAACATGACTTATAGACAACTACACAAGAGTATAAAAGTGAAAAATAAAAGCTAAAAATAAGGCAAAAATAAGGCAACTAGGTGCAAGGAAACACAAGAATTTGGTCTAAATTTTTTTACCACAAGGTTGTGGAATTCACCACAACGGCATGGACTTTTAGCAATAAATTCTCAAAACCAAAATTCAAGCAAGAAAGTACCCAACTCAAAGCTTAAGCAGAAATTAATGAATATGGGAGAGACGTAGATGCAAAGAAAAGAACAATATAAATTGCATCAAGGAAAAAATAAATGGCGCAAATAAACTATAACTCAAATCAATAAACTCAAGACATAAATGGAAATGATAAACAACAATGGAAAGCTAGAAAAAATTGTAGAAATTAAAGATAAAATAAAATAGGAAAACGGAAAGAACAAATAAATGAGGTAGGAAGAGAGTTTAGACCTCTAGAACCAATGCTCTAGATACCAAATGATGCATGCCTCACTTGATCTTTTTCTAGAGGTTTTCTTCCTTGGTGAAATGGTTTGTGGAGAGGTAAGAAGTGAGGTGGTTTTAGGCGCCACTTAAGGTAAGATAAGCCTAAGAGGGAAAATTTGCCACAAGGGATGAAACCCTTGATAAAAACCTAAGGAATTCTCAAAGAGAGAAGAAGGATGGACACTTAGAGAATTTTGGTCAACTCAAGGTTTTTCCATTCAATAAAGTGTAAAAAATACAACAGTGTGAAGGAGAACCTTTTTATAGAGGGAGCTAACCTCTTGGACAAGTCATGAAGGAAATGAAGGGCTAGGATTAAAAGGAGTCATCCAAGGGAGGAGGATTGAAGCCCAAAGTCCAATCAATCCCCTCCTTTAGATGAGAATTCATGCCCAAGATACCTCATCCAAGGGCCAAGATTACTCCTTTATTAGTTTTGGGTTTTATTTAAGAAAAGAGGGTGTAGTTATCAAACTACCCCCTTATTTCCTAAATAAAGGCCCAAAAGCTAATCTTACCCCTTCTTATTACTAAGACACCTGCTAGAAAATTAAATGGACTAATACATGTCCAAAATAAAATCCTAGGTTCCTAAAAGAAAAATTACAAGTAAAGAAGTCATGGCTTTCATAAATTGATGGTCATATGGAGGTGAGATCTTCCTCCTTCTACTCTATCCATGTCTTCTTCTATTCTCCTAGCCATGGCCCTAGTGATAGAGCCCTTGCTTGGGGAGAATGCATTAAGGAACTTGATGTGATCTTTGATGATCACGTACCCAAAGGATCCTTTCTAAGGTCACTTGGAAGTGAAATAGATTTATGGAGAGGAAAGGAATGGGGTGAGGCGCCACAAATACTAGGTTTGATAAGCCAAAGGGGAGATGCCACAAGGGAGGGGTCCCTTGATAACTCTTAGAAGCTCTCACAAAGGAGAAGGGGGGACACTCAAAGGTAAGAACCGTACAACCAATATGGTCTCTAGGATTAAGTTCAAGTGTAAAAAATACAAGTGAGGGGAGAAGCTCCTATTTATAGAGATAGTTAACCTCTTGAACAAGATAACCTAAAAAAGAAGGGCTAGGATTAAAAGAAGAGATCTAAGGGAGGAGGTTTGAGAAAAAATTCCCTCCTTAGATCATCAAACTTGGTGCCCAAGTTTCTCAAACCAAGGGTCAAGATTCCTTCTTATTAGCTTAGGGGGTTTATGTTGGAAAAGAGGGGCGTAGATATCAAGGCTACCCCTTATTTCCTTCATAAAGACCCAAAAAGCTAAATCCACCTTCTAAATTCCTAAGACACCTCCTAAAATAAAAATGGACCAAATACATGTCCCAAATTAAATTCCTAATGCTCCTCAAAATTAAAATAAAGGAAAATTACATTTTATTAACTAAAGTCCCTAGCCTAATACCTTCACTCTCCACAGGAGGTGAAGCCTTCCTTTGTCTGCAAGGGTTAGGTCTTCTTAAATCCTTCTAGCCATGGCCCTAATGATGGGTCTTTGGCTAGGCATAGCTATTGTTTTTGCTGTTGATAAATTCCGGTCATATTTGCTTGGTTCTTGTGTTGTTGTCTTTACTGACCATGCAACTCTAAAGTACTTGTTGAAGAAGGCTAAGTCAAAGCCTAGGCTGATAAGATGGATGCTCTGGCTCCAAGAATTTGACTTAGACATCCGTGATAGGAATGGAGCACATAACTTGGTAGCAGACCATCTTAGTAGGATTGACAAAGATGAGGATGAGAATACCTTGCCCATTCAGGATGATTTTCCTGATGAACATTTATTGATTGTTTCTGTTTCTTCCCTCACCCCTAGGTTTGAAAATATTGTAAATTATTTAGTCACTTTTGTTTTTCCTCCATTAGCATCTAGAGCTCAAATTGATAAAATTAAGAGCGATGCTAAATATTATGTTTGGGATGACCCCTATTTGTGGAAGTTGTGCATTGACCAGGTCATCAGGAGATGCATTCCACACTATGAGATTGATTCGGTCCTGCAGTTCTATCATTCTTCAGCACTTGGTGGTCATCTTGGCATTTAGAGAATAGCTCGTAAGGTGCTTGATTGTGGTTTTTACTGGACCATCATCTTCAAAAATGATGCATGCCTCCCTTGATCTTTTTCTAGAGGTTTTCTTCTTTGGTGAAATGGTTTATGAAGAGGTAAGAGGTGAGGTGGTTTTAGGCACCACTTAAGGTAAGATAAGCCTAAGTGATGTGATCTTTGATGATCACATGCCCAAAGGATCGTTTCTAAGATCACTTGGAAGTGAAATGGATTTATGGAGAGGAAAGGAATGGTCTTAGAAGCTCTTAGAAGCTCTCACAAGGAGCAAGGGGTACACTCAAAGGTAAGAACCTCACAACCAATATGGTCTCTAGGATTAAATTCAAGTATAAAAAATACAAGTGAGGGGGGAGCTCATATTTATAGAGGTAGTTAACCTCTTGAACAAGATAACCTAAAAAAGAAGGGCTAGGATTAAAAGGAGAGATCTAGGGAGGAGGATTGAGAAACAATTCCCTCCTTAGATCATCAAACTTGGTGCCCAAGTTTCTCAAACCAAGGGTCAAGATTCTTTCTTATTAGCTTAGGGGGTTTATGTAGGAAAAGAGGGGTGTAGATATCAAGGCTACCCCTTATTTCCTTCATAAAGACCCAAAAAGCTAAATTCACCCTCTAAATTCCTAAAACACCTCCTAAAAATAAAAAATGGACTAAATACATGTCCCAAATTAAATTCTTAATGCTCCTCAAAATTAAAATAAAGGAAAATTACATTTTATTAACTAAAGTCCCTAGCCTAACATCTTCACTCTCCATAGTAGGTGAAGTCTTCCTTTGTCTGCAAGGGCTAGGTCTTCTTCAATCATTCTAGCCATGGCCCTAGTGATAGGTCCTTGGCTAGGCATGGTCACATCATCTCCTCCCCCTTGGAGAGGATTTGACCTCAAATCCATGGGGTCTTCATCATTTTCAACACCTACAAATGGAGACAAATCAGAAACATTAAAACTGGTGCTTACCCCATAATCCTCAGGCAGATCTAAAACATAGACATTATTACCGATCCACTCAAGGATATGGAAAGGTCTATCTCCTCCAGTGATGTGACCATGCCTAGCCAAGGACCTATCACTAGGGCCATGGCTAGAAGGATTGAAGAAGACCTAGCCCTTGCAGACAAAGGAAGACTTCACCTCCTATGGAGAGTAAAGATATTAGGCTAGAGACTTTAGTTAATAAAATGTAATTTTCCTTTATTTTAATTTTGAGGAGCATTAAGAATTTAATTTGGGACATGTATTTAGTCCATTTTTTATTTTTAGGAGGTGTCTTAGGAATTTAGAGGGTGGATTTAGCTTTTTGGGTCTTTATGAAAGAAATAAGAGGTAGCCTTGATATCTACACCCCTCTTTTCTACATAAACCCCCTAAGCTAATAAGAAGGAATCTTGGCCCTTGGTTTGAGAAACTTGGGCACCAAGTTTGATGATCTAAGGAGGGAATTGTTTCTCAATTCTCCTCCCTTAGATCTCTCCTTTTAATCCTAGCCCTTCTTTTTTAGGTTATCTTGTTCAAGAGGTTAGCTACCTCTATAAATAGGAGCTCCTCCCTCACTTGTATTTTTTACACTTGAATTTAATCCTAGAGACCATATTGGTTGAGGTTCTTACCTTTGAGTGTCCCCCTTTCTCCTTTGTGAGAGCTTCTAAGAGTTATCAAGGGACCCCTCCCTTGTGGCCTCTCCCCTTTGGCTTATCAAACCTAGTATTTGTGGCTCCTCACCCCATTCCTTTCCTCTCCATAAATCCATTTCCCTTCCAAGTGACCTTAGAAAGGATCCTTTGGGCACGTGATCATCAAAGATCACATCATCCAGGGCTAAGTTTGGACTTCCTTTGAGAAGGAAATCTATCCTTTCTCAAGTGAAGCCATACCCAGTTGCCCTTTTCAAAGATGACCTCTTTCCTCCCCCTATTGGTGAAAGTAGCATCTCTCAAGGATTGGTGCTCTATATTAGCTTTAACCCTCTCATGTAATTGTTTTACAAAAATGGCTTTTGCCTCTCCTTCTTTATGCACAAAAACAGAAAGAGGAAGAGGTAAAAGATCTAGAGGAGTACGAGGATTAAAGCCATAGACCAAAGAGTTTTCTAAAAATGGCTTTTGCCTCTCCTTCTTTTTTGAAGGTGACAGATAGTGGAAAAAAGAAGTTTAATTCCCAGCTTAGCCCAAAGATTTTTCCAAAGATGGCTAAGGAACTTCACATCCCTATCTGACACTATTGAAGAGGGTATACCATGCAATCGGACAACCTCTTTAAAGAAAAGTCTTGCGATATTGCTCGTATCATCCACTTTGTGGCAGGGAACAAAATGGGCCATTTTTGAAAATTGGTCCACCACCACAAATATAGAGTCTGCACCCCGTTGGGTTCTTCTGAGCCCAAGGATGAAATCCATGCTAATATCCTCCCAAGGTGCAGAAGGAGCAGGTAAAGGTGTGTATAGTCCATGAGGCATGGCTTTAGACTTTGCTTGCAAGCAAGCTATACATTTAGAGCAATGTCTATGGACATCTCTACACATATGGGGCCAAAAGAATTTCTCTTGTAAAAGCATAAGGGTTTTTGAAATCCCAAAATTCCCCATGAGCCCACGTTCATGCTCTCTTTTGTAAGTAAGTTCCTAATTGATCCTTGGGGTATACAAAGCTTACTCCCTTTGTAAAGATACCCCTCACTGATGAAGTACCCACCATCATGGGCCTTTAATGCAAATACAGATGCAGAGGCAGCAAATATGGGCCGAAATCCTTGTTAGAAGGATACATAGCCCGAATGTCATCAAATCCCAAGATTTTTGCACTCAAGGATAAATAAAGGGCATGACGCCTAGAGAAAGCATCAGCCACCATATTTTGTTTTCCTTTCTTGTACTTGATGACATAAGGGAAGGATTCAAGATATTCCACCCACGTTGCATGCCTTTTGTTCAATTTACCTTGACCCCTCAGATATTTTAGTGACTCATGGTCACTATGAATAACAAACTCCTTGGGAGCAAGGTAATTCTCCTAAGTTTGAAGGGCCCTAATTAGAGCATTGAATTCCTTATCATAGGTGGGGTAGTTGAGGGGGGCACCATTGAGTTTTTCACTGAAATATGCAATGGGGTGCCCTCCTTGCAACAAGACAGCTCTCACACCTACACCAGAGGCATCACATTCAAGTTCAAATGTTTTAGAAAAGTTAGGTAATGCCAAGACTAGTGCATGGGTCAGTTTATCCGTAATTAGTTAGAAGGCTTTCTCTTGTTTCTCACCCCAAAGGAAAGGAACTTCTTTTTTCACCAAATCATTTATTGGTGCGAAGAGCATGGAGAAATTAGGCACAAAGCACCTATAAAATCCAGCAGGACCATGAAAGCTTTTGATCTCTGTCACACTCTTTGGGGTGGGCCATTCTTGCATAGCTTTTATCTTTTTGGGGTCAACATGAACCCTTTTATGCTAACTACAAAACCTAGGAAAACTACACTATCTACACAAAAGGTGCATTTTTCTAAGTTACCAAAAAGATGATTACTCCTAAGAAGAGAAAAAACATGCCTTAGATGTACTAAATGATCATCTAGGTTCCTAGAGTAAACTAAAATGTCATCAAAGTAAACTATACAAAATTTACCAAGGAAATCCCTTAGTACATGATTCATTAAGCGCATGAATGTGCTTGGGGCATTAGTTAGCCCAAAAGGCATAACCAACCACTCATAAAGACCAAATTTAGTCTTAAAAGCAGTTTTCCACTCATCACCCTCTTTGATCCTTATTTGGTGGTAACCACTTCTAAGATCTATTATTGAAAATATTTTTGCCCCATGCAATTCATCCAACATGTCAGAGGGATTGGGTGCCTATATTTGATGGTGATGTTTTTGATTGCACGACAATCAACACACATCCTCCATTGGCCATTCTTCTTGGGCACCAACAAGACTGGCACAGCACAAGGGCTTAGGCTCTTTTGAACCCAACCCTTCTCCAACAGCTCATTTTCTTGAGACTCAATCTCTTGGGTCTCCATGGGGTTGGTCCTATAGGCAGGTCTATTAGGTAGACTTGCGTTAGGCACCAAATCAATTTGATGTTCTATACCCCTAATGGGAGGAAGTCTTTTCGGACATCATTAGGGCATATATCATCAAATTCTTTTAAAATATCTTGAATCCCTTGAGGAAGGTGCTCATGTGCATGGGCTGTGGCAGTTCTCTCAGCAGAAGAATGCAAAATAGGATGGAACCCTTGATAGAAACCTAAGGAATTCTCAAAGAGAGGGGGGTGGACACTAAGAGAATTTTGGCCAACTCAAGGTTTTTCCATTCAATAAAGTGTAAAAAATACAACTGTGTGAAGGAGCACCTTTTTATAGAGGGAGCTAACCTCTTAGACAAGTCAAGAAGGAAAAGAAGGGCTAGGATTAAAAGGAGTCATCCAAGGTAGGAGGATTGAAGCCCAAAGTCCAATCAACCCCTCTCCTTTAGATGAGAATTGGTGCCCAAGCTACCTCATCCAAGGGCCAAGATTACTCCTTTATTAGTTTTGGTTTTTATTTAGGAAAAGAGGTGTAGTTATCAAACTACCCCTTTATTTCCTAAATAAAGGCACAAAAGCTAATCTTACCCGTTCTTATTACTTAGACACCTCCTAGAAAATTAAATTGACTAATACATGTCCAAAATAAAATCCTAGGTTCCTAAAAGAAAAATTACAAGTAAATAAGTCATGGCTTGCATAACTTGATGGTTATATGGAGGTGAGATCTTCCTCCCACTACTCTATCCATGTCTTCTTCTATTCTCCTAGCCATGGCCCTAGTGATAGGGCTCTTGCTTGGGGAGCATGCATCATCTCCTCCCCCTTGGGAAGGATTTGACCTCAAATCTGATAGGTCCTCCTCTTCTTCATCAGTACCTACAAAAGGGATCAAATCACAAACATTAAAGGTAGTACTGACACCATAGTCCTTAGGGAGATCTAATATGTATGCATTGTTGTTCACTCTCTTGAGGACTTGAAAGGGACCATCTCCTCGGGGGCTAAGCTTGGACTTCCTTTGAGTAGGGAAATGATCCTTCCTCAAATAAAGCCATACCCAATCCCTTTCATTGAAGATAATTTCTTTCCTACCCCTATTGGCTTTACAAGCATACTCCTTTGAATGATGTTCAATGTTGGCATTTACCCTCTCAAGTAATTTTTTAACAAAATCTGCTCTTATTATTCCTTCTTTGTGAACAGAAGAAGGGAATGGTAAGGGCAAGATATCAAGAGGAGTGAGGGGGTTAAAGCCATAAACAACTTCAAAGGGAGAATGCTTGGGGGTCCTTTGAACCACCCGGTTGTATGAAAACTCAATATGGGGTAGGTATTCATCCCAAGACTTGTGATTTACTTGAAGAAATGTCCTAAGTATAGTAGACAGAGATCTATTTACTACCTCAGTCTGTCCATCAGTTTGGGGGTGACATGTTGTAGAATATAAGAGGTTAGTTCCTAGCCTTGCCCACAATGTTTTCCAAAAGTGGCTAAGGAACTTCACATCTCTATCTGAGACTATGGATTAGGGAATTCCATGTAAATGGATAACTTCTTTAAAGAAAAGTCTCGCGATGTTGCTTGCATCATCTATCTTGTGGCATGGTATAAAGTGAGCCATTTTTGAAAATCTATCTACCACCACAAAGATAGAGTCTAGGTTTGAGGCAGGCCAAGGATGAAATCCATACTAATATCCAGCCAAGGTGCAGAAAGGGCAGGTAATGGTGTGTACAATCCACGAGCCATTATCTTAGACTTAGCTTACAAGCAAGCAATGCATCTACAATAATGTCTATAGACGTCTTTCTTCATATTAGGCCAAAAGAATTTTTCTTGTAAAAGCAGAAGAGTTTTGTTAATTCCAAAATGCCCCATGAGCCCACCCTCATGGCTCTCTTTTGTCAGTAGATTTCTCATAGATCCTTGGGGTACACAAAGTCTGCTACCTTTGAAAAGGTACCCCTCACTCACAAAGAACCTATTATAGGTTTTACATGCAGATGCAGAAGCAGCATAAATGGATCCAAAATCCTTATCAGAAAGGTACATTTCTCTAATATTATCAAATCCAAGAATCTTTGCACTTAAGGTGGTGTAAAGGGTATGTTTACGAGACAAAGCATCAGCCACCAGATTATGTTTTTCTTTCTTGTATTTGATGATATAAGGGAAAGTCTCAAGAAATTCTACCCATTTAGCATGCCTTTTATTAAGCTTGCCTTGACCCTTCAAATACTTAAGTGACTCATGGTCACTATGAATGACGAACTCCTTGGGTACAAGATAATGTTCCCAAGTTTGAAGGGCCCTTATCAAAGAGTAAAACTCTTTATCATAGGTGGGGTAGTTCAAGGTGGCTCCATTTAGTTTATCACTAAAATAAGTCACGGGATGACCACCTTGTAACAACACAGCTCCCACACCCACTCTCGATGCATCACACTCTAGCTCAAAAGTTTTAGAAAAGTCAGGAAAAGCTAAAACTGGTGCATGGGTTAGTTTCTCTTTGATAAGTTCAAAGGCTTTTTATTGTTTTTCACCCCAAAGGAAATAAGTATCCTTCTTCACCAAATCATTTATTGGTGAGAAAAGTATGGAGAAGTTAGGCACAAAGCGACTGTAAAAGCTCGCGAGACCATGAAAACTCTTGATCTCAGTCACATTTTTTGGCGTGGGCCATTCTTGTATGGCTTTGATTTTGTCGGGGTCCACTTGAACCCCATTTTTATTAACTATAAAACCTAGAACACCACACTCTCCACACAAAAATTACATTTTTCAAGATTTCCATAGAGTTGGTGTGACCTGAGAATGCAAAGGACGCGCCTAAGATGGCCTACATGTTCATCTAGGCTCTTGCTATACACTAAGATGTCATCAAAATAAAAAACACAAAACCTACCTAAGAAATACCTAAGGATATGATTCATAAGCCTCATGAAGGTGCTTGGGGCATTAGTAAGCCCAAAGGGCATTACTAACCACTCATAAAGCCCAAATTTGGTCTTAAAAGCGGTTTTACACTCATTACCCTCCTTGATGCGGATTTGGTGATAACCACTTCTAAGGTCAATTTTTGAAAACAATTGAGCCCCATGCAACTCATCAAGCATGTCGTCAAGTTTAGGGATAGGGTGCCTATATTTGATGGTGATGTTATTGATTGTTCGGCAATCAATGCACATCCTCCATTGTCCATTCTTCTTGGGCACCAACAAGACTGGTACAGCACAGGAGCTGAGGCTCTCTTGAACCCAACCCTTCTCCAATAGTTCTTGGACTTAAGACTAAATTTCTTTGGTTTCCATAGGGTTACTCCTATAAGCAGGCCTATTAGGCAGGCTAGCCCCAGTGACGGCTCCACCTTCTCCATGGTGTCACCAACTCTTCTCCAAGATAAAATGTTGACATAGATCTTCTTCAAGGGCTGAAATAGTTGTGAAAAATGGAGCTTATGATGGGTGAAAGTGGTTCTTGAAAAAATGGAGACAAAAGAATGGTGTTTTGGGTGGTGGTGGTTGTATGGTGTCTCTTTGGCTACCTCACTTCACTTGGAGAGGGTGAAGGCCAATCCTAGGAAGGCCCAAGCTCCTTCTAAGGTAGAGAGGAGAGTAAGGGGGCCAAGAGATCCCTAAATGACTAAGGAAGAGGAATGATGAGGAAAACTCTCTCAAATATCCAATATATCCAAAAGTGACTACATGTAGTCTAGCCTAGGGTATTTAAAGAGAGGGTGGGAGGCCTCTAGGCCATTTGCACGAACATTTGAGAGCTAAGTGCCTCTCAAATGAACCCTAAATGGACCTCAAATGAAATGTAGGTCCCTCCCCCCTAAATGACTAAAATACCCTTGTGTCTAGAAAATGAAAGAAATGGACTTTTGACCTCACAAGTCAAGGTTTAAGTCCCAAAATAAATCCTAAACTAATTTGTCCCATAATACAAAGGCTAAATAAAAAAACACAATGAAATCCTAAGTGATTAAAGTTCCCCAAAATACAAGGGGAAAATAAGGAAAACAAGCAAAACACTAGGTAGATGCACCAAAGTCCAGACATGTGATCATCAATGCTCTTGGTGTAGTATGACCTTCCTCTTCTTCTATTCTTCTTGCCATGGACCTTGTGATGGGTCCTATTTGATGCCTCAAGGATGGTCCTCCATCACCCAGGTACCAAGTCTATTTGGTGTTCTATACCCCTAATTGGAGGAAGTCTTTTGGGAACTTCGTTAGGGAATATATCACCAAATTCTTTTAAAAGCTCTTGAACCTCTTGAGGTAGGTTGTCATGTCCAAGTTCTATGGCAGTTCTAGAACTAGAGGGGGAAGAAGTAGAGGAGGAAGAAATGGGGGATGCCTCTTTGCAAAGGAGGAGATAGAAAGATTTATTAGTCAAGGGAGCTTCCTTTAAATATAATTTTGTAGCAAATAGACTCCCTTTACTAATTACCTTCTTGGAAGGGGCACCAACTTCTAACTCATCCTCCTTACCCCTTCCAAGCTTTAGGGGTAAAGCTTTTTCTTTGTTTTTCATATTTTTGTTTTTTTTTTCTTCATCTCTGTTATGCGTCATGATGAATTGGTCCTCCGCCACTTGAGAAGGTGTCAGAGGACACAATTTGATATGCTTATCCTTATAAGTGAGGATGATATTATTGGAATGACCATGGTGTATGACTTGTTTATCAAATTGCCATGGTCTTCCTAGCAAGATGTGACCATCTTCCATTGGAACTATGTCACATAGGATCTTATCTTTATAAGACCCAATAGAAATTGGAACCTTTACTTGCTCATTGACCTCCATTTCCCCTTGCTCATTGAGCCATTGAAGCTTGTAAGGCTTAAGGTGGGGAAGTGGGGTCAAGGCTAGTTTTTCCACCAACCTTGAGCTACAACAGTTGCAGCATGACCCACTTTCTACAATGAGAGAGCATATTTTATCATTCACCTTGCAGCAGGTATGAAATATGTTCTCCCTTTAAAATAAGGATAATTTAAAAGGTTGGCTTTCAAGAAGCCTTCTTATCATTAAGAGGTCTCCCTCATATGCATAAGCAGTCTCATCACAGTCAGAATTGTATGCATGGACCCCCTCTTCCTCACTCTCACTAGAGGAGGAAGGTGAGCTAGACTCACTACTATAAACATCTTGGGCCCTTATGATGATGTTTCTCTTAGTAGGGCATTGAGAGGCAATGTGACCTCTCCCAAGACACTTAAAGCATTTGATACTACTAAATTTCTTCGAGAGTTAGCAGTAGGGAGCGTTCTTTCTAAATGTGATGCATGATGCTCTTTGTTATGCTTGGAGTGTCCCTCTTTAGGGTAGCTCTTAGAAGAACTCCCCTTTGGTTGGTCCCTCTTTACATAAGGAGGATGGTCTCTTTTAAAGCTTTTTCTTTGCAATTGATTTTCCACCTTGATGCAAAGTTAGACCAACTCATTGAGGTTATTGTATGAGAAGAGCTCAACTTTGTCACGAATTTTGGTGCTCAACCCACACAAAAACCTTGCCATAGTGGCCTTGGGTTCTTCAATGATACCCGCCCTCAAGATAAGAAGTTCCATCCTTTGTCTATACTCCTCTACACTAAGGTTGGTTTGCCTTAGTCTTTGGAGTCTTTCCAAAAGATCTCTTTCATACCAAGAGGGTATATTCCTTCTCCTCAAAGCACTTCTAAGATCATTCCAATATTTTATTGAGGGCATATTATTGCAGATTCTTTCATTGGTTAACCTAACCAACCAATGCATGGCATGCCCTTGGAAGCTAAGGGTTGCCATAGGAACTTTCCTTTCTTCTCTTACCTCATGGCAGGTAAAGAGTTGTTCTACCTTGATTTCCCAATCGAGGTAGCTTCCACATCCTCCCTCCCATGAAATGGGGGGAGATCAAATTTGGGCTCCTTGGAGGGGCCCAATTATTGTGCATGGATGAATTGAAATGTCTTCGAGAATGGTTACAATATTCTTCCTCAGTTTCACTCTTATTATTGCGTCTTGAGGATGAACCTATGACTATTCCTTTCATTTTATAATCCTCACCACTCTCATGCTTCCTTTTTTCCTCTTCTCTTTCTTTTTTTCTTTCTCTTTCCTTTCTTTCTTTTCTTTCTTGGTCTTCTCTCCTTTCTCTTAATCTTCTTTCTTCTTTCTCTTTTTTTCTCTTTTCTCTTTTTCTCTTTCTTTTTCTTTTCTTTTCTCCTTAGCTTCCTTTTCTCTCCTTTTTTTCTTCTCTCCTCTCTTGCTCTTATGCCATCCACTCTCTAAAATTCATGTTTAAGTTTTCTAGAATGTAATCCTTAGAAACTCTTCTTTGGTTTACAGTTTTATTTGATGATTGGCTATCACGAGCACTAGAGTGAGTGTGTGATGTCATTGTGCTTGGATGCTAAAAGGCTAAGGTAGGCCAAAAAAAAAAACTTTTTTCAAACAAACTCTCCTCTATTTTTGTCTTTTCTTACCTAAACTGGCTTGATGAGTCTTTTGAACTCTTTAGCCTTCTAAGCGCTTTGAACAAGAAAAATAAAGCAAGAATTTTAAAGCAAAAATTCAAAAGAGAATGGATCTAAAGCGAGCTCCTAAGGTGTTGAAGGAAATGTACTTCTTCCTTCTTCACCTAATTTTTGAGAAACTAAAAAATTGACTAAATGTTATTACAACCAAAGGGAGGGCCTTAAGGGCACTCAAACTCCCAACTACAAAATTAATACACCCAAATTAAAGAAAAAGTAAAGTCTTCAAAAAATTATTCTCCAAATACTCCCTCAAATCAAAGTCCTCACGGTTAGGTGTGTTTCCTTTTGAGATGATCCCTTAGGCTCTTAGTCCAACCTTCCAAAATATGCTACCCTTGTGGTAAGCTCCTTCTTCAAGCTTTCCCCCAAAAGTGACACTAACACACAAACCAAAGAAACCAAAAGTAGCAAGGGCAGGTTCAAATAGAAACTCAAAAAGCAATAAAAGATAACATAATCAAAAAGACACTTAACCAAATGGGAAGAGTATATAAGACAAACTAGAAAGATGATTTAAAATACAAGCTACAACTAAAAGGTAAACCAAAGAAAGAGAGCACACAATGGAATACCTAAGAAGGGCACTAGATTAAAGAGTAGAAAGGCACAAATGTCAAGTTCTAGTGTACCAAAAGTAATAAAATTTCTTTTAAGGCTCCAAGTTCAAAGTTGAAGCACTTGCTAATTTTAGGTTACGTACATCAAATGAATTTTTTCAAAATTTCTTTTCTTTTGTTTGTTCTCTTTTTCTTTTTCTTTTTTTTTTTGAATCCTTTGTTTTTTTTTGTATTTTATTTTAGACTTTGTTCTCTTGTTTTTTTTTAATATTTACTAGATGCACCTAACTTGATTGTGAATTTAGTGCTTAATAACAAAGAGTTATGCGCTTGAAACAATAAAGAAAATTAAAAGAAAAAATTTAGGTACTACTAGAAATGACTTCAAAATGCAAAGTAGTTATAGATGTGTTAATGGTTTAGTAGTTTGGTGTGCCACTGGACTCAAGCTTTGCTAACTTTTTAGTAATTTGTTAAACACAAATACCAAAATTATAGCTTAAGTGAAAGCACCCATAAACAAGAACTACTTTTACCATACAAATGAGCTACTAATGATGCGTATAAGGAAAATAAAGACAAAGGGAATTGAGCAACTATTTTGGAATTTTTTTTTTTAAGAATATGCTTGAAAATAAAAGCACATGAACCTCTAAAGAGACTTAGACATGAGGTATGACCCTCTATGTTGCTCAATTTAAGAAGTTTCACAATCTTTTTTGTAAAAACAAAAGAGGCTAAACTTAAAAGGAATTAATAGACAAAATGGAAAACTATAAACATGACTTATATACAACTACACAAGAGTATAAAAGTGAAAAATAAAAGCTAAAATAAGGCAAAAACAAGGCAAATAGGCACAAGGAAACACAAGAATTTGGTCTAAATTTCTTGACCACAAGGTTGTGCAATTCACCACAACGGCATGGATTTTTAGCAAGAAATTCTCAAGACCAAAATTCAAGCAAGAAAGCACCCAACTCAATGCTTAAGCAGAAATTAATGAATATGGGAGAGACATAGATGCAAAGAAAAGAACAATATAAATTGCATCAAGCAAAAATTAAATGGTGCAAGGAGAAACAAAGTAAACCACAACTAAAAACAATAAACTCAAGACATAAATGGAGATGATAAACAACAATGAAAAGCTAGAAAAAATTATAGAAATTAGAGATAAGATAAAATAGGAACGTAAAGAAAAAATAAATGAGGTAAGAAGGGAGTTTAGACCTCTAGAACCAATGCTCTAGATACCAAATGATGCATGCCTCCCTTGATCTTTTTCTAGAGGTTTTCTTCTTTGGTGAAATGGTTTATGGAGAGGTAAGAAGTGAGGTGGTTTTTGGCGCCACTTAAGGTAAGATAAGCCTAAGAGGGAAAGTTTACCACAAGGGATGGAACCCTTGATAAAAACCTAAGGAATTCTCAAAGAGAGAAGAGTGGACACTAAGAGAATTTTGGTCAACTTAAGGTTTTTCGATTCAATAAAGTGTAAAAAATACAAGAGTGTGAAGGAGCACCTTTTTATAGAGGGAGCTAACCTGGACAAGTCAAGAAGGAAAGGAATGGCTAGGATTAAAAGGAGTCATCCAAGGGAAGAGGATTGAAGCCCAAAGTCCAATCCACCCCCTCCTTTAGATGAGCATTGGTGCCCAAGCTACCTCATCCAAGGGCCAAGATTACTCCTTTATTAGTTTTGGGTTTTATTTAGGAAAAGAGAGTGTAGTTATCAAACTACCCCTTTATTTCCTAAATAAAGGCCCAAAAGCTAATCTTACCCCTTCTTATTACTAAGACACCTCCTAGAAAATTAAATTGACTAATACATGTCCAAAATAAAATCCTAGGTTCCTAAAAGAAAAATTACAAGTAAATAAGTCATGGCTTGCATAGCTTGATGGTTATATGGAGGTGAGATCTTCCTCCCTCTACTCTAGTCATGTCTTCTTCTATTCTCCTAGCCATGACCCTAATGATAGGGCCCTTGCTTGGAGAGCATGCATCAAAAGATGCATGGAATATTTGCAGCACTTGTGAGCTGTGTCAGAGAGCAGGACGATCCTTTTCTTGGAGACAACAAATGCCTCAGCAACCTATGTTGTTCTATTAGGTTTTTTATGTCTGGGGTATAGATTTCATGGGTCCTTTTCCTGTTTCTTTTGGTTTTTCATATATTCTCCTGGCCGTTGGAGGGGATTGATTGGACTTTGGGCTTCAATCCTCCTCCCTTGGATGACTCCTTTTAATCCTAGCCCTTCATTTCCTTCTTCACTTGTCCAAGAGGTTAGCTCCCTCTATAAAAAGGTGTTCCTTCACACTCTTGTATTCTTTACACTATATTGAATGGAAAAACCTTGAGTTGGCCAAAATTCTCTTAGTGTCCACCCTTCTCTCTTTGAGAATTCCTTAGGTTTTTATCAAGGGTTCCATCCCTTGTGGCAAACTTTCCCTCTTAGGTTTATCTTACCTTAAGTGGCGCCTAAAACCACCTCACTTCTTACCTTTCCATAAACCATTTCACCAAAGAAGAAAACCTCTAGAAAAAGATCAAGGGAGACATGGATCATTAACTAATGATGCTTGGGTTGTTGTGGATTTTGCAGATTTAACATATTTTGCAGGTTTGGAGTACCCGGAGCTACTGTTAGTGATCAAGGCACCTATTTTTGTAATAGATGTAGGCCTTGCTCGGGAAACATGGAGTTGTTCATAGAATCTCTACACCTTACCAACCCCAAACTAATGGGCAAACCAAGATTTCAAACAGGGAGATCAAGAGGATCTTGGACAAGATTGTGCAGCCCAACAGGAAAGATTGAAGCAGCAGGCTAGAGGATGCTTTCTGCGCGCATCGTGTAACACTCAAATTTTTATAAATTATTATGTAACTTATTGCCTATTATATACAATAAATGCATATTAAATATATTTGCTAATATTATGACTAATAAGACTTATGCTATTTAAAACAAATATATATTTTAAGAAATTAAATTAAGGCTAATTAATACAGTTAGTAGATAAATAAGAGACTTGCTATTCTAGTAAAAAAAATAAATTTTAATAGTAATATTAGTACCTCTAATTAATTTGCATCTTATAAAAAAATAGAAACAAAAGAAATGATGAACGAAAAAAATAAAAAATAAAAATGACAAGTATATATATATATATATATATATATATATATTTATTGATATATATATATATATATATATATTTATTGATATATATATATATATATATATATTTATTGGTTGAAAGGTGAAAGAAATGAGGTAAGGAAGTAACGTTAAAAAAAATGAATAAAATGGAATAAAGTGGCACAATTGAAGATCATTGTTGTAACTGTGATTTTACTTAAAAAATAAATGAAAGCATGCAGAAAAAATAAATAAATAGAAGTTTGAGTAAATTTTTCGTAAGTTTGGCAGTGGAGGTGATGTGAAACAATTTTCCAGAGATTTGTAGAGAGGCACTTGGATTAAAAAAAATGAAATGATTATATCTATAAGCTTAAGTTATAAAAGAAAGAATTCTTCTAGACAGAAACATATATTATGCCATGTAATAAGGCAGTAGTCAACAGAAATTTAATTGAAAATAGGCCATAAGATATGGCGGTAGAGATGCATATAAAAAAGACCAATATGTTTAAGTCGGAAGAGCGACCAACTAACTCCTTGCTCGGTTATGGAATTCAATGTTGTATGTGAGAAATCCATCTTACTTCCACTTAGGAAACAAAAGAGTAGGTAGCTGGAGGGTTTTATGTCACCACCGTGAAAACAACACACTGCAATACTTGTTTGCCTTATTGGGGACTACCCGATCAAGGTTAATAAAAAGCACCGATTCCGGTCAAGCGAGCATCTCCATACCAATACTTAACCTCAAGTTTTGGCAAAGAAAGAATATCGATGTAGCCTATTCACTTCACAAGTTTCCCTCTTGCAACACAAACCTCATAGGCAAAGATAAAAGAGAAAGGGAAGTAAGGAGTAACAATCAAGGAAAACTTTTAGAAGAGAATTAACAAAGCTTTGGGAGAAATAGTGATGCACTCCCTTGATCTCTTCAACTAAGGTTCCTTCCTCTAAGAAAATGGAGGATGGAGAGGTTAGAAATGGGAGAGGGTTGACACCACTTTCTAGGAGAAAGATGAGTCAAAAAAATTTATGTTGCTTGCCACAAGGGAGAGGTCCCTTGATAAAAGCTTTAAGGGAGAGATTCCTCAAGAGAGAGGATTCTCAAAGACACTCAAGAATAAATTGCTCAAAAAGAGTCTTACTTCATTCAATCAAGTGTGTCTTGTACAAGAGAGACTAGGTGTATTTATAGCCCAAAGAGGGAGCAAGGCACTCAAAACTAGGCAATGTGGGACTTGGGCCTAATTAGCATTAGGAGCACTAATCCCTCTTAGGCCCACTAAAAGTGGTGCCTAGCCTTAAGCTAGGGAGTGTCACGACCTAATCAAGGGAGTGTGGAAAGAGATCCACACTCCTTTGTGTTATTAGGCCCTTTACTCCCCTCACCTCCCTTCCTAAACTAATTACACCCTAAACTCTAGAAACTAAAATAAATGGCCAAAATACAAGGCCTAAAAGGGAATTAAAAGCTAATTAATATTTACAAGAGGAAAACTAAGGACTATGGCCTAAAATATCTATCTCCATCATGAGTTGGGGTCTTGATGAGTCTTTCCGGGCCAAGTCCTCTTCAATCCTCCTAGCCATTGCCCTAGTGAGAGGGCCCTTGATAGGTAGGATTGCATCATCTCCTCCCCCATCGGAAGGATTTGTCCTCAAATCTGAAGGGTCGTCCTCTTCCATGTCAGTACCTAAAAAGGGGGTAAAATCACAAACATTAAAGGTGGTGCTAACTCCATAATCCTCGGGAAGGTCTAACTTATATGCATTATTATTTACCTTCTCAAGGATTTGGAAGGTACCATCTCCTCGAGGGCTAAGTTTGGACTTCCTCTTAGAAGGGAAACGATCCTTTCTTAGGTGAAGCCAAACCCAATCACCCTTTGCGAAGATGACTTCCTTTCTCCCCTTGTTGCTAGATGAAGCATACCCCTTAGATTGGGTTTCAATATTAGTTTTGACCCTCTCATGTAATTTTTTGACAAAATCAGCCCTAGTTTTCCCTTCTTTATGAAAAATTCGGGTTTTAGGGAGTGGTAACAAGTCCAGAGGGGTGAGAGGATTAAAACCATATACAACCTCAAAAGAGGAGTGATTAGTGGTTCGATGAACCACCCTATTATATGCAAATTCAATGTGGGGGAGATATTCATCCCAAGACTTGTGGTTGCCTTTCAAGAGTGCCCTCAACATAGTGGATAGGGACCTATTTACTACCTCAGTTTGTCCATCTGTTTGAGGATGACTAGTGGTAAAAAATAAAAGCTTAGTTCCTAGCCTTGCCCAAAGAGTTTTCCTAAAATGGCTAAGGAACTTAGCATCCCTATCAGAGACTATGGTTGAGGGTATTCCGTGCAAGCGGACAACCTCTCGAAAGAAAAGCCTTGCGATGTGACTCGCGTCATCCACTTTGTGGCAGGGAATGAAATGTGCCATTTTACTAAAGCGGTCCACTACCACAAAGATGGAGTCTACACCTCGTTAGGTTCTTGGGAGCCCAAGGATAAAATCCATGCTAATATCTACCCAAGGTGTAGAAGGAGTGGGTAAAGGTGTGTAAAGTCCATGAGGCATTACTCGGGACTTAGCTTGTAAACAAGCTATGCATCGTAAGCAATGTCTTTGGACATCCTTTTTCATATGGGGCCAAAAGAATTTTTCTTTTAAAAGCATTAAGGTTTTATCAATTCCAAAATGCCCCATGAGCCCACCTTCATGGCTCTCTTTTGTCAACAATTTCCTAATAGATCCTTGGGGTACACAAAGTTTGCCCTCTTTGAATAAGTACCCCTCACACATATAGAAGCCATCTTTGGCTTTGGAAGATGAGGCAGTATAAATGGTTCCAAAGTCTTGGTCAGAAGGATACATTTCTTTTATGACATCAAATCCCAAAATTTGAGCACTGAGGGTGGCAAGGAGAAAATGCCTCCTTGAAAGAGCATCGGCCACCACATTTGTTTTTCCTTTTTATATTTGATGACATAAGGAAAAGTTTCAAGAAATTCAACCCATTTAGCATGCCTCTTGTTCAACTTTCCTTGCCCCCTCAAATACTTAAGTGACTCATGGTCACTATGAATGACAAATTCCTTGGAAACAAGATAATGTTCCCAAGTTTGGAGGGCACGGATCAAAGCATAAAACTCCTTGTCGTAGGTGAGGTGGGCACCATTGAGTTTTTCACTAAAATAAGCAATGGGGTGCCCCCCTTGCAACAGCACAACTCCTACACCTACTCCCGATAAAAGTTTTTGAAAATTCGGGGAGGGCTAGAACGGGTGCATTAGTGAGTTTATCCTTGAGCAGTTGAAAAGCTTCTTTTTGTTTTTCAACCTACAAGAAAAGAACTTTCTTCTTCACCAAGTCATTGAGTGGTGAAGCTAGTGTGGAGAAGTTAGGCACAAAGAGCCTATAAAATCCTGCGAGACCATGAAAGCTCTTGATCTTAGTCACACTAGTAGGGGTGGGCCATTCTTGAATGACCTTGATTTTTTGGGGGTCCACTTGGACCCCTTGGGCACTAATGACAAAGCCCAAGAAAACCACACTAGGAACACAAAAAGTGCATTTTTCTAAGTTTGCAAATAGTTTATTCATTCTAAGGACAGATAAGACTTCCCTAAGGTGTCCTATATGTTCTTCTAAAGACCTACTATAGACTAAAATATCATCAAAATAAACAACTAAATCTACCAATGCAATCCCTAAGTACATGATTCATGAGACGCATGAAAGTGCTTGGAGCATTGGTGAGCCCAAAAGGCATCACCAACCATTCATAAAGACCGAATTTGGTCTTAAAAGCGGTTTTCCATTCATCTCCTTCTTTGATTCTTATTTGATGGTAACCACTTCTAAGATCAATTTTTGAAAATATTTTGGCTCCATGCAATTCATCAAGCATATCGTCTAGCCTAGGGATTGGGTGCCTATACTTAATGGTGATGTTATTGATGGCACGACAGTCCATACACATCTGGCATTTTCCATCCTTTTTGGGCACCAACAAAACAGGAACCGCACAAGGGCTAAGGCTCTTTTGAACTCAACCCTTCTCCAACAAGTCTTGAAATTGAGACTCAATCTCTTTGGTCTCAACGGGGTTTGTCCTATACGCGGGTCTATTGGGCAGACTTGCGCCAGGAACAAGGTCAATTTGATGTTCTATTCCCCTTAGAGGTGGTAATCCCCTCGGAACCTCTTGAGGGAAAAGATCATCAAATTCTTTTAAAAGATTTTGAACCCCTTTTGGAAGAGACTCAATTTCATGACTTGTGGCAGTGCCAGAAGGTACCTCTTTACAAAGAAGGAGATAAAAAGGTCGATCAAGCAAGAGAGGTTCTTTAATATCCATTTTTGTTGCAAAATGACTCTCTTTCTTAATTACCTCTTTGGAAGGGATACCTCCTTCCAACTCTCCCTCTTTACCCTTTTCAAGCTTTAGGGATGAAAGCTTTTTTTTTTTTTGACTTTGAACGTTTTTTTCCTCATTTCGTTTATGTTTCATGATGAGTTGATCCTCAGCCACTTGTGAAGGTGTGAGAGGAGTCAACTTTATTCTTTTACCCTTATGAGTGAGGATTATCTCATTAGAGTAGCCATGGTGAATGACTTGTTTGTCAAACTGCCAAGGCCTCCCTAACAAGATATGGCCAGCCTCCATTGGAACTATATCACATAAGATCTCATCTTGATACTTTCCAATGGAGAAGTGCACCTTCACTTGCTGGTTTACAACCATTTCCCCTTCCTCATTAAGCCATTGGAGCTTGTAAGGTCTAGGATGAGGAATTGGGTGTAAGGCTAGCTTCTCTACCAACCTTGAGCTACAACAGTTGCAGCAGGATCCACTATCCACAATAAGAGAACAGGTTTTGTCTAAACCTTTACAACGTGTATAAAAAATGTTCTCTCTTTGGGAGTGGTTAAGCTCAAGGGGCTGGCTTCCAAGAAGGCGCCTAACCATTAAGATGTCTCCATCACAAGGATTTTCAACAATGTCATGCTCATGACGCTCATGACCCCCTTCTTCCTCACTCTCACTAGAGGAGGAAGATGAACTACTCTCACTAAAAATCTCTTGGCCCATTATGATCATGGTTTTCTTATTGTGGCACTGAGAGGCAATGTGGCCTCTCCCAAGACATTTAAAACATTTAATACTACTAGTCCTATTGTTAGAACTAGTAGGGGGGTTGTCTCTATGATGCATGGGTTTATGTTCTTTATGCACATGCTTGGATGTTCCTCTTTAGGAGAGCTCTTGGAAGAGCTTCCCTTGCCTAGGTCCCTCTTTGCATAATTGTAGGATGGAAATTCTCTTTTTGCTCCACCTTTTCTTTTTAATTGATTTTCAACTTTTATGCAAAGTTGGACTAGGTCATCTAGATTATTATATGGTAAGAGCTCAACTTTGTCTCTTATGTCAGAGTTCAAACCACTTAAAAATCTAGCTTCGGTGGCCCTTGGTTCTTCGGTGACGCCTGCTCTCATCATGAAAAGCTCCATGGTTTGTCTGTACTCCTCAACACTTGAGTTGTACTATTTTAATCTTTGGAGTTTATCCAAGAGCTCTCTTTCATAATAAGAAGGGACGTGTGTCCGCCTCATAGCCCCCTTGAGATCATTCCAATAATCCACTAGAGGGTTACGAAGGCGGTGCCTCTCATTGACCAAGGAGGTCCACCAATACATGGCATGCCCTTGGAAGCTAAGGGTTGCCAGCGGAACTTTTCTTTCTTCACTTATGTTATAACAAACAAAGAGTTGCTCTACCTTCATTTCCCAATCAAGGTAGGCTTCCACATCCTCTTTGCCATGAAAATGAGGGAGGTCAACTTTTTGTTCCCTAGGTTTGGCTTGGGGTTGGTTATGATGTTGTTGTGCTCTCCTTACCCTAGGTCTTTCATATCCCTCACTTCCACTTACTTCACTAGAGGCAAACCTATACCTATGCCTTTCTCTAACTCGTCTTTCTCTTCTTTCTTCTCTTTCACGCTCTTCTCTTCTCTCTTCCCTCTCTCTCTCTTCTCTTTCCTTTTTTTCTTCTCTTTCTCTTCGTTCTCTTTCTTTCTCTTCCCTCCATCTTTCTTCTCTTTCTTCTCGTTCTTGTCTCTGTCTTTTCTCCTCGCTTTCTTGCTCTCTTTTCTCACGCTCTTTTTCCTCTCTTCGTCTTTCTTCTCTTAACTCTCTTTCTTTCTTTTCTTTTTCTTTCTCTTCACGCCTCTTTTCTTCTCTTTTCTCCCTTTCTTTTCTTTCTTTTCTCTCTTCTACCCTCCATTCCCTAAATTCACTCACAAACTTATCCATGTTGTTGGTTTTTTTAGAACCTTGTTGATTTACACTACCTTTACTAGATGTGTGTGAGCTCATTTTGAAAGTGATTGGGAAGAACCTATGGGCAACACTCCTTACTCTTTTGTTTTGTTTTCTCCCTAAGTGAATTACTTAAGAGTCTTTGGATCTCAAAAGCCTTTCACACTAAGATGCAAAGCAAATAAAAGAAATTTAAAGCAAAGGTAAGGATCTAAAGGCGTGCACCTAAGGTGGAGAGATGTGGTACCAATTCCTTCTCCCACCTAAACGAGAAACTAAAAAAATTATTACAATCAAAGAGGTGACCCTTATGGGCATCCAAGACCTCAATTAAAATGGTATTAATAAAATTTACACCCAATTAAACAAAAAGAAACAAAAGGCTTGATGTTTGAAGTTGCTCTCTACTCCAAGTGTTTGCCTCTCTCAAAGTGGTGTTGCTCCTTTGAATGAACCTCTTCCTTAGCTTGCTTCAACACACCTCAAGATGCTTCCCTTGTGGAAAGCTTGGTTTGACCTTTCTTTTCCTTCAACAAAGTGGTGCACCCAAGGAGGAACCAAGAGAGTGCAATACAATAAAAAAAACATGAAAAGAAAACTCAAGGAAGGGAGATAAACATCCAAGTAGAAAGAATTATTTAGACAAACACAAAGATAACCAAAGATGACAAGAAAATGGTGTAGATAGAAAGATGGTACACAAAAGAAATTCCTAGAATGGGCCTAGAATAGAATGGACTACAAAAACAAAAAAAAATGACTCAAAAGTTTCAATCATTTGCATCATTTAAAATCAATATGGCCAAATTATATGCAAGTATGTTCAAGCAAGATTCATTAATTTTTTTTAAATCACTCCTTTTAGTCATTGGGACAATATGAGGTGCACTAAAGATATTTTGTTCTTTTCACTTCTTTTTTTTTTTAACAAATTTTTTTTTTTACTAACACGTTTTTTTTTTTAAGAACATGCTAAGATCTAAATAGCATCTCAGACTCTAAGGATATGGGATCAAGAGTAAGCCTCTTTGATGCTCAATTTCCAATAGAGAAATAACACACTTTTATGGTAAAACAAAAGAGCTAAACAATGGATTTTAAGTGACAATTACAAGGACTAAACAATACCAAAATAAGACACAACGTAGGAGGATTAAAACTGAAAATAAATGACTCAAAATGACCAAGAATGTGACACAAAAACATAGAAATAGGGGCTGGAAAAAATAGAGAAATAGGTGCAGGAAAAAATTAGAGAAAAAGGTGCAGGAAAATAGAATTAAAATGCAAGAACTCTAAATGAAAGAAGCAAAAGTGCATCCAAGGATCAAAACCAAAATTGTGTGGCTTCCTTCACAAAGTTTGTGAAGTCATTACTATGATCCTCTTAGGGTAAGCACTAGAATAAGGAAAAATTAAAAAGATGGGCAGAAATTTAAAGAAACAAACCTAAAGGAAACACACAAAGATTCAATAGAAATTAACAAAATAAATTGAATCTAGAAAGCAATAAAGACATGAAAATAAAATTTGCAAGAATTAAAACATAAACTTCAAGATAATAAGGAATTTAAATGACAATAAAGGAAGCAAGAAATAAAGTAGAAAAACTGCAGAAAAAAGAAACTAAAGAAAGACACATAAACTAAGGAGAAGGAGGAGGAAATGAACCTTCATGAAGATGGCTCTGATACCAAATGATGCACTCCCTTGATCTCTTCAACCAAGGTTCCTTCCTCTAAGAAAATGGAGGACGGAGAGGTTAGAAATGGGAGAGGGTTGACGCCACTTTCTAGGAGAAAGATGAGTCAAAAAATTTTATGTTGCTTGCCACAAGGGAGAGGTCCCTTGATAAAATCTTTAAGGGAGAGATTCCTCAAGAGAGAGGATTCTCAAAGACACTCAAGAATAAATTGCTCAAAAAGAGTCTTACTTCATTCAATCAAGTTTGTCTTGTACAAGAGAGACTAGGTGTATTTATAGCCCAAAGAGGGAGCAAGGCACTCAAAACTAGGCAATGTGGGACTTGGGCCTAATTAGCAGTAGGAGCACTAATCCCTCTTAGACCCACTAAAAGTGGTGCCTAGCCTTAAGCTAGGGAGTGTCACGGCCTAATCAAGGGGGTGTGGAAAGAGATCCACACTCCTTTGTGTTATTAGGCCCTTTACTCCCCTCACCTCCATTCCTAAGCTAATTACACCCTAAACTCTAGAAACTAAAATAAATGGCCAAAATACAAGGCCTAAAAGGGAATTAAAAGCTAATTAATATTTACAAGAGGAAAACTAAGGACTATGGCCTAAAATATCTATCTCCATCATGAGTTGGGGTCCTTATGAGTCTTTCCGGGCCAAGTCCTCTTCAATCCTCTTAGCCATTGCCCTAGTGAGAGGGCCCTTGATAGGTAGGATTGCATCAAATAGGTATGGATCTTCTTATTTAATTTCATGTATGAAATTTTAATGACTTTAATTTAAAGTTAATTTTTATGATTATATTAGTTTAAAACATATGAGGTTAGGAGTTATGAAATTGTTGAATGCTAGATGGATTTTGATAATAGTAGGAGTAAATCTTAATTTGAATAATGAATGTTGAGAAATTAATTTTATTTTTTTTATTTCATGATGAGAAGAGTGATTTGATTAAGGGGGGAAGATGAGAGTATAGATGAAAGTTTGTTGACTGTTCATTCTCTTTATATGTGCCTTAAGATGTGTGAGATGCATTCTCACCCCTTTGTTGTTTTTTGTTGCTTTTTGTTTAGGCTAAACGTCACTTTCAGGTGAGCAAGATCTGGATGATATTGTAGGTGATGAAGCTTCGACTTTTCTTTACCTCTTTTAGTTAGGCTGTTCTGATTAGATGTGACATTGGGTTATAAAGGATAAATTAACATTTTTTTTCATGTATATGAATCATTCAAAGTTTCAATATGGCTTTTATTAATTGAGAATCTTGTAAAGATTTTTTAAAAGTCTAAGGTGTCTGCTTATATATTTATGTTTTATAATATTATAGTTTGGAAAATAAATGTATATTGAGTGAAATGAATCCTTTTACCTAAAGGTCAAGTCTAAGATTCAAATAAAAAAAATTATATATTAGTTTTTAATTAAAGAATAAAGTGTTTTGGAGTAGAAGGGTGTCACAAAAGGAAGAAACCGAAGGAAGAGGGGGAAACCAAAAGAAGAGAGAGAAAACCAAAAATAATTAGGGGAATAAAAAAATGATGTATTAAATTGTTAATTTTTTAAAACAATTATTTTTCCAATAGTTTAAATAACAAACCATCGGTAAGTAACTGGGGTTACCAAAACCCTTGCTACGTGTATATGTTACCCATGATTTATATAGATCCTATTAAAAAAACCTGTAAAATACATATTTTCTTGTAGTGAGAAGAGATTTGAAGGTCAAGGTTTGTGCTAGGCTCTTCTAAGTCCCTAATGGAGATAGATACTTCACTAAGGGCACTCTCAAAGGCATCATTCACCTTTTTTTTCTTCTTTTTTTTTTTCCTTCTTTTTCTCTCTAACTCTTTTTTCTCTTTTTCTATCTTTTCTCTTTCTTTTTCTTTTTCCACTCTTTCTCTTTTCCCTTTTTCTTTTCTCTCTTGCCAATCTTTTTCTCTTTGCTCTTTTTCCCTTCTCTTTCTCTCTAATGTTTTTTTCTCTTTTTCTATCTTTTCTCTTTCTTTTTCTTTTTCCACTCTTTCTCTTTTCCGTTTTTCTTTTCTCTCTTGCCAATATTTTTCTCTTTGCTCTCTTTCTCGCTTTTCTTTTTATTTTCTATCTTTCCATTCTTTTTCTCTTTTCTATTTCCTCTCTTGTCATTCCTTTTCTCTTTGTCACTCTTTTTCTCGCTCCTCTCTTTATTTTTTCCATCTTTCTTCCCTTTCTTTTTCTCTTTTTTTTTTCTACTCTCTTCCAATTAAAAGAGTATGAATATGTTGGCAAGGTGGGTTTATAGCTAAAGTAATAATCATTCTTCTCACCCTTTCTATTTCATATTCTTCTTTCATTCTAATCTTATATTCTTCTTTTTATTTTTCTCTTTTATCTTCCCTATCTTTATTACGAATCCTAACACTCCTAGATATGTGTGAATACAATTCAAAGTGTAAGGCCTACGGAACTAAGATGCAAACATTCCTCTCCTTTTAAGTTTTCTCAACTAAAACTAACTTAAGCCTTTGAAACTTAAGCATTTATCTAAAACATGAAAGCAATAAAAGAAATTAAAACTAAGATTAAGGATTCTAAACGTGCTCCTAAGTATGAATAAATGGGTACCAATTCTTTATCCACACTAAACGAGAAACTAAGATTTATTACACACAAAAGATATGACCCTTAAGTGCGTCCAACACCTCTAATTAAAAAGACCTTTAAAGAAAATTACACCCAAATTAAAATGCAAAAATAAAAGAAAGCTTGAATGTTGCTTTTTGTTCAAGTGCTCCTCACAAGTGTATCACTCTAGTCTTGGTCTCCTTTTCAAGTCTCCTCTTCCTTGGTGTAAATCAACACTTCCTAGGATGCTACCCTTTGGGTAAGTTTCAACATTTTGGCCCTATCCAAGAGAAAAAAAGCACCCAACAAAGAGACTGAGGGAAGTAGAATTTGAAAACAAAAAGCAAGAAAAACACTTAACAAGAATAGTCACACTTCCAAGTAAAAATAATTTTATGTAGACCTTAATGAATTTAAAATAAGACAAGCAAATAAAAAAGGTGTTAAAAGAAAGTTAGGACACAAAAGAAATTCCTAGAATGGGTGCATTACAAAGTTTATGCTCTTTTTACTTTTCTTTTGAACACTTTTTTCTTGATTTATTTTACTCTTTTGCTCTACTTTTTATTTTTCTTTTTTTAAATGATTTCGCTACACCTCTTTAAAAATTTTGAAAGCAAATTGGATGAGGAGTGCAAGGGTGAAAATCGCTTGAAGTAATTAGAAAAAGGAGCAGCCACAAAAATTGAAAGCAAAGTCCAAATCAAAGAAAAAGTAACTTAAAAATGAACCAGAATTAAGGTGTCTAAAAGTAACGCACAAAAAGGAGATTTAGTAGTGGGTTTAGGTAAGTTTGAATGCTTAATGTTCAGCCCAATTAACACAACAAATTAAGTCTCCAATTCAGCCAAAATAAAAGCACCAAAAAGGCTAGTAAAAAATTAAGCTACTAAGACAATATACAAGAAATGACTCTAGGAAAAGAATTGAGCAATTATTGAGAAAATTTTTTTGAAACATGCTATGATCTAAAGCATGTGGGACTTCTTGGACATGAACTCACAAGAGGTTACTCCTCTTGGCTGCTCAATTCCTCAAGAAGAAGACACACTTTGGAAGAAGCACAACACACTTTTTGGTGAAAAAATAAAAGGCAAAACAATGTGAAATTATAAGACAACTAAAAAACTACACATGAATAAATGACCAAAACCTGGCCTTATACTCACACCCAAACAAAGAACAAGGGGCTGGAAAAACACCAAAACAAGTGCAGGAAAACAGAATAAAAAACTCAAACAAGAAGAACAATGTGCATCTAAAGATCAAAATCATAATTGTGTGGCTTCCTTCACAAATTTTGTGAAGTCATTACAATGATCTTCTTAGGATTATGCACTAGAATAAAATAAAATAAATGGCTGGATAGAAATGAAATTAAATCCTAAAGAGCACACACAAAGATTCAATTGAAAATAACAAAAGAAATTGAATCTACAAAACAATATACACTAGGAAGATAAATTGCAAAAAATGAAAACTACTAGAATATAAACTAACAATATAATAAAGGAAATTAGATGACAATAAGGAAATCTGAAAAAATTAAAAGAATAACACAAAAATAGAAAGAATACAAGAAAAAGAAAAGAACCTCTAAGAGTTGACTCTTAATACCACTTGATGCAAAACGATTTCGCACTCCCCTTTAACTTCTTCAAGATTTTCCAAGCTCCAAAGAAATGGATTATGGAGGGGGAAATAAATAGAGGTGGGGCACCACTCTGAAAGAGATTTGAGCCAAAATGGTTTAGGTTTACTACAAGTGAAGAAACCTTTGATAAAAACCAATTAGGAAGAGATTGCTCTAGAGTGAGGATTCTCAAGACCTTTTATTAAGAATGTGCTCACAAAGAGACTATCTTCATTCAATTCAAAGGTGAGGAATACAAGAGGAGGACAAGAGTATATATAGTCCAATTGGAGAACTTGGGCACACAAACCAAGGCAATATGGGACTTGGGCTTAATTAGGATTAAGACTAATTGGAGCACTCTTCATGATGCTAAGCCAAGGATCTCTTCAAGAGGTTGCTCCAAAGAAGAAGATGAAAGATGGAAGTCAAAGGAGATGAGGTTGGAGGCGCCACCTTAGAAGGATAAGCCCAACGAAGACTTGCCACAAGGGAAGGAGCCCTTGATGAAAGCCATTGAAGGTTCTCTCAAAATGGAGAAGGAAGAAGACACTCAAAATGTAGAACTCTCAAGTCTATTCAAAATTCAAGTGTAAAAATGATACAAGAGGAGGAGGTGCTTATTTATAGGAGAGGGAGCCCAAGACTAAGGGCTTGAGTTGGACGTCCAACTCAAGGGGAATTAGGGAGAGATTAGTTGAATTAATTAGGTGTTAATTGAGCTCATGGCTTATTAACACTTAATTAAGTCAACAATATCCAAACAAGGCCCTGAGATCAAGGATCTTTCTTCCCTCCAAATTTGAATTTGAATTTGGAGAGTGTCATGTCATATCCCTCCAAAATTCAAATTCAAATATGAAGCAACAAACAAGGCCATGTAGGAAAGATAAGAACATGGATAGAACATGAGGGAACAAGGGAGGGCCTACTTGTGTCTCATGCTTCATGTGTGACTTAGGAGGGTGTGGGGATAAGCTAGAGGGGTGTGGTTATTAAAAACCATATGTCCACGTGGTCCCCAAAAGTCCACTAATGCACACTCCACATAATAGACTAGTTACACCTCCCTTCAACTAAAGGCAACAAAAAAAGGGCCAAAATACAAGGCCAAAGAAACACTAAATACACTTCCAAATACATGAACCAAAAGAGAAGACTAAGGCGCCAAATACAAGGCTAAAAGTGAAGACTATGGCCTAATCTTGATGTACAAAGAAGGTGAGGTCTTCCTTCCTCTCCTCTAGCCATGTCTTCCTCAATCCTCCTAGCCATGACCCTTATGATGGGACCCTTGCTAGGGAGGATTGCACCACTAATTAACCTAAGTCTTAGGCCTTAAGTGAGGCGCCTAAGTTCAATCCCCATGGGTGCAATTAGCAACTCCTAAAGTGAATGGTCTAACCTAAGTTCACGCCTAACTACTTGCACTCATGCTAAGCTTACTCCTCTTTTTTAACCAAAAGCACCTACTCTCCTAAACTAAAACAAAGTGGCCTAAATACATGGCCTTAAGGGCATATAACCTCATGCCCAAATATTTAAGACAACAATAAAATATTTAAAAATGAAATATCCTAAGACTAAAGGCTTCAAGTCTTTAATCAAACTCTCATTCAAGCAAAGTCTTCCTTAAATCCTCTTAGCGTGATGCATGCTAGGTGGGATTGCATCAAGGAAGGTAAATTGGTTATGCAAAATATTTTTTTTATTTTTTCTGAAAACAGATTTTCAAACCAATTTTAATAAAATACTATTGAATCAAATGCTTACAACACATTGAGAGTGATTCAAAATACACCTTTTTACCAATATTACATACAAAAATGTGTAATACTAATTCTGATTAGATCAACTACAAATTTATTATCCAAAATATTTTGATTTGATAAATTTTCTAATGATAATAGAAGCGATATTGCAATGTAAAGAGAGATATGATAGAGAGAATATAAGAACACAAAACAATTATACTGGTTCACCCAATCCGGGCTACATCCAATTTCTCAATGAGCAAGACTCTCCCCATCTTGGATTGAAAATAACACTAGAATCAATAGAGTTTACACCATACTCACATGCACATAAGAATCACACATGCACCACTTGAACATCTATCAAGAAATTATTCTAACACATGAAAAACCTATGCATAAACCAAAAACAACCTAGGAAACCTACCTAGATTACCTTACACAATCCAATACATAAAATAAAAAAGTAAAAGACTAATATCACCTGATTAATTTGAACAAAACTTGTAGTTCATGTTATATTAACAATAAACTTCAAAGAAACTAAATTCTATCTTTGATTCTTGATGATTGTTGTTTGATCTTGCCTTGAACTTGTTGTGACAGGGTTTGGGAGCTTTGTTCTCTACTATGATATCTTTGATTCTTAATGATTCTTGTTTAATCTTGACTTGAACTTGTCATGAGAGGGTTTGAGAGCTTTTTCTCTACTCTGGAATCTTAAAAACTCTTTCTCATATTTGATTTTCGAAATATGTATCTGTTATTGAAGATTTGAGTTTTTTCCTTTTATATAAAAAGTCCACAACTCTTTTTTAACAGATTAAATCAAGCATTTGATCGATTAAAACATTCCAAGCTCATGTCCATATGTGCCTCGATCAATTTATTCAATTATTTCAAGCTTTTAATCAATTAAAATGTTCTTCAGCTATGATCAAGTCATCAAGATCAATCTAATCAATTAAGTTAAGTATTTAATTGTTTAAATGATCCATATAATTGATTATGAGGGAATTTAACAGATTCAAAAAGCAGTATTGAAATTTTAACCCATCAAATTACTTCACAATGCAATCTTAAGCTTCATCTTGCAACATCAATGAGATATAACTTGATTTGAAAACTTTTAGGGGTCATAATCTCGTTCATGTATTCATGACTTAATCAAGTTTAGAATGAATCAAAACTAAAGATATAATTAGTTGAGAATGAAATATATCCCATCAAATTGAATCAAGATAATAGTTACCTATATGGATGCATGCAATGTTTCACAAGCGTTCAAGCAATAAAGCTATAAACATCCATCTTAGGAAAATCTAATTGATGTGATCTTTAATGATCACGTGCCCAAAGGATCCTTTCTAAGGTCACTTGGAAGGGAAATGGATTTATGGAGAGGAAGGAAATGGGGTGAGGCGCCACAAATACTAGGTTTGATAAGCCAAAAGAGAGAGGCCACAAGGGAGGGGTCCCTTGATAACTCTTAGAAGCTCTCACAAAGGAGAAACGGAGACACTCAAAGGTAAGAACCTCAACTAATATGGTCTCTAGGATTAAATTCAAGTGTAAAAAATACAAGTGAAGGAGGAGCTCCTATTTATAGAGGTAGCTAACCTCTTGAACAAGATAACCCAAAAATGAAGTGTTAGGATTAAAAGGAGAGATCTAAGGGAGGAGGATTGAGAAACAATTCCCTCCTTAGATAATCAAACTTGGTGCCCAAGTTTCTCAAACCAAGGGTCAAGATTCCTTCTTATTAGCTTAGGGGGTTTATGTAGGAAAAGAGGGGTGTAGATATCAAGGTTACCCCTTATTTCCTTCATAAAGACCCAAAAAGATAAATCCACCCTCTAAATTCCTAAGACACCTCCTAAAAATAAAAGATGGACTAAATACATGTCCCAAATTAAATTCTTAATGCTCCTCAAAATTAAAATAAAGGAAAATTACATTTTATTAGCTAAAGTCCCTAGCCTAATATCTTCACTCTCCGTAGGAGGTGAAGTCTTCCTTTGTCTGCAAAGGCTAGGTCTTCTTCAATCCTTCTAGCCATGGCCCTAGTGATAGGTCCTTGGCTAGGCATGGTCACATCGCCTCCTCCCCCTTGAAGAGGATTTGACGTCAAATCCATGGGGTCTTTGTCATTTTCAGAACCTACAAATGGAGACAAATCAGAAACATTAAAACCGGTGCTTACCCCATAATCCTCAAGCAGATCTAAAACATAGGCATTATTACCGATCCGCTCAAGGATTTGGAAAGGTCCATCTCCTCTAGGGTTAAGTTTGGACTTCCTTTGAGAAGGAAATCTATCCTTTCTCAAGTGAAGCCATACCCAGTCACCTTTTTCAAAGATGACCTCTTTCCTCCCCCTATTGGCGAAAGTAGCATCTCTCAAGGATTTGCGCTCTATGTTAGCTTTAACCCTCTCATGTCATTGTTTTACAAAAATGGCTTTTACCTTTCCTTCTTTATGCACAACAACAGAAAGAGGAAGAGGTCAAAGATCTAGAGGAGTACGAGGATTAAAGCCATAGACCGCCTCAAATAAAGAATGCTTGGTAGTTATATGAACCACCCGGTTATAAGCAAATTCAATGTGGGGAAGGTACTCATCCCAAGACTTATGGTTGCCTTTAAGGAGAGCCCTCAGCATAGTGGATAAAGATCTATTCACCACTTCTGTTTGCCCATCAGTTTGAGGGTGACAGGTAGTGGAAAAAAGAAGTTTAGTTCTCAGCTTGGCCCAAAGAGTTTTCCAAAAATGGCTAAGGAACTTCACATCCCTTTCTAACACTATTGAAGAGGGTATACCATGCAATCGGACAACCTCTTTAAAGAAAAGTCTTACGATGTTGCTCGCATCATCCACTTTGTGGCAGGGAATAAAAAGGGCCATTATTGAAAATCGGTCCACCACCACAAATATGGAGTCTGCACCTCGTTGGGTTCTTGGGAGCCCAAGGATGAAATCCATGCTAATATCCTCCCAAGGTGCAGAAGGAGCAGGTAAAGGTATGTATAGTCTATGAGGCATTGCTTTAGACTTTGCTTGCAAGTAAGCTATACATTTAGAGCAATGCCTATGGACATCTCTACGCATATGGGACCAAAAGAATTTCTCTTGTAAAAGCATGAGGGTTTTTGAAATCCCAAAATGCCCCATGAGCCCACCTTCATGGCTCTCTTCTGTAAGTAAGTTCCTAATTGATTCTTGGGGTATACAAAGCTTACTCCCTTTGTAAAGATACCCCTCACTGATGAAGTACCCATCATGGGCCTTTAATGCGAATGCAAATGTAGAAGTAGCAAATATGGGGCCGAAATCCTTGTCAGACGGATAAATAGCCGAATGTCATCAAATCCCAAGATTTTTGCACTCAAGGATGAATAAAGGGCATGACGCCTAGAAAGAGCATCAGCCACCACATTTTGTTTTCCTTTCTTGTACTTGATGACATAAGGGAAGGATTCAAGATATTCCACCCACGTTGCATGCCTTTTGTTCAATTTACCTTGACCCCTCAAATATTTTAGCGATTCATGGTCACTATGAATGAAAAACTGCTTGGGAGCAAGGTAATGCTCCCAAGTTTGAAGGGCCCTAATTAGAGCATAAAACTCCTTATCATAAGTGGGGTAGTTGAGGGGGGCACCATTGAGTTTTTCATTGAAATACGCAATGGGGTGCCCTCCTTACAACAAGACAGCCCCTACACCTACACCAGAGGCATCACATTCAAGTTCAAATGTTTTAGAAAAGTCAGGTAATGCCAAGACTGGTGCATGGGTCAGTTTATGCTTAATTAGCTGGAAGGCTTTCTCTTGTTTCTCACCCCAAAAGGAAAGGAACTTCCTTTTTCACCAAATCATTTATTGGTGCGAAGAGCATGGAGAAATTAGGCCCAAAGCGCCTATAAAATCCAGCAAGATCATGAAAGCTTTTGATCTCTGTCACACTCTTTGGGGTGGGCCATTCTTGAATAGCTTTTATCTTTTCGGGGTCAACATGGATCCCTTTTGTGATAACTACAAAACCTAGGAAAACTACACTATCTACACAAAAGGTGCATTTTTCTAAGTTACCAAAAAGATGATTACTCCTAAGAAGAGAAAAAACATGCCTTAGATGTCCTAAATGATCATCTAGGTTCCTAGAGTAAACTAAAATATCATCAAAGTAAACTACACAAAATTTACCAAGGCAACCCCTCAGTACATGATTCATTAAGCGCATGAATGTGTTTGGGGCATTAGTTAGCCCAAAAGGCATAACCAACCACTTATAAAGACCAAATTTAGTCTTAAAAGCAGTTTTCCACTCATCACCCTCTTTGATCCTTATTTGGTGGTAACCACTTCTAAGATCAATTTTTGAAAATATTTTTGCCCCATGCAATTCATCCAACATGTCATCAAGACGGGGGATTGGGTGCCTATATTTGATGGTGATGTTGTTGATTGCACGAAAATCAACACATATCCTCCATTGGTCATTCTTCTTGGGCACCAACAAGATTGGCACAACACAAGGGCTTAGGCTCTTTTGAACCTAACCCTTCTCCAACAGCTCATTCACTTGAGACTCAATCTTTTGGGTCTCCATGGGGTTGGTCCTATAGGCAGGTCTATTAGGTAGACTTGCGCCAGGTACCAAATCAATTTGATGTTCTATACCCCTAATGGGAGGAAGTCCTTTCAGAACCTCATTAAGGAATATGTCATCAAATTCTTTTAAAATATCTTGAACCCCTTGAGGAAGGTGCTCATGTGCATGGGCTGTGGCAGTGCTCTCAGCAGAAGAATGCAAAATGGGAGAAAGATTTTATGCTTCTTTGCAAAAGAGGAGATAAAAGGGCTTGTTAGTCAAAGGAGCTTCTTTTAAATCACCTTTAGTAGCAAATAGGCTCCTTTCACTAATATTCCCTTTCGAAGGGGCATCACCTTCCGACTCTCTCTCTTTACCCTTTTTAAGCTTTAAGGGTAAAGCTTGTTGTGCTTTTTTTTGTTTTTGTTTTTCCTCAACTCTTTTCTTTTTCATCGCAAATTGATCCTTAGCCACTTGAGAAGGTGACAAAGGATACAATTTAAAGTGCTTTTCATTATGGTGAGAATTATTTGGTTGGAGTGACCATGGTGAATAGCTTTTTTGTCAAATTCCCATGGTCTCCCCAACAGGATATGACCAGCCTCCATAGGAACTATGTCACAAAGAATCTCATCATTATAAGATCCTATGGAAATTGGAACCATAACTTGTTCATTGACTACCATCTCCCCTTGCTCATTGAGCCATTGCAATTTGTAAGGTTTGGGATGGGGCATGGTAGTCAAGGCTAGCTTTTCAACCAACCTAGAGCTACAACAGTTACAACAGGAGCCACTATCAACAAGGAGAGAACATACTTTGTCATTTACTTTACATCTTGTATGGAAGATATTCTCTCTTTGTGACTGGCCAAGCTCTAGAGGTTGGCTTCCAAGAAGCCTTTAAACCATAAGGAGGTCCCCCTTATAAGGAAAAGCTTCCTCACACTCTTGTTCAAAAGTATGTCCCCCTTCTTCCTCACTCTCACTAGAGGAGGAAGATGAGCTATTCTCACTACAAATATCTTGTCCCTTCATGATCATGGTTTTGTTGTTAGGGCATTGAGAGGCAATGTGGCCTCTCCCAAGACATTTGAAGCATTTGATACTACTTTGCCTCTCAGTAGGCTTAGTAGTAGGGGGTTTTCTCTCTACATAAGCTGCTTTTGTATCTTGAAAATTCTTGGGTTCCTCTTTGGGAAAACCCTTGAAAGAGTTTCCCTTAAGTTGGTCTCTCTTTGAGTAAGAGGGAGAATCTTTTTTAAAGCTTTTTATCTTGAGTTGATTCTCAGCTCTTACACAAATTTCTACCAACTCATCAAGGTTTGAGTATGAAAGAAGTTCTACCTTATCTCTAATGTCAAAGCTTAATCCACACAAAAACCTAGCAAGGGTGGCATTGGGTTCCTCAATGATATTGGCCCTTAGTATGAGAAGCTCCATCTTTTGTGATGTGATCATGCCTAGCCAAGGACCTATCACTAGGGCCATGGCTAGAAGGATTGAAAAAGACCTAGCCCTTGCAGACAAAGGAAGACTTCACCTCTTATGGAGAGTGAAGATATTAGGCTAGGGACTTTAGTTAATAAAATGTAATTTTCCTTTATTTTAATTTTGAGGAGCATTAAGAATTTAATTTGGGACATGTATTTAGTCCATCTTTTATTTTTAGGAGGTGTTTTAGGAATTTAGAGGGTGGATTTAGCTTTTTGGGTCTTTATGAAGGAAATAAGGGGTAGCCTTGATATCTACAACTCGTTTTCTACATAAACCCCCTAAGCTAATAAGAAGGAATCTTGGCCCTTGGTTTGAGAAACTTGGGCACCAAGTTTGAGGATGTAAGGAGGGAATTGTTTCTCAATTCTCCTCCCTTAGATCTCTCCTTTTAATCCTAGCCCTTCTTTTTTAGGTTATCTTGTTCAAGAGGTTAGCTACCTCTATAAATAGGAGCTCCTCCCTCACTTGTATTTTTTACACTTAAATTTAATCATAGACACCATATTGGTTGTGAGGTTCTTACCTTTGAGTGTCCCTCTTTCTCCTTTGTGAGAGCTTCTAAGAGTTATCAAGGGACCCCTCCTTTGTGGCCTCTCCCCTTTGGCTTATCAAACCTAGTATTTATGGCGCCTCACCCCATTCCTTTCCTCTCCATAAATCCATTTCCCTTCCAAGTGACCTTAGAAAGGATCCTTTGGGCACGTGATCATCAAAGATCACATCAAGTGGTATCTAGAGCCACTTTCTAAAGGTCACGTTCTTTCTCAATTTTTTTTTTTGCTTTGTTGTTTATCTCTTTGATCTCTTTATTTTAAAGTCCTTCATTTTTTGTCATCTCTATTTCCTTTATTGTCTAGTAGCATAGTTTTTATTCTTGCTATTATATGCGCTTTTGTTTTCTATCTACGCGTCTATGTTCCATTTAATTTGATGCGATTTTATTTGCCCCTTTCTTTGCATCTTATTTTCGTGTACAAGTTACTTAATTTTCCCTTGGTTTTTTTTTTATGTTAAAGTGTGCCTAAGAAGTTGTGACCATTAAACCCACATGGTTGAGGATTTTTCCACACCATTGTGGTGATCAACTTTGGCCACTTTGTTGTGCCTTTTGTTTTGAGTCTCTTGCTGAAATTTTTGCTCTATTTTTAGGTGTGTTATTTTTTCTTAATCTTGTGTTTTGTCAAATACTAGTCATGTTAGTTTCCTATTTTGTCTCATTTAAATTCCATAGGTTTTAGCCTCTTAAAATTTTTACAACAAAGCCTTCAAAAACATTTTGAATTAAGCTCCTAAGAGGTGAACCTCTTGTTGAGTCTCTTAAGTCTTTTATGCTTTTAGTTCAAGCATATTAATCTCTTTGTTGTTCTTAAATATTTTCTCAATTCAATCTTTATATGTTTCTTGTTTTATGTTGAATTATTAGTAGCTTTCCACTTGGTTTACCTTCACTATTGGTGCCTCTTTATGGAATTTTAGCTTGGGTGAATTGTGTTAGTAATTTGAGCAATCAATTTACTTCAAAATCAGCCCTAAATCATTCCTTAAGCACCATTAGTTCAGTGGTATTTGGAACTACTAAGTTGTTTTGCCTTTAGTTGCATGCATTGCTTGAAAATTGTGTGACCTTACTTTGTGCTTATTCACTCAAGTGTTCTTATTTCAAGCATCCTCATTAAAATTTCAATTCAACAAGCTATTAGGTGCAGCAAAATGATTAGAAAAAGTTAAAAAAAATAGAAAAAGTTCAAGTTAAAAAAAAAAAAAGAAGATAAAGAACTCAAAAGAACCAATTGTGATTCAAAAAAAGAAATTACTTGAGTAAGCTTTTTAGTTTTTGGTCACTTAAATTTTATTAAGTGTGAAACTATTGGTTTCATTTTTTTTGTTTGAGTCTTTTTTCATCTCTACTCTTAGAGCTAATCTGGGAAAGTTATTTGTGTGCTACCTTCCTTTGTGAGCCTTATGTTTTCTTGCTTGTCTTCTTTACTTCTTTGAGTTTGTCATTGTTTAATCTATCCACTTGGATTTGTGAACCTTGTTTTGTTATTCACCTTTGTTTGTTGTCTTGTGTTGTATTCGGCCTTGGTAAGGAAAGGTTGGGAAAGGTTCCATATATAAAATTTTGGCAAGTCCAAACAAGAGGAAACAAGGGTAGCATTCTTGGGGTGGGTTGATGCAACTCAAAGGGGCTTGATCAAAAGGAGACAAACACCGAAAAAGCTTGGAGTGAAGACTTTGTTTTATTTTTTTTATTCTTTGTATTGTGTATACTTAATTTTAGATTGGGAGTTTGAGTGCCCTTAAGGCCCTCCCTTGGTTTGTAATAATTTTGGTTAATTTTAGCGTAGTTCCTCGTTAATTAGGTGAAGAAGAGAGAAGTGGTACACTTCCTTCAACACCTTAGGAGCACGATTAGAGCCCTTTCTCTTTTACATTCTTGCACTTTTATTTTATTTTATGTTATTTTGAAAAAACTTGTAGAGGCTCAGAGTTCCAAAGACTCATCAAGCCACCTTAGGTGAGAAAACAAAAAAAAAAAGAGGAGTGTTGCTTGAAAAAAAAAGTTTTTGGCCTACCCTTTAGTTTTTAGCATCCAAGCACCATGACTTCCCACACATATTCTTGTGCACATAGTTGTTCATCAAGTAAGAGTGTCAACCAAAGAAAACCTTCCAAGGGAGACACTCTTGAAAACCTTAACTTAGAATTTAGGGAATGGATGGCTAAAGAACAAGAAAGGAGAGAAGAAAAAGAGAGAAAAAGACAAATAAAAGAAAAGGAAAAACAAAAAGAGAAGGAAGAGTTAAAAAAAGAGATATTGGAAATGAGAAAAGAGAAAAAAGAGCGAGAAGAGAGAAGGCAAAGAGAGAGAAGAGAGGATGAAGAAAGGAGAAGAAGGAAAAAACTAGAAAGAAAAAGAGAAAAAGAGGAAGAAGAGAGAATGAGAGGAGAAGAGAGTAAGAGGAGATATGGGAGGGAGAGTGATAGAAAAAATAAAGGAACTCTCATAAGATCCCCATCTAGGCATTTTAGCTCTAGTGAAGAAGAATACTATAGAAATCAACATAAGCATCACTCACATTCATCATACAATCATCATTCTCCTCAAGAGAACATAAATCATGCTAGGGAACCAAAGGTAGACCTACCCCATTTTCATGGTAGGGAAGATGTTGAGACTTACCTAGATTGGGAAGTCAAAGTGGAACAACTCTTTCGATGCTATGAAATTAGGCAAGAAAGAAAAGTACCTTTGGCCTTCCTTAGTTTTGAAGGTTTTGCTTTGTATTGGTGGGATGGGTTAGTCAAGGATAGGGCCCGTAAACAAATGCCTGACATTCGCTACTGGAATGATTTAAAAACTTGTTTGCGAAGAAGGCACATTCCTTCATATTATGAAAGGGATATTTTGGATAGGCTCCAAAGACTTAGGCAACATAACCTAAGTATTGAGGAGTATAGACAAAAGATGGAGCTTCTCATACTAAGGGCCAATATCATTGAGGAACCCAATGCCACCCTTGCTAGGTTTTTGTGTGGATTAAGCTCTGACATTAGAGATAAGGTAGAGCTTCTTTCATACTCAAACCTTGATGAGTTGGTAGAACTTTGTGTAAGAGTTGAGAATCAACTCAAGAGAAAAAGCTTTACAAAAGATTTTCCCTCTTACTCAAAGAGAGACCAACTTAAGGGAAACTCTTTCAAGGGTTTTCCCAAAGAGGAACCCAAGCATTTTCGAGATACAAAAGCACCTCATGTAGAGAGAAAACCCCCTACTACTAAGCCTACTGAGAGGCAAAGTAGTATCAAATGCTTCAAATATCTTGGGAGAGTCCATATTGCCTCTCAATGCCCTAACAAGAAAACCATGATCATAAGAGGACAAGACATTTGTAGTGAGAATAGCTCATCTTCCTCCTCTAGTGAGAGTGAGGAAGAAGGGGGACATACTTTTGAACAACAGTGTGAGGAAGCTTTTCCTTATGAGGGTGACCTCCTTATGGTTCAAAGGCTTCTTGGAAGCCAACCTCTAGAGCTTGGCCAGTCACAAAGAGAGAACATCTTCCATACAAGATGTAAAGTAAATGACAAAGTATGTTCTCTCCTTGTTGATAGTGGCTCCTATTGTAACTGTTGTAGCTCTAGGTTGGTTGAAAAGCTAGCCTTGACTACCATGCCCCATCCCAAACCTTACAAATTGCAATGGCTCAATGAGCAAGGGGAGATGGTAGTCAATGAACAAGTTATGGTTCCAATTTCTGTAGGATCTTATAATGATGAGATTCTTTGTGACATAGTTCCTATGGAGGCTAGTCATATCCTGTTGGGAAGACCATGGCAATTTGACCAAAAAGCTATTCACCATGGTCACTCCAACCAAATAATTCTCACCTATAATGAAAAGCGCTTCAAATTGTATCCTTTGTCACCTTCTCAAGTAGCTGAAGATCAATTTGAGATGAAAAAGAAAAGAGTTGAGGAAAAACAAAAACAAAAAAAAGCACAACAAGCTTTACCCTTAAAGCTTGAAAAGGGTAAAGAGAGAGAGTCGGAAGGTGATGCCCCTTCGAAAAGGAATATTATTAAAAGGAGCCTATTTGCTACTAAACGTGATTTAAAAGAAGCTCCTTTGACTAACAAGCCATTTTATCTCCTTTTTTGCAAAGAAGCATCAAATCCTTCTCCCATTTTGCATTCTTCTGCTGAGAGCACTGTGACAGCCCATGCACATGAGCACCTTCCTCAAGGGGTTCAAGATATTTTAAAAGAATTTGATGACATATTCCCTAATGAGGTTCCGAAAGGACTTCCTCCTATTAGGGGTATAGAACATCAAATTGATTTGGTACCTGGCGCAAGTCTACCTAATAGACCTACCTATAGGACCAACCCCATGGAGACCCAAGAGATTGAGTCTTAAGTGAATGAGCTGTTGGAGAAGGGTTGGGTTCAAAAGAGCCTAAGCCCTTGTGCTGTGCCAGTCTTGTTGGTGCCCAAGAAGAATGGCCAATGGAGGATGTGTGTTGATTATCGTGCAATCAATAACATCACCATCAAATATAGGCACTCAATCCCCCATCTTGATGACATGTTGGATGAATTCATGGGGAAAAAATATTTTCAAAAATAGATCTTAGAAGTGGTTACCACCAAATAAGGATCAAAGAGGGTGATGAGTGGAAAACTGCTTTTAAGACTAAATTTGGTCTTTATGAGTGGTTGGTTATGCCTTTTGGGCTAACTAATGCCCCAAGCACATTCATGTGCTTAATGAATCATGTACTGAGGGATTGCCTTGGTAAATTTTGTGTAGTTTACTTTGATGACATTTTAGTTTACTCTAGGAACCCAGATGATCATTTAGGACATCTAAGGCATGTTTTTTCTCTTCTTAGGAGTAATCATCTTTTTGGTAACTTAGGAAAATGCACCTTTTGTGTAGATAGTGTAGTTTTCCTAGGTTTTGTAGTTAGCACAAAAGGGGTCCATGTTGACCCCGAAAAGATAAAAGCTATTCAAGAATGGCCCAACCCAAAGAGTGTGACAGAGATCAAAAGCTTTCATGGTCTCGCTGGATTTTATAGGCGCTTTGTGCCTAATTTCTCCACGCTCTTCGCACCAATAAATGATTTGGTGAAAAAGGAAGTTCCTTTCCTTTGGGGTGAGAAACAAGAGAAAGCCTTCCAGCTAATTAAGCATAAACTGACCCATGCACCAATCTTGGCATTACCTGACTTTTCTAAAACATTTGAACTTGAATGTGATGCCTCTGGTGTAGGTGTGGGGGCTGTCTTGTTGCAAGGAGGGCACCCCATTGCGTATTTCAGTGAAAAACTCAATGGTGCCCCCCTCAACTACCCCACCTATGATAAGGAGTTTTATGCTTTAATTAGGGCCCTTCAAACTTGGGAGCATTACCTTGCTCCCAAGGAGTTTGTCATTCATAGTGACCATGAGTCACTAAAATATTTGAGGGGTCAAGGTAAATTGAACAAAAGGCATGCAACGTGGGTGGAATATCTTGAATCCTTCCCTTATGTCATCAAGTACAAGAAAGGAAAACAAAATGTGGTGGTTGATGCTCTTTCTAGGCGTCATGCCCTTTATTCATCCTTGAGTGCAAAAATCTTAGGATTTGATGACATTCGGGCTATCTATCCGTGTGATAAGGATTTCGGCCCCATATTTGCTACCTCTGCATCTACATTTGCATTAAAGGGCCATGATGGGTACTTCATCAGTGAGGGTATCTTTACAAAGGGAGTAAGCTTTGTATACCCCAAGGATCAATTAGGAACTTACTTACAAAAGAGAGTCATGAAGGTGGGCTCATGGGGCATTTTGGGATTTCAAAAACCCTCATGCTTTTACAAGAGAAATTCTTTTTGTCCCATATGCATAGAGATGTCCATAGACATTGCTCTAAATGTATAGCTTGCTTGCAAGCAAAGTCTAAAGCAATGCCTCATGGACTATACACACCTTTACCTGCTCCTTCTGCACCTTGGGAGGATATTAGCATGGATTTCATCCTTGGGCTCCCAAGAACCCAACGAGGTGCAGACTCCATATTTGTGGTGGTGGATCGATTTTCAAAAATGGCCCATTTTATTCCCTGCCACAAAGTGGATGATGCGAGCAACATCGCAAGACTTTTCTTTAAAGAGGTTGTCCGATTGCATGGTATACGTTCTTCAATAGTTTCAGATAGGGATGTGAAGTTCCTTAGCCATTTTTGGAAAACTCTTTGGGCTAAGCTGGGAACTAAACTTCTTTTTTCCACTACTTGTCACCCTCAAACTGATGGGCAAACAGAAGTGGTGAATAGATCTTTATCCACTATGTTGAGGGCTCTCCTTAAAGGCAACCATAAGTCTTGGGATAAGTACCTTCCCCACATTGAATTTGCTTATAACCGGGTGGTTCATAGAACCACCAAGCATTCTCCTTTTGAGGTGGTCTATGGCTTTAATCCTTGTACTCCTCTAGATCTTTTAACTCTTCCTCTTTCTGTTGCTGTGCATAAAGAAGAAGAGGCAAAAGCCATTTTTGTAAAACAATTACATGAGAGGGTTAAAGTTAACATAGAGTGCCAATCCTTGAGAGATGCTACTTTCGCCAATAGGGGGAGGAAAGAAGTCATCTTTGAAAGGGCGACTGGGTATGGCTTCACTTGAGAAAGGATAGATTTCCTTCTCAAAGGAAGTCCAAACTTAGCCCTAGAGGAGATGGACCTTTCTAAATCCTTGAGCGGATCGGTAATAATGCCTATGTTTTAGATCTGCCTGAGGATTATGGGGTAAGACCAGTTTTAATGTTTCTGATTTGTCTCCATTTGTAGGTGCTGAAAATGACGAAGACCCCATGGATTTGAGGTCAAATCCTTTTCAAGGGGGAGGAGATGATGTGACCATGCCTAGCCAAGGACCTATCACTAGGCCATGGCTAGAAGGATTGAAGAAGACCTAACCCTTGCAGACAAAGGAAGACTTCACCTCCTATGGAGAGTGAAGATATTAGGCTAGGGACTTTAGTTAATAAAATGTAATTTTCCTTTATTTTAATTTTGAGGAGCATTAAGAATTTAATTTGGGACATGTATTTAGTCCATTTTTTATTTTTAGGAGGTGTCTTAGGAATTTAGAGGGTGGATTTAGCTTTTTGGGTATTTATGAAGGAAATAAGGGGTAGCCTTGATATCTACACCCCTTTTTTCTACATAAACCCCCTAAGCTAATAAGAAGGAATCTTGGCCCTTGGTTTGAGAAACTTGGGCACCAAGTTTGGTGATCTAAGGAGGGAATTGTTTCTCAATTCTCCTCCCTTAGATCTCTCCTTTTAATCCTAGCCCTTCTTTTTTAGGTTATCTTGTTCAAGAGGTTAGCTACCTCTATAAATAGGAGCTCCTCCCTCACTTGTATTTTTTACACTTAAATTTAATCATAGAGACCATATTGGTTGTGAGGTTCTTACCTTTGAGTGTCCCCCTTTCTCCTTTGTGAGAGCTTCTAAGAGTTATCAAGGGACCCCTCCCTTGTGGCCTCTCCCCTTTGGCTTATCAAACCTAGTATTTGTGGTGCCTCACCCAATTCCATTCCTCTCCATAAATCCATTTCCCTTCCAAATGACCTTGATGTGACCATGCCTAGCCAAGGACCTAGCACTAGGGCCATGGCTAGAAGGATTGAAGAAGACCTAGCCCTTGCAGACAAAGGAAGACTTCACCTCCTATGGAGAGTGAAGATATTAGGCTAGAGACTTTAGTTAATAAAATGTAATTTTCCTTTATTTTAATTTTGAGGAGCATTAAGAATTTAATTTGGGACATGTATTTAGTCCATTTTTTATTTTTAGGAGGTGTCTTAGGAATTTAGAGGGTGGATTTAGCTTTTTGGGTCTTTATGAAGGAAATAAGGGGTAGCCTTGATATCTACACCCCTCTTTTCTACATAAACCCCCTAAGCTAATAAGAAGAAATCTTGACCCTTGGTTTGAGAAACTTGGGCACCAAGTTTGATGATCTAAGGAGGGAATTGTTTCTCAATTCTCCTCCCTTAGATCTCTCCCTTTCTACATAAACTTAGGCTCTTTTGAACCCAACCCTTCTCCAACAGCTCATTCACTTGAGACTCAATCTCTTGGGTCTCCATGGGGTTGGTCCTATAGGCAGGTCTATTAGGTAGACTTGCGTCAGGCACCAAATCAATTTGATGTTCTATACCCCTAATGGGAGGAAGTCCTTTCGGAACCTCATTAGGGAATATGTCATCAAATTCTTTTAAAATATCTTGAACCCCTTGAGGAAGGTGCTCATGTGCATGGGCTGTGGCAGTGCTCTCAGCAGAAGAATGCAAAATGGAAGAAGGATTTGATGCTTCTTTGCAAAAGAGGAGATAAAAGGGCTTGTTAGTCAAAGGAGCTTCTTTTAAATCACGTTTAGTAGCAAATAGGCTCCTTTCACTAATATTCCCTTTCGAAGAGGCCTCACCTTCCGACTCTCTCTCTTTACCCTTTTCAAGCTTTAAGGGTAAAGCTTGTTGTGCTTTTTTTTGTTTTTGTTTTTCCTCAACTCTTTTCTTTTTCATCGCAAATTGATCCTCAGCCACTTGAGAAGGTGACAAAGGATACAATTTGAAGCGCTTTTCATTAGGGGTGAGAATTATTTGGTTGGAGTGGCCATGGTGAATAGATTTTTTGTCAAATTGCCATGGTCTCCCCAACAGGATATGACCAGCCTCCATAGGAACTATGTCACAAAGAATCTCATCATTATAAGATCCTATAGAAATTGGAACCATAACTTGTTCATTGACTACCATCTCCCCTTGCTCATTGAGCCATTGCAATTTGTAAGGTTTGGGATGGGGCATGGTAGTCAAGGCTAGTTTTTCAACCAACCTAGGGCTACAACAGTTACAACAGGAGCCACTATCAACAAGGAGAGAACATACTTTGTCATTTACTTTACATCTTGTATGGAAGATGTTCTCTCTTTGTGACTGGCCAAGCTCTAGAGGTTGGCTTCCAAGAAGCCTTTGAACCATAAGGAGGTCCCCCTCATAAGGAAAAGCTTCCTCACACTCTTGTTCAAAAGTATGTCCCCCTTCTTCCTCACTCTCACTAGAGGAGGAAGATGAGCTATTCTCACTACAAATGTCTTGTCCCCTCATGATCATGGTTTTCTTGTTAGGGCATTGAGAGGCAATGTGGCCTCTCCTAAGACATTTGAAGCATTTGATACTACTTTGCCTTTCAGTAGGCTTAGTAGTAGGGGGTTTTCTCTCTACATGAGGTGCTTTTGTGTCTTGAAAATGCTTGGGTTCCTCTTTGGGAAAACCCTTGAAAGAGTTTCCCTTAAGTTGGTCTCTCTTTGAGTAAGAGGGAGAATCTTTTTTAAAACTTTTTCTCTTGAGTTGATTCTCAGCTCTTACACAAAGTTCTACCAACTCATCAAGGTTTGAGTATGAAAGAAGCTCTACCTTATCTCTAATGTCAGAGCTTAATCCACACAAAAACCTAGCAAGGGTGGCATTGGGTTCCTCAATGATATTGGCCCTTATTATGAGAAGCTCCATCTTTTGTCCATACTCCTCAATACTTAGGTTATGTTGCCTAAGTCTTTGGAGCCTATCCAAAAGATCCCTCTCATAATATGAAGGAATGTGCCTTCTTCGTAAACAAGTTTTTAAATCATTCCAGTAGCGAATGTCAGGCATTTGTTTACGGGCCCTATCCTTGACTAACCCATCCCACCAATGCAAAGCAGAACTTTGAAAACTAAGGGAGGCCAAAGGTAATTTCCTTTCTTCCCTAATTTCATAGGATCGAAAGAGTTGTTCCACTTTGACTTCCCAATCTAGGTAAGTCTCAACATCTTTCCTACCTGGGGTAGGTCTACCTTTGGTTCCCTAGCATGATTTATGTTCTCTTGAGGATAATGATGATTGTATGATGAATGACAGTGATGCTTATGTTGATTTGTATAGTATTCTTCTTCACTAGAGCTAAAATGCCTAGATGAGGATCTTATGAGAATTCCTTTATTTTTTCTATCACTTTCCCTCCCATCTCTCCTCTTACTCTCTTTTCTCTCCTTCTCTCTTCTTCCTCTTTTTCTCTTTTTCTTTCTAGTTCTTTCCTTCTTCTCGTTTCTTCATCCTCTCTTCTCTCTCTTTGCCTTCTCTCTTCTCGCTCTTTTTTCTCTTTTCTCATTTCCAACATCTCTTTTTTTTAACTCTTCCTTCTCTTTTTGTTTTTCCTTTTCTTTTATTTCTTTTTTTCTCTGTTTTTCTTCTCTCCTTTCTTGTTCTTTAGCCATCCATTCCCTAAATTCTAAGTTAAGGTTTTCAAGAGTGTCTCCCTTAGAAGGTTTTCTTTGGTTGACACTCTTACTGGATGAACAACTATGTGCACTAGAATGTGTGTGGGAAGTCATGGTGCTTGGATGCTAAAAACTAAAGGGTAGGCCAAAAACTTTTTTTTTTTTTCAAGCAACACTCCTCTCTTTTTTTTTCTCACCTAAGGTGGTTTGATGAGTCTTTGGAACTCTTAGCCTCTACACGTTTTTTCAAAATAACATAAAATAAAATAAAAGTGCAAGAATGTAAAAGAGAAAGGGCTCTAATCGTGCTCCTAAGGTGTTGAAGGAAGTGTACCACTTCTCCCTTCTTCACCTAATTAACGAGGAACTACGCTAAAATTAACCAAAATTATTACAAACCAAAGGAGGGCCTTAAGGGCACTCAAACTCCCAATCTAAAATTAAGTATACACAATACAAAGAATAAAAAAAAATAAAACAAAGTCTTCACTCCAAGCTTTTTTGGTGTTTGTCTCCTTTTGATCAAGCCCCTTTGAGTTGCATCAACTCACCCCAAGAATGCTACCCTTGTTTCTCTTGTTTGGACTTGCCAAAGTTTTATATATGGAACCTTTGCCAACCTTTCCTTACCAAGGCCGAATACAACACAAGACAACAAAAAAAGCTGAATAACAAAACAAGGTTCACAAATCCAAGTGGATAGATTAAACAATGAAAAACTCAAAGAAGTAAAGAAGACAAGCAAGAAAACATAAGGCTCACAAAGGAAGGTAGCACACAAATAACTTTCCTAGATTAGCTTTAAGAGTAGAGACGAAAAAAGACTCAAACAAAAAAAATGAAATCAATAGTTGCACACTTAATAATATTTAAGTGACCAAAAACTAAAAAGCTTACTCAAGTAATTTTTTTTTTGAATCACAATTGGTTCCTCATATCAAATGTTTCTACTATTAGGTACACAACTTCAAATTTGTCTTTGTTTTGAGTACTTTATCTTTTTTTTTTAATTTGAACCTTTTCTATTTGTTTTTAACTTTTTCTAATCATTTTGCTGCACCTAATAGCTTGTTGAATTGAAATTTCAATGAGGATGCTTGAAATAATAACACTTGAGTGAATAAGCACAAAGTAAGGTCACACAATTTTCAAGCAATGCATGCAAATAAAGGCAAAACAACTTAGTAGTTCCAAATACCACTGAACTAATGGTGCTTAAGGAATGGTTTAGGGCTGATTTTGAAGTAAATTGATTGCTCAAATTACTAACACAATTCACCCAAGCTAAAATTCCATAAAGAGGCACCAATAGTGAAGGTAAACCAAGTGGAAAGCTACTAATAATTCAACATAAAACAAGAAACATATAAGGATTGAATTGAGCAAATATTTAAGAACAATAAAGAGATTAATATGCTTGAACTAAAAGCATAAAAGACTTAAGAGACTCAACAAGAGGTTCACCTCTTAGGAGCTCAATTCAAAATGTTTTTTAAGGCTTTTTTGTAAAATTTTTAAGAGGCTAAAACCTATGGAATTTAAATGAGACTGATGCATTCTCCCCAAGCAAGGGCCCTATCACTAGGGCCATGGCTAGGAGAATAGAAGAAGACATGGCTAGAGTAGAGGGAGGAAGATCTCACCTCCATATGACCATCAAGTTATGCAAGCCATGACTTATTTACTTGTAATTTTTATTTTAGGAACCTAGGATTTTATTTTGGATATGTATTAGTCCATTTAATTTTCTAGGAGGTGTCTTAGTAATAAGAAGGGGTAAGATTAGCTTTTGGGCCTTTATTTAGGAAATAAGGGGGTAGTTTGATAAATACACCCTCTTTTGCTAAATAAAACCCAAAACTAATAAAGGAGTAATCTTGGCCCTTGGATGAGGTAGCTTGGGCATCAATTCTCATCTAAAGGAGGGTATTGATTGGACTTTGGGCTTCAATCCTCCTCCCTTGGATGACTCCTTTTAATCCTAGCCCTTCATTTCCTTCATGACTTGTCCAAGAGGTTAGCTCCCTCTATAAAAAGGTGCTCCTTCACACTCTTGTTTTTTTTACACTTGATTGAATAGAAAAACCTTGAGTTGGCCAAAATTCTCTTAGTGTCCACCCTTCTCTCTTTGAGAATTCTTTAGGTTTTTATCAAGGGTTCCATCCCTTGTGGCAAACTTTCCCTCTTAGGCTTATCTTACCTTAAGTGGCGCCTAAAACCACCTCACTTATTACCTCTCCACAAACCATTTCACCAAAGAAGAAAACCTCTAGAAAAAGATCAAGGGAGGCATGCATCATTTGGTATCTAGAGCATTGGTTCTAGAGGTCTAAACTCTCTTCCTATCTCATTTATTTTTTCTTTCCGTTTTCCTATTTTATTTTATCTTTAATTTCCGCAATTTTTTCTAGCTTTCCATTGTTGTTTATCATTTCCATTTATGTCTTGAGTTATAGTTTATTTGCACCATTTATTTTTTACTTGATGCAATTTATATTGTTCTTTTCTTTGCATCTACGTCTCTCCCATATTCATTAATTTCCGCTTAAGCTTTGAGTTGGGTGCTTTCTTGCTTGAATTTTGGTTTTGAGAATTTCTTGCTAAAAATCCATGCCGTTGTGGTGAATTCCACAACCTTGTGGTCAAGAAATTTAGACCAAATTCTTGTGTTTCCTTACACCTAGTTGCCTTGTTTTTGCTTTATTTTTAGCTTTTATTTTTCACTTTTATACTCTTGTGTAGTTGTCTATAAGTCATGTTTATAGTTTCCCATTTTGTCTATTAATTCCTTTTAAGTTTAGCCTCTTTTGTTTTTACAAAAAAAAAATTGAAACTTCTTAAATTGAGCAACATAGAGGGTCATACCTCATGTCTAAGTCTCTTTAGAAGTTCATGTGCTTTTAGTTTCAAGCATATTCTTAAAAAAAAATTCAAAAATAGTTGCTCAATTTCCTTTGTCTTTATTTTCCTTATACGTATAATTTGCAGCTCATTTGTGTGGTAAAGGTAGTTCTTGTTTATGGGTGCTTTCACTTAAGCTATAAGTTTGGTATTTGTGTTCAACAAATTACTAAAAACTTAACAAAGCTTGAGTCCAGTGGCACACCAAACTACTAAACCATTAACACATCTATAGCTACTTTGCATTTTGAAGTCATTTCTAGTAGTACCTAAATTGTTGCTTTTAATTTTCTTTATTGTTCCAAGCGCATAACTCTTTTTTATCAAGCACTAAATTCACAATCAATTTAGGTGCATCTAGTAAATATTAAAAAAAAGAAAAAAACAAGAAAACAAAGTCTAAAATAAAATACAAAAAAAACAACGAAGGATTCAAAAAAAAAAAAAAAAGAGAACAAACAAAAGAAAAGAAAGTTTGAAAAAAATTCATTTGATGTACCTAACCTAAAATTAGCAAGTGCTTCAACTTTGAACTTGGAACCTTAAAAGAAATTTTATTACTTTTAGTACACTAGAACTTGATATTTGTGTTCTTCTACTCTTTAATCTAGTGCCATTCTTAGGTATTCCATTGTGTGCTCTCTTTCTTTTGTTTACCTTTTAGTTGTTGCTTGTCTTTTAAATCATCTTTCTAGTTTGTCTTATATACTCTTACCATTTGGTTAAGTGTCCTTTTGGTTATGTTATCTTTTATTGCTTTTTGAGTTTCTATTCGCACCTCCCCTTGCTACTTTTGTTTTTCTTTGGTTTGTGTGTTAGTGTCACTTTTGGGAGAAAGCTTGAAAAAGGAGCTTACCACAAGGGTAGCATATTTTGGAAGGTTGGACTAAGAGCCTAAGGGATCACCTCAAAAGGAAATACACCAAGCTGTGAGGACTTTGATTTGAGGGAGCATTTGGAGAATCATTTTTTGAAGACTTTACTTTTCCTTTAATTTGGGTGTATTAATTTTGTAGTTGGGACTTTGAGTGCCCTTAAGGCCCTCCCTTTGGTTGTAATAAAATTTAATCAATTTTTTAGTTTCTCGAAAATTAGGTGAAGAAGGAAGAAGTGGTACACTTCCTTCAACACCTTAGGAGCTCGCTTTAGATCCCTTCTCTTTTGAATTTTTGCTTTAAAATTCTTGCTTTATTTTTCTTATTCAAAGTGCTTAGAAGGCTAAAGAGTTCCAAAGACTCATCAAGCCATTTTAGGCAAGAAAACACAAAAAGAGAGGAGTGTTTGTTTGTGAAAATTTTTTAGCCACCTTTTTCCTCTTAGAAATTCAAGCACAATGACATCACACACCCACTCTAGTGCTCATAGTTATTCATCAAACAAGAGTGTAAACCAAAGAAATATTTCTAAAGATTACACTCTAGAAAACTTAAACATGGACTTTAGGGAGTGGATGGCAAAAGAACAAGAGAGAAGAGAAGAAAAAAGGAGAGAAAAAGAGTCCAAGGAGAAAAGAAAAATAAAAGAAAGAGAGGAAGAAAAGAGAGAAAAAAGAGAGAAAGAAGATAGAAGAATAAGAGAAAGGAGAGAAGATGAAGAAAGGAGAGAAAGAAAAGAAAGAGAAAGAAGAAAATAGAAAGAAGAAGAAAAAAGAAAGCATGGGAATGGTGAGAATTACAAAATGAAAGGGATAGTCTTAGGTTCCCCATCTAGACATACCCATAGGAGTGAAAGTGAGGAAGAATACTACAATCATCCTAAGAGAAACTCCCATTCATCCATGCATAATAATGGGGCCCCTCCAAGGGAGCCCAAAATTGATCTCCCCCCATTTCATGGGAGGGAAGATGTGGAAGCCTACCTTGATTGGGAAATCAAGGTAGAACAACTCTTCACTTGCCATGAGGTAAGAGAAGAAAGAAAGGTTCCAATGGCAACCCTTAGCTTCCAAGGGCATGCCATGCATTGGTGGGTTGGGTTAACCAATGAGAGAATCCGCACCAATATGCCTTCCATAAGATATTGGAATGATCTTAGAAGTGCTCGAAGAAGAAGGCATATTCCCTCTTGGTATGAAAGAGATCTTTTGGATAGACTCCAAAGGCTAAGGCAAACCAACCTTAGTATAGAAGAGTATAGACAAAAGATGGAACTTCTTATCTTGAGGGCGGGTATCATTGAGGAACCCAAGGCCACTATGGCAAGGTTTTTGTGTGGGTTGAGCCCCAAAATTCGTGATAAGGTGGAGCTCTTCTCATACAATTCCCTTGATGAGTTAGTTCAACTTTGCATCAAAGTGGAAAATCAACTAGAAGAAAAACTTTTAAAAAGAATAACCCACCTTATGTAAAGAGGGACCAACCTACGGGGAACTCTTTCAAGAGTTACCCCAAAGAGGAACATCCCAAGCACTTCAAAGAGCATAAAACATCACATATAGAGAGAAAAACCCCTACTACTAACTCTCACGAGAAAGTTAGTAGTATCAAATGCTTTAAATGTCTTAGGAGAGGCCACATTGCATCTCAATGCCCTACTAAGAGAAACATCATCATGAGGGCCCAAGATGTTTATAGTAGTGAGTCTAGCTCACACTCCTCTAGTGAGAGCGAAGGAGAAGGGGTTCATGCATACCAATCTGATTGTGATGAAACCGCTTATGCATGTGAGGGAGACCTCTAATGATAAGAAGAATTCTTGGAAGCCAACCTTTGAAAGTGTCCTCATCTCAAAGGGAGAACATATTCCACACTCGCTGTAAGGTGAATGACAAAATATGTTCTCTCATTGTGGATAGTGGGTCATGCTGCAATTGTTGTAGCTCAAGGTTGGTGGAAAAGCTAGCCTTGACCCCACTTCCCCACCCTAAGCCTTACAAGCTTCAATGGCTCAATGAGCAAGGGGAAATGGAGGTCAATGAGCAAGTCAAGGTTCCAATTTCCATTGGGTCTTATAAAGATGAGATCTTGTGTGACATAGTCCCAATGGAAGCTGGCCATATCTTGCTAGGAAGACCATGGCAATTTGATAAGAAAGCCATACACCATGGTCATTCCAATAACATCATCCTCACTCATAAGGATAAGCGCATTAAGTTGTGTCCTCTAACACCTTCACAAGTGGCGGAGGACCAACTCATCATGAAACATAAGAGAGATGAGGAGAAAAAAAAAGCAAAGTTTTACCCCTAAAGCTTGAAAGGGGTAAAGAGGTTGAGTTGGAAGTTGGTGCCCCTTCCAAGAAAGTCATTAGTAAAGGGAGTTTATTTGCGACAAAATTGGATTTAAAGAAAGCCCCCTTAACTAACAGACCTTTCTATCTCCTCCTTTGCAAAGAGGCATCCCCCATTTCTTCCCCCTCCACTTTTTTCCCTTCTAGTTCTAGCACTGCCATAGAACTTGGACCTGAGAACCTACCTCAAGAGGTTCAAGAGCTTTTAAAGGAGTTTGGTGATATATTCCCTAATGAAGTTCCCAAAAGACTTCCTCCAATTAGGGGTATAGAACACCAAATAGACTTGGTACCTGGGGCTAGCCTGCCTAATAGGCTTGCTTATAGGACTAATCCCATGGAGACCAAAGAGATTAAATCTCAAGTCCAAGAACTATTGGAGAAGGGTTGGGTTCAAGAGAGCCTAAGCCCTTGTGCTGTGCCAGTTTTGTTGGTGCCTAAGAAGAATGGCCAATGGAGGATGTGCATTGATTGTCGAGCAATCAATAACATCACCATCAAATATAGGCACCCTATCCCTAGGCTTGATGACATGCTTGATGAATTGCATGGGGCCCAATTATTTTCAAAAATTGATCTTAAGAGTGGTTATCACCAAATCCGCATCAAGGAAGGTGATGAGTGGAAAACCGCTTTTAAGACCAAGTTTGGGCTGTATGAATGGTTGGTAATGCCCTTTGGGCTTACCAATGCCCCAAGCACCTTCATGAGGCTTATGAATCATGTTCTTAGGGATTGCTTAGGAAAATTTTGTGTTGTTTATTTTGATGACATCTTAGTGTATAGCAAGAGCCTAGATGAACATGTAGGCCATCTTAGGCGCGTCTTTTGCATTCTTAGTTCACACCAACTCTATGGAAATCTTGAAAAATTTAATTTTTGTGTGGAGAGTGTGGTGTTCTTAGGTTTTATAGTTAATAAAAATGGGGTTCAAGTAGACCCCGACAAAATCAAAGCCATCCAAGAATGGCCCACCTCAAAGAGTGTGACTGAGATCAAGAGTTTTCATGGTCTCGCGAGCTTTTACAGGTGCTTTGTGCCTAACTTCTCCACACTTTTCTCACCAATCAATGATTTGGTGAAGAAGGATACTCCTTTCCTTTGGGGTGAAAAACAACAAAAAGCCTTTGAACTTATCAAAGAGAAACTGACCCATGCACCAGTTTTAGCTCTTCCTGACTTTTCTAAAACTTTTGAGCTAGAGTGTGATGCATCGGGAGTGGGTGTGGGAGCTGTGTTGTTACAAGGTGGTCATCCTGTGGCTTATTTTAGTGAAAAACTAAATGGAGCCGCCTTAAACTACCCCACCTATGATAAAGAGTTTTACTCTTTGATAAGGGTCCTTCAAACTTGGGAACATTATCTTGTACCCAAGGAGTTCATCATTCATAGTGACCATGAGTCACTTAAGTATTTGAAGGGTCAAGGCAAGCTTAATAAAAGGCATGCTAAATGGGTAGAATTTCTTGAGACTTTCCCTTATATCATCAAATACAAGAAAGGAAAACATAATGTGGTGGCTGATGCTTTGTCTCGTAAACTTTACACCACCTTAAGTGCAAAGATTCTTGGATTTGATAATAATAGAGAAATGTATCTTTCTGATAAGGATTTTGGATCCATTTATGCTGCCTCTACATTTGCATGTAAAACCCAAAATGGGTTCTTTGTGAGTGAGGGGTACCTTTTCAACGGTAGCAGACTTTGGGTACCCCAAGGATCTATGAGAAATCTGTTGATAAAAGAGAGCTATGAGGGTGGGCTCATGGGGCATTTTGGAATTAACAAAACTCTTCTGCTTTTACAAGAAAAATTCTTTTGGCCCCATATGAAGAAAGACAATGGCTCATAGATTGTACACACCCTTACCTGCTCCTTCTGCACCTTGGCTGGATATTAGTATGGATTTCATCCTTGGCCTGCCTCGAACCCAACGAGGTGCAGACTCTATCTTTGTAGTGGTAGATAGATTTTCAAAAATGGCTCACTTTATACCATGCCACAAGATAGATGATGCGAGCAACATTGCGAGACTTTTCTTTAAAGAAGTTGTCCGTTTACATGGAATTCCCTAATCCATAGTCTCTGATAGAGATGTGAAGTTCCTTAGCCACTTTTAGAAAACATTGTGGGCAAGGCTAGGAACTAAACTCTTATTTTCTACCACATGTCACCCCCAAACTGATGGGCAGACTGAGGTAGTAAATAGATCTCTATCTACTATGCTTAGGACACTTCTTCGAGGAAATCACAAGTCTTGGGATGAATACCTATCCCATATTGAGTTTGCATACAACCAGGTGGTTCAAAGGACCACCAAGCATTCTCCCTTTGAAGTTGTTTATGGCTTCAACCCCTTACTCCTCTTGATATCTTGCCCTTACCCTTCCCTTCTTCTATTCACAATGAAGGAATAGTAAGAGCGGATTTTGTTAAAAAATTACATGAAAGGGTAAAGGCCAACATTGAACATCATTCAAAGGAGTATGCTAGTAAAGCCAATAGGGGCAGGAAAGAAATTATCTTCAATGAAGGGGATTGGGTATGGCTTCATTTGAGGAAGGATCGCTTCACTACTCAAAGGAAGTCCAAGCTTAGCCCCCGAGGAGATGGTCCCTTTCAAGTCCTCAAGAGAGTGAACAACAATGCATACATATTAGATCTCCCTGAGGACTATGGTGTCAGTACTACCTTTAATGTTTGTGATTTGATCCCTTTTGTAGGTACTGATGAAGAAGATGAGGACCTATCAGATTTGAGGTCAAATCCTTCCCAAGGGGGAGGGGATGATGCATTCTCCCCAAGCAAGGGCCCTATCACTAGGGCCATGGCTAGGAGAATAGAAGAAGACATGGCTAGAGTAGAGGGAGGAAGATCTCACCTCCATATGACCATCAAGTTATGCAAACCATGACTTATTTACTTGTAATTTTTATTTTAGGAACCTAGGATTTTATTTTGGATATGTATTAGTCCATTTAATTTTCTAGGAGGTGTCTTAGTAATAAGAAGGGGTAAGATTAGCTTTTGGGCCTTTATTTAGGAAATAAGGGGGTAGTTTGATAAATACACCCTCTTTTGCTAAATAAAACCCAAAACTAATAAAGGAGTAATCTTGGCCCTTGGATGAGGTAGCTTGGGCACCAATTCTCATCTAAAGGAGGGTATTGATTGGACTTTGGGCTTCAATCCTCCTCCCTTGGATGACTCCTTTTAATCCTAACCCTTCATTTCCTTCATGACTTGTCCAAGAGGTTAGCTCCCTCTATAAAAAGGTGCTCCTTCACACTCTTGTTTTTTTTACACTTGATTGAATAGAAAAACCTTGAGTTGGCCAAAATTCTCTTAGTGTCCACCCTTCTCTCTTTGAGAATTCCTTAGGTTTTTATCAAGGGTTCCATCCCTTGTGGCAAACTTTCCCTCTTAGGCTTATCTTACCTTAAGTGGCGCCTAAAACAACCTCACTTCTTACCTCTCCACAAACCATTTCACCAAAGAAGAAAACCTCTAGAAAAAGATCAAGGGAGGCATGCATCAGAGACAAAATAGGAAACTAACATGACTAGTATTTGAAAAAACACAAGATTAAGAAAAAATAACACACCTAAAAATAGAGCAAAAATTTCACCAAGAGACTCAAAACAAAGGCACAACAAAGTGGCCAAAGTTGATCACCACAATGGTGTGGAAAAATCCTCAACCATGTGGGTTTAATGGTCACAACTTCTTAGGCACACTTTAACATAAAAAACGAAGGGAAAATTAAGCAACTTGAATAAGAAAATAAGATACAAAGAAAGGGACAAATAAAATCGCATCAAATTAAATGGAACATAGGCGCGTAGATAGAAAACAAAAGCGCATATAATAGCAAGAATAAAAAGCTATACTACTAGAAAATAAAGGAAATAGAGATGACAAACAATGAAGGACTTTAAAATAAAGAGATCAAAGAGATAAACAACAAAGCAAAAAAAATTTGAGAAAGAACATGACCTTTAGGAAGTGGCTCTGATACCACTTGATGTGATCTTTGATGATCATGTGCCCAAAGGATCCTTTCTAAGGTCACTTGAAGGGAAATGGATTTATGGAGAGGAAAGGAATGGGGTGAGGCGCCACAAATACTAGGTTTGATAAGCCAAACGGGAGAGGCCACAAGGGAGGGGTCCCTTGATAACTCTTAGAAGCTCTCACAAAGGAGAAAGGGAGACACTCAAAGGTAAGAACCTCAACCAATATGGTCTCTAGGATTAAATTCAAGTGTAAAAAATACAAGTGAGGGAGGAGCTCCTATTTATAGAGGTAGCTAACGTCTTGAACAAGATAACCTAAAAAAGAAGGGCTAGGATTAAAAGGAGAGATCTAAGGGAGGAGGATTGAGAAACAATTCCCTCCTTAGATCATCAAACTTGGTGCCCAGGTTTCTCAAACCAAGGGTCAAGATTCCTTCTTATTAGCTTAGGGGGTTTATATAGGAAAAGAGGGGTGTAGATATCAAGGCTACCCCTTATTTCCTTCATAAAGACCCAAAAAGCTAAATCCACCCTCTAAATTCCTAAGACACCTCCTAAAAATAAAAAAATGGACTAAATACATGTCCCAAATTAAATTCTTAATGCTCCTCAAAATTAAAATAAAGGAAAATTACATTTTATTAACTAAAGTCCCTAGCCTAATATCTTCACTCTCCGTAGGAGGTGAAGTCTTCCTTTGTCTGCAAGGGCTAGGTCTTCTTCAATCCTTCTAGCCATGGCCCTAGTGATAGGTCCTTTGCTAGGCATGGTCACATCACTAATGTTCATCATCAAAACTAAAATAATACACAAAACTACATTTTGCCTTCTTTGCATCATGAGAGAATTTGCATAGTTGTTACTAGCATTTCATAGCGAAGGTTAAAAGATCAAGCCATGTGATGAGATCCATCTTTGGAGCTCCTCCAAGGATCAACTTCAAGAGGTTGCAAGGTAGAAGGTGACTTCAGTGGAGCGGAAAGAGATGGAGGTGGGAGGCACCACTCTAAGGGAGATAAGCCTCAAGGGAGGTTGCTTGCCACAAGGGAAGGAACCCTTGATAAAAGATAAATGAACTCTCTCAATTTTAGAGAAGAAAGGACACTCAAAGATGAAGCAAATTCTCTCTATTTCATTCAAATCAAGTGTAAAGGATCCAAGTGACTGGGGGTTTTATTTATAGCAAAAAAGGGAGAGGTGATCAGTTGAAACTGGAAGGAGATTCAAATAGGAGTCAAATTCAAATAATTAGTACATGCTCCTAAAATCATGGATCTTAGAACTAACTAAGTGCCATGTAGGATGCCATGTGGCCAACTAAGTGAATTTGGCACCTATTAGGGGAACAAAGGCCCCACCTTGTCTCCTCCATGCTTCATGTGCTAACTAATTGGGGTTTAATTTAGAAAAGAGGGGTGTGGTTAATAAAATAATCCACCAACACCCCTAAATGGCCAAATTAGTTAATACACTGCACATTAAGACTAAACACATCACCTAGCCCTTAACCTACAAAAAAAAAAGTGCTCAAATACCAGGCCAAAGAGAAAGTTAAACCACTCCAGTTAAGGGAAATATACAAGGGTAAATACAAGAGAACTATGGTATAATAACTATACGTATGAGGAGGTGAGGTTTTCCTCCATCCATTCTAGCCATGTCCTCCGCTATCCTCCAAGTCATGGCCCTAGTGATAGGACTTTTGCTAGGGAGGATCACATTACCATGTAGTTTCTGCATGGATTAAATGATCAATACAACAACATAAAGCCTCATGTCTTACTGATGGATCCCTTGGCCCAAATTTAAAAATTTTTCTCATATGTTGTGCATCAAGAAAAGCAAATTCAGAGCACAAATTTTATTGCCAATGCTAGCAGTGAAGGGAATGGATCAATTGTCAATGCTATGAATACCACTCCCACATGTAGCTATTGTGGCAGAACTGGACACACTAAAAATGTGTGCTATAGGAAGCATGGATTCCCTGAATCTAAAGCAAGAAAAATAAACACTAATCAAAGTAGAAAAGTGTGTACTCATTGTGGAAGGAATGGACACACAATTGATGTCTGTTATAGGAAACATGAGTTTCCTCCAGGACACAAGTCATTCGGAAAAGGTGTAGTTATTAACAATGCTATGAATGGTGAAGGAAGAACCAATGAAAGTGATCAATAACAGACCACAAAGAACTAGGAATTTCACCTTAACTCATCATAATATCATGCTTTGTTAACCTTAATACAGCAATCCAATAATGGACATTCCATAACTTCTAGTTTGTCCCATGTTAACCAAGGCAGCTATGTTTCTACTTGTCTACAACAATATAATCAAAACTTAGGTAGTTTTAATCAAAACATTCTTTTCATTCGCACACACAACACGGCTACACTCTAGGTCCTTGACTCGGGTGCTACTGATCACAATACCTCATCTCTTTCACATTATTTCACTTGTGTCACTATTAATCCAATTATTGTAAAGTTGCTCAATAGACAACATGTCCATGCCACACATTCTGGTATGGTTAAGTTCAATGACTCCTTTTTATCTTACCAATGTCTTATATATACCTTCCTCCATTTTCAATTTAATCTTTATCTCTAAACTTGTTGCTTCTCTGAATTATCAATTAACTTTCCTTCCTAAATCATGTGTCATACAAGATCTAAAGACCATGAAAAGGATTAGTACAATTGATGCATTTGATGGACTATACACTCTGTCTACTGAACCTGTCAAACATCCATCCATATGTTCTGTTATAACCCATCCAAACTGTAAAGTCTTACCTATAGACCTATGGCATTTTCGTATGGGTCATCCCTCTCATAATTGTTTACATTTCTTGTCTCAATATTATCCACGTATATCTAGTAATAAAGAGTATACTTTTAATACTTGCCACCATACTAAACAAAAGAGACTCCCATTTCCTTTAAGTCATTCTCATTAATCAAGAGCTTTTGAGTTTATTCATGTTGATATATGGGGACCATGTTCCAAAACATCTATGCATGGGCATCATTATCTCCAAACCAAAGTGGATGCTTACACACGTTTCTTGGGTGTTCCTCACGTTATATAAATCTGAGACTAGAACTGATTTAACAAATTTTATTTTGAATGTTGCAAACTAATTTGATACCATTGTTAAGATTGTGAGAACCGATAATGGGGCTTAGTTTTTATAAACAATTTTTATCAAAGTAAGAGAATTATCCATCAAACAATTTGTATTGAAACTCCTAAGTGGAATGGCATTGTTGAGAAATCATCAACATCTCCTGAATGTCACTCGTGCTCTCTTGTTTCAAAGTAATTTGCCCTCATCTTTTTGCTGTTTTGCCCTCTTATATGTGGTCTATCTTATTAATTGCATTTCAACTCCATATCTAAAATATTTTTCCCCTTTTGAAAAACTGCATGAAAAGTTGTGTGATATTTCCAATGTTAAGGTTTCTTGGGTGTATATGCTATGCAAACACTATAACTTCTAATCAAAAGAAACTAGATCCTCGTTCTCATCCATGTATTTTTCTTGATTTATACCTCATACTAAAGGGTTCTTTTTATTCAATATGCACAATTACACTATTGTTGTCACTCAAAATGTCATATTTTATGAGGATCATTTTCCATACCTTAATCTTGATACCTCTGCCTCATCTAGTTCAATGCATGTTTCTTTTAATTGTGACAACTTATCCTTCCCTACCTTACCTATTACTGATTCTGTTTCATGTCAGCCACCTCAACCACGTAGTTTTGCAGATCCTACCTCTACTAGTCCTAGCTCAATATCACCACAAAATTCGCATACACCTAACCGGCCCTTTTCTTCTCCAGTTACCTGTTGATCCACCAGACCTCACCTTCCTCCTAACTATCTTAAAGACTTTTATTGTACATTTTCATCAATTGTTCCTCCCTCTCTAGGTATTCAGTATCCTCTCCACTCTTTTCTTTCTTATCATAGATTGTCACACAATTTTTTCCATTTCATTTCCTCCATCTTTTTTGTCACTGAACCAAAGTCCTATATTGAGGCTTCCAAAAGTAATTGTTGGATTAAGGCTATGCAGGCTAAGTTTGTTGCATTATAGGCAAATAATACTTGGATTCTCACCTTTTTACCATCAGATAAAATCACCATTTGTTGTCATTGGGCTTATAAGATTAGAGACAATGTTGATGGATCTGTAGAACATTATTAGGCACAACTTATGGCCAAGGGCTATATTCAGCTTGAAGGGCTTGATTTCCTTTATACCTTTTCCACGGTTACCAAAGTCACCATAACTCACTTCTTGCTTACTCTAGATGCAATCAGTCATTAACACCTTAAGCAATCATATGTAAATAATGCTTTTCTACATGGAGAGATTCATGAGGAAGTTTACATGCATGCCTCTTTTAAGCTTCCTTCTCAACCAAGGCAAGTGTGTCACCTCAAGCGTTTTCTATATGGCCTTAAGCAAGTGAGTCATCAGTGGTATGCTCGTTCATCTAGCTTCATCTTATTCCATGGCTATAATCATTCTGCAATAGATAATTCATTGTTCTTGAAATTCTCTGGTTCTAACATCACGACCGTTTTGGTATACGTGGATGGCATTGTCCTTGTTGGGAATGACATGTGTGAAATCTCTAACATCATTTTTCTCCTTGATCAGACTTTTAGATTTAAGGACCTTGGCAATTTAAAGCTTTTCCTTGGTCTTGAAGTAGCTCGCTTTGCTACTGCCATCCACCTCTATCAGAGAAAGTCTAATTTAGATATCTTATCTTATATTGGCATTCTTGCATGTCACCTTGCTTATACTCATGAAGATTATACAACCCATTTAACCTCTAACTCAGGAACCTCTTTAGATGATCCTTCACCTTTTCGCCGTTTGATTGATCACCTAATATACCTTACAATGACTCATCCAAATATAGCTCATGTTGTCCAGAACCTAAGTTAATTTGTTTCTAAGCCCATTGATGTTCATAATAAATTTGTATTCCACATACTGAGGTATTTAAAACAGATCCTTATCTCAAGCATATTTCTTGACTCCTCTAGTTCTCTTCAATTCAAAGGCTTCAGTGATTCATATTAGGTTGTCTGCATTAAATCTTGTTGAACTATAATTGGATTTTCCATATACCTTAGGCCCTCCTTAGTTTCATTGTGTTCTAAGAAGCAAAGCACAGTTTCTCGAAGTTCTTATGAAGGTGAGTATCGTGTACTTGCTTTTGCTACTTGTGAGATATGTTGATATTGTTGAAGAAAATTAGACTCAAGCTTTAATGAAGCTCTCTCTCAAGTCTCATATTCTTTAGTAGATGCTGATTTTGCTTTTTCAATTCACTTTATAGTATGAAACACATTTTTATAGGTGTTCTACTTGTATTGATTGTTATAGCATAAGCATGAGTATGTCTTTGAGCTTGAGTTTTTTTTTTATCATTTTCATAAGCAAAATTGAATACATTGTGTTGTTTTCATGTTTGGAAAACAAAGATATCAAAATTACTAAGTTAAGTCATGATTTACCTTAAGGGTGACTAATTACGTAAGTTGGTAATGGATTATCTAACTGACTTAAGCTAAAAACACATGAATTTCATGTTTCATCGTGAAGTAATTGATTACCCAAAGAGAAATTTGAAGCATTCTTTACAAGCTTTCTACAATAATCGATTAGCTGAAATTGTTGACCGATTATCACGGAGAATGTATCATTCTAGGTTATCTTTCTTGCACTTCTGGGTAATTAAGTATCGTTGTAAGGTAATCAACTACCTCAACATTTTAACAAACTTTTTACCACTTTACCGATCAATTTTAGGGGTGTTCATCAGCTCGGGTCCATCCAACAAATTCGAAAATCCAAACCAAACTAATTAATTTGGTTTGGTTTTTTCACTTGATTAGGTCTGGATCCAAACCAAATCAAGTAAAATCGACCATGTTCAGTTTGGTTCACAGTTTTAGCACTTCAAAACCCTGACCAAACCTGAACTAAACCAAAAGTATATATTATTATATATTTATTTTATATTTTTCTTGTATTGAGTTTTTTTTATAGGAAAATGTTAGTTATTAGTATGTTAGTAGAAGAATTTGAACCCATGATTTCCTTCTTGGTCTCCCCCATCTCACCAAGTAACCGCCAGACTCACCTTATAACTCTTGTGGTATTAAGTTGCTTTAAATATATACTATTTTTTATTTGTATTATATTGAGTTGCTTTAATAATTTAATTGACTAATTTAATATATATGAAACACTTGATATTTTTTATAAAATTATGAACTTAGTAGATTAATAAATTTGACTAGTTTGACATATAAAACTTTTTTATGATTTAATGAAAAGAAATTTATTTTTTAATTTTTTTATTGATTTCCTCCAAATCTAAACCGAATCAATTCGATTATCATTGGTTCAATTTGGTTTAGGTCTGAAAAAAAATTCCAATAATCCTAACCAACCCAAACCAATTAAAATTACTTGGTTTGGTTTTCTTTTCCTCCCAAAACTGAACAAACTCGTATCATGAACACCCCTAATCAATTTTCACAAGAACAAAAAAGGATTTTAGGCTTTCATGTGAGAATCTTTGCAATCTTTGAAGAAAACCTTCATGAAACCCAATAAAACCCAGCTTGAACTATGAATGTTCTTCAAGATTTGTGATTAAAGGTGATACAAACCAAGAGCATTTGATTTCTATGTTTGGGTAATCTTCACTACAAGGTGATTTCTTTTTTGAACCCAAATCTTATTTTTAATTGTTAGGGATAATCTCTTGAATAGGTTTTTAGTGAGATTATGTGAAATCTCGTGGCGGGGTGTCATGAATGAGACGTATGTTTGTGTGGTGAGGTGTCATTGAGAAACAGGCTCTTGTGGGGTGTGATGCACTCCCTTGATCTCTTCAACCAAGGTTCCTTCCTCTAAGAAAATGGAGGATGGAGAGGTTAGAAATGGGAGAGGGTTGACGCCACTTTCTAGGAGAAAGATGAATAAAAAATTTTATATTGCTTGCCACAAGGGAGAGGTCCCTTGATAAAAGCTTTAAGGGAGAGATTCCCCAAGAGAGAGGATTCTCAATGACACTCAAGAATAAATTTCTCAAAAAAATTCTTACTTCATTCAATCAAGTGTGACTTGTACAAAAGGAACTAGGTGTATCTATAGCCCAAAAGAGGGAGCAAGACACTCAAAACTAGGCAATGTGGAACTTGGGCCTAATTAGGATTAGGAGCACTAATCCCTCTTAGGCCCACTAAAGGAGCACCTAGCCTTAAGCTAAGGAGTGTCATGGCCTAATCAAGGGGGTGTGGAAAGAGATCCACACTCCTTTGAGTTATTAGGACCTCTACTCTCCTTACCTCATTTCCTAAGCTATTTATACCCTAAACTTTTGAAACAAGCATAAATGGCCAAAATACATGGCCTAAAAGGGAATTAAAAACTAATTCATATTTACAAGAAGAAAACTAAGGACTATGGCCTAAAATGTCTATCCCCATCATTAGCTGGGGTCTTGATGAGTCTTTTCGGGCCAAGTCCTCTTCAATCCTCCTAGTCTTTGCCCTAGTGAGAAGGCCCTTGGTTGGTAGGATTGCATCAGGGTGCAAGATTTTTGGCCTCTATATTGTGTTGTTTTGAAGTCTTTCTTCAATTGTGTGTATACTGAGTGTGATTATATTCAATTCTAGTGAAAGCAGGATTAGTAGAAGGCTAGATCAAAATTGGAGGTAGGTAATTGAGGGTTGATTCGGTATAAAGAAATAGTATTAATCTCTCCATCCCTACACTTTTGTTTTTGTTTCTTTGACCTGAATTTTTACTGCATTATAGAGTAATCTATAGCTAAATAACTAAATCTTGAATTTACAATAATTGGGTTTGTGATGTGACCATGCCTAGCCAAGGACCTATCACTAGGGTCATGGCTAGAAGGATTGAAGAAGACCTAGCCCTTGCAGACAAAGGAAGACTTCACCTCCTATGGAGAGTGAAGATATTAGGCTAGGGACTTTAGTTAATAAAATGTAATTTTCCTTTATTTTAATTTTGAGGAGCATTAAGAATTTAATTTGGGACATGTATTTAGTCCATTTTTTATTTTTAGGAGGTGTCTTAGGAATTTAGAGGGTGGATTTAGCTTTTTGGGTCTTTATGAAGGAAATAAGGGGTAGCCTTGATATCTACACCCCTCTTTTCCTACATAAACCCCCTAAGCTAATAAGAAGGAATCTTGGCCCTTAGTTTGAGAAACTTGGGCACCAAGTTTGATGATTTGAGGAGGAATTGTTTCTCAATCCTCCTCCCTTAGATCTCTCCTTTTAATCCTAGCCCTTCTTTTTTAGGTTATCTTGTTCAAGAGGTTAGCTACCTCTATAAATAGGAGCTCCTCCCCTCACTTGTATTTTTTACACTTGAATTTAATCCTAGAGACCATATTGGTTGTGAGATTCTTACCTTTGAGTGTCCCCCTTTCTCCTTTGTGAGAGCTTCTAAGAGTTATCAAGGGGCCCCTCCCTTGTGGCCTCTCCCCTTTGGCTTATCAAACCTAGTATTTGTGGCGCCTCACCCAATTCCTTTCCTCTCCATAAATCCATTTTCCTTCCAAGTGACCTTAGAAAGGATCCTTTGGGCACGTGATCATAAAAGATCACATTAAGTGATATCAGAGCCACTTTCTAAAGGTCACGTTCTTTCTCAATTTTTTTTTTGCTTTGTTGTTTATCTCTTTGACCTCTTTATTTTAAAGTCCTTCATTTTTTTTCATCTTTATTTCCTTTGTTGTCTAGTAGTATAGCTTGTTATTCTTGCTATTATATGCACTTTTGTTTCCTATCTATGTGCATATGTTCCATTTAATTTGATGCAATTTTATTTGTCCCTTTCTTTGCATCTTATTTCCATGTTCAAATTGCTTAGTTTTCCTTTGTTTTTTATGTTAAAGTGTGCCTAATAAGTTGTGACCATTAAACCCACATGGTTGAGGATTTTTCCACACCATTGTGGTGATCAACTTTGGCCACTTTGTTGTGGCTTTTGTTTTGAGCTTCTTACTAAAATTTTTGCTCTATTTTTAGGTGTGTTATTTTTTTTCTTAATCTTGTGTTTTGTCAAATACTAGTCATGTTAGTTTCCTATTTTGTCTCATTTAAATTCCTTAGATTTTAGCCTCTTAAAATTTTTACAAAAAGCCTTAAAAAACATTTTGAATTGAGTTCCTAAGAGGTGAACCTCTTGTTGAGTCTCTTAAGTCTTTTATTCTTTTAGTTAAAGCATAGTAATATCTTTGTTGTTCTTAAATATTTGCTCAATTCAATCTTTATGTGCTTCTTTTTTTTTATGTTGAATTATTAGCAGCTTTCCACTTGGTTTACCTTCACTATTGGTGCCTCTTTATGGAATTTTAGCTTGGGTGAATTGTGTTAGTAATTTAAGCAATCAATTTACTTCAAAATCAGCCCTAAATAATTTGTTAAGCACCATTAGTTCAGTGGTATTTGGAACTACTAAGTTGTTTTGCCTTTATTTGCATGCATTACTTGAAAATTGTGTGACCTTACTTTGTGCTTATTCACTAAAGCGTTATTATTTCAAACATCCTCATTAAAATTTCAATTCAACAAGCTATTAGGTGCAGAAAAATGATTAGAAAAATTTTTAAAAAATTAGAAAAAGTTCAAGTTAAAAAAAAAAAGATAAAGAACTCAAAAGAAAGAAAATTTTGAAGTTGTGTACCTAATAGTAGAAACATTTGATATAAGGAACCAATTATGATTAAAAAAAATTACTTGAGTAAGCTTTTTGGTTTATGGTCACTTAAATTTTATTAAGTGTGCCACTATTGGTTTAATTTTTTTGTTTGAGTCTTTTTTCATCTCTACTCTTAGAGCTAATCTAGGAAAGTTATTTATGTGCTACCTTCCTTTGTGAGCCTTATGTTTTCTTGCTTGTCTTATTTACTTCTTTGAGTTTGTCATTGTTTAATCTATCCACTTGGATTTGTGAACCTTTTTTTGTTATTCACCTTTGTTTTTTGTCTTGTGTTGTATTCGGCCTTGGTAAGGAAAGCTTGGGAAAGGTGCCATACACAAGATTTTGGTAAGTCCAAAAAAAACGAAACAAGGGTAGCATTCTTAGGGTGGCTTGATGCAACTCAAAGGGGCTTGATCAAAAGGAGCCAAACACGAACAAGCTTGGAGTGAAGACTTTGTTTTATATTTTATTCTTTGTATTGTGTAAACTTAATTTTAGATTGGGAGATTGAGTGTGATGCATGCCTCCCTTGATCTTTTTCTAGAGGTTTTCTTTTTTGGTGAAATGGTTTGTGGAGAGGTAAGAAGTGAGGTGGTTTTAGGCGCCACTTAAGGTAAGATAAGCCTAAGAGGGAAAGTTTGCCACAAGGGATGGAACCCTTGATAAAAACCTAAGGAATTCTCAAAGAGAGAAGGGTGGACACTAAGATAATTTTGGCCAACTCAAGGTTTTTCTATTCAATCAAGTGTATCACTCTAGTCTTGGCCTCCTTTTCAAGTCTCCTCTTCCTTGGTTTTAAATCAACACTTCCTAAGGATGCTACCCTTGTGAAAATTTCAACAATTTGGCTACCTACCAAGAGAAAACAAGCGCCCAAGCAAGAGACCAAGGGAAGTAGAATTTGAAAGCAAAAAGCAATAAAAAGCACTTAACAAGAATAGGAACACATCCAAGTGGAAAGAATTTATTTGACAAACACAAAGAAAGCCAATAAGGACAAGCAAGAAATAAAAGGTGTAGAAAGAAAGTTGGCACACAAAAAAAAATTTCCTAGAATGGGCCTAAAATAGAATTGGACTTAAAACAAAAAAGACTCAACAAATTCAATGATTTGCATAATTGTAAAGCAAGGTGGCTAAATCATAGTCAAATAAATTCAAGCAAATTTCAATAAAATTTAACACTCCTTTTAATTTTTTAATAATTTTGAGGTGCACTAATTTTTATTTTATTTTTTTGTACTCTTTTTACTTGTTTTTAGCACTTTTTACTAACTCTTTTTTTTTTTTACTTATTTTACACTTTTGATTTCTTTTCTTCTTCTTTTTTTTTTTTGAAACAATTTTGCTACACCTCTTAACACATTTTGTAGCAAATATAGTGAGGAGTCAAAGAATCATAAGTGCTTGAACAAAGGATAGGAAATGGCCACCATAATTGATATACAAAAGTGCAAAATTAAGAAACAAAGCAACCTAATATGAACTAGTAATTTTAGGTGATAAAAAATAAATGGCACAAGGAGAGTTTTATGGAAGTTGAGGACAACTTGATTACTCAATAATCAGCCCAATCATACCCAACATGCCTCTCAAAGCCAATCAACAAAAATCACCACAAAAAGTAGCACAAAATTAAGATACTAAAATTATTTAACAAGTGAATGAAATTTGGAAGAAATTGAGCATTAATTTTTTTGAAGATTTTTTTTTTTAAGAACATGCTAAGATCTAAATAGCATGTGAGACTCTAAGGACATGGGATCAAGAGTAAGCCTCTTTGATGCTCAATTTCCAATAGAGAAATAACACACTTTTATGGTAAAAATAAAAAGGCAAAACTATGTAGAATTAAGAGACAATAAAAGGGCTACAACATGACCAACTAAGACACAACTTGGAAGATTAAAAACTGAAATTAAATGACTCAAAATAACCAGAAATATATGCCCAAAACAGAGAACAAAGGGCTGGAAAAACAGAAAAATAGGTGCAGGAAAATAGAATTAAAAATTCAAATAAGAAGAACAACGTGCATCCAAAGATCAAGACCACAATGTGTGGCTTCCCTCACAAATTTTGTGAAGTCATTACAATGATCTTTTTAGGATTTGCACAAGAATAAGGAAAAAATAAAAAGCTGGGTAGAAAATTAAAGAAACAATCCTAAAGGAAACATATAAAGATTCAATGGAAAAGAACAAGATAAATTGAATCTAGAAAGCAATAAAAACTAGGAAATAAATTGCATAAAATGAAAACTACAAAAACATAAACTAACAAGACATAAAAGGAATTAAATGACAAGAATCAAAGGCTGGAAAAAATAAAGGAAAAAGCAAGAACTCTAAGAAGAAAAGCTGAAAAAAATTAAAGAAAATTAAGACTAGAAAAGAACCTCATGGAGTTGGCTCTGATACCAAATGATGCATGCCTCCCTTGAACTTTTTCCTTGAGGTTCCAAGCTCCATGAAATGGATGATGGAGGGGAAAGAAAATGGAGGTGGGGCGCCACTCTCAAAGAGAGATAAGCCAAAGTGTTTAGGTTTGCCACAAGGGAAGGAACCCTTGATAAAAACCAACTAGGAAGAGGTTCTTTAAGAGAGAGGATCCTCAAGACCTTTGAAGTTGAATGAAAATAGTCTCTTTGTGAGCACATTCTTAGTAAAAGGTCTTGAGGATCCTCTCTCTTGAGGAACCTCTTCCTAGTTGGTTTTTATCAAGGGTTCCTTCCCTTGTGGCAAACCTAAACACTTTGGCTTATCTCTCTTTGAGAGTGGCGCCCCACCTCCATTTTCTTTCCCCTCCATCATCCATTTCATGGTGCTTGGAACCTCAAGGAAAAAGATCAAGGGAGGCATGCATCAGAGTGCCCTTAAGGCCTTCCCTTTGTTTGTAATAATTTTGGTTAATTTTAGCTTAGTTCCTCGTTAATTAGGTGAAAAAGGAAGAAGTGGTACACTTTCTTCAACACCTTAGGAGCACGATTAGAACCCTTTCTCTTTTACATTCTTCCACTTTTAATATTTTTGCAAAAAACATGTAGAGGCTAAGAGTTCCAAAGACTCATCAAGCCACCTTAGGTGTGAAAACAAAAAAGAGAGGATTGTTGCTTGAAAAAAAAAAGATTTGGCCTACCCTCTAGTTTTTAGCATCCAAGCACCATGACTTCCCACACACATTCTAGTGCACATAGTTGTTCATCAAGTAAGAGTGTCAACAAAAGAAAACCTTCGAAGGGAGAAACTCTTGAAAACCTTAACTTAGAATTTAGGGAATGGATGGCTAAAGAACAAGAAAGGAGAGAAGAAAAAGAGAGAAAAAAATAAATAAAAGAAAAGAAAAAACAAAAAGAGAAGGAGGAGTTAAAAAAAGAGATGTTGGAAATGAGAAAAGAGAAAAAAGAGCGAGAAGAGAGAAGGCAAAGAGAGGGAAGAAAGGATGAAGAAAGGAGAAGAAGGAAAGAACTAGAAACAAAAAGAGAAAAAGAGAAAGGAGAGAGAAGGAGAGGAGAAGAGAGTAAGAGGAGAGATGGGAGGGAGAGTGATAGAAAAAATAAAGGAATTCTCATAAGATCCCCATCTAGGCATTTTAGCTCTAGTGAAGAAGAATACTATAGAAATCAACATAAGCATCACTCTCATTCACCATACAATCATTCTCCTCAAGAGAACATAAATCGTTCTAGGGAACCAAAGGTAGACCTACCCCATTTTCATGGTAGGGAAGATGTTGAGACTTACCTAGATTGGGAAGTCAAAGTGGAACAACTCTTTCGATGCTATGAAGTTAGGGAAGAAAGGACAGTACCTTTGGCCTCCCTTAGTTTTCAAGGTTCTGCTTTGCATTGGTGGGATGAGTTAGTCAAGGATAGGGCCCGTAAACAAATGCCTAACATTCGCTACTGGAATGATTTAAAAACTTGTTTGCGAAGAAGGCACATTCCTTCATATTATGAGAGGGATCTTTTGGATAGGCTCCAAAGACTTAGGCAACATAACCTAAGTATTCAGGAGTATAGACAAAAGATGGAGCTTTTCATACTAAGGGCCAATATCATTGAGGAACCCAATGCCACCATTGCTAGGTTTTTGTGTGGATTAAGCTCTGACATTAGAGATAAGGTAGAGCTTTTTTCATACTCAAACCTTGATGAGTTGGTAGAACTTTGTGTAAGAGCTGAGAATCAACTCAAGAGAAAAAGCTTAAAAAAAGATTCCCCCTCTTACTCAAAGAGAGACCAACTTAAGGGAAACTCTTTCAAGGGTTTTCCCAAAGAGGAACCCAAGCATTTTCAAGATATAAAAGCACCTTATGTAGAGAGAAAACCCCCTACTACTAAGCCTACTGAGAGGCAAAGTAGTATCAAATGCTTCAAATGTCTTGGGAGAGACCACATTGCCTCTCAGTGCCCTAACAAGAAAACCATGATCATGAGGGGGCAAGACATTTGTAGTGAGAATACCTCATCTTCCTCCTCTAGTGAGAGTGAGGAAGAATGGGGACATACTTTTGAACAAGAGTGTGAGGAAGCTTTTCCTTATAAGGGGGACCTCCTTATGGTTCAAAGGCTTCTTGTAAGCCAACCTCTAGAGCTTGGCCAGTCACAAAGCGAGAACATCTTCCATACAAGATGTAAAGTAAATGATAAAGTATGTTCTCTCCTTCTTGATAGTGGCTCCTGTTGTAACTGTTGTAGCTCTAGGTTGGTTAAAAAGCTAGCCTTGACTACCGTGCCCCATCCCAAACCTTACAAATTGCAATGGCTCAATGAGCAAGGGGAGATGGTAGTCAATGAACAAATTATGGTTCCAATTTTCATAGGATCTTATAATGATGAGATTCTTTGTGACATAGTTCCTATGGAGGCTGGTCATATCCTGTTGGGGAGACCATGACAATTTGACAAGAAAGCTATTCACCATGGTCACTCCAACCAAATAATTCTCACCCATAATGAAAAGCGCTTCAAATTGTATCCTTTGTCACCTTCTCAAGTGGCTGAGGATCAATTTGTGATGAAAAAGAAAAGAGTGGAGGAAAAAGAAAAACAAAAAAAAGCACAACAAGCTTCACCCTTAAATCTTGAAAAGGGTAAAGAGAGAGAGTCGGAAGGTGATTCCCCTTCGAAAGGGAATATTAGTAAAAGGAGCCTACTTGCTACTAAATGTGATTTAAAAGAAGCTCTTTTGACTAACAAGCCCTTTCATCTCCTCTTTTACAAAGAGACATCAAATCCTTCTCCCATTTTGCATTCTTCTACTGAGAGCACTGCCACAGCCCATGCACATGAGTACCTTCCTCAAGGGGTTCAAGATATTTTAAAAGAATTTGATGATATATTTCCTAATGAGGTTCCGAAAGGACTTCCTCCCATTAGGGGTATAGAACATCAAATTGATTTGGTGTCGTGCAAGTTTACCTAATAGACCTGCCTATAGGACCAACCCCATGGAGACCCAAGAGATTGAGTTTCAAGTGAATGAGCTGTTGGAGAAAGGTTGGGTTCAAAAGAGCCTAGCCCTTGTCTTGTGCCAATCTTTTTGGTGCCTAAGAAGAATGGTCAATGGAGGATATGTGTTGATTGTCGTGCAATCAACAACATCACCATCAAATATAGGCACCCAATCCCCCGTCTTGATGACATGTTGGATGAATTGCATGGGGCAAAAATATTTTCAAAAATAAATCTTAGAAGTGGTTACCACCAAATAAGGATCAAAGAGGGTGATGAGTGGAAAACTTCTTTTAAGACTAAATTTGGTCTTTATGAGTGGTTGGTTATGCCTTTTGGGCTAGCTAATGCCCCAAGCACATTCATGCGCTTAATGAATCATGTACTAAGGAATTGCCTTGGTAAATTTTGTGTAGTTTACTTTGATGACATTTTAATTTACTCTAGGAACCTAGATGATCATTTAGGACATCTAAGGCATGTTTTTTCTCTTCTTAGGAGTAATCATCTTTTTGGTAACTTAGAAAAATGCACTTTTTGTGTAGATAGTGTAGTTTTCCTAGGTTTTGTAGTTAGCACAAAAGGGGTTCATGTTGACCCCGAAAAGATAAAAGCTATTCAAGAATGGCCCACCCCAAAGAGTGTGACAGAGATCAAAAGCTTTCATGGTCTCGCTGGATTTTATAGGCGCTTTGTGCCTAATTTCTCCACGCTCTTCGCACCAATAAATGATTTGGTGAAAAAGGAAGTTCCTTTCCTTTGGGGTGAGAAACAAGAGAAAGCCTTCCAGCTAATTAAGCATAAACTGACCCGTGCACCAGTCTTGGCATTACCTGACTTTTCTAAAACATTTGAACTTGAATGTGATGCCTCTGGTGTAGGTGTGGGGGCTGTCTTGTTGCAAGGAGGGCACCCCATTGCGTATTTCAGTGAAAAACTCAATGGTGCCCCCCTCAACTACCCCACCTATGATAAGGAGTTTTATGCTCTAATTAGGGCCCTTCAAACTTGGGAGCATTACCTTGCTCCCAAGGAGTTTTTCATTCATAGTGACCATGAGTCACTACGATATTTGAGGGGTCAAGGTAAATTGAACAAAAGGCATGCAACGTGGGTGGAATATCTTGAATCCTTCCCTTATGTCATCAAGTACAAGAAAGGAAAACAAAATGTGGTGGCTGATGCTCTTTCTAGGCGTCATGCCCTTTATTCATCCTTGAGTGCAAAAATCTTGGGATTTGATGACATTCGGGCTATGTATCCATCTAATAAGGATTTCGGCCCCATATTTGCTACCTCTGCATCTGCATTTGCATTAAAGGCCCATGATGGGTACTTCATCAGTGAGGGGTATCTTTACAAAGGGAGTAAGCTTTGTATACCCCAAGGATCAATTAGGAACTTACTTACAAAAGAGAGTCATGAAGGTGGGCTCATGGGGCATTTTGGGATTTCAAAAACCCTCATGCTTTTACAAGAGAAATTTTTTTGGCCCCATATGCGTAGAGATGTCCATAGACATTGCTCTAAATGTATAGCTTGCTTGCAAGCAAAGTCTAAAGCAATGCCTCATGGACTATACACACCTTTACCTGCTCCTTCTGCACCTTGGGAGGATATTAGCATGGATTTCATCCTTGGGCTCCCAAGAACCCAACGAGGTGCAGACTCTATATTTGTGGTGGTGGACCGATTTTCAAAAATGGCCCATTTTATTCCCTGCCACAAAGTGGATGATGCGAGCAACATCGCAAGACTTTTCTTTAAAGAGGTTGTGAAGTTCCTTAGCCATTTTTGGAAAACTCTTTGGGCTAAGCTGGGAACTAAACTTCTTTTTTCCACTACCTGTCACCCTCAAACTGATGGGCAAACAGAAGTGGTGAATAGATCTTTATCCACTATGCTGAGGGCTCTCCTTAAAGGCAACCATAAGTCTTGGGATGAGTACCTTCCCCACATTGAATTTGCTTATAACCGGGTGGTTCATAGAACCACCAAGCATTCTCCTTTTGAGGTGGTCTATGGCTTTAATCCTCGTACTCCTCTAGATCTTTTACCTCTTCCTCTTTCTGTTGCTGTGCATAAAGAAGGAGAGGCAAAAGCCATTTTTGTAAAACAATTACATGAGAGGGTTAAAGTTAACATAGAGCGCCAATCCTTGAGAGATGTTACTTTCGCCAATAGGGGGAGGAAAGAAGTCATCTTTGAAAAGGGCGACTGGGTATGGCTTCACTTGAGAAAGGATAGATTTCCTTCTCAAAGGAAGTCCAAACTTAGCCCTAGAAGAGATGGACCTTTCCAAATCCTTGAGCGGATCGGTAATAATGCCTATGTTTTAGATCTGCCTGAGGATTATGGGATAAGCACCAGTTTTAATGTTTCTGATTTGTCTTCATTTGTAGGTGCTGAAAATGATGAAGACCCCATGGATTTGAGGTCAAATCCTCTTCAAGGGGGAGGAGATGATGTGACCATGCCTAGCCAAGGACCTATCACTAGGGCCATGGCTAGAAGGATTGAAGAAGACCTAGCCCTTGCAGACAAAGGAAGACTTCACCTCCTATGGAGAGTGAAGATATTAGGCTAGGGACTTTAGTTAATAAAATGTAATTTTCCTTTATTTTAATTTTGAGGAGCATTAAGAATTTAATTTGGGACATGTATTTAGTCCATTTTTTATTTTTAGGAGGTGTCTTAGGAATTTAGAGGGTGGATTTAGCTTTTTGGGTCTTTATGAAGGAAACAAGGGGTAACCTTGATATCTACACCCCTCTTTTCTACATAAACCCCCTAAGCTAATAAGAAGGAATCTTGGCCCTTGGTTTGAGAAACTTGGGCACCAAGTTTGATGATCTAAGGAGGGAATTGTTTCTCAATTCTCCTCCCTTAGATCTCTCCTTTTAATCCTAGCCCTTCTTTTTTAGGTTATCTTGTTCAAGAGGTTAGCTACCTCTATAAATAGGAGCTTCTCCCTCACTTGTATTTTTTACACTTGAATTTAATCCTAGAGACCATATTGGTTGAGGTTCTTACCTTTGAGTGTCCCCCTTTCTCCTTTGTGAGAGCTTCTAAGAGTTATCAAGGGACCCCTCCCTTGTGGCCTCTCCCCTTTGACTTATCAAACCTAGTATTTGTGGCGCCTCACCCCATTCCTTTCCTCTCCATAAATCCATTTCCCTTCCAAGTGACTTTAGAAAGGATCCTTTGGGCACGTGATCATCAAAGATCACATCAAATCTACTGATGAAAAGAGCATAGAAAATGAATCCTCAGAATCTAAAAATATAAAATTGACGATCAGAAAACTTAAAAGATTTAAAGGTGGATTTTCCTACCCTAGCCCAAAAGCAAAGCAATGAAGAGTCTAAGCCTAAGTTCAAGAAGAACAAGAAGAAAAAGGCCTACATTGCATGGGAAGACAATGCTTCCACCACTTCAAGTGAAAGTGACAGTGACCAAGAAGCAAATCTTTGCCTCATGACAAAGAACGAATCCAAAAGTGGGATAAGTGACTTTGACACTTCTAGTGATGCTAGCATAGGATTCCTTTATTAAATTGCATGAAAAAGTTGAGAAATTAAGTCGCTTCAATGGTGTTTATAAAAAGAAAATAAAATGGTTTGAAGTTAGAGTTGATGAGTTGCAAAAGGAAATGAAAATTTGAAAGATGAAAATGAAAATCTGAAAAATATTTCCAAATGCAATCAAGCTTCATCTTCTAGTTATGAAACATGCAAAGTACTTGAGTCTGAGATTGCATATCTTACAAGGGCTTTGTTTAGGTTCACAATGGGAAAAGCTAACCTTGATGCTCTTTTAGGTAAATAGTAAAGCATATCAAATAAACCTGGAATTGGCTAAAGTTACTCAATGAAGCAAAGCATTTTTAGAAATTCATTAAATTTCAAAAAATCTTCTTGTACATCATACATTGCATGTAATTAATATTTTCATAGAGGTCATACATCTTACAATTGCTTAATAAAGAAAATTGGAGTTCCTAATGGGAAATACATATGTATTCCTATAGATCCAAAATAGTGACTAATCCAAATGGACCCAACTCCATTTTGGTACCAAAATAAGCAATGATTTTGTTTTGTAGATGTGCCTGAAAACAAAGAAGTCCTTGTGGTATTTGAACAGCAAATGCTTGAGAGGCACATGATGGGGGACAAGAGTAAGTTTGTCTCTCTACAAGAAAAATAAGATGGATACATGACATGTGGAAACAATAACAGAGGATGAAGACTTGGTATTGGCAATATCGGTAGCAAATTCTCCATTCTGATTGATGATGTACTATATGTAGATTATTTGAAATTTAATTTGTTGAGCATTAGTCAATTGTGTGATAAGCATTATAAGATTGCATTTGATAATGACCATATGTGATGCATCTAAAAATGTCATGTATGTTGGCAAAAGAACAAATAATATTTGTGTTTAACATTGAACATTCTACATCAAACATTGCATGCTTGTCATCTAAAGAGTATTTATCTTAGCCTCAGCATAGACCAGGGGCGTAGGGAACGGGGACTTGCAAGGCTCATAGTCCCCTCCAAATTTATAAATTGATTTAAATTTTTATAAAAAAATTATATAACTATTTTAATATTTAAAATAAAATAAGTTATATATAAAAATTAATATTAGTTAACACCTAAAAAGAATAAAATAAAAACATAATAAGTAATATGATCGATAAAAAAATTAAAAAATCATAGATATTAAAGAAGTACGTATAATATTGAGATGTTTATATATAATATAATTATCTAATTTTTTTTTTCATATAAAATAATATTTTTCTTAAAATTTTTATCTTCACTTCCTCAGATAAAGTTTCTCATTAACTCTCTACTGACATAAACGCATTGCACATATTAATCTTGGGCAAATTAATTAGCGACAATAGTAGGATTTGTTTTATCGCGGCCGATGATAAAGTTACAAATTTCAAATCTTACGGCGGTTGATCACTGACGCGAATGACATTGAGAATGTGGAGGAAGAAAACAAAAACATGATGCAGAATTTGATACGTAAGCATGAATGATAGCAACATGAGAGTGCCAGGGGCGTTGGAGGCGTCAATGGCAACTGGATTGTGGAGCGGATTACCACAGTTTCCATTCAGGAGGGCTTATCTACATTCATGAATCCAATGGCATTCGACATGCACGTCGACCACCCTCAAATTTATTAATCTATATTTAACAATATATTCTAATATAAATATAAATATATGTTACCCAATATTACTTATTAAATCAAGTTGTATTTGTTTCAAAATTATATATTTTAAAAATTATTACATATTAAAACAAATTACGAGAATTCAGAGAATAATTTAAACTCATCCCCACGAATTTAACTTCTTAAAATCCAAACCCATCAAAAGTCTGTTCAAAATAGATTGATAGAACTAAGAGTGTTCCTGAAAAAAAAGTCAACTTTAAATTTTATTTTTTTTTTAGATAATATGCCTTCCGATTCTTTTTATAAAAAACAATTTATAGTGCAAATACAATATAATCTGTTTCTTATAAAATAAGAGATATATTAGAAATGATTGGAACGACCGATTAATTTGAACTTGTTCTCAAAATGCACTAAGTATAATTTCTTAAACCTGCGTCCATTAAAAATTTCTCAGTTGAGCCAGCTTGGTAGGCCAAGACCAATTATGAATATTTCTAGTTACGATTAAATAATAATATCATAATTTTTAACTTATAATCTTTAAACCTGCATCCACTAAACATTCCTTTGAGTTGAGCCAGCTTGGTAGGCCAAGACCAATTATGAATATTTCTAGTTATAATTAAATCGTAACTTTTAAACATAGCCACGTTGATAAGAAAAGATGGGTAATGAACATAAACACACCTTAAATTGGACTCCAATTTAAAAATAGGAGAATTTTTTTAAAAGAAAAGGGGAAAGGAAGAGGCAATTAAGATACGTGATTATGTTGTGAGAAAAGTAATATTTACATGCTTAAACGACTATGCAACTGCAGAATAAATGCCGTCCAAATTTAGTGACATTTTTAGCTTTTTACCCGATGGAATAAAAGAATAAACGGCAACATTTACGTCAAATCGAAATTTTCACGAATGAATTTTAAATCTTGGTTATTTACCATCACCAAAATTTGCATTGATTTGGATAAGCATCATATAATAACAGCATTTTGGCTCATTATTGAGGAAGATTAGACACCCATATTTCAACCTTTTCCAACATTTTGGTGGCTTCATTGACATTCCATAGCTGTTTGCATAAATTTTTAAGAAAGCCACCAGCAAGAACAACCTGCTCAGTGGATCAACTAACTTGCTCTAATCTAAGTAGTAAGTTTCTTCTTATACTTGCTCTGCAGTATGCTAAGTAGAAAATCTGTGAATATGTGCTCATAGTCTGGCATTTTGCCATACCCTGCATGAGTAAAACAATAAAAGAAGATAAAGTTCAGCTTTGATGCAAATAATAGTATGCATGACATATAAAAAGAGTACAGACAAACTATGATGTGGAAAAATAATCGAGACATGTGGACAAATACAAAGTAACCTGCGTCACAATATCAAGTATATGTAAATGAAACAAGTTATACTTGCCAGGAAAGTAGTTGATGTCAATGACATAAAACACATCCTTCGTTCCATATTCTCGAATCATATCTATGTTGAACAAGCGGAGTCCCTATAGACAGTGATGCAATTTAGTTTTAGTATATAATCTGAAAATTGAAAAAAAATGCCTGCAAAAGCAAAAAACTGAGAAATGATAACAATACCAATCTATGGCGGAGCTCCTTCGCAAGCCTCTCTAATAAAGGTCTTGGCGGAAGTTCTGTAACAAAAAATCACAGTAGAGATGAGCCATTAGTTCCGGCCATAAACACCAAAGCATGTTGTAACCCACATAAAGAAGAAGCTACATAAAGGCCTCTGGAAAGATGGGAAGTGGGTTGCTGCTGCACAATGGGATTCACTCTAATGAGTCGATATATATGACTTAATGGTCTCCCCCATTCAATAGGCCTTTTGTAAAACCTAAAAAGGGACATTCTTATCAAGTGTAACAGAAGATAAAACAATAGTCCCTAACTAAGCATGCCTTTAACTTTGACATTAGCCAAACATTACACTAGGATAAAAAAAAAAAGCAATAGTATTCCTTTTGAACAAAATGTTCTCTATGTTTTGGTATAGTTGAGGACAACGGGGAGTTTTGGAAGTCTCACCGGCAATATTAGGATCTAGATCAGCATCATCTGCGGAAGCTGCTGCACATGAAACTCTTGGGAAACGGAATACACCTGCAACTTTTGATAGCTCATGCTTACTGATATTAGGAAGAGAGAAACGCCTGACAACCTTTATGGCTTCCCCGACAATGTAAATCTTAAAGAGAAGACCACCTGAATTGTCAATCCCCAACCCCCCAAAAAACAAAAGGAAATAAAGATATTAGATAACAATGAATTTTTTTCTGATCAGTATTACAATGTAAATTGAACACAAAGATTGCCCAATCTATGGATCAGCTCACAAACCATGATTGACAAACTCCTGTAGAACCAATGGAGGTTCAAGCTCTGAAAGAGAGAATTCGTCGTAAGCAAGAAATAGTTCATGTGACTTTGCAGTGCCATCCACAACTAGCGGTTTTGCAACTGAAAAATACAAAAAACAAGGATAATATTTTTAAGACATTTTACACACAAGATAGATGGCAAACATTAGGCCCCATTTAAAAGAGATTATTTTTACGGCTTATTTGAACTTATGTTATTATATAAGCACTTATAAGTATTTGAGTAAATTTATAAAAGCACTTATACATAGTCCATAAGCTGTTTTAAGTTTTATTTAAATAACCTATCTAGAGTAGCTTTTTGAAAAAAATTGTTTTAAACTTATTGAAAATTCAAACTTCCTTCGACTCTCACTTTTCACCTTTTTTGTCTCTCATGTTTAAAACTTGCTACTGAGTTTCTCTCCCTCTCCCTCACCCTCTCTCTCTCCCACTCCATCTCCCTTGCTCCCCCTCCCTCTCTCTCACTCTCCCTACCTCTCCCTCTCACTCTCCCCTCTCTCTCACCTTTTTGTCTCTCATGATTAAAACTTACTACTGGGTCTCTCTCTCCCTCTCCCTCTCTCCTCCTATCTATCTATCTATATATATACATATATATATATATATATATATATAAACACTTTATTTTCATATAAGTGCTTTTAAATTTGTATATCAAAAAACAAATAGCTTATTAAATTTAAAAGCTTATACGATATGTTCTTTCAATAAGGGCCGCCTTAGTTACAAACTCCAGCTTGTAAGTAACATAACATCATAACAGAGTATTCATTAGATAGAAACAAGGTTCTTTATAGTTCATTCAAATGAGATATTTTCATTCAACATCCATTAATGCATAGACTGAGCGCATGCCAACCATGTGGCTTAATCAGTAAGTTAGATTCATCCCTAGAAATAACGATCAGGAAAAGAAGATTAACCAAAGACACATACCTAATGGCAACTTCATCCCAGCTTTAACTACTTCATAAGGGATACTAGAGGGATCTTTCTCCTTTGCAATAACTAGCTGACGTGGAACACCAACCTTGCCTGAAAAATAACAGTAGTTGATACATACATGCAGATACTGGTATTGCAAAAACCTAGTTTTACCATAAATGAAAAGCAGATTCAAGATGTATGATGCATTGCTGATGATTCTAGTACTTCTGATGAAAGATTCATGAATACTTCAGATGGGAGTTTTTATTGTTCTATTCTATCTAGTAGATTGAAGAGAGCACGATACCATGACAGTCAGATAATTTGAGATCCACCACATCTTGTAGCATAGATTGGCGATTGTGTAAATGTTGGATTGCATCAGGAGGATCAAGGACAATTACCTCTGGATGTTTTTGCCTATAATCCTTCAAAATTTAAAAAGGAAAAGAAAATCCAATTAGCTCCATCAAAATATAGACTATTCAGAAGGCAAGACACAGTCACCAATTACATATTTTCAGCTAGCTATGAACATTGTAGCAGAAAAAGATCAATATTGTAATTATCACCTCATTAAACTGTCAAGTAAACCTTCTTAGGAGACGGATGTACCAAAAGATAAAAATTTCATAAGAAATAGATGCATTTGGTGTGTAGCATTATTGGCTTCTAACCAATAAGTTGATTTCCATGCCATAGTACTATGGTAGTCACCATCAAAAGTATTAAAGAAATAACATTTTCTAATACAAAACAGAGAAACAAATAACAGATAGAGATAATAATTCGTTCTTTTGGCAACAAACTCCAGCCATGCCCAACCAAATTATTTAGATTAATCACAAAAGTAAATCCTCACTTGTTTGAACAACTTGGGGACTGATTTCAACTATCTGATCATGATTCATGATGAGGAGAGCATGAACTCTGCAAATTATGTCAGACAATAATAAGCTTTTAAGAATTCAGAAGATTTGGTCGTCCAGTCCATCGTCGCCATTTCATGCTTAATTCCCAGACTAAGGATACTAACGATTTTCATGCAATGCCACGAATGTGTATAAAGGAAAACAATAAAGCAATGAAGGATTGCTATCACAATGAGAAAGTGGGTAGAAGTGTCAGGAATTCACAAACCTCAATAATATCATGCCACTCCTCCCCTGACAACTGGAAAGAATAAATAGCAAGTCAGATTATAATATCTAGTTGAGGAAAACAAGTAAATTTTAAATGCTAATAGCCTTTTAGTGAAGCACAAATTCAGAAAAACCATAACTGAAATCTCCAAAATAACAAAGCCATGAGAAGAATTTCAACTGTCAAGAATGATAGAATGCTGAAAAGAAAAGTGACAAACCTTATGCAAGATAATATCAAAAGGACCTTGTTCTAGTAGTGGCTTGTTTAGATCAACTGGAACAAAGAATATTCCCTTGTTCCTGCATCATACAGATTTTTTAGGCATGACTATTAAGAGTATCAAGATAGTAGCAGAACAGTTTATTACTACTTACTAGTTTTACTCAGATATACTAATATACTAACAACCAAATATTTTTCATAGTAAAAATACATATACCACCATATATAGATGGTCAAAGTTTGTTTACCTCAAACTAATCTAGACTATCCAAGTTTAAGATTATATGATCAGGATAAACTGTTATCACGTTCTCACACTCTTACCCGATATGTTGCCTATATATACTAATTAATTTTATCAACAAATGTAGTGATTAGTTTCTTGGTTTTTGTCAGTTGAATGGACTTAGACCTGCTATCTCGCCCTTTCATCGTAACTTTTTACCACTGGGTCACCTTATACACACAAGAGGAGAGATTGGTTTACTCTAGTATGGAAACTAATCAACTAACAATATTGTTCCATTAAATAAATTTATTTTACATGGAATGTGACATAATTTTTATTAATCAAATCATTGAATTATAACAACCTGGTTTGGAAAATTGAACCAAAATAAGAATATAATCAAATTTTTTTTATTTTCATATATTTTTTAAAGTATATATCAAGCTAATCATAATGAAAATAATGATTACTAAATAAAATAGGATCAGATTAAAATTTATAAATTTGGATCAGATTAAAATTTATACAATATGTTATATGATAGAAACTTCAATCGTGAAAGGCTCAATTTAGACCAATGTAAGACAAAATTACTTACACCATTACATAAATCTTTACAGGACAATTATATCAAAAAATCATTCATTGATTTGTTAGTACTTCACTGATATACACCAAGATTACCACAATACCACTATTTTTAAAATATATGAAAACAATAATCACGAAATTATATTTTATTGTTTAACTTATACATAAGTTAGGTAATGAATAAAAATTCTATTTAATCAATAAAAATTGCAACAAAACTAAGCTTGTTAGGAGTCCATGATTTCAAAACAGCTTTGTCGGGGAACATTCTAATTTGAAATCATTTTTTTTTTTCATAAGTCTTCAGTTGCTTTTAAGAAGCTAACTTTTTTTTTTAGTTATTTTTACACTCTTTTATTCTATAAAAACTTTTTTTACACACAAACTATTAATTATTTTTAAAGTACTTTTCAGCAATTTTATAAAAACAAAACTGATTATGATTATAATATAATTGATTAATAAAATAATATAATTTTTTCAACTTTTCCATACACACTCCAACAGTGTGTTTAGGAAATATTAAAATCTAGATTATCATATGCCTTTTATATCATAAGCTGTTTTGAGAAATAAGCTGAAGGTTTGGAACCCAGCATAAATTTAGAAAAAACTTTTCATTGAAAAAATAAGAAAGTGTTTGAAAAAGCTGGAAAAATTACATTATTTTAATCATTGATTATATGTATTATAATCATAACCAAGTTTTTTTGGATAAATTTGCTAAAAAGTGATTTGAAAATAATTAATTTTTTTTTGGGTGCAACAAAAAATAAGCTTTTATAGTGTAAAAGAGTGTGAAATAAACATAAATAAAAATTAAATGGTTACAAAAATAATTGTAAAATATAAATTTTCAACTTCTCATAAACAACTTATCAAAAAATAATTCTAAATTTAAGTTAGGTTCTCAATCATCCAACTCATTTATTAAAACAAGTTATAATCTAAAAAACAGATTATAATCCAAAATTTAATATTTTCCAAAAACACTATAAGTTTTTTTGAGAAGTTATGAATTTGTAGTTTATGATTATTCTTCAACAATCTTTTTTTTTCAGCTGTTTTCATACTCTTTAACACTATAAAAAGATGATTTTTTCTTCCATCCAAACAAAATTAATTATTTTTAAATCACTTTTCGACAAACTTACTAAAACAACAAAAATTGATTCCCATTGTAATTCAAAATAAATACACATGAACTGTACTGACGTAATTCGATATCATATAATTCTGATGCCCAGTTGGCAGCAGTCTTTTCAGTGAACAGCAATAGACTACAACATTTGTGGACAATAATGTAAATTTAATATTCCAGAATTTTAATTAAGAATACAAAGAACCAACCATGTAGAGTAAGATTTGACCTTGGATTGTCCATGTGGACAAATCCCAAAGGAAGTAGGGCATAAATGTTGGAATATTCCTATTTATTTAAATTAGAATTGAGAAAAGAGCAATACATAGCAGATACGCATAAGCAAAATCGGAAAGTTTAAAATAAATTCAGGAAATAACAGAAAAAGAAAAAAAAAGATGAAAAACACAGTTGCCAGGGTTCGAGTCATGAAAGTGATAGCCATTAGGCATGGTGCAAAAAATTCTCCACCATTACATAACACACAGACAAAGACACATCGTGTGGCTGTGAACTCCACCACTGCAACCAAAAGCCGCTTTAACGCCAAACAATCAAAAGACGAAACCGGTAAAAAGATCAAAACGAGAAAACCCAAAAACAAAATAAAGTCCTTTTATGAATATGCATGCAGTATGCAGATGAAGGTGAAAAATGAAAAGCGAATAGTTACCGTGCAAGGCCAGTGAGACTTGGCTGCAGAAAGCTTTTTTTCTTCTTGGACGTTAAAGCGTAGCCCACCACCACTCTCTGCGCCGAAAACGTCGTCGTTCCCGTTTGTTTCTCTTCTTCTTCTCCGCTTGAGATTTCTCCGTTGAGCCTCATTCTTGGACACCCCAAAAGCCCCTGGATTTAAAGATCAAAACTTTTGCCCTTCTCTGGTTCAATTTTGGCGCTGGTGGGTTCTCAATCTCAAAATTTGCGAATCGCACAGGGGAGACAACCTTGAAGAAGGGATAGAGAGAAATGTGGTAAGAGGAATACGCAGTGTGCAGAGGAGAAGGAGGAGGATTGGATTGGGTTCCGGTGTAATTGTGAAAGAACAAGTGAATGGAATGAGAAGAATATATATAATAATAATTCAATAGAGTGGTGTGAATTGTGTAGTGTGAATTGTGATGGTGCCAAGCCAAGGCAAGGAAAGCCTGGTTTGGTTCAAAGCTTCTCCCTTTTTGCTCTTATCCTTTTCTCACTTTTACCCTTTTGTCTGTAGGGATTTATTATTTAATTCGTTTGTTGGTTCCCCTGCTCTATACAAGTCAAAAGATGTTTTTATATTTTAAATTATTATAAAATTTATTAATAAATGTTTATTTACTTTTCAAAGAAAATAAGTACATTTATTAATCTATTAACCATATAAGTCATATTGAAAATATATTTTTCAAATTATTTCTACCGTCATGAATTATCACATTACTTATCAATAAAACATGAATAAAAATTATCATCACTATTTAAATTATTTTATTATTTAATTATATTTTTTATCTGCTAATTATATAATTATATAACTTCAAAAAATTAATTAATTAATTATCTGGATACTTTTCAAATATATTTTAAAATTTTTATATTACTAATTAAAATTAATTAAATTATTTATTTTTATTAATCATGATAAAATACGCCGTTTAAACTTATATCTAAATAAAAATAACTAATTTTACACTAATTGAAAAAAATTAGTTACTATCATTAATTTCCCTAATTTAAATTTAAAAATAAGATTACTTCTAAAATAAAGAGATAATAATTACAATAAAACTAAAGGTATTTTGGAAGTAATAACGATAAATATGAGTTAGATTTACTTATGTTTAGCAGTATTTGGTAGCAAATAAGTTTTTTAGTAAATGTTTATATAAAAATTTGTTTGGTTAACCATTAAAAATGTTTACATAAGCAATAAAAGTAACATATGTTTTACCGTGGTAAAATAAATTAAATTTGGGAAAGTAAGATTCTCATAGTCCATGAAAATGTTTCTATCAGAAACTTGCGAAAAATATTTCTAAAAATACATCGAATCTCTTTTTTTTTTTTAATTGATACCAAATATAGAAAATGAGCAAATGCTATCTTAACACAAGACAATTTTTTTACATATATAAGTTTTATTTTTATATAAAAATTAAAAAATATCATAAGTATTTTCAAAGGTTGGTACAATCTCTCCTTTAAATATTTTTTTATGGAGGTATCTTATTCAAATTTGTTAAGATTAGGAAATAGTTAACAAAAAAGACTTTGTTTAAAATAGTTATTCAAATTTATATATAGAAAAAATATTTTCTTTCTTAAATTTTTTTTAATCTATATTAAAAATATAATTTTTTCAAATTAAATGAAAAAATAAACCATTTCAATAATAATAATAATAATAATTTATGGCCGTTTTAAATAAGAATAAAGAATATTAACCATTTGATATATATTAAAAACAATGGACATTTAGAGGAATGTGATGGTGGGAAAGCTTTTAAATTTTTGAAAAAGTTAAATTGAAAAAATATTATGGTCCGGCCATTTTCTGTTTTATTCTCACATAAAATATAGTGGTAATGAAAAATATGTTTAATTAAAATTTAAAAAATATTTTTAAAAATTGACTGAAAATAGAAAAAAAAATGTTAGTTTTAGTGTTTTCATATATCAAACTAGGTTAAAACTTAATAAAAATGTTATAATTATAATAAAAAAATTATAAATATTTTATAATATTTTTACTAAAAATAAACATATTCTTTGGATAATTAAAACTTAAAATATAAATTATTTTTAAAAAATAAAAATATAAAATATTTACTCAAACAAAATGTCTCAATTTCTCATGTACACTATTCATAAAACAAATAGGAGAATGATTTATGTACGACTATGAGAGAAATACCACTAGTGGACACCTGCCTACATGACAGTTTTATTCATTTTTTAATTAAAAAAATTAAAATAAAAATTGAAAATGTTAGGTGTAAAATTTGTGTTTTCTCACTCATAAAACCCTATTCTCTACTTCTTTCTTTGCTCTTCTTCAACCTTATACTCTGTTTCTTTCTTCGTTCTTCTTCAATCCTACACTTCGTGAAAAGGAAGAAGGAAGCATAGTATAGGGTTGAAGAAGAATGAAAAAGAAAGCACAAAATAGGGTTTTACGAGTAAAAAAACACAAATTTTACACCTAACATTTTCAATTTTTATTTTTAATTTTTTTAATTAAAAAATGAATAAAACTGCGAGGTAGGCCTGTGTCGAAGAATGTCTTTTAAGTTGTCCACCAAAACTTTCTTACAAGGAGGTGGGAAATCTAAATTTCCGAAATAATGACTTATCACAATAAAATTTTAGGTTGGGTTCTCCAAAAATTTCACCCGAAGGAGCATCGCTAGATATATGCAGATAGAACTTTGATACCAAGTATATAAGACTGTATTGTGTAGATAGATTAAAATTGAACTATTTACTTTACCTTTTGGGTTAACATGTGGTTGAGTGACCATTTGTTGGTCAATAAATAGTAATAAGGGTGAGTCAATAAATGGTCTTTTAATGTGTTTGATTTGATATGGAATATGATTGATTATGTCATAAATATCATTGATTGGATTAGTAATTACTAGGATATGATTTGGTCTTTGAATAGTTGGTAATTATCATTTTAAAGCATCTTAATTTCCCATGCTTAAATTGAAAAATGGATTTTTTTTTTCTTTTCATTTTTATCATCTTCTGTACTTTTGAAAAATTTAATTAAATAAAGAAGATATAAATTTTATAAAATGTCACATTTATATATTTACTAGCTTAGTAATAGAAGGAAATGAAGAACAAAGAAGTAGTGGGGATCATAACCCCTTAAATTGTTGCTCTCGTGGTGGTATTAACGAAGTTGTAGTGTTATGCCGACTTGTAGAACAGAAATCCTCAAGTATAATTGTTTGGTTGACAACGATTTATAAAACTGTTTTAAGTATTTTAATATTTAAAAATTAAAAGATTTGACTTGTAGTGTTATGCCAACTAGTTATAGTGTTGTTTTTTGCTTTTTATTAATGACATTTCTGTAAATATAAATAAGTTTTTTATTTTTACATCTATAATACAGTTTTCAAATAACACTTACTAAACATGTTTGTTTTTTTTTTCCAGAAAACAACTTTTAAAAACTATTTTAAAAAACTAAGAAACAAAATTAAATTAATCAACCTCTAAGTCTCGAGTGGTAAATTCCATAAATAAATAATCAAATTTCTAAATATAGATATATTTCTATGCAATGAAAATGATGAACCTATGACAATGATAAAATCAACTTAGATAATCAACTCGTTTTCCAAGAAGAGTATCACAAAATCTTAACTCTTTGCCCACAATTATATCATAAAATGATTTGTAAACCTTATTATGATTGTTCCTCATAGGTTGTCATCGATAGTGTATCCACAACTTTCGTACCAATTTCTCGTGACACATTATTAATTCTCCTGGCATAGATCTACTTGTTGTTAATAGATCGATAAGAGTATTATTCTGATAGATAACTCTTCTATATAGTTTATTACTATCCGAGCTCATTACTTTTCCCCCATTTATTTAAATAATTAGTCTTCTTTCGAAAGGAAGAACTGGTAAGAGATATAAAACCATCCATTCTGATTCTATGTTTGTTTGGAACAAGTATGATGAACCAAAAAACTTTTTTTTCTTCTAAAAATCATGATTTAATGATGATTACGGGTAAGAAAAAACATCATTTCTAAAAACAATAAAAATTAAATTACTTAAAATCACATTCAAATCATGAAGCTTTTAAATTATTTATAAAATAAAAATAAAAATTATAAAATATTTCAATTATCACGTTTATATAACCTAATTATGATAATTACTAATCTACTTTAGGAGAAGGAGGAAAGTTATTCATGCAGTGATATATACACTCTCGTCAGTATTCATTTTTCACATTCCAGAATAAGTATTGAGAATATGCTTAAAGTTAGACCAGGTAAATTCGTGATTTGGGGGCCAAACTCTACATGTGCCTACCCAACTTGATATTCGGACATGTATGGAGAGTCAAATTTGTGACGTTGAACCATCTAATTTCACGGGAAATTTGGCCTTGTGAAAAGCATCTCCTAAATATATGTGCTCAGTTCAACATCAAGTCAATTCATTCAGATATATATTGACATTATTGATATCCTAAATCTTTTATTTTTTATTTAAGGATTTTTTTTTAAAAAAAAAATCCAGGTAGACTTAAAGCCAATATTTCTAAACAATAGAAATTTGCAATATATCTTCTTGATCTTTATCTTATGGGGTTAACGTTGCGGTTTGATTAAGTAAAAATCACCCGAATTAAAAATTAAGTATGGTTTAGTTTTATAAAAATTGAATTGCACCAAGTTAATCATTAACGATTTGGTTTTATTTGGTTTTAAAAATATATTATTAATTATTATTTATTATAATTTTTAATACTTTAAGAATAATTAAATAATTTGAAAAATATATTATTAAGTATTATGTAAAATTATTTAAATATTTATTAATAATTTAATAAAAATTAATCTCATTTTAAAACTACCTTAAAAAATAAAACTTCATTACATATCTAATTGGTAGAAATTATAGTTATACTACCAATTATTATTTATTTTTCACATAATTATGTTTATATATAATATGAATTATATCCTATCTTTTAAATTAGATATTATTAAAAAATATAAAATTATGTATCATGCCGTTTGTCCGTTTTGGTTCGACTTAAGTTGGTGTTCAAATTTTAATTTGCAAATGAAACTAATAGCACGGTTTAGAAATTTAGTAAATCGAACAAACTCAAACATTTTTAGTTTTTTATGGAATTTTTAAAATGGTTTTCAATTTTTAAGTTATAGGTTCAGTCTCTTAAACATGGCTACACTCAAATGTTTTGGAATCCACTAGCTAGTTTCAGCTAAGCCATATTATATATGTCTGACCTACTGACATTTATTAATTGTTAGTAAATTAATTTACTCCATTTTCATCCTGAAAGAGACATGTATAAATTAGATTCTAATGCACAATATTTCCCTGCCTATAATCCAAATGGAATTTCGATCCTACAAAAATTCAGTCGATCACTCCCAAAACTTTTTACAGACTCAACTTTGGTATGGTAAACCCGTAATTAAGAGCATCATAAACACCCTAATTCTTTGTTTGACTGAAAAATAGAGGGTGTAATGCAACAACGTGATCCATATTCCTCACATGCTCCAAACCCTATTTATCAGTTGACTTAATTAGCATCTCTTTTTTTCTTGAAATTCCGTCATCCATTTTGTTTTCATGATTTAAAATAGTAATATACCAAACTGTTGCATGGCATGTGACATCAGAGCAGTACCCACAATTATAAACTGTGCCTTTTGGATGAACTCAAATCCCTCGTGACCTTACGTGAATCCAAGGAGCTGCACAGTCGAAAACATTTTTGGAACCTGTTCTTACACCCTTGTCGTTTTTTTCGGTTGACCCACGGTGTATCATATCTGAGAATCATTTATTGGGGCATGTTGAAAGTGTACCAAAAAGTTAACATCCACATAAATTAAACAAGCGTATAATTTCTATAATTATGAGAAAAGCAAATATTATATAGTTTTTCCAAACAATAATATATGATACAAAATTAGTTTGAGTAAAGGAATACATCAGGATAATTTGGAGTTAATCTTCAAAATTTTTATACTGGGAGTTTAAGTAGTTTGGCTAGCTAATTAAATGACTAGTTTGATGAAACTGTTAATTATCATGGCTGCATGATGCCATGATGAAAGAGGTTTTCAAAGTGACGAAAAATGTTCATCATCATATCTCAGCTAATCACAGTTTATAATGATTTTATTCACCATATCATGGCTTTCATCGTTATGAGAAACTAGGTTGTAGCTAATAATTCGATACATATATTCATATAATAATAAATCAAGGAGTGACTGTGACAACACCTGCATTTTCATAATAGAAATTAGTTTTTTAAGAAGAGTAACATAGCTCGTCACTTCTCGATAGGAAGATACAATTTAACTAAAACTGCTAGTCCTGAATTAATCTCCAGATTCTTGATGGATAGCATTGTATCCGCTAAAAGGTCATTCAAGAACATATACCGCATCTGTCTTTACAGGAGACAACATGGATGCTAAGCTACAAGCCAAAGTAGTAAAAACAAATTGGGTATAATTAACTTATAACACACGATTCATGTATAATATTTGTGCTTAATTAATTATAATATAATCTATGTCATGTTTTTATTATTTGTTTGTTGTCGCATGCTCTATATTGACACTATACTGTCCTTTTGTGAATTGAATGGGAAACAAAATTTTGCAACGTCGTCAACATTTGGTTCGGTTTGTGAATGTGAAACTAAAGTTTCACGCTCTATATATCATAGGCAACAATAATTATATTCTTAATAAATTGCATATTGTATCTCATCCACATGTGTTGGTATGTATCAATATCTAAATGAATAAAAAAATCCTATCCAGCAGCACGACCAGGACTTCCTTAGACGGGTATAGCAGCATATATTCATTATTTTTGCCTTGTCATTTATCATGTGGCCAAGTTGGGGGACCTGAATTTGTTGGAAGATCAAATTCTTGCAGATGCTGTACTGTTGCAAACTGCATCCAGTTCGAGTACAACATTCACGTGCTGCTCTACATAATACATGTGTTTCCATACTGTGTAACAAGCTATATGCTTTTTAAGAAATAAATTATGGCAGTACAGCATCATAGATAAATAGCCTTATTAAACATGTGATTCAATCTATGCTCTGTATATTTGGAGATCCACGCGAGATTACATATGTGTATTTGAGGACTCTTAATTTGAAAAAAAAATTATATATAAATATTTAATAGGTTAATATTTTGTTTCCCTAATTTTATATTTGAATATCTATTCTTTTAGTTTTTTATATTTTTAACTTTTGAACCGTTAATTTTATATACTTGAACCAATTATTCTCAATTTGTTTGTAGTTTACTCTTCTTAATTTTGAACTATGTTTTTAAAAAACAAAAGATAATTTTTATTCATCTTATTTAACATACATCAGAAGCACTTATACTCTCACATTATATCCTTCATAGGACGATGAATATCCCTTCAATAAAAGAAATCACCCTCAATTTGTTTATATTTTACTCTCTTAATTGTGAACTATTTTCTTAAAGCGAAGGATAATTTTTATTCATCTTATTTGGCATACATCATGAGCAATGTTATTCTCACGCAATATTCTAAATAAGAGGATGAATATCCCTCTAATAAAAAAAAATCACTTCTAATTAACTATTAATTTTTCAAATAAAATATTGCACTTCTGTTGACCATATTAGCAGTATTATCATTACTCTTCATGTCCCTATGTATTTTCAACCTTAGCTTAACAATTTTGACAAGCCATCTCTCTACATATGGCAAATGAGTTATGTGTAGGGATATTGTGTCTGCCTTGTTGATCTGTCTCCCTTACATCTACTTTGGAGGTATTACATCTTTCTCTCAAACATAATTTATGTTTGTCTCACCCACATCTGCTTTTCCTTCTTTGCGTCTGTCCTAGGGTAATTCATCTATCTCTCCTACAAAATTTTTGTTTGCCTCCTTTACAACTGCTTTAGGGTAATATGTTTATCTCATTTGTGTCTGTTCTAAGGTATTACACCTATCTTTCCTACAAAATTTTCATTAGTTCCCTGCGTTTGCCCCCTCCCCCCTTCTCTCTCCTTGCATCTTCTCTAGGGTACTATGTCTGTGTCCCATGTGTCTACTCTAGGATACTATATTTGTCTCACCTTCATCTACTCTTGGTACTACGTTTGTCTCCTCTACGTCTATTCTTGGATACTATGTCTATCTCTCTTACAAAATTTGTCTACCTCCCTTTTATATGTTGCCCTTACATTTAAGGTTCGCCTTATTGACCCCGCCAAGTTGTGACCTAACTCCAAACCATTCTCATCATTCAACTTAACAATAGGGCTATAAATAAGTTTTGATATTCATACATCAGATGTAGTAAGGGTGCCCAAGAGAAAATACTATCAAAACTCAATGGGCAAACAACTTTCTCTATCAAACAAGACAGAGGGTTATGACACCACTTTCTATATTATAACCTATGTTTTGGCTCTCTTTATATCTAAACCACATCCAACACAATTTTTTATGCAAGACATTGTATATTTTATGCATTTAGGTGCATTATGGAAGATCCTCTTATTTTTATGAAGCTAAAGACACTAACACATTGAATGTCATACAAAAATCATACCTTATTTGATCTTTCTTTCCTTTTTAGTAGCAATCCATGCTCCAATGCAAGTAGTGGTTTTCTAATTTGTAGTGTCATGCATAGTTTATTCCCAGCCACATATATACCTTACTCCACACTTGGAAAGGAAAGTCACAATTGATAAAAAGGTGATAAATTTCATTGTTGGTCACACCACACACAATTTGTATTATTCAAAACCATTTGTATACAAACTAAGGCATCTCTAGTAGGTAGTTTTCTTCATATTAACTTTCATGCTAAACCCAACACCTTTGATGGGGCATTGCGTCACTGATAAACCGAATTTTGACTCATATTTTTATCATGTTTAATACATGTTTGAAAGGGTAAAATTGCATATTTGTTGACAAAACTCACTTTTTAGTATTTATTCTCACTTTAGCAGGTACTTAAGGAATAGGAAGAAAAATGGGCAAAATTGGGTCTTTTTAGAGCAATTATTGAAGATCTAAGTCAACATGAACATGCTCTATTACAACACACTCTTGCTAAAAAGCCTAAATTCTTCCTATAAATACTAGAATATGAGAAACAAAAAGGGACTCACTTGGGTTTAAACAAAGAATTAGATTTTTTACCTCGAGGTGCGTAACGAGAAAGAAAATTTCGATTGAGTCAATTTACAATACTCTATATCAGTAATTCTTTCTTTTATTATGCATTATGTAATTTATGAGATGTTATACTTTTCATTACCCATGTTTGGCTAACTCTCCTTTTTTTTAGGGTTATGGTGTAAACTATTTATAATTCCCCTTTATACTTTGCATTATTATTCAATGTCATTTGATGATTGAATCATCTTACTATTTTATTTGTTAATATCTTGATTGTTTGAATATTCATGACCATTGATACTTGAATGATTGAACAGTAAGTCAATTGGGTTTGTTGTAATATAGTTGACCAAATTTATTAGGTAAACCCCCAATTGTTTAATACGGAAACCAATCCTAATTTAGAGTCTTGTATGGCCAAACTAGATACCAAGTTAACGTCATAGTTGGTGCACTTCTCATGATGCTAAGCCAAGGATCTCTTCAAGAGGTTGCTCCAAAGAACAAGATGAAGGATGGAAGGCAAGAAGATGAAGGTTGGAGGCGCCACCTTAGAAAGATAAGCCTAGGGAAGACTTGCCACAGGGAAGGAGCCCTTGATGAAAGCCATTGAAGGTTCTCTCTATTAGGAGAAGGAAAAAGACACTAAAAAATGTAGAACTCTCAAGTCTATTCAAAATTCAAGTGTAAAAATGATAAAAAGGAGGAGGTGTTCATTTATAGAAGAGGGAGTTAAGGCTATGGGCCTTGAGTTGGACGTCCAACTCAAGGGTGATTAGGGGGAGGTTAGTTGAATTAATTAGGTGTTAATTGAGCTCATGTCTTATTAACACTTAATTAATTCAATAAGATCCAAACAAGGCCCTAAGATTAAGGATCTTTGTTCCCTCCAAATTTGAATTTGAATTTGGGGAGTGTCATGTCATCTCCCTTTAAAATTCAAATCCAAACATGAAGCAACAAGAAAACCCATGTAGGAAAGAGAGTGTGATTGGGCGGAACAACTAAGGAACAAGGGGAGTCCTACTTGTCTCTCATGCTTCATGTGTGACTTAGGAGGGTGTGGGACAAGCTAGAGGGGTGTGGTTATCAAAACCACACGTCCACATGGTCCCAAAAATCCCACTAATGCACACACTCTACATAATAGATTAGTTACACCTCTCTTCAACTAAAAAATGGAAAAGAGGGCCAAAATACAAGGCCAAAAGAAATACTAAATATACCCCCAAATAAATGAAATAAAAGGCACCAAATACAAGGCTAAAAATAAAGACCATAGCCTAATCTTGATGTCCAAAAGAAGGTGATGTCTTCCTTCCTCTCCTCTAGCCATGTCTCCCTCAATCCTCCTAGCCATGACCCTTGTGATGGGACCCTATCTTGGGAGGATTGCACAAATAGTATGGTCTGAATGACCAAACACATCACAACAACAGTCATGGCACTGGTGATCAATGAATAACAAAGAATGAGATTGCTTAGTAAAAAAGAGGTAATAATATTTTAGTGAAATCACAACCTTAAGTCTTCATCCATTAAATTCCAAACTTATTAATTTCCTCCTATTTAAAACCTATTACTAAGTCTGAATCATCAACTTACATTACTCTCTTATCTTTACTCTCTTATCTTCTGAATTACATTATTTCAGAACTAGATTTGGTCTTTTGGGTACGATATTCGGACTTAGGTCCTCTGTTATTACTGTGTAGGGTACCTTTGTCATTAAGCAGTTATATTTTATACATCAATCACCATAATGTTTAAAAATGAAAGCACTAGTCTTTGATTAGTGATGCATAAAATATGACAACTTAAGGGCAAGCTTATCCTACGCAATAGTAAAAATGGACCTAAGTCTAGATATTGTACACAAAAAACTAGATTCAATTCTAAATTAATCCAATTTAAAGATATAAGAAAGATTAAATGAATCAATGTTTTAATGAGTGGGTCACAACAATTCATATTTGGAGTAATAAGTAAAATAAGAAAGAAAATTGGTTTTAGAGTGCAATTGGTTAATACCTAAGGTTGTGATTTTCATTACAATGTTCTTACTCCCTATTACTAAGCAATCTTATTCTTTGCCTCAATGATTATCGATAATTACTACGTTATCATAGTGCGTTTGGTCATTCACATTATACTATAATCCTAATTTGTTATCCAGTTTGATCATGCAAGATTTCAAATTAGGACTAATTTCTTGTTATCCAATCAGAGGATTGATCGATAAATTTGATCAATTTTACTGAAACAATCTTACTTCCTAGATCAATTGTTCAAACATCAATAATCATGACTATTTAAACAATTAAGATGTAACTGATAAAATAGAGAAGTAAATTAATCATTGAACGACATCACATAATCATGCAAAGTGAAAGTGAGAATTACAAAGAGTTACATCTTGTCCCTAGAAAAAGGGGTTTAGCCAAACATGAATAATGCACAGCCAAACATCTTAATAATAAGATAGTACGTAAAATAATTGAACATTTACTGTATAGAGCACTCTAAATTGCCTTAATTTCAAAGCTTCCTCACCGTTCTTCACATTTTAGGTTACAAATCTATCTTATCTTCTAAGGCAAAGTAAGCCCCCTTTTGTTTCTTATTTTCTCCTATTTATAAGAAAGGTTTTGGGCTTTTTTAGTGTCTTTCTCGAGGCTTAAGCAGCATGGTTGTGCTACTGCTAAGCACTATCGTGCTCATAGATTTATAATCGCAACATGATCATGCTGCTTTTAAACACATGTGTGCTACTTTTAAGCACGATCATGCTAGGACTTGTGAGTTCTCAATATGGTCATGCTGAATTGAGAATGGTTGTGTTTCTTTTGGCTGACTTTTGGTTGTATTGACATAACACGATTGTGCTGAAATGGAGCATGGTTATACTGACCTAAATCTTCAATAATTTCTCTAAAAAGACCCGATTTTTCCCATTTTTCCTTTCTTTTTCTTAAGTATCTCTCTAAAGTAAGGATGACCACTAAAAAGTGAATTTTTCCAATAAATATGCATTTCTTTCCTTACAAATATTAAACATGATAAAAACACGGATAAAAATCCAGTTTATCAATTGGCCCTTGACTGCATTATCATTTTATTGTCTAGACATTACCTCATAAATAAAAGCTACATAAAATTGCTTAAATACATTTACAGTGTGATTGGATAAAGCAATTTATTAGAGTAATTCCTTTATTTGAAAGAATTTTAATGTTTCATTAGAAATGTAGTTGTTTGGATAAAACATTTTTGGAGATTTTAAAATGATGTCATTTTTCATTAGTAATTTATCAAACAAAATATGAAGAATTTCAAATTCTATAAAAAAATAAAGAGATTTAAATTTCTCTCTTGTTTCAGAAAGGTAGACCAAGTTTTGTCAACCCTAGCACTCACGAACCTTGCTCTCTCTGCCCTAGCACTCACAAACCAAGTTCTCCCTTTTCCTCGCAGGTTGGTCACTCTCTTCTTCTTCCTCCTTGTTTCTATCTCGCACCCTAGTTCTCTTTTCTTCCTTTTTGCTTCTCATACAGTACATGCTCTCACTCGCAGATTTATGTTCTCTCTCGTGTGGGTCCACGATTTTTGTGGCTAATTTGGATTCTCTGGTACGTGTTTCTGTTCTCTCTTTATTTGTGTTTAGGGTTTGATTTTATTGATTTTGGTTTTTGAGTATGTTTTTTTCTCTTTTGAACAAAATATGCTTTTGGAATTAATTCATGATACTATCTTACTTGATTGCACCCTGTTATCCACATACATCTTTTGTACAATGATAACAAATTAACTTGCTCTAAGTGTTGCTTATATGTAATCCTACTTTTCATGAGTGCATCAAACAAATTGAATAAGGGTGGTAAAATAGATCAACCGATGTCTACTCTGCATTAATCTATACAAAAATTGATCAAGGGCAAGTTTCCCTGCTTAAGAGATATGTGCTAAAAAATGTAGCCACCTCATTTAATCCATTAGGAGTCAAGACTCATCCAGCATCTCCTAATTCCATCTTTAACTCACTGAGTTAATATATATACTAAAACTCAACACCCTTCTTTTCTTTAAATTTAGTATAAGCAAGACATGAAGGACACATAGATACGACTATTGAAGGATTATTTAAAAAACAAAATGCTAATGAAACTTATGTAACCATGTCTAGCCGATGACCTATCACTAGGGCCATGGCTAGAAGGATTTAAGAAAACATAACCCTTGCAAACAAAGGAAGACTTCTGATGGAAAACCATCCTTGTGGCATCAAATACGAACCATCATAAGGTCTATAGCCAGAAGAATAGAAGAAGAGGAGGGTCATACCACACCAAGAGCATTTATGATCACATGTGCAGACTTTGGTGCATCTACCTAGTCTTTTGCTTGTTTTCCTTAGTTTTCCCTTGTATTTTGGGGAACTTGATGCAATCCCTTGATCTCTTCAACCAAGGTTCCTTCCTCTAAGAAAATGGAGGATGGAGAGGTTAGAAATGAGAGAGGGTTGACGCCACTTTCTAGGAGAAGATGAGTCAAAAAATTTTATGTTGCTTGCCACAAGGGAGAGGTCCCTTGATAAAAGCTTTAAGGGAGAGATTACGGGAGAGGATTCTCAATGACACTCAAGAATAAATTGCTCAAAAAGAGTCTTACTTCATTCAATCAAGTGTGCTTTGTACAAGAGAGACTAGGTGTATTTATAGCCCAAAGAGGGAGCAAGGCACTCAAAACTAGGCAATGTGGGACTTGGGCCTAATTAGTATTAGGAACACTAATTCCTCTTAGGCCCACTAAAAGTGGTGCCTAGCCTTAAGCTAGGGAGTGTCACGACCTAATCAAGGGGGTGTGGAAAGAGATCCACACTCCTTTGTGTTATTAGGCCCTTACTCCCCTCACCTCCCTTCCTAAGCTAATTACACCCTAAACTCTAGAAACTAAAATAAATGGCCAAAATACAAGGCCTAAAAGGGAATTAAAAGCTAATTAATATTTACAAGAGGAAAACTAAGGACTATGGCCTAAAATATCTATCTCCATCATGAGCTGGGGTCTTGATGAGTCTTTCCGGGCCAAGTCCTCTTCAATCCTCCTAGCCATTGCCCTAGTGAGAAGGCCCTTGATAGGTAGGATTGCATCATCTCCTCCCCCATCGGAAGGATTTGTCCTCAAATCTGAAGGGTCGTCCTCTTCCATGTCAGCACCTAAAAAGGGGGTAAAATCACAAACATTAAAGGTAGTGCTAACTCCATAATCCTCGGGAAGGTCTAACTTATATGCATTATTATTTACCTTCTCAAGGATTTAGAAGGGACCATCTCCTCGAGGGCTAAGTTTGGACTTCCTCTTAGAAGGGAAACGATCCTTTCTTAGGTGAAGCCAAACCCAATCGCCCTTTTCGAAGATGACTTCCTTCCTCCCCTTGTTGCTAGATGAAACATACCCCTTAGATTGGGTTTCAATATTAGTTTTGACCCTCTCATGTAATTTTTTGACAAAATCAGGCCTCATTTTCCCTTCTTTTATGAAAAATTCGGGTGTTAGGGAGTGGTAACAAGTCCAGAGGGGTGAGAGGATTAAAACCATATACAACCTCAAAAGGGGAGTGCTTAGTGGTTCGATGAACCACCCTATTATATGCAAATTCAATGTGGGGGAGATATTCATCCCAAGACTTGTGGTTGCCTTTCAAGAGTGCCCTCAACATAGTGGATAGGGATCTATTTACTACCTGAGTTTGTCCATATGTTTGAGGATGACAAGTGGTAGAAAATAAGAGCTTAGTTCCTAGCCTTGCCCAAAGAGTTTTCCAAAAATGGCTAAGGAACTTAGCATCCCTATCAGAGACTATGGTTGAGGGTATTCCGTGCAAGCAGACAACCTCACGAAAGAAAAGCCTTGCGATGTGACTCGCGTCATCCACTTTGTGGCAGGGAATAAAATGTGCCATTTTACTAAAGCGGTCCACTACCACAAAGATGGAGTCTACACCTTGTTAGGTTCTTGGGAGCCCAAGGATAAAATCCATGCTAATATCTACCCAAGGTGTAGAAGGAGTGGGTAAAGGTGTGTAAAGTCCATGAGGCATTACTCGGGACTTAGCTTGTAAACAAGCTATGCATTGCAAGCAATATCTTTGGACATCTTTTTTCATATAGGGCCAAAAGAATTTTTCTTTTAAAAGCATTAAGGTTTTATCAATTCCAAAATGCCCCATGAGCCCACCTTCATGGCTCTCTTTTGTCAGCAATTTCCTAATGGATCCTTGGGGTACACAAAGTTTGCCCTCTTTGAATAAGTACCCCTCACACATGTAGAAGCCATCTTTGGCTTTGGAAGATAAGGCAGTATAAATGGTTCCAAAGTCTTGGTCAGAAGGATAATTTCTTTTATGTCATCAAATCCCAAAATTTGAGCACTGAGGGTGGCAAGGAGAGAATGCCTCCTTGAAAGAGCATCGGCCACCACATTTGTTTTTCGCTTTTTATATTTGATGACATAAGGAAAAGTTTCAAGAAATTCAACCCATTTAGCATGCCTCTTGTTCAACTTTGCTTGCCCCCTCAAATACTTAAGTGACTCATGGTCACTATGAATGACAAATTCCTTGGAAACAAGATAATGTTCCCAAGTTTGGAGGGCATGAATCAAAGCATAAAACTCCTTGTCGTAGGTGGGGTAGTTGAGGTAGGCAGCATTGAGTTTTTCACTAAAATAAGCAATGGGGTGTCCCCCTTGCAACAGCACAACTCCTACACCTACTCCCGATGCATCACATTCTAGCTCAAAAGTTTTTGAAAAGTCAGGGAGGGCTAGAACGGGTGCATTAGTGAGTTTATCCTTGAGCAGTTGAAAAGCTTCTTTTTGTTTTTCACTCCATAAGAAAGGAATTTCCTTCTTCACCAAGTCATTGAGTGGTGAAGCTAGTGTGGAGAAGTTAGGCACAAAGTGCCTATAAAATCCTGCGAGACCATGAAAGCTCTTGATCTCAGTCACACTAGTAGGGGTGGGCCATTCTTGAATGGCTTGATTTTTTAGGGGTCCACCTAGACCCCTTGGGCACTAATGACAAAACCCAAGAAAACCACACTAGGAACACAAAAAGTGCATTTTTCTAAGTTTGCAAATAGTTTATTCATTCTACGGACAGATAAGACTTCCCTAAGGTGTCCTATATGTTCTTCTAGAGACCTACTATAAACTAAAATATCATCAAAATAAACAACTACAAACCTACCAATGCAATCCCTAAGTACATGATTCATGAGAGACATGAAAGTGCTTGGAGCATTGGTGAGCCCAAAAGGCATCACCAACCATTCATAAAGACCGAATTTGGTCTTAAAAGCGGTTTTCCATTCACCTCCTTCTTTGGTTCTTATTTGATGGTAACCACTTCTAAGATGAATTTTTGAAAATATTTTGGCTCCATGCAATTCATCAAGCATATCGTCTAGCCTAGGGATTGGGTGCCTACACTTAATGGTGGTGTTATTGATGGCACGACAGTCCATACACATCCGGCATTTTCCATCCTTTTTGGGCACCAACAAAACAGGAATCGCACAAGGGCTAAGGCTCTTTTGAACCCAACCCTTCTCCAACAAGTCTTGAACTTGAGACTCAGTCTCTTTGGTCTCAACGGGGTTTGTCCTATACGCAGGTCTATTGGGCAGACTTGCGCCAAGAACAAGGTCAATTTGGTGTTCTGTTCCCCTTAGAGGTGGTAATCCCCTCGGAACCTCTTGAGGGAAAAGATCATCAAATTCTTTTAAAAGATTTTGAACCCATTTTGGAAGAGACTCAATTTCATGACTTGTGGCAGTGCCAGAAGGTACCTCTTTACAAAGAAGGAGATAAAAAGGTCGATCAAGCAAGAGAGTTTCTTTAATATCCATTTTTGTTGCAAAATGACTCTCTTTCTTAATTACCTCTTTGGAAGGGGTACCTCCTTCCAACTCTCCCTCTTTACCCTTTTCAATCTTTAGGGATGAAAGCTTTTTTTTTTTACTTTGAACTTTTTTTTTCCTCATCTCTTTTATGTTTCATGATGAGTTGATCCTCAGCCACTTGTGAAGGTGTGAGAGGAGTCAACTTTATTCTTTTACCCTTATGAGTGAGGATTATCTCATTAGAGTAGCCATGGTGAATGACTTGTTTGTCAAACTGCCAAGGCCTCTCTAACAAGATATGGCCAGCCTCCATTGGAACTATATCACATAAGATCTCATCTTGATACTTTCCTATGGAGAATGACACCTTCATTTGTTGGTTTACAACCATTTCTCCTTCCTCATTAAGCCATTGGAGCTTGTAAGGTCTAGGATGAGGAATTGGGTGTAAGGCTAGCTTCTCTACCAACCTTGAGCTACAACAATTGCAGCAGGATCCACTATCCACAATGAGAGAACAGGTTTTGTCTAAAACTTTATAACGTGTATGAAAAATGTTCTCTCTTTGGGAGTGGTTAAGCTCAAGGGGTTGGCTTCCAAGAAGGCGCCTAACCATTAAGAGGTCTCCATCACAAGGATTTTCAACAATGTCATGCTCATGATGCTCATGACCCCCTTCTTCCTTACTCTCACTAGAGGAGGAAGATGAGCTACTCTCACTAAAAATCTCTTGGCCCCTCATGATCATGGTTTTCTTATTGGGGCACTGAGAGGCAATGTGGCCTCTCCCAAGACATTTAAAGCATTTAATACTACGAGTCCTATTGTTAGAACTAGTAGGGGGGTTGTCTCTATGATGCATGGGTTTATGTTCTTTATGCACATGCCTGGATGGTTCCTCTTTAGGAGAGCTCTTGGAAGAACTTCCCTTGCCTAGGTCCTTCTTTGCATAATTGTAGGATGGAAATTCTCTTTTTGCTCCACCTTTTCTTTTTAATTGATTTTCCACTCTTATGCAAAGTTGGACTATGTCATCTAGATTATTATATGGTAAGAGCTCAACTTTGTCTCTTATTTCAGAGTTCAAACCACTTAAAAATCTGGCTTCGGTGGCCCTTGGTTCTTCGGTGACGCCCGCTCTCATCATGAAAAGCTCCATGGTTTGTCTGTACTCCTCAACACTTGAGTTGTACTGTTTTAATCTTTGGAGTTTATCCAAGAGCTCTCTTTCATAATAAGAAGGGACGTGTCTCCGTGATGCATTCTCCCCAAGCAAGGGCCCTATCACTAGGGCCATGGCTAGAAGAATAGAAGAAGACATGGCTAGAGTAGAGGGAGGAAGATCTCACCTCCATATGACCATCAAGTTATGCAAGCCATGACTTATTTACTTGTAATTTTTATTTTAGGAACCTAGGATTTTATTTTGGACATGTATTAGTCCATTTAATTTTCTAGGAAGTGTCTTAGTAATAAGAAGGGGTAAGATTAGCTTTTGGGCCTTTATTTAGGAAATAAGGGGGTAGTTTGATAACTACACCCTCTTTTGCTAAATAAAACCCAAAACTAATAAAAGAGTAATCTTGGCCCTTGGATGAGGTAGCTTGGGCACCAATTCTCATCTAAAGGAGGGTATTGATTGGACTTTGGGCTTCAATCCTCCTCCCTTGGATGACTCCTTTTAATCCTAGCCCTTCATTTCCTTCATGACTTGTCCAAGAGGTTAGCTCCCTCTATAAAAAGGTGCTCCTTCACACTCTTGTATTTTTTACACTTGATTGAATGGAAAAACCTTGAGTTGGCCAAAATTCTCTTAGTGTCCACCCTTCTCTCTTTCAAGAGTTACCCCAAAGAGGAACATCCCAAGCACTTCAAAGAGCATAAAACATCACATATAGAAAGAAAAACCCCTACTACTAACTCTCACGAGAAAGTTAGTAGTATCAAATGCTTTAAATGTCTTGGGAGAGGCCACATTGCCTCTCAATGCCCTACTAAGAGAAACATCATCATGAGGGCCCAAGATGTTTATAGTAGTGAGTCTAGCTCACACTCCTCTAGTGAGAGTGAAGGAGAAGGGGTTCATGCATACCAATCTGATTGTGATGAAACCGCTTATGCATGTGAGGGAGACCTCTTAATGATAAGAAGACTTCTTGGAAGCCAACCTTTGAAAGTGTCCTCATCTCAAAGGGAGAACATATTCCACACTCGCTGTAAGGTGAATGACAAAATATGTTCTCTCATTGTGGATAGTGGGTCATGCTGCAATTTTTGTAGCTCAAGGTTGGTGGAAAAGCTAGCCTTGACCCCACTTCCCCACCCTAAGCCTTACAAGCTTCAATGGCTCAATGAGCAAGGGGAAATGGAGGTCAATGAGCAAGTCAAGGTTCCAATTTCCATTGGGTCTTATAAAGATGAGATCCTGTGTGACATAGTCCCAATGGAAGCTGGCCATATCTTGCTAGGAAGAACATGGCAATTTGATAAGAAAGCCATACACCATGGTCATTCCAATAACATCATCCTCACTCATAAGGATAAGCGCATTAAGTTGTGTCCTCTAACACCTTCACAAGTGGCGGAGGACCAACTCATCATGAAACATAAGAGAGATGAGGAGAAAAAAAAAGCAAAGCTTTACCCCTAAAGCTTGAAAGGGGTAAAGAGGTTGAGTTGGAAGTTGGTGCCCCTTCCAAGAAAGTCATTAGTAAAGGGAGTTTATTTGCGACAAAATTGGAATTAAAGGAAGCCCCCTTAACTAACAGACCTTTCTATCTCCTCCTTTGCAAAGAGGCATCCCCCATTTCTTCCCCCTCCACTTTTTTCCCTTCTAGTTCTAGTACTGCCATAGAACTTGGACCTGAGAACCTACCTCAAGAGGTTTAAGAGCTTTTAAAGGAGTTTGGTGATATATTCCCTAATGAAGTTCCCAAAGGACTTCCTCCAATTAGGGGTATAGAACACCAAATAGACTTGGTACCTGGGGCTAGCCTGCCTAATAGGCCTGCTTATAGGACTAATCCCATGGAGACCAAGGAGATTGAATCTCAAGTCCAAGAACTATTGGAGAAGGGTTGGGTTCAAGAGAGCCTAAGCCCTTGTGTTGTGCCAGTTTTGTTGGTGCCTAAGAAGAATGGCCAATGGAGGATGTGCATTGATTGTCGAGCAATCAATAACATCACCATCAAATATAGGCACCCTATCCCTAGGCTTGATGACATGCTTGATGAATTGCATGGGGCCCAATTATTTTCAAAAATTGATCTTAAGAGTGGTTATCACCAAATCCGCATCAAGGAAGGTGATGAGTGGAAAACCGCTTTTAAGACCAAGTTTGGGCTGTATGAATGGTTGGTAATGCCCTTTGGGCTTACCAATGCCCCAAGCACCTTCATGAGGCTTATGAATCATGTCCTTAGGGATTGCTTAGGAAAATTTTGTGTTGTTTATTTTGATGACATCTTAGTGTATAGCAAGAGCCTAGATGAACATGTAGGCCATCTTAGGCGCGTCTTTTGCATTCTTAGGTCACACCAACTCTATGGAAATCTTGAAAAATTTAATTTTTGTGTGGAGAGTGTGGTGTTCTTAGGTTTTATAGTTAATAAAAATGGGGTTCAAGTAGACCCCGACAAAATCAAAGCCATCCAAGAATGGCCCACCCCAAAAAGTGTGACTGAGATCAAGAGTTTTCATGGTCTCGCGAGCTTTTACAGGCGCTTTGTGCCTAACTTTTCCACACTTTTCTCACCAATCAATGATTTGGTGAAGAAGGATACTCCTTTCCTTTGGGGTGAAAAACAACAAAAAGCCTTTGAACTTATCAAAGAGAAACTGACCCATGCACCAGTTTTAGCTCTTCCTGACTTTTCTAAAACTTTTGAGCTAAAGTGTGATGCATCGGGAGTGGGTGTGGGAGCTGTGTTGTTACAAGGTGGTCATCCCGTGGCTTATTTTAGTGAAAAACTAAATGGAGCCGCCTTAAACTACCCCACCTATGATAAAGAGTTTTACTCTTTGATAAGGGCCCTTCAAACTTGGGAACATTATCTTGTACCCAAGGAGTTCATCATTCATAGTGACCATTAGTCACTTAAGTATTTGAAGGGTCAAGGCAAGCTTAATAAAAGGCATGCTAAATGGGTAGAATTTCTTGAGACTTTCCCTTATATCATCAAATACAAGAAAGGAAAACATAATGTGGTGGCTGATGCTTTGTCTCGTAGACATACCCTTTACACCACCTTAAGTGCAAAGATTCTTGGATTTGATAATATTAGAGAAATGTATCTTTCTGATAAGGATTTTGGATCCATTTATGCTGCCTCTACATTTGCATGTAAAACCCAAAATGGGTTCTTTGTGAGTGAGGGGTACCTTTTCAAAGGTAGCAGACTTTGTGTACCCTAAGGATCTATGAGAAATCTGTTGACAAAAGAGAGCCATGAGGGTGGGCTCATGGGGCATTTTGGAATTAACAAAACTCTTCTGCTTTTACAAGAAAAATTCTTTTGGCCCATATAAAGAATGACGTCTATAGACATTGTCGTAGATGCATTGCTTGCTTGCAAGCTAAGTCTAAGACAATGGCTCATGGATTGTACACACCCTTACCTGCTCCTTCTGCACCTTGGCTGGATATTAATATGGATTTCATCCTTGGCCTGCCTCGAACCCAACGAGGTGCAGACTCTATCTTTGTAGTGGTAGATAGATTTTCAAAAATGGCTCACTTTATACCATGCCACAAGATAGATGATGCGAGCAACATTGCGAAACTTTTCTTTAAAGAAGTTGTCCGTTTACACGGAATTCCCCAATCCATAGTCTCTGATAGAGATGTGAAGTTCCTTAGCCACTTTTGGAAAACATTGTGGGCAAGGCTAGGAACTAAACTCTTATTTTCTACCACATGTCACCCCCAAACTGATGGGCAGACTGAGGTAGTAAATAGATCTCTATCTACTATGCTTAGGACACTTCTTCGAGGAAATCACAAGTCTTGGGATGAATACCTACCCCATATTGAGTTTGCATACAACCGGGTGGTTCAAAGGACCACCAAGCATTCTCCCTTTGAAGTTGTTTATAGCTTCAACCCCCTTACTCCTCTTGATATCTTGCCCTTACCCTTCCCTTCTTCTGTTCACAAAGAATGAATAGTAAGAGCAGATTTTGTTAAAAAATTACATGAAAGGGTAAAGGCCAACATTGAACATCATTCAAAGGAGTATGCTAGTAAAGCCAATAGGGGCAGGAAAGAACTTATCTTCAATGAAGGGGATTGGGTATGGCTTCATTTGAGGAAGGATCGCTTCCCTACTCAAAGGAAGTCCAAGCTTAGCCCCCGAGGAGATGGTCCCTCTCAAGTCCTCAAGAGAGTGAACAACAATGCATACATATTAGATCTACCTGAGGACTATGGTGTCAGTACTACCTTTAATGTTTGTGATTTGATCCCTTTTGTAGGTACTGATGAAGAAGAGGAGGACCTATCAGATTTGAGGTCAAATCCTTCCCAAGGGGGAGGGGATGATGCATTCTCCTGAAGCAAGGGCCCCATCACTAGGGCCATGGCTAGAAGAATAGAAGAAGACATGGCTAGAGTAGAGGGAGGAAGATCTCACCTCCATATGACCATCAAGTTATGCAAGCCATGACTTATTTACTTGTAATTTTTATTTTAGGAACCTAGGATTTTATTTTGGACATGTATTAGTCCATTTAATTTTCTAGGAGGTGTCTTAGTAATAAGAAGGGGTAAGATTAGCTTTTGGGCCTTTATTTAGGAAATAAGGGGGTAGTTTGATAACTACACCCTCTTTTGCTAAATAAAACCCAAAACTAATAAAGGAGTAATCTTGGCCCTTGGATGAGGTAGCTTGGGCACCAATTCTCATCTAAAGGAGGGTATTGATTGGACTTTGGGCTTCAATCCTCCTCCCTTGGATGACTCCTTTTAATCCTAGCCCTTCATTTCCTTCATGACTTGTCCAAGAGGTTATCTCCCTCTATAAAAAGGTGCTCCTTCACACTCTTGCATTTTTTACACTTGATTGAATGGAAAAACCTTGAGTTGGCCAAAATTCTCTTAGTGTCCACCCTTCTCTCTTTGAGAATTCCTTAGGTTTTTATCAAGGGTTCCATCCCTTGTGGCAAACTTTCCCTCTTAGGCTTATCTTACCTTAAGTGGTGCCTAAAACCACTTCATTTCTTACCTCTCCACAAACCATTTCACCAAAGAAGAAAACCTCTAGAAAAAGATCAAGGGAGGCATGCATCACTCCGCCTCATAGCCCCCTTGAGATCATTCCAATAATCCACCGGAGGGTTACGAAGGCGGCGCCTCTCATTGACCAAGGAGGTCCACCAATACATGGCATGCCCTTGGAAGCTAAGGGTTGCCAACGGAACTTTTCTTTCTTCACTTATGTTATAACAAACAAAGAGTTGTTCTACCTTCATTTCCCAATCAAGGTAGGCTTCCACATCCTCTTTGCCATGAAAATAAGGGAGGTCAACTTTTTGTTTCCTAGGTTGGGCTTAGGGTTGGTTATGATGTTGTTGTGCTCTCCTTACCCTAGGTTTTTCATATCCCTCACTTTCACTTACTTCACTAGAGGCAGACCTATACCTATGCCTTTCTCTAAGTTGTCTTTCTCTTCTTTCTTCTCTTTCACGCTCTTCTCTTCTCACTTCCCTCTCTCTCTCTTCTCTTTCCTTTTTTTCTTTTCTTTCTCTTTGTTCTCTTTCTTTCTCTTCCCTCCGTCTTTCTTCTCTTTCTTCTCGTTCTTGTCTCTCTCTTTTCTCCTCGCTTTCTTACTCTCTTTTCTCACGCTCTTTTTCCTCTCTTCGTCTTTCTTCTCTTAACTCTCTTTCTCTCTTTTCTTTTTCTTTCTCTTCACGCCTCTTTTCTTCTCTTTTATCCCTTGCTTTTGTTTCTTTTCTCTCTTCTACCCTCCATTCCCTAAATTCACTCACAAACTTATCCATGTTGTTGGTTTTTAGAGAACCTTGTTGATTTACACTACCTTTACTAGATGTGTGTGAGCTCATTTTGAAAGTGATTGGGAAGAACCTATGGGCAACACTCCTTGCTCTTTTGTTTTGTTTTCTCCCTAAGTGAATTACTTAAGAGTCTTTGGAACTCAAAAGCCTTTCACACTAAGATGCAAAGTAAATAAAAGAAATTTAAAGCAAAGGTAAGGATCTAAAGGCGTGCACCTAAGGTGGAGAGATAGGGTACCAATTCCTTCTCCCACCTAAACGAGAAACTAAAAAATTATTACAATCAAAGAGGTGACCCTTATGGGCATCCAACACCTTAATTAAAATGGTCTTAATAAAATTTACACCCAATTAAACAAAAAGAAAGACTTGATGTTTGAAGTTGCTCTCTACTCCAAGTGTTTGCCTCTCTCAAAGTGGTGTTGCTCCCTTGAATGAACCTCTTTCTTAGCTTGCTTCAACACACCTCAAGATGCTTCCCTTGTGGAAAGCTTGGTTTGACCTTTCTTTTCCTTCAACAGAGTGGCGCACCCAAGGAGGAACCAAGAGAGTGCAATACAATAAAAAAAAACATGAAAAGAAAACTCAAGGAAGGGAGATAAACATCCAAGTGGAAAGAATTATTTAGACAAACACAAAGATAACCAAAGAAGACAAACAAGTAAAAATGGTGTAGATAGAAAGATGGTACACAAAAGAAATTCCTAGAATGGACCTAGAATAGAATGGACTACAAAAACAAAAAAAAATGACTCAAAAGTTTCAATCATTTGCATCATTTAAAATCAATATGGCCAAATTATATGCAAGTATGTTCAAGCAAGATTCATTAATTTTTTTTTTAAAATCACTCCTTTTAGTCATTGGGACAATATGAGGTGCACTAAAGATATTTTGTTCTTTTCACTTCTTTTTTTTTTTTAACAAATTTTTTTTACTAACACGTTTTTTTTCACTTGTTTTCTTTTTAATTTCTATTTTTTATACAATTTTGCTACACCTCTTAACAAAATTTTGAAGCAAATACGGTGAGGAGTCAAAGAATCATAAATGCTTGAACAAAGGATAGGAAATTGCCACCATAATTGATATACAAAAGTGCAAAATTAAGAAACAAAGCAACCTAATATGAACTAGTAATTTTAGGTGATAAAAAATAAATGGCACAAGGAGAGTTTTATGGAAGTTGAGGCCAACTTGATTACTCAATAATCAGCCCAATTACATACGCAACATGCCTCTCAAAGCCAATCAACAAAAATCACCACAAAAACTAGCACAAAATTAAGATACTAAAATTATTGAACAAGTGAATGAAATTTGGAAGAAATTGAGCATTAATTTTTTGAAGATTTTTTTTTTAAAGAACATGCTAAGATCTAAATAGCATGTGAGACTCTAAGGACATGGGATCAAGAGTAAGCCTCTTTGATGCTCAATTTCCAATAGATAAATAACACACTTTTATGGTAAAATAAAAGAGCTAAACAATGGATTTTAAGTGACAATTAAAAGGACTAAACAATACCAAAATAAGACATAACGTAGGAGGATTAAAACTGAAAATAAAAGACTCAAAATAACCAAGAATGTGAGACAAAAACAGAGAAATAGGGGCTGGAAAAAATAGAGAAATAGGTGCAGTAAAAAATTAGAGAAAAAGATGCAGGAAAATAGAATTAAAATGCAAGAACTCTAAATGAAAGAAGCAAAAATGCATCCAAGGATCAAAACCATAATTGTGTGGCTTCCTTCACAAATTTTGTGAAGTCATTACTATGATCCTCTTAGGGTAAGCACTAGAATAAGGAAAAATTAAAAAGATGGGCAGAAATTTAAAGAAACAAACCTAAAGGAAACACACAAAGATTCAATAGAAATGAACAAAATAAATTGAATCTAGAAAGCAATAAAGACATGGAAATAAAAATTGCAAGAACTAAAACATAAACTTCAAGACAATAAGGAATTTAAATGACAATAAAGGAAGCAAGAAATAAAGTATAAAAACTGCAGAAAAAAGAAACTAAAGAAAGACACATAAACTAAGGAGAAAGAGGAGGAAATGAACCTTCATGAAGATGGCTCTGATACCAAATGATGCACTCCCTTGATCTCTTCAACCAAGGTTCCTTCCTCTAAGAAAATGGAGGATGGAAAGGTTAGAAATGGGAGAGGGTTGACGCCACTTTCTAGGAGAAAGATGAGTCAAAAAATTTTATGTTACTTGCCACAAGGGAGAGGTCCCTTGATAAAAGCTTTAAGGGAGAGATTCCTCAAGAGAGAGGATTCTCAATGACACTCAAGAATAAATTGCTCAAAAAGAGTCTTACTTCATTCAATCAAGTGTGCTTTATACAAGAGAGACTAGGTGTATTTATAGCCCAAAGAGGGAGCAAGGCACTCAAAACTAGGCAATGTAGGACTTAGGCCTAATTAGTATTAGGAGCACTAATCCCTCTTAGGCCCACTAAAAGTGGTGCCTAGCCTTAAGCTAGGGAGTGTCACGACCTAATCAAGGGGGTGTAGAAAGAGATCCACACTCCTTTGTGTTATTAGGCCCTTTACTCCCCTCACCTCCCTTCCTAAGCTAATTACACCCTAAACTCTAGAAACTAAAATAAATGGCCAAAATACAAGGCCTAAAAGGGAATTAAAAGCTAATTAATATTTACAAGAGGAAAACTAAGGACTATGGCCTAAAATATCTATCTCCATCATGAGCTAGGGTCTTAATGAGTCTTTCCGGGCCAAGTCCTCTTCAATCCTCCTAGCCATTGCCCTAGTGAGAGGGCCCTTGATAGGTAGGATTGCGTCAGAACTGATGTGATCTTTGATGATCACGTGCCCAAAGGATCCTTTCTAAGGTCACTTGGAAGGGAAATGGATTTATGGAGAGGAAAGGAATGGGGTGAGGCGCCATAAATACCAGGTTTGATAAGCCAAAGGAGAGAGGCCACAAGGGAGAGGTCCCTTGATAACTCTTAGAAGCTCTCACAAAGGAGAATCGGGGACACTCAAAGGTAAGAACCTCACAACCAATATGGTCTCTAGGATTAAATTCAAGTATAAAAAATACAAGTGAGGGGAGGAGTTCCTATTTATAAAGGTAGTTAACCTCTTGAACAAGATAACCTAAAAAAGAAGGGATAGGATTAAAAAGAGAGATCTAAAGGAAGAGGATTGAGAAACAATTCCCTCCTTAGATCATCAAACTTGGTGCCTAAGTTTCTCAAACCAAGGGTCAAGATTTCTTCTTATTAGCTTAGGGGGTTTATGCAGGAAAAGAGGGGTGTAGATATCAAGGCTATCCCTTATTTCCTTTATAAAGACCCAAAAAGCTAAATCCACCCTCTAAATTCCTAAGACACCTCCTAAAATAAAAAATGGACTAAATACATGTCCCAAATTAAATTCATAATGCTCCTCAAAATTAAAATAAAGGAAAATTACATTTTATTAACTAAAGTCCCTAGCCTAATAATATCTTCACTCTCCATAGGAGGTGAAGTCTTCCTTTGTCTGCAAAGGCTAGGTCTTCTTCAATCCTTCTAGCCATGGCCCTAGTGATAGGTCCTTGGCTATTCATTGAATCTTTATATGTTTCCTTTAGGATTGTTTCTTTAATTTTCTGGCCAACTTTTTATTTTTTTTCCTTATTCTTGTGCAAATCCTAAGAAGGTCATTGTAATGACTTCACAAAATTTGTGAAGGAAGCCACACATTGTGGTCTTGATCTTTGGATGCACATTGTTCTTCTTGTTTGTGTTTTTAATTCTATTTTCCTGCACCTATTATTCTGTTTTTCCAGCCCCTTATTCTCTATTTTGGGTGCATATTTCTGGGTATTTTGAGTCATTTAATTTTTTTAATCTTCCAAGTTGTGTCTTAGTTGGTCATGTTGTAGTCCTTTTATTGTCTCTTAATTTTACATAGTTTTACCTTTTATTTTTACCATAAAAAAAAAGTATGTTTCTCTCTTGGGATTGAGCATCAAAGGGGTCATGCCTCTTGATCTTGTGTCCTTCAGTCCCACATGCTTTAGATCATAGCATATTTCAAAAAAATATTTTCTCAAAATTTGCTCAATTCTTCCCAAAGTCTTTTTTTTTGTGTTAGTAGTTTAAAGTTTTGTGCTAGTCTTTGGTGAATTTCTTTTGCTGGTTGTTTTGGGATCATTTGGGCATGTATTTGGGCTGTAATCCTTGAGAAATTAAGTTGGCCTAAGCTCATTAAGTATCTCATTTAGTGCCTTCTTTGTTCACCTAAATTTACTAGTGCATCTTGAACTACTTTGCTTTCTTTGGTTTGCACTTTTTTATTCAATTTTGTGGTTGTCCATCTATTTTAATTCAAGCACCTATCCTCATTACACTCCTTATCATATTTTTTTTTAGAATTTTGTTAAGAGGTATATCAAAAGTATTTAAAAAAAAGAAAATAAATCAAAACAAGTAAAAAAAAGTGGTAGAAAAAGTGTTAAAAAAAAGAAAACATAAAAATTTTAGTGTACCTCAAGTTGCTTCAATTTGTTTACAGGAGTGTTTAAAATTCATGAATCTTGCTTGAAATACTTTGTCTATGATTCATCCATAACCATTAAAAAATTGTGCAAATCATTGATCATTTTTGTTGTGTCTTTTTATTTTTTAGTACATTCTAATCTAGACTCATTCTAGGTTTTATTTTGTGTCCTTACTTTCTTTCTACACCTTTTATTTTTTGTTTGTCCAAATTGGCTTTCTTTGAGTTTGTTTAAATAAATTCTTTCCATTGGGATGTGTACCTATTCTTGTTTTTCTTGTTTTTTGTGCTTTCAAAATCTTGCTTCCCTTGGTACTTGTTGGGCGTTACTTTCTTGGTTAGTTGCCATTTGTTGAAACTTACACGAGGGTAGCATCCTTAGGAAGTGTTGATTTAAGCCAAGCAAGAGAAAACTTGAAGGGGAGGCCAAGACTTGAGTGAAACACATGGTGAGGAGCATTGGAAGAAGGGGCATTCAAGACTTCTTTTAGTTTCTTGTATTTTTAAATTGGGTGTATTTTCTTAAAGGCCTTTTTTAATTAGAGGTGTTGGATGCCCATAAGGGTCACCTCTTTTGTGTCTAATAAACCTTAGTTTCTCGTTTTAGTGTAGATAAGGAATTGGTACCCCTTATTCATACTTAGGAGCACGTTAGAATCCTTTAGCTTTGCTTTAAATTTCTTTATTTGGTTTCAACATTTAGGAAAGTGCTTAAGTTCCAAAGGCTTAAGTCACTTTTAGTTGAGAAAACTTCAAAAAGAGAAGAGTGTTTCTTTCATTTTACTTAGTTCCATAGGATTTGCACTATTAAATGTCATCACACACATATACAAGTGTTAGGAATGTTAATAAAAGTAGGGAAGATAAAAGAGAAAAGAATGGGAGGAATATATGAAAAGATTAAAAAGAGAAAATGAAGAGTATGAAAAAGAGAGAAAATAAAGATAGGAGAAAAGAAAAAAAGAAAGAAAAAAATATAGGAGACAAAGAGAAGAGAGGGAACGAACAAGACAAGAGAGAAAAGAGCAAGAGAAAATAGAAAGAGAAGAGAGCGGCCAAAGAGAAAGAGAAGAAAGAGAAAAAGAGAGACAAGAGAGAAGGGAAAATGAAAAGAGAGAAAGGGAAGCAAGAGAAAAAGAAAGAGAAGAGAGAAGAGAAAAAGAGAAAAGAGAGAAAGAAAGAGAAAAAGAAGAAAATAAAAGAAAAGAGTTAGAGAGAAAAGAGAGAAGATAAAGGAGACAAAAAAGAGAAGAAAGGATTGGAAAAGAGAGAAAAAAAACAAAAGGAGTTAGAAAGAAGAGAAGAAAAGAAGATACAAAAAGAGAGAAATGCTTATAAGAGCTCTTATGGTAACATTTACACACGTTATAGAGACTTAGAAGAGCCTAGAATAACCCATGACATTCATGCTTCTTCTAGTAAAAAGGAAAACCCTAAGAGGCATCTAAGAAAAAGACAAACCCTTCTATAATTAAACCCAAAATAGAGTCATCCAAAAGAAAGCATATTGAGAGAAAACCCTTGAGTATGAGTGATACCCCTACCACTAGTTCGAGCACTCATTCTCGAAGTCCTAAATGTTTTAAGTGTTTAGAAAAAGGGCACATTGCTTTGTTTTGCCCGAAAAGAAAAAGGACTTGAAGGGGAACATCAAATGAAAAAGGTACTCATTCATGTGATGATCTCTTCAAAGTGAAACAACTTCTTGGAAGTCATCCTTGTAAGGAAACCCAAACATAAAGAGAGAATGTTTTTCAAACAAGATGCAAAATTTTGGGCAAAACCTGTTTTCTCATTGTGGATGGTGGATCATGTTGTAATTTTTGTAGCACAAGGGTGGTGGAAAAGCTATCACTTGCTACTACTCCTTATCCTTCACCTTATTCTTTGCATGGACCTAATTATGAATATGGTGTAGTAGTAAGAGAGCAAGTGGAGATTAGCTTCTCCATAGGGAAGTACTGTGACAAAGTGTTATGTGATGTAGTCCCTATGGAAGCTAGTCACATGTTGTTGGGAAGGCCATGGCAACATGATAAGGAAACTTTGCACAATGGCCTCACTAATAAAATCACTCTCTCTCATAAAGGGAAAAAGATTACCTTACTTCCTCTTACCCTTACCGAGGTTATGGAGGATAGAAGGATCATGAAGCTTAAGAGAGAGAGGGATAAAAATGAAAATAAAGTTGATGGTAGGAAGATCGAGTTTAAGGAAGATCCGCCTTTGCCTTCAAAGGAGGTTGATGTGATCTTCGATGATCACATGCCCAAAGGATCCTTTCTAAGGTCACTTGGAAGGGAAATGGATTTATGGAGAGGAAAGGAATGGGGTGAGGCGCCACAAATACTAGGTTTGATAAGCCAAAGGGGAGAGGCCACAAGGGAGGGATCCCTTGATAACTCTTAGAAACTCTCACAAAAGAGAAAGGGGGACACTCAAAGGTAAGAACCTCAACCAATATGGTCTCTAGGATTAAATTCAAGTGTAAAAAATACAAGTGAGGGAGGAGCTCCTATTTATAGAGGTAGCTAACCTCTTGAACAAGATAACCTAAAAAAGAAGGGCTAGGATTAAAAGGAGAGATCTAAGGGAGGAGGATTGAGAAACAATTCCCTCCTTAGATCATCAAACTGGGTGCCCAAGTTTCTCAAACCAAGGGCCAAGATTCCTTCTTATTAGCTTAGGGGGTTTATGTAGGAAAAGAGGGTGTAGATATCAAGGCTACCCCTTATTTCCTTCATAAAGACCCAAAAAGCTAAATCCACCCTCTAAATTCCTAAGACACCTCCTAAAAATAAAAAATGGACTAAATACATGATGTGATCTTTGATGATCACGTGCCCAAAGGATCCTTTCTAAGGTCACTTGGAAGGGAAATGGATTTATGGAGAGGAAAGGAATGGGGTGAGGCGCCAGAAATACTAGGTTTGATAAGCCAAAGGGGAGAGGCCACAAGGGAGGGGTCCCTTGATAACTCTTAGAAACTCTCACAAAAGAGAAAGGGGGACACTCAAAGGTAAGAACATCAACCAATATGGTCTCTAGGATTAAATTCAAGTGTAAAAAATACAAGTGAGGGAGGAGCTCCTATTTATAGAGGTAGCTAACCTCTTGAACAAGATAACCTAAAAAAGAAGGGCTAGGATTAAAAGGAGAGATCTAAGGGAGGAGAATTGAGAAACAATTCCCTCCTTAGATCATCAAACTTGGTGCCCAAGTTTCTCAAACCAAGGGCCAAGATTCCTTCTTATTAGCTTAGGGGGTTTATGTAGAAAAGAGGGGTGTAGATATCAAGGCTACCCCTTATTTCCTTCATAAAGACCCAAAAAGCTAAATCCACCCTCTAAATTCCTAAGACACCTCATAAAAATAAAACATGGACTAAATACATGTCCCAAATTAAATTCTTAATGCTCTTCAAAATTAAAATAAAGGAAAATTACATTTTATTAACTAAATTCTCTAGCCTAATATCTTCACTCTCCATAGGAGGTGAAGTCTTCCTTTGTCTGCAAGGGCTAGGTCTTCTTCAATCCTTCTAGCCATAGCCCTAGTGATAGGTCCTTGGCTAGGCATGGTCACATCATCTCCTCCCCCTTGAAGAGGATTTGACCTCAAATCCATGGGGTCTTCGTCATTTTCAGCACCTACAAATGGAGACAAATCAGAAACATTAAAACTGGTGCTTACCCCATAATCCTCTGGCAGATCTAAAACATAGGCATTATTACCGATCCGCTCAAGGATTTGGAAAGGTCCATCTCCTCTAGGACTAAGTTTGGACTTCCTTTGAGAAGGAAATCTATCCTTTCTCAAGTGAAGCCATACCCAGTCGCCCTTTTCAAAGATGACCTCTTTCCTCCCCCTATTCGCGAAAGTAGCATCTCTCAAGGATTGGCGCTCTATGTTAACTTTAACCCTCTCATGTAATTGTTTTACAAAAATGGCTTTTGCCTCTCCTTCTTTATTCACAGCAACAGAAAGAGGAAGAGGTAAAAGATCTAGAGGAGTACGAGGATTAAAGCCATAGACCACCTCAAAAGGAGAATGCTTGGTGGTTCTATGAACCACCCGGTTGTAAGCAAATTCAATATGGGGAAGGTACTCATCCCAAGACTTATGGTTGCCTTTAAGGAGAGCCCTCAGCATAGTGGATAAAGATCTATTCACCACTTCTGTTTGCCCATCAGTTTGAGGGTGACAGGTAGTGGAAAAAAGAAGTTTAGTTCCCAGCTTAGCCCAAAGAGTTTTCCAAAAATGGCTAAGGAACTTCACATCCCTATCTGACACTATTGAAGAGGGTATACCATGCAATCGGACAACCTCTTTAAAGAAAAGTCTTGCGATGTTGCTCGCATCATCCACTTTATGGCAGGGAATAAAATAGGCCATTTTTGAAAATCGGTCCACCACCACAAATATGGAGTCTGCACCTCGTTGGGTTCTTGGGAGCCCAAGGATGAAATCCATGCTAATATCCTCCCAAGGTGCAGAAGGAGCAGGTAAAGGTGTGTATAGTCCATGAGGCATTGCTTTAGACTTTGCTTGCAAGCAAGCTATACATTTAGAGCAATGTCTATGGACATCTCTACGCATATGGGGCCAACAGAATTTCTCTTGTAAAAGCATGAGGGTTTTTGAAATCCCAAAAAGGCCTATGAGCCCACCTTCATGGCTCTCTTTTGTAAGTAAGTTCCTAATTGATCCTTGGGGTATACAAAGCTTACTCCCTTTGTAAAGATACCCCTCACTGATGACGTACCCATCATGGGCCTTTAATGCAAATGCAAATGCAGAGGTAGCAAATATGGGGCCGAAATCCTTATCAGACGGATACATAGCCCGAATGTCATCAAATCCCAAGATTTTTGCACTCAAGGATGAATAAAGAGCATCAGCCACCATATTTTGTTTTCCTTTCTTGTACTTGATGACATAAGGGAAGGATTCAAGATATTCCATCCATGTTGCATGCCTTTTGTTCAATTTACCTTGACCTCTCAAATATTTTAGTGACTCATCGTCACTATGAATGACAAACTCCTTGGGAGCAAGGTAATGCTCCCAAGTTTGAAGGGCCCTAATTAGAGCATAAAACTCTTTATCATAGGTGGGGTAGTTGAGGGGGGCACCATTGAGTTTTTCACTGAAATACGCAATGGGGTGCCCTCCTTGCAACAAGACAGCCCCCACACCTACACTAGAGGCATCACATTCAAGTTCAAATGTTTTCGAAAAGTCAGGTAATGCCAAGACTGGTGCATGGGTCAGTTTATGCTTAATTAGCTGGAAGGCTTTCTCTTGTTTCTCACCACAAAGGAAAGGAACTTCCTTTTTCACCAAATCATTTATTGGAGCGAAGAGCGTGGAGAAATTAGGCACAAAGCGCCTATAAAATCCAGCGAGACCATGAAAGCTTTTGATCTCTGTCACACTCTTTGGGGTGGGCCATTCTTGAATAGCTTTTATCTTTTCGGGGTCAACATGAACCCCTTTTGTGCTAACTACAAAACCTAGGAAAACTACACTATCTACACAAAAAGTGCATTTTTCTAAGTTACCAAAAAGATGATTACTCCTAAGAAGAGAAAAAACATGCCTTAGATGTCCTAAATGATCATCTAGGTTCCTAGAGTAAACTAAAATGTCATCAAAGCAAACTATACAAAATTTACCAAGTCAATCCCTTAGTACATGATTCATTAAGCGCATGAATGTGCTTGGGGCATTAGTTAGCCCAAAAGGCATAACCAACCACTCATAAAGACCAAATTTAGTCTTAAAAGCAGTTTTCCACTCATCACCCTCTTTGATCCTTATTTGGTGGTAACCACTTCTAAGATCTATTTTTGAAAATATTTTTGCCCCACGCAATTCATCCAACATGTCATCAAGACGGGGGGATTGGGTGCCTATATTTGATGGTGATGTTGTTGCTTGCACGACAATCAACACACATCCTCCATTGGCCATTCTTCTTGGGCACCAACAAGACTGGCACAGCACAAGGGCTTAGGCTCTTTTGAACCCAACCCTTCTCCAACAGCTCATTCACTTGAGACTCAATCTCTTGGGTCTCCATGGGGTTGGTCCTATAGGCAGGTCTATTAGGTAGACTTGCACCAGGCACCAAATCAATTTGATGTTCTATACCCCTAATGGGAGGAAGTCCTTTCAGAACCTCATTAGGAATATGTCATCAAATTCTTTTAAAATATCTTGAACCCCTTGAGGAAGGTGCTCATATGCATGGGCTGTGGCAGTGCTCTCAGCAGAAGAATGCAAAATGGAAGAACGATTTGATGCTTCTTTGAAAATGAGGAGATAAAAGGGCTTGTTAGTCAAAGGAGCTTCTTTTAAATCACGTTTAGTAGCAAATAGGCTCCTTTTACTAATATTCCCTTTCGAAGGGGCATCACCTTCTGACTCTCTCTCTTTACCCTTTTCAAGCTTTAAGGGTAAAGCTTGTTGTGCTTTTTTTTGTTTTTGTTTTTCCTCAACTTTTTTCTTTTTCATCGAAAATTGATCCTCAGCCACTTGAGAAGGTGACAAAAGATACAATTTGAAGCGCTTTTCATTATGGGTGAGAATTATTTGGTTGGAGTGGCCATGGGGAATAGCTTTTTTGTCAAATTGCCATGGTCTCCCCAACAGGATATGACCATCCTCCATAGGAACTATGTCACAAAGAATCTCATCATTATAAGATCCTATGGAAATTGGAACCATAACTTGTTCATTGACTACCATTTCCCCTTGCTCATTGAGCCATTGCAATTTGTAAGGTTTGGGATGGGGCATGGTAGTCAAGGCTAGTTTTTCAACTAACCTAGAGCTACAACAGTTACAACAGGAGTCACTATCAACAAGGAGAGAACATACTTTGTCATTTACTTTACATCTTGTATGGAAGATGTTCTCTCTTTGTGACTGGCCAAGCTCTAAAGGTTGGCTTCCAAGAAGCCTTTGAACCATAAGGAGGTCCCCCTCATAAGGAAAAGCTTCCTCACACTCTTGTTCAAAAGTATGTCCCCCTTCTTCCTCACTCTCACTAGAGGAGGAAGATGAGCTATTCTCACTACAAATGTCTTGTCCCCTCATGATCATGGTTTTCTTGTTAGGGCATTGAGAGGCAATGTGGCCTCTCCCAAGACATTTGAAGCATTTGATACTACTTTGCCTTTCAGTAGGCTTAGTAGTAGGGGCTTTTCTCTCTACATGAGGTGCTTTTGTATCTTGAAAATGCTTGGGTTCCTCTTTGGGAAAACCCTTGAAAGAGTTTCCCTTAAGTTGGTTTCTCTTTGAGTAAGAGGGAGAATGTTTTTTAAAACTTTTTCTCTTGAGTTTATTCTCAGCTCTTACACAAAGTTCTACCAACTCATCAAGGTTTGAGTATGAAAGAAGCTCTACCTTATCTCTAATGTCAGAGCGTAATCCACACAAAAACCTAGCAAGGGTGGCACTGGGTTCCTCAATGATATTGGCCCTTAGTATGAGAAGCTCCATCTTTTGTCTATACTCCTCAATACTTAGGTTATGTTGCCTAAGTCTTTGGAGCCTATCCAAAAGATCCCTCTCATAATATGAAGGAATGTGCCTTCTTCGCAAACAAGTTTTTAAATCATTCCAGTAGCGAATGTCAGGTATTTGTTTACGGGCCCTATCCTTGACTAACCCATCCCACCAATGCAAAGCAGAACCTTGAAAACTAAGGGAGGCCAAAGGTACTTTCCTTTCTTCCCTAATTTCATAGCATCGAAAGAGTTGTTCCACTTTGACTTCCCAATCTAGGTAAGTCTCAACATCTTCCCTACCATGAAAATGGGGTAGCTCTACCTTTGGTTCCCTAGCATGATTTATGTTCTCTTGAGGAGAATGATGATTGTATGATGAATGAGAGTGATGCTTATGTTGATTTCTATAGTATTCTTCTTCACTAGAGCTAAAATGCCTAGATGGGGATCTTATGAGAATTCCTTTATGTTTTCTATCACTTTCCCTCCCATCTCTCCTCTTACTCTCTTCTCCTCTCCTTCTCTCTTCTTCCTCTTTTTCTCTTTTTCTTTCTAGTTCTTTCCTTATTCTCCTTTCTTCATCCTCTCTTCTCTCTCTTTATCTTCTCTCTTCTCGCTCTTTTTTCTCTTTTCTCATTTCCAACGTCTCTTTTTTTAACTCTTCCTTCTCTTTTTGTTTGTCCCTTTCTTTGCATCTTATTCTTGTGTTCAAGTTGCTTAATTTTCCCTTGGTTTTTTATGTTAAAGTGTGCTTAAGAAGTTGTGACCATTAAGCATACATGTCCCAAATTAAATTCTTAATGCTCCTCAAAATTAAAATAAAGGAAAATTACATTTTATTAACTAAAGTCCCTAGCCTAATATCTTCACTCTCCATAGGAGGTGAAGTCTTCCTTTGTCTGCAAGGGCTAGGTCTTCTTCAATCCTTCTAGCTATGGCCTTAGTGATAGGTCCTTGGCTAGGCATGGTCACATCATCTCCTCCCCCTTGAAGAGGATTTGACCTCAAATCTATGGGGTCTTCGTCATTTTCAGCACCTACAAATGGAGACAAATCAGAAACATTAAAACTAGTGCTTACCTCATAATCCTCAGGCAGATCTAAAACATAGGCATTATTACTGATCCGCTCAAGGATTTGGAAAGGTCCATCTCCTCTAGGGCAAAGTTTGGACTTCCTTTGAGAAGGAAATCTATCCTTTCTCAAGTGAAGCCATACCCAGTCGCCCTTTTCAAAGATGACCTCTTTCCTCCCCCTATTCGCGAAAGTAGCATCTCTCAAGGATTGGCGCTCTATGTTAACTTTAACCCTCTCATGTAATTGTTTTAAAAAAATGGCTTTTGCCTCTCCTTCTTTATGCACAGCAACAAAAAGAGGAAGAGGTAAAAGATCTAGAGGAGTACGAGGATTAAAGCCATAGACCACCTCAAAAGGAGAATGCTTGGTGGTTCTATGAACCACCCGGTTATAAGCAAATTCGATGTGGGGAAGGTACTCATCCCAAGACTTATGGTTGCCTTTAAGGAGAGCCCTCAGCATAGTGGATAAAGATCTATTCACCACTTCTGTTTGCCCATCAGTTTGAGGGTGACAGGTAGTGGAAAAAAGAAGTTTAGTTCCCAGCTTAGCCCAAAGAGTTTTCCAAAAATGGCTAAGGAACTTCACATCCCTATCTGACACTATTGAAGAGGGTATACCATGCAATCAGACAACCTCTTTAAAGAAAAGTCTTGCGATGTTGCTCGCATCATCCACTTTATGGCAGGGAATAAAATGGGCCATTTTTGAAAATCGGTCCACCACCACAAATATGGAGTCTGCACCTCGTTGGGTTCTTGGGAGCCCAAGGATGAAATCCATACTAATATCCTCCCAAGGTGCAGAAGGAGCAGGTAAAGGTGTGTATAGTCCATGAGGCATTGCTTTAGACTTTGCTTACAAGCAAGCTATACATTTAGAGCAATGTCTATGGACATCTCTACGCATATGGGGCCAAAAGAATTTCTCTTGTAAAAGCATGAGGGTTTTTGAAATCCCAAAATGCCCCATGAGCCCACCTTCATGGCTCTCTTTTGTAAGTAAGTTCCTAATTGATCCTTGGGGTATACAAAGCTTACTCCCTTTGTAAAGATACCCCTCACTGATGAAGTACCCATCATGGGCCTTTAATGCGAATGCAGATGCAAAGATAGCATATATGGGGCCAAAATCCTTGTCAGACGGATACATAGCCCGAATGTCATCAAATCCCAAGATTTTTGCACTCAAGGATGAATAAAGGGCATGACGCCTAGAAAGAGCATCAGCCACCACATTTTGTTTTCCTTTCTTGTACTTGATGACATAAGGGAAGGATTCAAGATATTTCACCCACATTGTATGCCTTTTGTTCAATTTACCTTGACCCCCCAAATATTTTAGTGACTCATGGTCACTATGAATGACAAACTCCTTGGGATCAAGTTAATTCTCCCAAGTTTGAAGGGCCCTAATTAGAGCATAAAACTCCTTATCATAGGTGGGGTAGTTAAGGGGGGCACCATTGAGTTTTTCACTGAAATAAGCAATGGGGTGCCCTCCTTGCAACAAGACAGCCCCCACACCTACACCAGAGGCATCACATTCAAGTTCAAATGTTTTAGAAAAGTCAAGTAATACCAAGACTGGTGCATGGGTCAGTTTATGCTTAATTAGCTGGAAGGCTTTCTCTTGTTTCTCACCCCAAAGGAAAGGAACTTCCTTTTTCACCAAATCATTTATTGGTGCGAAAAGCATGGAGAAATTAGGCATAAAGCACCTATAAAATCCAGCGAGACCATGAAAGCTTTTGATCTCTATCACACTCTTTGGGATGGGCCATTCTTTAATAGCTTTTATCTTTTCGGGGTCAAATGGATCCCTTTTGTGATAACTACAAAACCTAGGAAAACTACACTATCTACACAAAAGGTGCATTTTTCTAAGTTATGTCATGTAAGGATCCTTTCTAAGGTAACTTGGAAGGGAAATGGATTTATGAAGAGGAAAGGAATGGGGTGAGGCGCCACAAATACTAGGTTTGATAGGCCACAAGGGAGGGGTCCCTTGATAACTCTTAGAAGCTCTCACAAAGGAGAAAGGGGGACACTCAAAGGTAAGAACCTTAACCAATATGGTCTCTAGGATTAAATTCAACTGTAAAAAATACAAGTGAGGGAGGAGCTCCTATTTATAGAGGTAGCTAACCTCTTGAACAAGATAACCTAAAAAAGAAGGGGTAGGATTAAAAGGAGAGATCTAAAGGAGGAGGATTGAGAAACAATTCCCTCCTTAGATCATCAAACTTGGTGCCCAAGTTTCTTAAACCAAGGGCCAAGATTCCATCTTATTAGCTTAGGGGGTTTATGTAGGAAAAGAGTGTGTAGATATCAAGGCTACCCCTTATTTCCTTCATAAAGACCCAAAAAGCTAAATCCACCCTCTAAATTCCTAAGACACCTCCTAAAAATAAAAAAATGGACTAAATACATGTCCCAAATTAAATTCTTAATGCTCCTCAAAATTAAAATAAAGGAAAATTACATTTTATTAACTAAAGTCCCTAGCCTAATATCTTCACTCTCCATAGGAGGTGAAGTTTTCCTTTGTCTGCAAGGGCTAGGTCTTCTTCAATCCTTCTAGCCATGGCCCTAGTGATAGGTCCTTGGCTAGGCATGGTCACATCAGAGGTTCTCTACATAGAAAAATTTTCCTGCCAACGCTTACAAAAACAACAAGTTAAATTTGAGGATGTGCCTATACCTTTTGAGTACCTTGATCCACACCCTCAAGTCCAACTTTATGAGTGCTCAATTCCACTTAGACTAGTCTCAGATACTATTTCAAAACCTTTTAGGCTAGTATCTAGTGTAATAGGAGAAGGATGGGGCACTGTCATGTGGAGGCACATGCACACTAAAATATTTTCAAACTTTAGTGCCAAACTCCGCTACCCCATTTCTAAGAGGTCTCCTTATAGACTTCTCACTCCCCTAAAATCACTTGTCTGCATATACTTACTACTTTTCTTATTTTCTTGCAGACTTGGAAAAAGAGGAAGAAAGTCCTCAGCATTTGAGGTCAAATCCTCTCCAAGGGGAAGGAGATAATGCAATCTCACCTAGCATGCATCATGGCTAGGAGGACTCGAGGAAGGCATGGCATGGATGAAAGCTCATTGAAGATTCGAAGCCATAATCTGTTATTTTTAGCTTGTAAATATTTTATTTTAATTAGCTAAATAGGAGAGTATTTTTAATTCCCTTAAGGCCATGTATTTTCGGCCATCTTCTTAGTTTATAAGTTATAAATGTCTTTAATTAAAAAGGAGGAGCAAGCTTAGTATGGATGCATAAGTCAAGACATGATTTTGGGTTAGCCCATTCACATTAAGAGATGCTAATTGCACCCATAGGGGGTGAACTTAGGTGCCTCACTTAAGGCCTAAGACTTGGGTTAACTAGTCTCAATCCTAATTAAGCCCAAGTCCCACATTGCCTAGAAAAGTGTGTCCAAGCTCTCCCATTGGGCTATATATACTCATTCCCCTTCATTATAAAATTTCACCTTTGAAGTTGAATGAAAATAGTCTCTTTGTGAGCACATTCTTAGTAAAAGGTCTTGAGGATCCTCTCTCTTGAGGAATCTTTTCGTAGTTAGTTTTTATCAAGGGTTCCTTCCCTTATGGTAAACCTAAACACTGTGGCTTATCTCTCTTTGAGAGTGGCGCCCCACCTCCATTTTCTTTCCCCTCGATCATCCATTCCATGGTGCTTGGAACCTCAAGGAGAAAGATTAAAGGGAGTGCAAAAGCTTTTTGCATCAGATTTCATTGTGTATTTTTATTTAGCCTTTGTATTATGGGAAAAATTAGTTTAGGATTTATTTTGGGACTTAAACTGATGTGATCTTTGATGATCACTTGCCCAAAGGATCCTTTCTAAGGTCACTTGGAAGGAAAACAGAGGAAAGAAATGGGGTGAGGCACCACAAATATTAGGTTTGATAAGCCAAAGAGGAGAGGCGATAAGGGAGGGGTCCCTTGATAACTCTTAAAAGCTCTCACAAAGGAGAAAGGGTACACTCAAAGGCAAGAACCTGACGGCCAATATGGTCTCTAAGATTAAATTGAAGTGTAAAAAATACAAGTGAGGGGAGGCACTCCTATTTATAGAGGTAGCTAACCTCTTAAACAAGATAACCTAAAAAAGAAGGGCTAGGATTAAAAGGAGAGATCTAAGGGAAGAGGATTGAGAAACAATTCCCTCCTTAGATCATCAAACTTGGTGCCCAAGTTTCTCAAACCAAGGGTCAAGATTTCTTCTTATTAGCTTAGGGGGTTTATGCAGGAAAAGAGGGGTGTAGATATCAAGGCTACCCCTTATTTCCTTCATAAAGACCCAAAAAGCTAAATCCACCCTCTAAATTCCTAAGATACCTCCTAAAATAAAAATGGACTAAATACATGTCCCAAATTAAATTCCTAATGCTCCTCAAAATTAAAATAAAGTAAAATTACATTTTATTAACTAAAGTCCCTAACGTAATATCTTCATTCTCCACAAGAGATGAAGTCTTCCTTTGTCTGCAAGGGCTAGGTCTTCTTCAATCCTTCTAGCCATGGCCCTAGTGATAGGTCCTTGGCTAGGCATGGTCACATCATCTCCTACCGCTTGGAGAGGATTTGACCTCAAATCCATGGGGTCTTCATCATTTTTAGCACCTACAAATGGAGAAAAATCAGAAACATTAAAACTGGTGTTTACCCCATAATCCTTAGGCATATCTAAAACATAGGCATTATTACCGATTCGCTAAAGGATTTGGAAAGGTCCATATCCTCTAGGGCTAAGTTTGGACTTCCTTTGAGAAGGAAATCTATCCTTTCTCAAGTGAACCCATACCAGTCACCCTTTTCAAAGATGACCTCTTTCCTCCCCCTATTGGCGAAAGTAGCATCTCTCAAAGATTGGTGCTCTATGTTAGCTTTAACCCTCTCATGTAATTGTTTTACAAAAATGGCTTTTTCCTTTCCTTCTTTATGCACAGCAACAGAAAGAGGAAGAGGTAAAAGATCTAAAGGAGTACGAGGATTAAAGCCATAGACCACCTCAAATGGAGAATGCTTGGTGGTTCTATGAACCACCCGTTATAAGAAAATTCAATGTGGGGAAGATACTCATCCCAAGACTTATGGTTGCCTTTAAGGAGAGCCCTCATCATAGTGGATAAAGATTTATTCACCACTTCTGTTTGCCTATCAGTTTGAGGGTGACAAGTAGTGGAAAAAAGAAGTTTAGTTCCCAACTTAGCCCAAAGAGTTTTCCAAAAAGGGCTAAGGAACTTCACATCCCTATCTGACACTATTGAAAAGGGTATACCATGCAATCGGATAACCTCTTTAAAGAAAAGTCTTGCAATGTTGCTCGCATCATCCATTTTGTGGCAGGGAATAAAATGGGCCATTTTTGAAAATCGGTCCACCACCACAAATATGGAGTCTGCACCTCGTTGGGTTCTTGGAAGCCCAAGGATGAAATCCATACTAATATCCTCCCAAGATGCGAAAGGAGCAGGTAAAGGTGTGTATAGTCCATGAGGCATTGCTTTAGACTTTACTTGTAAGCAAGCTATACATCTAGAGCAATGTCTATGGACATCTCAACACATGTGGGGCCAAAAGAATTTCTCTTGTAAAAGCATGAGGGTTTTTTAGATCCCAAAATGCCCCATGAGCCCACCTTCATGGCTCTCTTATGTGAGTAAGTTCCTAATTGATCCTTGGGGTATACAAAGCTTACTCCCTTTGTAGAGATACCCCTCACTAATGAAGTACCCATCATGGGCCTTTAATGCGAATGTAGATGCAGAGGCAACAAAGATGGGGTCGAAATCCTTGTCAGAAGAATACATAGCTTGAATGTGATAAAATCCCAAGATTTTTGCATTCAAGGACAAATAAAGGGCATGACGCCAAGAAAGAGCATCAGCCACCACATTTTGTTTTCCTTTCTTGTACTTGATGACATAGGGGAAAGGTTCAAGATATTCTACCCATGTTACCACACATTATAGAGACTTAGAGGAGCCTAAAATAATCCATGACATTCATGCTTCTTCTAGTAAGAAGGAAAACCCTAAGAGGCATCCTAAGAAAAAGACAAACCCTTCTATAATTAAACCCAAAAGAGAGTCTTCCAAAAGAAAGCATATTGAGAGAAAACCCTTGAGTATGAGTGACACCCCTACCACTAGTTCGAGCACTCATTTTCGAAGTCCTAAATGTTTTAAGTGTTTAGAAAAAGGGCATATTGCTTTGTTTTGCCCCAAAAGAAAAAGGACTTTAAAGGGAACATCAAATGAAAAGGGTATTCATTCATGTGATGATCTCTTCAAAGTGAAACAACTTCTTGGAAGCCATCCTTGTAAGGAAACCCAAACACAAAGAGAGAATGTTTTTCAAACAAGATGCAAAATTTTGGGCAAAACTTGTTCTCTTATTGTGGATGGTGGATCATGTTGTAATTTTTGTAGCACGAGGGTGGTGGAAAAGCTATCACTTGCTACTACTCCTCATCCTTCACCTTATTCTTTGCATGGACTTAATTATAAAGATGGTGTAGTAGTAAGAGAGCAAGTGGAGATTAGCTTCTTCATAGGGAAGTATCACGACAAAGTGTTATGTGATGTAGTCCCTATGGAAGCTAGTCACATGTTGCTGGGAAGGCCATGGCAACATGATAAGGAAACTTTGCACAATGGCCTCACTAATAAAATCACTCTCTCTCATAAAGGGAAAAAGATCACCTTACTTCCTCTTACCCCTACCGAGGTTATGGAGGATAGAAGGATCATGAAGCTTAAGAGAGAAAGGGATAAAAATGAAAATAAGGTTGTTGGTAGGAAGACCGAGTCTAAGGAAGATCCGCCTTTGCCTTCAAAGGAGGTTCTCTACATAGAAAAATTTTCCTGCCAACTCTTACAAAAAGAACAAGTTGAATTTGAGGATGTGCCTATATCTTTTGAGCACCTTGATCCACACCCTCAAATCCAACTTGATGAGTGCTCCATTCCACTTAGACTAGTCTCGCCAACTATTTCAAAACCTTTGAGGCTAGTATCTAGTGCAATTGGAGGAGGATGGGGAGCTGTTGTGTGGAGGCACATGCACACTAAAATATTTTCAAACTTTAGTGCCAACCTCCACTACGCCATTCTTAAAAGGCCTCCTTATAGACCTCTCACTTCCCCCAAAATCACTTGTCTGCATATACTTACTGCTTTCCTTATTTTCTTGCAGACTTTGAAAAAGCGGAAGAAAGACCTCGGGATTTGAGGTCAAATCCTCTCCAAGGGAGAGGAGATGATGCAATCTCACCTAGCATGCATCATGGCTAGGAGGACTCAAGGAAGGCATGGCATGGACAAAAGCTCATTGAAGATTCGAAGCCATAGTCTTCGTTATTTTTAGCTTGTAAATATTTTATTTTAATTAGATAAATAGGAAAGTATTTTTAATTCCCTTAAGGCCATGTATTTCCGGCCATCTTCTTAGTTTATAAGGTATAGGTGTCTTTAGTTAAAAAGGAGGAGTAAGCTTATAATGGGTGCATAAGTTAAGACATGATTTTGGGCTAGCCCATTCACATTAAGATATGCTAATTGCACCCATAGGGGGTGAACTTAGGTGCCTCACTTAAGGCCTAAGACTTGGGTTAATTAGTTTTAATCCTAATTAAGCCCAAGTCCCACATTGCCTAGAAAAATGTGCCCAAGCTCTCCCATTGGCCTATATATACTCATTCCCCCTTATTGTAAAATTTCACCTTTGAAGTTGAATGAAAATAGTCTCTTTGTGAGCACGTTCTTAGTAAAAGGTCTTGAGGATCCTCTCTCTTGAGGAACCTCTCCCTAGTTGGTTTTTATCAAGGGTTCCTTCCCTTATGGCAAACCTAAACACTTTGGCTTATCTCTCTTTGAGAGTGACGCCCCACCTCCATTTTCTTTCCCCTCCATCATCCATTTCATGGTGCTTGGAACCTCAAGGAAAAAGATCAAGGGAGGCATGCATCAGATTGCCTTGGTAAATTTTGTGTAGTTTACTTTGATGACATTTTAGTTTACTCTAGGAACCTAGATGATCATTTAGGACATCTAAGGCATGTTTTTTCTCTTCTTAGGAGTAATCATCTTTTTGGTAACTTAGAAAAATGCACTTTTTGTGTAGATAGTGTAGTTTTCCTAGGTTTTGTAGTTAGCACAAAAGGGGTTCATGTTGACCCCGAAAAGATAAAAGCTATTCAAGAATGGCCCACCCCAAAGAGTGTGACAGAGATCAAAAGCTTTCATGGTCTCGCTGGATTTTATAGGCGCTTTGTGCCTAATTTCTCCACGCTCTTCGCACCAATAAATGATTTGGTGAAAAAGGAAGTTCCTCTCCTTTGGGGTGAGAAACAAGAGAAAGCCTTCCAGCTAATTAAGCATAAACTGACCCATGCACCAGTTTTGGCATTACCTGACTTTTCTAAAACATTTGAACTTGAATGTGATGCCTCTGGTGTAGGTGTGGGGGCTGTCTTGTTGCAAGGAGGGCACCCCATTGCGTATTTCAGTGAAAAACTCAATGGTGCCCCCCTTAATTACCCCACCTATGATAAGGAGTTTTATGCTCTAATTAGGGCCCTTCAAACTTGGGAGCATTACCTTGCTCCCAAGGAGTTTGTCATTCATAGTGACCATGAGTCACTAAAATATTTGAGGGGTCAAGGTAAATTGAACAAAAGGCATGCAACGTGGGTGGAATATCTAGAATCCTTCCCTTATGTCATCAAGTACAAGAAAGGAAAACAAAATGTGGTGGCTGATGCTCTTTCTAGGCGTCATGCCCTTTATTCATCCTTGAGTGCAAAAATCTTGGGATTTGATGACATTCGTGCTATGTATCCGTCTGATAAGGATTTCGGCCCCATATTTGCTACCTCTGCATCTGCATTTGCATTAAAGGCCCATGATGGGTACTTCATCAGTGAGGGGTATCTTTACAAAGGGAGTAAGCTTTGTATACCCCAAGGGTCAATTAGGAACTTACTTACAAAAGAGAGTCATGAAGGTGGGCTCATGGGGCATTTTGGGATTTCAAAAACCCTCATGCTTTTACAAGAGAAATTCTTTTCGCCCCATATGCGTAGAGATGTCCATAGACATTGCTCTAAATGTATAGCTTGCTTGCAAGAAAAGTCTAAAGCAATGCCTCATGGACTATACACACCTTTACCTGCTCCTTCTGCACCTTGGGAGGATATTAGCATGGATTTCATCCTTGGGCTCCCAAGAACCCAACGAGGTGCAGACTCCATATTTGTGGTGGTGGACCGATTTTCAAAAATGGCCCATTTTATTCCCTGCCACAAAGTGGATGATGCGAGCAACATCGCAAGACTTTTCTTTAAAGAGGTTGTCCGATTGCATGGTATACCCTCTTCAATAGTGTCAGATAGGGATGTGAAGTTCCTTAGCCATTTTTGGAAAACTCTTTGGGCTAAGCTGGGAACTAAACTTCTTTTTTCCACTACCTGTCACCCTCAAACTGATGGGCAAACAGAAGTGGTGAATAGATCTTTATCCACTATGCTGAGGGCTCTCCTTAAAGGCAACCATAAGTCTTGGGATGAGTACCTTCCCCACATTGAATTTTCTTATAACCGGGTGGTTCATAGAACCACCAAGCATTCTCCTTTTGACGTGGTCTATGGCTTTAATCCTCGTACTCCTCTAGATCTTTTACCTCTTCCTATTTCTGTTGCTGTGCATAAAGAAGGAGAGGCAAAAGCCATTTTTGTAAAACAATTACATGAGAGGGTTAAAGTTAACATAGAGCGCCAATCCTTGAGAGATGCTACTTTCGCCAATAGGGGGAGGAAAGAAGTCATCTTTGAAAAGGGCGACTGGGTATGGCTTCACTTGAGAAAGGATAGATTTCCTTCTCAAAGGAAGTCCAAACTTAGCCCTAGAGGAGATGGACCTTTCCAAATCCTTGAGCGGATCGGTAATAATGCCTATGTTTTAGATCTGCCAGAGGCTTATGGGGTAAGCACCAGTTTTAATGTTTCTGATTTGTCTCCATTTGTAGGTGCTGAAAATGACGAAGACCCCATGGATTTGAGGTCAAATCCTCTTCAAGGGGGAGGAGATGATGTGACCATGCCTAGCCAAGGACCTATCACTAGGGCCATGGCTAGAAGGATTGAAGAAGACCTAGCCCTTGCAGACAAAGGAAGACTTCACCTCCTATGGAGAGTGAAGATATTAGGCTAGGGACTTTAGTTAATAAAATGTAATTTTCCTTTATTTTAATTTTGAGGAGCATTAAGAATTTAATTTGGGACATGTATTTAGTCCATTTTTTTATTTTTAGGAGGTGTCTTAGGAATTTAGAGGGTGGATTTAGCTTTTTGGGTCTTTATGAAGGAAATAAGGGGTAGCCTTGATATCTATACCCCTCTTTTCTACATAAACCCCCTAAGCTAATAAGAAGGAATCTTGGCCCTTGGTTTGAGAAACTTGGGCACCAAGTTTGATGATCTAAGGAGGGAATTGTTTCTCAATTCTCCTCCCTTAGATCTCTCCATTTAATCCTAGCCCTTCTTGTTTAGGTTATCTTGTTCAAGAGGTTAGCTACCTCTATAAATAGGAGCTCCTCCCTCACTTGTATTTTTTACACTTGAATTTAATCCTAGAGACCATATTGGTTGAGGTTCTTACCTTTTAGTGTCCCCCTTTCTCCTTTGTGAGAGCTTCTAAGAGTTATCAAGGGACCCCTCCCTTGTGGCCTCTCCCCTTTGGCTTATCAAACCTAGTATTTGTGGCGCCTCACCCCATTCCTTTCCTCTCCATAAATCCATTTCCCTTCCAAGTGACCTTAGAAAGGATCCTTTGGGCACGTGATCATCAAAGATCGCATCACATGGTCACTATGAATGACAAACTCCTTGGGAGCAAGGTAATGCTCCCAAGTTTAAAAAGGCCCTAATTAGAGAATAAAAGTCCTTATCATAGGTGGGGTAGTTGAGGGGAGCACCATTGAGTTTTTCACTAAAATACGCAATGGGGTTCCCTCTTTGCAATAAGACAGCTCCCACACCTAAACCAGATGCATCATATTCAAGTTCAAATGTTTTAGAAAATTCAGGTAATGCCAAGACTGGTGCATGGGTCAGTTTATGCTTAATTAGTTGGAAGCTTTCTCTTGTTTCTCACACCAAAGGAAAGGAACTTCCTTTTTTACCAAATCATTTATTGGTGCGAAGAGCGTGGAGAAATTAGGCACAAAGCGCCTATAAAATCCAGCGAGATCCTGATGAAAGCTTTTAATCTCTGTCACACTCTTCGGGATGGGCCATTCTTGAATTGCTTTTGTCTTTTCGGGGTCAACATGGACCCCTTTTGTGCTAACTACAAAACCTAGGAAAACTACACTATCTACACAAAAGGTGCATTTTTCTAAGTTACCAAAAAGATGGTTACTCCTAAGAAGAGAAAAAACATGTCGTAGATGTCCTAGATGATCATCTAGGTTCCTCTAGTAAACTAAAGTGTAATTAAAGTAAACTACAAAAAATTTACCAAGGCAATCCCTTAGTACATGATTCATTAAGCACATGAATGTGCTTGGGGTATTAGTTAGCCCAAAAGGCATAACCAATCACTCATAAAAACCAAATTTAGTCTTAAAAATAGTTTTCCACTCATCACCCTCTTTGATCCTTATTTGGTGGTAACCACTTCTAAGATCTATTTTTGAAAATATTTTTGCCCTATGTAATGCATCCAACATGTCATCAAGACGAGGGATTGGGTGCCTATATTTAATGGTGATGTTGTTGATTGCACGACAATCAACACACATCCTCCATTGGCCATTCTTCTTAGGCACCAACAGAACTGGCACAGCACAAAGGCTTAGGCTCTTTTGAACCCAGCCCTTCTCCAACAGCTCATTCACTTGAGACTCAATCTCTTGGGTCTCCATGGAGTTGGTCCTATAGGCAGGTCTATTAGGTAGACTTGTGCCAGGCACTAAATCAATTTGATGTTCTATACCCCTAACGGGAAGAAGTCCTTTCGGAACCTCATTAGGGAATATATCATCAAATTCCTTTAAAATATCTTGAACCCATTGAGGAAGGTGCTCATGTGCATGGGCTGTGGCAGTGTTCTTAGCAGAAGAATGCAGAATAGGAGAAGGATTTGATGCCTCTTTGCAAAATAGGAGACAAAAGGGCTTGTTAGTCAAAGGAGCTTATTTTAAATAATGTTTAGTAGCAAATAGAATCCTTTTACTAATATTACCTTTGGAAGGGGCATCACCTTCTGACTCTCTCTCTTTACCCTTTTTAAGCTTTAAGGGTGAAGCTTGTTGTGTTTTTTTTATTTTTGTTTTTCCTCAACTCTTTTCTTTTTCATCACAAATTGATCCTCAGCCACTTGAGAAGGTGACAAAGGATACAATTTGAAGCGCTTTTCATTATGGGTGAGGATTATTTGGTTGGAGTGACCACAGTGAATGGCTTTCTTGTCAAATTGTCATGGTCTCCCCTACAAGATATGGCCAGCCTCCATAGGAACGATGTCACAAAGAATCTCATAAGATGCTATATAAATTGCAACCATAACTTGTTCATTGACTACCATCTCCCCTTGCTCATTGAGCTGTTGCAATTTGTAAGGTTTGAGATGGGGGATGGTAGTCAAGGCTAACTTTTCAACCAACCTAGAGTTACAACAGTTACAACAGGAGCCCTAGAAGGTCGCCCTAATAAGGAAAAGTTTCCTCACAATCTTGTTTAAATGTATGTCCCCCTTCTTCCTCACTCTCACTAGATGAGGAATATGAGCTATTCTCACTACAAATGTCTTATTCCCTCATGATCATGGTTTTCTTGTTGGGGCATTGAGAGGCAATGTGGCCTCTCCCAAGACATTTGAAGCATTTTATACTACTTTGCCTCTCAGTAGGCTTAGTAGTAAGGGGTTTTCTCTCTACATGAGGTTCTTTTGTATCTTAAAAGTGCTTGGGTTCCTCTTTGGGAAAACCCTTGAAAAATTTCCCCTTAAGTTGGTCTCTCTTTGGGTAAAAGGGAGAATCTTTTTTAAAGCTTTTTCTCTAATGTCAGAGCTTAATGCACACAAAAACCTAGCAAGGGTGGCATTGGGTTCCTCAATGATATTAGCCCTTAGTATGAGAAGCTTAATCTTTTGTCAATACTTCTCAATACTTAGGTTATGTTGCCTAAGTCTTTGGAGTCTATCCAAAAGATCCCTCTAATAATATGAAGGAATGTTCCTTCTTCGCAAACAAGTTTTTAAATCATTCCAGTAGCGAATGTAAGGCATTTGTTTACGGGCCTTATCCTTGACTAACTAATGCATGCCTCCCTTGATCTTTTTCTATAGGTTTTCTTCTTTAGAGAAATGGTTTGTGGAGAGGTAAGAAGTGAGGTGGTTTTAGGCGCCACTTAAGGTAAGATAAGCCTAAGAGGAAAAGTTTGCCACAAGGGATGGAACCCTTGATAAAAACCTAAGGAATTCTCAAAGAGAGAAGGGTGGACAGTAAGAGAATTTTGGCCAACTCAAGGTTTTTCCATTCAATAAAGTGTGAAAAATACAAAAGTGTGAAGGAGCACCTTTTTATAAATGGAGCTAACCTCTTGGACAAGTCAAGAAGGAAAGGAAGGGCTAGGATTAAAAGAAGTCATCCAAGGGAGGAGGATTGAAGCCCAATCAATCCCCTCCTTTAGATGAGAATTGGTGCCCAAGCTACCTCATCCAAGGGCCAAGATTACTCCTTTATTAGTTTTGGGTTTTATTTAGGAAAAGACGGTGTAGTTATCAAACTACCCCCTTATTTCCTAAATAAAGGGGCAAGAGCTAATCTTACCCCTTCTTATTACTAAGACACCTCCTAGAAAATTAAATGGACTAATACATGTCCAAAATAAAATCCTAGGTTCTAAAAGAAAAATTACAAGTAAATAACTCATGGCTTGCATAACTTGATGGTTATATGGAGGTGAGATCTTCCTTCCTCTACTCTAGCCATGTCTTCTTCTATTCTCTTAGCTTGGGGAGCATGCATCACTTTGTGTACAAGGGCTAGGTCTTCTTCAATCGTTCTAGCCATGGCCCTAGTGATAGGTCCTTGGCTAGGCATAGTCACATCATCAACCTTGACTTGTGAGGTCAAAAGTCCATTTTTTTCACTTTCCAGACACAAGGGTATTTTAGTCATTTAGAGGAAAAAGACCTACATTTCATTTGAGATCCATTTAAGGTTCATTTGAGAGGCATTTAGCTCTCAAAGTTTCATGCAAATGGCCTAGAGGCCTCCCACCCTCTTTTTAAATACCCTAGGTTAGACTACATGTAGTCACTTTGGATATAGTGGATATTTGAGAAAGTTTTCCTCATCATTCCTCTTCCTTAGTCATTTAGGGATCTCTTGGCCCCTTCCTGTCCTCTCTACCTTAGAAGGATCTTAGGTCTCCCTAGGATTGGCCTTCACCCTCTCCAAGTGAAATGAGCTAGCCAAAGAGACACCATCCAACCACCACACCCAAAACGCAATTCTTTTGTCTCCATTTTCATGAACCACTTTCACCCTTCATAAGCCCCATTTTCATGCCTATTTCAGCCCTTGAAGAAGATCCATTTCAACGTCTCATCTTGGAGAAGAGTTGGTGACACCATGGAGAAGGTGGAGCCATCATGTGGTATCAAGAGTTAAAGTGGTCTTCAAGGGTAACTAGTGTTCTTCTCCATTCCTTTTTTTTTTATTTGTCTTTAAAAATATGTTTCTTGTTATGTTTATGGCTTCTCCTTTGTCTTAAGTATTTTGTTTAAATATTGTGTTTAAAAGTTGTCTCTTTTTTTTTGTGTGGTTCATCATTCATGAGACTTTTTAGTGTTCTTTGAGTTTTTCTCAAAAGGTTGTTCTTTTAGAGCTTTCTTTTGTTTTTCCTTGGCTGTGTTTTTTTGTTGATAAACATGCTATGAACATCATTTTAATCTTGTTTGAATCCTTGTTGTGTCATGTTTGAAGTTTCCCTCCTTATTTTTCAAAAACTAGTCAAATATATGCATATTTCTCTCACAAGATGCATGAAACTTTGAAAAAAATCTGGTGCTTTTTCTTTCACATTCTTGGCTGGCTAAACCTTTTGTGAGCCTTAGGAGACTCATATTTGCATGTAAAAATTGACTCTTGCCTGCTCCATGTCTTATTTGACTTATGTGTGTAATTAATGCCTTACACATTTTTAGCTAGCCTTCCTTTTGCATGACTACATCATTCCTTGTTTTTATTGCATGATCCTAAGTCAAACAAAGTATTATATGCCTGAATATATTCTAAAAAAACTGCACCTAAACAAGAGATAAAAAGACAAGAAACACTTCCCAAAAAGATACCTTTCTTGCACCAAAATAGCAACTTTTATTTACCACCTTTTTGTACCCACTTTTAACACACCACAAGTGTAAAATCCATGTAACATATAAGGTTAAAAAAAGAATCAAATCTGATCCTCCTTGGTGGGACACATTTTGAGTGAAAAGAAGTGAAAGTTAAAAAAGAAATTAAAAGGAATTGTTACTAACTTGTGGACCATTTTATCGTTGAACTTTGGACTTGAACTTTGACCATATTGGACTATTTTGGACTATCATTGGACCCATTTTATGACCAAAACCTTGGGTAGACATTGGACATTGGACATGAACTTTTAAGGACAAGGAACATTAAACACTTAAATTCTAATCTAGAGTCATTCTAAGTTCCTTTTGAATGCTTAACTTTCTTGTGTGCCTTAATTTTTACTTGTCTTTCTTCACATTCTTTGAGTCTTGTCTCATAATTAATATCTTGAGTTTAGCCTTCTTAATTTTCCTTTTTTAGTTTTTATTTCTTGGCCTTTTGGTTATCTTTCTCTTGGTGGGCTTCTTTGCTTGGTGTAGGTGTATCACCTTGGGTTCACCTTGTGAATCTTGGGAGATTGAGTTGGAGGAAGTTGCCATAAGTCTCAAAGTGCTTTGGAGAGAATCACCAAATAGTGGGAGTGCAAACACTACAAAGAGAGGACTAACAAGTTTGTTACTTGTGAAGGAACACCAATGGACGCTTGAAGAATTTCAATTTTGTTTCTTGCTTTTTTATTTTAAATCTATGCCTAGTATCTTTCTATTTTTATTCTTGTTTGATTTTTGTACCACTTTTTCTTCTTTCTTTTGCTCTTTGTTGTTGTCTTTATTAGAGCCATTTGTACTTGGTCAATTTCTTGTTCATTTGGGTTGTAATTTGGACACTTTAAACTCTCATTTGATTTGTGATAGCTTAGGTGTAATTTGTTTTAGTTGTGGGATTGTTTCCACCTTATGAATTTCGACTAGTGTATGCCTTTATTACTTTCCTTACTTACTTTGTTGTAGTTGTATGCTCTAGGTTGTTGTATGTTCGTTTAAAAGGCTTCTAAGTGCTTATTAGGGGTTTGTTGCACGTCACACACTTGTAGTGTCAAAATTTGTTTTTGTAAGGCTTACAAAGGGGCAAAGGTTGATAAGTTTCCCACTACAAAGAGGCTTGGTTATTAAGTGACTCCTTGTAGTCCACCTCTCTTTTAGAGTGTAATTCTAACTGCTCCAAGTAATAAGTCTAGCACCAAAATCTCTTTGTGAAAACCTTTATCACTCATTCTTTGTAAAAATCTTTTCAAGAAAACCTTTTGTGAAAATCTTTCCTAGATCAAAGATGAGTGATCATTCAAGTCTGTGGTCAAAACTCACACCCTAGTAATGCTAGCCTTAGAGATGAACTCAGAGAACTTTGGGAGTATATAAGAAGAAAAGAAGAAAAAAGTGCAAAAAAAAGGAAGAATTTAAGAAGAGGGAGAGAGAACATGATAAACAAAATGAGGAAATTAGAGAAATGTTTCCTAAGTTACTTTCGGGGGTAGGAACTAATGGTTCAAAATATAGAGTCCAACCATCTAAGTCCGCGAAAGGCAAAGGGGTAAGGGTTTATGAGTGAAAGTGAGGATAGTGATCATCATCATACTAAAACCCCAAGTATTATCCTTTACAGTAGTCATCACAATAATGATTATTATCAAAGGCCCACAAGAACACATAAGCAAAGAGAATCCTCCAATAAGGAACCTAACGTCAACCTTCCTTCATTTTTTGGAAAGGACAATGTTGATGCATATTTGGATTGGGAAATGAAGGTTGAACAACTTTTTTCTTGCCATGGGGTAAGTGAAGAGAGGGAGGTTTCTTTGGAAACCCTTAGCTTCCAAGGGCATGCCATGTATTGATGGACTTCTTTAGAAAGAGAAAAGAGAGTGAATCATGAGCCCCCAATTCAATATTGGAATGAACTCCGTAGTGCCTTGAGAAAGAGGCATATTCCTCCATACTATGACCATAAGCTTATGGATAAGCTTCAAAGGTTGAAACAAGGGTCATTAAGTGTGGAAGAATATAGGCAAAAAATGGAGTTACTCATGATGAGGGCGGGTATAAGGGAAGAAGAGAGAACCACTATCTCAAGGTTCCAAAGTGGCCTTAATCTTGAAATAAGAGACAAAGTTGAACTTTTGCCACATCGAGATTTTAATGAACTTATTCAACTTTGTTCAAGAGTGGAGCACCAGTTTCAAACAAAAGTTTCAAAAAAGACTTCACTCCTTATTCCAAGAATTTTAAAAAGGAGGATCCCTCTTCCAAACCATTCTCTATAGAAGATAAAACAGAGAAAGATAAAGAAAAAGAAAGAGCATATTCCTCTAAAGTACCTTCTAAGGAGTCTAAGTCAAGTGACATCAAGTGCTTTAAGTGTCTTGGAAGGGGTCACATTGCTTCTCAATGTCCCACAAAGAAAACAATGATTTTAAGAGGCCAAGATCACTATAGTAGCCTTGATGAAGCTACTTCTTCTTCTTCTACTTCAAGTAGTGAAGATGAAGTCATGGATTCCATGGAAGAGACCTTACCTTGTGATGGAGACTTACTTACGGTAAAAAGGCTTCTTAACAACCAAACTAGTGAGATTGACCAATCACAAGGAGAGAACTTGTTTCATATAAGATGAAAAATTTTAGAAAACATTTGCTCTCTCATTGTGGATAGTAGGTCTAGTTGTAATTGTTATAGTACTAGATTGGTTGAAAAGCTAGCCTTATCCACAAAACCACATCCTAGACCTTATCAATTGCAATGGATTCATGAGGATAGAGGTATTGTGGTTAACCAACAAGCACGTGTACCAATTTCCATCGGCAAATACAAAAGATGAAGTTTTATGTGATGTTGTGCCTTTGGAAGCTAGTCATGTGTTGCTTGGAAGGCCTTCGCAATTTGATAAAAAAACCCATGCATGATGGCCTTGCCAATAAAATAAGTTTCCAACACTTAGGCAATAAATTTGTGTTGTGCCCTCTAACACCTTCTTAAGTGTGTGAGGACCAACTCAAAATGAAAGCTAGGAGAGAAGAAGACCAAAAAGAAAGAAAACAAAAAAAAAGAAGATAAAAAGGGTCTTTCTAAGGCTAAAATGAAGAAAGAAAAGGTATCAATTTAGAGGAAGGTGTCTCCTCTAAAGATGCTGTTCACAAGAGTCATTTATCACTTAAGAATGACATCAAGAAAACACTCTAGCTTGAACAACCTTTATACCTTCTATACTTCAAAGATACACTCATTGCCACTAATCATGAACTTGAATTTCTACCTCAAGAGGTCCACAATCTTTTAAAAGAATTTGATGATGTATTTCCTCAAGAGGTTCCAAGTGGACTTCCACTTTTAAGAGGGATAGAACATAAAATTGACCTCATCCCGGGGGCAAGCCTTCCAAACAGGCCCGCCTATAGGACTAACCCCTAAGAGACCAAAGAAATAGAAACTCAAGTTCAAGATTTGTTGAAGAAGGGTTGGGTTCAAAAGAGCCTTAGCTCTTATGTTGTTCCTATTCTTTTAGTGCCTAAGAAAGATGGAAATGGAAGATATGAGTACTGATTGTAGAGCTATTAATAACATCACCATAAAGTATAGGCACCCAATCCCTAGGCTAGATGACATGTTGGATGAGTTACATGGGGCCATTATATTTTCCAAGATTGATCTTAAGAGTGGTTATCACCAAATAAGGATTAAAAAGGGTGATGAGTGGAAAACCGCTTTTAAGACCAAATTTGGTTTGTATGAATGGTTAGTGATGCCATTTGGTCTCACCAATGCCCCTGGCACTTTCATGCGTCTAATGAATCATGTACTTAGGAATTGCATAGGGAAGTTTGTGGTCATTTATTTTTATGACATCTTGATCTATAGCAAGTCCTTAGATGAGCATTTTGGGCATCTAAGTGAGGTTTTAAAAATTCTTAGGGACAACCACCTATATGACAACTTGGAGAAATCTACCTTTTGTAAGAAACATGTAAATTTCTTAGGTTTCATAGTTGACAAAGAAGGAGTGAAAGTTGACTGCGAGAAAATCAAGGCTATCCAAGATTGGCCTACCCCAAAAAGTGTTGGAGATATTAGAAGTTTTCATGGTTTAGCAAGTTTTATAGAAGATTTGTGAAAGCCTTCTCCACACTTGCATCCCCTCTTAATGAGCTTGTTAAGAGATATGTACCTTTCATTTGGGGTAAAACTCAAGGAAAAGCTCACCAATTCACCCATTCTAGCCCTTCCAAATTTTGAACAAACATTTGAGCTAGAATGTGATGCATCCAGTCTGGGCATAGATGCCATTTTAATTCAAGGAGGCCACCCATTGCTTACTTTAGTGAAAAACTTCATGGGGCCACCTTGAATTATCCCACCTATGACAAGGAGCTTTATGCCCTTATTAGAGCCTTCCAAGTTTAGGAGCATTACTTAGTGACTAAGGAATTCATCATACATACTGATCATGAGTCACTTAAGTACATTAGAGGGCAATGGAAGTTAAATAAAATACATGCTAAGTGGGTTGAATATCTTGAGCAATTCCCTTACATTATCAAATACAAGAAGGGAAAGTGTAATGTGGTGGCAGATGCCTTGTCTAGAAGACACTCCTTGCTCTTTTCTTTGGGTTCCTAAATTCTTGGATTTGATAATATAATGGATTTGTATGAAGGGGATCAAGATTTCCAATTTACTTTCACCAAATGCCTCCAAAAGCCTTTTGATGGGTTCTATATCCTTGAGGGGGTACCTTTTTAGAATGGGAAAACTTTGCATACCCCAAGGATCCATTAGAAAACTTTTGGTAAAGGAAATTCATGAAGGAAGACTCATGGGCCATTTTGGGGTTGATAAAACCCTTAGTCTTCTAAGATCTAAATTTTATTGGCGTCACATGAGAGTGGATGTTCAACGACATTGCTCCAAGTGTATCACTTGTCTTCAAGCAAAATCAAGAGTGATGACTCATGGAAAAATATATTTACTAAAGGCTTTTGAAAAGAATGTTTACTAAAAGTTTTTGAAAAAATTCTAAGTTATATTGGTTCTTGGCTATTTTGTATAAATTATTGTCTTTTTTCGAAACAATAGAAGGAAAAATATTTTTTTTGTTGTTGAATCTTTTTTTGTTTACTTCGTACCCTTTGCAAATTTCTTTCGACATCTTTTCCTTTTTTATTCATTTCATTCCTTTCTTGAATTTCTTATAGTTTCTTAGTAAAAAAGGGAAATGATATTCTGCCTAAATAATATAATAGGTAACAAATAAGAAAACACCAAAGATTTTAAACATATAATTTTTCAATTTTGACTTAATGTACTTATTTGATTGAAAAGGTACATTAGAATTATTTTGTTGTATGCAGCCTAATATAAATTCAATCCATTTCATAAAAAAAATGTGACCAATTATCCAACCAATAAAACTGCTTGTTAAAAATAAAATTTTATTGTTGCATTGAAACAAAAAAATATTTACTAATCTTATTAATATCGAACTTGGTAAAAAAACAGGGTTTAATAACTGAAAAATGAGATTCTGAAAAAATATTCTTTGAATACTAAAAATTACGTATTGAATTTGGATGTTTGTATCCATAATTCAAAAAGTTTTTGTGATTATTGCTGAAGAATTGATATAAAAGATAGGGTATAGCTATGACAGTTATTGTATGAGGTCTACCCAATGCTAGATGCAAAGGCACATAATAGATTGATATGAATGTGATGAGTTGTCCTGTAATAAACCCAGTTGTTGCTGATATTTTCTTTTCGGTCCCTTCTTCCACAAGTTGATGATGTAATCTCACCTAGCATGCATCATTGCTAGGAGGACTCAAGGAAGGCATGGCATGGACGAAAGCTCATTGAAGATTCAAAACCATAGTATTTGTTATTTTTAGCTTGTAAATATTTTATTTTAATTAGCTAAATAGGAGACTATTTTTAATTCCCTTAAGGCCATGTATTTCCGGCCATCTTCTTAGTTTATAAGGTATAGGTTGTGTTTAGTTAAAAAGGGGGGAGTAAGCTTATAATGGGTGCATAAGTCAAGACATGATTTTGGGCTAGCCCATTCATATTAAGATATGCTAATTGCACCCATAAGGGGTGAACTTAGGTGCCTCACTTAAGGCCTAAGACTTGGGTTAATTAGTTTTAATCCTAATTAAGCCCAAGTCCCACATTGCATAGAAAAATGTGCTCAAGCTCTCCCATTGGGCTATATATACTCATTTCCCCTCATTGTAAAATTTCACCTTTGAAGTTGAATGAAAATAGTCTCTTTGTGAGCACATTCTTAGTGAAAGGTCTTGAGGATCCTCTCTCTTGAGGAACCTTTTCCTAGTTGATTTTTATCAAGGGTTCCTTCCCTTGTGGCAAACCTAAACACTTTGGCTTATATCTCTTTGAGAGTGGTGCCCCACCTCCATTTTCTTTCCTCTCCATAAACCATTTCACCAAAGAAGAAAACCTCTAGAAAAAGATCAAGGGAGGCATGCATCATTTGGTATCAGAGCCAACTCTATGAGGTTCTTTTCTAGTCTTAATTTTCTTTAATTTTTTTCAGCTTTTCTTCTTAGAGTTCTTGTTGTTTCCTTTATTTTTTCCAGCCTTTGATTCTTGTCATTTAATTCCTTTTATGTCTTATTAGTTTATGTTTTTGTAGTTTTCATTTTATGCAATTTATTTCCTAGTTTTTATTGCTTTCTAGATTCAATTTATCTTGTTCTTTTCCATTGAATCTTTATATGTTTCCTTTCGGATTGTTTCTTTAATTTTCTGCCTAGCTTTTTATTTTTTTCCTTATTCTTTTGCAAATCCTAAGAAGGTCATTGTAATGACTTCACAAAATTTGTGAAGGCATCCACATATTGTGGTCTTGATCTTTGGATGCATATTGTTCTTCTTATTTGAATTTTTAATTCTATTTTCCTGCACCTATTTTTCTGTTTTTCCAGCCCCTTGTTCTCTATTTTGGGCATATATTTCTGGTTATTTTGAGTCATTTAATTCAGTTTTTAATGTTCCAAGTTGTGTCTTAGTTGGTCATGTTGTAGTCCTTTTATTGTCTCTTAATTCTACATAGTTTTGCCTTTTATTTTTACCATTAAAAAATGTGTTTCTCTCTTGGAATTGAGCATCAAAGGGGTCATGCCTCTTGATCTTGTGTCCTTGAGTACCACATGCTTTAGATCATAGCATGTTTCAAAAAATATTTTCTCAAAATTTGCTCAATTCTTCCTAAAGTCTTTTTTTTTTGTTTTAGTAGTTTAAATTTTTGTGCTAGTCTTTGGTGAATTGTTTTTGCTGGCTATTTTGGGATCATTTGGGCATGTATTTGGGCTGTAATCCTTGAGAAATTAATTTGGCCTAAGCTCATTAAGTATCTCATTTAGTGTCTTCTTTGTTCACCTAAATTTACTAGTGCATCTTGAACTACTTTGCTTTCTTTGGTTTGCACTTTTTGATTCAATTTTTTGGTTGTCCATCTATTTTAATTCAAGAACATGTCCTCATTACACTCCTTATCATATTTTTGTTAGAATTTTGTTAAGAGGTGTAGAAAAAGTATTTAAAAAAAAAGAAATCAAAACAAGTAAAAAAAAAGTGGTAGAAAAAGTGTTAAAAAGAAAAAAAAAAGCATAAAAATTTTAGTGCACCTCAAGTTTCTTCAATTTGTTTAAAGGAGCGTTTAAAATTCATGAATCTTGCTTGAAATACTTTGTCTATGATTCAGCCATAACCATTAAAAAATTGTGCAAATCATTGATCATTTTTGTTGTGTCTTTTTATTTTTTAGTCCATTCTAATCTAGACCCATTCTAGATTTTATTTTGTGTCCTTACTTTCTTTCTACACCTTTTATTTTTTGCTTGTCCTTATTGGCTTTCTTTGAGTTTATTTAAATAAATTCTTTCCACTTGGATGTGTACCTATTCTTGTTAGTGCTTTTCTTGTTTTTGTGCTTTCAAAATCTAGCTTCCTTTGGTACTTGTTGGGCGTTACTTTCTTGGTTAGGTGGCCATTTGTTGAAACTTCCACAAGGGTAGCATCCTTAGTAAGTGTTGATTTAAGCCAAGGAAGAGAAAACTTGACGAAGAGGCCAAGACTTGAGTGAAACACTTGCTAAGGAGCATTGGAAGAAGGGACATTCAAGACTTCTTTTAGTTTCTTGTATTTTTAAATTAGGCGTATTTTCTTAAAGGTCTTTTTTAATTAGAGGTGTTGGATGCCCATAAGGGTCATCTCTTTTGTGTGTAATAAACCTTAGTTTCTCGTTTTAGTGTGGATAAGGAATTGGTACCCTTTATTCATACTTAGGAGCATGTTAGAATCCTTTAGCTTTGCTTTTAAATTTGTTTATTTGGCTTCAACGTTTAGGAAAGTGCTTAAGTTCCAAAGACTTAAGTCACTTTTAGTTGAGAAAACTTAAAAAAAGAGAGGAGTGTTTTGCATATTAGTTCCCTAGGCCTTACACTTTGACATGTTTTCACACACATCTAGTAGTGTTAGGAGTAGTAATAAAACTAGGGAAAATAAAGGAGAAGAATGTGAGAATAGAATAAAAGAAAAGTATGAGAAGAGTGATAAACCAACCTTGCCCACATATCCATACTCTATAGAAATAACAGCAAAAACTCTATCCTACGCCCTTCGTTGAAACTTTTTCTACAATGATTAGAATCTTAAAAATCACTAATTTTGGTGAATTTAACTTCTTATTTAATGGCTCTCTCCTAGAGTTAATATTGTATCTTTCAAATCTTACACTAATACAAATTATGTGAGTATAATGGTTAAAGAAGTATAAGATGCTTATATAATGACTCGTCTGTTATGAAATCTATTTCTGGTTTAACCTCAGTGTAGATAGATTGAGAGGTTTAAATTTGAGTCTGTGTTGTGTTTCCCAGAATAAATGGGGTGTTAAGATACTCAGACCATTTTAGATCTCCTGTTCTACTTGTAGTGGTATTTAAGCATATTTGTTAATGTTAACCTTCATTGACTCTGCCCTCCCCCACGTGTTGTTAAGGAAATTTGTGCTGCTATGCAAATACATGCTCCCATTGTTTTTGTTTGTGTTGTTAGCTTCCCAACTTTGAACCCCATAAGAGGATATGGAAGAATTGTTGTTAGATTGGAGCTTCACATAAGTTGGGAAAACTGAATGGAGCATAGAGGAGGTTATGGTAGAGTTATTAAGGTCTGAAGAAGTGGAGGGTTGAACGAACCAAAGAGAGGTGTTGGTGTTTACAGAGAGGCTCATGTTAGTTGTTCCATAATTCAACTACTGGAAGAAGAAACATGATCCTACCACATCAGAGGGTCTACAAGTGTTGTTGACATGGCAGGTTGTACCAAACCACATGAAAATAAATAAAACCATACATAGAAGAACAAAAGTCAAATGTAACAATTGTACGTTATAAAAGAAAAGGAGGCCTTGTGAGATATATATACAAGGATTTAACTAAATTACCTGTTTCCAAGGACTGCTGCATGGAGTTCAATAATCATGTTTTCTTGTTGCTGTGAGAATGCTCCTCTCTTCAAATCCGGCCTCAAGTAATTTCACATTAAATTATTAATTATTAATTAAAATAACTAATATTAATTATTAAATTTTCAGAAGAAATTGAAAGGTGATCATAAAAATTAAGTTAAGAAAAGATGACAATTGCACTCTCAATATAAAAAGTTTAAAATTTAATAAAATTAATTTAATATAATATTAAAAATGTTCAGTATTTGAATATCCTTTGAGAGAGTTAGAGGTTGTATATCCATAGCATTTGAATGTGTAATTTGTCCCTCCTATGTCAACTTGGATTTTTTATGTTGTTTTGTGCTTAAATTAATATTCTGGAATCTCATGGTTATTTTCAAATTTGTACTCTCCATCACTATTCTAGATTATACCTAAACTTAACAACTACATTCTAGTTAGCTTTCTTTAATTTATTGTTTGATGTATATATCTAATTATTTTTTTGTTGATTTGGATGTGAGCTATTGTTAAGGGGAAAATGATAAAAGGAAACTACGATGATATAGAATATAATTAAACGGAGATTAAAAAGAAAAAAGAGGGAATCCTAAATATATGTGTGATCCTTGAATGCCATTTTTCCGTTAATGAATTTCACTCCTTTTTCGTCTTTCGTTTCGCTCCGTTTTTTTAACCATGGTGAGTTCGTTCGCCCTTTTCTTTCTCCTGTGTTTTCTTTTATTGTTTTCTGCTTCTATGATTTTAATTATTAAAGAACCTATTTATCTGTTTTCGCTTTGGCTATGGCCTTTTCTTCTTTCCCTATCATCACTATTTAATGAATTGGATGTGTGCAATGGGTTAATTTGATTCATGTTATTAACTGTATTTTTTTTTAATAAGCAAATAATAGTGATGTTTATTTTGGTGATTCAGAAAAAATGGATGATAACATATTTTACGAAGTAATGGTTTTGAGAAAATGTTAAAGAGAAGAATCTAAGAAGATAATTAAAATTATTGTTGCTTGTGTTGTTTATATGACTGTGGGTGTAGTAGTGTGGTATCATAACAATTATCTTGTTAAGAAATCAGCCCGTAATTAGGAATTAGAACAATGTAGTTTCCTTAATCGTCTATATAGAGGGATAGAAAAAGATTATATTGAGCAACTAAGGTTGAGTAAGAAGGCATTTTACAAACTTTCCAAAATTCTACAGAAAGTGGATTAGTAAGAACTAGAAATGTTCCAATAGTTGAGGCAGTGGCAATGTTTTTACATATACTTGCTCACAACCTTAAGTACAGGGAAGTGTAATTTAGTTATTGTCGATCTAAAGAAACAATAAGTAGACAATTCAATAACATCTTGAAAGCTGTCATGAAAGTGAGCAAGGATTTTCTGAAGTTTCATACCTATAATCTTGAAGGTTCAAATGCAAACAAATGGAGATGGTTTGAGGTAAGTTAGGTTAGATTAACTAGGCTAAAACATTTTTTAGAAACTAAATATATTAATGAACTTATGTTATTTGTAGAATTGTGTTGGAACACCTGATGGAACACATATTCCAATGACAATTTCCCCTGAAGATAGACCTAGGTATAATAATAGAAAGGGTTATGTATCTACAAACGTATTATCATATTGTGATTCAGACTTAAGATTTATTTATGTGTTACTTGGGTGGGAAGGGTCCGCAGAAGATTCTCGAGTACTACGAGATGCTTTACGTCGTCAAAATAAACTTGAAATTCCAACCGGTAATATCTCTTGGAATAGTATTTTATTTAACTTATCTAATTTAAACTATGAATTTTATTTTAAACTATTGTAGGTAAGTACTTTCTTGTGGATGCGGGGTATACCAATGGTCCAAGATTTTTATCACTATATCGAGGAACTAGATATCATCTCAATGGGTGGACCATAAATACCCCTCAAAATTACAAGGAGTTATTTAACATTTGTCATGCAAGTGCATGGAATGCAATAGAAAGATCATTTGGGGTCTTGAAAAAAAGATGGAGTATACTAAGAACTCCTTCATTTTTTTTATATAAAGACACAAATAAGAATTATTAACGCATGTTTTGTGTTACACAATTTTATAAGAGAAGAGCAACAAACTGATGAAGTTTGAGAGGTTGAAGACTTGGGACTGTTATCCACTGTTGATGAAGAGTTAACACAACAAAGGGAAAGAGTTCAAAACAACCTCACTTATAAGGTCACAATAGTTCAAGTCACTGAAGAATGGACTAGATTTCGAGATACATTGACAGTAAACATGTTTGCTAATTATCAAGTTAGAAGAAACTTTAATTAGGGAGGTTTTTTTCTATTTTATGTACTTTGTTATTGAAAAGAGAAACTTTTATGTACTTGTGATGTGACCATGCCTAGCCAAGGACCTATCACTAGGGTCATGGCTAGAAGGATTGAAGAAGACCTAGCCATTGCAAACAAAGGAAAACTTCACCTCCTATGGAGAGTGAAGATATTAGGCTAGGGACTTTAGTTAATAAAATGTAATTTTCCTTTATTTTAATTTTGAGGAGCATTAAGAATTTAATTTGGGACATGTATTTAGTCCATTTTTTCTTTTTAGGAGGTGTCTTAGGAATTTAGAGGGTGGATTTAGCTTTTTGGGTCTTTATGAAGGAAATAAGGGGTAGCCTTGATATCTACACCCCTCTTTTCCTACATAAACCCCCTAGGCTAATAAGAAGGAATCTTGGCCCTTGGTTTGAGAAACTTGGGCACCAAGTTTGATGATCTAAGAAGGGAATTGTTTCTCAATTCTCCTCCCTTAGATCTCTCCTTTTAATCCTAGCCCTTCTTTTTTAGGTTATCTTGTTCAAGAGGCTAGCTACCTCTATAAATAAGAGCTCCTCCCTCACTTGTATCTTTTACACTTGAATTTAATCCTAGAGACCATATTGGTTGTGAGGTTCTTACCTTTGAGTGTCCCCCTTTCTCCTTTGTGAGAGCTTCTAAGAGTTATCAAGGGACCCCTCCCTTGTGGCCTCTCCCCTTTGGCTTATCAAACCTAGTATTTGTGGCGCCTCACCCCATTCCTTTCCTCTCTATAAATCCATTTCCCTTCCAAGTAACCTTAGAAAGGATCCTTTGGGCATGTGATCATCAAAGATCACATCAAGTGGTATCTAGAGCCACTTTCTAAAGGTCACATTCTTTCTCATTTTTTTTTTGCTTTGTTGTTTATCTCTTTGATCTCTTTATTTTAAAGTGCTTCATTTTTTTTCATCTCTATTTCTGTCTAGTAGTATAGATTTTTATTCTTGCTATTATATGCGCTTTTGTTTTCTATCTACGCGCCTATGTTCCATTTAATTTTATGCGATTTTATGTGTCCCTTTCTTTGCATCTTATTTTCGTGTTCAAGTTGCTTAATTTTCCTTTGGTTTTTTATATTAAAGTGTGCCTAAGAAGTTGTGACCATTAAACCCACATGGTTGAGGATGTTTCCACACCATTGTGGTGATCAACTTTGGCCACTTTGTTGTGCCTTTTGTTTTGAGTCTCTTGCTGAAATTTTTGCTCTATTTTTAGGTGTGTTATTTTTTCTTAATCTTGTGTTTTGTCAAATACTAGTCATGTTAGTTTCCTATTTTGTCTCATTTAAATTCCATAGGTTTTAGCCTCTTAAAATTTTTACAAAAAAGCCTTCAAAAACATTTTGAATTGAGCTCCTAAGAGGTGAACCTCTTGTTGAGTCTCTTAAGTCTTTTATGCTTTTAGTTCAAGCATATTAATCTCTTTGTTGTTCTTAAATATTTGCTCAATTCAATCTTTATATGTTTCTTGTTTTATGTTGAATTATTAGTAGCTTTCCACTTGGTTTACCTTCACTATTGGTGCCTCTTTATGGAATTTTAGCTTGGGTGAATTGTGTTAGTAATTTGAGCAATCAATTTACTTCAAAATCAGCCCTAAATCATTCCTTAAGCATCATTATTTCAGTGGTATTTGGAACTACTAAGTTGTTTTGCCTTTAGTTGCATGCATTGCTTGAAAATTGTGTGACCTTACTTTGTGCTTATTCACTCAAGCGTTATTATTTCAAGCATCCTCATTAAAATTTCAATTCAACAAGCTATTAGGTGCAGCAAAATGATTAGAAAAAGTTAAAAAAAATAGAAAAAGTTCAAGTTAAAAAAAAAGAAGATAAAGAACTCAAAAGAAAGACAAATTTGAAGTTGTGTACCTAATAGTAGAAACATTTGATATGAGGAACCAATTGTGATTAAAAAAAAAATTACTTGAGTAAGCTTTTTAGTTTTTGGTCACTTAAATTTTATTAAGTGTGCAACTATTGGTTTCATTTTTTTTGTTTGAGTCTTTTTTCATCTCTACTCTTAGAGCTAATCTAGGAAAGTTGTTTGTGTGCTACCTTCCTTTGTGAGCCTTATGTTTTCTTGCTTGTCTTTTTTACTTCTTTGAGTTTGTCATTGTTTAATCTATCCACTTGGATTTGTGAACCTTGTTTTGTTATTCACCTTGTTTTGTTATTCACCTTTGTTTGTTGTCTTGTGTTGTATTCGGCCTTGGTAAGGAAAGGTTGGGAAAGGTTCCATATATAAAATTTTGGCAAGTCCAAACAAGAGGAAACAAGGGTAGCATTCTTGGGGTGAGATGATGCAACTCAAAGGGGATTGATCAAAAGGAGACAAACACCAAAAAGCTTGGAGTGAAGACTTTGTTTTATTTTTTTTATTCTTTGTATTGTGTATACTTAATTTTAGATTGGGAGTTTGAGTGCCCTTAAGGCCCTCCCTTGGTTTGTAATAATTTTGGTTAATTTTAGCGTAGTTCCTCGTTAATTAGGTGAAGAAGGGAGAAGTGGTACACTTCCTTCAACACCTTAGGAGCACGATTAGAGCCCTTTCTCTTTTACATTCTTGCACTTTTATTTTATTTTATGTTATTTTGAAAAAACGTGTAGAGGCTAAGAGTTCCAAAGACTCATCAAGCCACCTTAGGTGAGAAAACAAAAAAAACAAAAAAGAGAGGAGTGTTGCTTGAAAAAAAAAAGTTTTTGCCTACCCTTTAGTTTTTAGCATCCAAGCACCATGACTTCCTACACACATTCTAGTGCACATAGTTGTTCATCTAGTAAGAGTGTCAACCAAAGAAAACCTTCTAAGGAAGACACTCTTGAAAACGTTAACTTAGAATTTAGGGAATGGATGGCTAAAGAACAAGAAAGGAGAGAAGAAAAAGAGAGAAAAAAAGAAATAAAAGAAAAGGAAAAACAAAAAGAGAAGGAAGAGTTAAAACAAGAGATGTTGGAAATGAGAAAAGAGAAAAAAGAGCGAGAAAAGAGAAGGCAAAGAGAGAGAAGAGAGGATGAAGAAAGGAGAATAAGGAAAGAACTAGAAAGAAAAAGAGAAAAAGAGGAAGAATAGAGAAGGAGAAGAGAAGAGAGTAAGAGGAAAGATGGGAGGGAGAGTGATAGAAAAAATAAAGGAATTTTCATAAGATCCCCATCTAGGCATTTTAGCTCTAGTGAAGAAGAATACTATAGAAATCAACATAAGCATCACTCTCATTCATCATACAATCATCATTCTCCTCAAGAGAACATAAATCATGATAGGGAACCAAAGGTAGACCTACCCCAATTTCATGGTAGGGAAGATGTTGAGACTTACCTAGATTGGGAAGTCAAAGTGGAATAACTCTTTCGATGCTATGAAATTAGGGAAGAAAGGAAAGTACCTTTGGCCTCCCTTAGTTTTCAAGGTTCTACTTTGCATTGGTGGGATGGGTTAGTCAAGGATAGGGCCCGTAAACAAATGTCTGACATTCGCTACTGGAATGATTTAAAAACTTGTTTGTGAAGAAGGCACATTCCTTCATATTATGAGAGGGATCTTTTGGATAGGCTCCAAAGACTTAGGCAACATAACGTAAGTATTGAGGAGTATAGACAAAAGATGGAGCTTCTCATACTAAGGGCCAATATCATTGAGGAACCCAATGCCACCCTTGCTAGGTTTTTGTGTGGATTAAGCTCTAACATTAGAGATAAGGTAGAGCTTCTTTCATACTCAAACCTTGATGAGTTAGTAGAACTTTGTGTAAGAGCTGAGAATCAACTTAAGAGAAAAAGCTTTAAAAAAGATTCTCCCTCTTACTTAAAGAGAGACCAACTTAACGGAAACTCTTTCAAGGGTTTTCCCAAAGAGGAACCCAAGCATTTTCAAGATACAAAAACACCTCATGTAGAGAGAAAACCCCCTACTACTAAGCCTACTGAGAGGCAAAGTAGTATCAAATGCTTCAAATGCCTTGGGAGAGGCCATATTGCCTCTCAATGCCCTAACAAGAAAACCATGATCATGAGGGGACAAGACATTTGTAGTGAGAATAGCTCATCTTCCTCCTCTAGTGAGAATGAGGAAGAAGGGGGACATACTTTTGAACAAGAGTGTGAGGAAGCTTTTCCTTATAAGGGGGACCTCCTTATGGTTCAAAGGTTTCTTGGAAGCCAACCTCTAGAGCTTGTCCAGTGACAAAGAGAGAACATTTTCCATACAAGATGTAAAATAAATGACAAAGTATGTTCTTTCCTTGTTGATAATGGCTCCTGTTGTAACTGTTGTAGCTCTAGGTTGGTTGAAAAGCTAGCCTTGACTACCATGCCCCATCCCAAACCTTACAAATTGCAATGGCTCAATGAGCAAGGGGAGATGGTAGTCAATGAACAAGTTATGGTTCCAATTTCCATAGGATCTTATAAATGACAAAGTATGTTCTTTCCTTGTTGATAATGGCTCCTGTTGTAACTGTTGTAGCTCTAGGTTGGTTGAAAAGCTAGCCTTGACTACCATGCCCCATCCCAAACCTTACAAATTGCAATGGCTCAATGAGCAAGGGGAGATGGTAGTCAATGAACAAGTTATGGTTCCAATTTCCATAGGATCTTATAATGATGAGATTCTTTGTGACATAGTTCCTATGGAGGCTGGTCATATCCTATTGGGGAGACCATGGCAATTTGACAAAAAAGCTATTCACCATGTCACTCCAACCAAATAATTCTCACCCATAATGAAAAGCGCTTCAAATTGTATCCTTTGTCACCTTCTCAAGTGGCTGAGGATCAATTTGCGATGAAAAAGAAAAGAGTTGAGGAAAAACAAAAACAAAAAAAAAGCACAACAAGCTTCACCCTTAAAGCTAGAAAAGGGTAAAGAGAGAGTCGGAAGGTGATGCCCCTTCGAAAGGGAATATTATTAAAAGGAGCCTATTTGCTACTAAACGTGATTTAAAAGAAGCTCATTTGACTAACAAGCCCTTTTATCTCCTTTTTTGCAAAGAGGCATCAAATCCTTCTCCCATTTTGCATTCTTCTGCTGAGAGCACTGCCACAACCCATGCACATGAGTACCTTCCTCAAGGGTTCAAGATATTTTAAAAAAATTTGATGATATATTTCCTAATGAGGTTCCGAAAGGACTTCCTCCCATTAGGAGTATAGAACATGAAATTGATTTGGTGCCTGGCGCAAGTCTACCTAATAGACCTGCCTATAGGACCAACCCCATGGAGACCCAAGAGATTGAGTCTCAAGTGAACGAGCTGTTGGAGAAGGGTTGGGTTCAAAAGAGCCTAAGCCCTTGTGTTGTGTCAGTCTTGTTGGTGCCCAAGAAGAATGGCCAATGGAGGATGTGTGTTGATTGTCATGCAATCAACAACATCACCATCAAATATAGGCACCCAATCCCCTGTCTTGATGACATGTTGGATGAATTGCATGGGGCAAAAATATTTTCAAAAATAGATCTTAGAAGTGGTTACCACCAAATAAGTATCAAAGAGGGTGATGAGTGGAAAACTGCTTTTAAGACTAAATTTGGTCTTTATGAGTGGTTGGTTATGCCTTTTGGGCTAACTAATGCCCCAAGCACATTCATGCGCTTAATGAATCATGTACTGAGGGATTGCCTTGGTAAATTTTGTGTAGTTTACTTTGATGACATTTTAGTTTACTCTAGGAACCTAGATGATCATTTAGGACATCTAAGGCATGTTTTTTCTCTTCTTAGGAGTAATCATCTTTTTGGTAACTTAGAAAATGCACCTTTTGTGTAGATAGTGTAGTTTTTCTAGGTTTTGTAGTTAGCACAAAAGGGGTCCATGTTGACCCCGAAAAGATAAAAGCTATTCAAGAATGGCTCACCCCAAAGAGTGTGACAGAGATCAAAAGCTTTCATGGTCTTGCTAGATTTTATAGGCGCTTTGTGCCTAATTTCTCCACGCTCTTCGCACCAATAAATGATTTGGTGAAAAAGGAAGTTCCTTTCCTTTGGAGTGAGAAACAAGAGAAAGCCTTCCAGCTAATTAAGCATAAACCGACCCATGCACCAGTCTTGGCATTACCTGACTTTTCTAAAATATTTGAACTTGAATGTTATGCCTTTGGTGTAGGTGTGGGGGCTGTCTTGTTGCAAGGAGGGCACCCCATTGCGTATTTCAATGAAAAACTCAATGGTGCCCCCCTCAACTACCCCACTTATGATAAGGAGTTTTATGCTCTAATTAGGGCCCTTCAAACTTGGGAGCATTACCTTGCTCCCAAGGAGTTTGTCATTCATAGTGACCATGAGTCACTAAAATATTTGAGGGGTCAAGGTAAATTGAACAAAAGGCATGCAACATGGGTGGAATATCTTGAATCCTTCCCTTATGTCAAGTACAAGAAAGGAAAACAAAATGTGGTGGCTGATGCTCTTTCTAGGCGTCATGCCCTTTATTCATCCTTAAGTGCAAAAATCTTGGGATTTGATGACATTCGGGCTATGTATCCGTTTGACAAGGATTTCGGTCCCATATTTGCTACCTCTGCATCTGCATTCGCATTAAAGGCCCATGATGGGTACTTCATCAGTGAGGGGTATCTTTACAAAGGGAGTAAGCTTTGTATACCCCAAGGATCAATTAGGAACTTACTTACAAAAGAGAGCCATGAAGGTGGGCTCATGGGGCATTTTGGGATTTCAAAAACCTCATGCTTTTACAAGAGAAATTCTTTTGGCCCCATATGCGTAGAGATGTCCATAGACATTGCTCTAAATGTATAGCTTGCTTGCAAGCAAAGTCTAAAGCAATGCCTCATGGACTATACACACCTTTACCTGCTCCTTCTACACCTTGGGAGGATATTAGCATGGATTTCATCCTTGGGCTCCCAAGAACCCAACGAGGTGCAGACTCCATATTTGTGGTGGTGGACCGATTTTCAAAAATGGCCCATTTTATTCCCTGCCACAAAGTGGATGATGCAAACAACATCGCAAGACTTTTCTTTAAAGAGGTTGTCTGATTGCATGGTATACCCTCTTCAATAGTGTCAGATAGGGATGTGAAGTTCCTTAGCCATTTTTGGAAAACTCTTTGGGCTAAGCTGGGAACTAAACTTCTTTTTTCCACTACCTGTCACCCTCAAACTGATGGGCAAACAGAAGTGGTGAATAGATCTTTGTCCACTATGCTGAGGGCTCTCCTTAAAGGCAACCATAAGTCTTGGGATGAGTACCTTCCTCACATTGAATTTTCTTATAATCGGGTGGTTCATAGAACCACCAAGCATTCTCCTTTTGAGGTGGTCTATGGCTTTAATCCTCGTACTCCTCTAGATCTTTTACCTTTTCCTCTTTCTGTTGCTGTGCATAAAGAAGGAGAGGCAAAAGCCATTTTTGTAAAACAATTACATGAGAAGGTTAAAGCTAACATAGAGCGTCAATCCTTGAGAGATGCTACTTTCGCCAATAGGGGGAGGAAAGAGGTCATCTTTGAAAAGGGCGACTGGGTATGGCTTCACTTGAGAAAGGATAGATTTCCTTCTCAAAGGAAGTCCAAACTTAGCGCTAGAGGAGATGGACCTTTCCAAATCCTTGAGCGGATCGGTAATAATGCCGATGTTTTAGATCTGCCTGAGGATTATGGGGTAAGCACCAGTTTTAATGTTTCTGATTTGTCTCCATTTGTAGGTGCTGAAAATGACGAAGACCCCATGAATTTGAGGTCAAATCCTCTTCAAGGGGGAGGAGATGATGTGACCATGCCTAGCCAAGGACCTATCACTAGGGTCATGGCTAGAAGGATTGAAGAAGACCTAGCCATTGCAGACGAAGGAAGACTTCACCTCCTATGGAGAGTGAAGATATTAGGCTAGAGACTTTAGTTAATAAAATGTAATTTTCCTTTATTTTAATTTTGAGGAGTATTAAGAATTTAATTTGGGACATGTATTTAGTCCATTTTTTATTTTTAGGAGGTGTCTTAGGAATTTAGAGGGTGGATTTAGCTTTTTGGGTCTTTATGAAGGAAATAAGGGGTAGCCTTGATATCTACACCCCTCTTTTCCTACATAAACCCCCTAAGCTAATAAGAAGGAATCTTGACTCTTGGTTTGAGAAACTTGGGCACCAAGTTTGATGATCTAAGGAGGGAATTGTTTCTCAATTCTCCTCCCTTAGATCTTTCCTTTTAATCCTAGCCCTTCTTTTTTAGGTTATCTTGTTCAAGAGGTTAGCTACCTCTATAAATAAGAGCTCCTCCCTCACTTGTATCTTTTACACTTGAATTTAATCCTAGATACCATATTGGTTGTCAGGTTCTTACCTTTGAGTGTCCCCCTTTCTCCTTTGTGAGAACTTCTAAGAGTTATCAAGGGACCCCTCCCTTGTGGCCTCTCCCCTTTGGCTTATCAAACCTAGTATTTGTGGCGCCTCACCCCATTCCTTTCCTCTCCATAAATCTATTTCCCTTCCAAGTGACGTTAGAAAGGATCCTTTGGGCACGTGATCATCAAAGATCACATCAACTTATTTTGTCACATGTTGTAATTTGCTATTGAAGTAAGAATTTTCTTTAAATATTGTTATTACTATGAATATTGTTATGTACAAGTTATTAGGTGGAATTAAATTCAATGGCATCATCCAAAGAATAATTGAAGGGGAAAAGGAACAATGAGGAAGGAAGAAATTATTTTACATGGAATTTGGAGATGGAGCATGTCTTGGCTGATGTACTAAGAGATCAGAGGAATTTAGGTAATAAGAGTGATGAAGCTTGGAAAAGAGTAGCATACAAGCTGCAGCTGAAGTGTTATCAACTAACTTCAAAGGTCAAGTCTCTTGAGAGAATGTGAAAAACTGAATCAAACTTTGGAGATCATGGTATGGAATTGTTAGTGATATCCTCAGTCAAAGTGGATTTGATTGGGATGGCAGTAAACATATGATTACAGTTAGTGATGAAAATGTATGGAATGGGTATGTCAATGTAAGTAGTTTTGTTTTCAAATATTTTCAAATTTAATATTGATTAATTTGTGTTTTCACTTGCTTATTTCTTTTGTTTTCAAGTCATATAAAGAGACTAAACAATTTCGATTCAAGCCAATTCCAAATTAGGAAGATATAGTAGATTTGTGCGCTAAAGATAGAGCCACTGGCCATGGAGCAGAAACTGCTATAGATGTTGATGAAGTTATGAGTAGAGAAGCAAATGAAGTGAAATTCTTGTTCCAGAAGGTGCTAGTGCCTCTGTTGATTTAGAGGAATCAAGTTCTACTTCAAAAAGAAAGGAACAATTTTCAAGCTCTAATGGCACACAATCACAAAGGAGAAAGGTCACTAAAAAGATGGAATATCTACTTCAATGCAAATGATGACTAAATCTTTTGATAGAATGGTAGAAAAAATTGATGGAAAGGTCAATGAAGATGATAATGAAGAAGTGTTATATGAGGTGACTTTGATACCTGACCTTAATCAACCACAATGGGCTAAAGTTGTTAGATAGTTAGTTGAGTTTCCAAAACAGTTAGCTACTGTGAAAGCCCTTCCAACTGAGCAAAAGACACCTTATGTTTTAACACATATTTCATAAGCCTGAAACTCAATGAATAGCACATATTTCATAAGTTTGGTGGATAATAATGTTTTTATTTATTAACAATTGAATATTTGATTAATTTGTTGTTGTCTTTTGTAAGACAAATGAATGTTGTTTTGAAGTCACTAGAGGATAATTCTTTTTATTATAGGATTTACTTGAGATGCTTTGTTTTGAATTTATGAATTTGTCACGTATTATATACTTATCCTCGATGTTCTTTGATAGAATTATGGAAGTAAAAGAATTCACATGTTTTCTTTTAAGGGAGTTGGCTGTTTTAATTTTTCAGATTAATATTTTATGGTAAACAATTATCTGAAAGTAAAATAAGTATAAGTTTTTATAATATGTTATTTATTTTGCAATAAAACAAATATTCTGATGATTAAAATTCTATTGAGCAGTATGTTTAATTTTATAAAGAAAACAATTGTTTAGAAGTAAAACAAAAAATTATAATATATATATATATATATATATATATATATTATAAACCCTAAACAACTATGAACCATGTAAGAATTTTGCAAAAGAAAAAGAAATTAAAATTTCATTTATTTATATATATATATATATATTAAATAATAAAAACATATTTTATTAATATAAAAATTTAAAATTTAATCAATTCAAGAATTGATTTGCCTTATCCAAACTAAAAAATTGAAATTAAAAAATTGAATTAAATTTGTTAATAAATTGCATTATCTAAACATGAAATTTTAAATTTAAGAAATTTCGATTGATTGATGTATTCAAATAAAATATTTATAAAATATAAAAAATTTAAATAAAAAACAATTCAAATCGATAAAATTTTAAATTTTTTAAAATTCTAAAATACTTTATCCAATCACGGTGAAGGTCATTGCCATTTATCTACCACATTTTCCGAAAGACAAGCTTTCTCTGGCATGACCTTTAACCGTTCTACCACGCAATTTTGAATTCCCACCCAACCTTGATGATTTTGAAATCCCATTTCTGACACCAAGCAATTTTTTATAATAGAAACTTGATAAAGCTAGGGGAAAACATCTTTTATTGGTCTCTTTCTTATCCCTATTTCTGACCAAAATCTAGTTCTCCCTTTGGAATCCATTTTCATTCTAATTTACTGACAAAATATATTTGCATCATATTGATGTAGAGCTATGGGTTCTAGTTTTGCCTAGACAGTGCTTTCCAAGTCTCCATATCTAAACTGCAATAGCTTATATCATATAACAATTGACCATTTTCAAAATTAAACGAGTAACAAGTATTTTTGTTGTGTCATTTCCTTATATTTTAGCAAATTAGACAAACCCTCAGTGTGATTGGGGTGGATAGACAAATCTGACTTGTTAAAGGTTTGACTCATGAAAATAACCTCTATTTTAAACAAGTTAAATATGTTTGATGAGTCTAATTGGTATATTAGTATAAAAAAATTTTAAGTTAACATTTAATTATAACTTTTTATTTATATGCTTTTAAAGTAATAATAAGTAAAGTTAATAAATTTACTATGGATGAAGGGTTGTGATTGAACGAACGTTAGAATAAAAATTTTTAACCGTGTATACAAATTAAATTCATGTTTGATTTGCTAAATAAACGAAAGTCTATTCCAATTCATGAAGTCTACTCATTAATAAAAAAATGGAGAGAGATTAAGGTTTAAAAAACCCAGTTTTGGATTTGGTTTTTACCAAATCCGAATCACCTAATCCAAACTCATTAAATTTTTTTTTCCAACTTTAGATTAGGTAATTTAAAGGGATTTTTTTTCTTTCACAAATTTAAATTGCTTAAAATTTATTCTTGTAAAAGTTCAGATTAAATAATTTAAACTTGTATTATAATCGAAAGTTTTTTTATAGCTTCATATTACCTAATTTGACTTGCAAAAGATTATATTTTTATGAATTCAAACTTAAAAACATATTTTAATTAATTCGAATTAGGTTATCTGGATTTGAAAAAACTAAATCCAAATTATCTATTTCAAATATTCACTCAAGGTATTTTACTCTTTAAAATATTATAATGGTGCACAAAGAAGTTTTTGGTGCAGGAGAAACTGTCAGGCTTTTGTTTTTTGTTTTTGTCTAACTTCAATCAGGGCTGCGTTTATCATACTATTAAAGTTTGAAATCCAACCCGAGGAATTCAACTTGCACAAAATTAAAATTTCTAATTCAATTAAAATTTCAACTAACAATGCATATTAATTAAATTCTTTATAAAGAGAGTAATTGATATATATTAATATTCAAAGATTTTTAAAAAATTTATAAAAATATTGTAATTATATACACTGATAACAATTAAACTCGCTGTATATATTTAGAATTCAGTAAACAAACTTAACGATAACAATTTTCAGGTAATTCTTTTTTAATTTTCAATTACCTTAAAAAATATTTTTGTGGAAAGTATTGTTATTGATAAATAAATAATATTTATTTTAGTTTATCATTATAAGTAATCATGTATATTTTTATAATTTATACTAGCAGTAATATACATTATTACTTATAATTATAAACTAAAATTAATATTATTTATATTATCAATATATTTTAATTTAATTTTTAAAATCAGTTTTATTATCAATATAAGTAATCATGTATATTTTTATAATTTATTCTAGTAGTAATAAACCTTTTATAATAATTAATTTAAAAATAAATTTAAGAAGATTTTTAATTATTTGTTAGTATAAATTCTTTTAGGTTTGAATTACCTTAACATTTATTTTTGTCGAAAGTATTATTACGTAGAAAACATCTAGAAGATAAATTTTGTTATATAATTTAATCATAAAATAAATATTAAAATCATAAAATAAAAGAGTTTAATTGGTATACACTGTACTGACAGTGTATACCGATTAAACTCTAAAATAAAATTCTCTTCATTTTATTAGTGAATAAATAAATTATTTTAAAAATTAAATTAAAATATATTGATGATAAAATAATTTTTATATTAGTTTATAATTATGAATAATATATTACAACTAATTACCTTTTACAATAACTATTTTAAAAATTATATTTGAAATTATCTTATTATTTGGTAGGCTAATTTTTTAGAATAAACTATGTTTTATGTTGTTACAAAAATATTTAAAATATTAAGTCTATTCCTAATTCAAGTTAATTTAACCCCTCTAACATTTAAATTTATTTTTAAAAGTTCTTATTTGCACATACCCTATTAAATAGTAGTATGAATGAAGATGTAACTAAACTTCACCTTAATAATTTGAACTATAAATTCTAGTAAAACTGTTGACGTGATTTTCTCATATAAATGTCAACAAAATCATGTTGAAGTAACTACAAATGTTAATTTATTTAAATTTATTATTACAAATCAATTGGATTCTGTTAATATAATAAAAAAATAAGTTCTAATGTACTAACTAAATCATTTTAGACGAGAATAGTTAGTTAAGTTATATATAATTACTAGCAAATAAGAAATTAAACTAACAATAGGTTTAAATTTTAAGAGAACACATTAAAATAGCAAAATCTTGAGAGAAGAAATTAATATTTTACATATTTTATAGGAATTTAAAACATAATTTACCTTTTTTTTACATTAATAGTATTTTAAAATTAAACTTAATGTTGTTAATTGTTTATTAAAAAAATTAAGTAAAGAAAATCCTATAAAATAAGATGAATCATATAATAAGAAATAAACATAAATATTAAAATATTATAGGCAAATGTTTATAAATAACTTTAATTACTCAGTGCCCTCTATTTGATCAAAATTTCACATTGCCATATATCACAATTATGAATTAATACTAATTTAATAACAGTGTAACACATTCTAAACCGTCATTCCGTTAATTTAATTAATTAGAATTATTTTTTATCGTTAAATTAATAGCATGAAATAATTAATTAAACCTTATAAATATAATATTCGCGCGAGACAAAATTTAAAAACATAAGCAACCTGCAATTGGTGGAAGCACGAGAGGAGTGAGGTTCATGAGTAAAAAATATTAAATGTTTAATATTTTAAAATAATTATTTAATGAATGAAGAGCAGGTTTGGCATTAAATATTTCCCTTGGCTATCAAACCTACTCCTTTTTAGTAAACTCCCCGGTTTGTTCCGCAGCCAAAATCCCAAGTCCTAAAACATCGGCGGAGTTTACAACAAAACCAAACCCCACATTTGGCCAGCAAGCAACTAGCTTCTCTTTGCGGCGATGATTCCGAAGTCAATGGTTGCTTCGGCGAGCGATCTAAGTCTCGTGAATGTTGCAGGAAACACTGCCCTTGATTTCAAGAATCGTGACCCTGTCATTAGCCTCGGGTTTCGTTCCAACAGAGGGAAATGGAAGGGGAATGAGAGGTTTAGCTTTAAGGTTCGTGCAGCTGCTGTGGAAGTGGATGTGGATGTGGGTGTGGGTGTGGGGGGATCGAAGAAGAGTAAGGCTTTGGATTTGGACGGTGCTTTCGGGTTGGATGTGGTTTCAGAGGGAGAGTTAACAGTGAGGGGGCTTGCCGGGTTGAGGAAGACCAAACTCGTGTGCACTGTTGGTCCTTCTTGCAGCACGTTGGAGGATCTTGAGAACTTGGCCTTGGGGGGCATGAATGTTGCTAGGCTCAACATGTGCCATGGGACCAGGGAGTGGCACCGTGATGTCATTAGGAAGATCAAGAACTTGAATGAGGAAAAAGGCTTCTGTGTTTCTGTCATGATTGACACTGAGGGTAGTCAGATTCACGTTGTTGATCATGGAGCTCCTTCCTCGGTTAAAGTAGAGGTAAGCTTTTGCCTTATGTCTTTCCATTTTCTGGCAGATATATCATTGACTACTCATCTCACAAAAAATAGTTGGGAGGGTGTTGGAGATCTAACTTTGACCAGTAATATGATAAAAATGGCGCTTTAATGGGGGGAGGAGGGGGGCTACTTTTACCTCATGAGCTAGTTTTTGAAGTTGAGCTAGATTAAAAATCCAAATTATAATAGATTATGTTTCTATTGTTGCGTAAAAGGCTTGATTGTGCTCATTTGGAGCCATGCACTATAGAAGTTTAATCACTCCTTTTGTTTCAATCTCAGGAAGGTTCGATTTGGCTGTTTACAGCTGAACACTTTGAGGGTTCCCGCCCGTTCACTGTTCAAACAAACTATAGAGGTTTTTCTGAAGGTGATGATGTTTTGCTAAATGAGTGAAGACTGAAGAGTCAACCCTTCCTTTTCTTTCACAATGAATTTATGCATTAATGTGAGTACTGAACTTAGTTAATGGCTGTCAGGTATTGAAGTAGGTGATGAACTTGTAATTGATGGTGGAATGGCGTGCTTTCAAGTCACTGAAAAGACTGGAGATGATTTGCATTGCAAGTGCATAGATGCTGGTCTTTTCCTGCCTGGAGCCAAATTTAGTTTCTGGAGAGATGGAAAACTTGTGAAGGGGAATAACAGGCTCCCCACTTTATCAACAAAGGTATATATTGCAGTTTTTTCTTCCCCTGCTCATTGAATGAAGATCATGAAGAATAAATTAGAGTTCAGCAAGTACTTCTTTATATGTAGGGCATTGAATTTCTGGAGGCATCCATAAGCTAACAATGTCAACTGTTGTCATTGGCATTGTTTTTTCCTCTACTGAATTTGAGTTGTTTTTATCCACAGGATTGGGCTGACATTGACTTTGGTATAGCAGAGGGAGTTGATTTTTTTGCCTTATCCTTTGTCAATCATGCTGATTCTGTTAAGGAACTAAAGAACTACCTCTCTACAAAGTCAACCAAGTAAGGAAGCAGAAGTCCACAAAATAATAATTATATGGTTTTAGCAATATAATGTAACCTTTAAATCCTTTAAAAAGACGGTGATATAATTTTTAGTATGAATTGTCATGCTAGTGGCTAGGAATCTGTTAAGTATTACAGTATTACAACTTTTCAAGTATTCTACTGCTATTGTTATTACTTCTACTGATTGTCCTTGTTTTCCTTTCTAAGATATATGAGAACACTGGTGTGCAGCACTTGCACTGCATTATGATGGGAATGGCCATGTAAACAACAAATCATTATCATCCTAGTGGTATCATATTTTCATCTTTAAGTTGCAACCTTATAGGTTACGAACAATAGAAACATTATAAGTTGGGTTATTCTTAAATTCTATTTGAAAGAGGCACGTTCAGCACTATTTCCTAGATCATATAGCACGTACAGTTATTGAAGAAATGCAGAGATTGAGTTATTTAGTTTCAGTGGTCAGCTTCCTCTCTGTTGTTACTGATGTTAACCGTATATCTATTCAATAGTTAATTAACTCATTTAAGCATCAGCTTTCTTTTCTTCTTTGTAAGTGCTTTAACTCAAAAGTTATTTTCTCACAAATTATATGCATGTTTCAGATCAATAAAAGTTTTGGCAAAGATAGAAAGCTTAGAATCCCTCCATAAACTGGAGGAAATAGTGCGAGCTTCTGATGGAATCATGGTGGCTCGGGGTGATCTTGGGGTTGAAATACCACTTGAACAGATTCCTACAGTCCAAGAGGATATAATTTATATATGCAGACAACTAAACAAGCCAGTCATTGTAGCTTCTCAGCTTCTTGAGTCAATGGTTGAGTATCCAACACCAACACGTGCTGAGGTAAAATCAATTCATATATCCAGGATGATTATTATAAACTTGGTTGAAAGGACAATATCTTAGATTGAGAAGAAATATTACTAGGGCAGAATAATCATGTATTATAATATGTTTCCAGTTTCCCTATTGGATTACTGAACTTACCTCTCATGAATTTTTGCTTTTATGCAATAGGTAGCAGATGTTTCTGAAGCAGTTCGACAGTATGCTGATGCTTTGATGTTGTCTGGCGAGTCAGCTATTGGATCATATGGACGAAAAGCTTTGGCAGTCTTGGATATGACTAGCAGTAGAATGGAATCGTGGAGTCGGGAGGAAAACAGACAAAGTCTTCTCAACCACCACCAACTTGGAGTATCATTGCCAGAATGCATAACTGAGCAAATATGTAATTGTGCTGTTGAAATGGGTAACTGATAGTCTTCTTGCTACTTCTATTATGAATTCTGTATAGTGGCAATCGTGTAATCAACTAATCATAATGAAAATTTACTCATATGTTCTGCAGCCAACAACCTTGGTGTGGAAGCCATCTTTGTGTACACAAAACATGGCCACATGGCATCACTTCTATCGCGCAACCGGCCAAATCCTCCCATTTTTGCTTTCACCAATGATGACAGTACTCGCATGGCTCTGAATTTGCAATGGGGTGTTGTACCCCTTCTGGTTGATTTGTCAGATGATGGGGAATCTAACATCTCAAAATCAGTCCAGCTTATGAAATCTAAAGGATTGATCAGCCAAGGAGATGTTGTTCTAGTGGTCTCAGAGGTTGCTCCAACAAGTACCACTCCTATGGCTTTCCAGTCTATTCAGGTGAAGACTATTATCTAATATCTAAAACGCAAGGCTGCAAAAACATTGAAGGACACGTGTCTGTGTATTTTCTAGGCTTGGGATAGGATAGTATTGCATTATTGGTTTCTTGTCCGTATGTAAAATAACAGTTTATAAATTGTCATTTGTACAACTTTAGTTAGTTCTGAAACCCATTTCAAAATATGTTTATGAATTACAGTGTATTGCCCATTATAAGTAACTAATAAAGGTGCACTAATATATGCCAATTATATTTGATTATCAACTTGATTGATTGTGAATTTGTGGTGAACCAACAGAATACTACAATGGCAAGCTTCTTAGCTTACACGCAAATCTAATACTTAGTTTTGTCTTTCCATGATATTCTTACGTACGGGAGCTCCCCTGATAACTATGTCTCTTGCTTGCTATGCTTGCTGTGTATAGTTTAGATTTCTAGACACTTGGGAAATAATCATGGTTTTACAATCTTCTAAACTCCCAACTGTTTAAATCTATTTTTTTCATTTGATATTGTCAATTGTTTAGATTTCAAATAAATAAAATACTTTGCTTTTATTAATCCTAGATGGAGTTTTCATATTATTGCAAATTGACAAATTTTTTATGTATTATACACTAACTTTTAAATTTAAGTTTATTAAAATTTACATTAATTTTTTGTTCTTAAAGTTCATCAAAAATCACTTTCGGTTCTTCTTGAAATTCAAATTTTTTTTTTCTTAGTTTCTGAAATTATTTGTTTTTTCGATTAACTTTGTTTAGGGTTGAGGATGAGAGTGATTTACGATTTTTTTTTAATTTTAAAGATTAAAAGTGATTTTTGGTAAAAATTTAAAAACAAAAAATTTATTTAGGTCGGTTAAAAAAATAGTGATATTTTAATGAATTTAACATTCAGTGTAAACTATCAATATAATTTATGATTTTTAGAATATTAATTATAAAAAATATTATATGTGATATTGTATGACAAATAAAATATAAAAACTCTATTTTATTTTATTTTCAAAAAAGATACCTATATAATTTGATAGTGTATTAAGTTTTAGAATTTAAAATATTTTCATTGAAATTAGATTTAAACAACATTATGTATAATAGTGAAAATAATTACTCTTTCATATTACTAATTAGAATATAGAATTAGGGGTGACAAGAGAGTGGATGCGAGTTTGACCCTCTCTGTCTCGTCCCCGCAAAGTGCGGAGTGAGGTATAAAAAGAGTGGGTACGAAATTTTAATCATCTTCCTGTTTCTATTGGGTATTTTAGGGTTTGGATATACCCACGTGTACCCGTCATATTATTTTTTATAATTTAAATTTACTTATTTATTATTAAATAAAGTATATATATATTAAGTTATTAATTATATTTTAATTTAAAAAATAGATAAATAATAATTAATAACAAGAAATTATAAATTAAAATTTAAGAATTAATTTTTTTAATTAAATATATAAATTTAAACTTATTATATAATTATTAAAATTATAACTTAACAGATAGTCACATATATATTCATACTTAATTTAACACATTAAAATAATACCTATACCTTTAATTATATCTTATCAAGCTGAATAATATCATCACAATTATTACAACAGTTCAGATGGATATCACGAGTATAGGTAGTTTTGTTATGCCTATATAAAATGTTCATCAACAAAAGAAATTAGAGTACAGAATTTAGAGAGTGACTCTTAATTAGACACTATCGTGATTTTTCTACCTCTTCTCTCTTTTTAGATGTGCATTTTACACATTATCTTCGTTTATATATTTGGTATTCTTAATTGTTTATATCGTTTAAATTTAATAAAACAATTGTCAAATGTTGAAATGATTGTGTATTGTAATTTTCATATCAATTGGTTATATTTTTTTTATAAGCATTTAAGTTGTTTCCATTATAAATTTTACTGTTGATAAAAGATAAACTATGTTCCTAAAATTTTACCGAAAAAGATGCTTTTAACTGCATAACCTCACAACCAAAAAAGTTTGGCATTTTTCATGAAAGAGAATGATTGGAATTCATGAGAATAAAATAAAATAAATAGGGAAGAAAATCCATTCGCAAAAACAAAAATCATGATTATTTTGTCTATGCGTCAGCAGCCTCTGACCGCAAATCCACGACATGTTAGTTTTTTCTAGCCACAAACGCAGACCAACCCTCGGCGCATGTTAGCCATCCCTAGTTGTCTCACTCTAACATGCACTTCTCGAGCCGCTGCAGACTCTGCTCCACTTGCTACTTCCTCTAGAAGAAGCCTTTTGAAATCTCTCTGCCACCGAACCTCTTTTCTCAATTTGGGTTTCTCTCTTTCCAAGTTTGGTTGTTAGTTATGGCTTCTCTGAGACCTACCCTCTCTCAGCTTTCCCTTTCCCAATCCAATCTTCCTACAAATTCCACATGGAACCATCATCTACCCTGCTATTTCCACAAAAGGATCGCAAAGTTGCAAACTTTAACCGCTTCTAAATCTTCCACTTTCAGGGTTTGCTGTAGTTCACAAGAGACCAATAACCAAAACAATGGCAAGTTTCTCTTTTTTATTTTTATTTTCATGTCTCATTTAGTGACAAAAATAATTGTTGCTTCGGAATTGTTATTGTAAGGTTACAAAATTGTCGTTTTAGACAAACTATTTTTTGTTAATCTGAAATGATACAAACAATTACTATAAGTTCTTAATTCTGTTTGTCAGTTTGATGATTTGTATTTGTGCTATTCACTCTGTTTCCTTAGCAGATTACTAAAGCCTTACGTTCCGCCTCCCATTTTTTGTGTTTTCAACTAATTAACTGTAGCATGAGTTCTTGTGTTTGCAGCTTGTTCATTGTATTGCCTTTCATTTGTTGGTTAGCAAGAAAAAACTACATGTAATTATGTTTTGCCAAGATAAGATATCATGATGAAGGGGTTCAGATGACGATCTACAACTGATTCAAGATAACATCAAGTGACTAATGCCTTTATGTAGCTTCATATTGCTTCTGTTGTGTTTTCAGGCGAAGAGCCTCCGGAGTCATTATTTATGAAGGAATTGAAGAGGAGAGGTATGACCCCTACATCATTGCTTGATGATTACAAACAAAGCAGCTACGGACTTGATGACGAGGTGTATATGAATGAAGAAGATAGAGGTTTCCCAAAAAGAAAAACAGTCTCAACCAATATCGAGAGGAGTCTAGACAATCAAAGGGAACGCTCTATGGCACTTAACAGTGAAGGTCTTGAGGTTGATTAATTGTCAATATTCCTTTTCCTTGAATAATATATAAACAATCAGTGATGTTATTTCAAAGGTTGTGTTGCCATTTGTTTGTCTACATTAGTTGGTGTTGAAGAATGAAATACTAAGTGTTTGTTTGGCAACATATTTACAATTTTTTTTTCAGTATTTTAAATAATCAGATGATTTCTTCAGAGAATTAGTTTGAATTTTAAATAATTTCAAAATAAAGTTTGTAGCTCACCAGTTTTCCAATATATATATATATATATATATATATATATATATATATATATATATATATATATATATATATATATATATATATATATATATATAACTCTAATTTCACAATTTTAGAGAGAAATATGCTTTCATAAGCTAAGTTCTAGCAAAAATTATTTCTTTCCTCATCAATCATCATCAATAGCTTAGCTGAGAGAATGAGTAGTGTTTTAAATAATTTCAAAATAAAAAGTATGTACTTTATCTGCTCTGTTCTGTGGTAAATAATTATTATTGCATGACTTAAGAAAGTATTAAGCTGTTGAAATATTTTTAAGTTTTTATTTCTCAATTTCCATATAGAAATACAGCTTTCATGCTTCTTATTATCGGTTACAGTAATTGCTTAGGACTAATGGGATGTCTGGAAGAGCTTATTTGGGCTTATGGAGGCATCTTATGACTTTTTACAAGTTCTTTTTAGCTTATTTCTATAAGCTTCATAGAGAAGCTTATGAAGACAATCTGTTCTTAGCTTATTCCAGTAAGCGTCACAATCATGCTTATGAATAAACTCTATTAAAAAGATTGTTGAATGAGTGCTTAATTAAGTTGTTCACCCAAATACACCATAAATATGTGACAAATGTTAAATGGGTATTAGTAATTTGGAGAAAACAATCATCAGGTACTCTTCCAGTTATTCCAAAATAATATGTATGAAGAAATTAACACACCGTCATAATATGCAAAGGCACTCCCTTATCCAGTGTAGACATAGGTAGACTTTCTTTTGCACATCAAATATTACTATACAAGTAGTAATTGCTGCACTGCATAATTTATTAAGAATCTTTTGGCTGATAGGTATGAACAAAACATCTATCCTATTCTGCAAAGTAAAATGACACTGAATCAGAGCTAATAATATATTATAATGGAGTAAAGCTTTGATGCTTATACCTAATTGAATGTCCTTTTTGGGGGTGAAATATCAAGAAATCACTCATGTATTTATCCATTTCAGGGCTTGATACCTCGTGCTAAACTTCTTTTGACAATTGGAGGAACATTCTTCTTGGGATTTGGGCCGTTAATCCTCATAATTGTTGCAACCTTTTCTGCTCTTTACTTGGTAAGCTCTTGACCTGCAACTGATGTGATGGCGAGAGTATTTTATACTATATCCAGCACCTTTGCATGTTAAGCAGTGTATGATGGGATAAGTGGAGTAAGCCTTTTAAGGTGTATCCAGGAAGGCCCAAAACAACAGGGGACTAATACTCATTTCGGTGGAGGGTGAGTGGGAGTTAGTTAGAGGAGAGAGAAAGTGTAATAATGAGTTGGTTATATGGGGATTGAGGGGAAGGAAAATGGAATGATAATTGGGTGATCAGAGAACTTTCTGTCTTTGAGGAGAATTGCTCTCATTTCTCTTCGTGCATTCTCTTGTTTCTATTTCATTTTCTGATTTTGTAGCTTCTGTCGATGTTAACACCTATCAGTGTATGTTGGTATCTTGGTCATATTTTTTAACAATGACAGTATGAGTTTTCATTCAACTATTAGCTTGTTTGAGATTAAAGCAAATAACAATTTGAAGGAATGAGCATAACCTATTAAGTATTAAACGGGCAATTTTAGAACATGTATGCTATAATATATTCACTTCATCCCAAAATATGTGTTGCATTTTGTTTTCTAATGTAATATGTTTTTTTCATTAATACCTCTACTAATGTCACTTTAGTTTTAATATAAAATTTAGTTTTGTAAACTATCTACTCTCTTTTTCGTATTTTTTGGTTTTCTTGGTCTATTTAAAATAATCTAGTATGACACTTATTTTGGGATGGAGAAAGTACTTAACTTTAAAAATTAAAAGATCTCAATTTAATCTTTAGTCATGTACACAATTATACTTCAATGGCAATGTTGGAACTTGCATATTTCTGAATTTTGTGCCTGTTGTCCTGTAAACTAATGGAGGTCTCAGTTTCGTGAGTACAATTGTTTTTGTATATTTCATTCTTGGCGCAGCCACTTCATTTATTGCTCATCTTTGCTACTTCTAATATATATACTGTATTTTATATTAATCTAGTATTAGCCAACATGAGCATGAATTCTTGGTCCGAAATTATTTGCCCTGTTGTTGAGAAACGAAACTTTTAATGTTCGATGGATGGATTTGAATTTGATCCTTTGCTTATTGTTGCAGTATTTTGGACCAACTTTTGTCCATGATGCAAGCAAGATGGCTATATCACCTCCACAATATGTGAACCCTTACGCACTCCTAGAAGATGAAAGGATATCTCAGATAGCACCTCGGCTAAACTAAAATCAATATTATACATACTTAGCTCTTAGGAATCTAGTTGCATATATCTAATTTCTGTTTATTTGGCCTTTGTTGATTTAGTTCCGTTGTAAAATATCATCCACCCGAACTTGTAATCTTTTATGTTAATCATAGACTCAATTCTTTTCATCTGCCTTTTTCATTTTGAATAGAAGCTATATATAATTTAAATCTAAATGAAAGCTCCATCGGAAGAAGCATTGCTTGTAATTCTTTATCTTTGTGTTAGAAGTTAAATCGCCTCCTCTAGACCAAGTTGCTGATGAAATGAAAACCCATAAACTTATACCTTCTTGAACATTAGTAAAAAGATACAATAAAGAACCATCTATTCATCTAATGGTAATATGTTTGATTTGGTTTAAGTATAAGAAATTATGAAGCAGTTTTTTTGGTGAACATGTAGCAGTTATTACACAGGATTATTAATATGTTAAGGAATTTACGTATTATGTAAACAAGTATATATCATTTGAACAAAGAGACTACAGAAGTAACGTATCTCAGTATATGAGCAAAGAATTATAGAAAACGGATTGGGAATGGATTCTCTGAGAGTCACATTACTTGTCAGTTGTCACTGCAGAAAATCCTGAACTTCGATCAAACTATTTTTATAATATTTTTTATCATAAGATGAACATTTTAACAAATGAATGGTCACAGATAATAGTTTGTTTTTTTTTTTGGATTTTAGAGTATCTGCCTCTGGAGTGGGTTTGTCTAGCTTTTGAATAAAAACACTTTAATTTAAATATTTGAAAAGCTTTTATTTCAGTCTTGGAAATTATAGATGCTGAAGAAAAAATCAAAATTTGTTTCTAATGATTATATCTTTGTGAAAATAGTCTTTTAAACATTATTTAAAGTGATATCTAGTAATTAAAGTTTTTTAGAGACAGATTTGCACAAAAAAGTAAGAAAACAAGAAAAAAAGTTAAGTTATAAGGAATAATATATATATATATATATATATATATATATATATATATATTATTAATAAATTTATTGTTACAACATTATTGTTAGATAATAACAATAAAATTAGTAATAGTCCGTCTTCATCTTCTTCCTCCGGTTCATTTTACTAGATAGAAGAGACTGGAGACGGACTGACTTCTTTCTTCATCTTGCCTTTGGACGAACTAGCTTCTGAGTTTGTCGAAAGGAGATTCAAGATCTGATGAAGATTTCTGGCCAAGGCTTCATCATCTGTTGATGCTGCAAGGGCAGCTACAATTTTGGCCTTGCTATTGAGAAAATGGCAGGTCTCAGGGTCTGCCGATTTGAGGCTTTTTGGGTTTTCTGGAACCATAAGACCGCTCCATGAGTATTGGCGTAAGAGGCATTGAACTGATCCCACCACTTGACCGAACCGGCAGCAGCTTGGGATTTGTGTTTTTCTGGTACTGATGGTGCCAGGCAAAAATCCAAGCGAGGGAAAATGTTGAGAAGAACTGAAGAGATGGATGAAACGGGTTGTTTCCTTCTTCAATTCTTGCCTTGTATTGATTGAATCCTGCCTGGACATCTTCAAGAAGGATAGATTGAATGGGTTCGAAGAAATCCCACCACTCAGCAAACCACTGAGGGAAGAAATATTGAACATTTTTCTTAAAATATACCAGCCAAGAGTGCCGATGATTTTTATTTTGAAACAAAAATACATTGGTCCAAGCATGAACATAATCCCAGTATGTATAACCAATTGGGTCAAAAGGCTGGGAAAATTTTCTTACTTGGTTTGGTTTATTTTCAAAATCTTTAAAAGTTAAAACTTTTAAAATTTGCAATGTAGAATGTGTGATAATCTGGTTATCATTTTTGTCAAAATTGTGTTTTATTGAAACAGATCTAGAATCCACCAGAATAAATTCGTAAAATTTCCTAGTCTTATTGAGACTAAGAGGTTTAAACAAAAACGTTGGTGGAAAGATTTTTTCGTAAACTTTATTTGGATTAGAATCCCAGAATTCGGGTTCCATTTGAATCGTTTGATAAAATCTTCCTTCTTTTGGCAGATAGGAAGAAGGTTGTTTTTGGGAAATTGGTTGAGGCTGCTCCACCAATTCTTTTGCATGCAAGGTTAGCTTTGATTGGGCTATTTCTAAAATAATTGATTTCAGGTTCTGATTCCAGAAGAGGTCATCTGATTCTTCTGAAAAGATTTGCTTCCAGGATTTGGATGAAAGGTTGGTCAGCCCACAGTCTTGAAGGGCTTGAAGGGTTGGAAGGGTCATCGTATAATCGGATGGTTTAGTTACTAGTGTAGTAGGTCCTTTGGTTGTTTGCGGGATAGATGACCCTGATTTGGTGATAGCTTGCTGAGTTGATGACTCAGATTTTATAATGGCTTGCTGAGTTGATGACCCAGCCTGGGTAGATGACCCTTGATTTGCAGTCTGTAAGGCGACTTGGATAGTTTGGGCATCCTCTATTGAGGAAGATGACTTGTCTGTCCGGGATGATCCCCGAACTGCTTTTCCCCGGCCTCTGGAGGAGGCGACCTTTACTTTCAGTTTTGGAGGCATCTCACATTGTTTGACCCTGAAGAAATTCACGAGTCAAATAATCAGGGAGAGTGTTTGAAGTACCTTTGATATATTCAATTTCAAAATAAAAAATACTTAAAATTGCTTGCCATCGGGCAAAGATTTGTTTTGATGCCAAGTTTTTAACATCTTTTTGTAAAATTTCTTTGGCTGACTTACAATCAACCCGAACTAAAAATTTTTTATTTAATAAATCAGATTGAAATTTGGTTATGCATAGAACAATAGCCAAAACTTCCTTTTTGATAGTGGAATAATTTTGTTGGGCTTTGTTCCAATGTTTTGAAGTGAATGCTATGCAATTCTCAGTATGATGCATGCGTTGTTTGAGGACACCACCATAACCTATGTCAGAGGCGTCGGTTTCAACAATCTTAAGGAGATTGGGATTAGGTAAATACAAATAGGGTAATACTTTGAACTGCTACTTTATTTGTTTGACTAGATCAGTGTGGACATCAGTCCACGGATGGGGAGACTTTTTGAGTCTGTCATAGAGAGACTTGGCAACGTTACTGAGCTGAGGGAAGAAATCAGCAACATAATTTAAACAACCCAAAAATCTTTGAAGTTGTGTTTTTTCTAGAATTTGATTGGAGAATTTTTCAGCAAATTCAATGACTCGACAAATTGGCTTGATAGTTCCCTGAAAGATGTAATGACCAAGGAACTTGATTTTTGTCTAAAAAAGACAGATTTTGGTTTTGGAAACAGCAAGACCATTCCGTTTAATAACTCTGAAAAAGATTTCAAGATGTTTGAAATGTTGATCAACAGATTGGGAAAAGATTAGGACATCATCTATATAGACAATGCAGAAATTGGAGTAAGGATTGAAGATATCATTCATAATATTCTGAAACTCTGATGGAGCATTTTTGAGACCAAAGGGCATTACATTCCATTCATATTGCCCAAAGGGACGGTGAAGGATGTCTTGTAGCGATCACTAGGATTGATTTGGATCTGCCAGAATCCAGATTTCATGTCAAATTTTGAAAAGATTTTGGCCGAATGTAATCGAGCAAGTAAATCCTTTTTATTTGGAATTGGATATCTAATCCATTGAAGAGCTTGATTGAGTGTTTTATAATTGATACCAATCTCGGAGCGCCTCGCTCAATCTCAGAGGCTTTGTTGACATAGAAAACAGCGCAAGACCATGGACTTTTGCTCTTTCTGATTAAGCCTTTGGATAAAAGATCCTTGATTTCGTTTTGACAGTGAGTTACAAGATCGTGACTCATCTGGATTGGTCGAGCTTTGGTCAGAATTTTCCTATCAGTAAAATCCTTTTCATAAGGAAGATTGACCATGCGTTTTTTCCTATCCCAGAAAGCATTAGGAAGGTCAGAACAAACGGTAGATTGGAAACGATCAGAAAGATTCCTAATACGTTGTTTGACATGAAGAAGAGAAAGTTGGTTCTCGATTTGTTTGAAAGAAATTTCTTCTTTTAGAAAGTTAATCTGATTAAGTTTACAGTCAACTTGATTGATATTCCTATGGACGGGTTTGTCAAGGAATTTGAATATGATGGTCTTCCCTAAGTGTTGGGTGGATATACCTACACTAGAAATATTTATAGGGAAGATGGATTTGATGAATGGTGTTCCTAAGATTACATCATTCTTAAGATTTTTTATCAGAAGAAATGGAGTTTCTATCTGAAGATTATCCTTTTTAATGATTGCCGAAGGAAACTTATACTGGATTTCTAGTTTAGAACCACTAGCCGTCCTAAGCCTTTCAGAAGTTTTGTGGAAGTATTTGGCCGGAATAAGTCCTTCCAAGATACAATTTGAATCAGCTCCAGTATCGAATAGAGCGATCGTTTTAAGAACAAAATCGTCTACGACAATGGTAACATCGATATAGAATTTTTGGATGCTACACTGATTGATTAGATTATTGAAGAGAGTATCTTCGTTTGATGAATTATGATCAGACTCATAATCCTGATTGCAGTTTTCATGGTCATCTGGAACCATGTCATCATATAGAGCTGCAGTTATTTGAGATATGATAGTCTCGTGCAGTTGTGATTGAGTTTTGAGTTCTCGGACCTCAGATTTAAGAGAACGAATTTCAGCCTGAAATCCTGAATAGTAACAGGCTTGGCTGAGGATTTTTCCAACCGTTTGAGAGTTTGAGTAAGGTCAAACTTATTATTGACAAACCTATTTTCTGAATGCGAAGTTTTAGGTTTAGGTTTAGAAAGGATTTTCTTTAATTTTTCAAGATATTCTTTCCTATATTGAGGGTCTTGAATGGATTCTAAAGCGTCAAGCAATAGATTTTGCTCATCATTGTGAATGACATTGATGAGTGGAGATTCGGAACTTTCATTATTAGAGGAGGAAAGATCATCATCAGCTTAAACTTCGTCAGAAGATAGCTTGACATTGTCATCTTTTTCTTTTGAGGAACTATGATCAGAAGAATTTATTAAAAGATTGTTAAGTTGATCCTGGACAATAAGATCAAGATTGAGTTCACGAACCTTAGAGGAGATTCGAAAAAATCTTGCTAAGTGACCTTTGCGACCACTCTTATTACAAGTTCTAGTTTCTCTAGAAAGATTGGTATCCTTTTGAGGAAGATTAGTACTTCGTCGAGGAAGATTATGATCAGGAGGCCTACTGGGCTTGGAATTAAGATGACGAGTCTTGAACCTAGAGACTCTGCGATGAGGTTTACTCAGCTGGTGTTGAGAAGGTTTTCTATGTGTAGGTTTTCCTGGATTCTTAGAACAAGGAAGACCGAATTGTTGGCAGAAATTTCCCAAATCTCTGCTATTCTGAGCCTTTTCTCTGGCTAATTGTTTTTGGATGTTCTCATTTTGACAGATTTTTAGGGCAACCTTTTGAACGTAAGTTATGATATTGCCATAACTTAACTGATCATAAGGGATTTCACCGTTAAACTGGGAACGGATTTTTTCCCTAACTTTATCTCCTAAGGATTTTGGGAGGCCAGCTAGGAAGGTTTCTTTCCAAAAAGGTTGGTAACAGTCATCTCTAGTGTAGACTCGAGTAAGGAAGGTGTCCCTATACCACCTAAAATTTCCTAAGGTCTTACACTTAAGAGTAGATAGGAGATCTCCAGAACGATCTTTATAGATAGAAGGATCTCCGATGAAATGTTTGACAATGACCATGATTAAGGTGTTAACAGCATCGGGAATAGGCTTCCCTTTGTCAGTAAGGATGTTTCCTTCAGCATCCGTTTTGACTGTCGTAAAGATTTCCTGTTTCTCAGCGTCAGAAACATAATTATCCCACCAGCTTTTGAGTTGGCCAGAAAAGCCAGCGGTCAGGATTTCTACTATAGTCTCATCAGTGCTATCTAAAGCAGTCTGATATGCAGTGGAGACCATGGTCATATGTTGAAGAGTATTAAGAATATTATACTCGGTTTGACCATCTATGTTCCATTCATAGATTTGATTAGCGTTGAAGGCTCTCAAACTTTGATCATTCTTTTCCTCAAGGAGGAGATCAGGAGCAGTGGCTCGATTGTAATAGAGTTTAGAAGGCTGCTTCCAATTGAGAGCCTTGCTAATGACAGGATTGATTTGAGGAACGAATTTACTGCTAGATGTAGCATCCTCAGACTCAGAACCTATAGAGGATGATCCTAACTTATTAATCCTAAGATATTGGTCCTTTTGGGAGACACTCCTAGTGATTGGTCCTAGCTTAACAGATCCTACCTGTGAAGAACTAGGGGTATCAGGGATAACTACAGAATTATCTTGATTGGATTTTTCTAAGGCTTTGGTCCAATTTTGACGAATAAGCCTAAATTTATTTCTAGTCTCATTAGTCAGACTAAAAGGCTTAAACAAAGGTTTGGAAATGGAGGAGGTCTCATCGTCTTTGATTCCTGAAGATGAGGCTTTTCCTTCAAGGTTTTCTCCTAAAACTTGGAGGTATTTGTTGGTATAATTATTTTGTTCCATAAGGGCTTTAATATCCTGAGCTCCTATGGTTTCATCAGATTTATGCTTAAAGGGCGAAGCTAAATATTCATCCCCTAAGTCTGGAATAAAATAACTGCTAGACGAAGGTAAGTCGGATTTAATAAGTTTACCATTCTTACAGTGCCAAACAGTTAGAGTATTGACAGAAAGGTCTTCTGTGATTGTAATAGTCCAAGGAGGATAGATTTGGTTCCTATGAAGGTAGACATTTAACCAATCAAAGAAACAGACATGAGTTTGGACTTGATTAAGAAATTGATAAAAGGAATCAATAACTTCTGACCTACGGTCACCCTTAAAATTACTAAGAAACAATTTCCTCTGAGAGTTCCAAGTCTCAGCGTAGAATTCCTTACGAAGGGTTGGTTTATCGATGGTGTAACTATTCATAGTTGACCATACTGTATTTCAGATTGAGTAGGAGAATGAATTTCTGAAGAAATTTCTTTCTCAGTCCTACTGTAGATATTTCGAGGGATAGAATATGAGTTATCTAACCCTTGAACATTAATTTCTGGAGTAATAATTCTGGGAATTGAACTCCGATTTGATTGAGAAGCTACAGAAAAGGATCTTCTGGCACTATTATAGGCCGATCTAGAAGCTTCGGATCTTGAAGAGAAACTATTTCTTCGATCAAAGATAATTTCTACCTTACCAGCCTCGGATTGTCTAATTTCCTGAAATTCAGGGGTTTGACGAGGAAGGGTTGGTGTAGCTTTTTCGAGTTGCCAAGAGGTTGGTAACTCTACCTCATCCCATTTGATGAGTTTGGGAACGACAACATTTGCTTTCGTCATATCCGTGACAAACAAAGTTGTTTCCCGATCATTGGTTTTAAGGAGAACTCTTGAGTTACAAGTGTTCATCACCTTATATTGGATTCTATAGAGAAGAGCTGCAGGGATAGAACCTTCTTTCATATTTAACCCATGCAGACGAATGTTTAGAAACAATGAATCTAAGACATTTCGATCTAAAAGACTCACCGTTTTATTTGGGAAAAAATTGAAATAGACAGGACCATGTCCTAGACTGGTTTCTACGGTTCCTATGAGGGAATCGTGAAAATCATTGTGCTTAATATCGCGAAGGCACATAAGGATTGAGGCGTTAAGACCTTCCCTAACAAGGGGTTTGGCAGCTACTTGCACACATCCTATATGGAGGTATTTATACTTCCTAGAATGTTCAACTATGGATTGTTTGTGAGAAGATGGAATTCCTCACCAGCTTGGGGATCCAAAGGGATATTGTTTTCTGCAGTCCTAATGATGTAGTCAGAACTACGGACATGTTTGGATTCGTCAAGAATGTAAAGTTGATCCTGAGGGATTTTAGGGATTTCCCAATTGTCGATTGCTTGATTGATATCCTCAAAGCAAACTTCTTCTTCAAAGATGTTATTTTTAGGAGGTATTTCCTTCACAGATTGATGTTGCTCTGTGAGCAGATTGTTGGAGGAAGGAGAAGAGAAGGAGGACGATAATAATTATATATATATATATACATATATATATATATATATATATATATATATATATATATGAGAATAACAAAATAGTCTGTGAAACAAAGGCTATCTAAGAAACACTCAAACATTTACCATAAAAAAAGTTACTAATGGTTAATAATGTTTTTAGTTTTTGGAAAATTTTTAAACTCTCTAACTTTTAAAATATTTATTTTAATTCCTATAGTTTTTAAATATTCAAATTTAGTCTTTGCATGAAGGAAAAAGAATTGGTTTTTTATTTCCAAAAATACAGAAACAAAATTTTTTTCGATTAGTATGACTAAGAAAGAAACTACAAAAGCTAAAGCATCCAACCACAGTGCTGAACTAATTTAAGAAGGACATTTATCCAACAATGTAAAAGAATCATAAGATTGGGAAGAAATAGACAGGAAAGATCCATTTTAGATGGGATGCAAAGTTACCATTATATTGAATCTTACTGAAAGGACATTGTAAATAGTAAATAGGAAATGAAAAAGGTATTTTTATAAGTAAAAGATTATTATGAGTCCATTATAAAAATATATTATGTTGGGAAAGAAAAAGTATCCGAAGAGGTGATCCACAATATCCAAAAGCATGATTGTTCATCCGAAAGTAGAAATAGAAATTATTTGAAGGGATGATAGGTTTTAAGGTCAGTGACGATTCCTATGATTGATCCAACTGCAGCAACAAGAGTGACAATGAAGCAGAAGGCACTTAGCAATTTGACCCCAATCCAGAGCAGAGAAAACTTGGGCACTTTAGTCCGCACAAGGTACAGTTCTATTGGAAAGTGCACAGTCAATGGCCAGAAGGAAAAAGCTCCAAGCAAACCCACAACGCCGTTGAAGAATGGGAACATCGTAGCCAACACTGTGGTGAATATCACGTACGCTGTCCTCCATATCATCCTGAATCCGTTGAATCTGTATGTCCCAACCATTGGAATTCCCACTCGGTATTCTTTTGTCGTGAATTTGCTTTGTGGCCAACGCTCCCCTGCCCAACTTTCCACCAGCTGGAACACGGGTTGTGTAAATACCTGTCCACACCATGTGTATACATACATTTTCTTATTTTAATTACAGAATTATTTGAAATAAGCAATTTATTTTTATAATTAAGGGATGAATTACCTGGTAGGCGCCCACTAAATGAACAACTACGAAGGCATTACCAATGTCAACAAGCCAATAAGGTTCATAAAACCCAAATCCTGTGAAGAAGTTTCCGGGTGCCTTGTTCCCGAATGCTGAATAGCCTAAAAGGCCACATAATATATAAAACATTGTGGTGATCGAGCATGCTGCCGTAGTTGCCTTCTTCATGGCCCCATTTTCTGGTGGGCTTGATTTTAATGTGTTCTATTCAAAGACAAGACAATTCAATTCATAAATGTTGAATAGCAATTCTACGTTTCTAGTATGAAATGAAATAGCCATCACTTTTGCCTTGCCTGTATTTCAACAATGACTTGACTGAAGCAATATGCAAAAGCAATGTTCCCAATTGCTTGGAAAGAATTCCATAGCTTCTCCTGGCTTGTCACATCCTCTCCCACGATGACCCCAGTAAGACTTGTCTTTGCCATTCCATGGTTTTCCCCTTTTAAGTTCCATCATAACCATGAAAAACATTCCAATTATTAGTTTAATGTCGTCTATGTTTCAGATAACAAACCCACTGGCTAACTGAATCAAATGTTATATCCCTAGGAACCAGGATAACAAATACCGTACAACAATCACAAATTTTAAAAATTACTACTCCCTAGTGCCGTTTTTACAAGCTAAGCCACTTTATATATAAATTACATAAATCAAAATTAAAGCACTTAAATTTATTTATTTTATTAAAATATATTATTAATATATCAATTTTATCCTCATTTAATAATCTTGAAAATTAAATAATGACACAATATTTTAAGATTTTAAAGTTAGGAGACAAAACATTTATAAATTATTTATCAAATTCTTCTCAAAATACAAATATTTTCAATATTTATTAGGAGTAAATAACAAAATAAATTATAAAATACCTTATTAAAATTTCTAACCATTTTCTTTGAAAACTATGTCTTATAAAAAAGAATGAAAATGATTAGTACAAAACAAGAAGACATAAATATAATAATATAAGAGTTTAATACTTATTTACTAACATTGTAAAAATATACAAGTGATAATTTTTTGGTTGATTTTATTAATCAACACTTTAAAGTCAGGTAACCTATGATTAAAAGACTCTTTTATAATGTCAATTTTTCATAATAAACTCTCATGTATTTATATAACAAACAAATAATTAATTATTATCTAGATAAATTACTATTTTAATAAAAAACATAAATTCAAATTTTATTTCAAAAATATTTATAAAAGTAATGATGATATTTAATAATACTACATATAATTCAACGAATAATTAATTTTCATCCATGGATAATTAACTCACTTTTAAAAAATAATCATAAAAGTTGATAATTATTTATAGTTAATAAGCGAATAAATGAACCCATTTGCATATAAAAAATTATGGACGTCGTATTCATAGATATATGTTTTTTATAATTAAGAATGAAAAAATGGATTCAATTATTTCTTATAAAACATGCTACAAGAGAATATAATAATAATAATAATAATAATAATAATAATAACAATAATAATAATATAAATTCAATGTAAGAGAATCATAAATAAAAAAATAATAATTCATATTCAAAATGAGTGTGAATTCAATTATAAATATAATAAAATATTAAGAAGTATCTAATTTTTATGGTATTTCAATTAAAATAGATAATATCTTTACAAAAGAATTCAATAGATAATATATGCATTGAACATTGAGCATGTAAACATTTTTTATACCAACATTTAATTACAAATTGTGATAAACGATAATTGCTACTTTTGAAATAATTACTTTAAAAATTATATAAAAATATTTCTAGCTAATTGATAATACAAAAATTTTAAGTTACTAATGCATACCTAATAAATTATTTCAATTTATATTAGTATAAAGTTATATGTAAAAAAAAATGAAAACATAGTTAAGAGTAATAAAAATATTCTTAAAGTTAATTAGAGAAACATTTGATACTTAATAATATTTATCATAATTAAATAATAGTATAAAAAGATCTCAACACTATTAATAAATAAATAAATATATTATTTATTGATACTGGTACAATGTTGACATGAATATGTATGTTAAGATGAGAGGAGTACAATTTAGAATTTGAAAGTACAATGTATTTATAGATAAATTGTGTTAATTAAGTGGAATGCAAAACCTGCAATTTTGGCTATGGAAAGACCAATGGCTATGGAAGAATAACCAAAAGACATGACAGCAGCAATAATAGAGAGCGCAGAGAGTTCATGGAAATCAGGGATTTGGCTTATTAAAATCTGTGTGACTGCAAAGAGCACCATATATGGGCCGTTTGATACTTGGCACTCCACTTGGTGACCATACTTGTGAAAGCAATTGGATCTTTTGATGGCCCTGGTTAAGAAAGAAACACACAGCAATATCTAAGAAACGCGTACAATTTAAAATGAGTTTAATTATATATAATAATATTATTTTTTATTTAAGTGACTTTTAAAATAATAAAAATAAAATAAACAAATTTACTATGAATAACATATTGGGATTAAATATATGTAATAAAAAATATTTCCTTTCTTAGGTAAAAGAGTAAAGACTAATCAATCTATTGGGAGATTTTTTTAGGCGCTTACACCATGCTAATGGATGCCGTGATGGTGTATCCAATGCCTGTTCCAACAAGATTTGTGTATTGGGCCAATGCACAGAACTGGTATTGAATTCCTCCTGGAGACAAACAAACACACATTACGATGCACTTATCAACATCAAAACAATATTACCTAATAAAAACATACCTTCTTTATTTATTTTAATTTTTTATAAATCAATTCAAATTCTATTAAATAAAACAAAATAGATACCATAAGATATACCAATCTATAGAAACCAGATGCATTTTTATTTATTTTTCATTAATATCAATAAAGACTTGTAATTTTAATTTCATATTTAGGTGTATTTATAAATATTTGTAGATTTTTTTTTGTGAACTACTATACGAGATATTTAAGTCTTCATAAATTTTCTATAAATACTTGTATATTTATAAATAAATAATTAAATATTTTTATATTAAAATAAACTTATATATATTAACTTTTGAAAATAAAAGCTAAGTGAGAGTTTTATTATGTTTGTAAAATATTATAATTAAGATTATAATATATTTTTTAGATTATAAGTTTTTTGAGAAATAAGTTAGATATTTGAAAATCCAGTTTAAATTTAGAAACAAAATTATTTTTTAAAATAAGTTTTTTTAAGAAGTTAAAAATTTATAGTTTATGATTATTTTTAACAGTCTATTTTTCCTTTCAGTTATTTCTCATTCATGTGAAAGTGTTTTATATTGATAATTAATCATAATTTTTTATTTACATAATTTTTAAAATATTAATCGGTAAAACATTTTATATTGTAATTTATTATTAGTATAAAACTTTTTATATTGACTATATATAAATGTTTTCCTTTTATTTTATTATATAAAAAATTAGTTTTTTTTCGAACAAGATTAATTATTTTAAAACTATTTTTTAGAAAATTTATCCAAATAAAAATTAATTGTGATTATAATTAATTGTTGAAATAATATTTTTTTTCTTTTTCCAAACGTAAAGATTAAAGTTGCAAAACAAGATTAATTGATTTTTTGTTTTCTTTATATAATTGTTGAGTTTTTTATGAATATATTGAACTAAATGAAACTACATTCTCTCGGAGAAAAAAAAAGGGAAACTAGATTTGATCACTTTAAACAAGTTATTAAATTGGAGACTTATAAATGGAGGAAAATATGTAACTAAAAGTACTTTTTTATAAAAAAGAGCCAACAAAAAAAATTGTCCAAACAAAGTCATATAGTTATAAATATAAAGTCAGCTTGAAAAAATTAATTTTGTGGTTATCAGTTTTGAGAGGGGCTTTATCTTATCTCAATTAGACGTTGAAACTGAATTTAATTTCTTGCCGGTCAAAAGATTTTTAGCTTTAAAAACATGAACTTCATAGGCACAAATTATAAGAATGGCATAATATTTATAAACATAAGTAATTAAGACATTAATTTATGTTAACATATTTTTATTTTAAAATTATTGATAATACAATTAAAAATAAAAATTGTTAGGTACCTCTTTCTCTACCAATGACACACGTACAACACGAGAAATTACGACATGTTTGAATGTAGGGGAATGACATTGATATTACAGTGTGACCATCCCATTTCATAGCAGTTTTAAAGTAGTGATGATGATTTTAAATGTGGTCCACCATGAATAAGATTTAAGGGAAGGATGAAAAGGGAAAAAGCAAAAGAGATCCAAATATTTGTAGTGAGAAATGAGAAGAAGATTTGAAGTTACCTAGAATATTTTTGACCATGGCTTTATAGGTGTGGTTTCTGGTCCCATAAACAGGATCAGGGTACCTATAACAATCGGTGAGGAGAAAAGAAGTGAAGAGAGTGATGACTGAGAAGACTAAGAGAATGGAAGGTCCAGCAATCCAGCCCAACTGAGCAACAGCCCATGCCAGTGAAAGCACCCCAGACCCAATAACAGCCGTCACGATGTGTGCACTCGCAGTTACCCATGTTCCTTCACGTCCATGCAAAAAGGTTAAATCATACAAATCTTGACACAAACACATAACTATCTTAAGTCATAAGTTGGGTGGAGGAAGAGAGTGAGAGTGAGAGTGAGAGTGTGAGATAAGATAGCAGACCTGTTCGTTTAGAGTGACCGTCATCATCAAATTTAGAGCTATATACATCATTTCCTTGTGCCTCTATGTGAGACCCCATGCCTGTTTCTCTGTTCTCTGTTCACTGATATTGCTACTTACTTTATTGGTCTTGTCTACTTATATATATAGTCCACTTCACTCAACAATGCAAAGGACACCCTGAGAATTTTCAACAATACCTCACCCAATTTCCTATCAATTTACCGCCCTCTCAATTAAAAAAATTCTCATAAATACAAATCCTTTAATCTTATCCTATCACTAAAGAAAAATAATAAATGCAACAATTAATGTCCTATGCTATGAATAAAAAAAACAGTTCATGTCATATGATAAAAAATAACCTAATATGGTAAATTTCAAAGGTGAAAATTATATTTTAATGATTTTGACGATTTCACAAAACTTACCGCAATAACTATTCACTAAACTTTCTTTGACTAGTACATTTGACTTTGGTTCACGAGAAACAGTTTTTCTTCTTTCTTTTTTTCCCCCCTTCAAAATGAAAACGAATATTTTCAATTGCTTACCAAAAATATTTTGTACGTTTTGAATTCTTCTATTATTCTCTTAAAATCAAATTTTTGGCCTTCTAATTTTATCAATATACAATATCCTAAAATTTAATTACGACATTTAGTCCTCTAGTTAAAAGTTAAAGACTTTAGTTACTCATAAATTGCACAGGATGATGTTAATGGATAAACATGCATCAACTTATACAACAAGCTTACTCTTAAGAGCGTCTTTATTGCTTGATCTTGAAAATATGTCATTTTGAAAATCTTGTACTAAAGATGGAATGCAAAATCTGCAATTTTGAAGATCTCTAGAAATGTGTATACATATTTATTAAAAATTAAAATTAAACACTCAATACTTAAAAATATTAATATATTATATCTTTTAGAATTTTAAATTTAAAAATAACATATTAGATATTTTAGAACTTTTACTTTTAAAAAATAAAAAATAAAAAGAATTTTAAATTTAAAAATAACATATGAGATATTTTAGAACTTTGACTTTTAAAAAATTAAAAATAAATTAAAAATAATGTAATTAATATTTTTATTTTTAATAATTATATTTAACTAGTTAACTTTTATTTTTAAAATAAGAATTATATTATATCAAAAAAGTAAATTATAAATAAAATTTAAATAATAGCTACATTATGTGACATACAAAATGTTTCAAGATCGTAAAATTAGATTTTTCAGGAAGTCAAAAATTGAGAGATCAAATCTTCTTAATAACATGACATTGTAAAATCTAAAAATATGCTTCAAGATATGAAAATGAGATCTATTAATAAAGATGCTAAATAAAATTAACATTATTATTAACAATTTAACGAAGTAATCAAAACTCTTCATCTTTAAAATTAACTATAAAAGTGAATTAAATTAGAGAGAATAAAGATTGTGAATACATGAAAGCTAAAATTGTATTTTAAGGGAATAAAATATAGCAACCCTAGGGAAATAAGTCAGTAGAGCATCTTCTAAAACAGTCACACTAAGCTCCAGAGGACAACTAGAGCAGACAACACACTGATGTTTAGTTTTAGCTTCAGTTTATGGAAACCAATAAACCCACTTATTTCCCTACTCTAAGAGTATGCTGGGAATAATTATAATGTTTCTAATCTTATTGTTTCTTAGCCAATCCACGGATAGTCACATGCACTCGCTAAATATTAATAGAAACGTTCTAATTTTATTGTTTTTTAACTTTTAATTATTAGTATAATAGTTTTTAGAAAAGGTAAACAATGAAATGCTAATCAATTTAAAAAAAAAAAAAAAAAAGAAGACAAACTAACCAATTGTGCAACTTACTAGAGCGGTAATAATTTTGGATTCTATAAATAAGGTTTTATATTTTTCTATAAGCAAATAAAGTTTTATATTTTTTTATAAGCAAATAAGGTTTTATACTTTTTATAAGCAAATAAGGTTTATATTTATATATTGGGAATAAAAGAATTTATTAAATATAATTAGACATGTTCATAAGAAAGTTTACGTTGACAAAACTAATAGATACTTTAAATAATTGGCTTAAAAAAATAGATACTTTACATAATGTCGTTATAATTATAATTCCAAAAACAAAATGTGTCACTTTTCCTTGTGACTATGAATTCTCAAACCATATCAAAGTGAGTTTGAATGTGGCATCAAAAAATAAATATGCAGTATATTTATATTTATTTACACGCATATTATCAAATACTTTCTTTTCTTTGTTTCTATTTATTAAACTCAATTACCAAATTCATTAAAATTAATAAAAATGATTTATTTAGTTAATTATAATAAATATGTCATATATATATATATATATATATATATATATATATATATATATTAAAATTACTACTTTTTAATAATTATTTTTTCTCTCTTAATTATTTGTCATATTGTAATCTTATATTTAATTAAAAATATTTAAGTATAAAATTATTAATGTAAAAAAAATTATGAATTATGTTTTATAAAAATATCAAACATTATTTTTATCTTAAGTTTTATAAATAGGACAGTAAACATAATATTTTAAGAGGTGGTTTTACGTAAAATCAATTAAATTAAGACATATGCAATAGTAAAAACTAAAAAATATTATATACAACTATACAAGATATAAAAATGATATTATATCTATTTTTAACGAAATTAAAAATACCAATTTAATAGTATCCATTAAACGAACCTTTACCATTATCCTTTCCGCAAACCTTAACTCCATGTTTGAATTTAAAACGGACTAGTTTTCATTAAAAAAAAAAAAAGGTTTGAAATTAAAAATATTTAATTGTAAACATTAAATGAATCCTTAATACATATACTTTTATTTTTGTGGAATCAATACAATTTTTTTTACAGAATCATTAATATGAATCTGTGTTTGTATTAAGGATATTAATACAATTTATTTTTTTTACAGCAAATGAAATCATAATAAATACATAATGGGATAAGGTAAAAAATTTCTGGACTAACATAAAATCTAAACATTCTAAATGAATGATTTGATTAACTTGCCTACTAACAAATTTTTTTTTATAAGTTTTCTAAATGAGCGTTGTCTTTATTGTAGTTTTTCAAGATGTTATCAAACTCTCATTAATTATACAAAAATTTCTTGTTAAAACTATCTGCAGCCAACTTAAACATGCTTGCAAGTGATTCAATTAGATCCATATTAATTCAAATGTAATCAGATTAAATCTAATTAAATTTGACTATAAAAGAATTAAATTATGAATTTAAATTTTGAAAATTCATAGATTTTTTATTAATCTATTCAATTTAAAGTTTAATATTTTTATTATATATATATATATATTTAAAAAGATGTAAATAGAAAATTGACATACAATTTAAGTTTAAATATTATTTACATATTAGAGATTTAAAATTGAAAAAAAAAATACATTAAGTATTACAGTGGTGAAGACTATCAGTTCTTAAATTTTATTTATTTAACTTTTTAAGATTTACATTTGATCATTTATAAACTACTTTTATATAACATTTTATTTTTATGTTAATTTGAAAAATAATATATGTTTTAATATTTTGTTTAAAAATTTTTATGTTTACTATTTTATTTTCTATGTTTTATAGAAATAAAATATTTTTTATAATTCGTGGATCCAATCGGATTCGTTCTTAATCAGATTGCTATTTTTTTTTTTTTACAAATCTAATCCGATCCGATTAAATTCTATTTTATCTTAAATCTATCCAAGAACACTCCTACATGAACATAAGATTAGGAAAATTTAAGATTTTCCTTAATAGAAATATTAACCTTATGTTTATTTAAATGTAAACAAAGAAAAATGAAATGAACAAAAAATAAGATAAAAATCAAATTTATATTATTTATTGAAAAGAAAAATTAAAAACTTGAAAGTTTCTTTTATGGAAAAACATGTCTGTCGGTAAAACTGGCAATATGGCAGGTTGGTCTAAACTATTGGACTTTTTAAACAAAATGGGTCAAGTTAAGTCTACTTATATTTGTTCGGGTTACATATTTTTAAGTTTAGTGTGACCTTATATTGGACCACAAGCCTAAAAGCCTTTTTAAACAAATCAAAATTCATTTTTATAAAAAAAAATAAAACCTATTTTATAATACAAATCCAAACCAATTCAAAATAACATACTAAATCAACAAAAAAACACATCATAAATAAGTTTAAAATAACATAAAAATATATTTATATTATATTTTAATTTAATATATATTTTAGAACAACATAATTTTTATTTGTTAAAAATATATTATTAAATAAACATCAACATAGTTTTATTGTAATTTATATATATATATATATATACATTAACAATATGTATAAATTAACTTCACATTAAATATATTTTTATATGTATATTTTTTTATTTAATATATTTTTAAAAAAATATTTCATATATATATATATATATATATATATATATATTATTAATATGTATTTTTAAATTTATGTATTTATATTTGTATTCAGACCAGTGTAACTCAAGTCCATTTACATAGTTGGGCCAAATGGACCGGACAAAAAATGTTCACTTCTATTTGGACCTTCTTTTTTAGAGTTTAGTCTGACCATTTTGTAGGCCTATAGATTAGGCCCATTTTGACAACTTTATCTGTCAGCCTTGTTTTAGCTAGCCATAAACAAAACGGGAAGGCTAGTTTGCTATAGTTAGGACGAGTCAAATGATTTGGTCTACCTCGCCAATTTAGGGTTTAGATGGTGATGGACTGACGTACCAAATTTGATAAAAATATTTATTTATATTTTTTTAAAAGATAATATAAAATTTAATTTTACAGCAATGTATTTTTATTTTCTTGACAAAATTATGATTTTATAAAAATAAATGAGAGCAAGACCATAAATAAACATTACATAATTGATTATATTTTCTTGACAATGTCACAATTTTGCAAAAATAAATGACAAAGTTATGTCAAATTTGATTTCTTTTAACAAAGTATATTTTTAAAAATCTACGTGATAATTTAATTTTATGTTGTAATTATTAAATTATTTTATTGATTTGCATAAATTTATTTTTTCATCATACTTTCTTCTCTTAAAAATGTATGTGGAAATAATTATCCAAGTTGGCCGTATATTTCTTGATGCAACCTAGGATGAGAGACCACTCAAGTTTCCTTCTATGCGAAATGAGTTTTTAACCATTAAATATATTAAATTTTAAATGTCTAAACATTAATTTTGTAACATTATATTTTATTGTTTTTTTTACTTTAGTGTATGAAGTTTTAAAAGATTTATTTTTTATTTATTTATATTTTTTAAATTTTCATTTTTTATTATTTATAAAAAAATATATGTACGCAGTTTGTCTCTTACCTATCTAATTTGTACGATGATTCACTCCTACACATATTTTCTTATTACAAAGAGAAAATTATTTTGCACAACTGTTATAATATTGAACATAAATTATAAAGTGGTTATTATAAATGTAATTTGAGAAGTTATCGAAAATACGGAAAACAAGACTAAAATAAAAATTTTAAAACATAAATGTGCATAACAAAACTTTGTGCCAAAATAAGAAAAAAAACATCAAAATATGATCAACCAAAATTAATATTTAGTCATTTTAAATTGATATTTAGGATTTTTTTTATCCATCAGTCTTCTATCTGTCATAAATTTCTCATGACTTGCTCTCCTTCAAATCATCTAAGTCATATTTATAGGTATCATTGCTGAGCCAGATATATTTAAAATCAAACCAATGAAAGTACAGGGGTCAACTTTACTTGAACTATAGTGGTTGAACCAATTATCAAATTAATTTTAATAAAATCATGATTTTTATGTTAGTTGTAGTATAATAACTAGACTAACAATATTAATTAAACAAAAATACTATAATATTCTTAATATTAAAACTTAAAAGTAAATCATACATAATTTATAAATAATAAGGCATAAACTATAAATCATCACATGTAACAAAATATGGATTGTACAGATAATCATGAAATGAAAGGGAATCTTACTTCATATTGTTAAAATAATCCTTGTTTCTTATTAGAGTTGGAATTAAAGGGTTTTAATTAGAAAAAGGGCATATTTAACAAGATAAATAAAAAGTAAACAATGGCCTTTTATATATAAAAAGAATTTGTGGACAATGGATTTTATTGGTTTGTCGATTTAAGACCAGTTTAACTGATTTCGCATCGGCTCATTCGTGTCTGTTTTTGAGGTTGATCCGAACATGAGATTACTTTCTAGTTTAGTAGTCAAAATCTCATTTTCAAAACACTGGTTGAAATTATGTCACCACTGTCATTTTTTTTAGGCCTTATCACCGTCATTTTTTAAAGTTCATATCTCTTCACTAATGGTCTATTAATAGTATAATCAATTTACTTGTAAACAAAACAACAAAAACATAAACATAAATTGATTCTTTGCATACAAATATTTTCTTTCTTTTCTCGTGAACAGATAGATTTAAACAAAGTATTATTCTGTAAATTTCCATTACATCTAATTTCTATAAAGATTGATAGTAACAAAGCAAACCAAAATACTACAAGTAAAAGGCTATTACCTGTTGTTGGAAGTCGTCAATATAAGTATAATGATGTCAATAATGCAATTTCTGAAGGATTACCAATGAACACATCTTAAGAAAAAAATGAGGGATTTTATAACTATTTTCGATGGGAAAAGAAGAATTGTTGCCAATTACCTACAAATAGAACATCGATATTTGAACTGTGAGGTATGTTTCAGTTATCGACATTGAAAATGTGTTGCTAAAGCTAAGTCATAGGTATTTGTAAGAGTGTACGAACTACGAAGGTATGGTTCAATTTTTATCTTAAATGTTTTTCGGAATAAATATGAAAATTAGGTGGTGTTTGGTTTAAGATGTTTTTTGTTTTTATTTTTTAATTTTTTTTATTTTCAAGTTTTTAATATTTAAAAAATATTTTGTTTTTATTTGATATTTTTTATTTTTAAAAATTAATTGTTAAATTTAATTAATGTTAGCAAAAATATTATAAATTATTTATATATAGTTTAAAATATATTTATATATTTCTTCTTATATAATTACAATATTGTAAATTTTTTACATGGTATTAATTTTTTAAAACACTAAAGAAAACTTTTTTTATTTTCTATTTTTATTTTTTTTAAAAATATTTTTAGCAAAAATATTTCTAAATTGTAACCAAACATATATTTATTACTATTTTCTGATTTCTCTCAAAATGAAAACAAAACACACTTAAAACAAACATTATTAAAAGAAAATAAACCCTTAAAACAAAAAATGTTTTTATTTGGGAAAAAATATAGAAGTTACTAATATTACAATTTAGTTTGGTTTAAGTTGATTTCAAATTTTAAATGATAAACTGAAATAAAACTCGTGATTTAATATTTTAATAAATTAAACAAATTTAATTTAATCTTTTTAAAATTTTTATTTTATTTTAAGTTAGTTTTTGTCTCTTGTAACAAAAAAAAAAATATTTTAGGTTGTTTAGTTTTGAACATCCTGTATATTTTACTAAGACTTTTCTTATGAGTTGAGACATCATTACAAAAGCTCGTGTGACAATATAAGCTTTTTTAGGAAAATATTATTTTTTAATTTTCATTTTAATTATTTAATTACATTAATTATTATAACTAATTTCAAACTATATTAATTTTAATAATTAATTTTAATTATATTAATTTAATAATTAATTTCAATTATATTAATTTTAATAATTAATTTTAATTATATTAATTTTAATGATTAGTTTCAATTATATTAATTTTAATAATTAATTTCAATTATATTAACTAGCAAAAACACAGGCGTTGTCATGCCTGTGTATTTACATTTATATTTTTATACGTTATAATAAATTTAGGATTTTAATTTAATAGGTTTTTTAATAATATGATAAAATATGAATAATTCACTATGTCATTTTGCATATAACATGATAGAATATATTTTTTTAATTTGTATATTTCTTTGTTTATGATTACATGATAGAAACATGTTATGTCATTAACGAATATTACAGATTTGCAATGAATTTAAGAAAATTGAGAGAGGAAAGAATTTGAATAAAATTCAAAATATTGTTTTGTTTGTGTATTTGCATTTTCATTAAAAATATTAATGATCAAAGATATACATCTATTTAAAAAACTTATATTTGTGAGAGTGGAACAAGTGATAAAATGTTTAGAAAGTAAAATAATCATAAAATGTGGATCACAAAACATATTATTTTCATCATATAATACTAGCAAAAACAGAGCGATATCGCCCTTGTGTATTCATATTTCTTTTTTGATATGTTATAACAATTTTAGAGTTTTAATTCAATATGTTTTGTAATAACATGATATAATTTAAATAATTTACTATGTCATTGTGCGTATAACATGATAAAACATATATTTTGTTAATTTGTATATTTTTTTTTATGATAACATGATAGAAAAATATTAGATCATCAATGATTATGATATATTTACAATGAATTTGAGAAAATAGGGAGAAGAAAGAATTGGAATATACATATAGATCCTAGATAGTACGGTAATAAAGTATGTGGGATATAAACATTTTAAAGTAATTTTATTCTTAAGGTTATAAGGTTGATCTAGTCACAAGATTTACATTTGGAAAATGAGAGATTCTTTTGAATCTCTCATTTGATAAAGTAGTTTATTTTTTAATTTTCAAATAGGTATAAGGGTAAAATAGGTATTTTGAAAATTGAACATCAAAAGAGAGAATTTATGTTATTAATAGTATAGATAATATACAATATATAAGACAAAATATAATATTATAGATTACTGATTATACATATAAATTATAGATAGTAGGGCAATAAAGTATGTTGGATATAAATGTTTTAAAGTAATTTTTTTTCTTAAGGTTACAAGGTTAATCTAGTGACAAAGTTTACATTTGACGAGGAAAAGGTTGTAGGTTTAAATCCCTCCTAGGACAATGTAGTTTAATTTTTAATTTTCAAATAGGCATAAGGGTAAAATAGATACTTTAAAAAGTGGATGTCAAAAGGGGAAATTCCCTTTATTAATAGTATAGATGATATATAATATAATATTATAAATTATTAATTAAACATATAGATTATAGATAGTAGGACAATTAAGTATGTTGAATATAAATATTTTAAAGCAATTTTTTTCTTAAGTTTGTAAGGTTGATCCAGTGGCAAAATTCATATTTGGTGAGGGAGAGGTTGTGGGTTCAAATCTCTCTTTTATTTAACAAAGTAGATTAACTTTTAATTTTCAAATAGGTATAAGAGTATAATAGGTATTACAGATTAATTTTAATTTTCAAATTATATATATATATATATATATATATATATATTGATATAGATATTGGATAATATAAAATATAATATTATTGATTATACATATAGATTATAGATAGTAGGGTAATTAAGTATGTTGAATATAAATGTTTAAAAGTAATTTTTTTTCTTAAGGTTTATCTAGTGGCAAAGTTTACATTTGGCGAGTTAGAAGTTGTGGGTTCGAATCCCACATTTGAAAAAATAGATTATTTTTTAATTTTCAAAATAGGTATAAGGATAGAATATGTATTTAGAAATGTGAATATCAAAAGGGGGATTCCCTTTATTAATAGTATACATAGAAGTATAGAATATTATAGATTATAGATCATTGATACTAGAACAATTATGGATGTTATAAATGTTTTAAACTACTTTTTTTACATGACAATGTAGTTTATTTTTTAATTTTCAAATAAGTATAAAGATAGAATAGGTATTTTGAAAAGTAAACATCAAAAAGGAGAATTTCCTTTATTAATACTATAGATAATGTATAATATAATATTATAGATTATTGATTATACATATAGATTATATATAGTGATGCATGTATGCCTAGCATGGGCTTGAGCTAAGACCAATAAGAAAGGAGCATGACTTGAATGAAGCTTCAAGAAGCTTAGTTTAGGACATGTTCCATTAATTTATATTAATTTGTCCATTTTTAGACTTGTATAAGTACCCCTAAGTCATTAGGATTTTAGGAGTGTGGTTAGTTTTATTTATGGCCTTATATTTTGGCTTATAGGTTCTATTTGTCTTTAGGAGGTGTAATTAGTATCTTTGTGGAGTGTGTTAATTAGTTGGGTTTGGCCTAGAAGCTTTTGGAAGTGTGGTATTTATTAATTGTAAAGATAATATACAATATATAATATAAAATATAATCAATAGGGCCAATTAAAGTAATTTTTTCTTAAGGTTATAAGGTTGATCTAGTGACCAAGTTTACATTTGGCGAGGAAGAGGTTGTGAGTTTGAATCCCTCCTATGACAATGTAATGTATTTATTAATTTGTAAATAGGTATAAGGATAGAACAAGTATTTTGAGAAGTGGACATCAAAAGTGAGAATTCTTTATATTAATAGTATAAAGAATATACAATATATAATATATAATATATAATATTACTGATTATACATATAGATTATAGATAGTAGAGTAATTAAGAATGTTGGATATAAATGTTTTAAAGAAATTTTTTTCATAAGGTTATAAGGTTAATCTAGTCAGAAAGTTTACATTTGATGACAGAGAGATTGTAGGTTTGAATCTCTTCTATGACAATGTAGTTTATTTTTTAATTTTCAAATAAGTAAAAAGATAGAATAGGTATTTTGAAATGTAGACATCAAAAAGGGGAATTTTCTTTATTAATACTGTAGATAATGTATAATATAATATTATAGATTATTGATTATACATATAGATTATATATAGTGATACCTGTATGCCTAGAATGGGTTTGAGCTAAGACCAATAAGAAAGGAGCATGACTTGAATGAAGCTTCAAGGAGCTTAGTTTAGGACATGTTCCATTAATTTATATTAATTTGTCCATTTTTAGGCTTGTATAAGTACCCCTGAGTCATTAGGATTTTAGGAGTGTGGTTAGTTTTATTTCTGGCCTTATGTTTTGGCTTATAGGTCCTATTTGTCTTTAGGAGGTGTAATTCGTATCTTTGTGGAGTGTGTTAATTAGTTGGGTTTGGCCTAGGAGCTTTTAGACATGTGGTATTTATTTTCACACCCCTAATTGCTTCTAAAACCATTTTAACCAACACGTGAAGCATGTAGGAGACATGTGGGGTCCCTCTGCTCCCTTGTTTCACTCTACATGTGCTTTCTCACTCCTACTTGGTTGATTTTTGTTGCTTCTTATTTTAATTTTAATTTTGGAGGTGTCATGTCACTTCCCTCCGAAATTCAAATTCAAACAAGAGAGAATATAGATCCCCATGTTTAGAATATGTTTGGATCTTTTGTTGGATTAAATTAGTGTCCATTGATCACATGCTAAATTAACACTAAACTATGCCAACTAACCCTTGATTAGGCTAAGTGGACGTTCATGTTTAGTGCTAAGGCCAATGATCCATTCCTAGCTCTATGTATAAAGCATTCCCTCCTTTATGTAGCTTTTAACAATCATTTTGAATGAAATTACCTTTCTCTAAATTGAGAACTCTTATTCTTCTTAGAGAGTGTTCTTTATTCTCTCCTTAGTAAGAGTCCTTCATGCTATTATCAAGGGTTCATTCACTTGTGGCTAACTTCACTACTCAAGGCTTATCTCCTGCAACAAGAGTGACATCTACTTCTCCTCCACTTCCTAGTCTTCCACCTCCATTTCTTCAACCTCAAGAACCTCTGAGTATGATCCTAGGTGACATCTTCTTCTCCAACAAATGAGCAACCATGGCTTGGGGATGGATGCATCATGTAGATAGTAGGACACTTAAGTATGTTCAATATAAATGTTTTAAAGTATTTTTTTTTTCTTAAAACTATAAAGTTGATCTAGTGTCAAAGTTTACATTTGGCAAGGAAGAGTTGTGGTTTTGAATCCCTCTTATCACAATGTAGTTTATTTTTTAGATAATTTATAATATAATATTATAGATTATTGATTATATATATAGATTATATATAGATAGTAGGACACTTAAGTATGTTGGATATAAATGTTTTAAAGTATTTTTTTCTTAAGGCTATAAGGTTGATCTAGTGTCAAAGTTTACATTTGGAGAGAAAGAGTTATGGGTTTGAATCCCTCCTATCACAATGTAGTTTATTTTTTAATTTTCAAATAGGTATAAAGGTAGAATAGGTATTTTAAAATGTGGACATCAAAAGGGGCAATTCCCTTTATGAACTATTTTTTCATAGGCAGGATTCAAACACACAAAATTTCTCTCTCCAAATGTAAACGTTGCCACTAGATTAACCTTATAAACTTAAAAAAATTACTTTAGAACATATATATCCAACATACTTAATTGGTCTACCATCTATAATCTATATGTATAATAATATTCTATAATATTATATTTTATATTATCTATACTATTAACAAAGGGAATTCCCCCTTTTGACGTCCACTATTAAGAAGACTATGACCTAAATTCTTGATATCTTGATGTCCATGAGAAGGTGAGATCTTCTTCCCTCCTCTCTTACTATATAATCTTCAATCCTCCTAACCATAACCCTTGTGATAGGACTCTTGCTATGAATGAATGCATCATCTTCTTCCTCTTAGGAAAGATTTGACCTCAAATCAGTGGGGTCCTCTTCATCATCAGTACCTACAAAGGAAGATAGATTACATACATTAAAAGTGGTAATGACTCTATAATCCTGAGGGAAATCTAATTTATATGCATTGTTGTTGACTCTCTACTAGATCTAGAAGCGCCCATCTCCTCAGGGGCTAAGTTTAGACTTCCTCTGAGTAGGGAAACAATCATTTCTCAGGTGAAGTTATACCCAGCCCCCTTCATTGAAGATAACTTCCTTCCTTCCCCTATTAGCTGAGTCAACACGCCCTTAAATTGTTGTTCAATGTTAGCTTTGACCCTTTCATGTATAATAAGGGTAGCATAGGTATTTTGAAAAACATAAAAAAGGGGAATTCCCTTTATTAATAGTATAGATAAAATATAATATTATATATTATTGATTATACATATAGATTATAGATAATAAGGCAATTAAGTATGTTGGATATAAATGTGTTAAAGTAATTTTTTTATTAAATTTATAAGGTTAATCTAGTGACAAAATTTTCATGTGGTGAAGAGAGGTTGTAGTTCAAATCCCTTCTATAACAATAGGTATTTTGAAAAAGGGATATCAAAAGGGGAAATTCCCTTTATTAATAATATAGATTATGCCAATCAATTTATTTTTTATTAATTAGAGAAATTTAAATGAGAAATTAAACATTCCTAACTTATCCTTATTTACAAATTATAAAATTCACATTCTTTATGAAGAAGTAGTTCATCTTTTATAAAAAAAAATAAAATAGCTCATTTATTTAACAATACTCAAAATAATATCATATTTTTGTTAAGTGATATAATTTTTCCCTTTTGATTACATTAAGAACAAAAAGAAATATGAAAAGATAAAAATTATCATATCAAAAATATTTTACTAAAAAAAATGTAATACTCAAGTAAAACCATGAAGGAGCCCTAACTCACTTGGTTGAGTAGGTTGTTCCGAATTTAGGGATGAAGGCAAGCATGCCATTGTGGGGCAATTGTCCTCACTAACTTCGTTATTTTATTTTATAATAATACATAACTAGCGAAAACACTGACATTGTTGTGCATGTGCATTTGCATTTCTATTTTGATATTTTATAACAATTTTAGAGTTTTAATTTAATATATTTTATACTAACATGATAAAATATAAATAATTTAGTGTCATTTTATGTATAATATTTTTAGTTTATTATGTTTTTAAATATATTTTGTTAATTTTTATATTCAGATTATCAACGAATATGATAACATTGCTATGAATTTGAGAAAATTGAGAGAGAAAAAAGCTTGAATAGAATTCAAAATACTCTTGTGTCTGTGTATTTGCATGTATTTTTATTAAAAATATTTATAATAAAAGATATTCATGTATTAATGTTGTTTGAGGAAGATGATTAGTTGACCATTATATGTGTTTAGAAGAGTATAATATTAAATGTCTCATAAATATATATATTATCTATAATCTATATTATTAACAAAGTAAGTTTTTCTTTTTATATTTTAAAAATGTTAGAATAAGTACTTTCAAAAGTGAACATCAAAAGGGGAATTTCCTTTGTTAATAGTATATATATAATTTGTTGTTATTGTAACCATTCTAACTAACTTTAAATTTTTTTTCCACTTTCCATATTTTATAGATAACTTTTGAAAAAAATTACATACAATTTGTTTTTTTACATTAAAATAGTGTTAATTTCATATTCACATATTTATTCATTTAAAAAAATAACAAGTAAATTTTGATAGTTATGATGATCTCCTTAGCTATAACTTTTAAAACAACTCTTTTAGCAGTTATAAATTTTATTTAAGAATAATATTTTTAAAGTATTTATGAATAAAAAATATTTATTTTGCTACCAAAATTGTTAAAAATAATTAAATTAAATATTCAGATAATATATATATATATATATATTTAAATTCACATGCAAGTAATTTTAACCTTTTATGCAATAATAATTAAAAAAATTATTTTTTTGTTTTAATGTTTATTAATATATTTACTTAAAAATACGCCAAAAGATAAATTAATATTTTATCTTGTTTTCTAGTTACAATTTTTATTTAATATTTAAGAGATAAGTTAACATTTTCTTTATTTCAATAGTTACAATTTTTACTTAAAAATAGCTAAAAGATAAGTTAATATTTTATTTTGATGTAAATAAGTTAGTATTTTAAATTTATTAGACAACTTTAAACTAATAAAATGGTTGTTCTTAAACTTTAAGTTCACTTCTACATTAATTTTATTCTTTTATCCCAATAACATATTAATTTGTTTTTCTCTTTTATTTTCTTTTGTTGCTTCTCTTGTGTTTTATGAATCTTTTTCTTAGATAAATTAAATTACATTTGCAGATCTAGTTTAATAGTATAATATTTCTTCGATGAATATTTTCTTCTTTCTAAAATCTCAAAAAATTTTGTTTTATACTTATCAATTTTTAGGTATACATACAAAGTTTTAATTTTATAATTTTTAAATTAAAAATTTACATTATGTCCCACTGCTTAAAATTTCTAGATCTGTTGCTGGCTGAGTTATTATAAATTTTCTAAGAAGTGTTTGATTCATGAATAAAAAGAATTCCATTGCATTTTTTTTATAATATAAAATAAGAAAGTTTAGGTGTATATTTTTGTCTAAAATAAGAATATTTTAGACAATTCATCTTTAGTCATTTATTTTTTATTTAAAAAATCATATTAATTCCTCCATGACTCTTACTCTTTATATTGTGCATCTTCTCTTCATGAGATGTGTTTTCGTCTTCATTTTAACACCTTATGTCTTTTCTTCATATTATGTCTTCTCTTCATATTCTTGTGCTTGCATCTTTGATAAGTTGAGAAGCAGTGTATTCTCACTTCATGTGCTTTATATTAATAACAAGAGCAACATATGCATTTGACTTGCCGGTGTTTGCGTTTGACTCACCCACATCTGCATCTCTCTTGATTACTTTATGTCTATCTTGACTATGTCTGTGTCTAACTCGATCGTGTCTCCATCTTATTAGGATGTGTATGAGTTCATTAGTTTGCCTCTTCTTATCTTGCATGTGAGTTTGCTCAGTTTTCATTTGTGCCTGTTTAACTTGAATATATTATACTAAAACACAAGTAATTTTTATTTTCTAAGCATCAAAATTAAAGGTATTAATTCATCTAGTGACTTAGAAATCTTCTCCTTTATGATGTTGGCAAATTAAAATATAAAGTGTTCAAATAAAGAGTTATAAGATGTATAGCAAATAATAATGAGTTTAACACATATACACTGTTAGTGTAAAAATGTTTTACACTGACGGTTAATCATAACCCTTCATTTAAATTACTTTTGAAGTATTAATTGATAAAGTCAACAACTTACCATATATAAAGAGTTGTGATTAACTGTTAGTGTAAAAATTATTATACTGACAATGTATAAGTGTTTTTCTCTATAATAATATAATAGCTCAGAGCATGTGCAGTATCTTTTCTGTTAAAAAAGATTCTCAACAATATGATGTGTTTTGCCTCTCATAAAACCACTTGGACAAACAAAACTTCTTAGTCTGTCATTCCAAGAACGAGGTGCTTGTTTGAAGAACATAAAGAGCTTTCTTAAGTTTTGAAACAAAGTATCTTAAAAATCGATCGTCGAATTCAAGAGGTTTTTAACATAAACTTCTTCTTCTATAACCTCATTCAAGAATGTCTTTATGGGTTGCAAAAGAAAGTATGATTCTTATATCTTCAACATGAGTAACAAGAGCAAAAGTTTCATTGAAGTTTATACCTTCTTGTTGATGATCCTTGTGTTGTTTCGAGTTACTTCTCCTTTTTGTTCAATTTGTTTTTGAAAACCTATCTAGTACCAATGATGATTTTGTTTTTTGGTTTGGGACTAGGATCCAAACATTATTTTTGGTGAACTAATTTAACTTTTCCTTCATGGATAAGATCCAGATATCATCTATTAAAGTTTCATCTATGGTCTTAGAATCTATCTTGGAGGCGAAGACACATGAGATTAGGTCTTTAAATTGAGTCTTGTCACCTATGATATGTTTGTCTGGATGGTAGGAGATAATCCTCTAATTCCTTGTCTGAGTTTTCTTTGGTCCTACATCTAGTACTTTAGGAAACACTTCTTCAGGTTTTTGAGTCTTCTCTGCTTCAGTTGATGGTTGAGAAGTTGTGTCGATATGTATATCTTAACTATACATATTATGCATCCCTTATCACTTCCTTGAAAGAAGAAGGATCTTTCATGTGGTATGAGGTCTTGGAACATAGACTTTTTTCCCTTGTCATGAGCAACCATTGTCCAGGTACCAACTCAAACTATGTCATTTCCCTAGCTAGGATATTTGCAACAAGAATTATTTTTGAAGTTTATGCTGAAATTCTTATAGGTCCTATAGCATTAGTATGTTTCCCTCTTTTCCTACTTTGCTTATTCTTGTGCATACACCTGGTTACAATATGACTAGACTTTTCACATTAGTTGCAAAAACTAGATTTTTTGGGACTAGATTTTTTATATAATCTTGTCAAGGTTCAATTATTTTAAATATCTTTTATAATGGACAAAAGACTCAATAATTAAAGCAAGACTTGGGAGAATTATTAAAGCAATGACATGGTACCTTCAAATTTAAATAAGAAGCAACTAGAATCATCCATTTAAGAGAGAGAATAGCCTAGGTGGCGTTAAATAAAGGGACAAGGGGTCTCACATGTCTTCTACATGTTTCATATGTTGGTTAGAAGGGTGTGAAAAGGAATTAGGGATGTAGAAATAAGACCCTACACGTCCAAACCCTCTAGGACCAAGCCCAACTAATTAACACACTCCACAAAGAGACTAAACACACCTCCTAAGGTAAAATGAACCTAAAGGCCAAAATACAAGGCCAAAAATTAAACTAGTTACACCCTTAAAATCCCAATGACTTAAGGATGATTATACCAGCCTAGAAATGGTCAAATTAATACAATTAAATGGGACATGTCCTAAACTAATCTCCTTGAAGCTTCAACCAAGTCATGCTCTCTTCTTTTGGTCCTAGCTCAATCTCATGCTAGGGAGGATTACATCACCTTTAGTCTTAAAAGTTATGCTAATTGTACAACTTATATATAACAAGAAAGACTCTTAATTTCTTATAGCAACATTTTTTTTAAAAAAAAATTAACAAGGTCCCTCAAAATTTATCATCAAAGTTCCCAAAACCAAAGGAAAGTCATTCAAGTCAGAAATAATCACTAAAAGCCAACATCATTATATTAGGTGGGTATGCAAAAATAAACTTTTCTCCACACTTAAGAGTTAGCATGGTCCCCAATGCTAAAAATAATTGGACATTTTTTTAGATAGCATGTAAAAGATAACATAAAAGAAAATAAAGAGATCAAAGACTTTCCTAAAAAATCTTAATGTTATTGTAGATGGTTGTTACGTTATTCAACACATTTTCATCTGCCATAGTCCTACAAAAGAAGCTAAACACAAACAACTACAACCAAGAAAATATCATTAGAAACATTGAATTTTTTTAATTTTTGTATTATCTAGAGAGGTAAAATAAAGAAAAAGAAAAAGTAAAATTATAAATAGAAAGAAGAAAAAAGAAGCAAAAAATAAAAATTCGAAGGCAAACTAAAACCTTTAATCCTCAATATCGTGCTCAGTCCTCAGCAACGACACTAAAAACTTGATGTGTAAAATAAAAGCACTTAAGAGCAAGTATACCCTACGTAGTAGTAATAATGGACCTTAAATTCGGATATCGTACCCAAAGGACTAAGATATGGGATATAAAGGACTAAAGATTCTCATGTTTTCATAGGGAGTAAATAAGATAACATTTGAATTGAATAAAAAAAAATCAAAATAAAGAAAACAAAATAATAGGTTGGAACAAGATCTTGAATTTGGAATGCTAGGGTCATGCTTTCCTACGTAATCACTACCCTCATATTCAATTCCAATTAATTAATAGATTACCAATTACCTCCTCTAAAATAACCAATCCCCCATGATAAAACAAGACTATTTAACCTTCCTAATGGAAACCCCTATTTGATCATGTAGAAATCTAAAACTAGTTAGGGTTAATAACAAGGAGGTTGAGAGTTTGGTCATACATTCACGTTGAAAGTTAAGAAGCATAGTTTTTTCATTCAACAAATTTTAACCATATCACTTTACAATGTTCTTATTAACCAATCAGGGGTAGGTCACGTCCTAATCCATATGCACTAACACATGAAAAGTTTGATCATACATTTAATGCATTGTTAAAATAGTAAAACAATATAATCTTTAAAAGAAACAACATGCAACAATTAATTAAAAACCAAATAAAGAGGTTCATACTTAGGTACATCATAATCTAAAACAATTACCAAAAAAAGTAAAGAATAGCCAAAAGGTCTCATAGACAAGGTCCCTTATGATTAACCTCTACCTATATTGCTCCTCATCCTTGAGTCTGCTCCTAATTTGGGGGTTAAACCACCAGAGACTAACAACACAAAACCTCAAACTAAAAAGAAAGAAATCTTGATTATCCAAAGTCTCCTAAAAACCTATTTTTTCTTTATATATAATTCTAATGCAATTGTACTCCTCTTCAGGTCCATGGGCCTTACAATATGGGCTAAGCATGACCATGCAAAAATACACATGTATTTTTCAGAAGCATGAAAATTCACTTTTTTTTCTTATTTTGGCATCATTTAAATACCAATATTTTAACATGTAATAAAGCATAAAATTAGATAATTGTAACATTAAAACATAACAAAAGGCATAAAACTCAACCTAATATATCCTAAGAAAATAACTAATTTGGGGTTTATGACCAGCGGGAGGTGTCACTGAGCGAAAATCTATGGATTTGTAGGACAGAGACTAACGGTTGTTGGGGTGGCATGTTGCTGAGCGAAAAAGCTAAAGAATTCCTTGGCATAAGCTAATTGTGCAAGAAAAGGATGCCACCCAATGACAAAACAAGGCACAAATAGACATCACCCGACAAAGATATGCCACCCAACAATAAGATTACCAGGTATGGAAGGAAATGTTTGAAGGCCTCGTTGGGCAAGACATGTTGCCCAGCGAGACTCACCTTGGGATCATGAATTTTAATGCTCTTGTTAGGCAAGAGACATCACTGGGCAAGAGCTTGTTGACTTGGCTAATAAAATTAAAATACTTAAGTGGAAAAAAAGGGAGGACACTTGATTCACATACTTCATAGACAGAAAAATAGGAGAGAACAAAGTGTCACAAGAGAGAAAACATCGAAGTAGGAGTGGAGACAAAATCAATCTTCGATTTCTTCTTCAATCTTCTGTCATCTTCGGTATTTTTTAGGAAGATCATGACGTTGAACATATAAATTTCTTAATTTGGAGATCGATGTATTGTCAACTTTTGTAAACTTTAGTTTTTTATCAAAGGTTATATTCCTCTCCTTTTTTTTTCTTCTCTATTTGTAATGCTTTTTTTTCTGATCAATCTTTAACTTGATTTAATCTGCTTAAATGAATTGGAAAAGGATTTGAGAAAAACACTGTATAAACATCGAATCTAGGAATATAGCAATGCTTATGTGTCTTGCATCTTTCCCTTAATCGATTATCTAACTATATTAATCTTTCAAATTAAGGAATCAGTGGATTGATTATTACAGTTAAGGTTCTCTCATATCGATGAATTGATGTTTGAATACTTTTTGTAGGAAAAAGAGATTTGAGAATAATCAGGTATTCAATTTTTAAAGTTTATGAATAATTGAACAGGAATTGAGATCCCAACATTTATTCCTATTGAATTTTCTTCAATCTTATATTGTTGGTCATATTTGATCTACCCTTAATTTTGTTTATATTGCTTTGTTATACAATTCTATGAATTTTATAAAGGTTAACTTTGAATATCATATATGATTGTTAATTCCATGTGAAGACAACCTAATTTTCTCATATACTACAATATGATTGGTACACTTTCCAGAAATAGAGTAGTTAATTAAAATTAACTTATCATCTAAACAAAATCAAAATAATACATGCACAAAGATATTACAAAGACTTTATTTAGCTTGTAGCTTTGGTAAACTTGAAGAAAAATTGTTTTTTTTTTCTCAAAAGCAAGGATAACTAAGAGTTGAAAGAGAAATATTCAATGAGTTTAATTCATTCCTTACATTTATATGCATCCCACCAAAATTTTATCTAGCACCATTAACTCTACTCAACAATTTACAAAATCAATTTTCAAGCTTCATTTCACAATTTTCTTTTTCTTTTTTCTTTCTTTCTTTCTTTTTCTTTATTTTTTATATTTTCAAGAACTGAAATTTGAATTAATACATGTAGGTCTCTATGTACTTGACTTCTAAAGCACACTTGCCTAAACTTATTGTAAAATTAAATCTTTTACAAATGCTCTTTCAATCTTAAGGTATAGGATCAAGTGTCTAATTCTCTAGTTAGGCTCAAGGGTTCATACAACAAGAAATTTATCATAAAAGGCTCAAGGAAACATCAACAGTCAATAATTTACAAGTTAGCAACTTTACTAAAGAACATGGTCTAGTTCATTTCTCAACATGCATGCAAAGTAATACGTGAGAATTAAGCAAAATCAATAGTATGAAATACATTGTCAATCTCACAGCAATATGATTTAAGCTCAAAACCTCACATGATTTGTTGTTACAACCCAAATTCAAGATCGTGACCGGCGAACAATTCGTAGCCTGGCAAGCCTAACAATAATAAAACAACACCTGAAAAAATAATTTTTGAAAATAAACATACTTTCAAGGTTCTACAAAAATTTGACAAGTCTCCTCTGTATTTTAGACATTCCAAAATTTACAAAGAAACATATTACGAATATAATTTGCCAGCCAGAGTTTCCAACAACATCGATATACAATATCTAAACATAAACCTCATAACTAGACTTCCTATAACTGCAGAAAGCACCAATAGTTCCAAAATAACTTCAAATAGCCGCCAACACAACAGATGCTTACCAAAAAGAAATAACAATAAAGATGGAACAAATGAAGATGTTGGCAGGCATCCGAATGAAAACCAATAGAAAGGAAGTAAGTTACAAAGGCTTAGTGAGGCCCTAACAACCACTATGAACTAGAAATGAAACATACTAACGCATAAGTTATTTGATAAACACATTCTTCAATATAAAACTTACTAAATCAACGATTTTAATAAATCTCACAACCAAATTCATTAACGAGTTCAATAAATCAAATGAAATGTAAATATAATAGGATCACTCATAATAAAATCGTAGTTTCATCTCATTGATATCTTGAAGCAGCTTCATCTAACAAATAACCCTTTCTCCTCCCATAATTATATCACATCTTAATATCATATCATCAGGAGCAGCTTCATGTTGTTGATAGCTTATCTCATTTATATCACATCTCAATATCATATCATCAGGAACAACTTCATATTATTGATAGCTCTCTCCACAAAGTAGTAGTTTCATTTAAGAGATAATTCCCTCCACCCAAAATTATACAACTAAAAAGGTAAGAAAAAATATAAATACCAAATCCTAAAAAGGCAAGGAAAAATGTAAAGAGCAAGTTACCTATGAACCAAATTTTCGTCTATTAGTCAAGTGTTAGGCTTCTCTCTTTGCAAAAGGTTTGGGTTGTTCAAATGTAAAAAGTTAAATAAAATAGAAAATTAAGAGTGAAATAAATTAAGAAATCAAATTATTTTTATTCTTTTTTTCTTTCATTAAACTATATTAAATCTAGTCATCTTTATTTTTTCATTTTTTCTATTCATCCTGTTTTTCTTTCACCAAAATAATAGGCCATCTTTATTTCACCAATTTACTAAAACGCAAATTTTTATAACTTTCATTGTTGATGGCATTGAAATGGAGGCAATCTCCGAGGACGTAAATGTAAATTTACTGAAGCAAATACGCAAACTTCACTTAATATAGCATTTATCATCACCATTATTTTGATAAAATAATCCGTGGAATTAAGTCATATTTGGGCATAGATAAAAAAAAGTAAACTATCACAACTAAAACAGTATTTCAGAATATAGTAAAAATATGTATTGCCATTAAAAGTAAAGTCTGTAACAGGAACAGTTGAAGCATAAAAGCAAATGCATCCAAATTAAACGATTGAATGGCTCGGGGCCTTTTGAACACCAAATAGAAACAAAACATAAAAACAGACGCCACAAGAAGAAGAATCTGAGGTAGATTCTAGTAATCCTCCTCCTCCTCCTGGCCCTCGCCAGACTCAGCACCCACTTCTTCGTAATCTTTCTCAAGGGCTGCAAGATCCTCACGAGCTTCTGAAAACTCACCTTCTTCCATGCCCTCACCCACGTACCAGTGGACAAAGGCACGCTTGGCATACATGAGATCAAACTTGTGGTCAATACGACTAAACACCTCAGCCACACTGGTGGAATTTGAAATCATGCAGACAGCTCTCTGCACCTTGGCAAGGTCACCTCCAGGAACAACGGTAGGCGGCTGGTAGTTAATACCACACTTGAAACCAGTAGGGCACCAATCCACAAATTGAATAGTCCTCTTAGTCTTGATGGTGGCAACAGCAGCGTTCACATCCTTGGGCACAACATCACCACGGTACATCAGGCAACACGCCATGTACTTTCCATGGCGAGGATCACACTTAGCCATCATGGAGGATGGCTCAAAAGCACTGTTGGTAATTTCAGCCACTGAGAGTTGTTCATGGTAAGCCTTCTCAGCCGAGATGACTGGAGCATAGGATGAAAGCATGAAATGGATTCTAGGATATGGGACCAAGTTGGTCTGGAATTCGGTCACATCCACATTCAGGGCACCATCAAACCTGAGGGAAGCAGTCAAAGAAGAAATCACCTGAACCACACCACGTTAAGTTAATTGCCAATATAAGTCACTATTAAATTAATTAATAGAAATGACATGTTAACATGGAGATGTATGTTGCATTACCTGAGAAACAAGACGGTTGAGGTTGGTGTAGGTGGGGCGCTCAATGTCAAGGGAGCGCCTGCAGATATCATAAATGGCTTCATTGTCCAAAAGGACAGCAACATCGGTGTGTTCCAAGAGAGAGTGGGTGGAAAGGACACTGTTGTATGGCTCAACAACAGAGGTGGAGACCTGAGGAGAGGGGTAGACGGTGAAACCAAGCTTTGATTTCTTGCCATAATCAACAGACAAACGCTCCAACAGAAGGGAACCAAGTCCAGAACCAGTTCCTCCACCAACGGCATTGAAGACCAAGAACCCTTGGAGCCCAGTGCAGTTGTCAGCAAGCTTTCTGATGCGGTCCAAGCACAGATCAACGATCTCTTTCCCAACTGTAAGATTATAGGCATAATAACCGAGTTGTTACTATACATAGGAATTCATTCTCATTCACATATGATAGATAAAAGTTGTGTTGTGACTTACTGGTATAATGGCCACGGGCAAAGTTGTTGGCGGCATCTTCTTTGCCGCTGATGAGCTGCTCTGGGTGGAAAAGCTGGCGGTAAGTTCCAGTCCTCACCTCATCGATAACAGTGGGCTCAAGATCTACAAACACCGCACGGGGTACGTGCTTTCCGGCACCCGTCTCACTGAAGAACGTGTTGAAAGCATCATCACCACCGCCAACTGTCTTGTCACTTGGCATTTGCCCATCAGGCTGCACAAATACCACCGCTCCATAATTATTTCTTTTCAAATCACATTACAAAAGCCACCGTTTCTTCCATAAAAGGATTTAATATTAAAAATCACTCGCAAGCCAATACAACGTTCATAAACACCCAAAATATTACAGAACTATAAAGCATTTAGAAGATGCAATAAAAAAACAGAACAAATCTTGCAAAAGTGTCAGATTTGAAACAGAAAGAGGATGGAAGGGCTTGAAATATTGATAGATCTGAGAAATGAATAGAAAAGGAAAGAAGGTTGAAATGGAAGAGTTACCCCGATGCCGTGCTCGAGACAGTAGAGCTCCCAGCAAGCATTTCCGACCTGGATACCGGCCTGACCAATGTGGATAGAGATGCACTCTCTCATATTGGGAGATGAAAAAGCGAATTGGAACGAAGAAAGGATGAAGCAGAGAAGAGAGGCGTTTATGAAGACGCCTTCTTGAAATCAGATGTGAGAAGCTGTTGCAGGATTTGAAATGCTTTTATAGGGAGATGAGCTGGGGTTGCTCCGCTGTCCTTTTCTTTAACCACGGTTGCTTCTTACGGTGCCTGTTGCGTAACCTATGAGTTGAGCTGTCTCTCTATCTAACCAACGTAACTCAACTCCCTAACCACGGTTAATTCTCCCATCTTTTTCATTTTCCTTCAAATTATAAATATTTTTTGCCGCCCGACGCCAGTCCAAAACTATCATTTTTTCTGTTACTATTCGGATATTCGGATTTCGGATTTTCAGTTTCCAAAATGGCTAACATGAGAGAACAACCAAAACTTTGGTTTAAATTTTTTTCATTGAAACTCTCAAAGTATAAAAATATTAGCTTGAACAGTCATGTTTCAAGTGACGTTGAGCTTTTTCATAATTTTGATTATTTTAGTTTATTTTGAATTATTATAATAATTAAAAAATTTTATAGTAAATAAAAATTTGGACGGTTAAATTAATCTATTGGTTTAAAATTTGAAAAAATTATAAACTTCAAAGTCACTTAATGCAAATCTAATCACATGATATTATTACCAAAATTCGATGGGATGATTTTTATAAAATTATTTTAAAAATTATCAATATCAATCAATCAAAATATAATATATATATATATATATATATATATATATATATTATATTATATATTATCATTTAATAGAACGTTCCTATAGTGGATTATACGAAGTAGCACCGTTAATTTCTTTTTTCTCCAAATGTCTATCCAATTATATAAATTTTTTAAAAAAATTTAAGTGCATGTCTCTCTACTTTATTTTTATTTGATTTTGTCATTAAATCACTTTTTTTAGATTTTAAAACTCTTTTTAAAACATAAATTTTGAATGCAAAATAGTATAAAAACAATTGAAGAGAAAAATTTTGTTAAAAAAATAATAGTAAGTTACAAATCTTGATATTATATTCGAATAAAAAACTTATTTTTTATATATTTTCTAATTTGATCTGTGTTTTACCATCAACATTTTTTTAAATAGTTGAAATCTAGATAAAACAACTTAAATGAAACCAAATATTTACCACATAATCAAATTTTGAATGACCTTTTTCAAATTTCAAAACTTTTTTCAAAATACAAATTTTGAATTCCAAAAATCAGATTTCAAACTTTCAATACGATGCATTAAAATATTTTGTTATGAGATTTATCTTTTTTTTTTTACAATTTTAATATCTTCTAATTTAAAACTCATTTCAATTAATCTTAATTTTATTAATCTTAATTTTATTTGAGGTATGTTGTTTAATAAATAACAAATTAAATTGTATAAAAAGCAAAAAATATATTTATATACTTAAAATTTTATTTATTTAAATAATTTATGTAAATATTGATTAAATTTAAGTGCATTGTCTATTATTTTTCATTTGATTTGGTAAAAATATTTATAAATTTTGTCTCATATGAGTTGATTATTTTCTTTTTCTTTTAAATGGGTCGTTGAATATTTCTATTGTATGAATCTATTTTTCAACAAACTATTGACAAATGATCATTATAGATTTGATGTTGTCTATCCAAGATTATACAAAAATGATTATATGCAATTTCATATAAAAAAATGTTCCTTTTTAATGGATTATATGACCCAGAGGGATGGCAACGAGGCGGGGTGGGTTTGACCCTCTCCGTCCTGTTCCCACAAAGTGCAGGTCGGGTTCAGGTTCGAGTATAAAAGAAGTGAATATGAAATTTTAATCCTCATTCTCGTTCCCGTCGAGTATTTCCAGGTTCGGGTATACATGCGGGTACCTGTCATATTATTTTTTACAATTTAAATTTATTTATTTATTAAATAAATTATATATATTAAGTTATTAATTATATTTTAATTTAAAAAGTATATAAAGAATAATTAATAACAAGAAATTATAAATTAAAGTTTAAGAATTAAAACTTTTAATTTTATATATAAATTTAAACTTATTATCTAATCATTAAAATTATAACGGGTACGAGTTCGGGTACAGGGCAGGTAGTCACATACTCATACTCGTACCTGTACCCGGTTTAACGCATTGGGTAATACTCGTACCCGTACCCATACCCGATCAAACCGAGTAATATCCATCAAAATCGAAACGAGTTTGGATGGGTACCCACGGGTATAGGTTTTTTTGTCATCCCTATATAGCACCTTCACCTTAATCTCTTTTTCCTCCAAAATGTCTATCTAGTTACATATTTTTTTTAATTATTGCTTAAATTCTAAGTCCGTGTCTTTCCACTTAATTTTCATCATCACCTTTTTCAAATTTTGAAACTCTTTTCAAAATAAAAATTTTGAATACAAAACGGTATAAAAACAATTGAAAACGAAAACTTTATTGAAAAAATAATAGTAAGCTACAAATCTTCATATTATATTTGGATAAAAAACTTTTTTATATGTTTTCTAATTTGATTTATGTTTCTCAATGAAATTTTTTTTAAATAATTGAAAACTAGATGAAACAACTTAAATTAATGAAATCATACGTTTCAAACATAATCAAATTTTAAATAACCTTTCTCAGATTTCAAAACTCTTTTTAAAATACAAATTTTGAATTTCAAACTTCAAATCTGATACATTAAAAATATTTTGTTATGAGATGTATCTTTTTTTACAGTTTTAATCCCTTTTCATTTAAAACTCATTTCAATTAATTTTAATCGTATTTTAGGTGTATTGTTTAATAAATAACAAATCAAATTTCATATATTCGTATAGTTAAAAGTTTATTTATTTAAATAATTTGTAAATATTAATTAAATTTTAAGTGCATATCTCTCCGTGTTATTTTCATCTGATATGGTAAAAATATCTATAAAATTTCACCTCATATGAGTTGATTATTTTTCTTTTTCTTTCAAATGAGTGATTGAATGTTTCTATTTTTCCACAAACTATTTTATTTTTGTAAGTTAAAAAATATATTGATAAAAAAAACAAAAAGTACAAAAGATATCTTTCGGCATATTACAACATATGACTGTAGATGTCAATAGAACCAAAGTGTAAAAATGCAAAGTAGTTACAAGTCATGAATGCAAAACCATGAATACAAAACTAGGGATTCATTGATCATTTTGCAAAATAATGTTTTGTAAGTTTAGATATGCAACATCATTCTTACACAACTAATTGTGTGGCTTCGACCATAGTATGAATAGTAACTTCCTTTACGCGAAAAATTGTTGCATTCCTAATCTTCCATATCTATCAAAATCTCGCAAATCATACAAAACACCAGGCTTCCTACCGATTTGTATTTCCAAAGACTAGCCTAGAAAATTGGAAGAATATTGCTAAATAGCAATGTGATGAAACCCCACTAACATCATAATCGTAAACACACCTTGTAAGACATCGTGCAAGTAAGAAATTGATGGCACTTGTTTCCTCTAATCTACCACAAAGCCCACAGACCTTTTCACCCTTAACTAAGATTTTTCGTTTCAAGCAAGTTCGCTTGTTGGCAGTTTATATGCTCCAAGTTGTCATGCCAACAGTTGAACCTTTGGAGGTACTTCAGTTACCACATCTGCTTTCAAAACATATATATCTCTTCTCTTGAATCAAGAGCTAGAAACATGTACATCGAGGAGATAGTGTACAACCTGACTTCTCAAGATTCCATAGCCACCCATCGGGTACCTCTTACGACACGATCACACTCCCCACCCTTTTACCTAACTATTCTATCAACTATTCTTCACAAGCAAATAGCCTCCTCTGCCACTTCCAATTCCATTCTACCCTTCCCCTTTTTCACACATTGCTTCTCTATGTTAGAGACGTTTTATTCTAACGTAATCTCATATAAACAAGGAAACTCATCTTTGAGACTATGATCACCAACCAATCTCTCCTCCCAAAACACAATATCCCTCCCTGAACCAAGATTATGCCTCACATTTGAAGACCACCAATATCTACACCCTAGCCTCATGCACTTAATGGAGTTCAAATCATTCCACCAAGTTGACACACAATTTGGATCTTACCTCCTATTCCACATTTGCAACCCGCACCCATAAACTAATATTCTACCCTCAAACGCCATTGTCATTTTCCTAGTAGAGATAAGTTAAACTTACCCATATCTCTTGGCCGAACCTCTCCCCCCCATGCCTCTTTTGCCCCACACACTCTTTTTCCAAGATACCCAATTTCATATATTTAATTATTAACTTTTTTAAAATATATATTTCTCATAGCAATATGATAGAGAAAATTTTCTACTCTTCTTCCGACAAATATATTAGTCGTATGTAGTATCTGATATGTATTGGGTCGATCCCACATTGATGGATCCATCTTCTCCATGGTGTCACCAACTCTTCTCCAAGATGAAATGTTGAAATGGATCTTCTTCAAGGGTTGAAATAGGTGTGAAAAATGGAGCTTATGATGGGTGAAAGTGGTTCATGAAAAATGGAGACAAAAGAATAGTGTTTTGGGTGGTGGTGGTTGGATGGTGTCTCTTTGGCTAGCTCACTTCACTTGAAGAGGGTGAAGGCCAATCCTAGGGAGACCCAAGCTCCTTCTAAGGTAGAGAGGGGAAGAAGGGGGTCAAGAGATCCCTAAATGAATAAGGAAGAGGAATGATGAGGAAAACTCTCTCAAATATCCAATATATCCAAACTGACTACATGTAGTATAACCTAGGGTATTTAAAGAGAGGGTGGGAGGCCTCTAGGCCATTTGCACGAAAATTTGAGAGCCTCAAATGAACCCTAAATGAACCTCAAATGAAATGTAGGTTCCTCCCCCCCTAAATGACTAAAATACCCTTATGTCTAGAAAATGAAAGAAATGGATTTTTGACCTCACAAGTCAAGGTTTAAGTCCCAAAATAAATCCTAAACTAATTTGCCCCATAATACAAAGGCTAAATAAAAATACGTAATGAAATCCTAAGTGATTAAGGTTCCCCAAAATACAAGGGAAAATAAGGAAAACAAGCAAAACACCAGGTAGATGCACCAAAGTCCGCACATATGATCATCAATGCTCTTGGTGTAGTATGACCTTCCTCTTCTTCTATTTTTCTTGCCATGGACCTTGTGATGGGTACTGTTTGATGCCCCAAGGATGGTCCTCCATCATGCCCTCCTTCTTGAGAAGGATTTGACCTCAAATCTTCAAGCTCATCCATGTCATTAGCTCCTAGGAAAGGTAAGATCACAAACATTAAAAGAGGAATTAACTCCATAATCGGAGGAAAGGTCTAGGATGTAGGCATTATCATTAATTTTCTTAAGAACTTGGAAAGGACCACCTCCCCTAGGACTTAGTTTGGACTTCCTTTGAGTAGGGAATCTATCCTTCCTCAAGTGAAGCCAAACCCAATCCCCAACTTCAAAGGTTACCTTTTTCCTTCCTTTGTTGTTGTACTTGGTATATTTTTTAGTTTGATTTTCAATTTGACTCTTGACCTTTTCATGATATTTCTTTATAAATTTAACCCTAGATACTCTCTCTTTGTGATACAAGGAAGTAGTATTAGGGAGTGGAAGCAAATCCAGAGGAGTAAGAGGATTAAAGCTATATACAACCTCAAAAGGGGACAAATTAGTAGTTTTGTGGACCACCCTATTGTAGGAAAACTCTATGTGGGGAAGGCATTCATCCCAAGTTTTCTTATTCCCTTTTAAAATTGCCCTTAACAATGTGGATAGGGACCTATTCACTACCTCAGTTTGCCCATCCGTTTGTGGGTGGCAAGTAGTAGAATAGACAAGCTTTGTTCTTAGTTTTTGCCAAAGAATTTTCCAAAAATGACTTAGAAACTTAGCATCCCTATCGGAAACAATAGTCTTGGGTAGACCATGCAAACATACCACTTCCTTAAAGAAAAGCTTAGCAATATAGCTAACATCATCCATTTTGTGGCATGGTATAAAATGAGCCATCTTGCTAAAACGATCCACAACCACAAAGATAGAATCAAATCCCCTATCAATCCTTGGAAGACCAAGCACAAAATTCATACTAATATCAACCTAAGGGGTGCTAGATATAGGGAGAGAAGTGTAGAGTCCATGAGGCATCACTCTTGATTTTGCTTGAAGACAAGTGATACACTTGGAGCAATGTCGTTGAACATTCACTCTCATGTGAGGCCAATAAAATTTAGATTTTAGAAGACTAAGGGTTTTATCAACCCAAAAATGGCCCATGAGTCCTCCCTCATGACTTTCATTTACCAAAAGTTTTCTAATGGATCCTTGAGGTATGCAAAGTTTTCCCATTCTAAAAAGATACCTCTCAAGATGTAGAACCCATCAAAAGGCTTTTAGAGGCATTTGGTGAAAGTGGATTGGAAATCTTGATCCACTTCATACAACTCCTTTATATTATCAAATCCAAGAATTTGGGAACCCAAAGAAAAGAGCAAGGAGTGCCTTCTAGATAAGGCATCCGCCATCACATTACACTTTCCCTTCTTGTATTTGATAATGCAAGGGAATTGCTCAAGATATTCAACCCAATTAGCATGTCTTTTATTTAACTTCCCTTGCCCTCTAATGTACTTAAGTGACTCATGATCAGTATGTATGATGAATTCCTTAGTCACTAAGTAATGCTCTCAAACTTGGAGGGCTCTAATAAGGGCATAAAGCTCCTTGTCATAGGTGGGATAATTCAAGGTGGACCCATGAAGTTTTTCACTAAAGTAAGCAATGGGGTGACCTCCTTGAAGTAAAACAACACCTATGCCAAGACCGGATGCATCACATTCTAACTCAAAGGTTTGTTCAAAATTTGGAAGGGCTAGAATGGGTGCATTGGTGAGCTTTTCCTTAAGCACATTAAAAGCTTTTCCTTGAGCTTCACCCCAAATGAAAGTTACATCCTTCTTAACAAGCTCATTAAGAGGGGATACAAGTGTGGAGAAGTCTTTAACAAATCTTCTATAAAAACTTGCTAAACCATGAAAACTTCTAATATCTCCAACACTTTTTGGGGTAGGCCAATCTTTGATAGCCTTGATTTTCTCGGTGAACTTTCACTCCTTCTTTGCCAACTATGAAACCTAAGAAATTTACATTTTCCTTGCAAAAGGTACATTTCTCCAAGTTGGCATAGAGGTGGTTGTCCCTAAGAATCTTTAAAACCTCACTTAGATGCCCAAGATGCTCATCTAAGGACTTACTATAGATCAAGATGTCATCAAAATAGACGACCACAAACTTCCCTATGCAATTCCTAAGTACATGATTCATTAGACGCATGAAAGTGCTAGGGGCATTGGTGAGACTAAATGGCATCACTAACCACTCATACAAACCAAACTTGGTTTTAAAAGCGATTTTCCACTCATCACCCTTTTTAATCCTTATTTGGTGATAACTACTCTTAAGATCAATCTTGGAAAATATAATGGCCCTATGTAACTCATCCAACATGTCATCTAGCCTAGGGATTGGGTGCCTATACTTTATGGTGATGTTATTAATAGCTCTACAATCAGTACACATCCTCCATTTTCCATCTTTCTTAGGCACTAAAAGAACAGGAACATCACAAGGGCTAAGACTCTTTTAAACCCAACCCTTCTTCAACAAATCTTGAACTTGAGTTTCTATTTCTTTGGTCTCTTGGGGGTTAGTCCTATATGCGGGTCTATTTTGAAGGCTTGCCCCTGGGATGAGGCCAATTTGATGTTCTATCCCTCCTAAAGGTGGAAGTCCACTTGGAACCTCTTGAGGAAATACATCATCAAATTCTTTTAAAAGATTGTAGACCTCTTGAGGTAAAGACTCAAGTTCATGATTAGTGGTAATGAGTGTCTCTTTGAAGTATAGAAGGTATAAAGGTTGTTCAAGCAAGAGTGTTTTCTTGATGTCATTCTTAAGTGATAAATGACTCTTGTGAACAACATCTTTAGAGGAGACACCTTCCTCTAAACTTGATACCTTTTCTTCCTTTACTTTGGCCTTAGAAAGACCCTTTTTATCTTTCTTTTTTTTTGTTTTCTTTCTTTTTGGTCTTCTTCTCTCCTAGCTTTCATTTTGAGTTGGTCCTCACACACTTAAGAAGGTGTTAGAGGGCACAACACAAATTTCTTGCCTAAGTGTTGGAAACTTATTTTATTGGTAAGGCCATCATACATGGTTTTCTTATCAAATTGTCAAGGCCTTCCAAGCAACACATGACTAGCTTCCAAAGGCACAACATCACATAAAACTTCATCTTTGTATTTGCCAATGGAAATTGGTACAAGTGCTTGTTGGTTAACCACAATACCTCCATCCTCATGAATCCATTGCAATTGATAAGGTCTAGGATGTGGTTTTGTGGATAAGGCTAGCTTTTCAACCAATCTAGTACTACAACAATTACAACTAGACCCACTATCTACAATGAGAGAACAAGTGCTTTCTAAAATTTTGTATCTTGTATGAAACAAGTTCTCTCTTTGTGATTGGTCAATCTTACTAGTTAGTTTGTTAAGAAGCCTCCTTACCATAAGTAAATCTCCATCACAAGGTAAGGTCTCTTCTATGGAATCCATGGCTTCATCTTCACTACTTGAAGTAGAAGAAGAAGAAGAAGTAGCTTCTTCAAGGCTACTATAGTGATATTGGCCTCTTAAAATCATTGTTTTCTTTGTGGGCATTGAGAAACAATGTGACCCCTTCCAAGACACTTAAAGCACTTGATGTCACTTGACTTAGACTCCTTAGAAGGTACTTTAGAAGAATATGCTTTTTCTTTTTCTTTATCTTTTTCTTGTTCATCTTCTTTGGAGAAAGGTTTGGAAGAGGGACCCTCCTTCTTAAAATTCTTGGAATAAGATGGAGTGAAGTCTTTAGTGAAACTTTTTCTTTCAAGTGGGTGCCCCACCCTTGAACAAAGTTGAACAAGTTCATTAAAAATCTCTATAGGGCAAAAGTTCAACTTTGTCTCTTATTTCAAGATTAAGGCCACTTTAAAACCTTGAGATGGTGGTCCTCTCTTCTTCCCTTATACCCGCCCTCATCATGAGTAACTCCATTTGTTGCCTATATTCTTCCACACTTAATGACCCTTGTTTCAACCTTTGAAGCTTATCCATAAGCTCACGGTCATAGTATGGAGGAATATGCCTTCTTCTCAAGGCACTACGGAGTTCATTCCAGTATTGAATTAGGGGCTCATGATTCACTTGCTTTTCTCTTTTTAAAGAAGTCCACCAATATATGGCATGCCCTTGGAAGCTAAGGGTTGCCAAAGAAACCTTCCTCTCTTCACTTACCCCATGGCAAGCAAAAAGTTGTTCAACCTTCATTTCTCAATCCAAATATGCATCAACATTGTCCTTTCCAAAAAATGAAGGAAGGTTGACATTAGGTTCCTTATTGGAGGATTCTCTTTTCTTATGTGTTCTTGGGGACCTTTGATAATAATCATTATTGTGATGACTACTATAAAGGCTAACACTTGGGGTTTTGGTATGATGATGATCATTATCCTCACTTTCACTCATAGGAACCCTTACCCCTTTGCCTTTTTGGGACCTAGATGGTTGGACTCTATGTTTTGAACTACTAGTTCCTACCCCCGAACGTAACTTAGCAAGCATTTCTCTAATTTCCTCATTTTTTTTATCATGTTCTCTCTCCCTCTTCCTAAATTCTTCCTCCTTTTTTTCACTTTTTTCTTCTTTTCTTCTTATATACTCCCTAATTTCTCTAAGTTCATCTCTAAGGCTAGCATTACTAGGGTGTGATTTTTTACCACGGATACTTGAATGATCACTCATCTTTGATCTAGGAAAGATTTTCACAAAAGGTTTTCTTGAAAAGATTTTTTACAAAGAGTGAATGATAACGGTTTTCACAAAGAGATGTTGGTGATAGACTTATTACTTAGAGCGGTTAGAATTGCACCCTAAAAGGGAGGTGGACTACAAGGAGTCACTTAATAACCAAGCCTCTTAGTAGTGGGAAACTTATCAACCTTTGCCCCTTTGTAAGCCTTACAAAAACAAATTTTGACACTACAAGTGTGTGATGTGCAACGGACCCCTAATAAGCACTTAGAAGCCTTCTAAACGAACATACAATAACCTAGAACATACAACTACAACAAAGTAAGTAAGGAAAGTAACAAAGGCATACACTAGTTGAAATTCCTAAGGTGGAAACAATCCCACCACTAAAACGAATTACACCTAAGCTATCACAAATCAAATGAGAGTTTAAAATGTCCAAATTACAACCCAAATGAACAAGAAAGGACCAAGTACAAATGGCCCCAATAAAAACAACAACAAAGAGCAAAAGAAAGAAGAAAAATTGGTACAAAAATCAAACAAGAATAAAAATAGAAAGATACTAGGCGCAAATTTAAAATAAAAAAGCAAGAAACAAAATTGAAAATTTTCAAGCTTCCAAATTGGTGTTCCTTCACAAGTAGAAAATTTGTTAGACCTCTCTTTATAGTGCTTGCACTCCGACTATTTGGTGATTCTCTCCAAAGCACTTTGGGACTTATGACAGCTTCCTCCAACTCAATTTCCCAAGATTCACAAGGTGAACCCAAGGTGATTCACCTACACCAAGCAAAGAAGCCAACCAAGAGAAAGAGAACCAAGATGCCAAAAAATAAAAACTAAAAAAGGAAAATTAAGAAGGCTAAACTCAAGAGATTAATTATGAGACAAGACTCAAAGAATGTGAATAAAGACAAGAAAAAATTAAGGCACACAAGAAAGTTAAGCACTCAAAAGGAACTTAGAATGACTCTAGATTACAATTTAAGTGTTTAATGTTCCTTGTCCTTAAAATTTCATGTCCAATGTCCAAACTCCAGCCAAGGTTTTGGTCATAAAATGGGTCTAATGATAGTCCAAAATAGTCCAATATGGTCAAAGTTCAAGTCCAAAGTCCAAGGGTAAAATGGTTCACAAGTTAGCAACAATTCCTTTTATTTTTTTTTTTTAACTTTCACTTCTTTTCACTCAAAATGTGTCCCACCAAGGAGGATCAAATTTGATTCTCTTTTTAACCTTATATGTTGCATGGATTTTACACTTGTGGTGTGTTAAAAGTGGGTACAAAAAGGTGGTAAATAAAAGTTGCTATTTTGGTGCAAGAAAGGTATCTTTTTGGAAAGTGTTTCTTGTCTTTTGCTCTCTTGTTTAGGTGCAGTTTTTTTTTTCAGTTTTTTTTCAGAATATATTTAGCCATATGACACTTTGTTTGACTTAGGATCACGCAATAAAGACAAGGAATGATGTAGTCATGCAAAAGGAAGGCTAGCCAAAAATGTGTAAGGCATTAACTACACACATAAGTCAAATAAGACATGGAGCATGCAAGATTCAATTTTTACATGCAAATATGAGTCTCCTAAGGCTCACAAAAGGTTTGGCCAGCCAAGCATGTGAAAGAAAAAGCACCAGATTTTTTTTCAAAGTTCCATGCATCTTGTGAGAGAAATATGCATATATTTGACTAGTTTTTGAAAAATAAGGAGGGAAACTTCAAACATGACACAACAAGGATTCAAACAAGATTAAAATGATGTTAGCATGTTCATCACAAAAAAAAATGAAGCCATGGAAAAACAAAGGAAAGCTCTAAAAGAACAACCTTTTCAGAAAAACGCAAAGAACACTAAGAAGACTTATGAATGATGATGAACAACACAAAAAAAAGACAAATTTTAAACACAATATTTAGACAAAATACTCAAGACAAAGGAGAAGACATAAACATGACAAGAAACATATTTTTGAAGACAAAGAAAAAAAAGAATGGAGAAGAACATTAGTTACCCTTGAAGACTACCTTAGCTCTTGATACCACATGATGGCTCCACCTTCTCCATGGTGTCACCAACTCTTCTCCAAGATGAAATGCTGAAATGGATCTTCTTCAAGGGCTGAAATAGGTGTGAAAATGGAGCTTATGATGGGTGAAAGTGGTTCATGAAAAATGGAGACAAAAGAATAGTGTTTTGGGTGGTGGTGATTGGATGGTGTCTCTTTGGCTAGCTCACTTCCCTTGGAGAGGGTGAAGGCCAATCCTAGGGAGACTCAAGCTCCTTCTAAGGTAGAGATGAGAGGAAGGGGGCCAAGAGACCCCTAAATAACTAAGGAAGAGGAATGATAAGGAAAACTCTCTCAAATATCCAATATATCCAAAGTGACTACATGTAGTCTAACCTAGGGTATATAAAGAGAGGCTGAGAGGCCTCTAGGCCATTTGCACGAAAATTTGAGAGCTAAATGCCTCTCAAATGAACCCTAAATGGACCTCAAATGAAATGTAGGTCCCTCCCCCCTAAATGACTAAAATACCCTTGTGTCTAGAAAATGAAAGAAATGGACTTTTGACCTTACAAGTCAAGGTTTAAGTCCCAAAATAAATCCTAAACTAATTTACCCCATAATACAAAGGCTAAGTAAAAATACACAATGAAATCCTAAGTGATTAAGGTTCCCCAAAATACAAGGGAAAATAAGGAAAACAAGTAAAACACTAGGTAGATGCACTAAAGTCCGCACATGTGATCATCAATGCTCTTGGTGTAGTATGACCTTCCTCTTCTTCTATTCTTCTTGCCATGGACCTTGTGATGGGTCCTATTTGATGCCCCAAGGATGGTCCTCCATCACACATGGACTAAATTGATACTTTGAGAATCCTATAATTACTTGCAAATAATGAGAAAGAAATAAATTTGAAATGAAAATATTCTAATGGTGCGGAAAATAAAATTCATAAAAGTAAATTAAAATTAATACGATGAGAATACTAGTAAGGTTTCATTCTCACTATGTCATCCCTCTAATGCATATACGACTCTCAAAACAATGTTTATCACTCATGTTTCCATCACCCATAAAAATATTATTAACCTCAATCTCTCGCAAGTAAGGAACTAAGTTATTTGAGTATGATACTATCACTCCCGCACATAATCTAAAGTCAAATAATCTGTTTTAAGTAAAGGAGCTTAAGATGATCAAAGGTTTTTACTCTCTCTCAAGCAATAAATCCCATTGAGAACTCTTCTCATTTTACAAGTTAAATTCTCTCTCGAACTCATTCAACAAGTAAAGTCCACAATAAATATGAAATCAAAGCATAAGTTAAAAAACTCTAACAATGAGCAATGAACATTATATTGATAAAATCAAAATATACAATAGAGTGCAGACATAGTTACAAACGAAACTCAAACCAAGAACCTAGTCATCCATGGAGAACTTGATTACTAGATTGGGGCTAAAAAAATAAGATGAAATAATGAAGAATGGAGGTAGAATGGTCTGGTGATAGAAAACTATGGTTTTTGGGGCCGCATCTCCTTTTTGTTCCCATTTCCCATCTTTTTCCCTATTTATATGGCTTTGTTCGCATATTTGCACTAAACAACCACTTTGTGGGCGCTAGGCACTGAACAGAGAAAAATAACCCCTCTCGGGTTGGCGGGCATTGCGCGCTCAGATAGCCATTGTTGAGCGCCAACCAACACTAGGCAACCACTCGTTGGCCGTTGGGTGCTGACTCCAGGTTTCCAATCTTCTAACTCTTCTTCTACCTTTCTTCAAAATCTTGACTCAAATAATATAAAATAAGAGAATAAAAGTAAAAAATATGCCAAAAATATATTGTAATAAATTTTTCTAAATATTCAATTTTTGTATAAAAAATGAGGAAAACAAGGCTTTAAATAAGTTAAGATGAGGATAACTACTTTATTTTACCTGTATAAAAATAGGTACTTTAAACAGTTATCAAACTCCCCAAACTTAAAGTTGTGTTTGTCCTCAAGTAAAAAGACACTTTAGTGGACTTAACGAACAACACAACATGATGCATACTATTACAACAATATAATAGAATGAAACAGAAACAAAATGCACTGTGACAAACTGAACAAATTATGAAATGCTCATAGCAAATTAACAATTCAACTATGGTGCTCACAACAGTAAGAAGAGGTTTACCATGCACTAATCAACTTAAAGTGCAAGCCATGCAAATCATAGAATTTGAGCAACTTCACCAGTAAAGTGTTTCACTCCACACAATTGTTTGGGATGCAGAAATTAACACTCGTGTCATACAATGCACCCACACAAGTCAACTTTTCTATTCTTCTTAACAATACCAAAAACAAAACATAAACAAATGAAATCACAAGGGCTTTATTAAGTTTGTAACTTGGTCGCACCAGAAAGAAAATTACTTTTTGGGAAAACAATTGGAAGGGTTGAAAGAGAAATATACAATGAGATCCGTTCATCCCTTATACAAATTATTCCTAAGCCCCAAAATTTCTTACTAACAACATCAATTCAAATAAATTTCGAATATGCACAAATCAATGGCCAAGCTTTTATTTCAACCTTCTTTTTCTTTTTCTCTATTTTTTTAGAAATAAATATTTAACACACTTAAACCTCAGAATGCACTTGACTCTCCAAAGACACTCTCCCCCAAACTTCTTGCAAAATCATTCTGATATGTACACTTTCTCAACCCTAGGGCAAAAAAATGTATAATGCACTGGTTTTAACTTAAGGGTTCATAAACAAGAATAAATTTAATTAAAGCTTAAAAAGAGGAATCAAGGGTCAAGCATTTAATAGGTAGGATTTTTGGCTAAGTGGTCACATAAAGAAGCAAGGTCTTGGTCATTTTTCAATTATGCATGCAAAGAATTAGTTAGTGAGCAAAATCAACAACGTGGAATACATAGTGACTCACACAACAATCATCCTTTAAGCTCAAAACCTCAAGGTAAAAGCTTTTTTTCATAGATCCACACAAACTTGCCAAAAGAATCAAATGTACGCAATTAGCTCAACTCCTTCTATGGCATCCACAAGCAAAAAATGTATAAAAAACAACACAAGAGCATTCTTCATCACAATAAGGGAAAATTATAGATTTAAACATCATGTAATATGCTAACGTCACAATGTCCACAAAAGCTACCCCACAGGCAAATAATGCAAATATGAACAAAAAAATGCAAATGTAATGAAATTTATGAAAGATTTACAAACAGTGTGTTCTGAAATTGCTCCAAAGGACCCCTCCCCTCTCACAGAAGTGAGTCTGGTCCCTAGGCTCCTAAGGACTGAGTGATAATGAAACTCATAGAGGATCTTCCTGCAAAAGATATTTAGAAGACCAATAGTGCAAATGGTTAAGGCACAAAGAGATTCACATAAAAACATATGCTAAAACATTGAAAAATATGCATGAAAAGTTGTTGGAAAGTGGTCTCTGTGAGTCAATGCTCAACAATCATAGATTACCACAAAGCGCCCCCTAACAAAGACCAAAAACCAAATACATGCAAATCTAGGACAAATGCCCAACGTTCATGTGTGATATGATGAAAAGAGGATGAGCGTTCAACGGCCAAAGGATGGGCGCTAGTGTTCATGTGCAAAATGTAGAATTAAGATGAATGCCCAACGGCCACCAGACGGGCACTGGGCGTTCATATACAAAAATCTCATCTGCAAAACCGGCGCCCAGCACCTACTTAGTGAGCGCTAGGCCCTGTATACCAAATTCGACAATTTGGTTTTAAAAACCAGAATTTCTACCTCAAAACTCACAACTCGCGCACCAAGTTGAAATCTACAATGAATTTGGCACAATTAACAACCAATTACCACATATGGACCTAAACAAACATGCCTAAACAATCAAAATCACAAAATTAACACTAAAAGTTGTGAATTATGCAAAATTAAATAAATGACAAAATGAGGCACAAATGTGCCTAAAACACAACTCAACTAATCAAAATGCAAAATATGCATGATATGACTAAACTAACAATGCAACCATGCTATGAGACATTAAACAAAGTTGTCAAACCCCTAAAAATCCACAAATTTAACACCAACAATAACAATTCAATGCATATGAAATTTCAAAAAACAAAAGTGAGAAAATTTGTTTAGTGCATAAGTGACATACCTAAAACACAAATCTTCATAACTAACACTACAGTTGCACTATTACATACCAAACAAACTTGACAAAGACAAAAAAAAATTGACAAAATTGACCCAAAAACTCAAAATACACAACTATGCACATTTCACACTTAATAACTTAAACAACTCATCTAGCAAAAACACAAAAGACACAACAGCTTGCACAACTGATTACACATACCACTTAATTATCACTAAACAAACTTGCTCACACACTCACATGCACAAAATGAATACTAAAACTCACAAAACACACATGTGCCAAATTCACCCCTAAAACACATTAAAACTACCTACAAATGCACAAAGTAGGTACATGACTACACAAACACACAAAACACAACTTGGATCACACACGTGCACATTTATACTAGAATTTGAGCATAATAAAAGCTAAAACTCTAAAATAACAAGTAAATAGCTATTCTAGAATAACAACAACCTATACTAACTACACTTAACAAAGCATTGACTAAAACACAACTACAGGTAAAAATAGAAACATAATTACTCTAAACTACTACTAAAATAATACATAATTGACTTACACACTACATAAACACAAATCACTAAAACTATACAAAAGTAAAAACAAGATAAGGGATATAGAATTGGGTTGCCTCCCAATGAGCGTTTGTTTAACGTCACGAGTCTCAAGGTCCACATGCCTTTAGTGGACATCGAAAATACTGGTGGTGGTCAACCTATCAACCACCATTCCATGATATGCCCTCAATAAATGTTTGCAAAGCTGGGGAGTTATAGTGATCTGAATTCCTTTGCCATTGTGAAGTCTCCATCTCTTCTTCCTCTTGATGGTTGATAGGTCAAGCATTCTTTTCTTCTTTCCCTTCTTCCCACTATGCTTCCTTTGGTTGCTTGTTGCTTACTCTAGCATGCTGGGATTCTTATTTTGTTTCTCTTCTCCACCTTCACCATCCTTCACAAGAGTTGGCATCTAAGTTGGGCCACCTTTAGCGATGCGTCCACCACCAAAGGAGTCCACTAGGCAACACACTTTCTTATTAACTGGATGATCAAACATCTTAAAAATGATTTCTTTATTCTACACTCCCAACTTGGTAGTTGGTGGAGAATTTACTAGTGTAGCTCTTCCATACTTTCACCAACACCCAATTTTACAACCTTTACAATGGACAATTCGGATTGAGATATACTTCAAAATAGGAAACAACAGAAACTGACTATAAACAGCAACTTATCTCTTAGCTCACATTGGCATGATAACTTAACAACATTCATCAATGTTTACCTTATAAATCCCAGGAAGAAAAGAGCACCAATAATAATTTCTCTGTATATCCTCGAAATTTTTGTTGTATTTTGCGTTTTTGTCTTAGATTGACCATTTTAGAAGGCATAAAATAGGATATAAAAAGAAAATATGGAGATGTAGGAAAAAATCTCCTTATTTTATATTTACACATCATTTACAAAGGAGAACCTACTTGTGTGCTTCAGATGATTATCGCTAAAGCGACCAGGAGTGTATTGTTTTTGCTATCTATCCCCCTACCTTTTGTGTTTGGATTAGAGTTTTAATAGAAAAAATTATTTTATTTGGAATTTTTAAATTTTTTTTATGAAATATATTATTTAAATATGAAATTTTATAAACAATTGAAATTTTAGTTATTTGTGAAAGCATTTTGATTGGTTAAAATTATAGAATTTTAAATACCTTAAAAGAAAGAAGAATTTTTAAAATTCTTATTTACTTTTTTTTACTAAATTCATTTGAGATTTTTTTTGCTTGACATCAACCAGGAATATTTTCAATTGATGTCATTCAGTGTTATTTTTTGTCAACATTTTTTTAGGATACATCGTTAGATCTTTTTACTAACACCAATTGAAGTTTTTCTCAACATCAAGAGCTTCAGAACATTAGGCACAACACTTTGTTTTACTCCACAAGACTATGGTAGGTGTGTTGATGACTAAATTTGGATCCATTCTCGTACTAGAGTTATGTGTAAGGTATATAAAGTTCCAGTGCACTAGCCACAACACTATATAGCTTATCCCAGGCACCTGTGGTAGATGCTCTAAAACATTAGTATCGCATGCAGAGCTCTAAAACATCATCCATGTAACTGTGGCCTATACCAAAGTATTGAAAGGTGCGTTGATAACCACAATTGGACCTAAGGGTGGGTAAATGGATTGATCCAGCTTGTTTTTCACTCTCCAAAACTTGTATTTTAAACAGGCTAAATAAGTCTAATCTACAAAAATAAATTATTTTTTAATATTTTGTATTCGACCCACAAAGTTTGTGGACTTAACAAATTGGTTCGCGACTCACAGAACGAATGCAGATCCTCTCCTATAAAAAATAACGAGAAACTCTCTAGAAAATATATACCTCAAAACTCATTGTTTCCCCTACGCATGTCCTATTCTTTTTTGGTTTCTTTCTCATCTTCTTCCTATGAATGCACTTCTTACCACCATTGCAAAAAAATTGCTTAAACAAGATTAAATTCCTTCTGTCAAGTTATTCCTCAAAAGATCCAAGAGACAAATTTTCCTCAAATAGCATAGATGTACAAAAAATTATTCACTCGAAAGCTAGAGATTTTCAGTTGTTGTAGACTTTCTCCAATCCATAAGGGTATTGAACCAAACAACAAATTTTCACTCACATCAATTGTAACTAAACCAGTGTAGTTCTTTAATGAGAATGATAGTTCTCCAATTAATTTGTCATTTCATAAGATCAAAGGTTCCAAACGAACAATAGTACCCATGACCTTTGGAATCTTTCCTGACAATCTATTGTTGCTTAAATTAACAATTTGCAATGAATTTAGATGCTTCCAACAATTAGGCAGATGTTCGCTTATTTGATAAATTCAAAATCATGATCTTTGTGGTTAAAGGTAGCATTCTAGTGTTGTTGTACCTTGAAAATTTTTTTATCAAGCTAGAAATTTTCTCACTCAAGTTGTTATCGTGAAGGAATAATCGCTACAACGTGCATATATTACCAATGGAAGTTGGAATTTTTCCTTGAAGATTGTTAGAGTCAAGGACAAAATCTTCAAGAGAGTTTAATACTTTCCCAAATTCATATAGAATAAGACCTTCTAAAAAGTTACAAACAAGGTAAAGGTGATGAAGATTGATGGTGAAGTTGAAAAGCTAGTGAAATATAACTGATGATTTCAATGAATTAGAGTAAAGATCAAGAGTGACAAAAGAAGATAAAGAATTTACTGTGGAAGTAGAAATAAGAAAACTTTTATTTGTAGACTACAATCTTGTAGATAAAGATTTTGAAGTTTTAAGTTGAAGTTGAAAGTACCTTCAAACCTAATAATATTGTCATGTTATTATTAGAAAGGTCAAGAGTCACAAGACAAGGAAAGCACGAATGGAAAGAAGATGAAAAAATAATGTTATTATAAGGAAGATAAAGTTGATGTACAGAGGAGAAGGAGGAAAAACAAACCAGAATAAGCAGGATGTGCATAAGTGAAAAATGTGAGTTTTGAGGCTTTTTTTTTAATCTTAACCACTCATTTAATCCAATGATCCAGTTTGAGCTAATTGGAGATTCTCTCATTATTTGAATGAGAGGGAATCCACATCCCCACAATATATATATAAAAGGCATATCATATGAGAGTAAAATATCTTATATGAAAGTGAGAGGAGCAAATCTCAATCATTGAAATAAAAATTAATGATTGAGATTAAATCGTACACATCCACTCATTTTCTCTCTTCTTACATTTATTATCTCTCACTATTTTTTTCTCTCTCCTCTCAATAGCTGAAATTTGTTCCTCTCACTCTCATATAAGGATATTTTACTCTCATGTGATACGCTTTTTCTCTCTATATATATATTATAATATTTTAAACTAACTAAATTATACTATATCATTATAAATATCATATCATCATTTATAAAATACTAAATATTTTCAATAGTAAAAGCCTAAAAAATCACAATTTACAACAAAAAAGTACAACCTTACACACAAATTAATAATCCAAATGACAAATTTATCTATTTAAATGGGTTATGGGCCAAGCTTGTGAGCTTGTGGAGTGAGTTTAAATTTTTCCTACAATTTTGATTCTTAAATAAAAAGTTCAAAACTCACATGGACTTGTGAAGTCTGCAGATCGATCTGCAAGCTCAAGTCTATATACCCACCCCTAATTGGACCCACACTCCTATAGCAAATAATAACATGTTGAGAGACTTGTTTTTGAGATTTACAAAGCTCTAGTGGGTCATCCATAACATTGTGTAATATTCCACAATGCTATGAAAGATACGATGAAACTCTAGTGTGGTATGTAGAGCTCTAGAGTGCTAACCATATCATTGTAGCCTATTTCACAGTACTGTGAGAAATGTATTGATGACTTGGTTTTGGTTCACACTCCTATGGTCCAACCTACCATGCCATGGGAGTTGTGTGAGAGGTATATATAACTCTAGTGCACTAGCCACAATATTATAAGTTATTCCACATTCTAATATATAATTAGAGAATTTTTAATCGACATTGATCGAGAAATATCTAACTATCCCAGGCCATTATTGGCCATAAAGTGACCTTAAATCATGTTAACTAAATAACTCATACCAACATAAAAAAAATCTCTTACTAACATTAGTAAAAAAAAAAGTTAACTGTTGTTAACCCAAAAAAAACCTTAATGAATGTCTCAAAAACCTTTGGTTTGATTTTGATTTTTAGGGTTTTATTGGTTTAATTTTGTTTTTTAATTTTTGAAAATAGTTTTCAATAATACTTTTCAAAAACTGTTTTCAAGAAGAAAAGGAAAAAAAAAACTTGTTTGATAAGTGTTATTTGAAAACTGTTTTGAAGATGTAAAAATGGAAAAACTTATTTATATTTATTAAAATTTCATTAATGAAAAGCAAAAAATAACATATTCTTATTGTATTTTGAGTTTTCAAAAAAATAGAAAACTAAAAAGGAAAACTACTTTTAGTTGTTCATGTTTTTTAGTTTTTAAAACTAAAAAACGAGAACTGTTTTCGAAAACTATTTTCAGAAAACACTGTCCAAACGAGTTTTTTAGTTTTTAAAAATTAAAAAACTCATTTGGGTAGTAGTTTTTAAAAATAATTTTCGAAAACTATTTTGGGTTTTTAGTTTTTAAAAACTAAAAAACAGGAACAATTTAGAATAGTTTTGCTTTTCAGTTTTGGTTTTCTATTTCCAAAACTGAAAACACACGAAGAAGTGGCTGTTTTCTAGTTTTCATTAATGGAAATTCTATAAATAAGCTAAAAGTGACTTAGGGTGCACTTTCTTTCGTCTCATTCTCGTCGCGCCTCCTTCATCTTGCAAACCCTTCTTCTCCACCCCCTCCATCCAACACCTCTGGTGCGGTCCTTTCTCCTCCTCTATGAAGACAACCACCGATCGAGTGGCTTTTCCCCAACTTCCAGTTCAACTTACTCATCCACTCTATTACTAAGTGTATAAATATTCTTAGTGAATGGAAGACCTTTTAGATGATATTTATGTCAAAGCAATAGAAAAATTCAAGAAACCTGAATATAGAGAAATATTTATTGCCTTACCTAATGCTAGGAAACTAGCATGGCTGAATAGGATTTAAGAAACTCATGTTATGATAGTTATGGTTATGTTATTGTCAAACTAGTATGCAATTTCTATGAAATAGTAATTTATGGTGTGTTGTTTTGTAATTTTATGATTGGTGAAAAACAAGATGGATAATGATGGTTATGTTTATGTTATTGTCAAACTAGTATGCAATTTTTATCAAACAATAATTTATATGTGTTATTTTGTAATTTTATGACAGATTGAAACCAAGATGGATAATGATGATAGTAATAGTTCATCTTCTGATGATGAATTGACTAAGTTTATTATGATTAATATGCTTTATGACTATGAGAAAGAATTTTTGAATAAAACAAAGGTTCGAACTTCTGTATTGAGCAGTCGAGAATATGTTGTTGAGATATTAAATGGATCTGGAACAATTTGTTTTGACTTATTTTAAATGAAAAAATTGTGTTTTGTTAATTTATGCAATTAACTAAGAGTGAAGGGTTACGCAAGGGATTCGAGGGATGTGCATTTGGATGAAAAAGTTGCTATGTTTTTATTTATCATTGGACACAATGTTCGTCATAGAGTTGTTGCAGATCGCATTCAAGAAAAACTGTTTCACGTTGTTTCAAGGAAATATTGAGGGCAATATGTCGATTAGGTAAAGAAATCACAAAACAAGAGTCTTCAGAATTGCCCGTTAAAAATGATCCTAGATATTATCCTTGGTTTAAGGTAACTACACAATACTTATCTAGTATTTTAACCATTCGTACTATATTTATTTATTTATTTCATTATACTAATTTTATATTTGGGTTATTTATTAAAGAATTGGATAGTGGCAATTGATGGAACACATATAAGTGCACGAGTTCCTGCTAAAAAATAATTTCGTGCAGAGGTAGAAAAGCAACAATCACACAAAATGTTATGTGCGCTTGTGATTTCAATATGCTGTTTACATTTGTGTATTCAGGGTGGGAAGGAAGTGCTCATAATGCAAAGGTTTTTTTGGACGCACTTACTAATCCAAATGCAAATTTTCCTTGCCATCTTGTTGATTCTGGCTATCCTTGTACCAGAGGCTTTCTTCCTCTTTTAGAGGACAAAGATATCATGCACAAGAACACCAAGGTCAAAATAGACAACTCAGAAGCTGTGAAGAGTTATTTAACTATAGGCACTCATCTCTATGAATGACTATTGAGCGTTGCTTTGGAGTACTCAAAAATAGATTTCCTATTTTGAAGATGATGCCTCCATATCGGCCTTCTACACAATGACTCATAGTAATAGCATGTTGTGTTATTCACAATTACATTCGAAAGTGGAATTTGAACGACGAATTATTTACATTGTGGGAAGAAATGGATCCTATTCAACTTCAGAACATAAATGAAAGTCATAATACACAAGTGTCAAACTCTAACAATGATAATTTGTCAACATTATTAGATGAAGGTGCAACTGAAATGGCAGCTTATAGAGATCATGTTACAAATTAGATGTGGGCACAATGTAATGACTAGTTGAGTCAAATTTAGTTTTTATATTTATGTAACAATAAAAGTTAAAACATTAATGACTCACTTGAATGTTATTTTTATATTTGTAGTTTTCTTTATAAATTATGCAACAAATGTTTTTAGTCTTTTTTATAATATTTTTTGTATCTATTACTTAAAAAAAAATATTTTCGACAATAAAAAGTTATTATTTAAGTATAAATATATTTGAAATCATATACTTAACTTAAAAAGTAATTAGTCAAAAAAATACTTACATCCAAACGAGTTCTCAATTTTTTAGTTTTTAAAATTATTTTGACAACCAAATTGCCAAACAAGTTTTTTTATTTTTACATTTCTAAACCAGTTTACCAAACAAGTTTTTTTGTTTTCTTTTTCTAGAAAATAGTTTTTAAAAACTCTTTTTAAAAACAAGAAAAAAAAAACCAAATCAATCAAGTCTTTAGTTTATAAAAATAGTTTCCAAGAATTATTTTCTAGAAAAAAAACTTATTTTGGTAAAATATTATTTGAAAACTGTTTTGCAGATATGAAAATAAAAATACTTGTTCATATTTACATAAATATCATTAATAAAAAACAACATATTATTCTTATATTTTGAGTTTTTAAATGAAAATAAAAATACTTGTTCATATTTACATAAATATCATAATAAAAAACAAAAAACAACATATTATTCTTATATTTTGAGTTTTTAAAATAAATATACAAAAATTAAAAATAAAATTACTTACAATTGTTCTATTTTTTCGTTTTTAAAAACTGAAAAACAAAAACTATTTTTAAAAACTATCAAGCAACACTAATCAAATATTTTTTAATTTTTAAATATTAAAATATTAAAAAAAAATTTATAAAATTGTTACAAAAAAATACTAAATATGAAATAAATTTTCATATTTGATAGAAATAAAATCATCATCAATTAAGAAAACTAAAAATAAATTAATTTGAATTAACTTATCTAAACACAACTTTTAATTTAAATTGAAATCATTTTAAATTTCTTAAATTTGAAAATACTTTCTCCAAACGGATGGCTACAGTTTTTCTGCTTTTCCAGAAGTAAATAAGAAAAAGAAATTTTATTGTTCGACCCATTGCACTTATGCATGAAATAATAGGTACATCACAACTCCCCTGAAGCTTTTCGTTGAGAAAATATTTTTTATTTTTATTTTCAAATTTTTAGATTTAGAAATTCGAACCTTACTATGACTTTCTATTTTCAGAAAACGAATACTAAAAATGTTTATCTGGTTTAAACCATTGTTCATAAAATTAAAACTCGTGGGATCATATACAAACACAAAGCAATCAGCCACTCTCAAGAATTTTAAATCCGTCCTTCTGTTCGAAATCGTTAAAAACGACCTTTTTTTATTTTCAAATTTTTGAGCTTTGATTTGGAAACAATTTCTAAATCTGAAACAAACATATATTTTAATCCTGTTCTCAATTTTTCACTGAAACGAAAACAGAAACTGGGTAAACCAAAAACCCGCTAAGATTCCAATCATTCAACAGAAAAAAAAGTCATGCTTCAAAATGACTTCGTTTAATTCATCAATCAGTTTGATGCAGGCGACTTATAATATATAACAATCAAACTATATATAATATAATTTACTGGAAAGATAGATTGTCATAGCATCCATAAACAGTTTAACAACAGAATTACAAAACTATACAAATAACAAAAACAGTTTATCTCACTGCCTTGACGAAGGCTGGATTTCATCTCAGTCAGGGTCCATGGCAAATCCTCTTGTTTGAGCGTCTTCATTGCCTGCGTACGGGCAAATGACGTATGGATCTAATTTGAAACTTGGTTCAGTAAAAGTAATGATAACTAAAAGAAGTCATGCTGAGGCATGAGATATAACTATGAAGAACCCATTATTCCTTGACATTAATGGTGTGGTATGCAACTACTTTATAGTAAATTGACAGCCTAATGCATTAAAAAAAAAAAGAAGAAAATAATTAATAACCAACAACAAAAAGACCACAACAGAAACCAGTTGTCAGTTCAGAATGCCAAATAATGTCCCATTTAGTTGATAGGGCAAGCAAGAAAAAAATGGTTTAGCTGTTAGCATAAATAAAATCAAATAGTGTTATGTAATCGGTTTCTTAGTTATATTAGGAGTATATTATTTTTAAAACAGAGGTTCAAATGGATATAAACAGAGAGTAAGTAATTAGCAGGCAAACAAATTTCAGATTCTTTAAACTGAACAATGTCCTAAACTAGACTAATAGTAGGTTCCTTTCCTATAATCACATATTCAATCTCCTGTAACCACATATTCATAGCATAGCAGCCCTTATGGCTCTGGGATTCTAAAGATATGGTTTCATTCAGTCCATCCAATCCAGGTACCAAAAGAAAACAGAAGTTTGCCCACCATGGAAAGAAGCCAACTAGGACACTCCTCCCTGTGGTTATGTTCTAGAATACTATGTTGCAAAGGTCCTCTCTCCTACTCACTATTACAGGTAGCTGTGAAAAATAATCAATAACATTGTGATATTCAATGAATCTATTACATGTATTTTTTGCCAAGGATGGTAGTACAGTGGTTGAAAGGTTCTGAATCGTAGGGACTGAGAACAAGCACTTTTGATGTCTTGTACCCCTTGCTATTATCGGCTTCTTCAGCTATGGAAGAGTTAGGGCTTTGATGTCTTATTATTAGAAAAGACAAAGATAACATGGTGTCATTCTCTCTGGGAGAAGCACTGCCAGACACCACCATACGATCGTGTGCATTTTGAGTTGTGGTAGTAGCTATTATTGACTGCACTGTGAGAAGCAGTGACATGGGGAAGAAGAATGTTTTTAAAAATATGTGGCGGAAGGTCAGCAAAGTATCAAAATAAAAAAGTAATCACATAGTGCATACACTTAATGGTCCATCGCCTTACTATTTATCTATTCCACTGTCTATCAAGTTAAATTGTACAGACATTATCATGCCCAGCACGCATCCTGCGAACTATGACTGAATTTGACCCACTTTTCTAATATATTTGGTTTCACCATTTATAAAAATAAAATCTTTCACTAATGATCTATAAAATTTGCCTATGTATCTTTCTCTGAGTAACATCACGAGACCCAAATCTCTTCATATCAATAAAGTTAGATACTACACTACTACGGTAATATGTACCCAGGAAAGATATGAGGTTCATTTGTTTTGGAGAAAATGATCCAAGACAGTTTTATCTATATATGCTGAAACAGAATTTGGTCCTAGGCATAAAAGAGGAAGCCATGAACACAGACAAATCAGACAATGCACAAAAAAACGAAGAACAAAAACTATCTCCAAACCAAATTGATTTGGATACTATCATCACATTCAAAATGCACAACCAAAAAGAGGCATGCCAATCAATAATATTTATTCATAAACAGTCATTTATGAAGCATTCACTGTTCCACAGAAAGAAGGAGAAAATAGGTGAACCATACCAAGGATTTGGTCTCAGCACTACACATCACTGACGAAGAGAATTCAACTCAGCAGATTATAGATTGAAATCTCTCAAAACACAAGGGGGAATGATAACCCTTCTTGGTTGGTATCTAGGGAATGCCACACCAAAGGCTGGCTGCACACCGTAATCTCCACCCCAAATTGGAGGCATTCCAAAAGGGTTGGGTTGGACAATTCTTGAAACACCATGCCGTAGATAAGGAAACCTTTGCAATTTCTTATTTGCTTTCCAGGACACAGCAAATAAGTCCTTGAAAAGCTTCCCTTTACTTTCTCCTTGTCCAAACTCCTCCTCATACTTCTTCTTCCACAACTCATTGCTGGAGGATAAATATCGCAACTCTGAACAGGTGCAAGCCACTTTGGCCAAATCAACACCGGGAAGACGCTCCAAAATCAAGAGCTTAAGCTCTGTCGGTAATCGCATAAAACAAGGTGGAAGGTCCAACCCAGCCTTCTCACAAAGATCGATTAACAGTGGCAATGCAAGCCTATCTTTCACCATCTTCCACATTTCAAAAACTTCATTCCCAAAGAGATTATCTACTCCATCACTAACACTGCCATTATATTCAGAATTAGCCAGCATAAACTCTAAAGGCCTAACATATTTACGTTTATCCAAACAAACACAATGCAACCTCGACCCAACATCCTCGGTCAACGACCCACACACGTTCACAAAATGCCCCAATGTCTGAAATTTCAAACTGACACTGTGAGAAGCGCCGTTTGCCAGAATCTCAGGCAGGGAATACTTCAGCGATATCACCGAAGAAAAAGCGGAAGGAGAATCGTCAAGAAGGTGAGAACAACTCACCGCCATACCCGAATCCTTGTCGATTCTAACAAACCCAGACTCAAGAACAACACCATGAACCGTAAACACTAATAGCATGAAATCATTGATGTTGTTTCCGAGGGCTTCTTTGAGAACTCTTCTAACAAAGAAAGGCTCTGAATTGGTACTAACGACCACCGCCTCATGAGACCCATCAATCATAGCCACAGTTTCAGCCTCTGCTGGGTCCAAAGAGGGAGACTTTTCAGCGATAGGAATGGCGGGGGCGTGGCCAATTAGGGTTTCCGGCGAGTCTTGGATGGTGGGTTCGTGACGAGAAGCGGTTTCAGGCTTGTGGGGAAGGGTTTGGAGGGAGAATGCGGCTGGGTTGAGAGAGTAGAAGATGAGGTCTCCGGTGGCGATGCCGAGGGAGTGGAGGGACACGTGCGGCGAAGAGGCGTGAATTTCGTCCTTTCTGTTCAGGGAGAGATGCAGAGAAGAAGAAGAAGAAGAAGAAGGGAGGGTGTGAGACACGGTGTTTTTGAGTTCCTGCAGAGAACAGGAATCGGGGACTTCTATTTTGAGCGTTTCTTTGGATTCCAAAGATCTGAGTCTCAGCTTCATCGTTTTGATTCTCTGTTGCTCTTTCTGCCACAAATCCAGAGATCTGTTTGTTGACGGGTCTTTAAATTGCTTCTGTGAACTTCAAACTTAACATACACGAAATAAATCAAATTTAGTATTTAGGACTAAGTGAATTTTTAATCCTCATTTTTTTTTTTTCAAATTCAGTGTTTATTTTGAGAATAAACAAATTAAAGTTTAATTGAAATTCACAGTGCAGTAATTTCAGATAATTTATCAATTAATATTTTTAAATTTATATAAATAAAAAGTTAATAGTAACATTGTACGTATATATTAATTAAATTCTTACAATTTTTTAATTTCTTAAATTTTAATTTGTCTTGTAAAAGATTTTAAATATTTTTAAAAAATTCAAACAAGATCTTGACCAATCAAAATTTTTAAACTTTTTTAAAACTCGATATTTAGTTACTAAATTTTTTAAAAAAATACTTTTAATATTAAAATTAATGAAATTTTAGGGACTGAAATTTTAAAAATTTTAAGAAATAAAGTTAAATTTTAAAAATTTAAGAACCTTATTAATTAATAAAATTAAAATTAAGAACAAGAATCTAAATTTTGAAAATTTTAAGAATTAATAACTTGGTTAATCATATTATATTTTTTAGGGTGGAAAGAAGATAAAGCATAAAGCATTAATTACAATATCAAAGGAGTGAGCTGGTGCTGGGTAGTGAGAGCTCTGATGAAGAAGAGATGAAGGAGTGATCATGAATGTTTCCATCCACAACGGATCTCCCTCCCTCAAACCTCTGCTGGGGATTATCATCACGGTAAACAGCATAAAGTCAAGGCATATTTCTTTTATTCAGTTAATTCAAACTTTAGAGAATCTATTCTTTTTTTCCATTATTGCAGTAAGATAATTCCAATTCAAGTTTTTGTACATGTTTATAATAATTATTACTTTTACACTTTATCTCAATAATTTATTTTTTTAAAATAAAAATCATTATAAGTATCGGTTGTGTTATATTTTATATTATATTATTTTTCATTAAATTTAAAAAAATAATAATTTAACATAATTTACATTTGTATTTATTTTTAATTTAATCCTAACAAAGAAAGAAAATATGAAAAAATACAATGATGATTGTGAGGCGATAATTATAGAGATTTTGAAATAGTATTTTTGCACTTGTCAAATAATACTTTCTTATTAAAAGAAAATGTATATATCTCTTGTTTAATGAAAATTTTTTTTCTCCCTGGAAAAACTTCTTTAAAGAGAAAAAAAATTGATGTGAGAGATATTATATGATAAGTACAAAATTAAAATACATATATGGATCATTTAAGTTGTTATCAAAGATAATTTACCAAAATTTTAGAAATTGAGATATCTTTTCTTTAAAGTATAAGATCATATATGGATGTTAAGTTCCACATAAGATTTTAATTTATAATTTTTTTCCTTCTTTTTTGAGGAAAAACAAAGTGATTTTTGTATCATTTTAAATGCATAATAAGTTAGTAATAAAGATTCTTTTTAAACAAGGTTTTTTTTATTGGTTACAGTGTAATTAAAAATAATTAAAATTTTTATTAATTATTTATTTTTTTATTGTTTAATTAAGTTTAATTAAATTTAAAAATTTTTTGCCTCACCCATCTCTATAAAAGGGTCTCTTGACAAGCAAAAAAAAAATACTAGCTTAGAAACGTGAGAAAAGAATGGCGGGTGGATTATTTTTATAGTAATAGGTGTTAAGGAGAGACAAGGAGAATATAGGATGATGATCCAAGAAAAAAATGAAAGAAAAGTTTTGAGAAAATTAGAGTTATGAATATATTAGGAATAATATTAAAAAAAAGTCAGTATTATTTCAAATGTCGATAACTATTATTTTAAAATTCTCAATTATAAAACTCAAGGCTAATGCCATTAGCCAAATAATCGATATGATAATAATTATATAGCGAGATGTGCTAAAAATGACATATTAAAAAATAAAATATCTGTTATGTCTATGTTTAGATTAAAGTTAAAAAAAATTAAAATTTATTTAAATTTAATTTTTTTTAACTTAAGTCTTTAGATAAAGTAAGTCGGATGTAATTTGCTTTATGTTTTCTTATGGTATTTCTTATAAAAACCAACTTGTTTGGATGATAAACATGAAAAGTAAATTGAATAGTATAATTACAAAAACATACATTGATATTTAAATGTAATAGTACTATTATTTTTTTCATTATATTGATATTTTCATCTACACAAGGCATGAAATTCGATTAGTTTTTAATTTCCTTCCGATAAAGTTGTGTATAGACATTGTTGTACCAACTATATATTTGAATTTGTGTTTCAAATATAAATTTATGCATAGGCATAAAATTACAAACCTATTTTTGCATACTCCGAAAGTACTTTCAATTGTTGATGAATGCAAATTTTTTATTATACTCTTGGTAAGTGCATAAGTCATATATAGTATCTGATAAATATCGGGTCAATCGTATAAAACTTGGATGGTACTTGAGAAATCTCAAGAATTTTTACTTGTACGAACAAAAATGATAGAAATTTATACTAATAACTACTGAAACATAAAATAAAAGCATAAATAAAGAGAATAAGCAGTTACACGAGATTTAGTTGAGTTTAGATTTCACCAAATCATCTCTCAAGTGCATAATAAACTCAAAATCAGTATTCACTACTCAGGTTTCTATCACCCATAAAAATATTCTTAATCTCAATCTCTTGCAAGCAAGGAACTAAGCTATGAGTATCAGACTATTAATTTATCGCTTAACCTCATCAAATAACTTGCTTTAAGAAAATGAGTTTAAGATGCTAAACGAGTTTTACTTTCTCTCGAGTAATAAACCTTATTGGCAACTCTTTTCATTTTTACAAGTCAAAATCCTCTCTCGACCTCATTCAACAAGTAAAATCCACAAAAGATAAAGAAAATAATGCAAAGGGTAAAAAAGAGCATCAACATTGAATAATAAATTTACATTAAAGAAAACAAAAATAAAAAGAGTTCAAGTTTAATCACATCAAACCCCAACAAAATAACAAGTCTGACTAACCATCAGGATGGATGAACATGGTGAATGGACGAAGATGAGTCTGGAGTGTGTCATCGGTTAGCAAGGTATGCAACCTTTTTTCCAGAACAAAAGGCGCCCATTTATAGTCTCAAATTTTCTTTTGAGGACTTAACGTTCACATTGTGAGTGTTGGATAGTAAAATCCGCTTTTTGTAAAAATCTATCCCCGAAATTGGGCACCTATGAAGTGAGCATTGGGCGCCTAAGTGCTGCTACAACCCAATTAGCTCAATTCTACTACCATCTTTTGGATCTTTCTCACAATTTGTCTTAGTACAATTAAAAACAGAAAATTAAATGTAAAATGTGAGGAAAACAATATCTTAAATGAGAAGAAATTAAGATAACTATTATATTTTACCTGTGTAAAAATAGATCATTTAGACTATTATCAATTATGCACCTTGGACTTAAATGATAATAATTGAATATCTCATTATGACTTGAAAATCCACATTTATGTCTAAAATTTAGGAGCTAATGACATTAACATTTATAAGAACCAATATATTTTAATTGTGTTGGATAACCAAAATCCATTAAGTAATATTTACCTAATAAACAAAAAATAGTGTTAAAGTAAATTCTAAATATAAATAAATCTTAATCATAAAAAGTGCATACCTAGAGGAAAGATGTGAGAAATTCATGCTGGGAGCTGCGAGGGCATTATCAAATACATGTGAATCAAGTGCAATGCTTTCCCATTTTGGTCATGCAAATATAAAGCACATGTCTCAATCTTAAATAACCATTACACTGTGGGTTAAATGTCCTTTTCTTCCAAAAATTCACAATGTGTTTTTATAGAGAATTTTAAGAGGACAATTCATTTTATTTCAGAATTTTAAATATTTTGTTATAAAATACCTTGTTTTAGATGATGAATTTTAAAAGAATTTAAAATTTTAGACATTTTAGAGAGCATTTTGATTAGTTAGAATTGTAGAATTTCAAATTCCTTTAAAAAGGTAAGAATTTGAAAATTTTCAAATCTACTTTCCTTTATTAAAACATTTGAATTACCTTATTCAAACAAAACATTTGAAAAATGAAGTCATTTGAATTAAAAGAATTTAAAATTCAATGTCTTTCAAATTTCTTGCATTTGTAAATTTATTTGTCCAAACACAATATTAGGTTGTTCACTAGGACTAACCATACATGGGATATTAGTACCAATAATTACTCCTATAAGGTTCTTAAAAAATGACCAATATTGTTTGTCCTTCTGAACTTTTGGATTAACTTGACGAGACCTTGAATCTTGTGTATTGATGTATTTGAATGCTAGTCTTAGACAAGCAACTAATACTTTATGAAAATGCCTACTTATTGTCTCTCCTGAATGTTGAAAAAATTCTTGTATCATTCTATTTCCTAATCTATGACAATTTCTTGAGCACCTATTCGAATAGGAACAATGCAACCATTTCTTAAACACTCATTCACTTAGTTACTTGTAAACCATTTTGAACCAATTCAATCTAAAGTTGATTAAATATTTTCCATTAAAAACATCTCATAAAAGCAAATAGTATACCCTTACAAAACTTATTCAACCCATGAATGACTAGTATGTTCACTAACTTTACATAGATCTTTACACAAATATGTTACTATGTATTACTTACTCACATCTTCAACTTCCTTTATATCATCTTATAAAATAAAAATTAAAGTAGATTTTTCATCATGATTTTTCTCATATTTTTTATTTCAGTCTTCCATTTATTTTTTTATTGGTATTAGCAAAATTTAGAAAAATCAACCACATTAAAATTAAATAATATAAATGCAATTTAATATATTAAATATAGGCAAACATTACTAATTGTTGTTATAATTATAAAAGTCATCAATTACTCTTATAACAAAAAATTTACCTTTAGAAAGGGTTGTCATGTTGGTCCTGGTAGGAATCTAGAAGGGGGGTTGAATAATTCCAAAACATATTTTCACAAATTTCCTTTTCTAAACATCAAAGTTTTCAAAAATCACTCATTGATGAAATTTTCAAGATCTACTTTAAGAATTTCCAAAACCAATTTCAAATAAAACTTGAAACAATGTTTAATATTCAATTCTTTCTAAGATTTTCAACACCAAGTTTCACTAACTTTTAATTCCACAACAATGATTTCCAAATCAACACTTAACCAATTCACAAAGAAATGGATAAAGAACAATATCACTTGTTCGTGACGAATACCTAACACAATAAAACATAGTATGACAATCCTTTCTCTTCTAATCAACAAATATTGATTTTGAACTCATAGATTTCTGGGTTTTTCTTTGATTTCAAATGCTTTCTTTCTTGTAAACTCGTTTTATCTCTCTGAAAACCTAAAATCCCTTCATTCTCTTTTGAAAAAAAATGTTTCAAAATAGTTTTATGTGAGTAACAGATGAAGGTAATCAATTAATTTCCACAACTACTTAATTACCTAACAGTTCTCTCAAAACATACCTAAAATACATGTTCTCGTGATAATCGATTAACATTTTTCAGGTAATCGATTATTCCATAGAGCTTGTAATTGAGATCCCAAATTTTTCTGTAGTTAATCAATTATCTAAAAAGGGTAATCGATTAACATACGAAAAATTCAGATTTTATGACTTACTTGCCTGATCCAACTTAGATAATCTATTACCAACTAAAGTAATCTATTATCCATGAGGTAATTCAACTCTTAATTTAGTAATTTTGAGTTCTTTGCTTTCCAAATAATACACAATCATAAAAATTAGGATTCAATCATGGAATTACCACTCATCCACACACTTGTGCCCAATTAAACAATCAATACAAGTATCACACCTATTAAATGAGTTTGCTACCATAAAATGAATTAATAAGAACTAAGCTAAGCTACAAAACCAAAATTCCAAGGACTTGAGATGCTTCACCAAAGTTACTTTCCAACTTTCAATCTCAATATGCCATGTAGTTCTGGTAGTTGTTGAAGTAAAAGATATCAATTACACTTATAGCAAAACAATCCAAGTTGCACTTATAATAAAGAAAATATATTGGAGATATAAAAAAACGAATATTATTAATAACATTAATATTTGACCTATAAAAAAATAAACATATAGACCCACTGCCAAATTTATTCTATGATCATATTAGAGTAATGACAGTTAAGAACAAAACCAAACTAGAAGGTAAGCAACACATAGTATTTTATTATTTTAATTATTCTAATATAAAAAATAACTAAATCATATGATATAATTGTATTTTTTTTACTTAGCCTTTTACTAGGCCATAACAATAGACGTGTAATTGACAGCAAAGTAAATGCTCATGACTTGTCTCTACCTTAATTGACGCTCAAAACAATTTATCTTTTACTTACCATAAGTAAGTTTTCTAGGCTCAACATATTTATTAGAGCATAAAAATAACCACTGTTATTTAGTATTTGATTTATCAAAATTAAAACCTACAAAAATATTACTAACATATTTACCTTTATCATATAAGAATCTATATTCAAGCTTATTTAAATATTTCCTTCAATTTTATTATAAAAAAATTGCATATTACTAGCATGCACTCTTAAAATAAGTCACCCATACTTCGCTATTTTCATTTCTTATTTAGGTAAGCAAAGTACCTGATATAATAACTTAGCTACACAAGAAATTAATTACTTGATAAATAACATTTATAAAGCTTCCAATAATTTGAGATAAATTAGTTTGTATGAAGATTTAACCATAAATGGACTAAATGGAACAATCTTATTTAGATTTCACATTAATGGAAATTATATATAGTTTAAAAAGAGAACAACAAAGCTTCCAATATTTTCCTATATTCTCCGGTAGACATACAACAATCAATTCAAATAAATGTTCCCAAATCACAAATCAATATTTTTTTTATAGTATTCAATACACTTATAAATACCATAAAATGCTACACTACATCAGCCTTCATATGTTAAATATCATTGATTGGATTTTTATACAAAAGTTCCATAATCACAATAACTATATACTGATACAAACATATATTGTTCACCATTGTAAAAGCAGTCAATTCAAAATGAAAATACCACTAGAATCATAATTAGTACTAAGTAAGATCTACACTACATCAAATAACAACTATAACATAATCGTGATAAGTACTACATCAAAATAACATCATCCTTATACAACTTTCAAGTAACTTTTGGTGGATGGTAAGGTATTATAAGATGTATAATTCAACTAGCTCAATAGCCTTTGTTTATGTCATTCAAGTGCTATAAACATTTTCTTAGAAGTCCTAGGCAACGTAAGTTAAGAACATCGAGTATATCAACATAATTTAATAAAAAACTTTAGTTGCCATCAAATCCCAAGTAGTCTTTGCATTAACACCTTCACTATCAACAATTTTTACAATATCTTTTCTCTTGTCTATTACAACAAAAACAATAGATTGATTCTATTTTCACATTTTTTTTGTGTTTTATTATTTAAATAACATGATTCATATACATAGATAAAGAATAGGAATATGAAACTATAACAAATCCATATAAATTGCAATGAATGAAAGGGGAAATGGATTTATGTACCTCAAAGGGAAATGGACCCTAAGCATATGAATTTAAAAGAACTAAAGAGAGGACAAATTATATTCACAAATTTTAACCCTACCTTTGATGTCGTAGAAAGGAATAAAAAGGTTGGTTAAGAATTAATTAAGCTTCAAATTATGAGTTTTGGGTTATTTGTGTTGGTTGTTAAGGAGTAATAGTTGATTGAACTATTAATAAGTCAAGGGTTATAAATTTTTCAATGTTGGTTGTTGAGGAGTAATGGCTAAACAAAAAAACAAATCACTTTGAAATAACTTGCCTTTGGAGTTCAATTAATGACACAAACAAACACAAAACCGAAAAAAACAAAATAGAGAGGTAATCTAATGTTGCTTTCACCTGAACATCAGTTCTCCATATAGAGATGAATGAACTCTATAAGTTGGCAAATGCCTAGGCTCGTCGTTCAATATTGGATCAATGGATGTTTGGGTTCCCAAACAAGAAATAAAACATGCTCTAATATTGTGTTTCAAGAAAATAGACGCATGACTAAGGCAGATGCAATTATAATCAATCAAGAAAACGCATAACAGATGTTGGTATTGAGAAACAAATAGGCTCTGAAGATTAGATGGATGAAACAAAACATGTGATTTAATTGATTTGGATAAATTTTATTAATTTGTGTTTGTCATATTTATCTGTTAAATATTATTCTTTTCATCTCCAATAATATTTTTTCATTTGTTTAAAGACAATTTTTCAAACAAAAAAAATGAGAAAATAAAAGTACAAAAAGATAGGCACAATATTGAAAAAGTCGAGTCTACTAATTGACAAGAGTGATTTAATAATGTTGAATATCCGCGCAAATAAGTCAACAACTACAAAATAAAGGATAAGCAAAGTGATTTATCCTATTGAAAAAAGTAACTTGTTAATGAAAGACATTTGATGTTTCAATAAAATTATTAGAGAAATTGCCTTAAGACACATAAAAAGTTCTCGTAAGTCCTAAGAGACTATATATATTATGAAGACCTGAAGCTTTAAAAAAGGAGGAGAAAGTATAATTAATTATTGAACGTGAACTTCACAACTTTCTTTTACATTTTCTATCTTTTGTAAAGCTTTAAAATTTCGCTATCATTTGTATATTTTGAGAGTAAAGATTTTTGCTTCATTATATATTCATCTATTCAAGATGTTAGAAAGTCATTTAATCCTTAAAAACCTTTAAATCTAATGATTTTGAAAATAGCCTAAAAAGGCTTAGTATTAAAGAATACTGGAGTGTTAACTTAAAGATGCTAGTGTAAAGACTACTTAGGGATAAGTTAAAAGTGATTTAAAAAACTACTTATATCTTTGAATAAGATAGTGAAACCTTGATGGTTACCATGAAAATGGTTAAGATGATCGAGTATAAAAACATTGTCTTGTTTTATTCACTTAGGTTGAATTGTTTTTCTTTCATAAAAAAATTTTGTGAACATTCTTTTTAAATTGTGTATGGTCCTTGTATAAACCTTTTTTTATCAATGTATATCAAGTAGACACATTCTTCCTTGAAAAAAAAGTTTGCAAAATTTTTTAAAACACAATTCAATATCTCTTCCTTGTGTTTCTGCAAGCTTGCAATGTGGTTATAACATAGGAGTGGTGAAATGGGTTTGACTGATTCATTTAGCACTAAACCACCAATGGTGTGCCAAAGACAGGTCAAGAGGGGTTGATCCATCATATTAAGGGTTAATTGAGTGTTCGACCTTCCTCGTCTCTAAGTAGGCTGATGAGTTGGTGGCTTGGCCAGTCAACTTTTGCATTTTTTGGTTTACCAAAAAAAATTGTTTCCATTTTTTGGGGACAAATTTGATTTTAATAATATCAAAATAATATTTTTTTTGCATAATTATTTGCATTATTTCATTATTGCACTTTCATAATTATATATAAGTGATTTAATTAATAAATTAGTGAAATTACAAACCCAATAATTTTTAATAACAATCTAGGGTTAATTGACTATCTAACCTTCCTCGTCTCTAAGTAGGCTGATGAGTTGGCGGGTTGGCCAGTCAACTTTTGCATTTTTTGGTTTACCAAAAAAAAATCTTCCATTTTTTGGGGACAAATTTGATTTTAATAATATCAAAATAATATTTTTTTGCATAGCTATTTGCATTATTTCATTATTGCACTTTCATAATTATATATAAGTGATTTAATTAATAAATTAGTGAAATTACAAACCAAATAATTTTTAATAACAATCAAAATATAATTTTGGTCTAACTCATTCATCATTGTATTATTCCAATAAATTTTCACTCAATCAACCAATGTTCCTAAGTTAATAAGTAATTTTTTATTTTAAATCATTTTATTGTAATTAATATATATAAATATTGATATTTGGGACATTGTAGTTGTGTTTTGACTAATCAAATACTCCACCCTAATTAGGGATGACAATTAAACCTGCACCCGTTAGTACCTGCAGATTAAACTCGCAACAAATTTTAGCAGGTGTTTTTAAAACTCATTTGAAAATGTAGCAGAGGTGAGTAGTCAGGTACCTATACCTGTGGGTATCCACTACCCGTGAATATACATTAATATCCTTTTATTGTTGTGTTCCATTATGAAGTATTTAGTAATTTAGCGTAGATTCTCACTTTTTAGTTTCTTGTAGCCCTAGCACTAGTAGTGCTTTGTCTCCTCAAGTCTCATACTCCTCACTTCTCTCTTTTGTAAGTTTTACTTTGTCGGCAACCCCAACCCTCATATGAATGTCTGAACTAGCCAAAGCCTCATCCTTCATCCACCGTTGCCCTCAACCCTCATCCACTGATCCCTCTGACTCCTCACCCATCACCAGTCACCACACTTGGCTTCTTCATCCATCAGCACCCCAACCAGCCTTGATCGAAGTCATAACAATCAGGCCTCAATAGCCTCTGCACTCCACCAGTGATTGCGATCCTATCCAGGTATTCTCTTTTTCTTATTTTTCTTACCCTCTTGTTCCTTTCTACATTTGGAACCCTCTAGTTTTGTTTACTAGTTATGGACTTATGGTGGTGTACTAGTGTTTGATATGAACACTTCAAAGTGTAATATAATGGATAGTTGATTAATCAGTTATTAGCTTTTTAAAATGATGTTTATGTTTTGCCCTTTATTTATGTTGTTTATATATTATTAATCAGTTGCAGCAACCATCAATAACTCTTTTTCTTTCATTTGGTTGACTGACTTATAGGAATTAGGATAGTTCAATTCAAAGCATTTCAATGAAAAAACTTTATGGTTTTAAATTCTTAATTGATTCTCCTAGTTAGCATTTTCCTTCTTGGTATTAACTTGATTAAAAAGTTTTGAACTTTAGTTGAATTAGGTGTTAATAGTTTTTTTTAATTGTTAGTTGGTGAATGCTAGTAGTTTTTTTACACATCTGATTTTCTGAATGGATTTTAACAATTTCGGAATATTTTTTAAAAGTTATTTAGGTTAAAGTTGATTTTCAAGTGAAGTCATAAATGTTTTAATCTTGAAAGTAGACCTATAAAATTTGGTGTAATTTTTGGGCATGAAGCAAAAGTTATTTTTTATTATTTAAAGTCAAAATGAGGTTTTGAAGCATAATAAATTTTACCTAGCAATAACTAAACAACTATATATATATTTTTTTTAAAATAAAGTTTGACTGCAGTCAAAAACAAGTTTCTTTATTCAACACCATGAAACCAAACACACTTTATATCATGCAGATAGAATTGGATGTGTTGAACCTTTTATAATTCAAGTTTAATAATTCTATTTAGAGAATTGATTTAGTTTGCATTATTTCGTTTGAACCCTATATGTCCATTCAATAACTGCAACTTCTTTTTTAGAAAAATAGTTATTGGGTTATATCATGCAAAATTCTAATTCCTATTCCACTAATGAATATGGAAGTTTTTTTGTTTTGCATATCTAGATTTCATTACTTTATTTTAGATAGAAATAGATGAAGATTATCTATTACCTAGTTAGATTGACATGTCTAGCTTAATTAGTAGAAGAAAGAGTTTGCTACTTGATTTAACAATGTTTACTATTAAATATAGTAGAAAATTAAAAAAATGTTAGCTTTTTTACAAGCTTACTTGGAGCATTTAAAAGGCTACAAAATCTTAGTGCTAATATGAACAATCGATAAAGTTTGAATGCAACCATAGAAGGGTGTGTTAGAGTTTTCCATGTTGTTATCCCAATGAATTTTGAATACATCTTTAAAGTATTTTAGTAAACATGTCATACTTCTTTTAGAGTTGTCAATATTTTTTTGGTTGCTTGAGACGAGGCAACACAATAGTCAGCCACTTGTGGCACTTGTTTCTTCTTATTGAACTTTTAATTTTGCTAAAAGAATAGCATAATCGTAGCATTAGACTTGCCAAAGCAAAGATCAACATAGAAGATCTGATACATGTATATTCCCACAAAGATGAGTAAAGTAAAAAAATGCCTTATTCATAAAACCACAATTAGTAAAATGGATAAATAAAAGCTCTTTCCCAAACTGAGATTAACAATCTTACGCGATCTATATACCTTTAAATCATTGCATAAAGAACTGTTCCTCATATTCATAGAAAAGTTACCCAAAGTTACTTAATTGATTTTACTTTGTAGGGAACAAAAGCTGAGTGACAAAAACTCCTACATGAAATAAATGTAGTTAGCATTAATGATCACTATCAGTCCACTTGCTAATGTCTAACTTATTGTCTAGGTATACCACATAATCTCAAATTCTTAATTAACCTTTTTCAAATTTACAACTAAGATATCAACTATAATATCCCAAAAGACCAACCAATCAATATTGAATCAGGGCTCGCAGAAAAAACTATAGACACCATAAAAAAGTATTATTCATCTATATTATTCTTAGAATCTTGGGAGAAAATCCCAACAATATTCTACTCAATCCTAATCATTATACTAAAGTGACTAACTTTTGTCTTAGAAAAAGCAACAATATAATTACTTGTTTTACAGATGATAATTTTCTAAAAGTATTGACTTAACCAATTTCTTTTATAGCAAATCGATAAATTTTTCAATACTTAATTTTAATTGTGCTTTTGTTTTTAATTATTTGCAGGATGTCTATTCCACAAAACTATATTCCTATTAAAGGTAATGACCAACAATGAGAACATATGTCACCTAATGTAGGTGAATCAAATCCAAGAAACACAAATGATGTTCCATGAACGATGTTGATGATGGAACTCAAGATAAAAATTATAATTATCTTGTAAGTGTTGGCTCAAACAAGCAGACTTCATGGGTTTGGAATTCACTTTAAAAGAAGATTAATAGATGGAAAAATGAATTTTGTATGTAATTATGGTTAGAAAAAACTATTAGGTGAATCAAAGCAAGGGACATTATACTTACGTTATCACTTGAAGAATTCACACTTTGGTTATTATGAGACATTAGGCAATCATTTATCAAAATTTGTTGTTGGGAACTATATGTTGTTGTTGTTGGGAACTATATGTTCAATCAAGAAATGACTAGACTTGCTATCTGTAAAATGATAGTTCTTCACTAATACCCACTATCAATGGTTGATCATATAAGATTTTAGAAATTTTGTGGTGCTATAAACCCTCTGTTCAAGTTGCTGTCAAGATAAACTATCAAAAGTGACCTCATGAATCCAAAGGATCAAACAATGAAGGTGTTGCCAAACATTCCAAGTAGAGTTGCAATTACTACTAATATTTGGATAACTCCCAATAAAGTAAAGGTTATATGACAGTTACAAATCATTTTATTAATGACTCATGAAAGCTACAAAATCGAATTATGTGATAATAACACCAAACTTTATTAATTAAAATTCCTTTATTCTCATATTTGTTTAATTTGTGTCATAATATAGTCTTTTAATATTAGTATCTTAGATTTAAATGTTATTTATTAAACTTTGTATGTTAAATTTAGGTTCATTTATGTGTCTGCTCCTCATACAAGTGAAGTTCTTGATGAAGTGTTACATCGATGTTTGATGGATTGGAATTTAGATAGAAATATTTCTAGTTTGATTGTGGATAATTGTTCAACTAATGACGCTAAGATTGAACGCATTCTAGATAAGATTTCACCTAGGACTCTTATTTTAGGTGATCAATTATTTCACATGCGTTGTTGTGCTCACATATTGAATTTAATTGTAAAAGATGGGTTGTCCAAAGTTGCTAATGCCATTGAAAAGGTTAGAAAAAGTGAGTTTTTAGACATCAACACCTAAAAGAGAGGAGAAATTCATAAAGGCATGTGCTTATGTGAATATCACATTTAGTAGGAAGTTGGTTTTTATTGTAAGACTCGTGAAATTCTACATTTTTAATGCTTTAAGTAGCTATTCAATACAAAGGTGTATTTGAGTGATTGTCACAACAAGAGAGTCAATATAAAACATTGCCTAAAGCAAAATGTTTTTTAAGGTGTTATGGAGCAAAATGTTTTCTACATAAGAAATCGAAGAAAGTGAACAAAATGGCAAATTTTCAAAAAAAAAATTGAAACTTACCATTTTTTGTGAACACAATATCTTTATCAAAATATTTCAAATTCTTTTGTAGAAAAATTGTGTAAGAAAATCTATTTGTAATTGCTAATTTTCTCTTTTGAGTGTTGAATATTTTCTATACTTTTTTCAAAACATGATTTGTCGTGAAAGTTAAGAATGATTTTGTGAAAAAATAATACTTTGATGCTTAGATTTAGTGAAGTATAATTAAGTGAGATTGAAAATACTTGTTTAAAGCAAGAAGTGAAAAGTATGAATAATTATTGTAATTTTGCTTAATAAGCAAAAACGTTTATAGGTGCAAAAAATTGGACATGGTTCAAAATTGAGTAAATGAATACAAAGTGTCCATACTTAACTGTTTTTATATTCAAGTTACTTATTTTCCTTTATTTTGAGTACTTAATCACACGTGCCTTTTAAAAAAATGTTAATAAACTCATAATTAAAATTGTAAAACCTTTTTTTAAACACAAAATCATAACAGTCTACTTCATATAAAAATAATAACAACATATCTATAAATAACATATAAATTAAATATTTCTTATCGAATTTGAAAATGTTATAGTAATACACCACTACTACATAATAATGTGCAAAAGTTATAGTAATGGTAGAACATGCTCATCAAATGTTTGGTATTTTTTAAAAACAAGGATTTAATATTTTTTGAGATAAATATTCTTAGATTTAGAAATCATACACCAAATAAAAGTATGTTAAACCCTAAATAAGTGAAAAACAACCTAATATGACTATCCTTTTGGTCGAATTTTTTTAATTTGTTGAATAAATATGAAACTAAAAAGTTTGCATAAAGTTTACTAAGAGTTTTGCTAAAAAGAGAGTTTGCACACAAGTTAACTCGTAAAAGGTAAGTGAACTTGTAAACTCATTAGAGTTAGCAAAGTTAACTAGAGTTTGATAATCATCGAATGAGCTAGACTCCTTTACACAGGTGTTAGGGAATATGTGGTGTGTGAATGTCATTTGAGTGTGCTTAGGTGGGATCTTGTAAAATATTGTGAAGAGAATAAGTCTTAAGAACAAGTTGTTTTTTGTAAACCATAGTTGTGAAAATTAATTTGGATTGGCTAGTCAAATTAATCCAACCAGGACTTAGTCCCCTTATTGGGTTGGTTTGTAAAATAGTATACAAATCATATCAACCTAGTTAAAATTGGTTGTTTTCTTAAAAAATTCGTGCCCCTAATGGTTTTGGGGATCTAGATTAGGTTGAGGTCCTCTATTTTTGAAAAGAAAAACATGTTGTTCCTAATTAGTGAAACACAAATTTTACTTAAACAAAACAAAATAAAAATAAAAGTGTAAGAACTCACACTCATTCTTTTATTTACGAACACACCTTTCTTTTTAATTTTGCATGGCCACGCATCTTTACCAATGAAAACCCTAAGTAGAACTAAGTGAGAAGACATTGGAACACTTTTGTAGAAAATGCTAGCATACTCTTAAAGAATTCTTATAGAAGTGTTGGTCTTTATTTCAGCTAGAATCTAGGCAATTAAGCGTTATTCCATATAGAATGTGGTCGAGTTTTGTTCTACAATGTTGTAACAACACTTTTAAATGTTGTCACAACTGATTCCAACGAGCTTTAGTTTTGACAAGTTCTTTATGCTCTATTGATGCACACATGCATATTAAATATGAATTTTGCTCCCATATTTGTAATTTCGGGGATTCAGAAACTCAATCTAATTCTTAAATCTCGATAGAGTAAGGTGATTAACTTATTCAATGCTCTTTATTTATACAGTAGGCAATATCATTAGTACCTGATTGATTTATTTAATTGCATCTTCATGCTTTATTTGGTTATATTTAGTATGCTTTTATAGTTTAAATTTTAATTCTTTAATGTATTTAATTTTAATGTAGTTAGTAAATATTACAATTTTATAGTTTATTTTGGTATGTGAATATGTAAAAGTTATAGTTTCTGAATTGAAAACTTTTTTTTTGGAAATTTTAATCCATGTTCAATGACAATTAAATGTATTATTTACTTTTATGATACATTGCAGCTCTGCATCAATGTAAAAATTGAAATGTTTACACATTATACTATATTAGAATTATAAACAATAGAGTTGTGTTAATGTGTTTTGTTACTTATCTAGTATTTAATATTATTCTATTATTGTTATATTGGAGTGGATAAGTATATATAAAATTCTTATATTACACTTATGCTATATTATACTTTTGGAGTGTTATATTTAATTTTGGATTGATATTTAATATAACTTTAGTGCACTTTTTCTCTTCATACATACACACATGTGTGTGTGTGTATATATATATATATATATATATATATATATATATATATATATATATATATATATATATATATATATATATATATTGGGTCAAACCAGGCCAATTACTATCTCACATATTAAACTTCTCACTGGTTAACTCATTATCTCAACTAGATCAATGATTGACCCGATGTTCATAATACTTCCATTAACAAACTACTAGTATGCAAATATCAAATGGTCTTAATTACCAATCAATATTGTTTATGTTAACTACTAACATACATGCTTGTCAACAATGAATATTGTATATATGTCCCCATTGAAAAAAGTTGTCTCATGTGTTGCTAGCATTTAAAAGCAAACTATGAACGTCGACAAGCATACAAGACTAATAGTCCTAATTAGTATTGTGTGTGTCATGCAAAGTATACATGGATTGAGTTTTCTATGCATATATAAGTATATAAATAGGCTTTTGTTATCTAGAATGGTGAAATAGGAGATTGTGTGTTAATTAAGTTTGGTTGAATATATTGACATTTTTTGTGTTAGATAAAATATTTCAATGTGTTATATTTGTGTTTCTTAAAATATTATCATCCATTACAAGTATATGTTTTTCTTTCCCTTTTTTATCCATAATTTTAATTAGTTTTGAAAAATTATCAAATAAATTTGAGAAATTATTTATTTACCTAACAAGTTCTTACAACTTTATTTTTTACAATGATATAAGAGATAAAAAGATAACAAAAGGAAGGGTGAAGTATTAAAATGACACGAAAAATAAGATATATAAAGATGAGAGAAAATAATATTAATATTTTAGATAAATTCCTCATTTATAATTTTTTTATTGATTACATAAAATATAAGATACTTATTTTAGCTTTTACATTTATAGCTTGTAAGTCAAATTATATCATAATATATTCTAATGTTGTGATTTAAAAAGGTTTAAGAATTTAATGATGTGGTTATATTAAGTATTTCATAACATGTGATGTAAAATCGATTTTAGTGTAATTTTAACTATTATATATGCGTGTGAGATAATTATGGTCTATTAAATTTGTAAAATGAAAACTATAAATCTAAATTATATAATTATGTATAAATATTTAGAATAAAAAATTAGCAGTCATGTAATTATTTAGAAAGTTATAATATTATATATATAAGAAACACACTTATACGATGTTATTAGAAAAATTTTTACACGACATACAATTATCACTCTTTATATATGGTAAGTTTATTAATTTTACCTATTAATACTTTAAAAGTTATATAAATTATGAATTGTGATTAAATGTTTGTTTTACAATGTCATGGATAGGAGTTAAACTTCCCCCCCCCCCTATCACTCTCTATATAATCTTAATAATTAAGATATTATCTATTCAATATTGATAACTATAATTCTCATTTTTTATAAGGGTGTTCATGAATATGAATTTATTTGTGAATTCAAACAAATCTAATTAAATATGTGAACCAACGTAAACATAATCAATCCAATCTAATTAAATAAGACTAGAGATGGATTAGATCACGAATTTGAACTTTAAAAATCTATAGATCTATGAACTGTTCCATTTAAAGTTTAATATTTTTATTTTATATATGTGTGTGTGTGTTTTAAAGAGTGTAAATAGAAATATGACAATACAATATAAAGTTGAAATATTATTTATAAATTGAATATTTAAAGTTGGAAAAATAATACATTAAGTATATTACATGACGGAGATTACGAGTTGTTAAACTTTATTGTTTTTAGCTTTCTAGGATTTACATATTGTCATTTATAGACTATTTTTATATGTAATTTTAGTTTTATGTTATTTGAATAAACAATGTATGTTTTAATATTTTGTTTGCAAATATTTATGTTTATTATTTTATTTTCTATTTTATTGAAAATAAAATAGATCTAAAAAAATTTTATATAATTAGTGGATCTAATCCAATCCATTTCTTTCTTAATAAGATTGGATCACCAAATTTTTTTTGTAAATTTGATCCAATCCGATTAAATTTTTCCTAAATTTAATCCAATCTAATATGTGAATATCCCAATTTTTTACAATCATAAAAATTCACATTTAATACACATATAATACATGAAAATCAAACTATACCATTGCATAAATCCTTGTATTTTTAGTAAATAACTTTATCTCATGATAAGTCATTAGATTAAATTATTAAAATCATTGAATTATATATATATATATATACATATTTAATTATGATGAAAATAAATATAATGTAATATTGTTCAATTGTAAATGTATTGGTTTGTTTTATTGGTTAAATTATAGTTAAACATATATCATAACAATCTCGTATTACTTTTATACATGAGTTGAAAGCGGAAACCTTAATTATATAATACTCAATATTAAAAATTATTACATAATAATTTTTAAAAAGTTACATGAGTTTTAAAATAGAAATTGTATTATAATATTTGACAATTCAAGTAAAATATACTATTGATTACTATGTATTTATTTTTTTCACGCAAATAAATTGTTCTAAGTATATAACATCAATCATTATATATTTTATTCTTTGTAATATTGATGTCTTTAATTTTTTATAATGAATTGACTATTAACTAAATATTATGCAGTCGCATAGTCAATATGAGTTTGTTATGGAGAAAATGATGATAATCTACCATCAAAGCAAGATGTTGAGAATTTATATAAATTGAATAACATAGGTATTATGCATATATACACCTTGGATGAAGACACACTCCAAGCCCTTAAAGGTTTAGGTATTGAGTTGATCATAAATGTATTTGGAAAATCCCTTCAATATTTGATTGACCCAAGTGTTATTGGGTCAATCAATATGTGACACTATGCTCAAATATAAATTTTAAGTATACTAGTGTTGGAAATAAAGTTCTTTCTAGTAACATTATGGCTTAATACATTCTACCTATCATGACCAACCTTTAGAATGCAAATTCATTAGCCAATTTACAAATCAAGGTCTCAAAATCAATAAGTGAAATATTTATTACTAATAGTTAACTACCTAATAATGGTGTTTTCACTAGTGATACACAACAACATATAACACCGATTATAAAAATTTTGGTGAGCAACGAAGCCCCATTTCTTGCAAATGTATATCCTTATTTTCCTTATGTTGGAGATCAATAAGACATTAGTCATGATTATGTCTTCTTAGGCAATAAACAAACAACAATGTTGGGTACCAAAATCTATTTAATGTCATGTTAGATTCAATGTACATTTCTCTTGAGAAATTAGAAAAACCTAATTCGCAAATAGTTGGTAGGCCAGGTGATGGAGAAGAAGCTTCAACCGATCATGTAAGCAATTATTATGCTAATTTAATTAGTAGTGCCTGAAGTGGGAGTGAAGCTGTCTTGTGGATTTATAAAAACTTACTTATTTCCCATGTTCAAGGAAGATCAAAAGGCAAATGCCAAAACTTAACCACATTTTGGTCTCTCCAATTCTATTAATTGCTCAAATACGAATTCAATTTCAAATAATGAAAACTAATAAGTATATACTTTTTTTTTTTTGCTTTGAATAAGTAGATGTATCCATATGTTAAAAACTTACTTATATCCTAAATAATAAATAATGACTATTATAATATAGTTTTGCAACTTTTTTTGTTTATTTAAAATAAGGATGGAAGATAATGTAATGAAATAAAACTAAACCTATTTCATTTTATTATTTTTTCTTATTTTCTTCCACTCTAGTTACTATTCTAACTTTATTTGAAATATATTACTATTCTAACTTTATTTGAAATATACATTAGTGTATTTGATTAATCAAATAAAGGTAACATAAAAATTTGTTTCATTCCATTCTCTATCCAAATAATGTAATGGTATTTTTAGTTAATCGCATTCCATTTTATTAAGTTTTATTATACTTGGCTGTACTCCTTTTCTTTATTCCATTCTCTTCGTAGTTAAATGTGTTTGATCTTGTAATAAATTTTGTAACACCATTTTCTATATTAGAAAATTGTAACAAAATATAATTTAGCATTTCCTCCAAAAACAAAATTTCTAGACAAAAAGGTTTCAAAAAATTTATCATGGATTGTTTAACTTAAGTAGAGACATCTAATAATTTATAACCTTGTAAATTACCATTTAATTTTTCAAAGCTTGTTCTTGATTACAAATTTTAGGATATTACATATTTATTGTTTATAGAGCATCACTAGTTGACTTATGTGTAAATGTGAATGTGAAAATCATTTTGAGGTTAAACACATTAGTCATCACATGAGTAAGTCACTTAGTGATGTTAAAAATGAAAACATCAAATCCATTAAAACATCAAACTCATAAACGAACCTAGTAAAATAGGATTATGTTACAACATATTCAATATTTATTCTTTTCTTTATACTAGGTAAAACACTACTTACCAAGAAGGATATGTGACTTTATAGCAATCCTCTATAACATTTGCTTAGGAAAATACTTTATGAAGTAAATGTTTAGATGTATAAGACAAACTTTGTCACAATTTTTGTAGAATGTCCTTGGTTACATTCAATAAAATCCTAATAATATAATTTCTAGTGATAAAATATATTATATTTTACTATGAATATTACAAATTAGGTGTAGAATTATACATTGTGCCGCTTTTAAAAAATTAATAGAGAAAGACAAAGAAGTAAAAAAAAAAGGAATGAAAATAAAATAAATATACATATCATTATCCTGCTACTGATATATTATATTTTTTATTTCGATAGAAATTAAAAACACTGATAAAGATCTACAACAATTTGTTAAAGTTGATATTAAATCACAATTGTTTTATTATAGTAAATTTATTAATTTTATCCATTAATATTTTAAAAATTATATAAATATAAAACTGTGATTCAATGTAAATTACTTTATAATATCTATTAATTAAACTTTTTTTAGATTGGAATGAGTTAAAATAGTTTTAAGATTAGATATTAGATTAGACAATGGGCCATGAACCCTAAAAAAAAGAAAGGCGCAAAATGAAAAGGAGAGAAAAAGGTTTGGGCTAGAAAAATTAAGCGTACATTGTTAAGGGTATATAAGAGGGACACTTACCATTACCAAGGTAACAGCAAAGTCCTCTTGTCTCGTCTCCTGTTCTCGCTCACTGTAAAATCCCTTCTACCTTCACCACTGAATCCCCCTCGTATCCATTGGTATGTATCTTTCACTTCCTCTTTCCTACCATGGCTTCCTCAATTATTCTCCAAACCTTCTCTTCATGCCACCCTCGTTTCTTATTGCAACCTAATTTTCTTTACCCGGCCTACATAAGTATTCAATTTCTTGTCCATACAACTTCTTTGTCGGGTCAATTTTGAGGCACATTGTTTTGGGGTTTCTGTTTCCATGTTCTTTTTTTTAATTCCAATTTACGGGCACGCTAAATAAGTGAAATTTATTCCATGCTGTTATCTTTTGGGGTTTTTAAGATACTGATAATTCTACACTCTTTTTATTGCTTAGTGTCTGGAGGTTTCTCTTCTCAGATGTCAAATAATCCGCAATATCCAGGTTTACAGGTACAGTGTATCAAGAACTAGAAAATTTGGTTTTCCTCTGCCCCGTTTAAATTAACGTGTTTTGTTTTTGTTATGAAAGCCTCTTCGGCCTTCTATTGCTGGTTCAGTGGATCCTCCCCGCAATTATGTTCCACCTATGCCTGTTCAAGTAATGTTTTTTTTTTTTTCTAACCGTGATTGATTGTATTGGCTTTATGCCAAATTATCACTTATCTGAAAGGAACCTATTTGCTTCCGCAGTTCCGCCCTGTTGTTCCTACGCAGCAGTCGCAGCAGTTCATTTCCATGCCTTCTCAACATTATCAACATCAACCTGTTGGTCCTGGTGGTGTTCCTCTAATTGGTGTTGGAATGCCTCCGCAGAATCAACAGCCCCAATTTTCTCAACCAATTCAACAGTTACCCCCAAGACCTAGTCCGCAGTTACCACCCCTATCTCAGCCAATTCCAATGCCGGTTGCTCGTCCAAACATGCACATCCCGTCTGAATCAATGATGCATCAGCCTGATTCGCAAGCCCCAAATGGGTACACAACGGGCTTAAGTGGTCCGGGGATGCCACTCTCTTCGTCATATACGGTAAAATCCTGGATTTTATGTTGTTTTTGTAGTGGATATGCTAAAACTTGAATATTTGAATGCTGATTCAAGGATTGCATTTATGCAGTTTGCATCATCTACTTATGGTCAAGTGCAGACTAATTTTAATTCGACCGGCCAATTCCAACCTGTTCCTCAAATTCATGCTCTCCCAGTTTCTTCGTCTCAGAGCATTACTACTGGTGCAACTCCTCAGAGCAATGGTGGGCAACCTTCAGTTCCAACTGTCATGCCTTCAGTATGAATCTGACTTGCCTTTAACTTAAAATGGATTCTGTGTTTTGCATCATATATCAGCAGAACTTTATGCAATCTTAATTTCTGTTTTCAGGCTACCATTGTCCAACCACAGATCACTAAGAATGGCTCCACTGATTGGATTGAGCATACCGCTGCTACTGGAAGAAAGTAAATAATTCAAATATTTGCTTGTAATCCTAGGTTACATTGGCGTTGATATTGCATATTCTTTAAATAATTTCAAAACATTATGGTGTGTCATACTCATTAGATGCATGTACTTGACCCTATCAGGTGGAAAAAAGGCTTGTTTTTGTTTGCCAAGTGGATGGAAAAGTACTGTATATCGGTATTAAGCATTATTGTATTTGACTATTTGCGGTACTCAAGTCAGGATTGACTCTAATTATTACCAGGTTTGATTTTGACCTATGCATGGCTCTTGTTGACCAAGATCTGAGTGGTATATGGACGTTTGCTTTCAGTTGTAGCAAAGATGCGGCAAATATGGGTTGGTTACATGCAAAGATACTCCAATGCTTGAGTCTGCCGCGATTTTGGCAAAGTAATGATAAAAATCAATGTCTTAGTAGGAGACGTGTCATTTCTTGATTGGATGTCAGCCTTTGATCCTTGTAGCAGTTATGATAATAATTGTAGGGTTTTGTGTTGCAATCATGACAAATTACATTTTTGGCTAAGGGGCCATTTTTTACCCTTGGTTCCCAGGTGGAAGGTCAGTTTTGTCCCTATATAACTGTTTATTTACGCCTCGCAGCCAGGGGTGATGACGCAGCTGCAAAAAATTTGAATTGCCATGATTACAGCGTGAAATCCCAGGATTGTGGTCATAACAACTGCAAGTCTTGGGGATTGACATCCAATCAGGAAATGAAACGTGTCTCACCAACTGGCACATTTATTTCTAATTGTTACTATGCCAAAATTTCTGTTGAGTTGAATGTTGGAGTGCCTTTGCAACTACCCATCCTACCTTTGCAACATCTTTAGCTTCTCTGGAAAGGAAAACCACTGTCTGTACGACTTGGATCTTGATTGTCGAGATCCATATCTCAGGCGAATTCAGACCTGAGTATGGTCGGCTTCAATCATGAGTACCTCAAATACAACAAGTATATTATTCAATGCGGTATCATGGTTAAAAGTAAATATGGGGCTGGTAGTGGGATTATGCGAGTTTTTAATCAAACGTTGTTTAGATTGCTATTCCTCTTGGGCCTTTATAATCGTGTTTGAAATATTTTTTACAGTGTTTGGTGGAGGGAAACAAAGGATTGAGAGGGTTTTTGACGGTGCTTGAAATCTTTTCTTGTTTGGTTCAAAATTTTGGAGGGGTTGGAACGGGGACTAAAATCCCTTCTCTTTCTCCTCCGTAATTTGGGTTCTAATAAATGCTAATTCGATGAGCTGTCTATAAAAGGGAAATTATATATGCATATGTATATACATTGATCGATGGTTGACCTAACTTTGTTAAATCTTCTGGATGTTCATTTAATGATTGGGTTAAATTTATATTATCTAAGTGTAACTGTATATTTGCTGGCACAAAAAGCATTTGTAGTTATAATTCTCAATGTATAAATTTTCAATTTATTTTGCAGATTTTATTACAATAAGAAGACTAAATTATCTTGCTGGGAGAAGCCTTTTGAGTTGATGACACCTATTGAGGTGAGTCATGCAATTGATTTTGTTGTCATATTGTTCAAGGACTTGTTAGTCATACCACTGGATCTTTTATTTATTTGGTTATGCCTAAATTTGTGATGTGTATATCTCTCTTGGTCTATTACGATACTAGCCGAGTCAACATATACAAGTTTAATTGTTATGTGGTTTCTATTTGTCCAAGTCTGGTGAAAACAATCTGCTCCATTAGCTCAGTCATTACCGAACAGATTTTCTCTCAGGCAGGCAACCATCAATCTTGACTTTTACGTCTTGTTGTAAGGTCAGTGTTGTGATCATTGCCGGTTGGACTGTCTGGTATCAGCTTTGTTTGTTTTCCTTGGGTGATGCTCTTGAAGAATTTCTATTCCAATTATTTAATCTAGATTCTAGAATGAAAATTGTGCTCTCTAAACCAGAAAGAATGACAAAAGGTAATTGGTGCTATTTTTATTCATTGATGATTCTCTGTGTGGTTCTGGCATTTAAAAATGTTGACTTTTCATTCATGATTGCTCATGTTTGTTACTGCGAGAGGTTATGTTTATCTGTTTAGGTTTTGCTTCTAAAGGAAAGTGCTGTTTCTTTCCCCTTCTTTCGTGTGCATATTTTTACTGTTAATGATATTTATTTATTAGATGATTATTGTCTTCCATTTTACTTCATATGCATTGGTGGGGACAATATATAGATTATATTGTTACATACTTACATTAAATTAGGAGAATGGTAATATTAGACAGCTTATTCTATTCTTTTCTATTTATGATAAAGTGCAATCAAATGAAGGTTGTCAAAATCACGATCCTACCTGAGATTAGAAGTGGCCACAAATCACTGGATCATAGCACCAATTAAAAGATTCATCCTATAATATAAAAGTATATATTTAAAAAAACATAAATAAGGCTCTACTAAAACTAAATTCAAGAAAACTCACTGAAAATGCATAAAAAAGGACAATACAAGTATAGTCATAAATGAAAGTTACAACTTAACAATTCCAAATATAAAAGACAATTGATTTTTTGTAAAGATTTTGAAGATATGATGGCTATCTTTTGTTACTATCACTCCAAAAACTTTAAAGTTGTATTTTTAATGCCTTTAGGACTAAATATCTTTCAATGTTACCTTATTCAAATCTACATGTGTGACTCCCATAGCTTTAAGGTGCTTACAGGTACATGCTGTGCTACTCTATTGAGAGGTAGGATATGCTGTGGGTCTTTGCTGGTTGCACTTCCTGCTATATTGCTTGAATGTTAGTAAATTCTATCATTGTATTATTGTCTTGATCCTTAATTCCTTTGTCATGAATTTTCTCATGATTTATCAATGATTGTATAGCTAGTCGTGTCTCTTGGTAAATTGTGCTTCTAACTCTTTGCACGATTTTTGGTACTTGTATCCTACTGTCAGTATCAAATACTGTGTTTTTTACAATAATTGTTGAATCTTTGGGGCTAATTTTTTGTACAAATTCAAAATGAAGGCTTCCAACCTTTGTGTGGAACAGATGTAATGTTAGAATGTGGGGTGTTGATCTTTTTTCGTTTTTGGTTTTATTACTATGGCTCACACCTTAGAGCTTGGGTTTTCTCCTATGACAGCAATCGGTTAGGTTGCTTCTATTTCTTCTATGTATTGTTCACTGGTGTCTGATTTTAAGATCTTAGAAACATTACTGTAAATAATATTTGTAAAAGAAATTGACAGGTGCATTTATTTATGGACTTTTGGTATGAATGTAAGGTGTAGTTACATAATGAAGATTTCATCAGATCATGATGTGCACTACCTATGACTCCTTTAGTACTCCTGTCTATACACAATATGCTCTGTTGGGAGGATTGTGATTAGCAAGATGGACTTTGACAACATTGCTGGTGAAATGGTTTGGTTCACTTGGATTTTTCTGTTAATATTGTTCAAGTAGGAAAATTGAAACAAAAGCGTCTGATTTTAGGATCTTAGAATGATTACTGTAGATGATATTTGTAAAAGAAATTTACAGGTGTATTTATTTAATGGACTTTTGGTGCAAATGTAAGGTTTTGTTGCATAAGGAAAATTCAGATAATCATATGCAGTTGTGCACTACATATGTGACCCCTGTAGTACTGCTGTTCCTGTCTATACAAATATGCTCTGTTGAAAGGATTGTAATTATCAAGCTAGACTTGACAAAGTTACCAGTGAAATGATTTGTTTCACTGGATGATCTGTTAATATTGTGAAAATTAGAGAATTGTGGATTTTCTGTAAAAATAAACAATGTGGATGCTGACTACAATCAGGATTACTACTAAATATTTAAAAGTTTTTTCCTATATAGAGACATTTGTTATACAGGATTCACGTGTTTGCAGGCTGCCAACTAAGCAATATATGACTTCTGAAATTTCTGTATCTTAAGATGACTGCCTTTTTGGAAATATTCAATTGATTTTTAACTTTTTATTTGCTGAAGTCCATAACACAAAAGCATATGGAACTTAAGTAATAGGAACTGCAAATTCCATAGAATATTATTTGACTTTTTACTGCTCAGAAATTAGAAAAATATAAGGAGAATTGAATAAGTTAGTTGCCGTAGTGCTTGATGTGAGCTGGCTAGTTAGTAGTTTATCTTTTACCTTGCCCATTTGTTTTCTGGATTTGTTGTTCTTTCTTTCACATTTTTGCTTGATGAGATTTGAATTTCTAATCTCTATTATGAAATAGTAATCTTCCTTCTTTTGAAAGTAAATCTCTATATGAGAAATGATCCACTGATTGCATTCTTTTCATTTTGTTAGAGGGTAGATGCATCAACAAACTGGAAGGAGTATACTAGTCCTGATGGAAGAAAGTGGGTCTTGGTTTCATTACTGTCTTTTTCTCCCTTATATTTTTAATGCTCTTTTCTGATTTTTTATTTATTTAATGAATGTTCTGTAGATATTACTACAACAAGCTCACAAAGGAATCTAAGTGGTCAATTCCTGAGGAACTTAAGGTTTTTCACCATTGAAAATAATGCTGTTTCAAATATTTTTCCAATTATTTTCTTCCATTTAGTTTTGAACTCATTTCTTTTCTGCAAATTATTTCCTTCAAGTTGGCCCGTGACCAAGTTGAAAAAGCAATTGTCAGTGGAACACGTCCTGAAGCATTACTGAATTCTCATACTCAACCCTCTCAAATGCCTTCTGTGACTGAAGCAGCACCCAATGTAGATAATTCATCTTTAACTAGTCAAGGAGAACCATCAAGTCCTGTCTCAGTTGCTCCAGTTGTTACTACGTCTATAAATAATCTACAATCTGAGATGCCTTCTGGTCCTTCTACTTCTCCTTCTGCAACACCTATAATTGGAACAAAAGTGGATGAACTTGAGGCACCTGCAACTGTTGTCACACCCTCAGATACTAGTGTGGGAAGTGATAAAGCTGTTATTACAGATATTAACACTGCTATAACACCAACGTATAGCCTATTCTACTAGTTTCTTGTTCATTCTTGATTTTATTTTTGTCTAGTGGCATGCCATTTCATTGTGTGTTAAAAAATACTGTAGGAATGATGCTAACAATGATTCAACTCAAGATACTCTAGGTTCTGCAGATGGAGTACCTGCAGAAGATAAAGAAGTACACTTTTCTCATCTTTGTTTTAATATGTCTTAGATTGGTTTTGTTTCTGGTGCTTATTATGCTGATTTGTCTTAAATTTTGTAGGATAGTAAAAATGATGTGATAGGGGAGAAAAGTAACGATGTCGCTGCAGAAGCAAAGGCAGTTGAGCCAGAACCTGTAGTTTATGCAAACAAGATGGTATGAGAATGAAATGCCAATTTTTTATTTCTAATTGTTATGTTCTTGGTCATTATTGATTATTGATTTGTCATATTTCCTTATCAGGAGGCTAAAGATGCATTTAAAGCACTCTTGGAGTCTGTAAATGTTGGATCTGACTGGACTTGGGATCGGGTAGAGTAATTTCATTGATATATTTAATGTCACTTATCTATACATAAATTTTTTAATTATTCAAATGTTTCTCTCGTTTACATGATTTATTTAACATCAACATTTCTATGCTTCAGGCCATGCGCTTAATTATTAATGATAAAAGGTACGCAGCCTTAAAAACGCTTGGTGAAAGGAAGCAAGCTTTCAATGAGGTAATTCTTATATAACTTTGCAGAGGAATTTTATTGCTTTTATGTTTTTATTCTCTTATTTATTTTTCCTCATGTTCATGACTTCATGTTGCATTAGCTTGCATATTTTATCCTGTAAGAAGCAAGTCTCAATTTTTTGTTCTATTTGTAAAGTGTTTGGAGGAGTGCCAATCTGCTTTCTTATTTGTTTATCATGTGTATAAATACTAGAGAAGGAAAAATTGTGTGAAGTAATTGTGTTTTTGTATTGTGTTTGTCACACCTGCAGTTGTGACTGTTGCTGCCACTATACTGAAATAGGTAAAAACCCATCTTTGTTCCAATTTTTGAGTAATTATACCTTTTTTTTTTCATTTTTGTCATCAGAAACTTATATGGTTTGAAATTCTTCTTCTCTTATCACTCACACTAAAACATTTGAAACCTACCTGTGTTTTGATTCAAGTCCATGTTCCACACTCCACTACAAGTATATTGCACCCATTGCTCGTCAGCCACTACCTTCCTATGCCTGTTCATGCTCACAACCCCTCTGTTTACGGGCAATTACTGCTGCACAAGTCTGTTATATTTTTGTTTCTATGTTATGTTGCATTCTTCACACTTGTGCCCTAGGTTCAATTTTTTTTTGTGTTTTCTCTGCACTCACACAGCCTCTGTTTTTTTTCCTCTTCATTTAATTCTGTTATGGTTCTTTTTGGTGGTGATTGTGTGTTTAGAGTATAGAGTTGTGATTTGTAAATATTATTTATGAACATATTTTTATTTTTGAGTATTTATGTGCGCTATAAAATTTTTTGTATTGTATCTATAATATTTGATATAATGTCAGCTCGGATCCTGCTATAGCACTTTGGGGTTGGCTTCTCCATGCTAATCTGTGAGGTTGGGAACTTTAGTCATGTCTAAGAGCAACAATTGTCTTAATAGCCTCAAATGTTTGTCTAGTGGTCTTTTGTAGGTGTTCAGTACATTGATTGAATGTATAATATGGAAATACAACCAATGAAACCAATGTTATTAGATTTTGCCTGGCCATTGACTTAGTTGGGGTCCCAAGTTACTGGGTCGGGGGTTGACCTGATGGGTCACTGGTTGACTTTCATGGCTCGGTCTATATTAATAAAATATAAATTTTGTACTTCAAAAGTACCCTATATAAATTTATAACCTGGATAAAATGATTAAACTATGACTTAAAAAATTGTAAATACAAGTTATATTATAAAAATAAATTTGGTGATAGATATATAGATTGAGTATTATGGTTTAGTGGTAAAAGTACCCTTGGGCTTTGAAGGGGAGTGGCTCAAGTCTGAACTCATGCAAAATTGGCCTAATTTTGTCATGGTGGAAGCAATTAATAAAGAGAGATAGCATTTAGTGGTGGTTCAAACTTCAGCATGTGTAATTATAGTAGCATCCAAAAGTGAAAAGAGAGTGACTCAACATTAATGAAGTTATTTTTTATTGGACTGTTTAAAAAATTTTCCTTGGATAGTGAGGTGTGTTAGACAGTGGTGGTTCGAATGCTTTGTTCCAATAGAGTGACTCAACGTTAATGGTCTGAGTTTAAGACAAGTCCATATGGGGGTCCTGTACTGGTTAAACTATTTTGATCTTTTCGGGGGATATCATCTATGTCCTTCGTTCCTGCCTTTTATTTAGAGGGTCAAGTCTGAGTTTTTCATCCAGATGTTTTTCCAGAAAGGAAAATTTATATCAAATTACTACTTGAAAAAATCTATTTAGTGAGAGTAATTTATGCATGATTGTTGAGGGAAAAAGGTTACTGAGAACAATCTCCCTTGATGTTATACATTCCTACAAGATTTATCGCTACATCTTTTTTAATTGCATGGGATGGGGAGATTCTATTCTACTACTATCCTTAACCTGTAGTCTATACTGTTTATGATGCGCCAGATGAATACATTACATGTTGATAAAATGATAACATCATCACTCTTTTCTTTTCAGTACTTAAATCAAAGGAAAAAACAGGAAGCAGAAGAAAAGCGTACGAAACATAAAAAAGCACGGGAGGATTTTAAAAAAATGTTAGAAGTATGTTTATGAGCATCCATGTTTCTTTATAGCTGTGTTTTATATTGTTTCCTTTATACTTTTTTTTGGCTAATATATTAAATTAAATTATGTTCCAGGAATCCACAGATTTGACTTCATCCACTAGATGGAGGTTTCTTTTTTTCCTTTTCTATTTCATGATATTTAAATTGTTTTTGTGACATATTGCATCCAGTTGATATACATTATGATAATTATTCTTTGCTATTGATTTTTTGGACATCACTCAGCAAAGCAGTTTCTATATTTGAAAATGATGAACGTTTCAAGGCTGTTGAACGTGACAGAGATCGCAGGGATATGTTTGAAACCTTTTTGGAGGAACTTGTAAACAAGGTGGATTTTACTACTTCATACTTCAACCATTTATAGAACCTGTATGCATTTGGCATTGTTTGAATGTTTCCTGTATATGCCCATATTTATCAGTGTTAAGTATGCAGATCTTGCTTCTGGATACAAACTCTAGATACACGCATGTTAAATCCATGGATGATATATAATGTGTTAATGTCTAGCATCTATACTTGCACAGTTTCTTTTCCATTTTCACTGTCATGTTGATTGTTAGCAATATTTTAGTTCAGATGTTTTTTGATGATCAAAGTTTTTTTATTGAGTCCAAAGTCCAAATCTTTCCTCCCTTAAGGTAAGTTGATTTAAGTCAGAGCTGTAGCTAAATTATATTATGGACAAGTGTAGTCTGTTTTGAGTTGGATAATAAAGGAATTGTGAGAGTTTAGAAAAAGATCAAAGTTTCCTTTCTTACTGGATATGTAATCATGAGTGCACTGTTAAAACTTGCAAGTCTTTTGAAATGCTTTTACTAAACATGTACTTGTATTTTTTTTTTCAGGAACGAGCAAGGGTACAGGAGGAACGAAAACGAAATATAATGGAATACAAGAAGTTTTTGGAATCTTGTGACTTTATAAAGGTAAATAATTGTTTTTTGGTCATGAATTTTCTAATGATTTCTATGATGTTATTCATGCATCCATCACTTTCTCCACAGGCTAGTACACAGTGGCGAAAAGTTCAAGATCGCTTAGAGGCTGATGAAAGATGTTCTCGTCTTGAAAAAATTGACCGCTTGGAAATATTTCAAGTAATTTTCTTTATTTAGCTTCGTCACAATTGAAATTGTCTGTCCGTATAATACCTCATCTTTAATATTGAATTTTTCTCAGTCTAATTTACAATTTTCCTTTCAGGATTATTTGCATGATTTAGAAAAGGAAGAGGAAGAGCAAAAGAAGATACAAAAGGTATTATTATTCATCCTCTATAAGGTTCTATAGAACTCTTACCCCCTGCTCTCTTTATTGTATTTCATGATGCCATAATCTCATCATATCTGTTTTCAATCAAAATAGGAAGAGTTAAGAAAGACAGAACGTAAAAATCGTGATGAATTCCGCAAATTGATGGATGAACATATCGCTTCTGGCATTCTTACAGCAAAAACTCACTGGCGTGATTATTATACAAAGGTCAACTGTCCATTTTATGGTTATTTATCTTACTTTTTGTTTTTTGTTAAAATGCAAAATTTAAACTTTTCTGCTGACCTACATAATGTTGTTACCTTGTCTATTTTTTTTTCTGATTTGTTGTGTAGGACAACACTTTTATTATGATAATAATGATGATATTGTTGAGTTGTCTTCTAGGTGAAAGATTTACATGCTTACATAGCAGTGGCATCAAATACCTCGGGTTCAACTCCAAAAGACTTGTTTGAAGATGCCGCAGAAGAGCTAGCGAAACAAGTGAGTATATGCTAAATTATTGTCTTTATGGTTGATTTTGATATTTGTCCTTATGGTTGATTTTGAACTTTGTGTTTATGGTTGATTTTGAACTTTGTCTACTAATTTCATAGGCAAATTTTATTTATTTATAGTTCTTTTAAGATCTCATGCATTTAGATGCCAATTCATCGGGTTAAAACATAAAACAGAATTACTATTTGTTGATTCTTTTAACTTCTCTCCCATTAAATCACGATGCTCTGCATCTTTAGTTAGAACCGTGTGCCTCTATTAGGATTTGCATCAACATAGGTGCAGTGTTGCGCGATGGTGTATTTTTATGGCAGAATTTTGGCCTTCTGCTGTGTTCTATCATCCACCACTGATAACACTGCATAGGTGGACCAGAGATATCACACCGCTGTAAAATAAATCTGGGTTTGATTGTTTGAATGAGTCTTCATTATACATATTTTGTTATATTGAAAAGGGTTTGTTCCTTGACTAAGAAGAAAAAGAGCTGGAGCCTTCTAATTTCATGCATCCTGAAAATAATTTCCATTCATAAACAGTGGTTCTCATAAAATGCCAATCTTCTTTTGCATTTTTATATTACAGTATCATGAAGAAAAAAGCCGAATAAAAGATGCAATGAAGTTGGCAAAGGTATGGTGTATTGGTCTTTTGTAGTTTCTGCTTAACAAATCTTTTCTGATGGATATGATGTTATTATGCTTCTCAGATCACATTATTGTCAACCTGGACTTTTGGAGACTTCAAATCAGCTTTATCAAAAGACATCAGTACTCCAACAATATCTGATTTCAACTTAAAGGTAAGTAAATTGGTGGAATATATATTCTTATCTTCTGTTTCATGCATTCCAATATCAAATTTCTTTGCAAGTCTCAATACTAATTACAAGTTTGTTCATTACAATCAATGTCACTGCAAACTTTTCATTTGTCACTAGGTTTTCTCAGCTATGCTTTAGTTTAAGGTTTTTTCTTGACAGGCTTTTATTTTGACATTCTCTGTGTGTGTACACATGTAACATGTTGTGAGTATTATTAGGTGAGTGGAGCTAATCTTGACCATTCAATCTTACAATGATAGATGAATGTAGACCAGAATTGAGTTTACTATGAAAGAAATGGGAGACTAGCTTCTTACACAGAAAATGAATTTTGGAATTCTTGAAAGTATGGTTGTGAATTGTGTGCTATAGCACTGCTGTTGCCTGTCACTACCATTTTCTGTTTACATATGTTTTCATGTTGTGACTATTGTGTCTACCATAGTGATAGAGTATATGATCTGTGATAGTTGTGATCACAAATTTGCAATCCCATGAGGCTTGAAACCCCCTATTTGCCCCCATATACTTTGATACTCTTTTAAGGTGAGATTATTTACTGTAATGCCTTTGACAGCCATCATAATATTCCTTCATTTGTTAGGATATAAGGAGTAGGGACCCAGAATCTGGAAGGTTGGACTAATTTGTTAGGAACTCAGAATTAAAAAAAAAGAGTTTTATTGAATTGTGAGAAAAAACAGAAAATAGGAGAGGACTCTCTTCTCCAAGGGTCTCCTCTTCACAAAGTGTTTCTCCTTTCACAAAGAGCCTATGCTCAATTTACAATGACAACCAAAACTTCCCTCTCCCCTATCCTGCTGCCGCTATTTATAAGTAATACCCCCTCTAACAAACTAACTCATTAATATTCTAACATCCCTACTCCTTATATTCTAGCGTCATATATAATGAAAATGGGTCGCACATGACATTTCAGTACAGGAATTAATAGAAAATGCTGTAAATTAGTTATTATGATAACTGGAGACAGTCAAAAGTTACTATGTTTTGCTCTGTCATATCCAAGTTTGACTTTTATGAATGTTTATCATAGTGACTGTCCTCAATATTTGTTCACTCATAAGTGACATAAAAGGTGATTTCTTAAAAAGTTAAGCTTCTTGGAGTTTGATAATTATCAGTTTGGAATATATGTATATATGTATGCCCATGTGTGTGTCTGCATGATCTGATGCTGACATGCAGTACTATCGTGCAGATAGTGTTCGATGAACTACTAGAAAGGGTGAAGGAGAAGGAGGAGAAGGAAGCTAAGAAGCGTAAACGTCTTGTTGATGATTTCTTTCATTTGCTATATTCTGCCAAGGTGCAGTATCGTGGACATCAACTACTAAGTTCTGTTATATTGTAATGGTTGGGAAATAAATAATATTTTTAGGCTTTTCATTTGTCTACTTCACTGCAGGACATTACTGTGTCATCAAATTGGGAGGACTGTCGACCACTAGTTGAAGATAGCCAAGAGTTCAGGTCTGGGTCAATGATAAATTTAAACATTAAACATAAATATTTGTTTCTTCTTTTCAAATGTTTTGAAAACTAGACTTGTCTTTGAATTGTTCAAGGAGATGAGGTTTGTGCTATGTTTCAGGTTCAATTATGATATATTATGAGGTTTATTATGACTGTTTCACAATATATATATTTCATTTAATTAAGGATTATTTTAATTCTATAAAATAAATGAAAATATATTAGGAAAGAAAAATTAAATTTCATCTAGTGGAGCTTGAAATCGCAATTTCCACATTTGCTGATTTGTAGTTCTTTAGTACAATGCCTGGAATGATCATTGCGTGTTTTTTCTTCAAAAAAATTAGGAATTTCTGTTCCATGGCATTGAAATTGTAGGTATTTAAGTAGCATAGGAATATTTTAATATTGCAGTAAAAAACGAATGTTTGAATATTGCAGTAAAAAACAAATATTTGAATATTGCAATAAAAAACGAATATTTGAATATTAGAAAATAAAAAAGCTATCCTTATTTGTAGTATTAGAGTTTTAGTTATACAATGGTAAAGCCTGAGAATATGTATTTGCTTGAGTGGCTTGCTTTCACTGAGCCAAACATGATAGTAGGGAGTCAATAGAGTGTACAAGAAGCAAATGGAGGGTGCAGACTGCAGACTGAACCTACGGCTATAGCAGAAATACACACTTTGATAGGACAAATTATACTAATGCAAAACATATATTTAACAGTAAATACATGACATTGGATTGTTGGAAATTACTATCAATAATATAAGGAATAGGAAAAAATTAATTAACAAATACAGACGCTGATTTTGCAAATATTTCATTTCATAATTACATGAATGTCCCTATTAAACTCAAATAGGTGCTTAGAGAATAACTAGAGTTTGCAAACATGGTCAAATGAGGTGAGCATTAGTTGAACATTAATGATGAATGTCTTAAATCAGACTTTGTGTGATTTGAGCATTATCATATGTGCATTATAAATACCGTGTCCTTGGGCACCGCCTCGAACTCTGCCAATTTCGACGGTTATTATTTGCTTTTGACTGAATATGGTTACAATTTACAAATATAAGTATCACCTGACACAGCGAACCGGGCACGGGCATGCTTACCTGTACGTGAATCCGTCCTCGCATCGTTGTAATTATAATAATTATATAATAACTTCAAAATTATATTTTTAATTAAAAATTTTAATTCTTAAACCTTAATGTATAATTTCTTATTAATTATTATTTTTTATATACTTTTTAAAATTAAAATATAATTAATAGCTTAATATATAACTTATTTAATAATAAATAAGTAAACTTAAATTGTTAAAAACAATATAAAATCCCCACAGGTACACCCGAACTCAAATTTCCAACGGGAATGGGGTTTAAAATTTCATACATGCCATTTTTTTAATACCTGAACCCGCTCTATATTTTTCGGGGATGGGGAGGGTCAAACCCACTCATGTCTTGCCCCGTTGCCATCACTAGTTAATATTGTATTTGCTATCTTAGTTGTAGCAGGCAGTCTCTGATCTGCCATAACATATTTGGGGGTTTTGTTCGCTTTGCACTGATCTTTGGTATTTGCTGCTTTGAATTAACCTATATATCTGGAAACTATTTCCTAACATAAAACACTCAACTTCCTGTGTTTACTTTTATTGGTTATGTTTTGTTAGGTCTATTGGAGATGAGAGGCTTTGCAAGGATGTATTTGAGGAGTACATTGCACAACTAAAAGAAGAGGCAAAAGAAAGCGAGCGGAAACGGAAAGAGGAAAGGGTATAAATTCTGCTAATTGCATCTGTATTTGAGATTTATGCTTGTCATTCATTGTCTTTTACATATGAATGACAAACTATCTTTATATGAAGGGTAAATTGCTCTGACAATTATTGGGGATAAAAAATAAGAAAAGTAGTGCAAATTTGCCACGGATAAGCTGTCATCTTATTGATTGCTGCCTTGTTCCAATAATTTGTAATATCATTTATTCTAATGGCCAGTTGCGATGTTGAATGCTATAGCAACAACTTATGCATTCATTGTTTTACTTTTATCTGGACTTCTTGCTAAGTATCAACTATCATCACAGATGAAAGCATGTTGTGCTCAATTTTTTCTGTTTTCAAATTTTTTAAGGTAGATGAAGTCCTATTAATGCATGCTTGTTATTATATTTTCTTCAGTGAATTTTCCAGGTAAATACAAGTGCATACCACAATAATTTGAATAAATACAAAAATTTCAAACCTTCTGCAGTAGTATTTTATTTTCTTTATTGGGAATCTTTTAGGAACAGACTAGTTTCAATTTTTAGAACCTGGATGAAAATATCTTAAATAACTGTGTTCATATAGTCTGTGGACGAGTCACTTGGTGGCTAATTATAAATTTTCTGCAGGCAAAGAAGGAAAAAGATAGGGAGGAAAGAGAAAGAAGGAAAGGGAAGCAAAGAAGGGAAAAAGAAGGAGGGCGTGAAAGAGGGAAAGAGAAGGATAAAACAGACAGTGATAGTATGGAGTTAACTGAAATCCAATCCTCCAAAGAAAACAAAAGGTCTGAAGATGATAATAGAAAACAAAGGAAGCATCGTCAAAGTCCAGAGCACGAAATGGATAAAGAGAAGACTAAGAAATCTCATGGTCACGGTGGCGACCGCAAGAAGTCAAGACGTGTATGTAAATTTATGACTTGGTTGTCTTTCAAATGTTTAGGATTTTGCTATAGTCATTGTTCACTGATTATCCTCTGGTTTTTGGTTGTATTTTTTCCCTCGGGATAAATGGAGCAGCATGCATCTGGTCATGAATCAGATGAAGGGCGGCACAAAAGACACAAGAGAGACCACCGCAGAGAAGGTGATCGTGGAGATCTTGAAGATGGGGAATTTGGTGATAATGTGGATAGATGGTAGCCATGTTATTCTATTCAATTTCCTATGATTACCTTTTGTTTAGCTCAATATGTACTATTTTTCCAAAAAATAAATAAATTAAAGTATAAATTTTTAAGAGAACTTCCTTGTATTCTAATGTTTTGCACTAAGAATTTCCTAGTAGAATGAAAGGTTAAGTTCTCACATGAGGAGCCCAGTTTGTTGCAACTTGCTTTGATTGATATTGAATTTTCTCGTAAATTTTTTCACAAGATGTTCAAATCTTGTATCTTATTTCTATTGATAGACATTAAATACGTGATGCATATTTAATGCCAATCGGGAAATAGATAGACACAAGATTAAAATATGACTTGTGCTTCTGAGTGGAATAATTCCTATTAGTATTATGCTATCTTCACTAGTACGCTATTGATACCTACATAGCTTTCTCATGGTCACGGGTAAATAAGTCTCACAAGTTATGTAACTAAGTTAGCTTCAATTAGGAGGGTTTTTGGCACTTGATACTCTTTACCGGATTTCATTTTGGTCCATATGCAACATCATTATAGTTTAACGCTGAATCTTAGACCAATGTTTTGAGTGCAGACTTGACTGACTCAGATTTGGTTACTTCAGATGGTGTTATGTCACTGATTTCCTGTGACCAATAGGGGATTGCTTAACAGCGTGGTATTGGAAATTCTGAAATGATGGTCATAACCGAAAAATCATTCTCTCAATCAGGTAACAAGCACCACTTCTTTGACTTCCAATGTTTTATATAGTCGAGTTGACATTAGATATAACCCTTTAAATTTGTTTCCCCCACCACAATTATTACTGAATTAACTTTTTCAAGATAAAGTTTATCTCTGAAAAGCAATTACTATTACTACTAGGCACTAAACTATTGATTATAGATAGTGCGATATGTTCACTCTAGTATCAGATTATAGTTCAAAATGCCTTTTCTTGGTCAATATTCAGTACTGAAAAATTCTTCCTCAAATAGCAACTAGGCTACTCTTTTTTAATGGCCAAGGTGAAGTAAGAACAATGAAGTCATTATTTCAAACAGAAAAATTGGTAACGAATAATGAAGATTTCCAATTTTTGGCTTGGTAGGGCCGAATAGTCGCTGCATCCTTTCCTTTATGCGCCTTTTATGATTCCTTTTTAACTACCCTTCCTTCCTCCATTGTTTAACTACCGAATTAATGGCCAAGGTGAAGTAAGAACAATGAAGTCATTATTTCAAACAGAAAAATTGGTAACGAATAATGAAGATTTCCAATTTTTGGCTTGGTAGGGCCGAATAATCGCTGCATCCTTTCCTTTATGCGCCTTTTATTATTCCTTTTTAACTACCCTTCCTTCCTCCATTGTTTAAAATCTTTGCCCTTTTATTAAATAAATTAAATAAATTTGGAGGTAAGAACTTATTCTCTCATAGTGTTTGGATGAGGAATTTTAAGAGGGTAATTCATTTTATTTTGAAATTTCAAATGCGTTGTGATGAAATACCTTGTTTGGATGGAGAGTTTTAAAAGAATTTGAAATTCTAGGCATTTTAGAAAACATTTTGATTAGTTAAAATTGTAGAATTTTAAATTTCTTAAAAAAAATAAGAATTTGAAATTCTTCAAACCTAGTTTTCTTTTACTAAAATCAACTGGGATTATTCTTTACTTGATCTCAATTAAAGGTAGCAAAATGGGATGACAAAACAGGATAGGTCAAGCAGGCTGACCTGTTAACCTTTATTTTTAAGGGTCAAATTAGTGTATTCAGCTGCTTGTTGGTCTATCCCGCCTAATTCGTCAATTGAGCAGATCAAAGACAGGGTGGACAGATCGCTAACCCCCCAATATTATATTTTATATTTTAAAAATTATAATATTTATATAAATTAATAAAAGACTTATAATAATTAAAAGATAAAATAACTTATTAATTAGAATTTATAAAATGGATTTGCTAAGAAAATAAAATAAAATTTGTCATAAATTTATTTGTCATTTATTTATGTAAAATTATAACATTGTCAAAAAATAAAATCAATCATGCAAGGTTTATTTTTATGATTTTTCTATTTATTTGTTGTAAAAGCATTACTTTTTTGAGAAATTTAAAATTTATTTTTAAGTAAAGTTTTATATTATTTTTTAAAAAGAATATTTTTTTTCAAAATATTAGTAAAATGAATTTTTATTTTTAGTAAAAATTGAATACTTTATCTAAACAAAAAAAGTAAATTCAATAATTTGAATTACCTTATTCAAACAAAATATTTGAAAAATAAAATCATTTAAATTGAAAGAATTTTAAATTTAATATATTTTAAATTCCTTACATTTGTAAAATTTTATATCCAAATACAATGTCAAGGAATTTTCTGGTGTTTACAAACATTCAAAACAAAATGTGTGAAGTTAAAGATCAAGTTCTTCATTTCCTTCTTAAATATGTCATTTCAATCAATTTCTTCTCCCCTCCATAGTGGTGGACAAAATTGCTGAACTAATTTGAATTTTCATAAAATTGGAGACTTCCAATATCAGCAAACTGAACTAAATTGTAACGGAGTGGAACCGAACTGCTTTGAATGGTCTGAACCCTTTAAATTGTTTTTCAATAAATATATTTTCAATCTCTTGAATTACAGTCCTGTTCAAGATAGAAGCTTCAATTTTTAAAAGTTGAAGTAAAGAATAATTCAGTTCAATTTTTGTAGCATAATATCAGATTTTTTGCCTAGTTCTACCCTTTCATATGATCTCTTTATGGCAACTAAACGAGCGTTTAACAATTTGGTGCCGTGGATGCAAGTAATAAGATGCTTCACCCAGATAAAAGAGGGCAGAAACAATGACAACTTGGTTGAATCCGATATTTTCTCTTCGCATATTCAAGGTTTAGATGCTTAACCCAAATAAAAGAGGACATCAAAGTTAATAACTAATAGAACACATAAACCAAGTCAAAAGTGGCGTATATGCTTTACTTCCCTGTATATGATGACAAGAAGACTTACGCGGCACAATTCCGAATCCATCCCTTATTGCACCGAGTAATCTGGTCCCCTTCCTCCCCTCTTACCTTATAGCCATTATAACAAAACAGAAATAGAATTTACGGGCCTGTATTGCTATCACTAGATAATAAATTTTGGACAATGAGTTTTATTTTAAGACGCCACTAGATTGTGACATGTGGGTTCTGAAATTGTAGCCCACCTTAATTGCTTAATCTATGCTAAAATCTGTCTAAAATGTCCAATCATATATCTATCTGATAAATGTTCTTTTCATAGTTACTTAAATCGGCTCGTACAGGTAATCCCAAAATCAGTCCCCAAACCGGTTTGCGCAACTCCCTGTCCTGTATCGTTTCTGCATGAGACTTGTTATGAATTGGCAACTCAGATATTCAGTTGGGTCTTTTTTTTTTTTAATTTTGGAAAAATTAAGTTTTTTTTATCATAAATAAAGCCTTTTATTTATATTTGGAACTTATTTGTTATCTTTAAATAACTATTGTTCTTTTAAAAGCTTGTTTGGTTCAAGTTTCAAAACTGGTAATATGTAATCCTACATTGACCTAATGTATGTGAACAAAGTATATCATAATAACTTGGTATACGAGCAAAATACTAATTATGTATGACTGTTGCAATCCTCTTATTATGCATGCAGGTAGGTTTTCAGTAATTCTTACTGGGTGGTATTGAGAATGGCCTATTGACTAGTGTTATACACCGTGAGTACATGGGAAAGTACCCAATATAATAAAAGAATTCGTGAGGATCCTCAACAATTGAACCTAACTTTCGAGCTTGAGATTAAGTTACACCGAGTTCATTATTAATTGTAATAAAAATTGGTTCAAATATAGACCTTATATGATGGCATCAACGAGCTAAGGGATAGCGTTTAGAAGCTAGATATTATGATGCATGCATCTTTTGCACAAACAACAAACTCCAGCTGTATTCATAATTAAAAAAAAGAAGCAATTAGCAATCCTATTAAGAAGAAACTCGTGAAGATAGAAAGCTAGATGCTGAGGTAGATTGTCTCTAGAAATGCAAAAGCTGAATGATAAATAAAAAGCTTCTTCAATTTCCAAATGTCATGCTTTTCAGTTTTCATTCTTAACTTTTCTTTTGCCACGTTTGCGTCACCCTCTTTCTCGGTGGCAAGAGTGTCCCTGGTTACTCTATCATTACTTGCAGCTGCTAATGTTCCCCACTAGACATGCCAAATATTATTTCATGAACAACTTAAAAATTGCTGTGATCAATTTTGCATTACAGAGATGTTACGCATGTGGATGCGCTACATGATTGTTTGTTAAGAATAAGATTATCAAGTTTATGTCACAGCCATTAATATTTTAAAGCTTTATTTTGGAAGTAAAACACATGAAGCTATGCATATCACGCATATAAAAAGTCCATCATATTAATTACTGGGACCACTTCTCAAATGACAATAGATGCCATGTCTCTACAGTCTACCCTTGTTGGACCTACTTCAGTTTGGTATGGATATGGCGAACAGTGAACCTTCATTTTTTATTTTAAATACAGATGTCATTCATTAATTAAAAATACCAAATAATTATCCAACATTTTCTTTCATATAACTATTTTAATTTTAATCTTATAAGCAAGTAAGTATTTTAAATTTTAATAAATTAATTTGGCAAGAATATTATTTGGAAGAGTAATTGTGACACTCTAATTTATAGAGAATCAACTTAATAATTTTCTCCATATTAAAATATCATTTGATAAGTTCCAAACTACTTAAATTCCATGAGCCGCCAAATGCTTTTTGTTCACACTAAAAGTCATATTTTTGTAGAATATCATGACCATTTGTAACTATTCTTATTTTCAATCCTCCTGGTTTTTTTTAACTCTTTCCAAGTATTTCTGTTCTTAAAAGGGGTGAGTAAAATATATTTCCCGTTATCTATTATTTTAGAGAGTAATTTATAATACAATTCAAATAAAGTCTAAAATAAATTTATCGTTACTTTCTTTAAAAGAGTATTCTCGATTTTTTACGGGTGTTCTCACATGATAGTATTATCATATTTGATAGTTAAATATACATTTAGACTTTTCAATAAAACTACCACACATGAATTCATAACTTTGTTTTTGTTCGAAAGAGCATCTGCCATTTTAAATACTGTAAGGCCGGCCTACTACCGATCGTAGACTCTGATTATTTACATTTTATTTTTTAAAATATTTTTTTAGTTCAAAATCTTGTTTATCAGATTAAATTATCTTGCTATTCATTATAATATATAAAATATTTATTAAGTGTGTAATATAAAATTATTTATATACATTTATTTAATAACTTCAGTTATTTGATACTATCAAAGAAGAAAAATGGGTTTAGTGACTTAGGAGTTAAGACCCCAACAATCCGTCAAAACCACACTATTTTAATTTTTTTTTTCAAATCCCATCCTATATTTTCTTATCTTTTAATAAGTATTTAGTTACAAAAATTTGTCACCGTTCTAGTCAGCTTTCGTGCAATTCTACATCTTGCTTAGTGTAAGTGTTCCAAAAAGAGTTTAGTGACTTAGGACCCAACCCACGTAATTTGCCACTGAGATTATAGTTGTTGATGACTTGATGGAAGTCTACACTTACGATGTTTATGATACACATATGGACATTAAATTATGTGGAGTTTGGGTGGCAAAACAGGTTAGCTTGTCTCGTCTTTGTCTCGTAAAAAATAGGTTGAGATGAACTGACTCGTTATGTTAAGGCGAACCAAATTGATTGATTTACTCACCATTAGGTGATTTGGGGGACAAACAGACCAGCCGACCAAAATTTTGAAAAATAATTTTTTTATTTTTTTAAAAATTATAAAATTTTATTTTAAAAATTAATTTTTATTTTTTTAAAAAGTTATATTTTACAAGAATAAATAGAAAAATTAAATCATAGATAATTGATTTTTATTTTTTGACAATATTATGATTTTACAAAAATAAATGATAAATAAATTTATGACAAACTTTATTTTATTTGCTTAACAAAGTCATTTTTATAAACTCTACTTAATAATTTATTTTATATTTTAATTTTTATAATTATTTTATTAATTTATATGAATATTATAATTTTTTAAAAATAAAATAAAATATTGACGAGTTGGCTGGCTGCTCCGCCTTTGACTTGCCAAATTGGTAGGTTAGGTGAGGTGGGTCAAAATGGTTCGACGGGCTGCAAACACTAACTCAACCCGTCAAAATGAGGGTGAGCTGACAGCCTGACCTGTTTTGTCATCCCTACATAGAGTTAAATTATTTTACAGTGACAAGAAGATAAAACATCAATACTCTTAAAAGACATTGAAACTTATATAAAAGAATTCAATTTATCTTTAATATCAAAAGACAGCAACATTGCATCTCTAAAAAAATAAATTAATATATATTGTATTTTTTCTCAAGACTTCTCTCTAAAACACATATTGGCCTAAAGATAACTAATATATTTTTATTGTAGTATATCATATAATCACCACTCTTAACTTAAGGTGTTTAGTCTCAAATCATTAATTCACCTTAAACACATCAATTGTATATAAAAAATAATCATTCATATTCATCTGGATCGATCCAATCAAGTAGAAGACACATATTATTCATGTTTCAAATAAACATACTAAAAATATTATGAATATAAAAAAGAAAAGGCATATTAAATAGGAAAAAAGTCCCCACCACAATAAGGTAGTGATTTTGTAACAGCTTTGTTATACATTAAATTTTAGTAAGAATTTTATATATCTTTCTTATTCTCTTTTGAAAAGTTCCATTGTGCCCCTACGCCAACCCTATATAAATTGATCCTAGAGCCCTATTCTAGCTGTACTTATAGTTGGCAGTTTTTCTTAGAAAGCAGAGAATGAAGATGTCATCCAAAGTCACTGGTGCCACTCTCTGCCTTGCACTCTTATTCCTCTTCTTAACGTTCACATATGCTGCAAGACCTATCCCTGCTTCTTCCTCTATAACTCAACATGGGGTGAGTTAATTAATTTGTTTAATTGATCCTATATATCATGCATAAGCATAACCATGGCAATCCCATCATATGCGTTTTCTCTTTTGTATGTTCTTGAAGGTTTTGGCAGACGAGAAGTTGGACGTGGAGGAAACTTGTGATGGTATAGGCGAAGAAGAATGCTTGATGAGAAGAACTCTTGTGGCTCACACGGATTACATCTACACACAGAAGCACAAACCATAGATTATATACATACCTGAAATTCTGGCTATGCGTATAAGAAATAGTTTTCAAAATTGAAGGATTAGTGTTCAGCAACTTATTTATATCACTTCTTTATTGCAGTGGCGGGATGGCCTCTTTATAATCTGTATTGAAAGATGCATTCCTTCTTGTTTAATATTGTAAACCAATGTATATGTATACCCATTTATCCATAATTTTGAGACCGATAGGTTTAAACTTAAAAGTTTGCATTTTTTTCTCCGGGTGGTGGTGGGCACATTTGATTGGTCATATCAAATACAATGAAAGCATGCATGATGAAGATAAGCATAAGCTGTAAAGTCTCCAACTTGTTTAACAAATAACCAACACAATGGACCGAAAGTCACTAGTGAATAATAACATGTGCGGGAGGGATGGACAAAAGAGAAAAGCTTAAAATGATAGATCCTCCACGATTCTTAGTTTATGCTATATATTATTTAATATATTACGTATTAAAAAATAATGAAATTTGTTTGGAACAAAAGATATGATGCCATTTGTTCAACAAAATGACTACGTAAGTGGTGATTATTCATTGAGGTTTCTGGTGCAGGGTGGACTCAAAAATCAAATATAATTAAATCTAAACGCGTCACTTTGTCCAGAAACAGAAACTGTCGCAGTCACGCTCATTGGTTTTGCTATTTTTTATCCAAAAAGGCCCTGTTTTTGTAGCACGGCTCATAATAAATTCTAAATTTGATCACCCCATATTCAGTGGTAAATAAAATTAACAAATCCAATTTAGTAAAACTAAACCGTATGTTTGGTTTAGTTGGTCCAATTATAAATTGATATCAAATATATGTAAGTACATATGTTATTAAAAATACAATAATACCGTTTTCTTGCAAGCTAGCTCCAACCTTTATTTGAATTTGAGCTATGTTGCACCCTCTTATGTTAGCAATGATTTTTATGTTATTTGTACTACGAATTTTTAAAATTATAGGATTTTACAGGATATAAATATTTTAATTTTCTTCTAGAGGAGAGAACAAAAGATGGACATTAATGTTATCTTTTGTTTAATGGATATGTTTTCTATTTCTGAGACAGAGAGTACAATATTAATATATATAGTTTCACAATAGATTTTTCAAATATGTTCAGATTCATTTACTAGATGTACTAATAACAGCAATGCTATAAATGACATTCAACAATAAGAATTAAAAGTAGTGATTGTTGGTCATTCAAATTCTTGCTAAAAAAATGCTCCCCTTTGCAAACTAATGGTTTTGAGTATAATGCTTAACAAATTCCTTCCTTAAAGTCAAACCTTTACGATCCTTCATTCCAATAATCTCCTTCAAGTTTTCAAATAGAGTTGTTGGCAGAGACTTTGTAACAATGTCTGCTACAGGTCATGACTTTCAACATGCATAATTTTTACTTCTCTATTCTTCACACGATCCCTAATAAAATGAAAACGAGTATCAATATGCTTACTCCTCTCATGATGAATTGGATTCTTTGCCAAATCAATGGTTGATTTGTTGTTGACTTGTATTTTGGTTGCCTCAAGTTGTTGCACATAGTAAATTTCTTAGGCAAATCGTGTGACACACACACACATACCAAGATGCTACCACATATTCCGCCTTACATGTTGACAAAGTTACAATTGGCTACTTCTTTGAGAGCTATGTGAATGTTGTATTCCCCATGTAGAACACGTATTCCACTGTACTTTTCCGATCATCTACATCTACACACCAATCACTATCAAAGTATCCGACCAACTTGAATTCATATGTCTTTGAGTAGAGTAGCCCGAGTGATTCTGTTCCTCAAATGTATCAAAGAATTCTTTTAATAGCTTTTAGGTGCGAGCGCCTTGGATCCTCCATGTATCAACTCATTATACCAACACTATACGCAATGTCCTGACCTTGTACATGTGAGATACCGTAGACTCTTTACTAAACTGCGGTATTCACTTGCATTCACTTGGTCTCCTCCCTCAAATTTAGAGAGTTTCGTTCCCAGCTCCATTGGTGTTGTTACCGGATTACAATCTTCCATCTTGTTTTTCTTCAAAATATCCTTCATATATGCTTCTTGTGACACAAAAATTCCAAAATCTCCTTGTCTGATCTCATGACCAAGAAAATACTTCATCAATCCTAAGTCCGTCATTTCAAACTCCTATGTCATAGCGTCTTTAAAATCTTCAACCATTTTCTCATTACTCCCCATGAAAATGAGATCATCAACATAAAAAGCAACAAGAAGTAAATTACCTTCTTCTTTCTTTACGTATAGTGCATACTCCTAAGGACATTGTAGGAATTTGTTCTTTTTGAAGTAGGTATCGATTCGGGTGTTGCATGCTCGGGGTGCCTGTTTTAACTTGTAGAGTGCTTTCTTCAGCTTCAACACTTTGCTCTCCTTTCTAGATTTCACGTACCTAGGTGGTTGCTCTACATAGACTTCCTCTTCAAGTATTTCATTTAAAAATGCGGATTTCACATCCATTTGATAGATTGACCATTCGAGTTGTGCAACTAGAGACAAAAGAAATCAAATTGTCTCCATTCTTGCAATTGGAGCAAAGACTTCGTCATAATCAATTCCCGTCTTTTGTCTGTAACTTTTGCAACTAGGCGTGCTTTGTACCTTTCAATCTCTCATTGGGTATTCATCTTTTTCTTGTATACCCATTTTACACCTATGGGTCTATATTCGTTTGGCAACTCTACCAAATACAAAGTTTCATTTCTTTCAATTGCTTTTATCTCTTCATCCTTTACAACTTTCCACTTCTTGTCTCTTACTGCCTCCTCAAAGGAAATGTTTTCTAAGTCTGCTAATAAGCAAATCAAATGTACTTCATCGGTTGAGTCATATAGATCTTGTAGGCTCCGCATCTTAGGTTGACGTGGCTCTTCTTCTTCATCATGAACTTGAGAGTTTATTGGAGTGATTATTGGTGCAACAATCAACGACTCTCCTTGTTTTCCCTCCATTTGGTTCTTCTAGTCCTAGATGCTTTCTTTATTTACTTGTATGTCTCTACTCACAATCACCTTTTTGTCAATTGGATCAAACAACTTAAAAGCCTTTGTCTTTTCGTCATACCCAATAAACACATATTTCTTACTCTTATTATCAAGTTTGGTTCTTCTTTGATTTGGTAGATACGCATAAGCCACACTATCAAACACTTTAAGGTGTGATATAGTTGGTTTATGACCACTCCAGGCTTCTTGTGGTGTTTGATTCGCCAATTTTGTATGCTGATATCGATTTTGCACATACACAACACACTACACTGCTTCCGCCCAAAATTCCTTCGGTATGTTTTTTCTCTTCAACATTGATTGAACCATATCAAGTATCGTTCGATTTTTCCTTTCGGTGACGCCATTTTGCTGAGGTGAATATGGTGTTGCCAAGAATCTTTTGATACTTTGTTCTTCACAATAGTTTGTGAAAGCGATTGACATGTATTTTTTGCCTCTATCTGACCGCAAAACCTTGATGTAAAAATTGATTGTCTTGTTCACCTTGAATTTTTTGAACACCTAAAATGTTTCTGATTTTTCCTCCAAAAAATAAACCCAAGTTTTTCTTGTATAGTCATTAATGAAAGTAATAAAATACCTCTGCTCGCTAAAAGACTTCAGCGTGATTGGGTCACATATATCGGTGTTAACCAACTCGAGAGATCTCCTTGCATGATATTCTTCCTTCTTTTTACTTGCTTACCAAGTACACAACTTTCACAAAATTTCTTGATATAGTCCATGTTTGGTAACCCATGGACCATTTTCTTCTTTGCTAACTCTTTTAACTCTCCGTAATGTAAGTGTCCAAATTATAAATGTCATAACTATGATTTGTCCTCCATGTTGATTTGCAAACACCTCTCTTGTATATTCTTCAAATCGAGTTTGACCATTCGATTCTTCGCCATCTCTACGTGTGCGACCACTTGGCCATTTTTGTCTTTCAAGTTCAACATCCTGTCTTTCATGAAAACCGAACATCCTTTTTCCAATAATTGTCCCATACTAAGAATATTACTTTTCAAGTTAAGTACATAATAGACATTCTCCATAGTACCTTCTTTTCCATCCTTTTGGGAAAAACATACTTTTCATCGGCCTTTGACTGGAACCTTCTTCAAGTCTCCAAAAGACACATGTCCATCTTCTATCTCTTGTATATCAACAAAGAGGTGTTTGTGCCCACACATATGATTGCTAGTACAGTGTCTAGATACCATACCATGTCGCTATCCAGAGTGGTGCCTTCATTGGCCATCATGAGAATGCCTTCATCTTTTGTCTCATCTTCCTCAACTAAATTTGTGTTTTCTTCCACTTTCTTCTCAGCATAACAATCATTTGCGTAGTGTCCATATTTGCGATAGTTGTAACATTTGACATTTGGACAATTTGGAGGACCACCTCTTCCACGACCATGGCCTTGTCCACGCTAATTTTGCTGGATCATTTGTCCTCTCTCTTCATTGTTGTTTCCATGATTATGACCTCCGTTGCGACAAAAACGGTGACCTCCACATCCACGTCCTCTTCCTCGGTTGTGTTGAGCATACACTGTCTTCCTTGATGATCATCTTTGTTTGTAGGGCTTCCTCTAAGATTTCTTGTTTCTTTTTCTTCTTTCGTTGTTCATGTGCTTTAAGAGAACGTGCGAGATCTTCGATAGTCATTTCTTCCAAATTTCTCAACTCCTCGAATGCACATAGAACATTTTCAAAGTCATTGGTCAATGACTGAAGAATTTTCTCCACAACCTTTGCATCCATGAGGGTTTCTCCATTGTGTTTGAGTTGATTGGCTACCGTTTGCACATGAGTAATGTAATTAGATACATCTTTCGAATCCTTTATCCTCATGGCCTCCAGCTCACCTGAGAGTTTGAAGATGCACCAACAATCTTCTCAAAAATCAACTTATCAACAGCTCGATACAACGTGTACAAAGCTGCCTTATCTTTCGATTGTGTCTCTTTCAACGTTTTGTTTTGGGCTGTCGAATATCCCTAGTATTTTTCGGTTCTTCAAAACCTTCTTAGACCACTTCCTAAGCATCTTGAGATCCAAGAAGAGCTTTCATTTGAATGCTCCAATTGTCGTAATTCGTTTCCTTTGTTAGTCAGGGTAGTGGCAGAGAGAGAACAAAAAAAGAACACTAATGTTATCTTTTATTTAATGGATATATTTTCTACTTTTGAAGCAGAGAGTATAATATCAATATATATAACCTCACGATAGACTCTTCAAATTCGTTCAAATTAATTTGTGTACTAATAACAACAATGCTATAAATGACATTCAAAAACAAGAATTAAAAGTAGTGATTCTTGGCCATTCAAATTTCTTTTGCAAACTGATGGTTGAGTTTAATACTTAACATTATGTTTTACTAATTATGTATTAGCTGCAAACATATTGTGTTCTGTATGCAACATTATCAATATATTAGTACTTATTTGTGTGTCGTGTGATGAATTCTAATGTTTATTATGATCGGAAAAAAATAATTAGAATAAATTGAGAAAAGCAATGAATTGAGGTTTAAGACAACCAAATTATCACGATGGATAATGGTTTTGTCAGTCACACATTTTCCTCTGGTTTTGCTTGTTCGTATACCAATATGAACAAGAAGACATCCTTTATTTTTGGTTCAAAATCTACCAATAGAAAACTCTTTCGTGGGATTTGGTGCATGGAAACTTCATGTTGACAAGTAATTATTCGTACAAAAATCTCAATCTAATACTATCAGATAGATAAGACTAGTTACATAATTTCCTTTTCTATTAAGCTTCAGTTAATTATTTTATCATGAGATCCAGTTGAAAACAATTTTCTTTTTTCATTTCCTTCAAATAAAAAATTAATAGAAGTTTCCACGAGTTTTCAAACCTCAACTCCCCAATGTAAAACGCCCATCTTTCTCACCATTTCCTTCGTAGCAAAAACATTTGCAGAAATGTTATATAAGTCAACTTATTCATATATAAGTAGTCATCGTGATCACACTATATATACTTAATTTATAGACTTTGGTTCATCAAGTGCTATCCTCTATCTAGATTCCCATTGTCAGGCTATTAATGTATTCACACACCAAGTTAATCAGAACTATATACTAATTAGATGAAAAGTATAAACAAGTTACTATATTTTATTTTGTAAATCCAATTTAAAATATTACACGTCTAAAATGTGAACCACCCATATGCATCCAACAGTCTAGTTTCATATGATTGCAGGGAATCTATTTCCAATCCCATCTCACTTACTTACTGCTAATTGATTTGATTAAAATTACAGTTTGAAAGACTTGCCTTACCAAGAACGTATGCTACAAAGTGATAGTGGTACTGGTATCCCCCTCCCCACCTTAAAAAGAACAGAAAAAAAAAAACAATTATTTCAGGACTCACATTCCTCTACGTCAACCAAAATTAATTATAAAAAATTACCCTCAGATTATGGCTTACAAAAATGTCAAATGAGAATCATATCAACTACCAAACCAGAGTTTGAGAATGAATGGTCTAACATGGATGACTATTTATTTGGAGGTGCAGAGGAGAATGGATAGGAATGACTTTAATCATATCAAACATGTTCATGTTTCAACCAACAACTAGCTGTGGACATTGCGGCTCCAGGCCCACGTACAACCCATCATTACTAATAACCAAGAGCCAAAATGTTAATTGTTATCTCTGTCATTCTGTCCGTTCATGTTTCCACCTCAAACTTTTTTGTTTTTTTAGTGTGTATTATATATATATATATATATATATATATTTATTTTCTTTTTTATAAGTCAAATATTCAATTTCTTAGTAATTTTAGTTTTCACCGATGCAATAAATGGCCTTCTCCACTTTTCTTTTTCTTTAACCAACTAATACACTTTCATATTTCTCCTTTATTTATTTATTTATATATATATATATATATATAAATATAAATATAAATATAAATATAAATATAAATATGAGATTACGAGTACCATGCATAGAAAATAGATATGCATTGAATGATTGTCCATATTATGTTATAAGTGATTATATTTGTATATTATCAGATATATTAACTGATCAATTATACGAAGAAAAAAATTTAAAAATGATTTTAATTATCATACATCGATAATGTAAAAAAAACTTTAAATTAGTGTTTAATAATAATTTTTTCTATATAATTTTTAAAATATTAATTAACATATTAAATTAAAAAATTTACTATAAATAAAATATTATAATTAAACGTGTTATAAAACTTTTAGATGGAAAGTGCATAAGGATTATTCTCTTTAAAGTACTAAACTTTAGGGTTTTGTTTTTGAACATATTTACGGTGGAGTTGACTGTGAGCTAGTGAGTGCAGAGTGCATTTGTTGCCTACAACCTAGAAGCATGATTTAGACATGCTATGGATGGTGGCGTGTGTTTGGGCTGACTCAGAATCAGTATGATCAAATTATAGGAATTTTAATTTGGAGTGGACTAGTCGGCTTAGAAATAAAGATCCACAACCTAACCATAGAAGTTTCTCTGTGGATTTATATTTCCATGATGCCTTGCCGTACGCTATTTGCTGCTCGATTTAGAATAAATATTACTATGACGTTTGACTTGGAAACCTAGGATTACTTGTGTTAATTATCGTCATAATTTTAATGTTTACCTAAAGGGGGAGTCAAAGTCTTGAAAAATCAAGGTAGCATTGGCTGCGTAATTGTAAACGGCCAAAACAGAACAATAATACTTTAAGACCGAACTATCTTCTTTTGTTTAATTGTTGTCATTTCTTTACACAATATATCCAGCAAGACTGTGTAAAGCAATATGTGAAAAATTCAACAAAAAAAAAGAAGAAGAAGAAAAAGACACAACTTACAAAAGGCTATAAGAGGAAATCAGAATAATCGGGTACAAGCACAAGGAAGCATGACATAGATACGAATTGTGATGACGTAGCTACGATTAGTACGTAATTTATGTTTGATCTACAGGTTTCCATATATAGAATAACATCTTTTTTGATAAAAATCAGTTCACTAAATAAACACAAGAGAATACCTGAAAAAAAATGTAGTTGGGTATTTACATTAAATTCATAAAGAATTACATATATGAATAACTTATGTTAAATGTTACACCACTAGTCGTCCATAAAAAAAATGTTATATCACTCAATAAATTTTTATCGAACAATTTTTCATAAAAAAAGTTACAGCGCTCAATAAATTTTTATGGAACAATTTTTCGTTTAAAATTTATTTTACATAAATCATATATAAAAATTTTAATATTAGTGAAAAAAATTTCTACCTCATTCATGTAGATTAAAAATAAACGTAATATATACTTATCAAACTATATTAAAAAAAATATTAAAGTATGTATCATTTGATTACCTTCATAAAAAAAATGTATTATTTAATTACTTTTTATCGTTCAATTTCATAAAATTTAGTAGGTATGATCTAGTGACATGAATTTTTAATAGAGATGATGAATATGAAGATAAAATTATTAAATGAAAGTTATTGAGTTGTGTAATACTTTATTAACGTTACACTATTGTTATTTAATTTTTAATTTATATAAGTTTTTTTCTTTAAAATTTTACTAAAAATCACTTTTGGTTTTTAAAATTCAAAAATATTTTTTTTTTTACTTTTCAATTTTTTTTTGTATTAATGTTGTCTATTTATAAATTTAGTGTATTTGGTTGTACAGATGTGAAATTGAAGATTGAGAGGTTATGATTGAGTTGAGAAAGAGAGAGATTTACAAGTACAAAAACGTGTTTTCTGTCACTCATTTTTTAATGGCATTAAGGGGAGAAGAATGGCTAAGAATGAAGGAAAGACTATTTTTTTATTTTTTATTTTGAGGACTAAAAGTTATTTTAGGTGAAACTTTAGGAAAAAAAATTATTTAAATCTTAATTCTTTTACAATTTTAATTACTAATATAAATTATATAATTATAATTTACAAAATTTTATTTTACATTTACCAGTATATACTAAGTTTTTTTTTGGTTAAATACTAGAGACTGGGTTATTTAATTAATATATTTTAAAATTACATTAGTTATACGACTACTTTAATTCTATAAAAAACAAAGTTATAAGTTGAGGAACTATAATTTATAAGATTAACTTATAAATTGGAGTCACTAAAAAGTAATATAAAATAATTTTACAATATCATCATAAAGTTAATAAACTTTATATAAATAAAGAGATTTTTTCGAATAATTTTACATTGATAATAATCCATAACTTTTTTTCGCATAAATTATTTAATCAATTTCCGTCCTTAAATGCAACAAAAGCACTAAAATAGTTGAAATCAAATCTTGTAGAGTAAAGAATGTACTTTAGAATAAAAAAGTATAATTCAAAAGGCAGGTACATGGGTAGAGTGAGTATGGAAGGATATTGAAATATTATTTGTCACTATTTCAAATAATACCTACTATTTTATAAAAAGATGCATATGCCCCTTTTAATTTGTTATAAAAGTTATGTTACCTTCAAATAACACTTACTAGGAAATTTTTTTACCCTTTAGAAAGGAAAAATATTTCAAAAAAAAAGTTCATGGAGGGGGAGTAAAGTAAAAATGCTAAATTAGAGGTGTGGAGAGAGAAGGGTGGGTGGAAGAGTTTTTATGGTGGTGAGTGTTATGAAGAGAGAGAAATATTAAGGAGATAGAAGCAGAAAACGGTGACCACTAAAGGTTAAGAAGTTGGAGGAAATTAGAGTTAACGATATATTAAGATAATGAAAATAATTTTAAAAAAGTAGGTGTATTTTCAAATTAGGGTAGAGGTTATTTTAAGTTCCTTTATATGGACACAAGCTAAATATGCGAGCTCACGAGCTTTATCCATAATTTTTTTCAAAGATATAAATTTATTATTTAGATTATTAGTTTGTATTAATTTTGTAACTTGTTTGTTGTGAATTATAATATTTTAAATTTTTAATATTGAAAATATTTATTGTTTTAGATTATCACAAATGACAATATAATTTTTACTATGATATAAATAGAGTTTATTTAGTTTAAAAAAGTTATAATTTTTTAATTATATATAATTAAAAATTAGAATAATTGTGAAGAATTGTATTTCTATTAAATTGTAGAGATGAGGGTGTGAATTGGTAGACGGGTTATGTGTTGTTTTTTCTTTTTTGAAAGAAGAAGAGATAGAAAGGACAAGGTAGTTTGAGGAACAAATTTAAAAGGAGAAGAAAAGAGAGGTATAAAACTAAAATAGGAAGGTAGAAATAACAACTGCCTAATTAGGTTTCCATAAGCCCAAAATGAACTGAGACAAATTATTTACATGGGCCTACCAAACCTACGGGCCGTGGTGAGTTTTTTTCGCGCCATAAACAAGTGAGCTTTCTTTCTCTCCTTGCAGATGCAATGCAACCGCTTTCGACGAAGACATTAACAATAACAAAATTGAAATTGAATAGGGTGCGAAAAGAAATGTTGCAAACCCTAGGAACCTTGAATCGCTCATGGCTCCGGAACCTGACGGTGCGTGCATTCTCTTCCTCCTCCCATTCCGATTACGGAGACCAGTCTCGTGGTGGCCTTCCCCGCTTCTACTCCGACGCTCTTCCTCCTTCCAAGGCATTCCCTTTCTTTGTCTCTCTCTGCTTCTTTTACTACCGTTTCAAACTACGATACTCACCAATTCAATATGAATTTATTCAACTATTAGATATATAGCTTCCACTTACAATGAGTTTCAGTTAACAATGCTCCATTTGTCATTATCCTTGTTGGGTGTAGTTTATAGACAGCACTTAGCTTCATCATTCGTGGAGCTAGGGTTTAATCACAATTCTTAATTTCGGTCTTTTAAACGGCTTCCTGAGATTTTGTTTAATTATTTCACTTCTAAAATTTCATTGCGGTTGTTAATAGTATTGGTATTTTACTTGGTATGAGTTTTTTTTGGTTTGGTTAAAGAATATTTTTTATTTTTACCTGGAACAATGCAGGGTAGTATTATACGCGTGCAAGGTGATGAGTTCTGGCATATGACTAAAGTATTGAGGTTGAGCAGCAATGATAGGTAATTCTTATTAATCATTGCTCGTTATTTCGAGAGGGAAATTTGATTTTAACAATTTGTTTTGTCCTTGAAATTTTATATTACCCTGGTCGTTTGCTAAATTGAATAATCATTTATAGTTATAAATTTGTTGGTGTTCTTCCCAAAAAAAAAAAAAAATCTTGATTTTGATTACGAAGAAGGATAAAAGCATTCAGGGAATCACGGTAGAATTAAATATACAACATCTTCTGCTGTCAAATTTTGTGTGACTAGTGCTTGATACTATTCTCTTTGTTGTTTGTACTGAAATGGGAACGTTTATTTTGCCTGTTGATTTTCAATAATTTACGTCAAATATTTTGTTTAGCCAGTCAAACACAATTTCCTTTGTTTCTAATTCAACAAAAGTAAAATAAGAGGGAAGTCTTGCACATTTTTCTAGCCTTTGTTTCAGTATTTCTGTCTACACTTCGGGTATATTTGGTATAAATAAATTAAATTATTTAAATATTCAATTATATTATAATCATTATTGTTTTTGAAATTCAGAATATAATATTCTAATTTAGTAATAATAATAGTTTATAGTTACATTATTTTTTATTTAAAGAAAACAAAATATTTTTTATTTATGTACAATTGAAATTATTAACCTATATAAACTTGATTCCACTATGTATTCAATTACATGGTTTCATTCCATTATTCTTCTAATTCTCTTGTTTTAACATTTAACATGATATCTAGAGGTTAATAAGGGAATAACAAAGATCGTGCCCCTTCGAGACCAATTGTCCCCGGTGGGTTGCCCTATCATCACAACCGTACCTGTAAATGAATTTCAATTGGATCACTTTTGGAAAGACCCCCTTCTTTTGCGATGTGTTTTGCGAGTGTGCGTTCACATTCTGTTTGAGATTTGCATTTCAGTTTCTGTGTTTTTTTGGATTCTTATGGCTGTTACAAGGTTCTTTGAGGATTTCTGCTAATGGTTTACTACCACCTCCTATTTCTTCCTTTTTTTGAGTGGGACTGAGACCAGGGCACAATGTAACTAAGAGAGTCATTCCATTCCATTTAGGGTGAACAAAAGTGAAGAATTGTTTAGTCATCTATCCTAAAGATATCCTTTTCCGGCATGTTTTTCAGTTCAAATGATTTTGGATGTTCAATAATATTTATTTGAAGCTTCCAAATGTTGACTTTAAGATGGTTGGAACTTGTTTTTTCTTATGCTGATATACCAACCCTCTCTTTTAGCAATATTTCCCTACTTCACCAACATCCATTGCCTATCTGTTTTAGTGGAACTCAAGTTTTATGTATTTTGTTTTTAGGATAGTTTTTCTTTTAACAAGTTGAATGCTTGGTAAGCTTCATCTTGAGGAGAATGTGAAAAATTAGAATATAATATTTTGATTTAGTAATAATAATAGTTTATAGGCACATTATCTTTTATTTGGAGGAAATAAAATATTAGTTTAATACCTATAGATTGTCAGTGTAAAAGAGTTTTATACTGACGGTTAATCACAACCCTTCATGTAAATGACTTTTAAAATATTAAAGGGTTGTGGTTAACTGCCAATGTAAAACTCTTTTACACTACTAGTGTATGAGTGTTTTTTTCATAAAATATTCTCTATTTACATAGAATCAAAATTATTAACCTATATAAACATGTTTCCGTTGTGTATTTAATCACATTGTTTTACTCTATTATTCTTCTAATTCTCTGATTTTAACAGTTGTTATGATCAAAATCAGTTTTTGTTTAGGTAAGTTTGTTGGAAAGTGGTTTTAAAATAATTTCATTTGGATGTGATAGAAAAGTAGCTTTTACACCGTAAAAAAGTACATAAACAAAAAAGAAAGAACCTGTTGAAAATAATCGTAAGTTACAAATATTCAGATTGTAAAAAACAACTTATTTGTCAGGAAAAATAAAAAAAGATTTTACAAATTTAAGTTGTGTTACCAAACATACCTATTATTTTACAAAGCATCTTTTTTCAACAATATAAGTTGTAAGTTATAAGCTATAATTTTAAGCTTTCCCAAACATACTCTTACCCTCTGCCATGAAGAAGATATTGATGATGATCCTAATCATGCTGTTCAAGGGTACTGCTGTTCAATGGGAAAGGAGGTCTGGTAGAAGGATGCATCCAGAACATTGACCGCACGGGACTTGATTTTGTTGCTTTGAGTGATTTGATATCAATTCCTCCACAAAATAAACAATTGCATGTATTTGCTGCTTTTGGTAAGTTCTTGTAATTTACTGTCTACTGTCAAACTGCTACTACTTAGTAACAGTTGCATCTTTTGAACACTTGAGTTTTTCCAAACAGATTTTCACTCAATCATACCTGTCTAGGTACTCTAAAGGGTGGGCGAGCTGACTGGCTTGTTGAGAAGTGCACAGTATGTTTCCATACCATATTAAAATTTTATCTTGTTAGACATATAATATAGCTCATATGGGATTGGGTTATGGTTGTTTTTCTTTTATTCATTTTTAAATGCAATAGGAACTGGGAGCCAATAGTGTAACTCCTCTATTGACTAAACGTTCTCCATCAATCTCAGAAAACCGGGTGGACAGATTGGAACGTGTCATTCTAGCAGCATCCAAACAATGTAATTATATTTTTACTTGCGTTTGAGGTTAAACAATTATTTTTCCTTCATCAGAATTTTCATTTGGTTATTTTATTTGGAGTAAATTTTAAACTTGGGTCTAAAATGGTGCCCTATTTTGCTTTTGGGGTCAGTGAGCTTTGCATTGTTGCATCTTTTGCAGGTCAACGACTGCATGAAATGGTCCTGAAACAATCTATAGAGATTGATGACCTTTTGCACCTTGTGAGTGCTCCACTTCATACCACACAGAACTTTGGGATTGAATTCTGGCTATTTGAGAAGATTAACCATTAAATTGTGATAACCTCCATCTTATTAATCAGTGATATATTTTGTAGTTTTAGATGTTTATACTGTTGTTTTCTTTTTGCATTCCTGGAAATTCTTCAAAATTAAATAAGGTATTTGATCCCAGTGTTTTTAGCAATTTAATTGATATACAGAGCTACATAAGGACATATACGTATTATGCTGGTAGCATTCCAACTCTTCTCTCTGTTCTCAATTAACTTGGTCTATTTTCTGTCCCTTAGATTGAACAATCAAAGCTATCTCTTGTTGCGACCGCGAAGGCAACTCCTGTTCTTAATGCATTGACGTCATTCGAAAAGGAAACTAGTGGCTTAATCATAATTGGACCAGAAGGCGGTTAGTATATGTTTATTGCAGTTCAATACCACTAAATATCTGGACATGAACGACTCAATTGGTAAGATATTGAATTGAGGATGGCTGAGCCTGTGAGGTTAATTATTTCTCCCTCTCGTTATCAGGGTAACATGAAAACGAGCTAACTCTGATATATAAACAATTATGTTTCTTTGGAGGTTGTAGATATAACTATTTTCTACTTAAAGTCAAACTAACACTAGTTTATGTTGCAATGGAATTCTCTAGATTTCACCGAGAAAGAATTGAGTATGATGATGGAAGCAGGTGCTACAGCTGTTAGTCTCGGTCCTCATCGTCTTCGGGTTGAAACTGCCTCGATAGCTCTTTTGGCAACTGTCATGTTATGGTCTGACTCGCGGCTAACTCCAGTCTGTTGATTCCTCAATGTAGGTAGGTTAGACATGCTTGTGTTTTAGAAACAGAATATATATTTATTTTTTTTTTCTGTTAGATATAATTCATGGTAACGGATATAAACTATAAAGCATTGAAGGTCGTGTAGATCTTTTGCTTTTCTAATTGAGATGTTTCACTGTGCCTATCTGTTGGTAAAATCTAACCGTGTCAAAACACTTGGACCATGCACAAATATATTTTCTATAACTGATGAAAGCGTGAATTTAAAATATGGATTACGTAGGCTATATTTGTATTTCGCTCGAAATCTTGGTAGTATGATTTCCAATTCACTTTCAACGTACATAATAAAGAGAATGCTTTTGGAACAGTACATTAGACTGAAACCTAACAACACCACAAATATTCACTTAAGCTTTTTGATACATTTGATCAATGTAACCTTTAGGTAGAGTTATAATCAACCTTTTAATTTTCAGGATTGGATTGCATTCTTCATGCACATATATAACTCATTCTTGATAATGATCTTACAAATGGACGTTTTTTAGCGAAAAAACAACAACTTATTAACAAAGAATTTGCGTTTGGAAAAAGTCTACGAATAAGAGGGAAATTTTTAGGCACAAAATTTGAGTTTTTGAGATTTCTTGTAATTTATTATTATTGAATTAAATTTATAAATAAATTTCTTAACAGTGATATGTTGTTGTAGGTTATAAAAAGTATTATTGGGATAACAAAATAATTTAAGAACCTACTTAAGGAAATTTTGGGTTTAGTTTATGATTTTTAATTACAAAGTCTATGCTTATCCCAATAGTTTTCTTTTTGTTTGCATGTCATTGATACAATATATTCACTAACTTTAATGGTAACTAATCTCCGCAAAAGAATTGTTTGGCCACTGAGAACTTTATTCCTAAATATATGTTTTTCATCTACATTGCCCCATTGCCCAAACTTGAGATCTTGTATAGGATAAACGAGTTTCGAACCACATGGGTCAACGATTTTACATGTGTCCTAATAAATTTTTGGGTTCAAAATATATTTTTCCAAATAATTAAATTTATTCTTGAACGTTTGCACCAATTTTTCTGACATAAACTGCTTGTAGATTTTGAGTTTTTAGACACCTCCAAATCAAGTTACATATGGCCAAGGTGATTGGTGAGCAACTCACGTGTCAATATGCAATAAGGTGAGCCACGGCCTAAGTCCACCAAAGGCAATTACTTTAGAACGTCATTAATCATAATTGTATTGTAAAATTAACAGATCTGACATTTTAATGATTCAATGTCGTCTACTAAATTTACATTCGTGAGTAAAGAGTATAAAGCTTTTGAGAGTTTACGTTGACTCATATAAGTTACATATATTTGATTTGTAGTTTGTAAAAGTTTATCTTTATATAAAAATAAGATTTAAGTAAGTTTTTTCTTTAAAGTATTACCAAAAATTAAAATTCAAAAATATTTTTTTCTCTGAAATTAATTTTTTTTATATTAACGTCTTATAAACTCTGGTGTACTTGGTTGTATCAGATGTGAAATTAAAGATTGAGAAATTAAAATTGAGGACTAGAGTGATTCACGAGTACAAAAACATACTCTTTGTCAACAAGTTTTTTACGGCATTAATTGAAGAAGAAAACTAAAAGTGAATAAGGGTAATTTCTTTTTTAATTTTAAGGACTAAAAGTGATTTTTGTGACACGTTAGAGAAAAAGAAAAACTTATGTAAGCTTAATAATAATAATAAATTATTTATAAATAACATACAAATTAAACATTTTAATATCATGATAAATTCAAAATAGTAAATCATAAATTTTACAATAATTAAATAACTAAGGTTAGTAATGCATCACTAACGTATAATAACTTGTGAAAGTGATAATAATAATAATAGAATATTTTCATATAAAGTTTTGTGTTGTTGAAAAATAAAAGTTTGAAGTTCTTAAAGGGACTTTTCAATTTAATAATGATATACTAAATGAATGTATGTTAAATCCTAAACGTGTAAAAAAAACTCTCAAAATTACTAATGATTTGTTATAATTTATTGACTTGCTGATTTAGTAAACTTAAAATCTATGAAATTTGCACAAAGTAATTTATGCATAATTTATTGTTTTACATGGGAGTTAATTCCAGAAAGAAAGTGAATTTATAAACTTACAAGTATTAGCAAAATTAATTGAGAGTTTGATATCTAGAATAATGAAATCAATATTATACTAAAATATTTATCTCTTCAATAAATAATTACTAGTGGACAATTACCATGAAAAAAGGATGCAATGAAATCCAACTCATAAAATTTATTACATTTATTTGGTTTTATTTATAAACTTTTAGAAAAAAAAGTTTATTTTATATATTCACTAAAAAATTTAAGATAACATTAATTTATATTTTAGATTCTCATGTTTTTTGCCTAATTTGGAAAATTACTTATTTGCTATCTTTAGTTGTGTTAAAAATAATTCATTTTTACTTTTTATATGTATAATTTTAATTTTTTTTACTCTTGTTGTTAACATTGTTAAGGAGTAAATATAAAGTTAGCACAATTAGAGGGAGTGTAAGAAATTTAAAATTGTATATTTAAGGAGTAAAATTAATTATTTTTATCTCTGAAAAGTAGAAGATAAAATTAGCACAACTTTATGTAGTAAATGATTAATTTTTATATATTTTAAAAAATCATAGTGGTCACCATTTTTTTTTTAATTTTCTACTTCCATGTCATTCAATTACAAATCATAAATTTATTAATTTTTATATTAATTATCTTAAAAGTCATTTAAATTATGATTTTTAATTGGATCATAATTATCTCTAAATTTTTATGGCATGTAGCTCTAATTATTTTGTTTTATTTTTTAATGTGTTACGGTTAATTTTAAAAGTTAAAATTCGTAATATAATAAGTGAGTTAGAAGTGGCAACAAGTCTAGGTGGGTATGAATAGTGTGTATTCATCATAAAATACTTGTATTCGCTATCTGCTTAAAACTCATTGGATACTTATTATAAAATATCTATTTTTTAATATCTATGTATATTTATGGGTACCCATTTAAATTACATATATGGATATTTTTATGGATTTAATTTGTGGGTATAAGGGTCGCAAATTTATTTGCTATCCCTATACACAATAATCAATAAATGAATGTATGGATTCAAATACTCATTATTAACATTAAAATTCTTGATTCTCCCTCCAATGCTTAATATTAAAAATAAAATATTTTCCTATAAAATTTGCATTAGAAACTCACTTGATAATAAATATCTTACTAATTAATACGGTTTATTAAATAAATACTAGAAAATATAATTCAGTAAGAAATATTTTTAATGGTTAGATAAGATTTTAAATTCTAACTTTGTTGTTACCATTGTATACTATAAAATAATTGAAAAATAAAATAACTAAAAAAGTCTACAGTTGGAGAATTTCGATCTCCTACAGTTGTTCTAGTTTGATAAAAAAAAAGTGTCAAAATAAACACAAAAATCGGTAGTTATTTTTGAGGAATAGTATGTACTGATCAACACCCTTGTTTTTTTTTTATTTAAAAAAAGTGTAAAATTAAAAACAATATCAAATAGCAAAAAAATTTCCAAAATATTAATCTCACTTTATATTTGTTACGCTGAACATTTAAAAATATGACAACATTAATAAACCTCCTATAAATCTTGGATCTTCTGTGTTTAATCCTTTATGTTCTCTCTGGTGATCTCCTTACGAACGACACATTAGTGAAGATAGGTTTCAGTTTTTAACCAAAACGTGAATAAATTTCTGATTAGAAAGTAAATAAATTAATCAATTGTAAAGTAAATTAATCAATTGCGGTGAACTATTAGACATAATAAACATTTATTATTGATGCTAGATAAGACAGAAAAGGACATTGATAGAAAAAATCTGATTAGAAATTTAAAGTTTACCACTGTCCTTAAATTAATGAATTGACAGGATTTTCTGATCTTGCGATATGGCATTTCCTTTCATGTAGCTCTATGACAAGTAAAAAACAAAAAAGAAGATACAGAGATATAATAGTGGCAGTTGTAGTGCAATTTGAGGGTGATTGGAAGTCTGAAAATGAGAAGAGGAATGCTTGGTAGGAAGGGAACAGGGGCAAGAACATGGTTGATGTTGGATGGAGAGGGGCAGAGAAAGGTGATGGAGGCACGTAAGCATGTTATCATGCAGCGAACTGGGTTGTCTGCTAGGGACCTTCGAGTCTTGGACCCTTTGTTGTCATACCCTTCCACCATTGTTGGGCGTGAGAGTGCCATGGTCATCAACTTGGAACACATCAAGGCTATTATCACTGCTCATCAGGTTCTCTTGCTCAACTCCACTGAACCCACTGTTGATGAAAGTATAAAGTAGGTTTTGAATTATACTGTACTAGACACAAATTATAGTATGCCAATTAATGATATTGAATTGATAGAATGAGAATTAATGTGTACCTGAATTGACATTCATATCCATGAGCACTATTGAACAGAACTCTAGGAGGTTCTTCTGGCTACCTTCTGAGGGGTTATTGTAGAGAACAATTCTAATGTGTAAATTTGCTTAATGGGATGGCAAATTTATAACCCCCCAGGGTAGTCAGGGACCTCTCTTAATTGGGCTTCTAATATGATTGACCTAACCCATCACAGAGTCAATCTCACTGTAATCCCAGTTCAATTAACCATATTGTTAAAGATAAGATATTATCGGTTAGAGATAAGATATTGTCGGTTAATGATAATAGATATTGAGTGATACTAATCCACAATTAATTTCAACATTCTCCCACTTGGATAGTGTTAATCAATAATCAACATACAAATCATTAAGCTAAAACGACAATTGCCGATATATCATATATTAATTAGCGATATGAAAAATTTGAGCAACAAAATAAATATCCGATAGGGATATTAATCAATTGCATTTAGCTAATATTTTTCATAGATGTATGACATAATGCAGTCCCATAAATGACACTACAATGGTCCAAGCATAAATAAAATGCTAATAAGAAACATGAACAAAATGACGTCAACTAGAGCATGTCTCTTAAAGAAAATAGAGAATCAGACTCCCACTAACTTAATACATCAAAAGCCTTGACTAAACCCATGTGAGTTACATGAATAAGAAAAATTCCAACAGTTAAGGCCTTAGTCAGTGGATCTGCTAACATCTCCTCAGAATCAATGTTTTCAATCCGAGTGTGAAAACTTTGAATTTTCTCTCTAACAAATTGATACTTGATATCAAAATGCTTTGAACGAGTAGAGCTTTTGTTGTTCCGAGAGAAACTCACAGCAGCAGTATTGTCACAATAAATCACAAGTGGCCTGGAAATGCTTTCAACTATGTGAAAGTCAGATATCAATTTCTTAAGCCACATGGCCTGGCGAGTGGCCTCAAAACAAGCAACATACTCTGCTTCCATGGTAGAGGTAGCTGTAAGAGACTGTTTAACGCTCTTCCAAGAGATAGCTCCTCCTGCCATCATGAAAATAAAGCCAGAAGTAGATCTACGATCATCAGGGCAACCTGCAAAATCAGAATCAGAATAGCCAGTGACTTGAAGTTGATCAGACTTCATAAAAGTCAACATATGATCCTTGGTTCCCTGTAAATATCGCATGACCCTTTTCAGGAGGACTTTCGATGAAGGGAATCCACTGTCAACCTTAGCCGATCACAATCGTCGACTCTGATACCAGTTGTTGGGTCAATCTGAGGGGGTTAAACATCGGAGAGATGTACAACAATGGGTCACGAGCCCATATATAAAAGAACATGACACCACCTTCAACCCAAAACCTTAAGGATGAACCATGTAGACATCTTCAGCAAGATCTCCATTCAGAAAAGCTGTCTTTACATCCATCTGGTGTAGCTCTAGGTCAAAATGAGCAACTAAAGCCATGACAACTCGGAGTGCGTCCTTCGTTGAAACTGGTGAAAAGATTTCTTTGTAGTCAACGCCTTCCCGTTGACTATAACCTTTAGCCACCAATCGAGCCTTATACCTATCAACCTTTCCATCTGGAGTACGTTTTGTCTTAAAGACCCATTTAGATCCAACAGGCTTACAACTTGCTCGCAAGTCCACAAGATCCCAAACATTATTATTAGACATGGAAGACAATTCATCATGCATAGCTTTTAGCCAATCAGAAGCATGAGAACTAGAAAGTGCTTCCTGAAATGTGATGGGATTGTCATCATCATTTGGATCATATTCGTGCTCCTGAAGGTATACAACATAGTCATTTGGTATAGAAGGTCGGCGTATTCTCTGAGACTGTCTTAATGGGGCCACATCAACATCATCAAGTTGTTGATCATTGAGTTGTGGTTTATCAACTCGTGGCTCTGCCATTTGTTCATCTTGCCTCTCAACAATTTGTTCATCTGTGTGAACCATTGGGATTGAGATGTCTGTAGGAAGAGAATAAGATGGTAATGGAAGCATGGTTCGATCTTCTCTGAAGGTCATCATTCGAGGTGTGTAACTCCCACTGTCCAAATCGTCCTCAAAGAAAACTGCTCGGTCAGATTCAATAACTCGTGTAGAGTGAGAAGGACAATAAAATCTGCATCCTCTCGAACCGATGCAGTAGCCAATGAAATGACCGCTAATAGTTTTGAGATCAAGTTTCTTTTGTTTAGGATTATAAGGTCTTACTTTTGCCTTACAACCCCATACATGGAAATGTCTCAAACTCGGCTTTCTACCAGTCATTAGCTCAAAAGGAGTTTTGGGCACAGATTTGCTAGGTACCTGATTAAGAATGTACATAGCAGTTCGCAAGGCATCTCCCCAAAGAAATTCTGGCAGAGATGAATGTGATAACATACACCTCACCATGTCCATGAGTGTTCGATTTCGTCTCTCAGCAATGCCATTTTGTTCAGGAGTTCCAGGCATGGTGTATTGAGCTTCAATTCCGTATTCATCAAGAAATCGAGCAAATGGACCTAGATTTCTTCCTGTCTCGTCATAACGACCATAATATTCTCCTCCTCTATTAGACCTTACACACTTAATTTTCTTTTCTGTTTTCAGCTCAACAAAGGCTTTAAAGGTTTTGAAGGCTTCAAGAGAGCTTGCTTTATCCTGAAGAAGATATACCCATCCATGTCTGGAGAAGTCATCTATGAAGGTAATAAAATACCTATATCCACCCATAGCCGTAGGTGTAATAGGTCCACATATGTCAGTGTGAATTAATTGTAGCACATCGTCACATCTGTTTGAACTTTTATTCCTGGTTTTGGCAGTGAACTTCCCCTTGATGCAATCGACACAAATGTCATAATCTGAGAAGTCAAGATCATGCAGAATCCCTTCTTTTATGAGTCTTTCAATTCGAGGCCTAAAAATATGCCCCAAACGTCTATGCCATAGCATAGAGGAAGATTCATCAATCCTGTTACGTTTACTCCCACTAATGGAGTTAACTGACATATCAGTTACGTTTAACATGTAAAGTCTGTCATGCAAAACTCCTGAACCAACAATAGTTGAATTATAATAAATCACCAATTTTCCATCACCAAAATGAAAGTTGTATCCACATTTGTCTAAAACAGAAATAGATATCAAATTCCTTCTCATGGAAGGGACATAAACAGCATCTTGCAATAATAAAGTATGTCCAGAGGATAAACATAAAGAGACAACTCCAATGTCAGCAATGGGTACTCCAGCTCCATCTCCCATAACAATCTTCGTCTCAACATCACTTAGTTTCCTCAGGCTTGTGAACCCCTGTAAAGAATTCACAACATGAATAGTAGCCCCTGAGTCTAACCACCATGAATTTGGAGGAACATCAACCATATTAGATTCAAAGCAAGTTAGTGCTAGCAGATTACCTCGCTTCTCCTCTTTCTTTTTCAGGATAAAGCAATCTTCCACCTTGTGACCACATTTCTTACAATACTTGCAAGAACCTTTAAAGAATTTCTTCTTGGATTCTAAATGTCGTTCTGCTTTCTCTGTACCCTTTTTCTTCTTTCCTTTATACCTGTTAGCACCTTTAGCACCTGAACTAGAAGCAACGAACTGAATGCTATTAGGCTTATTTTTCTTCATTGACTCCTCCTCTTGGGTGATTATTGCAATCAATTCATCCACTCCATAGTCATGCTTTTGAATGTTATATGAAGTCTTCATGATGTCAAACTGAAAAGGCAGAGATTCCAAGATGCGATAAATTAAAGTGTCTTCGCCAACCTCAACCTTGAGAGACTTCAGCTTATTATAGAAATGTACTAACTTCATAATGTGTTCACGTACACCGCTGACACCATCATATTTGGTCTTTTCAAATAAGGAAAGATATTGGCTTTTCTGTGCCTTATCAAAAGTTGTAAATTTTTCACCGACTGCTTTCAGAAAAGCACTGGCATCATCAAGATCTGGAATGCTCTGTCTAATAGATTTCTCCATGGTGAATTTAATCACCTTTAGGCACACTCTGTTAGAGTGTTCCCATTTCTCATGAGAAATTCGCTGAGCTTCAGAAGACTCATCTGTAAGAGGCGCATGCCTCGTCGTCCTCAATGCTAAATCCAGATTGCCAATGGTCAGGTAGAGATCTAATGATTCTTTCCAGTCCTCATAATTTGTTCCGTTTAGAGTTTTGACGGAATTAGGGAAGAAAACTGAATATCACAATAAGGAAAAAAAAAGTGATTTAAAAGTTCAGCTTAAAATAAACCCCTAAGCAAATTACAATACATTATAACTTAAATTAATAAATTCTAGCACCGATAGGGTACCAAAAAACATTAATATAAGTCAAAGAAATGTATTGTACAACAACAAATTATACTAATAACAACACACTGATAGGGTATAATTATCACTAATATAATGAATTAATATTTATTCATAAATTTACACAAATGCATCCACGATAGGTGAAATTACAATTATGTAAATTAATAGCATAAATCATGCTTTATTTCATATGATTTTAATTATCTTAAAATATGACAAACAAAAAATTCACATCATCATGCCCACGATAGATAGGTCATCACAATGCAAATTAACAGAAAAATCATATTATAAGTGATAATTCAATATTCAAAATTTGAGAGTAATATGCCAAAATTAATTCAAAATTATGTCTCAAAATTAAATAAATTTCAAAATTATGAAATTTCAAAAAAAATTATTTATTTAATAATTTTAAGAACATTTTGGCATATTTATGAAATTTCCCAAAAAAATTATTTATTTAATAAATTAAAAAAAAATTTTGGCATATTTTTGGAGAGAGAGATGGTTTTCACGCAATCGAAACGGTTTCTGCCAAGAAGCAGCGCCGAACGGAAACGGTTTTCTGGCCTTCTCTTCTGGAGCGCCGGCGAAGCGCGCGGGACGGCGGCGGAGCAGGCGGCCTTGGAGGTGCCGAAACGCCAAGATCCGACGGGATCTGGGACGATTCGAAGCGCGGCGGTGGAACCGCTTGAAGGCGACGGAGAGCCGCTGGAACAGGTGGCGCTGAAGGAGCCGAAGGCCCCAAGATCGGCAGGGATCTGGGCGGTCGACCGAAACGTGATCTCCGCCGCGATTTGGGCGCGGAGACGCGATCTCTACCGCGATCTGGGCGTGCGAGGCGCGATCTCCGTCGCGATCTGGGAGTGCGAGGCGCGATCTCCGCCGTTATCTGGGCGCGCGAGACGCGATCTCCGCCGCGATCTGCTTCAGATCGGAACGCTGTGGTTGAAGCGCGACCTTCGCTGTCCGCCCTTCATCCCGGTGGAACAGCGCCGAAGGTGCGGTACGGCAGGGCCGGGACCAGCGGCAGACCAGCGGCAGAGGCGCGGGCTCCGGCGGGCGACTGCCGGCAGATGACTCAACCGCCGCCGCGCAGATGCTCAGGTATCATTCGGTCTCTCCCTCTCTCAATATGCGTGTTTAATATTAAAATAGGGTTTGTTCAATTGACAACCATAAAATGTATCAACCTGGCTCTGATACCAATTGATGAAAGTATAAAGTAGGTTTTGAATTATACTGTACTAGACACAAATTATAGTATGCCAATTAATGATATTGAATTGATAGAATAAGAATGAATGTGTACCTGAATTGACATTCATATCCATGAGCACTATTGAACAGAACTCTAGGAGGTTCTTCTGGCTACCTTCTGAGGGGTTATTATAGAGAACAATTCTAATGTGTAAATTTGCTTAATGGGATGGCAAATTTATAACCCCCCAGGGTAGTCAGGGACCTCTCTTAATTGGGCTTTTAATCTGATTGACCTAACCCATCACAGAGTCAATCTCACTGTAATCCCAGTTCAATTAACCATATTGTTAAAGATAAGATATTATCGGTTAGAGATAAGATATTGTCGATTAATGATAATAGATATTGAGTGATACTAATCCACAATTAATTTCAACAGTTCCTTTTGTTGAACACCTTCACCAACGCATTCTTAGTCACCACGCTGCCACTCAACCCCAACCTCAGGTTTTCTTTTTAATCTTCTTTCAAGACCATCACATGCACTGCTTCTTTCATTTTCATTATTTGCATCTTGTTTGTGCATCATTAGGAGGATCAAGATGGAGATGAAACAAGGCAAGATGGCATCAACATTCTTCCTTTTGAGTTTGTAACACTAGAGGCATGCCTTGAGGCTGCTTGTAGTGCCTTAGAATGTTGTGTATTCTTTCTCTATTGTTAACTGCTTGTAGTGCCTTAGAATCTGTTTTCTTTTCTTCACTTCTTCATTATAAGTAATCTTTTTGCAGGCACAGATATTGGAAAAAGAGACTTATCCTGCCTTGGATAGGCTAACCTCGAAGATCAGTACTCTCAATTTGGAACGCATTCGTCGTGTTAAGAGCCGCTTAGTTGACTTGTCTGCTCGTGTTCGAAGGGTTGAGTAGTGTTGTTTGAATTATCTATATACCTCTCTCTTGGTCTTCGAAATTTGTGCTAATATCACATTTACAATTCTTTTTCTTTCTCAATCCTTTTTCTTCTGCATTTTGTTATGTGGTTTATATTACTTCTGAATTGAGTTTAAATTTGATACTCTCAGTCTAAACAATTGGAAATTACTCTAAACACGACTTCTAAAATAATTCTCACAAATTTCAACAATTTGATTAAAATATTTTTTCCAAGCAAAGTTTATGATTAGAAGATAATATATTATTTTATTATAATGAAATTTATTTCTTATTGACATTTTCAGGTATGGGATGAATTAGAGCACTTGTTAGATGATAATGAAGATATGGCTGAACTGTATTTGACAAAAAAGTTAGTTCTACAACAGCTTGAAAACTCTACTGCCTCATCCAAGAATGACATGAAGGATGAGGTTCTTAATGACAGGCATGTGATTTTATATATTATGAATTTGGTCATGGTCATGGTTCTTAATAACAATGGTATGATTTAAATCCCTTTATTATTTTATCAGGAGTCCTCCTGAAATACCATTGGAACGTGGTAAAGATTCTGCTAATGATCATGAAGATGATCAAAATGCTACTGACCACTCTGGAGGCCAAATGTTTGGAGCATCTAATAGACATGGTAGCGAAATCCGTGAAATCCAAGCTGGCACTATCTGTAGTGCTGTAAACAAGCACTCTTTTGATGTGGAGGAGCTTGAGATGCTCTTGGGGGCATATTTTGTGCAAATTGGTTGCACTTTGAACAAACTATCTAGGGTATGCGATGTTATATATTTTAATTAATTCGTTCTTTAACATTGCTTATGCTTCTGGGATCATGTTTTAATTTTCTCTCTTTCTCACTGACTAAAATCAAAGTCTTCATGTTTTCTTAGCCTAATAAAAACTTATCTAAGGTTTTTGAAGATTCACCAAATATATATTTAAGGTCATGCTATTAACTTAGTCTTTATAGCCGCTCTCCTCTTAAATTTTAGTTTCGATGCATTCTTTTGTAATGGTTTATTACCAGCAAAAAGATTTTGTTGCGCTTTTACATTGCCAGGAATTCTTCTATGGCATCAGCTTCAGGAATCAACACTTAACTTTTATACATGTATAGGAGCTGGAATTTAAAATACAGATAGTTATAGGGACCAAATGGGTTGTGTAACTTATATTGATTATTCAATTCGGAGGAATTTGTTGATCCGTATAACTGAGGTTGATGCAATTTTGTTCTAGATTAATTTGTTGACATGAACAATGAAATTGACTTGTTTTATTGCTAATACTTGTTTGGTGCTTGATTGTCCTGTTGAAGCTGAAAGAGTACGTGGATGACACAGAGGACTACATAAACATTGCCTTGGATGAGAAACAAAACCGTCTCCTGCAAATGGGAGTGAAATTGGGCACAACATGTATGCTTGTGAATGCCTTTGTTTGTGTGACTGCAGTATTTAGCATTAATATTCATATTGATCTGTTTGATATTAGACAAGGCCAGGCAAGCATCTGACTGGCTCGGTAACTGGTCTCTATCTCCGAGTGAAACTAGGTCAGTCAATCGAGCTTAGAGACAGTGCATGTTTACCTGTGACTAGCTTCTCTCTTTGCTTTTCTTGCTGTGACTGGTTGCTTGCTCTATTGGATTGACTGTCTTCTCTCTGTGACTTCCAACAAAACGTCTGCCTAGACAGAGCTTCCAACCACTTGGACCCGATGATACACCTGCAGGTCATCCTCTGTGAATCTGCAAGACAGGGAGAGAAAGACAGCCAATGCAGTCAGTCAGAGAGTTGGGAATTCTGCTAACTGAATTCAGAAGACTTGCTAGTCTAAGAGAGATTAGACTCATGCTTCCGGGAATCTCTTTAGTATACCAGGAATGCCAGATGCCACAGTTCCTTGGGACTATTTTTGGAAGCACTGTTGCTTGCTTAGTTTTGTATGTGGTTGCTATTATTTGGTATAAGCACAAAGGCTTGGTGGACTAGTCCCCCCCCTAATTGTGTTCCATACACACAAATGTAATTTCATTTGAAAATTAATTATGTGTTAGATTTTATTTTTTTTCACTGCAAGTGACAGGGCATGATGCATCGCAGTTAGTCACCATGACAGATTGGATGCATTGAGACTACTCATGAAGATTAGTTGTAGTGTATCATGACTAGTTGTATATAGACATCGCAACAGAGTGGAGTGGGAATAAGCAAGACATTCTCATTCCTACTTCTGAAACTCATCCTTAGTTGTATATAGGCATCGCAACGGAGTGGAGTGGGAATAAGTAAAACATTCTCATTTCCACTTCTGAAACTCATCCCTATTCCCGTCCTTATACCTGACGAGTATGAGATTTATGTCTCAATTTTATTCTTGTCGGGTATACTCATAGCCGTCCCAAACCCATAAAAAAATTATAATAATATTTTAGTAAAAAATAATATGTTTGAATATAATGATACTAATTAAAAAAATTATCTAATAAATGAAAAGTTTGCAAGTTGTTAATTAAATGTCAAACACTTCTTGTTTTTTAAGACAAATAAATATTTTAATCATTAAAGTAAAAGCAGGATGAAGGGAGGTGGGTATGTATATTTCTTTCCCCATTCCCAACTTAACAAATTGGGTATTTCCCATACCCATACTCATACCTGTGCCTGGTCAAACCGGTGATCCTCCGTAAACTTCAGGGGATGGAGGGTTTTGGGGATACCCATAGATATGGGTTTATTTGCCACCATCTTTGGTTACGATGACTAGTTGTATATTATAACTAATTTTTTGGTACGTTATTGCTAATTAGTTGTTTTTGGCCTGCTTTATGTGACTTTGTTTTGTTATCTTTATCTTCAATGTTTCCGTTTTTTTCTTGCTTGGTGAGTAGCTACTTCCTAAACTTAAGGAGCACGTAGTGAGTTATCAAAGATGGCTGAAATCTTAGTAACTAGCTTTCCTTTATACTATTTCAAATATTATATATGTACTTCTTGTTGAAAAATAAAAAGTAGTTCTCACTCCTGATTAAAATATGATAGAGCACAAATTTTCTACTCTATTCTGGGTAAGTGCATCGGTCTTATGTAGTATCCAAAATGTATCTGGTTGATCCCACAACGACTAAATTGATGCTCGGAGAGTCCTTGATGTGATATTTGATGATCACGTGCCCAAAGGATCCTTTCTAAGGTCACTTGGAAGGGAAATGGATTTATGGAGAGGAAAGGAATGGGGTGAGGCGCCACAAATACTAGGTTTGATAAGCCAAAGGGGAGAGGCCACAAGGGAGGGGTCCCTTGATAACTCTTAGAAGCTCTCAAAAAGGAGAAAGGGGGACACTCAAAGGTAAGAACCTCAACCAATATGGTCTCTAGGATTAAATTGAAGTGTAAAAAATACAAGTGAGGGAGGAGCTCCTATTTATAGAGGTAACTAACCTCTTGAACAAGATAACCTAAAAAAGAAGGACTAGGATTAAAATGAGAGATCTAAGGGAGGAGAATTAAGAAACAATTCCCTCCTTAGATCATCAAACTTGGTGCCCAAGTTTCTCAAACCAAGGGCCAAGATTCCTTCTTATTAGCTTAGGGGGTTTATGTAGAAAAGAGGGGTGTAGATATCAAGGCTACCCCTTATTTCCTTCATAAAGACCCAAAAAGCTAAATCCACCCTCTAAATTCCTAAGACACCTCCTAAAAATAAAAAAAATGGACTAAATACATGTCCCAAATTAAATTCTTAATGCTCCTCAAAATTAAAATAAAGGAAAATTACATTTTATTAACTAAAGTCCCTAGCCTAATATCTTCACTCTCCATAGGAGGTGAAGTCTTCCTTTGTCTGCAAGGGCTAGGTCTTCTTCAATCCTTCTAGCCATGGCCCTAGTGATAGGTCCTTGGCTAGGCATGGTCACATCATCTCCTCCCCCTTGAAGAGGATTTGACCTCAAATCTATGGGGTCTTCGTCATTTTCAGCACCTACAAATGGAGACAAATCAGAAACATTAAAACTGGTGCTTACCCCATAATCCTCAGGCAGATCTAAAACATAGGCATTATTACAGATCCGCTCAAGGATTTGGAAAGGTCCATCTCCTCTAGGGCTAAGTTTGGACTTCCTTTGAGAAGGAAATCTATCCTTTCTCAAGTGAAGCCATACCCAGTCGCCCTTTTCAAAGATGACTTCTTTCCTCCCCCTATTGGCGAAAGTAGCATATCTCAAGGATTGGCGCTCTATGTTAACTTTAACCCTCTCATGTAATTGTTTTACAAATGGCTTTTTCCTCTCCTTCTTTATGCACAGTAACAGAAAGAGGAAGAGGTAAAAGATCTAGAGGAGTACGAGGATTAAAGCCATAAACCACCTCAAAAGGAGAATGCTTGGTGGTTCTATGAACCACCCGGTTATAAGCAAATTCAATGTGGGGAAGGTACTCATCCCAAGACTTATGGTTGCCTTTAAGGAGAGCCCTCAGCATAGTGGATAAAGATCTATTCACCACTTCTGTTTGCCCATCAGTTTGAGGGTGACAGGTAGTGGAAAAAAGAAGTTTAGTTCCCAGCTTAGCCCAAAGAGTGTTCCAAAAATGGCTAAGGAACTTCACATCCCTATCTGACACTATTGAAGAGGGTATACCATGCAATCGGAAAACCTCTTTAAAGAAAAGTCTTGTGATGTTGCTCGCATCATCCACTTTGTGGCAGGGAATAAAATGGGTCATTTTTGAAAATTGGTCCACCACCACAAATATGGAGTCTGCACCTCGTTGGGTTCTTGGGAGCCCAAGGATGAAATCCATGCTAATATCCTCCCAAGGTACAGAAGGAGCAGGTAAAGATGTGTATAGTCCATGAGGCATTGCTTTAGACTTTGCTTGCAAGCAAGCTATACATTTAGAGCAATGTCTATGGACATCTCTACGCATATGGGGCCAAAAGAATTTCTCTTGTAAAAGCATGAGGTTTTTGAAATCCCAAAATGCCCCATGAGCCCACCTTCATGACTCTCTTTTGGAAGTAAGTTCCTAATTGATCCTTGGGGTATACAAAGCTTACTCCCTTTGTAAAGATACCCCTCACTGATGAAGTACCCATCATGGGCCTTTAATGCAAATGCAGATGCAGAGGTAGCAAATATGGGGCCGAAATCCTTATCAGACGGATACATAGCCCAAATGTCATCAAATCCCAAGATTTTTGCACTCAAGGATGAATAAAGGGCATGACGCCTAGAAAGAGCATCAGTCACCACATTTTGTTTTCCTTTCTTGTACTTGATGACATAAGGGAAAGATTCAAGATATTCCACCCACGTTGCATGCCTTTTGTTCAATTTACCTTGACCCCTCAAATATTTTAGTGACTCATGGTCACTATGAATGACAAACTCCTTGGGAGCAAGGTAATGCTCCCAAGTTTGAAGGGCCCTAATTAGAGCATAAAACTCCTTATCATAGGTGGGGTAGTTGAGGGGGGCACCATTGAGTTTTTCACTGAAATACGCAATGGGGTGCCCTCCTTGCAACAAGACAGCCCCCACACCTACACCAGAGGCATCACATTTAAGTTCAAATGTTTTAGAAAAGTCAGGTAATGCCAAGACTGGTGCATGGGTCAGTTTATGCTTAATTAGATGGAAGGCTTTCTCTTGTTTCTCACCCCAAAGGAAAGGAACTTCCTTTTTCACCAAATCATTTATTGGTGCGAACAGCGTGGAGAAATTAGGCACAAAGCGCCTATAAAATCCAGCAAGACCATGAAAGCTTTTGATCTCTGTCACACTCTTTGGGGTGGGCCATTCTTGAATAGCTTTTATCTTTTTGGGGTCAACATGAACCCCTTTTGTGCTAACTACAAAACCTAGGAAAACTACATTATCTACACAAAAAGTGCATTTTTCTAAGTTACCAAAAAGATGATTACTCCTAAGAAGAGAAAAAACATGCCTTATATGTCCTAAATGATCATCTAGGTTCCTAGAGTAAACTAAAATGTCATCAAAGTAAACTACACAAAATTTACCAAGGCAATCCCTTAGTACATGATTCATTAAGCGCATGAATGTGCTTGGGGCATTAGTTAGCTCAAAAGGCATAACCAACCACTCATAAGACCAAATTTAGTCTTAAAAGCAGTTTTCCACTCATCACCCTCTTTGATCCTTATTTGGTGGTAACCACTTCTAAGATCTATTTTTGAAAATATGTTTGCCCCATGCAATTCATCCAACATGTCATCAAGACGGGGGATTGGGTGCCTATATTTGATGGTGATGTTGTTGATTGCACGACAATCAACACATATCCTCCATTGGCCATTCTTCTTGGGCACCAACAAGACTGGCACAACACAAGGGCTTAGGCTCTTTTGAACCCAACCCTTCTCCAACAGCTCATTCACTTAAGACTCAATCTCTTGGGTTTCCATGGGGTTGGTCCTATAGGCAGGTCTATTAGGTAGACTTGCGCCAAGCACCAAATCAATTTGATGTTCTATACCCCTAATGGGAGGAAGTCCTTTCGGAACCTCATTAGGGAATATGTCATCAAATTCTTTTAAAATATCTTGAACCCCTTGAGGAAGGTGCTCATGTGCATGGGCTGTGGCAGTGCTCTCAGCAGAAGAATGCAAAATGGGAGAAGGATTTGATGCTTCTTTGCAAAAGAGGAGATAAAAGGGTTTGTTAGTCAAAGGAGCTTCTTTTAAATCACGTTTAGTAGCAAATAGGCTCCTTTTACTAATATTCCCTTTTGAAGGGGCATCACCTTCCGACTCTCTCTCTTTACCCTTTTCAAGCTTTAAGGGTAAAGCTTGTTGTATTTTTTTTTGTTTTTGTTTTTCCTCAACTCTTTTCTTTTTCCTCGCAAATTGATCTTCAGCCACTTGAGAAGGTGACAAAGGATACAATTTGAAGCGCTTTTCATTATGGGTGAGAATTATTTGGTTGGAGTGACCATGGTGAATAGCTTTTTTGTCAAATTGCCATGGTCTTCCCAACAGGATATGACCAGCCTCCATAGGAACTATGTCACAAAGAATCTCATCATTATAAGATCCTATGGAAATTGGAACCGTAACTTGTTCATTGACTACCATCTCCCCTTGCTCATTGAGCCATTGCAATTTCTAAGGTTTGGGATGGGGCATGGTAGTCAAGGCTAGCTTTTCAACCAACGTAGAGCTACAACAGTTGCAACAGGAGCCACTATCAACAAGGAGAGAACATACTTTGTCATTTACTTTACATCTTGTATGGAAGATGTTCTCTCTTTGTGACTGGCCAAGCTCTAGAGGTTGGCTTCCAAGAAGCCTTTGAACCATAAGGAGGTCCCCCTTATAAGGAAAAGCTTCCTCACACTGTTGTTCAAAAGTATGTCCCCCTTCTTCCTCACTCTCACTAGAAGAGGAAGATGAGCTATTCTCACTACAAATGTCTTGTCCCCTTATGATCATGGTTTTCTTGTTAGGGCATTGAGAGGCAATGTGGCCTCTCCCAAGACATTTGAAGCATTTGATACTACTTTGCCTCTCAGTAGGCTTAGTAGTAGGGGTTTTTCTCTCTACATGAGGTGCTTTTGTATCTGGAAAATGCTTGGGTTCCTCTTTGGGAAAACCCTTGAAAGAGTTTCCCTTAAGTTGGTCTCTCTTTGAGTAAGAGGGAGAATCTTTTTTAAAGCTTTTTCTCTTGAGTTGATTCTCAGCTCTTACACAAAGTTCTACCAACTCATCAAGGTTTGAGTATGAAAGAAGCTCTACCTTATCTCTAATGTCAGAGCTTAATCCACACAAAAACCTAGCAAGGGTGGCATTGGGTTCCTCAATGATATTGACCCTTAGTATGAGAAGCTCCATCTTTTGTCTATACTCCTCAATACTTAGGTTATGTTGCCTAAGTCTTTGGAGCCTATCCAAAAGATCCCTCTCATAATATGAAGGAATGTGCCTTCTTCGCAAACAAGTTTTTAAATCATTCCAGTAGCGAATGTCAGGCATTTGTTTACGGGCCCTATTCTTGACTAACCCATCCCACCAATGCAAAGCAGAACCTTGAAAACTAAGGGAGGCCAAAGGTACTTTCCTTTCTTCCCTAATTTCATAGCATCAAAAGAGTTGTTCCACTTTGACTTCCCAATCTAGGTAAGTCTCAACATCTTCCCTACCATGAAAATGGGGTAGGTCTACCTTTGGTTCCCTAGAATGATTTATGTTCTCTTGAGGAGAATGATGATTGTATGATGAATGAGAGTGATGCTTATGTTGATTTCTATAGTATTCTTCTTCACTAGAGCGAAAATGCCTAGATGGGGATCTTATGAGAATTCCTTTATTTTTTCTATCACTCTCCCTTCCATCTCTCCTCTTACTGTCTTCTCCTCTCCTTTTATCTTCTTCCTCTTTTTCTATTTTTCTTTCTAGTTCTTTCCTTCTTCTCCTTTCTTCATCCTCTCTTCTCTCTCTTTGCCTTCTCTCTTCTCGCTCTTTTTTCTCTTTTCTCATTTCCAACATCTCTTTTTTTAACTCTTCCTTCTCTTTTTGTTTTTCCTTTTCTTTTATTTCTTTTTTTCTCTCTTTTTCTTCTCTCCTTTGTTGTTCTTTAGCCATCCATTCCCTAAATTCTAAGTTAAGGTTTTCAAGAGTGTCTCCCTTAGAAGGTTTTCTTTGGTTGACACTCTTACTTGATGAACAACTATGTGCACTAGAATGTGTGTGGGAAGTCATGGTGCTTGGATGCTAAAAACTAAAGGGTAGGCCAAAAGCTTTTTTTTTTGTTTTCTCACCTAAGGTGGCTTGATGAGTCTTTGGAACTCTTAGCCTCTACATGTTTTTTCAAAATAACATAAAATAAAATAAAAGTGCAAGAATGTAAAAGAGAAAGGGCTCTAATCGTGCTCCTAAGGTGTTGAAGGAAGTGTACCACTTCTCCCTTCTTCACCTAATTAACGAGGAACTACGCTAAAATTAACCAAAATTATTACAAACCAAGGCAGGGCCTTAAGGGCACTCAAACTCCCAATCTAAAATTAAGTATACACAATACAAAGAATAAAAAAAAATAAAACAAAGTCTTCACTCCAAGCTTTTTGGTGTTTGTCTCCTTTTGATCAAGCCCCTTTGAGTTGCATCAACTCACCCCAAGAATGCTACCCTTGTTTCCTCTTGTTTGGACTTGCCAAAATTTTATATATGGAACCTTTCCCAACCTTTCCGTACCAAGGCCGAATACAACACAAGACAACAAACAAAGGTGAATAACAAAACAAGGTTCACAAATCCAAGTGGATAGATTAAACAATGACAAACTCAAAGAAGTAAAAAAGACAAGCAAGAAAACATAAGGCTCACAAAGGAAGGTAGCACACAAATAACCTTCCTAGATTAGCTCTAAGAGTAAAGATGAAAAAAGACTCAAACAAAAAAAATGAAACCAATAGTTGCACACTTAATAAAATTTAAGTGACCAAAAATAAAAAGCTTACTCAAGTAATTTTTTTTTGAATCACAATTGATTCCTCATATCAAATGTTTCTACTATTAGGTACACGACTTCAAATTTGTCTTTCCTTTGAGTTCTTTATCTTCTTCTTTTTTTTTTAACTTGAACTTTTTCTATTTTTTTTTAACTTTTTCTAATCTTTTTGTTGCACCTAATAGCTTGTTGAATTGAAATTTTAATGAGGATGCTTGAAATAATAATGCTTGAGTGAATAAGCACAGATTAAGGTCACACAATTTTCAAGCAATGCATGCAACTAAAGGCAAAACAAATTAGTAGTTCCAAATACCACTGAACTAATGGTGCTTAAGGAATGATTTAGGGCTGATTTTGAAGTAAATTGATTGCTCAAATTACTAACACAATTCACCCAAGCTAAAATTCCATAAAGAGGCACCAATAGTGAAGGTATACCAAGTGGAAAGCTACTAATAATTCAACATAAAACAAGAAACATATAAAGATTGAATTGAGCAAATATTTAAGAACAACAAAGAGATTAATATGCTTGAACTAAAAGCATAAAAGACTCAAGAGACTCAATAAGAGGTTCACCTCTTAGGAGCTCAATTCAAAATGTGTTTGAAAGCTTTTTTGTAAAAATTTTAAGAGGCTAAAACCTATGGAATTTAAATGAGACAAAATAGGAAACTAACATGACTAGTATTTGACAAAACACAAGATTAAGAAAAAATAACACACCTAAAAATAGAGCAAAAATTTCAGCAAGAGACTCAAAACAAAAGGCACAACAAAGTGGCCAAAGTTGATTACCACAATGGTGTGGAAAAATCCTCAACCATGTGGGTTTAATGGTCACAACTTCTTGGGCACACTTTAACATAAAAAACCAAGGGAAAATTAAGCAACTTGAACACGAAAATAAGATGCAAAGAAAGGGACAAATAAAATCGCATCAAATTAAATGGAAAATAGGCACGTAGATAGAAAACAAAAGTGCATATAATAGCAAGAATAAAAAACTATACTACTAGACAATAAAGGAAATAGAGATGACAAAAAATGAAGGGCTTTAAAATAAAGAGATCAAAGAAATAAACAAAAAAGCAAAAAAAAAAAATTGAGAAAGAACGTGACCTTTAGAAAGTGGCTCTGATACCACTTGATGTGATCTTTGATGATCACGTGCCCAAAGGATCCTTTCTAAGGTCACTTGGAAGGGAAATGGATTTATGGAGAGGAAAGGAATGGGGTGAGGCGCCACAAATACTAGGTTTGATAAGCCAAAGGGGAGAGGCCACAAGGGAGGGGTCCCTTGATAACTCTTAGAAGCTCTCACAAAGGAGAAAGGGGGACACTCAAAGGTAAGAACCTCAACCAATATGGTCTCTAGGATTAAATTGAAGTGTAAAAAATACAAGTGAGGGAGGAGCTCCTATTTATAGAGGTAGCTAACCTCTTGAACAAGATAACCTAAAAAAGAAGGGCTAGGATTAAAAGGAGAGATATAAGGGAGGAGAATTAAGAAACAATTCCCTCCTTAGATCATCAAACTTGGTGCCCAAGTTTCTCAAACCAAGGGCCAAGATTCCTTCTTATTAGCTTAGGGGGTTTATGTAGAAAAGAGGGGTGTAGATATCAAGGCTACCCCTTATTTCCTTCATAAAGACCCAAAAATCTAAATCCACCCTCTAAATTCCTAAGACACCTCCTAAAAATAAAAAAATGGACTAAATACATGTCCCAAATTTAATTCTTAATGCTCCTCAAAATTAAAATAAAGGAAAATTACATTTTATTAACTAAAGTCCCTAGCCTAATATCTTCACTCTCCATAGGAGGTGAAGTCTTCCTTTGTCTACAAGGGCTAGGTCTTCTTCAATCCTTCTAGCCATGTCCCTAGTGATAGGTCCTTGGCTAGGCATGGTCACATCAGTCCTAATAATAATTACTTGCAAATAATAGAGGAATTAATTGAAACTATTCTAATGTTGCGAAAAATAAAATGCATAAAAGTAAACTAAGGTAAATACGATGAGAAGACTGGTAGAGTTCCATTCTCACTATGCCATCCCTCTAATATATATATGACTCACAAAATAATGTTCATTTTACTCACATTTTCATCACCCATAAAAACATCTTAACTCTGATGAAATCTCACTTAAGCATGAACCTTGGTGAGATCCTTCTATGATGCATTCCTCTTTAGTAAGGATCCTATCACAAGGGTTATGGCTAGGAGGATTGAAGAAGATATGGCAAGAGAAGATGGAAGAAGACTTCACCTTCTCATGGACATCAAGATATTAGAATTTAGGTCATAGTCTTCTTTTTTAGTCCTTGTAGTATACATTTTTAATTTGGAACTTGGAGGTGTGTTTAGCTTCATTTTTGGCCTTGTATTGTGACCTTTTATTTCTTTTTATTTTAGAAGGTGTTGCTAGTATTTTATGTGGAGTATGCATAGTAGATTGGGCCTTTTTGGACAAGCTTAGGTGTGTGGTTTTTTTCAATCGCACCCCTTAAGTTACTTTTTCACCCTTCTAACTCACGCATGAAGCATAAGAGATATGTGGGTCCCCTTGGTTCCACCTCAAGTGACGCCATTTCTCTCTCCCTTCCAAGGTGGCGCCTACTTGGCCATTCTTGTTGCTATCATTTTTGAATTTGAATTTTTAGGTGCCATGTGGACTCCCTCCAAAATTCAAATTCAAATTTAGAGGGAACCAAGATCCTTGAATCTAGGACCATGTTTGGATCTCCCTTGCTTTGATAATGTGCTAATTGTGTTTAACACAATTAACACTTGATTAAGCTCTTACTTGGGCCTTGATTTGATGTTACACGTCCACCTCTCTCCTATCTCCTATAAATAACCTCCTCCACCTCCTTGTACCATTTTAAATTTGAATGAATATACTTCCCTTTTTGTGAGAAAAATTTGAGTGTCTCATTTCTCTCTTTTTGAGAGTTCTCTATGACTTTTATCAAGGGCTCCTTCCCTCGTGGTAAGCTCCTTCAATGGCTTATCTCTTCCTAAAGTGGCGCCATCACCATTATTCCTACCTCCTCCACCATTCATCTTCTACCTTGAACCTTTCTAGAAGTAGATCATAGGAGAAACATTAGCAAGGATGCATCATTCTCCCTTGATCTCTACTCCTTGGAGGTCCCTTGAAGAGAAATAGAGGTGGAAGACAAGAAATGAAGGTGAACTCTAGGCACCACTTCATATAGAAGATAAGTCATGGAGGAAGATGAAGCTAGCCACATGGGAAGGAGCCCTTAACAATAGCCATAGGAGAACTCTTACTTTAGGAGAGAACATGAACACTGAAAGATGAAGAGCTCTAAATTTAGAGAATATGATTTTCATTCAAATAAGTGTTAAAAATGAGACAAGTGGTAGTGGCCTAAATTTATAGAAAAATCCTAGGCTATGGGCCTTGCTTAGTTGATGTCCAACTTGGCTCTCAATTAAGGAGGATTAGTTGAATTAACTAAGTGTTAATTTGGTTAAGAGCCAATTAACACTTGGTTCATTTAACTAGATCCAAACATTGCCTAAGATCATGGATCTATATTCCCGCTAAATTTGAAATTGAATTTTGGAGGGAGATGACATGACATTCCTAAACTTCAAATTTAAACAAGAAGCAACAAGAAGTGCCACGTAGGAGTGAGAAAGTGAGGTGATGCCTAAACTAAGGGACAACGGGGCCCACATGTCCTTTACACGCTTCATGTGTTGGTTAGAAGAGTGTTAGAAGGAATTAGGGGTGTGGTTAATAATTCCACAGATCCAAAAGTCCCCTAACTAAGGCAACTAATAAACACACTCCATTAAAGAGACTAAACACACCTCCTAGTGAAAATAAATCCTATAGGCCAAAATACAAGGCCTAAAATCAAACTAACTATACCACTAAACTCCTAAGAGATAATGGCGCCAATTACAAGCTAAAATAGGCTAATTATTACAAGATTATGGACCATAGCCTAAACTAGGCTCCTTCAAGCTTCATCCAAGCCATGCCTCTCCTTTATTGGTCCTACCTTAATTCCATGCTAGGTGGGATTGCATCAAACCTCGATGTTTTGCAAGTAAGGAACTAAGTTATTTGAGTATCACACTATTACTCTCATGCATAATCTAAAATTAAATAACATGCTTTAAGTAAAGGAGTTTAAGATGATCAATGATTTTACTTTCTCTCGAGTAATAAATCCTATTGAGAGTTCTTTTCATTTACAAGTTAAAATCCTCTCTCGAGCTTATTCAACAAGTAAAATCCGTAATAAATATGAAATCAAAGCATAAGGTAAAGAAGAAGTCTAATAATCAGCAATAAACATCATATTGATTAAATCAAAATATATAATAAAGTTCAGGCATAGTTACAAACGAAACCCAAACCAAGAATCTAACCGTCCATAAAGGTGAAGAGCATGATTATTGGAGTAAGGCTACAAAAATGTGATGAAATGGTGAAGAAAAAAGATGAAATGCTGAAGGAATGGAAAACTAGGGTTTGTTGCCTCAACCGTGTCCTTTGCGTTCTGTCTTTGTTATGAAATTTTCTATTTAAATTTCCCTGTCAGCACACCGATGCTGGGCAATCAAAGATTAGTTCTTTCTTTTGTTTGTTCATGTGTTTAACATAACCTTTTGATTGTTGTTCTATGTTAGCCTTGACCTTCTCATGAAGCTTTTTAATAAACTCTGCCCTAGATTCACCATCCTTATGAAAATGAGAAGTAGGGAGTGGAACAAGGTCCAAAGGTGTGAGAGGGTTGAAGCCATAGACAACTTCAAGAGGTGAGTGCTTGGTAATCCTATGAACCAACCTATTATGTGCAAAATCTATATGGGGAAAATACTCATCCCAAGACTTGTGGTTGTCTCTTAAGAGTTCCCTCAACATTATAAATAGAGATCTATTCACCACCCCCCAGTTTGACCATCAGTTTGAGGATGACAGGTGGTGGAAAAGAGAAGCTTAGTTCCTAGCCTAGCCCATAAAGTTTCTCCAAAAGTGGCTAAAGAACTTAGTATCTCTATTTGAGACAATGGTTGAGGATATACCATGCAATCTCACAACCTCTTTGAAGAAAAGTCTTGAGATGTGGCTCACATCATTCACTTTGTGGCAGTGTATAAAATGGGTCATTTTGCTAAAATGATCTACTACTACAAAGATAAAGTCTAAACCTTTTTGGTCTCTAGGAATCCTAAGGACAAAGTCCATGCTAAAGGTGTAGAGGGAATAGGTAAAGGTGTGTAGAGTCCATGAGGCATTATTTTAGACTCAGCCTGTAAACAAGCCATGCATCTAGAACAATGTATCTGAACATCTCTTTTCATAGGGGGCCAGAAGAATTTCTCTTTTAAGATAAATTTTTTTTTGTGAATTCCAAAATGCCTTATGAGCCTACCTTCATGGCTCTCTTTTGTGAGCAGTTTCTTGATATATATCCTTGGGGTACACAAATTTTGCCCTCTTTGTAGAGGTACCCCCCACTAACAAAATACCCATAAGTTGGTTTAGATGTAAAGGCATCAAAGATTGGGCCAAAATCCTTGTTAAATGTAAAGTCTAGGGATTGGATGCCTGTATTTGATGGTGATGTCGTTGATTGCTCTACAATCCACACACATCTTCCATTGGCCATTCTTCTTGGGCACCAACAAGAGGGCTAAGGCTCTTCTTAAACCCATATCTTCTCCACTAGATCTTGAACCTGAGATTCAATCTCTTTGGTCTCCATGAGGTTGGTCCTATAGGCAAGCCTATTGGGTAGCTAGCACCAGGAACCAAGTCTATTTGGTGTTATATACCCCTAATAGGTGGGCAACCCCTTAAGGACCTCTTTAGGAAATACATCACCAAATTCTTTTAAAAGCATTTTGACCCCATCAGGATAATTCTCATCTTCAAGATCTATGGTGGTGGTAAGAGAAGATATCTCTTTGAAAAGGAGAAGATAGAAAGGTTTGCTAGTCAAGGAAGCTTCCTTTAAGTCTTGTTTAGTAGCAAAATAGCTTCCTATACTAACAACTTCCTTGGAAGAGGCATCTCGTTCCAAATTTCTCTTTATCCCTTTCAAGCTTTAAGGGTGAAACTTCTTTTTCTTATTATTTTTTTATTCTCCTCCTCTCTCTTATGCTTCATGTAAAGTTGATCCTCGACCACCTAGGCAGGGATAAAAGGATACAACTTAATGCATTTATCCATATGAGAGAGGATGATATGGTTGGAATGAATATGGTGTATGAATTTCTTATCAAATTGCCATAACCTTCCTAGTAAGATGTGAGCATCTTCCATAGGAACTATATCACAAAGGATTTCATCATTATAAGTTCCAATAGAAATTGGTATCCTTACTTGCTCATTGACCACCATTTCCTCTTGCTCATTGAGCTATTGAAGTTTGTAAGGTTTTGGGTAGGGAATTGGGGTTAAGGCTAGCTTCTCCATCAACCTAGAGTTGCAGCAATTACAACATGAAATGAAAGAACACACTTTATCATTGATTTTACATCTGGTGTTGAATATGTTCTCCCTTTGAGATTGGGTAAGCTCTAGAGGTTGGCTTCCAAGAAGCCTTCATATGAATAAGCATCTTCACATTAAAATATGGATGCATGACCCCTTCCCCCTCACTCTTACTAGATGAAGAGGGTGAATTGCTCTCACTGCTATAGATGTTTTGGCCCTTCATTATTATGGTTTTCTTAGTGGGGCATTGAGAAACAATGTGGCCTCTCCCAAGACATTTAAAACAATTAATACTACTAGTTTTCTTAGTAGAGCTAGTAGTAAGGGGTTTCCTTTCTATATGAGATGCTTTATGTTCTTTTGCATGTTTGGAACTTTCCTCTCTAGGGAAGCTCTTAGAAGAACTCCCCCTGACTTGATCCTCTTTTATATAAGGATGAGAATCTCTTTTAGGCCCTTTCCTGTTAAGTTGATTCTCAAACTTAAGGCATAGTTGGACCAAGTTATCAATGATGCAATTTTCCTTGAATGCTCTACTCCCCAAGATCCATTCCGTGGAAGGCCACAAAGAAGATGAAGTGATGGTTGAGAAAAAAAAGGAAGGTGGTAGACGCCACAAGGAACTTGATAAGCCTAAAAGGAGGTGTTTGCCACAAGGGAAGGAACCCTTGATAAAAACACTAAAGGAGGCTCTCAAAAGATGAGAAGGGACACTCAAAGATGAAGTAAACTCTCACTATTTCATTCAAATCAAGTGTAAAGGATATAAGTGAATGGAGGGGTCCTATTTATAGCTAAAAAGGGAGGGGTGGCCGTGTGAAAATTTGGAGGGAGATTCAAATAGGAATTCAAATTCAAAAAATTAGCACATGCTCCTAAAATCATGGATCTTAGAACTAACTAAGTGCCATGTAGGATGCCATGTGGCTAATTAAGAGAATTCGACGCCTATTAGGGGAACAAGGGCCCCACCTTGTCTCCTCTATACTTCATGTGCTAACTAATTAGGGTTTAATTAGAAAAGAGGGGTGTGGTTAATAAAATAACCCACCAACACCCCTAAATGGCCCAATTAGTTAATACAATCCACATTAAGACTAAACACACCACCTGATGCACTCCCTTGATCTCTTCAACCAAGGTTTTTTCCTCTAAGAAAATGGAGGATGGAGAGGTTAGAAATGGGAGAGGGTTGACGCTACTTTCTAGGAGAAAGATGAGTCAAAAATTTTATGTTGCTTGCCACAAGGGAGAGGTCCCTTGATAAAAGCTTTAAGGGAGAGATTCCTCAAGAGAAAGGATTCTTAATGACACTCAAGAATAAATTTCTAAAAAAGAGTCTTACTTCATTCAATCAAGTGTATTTTGTACAAGAGAGACTAGGTGTATTTATAGTCCAAAGAGGGAGCAAGGCACTCAAAACTAGGCAATGTGAGACTTGGGCCTAATTAGGATTAGGAGCACTAATCCCTCTTAGGCCCACTAAAAGTGGTGCCTAGCCTTAAGCTAGGGAGTGTCACGGCCTAATCAAGGGGGTGTGGAAAGAGATTCAAACTCCTTTGGGTTATTAGGCCCTTTACTCCCCTCACCTCCCTTCCTAAGCTAATTACACCCTAAACTCTAGAAACTAAAATAAATGGCCAAAATACAAGGTCTAAAAGGGAATTAAAAGCTAATTAATATTTACAAGAGGAAAACTAAGGACTATGGCCTAAAATATCTATCTCCTTCATGAGCTGGGGTCTTAATGAGTCTTTCCAGGCTAAGTCCTCTTCAATCCTCCTAGCCATTGCCCTAGTGAGAGGGCCCTTGGTAGGTAGGATTGAATCACCACCTAGCCCTTAATTTATGAAAATTAGGTGCCCAAATACAAGGCCAAAGAGAAAGCTAGACCACATCGGTTAAGGAAAAAAATACAAGGGTAAAAAATAAGAGAACTATGGCATAATAACTATACGCATGAGGAGGTGAGGTCTTCCTCCATCCACTCTAGCCATGTCCTCCTCTATCCTCCTAGCCATGACCCTAGTGATAGGACCCTTGCTAGGGAGGATCACATCATCTTCTTCCCATTGGGAAGGATTTGTCCTCAAATTCAAAGGGTCCTCTTCAACATTAGCACCTGCAAGGGAGATAAGTCACAAACATTAAAAGTAGGGCTGACACCAGATTCCGGAGGGAGATCTAAGATGTATCCATTGTTATTCACTCGCTCTAGGATCTGAAAAGGCCCATCTCCGCGAGGACTAAGTTTGGACTTCCTTTGAGCAGGAAAACGGTCATTTTTCAAATGAAGCCAAACCTAATCCCCTTTCTTGAGGATGATCTCTTTTCTTCCCCTATTAGCTGAAGCAGCATCCCCTTGGACTATTGTTCTATGTTTGCTTTGACCCTCTCATGTAATTTCTTAACAAAATCTGCTCTTGCTTCTCCATATTTATGAAAAGAGTGAGAAAGGGGGAGAGGTAAGAGATCCATAGGAGTAAAAGGGTTAAAGCCACGGACAACCTCAAAAGGAGAATGCTTGGTGGTTCGCTGAACCACCATGTTATATGCAAACTCTTTATGGGGAAGGTATTCATCCCAAGACTTGTGGTTTCCCCGAAGGAGTGCCCTTAACATAGTGGATAGGGATCTGTTGACCACTTCAGTCTACCCATCTGTTTGTGGGTGACAGTTAGTGGAGAACTGGAGCTTAGTTCCTAGCTTATACCATAAAGTTTTCCAAAAATAGCTAAGGAACTTCACAACCCTATCTGAGACTATGGTAGAGAGTATGCTATGTAAGCGGACAACTTCTCGAAAGAAAAGTCTTATGATGTTGCTTGCATCATCTATTTTGTGACAGGGTATAAAATGGGCCATTTTTGAAAATCTATCAACCACCACAAAGATAGAGTCTGCACCTCGTTGGGTACGAGGGAGGCCAAGTAAAAAGTCCATGCTGATGTCCAGCTAAGGTGCAGAAGGACCAGGTAAAAGTGTGTACAATCCATGGGGCATTGCCTTAGATTTAGCTTGAAGACAAACTATGCATCTAATACAATGCCTATGGATGTCTCTCTTCGTATGGGGCCAAAATAATTTTCTTGTAATAGTAAAAGAGTTTTAGTAATCTCAAAATGCCCCATGAGGCCACCTTCATGGCTCTCTTTTGTGAGCAACTTTCTAATAGATCCTCGGGGTATACAAAGCTTGATTCCTTTGTAAAGATACCCCTCACTGATGAAGAACCCATCAAGGGCCTCAGATGCAGATGCAGAGGCTGCAAAGATAGGGCCAAAATCCTTGTCAAAGGGATACATGGTCAATATGTCATCAAAACCCAAAATGTTAGCACTAATGGTAGAGTAAAGAGAATGTCTCCTTGAAAGAGCATCAGTGATGCATTCTCCCCAAGCAAGGGCCCTATCACTAGGGCCATGGCTCAGAGAATAGAAGAAGACATGGCTAGAGTAGAGGGAGGAAGATCTCACCTCCATATGACCAGCAAGTTATGCAAGCCATGACTTATTTACTTGTAATTTTTATTTTAGGAACCTAGGATTTTATTTTGGACATGTATTAGTCCATTTAATTTTCTAGGAGGTGTCTTAGTAATAAGAAGGGGTAAGATTAGCTTTTGGGCCTTTATTTAGGAAATAAGGGGGTAGTTTGATAAATACACCCCCTTTTGCTAAATAAAACCCAAAACTAATAAAGGAGTAATCTTGGCCCTTGGATGAGGTAGCTTGGGCACCAATTCTCATCTAAAGGAGGGTATTGATTGGACTTTGGGCTTCAATCCTCCTCCCTTGGATGACTCCTTTTAATCCTAGCCCTTCATTTCCTTCATGACTTGTCCAAGAGGTTAGCTCCCTCTATAAAAAGGTGCTCCTTCACACTCTTGTATTCTTTACACTTGATTGAATAGAAAAACCTTGAGTTGGCCAAAATTCTCTTAGTGTTCACCCTTCTCTCTTTGAGAATTCCTTAGGTTTTTATCAAGGGTTCCATCCCTTGTGGCAAACTTTCCCTCTTAGGCTTATCTTACCTTAAGTGGCGCCTAAAACCACCTCACTTCTTACCTCTCCACAAACCATTTCACCAAAGAAGAAAACCTTTAGAAAAAGATCAAGGGAGGCATGCATCATTTGGTATCTAGAGCATTGGTTCTAGAGGTCTAAACTCTCTTCCTATCTCATTTATTTTTTCTTTCCGTTTTCCTATTTTATTTTATCTTTAATTTCCGCAATTTTTTCTAGCTTTCCATTGTTGTTTATCATTTCCATTTATGTCTTGAGTTTATTGTTTTGAGATATAGTTTATTTGCACCATTTATTTTTTGCTTGATGCAATTTATATTGTTCTTTTCTTTGCATCTACGTCTCTCCCATATTCATTAATTTCCGCTTAAGCTTTGAGTTGGGTGCTTTCTTGCTTGAATTTTGGTTTTGAGAATTTCTTGCTAAAAATCCATGCCGTTGTGGTGAATTCCACAACCTTGTGGTCAAGAAATTTAGACCAAATTCTTGTGTTTCTTTGCACCTAGTTTCCTTGTTTTTGCTTTATTTTTAGCTTTTATTTTTCACTTTTATACTCTTGTGTAGTTGTCTATAAGTCATGTTTATAGTTTCGCATTTTGTCTATTAATTCCTTTTAAGTTTAGCCTCTTTTGTTTTTACAAAAAAAAATTTGAAACTTCTTAAATTGAGCAACATAGAGGGTCATACCTCATGTCTAAGTCTCTTTAGAAGTTCATGTGCTTTTAGTTTCAAGCATATTCTTAAAAAAAAATTCAAAAATAGTTGCTCAATTTCCTTTGTCTTTATTTTCCTTATACGTATAATTTGTAGCTCATTTGTGTGGTAAAGGTAGTTCTTGTTTGTGGGTGCTTTCACTTAAGCTATAAGTTTGGTATTTGTGTTCAACAAATTACTAAATACTTAACAAAGCTTGAGTCCAGTGGCACACCAAACTACTAAACCATTAACACATCTATAGCTACTTTGCATTTTGAAGTCATTTCTAGTAGTACCTTAATTGTTGCTTTTAATTTTCTTTATTGTTCCAAGCGCATAACTCTTTTTTATCAAGCACTAAATTCACAATAAATTTAGGTGCATCTAGTAAATATTCAAAAAAAAAAAAAACAAGAAAACAAAGTCTAAAATAAAATACAAAAAAAACAACGAAGGATTCAAAAAAAAAAAAAGAGAACAAACAAAAGAAAAGAAAGTTTGAAAAAAATTCATTTGATGTACCTAACCTAAAATTAGCAAGTGCTTCAACTTTGAACTTGGAACCTTAAAAGAAATTTTATTACTTTTGGTACACTAGAACTTGATATTTGTGTTCTTATACTCTTTAATCTAGTGCCATTCTTAGGTATTTCATTGTGTGCTCTCTTTCTTTTGTTTACCTTTTAGTTGTTGCTTGTCTTTTAAATCATCTTTCTAGTTTGTCTTATATACTCTTACCATTTGGTTAAGTGTCCTTTTGATTGTGTTATCTTTTATTGCTTTTTGAGTTTCTATTCACACCTCCCCTTCCTACTTTTGGTTTCTTTGGTTTGTGTGTTAGTGTCACTTTTGGGAGAAAGCTTGAAAAAGGAGCTTACCACAAGGGTAGCATATTTTGGAAGGTTGGACTAAGAGCCTAAGGGATCACCTCAAAAGGAAATACACCTAGCCGTGAGGACTTTGATTTGAGGGAGCATTTGGAGAATCATTTTTTGAAGACTTTACTTTTTCTTTAATTTTGGTGTATTAATTTTGTAGTTGGAAGTTTGAGTGCCCTTAAGGCCCTCCCTTTGGTTGTAATAAAATTTAATAAATTTTTTAGTTTCTCGAAAATTAGGTGAAGAAGGAAGAAGTGGTACACTTCCTTCAACACCTTAGGAGCTCGCTTTAGATCCCTTCTCTTTTGAATTTTTGCTTTAAAATTCTTGCTTTATTTTTCTTAGTCAAAGCGCTTAGAAGGCTAAAGAGTTCCAAAGACTCATCAAGCCATTTTAGGCAAGAAAACACAAAAAGAGAGGAGTGTTTGTTTGTGAAAATTTTTTAGCCACCTTTTTCCTCTTAGAAATTCAAGCACAATGACATCACACACCCACTCTAGTGCTCATGGTTGTTCATCAAACAAGAGTGTAAACCAAAGAAATATTTCTAAAGATTACACTCTAGAAAACTTAAACATGGAATTTAGGGAGTGGATGGCAAAAGAACAAGAGAGAAGAGAAGAAAAAAGGAGAGAAAAAGAGTCCAAGGAGAAAAGAAAAATAAAAGAAAGAGAGGAAGAAAAGAGAGAAAAAAGAGAGAAAGAAGAGAGAAGAATAAGAGAAAGGAGAGAAGATGAAGAAATGAGAGAAAGAAAAGAAAGAGAAAGAAGAAGAAAAAAGAAAGCATGGGAATGGTGAAAATTACAAAATGAAAGGGATAGTCTTAGGTTCCCCATCTAGACATACCCATAGGAGTGAAAGTGAGGAAAAATACTACAATCATCCTAGGAGAAACTCCCATTCATCCATGCATAATAATGGGGCCCCTCCAAGGGAGCCCAAAATTGATCTCCCCCCCATTTCATGGGAGGGAAGATGTGGAAGCCTACCTTGATTGGGAAATCAAGGTAGAACAATTCTTCACTTGCCATGAGGTAAGAGAAGAAAGAAAGGTTCCAATGGCAACCCTTAGCTTCCAAGGGCATGCCATGCATTGGTGGGTTGGGTTAACCAATGAGAGAATCCGCACCAATATGCCTTCCATAAGATAGTGGAATGATCTTAGAAGTGCTCTAAGAAGAAGGCATATTCCCTCTTGGTATGAAAGAGATCTTTTGGATAGACTCCAAAGGCTAAGGCAAACCAACCTTAGTATAGAAGAGTATAGACAAAAGATGGAACTTCTTATCTTGAGGGCGGGTATCATTGAGGAACCCAAGGCCACTATGGCAAGGTTTTTGTGTGGGTTGAGCCCCGAAATTCGTGATAAGGTGGAGCTCTTCTCATACAATTCCCTTGATGAGTTAGTTCAACTTTGCATCAAAGTGGAAAATCAACTTAGAAGGAAAACTTTTGAAAAGGGTAACCCACCTTATGTAAAGAGGGGCCAACCTACGGGGAACTCTTTCAAGAGTTACCCCAAAGAGGAACATCCCAAGCACTTCAAAGAGCATAAAACATCACATATAGAGAGAAAAACCCCTACTACTAACTCTCACGAGAAAGTTAGTAGTATCAAATGCTTTAAATGTCTTGGGAGAGGCCACATTGTATCTCAATGCCCTACTAAGAGAAACATCATCATGAGGGCCCAAGATGTTTATAGTAGTGAGTCTAGCTCACACTCCTCTAGTGAGAGCGAAGGAGAAGGGGTTCATGCATACCAATCTGATTGTGATGAAACCGCTTATGCATGTGAGGAAGACCTCTTAATGATAAGAAGACTTCTTGGAAGCCAACCTTTGAAAGTGTACTCATCTCAAAGGGAGAACATATTCCACACTCGCTGTAAGGTAAATGACAAAATATGTTCTCTCATTGTGGATAGTGGGTCATGCTGCAATTGTTGTAGCTCAAGGTTGGTGGAAAAGCTAGCCTTGACCCCACTTCCCCACCCTAAGCCTTACAAGCTTCAATGGCTCAATGAGCAAGGGGAAATGGAGGTCAATGAGCAAGTCAAGGTTCCAATTTCCATTGGGTCTTATAAAGATGAGATCCTGTGTGACATAGTCCCAATGGAAGCTGGCCATATCTTGCTAGGAAGACCATGGCAATTTGATAAGAAAGCCATACACCATGGTCATTCCAATAACATCATCCTCACTCATAAGGATAAGCACATTAAGTTGTGTCCTCTAACACCTTCACAAGTCGCGGAGGACCAACTCATCATGAAACATAAGAGAGATGAGGAGAAAAAAAAAAGCAAAGCTTTACCCCTAAAGCTTGAAAGGGGTAAAGAGGTTGAGTTGGAAGTTGGTGCCCCTTCCAAGAAAGTCATTAGTAAAGGGAGTTTATTTGCGACAAAATTGGATTTAAAGGAAGCCCCCTTAACTAACAGACCTTTCTATCTCCTCCTTTGCAAAGAGGCATCCCCCATTTCTTCCCCCTCCATTTTTTTCCCTTCTAGTTCTAGCACTGCCATAGAACTTGGACCTGAGAACCTACCTCAAGAGGTTCAAGAGCTTTTAAAGGAGTTTGGTGATATATTCCCTAATGAAGTTCCCAAAGGACTTCCTCCAATTAGGGGTATAGAACACCAAATAGACTTGGTATCTGGGGCTAGCCTGCCTAATAGGCCTGCTTATAGGACTAATCCCATGGAGACCAAGGAGATTGAATCTCAAGTCCAAGAACTATTGGAGAAGGGTTGGGTTCAAGAGAGCCTAAGCCCTTGTGCTGTGCCAGTTTTGTTGGTGCCTAAGAAGAATGGCCAATGGAGGATGTGCATTGATTGTCGAGCAATCAATAACATCACCATCAAATATAGACACCCTATCCCTAGGCTTGATGACATGCTTGATGAATTGCATGGGGCCCAATTATTTTCAAAAATTGATCTTAAGAGTGGTTATCACCAAATCCGCATCAAGGAAGGTGATGAGTGGAAAACGGCTTTTAAGACCAAGTTTGGGCTGTATGAGTGGTTGGTAATGCCCTTTGGGCTTACCAATGCCCCAAGCACCTTCATGAGGCTTATGAATCATGTCCTTAGGGATTGCTTAGGAAAATTTTGTGTTGTTTATTTTGATGACATCTTAGTGTATAACAAGAGCCTAGATGAACATGTAGGCCATCTTAGGCGCGTCTTTTGCATTCTTAGGTCACACCAACTCTATGGAAATCTTGAAAAATGTAATTTTTGTGTGGAGAGTGTGGTGTTATTAGGTTTTATAGTTAATAAAAATGGGGTTCAAGTAGACCCCGACAAAATCAAAGCCATCCAAGAATGGCCCACCCCAAAAAGTGTGACTGAGATCAAGAGTTTTCATGGTCTCGCGAGCTTTTACAGGTGCTTTGTGCCTAACTTCTCCACACTTTTCTCACCAATCAATGATTTGGTGAAGAAGGATACTCCTTTCCTTTGGGGTGAAAAACAACAAAAATCCTTTGAACTTATCAAAGAGAAACTGACCCATGCACCAATTTTAGCTCTTCCTGACTTTTCTAAAACTTTTGAGCTAGAGTGTGATGCATCAGGAGTGGGTGTGGGAGCTGTGTTGTTACAAGGTGGTCATCCTATAGCTTATTTTAGTGAAAAACTAAATGGAGCCGCCTTAAACTACCCCACCTATGATAAAAAGTTTTACTCTTTGATAAGGGCCCTTCAAACTTGGGAACATTATCTTGTACCCAAGGAGTTCATCATTCATAGTGACCATCAGTCACTTAAGTATTTGAAGGGTCAAGGCAAACTTAATAAAAGGCATGCTAAATGGGGTAGAATTTCTTGAGACTTTCCCTTATATCATCAAATACAAGAAAGGAAAACATAATGCCGTGGCTGATGCTTTGTCTCGTAGACATACCCTTTACACCACCTTAAGTGCAAAGATTCTTGGATTTGATAATATTAGAGAAATGTATCTTTCTGATAAGGATTTTGGATCCATTTATGCTGCCTCTACATTTGCATGTAAAACCCAAAATGGGTTCTTTGTGAGTGAGGGGTACCTTGTCAAAGGTAGCAGACTTTGTGTACCCCAAGGATCTATGAGAAATCTGTTGACAAAAGAGAGCCATGAGGGTGGGCTCATGGGGCATTTTGGAATTAACAAAACTCTTCTGCTTTTACAAGAAAAATTCTTTTGGGCCCATATGAAGAAAGACGTCTATAGACATTGTCGTAGATGCATTGCTTGCTTGCAAGCTAAGTCTAAGACAATGGCTCATGGATTGTACACACCCTTACCTGCTCCTTCTGCATCCTTGGCCTGCCTCAAACCCAACGAGGTGCAGACTCTATCTTTGTAGTGGTAGATAGATTTTCAAAAATGGCTCACTTTATACGATGCCACAAGATAGATGATGCGAGCAACATTGTGAGACTTTTCTTTAAAGAAGTTGTCCGTTTACATGGAATTCCCCAATCCATAGTCTCTGATAGAGATGTGAAGTTCCTTAGCCACTTTTGGAAAACATTGTGGGCAAGGCTAGGAACTAAACTCTTATTTTCTACCACATGTCACCCCCAAACTGATGGCAGACTGAGGTAGTAAATAGATCTCTATCTACTATGCTTAGGACACTTCTTCGAGGAAATCACAAGTCTTGGGATGAATACCTACCCCATATTGAGTTTGCATACAACAGGGTGGTTCAAAGGACCACCAAGCATTCTCCCTTTGAAGTTGTTTATGGCTTCAACCCCCTTACTCCTCTTGATATCTTGCCCTTACCCTTCCCTTCTTCTGTTCACAATGAAGGAATAGTAAGAGCGGATTTTGTTAAAAAATTACATGAAAGGGTAAAGGCTAACATTGAACATCATTCAAAGAAGTATGCTAGTAAAGCCAATAGGGGCAGGAAAGAAATTATCTTCAATGAAGGGGATTGGGTATGGCTTCATTTGAGGAAGGATCGCTTCCCTAATCAAAGGAAGTCCAAGCTTAGCCCCCGAGAAGATGGTCCCTTTAAAGTCCTCAAGAGAGTGAACAACAATGCATACATATTAGATCTCCCTGAGGACTATGGTGTCAGTACTACCTTTAATGTTTGTGATTTGATCCCTTTTGTAGGTATTGATGAAGAAGATGAGGACCTATCAGATTTGAGGTCAAGTTCTTCTCAAGGGGGAGGGGATGATGCATTCTCCCCAAGCAAGGGCCCTATCACTAGGGCCATGGCTAGGAGAATAGAAGAAGACATGGCTAGAGTAGAGGGAGGAAGATCTCACCTCCATATGACCATCAAGTTATGCAAGCCATGACTTATTTACTTGTAATTTTTATTTTAGGAACCTAGGATTTTATTTTGGACATGTATTAGTCCATTTAATTTTCTAGGAGGTGTCTTAGTAATAAGAAGGGGTAAGATTAGCTTTTGGGCCTTTATTTAGGAAATAAGGGGGTAGTTTGATAAATACAACCTCTTTTGCTAAATAAAACCCAAAACTAATAAAGGAGTAATCTTGGCCCTTGGATGAGGTAGCTTGGGCACCAATTCTCATCTAAAGGAAGGTATTGATTGAACTTTGGGCTTCAATCCTCTTCCCTTGGATGACTCCTTTTAAGCCTAGCCCTTCATTTCCTTCATGACTTGTCCAAGAGGTTAGCTCCCTCTATAAAAAGGTGCTCCTTCACACTCTTGTATTTTTTACACTTGATTGAATAGAAAAACCTTGAGTTGGCCAAAATTCTCTTAGTGTCCACCCTTCTCTCTTTGAGAATTCCTTAGGTTTTTATCAAGGGTTCCATCCCTTGTGGCAAACTTTCCCTCTTAGGCTTATCTTACCTTAAGTGGCGCCTAAAACCACCTCACTTCTTACCTCTCCATAAACCATTTCACCAAAGAAGAAAACCTCTAGAAAAAGATCAAGGGAGGCATGCATCAATCAGCCACTACATTATGCTTCCCTTTTTTGTATTTGATGACATAGGGAAAGGATTCAAGGTATTCCAGCCATTTTGCATGCTTTTTGTTTAACTTGCCTTGTCCTCTCAGCTATAGTGACTCACGGTCACTATGAATGACAAACTCCTTAGGAGCAAGGTAATGCTCCCAAGTCTGAAGGGCTCTTATCAGGGCATAAAACTCCTTGTTATAGGTGGGGTAGTTGAGAGGGGCACCATTAATTTTTTCACTAAAATACGCAATAGGGTGCCCACCCTACAACAACACAGCTCCCACCCCTATACCAGAGGCATCACATTCTAGTTCAAAAGTTTTTGTGAAATCTGTAATGCCAAGACTGGTGCGTTAGTTAGTTTTTGCTTGATAAGAGAGAAGACTTTCTCACGCTTCTCACCCCAAAGGAAGGGTACTTCCTTCTTCACCAAATCATTGATTGGTACGAAAAGTGTGGAGAAGTTGGGCACAAAGTGCCGATAAAAACCAGCGAGACCATGAAAGCTCCTGATCTCTGTCACACTTTTTGGGGTGGGCCATTCTTGGATGGCTTTGACCTTTTCAGGATCCATATGGACCCCTTGATTACTCACTACAAAACCTAAAAAGACCACACTTTCTACACAAAAGGTACATTTCTCAATATTTCCAAAAAGGTGGTTTGTCCTAAGAATGCAAAAAACTTGTCTAAGATGTCCTATATAAGCATCTAAACTCCTACTGTACACTAGAATGTCATCAAAATAAAGTACACAAAACCTAGCTAAGCAATCCCGCAAAACATGGTTCATAAGTCGCATGAAAGTAATAGGGGCATTAGTAAGTCCGAAGGGAATTATCAACCATTCATAAAGACCAAATTTAGTCTTAAAAGCAGTTTTCCACTCATCACCCTCTTTAATCCTGATTTGGTGATAACCACTTCTAAGATCTATTTTAGAAAATATTTGTGCTCCATGTAACTCATCCAACATATCATCCAGTTTAGGAATAGGGTGCCTGTATTTGATGGTGATGTTATTGATTGCCCGACAATCCATACACATTAGCCATTGGCCGTTTTTCTTGGGCACCAGCAAGACCGACACAACACAAGGGTTGAGGCTCTTTTGGACCCAAGCCTTCTCCAATAGCTCTTGGACTTGGGATTCTATCTCTTTAGTTTCAGTGGGGTTGGTTCTATAGGCAGGCCTATTCGGCAGGCTAGCCCCGTGAACCAAGTCTATTTGATGTTCTATACCCCTAACAGGAGGAACTCCTTTGGGAATTTTGCTAGGGAATACATCACCAAATTCCTTTAAAAGCATTTTCACCCCTTCAGGTAGAATCTCTTGCCCAATATCTATGGCAGTGCCTTCAGATGAAGTAGTTCCTACAGGTGATGCCTCTTTGCAAATGAGGAGATAAAAAGGTTTGTTAGTTAAGGAAACCTCCTTTAAATCCTTTTTAGTAGCAAATAGGCTCTCTTTACTTACATCCTTTTTGGAAGGGGCATCACCTTCCTTATCCCTCTCCTTACCCTTTTCAAGCTTTAGGGGTGAAGTTTTTTTTTTAATTTTATGATGTTTTTGTTTTTTTTGTTATGCTCCTCATCTCTCTTATTTTTCATGCACAGTTGATCCTCAGCTACTTGGGAAGGTGTTAGAAGATACAACTTGATTTTTCTATCCAAATGAGTGAGGACTATATGGTTGGTATGACCATTATGAATTGTTTTTTTATCAAACTACCAAGGCCTACCTAACAAGATAGGGCCAGCCTCTATAGGGACTATGTCACATAGAATCTTGTCAGAGTAAGTCCATATGGTGACTAGAACCCTAACTTGCTCATTGACTACCATTTCCCCTGACTCATTGAGCCATTGTAATTTATAAGGTTTTGGATGGGGAAGTGGAGTAAAGGCTAACTTTTCCACCAACCTGAAGCTACAGTAATTGCAACAGGACCCACTATCTACAATGAGAGAACATATCTTTTCATTCACCTTGCATCTGGTATGGAATATGTTCTCCCTTTGAGATTAGGATAGCTCTAAGGGTTGGCTTCTGAGAAGCCTTCTAACCATTAAGAAAGAGGCCCCCCTCATATGCATAGACATCCTCACACTTTGGTGATGCATGTCCTCCTTCTTCCTCATTCTCACTGGAAGAGGAAGGTGAATTACTCTCACTGCTATAAATGTCTAGGCCCCACATGATCATTCCCACTTGAACAAATGCATACCAATAGTGTTTTCAATAGCCTTTTCAATGGTCTAACAAAAGAAGTGTACAATAGGTATATGGCACAAAAGGAGGTAAAAAAAATTGGCTCAACCATTCATCCAACTTATGCGTCCAAACAACTTACTATTGCATACATTCTACTAGCTAATCATGAATAAAAAAAGCTACTAAAATTGAGACATAAAAAAAAGATATATGAGATGAAATTGAGCAGATATTTAGAAAAATATTTTTGGATTATGCTTGAACTAAAAGCACAATACTCTTAAGAGACTTAGACAAGAGGTATACCTCTAAGAAGCTCAATTCAAGAGTATTTTAGGAGCTTTTTGTGAAAAAAATTGAAGAGGTTAAACCTAGAGGAAATTAAACATGAGAAAGCAAGGAATGAACAAGACTTGATTTGACAAAAACACAAGATTATAAACCATAAAAATTAGCCTAAAAACAGAGTGAGAATTGCGCTTTTGGATTAGCCAAGATTGACCATCACTAGGCTGTGGTTTTGTGCACAACTATGTGGCCGTGGTCTCTCAATCTCTTAGGCACTAAAACAAGCACAAAATACACCAAACAAAAGCTATATAAGGGTAGAGAATGGTCCTAAAAACGCATCACTTGATGTAACAAAAGAACAAGCAATTGCACCAAACAAAGAAAAGATAATGGAAGCGCAAGAATTAAAAGAACAAACTAGTAAACAACATACTACTAGACAAGTAAAAAGAAGGCTTAAACAACTCAAATAAACTGATTAAAAGAAGGAATAGATTGACTAGAAGATAGTAAACAACAAATTAAACAAAGACAAGATAAGAAGCGTGACCTTGGACGAACTTGCTCTGATCACCATATGTTGTAATTCGCCTTGAATACTGTACTCCCCATGATCCATTCCATGGAAGGCCACAAATAAGATGGAGTGATGGTTGAGAAAAGAAAAGGAAGGTGGTAGGCGCCACAAGGAACTTGATAAGCCTAGAAAAAGGTGTTTGCCATAAGGGAAGGAACCCTTGATAAAAACACTAAAGGAGGCTCTCAAAAGATGAGAAGAAGGGACGCACAAAGATGAAACAAACTCTCACTATTTCATTCAAATCAAGCGTAAAGGATACAAGTGAGTGGAGGGTCCTATTTATAGCTAAAGAGGGAGGGATGGCCGTGTGAAAATTTGGAGGGAGATTCAAATAGGAATTCAAATTCAAACAATTAGCAGATGCTCCTCAAATCATGGATCTTAGAACTAACTAAGTGCCATGTAGGATGCCATGTGGCTAATTAAGAGAATTTGATGCCTATTAGGGGAACAAGGGCCCCACCTTGTCTCCTCCATGCTTCATGTGCTAACTAATTGCGGTTTAATTAGAAAAGATGGGTGTGGTTAATAAAATAACTCACCAACACCCCTAAATGGCCCAATTAGTTAATACCCTCCACATTAAGACTAAACACACACCTAGCCCTTAACCTACGAAAATTAGGTGCCCAAATACAAGGCCAAAGAGAAAGCTAGACCACACCACTTAAGGAAAAAAAATACAAGGGTAAAAAATAAGAGACCTATGGCATAATAACTATACGCATGAGGAGGTGAGCTCTTCCTCCATCTACTCTAGCCATGTCCTCCTCTATCTTCCTAGCCATGACCCTAGTGATAGGACCCTTGCTAGGGAGGATCACATCAATCAAGGTCTCATTCTGGTAAGAGTTTTACTTTATCTCTAATGTTAGAACTCAATCCACATAGAAACCTAGCAATGGTGGCTCGAGGTTCGTCAATGATCCTAGCTCTCATTATGAGGAGTTCCATATTTTGTCTATACTCCTCAATGCTTAGGTTGTATTGCCTAAGCCTTTGGAGCTTATCAAGAAGCTATCTCTCATAATAAGAGGGGATATGTCTCCTTCTCATATCACTTTTCAAATCATTCCAATAATCAATTGAAGGGTATGCATTCACAGTCTTTCATTAACCAAACTCTTCCACCAATGCATGGCATGCCCTTGGGAGCTATGGGTTGCCAAGAAGAATTTTCTCTCTTCTCTCACATTGTAGCATTTGAAAAGTTGTTCTACCTTGACTTCCCACATCTTCCTTTCCTTGAAAAGGGGGAAGATTAACCTTTTGCTCCCTTTGAGGGGGGGGGGGGTGAGCACTTGTTCATGCTTGGGAGGGGTATTATGACTCCTCCTTTTGGGTCCTCCCTCATAGTAGTCACTCTCACTCGCACTAGCTAAGGAGGGGGACCTATACCTTTTCCCTTTGTATTTTTTCTCCTTTTCCCATCTTTTTTCTCTTCCTCCTGTTTTCTTTCCTTCTCCTTTTCTTCCCTTTTTATCGTGTCTCTCTCTTCTCTTTTCTTTTTCTCTCTCTTTCTCATCTCTTCTCTCTCTTCTTTCTTTTTCTTTTTCATAGTTTCTTTTTTATTCCTTCTCTTCTCACTCTCTTTTTTCTCTTTCTTTTTATTCTCTTCTTTTATCTTCTCTAGCCCCCCTTTCCCTTCTAAGGTTACTTTCCTTCATCCTCCACTCTCTAAATTTCATTACAAAATTATCAAGAGGTGTGACCTTGGGGGGGCCCTCTTGGTTCAAACTTTTGTTGCTAGAAGCACTAGTGTGTGATGGAGTTGACATGTGCATGGATTCCTAAAAGAAGGTTAAGGCTGAGATTGAACAAGCAACACTTCTCTCTTTTTTTAAAAGTTTTCTCCTTAAAAGGAACTTGAGTCTTTGGAACCCTTAAGCCTCAGCACATGTGATTGAGCAAAGAAAAAATAAAGGCAAGAAAGTAAAAAGGTTTAGGGACTAAAACATGCTTCTAAAGGTATGGAAGGTGGTGTACCACTTCCTCCTCCATACCTTAAACCACAAGAAATTAAGCTAAAAGTTATACACTCAAGTGGAGTGACCCTTAGGGGCATCAACACTAAAAATTAAGCCATATTACAAGGAAATAATGCAAAAATAAAAATAAAAATACAAAAGCACAAAGTCTTCAATCTGCCTCCTTACTCCCTTAAGTGTTTTCACTCAAAGTGTCTTGGTTCTTCCTTGAGTAAGTATATCCAAGCTTTTCAATACCTCCTAGGATGCTGCCTTTGAGGTCAAGTCGTCAAGCAAGGGACTATCTACAAATAGAAGCACCAAACCAACCAAGAAAAATGCCAAACAAGGTTGCAAGAGTAGAAGCTCAAAGCAATAAAAGCGACACAAGAAAATAGGAAACTATCCAAGTGGAAGGATTAACACAAACAACTAGAAAAAGTAAGAAAAAGAGACAAACAACAAATAAAGGCTATGTAAGAAAGTAGGCACTCAAAATGAACTCCTAGAAAGGAACTAGAATAGAATATGGACTAAAAGAAAGATGACTCAGTCAAGTGTTTCAAAATTTCACTAATAACCAGCTATGGCCAAGATGTTTAAGGGATGTTCCAAGTGAATAGTAACTATTTTGGTCCTATTTTGTAATTAATTTTTTTCACCTAAATATTAGGTACATCAATTTGTTTAGTATTTTCTTTTATCTTTTTTTTTTTATTTTAGGCAATTTTATTTTAGTAATTTTTTTTGACACTTTGATGCACGTAATACTTATTTTGATTTGCAATTTGCATGAGAGACTAAGGACACTATTCGCTTGGTTAAATTTAAGACACAAGGCACATAAAATTGCGAAATAAAGTGAAACAAATGAAACACAAATTCAAGCACTCAAAGATGCACTAATGAGGGTGAATTTTAGGTATGCTTTTGTATAGTTTGGTCAAGCAAGAGCTACTTGTTTTTAGGTAAGATTAGATGCTCAAATGCCACAACCAAATGGTAAGAAACCTTACTAAAAAAAATTCACACCAGTACTAGCACTATAGAGTTACTAAACAAACCAAATACATCATGAAATTTGAAATGAAATTGTGCAAGTAAATGAGATAGTCAAATTATTTAAATGGACATGCTAGGTAGATAAGCATGTGACACTGCTTAAGAGACTCAAATTAAGAGAGTTATCTCTCCTAGATTGCTCAATTTCAAGTAGTTTTCAACACACTTTTGAAAAAAGAAGAGGTAAAACCTAGTGGAATTTAACAAGACAATTAAAGGACTAAAACATGACTCTAAGACACAACTTATAAGAGCATAAAATATGAAAATAAAAGGTCCTAAAACAGAGCAGAACAAAAACACACAAAGAAGCGCAAGGATGAGCCAAAGCATGTGACCATAGCACTGTGGTTTTGGCCACAACCTTGTGGATTTAGAGCACACTACTTCTTAGGCCACCAATCCAATCCAAGCAAGAAAAACATAACTCAAGGAAAAAAAACAAAGAAATGAAAGATTAAATGGTGGAAATAGGTTCAAATGTATGAACAATAAGTTTGAATCGAATAAACAATCAATTATTATATGGAACTTTGAAATTACAAACTACTAAAACAAAATCACACTAGACAATGTAGAAAAAGCATGAACAACACGGAAGCATCTATAAAACTTTGAACAATGGAGTAGAAGTAGAGAATAGAATGTCAAAACTACAAAAGCAAAATAAAAGATGAGTTCAAGAAGACATTAGAAGAGTGGCTCTAGATAACACTTGATGCAACCTTCATTAGTGATTGCTCCCTTAGATCCTCTTCTAAGACTTGCATTGATTAAAAGTGGTGGTGGAGGGGCTAGAAAGTGGTCAATGGTGGTGCTACTACAAGTAGATAAGCTATAGATAGCAAATCTTGCCACAAATGAAAATCCTTTGATAGAAGCTTAGGAATAACTCTTTCTCTAGGAGAATTCGGACACTTAACAGTGAAAAGCTCTCAAAGAGAAATTGTATTGAAAAAATCAAGTGTGACCTTAGAAATGAAGGGAGGTATGAATTTATAGAGCTAGGGGGATTAGGAGAGGGGTTTGGATGTCTACCTCTTAATCAAGGCCCAATGAGGCTTAATCATGTGTTAGTTATGCTAAGCACAATTAACACATGATTAAGGGAAGTGAAGATCCAAACAAGGATTTAACTAAGAGGATGTATGTTTCGTAATTTGAATTTAAATTTTGGAGGAAAACCACATGGTACTCCAAGATTAAAATTAAAATTTGGTTAATTAGACATCAGCTAAGTAGGCGCCTAGGTGGAAGAGAAAGGGTATTAAGCGCCTCTTGGAGGGAACAAAGGGGACCCACATGATGCATGCCTCCCTTGATTTTTTTCTATAGGTTTTCTTCTTTGGTGAAATGGTTTGTGGAAAGGTAAGAAGTGAGGTGGTTTTAGGCGCCACTTAAGGTAAGATAAGCCTAAGAGGGAAAGTTTGCCACAAGGAATGGAACCCTTGATAAAAACCTAAGGAATTCTCAAAGAGAGAAAGGCGGACACTAAGAGAATTTTGGCAAAACTTAAGGTTTTTCCATTCAATAAAGTGTAAACAAAACAAGAGTGTGAAGAAGCACCTTTTTATAGAGGGAGCTAACCTCTTGGACAAGTCAAGAAGGAAAGGAAGGGCTAGGATTAAAAGGAGTCATCCAAGGGAGGAGGATTGAAGCCCAAAGTCCAATCAATCCCCTCCTTTAGATGAGAATTGGTGCCCAAGCTACCTCATCCAAGGGCCAAGATTACTCCTTTATTAGTTTTGGGTTTTATTTAGGAAAAGAGGGTGTAGTTATCAAACTACCCCCTTATTTCCTAAATAAAGGCCAAAATCTAATCTTACCCCTTCTTATTACTAAGACACCTCCTAGAAAATTAAATGGACTAATACATGTCCAAAATAAAATCCTAGGTTCCTAAAAGAAAAATTACAAGTAAATAAGTCATGGCTTGCATAACTTGATGGTCATATGGAGGTGAGATCTTCCTCCCTCTACTTTAGCCATGTCTTCTTCTATTCTCCTAGCCATGACCCTAGTGATAAGGCCCTTGCTTGGGGAGCATGCATCACCACATCTCTCCTAGTTGTTAGAGGGGTGTTAAGATGGTTTTTGGGGTTTTGTTAGCAAAACTACACATCCAAAACCACCCTAAAGGCCATCTAATCAACTCACATCGTTAAAGCATAAAGCACTATATAAACCTCTAATTTACAAAATAAAACGAAAGAAAGGCCAAAATACATGACCAAAAAGAATAAAACCCTAAACTAGTAAGATTATGCCCTAAACAATTAGGTCTACCCTAAAACTAGCTACATAGGAGAACTATGGTTAATCTTCACTTCAAAAAGGAGTTGAGGTCTTCCTTCCTCCTTCCTAGCTAAGTCCTCCTCTATCCTCCTAGTCATGACCCTTATGATAGGAAACTTGCTAGGGAGGATTGCATCAAAAGGTCCTTTCGCTAAGCAAGAAGAATCTTACTAAGTGAAAGACCACTTTCAAAAAGATGAAAAACAGAGGCAAAAATTTGCTTAGCAAGACAACTTTGTTAAGAAAAGATGAAGAAATGTGTCTAATCATGCCTTCTTTTATTATACGAGCCTTTTTTCGCTCAACGAAAAGAAATCCTGTGAGTACTTCCGCTAAGCGAGAAACATGGCATTGGACGAAGTTGTGCAGAACTAGAAAAGAAGGAAAAACTGAGCTGAAATTTTTTATAAGGAAGTAGATGCTAAGATCTTAGGACACACTAGGAGGGAGAAAATAGGATCTAAAGAAGAAGGACATTTTTATTTCCTCTCTTATTTTGTAATTCTTCCTTGAAGTTGTAATTCATTCTCATGGTAAAGACGAACTAATTCTCTTGTCAGCAGTTTGATAAATTGATCACTTTGTAATCCACTTCCACTTTTATCTAAGTTTGTTTTTATTCACCTATTGTGTTCTTCCTTATGATTAATGCCTATTATTTAACTGGTCATTTTTAATTTGATTTCTTACAATTTCATATATCAGAAGATTATTTTGAAATTAAGAATTGGGATGATCACATATAGAAACTATGCTTAGGAATAAGATAGGATCTATATGTCTATACTAATATTTGTAACATCACAAATTTATATATACTATTTACACCATAAATTCTCTTTTTAATTTATTTAAATTACTACAATTATCTATTACATAACTCATACAAAACATAACTCTAACCATAAAACTTAGTCATTCTTAGTAAATATTATACATATTTAGAATACAGGTACTAGTTTTAATCAATCCATACATTTAGTGTTCTAAAAAACCTAACTTATATACATATACATGTTCTATTACATAACTTATACTAATTTCATTCTACACAAAATAAGTAACTTCGCTGCTACCACTAATCCATCACCAATCCTGCTAATTCTGATCTCCACTACCATCACTGGTATCTACTCCTATGCAAAGCACAATCATCATATTCATACAAAATACACAAACATAGCAAGGGTAAACAAAATAATATAAAATTTACAATGTAAATAACTTAAATATCGCAAATACATCAATAAAGTCAAATACACTTATATTCCTATGAATACAAACTTTTCACACAATATACTCAGACTCGACATATTCCAGAATATCTACATTGAGTTCGGACATCGAGGAAGCTTAAAACCCTTTCCGATTGGTGACATGTGTCCAAGTTGCATTATGTTACCACCAATTTAAGTCTAAGCAATATTCATCTGACAACCACAACTTGATCTAATGTCTACCTATAATCTTGTGATACACAGTCGTTGTCTCAGTATGTCCTTTAGGTACCCCTTTCATATATGATACTAGGACCACAATGTAAATCACAAGAATATCCCCTTGCATATTTGATACTCTAGATTACATTCGTTGTCTCAGTATGTCCTTTAGGTACCCCTTTCTTATCTGATACTAGGACCACAATGTAAATCACAAGAATATCCCCTTGCATATTTGATATTCTAGATTACATTGACCTTAGTTGTGTCCCTAACATCAATGTACTCTACCAAACATATCATCCAAGACTACGTTACTCGACTATAACTGTCCGCAACCAAAATCAAAAAATATATTCTTCATCATGCATTTCAACAATATGCATTATATCACAAATCCAGATATATCATCATCATTCCAACGAATTCAAATTTAATCATAGAGAGTCAATTCAACCAAAGCTAAGTTACCTTACTGTAACTGTCACATCCAAATTATCTAGTAAATCGGCCAATTCAAAATAAAACATCACTTCCATAACAATTATCAACTACGCAACACATGATATATGTCAATCTATTATCATTAATTTTCAAGAGCCATAATTCATTTCAATCACAGTCAAGGCCCTTTCATTCCACACCTTTAATTAAATTCCAAAACAACAATTTTACCGTTTCCAATCTCATACTTATATTAAATATCATTAATAATAACAAAGTATATTAAAACATATCAATAATCACATTTTAACCTAATATCAAAGTATTTAATTTCCACACCTACAATCAAATCCCAACAACAATTAACCATTTCCAATCACATGCTTATTTTAAATATCGAGAATAACTATGAAACATCAACACATACTTCCCACTCATACATAAATATGAAACTTCAATACTTATTTTTCAATCACAATCATTAATCAAATAACAAAATTTATCCATACCATACTCACAATAAGCATTAAGCAATCCTTCAACATGACAATTAACAAAATTTTAACTCAAAACACCAAAATTTGTTCTCTAATGCGTTAGGTACAACTCTGTGGAATTTTTCATAGCACTGTGAGGAAAGTCTTGAGGCATAATTCTTCCCAACGAGTTGATCAAACCCTTGTGAGGTTTACCATAATGATGTGGTACGAACCTGCACAATCATTCACAATTTTTCAGCTACATGCAATCCCTCGTCACTTCATCAAATCATTCACAAGTAATTACAAACTCCCTCAATCAACAATATATTCTCAAATATTCATCATCCAACATAAATTTCAAAGAGTAAACATTCAAAATCATTAATTCCACAAAACATCTATATTTCAAAATATTCTAAATTACAAATCAATCAATTAAATCACAATTCATTTCAAGAACAAAATTCAAATTCTCAATTAGAGAAAACACCTAATTTTTTTGCATAACTCAAATCCTAATCAAAAGCTCAATTGCTAAAAATCAATTAACTTGTTAACTATTAAATAATAATTTCTCAAATTAAAATCAAAGATTTAGCTTCCCTTACCTATTCTCCTTTTCAAAGCTAACTCAAAAGAAAATAGAGAAATCCACCCAAAGAAATTTCATAGGAACCTGACAAAAATTCCAAATTAAACAGGAACATTAGAAATCAATATTTTCAAAGAAATTCCCTTTTAACGGGAACAATAGGTTTAAAAATGATCGAAAAGAAGTTGATTGATTCAATATCAAACTTACCTATAATAGAGATCATTCAACAATAAGTGCACAAGAGACCGCGTCGAAATCCGTCAACTGGAGACTAACCATGCAAAGAGATGAAAATTCGATTGAAGAGAGAGATGAAGCAGTGGTTGGAAGAATAAAGAAATGAAGAAGAAGAGAGAAAAAGTAAAGAAGAAGAAGAAAGAAAGTGGGGGGTGAACTTAGTGAGTTTTGACTCACTATTTGCACCCCCTCCTAAATAGATTTTCAAAAACACCTCAGAACTCAATCAAAACTCTCCGAAACAAAGAAATAATAATTATATTTCACTTTCCACCTCCCAACTATTCTATCCAAATCAATTAATGAATATTGATATTATAAATAAACACAGTTATTCTCCCACTACTATATTAATATAAGATAATTAAACATTTAATTCTTCGTAATATTTATTTTCTTTCCACTAATAATCTATTAATTAAACCGGTCTTTACAATATTTGTTATGAGCTTGAGTTCAAACTATGAAAATATTCTTTCTAAGAGATTAGAAGAAAGTTTTGATAGTTTACATATCTTTTTCTAAGGAATTAGGATAGAGAAAAGCATTGAATACAAATTCAAAAATTGGTAAATGAACTTAGTTGAAGGTTAACAATTTGTTAAGTGTTGTGAAGTAAATCAAATCCCTACATCTTTATTTATACATATTTTTTTATCATCATTAGTAATCTTTTAAGTTTATTTTGTTTGTTTTACATTTTTCTTTTTTCTTCATTTTCAACATGTCTTCTCATTAATCTCTATTGAACTATTATTTCTACTCATTTTTAGTTTCATTCGTTTTAGTTGTTTTTCACTATACAAACTTATACATGATTCTTTGCAAGTTTTACTTAGAATAATTGAATTTCTGTATTATTTTTCAAGTTCCTATAGATACAATTTGATATTTATCGGTATTATATATGACTGGTACACTTGTCAAAAGTATTCTCAACAACAATCTCAACAAGAAGGAGGTTTCGCGTATTTTGTGAGCTATAGTTCCATCTCAAAAGCTTACAAAGTGTATCATCTCATACTGGAGAGGTGACTATCACTACAGTGTACGTTTAAATGAAGATCAGTAATGGGATTGGAAATCCACACAAGGTTGTTGTCAGATATATATCAAATTGAAGGTGCAATGTAGCAATATGTGAACTTGCTAACTGTGAGAAAGGATTAAAAGACCCAAAATGGAGAAATGCAATGGAGAAGATGTCAATACTTCAGAAAAACAAAATGTGGGAACTGGTTGCTAGGCCCAAGGATAGAAGTCATTTGAGTTAAATGAGTTTTCAGGATAAAGCTTGATGCAAATTGCTCGATCAATAAATAAATATAAAGCCGGAGTCGTAGTTAAGGGGTATACATAATTTGTGAAACAGGGTGAAGAAGAAAAAGTATATCGACTCAAAAGGGTCCTCTATGGCTTAAAATAAACACCAAGGGCCTGGTACAACAGGATAAATGATCGTTTGTTGAGCATAGGCTTTACAAAAAGCTTCTCTGAGTCTGTTCTTTATTTTAAACATAAGGGAAATAACTCATAGTTTCCCTTTACGTTGATGATCTTTTTGGTAACCGAAGATAATACAAGGCTGGTTGAGGAGTTCAAACAAGAAGTGATGCAGGTTTTTGAAATGACAGATCTTGACCTTATGAGCTGTTTTCTTGGAATTGGGATCAAACAAAGTGAGAATGATGTGTTTATTTGTCAAGAAAAATATGCAAAGGAAATATTGAAGAAATTTCAGATGAAGGGGTGCAAAACAGTAGTAAGCACACCAATGAATCAAAAGAATTTAAGCAAGGAAAATGGTGTTGACAAAGTTGGTGAAGGATATTATAGGAGTTTGATGGGATGTCTAATGTATCTCTCTGTAATAAGGCAAATATTCTATTTGCTGCAAGTCTCCTATCTTGATTTATGCATTGCACCAGTGAAATGTATTTAAGAGCATCACAAGAATATTGATGTATGTTAAAGGCACTATTGATTATGTTATCAAGTTTGAAAGTGTAAATAATTAAAGTTGTATGGATTCTCTAATAGTGAGTGGGCTCGATCTGCAGATGACATGAAGAGTATTTCAGAATATTGTTTCAATCTAGGTTTTGGAGTTTTCTCATGGTGCACGAAAAAGTAGGACATCATAGCTCAATCTACTGCTGAAGCTGAGTTCATAGCAGCAACAACAACAGTAAATCAAGTTTTATGGTTAAAAAAGATTTTATGTGATTTACATATGCAATAGTTATAAGCCTACAATCTTTATTAACAACCTGACAGCAATTGCAATTTCAAAGGATCCGGTGTGATGGAAAGACTATACATTTTAATATCAAACTCTCCTTTTTAAGAAAAATGCAACAAAATGGAGAAGTGACTTTGGTTTATTGCAAGACAAAAGATCAATTAGTAGATCTGTTTACAAAGCAACTTCCTGTGAGCAAGTTTGAGTTTTTGAGGCAACAAATTAGAGTCCGCAGATCCTAAAGCAAGGAGGAGTGTTAATTAGTTGCTTTTGTCTGCTTTATGTGGCCTTATTTTGTTATCTTTATCTTTAATGTTTCAGTGTTTTTTTGCTTGGTCAATAATTCCTTCCTAAATTTAAGGAGCACGTTGTCAATTATCAAAGATTGATGAAATATTGATAATTAGTTTTTCTTTGTTCTATTTGAAATATTATATATGTAGTTGTTGCTGAAAATAAAAAGTAATTCTCGCTCTTCATTAAAACACTTCTGCGTATCTTCTTTGTTTTTCTGACAATCATGACTAGCCAGCACAACCAATTCTGATACACATGTAGCCTAACGACGACTAACTAAGGGCGGAGGGAATGAAGGGCTCAAAGGAGGTCATGCACACCTTACATTTTGTAAGTCATTATACTATGATGTGAGTCTTTTCTAGATATTTTAAATTATAATGTTTTATTTTAAAAATTATATTTTATGTTTTCTTTAGTTAATGTTTCTCTTGTAAACTGGTTTCCTTACCACTTTTAAAATGTTTGTTTTCTTTTCATTAACTTCCTTTCTTTTCTCTCTTTTTTATTATTACTATGACAGCAAAAATATAAGATAAGGTGCACACTACTCTAATAAGCAATTGTTAATTTTTTAAACACTTTTATATCATATTAAAGAATGAAACCAGCTTTACTTCCTATACTTTGTTTATTTTCCACTTTTCTATTGTTATTTATTTATTATTATTTTAGTTGTATTATGCATGTCTTTAATTTTTTTAACTGCAATTTTTTAGTTACTAAATGTTCAAAATTGGTATATCATAGACATCATTTTAGTTGTGAAATGCAAAAATTGTGTTTCTCAAATTTTTCCTATTTTTTTTTCTATAAATCATTGGGTCATGCCCCTGTGTATTAATCATATTTGTTTATTAATATCTCTTTTATACTCAATATAATAATATATTTCTTTTGAGCATTAAAAAAATTTAAATTTCTTACTAATTTCATAATTTAGAAATTGGAAACATAATGGACAAATTTGTTTAAGTTGAAAAATAAAATCAGAAACTTTATCAAAATAAGTTGTTTTTAATTTTTTTTTCAATCTCCACCTTTTATAAAATTTTAAGGTTTAAATAAACATCTAAAAATTACAATAAATACTTTCTATAAAATTTTTTCTCATATAAAATTTAAACAAATTTAGTCGATGACATAAATTTCAAAGAAACATATTTTCACGATTTAAAAACAGGAAATAAGATATTAAAAATTAGTAAAATCGAAAAACACAATGTAATTAATCCAGCCCTATTCTCTTTTTAAGTTATCACTTTTTAAGTTGCTAGCCTAAAAAAAAATTTCTGCCTGACAAGCTGTGACGCTTTGGCAACCAAATTTTGATTAATTATAAATTTGCCATAGCAGGGTATTATACATTGGATTTTAATATAATTATAAATCCTTTCCTTGAAAACGATTTATAAATTTCCCATAGCAGGGTAATAACCAATCTATACAAATGATTAATAAGCTATCAAAAACCAATTTGTTACGAATTATACATAGCCAACTTAGCTCTAAAATTAAAAGGGGAATTTGTTTAGTGTGAAGAAAGAAATGCGTTTGATTTTCATTCTTTGCATAATCTAGTCCCTAGACGGATATAGTCCACATGCCTTGTTCTGGCTCATCTCATTACCCATTCGGGATAACTCTTGCTTGTTGATAAAGAAGATACATACAAGAGACACATGAAAAATATACAATGAGTTCAATAGGCCAAAGCATATTGATGGCACTTACTGTTACAGTAAACAGATATGCCTCATCTAATTTGCAAGCAGTTCATAGAACACAAGAAAGAGTAGCAACCACAACCACACCAACCAATGTGGAACTGGGAAGAAGAGGACTTGTCTTGTCCACTGTAATCGCCACCACCCAAGTACCTGACTCTAGGATTCAGCTTCTTAAAAGTACACATCCCTCCCCTCACTTCTTCTTTTGTCTTCACTGTTGAGTTATAAAAGTTGTACCGCTCTTGCTAACTTAAAGAACATCATTGTAATGCAATTGTTACCAGAATATCAGAAGAAATCAGAGGAAAACAAGGAGAAAAATGACAAAGAGGTAATCAAATGACTACTAGAATGATTCCTCACATGTGCTGTTAAATGTTAGAAATGAATACAAACGATGCAACATAACGTTTTCTAATATGGAACTGTCGTATATGATATTTTGCCAACTGAAGATTATATTTTCTAGTCAACTCCACTCAAAAATTGTCTTGTCTGCATGAATTAACATAATATGTGCGTCTATGTTTTATGATGTATATAATATTTTATCACATTGTGTAACAGAGGTTGGAGAGTTATTACAAGCGTAACTACAAGGATTACTTTGAATTGATGGAAGGGACATTGAAAGCAAAGGATGGGAAGCTTTCAGATACAGAAAAGGGCATCCTTGATTGGCTTCAAAAAAACAAGTGAAAGGTTTTCTAAATTGTTTTTCAGTCGGTGCTCAGATGACATTGAATTTGCTTCTGTACACTGTAGATTAGAGATCCACATAGGCACCCTGTAGATTGTTACATCTTGTGTCCTTGAAAGTTGAAATCCTCCGAGTACAACCATTTCAAGTGATTGGAATTAATGAAATTTAATTTGGCATGGGTTGGCATCACATTCTTCAATAGTGTGCTGTACCAAAATAATAGCTCTCTTTTTGACATTCATTCGCGTCACATACTTCACTTGCTCCAACAATTCTAGCCATACGGAGTTTCTTCTTTCTTTGTATTTTTTTTTTTTCTCTTGGGATATTTGGACATGGTGGCAATTGTTTTCTTGCTAGATGCGTCCCCGAAAGTTATACATACTAAATAGGAGAGGACAATGGTTTGTTGCATAATAATATAAAAATTTAGTTGCATAGCCATGACTTGTTCAAAGGACATAAAAATTTTATTGGCATTTGGCAGGCTAATGCCTCAAAGTCATTCCTAAAAAATACCAAGAATCTATGGGACTGAACTACCGAATGATTTGGTATTGTGGTCAATCATATTTTTTTTTGTAGAGAAGATATATTTGTAGAATAAAAAGAGAGGTATTGTAGAAGGAGCTTCTGATGCATGCCTCCCTTGATATTTTTCTAGAGGTTTTCTTTTTTGGTGAAATGGTTTGTGGAGAGGTAAGAAGTGAGGTAGTTTTAGGCGCCACTTAAGGTAAGATAAGCCTAAGAGGGAAAGTTTGCCACAAGGGATAGAACCCCTGATAAAAACCTAAGGAATTCTCAAAGAGAGAAGGGTGGACACTAAGAGAATTTTGGCCAACTCAAGGTTTTTCTATTCAATCAAGTGTAAAAAATACAAGAGTGTGAAGGAACACCTTTTTATAGAGGGAGCTAACCTCTTGGACAAGTCATGAAGGAAATGAAGGGCTAGGATTAAAAGGAGTCATCCAAGGGAGGAGGATTGAAGCCCAAAGTCCAATCAATATCCTCCTTTAGATGAGAATTGGTGCCCAAGCTACCTCATCCAAGGGCCAAGATTACTCCTTTATTAGTTTTGGGTTTTATTTAGCAAAAGAGGCTGTATTTATCAAACTACCCCCTTATTTCCTAAATAAAGGCCCAAAAGCTAATCTTACCCCTTCTTATTACTAAGACACCTCCTAGAAAATTAAATGGACTAATACATGTCCAAAATAAAATCCTAGGTTCCTAAAATAAAAATTACAAGTAAATAAGTCATGGCTTGCATAACTTGATGGTCATATGGAGGTGAGATCTTCCTCCCTCTACTCTAGCCATGTCTTCTTCTATTCTCCTAGCCATGACCCTAGTGATAGGGCCCTTGCTTGGGGAGAATGCATTAGCTTCGTTCACCAAGCATCGGTTGCATTCTTTGCTCACAATTGGTCATTTAAAGTCAAATTTCTCGATCATTCTTAGATCTTAAACCGAAGGTCATTTAAAAATAAATATTGTGAGAACTTCTATAGTATTGGTAGCTTTGTGATCACAGATACTGTATGTAACTAGCATAGCTACCAACCCATTATGTACCTTGTGGTTACATATCCTGCCTGCACATGACTTCGGATCAGTTTGGCAGAGTACATCTTGTGATTTGCGAATCAAAGTAACTTCATGAAATATATTTTAAGATTGAATTTCCTTTATCATTTTTACTTAAAATCTCTAGCAGTTTCTACCGGCTTGCCTTTGTTCCTTTATACATGTATTAGTTATTGGATGATTATCGGGTGGTTACCGATGGTTATCAGGTGGTTATATCTAAGTCGATTACGTGAGATTGTGCATAGAGGTCATTTTTCCACTTTGCTCCAATCCACAAGCTCCTAAACCTCAATCTTGAAAAGAGATAGGAAGCCGGAAAATGTTTAAATTTGAAAATACAATCTTTCTAGTTAGAGGTAGATCATTGACTTTTCAACCCCTAAGTATTTTATAGGTCAGACTATATACCGAATTTGGACATATTTCAAGAAGTTGTGTCATTGTGTGAAGTCGCTCCTTGATGTGTTATGTGTCTTTCCTTTTTCTTGCTAATTGGTGTAGTAGATTGTGGAAGTGCCGATTATGTTCAATGTTTGGAGATTTGTGATGTCGTTCCTTGATATTATGGATTTGTGAAGTAGATGAGTTTTGATTGACCTCATTTTTATGCTTGATCAAACTTGTGCAAACAAATCTTGTGGACCTGTGATGCAATTCATAACTACACCAAGATCCATTTCAAAGGTTTGATTTACTTGATAGGTTTGTAAGTGTAAATCATGTTTATCTTGGGACCTAGGTATGGACCTGTGAATACCACGTCTTTGGGGTACTGAGGTCACATTACTTGTTTTTAACCTAAGTAACTACATACAATGCAAAAAACAATAATGTCTAATAAAAAAAGGGAAAAATAAACTAACAATAAATATAGAACTCACAATAGTAATTTAATGGTAAAATAGACATGCAATACGATCCAAAGAAAGATAATTCAACAACACATTACAATCAACAAACATTGCAAATAATAAGGACTCGCATAGGCGATCTAAAATTAAAGTCACACGTAACATACTGGAAACAAATAAATATGAAGTAGTGGCAATTAGTTTTGTTTATGATCTGAATGCAACTCTTGGTTACATTTGTTGGTCCTAAGGGGGAATCTAGAAAGGGAGGTTGAATAGATTCACCAAAATATTTTTCAAACTTTTCTATTCAAAGAAATACTAGAGTTTTTCAAAAGTTCCGCCTTAAAGAAATTTTCAAAATCTGCCTTGTAATTTTCAAAAAAGGGTTTTTAAGAGGAATAGAACAAGGTCAAGACTCAATTCTTTTAATGTATTTGACAATAATCTTGATATATAGCAATTCCTTCAATAATGATTTACTATTGCAATGAGTGAAAATACAATATGAATTGCACCAACAAGTTTATCAAACACAAAAGAAATGGGTAGATAAAGAATTGAATCAAGTTTCATACCCACAATCCTTGTTACAATTACCCAAACCCAATATCAAAATAAAAGTATTGTAAATGTAATCTGTTGTAAGAAAACTGTAGAAAATTGTTTAAGCTGCAAAAGCTCAATCAAAGGTTATCCAAGATCTCAATAAAATTCATAATTAAAGAGTATAGGTAGGAGAGAAATTGCATAGTGATTTATACTGGTTTGGTAAACCTGACCTACATTTAGTTTTCAAACTTAGCCTTTCGCTAATTTGCTTTCCACTAAAATCTCAGCACATGTGTAACATCCCGTTTTTTTTTTAGAAAAATGAAATATTAATAAAATTGTGTAATTTTATATTAATAGACTTAAATAATTTAATATTGTATTTATTAGAATAAATTAATAATTGATTTTATAATATAAAAAAATAAAATAAATGTTGTGTAGATAGTAAAATAATCTAAAGGTTAAGTTTGGGTCTAGTGTTAAAAAACCCAATCCAACTATTAACCTAGTGTAATTCTGAGGGGTTAAGGGAGGACTCTTCAGTTTCCATGTTTTCTAACTTTGGACGTTAGAGAGGAAAGTTGCAGAGAGAACCTTTTCGAGGAAGATTGAGGAGCACAATATTAGGGAACTGGAAGACAAATCCTTTGCATCCAAGGTCACCATTCGAGGTAAGGGGGGTGAGAAATTATCTCTCATGTGGCATGTATAGGGAAAGTGGGTAGTGAAGTGATCTTTAAGCTTCGATAGGTCATGAATAAGTATTACATGTCTTACTAATTTATTTTGTTGTACTATTGTATTACATGTACATTATCAAATTATTTAGATGTGATGATTATGTGGGCATTGAGGTTTTCCCTTTTTATACCTTAGAGATTAATACCGTGAAAATGGATAGTATTGATTAGCCTTTAAAGCTTTTGCTCTTATGAGAAATAAGATAGTGGAGGTGAACCCTAAATCTCCGTAGGGATTAAGTGTTATGCAATTGGCTTATTCATTAGTTTCTATGCATGAACGTTATGAATGATTATAGATGAGTACTCTATTTATACGATTGATTGATTAATGTGATGATGATTGGAGAACTCCTATGTTATTTGAATTGTTCTGTATAAAAAGGATTAGGCGTGAGGAGTTGAGGGTTCCTTCCATTGATAATTATCACTACAATTGTAGAGAGTAATGATAATTAAGTATTATAAAAGATAAGTAAAATGTTTGAGCATTTAAAGTTAAAATTATATTTTGAGAACCTTATATAAGTTGAACTTTTTTTGCTATCTGAAAATGTTCATATGAACATACCTTAGAGTTTCTGTCATATCTTTATGTGTGGTTAACCAAATAAATTTATGTCTATTGTTTTAGAAACTAGACATTTGGAGCTACAGTTTAGACTCAAGAATCATATAAATATGTTAAGAATACACTGAGTTATTTGGGTTGGAAGTTGAGTCTCCCATCCAGTGCGTGAAACAGAATTTGTGTGTTGTAAGCCCTGCGAGGTAGCCTAGATGACCTTATTAGGCTTTGTGTTATTCATAAAAGTTTTATCCCTCTTTAGGTTTCCAACAGAGTCAGAATCACTAGAAAGGGATGTATATAACTCAGGTTATGATAAAATTAGTAACTAAAGGTGGAACAATCAGAATTAGGCGTATTACAATAAGCTTTCATGATTTTTGAATGAGAAAATGGATAGGAAAATGATGTAATTTGAGAAACTTGCCTTCATACGAGTTGTAGCCCTAGATTTTATATAAATAATGACGTTAGTTTCACCCAAAAAGGATACTTAAAGCTTACGTTATGATCAAATTAGTGATTGAAGGTCAAACTATCAGAATAAGTGATAGATTAATGTTTCCTCCATTTTTTTAAATAGTAGATGTTTGGTTTAGCCCTTAAGGTAAAGATAAGAGTTGTAGATAAATGTTATAACTTTTAAACTAGATAAGAAACAATATGATGAGATTAATACATCTCTAGATATCGCATTTATACTCAACAAAAGTCATAGAGACTTATTAGAAAATGAGTGAGGAAATCTTCAAAACTTAGAAAATGTTGTGGTGAGCTATGAATGTAATAATTCTACATGAATATGTGAGAAAATTAATATATTCAATATTGTAAATGATATTTTGTGCATAAGAATATGTGCTTTGGATAATTTTTGCTGAAGAGCTTATTTGTGCTAAGTGTTAAGTTTAAGTTGTTACTTATCAGTATGTGAACTTTGAATTGCTTGATCATTTGTGAAGTCTAGACTTCTTCTGGTGGTGCTTAAGTCTTTTTGTATAGTCATATGTTTAGATGTGTGATGTATCTTATAATTCAGAGTGTTGTTGATGTTTGAATGTTTATGAGTTATTGAGGTGTAAGATAAGAAGGAATAGTTTGTGAATTGTGATGATTTTAATTATGGTGGTATGAAATATTGTGATACATCTTGTAAATTGTGATACCTTAATTATGGTGGTTGAATGAATTTTTATAAGTTATTAAGGTGCATAGAATTGGGGATTTGTCACACTATATGAAAGTGATGTGAATTATAATAGGATGCAATGGTGTGTTGATGATGATGGTCAGGGTGTGCTTAACGAGGTGACACTCCAGCTGTGGTTAGGGGTGGATTATGATGGTATAATTAATTATTGATATTGTGAGTTATGGTGCTACAAGACATGATGCATGAATATAACAGTCTAGGAGACTTGTAAGGATCATCCATTATGAGGTGCTATATAACAAGTTTCTTAGGTTGTGTTGCATTGCATGTTTGTACCTACGTGTTATTGGCATAGAAGAGGATTCAATTCGGGTGAACCTATGTGAGATGGTTGTACCTATGTGTTATTGACATAGAAGAGGACCGCTTCAGGTGCGTACCTAAGAGAGCGTGCATGAGTGTGATAGCTGGAGAATTTTGTAAGGATCACCCATTGTGTGGTGCTCTGGACAAAATCTTCTTTGTTTGTTTGCATTGCATGGTTGTACCTACGTGTTACCTTTGTAGAAGAGGATTCACTTCGAGTGGACCTATGGTGAGATGGTTATACCTATGTGTTACTAACGTATAAGAGGACTGCTTTAGGCGTGTACTTGAGAGAGCATGCATGAGCATCATCAGCCTAGATAAATTTATGTATGTGGATGGATAATTTCTGTAATGGGCATGGGATGAATTTATTTGTTGTACTTTAGTTCATTGTTCATTCTCTTTATATGTGTCTTAAAATACGTGAGATGTATTCTCACCCTTTTGTTGCATTATTGCATTTTGTTTGGGCTAAATACCACTTTTAGGTGAGCAAGATCTTGATGATATCGTGGGTGATGAAGCTTCGACTTTCTCTATCTCTTTCTGTTGGGTTGTTCTTATTAGATGTGACATTGGGTTAGCGAGGATAAATTAATAGTTTTTTGTCATGTATACAAATAATTCAGAGTTTTAGTATGAGTTGTATTAATTGCGAATCTTGTAAAGACAATTTTTTAAAGTCAAAGGCATCTATGTCTATATGTTTTATAATATCATAGTTTGGAAAATAAGTGTATATTGAGGATGTGAGTCCTTTAAATGAAAAAATTTCTATATTATTTTGTAATTAAAGAATAAAGTGTTCTGGGGTAGAAGGGTGTCACAACATGCACATCACACATACAAATTTTACACCCAGAAAGATTCAAACTACACAAGAAGAGGTTTTCTCTTGCACCCCACAAGAGTTTGCTATATTGTGACACCCTGTCACTCATAATGCCTCACTTACAACACCCTGTTGCAAGATTTCACCACAATCTCAAGAGAACCTCAAGAGATTGTCAAAGATTTTGCAAAAACACTAAAAAAGGTATAGAATAATATCACCTGTAGTGATGAATAGCAACAAGATAGATCAAATATCAATGTAGTCTCTTCCTTAAATCTTGAATTTCTTGTACCTTCAAATCATAAAAAAATGGGTATAGTTATTGGAGAGAATTTGGGTAAAACAGTTAAGAGCAACAAACATTCAATGGACCTTCCGAAAGTTGGTTAACATCAGTTTTGAAAAAGCTTTTATATGAGTTTTGAATTAGGGTAATCGATTACCTACTTGATTACATGATATCTTGCTCAAAACTGGTCCAAAATGCATGTTCTCTGGAATAATCGATTACTATTTTCAGGTAATCAATCACTTTTGAGAGTAGTAATCTCTCAATACCCAAATTTCCTCGAAGGGTAATCGATTACCTTACCATAGTTTTCACTTTTGAAGATTTTTCAGCATTTCCCAGCCTATGTAATATATTTCTAAACTGTTGGTCCAAGGGGGAATCTAGAAGGGGGGTTGAATAGATTCACCAAATTATTTTTCAAAAATTTCTATTCAACAGTATAAGAGTATTTTAAAAAAGACCCCTTTTTGAAATATTTAAAATCTACATTCTTTTATAAAAACGGGTTTTCAAGAATTCAACCCTTAAGGCTAGCCATCAATTAAATCAATTCCTTCAATTATGGTTTCAAAAAATATATAAGAAAAACCTAACAAGAATTATATATTCAGAATTAATTTAAAAGAGTAGGAAGAACAAAACTTAAACCGACAAAATAAGGGTCAAAAACCCAAATTCAAAGTCAAGAAAATATGTGTTAAGAATTAGATCAGCAGCAAGAAATCTACATGAATCAATTGTGTAACATCCCAAAATTTAAAATACAAATATTTGAATAAGCATTCAGTTAAGAGAAGATAGACTAAGTTGTTAAAAAAAATCAATTAAAAGATTAAACTGTTAGGAATTTTGAATAAACAAGATTAAGATAATATTTCCTTTAAAATAGAAATAAGATAAAACAAAATAAAATATTTGATATCAATTTGTATAACAAGATTCAAATAATATTCCCTTAAAATCGAAATAAGATAAAATAATTAAAAATTTGATAAAATTTGGATTTAAATTGCGTAAAACCAATCTTTTATAGAAAAACCTAGAGAGAGGAAAACCAATCCTAAACTACGATATATAGGGTTAACTAGTTCCCTGAGAATATCATAGATTAGTTGATTATTATTCTAGGGTTGAGAAAGTGGGACATAAGAGTAGAAGGATTGAAGTAGTGAGATCTCGCTTCAAGAGGTGAGTAAAATAATTGCTTTTAACCCTCCATGATATGGTTTTAAAAATTGTTCTTAATGCATTTAATGTTTGAAAATTACTTTGATAATTGTTTTGAGATACCTCCATTTGGAATGGAGTTGAATTTTGAGATACATACAATTGGGATGGATGTATGAGATACCTCCATTTCATATGGGGAAGATGTTTTAGATAACTCCATTCGGGATGAAGAAGAAATTCTGGATACCTCCATAATAGCGTGGGGAAGAAAGTGAGATGCCATTGTATGAAATATGAGCTCATAGGCCTTTTTGAAGAATCTATTAAAAACCTTGGTTCTGGGAACCGTAGAGTGAGAGCAAGTGATCTTGAGTATCACTATCGATTGTGTGCATCAGGAGGGTGTTAATGAAAACACCATTATGTTTTGTGTTTATTAATTCATTCATATTAGAAATTAATTATTTGAAACAAACTATATTTTGTTGTTAAAAACATCTTTTTGCGGGTACCATGGTTGTTTTTCCAGATTCCGCACCGGTGAGAACAACACTATGATGCATACCCTTGATCTTTTCAATAGGCTTAAAGTATTTAGTGAAATGATGTATGGAGAGGTAAGGAATGAAGTGTTTAGGCGCCACTCAAGGGAGATAAGCCTAAGGAAGGTTGGCTTGCCACAAGGGATGGAACCCTTGATAAAAGCTAAAGGAACTCTCAAAAGAGAAGGTAGGGGACACTAAGAAAGAATTCAGCAAAAGCAAAATTTCTATTGATCAAAGTGTAAAAAATACAAGAGTGGTAAGGAGAACTTATTTATAGAGGTAACTAGCCTCTTGAACAAGACATAAAGAAAGGAAGGGCTAAGATTAAAAGGGAGAATCCAATGGAGGAGGATTGAAGCCCAAAGTCCAATCAATCCTCTCCCTTAGCTTCTTAATTGGCGCCCAAGCAAGTAGATCTAAGGGTCAAGATCCCTTCTTATTAGCTTAGGGGTTTTATTTAGGAAAAGAGGGGTGTAGTTATCAAACTATCCCCTTATAACCTAAATAAAGGCCCAAAAGCTATCCTTACCCCTTTTTATTACTAGAACACCTCCTAGAAAATTAAATGGACTAAAACATGTCCAAAATAAAATCCTAGGCTCCTCTAAGTAAAATAAATGAAAAATTACAAATAATAAAAACATAAAGAAATCCGCCCAAGCTAATAGTGAGTCATGGTTTGCACATCTTCATGGTCATATAAAGGTGAGGTCTTCCTCCATCTATTCTAGCCATGTCCTCTTCTATTCTTTTAGCCATGTCCCTTGTGATAGGGCCCTCGCTTGGGGGGCATGCATCAGTTTTATTCACTGAGATTTTCATCTCGTTAAAAAGTATTGTTTTCAGAGTTAAGAGGAAGAAGTTGAGAAGGTTAAGGAGGCGTAAAGACTTAGTCATAATTTAGATTTTTCCTTTTTGTGAATGTTGTTATTTAAATTTTGAGATATCCACATTTGAGAATGATACTTTGTATGGACAATAAATTTTTATTTATTGTTTGATTTTTTTATTATTTTCAATAATTACTTAATTATTATTCTTTGCGTGTTACTGTAACGACAGACGTTACAAAATGCAACTGCAAAAACCCAAATGTTAAGAATCCAATAAAGACTGAAAGTAAAAAGTGTAAGGAAGAGAGAATTTGCACAGAGATTTATACTGGTTCGGTCCAACTGACCTACATCCAGTTTACAGACTTAGCCTTCTGCTAATCTGCTTTCCACTAAAATCTCAGTATATGCACACCACACCATACCACACACATATATTTTAATCCAGGAAAGATTTAAATCACACAATAGGATGCTTCCTCTTGCACACCACAATAATTTGCTATACCGTGATATCCCGCCACTCACAACGCCTCACTTGCAACACCCCGCTGCAAGATTTTCCTACATTCTCAAGAACACCTCAAGAGATTGTAAACCAAGTGCAAAAATACAGATAGGGTACATAACAATATCGCCTGATGTGAAGAATACCCAAAAAGAAAGATTAGAACTCAATGGAGTCTCTTCCTTGAATCTTAAATTGGAAGCACCTTTAAACCATAAAAAATGGGTATGAATCTTGGAGAGAATTCTTAGAAATCGTATGTGAGAAGCAAGCACTTGATTTGGACTGTTCTAAAGTTGTTAAATCTGTTTTCAAAATGCTTTTATATCAGTTTTTATATAGGGTAATCGATTACCCACTTGATTACCTAATATCCTGCACAAAATTGGATCAAAGTGCTTGTTGTCAGGAGTAATCGATTACTGAAATTAGGTAATCGATTACCACAAAGAACATCAATTTCAGTTCTAAAAAATTCTCGTAGGGTAATCAATTAACATTTTTAGGTAATCAATTACCTTACCTAAAAATTCATTTTTGAAGCTTTTCCAGCACATCCCAACCTATATAATCTATCCAAAACTATCCCAAACACATTCTCAAGCCTATTTAAAACACACAATACAAGTACCATACCTATAAACATGTTTGGTACCACAAAATTGATTTAAGATAAAAAAACAAAGAGAGAAATCAAAACCATAACTCCACAAGTCTTCAATGAGTTCCTTTGGTTCCAACAATCTCCCCCTTGTTAGTTTTGATGAGCCAAACTACTTTTCAAGCCTCTCTTAGGCTGAGCTTCATTCTTCTTATACCATAACTCTTTGTCTTGAATCAAAGCCTGAGAATTGTAGCAATGACTTTACCAAGTCTTCTCTCTATGACTTCACCATATCTTCTACAAAGCTTGTACAAGTCTTTTCCCTTTTTGGCACTTCAAACAAAAAGGTGAAATAGACAAGATGCATATAATAAAAGTGATATGTTAGCGATAAAAATAAATTGGGAGGGATAAAATTTTCAAGGAAGAGACTTCAACTAGTGCAGTATACATTCTGCACTCAACATATTTTGCAGAAAAAAATGTTGTATAACGAACCAATAAACCAGAGAGAAACTACAAAATTTGAACTTTCATGGACCTGCAAATATAGGATATGTAGCCAAGTTAGCTCAAATAAAGTTTAATTTTGCAGGAGTGAATCGAAAAAGAAATCAGCCAATACACAAATTTAGACCCAAGAATCAAGCTTTCATTAATGATATAAGTGATATTACATTGAAGCACAATCAATTAAGAGTACAAGCTTAATCAAGGTACCAACATAGATTCTGAATTCTGAAAAAAAAAACATGTAAAAGGCTGAGACAACAAGCAATCATAAAGACAAGTGCAAGGAAGATAAGATGAAGGATAAGACACAAAAGATGCAATTCTTAAGATGGCTAGACCTAAAATGAAGATGCAAAGACATGTCCTAATCCTATGGACCAGGGAAGGGGACATCCAAAAAATCCAGCCTATTTGAGATTGATTCCAAGGAGTCTTTTATCTCTTGAAACTCCCTCTCTTGTGAAGTCGTAATTCCCCCATTTGCTTCAGGATCATGTCTTTAAAACGAGTCAGTACCTTTGGTTCCACCGACTCATCTTCATCCTCAACTTGTAATTCTTCCTTTGTTAGCCATCCTTCATCGGTTTTAATCAGCTTCATCATCTTTAAGGCATGGTCTTTGACAAAGTGAACATCTCTTGTAAACTCCCTTGCTTCATTAGAGGTGTCCACACCAAATTTATCCAGAGCTTTAGAAATGAAGACTGCATAAGGACATTTGTACTCATCCAGACGAAAAATCTTCAGCATGTTGTCCCTGATAACATCCACCCAGTTGACTTTGATACTGTTCTTGATGGCATACATCAATATCATGTCCTCTTCTAGAATTTGAGTATGATTGCTCCCACGTGCAACTTGTATCCAAGCAATAGAGTAGTGTAATAGTTTGTCATCAACCTTTATTCCTCTAGTATTAAACACAATCTTCTTCTTCAGATCCTTTCTTCCACTTCTACCTAATTCCCAATCATTAGGTTTGACCAGCATAGATTTGAAGGCCTTCATCTTCCTGTAATTGACCTTATTCTGTTTGAGGTCATCCATACTAGCACTTATTCCAGCATTAAAACCCCCCACCAATAGTCAAAAATAGTTCCTCAGTCAGAACAATCTTCTTCCTTTTCATCTCAGAAACCAAATTCCCATAATCATCCAGCCTTAGATTAGAATAGAAGATCTTGACTAGATTAGGGTAACACTTTCCTTTGAGTTGAAAGAATTTTGACAACCCTTGGAACTCTAGGTCATCATGGAAGCTAAACCCATTCTCAGTAAGCCAAGAAAAGATGAATACCTTAGGTGAAATCACTTCCTTATGCGCATAGCTTCTATTGAAGCGATCCTATTGTTCTTGGGATGAGAACCAATCATGAGAGTATTCTCTAGTTTTGGCTGGAGAGCCTTGTGTAGGACGCTTTGGGGTAGAAGGCTTCCTAAAAGAAAGCTTAGGCCAAAACTCCCTTCCTGTGGTAGCGTGTTTCACCCTCTTCTTTTGACTAGATCTACATTTTTCCATTGTTAGGGTTTTGATGGAACAAATTTGGGATTAAGAGGAGAGAAATTGAAGGATTGAGGTGATTTAGGTTGTTGTAGAACCCTAGCTTCTTGAGGAATTTTCGCACTTGAGACTTCTCTTGGAATCAATTTGGAAATTTTGGAATGAATTGGTGATGTGACCATGCCTAGCCAAGGACCTATCACTAGGGCCATGACCAGAAGGATTGAAGAAGATCTAGCCCTTGCAGACAAAGGAAGACTTCACCTCCTATGGAGAGTGAAGATATTAGGCTAGGGACTTCAGTTAATAAAATGTAATTTTCCTTTATTTTAATGTTGAGGAGCATTAAGAATTTAATTTGGGACATGTATTTAGTCCATTTTTTATTTTTAGGAGGTGTCTTAGGAAGTTAGAGGTGGATTTAGCTTTTTGGGTCTTTATGAAGGAAATAAGGGGTAACCTTGATATCTACACCCCTCTTTTCCTACATACACCCCCTAAGCTAATAAGAAGGAATCTTGGCCCTTGGTTTGAGAAACTTGGGCACCAAGTTTGATGATCTAAGGAGGGAATTGTTTCTCAATCCTCCTCCCTTAGATCTCTCCTTTTAATCCTAACCCTTCTATTCTAGGTTATCTATTTCAAGAGGTTAGTTACCTCTATAAATAGGAGCTCCTCCCTCACTTGTATTTTTTACACTTGAATTTAATCATAGAGACCATATTGGTTGTGAGGTTTTTACCTTTGAGTGTCCCTTTTTCTCCTTTGTGACAGCTTCTAAGAGTTATCAAGGGACCCCTCCCTTGTGGCCTTTCTCCTTTGGCTTATCAAACCTAGTATTTATGGCGCCTCACCCCATTCCTTTCCTCTCCATAAATCCATTTTCCTTCCAAGTGACCTAGAAAGGATCCTTTGGGCACGTGATCATCAAATATCACATCATGTGGTATCAAAACCATTGCAATTTGTAAGGTTTGTGATGGGGCATGGTAGTCGAGGCTAGCTTTTCAACCAACCTAGAGCTACAACAGTTACAACAGGAGCCACTATCAACAAGGAGAGAACATACTTTGTCATTTACTTTACATCTTGTATGGAACATGTTCTCTCTTTGTGACTGGCCAAGCTCTAGAGGTTGACTTCCAAGAAGCCTTTGAACCATAAGGAGGTCCCTCTCATAAGGAAAAGCTTCCTCACACTCTTGTTCAAAAGTTTGTCCCCCTTCTTCCTCACTCTCACTAGAGGAGGAAGATGAGTTATTCTCACTACAAATGTCTTGTCCCCTCATGATCATGGTTTTCTTGTTAGGGCATTGAGAGGCAATGTGGCCTCTCCCAAGACATTTGAAGCATTTGATACTACTTTGCCTCTCAGTAGGCTTAGTAGTAGGGGGTTTTCTCTCTACATGAGGTGCTTTTATATCTTGAAAATGCTTGGTTTCCTCTTTGGGAAAACCCTTGAAAGAGTTTCCCTTAAGTTGGTCTCATTTGAGTAAGAGGGAGAATCTTTTTTAAAACTTTTTCTCTTGAGTTGATTCTCAGCTCTTACACAAAGTTCTACCAACTCATCAAGGTTTGAGTATGAAAAAAGCTCTACCTTATCTCTAATGTCAGAGCTTAATCCACATAAAAACCTAGCAAGGGTGGCATGGGGTTCCTCAATGATATTGGCCCTTAGTATGAGAAGCTCCACCTTTTGTTTATACTCCTAAATACTTAGGTTATGTTGCCTAAGTCTTTGGAGCCTATCCAAAAGATCCCTCTCATAATATGAAGGAATGTGCCTTTTTCGCAAACAAGTTTTTAAATCATTCCAGTAGCGAATGTCAGGCATTTGTTTATGGGCCCTATCCTTGACTAACTCATCCCACCAATGCAAAGCAGAACCTTGAAAACTAAGGGAGGCCAAAGGTACTTTCCTTTGTTCCCTAATTTCATATCATCGAAAGAGTTGTTCCACTTTGACTTCCCAATCTAGGTAAGTCTCAACATCTTCCCTACCATGAAAATGGGGTAGGTCTACCTTTGGTTCCCTAGCATGATTTATGTTCTCTTAAGGAGAATTATGATTGTATGATGAATGAGAGTGATGCTTATGTTGATTTCTATAGTATTCTTCTTCACTAGAGCGAAAATTCCTAGATGGGGATCTTATGAGAATTATTTTATTTTTTCTATCACTCTCCCTCCCATCTCTCCTCTTACTCTCTTCTCCTCTCCTTCTCTCTTCTTCCTCTTTTTCTCTTTTTGTTTCAAGTTCTTTCCTTCTTCTCCTTTCTTCATCCTGTCTTCTCTCCCTTTGCCTTCTCTCTTCTCGCTCTTTTTTCTCTTTTCTCATTTCCAACATCTCTTTTTTTAACTCTTCCTTCTCTTTTTGTTTTTCCTTTTCTTTTATTTCTTTTTTCCTCTCTTTTTTTTCTCTCTTTTCTTGTTCTTTAGCCATCCATTCCCTAAATTCTAAGTTAAGGTTTTCAAGAGTGTCTCCCTTAGAAGGTTTTCTTTGGTTGACACTCTTACTTCATGAATAACTATGTGCACTAGAATGTGTGTGGGAAGTCATGGTGCTTGGATGCTAAAAACTAAAGGGTAGGCCAAAAAAATTTTTTTTTCAAGCAACACTCCTCTCTTTTTTTTTCTCACCTAAGGTGGCTTGATGAGTCTTTGGAACTCTTAGCCGCTACATGTTTTTCAAAATAACATAAAATAAAATAAAAGTGTAAGAATGTAAAAGAGAAAGGGCTCTAATCGTGCTCCTAAGGTGTTGAAGGAAGTGTACCACTTCTCCCTTCTTCACCTAATTAGCGACGAACTACGCTAAACTTAACCAAAATTATTACAAACCAAGGGAGGGCTTTAAGGGCACTCAAACTACCAATCTAAAATTAAGTATACACAATACAAAGAATAAAAAAAATAAAACAAAGTCTTCACTCCAAGCTTTTTGGTGTTTGTCTCCTTTTGATCAAGCCCCTCCGAGTTGCATCAACCCACCCCAAGAATGCTACCCTTGTTTCCTCTTGTTTGGACTTGCCAAAATCTTATGTATGGCATCTTTCCCAAGCTTTACTTACCAAGGCCGAATACAACACAAGACAAAAAATAAAGGTGAATAACAAAACAAGGTTCACAAATCCAAGTGGATAGATTAAACAATTACAAACTCAAAGAAGTAAATAAGAGAAGCAAGAAAACATAAGGCGCATAAGGGAAGGTAGCACACAAATAACTTTCCTAGATTAGCTCTAAAAGTAGAGATGAAAAAAGACTCAAACAAAATGAAATCAATAGTTGCACACTTAATAAAATTTAATTGACCAAAAACTAAAAAGCTTTCTCAAGTAATTTTTTTTTGAATCACAATGGTTCCTCATATCAAATGTTTCTACTATTAGGTACACAACTTCAAATTTGTCTTTCTTTTGAGTTCTTTATCTTCTTTCTTTTTTTTAACTTGAACTTTTTCTATTTTTTTTTAACTTTTTCTAATCATTTTGCTACACCTAATAGCTTGTTGAATTGAAATTTTAATGAGGATGCTTGAAATAATAACGCTTGTGTGAATAAGCACAAAGTAAGGTCACACAATTTTCAAGCAATGCATGCAACTAAAGGCAAAATAACTTAGAAGTTCCAAATACCACTGAACTAATGGTGCTTAAGGAATGATTTAGGGCTGATTTTGAAGTAAATTGATTGCTCAAATTACTAGCACAATTCACCTAAGCTAAAATTCCATAAATAGGCACCAATAGTGAAGGTAAACCAAGTGGAAAGCTACTAATAATTCAACATAAAACAAGAAACATATAAAGATTGAATTGAGCAAATATTTAAGAACAACAAAGAGATTAATATGCTTGAACTAAAAGCATAAAAGACTTAATGATGCATGCCTCCCTTGATCTTTTTCCTTGAGGTTCCAAGCACCATGAAATGGATGATGGAGGGGAAAGAAAATGGAGGTGGGGCGCCACTCTCAAAGAGAGATAAGCCAAAGTGTTTAGGTTTGCCACAAGGGAAGGAAGCCTTGATAAAAACCAACTAGGAAGAGGTTCCTCAAGAGAGAGGATCCTCAAGACCTTTTACTAAGAATGTGCTCACAAAGAGACTATTTTCATTCAACTTCAAAGGTGAGCTTTTACAATAAGGGGGAATGAGTATATATAGCCCAATGGGAGAGCTTGGGCACACTTTTCTAGGCAATATGGGACTTGGGCTTAATTAGGATTAAAACTAATTAACCCAAGTCTTAGGCCTTAAGTGAGGCACCTAAGTTCACCCCCTATGGGTGCAATTAGCATATCTTAATGTGAATGGGCTAACCCAAAATCATGTCTTAACTTATGCACCCATTATAAGCTTACTCCTCCTTTTTAACTAAAGACACCTATACCTTATAAACTAAGAAGATGGTCGGAAATACATGGCCTTAAGGGAATTAAAAATACTTTCCTATTTATCTAATTAAAATAAAATATTTACAAGCTAAAAATAACGAAGACTATGGCTTCGAATCTTCAATGAGCTTTTGTCCATGCCATGCCTTCCTTGAGTCCTCCTAGCCATGATGCATGCTAGGTGAGATTGCATCACTTAAGGGACTCAACAAGAGGTTCACCTCTTAGGAGCTCAATTCAAAATGTTTTTGAAGGCTTTTTTGTAAAAATTTTAAGAGGCTAAAACCTATGGAATTTAAATGAGACAAAATAGGAAACTAACATGACTAGTATTTGACAAAACACAAGATTAAGAAAAAATAACATACCTAAAAATAGAGCAAAAATTTCAGCAAAAGACCCAAAACAAAAGGCACAACAAAGTGGCCAAAGTTGATCACCACAATGGTGTGGAAAAATCCTCAACCATGTGGGTTTAATGGTTACAACTTCTTAGGCTCACTTTAACTTAAAAAACCAAGGGAAAATTAAGCAACTTGAACACGAAAATAAGATGCAAAGAAAGGGACAAATAAAATCGCATCAAATTAAATGGAACATAGGCGCGTAGATAGAAAACAAAAGCGCATATAATAGCAAGAATAAAAAGCTATACTACTAGACAATAAAGGAAATAGAGATGACAAAAAATTAAGGACTTTAAAATAAAGAGATCAAAGAGATAAACAACAAAGCAAAAAAAATTGAGAAAGAACGCGACCTTTAGAAAGTGGCTCTAGATATCACTTGATGTGATCTTTGATGATCACGTGCCCAAAGGATCCTTTCTAGGTCACTTGGAAGGGAAATGGATTTATGGAGAGGAAAAGAATGTGGTGAGGCGCCACAAATACTAGGTTTGATAAGGCAAAGGGGAGAGGCCACAAGGGAGGGGACCCTTGATAACTCTTAGAAGCTCTCACAAAGGAGAAAGGAGGACACTCAAAAGTAAGAACCTCACAACCAATATGGTCTCTATGATTAAATTCAAGTGTAAAAATTACAAGTGAGGGGAGGAGCTCCTATTTATAGAGGTAGCTAACCTCTTGAACAAGATAACCTAAAAAAGAAGGGCTAGGATTAAAAGGAGAAATCTAAGGGAGGAGGATTGAGAAACAATTCCCTCCTTAGATCATCAAACTTGGTGCCCAATTTTCTCAAACCAAGGGCCAAGATTCCTTCTTATTAACTTAGGGGGTTTATGTAGGAAAAAAGGGGTGTAGATATCAAGGCTACCCCTTATTTCCTTCATAAAGACCCAAAAAGCTAAATTCACCCTCTAAATTCCTAAGACACCTCCTAAAAATAAAAAAAATGGACTAAATACATGTCCCAAATTAAATTCTTAATGCTCCTCAAAATTAAAATAAAGGAAAATTACATTTTATTAACTAAAGTCCCTAGCCTAATATCTTCACTCTCCATAGGAGGTGAAATCTTCCTTTGTCTGCAAGGGCTAGGTATTCTTCAATCCTTCTAGCCATGACCCTAGTGATAGGTCCTTGGCTAGGCATGGTCACATCATCTCCTCCCCCTTGAAGAGGATTTGACCTCAAATCCATGGGGTCTTCGTCATTTTCAGCACCTACAAATGGAGACAAATCAGAAACATTAAAACTGGTGCTTACCCCATTAGGCAAATCTAAAACATAGGCATTATTACCGATCTGCTCAAGGATTTGGAAAGGTCCATCTCCTCTAGATCTTTTACCTCTTCCTCTTTCTGTCACTGTGCATAACGAAGGGGAGGCAAAAACCATTTTCGTAAAACAATTAGATGAGAGGGTTAAAGCTAAGATAGAGCGCCAATCCTTGAGAGATGCTACTTTCACCAATAGGGGGAGGAAAGAGGTCATCTTTGAAAAGGGCGATTGGGTATGGCTTCACTTGAGAAATGATAGATTTCCTTCTCAAAGGAAGTCCAAACTTAGCCCTAGAGGAGATGGACCTTTCCAAACCCTTGAGCGAATCGGTAATAATGCCTATGTTTTAGATCTGCCTGAGGATTATAGGGTAAGCACCAGTTTTAATGTTTCTGATTTGTCTCCATTTGTAGGTGCTGAAAATGACGAAGACCCCATGGATTTGAGGTCAAATCCTCTTCAAGGGGGAGGAGATGATGTGACCATGCCTAGCCAAGGACCTATCACTAGGGCAATGGCTAGAAGAATTGAAGAAGACCTAGCCCTTGCAGACAAAGAAAGACTTCACCTCCTATGGAGAGTGAAGATATTAGGCTAGGGACTTTAGTTAATAAAATGTAATTTTCCTTTATTTTAATGTTGAGGAGCATTAAGAATTTAATTTGGGACATGTATTTAGTCCATTTTTTATTTTTAGGAGGTGTCTTAGGAATTTAGAGGGTGGATTTAGCTTTTTGGGTCTTTATGAAGGAAATAAAGGGTAGCCTTGATATCTACACCCCTCTTTTCCTACATAAACCCCCTAAGCTAATAAGAAGGAATCTTGGCCCTTGGTTTGAGAAACTTGGGCACCAAGTTTGATGATCTAAGGAGGGAATTGTTTCTCAGTCCTCCTCCCTTAGATCTCTCCTTTTAATCCTAACCCTTCTTTTTTAGGTTATCTTGTTCAAGAGGTTAGCTACCTCTATAAATAGGAGCTCCTCCCTCACTTGTATTTTTTACACTTGAATTTAATCATAGAGACCATATTGGTTGTGAGGTTCTTACCTTTGAGTGTCCCCTTTTCTCCTTTGTGAGAGCTTCTAAGAGTTATCAAGGGACCCCTCCCTTGTGGCCTCTCCCTTTTGGCTTATCAAACCTAGTATTTGTGGCGCCTCACCCCATTGCATTCCTCTCCATAAATCCATTTCCCTTTCAAGTAACCTTAGAAAGGATCCTTTGGGCATGTGATCATCAAAGATCACATCAAGGGTGGTCCAAAGAACCACCAAGCACTCACCCTTTGAGATTGTTTATGGCTTCAACCCTTTTACACCTCTTGATATTTTGCCTTTACCTTTCCCTTCTTCTATTCATAAAGAAGGATTAGCTAAAGCAGATTTTGTTAAAAAATTACATGAGAGGGTCAAAGCCAACATTGAACGACACTCTAAAGGGTATGCTGCTAAGGCTAATAGGGGAAGGAAAGAAATTATCTTTAATGAAGGGGATTGAGTATGGCTTCATTTGAGGAAGGATCACTTCCCTACTCAAAGGAAGTCCAAGCTTAGCCCTCGAGGGGATGGTCTCTTTCAAGTCTTCAAGAGAGTGAACAATAATGCATACATTATAGATCTCCCTGAGGACTATGGCGTCAATACTACTTTTAATGTGTGTGATTTAATTCCTTTTGTAGCTACTGATGAAGAAGAGGAAGACCTATCAGATTTGAGGGCCAATCCTTCCCAAGGGGGAGGGGATGATGCATGCGCCACAAGCAAGGGCCCTATCACAAGGGCCATGGCTAGAAAAATAGAAGAGGACATGGCTAGAATGAATGGAGGAAGACCTCACCTCTATATGTCCATCAAGATGTGCAAACCATGACTCACTATTAGCCTGGGCGGATTTCTTTATGCTTTTATTATTTGTAATTTTTCATTTATTTTACTTAGAAGAGCCTAGGATTTTATTTTGGACATGTATTAGTCCATTTAATTTTCTAGGAGGTGTCTTAGTAATAAGAAGGGGTAAGATTAGCTCTTGGGCCTTTATTTTGGAAATAAGGGGATAGTTTGATAACTACACCCTCTTTTCCTCAATAAAACCCAAAACTAATAAAAAAGTAATCTTGGCCCTTGGATGAGGTAGCTTGGACACCAATTCTCATCTAAAGGAGGGGATTAATTGGACTTTGGGCTTCAATCCTCCTCCCTTGGGTGACTCCTTTTAATCCTAGCCTTTTCTTTCCTTCTTGACTTGTCCAAGAGGTTAGCTCCCTCTATAAAAATGTGCTCCTTCACACTCTTGTATTTTTTACACTTTGATCAATATAAATTTTGCTTTGGCTGAATTATTTCTTAGTGTCCCCTACCTTCTCTTTTAAGAGTTCCCTTAGCTTTTATCAAGGGTTCCATCCTTTGTGGCAAGCCAACCTTCCTTTGGCTTATCTCCCTTGAGTGGCGCCTAAACATTTCATCCCTTACCTCTCCATACACCATTTCACTAAATACTTTAAACCTTTAGAAAAGATTATGGGTATGCATAATCGTTTTTGTCTTTCCCTTTTCTCCTCTCTTTCTTTTTCTGTTTTCTCACGTTTTTTCTCCTCTCTTCGTTGTTCTTCTCTTAACTCTCTTTGTCTCTTTTCTTTTTCTTTCTGTTCATGCCTCCTTTCTTGATGCATTCTCCCCAAGCAAGGGCCCTATCACTAGGGTCATGGCTAGAAGAATAGAAGAAGACATGGCTAGAGTAGAGGGAGGAAGATCTCACCTCCATATGACCATTAAGTTATGCAAGCCATGACTTATTTACTTGTAATTTTTATTTTAGGAACCTAGGATTTTATTTTGGACATGTATTAGTCCATTTAATTTTCTAGGAGGTGTCTTAGTAATAAGAAGGGGTAAGATTAGCTTTTGGGCCTTTATTTAGGAAATAAGGGGGTAGTTTGATAACTACACCCTCTTTTGCTAAATAAAACCCAAAACTAATAAAGGAGTAATCTTGGCCCTTGGATGAGGTAGCTTGGGCACCAATTCTCATCTCAAGGAGGGTATTGATTGGACTTTGGGCTTCAATCCTCCTCCCTTGGATGACTCCTTTTAATCCTAGCCCTTCATTTCCTTCATGACTTGTCCAAGAGGTTAGCTCCCTCTATAAAAAGGTGCTCCTTCATACTCTTGTATTTTTTACACTTGATTGAATGGAAAAACCTTGAGTTGGCCAAAATTCTCTTAGTGTCCACCCTTCTCTCTTTGAGAATTCCTTAGGTTTTTATCAAGGGTTCCATCCCTTGTGGCAAACTTTCCCTCTTAGGCTTATCTTACCTTAAGTGGCGCCTAAAACCACCTCACTTCTTACCTCTCCACAAACCATTTCACCAAAGAAGAAAACCTCTAGAAAAAGATCAAGGGAGGCATACATCATTTGGTATCTAGAGCATTGGTTCTAGAGGTCTAAACTCTCTTCCTATCTCATTTATTTTTTCTTTCCGTTTTCCTATTTTATTTTATCTTTAATTTCCGCAATTTTTTCTAGCTTTCCATTGTTGTTTATCATTTCCATTTATGTCTTGAGTTTATTGTTTTGAGTTATAGTTTATTTGCACCATTTATTTTTTGCTTGATGCAATTTATATTGTTCTTTTCTTTGCATCTATGTCTCTCCCATATTCATTAATTTCTGCTTAAGCTTTGAGTTAGGTGCTTTCTTGCTTGAATTTTGGTTTTGAGAATTTCTTGCTAAAAATCCATGCCGTTGTGGTGAATTCCACAACCTTGTGGTCAAGAAATTTAGACCAAATTCTTGTGTTTCCTTGCACCTAGTTGCCTTGTTTTTGCTTTATTTTTAGCTTTTATTTTTCACTTTTATACTCTTGTGTAGTTGTCTATAAGTCATGTTTATAGTTTCCCATTTTGTCTATTAATTCCTTTTAAGTTTAGCCTCTTTTGTTTTTACAAAAAAAAAATTTGAAACTTCTTAAATTGAGCAACATAGAGGGTCATACCTCATGTCTAAGTCTATTTATAAGTTCATGTGCTTTTAGTTTCAAGCATATTCTTAAAAAAAAATTCAAAAATAGTTGCTCAATTTCCTTTGTCTTTATTTTCCTTATACGTATAATTTGTAGCTCATTTGTGTGGTAAAGATAGTTCTTGTTTGTGGGTGCTTTCACTTAAGCTATAAGTTTGGTATTTGTGTTTAACAAATTACTAAAAACTTAACAAAGCTTAAGTCCAGTGGCACACCAAACTACTAAACCATTAACACATCTATAGCTACTTTGCATTTTGAAGTCATTTCTAGTAGTACCTAAATTGTTGCTTTTAATTTTCTTTATTGTTCCAAGCGCATAACTCTTTTTTATCAAGCACTAAATTCACAATCAATTTAGGTGCATCTAGTAAATATTCAAAAAAAAAAAAAAGAAAACAAAGTCTAAAATAAAATACAAAAAAAACAACGAAGGATTCAAAAAAAAAGAGAACAAACAAAAGAAAAGAAAGTTTGAAAAAAATTCATTTGATGTACCTAACCTAAAATTAGCAAGTGCTTCAACTTTGAACTTGGAACCTTAAAAGAAATTTTATTACTTTTGGTACGCTAGAACTTGATATTTGTGTTCTTCTACTCTTTAATCTAGTGTCATTCTTAGGTATTCCATTGTGTGCTCTCTTTCTTTTGTTTACCTTTTAGTTGTTGCTTGTCTTTTAAATCATCTTTCTAGTTTGTCTTATATACTCTTACCATTTGGTTAAGTGTCCTTTTGATTGTGTTATCTTTTATTGCTTTTTGAGTTTCTATTCGCACCTCCCCTTGCTACTTTTGGTTTCTTTGGTTTGTGTGTTAGTGTCACTTTTGGGAGAAAGCTTGAAAAAGGAGCTTACCACAAGGGTAGCATATTTTGGAAGGTTGGACTAAGAGCCTAAGGGATCACCTCAAAAGGAAATACACCTAGCCGTGAGGACTTTGATTTGAAGGAGCATTTGGAGAATCATTTTTTGAAGACTTTACTTTTTCTTTAATTTGGGTGTATTAATTTTGTAGTTGGGAGTTTGAGTGCCCTTAAGGCCCTCCCTTTGGTTGTAATAAAATTTAATCAATTTTTTAGTTTCTCAAAAATTAGGTGAAGAAGGAAGAAGTGGTGCACTTCCTTCAACACCTTAGGAGCTCGCTTTAGATCCCTTCTCTTTTGAATTTTTGCTTTAAAATTCTTGCTTTATTTTTATTATTCAAAGCGCTTAGAAGGCTAAAGAGTTCCAAAGACTCATCAAGCCATTTTAGGCAAGAAAACACAAAAAGAGAGGAGTGTTTGTTTGTGAAAATTTTTTAGCCACCTTTTTCCTCTTAGAAATTCAAGCACAATGACATCACACACCCACTCTAGTGCTCATAGTTATTCATCAAACAAGAGTGTAAACCAAAGAAATATTTCTAAAGATTACACTCTAGAAAACTTAAACATGGACTTTAGGGAGTGGATGACAAAAGAACAAGAGAGAAGAGAAGAAAAAAGGAGAGAAAAAGAGTCCAAGGAGAAAAGAAAAATAAAAGAAAGAGAGGAAGAAAAGAGAGAAAAAAGAGGGAAGGAAGAGAGAAGAATAAGAGAAAGGAGAGAAGATGAAGAAAGGAGAGAAAGAAAAGAAAGAGAAAGAAGAAAAGAGAAAGAAGAAGAAAAAAGAAAGCATGGGAATGGTGAAAATTACAAAATGAAAGGGATAGTCTTAGGTTCCCCATCTAGACATACCCATAGGAGTGAAAGTGAGGAAGAATACTACAATCATCCTAGGAGAAACTCCCATTCATCCATGCATAATAATGGGGCCCCTCCAAGGGAGCCCAAAATTGATTTCCCCCCATTTCATGGGAGGGAAGATGTGGAAGCCTACCTTGATTGGGAAATCAAGGTAGAACAACTCTTCACTTGCCATGAGGTAAGAGAAGAAAGAAAGGTTCCAATGGCAACCCTTAGCTTCCAAGGGCATGCCATGCATTGGTGGGTTGGGTTAACCAATGAGAGAATCCGCACCAATATGCCTTCCATAAGATATTGGAATGATCTTAGAAGTGCTCTAAGAAGAAGGCATATTCCCTCTTGGTATGAAAGAGATCTTTTGGATAGACTCCAAAGGCTAAGGCAAACCAACCTTAGTATAGAAGAGTATAGACAAAAGATGGAACTTCTTATCTTGAGGGCGGGTATCATTGAGGAACCCAAGGCCACTATGGCAAGGTTTTTGTGTGGGTTGAGCCCCGAAATTCGTGATAAGGTGGAGCTCTTCTCATACAATTCCCTTGATGAGTTAGTTCAACTTTGCATCAAGGTGGAAAATCAACTTAGAAGGAAAACTTTTAAAAAGGATAACCCACCTTATGTAAAGAGGGACCAACCTACGGGGAACTCTTTCAAGAGTTACCCCAAAGAGGAACATCCCAAGCACTTCAAAGAGCATAAAACATCACATATAGAGAGAAAAACCCCTACTACTAACTCTCACGAGAAAGTTAGTAGTATCAAATGCTTTAAATGTCTTGGGAGAGGCCACATTGCCTCTCAATGCCCTACTAAGAGAAACATCATCATGAGGGCCCAAGATGTTTATAGTAGTGAGTCTAGCTCACACTCCTCTAGTGAGAGCGAACGAGAAGGGGTTCATGCATACCAATCTGATTGTGATGAAACCGCTTATGCATGTGAGGGAGACCTTTTAATGATAAGAAGACTTCTTGGAAGCCAACCTTTGAAAGTGTCCTCATCTCAAAGGGAGAACATATTCCACACTCGCTGTAAGGTGAATGACAAAATATGTTCTCTCATTGTGGATAGTGGGTCATGCTGCAATTGTTGTAGCTCAAGGTTGGTGGAAAAGCTAGCCTTGACCCCACTTCCCCACCCTAAGCTTTACAAGCTTCAATGGCTCAATAAGCAAGGGGAAATGGAGGTCAATGAGCAAGTCAAGGTTCCAATTTCCATTGGGTCTTATAAAGATGAGATCCTGTGTGACATAGTCCCAATGGAAGCTGGCCATATCTTGCTAGGAAGACCATGGCAATTTGATAAGAAAGCCATACACCATGGTCATTCCAATAACATCATCCTCACTCATAAGGATAAGCGCATTAAGTTGTGTCCTCTAACACCTTCACAAGTGGCGGATGACCAACTCATCATGAAACATAAGAGAGATGAGGAGAAAAAAAAATGCAAAGATTTACCCCTAAAGCTTGAAAGGGGTAAAGAGGTTGAGTTGGAAGTTGGTGCCCCTTCCAAGAAAGTCATTAGTAAAGGGAGTTTATTTGCGACAAAATTGGAATTAAAGGAAGCCCCCTTAACTAACAGACCTTTCTATCTCCTCCTTTGCAAAGAGGCATCCCCCATTTCTTCCCCCTCCACTTTTTTCCCTTCTAGTTCTAGCACGGCCATAGAATTTGGACCTGAGAACCTACCTCAAGAGGTTCAAGAGCTTTTAAAGGAGTTTGGTGATATATTCCCTAATGAAGTTCCCAAAGGACTTCCTCCAATTAGGGGTATAGAACACCAAATAGACTTGGTACCTGGGGCTAGCCTGCCTAATAGGCCTGCTTAAAGGACTAATCCCATGGAGACCAAGGAGATTGAATCTCAAGTCCAAGAACTATTGGAGAAGGGTTGGGTTCAAGAGAGCCTAAGCCCTTGTGCTGTGCCAGTTTTGTTAGTGCCTAAGAAGAATGGCCAATGAAGGATGTGCATTGATTGTCGAGCAATCAATAACATCACCATCAAATATAGGCACCCTATCCCTAGGCTTGATGACATGCTTGATGAATTGCATGGGGCCCAATTATTTTCAAAAATTGATCTTAAGAGTGGTTATCACCAAATCCGCATCAAGGAAGGTGATGAGTGGAAAACGGCTTTTAAGACCAAGTTTGGGCTGTATGAGTGGTTGGTAATGCCCTTTGGGCTTACCAATGCCCCAAGCACCTTCATGAGGCTTATGAATCATGTCCTTAGGGATTGCTTAGGAAAATTTTGTGTTGTTTATTTTGATGACATCTTAGTGTATAGCAAGAGCCTAGATGAACATGTAGGCCATCTTAGGCGCGTCTTTTGCATTCTTAGGTCACACCAACTCTATGGAAATCTTGAAAAATGTAATTTTTGTGTGGAGAGTGTGGTGTTCTTAGGTTTTATAGTTAATAAAAATGGGGTTCAAGTAGACCCCGACAAAATCAAAGCCATCCAAGAATGGCCCACCCCAAAAAGTGTGACTGAGATCAAGAGTTTTCATGGTCTCGCGAGCTTTTACAGGCGCTTTGTGCCTAACTTCTCCAAACTTTTCTCACCAATCAATGATTTGGTGAAGAAGGATACTCCTTTCCTTTGGGGTGAAAAACAACAAAAAGCCTTTGAACTTATCAAAGAGAAACTGACCCATGCACCAGTTTTAGCTCTTCCTGACTTTTCTAAAACTTTTGAGCTAGAGTGTGATGCATCGGGAGTGGGTGTGGGAGCTGTGTTGTTACAAGGTGGTCATCCCGTGGCTTATTTTAGTGAAAAACTAAATGGAGCCGCCTTAAACTACCCAACCTATGATAAAGAGTTTTACTCTTTGATAAGGGCCCTTCAAACTTGGGAACATTATCTTGTACCCAAGGAGTTCATCATTCATAGTGACCATGAGTCACTTAAGTATTTGAAGGGTCAAGGCAAGCTTAATAAAAGGCATGCTAAATGGGTAGAATTTCTTGAGACTTTCCCTTATATCATCAAATACAAGAAAGGAAAACATAATGTGGTGGCTGATGCTTTGTCTCGTAGACATACCCTTTACACCACCTTAAGTGCAAAGATTCTTGGATTTGATAATATTAGAGAAATGTATATTTCTGATAAGGATTTTGGATCCATTTATGCTGCCTCTACATTTGCATGTAAAACCCAAAATGGGTTCTTTGTGAGTGAGGGGTACCTTTTCAAAGGTAGTAGACTTTGTGTACCCCAAGGATCTATGAGAAATCTGTTGACAAAAGAGAGCCATGAGGGTGGGCTCATGGGGCATTTTGGAATTAACAAAACTCTTCTGCTTTTACAAGAAAAATTCTTTTGGCCCCATATGAAGAAAGACGTCTATAGACATTGTCATAGATGCATTGCTTGCTTACAAGCTAAGTCTAAGACAATGGCTCATGGATTGTACACACCCTTACCTGCTCCTTCTGCACCTTGGCTGGATATTAGTATGGATTTCATCCTTGGCCTGCCTCGAACCCAACGAGGTACTGATGAAGAAGAGGAGGACCTATCAGATTTGAGGTCAAATCCTTCCCAAGGGGGAGGGGATGATGCATTCTCCCCAAGCAAGGGCCCTATCACTAGGGCCATGGCTAGAAGAATAGAAGAAGACATGGCTAGAGTAGAGGGAGGAAGATCTCACCTCCATATGACCATTAAGTTATGCAAGCCATGACTTATTTACTTGTAATTTTTATTTTAGGAACCTAGGATTTTATTTTGGACATGTATTAGTCCATTTAATTTTCTAGGAGGTGTCTTAGTAATAAGAAGGTGTAAGATTAGCTTTTGGGCCTTTATTTAGGAAATAAGGGGGTAGTTTGATAACTACACCCTCTTTTGCTAAATAAAACCCAAAACTAATAAAGGAGTAATCTTGGCCCTTGGATGAGGTAGCTTTGGCACCAATTCTCATCTAAAGGAGGGTATTGATTGGACTTTGGGCTTCAATCCTCCTCCCTTGGATGACTCCTTTTAATCCTAGCCCTTCATTTCCTTCATGACTTGTCCAAGAGGTTAGCTCCCTCTATAAAAAGGTGCTCCTTCACACTCTTGTATTTTTTACACTTGATTGAATGGAAAAACCTTGAGTTGGCCAAAATTCTCTTAGTGTCCACCCTTCTCTCTTTGAGAATTCCTTAGGTTTTTATCAAGGGTTTCCATCCCTTGTGGCAAACTTTCCCTCTTAGGCTTATCTTACCTTAAGTGGCGCCTAAAACCACCTCACTTCTTACCTCTCCACAAACCATTTCACCAAAGAAGAAAACCTCTAGAAAAAGATCAAGGGAGGCATGCATCATTTCTTTTCTCTTTTATCTTTCATTTCTTTCTTTTCTCTCTTCTACCCTCCACTCCCTAAATTCACTCACAAACTTATCCATGTTGGTTGTTTTTTTAGAACATTGTTGATTGACACAACCTTTACTAGATGTGTGTCAGCTCATTTTGAAAGTGATTAGGGGAGAAACTAGGGGCAACACTCCTTACTCTTTTGTTTTGTTTTCTACCTAAGTGAATTACTTAAGATTCTTTGGAACCCAAAAGCCTTTCACACTAAGATGCAAAGCAAATAAAAGAAATTTAGAGCAAAGGTAAGGATCTAAAGGCGTGCACCTAAGGTGGAGAGATAGGGTACCAATTCCTTCTCCCACCTAAACGAGAAAACTAAAGATATTACAATCAAAGAGGTTACCCTTATGGGCATCCAACACCTCAATTAAAATGGCCTTAATAAAAGTTACACCCAATTAAAATAAAAAAGAAACAAAAGGCTTGAAGTTTGGTGTTGCTCTCTACTTCAAGTGCTTGCCTCTCTCAAAGTGGTGTTGCTCCCTTGATTGAACCTCTTCCTTAGCTTGCTTCAACACACCTCAAGATGCTTCCCTTGTGGAAAGCTTGGTTTGACCTTTCTTTTCCTTCAACAAAGTGGTGCACCCAAAGAGAAACCAAGAGAGTGCAATGCACTAAAAACAAGAAAAGAAAACTCAAGGAAGGGAGATAAACATACAAGTGGAAAGGATTATTTAGACAAACACAAAGATAACCAAAGAAGACAAACAAGTAAAAATGGTGTAGATAGAAAGATGGAACATAAAAGAATCCTAGATTAGCACTAAAATAGAATGCACTAAAAATAAAAGACTCAACAAAATTCAAAGAGTTTCACAATTTGAAAGCTTATGACTGAATCTTAAATATAATATTTCAAGCAGGTTTTTGACAATCTTAAGCACTCCTTCAAATAACAAAGTTGTGGTGCACTAAAAGTTTTTGTGTACTTTTTTTTAAATGCTTTTACCAACACTTGTTTTTTTGAATGATTTTCTCTTTTGATTATCACTTTTTTTTTCTCTTCTTCTTTTCTTTTTTTTTTATATTTTGCTGCATCTCTCAACAACAATTTTGAAGGTAAGAAATAATAAAAAGCATGAAGAAGAATTTTCTTGAAAAAAAAGGAAAATAAAACAGCCACAAAGATTGAAATCAAGTGCAAGCCCAAGAAAGCAAAATTAGTTCACGATGCACTAGTAAATTCAGGCGAACAAAAAAATGCACTAAATGAGATACTTAATGAGATTAGGCCAACTCAATTTCTCAAGGATTTTCATCCCAAATACATGCTCAAACAATCTCAAAATATCCAGCAAAAAATAATTCACCAAAGACTAGTACAAAACTTTAAACTATTAACACAACAACAACAAAAAGACTCTAGGAAGAATTGAGCAAATTTTGAGAAAATATTTTTTTGAAACATGCAATGATATAAAGCATGTGGACTCTAGCAATTATGATCAAGAGCATATGCTCAATTCCAAAGAGATTTATCACAAGAAATTTTAGAAGCACAACATATTTTTTTGTGAAAATTTAAAAGGCAAAACAATGTAGAATTAAGAGACAAATAAGGACTAATACATGAACAATCTAAGACACAACTTAGGAGGCTTATAACTGAAAATAAGTGACTCAAAATGACAAAAACCAAGACCCAAAAACAGAGAAATAGGTGCAGGAAAATAGAATTAAAATGCAAGAACACTACATGAAAGAAGCAAAAGTGCATCCAAGGATCAAAACCACAATTGTGTGGCTTCCTTCACAAATTTTGTGAAATCATTACTATGATCCTCTTAGGGTAAGCACTAGAATAAGGAAAAAATAAAGAGAAGGGCAGAAATTTAAAGAAAAAAACCTAAAGAAAATACACAAAGATTCAATAGAAATGAACAAAATAAATTGAATCTAGAAAGCAATAAAAACTTGGAAATAAAATTGCAAGAACTAAAACATAAACTTCAAGACAATAAGGAATTTAAATGAAAATAAAGGAAGCAAGAAATAAAGCGTAAAAACTGAAGAAAAAAAAACTAAAGAAAGATGCATAAACTAAGGAGAAGGAGGAGGAAATGAACCTTCATGAAGATGGCTCTGATACCAAATGATGCACTCCTTTGATCTCTTCAACAAAGGTTCCTTCCTCTAAGAAAATGGAGGATGGAGAGGCTAGAAATGGGGGAGGGTTGACGCCACTTTCTAGGAGAAAGATGAGTCAAAAATTTTATGTTGCTTGCCACAAGAGAGAGATCCTTTGATAAAAGCTTTAAGGAAGAGAATCCTCTAGAGAGAGGTTTCTCAAAATGACACTCAAGAATAATAACTCAAATGAGTCTTAATTCATTCAATCAAGTTTAATTTATACAAGAAAGACTAGGTGTATTTATAGCCCAAAAGAGGGAGCAAGGCACTCAAAACTACACAATATGGGACTTTGGGCCTAATTAGGATTAGGAGCACTAATCCCTCTTAGGCCCACTAAAAGTTGTGCCTAGCCTTAAGCTAGGGAGTGTCACGACCTAATCAAGGGGGTGTGGAAAGAGATCCACACTCCTTTGAGTTATTAGGCCATCTACTCCCCTCACTTGCCTTCCTAAGCTATTTATACCCTAAACTCTAGAAACTAGCATAAATGGTTGAAATACATGGCCTAAAAGGGAATTAAAAACTAATTAATATTTACAAGAGGAAAACTAAGGACTATGGCCTAAAATTTCTATCTCCATCATGAGTTGGGGTCTTGATAAGCCTTTCCGGGCCAAGTCCTCTTCAATCCTCCTAGCCATTGCCCTAGTGAAAGGGCCCTTGGTAGGTAGGATTACATCATCCACCTTCAACTGCCAATGTTGAAGACAATTTTCTTCCTAGAATCCTTCCTTGAGCTCCTTCCAGTTTCCCATTCCTCAGTATTTACTAGCATAGATTTGAAAACTTCCATTTTCTTGTAATTCACACCAATATCCTTAAGGTCATCTACATTCACATCTATGACCTCATTGGCATTCCACCAATAGTCATAAGAATCTCATCAGTGAGCACAATTTTCTTCTTCTTAACTTCAGAAACCAAATTTCCAAAATTATCATACTTCAAATTAGAAAAGAACACCCATACCAAATTAGGATAAAACTTTCCCTTCAACTTAGCAAACTTAGATAGGCCTTGAAACTCTAAGTCATCATGAAAGCTAAAACCATTTTTAGTCAACACGAGAACATAAAGACCTTAGAAGAGTTTACCACCTTTCCAACATAGATTCTGAAAAATTCATCTTGGTGCTCTTGGTTAGAGAACCACTTATGAGCATAATCCCTTGCGTTGATGGGTGACCCTTGTGTAGGGTGTTTGGGAGCAACGGGCTTCCTTAGAGTAAGCTTAGGATGAAACTTTCTTCCTACAGCTATATGCTTTACTTTTTTACCCCTGTTGTTGCTTCCTTCTTCCACAAGGATTGAGTGTTGGGCTTTTGCAAAGAGGGCTTAGGTCATAATAAGAGAAAATAAACCACAAATAATCTTGAAAACCTTGAATTAGAGTGGGTTTCTTGAACCTTAGAAATTTTTGCACAGAGAAACCCTTTTGGAATCAAGGAATGAGAGGATTGAATGAACAAAGTGCACACTCCTTTCCAATTTAAATTGAGGAGACAGTTTCAATGCAAGTAATTGATTATTTCTTTATGGTAATTGATTACCATGATGCCCATACTTGGTTCTGGAAAAACTAGCCTTGAGAACAATCCATTATCAATGTAGGTAATCGATTACCACATTGTAATATGCCTCTAAATATGATTTTCATGCCATTTCATTCCAATCTAACATGATGGTATGCTTCTAATGCATGAGTAATGATCCAATGCAAGCAATTTCAACCAATTCATGCACTGTCTCATGCAAAATCACTCAATTCATACAATTATGCATACAAAGTTAATCAAAATTAGTTAGAATCATAGTTCATGGTTGCTTACTATACCAAGCTCTCTTTTGAACTTGTAGAACCTTTCTCTTAGTAGTGGTTTTGTAAATATGCCAGCTAGCTAGAACTCCATTTCTATGAATTGGACTTCACAATCTCCTTTCTCTACATGGTTTCTCAGAAAGTGATGACGAATCTCTATATATTTTGTCTTTGAATGAAGTATAGGATTCTTTGTCAAATTTTTTGAACTTGTATTGACACATTTAAGAGGTATTTTGTTTATTGTGATGCCAAAGTCTTCAAGTTCCTACTTTAGCCATCAGGATTGAGCACAACAACTTTCGACAGCTATGTATTTTGCCTCAACAGTTGATAAAGCAACATAGGATTGCTTTTTACTTGTCTAAGATACTAGACTGTTGCCAAATAGATGATTCGTTCCACTTGTGCTTTTTCTGTCTATTTGCAACCTTCAAAGTTTGAGTCAAAAAATTCAATTAAAGAAGAATTTGTACCTTTGGGATACCACAATTCCACATCAAGTGTTCCTTTCAGGTACTTCATGATATTTTTTCACTGCAATCATATGTGATTCCTTTGGTGTAGTCTGATACCTAGCACATAGCCAAACACTGAACATAATGTCAAGTATACTTGCAGTTAAATATAATAAGGAATTAATCATTCCCCTGTATTTTTACATTTCAATAGGAATTCCTTTTGAGTCAACATCTAGATAATAGTTGGTTCCCATAGGAATATTGATGTGACCATGCCTAGCCAAGGACCTATCACTAGGGCCATGGCTAGAAGGATTGAAGAAGACCTAGCCCTTGCAGACAAAGGAAGACTTCACCTCTTATGGAGAGTGAAGATATTAGGCTAGGAACTTTAGTTAATAAAATGTAATTTTCTTTTATTTTAATTTTGAGGAGCATTAAGAATTTAATTTGGGACATGTATTTAGTCCATTTTTTATTTTTAGGAGGTGTCTTAGGAAGTTAGAGGGTGGATTTAGCTTTTTGGGTCTTTATGAAGGAAATAAAGGGTAACCTTGATATCTACACCCCTCTTTTCCTACATATACCCCCTAAGCTAATAAGAAGGAATCTTGGCCCTTGGTTTGAGAAACTTGGGCACCAAGTTTGATGATCTAAGGAGGGAATTGTTTCTTAATCCTCCTTCCTTAGATCTCTTCTTTTAATCCTAACCCTTCTTTTCTAGGTTATCTATTTCAAGAGGTTAGCTACCTCTATAAATAGGAGCTCCTCCCTCACTTGTATTTTTTACACTTGAATTTAATCATAGAGACCATATTGGTTGTGAGGTTCTTACCTTTGAGTGTCCCTTTTTCTCCTTTGTGAAAGCTTCTAAGAGTTATCAAGGGACCCCTCCCTTGTGGCCTTTCTCCTTTGGCTTATCAAACCTAGTATTTGTGGCGTCTCACCCCATTCCTTTCCTCTCCATAAATCCATTTCCCTTCCAAGTGACCTTAGAAAGGATCCTTTGGGCACGTGATCATCAAAGATCACATCAAATATTGGAGACTTTGCACTCTTCCATGTCAAATTTCTTGAGCAGCTCCTTTTTATACTTGGTTTGGTGAAGGAAGCCCCTTTCTCCATTTGCTTAACTTGAAAACCTAGGAAAAAGTTTAGATCTCCTATCATAGACATATACTTGAACTAATAGTATATCTTTGGAAGATTTCATGATGAATAGGATTTTGTCTTCCTTTCCTCTTTCAAAGTTCTGAGACAAAAAAAAATTACTTAACCTTCCATACCATTACCTTAGAGCTTGCTTAAGTCCATAAAGGGCTTTCTTAAGCTTGTACACATGATGAGAAAATTTGTGATCTACAAAACCAGGAAATTGTGAAACAAACACTTCTTCATTAAGGAAACCATTCAAAAAGGCACTTTTCACATCCATTTGATATAGTTTAAAGTCAAAGACACATACAAAAGCAAGAAGGAGCCTAACAACTTCTAATCTAGCTACAGGAACATATGTTTCACCAAAATCTATACCTTCTAGTTGATTATAGTCTTTAGCTACTAATCTAGCCTTGTTTCTGGTTATGGTTCCTGTTTCATCTAGTTTGTTTCTAAACACCCATATAGTTCCTATGACATTCATGCAACTCTTATATGGCACTAGTTCCCAAACATCATTTCTCTTAAATTGATTTAATTCATCATGCATGGCTAACAACCAAAATTCATCATCAAAGCATATCCACACAAGATGGTTCAATTTGGGAAACAAAAGTCATATGTTCATAGAATAGATTTAGAGAATGTCTAGTAGTAGCTCCCTTCTCAATGTCACCAAATACGTTGTCAAGGGAGAGATCTCTAGGTGTCCTTCATTCTTTGGGTAGTGGTTGAGCTTCAACATCATTTGAGACTTCCTTTTCCTTTATATTGATGGTATTATCTATCTTTTGAAAAGGAGTATTAGTTGTACCTGCATCATCATCATCTACCAAGGAAACTCCTTTTTTCTAGGGGTTAGATTCATCAAATGCAACATGAACTGATTCTTATACACTCAAAGATCTTTTATTGAATACTCTATATGCTTTACTACATACAGAATATCCTTAAAATACTGCTTCATCCATTTTTGCATCAAACTTGCCAAGATTATCCTTACTATTCAAAACAAAACATTTACATCCAAATACCCTAAGGTGAGAGATATTTGTTTTTCTACCCTTGAACAATTCATATGGTGTTAATTTAAAAAATGTACGAATCAGAATTCTATTAAGAACATGACATGCAATGGTTACAACATCAACCCAGAAGTACTTAAGCATAGAATTTTCATTGAGTATTGATCTAGCTAATTCAAGTAGAGATAAGTTTTCTCCTTTCCACCACCCTATTCCGTTGTGGTGTTCTAGAAGTAGAAAATTTATTATCAATGTCATGCTCTTCACAAAATTTCTCAAACTGATCATGATGCAATCCTACCCAGCATCATTGCTAGGTGGATTCAAGAGAAGGAGACTAGGCTTGGATGGGTGCCTACATGAAGACATGAAGTCATGGTCTTAGGGTTTTTACTTGTAAATATTTTATAATTGCTTACATATTTAGGGCACATAATTTTATTTCCTAAAGCCATGTATTGAGGCCATTCCCCTTTTAAATTAGGTGTCTAGGTGTAGGAAGTAAAAAGGAAAGAGTATGCTTAGAATATGCCCTTATTTTAGGAGTATTGGGTTTGTCCATCCACCTAAAATAAGAGCTATTATTTGCACCTCTTGGATTAGTGCTAGGTGCTTAACTAAGGCCATTAAGCTTGGGTTAATTAGGCTAATCCTAATTAGGCCCAAGTCCTATATTGTCTTGGTTTGTGTGCCCAAGATCCTTCTTTGGGCTATATATATATATATATATATATATATATATATATATATATATACTCAGTCCTTCCCTTTTGTGATAACACTTGAATGAATGAGATAAGTCTCCTTTGAGCATTTCTTTTCTTGAGTGTCACATTTGAGAAACCTCTCTTTTGAGGATTCTCTTTCTTTAGCTTTTATCAAGGGTCTTCTCCTTATGGCAAGCCTCCTAGTAAAAATTTTCTTGACTTATCTTCTCCCTGGAGAAGTGGCATCAAGTTCCCCTCCATCCCTAGCCTTTTCCATCCTCCATCTTCTTAGAGGAAGGAACCTTGGTTGAAGAGATTAAGGGAAGGCATCACATCATTTTTAAATCATTGTCACTTCTCAAGGACTTAATTTTCAATTATTTTTTTCATTTTGGATCCTTTTGGAAATTTTGAGAAAAGCAAGAAAGGCATTATTTTTTACAGATAAGAAAGATATCCATGTAAATCTAGAATAACCATCAATTATAACCAACATATATAAGTTTTCACCTAGACTTACAGTTCTAGAAGGACCAAATAGATCTATGTGTAAAAGTTCATGTGGTCTAGTGGTAGAAACTGAATTAATGGATTTAAAAGATTTTCTAGACTATTTTCCCTTTTGACATGCATCACAAAGGCCATCTTTTAGAGAACTTTAAGTTAGGTAGGCCTACTACAAGATTTTTAGACGCAACTCTATTCAATTGTCCTAAATTGATGTGTGCAATGTGTCTATGCCAAAATGATGATAAATCACCCCTAAATGATAAACATGTGACGTTTGATGCCGAATGGTCAATGTCAAGCACATATGTTATTCACTCTCATGCCAAAAAATAAAACAAATTTTAAAGTTTTTGTCAAACAATTGACTTATACTAAGTAGATTGAATTTAAGATCATCAATAAGTAAAACATCATTAATCTGAATAGAGCCTTTGTTACTAATGCTTCCAATACCAAGGATTTGACCTTTATTGTTATCTCTATAAGTGACAAAACCACCTGTTTTTTGGTTGAAGAGAGATGAACTTGCTTCTATCTGTCGTCATGTGCTATAAGAATCCACTGTCCAGGTACCACAAAAACTTCTTTGCTTTGAGGCACACCTATAAAACAAGTTAATTGGTCATTTTGGTACCCAAATAAAGTTGAGTCCATTTGGATTAGTGGCAAGTTTTGATCTTTTGGGAACCCATACGCATTTCCTACTTGGAACTCCAATTCTCCTAATAAGGTAATTATAGGTAGTATGTCCTTTGTGAAAATAATAATAACAAGAGCTATAAGGTCTATAAGATTTTCTATTAAAAGTATTTCTGAAAGCATTTTTCTTGGTGGTATTATGATATCCAAGGCCAGCTTTTGAAGTCATGCCATGTTGTTTTTTCCAAAAGAGCATCAAGGTTAGCACTTTCCATATTAAACTTTGAAAGTGCTTTGAAAGTGCTTTGAAAGTGGTTTTTAATGTCAACTTTTCATCTTTTAAAACATCCATTTCTTTTTGCAAGTCATTCATACTAGCTTTATATGCCTTGATCCGCTTTTTGAAACCAACATTAAGGTGACTTATTCTTTTAGCTTCACCATGCAATTCAACAAGAGCTTCTTGGAGTTGGTCATAGCCACAATCACAAGAAGAGTCAGAATTAGAATCACTTGCCTCTTTTTCTACTCTAGCTTTAAGCAGAGATTAGCTTCTTGGTCACTTTCACTTGAGGAAAGGGTGGAGGCATTGTCTTCCCAAGCAATCTAAGCCTTATTCTTCTTGAATTTTTTTCTTGGCTCTTTATTGTTTTGTTTTCTGGTTAGGGAAAGTTAATCAAATTTCATGTGACATGTCTTCTCACATTCAAAGAAAGTGACCTTTGGAGGAGTTGTACTCCCCTTCTTTGATTATTTTTTGTCACTTGAGAATTTCTCTTTGTTGTTGTTGTTCTTCATAAACCTTTTGGATTTTGTTACCATGAGACTCATGTCCTCAAATTCTGAAGATTCACTCTCAGTGCTTTCATCACTACTTGGTTGTTCATGTGCTTTCAGTGCTAAGCCTTTGCCTTTCTTTTCCTTCTGTTCTTCTTCTGCCATTCTAGCCATATCCATTTCATAATCCTTGAGCTTGCCAAAGAGTTCAACATTTGTCATGGTAGCCAGGTTCTTCGATTCTGTGATCACTGTCACGATGGTTTGCCATTTGCAGTTGAGAGATTTTAGTATCTTCACATTCAACTCTTGTCCCTCAAATAGCTTTCCAAGTCCTTTCATATGATTGATTATGTATGTAGACCTTTTTTGTACATCCATTGTTGTTTCACCTTGATTCATGCAGAACATTTCAAACTCTTGGATCAAGGTATTCTTTTTAGCCCGTGTTACTTCAAGTGTTCCTTCATGGGTGACTTGAATTAGATGACATGCTTCTTAGTTGTATTGCATGGTGATACCTTGAAAAACTCATCACTATTCAAAGAAGAGTGTATAATATTTAAGGCTTTTGAATCATTCTTAGCACGTTTGATTTCATCAGTGGTTCACAATTCATATGTTTTCAACCATTTCATTTTCAACCATATATGTAGGAATTTTATAATCAGTTACAATAGCTTGTCATGTGCCTTTGTTTATAGACTCTATAAAAATTCCTATTCTTACTTTCCAAAATGCATAATTTTCACCAATGAATAATGGTGGTTTGTTAATAGAGGCACCCTCACTAAAAGGTAGTTGATTCCCCGACCTTTTCAAAAAAAAAAATATGGATCGATATAATCTTGAATATTTCTCAAGATCCCATCCTTGATGCCAGTTGTTGGTCTTAGGGGGGGAATCTAGAAAGGGGGTTGAATAGATTCACCAAAATATTTTTCAAACTTTTCTATTCAAATCAATATTAGAGTTTTTCAAAAGTTCCCCGTTAAGAAAATTTTCAAAATCTACCTTGTAATTTTCAAAAATGGATTTTCAAGAAAAGGAATAGAACAAGGTCAAGACTCAATCCTTTTAATGTATTTGACAATAATCTTGATATATAACAATTCCTTCAATAATGGTTTACTAGTGCAATTAATGAAAATACAATATGAATTGCACCAACAAGTTTATCAAACACAAAAGAAATGGGTAAATAAAGAATTGAATCAAGTTTCAAACTCACAATCCTTGCTACAATTACCCAAGCCCAATATCAAAATAAAAGTATTGTAAAGTGTAATCTATTGCAAGAAAACTGTAGAAAATTGCTTTAGCTGCAAAAACCCAATCAAAGGTTTTCCAAAATCTCAATAAAATTCAGAATTAAAGAGTATAAGGGAGAGAGAAATTGCACAATGATTTATACTGGTTCAGTCAACCTAACCTACATCTAGTTTCCAGACTTAGCCTTCCGTGAACCTGCTTTCAACTAAAATCTTAGTACATGCACATCACACATACAAATTTTACACCGAAAAATATTTAAACCATACAAGAAGAGGTTTCCTCTTGCATCCCACAAGACTTTGCTACACAGTGACACCCTGTCACTCACAATGCCTCACTCACAACACCCCGTTGCAAGATTTCACAACAATCACAAGAGAACCTGAAAAGATTGTCAAAGAGTTTGCAAAAACACTAAAGAGGGTATAGAACAATATCACTTGTAGTGATGAATACCCAACAAGATAGATCAAATCTCAATGTAGTCTCTTCCTTGAATCTTGAATTTCTTGTACCTTCAAATCATAAAAAAATGGGCATAGTTCTTGGAGAGAATTTGAGTAAAACAGTTAAGAGCAGCAAGCATTCAATAGAGTTTTCGGAAGTTGGTTACATTTAGTTTTGAAAAAGCTTTTATATGAGTTTTGAATCAGGGTAGTCAACTACCTACTTGATTACCTGATATCCTGCTCAAAACTGGTCCAGAATACATGTTCTTTGGAATAATCGATTACTCTTGAGAGCAGTAATCTCAATACCCAAATTTCCTCGAAGGGTAATTGATAACCATAGTGATGCATTCTCCCCAAGCAAGGGCCCTATCACTAGGGCCATGGCTAGGAGAATAGAAGAAGACATGGCTAGAGTAGAGGGAGGAAGATCTCACCTCCATATGACCATCAAGTTATGCAAGCCATGACTTATTTACTTGTAATTTTTATTTTAGGAACCTAGGATTTTATTTTAGACATGTATTAGTCCATTTAATTTTTTAGGAGGTGTCTTAGTAATAAGAAGGGGTAAGATTAGCTTTGGGGCCTTTATTTAGGAAATAAGGGGGTAGTTTGATAAATACACCCTCTTTTGCTAAATAAAACCCAAAACTAATAAAGGAGTAATCTTGGCCCTTGGATGAGGTAGCTTGGGCACCAATTCTCATCTAAAGGAGGGTATTGATTGGACTTTGGGCTTCAATCCTCCTCCCTTGGATGACTCCTTTTAATCCTAGCCCTTCATTTCCTTCATGACTTGTCCAAGAAGTTAGCTCCCTCTATAAAAAGGTACTCCTTCACACTCTTGTTTTTTTTTACACTTGATTGAATAGAAAAACCTTGAGTTGGCCAAAATTCTCTTAGTGTCCACCCTTCTCTCTTTGAGAATTCCTTAGGTTTTTATCAAGGGTTCCATCCTTTGTGGCAAACTTTCCCTCTTAGGCTTATCTTACCTTAAGTGGCGCCTAAAATCACCTCACTTCTTACCTTTCCACAAACCATTTCACCAAAGAAGAAAACCTCTAGAAAAAAATCAAGGGAGGCATGCATCACATAGTAAGGTAATCGATTACCTTACCATAGTTTTCACTTTTGAAGATTTTTCAGCACTTCCCAACCTATGTAATGTATTTCTAAACTCTCCAAACACATTCTCATGCCTATCTAAACACACAACACAAGTACCATACCTATTAAACATGTTTGGTACCATAAAATTTATTACAACAAAACTAAGAAGTAAAATTCAAAATCAAAACATTAAAAGGGATACTGCATGTTTCCAAAGCCTTTGGTTCCAACTACACTGGGACCATTTCTTGTTCTTAAGCGACCTGCAATGCAACTTATGTTTTCATTGGTCGATTTATGATCTGTAATGCAAGTCTTGGTTACATTGGGACCATAATTTATTCTTGGCTGACCTGCAATGCAACTCATGTTTACATTGAGATCAGGTTGGAATAACACCGATCTAAAATGTAAGAGTTATTAGTATCATTTAGAACAAAAAAACTAAATATATAATAAAAAAGCATTAATGTATTTATATTTATTTAATGACTTCTTCCAAAAATATTCAAAAGAAGATAATAAATATGATGAAAAAAAATTAATTTGGTTGCTTTAGGAAGATATGTAATTTTTTATTTTATGATATGTACGTTATTATTTTATATCTTAATATATTAATTCATTTAATGCTTTGTGTGTGAATATTTAAAAAAAAGTTATAGGAAGATAATAATATTACATGTATATATTATAATTAGAGTAGAAAATTAAAAAATTTAGAGATGCTGTGAATTTTATTTTAAATAAACTAAAATGAAGCATATTGATTTTTACAATTAGTTTTCGTCAAACAAATTTTTATTTTCAAATAAAAAAGTATTACTTTTATAACTTTTCCAATTTCAAGCATAACACCAACCAATTTTTACATCAGTATTAATTTTCCAAACAAAAAGATAATTTGATGCCTTTTATTTTTTACTTTTCATAAAATAATTTTTAAAATTAACTTTAGATGAAAAGAGAGAGTAATTAAAGAGGAGACACCTTTTGTTTTGTAGGTCGATAAATCATAAAGAAGAATTGTCACTTTTCTTTTTATTTGACATAAATACAATCTCTTCAAGTGTTCTTAACTCGTACCTTTATTCTAGGTTGTACCTTCATTCTAGGTTGTGGATCTGTGTTGACTTTTTTTACCTGGTACTTGATCTTCCTCAAGAGTAGTCATATTCCCACAACAAATCGATTTGCAATAGCAACGTCTGTGACATTTGTTAGGTGCGTTATAACCCTCACCACATGTGCCCAAAGCCTCTTTCATGTGGAGAACCTTCCATTAAGTGTGTGGTATCACACTTCTCTTAATCTGAATTTTGGTTAGCGAGTTATGTGCAATGATGGCTCAAACATTGGACTCGTTTTCGAGCAAGGGGGTTGAAAATTTGAACGGTAACAACCTTTGTTTCAAACTTCAGGAGTGAGAACTTGAATGCACCACAGTCACACGAGAAATGATCAAGCTAGTTGAGCACCAAAAAGTGAGGAGTTCGGCTTGCCTCTATTCCTTTATACATTGATTATTTGATGGTCATGAGAGGATTACTCACGATTAGCAATGGTTACTAGATGGTTATAACTAAATCAATTACGTGAAATCATGCATAAATATCGTTTTTTTACTTTGGTCCAATCCACTACCTTTATTCAGAGTTTATCTTATCCCATCTAAAAATAGGATTAAAGAATCCTATAAAATATTATTGATGCAATTAGTTACATACTTTAAGACATCTTCTATGTAATAGTTTAACTTCGTCTTTTAGTCAAGATAAGTGAGACAATTTCTAATATACATTTATCTCCCTTCAAAGTTTTGTTTGCATTAAATTATGAAGGATCACATTTCATGATCAGTCGCGTAGTTATCCAATGGTACAAGTTGGTTTTCTTAATTTTGTCCACAAGTCGTGTTAGAGAGTTCAGTATCCCACATGTGAAGTCCAAGATTGAACAGTAGAAATTTAGTGTGAGTTTCCAAAATAAGGGTATGCACTAGAAAGAAAATAAAATTCCTTTGGAATTTGAAGTGCGGGTTTTGACTAAAGAGGAAGGAAGAATGATTCTGCCTGGTAATCTTTTTCAAAGTTGCTCTCTGGGCAGAAAAGCCACATTTTACGTCTGAAGTGTCAAGTGAAATTGCATTTTACCTTTACTGCATTAGAAAATAGATAGTAACTAAAGTCAACAACACTTTGATTCCAACCATAACATGGAATTTTGCAGTGATGTTAATGAGTTGCTGTTACTCAATAGTTACTGCCCAACATCACGTTTTGGTGTGTATGTGAAACACAATCAGTTATTCATGTCCTGGGAGAAATTAATGCATTTATGATTTTGATCACTTTTTACGTGATGTGTAATTAAATTTTATTAAATTTTTTATAAATTGAAAAATTCATTACATAATTAAAAAAAAAATGGTTAAAAATCAGAACAGCATTATTCCGGATTGTACAATAATTTATCCTCTTCTTGGCATAGAGTTTGCAACCCGCATGTGTGCAGAAGTTGTCCAGAGAAATGGTAACATCCTAACTAAATTGGCAATGGTCACTTAAGAGATGAGAAAACAGACTTGTTAGAAGCTACAGGCACCCTTACAAAGAAAAGAGGGTTTTGGTTTTGGCGGTGGTTGGAAGACCAGAAGTGTTTTCCCCACACCCTTTTACGTTTTATCCATTTAGATAGAATGCAGCTGGGTACTCACCATCTTCACTTTTAAATTGTTTCCTCTCTCTACACGTTTATTTGTTTAATTTGTCTGCGGGTTAACCCTTCATATTATTTGTTTAGAATGTATGCTTGGAAAGAAGAGAGATAAAAAAAAAAAAATAAAGATGCATGGATATAATAACTCAATTATATACAAGAAAAACATTGGGCTGAGATCATAATTTTTGTCATCCTAAGTTCTCAATGGCCATATTTGATATTTTCTTTAGCTTTTTGAAGCTTTCTGGACTCGTGCCAGATTTTATTTTAATTAAATAGAAACTGACTAGGAATAAGTAAAGGAATAAAAAAATCAAAGGCACGATTGTGGATGACATCAAGTCCTATGACAGCTTCCAAGTAGACAGACTTAGAGGGAGGGAACAAACCCACATAAACAAACATCACATATCATATTTTAATAGAGGATCCTTCCAAAAGAGATAAAGTTGACAAACTAAACAAAATGGGGCATGTTCCTTTGGGTCAGGAAGATCACAGGCAGGATTTTCAGTGCTTAAAAGAGATTTAAAGAGAAACATATGAAATATTCCAACATCAACTTTGACATTTCCTCCTATCTTACAAGCTCCTCATTGCCCATCCCTCGTAACATTACTTACCATCTTCGTTTCTTTCTGGAACCATATTAAGCCTTAATTCTTAAAACACTTGAACTCAGAAAAATAATGCAGCCTTGTCTTGGTTCATGGTAACACTCTTAAAGGCCCTGTCCCTTTTAACGATTAAAATTTACAACTTTCTTTCCTTGATTTATTATAATGGCTAATAGAACTATTAATATAATTAAAGATTCTGCACAATCAAATGTAAATGAAAAGTGATCCAGCCTAACTCAAAAGGATCACGTAGTCTTTATGTTAATTATATGTAAGTTGGCAACAATTACTTTTTGTTTTGCTTTACTAAAAAACTCATAAATATATATGAACTCAAACAGGAACATTATCCGATTGGATTAGCAAGCGCATATCTTAGTGTATTCTTTACTCCTTTCATAAATTAAAAGAAACTTTGAGTAAGTTTGTTTTTAAAACAAATATGTTTCCTATTGAATTTGAGTGAATTATGATTTTGTAGTTTAAATTAAAAATTAGCGTACTCTATGTTGACCTTAAACTGAGTGTGTACTGTAGCTCAAGATCTACTCTTAGCAACTTACTCAACTTAACTGGGAAGCTCTTATCGTGGAGAAGTTGTATTTATTATTTAAAGTGCTAATTTTATACAGGTTACATTTCATTTTTAAAGAGATTGAAAATGTTATGTTAGTAATGCATTTATATTAATTGAGCGTGAGGCTTTAGGGAAAACAAGAGTGGAGCATGCTTACAGAAACACAGAGCCTGCCTAACTGATCTACCCTGTGAACATCATTCATTGACAAGAAAATTAAATTTCTAAAACAAAAATAAATAAAAAAATCTAACTTGTCTTTTCAGGTTGTTTCCCACTACATTAACAGCTACAAGAGAAAAGAAGAGAAAGGTACAGGGTCCTTTTCAATACTAAATTCCTTCTACACCATGATTCCCAATCCACGGCAGAGGCATCCATTAGTAGAACTGATAAACATTTTACCTTAGACCTTTCCCTCCATACCATCTGTTAAACAAAAAATGCAAATAAATATGATCACAACCAAGAATCAGAATTCTGTTTTCTTTTATTGAACACAAAAAGAATCTTACTTGTTGCCTTGAAGTTCATTTTCAGGTTGAAAGAAACCAAAGTGTTCTTCTTGGAATGAGGATCTTCCCTGAAAGAATACAAATGGTTCTAGCCACATGTCTCTTCTAAATAAGTGTAAAATAGTGAAATCAAAAGAAGAGAATAAAGCCAAGTACCTCAAAATATGTTGCCGAGAAACCTTGTGAATAATCTAGCATACTCCTTATAGAAGTTTCTTGGTTAGCCACAGTAACATTGTTCTGAAAATTTGTCAAGAACCATGAGTTATAAACACTTTGCACACATTCTGAAAATGAAATAGCATGCAAGCTCAAACACTTGGTACTCAACACCTCAAACTTACAGTGGAAAAGTCAAAAACAGGAGAGCTGGCAGTATCATGAAGAAAAGAAGGCAGATGATGCTGATCTTCAAGGTGGTGTTGATTTTCTTTAACTTTCTGTTTCTTTGTACCCCTCTTGGCCAGCTTCACAGACTTGGAAGCTGAATAAAAGCAACCATTGACTTCTTCATTGAAGTAAGCCTGATAGTCTGGAAAATGTGGAGGTCCAGAAGAAGCATCAGAAACCATGGACAAATCCTCCTCCCCAGAGTCCTCATCTTTGAATCTTTTGTCTTTGTGTTCCTCCTCAGCTCCAGTTCCACCTCTATGTGAAGAAGCATTCTGGTTAAGGTAAGAGTGTTCCAGGTATAGAGTCCAACCAGATTCACACCCACTGCTGCATATTTCTGAACCAAATGTATTCATCTTCCTTTTTTTTTTTTTTGTTATAGATTGTAGTATATAGGAAAATATAGGAGCCCCAAATTTATGTAGAAAGAGTGGCAGTGGTAAAAAGGTGAAAAGAATGGAAGAAACTATGAAAGTCTTACAGACCAGCCTATTAATTAACGGTATGGCAATGTGGTTTTGGTTTTGGGGTGCAATGTCCAGTCACACAGACCAAGTTGTGTAGAAATAACAAGAGTGGATAGGAGGTGGAAAAGACCAAAGAAAAGAGAATCAGACTCAAATCCTAGACTAGTTTTGTCCTCACTCTCCTCTTATTCGGCTTTGTATGCCAATGAGTAAGTGCCAGTTGGAGAGAGAGCCACACCCTCTTCACATGCTAGACAGCGAAGCACTGTGTACCCTCTTAACAAAACAGGATGCACGTCTATTTCCTCTGTATAGTACTGTATGGACACCTATCCTCTACTTCAGAAATCACCAGCAGTACTATATGACCACTGTTATTGTCCCAATTTAGAGGAAGAATTCAACAATATATAATGCCTGTTGTTTCATTATAGGATTAGAAGCGATTCTCCAAATATGGATTTTATTCACTATAACCAAACATGATTAGTAGATCCAATGCGAAAAACAAGTATGATATTCTGAACGTACACAGTACATAGTATATGGTATCCTAGTGCCCATATTTTCCTTTTGTGTCCACTAGGTGTGCTGAGTTTAACCTTTAACTTCATTGCTGCAATTGTACACTGAAAAAACAAACAATGGCTCCGGGCAAACAGAATTGGATCACAATTTATGCACTTTGCATGTTGAAATGACCTAGTATTTTTTTTAAAAAGTTAATTTTATTTTATATGTTATTATTATTTTTTTAATTAAAACCATTCATCGTTTTTGTAGGATTCTAACTTCAGAATATCATTAAAAAATAAAAACACTTACTTCGATCTTATTTTTTATGTCAACCTCATCCTTTAATTAGAAAAAAGAAATATCTCCAAATATCCATCCCTTTTCTTGTCTCTAGGTTTAAGAGAAAACAGATACTAGATTCTTCAAATTTATCTATGCGCGAAATAAGATAATAAAAATTTAATCTTAGTCTTTTTACATCTTAACTTTTACATCTAGCTTGTATTTTTATTATTTCTTCTTCTTCAATCAAATTATCCATCACAGCTATTATTCATTTCCCTTTGTTATCATTCTTTATATATATATATATATATATATATATATACCTCTTAAATGGGTCATGAAAAATTATAATTTTAGAAATAAAAATAAAATAGATATTATTATAATTAAGTAATACTATTTCTGTTGATACCTTTAGTTTTTGAGAGATTTTTTAAAGATATATGTCATAAATATAAAAATAATTATGCCTAATAAATTAAATATAGTGTTAATTAATTAAGACAGCTGAAAAAGTAATATAGCTTTACGCATCAGGGGAGAGACTGTAAAAAACTTTTGGGGCACAGTGCAGTTGACTAGGATTTTATGTATCCACATCACATGCATTTGCAATCACATTCACTGTTGACAATCCTTCTCTCCTTTTCAAGATTTTACACTGCCAGGATTTACATTGGCATGTGGCCACGTGTGCATTCAGTTCAGCTCTCAAACTATCTATTCAAAAGGAGAAGCTATTACAAAAAATATTATTATAAAATTTATATGGTTTTAAAAATTTACGAATTTCTTGATTCTTATTTTTCAGCTTACTAAATTAGCTTCATACCTATCTTTTATTTTAAAATTAAAACACACAAATCGTATGCATGGTATACATATATGCAAACTTCTAATTACATACGCCTACTATTCAAACACATGTCTGCACGTGCACATGCCACATGCACTTCCATCTTATAGCACTTTATACATAATCCAAACAAATTAAATAGACAAAAAGTTAACTTCACTATAAAAATATGGTTAATTTTAAAATAAATAATGAGTAAATAAAGAATATCCTATGTATTAAATTGTTAATCAACACGTGTAAGTGAAGTGATGATCGATTTTGTTTAATTAGTAGACACGAAAGACTATTATTTATATTTCAGAATATATGTTTAAAATAAAGTAGAAGTTTATTGTGTCTTTTTTAATTTAAGCAGTGTTGATTTTTTTTAATCAATTAAATTATAAATTTTATTTTTATTTTTTTATAAATTAAAATAAATTTTATTTATTTATACATAAATCTTTAAAAAGATATTTTATTATAAATCCCCTAAAAAAGAATTACTTTAAAAAATAGTTACTTTAATCTATGTATTTTTAAAAAGAAAATTTTTGGTTTTCAATCTGTATCGATCTATTATTTTTTTATTTCTTTTTCTTGTTAAAAATATAAATAAATAAAATTTATTTTAATTTATTTAAAAAAATAAAAATAAAATTTGTAATTTGATTGATTAAAAAAAGTATATTAATACCTTTCAAATTATAAAAAACACGGTAGAAATTGCGAAATAAAACCACATTTGAATTTGAAACTTTCTGTGAGTGTTATTTGAAGACGACAGAAAAATTAATAAAGGTCTATCATTTATTCCTTTTCACCTAAAAAATAATTGCTTGACGATCTATCAAGGCAAAAAATAAATGAATATGATTCACAATGTGGACAACGATTCATAACCTTACCTCTTAAAAGGTGTTATGTTATGCACGTGATGATGGTCAAATAAAACTATAAAAGCAGTACCACGAACAACGTACTAAGTGGCTAAGGCTTCGAGACCGTTTAAATTAATTAATATCCAAACGAAATATATAGAGGTAGACTAACGCTGCTGATGAATGAAACAATCCTCAGTACCAAGTCACTATTTCATTCACTTTCTCAATATATCCATAATTAATTATATAAAATATAAAAATTTATAAAAAAATTATTAAATGATATAATCTTTATTGATTAGTTGGACAGAAAATAAGATACCAATTTATTAAATAGTGTTTCTAAAATAATTAATATTAATATGATATCATGCTCTCTCAATTAATATCAAATTATTGTAATTTAATTAGTGATTTTGAGCTTTAATACTAAATATGTAATTATATTAAATATTTTATAAATATTATCTTATTTAAAATGATTTTATTTAATTAAATAATTATTTTTATTCAAGGAAAGATATATATTGTTTTAAAAAAAAAAATTGACAAAAGTTCGACTAACTATTATAAAATTATTTGAACATAAAACAATAATGCAGTGCTTCGCTACATTGAAAGTCTTATATGACTTAAAAATTAGAATCAATGGTGTTTATAAATATCTTCTTTAATTTGAAATTCGTTTTTTAGAACAAAATTGCGATAGTATAATCGAGTTCCATAACTAATAATATCTCGTCCACTGTCACACTAATGATAATTTTATTGTCATTTGTAATTAAGGATGAGAATGTAATTATAATATAAAATATTAAATAAAAAACTAATTTTATCTTATATTTAAATTGTTAAAATCTATATAAAATAACAAAATAAATTTTAATATATTTTATTTATCCTATTTCATATGATGATGATGCATATTTCTATACGTTTCAACGTTAAGATAACATCCATCACAAAATTTGATTCTTTTAGGTGTAAGCAAGGTGCATATTTGCTTCTAGAAAGTAAGTGCCAAGCAATAAATGTACTTATTCTGATAATTAAACCTATTAATTATATTCTACGAGCTATGTGTTTGTATGAATGAAGATAAGATCAAGTATCGCAATCAAATGGAAACATCATCTCGAGTGATGCCTTTGGTGCTACTGCTCTACCAGTTCGGTTCCATCGTATTCTTAGATTTTAAGTTTGATTATTATTTTATTTTTAATGGAGTGAATAATAGAAACCGCCTTACCCACCATCAAATCAAGTCATTAGCATTGAAGTTTGGTACGAGAACCAAATGGTCAAAGTTTGGTTAAAAATAATATTAATAAACGAAGTTGATGATGAAATTGTGTTGCAACATGGAAAACGAATTAACGAAGCTTCCTAGTATTGATGATGATTATTGTTTTTTCCATTGAAACAGTAAGGAGCAACCAAACCATAGGAGGCTAAAGGCAAAAACACAAGGGGCGTAAATAATGAATGGAAATAGCAATAGAATTAGTACATGCAATTTGCAAATGTAAATTGGAAAATAAGGGGGAAACATAAAAAAAAGGCATGTGCAAATTGGATGAGTGATAATGAGAGGGGTGTAGTGCAGTGCAACAAACAATCTAATAGCAAACATGGAACCTTCCCAAAGGGGAACTTCCCAATCAAGGGCATAATAATTATCTTATAAACCTTGTTCTTTTTTATTTTTCATTATTGAGGACAACTATAACTGCACCCCAGTTCAAATCCAGCTAATATGTGGCATAACATTACAATTGCTGATACAAGGCTTCTCAACAGCTTTGGGCCCATGCATATTTTGACCTAGTCTCCTTCCAAAGTGTCAACTTCTATTAGCTGGTAATTGGTAATGAAATTGAAAGGTACCACTACATTATTATTATTATTATTTTCTTTTCTAAATATTCATTGTTCCGGATGCAGTAAATGATATAAAACGATAAGAAAGAATCAAGAAAGACGTTACTGGGTTGTACTGAGGATCAGCAAAACCCTGAAAGCCACATTAAAAAATGTGGGCTACAATGTGTTGGTGGCTACTACATGCCTACACTGGGGCCTAATGACAGCTGCTCAATGCTACAAATTCATGCTTTAAAAATTCATTCCATCCATTTCGGAACCCAAACCAAAAATATTGTTGGTTAAGTTTGAAACTTCATTTTTCTTATTTTACCTTTTTCAGCTCTGTCCACTCGGTTTAATTCTCTTTAATTGCCCCAACCATTACAAATTATAACACAAGTCATCATTGTTTGATGGATGAGAGAAAACAAAAGAAATTGAAAAAAAAAATATATTTATAGGACAACATTCTTATAAAATTGTTTTAAATATTTTAATATTTAAAAGTGAAAAAAAAATTAGTATTTTCTTAAAAATAATTTTTATTTTTTTAATTTTTAAAAACTGAAAAAAAGAGAAACAACTCTACAATTTAGTATTTTTCTTTTTAAAACCTAAAATATAAAAAGAATATATTATTTTTTGTTTTTCATTAATGATATATTCGTAAATATGAGCAGTTTTTTAATTTTTATAACCTTAAAATAATTTTCAAATTATACTTATAAAAAAAAAATCTCTTCTTCTAAAACATAGTTTTGGAAACTATTTTTTGAATTTTATCAAAAACTAAGAAGTAAAATTAAACCAAGTGTGCTCTCCATTTATGTATTTGTGATTAGATATAAATTTATGTTATTTCTATTAATATTTCATTACACCTACTTTTAATAAAATAAGTAAAAAATATTTTTCAGTAAAAGGTTATTTTGACTTACTATTCACTCAACAAAATGAATAATTTATTCACATTATTTGTACATAAATTATAAAAAACTAAATTGGTACATTAAAACTAATTAATTTTTAATTACTTGCAATTTTATTATTTCGTTTAAGAAATTGCGCATGAGTATTACTTTTCTTGTTTCTTATTTTCCTTCTAATAAAATCTAAATTTAGATATAATTAGTTGAACTCTACACATAAATCTTTAGTGCTTGTTTGACAATAGTTTTATAAAACTGTTTACTGCATTTTAGTATTGAAAAACTAAAAAATTTGTTTGAATAGTTTTTTCTTAAAACAGTCCTGATATTTTAGTTTCTAAAAACTAAAAAACAGTAACAACTGAAAGTAGTTTTGCTTTTTAGTTTTCTATTTTTTTTAAAAAATCAAAATACAATTAGAATATGTTGTTTTTGCTTTTCACTAATGAAATTTGAATAAATATTAACATTTTTTCTATTTTTACATCTTCAAAACAATTTTCAAATAACACTTACCAAACAAGTTTTTTTTCTCCCAAAAACAGTTTTTAAAAACTATTCTTGAAAACTCTTTTGGAAAATTAAAAAACAAAATCAAACCAATGAAGATCTAAGTCTTTGTTACAACTGCATTCTCTAATATATATTTTTTTAAGAGTAAAAAGATATATTATAACAAATGATAGATTGTTTGTAAAATACAAACAACCAAAGGGTTACAAACAAGAATTAACCATCATCATTGAAATAGATTTGTGTGGTACATTGGTATACTAAGAAAAAACAAATGAAAAACTATTATCCTTGATCACAAGATGCAAAACCCATATTTCATAAGATCCCAAATCTGAATAGTAATCATGTCCAAAATATAGATTTAATAGGTAAAATAATGTATGATTCAAGTTTTATTTTTAAAAACATAGGAGTTCCTAGATTTCCATATAATCCAACTAGTGTGACATGCTAAAATAGAAAGTCATATTTCTCCCCACAACCTAGGAGCTAGATTGTAGAAATATGATGATGCTAAAACAAAAGAAATTTCAATCTACCTACATTCTCTCTTTTATATACAATATTTTAATTAAGAAGCTACATAAACAAATTCTCAAAAACAAGACACCAAATTCATTTTATTATTATCGTAATATATCAAAATGCAAGTGCATTTTGTTATATTTTGAAGAATTTTATAAATGGTGTTTCAAAAGAGAAAGTCTGATATTGTCTACAATAAGATATTGTTGAACCTAACTTATTTTTAATTTAAAAGTTACTTTTAAGTTAAAGTACAAAATTAAAACTTAACAAAACAAATATACCCTGTTTGTAAATTTTATTTTTTTAGGTTAATTTTTTTTAAATTAAAATTTTTTGATAAGTTATTCTTTTTATTTCCTAATGAAAAATATATCTATTAAATAAAAACTTACATCGTAAAATAAACTCTTAAAAATTTAGGTATATATATTATTTGGTTCAACTTCTCCTTAAGAGTAATTTTTAAGCCAAAATAACTCCCGTCAAATGGTACCTAAATTTCTTTCAAATATTTTATATATTGTGATATTTATAAAGGATGAAAGTTTGTCTATTTAGATCCACCTAACAAATGTGACCATCCAAAATTGAAATAATTTATTTTAGATTTTTTTTATTGGATTAGAATCGAAATGAACTAATTGAGATTTAACCTTAAGAAGTTTGGTTAACGAATTTCAAATTGAAAATTTGAACAAAAGTAAATAGAATCGATTAAATGCATTTATATATATTATTATTATTTTTAATTTGTTACTTGATAAGTATTAAGGTGTCTTTTTACAGCTATACTAATGAATTACCAAATATATTTATATATGACTTTGTTTAGTTGAATAATTAAGTGATTATGTTAGTGAATTTTGTTAATTTGATGTATTTTAAATATTTTTTATATGACCATGCCTAGCCAAGGACCTATCACTAGGGCCATGACTAGAAGGATTGAAGAAGACCTAGCCCTTGCAGACAAAAGAAGATTTCACCTCCTATGGAGAGTGAAGATATTAGGCTAGGGACTTTAGTTAATAAAATATAATTTTCCTTTATTTTAATTTTGAGGAGCATTAGGAATTTAATTTGGGACATGTATTTAGTCCATTTTTTATTTTAGGAAGTGTCTTAGGAATTTAGAGGGTGGATTTAGCTTTTTGGGTCTTTATGAAGGAAAGGGGTAGCCTTGATATCTACACCCCTCTTTTCCTACATAAACCCCCTAAGCTAATAAGAAGGAATCTTGACCCTTGGTTTCAGAAACTTGGGCACCAAGTTTGATGATCTAAGGAGGGAATTGTTTCTCAATCCTTCTCCCTTAGATCTCTCCTTTTAATCCTAGCCCTTCTTTTTTAGGTTATCTTGTTCAAGAGGTTAGCTACCTCTATCAATAGGAGTTCCTTCCCTTACTTGTATTTTTTACACTTGAATTTAATCCTAGAGACCATATTGGTTGTGAGGTTCTTACGTTTGAGTGTCTCCCCTTCTCCTTTGTGAGAGCTTCTAAAAGTTATCAAGGGACCCCTCCCTTGTGGCCTCTCCCTTTTGGCTTATCAAACCTAGTATTTGTGGTGCCTCACCCCATTCCTTTCCTCTCCATAAATCTATTTCCCTTCCAAGTGACCTTAGAAAGGATCCTTTGGGCACGTGATCATCAAAGATCACATCAAGTGGTATTTAGAGCCACTTTCTAAAGGTCACGTTCTTTCTCAAAAAAAAAAATTACTTGCTTTTTTGTTTATCTCTTTACTCTCTTTATTTTAAAGTCCTTCATTTTTTGTCATCTTTATTTCCTTTATTGTCTAGTAGTATAGCTTTTTATTCTTGCTATTGTATGTAATTTTGTTTCCTATCTATGCGCATATGTTCCATTTAATTTGATGCAATTTTATTTGTCCCTTTCTTTGCATCTTATTTCCGTGTTCAAGTTGCTTAGTTTTCCCTTGTTTTTTATGTTAAAGTGTGCCTAAGAAGTTGTGACCATTAAACCCACATGGTTGATGATTTTTCCACACCATTGTGGTGATCAACTTTGGCCACGTTGTTGCGCCTTTTATTTTGAGTCTCTTGCTGAAAATTTTGCTCTATTTTTAGGTGTGTTATTTTTTCTTAATCTTGTGTTTTGTCAAATACTAGTCATGTTAGTTTCCTATTTTGTCTCATTTAAATTCCATAGGTTTTAGCCTCTTAAAATTTTTACAAAAAAGCCTTCAAAAACATTTTGAATTGAGCTCCTAAGAGGTGAACCTCTTGTTGAGTCTCTTAAGTCTTTTATGTTTTTAGTTCAAGCATAGTAATCTTTTTCTTGTTCTTAAATATTTGTTCAATTCAATCTTTATATGCTTCTTGTTTTATGTTGAATTATTAGTAGCTTTCCACTTGGTTTACCTTCACTATTGGTGCCTCTTTATGGAATTTTAGCTTGGCTGAATTGTGTTAGTAATTTGAGCAATCAATTTACTTCAAAATCAGCCCTAAATCATTCCTTAAGCACTATTAGTTCAATGGTATTTGGAACTACTAAGTTGTTTTACTTTTAGTTGCTTACATTACTTGAAAATTGTGTGACCTTACTTTGTGCTTATTCACTCAAATGTTATTATTTCAAGCATCCTCATTAAAATTTCAATTCAACAAGCTATTAGGTGCAGCAAAATGATTAGAAAAAGTTAAAAAAAATATATTAGAAAAAGTTCAAGTTAAGAAAAAAATAAGATAAAGAACTCCAAAGATACACAATTTTGAAGTTGTGTACCTAATAGTATAAACATTTGATATGAGGACCAATTGTGATTAAAAAAAAAATTACTTGAGTAAGCCTTTTAGCTTTTGGTCACTTAAACTTTATTAAGTGTGCAACTATTGGTTTCATTTTTTTTTTGTTTGAGTCTTTTTTTCATATTCACTCTTAGAGCTAATCTAGGAAAGTTATTTGTGTGCTACCTTAATTTGTGAGCCTTATGTTTTCTTTCTTGTCTTCTTTACTTCTTTAAGTTTGTCATTGTTTAATCTATCCACTTGGATTTGTGAACCTTGTTTTGTTATTCACCTTTATTTTTTGTCTTGTGTTGTATTCGGCCTTGGTAGGTAAAGCTTGGGAAAGATGCCATACATAAGATTTTGGCAAGTCCAAAAAGAGGAAACAAGGGTAGCATTCTTGGGGTGGGTTGATGCAACTCAAAGGGGCTTGATCAAAAGGAGCCAAACACTAACAAGCTTGGAGTGAAGACTTTGTTTTTTTTTTATTCTTTGTATTGTGTAAACTTAATCTTAGATTGGGAGTTTGAGTGCCCTTAAGGCCCTCCCTTGGTTTGTAATAATTTTGGTTAATTTTAGCGTAGTTCCTCGTTAATTAGGTGAAGAAGGGAGAAGTGGTACACCTCCTTCAACACCTTAGGAGCACGATTAGAGCCCTTTCTCTTTTACATCTTGCACTTTTATTTTATTGTATGTTATTTTGAAAAAACATGTAGAGGCTAAGAGTTCCAAAGACTCATCAAGCCACCTTAGGTGAGAAAACAAAAAAAAAAGAGAGGAGTGTTGCTTGAAAAAAAAAAGAGAGGAGTGTTGCTTGAAAAAAAAAAGTTTTTGGCCTACCCTTTAGTTTTTAGCATCCAAGCACCATGACTTCCCACACACGTTCTGGTGCACATAGTTGTTCATCAAGTAAGAGTGTTAACCAAAGAAAACCTTCTAAGGGAGACACTTTTGAAAACCTTAACTTAGAATTTAGGGAATGGATGGCTAAAGAACAAGAAAGGAGAGAAGAAAAAGAGAGAAAAAAAGAAATAAAAGAAAAGGAAAAACAAAAAGAGAAGGAAGAGTTAAAAAAAGAGATGCTGGAAATGAGAAAAGAGAAAAAAAAGCGAGAAGAGAGAAAGCAAAGAGAGAGAAGAGGGGATGAAGAAAGGAGAAGAAGGAAAGAACTAGAAAGAAAAAGAGAAAAGAGGAAGAAGAGAGAAGGAGAAGAGAAGAGAGTAAGAGGAAAGATGTGAGGGAGAGTGATAGAAAAAATAAAGGAATTCTCATAAGATCCCCATTTAGGCATTTTAACTCTAGCGAAGAAGAATACTATAGAAATCAACATAAGCATCACTCTCATTCATCATACAATCATAATTCTCCTCCAGACAACACAAATCATGCTAGGGAGCCAAAGGTAGACTACCCCATTTTCATGGTAGGGAAGATATTGAGACTTACCTAGATTGGGAAGTCAAAGTGGAACAACTCTTCCGATGCTATGAAATAAGGGAAGAAAGGAAAGTACCTTTGGCCTCCCTTAGTTTTCAAGGTTTTGCTTTGCATTGGTGGGATGGGTTAGTCAAGGGTAGGGCCCGTAAACAAATGCCTGACATTTGCTACTGGAATGATTTAAAAACTTGTTTGCGAAGAAGGAACATTCCTTCATATTATGAGAGGGATCTTTTGGATAGGCTCCAAAGACTTAGGCAACATAACCTAAGTATTGAGGAGTATAGACAAAAGGTGGAGCTTCTCATACTAAGGGCCAATATCATTGAGGAACCCAATGCCACCCTTGCTAGGTTTTTGTGTGGATTAAGCTTTGACATTAGAGATAAGGTAGAGCTTCTTTCATACTCAAACCTTGATGAGTTGGTAGAACTTTGTGTAAGAGCTAAGAATCAACTCAAGAGAAAAAGCTTTAAAAAAGATTCTCCCTCTTACTCAAAGAGAGACCAACTTAAGGGAAACTCTTTCAAGGGTTTTCCCAAAGAGGAACCCAAGCATTTTCAAGATACAAAAGCACCTCATGTAGAGAGAAAACCCCTTACTACTAAGCCTACTGAGAGGCAAAGTAGTATCGAATGCTTCAAATGTCTTGGGAGAGGCCATATTGCCTCTCAATGCCCCAACAAGAAAACCATGATCATGAGGGGACAAGACATTTGTAGTGAGAATAGTTCATCTGCCTCCTCTAGTGAGAGTGAGGAAGAAGGAGGGCATACTTTTGAATAAAAGTGTGAGGAAGATTTTCCTTACGATGGGGACTTCCTTATGGTTCAAAGGCTTCTTAGAAGCCAACCTCTAGAGCTTGGCTAGTCACAAAGAGAGAACATCTTCCATACAATATGTAAATTAAATGACAAAGTATGTTCTGTCCTTGTTGATAGTGGCTCCTGTTGTAACTGTTGTAGCTATAGGTTGGTTGAAAAGCTAGCCTTGACTACCATGCCCTATCCCAAACCTTACAAATTGCAATGGATCAATGAGCAAGGGGAGATGGTAGTCAATGAACAAGTTATGGTTCCAATTTCCATAGGATCTAATAATGATGAGATTCTTTGTGACATAGTTCTTATGGAGGCTGGTCATATCCTGTTGGGGAGACCATGGAAATTTGACAAGAAATCTATTCACCATGGTCACTCCAACCAAATAATTCTCATGCATAATGAAAAGCACTTCAAATTGTATCCTTTGTCACCTTCTCAAGTGGCTGAGGATCAATTTGTGATGAAAAAGAAAAGAGTTGAGGAAAAACAAAAACAAAAAAAAAACACAACAAGCTTCACCCTTAAAGCTTGAAAAGGGTAAAGAGAGAGAGTTAGAAGGTGATGCCCCTTTGAAAGAGAATATTAGTAAAAGGAGCCTATTTGCTACTAAACGTGATTTAAAAGAAGCTCATTTGACTAACAAGCCCTTTTATCTCCTCTTTTGCAAAGAGGCATCAAATCCTTCTCCCATTTTGCATTCTTCTGCTGAGAGCACTGCCACAGCCCATGCACATGAGCACCTTCCTCAAGGGGTTCAACATATTTTAAAAGAATTTGATGATATATTCCCTAATGAGGTTCCGAAAGGACTTCCTCCCATTAGAGGTATAGAACATCAAATTGATTTGGTGCCTAGCGCAAGTCTACCTAATAGACCTGCCTATAGGACATCTAAGGCATGTTTTTTCTCTTCTTAGGAGTAATCATCTTTTTGGTAACTTAGAAAAATGCACCTTTTGTGTAGATAGTGTAGTTTTCCTAGGTTTTGTAGTTAGCACAAAAGGGGTCCATGTTACCCCGAAAAGATAAAAGCTATTCAAGAATGGCCCACCCCAAAGAGTGTGACAGAGATCAAAAGCTTTCATGGTCTCGCTGGATTTTATAGGCGCTTGGTGCCTAATTTCTCCACGCTCTTCGCACCAATAAATGATTTGGTGAAAAAGGAACTTCCTTTCCTTTGGGGTGAGAAACAAGAGAAAGCCTTCCAGCTAATTATGCATAAACAGACCTATGCACCAGTCTTGGCATTACCTAAATTTTCTAAAACATTTGAACTTGAATGTGATGCCTCTAGTGTAGGTGTGGGAGCTGTCTTGTTGCAAGGAAGGCACCCCATTGCATATTTTAGTGAAAAACTCAATGGTGTCCCCCTTAACTACCCCACCTATGATAAGGAGTTTTATGCTCTAATTAGGGCCCTTCAAACTTGGGAGCATTACATTGCTCCCAAGGAGTTTGTCATTCATAGTGACCATGAGTCACTAAAATATTTGAGGGCTCAAGGTAAATTAAACAAAAGGCATGCAACGTAGGTGGAATATCTTGAATCATTCCCTTATGTCATCAAGTACAAGAAAGGAAAACAAAATGTGGTGGCTGATGCTCTTTCTAGGCGTCATGCCCTTTATTCATCCTTGAGTGCAAAAATCTTGGGATTTGATGACATTCGGGCTATGTATCCTTCTGACAAGGATTTTGGCCCCATCTTTGCTGCCTCTGCATCTGCATTCATATTAAAGGCCCATGATGGGTACTTCATTAGTGAGGGGTATCTCTACAAAGGGAGTAAGCTTTGTATACCCCAAGGATCAATTAGGAACTTACTCACAAAAGAGAGCCATAAAGGTGGGCTCATGGAGCATTTTGGGATTTCAAAAACCCTCCTGCTTTTACTAGAGAAATTCTTTTGGCCCCATATGCGTAGAGATGTCCATGGACATTGCTCTAGATATATAGTTTGCTTGCAAGCAAAGTCTAAAGCAATGCCTCATGGACTATACACACCTTTACATGCTCCTTCTGCACCTTGGGAGGATATTAGCATAGATTTCATCCTGGGGCTCCTACGAACCCAACGAGGTGCAGACTCCATATTTGTGGTGGTGGACCGATTTTCAAAAATGGCCTATTTTATTCCCTGCCACAAAGTGGATTATACGAGCAACATCGCAAGACTTTTCTTTAAAGAGGTTGTCCGATTGCATGGCATACCCTCTTCAATAAAGTCAGATAGGGATGTGAAGTTCCTTAGCCATTTTTGGAAAACTCTTTGGGCTAAGCTGGGAACTAAACTTCTTTTTTCCACTACCTGTCACCCTCAAACTGATGGGCAAACAAAAGTGGTGAATAGATCTTTATCCACTATGCTGAGGGCTCTCCTTAAAGGCAACCATAAGTCTTGGGATGAGTACCTTCCCCACATTGAATTTGCTTATAACCGGGTGGTTCATAGAACCACCAAGCATTCTCCATTTGAGGTGGTCTATGGCTTCAATCCTCATACTCCTCTAGATCTTTTATCTCTTCCTCGTTCTGTTGTTGTGCATAAAGAAGGAGATGCAAAAGCCATTTTTGTAAAACAATTACATGAGAGGGTTAAAGCTAACATAGAGCACCAATCCTTGAGAGATGCTACTTTCGCCAATAGGGGGAGGAAAAAGGTCATCTTTGAAAAGGGCGACTGGGTATGGCTTCACTTGAGAAAAGATAGATTTCCTTCTCAAAGGAAGTCCAAACTTAGCCCTAGAGGAGATGAACCTTTCCAAATCCTTGAGCAGATCGCTAATAATGCCTATGTTTTAGATCTGCCTGAGGATTATGGGGTAAGCACCAGTTTTAATGTTTCTGATTTGTCTCCATTTGTAGGTGCTGAAAATGACGAAGACCCTATGGATTTGAGGTTAAATCCTCTCCAAGGGGAGGAGATGATGTGACCATGCCTAACCAAGGACCTATCACTAGGGACATGACTAGAAGGATTGAAGAAGACCTAGCCCTTGCAGACTAAGAGTTATCAAGGGATCCCTCCCTTGTGGCATCTCCCCTTTGGCTTATCAAACCTAGTATTTGTGGCGCCTCACCCCATTCCTTTCCTCTCCATAAATCCATTTTCCTTCCAAGTGACCTTAGAAAGGATCCTTTGGGCACGTGATCATCAAAGATCACATCAACTTTGGTATTTGGTTGACTGTTTGATTTATGTAAATTCTTGACATTGTCTTTGATTTTTATAGATAAAAAAAATATTTTCAATAAATATTTTTGTACAATTAATATAAAAATCTTGTAAAGAAGTTAAAATTTCCATGAGCGTGTGCATTTAAAATCAGTTGATTAAATACTACTTTCTATACCAATTTGTAATAGTGGTAAATATTCAATTTAGTATTAAAAGCAATACTATATTTTATTTATTTTGTAAGAAAGAAACAACAATATTCATATACTTTATTAAAATATATTTATATCGAGCGTATGGATGAATTGGTAGAGGATTATTCCAATTTAATAAAAAAATATTAAAATTTCTTTTCATTTATACTATGTATATGATTACACATCTAATACTTTTCTCAATATTAAAATCATAAATAAGGTGTAGCTGAGTTAATTATAAGATATGTGTTATTATAATTTTTTAATATTTGATTTATATAGATTAAGAATTTTTTTATACCAATGAATATTATTAATAATAACAGTTAAACACACAAGATGTGCGTGCCGAATAAATTACACAATTAGTAAATAAAATCATAAAATTGCAGCCGTATAGTACCAACTAACATATACAAAATGAATATGAAATTTATAACTCATTCAACATAAGAGTATGATGTTAGCCTCTATGCATGGTACCATTTCCAGGTTTCCATTGAACTACTTGAATAATATCATCAACCCTTTGTAATTTATTATTGAATATTTTATCATTTCTAGTTTTCCAAATGTGTCAAATTTCCACAAACCAAATAAAAGATCATGTCTGATTTAGCTTTGTTATTCCACTAATAATCCCATGAACTGATAACAATGGGGACAAATTATATTATGAAAGGTTGTGGATAGTCCTGCCAAACAACAACATTATCTTCTAGTAATATTCCTCTCTTACATAGATTGTTCTTTGTTGACTTCTTATCTGCTTCTAGTTTCCACCCTAGATATTGGATCTTTGGAGGAACCCCTTTTGTTTATATTAGTTTGAAAATTTCATCTGTCTGTCGGGGTCTCGCTAAAGTTAGTATTTTGTATGTCGATCACACTAAGTACAACCTTATGCCTTCTGCCATCCATCCTCATCTATCTTGAACCCCCCATGTCAATTGTACAAACTCTAGTTTATGACGTAACTCCTTTACCATCTCCTTCTCCTAGGAAAATAATCTCCTCCTCCAATTCCACTTACAATGTGCCCCATCCATGTCCCTTATCTCCTTCACTAAGAAATTCTTGTGAATTTCTAGGTTGAATAGTCCATGATACTACTCTCCAATACTATGTCTCTTTAACCATTTATCCCTCTAAAATAGTGTTATTCTCATCCCCTATATGACGATTAACATTTTGAGTCCACTAACCCCCTTGCCCTTGCTCTCAACCCTCTATGGATTGTAAATCCATTCACCACCTAGAAAACTTCCCACCTTATGTCTCCCATTGTCTATTTTCTTCTAATACCTAGACTTTAATATTCATTCCCACATCGTATTTTTCTCTGTAACTATAACACCCCTATTTTCATAACTAAGTTATTATATAATTTACATTTTAATTTAGGTATTAAAGTTAGAAACTTAGTTATTGTAGACACCTAATTTTTTCCTGATAAAACTTTTAACCCAAAAGAGGATGAACAAGAAAAGGTTTCAATAAAGCCAAGAGAAGACGTTGATTCATGCGAATTGTAAGATAATGACCCAAGTCTCAAACAAAGGTGCCAATGGACCAAGAGGGGACGTTGATTCATCTAAATTGCAAAGTCATAGGTCAAACCTCAACCTACAATGTCAATAAACAAAAAAAAGTCGATGGTTAAAGCTTAAATTTTGCTAAGCCATGAAGGAATTATGCCCTATAGGTCGCTTAGTGAATGAATTCTTGCAAAGTGAAGTCCTAAGAAATAATTAGAAATTCAGAAATTCGCTCAACAGATATTTTTTCCCTCAGCGGATTTCCTACTCAAAGACTAATAATAGCTAGCGCTTGCAAATTGGAGGATAAAAGAGAGAAAGCATTTTTCTGAGAGAGAAAGGAAAGAGAGAACTTCTAAGAGAGGGAGGGAGAAGGAGAAAGGTTCTTCATTACTCTTCATCAAACTTTTACTAAGGTAAGGAGGGAATGGGATTTATAAACATTTATGATGTTAATCTTAATAGACTTATGTGTTTTTAATATTGTTGTGATTATTATTACTAAAACTAAGTTTTAGTGCTTAGTTGATTGCTCAGTAACATCTAAACTATGCTAACTTTTATTTTCTCCAGAGGTTATTCTAGTGTTTTGGTTGTTTTCTCCAAAGGTTATTTTGGTTCTTATTTCCACATATTATTTTTGAATCTCTATTTATTATATTCAGTTGCTTATTGCTAAGTTGGTTTCCAAATTTTATGATATGGTTCTTTACTATTATTTATCAATTGTCTATCATTTGGAAGTTATATTTTGATCCTACTCTATGAAATTATTTCACTGTATTATTTTACACTTTGGTTCATTTATATTATCTATATTTTGTGAAAAGTTTGGTTTAGAAACTTAAATTCAATATTTCTTAAGATTACTAAGGATAATCTAAGTATACTTTGTATTGTAGTTTAATCTGATCTTCCACATCAGAAAGATGTCCTTTAATATCAAAGATGTAGCAGTTTTATAACTATGATCGTTATTGATTCTTCATGAACTAGAAGTTGGATACGGGAATTTATATATCCATTAAGGTCTTCTTGAGGATAATTCATGAATGATTTTATGAATAATGATTGAAATATAAGTACTACGTGAGTTTTGATTATCAAGATTAATGGTCTTAGAACTGTGATGAGATGTCGTGAGATGAACTTAGTAAAGTTTTAGTTTCTTTAAAAGGGTACCATACATTTACATGGGGTGCTTATTTGAGGAGTTATAATTAGGAACATGATGAGATGAAAGTAGAGATCATGATGAATCCTAAGATGGTTTTAAACGAATGAATATTCATGATGATCTATGTTAGCACTTGGATTGAGGATATTCTTCAAGTAGGCAAATATTCAGGATGTTCTATGTTGGCACTAGATGGGATATTCATAGATTTAGAACTTTTTATAAATGCCTAACATCTCACAGTGATTAGAATATATCCTTCTAGAACTATAGGAATGCCCAATTGGTGGATACCAAAATATTGCTATGGATAGTCTAATTGGTATGTGAATATAATATTATCATGAGTGGTTAGTCAAATTGGTAGGTGTGACACCCTTCTACACTCAAACACTTTATTAGTTAATTTACAAAATAATATAGATTTTTTTTATTTAAATAACTAGACTTGACACTTAGGTAAAATGGCTCACATTGTGACACCATGAATTAGTTATTACTAAACAAGTTATGAAATGGAAAATAATTTATCTCCACATTGAGTTAAAACATGTTCAAAGGGATATAACCTACTAGTTCACATAGATCCATTAAACTAGATTAACTTACAATTAAAGTTGTGAGCATTATATACATAGAAAATGAATTTTTGGGATCATGTAATACAACACTATAAACCCTGTGACACTCTTCCATTCCAAATAAATAAATAGGACATGATTAAATAAAAGTGCTTTAACTAGGTAAAAAGGTTCACAAAATTCCTTTCAACAAAACCTCATCTTTGATAAAATTATAAGTCTTTATGATTGAAAACTTAAAATAAGGAAAAGAACTTGAGAAATATTTTATATGATTTCTAAGATAAGGAAATAATTTAAACATCCTAATATAGTCTCAATGCTCCAATGTCATATCTATTGGAACACTAATCCACATTAATCTCAAGCATTAGTGACCTCTACCTCTTCAACATATTTTTACTCATACATAATTAGAGAGTGAGACATTTTCTCATACATAATTAGGCGATATAAATAAGAAAATACCACCCATAGTGTATCACATGAAACCACACAACCATATTAAATTCAAGTCATGTCAATGATGCTCATGCAATGCAACTCATGTATGCTCTCTCAGGTACATGCCTAAAGCGATCCTTTTCTACGCCTGTAACATGTAGGTACAACCATGTCACATAGGTTCACCTGGCTAGTAACACGTAGGTAAAACCATGCAATGTAACACAACCTAAGACACTTTCTATAGAGTGCCTCACAATGGGCGATCCTTACAAGCTTCTCAAACTGCCATATCCATGCATCATGTCATGTAACATAACTCACAATATCAATAATTAATTATGTCATCACAATCCACCCCAACCGCAGCTGGGACGACACCTCGTCAGGAAAACCTTGACCATCATCATCAACATGGCATACACTTAATTATAATCAACATCGATATCACACATTGAAACAAACCCCCAAACCCCAAATTCACACACCTCAAATAGCTTTCAAACATTCAGTCATCCCCGACACTCAAAATCATAAGATACATCACACATCTAAACATATATGGCTATAAAAAAAAAGACTTAAGCACTGCTAAACAAAGTCCAAACTTCCCAAATGATCTAGCAATTCAGAGTTCACACACTGATAAGTAACAACTTAGACTTAACTGTTAGCACAAATAAGTTTTTCAACATAAATTATCCAAAACACATATTCTCATGCACAAAATATCATTTATACTATTGAATATATCAATTTTCTCACATATACCCGTAAGATTATTACATTCATAACTCACCACAATATTTTATAAAGTTTTGGAGATTTGCTCACTCCTTTCTAATAGTTTCTATGACTTTTTTCGAGTATAAACCTGATATATAAAGGTTTATTAATCCTATGATAATGTATCTTATCTAGTTTAAAAGCTAGGAAGTTTATCTAAAACTCTTATGTTTACCTCAAGAGCTAAAACAAACGTTTACTATTTTAAATATTGGAGGAAACATGAATCTATCACTTAATCCTCACAGTTTGACTAACCTCATTATTTATATAACATCTAGGGCTACAACTTTCCTGAAGACAACTTTCTCAAATTACATCTTTTTCCTATTGGTTTTCTCATCCGAAAATCATGAACGCGGATTATAACACGTCTAATTCTGACAATTTAACCTTTAGTTACTAATTTTATCATAACTAGAGTTCCAGGTATCTTTTTTAGGGTGAAACCAACAAAATTAGTTAGATAAAATCTAGGACTAAAAATTTCATGAAGATCACTTTCTCAAACTATATCATTTTCCTATCTTTTTTCTCGTTCGAAAATTTTGAACGCTAATTGTAATACGCCTAATTCTAGCAGTTCTACCCTTAGTTACGAATTTTATCATAACTTAATTTTGTATTGATTCCAACTCTGTTTTAAAGCTACCATCGATAGCTAAAACTTTTATGAATAACACAAAGCCTAATAAGACCATCTAGGTTACCTCGTAGGACTCACAACACACCAATTCTATTTCGCATACTAGATGAAAGAATCAACTTCAAACTCACATAACTCAGTCTATTCTCAACGTATTTACACGATTCTTGAGTCTAAAATGTATCCCCAAATGTCTATTTCTAAAACAGAAAACTTAACTCAATTTGGTTAACCACAAAGAAATATATCACAGAAACTCTAAGGTATATTTATACGAAAATTTCTAGATAGCAAAAATTCGACTTATATGAGATTCTCAACATATAATTTTAACTTTAAACCTCAAACTTCTACTTCTCTATCTATAATACTCACTTATCATCATACCCTTCAATCACATTAATAGTAATCAATTTTTCCATTGATCTCCTCAATGGAAAAAACCCCATAACCACCTATAATCGTATGTTTATAGAGCAATTCAAATAACATAGGGATCCCCAACATAACATGAATCAATCACATATTTAGATTTATTCATCTTTAATCATTCATAACTTTCATTCATAGCAACAAATGAATAAGTCAAATGCATAAAACTTGATCCCTATGGAGGTTTAGGGTTCGCCTCCACTACCCTATTTCTTATATATGCCTGTGTATAAGTTAATCCCATTCCCTCTTACCTTGAAGAGATGATCTTGATTGTGAAGGGTGTGACCTCAACTCCCCAAAAATTGTCCTCAAACTCCCTTGGTAAGGTTTATTCTATAGTTTTCTCTCCCTTTCTAGAGTTAGAGAACATGAACTCCCTACAACACTCAATGACCCCTAATTTTACCTTAACTAACCCTTGGTTGGGCTTCTAAAATCAAATACAACTTAACCTCTCTTACTATTTACACCCATAATTATTTATTTAAAATCAATCTTAATTTATTATAATAAATAAGAAATTAAATTATTTAAGCTTATTAATATAAATGAACTTTTTATTAATATTTTAGTTTTCTAAAAAAAGGATGTTACAACATCACTGTCACCTCTAATGACTTTTGTCTCATTACCACCACCATGTTTACTTGTCACCTATAACTTGATACATTCTATGTGAAGAGTTACTTCAAATGTTAACTTGTGTATTACTTCTTGACTATGAAAACTTCTAAAATAGTTGAGAAAATTCAATAATAATTTAGAATCAAAAGAGAAGAGTAGAAAGAACAAAAATCAAAGACACAAAAATATAGGTCAAAACCCAAATTTAAAATCAAGTAAACGTATAACAAGAATTTGATTTGCAGCAAGAAATTGGAATGGATCAAAGCAGCTGCAAAAATCTAGTTGTTAGTACTTCAAGAATTCAATAAAGACTGAAATTAAATAGTATAAGGAATAGAGAATCTGTACAGTGATTTATACTGGTCCGGGTGTCCAATTGACCTACATTCAGTTTACAGACTTAGCCTTCTGCTAATCTGCTTTCCAATAAAATATCAGTACATGAACACACACATATAAATTTTAGTCCTAAAAAGATTTAAACGAAAAAAGAAGAGGCTTCCTCTTACACCCCACAAGAGTTTGTTACACCGTGACACCCCACTACTTACAACGCCTCACTTGCAACACTCTATTGCAAGATTTTTCCACAATCTCAAGAACACCTCAAGAGATTGTTAACCTTGTGCAAAAACACAAATAAGGGTACAGAATAATATCACCTGATGTGAAGAATACCCAAACGGAAAGATTAAAACTCAATAGAGTTTCTTCCTTAAATCTTGAAATTGAAGTACTTTCAAACCATAAAAAATGGGTATGAATCTTGGAGAGAATTCTTAGGAATCGTATGAGAGAAGCAAGCACTTGTTTGGACTGATCAAAAGTTTTAAAATGTGTTTTCAAAATGCTTTTATATTAGTTTTTATGTAGGATAATCGATTAACCACTTGATTACCTCATATCCTGCACAAAACTGGTCCAAAGTGCTTGTTCTCAAGAGTAGTTGATTACTAATTTCAGGTAATCGATTACCACAGAGAGTATCAATTCTAGTTCTAAAAAATTCTCGTAGGGTAAGCAATGACTGTTTTTAGGTAATTGATTACCTTACCTAAAAATCTATTTTTGAAGTTTTTTCAGCACAACTCAACCTATGAAACTTATCCAAAATGATCCAAAACACATTCTCAAGCCTATCTAAAACACACTGATGCATTCCTCCCTAGCAAGGGACCTTGGCTAGGAGGATTAGAGAGAATACATGGCTAGGAAGGAGTTTCATGAAGACTTTAGGGTCATAGTCTCAAAACTATATAAATAAATTGTGTAGTTTTAGTAGTTTGTTGAGTGGGTGTAATTTCGTAATTTTAGGCCTTATATTTTGGCCTATAGGTCTTAGTTTTTCTAGGAGGTGTGTTTAGTACATTTAGAGGAGTATGTTAATTAGATGGGCTTGGCCTAGAGGAGTTTGGACGTGTGGCTCTCCTTTCCACACCCCTAATTGCTTCTAAAACCCATTTAACCAACACATGAAGCATGTAGGAGACATGTGGGCCCCCTTGGTTCCCTTGTTTCACTCCACATGTGCATTCTCTCTCCTACATGGTTGATCTTATTCCTTCTTATTTAAATTTGAATTTTAGGATTGCCATGTCACTTCCCTCCAAAATTCAAATTCAAACTAGATGAAACATAGATCCTAAATTTTAGGGACTTGTTTGGATCTTTCTCTTTTTATGTCTTGGCCTTGTCTTGAACGTCCAAGACCACCCCTCCCCCTATAAATAACCCCCTCACTCACTCTTGTAAGGATCTTTGATCATTTTGAATGAAATTAGAATTTGTGAGACTCATAAGAGTGTCTTCTTCTCTCAAACCTTAAGAGTGCTTTTATGGCTTTTATCAAGGGTTCCTTCCCTTGTGGCAAGCTTCTACAAACTAGGCTTATCTCTACCTAGAGTGGCACCTCCATCTCTATCTTCTTCCTAACCATCCACACCTTCTTGCACCATTGAGCATTCCAAGAATGCTTAATGTATTTAGTCCATTTTTACTTTAGGAGGTGTCTTAGGAATTTAGAGGATGGATTTAGCTATTTGGTTCTTTATGAAGGAAATAAGGGGTAGCCTTGATATCTGGAATCTGGACCCTTGGTTTGAGAAACTTGGGCACCAAGTTAGATGATCTAAAGAGGGGATTGTTTCTCAATCCTCCTCCCTTAGATCTCTCCTTTTAATCCTAGCCCTTATTTTTTAGGTTATCTTTTTCAAGAGGTTAGCTACCTCTATAAATAGGAGCCCCTCCCTTCACTTGTATTTTTTACACTAGAATTAAATCCAAGAGATCATTTGGTCGTGAGCTTCTTACCTTGAGTGTCCCCCCTTCTCCTTTGTGAGAGCTTCTAAGAGTTATCAAGGAATCCCTCCCTTGTGGCCTCTCCCCTTTGGCTTATCAAACCTAGTGTTGCGGCACCTCACCCAATTCCTTTCCTCTCCATAAATCCATTTCCCTTCCAAGTGACCTTAGAAAGGATCCTTTTGGGTAAGTGATCATCAATGATCACATCAAGTGGTATCTAGAGCCACTTTCTAAAGGTCATGTTCTTTCTCAAAAAATTTTACTTTCTTTTTTGTTTATCTCTTTGCTATCTTTATTTTAAAGTCCTTCATTTTTTGTCATATTTATTTCCTTTATTGTCTAGTAGTATAACTTTTTATTCTTGCTATTATATGTGCTTCTGTTTCCTATCTATGCGCCTATGTTCCATTTAATTTGATGCAGTTTTAATTATCCCTTTCTTTGCATCTTATTTCCGTGTTCAAGTTCCTTAGTTTTCCCTTGGTTTTTTATGTTAAAGTGTGCCTAATAAGTTGTGACCATTAAACCCACATGGTTGAGGATTTTTCCACACCATTATAGTGATCAACTTTGCCACTTTGTTGCACCTTTTGTTTGAGTCTCTTGTTGAAATTTTTGCTCTATTTTTAGGTGTGCTATTTTTTCTTAATCTTGTGTTTTGTCAAATACTAGTCATGTTAGTTTCCTATTTTGTCTCATTTAAATTCCTTAGGTTTAAAATTTTTACAAAAAACCTTCAAAAACATTTTGAATTGAGCTCCTAAGAGGTGAACCTCTTGTTGAGTCTCTTAAGTCTTTTATGTTTTTAGTTCAAGGATAGTAATCTATTTCTTGTTCTTAAATATTTGCTTAATTCAATCTTTATATGCTTTTTGTTTTATGTTGAATTATTAGTAGCTTTCCACTTGGTTTACCTTCACTATTGGTGCCTCTTTATGGAATTTTAGCTTGGGTGAATTGTGTTAGTAATTTGAGCAATCAATTTACTTGGGTAAATCATTCCTTAAACACCATTAGTTCAGTGGTATTTGGAACTACTAATTTGTTTTGCCTTTAGTTGCTTGCATTGCTTGAAAATTGTGTGACCTTACTTTGTGCTTATTCACTCAAGCGTTATTATTTCAAGCATCCTCATTAAATTTTCAATTCAATAAGCTATTAGGTGCAGCAAAATGATTAGAAAAAGTTTAAAAAAATTATTAGAAAAAGTTCAAGTTAAAAAAAAAGAAGATAAAGAACAAAAAAAGAAAGACAATTTTGAAGTTGTGTACCTAATAGTGGTCGATGCCCTATCTAGAAGACATACTCTTCTTGCCACTTTGAGCTCCCAAATCTTAGGATTTGATTATATTAAGGACCAATATTGTTCTGACCAAGAGTTTGGCCCCATTTTTTCTACCTCCTTGTCCAAACCTACTGATGGGTTTCATGTGAGTAAGGGGTACTTATTCAAAGAAAGTAAACTTTGTGTACCCCAAGGATCTCTTAGAAAATTGCTTGTGAGAGAGAGCCATGAGGGTGGGCTCATGGGGAATTTTGGAATAAACAAAACTTTGCTCATTTTAAAAGAAAAATTTCATTGGCCCCATATGAAAAGAGATGTCCAAAGACATTGCTCTAGATGCATAGCTTGTTTACAAGCAAAATCTAAAGTAATGCCTCATGGACTTTACACACCCTTACCGGCTCCCTCCGCCCCTTCGGTAGACATAAGCATGGATTTCATCCTTGGACTTCCTAGAACCCAAAGGAGAGCGGACTCTATCTTTGTAGTAGTAGATAAGTTTTCTAAAACGGCCCATTTCGTACCTTGCCACAAAATAGATGACGCGAGTAACATTGCAAGACTTTTCTTCAAAGAAGTTGTCCGTCTGCATGGCATACCTCAATCCATAGTGTTTGATAGGGATGTTAAGTACCTTAGCCATTTTTGGAAAACTTTGTGGGCTAGTCTGGGAACTAAACTCCTATTTTTTACCACATGTCATCCCCAAACTGATAGGCAAACTAAGGTAGTAAATAGATCCTTATCCACTATGGTAAGGGCACTTCTTAGGGGAAATCATAAGCTTACGCCCCGAGGGGATGGTCCCTTTCAAGTCCTCAAGAGAGTGAACAACAATGCACACATTATAGATCTCCCTGAGGACTATGGAGTCAGTACTACTTTTTAATGTGTGTGACTTAATTCCTTTTATAGGTACTGATGAAGAAGAGGAGGACCTATCAGATTTAAGGGCAAATCCTTCCCAAGAGGGAGGGGATGATGAATGCCCCCCAAGCAAGGGCCCTATCACAAGGGCCATGGCTAGAAGAATAGAAGAGGACCTGGCTAGAACAGATGGAGGAAGACCTCACCTTTATATGTCCATCAAGATGTGCAAACCATGACTCACTATTAGCTTGGGCGGATTTCTTTATGCTTTTATTATTTGTAAATTTTCATTTATTTTACTTAGAGGAGCCTAGGATTTTATTTTGGACATGTATTAGTCCATTTAATTTTCTAGGAGGTGCTTAGTAATAAGAAGGGGTAAGATTAGCTCTTGGGCCTTTATTTAGGAAATAAGGGGGTAGTTTGATAACTACACCCTCTTTTCCTAAATAAAACCCAAAACTAATAAAGGAGTAATCTTGGCCCTTGGATGAGGTAGCTTGGGCACCAATTCTCATCTAAAGGAGGGGATTGATTGGAATTTGGGCTTCAATCCTCCTCCCTTGGATGACTTATTTTAATCCTAGCCCTTCCTTTCCTTCTTGACTTGTCAAAGAGGTTAGCTCCCTCTATAAAAAGGTGCTCCTTCACACTCTTGTATTTTTTACACTTTGATCAATAGAAATTTTGCATTGGCTGAATTCTTTCTTAGTGTCCCCTACCTTCTTTTTTGAGAGTTCCCTTAGCTTTTATCAAGGGTTCCATCCCTTGTGGCAAGCCAACCTTCCTTAGGCTTATCTTCCTTGAGTGGCGCCGAAACACTTTATCCCTTACCTCTCCATACACCATTTCACTAAATACTTTAAACCTCTAGAAAAGATCAAAGGTATGCATCAGAGAGGATTCTAAACGACACTCAAGAATAAATTACTCAAAAAAAGTCTTACTTCATTCAATCAAGTGTGTTTTGTACAAGAGAGACTAGGTGTATTTATAGCCCAAAGAGGGAGCAAGGCACTCAAAACTAGGCAATGTGGGACTTGGGCCTAATTAGGATTAGGAGCACTAATCCCTCTTAGGCCCACTAAAAGTGGTGCCTAGCCTTAAGTTAGGGAGTGTCACAGCCTAATAAAGGGGGTGTGGAAAGAGATCCACACTCCTTTGGGTTATTAGGCCCTTTACTCCTCTGCGATGAAAAAGAAAAAAGTTAAGGAAAAATGAAAAAAAAACACATAACAAGCTTTACCCCTACAGCTTGAAAAGGGTAAAGAGAAAGAGTCAGAAGGTGATGCCCCTTCCAAAGGGAATATTAGTAAAAAGAGCCTATTTGCTACTAAACGTGATATAAAAAAAGCTCTTTTGACTAATAAGCCCTTTTATCTCCTCTTTTGCAATAAGGCATCAAATCCTTCTCCCATTCCACATTCTTCTACTGACAGCACTGCCACAGCCCATGCACATGATCACCTTCCTCAAGGGGTTCAAAATATTTTAAAGGAATTTGATGATATATTCCCTAATAAGCTTCCAAAAGGACTTCCTCCCATTAGGGGTATAGAACATTAAATTGATTTTGTGTCTGGCGCAAGTCTACCTAATAGACCTGCCTACTCACATTTTAAATCATTGAATCCCAGATTTCATAAACCAAATGAAGATAAGTCATATTTGTATCTGTTTTTCTAAGAACATCATATATTAGGGCAGTGAAAGCAAGTATATAACCAATCCTCACCCACCAAGCATCAATTAATAAAGTTTCTCTCAAAAAATTTGCACTATCAGCATTATCTTCCTTGTAAGAAGACCAATCATCACTCATAACCATCTTTTGTAGTCTTTTTTTCAATTTTCTAAACCTTTTGAACATGACAATGGCTGAAGCGAATCTTGTTGGAGCAATAGAAAGCAACTTAAATGAGCTAAAATTGTTGAACATGGATAATCTCATAGAATGCCTTTTAATAAAAATAGCATCATTTGCAATTTGTGTGATCCAACAACATTGTTTGTAATATCAGTATTTCTTTCTGTGTTCTTGGCTGCACAAATATTTTTCAAAGCAAGGTTTAACGTATGCACTACACATGAGTCCAATAGATGGCAGGAAATTCTAACTCTATGATACCAGTTGCCTTATATACAACAGTATTATCAGTTATAATTTGTACCACATTTGCTAGCCCAACCTCCATAATTGCATCTCTCACATGTTTATTAATGAAATCCTTATCCTTTATCTCTGGGGATCAATACACCCATCACTAATAATGGTCACACCTTTCTGACTCCATGAATTTCATATTGGTTGCAAAAGGTTAACAACATGGTTTATTTCCCTCATAAGGCCACTAGTTCTCAACTTATTGAAACTAAGTGGTATATATTCAATGAGGTTTTTTATTATTAGCAGCATAAGAAAATGCACTTCTATAATGAGCATTCCTTGCTATTTTTCCAGAGTAAAACATCCAACAAATTTCACCATCAAGAGTCTCTCTAGCTTGGTTATTGAAAGAATTTGCCAAAGGACCTTTGAATGTAAGATTCGCATAACTGTTTGATTTGTTTCCTTCATTAGAAATCAAAGGTAGCGATACGCTTTTTTCCTTTGAATTTTGAACTTTCAGTGTCACTTCATTATCTAACTTTTTCAATTCAACAAGTTTTGATGATTTTATCTTTGGACAAGCTCGAACCGCTTCTCCTAGGATATTTAGCAAATGAGTTCTTACTCCAGTATAAGATCCATGGAATGAGAATCACATAAGTTACACTTGATCATTTTATTTCCAACACCAGAAGTCTTTCTATAGGTTGATTAGACGAACTCATTTCTCTATAATAAAAATTAAAAACAAAAATATATATATAATAAAATTATATAATTAAATAAATACCAATATCATATGATGCATTCTGCACAAGCAAGGGCCCTATCACTAGGGCCATGGCTAGGAGAATAGAAGAAGACATGGCTAGAGTAGAGGGAGGAAGATCTCACCTCCATATGACCATCAAGTTATGCAAGCTATGACTTATTTACTTGTAATTTTTCTTTTAGGAACCTAGGATTTTATTTTGGACATGTATTAGTCCATTTAATTTTCTAGGAGGTGTCTTAGTAATAAGAAGGGGTAAGATTAGCTTTTGGGCCTTTATTTAGGAAATAAGGGGGTAGTTTGATAACTACACCCTCTTTTCCTAAATAAAATTCAAAACTAATAAAGGAGTAATCTTGGCCCTTGGATGAGGTAGCTTGGGCACCAATTTTCATCTAAAGGAGGGGATTGATTGGGCTTTGGGCTTCAATCCTCCTCCCTTGGATGACTCCTTTTAATCCTAGCCTTTACTTTCCTTCTTGACTTGTCCAAGAGGTTAGCCCCCTCTATAAAAAGGTATTCCTTCACACTCATAAAGACCAAATTTAGTCTTAAAAGCAGTTTTCCACTCATCACCCTCTTTGATCCTTATTTGGTGGTAACCACTTCTAAGATATATTTTTGAAAATATTTTTGCCCCATGCAATTCATCCAACATGTCATCAAGACGGGGGATTGGGTGCCTATATTCGATGGTGATGTTGTTGATTGCACGACAATCAACACACATCCTCCATTGGCCATTCTTCTTGGGCACCAATAAGACTAGCACAGCACAAGGGTTTAGGCTCTTTTGAACCCAACCCTTCTCTAACAGCTCATTCACTTGAGACTCAATCCCTTGGGTCTCCATGGGGTTGGTCCTATAGGCAGGTCTGTTAGGTAGACTTGCGCCAGGTACCAAATCAATTTGATGATCTATACCCCTAATGGGAGGAAGTCCTTTCGGAACCTCATTAGGGAATATGTCATCAAATTCTTTTAAAATATCTTGAACCCCTTGAGGAAGATGCTCATGTGCATGGGCTGTGGCAGTGCTCTCAGCAGAAGAATGCAAAATGGGAGAAGGATTTGATGCTTCTTTTCAAAAGAGGAGATAAAAGGGCTTGTTAGTCAAGGGAGCTTCTTTTAAATCACGTTTAGTAGCAAATAGGCTCCTTTTACTAATATTCCCTTTCGAATGGGCATCACCTTCCGACTCTCTCTCTTTACCCTTTTCAAGCTTTAAGGGTAAAGCTTGTTGTATTTTTTTTTTGTTTTTGTTTTTCCTTAACTCTTTTCTTTTTCATCGCAAATTGATCTTCAGCTACTTGAGAAGGTGACAAATGATACAATTTGAAGCGCTTTTCATTATGGGTGAGAATTATTTGGTTGGAGTGACCATGGTGAATAGCTTTTTTGTCAAATTGTCATGGTATTCCCAACAGGATATGACCAGCCTCTATAGGAACTATGTCACAAAGAATCTCATCATTATAAGATCCTATGGAAATTGGAACCATAACTTGTTCATTGACTACCATCTCCCCTTGCTCATTGAGCCATTGCAATTTGTAAGGTTTGAGATGGGGCATGGTAGTCAAGGCTAGCTTTTCAACCAACCTATAGCTACAACAGTTACAACAGGAGCCACTATCAACAAGGAGAGAACATACTTTGTCATTTACTTTACATCTTGTATGGAAGATGTTCTCTTTTTGTGACTGGCCAAGCTCTAGAGGTTGGCTTCCAAGAAGCCTTTGAACCATAAGGAGGTCCCCCTCATAAGGAAAAGCTTCCTCACACTGTTGTTCAAAAGTTTGTCCCCCTTCTTCCTCACTCTCACTAGAGGAGGAAGATGAGTTATTCTCACTACAAATGTCTTGTCCCCTTATGATCATGGTTTTCTTGTTAGGGCATTGAAAGGCAATATGGCCTCTCCCAAGACATTTGAAGCATTTGATACTACTTTGCCTCTCAGTAGGCTTAGTAGTAGGGGGTTTTCTCTCTACATGAGGTGCTTTTGTATCTTGAAAATGCTTGGGTTCCTCTTTGGGAAAACCCTTGAAGGAGTTTCCCTTAAGTTGTCTCTCTTTGAGTAAGAGGGAAAATCTTTTTTAAAGCTTTTTATCTTGAGTTGATTCTCAGCTCTTACACAAAGTTCTACCAACTCATCAAGGTTTGAGTATGAAAAAAGCTCTACCTTATCTCTAATGTCAGAGCTTAATCCACACAAAAACCTATCAAGGGTGGCATTGGGTTCCTCAATGATATTGGCCCTTAGTATGAGAAGCTCCATCTTTTGTGTATACTCCTCAATACTTAGGTTATGTTGCCTAAGTCTTTGGAGCCTATCCAAAAGATCCCTTTCATAATATGAAGGAATGTGCCTTCGTCGCAAACAAGTTTTTAAATCATTCCAGTAGCGAATGTCAGGCATTTGTTTACAGGCCTTATCCTTGACTAACCCATCCCACCAATGCAAAGCAGAACCTTGAAAACTAAGGGAGGCCAAAGGTACTTTTCTTTCTTCCCTAATTTCATAGCATCGAAAGAGTTGTTCCACTTTGACTTCCCAATCTAGGTAAGTCTCAACATCTTCCCTACCATGAAAATGGGGTAGGTCTACCTTTGGTTCCCTAGCATGATTTATGTTCTCTTGAGGAGAATGATGATTGTATGATGAATGTGAGTGATGCTTATGTTGATTTCTATAGTATTCTTCTTCACTAGAGCTAAAATGCCTAGATGGGGATCTTATGAGAATTCCTTTATTTTTTTTATCACTCTCCGTCCCATATCTCCTCTCACTCTCTTCTCCTCTCCTTCTCTCTTCTTCCTCTTTTTCTCTTTTTCTTTCTAGTTCTTTCCTTCTTCTCCTTGCTTCATCCTCTCTTCTCTCTCTTTGCCTTCTCTCTTCTCGCTCTTTTTTCTCTTTTCTCATTTCCAACATCTCTTTTTTTAACTCTTCCTTCTCTTTTTGTTTTTCCTTTTCTTTTATTTCTTTTTTTCTCTCTTTTTCTTATCTCCTTTCTTGTTCTTTACCCATCCATTCCCTAAATTCTAAGTTAAGGTTTTCAAGAGTGTCTCCCTTGGAAGGTTTTCTTTGGTTGACACTCTTACTTGATGAACAATTATGTGCACTAGAATGTGTGTGGGAAGTCATGGTGCTTGGATGCTAAAAACTAAAGGGTAGGCCAGAAACTTTTTTTTTTCAAGCAACACTCCTCTCTTTTTTTTTTCTCACCTAAGGTGGCTTGATGAGTCTTTGGAACTCTTAGCCTCTACACGTTTTTTCAAAATAACAAAATAAAATAAAAGTGCAAGAATGTAAAAGAGAAAGGGCTCTAATCGTGCTCCTAAGGTGTTGAAGGAAGTGTACCACTTCTCCCTTCTTCACCTAATTAACGAGGAACTACGCTAAAATTAACCAAAATTATTACAAACCAAGGGAGGGCCTTAAGGGCACTCAAACTCCCAATCTAAAATTAAGTATATACAATACAAAGAATAAAAAAAAATAAAACAAAGTCTTCACTCCAAGCTTTTTTGGTGTTTGTCTCCTTTTGATCAAGCCCCTTTGAGTTGCATCAACCCACCCCAAGAATGCTACCCTTGTTTCCTCTTGTTTAGACTTGCCAAAATTTTATATATGGAACCTTTCCCAACCTTTCCTTACCAAGGCCGAATACAACACAAGACAATAAATAAAGGTGAATAACAAAACAAGGTTCACAAATCCAAGTGGATAGATTAAACAATGAAAAACTCAAAGAAGTAAAGAAGACAAGCAAGAAAACATAAGGCTCACAAAGGAAGGTAGCACACAAATAAATTTTCCAGATTAGCTCTAAGAGTAGAGATGAAAAAAGACCCAAACAAAAAAAATGAAACCAATAGTTGCACACTTAATAAAATTTAAGTGACCAAAAACTAAAAAGCTTACTCAAGTAATTTTTTTTTTGAATCACAATTGGTTCCTCATATCAAATGTTTCTACTATTAGGTACACAACTTCAAATTTGTCTTTCTTTTGAGTTCTTTGTCTTCTTTTTTTTTTTAATTTGAAATTTTTCTATTTTTTTTTTAACTTTTGCCAATCATTTTGCTGCACCTAATAGCTTGTTGAATTGGAATTTTCATGAGGATGCTTGAAATAATAACACTTGAATGAATAAGCACAAAGTAAGGTCACACAATTTTCAAGCAATGCATGCAACTAAAGGCAAAACAACTTAGTAGTTCGAAATACCACTGAACTAATGGTGCTTAAGGAATGATTTAGGGATGATTTTGAAGTAAATTGATTGCTCAAATTACTAACACAATTCACCCAAGCTAAAATTCCATAAAGAGGCACCAATAGTGAAGGTAAACCAAGTGGAAAGCTACTAATAATTCAATATAAAACAAGAAACATATAAAGATTGAATGGAGCAAATATTTAAGAACAACAAAGAGATTAATATGATTGAAGTAAAAGCATAAAAGACTTAAGAGACTCAATAAGAGGTTCACCTCTTAGGAGCTGAATTCAAAATGTTTTTTAAGGCTTTTTTGTAAAAATTTTAAGAGGCTAAAACCTATGGAATTTAAATGAGACAAAATAGGAAACTAACATGACTAGTATTTGACAAAACACAAGATTAAGAAAAAATAACACACCTAAAAATAGAGCAAAAATTTCAGCAAGAGACTCAAAACAAAAGGCACAACAAAGTGGCCAAAGTTGATCACCACAATGGTGTGGAAAAATCCTCAACCATGTGGGTTTAATGGTCACAACTTCTTAGGCACACTTTAACATAAAAAAAAAAACAAGGGAAAATTACGTAACTTGTACACGAAAATAAGATGCAAAGAAAGGGGCAAATAAAATCACATCAAATTAAATGGAACATAGACTCGTAGATAGAAAACAAAAGCGCATATAATAGCAAGAATAAAAAGCTATACTACTAGACAATAAAGGAAATAGAGATGACAAAAAATGAAGGACTTTAAAATAAAGAGATCAAAGAGATAAACAACAAAGCAAAAAAAATTGAGAAAGAACGTGACCTTTAGAAAGTGGCTCTAGATACCACTTGATGTGATCTTTGATGATCACGTGCCCAAAGGATCCTTTCTAAGGTCACTTAGAAGGGAAATGGATTTATGGAGAGGAAAGGAATGGGGTGAGGCGCCACAAATACAAGGTTTGATAAGCCAAAGGGGAGAGGCCACAAGGGAGGGGTCCCTTGATAACTCTTAGAAGCTCTCACAAAGGAGAAAGAGGGACACTCAAAGGTAAGAACCTCAACCAATATGGTCCCTAGGATTAAATTCATGTGTAAAAAATACAAGTGAGGGAGGAGCTCCTATTTATAGAGGTAGCTAACCTCTTGAACAAGATAACCTAAAAAAGAAGGGCTAGGATTAAAAGGAAAGATCTAAGGGAGGAGAATTGAGAAACAATTCCCTCCTTAGATCATCAAACTTGGTGCCCAAGTTTCTCAAACCAAGGGCCAAGATTCCTTCTTATTAGCTTAGGGGGTTTATGTAGAAAAGAGGGGTGTAGATATCAAGGCTACCCCTTATTTCCTTCATAAAGACCCAAAAAGCTAAATCCACCCTCTAAATTCCTAAGACACCTCCTAAAAATAAAAAATGGACTAAATACATGTCCCAAATTAAATTCTTAATGCTCCTCAAAATTAAAATAAAGGAAAATTACATTTTATTAACTAAAGTCCCTAGCCTAATATCTTCACTCTCCATAGGAGGTGAAGTCTTCCTTTGTCTGCAAGGGCTAGGTCTTCTTCAATCCTTCTAGCCATGGCCCTAGTGATAGGTCCTTGGCTAGGCATGTTCACATCACTTATCCTTTTTAAAAGTTTTCCTTCTAAGTTGATTTTCCACCTTGATGCAAAGTTGAACTAACTCATCAAGGGAATTGTATGAGAAGAGCTCCACCTTATCACGAATTTCGGGGCTCAACCCACACAAAAACCTTGCCATAGTGGCCTTGGGTTCCTCAATGATACCTGCCCTCAAGATAAGAAGTTCCATCTTTTGTCTATACTCTTCTATACTAAGGTTGGTTTGCCTTAGCCTTTGGAGTCTATCCAAAAGATCTCTTTCATACCAAGAGGGAATATGCCTTCTTCTTAGAGCACTTCTAAGATCATTCCAATATCTTATGGAAGGCATATTGGTGCGGATTCTCTCATTGGTTAACCCAACCCACCAATGCATGGCATGCCCTTGGAAGCTAAGGGTTGTCATTGGAACCTTTATTTCTTCTCTTACCTCATTGCAAGTGAAGAGTTGTTCTACCTTGATTTCCCAATCAAGGTAGGCTTCCACATCTTCCCTCCCATGAAATGGGGGGAGATCAATTTTGGGCTCCCTTGGAGGGGTCCCATTATTATGCATGGATGCATGGGAGTTTCTCCTAGGATGATTGTAGTATTCTTCCTCACTTTCACTCCTATGGGTATGTCTAGATGGGGAACCTACGACTATCCCTTTCATTTTGTAATTCTCACTATTCCCATGCTTTCTTTTTTCTTCTTCTTTCTCTTTTCTTCTTTTTCTTTCTTTTTTTTCTCTCCTTTCTTCATCTTCTCTCCTTTCTCTTATTCTTCTCTCTTCCTTCTCTCTTTTTTCTCTCTTTTCTTCCTCTCTTTCTTTTATTTTTCTTTTCTCCTTGGACTCTTTTTCTCTCCTTTTTGCTTCTCTTCTCTCTTGTTCTTTTGCCATCCACTCCCTAAAGTCCATGTTTAAGTTTTCTAGAGTGTAATCTTTAGAAATATTTCTTTGGTTTACACTCTTGTTTGATGAATAACTATGAGCACTAGAGTGGGTGTGTGATGTCATTGTGCTTGAATTTCTAAGAGGAAAAAGGTGGCTAAAAACTTTTCACAAACAAACACTCCTCTCTTTTTGTGTTTTCTTGCCTAAAATGGCTTAATGAGTATTTGGAACTCTTTAGCCTTCTAAGCGCTTTGAATAAGAAAAATAAAGCAAGAATTTTAAAGCAAAAATTCAAAAGAGAAGGGATCTAAAGCGAGCTCCTAAGGTGTTGAAGGAAGTGTACCACTTCTTCCTTCTTCACCTAATTTTCGAGAAACTAAAAAATTGATTAAATCTTATTACAACCAAAGGGAGGGCCTTAAGGGCACTCAAACTCCCAACTACAAAATTAATACACCCAAATTAAAGAAAAAGTAAAGTCTTCAAAAAATGATTCTCCAAATGCTCCCTCAAATCAAAGTCCTCACCGCTAGGTGTATTTCCTTTTGAGGTGATCCCTTAGGCTCTTAGTCCAACCTTCTAAAATATGCTACCCTTGTGGTAAGCTCCTTTTTCAACCTTTCTCCCAAAAATGGCACTAACACACAAACCAAAGAAACCAAAAGTAGCAAGGGGAGGTGCGAACAGAAACTCAAAAAGCAATAAAAGATAACACAATCAAAAGGACACTTAACCAAATGGAAAGAGTATATAAGACAAACTAGAAAGATGATTTAAAAGACAAGCAACAACTAAAAGGTAAACAAAAGAAAGAGAGCACACAAAGGAATACCTAAGAATGGCACTAGATTAAAGAGTAGAAAGACACAAATATCAACTTCTAGTGTACCAACAGTAATAAAATTTCTTTTAAGGTTCCAAGTTCAAAGTTGAAGCACTTGCTAATTTTAGGTTAGGTACATCAAATGAATTTTTCAAACTTTCTTTTCTTTTGTTTGTTCTCTTTTTTTTTTTTTTTTGAATCCTTCGTAGTTTTTTTTTTGTATTTTATTTTAGACTTTGTTCTCTTGTTTTTTTTTTGAATATTTACTAGATGCACCTAAATTGATTGTCAATTTAGTGCTTAATAAAAAAGAGTTATGTGCTTGGAACAATAAAGAAAATTAAAAGCAACAATTTAGGTACTACTAGAAATGACTTCAAAATGCAAAGTAGTTATAGATGTGTTCATGGTTTAGTAGTTTGGTGTGCCACTGGACTCAAGCTTTGTTAAGTTTTTAGTAATTTGTTGAACACAAATACCAAACTTATAGCTTAAGTGAAAGCACCCACAAACAAGAACTACCTTTACTACACAAATAAGCTACTAATTATACGTATAAGGAAAATAAAGACAAAGGGAATTGAGCAACTATTTTGGAATTTTTTTTAAGAATATGCTTGAAACTAAAAGCACATGAACCTCTAAAGAGACTTATACATGAGGTATGACCCTCTATGTTGCTCAATTTAAGAAGTTTCAAAAGCTTTTTTGTAAAAACAAAAGAGGCTAAACTTAAAAGGAATTAATAGACAAAATGGGAAACTATAAACATGACTTATAAACAACTACACAGGAGTATAAAAGTGAAAAATAAAAGCTAAAAATAAGGCAAAAATAAGGCAACTAGGTGCAAGGAAACACAAGAATTTGGTCTAAATGTCTTGCCCACAAGGTTGTGGAATTCACCACAACGGCATGGATTTTTAGCAAGAAATTCTCAAAACCAAAATTCAAGCAAGAAAGCACCCAACTCAAAGCTTAAGCAGAAATTAATGAATATGGGAGAGATGTAGATGCAAAGAAAAAAACAATATAAATTGCATCAAGCAAAAAATAAATGGCACAAATAAAGTATAACTCAAAACAATAAACTCAAGACATAAATGGAAATGATAAACAACAATGGAAAGCTAGAAAAAATTGCGTAAATTAAAGATAAATAAAATAGAAAAATGGAAAGAAAAAATAAATGAGGTAGGAAGAGAGTTTAGACCTCTAGAACCAATGCTCTAGATACCAAATGATGCATGCCTCTCTTGATCTTTTTCTAGAGGTTTTCTTCTTTGGTGAAATGGTTTGTGGAGAGGTAAGAAGTGAGGTGGTTTTAGGCGCCACTTAAGGTAAGATAAGCCTAAGAAGGAAATTTTTCCACAAGGGATGGAACCCTTGATAAAAACCTAAGGAATTCTCAAAGAGAGAAGGTTGGACACTAAGAGAATTTTGGCCAACTCAAGGTTTTTCCATTCAATAAAGTGTGTAAAATACAAGAGTGTGAAGGAGCACCTTTTTATAGAGGGAGCTAACCTCTTGGACAAGTCATGAAGGAAATGAAGGGCTAGGATTAAAAGGAGTCATCCAAGGGCCAAGATTACTCCTTTGTTAGTTTTGGGTTTTATTTATCAAAAGAGAGTGTAGTTATCAAACTACCCCCTTATTTCCTAAATAAAGGCTCAAAAGCTAATCTTACCCCTTCTTATTACTAATACACCTCCTAGAAAATTAAATGGACTAATACATGTCCAAAATAAAATCCTAGGTTCCTAAAATAAAAATTACAAGTAAATAAGTCATGGCTTGCATAACTTGATGGTCATATGGAGGTGAGATCTTCCTCCCTCTACTCTAGCCATGTCTTCTTATATTCTCCTAGCCATGGCCCTAGTGATAGGGCCCTTGCTTGGGGAGAATGCATCAATTCTTCCTCACTTCCACTCCCATGGGTATGTCTAGATGGGGAACCTAAGACTATCCCTTTCATTTTGTAATTCTCACCATTCCCATGCTTTCTTTTTTCTCTTTTCTTATTTCTCTTTCTTTTCTTTTTATACTTTCTTCATCTTCTCTCCTTTCTCTTATTATTCTCTCTTCCTTCTCTCTTTTTTCTCTCCTTTCTTCCTCTCTTTCTTTTATTTTTCTTTTCTCCTTGGACTTTTTTTCTCTCATTTTTTCTTCTCTTCTCTCTTGTTCTTTTGCCATCCACTCCCTAAAGTCCATGTTTAAGTTTTCTAGAGTGTAATCTTTAGAAATATTTCTTTGGTTTACACTCTTGTTTGATGAATAACTATGAGCACTAGAGTGGGTATGTGATGCCATTGTGCTTGAATTTCTAAGAGGAAAAAGGTGGCCAAAAACTTTTCACAAACAAACACTCCTCTCTTTTTGTATTTTCTTGCCTAAAATGGCTTGAAGAGTCTTTGGAACTCTTTAGCCTTCTAAGCGCTTTGAATAAGAAAAGTAAAGCAAGAATTTTAAAGCAAAAATTCAAAAGAGAAGGGATTAAAGCAAGCTCCTAAGGTGTTGAAGGAAGTGTACCACTTCTTCCTTCTTCACCTAATTTTTGAGAAACTAAAAAATTGACTAAATCTTATTACAACCAAAGGGAGGGCCTTAAGGGCACTCAAACTCCCAACTACAAAATTAATACACCCAAATTAAAGAAAAAGTAAAGTCTTCAAAAAATGATTCTCCAAATGCTCCCTCAAATCAAAGTCCTCACCGCTAGGTGTGTTTCCTTTTGAGGTAATACCTTAGGCTCTTAGTCCAACCTTCCAAAATATGCTACCCTTGTGGTAAGCTCCTTCTTCAAGCTTTCCCCCAAAAGTGGCACTAACACACAAACCAAAGAAACCAAAAGTAGCAAGGGGAGGTGCGAATAGAAACTCAAAAAGCAATAAAAGATAACACAATCAAAAGGACATTTAACCAAATGGTAAGAGTATATAAGACAACAAGAAAGATGATTTAAAAGAAAAGCAACAACTAAAAGGTAAACAAAAGAAAGAGAGCACACAATGGAATACCTAAGAGTGGCACTAGATTAAAGAGTAGAAAGACACAAATATCAACTTCTAGTGTACCAACAGTAATAAAATTTCTTTTAAGGTTCCAAGTGCAAAGTTTAAGCACTTACTAATTTTAGGTTAGGTACATCAAATGAATTTTTCAAACTTTCTTTTCTTTTGTTTGTTCTCTTTTTTTTTTTTTAATCCTTCGTTGTTGTTTTTTTGTATTTTATTTTAGACTTTGTTCTCTTGTTTTTTTTTTTTTTGAATATTTACTAGATGCACCTAACTTGATTGTGAATTTAGTTATTAATAACAAAGAGATATGTGCTTGTAAAAATAAAGAAAATTAAAAGCAACAATTTAGGTACTACTAGAAATAACTTCAAAATGCAAAGTAGCTATAGATGTGTTAATGGTTTAGTAGTTTGGTGTGCCACTGGACTCTAGCTTTGTTAAGTTTTTAGTAACTTGTTCAACACAAATACCAAACTTCTAGCTTAAGTGAAAGCACCCACAAACAAGAACTACTTTTACCACATAAATGAGCTACTAATTATGCGTATAACGAAAATAAAGACAAAGGGAATTGAGCAACTATTTTGGAAATATTTTTTTTCAGAATATGCTTGAAACTAAAAGCACATGAACCTGTAAAGAGACTTAGACATGAGGTATGACCCTCTATGTTGCTCAATTTAAGAAGTTTCAAAAGCTTTTTTGTAAAAACAAAAGAGGCTAAACTTAAAAGGAATTAATAGACAAAATGGGAAACTATAAACATGACTTATACACAACTACACAAGAGTATAAAAGTGAAAAATAAAAGCTAAAAATAAGGCAAAAACAAGGCAACTAGGTGCAAGGAAACACAAGAATTTGGTCTAAATTTCTTGACCACAAGTGATGTAATCCCACCTAGCATGCATCATTGCTAGGAGGACTCAAGGAAGGCATGGCATGGACGAAAGCTCATTGAACATTCGAAACCATAGCTTTCGTTATTTTTAGCTTGTAAATATTTTATTTTAATTAGCTAAATTGGAGAATATTTTTAATTCGCTAAAGGCCATGTATTTCCGGCCATCTTCTTAGTTTATAAGGTATAAGTGTCTTTAGTTAAAAAGGAGGAATAAGCTTATAATAGGTGCATAAGTCAAGACATGATTTTGGGCTAGCCCATTCACATTAAGAGATGCTAATTGCACCCATAGGGGGTGAACTTAGGTGCCTCACTTAAGGCCTAAGACTTGGGTTAATTAGTCTTAATCCTAATTAAGCCCAAGTCCCACACTGCCTAAAAAAGTGTGCCAAGCTCTCCCATTAGGCTATATATACTCATTCCCCCTCATTGTAAAATTTTACCTTTGAAATTGAATGAAAATAGTCTCTTTGTGAGCACATTCTTAGTAAAAGGTCTTGAGGATCCTCTCTCTTGAGGAACCTCTTCCTAGTTGGTTCTTATCAAGGGTTCCTTCCTTTGTGACAAACCTAAACACTTTGGCTTATCTCTCTTTGAGAGTGGCGCCCCACCTCTATTTTCTTTCCCCTCCATCATCCATTTAATGGTGTTTGGAACCTCAAGGAGAAAGAATTTTGCATAATTTGGTATCAGAACCAACTCCACGAGGTTCTTTTCTAATCTTAATTTTCTTTAATTTTTTCAAGCTTTTATTTTTAGAGTTCTTGTTGTTTCCTTTATTTTTTCCAGCCTTTGATTCTTGTCATTTAATTCCTTTTATGCCTTGTTATTTTATGTTTTTGTAGTTTTCATTTTATGCAATTTATTTCCTAGTTTTTATTACTTTCTAGATTCAATTTATCTTGTTCTTTTCCATTGAATCTTTATATGTTTCCTTTAGGATTCTTTCTTTATTTTGCTGCCTAACCTTTTATTTTTTTCCTTATTCTTGTGCAAATCCTAAGAAGGTCATTGTAATGACTTCACAAAATTTGTGAAGGAAGCCACACATTGTGGTCTTGATCTTTGGATGCACATTGTTCTTCTTGTTTGAGTTTTTAATTCTATTTTCCTGCACCTATTATTCTGTTTTTCCAGCCCCTTGTACTCTGTTTTAGGTGCATATTTCTGGGTATTTTGAGTCATTTAATTTCAGTTTTTAATCTTCCAAGTTGTGTTTTAGTTGGTCATGTTGTAGTCCTTTTATTATCTCTTAATTCTACATAGTTTTGCCTTTTATTTTTACCATAAAAAAGTGTGTTTCTCTCTTGGAATTGAGCATCAAAGGGGTCATGCCTCTTGATCTTGTGTCCTTGAGTCCCACATGCTTTAGATCATAGCATGTTTCAAAAAAATATTTTCTCAAAATTTGCTCAATTCTTCCTAGAGTCTTTTTTTTTTTTGTGTTAGTAGTTTAAAGTTTTGTGCTAGTCTTTGGTGAATTGCTTTTGCTGGCTGTTTTGGGATCATTTGGGCTGTAATCCTTGAGAAATTAAGTTGGTCTAAGCTCATTAAGTATCTCATTTAGTGCCTTCCTTGTTCACCTAAATTTACTAGTGCATCTTGAACTACTTTGCTTTCTTTGGTTTTGACTTTTTGATTCAATTTTTGTGGTTGTCCATCTATTTTAATTCAAGCACCCATCCTCATTACACTCCTTATCATATTTTTGTTAGAATTTTGTTAAGAGATGTAGCAAAAGTATTTAAAAAAAAAGAAATCAAAGCAAGTAAAAAAAAAGTGGTAGAAAAAGTGTTAAAAAGAAGAAAAAAAACATAAAAATTTAGTGCACCTCAAGTTGCTTCAATTTGTTTAAAGGAGTGTTTAAAATTCATGAATCTTGCTTGAAATACTTTGTTTATGATTCAGCCATAAACATTAGAAAATGGTGCAAATCATTGATCATTTTTGTTGTGTCTTTTTATTTTGTAGTCCATTCTAATCTAGACCCATTCTAGGTTTTATTTTGTGTCTTAACATTCTTTCTACACCTTTTATTTCTTGCTTGTCCTTATTGGCTTTCTTTGTGTTTGTCAAATAAATTCTTTCCTTTGATGTGTTCCTATTCTTGTTAAGTGCTTTTTATTGCTTTTTGCTTTCAAATTCTACTTCTCTTGGTCTCTTGCTTGGGCGTTTGTTTTCTCTTGGTAGATAGCCAAATTGTTGAAATTTCCACAAGGGTAGCATCCTTAGGAAGTGTTGATTTAAAACCAAGGAAGAGGAGACTTGAAAAGGAGACAAGACTAGAGTGATACACTTGGTGAGGAGCACTTGAAGAAAGGAGTTAGATTCAACTACTTTTAATTTTCTTTGTTTAATTTGGCTGTATTTTTAAAAGACATTTTAATTAGAGATGTTGGATGCCTATAAGGGTCACCTTTTTTGTGTGTAATAAACCTTAGTTTCTCATTTTAGTGTGGATAAGGAATTGGTACCCCTTATTCATACTTAGGAGCACGTTAGAATCCTTTAGCCTTGCTTTAAATTTCTTTATTTGCTTTCAACGTTTTAGCAAGTGTTAGAGTTCTAAAGACTCTTAACACTTTAGGAAAAAACAAAAAAAGAGAGGAGTGTTTTGCATATTAGTTCCCTAGACCTTACACTTTGACATGTTTTCACACACATCTAGGAGTGTTAGGAGCAGTAATAAAACTAGGGAAAATAAAGGAAAAGAATGTGAGAATAGAATAAAAGAAAAGTATGAGAAGAGCGATAAACCAACCTTGCCCACATATCCATACTCTATTGAGTGGGAAATATTAGAAAAACAACGTAGGGAATTTTGGAAAAATGAGAGAAACAAAAAGAGAAGTGGAAAAGAGAACAAGAGGAACTAGATAGAGATGAGAGAAAAGAGAAATCACAAAAAGAAAATGAGAGACAAGAAAGAAAAGAAAGAAGAGAAAAAGAGAGACAAAGAGAAGAAGGGAACGAATAAGACAAGAGAGAAAAGAGCAAGAGAAAAGAGAAAGAGAAGAGAGGGACCAAAGAGAAAGAGAAGAAAGAGAAAAAGAGAGACAAGAGAGTAGGGAAAATGAAAAAAGAGAAAGAGGAGCAAGAGAAAAAGAAAGAGAAGAGAGAAGAGAAAAAGAGAAAAGAGAGAAAGAAAGAGAAAAAGAAGAAAACAAAAGAAAAGAGTTAGAGAGAAAAGAGAGAAGAGAAAGGAGAGAAAAAGAGAAGAAAAAATTGGAAAAGAGAGAAAAAGAACAAAAGGAGATAGAAACAAGGGAAGAAAAGAAGATACAAAAAGAGAGAGACGCCTATAAGAGCTCTTGTGGTAACATTTACACACATTATAGAGACTTAGAAGAGCCTAGAATAACCCATGACATTCATGCTTCTTCTAGTAAGAAGGAAAACCCTAAGAGGCATCATAAGAAAAAGACAAACCCTTCTATAATTAAACCTAAAAGAGAGTCATCCAAAAGAAAACATATTGAGAGAAAACCTTTGAGTATAAGGGACACCCCTACCACTAGTTCGAGCACTCGTTCTCGAAGTCCTAAATGTTTTAAGTGTTTAGAAAAAGGACACATTACTTTGTTTTGCCCCAAAAGAAAAAGAACTTTAAGGGGAACATCAAATGAAAAGGGTACTCATTCATGTGATGATCTCTTCAAAGTGAAACAACTTCTTGGAAGTCATCCTTATAAAGAAACCCAAACACAACGAGAGAATGTTTTTCAAACAAGATGAAAAATTTTGGGCAAAACTTGTTCTCTAATTGTGGATGGTGGATCATGTTGTAATTTTTGTAGCACGAGGGTGGTAGAAAAGCTATCACTTGCTACTACTCCTCATCCTTCACCTTATTCTTTGCATGGACTTAATTATGAAGATAGTGTAGTAGTAAAAGAGCAAGTGGAGATTAGCTTCTCCATAGGGAAGTATCGCGACAAAGTGTTATATGATGTAGTCCCTATGGAAGCTAGTCACATGTTGCTGGGAAGGTCATGGCAACATGATAAGGAAACTTTGCACAATGGCCTCACTAATAAAATCACTCTCTCTCATAAAGGGAAAAAGATTACCTTACTTCCTCTTACCCCTACCGAGGTTATGGAGGATAGAAGGATCATGAAGCTTAAGAAAAAGAGGGATAAAAATGAAAATAAGGTTGTTGGTAGGAAGACCGAGTCTAAGGAAGATCCGCCTTTGCCTTCAAAGGAGGTTCTGTACATAGAAAAATTTTCCTGCCGATTCTTACAAAAAGAACAAGTTGAATTTGAGGATTTTCCTATATCTTTTGAGTACCTTGATCCACACCCTCAAGTCCAACTTGATGAGTGCTCCATTCCACTTAGACTAGTCTCGCCTACTATTTCAAAACCTTTGAGGCTAGTATCTAGTGCAATAGGAAGAGGATGGGGAGTTGCTGTGTGGAGGCACATGCACACTAAAATATTTTCAAACTTTAGTGCCAAACTCCACTACCCCATTCCTAAGAGGCCTCCTTATAGACCTCTCACTCCCCCCAAAATCACTTGTTTGCATATACTTACTGCTTTCCTTATTTTCTTGCAGACTTTGAAAAAGAGGAAGAAAGGCCTCAGGATTTGAGGTCAAATCCTCTCCAAGGGGGAGGAGATGATGTAATCCCACCTAGCATGCATCATTGCTAGGAGGACTCAAGGAAGGCATAGCATGGACGAAAGCTCATTAAAGATTCGAAATCATAGTCTTCGTTATTTTTAGCTTGTAAATATTTTATTTTAATTAGCTAAATAGGAGAGTATTATTAATTCCCTTAAGGCCATGTATTTCTTACCATCTTCTTAGTTTATAAGGTATAGGTATCTTTAGTTAAAAAGGGGAAGTAAGCTTATAATGGGTGCATAAGTCAAGACATGATTTTGGGCTAACCCATTCACATTAAGAGATGCTAATTGCACCCATAGGGGGAGAACTTAGGTGCCTCACTTAAGGCGTAAGACTTGGGTTAATTAGTTTTAATCCTAATTAAGCCCAAGTCCCACATTGCCTAGAAAAGTGTGCCCAAGCTCTCCCATTAGGCTATATATACTCATTCCCCCTCATTGTAAAATTTCACCTTTGAAGTTGAATGAAAATAGTCTCTTTGTGAGCACATTCTTAGTAAAAGGTCTTGAGGATCCTCTCTCTTAAGAAACCTCTTCCTAGTTGGTTTTTATCAAGGGTTCCTTCCTTTGTGGCAAACCTAAACACTTTGGCTTATCTCTCTTTGAGAGTGGCGCTCCACCTCCATTTTCTTTCCCCTCCATCATCCATTTCATGGTGTTTTGAACCTCAAGGAGAAAGATCAAGGGGTGTGCAAAATAATTTTGCATCAACAAGGTAGTGGAATTCACCACAACGACATGGACTTTTAGCAACAAATTATCAAAACCAAAATTCAAGCAAGAAAGCACCCAACTCAAAGCTTAAGCGGAAATTAATGAATATGGGAAAGACGTAGATGCAAAGAAAAGAACAATATAAATTGCATCAAGAAAAAAATAAATGGCGCAAATAAACTATAACTCAAAACAATAAACTCAAGACATAAATGGAAATTATAAACAACAATGGAAAGCTAGAAAAAAATTGCGGAAATTAAAGATAAAATAAAATAGGAAAATGGAAGAAAAAATAAATGAGGTAGGAAGAGAGTTTAGACCTCTAGAACCAATGCTTTAGATACCAAATGATGCATGACTCCCTTGATCTTTTTCTAGAAATTTTTTTCTTTGGTGAAATGGTTTGTGGAGAGGTAAGAAGTGAGGTGGTTTTAGGCGCCACTTAAGGTAAGATAAGCCTAAGAGGGAAAGTTTGCCACAAGGGATGGAGCCCTTGATAAAAACCTAAGAAATTCTCAAAGACAAAAGGGTGGACACTAAGAGAATTTTGGTCAACTCAAAGTTTTTCCATTCAATAAAGTGTGAAAAATACAAGAGTGTGAATGAGCACCTTTTATAGAGGGAGCTAACCTCTTGGACAAGTCAAGAAGGAAAGGAAGGGCTAGGATTAAAAGGAGTCATCCAAGGGAGGAGGATTGAAGCCCAAAGTCCAATCAATTCCCTCCTTTATATGAGAATTGGTGCCCAAGCTACCCCATCCAAGGGCCAAAATTACTCTTTTATTAGTTTTGGGTTTTATTTAGGAAAAGAGGGTGTAGTTATCAAACTACTCCTTATTTCCTAAATAAAGGCCCAAAAGCTAATATTACCCCTTCTTATTACTAAGACACTACTCTTTTATTAGTTTTGGGTTTTATTTAGGAAAAGAGGGTGTAGTTATCAAACTACCCCTTATTTCCTAAATAAAGGCCCAAAAGCTAATCTTACCCCTTCTTATTACTAAGACACTTCCTAAAAAATTAAATTGACTAATACGTGTCCAAAATAAAATCCTAGGTTCCTAAAAGAAAAAATTACAAGTAAATAAGTCATGACTTACATAACTTGATGGTCATATGGAGGTGAGATCTTCCTCCCTCTACTCTAGCCTTGTCTTTTTCTATCCTCCTAGCCATGGCCCTAGTGATAGGGTCTTTGCTTGGGGAGCATGCATCAACACTTTATTGAATGAAAAACTTTGAGTTGGCCAAAATTCTCTTAGTGTCCACCCTTCTCTCTTTGAAAATTTCTTAGGTTTTTATCAAGGGTTTCATCCCTTGTGGCAAACTTTCCCTCTTAGGCTTATCTTACTTTAAGTGACGCTTAAAACCACCTCACTTCTTACTTCTCCATAAACCATTTCACCAAAGAAGAAAACCTCTAGAAAAAGATCAAGGGAGGCAAGCATCATTATATTCACGGTCTCGTAAAATTAAAAAAAAACAATAAACAAAATAAAGATATGATATGACCATTAGTGTTTTTGAAAAGAAATATATATATATATATATATATATATATATAAAATATTTAATAATAAACATATATAATATTAAAGGTGATTATAAATTATTATTATTAAATATTATAATTTTTTAGAGCAACGAGTGATTATTATATATTAAATATTTTAACGAAAGGTGATTATATATATTAACTTTTATAATATATATATATATATATATAATAATAATAATAATAATAACTTGATTGCTATAGAACATTATAATATTTAAATATTATAATCAGTTTTATTAAATATGATAACTTCCTATATATACTAACTTACATTAATGTGTATATATAATAATTTTATATATATAAACTGAAAACGTGTAACTCGTGAAAACAGCAATTGAAAAAGTGAGAAAATAATTTAAAGCAAATTTGTGTATTGTGAAACGTGTAAAACTGTTAGCCTATCATACCCACTTTTAATAACTTCAAGCATTTTGGTAAAGTTTGAGTGAAAAAACAAGTGATACTATGAGAGCAAACCACAGAAATAAGGAAATGCAAAACCATGATACGTGATGTGTTGGGTCGACGAATGCTGAAATGTGTGGCGGTGGCTCAACAATGGATAGGTGACTGTGCGTCGCTCAATGGTGGCGCATCGACTTGCAGTGGCTCGCAGGATGGTAACAGTAGTGTTTTTCGATGAATTTTTATCACAAAGGTGCGTCGTAGCAACAGTGAAAGTGTGATTTCAAAGTTTAATATTTATAGGCGAAAAAAAAATTAAATCAGTTTAAATAATCAATCAATCTTATCTTTGTGTAATTTATTTTTAATATTTTAAATTATTTTTTCCGATTTGCTGTATCCACCAGACTTGTCGTATCTACCACTATATCTATTGTGTTTTCAGGTATATCCATAAGGTGAGTCACCTCCGACTCAAGGTAACGAACTTAACGTGGTGTCGCACCCATGTCGTACTCGCCTCTGTCTCCGTCGCGATTCTAACACGAGATAGTAAAATAAGCGTGTCTGACTTCATAAGTCTAACATCAATTGTATCCTTTAGTTATTTAGGAGAAAATTAAAAGGATTTATTCAGTATATGACTTGCCAAAATTTTTCATTTCGATTGTACTTTTTGGACCATCAAATCATGCTTTCTGAATCATCCATAATTACTAATCCTGATAAGATAATGCGAACAAACAAAATTGTTATTATTACCCCTGGTGCTTGACAATTTTGATCGAAGAACCTTACCAATGTAGATGTGTTGAGGCACCGATGATGGAAGAGAAATGAAAAGTGAAGGAAGCTGCCACACTTTTAAAGAAAAATCTGTCCTCACAACTTATCTCTCTAAACATAAACTTTGTCTTTATATTTATCTAATAATTTTATAAAAAAAAACTTTATCTATAATATATATATATATATATTATTAATAAAGAAAAAATTTTTTTTTATATCTATTTTTCAAAATACTTATTCTATCCTTGGATCTGTTAAAAATTAAAACATAAACCACTTTGTCAAAGAATAGATTTGAACCCACAACTTTTACCTCACTAAACATAAACTTTGTTACTGTATCAACTTCATAATTTATGAAAAAAAGCACTTTAAAACATTTATATCAAATATTCATAATTGTTCTAGTATTAATAATCTATAATATATATATATATATATATATATATATATATATATATATATTATCTATACTATTAATAAAGAAATTCTCCTTTTTTATGTCAATTTTTCAAAATACATATTCTACCTATAGTATTACAGTTGTGTTTTTTCTTGTTAAAATAATATCTAAATAGTAAAGACATATATATATATATATATATATATATATGGACATTTATAAAATATAAACGTATAGAGGAAAAAAACATGAGGTGCATGATAAAAGTCATCTCGTGGTTATAGGCGAAAGCTACTATTTATTTCGTTGAAGATATGGTCTTGACTCTTGAATGTTCCAAAGCCCACAATAAAAATGTAATTTTCAGAGAAAAATAATTTTTAATTGTTTATGGGAATAGGGAAACAACTCAAATGTTTTTCACGGTTTCGAACATAATAATTATTATGGTAAAAAAAAAAACACAGTAATACTTTCTTCTGGTTTAAGCTAAATAAAGTCAAGGATCTATTTCATGGGTGTTAATAATCAAAACTAAACAAATTAATTTTAATTAGATTAAATTAATACAATTTTTTTAAAAAACATTCATGGTCCGAACCAAACTAACCAAATGATAATTTGATTAGTTTAGTTTGGTTTCAAGGAAAATTTATCAAAAAATTAAAAATTTATTTTTTTATTAAATCATAAAAAATAATTTTATAACTAAAACTACCAAAATTCATTAGTTTAATAAATTCATAATTTTGTAATCAAATATAAATTTTTTATATATACTAAATTAGTCATATTAAACTATTAAAATAAAAAAAATACAATACAAACTTAACAATAAATACATAAAATAACATAAAAATTTACTAACTTAAAAATATAAAATAATGTCAAAGAATAAAGGTAAAATGGTTTAGATACTCAAACCCTGAATAAAACACTGAAACAAGTTACTAAATTTATTAACTTAAAAATATATAATAAATATATAATAATAATAGTAATATAATATATACTTTTTAGTTGGTTCGAGTTAGGTCAGAGTTTTGAAACGCAAAAACCACGAATCAAACTAGACATGGTTGGTTCTGGTTGGATTGGGTTAGGTCCAGATCCAATCAAGTGAAAAAATCAAACCAAACAAATTGATTTGGTTCGGTTTACCGGATTTGTAAGGTTAATCTGAATCAATGAACACCCCTATTAACTAAGTTGGTTTAGCAGGATGCGTGAGAGTGATTCTAAACCCTAATTTCTATTAGGAAAATAAAAAAAGAAAAGTTAAATAAAGTAAGACATAATTTCGGAATGTATAGATTTAAATTTGCAAACATAAATTTAGATAAGGCTTAAGGTTACAAATTAAAAATGTAAAAATAACTCAAGTTTTATCTTTATAAAATTTAACTTTCAAGAATAATTTATATGTATAAATATACATTTTAGAAATAATTAAATGCACGTTTGATTGTTAGTTGGAAACTTATGTTTGAGACAAATTTTGTCAACAAATTAGGTTCGTGTTTGGAAATAGTTGAAAAAGTATTTTCGAGACAAAAATAAGTTTGTGCAAGTATAAAAAATCATTGACTTTACTTTCATTTTACTTCTATTAACTGAACTTGCGTTGAAATATGTACATAATTTTTAATTTAAATTCAAACATGTCATCAAAATAATTACGTGTTTAAATTTAAGTTAGAAATATTATCACTTATAACAAACCGGGCTCTCTAACCACAGTCCTTATTAAATCTGCTCCAACGAAGGGCTTTCTAACCATTGGGCTAGAAGAGCAGTTGCTAGTGAATGTGGAACAAACTTGGGAGTTTTTCTCCCTATACCTCCCAAATTTTCTCCTTGCACATCCATATAGTTTTAAAAGGATAAAAATATTATTGGGTAAAAATGCCCTTATTTAGTTAGTAGTTCGAATAGGTGAATCCCGATGAACAAAAATGGTGTAAGGAACGAAGTCTGAATTCAGTAATTTGGACACCCTGTTGAACTAGTATACACTAAGTCCGAAACAAGCAATTTGGAGCTAGTATGGAACAAGCAATTCGTAGTCAGTTCAAAATAGGTAAATTTAGAACCAATCTAGACCTAATCCAAAACAAACAATCTGGACTCAATCTAGAATTCAAATGACATCATTTTAGAAATAAAATATAACTTAAAATGAAATCTGGATTTCTTGTTCCGGAGTAGCTTTGAATTAACTATTTCAAACTGGTTCTAGATTTCCTATTCCGAACTAGCTCTAGATTGTCCGTTCTAGACTGGCTTTAAATTGCCTGTTTCAGACTCAGTGTATACTAGCTTAACAGGGAATCTGAATACTCAATTTAAACTCGTTCCACACACAATTTTCATTCATCCGGATTAACCTATTTGAACTACTAACTATGTAAATCAAAACACCTAATTCGAAGCAAGAAACGCCACTTTCAAATATTAATCCTTGATTGACACTTCCACCAATTTGTATTACAATATTCAGTAAACACCAAGAGAGAGTTTAAGGACAAGCATGTGTGACAAGAGCTGAAGCTTTTGTGAATCTAGATTCTGTAACAAAGACATGATGGAGATGGAGAGGTGCATCTCTCATTTATGCAAATTATTATCTAAGGACATTTTTGTCCTTTTCAAGATACATGGATGTACAGGGAGAAACTTGGGAGATGCAGGAAAAAAACTCCAAATTTAATACTTGAGATAAAGAACAGTGTGCCTATGTACTAAAGCTTCTTTAGTTTGTTCTGTTTACCATCATCCTAAATTTAAATTGAAACCATGCAGAAAATGGTGGAGGATTATTTGACATTATATATTTATATTTAATGTAGATGTATATTTAAGATTTGAATTTAAGAAATTGATAATATTAAAATAATATTGTGCTAGTTGATTGTGTTTGGTAATATAAAAGAAAAATATAATATAAAGAAAATAAAATGTTGCATTATAGTGTGAAAATCTTGGGTGGTAAAATAGGAAGATTCTTTATATTTTATTTTTCTCTCCAATTTTTTCATTGCTAACCTTCTAAAAAAATAGATAAAATAGAGATACACATATAATAGAGTAACATTCATTTTCTCAAAAACTAGTAATGATAAAATAAATAATATATTATAATGTAATGTATTAGTTAAAATATCTTGAAGTGTGACATTATAATAATATATTATAATATAATATAATAATGAATAGTGTAAATAGTATAATGATAAAAACAAATCGTGTAACAAGAAGATAAAAAACATGTTTCAACAAAAAAAAAAACAAATGAAATCCTAACTCATGTAAAAAAAGTAAGTTAGAAATTTAATAAATACTTGAAGGTAGAAAATATAAAAATATAAAAAATTAGAACCTAACATTTTAAATAAAGTTATTTAGAGTATCGCTTCCAAAAATAGCATTAGTTATTAACATAAAGTTATTTATAAAAAAAATAAGATTGAATAAGTTATTTTATTGAAAAATGTTAATTCGTTAAATTTTGTTAGTGAATAGACTTGAATAAATTTTTAATTTATTTAAAAATGTTTGTTACCATGAAATTCATGATCTAAACTCATAGACAATATATTAGAATAAATATAAGAAAAGATATTAAAATTTGTGCATCTTGTATATAGAGTTTAAATAATTTTTTTTTATGAAATCAATATAAGTTTAATAAGAATAAATTGACAAAGTTAATCTCATTTAATATTTGTATACACATGATAAGATAATAACCATACCTTATATTCTTAGATAATGATAGAAGATAATATTATCACTTGATACTAGTCTATAATTATTTTAACATTCTCTTGATGGTATTAATTAATATTTCAAATATAAATCATTAAGCTATAATCATAGATATAGTCAAATCATATATTAAACAACAATATGAGACAATGTGATTAGACAAAACTAGATTTGATATGTCGGTTCAATTGGTCCAACCGGTAATTGATGACCACAATGTTGTGAAAACCAGTTCGGCTTCTAACCTGATCAAGGCAGTGGGTCAATGGGTTATAGGTCGGACCAATGAGTCAATAATTGACCCAGATTAACCTAGTCTAAAGGTAAAAAATAAAAATGTATGTCTAAATATCTAACATAATTAGATAATTTATATAAAAACATAATTTTACTAGACCTCTAAAATTTAAAATTATTTTTCTTATATAAAAATATATAACGTAACTAATATTGTTCTTAATTAAATATAATATACTATTTTCAACTAAAATATATGCTTATTAGTATATATATATTACTTTTTGCACAAGATAAACAAATATGTTATGTTAGCTTGGTGGTAAACTTAATTTTGAGGGCTCAGAGTTTCAACCCGGTTAATGGGTGTGATTGCAATATTTTGTTTCTAAATCAAGACACACTCACGTATGTCTCAGGCCAACATTAAGTGAAAGATGCTAATTGGCTGAGCAAGATGAAACTTTTAAAGATTGAAGGCAGCCGACGCCCGAGAGTGAGAGCCTGACAACTACAAATTGATTAAGGTAATTGGGCCAATTGGCCCAAATATGTATTATGCATAAATATTTTAATTGATAGTAGTGCTATTTTACACAATTAAATATTACTTTGAATATTGAACATGTGATATTTGCTTTTTAGCATGGCGGTTGTTTAAAATTTAAAGATGGAATATCTTAAATTATGATAAATATATTATTTTAAAAATATTAATATAGATTGGGTTATCCGGTTCAAGTAGTCATTACATGGTTCAATCAATGAATCATCAAAGCATTGTCTAGATCAATTCAATGATCAGTTCGGTTTTTATAACATTGGATAAGGATATAAATAGAAAAGTATTGAATTAGAGTCTAAAACTAGTTCAAGTAGGAGTGTTTGTAGTGTGGTTTGGTGTGATTTAAAGTCTAAAACTAGTTCGAATTAAACTAAAAAATAAGTGTGGTGTGCTTTGGTTTGGTTTAAATAAATTATAAAATCTGAACCAAACCAAACCAATTTTTTCGGTTTAGTTTAGTTTTGCGATTTGAAATTTCTATTATTAAGTATATACATTGAAAAGTTTTATTTCCAAAATTGTAGAAAATTTTACTCACTCTCGAAAAAATTATATAAAAGTAGCAATCATTAAAGTTAAAGTATAGATAATCAATTCATTTAAACTTTACATTTTACTAGTTGTCGTCAAATTGTATCTGATGAAATTAAATCAAATAGTTTTGCTAAAATATTTATTCATCAACTAACATATTAATTAAAAATCCTAATTCAAGATTAAGTTAAAATCATAGAAACATAGAAAATAATGACTAATTGTATATGTCTTCTTGGAGATTTGCTAAAATAATCAAAGATGAGTGGTTTGATTTGCTAAAATAATGACAAAATTGTCAAGTCCAATGCTTGGAAAAGGTCTTGATGGAGAAAGGTGAATGTGAAGTCCTACTTGACACTTCACCAAGTTTTGAACTTGAGCCTACTTCCTTAAGGTTCAAACAAAATTCTCAAGTTCAAAACTTAGTCCAAAGTGAAAAGGAAGAAGGTCTTCAAGAAGATCATTCCTTAAGTCCAAATGAGGATCTTATTAAAGAAACTTCTCTCCTAGGACAAGTGCAAGTGGAGATTGTGTCCAAATCATTTGAACATAACATTCCAGAACCTCTAATTGCACATAAAGAAAATATTTCACCAAGTGTTGAACTTGAGCCATTTTTATAAAATTCAATCAAGAATCTCAAGTTCAACACTTAAAAGAAAAAGAATTTGTCCTTCAAGAAGATTTCTCCTTGCCATTCAAGGGGCATCTTATTGATGACAACTTTCCCAATACACAAGTGGAGATTGAGGTTGTGCCAAAACCTTTTGAGCACAATGAACCACAACCCCAAATTCTACTTGATTCCATCTTTAAAACTTATCCAAGTGTTGGGCTTAACACATTTTCCTTTGAGCTCAAACAAGAGTCTCAAGACTTGGATAAAGTTGAGAAGTCCTTCCTTACACAAGTAAGTGTAGAGGTTGTGTCAAAACCCTTTGAGCACTATGAAACACAACGTCAAATACTATTTGTTGATGTGGCCAAGTGTGGTAAAGAGATTGAGCTACAAACTTTTTCTATCTATAGCCAATCTCAAGGCCCAGTCAAAGATACCTTGAAAGAGAGGTTCACCCCTAGGCCATCATTATCTTGTGGGGTGAACAACAAGATAAAATTCGCTTGGCTTTCTTGGATGAGTGCTCCAAGGAACCTAAGCTTGTCTCACTTCCTCCCCGGATGAGACTAGCCTTTAGTAAACTTGGAGTCACTTGGGGAACTGCTGTGTGGGGTCATAGGCACAACAAATACTTTTTAAACCTTAGTGCATACCCCACCACCCCAAGTCTATGAGGTCTCCCTATAGACCTCCTACCCTTAACATCTATGTACATAATCACATACTCATTCCTATGCTCATTCTCTTGCAGGACTGGAAAAAAAGGAAAAAAGACCATAGGATTTTAAGTCAAATCCTCCTTAAGGGAAAGGATATGATGCATGCACACATAACATGGGCTTGAGCTAGGACCAATAAGAAATGAGCATGACTTGGATGAAGCTTAAAGGAGCTTAGTTTAGTACATGTTCCATTTAATTGTATTCATTAGACATTTTTAGGCTTGTATAAGCACCCTTAAGTCATTAGGATTTTAGGGGTATAGCTAGTTTAATTTTCAGCCTTGTATTTCTACCTATAGGTTCTTTTTTCTTTAGAAGGTGTAATTAGTCTCTTTGTGGAGTGTTTTAATTAGTAGGGTTTGTCCTAGGAGCTTTTGGACATGTCGTATTGATAGAGGACCATCCTTGGGGCATCAAATAGGACTTATCACAAGGTCCATGGCAAGAAGAATAGAAGAAAAGGAAGGTCATACCACACCAAGAGCATTGATGATCACATGTGCAGACTTTGGTTCATCTACCTAGTTTTTTGCTTGTTTTCCTTATCTTTCCCTTGTATTTTAGGGAACCTTAATCACTTAGGATCTCATTATGTATTTTTATTTATCCTTTGTATTATGGGGCAAAATTAGTTTAGGATTTATTTTGGGATTTAAACCTTGACTTGTTGATGTGACCATGCCTAGCCAAGGACCTATCACTAGGGCCATAGCTAGAAGGATTGAAGAAGACCTAGCCGTAGCAGATAAAGGAAGACTTCACCTGCTGTGGAGAGTGAAGATATTAGGCTAGGGAATTTAGTTAATAAAATGTAATTTTCCTTTATTTTAATTTTGAGGAGCATTAGGAATTTAATTTGGGACATGTATTTAATCCATTTTTTATTTTAGGACGTGTCTTAGGAATTTAGAGGGTGGATTTAGCTTTTTGGGTCTTTATAAAGGAAATAAGGGATAGCCTTGATATCTACACTCCTTTTTTCCTACATAAACCCCCTAAGCTAATAAGAAGGAATCTTGACCCTTGGTTTGAGAAACTTGGGCACCAAGTTTGATGATTTAAGGAGGGAATTGTTTCTCAATCCTTCTCCTTAGATCTCTCCTTTTAATCCTAACCCTTCTTTTTTAGGTTATCTTGCTTAAAAGGTTAGCTACCTCTATAAATAGGAGCTTCTCCCCTCACTTGTATTTTTTACACTTGAATTTAATCATAGAGACTATATTGGTTGTGAGGTTCTTACCTTTGAATGTCCCCCCTTCTCCTTTGTGAGAGCTTCTAAAAGTTATCAAGGGACCCCTCCCTTATGGCCTCTCCCCTTTGGCTTATCAAACCTAGTATTTGTGGCACCTCACCCCATTCCTTTCCTCTCCATAAATCCATTTCCCTTCCAAGTGACCTTAGAAAGAATCCTTTGGGCACGCGATCATAAAAGATTACATCAAGTGGTATCTAGAGCCACTTTCTAAAGGTCACGTTTTTCCTCAATTTTGTTTTGCTTTGTTGTTTATCTCTTTGATCTCTTTATTTTAAAGTCCTTCATTTTTTCTCATCTTTATTTCCTTTATTGTCTAGTAGTATAGCTTTTTATTCTTGCTATTATATGCATTTTTGTTTCCTATCTATGCGCATATGTTCCATTTAATTTGATGCAATTTTATTTGTCCCTTTCTTTGCATCTTATTTCCGTGTTCAAGTTGCTTAATTTTCCCTTGTTTTTTATGTTAAAGTGTTCCTAAGCATTTGAGACCATTAAACCCATATGGTTGAGGATTTTTCTACACCATTGTGGTGATCAACTTTGGCCACGTTGTTGCACCTTTTGTTTTGAGTCTCTTGCTGAAATTTTTGCTCTATTTTTAGGTGTTATTTTTTCTTAATCTTGTGTTTTGTCAAATACTATTCATGTTAGTTTCCTATTTTGTCTCATTTAAATTCCATAGGTTTTAGCCTCATAAAATTTTTTACAAAAAAACCTTCAAAAACATTTTGAATTGAGCTCCTAAGAGGTGAACCTCTTGTTGAGTCTCTCAAGTCTTTTATGCTTTTAGTTCAAGCACAATAATCTCTTTGTTGTTCTTAAATATTTGCTCAATTCAATCTTTATATGCTTCTTGTTTTATGTTGAATGATTAGTAGCTTTCCACATTGTTTACCTTCACTATTGGTGCCTCTTTATGGAATTTTAGCTTGGGCGAATTGTGTTAATAATTTAAGCAATCAATTTACTTCAAAATCAGCCCTAAATCATTCCTTAAGCACCATTAGTTCAGTGATATTTGGAATTACTAAGTTGTTTTACTTTTAGTTGCATGCATTACCTTTTGTGTGACCTTACTTTGTGCTTATTCACTCAAACGTTATTATTTCAAGGATCCTCATTAAAATTTCAATTCAACAAGCTATTAGGTGCAGCAAAATGATTAGAAAAAGTTAAAAAAAATATACTAGAAAAAGTTTAAGTTAAAAAAAAAAAAGAAGATAAAGAACTCCAAAGAAACACAATTTTGAAGTTGTGTACCTAATAGTATAAACATTTGATATAAGGACCAATTGTGATTCAAAAAAAATTACTTGAGTAAGCCTTTTAGCTTTTGGTCACTTAAATTTTATTAAGTGTGCAACTATTGGTTTCATTTTTTTTTGTTTGAGTTTTTTTTTCATCTTTACTCTTAGAGCTAATCTAGGAAAGTTATTTGTGTGCTACCTTCATTTGTGAGTATTATGTTTTCTTGCTTGTCTTCTTTACTTCTTTGAGTTTGTCATTGTTTAATCTATCCACTTGGATTTGTGAACCTTGCTTTGTTATTCACCTTTGTTTGTTGTCTTGCGTTGTATTCAGCCTTGGTAAGGAAAGCTTGGGAAAGGTGTCATACATAAAATTTTGGCAAGTCCAAACAAGAGGAAACAAGGCTAGCATTCTTGGGGTGGGTTGATGCAACTAAAAGGGGTTTGATCAAAAGGAGACAAACACCAAAAAGCTTGGAGTGAAGACTTTGTTTAATTTTTTTTTTATTCTTTGTATCGTGTATACTTAATTTTAGATTGGGAGTTTGAGTACCCTTAAGGCCCTCCCTTGGTTTGTAATAATTTTGGTTAATTTTAGCTTAATTCCTCGTTAATTAGGGGAAGAAGGAAAAAGTGATACACTAACTTCAACATATTAGGAGCACGATTAGAACTCTTTCTCTTTTACATTCTTGCACATTTAATTTTTTGCAAAAAAAAACTTGTAGAGGCTAAGATTTCCAAAGACTCATCAAGCCACCTTAGGTGAGAAAACAAAAAAGAGGGGAGTATTGCTTGAAAAAGAAAATGTTTTTGGCCTATCCTCTAGTTTTTAGAATCCAAGCACCATGACTTTCCACACACATTCTAGTGCACATAGTTGTTCATCAAGTAAGAGTGTCAACCAAAGAAAACCTTCTAAGGGAGACACTCATGAAAACCTTAACTTAGAATTTAGGGAATGGATGGCTAAAGAACAAGAAAGGAGAGAAGAAAAAGAGAGAAAAAAAGAAATAAAAGAAAGGGAAAACAAATAGAGAATGAAGAGTTAAAAAAAGAGATGTTGGAAATGAGAAAAGAGAAAAAAGAGGAAAAAGAGATAAGGCAAAGAGAAAGAAGAAAGGATGAAGAAACGAGAAGAAGGAAAGAACTAGAAATAAAAAGAGAAAAAGAGGAAAAAGAGAGAAGGAGAAGCGAAAAGAGTAAGAGGAGAAAAGGGAGGGAGAGTGATAGAAAAAAGAAAGGAATTATCATAAGATCCCCGTCTAGGAATTTTAGCTCTAGTGAAGAAGAATACTATAGAAATCAACATAAGCATCACTCTCATTCATCATACAATCATAATTTTCTTCACGAGAACACAAATCGTGCTAGGGAGCCAAAGGTAGACCTACCCCATTTTCATGGTAGGGAAGATGTTGAGAGTTACCTAGATTGGGAAGTCAAAGTGCAACAACTCTTCCGATGCTACGAAATAAGGGAAGAAAGGAAAGTACCTTTGGCCTCCCTTACTTTTCAAGGTCCTGCTTTGCATTGGTGGGATGGGTTACTCAAGGATAGGGCCAGAACAAATGTCTGACATTCGCTACTGGAATGATTTAAAAACTTGTTTGCGAAAAAGGCACATTCCTTCATATTATGAAAGGGATCTTTTGGATAGGCTCCAAAGACTTAGGCAACATAACCTAAGTATTGAGGAGTATAGACCAAAGATGGAGCTTCTCATACTAAGGGCCAATATCATTGAGGAACCCAATGCCACCCTTGCTAGGGTTTTGTGTGGATTAAGCTCTGACATTAGAGATAAGGTAGAGCTTCTTTCATACTCAAACCTTGATGAGTTGGTAGAACTTTGTGTAAGAGCTGAGAATCAATTCAAGAGAAAAAGCTTTAAAAACAATTCCCCCTCTTACCTAAAGAGGGACCAACTTAAGGGAAACTCCTTCAAGGGGTTTCCCAAAGAGGAACCCAAGCATTTTCAAGATACAAAAGCACTTCATGTAGAGAGAAAACCCCCTACTACTAAACCTATTGAGAGACAAAGTAGTATCAAATGCTTCAAATTTCTTAGGAGAGACCACATTGCCTTTCAATGCCCCAACAAGAAAATCATGATCATGAGGGGACAAGACATTTGTAGTGAGAATAGCTCATCTTCCTCCTTACTCTAGTGAGAGTGAGGAAGAAGGGGGACATACTTTTGAACAAGAGTGTGAGGAAGCTTTTCCTTATAAGGGGGACCTCCTTATGGTTCAAAGGCTTCTTGGAAGCCAACACTAGAACTTGGCCAGTCACAAAGAGAGAACATCTTCCATACAAGATGTAAAGTAAATGACAAAGTATATTCTCTCCTTGTTGATAGTAGCTCCTATTGTAACTGTTGTAGCTCTAGGTTGGTTGAAAAGCTAGCCTTGACTACCATGTCCCATCCCAAACCTTACAAATTGCAATGGCTCAATGAGCAAGGGGAGATGGTAGTCAATGAACAAGTTATGGTTCCAATTTCCATAGGATCTTATAATGATGAGATTCTTTGTGACATAATTCCTATGGAGGCTGGCCATATCCTGTTGGGTAGACCATGAAAATTTGACAAGAAAGTCATTCACCATGGTCACTTCAACCAAATAATCCTCACCCATAATGAAAAGCACTTTAAATTGTATCCTTTGTCACCTTTTCAAATGACTGAGGATCAATTTGGGACGAAAAAGAAAAGAGTTGAGGAAAAACAAAAACAAAAAAAAACACAACAAGCTTCACCCTTAAAGCTTGAAAAGGGTAAAGAGAGAGAGTCGGAAGGGGATGCCTCTTCCAAAGGGAATATTAGTAAAAAGAGCCTATTTATTACTAAACGTGATTTAAAAGAAGCTCATTTGACTAACAAGGCCTTTTATCTCCTCTTTTGCAAAGAGGCATCAAATCCTTCTCCCGTTCTGCATTCTTCTGGTGAAAGCACTGCCACAACCCATGGACATGAGCACCTTCCTCAAGGGGTTCAAGATATTTTAAAGGAATTTGATGATATATTCCCCAATGAGGTTCCGAAAGGACTTCCTCCCATTAGGGGTATAGAAAATCAAATTGATTTGGTGCCTGGCGCAAGTCTACCTAATAGACCTGCCTATAGGACCAACCCCATGGAGACCCAAGAGATTGAGTCTCAAGTGATTGATCTGTTAGAGAAGGGTTGGGTTCAAAAGAGCCTAAGCCCTTGTGATATGCCAATCTTGTTGGTGCTCAAGAAAAATGGCCAATGGAGGATGTGTGTTGATTGTTGTGCAATCAACAACATCACCATCAAATATAGGCATCCAATCCCCGTCTTGATGACATGTTGGATGAATTGCATGGGACAAAAATATTTTCAAAAATAGATCTTAGTAGTGGTTACCACCAAATAAGTATCAAAGAGGGTGATGAGTGGAAAACTGCTTTTAAGACTAAATTTGGTCTTTATGAGTGGTTGGTTATGGCCTTTGGGCTAACCAATGCCCCAAGCACATTCATGCACTTAATGAATCATGTACTGAGGGATTACCTTGGTAAATTTTGCGTAGTTTAATTTGATAACATTTTAGTTTACTCTAGGAACCTAGATGATCATTTAGGACATCTAAGGCATGTTTTTTCTCTTCTTAGGAGTAATCATCTTTTTGGTAACTTATAAAAATGCACCCTTTGTGTAGATAGTATAGTTTTCCTAGGTTTTGTAGTTAGTACAAAAGGGGTTCATGTTGACCCCGAAAAGATAAAAGCTATTCAAGAACGGTCCAACCCAAAGAGTATGATAGAGATCAAAAAGCTTTCATGGTCTTGCTGGATGTTATAGGCGCTTTGTGCCTAATTTCTCCACGCTCTTCGCACCAATAAATGATTTGGTGAAAAAGGAAGTTCCTTTCCTTTAGGGTGATAAACAAGAGAAAGCCTTTCAACTAATTAAGCATAAACTGACTCATGCACCACTCTTGGCATTACCTGACTTTTCTAAAACATTTGAAATTGAATGTGATGCTTCTGGTGTAGGTGTGGGAGTTGTCTTGTTGCAAGGAGGGCACCCCATTGTGTATTTTAGTGAAAAACTCAATGGTGTCCCCCTCAACTACCCCACCTATGATAAGGAGTTTTATGCTCTAATTAGTGTCCTTCAAACTTAGGAGCATTATCTTGCTCCCAAGGAAGTTGTCATTCATAGTGACCATGAGTCACTAAAATATTTGAGGGGTCAAGGTAAATTCAACAAAAGGCATGCAACGTCGGTGAAATATCTTAAATTCTTCCCTTATGTCATCGAGTACAAGAAAGGAAAACAAAATGTTGTGGCTGATGCTCTTTCTAGGCGTCATGCCCTTTATTCAATCTTGAGTGCAAAAATCTTCGGATTTGATGACATTCGGGCTATGTATCCTTCTGACAAGGATTTCAGCCCCATCTTTGCTGCCTCTGCATCTGCATTCGCATTAAAGGCCCATGATGGGTACTTCATTAGTAAGGGGTATCTCTACAAAGGGAGTAAGCTTTGTATACCCCAAGGATCAATGAGGAACTTACTCACAAAAGAGAGCCATGAAGGTGGGCTCATGGGGCATTTTGGGATTTCAAAAACCCTCCTGCTTTTAGAAGAGAAATTCCTTTGGCCCCATATGCGTAGAGATATCCATAGACATTGCTCTAGATGTATAGCTTGCTTGCAAGCAAAGTCTAAAGCAAGGCCTCATGGACTATACACATCTTTACCTACTCCTTCTGCACCTTGGGAGGATATTAGCATGGATTTCATCCTTGGGCTCCCAAGAACCCAACAAGGTGCAGACTCCATATTTGTGGTCGTGGACCAATTTTAAAAAATGGCATATTTTATTCCCTGCCACAAAGTGGATGATTCAAGCAACATCGCAAGACTTTTTTTTAAAGAGGTTGTCCGATTGCATGGCATACCTTCTTCAATAGTGTCAGATAGGGACTTGAAGTTCCTTAGCCATTTTTGGAAAACTCTTTTGGCTAAGCTGGGAACTAAACTTCTTTTTTCCACTACCTGTCACCCTCAAACTGATGGGCAAATAGAAGTGGTGAATAGATCTTTATCCACTATGCTGAGGGCTCTCCTTAAAGGCAACCATAAGTCTTGGGATGACTACCTTCCCCATATTGAATTTGCTTATAACTGGGTGGTTCATAGAACCACCAAGCATTCTCCATTTGAGGTGGTCTATGGCTTTAATCCTCGTACTCCTCTAGATCTTTTACCCCTTTGTCTTTCTGTTGTTGTGCATAAAGAAGGAGAGGCAAAAGCCATTTTTATTAAAACAATTACATGAGAGGGTTAAGGCTAACATAAAGCGCCAATCCTTGAGATATGCTACTTTCGCCAATAGGGGGAGGAAAGAGGTCATCTTTGAAAAGGGTGACTGGGAATGGCTTTACTTGAGACAACATAGATTTCCTTCTCAAAGGAAGTCCAAACTTAGCCCTAAAGGAGGTGGACCTTTCCAAATCCTTGAGTGGATCAATAATAATGCATATTTTTTAGATCTGCCTGAGGATTATGGGGTAAGCACCAGTTTTGATGTTTTTGATTTGCCTCCATTTGTAGGTGCTGAAAATGATGAAGACCCCACGGATTTGAGGTCAAATCCTCTCCAAGGGGGAGGAGATGATGTGACCATGCCTAGCCAAGGACCTATCACTAGGGACATGGCTAGAAGGATTGAAGAAGACCTAGCCCTTGTAGACAAAGGAAGACTTCACCTCCTGTGGAGAGTGAAGATATTAGGCTAGGGACTTTAGTTAATAAAATGTAATTTTATTTTATTTTAATTTTGAGGAGCATTAGAAATTTAATTTGGGACATGTATTTAGTCCATTTTTTATTTTAGGAGGTATCTTAGGAATTTAGAGGGTGATTTAGCTTTTTGGGTCTTTATGAAGGAAATGAGGGGTAGCCTTGATATCTACACCCCTTTTTCCTACATAAACCCCCTACTCTAATGGGAAGGAATCTTGGCCGTTGGTTTGAGAAACTTGGGCACAAAGTTTGATGATCTAAGGAGGGAATTGTTTCTAAATCTTCCTCCCTTAGATCTCTCCTTTTAATCCTAGCCCTTCTTTTTTAGGTTATCTTGTTCAAGAGGTTAGCTACCTCTATAAATATGAGCTTCTCCCCTCACTTGTATTTTTTACACTTGAATTTAATCCTAGAGACTATATTGGTTGTGAGGTTCTTACCTTTGAGTGTCCTCCATTCTCCTTTGTGAGAGCTTCTAAGAATTATCAAAGGACCCCTCCCTTGTTGCCTTTCCCCTTTGGCTTATCAAACCTAGTATTTGTCGCACCTCACCCCATTCCTTTCCTCTCCAAAAATCCATTTCCCTTCCAAGTGACCTTAGAAAAGATCCTTTGGGAATGTGATCATTAAAGATCACATCACTTGTGATGCATGCCTCCCTTGATCTTTTTCTAGAGGTTTTCTTCTTTGGTGAAATGGTTCGTGGAAAGGTAAGAAGTGAGGTGGTTTTAGGCGTCACTTAAGGTAAGATAAGCCTAACAGGGAAAGTTTTCCACAAGGAACCCTCGATAAAAACCTAAGGAATTCTCAAAGAGAGAAGGGTGGATACTAAGAGAATTTTGGCCAACTCAAGGTTTTCCCATTCAATAAAGTGTAAAAAATACAAGAGTGTGAAGGAGCACCTTTTTATAGAGGGAGCTAACCTCTTGGATAAGTCAAGAAGGAAAGTGATGTGACCATACCTAGCCAAGGACCTATCACTAGGGTCATGGCTAGAAGGATTGAAGAAGACTTAGCCCTTGCAGACAAAGGAAGACTTCACCTCCTATGGAGAGTGAAGATATTAGGCTAGGGACTTTAGTTAATAAAATATAATTTTCCTTTATTTTAATTTTGAGGAGCATTAAGAATTTAATTTGGGACATGTATTTAGTCCATTTTTTAATTTTAGGAGGTGTCTTAGGAATTTAGAGGGTGGATTTAGCTTTTTGGGTCTTTATGAAGGAAATAAGGGGTAGCCTTAATATTTACACCCCTCTTTTCTACATAAACCCCCTAAGCTAATAAGAAGGAATCTTGGCCCTTGTTTTGAGAAACTTGGGCACCAAGTTTGATGATCTAAGGAGGGAATTGTTTCTCAATTCTCCTCCCTTAGATCTCTCCTTTTAATCCTAGCCCTTCTTTTTTAAGTTATCTTGTTCAAGAGGTTAGCTACCTCTATAAATAGGAGCTCCTCCCTCACTTGTATTTTTTAAACTTGAATTTAATCCTAGAGACCATATTGGTTGAGGTTCTTACCTTTGAGTGTCCCCCTTTATCCTTTGTGAGAGCTTCTAAGAGTTATCAAGGGACCCCTCCCTTGTGGCCTCTCCCCTTTGGCTTATCAAACATAGCATTTGTGGCGCCTCACCCCATTCCTTTCCTCTCCATAAATCCATTTCCCTTCCAAGTGATATTAGAAAGGATCCTTTGGGCACGTGATCATCAAAGATCACATCAAGTGGTATCAGAGCCACTTTCTAAAGGTCACGTTCTTTCTCATTATTTTTTTTGCCTTGTTGTTTATTTCTTTGATCTCTTTATTTTAAAGTCCTTCATTTTTTGTCATCTCTATTTCCTTTATTGTCTAGTAGTATAGCTTTTTATTCTTGCTATTATATGCGCTTTTGTTTTCTATCTACGCGCCTATGTTCCATTTAATTTGATGCGATTTTATTTGTCCCTTTCTTTGCATCTTATTTTTGTGTTCAAGTTGCTTAATTTTCCCTTGGTTTTTTATGTTAAAGTGTGCCTAAGAAGTTGTGACCATTAAACCCACATGGTTGAGGATTTTTCCACACCATTGTGGTGATCAACTTTGGCCACTTTGTTGTGCCTTTTGTTTTAAGTCTCTTGCTGAAATTTTTGCTCTATTTTTAGGTGTGTTATTTTTTCTTAATCTTGTGCTTTGTCAAATACTAGTCATGTTAGTTTCCTATTTTGTCTCATTTAAATTCCATAGGTTTTAGCCTCTTAAATTTTTTACAAAAAAACCTTCAAAAACAGTTTGAATTGAGCTCCTAAGAGGTGAACCTCTTGTTGAGTCTCTTAAGTCTTTTATGCTTTTAGTTCAAGCATATTAATCTCTTTGTTGTTCTTAAATATTTGCTCAATTCAATCTTTATATGTTTCTTGTTTTATGTTGAATTATTAGTAGCTTTCCACTTGGTTTACCTTCACTATTGGTGCCTCTTTATGGAATTTTAGCTTGGGTGAATTGTGTTAGTAATTTGAACAATCAATTTACTTCAACATCAGCCCTAAATCATTCCTTAAGCACCATTAGTTCAGTGGTATTTGGAACTACTAAGTTGTTTTGCCTTTAGTTGCATGCATTGCTTGAAAATTGTGTGACCTTACTTTGTGCTTATTCACTCAAGTGTTATTATTTCAAGAATCCTCATTAAAATTTCAATTCAACAAGCTATTAGGTGCAGCAAAATGATTAGAAAAAGTTAAAAAAAAATAGAAAAATTTAAAGTTAAAAAAAAAAAAAGAAGATAAAGAACTCAAAAGAAAGACAAATTTGAAGTTGTGTACCTAATAGTAGAAACATTTGATATGACGAACCAATTGTGATTCAACAAAAAAATTACTTGAGTAAGCTTTTTAGTTTTTGGTCACTTAAATTTTATTAAGTGTGCAACTATTGGTTTCATTTTTTTTGTTTGAGTCTTTTTTCATCTCTACTCTTAGAGCTAATCTAGGAAAGTTATTTGTGTGCTACCTTCCTTTATGAGCCTTATGTTTTCTTGCTTGTCTTCTTTACTTCTTTGAGTTTGTCATTGTTTAATCTATCCACTTGGATTTGTGAACCTTGTTTTGTTATTCACCTTTGTTTGTTGTCTTGTGTTGTATTCGGCCTTGGTAAGGAAAGGTTGGGAAAGGTTCCATATATAAAATTTTGGCAAGTCCAAACAAGAGGAAACAAGGGTAGCATTCTTGGGGTGAGTTGATGCAACTCAAAGGGGCTTGATCAAAAGGAGACAAACACCAAAAAATCTTGGAGTGAAGACTTTGTTTTATTTTTTTTTATTCTTTGTATTGTGTATACTTAATTTTAGATTGGGAGTTTGAGTGCCCTTAAGGCCCTCCCTTGGTTTGTAATAATTTTGGTTAATTTTAGCGTAGTTCCTCGTTAATTAGGTGAAGAAGGGAGAAGTGGTACACTTCCTTCAACACCTTAGGAGCACGATTAGAGCCCTTTCTCTTTTACATTCTTACACTTTTATTTTATTTTATGTTATTTTGAAAAAACGTGTAGAGGCTAAGAGTTCCAAAGACTCATCAAGCCACCTTAGGTGCAAAAAAAAGAAAAAGAGAGGAGTGTTGCTTGAAAAAAAAAAGTTTTTGGCCTACCCTTTAGTTTTTAGCATCCAAGCACCATGACTTCCCACACACATTCTAGTGCACATAGTTGTTCATCAAGTAAGAGTGTCAACCAAAGAAAACCTTATAAGGGAGACACTCTTGAAAACCTTAACTTAGAATTTAGGGAATGGATGGCTAAAGAACAAGAAAGGAGAGAAGAAAAAGAGAGAAGAAAAAGAGAGAAAAAAAGAAATAAAAGAAAAGGAAAAACAAAAAGAGAAGGAAGAGTTAAAAAAAGAGATGTTGGAAATGAGAAAAGAGAAAAAAGAGTGAGAAGAGAGAAGGCAAAGAGAGAGAAGAGAGGATGAAGAAAGGAGAAGAAGGAAAGAACTAGAAAGAAAAAGAGAAAAAGAGGAAGAAGAGAGAAGGAGAGGAGAAGAGAGTAAGAGGAGAGATGAGAGGGAAAGTGATAGAAAAAATAAAGGAATTCTCATAAGATCCCCATCTAGGCATTTTAGCTCTAGTGAAGAAGAATACTATAGAAATCAACATAAGCATCACTCTCATTCATCATACAATCATCATTCTCCTCAAGAGAACATAAATCATGCTAGGGAACCAAAGGTAGACCTACCCCATTTTCATGGTAGGGAAGATGTTGAGACTTACCTAGATTGGGAAGTCAAAGTGGAACAACTCTTTCGATGCTATGAAATTAGGGAAGAAAGGAAAGTACCTTTGGCATCCCTTAGTTTTCAAGGTTCTGCTTTGCATTGGTGGATGGGTTAGTCAAGGATAGGGCCTGTAAACAAATGTCTGACATTCGCTACTGAAATGATTTAAAAACTTGTTTGCGAAGAAGGCACATTCCTTCATATTATGAGAGGGATCTTTTGGATAGGCTCCAAAGACTTAGGCAACATAACCTAAGTATTGAGGAGTATAGACAAAAGATTGAGCTTCTAATACTAAGGGCCAATATCATTGAGGAACCCAATGTCACCCTTGCTAGGTTTTTTGTGTGGATTAAGCTCTGACATTAGAGATAAGGTAGAGCTTCTTTCATACTCAAACCTTGATGAGTTGGTAGAACTTTGTGTAAGAGCTGAGAATCAACTCAAGAGAAAAAGTTTTAAAAAAGATTCTCCCTCTTACTCAAAGAGAGACCAATTTAAGGGAAACTCTTTCAAGGGTTTTCCCAAAGAGGAACCCAAGCATTTTCAACATACAAAAGCACCTCATGTAGAGAGAAAACCCCCTACTACTAAGCCTACTGAAAGGCAAAGTAGTATCAAATGCTTCAAATGTCTTGGGAGAGGCCACATTGCCTCTCAATGCCCTAACAAGAAAACCATGATCATGAGGGGACAAGACATTTGTAGTGAGAATAGCTCATCTTCATCCTCTAGTGAGAGTGAGGAAAAAGGGGGACATACTTTTGAACAAGAGTGTGAGGAAGCTTTTCCTTAAGAGGGGGACCTCCTTATGGTTCAAAGACTTCTTGGAAGCCAACCTCTAGAGCTTGGCCAGTCACAAAGAGAGAACATCTTCCATACAAGATGTAAAGTAAATGACAAAGTATGTTCTCTCCTTGTTGATAGTGGCTCCTGTTGTAACTGTTGTAGCTCTAGGTTGGTTGAAAAACTAGCCTTGACTACCATGCCCCATCCCAAACCTTACAAATTGCAATGGCTCAATGAGCAAGGGGAGATGGTAGTCAATGAACAAGTTATGGTTCCAATTTCCATAGGATCTTATAATGATGAGATTCTTTGTGACATAGTTCCTATGGAGGCTGGTCATATCCTGTTGGGGAGACCATGGCAATTTGACAAAAAAGCTATTCACCATGGTCACTCCAACCAAATAATTCTCACCCATAATGAAAAGCGCTTCACATTATATCCTTTGTCACCTTCTCAAGTGGCTGAGGATCAATTTGCGATGAAAAAGAAAAGAGTTAAGGAAAAACAAAAACAAAAAAAAGCACAACAAGCTTTACCCTTAAAGCTTGAAAAGGGTAAAGAGAGAGAGTCGGAAGGTGATGCCCCTTCGAAAGGGAATATTAGTAAAAGGAGACTATTTGCTACTAAACGTGATTTAAAAGAAGCTCCTTTGACTAACAAGCCCTTTTATCTCCTCTTTTGCAAAGAAGCATCAAATCCTTCTTCCATTTTGCATTCTTCTGCTGAGAGCACTGCCACAGTCCATGCACATGAGCACCTTCCTCAAGGGGTTCAAGATATTTTAAAAGAATTTGATGACATATTCCCTAATGAGGTTCCGAAAGGACTTCCTCCCATTAGGGGTATAGACAATCAAATTGATTTGGTGCCTGGCGCAAGTCTACCTAATAGACCTGCCTATAGGACCAACCCCATGGAGACCCAAGAGATTGAGTCTCAAGTGAATGAGCTGTTGGAGAAGGGTTGGGTTCAAAAGAGCCTAAGCCCTTGTGTTGTGCCAGTCTTGTTGGTGCCCAAGAAGAATGGCCAATGGAGGATGTGTGTTGATTGTCGTACAATCAACAACATCACCATCAAATATAGGCACCCAATCCCCCGTCTTGATGACATGTTGGATGAATTGCATGGGGCAAAAATATTTCCAAAAATAGATCTTAGAAGTGGTTACCACCAAATAAGGATCAAAGAGGGTAATGAGTAGAAAACTGCTTTTAAGACTAAATTTGGTCTTTATGAGTGGTTGGTTATGCCTGTTGGGCTAACTAATGCCCTAAGCACATTCATGTGCTTAATGAATCATATACTAAGGGATTGCCTTGGTAAATTTTGTGTAGTTTACTTTGATGACATTTTAGTTTACTCTAGGAACCTAGATGATCATTTAGGACATCTAAGGCATGTTTTTTCTCTTCTTAGGAGTAATCATCTTTTTGGTAACTTAGAAAAATGCACTTTTTGTGTAGATAGTGTAGTTTTCCTAGGTTTTGTAGTTAGCACAAAAGGGGTTCATGTTGACCCCGAAAACATAAAAGCTATTCAAGAATGGCCCACCCCAAAGAGTGTGACAGAGATCAAAAGCTTTCATGGTCTCGCTGGATTTTATAGGCGCTTTATGCCTAATTTCTCCATGCTCTTCGCACCAATAAATGATTTGGTGAAAAAGGAAGTTCCTTTCCTTTGGGGTGAGAAACAAGAGAAAGTCTTCCAGCTAATTAAGCATAAACTGACCCATGCACCAGTCTTGGCATTACCTGACTTTTCTAAAACATTTGAACTTGAATGTGATGCCTCTGGTGTAGGTGTGGGGGCTGTCTTGTTGCAAGGAGGGCACCCCATTGCGTATTTCAGTGAAAAATCCAATGGTGCCCCACTCAACTACCCCACCTATGATAAGGAGTTTTATGCTCTAATTAGGGCCCTTCAAACTTGGGAGCATTACCTTGCTCCCAAGGAGTTTGTCATTCATAGTGACCATGAGTCACTAAAATATTTGAGGGGTCAAGGTAAATTCAACAAAAGACATGCAACGTGGGTGGAATATCTTGAATCCTTCCCTTATGTCATCAAGTACAAGAAAGGAAAACAAAATGTGGTGGTTGATGCTCTTTCTAGGAGTCATGCCCTTTATTCATCCTTGAGTGAAAAAATCTTGGTATTTGATGACATTCGGGCTATGTATCCGTCTGATAAGGATTTCGGCCCCATATTTGCTACCTCTGCATCTGCATTTGCATTAAAGGCCCATGATGGGTACTTCATCAGTGAGGGGTATCTTTACAAAGGGAGTAAGCTTTGTATACCCCAAGGATCAATTAGGAACTTACTTACAAAAGAGAGTCATGAAGGTGGACTCATGGGGCATTTTGGGATTTCAAAAACCCTCATGCTTTTGCAAGAGAAATTCTTTTGGCCCCATATGCGTAGAGATGTCCATAGACATTGCTCTAAATGTATAGCTTGCTTGCAAGCAAAGTCTAAAGCAATGTCTCATGGACTATACACACCTTTACCTGCTCCTTCTGCACCTTGGGAGGATATTAGCATGAATTTCATCCTTGGGCTCCCAAGAACCCAACGAGGTGCAGACTCCATATTTGTCGTGGTGGACCGATTTTCAAAAATGACCCATTTTATTCCCTGCCACAAAGTGGATGATGCGAGCAACATCGCAAGACTTTTCTTTAAAGAGGTTGTCCGATTGCATGGTATACCCTCTTCAATAGTGTCAGATAGGGATGTAAAGTTCCTTAGCCATTTTTGGAAAACTCTTTGGGCTAAGCTGGGAACTAAACTTCTTTTTTCCTCTACCTGTCACCCTCAAACTGATGGGCAAACAGAAGTGGTGAATAGATCTTTATCCACTATGCTGAGGGCTCTCCTTAAAGGCAACCATAAGTCTTGGGATGAGTACCTTCCCCACATTGAATTTGCTTATAACCGGGTGGTTCATAGAACCACCAAGCATTCTCCTTTTGAGGTGGTCTATGGCTTTAATCCTTGTACTCCTCTAGATCTTTTACCTCTTCCTCTTTCTGTTGCTGTGCATAAAGAAGGAGAGGCAAAATCCATTTTTGTAAAACAATTACATGAGAGGGTTAAAGTTAACATAGAGCGTCAATCCTTGAGAGATGCTACTTTCGCCAATAGGGGGAGGAAAGAAGTCATTTTTGAAAAGGGCGACTGGGTATGGCTTCACTTGAGAAAGGATAGATTTCCTTCTCAAAGGAAGTCCAAACTTAGCCCTAGAGGAGATGGACCTTTCCAAATCCTTGAGCGGATCGGTAATAATGCCTATGTTTTAGATCTGCCAGAGGATTATGGGGTAAGCACCAGTTTTAATGTTTCTGATTTGTCTCCATTTGTAGGTGTTGAAAATGACGAAGACCCCATGAATTTGAGGTCAAATCCTCTTCAAGGGGGAGGAGATGATGTGACCATACCTAGCCAAGGACCTATCACTAGGGCCATGGCTAGAAGGATTGAAGAAGACTTAGCCCTTGCAGACAAAGGAAGACTTCACCTCCTATGGAGAGTGAAGATATTAGGCTAGGGACTTTAGTTAATAAAATGTAATTTTCCTTTATTTTAATTTTGAGGAGCATTAAGAATTTAATTTGGGACATGTATTTAGTCCATTTTTTAATTTTAGGAGGTGTCTTAGGAATTTAGAGGGTGGATTTAGCTTTTTGGGTCTTTATGAAGGAAATAAGAGGTAGCCTCGATATCTACACCCCTCTTTTCTACATAAACCCCCTAAGCTAATAAGAAGGAATCTTGGCCCTTGGTTTGAGAAACTTGGGCACCAAGTTTGATGATCTAAGGAGGGAATTGTTTCTCAATTCTCCTCCCTTAGATCTCTCCTTTTAATCCTAGCCCTTCTTTTTTAGGTTATCTTGTTCAAGAGGTTAGCTACCTCTATAAATAGGAGCTCCTCCCTCACTTGTATTTTTTAAACTTGAATTTAATCCTAGAGACCATATTGGTTGAGGTTCTTACCTTTGAGTGTCCCCCTTTATCCTTTGTGAGAGCTTCTAAGAGTTATCAAGGGACCCCTCCCTTGTGGCCTCTCCCCTTTGGCTTATCAAACATAGTATTTGTGGCGCCTCACCCCATTCCTTTCCTCTCCATAAATCCATTTCCCTTCCAAGTGACCTTAGAAAGGATCCTTTGGGCACGTGATCATCAAAGATCACATCAGAAAGGAAAGGCTAGGAATAAAAGGAGTCATCCAAGAGAGGAGGATTGAAGCCTAAAGTCCAATCAATCCCCTCCTGTAGATGAGAATTGGTGCCCAAGCTACCTCATCCAAGGGCCAAAATTACTCCTTTATTAGTTTTGGGTTTTATTTAGGAAAAGAGGGCGTAGTTATCAAACTACCCCCTTATTTCCTAAATAAAGGCCCAAAAGCTAGTCTTACCCCTTCTTATTACTAAGACACCTCTTAGAAAATTAAATGGACTAATACATGTCCAAAATAAAATCCTAGGTTCCTAAAAGAAAAAATTACAAGTAAATAAGTCATGGCTTGCATAACTTGATGGTCATATGGAGGTGAGATCATCTTCCCTCTACTATAGCCATGTCTTCTTCTATTCTCCTAGCCATGGCCCTAGTGATAGGGCCCTTGCTTGGGGAGCATGCATCATCTCCTCCCTCTTGGGAAGGATTTGACCTCAAATCTGATAGGTCCTCCTCTTCTTCATCAGTACCTACAAAAGGGATTAAATCACAAATATTAAAGGTAGTACTGACACCATAGTCCTCAATGAGATCTAATATGTATGCATTGGTTTTTACTCTCTTGAGGACTTGAAAGGGACCATCTCCTCGAGGGTTAAGCTTGGACTTCCTTTGAGTAGGAAAGCGATCCTTCCTCAAATGAAGCCATACCCAATCCCCTTCATTGAAGATAATTTCTTTCCTGTCCCTATTGGCTTTACTAGCATACTCCTTTGAATGATGTTTAATGTTGGCCTTTACCCTCTCATGTAATTTTTTAACAAAATCCGCTCTTGTTATTCCTTCTTTGTGAACAGAAGAAGGGAATGGTAAGGGCAATATATCAAGAGGTGTAAGGGGGTTGAAGCCATAAACAACTTCAAAGGGAGAATACTTGGTGGTCCTTTGAACCACCCGGTTTTATGCAAACTCGATATGGGGTAGGTATTCATCCCAAGACTTGTGATTTCCTCGAAGAACTATAGATAGAGATCTATTTACTACCTCAGTCTGCCCATCAGTTTGAGGGTGACATGTGGTAGAAAATAAGAGTTTAGTTCCTAGCCTTGACCACAATGTTTTCCAGAAGTGGCTAAGGAACTTCACATCTCTGTCAGAGACTATGGACTGGAGAATTCCGTGTAAACGGACAACTTCTTTAAAGAAAGGTCTCACGATGTTGCTCACATCATCTATCTTGTGGCATGGTATAAAGTGAGCCATTTTTGAAAATCTATCTACCACCACAAAGATAGAGTCCGCTCTCCTTTGGGTTCCAAGAAGTCCAATGATGAAATCCATGCTTATGTCTACCCAAGGAGCGGAGGGAGCCGGTAAGGGTGTGTAAAGTCCGTGAGGCATTACTTTAGATTTAGCTTGTAAACAAGCTATGTATCTAGAGCAATGTCTTTATACATCTCTTTTCATATGGGGCCAATCAAATTTTTCTTTTAAAATGAGCAAAGTTTTGTTTATTCCAAAATGCCCCATGAGCCCACCCTCATGGTTCTCTCTCACAAGCAATTTTCTAAGAGATCCTTGGGGTACACAAAGTTTGCTTTCTTTGAATAAGTACCCCTTACTCACATGAAACCCATCAGTAGGTTTGGATAAGGAGATAGCAAAAATGGGGCCACACTCTTGGTCAGAAGCATATTGGTCCTTAATATAATCAAATACTAAGATTTGGGAGCTCAAAGTGGCAAGAAGAGTATGTCTTCTAGATAGGGCATCGGCCACTACATTGTGCTTCCCTTTCTTGTATTTGATTATATAGGGAAAAGTTTCCAAAAACTCAACCCACTTTGCATGCCTCTTGTTGAGCTTACCTTGACCCTTCAAATATTTTAGTGACTCATGCTCACTATGAATGACAAACTCCTTGGGAATAAGGTAATGTTTCCAAGTTTGATCTCAGTCACACTTTTTGGGGTGGGCCATTCTTGGATGGCTTTGATTTTGTCAGGGTCCACATGAACCCCATCTTTATTGACTACAAAACCTAAAAAAACCACACTCTCTACACAAAAATTACAATTTTCAAGGTTTTCATAGAGTTGGTGTGACCTAAGGATGCAAAAGACGCGCTTAAGATGACTTACATGTTCATCTAGGCTCTTGCTATACACTAAAATATCATCAAAATAAACTACACAGAATTTCCCTAAGCAATCCCTAAGGACATGATTCATAAGCCTCATGAAGGTGTTTGGGGCATTGGTAAGCCCAAAGGGCATTACCAACCACTCATAAAGCCCAAACTTGGTCTTAAAAGCGGTTTTCCACTCATCACCTTCCTTGATGCAGATTTGCTGATAACCACTCTTAAGATCAATTTTCGAAAATAATTGGGCCCCATGCAATTGATCAAGCATGTCATCAAGCCTAGGGATAGGGTGCTTATATTTCATGGTGATGTTATTGATTGCTCGACAATCAATGCACATCCTCCATTGACCATTCTTCTTAGGCACCAACAAGACTAGAACAGCACAAGGGCTTAGGCTATCTTGAACCCAACCCTTCTCCAATAGTTCTTGGACTTGAGATTCAATCTCCTTGGTCTCCATGGGATTAGTCCTATAAGCAGGCCTACTAGGCAAGCTAGCCCCAGGTACCAAGTTTATTTGGTGTTCTATACCCCTAATTGGAGGAAGTCCTTTGGGAACTTCATTAGGGAATATATCACCAAACTCCTTTAAAAGATCTTGAACCTCTTTGAGGTAGGTTATCATGTCCAAGTTCTATGACAGTGCTAGAACTAGAAGGGAAAAAAGTGGAGGGGGAAGAAATGGGGGATGCCTCTTTGCAAAGGAGGAGATAGAAAGGTTTGTTAGTTAAGGAGCTTCCTTTAAATCGAATTTTTTCGCAAATAAACTCCCTTTACTAATGACTTTATTAGAAGGGGCACCAACTTAGAACTCAACCTCCTTACCCTTTTCAAGCTTTAGGGGTAAAGCTTTGCTTTTTTTTTTTCTCCTCATCTTTCTTATGTTTCATGATGAGTTGGTCCTCTGCCACTTGTGAAGGTGTTAGAGGACACAACTTAATGCGCTTATCCTTATGAGTGAGGATGATGTTATTGGAATGACCATGGTGTATGGCTTTCTTATCAAATTGCCATGTTCTTCCTAGCAAGATATGGTTAGCTTCCATTGGGACTATGTCACATAGGATCTCATCTTTATAAGATCCAATGGAAATTGGAACCTTGACTTGCTCATTGACCTCCATTTCCCCTTGCTCATTGAGCCATTGAAGCTTGTAAGGCTTAGGGTGAGGAAGTGGGGTCAAGGCTAGCTTTTCCACCAACCTTGAGCTATAGCAATTACAGTATGACCCATTATCCACAATGAGAGAACATATTTTGTCATTCACCTTACAGTGAGTGTGGAATATGTTCTCCCTTTGAGATGAGGACACTTTCAAAGGTTGGCTTCCAAGAAGCCTTCTTATCATCAAGAGGTCTCCCTCATATGCATAAGTGGTTTCATCACAATCAGATTGGTATGCATGAACCCCTTCTCCTTCGCTCTCACTAGAGGAGTGTGAGCTAGACTCACTACTATAAACATCTTGGGCCTTCATGATGATGTTTCTCTTAGTAGGGCATTGACAGGCAATGTGGTCTCTCCCAAGAAATTTAAAGCATTTGATACTACTAACTTTCTCATGAGAGTTAGTAGTAGTGGTTTTTCTCTTTACATGTGATGTTTTATGCTCTTTGAAGTGCTTGGGATGTTCCTCTTTGGGGTAACTCTTGAAAGAGTTCCCCTTAGGTTGGTCCCTCTTTACATAAGGTGGGTTATCCTTTTTAAAAGTTTTTCTTCTAAGTTGATTTTCCACCTTGATGCAAAGTTCAACTAACTCATCAAGGGAATTGTATGAGAAGAGCTCCACTTATCACGAATTTTGGGGCTCAACCCACACAAAAACCTTGCCATAGTGGCCTTGGGTTCCTCAATGATACTCGCCCTCAAGATAAGAAGTTCCATCTTTTGTCTATACTCTTCTATACTAAGGTTGGTTTGCCTTAGTCTTTGGAGTCTATCCAAAAGATCTCTTTCATACTAAGAGGGAATATGCCTTCTTCTTAGAGCACTTCTATGATCATTCCAATATCTTATGGAAGGCATATTGGTGCGGATTCTCTAATTGGTTAACCCAACCCACCAATGCATGGCATGCCGTTGGAAACTAAGGGTTGCCATTGGAACCTTTCTTTCTTCTCTTACCTCATGGCAAGTGAAGAGTTGTTCTACCTTGATTTCCCAATCAAGGTAGGCTTCCACATCTTCCCTCCCATCAAATGGGGGGAGATCAATTTTGGGCTCCCTTGGAGGGGCCCCATTATTATGCATGGATGAATGAGAGTTTCTCCTAGGATGATTGTAGTATTCTTCCTCACTTTCACTCCTATGGGTATGTCTAGATGGGGAACCTAAGACTATCCCTTTCATTTTGTAATTCTCACCATTCCTATGCTTTCTTTTTTTCTTCTTCTTTCTCTTTCTTTTCTTTCTCTCCTTTCTTCATTTTCTCTCCTTTCTTCATTTTCTCTCCTTTCTCTTATTCTTCTCTCTTCCTTCTCTCTTTTTTCTCTCTTTTCTTCCTCTCTTTCTTTTATTTTTCTTTTCTCCTTGGACTCTTTTTCTCTCCTTTTTTCTTCTCTTCTCTCTTGTTCTTTTTCCATCCACTCCCTAAAGTCCATGTTTAAGTTTTCTAGAGTGTAATCTTTAGAAATATTTCTTTGGTTTACACTCTTGTTTGATGAATAACTATGAGCACTAGAGTGGGTGTGTGATGCCATTGTGCTTGAATTTCTAAGAGGAAAAAGGTGGCGAAAAACTTTTCACAAACAAACACTCTTCTCTTTTTGTGTTTTCTTGCCTAAAATTGCTTGATGAGTCTTTGGAACTCTTTAGCCTTCTAAGCGCTTTGAATAATAAAAATAAAGCAAAAATCAAAAGAGAAGGGATCTAAAGTAAGCTCCTAAGGTGTTGAAGGAAGTGTACCACTTCTTCCTTCTTCACCTAATTTTTGAGAAACTAAAAAATTGACTAAATCTTATTACAACAAAAAGGGAGGGCCTTAAGGGCACGCAAACTCCCAACTACAAAATTAATACACCCAAATTAAAGAAAAAGTAAAGTCTTCAAAAAATGATTCACCAAATGCTCCCTCAAATCAAAGTCCTCACGGCTAGGTGTGTTTCCTTTTGAGGTGATCCCTTAGGCTCTTAGTCCAACCTTGCAAAATACGCTACCCTTGTGGTAAGCTCCTTCCCAAAAGTGGCACTAACACACAAACCAAAGAAACCAAAAGTAGCAAGGGAGGTGCGAATAGAAACTCAAAAAGCAATAAAAGATAACACAATCAAAAGGACACTTAACCAAATGATAAAAGTATATAAGACAAACTAGAAAGATGATTTAAAAGACAAGCAACAACTAAAAGGTAAACAAAAGAAAGAGCGCACACAATGGAATACCTAAGAATGACACTAGATTAAAGAGTAGAAAGACACAAATATCAAGTTCTAGTGTACCAAAAGTAATAAAATTTATTTTAAGGTTCCAAGTTCAAAGTTGAAGCACTTGCTAATTTTAGGTTTGGTACATCAAATGAATTTTTCAAACTTTCTTTTCTTTTGTTTGTTCTTTTTTTCTTTTTCTTTTTCTTTTTTTTGAATCCTTCGTTGTTGTTGTTTTTTGTATTTTATTTTAGACTTTGCTCTCTTTTTTTTTTTTTTTTAATATTTACTAGATGCACCTAACTTGATTGTGAATTTAGTGCTTAATAACAAAGAGTTATGTGCTTGGAACAATAAAGAAAATTAAAAGCAACAATTTAGGTACTACTAGAAATGACTTAAAAATGTAAAGTAGTTATAGATGTGTTAATGGTTTAGTAGTTTGGTGTGCCACTGAACTCAAGTTTTGTTAAGTTTTTAGTAATTTTTTTCCACACAAATACCAAACTTATAGCTTAAGTGAAAGCACCCACAAACAAGAACTACTTTTACCACACAAATGAGCTACTAATTATGCGTATAAGGAAAATAAAGACAAAGGGAATTGAGCAACTATTTTGGAATTTTTTTTTAAGAATATGCTTGAAACTAAAAGCACATGAACCTCTAAAGAGACTTAGACATGAGGTATGACCCTCTATGTTGCTCAATTTAAGAAGTTTCAAAAGCTTTTTTGTAAAAACTAAAGAGGCTAAACTTAAAAGGAATTAATAGACAAAATGGGAAACTATAAACATGACTTATACATAACTACACAAGAGTATAAAAGTGAAAAATAAAAGCTACTTTAGACCTCTAGAACCAATGCTCTGATACCAAATGATGCATGCCTCCCTTGATCTTTTTCTAGAGGTTTTCTTCTTTGGTGAAATGGTTTGTGGAGAGGTAAGAAATGAGGTGGTTTTAGGCGCCACTTAAGGTAAGATAAGCCTAAGAGGGAAAGTTTGCCACAAGGGATGGAACCCTTGATAAAAACCTAAGGAATTCTCAAAGAGAGAAGGATGGGCACTAAGAGAATTTTGGCCAACTCAAGGTTTTTCCATTCAATAAAGTGTAAAAAATACAAGAGTGTGAAGGAGCACCATTTTATAAAGGGAGCTAACCTCTTGGACAAGTCAAGAAGGAAAGGAAGGGCTAGGATTAAAAGGATTCATCCAAGGGAGGAGGATGGAAGCCCAAAGTCCAATCAATCCCCTCCTTTAGATTAGAATTGGTGCCCAAGCTACCTCATCCAAGGGCCAAGATTACTCCTTTATCAGTTTTGGGTTTTATTTAGGAAAAGAGGGTGTAGTTATCAAACTACCCCCTTATTTCCTAAATAAAGGCCCAAAAGCTAGTCTTACCCCTTCTTATTACTAAGACACCTCCTGAAAATTATATGGACTAATACATGTCCAAAATAAAATCCTAGGTTCCTAAAAGAAAAAATTACAAGTAAATAAGTCATGGCTTGCATAACTTGATGGTCATATGGAGGTGAGATCTTCCTCCCTCTACTCTATCCATGTCTTCTTCTATTCTCCTACCCATGGCCCTAGTGATAGGGCCCTTGCTTGGGGAGAATGCATCAACTTGTGAGGTCAAAAATCCATTTCTTTCATTTTCTAGACATAGGGGTATTTTAGTCATTTAGAGGGGAGGAACCTAGATTTCATTTAAGGTCCATTTAGGGTTCATTTGAGAGGCATTTAGCTCTCAAAATTTGGTGCAAATGGCATAGAGGCCTCCCACCCTCTCTTTAAATACCCTAGGTTAGACTACATGTGGTCACTTTGGATATATTGGACATTTGAGAGAGTTTTCCTCATCATTCCTCTTCCTCAGTCATTTAGGGATCTCCTGGCCCTCTTCCTCTCCTCTGTACCTTAGAAGGAGCTTGGGTCTCTCAAGGATTGGCCTTCACCCTCTCCAAGTGAAATGAGCTAGTCAAAGAGACACCATCCAACCACCACCACCTAAAACACCATTCTTTTGTCTCCATTTTCATGAACCACTTTTACCCTTCATAAGCCCCATTTTCACACCTATTCCAACCCTTGAATAAGATCCATTTTCAACATCTCATATGGGAGAATAGTTGGTGACACCATGGAGAAGGTGGAGACATCATGTGGTATCAAGAGCTAAAAACTAGTGTTCTTCTCCATTCCTTTTTTTTTCTTTGTCTTCAAAAATATGTTTCTTGTCATATTTATGTCTTCTACTTTGTCTTGAGTATTTTTTTTAAATATTGTGTTTAAAATTTGTCTCTTTTTTTGTGTGGTTCATCATCATTCATGAGCCTTCTTAGTGTTCTTGGAGTTTTCATCAAAAGGTTGTTCTTTTAGAGCTTTCCTTTTGTTTTTCCTCGGCTGCATTTCTTTTCTTTTTTTTTTTGTGATGAACATGTTACATTTATATTATAAGTTACTATAATTACATTAATGAATGAGAGAGAAATGAAGTAGAGAGAGGTTGTATAATGGATGAGAGGAAATGAAGGGAGACAATGCATTAGCTGACAAAGGGTAAACATGTAAAAATAAAACTAGTTAGTAGCTGAAAATAGGATATCTTTTGGAAAAGTTACTTGAAGTAGTTTTTTTCTTAAAAAAACTAATAACTCCTAAAAAAACTTATTACATTTTTTCTATCCAAATGGAGCTTAAATCATTTCAATTTTTAGCTAAATGAAATGGCAAACCAAACACACTCTTATTCTCATATAAATTATAAGGTTAATTTAATTTTAAAAATGAAGAAGAGATCATTTTGGAATATCGTTCGACCATTGTATAAAAGATAATGAGAAATCATGAAAAACTTTCTCACGCTAACAGTTACTTACATTTACCGGTAAAAAACTTAGATTGTGTTTGTTGTTATTTTAGAGCTGAAAGTTGAAATGGTAACTGAAATGATTTTAGCTTCATCTGGATACAAAAAATCTAGGAGCTTTCTTAAAAGCTACTAGCTTTTTCAAAGAAACTACTCCAAGTAGCTTTTCCAAAAGATCTCCTATTTTCAGCTACTAGTTGAGTTTATTTTTACATGTTTACCCTTCACTAATTAATACATTGTCCCCACTAATTTTCTCTCATCACATTATACAATTTCTCTCTCCTTTATTAATGTAATTATAGTAATTTATAATATAAATATATAATTATAAAAATTATAATTAAGATATGTAATTTAAAATTTATATATTTAATTATAAAAATTATAATTTAAACATTAATTTAAATATGTGATTATAATTTAAATATATAATTAGATAAATTTATAATTTAAATACGTAATTATAATATAAATATTATATTATAGACATTATAATTTAAATATATAAGTACTATATATTATTAAAATATGTTATAATTATTGTAAATACTTCATTGCTGATCTAATGATTAATGATTCCTTATTTGTTATTTTACAATTTTCAGTTAGTTGATCAACTAGTTTTACCAAACACTTACAACTAGTTTTTCAACTTTCAGCTAATTTTTTAACTTTCAGCTAGCTTTTTCAGCTAATTCCATAACACATGTTGGTCCTAAGTGGGAATCTAGAAGGGGGGTTGAATAGATTCACCAAATAATTTTTCAAAAACTTTGTCATTCAACAGTATCAGAGTATTTTTAAAAATAACCCCTTTTTGAAATTTTCAAAATCTACCTTCTTTACAAAAATTGGTTTTCAAGAATTCAACCCTTAAAGCAAAGCAGCAATCAATTCAATTCCTCCAATAATGATTTCAAATAAAATAGAAGAGAAACTTTGCAAGAATGATAAATCTAATAATTCTGAATCAAAAGGAAAGGGTAGGAAGAACAGAAATCAAACCCACAAAATATAGGTCAAAACCCAAATTCAATAACAAGTAAATGAATGTAAAGAATTTGATCCACAGCAAGAAAACTTAATTAATCAAATAGAGTTACAAAACTCAGTTACTAGTGCTCCAAGAATTCAATAAAAACTGAAATTAAAGAGTATAAGGAAAAGAGAATTTGCACAATGATTTATACTGATTCGGTCAAACTAACCTACATCCAGTTTATAGACTTAGCCTTCTGTTAATCTATTTCCACTAAAATCTCGGTACATGCACACCACACATACAAATTGTAATCCCAAAAAGATTTAAACCATAAAAGAAGAGGCTTCCTCTGGCACCCCACAAGAGTTTGCTACATGTGACACCCAGTCACTCACAATACCTCACTTGCAACACTCCGCTGTAAGATTTCCCAATAATCTCAAGAACACATCAAGAGATTGTTAACCTTGTGCAAAAACACAAAGAAAGGTATAGAACAATATCACCTGAAGTAAAGAATTCCCAAACGAAAATATTAAAACTCAATAAAGTCTCTTCCTTGAATCTTGAAAATGAAGCACCTTCAAACCATAAAAAATGGGTATGAATCTTGGAGAGAATTATGAGAAATCGTACAAAAGAAGCAAGCACTTGATTGGATTGATCAAAAGTTGTAAAATTTGTTTTCAAAATGCTTTTATATCACTTTTGATGCAAGGTAATTGATTACCTACTTAATTACCTGATATCCTACACAAAACTAGTTTAAAGTGTTTGTTCTCGGGAGTAATCGATTACTAAAATCAGGTAATCGATTACCACAAAGAGCATCAATTCCTGTTTTAAAAAATCTAGCAGGGTAATCGATTACCATTTTTTATTAATTGATTACCTTACTTAAAAATCCATTTTTGAAGCTTTTCCAGCACATCCAGCCTATGAAATCTATCCAAAATCATCCCAAACACATTCTTAAGCCTATCTAAGACACACAATACAAGTACCACACCTATAAACGTGTTGGTACCATGAAATTGATTTGAGAGTAAAAACAAAGAGAGAAAAGAAAAATCAAAACTTCACCAAACTTCAATGTAGTTCCTTTGGTTCCAATGACACATACTTATAATCATACTTACATTCAAAAAAGGTCCATACCCTAATCTACTCGTCATACCTATGCCTATGCGTGATATCAACTTCAATACATCTAGTCATACATGTTAGGTATCCATTTTCTTAATGACTTTTTTTTTAAGTTAATGGCATAAAATTTAAATATAGGTACATGTATTTTGGTTAGAGCTGTTAACGTGGGCGGATTGGTCCGACCCATTGGGCTTTTCAAATTAAATGGGTTGGGTATGGGCCACATATTTCTAAGCTCAGTCTGATCATATATTAAGTCATCGAACCTAAATAAGTCTTTTTAAGAAAAATAAAAATTCAATTTTCTTAAAAAATAAGTCTGACCCATTTTGTAGGCTCGCGGACAAAACCCATTTTTATATAGTTTTGTTCAACCAACTTTTACAGTTTTTACTAGACGGTAGACACATTTACTCAATGCAAGTTGGAATTTCAATTGAGAAAATTCAAAAATATTTTTTACTCTCAAGGCAATAAATTATTTCTTCATTATATTTAAAGAAATCTACAATTGTATATTGAAAATCATAAAAATAATTTTCTAATTTTAATTCAAACAAAGTCTTATTTTTAAATAATTGAATATGCATAATTTGTTTTATAATTGCTATATGATGATGATATTAATTGATGAAAAATCGATACTAAAAAAAGTAGTATATATATTACTTGAACTTCAATTGTATATATATTATGATGATATTATATATATATATATATATATATATATATATATATATATATATATATATATATATATATATATATTACTTGAACTTCAATCGTATAAAATAAGTGATTTGTTAATATTTATCTGTTTTCCTTTATAAGGAATAAATTAATAAGTTACATCTTGAATATATTTTAAAAAATTTATAGCTTACTAAGTTTTTTCTAAAAAAATAACTGAATGCAAGTTAATAACTTATTCATATTTACTAACTTGCATAATCTTAATTTTTCGAAATAAATATAGGCTTGAAATTTTCACCATCACATATATAAATAAAATGATAAACTATATATTAAATCCCTATAAAATATATAAAATAATAATTTCGTCTCCAAATATTTTTTTCATATTTATTTGATCTTTCTAAAATTTAAACTTAGTTATTTTTACAAGTATTCATTCATAATATCATTGAATGGTAATCCAAAATATGTGACCACCTAACTTCTTGAATTCTACTGGCTCAAGTCAATCCCAAATAAATCATCTCAAACAATAATAATTGGTATAATCAGTTTCACCATGTCAAATTATTATTTAAGGAAGTACACATAAAATCTAAATTAATTAGGGATAATAAATTAATATAAAAAATTTAAAAGACAAAAATAATATTTTACATAGTTTATATAGGTAACTAAACCTCAATAAATACAAGTAATATAATAATAATGAATCGTTATAAAAATCCAACTACTATATAGTATATACCATTATGGAAGAAACATACAAAATAAATTATTAGCAATACAAGAAATAAATCGCCAACAACAATAAAACTTTAGATTTATTTTATTGATTTTATTTCTGATTCGGAAAATATCTGTATTATTTCTCGAAGAAAAAATAAAAGAAAGAAGAATCTTTTTCGTAAAGAAGGTGTATCCCCAAGGCAAGAAATCCTTAATTATATTTTTTGTTAAAAATAAAATATGCAAAAATGTATACTAAAAAAGAATACTATAATTTATTTTACGTAAAAAACTAATATATATTATTTTGCATGAAAAATAAAAATATTTAATTTAGGAGAAAAAAAATCTTATTAATTATTAAAACATTCGCACACTTTATACGTTTTACCTTGATTGGATTTAAAGATACGTCTCTTGTATAAACTCTATAAAAGCTATTCAGACAAGTAATATTGAATAGTTTATAAAAATAAGTTAAAACTATCTTATGGACTAATCGGTAGATAATTTTTATAAGTTTTTGGAAATACTTTTTACAACTATTTAACATATGACAAATTCAACTGAATTATTTATAAGTTCTTTCAATCGTAACATATATTGTCAGAAAATTATAATTTAAGATATGTTTGGATAGTTTTTTATAAAACTTATAGAATAAAAAAAGTTCAAATAGATATTTTTGTATTTTTATTTTTTGTTATATTTAGTTTGATATTTTTAAATTTAATTTATTTCTTTAGTTTGAATGTCAGTTGTGTTTCATAACTTTAATAAAAGTGAATTTAACTAAATTAGTTTTATGTCTCAAATTAGTAAAAAACAATCAAAATTGTGTCCTAAAATTAAAAAATCGTTGTTTCAAAATGATCATTTTAATTCACTGTAAAATTATAAAGGAATACCAAATTAAATAAACAAAAAAATATAAATAATCAAACTTGCATTTTTTTCAATAATAAAATACAAAGAAAAATTATAAATAAAAACTTCTCTATAATTTCAAATTAGCTTATATATAGGCTAATGGCATCTGATTATTTTAGTTTATTTTTATATATAAACTAATTTACGTTAGTCCCATTTGCAAATCTAGAAGAGATTAAATAAATTCTTTTTAAAAATTATTGATTAAAAAAGTTCTTTATAACAAGAATACTTAATCCAATTGGTGGGTATTTTTTCAAAATAATAAACCCCTTTAGTAAATCAGAATTCTTTCAAATAGTTAATATATGTTGCGAAAATAAAGATGGTAAGTATGTTTGAATTTTTCAAAAAGTTTATTCTTATAATTTTAAAAATAGATTATCTGTAAAGAGAGAAAAAATAGGTTTAGACCTATTCAATCATCAATGATCAATATTTAAGCCATTCTTTGCATAGATTATGGGGTAAAATATTTTTAAACATTTTAAGAGTAAAAACATTGATCAAAACTAAGTTTTAAGATCAAAAACAATTTTATTGCTTTCAAAAGTGAACTTAAGACTTGTTAAAACTTGTACAGTGTAAAATAAAGCACACAACTCTAAGTTATAAAACAATAATAACATCCCAAATTTTCAATATTTTCTATATTAACCAATCAAGTAACTAATCCACTTTTAATGTAATTTACAATCTAAACACTAGATAATAAAATTTTCATCATAACTCAATCAATCTAACATCATACATCTTTTCATATATGCAAAATTTCAACAAAATATAATAAAATGCAACATCTTGCATAGCAAAACCTATCACCTGGTGAGACCTAGGGTAGCTCGCCCAGCAATAGCGGTCGCTCAACGAGGACTCTGTATCAGATTGTCCCAATAATAGGGACTTCGTTTAGCAAGAGACATCGTTAGATGAAAACCTTGTTTATTTTTAAATTAACAGTGTGTAATTTGTGTTGGGTGAGACTTTTCGCTGGGTACAAATATGCAAAATAGGTTAACAAATGCCAAAGCTCGTTTGGTGAGACCTGCCACCTAATGAGACTCTACAGATAGCAAAACCTTTGCTGCTAAAACCAACGAACTTGCTAACTTATAATTCTACATTCTTATAGCATAATATCATATTTTATCTATATTTTACATCATGTTCACACAACTTCCATATAAAAATAACAATTACATAAACTTAACAATAGTGTCTCTAAATTCAAATAACAGTATTTCTACACAACTCTCTTATATACATATTCAACAACAAAATGACATCCCTTGATACTTCCAATCACAATTTGACATACTTCACCCTAAAGCATTCTGCATCATCACTATTATCTGCTCCTTGCAAAACACAAAACACAATCATCATAATCATATAGAAAATCAACATAAGCACTAACATACAATCAATCATAGTTATGTTCCATCTGAACATAACCAATAACAACAAATCAATCACACATATGCTCCACCTGAACATAAACGCTAATAAGATTCAACTCACACTTTTTGGAAAACTCACAATATTGAATTTAGATACCAAGGTAGTAGTTCATCTGACTTCCCCCACATTGGTATCTGATATTTATCTGATAACCAGTTAAAGTCTGAACATATTCATGGAATAACCAATTGATGCATGTGTATCATCACCCGAAACAAGACCCTAACACTACATCACGTTGTTATTCGAGTATATTATGTGGTGTATCACCACCCGAAACAGGATCCTAACACCAGTGTATCATTGCCTCACCTAGGGCCCTAACACTGCTTATCACCCAAAACAAAACCTTAGCACCAAAATCACTTAAACCTATTCACCTCCCTAATTCAATGTATCACCTCAAGGGCTTTGTTACCTCCTCGTAATATCCCACAACACAATTGATTAATACTCCTTATTAATGCATTACAATCACGAATCATCCACAAACATAATTCCAACAACTCATCATATCAACATAGCATTTCATAAGCATGTATCACATTTAACATGCATAACGACAACATGGATCACAACATAATTTCATTTTATACCAAAACCAATACCAAAACATCAATTTCAAAGAGTAAGCATTCAAATCATTAATTCCAAAAAACATCCATATATCAAAATATTCCAAATTACAAATGAATCAATTCAATCACAACTCATTTCAAGAAAAAAACTCAATTCCTCAATCACATAAAATACCAAATTTTGCATAACATTCAAATCATAAATCAAAAGCTCAATTGCTCAAAATCAAGTAATTTCTCAGTTACTAAATCATAATTTCTCAAATTAAAATCAACGGTTTAGCTTCTCTTACATATTTCTCTGTTCAAAAGTCTACTCAAAAGAAGAGATAATAATTGATCTGAAGAAAATTTCAGAAACTTGATAGGAAAACCCAAATCCAATAGAACCTAAGAAAAATTAGAATTTTCAAAGGAATTCCTTTTTCAACAGGAACAACAGGATTAAAAACAAATGGAAAAAGGTTCAAAAATGCATACCTATACTAATCACCACTCTGAATCAGGAGCAATGAAGACACCACGTCTGAATTTGATAACAAAAGGTCAACCATGCAAGGGAGCGAAAGAATGCAGGCGTGGAAGAAATGTCACGACCAGAGAAGAAGAATGAAGAATTAAAAGAAAAAGGGAAGAAAGAAGAATTTATATAACATTGGGGTGTATTTAGTAAATTTAGTTTGTCAAATGCAACCCCCTTTTCCAATAAAGGACTTTCTAAAAACTTCTCAAAATTCAACTAAAACTTTCTGAAACAAAAATAATAATTATTCTCATCTTTCCTCATTCTTCTACCACCATTAATAAAATTATCACACATCAATTCAGTTAGTAATTTAAGTAAAACTTAAATTTAATTCTCTTCACTATTTATTTTACAAATTTATAATTTATTAAATAAAAAAAGTCCTTATAACAATCAATATAATGTCATATCCATACATTTTTTACACATTCAAAAAGAAAAATGAGAACCTAAAAATCAAAATAAAAATATAAGGATCATGACCTTCATGTCCAACAATTATATAACCTATAAAAAACTTTTTATTTATTTTTATTTTCTCCTCTATGAGTTTTTATGAAAAATATCTAAAATATTCTTAAATAATATTTAATGTTATTTATTTAAGTAATCCATTTTATATATCATTCGGTAGGTTCAAAATAAATTAAAGCAAATTTACTATATTAAATTGATTTAACTAACCCACTTATATTTATTTTAATAGTAAAATTTTGAAGTAACTCTTATTATTTTCTATATACAGTTAATTTTATTTCACTAAGAAAATATTCTTTTTAAGCAATAAATTAATTTTTATTTTTAAGCAATAAGATTTTATATAAAAATGAATAAACTACTTTTGTTATAAAAAAAACTCATAAATGTAAACTCTAACAATGGACAGTAGTGTGTGAAGAAAACACTTATAGACTGTCAGTGAGTGTAAAAAGTTTTACACTGACATTCAATCACAATTTTTTATATATTATAACTTTGTTGATTTTATCAATTAATACTTTAAAAGTTATATAAATAAATAGTTATAAAACCCTAAACACAAAACTAAAATTAATACTGTATTTTTAAAATATTTTGAGAAGTCAACAATGTATTTTATTAAAAATAAATAATAACAATAATAATTATTATAATAAATATATTAAATAGTTTGATAAAAATAAAAACAGATAAAAGGAAAATAAAATAGAAAAATGGTTTAAACCAGTTAATTTAATGTCTAATTAAGTTCTCAAGAGAAGGAGGATGCAAACGTCTGGATGAGATGTTCCATTAAGGGGTATTCTGTTTTATAATTTTTCTTTGAATTTTCGTAACTAGGATCCTGATTAAAGATTTGAAAAACAAAAAAAAAAACATTTTTTTGCATATTTGAATAACAATATTCTTTTACTTTGTTTAACAAGTGTCAAGCAATGGCTAACATTTGCCGTTTTCCTTACCAAAGTTTGTTAATTTCATTACCCTTTTTGAACTAATTCTAAGTTCATCACTTGACCATGATCAATCTGCGGATTCATCTTGACTGAATTGATTTTGAATATACTATTCGGAAAATAAAATAATTCTTTTATACAAAATCATTCACAATAAACTACTTTTAAGAAAAGTAAAGCATGCACAATGATTAAAGAATTATGTGGAATATACTTGACATAAGAAAAAGGTGATAACATCTGCACGTGCATTTTCCTCCGCAAGAACACTTGATACTCTCAATGTCCTATTTTAAAATAACACTATCCTGTGAAGTAATCAAGTCTTATATTTTTAGGAGATTAATTCTCGTGATTATAAAAAAATATGTATATATATATATATATCAACAACTAGAAATTATTTTATATAGTTTTTAAAATAACTATTATAAATATATATAATCAATAAGAATAATAATATAAAAAGTATTTTTGTCCATATAATTTAACTAGTTTATGACCCGAAATCTACACGTGACAGTCGGACAATTTTGATGATATTATTTATTCTATTATATTTTTTACTAACAAAATGTTAGTTATTATAAATATTAAAATTTTTATAAGTAGGAACCAGAATTATAATTTTCTACTCTTTCCATTCTTAATTTTTAATCTGACTCACTTTACTCACTAATCACATCATATTCTAAATTCTATATTTCTTCTCGAATTCAAGGACATACTTTTTATATTGTTTTTTCTTGTAATACAAGACTTCATTGTTATTTAATATTTATATTTTAGTTTTTTAAGACATTCATTTCCCTTATATTGAATTATCTTTTTCCCTCAAAAACAATAACTAAATTCTTTCATTCACAAAAACATAACTAACTTCTTTCATTTTTTTTACTTTTTCTTTAAATTTAAACTACTTATAGTTTTACCTTTTGTTTTATATTTTCAAATTTTAATTAATTTAAAGACTTAATTAAGTTTTTTCCTAAAATTTCACAAAAATCACTTTTGATTCTTAAAATTAAAAAAAAATAGTCTTAATTTATTTTTAGTTATTTTTCTCTAGCTAACATTATTAAAAGATTGATGACAGAAATCACGTTTTTCCATTTTGAATAACTCTTTCTAAATTCTAACATCTCAATTTTCAATTTTAACATCTAATACATCTAAATACACTAAAACTTATAGACGGACAAAATTAATACAAAAAAACAAATTAATTTAAAAAAATTAATTTAAAAGACAAAGTATTTTTTTATGAATTTTAAGGAAAAACTTAATTAAGCCTAATTTAAAAAACAATCACAGTAAGATTTTTTTTAACTTTCAATTGTTATTCCTCATTCATCCCCGTCTAAGAAGTTTTCTATTAATAAGAAAAAAATGTCTTTCTATTTTAAAAATCGAAGAAAAATATAAAATATTCTTTTTTTAAAGAAGGAAATACCAAAATATTAATATTATTATTTTTGTGTAAATATTTTAAGTAAAAATTATTATATATAAAAATGTTAGCATTAAATATATTTTTGGTTATTCAAAAAACTTATCAATAATGTTTTAATTCTTCAAAAATTCTATGATTTTGATCCTCAATTTTTATCATCGACCTTAATGATGTTAATATTTAACAAATTAATTATACCATTATCAGCCTAGTAAATTATCTCATTTGTGAATCTGATAGAAGTCTTTGTAATTTTTAATAAACTATATTTAGTTCATTATTTATTCATCTAACATCATCAATTTTTTATAAACAAAACACTAGACTATGTTGACAAATTACTAGGGATTTCATTTCATTTATTTTTAAAATTTGAATGCCTAAATTATAAATTTAAAAAAGTTGAAAAGCAAATTAGATGTGAAAAGAAAAAACACATTTAATAATTGATATTATTAATAAAAGAAATAAAAATATTTAGGAAAAACGAAAGTGTGATTGAAAAATGTTACGCGGAAAGTAGACAAGATATTGTCTGGTGCACACGCGTCCTGCAGTGCCGTAAAATTTGCTGATCATAAGGGTCCCACTTACAGGCTGGATGTGAAATTCAAATTGACCAACTTAACTTGCACTTCCACACCCTCTTATTCCGTATGTAGTATTCCCAAGGAAAACCTCCTATTAATATTATTTTTCTAGCCCCTCCTTTCTCTTTTTGGCTTTTTCTCAAACAAATATACATATATATATACCCAGTATTTTCACAATTGGATTATCCCCTCCCTCTTCTTTAAGCACCTTATTGAAAAGATGTAAAAACATTAAGCTTTGCTTTTATAACATTCACATTCACATTCACACAAAAGAGATTTAAGAAGAAAGGATAAGAAACTAGGAACACGGGTAAGAAGAGGTCAACCATAACGAAAATCTTTGTCTTTACCCGGAATAGTGACATCTCCCCTTCCCTGTGGTGTGTGTATTGGGTTATTCAATTAGGTCCGTATTCCATAGTCCAAAGCCAAAGCCAAAGCCAAAGGTCTCGTTATTCTCAACACCATCTTTTTGGTTCCTTGCTTGTTCCCTTACCTACAATCCTATGGCTATGACTACACTGATATAGCCCATAGACCATTGTCCTACTACTATAGTAGGACTTGATGTGAATGATTTGATGTAAGTATGTGACCCTCCCACACCGTTTCTCCTTTGCCTTCCCATTCGTCAAATCTTTCACCCCACCACCCACATTTCCCACTCATCTCTTTTTCCCTCCAAAATTTCTCTTTTCGTATCATCATTACGTGCCACTAACCCATCATGCCCACGTCAACCTCCTCACCTCAATTTACAATAACACCCCTCATGATTCAAGATCCAGCTGGGGGCCCACATGTCGGAAACGTGGCTCAGCCCCGCTGGCCCGTTAGGCCCAATCACCCCCATTCCATTTTCCGAATTACTACTACCATGTCCTTTCCAGCCCAACGCCTCCAAAATTACCCCAAACACATCATAACTAACAAGCATTTTGGGCGGCACAACATATATAATTTCAGCCTCCCTCAGTTTCTCTGACCCATCCCGTACTTTCCACACCACCAATAATACAATACAAACGTGATTTAATTTATTCCGATTCCGGTGTCAAACCAATCAATTCATTAGATCCACACAATTATTACTTTAAGAACAACAACATCACTCAATAATACTACTTAACATTACGCTGCAATAATAATAATAATAATAATAAATTAAAAATTGTGATAAACAGTTGATAAGGTTACCTTTATACGAACCAAATCTTGACCTTGGTCTTTTATAATCAAAGATTATAAAAGATAAACAAAATTCAAAACCACAAAGTAAGTAACCTCTTTCTCCCTGACAAAAGATATCCAAGGAAAGGAGACATTTATATATTATATATATTGTGACTGTAATTATAAAATTTATGAATATGAATTATATATGATGCCAGGAATGAGGTTCCGGCGTTATCTACCCCTGCGGCGCACCGTCGGGAGCAGAGGATCGGAGGCGTTTACTTGGGGGCCGGGCTTGTTGGTGGTTTGAGGCAGCGAAATTCCTCTCGGAGGGTGTGTCGCAGCTGCCACAGGTGGCGGCGTCGAGCACGCCGACTGGGCTGGACGGGGGCGCCGCCTCGGCCATCCTGCCTTTAGAGGTGGAGCTTGATGCGGGACACGTGTCCACCACGTACTCCTCCATTAGTTGGTGACAGCATCTCACCATTTCCTGTCCCCGAAGAACAAAGATTCATTGCGAAAAATAATAATAAAGAAAGAAACCCCAAACAGGGAAAAACAACTTATCATCACGTAACACACCTTTCCACGCTTCATAAACCTTCTAATATTTATTAATTAATAAGTAAATAAAATTGAGTTTTATATTAATGCAGAAAACTTACACTGTTAAGTCTGTGATGAAAAGTGAGGGCGGAAAGAAAGGGGCGGCCGGCCGAGCTAAGGACGGCGGCGGCGGCGACGGTAGAGGGAGAAAATCCCAAGAAGTTAATGACTGGGAGAATGGAAAGAGATGGGATGAATACGAATATGGTTTAAAGAAAGGAGAAGTAGAGATGCAGAGCGTTACCACGAGTGGTGCTGAGAATGAGGTTGGAGGCTGTGGAGAAGAAGCGGGTGATGGATTCGGAAGAAGAAGAGGAGGAGGAGGAGGAGGAGGAGGAGGAGGAAGGGAGCTTGGAGATGAAATAATGAAGATAATCAAAGGGAGTGACAGAGTGGAGTCTCCATTGGAGATTGGACATGACCCAAAGCTCCATTCTCTGAACCGTTTTGGGCTCGAACACGAACTTGGGCTCCAAAGTTTGGAGGTCCAGTAAGAATGGCACATGGGACTCCTCCATTTTCGCTGCAAGAGACAAACATGCCACGGATAGTAGTTGAAACGGCCATCCACTAGATTGCTGCATCAATTTTTAAAAAACATGATAAAAACAATATCTTAGTCTGACTTTCAGGCCCAATTTTCGGAGAAAAAGCAAGTTACCGGCGGAAGAGAACAGCGAGAGAGAAAACGATCGAAATAGTTGACCGAGAGAAACGCCGTGACCGGTGAAAACTGGTACAATGCGTGCACCTGCATTGCCAACCCAACACATGCGTGAGATTCATGCAATTGAAAGCGTTTGTATAGGTTAGCGAACCTTTAAGATCCAGTTGACGGCGTCCAAGCGGGCGGTGACGTCGACGGCGCGGTCGCGGCAGCGGCGGAGGTAGTCCTTTTCCGGCATGTGGTGGGGCTCGGCGTCGAGGAGTCCGTCGATGGAGGCGGCGTCATTGGAATCCGGGGAGAGGAATTGAGGGAAGGGGGGCGGCGGAGGGTTGTGTTCGGAGGTGACTTCGCTGACGTCTTCGGCGCAGAGGAAGTCAGCGGCGGAGGAGAGAGGCATTGGGGTGTTGGTGTTGGTGTTGGTGTTGGAAGATGAAGGCATTAGTGTTGTGTTGGGTCATGGCTGGGGTTCTTATGGATTTGTGTTTGACATATTAAAGTGGTGCTCCGTTTCGTGTTTCTCTCTCTTCTTTCTTTCTGTCTGTGAAGTTTTCTTTTTTGTCTCTTTGTTTTTTGGGTTTGTGCTTGCAGAGAGAGTGCGAAACAGTTTCTTATTTTTTTTGTATTGCAGAAACGAGGAGTTGTCAAGCATAGACAAGACAGAGGAGAGAGGATGGGTGATTGGGGATCTGTATGTATTAATGGCTTAATGGTAGTGACATATGGGGGTGGTCAATCGTGATTTATCTGTCACTCCTCACTCCTCACTCCTCACTCCTCACTCCTCACTCCTCAACCCTTTTCACTCCTCTATGCATCCTTTCTTAATGCTTTTTTTTTTCTGCTCCATTTTTTAACCTATGTTTAAGATCATTTTGTATCCTTCCTTTCTTAACCAAACTTCTCCACACTGCTTTCAAAACTCTTTCACATTAAATATTACCATCACTTCTAAGGAATCATTCATCTATGATTTTCCATTTTCCTATTTGGAGATGTAATGTTTGACTGGATTTACGTTACATCATCTCAAATTCTGTTCAAATATTGTTTAATATGATTTTAAATTTTAATCAAAGAATCATATGTTTAACATTTTATAAAAGTAATTCTAAGTTTAAATTTTTTTTTGACTTAAAACAAGTGCTAAAAAATTTAGAGCTCATTTTCATTTTTTCAACGAAAGTGAGTTTGATTTTTTTAAAAAGTTTAATTAATATACATTTATATTGACATTTAATTATATTTTTTTATTATATAATTTTTAAAATATAAATTGATAAAATTAATAAATTTATTCCTAAAAAAGTTTTACACTAAAAATACTAAGTAAACATTTTGTTAATGCCACTAAAATTTCACTGCATCAACAATCATTTTTTACCACATTTCTTATAGTTCAATTGAAAATTTGTAACAAGTTAAAACTATGTGCGGTTAAAATCTATACATAAGTCCTCTGGATAGATTATTTTTATTAATAGTTTCGACGTAAAGATTTTAACCGCGAATGAGGAAGATTTTAATGTTTTTTATTTTTAAAAATAAAAACATTAAAATCTTAACAAGGGAAAACTAATCATACTTAGAAATATCGGGAATATCTCAGTGGCGTATGAATGTTTTAAACAAAATACAATAAAAACAACGTCAAACTCCTCTGGTTTCCTTGACCCAAGTTGTACTTTCGAGAATGGGAACAATACAAATATGATTTAAACATGGGAATGCTAAACCAAACAACTCCCCAGCTCCATAATTATTACTTAAGTTTCGCTTGTTATATTGGATTATGGACTTGCAGAAAAGGAACGGTTAGAAAATCTGAATATCCCTCGTTTAACGAAGGACAGAGGAGATATATAAGAGTTTCTCAAGTGGCACCCACCATGATTTTGTGCTTCGTCTACACACAGTTAAAAACCAAGCAAAAGGATTTTCTAAAATGCCAAAAATAGCCCAATTTATTTAAGCTTTTATTTTAAAAAGAATCAATGGGGAAAAAATATTTTATCTGTATTTCATCTCGTTTTCTCTTTTACACTTTTACCTAACAACCTAAAAAACAATTCCCATCATTAGTATATAGTTGGTTTAATTGTATATTTTACCATTACACTATCATCGCTTGTAATTTTTATCAAGCAAGTTTTCTGTGTACATCTCATAGCCAAGAGCAATATCGTGCATATCAAGTACCAAATAAATCAACAGAAAAATTTATCTAATTTTAAATTTTTATTTTGATCTTAGTAGAATTTAATTTTAGGATCTTGTCATTAGAAAAGATATCTTTTCATTAGGATTTAGCATTTGTAGAATTTATTCTCCATTACTTATTTGATATAAATCGAAAGTTATGCAAATGAAATACAATCACTTTGATATATACTTATAATAAAGCAAAATTATCTTTTGATATCTATTTTTTAAAATATTTATTCTATCTTTATACCTATTTAAAAATTAAAAAATAAACTAATTTGCTAAATGAGGGATTTGAACTCATGATTTTTCTCCCCAAATGTAAATTTTGTCATTAGACCAACTATATAACTTTAAGAAAAAAATTAATTTAAAATATTTATATTCAACATATATAATTGTTCTACTAGTTATAATCTACAATATATATAATTTATACTAACCATTAACAAAGGAACTCCCCTTTTTATGTCAACTTTTCAAGATACTTATTCTACCTTTCTACCTATTTGAAAATTAAAAAATAAATTAATTTGTCAAAGGAGGGATTTAAACCCACAATTTCTCTCCCCCCAAATGTAAATTTTACCACTAGATCAACTTATAGCTTTAAAAAAAATTACTTTAAAACATTTATATCCAACATATATAATTGTTCTACTATTTATAATCTATAATATATATATATATATATATGTGTGTGTGTGTGTGTGTGTGTGTATGTGTATTATGTATTATATATTAGAGTTTAATTGATATACACTATCAGTATAAGATTTTTACACTGACATTCAATTATGACTTTTCATTTATGTGACTTTTAAAGTACTCATGAGTAAAGTCAACAAATTTACTATGAATGAAAGATTGTGATTGAATGTCAATATAAAAATTTTTATATTGACAATATATACCAATTAAACTCTATATATTATATTATATAATAGGAATATGATGTTTTGGTGTGTTACATTTTATCACTATTTTACCATTCTAAACATTTTATGATTCCTCTCACATTAATAAATGCACATTTTCATAACTTATGTCTTACGACAAATCAATCTTCCTTAAACATCATTAATATATGTATAAATTCAATCATAAACACACATATGCGACAATATGTTAAATTCTATTTAAACTCTTTTTTCTCTCCATTTTTTTAAATTTATTGCAAATTTGACATATTAATTGACGATTGATATGTTTTTATCATGCTATCATAAACAAAGAATATAAAAATTAATAAAATATTTTAAAAACATAATAAACTAAAATTATTATAGTCAAAATGATAGAATGAATTATTTATATTCTATCATGTTATTACAAAATATATTAACTATAAAACTCTAAAATTATTATAACATATCAAGATAGAAATGTAAATATAAAAGGTATATTGAAAATAAATATAAATATAAAACAGTTGAATTAATCTCTAACTCATTTTTATATTCTTAAATATTTTATTTTAATATAAAAATTAAAAATAAATATAAATAAATTTTTATAAAGATTAGAGATGAATATATATTATTTTATCAACCGTTTTTCATAATATATGTAATTTAGTCAGATATATTAATTTACAATTTTCATATCTTAATTTCTATTAACTTATATTATAAGAATTTTTTATTTTTTAATTTAAATGTAGTTTTTTATTTTCAATGAATATAATTATATTTTATTAATTAATTTAAATTTAAATATTATTATATTTTATTTAAATTTTTATGGATATAACTATAAAAAATATGTTTACTTTAATTATAAGTGATATAGAACTATGATATTATATTTACTTAATATTATTTTATCTATCTTTTTTAATATATTATTAAATACTCAATATTTAACAACGGTTCAACACTCAACTCTAATTGAATCCGTATTTTGACTGGTCCAACTATAAAATTTTTACTTTTCTAATGCTTAGACCACTAGTACTTACTATTTTCTTTTTCCCGTATTTTTAAGAGTTTAATTAATTTATATTATAATTTTTATACTGACATTCAATTATGATTTTTTATTTATGTGATTTTTAAAATAATAATAAATAAAGTCAACCAATTTACCATGAATGAATAGTTATGATTGAATATCAGTATAAAAATCTTTACACTAACAATATATATTCAACAGTATATACCAGTTAAACTTATCTTTTAATATGCACATTAAAATATATTCAACAGAATTAAAATTTGATGTATTTAAATTAAAACATGGTTATTTAATACATTACTTTTTAATGGCTGAACCATTGTAGTGTTGAGTTCTCCCTCATTTCATATCTAACTTGTTGCACATAGATCGAAAAAATTCAATAAACTAAAAATTGATATATTAAAATTAAAACGTGATTATTTATTTAATGCATGATTTTTTTAATGGTTGAACCATTGTAATGTTGAGTTCTCCCTTATTTCATATCTGACGTTTAAGATCAGTAAATATAGATTAAAAATATTTAATGAAACTAAAAATTGTAGTATTTAGATTATATATCCTTACTTAATGCATTGATTTCTAATACTTAAACCACTCATCGAAATTAAATAAGGGTATATCTTTGTAAAAAAATTAATTAGAGTTTGAAAATTTAAAACATCTATTATTATGGAAAAAACTAAAAAGCTAAAAAATGAAAATATACGAAGAAGAAGGAGTATTAACTAACATATATTTTGTATAAGAAAAACATTAATTAGATTTTAAAATTCTAAAATTCAAAAGTTATGGAATTGCGAAAATACCAATTATTGGTTAATAGATAATAAATGTATCTTAAAAATAATTAACATGTCTCGAACTCTGAGAAAAATAAATAAAAAGAAATAAAATATTTTAAAAATCCAACCGTTAAAAATAAACAAAGAAAGTAAAGAATGAATATTGTATTTGATGCTTAATCATCGGTTTCATTTACAATCGATTTTATAATTTGGTTTGATGACTTATGAGGTGCATGACCGTCTAATCCCAATTAATTAAATTATAGATGCCTAATTTGGTAGGTTCTCTCTTGAAATTAATGGATGCACGATTGATTAATTCTACAAAAATTGAGCAAGAATAGAAATTAATCTTCAGAAACCGATGGTAAGATCCAATTACTAAAAACATTTTTCTGACAAATTACAATAATATTTTAAAGTTTCATGCAATTATATAATTAATCAGTTACGTATCACATTATTATTAGTTAGAATAATATGTAACATGGTAATTTAAGAACATCCAATAATTTTTAAAGATATTGATTAGGTGGATCCCAAACATTAAAACCAAATGCCTAGTCAAGACACCTATGTAATAACAATTCTAAACTTAATGAATTACTAAATTAATCTAATGCATGTACCTTATAATAATTGTATTGGAACATCTTAAAATGGTTTTTAAGCTTACAATTCGTTCTTCACAAGATCTTTTTACTACAAAGTTTAGACAAACTTTTAAGATAGAAGATTGATTCTTGTGGTAACTCCTAAGATCCATTTTTTAAGGGAAACATATTGGGTAACATGTAAAACCAATTTGAATTCATATTAAGTTCACAAGTTGAATAAAAAATAAGTAGAACTCTTAAAAGTGGTGTGGAAGTGTAAAACCCAAAAAATAACTTAAAATATATTTGATAAATTTATTATTGTTGATGCATTTAGGCGTTTGTTAGCATTAAGGAACCATTTTTTAACAATAAACCCGAATTGGAGTAAGTCTACGTGGAGTGAAACACTATGTGTTTCTTATGTACGAAATTGTTTTTAACGGACCATGCATGTACTTGCATTCCTTTGAGTCTCACCCAAGCATATATTTCCCGTGCCACATTCGTTGGCTTTCGCTCAGAAAATTTGGAAAAACAACTCAACAGTAAGGCCTCCACATCCTTCAATAACTTCACTAATACTTCACCTTGCACTGGTTTTAGGAGCACTATATCTCCTTCTATTGGGATAACCGTTCGAGAACTTAACCTTTGCATACATAATCGTTTCTATAATGCATATATGATTTCAGGGGAAGTAACATGACCAATAAAACAACCCGCAAGATCCTTCAAACTCTCCTTCTCCACCATAAAGCTTAGACCTTACCTTGCACCAACTCCCATGTCTCTCTTTTTCTATAACCTTTTTTAACCCTTCAAACTTGTTTCCTCTTTCAGTGCCCTCCCTCTTTATGACTAACTCTTGCACTATATTGCTCTCTCTCTTTAGAATTGGCTAGCGCTTCCCCTTCACCTTGATTTACTCCAATCTAAACTTTTTCCTCTGAAATCTCCTTCGATTCACCCATAGCATGCATGTCCGTCCCTATCTAGGTTGAGTCTAAATTTTTCTCCAATAAACCCATATTCCTTAATCCTTATTATCCCAAAAGTGACAAAACCAAATTTATCGCCAAATCTTGTTTGGGATAAAGACATCTCTTACCAACCCCATCTTGAGAATATCTCCCACGGTGCTCTCTCCCCATAGCTTGCCGAAAAAATTGTAAAAAAGACAATTGGTCGCTCTTCCTTTGTTAGCCTACCCTTTTTCTCCAATCAATTTATGTTCTTTCTTCCTTTGCGATTTGATTATTATTGTCCACTCCACATCCTCCTTAACCATCTTCTTAACAATCTAACTATTAAAGCATCCTTCTCAACAATCTGACTATTAAAGCATTTTATATGAGAAAATGTTATAATATAAAATTAGCTGAATGAAAAGAAGTTAACACAAAGGCACAACATTAAATTTTTATATAGGTGTATTAATTCATTTTTTTATTAATTTTTCTTATTAGCACTTTTTTTATAAATTCAATTTTTTTATCTTTGGAAAGAATTAAAAACAATGTTAGAGAATTTACAACAACTCAATTATTATCTAGTTATATGTTCAAGCATAATAAATGATACTAAATATCTTGTTTCAAATTGGTAAAAAATTTAGTGATGGTTTGAAAGAAGTTTTATAGACCTATTTTTAGTATTTCAGTATTTAAAATTAAAAAACTTATTTAGTTAGTATTTTTTAAAATGTTTTATTTTAAAAAAATTTAAAAGGGGAACTACTGTGAAAAAATTTGTTTTTCAATTTTGTCTTTTTATTTTGAAAACTCAAAAATAGAGAAAAATTAATTTTTTTTTGTTTTTAATTGATTGCACTTTAGTAAATATGAAAAAATATTTTAATTTTTACATTTTCAAACCCATTTTGAAATAACACTTACCAAAAAATTTTTTTCATCTTCTTTCAGAAAATAATTCTTAAAAACTATTTTTCAAAATCTAAAAAAAATAAATTAATTAAGCCTTACTTTTTGAAGAAATCCTTTTTTATTTTATCTTTTAAAATTTAAAATAATTTTTTCTCCATACTAAATATTTGGAGAACTATGGGTTAAGCTACATATATTTAGAAACAGAACATAGCCTTGTGATTTATTTATTGATATATAAGAATCATTAACGGATAACTGAAAATTATTACATTAGTTTATTTTATTAAATAATAAGTATTTGGTAAAATTATCTTTTGAAATATCTTAAAATGTAAAATGATTGGAACATAAAATATAATAAATTATTTCTTTACATAGAAAAAATTAAAAAATAATCTAATAAACACCTAAGGACAAAAATGAGTAGACATAAGGTAAGAAGCTAATGTTTTAAAAAAATATGTATCAATCAACATTTTAGAAAGGATTATAAGGTTCATTCAATAGCAATAAAGTCTATCTGCAAAGAGAGAGATTGTGATTTAAATCTTCCATTAACAAAATTAATATATTAATAATTAAAATTTATCTAAAAAAACATTTTAAATATACTAGCTAGAAGTTACTAAAAAAATTGTTTACTAGTTAAAAAAGCTTTTTAACTAGTAAAAAGAAATTAAAAATTAGATAAAATATTTTGTCAAACATATAATAAAAATGTTTTACATTATTATCGTATGACCTTTAAAATAATAATAATAATAATAATAATAGTAATAATAATAATAATAATAATAATAATAATAATAATAGAACATTTTTACCACAATAATTACAATACTTCTCACAATCACTATCATAGTTGTTCTCACTACCATGTTTTCATGATTGTTATAGCCCTTATGATGGAAATAAAAGAAAATCTTAAATCAATAAATATAAGATTATAGTATGTATAGAGAATTAAATATAAAAAGATAGAGGAAAGAGAATTTGTATACCTCAAATATATTGAATTGAAGTTCTTGATCTTCAAAAACAAAAACCCTATGAATGATTATTGTAGATATATAAGTTCAATAAGAACTCTTGAGAGTTTTACTACCTACTTTCTAGGGGATTATTCTAGAGAATGTATTGTTGTTGTAATTTGCTTAATGAGATGACAAATTTATAATCCCCTAGGGTAGGCAGAGACCCCTCAAATGGGCTTTTTATGATTGACTCAACTCATCACAGAGTCAATCTTACTATAATCTCATTCAAATAATCAATAAAGATATTATAAGATATGATTATTATCATATCTTAAATTACCAGATAATGATAAAATATAATTGATTAATATCAATCCACTATTATTTCCAACATTCTCCCACTTGGATGGTATTAATCAATAATACAAAGATAAATCATTAAGCTAGAATGACAATTATAGACAAATCTTATATTAGACAATGAGAAATTTGAGCTACAAAATAATATCCGATAGGGATATATATCATGCATGTTAACAAATATTTCTCATAAAGTATATAGAATAATGTAGTTCAATAAAATTATACTACATTGTCTCAAGCATCCAAAAATGCTAAGAGATATGTTACTAAAATGATATTACTTCACACATATCTCATAAGAGAGTTTTCAGACTCCCACTGATTTAAAACATCAAAACTTAACCAAACCATATGAGTTATAAAACTCCAAAGTTAAGTATTTGATCAGTGAATAAAAAAATATTTAATTAATATAATTTTTTTTTACTTGAGTCCGAAAAATTATATAGGTGAGAAAACATAATTTACATGCATCTAATTATTCATCATAGCCTAATAACATATGTAATTACATATAGGCTACATAAATGCTCTATAATATTTGACATTTAACTAATCCAAGTTTCAAAAAAGAGTGACTATATAAGAATCCAAAGATAAGTAGGAAATCCATAAATTCCCTACTAAAACCTCATAGACAGTTTATATAAAATGACACTCAGATTATTGTGGCCACAAAATGTCAATTGAGCAAACACTTAGATAATTGGTCCAAACAAAAAAAAAATCATAAGTACTTCAATAGTGCAAATTGTACTCAATAGAAGTACTATCATAATAAGCACTTTTTTACAAAGTAGAAAATCATACCCGATAGGAGTATTGCATCTACAATATACTTATAGAATTTTGACCAAACAAAATGTGAAATTTTGGGTAAAGAAATGCACAATACTTAATTGCATACCAAAAGAATTAATGTACAATGCCAAACAAAATGCTCTTAACATCTATTAAAGATGTCTATTAAGATACAATGAATTATGTATCTCAATTAAAATAGGACAAAAATAAATAGTCAAGTCCTATAAAGTATGTCATATCATAATTAAATGTGCACAACAATATATGACAATACAGATAGATAAGTCTCGAGACATGATACAAAATTATATACTTCTAAAATTTTGATCAATTAAAATATGAAATTTGGGTAAAAGAAATGCACAATGCATAATTGTATGCCAAAAGGATTAATGTGCAGTACCCAACAGAATGACCTTAACATCAGTTAAAGATGTTTACAAAGATACAATGAATTTTATGTATCTCAATAAAAATAGGACAAAAATAAATAGAGAAGCCCTATAGAATATGTCATATCATAATTAAATGTGCACACGATTATATAACAATAAAAAATATATAAGTTTCGAGAGATAATACAAGATTATATATACTCCCACTAATCCTTAATATACCAAAAAAATATTAGGATTATCATTAGGGTACACTAGTATTAAAAGTTCTAGTGATAGTGGGATGATGACTTTATAAGATAATAATAAAAGTGAATTAAAATTCACTATTATTCTACTTAAGGAATTAGAAAGTAGTAGAATAACAACTGATTAATGAGAGAAGTGGTTAAAATAACAAGAATATGAAACCTACAAATTCATCCATAAGAATAAATAATTCTCACAAATGGTTTCATAATTAACCACATATTAATCAATCTTTACAAAAATATTGACCCCTATGAGGATCTTGAAAAAATAATTACATGAGTGAGAAAATGGATCACTTGATTTTACGTAGAATATGAGATCATAAGCAAATTCTCAAGTAATCATAAACAAAAATCAAGTGCTACAATAAACAATATTTACACACACTTGAGAATAAAACATGATTACACGCAGTGGAAGAATGGGACCTATTCTTGCATATATTAAGGATATAATAATAAATAGTCTCTAACTCTCATCATAATTTATAATGGACATATGTTTATTTATATATCCAAAAATAAAGCCTCTAGCTTTTATAAGAATACCATTAACAATATTATAAAATATGGTATGGAGAAATTAATCTCTTAAAATTTGGGATTCCTATATTGTCCTTACAAGAATTGCATATTAATATTGCAAATCAATAGAGAGTTTGTTATACAAGAAAATATTTTACGAGAGACCAATATAAAATCCTTAATATAGATCCCAACAATGTGATCACAAATAATGTGATAAGAAAAAATAATTTTATCAAGAACATTTGTTTTTGCACATGTATGATTAATTGGACATTTAAGGTAAAAATCTTATATCACATCAATTTATTTTATAAGATATTAATTAAAATTCTAATATACAAAATTCTTCCACTTGATAAAGAAAAAATAAGTTGACATAACAAAAAAATATCCAGAGGGCTAAATAAAATTCAACTATTTCTTTATCAATATATATATATATATATATATATATATATATATATATATATATATATATATATATATATATATATATATATATATATATATATATATATATATATATATAATTTGCATGACAAAAATGAAATATTTTTTTTTTGTTTTGAAGGAAAAATGTCCAATTAAAAGTTATAAATCATTATGGAACAAAAAGAAAATGAGAGTGTAAATTTTGGTTCCATATAAATATAACTAAACATGATTAAATGAGGGAAATAAACTGAACATTACAAAAATAGGGAAACATTATGTAATTCTAAAAGTTCAGTTAAAACAGAATCCCTAAAGAAATTACAATGCACTATAACTTATGTCAATAAAATCCTAATACCGATAGGATATAAGAAAATCATTAACATAAGCCAAGAAAAGTACATTGTATAACACCAAATTACATTAATAACAATACACCGATAGAGTATAGTTATCATCAATGCAATAAAAAAAATAATTATATCACAAAATCACGTAAATTCATCCAAATAGTGAAATTATAATTATGTAAATGAAAAAAAAAGAAATTATACATATTGTCCAGTAAATTTGCATAATTTTAATCATATATATTATATGACCAACATACAAAATTCACATTATTATTCCCATGATAGACAAGTAATAATAATGCAAATTAATAAACAAAATTATGCTCATAATAGAAGGACAATTAAGATTGTGTATAATTAATAAAATAACCTAAAATCAATTTATAAATGATAATTTAATATTAAAGAGAGTACATTATAATTGGAGAATACAAATAGTGTAAAGAATTATCACAATGAAAATAGGTCAAAAATTCAAGATTATAATAGTAAAAAAATTTTAATTTAATCTTGAATTAATCAAAATTTTTTTTATACTAAAAAATACCAATAATATAAAAATATTAAATAAATATGGTATTTTTGAAAAAATAAGAATATAAAAAATTAGCAACCACATGCAATGCTTCTGAGAATGAATTTAACACACGAATCATCATACATGATCGTATCAAAACAACAAAGTTCTCCCTTGACCAAATCACAAAAATATGGGTATAAAAATGAGTCCATGCAACCCCATTAACACTTTCCAAAGTAAAGTTAACACAAATATATTATGTTGCTCACACAAATGACTCATATTGGTCAAACATAAAAAAAAGGAAAACCATTAAGCAATTTTGAAAACAATTTACCCCGTAATTATTTAAAAGAAAACTAGGTTTTAAAGGGGTAGCGCTTAAAAAGAAGTTTCAATATATAATTTACCCATGTAAGAGTAAGGGAATGAATTGTGAGTAAATTGTGAGTAAACTCGTTTTTACGAGTTTAGGGACTCTTATGGAGTTAAATTGTGAGTAAACTCGTTTTTGAGTAAACTCATGGTAATATCGGTAAACTCGGGTAAACTCGCAAGTTTACACACGAGTTCACGATATTACCCGAAAATTTCATTTAACCATTATTTACTCTAAAATGACATCATTTAGCATCTTACTCAGTTTTCTCCTCTCTTTGCTTCGTCACTTCCATTTTGCTAAATCCCTAAATCCTCTCTTTGCTTCACTTCATCCACTGCATTGAATGCATTCCCATTCTGCCATAGTTTCCGTTCTACCATAGCTTCTAACAAACATTTATTCTCATTCTGTGAATACGTGATTGAGTGAGTCCATTCTACCATAGTAGACGCGATTTTGATTCCTGCGTGATTCCGCCATAGCCTTCGACCCACCATTCATATGTGTCATACACCATTTCGTTTATTTTAACCATCGCATTAATTAGTACAATAAAACATGTCTTTTCAAGTATATATTAATTTTAGTTTATATTAAACTTGATCTATGTGAATATATGTACGTGTTTATGGTGGTTCCATATATCAGTTAATTATGTATCTCTTAAAATTTATCCAAAAATAAAATTGATCTAATAATTTTTTATTTGCATTAGTTGGTAATTATTCACATTAGATTACAGTCATTCAATCGATAATATTATAAACAATGGTACATTTTGTTAAGTTTATTTTTTAAAAGAAAATACTTATTTTAAGCAAATTTCTATTTTTTTGTGTATTTGGTTAAACTATTTTTTACTTAAAATAGTCTCTCTTTTTTTTGCTTATTTTAATAAACAAATCCTACATGCTTAGTAAATATATTTATTAATTTTAATAATTGCTTATTTTACAATTTTTTTTAAATATACTCAATTCCCAAAATATTTTTAAATGTATTTGAGAAATTATTTATATATTACATATTGTTAAAATGTTAAATATTTATGATTATATTATTTATATATTTTATTTATAAATATTTAATTATTAATTTTTTATATAAAGTAACTTTTTACAAGTTTATGAATCGAGTTTATGTAATATTTCAATATTGGCAACCTTGCATACACGTGTGTTCTATATATGATTTGATTGTAAATATTGTTTAATGAATATAAATATATAATTACTCAAATATAAATACTTTTGCAAATATTTTTTATTTTATTTTAAAGATTATCTCTGCTTTTAATTTGGTTATCTCTGCTTTTAATTTGGTTGACATCTCTCTTCAGAAAATTTTACTTACCGATAAGATTTTCAAGCTCACATGACATCTAATTGTTTTTATAGTTAAATTTACGTTGGCCTTAATGTGGATACAAATTTTCAAAAAATAAATTAACTTTTCATTTTGGTGCCTTATGCTTATGCAACAATTATTAGTAGCACACTGAAGGTCTGAAGCTGTGATAATAATGAGTAAGTGTATCGCATTTGAGAAAAATATTCATATCCAGCTTCATACTTTTACGTTACTCTCAACTTTTAATATTACTATTTATATTTAGTCGTTTCTTATATATCCGGACAAAAACTTATTAGTGGTGCTTTAATTAAATGGAAAATATATTATTTCTAATTTATTTATTTTTACAAGCCAACAAAATAAAAATCATTAATTTAATTTCGAAATTAATTGTAAAAAATTTAAACAACAAATAACCTTAATTTGAAACATAACCTTTACCTTAATTCCATTTTTTCTTCAAATTTTAATAAAAAATAAATAATAAAATATATAATTATATGTATTATTGGGATATCATGAAGCAAATTATCCTTGACCAACTAGGGAATTGAAACCTCAACAACATCATTATATGTTAGCTCATCCAATGTGGGATGCGATAAAAGAGGTGTGATAGTCCATGTTTAACTCATGAGGAAATGTTCTAGTTTGGTGTATCACTTCAGACAAAATTTTCACTAAAGAGAACTGATGACTTGTAACCTAACCTGAATAAACATAGAACCACATTTATAAACTTTGATGGAGTTGGAACTTAGAAAGACTCAAATGTGTTCAAACAAAACAACCCATTAGAGATTCCTTAATAATGATGTTAGGGTCTGAAGAATGACAAATCACATCTTCCATCTTATTCGTAAAAAGGAACCTAAATGTTTGTGATTGTAGCATATAGCTTCTCATGTATGGTGAAGTGTTTTAGCTAGGTTGTAATCTTTGGTTCTCCTAGAAAATATTTTAACCATTCCACTAATATAATAAAAATATGATATTTACATAAAGTATGCCTTTTTTCACTTTATTTTAAATGTGATTGAAAATATTTTAACACACAATATAAAAATGTTAATTTTTTATTTTTTATACTTTTTAATTACTTTAACAGATAAATTTATCAAATATTTATAATTTATTAAGCTAATAACACTTTTTAGCTGTCAATTAAGAACTATTTTTTTAAGTTATTCAGTGACATTTTACTTTTCAGTTTTCTGCCATACCGAAATTCGACATCCTCTTTGTCCTCTATTCAGAGGAAATTTAAGTTATTTCGTTATCTCTTATTCTTTATGATTATATACTTGCCCCTAGCTTTAGCCGAAGTGCGAAGCGCGAGGGTGAAGTCTTTTAGAAAGGCAATACACACTTTGGTGTCGTGGTGAGTATTCGAGGATTGAAATGCCTATGGATGAGTCAACATAATTTTGCAGGCTTTTCGATCATTTCCCGCCAAGTGACACCAAGGGCGCGAAATGGAAATGTTAATTGTAGTAACTGTAATCGAAGAGGGAACATGAACAGTCTTGTAATGTAGCTCATTGATCAAGGCGGGATCAACGGTACCGATGAGAGGGAAAATTTCGGAGAAGCTATTCTATATAAGGAAGAAAGGGTGACAATTTCAAATACACTTTTCCATATTTGTCTTCTTCTTTTGTTGAAATCTCTTTCCAGTCTTCCTTCCTCAGTCTCCCTACTTTAGAGTCAGGTATGCCCCATATTCTTTTTATATTTTAGCCAAATGTCTTCCTTTGCTGTGGAGGATAATGGGGATTTTTCTATGTATATGATTATATGTTTTCAATTTTTCATGTTAGGCTTCCTTTTGATGATTTTATTATAGAGATACTTTCAGTGTTAAATTGTGCCCTCACTCAACCACATCCAAACGCTTGGGTTTAAATACAAGTGTTCCGAGCTTTGTGTTTGTTCACCCATACTAAGGCTACACCTAGCCTTTTCCTTCGCTATTTTACCACTCAGCATCACGAGAAATGCAAGTGGGTTTCTCTCTGTCGCAAGGCCGATAACCCTCTTTTCGTGTCTTACACCACATCTTTTAAGGGGTTCAAGTTCGAGTATTTTAAAATCATGGTAAATCTTGAGGCTAGCCGAAATCATTTTTACAACAAAAAAGGAGGTTATTTATTTCTTTTCTACTGGAAGCATGTGCCGTTGAGGTATATGGATTTTCCTAATGACTTGCTCACTAATGAGGAAAAGGTCAAACATGCCTATCTAGATTCGCTTCCACACTTTCTTCTAGTGGCGGCATTGTTACATTTATATGCATCAACAACTCCCTTTACAGATCTTAAGGGTGAACGTATATTTTTTATAAGGAACTTTTACTGTGTGTTTCCAAAATGAGACTTAACGTTTTGTTTTTTATTTTTTGTAGAGATCATGACAAAGGTTGGCGGCAAAGCTGTTGTTTTTGCAAGTTACGTCAAAGTTGGGACCCTTTGATTGAAGCAAGCATCCTAAAAATCCAAATTGAGCAAAACCCGTCGTCGAGAACCACCCCAGTACACCCTGCCCCCCATTTCTAAATTTGAGAAGAGAAAACAAAAACAAAAGGAAAAAGAGAAACTAGAAGAAGGGGAGAAGAAGGAGGAGAAGAAGAGGAAACAAGAAAAGACGTCTTCTTCCAGCAAATAAAAAATGTTTAAGGCCGAAAACCAAACTCCAAGAACATCTGCCATTTGCACTGTCTTGCTACCTCAGACGTTCTTTTATGAAGAACTTGATCCTTCTTCGAGCAAATTTGGCAATTTCATTTCGGAGGAAGGCCGAAAAGCTTTAGATGGGATGAAGTTAAGGCTTAAATGACATAACTATTGTGAGTTCCTAGCTCGGGCACAAGTGCTAGGAAAACATATCTTTGTTGACGAGCTGGTGGTGGTGAAGCAACGCCAAAGGAAGGCCGAAGACAATTTTTTAGCTATTTTAGATAGATTAAGGGAGTTGGAGGAGAACATGAAGATAATGATCTCCTCGAAAGCTCATGATGAGGTGTTAGCAGCGAAAGAAACTGAACATGTCAAATCCTTGGCCGAGAAGGAGGAGACATTCGAGGAAGCCCGAGAGAAAGTTCATAGCCTAAAAACTCTTTCGGTACAAAGTGAAAAAAGTCGAGAAGGCTGTAGGCGGGCATTGGAGAAAGTCGTTGCTGACCATGAAAAATATAAGAAATAGGTGGAGGAGGACATAATAGTGGAGCATGTTGCAGGTTTTCGGCAAGTAGTGTGCCAAACATGTTTCTTCTACACCATTCCGGAAGGTTTTGAATTTTCTGAAGATCATAATATCTTTGAGGGTGAGTATAACCACCTTGATGATGTTGATGATGAAGTCCTTTCGGATGGTGAATCTCCTCCAACTTTGCCAACCAAAATAGATATTCAGGCGGAGGAGACCGCCTATGTTGATGAAGCTAGGGGGTAGGAGGCCAAAGCGAAGAACATGATAAGGCTGCCTCCTAGGGGACTTATTTTCTTTTTGATTTTTTGGTTTTAGATTGTCCAAAAATGTATACGCCCATTTTTTGTAATTTTGTTAATAGTTAATATACGAGGTTTTTCTTTCTATATCACCAATATTGTTGTTTTATGGTGATTAAATAAAGTTTGGCCGAATTTTCTACATTTGTTAGGTACTGCCTAAGCTGAACGATATAGTCTGGAAGGATACCAACTGTGTCTAACCTAAATTGATTATTTTTTAAGAGGAGTGCAACTGGTTTACTTTAACTAGGTTTTTTTAGGAAAGTATTGTCTTTGCCGAAAATGTGAATTTTTTGGAGGATACTTTTTAATCTTGGATTCAGCTGAAGTTCGTGTGTGTAGAGTATGACCTTGGCAAAAAATGTATATTTTTGGGAGTGTACTTGTTTTAGACTTGAAGCATGCCGAATTATCTATAACTTTTTTAAAAAAATAATAAGAAACAAGTAGAGCCAAATAGTTCTTCTTTTATAGATAGGTGGGGGGCCTCATTAAAAACCTTTTCGGAAAAGATCCTGGTGTGAGATAAAAAACCGAATAAGGAAAAGAGTGTCCCAGAAGAAGTAAGGCTAATTTTAACTATAATACATCTTGAAGTGTGTTGAATTCTAAGTTATTGGAATCAATTTTCCATTCAATTCTTCTAACTTGTATGCTCCATTTCTGAGGTCTTGATGAACCTGAAAAGGCCCATCCCAATTAAGGGCTAGTTTCCCTTCATGCTTTTCTTTTCTTTCTTCGTTGCTTACCACTTTGCTTTTGAACCATAACCATATTAGCCAACCATGTGGTATAATAGGCTTCTCAGATGAAATTGGTAGTTAATGACTCATATTATATGCTCACATTTATACTCTTGTTATATCTTCTAAGGTTTTCTTTCTTATTTATTTCATGCATTTATATTTTTATACATAAAATGATAGTTTGTATAAAACATTTTTATTGAATTCTGCATTTTTCTCTGTTCTGGCACTGTCTAATGTTTTGGCGATAACATTTTTTATAGATATCATTTTTGGCTGATTCTTTTTTTATTGGATTCCTCACTTCTGGGCTTTAATTTGGATATCTGGATCATGACGTTTAGAGTCTGAAGCTATTTTTGGCGATTTTTAGAACTATAGTTTTTTGTGTTAGGATTTGTTTTTCATTTAAATTAGTTTTTAGGCCCATTGGCTCGTGATTGGCTCATTATTCGTTGGAGTAAAAAACCAAGCTAGTTTGGGGGATAAAAACACAGACTTATCATTTTTCATTTTGTAAAAAAGTTTGGAGAATTTTGTAGAGAGAAGATGTTCTCTCTTGGAGTTTTCAATTTCATTTTTCAGTTTTCCAGAGTTGATCTTTTCCATTGATGTTTCGAGTTTGTATTCTTACCTTACCTTGTTCATTTGTACAAAATTATTGATCAAGAATTTTTAATTTTTGTAATTGATTGGTTGCATGACTGTTAACCTCAAGAATTATAATTGATTAATTGCAATTCTTGTAGTAAGGTTAGGTTTAGAAACAAATTCATGTTCATCTTTGATTTCTGCAAATTTTATTTCAATTCTGCAAATTTTGGTTTCTTTCTTCCCAATTCTGTTTCCTACGAATTTCTTTCTTTTTTGCGAATTTTGTTTCTTTCTTGTGGATTTTCTTTCTTGAAGTTTGATTCTGAATACAAATCCCCCACTGTTAATTTGTAAAAGAAAAAAAATATATTACAACTAGCTAGAGATTCGATCTTTGTTAATGTGTTTCCTTCGTGATTCGATTTGCTCAATCCTATGTTACATTAAGGGGGCTTTGTTGTTTTTGCAAAACCTAGTGCAGTTAGGGTTTTGTCAGTAGTAACGAGTTTAGCAACCTTTTCCCTAGCAGCTTGTGTTATTTCTTCTCCCAATTTTCTTCTCTTTTGTGCCACAGGCCGGAATTCCTTACATACACTTAGCCGGTGGCATAAAATTTTTGGGTCAATTCTAGGCATATCTGCTGCTGATCATGCAAATAGATCAATATTATTCCTGACAACTTCGATTATCCTCTTCTTTAAGCTTTCCATGGCCGAAGAGCCCACATGCGTCACTTGCTTAGGCTTTTCTCCAAGTTGGAAAAGTTCCACTTTTTTACTGGGCTCGACTTTATCTGCATCTTCACTTCGGGGATCTGGGTTGAGATTCGACTCTTCTTCAAATGCAAATATATTAACATTATTTGAATCTAGCTGCCTTTCATATGTTTGTGATCTTAGGTTGGACAAGTAACATTCCCTAACAGCCTACTAGTCTGCATGGATGATAACTATCTTCTTTTCTTTTAAAGGGAACTTCATGGTTAAGTGAAGAGTGGACATTATGGCTCCAAGTTTGTTTAATGAGGGTCATTCAATAAAGATGTTATAAGAGGTAGTAGCGTGCATGGCTATAGATCGAATTTGGATACTGTTGTACTTTCTTCCATTTTTGAACTTAGTATATAAGTCAATACAACCTCTTGTGGATACTCTCTCCCTAAAGAACCCTATAATGGTTCATTGTAGCGAATCAGTTGGTCTTCTGATTGCCTTAGTTCCTGAAATGTTCTCCAATATAGAACATGTGTCGAACTTCCTTTATCTATTAATGTCTTTCAAACATTGCAGTTGGCAATCTCTACACTGCTTACCATGGGGTCATCATGTTCAAGGTCTATAGCTTGGAAATCTTCATCTGTAAAGGTAATGCTTGGCATTCTTGGCAGAGCATGCAGAGCAATCGAATTGACAAACTGAACTATCCGACCATGCCTTTTTCTTTCTGAAGAGGTAGATCCTCCTCTTGCAAAACCTTTAGTGATTGTATTGATGACCTTCTTATCATCACCTCAGTTTTCCTCTCTTCTTTCTCTTGAGAGACTACAGTTGTGACTTCTATGTCTATCAGTTCATGAATGATAATTACCTTGATATCTAAACCGAGAATAATCTCTTTGGTAGTAGCCTTGTTTTGCTGATTGGGAATGATCATCAAACTTGTGGACAAAATCTTTTAGATGCCCTTGGTTGATTAGGTCTTCAATTTTATCTCATAAGGTTGTACATTCCTCGATTGAGTGACCTTTATTCCTATGATACTTGTAATGCTTGCTGGTATCAACCTCTCTAGGCGTATGTGCCCTTTTCAGCATGGTTAGCAGTTTGATTGCGAAGACTTGTTCTAGAACTCGAGTTTGATGATGTTACAAAGGATGTATTATGAGTATCTCGATCCTTTTAGAGGTCTATCTAAATATTAATCCTTTTTTTTGCCGAGTGTCTTTTTTCTTTATCCTTTTATAAAGTAGTTGTTACTTCGGTTTGAACCTTTCTTTAAAAAATAGTTAACTCTTCTACCTCGATTAAAGGTGTGGCCCTTCGTTTCATACATGTCCAATGGTGGAAAATGAATCAAACTGGTAGCAAATTCTCATGGTTGGAGATTAACTAGGAAGGTATGAAGTGCAACATCAGGTGAGAGGTTCTTAATGGTCAAAGCAGCTTGTCCAAATTGGTCTATAAAGTCTCGCAGAGGCTCGTTTTTTTCCTACTTAATAGTGGCTAGAGTCACGGACATGAACTTGTCTGGCCGAGATATGGTGAATTGGGTTCTAAATCTCATAGATAGTGTCTGGAAACTGTTGATGAAATTTGGTGGGAGCTGGATAAACCAACTCAGAGCCTTCCATTTGGGCAACAGAAGGAAGATCTTGCACAAAATTGTCTGGTGTAGTGTACATCCCTACTTGTGTCATGAAGGCAACCAGATGGGCCGACTCGGGGTGCTGTGAAGGGTGGCATAGTTTGCACTAGAGGGGGTATTTCTTGTAGAGTTGGATGGGCCGAATGGTTAGGGATGGGTTGGCTATGGGATGGTATGACAAAACTGTCCCATAGATAGCCCACTACAAGATGGGGAGGCTGACTCGCCTTTGTGGAATTCTCCTTGCTTCTTGTTTCTGCTAATTTCATCTTCTCAAAAATTGTGATTCCGGAACTCAGCGTTCTCACGCCGAAGTTCCGTAATTTCTTCTCCCAGTAACCTAAGGATTTCAATCACGCTATTCGAATCTACAACCTCTGGCTGTCGAGATGTGTCTTCATTATTTTGGGGTTGGTTGTGGGGTGCAACTCCATGACTTCTAGTGATAGCCATGTCCTTTCAGTCTTGGTTGTGGGGTCTAGTTTTACTTTGGGGCCCACGGTGGCGCGAAAATATTCCTACTGAAATGTATTTGGGCACTATTCACGATGAACTTGTCGAAAATGTCCTTTGTCCACAATGAGAGACAACCTGCAAAAGAGGACTCTAACACTCAAGTGAGATAGATAGTAGATTATGAGAGAATAAAGAGAAAAGATAGTTTGATCAATTGAATTCCAGACACGCACCTCATAACTAACTATTTATAGTAAAAATACGGGTTTTTACCTGATGGGTATCACCTGTTGAAAGTCAGGTATTGTGTTTATTCGTTTAACTTTGTCTTTATCCAACAGGTATCTTGTTTAACTGGTTTAATTTTATTGATAATGGCGTTAATAAGTAATTATGATAATCACTATGTGATTAATTTAGTAATTAGTTTATGGACATAAGGATTTCGGCGAGGCCAAAATCCCTTGTATTTTTTGCATTGCTTTCTCCTCTAAATGATTCCATCTTACTTTTCTGTTTTTGGTCATACCAAAATATTCTTTGTCCCCTATTCTGAGGGTATTTAAATTATACTTTTGTCGTACCTCTCCATCTTAAAAATAGTTGTATAATGAAAGATGTCAGTGTAAGACTTACTCTCCATCTTAACCATTTGTTATATTGAAATATAATGGTTGTAATAAATAACTGATCTTAACTATTGGATTTTAAGAAAGTGAATAGTTAAGATAAAGAGTAAGTCTTTTAAATTTATTCTTAGAGTAAGCGCATCCCTCATCACAAAAGTAATTTTAAAATAATTTATTATCATGAGTTTTTTAAGCACTATTAGAATTGTTAGTTTTTGAGTAATGACATTACAAGAACATGCCTAGCGCATTTTAATTTTTTTTTCCACTTTCTTTGCTTTCGTACGGGTAGTCTTGAGTTTCTGATTTTTAGTTTTAAAAGTATTTTTTAAAACAGTAACAAGGTCAATAAAAATGGTTCTAATTTGGTATTTTTAGTTATTTTTAAAACATCTTTCACTCAATTTAAAAATAATAAAATTTGGTTTTAAAATTTTTGTTTATGATTTTATTCAAAATTCATCGCTTGACATCACTTTGACATCTCTGACGTGTGGTCACCAATTACTACCTTTGACTTCTGATCACTGACCCTATGTCTAATTAGCGGTCAACGATTGCCACATCTGATCAACGACCACCAATTGCTGCCTTTGATCATCAATCACCGACTGTCACCCAAGTCAATAGCTTCCGCCTTTCAACTATTGAGAATTGGCTACCACCCTCCAATCGCCAGTCACTGGCCACCACCTCCAATTGTTGGTAGCTGGTCAATACCTTCAACCACCATTCACCAGCCATCACTTTCGACAGCTGGTCACTGACCCTCACTTATGACCATCTGTCACCAGCTGTCATCTCTCATTGTTATTCACCAACTAACACCTTTGATCATCGTTTACCAATCACCACCTCCGACCGTAAATCATCAACCATTTTAATTAGTGGGTTAAAATTTGACAATAATATTTTAAATTTGGAAACCAAAACAATATTGTTTTAAAAAATTTGAAAACTTTAAACCATAACTACTTTTTGTTTTCATAAATCCCAAAGTTGGAAACCAGAAATCACCCTAAACGAGATCTAAGTGATTGTTTATTTGGATTATTTTTAATAAAGAATAAGAAAATTATTTAAGGAAAGGTGAAAAACATGTATAGAGACCCAAACTTGATTGATTTGGTTTTGTTTTTTAGTTTTTAAAAAATAGTTTATAAGAATTGTTTTCTAAAGAAAATGAAAAAAAAACTTGGTTTATAACTGTTGTTTGAAAATTGAAAATTATTTTGGAAATGTAAAAATAAAAAATTTTCCATATTTACAAAAGTGTCATCAATGAAAAGTAAAAAAAAAAAAACTCTTTACGATGTGTTTTGAGTTTTGAAATATAAATATCAAACTAAAAATCAAAACTACCCATAGTTGTTCCATTTTTTAGTTTTTAAAAACTAAAAAAATAAAATATTTTTTGAAAATTATTTTAAGAAAACACTAACCGTCATTTAGTTTTTAAATATTAAATACTACAAATAGTTTTATAAATCTCAGCCAAACAAACATCTATTTTTTCATGAAAATTGTTAGAAAATAGAAAACAAATATTTCCAAAAACTAGAAAACTACCCAAAGTTGTTTCCTAAATTCGGAAAACTAGAAAACATGATTTCATCGTAAGTCATATTGAGTTTTTATTGCTTTCTACTATAAGGACCTTTGTATTTAATAGGTTATGAATTCGTAGAATAAATATTGAGTGAATAAAATTTAAGTTTTTACTTAAATTACTAATTGATTTGAGATATGATGAATTTATTAGTTGTGTTAATACTAGGTGGTTATATTCAGCTAATGGTAGAAGGATGTGGAGGTGAAAATAATTATTATTCTTTTGTTTTGAATGCTTTGTGTTGAATTTCGAAAAGTTTCGGAAAATTTGTTTTCAAAAGAGGGGTTACATTTAGCAAATTGAATTGACTAAATACACCACTTATGCTATATATATATATATATATATATATATATTTCTCTTTCTTCCCTTTTTCTTTTAATTCTTCATTCTTCTTCTCTGGCCATGACGTTTTCTCCCTGCACCTCCATCATTATGGCCTTCCATTCATCCACCAAATTTGACGAAATCTTTTTCATTGATTTTGATTCTGAGAGGTGATCAATATAGGTTCTGAGATATTTCTTTGTGTTGATCCTTTTCTCTTTGTTTGAGTCAAGTTTTAAAGGCAAACATAGGTAAGGGAATTTGAATCTTTGATTTTAATTTGTGAAATTATGATTTAAAAGTGAAGTTAATATATTGTGGTTGATTAAGTTTCTGAACTAGAATTGAGTACTATGTGAAATTGAAATGCTTGATTGGATTGAGTTCTTAAATGATATTTTGATTTAATTGAGTTATTAAATGATTTATGTGTTGAATTGTGATTGATAACATGTGGATGTTGATGAAAGGTGGAATAGATACTTCCTTTTGAAATTGATTGATATATGTTGAAATTGATAACGTGTATTTGAACTATAAGTGTGGGCTGTTACGAGGAAGTAATGTAGCCTAAGGGTGTTATATTGGATTAGGGTTTCATATAAGTTCATTGTCATTGTCGTACTACAATCTTTGAGAAAAAACCAGTGTCCTTGGATATACTTAGGTAGCAACTCGGTGTTGATATGGAGTCAGAAGATGCGATACGTCAGTTGGGTATCAGATGAGTATACCTATACTTCAATTGATTGTCATATGGATCAAGTAGATGCTAGACACCAATTGTGAGGTCATTAGGCCATGAACTCCTAGGCATGGCAATAGGGTAGTGCGGGGACGGTACGACATCCCATTCCCGCTTCTGAAACTCATCCTCATACCCGACGAATATGAGATTTATGTCACTATCCTCATCCCTGTCGGATATTGGGTATACCCGTACTCGTCCTATACCTGCAAAAAAAATTATAATAATATTTAGTAAAAAATAATTTGTATGAATATAATTATATTAATTCAAAAGTTATCTAATAAATGCAAAGTTTGCATTTTGTTAATTAAATGTCATACCTTTCTTTTTTTAGGACAAATAAATATTTTAGTTATTAAAATAAGAGCGGGAAGAAGTGGATATGAGGATGGGTACAAGTGCAAGGTGGGTATGTACATCCCCATCCTCGTCCCTACTTAACAAATAAGGTAATTCCCATACCATACTCGTGCCGATCAAACCGAGGATTCCCTGTCAACTTTGAGGCAGGTTCGGGGATTACCCATGGGTACAAGTTTATTTGCCATCCCTAAGGCCACCTAATATCTAAATCCAATGAGTCTTTCCAGAAAGCGTCAGAGTATATGTTGATTGCTCAGGTTCATGGTGAATATGAGTATGGTTGAGTTATTATGAATATGACTGAGATTGGATATGAATGCAATTGTATGTTATATATATGTTGATGTTGATTTTAGTGCATGAGCTTACCCTTACAATTTGTGTTGTTGTTTGTGCATGACTGTGATGATCATGATTTGCACAGGAGCAAATAATAGTGATGATAGAGAGGGACATAATGCAATGAAGTGATTGATTTTGGGTTGTGCATAGGACTTTTCATGATGTTGTGATTGAGATTAAACATGTAAATAAGAGTGTTATGTTATAAATATTGTGGTTTAAGTTTTGGAAATGTTGTGGTTTATGTTTATCTTAAAGGTTATGTTTTGTATGGAAGTCTCTGCATACGTGTTATACTGAAACAACTAAAAGTATAGTATATGTGTAAATCCTATGGTAGTAACCTCTTGAATGGAATTGTGTAGAATGTATGAATGAATGGATTGAATGTTATAGGTTGTTTGGATTTGACAACAGAGGTTATGCTATCTGTAAGGTCTTCACGGGCGACAGGTCTTGTCTAGCGAGCTTTAGCCTGTTAGATCTGTTTTTCAGCTTTGTGCCTACCAAGAGGTCTCACTCAGCACAAATTACACTCTATTTATAATTAAATATAGGTTTTCTGCCCTGCAACGTGTCTCGCTGAGCGAAGTCTTTATCACAGGAACAATTTGATGTAAGGTCTTCGTTAGGCGATGACTGTTGTTGGATGAGCTACTTTGGGTCTGTTGTTGTGTATATTATGTTATATTTTATTTCAAATTTTAACATCATTGAGATGTATAATGCTAGATTAAGCATACTGAGATGAAAATTATATATATATATATTTCAGATTGTAAATTGTAAGAAAAATGAAATAGATAATTGAGAATTAATAGTATAAATTATTTTGGGGATGTTACATCTACTACCTTCACACACTCTTTCCATGCCTCTCATCTCAACCTTTGTCATCTCTCTATTGTCGTTGTAACTTCTCATGCTTCTTCCATGTATCCCATCCAATCTATGTCACTTCTTCACCATTGTTGCTTCCATCACCACCTCTATGGCGTTGCCCCTTTTCCACCTCTATTGTTGCCCTTCGTTCATTTGAAAATGAAAATTTTGGTAAATTGAATGTATATAAACATAGTTTTTCAATTTTTTATACTTGTCTAGAAAATAAAAATTTTATAAATCTAGTTGAAAACTATTATAGAAAAACAAGAAAACTAGGGAAGCAAGTAAGCAATAAATTTTCTGATATTTGGCAAGAGGTTTAAATTCACATTAAAGTATGTTTAAGAGAAATTGTTTTAATCAAGTTTCTCACAAAATGTTTCCAATAAAAATATCAAGTTATTTTTATTAAATTAAATGCAACAAATATCCCAATAATATTTATGTTGAGTGAAACCCATTTAGGTCATAAAAATTTCTATGCACTACCACTTAGATTGGGGTTATTCCAGCAGAAGAGGTCGGGCACACACTTTGTAGTGTACAAACTGAAACAGTGTAATAGCTGTTTGTGAATTGCTTGAAAGCTTCTTAGGTTTGGGTCAAGTTATGGATTTGTTGGGATGACCGTGGCATTACAAAATGACTGATGTAGTGTTTGTTTTCAATACCTGAGGTTGGTAAATGGAACCAAAGTGTTGAAGAAGGCTTGGTCTTTTGTACAGTTTGCAGGTTTATGACACATTTAGAAGGCTAGAAACACATCAATTTTCAAAAATCAAAACCTAAAGGTTGATGAAATCATCCATGTAGTGCAACTGAGTTACTGGGAGTGGCGCTACACAGCAAAAATAACTTCACATTTTTTTGCTGAATGGGTCACGAACCCAACCCGTTTTGCTTAGATTTTCTTGCTTGTTATTCTATAAGCATTTCAAACATATTTGTGTGTTATCACGTATGCAAACACGCCTTGTGATCTTGTTGTCTTTCATCATCTCAATAAATTTTTGAATTATAAAAAGAAAAGCTACCATTTAGATTTCTCAAAGAAATTATAAGTCAAATTAGTCCCATGATTTACTATTGTAAAACACTTTAAATAATAATTTTTGAAGTATTGTTAAATGCAAATGTAAAGTTCTTTAAGAACCAATTTAAACAACAACATAACAAGACTAGTTTGTCTAAATTTTTAATTATGCTTTTACAACTTATGTTATTTTACTTTTATCTATAATTAACTAAAATCATTCTAGTCACGTCATTTAATCTAGCAATGTGAAAAGCCAACGTTAATAATTTAACAATCAACAACTATCTTTTACTAACTAATAGTTAAAGAGAAAACACTTATATACTGTCAGGTTAACAAATTTTACGCTAATAGTTAATTACAATCTTTTATGTATGGTAAATTTGTTGATTTTACCAATTAATATTTTAAAAGTCATGTAAATGAAATGTTGTGATTATCCCGTCAATGTAAAACTCTTTTATACCATCAATGTATAGGTGCTAAACTCATAATTAAAATATCATCAAATATGAAATAAAAGGACAAAATGTGAGCAATTAAAAAATAGAAAATAAAATATCAGTAATTGAATAAATTAAGAGTGCATATTATAATTTAGCCATTATTATTCTTAGAGGTCATGATTTTTAAATATAAATAAAGTTTAATTGGTATACATTGTCAGTATAAATATTTTATACTAACATTCAATCACAACTTTTCATTTATGTAACTTTTAAAGTAGTAATGAGTAAAGTTAACACATTTACCATGAATGATTGAATATCAGTGTAAATATGTTTACACCGACAATGTATACCAATTAAGTTCATATAAATAAACATTCTTTATACTCTTAAAGAAAAACATTACACATGGCATGTTTATATTTATTTCTTTTGTCATAATGCTAACTAAAATATTGATTTTGCACTTGTTGATAATTGATCCACACATACATACATATATATATATATATATATATATATATATATATATATATATATATTAAAATATCATTCTTATATAAACGAAAAATCAATTACTATTTCTATTTTCAAATATATACATATAAAATTAAGTTATATAATGAATAAATATAAAAATGCTAATAAAAAATAAATATAAAAATGAGGCATAAAATTTATTATATAAATTTTTATATATTTATAGAAATCAGAGTTAAAATAATAATTGATTTTTTCATTTATGTATTAATAATATGGTGATATTTTTATTAATTAGATTAATTATATTGATTAGTATATAATTAATTTTGTAGCCAGTATTACGAAAAAAGAGAAAAAAGAAACATGATATGAGTCTCCTTAAAATTGCAAATCACAATTTTGATCAAGTCAATATATAATATATAAACTTATACAAAATAATAGTTGATTTGTTCATTTATGTATTAATAAGATTGTGATATTTTTATTAATTAGATTAATTATATTGATTAGTATATAATTAATTTTCAGCCAGTATTACGGAAAAAATATACATGATATAAATCTCCTTAAAATGAAAATACAATTTTGATTAAGTCAATATATAATATATAACCTTTTACAAAGAAACACGCACGCACACACACTTGACAAAAACAACACTATTTTATATGATTTGTCTCCATTGTTCTTTGAAACATTCTCTATTTTTTCTTTATTCCATCTTTTATATTTTAAAAGTATTAAAATTTTATCTTAACACTATTTTATTAAACTCTTGTGTTAAATTTCATCACACAAGAAAATACCATAAGTGAGACTTTGAGAAACAACGAATGTGATTTTATTTTATTTTTTCATTTGAAAAAGTTCTTTATCTATACTATTAATAAAGGGAATATCCCGTTTTAATGTCTACTTTTCAAAATACCTATTCTACTCTTATACCTATTTTAAAATTAAAAAAATAAATTAATTTGTCATAAGAGGAACTTGAACCCATAATTTCTTCTTTCCTAAAGATATACTTTACTACTAGACTAGTCTTATGACTTTAAGCAAGAAATTACTTTATATAATGAGAATATGACATTTTGATATTGAGATCTGACATGTTTTTATCACGTTATCATAAACAAAAAATATAAAATTAACAAAATATATTTCAAAACATGTCATATAACAATTTATATTTCAAAATATAAAAATTACAAAAAATATTAAATTAAAACTTTAAAATTATTATAATATATTAAAATAGAAATGCGAATACAAAGACGAAGAAACACCTATATTTTTGTTAGTATAACATAATATCAGGTCACATGAGCGGGAGTTAATGTTTTGCCAATTTTAATGTAGTAGAAACTACTTTTTAAAATACATGTTTCATTTTTAACTGTCCGGAAAATATTTTCTAGAATACAATATTTCCTAAGTGTGAATCGAAAAGTATTTTTTAAAATTTCCAAATGTCTTTCAAAAAGTACTTTTTAAAACACATTTCACGTAGTTTTCAGAATACAAATTATTGTTATGAGAAATACTTCACAAAATATTTTCTTTTTATTTGTCCATAACCAAAAATAAAAATAAGTAAAAATCAAGAATTACATAAATTTATAACTTTTAAGAATAGAAAACATAAAATTGATACTCGCTTTTTTAATTTAAATGACTCTACAAGACATTCCACCGTAACAAATTGGATAATTGAATCACAAATGTTAGAGGAAGGCAGAACCATAATATTGGGGAAAAAAATAGCAAAAAACAAGTAGAGAAAAATGATTAAAGGGAGATGGATAATGAGAGAAAAAATAACATAATGAAAAAAATAGGAAAAAGTGGGTGTTTAGTATAGGAACAAACGTGGTGATGAAAAAAGAATCAAGAATTTATGGGAATAATAAAATTTAAATTAAAAAATATTTAAGTATTTTACTTTTAAAAAAAAAAGTGTACTAAAGGGAAATAAAGTCTAAATTGAAAAATGTTTAAGTAAGTTACCCTTTAAAAAAAGTGTACTCAAAATAATGGGAGTGAAAATAGCAAATAGCTGAAAACAATCCAAAGTAACAACATTTGATATGTCGGAAATACTTGGTACGGGTGCTTTTTTAATATCAAGTTATTCTACAATGATCAATATTATTAACTTTTTATTTAATAAATTTGACTATATTATCAATTACATGATTATGTAAGAATAAAATGATGATACGTTGAATTCCATCACATTATATTATATAATATAAATTTATTAATTTTTTAATAATTATATATAACTTTTTCAGTTTAATATAATAACGTTTAATCATAATTTTTTATTTGTATATTTCTAAAATACTTATTACTAAAATCAACAAACTTAAAATTATTAGAATTATGATTAAATGACAGTTAAAAAATCTTTTATGATTTATACCATTAAACTCTAACTTTTCACACCAAAACATAGTCGAAACTAAAACATGGTTATTTTTAATGTGAGTATATGAAAACACGGGGGCGTGATTCCCGCATGATAAGGGCTGCAATATGGACCCACTAAAAGAAAGTTATTACAAGGCCGTATATTTCAAGTCCAATTCCACCACACAGATTTCAATACTTCGATTTGCACAGCCCTTTTTCAGTCCTTTTGATTTATCATCTTCACAGTACCATTGTCATCCCCTCTTATTTGTTATCCACTTTCGAGTTTGGACTGAATTTAAGGCTTCAAGCCTACAAAACACATCACATTCAGACTTAGCACCATATTTTCTCCTTATACCTTAAAGTGCAGGAGAAATTCCGGAAGTATAAGAAAACATTCCCAAAACTTTCACATCTTTCATATCCATCCACACTGACACAGCCCAAGTAGGATGCTAACTAAACACGAGTCCCGATTGAAGTAACTGAGAAGAGTCAAATAAGTAGTGGATTATGATCCTGTAGAGAACCCTAATACACAGAATATTTAACTTCAAGTTATCAGGTACATGGATGTGTAAAAGTAAAACCAGAGCTTAACATGTAAGTTAGAAATTGATATAAACTTCAACTCTTTTTGCTCTAATGTCTTTCTTATACACACTTTTACTTGAGATACGATTATATGTTGTATTTCATTAATCGTTCATCAATTTGTGTAGGTGCTTTGAGAAATAAATTGTCTTGAAAAAGATATATCTCGTATTGTGATGGGAAAGGTTTGCTCAGGCTTAAAGGAAGTGAATAGAACTCTTTCCTGAATTTTTCCCACCAGTGTCTCCCACTGTCTCGGATTAAATCCAAGAAGTAAGCAACTATAACTGCCACAGTTGTTTGGGATGAGAAAATCACTTGCACTGTATTGTTAAACTGCAAAAGGAGAATTATAATGAACCAAAGATAGCTATAGTAAAAATTAAAATCATAAGAATCAAGGTAATTTTTTCTGGTAATGTATACTAACCGCAGTGGAGCTAGTATGAACAGGGCCATGTCCAGATAACAATTTGTTGAAATACTGTGGAATGGATAAACCCATGCAGATAGAAACGCCAAGGATGAACATTGTCCTATGACTGCTCAGATTGCAGAATTGAAGATATCAAAGACCAGCGGATGCTGCTCATTATAGAAGAAACATTGTAATCAGATTTAGAAGTAACCCGAGAACATAAAATGAGATAGACAGATTCAAATGGAAATACATTTTGCATGCCAAGTTTAAGGGAAGTCATTAGTCACACATAGACATTGCATTATTTTCAATGGATCAAAGTTTTGATCACATAAACACATAAATCTCACACATACCAACGAATGCAAAGAGAACGCAGTGAATAGCTGCTACAACTGGCAATGGTATTGAAGCAAGAACAATGATGACTCATATGATAGACTTAATTTAGAGTTATTGACCTAAGTGAATTCATTTTTTTAAAAAATTAACTAGATGAGTCTGTTTTTAAAAATATTACTGACATGGATCTGTTTTAAAAGTTGACTTGGTCAAACCGCAACTCATAATTGCGGATTACGTGACACGTCAACTGTGTGCTTACGTGGAAGCAACGTGGAAAAAAGTTATTGTAAAACCGCAACTGTGAATTGTGGTTTGACTGGTCTTTGACCAACGCCTTTCTTTTATCCAATGGATAAACAGGGCACAAATAACTAGCTCAGTAAAATCGCAAGTCAAACTTGTGGTTTGACCAACCCTTCTTTTTACTCACGAGTTGCAAAAAAATACAGATTTCTAGACACACAAAACCGCAATTCACACTTGCGGTTTGTGTGGTCTTTAATCAGCCCCATTTTTATTCAAAAATTGCAAAAAAATACAAATTTCTAGACACATAAAACTGCAAGTCACACTTACGATTTTAATTAAATATCCGTTTTTTTATACTTAATTAGTATATAAAAAATTAGAATATCAAAAAGTAATGAAAAGTAAGAAGGTGTGTGCATGTTTGTTTTATTGTAAGATTTTGTCTATTTAAGGAGTGTCAAGTTCTTAATCCTCCCAGATTTGATTTTGTCATAGTTTTAGTATAATTTGTAGCCTATTTTTTTAATGTATATTTAATTTGGTCATTAGAAGATTTTGAAGCACTTAATTAGTTTATGGAGATTCATGTTTTTAAAATTGTCTTAAAATCAGGATTCATACTAATTAGAGTAATCAATCACTTTTATTGTTTTAGTTCCAAAAAATAGTATAGTATTAAAAAATTACTGCAAAATAAATATTGTATTTAGCTTTTTAATTTGATACTAATTATTTTTTATAAATACTACCTATTATGTCAGTTTAGTTCCAAAAATGAAGTATGTCATGATAATTGCTAAAATTTAAAACGAAATATTATGTTAAAATAATACCAAAAATAATATATAACAAAACAAAAAAATAATATATAAGAAAAATATATCAAAATATTATATAAGGAAACTAACCTCAATATTTGGAAACAAGCTTCAGAATAAAAGCTTTTTTTTAATTGTGTGATTCTGTGGGGCTATCTGGCGAATAAATAGGAGAAAAATTCCACATAAACCGCAAGTCTCATCTGCAGTTTATGTGGACATTAAGTGCTGTGTTAAATGCTATAACGGAAAAAGATGAATATTTAATACAAATCGCAAGTGTGAATTGCGGTTTTCACGTCCTAAAAATTCGCGCTCTTTCTTATTCCTAGGTTAAAAGAAACCGATGGGTAACAGAAAAAATGGATATTTAATTAAAATTGCAAGTGTGACTTGCGGTTTTATGTATCTAGAAATTTGTGTTTTTTTGCAACTGTTGGATAGAGATGGAGGTGGGTTAAAGATCACACAAACTGCAAGTGTGAATTACGGTTTTGTGGGTCTAGAAATCTGCGTCTTTTGCACCTGTTGGGTAAAGGGGGGCTGGTCAAAAACCACACAAACCGCAAGTGTGAATTGCGGTTTTGTGTGTCTAGAAATATGCGTTTTTTTGCAACTGTTGGGTAAAAAGAGAGGTTGGTCAAACCGCAAGTCTGACTTGTGGTTTTACTGAGCTAGTTATCTGTGCCCTGTTTACCCATTGGACAGAGGGAAGGCGCTGATCAAAGACCAGTCAAACCGCGATTTCCAGTTGCGTTTTACAATAATTTTTTTCCACGCTGACTTCCACGTAAGCACACAGTTAACGTATAACCTGCAATTACGAGTTGTGATTTGATCAAGTCAACTTTTAAAACAGACCCATGTCTGTAATATTTTAAAAAACAGACCCATTTAGGTAATTTTTTTAAAAAATGAACTCACTTAGGTCAATCACCCCTCACATTTATACTCTTGTACCTTCTAATGTTTTCTTTCTTACATTTAATATGCATTTATATTTTTCCTATATAAATAAGAGTATGTATAAAACATAATTATAACTTTATTTTGCATTTTTCTATCCTAACATCGTCTAATGTTTTGATTATAACTTTTTCTATAAACATCCCTTTTGGTTGATTCTTTTTACATTGAATTCCTGATTTCCCGAACTTCAATTTGGGTATCTAGAGCATGATGTTCGGAGTCTGGATCTATTTTTACTGATTTTTAGAAGTTCGGACAGAAAAATCATAACTTTTTGTATTAGGATTTATTTTTTATTTAAAGAAGTTTTTAGGCCCATTGACCCATCCTTGGCCCATTTTTCATTGGAGTAAAAACCTAGGAGGGGTTAAGGGATTTGAACATACACACTTGTCATTTTTTTTCATTTTGTAAGAAAAAAGTTTCAAAATTTTGTAGAGAGAAAATTTTTCCTCTTGCAATTTTTTGAAGCCTTCAATTTTCCAGTTTCTAGCGTTCATCTTTTACTTCATGTTCAGAGTTTGCTTTCTTTCCTTACCTTGTTCTTTGAGCATAATTCTTGATCAAGAATTTGTTATTTTGTAAATTGATTGATATTGCTATTAAGAACAAAAATTTTAATTCATTAAATGACATTCTAGTAGTAAAAGGCTGGGAATAAGCAAATTCGTTTTCGCTTTGATTTATGATCCCCTGTTTCAATTTTGCAATTTTCAATCGTGCGATTTCTGCACTTTTTCATTTCTACACTTTTATGTTCCTGCGAATTTTCTTTCTTTTGTTGCTAATTTCTGTTTTTCTTGTGAATTTTCCTTTTTGTTTCGTTATGCAATTTTTTTTTCTTTGTATTCTTGAAGTTCGATTTTTATGCAATTTTTTTAGTTTCTTGCATTTAGTTTTAATTCGAATTATAAAATTCTCCCCACCCCTTGTTAATTTGAAAAAAAAAAATAGCATTAGATAAACCATCTTTGTTAATAGGTTTTCTTTAAGATCAATCTTGATCACTCCTCTATTACGGTTAGGGAGACTTTGTGTTTTTGCAAAACTAACTGCGATTGTTTTGTTAAACAGCTCCAAATTTTTTTGGCAGAGAAGCATAAACCTGAATGCTTTAGTAAAAACTTCGATGAAAAAAATAGCAAAGGAATATCTAGATAAGTTTGACTTTTCATCAATTAGGCTATGTTTGAAAGACATTAGCTGCCTGCCAGTGCTTGTTCAGTTTAACCTGATGTAGAATGGAATGGAATATATACCATCCCATTCCATCAAATACCTCTATTCTTCATCCCCTATAAGAAGAAATTATTGTTTGTTGATTTCCTTACCCTTCTATTAATTTCTTACGTAATGAAATGAAAACTCTTATTCATTCTGTCATAAACTATTCATCAAAGAATGCTAGGATACCATTTCATAATTTTCATTGCATTCCACCTGTTGTTAGATGCGCAAATAAAGCCTTAGGAATTAAAGAACAAATTGTCCAGGGCAAATATAAAGCGTGTTTTACTTTCACCAATTGATCTGAGTGTTTAGAAATTGGTGAATAGGTCGTTGCAAAACCTAATATAGAGAAGAAAAGCATGAATCCAGCTGAAATTTGAATGACTCAGCCACTTTCAATCCGTGTTAAACCCAAGAGTCCTGCATTTTCACTTACGGCCAAGGAAACAAAAGAAAGACAATTAGGTAACAAAATTTTTCCACGGTTCACACATTTAATAGAAAGCAATATTATTCATTCATTGGGTCAAGGCAATAAATATCTTGAGCTTCATTTTCAGACAGAAATGTCGAATGTCAAATTACTAGATCATATAAAAAAAATTGAGAGCAGTTCACTCAATTTTGCAAACCAATTGTATAGTCCACAAAGTCATACTGATTGCATACTCATTTTCATATGCAAAATATTGTTAATGTTACCATTAGCCTTTGTGATTATTTTATTAATAGATATAACAACCATGAACAATTCTCATAAGTTTGTCTACATTAAATAAAAAAAAAAAAAAAGCAAACCTCTACAAGAGCAACAAGAGAAGCAATCGTGATAGCAAAGATATCAGCAATCCCAGATTATGTGTTCTGGCTGGCTGAGGTTTGGAGTATCTGAATTACTAGAAACCAGATAATTTTTTATAAATTATCAGGGAACTTAGTCGATATAGTTATGTCTATAAAGGTATTATCGTGGCAATGACTATCATACTCCTTTGGTTTCAATAGGGAGTGTAGGTTTTCGGATTGGTATGTCAATCCCAGATTATGTTTGTTAAATATGATATAGGGGAATAGTTTGTGATATGCTACAATAGAATATGGAGAGTAAACAACCTATGTTGTATCCTAAGAAACAATTTGTTTCTTTATCAGCAACATTAAAAGAAGGTCATCCCCATTGAAATGGATACGGAACTCTTATCCTTCATAAATGGAGTGAAATATAACCGAATAATATTAATAGACGACATCCATGTGTGTGTGCATTTCAATAAGAGGTGCTGAGCTCCTAGCATATAGTCAGATGCTTGAAAGCCTATATATCATCATCTATTATATAATATAATATAATATAATATATTATATTATATTATATGATATGGTTTCTAATAAATAATAATAGAAACAAGCTACTTAAAGACTGACCAAGGAGCAGCACTAATTAACCCTGATCGATCAGTACGACAACTGAATTGAGTTTTAAGCAGTCTTTTTCATAAGCACCAGCTGCAGTCAAAATTTCAGCAAATAGCCACACAATTCCAACTGAGACTACAATTGCGGCTAGATCAACTCTTTTTTATTTCATCCGTCGGGGAATATACTGCAAGGCCCTTGATTTAGAAACATCAATTTCAAATGTTGATTTATTTTGGAATGTAAAATACACAGATAAATCACTTCTTACATTGCCGCTATTTTAATCTTACATTTTTATTCAAGAGTTCGCCAAACCAAGTGAAATCATGCATATAGCAATGTCAACCAGAAGCACATTTTTTTTTTCTTCTAATTCATAGATATCCACACTCTACACAATCTTATTCAATTCATTAAATATACAATATGGTAGCACTAGTTAGCATGAATTTTGTCCATACAAAATGTTCGAATTGGTTGAGCTTAGCAAAGAAACAAATAAAAGTCTGCGTGTGTTACAAACCCTCTTCTTAAAAATTTCTGTGTCACAAAATCTCCCACCGTCTCTTTGAGGTTACAATGGAAACTAAATAATTTTTTTAATATACGTGGAAATATTATGTTTTTCACGAAAGAGGTCATGTCTCCTTTTAAAGAAAAGGAAAATAAAATAAAAAACAAAAACTTTCCTACTATTTAGAAACATGACATTGACTTAGTACTTATTTGACAACAGTTTTATAAAATTGTTTTCAGTATTTTAATTTTTAAAAGACTAAAACACTTATTTGGGTAGTGTTTTCTGAAAACAGTTCTGATTTTTTAGTTTTTAAAGACTAAAACACAGGAACAGCTAAAAGTAGTTTTTCTTTTCAGTTTTTTATTTTTATTTTGAAAACTCAAAATACAATCAGAATATGTTGTTTTTTGCTTTTCATTAATGAAATTCTAAAAAATATGAACAATTTTTTCCATTTTTACATCTTCAAAACAATTTTCAAATAAAACTTGTCAAACAAGTTTTTTTTCTTTTATTTTCGAAAACAGTTTTTGAAAACTTTTTTCAAAAACTAAAAACCAAAATCAAACCAATCAAGTCCTTAGTCATTCGTTACTCTTTTATAACAAAAAACATAGGGTGACTATTAGTAAAAGGAAGCAACGACCCATGACTACCCCAAAATGGCTCCTAGACTACATAAGGCCCAATTAAAAGTTTGCTTTTGTATTTCTGTCCAATTCTGTTATGTTTGTGTTGGGCTTGGCCCGTATGACTTTGGGTTACTATTTGTTTTGTTTTTAAGGGAATCTATCCCTATTGAATGGGCATGAGAGAAATTCAGCTTAGTGTTAATGATAGTTAGTCTCTTCATTTTCTAGTAGTAATACAATCATCTTTGGTGCTTTCATTCATCGCCCTCATGTCTCCCACTCGCCAGGATACCAAGGATCTCTCCAATGCTATTGTCACCGTGTTTGAAAAACTTGATCACCTCTAGTCACAATTGGACAATGAGCACACACAACAGTGGGACCTCCAAATCCAATTCCAACAAGGTATGGAATCGAAAAAGGAGACCCTCCAATCTGCCATTTCCGCCTTACAAGATCAATTAAACTCCTACCTCCCCTTTATCCCTTCTTTTGTTGTCCCTACACTGCCTCCCTTTATACCCTTCTCTCCACGACCCGAATATACATTAGCATCATTTCCACCCCAATTTCCTTATAACCCTCCTCCTGTCATCGTCTCTCCTCCTCCCTCTTATTCATCCCCCCAAACTTTACCACCACCTAAGACACTATCTTTTTCCAATAGTTTTCCTACTTTCTGTCAGCGTTTTCTTCTCCTCCTACCTCTTCTAATCACCCCAACCCACCTAAACTCCAGCTTAGCCCATTTGATGGAACTGCCCCTCTTGATTGGTTATTTCAGGCAGATAAGTTCTTCAACTATTATCAAATTCCCCCATTTCAACGTCTTGCTATGGTCAATGTTTATATGTGCGGCGACGCCCTTAGCTGGTTCAAGTGGATGACTAAGAATCACCAATTCTCGGATTGGGACTCGTTTACACTTGCTCTTGAATTATGTTTTGGTCCTTCCACCTTCGTCAACCACCAGGTGGAGCTATTCAAATTAAAATAGATGGGTACAGTGACTCAATACCAAATAACCTTTGAGAAGTTATCTAATCAGGTGGATGATTTAACCCTCAATACATTATTTAATTGCTTTATATTTGGCCTTACCACTGATATTCAGTGGGAACTATCCCTTTTGCACCCTATCTCCCTTGCTCAGGCTATTGGCGTAGCCAAATTGGTTGAGGACAAATTTTGTGACCATAGATACTGCCTCATAAACCACCCTTTCCCTTCCTGCCATACACTACCTGCAACCCTATTTCCACTTCATCCTCACCCATCCCACCTTTCCCTGTCAAATGCATTTCTTCTGCCCAAATGAAAGAGCGGTGTGCACAAGGCTTGTGCTATTACTGTGATGAGAAGTTTACAGTAGGGCATAAGTATACCTTTGGTAAATTTTTGTTGCTTTTGGAAGATGACTCTGACCGGGATGACACCCCCCACGACATTGCCCTGACTAATCCCCCTAACCTTATACACTTTCACTTATCCACCCAAGTCTTCTTTGACCATCCCTCACCAAAGTCCCTCAAATTTGTAGGTCATATTACTGGCCTTCAAGTCATGATTTTACTTGATACAAGCAGTACCTATAACATCCTGCAACCTCGCATTGTCACCCACCTCAAACTTCCCACTAAACCTACCCCAAACTTTTCTATGATGGTTGGTAATGGTGCAAAGTTGACGTGTGCAGGTTTCTCCCCAAACCCTACCCTCAGTCTTTCAAAAACATGAATTCTAGGTGCCTACCTACCTTTTCATATAGAAGGTGCATATATTGTATTAGGCCTAGAATGGCTCGCCACCTTAGGCCCTATTTCCACTTATTTCGCCATCCCCTAGTTCTGTTTTCACCACTCAAATAAATGGATAACACTTGTGGGTACCTATTTGGTGAACTCCTCCCAATCTTCCTTTTGACCAAGTTTGCCACTCTATTCACACAGACTTAGTAACCTCTTTGTACCTACTCCAAATTGCCCCCGCTTCACCAACCATTTCCCCAAACACTTCCACTATCAAGACTACCCTAATTTCACCGAACTTAGCCCAGATATGCAAAAATTACTCATTTCCTTCCAACTTATTTTTGCCACTCCTACAGTCTTACTACCCTCCCGCCCATATGATCACCAAATTACTCTCCTCCCAAATACACCACCTATTACAGTTTGCCCATACCGCTACTCACATTCCCAAAAAGAGGCCATGGCAACTATCATCTATGACACGCTCAAAAAAGGTACAATTGTCCCTAACACTAGCCTTTACTCTTCTCTGGTTCTATTGGTAAAAAAGAAGCATGGATCTTGGCGTTTTTGTGTGGATCATCAGCTCTTAACTCAATCACTATTAAAGACAAATTCCCCATTCCTACAGTGGATGAATTACTATATGAACTAGGGTCTGCTACCATTTTTGCTAAGCTCGATTTACGCTTAAGTTACCATCAAATTAGAGTGCACCCTAAAGACACACACACAAGACTGTCTTCAAAACTTGTGATGGCCACTATGAGTTTTTGTTTATGCCTTTTGAGCTGACCAACGCTCCCTCAACTTTCCAGTCCACCATATAAAGGACCTCCTAAGGCCAACTATATTTATAAGTTATACTAATTTTCTAAAAATATTGTTACTAATAAATAAACTAGTTTTTACATAAATTATCTTTTATCCGGACTTTTACATGAACACAAAATACACTATATTTAAATTAAGATTTTAAATAATATTAAAATACTATCTGGACTTTCTATTGTATTTAGAGATTATTTCATGTTAGGTCCTAAAATATAATTTATCTTATTTCTTTTCCTTAACTTAAATATCTGTATTTAAATTTATAAATTCTACGTATTAATAATTATTTTTCAAAATTTTTAATTTAACAATTAAAATCTGTTAAACATATATGATTTTACTAGTTTTTTAAAATTATTAATTTATAAATAATTTTAATCTTTCTTCTTCAGTAATTTTTTTAAACATGCTTATTATTTCATTTCCTATGTTATGTTTTATGTACCGTGTAAGCCCAACCTGCCAACTCAGTTGCTGGTTTCTATTGTGTGTGGACCCAAACTGACAATTAGGTTGCCGATTTTCAACAGAATTCTGCAAATTGTCAACTCATATGGCGGGTTGACTCAAAACTACATCATTCCAGGAATTTTGCTAAAACCACTCTATTTTTGTAATATTTTAACTCTTAAACCCTCTGTTAACAAAAAAACTCCGGGAAGCTGTAGCTTGACGGCATGAGGTTGGATTTCCTACTCACCATCCAAGTATTCTTCTTCTCCTTGATAACAACAACAACCTCAATAAGCTTCCATTGTTTCCCTCTCCTTCTCTTGTTTGTAATTATTGTTTGATCTATTATTTCTCTTATAGCTAGGCGAATGAAGATGCATTCATTAACATTCTCACACTTGTTATCATATTTCAGCCACTCCGATTGAGACACACCAGTGTCATTTTCTTGCCTGCATATACGGTTATGACCTATGGCTTATTCTACCATTCGCATTGGCCTGTGTAATTAACAACAATGCATATATTCCTCATAATTGCTTCTTTTTTTTCTCAATAATAACTTTTACTCGTTTTACATAATTTTAGAGGTCTTAATTTGAGAGGTCTTAGCATGTACCATGTACCAAACTGTGGGCTTACCACAACAACATCCATTCATAATTCATTTAGATTTAGTATTGTTGGGGTTAAGAAAAATAATTTGAATAAATATGAAATTTTTCTGTTCATATTTTTATTGTCTCAAAAATACTATAATAATAGACTAAGAGAAGCAATGTTTGAAGGTGGTTTGGGATGCTAAGTGCACTAGGTTCAAGGGAGAACAACATTTATAAGAAACAATAAAAGAAGAATCTCGAGTTCGGAGGGGCGTAAAGCTAGATTATTAGATGAAGACTCAATCTCGAGAAGAGAGAAAAAGATGTATGCTTGAGTTAACAAATGAGGAGCTCTGTAGAAAACAAAATTTTCCTCGAAGTCAAGACACTTAAGTCAAGTTGGTCGAGCAATATGATTCAAGGAAAAAGATCGGGAATCAAGACGCTGGAGGAGAGAATACCTTTGCAAAAAGCAAGTTCGAAAAGGATCAAGAGTTAATAAGACAAAGGATAAGATTCAAAAGTCAATGTGAAAGTTACTATCCGTTGGCCTAATTATTGGAAGTTAGGAAGTTTTTAGTAGTTTATTTTCGTTTAGGAATAAAATACTATTTTGTTTTAAATTTTAGGGACAAGTGTCCATTATACAGAAATTTCTATAAATATTCTCTACTCACACCAAAATCGGGATTGAAACATTCACAAAAAATCTTGTAAACTCAAGACATCTAGGATGATAAAGAGTGAAGGGATTGTCATGTATATTCTTACCTTTGAGGCAGTTCATTCGGCATTCTTCTTCTTTTACATTTATGCATTTATTGTTTTCTTAGAATTAGAATTTTCATTAGAATGAGAAATTTGAAGTTTTTCTTTCAAGATTTATAACGTATTTCATTTATTTTTATTGCACATTTAATTGCTTTTGAAATAATTTTTCCTAAACAACATTTAGTGCATTTTGTTTGGGATTATTTTTCTTTCAAATTTTAAACTAAATTGAACACAATCATGATCAAAGTTCATACTTCCTAAGTCAACATTTTATGTTTCAAAACTTCATTAATTACAACCAATTAAACTAAAAAAATTCACAAATACATATACACCCTTATATTCCAAGAATTCCTTAAATAAATATAAATTTATTTAATTTTAAAAATAAAACATAATAATTTATTGATTTTAAATATTTTGTTTTATTAAAACGAATTTCACAACAATCAAATATCTTTTTCACATATTCTACACCGAATCCTATGATTTATAAATGTTGTGTTTTGCCGACGTGAACGTTGAAACCAGTCACTTTTTTAATAATCTCAGAATATTTTCATCTTCATAATATGAATAAAACCGTGAGGTATGATGAAAAATCATATCATTTAGCAATTGTATATTTTAACGTCAGATCTTCCTATGTGTCTTGTATTATTATAATTATCATACACAGATTTAAAAGTGTCACGTATCATCGTTATTGTTACTTTGTCCTTTTCATTTTTGTGGATGTTTAAGGTTATTAGTTATTACGGATTAAGAAAACTAGAATATCAATTGTTTTTAAAAAATAAAACTAAAAAGCTAAAATATAAAAATATGAAAAGGAGAGAATATCATACACCTTTAATTATAAGAAAAAAATATTAATCTTCCTATGAACACTTAGCAAAACCAAGTAACGTTCAACATTATCAACTCACATGCATAATAGTTAATAGGTAAATACTACAAGTTAGAAGGAGAAGTTTTCAACATATATATCTAACAATTGAAGAACAACACATATAGTGACTATAGAACTATAAATTTTTCCTTTATATTTTTACTTCACAATAAATATATATGTTAAATTTATTAAAAGCTAGTAGGTGAAAAGTAATTATATATATACTTGACAGAATAATAATTAAATTTATCTTAAATTTTGAAAACTAACAATTTTTTTAAAAGTCAACAATTAAAAAAAAATGCATAGAATATGAACGTACCCTACGCAGTAGTAATAATGAACTTGTATTTAAAGGATTAGAAGTAGTTTTCAAATAATTCAAGTCAGGTAATATAAAAGAACAATATAAGAACACAATGACGTAGTGATGAGAGGACTCGTTCATTCAAACTATGAGTGAAGTGCAAACGAGAAAAGAGTAATAAATTTGGAAGTCAATGAATTAAAACCTAAGGTTCAGATTTTCACTACAATGTTTTTACTTCCTCTTTACTAAGCAGTCTCATTCTTGTTATTCAAAGATCACCAATGCTTTACTCGAGATTATTGTTGTAAGTTTGGTCATTTTCACAGACACTTTAACCCTAAAATGTTTTCCAATTTGGCATACAAGAATTCACAATTAGGATAATTTTCTTTCTATCCAATTGGAGGTGCGCCAAATGAATATGGTCAACCTATCAGAATGGAAAACTTACTCTTACTTCATAGATCAATTATTCAAATATAAATGGTTATAATTATTCAAACAATTAGGACATTAACAAATAAAACAGTGAACCAAATTAATCACTTAATAATGTTGAATGATATTGCAAAGTATAAGAGGGAATCACAAAGAGTTTACATTGCAACTCTAGAAAAAAGGATTAATCAGACATGAGTAATATAGAACCAATCAACCTCTGAATTACACAATACATTAATACTAAATTAAAGAAAGAATTACTAATACGAAGCACTGTGAATCGATTCATTCCAAAGTTTCCTTGTCGTTCTTCACCTCTAGGTCACATATCTAACTTTTTGTTCGAGCCCAAACAAGTCCTCTTTTCCTTCTCATTTTCTAGTATTTATAGAAAGAGTATATTTAGACATCTTTTAGCATAAATCTGATGTTTTGGTGGATTCTTTGAAATTCAAGTAGCATGACAGTGCTACTGATTAACATGATGGTGTTTGTAGCTGCTAAGATCACAACATGGTTATGCTACTGGTTAGCACGATCGTGCTCGTATTCAGACCAGAGATGCTAAAATCATAGTACGATCGTGCCAAATTATAATTATGCTTTTTTTTGTTGACTTTTGGACTGAGTTGACCTAGCACAACCTTGCTGTAGTGGAATACGATCATGCTATCTTGGATCTTCGACAATTACTCTATACAAGCTTGATTTTGTCCATTTTTTCTTCTCATTTCTTAAATATCTATCTAAAGTGAAAATAATTACTAAAAAGTGAGTTTTGTTAATAAATATGTAATTTTTTTCTTACAAATAAACATTAAATATGATAAAAATACAGATAAAAAATCGATTTATTACTATTTAAGGGCGAGATAATGTAAGAAAGCAAAAAAATACTTATAAATACTCCGTATTAATTTTTATTGGTAAAAAAATAGTATATAGAGAAACGACGATAAAGAAATATGTGATACCAATTGTACTAGTGAAATTGACTTGATATCATTAAATAATACATCCCATTTGAATCTTATGTATGAAAAAAGATGTAATTAGAATTTGTTTCCTAATAAAGATCAGTCAATAACAAAATTAAATTGATACTTTGTACGTATATCAATAGAACAAAATCCTGTATAACTCATACGATTGACATTTTGGTGTGTAAGGATTCGTTATGTTAACAATTATTTATTTAACAAGTTAACCATGTTCAATCAATATCTTGTATAAATTCTATTAATGGCAATGACGGACCACAGTTCGTAAATAGATTAATCTGAAAGGCATTAAATTCGGGAGACTTGCTGTCTCTTGTCAAGAAAATAAAAAAATATTATGTATCTTAGCATGATTACATCCTGATAATTGGACAAAATTGATATCTTAATTGCATGAAATCTTTAGCTTTCACACCTTAGTTTTATAACTGAGAAAGAAAATAAAAAAAGTGAATATAACAATTGCCTTCCCTGAAAAGTGAAAACGAATCCTTGCAACGCAGAATAGAGTAGCTCCGATGCATATTCCTCATACATATTCCTCACCATTGATATACTTAGTATAATGTGTAATTGTCAAAAATATAAATGAACATGTGAATTGCTTGTTTAAGTGGAGTTTTATAATTTTTTTAGTATTTAATATTTAAAAAACTCATTCTGTTAGTGATTTTTAAAATATTGTTTAAAAACAGTTTTATTTTTTAATTTTAAAAGTTAAGAAAAGAAAACCACCGTGAGTAATTTTATTTTTGAATTTTGTATTTTTATTTTTAAAAATTTGAAACATACAAAAAAAAGATTGTTTTTAATTTTTCATTAATAATATTTCTGTAAATATGAATAATGTTTTTTTTACATGTTAAAAGAGTTTTTTACAATATTTACCAAACCATTTTTTTATCTTTTTTTAAAAAAAATTTCTAAAAATTATTCTTTTAAAAAACTAAAAAAGAAAACTGATTCATTTTCATGGACTATTGTTTAGTTTTTACAAGGATATACTTCATTTATGACTGATGATGGCTCCGTAATTGGGTCGTTGCCGTTGGTAATGTAATTGTCTTACTTACTACTACGGTTTTTGGCTTTATATCATTTGAGTATTTCTTTGTGGCTTTTGCTTTCTTTATAGAATCCCTTGCTATTTGCTAATAATTTCTACACTATGTTTACTGTGCTCCAATGTTTCAATACTAAATAAGGAATATCACACTAATTGTTCCAAGGAAAATGTTTCACCCTAACCCTATTTTTGGGGGTGTATCAGTAAAGCAAAAATTAACTAATAAAGCAACTATATAACAAATGATATGGTTAGAAATAAAGAGAGAAATAAAAAGAAAATTAAATATAATAAAAATGAGATGAAAACGGATGATGATGAGATTAATAATAATAATAATAATAATTATTATAATTATGATTGTTTACCACCTTTATATATTTGGCATCCCATTCTGATGGTTTAGTATCCAGATTACTAATCTTTTCTATTGGTTAGGTTCTGTATATTTATTACGTTTTTTCGATCACAGGCCCTCCAACACAGAACTTGTTGGTTATTAAAAAAAAAACAAACAGTGACTTATTTAAGAGAGTCTCGGACCGACGACTTATTATTAGGGAGGGAATGCTGTTAATTAGCATTATTTATTGTGTTATGTGGTATATACTTTTTTTACTTTTGGTAAAGTTATGGGAATATAGAAAACAAAACGAAAAAAGGCTGTGGCATATTTAACTGATAAGTTTGTTTACGTCATTAAAATAAAAAATTTCTTACATAAATTTATTTCATTAAAATTACTATTTATTCAGATGTTATTTAAAATTTATAGATGAAGTTTATAAGTTGTTATTATTTTTTTGTTTTTAATACTAAAAAAATTATTTATCTTAATATTAAAATTAATTTTATATAATATTAACTGAAGTCATATATAGGTAAATAATTTAATATTTAGTGCAGTATTTATTTTAATTAAATTCACTCTCTCCATTTTTATTGCAATAATATATATATATATAGTGAGGGAATAGAACAGAACATAATTATCTTTTTAATAATATCTTTGTTTTTTAAGGAATTATAAGTTTGATAGAATGATGGTCAAGTCTAACTCAATGGGTTTTATACATTTACCAGACTTATGGAGTAATTCCACACATTGTTGTGCTAGTTTGGTCAAACAATTAAAAGCCTTTATGCATCATGTTGGTCAAGTGCATTTTCATCATTACTGATAAAAAAAAGAAAAAGAAAAAGAAAGAAGAAGTGCATTTGATAGGAGAATGTAGTACTTGATGTATTTTGAAGGATGGGCTTAAACTATTTCCTTATAATATTTCCATAGTTTTTATGTTTGATTCTTATACTACTTTCTTCCAGAAAGTTCTAAAATTTAGTTAGGTTTGTTTTGTTTTGAGTAAAAATATCTGAACAAAAAAAAAATTCGAGGAAGGTAATTTATTTTGAGCTAAAATTTCTAAATACATCAAAACTACTTTCTTCCATACGTCTTCTTTCCCCTCTTTTATTATACTGAAATTTAAAACCAGAGAAAATTTTGCCATGTATCATCTAAACCAACTACTTGTTGATGCTTTTTTTTATATAACTCAAACAGTAATATTAAATTCATAATACAGGAAACACAAGACTTATCTTTTAGATTAAGTACAAAGAGATAAGAAACAATGCATCACAATGAAAATCAAGAGCAACACACTAGTTCTCACATAGAACAATAGATTCAGCTCCCACCCTGCCACACATAAGGTTGAGTTCATCATCCACCCCAAAACTATGTATCATTAATTTTGTGTTCTGACTATTCTTAAGTACTAAGTTGAATTGTAAGGACTATTTCAGACACTTTTGACACTTTATTACTAGAAACATAGACATTTCGTGTCTTTCAAAGGTGTCAAAAACTTGTAAATCACACAAGAATCGTACCTACCAAGCTTCCTTGTTTCCATTAATTAGTCCCGAGAATTGTAGTCCCTGACGTTGAAACTCTACATGTAAAGTCGTAGAGACCTCCCACCAAGTGCATAACTTTAACCTAAATATTAGCAGACATCGAGTAAGAGAAAAATATGTGTGTATGATTCTAACTTTACATCACACATCCTACACCTGACATCTTCACTGTTGATGATCTCCCGATTGTTAAAAGCTTGTAAATGAATGAGATTAAGTAGACTCCCGATTCTTCTGCTGACCACCTTTACCTATCTGGTACCTCGTCTATTAAGAAAATTGGAACCAAACGGTTATGTAGTTCCACCACCATATCTAACTCCCATGCAAATCACCTCCTCCGTCATTCCCAATTTCACCTCCTTTATCCCATATCTCTCTAAGTGAGTTGTTTTTGTTGCATGTCAAGCTAAATAGTCACATGTAGGATCTCTGTAAACTTTGATCACCTGACCATCAATTTGTCTACACATACTTAGATTTCAGTATTTTAACCCATAAACTATTAGGTTCCATCCTTAATCTCCATTTTCATTTCCCTAACAAGGCTAGGTTAAACTTTCACACATCTCTCAATCTCAAACCTCCATCTGTCTTTGACTGACATGCTTAATTTCTCCCGAGACACCTATCGAACCTTTCCACCAACAACATTACCTACCCACAAAAAATTAGAAAATAAAGATTACATTTGGGAAATGATACCTTTAGGAGTCTCAAAGAGAGAAAGGAGGTAGATTGACATTGTAGACAATACAACTTTAGTGTGTGTTTGGTTTCACGATGGAAAATTGATTATGAACTCAAAATTGATTTTACATAGATTTTGATATGTTTGGTTTTGGGTTGAAGAGAATTCAAAATTAATTTTGAGTTAAAGTAACTTAAACTAGATTTTGTATTGAGCACGAATTTTGTTATAATAAAAACATTCAAACATAGATCACATCATCTCAAAATCAATTTTAATCTAGTACGAATTTGGTTTTGCATTTGAAAATTGATCATGCACTCAAAATTGCTTTCAAATAAATTTTGACATGTTTGGTTTCACGTTGAATAAGAATTCATGATTAATTCTAAGTTGAAACAACTTAGAGTAACTTTTGTGCTAGATTTTTTTTTAACTTGCTTTATAATAAAAGAATCCAAATATAAATCATATAATCTCAAAGAAATTTTAATCATAATTAATTATGCAAAATTAATTTCATTTGAAATCAATTTTATCAACATCCATCCAAACATGCATCTAATCAATTATGTAAAATCAAATCCTATTCAAGATCAATTTTGTGCATGTTTGGATGGATGATGACAAAATTGATTTTGAATGGAATTGATTTTGCTTGATATATTATTAAAATTGATTTTGAGATGATGTGATTTATGTTTGGATGTCTTTATTATAAAAGTAAGTTCAGAATAAATTTTAGTAGAAAATTTTTTATCCGATGCAAAAGCTACTATTACACATACACTCCTATGATGTGATTTATGTTTGGATGTCTTTATTGTTTACAAAATTGATTTGAAGTTAACGTGATTTTACAATTGATTTTAAAGTAAACGTGTTTTTCTTTGGATACATATGTTAGAAAATTGATTTTCATATTAAATTATGTTTGAGAGATGGTTATCAAAATTGATTTTGAGTATGTAATTACCAAAACTTGTCTTAGCTAATTGTTGACATCTTTTGTGTTGTAATGTATTATTTTTAAGAGGTAATTACAAATGCACCCTTCAAATTTAGTGTAATTACATATGTACCCTCTCTCTTTTTCAAATTACACAGACCTCCTTTATAGACCTGTCTTATTACAACTATACTTCCTCATTTTCAAACTACACATATCTCTGTTTATTTTTACATTATTACATTTTATTTCGTATGAATTTCATGTGAATTGTTTTCTTAAGCTTTGTAATAGTGCAACAATGGAGGTCAAAGGGTTGTTGACCGAAAAGTTTGAAAAACATAGGAGTGTATGTGTAATAGTAAAGAAAACTTACATGGTACATGTGTAATAAATTTATGTATAATATTATACTTTTTTGAAATGAGAAAGTACAATTGTAATGAATACATAAAAGTAAAGAGATATGTGAAGTTTAAAAAAAAAAAGGAGTGCATCTATAATTACATCAAATCTAAAAAGTGCATCTATAATTAACTCTATTTTTAATTGTACATTGATATCTATATTATTAATTATAATATTTTAAAAATAATAATTAGTATATTACTGTATCATATAAAATGGATGTCCTTAATAAAATTAAAAAATTAAAATACATTGACAACAAATTTAAAGTAGCAATAATAAGACATAGAAAAATATAATTGTTGAGTGATGTACGCAGACAAAATTTAAAACATGTTAAAGCTGCACAATTTCACTAAACATAATTAAATATGCTCAACAAATTTTCTCAAACCATACAATAGCATTAGCCACTAGGGTCATTTTGCTCAACGAAATTGAATCCACTCAGCGATCTTCAAAATTATAAAATAGAGATTTGCTAACTAGTTCATTTTAATTTTTTGTGGTTTTGACCTATTATTCTCTTTGTTGTGAGTAATGTGCACTGTCTTGAGGTGCAATGTCAAAAAACGAGTTTCGACTTAGTTTAAACATGGGATGCTCCGTTAACTATTTCAACAATTTCTTAACGACATTAACAGAAGAAGGATTAAAAATGATTCAGGAACTAAAAAAAATTGAAATTCAAGGACCAAAAGTGATATTTGGCCAAATTTAAAAGGCAAAAAACTTAATTAATTCAAACTAAAAACTTACTATTTGACACTTTAAGATATGAAAACACAAATGTTGGTAGTTTTGCACTTTTTTTTTTGTAACTTTCAATAAAAGAGTATGTTTAAGACCTTCGTTACTAGCACTCCTCATGTTATTAACATTGCATATGCACTATCACATATCATATAGGTAGATGTATAAATGATAACTCACTTTTTTTCATATATATATATATATATATATATAAAAGTTATGAGAAAATTACTTATGTACTATTACATTTAATTACAACATTTTAATAACTTTTATTGATTTTATTTATTAATAATTTAAAAGAAAGAGACATGATTAAATATATGTATAAAATTCTTTTACTCTAAGTACATAAAAACTACACTCAAATTATTCTCAGCCATATATGGTAGATCAGTAGGCTTAGCAACGGGATGGAACAGGTTTGACTTTTTCCATTCTTATCTTTGAAAAAAAGTAAAAATTATAAATAAAATTGTAAAAATAAAAATTTTAAATTAAATATATAATTTTAAGTTTATTATAGAATGATTAAAATTGTAACAGTAAGTACCGGTATGAGATGAACAATTACATATGCAAACAGGCACATATACCCGCTTCTAAGAATAAAGTAATATCCATACCGGATTAAATCGAAGAAATATTTGTCAGATGACAGGTCCAAAGCAATAGCAGTTATTACTGCCATGATAGGAGACAAATTGAAATAGCTGAGCATGGTCAAATAAGTCAGTGCAGCTATAAATTGGAAATCTTACAGGATTATCTTTCTTAAACATACTTCTTCTATGTGTAGATATTAGACATTCGATTATCAAAGAGAATGGTACATTTGCTCTTAGTTGATTTTTAAAATGGAAGTGCACTCAAAATGATGGAAAAAATCTGTTGAGATTCCAAGGAAGTGAATAGAACTCTTCACTTCTAGTATCGTGGTTGAAGGTCCTGAATTTTTCCCACCAGTGTCTCCCACTGTCTCGGCGAGTTAAGGTGTCTCCACGACTAAGAGTTAAATCCAAGAAGTAAGCAACCATAATTGCCACAGTTGCTTGGGAGGAGAAAATCACTTGCACTATATTGTTGAACTGCAAAAGGAAAATTACAATGAACCAAAGACAGCCATAGTAAAAATTAAAATCATAAAAGAATCAAGGTAATTTTATTTTTTTTCAGGTTAAATATACTAACTGCAGTGGAGCCAGTATGAACAGGGCCATGTCCAGATAGCAATAGATATTCGTTGAAATACTGTGGAACAGATAAGCCCATGAAGAGAGAGAAGCCAAGGATGAACATTGACCTATAACTGTTTAGATTGCAGAATTGAAGAAAACCAAGGCCAGCAGATGCTGCTCATCATAGAAACATTACAGCTAAATCAGAAACAATTCAGGAATAAAAACATGATCCAAATGGAAATCACTTGTTTATGACAAATTTCATGGCCATTAACTTGTCTCTTCTCGAAATATGCATCTGACCACATAACACACAAATGATAAATCACAGACATACCTACGTAGGCAAAGAGAACACAGTAAATAGCTACTATAATTGGCAAAGGTATTGAAGCAAGAACAGCTCCAAATTTTCCTGGCAGAGAAATACAACTGAATGCTTAAGTAACAAAAGATAAGTGGAATAAAATAACATAAAATAAGTTTGAGTTTTCACCACTTAAGCAGTGTTTGATTTCATGGAAGGTAAAGAGACAAAAAGATAATGGAATGAAACAACATTAGCTACCATTGCTTGGACTGTTTTAAATGAGGTCGATTGGAAAGGAATATATACCATCTGATTCCATCAAATACCTCTATGATTCCTTCCTCAATTTTGGGAGGTATAAGAAGAAATTATTTTGTTAATTTCCATACCATTATTTTGTTCAATTCTTAAATAATAAAATGAAAACTCTTTTTCATTCCACAAAAATATTCAAACAACATGATATCCATTTATTTCATTCTATACCACCTTTTGTTAGCTATCCAAAATAAAAACCTTAGGAATGAACAAATTGTCCAATATACAAAATATGAATATGTGACACTTATTTCGCTTTCACCAATACGACTGAATGTTTAGAAATTTGAAGAAATCGTTGCAACACCTAATATAGAGAAGAAAAACATGAATCCAGCTGATATTTGAATGACTCTTCGACTTCCTACACGTGTTAAACCCAAGAGTCCTGCATTTTCACTTAATGTCAAGGAAATAAAAGAAAAGACAATTAGATAATGTTTTAATATAATAGTAAGAGAAAAATTTTCAGGGTTCACACATTTAATAGAAGACAGCTAGACAGCCATAATTTACGTATATTGGATTAATAGGCAACATCTAGCTAAGAGCCTCATTTTCAGTCAGAAAATTCCCTACAAAAATCACTGGCTAGCAATATGGCAGCCCATAGCCAATCATAAACTCTAGGTAGTGTAAATCACTAGCTTCTTGATACTCTCCAAGATTTTCTTATGTGCTAACATCTAATATCTTTAGAAAGCAAACATAAAAACTTCAATATGATAAATGCAACAAGAAAATTAACATCGATAGCTAGTGAGGTCATTTATAAAGTTAACAAAAATGTACACTGATGCAGTGGATCCAGTTCCTGTGCCAAAAAAGCCATCCACAAGAGTAGCTATGCCCTGAAAACCTCAAAATTTAACTTATAAATCTCATCTTCAGAAGTAAATGTGCAAATTTAATGTCAATGAATCACACAGTACCAGCCAGCCAACACCACGACTGAGCACGGATGGTGGAACAGGGGTTGCACTGCCAAATCTTGAAGCTGCAATGAATGTCCCTGTTGACTGTGCTCAAAGAATATGAGGGGGAAAACTTACATCAAAGTACATCCAAATAAAAGGAACTTTAATCATATACCTTTTAATTTGAAATTACAAGAATATAGTATGAAAAATTCCAAATACAGTTCAAGACTTTTCACTGATGAAATTCCAAATATAGTCCACTAAATCATACTGATCATGGTACTCATTCTCGTATGCAAAATATTGGTAGCATTAGTCTTGGTGATTATTTTATTAAAAGATAAAACAATGATCCCCAAAAAAACTTCGAGACGAAAAGAAAAATAAACCTCCACAATTGCAACAACAGAAGCAGCAATCATAGCAAAAGTATCGCCAGCATTGAAAGAAGGGCGTCCCCATTGAAATGGATATGGAACTCTTATCCTGCATAAATGAAGTGAAATCTAATTGAAGAATAGCGTTTCAGACGAGACCATCCACATGAGTGAATTTACCATCAACAAATGATGGTGCATGTCTGTATTTTATAGAAGGTTCTGACAACACATTCAGCTCCATTTACATAGTTTTTAAACACTAGTTTGATGCTTCAAAGTCTTGGACATCACGAGCTATTATATCACAGAATATAATATACGGCTTTGAAAGCACGACATGATTCTTAATAACAGAAGCAAGCTACTAAAGAGTTAACCCTGACCATGGAGCAGCACTAATTAACCCAGACCGATCAGTACGACAACTGAATTGAGTTTTAGGAGATCTTCTTTTGTATGCACCAGCTGCAGTCAAAATTTCAGCAAATGCCCATGCAATTCCAATTGAGACTATAATTGCAAATCGATCAGCTCCTCTTGATTTCAACTTTTGGGGAATGTACTGCATGGTCATTGATTTAACATAAGTAGAAATATCAATTTCATAATATCCTCCACAAAATACAAGCTCTTCCGGTGAAATTTTTCCATACATAAGACTTAAACATGAGACCTTTCTTTAATAGAAATAAAAAATGTACCACATGAACGAACTATCTGTTGGAAGATATTCAGAGAAATGGAAAAAATTAAACTAAAATGGATGGGAGAGAGAATGGTAAAGAAAGCAACATACCTGGGACAGGATGACCAGGATAACCAATGCAGGGAGACCAATTTCAACACAATCTGTCAGCTACAAGAATCAAAGGAAAACCAAAGATTATGTTTGTTAAACAAATAACAATAAGATGAAATAGGTTTATGGCAAATATGGGTAAGAAAAGAGCAATGAATGTACTCTTGGAAATCCTAATACAAATAGTCCTAGTCCAGTCAGAGTGACAAGCGGGACCACACTAAGTGGACTGAGAAACCTGCAATATCAGTAGGGAATATTACTTAATTTTTCTATTCTAAAATATAGCTGATTTCATCAAAAAAGCAAATTGCACAATAATAACCCAAATAGATTCTCATTTAGTCTACCTGGCAAAAATCCTCCAAAAGCCAAAAAAGCCAACAATGATTTGAAATAACGACGCTACAATAAGTGCCCCTTGTATGGCCCTCATGGATTGTTTAAATCTCTAAAAATATTCAGTTAAGAATCACTTGAAATTAGTGACATGCGCTAACACCTAAAAAATACTAATGAAAACTAGTCAATTTCCAAGTAAAGTCTTCTTCTTTCCCCATGAAAAAGAAAGAACATATATATGCAACAATGTAGATACACACACTAACCTGGTGTGGATCTATAAATATACTCATTCTGGAGGAAAAAGCAACGGAAAAAGCAGGAATGAGGAAAGCATAGGATGCCCCCACAACCACAGGAAGGCGTGTGCCAAACCATGTTTGCAACAATGTGTTAATGGCCGCAACAAAAAGTAGAGTCTGAATTGTTTCAGCCTTTTCCACCTATGATTTTTTATAAAGAAGAAATTTGACTCAAACATAATGAGATGATGAAAGGATATGAAAATGAAAGCAATAAAAAAAAAGTTGAAAATTTTTATTACATTGCCACCACCAATCAAAGGGACAAGGATGGTGGAAATAATGACAATGGTCCCAAGAACAACCAGGTAATGCTGAAAGCCAAGTATAATCCCTTCAGCTGCAACCAAAGGAAAGACAAGAACTTTAGGCAGAGAGAAAAGATGGGTGTTAAAAATATTAAGGTTAGTTAGGAAAAAAGGGGTTGTGAATTGTGAAGTACGCCATGAGGGAGAGCTGGTAACACAGTAATCAACACCGGGAAGTTGCTCCTTGACGGGATGAGGCTGGAACTCATCAGGCTTGCCGCCTCCTCCACCAGCTGCCATTGTTTGGTTGTTTACTCTGTTTTGTTTGTTGGTGTTTCTTATAGAGCAGAGAATAAAATCGCAGGTGTGTGCTCTGTTTGTTACGAAATGGCCCAGAATGGGAATGGAAATGGAAATGATGAGAGAGGGTAGGCGAAGAGGTTGGGACTCTCGGGAATGCCTGAAATGCTTTTCCACTTACACTTGGCGCACTTTTCAACAACTTGACAGACCAATGTCGTTTCTTGGCTGCAGGGTAAGAAGAATTGTACCAGGAGCATTGAGCAGAGTAAGAAGTAAAGATAGAACAATACAAACAATAGTATATTAAAATAGTTCCGGTCATAATAACTCTTCTTCATTTTTGCATGTTAATGTTTAGAAAAAAAAAAGGTTGAAATGAATTGAGTTGAACCATGTTTTGAACCCGGTTGTGTTCTTACAATAAAGGCTACACTACACTTACCATCTTTTAAATTTTTCTTTTCTAAAAACAGATTTTTTTTCATTAATTTTAATCTAAGAATGGTTAATCAAATGAGTTTAATTGGATACATTATGAGGTGTGTTTGGCAAAATTAGTTCAAAAGATAGGTGAAAACTGAAAATACAAAGACTACTGGTAAGTGTTTGGTAAAACTTAGAGTATGTTTGTTTTCTCATTTTGGTTAGTTAGTTGAAAACTAAAATAGTAGATGATATGGCATGATTAGATAGCAAAAAGTTATAAGTTTTTTAGGAGTTATTAGTTTGTTTTTTTTTTTAAACAAAATACTCTAAGTAGTTTTTTTAAAAGATTTCTTATTTTCAAATATATAATTAAATAAATTTATAATTTAAATATATAATTATAATTTAGATAATATACTTATAGAAATTTATAATTTAATATACAATTATAATAATTTATAATTATTTTAAATATCATATTATTTATCTAATGATAAATTATGCCTTTATTTGTCATTTTACAACTCTCAGCTAGTTTGATCAAATACTTACAATTAGTTTTTCAGCTTTCATCTACATTTTACCTATTAGCTTTTCAGCTAGTTTTTCCAAACACATCCTAAGAGCATCTCTAACAAAAGATCAAGTTTTTCATTTTAACTTTTTTACCCCATAATTTAAAGATCAATTCCATTTTTACTCTAATGAAACATCACATTTTGTGATCTTATAATACTTTTAGTGAATCTAAGAATGTTTGTTATTAAATACTAGGTTGAGGAAAGAGAAAATAAAAAAATATTAATTTTTAATAGTAGGTTGATATGCTTATTCTTGTAAAAAAGCAAGATTTCCACTTGGAGATTAAATTTTTTTCTCCAATTGTTTATCTTGCCAGGATCATGTATTAGCTTCAAGAACATCCACTAGAGATGCTCTAATTAATGAACTAATTAATGCTTTAATTGATGCTGTAAATATTGTAAAATGACAAATAAGAATATCATTAATCATTAAATCAATAATGAGGTATTTAAAATAATATAATATATTTTAATAATATAACTTAATTACATGTTTGAATTATAAAATTATTATAATTATATATTTAAATTATAATTATATATTTAAATTTATTTAATTGTATATTTAAATTATAAATTACTATGATTATATATTTAAATTATAGTTTTCTATGATTATATATATAAATTTTAAATTACATATTTAAATTATAATTTTCTATGATTATATATTTAAATTATAAATTACTATAATTACATTAATGAAGGAAAGACAAAGGAAAGAGAAAGGTTGTATCATGTGAGGAGAGAAAATTAGTAGAAGACAATATATTAATTAATGAATGATAAAATTATAAAAGAAAATCACATAAAATGTGTTTGGTTTGTCGTTTTAGCTAACTGAAAGCTGAAATAGTAGCTTAAGAGTATGTTTGGTTTGCCATATCAGCTAGTTAAAAGTTAAAAAATTAGCTGAAATGATATCTGAAATGATTTCAGTTCAGTTTTGATAGCAAATATCTAGAAACTTTTTTAAGAACTACTAGCTTTTTTAAAAAAAGTTACATATTTACCCTTCGTTAATTAATATGTCATGTCCCTCACTAAGTCTCTCACATCATATAAAACTTTTTTCCTTCATTTCTCTCTCATTCATTAATATAATTATAATAATTTATAATATAAATATAAAATTATAGAAAATTATGACCTAAATATGTAATTTAAAATTTATATATTTAATTATATAAAATATAATTTAAATATTAATTATAGTAATTTATTATTTAAATATATAATTACATAAATTTATTATTTAAATATGTTATTATAGAAATATATGATCATAATAATTTATAATTTAAATATATATACTTAATTTATATTATTAAAATATGTTATAATTATTTTAAATACATCGTTGTTGATCTAATGATTAATGATGCTCTTATTTGTAATTTTACAACTTTCAGCTAGTTGATAAGTTAGTTTTATCAAACACTTACAACTAGCTTTTCAGTTTTCAGTTAATTTTTCAACTAGTTTTACCAAACACACCTAAGAGTGTATTTGGTTTGCCATTTCAACTATGCTAAAAGCTGAATAACTAACTAAAATGATAATTGAAATGATTTCAGTTTTGTTTGGATAGCCACAATCTCATTTTATTTTTACATGTTTACCCTTCATTAATTAATACATTGTCCCCACTAATTCTTTCTCCTCCAATAATACAATTTCTCTCCTTCCTTTCTCTCTCCTTGATTAATGTAACTATAATAATTTATAATTTAAATATGTAATTTAAAATTTTTATATTTAATTATAGAAAATTATAATTTAAATATATAATCATAGTAATTTATAATTTAATCGCATAATTACATAAATTTATAATTTAAATATGTAACTATAAAAATTTATAATTTAAACATATAATTATAGCAATTTATAATTTAAATATGTGATTAATTTATATTATTAAAATATATTATAATCATTTTAAATACCTCATTGTTAAACTGATGATTAATGATGTCATTATTCGTCATTTAACAACTTCCAACTACTTGATCAATTAGTTTTACCAAACACATATAACTAGCTTTCCAGCTTTCAACTAGCTTTTCAACCTTCAATCAATTTTTGACCTTTCAGTTAGCTTTTCAGTTAGTTTTGCCAAACACATTCTAAATGATTTCAACTTCATTTGGATAGCAAAATTTAAGAGCTTTATTAGGAGCTACTGGTTTTTTCAAAAAAGTTACAAGTAATTTTTCTAAAAGATTTTCTATTTTCAGCTACTAGTTGATTTTATTTTTATGTGTCTACATTCATTAATTAATGCATTGTCTCCCACTAATTCTCTCTCATCACATTATACAACTCCTCTCTCCTTCATTTCTCTGTCCTTTATTAATGTGATTATAGTAATTTATAATATAAATATATAATTATAGAAAACTATAATTTAAATATTTAATTTAAAATTTATACATTTAATTATAGAAATTATAACTTAAATATTAATTATAGTAATTTATTATTTAAATATGTAATTACATAAATTTATAATTTAAATATGTTATTATAGAAATTTATAATTTAAATATATAATTATAATAATTTATAATTTAAATATAATTAATTTATATTATTAAATATATTATAATTATTTTAAATACCCTGTTGTTAATCTATATTAATTATACCCTTATTTGTCATTTTAAAACTTTTAGCTAATGAATCAACTAGTTTTATCAAACAATTACAACTAGCTTGTGAAGTAGCTTTTTAGTTTGTTTGATTTGTCATTTAAGCTAGTTGAAAACTGAAAAAGTAACTGATATAATAGCTTAAATGATTTCAACCATTTCAGCTTTCAGCTAGGAGTTTTAATTGGTATACACCGTCAGTATACAAAATTTTTACACTGACATTCAATCATGACTTTTCATTTATATGACTTTTAAAGTAATAGTAAGTAAAATCAACAAATTTACATTCAATGTCAGTGTAAAAAATTTTACACTAACAATGTATACCAATTAAACTCTTCAACTAGCTAAAATGACAAACCAAACACACTATAAAGTTACTCAAAGGAGCTTTTCCAATAGATATCCTATTTTTACCTACTATATTTTATTTTTATATGTTTACCCTTCATTAATTAATGAATTATCCTCACTAATTATCTCTCATCACATTACATAACCTCCCACTCCTTCATTTCTCTCTCTCCTTCATTAATGTAACAATAGTAATTTATAATATAAATATATAATTATAAAAATTTATAATTTAAATATGTAATTTAAAATCTATATATTTGATTATAGAAATTATAATTTAAATATTAATTATAGTAATTTATTATTTAAATATGTAATTACATAAATTTATAATTTAAATATGTAATCACAAAAATTTATAATTTAAATATGTTATTATAGAAATTTATAATTTAAATATATAATTATAATAACTTATAATTTAAATCTATAATTAATTAATATTATTAAAATATGTTATAATTATTTTAAATACCACATTGTTAATCTAATGATTAGTTATGCTTTATTTATCATTTTACAACTTTCAGCTAGTTGATCAGTTAGTCTTATCAAACACTTACGACTAACTTTTTTGCTTTCAGTTAACTTTTTAGCTTTCAGCTAACTTTTTAGTATGTTTAGTTTTCAATTTTAGCTAACTAAAATGGTTTCAACTCCATTTGGATAACAAAAATCTAGAAACGTTTTTTAGGAGCTACTAGTTTTTTCAAAAAAGCTACTCCTAGTATTTTTTTCAAAAGATCTCCTATTTTTAGCTACTAGCTTTTATTTTTACATGTTTACCCTTCATTAATTGTTTTTCATAATTATCTCTCATCATATTATACAACCTCTCTTTCTTTCATTAATGTAATCATAGTAATTTATACTATAAATATATACTTATAGAAAATTATAATTTAAATATGTAATTTAAATTTTATATATTTAATTATAAATTATAATTTAAATATTAATTATAGTAATTTATTATTTAAATATGTAATTACATAAATTTATAATTTAAATATGTAATTATAATTTAAATATATTATTATAGAAATTTATAATTTAAATATATAATTATAATAATTTATGGTTGATAAATTGAATTTCTACTTGTATTTTTACCATGATTAGTATTTGTTTATAAGGAAAAAATTGCATTTTTTTATTGTCAAAACTTACTTTTTAGTATTTATTAATACTTTAAGCATGTACTTAAGAAATAGGAAGAAAAATAGGCAAAATCAAGTGTTTTTTAGAACAATTATTAAAGATCCAGGTTAACACGATGGTACTCTATCTCAACACAGTTGTGTAAGTCAACTCAGGTCAAAAAGTCTGTCAGAAAAAGCACAATTATGCTTAGAAGTAGCACAACCATGCTACGATCATGAAATTACGAGCACAGTCGTGGGACTCAATTATTTAAATATATAATTAATTTATATTATTAAATTTTTAATTTTAAATACCGTTCTTCATCTAATGATTAATGATGTCCTTATTTATCATTTTACAATTTTAGCTAATTAATAAGCTAGTTTTATCAAATATTTACAATTAGTTTTCAGCTTTCAACAAGTTTCTTACTTTTAGTTAGCTTTTCAGTTTTCAGTCAATTTTTCAACTATTTTTGCTAAACACGCCTTTTAGTTTTCAGCTATCTTAAAAAAACTTTTTTTAAAAAGTTTATAAAAAATTACTATTCAAATAAAATTGAAATTATTTTAACTATTATTTTAATTAATTTTTTAACTTTCAACCACTTAATAAAAAACGAAACACACTATATTGCTTGGCCTAAACCCTGTACAAGTCCGTGTAAGAAGATATGACATACATCACACACACAAAAAAAAAAAAAAAAAAAGCAAGAAAAAAAGTCGTGACATAAATCAACTAGTCAACTACATCATAACACTTATTATTTGATATTCTTCTATTACTGTTTTGCCATATTATATTATTCGTTATATTTAGATTTTCCCCCTCTTTTTCTTACTATGAAAAAGGAAAGAATTCGAAAACATAGAAATAGAGATGAATTTAAAACGAGAAATTTAAAATAGTTTCGATATAATTAAGACGAAATAAAAGAAAATAATTTTTCTCACTTATTTGATTATATTAAAAATAAGAGAAAATATATTGAATCGAGTATTTTATCCTCGAAAAGTAGATCTTTCAAGTGGAATTTTCATTCGTATTTTCTTATGTTTTTTTTATTATATATATATAATTAATTGATAGTGTCTTGCATTAATTTATTTTCATGAGAGTACAAGAAAAATATCTCAAAAATCTGTTAGTATTTATTAAAAAGACTGGTTTTTGTGAATTTTACTTGTCATTAAATAACACAAAATTGATATCTTCTAGTTGTATTATAAAACACTATTTTAAAAAGATTAATAGTTTTTTTATAAGGCATTTTAGAATAAATATTTAATTTCTTTTCTTTTTATCCTAATTAAAACTTTTATTATTTATGTTTATTCTTTAACTAGGAAAAATAAATATTTTACACTTTTTTACGGAACATTCTCTCACCTTTTCAACTCTCAATTTATACTGATACATTGTTCAACACAATCAATAGCAACAATAATCTAGTGGATTATTGATATGGGTGCTTAGAGTTTAATATCTTAACATCACGGTAAAAAATAAATGATAATTAAAAAGATGAAAATTGGTAACTTAGTAATATTTTTTATAAAATTAAAAAAATTAAATACTTTAATTATTTTATATACTGTTTTTCTAATGTGTGTCTAACAATACATTTTAATAATTATTAAAACTTGATTTCCAATATAAATTTGAATGTATTTATTATGTGAGAGAATCACTATATTTAAAAAGCATTAAATATGATTTTTAATACTAGTTTTTTTTTTTCATTTTTAACTTATATTTTTCATTTCTATCTTCTTTTATATTAACAATTTTCACCATTATTACTGTCGCGGTTGTTACCACCATCATCATTACAATTTTACTATCATCACCACCACCACAACAATGTGGTGATGTTGATGGCGACGATGATGATGGTAGTGATAATAAAAAAAATAAAAAAATTAAAGTTAAAAAGAAAATTAAGTAAATCAATATTAAAAGTGACTTTTAATGTTTTTTAAATAGAGTAACTTTCTCTAATAAATATGTTCAAATGTGCATTGAAATTTATGTTTTAGTAATTATTAAAATAATTCAATTGGTATACACTGTCAGTGTAAAGAATTTTTACACTGACATTCAATTGGTATAAATTAAATTCTTATTAAAATGTGTGTTGAACCCTCATTAGAAAAACATTCTTTCATATTTTTAACTATTTAATAATCAATTGCTAACCAATTACGTTTTTTTATATTACTTTGATTGTTGTAATCTAAGTTAGCAATGCCACGAGGGATGATGGAATAATCGCAGGGCACTGTGTGGATGCTTAATTCGCAATGGCGTTACCGACCTGTCCAATTAATGAGTGATGTTCTTAATTTTTTACACGTTGTTAGAGAACGTGTGTTCTAACTGCACATTCTTACACATCAAAATCTGATAATGCCAACATTAATTAATGTCTTACTAGCAATGTTTTACTAAGCAGCACAAAATTAAAATAAAATCAAAAGTGCCATAAAAAAAACGAATCCGTCAATCCGTGCGTAATACATCGTGCTTCTCTCTCTACCGTATTTCTCCAACATTAATTAACATCACAAACAAATTCTTCATGGAGAACCAATTTGTAAAATAAAAGCCGAGGAAGTTTCAGGTCATTTATCCAAACCATTGATTTATTTAGTATTGTATCCAATGGTGAAAATCAAGGGGTGCATCATGGACTACCTTTTACAAGGTTGCTGCGGCGATGAGGTCATCTTAATTGGTTTGTTGTGGTTGGTAATGTTAGCTTAGCTAATTACTACAACCACGCGACAGTACCGCTGCCTCTTTTTTTTTTTTTTGTTTTGGCATCGTTTGTTTGTTTGTCTCTTGTTTGGTCGAAAGCCTTGCTAATTCGTACTAGTATGGTTAATTATATATAGGGGTCAAATGTTGGAACACCAAACTAGGAATAACATGCATGTTTCCATGTCAACTGTTCACCACCTTTGCATGGTTGCCAATATAAAGCTATACACAATAACTTCCATGGTTAATTGTTAAATCTTTGGTCATATTTAATTTATATATTGACGGTGAAGAAAGAAGAAATTGCAGTTTGTGAGACATATATTACTTGTCTATCTTGTTTAGTTACCTAATTCACCTCTAAATTTTCATGTCTACCATCGTTAATCACAAACAAAATCAACTAAACACATATATAGCCGCATTTATCGATTATTCCCAAGCTATTGAGTTGAAAGTTGAAACTCTTTATTCTGCTATAATAATAAGGAGGGAAAAAATAAAGAAAAGAAAAAGAGACCCGAAGCCAAAAGAAAAATATTAAAGGGAAAGACGATATGAAAATATTGGATTTCAATTTATGATGGAGAATAGTGGTACTTGTGTTAGTTTTGTACTCTAGTATTCCAGTAGTGCTATAAATTAATTAAGTTACGGAAACATAAATCCATTAACTTCTCTTTTCGGCCCTTTATTGTGAAGGAGAAAGATGACTAAATACTTATTAATGTGTAACTAAAAATATAGAAAAATAAGCGCGTGCATTTAATTTCAGTATTTCTAATTGATCTTAGGCGCTTTTGATACACTTCAAAAAATAGAACCGAAATCTTGAAGTTAAATGACAATTTTTTTATTATTTAATGAACAATAGATAGAACAAATACAATATATTAATTTTAGTATATATTTTTTTAATATTATTTTATTTTTTTATCTATTATTTATTAAATAATAAAAAATTATCATATAACTTCAATATTTCGGTTGTTCTATCTATTTTTCTTTAGATATTAATTGTCTTGAGATAATTTCAATTACTATTATGTATTAGGTGACATCAAATTATAGAATATACATATAAGAATATAAGTTAATAATACATAATATGAATTTAAAATACATCAGTTGAAGTGGTTGCAATAAGTAGATAATGTGAGTTCAAAATGTATGGCAATGGCATTCAAATGCAATTATATTCAAATTCAAAAACATGTACCATGATTTTTTAACTAACAAAACTCCTGTTAAGTTTTCATATGTTTAATTAATTTGAGTTGTCATACAGCTAGGACGTTGGCGTTAGTTAAATTCATGTTGTGAGTGTTACCAATTTTTTTCTTTTCTTTTTTCGATTTCCATGAGGTATCATTTCTACTCTTGATTCTCTTTTTAAGAACTTTTTTATAGGGAGTACTGGGGGAGTAGGAGGTGTTAGTTAGAGATATGAGTGAGGTAGTAGAAAAGGTGGAGGTGGACTTGGAGACGACAATTATTTTCATGGGAGGAGGAATTGGTAGAGGACTTAATGTAGAGACTCGAAGGAGTCACATTGAGAGAGGATGAGCTTGACAGGTGGATATGGGGCATGGAAAGTTCTAGGAAATACACAGTGATGTCAGCGTACAAGGCAATACAAGGAGATGTTCACAACCATCCTCATTCCTTTTTTTTAAGTTACCATGGGCAATAGGAGTTCCTTCAAAAGTCCAATTTTTTGGCCTGACAACTAGAGGCAGACATATTGTCAACTAGGCACAATTTGGTGTAGAGAGAAATTTTGCAACCTAGTGATGAGCTATGCAATGTTTGTGGCTGAACGATAATGATAGGCTTGAACCTTTTTATCGAGTGCACTATTGCATATCAAGTTTGGCAAGACTTATGCAGATAGTGGGGGATATCTACGCCAATATCCATAGAGGTTCGAAAGCATTGTTGCCAATTCATGGGCCTTGTGGACGGACAAAAAAAGATTAGGTGAGTTTGGTCCTTTGTATGTTTCATAGGTATCTGGTAGATATGGAATGCTAGAAACACGATAGTGTTTTGAGATAAAGTGGTTGATGTCCAGGAAATAGTGCAACTGGTTCAGCTAAGTACCCTAGAGTGGTGTCAATCTTGTAAAATTACGTCACCCTGATACACAAAATGAGTTATGAATTTGTTCTATTATTTAGACAAGATGTGTTAGAGCAATGTTTTAAAACTCAAACCGATCGATTTAACGGGAACCAACCATATAACATGTTTGAGCCGCCTTTTGAATCGAAAATGCATCAGAACCGAATTAGCCTGGAGCGACTTGGCTGAGAACTAATGACCCAACGATTCAAGAGGCCAAGGTTTTTTTTTAAAAAATCTTAATGGTGAAACGATGTAGTTTTGAATAGGAAAAACCCCTTAATAATCTTCTTTACCTTCAGTTTTCACTCTCTTTGACTCAACATTTTGCTTTAATCTCTACGACTTTGCCCTTTTGAGATGAAAATTTACATCAAATAAGCCACAAATCTGGTGTTGATACTATCTTCTTTAATTTTTGTTCTTGATTTTTGGTATAATTTAATTATTTTATGATTTTTTATAGCATAAAATTATATAGGTTATAAAATATTTATATTTTTTAATGTAATATGAGTCTGCAGATCAATTATCAACCTTCCAAATTGATCCCTGACCCCATGACTCCTTACCCTAGCCGAGTTATAGATCAGGTCGAGTCTAATAACATTGAGTTAGAGTGTGGGTAACTTTATTCATGCATGCTCTTTCCTTCTCTTATTATAGTAAGTCGTAAATATTTCTGGCGTTTTGCGTTTGGTCTTTTAATAAAATTTTTTGACTAATAAAAAAAATTGTGTTGTCCTATAATTTTTTAAAAATAGTCAAGAATCTAAAAGAAAAAAATTATTAAGAATAACATTGAGTACAATTCAAAATAACAATCACAATTTTATGAATTCCAATAAAATATTTTCTCCTTGTAAGTATTTAATTACCCTTATTAGCATTCCCTTAATTTTCTTTATTTGTTGTTTGAGATTATTATTGCGCACTATAGGTATATATATAACTTTTTTTATTGTTCCAAATACATTTACATCAAGATTTCAACTTAATATTTTGCATTCACATGTAATTAATTGACATGAAATCAGTTTAGCCAGTGATCTTAAATATAAATCTTGGGCTAAGGTAGGGATAAAAAGTACATAACCTTAATATCCAGGTGGCAGGGATCATCTTGTTGTTCAATTCTTACAATTTGTAGGCATCATTATGCAAGTTATATGTCACTTGGAATAGTCATTGATATGGGGCAGCGAGTTTACCTTATTGAGGTATCTTACAAGCTTCTCTTGTCACTTGGCACACTATATCTATAGGTGAAAGTGTAACACTCTAGTTTTTATAATTTATTATTTTTATAATTTATTATTTGTATGTTTTCTATATATTATATATTTTACATGTATTAAATATTTTGTAAGATTATTAGTAACAAATTTTATGTAATTTTATTGAAATAAATAAATAAAATATATATTTTGAGTTTAGAAATACAAATGACTTCATACATTTTAATCATTTTTTGACAGTATTGCATAGGAAGATAAAAATGATGACGATGATGATAAAAATGATGATCATAATCATGATCAAGCGAATTTAAATTTCTACAAAGTCTTATATTTAGACCCTTAATTAGTCAAATGATAAAATTAGCTAGATATTTAAATGAGCTTGAATTCTCTAATCATGTTTTAGTTAGAAGCAAATAAAAAATAATAAATAAATAAGTAAATAAAAAAAAATTAATGATGCTTTATTTAATAAAAAAAGGTTATACGTGAGAGTTTTGTTATATATAATAAAAAAATGAAAAATGAAAAGGACATGTGACCATAAAATGGCTTTGACAGAGGAATTAAAATTTAGCTCAAGAAAAACTTTTGGTAAGGTGGTAAGTGATTGTTAAAGTGAAACTAAATTTTTTCAAAAGCTGACCAAGAAGGTGACATTGGCTTAGCATTTGGGCATATAAAAGACTCAAAATGACTTATTAGAAGATTGTAGAATATGCAAATTAATTCTAGAGATTTAAAAAAAAAAGAGACTAAATTGTACAAAAACAAGTGAAACATAATAGCTTTCCAGGATTACCAAATAGATAGCCAAAAAAAAGGTCTAGAGAAAAACTAAGGTGGTGGAAAAAAAAGGAAGAAATTTGAAACCACAAGGAATGGCGGTAATGTGGCTTGAGATAAATATAGAAATAGAACCAAGTTAGTAACTCTCACAACCTCAGACTTTTTAACTCTAGGAAATCACCGAAAGCTAGAATCAAAGAACAACTCCACAAATTCAAGAAGAGGGGCAAGAAAGGAAGAACAAGAAGTGGAGAAAGAAAAAGTTTAGAATAATCCAAGTAAATTTTAAGAAAAATATGTATGGATATTATATTTAATTTTATTCATGAAACTTGGATTTTAATATAGAATAGATTTTATGATTAAATTAATTTTAGAGATCCTAGGTTATAATATATGAATGTTGAAATCTTTGATGAATTTAAATTATTTTTTGTGTAGATCTTAATTTTGATGTTGTTAGGATTACGTTGATTATAAGTAAAAATTATATGAGGGTACAAATTTAAAAAAAAAAAACCAAGGTCTATAACTTTCAAAGATAAGAAGAATTATAAAATGAAAAAACTAGAACTGTAATGTCCACAGAGATTTTGTTTATGTTAAAAACTTTTGTTTTGAGCTACAAAATTCACATATATTAAAAAAATTTTATACAATTAATTTTAATTAATTAGTATTATTTTAGAATTAAATTGAAATTATAAATAATGTAGTTTTTAATATCTAAAGAGTTTTTGGAGATAGATGATTTAGATATTAAAATTGTTTATCTTATTTTAAAGTTGTTAAATATGTGCTTTTACTGTCATATGAATGATGCATATAGCATTTTGCACCATAATTTATAGTGCATCATATGATTTTGAAATTCAAAATATTTTGGGGAAAAAATAATGAAATTGTTTGCTAACTTGATTTTATATGAATTACTGTCAATGATAGTTGACCGTAAAATATGAAAATGATTTTAAAATGATATTTGCAAAAGTTTAAATTCACTAACAAGGAAGAATAGCATATGAGGTTGAGAAAGAGAATGAGAAGAAATCTTGATGGTAAGAAAACTTATTTATTTGAATATTGATGAACAAATTTTCTACTATACTCTCACCAAGTGCATTGGTTGTATGTAGTATCCGATAAATATATTGGGTCGATCCCACATGGACTAGATTGAGACTCTACGAATCTCAATAATAATTACATGTAAGAATTGGTGAAATTGATTTTAACTAACTAAAATTGTGGAAAGTAAAGTGCCTAAAACCAAACTAAGAAAAATATGATGAGAAGCTCGGTAGGGTTTTGATTTCACTTTGACATCCCTTTAATGCAAAAATAAATTATCATTCACCACTCATAAAAATACCCTTACTCTGATTCCTCGAGAGTAGGAGACTAAGTTATTTGGACTTTAGACCTTCGATTCCTCACACAATCTAAAGTCAAATAACTTGCATTAAGAAAATAAGCCTAAGAGCCAATGAGTTTTACTTTCTCTCGAGAAATAAACCCATTGGGAGTTTTTCTCATTTCGCAAGCAAAATCTCTCTCCTGAATTCATTCAATAAGCAAAATCCAACAAAACATACATAAATAAAGTGCAAAGTAAAAAGGAACCCCAAAAATGCGTAATTAACTTATATTAATAGAGCAAAATATGCAAAAGAGTTAGAACAAAGTTACATCAAAACCCTAACCAAAAGAACCTAACCTTCCATAAAGGTGAAGAGCATGATTGATGGCATGGGTTACGAAATGGGATGTGTACCTCACTAGAGCTCAGTCTCCACCCTTCCCAGGGCCTCCATCATCAGAAAACATTATTTCTTACTTACACAATGGGTGTTGCTGTAATTGTAGTGATAGTGTTCGCGATTGTCTTCGGTTGTGACACAGTGGGCTACTGTACTGTCAAGTGAGTCCAAAAACATCTTTGCAGATGGGAGGTTGTGATACCTCCGCTATCACAACAAGAGATACAAATGAGAGTGATTTATCGCTAGTTCTCTCTACCCTCACCTTTATGGGAAGGTCTCATTGTATAACAACTAACAACTACTTTATATATGTCAAAAGATTAGAATGGTAACTCACTAGAGCTTGGTCTCCACCCCTCCTAGGGCCTCCGCTTTCAGAACCACCAACCTGCAACACCTCGGTGCTCTGCCCAACACCCTAAGCTCGGTGCCTCACTACCTCGGCACTGACCCAACAAGAACCAAACCCAAAATCCCTAAAAAGGGTAACTAAAGACAAACATTAAAGAGAATGGTAAAAAGGGTAACTAGAGACAAATCTCAAGCAGAAAGGTAAAAAAGGTAACTTGGAACCACACCTGGAGACCTCCTTAAAAGGAGGGCACCAAGGCCCCCTCAGGTATCTAATCTTTCACACTCTAATATCTATCCTCTTACTCCCTTAGTGACTTAGGTTTTGAAGTCCCTTTTGCAAGTACACACCTGTCCCCTAGAGCTCCAAGGCCTAAAGGACCGAGAGGATAGTCGTTCTGCCAAACTCCGGTAAGAATATTTGGTGCCGTTTGTGGGGACGTAAAAATTCCTACGCCCCTCTCTACTTCCTTCCTCATGGTGCAAACCAGGAACGACCCTCTTCTTTCCAACATGAATGAAACAAACCTCATAGAGGAACTCAGGAGAATGCAAGAAATGGCTAAAAAGCATGAGGTCGACCTCCACCTCCTGAAAGAGGAGAACACTGCCATGAGAACAATGATTCAAGACCTCCAAGATAGTCAACACAGAACACAACAAAAAGAACAGCCCACACGATCATACTAGCAACAATAAGACCCAAAGTCATCACCACAACAGGACCATTGAAAATACCCACATAGGAGATCCAAATCCCACCCTCGTAGAGATTCCCCTGACAAAGGAATGTCTAGAAACAATCACTCTACGAACCACCATACTTCAACACACAACAAGTTAACCTAGAGCATGGCCACTAATGTCAGCAAAGGAGTAGAGAAGTAGAAGACCAACAGAGACGCTACTTTCGTGACTCGTCACCTCGTACCTCGACGATGTCTCTTGCCAACAGGATACTCGACAATGCTCTCCTGCAAGGTTGGAAACTGTTGGCGATTGAACTCTACGAAGGATTGACCAACCCCGACAATCACATTGAGGCATTCCTCACCCAGGTAAATCTCTACTCAAATGATGATTGTGTGTTGTGTAGAATGTTCCTTACTTCTCTTGCAAGTATCACCCTCAATTGGTGGTCGAGGTTCCCCGACACAGTTTGCTGACCACAAAGGTCTCGACCTCCGTGGCCTATCACCTACTCGACGCTCTCAGCTCCCGCAGCCTGTTGCCTACTCGGGGCTCTCGGCCCCCGCAACCTATCACCTACTCGGCGCTCTCGACTCTTGCGGCCAACGGATTACTCGTAATGCCAGATCGCTTTAACCATCATCTCACTTGGAGCTTTCAGCCTCCATAGCCTATCGCCTACTCGGCACTCTCGGCCCCTACGACCTACAGACTACTTGTCAAGCCAGATTGCTTTAACTATAATCTCACTTGGAGCTCTCAGTCCCCGTGACTTATCCCCTACTCGGCGCTCTCGACCCCTGCAACCTCACCTAGTCGACACTGTTGGCTTTCGCGGCTTATGGACTACTCATCACTTGGAGTTTTCGGCCTCCACAACCTATCGCCTACTCGGCGCTCTCAGCCCCTGCGACCTACAGACTACTTGTCAAGCCATATTGCTTTAACTATAATCTCACTTGGAGCTCTCAGCCCTCGCGACTTATCCCCTACTTGGCGCTCTCGACCCCCGCAGCCTCACTTAGTCGACGCTGTTCGCTCTCGCAGCTTATGGACTACTCATCACGCCAGATCGCTTTAACTATCATCTAACTTAGTACCCTCAAAATACAACACAAAAAGCATATAACAATACTTCAACACAAAAAACATATAACAGTACTTCAACACAAAAAACATGTGTCTATCTTCAACAGAGGCTCCTACGTCACACACTAATAGGTTCACGTCCTTTTATTCTTTAGAATTTTTGGTTTCATCCTACTTCGGGTCGACCTCAAGGCTAGGGGGCATATGTACCTCACTAGAGCTCAATCTCCACCCCTCCTACGGCCTCTGTCATCAGAAAACACTATTTCTTACTTACACAATGGGTGTTGCTGTAATTGTAGTGATAGTGTTTGCGATTGTCTTTGGTTGTGACATGGTGTCTACTGCGCTGTTAAGTGAGTCCAAAAACATCTTCGCAAGCGGAAGGTTGTAATACTTCCTCCATCATAACAAGAGATACAAATGAGAGTGGTTTATCGCTACTTCTTTCTACCCTCACCTTTACAAGAAGGTCTCATTGTAGTTTTACCCAGTAACAACTACTTTAGATAAGTCAGAAGATCAGAACTGTACCTCACTAGAGTTTGGTCTCTACTCCTCCTAGGGCCTCCGTCATCAGAACCACCAATCTGCAACACCTCGATGCTCTACTTAACACCCTGAGCTCGATGCCTCACTACCTCGGCACTGACTCGATAATAACCAGGCCCAAAATCCCTAAAAAAGGTAACTAGAGACAAATCTTAAGGAGAACGATGAAAAAGGTAACTAGAGAAACTATTCAGTAAAAAAGGTAACTTGAAACCACACTTGGAGACCTCCTTAAAAGGAGGGCACCAGACCCCCTCAGGTATTTAATCTCTCATACTCTAATCTTTATCCTTTTACTCCCTCACTGACTTGGGCATCGGAGTCCCTTTCGTAGGTACACACCAGTCCCTTGGAGCTCCAAGGCCTGAAGGATCGAGAGGATAGCCGTTCTGCCAAACTCCGGTAAGAACATGACGTAAATAAGGTGGTATAAAGGTGGAAAACGTGATGGAATCGAGCCCTAGGGTAGTTGGGTGTCACTCCTCATGAAACCCTTACAAGACCCGACTTTTCTTTTTCAAGCATGGGTGACCATTAGCGAAAAATATCCCTTCTCTATTTTATAGGCGTCAAGCAACCATTTCACCGTTGTTGGCATCAACCAATGTTAGGCGGTCACTACTTGGCCGTTGGGCACTGGCTCCAGACCCACACAAGCTCCCTAATTCAACGTTTGAACAGTGCTACAATACCAACTACGTTTCCATTATTTTGACACTCATTCTAGCCTTCTTCAAAAACTTGAATCAAACAATGGAAAATAGGAAATAAAAGTAAAAGATGCACAAATGTAAATCTATTATTAGTTAGACTAAGTATTTAAATTTTGTATAAAAAGGGGGAAAGCAAGGCCTTAAGTGAGTTGGAATTAGGATAACTACTCTATTTTACCTGTGTAAAAATAGGTAATTTAGGGAGTTACCAAATATCTTGCTAGCTTTTATAGTGAATGAGGTTTGGGTTGAGTTAGTATACAAGACCATATGGTTTATGGGGTTTCGGGGTATTGGTGATTCTTCATATGATGAGTTCTTATTGGCTCCGTATCAAGATGACTTTCTAGGTACACTAACATTTTCTCACTTTTGTATGCTGACTTAGTATAGTGGGACACCGAATCATCAGACATGGTGATGATAAACTATGACTTTATTAGATACCTAAAAGAGAAAATCTTCATGGAGTACCAAGTCAAAATTATTTTCAAAATGTTTTTCAGTCAAAAAATTGCATTTCATAAACATTTTGCATCTCTTATAGATATGAATGTTTATACTATATATTATTTGACTAATGTTGTAAACTTGGTTTTATTTTCATAAGTGAAATAAATATTTGATCCATACTTAAACGAAATGTCTGATCCATATTTTTCTCTAAATCCTAGACATTTGATTAGGAAAATGACCAAAAGGCTCAGCAGAGATATTTAATGCAACCAGAGTATTAGGATTCTAAAAAAATAAATAAAAAACTATGATGTATTAGAATTACTACTTTGCAAAATATACTATATAAACTTATTTGTAATTTGAACAATTATGTATTTATTGGTATCTCTAATATTAATATACTATTTAATAATATATTTTGTAAAGTATGTTTTTATAATAAATACTTCAATTTAATAATTAATAATACTATTTAAGTATAATAATCAATTAAATAGATTTTGTAACGGGTGACAAAAAGTTTTTGGCCTCATCTTGGAATTGTATCGTCAAATTGCTAGCCATTTGCAAGTGAGTTCTTTGATATGGGTTGTGTTTCTAGCTTATTCTATGAAGTTGACACTAGTTATTTGACATGAGAATATATAGTTGTTCTGTTGATGGAAGTTGGTTTAACGTAAGGATGGTTCACAATCTCAACAAGTATCATGGCGTATGAGCTGAACACTAGCTTGTAAGGTGTTTCTTGAGTGGTGATCTGGGTAAGTGATAGCAATTGCCGAGTTACTATCAAACTATTAGATTTCCCTTAAACTTTATACTATACGGAACAATCTAGGTCATATTTAAGAGAGATTCAAACCAATCATGTCTAAGATTCATCACATAATCAATTAACAAGGGATTTGATTACTAATAGATAAAATTCTAGTTGCAAAATTGAATAGAGGCAGAGATTAAAATTTCATAAATTGTAAAACACAGCAATTCAAGGACTCCTAACAATGCACCAGCATCATCACAATTCTATGATGAACAATTGTAATTCCTAACAAACGTGAATTCCTATCAACTTGTGCAATTAATGCATGTGAATTGGAATAACAATCGTAATCTTTAGTTCTCATGAATTTTATAACAATTAAATGATTGATTTTAGGTTCTTAGTCGATTAGCTAGCCTCATTTAGTTTGGATTAATAAACTCTAACCTATTACAATCTAATTCCTACTTCACGTTCTATATCGAAATAACACAACAAATTCGAGATGAGAAAAGGCATAAACACTAGATGTGATTGTCTGAGAACCTTGAATTGATTCAAAAGGTTTATCATTGCATGGAGATCTCCATGAAAAATCTTGCAAAGCAAGAATTAGAAAACAAAAAAGAGATAACAATGAACAAAAAGAGAGAGGTTTGTGCAGAAATATGAAAATCTGCATTATGAAAAATTTGATGAAAAACATCTATTTAGATGTTCTCCTAACTATGGACCTTGACCCAAACCAAAAATAGATCTAAAAGCCCAATTAAATCATACTAAAAATAAAACTAAAAAATTACAATTAAAGAAAAATTCTAAAAAAATACAAAATTATAGAATTAAAAATTATGAAAATTACAATTAAAACTAAAAATATACAAAACTGACTCAATGCAAAGATCAATCCAAAAAAGTCCAATTAACCCTTAAAATAAATAAAAATGCAAAAAATATGTAGAAAAATATGAAAGTATATGAATTATGAGTAAAATACCTAAATATGAAAAATGACTAAATGAGAAAATTAAAGGACAAATACAATGCTAAAAAAACTAAAAAGGATTTAAAGTATAGTCCATACACATTTTCTAGTTTACATTAGACTTTTTAACCACATAACTATATTGGTTAGTCAACTAAAATGAGAGAGGTCAAAATAGGTATGACCGGCAAACCTGCAAAATGGCAAGTTGGCTCTAAAATTAGAGTTTCAAATAAAAATGAGTTTTTGTCTCGTTATATAAATGGAGATTGACTTGATGGACCAGGAGTTACACTAATTAAAAATATGGAGATTAAAATTTTAAAATATATAATATATATGGTTATAAAATATAATTTTAATCATAAAAGTCCTAATAAAATAATTATGAGGCCTAAATATATATTTTTTTGTTTGTAACGTGTTAAAATAATTCGAGTTGTTAATAATTCAAGTAAACTTTGTAATTAATTGATTTTGCGTAGACTTGTGTGTTTTGCAACGATGGAATGTCATCAATTAATTCAAGTATCTACAAAAGATTAATTTTAAGTCTACATTCTACTCAAATTTCCTTGCTTTCTCTTGTGTTGTTTATTATATTCTTATTAGGGTTAATCTAAATAATCTAGATTAACTTTGTTGTATTAAAAATTTGTCTAGAAGAATAAAAATTAATTTAAATAACAATTAATTTAAGTCAAGTCAGTGTGTCTAGAAGAGTAAAAATCCTTTCTACAGTTCTCTTTTAAAAAACTACACATTGAATTATAAATTTGTTTTATGACGTGTTTCCATTATTAATTAGCTACGAAGCTTTTGAAATAGAAAAATCTATTTATTTGTTAGGTCTTGACGACTTTGTTGAATTTTTGTCATTGTAATGTTTTAGGGGAGAGACTTTTATTGTTTTTAATTTATGGCTGCTAGATATGGCGAAGAAATGTTGTTAACCAAACGCAGACGGCAGACAGACGAAGACCTGGTGAATAAAACATGACATCATAATTGATAAGAAATAAATTATATGATAGAAGAATAAACATATCTATATCCTATCTAATATTTGTTATACATTAAATAACTATTAAGATAAAAATATGATAATATAAATTATGAAATGACAACATTATTGTATAAATTATTGTATTATATTTATTACAAATATTATATACTAATTAATGCCCGATAAAATAAGATAAGTGACAAAATAACATTATCATATTTCAATAATACAACAAACAAACCAACTCTATCTTGGCATGTCATTTACACCAAAAACATATCCTAAATCAATGACCATCAAATACATCGTATAACTTCGACTCAAAACTAACATAGCTAGAAGTATACTTATGTAATGCAGCGTAGGTTTCAAAAACATCTAGAAGTAAGAAGGGTGACGAAAAAAAAACAAAAAAGCAAACTGTTATTTTGATTCGTATTTTTTGATTTGATACATTATGTTTCTTAAAATTTCAATTTCATTCATTAAAAAATATATGGGAGTGTTTGTCCTTCCTCAGTTGATTTGGGTGAATGTTCACCTCTATACAAGTTCTATGCCACTAAAAAAACTAAAAAAATATTGTGCACAATTTCAATGGTTATGATATTAAAAATAAATTATATATCTTCGCTGAAAGTAGTAGTGATTACCATGAATGTAACTTAAATAGATTAATAAGATGACACTTGATTTTGAAAAATGTCTTGTGTTTATATTTTTTTTTTAAAAAGAGTTTTCATTTTTAAGTTTTCAATATTTAAAAAATATATTTGTTTTCACTTGATATTTTCTATTTTCAAAAAATAAAATTGTTAAATTTAATTATTTTTGGTAAAAATATTATAAAATATTTATACAATTTAAACTACATTTATATATAATTTTTATTATAATTACAATATTTTTGTTAAGTTTTTACATAGTTTTAATTTTTGAAAACAAATTTTTTTATTTCCTTTTTTAGTCTTTTTTGAAAATGCTTCTAAATAAAATACTTTCTAAATTATAACTAAATGTATTTTCATTACTGTTTTCTGTTTTTTATGAAACTAAAAATAAAAAATACTCAAAACAAACAACACATATGACTAAGATTGAAATAAAGATAATAACATTTTTACATGCTACTGGAAAATAAAAGAATGAACTAAAATAAAATATTTGAAACCATAAAGGATTATAATGAAATTTTAAAACTTAATGTCCAAAATAAAAAAATACTAAAAAATAATAGACAAAATTAACATTAGGTAAAAGAGAATTCATACCAAAGTAGTGAAAGGGATATATTAAATATGATTTACTTTAGATATATCAACTTTTTTACATTATTATTAAATAGTACAATAAGTTTATTTACTTAAATCTAAAATTGGTTTTAAAATTTAAAATGTTACATTGCATGTTTTGAGAGATGTAAATATTAATCAAAATAATATTTATAAAAAAATAAATAAAATTCATTGGTTTATCCTAGAGATGAGTATGTGAATAACTCAACCTGCGAAACCTACAAAACTTGGTCCATGAAATTTGTACTCTTAATGGATTTATTATATTTGAGTTCATACCCATTATCCAAAGCCCGCAAGTCAACCCACGTTAAAACATAAAAAAACTTTTCTTTTAAAACAAATTTGTCTCATTTAAATTATTATAAAAATTTTAATATATATATATATATATATATATATATATATAATCACCACATAATGGACTACAAGACAAGAATTAAGCAAAATAAAAATATTTAAATCTTAAATGTCATTTCAAATATAATCTCAATTTTCAAATATAGAAGACTTAATTAAGTTTTTAATCCTTGAAATTTGAGGAAATACCATTTTTTGTCCCTAAAATTTAAAATTAATTCTTTTAATCCTTGAAATTAATTGTTTTTTTTATGATGTTCCTTTAAAAGCAATGTTAGCATTATGCTAACATGATCAAAACATGAGTTTTCATATAGACTTTGTTTAGGAGGTGAAATTTAATTCCTAACGTCAAACGTCAACCTCTCTTAGCCACCTCTGCAAATTTCCTAATGTGGTTAATGAAGAATAAAGACTAAATATAATTTAAGGATTAAAACAGTGATTTTTAAGTTTCCGAACCAAAAACGGTATTTAATCAAATTTCAGAGATTAAAAATTTAATTAAGCCAATATAAAATGAAATAGTTCAAATGTAAAATGCACACGAACAAAATACAATTGCACTAAAAAATAAAATCTCAAATCTTAAATATTTTCATAAAAGTATTGAGTTTTCTTACTTTTTACTTATGATACCTTGTTTTTAATTAAAAAATCAACTTTGTGGAGACCAACCGTTTAACTTGTTAAATCTAAAGTTTTGCATATCAAGCAAAAAAAGTTTGCATATCTAAATTAGCATAAAATTTTAGAACTCACATATCATGTAGGTTGCAGGTTTCGCGGATAGTTCATAAACTTGAACTTAAATGTCAATCTCTATCTATATATAAAGAAAATAATTTAGCACTTGAAATTTAAAATATATTTGTAATATATTTTATGTCAATTTAATTCAATAATAAAAATAGAAAATTAAACATAAAAGCAATTATATCAAACAAAGTTAATATTTTTTAAAAATGACACTTTAAATAATGTAAAACCGAATTACAAATAAATTTTATCAAAATTGGGTAAAAAGTGATTTTAACAAGCAATTGAAAAAGAATATGAGTTAAAACTTTTTTATTTATGGATTTAAATATATTTTGAGTTCTTGAATATATTAGCAAATTTTGTGTTGTGTTTCTTTGTTTTTGCTTTCTATTGAATCTCTAATATTTTTTTTTCTTGTTTTGGGTGTTTGTATAACACATTAAATTATATAAAACAATTTAAAAAGTAGTTTAAATAATGGTTTGAGATCCAAAATAAAAATTTATCAAGTACTTTACTAAAGCAAAAATTAATAGAGACTGAACGCAAACTTCACTGATAATCTGATATATTAAAAATTCAAAATATATATATTTTTTAATACTTGCGAGATTCACATTTCACATAATTTTCATTATATTTATGATTTTTTTTAAATATTGGTTGAGTTTTGTGGTATAGGTGAATCAAATATGAAAAAATCATATCTCGAATAAGTGAATAAAAGACTTAAATTTGTGTTCAAAATAAAAATCCACAATTATACATAACTTAAGTTTCAAAGAAATAGTACAAAGACTTTTTATGTTAAACTGATAAATTAAAACATACATTATATTCAATATAACTTTAGATTGTTGTTGAGTGATGATTTCACCGTTCATTTTTGGCAAGATAAGTACATTTTAACACAACTACTTACTGAGTTGTTATAGCTATCCCTATGTGTGGACACCCAGAAAGTGGACATTTAGCGCTCATGATTGGATGCCCAATGCTTATGGCAAAAATAGAAAGTATGGTTAGAAGATTGGGCTACTTCCCAATGAGCGTTTGTTTAACGTTACGAGCCTAATGGTCCAAGACCTCACAAGTCTACTGGATGGCTTGCCCATATGGGTGATGACTCATGTTTCTACATCTGTCCCCTATGTCTACACATGAGCGTTGGGCGTCCACTTTCTGGGCGCTAATGCTTCCCTGTTTTTATGCACTTTTTGCATTTGTCTCTGTTAGGGAGCGACCAATGGTGGTTCTGTAGCTGGTAGGCGCTAACTAACGAGACCATATTTTATCACTCATGTATTTCTCACATGTTTTCAAGCTTCAATGTTTCAATCTCATATTTATATTGTTTATTTTACATTTTATTTTCATGCATTATGTTTGTCTACATCTGTTCATTTTGCATTTCCACTCTGTACAATATATGTTTTGTGTTTTATTGTTCCTTTGCATTAACTGCATTGGTGATAGCGATAATTAGGAGAATGATGTTAAAAGAGAAGCAGTAAGAGATAGTGTAATTTTCAGTTTTTTTTTTTTTTTGAAAAATTTCCTATCTTATTATTTCTTTCTAAACAAATTCTGCATTGTAAAAAAGAAATAATTATTCTTTTATGATAACAAATATATTATATCAATAAGATAAAATATGAATCAAACCCTATTTATGTAACAAATAATATATTATAATAAACTATGATAACATTTTCATCTTATCATATGTTTACCATTAGATATGCTTTAAAAAATCAATTTTGTGCAAACAAACTATTAAAATATTATTATCAAATAATAGTGTCTTAAAGTGTTCTCATTTAGTACGGGGATTCAAAATTATAAAAAAAATGTAAAAACATAATACAAAAATTACTCTCGAATTTAGTTAATTAATATCATTTGATGGTGCTAATCGCATTTAAAAATGATTTTTTAAGTATCTCTCTTTGGACTTTTGTGAGTAACAGTAAAAAATATTTAAAAATGAAATATCAATTAATCGAAGATGTTTCTTAAACTTTACCATTAAATGATAAAAGTAGTTATTTTATTTTATATTTAAAGACAAAATATTTCATTATTTGTAATTGAGTTTGAAAGGAGTACCATACTACTCAATATCTTTTAAATGGTATCACAAAACAACTTATTTTAAATATGGAAGGAATCCACTTACTCCAAGAGTAAGTATAACATAGTAAGTGAATCCTTTCTCTTTTAACATATATAATATGTAAATTTGATTAATCTAAAGTTAACTTTTTATATTTTTATTAATTAGTAAAATGACGTGTGTCTAGTAAGTTTAAACTTATAATATAAAAAATATAATTTAAAAATTAGTTGATAAAAATTAATAATTTTTATAAATAAAATTATTGATAATTTAGGGTAAAGATGTGTAAATATGAATAATTTTTATTTTAAAAAAAGAATATATATATATATATATTAATAATTGTTTAAGGTTTGATAACTTAAATATAATTTATATATATATATATATATATATATATATATATATATCAAGTATATAGGAGACAAATAAAAGTATAATAAAACTATTAATGTACTCTTTAATATTTATCACAAGAAAAATACATAAATTCATATATTATATGATAAATAATTGTTAAAAATTAAAATGAGATAAACATTTAATAGAAAAGTTAACTAAAGAATATTATGATTAATAATAAATTTTATAGAACACATTTTTATTCAATATAATACATGAGTTATAGAATGACAATCTAAATAATGTATGATAACTCAAAATATGTCAATTTATATGTCTTTAAGAGTATAATAAAGTATAAAATAATTGAAAAATAAAAAAAAACCATAGATAAACATGAATACAATTTTTTTAAAAAAATATTAGAGCAAAATATAAAAAATGAAAAAGAAAAGAAGAAGAAGATATAACAGATACAAGTAATTGTGAGAAAGAAGCCCCTTTGAATACGTTCGAGGAATAATTAAAAGACAAATCAAGGGCATTAAAATTGAAGTCATCACCCTCACCCTTTGATAACCCTTCAAACCTAATAAGAATTTGAATGTAAACATTGTTGAAATCATACAAGTCTCAACAAACACGTATGGTAGAAGTTCAACTAGGTTTAACTTAGTAAATTATCATGTAAACTTACACTTAAGCAATGTTAAACTAAATTCAAATTAATTCCGAATAATTTAATATTAAATCATCCTTAATTAAAAAAGCTCAACCCCCACTTACAAGTCTATAAAAAGGAGATAATTAACGAGGTTTTAGTTACACTTTTACTGAAACCATATTTGACTCAGCATAAGATGTCAATGACACCGACAAAGAAAACAATTAAAAGCGCCCTAGTAAATAAATGCATGTACCCCACTCCATCTTGGGAAACTACTTTAGCATTTTGAAGGATAAGGATCTAAGATGTTTTAAAGGATTTTTGAACTGTTTTAGTGTAATAGTTAAAATAGGGGGTCGTTGCTTTTGGGGTTAAAATTAAAAAAAAAAAAGCCATTATAACGGTTATGAATGGTAGGCAGATAAGAGAGGGAAAGGATCAACATATGTGGGTATGGGTTATATAAGACCCTTTATGTATGCCTTTAATTCTCATGAATAACATTGTGATCTTCTTTGTTCCTCTGCAACCTTTATTGTTGAGTGTGAGTGAGTGCTATTAGGGAGCATTGGTTTCGTCCTTAATGATTTGGTATCAACTAAGCCGAAGACGATGGGGACCGCAAAAGAACTCGAGACACGCATGGATATAATGGAGAAGACAATGGTGAATTCACAAGAATTAACACAAAAGACCTTAGAAGCATTGCAAAAATCGATCAATGGATTGGTTTCCTTAATAGTAGCCCTGAATGTTGGCAGAAAATTATGTAGGCTGATGAATCACGTAATGTGACACTAGAAACTTCATCGTTGGTTCTTGATAGAACCCAACTGCAATTTCCATCTTTTGATGGTACCAATTTTCGAGAATGGCGCGCAAAAGCAGAACAAATTTTCGAGCTCAAAGGTACACTAGAAAACCAAAGAGGTCATCTACTTCTTTTATACATGGATGACAAGGCATTCTCATGGCAACACCACTACATTCAAACACTAGATTTTTAGAGCAAAACATGGCTTCAAATCTTGCAAGATGCTAGCAATAGGTTCGATGATGGAGCATCTGATGACCCAATTGCAGAACTTGCAAAATTGAGACAAGAAGGTTCTTTAATCGAATATCTAGGAAGTTTTGATAATCTTTTAACTTGGGTGACGATTTCAAAAGATATAGCGTTAAGCTTCTTCTTCTCAGGATTACGTTTGGAGTTAGAGAAATTCGTTCTTGTCCATTGTCCATCTACAATCCAAGAGGCTATGAGGTAGGCACATTTACAAAATGCGGTACTTCAACAAATTACAAAGAAACTCAACGGGCACAACTCGACCAACTCTGAGACACAATCTAGATATTCAAGATCCTAATCTAGTTCAGATCAAAACAATATAACTCAACCTATAACTACACTACAACAAAATCACATAGCAGTATCACAAAACTCAACTTCTGTTGCAGACTCAAAATCTACCACGACAAGCTCCATTTCTAAAGGATTATGTCATTTTTGTGGTGAGAAATGGGATAAGAACCATAGACTTAAGTGTAAAGTTTGGGAAAAATTAAATGTCATTTTCTCTGCACAAGATGAGTTTCATGATGATAACAATTCAGATGCTGAAAAAGAAAAAGATAATGAATTGGTGGAACAAAGTCTAGAGTTAGTCAAAGATTCAAATGTTCATATCTCTTTACATGCATTACAAGGTGTAGCTAGGGCTAACACATTACATTGATAGAACTAATAAAAAAAAAGAGATTCCCTTCCTGATGGATACAGGAAGTAAACACAATTTCATCAGTGAAAAATGGACAAAACTGTTAGGATTAAAAACCACGTTTATCAGGGACTTTCCTGTAATAGTAGCATCGGATAAACAACTTGTGATTACAAGAAAATATCCTCAAGTGACTTGGAAATTCAACAATAATTCATTCATGACTAAATTCATGGTTTTTCTAATTAGCCATTTTCGAGCAATTCTTGGCATGCAATGGTTTAAGACATTGGGTGAAGTTTCTTGGAATTTTGCTTAATTGACCATGAAGTTTCAGCATCAAGGAGAAATGGACACATTACAGGGTGAACAACATCACAGTGACAACATACAAGTCTTAGGAAAGTTAAAAATAGTACAAGTCCAAACCATGTTACTTGCTATATAGGCTAGGGTTTGTTTCCAGACTACAATGACTTAGAATACCCGAGACTTAACATCAACATAACAGTCTCAATTGGACAATTTACTACAACAATTTCAGAATTTATTCCAAGAAACAACCCAATTGCCTCCAAAAAGAAGGTATGACCATAAGATTACACTAACAAGTAATATACCTGTTTGTTTAAGACCATACAGGTACCCACATAACCAAAAAACAGAAATTGAGAGGCAAGTCAAAGCTTTGTTGTCTACTGGCTTGATCAGAGAAAATTAAAGCTGCTATGCAACACCTTTAGTCTTGGTCAAGAAGAAAGATGGTTCCTGGAGTTGCTGCATTGACTTCAAAAAACTTAATGCTCTCACTATAAAAAATAAATTTCCAATTCCTTTAATTAAAGACCTCTTGAATGAATTGCATGGTGCCAATTACTTTTCTAAGTTGGATCTAAGGAGTGGCTACAATCAAGTGAGGATAGCTGAAAAGGATATTTACAAAACAACCTTCAGGATACATAGTGGACTTTATGAATGGGCAGTTCTACCCTTTGGCCTCAGTAATATGCTAACAATTTTCCAGCACTTAATGAATGATATCTTCAAGAAGCATTTACGGAAATTCATTCTAGTATTTTTTTATGATAATCTAGTGTACATTACAACTTGGGAAGATAATCTAAAATGCTTGCAAACAACTCTACAAATCATACAAGACAACTATCTAGCATTAAACCTGAAGAAATGCAACTTTTGAGAGTCACAAGTAGATTATTTGGGACATCAAATCTCAGTAACATGTGTGCAACCAAATCCTGACAAAATTGTAGTTGTACAATAATGGCCATAGCCTAAAAATCTAAAAGAACTTAGAGGCTTCTTAGGTTTATCAGGGTATTACAAACATTTTATACAAGGATATGGGAAAATAGCAGCACCTTTAACTAGTTTGTTATAGAAGGATGCATAATACAAATGGACTGAAGCAGCAAATGAAGCATTCAACAAGTTAAAACAATCATTAACTTCAACACCTATTTTGATATTACCTGACTTCACAAAGACTTTCATAATAGAGACTGATTCTTTGGGCATTGTCATAGGAGCAATACTGATGCAACCAAACCATCCAATTGCTTACATAAGAAAAACTATAGGGAAAAAGTATAAACTTCTATCAACGTATGAAAAAAGTTTTTTGCTATTCTATTTGCAATAAAAAAGTGGAAACATTACATTTTAGATTTGCATTTTATTATAAGAACAGACCAAAAATCTCTTAGGCATCTCCTTGAACAACCTCTCACTACACTTATGCAAAATTGGGGACTAGAGAAATTAATGGGATTGGATTTCAGTATTGAGTTCAAGAAGGGAAAAGAAAATATTGCCGTAGATGATTTGTCCTGAAACACGAGTAAAGGAAGCTTAGCAGCAATTTTGATTTTGACATCTTAGTTGATAGAAGAGGAAAAAGACTCTTGAAAGGCAGATCAGAGATTGTAGAAGGTAGTAGACAAAATCAGAATGACACAACAACCTTGCAAGTACCACACTTATGATGGAGAAGTCCTCAGGAGGAAAGGCAAGCTGGTGGCAGGAAATGACTTAGGTTTAAAGACTAAAATCTTACAACAATTTCACAGCTCAACCATCGGTGGCCATTCAAGTTATATGCTAACTTACAGGAGAATCAAAGAACGATTTCATTGGAAGGTCATGCAGAAGGATGTAAAACAATGGTACAAGAATGCAACACTTGCCAATGGAATAAACCGTTATTGCAGTTACCTGTTGGCCTTCTACAACCTCTATCAATCCTTGAAAGAGCATGGAAATCTATATCTATGGATTTTATAATTGGTTTTCCTAAATCCAACTCTATGATTGTTATTTTTGTGATAATAGATAAACTAACTAAATATGGTCATTTTATGCGTTTGGCTCATCCATTTGGAGTTTCAAAAATGGCACAAGTCTTTATGGACAATGTAGTAAAATTGCATGGATGACCAATAGAGATCATCTCAGATAGGGACTCAATATTCATGAGTGGATTTTGGTAAGAACTTATGCAAAAACATGGGGTAAAGTTATCAATATCTACTGCATTTCATCCTCAAACTGATGGCCAAATAGAGACCTTGAACAAGTCTATAGAAGCATATATGAGATGTGTTTATGGAGAAATACTGAAGAAATGGACTAATTACTTGTGGTTGGCAGAACTGTGGTATAATACCAAGTTCTATACAACCATTAATATAACCCCATTTGAAGCCTTATATGGGTAACCCACCTTCACATCCAACCATCATAAGGACTGCAAATTCAATGGTGGAAGCAGTGAGCTACATAGTAAGAACTAGGGAAGAAATATCTCAACTACTACATGCCAATTTAATCAAAGCTCAAACAAGAATGAAGTGGTTTACGGATCAAAAGAGAATGGATAAAGAGTATCATTGTGGAGACATGGTGTATTTACAACTCCAACCTTATAAACAGTACACATTGGCCAATACCTCTTTTCACAAATTAGCAGCAAGGTATTATGGTCCTTATAAAGTCTCACAAAGAGTTGGGAATGTCGCCTACAAGTTAGATCTACCAGAAGGAACAAAGATTCATAATGTTTTTCACGTATCCTTGTTGAAGAAATACTATGGCAACAAACCAGTATTTGATCAATTACCCTTACTAAATGAAGAAGGCGAGTTCCTGCCACGACCTCTAACAGTATTAGATAGAAGAATTAAAAAGAAAAATAATAGACCGGTGACTGAGGTTCTAATTCAATGGAGGGAGACCAATCCAAAGGATTTGTATGGAAAGAGCTACATGACATGCAAATTCAATTCCCAGAGTTTGATTGAAGTAGTTAAAATGGCCTTGAGGTTAAGTCCTAGGTAGAAGGGAGGGACAATTGTAATAGAAAAATAGGGGATTGTTGCTTGAGGGGTTAACATTTAAAAAAAAAAACCGTTATAACAGTTATGAGTAGTAAGAAGACAAGAGAGGGAAAGGATCAATGCGTGGGTATGGGTTATATAAGATCCTTTGTATATGCCATTAATTCTCATGAATAACATTGTGATCTTCTTTATTCCTCTTCAACCTTTATTGTTGAGAGTGAGTGAGTGCTCTTAGGGAACTTTGATTTCCTCCTTAACATTTAGCCCTTGTTGTTTGGTTGCAGAGAAAGTGAAGAATGAAAGGTTGTGTGCGCAAGAAAATGAGAAGAAAATTAATATTTCTCTACTTTAATAAAAAAAAAAGTGCCAACCATTGGGTGAGTTCTACATGTTCTACTTTCATTCAAAATACACATGAAAAGAAAGAAATATATAAAAAAAGTTGAACATTCCAAAATAATTCTTTGCTAAAAAAAAAAAAAAGTAACAGATAAATGATGTGTAATTTTGTGATTATTAAATTTTAATTTATACTACCAACCAACTTTAGTTTTGAGTTTATTTCATTTCATTTTCCTTGCTTTTATTTTCTCACAAGCTTTCTTTTTTTTGGCAACAAATCACAGCCTTAAAGAGTATTTGTAACCCCGACATCTATCTGCAGGTACATATGAATGAATAATAATTATGTCCTCTAATTGCACCTTAAAAATGATAATAATAAATAAAATTAACTGTTAATATGGTATATGTAATATTTTAAATGAATAGCAAGATATATTTTGTTGGGTGGAAAAATAGTTATTTTTAAAAACATAATAAGGTTTGCAATTTATTCTTTTAATATTAAATTAAATATAATATTATAATGACTAAAAGAATGTGACATGTGGCAATTGCATGCAAATGAATTTTATAATGACACTTGACACACAAATTTTGACGGTTGAATTGATTTATATATAATATTGATCAGATGAAATATACAAAATTTGATTTAATTTTAATTTATTAATTCATACTTAATTTTAAAGTATAATATAAAATTTAAAAATATATAAATATTTATTATTAAATAATATATTTTAAAAAAATTCAAATTATATGAAATTTGATAACCATAATTAACGACATAATATCATAAATATCATGAACTTCAAAATTCAACATATCGATTTTGTTAACTATAAAATTATTAAATGTGTAATTTAACTAACTTTGATATTTGGTATCAATGGATATATTTTTTAATAATATACTTAAAATAGTATCGTTTATTAATTTATTTTGTTTATAAAATTAAATGGTTTAATACTTGAATTATTTTTTATAAGTAAAAAAAAAACTACATTAATATAAGTAGTTTCGTGAGAAAACATGTGCTGAATACTTTATTTAACGGTTTCATAAACTCATTAAAAACAAAATTAAATGGTTTAATTATAAGAAATCAGCAGAAGATATTCACTTTGTTTTCCAAAAAACTGATGTTTCCACGGGAATTGGTATCGCTGTATCTCAGGGAGAATATATTACGAAAACGGGGTTTTAAACATAAACAATCTGTAAGAAATTGAAAGGAAAGATATAGCCTTAAGCATAAAAGAATTGATTTTGAATCAGATAATATTATAAAATTATTTATTGAGAGACAAAATGATGTATATTATTAATGTATTATGATTGAATTGAAAATGTGAAATAAAAGTAGTTTTGGGTAATGGGGTGCGGACTTGGGTACGCGCATTGCACACGGAATATACTGCATTCTATTCCGATGAGGGGATAGTAAAAGTGACGAAGCAGGAAACAAACGAATTTAATTTAATTTTCCGAGTATGACGTGTACTGTGGGGATGACACGTTTGTTTGGTGTGGAGACCAAACAAATAAGTCATTATAATAAGGAAAGAAACAAACAGAGCAGAAAGCATAGGAAATAGCTTTCCTCGGTTATAACCTTAGAGTTGGAAAAGCCACCCACTAGTCCCAATTCCAATAAATAGCTTGTTCTCTTCTCTATAATTCTGCTCTCACCCACCCACCCTCTCTCTCTGATCCAACAACAATAATGAGTTATTACAATCAGCAGCAACCACCCGTGGGTGTTCCTCCACCGCAAGGTTCATTCGCCTTTCCCTATTTTCTTTTCTCTTGCTCTCTTCTGTTGGGATTCTTTAATTTTGTGATATGATTCGTAGGTTATCCGCCGCCAGACACTTACGGGAAGGAAGGGTACCCTCCGCCAGGCTACCCTCCACAAGGCTACCCTCCGCAGGCGTATCCCGCACAGGGCTACCCTCCACCCTACGCCCCTCCTCAGTACGCTCAGCCTCCGCCGCCTCAACAGCACAATTCTTCTGGACCTGGTTGCTTGGAAGGATGGTGCGTCTCTCTCTCTCTCTCTCTCTCTCTCTCTCTCTCTCTCTCTCTCTCTCTCTCTCTCTCTCCGAATTGTAAAATCAAATCTGAGTCAGTGAACATGCTTCTGCCTGCTCTGGCCTCTCTGTCCCAGATCGGCTTTCACTCTATTCATTTCGGGTGCGGCTGCACCATCAGCTATGGTGCGCCCTCACCACCTGCTGTCTGTGTCTGCACTCTGCTTGCATCTCACGCGCGCACGTTACCACTGGGCCCCGCAATCCACTTGCGCCTTTTCTCTTTTCCAACTTACCTAAACCCATACAATAACTTAATGATAATTAATTCATGATGACTTCAAGTTGAAGCTTTGAAAACGGGCAAAGAAGCCTGGACTTTGAATTTTCTTCTGTCTTCTCTTTTGGTTTTGGGATGAAATTCGCAGACCAATTCTAATTTGTTTTTGAATATGTGAATTGTTTCAGTTTGGCTGCTCTCTGCTGCTGCTGTTTGCTCGACGCTTGCTTCTGAGAGGAGCTTGCTTTGCACGAATTGGATTTCAAAGTGTATTTTAACTTTGACATAAGAGATATTGCTCCTTGTTTTTATTTTTCCTTGTTGATTTACATTTCGTGGATATGAACTATTGATTCCAAAAATTCTATACCGCTTCGTGTATTTCTGTTTCGCTTGTGTTTTTTTTTTATGCCGCTATTTGTCTAGATTGACTATTGATACAAAATCCTTTTAATTGCGTACGAATTAGAATAATAAATTTCTCCTTGCTTGCATGCCTTTGAATTGAATATTTGGATTTGGTGGATTCTCGCGTAATTAATGGGTTTTTGACTGATTGATCGAGCTATATCAAATTTGCAAGCAGAAGTAACCATTGAGATGGAATAATTAAAATATGTTTAGGTTGCGTAAGAAAGTGTAACACGAAATAGTTTGGGTTGGGAAAAAATTGATTTATGAAGATTGAGGATGACGCGCAATAATAGCACTTTGGCTTTGCCTTTTGCATTGCTGCCAATAACGTGGTTTGGTATTCAGTGGAGTCCCCAAAATATTGAACAGTTTATTCCACCAGTGAATGCTGCATTTCTCTTTGGCACAAACCACACATTTAATATGCACAGGCTTTTCTTTCCCATCTCAATGTTTGTATAAAGAGAGACAGAACAAACCAATTAATAACAATTACCTTTTCTATTTTTCCAGAAGCTTATATACTGTGTGCTATTCTCATGCCAACAAATAATAATGTAACTATTGATTTAATTGACCTAATTTATTTACGCTAGATATTTGCTGAAAAGTTTGCCGTAAATATGTTAAACTAATTTGACCTAAACCTTTACAGAAGGTCTTTCAGCAATCAACTATTGTGTCGGTCAACTACTTAGCGGGACCCCTTTGCACTTTCTTTTTTTTTTTTTGTCATGGCTTAATTGTATTTTTCCAACTATTTTATTGAGTAAAAATAAAAATTAATGAAAAAATGAAAAAAGAAAAGAAGAAAAAGATTTATATATTAAATAAAAATAAACTTTTACACTTTTAGTAGGTAAAATAAGAAATTATAATATTAGAAAATGCACTTTTAATTATTAACAAGGATTTTAGTCCGTGCATCGCATGGGTCAATTTTATTTCAAAATTTAAGGTTATAATTAATTATCATAATGCATTAAAAATTAATTATCATAAAATAAGAAATTATAATATTAGAAAATGCACTTTTAATTATTAACAAGGATTTTAGTCCGTGCATCGCATGGGTCAATTTTATTTCAAAATTTAAGGTTATAATTAATTATCATAATGCATTAAAAATTAATTATCATAAAAATAAACGAAAGAAAGAAATCATAAACAACTAATTTTGAATATCTTGTTATTAATTTCTCTATTTTAAAAATAAAATAAAATTTTAAATATTTACAATATATCAAGTTTAAAAATTCTATATAATCGTTATGTACTATTTTTTAGAATAACAAAATAAGAATTATAAAGTTTACTAAAAAGAAGAAAAATTATTAAAAGAGAAATTTGAAATTGAAATTTATCCAAAAATTTCATGTTATCATTGGAGTTAAATTGAATAAAAAATTAAAATTATTGATAAAGGGAAAATTTTTTTAAGATAAAAGAATGGAGATAAAAAACTGATAAAATAAAGAAATATTAGAAAAAAAAACAATATTAAAGGAAGAAGTAAGCGTACAAGGATAGTTATAGAAAAAAAGATAATATTTACAGAGTAAAATGGTATTTTAAATTTCTTTATTATTAAGTTTAAAATTTATCTAAAATATTTATATTTCATCTTTTGAAGTGGAATTACCCAAAAGAAAGAAATTTAAATTTTAAATTTATATAAATCCACTACTACTATGTTATATTTGGATTTATATTGAAATAAGAATTTCAAATTTATTGATAATATCATAGGAAGAACTAAAAAAATAAATATATTGGGTAGTTGTAAAATATGAAAAGATAAATTTTAGTTAAAATTGTAATTTAGTGAGTTTACCACTTTGTAAGATGAAATAATTCAAATGAGAGATACGTGAGAAAGAATTTAGCAACGAAAGTAAAGAACATCTTTTATGTTTATATATACACGAGGATAATAAAATATATTTTTTATTATTTATTACTATTATTATAATAACTAATATTATTTTTATTTATTTATTTATTATTATGATAAAGAAATTATGTGGTGCCATGAATGCCATAATCGATTTTGGCAGTTGATTTCATAATTAAAAAACATCAGGTGCAACATAATAGATTATATTATATTTCGATGAATATTTATCATTATTTTCTACACATTTTTGGATGGAAAGATAAAGCCGTGGGATCCACGTTAAATTTAAAATTTCTGTCGATCTTACTTTGCTTTCTATTTCCTTGCTCTTTAAGTAAACCAAATGTGCCGCAAGTAATAGGTTCCAAACTAATTTAAAATTCAAGTATGGAAATTAAGAAAAAGAAAGTGAAAAACAAGAGTTTTTACACATATAAGGTTGCATATGATTCAAATTGCCTAATCTAACCCAAATACTTTGAATGTGATATTTTAAGCATTTAGGTTGAAATCTTAAACCGTTCAAATATGTTGAGAATGGGTTGGGTAATAAGTTTAAATTTTATATTTGTTAACTTGATTCGCTAATTTAGATAAATATTAAATTTTATATTCAGTTATTTTAATAAAGAATATAAGAGACTTATTCTTTATTTTCATATTATATATATATATATATATATATCACTCTTTCACCATAACTTAATCGTACTCTCACTCTTATCTTTATCCTTCACTTCAACATTATTTTTATCGTCAACCATTTGTTGGTGCTGCTGTCTTCACCATTGTCGTCACACCCACTACTATTGTAGCAATTAGGTGACGACGGTGGTGATTGTGGCGACGACAACAATGGTGGTGGTGATTGTGATAATAGTGATGATGACAGCAGTAGTAATAATGGTGAGATGACGGTTGTGATGGTGACCATAACAATGGTGGCGACACCGACAATGGTGGAGGGAGGGGTAGGGATGATATTGAGGGCGAGAGTTGGGGATGAGGGGTAAGTTATAGTGTAGAAGATACATGATATCTTGAAGTGAACTATTTTAATCTGAGTCGTTATTTTTAATTTTAATGTTTATTATCTATTTCTCTCATATCTCATAATAAATCTTTTTTCTCACAAGATATGCCTCCTATATATATATATATATATATATATATATATATATATATATATATATAAGAGAGAGACTATGTATCAAGTAAAAGAGTTTTACATTGTCATTCAATTATAACTCACCATTTATATAACTTTTAAAATATTGACTAATAAAGTTAACAAAGTTACTATACATGAATGGTGTGACTGAATGACATTGTAAACTCTTACATTATCTGCATAAGTATTAAACCCATATACATATGTGAAGATGAAGAGTAACTTTCTTAAGTTTCTCTCTGTATATAGATATATGGGCAACGCGAACCAAGATTTTCAAAACGAGAGGAACCGATGAAGACATGAGTTTAAGGTTCACAGGTTCAACTGGGGTTGAACCGAGGTTAAACTAGATTTAATAAAATATTATTTTTATATTTATTTTTACTAATATAGTAATATACTAAGCAAAAAATAAGCTATATATGATTTATAATATACAAATATAATATATCTTATTAAGTTTAAGTATTCTTGTCTTTATAATATTACAATGAGGTAAAGACATACATTGTCTAAAATGATTTTTTGAAAAATATTTATATTCTTAATTTAATCAACATTTCGTAATTTGAAAAAATTCATTTTAAATATTTTTTATTTCAAAATACCTTATTAGAATATCTCTCATTTGTATATCTAAAATTTCAAAAATCACAAATTTAAATATTTTAGAGTTAATTATTTTTTTACCCTTACTATATATTAAAAACTTACTTGACTACTTATTTATGCAAGTTTGAATGTCTATTCCACATCATTGTGATTAAATTTCTTATACACTTTTACTTTCAAGGCACCTCTTATGCTGTTGAGGACTATGACACATTGCTGTGAGAAAAACCTTGATGTTTGGTATTTTAGCGCTTCTTGCACCTCTATGAATTGTATGCCACAGTTCTCAGGACATTTGTCCAATATAATTTCTTCAATAATGCATCTTTCACATTTTTGTGGGATATTCCAACATCACTTTGGGTGAACCCTAATTCACTTTCTCTTTTAGCGTACTTCTACCACACTTATGTGAGATGCTCCACAATGATATGATCGAATTCTTTATATACTTACTCTTTTAACACACTTTCCAGGTAGAGATTCAAATGTAAAGATTAAAAGAACTAAACAATGAATGAAAAAAAATGAGAATTCATGAAAAAAATCCATATATAATTATAAAAAATTAAAAGAAATTAAAGATAATTTAGTAAAATTATATATAATATATTAATTAATTTTTTCCTTTCCCATTAAAAATTGGGTAAAGAGAGATTTTGCTCCTTTTTCATCCATTCAATTTACCTTAAACCAAACATGAGATAAAAGATGAAATTATAATTTATTATAATTTTTAATTAAAGAAGATGATATCACATCTCTCAAGTGAAAGAATTGTAACTTTCTTTAACAATATTAAATTAAATAGATTAAACTACAGCTTATTAAAAAAGTAATTAAACTGCATATTTCAGTATAAAAGAGAAACATAATATTTACATATATCAAGAGAATGAAGTGTAATGTACTCTTGTTAAAAGACAAATTTGATACATGTTGATTCCGGTGATAAGATTTCTTTTTCATTAAAAAAAATCCTCATATTTTAGTTCGATAAATGTACAAAATAAACATCGAAAAAGCTTTATCTTGTTGAAAAAAATTATCAACTTCAGTTAAGCTAATCAAAGTTTAAAATTGTTATTAATTTAAAATAATTTCAGAGAAAATAATAATAAAATATATCTGTCAGAAAAATAAAATATTTGCGAAGTTCCTTTATAGTCCTCTAAATTTTTTATTTTGTTCTTTTAATTATTTTAACTAGTTTAGATTATTTTTATAAGTGTTATTAAATGTTAAATTAATACATAAACTTTATAAATTTTAGAGAAATTAAAAACATATTTTACATATACATTAATTTTTAATATTTTTTTATAGACCAAATATTAGTGTGATTAGTAATATTAGTTTTTATTAATAGTAAGGATTTAACCCGTAATATTTTTCTATCTCTTATTTAACTAACTAGTTTACTTATCTTATATCTTCTAATTTTTAATACCTTAATTATACTTTTTAAAAAAATTAGAATTTAAAATATTGACTAAATATTTATTTATTAATTAAAGAAATTCATTCATAGAATAAAATTGTTGGAAGTATTGTTAGGAATCAGATATACATAACAACCTTTTCATTTTTACGGTAAGATCTATGATATAAAACGATGAAAGAAATGGAAAAAAATAAAATATTTAAATAAAATATATAAATTAAATGGGTATACATTTATCATGACTCTATTATAAAAGGATAACCCTGTTATAAGGAGCTGAAAATGGTGCATCCACGGTACAACACAAGACTGCTAGCATTCTAGTACTGTACTTTCACATCAAGCAGGGATTTCCGATGTAGCAACTTCATTCTCGAGCTGACTGTAATTCCCTTTTTCTTTGAAAAGTTGAATGTGATGGTGTTTGCAGTAGAGCTTTCCCTCGTGTGTGATAAAGTTTGATGAGCTTATAGTACAGCCTCCATAGGTACATTTGAAGCAGCCCTTGTGGTAGGGTGTTCCATTAACAGTAACCTTTAATATATACACAATAACACCAGTAATGTATAGATCAGCATCAATAATTAGAAGGAGGAGGAATCAATAAAGGCCTATTAAGAAAGCTATATATTTGTATTGGTTACCCTCTCAGTGGGATACACTGTCTTTTTGCAGCACACACATTTGTCTCTGGTGCCCAAGAACACGTTTGCGATGACCTTACTATTCTGCTAAAATTACCAGTTCCATTTAGATGTAAGTGACAAATAAAGAGTGAACTATTGAAATCAATGAAAATGCTATTGCAAAACTTCGCAGCACAACTGATGTGCATACTTGTTTAAACTTCAATCAGATTCAACAGTTGTAATATAATGAATAAAGAAATAGAATCCAGAAACATGTTTACTTAGTATATGGCAAGAAAAAGCTACAGAAAAAACATCACCTCAGAATCAGTGATCTGTTTCTCTGGTTTCTGAATTTTGGGTGTTCCTGTGATAAGGTGAAGAAGCAACAAAAATGGAAAAATGTTAGGCCGTTTTTGTTTATTGTTTTTCTGCTTTCTAACATTTGTTTGAATCTTAAATACATTTGAAAGCGCTTATTTAAATTTTTATTCTTTAAAAGTTTGTCCCTTAAGCGTTTGAACAAAACACTTGAAGAAAAATATCTCATATTAGTTTTCATTTTTTTTTTTGTTTTTAACACATTTGTTTTCAAAACTTGATAGACTTTGGATGAGAATTTGATTGTTGAGTAGTTTGAATTATTGTAAAAAACAGTTTTTGAAACAAAAAGTGAGAAAAGGAATAAAACATGTCCTTAATCTACTCTGATTTGGGTGTTTCTAGTTTTCAAATCAATTTGACCTTCAAAGCTTTTGTCCAAGCTGCCAGTTCGCTTGTAGAGTTGATCATAGTGAGGTCTGCAGTAGAGCACCCCCTCAAAAGAGCAGTAGTTGCTGAGCTGCACACAAAGTTACAAGGCACTTGTAAAAATTTGTTGGATTGGATAAACTTTGCAGACTTATGTTATGTTATGTAATGTAATGGGTTGGCCATCAACAGCTGCATTGTTTTAATTAACTCCAAATTAATTCAGTCACGCAATCGCATTTCGAAAGCTTTATCAGATCAATCAGTAAACAAACTTTGACGAAATTAATACATGTTATTAGTTATGTTAATTCTTTAATTGAGACATCTATTTGGTGTTTTGAAAACTGGCATGGTTATTAGTTATCAAGTGATTCTCATTCATAAGATAAATTTTAGCAGTGTGTTAGAATAGAATACCGCTAGCAATGCTGGTGTATAAAAGTAAATGCATGCATGATAAGATAAAACGTTCTTAATCAAATTGGAAAAGGTGTATTATAATATATAAACGTAGGTACCTTAAGGGTATTACGGCAGTGGTGGCATCGGAAGCAGGCCTTGTGAAAGACACGGTTATCTGCAGTGAGCTTGTCAACAAGGTAGACAGTTTTGTCACAAGCCATGCATTTTTGTGTGGTACCTGCAAAACTGGCCATTGCTTCTTATGTATATTACCAAAGCCTGACCAGAAGGAGCAAGAGAGGGAGGGGACTTGCACTCTCCTGCAAGGATTTTCTTTGCCCCCTCTGATTCTGTCTGTCTTTTTGCCTCGGGAACTAGAACAAGACATAAAAAGGCATCAGAGCAGTGAGAAACAGAAAGATTCAGACTTGTGGACACCAGTGAATTGCGGATCACCTTAGATAAATTTATATACTAAATTAGAGGCTATAAGTGATAAATGATGAGTTGTGTGTAAATTGTGGATCAGATGATCAAAGATTTATATGCAGTCATGACTTGGTTACCAACAATCATAATCTATATTGTCCCATCCAATTCAAAATAATCTTATTATGGCATATATCAAGTGATTCTTTTCTTCTTTTGGAAAAAATTGCCCTCTATTTAAAGGAGTTTGTTATTAAGTAACGGTATATCATGCTTTGAATAGTAGTATCCATAAGAACGTGTTATTTAGCACGAAGCCACTTTGTAAGAATAGTACCAAAGATACTCTTTAAGTTCAATTAATGGAGATCAAAGTGAAGCCTTAATAATCTTAGCATTAGGAAGGTCTCCATAACTTTATCGGAATGTTCTTCTGCTTCAGTCCTGATCAGAAAATTCACCAAATAAGATCCCATTGGATATGAATATATGTTAGAGAGAAGTGTTATCATTTGTTTGATTATAGTTTTAGATAGAGATTAAAAGACAGTAATAAAGTGCACTCGTACGTAAAAACTAAAAACTTAAAAGCTGAAAGTAATTTAATTTTGGCAATATCACTTCGAAAGGCTAAAACTATAATAGAAATATAAAGGTTTATTATGTTAGCATTTTAGTCACTACATGAATTGAAATAATTAATTTTTATAATATTTTCAAAGCAAGGCATTAACAGAAGGGCATTTGGTCTAGTGGTATGATTCTCGCTTTGGGTGCGAGAGGTCCCGAGTTCGATTCTCGGAATGCCCCTTCCTTTTAGATTTTTGTACATTCATAATTCTCCGGTGGAATTGTGTTATTGACAGATTGACCAAGCACAAAACCTGCTACCTGCTCTGCATAAAACATTTAAACTTGTTGAATGATGAATCACTCAGATTGTGATGTGATCTTAAAATAATGCCACTTCCGGTTTTATAATTTAATGTCCCTTAAGAATATCACTTCATAAAATACATGAATTGTGAAGTCATGTCGGTACACTGTATACATCCAGCAAAAACAAAAGGTAATACCACTCTCATCCATTGACTACATGCATTTTATAATTTATATAGGTGTGTGAATCTGCCACTAACGACACATTCTTAATCTCACCCTCTGCCCTATTTATGTTACAACTCTCACTTTGCTGCTTGCTGCTATAAAATAATCTCACTAAATCTATAAGAAAGGAGGTTGTGAACTGTCGTCCACGATCCCCCAAAAATGTACGAGCAGAATTATATTCCTTATATCAGTTCATCACACTTGTAGCATTAGCAAGAATATTACATTATAATTTACAATACTCAGATGTAATACGTGAAAGTCATAACCTACATATGAACTCAAATGCTGTTTGATTTGATATAAGCCGTCCATACAAACACATTACAAAACTTCAGTTCTTTGATTTAGAATGTTTTATAAATAATCCACAACTTCATCAATGTTGGTGGGTTTTCTACACGAGATAATCATGAAGCAAGTACTTCTCTATTGCTAATGAATTTCAGCCCCCCTTCACTTACAAATGTTTCAGCTTGTGGCAGAAAAGAGAACGCCACCAGTTTTACAGTGATGTCATGTGGTAGAATCAGATGTATAAATTAGAAGTAAAGTTTTAACTTCAGAGTCCACCCTGATATAATTTTGTTTAATATAATTAACAAACAACAAAATTTGCATAATAAACTGGATATTTTTTTAGTACAAAGTAACAGCTTGCTAATATAATAATATGCTGTAAGTCATAGTTGATCTTCAAATATAAAACCAGAGGGGTAAATTAATAAATTCTCTTTGATACCTTGACTAGAAAATAAGTTATCTTAGTACAATGGCCTATCCAGTTAAGCAAAAAATCAGGTCATTTGTAATTTGGTATGCAATCTTACTGTAGAAGTGAAGACAATGTGGGATGCATAAACAATTTTAAAGAAAGCAAGACACAGATTTGACTTAGCTCTTGCTCCTAAATGCGAGCATTTGGCATTTGGCATTTGGCATTTGGTATTTGGTATAGTGGTATGATTCTCACTTTGGTTGGAAGAGGTCCCAAGTTTGATCTTAGAATGCCCTCTTTTTCAAGTTTTATGCTATGCATTCTTAGCCCCTATTTCATAATCTATTTGTGCCTGTATTATTCTCATGTGTGTACTGTATATGTCATTAGATTAGGCATAAAGATATGCGCGTACTGCATTCTCAGCCAGAAAAGAATAATTGCAGTTGCATTTATTCCACCAAAGAACAGGAGAAGATGTGAATTAGTCTTAATCTTTCTGTATTAGCCTGCACAGTTGAGCACCTAGACAGCTTCACAAGAGTCACTTAGAAGCAGCTTTGGTTTCTGTATATCTCCACCAGTTTGCAAGCATCAGTCATAACTCACTGTACCCCATTTGGACTCTAAATTTGACAAATAAGTAATATTCCTAATTAACAATGTTATTTCAAATTGAATTAGAGGGTAGTTATACGGTTAATCTAGTGATTTGACTTATCCTTTGTTTCTTTTTTACATAATTATCTGTGTTCTCATAATTTCCTTTAATGATTTGCAAGATGACAAGTTTGACTTATTGGTTTGTTTAATTAAATGACAGCTTAGTCTAGAAAATTTTCAGTGCCAAGTCAGCTTGCTCAGCAGTCTACAAGCTGACAAGCTTGACGTATTAGTTTTAATTAAATGACAGCTTAGTCTAGAAAAGTTTCAGTGCCAAGTGACAGCTTGCACTGAAAATGTAAAACAAAAATTTGTAATTTGTTATTGATTTTAAATATAAAACCAGAAACAATGGTAAAATCCAGTTCTAAAGAAAACAAATAGGTAAATAATTTCCGTAAAATATAAAATCAACCAGAGACAAAGGAACAGTCCAATTCTAAAGAAAACAAGTAGGTAAAGAATTTCTATTAAGAACGGTGTCAAGGGTTCGATAGTGTTTCGAACAAGAATGTCACTAGTAGTCATTTATATGCGCAATCTTACTATAGAACTGAAGAGAATGTGACGTGCATAGCAATATTAATTATTAACAGAAAATATCTATAGAATTGAGTTAGCCTCTTCCATTCCAATCTGGGCATTTGGTCTAGTGGTATGATTCTCGCTTAGGGTGCGAGAGGTCCCGAGTTCAATTCTCGGAATGCCCCACTTTTTCACAAATTTATCTGTGTGTATATTTCTTCACGTTTGTTTTGTCATTGACTGTCACAAAGACAACCAATGCATTCTCAGGCGTAATAGAATACTCGCGGTTGCCTTTTTTCCACAAAAAGAATAGGATATGTGAATCACACATTTTAACAACCTGGCTATAAATACCATTCATAGTTGATCACCAATGCAACTTGCCACTAGGCCATTAGCAGTTTCTTTGATTTGCCCATCTCTTCACAAGTTTGCTGGCATCAGTTACAACATAGAGATTGTGCTATGTGATCTTAAGTCTAAGTATGCCATTCAAATTCTACATTCTACTATGAATTAATATTTTGCTAAAATAGCTATACAAATTAAGGAAGGTAGTGAATTGACAGACTTGTTGTACGTGATGTCTGCCACCCGAATTATCAATTTCTTAAAATAAATCTATGAACGCAGTTATTTATTCAAATCTGTTTCAGATGTAGCTTTAGCAAGTACCTTATTTTATACTTCACAACACTAAGATGTGGTAAGTGATTACCTGCATATCAAATCAGATACTGATTGATTTGATGAAAGCCCGAACAGAAAAGGAAAAGAAACTACTGTCGCACCAACTGAAGTTACATCTTCGTTCACTCTGTAAGGTAACATACAATTGCAAACAGATACATATTGCAAATAATTAGTTCTTGGATTTAAAATGTTTCATAATCCAATCAACAACTCTATCTATGTTTCAACTTGTGGTAAATAAAAAAACTATGCTACCAATTTACTGATGTCACGTGATAAAAGTCAGATATGTACAAGATAGACTTGTTAGTTTTTTGTTCACTTGGGATGTATGATGAGATACGTTAACATTTAACCTTTTTACCTGGAAGTTTTCAATACCAAATGAGAATTTGCCACTGAAAATATAATAAAAGAATATGTTGCAAGTCATAGTTGGTCTTAGAATATAATACCAAGGGATAATAAACAAGCTCTCTCTCATAGCTAGATTAGAAAAAATAAATCATGTTGACTAACGGTTACCTATCCAACTAAGCAAATCTGGTCATTTATAAACAATCTTACTGTAGAATTGAAAGACACTGTAACATGCACAAACAATATTTAAAAAAAAAGTAAACATATAAAAACGTGGCCCATTTTGACTCAATGTGGGCATTTGGTCTAGTGGTATGATTCTCGCTTTGGGTGCGAGAGGTCCCGAGTTCGATTCTCGGAATGCCCCCTTTTCAAATTTTATGTAATGCATTTTTTAGCTAGCTCCTATTTTCTCCTAATCTATCTGTACCTGTATTATTCTCACGTGTGTTTGTCATTGATTAGGCATAAAGACATGCACTGCATTCTCAGCCAGAAAATAATGCTTGCATTTATTCCACCGAAGACCAGAAGAAGATCTGAATTAGTCTCAACTCTCAACAATCTTGCTGTATTAGCCTGCATAGTTACGCACTTAGACAGCTTCGCAATAGGCACTTAAATTAACAATGTTAGCATTCGAATTCAAATTCTTCCTACTAACATTCTAACAAAAATATTAATAACTAGCATTTTCTGATTAAAAAAAAAATCAAATTGAATTGGAAAGGAGGTTGCAAATTGTTTTTTCATAATGCCTAGTACCCAAAAATATCAATCTTAAAAGAAAAATCAGAGTATTTTATAGTTTATACGTGTACTATTCACAGGTATCTTATTATATAGTTTACTAGGAGATTGATCTAATAATAAACTCTACATGTGGGGAGAAGAGGAAGGGAGAGATGATATATATCAAGTCATACCCTGTCTAATTTTTTGTAAGCCAGTCAGAAAAGGAAATGAAAAACTAGTATGACACCAAAATAAATTATTTAAATCTGTTTGGTGCAGTCTCATACAACATACAAGAAGATACATATTGCAAAACTTCAGTTCTTTGCTTTAAAATGTTTTATAAGACAAACTACAACTGTACTGATGTTGGTGGAGTTCTCCTTACAGTTCAAGAAGCACCAAACTTCTCCACTCTAAAAGTATAAGTAATATTGTATCAGTGATTTCTTTTGATCCTTAGGCTTAGTTGGTCAAGCTCAGGCGTGCTACCCTGCAAATCACATGAAACAATGCTAGAATTTGTTTGTTAGCATTATATAGTTCACTTCTATTCCTTGTTTTATGCTTATCTTAAGGTGAAATTCATCAACAAATTAAGGGTTAATTGCACAATTTCAACAATCTTTTCAAAACAAAATATTTTTAGATTTTTGTAAGAAAAAAGGGTTACATAAAGCATTTTCTTTAGTTTCTTAGCCAGATAAGTGTCATAAAGATATAATTTCTTTTGCATAAAATGAACACTTATCACATTCACAGCTCCTATGTTTTCATATTTATCTGTGCCTGTGTTACTCTCATGCGCGTGCTTCACATAGAGTAGGCACAAAGATGTGCACTGATTCTCAGTATGGAAAGATTACTTGCAGTTGCATCTGTGTTTCTACACCAGAAGAACAGGAGAAGAAATGCATCAATCTTAACGATCTGGTTGCATTAGCCTTTCACAGTTAAGCACCACAACAACTTTTCACAAAACATTTGGCAATTGTTTTGATTTCTGTATCTCTCTAAAAGTATGAAATCATCAGTAATGACATTGAGATTGTGGCATGTGTTGTGTTCTTAAGTCCAAGTATGCCATTTGAACTCTAGTCTACAGAATATTTCTAAATCTACTATTCTATCTCAAATAGAATAAGGCAGGAGGTTGTGAATTATTTTATATGATGCTTGGAAACAAAATGTACCATAATGTTAAAATCAAATGTATGTACACAAATTATTTAGGCAATCTTAATGATTTGGTTGCATTAGCCTTCACAGTTAGCACCACAACAACTTCTCGCAAAACCTTTGGCAATTGTTTTAATCTCTGTATCTCTCTAAAAGTGACATTGAGATTGTGGCATGTGTTCTTATGTCCAAGTATTCCATTTGAACTGTAGTTTACACAATATTTCTAAATATACTATGCTATCTCAAATAGAATAAGGCAGGAGGTTGTGAATTGTTTTATATGATGCTTGGCAACAAAAAGTACCATGATCTTAAAATCAAATGTATTAACACAATTATTTAGTCAAATCCCTTACACATGTTGCGTTACCAAGTATCTTCGTTTAAAATTTACAACACTCAGATTGAATAGGTGATAACCTACATTATAAATATCAAATTACATGTGGTTTGATTTGATGTAACCGGTCCAAGAAGGAAAAGAAAATCAATTATGACACCAAGAGAAGTTACTTCATTAAAATTGGTTCAGTTTCAGTCAGTAATGCACCATACAAATAGATGCATATTGCAAACCTTCATTTCTTAGATTTAAAATGTTAAGAAATTTTAGAAACACGCTCTCTAATACATTCTTTTCAATTCACTCTCTGCTATTGGCTGAAATTTAGTGAAATTTATAATTTGTTGTAGGTTCCATTACTTATTTAATTAGTCTCTCGCTAGATCTTATAGTTTTCAATGAATTATAATCAATACGCAAATTGTGTTAGAGACTATGTAGCTAGCACTCCTCTAAAAGGTCTTATAAGCCAATCAATAGCACTGTCAATGTTGGTGGAGGTTTCACGACATATCTGAAGCAACAAACTTCTCTATTACTAATGAATTTTAGCCCCCTAAACTTTTGAAACAACATAAGAAATACGAATAATGTTTCAACTCAGTTTAGAAAAGAGCGTTATAAATTTACTGAATTCATGGGGTAAAAATCAGATGTGCAAGTTAGAAGCAAAGTTTTAACTTGAAGATTTTTAGGCAGTATCCCGTGACAGCTTGCCCCCGAAAATGTAATATCATACTACTGTTCTGTAAGTCATAGCTGTCATATAATAAAGACAAGAAGGGTGAGTAAATAAACTAGCTTTGATACCTTGACTAGAATATTGCCTATCCAGCTAAGTAAATCTGGTCATCTTTTTATGCAATCTTTCTATAGAGCTGCAGCCAATGTGACATACATTGATGATTGACTTGCCCTGAATTCATAGGAATGAATGATGCGATACATTAAAATTTTAAAGTGGAAAGTTTTCAGTAGCAAGTTACAGCTTGTCCTTGAAAATGTAATATAATAAAGTGCTTTTAGTCACATTTGATCTTAAAATACAAAACCAGAGGGATGAATAAGTAAACTCTTCATATGTTGACTAGAAAAAACGATTTACCTTGACTAAAAATTGCCTATCCAGATAAGTAAATCTGGTCATTTGTATGCAGGAGTGTAACCTCCATAAAAACAATAAAGTAAAATAGATTTAACCTAGCCACCTATTTTTCAATGTGGGCATTTGGTCTAGTGGTATGATTCTCGCTTTGGGTGCGAGAGGTCCCGAGTTCGATTCTCGGAATGCCCCAGTTTTTTCTTTTTTATTAGTTTGTGCCTTATTCTTGTTTGTCTTTATGATCATTGACTAGAAAAAAAGACATGAACTGCAGTCTCAACACTTGCTTTTTTATACTTATTTGTTCCCGTATTATTCTCATGTGTATGTTTCACCTAGACAAGACACAATAACATGCACAGCATTCTCAGCCAAAAAACAACTCGTGTTTCTTCCCCGAAAAGAACAGGAGAAGAAGTGAATTAGTCTTAACAATCTGGCTGCATTAGCCTTCACAGTGAAGCACCATAACAGCTTGCCACAAAATAGTAGTAGCAGTTCTAATTTCCATATCTCTCCAAAAGTTCACAGGCATTGGTCACAACAGAGTTAGTGACATGCTTTCTTAAGCCTTAAGTATGCCATTTGAACTATAGTCTCTACATAATACTGCTAAATCAACTTTTCTATTTTAAATTGAATAAAAGAAAGGAGGTTGGGGATTGTTGTCTATGATGCTTGGTACCCAAAAAATATCAAAATCTTGGAATCATATGTATGAACGCAACTATTTATTCAAATATCTCCTTACACATGTGATAACCTACATTATACATATCAAATCACATGTCGTTTGATTGGATATAACTGTAAGCCAGTCCAGAAAGGAAAAGAAAAACCATAGTACCATACCAACAAAAGTTACATCATTAAGATTAGATCAGTTCATTTGTAAAGTAGCATACAATTAATAGATATATAGTGCAAATTTTCAGTTCTTTGGCAATCAACAAGAGATCACGAAGCAAAAAAAGTTCTCTATCGCTACTGGATTTCAGATGTCATGCGGTTAAAGTCAGATACAAGATGGAGGCAAAGTTTTAAAGAATCCACCATAAAATAATTTCACCAAATCAATTTTAGTTTTTAATATAATTAGCAAACAACAAAATTTCATAGTAAGGCTCTGAGTCCTTTGATATGATAGTTTATTCTTGGAATGGCCCATGTTTTGTTGGTTTGGAAGCTTACAAGCTTGACTTGACGTGTTAATTGTTGTATAACCAGATATTATTTATAAATTTTAGCCTTTTGGAGCTTTGGAAGCTACCAAGCGTGACTTGTTAATTTGTCTATTTAAATAACAATAAGCATCAGAGACTGAATGTGAATGTGTTGGAAACTCGGAATGAATGATGGGATACATGCATTAACAATTTTGCTTAGTTTATCAGTACCAAATGACAACTTGAAACTGAAAATATAATAAAAAAAATATGTTGCAAGTCATAGTTGGTCTTAAAATATAATACCAGGGAGATAATAAACAATCACTCTCTCATAGCTAGATTAGACAAACAAATTATCTTGTCTAACAATTGCCCCCAGGTAAGCAAATCTATTCATTTGCATGTAATCTTAGTGTAGAATTGAAACACATTCTGGTGGTATGATTCTTGCCTTGGATGCGAGAGGTCTGAGTCCAATTCTGGGAATTTCCCTTCTTTTTCACAATTAATCTGTGCCTGTATATTCTCATGCGTGTTTGTCATTGACTAGGCACAAAGACATTCACTAGCAGTTTCATATATTCAACCAAGGTGCCCTTTAACTAAGTCAAATGAGCTCAAAAGATGTTTGCGCCAACCAGTTAGAAGCAGTTATTGACAAGGTGAGATCAAGACAGATGGCAGTATCGTAGATAGGGGTTATTAGGCAACTGCACATGTTGAAATTGTTATAATTTAATCGTTAGTTGATAGGGTCTATAATTAATAAACCTGGTAGCCATTTTTCCATTTGGTTGAAAACACTTACACAGTTCTGTAATACCGGTCTATTATGCTTTGGAAGCTGACAAGCTTGTATTGTTAGTTTATTTAGTCAAATAATATTAAATGTCAAAGCTGCATGTGAAATCATTGGGATGAATAAAATGATACATTAACTGTTTTGGCCCGATGTTTCAGAACCATGTAACAATTTGCAGCTGAAAATGTGTTGTTGAATATTGTTTTCTTATAAGAAAACAAAATGTGAGTGAGTAATGTATCTGAAGTCATTGTTGACCTTAAAGATGGGTAAATAAGAAATGTCTATCTGATACCTTTACTAGAAAAACAACCATAACTTACGATTTCTTATCAAGGCGAGAAAATTTGGTCATTTGTGTGTAATCATACTTTAGAACTGATGACATATGCGGCATACATAAATAATTTTAATAGGAACTTGAAATACATTTGACTTTGCACTCAATCTTTCAACGTGGGCATTTGGTCTAGTGGTATGATTCTCGCTTAGGGTGCGAGAGGTCCCGAGTTCAATTCTCGGAATGCCCCTCTTTTTTAAGAAGATGCAAATCAGGGTCCTTAACTCCTAAGAATCTGGCAATATTGGCCTTAACACGAGCACCATTTAGCTTGGTTTCAGTCTGATACATATGGAATACTCTATTATTAGAAAATGCATCGAGATAAGTAACCCCTATAATTAGTCGAATAATTAGAGTTAGTTGGTTAGGGTCACTTAAGACAGGTTTCCTATAAATAAGAAGAGTTGTCATTTTGGTGAAATAGAATTTGGACAAGGCAGAGGACTGGATCTCTTGATTATCCAGGGAAATAGATACACGCAATAAACAAATTCTGTTTTCTTTCATTTCTGATTCACTTTCTATCAGATACATTAACAATTTTGTCTACAAATTTTTCACAGCTATGATAATATGTTCCAAGTAATAGTTGGTCTTAAAAATTAAAAATATAAAATCAGAGGGCGAAATAAGAAAACTCTATTGGATACTTTATTAGAAAAGCATGTTACAAACCCTCAGCTATAAGGTTGTAAAATTGAAGAAATGTTTTCACTAACTAAAAGCGAAATACGACTTCTCATTTAGAGAGAGCAATTACATATTTTCTTATACTAGGACAATATATTCACTTTTAGGATACATTTCTAGCTCTCTCATTGAGAAGCTACAATGGAATACTACACAACTTGCAGTAAGATGCTTCAAATGAACAAATAGAGTGGCTTCTAGGCAAGGATGAGAGCTTAAGAATTTAATGCAATGCAAAATTTGCGTAACTTCCAATCAACTCCTTTACATAGAGATAGAAGAAAATTTTACTAGGCATCCCTATTTGACTTTACTAACCACAAAAAGTGGATTTGCCACAACATGTTTTTTACAACAACTACCTATCCAGGTAAGCAAAACTGATCCGTTGTTTCTGTGTAACCTTACTTTAGAAGTGAACACAATATGGCATTTCAATCTATAATGTGAGTATTTGGTCTAGTGGTATAATTCTTGCTTTGGGTGCGAGAGGTCCTGAGTTCGATTCTCGGAATGCCCCTTCTTTCCTATCTCCACATCTGCCTTGTTTTCCTCCCACTAGTTTCTCAGAAGTTGCTTTTGATTTCTGTATATCTCTCCACTAGGTTGCAAGCTAATGAGGAAGAAGGTTGTGAAATGTTTCAACTTGAGGTAAAAAAGAGAATGCTACCTTTTTACTTATTCATGTGGAATCAGATATTTGAAGCAAAGTTTTAACTTCAACATACACCTTAAAACAATTTCATCAAATCGATTTATTAGTTTTTAATGTAATAAGCAAACAACAAAATTTTCATAATAAGGTATTTGGTCTAGTCGTATGAATGTGATTCTTGCTTAGGTGGCAAAGTTAAAGGTACCAAGTTCATTCTAGGAATGTCCTTTTATTTTGACGATTTGGAAAAGTTTGCCTTGTTTAGTAATTAATTGCTATTTGCTGTAGATAAATACCAGCAAGTTAATCACATTAGTTTTATTTCTAAATTTTTGCCTTTTAAAGTCTTGGAGAAGGTGACAAGCTTGTCTTGCTAGTTTGTTTAGTTAAATAATAATAAGCATCAGAGGCTTCTTGTGAATGCGTTGGGATGAATAAAGTGATGCATTTAACAGTTTTTGGCTGGAAGATTTTCAGTACCAAGTGACAACTTGCCACTGAAAATATAATAGAATAAAATGCTGCAGGTCATAGTTGGTCTTAAAATTTAAAAATATAAAACCAGAAGGGTAAATAAGCAAACTCTGTTGTTTAGATTGATAGAAAAACAAGTTACTTTGACTGTCAAAATTGCGTATCCAGGTAATCAAATTAGGTAATTTGTATTACTGGAAACTCAAAAGCAGATTGAATGAGATACTGTTGATAGAGAATATTAAAGGTTATTATTTTTCACGGGTAACCAACCTTATCTTATGAAAGTGTAGGAAACATAAAGTATTGTTGCGAGATAAAGCAGAATATAAAGTCATGGCCTGCCACATACAAACTCTTATAGCTGAAGAATTTCAGGAATTACACTTTTGCATAATTTGACTCATGGAGTTAAAGCGTGACAGTAATCAATTAGCCTTATATCTCTTCAATCTAATTTTTCGTGAGAACAAAGCATAGATGTTGTTTGTCTATCATTGATGAGTGCGAAATTTTCTAGACTATTTTCAGCGAGTACACTTACCGTACGTAGTAACCAATAAATATTGGATTGATCCTATATGAACTTGTTGATACTCAGAAACATTAATACTTTCTAGTTGTACAAATGAAGATAGAAATAAATTAAACTACCAAACAAAAAGTAAATAAAGTCAAAATAAATAAAAACATAATAGTTACAAGTATGTGATTTAGTTGGTCTTGACTCATTAAATCATCTTCAAGTGTATAAATGAATTCAAAACCTTCGTTCACTCCCCAAGTCTCCATTACTTATAAAAATATCCTTAACCCCGATCCTTCGCAAACATGGAACTGAGTTTTTGTCCTTTAGACTATCACTCTCGTGCATAATAAAGTCAAACAACTCGCATTAAGAAAATAAACTCAAGATGGCTAATGGGTATTACTATCTCTCGAACAATAACACCGATTAGGAGTTCTTCTCGCTTTAAAATCAAAATCCCCTTTCGAACTTATTTTAACTGGTAAAATTCAAAGAATATTTAGAAATAAAGAGTAAGATAAAGAAGATCACCAATATTGGAAAGTAAACTTAGATTAAAAGTACAAACATTCACAAGAGTTCAGGTAAAACTACATCAAATCCTAATTAAATGCAAAATCTTGCTAACCATAGGAATGGATGAGCGTGTGGAAGGATGAAGATGGTCTGGAGTGTCCCCTAAGCCTGCAAGTGTGCAACCCCTAGTCAAGAGAAAGCGTGAAACTCCCGGATGGAACCCCCTACTAAAATAAAAACTCACCCTTTTATATTTTCATTTCGCAACACCAACGCCTAACGGTCAAAAAGTGGCCACTGGGCGCCATAAGAATTCTTCAGGGATAAGTTTTGGCGATGGAAGAATGGGCACTGGGCGCTCGGTGTTAGATGCAGGTGGATTTTTCGACGAACATTGGGTGCTCGCACAACATTAGACGCATACCCAAATTTTCTAATTTTTCTTCACTTCTTCAATCCTTCCTAAAACTAAAAACAAGCATTTAAACATAAAAGAAAAACAAGACCTTAAATAAGAAAGATTATAATAACTGCTCTACTTCACCTATGTAAAAATAGGTAAATTAGACAGTTATCAAATTCCCCCAAACTTAAAGTTTTGTTTGTCCTCAAACAAAAGTCACTTTAGTGGATGACAACAATAACAATGAAAATGACATGCATCCTAACACATACTAAAACAAAATGAAGAATGAGAAAATGCACTAAGACAAAATACCCTATGACAAACACATATATACAATATCATAAGGACACAATCAAGAATCACATCTTACCCTTTATTAGCAACTGAAATTTAAATACTCACAAAATACTATCAACTTAACTATGGTGGTCACAAAGAAAAGAAAAATCGTCCTGTAAAAATCAACAAAAAAATGGCAAGCTATGCAGATCACAAAATTCAAGCAACCTCACCAGTAAGGTTTTTTTTTCACACAGTTGTATAAGTATAAAACATTATACTCATGCCACACAATGCAGTCACACGAATCAACTTTGTTTTTCATCTCAACAAAAGCACAACTACTGCATGTACAAAGAGATCACAAGGGCTTTATTAGGGTTATAGCTTGGTTGGGCTACAAGAAAAATAGTTTTTCTGGGAATCAAATCAAGAAGGGTTGAAAAATGCATATTCAATGAGATCGGTTCACCCCATACATAATCATTTATCCGTAATTCCAAAATTTAACTAGCATTTTTAACTTTACACAAACATTTACAATGAGCATAAATCAAAATCCAAACTTTTTATTTCACAATTTTTCTTTTTCTTTATCTCTCTCTTTATATATATATATATATATATATATATATATATATATATATATATATATATATATATATAACAACCCAGGTGAAAAAAAAGGGTTACGGTGAGAAATGAGAAAACATAATAATAATCATAGGATTTCAATAAACGGTTCAGATTTAATTGTTAATTAAACAAACTTAAGTGGTTCTCTCACACAGAAACTTCGCTCACAAACCAAATATTTGTTTGTTGCGCTGCTCTCTCTTATCAACCCCGTGGATCCTGTGCAAGATCGCCAACACTTCCACTGGTACTACTACCATCGTCGACGATGGTCATAAAGATACTGACGGTGGTGGTGGTAGCATCAGCGGTGAGGGTGATGGTATTGATTCTTGTGGCAAAGGCGATAGGGGTGGTGATGATGACGGTGGTAGTCGCAATTTGGGGTCGCGCCCCCACCATCGTCATCACCACTATCGCTACCAGCACCCCCACCATACGTTGTTGACACTGCCGCCACCATCATTAATATTGTCACCACCCACGGGCAGAGGAATAGGGGGACTAGCAAGGGCCATGGTCTCTCCCCCCAAATTTAAAATAAAACAAAAAATATGTAAAAATTAATGTTAATTATTATCTAAGAAGAGTAAAATAAAAATCTGATAAGTAACATGATTGATAAAAAAAATAAATAAAGAGAGCACAACAACAAACAAATATTTAATTTATGAGAGAATCACGTGAATTTGTTTAATTAGCAATTAAATCTGAATCATTTATTAAAATTCTATGGTTATTATTATATTTTCTCATTTCTCACTATAACCTTTTTTCTCACCTGAGTTGTCCTCTCTCTCTCTCTCTCTCTCTCTCTCTCTATATATATATATATATATATATATATATATATATATATATAACACATAGTCTCTAATGTACTTGACTTCTCAAAATGAACTCCCCCAAACTTATTATAGACCCAATCTCATTCAAATGCTCTTTCAACCCTAGGATAAGGGAACACATGCATAAATCTGATGTGACTCAAGGGTTCATACAACAAGATTATAACAATCAAAGGCTCAAAAGGGACATCAAGGGTCAAGTAATTCATAGGTAAGCCTTTTGGCTTAGTGGCTACTTAAGAAACATGGTCTTGATCATTTCTCAACATGTATGCAAAACAATAATAAGTGATATCAAGCAAAATCAACAACATGAAATGCATGGTGACCCACATAGCAATAATCATTTAAGCTCAAAACCTCACATGGCTAATGCTCTTATTGACAGATTAACAAAAACTCACCAAAGGAATCAACTTAGTAAGACTAACTTAACCTACTTAAGGGCAATCACAAGTTAAAATTGGATAAAAAATAGCACAAAAACAGTTATATTTATTACCAACAAGGGAAAGATAATGAGTCAAGATAGCACAAAATGCTAAACAACACATCCACTAAAGTTTAAAAAAAAGTCCTAGTTCTATCATGCAAAACAAAATGTAATATAGTAGCTGAACAAAACAATAATAACAAACAATGCTTTTTGGAGTTGTAAATGTGTTTGACTTGGTCTTCCTGCTCACGTTGCATCTTCAATTTACCTCTGAAGGACCAATCAACCATGAAGTCCATGGGAAGTACGTCTGCAAAAGAAATCCAACAACACTAATGCAAAACAAATAGTTAACAAGCACAAAAATTTACAGAAACATAATGCACATACGCCCTTAAACACAAAAAAAAAATGCATATGCTGAACAAAAATGAAAATGCAAAATGATATATGCATGAAAACAGGATGCATGAAAATAGAATGGAAGATGAACAATATGAAAGTGAATGCAATTGAAATAATACGAAACAATGCATGAAAACACATTAAAAATGCATGGTTGATGATATATGATCTCTGTTTGTTAGTGTCTAGCAACTACAGAACCACCATTGGTCACTCCCTAACAACGACAGATGCAAAAAATGCAAGAAAATAGGGATAGAGGATGATTGTCCAACAACCACTAAGTGAGCTTTTAATGCTCATATGCAAATGTGGAGAAATGGATGAGCGCCCAACAGCCATGAAATGGGCGCTGGGCATTCATATGTGAAAATGAAAATATGCAGAATTATGTAAACCCAACGCCTAGCAGTCACCAAACGATTGTGTACCAGATAGCAGATTTTGGTTTAAAATACCAAAATTTTGCCTTTCAAACTCAGCTCACACACCCAAAATGCAAGTTACACATGAGTTGGCATAAACAACAACAAAAAACATCACATACACTTAAACAAAACTTTCTCACACACTCAAATTAACAAAATTAACACTAAACACAACATGAATTAAGCAAAATAAAAATGATGACAAAATCAGGTACAAATGTGCGTAAAACACAACCCAAAGGGTCAAAATACAAAATATGCATGGAATGACTAAACTAACAATGCACATAGGTTATTAGACACTAAAAAAACATGCACACACCCTCAAATCCACCAATTTAACACTAAAATTGACAGATCAAAGCATATGCAATTCACAAAAACAAAAGTGAGCAAATTTACTTAACACACAACTGACATACCTGAAACACAAACTACACATATAACACATTTACATTAACAAAAGTAACACTAAAACACAAAAATCACATATGTTCCAGTTTTATATGTAAACACACTAAACACCCTAATATGCATGAATGCACTACACATGCAAAATGTTAATGCAACCTAAACTACTAGTGCATGAATCATGACTAGATGCATGAAACACTTAAAACACACAAAAACATATAAACTACTAAAACACAAAAAAAACAAAACAATTAACACATAAAACAACATGTTAGGCTACTTGATCACATTTACACCACAAACCTAAAACAACTAAACCTAAAAACTACTAACCTAAGCACAAAAACTAAAACATAACAAATCTAACCTAAACATCTAATATGTACAACCATTAACCTAAGCAAACTAACTTAGAACTAACGCATAAACACAAGAACACTGACATAACACAATACACACAAGTAGCCTAACACCATAATTAATCTCTCAACAACATACTCTCCAAATTCACAAATCACAAACATCACAATCTCACCACAAAGGAAAAACACAATAGAACATAACATAAACAACTAAACAACACAAATAACTTAAAATGCACATGTATGTACAAACATGGAAAAAGGAAAAGAAAAGAGATAATGGTTTGAACATTGGGCTGCCTCCCAATGAGTGTTTGTTTAACGTCACGAGCCTGCCAGTCCAAGACCTCACAAGTCTATGGGATGATTTTCCCAAATAGAGCCTAGCTTCCTTGGAGATATATTGGGCCTCCACTTGGGTCTTTCACCTCCAGGTCAGGAGCTGTCATTCTTGCTCATGAACTCGTTAAAGTGAAGTAGGTATTTATGCCTCTTGGGCCTGGTTTTGGATTTCCTTAGCATTGCTGGTGATGCTTTCCAAGAATCTTCTTCATTTAAGCTCACATTCATATCAACAGGTAGGAGATTACTAGTTAAGTCCTTTAAATGCACTTTCCCTAAAAAATATCCATTTTCTTATCTTCACTTTCCTCTCTAATAGATCTTCAGTATGCTCAATATCTTGTGTTGGATGAATCTCTTGAATCATTGAGACACGAGCACCTAATCATGGTCCTGAACATGGAGGACCTTCTCACTCTCTTTCTTTTTCTCTTCAACCATTTCTTCTTTTGCACATAAGCTCTCACCCAGGTTGTTTTCCACTAATTCCTCTTCACTCTCCTATTTTGTCACTTCTTCTTTCTCTTCCTAATGAAGTGGATCATCGAAATCTTCATCTTCATAGGTGCCTTGGGTGGTGGTTGAGTTGCTTTGGGATTCAAGTTTATATTGACAACTAGTTAGAGGCATTCTCTATTCATCTCCTTTATTGTCTCTAGTGTCTGACTAAGTTGTATACTTATTTTCTCCATAGTAACTTGCGTCTTTGTTTTCGACCTCTTTATATCTTCAATTATCTACTTCATCTTAGATATATTCTTTTGTTGCTCAACTTGATTATTCATGTTTAGGTAGCCTTGCAAGTTATAGTCTAAAGTGAAGGTCATGTTTTGACGCCATGACTATGAATGTGGCTCTTGTGGGACTCTGTATGAAGCTTTTTCTCTCTGTTGAGCTGACTACTGCTTGAAAAATCCAAACCAATTTAATTGATTGGATCAGATTACCGGGTTTGTCGAGCCGGTCTGAAATCATGAACTCTCCTAAATCCTGATGCATCTTCTTCTTCTATGTATCTCTCACACCCATGTGGTATTTCCCACATTACTGTGGTACACCTTCTAAAGACTTATACGAATCTGAATAACTTTTCAATCATTAAATCACTCACAAATGACTCAAATTTCATTCTACAACTAAATATATAAAAAACATATATGAAATAAATATGCTTAATATATAATTCTTTACTAGAAATAAATGCTCTTTTCTATCCGTAATGTTTTTAATGGTTAAGTTTCCAAACTACATATTGAGTGATACATTACTCTTTGTACATATTACTAGTCTCCAAAAGGCCGGTGAAGAAGTCACAAACCCCTACAATACAAGATCAATTTCCCTGTAAATAAGTCTTTTAGATTGTAAAAAAAAAAATTCTTACAAAAGAGCAAATGTGACTTCCCAAGGTGTGCTAGACACTATAATAAGAAACTTATCTAAGAATCTCGTACAATTCTTTCAGGATACTACAAGAACTTCACAACATATGTTTATATTACAAAACTAGCAGATAATTGATCATTTTTAAATATTTATGTTTTATGACATAAATATTTACAATTATCTTTACTTTTTATACTTACAAATCTTGAAATTGCCTCTTATTTGGTTAAAATTAAAGTTTAATCTAATATTTATTTTAAATATTGTTTCCTACATTATACATGTGTGTTTTTGGAGGAATTGTACATACATAAAAAAATGCTAAAGGGGGAAGTAGTTATTGTAAGGGCTTAAGTGAGTTGTGTTACGATTTAAGCAAGTTATACTATGACTTAAGCGAGCTTCGCATATAGAACCAAATTATTCTCTGTCCTTATTTAAGTTACTCATCTGGACACTAAAGCGAAGCCTACACAAATGAAGAAAATTGTTTGTGCTTACTTAAGCGAATTTCACTATGGTTTATGCGAATTTTTTAAATTTTATTATTTTCCCTTTGTCAGCGCTCAAGTGAGACTAAAAAATGCTTGAACATCCCTACCTACTAGGGATGACAAAAAAATCTACGTCTGCGGATATCTGTGGATAAAATCCGCAAAAATATCCGCACGAATAGTATAAATGGGTACTCATTACCCACGAATATGGATTTTTTTCTACACGCTCCTTAATGGGTACAAGTATGAGTATCATAATAACCGTACCCGCAGATACTTGCTACCCGCTAAACTAAAATAATATATATATATATATATATATATATATATATATATAAGTTGAAAATATAATATTTTTGAAAAATAAATCAAATTAAAATATTAATTATTAAAATTCATTGATATCAATCTAATTTTTTTATCAAAACTTCATAGTTAATAAAATTTATTATAAAAATGTCGATAATATAAAATAAAAATTTTATTTATATTAAATATTTTCTTATAATATATTATATTAATCTACTTTTATATCTAATTAATCTTGTAGAAACTAGTATAATTTTGTTTCTAGATTTTCCAAAAAATAAATGATTTATTTGTAAAACTTCTTATAAAAAAATATTTAATTTTAAAAAATTATTTTTTTAAAAATATTCATGGGTACCCATGTATACCGCAGGTATTTCTGTAACAGGTACCCGACGGATTTTTAGCGGTAACAAGTGACGGGTTTTTTAGCGGGTAACCACTACCCGTACCCACCCAACCCATTGCCATTCCTACTACTTATCCCTGTATGTTAATTTTGTTTAAATAAGGTTCAAAATTAGAAAAAGGGATCACAATTTTTATTAGAGTTTTGTATGCACTGTGAGAAAATGTAAAGTCAAAGTAGATGCTCTAGTATTAAGCTTAAACTATGCTCCTTAATGGAACCCATGAGGAGTTAATTCCCTCATGTTGTTGGGGTTTGATGTTATCACAACCATCCATGTAATGTGAAATTCTGTTAATTCCAATAATTTTTATTGTTCTTTTATGAATTATTTATCTATTTACAATTGGCAACCCTATTACATGATCTTGTTAATGTGATTGTGAATCATAAGATACTTTAAAATTAAGAACTCTTAAGAACAAATGATATATGGTATGCCTAGGGATATATGATATAATTTATTAGTCATTTTTTTGCGTTTGGGAACATTGTTTTAGACACAATTACTTTGCCTTTCTATAATATTATAAAGCCTTTTTACAACATAAGTTAGATACCTTCATATTTTACCAAATCAATTTATTAGTTTTTTATATAACTAGTAAAGTAACTTGTATCCTATGGGTCTCAACTTATGATTCGAGGAAATATAATTTAAAAATTAGTTGATAAAAATTAATAAATTATATAAAAAATATTGATAAAAATTAATAATTTGTATAAATAAAAGTATTGATAAAATTAATAATTTATATAAATAAAATTATTTCACTAATAATTTAGAATAAAAGGTTTCTAAATATGAATATTTTTTCTTTAAATAAAAAGAATATTTATTAATATAACAATAAAAAGAATGTTCTATCCTTTTTTGTGTTAACTACAACACGTGAGAATCATTATTTCATCATAGAGGTATGATACTTTGTTTGGAGCTTTAGCATACATTTTTGTTTTTTCATGTCAACCATAACTCTATGGGAATTGTCACAAGGTTATGACACTTGGTCTAGAGCTTCAACATATATCTTCATCCTACTTAGTCAACCACATTTCCATGGAAATCGTCACAAAGTTGTTATACTTGGTCTAGAGCTTTAACATTTTTCTCCATCCTGCAACATCATCCTCAACTTAGTGGAAATCGTCAAAGAGGAGTGACATTAGGTTTGGAGCTTCAACATATGTCTCCATCCTATCACGTCATTCACATTCTTGTGAAAAACTTCATAGAAGTGCAGCACTAGGTCTAGAGCTTCAACATTTGTTTCCATCTTGCTGTGTCATCCACATCCCTATAGGAAACATCACAGAGGTGTGGGTATTGGTCTAGAGCATCTATGAGTCATCCATAACTTTTTGGAAATCGTCCCAAATGTGTGGTGTGCAATCTAGAGCTTCTAGATCATCTCCTTCTTCGAACATCATTTACATAGATTTAAAAGAGACTTAAGACTGTCATTTTATCTAGAATTATAGAATGACAATCCAAATACCCACACATCATTTAACTTTATAATTGTTTCTTAATTTTTTGTTTTAGTTCATTTTCATATTTGGGTATTTTTCATATATTTCTTCTTATTTTGTAGTTAGTGGACTACTTTCTTCGTTTGAACTTTTCATTGGGCTAGTTGCTTTTGTATTTTTTATTTTCTTATTTTGTATTTTTGTATTTTGTATGTTTGTAATTTTTCTTTCATCATAATTTTTAGTTTTGTTTTTCTAGTAGCCTTTATTGTTTTTTTAGGCAAAATTCATTTGGGTCAAAACCCAATTTAGTTAAGACCTTTTTAGAGACTTATTTTAGTGAGACATACATAGTCACTCAAAACCGGTTGGAACAACTTTTGCTTATTTTTTTATAATTAGTTTCAGATTTGTTCTTGGGTAGCTTCCTCCACAAGTTTCATTTTCTCTCCCCCATCTTGCTTCTCACACAAGCTTCCGCAGAGATCTCCATGGAAGGCTAATTTCTGAATCCATTGGAGGTTTCCAATGTGATCACATGGTAGAGTATGAATTCTGACCTCTCTTGTACGTTTTTATTCATGCGTTTGTCCGTTTTATTGCTTTCTTTTCCTTTCCAATTCATATAGAATTTTGGTTGGTTTTTTTACGAATTGGTTTGGGATCGATTCAGATCGATCAATTTGAATTGCAAAAGGCTAGGTGACCGATTGAGAATCTATTTCAAACGATTAAATTTCTGAACATTCATGAGAATCTTGAGATTGCAATCATCATCTGGTTCAATTAAATTACCTATGAGTGTTGATGTAATTTCGGTTAAATATTAGGATTGTGATTACTCAAGTGCATCGCTAGGAACCTTGGATCAATATTTTATTTCTCTGTTGTTTTGTTTTCAAGTTTGTTTCTTGCTCTGCACGTTTCTTTTCAACTCTACACCAACAAAACCTCCATATTCTCTAAACTTCAATATAATCTAAACCATGTATGTCTTGTATCTTTGAGAGATGACCTATATTTTTTTCCTATGTTGCGAAATTGGAAAAAATTAGTTTGTTTGATATTAACCTCGATAGTCTCTGTGATATACCTATGTCTTTAAGATTATAATAAAGAGGGAAAAAAAAAGATAAAGCATAAAATTTGTGAAAGAAAAAGAAGAAGGTAAAGAATATAATCAATACAAGTAGAAGTAATCGTGAAAAATAAGAAAATATCATAATGTGTACTATTTATAGATACATTTATTAACAAAGATTTCATAATGGCAATGTATGGTTGGCTTTGGCATTTCAATTATTTCTAAATAAGCAAATATAAGTTAAAAATAAGAACTTAAAATAGTAGAAATTGTTTATCCTTTTTATCAATTAAAAACACATCTAGAAAATAGAACTTGTTTGGTAAAAAAATTCAACATATTATGTTGTTAAAAATATTTATCTTTTTTAATAAAAAACAATTATAAAAATAATTGTCAAATTAATTAAAAATTACTTTAATGATGATAAAAAATAAAATATTGAAATCATATATATATATATATATATATAAATCAAATTAATTTTAAATGATAAAATATTGATGTTATTTTATATTGTTGTTTAATAATATTTTTAAAGAAATAAGAATTTCATTAAAATAAAATATTAATGAAAAAGAAAAGTAATATAAAAAGTGAATTTGAGACTATAAAAATTCAAAGTAAAAAATCTATAAAGTAAAATAGTTTCATATAAACTTTCCAAAACCTCCTTTAATTGGCTTTTTTTTTTTGTGACAGAATTTAATTGGCTTCTCTAAAAACTATTTTTAATAATTTCCTCTAAAAATAAGCTGGACTTGACTTGGTAATTGGGGTGGTTAAAAATACACCAATAAGTGTTCAGAAGCTGACAACCTTGATTTGTTGGTTTGTTTAGTTAAATAATAATAAGCATCTGAGGCTGCATGTGAATGCGATGAAATGAATGTAGTGATTTATTCCGTGCCAAGCCCAAGTGACAGCTTGCCACTGAAAATGTAAATACCCATAATGTGTTGTAAGCCACAGTTGACCTTAAAATATAAAACCAGAGACAATGGTACAGGTCATGTTATAAGGAAAACCAGCTAATTAAAGAATCTCCATTAAAACTTATAAAACCAGAGTGGTAAATTAGTAAACTCACTCATACTTATTACTAAAAGACAAAAGTTAGCTCCACTTACAATTGCCTATCCAATCCATGACACCAGATCTGGTAATTTGTATGCACTATTAATATAGTACTGAAAACAATGTGAGTGCATAAACAATTTTTAAAGAATCTTCCATATACTTTCCTTAGATGTCAAATTTTCAATATGGGCATTTGGTCTAGTGGCATGATTCTCGCTTAGGGTGCGAGAGGTCCCGAGTTCAATTCTCGGAATGCCCCCTTTTTACACTTATTTGTCGGCCCTGCATTCTCAGACAGAATAGAATGCTTGCAGTCGCAGATGCCTTTCTTCCAAAGGAACAGGAGAAGATGGAAATAAATAACAACAATCAGTCACGCATTACTAACAACCCTGAGATTGTAGAAGCTAGTCTTTGAACTCTATGTGTTATTTTCAAATTGAGTAACTTAATAAGGAAGGAGGTTGTAAATTTGTGGACTGTGGTCCATGATGCGTGGCACATCTAAAATATCATTCTTAAAAACATGAACACAAATATGTTTCATATCCTTTACACATGAGTGCCTCTATGATTCTACGGTGAAGTAGTTCTGTGTGGGTGTAATTTTACTGAGTGCATTTAGGATGAAGTAATGGTATAGCAAATTAGTTGGATGAAGGAATGCGTCGTACGGTAGTAAAGATGAAATTGACAATTGAATTACTCAATTCAGAACACAATGAATACTGGAAGGAAATAGAGAAAAAGGTAGAAACTTTCTGGAAGACAGTCAAGTATACACCAACTAATGAGATACAAGTCGTGATTGTACGAGTTACATATTGTGAAACTTGATGGTAGACCATTTCAGTCCAACATGTAGGTGCATGATATTTTTTAAGCGTGTAAAAAGAATTTATATTTTGAAGGATTGTTGTCTTATATTGTCCAGTGGAAACAATGTTGTATTTTGAGCTGTTTTTTGACAAGACCATCCAATCTATTGGTTTCTTTTTTAATTATATTATATTGCAAGCATGGAGTATTTTATTAAGTTGTAAGCAAGAGGTTGAAAGAAACTGTCATGTTTTTCTTCCATGCAAAAGTGTGGTGCCAATTTGGATATTTTGCTTCAAGTGGATTGATTATAGTTGTGTGACGGATAGAGACCTCAAAAGCAATAGTCTGCAGGAGCCAATGTGTTAGACAACTCAAACTAAACTACAAAGGTGGCCAGTTGTATGGGCGACTATAGTTTGGAATATATCGAAGAATAGAAATTAGTGCCTCTTTGAAGGGTAGCTTTGATGTATAATAAGGTAATAAGAAAAATTCAACTATCAGCATGGGAATGGCTAATCACCTTATCCAAGGACTTCACCTATTTTAGATCCCAATGGTATCAAATAGTGGAGCATGCATAATATAATATATATGGTGGGTTTGTTGTTATGTGAATTAATGATTGATGCAGGTTTAAGGCAAGGCAACACTCTCCACATTTCCGTGGAGTATCACATAGAGTCGAGGCTACTGGATCCATTATGCCATAATGCTCACAAGTCTGTGCGAATTTCCACATTGGAGTGGAACACGCACTGTAACTTACTCAACATACACTTCAATTGTCCCATGCACCACAGTTTTGTGGAGGACGCCACAAGGTTGTGTGGATCATATAAGAACTTCAGTATCGTTCAAGTGAATGCCATATGTTTCACAATGCTGTGGAATATTAAACAAAACTAGGGCTTTGTAACCAGGATGCTGTGTTACCCACAGACCTGTGTGTAATTCCACACGGTTGTGGGAAGCGATTTGGATATTCCCGTAACCTTCAATCCAGAGTTATTTTTGAGTTGTGTAGTGGAACTTCCTTATCTTGCGCCAGAAATGCCGCATGAAAAACAGTGTTGTAGAGTGTTGCACAGGCTTGTGGATACTGCAATCATCAAACTGCAGTGCTCACACCCGTGTCAAATGCCACAAAGGTGTGGGTGTTACTAGAATTTTTGTCATTATTCAAAGGGGTTCTAATTGATTGAGATTGCTGTATACATGATGTCATCTATTTTTACTCTTATAAATAACAAGGGAACACAGTTCAAATTCTAATTTAAAAGGGTGGCTTGTACTTAATTTGTTGGATTGTTAAACTACCAGGTTAGTTTACATTTAGCTAGTCTTATCCACCACCACAGCCTTTTCAAAATTCCATTTGTCTGTCTTTGTTTTCCCTGTTTCTATTGCCTCATTGCATTCTTTATCATTATAGATCTTGTAAACATAATGCAAGTTGAATTATCCATTCATATAGAGAACAGGAAAATAAATCCATTTTAGTTGTCAACCAAGACCAACACTTAAATGTGATAAGGTATATTACCCATATGACATCAACTCCTCCATTGTTATAAATGATATTATTCCTTTGTAGCCATGTTGACCACAAACCAGATAACCACATCGTCTACCATACCTTTATTTTTTTTTTCCCCTGTTATAACTCCATAATGCTACCAAAAATGTACGTCATATGTTCCTGGTAGAACCAAACCCTTCCACAATGCTTGTTTAGTTAGTTTTTTAGCTAAGTAGCAGTAAGCATCAGAAGCTAAATGTAAATGCATTGGTATGAATGATAAGTTAAACTTTTTGGCTGGAAGTTTTTCAATAGAAAATGACAACTTACCACTGAAAATGTAATAAAATAATGTGTTGCAAGTCATAGTTGGTCTTAAAATATAATACCAAAGGGATCAATAAGTTAACTTTCTCTCTTACCTTGACTAGAAAACAAATTATCTAGACTAACAATTGTCTATTTGCCAATCCAGGTATGCAAATATGCTCATTCGTATGGAATCTTACTGTAGAACTGAAGACAATGTGGCATGCACAAAATATTGTAACATAAAACCAGAGATACATATGACTAGCACCCTCCCATTCAATGTGGGCATTTGGTCTAGTGGTATGATTCTCGCTTTGGGTGCGAGAGGTCCCGAGTTCGATTCTCGGAATGCCCCTTTTTGAAGATGTTCAGAACGAGAGGAGATGTGAATTAGTTTTTATTTGAAAGTAGTCAAATAAAAGGAAAAGAAAACTACTCATCAGAAGTCTCTTCAGTCAACTGGTTTCGTCTATAATACAACATACAAATAGTTTTATAGGGAAAAAAAAGGAAAAGAAAACTACTCATCAGAAGTCTCTTCAGTCAACTAGTTTCGTCTATAATACAACATACAAATAGTTTTATAGGGAAAAACTTGTGCTTCAGTTCATTAGAATGTTTTACAAGTCAATCAACAACTATAACAATGTTGGTGAAGTTTTTACAAGAGATCATGAAGCAACAAACTTCCCTAACATTGATAGATTTCAGTCCCCTGCATAAATGAAACAACTTTGAAAATACAACTACATTCTGAAGACTAAATTGTTTAAATAAAATTATCAAACCACATTAGCGGGTGCAGGCATAATAAAGCATTTTGTGAGCTGTGACTTACGGTAGCAAAGAAAAGAGGACCATAAATTAGCAGATACAATTTTATGACATGGTATGATTGACTTGTAATATATTCTTTATTATAATGGAAAATGTTGAGCAAACTTTTGCTCTAGTCTCAACATCATATTCTACGTCTAGATGTGATACTTACACTTGCTCTGCCAGGCTTTGCTTAGACAATACACTAGTTTGGTCAATCTTATTACCCAGAACCAGCATGGTGATTTCATTTAAAGAAGGTTTGCTCAACAAGTCATGAAGTTCATTTCTAGAGACATGCAAGTTGTCATGATCAGCTGCATCAACAATATAACTGAAAATTTCACCATAAAAATCAATAATCATATTTTTAAGATCTTGACCATATATAATGTAAGATAAAATTATACAGTATGCAGGAATGAAAAAACAAAGTGCTAGTTGACATTTTGTGATGTCTTGGATGGAAACAAGAAAGGGTCTGTCACTCTTTGTGCAATCTTAGTTCCACTGGAGTTCAATTTCGGTACTCTTTTGGACGTAATCATATTATCCTAATAGTTTTCACTTCATTAATGAAATTAATTCCTCTGTGATACTAATGCAGCTTACAATTGTTGTCACTCACTTTTATTTACTTTGCTGATTCGAAAATAACATGTCACATATGTCCAATCTTAATTCAAACTCAATATGTCCTCGATGTGAGAGGATTGTTGGGAATCCACATTGACTGTATATAATGAGGGAATTACCGTATATAAATGAAGAGCAACCCTTACCATATATATATAAGTAATTTAAGTCCAAACACAAATTCTAAGAGTGTCACATTAGCAAAGAAAGAGAGTCCATTTTTATCTTAACAAATATCTTATTCAAAGAGCTGCAAGGTAAGTTTAAATTTTTCAGGTCACCATATTAGAATTGCGAAGTATCTATGAGCTTTATTGATGATTAATGATCACCCTATAACCTTTCTTAAAGGATCCAATCCTAATTTCACTTGGACAAGCATGTTTGTAGTCAGAAAGTTAAATTGAACTATCATTCATATCTTTCAATATGGGAAAAATATGTTAGTTCGAATTAGACAAAGTCTACTACTAGGGATATCGTCTTTGGCGATCTGGTTATGGTTGCTCGTAAGTTGGCATCGACGAGCCTGTTTCAGCGACTTCACACACTTACACAATGCGAAACCTCCATGTCAACTTCCGGAATTAAGGATCCAGTTAAGACCATCTTATACTCAATTGATTTACGTGAGTGTTAGAGTCCTATTTGTAGGTACGCAACAATGACTCAGTGAACTTCCTATAATTATTTTCCAGCAAGTACACAAAGTGCCATACTTTTATTATGATTAAATATTTTCGTGGCAATAATTATATTTTTGTTTTTGAAGTTTCTCATTTCTATTTCTCTAGAATCTAAGAAAAAGAAAACTACAAAAGAAAATGATGAACCAAACGAGATTAAAGGTTGTGTCTAGACATCTTGTAGCAAGAAAGTCATAAGAAATATTTAATAAGCTAACAAAATATAAAATTTATGTGACTGATGCAATGATTTTTGTTTCAAAGTGTCAGAGGGCATACACAACGGCCGAAACAACACATGACAGTATCTCTCCCACATACTGCAAAACCTCGGTCGACCTCCAAGCTCCCATGACTTTATTGTCACATTTCCTTTAGTTACCTTTTTTTCATATTAAATCCCACCTGTACATAACAAAGTCCAATAAATAAATTTGGTATAAAGAAATTAGCCACAAATTTGTGGAATTAAAGCAAAGCATTTTGATACAGCATGGTATCAGTAATTAGAGAAAGATAGTGTACCGTATAGCAACCATATCTTCACTAAAACCACCTGTCTTTAGCAGAATCAGACATAAACATCAGCAGGGTAGGAAAACATGAAAAATTAATCAATAATAGTTAACAAGGGTCGATCGGTTACATATCACAATAACATTTATAAGTGATGTTTTCCTAACATCCTGAAGTCCAACTAAAGATAACTTCATTTCTTGATTGAAAAAGATACCATCATTGTACAATTGAAAGAAACAAATTGCTAAAAAATTCCACTATGAATGTCATTTAATCTAATCTTGTTGAGTGAAATATAAATAAATACATGTATCATGTGGTATAAGTATATGAGTGAGATACATTTAACTTTGTAATGCAGTCCTCAACGTGGGCATTTGGTCTAGTGGTATGATTCTCGCTTTGGGTGCGAGAGGTCCCGAGTTCGATTCTCGGAATGCCCCTTCCATTTAGATTTTTGTACATTCATAATTCTCCGGTGGAATTGTGTTATTGACAGATTGACCAAGCACAAAGACCTGCTACCTGCTCTGCATAAAACATTTAAACTTGTTGAATGCTGAATCACTCAGATTGTGATGTGATCTTAAAATAATGCCACTTCCGGTTTTATAATTTAATGTCCCTTAAGAATGCCCCTTGCTTATATTTTCATATTTATCTGTGCTGTTATCATCTCTCTCATGTGTGTATCTGTCATTGACTAGGAACAAAGACACTTGCACAGGACAAGATGTGAATCAATCTTAAAAACAAAGCATGGACACAATACATTTTTTATTAATCCCATCACAACACTCACATGTAATTCATAAGAATATTTCATATCCAATCACACGTTATCTGGCTTGATGTAAGCTAATGAAAAAAAAAAAAAAGAAAATAAAACTAGGAACTCGAGCTTGAGTTTACTAATTAGAATGTTTTACAAACCAATCAACTAATGCTGGTGGAGTTTTTACAGGAGATCATGAAGCAGCAAACTTCTCTATCATTGATGGATTTTCAGTCTCCGACACATATGAAACATTGAAAGTACATTCTTTAAGTTAAATTGCTTAAATGAAATTATCAAACCACACTGCCAGGTGTAATTACACTTTTGGCAATCTTAGTTTCACTGAAGTTCAATTTCGGTTCTCCTTTCAATTGTAATCACATTATCGTACTAATCTTAGAAAAATTTTAAGAAAATATAATCATAAATATTAAAAACTAGCAAAAATATTTTTGGATATATACTAAAAACTAACATTCTTACTTATGGCATGTGATATCCAAAAATATAGCATCAAAATTTGAGAGAAAATGTCTCCTTAAAATTGAAATTTGACAATTTTATTAAAATTCAGAATGATAAAAAAACACTTCAGGTGCACTAAATGATAATGATAACTTTCCTGTTGAATTTTGACTTTTGGTTACATTCTTGTCATTTTGATTTGTACACCTATCTTTTTCATAAACTACCCAAATTACCCTTTTTTTTTGTGAAAACAAATACTTATTACATTCCAAAATTGGTAAATCAAGTCCAGTTCACATTTTATTGTCTATTCAGAATCTATTTGTGGGATCAATTTTTATAATACATTCCAGAATGTTCATCTTGGATTATATTTTTTACAACAAGATTGATCATTTCGGGGAATGTATTTTTTAGGTTTAATAGATGATCTGGGATATAATTTGAAATGCAATTTTCCTAGATTTACTAATTTGAATGTATTGTTTATATTTAAAAATAGTCATTTTGAGATGATTTTTTTTTTATATTTTGAAATGTTTAATCAGAGATTTATTTTTTAATTTCTAGCATGTAATGTAAATATATTTTGTTTAAATTTAACAATTTTAATAATGAGAAGTATTTTCAAATGTGTAATTATATTAAAATGGATCTGCATTTTATATACAATATCATTTATTTCAATAATTTTTAAGCATATTTAAATTAATAATTTATTATTATATTACTAAAACTTTGGAAGTGATATTATAAATTAAATTACAAACTTGTTAAAATATTTTCATAAATATATTTTTAATTAACAACACACTATGACATTCTTTATTATACATTTGTAAATGAAGATTTAGGCCGAACAGACCATAACATTATCCAATCAGAAAGAGGATATTCTGTGTGATGTTGGAGATTGGAACGATAAGAGATTGAAATGGCTATTTAGGTGGAGGAAAAAGCTATTTAGTTGGGAACAAGAGTGGGTAGGGGAGTTGGAGGGGATTCTAGGTGGGCTTCAATTAAGGCGGGATGTTAAAGATGGCTAAAGATGGGTAGACAGTTAAAGTAACAATGTATTTTATTTTGTAAGAGAAACTTATAGTTTAGTTTGTAAGAGTCTTAAGGTTTTGATTCACAATTCTTTTACAAGTTGTGGAAGTCGAAGATTTCTTCCAAGGTCTTAGCATTCTCTTGAAAGGTAGTCCATAATAGGATCCTACTAAGGTTGAATGAACAAAGCGAAATATTATTCTATCAGTTTATACTTCATGTGTTGTTTATATCAATAATTTGGAATATGTGGTACATTTGCTTTCCCAAGTTAAGTTATTAAGTCTGGATGAAATGTTATTGATTACTAGGCTATTTATGTGTTTAGCTCTCAGATTGTCATTCTCATATTTGGCAACATCTGGATATTATGAAAGCCAAAGAAAAAGAGTTTATGAACATTCTTTGCATAATTTTTTATGTGGGAAATTTGGTTAGTTAGAAATACTCGTGTGTCAGGGGTGTCTTTTAATGTAGAACAAGTCTGACAGCGATCTTTCCAAAGATCTTGGCTATGAGTTCATGGTTTCTATAAAAATTTATATTTTTCCTTCTATGAATACTCTGTTCAGCCAGAATATTGTCTTACTATGTTTAGGTAGAGAAATTCTTAATTCTTTTACGGTATTGGACTCTATCTTTATGCGGTTGGGGGATTTGTTGAAAAATTTGAGGTTAATACTTTGTTGCTATTAACATGTAAAAATTATCATGTCACTTCTTGTGACATGGGATATATTATCCTTCCTAAATAAAATTTGCATTTTTTTAAAAAAATCTATAACTATTATAAAAAGAATAACCCATTTTAGTATCTTTTATCTAGATATTTTTATTTTCATACTATTTTATTTAACTTCTATATTTTTTATTTATAAAAAAATTAGACATTTTTTTAAAATAAATACAATTAATTTTAAATTTTATGTAGGCTAGGAATATCTTTTTTACCTTATTATAAAATAAAGACAAAAGCAAGCAAATAGAAAAAAAATAAAATTATCCCATCCTAAGAAACTGAATGCCAATAGCATCAGTGAATTTGCTCATCCTGTAGGAGCTGGTAGGACAATTAATATCAAGTTAAAATGCTTTGACCTTAATGGAAAAGCAACTATCATGTTTGGCAATTTCTCCCAGTAACTCCGAAAGTTTGTATTTCTTACTCTGATAGCTTTCGGGGCGTGTAATATGGAGGTGTTAGGGAGAAATTCCCCTCATGTTTTAGCTAACGTTTTTGTGGCCCAACGAAACTGTGAAGAAAAAAAAAAAATAAAAGATGTCAAGCAGATGTGTGTGTAAACAAACTTAGCCTCAACGGTCTAGATTTAATGTTTTAAAAAAATTAAACTAAAAAATATTGATAGGTGGTGATGGATTGATGGTGAGTTTTTCTGTCAAAGTTTGCGATGAGCCCTAAGTCCTAACCCTTCTCCGCGTGGTATAACGGATCAGATTGCAGTTGCACCAAACACCAATCATACGCTTCTCGTTCGCCCACACCAGAGTTTAGCTTTAGGGTTTAGGGTAATTTTCTTTCTTCTTTGCACCTTCCAATGGGATTAGGGTAGAATTGATGTTGCCTACCTATTGTTTGTGATAATGCGTACTCTCTTTGTGTATAAGAACATATTTTATGTATGCTATTAACAATGTCTATGTGAACAGGGAATGGGGGGTTTGCGAAACCTCGAGGTCTGGAAACTGGGAGTTGTTAATTATTTAGATGCATTGAAACTGCAGGAAAAACTGGTCTTAGGTCGAAAACTTCATAGGAGATGTGACACTCTTCTGTCTTTGCAACACCCTCCTACATACACTGTTGGCAAAAGGCAATCTGTTCACAATTTGCTAATCTCCAAGTCAGAGTTGGAAACAATTGGAGCTCAATTTCACTACACACAAAGAGGAGGTGATATTACATTTCATGGTCCCCACCAAGCCATTTTGTATCCAATCATTTCACTTCGCCATATGGGGCTCGGTGCTCGAAGTTTTGTAGAGAAAATTGAGTTAACCATGATTCAACTGGCTGCTATGTATGGGGTCAAAGCTTGTCCTGGACAAAGTGGTGAGACTGGGGTATGGGTTGGAGAAAGGAAGATAGGTGCCATTGGCGTTCGGATATGTAGCGGAATCACTTCTCATGGGATGGCATTTAACATTGATCCTGATTTAAGCTACTTTAGGCACATTGTTCCCTGTGGAATTGCGGATAAAGAAGTTACATCTTTAAGAAGGGAGACTGATTTTGTTCTTCCCGAGGACAATATAATACAGGAGCAGTTGGTATCATGTTTTGCAACAGTCTTTGGTTATAGTGACCTGATTTGGAAGGAAGATAGTGACCTGATTTGGAAGGAAGATGCGTCAATATTTTTTGATAAACAAACTGAATGAGATTCAGCTATTTTAGCCAGCAGATAATTGTATAACATTTGTTTTTCTTTCATTCTTTGATAAATCTTTAACTTAACCAGTACAGTTCTTGCTTCTTGCTTGTTCTCAGTAGACCGTAACACACATATTCTTATGTTATGCACTTGTTTGTATCATACATAAATGGTCTAATCCTGTGCATTCTGCCTTTTTTTTTTCGTCTTTTTTCTCAATTTTTGTGATAGTTGATAATGATCAACCTAATTCAATAAATTGATTCTAAGATTTAAATATGCTGTAAGAGTTGGAACTTGGAACTGGTCTTGACTTCATGACCGTGCGCTAAGTAACGAGCTATGGTATTGCCGTGGCATATCTGTTTTTTCTTAAGATCAGGGGCAGTAAATCAGATCAAAGATGATTGAGACTATACATAATATGTTGGAGGATTGTTTTGATGATGAATCTATTTGGTCAGCTGTTGAAGCTACAAATTTCAATTAAATTTCTATTTCAATCAGATTCAGTCACTTGACCAACAAATAGTAAAATCATAAGAAGAATTACGGAGTTTCTGATGACAACTAAGACAAGCTCATGAATCAAAAGCACATGCATAAACAATCAAGTAAATGACAACTTGCTAAGCAAAACAACCAACCATGTAGAAAGGTGCTGCTGCATTCAAGGAGAGCTGCTCCAGAGCGTTATTGATGAACCAGTTTGATTTTATAAGTACCATATTTTGTTACGGTTGATTGGGCAAATTATATTTTACTCCTGCTGACATAACCATTTGTTTTCTCCAGCAGAAAGAATATTGAAACCGAAGTCTCACATGCAATCTTATTCTAATTATCAATTGAGACTTCGAATAAGAAAAACCTCCATTATTAAAAGCATGATTTTATTCCAGACCAAATAAAAATACCAAATACTCTATTAAAATATCTGCGTGAAACTTCAAAACTACATCAAATACCATATAAAAAATTACATATTTTAATTGGAGCGAATCCTGCTATAAATAGAAAAGCTACCTTTTGCGTTCCCGAATGAAGTGGCATGAAGTATTGGGGATGTGGGAAAGTATAGTCTGTAGATAATAACAACACAATCCCGAATAATACGAAACTAATTAATGTTCGACACAGAATATAAATACCATAATAAACATGATGTGTATACAAGTATAATTCGTTCCGTATTGAGTTCTACAAATTGCACGTAAACTAACCGGTTACAGCTAGGAATATAGCGTTTATGTTTGCACGTGGAGCGGTAAAAGAGATGATTCCCTTGGTAGGAAGAAGCTTCATGCTTCTGGAAAGTAATATTGTCCAGCTAAGTTTAGCTGTATAATCAAAGTAATGTAGCAAAATGTGGAAACCCATTATATATCATGTGATTAGTCACATGATATATATTGGCATGTGATGGAAAGATTGTGGAATTATAAAAGAAGTATGGGATGTATGGGATTTGATTAAGGATCACATGATAAGCTCCTTCAATTCCATGTTCTACCCCACAATACAACAAATATGTGGCAGGTTAAATAATCCGTGTAGCATTCTTCTCCTTCCTCTTCAATTCTCTAAATCTGAATCTTTCACACAGCTATTGAGTATTTATTGGCTGAAGACACCTTAAATAGGCTCATTTCATCCTTTTAAAAGATTTTTGGCTACCTAAAACTTCTTTAATAGTCCATTATAGTCTTCATTCAAGTCCACCAACAAACTATCAAAAAAGATTGCTACACTTCAGATACACCAGTTCACTTCCTTTCTTCTACCTTACTCACAAATTACAACATAAGCAAGCCTTGCAACTTTCCTATGGGATAGTTCCTTGCACCAGAACTCTGTTCTTTAAACTATCTTCAATTGTTATTTCCACTAGCTCTGCCATGAAAACCTCTCAACGTGCTTCGGTGGGTCTATTTGTTTTAATATTCACACACTTCATCATTTGCTCTATAGTATCAATCAATAGTGAGACTAAAAGTAATATAATAGGTTGGTGCTCACCACGGAAGCTTCTAGCTCGTGTCTCCTTCTCTGCAAGTTTAGATAAACTGAAAATAGCTTATGATGCCCATCAGAGATCAGTAAGCACAAGTTTAAGAAAGAATCCTCCCAGCAACTCAAACCCAACCCATAACAAGTGACCTTGATCTCTTTTGAGATTGGAGATCTCAATTAGAAGGAGGAATTAAGTCTAATTCATCTCTTTCTACATTTTTGCAGTCTGTCCAGCTAACTGTTGGATAGGTAGGAAAGCTGATTTTGCAATCAGGAACAAATATTTTTACTTAGTTGTTAGGACTCTTTTGAATTTTATTTTTGTTTTGGACCACGGAAGGAGTTCTCAGTTCATGTAATATGAATTTTATTAGCATTGTTTTGTACTTATGCAGCATTGTTTTGCTACATTAGATCACTGTTTGGTAGCAGGTTTCTGAGAAAAGAGTCCATATTTGGTTTAGAGATTACTGAAAAATAAGTGTTCATTAATTTCTTTATGTCAATATTAGAATTTTTACATTTTCTTGATGGATCTATCATCTACCTCTAACATCAAAAGGTATTTACATTTTTTTTTCTATGATGTTCTGACTTCTGAGTATTCATACTGACAATCATCCTTTAACAACCTGATCTTGCAATGGCCGACACATACTAGATTTTCGAGATTTTTCTAACTTGATATACGTTTGCCCTTGGCTGCAGTTTAACATCAGCATATGTGCCGCCACCTCCTATAATTCCTAATGACCAAATTCTCTCACAAATGACAAGATAACATCACATAGTTATTTATAGGTGACTTGACTTATTTCTTCAACAAACTTTTCTTAACGTGAAGAGTACTTCCCCGTGAAATGTTATAGCGCCAAAATGCCTTTGATTCCTCTTGGGTCAAAACAAACATTTAATTTCCTAAATTATCCTCAATTGTTCTGTTTTTGCAAAATCTTTAGCTGTGAGTGAAATAGAATGTTGATGTTTCTGTTGCAATGAGGTTGCATTGCTATGAACTCAACAACTGTTAGTGATGGGAGTATAGGTTCATGTTCTTTATCAAGAATCCTCATTCAGAAAATGGATAACTTAAGTGAGACCGTAACCTTATTAACCTCCTTTATTATTTACAGCCAACATGACTAATTTTTTCAACCAACAAACCTAAATAACTATTTTAGTATTTATGTGATTAACTAACTAATACACATTTATCAAAATCATTGGAGCTATGGAAGATCATTGATAGTTCTAGGATTTAGAATAAAAGAATAATCGACCATAATGCTGCAAGACATTTTATTTCCATCTTTCAAATTTACACATGCAATGACTTCTTACTTCAACAGAAGTATAACATTTTATGCACGCATTTTCACATGAATGGTTTCCAGGGAAAAATCTTCCTTTACACTTAGATTAAATGTTACAGGGGAGTGGATTAGAGGATGTGCAACAGTTACATTATAATCTCCAAGGTGCAGTGAAATATCTACAATTCCTCTGTCATCTGCTGTGGCAACATTAAGCCGAGTTCCCCACTCGTCAATGAGCTTGTCAACAACGTCTCCAGCAGGAGTATTTTTGAAATTCTCATCCGCCAGAGTAGTGTCAATGAAACCAGCATGTGCTGGACCAGAAAACATTATAATCCCTTCAACAGCAGGGTGAGAGTACGCCTCTCTTAGTACCTCTTCCAAGTACGCTGCCTACTCAGGAAACAAGAATGAGAAAAGAAAAGGGAATGCAGTCAATCACCTTGATGGTATGTATAGAGATTTCTTTGCTTTGCTTTTTTTTACTTCTCTGTTACACACAAGACTTTGCATAAGTTTTTTGTTCCTAACGTTTTACTAAAAATTAGTTTTAGTCCTTTAAATTGAAGAATATTTTATTAATCCATCGTTCACTTTTAATTATTCTTCTTCCGTTAACACTATTAAAATTGCTGATAGGGAATACAATTTTTTACACCTGAATTCCTCTCCTTCTCATCCCTAATCCTTTCAATTTTCAATTTCACATTCAGTACAATCAAATACACCAGAATTTATAAATAAATAACTTTAATACAAAAAACAAATTAATTTCAGAAACTAAAAAAAATATTTTTCAATTTTAAGGATTAAAAATGGTTTTTCGTAAAAGTTTAAGAACAAAAAACTTATTTAAGCCTAAATAAAAAGATAAATGTGGTGTCAATGTATTAAGGGGTCTTTTAGAAGAAGTTCGGAAAATAATTTGATAAGTTTATTTACATCATAAGTGAAAAGTTTTTTCTACCATAAACTAACTATTATAAAACTCTAAACATTTGTGATTGAATTACACTAATGTTCACATTGCGCATTCTAATTTGATAAATATAAGTTTTTTGGTCATATTAAATAAAGTTTTTGATAGAGTTTATAAAAATAATAAGCTGAAGTTTCTGTTGTAAGTTATAACTAAATGACAAGAAGGAGGAGTTCATTACATTATTTTCTGAAGTTGAGGAAATACCTGACTTGGTTGGGGACCCACACTCACTTCCGTGAGCCATATTGGAAGTCCAGTTGTAGCAAGAAGATCAATAACTGACCTCATATAGGCAAGATTAGGCTGGATACTAGGAAAATGGCCTTGCAACCCTATTGCTGCTGACATTCCAGCAGTTCCTGGAAATGACTGAATCTCCTTAAGTTTCTTCATATATTTGGCTGGGTTTGCAGCCTCATCCCCACTATATTCAATGGTGTTATACTCATTCAGGAACATCTTTGTCTCAGGATCAAGCTTGAAAGCCGTTGCATATGCTTCTGCAGAGGCATTTTCACCCAATTTGTCCTCATAGAAATGGAAGTGGAGATTCTCATTCATCACATCCCATGCAATCAGTTCTCCTTTGTATCTTGAAACCACAGATTCAATTCTTTTTGCCGCTGCTTCTCTTAGTTTCTCAGGTGATAAGGTCTTAACCCATTCAGGCTGCTGTGTTGGATTGTCCCATAAAATATTATGCCCCCTCACAGAAATGCCATGCTCTTTGGTAAATTTCATCATGGCATCTGAGATGGTGTAGTTTTCGTCCCCTTGCTTTCTCTCCGTATTATACCACTTCATCTCATTGGTAAAAGTTGTGAATTTGAATCTTGACACAAACCAGTTCTGGTAGTCTTTGTTTGTGAGGATATAATGGTTCATTCCACATCCAAATGGAAAGTTTAACTTTACAGGTCTGGAGGTGACTGTAGCTCCTTTCAATGCTGTTTCATTTACATTAATTATCTGAAATCTCCCTTTCCTCTTACGTACCTGCATGATATAGATCAAGTCTAGTTATTTTTCTCCTTTTACAATTTTGGCTAAATTACTTTTATGTCCTCATTTTTGTTTTTAATTTCTGTTTGGTCATTGTGACAGATGCCTGATCATATGGGTGTTAGCCAATATTAACACTGTCAGTATGATAAATTGACAGAAGATTCAATTTGGTCGAACATAATATTAAAAATTTTTAATTTTAGAAGACCGAAATAAAACTGAAAATAAGATGAGAGACCAAAAGAGTACTTTTAGCCTAGGATTTACTACTGATTTTGCCTATGAAATTTGGTCGGTTATTGCTTTCATCCTCATGACCAGATGTTTGACTAACAATTGGTGAATTTTAAAATAAATGCAACAATTCTTGCCCTAATGTAAGAAACTGGCGTATATGTAAAAGTGATATAAGAAGCATTGGCATTCATGTAAAATTGTAAGGATTTTGATTAGCTTACCCTCTCGATGCTGCCATCTTGTAATGATCTCCACTGCTTTTTAGTGAATGGTTGTAAGGAGACATTGTCAGCCCATATTTCCACAGTGGAATTCTTGCTCTGCATTGTTGAATAATTTTAGTTAACAAAACAGATATCTAAACACACACACAACATCGGGATCGCACACAATTCTCAAGCACCTATAATTCCTTTAATTTTACACGAATTTGATTTCCATAAAGAAAATTCCATGCTCTTGAATGAGAACTTACTAGCATCCTGGTTTGCTTATTTAGAATACTAATATTTAGGGTGGATACCAAATGCTAGTCTACACCGTGGGAGAGAAAAACATCAAATAGTGGTGAGTGATACTGTGATAGGCGATATGATGTCTCAGAAAGAGAGATAAAAGTACGAAAGATGTTAAATTAGTGCTTACACTGTTAAGGTGTCCATGTATCATCTTTGTTAAAATAAATAGTTGAAAATGACAACACATTACACATATAGTTTCACTTTCACTTTTCAGAATAATATGCACATGAAGCAGTAAAGTAGTACAAAAGTTTTTCTGTCTCATTTACATGTTATTTCAATCTCTATGGGAGAGAATTAAGTGAGAAGTCATAAGAGAGGCCCCCTAATTCTATACCTGAGTTGAATTTTAAGAATATGTTCAAAATGCTACAGATGAAAAGCATATAAACTTTACAACACCTTAGCTTGAGAGAAAAATACCTAAAAAAATATCACAGTTTTTACTTTAGTCTCTAATTTTTTTGAGGAAGGTGTAAACCAAGAATGTATTTCACCTTAAAAATAATCTCAACAGGACTTGAGAACTTTGAAACTATGCCGCCTTTTAGAAGGGTCCAGCATCCATGAGTTGCCATCACTTGGCCAACTCGTACTATTTCACTTCTTTTTGTTTTAAACATAACTGACACAGTGTCAATTCCCCCACTGACCTGAAACCAAGCTGAATATGGAGAAGGGAGAAAAATTAAGCATTCAAAATGTTTCAGAAAAGTAACGGCCAACATGGCAACATTCGTGAAATGAAGGCTAGTGAAAGAGATGCCATACAACTCAAAAGTGGAGAGAGTGAAGTTACCAGAAAAGGTGTATAACATTCCTTTCTTAAGTTGGACCTTCTGCGAGAAACTATCAAATGGTTGCGTTCTGTTGTAAGCAACAATGAACCTATTGCCTTCATTGAATATTCCTTCTTTGATTGCTCCTTTTCCAAACACTGTCCAACCCTCTACGTTGTGATCAAATTCTGGATTTACTATAATACCTCCTCCATACTGTGCTCTCTGAGGTTCTGCCAAGCACTGCTTATTTTTAAGGCAAAATGGCAACACAAGTAAGTTTGTCTATGGAATTTGAGAAGAAAGTAAACGTGGAAAATATTTTGCAACTTAGAAAGAGTATTCTAGTGAATTTTCAAGATTAGAAGTATATAATAGAACAAAGGGTGAGAAAGTGTTATTGCCTTTGTAGTAGCAGAATAATCATAAGACAAAGAATGGACGCCTAGCCCTGCACATGTTAAGAACATGCATTAGTTAGAAATAGTATAGCAGTGAATACTTAGCTGGCATTGAAATTTGAAAGAGACAGATAATTAAAAACCTGAGATTAGTAAAAGGCATATGGCAACGAACAAGTTGCAGTCTGCTGCAGCAGCTTTCATCTTTTCAGTTTTCACACTAAGTTTCACGTTAACAAGGGGCTATATATTGAAGCCGGAAATCATCAAATGTCAAGAACTTCCACTACTATTAAAAAAACAAAAAAACTTTCCTCACAAAATGCACCTTCAAGGGTTGCAATAATTAACTAAAGAAGAGTTCAAGCCACAAAATCACCTTACATTCTACTGTCTCATGTCCTGTTTATGAGAAATAAAAGACCTAGGATAAAATGATAAAATACATTAACAACCATTAATTTAAAATAAATTATTGAAATTATTATTATTTAGATTTTGTAATATATATATAATTATACAAAAAATTTTAACATTTAATTGGTATAGACTGTCAGGATAAAAGATTTTTACTCTGACAATTTTCATTTATATATATAAATGAAGGGTTGTGATTGAATGTCAATATAAAATATTTTTACAATAAAAATAAAAATGTATACCAATTAAATTCTAAATTTTAATTTTGTATTTTTTAAACAATGATTATTATTATATTTTATCTTTTTAAATTGCATATTTGCATTTTAGATGAGTTATACTATCCTAAAAATACTCTTAAAATAAGTTAACGAAAATAATTAATGCATTTAATATGGATAAAGTAAACGATAATATTTAGTAAAAAGACTTTTACATGTTTATATGAGAAATGGGTATATATCTTGTAATTGTAAATAAATTTTGTAATAAATTAAGATATAAAATAATTAATATGAGTCTTTTTCTTATATTTGTAAAAGGAAAATATCAAGAATTAAAAAAAAAAAAAATAGTTACAGCAAAGTTATGCGCGTTAAGGCCAATTCACAGTCTTCAGTTGAAAAGAAATGTGCGTGCATTAACAAAAGCATTATTTAAATTTGTCGTCATGTTATGCGAAAACGCATTATTTTGCACAATTTATGCCTTAGAAATGACTGGTTTAATTGCATAAGTGATAAGTCTGAATGTATTAAAGGAGTTTGCAACGGTTGGTCTCTCTATATTTACACTACTTATTCCAAACTACTGGTGAGTCAAAAAAAGAAAAGAAAAAAATACTGACAATCAAACCTCAATGACAGTTCATTACCAAACATTACAAGTCAGATCAGTTCATAATTCATTAGAGATGATAAAGAAAAAGGTCAATTGATTAGATAACTGAAATAATGTTTGTTTTTTTTACTTTTCGGTTTTTTATATGTTTATATTATTTCATACAATAAGTTTTACAGCATTTGTTAATTTTTTTTCACTCTAAATTTGTATTTTATTTTTTTTATCACATCAATCATATATTATATATTTATTTATTCTCCTTTTTCATTTCTATATGTTACAGAAATTTTACTTAAAACATATTATAATTAGACATAGTCTCATTTTATAAGGGTGAAAGGTGGAAGGGAGGGAGCGACCGGCACAAAGAAACCTCAGTATTCCTTGATGCATTATATAAGGGTGAATGGTGATTAACAAATTCCAATCGTCTACTACAACCTTATCACTTCACTAATGGAATTGCCTTTTATTCATAAAAAATACCCAGTAACTGTTTTAGACAATGAATTATGTGATTCTTTTTCTAGACAATCAATTATGTAATATGATAGGAAGAAAGAAAATATATTTATTAATCATAAAACTAATGCTATAATATAATTATAATTTTTTATATATATATATATATACATAGACAGGGGAGGTTAAATAATGTATAGTATCTTAGCAAAAACAAAAAAAATAGTGTAAAACTTAAACTATTCACAATCATATATCTTTTTGGAATAGAGTAGGACACATCCAAAGAAAGTTATTCAAAACAAAAAGACTTGATCGGTGTTCTTAAAAAAAAATTATAAAAACAGCAGATAAATACCACAAGAAGAGTAATTGGACGATAATTGATAACTGATAAGTTCTGATGTGAAAATTATCTGACGAGGAATTGAAGAAAATATTTTGAAAAATCTAATTTTATTATAAAAAATAAAAAATACTTTGTATAGGTTTTTTTTTAAAAGAGTGGTAGAGTTATCCATTTAATCCTTGATAATTTGTTTTATAGATGAAGAAATTGAATCTCTCTTTCAAGCAAACATGAAGTAGTTAAATGGACAAGAAAGTTTTAATGAAGAAGGAGAATTGCTCTCTACCAAGAACACACAGAGCATATTTATTCAAATCTCTCAATATATTGGCTCTATAGAAGACAGTAAAATAGAAGAAATCCGTTAAGCAAAATTTAATTTGCTCAATAGATTGAACTTTTTTCACTATGAAGGATTCACATAGCTTAGCAAATTGTTCCCTAATTGCTGCCCTATTTGGACATTATAAAAGAAAAAAAAACAAAAGGTAACACAAGTTAGATACGAAGTTGACTGGAGACATGAGGGAATGTAGAGATGAAGGCAAAAAGGGAGCTTAGTGATAATTGTCAGATTTGAGATTATTTCAATGATAAAAATTCATCAATTATCTCTATTTCTTAAACTTTCCCTTAGTTTTAAACTCATTTTAATTGTAAATACATATATTTACTATTTATCATACTTATACATGATTTTGTGATAATTTATAGATAATATGAGAAATTTTGATAGGTTTACACTAAATTTTGGAAGATGACTAAAGTTGGATCAGAGCTCCCTCGCCTAGCAAGGAGTTCCAAAGTAGTTGTAGTATCCCTGAAGGTTGCCTAATGAGAGATCTTGTTGGGCAAAAATTGAAGAAAATTTCTAGTAGACTAAAGGTCATTATGTGAGCCATGTTGCCTAGTGAAAAGCTAAGGAATTCCTTGAGTAGAAGAAGCTGATTTGCACCTAGCGAAGGGCGTCGCCCAACTGCTCTCGCTGGGTGAGAGATGTCGTTGGCGAGAGCTGCCAGACTTGGCCAATGAAATTAAAATACTTAATTGGGGAAAGGAGAAAGAAACAAGGATACACAACATTCACAGAAGCGAAGCAGGAGAGACAAAAACAAAGTTGCAGGAAAGAAAAATTTTGAAGCGAAAGTGGAGATGTAATCAATCTTTTGATTTATTCTTCAATCTTCTATAATCCTCTTGATTTTGTGAGTTTATCATGACAATGAGCAACTAAATCTCCTTAATTGGGAGATCGGTGTATTATCAACTATTTTGTAAACTTTTTAATTATAGCTAAAGATTATATCCCTCATTTTATATTCGTCTCTATTTTGAATATTTGTTTTTAGTCTAATCAACTTTTAACTTGATTTAATATGCTTGAATGAATTGGCAAAAAATTTTGAGCAAAGATTTGAGAAAAAACATCGTATAAACATTGAATCTAGGAATAAAACAACATTTATGCATCTTTTGTCTTTCCCATAGTCGATTATCTAACTATCTTAATCTTTTGAATCGAGGAATCAATGGATTGATTATTATAGTTAAGGTCTTCTTATCGAGGGATCAGTTTTTGAATATTTTTTGTTGGAAAAAGAGATTTGAAATTAACGGAGATTCGATTATTAAAGTTTATGAATAGTTAAACTAGAACCAAGATCTCAACATCTATTCCTATTGAGTTTCATTTAATCTTATACTTTTGTTCATATTTAATCTGCCTTTACTCTGGTTTATATTACATTGTTATACAATTTCATGAATTTTATAGAGTTTATCTTTGAATACTGAATATTACATATAATTTTTATTTTAGTTTTTTTTAGTTGTTTTTCAATATATAATATATATACATCCATCTTTACAAGTTTTATTTAAGATAATTGAATTTTTATATTATTTTCTAAGTCTCTATGAAGATATTTCTATACTTATAGGATACTATATACAAATAATACACTTACTAATAATCATGAACAATAACTCAGGTTTTATATTGTAAAGTTGTTTTGATTTAGTTCTCTTAAAAAAAATTGATCATTCTTAATCTCCTAAACTTTTTTTTTTTTTAACATTTTCAAGTATCACTGTCACATAATTATGCAGTAGTCACATAATTAATAATGAATTAGGTGAGTTGTCACATATCATCAACTAGTTTAACATCACATTCATGTAAAAAAATTTTGTAACTAATGTTTTTATTAGTTCTTATTTTTTTCATAAAATTGATTTTAGTCCTTTAATATTTTTTTTACTTCTGTACTCCATTTTTCAGAAATTCACTTTTAGTTTCTCAATATTTTTTTACCAGTTTTAATCCCTCAAATATGTTTATCTTTGTTTTTAATCTCTCTTATCAAATATCACCATTAAATAATATGTGACATCCATATGACTATCTAAAATTTTTAGAAAAAATATTTGGAAAAAAAAGTGGTATAATATTTGGTTAAATTTCGTCATAAACACAAGATAAAGTTTAATTAATATGCATTAATAGCATAAAATAGTTTTAAACAAACGTTTAATCATAAATCTTCGTTTATATAATTTTAAAGTATTAATTGATAAAATTAGCAAAGTTACGATAAATAAAAAATTGTAATTGATGTTAGTATAAAACTTCTTTTACACTAATAATGCATACTAATTAAACTCATAAGTTTATTTGTAAACTAAAATTAATCCATACATAAGTTAAAATTAGCTTTTTAGAAGGAAAAAAACTGAAAAAAAAAAGAAACTTCTCTGCAACACTAATTTAGGCATAAGTTCATTTTAATTTGTATGAGAATTTTTTATTTTATTTCTATATTTTCTTTTGTTATAACTTATAAGTGTTTATGATGATTTCATTCTCTTTTTTTTCATACTTATAAATGTTTATGGTGATTTCATCTTAACCCCCTTTATTCTTTATAGGAATAGGAACATAACTAAGTAATTATGTGACTAATAACTACAAAATATTTATCAAAATCACATGTATAAGTTTCATGGTTGAGTGTGAAGAAAACCATTTATAGTTGTGGGATGGGGAAAACAAGAACAATCAACCATGACCAGCTAGCCTTTTATTACAATCTTTCAAATTTATACATGCAATTTCTGGTTGCTTTGACAGAAGTATAACATTTTATGCATGCATTTTCACATGAATAGTTTCCAGGGAAAAATCTTTCTTTACACTTAGATTAAATGTTATAGGAGAGTGGATTAGAGGATGTGTAACAATTACATCATACTCTCCATTGTGCAGTGAAATATCTACAAATCCTCTGTGATCTGCTGTGGCAATATTAGGCCCAGATCCCCACTCGTGAATGAGCTTATCCACAACGTCTCCAGCAGGAGTATTTTTGAAATTCTCATCTGCCAGAGTAGTGGCATTGAAACCAGCTTGTGCTGGACCAGAAAACATTATAATCCCTTCAACAGCAGGGTGAGAGTACGCCTCTCTTAGTACCTCTTCCAAGTACTCTGCCTATTCAGGAAACAAGAATGAGAAAGGTAAAGGGAATGCAATCAGTAATCTAGCTGGTACATTGATATTTCTTTTTTTTTTTTTTTTCTTCTTTCCTAATAGATAAAAGGATAAAATTGGTATCCTTTTGTATTAAGGAGTACTTCAGAATAACTAATGAAAATATTTTGACGAGTTTAATTTTAAAACTCTATTAGTACAAAAAAAAAATTAGTATTTACAGTGTCAATTAACCAGAAATTATTCTTGATATCACTTTAAGATGATTATAAAAAAAATAAAAAAGTTTATCATCCATAGATCAGAACCTTTACACTGCTAGTGCATTCTAACTTTATGAATTATAATTGATAGAAAGAGTGAAAGACCAACTTAGTCGTGACAAATAAGTTTTTTAGGTTTTTTTTATATAAATTTTTGAGTTTATAATAATAAACTTCTTTTTTTTAATTTATTTTAATAAATTTTATGAGAGATGACTTGTGGTTGAGTGTAATATGATGAAGTTTCTGGAGTAAGTTATAACTAAATGTTCATGAAGGAGAAGTTTCTTGGAAAATTTCCTGAGGTTGAAGAAATACCTGACTAGGTTGTGGATCAACACTGACTTCTGTGAGCCATATTGGAAGTCCAGTTGTAGCAAGAAGATCAATGGCTGATCTCATATAAGCAAGATTTGGCTGGCCACTAGCAAAATGGCCTTGCAACCCTATTGCTGCTGACATTCCAGCAGTTCCTGAAAATGACAGAATCTCCTTAAGTTTCTTCATATATTTGGCTGGGTTTGCAGCCTCATCCCCACTATATTCAATGGTGTTATACTCATTCAGGAACATCTTTGTCTCAGGATCAAGCTTGAAAGCCGTTGCATATGCTTCTGCAGAGGCATTTTCACCCAACTTGTCCTCATAGAAGTGGAAGTGGAGATTCTCATTCATCACATCCCATGCAATCAGTTCTCCTTTGTATCTTGAAACCACAGATTCCATTCTCTTTGCTGCTGCCTCAGTTAAATCCTCAGGTGATAGGGTCTTAACCCATTCAGGCTGATATTTTGGATCGTCCCAGAAAATGTTATGGCCTCTCACAGAAATCCCGTGCTCTTTGGTAAATTTCATCATGGCATCTGAGATGGTGTAGTTTTCCTCCCCTTGCTTTTTCTCTGTACTATACCACTTCATCTCATTGGTGAAAGTTGTGAATTTGAACCTTGACACGAACCAACGCTGGTAGTCTTTGTTTGTGAGGATATAATGGTTCATTCCACATCCAAATGGAAAGTTCAACTTTACTGGTTTGGCCATGACTGTAGCTCCTTTCAATGCTGTTTCATTTACATGAGTTATCTGGAATCTCACTTTCCTCTTCCGTACCTGCATGTTATAGATCAAGACTTATTATTTTTATGTTTTTTCCTTTTACAATTTAGGCTAAAATACTTTTTAGTCTTCATCTTTTTTTCTTTTCTTTTTTTTTCCTGTTTGTACCCGAAGTTTAAAGGTTCTACTTTAGTCAAATGTTTCTATTAAATTAAGTTGGTTTTTCGGTCAATTTATCACTCTAACTTGATCAACATGATCACACATGACAAATTCTAAGAAAAGTCGCATCAGTTGAGTGTTTGTCAAGTCAAACAACGTTAACAACCTTGGTGTAGTTAATTGACAAAAGAATTAATTTGATCTATCATAGGCACTTTAAATGGTGAATTTTAAATTTAGGAAACCAAAGTGAAACTAGAATAAGCCTAGCGTACAATTTACTACTGAATGTCTGAATTTGTCCATGAAGCTTGGTCTGCTATATCTTCCATCTTCTTAATGACCACATGGTTGACTAACAATTGGTGAATTTCATTTTAGTTGTGGCACGAAAATAAATGCAATTATTCTTCCCCTGATGTTAAAGCACTGGGAGTCTCAGGAAACATGTGAACGTGAAGAAGCAGGGGCTATCACGTAAATTCCAACATTAGCTTACCCTTTCAATGCTGGCGTCTTGTAGTGATCTCCACTGCTTTTTAGTAAATGGTTGTAAGGAGACATTATCAGCCCATATTTCCACAGTGGAGTTCTTACTCTGCATTGTTGAATAATTTTTTGTTAACAAATCAGATATCTAAATACACTCATAAAAAAAATGATCCCACGCAATTCTAAAACACGTTTAATTCCTTTAATTATTTTTGCATGCATTTTATACCCACACAAAAAAAATTGCATTTTATACTCACACAAGTGAAAATAGTGATAACACCCTGTGGTTTTTATACTTGAGTTAAATTTTGAGGGAATACGCAACTCTTCTCCTTGAATAAAAAATAGGTAGGTTTAAATATGTTTTTGGTTGCTGAAAACTATCTCGATTTTTATTTTATTCTCCATGAAAATTTTCTTATTATTTAAAGAATGGCAGGTATAAATCCAGAATGTATTTCACCTCAAAAACAATTTCAACAGTGCTTGAAAAGTTTGCAGCTATGCCCCCTTTTAGAAGGGTCCAGCATCCATGTTTTGCTATCACTTCGCCACCTCGTACCAGTTCACTTCCTTTTGTTTTAAATATAACCGACACAGTGTCACTTCCTTCACTGACCTGAAACCAAGCTGAATATGCAAAAGGTTGAAAAATTAATCATTTAAAATATTTCAGAAAAGTAATAGCCAACAGTGCAACACTCCTGAAATGAATGCTAGTGAAAGAGGTGTCATACAACTCATCAGTGGCGAAAGTGAAGTTACCAGAAAAGGTGTATAGCATTCCTTTCTGAAGTTGGACCTTCTGAGAGAAACTATCCAATGGTTGTGTTCTGTTGTGGGCAACAATGAATCTATTGCCTTCTTTGGATATTCCTTCCTTGATTGCTCCTTTTCCAAACACTGTCCAACCCCTTATGCTGTGATCAAATCCTGGATTTACTATAAGGCCTCCTCCACACTGTGCTCTCCGAGCTTCTGCCAAACACTGCTTGTTTTCAAAGCAGCGCTAACACAAGTAAGTTTGTGCATTAATTGCTGACAGAAACTAACAATAACAAACATCCATATTTAGTCTGGTTTAAGTTATAACTTTAAAATAAAATTATTATATACTCAAATAAAATAACATGGAAAACATTTTGCAAGTTAGAAAGAATACATTAGGGGATTTTCAGGTTATAGCATATGAAACTATAGGTGAGGAAGTGTTATTGCCTTTGTAGTAACAGAATAATCATAAGACAAAGAATGGACGCCAAATCCTGCACGTGATGAGAATATATAATGGTTAGAAATGGTGAATGAATACTTAGCTGGCATTGAAAAAGAGGGAGGGAAGGGACAGATAGAAACCTGAGATCAGCAAAAGGCAAGAGGTAATGAACAACAAGTTGCAGCCTTCTGTAGCAACCTTCATCTTTTCACTAATCAAAGAGCTTTCAAGCAATAAATTTCACGTTAGTATCAGGGTTATATATTGATGCTGAAAATCAAGTAACAAGAACTTCGCCTAGTATTGAAAGGAAAAGAAAAACTTCTTTCACACTATGCACCTTTAGGGGTTATACTAATTAATTAGAGATAAATGCATTATATGTGAGCCTGAAAATCGCCTCATATGTATCAGTAATTTTGTTTTTACGTAATTTAATGACGCATTATTTCTACGCAATTTATGCCACAGAAAAGACTGAGTTAATTGTTAAGTTTAAATGTATTTGTAACCTTTCGATCTACATTTATAGTTGTCTTTCCAAAGTAATAAACTGAACTGGCTTTTGACTAACAGACGGTTAATAGTAGTGATATTTACGGTTGTCTTTATTGATGATAATTTTATTGTTATTAATTAATATATTATCAATAATAGATTTTATGCTAAATAATAATAATAATAATAATAATAGTAGTAGTAGTGTATTTAGTTCCAGGCTTGTAATATATTTAAATATGTAAACTAAATGACGTATTTGGTTCCTTGACGTATTTATTCACATATGTCAACAAAAACTATACTGTTTCAGTGATTTTTTGTTTAACCACCCCTTTTTTGCTATTTTCGGTAAATATAACTGCTATTCACCCTCTCTTAGTCAAAAACTGAACGGCAAAAATCAACAATCTTATACAGACACATAATACTGGTCTTAGGTTAATCGGAACATCTATAGGTTGAAATCAAAAAGTAATTCGTAAGTTAAATCTATTTAAAGAAAGATATTTCAATGCAATTTGCCAATTATGATCAAATTCCTAATCACATATTTACCCAAAGTCTACATTGACAGCACAAAACAGAAAAAGAACAAATTCCTAATTCTGTTCGAGTTAAGATGAAAAATTTTTCTTCTAAATATTTATGTGCATGTTATAATTCAAACCTAAAACTTTAGTTAAATTAAAAAAATCAATTACTAAACAAATGTGATTTTACTTTGAGAAAGAAGAAAAGGCTATATATACTCGATAGAGCGTATTAATATTACATTATAGTTCAATTAAAAATTTTATGATTAGATAATAATAGAAAATTATTTTTTACATTTTGCAAGATAACTTTTATAGGGTTTTTAATATTTTCATTACATTAATAATCTTATATAAACTTTCTTTCACATAATTGTTATATAAGTATAATTTTGACATTTATAAAGAGGGTGGAACTTGAATTGAGGGAGGGACTAGCAAAGATTAGTAGGGGGAAGAGACGGTGAACAACATAATGCCAACCTTGTCACTTCGCTTAGTTTTATGATATTAATATTAAAATGTAACCATGCAACTAAAAGTTAAATATTAAATAATAATGCATCAATAAGTTTTATATAAAAAAATATGATAATAATATTTATTTTTATGCATTTTTTATATTAAATATTATTTTAAATATAATTTTAAGATATTATTATAAAATTAACAAAAAAATTTAAAAGATTAAAAATTTATTATATATGATAATCTGTGATTAGTTGACAATAAAATTATTAATATATTGATTACATACAAATTTTTTGAAATATAAATCCTACATAAAATAATTTACTGCAGTATAAATTTTGAAATAAAGAATTTACTTGATAACGAATTTCATATATGAAAAAGAGATAGTTACGAATTTGAATTTTTTTAGTAACAAAATTGTCACACTAACAACTAATATTTATTTATATAAAAATTTATAATTTAAATATTATCATATAGATAAAAAATAATTGAAGGAATAGATAGATAGAGATAATAAAATTTTGGCAGTGAAAAATAAGACAAAATATGATATGTCGCGACACTAGTTTGGCGCATGTGGTTAAAAACGGTGCAGTCTGCGGATCACATATTTGTATATTAGACAATGAAAAGTTGATTTTAGCATCAAATGCAATGAAGGGTAAAATATAAATAAGAAAGAGTCGTATATATAATAATAATAACAATACGTTCCAAGCACAGACATGCCTTTAGCAATGTCAGATAATTCGAATTATGGACTCCAATGATGTCCCGTGAATCATTTCCCATTCCAAAGCAAACTTCACAGCTATTATATATTCCCTCCTAATCATTTATTTATTTTCATGTTCATAATTATTATACATAAGTTTAAAATATTTAATAAAAATAAAATATTTTATTTAAATATTCTTATTTAATACTTTAATTTTTTATGCATGAATAAGTGAATATTAAATAATATTATATTTAAAAATACATAAATTAAAATTTTAAAATACTAAAATTTATTTATTGTAACAATGTGAATTACTTAAATGTATAAAAAATCTGTTTACTTTTATTTTAAGGGAAAATTCTGTTTTCTTAAAAATTCATCCCTGGTCTCTCTCGTCAGTTTTTACTTTTTTCTATAAAACTTTTCAATCTTCAGCAATTTTATATAAAAAGTATTTTTTATTAAGAAAAACAAATAAAATAAATATTTGTTAGCTTAATTATTTTTATTAAGTAACAACATATATGAATATGATTGAGTAAATCTAATTTCTATAATTGTAAAAAATTCACACGTTAATATGAACTAGTAAGGCATTAAAGAACTAGAATGATAATATATGGTATTTCACTTAGTTTTTGTCATAAAAACTTAATCACTAATATTTTATAAGATTATTTGATTCAATTTCACTTAATATAATTTGATAAAAAATAATATCTAATGTATAAATAGATTAGTTGTTTTTACTTTAATTTTAATAGTTTCTATTTTTATATAATTTTGAAAATAAATTTTTTAATATATTTTTTAATACTTAATAATAGAATTTTTAAATTACAAAATTGAACTAAACTACAAAAGATTGATATTTGGTTTGAATTTTTTAATTAATTTAAAGCCGCATTGCCCCACAAACAGCTGTACTATAATAGTACTCGCTCTTATACTCGTATTTAGTCTCATACACATGCGAGTAGGAGCTTTAATCCTTATCTCTATATATGTTAGGTAACTATGTACTCATACCCTACTTTACTTTTATATAGACATAAACTAAATTAATCAATGTCTTTTGCACATAAGTAAACATAATATGGAGAGTCATAGGTTTGGTCTTATGCTAAAATTAAGAGATGGGGGAGGGAAAGATCATGGGTGCAAATCTCCCTACTAACAAAACTAATACACTAAGAACTTACATTTACTTATAAAAAAAAAAGTAGACATAATATGAAAAATAAATGAATGTAACATAAATATAAAACAAATTATAAAATACTCTCTAAATTTTATATCATTACATATAAACCTATGTTTTTTTTTACCATAACATTAAAATAATATTTGAATTTTATTAAGAGTTATTTTATAAATAACTTAATTTTTTCTTGTAAATTGTATTTTTAAATTATATTTCTTTTTATTCTATAATTATATTATTTATAAATAATATTTTAACAATTCCACCTCTCCCGTCGTTTCCTCAAAAAATAAATAACAATTCTATAGTCTTGTTTAATTTTTACTTTTTCATCACTTGATTACTTTTTTTTTTTAATAGATCACTTGATTACTAAGATATATCAGACTCCCACTATTTGTAAATTTATTAATATTCAAGTGCCATCTGAAGAGGAATGCATCTTCATGCTTAAATAAATTATATCTCAATATCAAAAGGGAAAAAAAAAATCTAGTTTTATCACGTAAACAAAATTAGTTGGTTACTGTGGATAAACAGCAAATAGTGGGCATTATCAACCACATGGAGGTGCATATGGGAGTGTTTTGAGAAGATTGCAAAATGTCGAACATTGTTGTGCTAATTTTTAATTCAAATCAATTAACCATACTATTCCAGAGAAATGAGTGCCAAAAAAAGTTTAATTTTTTGGGTAGTTGTATTTAGATAGCCTACCAACTAGGAATAATCTCTTCAGGCGATCAATAATTCCTCAAAAGGAGGCGAATTGCGATATGTACAGCTTGAAAGAGAAAACAAGTTATCACCTTATATTTATGTTAGATATCTTCTCAAGTGTAGGACGTGCGATTTGTAACCTGTGAAATATTTTACAGCACTTTCAATGAAGGTTCGAGATCATTGTTCTCAATTCAAGGGTTAGTTTGTGACACAAAGATGCATTAGCAGGCATAGTCGTTTGTGTGATCTGCAGAGATTTAACATCTTTAAAAGACAAAAAATGTTGTCATCTTTAATTCATGGTCGATAGATTTCCAAAAAATTGTCTAAACTATCCAATAACAATTATGGAAATAATGTTGTAATCATAAATTTGTATCAAATTTTCTCTATTTGTTACTGTTTTTTATACTAATTATTAATATATTAGTCACGTCTTGTATTTTTGCATGTTTCTAAATAAAATTATTTGGTTATAAAAAAAATCAACCATGATGAGTTACAACTCATTTTTTCACCAAAATCAAAGATTTTATGATAATTAATTTAATATTTTATCATTGCATTTAGCCAAACGCGTATAAACTACATTTGTTCATGCATGGCTCAAACTGCACTAAGCAATAGTGCGTTCGATTTGATTAATTATATTAAGATGAGTAATGAAATCACTAGTACTCCTAAACCTAAAAGATGGAGAACCACTCATTAAATTTTAAGATATGTGACTATTTGTCCTATTTATAATGAGTAAATTCATGACATGGATTCCTCAAATTAATTCTGACTTCTCTGTAGTTTCAAAGTATAATTCTAAACATATAATTTCTATTTTAGTGTATGCATGTGTAACAACTTCATTAGTCAATAAGTAAGTGTTTATATTGTTTTGGAAAGATAAGCTTTCAACAAAAATTTGGGGCTTTTCTTCAAAATTATTTATAGATAGACTGCTTACCGGGGTCCTCATCGAAAGGGGTGTTGTTACAAGGTAACGCAGTTTGTGTGTGTTTTGTGAGGAGAACTAGAAGGGTGTTCGCAATCGCATGTTTCTTGTTATGCAAATTTTTAGCATTTATATCTTATCAAATCTAGAAACGATTAGGAGTGCAATTTGTCTTACCACAACATTCTATCTTATTTGTTCAATCTAGTTTGTAGGTATCACGAAATAAAATAATAATTTTTCAATATTTGTTTGTTTCGTCTATTTAGACATCTAACAACTTCATCCTATTTAAAAATAATAATCTAGAATCTTTTTATATTGGTTGGACACCTAGATATTTTTTCCCACATTACATATGTTTTGCGGTAACGATGGATTCATAGATTTGGAGTCCTCCATATACTTTTCGTATAATCATAAGATAGAAGTATCTAAATCTCTTTAAGAGAGGTAGTAGAGAAGACTTCGGATTTCAGCATATCAAAAATCGAAAAATAGAATAAAACGTAAAAGAATAACTTAGAAAAGATCAGAGAGATTTCAGATCAATATAAATTGAAGACACCAAATAAAAAGAAAGAGACTTCCAATTTCGGCATGCCCGAAACCCGAAGTATAGCATGGCACCCTCCAAAGTAGGAAGTAGCATCAGGAAAGGATTTCGGGCCAAAATACGAACTCTTGCAATAAATCAATTAATTAAGGGAAAGATTAACATAATTACTGATCAACGATACTCCCAATAAATCTGAGCAGAGTCAACAAAATATCTATTGGATAAAAGCTAAGCACACTAGGTAAAAGAAAGAAATATACCAAGAGCAGGTAATAATAACTGCTAGGTAACAAACACATTTTTACTATAAATATCAGTTAGGAGGTACGTGTCATTCATTCATTCAGGAGAATTTATTACTCTTCACCACTCTTTTACCTCACTCATTTATTGAATTGAGCGTCAGAACCATTTTTTCAGGTTCTCCCCCTTTTTTTGGAGACACAAGGAAAGTTTAGAGAATTCGTTGTGCATCGTATTCAGGTACTTTTTGGCAAGAACAATTTTGCTTCTTGATAGGACAATTCAATTAATTGTGTGTTTACAGTTTTTTTAGCTTTGTTTTGAGGATTAGTGTAGGTTTGTTATGGCACTAGGCTTAGGCTCTTAATTTGAAATTTATTTTGTTGTAAATTTTAGGGAAAAAAAACATAATAATCAAAATTCTTTTCATTCATATGGATAAGAAAAATACTAAAATAATAAAATATAACACCTCTTTAAGAAAAAAGGCCACACCTAAGGATTTTTGTTTTTTGTTAATGTGGTTTGCATCTCATGTTTATATTCACCACAAGTTTTTGAGACAACTTGAATTAACTTTCCCTGCCATTTTATTAATATAGTTTGCATTCATGCCTACATTCATAACAACTTTTTATAACAACTGAAAAACTTGTAAATTCTCTCCATATCATAACCTTTTTTTTTAATTAAGGTGGTGATTCGATTCCATATTCTTCTTATCTCATAATTTCTATTTATGTTTCAAAATTAATATATCATATTTATATACAAAATATAATAATAATACCTTTGTAAATCTAAAAACGAGTATGGATGAATGTGACATAACACTTTAGAAGATAATTGAAAGATTAGTAATAGATATGTAAATAACACAAATGACGTAATAAGTTATTGGGTTGTCAAAATTCCTATCTTAATATTATATCTTGATAATAAAGACTTTAACAAGACAAAAATATATTTTACAAGGATGTTAATGAAAAATAATTTATAAAAAGCTTTAACTAATATCCTTATTTCTTAAGATGAAAAACTTATTTAAGTCAAAATTTGTTCATGATTAACTTTTTTAAAAATGCCTAAACACAAACTTACAATCATAATCATAATATTGATAGGAGAAAATCATAGTAACATTCCTTAAGGTTTTATATATTGATAATTGTTGGATTTAAAATTATTTTAGTAATAAAAATTCGTCAATTATCTTTATTTCCTCAAATTTTCCTTAATTTTGATTTTAGTTGTCGATATATATAATTACAACATATCATACTTATATATGATTCTATGTTATAATATAGTTAATTTGAGGAATTTTGATAGGTTTACACCAATTTTGAAAAAATTCAAGAAAATAAGAGAAGATTGGTCAATTCTTCCTCACCCAATGAGTCACGTCGCACAACAAGGAGTTTTAGAACCACTACAGCAACATGAAGGTCACTGAGTGAGATCTCCCGTTGGGCAAAAAACAGAGAATCTACTGGTAGAGAGTCAATGGCGTTGGGCGAGATGTATCGCCTAGTGAAAAGCTAGAGAATTCCTTGACAGAATTTGCACCCAATGAGATGTGCCTCTCAATGACAAAATATGACACATATTTTACTGTTCCTTGGTGAGCTTCTACATCCAACAAGAGAATGTCAAGTCTAGAAGGAGAAATATGAGGTTGTCGTTGGGCAAGACATGTCCCCCAATGAGCTCCACCTTAGGATCATGAATTTTAGCACTCTCGTTGGGTGAGAGATGTCACTGGGTGAGCACTTCCTGATTGGGTCAATGAAATTGAAAGAACTTAAGTGGGAAGGAAGCATGATTATAGACAATAACATTACACGAGAGAAAAAAAAAATAGAGGAGAGAAAAAGAGTCACGTGAAGAAAAAACGTTGAATAGGAAGTGGAAATGCGATCAATCTTTCTAATTTATTCTTCAATCTTCTTGTATTTTCTTGCTTTTGTGAGTTGCTCATGACAATGAGTAGCTAAATCTTTTAGGAGATTGATGAACTATCAACTATTTTGTAAACTTTTAATTGTAATCAAAGGTTATATTCCTCATTTTGTGTTTTTCTCTACTTTTAATTCTTTTTCTGTCTGATCAACCTTTAACTTGATTTAATCAGCTTGAATGAATTGGAAAATGATTTTGAGCAAAGGATTTGGAAAAAATACCATATAAATATTGGATCTAGGAATATAGTGTTTATGCATCTTTCATCTTTTCCTTTATCAATTGTCTAACTATTTTAATCTCTTAAATCAAGGAATCGGTGATTTGATTACTATAGTTAAGATTCTTTCATCGAGAGATCAATGTTTGAATACTTTTGGTGGGGAAAAAAATTTTGAGAATAACTAGAGATTTGATTATTGAGTTTATGAATAGTTGAACAGAAAATCGAGATCCCAACATTTATTCCCATGTAATATTTTCCTAATATTATATTGTTGTTACTTTTAATCTCTCCATACTTTTGTTCATATTATAATGTTACATAACTATCATGAATTTTACAATGTTTAGCTTAGAATACCGAATATTTAAGATATCTGTCAATTCCTTGAGGAAACAACCTAATATACATTATATACTACATACAACTTATGCATTTTCCAAGAGTAGAGTATAAAATAAACTCATCATATATTTACACAAACATTCCATACTTTTTTAATCATTAATTTCATGTTGGATAGGTATGTACAAGCTACGGGTCAATGTTAGGAGATTTTGGAGAGGGGAGGCTTAATCGAGGGTAAAGTAGTGGAGGAGGCGCCAAAGAATTGTTATAACTCGCCGAAGGATAAGATAGTATTGATAAAGAATGAGAAGGAACAAAAGGGTGTTAGTAACAAGATATATTGGGAGAAGAAAATTGACTCAAACATTGATGGTCCACAAAGGAGAATGAAGTTATGGTGGAAAAGGAGAAGATTGAGAAGTTAGAAGGTTGTTTTATTGGTCACATTGACCCTTAAAAAATTATATATGCTTTGCAAGAATGCCTAATTAACGAGGGGATAAATTTAGTAAAGGTAATTCCAATGGGAGGTGATATGGTACTACTCAAACCGTTGAAAAGATAAGTGTTGGTAGATTTGCTAATCAAGACAAAGTCGTCGATGCCAAATTAATTTTATCAATTATCAAAGTGGAAACCTTCAGAAGTGATATGAGAGAGATTTGCATGGGTAAGGTCTCAAGGAGTGTCAGTTCATGCTTGGTCCAACAAATTTTTTGAGTATATTGTCGGCACAGTAAGATGCTTTTTAACAATGGATGCAAACACTACCAATCTAAAAAGGCTTTATATTGGCAGGATACTGATCAAGAATACAAACTGGAATCCAATCAATGCAGTTAAAAAAGTTTTGATAAAAGATACAATATTCCCAATATGGATGATGGAGGAAGTCTACACTCTAGTAAGGTTTGTAATTGACTATGTGATGCAATCCCACCTAACATGCATCATGGCTAGGAGGATTCAAGGAAGACATGATAAATATGGAAGCTTATTGAAGAATTAAAGTCTTTATCTTCATTGTATCTAGCTTGTAAATAATTTAGTGGTCTTAGAGAATAAGGGCATGAGGTTTCCTAGTTATAAGGCCTTGTATTTTGTCCATTTTCCTTTATAGAGGCATGCAGTTCCTTGAGTAATTGTGTTGGAAATGTGTGTAGAAAGAGGTACAATCCATATTTGGGAGTGTGAATCATTTCCACACCTCCTAGCTCATTTTTGCACCCACTTTCTAACACACAAAGCATGACAAACACAATGACCTACTTTCCTTGATTGTAAGCACCTAACTAGGGAGGGGAATCTTAGTTAGTTAGCTTGAACTAGCTTAGGTAGTGGGCCTTCTTAGGTGTCCACCATTAGGAGGGGATATCCATGTTTTGTTCTCCTAATCCTAACCACTCATTCCCTTCTCTTCACCTATAAATACCCCTTAATTCACTCATTGTACTCACCTTTGAATTAAATGAAAAATTGTCTTTTTGTTGAGCACATTCTTAGTAAAAGGTCTTGAGGATTCTCTCTCTTGAGGAATCTCTTCCTAGTTGGCTTTTATCAAGGATTCCTTCCCTTGTGGCAAACCTCCAAAATATTTTGGCTTATCTCTTCCAAGAGTGGTGCCATCCCACCTTCATTTCTTTCCCTTCCATCTTCATTTATTGGATGTTTGGAACCTCAAGGAGAAATATCAAGGGAGTGCAAATTTGGTTTACATCAAGTGGTATCAGAGCCAACTCCAAGAGATTCATTTCTTTTCCTAGTGTTAATTTCTTTCTAGCGTCTATTTTCTTCGTTCTTCTTTGATCTTCTTTTATTTTTCCAGCTTTCATGTGATGTTATTTTAATTCCTTTATTGTATTATAGTTTATGTTTTAATAGTTTTCATTTCTTGCAATTTAATTTTCTAGTCTATGTTATTTTGTAGCTTCAATTTTTGTTGTTCTTTTCAATTGAATCTTGGTGTGTGCTTCGTTAGGATTTCTTTAATTTCTGTCCAACCATTTAATTTTATTTTATTCTTGTACAAATCCTAAGAAGGTCGAAAAAAGAGAAAAAGAAAGGCAAGAGAGACACAAAAAAGAGGAAAGAGAAAGAGAGGAACGTGAAAAAGAAAGAAAAAAAAAGGAACATGAAATAGAAAGAGAAAAAGAGATAGAAAGAAAAGAAGAAAAGAAACAAAATGAGAGAGATGTCTTTAGTTCCTATAGTAAACTATGTAAACTTTATAGGGACCTAGAATAGCCAAATATAACTAATGACCTTCATGTCCCTTCTAGTGAAAAGGATGAACCTAAGAGGCATCTTACGAAAAGATAAATCCTTCTAGGAATAATCTCGAAAGAGAGTCATCTAAAAGAAAATATATAGAGAGAAAACCCTTAAGTGAAACTGACACCTTTGACACTAGTTCGAGTAATCGTCCTAGAAGCCTTAAATGTTTTAAGTGTTTAAAAAAAGGGCATATTGCTTTTCATTGTCCAAAAAGAAAAAAAGGACTTTAAGGGAAGCATCAAATGAAAAAGGTACTCATTCATGTGATGATCTTTTGAAAGTGAAAAAGCTTTTTGGAAGTCATCCTTATAAAGACACTCAAACACAAAGAGAAACTATTTTTCAAACAATATGTAAAGTTTTGGGCAAAACTTGTTCTCTCATTGTGGATGGTGGGTCATATTACAATTTTTGTAGCATGAGAATGGTGAAAAAGTTAGCTCTTACTACTCTTCCTCATCTTTTACCTTACTGTTTACATGGGCTTAATGATGAAAATGATGTAGTAGTAAGGGAGCAAGTGAGGATTAACTTTTCCATAGGGAACTACAAAGATAAGGTTTTATGTGATATAGTCCTTATGGAAGCTAATCACATGTTGTTGGGAAGACCATGACAACATGATAGGGAAACCTTGCATAATTCCCTCACCAATAAAATCACCCTTCTCATAAGGGGAAAAACTTTACCTTATATCCTCTTACTTCTATTCAGGTTTTGGAGGATAAAAGGCACATGAAACTTAAGAGAGAGAGATATATAACTGAAAATAAGGTTGTTAGTAGGAAGATCCACCTTTGCCTTCAAAGGAGGTTTTTTACATAGAGAAATTTTTCCACCAACCCTTACAATAAAACAAGTTCAATTTGAGGTTATACTTAAACCTTTTGAGCACAGTGATTCACAACCTCAAGTCTAACTTGATGAGTGCTCTAATGCACCTAGACTAGTCTCATCCATCATTTCAAACCCTTTGAGGGTAGCATCTAGTGCATGAGGAGTAAGATGAAGAGTTGTTGTATGGAGGCACATTCACAATAAACCTTTTTCAAATCTTAGTGTCAACCTCTACTACCTCTATCCTAAGCGGTTTTCTCATGGACTTATTACTTCCCCCAAATCATTTTCCTACATGTACTTATTGTTTTACTTATTTTTCTGCAAGTTTGAAAAAAAGGAAGAAAGGCCTTAGGATTTGAGGTCAAATTCTCTCCAACGGGGAGGAGATGATGCAATCCCACCTAGCATGCATCACGGTTATGAGGATTCAAGAAAGGCATGACAAGAATGAGACTCGTTGAAGAATTAAAGCCTTTTTCTTTATTATATCTGGCTTGTAAATAATTTTAGTGGTCTTAGAAATAGCAACGTAAGGTTTCCTAGTTATAAGGTCTTGTATTTGGGCCATTTTCCTTTATAGAAGCATGTGGTTCTTTGAGTAATTGTGTGGAGTTGTGTAGAAAGAGGTGCAACCCATATTTGAAAAGGTGGGTCATTTCCACACCTCCCAGATCATTTTTGCACCCCACTTTCTAACATACAAAGCATAACAAACACAAAACCGACTTTCCTTGATTATAGGCACCTAATTAAGGAGGGAAAGCTTAGTTGGTTAGCTTGAGCTAACTTAGGTAGTTGGCCTTGTTAGGTTTCCACCATTAGGAGGGGATAACCATGTTTTGTTCTCCTAATCCTAACCACCCATTCTCCTCTCTCTACCTATAAATACCCCCCTCCTCTATTCCCTCATTGTATTCACCTTTGAATTGAATGTAAAATTATCTTTTTGTTGAGCACATTCTTAGTAAAAGGTCTTGAGGATCCTCTCTCTTAAGGTACCTCTTTCTAGTTGGCTTTTATCAAGGATTCATTCCTTTGTGGCAAACCTCCAAAATATTTTGGTTTATCTCTTCCAACAGTGATGCCATCCCAATTCCATTACTTTCCCTTTCATCTCCATTTCTCGGATGCTTGGAACCTCAAGGAGAAAGACCAAAAGAGTGCAAACTAGGTTTGCATCATTATGAGCCACAAGTAATTAGGTCAAGCAGCTCATTAGAACAAAACTCTGATTATGTGAATAGAAATCATGAGAATAGAAAGGATATAATTGTTGATTATCATCATAAATTAAGGAATCTAGCAATTTTAGACGCATAGGGGAGGATAACCAATGAAATGTAGATTTGGATCCTATTCAAATATTATATTTGGTGTCTGGATAGTAAAATCATATTTTTGCATTCCACTATAACTATCATGAACGCAGCAAAGCAATAATCTGGTTCATAAGTTCAACATACTAGCTCGTGTTCCATGGCTTGAGCAAGCACTATCACACTTTAGCCCAAACTTAGGTCCAACTGGCAACCAATATGTTGTTCCCCATTTTTTTTAATTTTTGGCCAACATTTAGCCCAACAAATATCTTTATTGAAAATATTATTGATGCCAATTTTCAATTATCTAATGACCTTGAAGGAAAAGTCCAAATTGGACCTCTGGTAATGTTAGGATGGGTTATAGGTCCAAAAGAAATAAAATTAAATGATTGAAAAATTATATAGGTTGGTCTTAAATAGTAGAATTTTTATATTTATATTTTAATATTTTTATTTTAATTATACACATTTCACTATCTTAGGGAATTAAAATCCAAACATTAATTCATGTGGTATAGGTGAAATATGACTGTTTTCAATGGTAAATCTAGACAAATCAACATGTGGTAAATGATATAAAATCTCTACTACATGACTTACAACAAAGCTTTGCATTACAAGTCCTATTCAAGGATATCGGGGTGCAATGTTCTAGTTTTTTTTTTGCTAGTTAGTATGGATGCCCTTGAATGATGGTATGCTCAAGATAAATTATGCGACAACGTTAGAGGTGATAGTGTTGCTATTGAGGGTGTGATTCTTGATTACATAGACATATTTGTGGTTGGTACATCATTATTGAATTTGACTCCCTCTATATAGTTAATCTCTTAGATGAAGGATGTTCTATCAATCATGTGTACTACCCCTACACGAGATGAAATTTATAAGCAGAGTGGATAAACCCAAAAGTGTAATTTGTTTTTGTTTCCCATGAGTCAAACATAGTAGCTGATGGATTTGCAAAGCTAGCTTGACTATGCCACATGATAACAATATTTTTAATTTTCTTCGTAAGTCTGAATCTGTTCTTTCTATGTATGCAAAGGATCTAGATTGTATATTATTTTCAAATCATTAATTTAATTTTTCTAGTAGTATGGGTCTTAGCATTAAAAAAAGAAATATGAAATATGTATAATGTATCTTGCGATATAGATAAAATGAATTATTTTATGCCATATTTCCTTTTTATGTTATTTCTTGCCATTTTAGATAAATTTAGGTTTTAGCTATTTGTCATATTCCTAATAAATTATTAAAGCCAAGTGAATAATGTGTGAAAAATTATCCATGACCAACAGAAAGGATTCGCTTTTTTTTTTTTTTTCCGCATGAAAACACGTTACACAAAATAAATCTAATTTGATCTCTCATTTAATAAAAATGTTCATCTTGTATATAGTTATGCTTAAAATTTTTCATTTTAATAAAGAAAAGAAAAACTTCATTGTCATCAAGTAAATAAGAAACAATTTTATTTTTATGTATAATATTCAAATGATATACAGTGATTGTAAATAGTATGACATATTCAGCGTGTTCGTAAAAAAAAATGTTGGTAAAATTTGTAAAATTTATGTTTCATTGTGATACTTATAAATGAAAAAAAAGAAATCTTTACTTAATTTCAATAGGCTAAAGAGAATATCTGTAAACAAAATCTTGAGAATGTATAAAAATATAATCATGAAAATTTTTGTTAAAAGCTTTTGTTTTTTTTTTTAAAAAGTTAAGAAAGAAATAATTATTTAAACACTATTTTTAGATTAAGACTAACTTATACCAATAAAGAAGAACTTATAATAATAGAAAATAACTTATAGCAACAAAAAAGATGCTAAAAGTAATTCCACCACGCATCCAAATATATCAATTGAAAATTTCTAGTAATGCTAATTTTATATTATAATAATGTCTTAAATGATTGATATGGCCAAAACCCTAGTTCTTAACTATATTAATAAAAAAGAAGTTAATATTATATTAACTATAAGTTTAATAAAATATTTGTTTTAAGTTTTTTAACCAATAGCCATGAGGATCAATAAATTTTGATCTTGTGGTGAGTGTGGGATGTTGATTGTTGAATGGGCTTGGTGGAAAGAAATCAAGAATCTGCACAGTGACAGTGACACGTACAAATAGAAATAGTATATCCCTAAATCCTAATCTATTTGGATTCAGAATTCAATTTTCCTAAAAAACCTAATGTCTCATCGAGACTCCGATTCCAAGCGTCGGCACTCCAAACTGGATCCACAACCCAGGTCCTTCTCCTCTCACTTCCAATGCCTATTCTAGTTTTATTTTCAATTCAACCTAATGCGTCACCTAGTGCATTGGGTTAGGGTTATTCACACTTGAAGCTTCCAATATTGCAATTGCATGTTTTTCGATTAAACTATTAGTTTTATGAAAATACTGAGATGGTTTCGTTGTTGATTTTGGGGTGTAGTCCCAAGAGATACAGAAGGGATGGTAAACAAGAAAGAGAAAGGGACAGGAACAGAGTAACCTCAGATAGAGAAGACCATAATCAGAGAAATCCACCACATCATTCTAGGCGAGAACCTTTCGATGCTGCTCCCAGGAAGTCAAATTCAACTGATCATCATGACCCACCCAAACATTCCTCTCAACCACCAAGATCTCGCTCTTATTATCAGGTCATACCATTTTTTTAATCAATGGATGACCTGTGATTGTTTAGCTATCCTCTTAATTGTATTCTAATTTGCATGTTGACCTTTTCAGGTTTAGATACTGTTTAAAATCCTTTTTAAGTTCCCACTGAGTGAGTCAAGCCTAGCCATAGGGGACTTGTAGGAAAAGAAAGAAAAATAATATATCATTCCCCTGCTTTCTTTTAACAGGTTAGACTAGTTTACATGGTCCTTATAATTGTTCTCATTGTTAGTCTATCAGAATTGTAAGTTTTAATCTCTACACAGATGTTTTATAGTGATTTATTGCTGCAGACAGTTTTCTCTAGTGTTAATAATAGGTACCTACGCTTGTGTAAGGAAACTTACAGTTTTCTCATATAGGAACTATAGATTAAAATTGGGGACAAGACAACTATAAGTACCAAGTGAATAGTTTAACCTTTTCGGATTCATAATTTCTACCTTCTTGCTTAGAGAGGAGGGTTGCATGTGCACTTTACACTACCCACTAGCTGATACATTCCCCTAGATTAGTAGTGAACTTGAGAATTCATAGTCATTGTATGGCCTTGGATTGCAATTGTATACGATTAGCTATCTTGTGGCTAGTAAACAATGGTTTATATTGTTTTGGGAAGAAAAACATGATAAACCAATGTTTTACTCTGTTTCCACTAACTGTTAGGTACAACTTGTAAGCAATCTCATTAACTCACCATTCAGTTGTAATGCAAATACTTGGCCATGACCCTTTTTCGCTATATTCAGCTACTGCAATATTTACTGGCTGGCAAGTTACTTCTTCTGTTTTTCTATATATACTGCGTGAAATATGAACTAGAAATGTTATCAAAAGAAAACAAATAGCATTTGTTTTGTTGTATGAATAGTTTATACCTGCATTGTTGATTGGGCAAGCTTTATAAATATCAAATCCTTTGCTTTGCCGGAGTTGATGAATATAGTTCTTATTCTTAGGACACTTGATTGGTAAGAAGTTGCAATATTTATGATCCCTTACTTTTTCATATGCTATATTGAAAAGGAAATGTCTATATTATCACTTTCAAGATGACATGGAGATTCATTTTGAATCATTCATTTAAAGTCCCTTTTATATGCTTGATTGTTATTCAGTATATGCAAACTATTTTTCTGGGCTGATGTAGCGGATTCTTGTTCAGTTCCATGCCTTCAAGTGCCACGATATATAACCCTCTTAGGCTTGCCTATGCTTGTTGTATAACAGCATGATGAACAGGGTAGTACTGGGAAGGTTGGTCGAAGCAATGGTCAAAGGGAATCTGGTGGTAAGTTTCCTTATGTATATTTATTTCCTTTGGCTTTAATGGATGATTTGTAGATTGAATCAGCACAGTGAAGCACACAATTCTTCCATTTCATGTAGGAAAAGTCCTTGCTCAGAGTAAAGAGAATAATGAAAGGGTGGACAAAACTCAAAGTAGAGAGCAAAGAGATGAGAAATCACAGGTGAAGCTAGATGATCATGTACAGAAAAGAGATGGTTTTACTGAAAGAAAAGATGATCCACCTCCTACTATGAGGAAAAGACGGGCATTCAGGGAGAAAAAGATCCCTGTGGATTCAGAAGATGCCAATCCACATGCGATGGTGGCAGTAAAGTCAAGCCACACTGAACATCCACCGGAAAGGAATGAAAGGAAGGAGGAAAGAAGCAGCAATCCTCACCATCTGGATAGACCCGAGAAGCAAATTGCAGAGGACAGAGCAGCCAATAAGAACGATGCTAGGAGGGATGGCTTTTCATCAAGGCCAAGGTATGGGGGCAGTGGAGGCAATAGCAATTACAGGGGAAGAGATAAATTTAATGGAAGACAAGGTTATCGTCCTATCAAGACGAGAATAGAGAAGTGGAAACATGATTTGTATCAAGAGGTTAACAAGGATCCTATTCCAAAGAATGAGGATGATCAGATTGCAAAGCTAGAAGCACTGTTGGCTTCTTAATATCAAACAGAAGAAGTATTTGGCAAGCCTTTTTATTTTAAAAAAATTCAAGACGTAGCTTGACGGACAATTTTTCCGCTCTGGTTTTTACATGTTTTAAGTTTTATTTATGGAATGAGTTAACAAGTTGATGTTCTGTCCATTATGATATCAAGTTATTACTAAAGCATAGCTAATGAGTTTCCTTAGTGCAACGATTGCCAGTTTCAGCAAATGTTAACAGGATTCAAATCCCAAAAATAACTCTTAGCTTCATTGGGCATCAGATTCAAAGCAATACGCAATCAAAAAGATTGAATTGAATTAGCCTTGCTTTCTTCAACTGTGGTAAGAGGACAATCTCTGGAGTCTGTTTCTTTCTGTTTATTACCCCTCGTCTACCTAGCTCCATCGTGAACCGGAAAGTGTTTTTTAGCAGTGTTAATTAGTTCATCAGAGGTTTCCATTAGAAAAAGGACCAAATGAATTTTACAAAACCATGTAATACCGGAATGGCCAGAATTATCGAATTTCTACTTTAGGGGGCGCTTTATTTCAAGTTATGTACATGTAATTTTATTTCCAGGAGTGACATTTTGGGGAATAATATTCCTAGGTCCTAGGAATGACATTATTAGATATTTTTAAAAAAATGTGTTTGATTAAAAATTAAAGTTCATGGGAATATTTTTTTTTTTACTTTCTGGAATACTTAAAATGTGTTTGGTTTATTGTATTTTTTTCTTGAAATATAGGTGATAATTATTAAAATATCTTTCTCATTTAAAATATATTATTTTTATTGTATAAAATAAAATAAAATTATAATTAATTGCTACATGTTTTATATATTTTTGTGTTTTTTAATTGACAAAGATAATTATACTTATATATAAATATGAAAACAAAACATGAATAAGATGCAAAATATGCAATATCCACTGCATAAGTGAATAGTAAACTTTAATTATCAACCATTAACCATTAATATGTTGTTTACTATAACTCAATTCTTCTTAATAGTTTGTCTGAATAATAACTAAAGTATTTTGTTTGTTGTAAATTAGTGACTAAATTGAAAAACTTTGAAATGAGACTATTGGAATAATAACATCATTCACTGTAATTCATGGTGCTCAACTTATTCCAATAATTTGATGATTCATGATGCTCAACTTATTCATATAGTCCCATTTTATTGATGATCAACCAATCAATCCTGTTAATATAGTCACAGTAGTACTTTGTTAAATTCTTAGCTCTTTAATAAAAAGAATTAAAAGCGGTGAAAATCCGGCCAATACACAAACATAATCGGAAATCATGAGTATTAAATAAGATTTTAAAAGAAAAAAAACATTCACTATTACAACTATATGATTACATTCTCATTGACGCGAAGTACAAAATATTTCAAGACAGTGAGTATACAAGGACTAACAGCTTCAAAGACTACAACCTAAAAAATATCTTCCAAAATATTTTTGATAAATAAAACTACCTATTTTTTTCTAACAGCTTTTCTTTATTAGAAGGCATACCTAACAATTTCAAAAGCCAACTATATTCCCAAATACATTGTGTTATAGACTGAGAAATTAATACAGAAACAAGGGCTTTTATTTATTGAATCTCAAAACGAACTCAATGAGCAGATACAGTAGAGGAATCGCTCCCTCTCCCAATCCCAAAGCAAAAGATCATATGAGGAAATACTTTCTCTGCCGAGCTAAAAGACATAACATAATTAACCTCCTCCTTCCTTCCTCTTTATCAAACTAATTATAACCTTCCCTAAACACACTAATAACTTACAAAATCAGCTCGTGCGTCCTCTGCATCCCTGTAGAACCATGTTTTCATAACTGTGACTTTTGCCACTTGATCCATTTATAGGACTGAAAGCAACAAATTCATAGAGGAATAGAGCTAGGTACATCAAATGTGATAAAACAGTTAAGGTGATGTTTGTTTTGTTTTGTCTGTCTTTCAGAAAAAACAGAAAATAGTACTGAATTTGGTTATAATTTAGAAAATATTTTTATTGAAAGTATTTTTAGAAAACAACTGAAAACAGAAAAAAATTGTTTTCAATATTTTTAAGAGTTAACAGTATGTAAAAACTTAATAACAACATTACAATTATATAATAAATAATATATAAATGTATTTTAAACTATATATGTAAATAATTTATACTATTTTTGCTAAAATTAATTAAATTTAACAATATTATGTTTTGAAAATGGAAATATCAAGTGAAAATAAACTTATTTTCTTAATATTGAAAATTTGAAAATGAAAACAGTTTTCAAAAAATGAAAATTCAAACCAAATGTCATCTAAATAATTGTTTTTTATAAACTAAACATTATGTATTCCACTAATAATTAATAATGCATTATAGTTATGTTTAAAGAGAAAAAAAAGAAGAAAAAGAATACATTCCACTATAACACAATGGGAGAAGAAAAAACAAATTATGTAATATAAAAATTCAAGGAGTGCTAATAAGCATGACCTTATAGTGACACAAAAAAAGCATTCTAAACTAATACGTGATATTCAAGTTCAGATTTTAGTAAAAAAGAAAAACACTATACTATTTGAGTTTAACCTTTAATTTATATCATAAAATAAAAAAGCCTCCAAATTCTATCAAACACTATTTTTATGTAAAACAATTTCCACAAATTTCTTCATCCTTAACAGGGTATTCATAGTGAAAAAGAAATGGCAAAGGTTGTTATTGCCTGTGATCAATATAGAAGCTTTCGCTATGTCATCTTCAAATAATCCTTCTATTTTCTCCAACATTGATGTGAATTTATCATACCTTAGTTACATCTTTTTCATGCATAAAACAAGAAGTCAATTGTTGAATATTTTGAACAATTCCAACATAAAACTCACCCAGCTTGTTCAACGAAGCCTTTAAACTATCAGAAACATCACCATTGTACTTTACCCTTTTTCCCCCTATGTTTTCCACCTTTATTTGTAGTAGTTTCCCTTTATGATTGATGTACTGGGCTTGAATCTTGAGTAGTTTAATTGATTCTTGTTTCTGGTATTTGTGATTCAAAAATTTCATCTCCATCCAAATTTACTATGCTTGACTCACTTTTGTGCACTGTTTGATAAAATTCCTTCACAATATAAAAAAGCTTCATCTGGACTTTCTGCATAAGCCCCTATTGCTCTATCTCTTCCAAATGCAATTTCCAAGCTATCAAAATAGTAAATGGTTTACTAAACAAGCCAATTGCAAGTCTTCAATAGAATGAGAACTGCATAAAATGATAAGATATGTATGAAATATACATTTAATGGAAAAAAAGTATACTATTTATTATTAAAGTGTAAAAATGGTATGTCATACAATACCTTGCACCATTGTTTAAAAATTTTCTTCTCCACTATAATTATCTTCAGAGTATCATCCCACCCTAAACTGCTAACACATGGACCCAACATTTCTTTGATTGCACCATATTTCTTTTTTAAGTTTTCCTCTTGATTCAATGTGAGGATTAACTTTGAGAGTGTAATTTAAATTTTCTTTTGAAGATACTTTTCTAGCTCTTTAGTGTACCCAGGTTTAAATGTTCCTACACTAGCTTTCCAACCATTTTTCCCCAAATGCAGTAAACCTTCTACTAAACATGAATCTTTTTGTGCAGTCCATTGCCTCTTTTTGCCTTTTACTTGGTGACTTTCAAAGGACTTTTTCATCTATCCAACAACTTAATAGTTATAAATAATAAAACTTTTGCATAAAGTAAAACTTACATTACATAATGAAAACTTCAAAAACAATAAATTTGAATTCTATCTATGATTTCCACTTCTCCATCCATTAAACATTTCCAATGCTAAATTGTCTCTCCACTAACTCCAAGTATCACTTGCCTTGACAATAGGTGACGTCACTGAATGACTCAACATCTTCTATATTTCTTTCCAAACGATCCATAATCATTTCTTTACGAATATGATTATGTAGAAGACAACAATTAGTTATTATTCTTCCTTAGTTTTAAGGGGATGAAAGGACTTCTCTCTCAATATAGCCTAACGTCCTTTTAAAAGTTCAAAACGACTTTCAATTACAATAGCACAAAAGTGTTCATATTAAAATATTTTTTAGGCGTAGCTGGTTGTAAGTCATTCATTCACTTACTAAGGTGATATCTTTGGCATCTATAAAAAGTAAGAAATTCTTCTCTATTCATATAGTCAGCATCACATAAACAATAGTATCTTGTGATTAAATAAAAAAATATTATTATCATATATACATATACGAGATGTACTGATTTTCCATCAAATGTATATTATTATACCTTGAGGAACCCTTAGCCTATTTGGTCAAGCGATAGAATCTCTCAAGACCCTAGAGTTAGTTGCTAAATCCTCCCATCCAAGCAAAAGGGAATGTACACCTAACATATTGGTAATTATCTTTCCCTTCTTTTTTTCTGACTAAGGCACGTTAACCTTGATGTATGTGCCACCAAGAGCTACTAAGTAATACACAACCCAAACTATTTATAATTAGTATTATATAAAAAGTGAAATTTAAGTCACGTATTAGTAGATAATGTAGAAGCAATCATTGGTTTTACTTATATACCATGAAGTGCTTGTATCTTTCATCTATGTTGTTCTCCAAAATAGGCTTAGGTTGTTTTAACAATTCCCATGACACCTTAAAAGTGCTAGTAACACATTTGAAAAGTGTCGCTAATTGTTTTGTTTGACCTAACAAATTGTCTTCTTAACATTCTATTCTTAACATGATGTGCCAATATATGTAAAAATATGTCTACCAACTCTTCAACACCTATATGCCTAGTAAGAAGTAACCCACCTACAATTTTCAACATCTCACATAACTTATGGATCACAGTTTTATCCATCGTTCTATTCTTAACACAAGAGAAGTCACTCATGAAAATAATCCACGAAATTTCCCTTCTCTAATTAAACTTCTTTCATAATAATCCCATGGGCCATGACCTTTTTCACTTTTTAGAAGTCTTAAATAAAACAAGTAACATAAAATCATTGCATCAAAATAAAACAATTCAACAATTTCAAATGTTTATCAATATTGCTAAAATTCACTTCTTCCTTTTATGTAGTTCCATAACTTTTGTCATGATAAAAATGATTTCGTCTTAGATATTTAAAAAATATAAAAAAGGTTAAAAACATAAGATTAACAATGAAGTATTCTAAAAGTCAAGAAATAAATAGTAGAATTTGTGTTAGTGTACAAGTAGAAATTAATAGATTAATTCGATAATCAAAATATGTTTATAAGGGGCATGAAAACCAACGGCTAATTCATGCATATCGAATCAAGGGCATGAAAGCCCATGTCTAATTTTGAAGCTATTTTTTTCAAATGCAATACCACTACTTGAAAACCCATGGCTAATACTGATAACCAAAATGTGATTGGTATAAATAAATTTAAAACCTACAAATTTAATTTCAACTTTAAACTCTATTATTAGAACAAGTGCCCAGACTTACCCATCAATAAATAAAAAAGAAAAGATGACCTAAGTGATTAATAGACTTTGAACCACCAAGCAATTCAAACCGATAGGTATAAATAAAAAACGTATTTGAGTGATAAAGAGCAGTCACAACGATGTTTATCAAAATGGATAAAAAGAACAAAAATCACAAAATATTAACAGGGTTTCTTCATGTTTAATGTTTTTTTCTTGAAACATGGACATTTCCCATTTTATAGAACTGAGAAAATAATAAAATTGGAGAAAAATTACCTACATGTACACAACTGGTTGCATAGCAGTGTTCTTATTTTGATTCATGGACATTTTCCCCTTTTATAGACTAATGAAAAATGATAAATTTGTTGGAAAGATTACCCATGTTTAGAGTGATTGTGTATAAGTAGTGGGCATGGGAAAGAGGAGTATGGCGGATTGTAAGTAGTGAGAGGTATCTCGGAATTCCACTTGTGAATGTGTATTTCCATGTAAAGGAAATAAAACTTTCACATTCTCTATGTCCGGGAATGAAAAACTTTTTTTAATGAAAATATATTTTATTCAGAATAAGATATATTATGTACTTTTTTTAATCTTATACCAAATATGAAATTAAAATATTCTCATCCTCATATTCCTGAAAATAACACCGCTTACTCATATTTAATTATATGTTTACTTTTTATTTTGATCTACCTTCTGTAAGTGGTAATCCTATAAGTTTAGAACAGCCACAATATAGAGGGATTAACTTTTCAGCAAGGAATTTTTCAGACTGTTTAAGGAGAATGGAATGTGTATCGCTTGAACCAACTAAGCGTAAGGACAAGAGGCCATCTACTCATAGTTAAACACTTAAACTTACTTTTAAAACTAAATGAAAAGTCGGCTATCAGTATAACAGTTTTCTGTTTGACACAAGTAGTCAGGTAATTCTAAAATTTAAAAGTAATGGTTTTTATCGACTTTTTTAGTTTGTAAATCAAGTTTGAAACTTCTCTTTTTCTCCTTTTTATATAATAAGTTTTAATATTTTATCCTTCGATTCTTTGTCCTAATTATAAAAAGATATAAACCTAGTTTTAAATCTTAATTTATTGTAAAATTTATTAATGTGAAATCCCTCATTCCAATATATTTATTGATCTATTAATAATTAAGTCGGATTCGGATCCTTTGTATCTTTTTGTCTTGAGCGCTCTCTCTCTAGCATTGATCTTAGTTGTTATGAAGTAATCCATTAAAATTGACTTTTCCTAGATCCATCTACCACTGTCCCGAAGCATAGAAGGCAAGAAAATCTTACTGCTATACATTAATTAATTTAATACTGCATTCTTAGTTTGTAGAAAAAAAATTATAATATTTTATATAATTTATCATATTAAATAGTAATAAATATTTATTTTATCAAATCAAAGTTATAGAGGTTAATGTCCAGACACACTAACTTACATCTAAAAAAGTAAATTTTTTTTATGTAATATGTTAACACTAATATTGTAAAAAGATTTTATATTGTTATTTAATCATAACTCATCATTATTTAATTGATAGAAAGTTAATAAACTTATTATATATAAAAATTTGTGATTAAATTAATATGTAAAACATTTTATATTGTGTAATTTTTTAAATAGTATATATAAGTATTCATTTATTATAAATTTTAATTACATATTAAAAATTTTCAAATAAATATTTATTAATATAATTTTACAATATGTATTATTTTTAACTTGTAGTGCAACAATATTATTTTTTCTCTCATTTTTGTAAGAGGAAGTAACAAATTTATTTTCTAAAAAAAAAGGCTTTTAACTTTTTATTTAATTTGTTTATTTATATCTACTGGCTAAAAATGAGGCTAGAGAGAGCAGGAGACGGAAGGTGATGGAGAGGATTCATTCTCTAATTAAGCCATACTTATTGAAAAAAAAAATATTTTTTGTGGTAAACCAAGAAATTTTATAAATGATTGGGTAAACACAAGTAATGCCTCCTTGAAAACAGAAACATTGACAATAAGCCACAAGAATTAGATAATCTACCTAGCTTAACTAAATAATTAAGTTACTCAATACAAAAACACAAATTCATGATCCATTTTGTCAGGTTATGATTTGATAGATATCTTGCTTTACACCATTCTCAATAGTTCACTTGTGAAGTGAGAACAATTCGTTGAACCTCTGGAGCTATTGTTTTAAATATTGAAGCATTTCTTGCTTTTCACATATGCTAGATTGCACTGTACCACACAAAAGATCATGTTGTCTTTGTTTCCATAGCCCCCTGACTAGTCCATTGAACTGCCATATGATTTGGAGTCTTATTGGGAGCACTGCGCATACCCTCCACCAATCATACAACATCCCAAACTTTGTCTGCCACAGCACAAGACAAAAATACATGAGTCATTGATTCTGTCATTTCTCCGCACATCTTACACATAAACGCCTTCCATTGAATAATTTCCCACTTTGCTAAGTTATCTTTAGTGGGAACTCTGTTAGCATCCAACCTCCATACCAACTAATAAACCTTTGGAGGAACCCCTTTTTTCCACATCTTTTTGCAAAAAGCATCATGAAATTGTCCTGTCTTAGTTGATAAAACCTTATACGTTGAAGCCATAGAGTATAATTCTGACCCATCTGCCTTCCACACCCAACCATCTTGTACTCCTGCTGGTAAAAATATTCTGGCTACTTGCTGTAAGTCTACCAAAAGATCAGTTTTCCAAACAAATAACTCGCTGCACTATCTCCATTTCCAACAATTTTCCTTCAAATCCTATATATCATTCACGGATACATTCTAGTTCACTACTATATAAAGCTTCCAATAATCTTCTTTAAAACATCATTCCCCCAACCAAATTAAATTATATATATTTATTAAATTATTTATATTCTCTCTTTTTTCTTTTTATCTGCATGTTATGATGTTTTACTTTAGAAATCAATAAGTGCAATAAATTTTTTTATCCAAATTAAATATTGCTGATAAGTAGAGGTGTAATTCATAAAATAATGTTATCTTTTGTTAAAACAACATATGAAAAGAAACAGTAATATTTTCAAAATCCGATAATTAATGGTAAATTAGTTAATTGTTCTATTAAGAGTATAGAATACTTATTTATATAGTGTTTTTCCCACTTTGTTTGAATATATTATGCGATTAATTGCCTGATTTGCAGTTTTAACCACATCCCATTAGGTTGACCATTGCAATCAGGACTAAAGTAGAAATTTTTATTAGAGGGGAGGAAAATTTAATACATGATTAAAAATATTTTTCCTCATAAATTAGTCATAACCAAATTAGAATCAATTTAAAACTTAACATATATATGATAAAACATTCAAAAGCAATCATTGTAATTAACATTGATTGTACCCAAAAAATAATAAAATTAAAAGGAATCAATATTTAATTACAAAAATTATATATAACAGATTAAATAAGTAATATTTCTACAACTAAGATAATAAAATAAAAATTTATATAAAATAACACAAAATTAAATAATTATAGTCAAGATTAATATGAAAAAATTATAAAATTTAACTTATATTTTTTGCTTGTTCTTTCTTACTTTTGTGGTTTACGAATATCTTCTCAAATAAGTAGAGTGTGGTTTCCAACATCGCATCAAGTCAAAACAATAACTAATTTATAAATATTAGTTACCTAATGCATAAAATCATAGGTATGAATAAAATCTATAAGATGAAATAAAATCAAAATTTAAGAATATAATATTGAGGAGTACTAGCACCACACTTTTTAGCATACTCCTCCGAACACACTATTATTAGTTGAAATTTATTGAGAACTACAAAATTAGAAGAGATACTCATTTAATGACAAGTGAGACACACATAATTTGTTGTTTTCAATAAATTTATACTAATCATGTAGAGTGTGTCCAAAGGAGTGTATTAAAGAGTGCGTTGTTAGCACTAACAAGAATACTATAGTAATTATCAAGACATTTATTAAAGAGTGTGTCCAAAGGAGTTCTCACTGTTGTACTGATAGTACTTCCAAGCATGGTTAGTTGAGAGTTTCTTGGACTATGGTGCAATGTTGCCTTGTTTTTTTAGTGCTAGTGAGCTTTGATAGTAGGTTGACTCTCAAGTTGTCCTCTTTGACAATATGGCTGATCTGAAATTCGTGAAATTCATTGATTAAGTTTTTTCACCACATAATAGTACTTAAGGAATTGTTCATCTCGTGCTTGGTATTCTCCCTTTACTTGTCCTGTAACCAACTGCGAGTCGCTTTTGCATTTAAGCTTAGTTACTCCTACCTCTAGGGCTAACTTTAACCCTACAATGAAGGCTTTATGGTCGGCCTAATTGTTTGAGGTTGGGAACTTGAAATGTACTTATTGTTCGATTATGAGGTTGTCCGAGCCCTTTAATAGAATTCTTGCACCACCTCCCTTTTTGTTGGACGAACCATTAATAAAGAGAGTCAACTCATTGGTTCCTTGATCCTCGGATCTTGGGGTAAGCTCGAAAATAAAGTCAAAGAGATACTAGGATTTCATGGGTCATCGAGGTTCATAGCGTAGACCATATTCCGACAGTTTGACAAGCCACTCGATCATTCTTCCTGCTAGTTCAGGTCTTCTAAGGATCTTCTAGATAGGATAATTAGTCTTGATGATTACTTAATTGTTTTGAAAGTAAGGACGCAATCATCGAGCTGTAGTGACAAGTGCAAGGGCGAGTTTTTCAATTAGCTAGTATCATCTTTCTGCATCACGCAACACTCTACTTATAAAATAGATGGGTTGTTGAGTTCCTTCCTCTTGTACTAAAGCTACACTAATAGCATCGTTGCCGATGAAAAGATATAAAATGAGGTTTCTTCCTAAAAGAAGACGAGATAAGACAGGAGGTATTGCTAGGAAAGCCTTAAATTCTTGAAAGGATGTTTCACGTTCCTCTATCCATGTGAAGTCTTTTGTCTTCTTCACTAGCCAGAAGAAGGGCTTAGCTTTGCTTGCCATACAGGGTAGGAATCTTGACAACGTTGTCAGGCATCTCATTAATCTTTGTACACCCTTTTTTGAGGTTGGGCTATGCATATCAATTACAGCTTGACACTTATTGGGATTGGTTTCTATTCCTTTATTGGAAAGCATGAAGCCTAGGAACTTGCCCTTTTCTACTCCGAAAATGCATTTTTTGGGGTTGAGACACATGTTGTGCTTGCATAGCTATCCAAACACCTTTTCTAAGTCAGTTGCGTGTCATGATAGATCTTCTGATTTTACTACCATGTCATCCATATAGGCTTCCATGATTCAACCTATCTGGTCCTTGAAGACTTTTTCCATTAGTTGCTAATAAGTTGTTTTTGCATTCTTCAATCCGAATGGCATGGCCCTGTGACAAAATTGGTGTCGTCTATGATAAAAGTCTTCTTCTCCTGATCTGGCATACATCATTATTTGATTATACCCTGAGTAAACATCTAGAAAGCTAAGTATTTTGTGCCCCGAGGCACCATCAACAAGTTGGTTGGTGCTAGGGAGGGGGTAAACATCTTTGGGGTAAGCTTTATTCAAGTCCATATAGTCCACACACATTTGCCATTTCCCGAATGACTTTCTCACCATGACCATGTTTGTTAACCTTGTAGAATAGGCAACTTCTTTTATGAAGTTGGTGACTTTTAGCTTGTTGGCTTATTGCTTGGCTATAAGTCTTTTTTCTTCACTGAGTTTTCATCATTTTTCGGCAACAGGTTATATGTGGAGGTATATCGCGAACTTATGGCAAATGAAGCTTGGGTCGATGTCGAGCATATTCGAGCTACTTCACGCAAATAGGTCTGCATTGTGAGTGATCATACTTTTAACTTGGTGATATGTGACTTTATCAAGTCACTCGCATCTTGGTGACTTGGTTTAGATCAACGTCTTTTTGACAATCTACGAGAGCTTCCATAGGAATGGGATGTGAACCTTCGTACTCGGCACTAGGGTAGAGGTCATTATGCTCTATAATATTGATATTGGCCTCTTTAATTCTTGGTGGTTTAAGTGAGGGGGTTTGTTTAGGAGTGATTATTGCAATCTTCAAACTATGGACATAGGTCTGACTTCTTGTTGGTTGGATTTTACTATAACAATGTCTCCTTTTTTTGTTGGAAACTTCATTGTTAAATGTAGTGTAGAGACAATTGCCCGTAGTTTATTGAGCGTAGGTCACCCAATAAGGATGGTGTATGATTAAGAGACATCTACTAGTAGGTACCTTACTGTGATCAACTTGCTTTGATCTACCTTCCCAAACTTTGTTAGGAGGTCTACATAGCCCTTGGTATGCACACTATTCACTGCAAATTCATACAGTCATTCATTGTAAGCGTGGATGAAGGAGTCGGATAAGCCTAGCTGGCAGAAGATGGACTAGAAAAGGACATCAGCTGAGCTCCATTGGTCTATCAATGTATTCTTGATATGCCAGTTTGTTACCGCCATCGATATAAACAGGGGGTCATCCTGCTTTGGATGGATCCCTTCAAAGTCTACATCAGAGAAGGTGATGGTTGGTTGGGAGACCCCTTCATCCACCCGCTATCAACATAACCCACCATCGAGTATACAACTCGTAGATGATGCTTGCGGGTTGAGCTAGTGTGTCCTCTACCATCGAAATCGCTTGCAATGGTATTGATGACACCTTTGAGGTCTTCGTCATCGGATCTTTGCTTGGGGTGATGTTAGAGACATCGTTATTTATGGCTTCTAGTTCGGTGATCTCTGCAAGATAAGCTATGGTATTTATTGCTTCCCCCTTTTCTTGCGAAGCTCTAAATGACTTATTCTGGATGTATTTTGAGAGATGTCCTACCCTTATCAGCTCTTCTATTTTGTTCTTTAGGTTTTACATTCATCAATATCGTGCCCCATTATATGATAGTATCAACAGTGTTTACTAAGGTCGGCTTTAACGACGGGTTGCCCCAAGGGAGGTAACTCAAGAAGGTCAGCTCTCTGTGCCTCCTCCATGACATGTACTCTAGCCATATTCAAGGCGTATAATGGTCGTACTTCAATTCTCTGCCAAGTTTCCCTTTGAAGTTCCTGTCTTGTGTTGGAGATTCCCTCGGAATGCAAAGAAGACCAAATGTAGTTTGATGCATTATCTTAGTTTTGATGATGAACACTAGTTATTCCTAAGATGGATGCTATAGCTTTATGCTTGAATGTTTGTGAAGCATTGCATGCATCCATATAAGTAGTTATTATCTTGATTCAATTTAACTAAGTATATCTTTAATCTTGATTCAATTCTTAACTTAATTAAATCATGGAAACATGGATGTGATTATGATCCCTAAAAGTTTTCAAAATCTAGTTATATCTCACTGATGCTCTTAAATTCCCTCATAATTGCTTGTCTGCATCATTTAATTGATTAAACACTTGAAATAATTGATTAAATTGATATTGCTGACTTGATCATAGCTAAAGAACATTTTAATCGATTAAATACTTACGTTAATTGATTAAATTGATCGAGTTGGTTTGGGACTTGAGCTTAGAATATTTTAATCCATTAAATGCTCAATTTAATTTTTTAAAACAATGTTGTGAGTTTTTTGTATAAAAGGGAGAAACTCAAAACTTCATATACAATTACATATTTCAAAATTGAAAATGAGAATGAGATTCTCAGTTTCCAGAGAACAGAAAAAACTCTCAAGCCCTTGTCATAACAAGTTCCAAGCAAAGATCAACAAGAATCATCAAGAATGAAAGATAAACATTATTTTCTTTGAAGTTATATGTTGATATAACTTGTTTGCATATCTCTGTACAAATTAATCAGGTGATATCAGTCTTTTACTTTTTATTTTTTTATTGGATTGTAAAGGATTGTCTAGGTAGGTTTCCTAGATTGTTCATGCATAGGTTTTGTATGTGTTAGAATCATCTTCTTGATAGGTAGGGATGACAAAAATTACTCATAACTATGGGTACTCACTTGAACCACCCCAATTTTAACGGGTATTACCTGTTTTGACCGGGTATGGGTACGGGTACTGGTATTACCCAATGCGTTAAACCGGGTACGAGTATAGGTATATGACTACCCACCCCATACCCGAACTCGTACCTACTCGATTATAATTTTAATAATTATATAATAAGTTTAAATGTATATTTTTAATTAAAAAATTTAAGTCTCAAACTTTAAATTATAATTTCTTGTTATTAATTATTCTTTATATACTTTTTAAATTAAAATATAATTAATAACTTACTATATATAATTTATTTAATAATAAATAAGTAATTTTAAATTGTAAAACATAATATAACGGTTACCCGCAAGCGTACCCGAACCCAAAAATACTAGACGGGGATGGGGATGGAGATTAAAATTTCATACCCGCTCTTTTTATATCTAAACTTGTCCTGCACTTTGCGGGGACGGGAACGGAGAAGTTAAACCCGCACATGCCCTGCCTCGTTGTCATCCCTATTGATAGGTGTTCAGAAAGTGCATATGTGGTTGTCATATGCATGTGAGTTTGGTGTAAACTCTATATTTGATTCTAGTGTTGATTTCAATACAAGACGGGGAGTCTTGAGGATTGAGAAACTAGATATAGCCCTGATTTCTGGGTGAACCAGTATAATTGCTTCGTGTTCTGCATACTCTCTCTATTATTTATCTCTTTACATTGCTTTATCGCTTTTGGTAATATTAGCTAAAATCTTATTTAGATGATAAATATGTAATTGATTAAATCTAAATTAGTCTTGCACACTCTTGTATGTAATTTGGTAAAGAGGTCAATTTTCATTCAATCTCAAACAGTTGCAAAAATTCTTATTCAACTATATTTCATTAAGGTGGTTTTAAAAATCTATTTTAAGTAAAAATCAGAAAAAGTTTTTGCAAAACCAATTCACCCCCCTTTTGGTTAGTTGCTTAGAGTCATTTGGACCCCCTTAATTGGTGATCAGAGCTTTCTTTGATAGTCTTTCAAAGTTTTGAAAAAGATCCTAAATGGTTGTAAACAACCAAACATTTGTGGAAGGTGCTTTCATAAATAGACCACCTTTTTTTAATTGAGAAAATTATGCTTTTTGGAAAAAAAAAGAATGAAAATATTCGTTGAATCTATTGATAAAGGTGTTTGGGATGCGATTGAAAATGGTCCTTTTATTCCTATGGTACGAATAGATGGTAGAGAAAATAGAAAAGAATTCATAGATAGACTATAGAAGAGCATAAAAGACCACAATATGATATTAGAGCAAAAAATATACTTGTGTCTGCATTAACACTTGATGAGGTTTTTCGTGTTTCACAGTGCACAATATCCAAAGAAATGTGGGAGATTTTGCAGGTTACTCATGAGAGAACCATAGATGTGAAAAAAGCTAAGAAGAACACTTTCATCCAAGAGTATGAAATGTTCATAATGTTGCCCAAATAATCTATTTCAAATGTGCAAAAAATATTTACACACATAGTGAATCATCTCATAGGTCTAGGAAAGGTTTTTGAAAAAGAAGAGCTTGATGTCAAAGTATTGAAGAGTTTGAATATAACTTGGCAAGCCAAAAGCACAGTCATCTCTAGATCAAATAACCTTGTGGAAATGAATGTTGCTACATTATTTGGAAAGCTAAGGGAATACGAACGAGAGCTCATAAAAATCCAAGATGAAGAAGACCTTGGAAAAAAAGAAGAGAGGTGTTGTATTAAAGATTTCACAAAAGGAAGAAAGTGATAAAGAGTCTACAAACCAATCCAATAACGAAGCACTAAATCTCCAAAGAGTAAAGGCAAAATTCAAAAAAAGTCTTCAAAGAAAACTGAGGTTGCACCTACCACATATACATGCTTTGAGTGCGGAAAGCAAGGACGCATCAAATTAGATTTCCCCATCTATTTAAAAAAGAAAAAAACTTGTGAGAGAAATGGGAAGAGCGGATTCAATAAGAAGAAGACATATATCACTTGGGAAGATAATGAAAGTGTCTCCTCAAGCCAATCATCTAATGAAGATGAAGAAGTGAATCTATGTCTAATGGCCAATGAAAGTGAATCTAAATTCTATGACATAACAAGTTTCATAAGTGTCTCTTCCAATAGATCATCTAAAAATTATGGCACTTCAATTGAAGCTTTTAATGAAGTGCATGAAGAAGCTAAAAAGTTGTCTTTTACTAATAAAAAATTAAAAGGTCAATTAAGGTGGCACATTGATAAATTAACATGTCTTCAAGAAGAAGTTAATTCCTTTGTAAAACAAAAGGAGACTTGAAAAAATCATGTTTGTGAAAACTGCAAAGTTTTAGAACATAAAGTCTGAACCAAACATATTATTGAATTAGAGTTTTTACTCTAGAGATGGTTTATTAAGATACTTAGTGGTTAAAATAAATCACTAAGTAAATATTCCTTTGAATCATATATAATATGAGAAATAATGTGGAAAAGAAATTGCTTAAAGATGTAATTAAATCTTTTGCAAATGGATTTGGCTAACCCTCTTTAGAAAGAAATTAATTTATAAAACATTGAGAGGAATGAAACTTATGTCAATTTGAAATTAACAATAATGGTAACTCAACCTTTGGAGATCCCATGAAAAAGGTTCATATGGGTAAAAACAGGTTACTAGTTAGTTGTGTATGACACAATTTATCGTCTCTTTCTGTTAAATGAGATGTGTTATACTAAATTATTGAGAGGATAAGTTTAAAAGTTTGTAATGAATTTCATATCACTTATGGGTGGTGCATGAATTGTAGGATACACTTGATATGAATTGTAGGATACACTTGATGAAATCCCAATGTTAAGTGAAGTCGTTTCTATAAGATTTGGCATAATCTCTAGAGTACTTATGAATTACCAGGCATGCGCATGACCTATTAGCGCAAAATGGCATCAACAATGAGAATCATGAAGGTGTAATATGATTGATAAACCCCTAATATATATACGTCAAAGTGTTTGGTTCATAAAAGTTTACTTTATTAACTCACTTGTATGTTGTGTTTTAGGTTTGGTTCATAGTCCAAAAGACACAAAACTCGATGCATTTACACTCATTATGAGTAAACTCAGGAATTTATTGTTTATTTATTTAAAGTGTATTTTATAATACTTTTAAAATATGTGGGGGATTGTTGGATAATATTATTTATATTTTAAAAGATTATTTTATTTACTTAATTATAACTAAAACCAACAATATTTATTTATTTATTTTATTTATTTATAAGAAGAAGTATTAAATTTTATTATTATATTCATAATTGTTGGCTTTTAAATTAGTTTTAAGAAGAAGGTTGATGCATATTTTAACAAATTGTTGTTGTAGTTACTTAATTAAGAGAGAGATTACACCATGGATATGGTTTTTGTAACTGTTGTAACCGTGCATTTTGTTGATAGCGTACTTATAGGCGTTGAACGTGGACGTTGCACCAGCCAGCATATATTTTGAAATGCTTCTTGCTGTTAAAAGAGAAAAAGTAACATTGGAACATGATTGTTATTAGTTTATTTTTATTTTTCCTTCTCCTTTAAAAGGAGAGAACTCTCTGTCTGTCAAATATTGAGAGATTTTAAGTTTTTTTTTATCTCTTTGGTGGCGTTGTTGCTGAATTTTACAACAATAGGTCCAACCTATTTTGTATTTTTATGACGACGTTTAATAGATTATGATAACCTGAATTGTGGTTAGTAGAGGGTTTATTCGCTGAACTGAGAGGACTTGTTCATGTTGGGGGAGTTTATGATTTGTAATTTGTTATTTGCTGGGCTGATGTCTACTGTGGTAATTGTGCAGTTTCTATAATGTTGGCATCGCTGCATGGTAACTTTTTTTGTTTCAGTAAGGTTTGATGTGAAGAAATACTTGTAATCTCCGTTGGAGCAGTACGTAAGTGATCTGTGCAGCAATGAAATTCAGTTATGGTCGCGTGCGGCAAATTGACTGACACTCATAGAGGAGTTGAGTCAAATATTTACAGATATGACGCGTGTTTAATTGAAATATTACAAAACAATCAAACAGGCCAAAGCAATTAGTATGTTGACTACACAAGATAACTTCACTTCCATGTTTATTTAGTACTGTGTTTGGTAACATTAAATGCATAAAATAAATACATTCCAATACTTATTTAAGAAAAAATAAATCATCAGGTGGTCGATAGAATTAAAAGACTTTCTACCACTAAAACAAATATTATTTTACTATTAATATATATATATATATATATATATATATATATAATTATATATAATTTATATATATATGATTAATAAATTATTTATACATAAAAAATTATTTTGTTTCAGTTTCAAATTTACTATTAATTAAGAAATTCTTTATATTATATATATATATATATATATATATATTATTAGTAAACATAAAGTAAAAAATTCTTTGTATATATAACTAAATACAGTAAGACCATTTGGTATCGTATGTGGAGACATAAAATTTCCATGCTCCCTCTTTACTCCCTCCCTCGTGGTGCAAATCAGAAGCGACCTCCCTCCTTCCAATATTAATGAAACAAACCTTATGGATGAACTCAGGAAAATGCAAGAAATGGCTAAAAAGCATGGGGTCGACCTCCAACTCTTGAAACAGGAGAACGCTGCCATGAGAATGATGATTCAAGACCTTTAAGATAGTCAACACAACAAAAAGAACAGCCGACACGATCACACTAGTGACAACAAGACCCGTAGTCATCACCACAACAGGACCAACCCACTACGAAGAATTGACCAACCCCCCGACCACATTGAGGCATTCCTTACCCAAGTAAATCTCTACTCAAATGATGATCATATGTTGTGCAAAATGTTCCCTACTTCTCTTGCAAGTACCACTCTCAATTGGTGGTCGAGGCTGCCCGGCCACTCTATCGACTCATTCGATACCTTGATAGAAAAGTTCACAACCCACTACGCGGCTTGCCGACCACAAAGGGTCTCGATCGACGACTTGATCGGGCTCCAACAAAGGGATGATGAGTCGCCGTGTGAATTCACAGATCGACTCTCCAAGATAATCACTCAAATTGTGGATTTAGAACCGAGGGTAGCCCTTCACACAGCCGTTGGTGGCCTGAAACCCGAAATGTTCGCTGATAGTGTGGCGAAGCAACGCCCAAGGACGATGGATGAATTCCTAGAGCGATCTTCTAAGTTCATTGACATGGAAGAAGCGTCTGTTAAGCACAAAACAGCTTAGAGCACCTCACAGTATAAAGAAGGGCTAATACAGGCAACCTACACATGGGAATGACCGTTGAGAATCACCAAGACCTTCCGCAGCGGAGCCTACCAACTACAGACACCATAAAGGAAACCTATCCTGAGAACTCAGAATGCCACTTATTTAAAAATATAGTACAATTGAGACCAAACAGGTGATGCACTCTTTTTTCTACCTCAGTCTTTTTTCCCAAGTAAAAAGAATATAGGTATTGGCCTAGGAGGTTTTAATGAGGCACATTGGCATGTAAACGCAAATCAATGACACATCAGTAAATGTTTACCTTTCATACTTTTACCATTTCTCTCCACTGTTTTTCTTTTTGCATGTTTTCCTTTATTTTTTAATACAGTATCGCAAACAATTTGGCGCTCTATCGCCCACCTGACGCTCTCATCCCCTACTTGGCACTCTGATTTGACGAGACCATTATCACTCACTTGGTGCTCTATTTCCCACTCGACGCTCTATTGCCCACTTAATTCTCTATGGCCTACTCAACACTCTATCACTTACTCAACACTCTAGTCGTCTGCTCAACAATGAACTCACATGCTTGCACTAACTCACCCTCTCAATAACTTGTGCGGGTGTCCAAACATAGAAAAAACGCCATCCGTGCTTCACTCTCACCGACAAAACGTGCAAGAAAGAATAAATGTATCAAATTGGAAACTTAACTTCATTACTCTCCAAATGACACGATTACATGATAACGAAATACAACACAAAAAACATGTGTCTATCTTCAACAGAGGCTCTGACGTCGCACGCTGACAGGTTCATGTCCTTCTACTCTCTAGCCTTTTCGGTCTCATCCTACTTCAGATTGACCTCAAGGCTAGGGGGCATATGTACCCCACTGGAGCTCGGTTTCTACCCTTACCCAGGCCTCCGTCATCAAAACCACTAGCCTGCAACACCTCGGTGCTCTGCCCAACACCCTGAGCCTGATGCCTCACTACCTCGGAACCTACCTGACAATAACCAGGCCCAAAATCCCTAAATAGGGTAACTAGAGACAAATGTTAAAGAGAACGGTAAAAAGAGTAAGCAGAGACAAATGTCAAGGAGAATGGTAAAAGGGATAACTAGAGACAAATCTCAAGGAGAATGGTAAAAATGGTAACGAGAGACAAATCCTAAGGAGAATGGTAAAAATGGTAACTAGAGACAAATCGTAAGGAGAATAGTAAAAAAGGTAACTTGAAACCACGCTTGGAGACCTCCTTAAAAGGGGCACCAGGTATCCCTCGGGTATCTAATCTCTCACACTCTAGTCTCTATCTTCTAATTCCTCACTGACTTAGGCGTTGGAATCCCTTTTGTAAGTATACACCTATCCCTTGGAGTTTCAAGGCCCGAAGGATCGAGAGGATAGTTGTTCTACCAAATTACAGGCAGAACAATTCCCTTTTTACTATGTATCAATATCTTTCTCATATTTCTTCTACTTGTACTTTGTATTTGAGAAGTAGTTTAACACCTTGTTTTTGCCCCTTTCCTTCTCTACACTAATAGTATTAACTTTGACATTAGAAAAAATAAGTAAAATTTTTATTCTAGGTCCAAAAAAATTATTTAACATTAGTATTTATATAATGACTTAAATAACTTTTAGTTTCCCAATATATATCACTGAATTTTAGGATGAGTACTTAATTTTTTCTTCACGTTAATTACTTAATACAAAAAAGGGTTGTCCTAAGTCTCCATCTCTAGGATGTGATTGTTAACTAGTGACATGTTTATCATGGTGATATGTGGTTATTTGAGTTGATAAGCCATACAATACTGATCGTGTTATATTTACTGTTTAAAATTTGTTAAGTCTGCAATAAATATCCAAATTTTGTGATAGGTAGCTAATAAATTTTTCTAAGTTGAATATCCAAGAAAAAGATCAATTGGAAACTTGTTTGCTTAAACTTTATCATTTTTAAAATTGTTTCTTTGAAAATTAAATAGAGAGAAAAAAAGTATGGGTTGAGAGAACAAAGATTTTTTTTATTATTTTAATCCCCTGTAATTCAATGCTTTTAATTTTTTTTTTCTAGAACGCTTTAAACAGTTTTGAAACACTTTAAAGCACTATCGAAACCAAAATTGAAAAATAATTAAATTGGAATGACTAAAAAAACTTAGAAGACTAAACCTAAAAATGTGTGCCAACTTACGTAATTAAGTTTTTTTAAAATATAAGAAACTTAATGCAACAATTTTTTTCAGGTACCTAACGTAATTTTTTAACTTATTAGGGAGAAGAAACTTATTTTAAATATTTAGCTAATGACCCTTGAAAGTTTAAAGCATGTGACAGGAGCAGATTAAAGGGATGGATGAGGATGTTTTGTTGTTAATTTGAGGAACCTCCGGCTTTTGTGAGTCAGCAGATATTTGAAGTGTTTAGGTCCCATTTAACGAAGCAAATGAATGAAGAAATTAACAAATGCAATTGTTACTCTAACATAGTTGATTGAAGCATAGCATATATAAGTAGCATTGATTACAGTTGATCCATCCCCTACCCATCTTAAAGAATTAAATGAATGAAAGCTTAGAAGAAGAGATGAGAAAAAATGAGCATTAATTCCCTATCAGTTGCTGTGATTGCGAACGTTGGTGACGTTGTTAGAGGATTTGGCAGTGGTGAGAGGAAGGCTCTGAGTAGTGGTTGTGGTTGTGGGTGGCTGAAAATCGGACCTGGTTCTTCTGTGAGAAGACCCTGTTAAGGAGTCAGATCCCAATAGCAGATGGTAGCTACGGTTTGAGCTTTCTGAATGAGAGAAACTCCTGAAACTGTGCTGATGAGGCTTTTGCTTCTTCATCGCATGAATAAGATATGGAATCAAACCTTCCATTGCTGATTGCTTAATCTCTTCCAATTCCAACGTTAAACTTTGCTTTTCTGTACATCACCAGCTTACATACAACCACCTATTTATATTGCTATTATATGATGTCAAATATTTTTTATGCGTCAAATGTCAACGCACATTATTCCATTCATATCCTTTCAAGTAAAGAGAAATTCAAATACCTCTTCCTTAATCATTTTTACAAATTTTTCATAAACAACCACACAATTTTTATTTGGATTCAATATGTTTTTAGCTTACTACTTTCTTTTTTTAAAAAAATACATTTATCTGATTCAAATTTCTTAATATTAATTTTTAATATTATATTTAACTTTAATTTTATTGAGATAACAATATTTTTTATTTAATTATTTTTATCTAATTAACTAGTATACTTTTAATAATATCTCAAATCTTTATTAAAAAATATTTACTGTAAAGTAACTAAATATATTTTTGTAAAAAAATAATTAATACACAAAATAATTTTAAACTAATCTCATAAAAAATATTAAAATTGTGACTTTAGGAATGAAGATATAAAAATATTTATTTTTAACTTTTGAAAAATAATTACTGTTTAAGTCCTTATGTTTTCACTCAGAGTCCTACGAAATATATTTATTTATATAGAATAGAGCATATTATAATTGTGATTTCCGTTAAAATTATGTGAAATTGATGCACGAATATCTTGACAGTTGACTTGACATGGTTATGAGCTTTTAGGTTGTAATTGTTGTCTAGATGACAACTCTGACTATGACTTTGCTTCATATTTGAAAGTTCCCCTTTTATTCATTCTTATCCTAAAAATAATAATAATTATTCATTAATTCGTTAGTGCTTTGAGTCTTTTTGACTGTATGAATTTCCTCAGGCGGCTATGACATAGTAGCGCATACGGTAAAACAAAACCAGAGAAGATTTTGGTTTTATTGTTAAATAATGTTATTTATATCTCTCCAACCACTGCATTGATCTTGCAGCTTTATCTTGAACCCAAAAATTTAGAAATCCAATTAATCAACACGTCTTGTAAGAAATACATATTTTTATTCTTTCTTTTACTTAAATATGGGTCATATATAAAATATTTTCAGATTATAAACTTTTTTATAAAAAATAAAATAAATTTAAGTAATATGTCTTATCGTATAAAAAATTTTATGCTAATTTAGTAATATTTAATCATGATTCTATATTTATATTATTTTTAAAATATTAATAGATAAATACTGAATGTTTCTTATACACAATTCTTTTTCTCAAAATTATCTAATGTTTTGTTTAGCGAGTGATCTCAATATTTCGTGCGTCGATACTGACTTTGTGACTACCCATTCCACTCAAGCCACACTGTTCCCATTTCATCTCCATGACTGCTAATAAAATTCACCCGAAGTCAATGAATCCTGAAAACATTTAACATGTGTTGAGATTATTGTCAGTAATCAAATTTCAAACCCATATCAAAATATTCAAGAATTACAATAATTGGCTACGATAAAACAATTAATAACGGGTTAATTTGTTTAAGTTAAAAAATAATTTTTTTTTATTAAAACAAACTTGTTTTATATTTAGACATGACTATCACTATGTACAAGCATTTTTTATGTTAAAATTACAAAATAATAAATTTTTTTAATCACTTATAAATAATATGTTTATTTAAAAAGAATTACTTTTTATAATAATTAGATATTATAAGTGTAAGCATAGGACTTCCACAAAATTACTTTTTACAAAATTTTCATAAATAACCACAAAAAATTGTAAAAAGTCTGAATGAAAGTGACATTCTTGAGGCTAAATGGAGGAAAGATTGCTCTAATATAGAAGATATAGAAGAGGGAAATTTTTTATATCTTTTTTAAAGGGTATTGATCAGTCATTTACAACTCAGTGGTGAGCATCAAAGTAGATGTGAGGAGGAAGATCGATCTGAGCCATGAAGGGTGTGGAATGCTCTTAAAGGTTTAGGAGTATCTTCGAGAGAGGAAGATGAAGTTTATATTGAAGAAATAAAAAAAAAAAGATGAAAGATAGGGATAAAGCAAAAAAGGAAGGGAGGGAAGGAAGGGGTGCCGATAAAGTCTAAATGAAAGATATTTTTGCTTAATGCCTGAGGGTTTCAGGATAGAGTAAAGCGTCAGAGACTTAGAAGGACTTTAAAGGAGAATAAAGCTGACATTTGTTTGTTATAGGAAACGAAATGCAACAAAATTGATGAATGGGAAGTGAAGGAGGTTTGGGGTTTTTCTGAATGTGAATGGCGAAGATCGACATCCATTGTTTAAATGGTGATCTGCGTATTATTTTGGGAAAGGTGTGATCGAGGTTAAGTGGTAGATTCAAGGAGTATGCTTCCTTGGGCTAGGTTTCAAAGGTCAAGGGCATATGTTTGATAACTACTTAATTAATGTCAATGTTCCTTGCTCATTGGTTGGAAAAAGGAAGTTGTGGAGTGACTTACTTATGACTAAAAGGGGATTTTCAAAAGTCATGTGGTTTTTAGGAGGTGATTTTAATGCAATGTCTAATAGGAGAGAAGTTTTGGGCACATCCAATTATCATTCCGAAGTAGAGATATCAGAGTTTTCTCAGTTCATTGAGTAGATGAAGGTCGTCGACATTTTGATTTATGGAAAAACATTTTCATCGATTCCATCTGATGGCAAGGCATCTAATAGGTTAGATAGATTTCTGATCTCTAATTAATGGATAGGTTCTAGGAAGTTTTCGGATCATTGTTGGGTTATTACTAAAGATAATGTATTGGATTGGAGGGCAAAACCTTCCAAGTTTTTTATCACTAACTTGAACAAAATTCTTTTTATGATCTAATTAAAAATTATTAGAGGTCTTCAATGGTATCAGGTTGTATGGTCATCAATTAATGGTGAAGTTGAAGGGTTTAAAGGGAGTAATTAAAGAATGGAACTTAAGTGTTATGATGAAAGATGAAGGCTCACTTGGCACAAAGATAAAGGAATTGGATGTGGCTGATCAGAACCTTTTGGATGGGGTTGATAATGCAGATCTTAGGAGGAAGGCCATTTTATTTGAATATTGGTCAAGGGCTAGGTTATGGAGAGTTCTATTCTCCAGAAATCTAGATTGTGGTGGGCATTATAAGGTGGCAATAATTCAAGTTCGTCGATAGTTATTTCAAGTCAAGATGTTCTAAGAATAGTATTCTGGCAATTGAATCTAAAAATGGGTGGGTAGAAAGTGTGTCAGAAGTAAAATCGTTGGTGATGAATCATTCTAAGGACCTATTTGCAGAGAATGATTAGGTTAAGCCTACATTAGATGGAGTCCAATTCCGTCAAATTTCTGAGGCATAGTTGGGGTCTTGATGGATTAGGGATGCTTTTTTCAAATCTTGTTGGGAGATAATAGGTGACTTCCTGATTAAAGCGATTTAAGAATTTCATGGATCTGGAAAGTTTCCTAGAAGAGTTAACTTATCCTTTTTTACTCTGATTCCCAAGGTGGTTCGGCCCTAGAAACTTTCTCAATATCGACATATATCTTTGATCTCTAGTGTTCATAAAATAATATCCAAAATTCTATCTGTCAAGCTTAAGAAGGTTTTGGAGGGGTATCTCAGTGTGTCAAACAACTTTCCTACCCAGTAGATCCATTCTTGATGGTGTTTTAGTTTCTAACATGGTCATTGACTAGGCACATAGGCTTAAAAAATTATGCTTTTTATTTAAGGTTGATTTTGAAAAGACTTATGATTCAGTCAATTGGTGTTTGTTAGACTATATGTTATGTAGGATAGGTTTTGGGCAAAAGTGGAGAAAGTGGATATTTAATCTTATATGCAATTTTCAGATATCTTTTCTAGTGAATGGGAGTCTAACAACAGAATTCAAACCGGAAAGAGAAATCAAACAAGGGGATCCATTATCACCTTTCTTGTTCTTAGTGGTGGCTAAAGGATTAACAAGGTTTTTTAGACCGGCAATTTATAATAGTGCCTACAAAAAGGTCAAGGTAGGAGAAGAGGAAAAATTTTTAGTGGTATAGTACATGGATGATGCCATTTTGATGGGAGAAGCAAAGTTCCATACAGTGTGGATGTTAAAGGCAATTTTGAGGGGCTTTAAGATGACATTCAAGTTGAAGGTGAATTTTCACAAAAGTATTTTCTATGGTTTAAATGTTGATCCTTTGTTGGTGTCTCCTGCATTACTCGGTTAGCTCCCCTCCATTTAAATTTTTGGGGATTCCTAGAGGGTTGGTCCTAGGAAGTTAGCTTCATGGGGGCCACTAGTAGATCAATTTAAGAAAAGGTTGTCTGGATGGAAGAATAAGAACATGTCTTTTGGTGATCGTCTGATAATGATAAACTCAGCCTTAACAAGTTTACCATTGTATTATTTCTCTTTTTATAAAGCTCTCATGAAGGTGGTGAATTTACTTAAAGGGTTGTACAAGAATTTTTCGTGAGGTTGGAGAGGATGTTGATAAGTACAAGATTACGTGTGTGAATTGAGATAAGGTTTGCGTACCCAAGAAGGAAGGAGGATTGGGGGTTAAATGCTTGAAAAGGTTTAATCTAAGTTTGTTAGCAAAATAGAGATGGAGGTTTCTAAATGATCATAATGCGATTTGGGCTCCGTTATTGAGATCTAAGTACGGGGAATTTCAGTATTTGTCATATCAGCCTTCAATGTGGTCCAAGTTCTCAATTTGGTGGAAGGGATGTTTTGGGTATCGATAAATCCATGGTAAAGAATCCACGGTGGTTTGTAGCAATGTAACGAGATCCATTGGAGATGGGGGAGATGCATTTTTTTGAAAACACAACTGGCATGGTGGGGTACCTTTGTGTGAGACATTTCCTAGATTATTCAGTTTAGTAGTGGCAAAGAATGCTACAATAAAGCAGATGGTTGATAGTGGGTTGGGCTCCCTAAGGTGGAAGTGGATTTGGTGGATGAGGCTTTTCGTCTGGGAGGTCGAGGTGCTTTTATTGTTGGAGGGGTTGTTGCAAAATACGATCTTAATGGAACACCAACAGACGCTTGGAAATGGTTTGCAAATTCTAAAGGCGAGTTCTCAGTTGGGGATGCATATAGGGTGTTTTCCGGTGGATCGGTTAGAAGGAACAACATTGCAAGTAATCCTCTCATGTTTAAGCTACTATGAGTGGATAAATTTCTTTCAAAAGTTTTAGCTTTCTCGTGGAAACTTCTTTTGGGTAGGTTTCCCACAGTGGATAACTTGTTGAAGAGGGGAATGGTTATTCAACGGATATGCAAAAATGTGTTTTCTGTAAAGAGAATCCAAAGGATGGTAAACATTTATTTATCTCTTTCCCATTCTCTCAAGTAGTGTGGTATAAGGTTTTGTGGTGGTAAGGGATTGAATAACCTTTACCTATTAAATTATCTCAACTTTTTCATTGGCCTAGCTCGTGGGTTGTAGGGAAACATAAAAGGATATATAGATTTCTTTTTTGCATGTGGTGACATGATATATTTAGATATCTAGAAACTCCATTGTTTTCAAAAATCGAACAATGGAGTATTTAGATATTATGTATTCCATTAAGCTGATTTCGTGAAAATAGTTAGCCTATAAAATTGATTTTAAGAGGGGTTGTTCTTTTTTAAATTAGTGTACTCATCCACAACTTTGTCTTTTGTATATGTAGTGGATAGGAAGTTCTTTGTAATAGTAGTATAAATGAGAACATAGCTCTTTGGTTATGGTAGGTCAAGTATAAACTAATTTTTGAGGTTATACAAAATAGATAAAATTTTTTCTTTCATCTTTTATTTAATATATGTATTTTGTTTGCCTTCAAAAGAAAAATACGTCTTTCACATATTTGTTATCATAATTTCAATTGCTATAGGTTAATTTTTAATGTTGTTGTAGTTTTAATGTCTTTCATCCTGATGTGAAAACAAATATACCGGTGTGGATTACTTGCTAATATTGCACGTATTCAATATCAATTATGACTTCAAATTGCCTGAGTCACAAATGCAATTGAAAGGGAGGAACTAAGACATGGTAAAATATGCTAGTGCTGGAACAAATGATAAATTGGCAACAAACAAAAGACAGCACCATTCTCATCATGCTATCATCAAATGTCCCATAAGCACTTTCTCTATACAAACTCACTCACTATTCCGTTACAAAATCACTTAAAAAATAGTATCAAACAATAGCAACCATCAACAAAACTGCTAAAGGAACAAAATTTATATGGCATTACTTTTATAATAAGATAAACAATGTTTTCCCTTAAAAATCAATCCTACAGTGCCACCTAAAAATAAATTAATTCAATGCAGATTTTTTTTAAATCAACAATTTACCACAGACACAATATGGTAACACTTTTTTTTAAAAGCACAATATGATAACATAAAAGTTAACAAATCTAATATAAGCACTTACCATGTTTTATTCTGGATATTTATCTGGTTTTATTCCAAATCAAATATCTAAATGACCCCTCTGTTTTTCTTTTTTATCTTGGTAGGTTCTTACCACCACAACACCGCATGGTTTCTTAATTTCAATGAAAATTGAATTTGGCTTGCATAGAAAGCCCATGCTCCTAATGCTTTTTTTTTTTTTTCCAGCAAAAAGATCATTGTATTATATTAGTATAAGGTATACCACAAATTATAAAGTAATGATGCTACGATACCAATTTGTACTATTGACAGCATCATTAACGCTTGTCCGGCCTAAGAAGCATAGGCGTTGCAGACAAGTCATTTAACATAAAAGTAATGATGCTACAACACCAATTTGTACTATTTGGTTATTTCATGAGTATTCATTTCTTGTTAAAGCAATTAAAAAAAACAACAAAAGTATAATAAAAAAATTTGTATTTTCCGGTTGCATTGCAATGTTGTTTTTTTTTTAATCTTTGTATATCAATAGGGGTTGTTAAAAAAATTTACAAACTAAACATCTCAAACTTTTCTCATCATTCGCAAAAGTTTCTGAATTCAAACCAAAATTCAAGATTCAATTTGATATTAAATTATCAACGATCAACAAATATAAATTACCAATTAAGTTTATAATTAATTTATAAATAATATTATTATTTATAAATTAATAAATAAGTTCATAATAAAATATAACGATGTGAGTTTTTTTATAAAATTTATTGGAAGCACCAAACTAAAGTTATTCTATTATAAAGATAAAATACTTGAAAGTGCTTGTATTGAAAAAAATAAAAATAAATAATATATACATATAAATTCTATTAAAAACACGGTTGTTAAATTGTGGATAATCTAACATCACTTTATTATCAGATATTTAATTGGATGATGATCGTGCAACTAAATGTAATTTAATCAACACCCCACCCGTCCTCTTTTTTTTATCCTATTAATACAGGTATGATGATGTTTCTCGACAAAATGGATTTAAACCTCTTCACATACATTTATCTAATTGATTACAAATACTTCACCCCACCAATTTCCCTTTCTTCATAAATCTTTTAATCCCTCACCCATTCACAGTCAATTAATGTCAAATAACATAAAAGTGATATAGTTCTACATTAAAATGAAAAAAATCAAAAGCTCCCAAACCCTGGTCTCTACACCTAGGGCCAAGCTCCACCTAGGTAAGTTATTCGGTATATGTGATATTCTTTATTTCTTTAAACATTTTATAATTGAATAGGAAAATGAAAAAATATTAAAAAATAAGTTAGAGTTTTTTTTATAAGCCAATTGAATTTAAAAAATAGAAATAAGAATAGCTAAAGATATGTCATCCTAAACTTTTACAAAGTTTCAAAAACAAATTACTTACAAACATTTAAAAGCAATATAAAAAGTTATCTTTCACACACAAAGGATTGGATTGATAATCCATTTTATACAAAATTATAATGATAATTTGCTAACAAATAAAACAAAATTAACAATTAAAAATAATATGTAGAGATTTTATTTAAGAAAATATAACTGGTGTAGACACAAACATTAAACATGTAAGAGGAGTGAAAGTATATACAACAATCAACACATGGTGATGTGAAAGAGTTGCGTATGCGGGTGAGTGAAAGAGTTGCATAAATACATTTGCCTGTATAAAAAAAAGTTTTATAAATAATGTTATTTTGGTGATTAGAGTCTCGTGATGGAGGCTTGCGATTTCAATCTTAAGGTGGAGAAGCAAAACGGAAGGTGAGGAATAATGGCAGAGGGGAGGAATACCATCCTAGAAACCGCTTTCGGAGGCATTTCCAGTGGTAATGATCTTCAATGGTGAGAATAAGAGTATGAAGAAGAATGAGGGAAAAGGGAACGAAGAAAGAAATTATGGAGGCGACACAGTTAATGAGTCATTGCCTTTGGAAACTAGAGATAACGGTAATTAATTCTTTATCTTAATTTTTGGGTTACTTAGTTAAATTGTTAACAAAACTTGATTATACTCTTTTGTAACTTGAATAAGCATTATTTTCATTTATGAATATGATCATTAGCATAGAAACAATGCAAGATCATTACCTGTTTGTTAGTCTTCAATTCCACTGTTAGATGATTCCCCCGCTTTTAGCTCCGAGCTATCTCTCTTTCCTTCCCTTTTTTTATAAAAATTCTCTCTGTGATTTTGTTTCTTTTATCTGTTATTCTTTCCGAATCCCCTTCTCATCTTTCCTTTTGCCCTTTTTTAGAAAATGGTACTGCACTTGATTGAGGCTGGGGTGGTGAAGCAGGTGGCAAAGTGGCTGGTTGATTAGGCGACGGCAAAGTGGCACTTGCTCTGTTCATATGTCCTTCTTCTTTATTTAATAAATATTATTTGTATTTAGTTTTATTTTTATCCCCTTTTTATTTTTGTTTTTTTAATTATATTTTTTTATTTGTATTTTTTTTCTCTTTTTATTTACTGAAAAATTTGGAATAAGCTAAGATTGACTCTAATTTTATGTTTTTTTCTTCTACACCCCTTATGCTATTGAATACACTCCCTCGATATTATTTGTTGGTCCAATAAATCTTAATTCAAGTTTTTGCTATTTATACCATTAAAATTTACTAATTATACTTCATTATTTATTTAGATTATGAATTTATTTTTAATATTTTTTTAGTATATTCATAGAGTTGCTAAATGGACCTCTAACAATGAACTTATTATTTTTGTGATTTTTCTTTTCTTTTTTTTATGAATTGGGCTAATAAAATTCCATTTTAGACACAAAATAAATATTATAAAAAACAATAATCCAAACAAAAATTGGATATTTACAATAAATATATATACAGAGAGAAAGAGAGAGAGATAGGGGGAAAAGATAAGTCTTGAAAAGGAACGAATATGGAGATCAACTGTAGTAAAAAAATAACACCTAACTTTTATTATATGTATTTATTACACAGATTTTGTGGGGATGACTCTTGATTATGCAAAAGTACTACGCTATGCTATTAATTTGCTGAGATAATGTATGTGTGCAAAATTCATATACGAAGTTTTATTATCTGCCTCAAAAGATGGATATTAAGTTCACCGTAGAAATAAGGGGGAAAACTAGATCAGAAAAGTAAAGAGAAAATCTATAATTCTAATTTTTTTTAAGACCGTAAGACAAAAATAAGAGTATCTAATTAAACTTTTTTAAAAAATGATACTAAATTGAACTGCTACAAGAATTAGAATATCTAATTGAATTTTTTTAAAAAGTCAGACATCAAACAAACAGTATTCATCACAAAGAATTTAACGAAACAGAATGCACTATACTACCAAAATTGAACAGTTACAAATAATTAAAATAAATCAGTAAAGTGTTTCTTTTCCACGAATTTAAATTTTAAATAATTCATTATTAAAAATAAAAAATATAATATGATGTGATGACATAACCATACATGTATAATTAAATTTAAATATAAATATTTAAATTTATTAATATCATGATAATAAATATATTTAGATATTTACTTATCAGAGAGAATAAAAAATATTATAGTGATAATTTTTATAAATTTAAATAAGTTTTTTATCTTTAACAATAAAAAAATTATTTTTTAGTCTTTAAAATTTAAAAATATTTTTTTGGCTTCTGATTGATTTTTAATTTTTTTTCTCAAGTTAATTTCATGAAAAACAGAATACATTTTTATACTGGTTAATTAGTTCTAATCACTTAAATCTTCAATTTCATATTTAATACAATTAAATTTAAAGAAATAAACTTATAAACAGACAATATTAATATAAAAAATAAATTAATTTTAAAGACTAAAAAATATTTTTAAATTTTTTTAAAAAAATATTTTAGTAAAACTTCAAATGAAAAACACTTATGTAATATAAGTTTTACATTGAGAATTAATTACAATTTAAACTATAAAAAAAATTAGTACTTAACCGCGTACTCAAACTTTAAATCCAAAAAACTTAGTTTTAAGTATTTTAACCGTATTTTATTTAATCCATTGCTTTGGGGTCCATTTTTACTGTATTAATATTTGGATTTTGCCATTTGGTTTCCAAACAAAGTGTAAGTGACTTTGATCTCCGAAGCGATTTTGATTAATTTTGAAGCATCCTTGAAGCAGTTATACCAGTCCTCTCTATTTCTCCATCAAGCTTCGTTTTATATCGGTGCCCAACTCCGCGCATTGAGTTTCAGACTTTGCAGTATTCAAAATAAAAAAAAAATGCTTCCTCAGCGCATGAAGAAAGCCATCACTGACAACCCTAAGAAACTTGCCAACTTGATTGACCTCGTCAACCTTCCATCCACGCTCAGAGAATTCGTGGGTCAGTCTCAGATTTCCCGTTTGGGTTGTTTCATGCGCGTTTGGTCCTACATCAAAACCAATCATCTTCAGGTTCTCCCCTTTTGTTTAACTTTTCTTTGTTATGTTTTAGGGAAAATTTAATTATATTAAATTCTATCTTGTTGGGAAGTTCGATTTTGCCTTGTTTTTTAAAAATTTTTAAAATTTATGTCAAGGTTAGTTGTGATGAGTGATGACAGAATTATGTGAATTGTTTGTTTAAATGGCTTATTGAAGAAGGAGGGTGTAAGATACGGCTTTTGAGTTAAGCTTTTGTCTAAACCATTCCATAGTTTTTGCTTTGAGACTTTGGATTGGACCGGGAAATAGTGTTTTCTTCTCTCCTTTGTGGAGTGGTAATTAAACAAGGTTGGAAGTAGATATAGTGAATGATTAGAATGGGACCCTTGTAAGGTAGTTGAGCACAGTGTTGTTAAATAACCGGCAATAGCACCATGGCATGGCGGATTTTTTGCGAACCGCTATATAAAATTTCTAAAGAAATGTCCGCCGTGATGGTGTCATAAGACGCAATGGCATGTTTTTATCATTCCGCTATGTTCCGCCATCCGCCATTGATAACATTGGTTGAGCAATTCAATACTGACATTCGAAGTCCATTTCTGAATTTATATGGTGAATGAAATGGATTGGAGAAAAAAGGGGTGAGCCATATAGATTTATAGAATGTGTGTATCCAGTTGTTGAGTTGGATATGATGTTTCATGGGTTGGGCGTATTTATTTTGATTATAGATATGCAGCTCTCGTGGACTGATTAAGATGAGTTGCTTCTTTAATTGAGCAGGATCCTAACAACAAGAATGTGGTCAACTGTGATGAAAAGTTAAAAAGTATTTTGTTGGGGAAACCTCAGGTTGAGTTAGCAGAACTCCCTGCACTTATCAAGATGCATTTTCCAAAAGAGCCTAAATGATATGTGTGATAGAAAGCGAGAAGTCTGTCTTATTGGAGAGCATAGCCTTCCTCAAAATGAGTTCTCTGAATTTATTTCCTTTTTTGCTATTGGACCACCAAAATTGGCAGTTTTCTGTATGCTGTGTGGATGGATTAATCTAACTTAAAAGGTCTTGTTTCGCAGCATGCTTTTGCCACTTCCTAAATTTTGTAATTAATAATTTTGTCAGCTAGTGTTTTAATTTTGTATGCATAAATACTATGTTTTTTCATCTATAGCAAGTTATTTTATAAATTCCGGATTGCCACTTCCTTTGAATTGGCTTTTGAAAGGGGAGGCAAAAAGTTACTTTATTTTAAAGGTAGGAAAATATTAAGGTGTATCTGTTGTAAATTCCGGATCTATTCTGAGTTATTTATAATGTAAGCTATTCTATCTCTAATATGGACTGTGCTATTCTTTGTTATGTAGTCTCTTTCAATGGTAGTAGTGTTTCCAAAATCATTGCTAAGATAAATATTCAGGTCAGCCATGATTGGTTTAAAGTTAATACTCATATGACTACAAAATGTAATCCTTGTAATGCAGTTGAGGGGTGTCATTTGAGGATAGTTTTGTGAATGAATTAAAAAACCTGACTTGATAGTTGAAAACTTGGTATGTCTTTTTATATTACTTGTGTTCTGTTAGGGAGCTCCAATTAGTAGTTAGTTATGTTAGTCTAAGAAATACTGAAATACAAGGGGTTATGTTAGTGGGCGTGGAAATGATTAGGCACATTGAGGGTGAGTTTATGTTAGTAGACTAGTAGCTGTATATAAATAAGAAGAGGGATTTCAGAGAGAATTACGGCCTTTGGGAGGTGTGGACCCGCAAAGTCCTGCAACTTAAGCACTGTATTAAGGGGAGAAATTACTTATTCTTGTCCATAAGATATTGGGTTTCTATCATTGCTATTAGAACTCTGATCTTGGAGCTATGGAGTTGTGAAAATGATTCCAAAATTTGATGGATAGAGATTTTATTCCACAGGCAACACCTATTGGTGGCTATCAATTTAGATCAGTATTTTAATGGCCTTAGAATATGTGAGGAGAAGCTGCGTTGGGTTTGGATGGCATTGAGAGGAGACACTCTCAGTTTGTGGTTTTCTTGAGAGAAGAACAACCAAAATGGCACATTTTTTTTTACCTCTGAGAAGCCCATGCTCTAACTGTTCCAACTATATCTTGGATTTTATCTTCAAGATTCAGATCCTGGAGAGCAAGAAAATAAGAGATGTAGTTCAAGAACAAAGCTAAGAACAATGGGGCATAGAGCATAAATTGATGACAAAAGGAAGTAACAAAACATAACAGACAATTAAGCTGTGGAGAGAACAGAACCAACAGCTCAAGGGAAAGAAACAAGTACGGGAAAGCTACAAAGAGAAAAAGCAACCCTACAAGTAACACATTCCGATCAAAGAATCTGAAAACAGAAGCAAAAATTATGTTCTTGAGATCAAGAATTTTAGTGAAGGAGATAATACTGAGATGGGTCTATTTTTGGGTTGCAAAGAGAAGGTGAAGATTGAGGGGAGCCCTATGTTTGACACAAGGGGAGAGCCAACAACTGAACCGATGGTAACAATGGAGGTTTCGGGTTTGGGTAGTACCTCCACAGAAGCACAATAAGGTGTAGGATCTTGATAATTCTGAGCTACAACCATGTGAAGTAGCATAGTTTCCGAGAGGCAAGGAATTTTCTCATTATAACTGAAGAGGCTTTGATGATCTATTTCATGGACAAATGTGCTGCAGAAGCATTAGAGGAGCATGGGGACATTGACATGTTTGAGTTTGACCCAGTGGAGTGAAGGCTATTTTAAGCCGCAGGATGGGGTTGGTTTGATCTGTTGATCATTATGCTTCAACTAGTTGGAACCAAGATGGAACCTTGTTTGCAGCAACCAATTGGTAGTCAGGGTGAATGTTTAGGGGGGAGTATTGTTAGATAAAACCCATTAGATTTAGTTATTGTTTGGACCTTGAGGTCAAGTTAAATGTTTACTTGTTATGTTAATTGGCCTGCAAGTGAATATATGCCCATGGAGGGTGGGTGGGTTTATGTTACTATACAAGTAACTGGATATAAATATAAATAGGAAGAGGGATTTCATCTTGTTTTTGCACATAGGTCGTCATTAGGCATTTGCCCGGAAACTTTTCTTAGAAAATTATATATATATATATATATATATATATATATATATATATATATAATTTTTATTTCAATGACTAAGATTTACTTTTTTACTCTCATATAAATTTGACTTTCTCACTGTATATGGTCCATATATATATATATAATTATATATATATGGACCATATACAGTGAGAAAGTCAAATTTATATGAGTAAAAAAGTAAATCTTAGTCATTGAAATAAAAATTAATGGTTAAGATCAATCACTCATTCTTCTCTTTCAGCATTTATTATATATAATGTGACAGATAATAAATGTTGAAAGAGGAAGAATAATTGGTTAATCTCAATTATTAATTTTTATTTTAATAGTTGAGATTTGTTCATCTCACTCTCAAATAAATTTGATTTTCTCACTACCATATATAGAGAGAGAGGACAACTCAGGTTAGAAAAAAGGGTAGGGTTATGATGAGAAATGAGAAAACTTAATAATAACTGTATGATTTCAATAAACGATTCAGATTGAGTTGTTCATTGAACAAGCTCGCGTGATTCTCTTATGCATAAACACGTCCCCAAACATTTAACGCACCACTCTCTTATCATTCTCACAGAATCATCTCCAACGTCGTTACTACTCCCACTCCACCAATGTTACTGCCACTATCAGTTACCACAACCATCGCCATTACAGTCGATGGTCCAAAATGTGGAAGAGTTTAAAATAGACATGTTATTGTAAGGATAAAATATTCATCAGGTGAATTCAATGTATTTGAACTTCATAATGCTAGCGAGGCCACTTTTGAAATCATACAACATGCTTCCTTAAGCGTGCTCTTGCAAATAATCTAAACGACAAAGAAAAAAAGTTAAATCTTAAAGGAAGAAGAAAAGAGAGTTAAACTGAATCAGATGTGCTATTAACATTTAATGTTTAAAATTATCTTGTCGTTTATTTTATTAAGATTTAATATTTAAAATTAATTGCTCGTTATAGTCAACATTATTATGGTAAAGATGAAAATTTAATCTATCAAATCATTGAATTTAATCAAATTATTTTGAGTATAATGTTCATGAGCTATAAGTGTAAAAGAATTTTATTCATCCATAAATAAGTTTAACTTCATGATAAATGCCTTATTCAAATAGTACTTTTTAAAATCTTCTTTGTTTATAGCTAGCCATAGTAGTATGGCCATCTAAATCAGGTCTTGTGTTGTATGTAATTTTTTCTGATATTACAACATATTACAATGAATAGAAAAAAGTTAGAAACTTGACTATTAGTAATTTTTCAATAATAAAAGTTTACAATGAAGATATATTTTAATGTTTTTACAATGGTTATCTACATCACAATTGGTCCTATAATATTTATTGATAAATAAACACAATAAGAATTTTTGAAAATGCATTAGGACTTCAATCTCAACAATATGGTATATTCCAGATGACTGTGAGAGACTTGTTGGTAAATAAATGCATAAGAAATTTAGATGCATTGGTGTGAGAGATCTCCATATTACTGTGAGAGATGCATAGTGATGTGACAATAGCACATAATCCAATTCTTTAACTAGTGTATTTATGAAAATGGGGAGATTTGTCGAAGTTATTTACACAAATATGAGAGATTTTTAAAACTTAATATTACATAAAGAACCATAATCTTCTTACATCCAGTGTGAAACAAAAATATTCATTATAAAGCCTTGTTTTATAAAATACTTCAAGTACATCATATGTCAATTGTTATCACTACCCTAAATAGACCTAATTCAAAGCAGTGGACCTTTGATAAATTTAAACTAGTCGAATATCAATAATAATCCAATACGAACTCCAAGCATTTAGAGGAAATCCTCTAAATCCTTCATGGTAGCAGGCTTATCTGGTTATTCTTCTGTTTGTACCCCTAACATATATAAAAAGAAAACACATAGAATAAAACACACAAAATGAGTGAGTTTTTTATAAACCATAAACATTAATCTTAATAAACTTAACAAACAACGGAGGCCTAAGGTTTGACCTATGACTCAGTATCACATAATTGATTATATTGCCTCAATCTCACTCTCCTCAATGACTACACTCAATTTCACTAGACTCTATGTATGGATCCATAACCAATCCATGATGATCCACCCTAATCATCAAGGATCTGTTTGGGAAGTGATTGGTAGTTGTATATCTTTCCCTAGTTGGTATGATAATTTTCTCGAGAAATTTGATCATCTGCCCATAGGGTTACCTACCGATCACAATAATTCAGCTAATTTCCAATTGGGCTTTCTTCCCATCACAAACGGACCTTCTGCCTCTCATAATTACAAACGGGCACTCTTTCAGCCTGAGAAAAATATACTCTACCAACCAGGAGGTACTAAGCATATATGGAAAGTTCTAAATCTATGAATATCTCATCCAAGTACCAACATAAACCACCCTAAATATTCATAACTGGATGAACATCCTCAGCCCAAGTGTCAACATAGATAATCCTGAATATTCATTTATTTAAAAGAATCTTAGGATCAATCTTGATCCTGTCTTTCATTTCATAATGTATCAAGCTGTGATTTCCCAAACATGAAACCCATGCACCTAGATGGTACCTCCCCTAGAGAACTTAGGACTTTTTGCTAAGTTCACCTCACAACTTCTCCACACATTCCCAAAGATCACCAATTCATCAATCACAAATCATATAGTCTTTATATTTTAATCATCATGCATAGTATCATAACAAAAGATCACAGTAAGTAATTTAAATCCTTCAAATTTTCTATTATTTAAGAATAGAGATTTATGATAACAACAATGGTAATATTAGCACATTTTTATTATCGAAAAATATAATTTCTGATGTGGAAGATCAGATTAAACTGCAACCACAACATACTTGAATTGCTTTTTTATAAAAAAATACACTTATAATGAAGTCTTTCTTAAAAACATCCTTTTTATGTATTCCAATTCTTTAGCCATTATCCTTTGAAAACATAATGAAATTTTAATAAAGTTATTAGTCAATTTAGAGGGATAATGAAACTTACGGAAAACCAAGGTTCATCATATTCTTAGTAGAATGACTAGATTTAAGGCAAAACTTGAAAAGATAATATCTAATGAATAAAAATTGTGTCATATAAAAATTGTAAAGAGTAGTTTTATAAAAGTTTCACAAATTTAATTTTTGAAAACTTTGATTAAAAAATTGTTAGTATTAGAGAGCCAATTATCAATAATCCATTTGCAATAAACAAGGTACCAAAAGTAAGATTTAAGAATAATCAGAAAATCATCTAAGGTAACATAAGTAAAGAATCATAAGTAATAACTAAAACAATAAATAGAGGACTAGAAATAATATCTGGAGAAATAAAAATAAAGGACTAGACTTAACATCTGGAGAGAATTTGAATAAGGTACCATAAATATCTTGAGAACATAAACAAAGGACTAGAAGAATAATGAAATGACTAGAAGATTATCTAGAGGAAATAATGAAATGACCAGAGTAAATTCTGGAAAGAATCATCCAATGACTAGAAGAATTATCTGGAAGAAATAATAAGATGAATAGAAGATTATCTGGAAAAGTAATAACAAATCAAAAACAATAAACACACATAAGTTTATTAAGACTGACAACACAAAGGTTTATAAATTTCACTCCCTTCTTACCTTGATAAGTTTGATCAACAGTAGTGTGAAACTTTTGTAATTTCAATCTCCCTTAGAAGATATTCCTCCTTTCTTTCTTCCTCAAGAATTTCCCTCTCTCACTAGAGTTACTCTCTTTATTCCAGAGATTTCTTACTCTGTTTTCTCTCTACTTTTCTCCTCCAAAACACACCAAGACACCCCTATTTATAGGAAAAGTTTGGGTCAATTTCGCTGAATGGATTTAATTTTCACTAAACGGGTTTAATTTTCAAGCAAAATAATTTTCCCCGTACTTACACTGCCAAGCATCGCTATTCTCACTACCATATTTCATGCTAGGCAAATTTTCTTAGAGAAAGGAAAACTTAAACTTTAAAATAAATGCTTATAATTTGTTATTAATTCATCTTCATATTTGTTTACATACAAAACTATTTTTATTACAACATCTACTAACCTAATTATGGAATTAGGGGTGTTACATGACACATTTCACATAGATATTGGAGACACACTAATGGATAAAATGCATTAAAGCTGCAACCACATATATATGGCATATTCCATAGGATGCGGGAGACCCAATGGTAGATAAAATGCATTAGGTTTTAACCACAACAATGTACAATATTCCAAAGGGATGTAGGAAACGTGTTGGTGAACAAAATGCATCACAACATCAAGGTTTTTCCCTCAGCTATATGGCATATTTCACAAGAGTGTGGAAGATACAATGGTGAAAATATATTAGGACTTAGGTCATAGTAATGTGGCATATTTTAAATAGGTATAGGAAACACTTTGGTGAACAAAATAAATCAAGGCTTTGCATTTTCAAAAATAGAAAATCTAATTTAAGCATTTTTATGACTAGTGAGCAAGTTTTCTATTATATTCTTAGTAAGCGCACCGATCGTTTGTAGTATCCAATAAATATCGGGTAGATCACATAGGGACTTGGATGATACTAAGAAAATTTCAATACTTTTTTCTTGTAATAAATAAAAGATGAATTTTTATACTATCAACTATTAAGACAAGTAATAATAAAAGCATAAACAGTAAATAGGTGGTTAGAATAATGATAAGAACTTGGTTGGGTTTCGTTCTCACTATGTGATGCAATCCTACCTACCAAGGGTCTCATCATTAGGGTCATGGATAGAAGGACAAAAGAGGACTTAGCCTGGAAGGAATCATCGAGACCTCAACTCATGATAGAAATAGATATTTTTTGCCATAGTCCATATAGATTCCCCTTTGTAAATATTAATTAGCTTTTAATTTTCTTTTGGGTCATGTATTTCGGTCATATACTTTGTGATTAGGTAGAAGAGGTGTTATTAGTTAGTGAGAGGAGGTAAGCTTAGAAAGGGCCTCTTAAATCCAAGGCATGTTAGGCTTCCTTCCCACACCTAAGGATTAGTTCTTGCACCTTCCCCTCCCCCCCCCCCCTCCTTGTTAGTGATTAGGTGTCACTTTGGGCTTAAGTATGGGTGAATTAATTTTAATACTAATTAAGCTCAAAATCCCACATGGCCTAGATTTTTGTGCCTAGCCTACTTATTGAGCTATTTATACTCGTCTCACTCTCTTGTAACCTCACACTTGAATGAATGAAAATTATTCTCTTTGAACTATTTTGTTCTTGGTAGTGTCATTGAGAATCCTCTCTCTTGATGAGTCTCCCCCTAGTTAGCTTTTATCAAGGGTCATCTCCCTTGTGGCAAACTTAAAAAATTTTTACTCATCTTTCTCCTTGGAGAAAGTGGAGTCACCACCCCCATTTCCTATCTTTCCATCCTCCATCTTCTTGGAAGAAAGGAACCTTTGAAGAGATCAAAAGGGTTTCCATCATTCAGTATCATGAGCCATCTTCAAGAGGTTCAAATCTTCCTTATTGTCTCCTAGATTAGGCGTCTTTCTTTATTTATTTTTCTGTACTTTTATGATTTATTTTTTCTACTTCCTTTATTGTCATATTAGTTTCTTTATGTCTTGATAGTAGTAATTTTACTTTCTTGTCATTTAATTTCTTGCACCAGTTCAATGTTTTTGTTCCTTTCATTGAATCAAGTAGTGCCTTAGGTTTCTCTTTTTGCAATTTCCTAACAAGGTCTTGGTAATGAAGTGATGATTTAACACTCTTTGTGAAAAAAGCCACTCAATGTTGTCTAGACTCTTGGAATCAAATTAGTGTTCTTGCTTTGTTCTTCCTTCATCTTTTTTGGCGTTTTATTTCCATTAGTTGGGCATGAGTTTTATTTTTCCTGCACTTTATTTTTAGCATTTTTATTCTTCCAAGTTATGTCATTAGATGTTTTGTGTAGTTCTGTAATTTTTCATTTAAATTCCTAGTTGTGCCTTCTTTTTATTCTTACCATAAAGAGAGTGTGTGCTTCTTGAAATTGAGCATCAAAGAGGTTCATCCTCTTGAGTAAGTCTTATAAGAAGTCTACAAGCTATTAGTTCTAGCATGGTCTATAAAAATTTGCTTCAAAAAAATTGTGCTCGATTTCCTCCTATATCTTCTTGTTCATTTATTTTTAATAGCCTATTATTGATCTAGTCTCTTGGTGGTTTGATTTATTTTTGGTTTATATTGAGGCTAATTGGGCGTATTTTTTAGGCTTAAGATTAAGCAATCAAGCTTACCTTCACACCCCTTAAACTCTTTTTTGTGTCTAAATGTAATCACCTAGACTACTAGCCCATTTTATGCTACTTGTTTTCTTTGATTTGGATTGATTTATCAATTTGTGTGATTGCCCTTTTTCCCTTTAAGCAAGTGTTTACTATCCTTATACTGCTTGACAATTTTGCTTTCAAAATTGTTAAAGAAATGTAGCAAAATCATTTAAAAAAAGAAGAAAAATAAAAAGTAGAATCAAAAGAATAAAATAAATCAAGAAAAAAGTGTTAGCAAAAGTGTTGAAAAGAAAAGGAAAAAGAGTATAACATTTGTAGTGCACCTCAAATTGTTTGAATTTATAAAGGAGTGTTTAAACTTGTTACAATTTGCTTGGATATGCATGTGTAAGGTTCAATAACTTGAATTTAAATTGGTGCAAATCTTAGAAATTTTGTTCATTCATTTTTATTTTTAGTCCATTCTATTCTAGGCTTATTCTATGAATTTCTTTTGTTTCCTAACTTTCTTTTAACACCTTTGTTATTTTCTTGTCTTCTTTTAAATTCATTGAGTTTGTCTACATAAATTCTTTCTAATTGGATGTGTGTCTATTCTTGTTAAGTGTTTTTCTTGATTTTTGCTTTCAAATTCTAATTCTCTTGGTCTCTTCACTTGTGCGCTTGTTTTCTCTTGGTAGGTGACCAAAGTGTTGAAACTTCCACAAAGGTATCATCCTTAGGAAGTGTTGATTTAAACCAAGGAAGATAAGACTTGTAGAGGAGGCCAAGGCTTGAGTGAGACACCTGTGAGGCAAATACTTGAAGAAGGAGCAACATTCAAGCTTTCTTTTATTTTTTGCATTTTAATTTGGGTGTAATTTTCTTTAAAGGCCATTTTAATTGAGGTGTTGGATGCCTATAAGGGTCACCTCTTTGTTTGTAATAGCTTAGATTCTTATTTAGTATGGATAAGGACTTGATACCCCTTATTCATATGTAGGAGTTCGCTTAGATTCCTTAATTTGGTCTTTAATTTTTCTTTAATTGCTTTCATGTTTAGAAAAAATGCTTAAATTCCAAAGACTTAAGTCACTTTTAATTGAGAAAACTTAAAAAAAGATGAGTGTTTTGCATATTAGTTCCCTAGGCCTTACACTTTCAAATGTTTTCACTCACATCTAGGAGTGTTAGGAGTAGTAATAAAACTAGGGAAAACAAATGAGAAGAATGTGAGAATAGAATAAAAGAAGAGTGTGAGAAAAGTGATAAACCAACCTTGCACACATATCCACACTCTTTTGATTGGGAAATAGTAGAAAAACAACATAGGTAATTTTGAGAAAATGAGAGAAAATAAATAAAAATGAGAAAAAGAGAACAAGAAGAACTAGATAGAGAGGAGAGAAGAGAAAAAGAACAAAAAGAAAAAGAGACATAAGAAAGCAAAGAAAGAAAAGAAAAAGAGGGAAAAGAAAAAAAAGAAAGAAGGGGGAGAGAGCTAAAAGAATGAGAGGAAAGAAGAGAAAATGAGGGAAAATAATGGGAAGAAAGAAGAGATAGAAAGACAAAAGAATGGGAGGACCAAAAAGAAAAAGAGAAAGAGAACAAAGAGAAAAAAAGGGAAAAGAAGAAAAAAGAGAAAGAGAGGAAAAAGAAAAAGGAAGAGAAAGAGAGAGAAAAGAGAAAAAGAAAGAGAAAGAGAAGAAAAAGAAAGCAAAAAGATAAAAAAAGAAAAAAAATTGTAGAGAAAAAGAAGGGAAGAAAAGAAGAAAGAAAAGGAGAATGATGCCTTCAAGAGAGTCTTTAGTGAAGTGTCTACCTCTATTAAGGACTTAGAAGAGCCTAACACAAAGATTAACCTTCAAATCTCCTCTAGTGACATAGATTAACCTGAGAGAAAGGCCTTAGGATTTGAGGTCAAATCCTCTCACTCCCCCTAAACATCACACTCGTCTGCATGTTTTTACTGGTTTTCTTATTTTCTTGCAGACATTGAAAAGGAGGAAGAAAGGCCTCAGGATTTGAGGTCAAATCCTCTCCAAGGGGGGGGGGGAGATGATGCAATCCCACCTAGCATCATGGTTAGGAGGATTCAAGAGAGAGAGAGACTTGGCTCGAATGGGTGTTTACATAAAGACATAGTCTTAGGAATTTGGTTTGTAAATATTTTTATTTTAATTAGGAATTAGGGAAGCATTTTAATTCCCTTGAAAGCTTTGTATTTTTGTCACTTTCCTTTAGTTAGTATGTTTTTTAGGTGTAATTAGTAAGAAGGAAGGAGTAGGCTTAGATAAGACTCTTATTTTAGGCATTTTGGGCTTGTCCATTCACCTAAAACAAGAGTTGCTTTTCGCACCCCTTGGATTAGTCTTGAACGCCCAACTTAAGGCTAATAGACTTAGGTCAATTAGGCTTAATCCTAATTAGGCTCAAGTCCCACAACATTGCCTTGGTTTGTGTGCCTAAGCTCTCCCTTTGGCTATATATACTCTTTCCCCCTTATTGTAAATCTCACCTTTGAAGTTAAATGAAAATAGTGTCTTTGTGAGCACATTCTTAGTAAAAGGTCTTGAGGATTCTCTCTCATAAGAAACCTATTCCTAGTTGGTTTTTATCAAGGGTTCTTTCCCTTGTGGTAAACCTAAACATTTTGGCTTATCTCTCTTTGAGAGTGATGCCCTACCTCCATTTTCTTTTCCTTCCATCTTCCGTTTCTTTTAAGCTTGGAGCCTCTTAGAGAAAGATCAAAGGGAGCAAAATTGGTTTGAATAAAGGGTTATGCTTCATCTAGTAATAAGGGGAGGAATTAAGTCATCTTCAAAAAGGGAGATTAGGTTTAGCTTCATCTAAGAAAGGACTATTTTTCTTCTAAGAAGAAGTCCTAGCTTAGCCCTAGAGGAAGTGATCCCTTCCAAATCCTTGAAAAGGTAAACAATAATGCATATAAGTTAGACCTTCCCAAGGATTATGATGTTAGAACGACCTTTAATGTTTGTAATCTTACTCATTTTGTAGCTGCTGATGAGGAAGAGGGTGAAACTTCAGATTTGAGGTCAAATCCTTCTGAAGGGGGAGGAGATGATGCAATCCTACCTATCAAAGGCCCCATGACTAGGGTCATGGCTAGGAGGATAGAAGAGGACTTGGCCTGAAAGGAATCATCAAGACCTTAACTCATGATAGAAATACAGATCTTTGGTCATAGTTCATAGATTCCCCGTTGTAAATATTAATTAACTTTTAATTTCCTTTTGGGCCATGTATTTTGGCCATTTACTTTGTAATTAGGTAGAAGAGGTGTTATTAGTTAGTGAGAAGGGGTAAGCTTAGAAAAGGCCTCTTAAATCCAAGGCATGTTGAGATTTCCTCCCAAACCTAAGGATTAGTTCTTGCACCCCTCCTCCTTGTTAGTGACTAGGTGCCACTTTGGGCTTAAGTATGAGTTAATTAATTTTAATCCTAATTAAGCCCAAAGTCCCACATTGCCTAGATTTTTTTGCCTAACCTTCTCATTGGGCTATTTATACTTCTCCCACTCTCTTGTAACCTTACACTTGAATGAATGAAAACTATTCTCTTTGAACTATTTTGTTCTTGGTAGTGTCATTGAGAATGTTCTCTCTTGAGGAGTCTCTCCTTAGTTAGCTTTTATCAAGGGTTTTTTCCCTTGTGGCAAGTTTCAAAAATTTTTACTCATCTTTCTCCTTGGAGAAAGTGGTGTCACCACCCCTATTTCCTATCTTTCCATCCTTCATCTTCTTGGAAAGAAGGAATCTTAGTTGAAGAGATCAGGGGAGTTCCCATCACTATGTCATCCTTCAAATGCATACATGAATCACAAATCAGTGTTTACCACTCATGTTCCCTTCACCTATAAAAACATCCTTAACCTCGGTCTCTCACAAGTAAGGAAGCTATTTGAGTATTAGACTATCACTCTCGTACATAATCTAAATTCAAATAACTTGCTTTAAGAAAAGGATCTTAAGATGACCAATGGGTTTAAATTTCTCTTGAGCAATAAACCCCATTGGGAGCTCTTCTCATTTTACAAGTTAAAATCCTCTCTCGAACTCATTCAACAAGTAAAATCTACAGAAATATATTTAACCAAGCATAAGGTAAAGAAGAACTCTAACAATGAGTAATAAACTTTACATTGAAAATTTCAAAATATACATATGAGTTCAGGCATAGCTATAAATGAACCCTAACCAATTATGCACCTAGCCAACCATGAGGATGGAAGACATGATCAAGGGATGGAATGTACAAAAAATGGAAGTGAAGGTGGAAGAAATGGAGGTGAATCACGTCCAGACGTCTCAAAGTGCCTCCGGTGTGTAGCTGTGTGTCTTGCTCTGTCTTAGTCTGTAACTCCCTTTCAAAATATGAATTTTCTCCCTTTATGTGACTTGACAAAGCACCGATACCCAACGATGGAAAAATGGTCGTTAGGCTCCATAACTACTTAGGCATTAAGTTTAGTAGGTGTTGGGAGTGGGTTTCTAGCCGTTGGGCGCCTGTAATTAAATATGGACTACTCTGGGTTAACTGGCACTAGGCGGTCGAGACTTGGGCGTTGAGTGCTCAAGCATGACACATCACCAAAAATGCTAATTCTTCTGACATTTCTTCTATCCTTCTGAAAACTAACTCAAAACAAATAAAAACAAGAAAATAAAGGTAAAATAAGAATAAATGAAAACCTAAGACTAATTTTTTAGCAAAACAAATGACCTTTTTAGGAATAGAAACTTCCTTATTATAAGTTTCCTTATTGTTAATTTTTCTAGTTGAACTACTTGTAGTATCATCTTTTTAAGTTTGATTTCAACATCATTTAGAGAATTATGAAATATTTCACCTTCAAGAAAAAGAACTTTCAAATTTCTTATTGGTCATAATTCCCAACTGGAATATTAGAAAACAGAAAATACAATCATTGGATCTAGACAACCTGTTGATACATAGATGTATTAGCCTAATTGAAAAAACATGGAAACCTCATTGAAGAAGTTTTACCAATCAAATGCAATTAAGAAAGCAGATTCAAAATACCTATTGGATTCAGGTCAACAAACTTCTTAATAAGAATTGAACCATATCTCACTTTGCTCAAGAAAATATAGATTTGAATCTTGGACCTAGAAATTTCTTGACTTTCATCTTAAAAACAATTTCTTATTCTTCAAAGCAAGTATTCTAATAGAAATCATATTTGCCTTAGATGCTTATAAAGTTCACAAACAAGAAAATTTAGCCAACTTTTTAATAATAAGAAATTATTTGATGAAAAACCAATAAGGGAACCTTATCATAATTTTCAATCATGTCATGTTAATCCTTTTTCAATAGCTCTTTTACGTCACAATCAAATAAGACAAATGCTACATTCTCAGTCTAATCACTAACTTTCATTTTGATCCGATATTTTTTATACACATCAAGTATATGTCAATTGCAATTTTCACAAAATCTATTACATTTATATGAGATATAAAATCAATCTCTTCCATCAATTGGATTTCCAAATGTACCCAACACTATATAGTAACCTTCCTCTTAAACATAATAATATTAACAATGCATTCCACTAATTTTTTAAAAAAGTAACAAAGTTTATAAATATACATCTTTGCACTCTCTCAATTATTCCAATGTTTTTCTCTCAGAAATGTTCAAAATTTCAATTTTTTTTAATAAATTTTCTATGTTTGTTAAAATAGAAGAAAAAAGTTTCGGGGAGAAAAAAATAAAATAGATATACTACAAAAAGTTATAATTTTTTTTAAAATTCTATATAGTATATACTAAAAGGGAGGAAAAAAGTTTTAAAAATAACCTCTGTGAAAATCCGCTGCTAAATGCAACATTTATGTAAATAACATGGAATAAGAATGGTAAGTGTCATTACAAACCTCGTAAAAGAAAATTATAAAAAAAGCAATAATTATTTGTTGAAATCTCCATTAATTTGAATTTTATTAACAACCAAGGAGTGTAATTGTTACATACTCTGCTACATTGTTGATTTATCAATCTAAACTATACATTTTAAAAGTTGTTACTATATATTGCATTGAAACAATCATAAATCTTGTCTTAAATATAAAATGAAGTGCATGAATCATTTAAGCACATATACAATTGTGTATTAATAATTAAAGGTAATTCTATTTTCTTATAGGTCAAATATTGTTAAATGTATTAGTTTTTGTTAGTGAATGAATTCAAATTCACAATATTTCTCTCTCTATTCTCTTAATATGTGCATTTTGTCACTAAAACAGTCTAACTTTATATAAAGGTAATTCTAAGAAAATAAGTTTAAGAGTATAACGAACACAATAGTTGTCTAACTTTTACGAGAGATTGAACTTTAATAATGAGAATAAATTTTGAAATTACTCTTAGAGGAAGTTGATACTTTCACTCTCTATATATAAAATAAAACTTAAAATTTAAAATAAATATTTTATACTAAATTGAACATGTCAATTATTATTTTTACTTGTATATTTAGTAGTTGATTTAGTTTAATTTAAATAAATAATATTTTTAACATTTTTCTAAAATGTTTTATTTTTATAACAGATATTTAATTCTCTAATTATAAATTAGAATACTTAGCCAAAATGAGAGAACATCTTTAGTAATTATTTTTAACAACTTTTTTAGGATATTTTTTATGAGGCTGTTTTTAGAATTTCATGCTTAGAAATTGCCGAAATGATTAAAAATACTACAACGCGTTGGAGAAAGGACTCGAATCTTAGAAGAAATTATTAATATTCATAATTAGAAATATTATTATATTTTTATCACAGTATAAATCATTTTTTACAAAAATTTAGTAATTTGTATATGAAAAGTATTTTGTTTATTATAAATTTGAGTCATACATAAAAAATTAGCATGCACATGCTAAAATATCAATTCTATATTAAAGGGGTTTAATTCAATTGATTCAACCATATATGAATTACTGTCAACTCTTTTTATATGTGAATTTGATTTCTACTAATAAAAAAAATATTAATTTTATATTATTAAGTTGAATATACATACTATCTACTTGACGAATGAAGTTCTTAAGCTTCACTCTCAAATAAACGCCATCAATATTTTCTCATTTTCATTTAAATGCTTATTTCACATTGACTTAAGTGGATATATTTTTAAAAAAATTATTTAAATGGGTCTGTTTTTAAAAATATTATCAGGATGGGTCTGTTTTTGGGATTATCCTAGTCAAACCACCACAATTCGCAATTACGATTTAAGTGTTACATAAACTGTGTACTTATGTGGTAGCCAGCGTGAAACAAATTGATGGTAAAATTGCAACCGGTAGTTGCGGTTGAGTGATCTTTGACGAGCATCGCCCCTCTGTCCAGTGGTTACAAGCAACACAGATTTTTAGGAGGCTAAAACTGCAAGTTAGACTTGCGGTTTATGTGGTCTTTGACCCGCCCTCCTTTTAACAAACAGTTTCAAAAAAACGTGGATTTTTAGATGCTAAAATCGCAATTCACAGTTGCGGTTTGTATTCAGTATCCATTTTTTTCGTACAGCCTTTAATTCAGCAAATATTGCTCACATAAACCGTACAAATATAAACTTTAAAAAAATTTAAAAACATAACGCAACTGTGAATTTTTTTATTATTTTTAGAGGCTAAAATCTTTTATTATTTTTTTTATTTTGTTATGTTTTTTAATTTTTTTTAAGTTTATATTTGTACGGTTTGGGCAATATTTGTTGGATTAAAGGCTGTACAGAAAAAATGGATACTAAATACAAATCGCAACTATGAATTGCGATTTTAGCATCCTAACAATCCACGTTTTTTTGCAACTGTTTGTTAAAAGGAGAGCTGGTCAAAGAGTTCATAAACCACAACAAGTCTGACTTGCGGTTTTAGCCTCTAACAATCTATGTTGCTTGTAACTAATGGACAAAGGAATAATGCTAGTCAAAGACCAGTCAATCTGCAACTGCTTATTATGGTTTTACCATCAATTTGTTCCACGCTGGCTACCTACGTAAGCATACAGTGGACGTGACAGTTAAACTGCAATTACAAGTTGCAATTTGACCAAGTCAATCCTAAATACAGACTCATCTTAATAATATTTTTAAAAACAGATTCAATTAAGTAATTTTTTTAACTGAAGTTACTCAACGTATTTCACACACTACTCCTGCAACCATATAACTAGTTAGAAATTTTCTCTTAACCATATTGAGTTTTTTTATTTGTTCCTCACATATCAAAATATCGTAATTTTATCTTTATTTCTAAATTTAGTCTTCTTAACCATCTATTTACTTTTAATATACCTTCTTTAGTTTTTATCAATAAGTTAAATTTCAATAACTAAAAAATCAATAATGGATAAAAATAATCTTCTAACGTAATTTAAATTGTTTATTATTTATTATAAATCTAAAATTAATATATTTAAATTTATTTATTGAAAATTTAATTATATTTAATTTTATATATTTCAAAATATTTATTTAGTACAATCTTTAATCATATAAAAATAGTTATTTATGTTGATAAAATAGTCTTCGGTTAAAAAAATACCAGTTAATCCAAAGGAAAATTATCAAAGATAGTACACCAGTGTAAAGAAAAAAAAAAATACACGAGGTGCACGAGGAGAGGATTTTTCTTTTTTTTATATAAAAGGAAAGTGTAACACGAGAAGAGAATATGCCTTGCCACTAGGATGGCAACTGGCAACCGCATGGATACGTCCCAAAATATGTGGATTAGATTCGAATATAGAAACAGTGAATATAAAATATTAATTTTTATTTATTAAGTTATTAATTATATTTTATTTAAAAAATATATAAAAATAAATAAATTAAAATTTAAGAATTAAAATATATAATTTAAAGTTATTATATATTATTAAAATTATAATAGAATGATTATACAAAACAAGTAGTAACATACTTATATTCATACTAAATTTTCAATATCAAATAATATCTATTTCCAATCAAAATAAATTATACTCATCATGATCTAAAACAAGTTTAGAGGATACTGAATATGTTTTCCATTCCTACTTGTCCCTTGGGATAAATGGAAAGTGAAAACTGAATTTAGAATTATATTTGTATTTATAAAATATTATTTTTATTCTTTTTAACCAAGCTGGAATAGCTCAGTTGGTTAGAGCGTGTGGCTGTTAACCACAAGGTCGAAGGTTCAAGCCCTTCTTCTAGCGTTTCTAATTTTTCATTTTGTCATTTTGTACTCATCAATCAACCATATACATCTGTGTACAAAATAACGCATTTTTAATAGTAAGGTTTGGAAAATATATTCTTTCATGTTCTTTGCTTGATTTGATAATGCTGTATGTTTAGTTTAAATAGGAAGATCATGCTAAAAGCACGTACAAGTGGAATACGTTCTTTTCAAATAGTTCAATTGAATGACCTTAGATATTTTTTATTATGTTGTTTAATTCCAAAATCTTCTTCCTTTTTTTTGCACGTACAAAGTGATTAAAACTTACCATTTATTTGGACATTGATGTTAACGTTGAAACTAAACTTTTTTAAAGTAATGTATAATTACTCTCTTCACTAACCAAATAAGTCAATTTTAGATTGAAAGAAAGTTGTTTATTTTTTAATTAGGTAGCATTTCTAGATTAAAAATTAGTAAAACTACAGGCCTATAAAGAAAAACTCACATATAAAAGATTAACTGTAAGATAGAGAATATTAGGTACAGACATAGGCATCACAATGAAGGAGATTATGATGAATTTGACCCTTTCTTATTTCTTCCCTAAAAAATGTGAGAGAGATTGTATTACCTATATAAAAATGTAGAGAAATGTTATCAACATTTTTAAACACACTCTGTTATTTGTTAATTAAATTTATATTAATCTCATTTGTTATTGAATGATTTTCTCTTCTTATTTGTAATTTTTAATAAATTTCAATTTCAACCTTATTAGAGTGTATTTTAGGAGGAGTGTGTTAAAAGGTGTGTTCCTAACCTTTTATGTTATTTTTTAGTTCAGGAATATCTATAAATAACATATTATATTATTTTTATGAATTTTAATTTCTTTTTAGGAGAATTTTAATTTAAATTTATTTATATCTTTAAATAAATTATATATTAAGTTATTAATTATATTTTAATTAAAAAGTGTATAAAAATAATAAATAATAAAATAATTAAAAATAAAATTGAATAAATAATTTTTTATTTAAATATATAATTATAAGTTTATTATATAATTTATACTATTAATAAAGAAATACCCTTTTTGATGTCTACTTTTCTAAATATCTATTCTACCATTTATACCTATTTGTAAATTAAAAAATAATCTACTTTGTCCTAGGAAGAACTAGGACCCACCATCTCCCTCTTCCAAAATTAAACTTTTTCATCAGATCAACCTTATAACTTTAAGTAAAATCCTACTTTAAAATATTAATATCTACATACATAATTGTCCTACTAGAACTATATAATCTATAATATATGATATTATATTATATACTATATCTTTTATAATGGAAATATGTTAGGTGTTCACATTTTATGACTAGTTTAACCTTCTAAACATTTTATGATTGTTCCCACTTTTGTAAATATAACTTTTCCCTATTAATATACGCATATGTTCACATTTTCTACCTTATTACAAATCAATTTTCTTTAAACATCATTAATATGAACATCTTTCATGATAAATATTTTTAATAAACATACAAATACACAAGTGTGACAATATTTTGAGTTCTATCCAAATTTTCTCATCTTTCCATTTTTTTCAAATTCGTTGCATATTTGACATATTCATTGATGATCTGACATGTTTCTATTATGTTATCATAAACAAAAAAATATAAAAATTAATAAAATATATTTCAAAACATGTCACATAATAATTTATTTCAAAACATATCACATAATAATTTATTTCAAAACAGTAAATTGTTTATATTTTATCATATTATTACGAAAAATATTAAATTAAAACTTTAAAATTAGTATAATATATTAAAATAGAAATACAAATAGAATGACGCAATAGTATCTGTATTTTTACTAATTATTATAATTGTAATAAGATGAGTATGAGTATATATATATATATATATATATATATATAAAGAGTCACACCACTAATATACTAAAGGAGGTAATATTTGTTAAATTAGGACAGGTTAAGGAGAAAGATTGTTCTCATCATGTGTGTGTAACAAAGAACTCACATAACAATATACAATAACTTTGACTTTCGGAGAACTCACTAAGTTTCGTGTCTCAATCATGTCTACAAAAGAACACGCATGTCATTCAAAAACAGTAAAAACTTTAAGTCAATCTCAGAAAGAAATAAAGAAATGATGATAAAGTGATCAGACGGTGAACGCACATGATTTTCGAATAGGCAGACACATACATGAGACGAGAGAGAAAGTGTGAGAGAGAGTGCATTGAATTTATATATGATGGTAAGCACTACCAAGCTCTGCCAAAGGCTTCACACTCCACAAATTTAAGAAAAATTAAAGAGGAGGAACTGTGCATATGCAAGTTGCATGCTAGGGTTACTCATGTGTTGAAAATGAGAACAACTCAATTAAGAGAAGTTCTTATATCCGCACCCAACTGCGGATATAAGTACTTCTCTTTATTGCCTATGTCCATTTAAAATTAATTTAAATGTCACATGTATTTAGCATCCTAAATACAACCTCGAGACTGTATTTAGGATGCTAAGATGCTAGTCATGTTTAGATTTTGAGTTCAAAACAATTTAAACACGCACCCAATTGTTTATGTCTATTTAAAATTAATTTTATAACTTGAATATCCGCAACCCATGTCCATGACGCCATAAAAAAAAAACTTAAATATGTGAGATCATTTCTTTTCTCAGCCCTAAGAACAAAATTGAAACTTGTTTATTAAAATACCTTGAGAATGAAGTTTTATCTTTGTTTCTCATTTATACCTTATCTATCTTATTTCATAAACTTTTTATTACCTAATGGACACATGGCAAGTGAGCAAAGCTTTATTATAGTATTTTAGATATTGTTTTTACGGATTGGGAAATGTTTTATAATTTCTTTCATGTAAACTTGTACAACAAATATACACAGATGAAAAATATTTGTTATGAAATTAAGTTGTATTTAAAAGTAACTACTTGATAAAATACTAGATATAGTAAAAGAATTCAGTATACTGTTAAGTGTGTTTTTTAACACTTCTGCCTTTAAAGAGTAAATATGAATTTAAATATCATATTTTTGTATTTATAAAACAACTTTAACTTGATTCAAATATTATTCAAGGAAGTAGATTATTCCTTTATGCTTAAAATTTAAACCTTACATTAAGATCAAAATCAAGAATCAAATGGCTAATAAAGTCAAGTCTATTCCTAGTATGAGAACTTGTTAAGTATAGTGATTCATATTAGGTTTAAAAAAATATTTTTCAACAAGATTCAAAACCAAGGATCATAAGCCGAGTGATCAAGTTGGCTTAAGCATTAAAAATAATCATTCACACAAATATGTAAATTGAATATTATATAACTCAAGAAGTACAAAAAAGTTAGTAGTTACATTGAATCCAATCTAAGAAAAGTTAGTATAGAGGTGGGCAATGGGTCAGGTCGGTCGGGTTCAGACCCATTTTACTTAACTCGAAGGAACTCGCCCTTTTAAGTTTTTCACTCATTTACTCTTAGGGGTTGGCAATTTTCAAGTTGAGCATGTTAGACGGATTTGTATGGTTTATACTTTAATTTATCACATTTTTTTTTGCAAAAATTATAAAGTTTCAAATAAAAATTGATTTTTTTAAAAAAAATTATGTCATAATCTTAAAAAATATTTCAGACTGAAAAAATACGTTTATATATATTTCAATTAAAGAAGATGAATGTTAAACAATTAATGTTTCTACAATTGGTTTAAAAAATTACAAAAATAATATATCATATATGTGTTTTTCTATAAGTATAATTAGTATGAATTATATTAATTATTTAATAAGATAAAAATCAAGAAAATTAATATTAATTATAAAATTAAAAAATAATATATATATATATATATATAATAAGCGGTACAGGTTTGATATGTCGTAAAAATCAAACTTAGACCTGCCCGTTACAACTCATTCGAAACTATGAGATAGTTGTGTATAGACTTTTGTGCTAACTAATTTTCATTGATTATTTTGAGTAAAATCATAATTTTTAATTACATTTTTCTAATTTATATTAAAGCACATTTTTTTCTAATCAATAAGGTTGAAAACAGGCCATTATGATTTTTTTTTATTTGTATTCGTTATATACACAAACATCGAATCATTTAGACATTTACTATCCGCAACTTATATTATTAACAAATTAAAAAACACTTATAAAACTTATAAGTATAATATTAATATCGGATCCTTCATAGATAGGACTCTTCCGCATACTATATTGCTACATGGGTTGTAGGTGCAAGCTTTCTTATTGTAATTATTCAGACATAACTTCTTTTCCATTCATACTCCCTGAAAGTTTAAAATCAATGTGGTGTCTAACCTGGTTTTCACTGGAAGATCCAACCAAAATAGTGTGTTGTCCAATGACCAACTTTCTTTTGCCATCAGTATCCACGTTACTTAGCTGTTGGCATATATCAATTTTCACTGTTACAAACTCTGTCATTCCCACCTCAACTTGTGCTCTTTCAAATCCTATCAGTTGTTTAATTGGAGCCCCTGTCACCAGCTCTGAAGTTGCAGGCTCCCAGAACACTAGCACCACATGTGATCCGTTTAGAGGTCCATTGTTCTTCACACCAATGGCAAGCAAAAATGTTAAATCCTCGCAATTTATGGAGGAAATGTCAATTGCTTGACCCTCTAAGAGTGACTCCACTTGGGTGTCTGAGTTGGAAGAGAGTATGTTATGTGGTTCAGAAATGGATGTGCTTTGAATCATTATGGTGGAGGGAGCAGATGCAACATACATGGAGAATGTGGAGTAGCTTAATCCATGACCAAATTCATAGAGGGAATTTCCATTGTAAAACCTGTAGGTTCTTCCAGGGAAATTTCTACTGCTGTTGACTCTCATGTTCATGTCAGTCATGGATACTTGATCAACATAGGATTGTGGATACCATGTAAAAGGAGACCTACCCCCTGAACATTAATAAGTCCACTGTTAGTGTCTAGATTTTTAGACAGTATCCATTAACAAAGTCTTAAAAATTAAAGCATTTAAAATAAGAATTTAATAGGCATGTATTATTAGTACAAAAAAAATTCACTGTAAACCAATAAAAAATAATTATTAATATGACTTTTGAGGCAACTGTTAAAAGACAACAAACTTATACAATAACTGTTTGTGATTAAATAAGTTACCGGGATTGTAGTCTCCAAATATTACTTGGCCTATGGCATCCCCTCCAGCTTGACCAGGATATCCAACCCACAATATCCCCCCTATGTTACTGACACTTTTAGTGAAAGAAATGTCAATTGGACCAGCTGCCATAATGACTAAAATCACTTTTCCTTTGGTAGCATCAGCCACTTTTTTCACAAGCGTCTCTTGAAATGCAGGTAATGTCAAGTTCTCTCTATCCAGGCCCTCTGCTTCAACAGATTGGTCTAATCCCACAACCAACACCACTGCATCAGCAGAAGCTGCTGTCTTAACTGCTGCTGCAATGAGGCTCTGATTACCACATTTAACATTGCTACAACCAGGGGCATAATTTACAGAAGAAATGTACTTCTGCAATCCTTGTAGCGGGCTAGTGTAGCGGCAAGGTATGCCAGCATAATTGCTAATCATAACTGTGGTGGCATTGGCATTTGGTCCAATCACAGCCAATTTTTTAATGTTAGTTTGGGATAAGGGAAGAGTTCCATTATTTTCCAGCAAAACTATTCCTTGCTTAGCAGCATCTAAAGCTAGTTGTTGATTGTCTTTGGTACATACATCTGATGGCCCAAGGTTTGCAAATGGAAGTGATTTGGGGTCATCAAAGAAGCCTAATCTCATTAGGACTATGTAGTTGTACACCAAGGCCTGGTCCACAGTAGCTACATCTACCTTTTTCAAGTTCACTGCATTTGCAGCGTATTTTTTTAGAAAATCGCCACAGTTCACGTTTAAACCTGTATGATAAGATACCATTCAGTTATCCAAAACCATTCTTAACTTTCCTCCTTATCAGAAAACTGTAGAATTTTGTGTAGCTGTAACCATAGTTCTACCTGCTTTCAGTGCAAGAGCCACAGCATCTTCAGGAGTTGCAGTGTAACGAATTGCATCATAATAGACTTCCACTGAATCACAATCTGAAACAATATATCTGTATAGAAAGCAGAAAAAGTCAGGCAACTTTACTTGGTTATCTCTAATTAAAATTGCAAAGAAGTGACTGCCTTAAACTATTTCATATTAATATATAGTTCTTCATGAATGACCAGCTTACAGAATAAATTGTTATATGATTTTTAAGTTAGAAAGAGACCTGTTATATGTATAAAAATATAAATAAAATAAATGACTTGTTTGGTATGGAAGACAAACCCGTCTAGACCCCATTGGCCTCTTATTATCCCTTTGAGAAGGTCAGGATCAGCACATGTAGGAATCCCATTCACCCTGTTGTAAGAACACATAACACTGCTAACATGCCCCTCCACCACACAACTCTTGAACGGAGGCTGGTATGTGTCCTCTAAATCTTGCTTTGTCACCTGCAACAAGCCCAATTATAACAACAATAATTGTTAGAGTTAGAGTAATGATATATGGATACTTAACATAAACACAACACCTAATTGATATTCTTTATTTTTCTTTTTTCTATACTTATCATATCTTCTTTTTTTTTATCTTTATCCATTTAGGTATCTACTAGCACATAGGTGTCCTTGCATCATTTTCGTCAAAGTTATAGTGCGTCTTAGCTATATATACTAACAGGATAATTAATGACGCTGACGCATGAACACGCTCATGCTAGAGGACATGAAAAAAGAGAGAAATATAAATATGATAGGTTAAGAAATTAGATTATTAGAAAATGAGGAATATCATTTAGGTGTATGCAGACTGCAGTTACCATGTAAATCAGAACTGATGCTAATAATACCAATAGTGAGAGACGTCTTAATTAAAATTATAAATTATTCATGCATTTTGGTCACAATAAATTACAGTACTTAGTATAGGTGATCCTCTTTACCTTAGCATCAAAATGGAAGCGATCAACGCCTTTCCAATTGTCGAGGTCATAAGCAGTATAATGCTTGCAACAGCTTGAAACCTTAAGCCTATCAGCTTTGGCACTTGCTTCATCCTCAACTTGTTGTAAGCCACGAACATACTTAACAGCATATATAGAGACCACCAAGGGGTCCTCCCCTGGAGTTTCTTGGCCACGTCCCCATCTTGGATCGCGAAACACATTCACATTGGGACTCCAAAATGTCAAACCAGCCAAATCCACATTGTACATTGCTCTAGCCTCGGTTGACACAACCTGCCCCATCTTGTACCACAAACTTGCATTAAAGCTAGCAGCTGATAGTATCACTGCTGGGAAGCTAGTGGCACCAGGCACCTTCTTGTCAAAACGTGTCCCCGGCCCTAAGTTTGAGACACCATGAAGTGCCTCTGACCACCATTCATAAGCAGGCACACCAAGCCGGGAAATACCCGCAGAAGGGTCTACTAGTTGCTCTGCCTTTTCATCAAGTGTTAGGCGTGACACCAAGTCCTTAGCCCTCTCCTCATAAGATAGTGAAGTGTCACAAAATGAAAAGTCGCTAGTCTTAGCAGAGCCACATGCATGTTTTTGACTAGCGGTTGGAAGAATCAGAAATGAGAGGAAAACGAATAGGAACAAAAGTTGGTTTTTCATGATATGGTTTGCTTTGCCTGAACTTTATGTAGCTGTGTATGTTATGTAGTTGTCACCTCTCTGATTGACTTATATACCACAAGTTCGGGCCTAAGATTGAGTCTTCTTTTTTCTTTTTCATGCTAAAAGTTGCTTGCTTGTGGATTGAGATACATGGTATAGATTAATGTGGATTGTTTGGCTACTGGTTTGACAATAATGTAATTAATACATATGTAATGATACTATGATGCTTAAACAAAACAAAAGCATCTCTGGTTGTGGCATGGCATCACTAGTCTTTTTCAGGGTTCAACATATCCCTATATAGTGCCAGCAATAATTGTTGGGTAACAATAATAATTAATGTGGGTAAATTTTATTCGTCATACTAATGGTTTGTCACTGAAATTGTGAACATGGTGCTTCATAGAGGAAGGGGATTGGATTGTTGATACGTATAACGTTGCTTAAATATGAATAGCTAACGAAGTTAGTGGAAATATTGCCAAATAATTAACGATCAATATATTTTCTTGGCAGATAAGATACTTGTACATATGAATCAGGATATATGATAGATAAAGGTGTAAGCAATGGGAAGTGAAAGAGGTACTCATGTCAAGGTAGGGTGCCTTTCAAGTCAAAGCACATAAAGTGCACGCTTGTATGCACCATGATCATCAAAACAAAGTCCATGGGTCTTGTTTGAATGAGTTTCTGTAAAAATATTTATAAGAAAGAATATAAAAAAATTAAATTTTTTTTCTTAAACTAAAATTAGCCTATCATAAATTAATATATCAAACCCTAAACCCTAAACATGTTTAATAAAATATTCATATTATTTTTAAAAAGATTATGAAAAAATTGAGTTTAATTAGTATACTTTACACTGTTTATGCATATTAATTAAACTTAAAAGAAAATTTTAATTTTTCTTTGTAATTATTTTGATATGTTTTTCAAAAAACACTTATAAAAGAAAAAGTAAATAAAAAACTTCGTAGTATTAGTTAATATGTAAAAGATCTCGTATACCTCTTCTATAAGATGTAGTACTTGTAGAAAATCATTTTAGAAAAATTTATAAAAAATGTCTTTTTACTTTTTTGGTGCATTTGGATAAATTTATTTTAAAAATGCGTATTTTAATCAAATAAGAAGCTTAATTTTTTTTAAGTTAGTTTAGTTAAACTACTTAAAATAAGCATTTTTTTTGCTTATTTTTGGAAGAAAATTCTATCTGCTAATTAAAAAAATACTTATTTCACAATTACTCACAATTGCTTTTTCTAAGTTTAACCAAGTGCACCCATTTTATTCTTGAAAAAGTATTTTTAGAGAAATTCATACATATAAGCCCTTTGCATTTTCTTCTTCTAAAGGAACTTATGGGAAGTTCATCCAAACATGTCCATTGTGTTACAAAGCTTTAAAGTATGCTTTAATAAATTAGTCAACTAATTTTGAAATTTTGGCATTGTTTAATTATGTCTTTGTCCTATAAGTTGGTTGATAAATAATTTTCATACTATTTATGCAAACATTTGAGTCACAAATACTTTTTTCTTTCTTTATTTAATTTAAGTTTTAGGTTAATTTTGTTTCTTCTTACATATAAAATTCCTAAAAGGAGAGAAAGATGAAAACAATAAGAAAATAAATAGAATTGGTTACACTTCACTATCCACAATCCATGCATATCAACTACAAGATAGAAATATAATCATTCATATTTATGCTTGACCATGCACAATTGGGTGACCCAAGTTTATAAATAAATAGTATATTTTTTTTTCACCTTTTTGTCATTTTATTCTTTTATGTATAGCTTTCTAAGATAATAAGGACTCAATCGGGTGCATACCTATAAAGGTTTTTATCCAAACCGGACTGGCCGGTTCAATCGATCCAATCGGGAATTAAATGAGTTTTTTCGGTCCATTATTTCCAAAAAATTGGAGACACAAGGAACTAGTTGGGAACTGGCCAAACCGATCAAGAACCGGGAAAACCAGCCAAAACCAATTGAGTTCAAGGGTTAGTCCGTTTTTTTTTAATGTAAAAAAACATAAAAATTAAAAAAATTGTTGTTTTTGAAATTTTAGATACACAAATGAGAGATATTCTAATAAGTTATTGTGAAATAAAAATATTTAAAATAAATTTTTACAAATTACAAAGCGTTGATTATAATTTAAAATATAAATATCTCTCAAAAAATCATTTTAGGCAATGTGTGACTTTACCTCTTTGTAATATTATAAAGACAACAACACTTAAACTTAATAAGATGTATTATATTTGTGTATGATAAATCATATATAGTTTATTTTTTGCTTAGTATATTACTATATTAGTAAAAATAAATATAAAAATAATATTTTATTAAATCTGATTCAATCTTAGTTCAACCTCGGTGAACCTTTAAATCATGAACTCATGCTTTCACTAGTTACCGGTCCGATTTAGAAAAACTTTGGTTTTTACTCTCTATTATCTTTAATACACGCTTTGAAATTTATTGTCTTCCTAATACAATGGGTAGCTAGTTTTCTATTATGAGTTGTAATGTAGTGGATTATATATTTAATTTATGTTTCTTTTATGATTTAATTGTTAATACATGTTTATTATCTATTAGAACTTATCAATCTATATCTAATTAATTGATTGGTGAGAATCAATCAGTTTTCTTTTAAACAAACTCATTAATAGTCAAATTTTATTTAAATTGTATGATCAAGTAATTTGTGAAAACCCCTTATTTATCTCATGAACTTAAATATCTTTTTCACTATAACCTCTAAGGATCAATTAGGGGCTAATTGAATAATAGAGTACTTGTGCTAATTGTTGAGCATCAATCATGTATGTTAACTTGTAAAGAGTTTATAATCATTATAATAAGGTTTAATTGGAATTAGAATTGAGGAGAATGCCCAAGAGCTCATGGCTTTCTCTCTTTCCTCCATTCTTTTTGGTTTTTGCTTCCTCCTTAGTTTGCGATTCTCTTTTCTTCCATGAGTTGCTAAGTTTTTTCTTAGTTGAAGTTTGATGTAATTAAACCTACCTTATGTGTATTCTTTGATAGTTAATCTAAGTTTTTTATTCAATATTTGTGTTCTTCTCTTCTATATATACTTATTTTATTTATCCTTTGTTATTTTGTGAATTGGATGCGATTAAAAAATGTATTGAATTTAAAAATGATAAAAGCACCAAATGAGGTGTATTACTATGAATTAGGTGTGGCAAAATAAGCCAACTTAACCCCTTTAGGTCTGTCTTGCTATTGTCCTGCCAAAAAGGGTTAGGACAGACTTCCTGTCAACTTTTTCAATTTTGACAAAATTGATTTTAATAATATGAAAAATAAATTTTGACACAACTACTTGCATTATTTCAGTATTGCATTTTCATCGTCATATCACAATAACTAAATAAGTGATTTAATTAACAATAGTGAAATTGTAAACCCAATAATTTATAAGAGAAAAAGGTTGCAATGTAAAAAATGTTTATATTGTCATTCAAGTACAATCATCCGTGTATGATAAGTTTTTTACTTTATCAATCAATACTTTAAAAGTTATATATATATATATATATATATATATATATATATATATATGTATGTGTGTGGTGGTTTGTTATTGAATAACAGTGTAAAGCTCTTTTACACGATCGTTTCATGAACATTAAACTCAATCTATAATACTAAAGTCTTAAATATAATTCAATTTAACTCCTTGCATTATTCCAATAACCTTTAACTTTAGCTCATGTTCCTAAGTTAATAAGTTATTTTATTTTTTAAAAGATTTTTATAATAATAAATAATATAAAACTATTAATATTTGTGACAATGAGCTGCGAGTTAGGCCATTCTAACTTGGTGAACTGATGAAACGAGCAAGTGACAAGGGGAGAAGAACGAGCGAGCATACAAAAACCTCACTCTATCCCATTAAAACTACAATAACCTAGTGAACTGTTTTGTCATCTCACTAAGAATAAAGTAAAACTAATTAACTATATTTGACTTATGTTCTTAATGCAAGTGATTTAATTTAAATTATGCATAAAATTGATAGCTTAAAAATTAAACAAGGATTAAGTTAGGGTTGTTTTTTTTCTTTTGAGTTGATGAAAACATAATTAATAAGCATCACTAAAGTTTCAGTTAGTTGTTAATTTTATATTTTTATTTAATTATAATTTACTAGTTATATAAGATATTTATTAAAAAGCCAACACATTTATCATTTATCATAATGACGTATTTAATTTATAACGGAAAACTATTTACATAATAAGCGTATAATTTTTTCATAAATATAAATAAAATTATATGAAAACTTTCAGCAGCAAGACGCTATTTGTCTGTCATGATGAGTTGATACTCTCTGGAGGGTTCAACTGAAAATTATTAACGAGAGAGAAAGACAAATACTTGGTGACACTGGAATTTATCAAAGTTTTTCTTTATTTTTCTTTTTTCCTACGATAATTTACTGAAATTAAAGTTTTTTTCCCTTCCCGTCGTGATGATGTACAGGAGCCATTTAATCGTATTTATCAGATAATAAAATTAAATTAAATTTTTAACTCCCAATATTTAATTTTTTTATAAACTAAATATTAATCGATAATTTATCAAATTTTATTAATAAAAAAATCCAAACGCACAATTTCTACTATCTCTTGACTTTATTATCATACTAACTTTATAGCTGCCTTTCAATTGTATTTATTAGATAATAAAATAAAAATTATTTGTACTAACAAAGCAGGTCGACCCTTCCTCCTCTAAATTCTTCACCATAAGACAAACATTTTCTTTCATTAATGGAAGAACACGCACTGTTACAATACTTTTGCCACGCAGACAATATTATAATTGAAACTAAGCCGATGTTTAATTAATGGTTAAAGCTTTGGATTATTAATTAACTTGCATAATCTGAATTTTATTTACAAAATTAATTTTTATATTTATATTTTATACTTTTATATTTTCATATTATATGCTAAAAAGCTAAACAAATATGAAAACAAATAAATTTCAATTATATCTATCAGTAATAAATTTCAATTATATCTATCAGTTCTCTACAAATTATATATTTATAATATATATATATATATATAATATTTATAAATATAAATCACATTATATACTATATTTATAATATAATTTCTATAGTAAATATGTCAAATATGTCAAATATATTATTTTTGCTCACTAACTCAAAAAACTCATTCTAACTTAGTGGTAACTCCTTCCTTAAGGCATCAAGTGGCATCGGATCCATCCCTCCTTATACCAAAATAAAAAAAAAAAAGACTATTTTCATATACTAAAAATTATTTAAGCTTAAAATCTATAATAAATAAATATTTTAATATGTAATTAAGTTATACAATGACCAAAATTTATAGTGAATAAAATACCTTTTGATATATATAATATACTTGAGTAAAAAAATAATAATTTAAATTGTGATGTTATCCAAAAAATATATATAATTTAAATTGTAATATAAGATTAATTATTAAATTTAATTTAGAAATAGATAATAAGTGATTAAAAATAAATATATAAGATAAAACAAAAAGATAGTGTAACGTTGAAAGAGAATATTTCTGACTAATTGCAAGACCAATGTATGAAATTCCCATCCAAAACTGAAAAGAAAATACATTAAAAAAATATAATTATTAGAATGAGAGTCGTACTCTTTAAATTAAGTTACGTGTTCTAATTTATAATAGAGTGGAAAGAGAGTACTATGAAGAGGAGTTTTAGTTACCAAAATTGTTTATTTTAAATAATCTTAAAAGAGCGTTGGAAAGAAAATAGTAGAAGGAGTATCGCTAATATATATTCCTTTTCATAGTACTTCTTTCATTCCAAAATTACAATTGGATTAACATTTTAAAGTTTATAAATTAAAGATAAATTGTAATTTTTAAATTATATTATTTATATTTATTAATATATTAAAATTTATAAATATTTAAGTTAACTATTAATCGTTCATAGATAAGAATATTAATAAACAATGGTAGTTTCAATTATTGTTTTTTAAATGATGTATATCAATCCTAGACAATTATGTGTTTAGATATGAGGAGTGAATTATTCTCACAAATTTTTAGTTTTAATTTAGGAATGATAGCCGAACAGGATGAATTTGTTTTCTTTATCTCCATCTTCAAAAAATGGGACGAAAGCAAGTGTATAAAGCAAATGAGTATGAAACTACCTGTTATATTATTTTATATAATTTATATTTATTAGACGAGACTAACAAACTTACATTTGTCTCATCCTCAGTTATCTTAAGTGGAAACAAGAGCGAAGACTGGATGAGACCAATAACACAAATTTTTTTGTCAAAAATCAAGATGGAGACGGAATGGTACCTAAAAGTGAGTATAATTTTCATCCTAGTTTTAAATAAATTATATTCCAAAGCATGATTTAAGATAATAGTTTTGTTTATTGTCCATCTTAATTTCCATAGATGTAGAAAATTACATCCTGTGAAAACAAGTTATTTTCTGAATTAACAGAAATAGAGGTTAATATAAAATGTATTAATCGAAAAAGTAGCTTAATTATAAATAAATATGATGAAGGAAGAGATGGTAGGGGTGTGGAAAAGAAGCTAATGGAGTGGACTGATTGGTGCAGCTAATGGCATCCCTTATGGCTTATGCCGCCGCGTTCATCGTTTGTTTCTGAACTGTGATTCCAACAAACACAACGTTCCTCGTCGCTATGATTTGCCCACGTGTCAGTACCCAGCATGGCCCACTTGTTCTTTTTGTCAACATGCCACGCGTTACTTACATTCCTCTTTAATATCATACGTTTCACCGTCCAATTAAATGTCCATATTCAATCGTTTTATTATCGTTTATCATGCACCCTCAAACAATTCAAATCCACGTTTTAGCTTATTATATTTTTTACATATTTAATTAAATTCATTAATTAATGATTACGCATTAAGTTTATAGTTTATACTTTGATTTTAATTGGCCTATTGGTGTAAAATATTGTTACACTTACATTTAATAATAATTTTTTATTTATTTGACTTACCAATTAAACTTTTATACTTTTCTATGTTATGCTGATTTTTATATTTTTAATTTTGAAAAACTTCATTATTAATATATGTAAAACAGATGTTAATTATGTTCATATAACTTTATTCTATAAAATAGTATCTTATATCAACCTAATATATTAAACTATTTTAAAACAAAATATTAGTCTTATAAATATATTTACATTTGTCTACAAACTTAGATATGCACAGGTTTTAATAAGAGATACTAATAATAAAAGTGTTTTAAATTATATTTTATAATTATTTATTTTAGTCCTGAAAAATATTTATCTTTTTAAAGTTAATCATTTAAAGATTTTTATTTTGAATTTTATTCTTTGAATATTTTTTTCATTTTAATCATTGTATTCATATGTTCAAGAAGTAAGGTTTAACTCATTTAATTGAATAGAATGTGAGAGTTATTTTATATTTTTTAACATGTGTTCAATTTTTATGAGAACAAAAAAACATCTTTATATTCCTATAGCAATTTTGTTTTTAGTCTTTAATTTCAAGCAAGTAAGCAATTTTATTAATTCAATGACTTTTTTTAATGAAAAGCAAACAAACAAAACAAAAAACAATAAGAAAAAAAAACCTACACATGTGAGAAGTAGTTCGGACTGCATATCAATTAAATGATTTATTACATCATCAAAAATTTATTTTCTTTTAAAACAAGTTATGTTTTTAATATCTTATTCGTTAAAAATAGTTTATAACATTAAATAAATTTATAAATCATTAAAAAAATAATTAATTTATAAAAATTGTATTAGAGTACTTGTCATATTTCCTAATCACATGTGATAAATTATTGGATGTATACTACTTACTACTACCAATTAACGGGAAGGGTATCTTTATACTAAATAAAAAAAATCTTAAAACGATAAATTAAAAAAATTCTTGACAAAAAAAAAACAACATTAAGTTCCGTGGAAGTCAATTAAGCCACCGAAAAATATATATTTTCATCCTAAAGGAAAAAAAGTTGATATTGACAATTAAAAATTAAATTTGGTATTTGGATTTATAGATTTTAAAGAAAAATAATAATTTTAGAAATAAAAAGTGAAGTTGTCTAATAATTTCTGTTGATTTTTATTTTATTTTGACTAATAATAATAATAATAATATAAAATTTTAATTTTTTCCTAGTGAAATAAAATTCAATTTTCATTGATAAAAATATAAAAAGATAAAATTATTTTAAAAGACATTATCCAAATAAATATATAACTTATTTTTTGGGGAAAATAAATACTATTCATAATAAAAAATATTTATAATTCTTATATTAAAAAATAATGTAATAATTCTCCTTCATCTTTTGATTTCTAGAAAACCCATTGGAATTCCATGCACAAGAATTACCATTTGGACACCATTTGAAGAGGAAAAGAAAGACTAAAAATAGAAAATTGCAAGACTAACTAAAATTGTTTTAAAAATCATATAAGACTAATAGGTTCAATTAAAAATTGGTTTGATGATGTATCCAGACACATTATAAAATTGGTATTTTTGAAAATTGATAAAGAATTGATCAAGTTTATCCAAAACTGGTAAAAAAACATATTAAGTGAGTGATAGCAAATGTTGAGACATTTCATGGCAAGTGCGTTGAGTATTACAAGATGAGTACTAATTATTGTATCTGCAAATGTTGGCGTTATATTAGGCAATTTTTACAAAATTACTAATTAACCTATAAATGAACATAAAGCTTAAAAACACAAACTTCTATTGCTTTTTGTGGTTATAAATAAGTAAAATATTTTTGTGGTTTCTAAATAAATAGCAAAGCTAAGATAAAAGATATTGTTGGAGTTTGAGTTCATCAAACATGACTCTCTTATACTTAAGTTCAAACACATATTTTTAATTGAACTTCCATTTTGAAATCAGTCAACTAATATTTTCTTAACCTTAATCCTCTTAGGTGGAAAGAGTCTTGGTTCTTTCATTAAATTTTGATTTCTCATAAACTTAATAAAGAAAATAGGTTTAGGCTTGTAACTTTGAGATAATTAATGAACTATATTCCATTCCTTGTAATCAAAGCTCCAAATTAAGAAAATGAAAGTGTTTTCCAACTATAATCACACCCTAAAGACAAAAAGTTATGGTTTCTAATTCCACAAACAACATTAAGAGAAAAAGAAAATACCAACAAAGTTAAGTTTGGTTATATCTAACTCCAACAATATAAAAATACATGAAGAAATGATAGAAAACAAAAGATGAAGCAAGGAGGGAGCTTGAAATCATGTTGAGACCTATAAAAGATGTTGCCCCCTTACTTTCTCCTTTTATAGAAGAGAAAATTTTTAATTTTAAGTTATGTTTTGCTTAACCACTTGTGGGTGACTTGAAGCCAAAATTCTTCTAAAAGCTTTGATTTTTTTCCAATTCAAAACACTTGACTTCAATAATCATTTCTATAGACAAAATAAGTAAATGTTAAAACAAGTTAATTTTTTGTATAAGCTAAACATTGTATTGATCAAAACGAAAACATAAGAAATGTCTTCAATGAGTGATGCAATCCTACCTACCAAGGGTCCTCTCACTAGGGCAATGGCTAGGAGGATTGAAGAGGACTTGCCCCGGAAAGACTCATCAAGACCCTAGCTCATGGTAGAGATAGACATTTTAGGCGATAGTCCTTAGTTTTTCTCTTGTAAATATTAATTAGTTTTTAATTCCCTTTTAGGCCTTGTATTTTAGCCATTTTTTCTAGTTTCTAGAGTTTAAGGTGTAATTAGCTTAAGAAGTGAGGTAAGGGGAGTAGAGGGCCTAATAACCCAAAGGATTGTGGATATCTTTCCACACCCCCTTGATTAGGTCGTGACACTCACTAGCATAAGGCTAGGCGCCACTTTTAGTGGGCCTAAGAGGGATTAGTTCTCCTAATCCTAATTAGACCCAAGTCCCACATTGCCTAGTTTTGAGTGTCTTGCTCTCTCTTTGGGCTATAAATACACCTAGTCCCCCTTGTACAAATTACACTTGATTGAATGAAGTAAGACTCCATTGAGTTATTATTCTTAAGTGTCATTTTTAAGAAACCTCTCTCTTAAGGATTCTCTTCCTTAAAGCTTTTATCAAAGGACTTCTCCCTTGTGGCAAGCAACATAAGATTTTTTACTCATCCTTCTCTTAGAAAGTGGCATTATCCCTCCCTCATTTCTAGCCTTTCCATCCTCCATTTTCTTAGAGAAAGGAACCTTGGTTGAAGAGATTAAGGGAGTGCATTATTGAGTTACAACTTAAGAAATGTGTCGGTCCAAAAATTAAATAAACAACATCAAGAGCCATTTTATACAAAACCTTGGATTCATTAGCCATTTATGTGAAAGAGTGTGCGATGAGCTTTGCTGTGTAGCTCCATTCCCATGTTGATAGTTACATAGCTTTCGTTATAACTTCCACAAAGATCTTTTTTGCTTGAAAAATCATAGCATTTCTTGCCCTTTAAATCTGTCAGATGCTTACGAACCATACAAAAACCAAGCTCTTTGGTGGTTCTGAGTGTCAGACCAAGCCCAAGAATTAATAATACTAGGATGTGATGTTGAATGAAAACACTATGTTAAGATCCCACCATTTGCATAGCCTTAACAAACCTTGTAAGACAAGTCACATCATATGTTAGGAAAATATGTGCCCCTATTTCTGTTGAGCTGCCACAGAATCCGCACACGTCGTTTCAGCAAATTGTGCCTTATTGGCAATTTATTCGCCTCAAGTTGCCAAGGCAAAGTTGAACCTTTGGAGGAACATCTTTTCTCCACACCTATTTATAAAACACATTTGCCAAGGCAAAAATATGTAAGCCGAAGATACATAATACACACCTGACTTCTCTAGAGTCCTTACCCAGACATTATTCCCATGCAAATAATTGTATCCTCCAATTCCATGTCTAGCCCGACTCTCCTTTCTGCTTTGCTGCAATAGATACATATTTATCTGTCGTTATCTTATATAACCAAGGAAATTCCTCCTGAGTACTACCCTCACTAACCCATTGTTTCTCCTAGTAGGGCTAGATTAAAAAGTTTCATATCACGCAGGCCCATACCTCCCTCCTCATTTGTCCTACACACTTTCTCTCAGGTGTCAAACTCACATTCCTTAATCCACTTTTATCTAGGTGCAATCAAATCCCATCCTTTTTTAAAAGGTACCATAAAAAGCTTTAGTTGATAGAGTCGTAGGCTTTTTTGAAGCTCACCTTAAAAAAAACCAAATCCTTTTTACCTCTTTTTGTGTCTTCAGTTAATTCATTCATGATTAACACCTCATCTAAAATTTGTCAGCCTAAAACAAATTTTTGTCTGGGTTTTTCTAAAATCAAAGGTTGCATTACAATGCTTATTCTATTAGCCAATACTTTTGGCTAAAACCTTATATGTGTAACCAATGAAGAAGATTGATCGGTGGTAATCTCCAATGTTGCATAGATATGTTTTTTTGGAATAAGGACGATGAATGAACTATTGGATCCTGTTGGCATGAAATTCATTAAAAATACCGTGAAGTCCACCTTTATAATGCCCCAAAATGACTCTTATCCCCATCCTAGTCCCACACAACCTACTTCACTTATGATTCCGAAAATGGTTTTTCAATCTCTTCTATTCCCTTCACTAAGTTGGTTAAAAATTATATTATCAATGTGTGGTCTGTCCCACTTACAACCGTTGAAAAGATTTGAAAAATGGTCCTTGATCTTTGATTTTAGACTTCTCACCTCAGATATTTCCTCCTTGTAGAAACAAGCATTACTCTTAACAAACATTAAAACAAGTTAATTAACTAAATTTAAGAATATTTATAAAATTATAACTAAATTAAGACAAACATTACTCTTAACATTAAAAAAGTGAGATAATTGTCTAATAATTGATATGGAATTTAACTACTTTAAGCAAGATTATTTTTAAAATTCAATTTAAAATATTTTTAAGATAAATAAAAAACATATTTAAATATTTCACATAAATATAAATTATTTTGTCAATTATTATTAATTTTATCTTATAAATTGATAAATAATTTTCATGTTTATATTTTACACAAACAATTGATTATTTGAACCTCAAGTGCCTTGTTTTTCCTCTATTTTATTAGTTTCAGATTAATTTTAACTGCTTTTCCTGTAAGAATTCTTCTAGAAGAAAATGTGATGGTGCCACAATGACAACAATAGTTGTCATGACCCTAACCACCACCATGACAGAGAGAATGTTGATGACAACAACAATGATGACGTCGATGACAACCAATGTAGTTTCGTCTATCATTATTAATGTGATAGATTGTTTGGCAGCGGTGGTAATGATAGTAGTATAGTGATAAGTTAATGATAATATTAAAGAAAAGTTAAGTGGTAATAAGAATATTGAATTTGATAATTAAATTTGTTTAGAGTTTTGATTATTGGTTGATGAATATTTGGAGATTTGGTTGTATGTGTGAGGCTTTGATGTGGCGTTTACTATTTATTTTGATATGATGTTTGTTATTAAAAGCTCTCATGATCATATGATTATATGTATAATGTTTGACGAATCCATCTTCACATATAACAAGAGTAAGTGTAAAAGATTTATTCAAGTTACTTTTAAGAATTCTACCCATTTTTTCTCCAATTGGAACCTTATTATAAATTCAAATTAACCCCACATATTCACTTCACATATAAAAGTAGTTATCTATGAATAATTGATTTTTCACCTTGAAGATTTGTCAAGGCTTTATAATAAGGATTTTGAGAAGAATGAATCTTAAACTTAAGAATCATCTTAAGATCTCTCACTAAACTTGCTATAATTGTGAAAATGAGTAATTAATTTTAATTGTTTGATTTCAAGAAAATGAATAGTGAAGATGAAAAATAAGTGTTTTATACTTACTCTTAAAATAAATCAACCTATGAATGACAATCACTCTCAACTTTGTCCTATCACATCTTTAAGGATGGAAAACTTTGGTAATTGACCTGATTCAAAACTTCAAGAAAATTTCATATATAATGGTTAAGATCATTTGTCCAAAGTATTGTTCGCTTTCGGGATTGTGGCTTCATCACGCATTTGCCCCCAAAAGGCGTCTTAGGAGAGTAATTGCTAAGGGAGGTGAGACTTTGGAGTATGTAGCAAACAATAAATATATATATATATATATATATATATATATATATATATATATATTTATTTATTTATTTATGTGTGGTGTGAGGAGAGATGCACTTACTCAAGAGTAAGTTTAACAAACTTATTTTTTACTATTATTATTCATTTTTTTAAATCTAATTATTGTAATAAATAATTAATTTTAATCATTAGATTAAAAAACAAAAGAATGGTTAAGATGAAAATTAAATCTCTTAAACTTACTATTTGAGTAAATAAGGGAATCTTTTCTTTTATTTATATATATTAAAAACCTACATATATTATAATTTATAAATTTTGGTTGTACTAATACATAAATATTTATCTTTGTATTGTACAACTAAAATACTAGTAAAAAAAAAACAAGATATAATATGCATCTAAATAAATAAACTAAGCGAACAACCTTTATTTGCGTTAAGATACGGCCATACGGAGTTATCTATCCTGTACACGACATGCTTTCTTCTTTGATTGGATACGGTATACGCCACTATACGGTGTACGTAGATAAGATTAAAAGTTGAATATGATTTAAAAAAATACTAAACCTTAAAATTTTAACCTCATCAACCATTTATCTATACATATTATGTTTCTTAATAAACAAGTTAAAATTTTAAATTAAAAATTTTCAAGTGTATATTTAAATTCTTAGTTTATTTGTTTATCCGTTACCTCCCTTGTTTTTCAGTTTGAATGCACATTCAATTGAATCAACCACCTCTCACATTGGATTCACAACATGGCTAACAAAAATAAAATACATAAAGACTTAATCCTTAAGAAAGTAGCAATTCTGTTGTTGTCTTGATGGACTCAACAGAGAAAACGATATATGCGTTTCCGAGTCCCCAAGTCCGTTGTTTTTCACTGCTGAGCGAGACTTGGTTTTGTTAACAAACATAATTATAAATACGCAACCCAAACTCTGTTTTCTTCTTTAACAACAACAAAAAAATCCCACTTTCTTTTTTTTTCCCTTACCTGTAAGAAACTGAGAGAAAGTAAAGGTTCATTTTTTAACCCTCTTTCTTCACAGAAGCGATCTCTGAAGCCGACCCATTTTGGAATTCGGAAACCCCAGTGCTGATCGCTCTCTGGGTGTTCCCAAAATGAAGCTTCGGAGATCTTCGCTTTGTGCCTTTCTAGGGTTTCTTCTGCTGTCCCTTTCGCCGCCGTCAGTGGCGAAATTCGTTGTGGAGAAGAACAGCTTGACGGTGACGTCGCCGGACAACATCAAGGGCACGCACGACAGCGCGATTGGCAACTTCGGGATACCCCAATACGGTGGCAGCATGGCTGGTAACGTCGTGTACCCTAAGGACAACAAAAAGGGTTGCAAGGAGTTCGATGAGTATGGGATTTCCTTCAAATCCAAGCCCGGTGCTCTTCCCACTATCGTTTTGCTCGATCGAGGAAGTAATATTCTCTTACCTCCACTCTTTTCGTATCTGATTTTAAGGTTTTAGGTTATGTTGGGGAGCATTTTGTTTCTGTTCTTGTGATATTTTGTAGCTTGTTTTGCTTTGTTCGAGTGGTGTTTTTGTCCCCTGGTTTTACTTGTTGAGCTAAAGTTGGTTTCTTTTGTCGGTTTAGGTGTACTCTCTTGCTGTTTGGTTAATGGGGTTTTGCCATTGCTTGTTCATGTATGTTGGGAAAGGATAATTATCGTCCCCAATAAGTTTGTTTTGAATGGATTGATAGATAAGACGGGTCCTAGGTTTTATTTCGTGCGTGTCCGGGTTCACGATTGATTAAGCAATCACATTAAAATAGCACCTAAAATTATTGTAGATAAATGTTCACACGTTTGGTTCTGCGATTAGGAATAGATTCTGAGTCCAGAAGACTATAATTGATGTTGAACTAAAACAACGTCAGGTAATGTTTACTGCCTCAAAATCAGTTTTAACCAAAATTAATTACATTAAAAATTAGTTTTGCAAACACTCATCTGAACAGACACAAGTTCCTATGAGTTAAAAATCTGTGGTTTGCTTTTGCTTTGCGCAAGCTGTTTGTTGTAAGTTATTACCAAGTCTTGATATGTTGTCTAAGTGTTTTATATGCGTTCCTTTTGCAGATTGCTTCTTTGCTTTAAAGGTCTGGAATGCACAAAAGGCTGGAGCTTCTGCTGTTCTTGTTGCAGATGATATCGAGGAGAAGTTGATAACCATGGATACTCCTGAAGAGGATGGGTCGTCTGCAAAATACATAGAGAACATAACAATACCATCTGCTCTCATTGAAAAAAGTTTTGGTGAAAAATTAAAGGATGCCATAAGTAATGGGGATATGGTCAATGTAAATCTTGATTGGAGAGAGGCTGTCCCCCACCCGGACGACCGTGTGGAGTATGAATTGTGGACCAACAGCAACGATGAGTGTGGAGTTAAATGTGATATGTTGATGGAATTTGTGAAAGATTTTAAGGGTGCTGCACAGATATTGGAGAAGGGTGGTTATACCCAATTTACACCCCATTATATAACTTGGTACTGTCCTCAGGCATTCACATTAAGCAAACAGTGCAAGTCCCAGTGCATAAATCATGGGAGATATTGTGCTCCAGATCCTGAGCAGGATTTCAGCACTGGTTATGATGGGAAAGATGTGGTTATTGAAAATTTGAGGCAGCTATGCGTTTTCAAGGTGGCAAATGAAACCAAAAAGCCTTGGGTCTGGTGGGATTATGTTACTGATTTTCAAATTAGGTGCCCAATGAAGGAGAAAAAGTATAACAAGAAATGTGCAGATGCTGTCATTGAATCACTTGGCAAGTGAATTTGTTATTGCTTATTATGTTTCCATTTGGTGGTTGATGATGAGTACCTAATATGATTGTTCAATATCTTAAATATGATTATTCAATATCTGCAGGCCTTGATATTAAAAAAATTGAAAGGTGCATGGGAGATCCTAATGCAGATTCTGAAAATCCTGTTTTGAAGGAAGAGCAAGATGCCCAAGTACTCCTTTGCATCATTAATTAGTGTTTTTTTTTTTATAATATTAGAATTTAATTGGTTGTATAAGATTATGTATAGATTTTTAACAAGCTAGTGTTTGTAGATTGGGAAGGGATCACGAGGTGATGTTACCATATTGCCTACTCTAGTTGTCAATAATAGACAGTACCGAGGTTTGTACTGTATGCTTCTCTGATAGGTTTTGACCTGGATTTCCATTTCTTAAGCATTTACATTTTTTCAGGAAAATTGGAGAAAGGTGCTGTTATGAAAGCTATTTGTGCTGGTTTTGAAGAAACTACTGAACCAGCTGTTTGTTTGAGCAGTGGTAATGTTGACTTTCTTTTTGTTGTGGGGGGATCTATTCTTGTTGACTTTTTTTTGAACCTGATTTGTTTTGAGTCCCAAACTTGGCAGATGTGGAGACAAATGAGTGTTTGGATAACAATGGTGGTTGCTGGCAGGATAAATCAGCTAACATCACTGCATGCAAGGTATTTGTACTTAATGAAAATAACTATCTAACAAAAGAGAAATTCTGTTTCTATTGATTCCTGATTATATATGCCAATATTTTCTCAGGATACATTCCGTGGGAGAGTATGCGAATGCCCCTTGGTGGATGGTGTGCAGTTCAAAGGAGATGGTTATACAACCTGTGCAGGTTAAATATTGACTTATTTGCATAAGTTTCATATATATATATATATATATATATATATATATATATTGTTTTAATAGGAATTGAAGACAGTCTTGTAAGGTCTAACAACTCACGCAACCTACTCATTCAACTCAGCTAGACCCCCTTGACATATATACACATGCATGTTATTTGTAACTGAAAAAAAATAAAAGGATGAAATTAGAAGGGATGTATATTTAAAACAGTAGGTGCATGATCATTCTATAAAGTTACTGTCTTAATTTCTCATTTTTATTTTGCAAATATGCGATCACTGGTTATAAATTTTTAATAGATTTTTTCCTGATTGACATTTGTTAAACTCTGTCGATGGATGCATGTAGTCCTTTGTAAGTCATTCTGTGTTTACTATGTGGCATGCTTCAAGGATATATTTTTACAACTTTATGATTAGTTGGGACCTAATTTAAAACTTAATTAAAATATTGTTTCTGATTTTTTAAACAATTAGGGATGCTGTTTGAAGTTTTTGGCTTTAAATTATATAGACCTAGTTTAAAATTCAATAAAATTATAGGAACCTATAATATTATAGTCTATATAATAATTTATGACATTTTTAATTGTTTTCTTAGTTTTATTCAACCAGTTTCTTCTGGGTTTGCAGCTAGTGGACCTGGGCGGTGCAAGATAAACAATGGAGGTTGTTGGCATGAAGCTCGGAATGGACATGCATATTCTGCTTGTTCGGTCAGTAGTTACTAAATTTCTTGGATACTTGGCATGTTTAAATGAAATATATAATGGAAACTTTATAATTACATAAATTGTCATTGCTTCATGTACAGGATGATGGTGGGGTTAAATGCCAGTGTCCTGCAGGCTTTAAAGGTGATGGTGTCAAAAATTGTGAAGGTGAGATATATTGATATTGTCTTATATATTATTATTTTTTCCCCTGGATCGAGCCCTGGTGGTATATTCACTATATTTAGGTTATCTAGAGCAGTGATATATGCCCAAAATAGAATCCTGGATCCTGTTTTTAATATTCTTGTCAGGTGTGTGTGTGTGTGTGTGTGTGTATATATATAGTTTTTTTGAAGATCCAGAAATCAATCTTCAAGGAACCAATATATATATATATATATATATATATATATATATATTTTGGTGAGTGTTATTTGGATATACAGTAGTCAACTGAATTTTACCATTACATTGGTTGATGCTGAACCTCGGTTTATATATATAGGGATTATATCTAATGCAAAATCCATTTTATGCAAGAACAAAAGGAGTAATCTTGACCATATAAAAATACATGAATAATAATCAAGATTGAAGGTTAAGTAAAGATTCACAATTTAAAGTCACACATCTAATGTCACATAACTTTTATGTTTTAACCGTTACCACCATTTTTGGTGAGATATAATGGTTAAGATTTACTCCTCTCATTTTTTCATAAAAAGAAAAGTCTTCACGCACACAGTTGCATAAACTTCCAATGTACAACATTTTGAACTAAATCAATCAAGACGTAAGGATGATGAAAATGTAACAAAATAGAAGAAAGCTTTTTATAAGTGAAATGGGCTTTTATGTAAATCACACTCGGATATACCATAAAGTAGTTGTGTATTTCTATTAATCCTTCGCCTTGGAATTGGTAATTGATGATACCTTGGAATGTTTTCTTCATAACTAAAAACAAGATATCTGAATTCCTTCTGCTTCATCCTTTCAGACATCGATGAATGCAGAGAGAAGAAAGCTTGTCAGTGCCCTGAATGTAGCTGCAAGAATACCTGGGGCAGCTATGACTGCACTTGTAGTGGGGATCTTTTGTATATAAGGGACCACGATACTTGCATAAGTGAGTTAAATACACTTGATGTTCTTTTGCTTTCATGACATTCGAATTGCTTGGTTTCATTTATTTCCAACTGGGTAATGTGCAGGTAAAACTGCCAGGCAGGAGGGAAAATCAGTTTGGGCTGCTTTTTGGGTTATTTTAGTTGGTTTGATCGTGGCTGCTGCTGGGGCATACCTTGTGTACAAATATAGAATAAGGGTAAGCCTTGTCACATCCAGTTTGGTGATATGCTATTAGATGCCTTTTTGATTCAATTCTAAATCTATATTCCATTGTGGCATGCTATGAGATCCATTAATTTCCGTATCAGCTGAGAGTTGGTGATACTTATTATTAACACCATAAATATTTTTTTGCAATTTACCGGTATTTTTTGTTGGTGTTTTTGCAGTCATATATGGATTCTGAAATCAGAGCCATCATGGCACAGTATATGCCGTTGGACAGCCAAGGAGAGGTTGTAAATCATGTGAATGAAGAAAGAGCGTGAAAGGTTAGCCTCTTTGGATGATTATGTGTGAAGCCTGGGTTTAGCTTACCCTGCCTACCTTTTGGAGCATTTGAATTTGATAGACTGTATCATATGGACAATAAAAGTTTCAGAATTAGATAGTTGTCCTACGTTTTTATTGGGATTATGTAGCAACTTGTATACTTAATTTAGGGCAGACTTTTTAAGTTATTTTCATTTCACTAGATTCTAGGATTTTCGATTATGTGACTTGTTACACACTTGTGCTTGTAACCTATCGTTTTTGTTTTTTTTAAAAAAATTATAGGCAAGTTAACATTGTTCTTTCATTGATTGGAGGGTGGGTATTATCTTTCACTCTTACATTTCGGTAGGAAAATTGGGAAGAGGGAGGAGAAATGAGCGAGATGAAAAAGGAGCTTGTTTGGTTGTGTAAAAATATGGGTATGATAATGGGTATATTCTCGATCGGCTATTATAAGATCCGTTTTTATATTTTTGTTTAAAAAATCTACCCAGTGTTCGGCTCCAACATCAGTGTATAACTTTGATTCCCATCTTGGTACCTACTTGTGGACCCATATATCTATTTATATAATAAATCAATATTTTTTTACACATAAATTAAATATAATATGAAGAACAAATTATTACACTTAAAAATTAATATTAGTGCACATGTAACTATGCTTGGTTTACCAAAATATTAGATGATGCAAGTTTAATAAGAATTATGCAATTAATAATTTAATCTCTTGTAAATTGTATTTTTATTTTATTAAATTTTTGTAAAATGTATTATCTATCTCTATATTTTATAATTATATTATTTATTATAGATTATAATATAAATAATATTTTTAATAATATTTTTTATGTATTATATAATATAATTATATTAATTAATATTATATTTTAGGGATCATATCCGTTGCATTGAATTCGTGTATAATTATGTCTATATTGGGTAAAGGTGTTTTTGTGGTCTCCATGCTATCCATAGATAGGGGAGGTTTGTTTTTTAGGCGTGGAAATGGGAAACGGAAGATATATGCTGTATATACTATATGACTTTTCTGGGTTTAGATTTGTTCTGTATTCAGAATCAATTTGTGGATTATTTATCTTGTGAAAAAGGTATTTTTTGTGAGTGTATATAGGATCTGGATATATTGTCATTCTTAAACAGATAGGGAAATAAAACAGTCAAAGACATTTTATTTTTCAGAACTGCGTGGAAACAGGAAATGGAAGATGCATGTCGTATATTTTGTGGCTTGTTTTCTGATTTTCTCACTTAAAATTACTCCTGACCCTTCCTTCAAAGTCACCGAATATAAAAATATGCTGGTGGTTTTTGTCGGTTTAAAATTGCCATAAACTTGTAAAAATGGATTATAAAAAAGTATAATTAAAAATTGATTTTACCAGTTCACAATCAATTGTGATTTTAAAAATCGATTAAGAAAGATTTTTTAAAAACAACTATATACTTCTAAATTTACTCAATTTCTATTTTTTTTTTTTATTCACCCTATTTTCACATTGTTTCCGTTCTTATCAAAGACACCCTTAACTTGGTTGGGGATTATGATCCATCGGCATGACAAATTTTCTCACGGACTAAACTAGGAGCATTTTTTATGCGATAAATAGTAGATGAGGTTTCTCGTGTATTTCGTTCTTCAAGTTCTCAAATCAAATAATGAGCTGTATCTCTTTGTCATTATCATGTTTAGGGATTGCATATCAAACTTGTATTTTTGGGTAATCTCCTAATTTTCTCTAAAGTTAACAGAAATTTCCAATTTGATCATATATGAATACCGAGAATCCTTAATTTGTTTAGATTTTTATTTTGCTTTACAAATTACATTTTTTAGATGTTTTTTATAGGTAAATATTAGTTATCTGTATGTTAGTTTTGTTAGTGTTCTTCCTCTTCCATTTCTCCAACATATGTATTTTGTCACTAAAACAACTTTATACCTCCATATTTTTTAGATATTAAGAATGGTTTAACATACAAGTTACAAACTTTAAGTTGATTAGAAAACTTTTAAACTAATATTATTATATTCAAATAATTTATTTTTTATTAAAAATTATTGTATTTTTTTTACAAATATAAAATAAGTACAGAGTATACTTGATATTCGGAAAGAATAAATCATTAATCTTACTCAAGAGTATATGTAGAATTTAATACTTAGTATATAATACACCAAATCAATCAAATTAGTATTTTCTAGGGAAACTAACACGTTTTCCAGCCTTCTTATATTTCAATTATTGATTGTAAAACATGAAACATTTCCTCGTTTTCTTATTTGAAGAATTTATGCTGTATCCAACATGATTGGTAGTTTAAAATAAATATGCAAGAGTTTTTACATAAAACAAATCTTTGTAAGAATTTCTCTGAGTAATGTTTTCTTATAATTCAAGCAAAAATAAACATGCTTTACAACATTAAGATGATGTTTTCAGTTTGGCTAGATAATACACGAAGTATAACTATCAATATTTATCTTACTATATTCAGAATAGATGAGTCTAGGTTTTATTTTTTGGTTGTCCCAACAACAACTTTTTCACCTGCATCACTTTTTTGTCCATACTCCATACCCTTTGGTGTATATTTATACGAACAATTTTTTTTGTTATATTGCTGATATTTTCTTTGTAAATTATTATATTATTTTTTTTGTTCACGTAATTATTATATTCAATACTTTATTTTCTTTATTCCATTCTAATATTTTAAAATATCAAAAGAAAAAAAAAACCCTTCAAAATATCGAAACGATTAATTTGTTTCTATGACGTACGCACTTTTAAAATCTAAATGGTTAAACTATTATGACTCTTTGTTATTTATTTCAAATTTTTGTTGTAATTATTTTTTCGACCATTATTTTTAAGGATGATCACTTCACTCACAAAATTAAAAATTTACTGATAGTCCTATAGCTTTTCAAAATAAACTATAAAATTTTATAATTTTCAAAATTTACTATAAAATTTTATAATTTTCAAAATTTTAAATTCATTTTATAATATTTTTAATGTAATTATTTTTTTGAATCTTTAATATATTTTGACTTAAACCAATTTATTCTTATTTATTATATAATAAAATTGGAATTCTCTTTCAAATAATTATTTTATATTTAATAGAATTATAGAAATTTATTTTATATTTAATAAGATTATTTAAAAATTGAAAATTTCACACAATGAGTGTAACTTAGTTGAAGGGGAAGCGGTTGATACTTTGGAGATAGGATCTTGGGGTAATTATGGAAGGACATGCAATACAGAGAATGGTAACATCAGGTTCTCATATGAGAATGTTCGTGCCAAGCAGTTTCTGTAGGCAATTGGGAAACATATAGGTGCGAACTGTACTATCCCTGAAGCAGTAGTTGTACAAAGCCTGGTAGAGCTGGAGTCCAGAGATAGAGGGAGGACATCTAATAACAGGCCAGAGACTGGGAGGGGGAGCTCAAGCTAAAATGGTAAATGTTCTATCCTTTAATATAATGGGAATAAGGGGGAGGAGGGGAGAGGGAGAAATGGAGTTTGTGAGACAATTGGTTTCCAAACATGAGATTAATTTCATGTGTACAAGAGACAAAAATGGAAAATACCGAGGGGTGTATGTTGCACACTCTGGGGTGATTCGAATGTGGAATGACAAGAAATTCCTGCATTTAATCTATCAAGAGGACTTCTGTGTATTTCGAATGCTAGAGATTTCACTATTTCGGAGACTTCCCATGGTGCGGGCCTCCTTAGTATCAGGGGTATGTTCAGGTCGGAGCTACTTGACAGGATCTTCATTATTGTATACGCCCTTATCATATGTCTGAAAAAAAAAAGATATGTGGAAGTCTCTTCTTGAATATAGACAATGGTTCTCTTGTTGTATCTGGTGTGTAGCTAGTAACTTCAATGCAGTCAGGTCCCCTGAGGAAAGGATTGGTGAAAATAGGGTAATTGGGACATCGCTCAGTGGTGTTAATGAATTCTTGGGCTTTATTGATAATATGGAGCTAATAGAGGTTCTTGTAGTTGGGCATTGTTATACATGGTTAGTGCCAAAAGCAAAGGGTGTGATATTCTGGATAGGTTCTTAATTTCTCAGGATTGACTAACTGTAGCACCTAAAAACTTTCAATTGAACTTGAATAAAGATTTCTCTGATCATTGCCCAATAACTCTTAAACAGTCTAATACCAGTTGGGGGATTAAACCTTTCAAACTCATCAACAGTTGGCTAGAGTGTGCTGGGTTTGGGGAGTTCGTAAAGCAACGGTATAGTAATATTGAAGTCGAAGGATGGGGTGCTTTGTCCTAAAAGAAAAATTGAATAGATATCAAAAGATGGAGAAAAAGGGATGTCGATAATGTGGAAGCAACTCTTAGTGAATTGAAGAGTAAATTTGCCAAATTTGATAAAAAATAGGAGGATGGTAACCTCGGGGATGAGGAGATCCATAAAAGAATGGAGACCATTGGGGATCTAAAAAGATGGAGTGTCTTTCAAGAAATTTTACTGGCTCAAAGGGCGAAGATAAAGTGGTTAAGTGAAGGGGATGCAAACTCGTGTTTCTCATGCTTGCATCAACCAGAGGAGAAGAGCTAATGGAATATTAGATTTGATGTCTACTGAAGAATGAGTTGAAGATCCAGTTCAAGTTAAGAAGGAGGTTAAATAATTCTTCCAAGAGAGGTTCCAGTTTAAGGGGGATATTGGAGTGAGATTAGATGGGGTAAACTTCAATAGTCTTTCGAAAGCTCAAAGGAATCAATTGGAAATAGAGTTCCCTAAGGAAGAAATTAAAGGTGCTATTTAGGAGTATGAAGATTCTAAAGCCCCAAGATCGGATGAGTTCAATGTGAAGTTTGTGAAACACTTTTGGGGCTTGTTGAAAAGGGATATTATAAAGGTACTGTCAGATTTTCATCAAAATGGAAAGCTCCCCTGAGGTCTAATGCCTCATTTATCTCCTTAGTTCCCAAGAAGGAGTGTCTAAATGGTCTTGGTGAATATAGGCTTATCTCTTTGATTGGGGTGGTTTATAAAATCATAACTAAAGTCCTAGCTCACAGGTTAAAAAGGGTGCTTCCAATGATTATTGAAGAGATGCAAACTGCTTTCATTAAAGGTAAGCATTTACTTATAGTGTTGTGATTGTTAATGAGGTGATCTAGGAGGTAAAGCAGCATAAGAAGCCACTTTTGGTGTTCAAAGCGGATTTTGAAAAGGCCTATGACTTAGTTAGTTGGCCTTTCCTATTCTACATGCTTAGGCGCTTTTGTTTTAGGGAAAGATGGATCGATTGGATTCAAGGGTGTCTCTAGTCTTTGACCATATTTCATTTTTTGTGAATGGAAGTGCTACTCAGGAGTTCTGTATGCAGAGAGGCTTAAGACAAGGGGATCCATTGACTTTATTCCTGTTCTTGATTGTCGCGGAGTGGCTTGGGGAATTGGTTAAGAAAGCACAGTCAGTGAATCTCCTGTCTAGAATTAAGTTGGGAAACCAAGATCTCTAGGTGACGATGCAACAATACGCTGATGATACTATCTTTATGGTGTCGTCATAGCTCTAAAATGTTTATTCATTGAAGAACGTTGTTCGATGTTATGAATTAGCTTAAAGATTGAAGATCAATATTTAAAAGAATAGCTTGAGAGTGTGGGGATGAAAAAGGGGAAGTTGTTGTCTTTTCCATATCCTAAATTATGATGTATTGCAATTATCATTCTCCTATTTGGGGGTTCCGATATGGGCTAATGTGAGGTGTAAGTGTGACTGGAAGCTAGTGGTTGACAAAATGAGAGCAAGACTTAAACCGTAGAAACAAAAAAACTTGTCTTTGGGAGAATGGATCTGCTTGATCAAATCCACCCTATCTTCTATTTCTCTTTATTTTTTGTCTTTTTACAGGGTCTCCAAGAAGGTGGCTAATATTATTCAATATACGCAAAGACAATTTTTGTGGGGTGACTCAGAAGAATGTAACAAAATGGCTTGGATCAATTGGGAGTGGGTATGCAGAGGAAAAAGTCAAGGAGGGCTTAGCATCAAGGATGTGGAGATATTCAACAAAACATTTCTTGGTAAATGACATTGGAGACTCCTTATGGGGGGATTCTCTTTGGATAAAAGTGTAGGTGCAAAGTACATGGAAGATATTAGAAGACACCTGGGAGTGAGGCAAAGGAGAAGAGGATCTGAATGGTGGAATGATAAGGTAACTTCTATAGCGGGAAGGGGTGGTTTTCTGGTATGGTCAAACCTCAAGTCAAGGATGAGTCTTTGTTTAAATTCTGGGATGGTGAGTGGAAGGTATTGGGTGGGTTTAAATCTATATTCCCCATATTGTATGCTCTTTCCATCCAGAAAGAGACAATGATTTCAGAGGTAGGAGAGTGGAGGGACCAAAGGTGGATTTGGAAGCTTAGATGGAGAAGGACCTTGTTTAGTTGGAAAGAAGAATGAGTTAAGGATTTGGAAGGGGCTTCAGAAGGGGTTAGTATACAGAGTGGGGTGAAAGATGGATGGGGGTGGAGAGATGTTGTCGGAAACTCTGACCAATACTTTGTGAAGGAGGCATATTGGTTAGTGTGTGGTGGAACTCATGACCATTCTTCTTTATTTTTTAAAAGGCTATGGAAGTCTAAGTCACAATTTAAGGTGTTGTCATTCTCTTGGAAGGTGGCCCATAACAGGATTCCTGCAAAGGTGGAGTTGGCAAAGAGGAAGATCATTCTACCTGTTGAAGTGATGTGTCCTGTTTGCTATGTGCAAAGTGAATTTGTAAGTCACTTGCTATTCACATGTCAATCTAGTTATCTAGTCTGGATGTACTGTTATAGATAGTTAGACTATTTGACTATCTTGCCTTCGTATTGTGAATCTTAATCTTGCTTTGATATTTTTTGGGTACTTCTTCTGCAAAAGGAAAACTCAACATGACATACTTAGTATGATTTTGTTGGTTACAATGTAGGATATTTGGTTAGCTAAGAACACATTAATTTTTCATGGCCAACCAATTATTGTTGAGGAAGTTTGACAATTATCTATGCAAAGAGCTTGGATGTGATTAAAAGGGTTTTTTAATGTTTCGTCAATACCAATCGTTGAGTGGTCTACTCAACCAAAATTGTGTTTCACTAGAATAGATAAGAAATATTATAGTAGTATGATTGGGTCCAAACATATAAAGCTTGTGCATCATCCAAGTATAAAAACCAGTAGTTTTTTTTTCTTTTTTTGAAGACTAATTACAACTTGGATCTAAGATTACTAATTAAATTAAAATAAAAACGTGACTGTCAGTTTAGACGCTCAATGATGTATAAAGACCAGTTGGCACTATTTTTCTTTCTCTAGAAGAAAAATTAAAGAATACTTTGGTCTCAATATTTTATTTTCACTTTTAATCGTACAATATCTTGTTTTTATTTTATTTTAATACTATAATTTTTATTATTTGTATTGTTTCAGAGTTTTAGATAAAAAATACGAAACAAAAGGTAGCGCTTTTATAACTACAAGTAAAAATAAATAGTAAAAAATAAAAATAGAAAATATTTTCTAATGTTCCATGCAGTCCATATTGAAATTTGATTAACTTGGATGAGAAAACTTGTTTTGACCTTCAAAAGATGCATGATTTTTCCATATGGTTCCTAATTGAGTAATTTAATGTTTTAAGAAGCAGTATGGTTGAATCTTCAAGAACATTTATATATAAGGGAAGATGCAAAAAATGATGAAACCAAACATAAATTATTTAAAAATCAGGAGTAGACAGGCAAGAATTAAAGTGAATGATTTGTCGTAGACATAAGGTTGGTTTGATTAATTAATCTTACACTTTCCTTAGGATTAAATGCTACATAACTATGAACAGAACAGAAACATCTCAAAATGCCAAAAGGCACCATTAGCTCTCAAATTTCCGCAACCCTTTCATAGTTACGGTTGTTTGGTTGGAGTTAGATTGAGGTCTAGTCCAATGTTCATTCCATTGTAAGCAATGGGAGCGTACATCCAGAGATCATCAGAGCTCAGAAGCTGTTACATTCAAATCATAATTCATGAGTCTCTATATTTCCTTAAGGATTTTAGTATAGCTAAAATTAAGTTGTTACCTTAATTTGGAGCTGTAAAAACTTCACATATTGGACAGCTTCCTCAAGCATTGTGCTGATATCCACCTGCAATTCATGAGGAAGCAAATTTCAGCATCTTAACCATTTGTTTCACTTTGAAAGTAGTTGGATATCGCTATTCAGAAAAAAGCTACCTTGGTTCCATTGGGGACTAGGTTTTGTAGGATTCTCAGCCTTTCATTTATTCTTTCTCTTCTTCTCTGCATTATCAAAAAGGAAAATCTCTTGAGATCTAATCCTTCACATACCCTTGGCCATAAAGGATTAGTTTCATAAAATACACTTGGCAGAGGACATACCCTTGCGTATACACTCTGTGGATCAGTAGCAGAAACTCTATTAGAAGTTGATTTTTTCTCCTTTAGCTTTAGAGATGTAGAATCCTCCTGGCTCAAACTTGAAGATCCTCCTCCATTTAGCTCTTGAGAAGCATTAGAGTCATCATCCTCTGAGTAGCAACCCTGAAGATCAGGACTTCTAACCTCTTCAGAGTTACTTACAGAATCAGACTTTGGTTTCTTCATAGATTTAGCATTTTTCTTGCTCTTTCGTCCCTATGAAATTGTCACATCAAAATTATCAGATCATGATGAGAAGAAAATAAAAAAATTAAACACATACCATAAATTCTGCAGGAAAAGGAAATGCTTATACAGCTATATTACTATAGGACTAAGAAATAACAAAATTAAGTGATTTGTTTAGAAAAGAATATAATATTTTAAGTTATTTTACCTGCATTGAGCCCCTAGATCTTTTTCCTGACTTCTCCACATTAGTATTGATATCCTCTTGTGCTGCTTCAGAAACTAGTACTTCACATTCCTGTTGATCCTGCACATTCTTGTCAACGATAACGACTAGACCTAACTCTTCATCAGTATTTTCATTTATCTGTTGGTTGTCACTCCCTTGAACATTGGCAAAACCCATGGACATGTAGTCAATATTGGATACTGGATCACTCAAGCAATATTTATCACCACTTGTAGTAGGAAGTATATTGCTACTATCAGTAGTAGCACTACTTCCTTGTGAAAAACATAAATAATTAGTATTGATACTATCAGCATTTATAGGAAAACCATGACTTTTATTGATCCCTGTCACGCTCACTATTGTTGATTCATGGCCAGGCCATATTGCAGATGGAATTCCCAAATTGAAATTTCCACACAGGTTCTCAGGGAGTGAGCAGTTACCAAGTAGCTTTCTCATGAAGTCAGCTTCCTCGGCTGTGTACAATCCACTGAGAGAACTCCATTCTTCAGAAATTTGCTCAACAGGATCCATTTCCTTTCTTTGGTGTGGCTCTTCTTTCACTATTGTTATTGTTGAAGAAGCCCCACTTGTAGAATGAGAACAGTACTCTATTTATACCCAACAAGCAGAAATCATATGCCACGAAGGATTGACTTCATCCATATAAAAATATCTTAATTCATAATTGCCAATAATTAGCATCTGACAAAGTCCTACACCCTAAAATCAATATGTCAAAGTCCTTGATGGGACCACTTATAACTGAAGAGGTCCCAGTTACAAGTATTTGGTTTAGATTAGAATATCAGTATATCATTATTAAATATTAATCCCTATACAGATTTTCTAGACCTGAAAATTCCTCTCATGGATGAGAAAGAAGCACTATAATTTAGTATTTGTGAGTGAGAGAATGAGGAGATTTGGAGGGTTGTATAAAGAGAATTACACCTGTTAAATTGTGACACCGACGTGGGGTTGGCCTTGAATATGATATAATATGAATTGTGTATTAAAGAAAATAAAAATGACGTTTGCAAGAAGGACGGCTTGAGATCGTGGTGGTGAGTCTGATAATCTAAAACTGTTTCCAGAACTAGACAGCATTATCTGCTAACTGTGTTTTTGTCCCCTCTAGAGCTGTTAAAACCTACCACATTCTCTTCATGATTTCAACTCAATTTTCAGTTATAGATTTTGCAAACATTACGTGGATGGATACAATGAGAGATTCTTGTGCCGAGTTGAGCATTTTATGTTATTGCTGAGTTGGGCATCTGGGCTATAATCCAGATGTTAAGCAGGCCAAAAACCAAAGGCAAAATTAATCATTTATATACGAAGATTAGTTCTGGTTTCGAGGTAGTGTTCAAATATTCTCAATTGTATTTTATGTTTTTGGTGGTGGAATATATGGACAACAATATATTCCTTCTGACAAACCGATTAATAAGATTTTTAGTTTTTAATATGCTTGGTGAGTACGTGAGTGCTCGTTTGATTAGATGAGAGATTCTACCTTCCGTAAGATTCCTCTTACACTCAAATTTAAGAATGTTCTACATAAGATCAGTCACGCTATAAGTCTTAGTGAGGAATTATAGTGTCATTACCTTAATGAACTTCTAATTAACATGAATTTAAGCCAAATATTTTTTTATTACACTTGAGCCAACCCCAAATGCCAAATAATCTCTGTTCTTTGTGATTAGAGAGGAGAACATGGCTATTGTCCATCAAAGTTGTAAATTTGTGATTGATCAGATTGTGAGTAGTTGACATGCAATCATTGCATAACCATAGAAATTCATGTTTGTGGGAGACATTAATCAGGCTTGTTGGGCTGTAACCAATGTTAAGCTAACAATATACTCACAAGAAAAGAGCTGTAATACACTCTTTCTAAGATACAATAGTAAAAAGTGTGTTGAAAAGGTAATTCGATCCTAGTTACAAATTTGCCCTCATACATATGATATGAGCAATATAGTTAACTTATTTATAATATAAATTTGAAAATCTATCCTTTTATGAGAATATTCTTAAAAACTATTTTTATTAAGATACGTTATTTTATTTTGCTGAAAAAGGTACATTTATTATTTAATTTTATTTTTATTCTTTTCAAATATTTTTTTTAAATTTATTCTCGAATTGAATGATTCAAATTTTAAAGCTTGATACACACAATATCAAATTAAATATTTTCTTTTATTGGAAATTTGAAATTCTCAATCCTAAATGTGCATACTGGGTGTATATATTTTTTAGTATGTTTAGGGAGTTTTTCAGTTGTAATTTTGAAAATAATAATCAAAATTTATAAGTTTTTAATTTTAAAAATTATTTTATCATATTGGTACTTGTGAAATTCGTTTTGTGATAAATATAAATATTTTAAAAAAACAATAAATTATCTGACTCCAAAAAGCCAAACAAATTTATATTTATTTGGAGAACTTTTAGAATGTAAATGTAATACACATATATGGATTCATTTTGTTCACTTTTAGTATATAAAAATCTTCAAATAATGAAATATTAACTTCAAAAACAAGGTTTGAGTGACAATCTAATATTTAACTTATATAATCACAGAACAAGAGGTACTCCTTGATGGAGTGTTTCTAAACATTAATGAAAGGAAGACCTTATTTTGAAAGTAATAAAATGTGCATATAAAAGGTAAATGTGCACCTAAAACGTGTAAATAGAAGATCTTGAAACTTGATGCTAACAAATGCAGAAAAAGTAAATGAAAGCAATATAAATCTCAAAAAGACAACCTCAAAGTACTATCTCTAATAAAAAGTGATAAATACATGGAACTTTAAAGAAAGTAACCGTAAGTGAAATTTGCAGAATGAATTGTCCTCAAGTGATAAGAACATACATGTTTACCTCTTCACCCTTTATCATTCCTAGGCGTCCTGAGTTTTACAAGATGTTTATGAAATGTTCAGATCCTGATTTTGGCAAAGGTGAAGAGTATTTCTAGAAGAATTTCTAACGGAAACTTGTCCCTAAAAATATTATTTTATTATTTAAAAGTCATAAACTTTCTATCACCCCTACAACTTTTAACAACTACCTTTAACGAATAGTAACTTCATGTTTTAACTTTATTGAATCTTGAACTCCTCGTGTGCTTGGTCGCTTGATCTTGATGTTTTCTTTCGATATTTTGAGCCTTCGATATCTAGTGTTTTAGCTTCGAGTAGTATCCTTCGAAGAGAAGGCCCGTGAATCGATCTCTAGAATACTTAGTCTCCCAAATTTTCTTTCCTCGATGGGGTGTAAATGTTGTGGCCTCGATGGATCTCTCGATAATTGAGCGATTCCTATGTTATTGGTTCTTGAGTTTCTTCGAGACTAGGTTGTCTCTTCAAGCTTTGTTCCTAAAATCTTTTTCGCAAAAGGTGACTCCTCCTTCGACCATAATATTTGAATCTCTAGCTGAATCATTTTCCACTGCCTATCTCATATTGACAATACTTCAAGGCTTTAAAAGAAAATTAATACATGGACAGGTTTTTCCCATGTCCTAATTTCAACTTTTTCCTAATAATTTTCTCCAACCTCAACAAGTACTAAAATTAATTTAAAGATATATTATGAAATAGTGTCTTTGCATTACAAGAAATTATTAGATGGTCCTGAACCACCATCTTATATATGGTTTCAACCAATTAACACATAATATACAATTATTTAATTATAATTATGTATAAAATAAATTGATAAATAATTAAATATTGCACATTAATTAGTTGGAAACATATATCACATGTTAGTCTTGAGCTATGTAATAATTTTTCATGGATTAAAGGTGGTAGCATAAAAATATTGTCAATAATATTGATAGTGATTTGATAATAATAATCTATATTTATTATTAATAAAGGGAATTCCCCTTTTAATTTCCACTTTTTAAAATATATATTCTACCATTTACCTATTTAAAAATTAAAAAATAAATTATTTTGTAAAGAGAGTGTTTCAAACCATAACCTCTTTGTCCCCAAATATAAACTTTCTCACTATATCAATCGTATAACTTTAAGAAAAAAACAACTTTAAAATATTTATATCCAACATACAATTTTTTTTCACATTTTATGACTATTTTACCTTTCTAAATATTTTGACTTCTGTCACTCTCACAAATATAACTTCTCTCATATTAATATATGCACATCTTTGCAAATTTTACCTTACCACAAAAAAATATTTCTTAAACATCATTAATATATGTATATCTCACATCATAAATATTTTGAGTTCTATTCAAACTTTCTCCTCTTTTCATTTTTTCAAATTCATTGTAAATTTGACATATTCGTTGATAATCAAACATATTTCTATCATGCTATCATAAATAAAAAATATAAAAATTACAATATATATTTTAAAATATATTAAAACTAAAATTATTATACGCAAAACGACATAATTAATTATTTATATTCTATTGTATTATTACAAAATATATTAAATTAAAACTTTAAAATTATCATCGCACATCAAATTAAAAATGCAAATGCACATAAATTAGCTAATAAATAATATAAATTCAAAATAAATTATAAAGTTGGTGGAAATAATATAAGTATATAAATGTAGATAATAATAAGAATCAAATGTTATTCAAATATCATTGACGTGTCTATTGAATACTTTCTACTAAAATAGAAAATTATATCATAATTATCTAATTAAGAAAAACTTAAGATTTTGTTTTGTCTTGCAATATTAATATATGTAAATCTTTACAACTTCTACCTCGTCATAAATCAATTTTTCTTAAACATCATTATATATATATATATATATATATACCTTTAATCATAAATAATTTTAATAAAAATGTAAATACACAAGCACAAGATGATTCTGTCATATTCATGGATGATCTGACATATTTCTATCATGTCATCATAAACAAAGAAATATAAGAATTAACAAAATATATTTCAAAACATACTAAACTAAAATTATTATAGTAAAATAATGCAGTAAATTATTTATATTTTATCATGTTATTACAAAAATATATTAAATTAAAACTCTAAAATTATTATAACATATCAAAATAGAAATGCAAATACACAGACAAAGTTTGTGTTTTTGCTAGTTGTAACAGCCTGAAATTTTAAAACAAATTTCTAATTTAACCTTAAAACAAGACTAGTTAATATTATCTATTTTTACATTGAGTACATTAAATTAATTTGGATAAACTATAAAGGTAGAAATTTTCATGTGTTCAACCACAATCTTCTACCTCTTTTGCAATGCGTGAAAGTACATTGCTTTGTTGCTTGCAAGCTCTTTAGAGTCATATTTCAATTAATGTGAATGATAACTGAGAAGGAAATTCTGGGATTAATGGATTTGAGAGTTGAGTTTGCTCACTCTCTCTTGCAAAAGGAAAGAGGTTCTCTCTCTTGCAAAAGGAAAAAGGTTAGAAGGGTTGAGTTTATTAATCCCTTTATAAAGGTATAAGTGTAGTGACCTTATTATGATGGAATTTAATACCTATTTTGATTTTAAAAAAAAAGTTAGGTGAGTTGGGTCTAACTAACAAGGATTAGTAATTAGAAGAGTCAGGAGAGGTATTTTGGTGGAATTTTCGCTGATTTGCTAAAAAACCTTAACTAATACGTGAAAGAACAAATAGAGGAGGTGACTACGGAGGGAAATTCAGAGAACAACGAGGATCTCCACTAAGGATCAACATTCCTACTTTCTACATTCTTCATCTCTTCGACGTAAGGGGAGTGAAATTGGCTTATACATAGTCATATATAAGAAATAGGGTAGTAGAGGCGAACCATAAACCTCCGTCGGGATTAAGTTTTATGCAATTGATTTATTCACTTGTTATATGAATCAACTTTATGAATGATTAAGGATGAATAACTTTAATCATATCATCAATTGATTAATGTGATGACTAGGGGAGTCCTATATTATTTGAACTGTTTTGCATAAAAACAATTGAGTATAATTTGAACTGCTCTGTATGAAAACGATTGGGTGTAATTTGAATTGCCTTGTATCAAAACAATTGGATGTGATTTGAACTTCTCTGCTGAAAAAGGATTGAGTGTAAATTGAATTACCTTGTGTAAAAACGATTGGTGTGATTTGAAATGCTTTGTACAGAAAAGGATTAATTAAGTATCACTGCAATTGTAGAGGGTGATGATAATTAATTATTGATATTGTGAATTATATTATTATATAACATGATGCATGAATATAGCAATCTAAACAGCTTGTAAGCATCACCCATTGTGTGGTGCTATATAGCAAGTTTTCTTAGGTTGTGTTGCATTGCACGGTTGTACCTACGTGTACTGGTGTAGAAGAGGATTCACTTCGGGTGAACCTGTGTGAAATAGTTGTACCTACGTGTTACTGGTATAGAAGAGTACCACTCTGGGAATGTACCTGAGATAGAGCATACATAAGTTGCATTGCATTAACATCATTGGCATGACTTGAGTTTAATATAGTTTGGACGGTTTCATGTGATATATTGTGATGAAAGTATTCCTTATTTATGCTGCTTAAATATGTATGAGTAAATATTTAACCCCTTTTCTTTGTGTTGCTTGGTGAATGCCCATAGGTTAGAAAGATGTTGAAGAGGTAGAGGTTACTAATACTTGAAATTGTTCTGGGATTTTGTGCTCTAACGAAGGTGTGAGAATTCATGACTATATTAGGATGTTGAATCATTTTCTTGTTTTACTTGTATCTCTAGTTGTCTTCTATCTTTTAAGTTGACTTTAGAATTGTTAACTTTAATTTTGATTAGAGATGATGTTTTATTGGGAGAACTTTTGTAAACTTGTTTCTTTTTATTTATGTTATTTCAGGTGTCGCATTAATTAGTAGTAATAATGATAATGACAACAAATGTTACCATCAAATATAACAAGAATGTGTATTTAATTTAGAGAAACACATTTTATTTAAAAAAGACATTTGAAAAAATAAAACTCACCATAACTCTAAATTGATCCTCAATTTTCATGAGCTAAATTAATTTTTTTTATAACAAAATTAGTTAAGTTCAATAAGTTATTAACAAGAGAGAAGGTATTGGAATATATGAAAAATACACAACAAAAGAAGAATATATTAAAAATATCGAATGATGTATAGTATCTTAAAGAAATTTAAAGTGTATTATTTTCAAGTCTAATTTCCACGTTTCTCAAGTTTATTATTTATTTTTATTTAATTATGATTTAATATTATAATGTAGATAACACATAATTTTATATTAAGTTATTACCAATTTTATATTCAATGTATATTCTCTCCTTAATACGTAAATCTTTTTCTTTTTTATATGTTAATACATAAATCTTTAGTACAATTTGTTGGAACATGTTTGCATATAAGTTGATCTCAAGACCTTTGACAGCTCATCATTCACAGCCATTAAGTGTAATGATTTAACTTAAATATATTTTTATCTTCATATATTTAGGTTTTTTAGAGAAGTATTTAGTTTTTTTTATGCATCATATATTTAGTTTAATAATATTTTTTAGTCTTTATATTCTTTTTTTTTTTAACTTTAGCCTCTATAAATTATAGGAACAAAAACGTATTGAAAATAAATTATATTTATTAATGAATAAAATTAATAATATAGTTACAATAGAATAAATGAATAAGGGATCTGGGAGCAAGGGTGGTACAACCACACAAACGGACCATAACAACCTGTGTTTGCGTCTCATCGTAGATCGTAGTTGGTAGTATAACATTTGATTAAATTTATTCATGTTGGCTAAGTAGTCCCCCAACAAGGGATCAATAAATTCATTCTTTTATAATTATGTAAAGCCTGGAGATATATACAGCTTGTTTCGCTAAATTATTATTTTAAATAGTTCAATACATAATTATAAGAGCTGATGCACTCAAAATATATAAAGTTTTACATTTTCAGTCAATCAGTAATTAAAACAACAATGTAAATTCTTTACATTATAAATGTATAATTCATTTTTTCAAATTATAATATATGCTCGATCATGGTAAGTACGTGACACGTAATTGAAAATAAACATCCAAATAAATAATATACAAGCAAACTTGTCACGATAGCTGTTATTAAAACGATTTTTTATATATATATAAAAAAACAGCAAAGTTTAACAAATCTAAATAAAAATTACGTTTAATTTCACCATGCCACGTGATCTCCTTAAAAAATGCTACTTTTTTATCCAAGTTTTATATTCTCTTAACTCGTTACGAAACATCATTAACGGGAAGTTTTTACATGGAGTTGTTTAAACAACTCTCTCCAATTTTAATAATCCCAACAATGTAACATCCAAGTTAAAATAATGTTAACATCTTATATGAAATGCAATATAAACTTGGTCAGTAATTTTGCAGAGTGAAAACTAAAAACAAAATTTATTTTTTCAAAAAAGAAAGCTGAAAAACAAATGTATGGTGTTTTTTTATAAATTAAATGGTAATGTTATTAACAATAAAGATTGCACCACAATCTTTTTTCGTCTTCTCTCCGTCCTTAATTAACTTATATCTTCGAAAAACAAATAATTGATTTAAGTCTGCAAAAGAAGTCCAAGACTGAAAAGTATTTGGATATCCTTCCGCAGAGCGTGTGACAGGGAACTATTTCAACTTAATCAAAATTTTGAATCCGAATTATGGACATATAACTGTTAAATAATTAAATTATTACTGATAATAATCTTACATGACTCAGGCTGTATTAGCTCTCCTAGTATATAAAGAAGAAATATTTGGATATTCCACTTTTCCAAATTGTTTGCATAAGGAAAGAATTGCAAAGTTAACTAAATTAATGCCACATTTCTCTGAGGGGTTTGTTTGATTGATTAATGACGACCATAATTTGCAGGATTGAGCACCATTATACAAATGAAATGAATAAAAAAACATTATATCCTCTTTAATTGCTATGTTTTCACATTCATCTTCCTTTGGTTGGAGGAATACCGATGTCTAGTCCAATGTTTATTCCATTGTAAGCAATTGGAGCATACATCCACATATCGTCAGAGCTCAGAAGCTGTTGGAAAACAAAATGAATTAAAAATCAGTCTTTAGCAAATAAAAAAAAATTATAAAATGGAAAATACGTTCTTGACTTTTTGTACCCAGCTAAATTTTGATGTGATCACCTTAATTTGGAGCTGTAAAAACTTAACGTATTGGACAGCTTCCTCAAGCATGGTGCTGATATCCACCTATAATATAGGGCGAAAGAGCCTCAGAATTTGAACACCTTAACCAATTGTTAAGCAATATTTCAGTTGACACTGAGACAGTTACCTTAGTTCCATTGGGGACAAGATTTTGCAATATTCTCAACCTTTCGTTTATTCTTTCTCTTCTCTTCTGCACATCACAAGAGGAAAAACTTTTTAGGCATAATAAAATATGTTCATTTAATTGAGGGCAAAGACAGAATTACTATCAAGGTTTTAAATAATACTTGCAATCATTTTGTAAGATGCCCTTCAAAAGATTGTGACTTACTCTTGCATAAAGGCTCTGTGGATCAGTGGCAGGGCCAGTGGTTGCTCTTGATTTTCTAAACAAATTGGGCACAGCAGGGTCTTTTGACGCCCCTCCACTTGGCTCCAGAGAAGCATTAGAGTCACACTGTGAAAAACAACTATGCCTTTGGAGGCTCAAGCTTCTATCATCTCCATAGTTGCTCGTTGAACCAGATTTTGGATTCTTCCTTGATTTAGCATTACTCAATGTTTTTGAGACCTTCACATAACAAATCGTGATCAGAGTCCAACACAAGTAAACAGCATAACTCAAATATTCTAAATAAAAAAAAAAGAAAAGAAAAACCTAATGGTACTAGCTAGCAGAATTTTTAACTTGGTAACATTCCACCTCTGTGGAATTCACACACACACACTCACAAATTTAAAAAAAAAATAAAATTGTACCTCTATTGAGCTCTTAAATCTTTTTGTTGGGTTCTCCAGGTTTCTGCTTGTATCCTCTTGCACAGATTCAGAAACCATCATTTCATACTCTCTCCTAGCTTGCAAATTGTTGTCAGCAAAAGCAACTAGGTCTAGACTTGACTCTTCATCGGCGTTGTCATTTATCTGTTGGCTTAAGTAGTCATTCCATGGAAAACTATGGGGACTAGATTTGGCATCTCCCAGGCAAAAAACCATGGATGGAGAGTCAAAGTTTGTTGCTGGGTCACAGGAGTTGGTTCCACTACTAGTAGTGCAAAAAATGTTGTCAACACTATCAGTGCTGGAGCTACTCCCTTGTGAGTAACTTAAAAAATTATCTGTAACATTTGAAGGAAAGAATGAATTGCTAGTAGTGCCTGTCATGGTCATTATTGTGGATTCATGGTCAGGCCAAAAGGCAAAACTGGTATTTCCACAGTGCTTTTCTGTGACAGAGTAGTTACCACCAAACAACTGAGCCATGAAGTCAGCTTCTTCAGTCGTGTGTAAACCACAAAGAGAACCCCATTCTTCAGAAATCAGTTGAACAGGTTCCATTTTTTTTGTTTCTTTTATCAGAAGATAGGGTTCTTTTGTTTCAGTGTGATGGTATGTAACTGAACTTAAGAAACTTGATTTGTTTCAGTGAGAGCTGTACTAGTACATTTATACCCAACAGCTTACGGTAATGACAAGAAGGGATTGGAGTCATCAATGGAAAAAGATCCCATTGATGATTGGAAAGAGTTAAGCGCTGACTAAGTACTAATACTCTGAAATTAATTTCCACTAGACTTTGATGGGACTAGTTTATAACTTAGCTCATGGTCTTGATTTTTAATATAATAAAAATCCTTGAATGGGGCTCATAATTCCCCTCAGGTGAGAAGGAAATGCAATGACCAAGTATTGCTGAATTAGACTTGTGTGTGACTTGGTGCATTAGAGATAAATAAGGAGAATGAAAGAATGTCAATTTTGAGACGTGTGGCTGGCCATGAATATGATATTAATATAACAAGAATTATTTGTGTTAGACAGAACTAACGAAAAGGACATTAGTATGGGGAATTGAAGGGATTGAGCTCTTGGTATGCTGGTGTCTCATGTATGTCAAACATTCTAGATACCTAATTTAGTTTGAATTGTACAGTGACTGTGTTATTGTTGTCTGCCAACTGGATACATGTACCCTTCCAAGCAGTCTAAAACCCTCAACTCATGATTCTGTTTTGTTAATATTTGAACCTATATTTAAGTAGCATGTACTTCTCACACACAAAAATAAAGTAACATGGAGTGTATTGTTTTAAAATTCTTATAAGAACTTCCTTTGCCTTACAATAGCTCTTCACCAAAAAATATATAAGTAGTATTTTTTTTAAAAAAAAAAACCTAATAAAAAAATATATCATAAAATAGGTTTTTTGAATAGCTGAAACCTTTCCTATATTCTTTGCTAATATGGTTCATTTTATGTCGACATCAATGACAAATTTTTTAAAACAATCAAAAAATCTATATATCTTTCCTTCATATTATAATATTTTTTTTCTTATTTAGAATAGTGACCTCTTCATTAGGTTGAGTGATTCTTTTTATCTCATAATTCTTATTTATAGACCTGTGATTTTTATATTAAGTGAGCAAATAAAATCTTTAATTTATAGATAATATATTTAAAATATAAATAAATCTTATGGATAAAATAATATATTTTTTAAAAATTATCTTAGAAATTTAAAATTAAAATAGCTTGAATTATTTTTCAATAGAACTTGTACAATACTTAATCATTTATCAATTTTCTTAGACTACGTGAAGAAAAATAATTGAATATGACAAATAAAGTAAACTACTATTAAAAATTGTAGAATTACAAAATAAAGGAAGTTAATCAAATAGTTGGAGTATAAAAAATTAGAAGTAAATAAGTCAAAATAAATATTATCATTAGAGTTTTATAAAACCGTAGACAATGCACAAGTTTTACTAATTAATTCTTTAACCAATAAAAATTTAATTTTATAATTTATAATTTATAATTTTATATATGTGTGTTTTGTACCTCTCCAAGAGCTCGACCCAATGTCACGACAGTTTAGAATGACCTCTAGCATAAATGAGTAGACAATAATATCACCCTTAAATAGCCCTCAATGCATCATCCAATCTCCCATTGACTTGAGTCTAATCGCAGGTATTACAATTGGCTTCCTTTTGGATTATCAATGTCAATAGTCACGATATCTTAGTAGATTACCAAAGAATGGGACATTCCTTTGCCCTTTCTTAGTAAAAACACGTTTATTCATCAATGATACTTAATTCTCACAATAGATTCACTGTCCAAATTTGTTTGTATTAAGAAAATGATGGTTCATAATCTTTTTTCATTCTTACAAGAGGTTAATTAAATGTCCTATCTCAATTCTAGATATAAATTCATCTCCCAAGTATCTTGTACAATAAGTGATCAAGCCAAACCTTAACTAAAAGTTGAAAATATATAGAATAAATAAATCGAATAAAACATGAATTAAAAGGAGTAAAGACTAAATAGTATACATAGTCTCAATTCATCCAACCTACTCCAATAACAATGGAGTTTAGTTTCTCATTGTCATGAAAACATTTCACAAGAATAAATAACAAGAGGTTGATGTTGAGTTTTCTCTACAATCTCTCTAATAAATAACAACACTAATATAAAAATGACTTATAATAAAATATAATAAAACTTCACATTCGTATAATCAACTTTTTACACTTCAAACATGAGTGTGCATAAGTGTACCACTAGTGTGTGTACCCTTTAAATTTGCATGTTAATAGATGTGCAAGATTACTACACACTCATGCACATAATCAATTTCCTACGTACACTTCAAACGTAATAAGAACAACTAAAATATAAAACTATAATTAAGATATATGGAAGATTATTTTTTATTGTATTGCAGTCAAGATAAATTACTTTGGGATGATCATGTATTGAGCAATTAGGATCCTCTCCAACAATGTAATAAAGCGGGGTAAGAATAATTTGCCTATTGATTTGAATAAATTTTCTATAAATATTTATTAAAAATAAAATAAAAAATAAATTCTCTTACGAGTTAAAATTAATTTATATTATAAAAATTAATTTAGATTATTAGTTTTTAAAATAACTGAGATATATAAAATAATTTTACTTAATAATAAAAAAAATTATTTTATCTTATACTCTTTTAATAAATATTTAAAGAAAAACTTTATGTAAGCAAAAATTCTATTCCACTCAATTCAAAATTATAATTATTTAAAAGGCTAACACATATAGATGTATTGAGAAAAAATATATTATACAAATTATTATTATTTAATAGATCTTCTGCTATTTGAACCATAATTAATTATTAATATTTTATTGAAGGATGATTATTGATTAGTTTATAAACTGATAAATTTTAATATATTAATAAATAAAATAAAAATATAATTAAAAAACTATGAATGTTATTTTAAATTTTTAAAATAATTATAATGTTAGAGTAAAAGAAACATGTTAAAACAAATAATTGTAAAAGAAATTAAGTATAATCTTATTTAAAATTGTGCAAAAGAATTGGAAGATATAAATAGTAGTTGAAATGAAACACGATTTACAAATATCCCACTAATATTGGACAGTGTAGGGGCCTTCTCAGTTACAGGGATGTACAAGTTTCTTCAAGAAGGGTTATCTGATGGTTTCAAGCCACACTCCGAAATGCCTTTGTTTAAGAGACTTTGGAAAGATAAACTTCTTTCGAAATTTCTGGCTTTCTCTTGGAAGCTTCTCTTGAATAGATTTTCGACTATTGATAATTTATTGCTGCGTGCAGTTATTATCCCTCCGCATTTGCATTGTTGTCCATTGTGCAAGGAGTATCTGGTTGAAAATAGTAAACATCTTTTTCTGACCTATCCAGTGGCTCAAATGATATGGTCAAAAGTCAACTGGTGGATAGGTATTGATTCCGTGTTACCTAATGATCTTACCCTCTTATTTCAGGATGTGAGTTCTTGGGTGATTGGTATTTGTAAAAGAAAATGTAGATTTTTATTTGAGTGTGCAGTCTGTTGGGGCATCTAGATCTCTAGGAATTCTATTGTCTTCAACAGTAGGATGGTGGAGTCTTTGGATATCTTTGGCTTTATTCAACTCATCTCCTGGAAATGGTTGTCTTATAGGTTTGCTTTAATGAGGGGACTTGTTTTCTCTTATTGGTGTATTAACGCTCGTTTATGTCTGTTGTATCTGTAGATAGTTTAGGAGGTTTGGTCGGCTCCTATTGGAGGTCTTGTTTTCTGGAGGTGCCTCCAAGCTATTTCCTTTATTGGATGAATAAGGTGTTAGAAACTTTTTGTTTCGCCCGTTTTTAGTAGTAAATATTTTGCCTTCCAAAAAAAAATTCAAAATATTCTCAATATCATCTTCATTCTAACACTTGTTACTACACTTGTGCCATTCAATTATAAATTACAGAGAGTTTGTTCATACATTAAAATATTATTCTCGCAAATGTAATATGGAAATATAAGATTTTTGTTAAAACTTTTTAAATTTTATTCTTTAATATCTTTTATTCTAGGTAATGTTTTAATTTCTCATTTTTCTACCTTTTATTCAAATGGTAAAGGGGAGAGAAAATAAGTGTTTGTTTGACAATAATTTTATAAAACTATTTTCAGTATTTTAGTATTTAAAAAACTAAAGAATTCGTTTGAGTAATGTTTTCTGAAAACAGTTTTCGAAAACAATTTTAGTTTTTTAGTTTTTAAAAACTAAAAAACAAGAACAATTGAAAGTACTTTTGCTTTTTAGTTTTCTATTTTTGTTTTGAAAACTCAAAATACAATTAGAATATGTTGTTTTTTTCTTATCATTAATGAAATTTTAATAAATATGAACAAGTTTTTCATTTTATACATCTTCAAAACAATTTTCAAATAACACTTACGAAACAAGTTTTTTTTTCTTTTTGTCCCGCAAATAGTTTTTCAAAACTATTCTTGAAAACTCTTTTCAAAAACTAAAAAATAAAACCAAATCAATCAAACTCTTACATTCTCATCAAAATATTGGAAGTTATTTAAAAACATATGTAATTTCTATTTGTTTTTTATTTTTTTATTTATATTATTTTAAAATTTAAAAACATTTCAAGAAATATAAAAAATAATCAAACATAATTTTAAATTTACCCAGACATAATATTTCATTTTTATTATTCCTATGAATGAGATTTCTGAGAATACAATAATCATAACTTGAAACAAACACCCCTTATATGTCTAAAATATCTTTTGAAAAAAAGATTGTTCATTGTGAGTATAAAAATTTTGCATTGATATTTAATTACAATTATTTGTTTATGGTATGTTTGTTGACTTCATGAATTAATACTTTAAAAGTTAGTGTAAAATTTTTTTACATTGTCGGTACATATTAATTAAACTCTATATTTTTTTAATTAACAAAATAAAATAGTTTCCAATTCTTAAAGAAAAATCGTAATTTTCTAATCTACAAAATCCACAATATGTAAAATAAATTATATTATAATTCAATCATAGGGTACGTTTGGCAAAACTTCTTGGAGAAAAACATTAGCTAAAAAGTAAAAAACTGACTAAAAGTTAAATAATTATTTATAAGTGTTTGGTAAAACTAGTTAATCAACTAGCTTAAAGTTGTAAAATGATAAACAAAGACATCAATAATTATGTGTTTAGAATCATTCTAATATATTTTAATAATATAAAATTTCTTAAATTATAACTACATATTGAAATTATAAATTATTATAATTATATATTCAAATTAGAAATTTCTATAATTACATATTTGAATTATAAATTTTAAAAACATATATTTATATTATAATTTTATATATTAAATATTTAAATTTTAAATTATATATTTAAATTATAATTTTTTATAATTACATATTTAAATTAGAAATTACTATAATTACATCATTTAAATTACAATGCAAGAAAGAGAAAAAGAAATGAAGTAGAAGAGGTTGTGAATGACATAGAAATGAATGATAACATCTGAGCAGATACAATATATTTAATTGAGAAACAATTATTAATTAATTAAGAGTGAAGTTATAAAAAAAATTAATTACTAACTAAAATAAAAATGATTTTAAGAAAATCTTATTGGAGTATCTTTTTCAAAAAAATTATAAGCTATCTAAAAAAGTTACTAAATTTTTATAAACAGAACTAAAATTTCATGCTAACTTTTCAGCTCTTAATTAATTGAAATGATAACTCAAATACACTTATAATATATGATTTATAAAATTTTTATAATATTTATTATAAAAGTTAACATACTCATCATAAATAATATTAGAATTTAATTGGTATACACTATTAGAGTAAAAGATGTTTATACTGACATTCAATCATTACTTTTCATTTACATGATTTGTAAAGTAGTAATGAGTAAAGTTAACAAATTTACTATGAATGAAAGATTGTAGTTTAATATCAGTGTAAAAAATATTTGCACTACTTACCGTATATATGAATTAAACTGATAATATTATTGATACAAAATATTTTACCCCATCACCTGTTTTCTGATTTCTCATAAAGAAATATGCACTAGATGCATTTTGTAAATTGTAATTGTAATTTACAACTATTACATATTAGACTTGTGCTTGTGCCACACGTGTATGTACTTTTTCTTTGTAAATTCGTCAGTTTTGAAAATGTAGATTGATCTATATAGATAATATTACTGCAATCCCAGTAAAATATTTTTCATAAGATCGAGTTCCTAGTAAAATAGTTGCTCATCTTTATTCCGTTTATAATTTTTAAACTGTGATAATATTATGGGTTGAAAACTACATTAAGTTACACATTTTTTTTATACTCATTAGTTGAAGATGATTTCAGGAGATTTATTAAACCCATGAATTAGATCTCTTAATCATTATGCTACACATTAAAATAATAGAATCAAAATGTTGGGGCTCTATAAAGGAGTCAAATTATATGGTTGTATCTTTCTCAAAGGAATTATTAGTTTCACACTCGAGTTAGATACCTTAAAAAAATACTCTTCTTTTGACAAGGAAAACATTACAATTAAGTTCGTAGTTATTCATAAATAAAAAATAGTTTAATTTTATTTATTTATTCATATAATTAAAAAATTAGAATTACAAAATAATTATTTTGCTAATAAATTTGTAGAGTAGCCAGTATCAGCCGAACTCTTCAAAGCTCGCTGATAAAAGTCATTGCTAATTATATATTTTGTCAATAGCAATACTATTTACTTAGTTAAAAACATGCTCTAAGGGTCATAAGAACGAAAGTTATTAAGATTTCTCTAGTGATAAAGTGGAGAAATACATGAAACAGGAAGAGGTCATGATTAACAACTAATCTAGTTATATTAATTTTAGACACCTTTTATTATGATGGTCCCACATTAGTTAATATCTATTTAAAGTCCATTAAAAATTAATGACATTATAGATAGATTTAAGTATTATCAAATGTTGTATTATAATATCAATATGTTTATTGAAAACAAAATATTACAATTGATTACCGTTCACAATAAATTATAGAAAAAATCAAATAAATTAAGCAAAGGCAATGTTCATTCCAACATAATTAAGCTTATTAAGTTATGATTTATATAAGTCACATGTTGTGAATTTGTTGTTTATTTAGAGACATTGGAAGGCCTTAAAAAAAAAAGAGATTGTGTTTGTGGCATTGCATGCGTCTACATTTTAGATGAAGAAAAATAATATGTATTGGCCTATATAATTGATCGTTTGGAGTAGTTTTATAAAGCGGCAGGCACGACTTTAATTAAAAGGGTTTTGGTCATATTATGAAATAGCTGGCATTTTATTAGTCAATTATTTCCCTATTTCTAACCACTAACAAATTCTTTTTATCAACTGTATTATCCCTTCATAAAAAATTAACAAGAGATTTTTGTGGAATTAAAATGCAAATACATTCTAAGATCAATTGTTAATTTCAAAGTTTTGATGGCAAAACTAGTTTCCTCCATCTTATTTTGAAAGAGGTGTTTGTTTTTTTTCCTCTGACGTCCAGATACGTTACTGGCTACATTAAGTTGGAAACAATTAATTTTTAATATTTTTTTTAGAATAAAAAAGAATATATATATTTTTTATTACATAATCATTGAATGTTATTGAAATATATGTTTAATTAATTCCAATTATATATTTATATTGGAACATACCCATTTTATTAACGGGACTAAGCATTAATTTTCTAACAACAAAAAAAATGAACACGATCTCAAAAAATAGAAATTTTTTATTTTGAGTATTTAATTTTTTTTACTTTCATTTTAAAAACTTTCTATTTTGGTCCAATTGTAAATTAATAATTTTTATTTTAGCCTATACGTTTACCAACAGTATCAAATTACTGGTGTTGAAAATTCATTGGATGGTTAAATAATGGCCAACCAAACTTTTTACTGGGATGAAAAAAAAAATTTATGGATATTTGCAAATAAAATTCTTAATATATATAAGTGTTTGGTTGAAAATAGTTTTACAATTTTTTTTTGATATTTTAGTATTTTAAAATTTGGTTACTGTTTTTTTAAATTAATTTTTAAAAATGAATCTGATTTTTTAGTTTTTTATTTTTTTTTCAAAAATCTAAAATACAACGAGAATATATTATTTTTTATTTTAATTAATAAAATTTTTATAAATATAAATTTTTTTTATATTTTCAAAACAGTTTTTAAAGAACATTTATTAGAAATTTTTTTTCCTATTTTTAGAAAATAATTTTTTAAATTTTTTTTAAAAAACTAAAAAACAAATTTCGATAAATCAGATGCAAACAATGATTATTATACTATTTATTAATGGGATGAGTAATAGGTAAATATGTGACAAATATTTATCTAACAAGCTGGATAGGAGGATTACTACCACATCCGCCGTTTCCTAAGTTGTACCTTAGATAAATCAAGGCACTTTATGCATAATATAATTTTTCTCCATTAATTATGTCAGTCCTATTAATTAATTATAGATAATAGAGTTTTAAGTTTATTTTCTTTTTTCTACTTCATTTAGAAAATGAGTTTCATATAACTATGTGCAACATTTTCAGTCTAGTATTTAATTAATGTTTAGAGTGCATGATGTGAGTTACTATAAATTTTATACACGCAAAATATGTATATTTTTTTTACAAAAAAATTACTAAACAAATTATTAAATTAATTATTTTTTTAATTCTTAGGTGATGTTTGTTTTACTTTCTTTTTACGGTAGTAAAAATATGTTTAATTATAATTTTAAAAACATTTTTAAAAAATAACTCAAAATAGAAAAAACTATTTTCAGTGTTTTAAAAAAATTAAAATTTTGTAAAAAATTAATAATAATATTTTAATTATAGCAAAAATTATATAAATATATTTTAAATTATGTGCATAAATATTTAATTTTTACTAAAATTGATTAAATTTAACAATATTATTTTAAAAAATAGAAAATATAAAATAAAAATAAATATGAAAGAAACACTTTAGTCCCAAAAAACTTTAGAATAAACTTTTAGTTCAATGAAATTGGTTAAAATGATGATGAGACACTATGGGTATTTTTACATGTGTTTACTTTAGAGTGTTATGTCACCACCATCATTAACACTCTTCATAAAATATACTATCTATTATCTGTAGATTATTAGATATTACAAAATTTTCTTAAGTCGTATTAATTGCCTTCGTCCATGATGCTTGGGGATGTTAAACAGGTTGTGATTGTCGAAGGATCCGAATCTATACCTCATGACAAACCTTATGCTGATACACACAAATGGAGTGCGCCATCTGGGATTGGTGATACGATAGGTGCGATAGAGAGTGAGGAGTTACCCATACATTCAAATCCAATCAGGTGCAAATGAATTGAGTCCCTTAGTGGCTCACCAAAACCCATATTGTTAAATGAATATTATGGCTTGGAATTACCTCAGTGTTGGGGTTGTGGGTTTTATGGGATTGATAAAAGATATAACTAAAGAATATGATATCAGTTTATTTTTTCTTCTCGAAACACAAGTTAACAATGACCAAGTCAAGAAAATTGTTGCTAGATTGGGTTTTGACAATTGGCACCTCAAACAGACGATAAGGAGATCTAAAGGTATCTAGTGTTTGTGGAAATTTGAGTATTGGAAAGTGGACATACTTGTAGAACACCATCAATTTGTTTACAAGAGGATGAGTTGGAAGAAACAAAAAAGTTGGCTTTCATTGTTGGGCATGGAAACCTATTGTTGCAGCATAGGTGAGTGGTGTGGGAGAAGCTAAGTTGGCTAATACTATATAGGAACCGTGAGCTATTTTGGGCGACATCAATTCTATTTTGAAGCACTATGAAAGAGAAGGCGGCTCTGCATCATCAGCAACGAGAGGTATGTATGATTTTATAGAATTTAAGCAATCTAATTGTCTTCTGGATATGAAATTTTAAGGACCTAATTTTACTTGGAAACGAGGTCAATTTATGGAAAGATTGGACAAACTGCTAATTAACCTGTCTTGGCACCTTCTCTTCCAATAAGCAACCATAGTTCATCTCCCTTTCTACAAGTTGAATCACCTCCCAATCTTGTGAACTTAACATCTTTGTGGGTGCCAAATAGGTGATGTCCATTTTGTTTTTCCACAGCATGGCTATCCCACCCGAATTTCCAAGGTTTCTTAATTATTTCTAGAGAGATGATGATGTTTGGCAAGGTAGGGTACCAAAGCTTCAAGAAGCACTATGGAAGTGGAATGATATAGTGTTTAGGAATATTTTTAGGTTCAAAAGATATCTTATCAAGCAGCTCAATAAGATAAATAGGAAGGTGGCCACAAAAGGTTCTAAGTTATGGGAAGAGAAATAGGCTTCAATGTGGCAGTTGTACCAATAGGTAGTGCGACAGGAGGAATTGTTGTGGTTTCAAAGATCCCGTGCCAAGTGGTTGTCTTATGGAGATAAAAACTCTAAATATTCCATGGGGTAACAACTATCCGAAGGGGGAAGAACCACATTGATGTGCTGCAAGATAGGATGCAAATTGGATTACAAACCTTACTGAATTGGAGAGACTAGTAAACAAGTTCTACATCAATTTGTATTATGATGATCAACAGCGTATTCTTTCTAACATTAAGGGAGCATTTCCAAGTCTTTCAAATGATGACTTAGCTCTGTTCAACACACCTGTTTCATGTGCGGAGATTCAGAAAGCCATATTTACCATAGGTAGCTTCAAGGCCTAGGGAGAGGATAGTCTGCAGGTCATGTTCTATAAAAGTAATTAGCACATTCTGGGGGATTGCTTCTCTAAGAAGGTTGAGGAAGCTTTCGAGGACCCTCAGAAGATTGGGGCAATTAATTTCACTCTCATAACCCTTGTTCCTAAAGTTGAGTCAGTTACCTCCATGAGACATTTACGTCCCATTAGTTTGTGTAATGTTTCATATAAGACAATAACTAAAACTATTGTTATGCGTCTGCGTATAGTCATGGAAAATTTAGTAAATCCTTGCCAATCTAGCTTTATTCTCCATTGGAGCAGCATGATAATATCATTGTACCCCAAGAGGTCATTCATCCGTGAAACACAAGAAGGTGTGTAAGGGATGAATGGTCATTAAAGTTGATTTAGAAAAAAACCTATGATAGGTTAAATTGGAATTTTATTGATGAAACCTTGAAGGATATTGTTTTTCTTGCTTTTATTATTAATGTGGTTTGACATTGTATCTCTTCTCTAACCATGTGCATGTTGTGGAATGGGGAAGCGCTCAAACCGTTTACACTATCACAAGGGGTTCATCAGGGGGACCCTATATTGCTATATTTGTTTGTCTTGTGTCTGGAGCATCTCTTTCATATGATTCATTAGCAGTAGAACCTCATTATCGGAAACTGATTCATCTTTCCCAAGGTAGGCCGGAGATTTCATATCTTATCTTTACAAATGACCTCCCCCTATTTGCAGAAGTATTCATGGACCAAGTGGCAGTCATTAACCAAAATTTATAGCTATTTTGTAGCTTTTAGGTCAACGAGTTAGCGAAGACAAGACCCAAGTGTGCTTTTCTACAAATGTTCATAGACAGAAACAAATATAGCTATCTCAGGAGTTGGGGTTCTAAATGATCAAAAACTTAGGCAAGTATCTTGATGTGCCTGTACACCATGATCGTGTGTCAAAACAATCCTATATGTTTCTTATGGACAAAGTGCAACAACGGTAGAGTAGTTAGGAAAGGGATGCATTATATTTTATTGGCAGACTCACCTTGGCCAAATTAGTAGTGCAACCCTGTCCACTTATGCCATGCAAACCAACCTCTTGCCTTCATCTGTGTGTAACTAGATTGATCAGAAATGAAGGGATTTCGTGTAGGGAGATTCTGAGCAGATAAACAAGGTCCATTGGATTGGATGGGATAAGATATGTTAACCAAAGAAGACAGGAGGCATGGGGCTCCAGAAGATTATCCAAGCCAACCTTTCTCTTTTGTCTAAAGCAGGATGGCAATCGGTCAGCCACCATAATGCTCTATGGGTCTAGATTGTTAGATTGTTCGTTCAAAATTCAAGCGCAGAATGTCTGGAAAAATTCTCTTGGATCTCGTTAGGAAAGGCACTAATTTATAGCGAGAAATTAAAAAATCTTGGCATATTGTATTACAAAATACTTTTTAGCAACTAGGTAATGGGAGATAGATTCAGTTTTGGACTAATAATTAGGTGTCGGGGTGAAGCCCTCTTGTAAATTGGTGTAGTAATATTGAGAGAATTAATCTTAATAACAATATCTTTCTTTTTAACTTTAGATGAATCGTGGGATGTCTAACAATCAGTAATGATGCTCCCAACTTATGTGGTTTGTGATATATGTGCCATTGAAGCCCCTAGAGGTGATTGACTTGCTGATTCCCTACAATGGTTGGAAGAAGGGGATGGAATTTTTTCTACTAAATTAGCTTACAAAAGTCTTATATCCCAAACTATTGCAACTCCTAGTCCCATCTTTCAGTGTCTATGGAAGTGGGATGGTCTAGAGCGTATTTGTGCGTTTCTTTGGAAGGTTGTGCACACAATTGTCCTTACAGATGATTTGAGGGTTACCAGGCACGTGAGTTTGAATCCTACTTGTGCTCTCTGTGGCCAACATATGAAGACTCAGTTACATGCTCTCCAAGACTGTGCTCACTTTTATGCATTTTGGAGGAAGTAGGCATATCTGGAATATTAAATTTTCACATGCAACATAACCATTAATTGTGGTTATTATCCAATTTAAAATCTAACCACGTCATGGTGAATATCATTGGAGTCAAATCTTTGGTGTGGTATTAGACCACTTGTGGTGGAGGAAAAATGAATTCATATTCGAACATTGTTTGGAAATTCGAGGACCAGGTTGTTTACATCATAAAAAATATGCTTAGTACCCCAAAAAATGTTCATCGAATGCTCTCTACTTTGAAGGAAAATGGAGCACATTAATTCAATTACAGAGTAAGATAGCTTAGAGACCTCTAGGTTTAGGCATTCTTAAAATAAATTGTGAATAGACTATTTGTAGCACCTGCAAGGTAGCAGTTGTTGGAGGTGTAGTGCACGATTATAGGGTCATTTTCTTCTAGGTTTTGCGCAGAAAATTCCTTATTGTGATATTGATAAAGCCGACTTATTGGCTATTGCTCAGGCTCTTACACTTGCTTATGAACATAGGTTCTACAAATTGATTATTGAATTTGACTTCCTCAACATTATTAAGTTGCTTGATGAAGATTGTGTTATTCATAACATATATTCTCCCGTAGTGGAAGTGAAAGGTATTTCCAAAAGCAATGGGACGATAATGAGCGGCAACATTATTTACATCTTCGAGAAGAACTTATTGATTGATGACTTTGTTAAAATAGGTTTGAACATAAAACATAAATTTTGTCTTTTTATAATTATTTCAGACTTTTAAGTAGGTAGTTACCAAAATAATTTGAATTGTATATCAATTGTTTCTTAATATTATCTTCACTTGGGCTATACCCATATTTTTCAAAAAAAAAATAAAATTATCATGACTGGAATACTTGGTGATAAACCCCAACCTTAATTAGTTTCTTTATAGGACGTGCTGTCCACTACCAAGTCATTGTTTCTCCAATCAATAATCTCCCAGAGTCTACACTCTACACCACTAAATTATTAATTCTATATATTCTCATACACGCATTTTATTATTCAACCCACTACAATAGTGTAATTTGAAACTGTACGAATATGAGAATCTCGTGTGGATATAAAATGGGTTCAAGCTTATTTTATTCACATTTTCCAGTTCTTAAAGGTTAATTATGTTTTTTGTTGTGACGCTTTTTCAATTTTAGTTTTTTAATTTTTTTTTATTTTCAGTCTTTTATAATTCAATGTGTTTTATTTTTGTTCTAAAGTACTACCTTAAGAAAAAAATAATTAAACCTAATGGTAAATAATATTTATTTAAAGGAAATTCAAATTACTCAAAAATAAAGAGTTTCAATTAATTTCCCAACACATGAGTATTAGATTAATTTAATGATAAAATTAAGCAAAAAAAAAATCGTGAATTCAAATTCCGTACAACGTTTAACATATTTGTGAATTCGAATTCCTTAAAATGTTTAACATAGTTTTTCTTCTTCTTCTTCTTTTTACGTTAAATGTAACTTCAAATTCCTTACAAGAAATAGACATTATCGAAGTTAATATAACTTCTCATAAAAGAGTCATTTTTATACAGATTAAAATCAAATGTTTGTCAATATGACCCCAATAAATATATTCAGGAACTATCTCGAATTTCTCAATCTAATGTATAATAGGCTAGTTCGTCCATCAGAATATATATATATATATATATATATATAACACATTGAAAAACGAATAAACCATTATGTTAAAATAATCTCAATGCAATCTGAACGAACCAACACTTAGCTTACAACCTTTTGTTAGCGCATAAAATCAACCAAATAAAACCCTCCTAGCGCCGAATAGACCATGCATGCAAGTCAATGAAGCCAGAAATTATATTATTTTGATCTAAGTAATATGATTTTTGACTTCAATACCTTGAAATAGTACAAGTCTTCTTTGTTATTTTAATTGACTTTTCATTTGTCAACCATTTAACTCTAGATAATTGGATGATTTCAACTATTATAATCAATATTAAGTCAAAAAGGAAGAAGTCCGACCCAAATAATGTTTATCCAATTAATATCAGAACCAGTTTGATGAACTCTTCCGCTCCTTTCTTTCTTTCTATTTGACTTCTCGAATTTGCAAGGTGAAGTAATACAATTTAGTATTTGTTTTGACTTTTGATTTTTGAAATTAAATTCGTTTATTTGTTCATAGCTTTGACTATGGATTTTCACTACAAGAGGATACTTTATTTTATTCATATATTATTTTATTATAAAGGTATTATGTACAAAAACTGAAACATGATACCAAATTAATAGTCAGATCAACAAATATTACTGTTATTTATAAGTAAGTAAATTTAATTTTGAGAGTTTTATATATATAGCAAAGGAGTCTAATTTAATGGTTATAATTGATAATTAATTTTAACTATTAGATTTTAAAAAATGATTAAAATAAAAAGTAAGTCTTTTAAATTTCTTTTTAAAATAAATGGATCTCTTTCTATATATATATATATATATATATATATATATATGTGACAGGGATCTAAATATAAATGACTTACTCCTCATCTATTCATTTATTTTTTTTAAAATCTAACAGTAATTATTAGATCTCAAGAAAATAAAAGATGAAGATGAAGAGTAAATTTTTTATATTTTCAGAGTAAGTGAATCCTTATATATATAAATTTAAGATCTGATTAATTTCCTAAGTTTTAGATGATATAATATGTAAGGTATCCTCTTAAATACCATTAAGATGCTAGATGAAGGATGCAGTATCGATAACAAGTGTTTTTTCTTAGTGGATATATCTACAAGAATAGTAACAAAGTGATTTACTGCAACATCATTTACAGGTTTAGGGAGAAAATTTTGGTAATGGACAGTTTTACTAAGCTGAGATTATCCATGAGTCACGAAAATAAGAAGTTTAATGTTGTCCTACTTCTTTAACTGATATATGCCAAAATGATTTGAGTGGTTTAGTTTTAACGGATAGATAATAAAGTTTTGGAAGCGCATAACGTTCATAAAAAAGAAAAATGTACGGTCTCCCCCTAATGTTGATTTCGCAGCATTGGCAGCACGCTTCTTTGTATTACTCTGTTATTGTGGCCTATGATTTGTAGACCAACTTAATCGTCCAGTTCCAACCTATGAAAGTTTTAAAATAAAAAATAAAAATATAATTAATCATTAGAAAAAAATAGAATATTTAAAATAATTATAATATATTTTAATAATATAAATTAATATATATTTAAATTATAAATTATCATAATTATATATTTAAATTATAAATTATATATTTAAATTATAAATTTATATGAATACATATTTAAATAATAAATTACTATAATTAATATTTAAATTATATTTTTTATAATTAAATATATAAATTTTAAATTACATATTTAAATTATAATTTTTTATAATTATATATTTACATTATAAGTTCCTATAGTTATATTTACATTAATGAAGATAAGAAAAATGAAAGAGAAAAGTTGTATAACATAATGAGAGAATTAATAAAAATAATATATTAATAAAGAATAAACATATAAAAATAAAATCAATTAGTAACTCAAGATAGAACCTCTTTTAAAAAAACTACTTAAAATAGTTTTTTTTAATAAATTAATAACTCTTAAAAAAACTCCTAATTTTTTTATATCGAAGAAGAATTAAAACCAACCAATTGAGCTGATAGATGGTAAAACAAACACCCTGATATTCTAAACATAGCCTCATTCATAATAATTAATAGCGCGCGCTATCGCGGTGGAGTGGAGCGGACACCTGTCGCTTCAAAAGGTGTCATCATGGTGGGCTTGGGTGTCGCCTTCACACCGCTTTTCGCAATCGTTCTCGCGATGAATTGCAACTTTTCGTAGGGTTGCAACGATTTTAAGGTACACTATACTTGTGGTGTCTATGGTACTTTTAAATGAAGGATAGAAAGGTAAAAATATACCTCCTTTTTTTCTTTTTGTTGTTCAACCTTTACACCATTTACAATGCAACCTTCTCCTTCCCTTTCTTGAGGGCCTCAACGAAGCAACCATCACCATACCACCGACAACCTCCCTTGAAACTTCAAGCGAGTCTCCCAGAAACCCAGCCCTTCACCTTCCTCGTCCTCCTCCTTATTCTTCTTCTTCTCCCCTCTCTATAAGCAAACAATCTATTTTGTCTAAGTAAAACTATAAAAATACATATTTTATTATTTTTCTCAAATAATATTCATATATTTCTTCATAATCAATTCTTTATTTTTCAATATATATATTATATACATCTAAGAATATAAATCTACATATCAATCAAAATAGCGCTCATCCCATTACCGCTATCCCGTTTTAACGTGTTTTAACGTTTTTTAAGAGTAGCCACTACAGACTGTTATCCACTGTTAATTACCATGGCCTCGTTGCAGATGATCATATTTTCATATTTAACCTCTATGGAAAGATGCTATTAATGCGAATAACGTGTACTAGCTCGTTTTGTATAAAACAACCGCAGATAAAAGTAGGCTCGTTAACAGTGTTTGAATTATATTTGAAATGGTCGAGACAACTAATCCAATTAAAAGAACAATATGTAAATCTGAATCTGCAATTACATTCCAAGTGGACACCAAAACTGAGGGGAAAGGGCAAAGATGGCTGGACTAGGATTTTTATGTAACACGTCAGTGTCCGGCTTTCAGATGAAAAATTTATCAACAAACTTCTTGTATGTTTGCCAAAACAGCGACTGATCCAAATAAAGAAGCCAAACAGATAAGAAGCAGAAGCAAGAGTAACCAGCAATATCGAGAATGGGAGCCACTGAACATCTCCAAACTTTAATAGCACTGCATGGCAAATTTATTCTTCATTAAGAAGCTCATCCCCTGGACCTCGTTGCACTAGTCTGTAATACAATATACCCATAGTTGCCATGCAAGCCCTGCAAATGGATCGTAATAACTTCAACAGTTAAAGACTAACAATATATACAACAGAAACTCCATATAATTGAGTTTTATATACATAGTAGAAAAACTAGAGCATATCAGCATTGTGCTAAGATAACTTTCATTTTCTTCCGAAGGTGTGGAGGGAATGGTCAACAAATATGTTAGATAACATGGTGTTACGTATTGACTTACTTTAAAACCCTGAGATGTATACTACTACTTGTAGCACTAAAACCCAGCAGGCTCACTATCCCTATTGTTCCCTACTCTTCCAAACATTCCCCATTAGCAAAATCACCAGTAACACAAACATAACTTTGATTGCCTAAATTTCAAAATCCCAGATTTTTTATCGTTTCTCCCCAGCTGAACTTTAGATTATTATATATATATATATGACGAGAAACAAGAGCTATACATAATTGCAATCAGGAGAAGAATTTTTCTTGGGTCCATCCTTGATGATCTTTGATGCCGTGTACGGCCTTCGGAGCTTTCGGTTGCATTTGATGCATCTTTCCTTGGAGGTGCAGTCACTGGTAGAGTAGGTAAAGCGGTAGACCAGAAAGGAAGTAAAGCTCTGAGAAACTTATGGTGGAATGGACCTACACTTTCAAAGATGGAAGTTTGAATTAACAAATTGAACTAGGCAAGGTTCTTAACAAAAGAACAGAGGACATGTCATCTATTAATCACATAATTTTAAAATATTAAAAACTCATTCAAAAAGACAATATCACCTCGTTTTGAGTACTTTTTACGATTCCCATCTTCATCATCAGCATAGTAAGAAATTTCAGAATTCTGTCGTTCAACATGGACTGTACCCTTCCTTGTGGTGGCACCGGGCTAAATTATTTGCAATAAGAAAAAAATCATATAAGATTAAATACCAAACACATGAAAGAAGATACAACATGCATTGTAATAAAACAAGAGAAAATTCAGGCGTATTTATTCAAGTTTAACAGGACAGATAAATGCAAATACAATAAAAGTTCACAGGGAATATCCTCTTACAGCAACAGGACTTGAGTTTTTCAAGAAATTTCCTGAATTAGCAGCGTCTATCTCCACAATATCTGTTACTGAAAGTTTAGGTAGTTCTGACCCAGTTGCAGGCGAGTATCCATCAACTGAGTCTGAGTTTCCATGATTTTCTCTACTAATCAATGGATCTGAAGCAAAAGCAGGTGGAGGACTTCGTGATTCTGTCACTGCCAATGAAACTGGATGATTTCCAAAAATATTCTTTTCCATACCAGACTGCACAAAAACAGAAAGAATAATGAAAAATTCCTTTATATAATGAGAAAACAGACGAGGAAAATAACTCTAGGTAGCAAGATAATATCACCCACAAAAAAAATGGAATGGAAGTACATTTATATTATTTTTAAAAAGGAAACTTTTTTTAATTGGCAAATTTAGTTGTTAGTTTATTATTAATGAGAGGGCTTCAAACCTACAACCTCCTCCCCTCTCTTTTTCTTTTATGTGGACTTTGCTACTAGACCAATGCTATATCTCAGAAAAGATTTTCTGTAGTAATAATCATCAATTTACCACCATAATTATCAACCAATGGTACAGCACAAATATTCATTACTGTCCATTTAATAAAGAATCACTCATGATGCCTTGCAAGAATTTTCCAGATGTTATATATAACCCTTAGACCCTGTTTGGTTCAAGGGGAATGGAAGGGATGGAGGGATTTTAAAAAACAAAATGTGTTTGGATCGGGAGGGATTTTATAATTAATCAATTTTACTTGGTTTTACTAAATTGCCCTTAATCTCATTTAATTTTTTATAATTATAATATTATATATAAGTTCTTTTTTTCATAAATTCTCATTAAGTTTTGTTTATTTCCCTCCAAGCATAATGGGTTCCACTATAGCATCGTAGCATAACCCACATAGGTGTGGGAGACGTGCTGAAAGTTACATATAAATAAAAGTAATTAAGTAGGCTTTTAAAATATAGAGCCTATTTGTTTAAGATTATTTTTTGAAAGAATCATTTTTAAAAAAAAAAATCACTTATAAGAATTTTTAAGATGTTTGTCTAAACTTTTTCAAGAAGCAGAATTAGAAAATAATTAGTTTTCTGCTTTTTTCAAAAAGCAACTCAGAGTTGTTTCTCACAAAAAGTAGTTGCGATAAAAGAGAGAGAAAATAGCTATTTCTCAGAAGTTTTTAAAAAAGTGATTTTTCATGATTGTAACCAAACAAAAATTTATTTCTGATTATACAAGAATCTCTAAAATAAAATCAACTTTTTAAACAAATTTAAAAAGTGCTTTTTTTAATCATAAACAAACTGACCCATAATAAGGGTAAAAAAGCAATTAACTTTGAAATCCCTCCCCTCCCCTCATGAGCCAGACAAGAATAGAGTTATTTTCCCTCCTCTTTTCTCCATTAAACCAAACATAATACGTAATTAAAATCACTCTCCTTCTTTCCCTTCCCCTCCTCTACATTGAAACAAACAAGGCCTTAACGTCATCCCTTCTACAATTCCCATGAAGTCACTGAACAAAACTTAGATGGGTTTCAAGGAGAAACTAATAATATTAAAGTATATGCAAACTCAAAGCATTTGCAGGTAACATAAATTCTTGTGATTGCCTAATTAGCTCAACTAGTCGAGACACTGGAGAATGTTGACATTCCAGATAAATACATTAATACCATTCCATTGTCCTCCTCTGAGAATGAAAACTAACAATGACCCAGGACAACAGAGATTCTCTTAACAATAAAAATTCTACCAATATAATTATCAAGTCCCAATTCAATCATAACCAATCTTTAATACAAGTGTGCTGTGGCAATGAAATTTCCATTCTGAAAAAATAGCAATAAAAGAAACTGGTTTGTGTGTGTGTATGTCAAGAATATACCCTACTATAATCTTCACTAGTATAAAAGTGAGCTCATCATATACTACCCATTTCATAAATCACCTGCATAATAGCTTCCTTCAATTTGGAATGAAGACGTGATCCCGAATCTTTCACGCTTTTGGGAGGCCATATCTGTATGAGTTATTTAATCAAATGAAACATAGGAAAAAAGGGGGAGAATTTTTGCCATACTAGTGTCTGAAGGATGTTTTAAAAGGTTAAAACATAATTACAATAATAGTTCAACAAGTCACATGTATATAGCTAATACTTACTAGAAGTCTAGAACATTTATATTACTAGAACATACTATAATTCTACTCCACTAAGCAACTACTTTCCTGACAACTGACAAGGTCCCTCCTAAGACAGACAATAAACATTAAACAGTAGTACAAAGCACTAACGAATGTTTACATTTCTGAAGTTCCTATCTCCATCTCAAAATTAAGAAATTTTGTTTTCAAATAAAAGAATAAATAACATGGAGAGAGAGAAAAATAGCGAATAGCATGTCATTTTCTTTTCCCTGTTTGTACATAGTTCTAGGAACCTAAAACACCATGAATCAAACTTTTTATTTTTCACATAATTAAGCCAAATCAACAGACATATTTCAGTTCTAGGATGAACCATTAGTTTAAGGTTTAACAGAGACACTAATAACCAAATTTCTGGAGTTTCTATCTACCCTCAATGATTATGAAATCTAAAAGAATGAAAGAAAAGAAAAACATGCCACCTATCTATCCCTGTTTCTACACAATGCTCAAGGAATAGAACACTGTAGACCATATTTTAAAGTTTGAACATAATATAGAAACTGGCTTTCAGTTAAAAATATATACATTAATAAACTACTTTCAATCAAAAACTCTTTTTTTACTAAAAAAGAAAGAAATTATTTGAAGGTAAATCTTACCGAAGTAGAACACAAAGGGCACACATATCCTGCCGGGGCAGTGTGTGGAGGAAAACTCTTGATATGCGAGACCAAGCAATTTGTGTGGATAACATCTATATACAAAATTTAAATTTATAGAAACCAGTACAGGCTCAACTGATATATTGCAAAGGAATGAATATACAAGCAACATCACATACGCAAGCAACCCAGTCGAGTTGTTTGAGATCCATCCCCTTCTTCTAAAACAGCCTGGCATTGGCAGCATTTAGGGGGCCAATCATACTCCCCATCTATAACCCATTCTGAATAAGTCCGGATCTGTGAAAGATGACAAAACAAAGCTTAACCCAGAAAACTCTAGAGCTTGATGCATCAGTATGAGGAAAAATCACAAGCCTCCAAGATCCCCAATAAAACTCAAGCAAAACCTAGAATCTAATTGAAGCCTTGTACTAAGATGCAATGACAAAAGGTACTATGTTAAATGAAAATAAAAATCACCAACGCTGAAAGGGGAAACGAGAAACCAGGTTTGCATAATTTGAAAGTGAACAATAATTAAAGATGTAAAGATGTTAATTGAAGAAAGAAAGAAATTACCACGCAGATTTGGTGCTCCGGGAAGCAGATACATTCACCGCAGACAGGAACTTTGTGCACGAAGCAATATAACTTAGTAGCCTAAAACACAAAAGAAAACACACAGCACAGCATTAACACTAATTCAAAGCAAGAGAAAACAACTAGCATGGCTCGCCAAGATAAACAAGAAACGAAAATCACACGCAACGACACGCCAAGACTAATAACTTGTATTCATTCTATGCTCAAGTTCAGGCACTTGTTTCCATCACCGGTATGCATACAAAAATGAAATGGAAATTAAATCACGCTAAATGCAAGGGCGCGTAGATCACCCCGGCTTGATCTGAATTGACAAAAACAATTGGATCTGCATAAGCAGCTAAGAAATCAAGCGTGATTTGGCAAAAACAAATTAGGGTTTTGGAAAGAGAAAGAAAAGAGAGGAACCTTGCGACATTTGCAGACCACCATTGCATTGAGGGGTATAATTGAATTGAATCTGATATGATTCAGAAAAAAAATCAGACGGATTTGAAAAGGAAAATCGAAGCGAAGGGCATGACCAAATAATCGTTATCACAGAGACAACTTTTTTTTTGTGTGTCTGTTGATTCAGTGAAATTGTTTGTGTTGTGTTGACAATAGGCTTAGCTCACTGCGAAACAAAACCCCCTCTCCTACGTTTGCAATTCAGATCCATTTGAGTTTTTCTTCTCTTTTCTTTAATTAATTGTTTAGCAAGTACCCATTTAATTTATTTCTCTTATTTTATTTTATTACATCATATATCTCATTATATCTATATATATCTTTTTTTTTTTCTCTCTCTCACAACATATAAAATAACATATAGATGCAACATTTATCATTTTTTTTAATTATTATTGTATTTCCATAACCGCTGCACAGAATTTTGTTGGAAAAAAACTTGCCGGGCCGGGTTTAAAATATCGGCCACACTTTCTCTACTGGGCCATCAAAGTTTTTGCACATCCATATTCATGTTTCATATATAAATAAAAATTAATTAGAGTATACACCCACGATGTAATTCAGACTTGAAAAGTCATTTTATACGTGAGTTAAAATCTTGCTTAAACTATATTTTTGGAAATTATATTCTTTAAAATATTATATTACAACTGGAAATTTTATTCTCATCAATGATGTTGGTACATGTTTATTATTTTTTAAAATATTTATAAATTTATTTTAATTTAAAAATAATTAATAAATGAAATATAATAGAAGTGAAAAGTAACTTTCATGATAAATAAAATAACCTTTCAAATTTGAAATACAAAATTTAATAATTTTGAAAACTATTGATAAATAAAATAACCTTATATCACAATATAAACAATTTATTATAAGTCTAAAATATATTTTATATATTAAAAAATATTAATTTTTATAAATTTTAATTTTTAATATAATTTATACATTTTTAAAATATTATCATTTATATTTAATATTTAATTGTATAAATAATGATTTATATTTATCATTTATATTACTCAGAATAAAACACTACTTTATAACTTAATTTAAAATTTTATATATCTTAATGCACTATCTTTAAAGGAGTGTTAAGAACATGTTATTTAATCCACTTCTTTAAATACAAGCTCTCTTTTAATTAAAATTACAAAGTCAAAATCAAATAATATTAAATAAATTTGAAACTTTAGTAGCTTGTTTTGGTAAATTTAATATTTATAGAAAATGGGAGAAAAATGAAATAGATCTCATAGTTCATTTGGATTAGTTTTCAATATCCCTATTGTTAAGTTAAATTGAAATTCGAAGAAAAAAAACGTTTAATTTAAGAAAACTTTTTATGTTTCTATTTTCTAAAAATAATTTTTATTTTCAAGTTTCATCTTTTCACTTGATTTTTTCAATTTTTAAAAGATAAAATTGTAAAATTTAATCATTTTTAATAAAAATATTAAAAAATATTTATATATAATTTAAAATGTATTTATATATAATTTTTTATAATTAAATATTACTATAAAGTTACATAGTTTTAATTTTTAAAATATTGAAAACAACTTTTTTTTATTTTCTATTGTTAGTTATTTTTGAAAATATTGTTAAAACCGGCTTTCTTTGTTTTTTGTTTCTACTAGTGCACTTCCCTCTTGTGAATGCCAAAAACATACAAACTATTATTGTTGTGAAGCATTAGCTTATATATAAAAGACAAACGGTGGCCAGAAAAAGGTTGTATTGGTTTAGTTTTCTCTTTGAATTGCACACCTCATGCAAGGTCTATCTTAAAGTATAAATTGAAACTAAAAAAAAAAAAGAAAAACAGGGATCATTTTATCTTTTTTTCGTACTGTTTCACTCCCCTTTTGTGAACGCCAAAAACATGTGAAGTTGTAGCCTGAAAAGTTTTGTTGATTGAAACTAAGAAGCCAAGGATAACGTTGAGCGTTGTATGCCTCTCTACCTCAATTTTACAACTCATCACTGGAAAAAGCTTGTCATGTCATACGATCATCTCAAGGGCCGTATTAGCATTTAATTGTAAGTCTAGAACCACTAGTTAAGAACAAAACATCCTGCCTTGACTTTTCTCGGATCAAATGGTTGGGAATGTCAAGGCAACAAATTTCAAGAAAGCAATGTCAACTACCGTTCAAAATTCAAATGAAGTGAAACATTAGATAAGAGAATCAGCCATAAATCAAGTCCGATAATGGTTTGATATTTACAATTTAAGAAACCTGGATATTTTCTTTAGTTGTTGAAAGGTAATTCCAAGTAATATTAAGTATTGAATAATTCCAAGTAACTATGCAGACAAAATTTTCATTTGGCCTTGATATGAGATGACTGCTTGACCTTTTATACTAGGCGTCAACTTCCACGAGCATCCTTTTGAAAGCATTGCATTTGTGGCTGAACAAGTGGTTTTTGTGTTGCGTGATTACCTAAATCCCGAAGGAGCCACCTGAGGATTGCCACCACCTTGTCTTCTCGTAGCTCTTGATTGAGCAAGCATGTCATCATAATTCTGATCCAGAGAGTAATCATTAATTCATTATATATTATGCATATGTTTAAAGAGAATAATCACTAATACTTAATAGATAGAAATAATTATTACCCGCTTCTCAAATGTAACATCCCTTGAATCAATTATTTTGTCAGCAATTCCGTAATCTATAGCTTCCTGTGCTTGAAGATATTTAGGCCTCTGGACATCTTTATCAATTTCTTCCTTTGACTTCCCGGTCCCTTTTGCCAACAGCTCAATGTAATACTCGGTATTTGCCTCGAGCTCTTTTGCCTGTATGTGTTTTCACAACATAATCCATAAAAATATAATGTCCAAATAATTGAGAGAATATAGAACAAGCAGGCACACAGTACCTTAATCCACATATCTATAACAGCACCACTTGATCTATTGACTTTTGGGAGATATAATTTTGCTGAAATAGTTTAAAATCCAAGGTAAGAGAAGGATATGCTTAAAAATCATATACATCCCTCCATCCAAATAATTTATACAAATTATAAGAGCAGTTATCATTCGACTTTGTCCATGATCAAAACTATCAGCTGACAAGAAAGAAATATCCCTAACTTGTGGACATTTCTGGCCATAATAAAATATACCAACCGCAATTCGGCATTGAAGGGTGACAAGAAGCTCTATAGCAAATAAAAAACGTTTGTTATGCAAATCCAATCAAGACATTTTTCAATTTGTTTTCTAAAACTATTTTCTGTGCCAACAACAATTGATACCATAGAATTGCCATGTGTGCCAAAAAGTAAAAGAAAATAGGTTCTAATTGTGTTCTGCAAATAAATAATATGAAACCCACACATATAATAAGTGTAGCAACAGCCTTTCATTCCATGAACTTGTAGGCCACATGTTTGTTAGTCAGAGTATTGCAGAAGATGATAGCATTACAAAAAGACTGAAATTCTTTCATTTGCTCTTTCATAATTGGATTTCTTTTAATCAGACAAATTGCAAACCAACAGTTTCCATGTACAATATTGAGTACTTGGGTTTCAGATAATAACTCTACCATCCTTGCCCTAGGGATCTAAAAACAGAACTAGAATTTGATAGACTGATCTGGAAAATACTTCTTAACAAGCATATTACAAGCCATTTGATCAAAAGGTGTAATATGTGGTGACAAAAGAGATTTTGGGAAATTATAAATTGGCAATTCATGGTCCATTATTCAAATATACTCATGAATCAGATACTAAGTACAGGCTCTTGAAGGTATCCTTTGTCAGAAGTTCCAAAAAGCCACAACAAATAAGTGAAAGCAATCAAGCAATTTGTTTTTCAAAAGCTTGCATAGATATGATTCATACTAGATGAATTTGGCTGTACAGCACGATAACCCTTTGTTCCAAGTGATAAAAGCATTGCTGCTTGACCATATGCCATGCCACAATTCACAGTATAGACATCTGCTTTGACATACTTCACGCAGAAAGAAAAAAGATTAATTAAAAGCAACAAAAGATTAGTTCAAAGTGATAAGCCATATCCCAGACTTGAGGTGGGAATAAGAATGGCACATGATTGATGATAGAACTTACAGACATCATATCAGCTATGGAATATGCCTCAGTTTCTGATCCTACAGTCTCATTCTTCTCATTCTAAACAGCAACAGGGAGGAAGGAAAAGCAATTATATAAATCAACACCACTTACATAACAAGGAAAAATTTTAGAATGATTGCCATAACACTTACCTGACTTCCAGATGAATTAATATATAAGTAAATAGGTTTGGTAGGGTTATCATAATCCAACCACATAAATTGAGCAACAAGAAGTTCTGTCACAGCCGGTACGATCTGTACAAATCATGAAAAGTTAAAGAGGAAAAACAAGATTGGGATAAAAGATATCAGGTACAAATCTATAGACAGAAGCTAGTGTCAGTAGTGTGTGTGTGGTGTTTGGGGGGGTCAACAGGAGCCATCTGGATGATACTTACTGGCATTCCCAGATAGCATATTCGAGCATCCAAGAGCAAAGAAGGCAGGTCTGGTGGAGCAGTTCTTGGCCTTCCAGCTGCCCTACCTCCTCCTCGATACATACTGACGCTCATGCTGTATTTTGAAGCATCATTTTTCCCCATGGTAGATAGACTCCACATTCCACCATGATCCATATAATTCTTGGCAGATGAGATGCTTTCCTGTCACAATGATTAAAATTACAAGCATGTTTGAAACAGTTGAACAAGCTGTGATTAAACTTGGGAGCTTTGCAAAATTACTCCACAATCAATAATTAGGTTATAGATACGCAATTTTGCTATTATATCATCACAGAACCACTTAGACAGTATCAAGGATACACATGGTAAGAACCTCGGTAACTCTTTCAGATTGCTGGCGGATAGGATTATCTTCTGTCATGAACATGTCCATTTGTGAAGGAGTAAGGCCATATAGATATTGAGGTGCATTCTTGTAGTTTTCCATCACTACATATAACAGAGAAAATAAAAATCAAGGTTAGGGCGTTAGGCACTCAATTTTTAAACTTTTCAACTGAACTTGAATAAGAACCTTTTTAAGATTTTTTATTTGGAAACATTCCACTAAACCTCTAGAAAATTTCATCCAAATTAGTTTAAGAGCCCCAATGTGAAGCCTTATCTTTCATGAACAAACTTTAGTACTTTACCCCTCTTTGTTTGCCTAGAATATTTAGAAACTGAAAATGAAGATACATATTGTTATTTTCTTACCCCAAATTTCACATGGTGTTGTCCAATGATGTTTCTTCTAGTGCTAATTACCAGAATTCAAAGTGTCTCTTTATTTTCTTTTTGGACAATATATGCACATAATTCACATCTACGAATACACTTCAAAAGACAAAGCTACATGCATGTCAAAATCCTTTTGATTTAGGAGAAAAATAATTATCACTTGCATTGTTAAACAAAATTTAAGGAGCAGCATTCATGCCTCTGAAACTTGCCTGGCATAAATTACAGGACTCGGATGTTAGTCACTATATCTTGTTAGGACTTTGGGCAAAAACTCCAAGAAGGTAAAGTGCAATTTAATTTAAGTATTTGAACAATTTCTAAGGGGGCAAATAACTAAGCGCATAAACTCACTCAACAAGAAAGGCAAGAAAACAAAAAAACTCTAGAAAAACCTTATTGGGGGAAAAAACAATCACGATGACAACAGAGTAAAAAAAAAAAAAAAAAAACTACGTTTATTGGCCTTACGCTGCTTCAGTTTCAAACACATGACAAAGTTGATTGAAGATACTATGCAGCAGACATCATTAGACAATACAGTCCTCGAAAAAAAGAAGCAAAATAATTGAGACCGAGATTAAAAATTCCAATTTTGTACTCTGATTTCTTTTTTTTGTTTACCAAATTAAGGGGTTTTGAGTATTATCTTGGACAAACAAAATGGAAAAGAGCAAATTAGTATCATGCAAGATAGAAAAGAGAAGGAAAGGAAAAGGAACAAACATCCATGTTTGAGATTTTCCTTTCTGAATTGTTTGGGGATGTGGTTGAGGGAGCACTTGGCAGAGGAAGAGTAGAAGCGGCGTGGTGGGACCCTGTCGGAAGAGGGAAAGAGCTTTGTTCCATGGAGGAAGGAAGAATCGTGGATGGAGGGCGCAGAGAGTGATAAGGAGAGAGAAGAGGACATGGCTACAGCAAATTGGAACACCAAGCTTTCCTTGCAACCGCAGGGCCAGAAGATACTATCCACTTCCTTCCGTTACCGGGTTCGGGTTTTTTTGTTATACAAATACAAATACAAGTACAACTCACTTTAGTTTTGGGACAAAACTAATAATTAACTAGAATTTTAACAATTAATATCAATATTATACTTCCCTACTCTTATTTTTAAATTTAAAAAATTTATTTTTTTATTAATTCAATTCAATTTCAAATACCTTGTTTAGATCAGAAATTTTAAAAGAATTTGAAATTTTATATATTTTGGTGAATTTCAAATTACTTAAAAAAAATAAGAATTTGAAATTTTTCAGACTTTTTTTTTTTTTTATTAAAATTGATCGAGCTTATTTTTAACTTAACATCGACTAGGGATGAGAACACAAGGTGAGTCAAGTGGGCTAATTTGTTAATTCACGCTCAATTTGGCGACTGGGTTAATGTTTTGAGTTCGTCAGCCCGTTTTGGTTCATCTTATGAAGCCCGCCAATTTATTAGGCCAAAAGCAGGGTATGATAGCTTGTAACTCACCAATATTATATTTTATTAAAAAATATGATATCTATATAAATTAATAAATTATAATAATTAAAATATAAAATAAATTATTAAGCAAAATTTATAGAAAAAGACTGTTAAGAAAATAAAATAAACTTTGTGATGAATTTATTTATCATTTATTTATCTAAAAACATAACATTGTCAAAAAAATAAAATCAATTATGCAATATTTACTTTTATGATTTTTTTATTTGTTTTTGTAAAAGCATGACTTTTTCGATAAACTAAAAATTTATTTTTAAATGAAGTTTTATATTAATTTTAAAAAAAATTAAAATATTATTTAATAAAATAAATTTTTATTTCTATTAGGAATTGAAATATTCTATTAAAAAAATTAAAATTAAATAAATTTAAATTGCTTTATCCAAACAAAATAATAAAAAAAATTAAGTTATTTAAATTGAATAAATTTCAAATTTAATGTATTTCAAATTTTTTATATTTGTAAAATTCTTTATTCAAACATTTAAAACTTGAACCCGATATTGTGCAGATGGAATAGAAGTTATATATTTAATTCTAATTAGCATGGAGCTCTAAACTATACAATTAGAGACATTTACTTCAAATTTGCTTTTTGATTTAAACTTTTTGTGCTTTCACTAGAAAGCCAGAAAACATTGCTTGTTCTTTATAGTTTATTATTATTTATAATAAAACTTTTTGACTTAAAAAAAAACTTGAACCCTTGAAGAGAAAAATCTATTATCAACATATTCCACTATCTTCCCATCCTACCATTAAACAAAACTAAAATAAAAGATACCATTCTTCAACCTCTCACTTTAGCTTCATAATTTCATTGTATCCTTTCAAATTTTCCTTCACTGACATTTATGGAAGACATATATACAAGAACGATTGGTACACGAGAAGCTAGGTGATGACGAGAGAAGAGTGAGGGAACAAAGAGTGCAAATAGCAACTTAGCAAGACCAGCTAACCAGGTGAAAAAGAAAGCAAAAATAAAGTAGGAATAGTAAGTTCAATTGTATAAACAACCAGCAAAGTGATCCATGTTTTACTCTTCTTAATTTTAAATAATTTATTAATGAAAGATAGTTAATAAAAATCAATAATTTATATATATATTAATAACTTTAACTAAAATATCTGCAAATATAAATAGTTTTTTTAAAAATATGTATTAATACAATAATAGTTTAAAGTAAGTGTCAGGAAGAAAAAAGAGAACAATGTATAATTATAAGAAATAAACAATTATTTCTTCTAATTTTAGCATTAAAATGGTAAAAAATAAAATTAAACTAGATTTAACTTATTAATATTTAAGTGACATAAAAATATAGTGATTATTTTTTATTTTAGCAATACAGTTATAAATTAACGTGTACAGTGATTATTCTTTTTATCTTATTTCACTAAATAATTATTTTACTGATATTTTTATTTTATTAAAATATTTATTATTAAATTAAAAAAATTAACAAACAAGTATCAAGTAACTAAAAGTATATAAAAATAAAAATTGAAAAATAAATTATGGTGGGGTGGCATTACAGTAATTGTAGGTGTGGTAGGAAATGGTGTTTGTAATTGTTGAGTCTTTTTTAGAAGAATGTTTAGTAAGTTTTTGAAGTTAATAAAGTATCACTTAGAATAATTTTTTGTTTTTTGTCACCAATCTATTGAATTACATTTGCATGTGCTTTTCTTAATTTATGTCTTCATGTGTTTGCATCTAAACTTTACAATATATGTATATGTTTTGTATTTTATATTGCATGTGCTATCTTCACCAGATACATGTTGTAAAATACAAGACATAAATGCATGTTGTAAAATATAAAAGGTAGACAAATCTCATTAAGAGGCAGACACAAACTAAGAGAAGCATATGTAGACGCATCTTGAGTAGGCTATAGAAGAGGCTTATCCAATAGGAAAATTGTAACAAAGCAAGGTCTAGTCTTATTAGAGATAGATGGTTTAGGGCTTTCTATCTAAGTCATATTGCAATCATGTAAAATTTGATTTGCTTAGTAGAGTAATATCCCTTTTTCAGATGTATTTCTTTTTCCTCTTTCTTTTCTTTAACCACTTTCTATTTCATATTTTTTTTCTCTTCTCTTGATCCATGTTTTTTCACATGGTATCAGAGCATCTTTATACATGTTTCATCTATCCGCTGCTTCATAATAGATTCCTCTCTACTCTTTTTCACCTTTTCCCCTTTTATTCACCATGTTAGGGTTTGTATCAGATTCCCCCAATTTTTGCTTGATTTTGGCAGTCGCTCTGGTCCTCACATACATGTTAGATTTCCAATCAGATGAGCTTCTCCTAGACAATGAAGAGTTTGGCAGAAGATGGACAATCCTTTGATTCCGATCTGCATCCTCCTTCAACTACCACTCGAAAGAGGTTTTCTGACTCTTCCTTTGACTCTAAGATCCAGTTCCTTCTCCAACACGCTTTCGGTGACTTCAATTTCTTCGACACCAGCAACTTCTCTGCTTGCCTCAAGATTTCGAGCTGCGACACCCAGATGCTAATGAAGCAACGGTTTAAGCGAGATCCCTTAAATAACGTTAAGCAAAGGAAATTTCAAGAACTATTGCGAGGAGATGAGTTCTATAAGATTAGATTGTCGTCTAATTTTTTGAGTCTTCCTGGTAAGGAATATATTATTTCTTCAAAGAAAGCAGCACCTCCTCCATCAGGAATGCCTTTAACAACGTTCTCACGTTCTTCATCCTTGTCCTAATCGGCTTCTCGCCTTCTCATTCCTTTTCTTCTCCATTATAAACATCAATTATATTTGGATTTTTTACTTCATTATTTCTCTCGCACACCAAGTGTTTGATGATTGACTTCATTATTGAATTTGGAAGATTACCGGTTACGATGTTCAAGGACTAGTCCAACAATTTCAAGATTGTTCACAAGATGTTTGGTTTTAGTTCTCTTTAAAGACAGTTTCTGTCCATGATAGTTAAGCATTGTGTTAAGCTTATGGATGGTTAAACACTTTCTAGTTTGTTAGCTTATACCCTATGGTGGTTAAGCATCTCATTGATTTGTGCTTCTATCAAGTAGTTAAACTTTGAGAAGTAGTTTCTGCTTGATAGTTAAGTTTTGGTTGCCTATTTGACATTCTTGATTCTATTTTTTATGTAATTTTCATTCTTTGTTGCGTTATATTTTTTTCTATTTTGTATTGTATTACTCATTTGGAACTGCTAAATATCAATCCCAACTTGCAAATGGATATTAGAGATAGAAGATATTAGGATTTTCTATAAGTCATATAACAATCATGTAAAATTTGACTTGCTTATTTAAAAAATATCCATTTTTCAATTATATTTCTTTTCTCTAACCACTTTATGTTTCATCTTTTTCTTTCTTCTTTCTCTTAATCCAAGTATTTCACAAGCCTCTTCCGCCATGGCCACAACACTCAACTCCTCATCATCTCACTTCTACCAGCTTACTTTTCTTTCACATTTCTTCCAACAACAAAAAAAACCACCACTTTTCCACTATTTCTCCTTGGCCCTCAATCCCTTCCTTTCCCCTTCTGATTTTGAGTCTCCTTTTCCTTTAAGTCCTCAACCTCTACACTCCGCACCTTATGCAGGGTCAAGGAAGACAAAGAAGTAGAAGAGTACTACGATAATGAAGAAGATGACAAAGATACCGACATCTTTGTTGATGAATATAACAATGTTTCTGACAAAGAGGTCACCATGTTTGCTTGCGACGATGAATTCAAGATGCAAAATGTTAAGAAATTGCTTACCAAGTTAAGGAGTTTGGTGTTGACACCATAGATATTGACAAGCTCACTTCATTCTCCCAGCATTGAACAAAATGTCACAATTATGAAAATATGAAAAAATATAAAAAATTAAAAGGTGAAGAATAAAATATTCAAAATTAAAAAAAGTGAGTACAAAAACTGCACTTAAGCCATTGTATTATTAAGGAATAGATATTGAAATAATTATGTTAAAAAGGGTCCCCAGCTATACTTCGTTTGAGAACCGTGCCTGTGCACAAAAGCTTTCAAAGCTGCGTAAATGTTGAAAATAAACTAGCATTGAAACGCGTGGAAACGAAAAATCACGTTTTGCACATTTACCATAAAATCTAGTGCAGAGAGATAAAACAAACATCAACATGATTCCACAACCCAGAGCTTAAAGCAAATTAAATGGATGAAGATTCAGCTCCATATATTCTGAGAGTCCAAAAGATATTCTAAAATCCTCTGTTATAGGCTCTCTTTTTTAAAAAAATTATGATAGAACTAATGATTAGTGGTAAGATGAGAAGCAATAGAAAAGAGAGATAGGTTCACTGACAATCATCCACTGGATTTAGAAAGAGTTAAGAGTCCCAAGCATATGAAAATCCTTTTTCTTCCAAAATCTTTCTTCTCCTATTCCAACCCTTAAAGCTCAACTTACACGTCTTCCCAACCTTCTTTGTACAATGCTGTCATATCGGATCACTTTCTTTCAATTTTTTATAAAATTCTTTATTTAAATAAATAAATATTTATTGTAAGATTTACATATTTTAAAATAAAATAAAAAGCTAAAAACGACTTACTTTAAAAATAACTTGAAATAGCTTCTCAAACAAATTAATAGGGAAGCTGATTTAAAATACATAAAAGTAATAGATTTAAAATAATAACTTTATATAATTACATTCAAACCTAAAGAGCTTTTATTTTTATAAAAACCATTATTGTTAACTTTTTCAACCAAAAAGCAGTATTCCTTATTATTTGTTGCCAGTTTTAATTACCAATTAAAAAAAGAGTAAATGAAATTCCTTACTGGGACCATCATATATAACTAAACCAGTACCCACGGAACGGAATGCCCCTTTCTTCACACCCCCACCCCACCAACGATAGTTCATAGTTCCCACTCTGCACTGCGCACACAAATCACATTTATTCAAACTAATCTATACAACACAATATAGGTAAATCCCCTAATTCATAAACAAATTCTATACCATACATTTTATTCTTTTTTCATTCAGTATGTAAAAACAAAATGTAAGAACATTTTAAATTACTACTGTTTATTCTTAAAACCACATTTATTCCACCACACTATAGATAAAAGACTGCAAGTTTGCTCATTTGATTATTACAAGTAATTCGAAAAAAGTAGTTTTCAAACTCAAACTCAAGTTCAACTTAACCTTATTTTTCAACACTAAAATAGTTCAAAATTCGATATAGATTTACTCTTTAGATAATAAATACATAAAAAAAATCAATATCTCGATCTATTGAAATCTTTCAAGGTGTGTTTGTCTTTTGTTTTAAATCATATATATATATATATATATATATATATATATATATATATATTATTATGTAAGATGTGATGTATCATATGAGTTTTGGGGACTGGTGGATTGGGTGGATGAGAGAATATATTGAATAGGCAAAAATATCGATTTTGATTAATGGTAGTCCTTCAGAAGAGTTTGGGAGTGATCGAGGTCTTAGACAAAGGGATCCTTTATCACCTTTCTTATTTTTAATTGCGGTAGAAAGGTTAAGTCAACTGGTTTCGAGAGCAGTGGAGTTGGATATGTGGAAAGGTTTGGAGGTGGGAAAGGATGGAATTTGTGTGTCACACCTTCAGTTAGTAAATGACACTATCCTTCTGGCCCAAGGGGACTAGGGTTCAATTGAGGTGATGAAGGTGATTTTACAAAATTTTTAGTTAATTTCAAATCTGAAGGTAAATTTCTACAAAAGCCAATTAATAGGGGTGAATAGGTCAAATCGATGGTTATAGCGAGCATTGGTATTATTAAACTGTTGAAGGGGAGTTTATTTCACTTATTTGGGGATGTCGGTTGGGTATAAGGGTAAAATGGAAGTAATGTGGAAGCCGGTGGCAGAAATTGTTCGAAAAAAAATTATTGTTATGGGAATTTAAACACTTGTCTATGGCAGGAAGAGTTGTCTTAATCAAAGCAATTCTATTAGCAATACTCATTTACTATCTCTCATTCTACAAGGCCCTACAAGGTATCATCTCCAAATTAGAGTCTTTGTTCAAAACTTTTGTGTGGGGCGAATCTGAAGTGAGTAAGAAGGTGTATTGGATATCGTGGGAGAAAGTATGTAGGAAGAAGGAAGATGGGGGACTGAGTTTATGTGAGATTCATAAGTTCAATTTGGCACTCTTAGGTAAATGGAAATGGAGAATCCAAGTAGAAAATGATAGACTATGGTTAAGGTGTTGTGATCTAAATACTAGCAATTGGATGAGGGTGGGCCAAGGACGAGGGATGCTAGTTGCAGATGGTGGGTATATCTGCAATCCATAGAGAAAGAGAGGCAAAGGCAACCTGGTTGGTTGTCTCAGGATATTAAGGAAAGATTAAGGAACGACAAGCAAAGCTCTGGCAAGGGAGATGCTATTAAAGCCCAGGTTCAACAGATTATATGGCCTCATTGTTAAAAAAAGAACATCTATCATGGAGATGTTCGATGGAAGCAATTGGAGGTGAAGATGGAGATGACCTTTGTTTGTGTGGAGGAGGATCAAGTGAAAGAGTTATATTCTAGGAGGGGTTGCTTTATCAAAGGAAAAGGAATATGAGTGGGTTTGGGTGGTGGATGCATCAGAGGTTTACTTGGTAGTGTCAACATACAAAATTCTAGCACTAACACCTAACCAGATTCAAGATATAGGAAGGTTCCGTACACTATGGGTCAAAGGTGTTTCACCAAAGGTTTAGTGTTTCTTATGGCAGTTGGATGCTAACAGGTTGGCAACTCGGAATAATTTAAATAGGAAATGAGTCTTATCTGAGGAAAAGGTCGAGTTTGTGTTGTGTGGGGGGTATAAAGGAAACTGCCTAACATTTATTTAAGGAGTGCAATATGGTCGCTCAGATATGGGTCAAGTTATGTGATTGGTAAAGGGATAACAGTAACATTTCACAATGATGTTCTTACTTTCAATATTCAGTTCTTGGGAATAGCCTTAAGAAGCCAGTCTAAAAGGAAGGTGTGGTCATTTGTGTGATTTGCAGGGTTTTGGCACATTTGGAAGGTGGAAAATGCAACAATTTTCAAAGGTAAAAGACTCGAGATTGATAATATCATTCGTGCAGCTGAGCTCATGAAAATTATCTAATGTGACAAATATGTCTTACCACTCTTTTGCTGAATGGATTCTGAATCCTACTCTCTGTCTATAGGTTGTATTTTCTCTCATTTGCCTTACCTATGTTTGGTGTAAATTGTTTTTTTAAGCATGCACATCTTGTGCTCTCTGTTTAAGTTAATATATTAATAAAATTCTTTGACTTAAAAAAAACACTAATTCTTCTTTTTTAAACTCCACTAATTAATCCCAAAAAATTACATTTTTTAAATTAATTTCAAAGAATATTTGACTCAGAGATTTTTTAAAAAATAACTACTTATACCTATGAAAATAATGTATCCTAAATTTGTATCTTATTTCCTGTTTTAACCAATTTAATGAATTATATAAGATAAGAATTTATTGATTGGTTGGATATATAAAATAAGCTTAAGACATGTATTTGGAATAAAAGATTTTCCCCTTTACTTATACACAATTATTAAAAATATTATTCCTTAATCTTTTATTTAAAATATAAAAAAAATCGATAATTGAAGTACGTAGTACCTATTTCTTAGTGGTACAATTAATGTAAATGTTGGTTATCTGGTTACTATTCAAAAGGATAGGGAGTATAAGATTGCAAGCCATGAGTTCTTTTTCTTCTCGTAATTCATGCACGAGTTTATTTACCTCTAGTAAAATAATAATTAAATTTTAGACAGATAATGCATAAAATATCAATTAAAATAATTATTAACATAGAAACAAAACTTATATATGTATGCTACATTATAGAATTATTTAAATTTTAACCGTTAATTTTTACTACGTGACCGATAATTGTGGGGATGTTACATGCAGTGTCGACCACATTTTTTTAAAGGGAACCACAAATAAGCAGCATCAATTACGATGTGAACACAAATGTTTTACTTCAACCTTTGTAGCATCTGTTTAGACATCGATGCTATGTGTGATCTTATAATTTTCTATTTGTCGAATACCCAATTTTGTTGACAATTTATTTATTATATTAATATTTAACTTTTTGTTTTTATTTTAAAAATATGTTTTTAGTCTAATTCAAGTTAAACCCAACTATTGCAAACTTCTTTTGGAAGAGGAGAAAACCATAATTGACCGAAAAAAAAAAAGATATATATTTATCAAATATAGGGCGTGCAAATAGAAATTCCCCCAAAGATATAGAAGTTTTTCCCTGCTACGACCGCCCCTGTAGTGCAACTTCACACGTTTGCTAATGGAAGAAGCTTTGTATTGAGACTATGTGCATGTTTCGATTCTAAAATCATGTCTAATTTCAATATTACACAGAAGCTTACACCGGTAGTTTTCACATCAATGTGAAAAATCACGTAATAGACGTGGAAGCAAACACCCACTATATATACAACTAAAGATGGAGGAAAGCGAGGGGAAATCAACTCGTGATGCAGATACAGGTAGCTTTCTTTCTTCCACAAACTGCTACCATGGACCTTCGAGAACGTGATCCTGGTGTGGTTTCGGTATAGTACTATAGTATTGATTTCTACACTCAGCATTTGAAAAATGATCTGATATACTTACATAGGTAATGTTGGGAAAAAGATTGAAGAAAGTGAAAAAGAGCATAGAGAAAACCAAAGATAGATCCGTCAGATAAAAGGCAAAGAGGAGATACAGATATAGAAAAATAAAGGTTTTCTTCTTCTTCCTCCAAATCAATATAAACCACGTCTTTTATCAGACTTTTGTTCAGATGAATGTATACATAAAGTTATAGTTAATTATCTCACAATTGTACAAAAACAATGAGTTGTTAGTTATATCTAAAATATCCAACTATACAGAGGTATAAATCTAGAAAGATTCTTAATACTCTCACAATCTCCACCTTGACATGAATTTTCTACACATGTTGATTTTTCCAGCAATCTACATTAAGCAGCTCTAAGTAGTGCATGAACTTGCTTCTTGGAATGGGCTTTGTAAACATATTTGTTGAGTTTTCCTTTGTATCAACCTTTTGCACTTCATTCCTGTTCTCAATTCAAATGAAGTGATAGTGAATGTCAATGTATTTAGTTCTTTCATAGTGCACATGATCCTTAACCAAACAGATTGCACTTAAAGTATCACAGAAAATAACAACTTTCTCTGAGGGAACCCAACGTCATTGATCAAGCCTTTTAACCAATCTCTTCCCTTGCTGCTTCAGTCAAAGTCATATATATTCAACTTTAGTTATGGACAAAACAACTCTGGGTTGAAGAGTAGTCTTCCAACTTACTAGAAAGTTATCAATTGTAAAAGCATACCCTGTTATAGACCTCCTTGTGTCCAAGTCTGCAGCATAGTTAGAATTTGAATATCCTGTAAGAGCCCAAGAATTGTATCTACTTTATAGCAGTCCTATTTCAGTTGTACCCTTAAGTAGAGGTGTCAAAATAGGTCAGCTTGACCCAAACGAGCTTGCCCACCGTGGGTTGCAAAATAAGTAGGTCGGGTTGGCCTCACCCACCAAAATAAAAGATACCTGAATTTTCCAGTCTGACCAGGCCCACTACGGGTTGGTGGGTTAGATGGGCTAACCCACCAGACTTGCAAAAAAAATTAATTATTAAATTTAATTTCTGATTTTTTTATTTTTAAGTTATAAAAAAAATAAAAATTATAAATAATATTAAAACAACATACATACATAATGGATTTATGTTATCAACATACAAATTATAAATAATATTAAAACAATGTATATACATAATATTAAAACAGCATGCAAATTAAGGGTTTCACTTTTAGATTTTAAGGAAAATTTGACTTTAACTTTGGTGGTATTAGAAGTTTCACGTTTGGGAGGAAGATTGAAAAAGGAAAAACGAAATTAGAAAAAACGGATACATGCTAACAATGATACAAGGGAAACAAAAAAATATTCAAAAATTTTTTGGTGAGTTGGTGGGCCAGCACGGCCTGATCCGATCTCAACCACCAAACTCACGAGTTAGCTGGGTCGGGTTACATAAGTAAGACCATTTCATGAAACATAAATTTTTCTGGCCCGGCCCGGCCTAAGCTAGTGGTGGGTCGGGCTGGCCCACCGGATCAAACCCATCTTGACACTTCTACCCTTAAGGTATCTGAAAATACGTTTCATTGCATGCCAATGTTCCTTCCCAGGGTTGCTCATATATTTACTCACTACGCTAATTACTTGTGCTAGGTCTGGTCTAGTGCATACCATGGCATACATAAGGTTTCCTACAACATTCGCATAAGGAATTCTAGCCATGTATTTCTTTTCAGATTCAGCTTAGTTAATACTAAGCTCAAAGGAGTAGACACAGGTTGGAACTAGTCATTCCAAAACATTTTAGAATTTTCAGAATGTATTCCATTTGACACAAGAAGAACTTTTTCTGAGAATGATCCTTAATGATCTCCATGCCCAAAATCTTTTCAGTAGCACCCATATCTTTCATCTCAAATTCACTACCAAGTAGTGATTTCAACTTCTGAATTTCAAGCTTATTTCATGATGCTATCAACATGTCATCTATATATAGGAGTAGATAAATCTGAGAACCAACCTCCACCTCCTTATGGTAGACACATGGGTCATAGGGACTTCTGCAATACCCTTGAGAAACAATGAACTGGTCGAATCTGTTGTACCATTGTTTTGGGGATTACTTTAAGCGATAAATGGATTTTTTTAGCTTGCAGACCCAATCTTCCTTACCATTCACTTCAAAAACCTTTTGGCTGCTTCATAAGAATTTCTTCCTCCAACACCCTATAGAGAAACACAGTTTTTATATCAAGTTGCTCCAATTCCATGTCCAACTTTGCTACGAGAGCAAGAAGAACTCGAATAGACGTGTGTCTAACAACTGGAGAGAAAACCTCGTTGTAGTCTACACCCTCCTCCTGGTTGTATCCTTTTACTACTAGGTGAGCTTTAAACTTGATACCTTCTGCCTCAGCAAGTCCAGTCTTCTTCTTGTAGATCCACTTACACCCAACAAATTCTTATGCTTTTAGGTAATTTTCTTATATCCTAGGTTTTGTTCTTCTAAAGGGATTCCATCTCCTCATTCATAGCCATAACCCACTTATCTGATTCAGTGCAAGTGATTGTTTCTCAAAAGGAATCTGGCTAAAATGTCTTGACGTTTTCAGCTACGTGCAGTGCATAAGCCACCATGTCCTAATATCCATATCTAATGGCTGCTTTAATTTTTCTTTAAGACCCTTTAGTTGTAGCAGTTTGATTTAATTCTTTAGACAGAAATTTAGATGGAAGGTTTTGTTTAGCTTTAGGTGGAGGTTCACTATCTGCTTCAGACCGGGGTTTAGACATAAGCTTCAAATGATTAACTTAAAAAAATTTCTTTAGATGACCGCCTTTAGAAGGTTGCTTCACTTCATTGCTATCTTCCTCTGATTTCAGGTTTAGTAGGGATAATTCATCAAAGGTGAAATCTCTACTCGAAATTACCTTCTTCTCCATCGGTGAACAAATCCTAAATCCTTTAACTCCACTTCCATAGCCTACAAAAACACCTTTCTTAGCTCTAGGTTCCAACTTCCCTTCATTCACATGATAATAAGTTGGGCATCCAAAAACCTTTAGTATTGAGTAATTGACTGGCTGATTTGACCATACCTCAATAAGCTTTTAAATCCATTTGTAGTGGATGGAGAATGATTCAGAAGGTAGTAGGCAATATTGACAACTTCAGCCCAGAAACTTCAATCTAGACCAGAATGAGACAACATGCACCTAGCCTTCTCAAGCAAAGTTTTGTTCATCCTTTCAACTACTTCATTCTGTTGTGGAGTATGTCGAACAACGTGTTGTTTGGAAATACCTTCATTCTTGAAGAAGTTGCTAAATTCCTTAGAACAATTTTATAGACCATTATCTATTCAAAGTTGTTTAACCTTTTTTCCTATTTGATTCTGCATCAGTAATTTCCAATGCTTGAAGTAATTGAATGCCTCATACTTCTACTTCATGGTGAACACCCATGTCATCCTTGAATAGTCATCAATGATGGAAAGGAAAAAACTAGCACCTCCCATTGATGGAACTCTTGAAGGCTCCCAACAATCAAAATGGACAAGGTCCAATGTGGTCTTTGTAGTGTTCATTCTCTTTGAGAAGTTCTTCTTGGCATGCTTCCCATACACACAATGCTCAAATAATTGTAAAGCTTCCATCTTTTGGTTATCAAGAAACCCCTTCTTGCATAGAATTTCCATTCCCTTCTTACTTATGTGACCTAAACGCATATGCCACAAAGAATTGTTAGATTTAGCAGATTGAGAGGCATGTAAAGTGTTACTTGTCACAGTGGATCCTTGAAAGATGTAGACATTTCTTTGCTTGATCCCTTGAATTATCACAAACTTGTTTTTCCCCTTATTTGCATCACTCCACCTACAACACAACACGTAAAGGTTCTTCTTTAGTTCTGGAACATGAAGAAAATTGGTCAATGTCCTAACTATGTTGTCGTGCATTCGAATCATCATAGAAACAATGCCAATTGTCTTGCAAGAAGCATCATTCCCTATAAGAACATTACCACCTAAACTTTCTTCATATGTTTAAAACCAACTCTTGTGAGGACACATATGAAAAGAGCAACCTGAGTTCAAAACTCATTGTTAGAATGACATTGATAAAGAACCTCAACATAAGGAACTAGATCAGATTCAAATGAGGTCTTATTCTGAACGGTAGTGGCAAACAAGTCCTTTTTCTTTTTCTTGGGATAATCTTTCTTCCTGTGACCAGGTTCTTTGATGTAATTACAAATTTTCTTTGGGTTAATCTTTCCTTTCTTGCCTTTTTATTTATTCTTTTTCTTCTAACCTTTAATGAAAGTTGACATTGTTAATCTAGAGGCAAAGTTATCACCATTCTCAAGTGCCTTTTGTCGAAGTTCTCTTGAGTAAGGACTTGACTTGACTTCTTCGAGTGTGATAGAATCCTTCCCTACACTGAAAGAATTCACAAAATTCCCATACGAAGGAGGGAGGGAGGATAGCAAAATCATTGCAATGTCTTCGTGTTCCATCTTTACATCTATATCACGCAACTCTATCAAGATCATATTCAGTTCATCAAGATGTTCTTTCAAGGGGGTACCTTCTTTCATATGAAGCCCAAAAAACCTTCTTTTAAGTAGCAGTTTGTTGCAAATGGATTTCGTCATTAAGAACTTCTCCAATTTTAACCATAACCCAGTAGTAGTTTCTTGTTCAGTGACTTCATAAAGAACCTTGTCTGATAAAGATAAAAGAATCAACAAATGTGCTTTCTCTTCTTGTTGAAGAAGGACCAATTCCTCTAGGTGTGATGTAATGGCAGAGAGGTCCCCATACACATTGTTCCTTCAGTAAGCCACACATCTTGATATGCCAAGGGTTGAAGCTATTCTTTCCTATAAACTTCTCAATCTTTAAGGTGTTAGTCATGTTCTTGAAGAACAACCACGAACAGGGATGCAGAATGGTTTATCAATATTCAAAGGCCCACAAATAGAAGCATGTGGAAGCCAGATCAGAATCGAGGGCTCTTAATACCAATTTGCTATGAAAAAAGGTTGAAGAAAGTGAACAAGACCAGAGAGAAAACAAAGAAAAATCAGCCAAAGAAAAGGTAAAAAGGGGATAGAGAGATAGTGAAACAAAGTTTTTTTTTTCTTGCTCCAAATAAATAAGAACCACTTCTTGTATACGACTTTTGTTTAGATGAATGTATACATAGAGTTATAGCTAATTAATTGACAGCTGTACAAAAATAATGAGTTGTCAGTTATATCTAAATTATCGAACTATACAGAGGTATAAGCCTAAAGAGATTCTTGAAACTCTCACAGGTAACAACTTGTGCTAGCCTAATTAGGGAATTTGAATTAATATTAAGTAATACTCACTTTCATAATAAAAGACTTATATGTCCTTCATTTTATCTCTTCTATTACTCTTCAACAAATTATTGCTCAAGAGTACAAAAATTTGCAAACTTTTTTTTTGCTCTCTGACAATTGTTTGCCGTAGAGTAAAAAAAGTTGCAAATATTTTTTATTCTCGGACAAATTGTTGGAGAGTAATATGAGACATGAAAAATAGTAACTATACTAAAAACATAATTTATTAAGAAATTAAATTACTATACTAAAAAAATAAGAAATTAAATTATTCTACTATAACAATAAGCAATTAAATAACTATATTATACAACACTAATCAAATATTTAATTAAATAACTATACTAAACATGTAATTTATTAATTAAATTAATATAATAAACGTGTAATTATTATAATAAAAAATAAAAAATTAAATAACTATACTTAAAATAATAAATTAAGTATATTAAAAATTAATTAAATCACTATACTAAAAATAAGAAATTAAATAAGTATACTATGTGTAATTAACTACACTAATTAAATATTTAATTAAATAACTATACTAAACATGTAATTCATTAAGTAAATTAACATAATAAATATGTGATTATTTCAATAAAAAAATAAATTAAATAACTATACTAAAAATAATAAATTAAGTACACTAAAAATCAATTAAATTACTATACTAAAATAAGAAATTAAATTATTATACTAAAAAATAAAAAATTAAATAACTATAATACATGTATACACTTACTAAGAGGTGAGAAGAGAAAAGAGAAGGGGCAGAAGTAGAAAATAAGGTGAGGAGAGAGGTGAGAGAAGTGGAGAAAACTATTTAAGGGAGAGAGAAGAGAGATAATCAGGGATAAAATGAAAATTTAGGAAAAACTTTTAAAAGAATATGTGATGTTTAAATAAGGAGCAATGCTAATTGAAATTTCTCCCTAATTTACATTGCATATGTATTCTCTCAAAGTGTGAGTTTGTTATTCTCTCTCATACTTTTCCTAGGCTCCATTGTTACCCTTTTCTCATTTGCTAACATATCAATAAACAAACACAATATAAAAAAATAAATCGACAACCAATATAACATTAAATAAATGTAAATACTATACAAATTCATAAATAATAACCCAACAAATAAGTTATAAAATTTAAATTGTAATAATTAGCGTATTAAATAAAATATATATATATATATATATATATATATATATATATTTTGTCTTTTCTGGTGAGTCTTGCCCCTATCATTTACCAATATATATATATATATATATATTTTGCGAGTTGGGTATCATAGTACTAATACCTGGTCCATATCCATATAATTTTTAAGGTTTACCCTAAACTATAATTTTTAGGAGTCTAAATTCTTGTAGCGAAATTCAAAATGCAATTATTTATCCACCTTGTTTGAAGGTATTTTGTGGATAATCATAGGATCGGGATACATTTTATCATCCATCCCATACCCAAAATATATGAAAGTCAATAAGAATTTGAATTGGTTTCTTAATAAGCATGAAAATAATAACACAAATACATATAATTACTTAATGAGCAATCTAATGTACATTGATAAGTACTTTAAAAAATTAAAAAACCGCAAAAATTAAAATATATGAAGCTCATTAAGTATAAATATGAAATATATAATTACGCTATTTTTATATTTTAAATATTAACGGTAGAGAATATCATTTCATCCAAAATTATTCAAAAAAAATTTACTAAGGTTGGTGTAAAGGAGATGTTATATCCTAATAATTAAAATTAACTATGAGTTGATGAGAAAATATATAAACTTATATATATTAAAAATTAATATATATATATATATATATATATTTAACCTCTTCATATTTATTGAAAATATTAGTTGAATTTGATACTGAAAAATATTATACACTTTTGTCTATTTTAAGTCAAATTTATTTATAGTATCTAGTAAAATAGTTTCCTACTAATGATATTTGTGGTGTTTGTTACAAAAAAAATTTAAAAAATAATTTAGTTTATTAAGTTATTTACTATATATTCTTTATTTATGTACACAAAGGTTAATATTATTATATAAATATTAAAAATAAAATTTGTGTAATAATAAACTTCTCTTATTAAACGTTCATAATGATTTTGTTTACAATGATATCAAGTAAATTTGTCTCTTATAAATCATAATTGTAATATTTTACATAAAATAAATTACAACTAATTTTATTTATAATATTCTTTAGTAATTAATTTTGAAATGATTTTGTCATAATTTTTTTAAAAATTAATTATGATATATGCATCATATTTTACCCAAAAAAAATTAGAATTATTATATAAATATTAATAAAACGTGTGTAATAAAATTTATATTTTAATAATTAACACAACATGTTATATTTTTTATGTTTGATTACGACCTAAGGTAGTGCTTCCCATAACCCTCGGCTAATCTCAAGTATGGTAGGTGTCTATTTTTGGGCAGAAAAAAAAATTGTATAATATGGTTTCTTTTACTAACAATATTTGACATAATAATTAATAAATATTAATAGAAAGTATTTTATTTCATCATTGATACTATATTTTATATATTAAATAAATTAAAACTTAATTTAGGCTAATTTTTAAAATAATTCAAATTTATTTTCTAATATTTTAAAATATATTTAACAAATTATTTTTTTAAAATAAAAAATTAAGGTATTTTTTTAAATTAATTTAAATTATTTTTAATAAAATTATTTTTTAATATATTAAAACTATTTAATAATTTATTTATAGTATATTGAATATACTTAATAAATTATTTGTAATATATTAAAATATATTTAGTAAAGTAATTTTTAATACATTAAATATGGAAATGTAAAAATAAAAATATAAAATAAATAAAGATATTAAATAAAAAATAAATTGACATAAAAAGAATAAATTATTTTATTCATATAATTCAGCATTTCATTTTTTTATTTGTATAAAATCTTAGATAGTATTTTTTTATACATTGATAATGATAAAGTATAATTATCTTCTGTAAATGATATTTGCAGTTTTTTCATAAAAACTATAATTTACTTAATTTATGATAAAAATGTGCTGAATAATTTTTTTATATTTTTATATTTATTTTGCTTTAGATCATTTGTAACATTCTTATTTTTATAATCAAGTTATTATATAATTTATTTATATTTTAATTTAGATGTTAAAGTTCGAAACTTAGTTATGCATGTGAAAAACTTATAAAAATAAATTAATTATAGCATATAAAATATTTTTACTAAAATTTGCAAAATCTCTTTTTTTGGAAATTCGCTCAGCAGATCTGATTGTAACAAAATATGTTTTTTTTAGAAAAGAAATTCACTAAGTGAACAACTTGTCTCTCAGCAAAACCTAGGTTTCTTGGCAAAAATAACACAGACTAGAATTGTGCTTAGCAAATGCTTCCATGGCTTAACACAGTGACACAAAAGTTTCTCTGAGTGAATCTTTCACCGCTCAGCGAAAGTACTTTGTACCTATTTGCGCTTAGCGAGCATAATCGCTTAGCGGTCGTGCTTAAACTTTTCCTATAAATAGGGGCAACCATGGTGCAAAATGGGAGAGATAAGTACAAGGGAAAGCTCTAGAGAGGGAGAGAAAGAGAGTTTTAAGAGGGAGAAAGAGAGAACTCTTAGGAGGAAGGAGGAGAAAGCTCTTGAGCCGCGCGATTAAGGCTTCAAAGGTTTCTTGTCACTCTTCATCAAAGTTCTTACTGAGGGAAGGGAGAGAGTGAGATTTATAAATTTTTGTAGTGTTAATCTTAATAAACTTATGTGTTTCTACTCTTATGATTATTATTACTCCTAAAACTACGTTTTGGATTAATATACTAATATTTAGTGGATTGCTTAGTAACATATAATCTAACTATGCTAACTTTTATTTTCTCCATATATTATTTCTAGTCCTTTGTTTATCTTCTCCAAATATTATTTCTTGTCCTTTGTTCATTCTCTACAAATGTTACTTTTGATCCTTTATTATTTATTTCCAAATATTATTTCTGGTCCTTTAATTATTATTTCCAGATGTTATTTGTGGTCCTTTATTTATTATTTTTAGTTATTTATTTACTATTTTCATATATTAGTTTTTGTCCTTTTATTTCTAGATATTGCAGTTTGATTCTTGTTATTATTATTGAAGTTATTCCCCAAATATTATAGTATGATTCTCTGTAATTATTTGTCAATTATTCTATCATTCACTTTTTTAGAAGTTATATTTTAATCCTTTTCTACAAAACTATTTTGTATTATCCGAGATAATACATTCTGATTCGTTAATATCATTTATTTCAAGCTTTAATTTGAATCTCAAAATAAATTGTTGGATTGTTTGATAACTATCCTATAACTTTATATGTGTTTCAAAGGATTATTAGTTATATGTTAAATTTTAAGGTAGAATATATTCAAAGAATTTTGTGAAAGTTTAGTTGAGAAAATTTTATAATAAATATGATATTTGTTAAAATCACTAAAGGCAATCTAAGTATGCTATGTGGTTGTAATTTAGCATGACCTTTCACATTAGAAAGATGTCTTTTAGTATTAAAAATATATTAATATAACTATTAATATTACTTTTGAAAATGAGAAATTAATTTATACTATAATCTTTTAATTTTTTAGGATGATTCATAAATGATTATGTGGATAATGATTGAAGTATTAGTACTATGTGATTTTTTATTATCAAGTCTAGTGACCTTTGAGACTGTGATGAAATGTTGTAAGGTGAACTTAGCAAAGTCTTAGGTTCCTTGGTAAGAGTACTATGCAAGTGCATGAGTGTCGTGTTTGGGAAGTCACAACTTGGTACATTACGAGATGAAAGACAAGGTCAAGATGGATCTATGTTGGCACTTAGGTTAAGGATATTCATCAAGTGAGTGAATATTTATGATAATCTATGTTGACACTTAGATGGGATATTCATATATTTAGAACTTTCCATAAATGATCAGTATATCATGATTGGTAGGATATATCCTTCTTAGGCTAAAAGAGTATCCGTTTGTTTTATGATGGGCATAAAGTCCATTGTGTTTGCGATGGGCAAAAGGCCCGATTGATAGTTGGTCAAATTATTGTGATGGGTAAGTAGCCTGATTGGCAAATAGCATAATTTTGTTATGGCCGGTTTCTCGAGAAAATTATTTTACCAATTAGGGAAAGATATACAGCTACCAATCACTTCCCAAATAATTTCTTAATGATTGGGTGGATCATCATGAATTGGTTATGGATCCATACATAAAGTTGAGTGAGATTGAGTTCAGTCATTAAAATGAGTATGGTTGAGTCTATATATTGAGTCATGTAAGATTGAGTCATAGGTCAAATCTTAGGCCCCCATTGTTTGTGAAGTTTATTAAGATTAACATTGATGATTTATAAAAATCTCACTCCTTTCATGTGTTTTCTTTCATGTATTTCCTTTCATTTATGATCGTGTTATGAATAGAGGATGAACCTAACCAGCACGAGGCATTGTAGAATTCAAAAATTTCCTCTGAATGTGTTGATCTTCTGAGCAAGTTACTCTATGATGTTTAAGTAACTTTAGTTTCGTAAGAAATTCATTACTCTGAATTGAGACTTTAAGAGAGTAACTATGTTAATTAATGTATTTATGTTTAAATGAAGTTTGTAATGAATTATATTTTGACTCACAAGATTTGTAAGAAGATTATGATTTTTTATGTAAGATTAAATTTTTTATATCTCTCATATTTTTATAAATAATTTTGGGTAAAAATTAGATGTGTTACATCATATACCTAAGTGAGTGTCTCTTCCTATTGGATTAGAGATTACTTTTGCTCATTAGTAGTGTTTGAAAATATTAATCAACAAATATTAAAATATATTTAATAAATTTATCTTCAACAATTAATTATAGATATAAATATAGATATATTAAAACATAAAATAAAAAATAAATATAATAAAAAGAAACATAAAAAATAAGAAATGAAGATTTTTTAAAGACAAAAAATATAAAAATAAACTAATAATATAAATATAGAAATATTAAAATATAAAATAATAAATAAATATATTATAAAAATAAAATAATAATATAACTATAGAAATATTAAAATATAAAATAATAAATAAATATATTATAAAAATAAAATATAAAATAATAAATAAATATATTATAAAAATAAAATAACATAATAAAAAGAAAGAAGAAATAAAGATTAAAAAAATCATAAAATGAAGAACATAAAATTTTCTTATAAATATATTAGATTAATCAATATATTAATAGCTTATTGATCTGATTAAGGATGATGTACACATTAGTTTTGGAAATGTACATCTGTTTTCCTTTTAAGTTTCATTAGTTTTGGCTTTTTGGGCTTCAGCGACGCACAAGGTTTCTTAAAAAATTAACTTGATTTTTTTATTTAGAGCTCAAGGATCAGATGTTTAAGAACTTCTTCATATTATATTAACTCATTTTTTATTTTTTATATTAACCCCATCATCTAAATATCTATTTCATTTTTTAATCTAATTCTAATGAAAGATTACATTTTATGATTTTAAAAAATTTCTAATGGATCCTGCAATATTTATTCTTAAATCTTGGGTTGATGAAAGAGATAACAAAAAATTATTATTTTTTAAATAGTGGCCGATCTTGTTTATTAATTTTGGTGGAAAACAATATCTCCACTTGGAGTTCAATTCTTTTTTCTAATAGTTGATCTTGTCAAAATTAAATCTTTTTTTTAAGATCAACCTTTAAGAACACTTACAAAATATACTCTAAGAGCAACTCGAGTAAGTGTTCTGGAAGACTGGTCTTAAAGCTATGATATGATCTTAACAAGATCAAACATTGGAAAAGAAAACTTGATCTCCAAGTGGAGATCTTATTCTTGGATAAGAACAATCAAAATCAACTACTATTCAAAGAATAATATAATAAATGTTATAAGATCACATTAACAAGCAAAATCTTGTTATTAATATGAGGTCTACAAAAAATGTTATAATACAAAAAAATGTGATCTTCCATGAGAGTAAAAAACAAAATAGATCTTAAAATTATACAATCGACAAAAAAATGAGTTAAGATAAAAAAACTTAATATTTTGCTAAAAGTGCTCTAATAGTTCATGTTTTACATCAATAGTTGGACTATATAAGCACATATTAATAATTTAATATGATAATATTTACTTTATTTATCATAATAATAATAAATAAATAATAGTAAAAATTCAGTAAAAGTCACTTTTAAATCAACTTTTAAGTTAACTATTGCAAAAGTTATAAAACAACAATGATTGTCACTTTATATAAATTTTATTTCAAAAAAAACTTTATAATAAATAAATAAGAAAGTAATAATTTTTAATAATACATTTTCTTTTCAATAATAAAATTCCTATAATAATAAATAAAAAAATTCTTATTTATTTTTATAATAAAATAAATAAATTTTAAAAATTACTTAATTTTACGCATTTAATTAAAGATTTATCAAGTGTCTAACTCATGTAGTTAAGCAAAATGCATAAATGATAAAATCTTGTCTTCAAAATTAAAAGGATAAAAAAAATTAAAAATAACGGTCAAGTTTGATAAAAATTCTTTATTTTTAATTCATGCAATCTGTTATGTCTTTTTCAAAAAAAAATAATTTAATAAATTATATAATAAATAAAAAATTAAATATAACTCATTAAATAATATAATATTTTATTATTATCGCATAACAAGATACACAAATGGGAAACTATAAATTTTCATCGGAATCCATATTTTTCTTGATTTTATGCAAGAAGTTCATAATAAGCCTTACAAGGTCATAAATAACAGTGAGAACAAAAAATATAAATAGATAAAATAACTTATTTCTATCTGAATTTGATGGTGGATTCAGCTGTTGCATATGTTAGAGATGGTACTGGCAATTCTTGATCGTTCCACCACCTGTATGGCTTTGACAGGGATTGATGCCAAATGTGAAAGAACAGTATTGATACACATAGAACAAAAGAACGTGTATAGTATGCCAATGCAACTAGTCACTATATATTCATCCATATCCACTATATCGGTTAATCTATAGCATGACTATGCATTCCATCTGATCTCATCTTCAATATCAGTAACCTTCCAAAACTGTAACACCCCAATAACCATAGCACATTATTATTATATCATTTATGGGTACCCAACAATAACACAATCTAATGAGCTACATGACATAAAATATTGTTTCCATACCTAAATATAAATATTTTTTTCTTTTTATTTGATTTTTTAAATCTATTTTCTGCATTAAATATCAACTATTTTTTATTAGAATAATTGTTTTTTTATAAAGATTGAAGAAGATAAATAAGCTTATAGTCATGCTAAGATAAATTTAGCAAATTATTACTACAACCTCCGTTCATAAGTAATACACATTTATTTAATTAAAAAATTGATTATTTAGTCAAGAACATTAAATTTAAGATTAATATTTAAAATTATTTTTAACTTTATTAAAATATATCATATTTCTCTTTTCACTTAATTACTTTTACCTGATTAATTAATATATTTTAATTTTAAAAATTTATTGTAAAAGAAATAAAAATAATTTAGTAAAAAAATAATTAATGCACACGATAACTTAAAGAGACTTTGAAACAGTCTTATGAAAGATAGATATAAAAAAATATTAAAAATTGCGTTTTAAATAATATAATTTAAGACATATTTAATATAAATAACTAAATTACTCTACTTTTTTAATAAGAACATTATCTTTAGTAATGGTTCTTAATTATAAGAATATTTTTTAAAAAAAGTATATATAAGTCTGAGAAAACACAGGTTTTATATTGTGGAAGAACATATCTTGGTTAAGAATAGGTTTTTGGTGTAAGATATAAAACTCTAGTATTTTATGTAACGCATAGAACATATTCTAAAATTTATAGATGAATTTGGCATAAGTGTTTAAGTATGATGATTAGTTGAGTAGAGTGAAAATGTTGAGTATTTGGTGATTAGTATGATGGTGGTTGTCGGTTATCTAAAACACGTGGAAGCAAAGTATTTTATCTTTATTGCGTCTGCGTCGGTGAAGAGCTAGCAACCACCACACTCCATTCTTCACTCTTCACTCTTCACTCTTCACTCTTCACTCTTCACTCTTCACACACGCCTTTCCATATTTTCCCCTTATTATCATCCCTCTAGAATGCACACCCCACAATTTTATAATGTACGGAAATTCTAATAATGCTTATACCCTAAACAAAAAAAGAAATTTTAATAATGGCAAATAATTATATCTGACGTGATGTGCGATATTTTCTTTTCTAACGTCATGTCATAGTTGTTTAACTATAGTTAACGAGAGTAGTAAGTCATTCCAAAGAAGTTAACCCTTAATTTGGATTTTCTCCCACAATTTTCTCTCTAACATTGTTGTTGTTAACGGTGGATCAGATCCTTTGTTATTTTCTCAATGTATATTTATTTCAAAATTATGAAATTTAATCACAATCCAACTGTTGAAATATTAATAGAGAAAGAAACTTTAAGAGAAAATTTAAATCTCGTCAACCCATGTAGGAGAGTTAATCATAGTACTTGTGCTTTTATTTTATATAAAACAAAACCTCAGTAATTTATTACTATTTAAATGTTAAACTTTAATGGAAGATGTTGTAAAAATCAACTCTAATTGCAAAATAAATCGATAATGTAGGCTGTTCGAGATATTTTGAGTTTTTTCTATTTAAAATGTATTAAAAAGAATCACGTGTTTAACATAAATGAGTTTGATATAATTTTTAATTATTTTAAAATAGTTTATATCTAATTTAAAAATAATAAAATTTGTATTTAAAATTTGTATTTTTATTTTTATTCAAATTTATCGCTTAATGTCATATGTTACCACCTCTAATCGTTGGTTATTGGATACAAAGTTCAATTAACGGTCATCGACCTTCACCCTCAACCACCAGTCGCTACCTCATTCGTCATTAGTTGTCACCTTCGATTGTTGGTAACAATTGTTTTTTGATCACCAATCAATCATCATCTTTAACTATCAGTCATTGAACACCAAACATCATCTACAATTGTTAGTCATTGACTATTATCTCTGACCTATGGTACCCAACTGTCACCAACAACTACCAATCACTCACTACAATGTTGTAATTGGTTGTTACTTCTTCTCATTATCGATCATCAATTACCACTTTTAACCATTATTCATTATAGTAAACTCACATTTCTAGTCACCAACTGCCACCTCAGAGTGTCAATAAGTAGTTATCACCTTTGATTGTCAATCACTCGTCACGACTTTTGACAATCGATCACCAACTTCTACTTCAACTGGCGATTGTTGAAAGTTAATTGACCATCACCTTCGATCGCCAGTTAACAATCTTGAAAATAATATTATTTATATACATATTTGAAAACATAAAACCATCAAAACATATTTTTATTTTTATAAATTTAAATCTCATTTTTTATATTTGTATTTAATCATAAGTTATAAAATGTTTCATTGCCTTGATATATTTGCTATTTTGAGAAGAAGAGGAATTTAAATATTTTAAAGTAAAAAATAATTTTACTTGTACGTATTTTTTGCATTTAATGTGTTAGTTTTGTATTTATTACAATTTTGTGTAAAATGTAAATGTCGATGTTAATTAAGACTATCTTACGCCAATATACTGTATTTATTTTTAAATATAAAAGGATAAAATGTTTTATTTATGTAATCTTTTTAGAGTTTAGTTGGTATACATTATTAGTATAAAAAATTTTTACATTAATATTCAATTATGATTTTTCATTTATGTGACTTTGTAGTAATGAGTAAAGTAAAAAAATTTATCATAAATGAAGGGTTGTGATGGAATGTCAGTGTAAAAATATTTACACTGACAGTGTATATCAATTAAATTCATTTTCTTATATTATTCATAAAATAATATAATCCAAATATAAATGTTTAAAAAAATTAAACTTAATATAAACACGTACCTAATATATATTAATATACGTGTGAGTATATAATACTACTGATCGTAGTATCATTGATTTGTATAGTACGTTATGCCATCAACTAAATATATAGTCCTGTACATCGTGGATAAAAACGAAATTAATTTATAGCTAGTTTCATTAAAATAAATAAATCAAAGAGTTGGTCAGGTCATTTATTCACACAATTGAAAAAAAAATGTTGGAAAAATAGTGAAACCGTTAAAATTAGTTGAATCAATCTAATATGAATTCAAACCAATGAACATACTGTTATAATGATTAATAATATTTAAACTACCTCTTTTGATAATATTTTATAAATATATAATGGATTTAATTGGTATAACAGACAATTATAATTTTTCATTTATAATAAGTTCATTGACTTAACTAATTAGTACTTTAAAAATTGAAAAATTATGATTAAACGTCAATGTAAAAAAAAATCATTTACACTGATAGTGTATACGAATTAAACTCATGTATAATTTATTATTTTGTATTAGTTAATATTTATACTTGAAATAGTCATAATTTATTAAATTATTATTTTTGAGAGAAAATTTATTATTTAATATTATATAAGATGTAAAATATTATTTAATTATTACAGTTGGTAATCATGTTAAAAATAATAACATAACTAAGAAGAACTAACTGTTGTTATTCTAAAATGACTTTTAAATATTTATTTTCATTTATCTTTTTCTCCGTTCATAAATATTTTGACATTTATTTTTATGAATCTCATTTGAATATATTATTACTTTAAAATCACAAGCATATATTTATAAACTTTGAACTTAAAAAAACTCGTACAGCTTAAAACTTTAAATTTTTAAATACTTAATTAAAAAATACTTTTTATAAACTCTTAGTAAATAAAATAATAAATAAAGGTATTCATAAAGACATAAAGTGTTAATTTCCCATTTTAATTTTTTACAGAGGAAAGTACAAGTAAAAGTAATTTGATAAAATGGAAAGTTATAAATACAGGTGGCACGTTGTGAGGTTGTTTGCGAACATTAGCTTGGTTGTTGCGTGCGTGCCAACTAACGAATAAACGATGAGTGATGACAGTGGAAGTGGAAGTAGTGGCCAAAACCACGAAACTCGAAACTCGAAACTCGAAATCCAAGAGGTTTAAGGACCCTGACCAAAGCCATGATGCCAAGTGACCTTTCCATTTAACGCCACGTGGCGTCTAAATCTTCAATTTCCCTACTCGCAGTCAAATATGTAATTAGCATGCTTTCCTTCCTTCAGAATCACATTCCATTGCTCTACCTACATCACCTCCGATAAGGATGTTAACTCGTGACTCTGCTTTCGTAAACATAATTATTACATCAATTCTTCAAATAAACATTTTAAACGTTTTCTTACTTGCTTAAACTAAATATTATATAAAAAAGAAGATTACCGTATTAAAATTTAGAAATCTTAAATTAACTTATTCACCAAAAACATTGTTGTAAATAAAGAAAGATATTGCACACAAAATCCGAGTTATTATTTATGTGCAAATAATAATGTTAAAGTTAAAAAAAGTAAATACTAAATTGCTAACTAGTATTGTCGTTATGACATATTTAAAAGGCCGAGCTGGCATTATAATCTTGTTGGACCATTTTATTTTTTTAAAAAAAGACGAAAGTAGGGAGTGCTCCCATCTGAAAACTAAAAAGGATAAAAGAGAGAAGGGAAACGTTTTATAATCCCAAATTGACTGAGGTTGTGGGAAGAAAATTCCATCTAAAAATAAAAATGATCGAATATCGTGTTTTAGACGCAGGAAGAAAATTGACCGAGTGGCAGAAGCGTACCCACACACAATTAGAGTATTTGATAAGCACAAGCATTAACTGTGAGGTTAAAGAGCGCAGACGAATTACGTAACGTAGTTCTGACTTAGAAAAAGTCATGGAGGAAAGTGAATCCCATGGTTATTTAGTTGACCGACTTCACTTATGAACCGGTTTGAAAACATCCCTATATAAACCCCTCTATGGTGACACCCACAGCCACTAACTAGACAAGACAACACACACTGATACTCATTGCAAGGTCAGCTGAATCATAAAGTAATTAATGGCTTTGGAGGCTTTGAATTCCCCTACGCCTAGAGCAGCCTTCAGCGGCTACGAAGAAGAGGAGGAGATTGATCTCCAGTTCCGTGAGCCTTGGGCTAAAAGGAAGCGCTCCAAACGACCGCGTTCCGAGACCGAGGAAGAGTACCTCGCTCTTTGCCTCATCATGCTCGCACAGAGCGGTAACGACAGAAAGATAACCACCAACAGCAAAAACGCTCAACCTTCTTCATCATCGTCGTCACAAAAACAACCCTCACCACCGGTCAAACTAACACACACGTGCACCGTTTGCAACAAGGCCTTTCCTTCTTATCAAGCACTCGGCGGACACAAGGCCAGCCATCGCAAGGCTTCATCCGAATCCACCGCCCTCCTCGTCCCCAACGACACCGTTTCCGCCGCCACCCTCCCTGGCTCCCGGATGCACCAGTGCTCCATCTGTCAAAAGAGTTTCCCCACGGGTCAGGCCCTCGGTGGCCACAAGCGCTGCCACTACGACGCCGGAAACAACCACAGCAACAGCAGCGCTCTCACTTCCTCCGACGGCGCTGCTGCCCACACCCTCCGTGCCTTTGACCTCAACCTGCCCGCTCCCTTGACTGAGTTCTGGTCTCCGCTGCCTGTCCACTTCTTAAAAAGGCAGGCCGCCGACGAAGAGGTGGAAAGCCCGTTGCCCGCCAAGCGCCCTCGTTTCTTTTCAGCCGAAGACGCCCATCTTCAAACGCCTTAGCTTTCTTCACCCCCTTTTTTTATTTTAATCTCATTCAAATTAAATTTCTTCCTATTCTCAATATCAATCGCACCTATTTAGTTTTCTTTTCTATCTTTTTTTCTTTTTCCGGTTAGGGCCAATTGGGATTAGGTTCGGATTTTGTTTCTGCTCATCTGTACAGACAAAATTTGTTCATTGCTTTTGGACTCTTTTTCTTTCAATCTAACATTCATTTCTTTTCACTACTCTATTTGTTCCCAACATTTACTTCTCTTCTTCATGTAATTACATCTCGCATCAACCTAATTCATAATATTATCTTCAAATTATTTCTTCGATCAACCATTCAAATATTCATTAGAGTTTACCCTTTTTTTTTCTGATTTAATTAACGATTCTTTTTCCTACATGAGTATGTTAAAAAGAAAGTATATCTGAAATTAATTTTTTTTTTTATTTCTTGTATTAATTACACAGCTAGAAAAAATTGAATAATACAATTTTGACCGTTCTACCTTTGACTGTCTCTTTATTACTGGTCACATATATTGAGTCCTGTTGATTAATAAGGAAATTAATTAATAAGATTCTTCATTAAATTGATTTCACTTTATATGGTCACATTCAAGTACAAATTGCAGAATACATATGCTTCGAAAGGAAACAAAAGAAAAAAGGAACACCGAATTTAGACAGCGTTAAGGTGGGAATAAAGTAATACACATGTTTTTCTTTTCTTTTTTTTTACCAGAAAGTAATACACACGTTAAATTTATAAATTCTCTTAATCTGTTTAAGAAAAAATAAAGGACGAACACAAGTCTTGCCCAATTAAAATTTCAACGACCTTGTAATTTCTACATATTTAATTAACGATATGGTAATTTTTTGCAGTTTAATTAGAGTATGGATTATTAATTTGCAGCCTAAAAGCAAGTGGAATCTAATAGCAAATAACCCACCATATATTATAAAACATAGTATACGAGTGAAGTGTATTAATGGTGGGTAGTATACTGAGACCCAAATTAATTGACCACATAAAAACGGATTGAGTCAAGGTCTTTCTCCAATAAAATAATCAAGATGGAGGGGTTTTACTTTGGCCCAAAAACATCCACTGCGTGCCGCGTGAACAACGCAGGGACAGCAGGAACCAATTTGCTTGCTTAATTTGACAGCTTAAATGAACTGTGTTCATTCACGATGTAAATGTTTATTGAAATTTCAGCATATTTCAAAGGCACACGAATTGTTTTCTCTTAATTCTTTTTGCTAATTAATACGCTCTAAGTCCCCTATATCTCGCATAAAAAAGGAGAATTATTATTAATAAAAAGAAGTGCTAATGAAAGGGTACAAAGAATTAGTTGTTCAATGTCATGTTAGGGCAATGGGTAAGGTGGGTTGAACCGAAACCATTCCCATGTGGTTTCTGCCTTTAATGCACATGTTGGTATCATTATACCAAATTTGCAACCGCTTTATTTTGTGGCTAAGGACACTTGTTATTGGGTTGGCAAATCTATCCACCTACTAATTAATAACAAGTCTTTGTATGTATCCACTATCCAGAATCTTGTATTAGACAACAGATATAGGTTTTTACTACAGCTAGCCTTTTTAATAAGCTCTATCTATTTTCTAAATAACTTTAAGGTTTGAGATATCAAATTAAGTTAGGGTACATGGATCCAAATACTGCTTTACGTTTATTCAAAAACAAAAAGTCAATATGTAAAAATCATAAATCTTCTCATTCTTTTTAAAGGTCGGTAATTTTTTTTTTCATTTTTAAATATAACATAATAATGTATTTGACTAAAAACTAAAAAGCATTCTTAATATTGAACCCATAGTAGCCAGATCATCACTCTTAAATCTTAATCTGTTTGGCCGAGTTGGTACGTTATTAATTAACACCTTAGGAAGGAATGAGTACAATAAGCTCATCTAAGTAGTTATCTAGTGATCGAGTTGTATCTGGCAAGACGTGTGGGGAATGCTTCAACGTGTTGTACAGTGTACTAATAATGCGTTCAACTAAGTTACGTTAATTGAGTTGTGACTTGTGAGCAATTATAATTATCCAATTTTTTGGACGGGAAAGTAGCCTTACGCGTTATTATGTGGCTATATCACAATCCAGATGATGGGCTTCAATTAAGAAGTTGTGACTTGAAGGAGTGTGAATCCTATGCCATGCGTGTGTGTCGTCATGTCAATTAGTCGGTTCCTCCAAACACGCCCTTCACTAACATATTTTATATTCTATGCTACTCCACATACATACCTTATTGCTCCTTTCATAAGTAAATTTGCATGCAATATTAATTGAACTAGAATATCCGGCCTTAATCGTTTTTCTTCCAACAAGTTTGAGTGCAAATTAGTACTTTTTTTTACACTCCATTTTTTCCCCAAACCTTTTTAATGAAGAAAAGAAAAGTTAGAGCTTTACTTCACACATTGCTTTAATCGAAATTTTAAAAATGCTAAGAAAATTATAAAATTAAATCCATACATTAATTAATTTTTATACAATGAAAACTTTAATGTCAAATAAATATATAATTTTATTTTAAAGTTTAATACTCATGCACTCAGTGTAAAATCACAACTCTTGATGTATGTTAAGTTTATTGTCTTTATCTATCGATATTTAAAACTCATAAAAATTGAGTTGTGATCGAATAATAATGTAAAAACTGCGAGTTTGCAGACCATTTTCTCTTCTTTTTATTTATGTTCTCCAATTCAAATAAGAGAAGACTTTTAACTTTTAAGGCTTGACATAACATAACCTACTAAAAACCTAAATATATTAAAGGCCATCTGGGATGGAGGAACCCGAGAAACTGACCTAGTAGTTATAGAGGTTGGGGTAACCGACCTCAGATGGTGCATTACAGGGAAGTTTTGAGTAACCGTTAAAGGAAGGATAAAACAAAGAGCACGCCAACAAAAAAAAGGATGATTTTTCTCTAGGACGGGGGGAGGAAACAATGATAGACCCTTTCTCGGCTAGAGCATTTTGGCGACCACAGTGGGAGAGTTAAATCAACCACTCCCTGCTTTTTGAGAAATGAAGTCATATGGTTCCAACCTGCTACACGTAGGGGCAAGAGGCCTCAACTTCAGGAGGCCCTACCCTGGAGCGGTTGACAAAAGAAATCCAGAAGATAAAGGAAGAAACCAAGAGTGTCAATCATTGTGTCGTCGCCGTTGAAGCTTACAATGAGCAAGCAAGTTCAGGTAGAATCACATCAACAATTGATGGAAGCCCACCAGGAGGTCAGAACACAAGTAATAGCACTACGTCGTCATGATATAGATACCTTTGCGGAGCCACAAAGAGACTTTTAGCCTTTTCCTAAGCAATAGAGGTGGAGCTGATTCCGCCTCATTTTCTAGTTCCAAAGATGGATTTGTTTGATGGATCTCAAGATTTAAACTGTCACTTACATACTCTCTAATCCTAGATGCTAGCTAGTGATGGCAATGATGCTCTATGTTGTAAGATGTTTGTTAGCACTCTCACCAGTTTGACTCTCTATTTGTTCAGTGGTCTACCTGAGCACTCAGTTACGAGCCTTGAAGAGTTCTCCCATTTTTTGTTACTCAATTTGTGGCTAATAGGAAGAAGCCACTAACGGTGATCGACCTCGTTGATATAAAGCAAGCCAAAGATGAGACTCTGAAGTAATACTTGACATGATTTAACGAGGTTACGATAAGGGTCGTTGACCCGGACGAACGCATGTTTTGTGGCCGCTTTTGAGATGGGGTTACGTGTTAGTCCATTTGGAGAGTCACTCGTGGAGTGCAAACCCAAGACAATGTTAGAAATTCGAGCATAGGCTGCATGCCATATCGACGCTGAAGAAGTAATGTTGCAAAAGAAGGCTCGTGATGATGTATGTTAACCACCTACTATTATCAGGGGTCTAAAGCAAGGTTGAGATTGGAGTTATAATGCACACAAAAGGCCGGAGCTCGGTCTGTTGCATGCAAAGCAGAAACATCACTGCAACCGAGAAATTGACATTGATGTTTATCACCCCACGCTGTCCTTATTGATAGGCGCTAGATATTGAAGGATGTTAATAGCACTCGGTTGATGCGCTTCCCACCGATTGTTGACAAGCAGATAAGGCGCAACAAAAAGGTTTGGTGTGAGTTCCACCCTACCTGTGGGCATGATACAAAGAAGTGTTACATGCTCATCAAGCCTATAGAGAGGCTTATTAAGGAGCGTCGCTTGGGCAAGTACGTGCGAGAGTCACAGACTAAAACCGTCAAGAGCCACCATGAGCAAGAAGGTAAGGATGAATAGAAAAGGACTCGTCATGGTGATCCTGCCGAACATAAGAAAACTGTTCAAGGAGACTTCAATACAATAGCAGGAGGGTTTGCGGGTGGTGGGACCACCTCATCAGCCAAAAAGCGATATGTCTGATTTATTTGCAAATCGTTCTTAGCAATATCGAGACAAACACTGCTTTTGGCTACTACAATATGTTTAATTGAGGCTAATTTCAAGGGCGTAACCCCACATGAGCATGATCCTATTGTAATCTCTGCTGTCTTAATGGGCTACAATGTTAACCGAATTCTTGTAGATCAGGGGAGTTCAGTTGACGTCATCTTTTGGTACACCTATTTGGGGTTAGAGATACCCATGGATCTTTTGATCCCTCATAACGGAGTTATGGTCGATTTCATAAGAAAGAAGATGGAGGTTTGAAAGTACGTTGACCCAAGGATCACCTTCGTTGAAAAAGAGTTTGCTAATCGCCTCCATACTCTCGTTGAGGGTTTAAAGCAAGTTTTGATCCTAAGGGGCAATGTTACTATTGATGATCACCTCAGACTAGTTGTGGAGGAAAGTTTGGTGTCTGTGTTGAGGGATCACACACATATATTTGCATGGGATGCTTCTGACATGTTGGGAATCGATCCCGATTTCTAATGTCATAGGCTCGCCATGGACTCGTTGGTGAAGCTAGTGGTTAAAAAATGAAGGAAGTTCGGGAATGAGAAGCGAAAGGCTATAGTGGAAGAAATGCAAAAATTGCTATTGGTTGGCTGTATTCTGGAAATCAAATATCTGAGTTGGTTGGCTAATGTCTTGATGGTAGAGAAGGCAAACGAAAGGTGGAGAATGTGTGTCGACTTCATAGAATTAAACAAGGCTTGCCCAAAAGATTCATATCCTCTGCCTAATATCGATTGCCTCATGGATGCTGCCTTAGGGTACGACATCTTGAGCTTTATGAATGCTTATTCTGACTCTAATCAAATTCACATAAATCTTGTCGATGAAGCCAAAACTACATTCATCGGAGACCAGTCCAATTTTTGTTATAAGGTCATACGTTTCGGTTAAGGATGACAAATAAATTAATACCCGTCTGAACCCGCCTCGAAGTTGACTGGAAATCCTCGATTTGATCTGGCATGGGTACGGGTATGGGAAATACCCGATTTGTTAAGTCGGGGTTAGGGATGTGGATAGAGATATACATACCCACCCTATACCTGTCTTCTTACTCGTCTTATCTCGCTCTTATTTTAATCACTAAAATGTTCATTTATCTTATAAAAAAAGAAAAGTTTGACATTTGATTAACAAATTACAAACTTTGCAATTATTAGATAACTTTTGAATTAATATAATTATATTCAAAGAAAATATTTTTTGATAAAATATTATTATAATTATTTTTTTGTAGGTATGGGTATACCGAATACCCGATGGGGATGTGGATAGGGACGCAAATCTCATACTCGCTGGGTATAGGGTCAGGATGGGATGAGTTTCGGAAGCGGGAATAAGGATGAGAATGTCATACCTGTCCTTGTTTGCCCCATTGCCATGCCTAGTTTCGGACTGAAGAACGCTAAGGCCACTTACAACGTTTGATGGACCGTATTCTATCTCCGATGTTAGGAAGGAATATGAAGGCTTACGTAGATGACATAGTGGTTAAATCAGCCACCCAAGAGGTTTACCTTGCCGATTTGTGAGAATTCTTTCTCACAATTAACAAGTATCAGTTGATGTTAAACCTTGAAAAGTGTTCATTTGGTGTGCCTTCAGACACATTCTTGGGGTTTATGCTTACCAATTGAGGAATAGAAGCAAACCCAACAAATGTGAAGCTATACTCAACATGCATACTCCCACCATGCTGAAAGAGGTCCAAACTCTCTCTGGTCGCATTTCCGCTTTGTCCTGTTTTTTCTCGAAGTCAGGAGAGCGATCTCTCCCATTATTCAAATGCTTCAAAAAGTCTATCCATTTCCAGTGGATGCTCAAATGTGAGGCAACCTTACTTCAAGTCTCTTTGTAAGCCACATTACTTCCAACATTTCCATGCCATTGTATGTACCAATCAACCTGTTCGACATATCGTGCATAAGCCCGATTTAGCTGGTCACATGGTTAAGTGGGCAATGGAGCTGTCAGAATACAGTTTGCTTCTTGAAGGTAGAAGGCACATAAAAGCCTAGGTGTTAGCTGATTTCATTTTGGAGTTAACTCATCCTCTCGACCCGACATCTGAGAAGGGTGCTTGGGTCCTGTCCATTCATAAGTATTCCAACTTGTCTGGGAGTGGGGCTAATATCATTATTGAAGGACCTAATAGGGTTATGTTGGAGTAGTCCCTTCGCTTCGACTTTAGGGCCAAGAATAATTAGTCTGGTTATGAAGCTTTGTTAGTTGGCCTAAAGTTAGCATTAGAAATGGGTGTCACTGATCTCATAGCACAAAACAATTCATAGTTGTTGACTGGTCAGATACAAGGGCTTATCAGGCGAAGAACCCTCAGCTGGTGAAATATTTAGAAAAGGTACGTGACCTCACTCGCAGATTCCAACAACTGGTGAAATATTTAGATACAGGGACTTATGTTCCGAGGGATCAAAATGCTCGAGCAAACCTGTTATCCAAATTAGCAAGCACTAAAAAATCGGGACATAACCAATCTATAATCCAAAAACACTGTTTATGCCTAGTATCACGACTCCTAAGGTCCCGGGGGTTAATTTCATCCAAGATGAACTATGTTCGTGGATAGGTTTGATCATCGGCTATATTAAAGAAGGAAAACTTCTCGTTGATAAACAAAAAGCAGATTAGGTTGTCCGCATGGTCGCTTCACAGTGTCGAATGATCAGCTTTATCACCGAGGGTTTGTGGCCCCATTGTTGCGGTGTCTCACTCCAACATAGGCTGACCAAGTGTTATGAGACATTCATGAAGGACTTTGTCATAGTCACATTGGCAAGCAGGTACTCGCCAATAAAATTTTACGTGTAGGTTACTTTTGGCCAACCCTTTGGTCGGATTGCAATAGCTTTGTCAAGAAGCGTGCCAAGTGCCAAATCCATTCAAACCACACCACTAAAAAAAAATTGCATTATATCTCCCTGACATGGCCTTTTCACAAGTGGAGGATGGATATTTTAGGGTTGTTCCCCATTTCCAAGAAGTAGCTGAAGTTTTTAGTTGTGACAGTGGACTATGCAAATAAGTGGATTGAGGCAGAGTCTGTGGGCAACGATTATGGCAGATCTGGTAAAATGATTCTTGTGGAAACCAATAGTCTATTGTTTTGGGATATCACACACACTCGTTACAGATAATGGCATGCAATTCACCAGCGAGACATTCCAAAACCTCTGTTAGGAGCTTGGGATTAGACTTGTTTATGCCTCTGTGGAACATCCCCAGGCAAATAACCAAACGAAGTCGGCAAACAAGGTCATCTTTTAGGACTGAAACACCACTTGGATGCGACAAAAACTCTCTAGCTAGAGGAGTTGCACTCAGTGTTGTAGTCATATCACTGCACGACTCATTCTCTACCTGAGAGACCCTCTTTTTGTTGGTGTATGGCTCCGATGCTATGATTCCAATCAAAATCGCGAAGCCTAGTCCGCGGGTCCTTAGTTTCAATGAACAGGTTCTTTTTTCAGTCAAATTATGCTTCCTTTTGCATATGTTTAAATAAATCATTCCCATAATTATATGTTGCTCGTCAATATTGGTTAATATAGTTGTATCACTTACCATAACTAAAACTTGGTTGGAAATCTTTTTGAACTATCCTTGAGAATAGGAAAATAAGCTTAGCAGGAACTCTGACCTTGAGTTACTAGATGAAGTTTGGGAATGTCCTTTTATTAAGGAAGCTGCAACTAAATGAAGATTAGAAATACGCTATAATGTCAAGGTTCACCCAAGACATTTTTTCTGTTGGGGATTTGGTATTGAAAAAGGCTCAATTAGTGCAACTGCGCAACAAGTTGTCGCCCAACTGGACTGGACCTTTTCAGGTTCTGGAGGTCATAGGAAAAAAGGGCTTACAAGTTAGAGACTCTTGATGTGAAAGTAGTTCCTCACACTTGGAACTCAACAAGCCTTCATACCTATTACAATTAATGATACTTTGCCCGTGTACTTCATGTTTACTTTTGACTTGCATTTCTTGCTTCTTGCTATGTTCCAGTTTTTTATGTTAGGTTGTATTTCCTTTGTAATGATGTTATCTATTTGTTCTCTTGCGTCTTGATGTTTGGTAGTAGTGTTTGACATTTGCTAATATTTCCTTTCGGAGGATATTATCTGTTTTTTGTAAAAGTTTGTTGTTCAACAAACAAAAAAAAGGGAGACATGTTGTAGATGATTGATCTGTCTTAGGGTGCCAACATAATGGGGATCTTATGACTCATAGTGATGCGATTACATGTCCCCATTTGTTTTCCAGGCTGTGCTTTTCTCTATCATTTCACTCCCATACATGCATACTTACTTTGTTGTTCTTGTTGGGTATTAGTTTTTAGCCTAGGGGCAAACAAACATACATGCGATCATGACACTTCAAACCACGCGAGTATCATACGGTCCGTGTAGGGTCTCAACATAAATGAGATTTACGTCTATGAACCCTTGAAATCAAGCTTAAAGGCCTCCATCGGAATTACATGCAAACAAGAGTTGTATGCAGGGTTCCATGAAATATACATCTATGATAAAAATATGATCGTTTGCCAATCGATCCTAAAACTTAATCAGTTATCAAACGATCCAAAATCATATATATATATAAACAATGTGATCAAGATTTGAATGAATTCAAGGTTCAAAACTTAAAGTTCAACATCAATGCATAGGGCAAGAATCGCATAAAGATATTATCAACAACAAAGTTCAAGTTCAAGTTCGATGTTCAAAGATCAATACATAAGGATAAGCATTACAAAAAGGACATTAACTCGATAACATAGTTTATTGCAGGATAAAACCCAAAGTTGCAAAATGTTAGGGACAATGTTAGATTCATCAACAATCTTCCCATTGGCATCCAGAAACAACACCTTAATTTGTGCTTCGGCTGCCGTATAGCTTGCAACGTATTCAGTGTGATCTCTAGTTTTTGTTTAGCCACCAGTTTAGTCAGACGTGCTACTTCCTCCATAGTCGATCTCTCCTTAGCTAGACTCTCCTCTAACTCTTTCGCAAGAGAATCCCTTGTAATTCTCAACTCATTCATAGACTTTTCTAGGTTTTATGCTTGGTCGATCATCTTGGTTTTGGTCTCTTTCAGCTTTTTCACTTCCTTTTCTAGTTTCTTTTTCTCTCCTTCCAAGTTCTCCAAATTTTTTATCATCTTAGCCTGACCTTCCAACATTTCCCGAATCTCGTCCTCGGTTATCGCTGAAACCACCATCATTCAGTTCAGCATAGCTTCTAGCTCCTTACAAAGTGTAAGCAAACTCTGTTTGTGAAGCTGCTCCGCATCGGTTTCCTTCACCAAGTGGGCTTGAATGACTGCATGGTGTTCGTAGGCCTTGTCCCACAACGATGTGACCTTTCCCTTTCCTACACCCTTCATCACAACCTCTCACTTTTCTTTTATTATTTGACCAGCTACAATCCGATCTGCAGATTGAACTTTTAGATTGTTGGCCTTTTAACTGACCTCTTTGGACCAATCTTGCTTGCTTTCGGGGGATCGAACATTGTCTTGATGAGGTCATTTTTCCTTGGCTAAGCTTGCATCTTGATCACCAGTCGGCTTCGCAGAGGCTCCTTTCGTTCCCTATAACTTCATCTCTTTCATAAATAGGTCCATTTTTTCTACAACAACAGAGAAGGGCAACAATTACATTAGTTTACTACAATCACCATATACAAAAGAATCAACACAAAAATTTCGTATTGGACACTACCGATATGTTTTTGTAAACACACTGTATCGAACTCAAGAGCCAACGCAAAACTAGTCACATGGTAACTAAGGCTCTCTAACTTCCTCACAGCCACATTCTCTTGAAGTGACAAGTTTGCTGGCTGCAGTTCGTTGAAGTACTTCGGCTCTTGTGACCAATAAAGGAGAAATACCTCTAAAAGTTCATGAAAATGTTCGGCGGCACAAACCTTAAAATAATGCTCTTTAAACTTATAAGACAAGGCATATAAAGTCAGGAAATGGCTACGCCCAGCAATCCCACTAAAGGAAACCTAGCTAGATCGTTTGTTTTGATTGGCTTTAAAAAAGAAGTAGAATAACCTACTAGAGGGGTCTATACCTAGTGCCTTGCTCAGAATTTGAAAACCCTTCAAAAAAGCCCAACTATTTGGATGTAATTATATCGGGGTCACATCTACGAAACTCAGTACGTTCTTTTCAAAGCGAGTAAAGGGAAATGAATACCAGTTTTTCTAAAAGGGTCTCATAACACATGAATAACGAAACCTCATTTCCTTGTGGCGTCGTATACAGTGGTTCGCTGTGTAAGGAATGCTCACAGATCACATTCTCTTCAGCCTCATTGTGAGTAAAAACATATTTTCCTGTCAACTCTCCAATAGACTCCCAACTATTATAGAAGGTCCTATATTTAAATACGTCTGATTTTGCCCACGGATAAAGAGCAACATAATCCAACTCTGCGTCCATGGTCTACTAAACTTACTATACAGAGCTCACAAAAACAAAAGAGGCAACAAAGGAAGAAGCTCTTCCCTTCTTAGTAATTCAAATTCTCTCCTTGCCCAGACAAATTGCACAATGTCTTCGACAAAGAATGAGAGCTAATATGTCTTTCACAAAGGGCACCTGGGCATGTTGTATAAGCAAAGAAAGAGGAGTAGAGGAGCGCGACACTTTGTGAAGAAGGAGAGTATAAGGAGTATGACTCTTGGAGTAGATGAGGAATGGAAGAGCGCAAAACTTCAAAACTAAGGGTCGAAAACGAAACGATACAACCAATTAAGACACACGAAACCCAAAAGGCGCGGGTAGCGGACACGAGCGCATGGGGAAGGGTCATGTCTTAAAGAAAGATGCTCCAATGATTGTGTGACACGTGGCCACTGGGCTCTGACAGTGAAGCGATGGATTAGACACTTTTTTAGCAGACCCTCGCCTATAGGTCAGGATATCAGCCTAGAGGCCGATATGGCCATCCACCCTTCTTCTTTCCAGCCACTTCACTGTTTCAACCTTGAGGCTGAAGCTGAAGGGCATGTGGGATGGAAGAACCTAGGAAATCAACCTGGTAGTTACAGAAGTTGGGGTTAACAACCTCAAATTGTGCATTACAGGAAAGTTTTGAGTAACTGTCAAGGGAAGAATAAAGCAAAGAGCATGCCAGCAAAAAAAGGATGATTTTTCTCTAGGACGGGAGGAGGAAATGATCAGAGATCCTCTATTGGCTAGAACACCATCCAACAACATTTACAAATAAAAAAAAAATGAGCAATATTATTTTGACGAGGTTTTTAAAAGGAAGCTTTCCTTTTCTTTTTCTTAATTTGTTTCTTTTCTTTTGTTTGAGAATAAAAGGGTGAAAAAATAACAAAAAAAATATTTACTCCATTATAAAGGTTGGCCACGTACATGAACGTGACAAAAACTTGAAGGATAATTATGATCTTGTTAAATAGACTAATAAGTGCATGTTATATATAATTTGCATATATACCTTAAAAAGTTATATTGGAGAACGAAAGCTAATTAAGTTAAGATTCTTACATAAATAACATTAATTTGACAAAGGCATGTTAATTAATTTGCATTTGAGTATGGTTTTAAGGGTTAAATTAAATATTGATTTGAGCATATAAATAAATTGAATTACTTAAGCCTTGTGTGAAGCCATATATAGTTTAGAAAACAGGATTGGCGTACGTCTCGTTACAAAATTAGAGGGGACGAAAGTGCGAAGAGGCTTGGATGAGATCAACGGAACGAATTCGTATCCTTAGCGTATGGGAGGTAAATATGGAGGAAGCTATCTTCTTGGCTCTTGCGTATGTATGCTTTGTCTTTTTAGAATGGAAAAACGGCACAACTCAGCTTCTTCAATGTACCTTCCCACGAAACACACTTCCTTAATTATTATCATTTAAGTATTCCCCAAACATAACTCATGCCAAATTGCTTTTACATCTATGTATGACTTCAAAAGGTTCAAGAAAGGTGTGAATCAAACACCACTTAGGTTCCATCTTTCTCTTACTCCATTTCTTTAGTTCTTTCTTACTCAATTAATTTTATGACAAATGCATATATTTTTTTTTTGTTAATAACTCAAACACCACTTGTGTATTATCAACAAGAAAATCCCTTTTTGCGAAATGATTATTTTCAAGCTACAACCCTCGGAAAGTATAATATTAGTTATCGAAGAGAGATTTATTCTTTATATGTAGTCCTTGTGCTTAATTTAACAGTATGTTATTAAGGTTTCTTAATTCTTAAGTGAAATGAAAATTCGAGGTGTTAACTGACGAGGGTCTTTATAAATGATGTTATGTTTTCGTCATTTTTTAATTAGCCTAGTAATCATTGATGTTTTCTTTTTTATAACCGAATACTGGGAGTTTTCTTATTGACTTTTCAAATAGTGATGTGATAAGAGTATTAGTTAAATGGGGATGAACTCAAGCAACCACAAGTCACTAATTGTTCAAAAACAAACAAAGATATTAACAAAATAAGGGGCATAAAATTCAGTGAGCCGCATCTCCCAACTTTGGCAGCCAATTAGCTGACGTAAAATATTTTCTTTTTCAGTTTAAACAAATTTTTTGTTCTTAAAAAATACTGATGGTTTTGATTGAAGTTCTTTATAAATTATTATTTATTGAAGTTGTTGTGATTCACTAACTTTAATGAATAATATAAGCAATTAAAAATATAATTATAACTAATTAAAGTACAGTTTGTCTAAAAAAATATGCAAGATATTCTTATTAAACTTTTTGAAGATGTGATAAATTACTAACTGTCAAAATTGTTTAATTCACATTGTTTCTTCATATTAAGGACTTTATAAAAAAATATTTTTACAAGGATTTGAATTTTTATTTTATAAAAGACTTTAACAAAACAATCTTATTTATAGAGATGAAAAGGTTATTTAAATAAAAAAAAACGCATATATTGTTGTTACGTGCAATGATAAAAACGCACACAAAAAGAAAAAAAAAATAGAATATAGAATAAAGATACATACATCTCTCTAATTTATACACCTCATCAACATTTTTTATTTATTTCTATTTCTCTCATTCTATCATATCATAAATCTTATTGTATCTATATATTCATCTCTTTTTTTCTTCTTCTCACTAAGTGTGTTATATGAAGTGTGCATATATAATTTTTTTAGAATATATTATAAATTTATTTGATATGCATTATTAGGTCATTACATTCACCACTAAAATTTGTTTAGAGCATGTGCAGACGTCTTTTTTAAATGTGGTTTTTGGATTCCTATATTTATGAAAAATAGTTGAAGTGCAAAAATTTAATAAAAGTAGAAATTTAAGATAAAGAACATACCACTAGTGTTGAATTTCGTAAAATCATAGGGTCACGCATACAATTTACCTATGTTTTAAATCAAATTAGTAATTGAAATTGGAAGATACTGGTTCACTTTTGCTTGTTTTTTTATAATTCTCCATCGTAGTTATTGTTTCAATCATTATTAAATTAGTGGTGGAATCAATTTTAACAAAATAGTATATTTTTATTATTGATATATTATAATAATTAAGATTATAAAAAAAAATATTAAAATGTAACTTTAAAAAGATTATTATTGATATACTATAATAATTAATATTATAAAAGAAAAAATATATTAAGGATGTAACTCTAAAAAGAAAAAAGTAATTTTACTGATGCACCTTTATATAGCTAAGTTAAACTCTCTTTTTTTTTTAATTTTTGAATTAAAAAATAGTTGATTTAGAAAAACTAGAAGTGTATTTAACGAGATCTAAAAAATTTACAAAGAATCACAAATTGGTCAAATGAGTTGAACCACCAATTTTACTGATTCTAGACTGATTTTTTTAATTTTAATATAAGTTTTTTGTTTCACCAGTTTTATGATTGATCAAATCACTTATTATTGGTCACCTATTTTCCAATTGAACCGATATAATCCGCTTTTTAAAACATAACAATTTACTAATTAATCTAGATCACTATTCTTATTTATTCATCAATCCATAAAAGTATTTCAACCCTAATTTCTTACGTGAACAAGTTTAAATTTTACAATTAAATCTCCCGTTACTTAGACAATTCAACTGCAACTTCAAAATTTGTATTAATGAAGGATTAAAATTATGGTTAATTAACCTTTTTTCATTCATAGTTGAGGTTTATCTGCCCTATGTCAATTCCTTATATGAAATCATTTTTCAAGTCTTTCTCATTTATAAGTATGCATGGATGATGAAGCTAAGCATACATTAAAATAGAAGATAGGACAAATAAATTTAATAACAAATGTGAATTTAAAAGGATTTTCGGTCTCATTCAAGCCCAACAACGAATGTATGGGATGATTTCTATAAATAAAAGATGAACACAAGAATGATATTGTGTATTCTTCTTAGTCTCTTTAAGTCTAATTAAAACAAATGTAAAGAGCAAAAAGGAATTTACCCAAGAGTATTTAAACTCTAAATTATCTTTTTAGTGACTAACAATTATAAAAATATAGAACATAACACACACATAGGTGTGCAACAACGTACTTTAACAACTCTGACAGATGTACACCCTATGTATTTTCATCAGGATTAAGAGCATGGATGTGCAAGGTTCCTGCACACTCTGCATCCCACTTGATAGGCCAATTTTTTGCTCCAAATAAATCTCTTTGAGACTTATATGGTGCTTAGTCCTCCTCCATAAGGTTTTTCTTTCACCTTTTGGGTGTTACATTCTGACAAAACTTAATAAGAACAATTAAAATGCAAAATTTTAATTAAAATATGTAAAAAACAATGAATACATTACAATTTGTGCAATTTTTCTAACTAAATGCACCTAAATATACTAAAAGATGCTACACATTGAATTATAAATTTGAATTATTTCTAACACTTCCGATACAAAGTCCATGTGAGAATCATCACATTTGATACTTAAACCTTACAATTTTATTTTTTAAAAAGACATCTCAATCAGATAAAATAAATAAAGATAATTTTCTAAACTAAAATATTTATAGTCTCGATTCTTAACCAAATTCATGACTATTTTTATTTTTGTAATAGTAGCCTGACTAAAAAGTCTAAGATATACTTCACACACATAACCCTAAACAATTCATTACACATATTTACTCCACATCCAAAATAATTATTAAACATCATCACATACATTTTACACATATAGCCATAATCAAATAATCACAAATATTCATTTCATATACAAAATAACTATTGCACATAAACACATATATTCTCATCACATAACAATAATCAAATGATAACAACTATTCATTCTACATTCATAATGAACATTAAGCATCACCCCATATAAAAAATAATAAAATTTGCAATATAAAATACTCAATTTTGTTCTCTAGAGCTCCCACAACCCTGTGGATGAGATCTTGATGCAATAATTCTTCACTATGTGATGATCACACCCGTATGGGGTTTGTCACATCAATATGGTGAAAATATGCACAATGAATAATCTAGTATCGAAAACTGGTAATAATATCAACAAAAGAACGTTCTCATGTACTTCCAGACATGTTGAACACCACATATTCTTGTAAGTCAAAAGGGGGATCGATTTCATAAAAAACGAGATCAGTAAGTCAAAATTTACTCAAATGTAATCTGATTGACCTAAGTTAGTCATTTTTTTTAAAAATAATTACCTAAATGGGTCAGTTTTAAAAAAATTTAGCAAGGTGAGTCTGTTTTGTAGTTTGACTTGGTCAAACTACAATTCCCAATTGCGGTTGTCAATTGTATGCATACATGGTGTCCAAGGTGGAAAAAAACCTCTTTTAAAACTACAATTCGCAATTGTTGTTTCATGATGGTCAAAGACAATCCCCATGGGACTACGTGAAAATTAGAATAGGTCTCTTAAACTCGCAAATACGAGTTGCAATTTGACTAGTCATTGACTAGTGTTTCTCCTTTGTTCAATGGTCACTGACGGCAAGAATTTTCTTCTTCTTAAACTCACAAATATGAGTTGCGGTTTAACTGGTTATTGACCAGTGTCTTTCCTTTGCCCAATGGTCAGTGATGATGTAAATTTTCATCTCCTTAAAAATGCAGATGACACTTACAGTTTGACTATTTTTTTTTGTCTTGTCCCCTCCCAGATGGTAGGCTTCCCTTGTGTCTAATAAAATTTTTTAATTACATTACTACCTTAAATTTTTAAATTTTAAACCATATACTAAAATTTTTAATTAGTAATATAATTTAAAATTAGATACTAAATTTAAAACTTTTTTATTATGTTATGATTAGTTAGCTATCTTAAATTTTTAAAATTTAAATTTTAAATCTATACTAAATTGTTTAATTAGCTATTTTTTAAATAGTAATATGATTTAAAATTAGTTACTAAATTTAAAGTTTTTTATTGCATTACATTTATTTATTTATCTTAAATTTTTAAATTGTAAATTTTAAATACTATACTAAATATTTTAATTAGTTATTTTTTAATTAGTAATATAATTTAAAATTAGTTACTAAATTTAAAATTTTTTAATTACGTTACGTTTAGTTAATTATCTTAAATTTTTAAATTTGAAATCCTATACTAAATTTTTAATTAGTTATTTTTAAATTAGTAATATTATTCAAAATTAGTTACTAAATTTAAAGATTTTTAATTACTTTACATTTAACTAGTTACCTTAAATTTTAAATCTATACTAAATTTTTTAATTAGTAATATAATTTTAAATTTTTAATTATATTACATTTAGTTAGTTACCTTAAATTTTGAAATTTAAATCCTATACTAAATTTTTTAAGTATTTTTTTAGTTAGTAATATGATTTACAATTACTTACTAAATTTAAAATTCTTCAATTACCTTATATTTAGTTAGTTAACTTAAATTTTTAAATTTTAAATTCTATACTAAATTTTTAATATTTATATCATATATTAACTTACTTCATATGTTTTCCTTAAATAAATAAAACATAAAATAAAAATTTTATTGAAAACAAAAATAATAAGACAGTATTTTGTTGCTCGTTATCATCATCATTTACATCTTGTCGTGCATATGGATTATAAAATCAACTTAATCTTAAACTAGTGCTGGCATATTCAGAATCCCAAGGTATAACAAATTGTGGTCCGCCTATACCTCCCATCGTTATTGGTTGTTAGCCTTGTGATATCTCTGGTGTACGCGATGATCCAAATATTTCTTGAAATATATGGCCTTGTGGCATGTCAACACTATATGGTGTATGATTGTGGAGCGATGGTCTCTCATGTGTCTATTGAGATGTATAATAATAAGTAGCAAACATATTTCCACTACCACCACTAAACTGTGTAGGTGTATAATAATGCCTTTTTGGTGTTTTGTCAAATTAGGAACGAGATAAACTTGTGGCTGAATTGCGTTCCTTGGTGGAATACATGGTTGATGGCATGTGGTTACAAAATATGATATGAATAAGGGGAAATGAAGGTGGAATACATGCTTAATGGGAACCCTAAGTTAGCTGGGTGCAACTCCTCATCTCTCTTAAATAAGACGCAACATCATTTTATAAAACATGGTATGTTCGCACGCCAACTTTGGGCGGCATGGGCACTGGGCACCAAGATAGCGGAAAAACACCCTTTTAGGTTTATGGGTGCTAGGTGGCCACTCAAGATGGCGGTGGGCGCTGGCCGGCCATTCCTTGGCTGCTGGGCGCCAATGTCAGACCCCTTAAAAACTCCTTACTTCAGCATCTACATATTGCTACAACACCACTTAGGCTCCAATCCATCTAACATTTCTTCTAGCCTTCTTCAAAACATGGCTCAAGTGATAGAGAACAAAGAAATAAAAGTAAAATATGAAAAAATGTAAATTTTTAACTAATTATCCTAACTATCTAAATTTTGTATAAAAATGAGTAAAAGGAAGGCCTTAAATGAGTTGGATTAGAATAATTACTCTATTTTACCTGTTAGATAGTTATAAACTATCCCAAACTTAAAGTTTTGCTTGTCCTCAAGCAAAAAGACAACATAGTGGACTTAACAAATGACACAACATGATGCATGTTATTACAACACACACACAATGAACAGAAATAGAATGCACTATGACGACAAGTACATTTACACACACCAAAGTCAAGATCCAAAATCTTTCCTTCATCAGGGATTTACAATCATGGAATGCTCAAAGAAAATAATAATTCAAACTATGGTGCCCATAAGAGTAAGGAAATATTTACCATGTACAAATCAACTCACAAAGAAAGCTATGCAGATCACAAAAATTGAGCAACCTCACTGGCAAGGTGTTTCACTCCACACAACTATTTAGAATAGAAAAAAATTTACTCTCGTGTCACACAATGCACCCACACAAGTTAACTTTACTATTCTTCTCAACAATACCAAAAACAAAACATGCACAATTGAAATCAAAAGGACTTTATCAAGCTTGTAACTTGGTCATTTGTATTAATAAGCATAAACCACCAATTGACTCTATTTTGCACTTTTTTGCAACACATAATTCTCTATATAAAAAAAATAAGTACAACAATATCTCATGCATACGAAAACTTCACTCTCCAAAATCTCGCAAAAATAAGAAATATCTTAAAGAAACTTTACTACTTGACTTATCAATAAATAAGGCACTATTAATAAGTTGTAAAATTCATGCCCTAGTATATCTTCGTAATTGTTATTCATTACCTTCATGGTTAGCAATGTCACCAAAATTACGAGTTAATCAACTAACTCGAATAGAACTATCGTCAATTTTATATTCACCAAGCGAAACTCCAAGTAGTTTTTGAGATAATTGAACCCAATCAACATTTGTTGGAACTATGATAGGAGTTCAACTAACACACAAACCAGTAGGATTACAATATCTTGAAGGGTGATGATGCATTCTCCACATCTCATATGGAAAGTATGAGTTTCAAGTCTCCATCTTTCAACAAATGCATTTATTAAACCAACATTAATTCGTAAAAAAACTCATTTAAGGGACCGTGTAGAACCTCGCTTCATGTAAATTTGCTATGATTTGTGGAGGAATCGATTCTTCTCCATTATAGGTGAAAATTGCACGTCTGATTAACAGTTTTCGATCATCCTCTCCATTCCAAACATGTTATGAAGCATGTTCATTTTGCATAAACAACAAGTCATTCTCTACTGGTTCAGAGAGAACATTATCGATTGAAGGACGAGAAGAAGAAGAAGATACCATTGTAAAAATGAGTACTAATCTGTAATTTAAAAATCAAAACAAAAAATTATATAAAAATATTTAATAATAAAGAAACAATTGTTTTCTTCAAATGAAACAAAATACTTGAAGATTTTGAAATAAAATTGAAAGCTTCACTTAACTCTCTAATATTAAAAACTTCTAAAGACATAATTATGATTTCTCAAGAGCGCCTACGAAAGGTATTTACAAAAGGCAACATGAACCATAAACCGCAATTCCCACTCATGGTTTATGTGTACATTAACTGATGATTAATCGCACTGTTATGAAAGGCTAGTTAATAACCATGGAAACTGCAGGTCCCATTTGCGTATTCATGCATTTAAAATTCTGTGCTGGTTCATATCAACTAGTTAATGGTAACGGTTGGTTAAAGACCGCATAAACCGCAAGTGTCATCTACGATTTTAAGGAGATGGAAATTTGCGCCATTACTAACCATTAGGCAAAGGAAAGACGTTGGTTAATGACCATTCAAACGCAACTCGTATTTGCAAGTTTAACAAGATGAAAATTCGCGACGTTAATGACCATTGGGAAAAGGAGAGGCACTGGTCAATGAACAATTAAATCGCAACTTGTATTTGTGAGTTTAAGAGACCTGTTCTGACTTTCGCGTGGTCCCAAAGGGGTTGTCTTTGACCATTATGAAATTACAATTTTAGGAAAGGTTTTTTGCCACCTTGGTAGCCATGTAAGCATACAATTGATGTGGTACTAAAATTGCGATTGAGAAATGTGGTTTGACCAAGTCCAACTACAAAACAAACTTACCTAGGTAAATTTTTTCAAAACAGACTCATTTAGGTAATTGTGTTTTTAAAAAAGGACTCACTTATGTCAATAAGTCTAAATGTAATCCTTGTTAGATCATCTATTTTGTACCAATAATGTCTTTTGAGTATACCAAATCAGTATAACTATCCTTCTTCAGCAAGACATGAATTCCAACCACATGAAACTTATCCCCAACTTCTCAAATCACTCACATGAGATTAAAAAAACTCACTCAATCAACAATACAATCCCAAAATATCCATCTTTCATCATCAATTGCATAATTACATTATTATCTTAAAATATCCCAACTCAAAACAAAAATTAAGCTTTTCTTACCTAAACTCAAGCTTGATCTTGAAGAAGGGAAGAAAGAGGAGTGTTTAGTTCCAAGATAGAAGTTCTTCCCTATTCAAATCAATCGTTCCTCACCATCCAACCAAAAGCAAACCAACCCCCCCCCCCCCCCCTTAAAACCATATAAAAGTAAAGAAATTAAGAATTTGGTTCAAGACAGTATAATTAGTACTTAGCCTTAGAATCAAAGGTTAAGGTGAGGAGAAATTGGAGAAACCTTCTAGCCATTCATGTGAAATTGGTTCCATGTAGGAAAACGGAGAAAAGGGGCAGAGAAGAAGAGGAGAGTATCTTAGCAAGAATATATAAGAGAAAAGGCTGAGAAAACTAAGAGAAAAATGAGGAACAAAAGTTGTCCTAAATGTTGAAAAAAGTTGTGGTTCTATTTAGTGAATCATAATTGCTAATTGCATTCCTTTTTGAAATAGCCAACTAATCTCAACCCAATTGATTATTTGTCATATCGCTCACCTTATTAAACTCATCTACCCTTTCCCACCATTTAAAACACACTTAAATTTAATTACAATCATAAATAAATCAACATGTTTTAAATAAAATATAGGTTCAAATACAATTGATGCCCCATTTTTTTTCAATTTTAGACATTGTGTCCTCTATTTTAAAATCGTAATATTATGCCCTCAAATTTTAAAAATGTGTGAATTAATATCCTTTTTCTGAATTATTGGCATTGATTATTAATTATGAGTGCGTTGATCGCCAGATGTATGAAATTAGGTGACATGACACATAATTACAACTTAATAAAAAGATTAATTTATATTTTAAGGTTCACATGAGCATTAGTGGGTAAAAGAATGTGTTATATAATATGCACATAAACCGTAAAGTGTTAAATTAACCCTTTTATTAAATAATAATAAAGACCAACACACTCACAATTAATAGTCAATGTCAACGATTTACGGAAGATTATCAATTCACACATTTCTAAAATTTAGGATCATAATGTCATGATTTTAAAATACAGGAAATTAATAATATCTATAATGAAAAAAAGGGTTTAATTAATATACACTGTCAGTGAAAAAATTTTTACACTAATATTCAATCACAATCCTTTATTCATGATAAATTTGTTGACTTTACTCATTACTACTTTAAAAATCACATAAATGAATAATCATTACACTGACAGCGTATATCATAAACTCTTAAAAAAAACTTATGGTATCAACTGTATTTAAGTCTAAAATATAACATCATTAGAAATTTCACAGCCGAACACTCATGATTAATTAATTACACTTAAACTAAATTTAAATTCTCTTTCAATTATTTTTATACACTTATAAAATAATAATTAAAACAAAATCTTATGCGTTACATGGGTAGGTGATTGAATCTTGTTGATTTATGGGAAGACCAATGTTTTTTATCCTAGTCTTATTTTTGTCTTTTTGTTTCCTTATTGTACTATTTTTGGAAGACATTTTTTTTTGCTTTCTTATGATTTTTTAATTAATTTCATTACTTGGTTTATAAAAAAATACATAGATGAATTTAAATATTTAATTTATCTTATTGAGTATTTTGTAGCATTGAAATAAAAATGTGAGTCTTATTTTTTAAAAAAAGAAATTGATATTTGTTATGATTTTTCGTTGGCTGACGGTTTAATTAAAATTTTGTATACTTACAATGTATAGAAATTAAATTTGAAAATTAATTAAATACATTGATTTTTTCAATTTTTTAGTCTATTTAATTTTGACTTTCCGATTAGGTTTCGTTGTACTTTACGTTTAATTATATTAGATTATAAATGACCTTAAGATATTTTATGTGTGAGTAGTTTAATCACTACACCTCTACACTATAATATTTAAAAGACTTTTATCAGTTCATTAATTAAAAGGATTGAGAGTTTTTTTTAAAGTTAAATGAATTTTATAAAACGGATAATAGAATGTACAAGATATGTCTTATGATAGTTTATGAGAAAAAAAAAAGATTATGAGTTATCAGTAGAAACAATCAACCAAAATAATTTGACTCTAACAAATTAAAAAGGATTAAATATTGAATATAGTATCAAGGAAGTCTACCACTGAAATTCAGTTGGATGAATATGATCTCGCAATTATCATAAAACCTTTAATATTGACATCAATTTTTAAGTATAAAAAATATTACTATGTAAAAATAAAACATTAGTAATATTTTTTTCTCACAATTCATAAAAATAAAAAATTAAAACATAAGACAATATTTGAAAAATATGGCTAAATTATGAACAAATATTACGAATATATTTTTGTATCATTTTGTAAAATGTTATAAATTCTAGTAACATCTATCATTTACTATGTAAAAATAAAAAATAATCGTAACACTTGTGAATTTTAATACCATTTTTTTGTCTAATATTTCATAAAAAAAATTTTAAAAGCATTTCATAATATTTAAAAATTATGAATAAATATTAGTAATATTTTGCAACTTTTTATCAAATAGACATAGTCCATGTTTTTAGCGACATATATAAAATGTTACAAAAGTATGTTAGTAATTAGTATTTATTCATAATTTCATGACAATGACCTACCAAATTTTCTGCAGGCATATCATGTATACAAGAACTTCCACAATGAGAAAATCTCATATCAAGATTAGAAATTATTTTTTATGAGTTCTACTTTTCCACGTCACTCTTAAGAATTATATCATTTTTTATTTTAATGTTAAACTTATTATGAATTCAAATTGAATTTACATATTTCCCTGCCCTACATATTTCACTTACTTAAATGAGGATCTCAATAATAGTCAGTCTTCCACCTTGAATATTTGTCAAATAGTTTTTATAAGTTCTACTCTTTCACACATTACTCTTAAGTAGGAATGACAGCGGGGTGGACCGGTACGGATAGTGGTTACCCACCATCCGACCCGTTACAAAAATCTGTCACCCGTTATCTGCTAAAAACCCGTCGGGTACTTGCTATAGAAATACCTATTGATTTTTTTATTACTCATGGGTATCTTCGGGTACCTATGGATATTTTTAAAAAAATAGTTTTTTTAAAATTAAATATTTTTTATAAGAAGTTTTATCAAATAAATATTTTTTTTGAAAAATCTAGAAATAAAATTATACTAGTTTCTATAAGATTAATTATATCTAACAATAGATTAATTTAATATATTATAATAAAATATTTAATATAAATAAAATCTTTATTTTATATTATCGACATTTTTATAATAAATAATTTTATTAACTATGAAATTTTTATAAAAAAATAAGATTGATATCAATGAATTTTGATAATTAATATTTTAATTTGATTTATTTTTCAAAAATATTATCTTTTTTAACTTATATATATATATTATGTTAGTTTAACGGGTAGCAGGTACCCGCATGTACGAGTACTATGATACCTGTACCTGTGCCCGTTAAGGAGTGGGTAGAAAAAAACTCGTACCCTCAGGTGGCGGGTACTCATTTATACTATCTGTGTAGATATTTTTTGTGGGTTCCATGGGTATCTGCGAACGCGGATATTTTTATCATCCATACTCTTAAGAATTATACTCATTTTTTATTTTAATGTTGAACTTATTATGAATTGAAATTGAATTTACACTTATACCCTTACCCTACATATTTCATTTAAGCACATGTTCTTAAGTGTGTGACAAAATTAATTGAAAAGTTAGCTAAAAATTTGTAAGTAGTGAATAAAACTAATTGAAAATTGTAAATGAAAAATAAAAAAATTCATTATTATTAGATCAATAATATAATATTTAGAATAATTATAACATATTTAATAATATAAAATTTCTAAATATAAATTTATTATGTATTTAAGCTATACATTACTATAAATACATATTTAAGTATAAATTATTGTAAGTACATATTTAAATTACAAATTTCTATAAAGTATATATATAATAAATGAGAGATAAATAGTAATAAAGAAGGAAGATGCAAATTGACGGTAAAAAGTATGAAAGAGTGAATTTATGAGAAAGGTAATGACACAATCTTGAGCTTTTTGCTTACTTTTTCAAGCTACTTTGGGAGGGAGGCATTTGGTGGCAAAAACCAAAAAGAACACTCTTCGTTCTTGTTGCCCATTCAATTATGTACCAAATTCTGTAAAGAAATTAATTTGAATAAATATATTTGGCCAAATTGTTTGCAAGTGACTAAACCAAACAATTTTAAGTCAAATAAGACGAACATGAGATTCCTAATAAGTTTAATTACTTAGAGTCTATGCTAGAAAATAGTTTGCTACTTTGCTACAACCTTTTGTCTTTTTAACTATGATTTGGCTAATTAACATTGCTTTAGAAACTAGCGGTTCCAATGCTTGATTTGATATTATTTATTAGGGCTAGCAGCTGCATAAATGGATATTAGGTGGTTCTTATCATCCTTTGCGTTGACATCTAGGGTGTCACTTTATTTTATAATTATGAGAATGATGCAGCGAATACAATTCACTTATTTCTACTTATTTTAATTACATCTTATTAGCTGTTTAACGGATTATCTTATTCAATATAAAATAATTGTTCTAATTAATATATATATATATATATATATATCAATAAAAGTGTTTACGGATTGAGTTGAGTTAAATTTAGGCAAACTCAAGATTCAACTCAATTCCAACTCATCCAGTTGGATTTGGTTTTTGTTATTTTTTTCTCAAACCCAACTTAACTCAACCCATCATTAAACAAGTTGTGTTGAGTTGGATTAATTGGATCACCATTTTAAAAAAATTAAAAAATAAATTCAATGTTTATAACCTTTTTTATATATTTTTAGGATATTTTTTAAAAAGAATAGAATATATAAAAATAAAGAATAAATTATTAACTTTGATAATGTAAAGAATCAATTCTCATAAGAGTTTAAACTATCGTCTGAAAGTTCATTATTGACTTTTTATCTAATAATAAACATTAGTTATTTGGAATGAGGGTGTATCCTTACAGTGCAGAGTTATTGCCTTAGTGTGTGATAGTCTCGGTTTAGGAATTATAAATTTAATTATTAAGGACATTTTTTTAATTTAAAATAATAAATAATAATAATATAATATTATTATCGGGTAGAATTAGGTTGGGTCTTAGGTTCAACTCACTGAACCTGTTACCAACCCGTAGGGATTGATTTTGTTCGGGTTGAGTTCGATTTCACCTAATCTATCCAATTACTTTGAATTGGATTGAGTCAGATTGAGTTATCGAGTCACCAATCCAATAAACACTCCTAATATTCAAGCAATGACACAATAATTATATTAAACATTAACTTAGTAAAATTAATCACTACCAAACTTTGCTTTTAGATTCTAGGAACTAAAGAAACTTTCTAAATAATGAAGTGGGAGATATTTTAAAAACTTAGTGAGGTACATTACATTCTTGTCAAAACTGCACTTTTTTTAAAAAACAAAGAAGGTATATTATTATATAAGAAGGAAAGATACAAAAGTTATACAAGGAGTATATACACATAACATAACCAAATGCCTTCTTATTAGTCACAAAAAAATATAAGAGATCAAATAAAAAGTATCTATATTTAAAAAAAAAATGCATTTAGCGGATATATTTTATCTGGGGTTAGTAAAACCATTAGTAATGTATACTTTTTGGGAGTTTTAAAAACACATGTTATTTACCAACAATTTTATATTTAACCGTAGGTAAATTATTAATTTTTATATTTTTAATTATTTTAAAATTTTTATTATTTTTTAAATTATTATTTCCCCTCACTTATTTTTTTTATTTCCCCCCTTGGCTGTTGTATGTAACAACTAACAATAGATAGTGAAGAGAAACCTAAAATAAAACTCCCAAACTTATGTCACACCATGTCTCACATACAAAAACGAGGGAGAACACCAATCAATTGTTGCTATGCTCCTGTCTCTCCACTCGAGCGCAGTTATCGCACCATGCTCTTGTCTCTCCAAGACTGTCTCAACCAAGCTATGTTCTGGGATCACAAAGAATTCACCAAGATACAAATGAGAAGAGGCAGAAAATAAACAACCCCAATTTGATTTTATTCAATGAGGAGTGTGATATATATACACACAGTAAGAATGGGCCAAAAAAGAATGAGAAAGAGTTCAACAGAAAAGAATGAAAGCTGGCATGAGAGCTGAGAAGAATGATCCAAAAGCCACATGCTGCATGGCTTGCATGCAGGGAAGACAATCATCCATTATCATCACCATGTTTTCCTTTCTCAGGTTTGCTCAAACTGTAAGATGGGAAGTTTCTCTTTCAGTCTTTCACTCACATTGCATCAACTAAGGTAATCAAATCCTCTTCTTTGCCTTCAAAATTCCCAATTTTGTTTTTAATCTCCAAAATTTTTCCAATTGCTCATATTTTTCTCATGTATTGTTCAATGAAAGTTTTTATTCCTCAGAGTCTTGATTCATCCTATATTTGTTGTATGTGAGTGTTTTAAATTTTTTTGTTGATAGTATCTAGAATTATATGTTAATTCAGTATTGAATATGTGTCCATCATGTATTCAATAAAATGTCCCAATAAAATCTAAGTTGGGTACTTTGAGGTTTGAAATCCATCCTACAGACATTTTTTGTGTCATTGAAATGTCATTCCAGATTACCAAAGGCTAATTTTTACTACAATAACATGGTACAGTATAAAGAAAAATGTAGATAAGGGAACTGATCGAAAGAAATCCCCTCCATAAGTTTGTAGTGCACTCACCTACTGTAGAATATTTGGATATTTCTTTTACAATAGTAGTTCTAAAACTCTTACCAAAAGAAAAGTTGCAAACTAGATATGTCAGACATGCCTTTTCACAAGTAATCAGCTAGTGGTAATTTTCTCATGTAGGTTCACATTCTATGCTTCACACTCCTTAATTATTATATGTTTTTTACCTTCCATATGCTAATGTTTCACACTCCTTGATGGTTATTGTCTTTTTTACCTTCCAAATGTTTTTTATGTTCCTCACCTAAAAAATGTTTAATAATCTTTATACTTGGGTTTTTAATGGTAATACTTATGTGGAGTTAAGGACTATTCAATATTAGACATTTTTACTTTCCATATTCATTGAATATTTCTGTAATTTATAAAAATTATTCAATATTTTGGTATGTATTAAGTTGAATGCAATAAAAGTTATCATTTGCTTTATATGCATAGATGCCAGTATAGTTTACAAATTTACAGATGTGTAGGCTAAAAATTTGAATAATTCAATTCTTCAGGTTGAAGAATTTCCTAGGCTTAAACACCTATATTGATTCTATCACAAGTTTAAAATAAAACGCAATAGAGTAGCAAATATAGAAAACTGATCACAAACTATTTTTTTTTACCGAGCACTTATGCCAACTGATAAAGATATAAAATCCATTTTTTGAGGTTTGCATTCAATCCTTGCAGCCACATTCTTAATAATGGAATTAAATCTTCAAAACAAAATAAATTGGGTATATTTATTATCCATGCTTCAACTCCACATTAGAGTGACATAAGTAAAAAATACTAAAATACAAAAAATAGATTCCCTGGAACAGAACACGTAGAAACCCATCAGAATGAAAAATAAAAAATTTTAGGAGCTTTCCGTCTAGCATAATACACACTTAAATATATATTGAAGTAGAGAGGATTGATGGATGCTTACAATCATGAAGGAAAAAACAAAAGGCATACCCTAAATTGAGAACTCTTTAGCAGTACGAGTAACAACATGATAGCGAGCAAGACTATCTTCAATACTACAATTAGTGTGTGATTTTGTGAACAATTCAGAAGTTGTAGCAAAAACAACTACTTCTCTAGCACCAGCCTCTATAACAACTTCAAAAAAAGCTACTTTTTGGTAACTATATTATGATAAACTAACTATTCTACTTTGTGTGACTTCTTAGTTCTCAATACAAGATTTCTATAAGTTGTCTTAGTATCAATATGTTCTATATGAGTCACATAGTCTCTTTTCATTAATCATTGTTTTTCTTTACTAATAATTGTTTCCGATGTGTCATTGTTAACCCCCTCTTCTAATAGCAGTTGAGTCACTATTTCTTCCTCATCTATTTTCCATTTTGTAGTTTACCATGTACCATGTCACGTCCCTTTCCACTTGCCTTAACAAGGAGTATGCACTTCAACATAAATCCTACCTCAACTCACTATATAGCCAAATCTAAACCATGGCTCCTCGCCCACCTCCTTCTATGCTCATTTCTTATCTAATTCATTTCATATTACATATGAGCGCTTTTAGCCTAGATAATCATCAAGGAGAAAAACTTTAGTACTTAGAGTTATCCTCTCCATCATCCATGTCTAATATGTTGAATTTCATGCTATGTATTACTATGCAATGTTTTATATTTGTATTCACTCTCAAAGTACATGAGAGCATTTGAATAATATATTCTGGAGATTAATAGAAAACTATTCAAAAAATATATATATATATATATATATATATATATATATATATTCATATATTCTGCACAATTATGTTGAATTCAAGGATGAGCATTTTGAATATAATTTCTCTTTTCATGATTGATCTCCTATCATTAAGAGATTTTGGAGATTGGTTCTTCTAAATTTCCTCACATTTTTCTACTAGTAGCAACGCTGGAAACAAAATCATAATGTAATAATGAGAAATTTTAACACAAAATTAGCTAGTATCCATTCCTTAAGCGTAGTTGCTATCTTCATTTAATGAAATGCTTATGATGTAATCAAGGCTTCATTAACTTCAGCATGTTTATAAAAAGTTGAAGTGTTAAATTAATTATACCAACATATTATTAACCTAATGATTACTAAAAGTCATCAACCAAATTAAAATTAGGATAAAATTATTAGCAAAATTAGTAGATATGTAGTAATATCAGCAATCAATTTGACGCCTTTTTTTGGGGTCCATGTTACTTTTTTCATTCCATCTTTGTCACAGTAAGGGGTTCTCTTCATCTTTCATCTAAACCTATATCAAACTCTCTCCCACTCTATAAAAACGCATGTCAGAGAGAAGAGAAGTTGGTGAAAGATACTAAGCAGCAAGTGCAAGACAGTTTCCCATTCACCTATATATAAGACAAGAACGGGTGTGAAGGACCAATGATACACACTAAATTAATTGTAATAGTTTGACAGAAAAAATTATAATAAATAACCTGTGACTTTGCTGTAGATGGATCCCCGCAGAAGCAATACATTGATGTCACTTCTTAACTTGACTCCATCGAGCAAATTCTGTTTGCGAAAAAATTGATCATATGGTTTTTATTTTTATTTGTTTGATGTTTCTAAAATTTGGCTGTTTTTGTCTTGCACGAGGAATTGGCTCTATTTGTTTCTGCTTGCATTATTGCGAAGTCAGGATTAAAATCAATAAATTGATTTCAGGATTGGGTTTTCATGCAGAATAACATCTTTTAGGCTATAACAACTGGTGATCTATTGCTTTCTCTTGCATATGACGAGTTGAATAAAAAAGCAAAATAATATCTTTATAGACTAAGACATCTTGTGATTTGTATATTGAAATAAGTGGCATATTCTCATATATAGAATATCTCACGCTAAGCATATTCTTTCAGATCTAACCAATAGTCTCCCTGCTAACTGCTTCAAAGTGCAATGGCTAATACTTTTTTCTCTTTATTTCCGTAGATGTTGAATGACAATGGCCAGAAAAGAAACAGAGCTCTAAACTTGGTATTCCTTCTTTTTATGTAAAGGTGAAGATAAGAATCTACTTCTTAAGGAACATATAACATCCTTTTGGCATTTTGGAGGTATGTTTTATATTGCAATACCTTTAGTCCAAAAATATCGTAATGCCCTTTTCTTTTCGCTGTGATTAGAACAAAGATGTAGTGACGCAGATAATCTTATCTAATGTTTAGTTTTATCTATATGACAAAATTATCATTGAAACATGTTATTGAATTAAAATATAAATGATTAACAAAATATGAAAATAGAGGAACAAAATAAAAGAATTGAAGCAATGATGAGTTTTCCTGCACATAATTATTAAGATGAAGGGTTTTCTAACATGGCTATATTTTAAGCTCTAACGATAATATTTTGAATTTAAATTAAATTTATAAATATTTCAATGTCTAATTTATGTTTTTAACTATGTTTTTAGATTAAACTCTAGGCATCAGATCAAGGAAGTGTAAGTATAATGTGCCTAATCTTTCTTCAAGTGATTCTCAACACAACAAAGAATAGGCTTACATTTAACCACTAGATATGTTGACTCTTTAATTTTAGGAAAATTAGATATGTTTTGTTATTTCTTAGGGATTTGATTCAGTGACTTGTTTTTTATACATTTGTTTACTCATTAGTTTTGTGGATTTCTTGTTTTGTTTATTTTAATTTTGAATATTTAACTTACACAATTAGATTTAAACATAGAAATTTTGATTTACTTAGTATGCAAATAGTGAAATCCAATAATATCAATAATGGCTAAGATTTTATAGACGGATAATATATATATGATGTTAAACATATTTGGTAAGAAATAAAATTGTTAGAAATTAAAAGGTAATAAAAGCATATTGATAATTACATTAAAAAAGGTTTAAAATTGATGGTAATAAAAACAGATGTGGTAATGTTAATCGCATTAACGAGAGTTAATAAATGAAGGAAAAATCCAATGTTTACTTTCACTAGGGTTCTATCACGGTATTGTTTATTGCATTAACGGGTGTTGTGGAACCGTTGGTAATATGTATCGCATTAACGGGGGTTACAGAACTGTTGCTAGCGTGTACCGTATTAACAAGGGTTCCGGAACCGTTGGTAGCTCGTACCGCATTAACGGGGATTGCACAACTACAGGTAATTTTTATCGCATTAACAAGGGTTACAGAACCACGAGTAAATTATGCATTTTTTAGGGTTGGCTAAAATCATTGTAAAAGTCTTTGTCGCGAATGCTTTACTAGCAGAATATGCAACCATCAGAAATGCATTTCCCTGATGTTAAAACCACGGAGGATGCCAAAAAAAAAAAATCCTTGCTAAATCCATGTTTTGTATACACATTAGAATGAATAAAAGACACTTAGTTTTGTTCTTATATACTAATCATTGTTATGTCAAAGCTTAAACAACTAAAAAGATATATAAATTAACAATATTAGTTCCTTCTAAAAATAGCACTATTTTTAGCCATTCAAATTGACTAAGTTTTTGCCACTCAGAAAGCTTCTTTTTAACCAAAACCCTACTAAGCATAAGAAATTGATAAAATAAATCCACAATATCATTGGGTCAACCATAAGAAACCCAAAACTAAGCCAAAACCTTCAACCATATTCTTCTAACAAAATTACATATCAAGAAAAGTAGTTAGTATCCTCTAAAATCGTTGAACAAAAAGCACAAACATGAGAAGACGCATGAGGCAAGATATGCCTAAAGAGAAGCTATTGCATGTCGAGTCAGTAACTAATCCTAAAGAAGCCTCCAAGAAAACAATATATCTTTAAGAGAGCCTTGCATTTCTAAATATACACAAAACCTCTGATTAATAATGTAACCATTCAAAACTTTATTAGACCGAGAAATACACTTGTACACGAAGGTCACTGAGAATAAATGTGTACTATTAAGTATCCAAACTCAACGATCAATTGTTCCAATTTTGAACGTTCACTCTATTCAAAACCTAGAGTAAATCAAATTCCAACTTATACTCCCACTAAAAAGGACTTCTCCTCCACATCTTAGACCAAGTCCACAACCTTTGATTAAAATACCCAAATGAGATACAAATGCATCTTTATCATAAGCAATCGAAAAAGCCTATGAAAGAGAAATTTTAGAAAAATTTTCCCACATTTGCAATGGTGCCAAAATTTGGTAGTTTCACTAGGTCCAACCAATCTTCATATATTACTCGAAAAACAGGTAGAAAGTACACTAGTTTCTAAGTCCAAATGAACAATATCTTTCCTCCATAGTGAAGATATTCTAGGTGGATTAGGAAGCACATGATCATCTAAACAAAGCCATATTTAGCTCTGATAAGACTTGTCCAAATATCACCTTGATAAGTGAAAATTCTCCATCCCCCCTAGAAAAGGGTAAAGTTAAAACTCAAAAGATCTTTTATTGCTAATTCACCTTTAACCTTTGAACTCTAAACCTTTTTCTAACTAATGCAAGAAACTTTCCTATTTTTTGTTGACCTGGCCCAAGGGAAATCCCTCTCAAATATTTGCAAAATTTTAACCTTAAAAAGATCTTTGAATCTCATTTCTTATGATAAGTTTTTTTCTTATTTAGTATGTCATATATATATATATATATATATATATATATATATATATATATATATATATATATATATATATATATATATATATATATATATACACACACACATATATGATGCAATCCTTGATTGCTTCTCCCATGATCTTTTTCCAAAGAGGTTCCAATGTAGAAATTGAAGGTAGAAGAGTAGAAAATGGAGTGAGATTGGTGCCACTCAAAGAGATAAACCAAGAAGAGATAAAGTTTGCCATAAGGAAAGAAACTCTTGATAAAAGTCAATGTAGAAGAATTTTCTCTAGGGAGAAAATTCAAGACACTCTAAGAATAAAACTGTCAAGAAAGTGAGTCAAATTTCATTCATCAAAGTGTAAAATGATACAAGTGAGACTGGTGCTTATTTATAGAGCTAGTTGGGCATTTAGAATTAGGAGAGTTAACTAGGAATTAATTAGCTAAAAAGCCAACTAACTCATGATTAACTTACCTAACCCAAAAAAGCCCCTAAGAAAGTGGATCTATGTTCCCTTAATTCAAATTCAAATTTGAACTATGTGCCACTTAGGATTGGATTTGAAATTGGTGCTCCTAGAGGGAACAAAGGGGCCCCACATGTTACCCATGCTTATGTAAATGCTAGAAAGGTGTGGAAAACAAATAAAAAGGATGTGGAACTCAAGCCACACGTCCACTTGCTCTAAAAAAAGGTCCAAGTTCTTACATACACTCCACATAAATTACTAATGGCTCCCCCAAGCTCAAAATAAAGGGAAATATGCCAAAAATATAAGGCCTTAAAGAAGGATAAATGCACCCACCTAATAACTAAACAAAATACAAAATAACAAATACAAGAAATTAAAGAATAGGACCTAATGTCTTCACTTCAAATAGGAGTTGAGGTCTAGCATACTCTTTTCTAGCCATGTCTTCTTCTACCCTCCTAGTTATGACCCTTTTGATGAAACCCTTGGAAGGTAGAATTGCCTCTTTCTCTTTGGGAAGGATTTGACCTTGAATCTGAAATGTCATGTTCCTCATCAACACCTATAAAAGAAGATAAGTCACAGAAAATATGGTGCTAACTCCATAGTCCTCAGGGAGGTTTAACTTATATGCATTGTTGTTCACCTCTCTAGGACTTCGAAGGGGCCATCTCCTCTAGGGCTTATTTTTTTCTTCTTTTTGGAAGGAAAGAAATATTTTCTAAGATGAAGCCAAACCTAATCCCCTTCATTGAAGATCATTTTTTTCCTTTGCTTATTAGAAGAAAATGCATACCCTTTTGATTGGTTCTCTGTGTTAGATTTAACTCTCTTACATAACCTTTTCACAAACTCACCCATTGATTTGTTATCCTTATGAAAGAAGTGGGAAGTAGGGAGAGACAATAGATACAAAGTAGTACGAGGATTAAACTCATAAACAACCTCAAAAGTATAACATGTGGTAGAAAATAGTAGCTTAATTCCTTCCTTTACCAATAAAGTTTTCCAAAAGTGGCCAACGAACTTAGCATCTCTATCAGACACAATAGTTGAAGGGTATCTCATGCAATCAAACAACCTCTAAAAAGAAAATTCTTGTGGTGTTGCTCACATCATCCAGCTTGCAAAATGGAATGAAATAGGTCATTTTAATAAAATAGTCCACTACCATTAAGATGAAGTCTACACCTCCTTGGGTTCTTTGGAGCCCAAGGATAGTGTTCATACTAATATTCACCTAAGGTGTAGAAGGAGCAGATAAAAGTGTGTAGAGTCCATGAGATATCACTTTAGACTTAGCTTGCAAGCAAGTTATGCATCTTGAGCAATGCATTTGAACATCTCTTTTCATATGGGGCAAAAAAAAATTTCTTTTAAAAACACAAGAGTTTTATGAATTCTAAAATGCTCCATCAGCCCACCTTCATGACTCTCTTTTGTATTTTCACATGGTGTTTTTATTTTACTTCTCTTTTTTTATACTTCTTTTTATTCACTTAATTACTTGTTTTAATTGAAATTTAGAGAGTGATTTAACACTATGAAACACTTGAACAAAAAATTAGAAGCAAGGGCACTAAAATTTGAATTAAGAGTGCAACTCAAGAAAATGCAAAAGCTACTCAAAATGTTGGAATTGAAGTGTTTTAAGGAATACCACAAGAGAGTTGAATTGGTGTAGAAGGTTAGCTTGTTTGCACAAGTTGATTTTCCAAATGCACACTCAACTTTCTCAAGGACTCCAAAACAATTTCACTTCAAGAACTAGTAGAAAAAATTACTACTAAAATTAACAAGCAATATAAGATGACATAAGGAAGGAATTGAGCTATTTTTAAAAAACAAAAAATCTAGAACAACATGCTATGAACTAAAAGCATATGAGACTCCTTGGATGAACTTACTCAAGAGGACAAACCTTTAGGATGCTCAATTCCACAAGAAGGTAACAACATAGTTTTAGGTAAAAATAAAATAGGGTATAACTAGGAATTTAATTTGAGAAAATTAAGGATTAAACAAGAATAACTAAGACATAACATGAAGAGTAAAAAATGAAAAATAAATGGCGCAAAAACAAAGTAAAAATAGAGAATATAAACGCAAGAAAGAAGATGCAAAGTGACTCCAAGGTGCCTTAGCCACACATGTGTGGCTTCTTCCACCAGGTTGTGGAATCATGATTAACGACCTCTTAGGAAATTCACCAAGCATAGATTAACAATACATAATAGTTAAGGCAAAAATTAAAAGAGAAATCATAAACAATAACAACATGATTCAATGCAAGAACAAAAACAATTGAATCAAAATTTAAAATAACATGAACATAGTGTGCATAGGAATTTTAAAATTCAAACAAAAGATAAACTAACAAGACAATTAAGAAATTACATAACAACATGGATTAAACTAGAGGAAATTGAAGAACAAGATGAATAACACAAGAGAACATCGCAAAATTTAGAAGATATGGAAAAGAAGAAAAACCTCTAAGGAGTTGGCTCGTGATACCAAGTGATGCAATCCTTGATTGCTTCTCCCATTATCTTCTTCCAAAGATGTTCCAATGTAGAAGTTGAAGGTGGAAGATTGGAAATAGGAGTGTGGTGGGCACTACTTAAAGAGATAAGCCAAGAAGAGATGAAGCTTGCCACAAGGAAAGGAACCATTGATAAAAGTTAATGTAGAAGAATTTTCTCTAGGGAGAAAATTCAAAACACTCTAAGAATAAAGCTCTCAAGAAAGTGAGTCAAATTTCATTCATCAAAGTGTAAAATGATACAAGTTAAAGTGGTGCTTATTTAGAGAGCTAGTTGAGCGTATATAGGAGAGTTAACTGGGAATTAATTAGCTAAAAACCAACTAACTCATAGTTAACTTGTCTAACCAAACAAGCCTCTAAGAAAGTGAATCTATGTTGCCTTAATTCAAATTCAAATTTGAATTAGGCACTACCTAGGCATTAACTAGGATGGATTTGAAATTGGTGCCTTCTAGAGGGAACAAGGCTGCCCCATATGCAACTCATGTTTATGTGGATGCTAGAGAGGTGTGAAAAACAAATAAGAGGGATGTGGAACTCCAACCACACGTGCATTTGCTCTCAAAGAGACTCATCTTTTTTTATACACTTCACATAAATAACTAATGACATCCCCAAACTCAAAATAAAGTGAAATAGGTAAAAAATACAAGGCCTCAAAGAAGGATAAATGCACCCACCTAATTACTAAACAAAATACAAATTACAAATACAAGAAATTAAAGACTATAGCCTAATGTCTTCACTTCAACTAGGAGTTGAGGTCTAGCGTACTCCTTCCCAGCCATGGTCATTGTGGTGGGACCCTTAGAGGGTAGAATTGCATATATATATATATATGATGAAGAGATTCATATAACCCAAGAGCAAATATAATAATCTTACTTCTCATTCTTAATATTTAAGTGAATGGTGACGTTGAATAGTAAATCACTTATACTTACTCGTGGAGTAAGTGAATCTCTTCTAAAAGAAACAAATATATATATATATATATATATAAAAACAATTAAAAATGAGAGGTATTTTTAAATTAATTATTATAAAAGATAACAAACATATTATATATGTTAATATCAAGGTTTTCAAAATCGGACCGGTCATTGAACCAGTAAAGACATGAGTTTGGGGTTCAAAGGATGAATCAAGGTTGAACCGGATTCAATAAAATATTATTTTTTACTAATATAATAATATACTAAGAAAAAAGTAAACTATACATGATTTATAGTACACAAATATAATTCATCTTAATAGGTTTAAATGTTGTTGTCTTTATAATATTACAAAGAGGCAAAGTCTCACATTGTCTAAAATGACTCTTTGAGAGATTATTTATGTTTTAAATTATGATAAAGGCTTTAAAGAGACTAGTAAGTGTGAAAAGTTTCACTTACATGAACTTAGATTTCATGAACATTTGTCCTTTGTGTATATAAAATTTTAAAAACCCCTATTTTTCAATTTTTTGTGTTTTTTTCCTCCCTTTTTAAAAAAAAAATAAAAAGGGTTTGACTCCTGAACTGACAGATTCTAACTGGTTCTCTCGGGGTCGATTCATCCGGTTTTAGATCGGTTTGTTCCTCTCCAATTAGTTGGGAACTTTAGACTAGATACTGGTTATGTTTTTGGTTGAACTGACTAGTCCGGTCCAGTTTTAAAAACCATGATTATACATGATTGAATCATAGTGAAAAAAAAAATTAGAATGACAGTGTATTTAAATTAAATTCATATTTTTTAATTCTAGTTCTTAATAAATTTGTGTATAGGTTGAGATTTTTGAGTTCCAAAAAGAAGCAAAAACCTATTTGCCTTGTTTTTAAACATGAAGGTTATGTATCAGAAAATATTTTTTCAAATTTCAATGCACGATTCCAAATTTTAATAATAATAAATTTTAAACTGAAAATAAAAAAATACTTTGAATTCTTTCATCGTGGGGTTGACTTTCTAAAATATGAGGAGATATCAGCTCCAACGACGATGTATTGAGAACTTAAATGCAATATAGTAGTACATAATAGATTAATATATATATATATATATATATATATATATATATATAAAAGGTTTTTTTTCATGGGAGGATTCACCGTGTTAAACATTTAGTTATGATAATAAAACTAATATTAAATACAATAGTAAATCCAAACCTTGATTTTCAAGATACAAAATAAACTGAAAAACATTTAAACTACAATATTGACGTTGTAGCTTAAGTTCTATTAGCTTGTTAGTGCAGTGAAGATTAATTATTTTAACTTTAATTTTAAATAATTTTTTTTGTGAAACTACAATTTTAAATATAAAAATACGTAAAAATATTGATAGATAAAATTTTATGAAAAAATAAGTATTCTAAAAAAGAAGTTATTATGCAATTTCTTTTAACACCTCCTCATTTGTTATTTATATCTTTCTAATATTTAAAAAAATGTAAAAAATCCCAACATACCCTTATCCCATTTTAACTTAAATTTTTTGACAAAAAGTATTAACTCCCTTCTCCTTTATGGCTGCCCAAAGAGCTCACCCCTCCTCTTCACAATTGTGCACTTTTTCCACTTCTTGGACTTTCCATTTTGTTTATCATCCAACAAGCTTTCCTCACAAAGATAAGTTCTTGTTGGCTTCTTCATTTTTTCTTTGTAACTTTGCTGCGACTACTATTTATATATGTATTTCATGTTTGTTTTGTATTTATGTTATTTAGGGTTGTCATTTTTGTGTGTTTGTTTTGCATTTTCTACTATCTGCATTGCGGGTATATTTTATTTTGCAACATTATGGATAAGTTGGTCCGAAACACTCTGAAATATATATTCTAGATTGATCGGGCATATAACATGTTGATGCGAATATGTATTTATGCAGGTGATGGACTTTCTTCCATGCTTGGTGGAGTAGAAACATGTGTTGCAACAAGCACATTTCCATGTGTAAATGAGAAGATAAAATGACATGTACATAAGTACATAAAATCAGTTTGGGTAGAACATAGGATGTTTTGTATTATTTGTTCAAGTAAGAACAAAAATGTGTGGAAAAAGAAAAAAAAAGGTGTTTTTCTTTGTTTGAAAGATGTCTACAATCATGTAATTAACCAAGTAGTAAGCAACAGTACATGGGAAAAGTTTATGTAGTCTTCGGATGCAAGTCTGAATGGATTGAATTTTCGCTCTTCCTTTTAACATGTATGCTTTCTCAATTGTGACTTAGTTGTTTGCCTAACTATGTTCTAGAGCTCCTAATAAATAAAGTCTAAAAAATGAGAATACCACAGTTACATTGATTGTTTGAATCTATGAAAAACTTACTTCGCTGTCCTCTCTTCTCCACAAAACACGTCGTAGAAAAAAAAATATAACAAACTGTTAGATTATGATAACTTGAATAAGCTTATGAAGTGATAATGCATGATTATATGTTCCGGATCAATTGTCCAAAATATCTTGAAATGTATGAAGAAAATGAAGATTGGAAACCAAGTTGATTCGGAAGATTTTAATATTGTTGATTCATCTTTGTTACTTTCATTTGAAGATATTAATTTTTTTTACAATCAAATTTCTTTGTCTATAGAATTTTTGTTTAATGTCATTTTCCCAACATAAACAACCCACAAAAGCATTTACATAATATCCTTAATGAAAGAGGAAGGATGAACTCTTTGTGCAACTATGAAGGAGGAGGGGATGAGTGCTCTCAGGAAAAAATATAGGTTAAAATAGGATAAGGGTATGTTAGATTTTTTATATTTTTTAAACATTGGGGTGTGAATAGTAAATAATAAGTGTGAATAGTAAATAATAAGTGTGAATAGTAAAAAAGGGGTGTGAATAATAATTAATTAAACAAATTTTTAGCTTTATTTCTATTAAATGCATAAGGTTAAGCTAAAATAATATTATTGTAACTTGTTAGTACAATAAAAACTACTTATTTTAACTCCAATTTTAAATATTTTTTTGTGACTTCAATTTTAAATATGAAAATACGCAAAAATATTGATAGATAAAATTTTATTGAAAAATAAGTACTCTAGAAGAGAAGTTATTATAACGCTCTCGAGTTTGTGTCAGTATTAATAATGTATGAGTCGTCACTAAAGTGGTGTGCAATGTTATCCCAGTTGTAAAATAATAATATACAAGTTTTTTTTTTTTTCTTTTTTCAGGTGGGAAGAGGAAAATTCTATCTAAGAAGGCTTAGAAGCCCACAAACGAACATTCAAAGGCAAAGAGAATTTAAATTCCCACTACCCTTTTTCAAAAAACACATACCTTTAAAAAAAATTGATTATCCCCATTTCACCCTTATCCCCATTTTACCCTTTAGTCTTCGACAAGATCTGGCTGGAGAGGTAAATAAAATTCAAAATTTTTCATAGGATAAGTGAGGTAAGTGATTTGTACACTGTTTTGACAGTGATATCGTTGTACGTGACAATGATTTAGAGTTTCGCAACGCGATACTCAAAGAGGAAAAGGAGGAGTGTGTACCAGATGATGCACTGAAGCACCACCACCTGGACCATGAGGAGCGGGATTCCCATCACCAAAGTGTTTGACGATGTGGATATAGAGAAAATCATAATCATCCACTCCAAGCTTCTGTTAGTCGTGAAGTTCGTCCAAATAGTTACTGTGAACAAGATGATGATTTTATCGAATATGTCGATGACGATGAACCGAAAGTTCATCTCATAAATGTTTTTTATCTGGGAGAGTTAAAATAATTGTAGGAAAGATGAAGTAAGGGCATATAAATATTTTTATCTAGGAGACAGAGAAAATCATAATCATCCACTCCAAGTTTCTTTTAGCCGTGAAGTTCGTCCAAATCGTTACTGCGAACAAGATGATGATTTTATGGAACATATAAGTATTTTTATCCAGAGTAGGTGCCAATTCAAATAATGCAGAATGATAATTCAAATTCCCAAAGGCAAAAACGGGATCTTGTTGGTTTTAAGATATTGGCCAGAGCATTTAACTTTAACACAACCATAATTTCTATTGACACTCCTATTTAATATATTCTTAAAAATCCCAACACATCTTTATTGCCTTTTAACCTATGTGGAACTAGTAACCGATTAACCGCAACAAATCAACTACTTCGCTTCTTCCTTGCCTTCTTCCATCTTCCCTTTTCAACAACTCATGACTTTTGTTAAATTTTTCTCTGCGAAGACACAACCTCCTAGCGATATCCCAAGAACCATTAGGTTCTCCCTTTTGTGGCATATAATGGGTAACATCTAGACTTTGTATTTTTTTCACTTTATTATTATTTTGTTTCAATTGATTTAGAATTTATTTTTGACTATGAAGTTTAAGTTATCCAGATCACATTATTCAAAATTTGTTTTGATATATGTTCTGGATAAAATGATATGGAACTAAGTATTAATTATGTTTTCAAGATTAATTAATCCAGAACATATAACATGCAAATTCAGGATCATGTGATTGGAAATCATAATCAACACTCAAATCCATATCAGTAGATTTGAAACTTATTTTTTTATGTGCTCTTGATCAATTTATATTGAGTGTTTTATATTTTAAGGGTAGGAATGGGAGAGGTAAAAGCAAATGCCTAGGCTAATTTCATGGGAAAATGTTTTTTGCATTATCAATTTTTCTAGTTAGATCATAATTAATTTATTTTAAATTTTATTTAAAAAATATTTTTATATTTTTTTTAGTACATACTCTTACGCATAAAAATATTTCTAGTTTAAATACGATTTTGGTTCTTATTTTTCAAAATATCAGTTTTTTATTTTAAAATAAAGATATTTAAACTCTCAATTTTATAAAATTCAAAATTTTAGTTCCCATATTTTAAAATAGAGATATATGACCCAATTTTTTAAAATCTGCATTTTTTTGTCTTTTTATCGGTCATTTATCGTTGTCAAATTAAACATGTTTAGATTAAACAAATAATCCCATCTTGCATCAATAAATTTAAGTCTAATTAAGATAATTTTTAATCGTTAATACTTTTAATTTAGAAAAATCAAAGAATTAATTTTATGAGATTGAGGGAATAAATACTTTTGCTTTAGATTAGAGAGACATACTTAAAAATTTGGAATGCTAGAAACGCAATGTTATCTTTGAAGATCATTTATAAGTATGGTGACATAATTTTAGCTATTCAATATCATTATGTTGCGAAATTGACATCACATTTTTTTTGTGCTGAATTGATTATGGATATAATGTCTTATGTTTAATTATTTTCATACTTACCTCTTTCTATTGTTTGGTAATTCTGGTTTTGTCCTTATAAAAAAAGAATAAAATGTTTCTATTTTAAAACATGAATAGGTGGTAAAAAAATTGCATTTGAGGCTTATTTAAGCCGATATTTTTATATGAAAGTATAATTTCAATAACTTTCAAATGTATTTAAAACCATTCAAAAATTAAATTTTCCTAATATTTGCGATATATTTCAAGAAATCTAATTATGAAACACGTTCATTTTCTTTAAAAAAAATTATAACGTGTCAACTTGGGATTTGATGCATGAAAGGTAATTTTTATTAAAAATTACAGAAGATAGTTTTAAATAAATTATGGAAATGAGTCATGTTTTAAAACACGACTTTAAAACACAGCTTTGTATATTTTATTTTCTTATTAAAATTAAAAAAAGACATATTTACATAAACAAATTTTATTTTCATTTATATTTTTAAAAATAAAATATTAGCTTAAAGAAGTCATCTATTAAAATTGATTTTCCTTTAAAAAAAAAAGGTTAAAATTGTGTTTTATTACGCAAATTTTTAAAAAGATAAGATAAAAGTCGCGGTTGAAATCACAACTTTTGATATACTTATTAGAAATATATTGGCATTCTCCAAGAATGTGGATCCACAAATTGCATATATCTGCCTGAAGAATAGTTGTAAAGACCATTACTTTTTAAAATAAAATACGTAAGAAGGAAATAAAGAAAACAAATATGTAGTGAATTTCTCCTGGTCCACTTGGTAAGAAGGAATATATATATATATATATATATATATATATATATATATATATATATATATATAAAAGGAATAAAGTAGAAATAAAAAGTGTTTCATTATTGAAGAGCAATTAATAAAAATGAAAATGAAGTAAAAAAAAATAATAAATCCCATCCTGTAATTTAAGTTTTATGTATATCAAACCATATAACCAACATTATTTTCATCTTCTCTATTTTCACTCTCTCAACGTATTTTCCTTCTATAAAATAGAGGTTCAATTTTTGAAGAACAAAAGTTACATAATCAACTGTTATAAGATGAGAAAAACACTTATTTACTATAAGTATAAAAAGTTTTATACCGCAAGTTAATATTTTGAAAGTGATGTAAATAAAAAGTTATGATTAACTATTAGAAAAATTATTTATAAGTGTTAAACTCTTACAAAATTAGTCTAATAACAAAATTTATATGTGAGGAGAAAGAGAATGAGTGTTTGTGAAATCAAATTTTTTCACTAATAAAATAACACATGACTAATATTTATTTATAAAAAAAATTGTAAGATCAGAAAAATCTATCCCACTATCCCTCCTCTCCAACTCAAGTACAATGGAGACTAAGAAATTAAACTATGTTATCTAAATTTAATTTTTTACTATTATCTAAAGCTAGTACTCTGAATCAACATAAAGATGTAATATATATAAAAAAAAGTCTATTTCAGTTATTTGAGCGGATGCATGAATTAAGTAGGATACATAGTTTTGTAAACGTTGTAGCACTGCTTTTGCTTCTTACTGATAAAAAAATGAAGATGTACTCTTTTTTTTTTTCGTTTGTGATCACATGCAGTTGCTATATAAAAATGAAATAGTGTTTGTCTTATCTCATGATATCATTAACAAGCTCAATACTGGTGAATTGTGTTTTTTAATTACATATATAAATCATTATTGAGAGAAATAATACTACTTGGATTATGTTTATGCTTGAAAGATTTTAGGGAGTTGAATGTGATATAAATTATGTTTGATATATAAGCTATTTTAACTAATTTATATATTTTTTTACTAGTTAAAAAGCTTGCTTGATTATTTGTCAATTAACCAACTTAGTTTCTAACTTTTTAAAATGTTAGCTTATAATTTTGTATGCTTATTTTTTTGTCGTTAAATATCTATTAAATTTATTTTTAATATTTTTTTTATTTATGTCATTTTAGATTTTTAGTTATTTCCACAGATAATTTTATCAAACTTATGATTCAATAAATAAGTTTTTAATAAGTTTTTTTAGCTAATTTTGCAAACCATATCCATAATTTGACTTAAAAAAAAGGTTGTTTCCTCTTTTTTTTATAGAATTAAAGTTGTTTCATAATTCATATGCATTGAATGTTGATACCTTTATTTATTGAGAAAGTATAGTGTTTATTGGAGTGAATAGAAGGAATATGATTATAAATATGGTTGGTAATAGCAGCATATATGCATTTGCAGTAATGCAGTTACTGATTTAGATGTGGTATACGACTGTTTGGTTCACTTATTGCTGTCATAAGCAGGAATAATGGAGATAAAGCTTAAAGCTAGGCTAAGCCTAATATAATGCTGTGTAGCGTAGGTAGGAACGACGAACGTCATATGCGATCGGCAACGCATGCTGCCGTGTAATGATGCTTATAAAGTCATTAGACGATGCTGCCAGATCTCAACATTCAAGATGATATATATAACCATAATTAGAGTATCATTTCATCTCACAACTTTGTATCATTAACATTTAACCTTTTTGAAGCTATACCTGACACCATCTTCTAAAACTTAAAAAGCTGTTGCATGCCCAATTTTTTATTTCTACAAACTACGCACAACTTGTCTATTTTATATATGCTCAAGATCTCTTCTCAGTTAATGGATAGATGAGTATGTAATGTCAAATATTATATGTATATATACAAGTCTCTTTCAATACGTGGGATTAATTAATTAGATTTAGAGTATGCTATAGTGTATTTAACATTTACAATTATGTGTTGTACCTAACGGTATGATTCTTCCTATAGGCACAGTTGCAGCATAAGTTATTATAATGCATGTGAGCTCCAGTACGTGGAGATCAATTAAATTTCCGTACAAATTTCTTTAACTGGCTAGTTTGTGCATGAATGCAATTGTTGTTTTATTAAGTCTGAAAAGAAAGAAATGATGTAGTACTATTGCTAGCTAAGATCTGAGAGCTTATGCGCAAAATCTGCAGCATTAAACCGTTACTGCAGGTTTCTCACACTCTATTATCATTACACTGTCCCCCCACCCCACAAATCCCTTTCTCTCTGTCATATCGTGATCCACACAAAATGGTTGCTATCACTGTCCCAAATCAACTTCTTTTTTATTTCTATATTTTGCCTAAAACATTAGTTTCAAACAAACAAAATTTGGCCAAGAAACAGTAGGTGTAGGTCAACATTCAACACTGATAGAGATGAACATATAGCTTGGGGTACCCTTTTCCATAACTATCATAAAACTAGGGTTATATTCTTTTCAGATCCTAATGGTTAAAATTAAGCAATCTCGGGTACTTATATATTGCTTTATCCAAAATTAATTAATTACTATGTGAGGATATAGTACATATAAAGGGTCAGTAATTCTTAAACCCAGATTACAGTGAGTTGATATTATTTAAACACTTTTTGGCACTCGGGCGTGCCACGAGCAGTAGTTGACTAATTCTTATTGGGAATCTCACTGAGTTTTGGACAATTTCAGCTGAATACCATCTTTGAATTTGAACTAACTAGCCCAATCTCAAAGTTGAAGGAATCAAGTATTGGTGAAAGAATATACTTAAAAAAAAAATTGAAGGTGGAATATTTAGTATATTTGTGGTGATGACACAGTGCAGCATGTGTAAGAGGCACCTTAGGGAAAACACGGGATGGGGGGTGGATCTAAACATGTGCATGAGTGAGGTGAAATATTGTTTAAACAAATCTAGCACTATTATAGGGATGTGTTCAAATGGGAATATGATATATTCTTTAGTGGTTCTATAATACAATGTGCTTTCTTAAAAATATATATATGTCTGTTGGATGGGAAGAGGTTATATATGGTCAACAGGCTCCGAACTAGCTAGGCCACTGTAATACTACTATAAAGTTGGGAAATATGTTGCACTCAAAAAACCAATAATTAATTACCACTAACCCGTTTTCTTAAAGTTTAGTATATCAGAAGATTGACTTCACTTTTTCAAACCAAAAAAAGTTTGACTGATCAACCTTTCAACCATTATTTCTTCATTTATAAGTTAACTGATGTATATGTCTCCATCAATATGTGAAATTTTTAGCATAGTATTATTGGATTTGGACGAGAACAAATATATTAAAGGCTTTCCAACCCTTCTTATTGGTAGTTTAATTAACCTGCATAATTACATTTTCATGTAACTTTGACACTAATTACCTTGTTCAAATGACACAAATAATTTGTAACACAACGCAAGTTTACTTTTTCTTTCATTTGTTGTCATATGAATTTTGAGATATATCCGATGAAAAAATACAACCTGAAACAAAAGGAAAGACTTCAATCCTTTTGTCAACCTCCGTTTGGGTTCGCAAATGGATGCACAAACATGTCTACAATATATCATAGTGAAATTGTGATAATAGTCGAACAATCTAGCTATCTATGTGCATCATAGTTTAAAAATTGAGTGCATGTTTGGAAATAAGGTAGAAAAGTATACTAGTTTGAGATAAAAGTAATTTTGCTAAAAGATTAGAACTTTGTTTTTTACTTTCATTTTGTTTTATTTGTTAGATTTATATGGAAACGCATGCACAACATTTCTATCTTCATACACCCTCTTATTATTTTATAAAAAAAAACATTTTATTTCTTACAAATATAAGAGTAAATTACAACAAGATTGCTAAAATTTAGTGTAATTACATATATATTTCTTACTTTTTTAAGTATTACTTTTGCAACCTATAAAGGGTGTTACAGTAAAATTAATAGAATACTAGTGCAATTTTTTAAAATATATAAGAGTGCTAATGTAATTTTTTTTTTACTTTAAAGAGATGTTAGTGTAAAAAAAAAAATAAAGTAGACTTATGTGTAATTTGATAAAAATTGAGAGAGTATTTCTATAATTTGGTCAAAATATAAAACACATTCCAATATCTATATACGAGAAAAACAAGAGGATTAATTGTTTTAGAATAGGATTGTGTTTGGTTTCATGTAATTGAATTTATTTTAAATCTAAAATTCAATTTAGATAAATTTTTATATGTTGGATTTTTTATGAAATAAGAATTTAGAATTAATTTTAAATTTAAAATTGATTTTAGATTAAAGTAATTTGGAGTAATTTTTGTATAAAAAATTATATTACATTTACTCCTAACTTGCTTTTATAAAAAAAAAACCTTCATATTATTATAAATCACATAATTACAAATTAATTTTAACAAAATTAATAATCAATTACCAATATCCGATCACACTTATTTTTAACAATTTACTTAAAGTTGAAAAGTTTATCTAACTGTAAATACAAATTTAAGGTCCTTTTTGGGGTGATTTTGAGTTTCTGGTTTTTAGTTTTGAAATGTATTTTGAAAACAGAAACGTGTTTGGCAAAAGTGGTTCTGTTTTGGTTTTTTACTTATTTTTGAAACAATTTTTACTCAATTTTAAAATAATAAAATTTGGTTTTCAAATTTCTGTTTCAGATTTCTAAAAAGTTTAATTGGTATATATTGTTCGTATAAAGATTTTTACACTGACATTCAATCACAATCTTTCATTCATAGTAAATTTATTTACTTTACTTGTTACTACTTTAAAAGTCACATAAATGTAAAATCAAGATTGAAAGTCAGTGTAAAATACACTATATACTAATTAAACTCTATAAAAAATACTCCCAATTACAAGAGTTTAATTTTGTCAAAAGGCAATGTTTTGAGTAATACTAAATCTAAAAGTTATTCTTGAATTTAAATTCTATTCAGACTTCTATCTTCATCGTGGATTGATGTAAGTTTTATGGATGTTTGCTGGAAATTCAAATATGAGCATTGAACCTATAAAATTAATTTTATTATAATTTTCTCTTTGAAATATTTAGTATAATTGTATAGCAATATTCAAAACACCTCTAATATTTATTTTTATAAACCAAAATTTTATTAATAAGCGATATATACTAGCACAAGATATCTCACCTAAGAATACAATAATGACAAAAAAAATAATAATACACAAACAACGGTTGAACCTTTCAACCCCTTACACACAATAAGATGTGTTTATCATTCATTCTGAAAAACTATGGGTTGTTAATTTTACTACCCTACTCCATTCTCAAGAACTTAGCTAAGGTGCAAGCACTACTGGTTGAGTAGAATTGAAAACTAAATCATTACGGACCTTCTAAATATGTCATATTGTTGTCAACCACACAAAAGATCAGACTTTCTATAATTTGTTGGTACCTTCGACCAAACCCAAGAATTGTAATTCATGACCACGATTGTTGTTAAGAAAAGTCGTTGATATCCCTCACCAGGCACATAACTCAATGCAAACTTTCTCATCCATTATGCAAGTTCTAAATAAATGATTACTTATCTTTGTTGTCATGTCAAATAACCGACATCTAGCATTTTCCACCTGAATTATCCCTTGCCTGACTAAATTCTCCCTTGTAGGCAGTTTATCCACCTATAATTTCTAGATAAGAAGTTGAACTTTTTTTGTGGTACTCCTGCTACCCAGATCTGTTTAGAGAAGTCATCTACTTATTGTCGCGAAGCGTTTGATAAGACCTTGTATGTTGAAGAGATTGTTTAGACTACACACTTGTTAGTTGCCCAAACCACGTATTTTGAATCTCTTTAGACAAATGTATATACCGACTCTATTTGCCGTATTCTCCACCAATGCTTCCTCCCAAGAAAATAACCCCTCCACCATTCTCATTTCCATCTACGCTTACCCTTATCCTACATGTCTCTCAGAGAAGTTTCCTTATTTACCGTCATGCCAAATAGTCTTCTAAAGTCATACTGAAAGCATTGATCACCTGATCACCTATCCTTCTAAAAAGCTATTTGCCTCCCATCCCCAAGATGAGAGCTAACCTTACTGAACCACCATCCTGGTTGATCTTGACCTATCACTTCTATAGAATTCACATCAGACCACCATTTGGAACATCTGTTTCCTTTCTGCTCCCAAAATCCATCAACACTCACATACTTTAATTTCAAGATAACACCTCCAATTAAGTTAACAAGCTCATAAAACTTGATCCAAATATTTAATGATAATTTAGTTTGTTTTGAAGTGAAAATACATATAAAATTAAGATCAACAATTATTTCAGTTAATAAAAAATTACAAACTAAATCAAATAATGTCATGCTAAGGAGGTAAATAAATGAATATTATTACGTTGAATGAAAGTTTTCAATAAACTTAATTCATTTTAAAATTTCCCACTTTACACCTCATTTTATAAAAACTAAATCCTAATAATTATTCAAGTTAGTTTTTGTGTTTTTTTCCTTGTAGTTTTGATTTTAGTGGAAAAAAACATATCTAAATCTATAGTTTTTAAAATTATTAATTAATATGGAAAATTAAACTAAACTATTTTAATTTAAGTCAATTAATTTTATCTTAAACAAATAAATTTTTTATCCATATTTTTAATAAGCCCCTTTTATTACTCAATCAATAATAAATGTTTTTTTATTGCAACGATAAAGTATCATGAATAAATAATATAAAGTATAATGAATAGATGTAAATAATAAATTTCTATAAAAAATATAAATAATAAATTAGAGTTACAATTCACAAATAGTTAATAATAACCTTTTAAAATGTAATTATGCATTACTAATTAAATCATATAATTCTAGTTTGAGTTGAATTAATTTATAACTTGATTAATCAGCACCCATTTTTGAGAAAATTAAAAGCCAAACTCTGTTTTTATAGATAATAAAGACAAACTTCTTACACACTTATTTAGGAATTTAAAAAAATTGATTTCTTTTATCATATAGAATGAAATGCAAATTATACGGTAAACTTGAAAATTTTGATTGTGTATTTATTTTAATATATTTTAAAATCATTTTTTAATTTTTTAAATTAATTATTTCTATTAAATATTCCTTTAAGTCATAATAAATGTTATAACTTTTTTCTAAATATTTAATGTAACTAGGTGCCAAGAGCTTTCTTATTCACTCTTGGGCAGGACTGCTTGTGGGAAACCAAACAAAAACAGCGAAAACTTTTTATGTTGAAGCTTTGGGCTCTAGCTTACTTTACTACAACTACTGTGACTTCCACTGCCGCTATTTACTGGGCACAATAATTACTAAACTAAACTAACATGAAATACTTTCATTATTTTATGTCGTCGGGATTAAGGGCATGACAATCCTTTGTTAGAAAGGGAGAACAAAGGTTTTATTATCGAGAAGCTAATCCGACTTGCAGATTTAGGGAGATACCCAACTGTTGGGGGTCTCTTACCCATGGACTTGACTCTCACAAAGGCGGAAAGGAGGACTTCTTTGATAATAGCCATTTTTTAGATTTAAAATTTTTAATTAAGATAAAATAATCTCTAATTAATAAATCTAGTTTAGTGGTACCCTTTTATCATAATTATTTTATTTAACGCTTAGAGCATGTTTAGTTTTAAGGAGATGGAATAGAGAGGAAAAAATTAAAAAAATATATCTAGTTCGATTCAATTTTCAAGAAAGAGAGGAAATGGAGGAGATAAAATCTCTTCTTATCCCATTTTAGCTTTCATTTAAAAAGTTTAAAGACGAGAAAAGTTAAGTAATAAGTTTTACATTTAAGCTTAACTGAACATAAAGTTAAAATTTTGTATTTAACATTCTAAAGCATGCAAAAATGGTGTGAATATTCCCATGACAAGAAAGTGTATTTGGAGTTCCATCATAATTTTGTGACTCAATACTCCAAGGTGTGTTGCAAGAAAAAGTGCATTAAGAGTTTGTCTCCAAAGATTTTGTTTTGTGAAAGGTACTCGAGACACGAGAAAGTATATAAGAGATTTGTTGATAGGGTATGTCAAAATCTACAAATGTCTGAAAGAGTTGCTAGAAAGGAAAATATATTTCAAGAGTTTCCTTACATACTATTCTGAAGGTTTCTCACATCATATAGTTTCAAATATAACAAAGATAAATAATAAATAGTTTTAAAACCTCCTGTCTTCTCTTATGAACCAAACAAATATTTTTCCTCTTTAATCAAATATGATATACAATTAAAATTCTTTTTATCCACTCTCATCCATTAAAATCTCTTTTCTCTTTTTTATTTAACCAAACATAGTCTCAGTCAAGCATATGAATATGAAATCATCTTTTATTTAAAAAGACTTACAAATGTTATTTTTATTTTAAGAGGGAAGCGTTAAAGTTTAATATTAAAAATTAGAAAATTTTAACTAACTGTTTAATCAATTATGATAAATTCTTTAATAGATTATTATTCATTATAATATTGATTAACATTATTAAACTATGAAGAAACTAACTTTAATCCATTGAAAAGAAGCAATATTTTAAAGTAAAGTATTTTATCTTCTTATTAATCAATTACATAAGGAATTAATTTGGTCTTGTAAATATCAGGAGTCATAAGACCAAATATATAAACTTAAAAATTTTAACTGATTTTATGAGGTTAAATCAGGTTCAAAATTAAAATTCAAATTATTCTCCTATATAATCCTTAAAATAATAAAATTATAAAGTAATATTTTAAATTATTAAATATATATCACTTTAATTCTTGTGTTGATCATTTTTACTAACGTTCCTTTTTTAATATTTAAAAATTATTTAGTATGGTTTTTAATTCTTAATTTTTTTAGACAATCACATTTTCAATAGGCTTTTATGAAGTTGTTCATACGTTATTAGTCAATTTTGGTTGTTATTTATATATTTTTTTCACTTTAAAACTTTTTAGGAAAGTGAGTAATATTTTAGGGATAAAAAATTGATAGTGTATTAACCTTTTTTGAAGGAAATGTTTATTAATTGATGATATGTAAACTCCAAATTTGAACTATTTTATGAATTAAAAAGAAATTAGTAATATACCATTATATAAAAGAAATTTTTATTTGGTGTACATATTTATTAATATTAATATTATCTTTTGTTTAATTTCTAATTTTAGTTTATCTGTAAAATAAATTTAAATAAATAAAAATTAAGTAATTAAAAAAAACCGTAGACATTCTTTTTTAGTATAAACACCAAATTAAAATAAAATAAAATAATTAAACATATGAAATTTGAACATAATAAAAATATAATAGACATATAGTTTAGCGTGTGTATAATTTCAGTAATGGCAATTGAAAAGAATAATTGGAAAGCAGGGCAAAATTTGTTTGAGCAAGAAAAGTAAAAAACTAAAAAAAAAAAGTGTTGGCAATGACAAGTGCCAACTGTCCACTAAGGAAAAAGAGGTAAGTGATGATGAAAATGAAAGGGTGAAGAGGATTAGGAGTGAGTTGGGGTTTGATCAGAATTCAGAACAGAACTGAGGCATTAATGAGAGGTCCATTTTACTATAGTATAGGAGTCCGCGTTATTGAAGGAAGGAAGGGTTGCAAAAGAGAAAGCTGAAGTGTCAGTTTTGGCGTGCACAACTCAGCAACGTGCTGCCCAGAAATTGAATGGTGTGTACATACTTTCTCACCTAAAATTAAAGACCAAAATGCATTAGGAAAAGTGTAACAAAGTGGCAATGTTCAAGGCTGCTCAAAACCTTTGTTTCTTTTCTTAACACTTTAGCATTTTGTGTACTTAGACTCACTTAAAAGAAACCAACTGCTTCACCTTCATTCTTCTTTTTCTTTCTTTTTACCTTTTCTTTTTCTCCTCCAGCTTCTGCCTCTGTTCAAACTTGAAACTTGAAGCTCAGTTTGGTGCTCCTGACTCCATACACAAACAAACACACTGTCATGCACAGCAACAACACCTGTTGCACTGCACCATTTGTCTTGTCTATCTTCTATTCAACTCCCCTTGCCACTGTGACTCTCGTGTAAGGTCTTGCTTTACCATTCTCTCGTTTTACCTTTATTTTTGTTACCTTCTGCTCCATGGACCATGGTTGCTTATCTTGTGTTCCCATATTCTTTTATTGTTTTTCTCACTATATTTAACAAAAAGGGTGTGTGATTATTGGAGAGTTTTTTTAGCAATACGTGTAGTCGTTTATCTCTATATTAAGGGTTTAAAAAATGGAGTGTTGTTGGGAACTACACGGAGAGTGAAGTTTGATGCTTGTCATTGTGACTTGCAAGTTGATCTAACGCATATTTCTTCATGTGTGGATGAGAGTTTCACAGCACCACACAGCATAAAGTTATGATCTTGCCTTCATTATTTTACTAGATATCTGTGATACATTCTGGTGGATTCCTCAGATTTCAGCAGCCCAAGTTTGTTTATGATATATTCTTGCAAGTAGCTGATGTATGATTGTTCATTACTATAATAACTCATATTCGTGATCTTCTTCATTTATTCCATACTTGGCAAAAGATTCTTGTTGTCTACAGTTTTGGTGGTTTTTTCAACTGATACCGAGATGCTGTTTTCAGTTGCAGGTTTTCAAACTTGTACCATAAAAAAAAAAAAAATAGCATTATAAGTATAGATATATACATGCTGGATTTGGAAGTTGGAGGTTTAAGGGCACTAGAGGTCTTGGTGGTGTGAATCTTTATTGGCGTTTAAAAAAAGAAAAACAGAAAGTGAAAGATAAAGAAATATGGGAAAGTGAGGTGGAGTCAGATTTGTGTCTCTGGTTTGAGAATTGTTTAATGTTAACACTCTGTTGGCTATGTCCCCTGAGCTGACTCGGTTCGCCCGGGCTCGGTGGGCTTTGCCGTCGACCAAGGAAACAATCTCTTGTTGGAGTCTCTTCCCATCTAAGAGAACCTTTGCTTAAAATATTGGACTCTCATTATTCATTCACCTTCTGCCTTGTTTGCTGTCAAGATTCGCTCACACTCTCCACTATTTAACCTTCTTTCTCTCATAGCCTACAAACTTGGGCCTTTCTTCTCTTTCCCTATCTCCCATTTTTTTGCTGCTATTCTTTATGTAGGGATGTTTGGTGGGGCTAGCTATGACTTGTTTTTACGAATCTGCTCTTGACTCTTGAGTAGTGGTCAATCTTTTTCTTTTTCTTTTTTTTTTTTGTTTCGGTTGAGTCATCCTCAGCTCATAGGAAGCAGATCTTATTTTGTCAAGATGAAGTTCATGAAGCTTGGTTCCAAGCCAGATACCTTTCAGACTGATGGGAACAATGTTAGGTGAGATTATGTATTTCTGGTTATTCTACACATTGTTGTTTATTACTAGCTTGCTCATGTTTTTAGCTTCGATTTGTTCATTTGTTGTTGTTGTTGTCCCTTTCTTTTTCTCCAAATATAAATATAAATAAATTCCTGTGCGCTGATAAGCAACATATATGTTCTCCCAACAGGTTCTTTCATTAGTATTTAGTTCCTATATTTTGTTTTGAAGGTGATATTAATTGAATGAACTTGACAGTTCCTATTAGTCGTGATTTTCCCTTATGTATTTTACTTTTCTGGGATCTTTTCTGCGATAAGGATATGTTTTTGGTTCATTACTTCTTCTTTTTCCCCTTTTTAATTGGGACAAGAATTTTAATCTTTTCATATTCTTATTCGTGAATGGTTTCCGTCTTTCATAATGCTTGATATAAATAAGAAAAATACACAAAAAGATAATGCTGGGAAATGTAGCTTATTAAATTAAATTAAATATTAGATACATGAATAATAGCTATTGACCTATGGCTGCACATTATGCCGTCCTAGCTAGGATTCATACATTCGCATGATTCGTTTGATGGTTAAATTGTCTTAATATTTTTTATTCTCCATTTACTCTTATAACTACTGTTTTGTAAGTGCGGTGTTGTTACACACTACTATTTATCCAAATTATTGCTATTCTTATATGGCATGCGAAAGAACTAAACTATATCCACTTGCATTTTCTATATTCTCTAAAACTGTAATCTTAATATTGGGTATTTTTTTTTTTAGGCAAATGTTATTTATTAATATGTTAGATTTTGTTGGTCTTGGATATTGTTGTCTGTAAATTATGTTAATTTTATAAAATACCATACTGACTACGCTGCCCAACTTTCAACGTTACTTTTCATCAGTCTTGTCTTACATTGTTTCAAATCCCTTTTAAAAAACAATATTGATTTATATCAGTCAAAATAGACATTAAATTTTTGCAGAACACAAACAGTAACATATCCTAGTAACTATAGCACGCATCATCTTTTGCTAAGTAACTGCATCAAGTGTGCAGAAAATTAGTTTGAAAGAAGCTAATCAGTTTTCATACTGAATCCATATTTGAGAAGAAGCTATACAGAAACTGTTTGTAGTGTTGTTAAAACAAGCTTTCAGAAGCCTTTTTATGTTGGTTAAGTATCCTCTTTAGAAACAGAGGTTCATGCAAAACTGCATACAATAAGATATCACATGTGGAGCCTGAAATTTATACATCCGAACTCTTTTTTTCCCATCACTATTTCTCAGTCACCTTCTTCCCCCACTCAAATCAGTCATTGAGTATATGTGGTCCACTTGTAATGCTGAATAAGACATTTAAAATGAGCATAAAAGAAACATATGGAAAGGTAAAAGTTTTTTGTTCTGAATCATTTTTTTAGCCTAGCCATCATACTTTTCTGCCTCTTTTTAATCTGTTTTTTCATTTTATGTACCCTATTTTCAGACATTTTTTTCTCAAGATGCATTTCATGTGCAGGTATGTGGCAAGTGAGTTGGCATCAGATATTGTTGTTAGTGTAGGGGATATAAAGTTTTATTTACACAAGGTATTATTCTACAAGTCTTAAATCTCAATTGTTTAATTTTCTTTTCCCAATATATTAATGTGTCGTGACCGATGAGGATGATTTGCACTTTGATGTTCTTTTTCCATAGCACACATGTAAAAGAGAAAAATAATTGCATTTATTATTTATCATGTAATTGATTCAATTTTTCTGTTCCTTAACATGTACCTAAAGGGAACACAGTAACAAAAAATTCAATAGATAAATTATTTGTGTACATGCAAAATGCAAATTGCTCTATGAATAAAAGTGTATCATTTGCATTTGACCGACCTTAACAGGGAGCAGAACACGTATGGGATGTTACCAATGACCTATGTTAAGTTGTTAACTCGGTTGTCTAAGGATGAATTGGGAAATTTTCTGTTTCATTTGTTATGAGTATAAACTCAGATTTACAAAGAATCTGGTTGAGCAACCATTACTTGAATTACTGTAGAGGTTGGGGAAACATGGCTCATATTAGTTACAACTTCCAAATAAACAGCTAAATCAATTTGGCTGCAAGTTTTCATTTTATGTTCCTAACATACCAAATCCTTTGATATGCAGTTTCCTCTTCTATCAAAGAGTTCTCACCTACAGACATTGATCTCCCTCAGTAATGAAGAAAATGTAGATGAAGTTCAAATTTCTGACATTCCTGGTGGTGCAAGTACCTTTGAGATATGTGCTAAGTTTTGCTATGGCATGACTGTGACCCTCAATGCTTACAATGTAATAGCAACTCGGTGTGCAGCAGAGTATCTTGGAATGCATGAGGCCATTGAGAAAGGGAACCTAATTTACAAGATTGATGTTTTCCTTAGCTCTAGCATTTTCCGTAGTTGGAAGGATTCAATCATCCTTCTTCAGACTTCAAAATCTATCTTACCCTTGGTTGAGGACCTAAAGGTTGTCAGTCATTGCATTGAATCTATAGCAAATAAGTCATGTGTTGATGTATCCAAAGTTGACTGGTCGTACACCTATAACCGGAAGAAGCTTCCAGAGGAAAATGGGATTGAGTCAAACCAGAATGGAGTCAGAACTCGGCTGGTGCCAAAAGACTGGTGGGTTGAAGATTTATGTGAGCTTGAAGTTGATTTGTACAAGTCTGTGATTTCAAATATCACATCCAAGGCAGTTCAATCTAATGAAGTAATTGGTGAAGCTTTGAAAGCATATGCATACCGAAGATTGCCAAATTTTGGCAAGGGTATGATCCAGTGTGGGGATGTGTCAAAGCATCGATTAATAGTTGAAACAATTGTGTGGTTGTTGCCTACTGAAAAAGGCAGTGTTCCATGTAGGTTCTTACTCAAGTTATTGAAGGCTGCCATTTTTGTAGAATCAGGAGATAGGACTAAAGAAGAGTTGATAAAGAGAATTAGCCAGCAACTGGAGGAGGCTTCTGTAAGTGATATATTGATTCAAGCACCAGATGGGGCTGCTACAATCTATGATGTTAGTATAGTACAGAACATTGTTAGAGAGTTTTTTATGAAAGATCACAATGCTGAGATTGTATCAGTTGGGGATGGTGAACTTGAGGGGATAAGAAAACCAGGGATTTTATCAGATGCTTCCAAGCTGATGGTTGCAAAACTCATAGATGGATACCTTGCTGAAATTGCAAAAGATCCCAATTTACCATTGTCAGATTTTGTTAATCTGGCTGAGTTAGTGTCTAGCATCTCTCGTCCAGCTCACGATGGCCTTTATAGGGCTATTGACACATATCTGAAGGTAAATGTTCTTGGAAAGATAATTCTTTGATTCAATTTACATATTTCATTTTAGATTTGATAGTGTCCTTCTAATCTTTGGTATATTTCAATAAAGAAAAACAATGTACTGTAGGGTAATGTTTTAGCTTCACCGCTAGCATTTGCTGTCTTATAGTGACACCCTTTTAGAAAGTTGTATGTGGAGGTAGCTAATTCATTCCTTCTATTTTAACTTGCTTCCAAACACTACAGCAGCACTCTGGGATCAGCAAAGGCGAAAAGAAGAGGATTTGCAAGCTGATGGATTGTAGAAAGCTATCAGTTGATGCATGCTTGCATGTGGTGCAAAACGAGAGACTACCGTTGCGGGTAGTTGTGCAGGTACTATATTTTGAGCAGTTAAGGTCTGCTGCATCATCAGGCACTAGCACTCCTGACATACCTAGGGGTATCAAAGACTTGAACAATGAATCCAATGGAAGCTCAAGGTCAGGAACAACTAACCCAGAAGATGAGTTGGATGCTGTGGCCACAGCTGAGGAGCTGAAGGCATTAAGAAAGGAACTTGCATCATTGAGGCTGAGCAATGGGGTTGGAAACAATGACAAAGATGGAGATATCAAACCCTGCATGGACAAGGCTGTCATTGGCAAGGTTAAAGGGTTGCTCAAGTCAAAGAAGTCGTTTATTAAGCTTTGGGCCAGCAAAGGGGGACAAGGGGAAAATAGTGGCTCTGACTCATCAGAGAGTATTAGTTCTGCTAACCCAGAAGAAGCCAAATCTACTCCATCAAGAAATAGGAGGCATTCAGTTTCCTGAAAGTAGTTTGGTTCATTTTGTTGGCATTTCTATTATTGTTTTTTTTACCAGTTTCACTAAGACGACAAAATTCCCAACACTAGTGGTTTATCCCTTCTAAATGGAGTAGAGTACATATAGTTTAAAACAGTAGAATTGTGAAGAATGGAAATCATGTAATCCAAACACCCTATCAATAGTCGTTTAAACTGCCCTTTGCACTTCATCAAAATTGGAACATCTCCCAATACTTCAAGGAACCTGATAGTATAAACTGAAGGGCAAAATTTAGATACAATATTTTAGGGAGTTTTATCTTTTTTAATCTCTGTAATCTTTTAACGTGGTGAAAATACAATTATGTAGATTATTGAGATGAAATTACAATTTTAAATGAAGATCCAAAACAAAGACAAGGCTTATATAGTCACCACTTACCGCTGTAATCATAATATTGGTTACTGCCACGTGCTTTGTTGTAAGTCTGACAGGACCTCATGGCCTATTATTTCATTTGGTACCTAATGTTTGAGTAACCAAGAGTGCCCTATAAAAGATGTGCGAGTGCAACTGTAGAAATAGATTCGTTTGCTATTTTAAAATAAAGCTATTATTATGGGGGGATCTGAGGTTGCCCGATAACACATGCATTAACATTTTGTGTACCTGCAAGCTTTTGTGATCCATTATTCTATTTTAAAGTCAAACCAGCTTTTGCATACAATTTAATGTCCACTTGTAGATTCTTTAAAGATTCATTTTCGTTTTTTGTCATTACGATTCTAGGGAATTAGTGCTAGTGTGATCCAAAGTGAGACTTCTACAGTAGACAGAAAAAACGGAAATAGATACCTAATCGGTGACAATAGGCAGGTGAGTGCTCTGAAATTATAATTTGAGTACAATTTGTTTAAAATATCAAACGAAACAAAGTTTGTTCCCCTAAAATCCATAGCAACATGCTTTAAAATGCACGTCACAAGCATTGAAAATTAATTATAGTCCGGCACCCATCAATCGCATACCAATCTTTCTAGGTTGAATTATTAGTAATATATATATATATATATATATATATATATATATATATATATATATATATATATATATATATATTAATAAAGTCAAGGTTACTCCTTAGGCCAGTTAATTGTGCCGCGGCAGCAAGTTTAATCCTAGCCGAATAAAGATTACAAATGCAACCAATAGTTACTATGTTATATTGCATTTAATAACCTATCTGTTAACTTCAGTTGGTTAATATTGTGCATCTTCGTTTCTGTCACAAGATGTGATAATCTTCATCCCAGCTATCATCCAAATTCTAAAAGCAAGATTCGTTTATTACAAAGGACTGGCCAAATGTTAAAATCGAAGCCGTGGGAATGGTTATTTACCATGCACTCAGAGACTATAGAGATCAAAATAAGAAAATAGCAAAACTGAAATTATTGTCCTAAAAACGGTTATTTAATGCTTAGACCTTAACTGCTCAAAAGGTCAAATTGGTAAAAAAAATATCAATATCCTAATTAGGAAAAACACCGTAAAAATTGCCTAATAATAATGCCCAAATTCCATTTGTCTTCCTAATGCATTGAAGGGACACAAATACTCCTTTGTGTGTATATAACGAAGACACAGCAATAATAATCCTTGTCTTTCACAAGCTAGTTTTGAAATGTGTAGGGCCTAACACAAGTTAATTATTGTATTAATAATAATAAGCAGAGGATATATTGGGTCCTGTCCTCCCATTTAAATATAACAGCAATTTGATACCATGGTGGAGTCACCTTTAACCACATAAGATGCATGTATATATGGCCAAAATCTTAGCTGCGAAATATTAACCTAATTGGAATCCCATTCTCCACAGACATTAATTTGTTGGGAAATACGCCAAACTCTTTTCATGTGGATGCAGATGTGGTCCATTTCGGATAAAGATGCCAATTGCCACGTATCCAACTACTGACCATAACATCCAGTGCCTATATGTAGCTTTATACGCCAGCTTAATCATTATCATCCTTGTGTCATGTATCATCAAACCTCACACTACATTTTTAATCAATTGGTATATCAAATTCAATTGATGACAGTAAACAAGTTTTGGATGGAATTATAGATTGATTACTTGCAAATCAAAATATATAAAATGTATTAGTTACAGCCTCACTAACTAATATTGAGAAGCACATGGGAAAGCGTTCAAAAGAATTAAGATAAACCTTGCAACATCATATAATAAACTATAATGAATAACTATATATATATGCTCATGAGGAATGAGAACAATAGTGCTTCCATTCTCATTGATCTAAATGGGGAATCAAGCGAGAACTTGATGGTTGGAAAAATAGATACGAATCCAAGTATGGAGATATTCCAAAATCTGCGGAGAACCTGAGCAAGGCCAGAACACCTGTTTCCTTGGAACACTATCTAGCCACACAATACACATTGTTCCTGGATGACCCTACCCATTAGTAACTCAACCATGGTTGAAATTATATAGTATAAAATTATATGACAGTAATGTGATTCTAAAATTATATTAATAAAAAATGTATTAGTGATGCATGCAGTCACCAATTTCCTTATATAAAAGGTGCATATCCTTTGAGTTTATAAGACAGGGCAAGTAGGTAGCTATGAGCATTTAAGTAACAGTATAGAGTGTCCGAATTAAGATGAGCTGCAATGGTTGTCGTGTCCTGAGAAAGGGTTGCAGTGACGACTGCATGCTACGACATTGCTTACAATGGATAGAGAAACCACAAGCCCAAGGTCACGCCACCCTCTTCGTCGCCAAGTTCTTCGGCCGTGCCGCTCTCATGTCTTTCCTTTCCTCCGTACCCCCCAACCAAAGATCCGGTATGCAGCAACCCTTCTCTCTCTAATCTCTATATGCATCATAAACGGTTACTGGGGATACATCAATTCTCTTCTTTTCATTTTCTTACTACCTCCTTCTCCATTCTCCAATATTACAATCTTTAAAAACCTTCTTCATATGCCTTCTACAATCACTTCACAATTCTTAAAAACTGTTTCATATAACCACTTATTCGTTTGTCAACTACTTCAATAGTAAAACTCCATATTTAACTAACTAGTTCTTTAAGAATCCATAAGCAACCCCATCTAACTTACTCTTATACAACTAATCTTTCAAATAGCTTTGCTAGAGATTATTACATCATATCATAATATTATATGTCAACTCGTCCCGTATATCGAATTGTTTCATCTTTTTGTTGTAGCATCACGCCCAGGCACCCGGCCAAGTTGGAGTAATTAATTTTATTTCATACAGTATTTAGAATTAATTACATGTACCTTCCATTTGTTAAGCCGGAACCATTGAATTTAGATGAGGATACAGTTTGTATAATTATATTCAAGATTCTTACATTTGTATATATAAAGTTCATATCATATGAAACTTACATGAGAGGGAAAGGAACGTATCTCGACTATTGAAATGAAAATTAATAGTAAATATGATAATTTGTAAAGAGTGGGACAGCTGGTCAATCTCATAAGGTTCAAAAAATTATTTTGAACTCATCTATTCTAAACTTAAAGAACTAAACTATATACAAACTAATATAAACTAGTTTAGTGCATCAAAACCTAATTATTATTTCTTTTATACTGTGGTAAGGTGGTGGTTACAAATGAAATGTTATTATTGTTTATTGTGAAGTAATATAATCAATATATGTATAAAAAATTAACCAAGCTATTAATAATTTATTATTTAGTTTTAACATTAATTAAATAACTCAATTAGTATTTAAATAATAATGCCTGATTGAATTTGATATGTAAGTTAAAGTTTAAGGGAGCATTATTTGTTTTATAGATTAAATTATATTTTCGAGAATCATATTCCTTGAGATATTATTGCCATGAATTTTATTCCCATCAAACATGTTGATAGATTTTCTACATTCTTTGGAATAATTTTAAATCTATTTTAATTAAATATATTTAAAATAATAATAAATGAGAGAATAAGAAGAAAATGAGAAGTTGTTTCTTATACTCTCTGAGAATATTAGATTCCCATCCTTTTAATTTATATCCGGTGTCAAACATGAAAATGATTCACATTCTTGAAAATACCTTTATAAGACTTTGAAACAAACATATATACTCTAAAACTTTGTTCATATTGATGATAGAGAACGGAATAGGAAATTGAAATATAATAGAGTAGAATGTATAGGAAGGAAATGTATTAAAAATATTATTCTTTTATTTGAGTAATGTATAATAGAATGAAAATATATTTCATTCCATAATTTAGAATAACAATAGAGTCAAATTTGTTATAATTTTCTGTTTTTCTTTATCACAATTAAACTTAATATTAAAATTAGTTTTTATTATGTTAGAGTCAAACGATTTATTTGATAGTTATTAAAATAATTACTTATCTATAATAACACCTAAAAGTTTAATTAAAAATAAAGTTAAAAATAAGTAATTATCATTTTATAATGGATATCATAATGTAACACATTGAAAGGAAGATTGATTCTTTCATGATAATGTATCATGTAATACAAAGATGTGAGAGATGCAATGAAACATTTTTTCTTTCAAAATGTCTCCCAAACTTATATGTGACATGTAATATCTATATAGAAAAACTCTAATAATATTTTACTCTTTCACCATGATTCATAGTATTCATGGAATAAACAAACCCTTGAAATATAAGTAAAATATTTTCTTACATTTTAATTTCAAGGAAGGAGGACCTTATATTAGTAGGAAGAGAAAATAGAAAACTCAATAAATTTTACTTTTCATAATATAATATATTTTTGCTCAATCTTTGCATCTCAAAATAAAGAAATAGTCTCTCCAACTTCCATTATATCTCATCTTATATTTATAAAGCAAGTAATAAAAAAAAAATATTGATGTGAAGAAAATTTATTAGAGAACAAATAAAGAAAAAAAAGTTAGAAAATATAAAACGGAAATTAAATTCGATTATTAACTATTAAGTTGGTTAATTGAACTCATGAATAGTTAAGTAGAGTTCAAGTTTTTAAAAATATTTTGTTATAGCTCAATCTGTATAAAGTGATTAGTGAAATGGAAATGATATAAAGAAAGAAGATGTATATATAAATGATTAGTGAATGAAGTGGTGTGTGTGGTACTATATTTGCAGCTTTGTTTGAGTCACTGCTGTACGAAGCAGTGGGGCGTACTATAAATCCAGTGAATGGAGCAGTGGGGCTGTTGTGGACTGGGAACTGGCACCTCTGCCAAATGGGAGTGGAGAAAGTGTTGGGAGGTAATGCTGTGTTGACCCCACACTTCTTGGGTGCTGCTGTACATGAACAACACCATGTAACAAAGTCTGTGGAGGCTAAGAAGCAATCTGTGGGGACACCCTCACCCTCTCTCCATTCCCACACTTCCACCTTTCCAACTACACCACACCATTCTTCTTCTCAAACTCAAACCAACCTCCTTACCCTCTTCTTCTGATTTCTCGTTTATACTATTAATTATTAATTGAATTGGATTACTTTCTTCAATGTTTCTGCCTCATCAGTACATGCAAAAAACTTGCCTCTGCTTGTTTCCTTTTACGCCTCTTTACATCTTTCTTCAAATATTCTTTTAACTTTCTTATTTCTTTACCATAAAAATCTTTAAAGGATATGCAAAATCTGCTATGGCTTACACTTTCCCTGCTGTGAACTAGCTAAATACTTTACTGGTTTTCTCTAATGATAATAAGTAATAATTAATGGAAAAATTATATTTTTAACATATGAATTATGAATACCTAGATACGGGGTGATTTTTTACTTTATATTTTTAAATTTATAAAAATGAAAACTTTTTTTTTTTAAGTTTATAAAGATAACATTTTTTTAATTTCAAAATTTAAAAGTTTTATTAAATTTCTATTTCACTACAATCCTTTTTTTATGGTGATTGGCAAAGGACAACCAGAAAGACAACTAAAAAAAATGACAATTGGAAATTCACAATTAGTGATAGTGGCCATTAATTAACAACTGAAGATTGATAATGGTGATTACTAGACAATAATACTTAAAAATGGATGGTTAATAATAATCACAAACCAGAGCAACAAATAATGGTAGAATGTGACAATAAATGATTACATGTGATAAATTTAAATAAACACAAATCTAAATTTTTTATTATTTTTCAAATGAGATAGATATTATTGTAAAAATAATTAAAAAACTAAATCATAAATGTTTTAGTTAAATACGTTTATGTTTTTTAAATGAATTTTAAAAATCAAAATTAAAAAGCGGACAACCACCCCAATCAAAACCTAAATTAACAATGTATATGAAATGAAATTAGTACGATAATAGTCACGGAATTTCATCATTTGTATAATTTATGTTTTTTAATCAATAACCAAAACAATAACCGTAAAATTACTAAAAACATTAGTTATCAATAAAATGAAGAGTTAAAATAAAACATTAGGTATCAATAAAATGAAGAGTTCAAATTGATATGTATTATATGAATGAATGAAGAGATATAATTGAATGTAGAGTTTAACGGGTAAATACTAACATTCAATCATGACTTTTCATTTATGTGACTTTTAAAATGGTAATGAGTAAAATCAACAAATCTACCATTATTCATTTATGTGACTTTTAAAATGGTAATGAGTAAAATCAACAAATCTATCATGATTGAAGGGTTGTGATTTACTGTCAGTGTAAAAATCTTTACACTGATAGTGTATACCAATTAAACTCTAAAAGTTTTTATACTATCAATATATACTAATTAAACTCTAAAATGAAATTAAAATTTATGTAAAAATATCATACAAACATTAACTTTATATTGATTAGCTACTTCAACAAGTAATTAGGGATGGTAAAAATATCAATACCTATAGGTATTGGCCCGAATTCACTCCGATTTTGACAAGTATCACCTGCTTTGATTAGATATGAATATAGGTATTACCCAATATTGTAAACTAGGTATGGGCATGGGTACGAGTATGCGACTACCCGTTCCGTACCCAAACCCTCAAGTATAATAAATGTAAAACTATGTATTTAATTAAAAATTTTAATTTTTAAACTTAATTTATAATTTCTTGTTATTAATTATTCTTTATATGTTTTTTAAATTAAAATATAATTAATAACCTAATATATATAATTTATTTAATAATAAATAAGTAAATTTAAATTATAAATAATAATATAACAAGTATGAGTGGGTATATCAAAACCTAAGAATACCGGACGAAAATGAAAATGAGATTAATCACACCTATTCTTTCTATATCAAACCTAAACCTGCCTTGTACTTTTCGAAGACAAAGACGGTTTAACCTGCACCCATTTTGTCCCCTGGTCATCCGTAAGTAATTTTATAAAATATTTATAATTTAATAATCCAATATTTGTACTTTTAGTTATCTTTTCCATTATCAGCCCTTGAACTGTATAACTAGTTGAAACTTGAGGGCCTATATTTAGGTTACTATATTTGCCTGTTCTCATACAGGATTAGTAAAATGATCTCATATCATTGGTACATTGGTACAGCATTAATATGGAATCATTGAGCCCTCTTCCTCCAATTAATATAATCACATGATGTCTAGAATGAGCTTCCCAGATGCCACTCCTCCTGTCTCGAATATAATTAAGCTGCAAAAAAATACCTTACACTTTTAAAGAAATAATAACATAATTTAATTGTATCAGTTACATTTTAAAAATATTTTTTTCTAAATCGCGGTTGATTAAAACTTGATATCAATAATAAAAAAAATATTAAAAATAAAATATCAATTAAATAAAGAATATTTTTTAAAAAATGTCATTAAATAAGATAATATTAATTACAATTTATTTATATTTATGACCAACACATAATTTATTTTTTTTCTTATATCTAAGAACGGAAGGAATATATCATAATTCATCAACTCTATCATATTATCATCTCTTTCATGATAATTATGAAGGACATGTTTGAATTGCCATTGCACATGCGATGGGCATATGCTTTCCTATCTCTTATTTAAGTTATGGTTCAGTTGCTGAAAAGTTAAAGTATATACAGGAATAAATTAATTTAAAAAAGTAAATTAATATCCGCATATGGAAGTTTTTCTCATGTTATCTGCTAAATAAAACTAGACCAATTTCAGGTAAAAAAGAAATAAAATGAATTTCACATTAACGTAGCAAACAATACTTTTATATTTCAGGTATTGATTTTGTTGTAAGGTGAGTAAGGTATCACCAATAATCTAGACAAGAACAAATCCCATTCTTAAAATGGTGAAACCGATTGCGATCTCTAACTATAATGTCTCTTTGATATGCCGCTGATATTAGCTTGGTTATAACATGGCAATCCCCACAAACTCTAAGGTTTTTTATTATTCTTATAGGCAAACCTGAAGGAGAAGTTATTAGTGCAAACGCTATAGCTAGCCTTTCGCTGTGGTAAGAAAGGACATCTTCCTTATCTTCTTCTTCTACATCAAACATAACTTCTGATGTTCTTGGCTTGTGACCATATTCTTCTAGTCTTCTACTTATCTCCCCAAGCTTCAAATATATTTCTTTTGAAAATGGATGAGCTTTGTCACCGTTGAGAAATTCATGCATGGCACCATTAATCTCCACTAAGCTAAATCCAGGCAACTTGTCAACCCCACGATCTTTCATCAGCATTCTCACTCTCTTCACATCATTCCACCTAGAAACGCTAGCATACATATTAGACAGAAGCACGTAGTTTCCACTTGCTTCTGGTTCTAGCTCTATTAAGTGTTTGAGAGCAGCTTCCCCCATCCCTAAGTTGCCATGAAGTCTTGCTGCTCCTAGTAAAGACCTCCACAAAATTGTATTTGGTTTCATGGGCATATCTTGTAACCTCTCCTCTGCCTCTTTTAATCTCCCAGCTCGACCCAGAAGATCTATTAGACATCCATAGTGCTGAAGTTTTGGCTCCATTCCATGAACTCCCTTCATGGACTCGAAAATCTCCAGGCCCTCCTCTACCAATCCACTGTGAGAGCAAGCAAACATAGTAACTACAATAGTTGCAGCATCAGGAACTAAGCCCTCAAGTTTCATCTTTCTATACATTTCAAGTGCCTGTTTCCCATGACCATGAGATGCAAAACCCCCAATCATAGCATTGTAGCAAAACGTGTCCCTGCTAGACAGGTTATCAAACAATTGGCATGCTAGATTCAGACAGCCACATTTGGAATACATATCCAGCAGTGCAGTTCCCACAAAGCGATTGAGTTTAAGATTGTTCCTTAGCAGATAGCCATGTGCCCAAGCACCCTGACTAAGTGCACCTAAATTAGAACATGCACTAATCAATGACACAAGTGTAACTTCATTAGGTTTTATATGAGAAAACTGCATGTCAATGAAGAGATAAAACGCTTCTAAGGACAAATCAGGGTCTTGAAAACTGGAGGAGTAACTAACATGAGTTGAACTTTGGGCATAGGCAGCCAACATGGTGTTCCATGTGGGGAGGTCAGGTTGACTAATTTGATTGAAGAGATATCTGGAGACAGACAATTTTCCATATTTAGCATAGAAGTTGAGGAGTGAGTTCTGGACAAAGGGGTCAAAAGGGGGTTGAAGGAATTTGAAAAGATGGGCATGGAGAGGAGGACCATGTTGTAGGGAGGGATGAGAGGCACAAGCCTTGAAGAGGGAGGGAAAAGTGAAGGTATTGGGTTGGAGGGACTTGTGGGAGAGAATGCGCTTATAAAGTGAGAAGGCTAAGTGAATACGGTCAGAGAATGAAGAAATGAGGGTATTGTAGAGGAAAACTGTTGGGGTAGGGATGTGGTTAAAGATGGTAAGAGCATAGGTAGAGTCAAATTTGGAGCAAGTGTTAAGGAGCTGGCTAAGAAAGTATGTCTGTAGTGAAGCACCACTTGTAACCATATGACCATGTGCTTGCTTAAGGGTGTCGAGGCTGTCGCAATGTTTCAACTTTTCGAGGATCGGCTGCTTCAACATTACATTAGGCTTTTCGCTTTTCAGTTTCATGAACCACCCAAACAAGCAGGGGTTTGTATGTGATATGATCACGGAGGCAGATTCTATCAAATAACACTGCCTTCTTTTGACACCTTTTCTTTTTCTTTTTTCTCCCCACTTTCTTCACACTTCAGAAATCAGAACAAGTACAGAAAAATACATAAAAAACAAAACTCCACGGACCGGCCTTATTAGATGGGCTGTTGTCTTTGCTCAAGTGTCTTTCCACAGTTTGTTTTTTCATTTTAAATTCACTTCTGTTGTCCTAGAAAAAAATTTACATATCTTTATATAAAATTTAAAATAATTTATCTTATAAATTTTCTTAAGACTTCGGCGAGATCTTACCTGAAATTTAACAATATTGAAACATTTTTAAGTCTCTAACAAGATCTTGCCAAAAAATTGAAGAGAGATGAGAGGGAGGACTTTCAATAAACAAAAAGAGAAGGGAGAAAGAGTGGAAGTAAGGGAGAGTTAGTTGAGGAAGAAGAAAAAATAAAGAAGAAGCTAGGCAATGGAGAAGACTAGAAAACAAGAAAACTAGAAAGGTAGGTGAAAATTTAAATTCTCTTTCCCTGCACCTTCATGTTTTCTTCTTGCACCTTTATGCTTTCTCCCTATACCTCCATAACCCTTTAAAATATAAAAAATACCCTTAGGTAAAAAAAATTAAAATCATTATCTTTTTCGCGCCTTTTGCTCATTCATCCTTGAGGTATCCTCTTCTAACTTCTTTCAAATCTAGATGCACCTCCATTGTTGCTCCCTGTAGTGACCTTTGTTGCTTCTCCTTGTCGCGACCTCCATTGCACTCTCGTGCACCTTCTCCTTGTCGCTCTTCTTCTTCTTGTTGTAAAAATTGCAAAAACAATTGTAAGTCCAGATTAGTCAATTCGTACTTGCAAAATCAAACTTTTTTGCAAGTTCGAATTGGCTAATCTAGACTCATAAATTTTTTAAATTTTTTTTACTGAAGGACATGTTTTTTCATTTTAAAAAACTATACAAGACAGGGAGAAAAACTCATCTTTGCCTTATGGTTATAATTTTTTTTTCAACAAAAAATTCTTCTCATAGTGTGTTTTAGGGTTTAAAAAATTATTTTTAAACTAGCACAATAACTTGTGTTTTACATGGTTGTTGAAATTACAATGTATATTTTTATTTTATTATAGTTGTTTAATATATTTTGTATGATAAATGTCTGTTAGTAAATAACATAGAAACGAATTACAAATGTATTAAAGTGCTTAAAAAAATATTACCTTGTAATATAAATAGGTTTAAATATGAATTTATTTTCTATAAATTTGTATTTTTCAAAATAATAGTTTTGAATTTTACTGACAAAAACTATCACATTAACAGCTAATATTTGACGTATAAAAAAAATATGATAAAGTAGTTAATTTTTTCTATACTTAAGTCCGATTTTTTCAACTTATAATTAGGACAGAAAGAAATATACATTAATATTATTTCAATATTGACACAGATTAAAAATATATGTAATTATATTTTGTAGCCATTATTTTTATCATTTAAATTTTTATTTATTGGATAATCTATAGATCATATAAAGGAAAATATTCTCTTTAATATACACATTTATTAATATCAATCTTATATTTTGTTTAACTTTCAATTTAAGTTATCTTAAAACAAATTTGAAAAATACAAAAAGTAACAACATCACATTCTCTCTTAATTATACACACAAAAATAAAATGAAATAAATTATTAAAATATATCAACTTTTTTTTTCGAAAAGGAAAGGCATTGTCCACTCCACGCACCTCAATTACTATACTCAAAACACATCATACAACGCAGGTTATTTTGACACAAATCATACAGTTCATCAGGAATATAGTTAAAGATAAGATTCTCCTTATTTATATTGATCACAAACTTTACAAACTCATCAGCCAACGAATTTGCCTCATGGAGAACATAGTGAAACTTACATTATAATGTGTTTCCAGTGCTCATGTATATGAGTTCTACTATAGAAAAGTACTCATGATCAATTGCACAACCTTTCTCTACTAACCTGATATTGTTAAGGGAATCTGATTCCACAGTTAGAGTATAGAAGTCATGTTCATACACCACTGTCAGTGAATCAGCGACTGCCATCAATTCATCTTTGTCAATGTGACGATAGGGAATCAAATGAGAGAACTCTAGCAAAAGCCTTCATCTATGGTCATGCACAACCCCTTCAACAGCCGCTTTTGTAACGTCCCAAATTTATATATACTATTTACATCATAAATTCTCTTAATAATTATTTAAACTACTATTATTTATATTCCCAAATACTGAGATATAAAATTTTTATTACATTATACTTAATATTAAAACTACATTACAATACTTTCAAAGTTCAATGCAAAAGATACAATGGTACATACAGTCATAACTTATCCAAAGCAGCTACATGACATGTGTCCATTAAAATTTCACTATTACAAAACTCATGCATAACATAACTACAACCAGAACAACTTAGTCATTCTTAGTAAAATCTGTACATACTTAGAACATAGGTACTAGTTTTAGTTAATCCATACATTTAGCTTTCTCAGATGTCTAACTTATATATATATATATATATATATATATATATATATATATATATATATATATATATATATATATATATATATACATATACATGTTCTGCTACATAACTTAAACTATTTTGTATGCAAAACATAGTAACTTTGTTGCTGCCAGTGGTCCACCACAATTCCTGCTAATTCTAATTTCCACTGCCATTACTGGTATCTACTCCCATATGAAGCACTACCATCACAATCATACAGAATACACGCATAATGCAAGGGTAAACTCATGCACTTACAATTACATATATATCCAATCTTAATCGCAATAATGATAACTCGACTAATCTATCAGCCTTATGTTCCACTTGAACATAAGCACTCATAACCAATCAATCACACTTATACTCCACCTTAATATAAGCACTAACAACCAACCAATCACCCACATGAACATAAGTTGATGCACTCCCTTAATCTCTTCAACCAAGGTTCCTTCCTTTAAGAAAATGGAGGATGGAGAGGTTAGAAATAGGGGAAGGTTGACGCCACTTTCTAGGAGAAAGATGAGTCAAAAATTTTAGGAGAAAGATGAGTAAAAAATTTTATGTTGCTTGCCACAAGGGAGAGGTCCCTTGATAAAAGCTTTAAGGGAGAGATTCCTTAAGAGAGAGGATTTTCAATGACACTCAAGAATAATTTGATCAAAAAGAGTCTTACTTCATTCAATCAAGTGTGTTTTGTACAAGAGAGACTAGGTGTATTTATAGCCCAAAAGAGGAAGCAAGACACTCAAAATTAGGCAATGTGGGACTTGGGCCTAACTAGGATTAGGAGCACAAATCCCACTTCGGTCCACTAAAACTGGCGCCTAGCCTTAAGCTAGGGAGTGTCATGGCCTAATCAAAGAGGTGTGGAAAGAGATTCATACTCCTTTAGGTTATTAGGCCTTCTACTCCCCTCACCTTCCTTCTTGAGCTAATTACACCCTAAACTCTAGAAACTAGCATAAACAGCCGAAATACATGGCCTAAAAGGGAATTAAAAGCTAATTAATATTTACAAGAGGAAAACTAAGGACTATGGCCTAAAATTTCTATCTCCATCATGAGCTGGGGTCTTGATGAGTCTTTTCGAGCGAAGTCTTCCTTAGTCCTCCTAACCATTGCCCTAGTGAGAGGGTCCTTGGTAGGTAGGATTGCATCATAAGCACTAACAACCAATCAATCACACTTATGTTCCACCTAAACATAAGCACTAACAAACAATCAATTACGGTTATGCTCCACCTAAACATAAGCACTAACAACATTCAACTGACGTTTTCCAGAAATACTTTATTGAGTAGGAGACCAAGGTAGTTAAATACATATCACAATTGAAGTCTAGAGTTTAAGTGATCCTTCTGACAACCAATTGAAGTCAGTAACATACTCATCCAACATTGTTTCCTAGAGTCTGTTTGACCATCATGACACACAACTGTTGTACAAGCATACTCATTTGGTACCTCCAATGCAAGACAATAGGTGTACTCCCCAACAACGGAGTACTTACATTGGAACCTCAAATGCAAGACTACAAGTGTACTACCCAATAGTAGAGTACTTACATTGGAGTACCGAAATCACAATGCAAGATTGCGGGTGTACTCCCCAATAGAGAGTACTTACATTGACCTTATCAGTGTCACCAACTCACTGCTCAACACCTATATTATCAACATATGGACCACAACCAAGGTTAAGTTACCACTTGTAACCACCCGTATTCAACAAGTTAAACAATATCTCATCATCATCATGTATTACAACATATGCATTACAACACAACTATGATTAACATCATATTAACAACCAACATTAAATTCTCATAATATACAACAATACTTCAATTCATCCATTTCATCAAAATCAACATCATAATAATTATCTCTCAACATTTGCAACATTTCAAACATCAACATTTTCAACACAACCAATTTTACAGAATCATAGTATTCAATTACCTAATCATCATCAAACATCAATTTATCACCAAAATCATTAATAAAGTTTCATCATCACTCAAATCATCAATGAATATCAAATATCAGCAAAGTCTTCAAAAAATAACAATACCATCAAAATTATCATTTTCACTACATAAACAACTTCTCACAATAATCAAATTCATACATTAATTACCTCAAACTATCAATTTCACACAACATCTAAATTCAGCTCAAAAGCTAAACCAACCATAATATGTTAATATTAACATTTTTAAACCATAATATTTCAAGGGTAAACATTCCAAATAATTAATTCCATCAAACATTCATATCTCAAAATATTCCCAAATTACAAATCAATCAATTCAATCACAACTTATTTCAAGAACAAAACTCAAATCCTCAATCACACAAAACACTCACTTTTGCATTACACTCAAATCATAATCAAAAGCTCAATTGCTCAAAATCAATTAACTTCTCATCCATTAAATCATAATTTCTCAAATTAAAATCAAATATTTAGATTTCCTTACTCATTTCTCCCTTTAAAAATTGACTCAAACATAAATGGGAGAATCAACCCGAAGAGATCTCTCAAAACCTGATAGAAATCCCAATTTCAACAAGAATCTAAGAAATTATAATTTCTAAACAAATTCCCCTTTTTAAATAGAAAGAAAAGATCGAAAACAATTGAAAAAAGGTTTAGAAAACTATTATCAGACATACCTATATTGATCACCTCTCAAAATCAGGAACAATGGAAGAGATCATATTCGATTCCATCGACTCGAAGTCCACCATGTAAACCAAGAACTCTCATGACAACAAGAGCTCAAACAGTTGAGAGAAAGAAAGAAGATTAAACGTGAAGAATAAAGAATCGAGAGAGAGAAAGAATGAAGAAAAAGGGTTGAGGGTGAGCTTAGTAAAATTAGTTTGTTAAATGCAACCCCCTTCCAATAACGGATTATCTTAGAACTTCCCAAAACTCAACTAAAAATCTTTAAAACAAAAGAACAATAATTATTCTATTCTCCCTTATCCTTCTACGATCAATTTAAAACAACCATATAGTATCGACACAACTAATAAATCCATTAAATCTCCAATCAATTCGTAATTTAAGTAAAAACTTAAATTTAATTCCCTTAACTATTTATTCTTAGAATTTATAACCTATTAAATAAACAGCACATTACAATACTCCCAAAAAAATCATTTGTTCTTGAAAGTGGTAAGTGTAAAGTGATCTAAAACTACAAGCTCACTAATCCAAACTCTAGTCAATTCATCACTTTCTATCTTACTTTTATCATACTCTTATCACTGTAACTAATATCCTCAATTCCTATGAAAAGATGTCATTATTATTGGTAATCTACTTCTTCTATCACGTACATGCTAGTAACTAGCTCTAAGATAAGTTATAGGTCAACCAAATAGACTTTCACCTATGAATCTCTTTCAAATTAGGCTCTTCAAAAGGTAATTTTGGGAAGGAAAACTACCAAGTTGTGATTAAATCACTCCAAAGACCAAAATATATTTAGTATAATAAAAATCAAGAACATAGGTTTTGATTTCATCCAAATCGGAGCTACGGTTTGATAATTACACACACCAGAAGTTTGTAGTTTTAGAAAATTCTTCAAAACAATTCTCTACACCAATTTATATACAAAACTCAAACTCCTTTGGAACTTAAAAATATATTTTTTTTGTATAAAACTTTATCTAATGTCTTTGGTTTGACTCAATTCCGGTAAGCAGTTAGGAAATAACATCATTCACAAGTTTGCAAAAAATCTAGGTTTTTAAAAAACCAGTTTGCCACCAAATTTTTTTGTAAAAATGCTCAAACTCTTGAAATACCCCAAAAAATATTTAGATTATGTTAAAAAAAATGTGGGCTTTCATTTTACTTGAAAAGCTCAAACAGTTCGAAAGTTATTATCCTTCAATTTTCGAGTAAATGCACAATTTGGAAAATGAGTGGTTTTCAAAGATAAATTTGAAATTCATAGGAAGAACTCAAAAAAATACTTAAAAAAATTTTATAAAGTAAAAGCCAAGGTTGTAGAAACTGATTTCATCTTAAAATTCCTCCTGGATCAAAAGTTAGTTTTTTCATGTCACTACATGAACCAGTTTTGCCTCAAAATGAACTTAGGGTTCCAAAATGAGTTACCTACGTTCACTGACTAAGACATTTGGCGAGCAACTATATTTTGGTAATACAAAACTATGGGAAAAAGTTTCGTTCCAAAATTCATCCTACATAGAAAGTTATGCAATGCCAAAGTTTGCTTTTTTTTCCTCACTTGGGTCATAGTTGAGGTACCTAAAATGCATAATTTTTGCTCTAACTGAATTGTTTCAATTTGGATAACTAACACTTATCAATTTAGGTATGGTATGATACTGAAACATCTCTAGCAACCGATTAAAGATATTGGCATCTAATTCCAAGTCTCCTCTTATGTGTTCATCTAATATGGTAAATCTAATCAGTTTTGCTATACACTTAAACTTTACCCTTGCCTTCTCTACCAAGGAATTACAAATTTCAATACACTAACAAATTAACATCTCATATGACTCAATGTCTCGGAAAACTCCAAATCATAGATCAACACAAACATTTCATAGTCAAAGTAATACCAATTATTTCGAAAGTCACACAACATAATCGAAGTACCAAATATTTCAATTGCTCACATGCAAACTCATGCATTTCCCTAAATCAAGACTTTTCTTAAATTAAGAACAAGGTTGAATCTACCTTACGATGAAAGGTGTTACACTCATGACTTAAGTCATAAAATTTACAACTTTACCTCTTCATCATAACATACCTTTTACAGGTCTTTCATCCAGTTTGACATCTATGGTCCAAATTTCTCTAATCCACATGTAAAAATACATATTAACTCTTAAGTCTTTCCCTGCCTCACTTCCTTGAAACATAAGCTCCAACTACATCAAACTTTTCTTTTAATCATTGATCCAAACCCAAAACTTGATCCTTAATGATAATTTAGCCTGAAGTTACTACTAGATTCTGGAATTCCCCTTTGAATCTCTAATAGTATAGATTGAGTATAAACATTTTGCTTTCTAATACGGTTTTCAGACGTTCTCATTCTACACTACCCATCATTGTAGTTAGATTGGTTATCCTCTTCTCAGTTGACATTACATGACCCAAGAACTTCACTCCCTCAAGATTTCAAACATTATACTTAATTGCTTTTGACATAGTTGAATCATCTGTCACTCCAAATAACATCACCATGTACTCAGTGTTCATTCTCAACTTAAAAATTTCCTTACACGTTCTCATTGATATGATGACATCCAAACCTTGTACTGACCTTAGGAAATATCTTGGCTTCACGTCATTAACCCACCACACTAATCATCCTAAGCAACAGACACTTATCCTTGATGATTAATTGATCCAGTTGTTTTTAATCCACACATAACTCTACCATCTTCCATTACTGGTAGTATCATTCCTCTTCCTAGTGATTTATTTTATTCCATCATCTGCTTTATCTCAAGGGAGTCTCCAACTTACTTCTTCAACTCAACCAACTTGACTTTTGCTAAGCAATAAGGAATTATATACCATTGCCCCACATTGAAAACCAAATGTTCAACAAAATCAACTTTCAATTTTAAATCCAATTCTACTACTTCTTCTTGACTTATTTCTAAAAATATTTTATCATACATATACCCTACAATTCCCCCTCAACCTTGACTCTCTAACTTACAAGATTACTAAACATTGAGCTCTTTCTCTTCCTGATAATCCAAATATGTTGATTGAGCAAACATCACATCTACTAATCCAAATTGCACTCCTTTTTCCTTTATAATTGAAGCCATATAATGGATACCCTTAAGCTTTGTGATAAGTGCTTGAGTAGATTGGACCAGCTGGTCCATAGACGTACATTTATCTTAAATACATGTTGATTCCTCTTCCAGCATAGTCGGTCTCGAATGGCCCCAAAATTTTGACTTTGTTGCTTACATTCTTCAAATTTGTGAAAAGCCACAAAGTGAAGTCCTGCTACAAGAAAAAATTTTGACTGTCTATAACTCCAAAATTCCTCCAAACCTTTTTAGAGTGGGTACAACCATGCAAAGCATACATCAAGGATTCATGTTGTAGACCCCATAACAGATAAGTAGGATTATCTGTCATATTCCTCATCTATCTCAGCTCATTCACAGGCAACACGATGGAAGCTACCTTCCACAAAAAGTGTGAATGCGTTGTAGACCTTTCCATTTCCACACCACTTCCAAAATAGGGTTAGTCTATAACTAATTATGGGTATAAGGCTTTCATAAGCTGATTTGGTGGGGAAAAAAAAAACCATTGGCTTCCCTCTCCTAAAGTGGAATATCTTCATGACGGTCACCTTGGGGTTCAACAATGGTGGAAATATCATTCACCACCTCATACGGCAACACGGTTAATGGCTTTTGAACCTCTTCACGAACCATCTAATGCCATAAAGCAACACAGTTTATTCACTATTAATAAATATTGATTATCATTACACCAATTAATCATGGGATGGACCTAGCCATGGACCCAATTATCAATCCAAAAATCCATATCCCTTCCATTGCCAACTTGCCAAATTATATTCTACATTACATTACTCCATGACTTTGTAACCTTTCCAAAAAATTGTGCCTTTACAGGGTGAGTCTATGATGGTCTCCCTTTCCCACTGCATTTGTACTTGGATTGAACAAACTGCACCCACAACTTCTTTGGTCGGTTGAGGAGCTGCCAGTCGACTTTTGTGAGGAGAGCTAAATTTGCCTGCCTGGTCTTCCAAAGTCTAACACCCCTAATTTTTTGGGTTTGCAGATGGTGTCCCACCCAATCTAATAACCTTCCTTGATGAGTCAAAATCACCCCAGACAAAATTCCTACATAACTTATCAAGCATATTACAAGTTGACACATGCAAAAAGTTAGTATGCATAACATCATTAGGCAAGACTTGCACAACTGATTTAGCCAAAGTAAGTTTGTCAGCAAAAGACAAAATGTTCCTCTTCTAGTTAGACAGTCGTTGTTTGACTTTATCAATAATGAACTGAAAGAAATATTTTGACACACGACCATGGTGGGTGGGGATGCCTAGATATTTGTTGAGGTTGCAGGTCCTCGCATAGCCCAATGCTTTTGATATTTGTTGTTGGTGTCACATATGGACATTTGCAAAGAAAAATATCGTAGTTTTATCTTGGCTAACTTTTTGTCTCGAACAACTACAAAAGTTGTGAAAAACTTGCCTTATGACTCCCACTTGGTCAAAGAAGGCCCTGCAAAGAGTAGAAGGTCATCAACAAAAGCTAAATAAGCTAGTTCTGGTCCACCTCTAGAAACTTGAAACGACTTCCACACACGTTGATCTACTGCCATATGGATAATGTGAAACAGACACTTAAGGCAAATAACGAACAAATATGGGAAATAAAGTCCCCCTAACAAATCCCCCTAGATGGTGTGAAAGGTTTAAAGCCTCGTCATTCCACAAGACATGCATTATAGGAGTATAAATGCAATGCCACATCAAATTGGTAAAATAATAAAATCCATGTTACCTTTCTAAATCAAATTCTCACTAAAATAATAAAAGTATCTTTAATAAAATTCCAATCAAGCATATTTTAAGCATTTTCTAAATCAACTTTAATTACTATCCACTCCTTATTTGACTACTTCAGTTAGGGATAAAACTGGTCTTAGTGCTCATCTTGTAAGAAATGTTGCGCAAAGACTAATGTGTCTTAGCTGCTTCATGGAGGTAACCATGTCAACCTTTGGAATAAGGGTTATAAGAATTGAATTTATATCAACTATCTTCCAAGGATTGTTAATCATCTTGGTGAAAGAGTTGCTCACAATGTCCCAATTGCTTTTGTAAAAAATAGTTTGAAGTTCGTCATCCCCTAAAGCCTTAAAACTGCCCATGGTGAAGATGTCTCTTCGAATCTCCACTACAAAGATAGGCTTACTGAAAAAGACCATCTCTTGTATGGAAAGATGAAGGAAAGCCCAATAGATATTAGTGTGAATGCACTGCTGGTCTTCAGAAAATAAATTTTTCTAACCAACCTCTCCAACGTTGTAGACTCTGCCACTCAATTACCTTCATCATCTTGAAGCATCTCAATGTTATTCTTCCTTCTACAAATAGTTGTAATCCCATGGAAATACTTGGTATTTTTATCCCCATAAGATAACCACTTTGCACGAGACCTTTGAAACCATAAGAGCTACTCCTCTCTAAGTACTCTTTGATTATTTTGCCAAGCAACTGCTTGCTTCTCTTCCCAATAGTTTGAAGGATGATGATGCATTCCTCTCTAGCAAGGGTCCTATCACAAGGATCATGGTTAGGAGAATTGAGAAAGATATGGCAAGAGAGAAAGGAAGAATACCTCACATTCTCATGGAGATCAAGATATTAGAAATTAGATGATAGTCTTCTTTTTAGTCCTTGTAAAATACGTTTTCTTATTTTGGGACTTGAAGGTGTTTTTAGTTTCTTTTTTGGCCTTTATGTCTATTTTAATTTAAGAGGTGTGACTAGTTTGGGCCTTTTTAGAGAAGCTTAGGAGTGTGGTTTTTGTTAACCACACCTCCTAAGTTAGTTCCACACCCCTCTAACTCACACATGAAGCATGAGAGACATGTGGGTCTTATTGGTTCCCTTCAAAGTTGACGCCACTTTCTCTCTCCTCTAAGGTGGCATCTACTTGGCACTCATGTTGCTCTTATTTTTTGAATTTGAATTTTGAGGTGCCATGTGGACTCCCTCCAAAATTCAAATTCAAATTTAGCGGGAACCAAGATCCTTAAAATTAGGGCCATGTTTGGATCTTCCTAGAATTAATCAAGTGCTAATTGGCTTTAGCTCAATTTACACTTGATTAATCTCTCCTATCCTCTCCTAATGGTAAACGTCCACCTTCTAATCTCCTAGGCCTATGATTTTGCTTATAAATAAGCATTTCCCCCCTCATTGTACATTTTACACTTGATTGAATACAAAACACTTTGTGAGTAAATTTGAGTGTCTACTTTCTCTCCTTCTTTAAGAGTTTCTATGGCTTTTATCTAGGGATCCTTCCCTTGTGGTAAACTCCTACCATGGCTTACTCTCCTTGAATGGTACCACCACCACCATCTCGATATCTTCCATCACTCACTTCTAGACTAGAAGATGATCTTGGGAGAAGCATCAACAAGAATGCATACTCTTGGGGTGAATGCATCATTTGGTCTTTAGAAAATAAAATTTGATAGAACAGATTGACCAACCTTTCGAATGTTATAGACTCTGCCACTCAATTACCTTCATCATCTTGAAGCATCTCAATTTTGTTCTTTCTTCTACAAATGGTTGTAATTCCATGGAAATACTTGGTATTTTTATCCTCATAGATAACCACCTTGCACGAGACTTTTGAAACCATAAGATCTCCTTCTCTCTAAGTACTCTTCGATTATTTTGCCAGGCAACTACTTGCTTCTCCTCCCAGTACTTCGAAGGATGATTTATCATCTTCTGGTTAATCACATCCAGTTATCGAAAAGGCTAGCATTTTCTCCTAAATATATCCCCAAACACCTCCTTGTTTCAAATATGTATTGCCTCCTAAAATTTAGGCATTCACCTCTGCCATGAATCATTTTCCTTCCAAAATCCAAAGAGAAAACGTTGAAAATCAGGATGTGAAAGCCACACGGCAATGAATTGGAAGGGTCTATGCCTCCTATTTAGGGACCAATTTTTCGTCAATGTAGTGAGAATTGTCCTGTGGTCAAATTTGTAGAATGACAAATGATAAGGGATTGCCTCCTAAAAGCATAGCTACCATGGAAGATTGATCAACAACCTGTCTAAATGCTTCCTCAAATTTCCCCGCTACCACGTGGATGTAAGAACCTGAAACCCCACATTCAGAAGATGGTTGGCCTGCACAAATTCCATGAGTTTATTCATTCATCAAATATGCACAAATTGTAATTATCTTAATTAACATATATATAAAATTTAAAAGATTAATTTATCAATATTTATTAACTATAAATTTTTATAAAAAATATTTTAGTAATATATATTTACATTAATTGATTAATATTTATAAAAAAAATCCATAGTTTATACGTTATATATAAACATTTACACATACAATTATTTATTATTTATGTTGCTATATTTTAAAATATCTATTTTCTTATCAAATAAATAAATAAATAAATATAATTTATCCAACCATTATTTAAGACAAATATTGTATGATTTATATCTCTTTATTTTTTTAGGTTGTACAATTTACAAGTCTCATACTTATAGTTTTATTTTATACTAATACAGTTATAAAATCTCATGCCACTAGGTTTGGGGCACGTTATCTGATAATCTTAAATTGTCTTTTAACTACACGGAAAATCAAAATTATAAATTTTACAAAAATAAAAAATTAAATATTTTTATTTTAAAATAAATAACTAAAATTAAAGATTTTAAAAAATAGAAAATTAACTATCTCTATTTTAAAACAAAATTATAGATTTTAAAAAAATAGGTAAATAAAATTTTAAATTAATCTACAAATCTTATTTTCCTTTCCACTCCACATTTATTTTCCTTGTATAGTGATTATATTTGGAACTTTTCTTTTGATGTCGATTAGTTTTGATTTTAGCTTCTTCACAAAAATATAAAGAAAAAAAAAATCAAATTTACACTCAGAATGATGAATAATATGCAAAATCAAAATAAAAAATAAACAAGGCAAAAGAATTATTAAGATTTAAAAAAAAAAAAACAAGCAAAACAAGAAAGACATGAAAGCGCAAACATCTTATAGGCATGAAGGCCAAAGCACATTTGTTCTTGACTTTTTGCTTCCTATTTATTATAGTTATAAAAATGGGCTGACGCGATCCATATGAGATAACTCATCTTAATCCACTAGAAAAATGAATCAACTCAATTCGATTTATTTTTCCTTGTTTGTTCAATTTTCTAATCTAGTCTAACCCATACGAGTCAATCCACCAACAAATAAAAATTATTTTTAAAAAAAAAAAGATATTTTAAAAATTTTAAAATTAATTATTTAATTAAGTATTTATTTAAAATTAAGAAAAATTATTTTTTATTTGATTATGTAATATAATAATTAAAATTTAAAAAATAACTATATAAAATATAAATTTACAATTAAAATAAAACATAATTAAAGGTGCGTCTAATATAGATTAGCCTGACCCATTCAAATTGAACACTTATGAAGTAATGTTTTTATTATTATAACACAAATTATTTTTTTTAACCCAATTCATATTTATAGTGAACCACATTATCTCACAAGTTTAGGCTTATTTGTACGACTCTACTTACTTTGTTTTGTGGCACTCTCCACCTTCTCCCCAAACCACTGCCTCCCCCAGTTTCCACGCCAAGTTGCTAAAATATTACCATTGCATTACTATCAAACATAAACAAAAATTTATGCAAAAAGCCTTAAAAATCATTCTGTGAGGCAACGAGTGTAAACCATTACACTACTGACATTGAAACTCTCACCAATACTTCACACAAAGAGGTCCTGTTTGGTTAATTTGGACACTCTCTCAACCTCTATCCTTTTACCTTTCCATACGTATATAACAGCTACCTCGCTAAATTTCTAACTTTTTTTATCATTAATCAGAATATAGATGCACGATAATTCCTGACTTTGAAGACAAGGCAAAACTTCAAAAATGGAGTTATTTCTTAAAACATGACGTTTTCAACCGGTAGAAACACGAAATCAAAATAAAGAATTTTCATCCTAAAAAATATTTAGTAAAAGTCATGTTATTTTCGTAAGAAATATCTTTCTCACTCGTAAAGTTATTATCTTTTTTCTATCTTTATTTTTATACTTAACTTTTTATAATTGTTTATCCATTTTGTTTAAGATAATGTTGTATTATGGTTAATTTTTTTATATAAATTCACAAAATAATTTATATATTTTAAAAATATTTATTGTAAATTTAATTATAAATAATTTATAAATTTAAAAATACTTATTTATTATAATTATAATACATAAAAATAAATATCTATCTAATCCAATACACATCTTAAAATACTAATTTTTAAATATATCTGAATACATTAGTTTTTTTTTAGTGTGTAATAGATTATTGTTTTCTTATGGTTCTTGATTATTTGACTATTTTTTTTCTTTTCCTCCATTGTACTACTCGCTCTTGGTTCTTCTTTCTTTTTGCATCTACTTAAAAATAATTAAAAAGCCTTTCTGTTGTCTAACATTTTCACAGTTGAAAAGGACAAAAATTAAAATAAAGAAAAGAATAAAAAAGAGACATTAATTAATTAATTAATGAAAAAAGAAAACAAAAATTTCAAATTTTTTTTGTAAGGAAGAGCAGATTGATGAGAGGCACCAGACAAGTACAACACGACCAGCAAATACAAAGAATCGAAGAGCAAGACATGTAACAAATCAGATAGGCAAGCTAGCCTAGACCAAATCAATAAAAACACAGCACCTAACAAGAATTGGCTTTTTGTTCGTAATTTTAAAAATGGGGTGTGTTTACCTAAAATTTTTATAATAGTGTAATTTTAATCCAAACTGGCAAGTCAAATGACGAGTTAAGTTGGGAAGTCATATTTGTCACGATGTGTAGAAACCGATAAGTAAAATGACGATTTGGAGATGATTTAATCACATTGTCCTTTCAGCTAATGATGTGTTGTCAAGTGGCACCAAACTGCCAGTTTGAGCCTAATAAAATTCTCTAAATTTGTAAACCTAATTTGCAGAGAAAGGAAAAACTTGTAGGAGCTCAAGAAAAAATATTGAGAAGCGTTGAAAAATTTTGGTATAGAAGAAAAATAAATTTGTAAGTTTTTATTATTTCGATCATATTATTTTCTTTATTATTCATATTATATTATTTTCATTTATAATTATGATTGTTAAATATATTTTTAAATAAGTTATGATGAGTGTCTTAACTAAAAAAAATATGTTTATAAGTTATACTAATTTTCTAAAAATATTGTTACTAATAAATAAACTAGTTTTTACATAAATTATCTGTTATCCCGACTTTCACATGAATACCAAATACACTATATTTAAATTAAGATTTCAAATAATATTAAAAGACTATCTGGACTTTCTATTGTATTTAAAAATTATTTCATGCATTTTATAGGTTCTAAAATATAATTTATCTCTTTTCTTTTCCTTAAATTAAATATTTATATTTAAGTTTATAAATTCTACATATTAATAATTATTTTTCAAAATTTTTAACTTAACAATTAAAATCTATTAAATATATATGATTTTACTAGTTTTTTAAAATTATTAATTTATCAATAATTTTAATTTTTCTTCTTCATTATTTGTTAAACATACTTATTATTTTTTTTCCTATGTTACATTACATGTATAGTGTAAATCCAACCCGCCATGTCAGTTTTGAAAACAAAAATCTAGAAGAATTTTGTAAACTGCCAACTCATGTGGTAGGTTAGCCCAAAACTACACCAATTCTTTATAAAATTACTCTATTTCTGTAATATTTTAACTCTTAAATACTCTCTTAAGAAAAAACAATTACAATAGAACAACATTAAAAAACAAGCTAAAACAACAAAGAGGCCAAAAGCAGCAAGCTCAGGGCCAAAAACAGAAGAAGACGAAGAACAAATCAGCAACACAGACTAGCACAGGGAAATAAAATTGCAACACCTATCTACTAAGCAATAGAAAACTCTGAAAACGAAGAGAATAAAGGGAGAAAAGTAGTAAAAACAAAAAAAAAAAATAGCGTAGGTAAGTAGCTGCATAACAGAAGAGTAGGGTAGGGATCAACTATATAGGGAATAGGGTACGATCGAGATTTGATTTTGTTGCTTGCGTTTCCCTGTTTGGGTAAATGGTACATGCGCTTGCAGTATGCAGCTCACAGCAATAAAACAAAACATGCATTATGCATGTATAGAGAGCTTGCCTATGCCATGCATTGACCAACTAACAAGTAACAATACCTGTCTCTTACCACATCCAAGAGCTTCACTTGTCTCCTGAATTTTCCTTATCTTTCATTATTTGTGTTTTGCTTTACATGTCTGTTCAGTCTCAAGAAAATATCTTCAATTCCTTTAGCTTTCAAACATCCTGCTTTGTTAAACTCGCTCTACGGCTCCTTTTCCTTCTCTCTCACCCCTTTAAGCCACCTTCTTAGCTTATTTCTTCCCATTTTCTCTTTGGTTTTCTTCTGTTTTACACTGTGGGTGTCCATCTTTTTAGCACAGTGGAGTCAGTTACTGTGTATCGCTTCACACTTCAGTTTTTGTTGCTTGCATTAATAATTAATCATTACAAAATATGTAAGCTTTTATTTTTTAACTCGCCTTGAAAATTTTCTGATTTCATTTGTCTTTTCAATCCTTCATGATATATATTTCATAATTACATTTTCATTTTTAATAGACATTATGATGGCTTGACAAGATGTGATGTTATGCAACTGTTAGAAAATTTTGGGTTCAATACTACTATTCTAACGTCTAGCTCAAGTTTAGAGTAACTTAACTTTGTGTATATTTGATAATATTCAAGGTAAAAGGAACAGACAATACAATCTCTGTTAGTTAATGTTTCTATCAATAAATTACATTTTACTGTCGTTTGATGATTAACAGAGACTTCAAATCTTTACGCAGTGCCATAAATTTAGATGGGTCCTCTTGATACTCGTGATTTGGATAAGCTTAAGACAAAATATTATTGTGAAATTCTGGAGATCTTAGTTTGTTGGATATTCTTGCAATTTTACCTATGTGAAAGAACTGGTTTCTGAGGGAGTTTTTCACGTGAATAGTAGTATGCACACACTGGTGGGTGTAGTTTCATTTGACTCTAAACAAATGAAGATACGGTCAATTACATGTCGCGTAGTATCTCCATTACTATTACCATACTCTTACTAAAGTACGTGATTTTTATACTAGCTATATTGCTATTGTCACTTTTACCTCTATGTTGTTGGATTATGTAATAGAAAATATCTTTTAGCCAAAGCAAATTAAGCTTACCTTGGAACCAACATATGTAAGCTTGATATTTTGTGAATGTTTAGTACAGATGGAGATCAAATACAATTTGTAGGTCAATGAACCTTGAGAATATTATTTTGCCATTTCTCTGTCATGGTTCACAACTGTAGTATTAGCTGCGTTGTAATACTAATTTAATGTAAAAATTAGCAGTTATAACAATATTGGTGTATAAGGATTAAGGAAGGATATAATTAAAACATAGAATTACAAGGATTTTACTACAAATTTTTAAATTATACTGGTTTATATTTTGCTATTATTTTTTCCTGGAGGTAGAAGGCTCTTTTTCTTTTTTTATTGCCAAAAATATATTTGCATAATATGTATCAAGTGCGAAGTAGCTATTTTAGTTTTTTGTCTAAGACTTATTTGAAATATTCAATATAATGATTTGATTGCCTATCAAAAACAAAAATAGAAGGATTTGATTGTAGAACACTAGCAAGAGATTTGAATTGTTTGTGAATTTCTTAATGTGTGCTAACAGAGAGTTCTTTGCAGATGGTTCCAAACAAGTTTTGAGAATACGGAGTGACTCTATCAAACCCAGTCTTTCTCAAAACTCCAGATGGAATGGAATGGAAAGTTTTCTGGACTAAAGATGATGGTGGTTGTATTTGGTTTCAGAAAGGTTGGAAGGAATTTGCTACATATTACTCCCTAAGTTTCGGGTATTTTGTAATGTTTAAATACCAAGAAACATGTCATTTGGAGGTAAACATATTTGATGCAAGTACGATGGAAGTAAATCATTATCCCTTCCATGACCCTCAAAATAAAATTGACAACCTTAGCCAACACAATAGCAAGGATTCTTTTCAAGTTTTGAATGAGGTTAGACTTAAATCAACAATACCAGGTCCTCAACGTAAAAAATTGAGGACACACTCGAGTGGAGTTGTTGTAGAAAGCTCCAATTTGCCTCTGCCAGTCCAAATTAAAGGCAAACAATCTCAAGGTACTAATTTTACCAAGTCATCTAACAAGGAAGCACTGTGTATTTCAAAATTAGATTATTCTTTTCTTTTCATGAATTGGTGAGTTTTTTAGGACAATTTTTCACGACATATACCTTGTTGTTCAATATCTCGGAGGATGGGGGTGGTGCCAATGAACATTTAGAAGTGGAGCAGTTAACTAGAAAAACAAGGACACCTTCAAGTGGAGTTGTTAGACAAAGCTCGAATTTGCCTCAGCATGTCCAAATTAAAGGTGATCAATGTCAAGGTACTTATTTTTCCAAGTCATCTGACATGGAAACACTGAATTGTATGATTAGATTATCCTTTTCTTTTGGATCGGTTGAGTTTTTTAGAATAATTTTTCATGACATACCATGTTCAATGTTGTAGAGGACAGAGGTGGTGCCACTAAAAGTCTAAAAGGGTCACTGGAAGCTTTAAATGGACCTGCAACCTCCGGGTCTGATGCTCCATCTTTCACGGTTGTCATGAAGCATTACTGTGTGGATGGATATTACATGGTGAGCTTTTGATAAGCTTAATTTTTACCTATTAAGAGATTTTAGTATTTTGTTTTAAGCAACACTTTAACATTAGCGTTTGTATTATCTGACTCTTTGAGAGAAAAAAAATGTAGATCATTCCATCAGCATTTGCCAAAAGGTATTTGAAGGAAAAGAAAAGGAATGATATCATACTTCAGGTCTCGGATGGGAGAACATGGCCTGTTAAATTTATTCCTAGAAAATTTTGTAAAGGATGGAAAAAATTTGCACGTGATAATCATTTGAACGTGGGAGATGTTTGTTTGTTTGAACTCACCCAGAGTCTAAACTATTATTTTAAAGTAACAATCATTAGGATTTCAGAAGAAGGACCTTTACCAGGTAATCTCAGTTGGGTCTTATTTTAAACTATTGTACTGTTTGTACAGAGTAATGGTTATGATTTTCTTCATTTGAATCAGTTGAAGAAGATGGAGACCCTGGGAGCATCTCAAATTTGAATATCAAAGGTAATGAATAATTTTAAGTGATTTATGGCATCCTCCAAATGCGTTTTCATTTTAACATATTAAAAAAGAAGATTAATTATAGAAAGGTATTGCAAGAAATATAAATAAGATAAATCCTAGACATGAATACCTCGTGAGTCGTGACCAATTGGTAATTAATAGGCTTATTATTTCCTAGAAAAAGCTAAAGTTGAATAGAGTAAAAATGCAAATGTAGATATTTCAAAATTGTGTTGAGTTTATCATAAAACCCTGCGATTTTGTTGTTGTGTCATTCACAAATGCAGCTATGCAAGAAGCTAGAAAGTTCACCTCGAAGAATCCCTTTTTCAGAGTGAACATAAAGGCAAATTGTAAGGGAGATTGCAGACCTGTAAGGTTTTTAGTTGTAAAGTCATTAGTCTCCTTATATGATCGGGTATTCAGACTATATATATGGTCATTTTTATAGTTTTGTTGATGGTTAGACTCTAGTATGTCTTAGACTGATGAAAATATAATTTGATGCGGCGTGTACCTATCAAGTTTATTAGAAAATATCTCTATAACAAGCAGATTGTGAAGTTACATGTAGGAAAGAAATCATGGTGTGTAAACGTGCTTGGTGTCGTTAGAACAAAGCTGTCTTCAGGTTGGAACAAATTTAAAACGGAAAATAAGTTGCAAGTTGGAGATGTCTGCGTCTTTGAGTTAATCAACATAGTAGATGCAGTGTTAGATGTTCACATCTTTAGTGGCAACTCTTAGGTAATTCGCTGGAGCTTTTGGTTTTTGTATTTTCATACTCAACGCATAAAATTGACCTTTAATTTTAGTTATTATTAATCCTTAATTAAACTTGTACACCAGAACATGGCTATGATATTATTACATTCGAGGACAACATAGGCCTAGCTTCAGCTAAGGATGCGTACTTTAATGGTATCACTACTAAATGTGCCCATTTCGATGCTTTTATTTTGTACTTCAGTTGCGTATTAGTTCAATGGAGATATGTTCATATAGACTGCTGATATATATTTGGTACTCTATGATGTATAACCTTAGTTGAAACTCTGATTTTTTTTTTATAATTTTCAAATTAGAATTTGTTTTCAAACAGATCGGTGACGACTCTCAAATTTAAATCGTTAATGCACCTAATCTAGGACTTGAGTAAGTAATTAGAAGTTAATGCACCTAATGTAGGACTTGAGTAAGTAATTAGAAGGATATGAAATTAGTTTATTTAGAAACTAGCAGAAACACAGTTTGCACATTAGTATAAAAATTTTTACACTCACAACCTTTCTTCATTTAGAATAAATTTGTTCACTTTACCCATTACTACTTTAAAAGTCACATAAATAAAAAGTCATAATTGAATAAAAATCTTTTACACTTACCAATTAAACTCATATTTTTATTAAGTTAAAATTAATATAAAATATTGCATAATATGATATTGTGTAAAATAATTAGTTGAAAAAATTAATAAACATTCTTTGCACAAATAATGTAAATGAGTTATAATACAAAAACCAAATTAAGAACAGTGCTTGTTATTATTATAAATTTAGTATTTATTAATTTTTGTTAGTGAGAAAAGTGTTTATTAATTTTTTCAATAAATTATTTTACACAATACCATATTATACAATATTTTAGATTAATTTTAACTTAATAAAAATATAGTTTAATTGGTACACACTGTCAGGGTAAAGATTTTTACACTAACATTCAATCACAACCCTTCATTTTTCTCACCTTCCCATACTTGATTTCTACTAATGTCACCTTATTCATTACTACTTTAAGAGTCACATAAATGAATATCAGTATAAAAATCTTTTACACTGAAAGTGTATACCAGTTAAACTCATAAAAATATTAGCACAATAAAAATGTGAACATACATACATGTCTATGATTTTGCTAGTTATTATAAGTTTCATTTTTTTTATTGTTATTAAAAGTTGAGAATTTTAAACATTATTTAAAATAACTTATAACTTTATTAAAATGTAGATTTCAAAAAATTATTTACTTGAACATAAAAATATCTAACAGTGTTTTTAATGTGGGTTTTTTCTTGTCGACTTACAAGATGAAAAAGAAATTTCATCTTGAGTGCAAAAGGAAAAACATTTTGTGAATGCTATTTAAATCAAGGCTAGTTATTTTTTTACACTTTTCAAAAGCTAAATAATATTAAAATATTATCATTTAGAAATTATTAATTTTTAATTTTAATTCTAAAAGTACACCAAAAATGAGTTTATCAAAATGATAAAAATGAAAGATAAATTTATCCATAAAAACGTGCATTATAGATTGTTATATTATATACTATATATAAATGTTATAAATTATAGATATAGTCACGTGTAATAAATGATTAATTGACTACAAATCTTTCTATCTCAAGCTAAAATATAGTAATTTTCACTATTTTAATATTTTTATTAATGCAAAAATAGTAACTTTTCTTTTTAAAAAAAATAACATCAAAGTTTACAAACCAACAACACATGTAAACTAAGAAACAAATTTATAAATGAAACGTTGCCCAATATGCATGTTCTTAAAGAGATAAAAATATTACTTTGAATAAATTAATGCAAAAGTGATAAGAACCTTAAAAAATTAAGGAATATGTGTCTTCCATTTCCTTAATCTTAAAATCTGTGTGGATGTCATGTTTCTTCGTTGGAAGCCATAAATTGTAATATTTTCACTTTATGTGGTGAATGTTCGTTTAAATTATGTCATTTTTTATGAGCAAACAACTATTAGTAAAACTAGTCCTTTAAAAACATAAAACCATCTCAACTAAAATAAGTATGAAAGTTTGTACCATCATTTACATGCCAAAACAAAATAAATTATATGTTTTATCTTAAAAATCTTAAAAACAAAAGAAATTTTGCAGGAAAAAGGAAATGGTATAGTATAATAATGGAGAAATGCAGTAAAGATCTAGAAAATGAAACTTCCAAAGTTTAGAGCAAAGCAAAAAAATTGAAAAGCCAAAATTGATGGAGAAAAATGCAACCATTGGATTGAGAATCCATTGTCATTGATTTTCTGGAAGGTGTAGGACATGTCTTTGTTAGAGAGGATCCGATTAGAGTTAGGAGTGTTATCCCAACGTAAAGTTAAAACATTAACTATGTTTTTGCAATAAGGTTTGCAAGTTTGTTTTAAGCATGCATATTATCAATTTAATTTGATGGATCGATTAGTAAATGGAAAAAAAACAAACAATGGAAGTGAGGAGACACGGAGAAGAAGGTTTAAGAGTGAAAAAAACTAAAATATTAACTATATGTATTGAACTGAACTTTTTTTAATTTAAATACAATATCTTCGGTATTTATACTAATTAAAAACCTAATGAAAATATTAATTGTTGGAATAACCAATTAAAGTCTAAAATAATTATTAATACTTCACAGATATAGATAATTTGTATCTTTTAATCTTGCCTCCAATCAGTCTTAGATGTCAGATCTGAATCTGCAGAAGCCTGTATTGTTCTAATTATAGAAAAAGGAGAATTAACAATATGTTGAAAGCCCGTCATTTTGGTCAATATTATTCTTATAGAAAAAAATAAATACCAAACAAATCCATGTATTCTTTTTTAACAGTCAAAAGTTATATATTCATCTTGTGAAGCAAAGTACTTCATATTTGTACAGTCATACAAATATAAATATATATATATATATATATGCCAAGTTGTCAAACCTATATCAAAGCAATTAAAATTAAAAGTAACAGCCTGCTACTTCCTACTATAACTTATATACTAAAAGAAGAGGAATCTGCAGATCCAAAATACATACAAAGACCATACTACAGACTGACTACAAAGTTCTAGGGCACTTCAGTGCCAATTCTAACCAAAACTGCACACCCAAAACGTAGACATAAGCCATCCACCAATACAAACTCCTAACCCTGCATTATTTTTTAACACTCTAATGGGTTAGTGCACCAATAAGCAAAAAAGTTGCTCCTGTTTGCATTTTTTTTTTTTTCAGGCAAGAGAATAACATATTAAAGCACTAGAGGTGCAAACAAAGGCCTAACATCAGTAACAAATACAAGGAACAATAAACAGAATTCACAGGCCAAACCAGTAAGATAAAAACCAACAAAACATAACATATTACCAGCTTAAATAAATATGATGAAATGACAGGAGCCCCTGTTTGCATTAGATGGATATACCAGCCACTTCCAAAAAGTGAACTTAATAAAATAATATCCAAAGACTCCCAAATATTGTTATTGAAAATTATAAAATTTTTAGATATCCAAATACTCTAACAAATTATATGTCAAAATAAATATTTAATCTTTCTTTTAATTCTTCCATAAGTCCAAGAGTTAATCATATAAAATAGTTGGATAAGATCATAAGATAATGAAATAGCCAAACCAATCCAGCTTATAACTTTATATTACAAGGATTCAGATATCTTATATGTTAAGAACAAATATTTACTTTCCTCTCGATGTTCCTTATACAAACTGTACAATTTGTGATTTCTCTGCAGACCCACCCACTTTCCTCCTCAACAAATTATCAGTAATAGAGAGTCGGTTAAACAATAATCTCCAAGAAAATGCCATAATTTTTTATGGTAACCTGTCCTTTTAGAGCCGTTTGAACACATGCGATTCATCATTGGTTGTTTATTCCCTGTAAAAGGGACTGCATGTAAAGAGTTATAAGCTGATGCTACAGTAAAAGAATTGTTTCCAGCAAAAAGTCCAAATCCAATAATTTGTGCCTTGCTGATCCAGCTGAACAAATCGATGTATACCACTAAAGCTAAGAATTCCATCTATTTTCATACACTCACCATTCATGTTAAAGAAAAATAGAATAACCTGTGGATGATGAACAAATAAAATACAAAAAAAAAATTGTGTTAAGAAAAGAAAGGACTTACAAAATTGGTACTCACCCAAATAAAAATTTGCACAATAGTAAATCAATAAATAAGTTAAGAAAGGAACCACAATCACGTAAGAAATTAAGCAAAACTAATTTTACATAAAGAACAGTCACGTAATAAACAATTATATGGAAGAAATAAATATCGTTGACAGTGATGATTAAACGTTAGTGTAATTTTTCATAAAGAACCTACCTTTTTATATATGGTAAATTTATTGATTTTATTAATTAATATTTTAAAAATTATATAAATAGATAGTGATGATTAAACGTTAGTGTAATTTTTCAAAAGTGCATAGATGATAAACTCTAAAAAGAAACTGCCTATGTCGTTACTTTGTAATAGTTGAAGGTTAAATTACAAAAGTAAAATAAAAATGGTATGAGCACTAAGTAACATAAACATAAAAACCATGCAATAATTGACGACTAAAATGGTCTGTGGAACTCTATTGTCTTTACGTAATGTTATAGATACACAAGTTGATTTTAATTTGCATAACTTGTTTTTAGAATAATTCTCTAGAATAAGATGGGTTTAAAATGTAAAAAAGAAAAATGTGAAAAATATTTATATTATCCGTATCGGATTGGGTTAAAATGAAATTTTGCTTAATCAATAGTAATGTGTTTGGTTTAAACAATGAGAAAATTTGTTGTGTAGAAAATTTTACACTTACGATTAACCACAATTTTTTATATATAGTAAGTTTGTTAACTTTATTAATTAATACTTTAAAAGTTATATAAATGAAGAATTGTAATTAACTATCTGTATAAAACTCTCTTATACTAAAAGTGTATAAGTGTTAAACTCTTAAACAATTAAGACAGAATCACCAAACAAAAAAATTGTTAAAGAAATTAAATATTTGTCATTTTTCCAATATAAATTTAAACTTTTTATTTATTAATAAATTAATAAATATGAATTGGTGTTACGTCATTAAATTGACCAAAACTCAAGTTAAACCTATCAAAATTTTGATAAACTATTACTATGTTGAATACTATACCCAATCGAGGCCATCGAACTCACCTCGGTATCGATCACTTTTTGGCTGCATCCTTTATCAAATTTAGTCATTAAGTCATGCGGATTAGCATAGTGGATTAGCTTAAAACAATGATTAATCACCTTAAGCGTCATTAGAAAGTTATTGGACCTTAACTAATCAAAGTCCACATATCTGAGCCTAGGTTAGTGCTTATAAATACCCTGGTAAGGTTACAACTAAATGTTGCCGTTGATATTGTCGCATTTATTGCACTTGTACTTATCTTGAACTGACTTGAGCATTAGAGTGACTTTTGCATGTCACCTCCGTTGTACCTTAACATTAGAGACGAGGCCACCAACAACCAAGAAGACCATTCCGGACCTCACATAATTAGATCACAATCCATTTTTTTCTTGGAGCAGGAACAAATACAAACTTAGTGTACTGAAATTTGCTTACTCAAGTGATTTATTGTAGTAGGAGAAACTTTTGTTCCTTAGGTTGTGTATTCAACACCATGGTTGTCATAAACAAACAATGAGTTAAACAGGGAAATGGTCGTGTGTCCAGCCCTATTGTTTTCAAAAAATTGGTTAAGCTTTTAACCGAATTGGAACCAGAAAAATTGATAGGATGGATAAATAGATGATGTATGAAACCTAAATTTTAAGCACATTGTGTCGTCTAGAAAAAATAAATAGATTTTTTTAAAAATATATATTTAGTCTGCAAACTTAATAAATCGTCTGCAAAGCTCATGCACATATATATAAATATATAAATTATAAAAAATCTAATATATTTTGAACTAATTAAGTCTATTGTACTATACTTAAAAATATATCATCATTTCTAATAAACTAAAATACTACATATTTTCAATACATAAAGTGTAAAATATTACAATTCACAACATTATTACAAATAATAGTTATTCAAATGAAAAATTCATCTCTTTAAACTTTAAATGAGCTGAGTCAAATGCATGAACCCTCAAACTAGCTTGTAAAGTCTACAGGCTTTGCAGACTGGACTCAGTTTTTTCCTACAATTATATTTATTTGAAAAAAAAATGTCCAAAATTTGCACAGATAAGAAAGGTCTGTGACCTGTGTTCATATACCCACCCCCTAATCATCAACCAAAAACTAACAAAATTGGTCAATTTAATGGGGTTTCGGTTACTAAAAAAATTAAAGATTTTCTTTATAAAATCCATAAAGGAAACAAAATTCAAAAATAATTTTCACTAAAATTCTAATCATGTGCACAAGAGGGCAAATAAATAAATTTACACTGCAACAAACTCATGAAGCCTAAATTTATATGCTTGAGACTTCGCCGATGCATTGACCTCTTTTTTAGGTCTTTATCATAACTTAGAATATAAACATTTTTCAAAGAGTTGTTCTATACAAACAAAATATACGATTTTGTCTCTTTGTAATATTATAAAATCTTCTAAAATAACACTTAAATTTAATATAATCTATTAGATTTGCCACTTAAATTTAATATAATCTATTAGATTTATGTGATATCATATGACTTATTTTTTCTTAGTATATTAATATATTAACAAAAAATATAAAAAAATAATATTTTATTAAATCTAAAACTTTTGATAAGTAAATCCATTTCTTCACCCACTCAGTCTACTTTTAAACACCTTGTTAAGAACGGTAGAAACAACTTTCTTTATTTCACTTTAGTTCTTGGGTAGCATGCTCCTTGGACTACTTGGGACTTTGGAACTAATGCAACATGATACATCCTACACTTCACCTTGTTTGAAATAGGTTATTTCCCATTGTAAAATCAACATTTTGACAATTTTTTAAAAAGTAAATATATATAAAACTTATTATAATAATTGAAATATAATATTTCTTATATATATACATAGTATTTTAATTAGAAACTAGGTCATATAATTTAATTAGTAATTCGTAAGTTCAATTACTAGCCCCAAGTTTTAAAAGATTGCCCCATCTCTTCTCTTTTATAAGAAAAAAATTATAGATACTTTGATTTCTAATATAAACAAAAATTAACTCTCTTCCTTTAATGACACTTTTTCTTCTTTTTTTCTTTTTTGACAAGTTTAATGACACTTTTCATTCCCTTAAGGTTTGACTTTTACGTAAAAGAACAATTTAGAAAAAATAATATAAGAATATAAGATTGCACTCAACTAATTTTCTCAATAAATGTAATTTTTTTTTTCTTATAACAAATAACATAAGAATTAGATTTTCAATGGGTTGTTCTTAAAGACGAATTCTAATCAAATCTTTTTTTAAGTGTTTTTTTTTATTGTCTTTTTAGATAAAGACTATGGAAATTACTCCTTTACTTATTTTAATTTAGATTTTATTTATTACCTTTTAATACTTTATTTGTTTAGAATTATGTTATTTTTATGTTCTTTTTATATTTATATATTTAATATATTAAAAATTATTATTAAATATTTAATTATATGACAAAGTAATTCTAGTGTATGTTTAAAAATATTTTTTAAATTTCTTTCTTCTATTTTCTTTCTTCTTCCTTTTCTTTATATGTGATTTTATTTTTTTATTTTCATTATTTATTTTATTTTATTTATTATCTTTTATTATTTTATTTATTTAGGATTATGTTATTTTTATGTTGCTTTTTATTATTTCTTTCTTTTTATATTTATATATTTAATATATTAAAAATTAATTCTTAAATATTTTATATATTACAAAATAATTTTAGTGTATGTTAAAAAATATTATTTAGATATATTTTAATATATTACAAAATAATTTTAAATTACTTTAATAAAAATATGTTAACTTTTTTTATTTTTTTTTAAAAAATATCTTATTAAATATATTTAATATAAATTTAAATTACTTTAACAAAATAATCTTGAATTAATTTTTTTAATTTATTTACAGAATAAAGATAGTATCATTTACGTGATCGAAAAATTGTGTTTAATTAATATTTATAGATTTCCATATATGTGCAAATTTTATTTGACAAAAAAAAACATGCATAATAAGGAAAATTAGTATATGACTCCCCAGGTTGAGTGTAGAAATGGACATTTAATTTCAAGCTTGCATACTACCAGCAACATGCATGATACATGAGTCTTAAAATTTTAGACGCACTTAGATATGCGGACTTCTTAGACTTGGCCCTCAAAATTCGTAGTTTAGTGGGGTCCTCATAATTAATTTTTGAATAAAAAATTATATTATACTATTTATAAAAGTAGGGTGCCATAGGTAAAAAAAACAAATTAAATACTTTTGTGAAAGACATTTAAAAATTGAGATTTGATGTTTTATATTTGTATAGGTTTATATTTTATTTGTTTTCATTTTAAATTTAGACTAATCTATTTTATATTTTAGAATTGATATTATATTTAATTATTTGTAATAACATTTAATATTTAACTATTAAGTAATAAGTACTCTAGCTTTACTTAATTATTGTTGTGTAACCCATTATGGAGTCACTTTATATATATATATATTGAATTTGTATAATAATTAAAAATGAGATAAATTTATTTTTCTTTATTTTTTTATGCGGGCTTTGTAGGACAAATGTGAATTCAAATATAATTAGTTCGTTTAAAATGCGAGTTTCACATACGGATCTTCGTGGGTTGTGAGTTTTACGGATTGCAGGTTTTGTGAGTCAAGTTATTTGCATGTTCATCTCTAGTTGAGAGATGTTACTTTTAGTTTCTAATCCAAGACAAAAAAATATAACATATAAATGTTAATTAATAAAATATAAAATTTATACTCATTTTTATATTTATATATCTAATATATTATAAATTAATTATTAAATATTTAATTATATGAAAAAATATTTTTTTTACAAGCGCTTCTTTTTTATCTTTTTATAAGATATCTAACCTAAAATATTTATGAGAAAAGAATAGGTAGGTGAAAACACAAATTTACCCTTCCTAAAAAATTGGCACATCTCTTTTTTTGTTTTTTTTTTATAAACAATACCATAATCATTTGGCCAAATAATTGACACATGTTTTTTTGTTATGTTTTTTATGTTTCTTAATTTCTTTTTAGATTAATTAATATGCACTTAAAATGTAAAAGAGTTTTACTGTAATCACACATGTTCATTCATTTAACTTTTAAAGTATTAATTGATAAAGTCAACAAATTTATCATAAATGAAAGGTTACAATTGAATATCAATATAAAAAAACTCTTTCTAGATATAAAGTCAACTATTTAAACTCTTTCTTTATGTATATGTTATTTCATTTTTTCAATTTAACTTTTATGTTATTTTAATTATTATATTTAAATTTTTTATATTTATATTTCTATATTTTTTAATTTTTATTTCTTTTTTTTATCTTTTTTTATATATTTTGTCTTTTCAATTTTGATATCTTTTTTAATTGATTTCTTCTTTATTTTCTTCATATGTTATATTTATTGTTCATTTTTATTTTTATGTTATTTTAATTACTGTCTTTTACTCTTTTATATTTATATCTCTATTTTTTTTCATTTTTATATTTTTGTTATATTTTTTTTATTTTCAATTTCCTTGTCTTTCTTAATTTCTTTTTTCTTTCTTTTCTTTACATGTTATTTTATTAGTTATCTTTTATTATTTTATTTTTTTACGATTTTGTTACTTTTATGTTTTTTTATTATTTTCTTCTTTTGATATTTATATATTTAATATATTAAAAATTAATTATTAAATATTTGATTATATGGAAAATAATTTTAGTGTACGTCAAAACAATATTTCTTACATTTCTTTCTTCTTTCTTTTCTTTATGCGTTATTTTATTTTTTCCTTTTCATTATTTGTTTTATTTTATTTATTATCTATTATTATTTTATTTCTTTAGGATTATGTTATTTATATATTCTTTTATATTTTGTTCTTTTTATATTTATATTTAATAATTAAAAATTGATTATTAAATATTTGATTATATTACAAAATAATTTTATTGTATGTTGAAAAATATTTTTATATATTAAAAAATAATTTTAAATTACTTTAATAAAAATATGTTAAATATTTTATTTTTTAAAAGATTATCTTATTAAATATATTTAATCTAAATATATTTATTATCCTCTTTTCTCACATCTTCTTCTTCTTCTTAATTGAGTGTATAATCAGAATCTTCGTCTTCATATTCGCCTTGGGTGGTAGCGGAGTTGCTCTACATTTCAAGTTGATGTTGACAGTTAGCGAGATGTGCTCTGTTCATCTCTTTTACTGTCTCCAACATCTGACTAAGTCTTGTATTTATCCTTTCCACTGTAGTTTGCGTTTCCATTTTTGACCTTTTGATATCTTTAATTACTTCCTTCATCTTAGACATGTCCTTTTGACGCTCAGCTTGATCATTCCTGTTTAAATAACCTTGTTGATTGTAGTCTAAAGTAAAGAACATGCTTTAACGCCATGACAGCAGAGGTGACTCATGTGAGACTTTAGATGAAATTTCTTTTCTCTGTTGAGCTTACCATTGCGTGTATTCTTGGAAAGTTCTTTGAAGCTTTAGAGTATTGTCATGGTACCATGGTTGTAAATGCTCCTGGTACAACTGTGATTGAGAATGGTACCAAGATACTTGAGTGAGCTGATTGTACCATGATGTTGGAGTCGACTCTTGATAATATGGTTGAGGTAGTTATGTTGAGGTGAGAGTTCTTCTCCTTTCAAACTCGAAAAGGATTTGGTTGGCACACAACTCCAACCTTGTTGTTGTTTCCTCTCTTTCCTTTTGCATTGCAAAACATCTTTGCTCTCATTTTTGGATGTTAAAGCTCGCGGCCTCAGCCATGTTGAAACGGTTTGGATTGGTGGGATTTTCTTGGAACAAATGTCAGCTAGCTTCCCTTCCATCTCTGTGGTTCCTTTTCACTTCACCTAAAAACAAATGACATAAAGAGCACTAGAAAAGCAGTTAATAGCAACTGTTAAAAACAAGAAAGATGAAAACTAAATCTACTAAAATAAATAAAAAATGGGTCAGTAAACTATTCTAACAAAATTTTCCAAGCAAAAAGAATGAAATTCATGACTTTCAAACGTTAGTCATATGTAATAATCAATAAATATCAGGTCTATCCCACAAGGACTTGTTGATACTCAGAAATATCAATATTTTTCTACTTGTATGAATGAAAAGATAGAAATTTAACTAACACTATTGAACATAAAGTAGATAAAGAAAATAAAAGTGGTGGTTACACGTATGAGATTCAATTGGGTTTGATTTCACTAAACTATCTCTCAAGTGCATAAATAAACTCAAAACTCTTGTTCACTACCCATGTTCTCCCATAAAAATATCCTTAACTTCGATCCCTTAGAAGCAAAGAACTAAGCTATTTAGGCTTTAGACCATGGATCTCTCACATAATCTAAAGTCAAATAACCCGCATTAGGAAAAAAGAGCTTAAGATGACCAATGGGTTTTCCTCTCTCCCGAGCAATATCAGGAGCTCTTCTTATTTTACAAGTCAAAATTCTCTCCTGAGCTCATTCAATAAGTAAAACCTGCGAAAGATAAAGAAAATAATGCACAAGGTAAAGAAGAACATCAACATTGAATAATAAACTTAGATTAAAGAGAACAAAATTACACAAGAGTTCAGGCTTAGTTACATCAAATCCTAATAAAATAACAACTTAACTAACCATCGAGATGGATGAACGCGAAGGATGGATGAAGATGGGTCTAGAGCGTGCCCTCAATTAGCAAGGTGTGTAACCCCAGGTCAAGACAGAGCGTGGAACCCTCAGACGAAACCCTTTTCTGAACTAACTTCGGTCGGGGCCCCTTTTATTTTTACGTTTTGAAACACCAACGCCTAGCCGTCAAAAAGTGGTTGCTGGGTGCCATAAAACAACTTAGGGGCTAAGTTTTGGTAGGCGTTGAGTGGCGACATAATAGGTGTTAGATACTCGCTTATAGATGTAGGTGGCTTTAGATTATGAGCACTGGGCACTTGTGCCACAACTACTAGGCACTCAATATCATATGTAGAACCAAATTTTTTGATTTTTCTTCACTTCTTCAGTCCTTCCTAAAACCTAACTTAAAACAACTAAAACCAAGCAAATAAATATAAAATATGCATAAAAGTAAATCTAAACCTAATTTTATAACTAAATATGATTTTAAGCAAAATAAGAGGAAAACAAGGCCTTAAATAAGAAACAATTATGATAATTGCTCTATTTTACCTATGTAAAAATAGGTAAATTAGGCAGTTATCAACAGTTAAACTTATCTCAAAGATGTTGATCCCCTAACCATTAGTCTTGCTAGAGCAAAATCTAACTACAATTACCCAAACATCTTTTAACATTTTTAGTCCACCACCTCAATTGACCTCGCACTGAATCCTCTATTGACTGCAAGTTCATCCATCATCTGGAACACTTTATGTTCTTCACTACCCACGTGCCATCATTCTTTGCATATTTTGACCTGAGAACATAAACCACTAACTATTACATTCCAACAACAACCTCCACTTTCACTTACTTAAGAGAGCTAAATTGAATTTACGCAAGTCTCTTAAACTAAGGTCACATTCGCCTTTCCTCCTACACACTTTCTCCCATGGTATCCAATGAATCTTCCTAGAGGACTCATTTCCTCCCCACAAGAAACTTTTACAGAAGGACTCTAGTTTAGGAATAATACAAGTTAGGGCTTTAAATAAAGATAAGAAGTACTTGGGTAAAACTAACAACATCGACTTAAGGAGCACCACCTTCCCTGCTAAAAGTATATACTTATTCTCTCACAAAGACAACCTTTTTCACACAACCTCTACCACTAACCTCCATATCACTCCCCTTGAAGGTTGATCACCAACTGACTGACCTAAATACTTAAAAGGGTAGATCCTTTTTTGCAATTTAGAAATCTCACTACCTATTCCAACCATTATTCTATCACATTGATACGTATGAGTTAGCTTTTGAAAAAATTCACCTTTAGCCCCGACATAAGTTCTGCAAAATTCCTTTAATGACTTCAATTGACCCCAAATCTCCTTAGGCTAGCAGCAAAGTACCATCTACAAATTGAAGATGAGAAATGCATATTTCATCGTTTCCAACTTTGAAACCGTTCCACATGCTCGAAGAGATGACAACCTAAACCAAATGACTGAGGCCTTCTACTACAATTAGGAACAAGAAAGGAGATAGTAAGTCCCCTTGTCTTAATCCTCGTTCAATGTTGAATTCCTCAGTTAGGGTTTCATTCATCAAAACTGACAACCTTGCCAATCTCACACATTATTGCACCCGCTTTAGCCACCTTGCCTCTAAACCCACCCATTTCACCACATCCCAGAGATTCTCCTAATTTACAGAGTCGTAAGCCTTCTCAAAATCCACTTTAAAGCATACTAAATCTTTAACTAACCTCCGAGCCTCCTCCACTATCTCATTAGCTATCAAGACCCCATCTAGGATTTGCCTCCCTTGCACAAAAATTGTTTGAGATTCAGAAATTATAGTCTTCATAACTCTTTTTATCATATTAGATAACACCTTTGGTAAAACCTTATACATTCAACCAATTAGGAATATTGGGGGATAATCACCCAACGACTTAGGATTCTCAATTTTGGGAATTGGAGAAATGAAAGAACTATTTACCCCTTTAACCAACTTGCCATTTACATAGAATTCCTCAAAAAAAGCCACAAAGTCTTGCTTTACTATATTCCAAAATTCCTTTATGAAGCAAAAGTTAAACCTATCCAGACCAGGACAATTGTTACCATCACACCCCTAAACAGTTTCCTTAATTTTCATTTTTGTAAAAGGTTTTTCCAAAAACATACATTCCTCCTCAGGCAACATTTTAAACTGTTAGGCTCCCAACTTGAGTCTCACCCTATCTGATTCCCGAAAATGGCTCTCAAAATAATCCTCCACTTTCCTTTTCAGTTGATCTTTATCTACCATACTCACTCAGTCAAAACTTAAACTTCTTACTTCATTTATCCTTCTTCGCCTCACAATAGAGCGATGAAAATATTTAAAATTCACTTCCTCTTTCCACAACCACTGCACCTTTGACTTCTAACTAAGGAGAAAACAATTCCTCTCTACCCATCTTTGCAATTCCCCCAACTTCTTCTCTTTTGTATTTGTAGAAACTCCTCCTCCTCTAGACCCACTTTGTCTTCTTTCTTATCATACCTCTGAATGTATTTTTGTAGCTGAGAACTTTGTCTATCAATATCACCAAAAACCTCTTTATTCTACCCTTTCAACTTCTCTTTCAGCCCTTTTAATTTCTCCTTCAAAGTGAAACACTTCCTCCCCTGCACATTTATAGACCCACACACATATTCTACTAAAGGTTTGAACCTATTATCACCGAACCAACAATTAAGAACCTTGAAAGGCTTAGGTCCTTAATTTTTCTCTCCTACCTTTAGTAACATAGGACAATGGTCTGACTTGCCTCTTGGAAGCCCTCACTATTCCACACTACCCCAACTCAAAGAAAAGTCATGAGAAACTAGACCATGATCCAGTCTGCTCATCATCTTGCCATCATTTTTTAACCAAAATGAAAAATAATCTCCCACTAAAACTACCTAGGAAATAAAATTTGATCACATATTTAACTAGTAAAAATTATAGTTGTGCTATTAGTCATTATTTATTTTTCGTATGACTATGTTTATAACATGAGTTGTGTCATATCTTCTAAACTAGACATTATTTAAGAAATTATGTATATTATAGTTTGGTTTGGTTTGGATTGATTTTAAAATCCTAAACCACAAACTGAATTGAATCACATGGTTTAAAAACTTAGTAAACTGAACAAACTCAAACATTTTTTGTACGGTTTAGAAACAGTAATTAAGAATAAGATACCTATTTTACCTCTATATATGTTACCTATTTATAGGGATGGATTGAGCTTTTACCTGTTGGGCCTTGCTTAATCAGTCTAGGGCTAAGTAATACAACCTTAAGGTTGATTTTCAACTAATAATATAGATTTAGATTGATTAGTCTTTTAATCTATCGCAGGTGTTTTCCTTGTTGGGGAACGGTTGTGTTCGGGTTGGTTGCCAAACACTTTGGATTGAATACCCAACAATTTGGTCGAATACTCCCTAATCTTGTACACTTTCCCCCAGCTTCGATTGTAGCGGAATAAGGATCAAAGTTTGAAAAAAAAATGGAGTTCAACGAAAGTGGAGGGTGACTTCCGTTGCTACTATAGGATGTGAGGTTTGTACGGGAAACGAAAAAGGCGCATGCGTCTAGACCATTGATTTGAAGTGTTTGTATGGAGGGATCATGTCTGTTCATCTAGGGTTATTGGCTATAAATAAGGGGGTTCTATCTTTAGTCTCCCTTCACCAAATTTCCCTTCCTCTAAGTCAAAACATTTGAGCACCCAGAGACTCTCAAATTCTTCATTCTTATCTTCTAGTCAAGTACGCTCCTCTGAAATGTCTTCTTCTTCTTTTTCGAGTTATGTTCCTTCTCAGTCTTCCTCATCTCGGAGTGATGCCTCAGATCCAACTGAAGTTACCTCCTTGAGGGAAAGGAGCAACGTTTGCTGAGCAAACCTCCTTTATGTTGGCTCTTCACCAGGGCCACTATAGCTACGGTCAACTTTACTCTTGCCGAGGGACTAAAGAGTCTTGAGGCTCTTGCTCGCAAACGTGTTGGGAATCCCAAGAGGGACTTCCCCCTTATTCTGGACCCAAAATATAACTGGGTAGATGGGGAGGTAGCTGCCTAATTCTCCCATTACCACACTAAGAAGATGTTGGTAAGCTTTGTCAAAAGCGTAGAGTTGTGCCCCTTTGAGAGGGCCGAAAACTTCCCCTTCTTCATCAGACGTTGTTGTGGTGACGACTTCATCAATCCTAACCTTGTAGACCTCTGTAGGGAGGAAAAAGACAGTTGTGAGTTTTTTTATGTGCATGACTGTATATTTTGAGACCTCCAGGTTTGTTTTCCTTTCGACGATTTTACCATGGGGGTTTTCTGTATCCTCAATGTTGCTCCTATGCAACTACATCTGAATGTCTGAGCTTATCTCCAAGCATTTAGGGCCTTGTGTCTATACATTCATATTAAGGCCAATCCTGGCCTATTCTTGCGCCATTCCACTACTTGGCCTCATGACAAGTGCAAATGGGTCTCTCTGTATCGAAATCCAAAATATTCCCTTCTCCATCTGTTTACAACCTCGTATAAAAATTTCAAAACTGGATTCTTTAAAATTATGGTCATTCGGAGTCTAGTCTGAAACACTTTTATGACCAAAATGGGGATAGGTTATTTCCTTTCTACTAGCAGCGAGCGCCGAGAAGGTATGATTACTATCCTACAGAGTTGCTCACGACCAAGGAGTTAGCTGGTACTGCCTTTTTAGATTCACTTCCTCGGTGCCTCCCCATGGGGAGATTGATACGATTGCTCCAGTCTCCCATGCCTTTTGAGGATTTAGAGAGTGAGTAGTCGAACAAGGTGCTTAATTTGTTGATTTACATATATATTGTCTTTGGCCTAATGTTATGGCTGTTTTATGTAGGTATTATTATGGATAGCGGTGGCAACGTTGTTTTCAAAAAAAGCAAGCAGGCTTTAGTGGAAGGTGAGGAAGAAGTGACTCCTCAACAAGTTTTTCAGGTGGATCCCTCGCCGAAGGATCCATTAATAGATGTCATGCCCCTTTGACAGAGTATGAGAAGGGCAAGTCCAAGCAAAAGGAAAAAGAGCCTGAGAAAGAGAAAGATAAGGGGGAGAGGAAGAGCAAGAAGGGTAAAAAATTTTCGTCCAATAGGTCGAAGAAACATAGGACTAAAGACCCTCTGCCCAGTTTGGTGGTTCCTCCAGCCGTCATGACTCTTTCCTTCTTTAACGAGGATTTCGACCTGCTCATCACCATGTGCCAAGTTGGTGAAAATGTGTCTGAAGCAGGTCAGGCGCATTTGGCTAACGTTGATCCCATTCTCCAGTGGGTTCACTACTGCGAGCTTTTGGCTCACATGTAAGCTTTGGGTAGTCACTTCTTCGCTATTGAGATGACCAAGTTAAGGCATCAACTAAGGTATTCAGAGGAGTCGTTGGAGGTGGCAACGAAGGTCGTGGACTCATTGAACACCGAATTGGTGAAAATGAAGGAGAAGTCCAAGATCATGGTCTTGGCTGAGGATCATGTTGTTGCACTTAAGAAAAAAGATAAAGAACACAATGGAGAGGTACAGGGGGGTTGATGCTGCGCATAGGCAAAGTGAAAAGGGTCGTGAATCTCTCAGTCGGGACCTCGATGCTGTGAAGAAGGGCTTTTTGAAGTACCAAAAGCAGACTGCCAAAGATATATGCGTTGAGCACAAGGTCAGCTTCCGCTGAGCAATGTGCCAGGTCTTCCATTAAGGTACATTCCCATAGGACTTCAAGTTTGATTCAAATTAGGACTTCTTCGGCGGGAATTTCAAGCACTTTGATGATGTGTTTGACGACCTAAGTCTAGATCAACATACCCCCTGTATGATGTCTAATCCTTCGCAAACTGTTCGCATTGAGGAGGAGGACGAGGCAGACGATGATGTTGAAAAGGTGGATGGTGGCAGTAATATGGAGGTTCAGTTGAGACTTTGATCCTCGAGGTCTATAAACAAAGGATGGTTTGAAGATTCAACACAAAGGTCCGAGTCCAGGAATTTCAGCAAAGCGACTTGGTGTAGTGAGCAATTGGGGAAGCTAGGAAAGACAAGACAAAAGGCAAATTGACTTTGAACTGGGAGGGACCCGAATCAATCAAGGGGGTGACTTCTCGAGGGGGCTATAGACTGGCTTGGGGAAGTCGACTTCGTGTAGGCGCTGCTAACTCTCCTCCATGGGAGTCTTGCCTCTCATGGTCAGAGTCGTCATTCCCTCTTGCTTGGTTCTGGTTTTGGATCATAGTTGTCTCAAGCCTCAGCTCTCCCACTTTTTCTCTCAACAACCTAAGGACTTCGGCCAGGCTAGACTCATCTACCACCATGGGATTTCTGGTCGTCGTCCTAGTTCCTGCTCCTTCGTTGGCATGATTCTTGGCTGCTCCTCCATTGCTCCTCGTTCTTGCCATAACTAGTAGGTAGTTAACACTGAGTGGGATCCATGGTTTTACTTTGGGTCCCAATGGTGGATGCCAAAATGTACCTATCAGATTGACTTCAAGTACACGACTTCGGTTTCTTACCTTTCCTTGCCTTCCTTTGCGTCTGTGTGCTGGACTCGAAAGCCGAGGACTCACTCTAAACAGTGGGTATTTGTAAAAACACTTCGATGCTCAAGTCAGGTGAGTTTCAGTTTAGAATAATGAACAGTAATTAAAGAATAAAATACCTGCTTTGATTCATGAGGTTATGTTGTCTTTCTTTACACTCAATCTTTATTGACAATTGTGTATACTTTTGGCTAAAAAACATATTATTTTAAACACACATATTCTCTTTGTTTGCTGAATTTGTTGAAAAGTACACAAATTCACCAATTTCACAACATATTTAATAAATCACCCTCATAATTTTGTATTTTTTTTTATAAATTTACACTAATAATAAAGAGAGATTAAAGTATAGTATTGTTAGGTGCTGATGTTATCTTAGATATGATAATGGAGCAGGTGTATGTTTGACCTTCCCATCCCTCTTTCTAAAAAATACGGGATGATATCGAGTTCGCCTGTTACATTAATTTTATAATATTAATTTAATTATTTATTATTAAATAAATTATATATTAATCATATTTTAATATAAAAATAATAAATAACAAAAAATATAAATTAAAATTAAAAAATTAAAATTTTTAATTAAAATATAATTTTAAACTTATTATATAATTATTAAAATTATAATGACAATTTGTCAAAATTAGTACTTTCTTGGAAAATACTTGCATGTATGAGTATTTTAAACTTTTCATTAAAAAAAATCCTGGTTATTTTATTAATTTAAGGAAATAATTAATTTTGTGAATGCTTAAGTGCTTTAGGAAGGTACAGATACCTTTTTTTATCATAAATCGATAAAAATAATTATTTAGACATCAAATTTATATCCTAAATCAGTTAGTTAGATCATGTTTTAAATTTAGATGTCTTTAAAATTTATTTAAATTTTATAAATATTGAATATAAAGATTAAAATATAAATAAGAGTTTAATTGGTATATACGGTGAGTGTAAAATATTTTTACACTTCAATCATGACTTTTTATGTATATGATCTTTAAAGATCTTTAAAGATGAAGAATTGTGATTAAATATCAATATAAAAATTTTTATACATACAGTGTATACCAATTAAATCCTATGAATAAATAATAAAATAATCCTAAAAATAATTTAATAATTAAAAAATATTATAAACAATAAACCATATCGTCTATTATATATTACTTGTAAGATGAAAGTCATAAATATGCGTATTTATTATTTATTAATTTATTTAAAATAGTATGAGATGAAATATAAAGGCAAGACACAGTACAGAATTATTTGCATATTTATGTTTGTTATAAAATATATATAATTTATTTATGCATATTAATTTATAATTTTTCAATTAAAATTTTTTATTTTGATGGTAAATTTGTTATTATCAATGAATATTATTGTATTTTATTAAATTTTAAATTGACTAATATGTATATTTGATTAAAAAAATTATATATAAATTTCTATAACAGTTTTATGTATATGTTAAATATAAAAATGATATTTTGTTTTAATTTGAAAATTGAAAAAAGGATGATATTATATTTATGGTATTAATAATATTGAGCGGGTGAAGTTGAATTGAATAAAGTAATAAGAAGAAAGAGAGCGGGGTTTGTGTTTTAAAAATTGAAAACTGATTAGGGCAGGAGTTTTGAAATTGCAGAGCAGATATGGCATCTGCGACGGGGAGAGAGTTGTCGAACCCTCCATCGGACGGCATCACGAACCTCCGATTCTCCAATCACAGCGATCATTTACTCGTTTCTTCCTGGGACAAGGTTTCTTCTCCTCTTTCCCTTTTCTGTTACAATTCATTCATTCATTCGTTCACTCGTGTTTTCCCCAATCCTTCAGAGCGTGCGCTTGTATGACGCCAGCGCCAATGTCTTGAGAGGAGAGTTTATGCACGCCGGCCCCGTCCTCGATTGCTGCTTCCACGATGATTCCTCCGGCTTCAGTGTCGCCGCCGACAACACTGTTAGACGGTCACTCTCTTCTTCTTTCTACCTCTTTTCCTTATTAGGTTACTTTTCAATCTCCACAACAGGGACATCAACTCTGTTTTCTCTTCTCATGCTCCAGGCTTGTCTTCAGCTCTAATAAAGAGGATATTCTTGGAAGGCACGATGCACCTGTTCGTTGTGTTGAGTACTCCTATGCTGCAGGTCTCCTTTCTCTCTCTATAATTCCTCTATCCCAACACTTGCTAGGATATTCATTTCTATCTTCTCTTCTCCCTTTCCATAGGCCAATTGATCACTGGTAGTTGGGACAAAACCCTCAAATGTTGGGACCCTAGAGGCGCAAGTGGGCAGGACCGCACACTAGTTGGAACATATCCACAACCTGAGCGTGTCTACTCTCTATCACTCGTTGGACATCGTCTGGTTGTCGCAACAGCTGGAAGACATGTTAATATCTATGATTTGAGGAACATGTCTCAACCTGAGCAAAGGAGAGAATCTTCATTAAAATATCAAACTAGATGTGTTCGCTGTTACCCTAATGGAACAGGTCAACTTCAACTAATTACTATAACTCAATCTTTTATTTTTCTTAGGATAACACACTCATTACTGTTATGTTTCTTAGCCATCATATTTGTTTCCCTTTGTACTCAAATAACTGCTTTATGCAGGATATGCACTTAGTTCTGTTGAGGGCCGGGTTGCAATGGAATTCTTTGATCTCTCAGAGGCTAGCCAAGCAAAAAAGTATCCATTTTTCTCTATATGTCTATGTTCTCCCTTTCTAATTCTACCTGTTATCATAGTAATTAGTATCTTAGGATTCATTATTCATGATTCGGTTCTTATAAATTACAATTCAATACAATTTGACTTTGTTTGGTTTTGTATCCTATGATATATGAATGAATCATATAAAATCTTATGATTCATTACTATTTTAGTTTTTTTTTTTGTACCGATTCTCATAAAAAATGAGAAATTTTATAAGCTTAAATCTTTAATTGAAAAACAATTAAAAGAATACTTTTGAACTTATCCTATTTTAATATTCCACTACCTTATTTGTTGCTTATTCATTTAATGCATGCACACTATTTACTATTTAATTGTTTTATTTCTATCCTTCTAATATAAAGACTTCACAAACTCATAGATAATTAATAATTTTGTCTGATAAGACTTCTAGTTAAGTTATTTTATAATATATGTCAACTATTAATAAACAATTTATAATTAACAATTTAATTGTGAATATTACGATTCGATTCATAATTCAATAAATAAGTTTTTTGATACACAATCTATATCTCGATTTAACTACCATGCTTGTTGTGATATGAATATTTTCAACTTCTTGTCCATGAATAGCATTTTGGTGCATGCAAAAAAGTATATGTTCACTAACTTTTCCCGTTTAATGACCGATCTTACCTTCATGCAGATATGCTTTCAAGTGTCACAGAAAATCAGAAGCTGGAAGGGACATCGTCTATCCTGTAAATGCAATTGCATTCCACCCCATGTAAGTGTTTTAGAGTGCTCTTTAACAGTTTCACCTGGATTATGTGATCTCCATGAATAACCGAGACACTCTGATAAGGATTTTAAATTGCTTGTTGGATTGTTTCTCTAGGATTTAGCGTCAATAGCTGTAGCTTGTATGATTGAAGAACCCTGTTGAGAAATGTGAATATAAATTGTGTTAAAGAAAATTTTCGTAATAGCTTCCTTGTGACTTGAAGGTCAAGAGTTAGAATTTTGGAAACAATCTTTCCACTAGTGGTGTTAATTTTGCGTACATTTACCCTCTCCAAGATTCCACTAGGTGGGAGCCTCCTACACGGAGTCACCATTTTTCTATTAAGAAACTGTCTTGGTTTAGTTATTTTTCATCCAAAGTAGAGGAAATAGATGTTTTTTGACAGATGTAATTTTGAGTCTAAATACATTGAAGTGGTCAGTGAGCTTTTTGTTTTACATCTATCTAAAATCCTTAGCAAATTATACTTTCTTGTGTTCCCTCACTTTTCGTCCTTTCTAATCTTTAAATTTTCAAGAGCTCCAAAGACGAAATGTTGTGATTACCCTTGAAATGGAGTTTGGAATAAAATGTTGTCGGTTATGAATGTTAGGATTATCAACTCTTTCATGTGTTGACTTTATTGCTATTAAAATGCTTTATAAAAATAATATCTGTGCAGATATGGTACATTTGCCACTGGAGGTTGTGACGGGTATGTAAACGTATGGGATGGAAACAATAAGAAGAGGCTATACCAGGTTTTATTCCTTTTTGCTTTGCGTAATTTGAGTGACCGGTATTTTCTCAAGGTAAATTACTAAATTGCCGTTTTCTCTTCTAGTACTCAAAGTATCCAACTAGCGTTGCAGCACTTTCGTTTAGCAGAGATGGACGACTGTTGGCTGTTGCATCGAGTTACACATTCGAAGAGGGACCTAAAAGGTATGATCTGTCACTATTTATCTGTCTCTCATACGAGCTAGTTTTAAGTAATTGTTCATTTCTTTTTACAGCAACGAACAAGACGCTATATTCGTTCGTAGTGTAAACGAGATTGAGGTCAAGCCGAAACCCAAAGTTTATCCCAATCCTCCAGCGTGATTCTTGATGGCCATTTAGAAAGTAGTAGTTTCTTGTTTGTTTTTTTTTTCCCCATTTATTGTTGAACTTCCTCCTTGTGATCGCCAAAAACTACCTTGTAAAATGTTGTGAAAACGCTAGCTAATTGTTGGATACGGGTTGCTTTCAGAAATAGCTTTACATGGTTTTTGTCTTTATTCCCCGTTTAGAGTAAATTGAAATTGATAAACACCCTTGAGTCAGCTCAAGCTGAAAAATATGAATTGTGAGTGCTGGATTGTTTTCTAATGATGCAAAGTGCATTACTTTTCATTTGTTTGTACTCCTTTTTCCTTGGAAGATCTATGACAGTCCCGCTGGATTAAAAAATAAAGTTGAAACTGATGACTGAAGAGTCATGGATAAGAAAATGCCGTACTCCTCCCTCAATATTCGGCACAGAATTAAAAAGAAACTCGTCCTATTATGGCCGACATGTGCGGTTGACCAACTGATGGAATACAGTTAATGAGTTAATCCTTTATAACTGAAGTCAATATAGTGGTGTGGCAGATGTGTCTAATCAATGGTAAAATAGTTACTCCAATAGTAACGAGCACTTTTCAGTTGTTGACGATAATGTCATGACAAATTCAACAATGATCATCAAAATAATTGTACATTATGATGCATAGAGGAAAATTGACTATTGAAAAAATATGGATGCACTTTACCCGGATGGATGAGAAAAAAAACCTGGGTGATAAAATGTGTGAATATTTTTATAGATAATTTAAATGAATATCTAATATTTTTATACATCTGCTGGTAAATTAAAATATTACTTATTTGATTGAAAGAGAAAGTAATTTTGTGAAATAAATTAACTTCAAATATTAATTATTAAATTTTATGGTTATCATAGGTAATGTAAAATAAATATTTTATTTATATTAAATATTTTGTATATATTATATTAATTTATTTTTAAATTTAATCTTATGAAAACTAATAATTTTTTCAACAAATATTATCTGTTTGATAAATTTTTTTAAGAAATATTTTTAAAAAATATGTATGGTTACGCACAGGTATTGAAAAAACTCATTCACTATGGTAGCCGACCCATTGCCAGTCCTAAGACCTCACTGGGCGCCTTGCATTAAAAAACGACAATTTCAGTCAGGCTGCAATAGTGACATGGGGGGGTTTGAGTGTCTCCACGCGCTAATTGTTTAAAAGTCGTTTGTTTGATTTTGGTGACAGGGACATCCATCTACAAAGACTTCTGATTGAGAAACTATGGTCGTTGAACTATAACACTTCCAAACTAAGTCATTCACGCAATATGTATCTACATGTTTTCGTGGGTTTCACATTTTTTCCAGGGTGGAGGAGACAATCTCGTTCTCATTGTCATATATTTGTTCTTCGGTTGAAGAGATCTCAATAGAGAAACACACGAAAGTGTAACAATTATCCCAAAGACTTTAATTTAATCGTGTTGAAGCAAAAGCCTATATTGGCTTTCTTCACTCAAACGAATGGTTCCGAGCTGCATTTTTGCTATGCTATCATGACCACGTTTCACTTGTTTACAACTACAAGACCATACCACGTGAATAATAGTTATGAAGATATGCAAAAGTCATGTCTCTGATTGCTAAAACTATAGTGACAAAAATACAGCAGACATATACCATACCAGGAAATCGGATGAAGATCTAAGCAACAAACTACCTAATAAACAATGATTAGTTGATTACATATAGATATATACATAGCCACTCGCTTTTCCTCAAATGACAAGGTAATTGTATACAGCTAGCTAATTAGTGAGTGAAAAGCCACCTCTTTTCCTTTGTAAATTGTAATATTCAGAAACAAGATATACTACACACAACATACAAGACCACAACAGGTTTCAAAAATGTCAAATGAACACCAAAAGCCAGCTATTAACTCCATTCCGTTCTTATTACCTTCTGTGTTATATCTCCACTCCGTGGGAAATAAAAAGGCTGGGAGTAGTGTTAGCATTAAGAGTGAGTTGTCAAATAAGATCAGTTCTACACACGTGTTGTCAGGCAGCTGGAAGTTGGCACACGAGAAAGTTGTAACATATGCGTTCTTAAGCTACAATCCTTGACCTGCCAGAATTATTAGATACAAAATAGCAATAAGAATATCGATGCAGCATATTAGTATGAGACAACTTCAAGTAAACATTTTACCTGCATGGCTGCTAACGAGGACAAAAACTCCTTGCAATGTTCAAGCAAAAACCTTTCTTTTGAGGTCACCTTTAGGATTTCCGCTACCAAGCAGTTAGTTTCTTCCACCTGCTAGAAACTCAATGTTTTTAGATATACTACCAGAAGTGCAAACATGTGCTTATATGTAACCCAATAGGCCAATTCCCCCCAAGCAATTTCCTTGCGTGGAACTAAATGAGCAAATTGGCAATTGATTTTGAGCAACTCTTTTGTAAATTAAAAAGGTTCCGATGAGGTTCTAATCAGTGTTTTTGATATGATTTGGTTGTTGTATAGAGCAAAATGCTGTTTAATGATCCATGAAACTCACTCACCTAGTGCAACAACGCATGGGCTTAGTGCAGCTATATTCTTATTGAAGGAACCATGCATCAACAAATTAAAAAGAATTTAAAAATTTGAAGCAGATTAAAAAGATAGATTGTGAAGCCTGGAAGGAATTTTGAAACATCGCCATGCAACACAGCAGTACAACAACTACTAAAAGGAAAAGGATTAGGATGGCTTACATGCACACACATAGTAACTAGTATGTATAAAAAAGTTTAGGTCAAATAAGTGTCAAATGTTAGATTTAATATTTGCACATACACATAGTAGCTAGTATGTATCAAAAAGTTGTTTTGTCGAAATGAATATCATGACTTACAGTGTCATCTACAAGCCAGAAAAGAACAATATGTTGTGACTTGTGAAATGACGTCATACACGTGCACAATAGCCAAGAAAGATATTTTACATCTTATATTTGAATATTATTTACTTAATATTTGATCATGGTAACATCAAAGATCATTTACAATAAGTTGTGTCTAACTTTGCATCAACCAAAACGGCTTAAACATCAATTTGAAAAAAAAAACTCTTCAGTTCATTCTTGATTATATTTACAAAAAAATAAAATAAATTGATATGCATGACTAATTTGGTTCCCTCAGAAGAACTTAAAATCCAAGGATTAAGGTTTTTTTGGTTTAGAAAAAAATAGAAGAATATTTACAATCAATTTATGTTAGAACTGCTTCAATTGGCTTGACACAATGTGGACTGATGACTGAAACAATCAAATTATTACCTCAAACACAAATACCAACCATCAAACAAAAATTAAATTATAGATTTTTGGGTTTCATGCAGACATTGCACATCTAAAATGACAATTAAAATAGCAGTGTACCTTACAAAAAAAAATACATATATAGAAAAAATCACCTTTGAAGAAAGAGAGTATATTGAGGATGCCATTGCCTGCATCACATCAACAGCTGACCCCAAAGCATCCTTTAGATTTGGTACATCAGCCTGATAAAGAATAACAGTTTAGTCTTTTACAGTATTTTAAAAATAGTGAAAGTACCAAAAAAGAAAAAACACAACGATGACGACATACTAGTGCTTTTTCAACAACTGGAAGACGGAGGGTACTGGCCTTCAAAGCTTCAGTTGCTCCAAGCAAAGAACTGGAGTGATCTCTATCTAGAAGGGCCCATTCCTCCAAATAAGAAATCTATTACCAAGGACAATAAACTTTTATTATGACTAATAATAATATCAGTATTAGTACTGAATTAACTAATAAATTGAATTGATGAATGCTGACTATGACTCTCAGGCTCAGCTCTCAGGTAAACATAACATCTGATCCTTATAAGATATGCTTGGAAGTAACAATATTGAATTTCTAAAATATTATCAAATGGTCAACTTTCCATCAAGTTATAAACAGTTCAAGCACTTCAACAGCAAGCACTTATTTATAAAAACAACAGCAAATAATATTGATTGAAATGTGAATTTTATCAAGCTTTCCATGATTTACATTCGATGCACAAGGCATTATTTTAAATTTGAAAGGTCTGAACCATACCTGTCCTTTTAGAATGGAAGTTAACTTCAACTTTTGCCTCAGTAATACAAGTTTGATTCTTTTAAGTATGACAGAATGCCGAAGCTCTGAGATTGTTACCCATGCATTCCATAAATGTCTCTACCATAATTAAAATAATTTACGTTAATGGATATGCTACACTATATTAGCAAGTGATAGTATTGCAATTGTTATCATCCAACCAGCATGGCGATTGTCATCCTAAACATACTAGAAGCAAAACATTTCACAACATGAGAAATTAAACGTGCAAGTACAAATCTACATGCAGGAAACACAACTTTTGGATGTGTGACGGCCTCCCATGATAATGATTTCAGAACATTTAATCCAAAAACAGAAAATCATGAATAAAATTATTGAAGTCAGTAAGACCTATACATTTCTGATTTCTGGGCCCTATAAAGTGATGAAAGAAAGACCAGATGATGTCAACTTCATCATACACCTGACTCAAGGTTGACAAGCTATTAGGTCAAGCTATGGTAGCAAGAATTTTACTCAAGATACACTTCTACCAACTACTTCTATTTTCTGTAGACATACTCAAGTGTATGAGCACTCAAGACACTCCTTATCTCCGCATGTAATATGGCCTTTTTGTCCACATAGATAGAAAGTTCATTCACATGGTTACATTTCCATTTGAATCTCATTCATTGTAAATCTCTACTTGTAACAAGTTGTGAACTTGAGCCAAACATGGGACAGCACTACTTGTACATTTCTACAAGACAACTTTGGGCTATAAAACATCTTCATCTAGTCACTACCAACAAGGATAACTTCTTGGTCATAAAAAGGTAAAATAGAAGTTTCTCTAACACATTATAGAAGTAAAAAAAAAAAAATCATAAAGCCTGAACCACCATTGCATAGGTTTTCTGGAGAACTCGTTATTAATCATTATATTTAAAATCCATAACCTTTTACTAACGAGCCTCCCACAATCTATCTGCAATCTTCTCCAAGCAATTACGAGCAAGGAACATGGATTAGAAATATTATCTAGGAAACTTGATTCAAGAAAAGTATAACTGTAACAAGTTTCACCATCTTATCACAATGAGCATCTGAAACCTAGCCTCTATCCTGCAAAAAGGGGGCATGACCATTAACCTTAAGACCTTAGCAACCTAAACTTGTAGCACAGTGCTTCTGAAATGTAGTTCTGATAGCACATTCTATTGTATTGAATGTTATCGGCATGACAAAGAACCCATTAATCTAAATCACTCCACAGAAGACGCTACAATAGAGGAGCATTAAACAAGAGAATTAGCAAAAAAATAATGTGGGACATTCATAAAAATGGCAAGATAAACCATAATAGATGCTAAATATGGTATGGCATAATAGAGAAAAAAGCATACCTCAGCATGGAGTTTCTGCACCATAAAAGTAGCATCTGCCCTGGCATTGACAAAGCGCCACTGAACATAGCGGTTATAGAGAAGCCTCAAAGTATGCGCATCAAATATCCGATCTTCCCCAATCTTGCCTCTGCGGACATCAGCAGAGAAGCTAAGAATGGAGGGAGTGATCGCGGAAGCAGGATTGATGGTCCTGAGCCTAGCAGGACTAGCAATCCCCCGTGAGGGGGTCAGCTTACTAGGAGAAGCAGGGCGAGCACTGAGAGTCCCCCTCACAGGAGAAGCCGCTGTTCCTGTACGAGGAGACAACATTGGACCATCACTGTTATACCTTTTCAAGTGAGCATTTCTCGATGTCACCCCAATTCTAGAACCCGACAAGGGGGAACCGGGGTCCTGCAGCCGCCTTAGCCGACTATTTGTCTCCTGCCAAAACCTGGCAGACACAACAACAGAAGGACCCTTCACAGACCCACAACACTCTTGTGCTCCTGAAGTGCTCCCTGAGGAAACACTATCAGTGTCTGAAGCAGTGACATCACAAGCCAATGAAGACTTATTCACCGAATTCCCACCACCCTTCAACAACTCAACTTTCCCCAAATCCAAAGAAGCCCTTCTCTCCACCACCATTGACTGCTGCAAAGCCCTCACCACTTTCCCATTCCCAACCACCTTCTTCTTTTCTCCGATATCCACACTCTTGGAAAGGTGATCCACCTGCCTCGTCCTCGCCGGCCACCGGTGCTGATCCGCCGGCCTCGAATTCTCCCCCTTCACCGGAGTGGCCCTGCGTCGCTCCGGCGTGGAGGCCTTCCGCGGCGGCGGGGTGGCGGCGGCGGCCTTGGTCTTGCTAATGGGGAGCGAAAAGGCCTCGCCTTGAAAGGAAACCGAGAGGCTCCGAGTGGAAGTGACGAGAAGCTTGGCCGCCTCGGGAAGCGGCGTGGCGGGGCGTGGCCTGCGGCGGTCCACAGATTGGGAACGCTTTGGGAGCAAAGGGGTGGAGGAATTGGTGGAATGTGAGAGAAGAGGGGAAGGGAATCGGCGAGAAGAAGAACTGGTTGTAGATGTTGAAGTTGAAGTTGAAGTTGTGGTTGAAGAAGGTGAAGGTGAAGGTGAAGGTGAAGGTGAAGGTGATTGAGACATGTACCTTGAAGAAACTTGCCTACCCTTGGGCCTTCTTGGAATGCTGCCATTGCTGTTGTCTTTCTCGGAAGAGGTCAATGGATGTTCCGAAATGGCAGCCACCATTTCCAAAACCTCAGAACTTCCCCTCACATTGCCTCTCTCATGAGGGTTTCCGTTTCCTCTTTTCCCAAAGCTCAAATCTTGGGCCTCTTTTCCACCGCGCAGATCACTGGGTACGCTTCAGATTCAGCATTTGGAGGAACAGTGAGAGAAATAGGTGTTGTGTGTGAGAGAGAAAGAGAAAGAGAAAGGGAAGTAGGTGCTCAAAAACAAAATTAAAAATAAAAATAGAAATAGAGAGAGAGAGTGTGTGTAGTGTAGTGTAGAGTGGAGTAGTTCGCAGGTGAGTTTTGCTTTTGGTGAATCTTTGGAGGAACGTTATGTTATTATGTTTATGTTAATCAATAAATCGCAACTTTTATTATTTTCCTAACCTTCCTTTTATTCCTTTTCTTTTCCTTACACAAAATGCGATTTTGTTCTGAGTGTGTAGCCTAATGATACCATGCGTAGTTGTAACTTCTAAGCTCTAGATAAATTCCCCGCTTCCGTTTACTTCGAAGAAAGGAAAAAAACATATTTGCTTATAAGCAAGAAAAATTTAAAAGAAAAAAATATATTATATTCAAACAGAAATCAAATAGCCTATACAGTTTTATAATGAAAACTTCTTGGCTAGACTAGATATAAAAGCAACTCTTCAAGATATATATGTGCAGTAAAATATATATATATATATATATATATATTATTTGATGATTTAATTTTAATTCAGTGCAAACAAGTTTTTAATTTAAGCAAAATGTTTAAAGTTTAATTTTATTTTTTTTTACTTTTTGTTTGTTATATTTTTTAAACGTATCAAATTGTTAATACATTCCGAAAAAATACATTAAAATAATAAAGAAAATCGTTTTAAGTTTGTGTTTTTTACTATTTTAAAATAATTATTTTTATTATTTTTTTTCAAATAATTTAAATGATGACATATTGACATTATTGAATTAATTTATTTTAAATAATTTTTACATTAAAATTTATTTTCTATAAATCAAAGTTAATTCATTCTTATAAATTAAATTAAAGTGCATTAGACTCGCTTTTTTCATTTGTTTACTTCTTTATAGTATCACATGTCATTATTAACTTTTCTTCCTTTAAATTTAAAATTCAAATTCTTTTTAAATTAATTATGTATACTTTCTTCATATTTTCTTCTGGCTTAATACGTGTAAATTTAAACAAATACATGTGATTATTGTAATTTTATTATAATTTAAATTTTAAAAATAAGGTAAGAGTAACATATATATCATTCAAATAGGGTATAAAAATTTGCGACCCAATAAAATGTAGTTAAATTTAATATATAAAAGTAGAATAGTGTTAAGCAATCATTTTTGTGATTAAAAGAATTTAATAGCAATAATATGATTACGTTACATTATACCAACATATAATTAAATCGTAATAAAAAATAAACGTTGTTTCGGTAACTAATTATAGATTTCATAAATTCTGACCATTAATGAAGCCTTAACACAGGTTAGTGGTCATCCCTTGACATATTTAGACTTAAATTAAAATTTAAATACAATAGATATCTGATTTTAGTTTTTCTTCTTACCAAACATGACATCAATGTTGTTCCCTTCCAGTCCTCAACGAAGTGATTGTCGTGAATGATACTTTTCATAGCTACAAGTTCTCATGAATAAGGAAAAAGAAAACTAACATGTATTTATGTGCACACAGATTATTCTCAATATTCATTGGACTATTTTCTTCTAAGTTTATATATACTAATATGACTCATGGAGTAGGTAGCTTGCAAAATTAGTCAGTCACTAGATTCAACCCCAACTACATATATTGTGGTGATTTAACTATTTCTGGTTTCTGCCATGAGGACTAGATGGGTGTCCTTTTCATGTTGGGGCGATTTGAAATATTCATTTAATTATAATTTAGACGTATAATGAATAGTGTTTTGATTTGGTACACAAGACACAGGAATTAATACAAGAAGAGTTTCGCCACCATACAATACAAGACTATTTATGTGATGTTTCCTGCCTTCACGTGTGTGTATTGTATGTATAAAAATAATAATAATATGTATATTTTACTGAGATTTGCCACTCTGAGTGACGTGAGATAGATAGATCACTTCATTGGGAAAGAGATGAATGAGCTAACTATTATGAAAGGAGCTCTAAATCAAATACAGTGGTTGATGCTATCAATGAAATGCTCAAAAAGCTTAGGCATTATCAACCGGAAAGGCAATGTTGCCTAATTGTGATTTTTGCAAGCTAAGCTATAATCAATTTATTATTATAACTAGATTAAGATGCCACATCCCTTTCTGTCCCTCTCCATCTACGCCACTCATTGCAGCCATTGAACGCATCTCATTTCTTAATATCAACATCCTTCAGTTTCTTCTTTGTTTTCTCCAACCTCTTGGGTTCTCTACCTTGCTTCTTCATCTACTTCTCCCTCTGTATCTTCTACTCTGCTGCACCATTAATAATATCTTCATTGAAATAAAATATATATATACACATAAAATATCTTCCAAATATTTTATATATAATTTCTTTTCTTTTTCCCTTGCCCTCCAATAGTTCAATCTGCTTGCTTCTTTGTTTGATCTAAAAGCATCTTTTGTTTTATTAATATTTAAGATGGTGACTATTTCCTTGACTGAGGGCTTAGTTATTTTTATTTAATTAGAGGACTCAATTAAAATTATTGTTTGCTGGGGTCACGGGTTTACAGTTATTCCACCTCTGGGATGTATTTATATAAAGTAGTGTAAATCTAAAGTTGGAACAAGGTTATGCTCGGGGGCTAAGCAACTTAAGTAATGTATTTAAGATTTACATGTAAAACTTCTTAGGTAATGGTTTGACAAAACAAATTATTATTAATCTAATTAATTGTGCAATTTGCATATAATACCAAATCTTGACTAGTATTGAAGCAACCCTTTCCTTTGTAGTGTAGTTTTGCTCACAAATTCCAGTCTGTTCATTTATGTGAAAAACATGTTCCATATTGTGATAATGTGGTATCCTTGCCCAGAGACATCTCTATCCAAAATAGTTTCCAGGTGATCCTATAAAGAATAGAACTTACAACAGACATAGGATTTGGGGTTGGGGTTGGTTGAATTCTTATTTTCTTTTCCTGTTAACTAATAATTAGTTAGACCAACATGATTATCCACCACAACTAGCTATTTCAATGGAGAAGGACACTGATTGCTCAGTCCTGAGTTTCTGCTTTTATTTTGCTGCCGATTGCTCATTGCCAAATAATATTAACTATAAAACATGTTCACAGTCATAATTAGAAACGACATATGATGAACCCCCCATTTTAGGTAACATTCATTGGTTTATTGACTGCAATTCCCATTCAGCGATAGAAAACAGAAGATGTGGTTATGCTACTTGATTAACGAATCCATGGCAAATGTATGATGAGAAAGTTATAATTCTTTGAAGGCATGTAACTTAAGTTACACTCAATGGAATAATTGGATAAAAAGTAAACATACACTCAAAGATGTCCCGTTTATAGGGTATTAATTAACTTTGCTTCGGAAGTGATTATGGGCTTAAGGAAATAATTCTTCCTCTGTCCCATAGCTTTCCAACTTTGCTTCTCCTTTCCAACTCAACCCCAACAAAGAAACTGTGTGATTATTTTATCAATGGGAGGAGAAAATATGTGATAAGCAACTTTGGGGTTCAAAGTTCGTGCCCGTATTGGCGGCTATTTTGCATGCTCCAAAATGTGCTTATTATTATATATTATATTTATTAAGTTGTGGTTAATAACCCTTGAAGCCAAAGATTCAACATTCCTTCTTTTCATACTCAAAGAACCCCATTCTATGCAATTTCCTATTTTAATACCCTAAACAAAAAGAAAAAGAATTTTAGCATTTTGTACCATTCTACCCTAATACATAAATTAAATACTCTTAGTTTTCGACAATCTTTCAATTCTCATAAGCAGAAAACCATGATAATCAAATCAACTTTTACACCACAGAACATGACCACAGCCCTGTGCCTTCTTTCACACTTTCACAATTATCGCAGTTATCTAGTTACAGTTAGTTTGATCTTTCTTTTTTTTGACTTGGGCTTGATGCTCATGTTACATCATTCCTTTTCCCATTGTATATAATAACTTTAACTACTTCAATAATACTCAGAATGGGATTTATGTTGAAAGTTGTTAAGTCAATCTCCTTGTTCTCTATTTTCGTTTTCACGATTTTCCCTTTCACTTTCTCTTTGTGTGAATTTTATATGGTATCAGAGTTCTTCATCTAGAAGAGCTCTGTTGCACATGATCTGAGTCATTCCTCTTTGATTATTGTAGATGGTCGCATTCTTAAGTTAGACTCAATTCTATCATTTCTAACATGTATCAGAGTCTATCCTAGCGGTTTGTTGTTGTGTGAGCTTATCAGGCCGCTATTGGACCTCACCCACAAATATTAAATTTACAATTCATTGTAGTTGAGCCTATCGTGTCACCCGCTATTAGGTCGTTATCAGACCTCTCACAAACTCCACGCTTGAGATGTCCGATCCTCGACGTGAAGGGTGTGTATTGGAGATTCCACATTAACTAGTGATATAACTAAACAATAGTATATAATGAGGTGCAAACCTCACCTTACAAGCCGATTTTGTAATGTTCAATTACGCATAATTCCACAATTTCTAATATTATTCCTTAATTTTCTATAAAATCAATTATTTTTAAAACATATCTTATTAATTAAAAAAAGTAAAAACTATAAGGGGTCATCTTCAGGAGATTTTTATGTTATATTCTCTCTTCTTTGATAACAATGTAATAATTAATTAACAAGATTTTACATAACGTTAGCCAAAAAAAAAAATCATTAGATAACTCTATACAATTATTTCCAATATCCATAGATAGCTCTGTACAATTGTATCCAATATCCATAATCTCAAGTAAATATCTATATCTATATGACATGTTAGATATGTTTCAAGCTGCTAATATCATCTCTAGTAATAAATATGTTAATCTCCCCTCCAATTAAGCAATCAATACAAGGAACCTTACCTCCCTCTTCCATTCCTATTTTAAAACTGTCTTGTGTAGTAAAATTATTGGGCTATAATTATAAATGCAGCATAAACTTCAGTGAAAAGTTCAATTATCCTAATTTGTAAAATAGCACAATTTTTGTTGGGAGAAATACATCCCGAAAATGACAGCTTACTTATATAACAAAATATTCTTTTCAAAGGTCATGCAATTACATTATACGATTTATGAGATTACCTATTGTACTATTGCTACTTACTTATAATGATATAACAAAGTCATTGTGTTGTAGCATTCCTTCTATTTAGACCTCTTTCAATAATTTCATCTACCTTTTTTAATTCAAGTACCGGAAATTGTGGTTATAACTCTTAAGCTATGTTTGGAAGCTGCAATACAAAATGATACGTAGTGGAAATCAGTTTGGGGATAAGCTCTTCCTTTAAAACTTTTTGGATGATAACAGTGAGTTGGTTAGGAGGGGACCCTTCCTACAGCTTTAGAACTAACTTTCCATGCTCCGATAGAACTAACTTTCCATGCTCCGAAATTAGGTGATTCGAAGAGTGGGCAACAAAATAAACAAAGTAATTTTAAAAAAAAAAATGTTTCAATCCTTTTATGTGTTAGTTATTTTAAGGACCACGGAAATCCTTAAAAAATTTAACCACTTCAATTCATACTCGTTATCTTATTTGCAACATCTTACCAATAAAAAAAGTAACGCTCATGCCACTCTTTTTTCGTTCACTCTACCCTAACGCTAACGGATCCTATCCTTTGCTATTTTTTAAAGTTGTAGTTTTCCATCAAAATCTAAAGTTGTTAACAAATACACCTTATTGAATTTTTAATAATGTAAAATAACATAATTTCCATACTTCAGGTTTGAACCTATTGGCCAAATAGAGAATCATTAAACCTAAGAAACTATTCTATTTATTTTAGTTGCAATTGAGTAATGCTTGGTAACATTATAAAACAGCTCTTGACGGTAAAAGTTATGATGGAGATGGATAAGGTCCAAATCCAGAAATGATAAAATATTGGAGAATGGCAGGTGAGGATTCATGCATGAAAAAAATTATACAAAAAAAAAAAAAAAAAAAAAGAAGAAAGTTGCTGAGTTGTCTTGAAGAGGAAGAAAATTGGAGCTCTTCATTTAGTAGTTGGTACAACTTATAAAGCAGGTAACTTAAGCGTTTTATGCGCTTTCATTCTGTGGCTGTCTGCGGGTCGCATCCTCAAGAGCCAACGTTATTAAACATTAAAACCACCACAAGGGGCTCCATTTTAATCATGTTACCACCAATTCTTTTTGCCCTTATCCAATTCAAACTTGCTTTCTTTACGATTAATTTCTTTTAGCTTCTACATGCAGTTTTTGTTCGTTGGGATGGAATCAATATGAACTTTCATTTTTTTAAAAATGACTACTTTTCAAGTTGGGGTCAGGGAGGACCCTTTCCAAATGTCACTGGTTCAAAGTCCCTATTTCCATGTGCATGACCCAGATGTTTGGTACAAAAATATGTACAAAGATCGGAATAACAGAAAATAACACATTCAATCACATGGCTTCATATATTTTGATTAAACATCACTATTTACACTAGTATTAAATTCATAATACAATGCAGCAGAAGACATTTCTCAGCTAACCAACTTAATTTGGCACTTTTAAAGTGAGAATATAATCAAGTATAACCTAAGCGTTAAATTTTAAATAGAAATTTCGATTAGTCGATTAGATAATTCGAATAATGAAAAATCAATAAGCACATATGACAACATTTAAATTTAAAATTAATTATAAGCTTAATCTATAATTTTATAGTTATTGGTTATTATTTTATCTTCAAATTTATTTTCTAAAATTTAATTCAAATCAATTTATTAATTATTTATTATATATAAAGAAAATGATTGATAAAAATAACAAAATAATTTTCTTAGACCTAAGTCTAAAAAATAACTAATCCTTCCTCAATATATAAACAAGATCAAAACTTAACAGAATATATAATATCTTTTATTTCGCATTGAATTATCAATGAACATTTCTAAAATTCAAAACGTGAAAAAAGTAAAGCTAATTTTCGGCTCATTTTCAATTGATTTCTTCGAAATATAAACACGCTGTTATGACATTAAACTACTCAAATAACAGCCATCGAACTAAATTGATAAATTGTTATGCCATACATTTTGTCTGCCTAGCATTCGGCATTTAGTATATAATACACATCTGTTACGTATAAGTATTTATTAGTCTCACCTAAATGGAAAGATATAAAAGGGCGATCTTCAAAAACTTCATACACGAAATAATCATATGCCAACCTTACATTAACAAGATAAAAAAAAGACTTTCTATAAAAAAAGATCAAAAGAGCTTCCCCCATCAATTTAAGTCGTATAATTCTGGTTGTGAATATGCAAGGTTGGATGCATGCGTATGACTAGAGAATGATTAAAAGATCGGAGATAGGGAGGTCAATAGTTCAAAACAATTTATATAATAAAAGTATTCTTAGTTCCACAAATTAAGTCTGATAATTAATTAGATGCAAAAGACAAGTCTAAGGTTCTCCAAACATAACATCCTCAAAACATCCTACTGGCGGAACATAAAATGGGTTCAGGGGTAACCACCACAGCTCTTTAGCGATACTGCAACAACAAAACAAAAAAGGTAATGAGGACTCATGGCATAACAATAGAAGACTCACTCACAGCCAACCAAACATTTATCAAGCTTTAAAACAGTTGATAGAGGCAAATTGAGATCGAACTAGTTAGAAAACAAAAATTGAGAATAGCACACCAAAATGTATACCTTGATGAAACCAATTTCCTTGGCATTGCTACGGAAGCACTGCCTGCAGCACATAAGACCATACTTCCTGATCAATCCATGTGGGTTTCCACACACACGGCTGCAAGAAGGGGAACAATCAATCAGCAATCTCGTCAAAACAATTAAGTACACGAAACAAACCATACACCAAATAAACCTAAAATCTAATATCCAAAACCGGTATGCTCATTTGGTAGCAATACAACAACATAGTAATCTAAATACATGTTATCATTCAAGAATCAAGACCAATGCAAAATAAAACTAGACCGAAATTTATAGACCCAATAAAAGCAAAAAGGTAATACTTGAAAGTAGATACAATCAACTAAATCCACTGCCCGAATGCTATAAAATTGTCTCTGATATGGTACTACAAACATGTAACAAGGAAACAAAGGTAGCAAATATTGTAATCTAATTTAACACAAATGCTAACATAAAAAGCAAAGCTGAAGCATAACATGACTCTCAAACCGTATAGAACACAAAACAGGGGAAATCAAATAGGAATAGGATTGGGCATATGATAAAATAAAATATTTGGGATAAAAAGAAAACATTGAAAATAGAAAGGAAAGGAGAAAGGAGTGAGATACCACTTACCAGGTGCGAGAACCAGGACCGTAGTTTTTAGGGTGAGAGTTCCAAACGTTGGAGTGTCCCATTGCTATGCAGCAGAAGATCCAAACACACGCAGTCGCTGAAGAATGTGCAGGAGAACCCTCTTAGGCACCCGCAGATATAGATTTATAGACAAATACTTAAATTAGGGTTTTGTTAGAGTCAAATATTAATTGGGCTAAATCTAGCCCAACTCTCTCCTCTTGTTGCCTTATCACTCACTGGACTGGCCCATTCAAAATTCATCATCATTCATCACTTTTTCTTTCTTTATTTCTTCTTTCTCAAATCAAAATATTATTTCCGCTTCGATTCTTTTGATTTAATTAAGATAAAGTCTTTTTTTACTTTTCTTACCGAAAGGTGTGATTTTTTCACTTGAGTATTTGAAATAAGGATAGTTCTAAAAACAATTAGTATCAGGGGGGTAAATCGTATTTTGACGACTGTTTAATCGGTAAAGCAAATTGATAACTTTGCTTTGTTTTTAGGATCACTTGAGTATTTAACCCTGAATATTCAGAAAATTATTACGAATAAACTCTTTTTTTAAGTTTTTAACGCATTTCAGTTGTATCTAATTTGACAACTTTACTTTGTTTTTTAATATATTTTAATTTTCATATTAACAAAGTCGTATCTAATTTGACGACTTTGGCCTAATTTTTTTTTAAAAAAACATATATTTGAGATTGTATAATGACATGCAACTCATGACTATTAAAGTATGCATGGAATATACTACATACCCCCAAAATGGTAAAATTTTTTAAAAGTACTCCATTTGGTAATTTTTATGAAAAAAAAGTTACGCCATTTGTTCAACAAAGACAACTCACGATGACCAACTTAAAATCATTTATATATATATATATATATATACTAACAGCAGTTAGTCTGTGAGCTATTAATATAAACATAAACATTTAAGAGTTTTAGGGTTTACTTAAAATTTTTATTTTAAAAATTTAAAATTATTTTTATTAATCAAATATTAATATAAATATTATAATATTTCGTCAATTAAATTTTATTAAATAAATAATTAAAAAATAAAATATTTTTCATTTATATATTGTGCGTTACAAATTAAATGATTAAGGAAATAAAATATTTTTAATTTAGATGTGTGTGCATGCTATTTGCAAATGGCTTCAACTGTCAAGAAAAACTTCAATTTAGAAATAAAAAAACTTATTTAATACTTATTCAAATTCAAAAGGATATTTGTATCAAGGATTAATTAAATTTTTTGTTATTAAAGTTCTACAAAAAATCACTTTTTATTCTTGAAATTTAAATATATTTCTTTTAGTCCCTAAAATTAATTTGTTTTTTGTATTAATGTTGTCCGTTTATAAGTTTCGGTGTATTGGTTGTACTGATGTAAAATTGAGGGGTTAGGATCGAAGAGGAAAGTGTAACATCCCAAATAAATGTTATCATTTTTTACACTAATACTCAAGACATGCACTATATACTGTTGCTAGTCAAGTAAGGTTGCCCAACGAGGAATCAGAGTACCTTGCTCAGCAATAATGATCGTCCAGCAAGATACTTGAACTAGATTGTTTCGGTGAAAGAACTTCACTCGGCGAGATGTGTCATTGGGCGAAAACCTAATTTATTTTTTAATAGAGAAAATTTTGTGCTAGGTGAGTTTTCTCGCTAGGCATAAAGCCCATAAATCCCCAATAGAGATAACTTTTCGCTGGGTGAAACTACCGCCTAAGGAGAGTCTACAGAATTGTAAAACCTCTATTGCAATCACTCTACCAAAACCAACCAAACCTAAACAAGATTTCACAACATCTAAACTCCAAAATTACCATAAACTTTTACATCATATCATCCATACTTCGCTACCTTATAGTTCCATTATAATATGTAACATAATATGTTGTCAATTCTATTCTATTCTTTACTATCTAAATACATAGGATTCAAAAGATTACAAACATTCAACCAAAACATAGTTTACTTTCAGTCAAGTCTTAAACACTATCAATTTAATCCTCATGCCTTTTAGCACCACCACTATCATTTTCTCCCTGCAAAACATGATCATCATAGTCATACAAAACAAACATATAGTTCAAAGGTAAGCATAGGATAAAAGAAATCCAGTTATTCAAATACAGTTATCCAATCAACAAAATAACTATCAATTAATCACATTTATGTTTCTCATAAACATAAACACCCAACACAATGTACAGACATGATATAATGCTTTTCGGAACACTCATTGAGTTCAAACACCAGGGCAACCAAAGACTTCTCTCAATTGGTGTTTGGCATAAACCTGACCCATATGACAACCAACCGAAATCTTGACATACTCTTCTAACAACTATTGTCTGGTGTCTACTTGACCCTTATGACAAAACAATAGTTGTCCAAGTATATTCTAAGGGTATTCTTACTTGCATATTTGGTATCCGGATTACATTGACCTTAGATGCAACTGCGACTCAATGCACCTCATATATATATATATATATATATATATACACACATCACCTAAGGCTAAGTTACCCAACTGTATAGTGCCCTATGGAGAAACTAATATCCACTTACTCTCTTACTACTACACCCTTCTCATCATTGAGTCCATGTAAAAAGTAAGGTGAAGGATGAGGAGTAGTAGTAAGAACTAATTTTTCCACCAACTTTGTGCTACAACAATTGCAACACGACCTTCCATCCATGATAAGAGAACAAATTTTGCCCAAAACTTTACATCGTATTTGAAAAATAGTCTCTCTTTAAGTATGGATGTCTTTACAAGAATGACTTCCAAGAAGCTTTTCACTTTCAAGAGATCATCACATGAATGAGTACCCTCTTAATTTGATATTCTCCCTAAAGTCTATTTTTCTTTTAGGATGATGCAAAGCAATGTGACCTTTATCTAAGCATTTAAAGCACTTAAGGTTCCTAGAACGATTACTTGAACTAGTATTAGGGGGGCCACTCCCACTTAAGGGTTTTCTCTCAATGTGTTTTCTTTTGGATGACTCTCTCTTTGGTTTATTTTTAGAAGCATTTTTCATTGTCATAGGATGCCTCTTAGGGTCTTCCTTCTTACTAGAATTGGTAAGAATATCATGGGTTATTCTAGGTTTTTCTTGGTCTCTACAAAGTGTGTAAAGATTACCATAGGGGCTCTTATAGACATTTATCTCTTTTTGTTTCCTATCTTCTTCCCCTCTTTCTAGCTCTCTTTGCTCTTTTTCTCGTTTTTCTCTCATTTTCTTTCTTTTGAACTCTTTTTCTTTTTCATCTCTTTCTCTCATTTCTTGTTCTCTTCTCTTTCATTTTCTCTTCTTCCCTTTTGCTCTTGTCTTTCTTTTTCTCTCTTTCTTTCCTCTTTGGTCCCTTTCCTCTCTTTCTCTTTTCTCTTGCTCTTTTCTCTCTTGTATTATACGTTCCCTTTCTTATCTTTTTCTCCTATATTCCTTTCTTTCTTTTTGTCTTTTCTCCTCTCTTTCTTTTCTCTCTTTTTCATACTCTTCATTCTCTTTTTAACCTTTTCTTATATTCTTCCCATTCTTTTTCTCTTTGATCAAACCTACTTTTATTAACACTCTTAGATGTGTGTGAAGACATCAAAAGAGCAAGGATTAAGGACTATGAAAATGCAAGAAACACTCCTATATTTAAGGTTTTCTCACCTAAAGTGTTTAAAAGCCTTTAGAAATCTAACACTTAGCTAAAAACGTCAAAAGCAATAAAAATGAAAAATTAAAGCAAAGTTAAGGACTAAAGTGCTCTTAAAGTATGAGTTATGGGTACCAATTCCTCACCCATACTTAAACAAGAAACTAATTTTATTACACATAATGGAGGTGACCCTTATGGGCATCCAAAACCTCTAATTAAAAATGACCTCAAAGTACACCCAATTTAAAATGCAAAAATTAAAGAAATGTTGAATGAAGTTTTGGCTCTTATCCAAGTGTTTTCCTTACAAGTGTATGCTTCCCCTTTTGGTAAGTCCTTCCTCCAAGAGTAGGTTCTTATACCTTTAATCAACACCCAAAATGCTACCAAGTGGCAAGTCTCCAAATTTTGGTACCTACACACATAAAAGTGGCGCACGACAAAGGCAAGGAAATGGAAGAAGACACAAAGCAATCAAAGCACAAATGAAGGAAAGCTAAACTTCCAAATGAAAGATTATTTGAAAAACTCAAAGATTATATAAAACAAGACAAGAAAATAATTAAGGTGTAAAAAGAAAAGGTGGCACATAAAAAAAAATCCTAGAATGGGCCTTGAATAGAATGGACTACAAAAATAAGAAAAATAACTCAAAAGTTTCAATCATTTGCACCATTTAAAATCAATATGGCTAAATTATATGCAAGCATGTTCAAGCATCAATTTTCTTTTAACACTCCTTTTAGTGATTGATACAATATGAGGTACACTAAAAATATTTTTTTTCTTTTTACTTCTCTTTTTAGCAATTTTTACTAACGCGTTTTTTCTTGTTTTCTTTTTATTTCTTTTCTTTGTTTATACAATTTTGATACATATCTTAACACAATTTTGAAGCAAATATGGTGAAGAGTCAAAGAATCATAAACACTTGAACAAAGGATAGGAAATGGCCTCCATAATTGATATGCAAAAGTGCAAAATCAAGAAACAAAGCAACCTAATATGAACTAGTAACTTTAGGTGATAAAAAATAAATGGCACAAGGAGAGTTTCATGGAAGTTGAGGCCAACTTGATTACTCAAAAATCAGCCCAATTGCATACCCAACATGTCTCTCAAAGTCGATCAACAAAAATCATCACAAAAACTAGCACAAAATTAAGCTACTAAAATTATTGAACAAGTGAATGAAATTTGGAAGAAATTGAGCATTACTTTTTTTGAAAATTTTAAAGAACATGTTATGATCTAAATAGCATGTGAGACTCTAAGTACATGGGCTCAAGAGTACTAAGTCTTTTTTATGCTCAATTAACAACACACTTTTTATGGTAAAATAAAAGAAGATAAACACTGGGATTAATGTGACAAATTAAATGACTAAACATGACCAAACTAAGACACAACTTAGGAGGATTAAAACTGAAAATAAATGACTTAAAATGACTAAGTATGTGACACAAAAACTGAGAAATAAGGGTTGGACAAATAGAGAAATAGTACAGTAAAAACAAAGAAATAAAAGCATAACACAAAGCAAAAGACATAAAATGCATCCAAGGATCAAGACCATAATTGTGTGACTTATTTCACAAATTTTGTGAAGTCATCATCATGATCCTTTTAGGATAGCATATGAATATTAAAAAATTAAAAAATTGGGTAGAATATTGAAAGAATCCTAAAGAGAACACACCATGATTCAATGGAAAGAAGCAACAAAAAATTGAACCATAAAATGAAACAAAATATAGAGTGCAATATTAAAATGAAGAACAAATTTATAGCAACACAAAACAAACTAAAATAAGACAATAATGGAGATTAAATGGACAAGATGAGAATGGAAAAAAATAACAAGAATAAAGCAAAGGTGACACACAAAATTAGAAGAACTTCACCTCAATGGAAGTTGGCTCATGATACCATATGATGAAGACTCATCTTCTCCCTAAGATCTACTTTCATGAAGAGGCTAGATTAATGTGAAATGAAGTTTGGATAGTCAGGAAATGGAATGATCACCCCACTCTTAAAGATGAGAGATAAGTGGAGGATGTTTGCCACAAAGAGGGATCCTTGATAAAAGTTAGAAGAACTCTCTCCCAAAAGAGAGAGGCTCATGAATGAGGAAAAAGAGAACTCTCTCACACTCACTCAAGGCTCACACTCAAGCTAAAATGCTCAAATTATATTCAATGATCTAAAGATGATTACATGTAGGTGATAAGTCTTACTTATAGGTTAGAAGGGGTGAGTTAGGCTAACTAGATAATGGGCTAATATAACCAAGATTAGACTAACTCTAGTTGAGTCACATCTAACCATGATTAGCTGACTATGGTCATATATAACCAACTAATGAATCTACCCCCTAATCTAGTCTAGATATAAAATGTGAAAAGTAGAAAGGAGTGGTAAAAAGTAGTCATGCTTAAGGCATGACTAAAGGGCGTGGCATCTAGCAACTAAGAGGTAGGAATAACACAAACTCATTTTCTCTAAAAGCTAGCCCATATTAGCAAACTCTAGCATGATGACTATGGTACCTTTTAAGAAAATAAAAGATGACCTAAAAACTAAGGGGTTGACCTAAATATAATGGTCAAAAGGGAAGGTTGACTTTAGGAGTCAACTTACTAAAAAGTCAACGAAATTATAAAAAGTCCTAAATTATAATTTATACAATAGAATAAAGTTTATTCATGTATCTTTCAAGGGCCTCGGGTCGGATTGCATCAAAACTACTTAACGCAGATGTATAAGGAGCTCTTTCCATGTCTAATTTTTCAACTTCATTTGAAGGATTCTGTTTAACACTTAGTTTAAAATGAATCGCAAGAGGAGTGCTCACAACCTTAACTTTTTCCATTTGGAATCTTTGCAACACCCTTTTTAATATAGTGTTCCTATGGCAGCCACAACTTCTTTTTCTCTCTGTCATGAATGATTCTTATACCAAGAATTTAGTTAGCAAGTCCCAAGTCTTTCATGGAAAATGACTCGCCCAATTGCTTCTTCAACTTGTCAATCCTAGAAACATCTTTCCCAACAATAAACATGTCATCAACATACAATAATAGGAAATAAAGTCATCATTAGAAAACTTTATAACAACGACACAATGATCAACAGTCTTCTTCTTGTAGCCTTGCTTACACATAAAAGACTCAAACTTCTTATACCACTATCTCAAAGCTTGCTTTAAACCATATAGACTCTTTCTTAGTCTACACAGATAGCCTTCTTTACATTTAACTTGAAAACCATTAGGTTACTTCATATATATCTCTTCCTCCAAATGACCATGAAAGGAAAGCGGTTTTCACATCCATTAGCTCTACTTTTAAGTCAAGAGTACAAGCCAAAATCAAAATTTCTCTAATGGATGACATCTTCACCATTAGTGAGAAAAACTCATTGAAATCAACACTATTTCTCTGTCTGAAGCCTTTCACCACTAATTTGGCTTTATACTTTGGAGAAACAAAATTACTCTCATGTTTCACCCTAAATATCCACTTATTTTCTAATGCCCTCTTGCCCTTAGGTAATCTCACAAATTCATAAGTGTGATTATCATGTAAGGATTTCATCTCATCTTGCATTGCATCTAGCCATTGTTGCTTTTCTTCACTTTCTAAAGCCTCTTCAAAACACTCAGGTTCTCTGCCTTCAGTCAAAATCACATATTCATAGGAAGAATACTTGGTAGATGGTTGTCTCTGTCTATTAGAACTCTTGAGTTGGACTTGAGAGAATTCATGTGCATAATCAAGATTCTCATAAGGTGATCACTCATGCTCTTCTTGGTCATCATCATTAGGAACATCTAATCCATCTCTAAGTTGTTGATCAACATCAACATCTTGTTGTTCACCATGTTCAACACTATCTTTAACATTATCCAGATCATGAATAAGTGATTGCATAGGATCAACATTTGTTAGATTTCTATCTTTTTCAAGTGTAGTCTTCTCTACCTTATTAATATCCTTAACGGTTTAGTCTTCCATGAACTACATCACGACTTCTAACAAGCTTCTTCTCAACAGAATCATAAAACTTGTAGCCAAATTCATCCTCACCATAACCAATGAAAATGCAGTACCTTGTCTTTGCATCCAACTTGGATCTTTCATCCCTTGGAATATGAACAAACACCTTGCAATTAAAGACATGCAAATGATCATAACTGACATGCTTTCCAAACCAAATTTTATTTGACACTTCATTGTCCAGAATAATAGTAGGAGTGAGATTAATAACATACATCAATGTGTACAATGCCTCACCCAAAAAATGCTTAGGTAATTTAGCATCTGAGAGCATACATCTCACTTTATCAAGCAATGTCTTGGTCATCCTCTCTGCTAAACCATTTAGTTGAGGAGTTTTAGGAAGATTCTTTTCATGTGTAATACCATGCTGCTTAAAATAAACATCAAAGTGTTCATAATATTCATCACCATTGTTAGTACAAATGCATTTCACTTTCTTACCCGAATCTCGTTCAACCAAATCATGAAATTATTTAAATTTCTCTAGCAACTGATTTTTTCTCTACAAGGCATAGACCTATAGTTTCTTGGAACAATCATAAAAAATGTAACAAAATAAAGTGCACCATTAAAGGATTTTACCTTGAATGAACCACAAATATAAGAATACACTAATTGCAACAACTCTAACTTCCTCGAGGGAGGATGCTTCTTGAAGGAAACTCTAGTTTGCTTGTCATTCATGCAATGAGAACATCTCTCCAATTTTTCATTTTTTAGCCCTTGAAGAACATCCTTTTTAGCAAAGCAATTCAACCTTTTTTCACTAATATGACTAAGCCTTCAGTACTGCAAATATGCCTTCATATCTACGACACTCACACCATCTTTAGCAACCAAAGCTTTTGTGCAATACTATTTAGAAATATTCTCCCCTCTAGCCATAACAAGTTACCTTGATTATCATAACCACCATCATCAAGCCTCTGCAAAAAGATCAAATTAAAATGAACATCAAGGACATGTTTGACTCCTCTAAGCAACAATCACACTCCCATTTTGGTTTGCAGACAAACATCACCAACACCAATCACCTTAGACACACCATCATTACCCATTTTCAACACTCCAAAATCACCAGAAGTGTAAGATGTGAAAAACTCCTTCCTTAGTGTAACATGCAATGTAGCACCACTATCAATAATCCACATGCTATCATTTGATAAAGATTAACTAATTCATTGTCATGAAGATTGACAAGATCACCATAAGTAGCAATTAGCAACACAATTATCATCATTATAATAATTCTCTTTCTGCTTACCCTTCTTATCTTTGTTGTCTCTTTTCCATAAAAACCAATATTTCTGTATGTGCCTTTTCTTATAACAATAATGACACTCCACATTTTTGTATCTGAACTTCAACTTACTCTTGTTCTTCTCTCTACCACCCTCCTGTTCCTTTCTCTAAATTCTCCTCCTGTTTTTAGTGACAAGTACTTTAGGCTAAGATATAAAACCCTGTGTCTTCCTTCTCATCTCTTCATTAAGAGCACCATTTTTTTACACTTGCAGAGAAACAACACCATTAGAGACTGAGTTTGTAATAGAAACCTGAAATGTCTTCCAAGACTCAAGTAAAGTATTTAGTAGCCATAGTCTCAAAAATTCATCATCAAATTTGATACCCATTTTGGATAATTGATCCAGGAGCCCTTGAAATTCATTCAAATGATCTGAAATAGAAAAACTCTCCCTGTACTTCAAATTTATCAAACAATTCAACTAATCACCAATTTATTATTCCCTAATTTAGAAGCATACAAAGACTCAATCTTCTCCCACGATGTTCTCTCATGTGTCTCATTAGTAATGTGATTATAAACATTGTCTTCTACAAATTGCGAAATAAAACCACATACCTATTTATGTTCAAAATCCTAGTCTTCTTCAGATATATAATCCGGCTTCTAAGTAGCAAAAACATGAATATGCATTTTCTTCACAAATAGAAAACCTTTCATTTTACCTTTTCAAAAGTGATAGTGTCATTCAAAGCAACCTATTTTGTATTTGCCTCTATAATTCAAAGCTATTATGCCACTTTGATAGGGGCAATAAGATAAGTTTATAACAAAGTGTAAACAAAGCAATGAAAATAAATCATCCAAACTTGATGAGCAATAATAAAAGTATAACACTAACCAATCATCATTTTCATAAAATAAGACACAAAGATTTTAATGTGGAAAACCCCTCAAAGCAAGGGTAAAAGCCACGAGACGTTTAGACCAAAGAAATAACTTCATTATTATCAATAAAAAGTAAAAAAGAGTCTCAATCAAGTATCATGATTAATTCCAACACAACATCAAACAATAAAGTAATAAAGCTTACAAATAGAGAACAAAGAAGATGAAAAACCCCAAAATACTGTAACTGTGCAAATTGAATATCTTTTAACTTAGACATTATTTCAATGATCCGAATGGTGAGAATGAAGAACCAAAATTATCTTAAATCTCATCTATAAATAATAAAAATGTTGTGACAACTCATTATGTTGTGACAACTCATTATCTTAAATCTCATCTATAAATAATAAAAATGTTAGCCAAAATTATGCTCCTAATTAACAATATTATGAAAAATTATTTAAAATCATTTAGTTAGAAAAAAAATTATCGTTAAGGGAAAAAGAAAGTTAATTAAATATGAATTTTTTTTATCTTATGAAATCTTTAGTATACAAACTGTAATAGTTTCATATATTAAAATTTCTGCCTTTATTAATCATATTCCTAATAGGTAATTAGTTTTCTTACTAAAATTAATTTATAATAAAAAGGTAAAATTCTTAACTTTCTTTTTACTATTTTATTTGAAATAAAAAGATTAATTAGATGTAACATCTATTTAATCTTGAGATTTTAATGCATAAGTTGTAACAGTTTTTTGTTTTAAATATCATCTCTAAAAAAATAAATTTTTATAAAATTGTAACAATGTTGTGTACTTAAAATTCTCCCTTAATTAATTTAGTTAGAATAAAATTCTCATGTAAGCATAATTTATAATAAAATATTAACTTTCTTGTTACTATTTTTATTTGTAATATTTCTTTAATGGAGATAAAAAAATTAACTAGATATGATATTTTTTTAATCTTGAAATTTTAAGACATAAGTCTTGCGACAACTTGTTGTCTTAGTAGTCAAAATTATAAAGATAAAAAATAATCTAAAAATATAAAAACGTTCAAATAGACCAGCTTAAGTGTACACCCTTATTAATGTTAAATTTTAAGACGTATGAGTTGTTACAATTTAGACATTCTAAGCTTAATAAAATAAGATTAAAAATAGTATGTCAATACATACATGCTTAAGAAGAATGACGTAAATTCTGATTCTAAGAATTACGTAAATTCAAATTTTTCATTGCACTTGGAAATACATAGGAGCAGGAATCATTCTTGTTGAGATAAATAAACAAACAATAATAATAACAACCCTCTTTTCTAAAATATAATATTAAAGTATGGTTACGTATAATAATAATAAAATAAAATAATAATTTTTTAATAAGCAACATTTTTCTAATAATAATAGTCGTAGTAGTAGTCATAATAAAGTCCTATATTTTTTATTTACTTATTTTAGGATAAGATAAGTATTTTAAAGGATACATAATTTGCTTAATTAATTAAATGTGTCTTTATAACAAATGTCATAAGATACTAATATCTTCCTTATGTCTAATTGACTCTTGAACTCAAAATTTAATTTTGTCGATCATTTTCTCTTTTTAAAGTTTTTTTCTAAAATAAATATGAGTGATGACTCCTCTAATTTTTAACTCATCTTTCATCATCTCATCAAGACTCACATGTTGACACTTATGTATTCTAAAAAATAAGTAGGTATAAGTAAATAAACCTCTAAATTAATATTTTTTATTAATTACATTTTATTATTTAATACTTCAATATATGTAACTTAAAAAAATTTGAGGGACATGACTCTCCCTTATCTCTTAGAAGTTTTGCCCCTTTTTGTATGTGTAAGTGTACATGTATAATTTTCAAATATAATTCAAATTAAATGAGTGAAAATAAGTTATAGGCAGACATCATAATGTTTTAATTATAAATTTTGTATTGCATAATGAAATTGTCCTTTTAACTAGCAACTTCACTAGCTTGTCATTGTGGTACTCCAAATTCATTGGTGTCTACATCAATTGTGTGAAAAGTTGGTGAGGTTCAAATAAAGGTTGACGACAATGTAAGTGTAAATTCATAAAATGAAGTGGTCATATGGAAATCCTTTTTCTATTGGCTCGTTAAAAGAATCATAATCGTTGGTTGTGAATCAAAAATTTGATGATCGTTGTGAATTCTTAAATTTGTCTCGTGAGTATAAGAAGTCAGAAGTCATCAAATTTGGTACAAAAGACAGGAAAGGTGAAAAAACTATGTTCTTGTTAATTGACTATACAAAGGTTGTTTCATTTTCAAACTCTTTTTATAGATAAAATGTTAGTTATTAATATGATAATTTTTGTTAGTAGATGAATTCAAACCTACAACCTCTTCCTCCATCTCTCCACATTAAGGCTGTTTCATTTTAAAACTTAATTTGTCTTTGTACAATCAACCATACCTTTACATCTTATTTGTTATGAAGTTTATAAAGCAAGCAACCTCAACCTTACTTTTGTTCTTATAGATTTGGATCAAAGATTAATACACAATTTATTTTTCAGCTTAAAACTTTATCATATCTTTATTTTCTTACATTTTAAGTTATTTTTCTACATAATGAAATTGTCAATTTTAACTAGTAGCTCGTCATTATGGTATTTCAAGGTCATTGGTGTCTACATCAATGGTGTGAGAAGTTGGTGAGGTTCAAAATGAAAGCGAACAACAAGGAAAATATTGATTCACAAAATGTAGTGGCTATATGAAAGCTTTTTTACCACCTGTCTGTTAAAAAATCATACTTATTAGTTGTGAATCACAGATTTCAATTATTATCGTGAATTCTTAAATATGACTGGTAAGTTTAAGAAGTCATCACATTTAGTGTAGAAGATGGGAAAGGTTAAAAACTATGTTCTCATTAATAGACTATACTAGGATTATTTTTTTTTTCAAACTTTGCACAATCAATCATACCTTTACATTTTATTTTTTATGAAATTTATAAAGCAACCAACCTCAACCATACTTTTGTTCTTATAGATTTCGATTGAGGAATACACAATTACTTTTCCAGGTTAAGACTTTATCGTATTTTTATTTTTTTACATTTTAAGTTATTTGTTTTCAAATTTTTATTAGAATTCAGGATAATATTGAATATATTTTGGTTAGACAATGGTAGTGTTAAGAACGGGAGAGTGGATCGGGTTGGTTAGGGATGCCAATTTGGGGTCATGTGGCAGTGTTGCTGGAAAAGAGGTGGAATCCTCCATTAAATAAGAACAAGCTTAAGGATTGTATTTAACTGGTGATGATACATTGAAACTTTGATCAACGGTGATGCACCATAAGTCCAACTAGAGGTTATGCAATAATCAACATTGGAAGTGTTGTCACCAAAGTCATTTAAATTCAATATGAAGATTCAAGAAGGATATTGAAAAGCACGACTGAGAAAATGAAAGAAACTACTTCCTATTGTATTGTATTTGTTAGGAACAATGGCGGACAGGGAAAATAAGTGCAAAAGAAAAAAAAGAAGTAATGATTATAACATAAAAAATCAGTCATAACAACCACGTAGAGGAGAGATATATACAAACAAGGAAGGTGTAAATATTAGATATAAATAGCTCCTGTCCTGATAAAAAGTTGAACCATGTGATTTAGAAGTTATAAGTGCTTATCAATCGTAAATCATATGAAGAACTGTGCCATCATAAAATTCATTAAAATATGAAAGAGAAAAAAATTACATACTAACGTAATAAAATAATTCTACATCGCCCTCTGCTCAAGATAATTGCCTCGCCCTCTAAGATAATTGCATATGATAAGTTTGATGAATTTTATAATAATTATTTTCGAAGTTATTGTGAAAGATAAAAATATTTTGTTCAAATTAGTGTTTTATTCATTCTTTTAATTAAATAATATACCATTTAATAATTTTTTTTATATCTTATATAATTCATTAAATAAAGTGATATTTATTAATTGGTTGAAATTGAAAATTAAACACAAAGGTTGGAACAGAAGATTTTCATTGTGACCATAATATAATATTGAATGATAATATATGTATTAAATATTTTTATCCCAACTAATTATTAAATGTTATATAATTTAATGAGTTATATAAAATATAAAAAAAATTATAAAAAAAATTGATTAAATGATATAGTGTTTGTTTATTGGTTGAGATATAATCAGACACTAATTTGAAATAAATGATTTCGTTTCGTATTAAGTAACTCTTACTTTTATTTTTCTAACATAAAATATAATTTATTTATTAAAAAAAGATACTTTCATGTATAAAGTGAATGCTATCCTTTTTTTTTCACTTTAGTATTTTTTGTTAAAAATATTTTTTATATTAATAAATATCAGTGATTAATATGTTAGTGAAAATATTCAAATTCGTAGTTTTTTCTTTTTATCAAATAAATTTTGTCACTAGATTAATTTTTTATAACTTCAATTTTTTGTGTTGTTATCATTATTTTTTTTTTAATAATAACTCATGTATTATTTCTTCTTTGAGAAAAGATAGACAAAATATGTACGAAGGGAACGTTATCAATTTTTTTAACAAAAGTATTTCTAGTCAAAAACTAATTCATTCATCAAGTGAATATTTTAAAATTAGGCTATTATTTTTCATCTAAAGAAGGTGAATTTATGTACTAAGTGAATGTTATATTTTTTTAACCTAAAATTTTGTAGGTAAAAAACTAATGTATTAAGTTGTTTGAATTTAGAAAATTATTTTTTCGTCAAAAAACTACTGCCAAATAAATTCAATTTTTTAATCTAAAAAATATATTTTTGACGAAATAAATAAAAACTAATTACTTGAGATATTAAGATTAAAGTGGAGACATAGTTAGCTAAGGAGACCAAAGTTGGTTAAGTCATTCCTTTTTCTCACATGTAAGGGAGACATTTGTTTTTTTTTTTGTGTTATAATTTAGCTGAATTTTGCAATTTGGAGAGGGAAGGACAAAGTTAGGGCTTGGTCTCTCTCATCCAAACCACGTCAGACGTTAACCCATTCGATTTGTTGTTAGGGTTTGGTCTCTCTCGTCTAAACCACCTTGATCACAACACGATCATCTCAATTCTGCGGCCACGCTGAAGCTTCATTCACACTCAATTCTCCCCCGCCCGCGACCCATTTTGGTACCATTCTTTCTTTCTCCTAACCTCATTCAATTTTCCAACTTTCTTTAAAATCTCGCATGGGTTTCCTTTCTTCTTTAATAATCGTGCTTATGCTTCCTAAGTTGTTCGTTTTATGATTTCCCCCAAACACGTTTCAGCAATTGTCCTATGATTTGCTATTTTAATCACTGTATGGTTGAATTCGATGGTAGTTTCTGATTGAAAACAATGAATTGCAGATAGGAACATTGTTAGGGAACTAGGGTTTAAGGAAGCTTTTGTTTTGGTTCGTATGGTGGAGTGTGTGAAATTATGATTTTATAGTTTGACTCAGTGATTGTGAGAAGAAGATTCTTGGGCAAAATGACAATACCCAAACGAAACTATTCTCGAATTGACACATTGGAGCTGAAAGCTCTGATAGTTCGGAAGGTTGGTCCTCAGAGAGCTGACAAATACTTTGATCAGCTTCGAAGATTATTGAGTTTAAAGATAAGCAAGTCAGATTTTGACAGGATTTGCATCGTGATAATTGGGAGGGAAAATATCCCTCTTCACAATCGATTCATTAAAGCGATTCTGAAGAATGCTTGTCTGGCTAAAGTCCCACCTCTGAAAAGCTATTCTAGAGTAGGGAGTGCCGCCAGTGTAAAAGATTCAAATGGGTTGCAGAAAGGCTCTATTCAAACAATGTTTGGAGATGCTTTCCCTCCTTCCCTGAGGAGGATTGGCTCTGCGGTTGCTCGAGACCGTAGGTTTAAGGGCCGTCAAAATGCTTCGGAACCTCTGGGCAAGCCTCATTTTGGTCTTGCATCTGAAGAATTGGTATATAAGACGCTGGAGCAGCAGAGTACAACAGAATTGAATTCCCTTGGCAGTAGACCTCCTATCTCTGTCGAAGAGGGAGAGGAGGTTGAACAGATGGCTGGAAGCCCCAGCATTCAAAGTAGGAGCCCAGTTACAGCTCCTCTTGGTATATCCATGAATTTTGGTCACAGCCGGAAACTTCGTTCTAACGTATCATTATGTAGCAAAGATTATCCAGAGACCTGTCACAGCAATGGACATCTCCCTGACACTAGATCTTTAAGGAGTCGTTTAGATAAAAAATTGGAGAAGGAGGGTTTAAATGCAACAGTGGATTGTATAAATCTATTGAATAATGCACTGGATTCATATCTGAAGAGGCTAATCGAGTCCTTTATGAATTTAGCTGGGTCAAGGTCTGGAAATGAGCACCTAAGACAGCAAAACAGACAGTTGGTTAACAGTTCAAATGTATTGCTACCTGGAAGATGTTTGCAAACAGCAACTAGATCTGCTGATGCATCTGTTTTAGATTTTCATCTTGCAATGGAATTAAATCCACAAGTTCTTGGACCAGATTGGCCGATACAACTTGAGAAGATTTGCATACGTGCCTCTGAAGAGTGAAGCTGCCTTTGTTAGCTGTAGATCAGAAATTTACTGGTAGATGATATCAAAAGGCAGAGTTAGGCATCCACGATTGTTGAAAGCTTGGAATGTTGAAGCATCTACTTCAGCTGACAAAATTTGGATTTGTCTTTTCTTGAAGCCGCACAATTTACCAAAACAGAATAAACTATAGCATTTTACGTATAAAGATTGATGATTGCTAGGGAGTGAGTCATGTTAATACAAAAAAATGGGAACCTCTAGATAGGATTAAGAAGTTCATTGATTCATACTTTCATGAGGGTCACCATTCTCTGATTGTATCCAGTTCTTATTCTTGTTTCTACCTTCATTTCTTTTTTCTTGAACTTGTTTTAGTTCAACAAATTTTCGTTGAAATATAGCAATGTAGCATTCTGAGTTCTAACTCTCAACAATTGCGGGTCAACTATATTAGACAACAGGTTCTGGACTTGATCTTGGATTACTGCAAGATTACTCTTAATTCTCATGGTTAATTTCCAATAATTATTACAATGAATTAAAGGGCCAAAGGTTTGAACAAGTTCAAGATATTGAATATTTTTGTTTATTTTTCTGCAACAGCAGTGCTTCATAGTTACTTCCACGAACTAAGCCGTACAGAGGGTTTTCTGGACAATACTGTTTATTCAGGTTACCCTTATGGTATCTACTTTCCATGCCATGCAATTCTATTTCTGATTCGGAGACAATTTCTCCCGGGGTTAACATGTTTGTTGGTTTCGAAAAGCTGCAAGTTGCTACAAGCTGTATTATCGAGTAATGATATTGACTTTTTTTTTTTATAAACTAAATGTTAATTGATTATAGGTTAGCTTTTGTTAATTATTAATGATATTGGCTAGTTGACGAAAATAGTAAAGAATTTTACATAATTTATATAAAAAAATGTACCAATTTAGAAATGTTTTTGACACATGAGGTTCATGTGAGGTGTGCAAAATCCATTAGGTCTAACAAGTGTTACACACAACAAAGTAATGATAAGAATTAAAAAAAAAGAGGCTAAATTATCGGCATTGACTGTTAAAAAATAAACGTTGACTTCTGTAGTTAAGTGATGTGGTTATATTGTAATTAAGAATTAATTAAAGTTTAATTAATTATTTAGAAATGTTAATTTTAAAAATATCATAAATATGTACCATGGCAAGAATCAAACTCAAGTCCTGGGAAAGAAAAGCTAAAGTCAATCCACTAGCTTGTTTTATTTTGCAATTCCAATGCATTTAAACTAATCAATAGCAATGTTAATTTTAAAAATATAGAAAAATTGAGCAAAGTTGGAATTGAACCCAAGTTTAGAGGTTTAATTGCTAAAGTCATACCACTAGACCAAAAGCCAATATTAGTTTTTTTGTGAGATTCAAATTTAATTAAACTAATAATTTGACAATATTAATTTTATATTAAAATTGACAAAGTAAGATTTGAAACTAGGACTGTGAGAGTTGTAAGACGATACCACTAGATAGTAAGCCAATTTTGGTTTGATTGTCTCTTTTCCTTTGTTTTGTTTTACTATTCTTGTTCATTTATGTTGTAAATTTTTTAAATAAAGAAACTTTTTTAAATTCTAAAAACTACTTAGCTTGATTTTATGTTAAATCTATTTGAATAAGTTTATTTTTTTTAATTTTTAATTTTATATTTAAGTTTTAGTTGTTACTTTAATTTATAGTTTTTAGTTTTTAACTTTTAATTTAAATTTTAATTTCTATCTTTTATTTTTAATTAGATTTTATATTTTATTTGTATATTTTAATTTTAAATCTATTGTAGGTCATTTTATGTTATATATTTTATTTGTGATTTTGAAACTAAAATTAACAATTAAAAGTTGAAATTAAAATTTAAGGGTTAACAACTAAAACTAAAATTTAGTTATATTAACAACAATATAAAATTTAAAATCTAATTAAAAATAAAGGCATAAATTAAAATTGAGAATTAAAATTTAAAATTAAAATTTCTCCATTTAAAAAAGTTATAAATTTTAATATGTTTTTAAAATTAATCTTGGCATTATTAGTTTAATTAAATTTGAATCATATAAGAAAATTAATATTGACTTTCGGTCTTGTGGTATGACTTTAGTATTTAAACTTCTAGACTTGGGTTCAATTCTAGCTTTTCTCAAATTTTCTATATTTTTAAAATGAACATTATTATTGATTAGTTTAAATACATTGAAATTACAAAATAAAATAGACTCTGGTCTAGTGGATTGGATTGATTTTAGTTTTTCTTTTCCTAAGACCTGAGTTCAATAGAGGAATACCGGTGGTAATTTAGCAAAAAAAATAAAAAATAATACTGCTGCATGTGAGCAGCCAAGTGTTGTATAATATCATCTAGCTCAACATTTTAAAAAAAAAACAGAGAAGCTGCCTCGTGGCAATGTTAGAAGTTGTGTACACTGTACATTTTCAATGTCAATGACTCTTCTTAGTTCAGTTTTTGAAAAACAAAACGCATTAGGAATAAAAGTAAAATGTGATTCAGTGTAAGGGTTTGGATTCACAAATTTTAATATATTTCACGTTAGAGGTCTAAAATTATTGATTATTGATTAAAATAATTTAGAATAACTTGTGTGTTGTATTAAAAATTTTAATTAGATTTTACTCTTAACTTACTTTTATAATAAAAACATTTAAACATACATTACACCATCTCAAAATTAAAATTAATTTTAGTATAAACAATTTTGCAAAATTAATTTTGTCAACATTCATCTAAATACGCACTCAATTTTATTCAAGTTTGCAATATTTATTTATTTTTCACATTCATTAACACAATATTAAATTTTTTCAAATTTATTAACACAACATTTCTCCCCTATAAATACACTTATTACTAGTTTTAGTTTTCCTCTTTCATTTCAAGTTACAAAATAATCACTTTTCTAGTGTTTTAGGCATTTCTCTTTTAACAATTATGTCTCAAATATGAATAAAGGTAAAATTTCTCACAAGAGAAAATTACTCAACGTGAATATTCTGAATTCTGTTGTTTTGGAAAAAGTTTACAAAAAACTCCTATATAATGGATAAAGATAGGAAGTCTTGAGAAAAAAAATATTAAAACTCTACTAAAGCAAATAGCCTCGGTTTCCCACTATCCCATTATTTTTCACTCATAATTTATTTTCCAGTTACATATATAATGACTTAAAAACTTTAAAAACTCAACAATTCTCTAGAAAAACATGAAAGGTCATATGAGAAATCACTCATAAAAAAAAAGTAGGAAAATTACGTAATAATTAGAAAATGGGCCTTAGTTGGTTATTTAGTCAAAAAACTATGTAATCCACCCAAATAAATTTCAACCATAGATGCAACTTAATTATAAAGAATTAGATTAATTTTATTTTTCAAATTATTGTCTTTTGTTAAAAGTGTCTTCACAATATAGATATAAACAAACTCTTAATTTGGATATCTTCATAAAAACGTTAATAATTCTCCCAAATTTTACTATAATTATTAGGTTTTTTGTCTATTATAAAAGATATTTAAAATAATTGTATCATGATAGATCATATCAAATAAACTTGTAGACATTTTCATAAAAGAAATATGATTATATAATGGTTATAGATGTTTAAGGCATTACCTTCCAATTATTAGTTATACTTCAATAATATGACAATTTTCCCCTGTGTAATACTATGGTTTAAATAAACTTGTTGACAAGTTTATAAAAATCGAAAATTACAAAAGACTGATGAGAAGCTGGTAAACTCACCCTAAAATTATAAGCGTTTACTTTATTATATATATTATATATATATAATATAATATAAAAATTAAAATTTTCAAGAAATAATAAATTTAAATTCATATAATAAATTTAAATTATTCAAAATAAATACAAATTAAAATTAAAATACTTACCGTTTAAAATTTTTTTAAACATAAAAATAAATTATATTTAAAACATTAGAATCAATAAAAAACATTTGAAAAATTTGCTCACAAAACTACTCACCATAAAAATAAATTATATTCAAAACATTAGAATCAATAAAAAACAGTTGAAAAATTTGCTCACAAAACTACTCACAAGCTCTAATTTTACCAACTTCCAAATTCACTACAATTTTACTGAATTTATTCTAATTTTATCTAATTAACTACCTTTCCGATTCTACATACAATATAACTTAACCTACAATATAACTTAATCTCATATAATTTTACGAATTAACTTACATTATTGGTAAGAATTTAGTCTTTCTCTAGAAGGAAAAACTGCATGCGAGAATGATGCAAAAATGCATTTCGAGAAAAAGAAGTTTTCAATAACAAAAATTCAACATATTGCTTCAACAATTGATTCCGTACATATAAAAGTGTTACAATACAAAAGGTTAAAAAAATGGATAAAACTGAGTGTGTCTAGCATAGCCATGGACCATGTGAGATCAGAATTCCCCGCAGACGCTCGAACGATTTGACTGTATCCCGCAGCTTCTGGTCTCAATCATGAAACAAACAAAAATTGACATCTGATCATGATCAAGTTGCTTTCTCTAAGCTTGCCATGTAGGTCATATAAACGGTCCATAAGTACGAAAATGAATTGCTGATCAATGGCTGTCAAAATGAAACAATGCATAAAATCATAAGTCAATAACAAAACTAGAAATTTGGGCGGTTGATTGTGGCATTATCCAAACTTATTTTTCATGACATGCACGTTGTAAGAAAAAAAAGAAAAAAAGAAACACGTACCTGTAAATGGACAGGGATGAACCTAAAAGTTATAAAATCACATATAGGCCAGTACATAATTCCATTTAACATCGTACGAAGCAAATCACGCTTTAAGCGTGCAACAATCTCTGAGCCGGTTTCACCTGGCAACCAAGAAAAACTCTTTTAGCACATCATGAATAACTAAGCAGAAAACAGAATATGAAACGATCTTCTCAATTTATGCACAACTTAATCTTGTTCATAAAATTTGGACTCAAGTTCAAAAAGGGGAACTGAGTGAAGGAACACCTTTTCTTGTTTAAGTGGAAAGGAACATCTTGTTTTTGAAAGGGGAAGCGAGGGAAAATAAAATAACTTATTATTATACTCTTATTGCAGACAAATAAAGCCATCATATTGAAGCATTCAATTAATGTTAATTTATTCAGCACAAATACAAGCTTTTAAGTATTTTCTCTCGTCTCCAAATCTCCAAATATTGGAAGGGAGACAAAAAATGAGAGGAGAGTGAGTTTAGCCACCTTAGTTTCTTTACCTTACCTCCCCTCCAAAACATTAATCCAAACAAACTATTCTTAAAAAGATCCCTCATCTCCAATCTCCTTCAATCAAACCCTATCATAAAGTACAGCACAAAGGGTACAGAACTAAATATAGACAGGAAAATAAAGTTATAGACACTATCTACTGTCAATTTCCCTCCCACTCCCACCCTATGACCCTAGTTGTCAAACTTCTCTTCACTTCTTCAGTTGTGCTGGCGTGAGTGCTCAGAAAGTAGGATATGGAAAGAGAGGAAAAAGATAAGGGAATGAAACCAGTGTCTGGAAGTTCTGTGATAAGGGAAGGGATGGGGTATGAAGGAGAACCGTTCATCCTACTTTCTAATCAAATTAGGGGGTAAAATAAAGATAATAACAGTTATTCCCTTAATTTCTTAAACACCCAAACAAGGGAAATAACTCAAGCCTCTATCTCTTTATTTCCTTTCCTTCTCCTTCGTTTTCCATTAAGTAGAGACTTTTTCATGTTAAATGTTTAATGCACACAAAGACAAATAACCAAGTCATGAAATTAGACCCAGATATACACAATAAATATTAAAAAATCAAGGTAAAGTTCAATTCAATAACATCACACGGACACTTTGCATAGCAACACAAACTGCATCTTGAAAGCCCGCTTATATTGTTGAAAGAAGACACAACTCCAAAATGTCACAACATTGAATATTTAATAACAAATAAGCCACAAGACCCACAATAACAGTAACACATTGTAAACTTGCAAAAATGGGTGTATTTTATAAAGTCATACATATGGCAGCAAGAACTTGAGAATTCAAAAACAGATAAAATAAACTACTATAGCGTAATGAGTACTCTAGTTACCTGATTCAGTCTTTTTGGTTTTAAAATGACATCATTAATTAAACTTCCACTTCATCAATTATGTCATTACATTATTAACATCCCGAGTATTCGACCTTTTGTTTCGTAATCCACACTAACATAATTTGAAATAAAAGGTTAAGTAAATAATAAGGCTTTGTTTAGCCCAACTTTTTTTTTTCTCCTGAAAAGAGAAGTTGGACCAAACAATATTTATATAAAAATACTTAAATTTTTAAGAAACTTATTTTACAACATAAATATCACAAATTATTTTACGTAAATTAATTTTGCACAAAATCATTATTTTATAAATATATTTTTTGTTTAATTAGACAATAAGAAAAATTATCAAACAACTTTTAACTTTACAAGGAGTTTTTAAGCTAAAACAATGAAATTTTCCAAAAACAAGTTACTTATATTTTAAAGCTATGATTTTTTACTTTTAACTTTAAATTAGCTTTTAAGTTAAAAATAATCTGATGAATATAAGAATATTAAGCCCCCTACCAACCCACACACAAAGCCCAAAAATGTAAGCAAGAAAAAACATAGAGAAAAGAAAATTGCATTATAAGCATTATGCCAAGGGAATTGAACATACCTTGCAACCGTGCATTCAAAGAGAAGAAAATTACAGTCATGGCAGGTCCATAAATTGTCTGACCCATGACCATTTTCTTAAATGTAGATAAAAGATCCCTCCTTGGGAAAATCTTTGAGACAAAATTGAACCAGAAATGCAATGATGGTCCTAAAATGACCATCCCGTATCCAGCCATGCGTGAAGTCCTTATAAAATCAAAAGGTTCTGATGATTCCCGCACAATAGTCTGAAAGAATTGAGTTAAATACCATCATGATTTTTTTTACCAACCACGAGTATAAACTAATATCAATTTAAAAACATATTCCATTCCTTTTGAGCTTATTTTCCTACTAATAAGTTCTAGATCAGAGCAAAATGCCAAGAAGCAGGATATGTACGGATCAACAAACTATAAATGACAGTGACTAATGTGATAGTCATACAAAATAAGCGACAATAAGTCAACAAGCAATGATCCATCTATCAAAGGAAAACAAACCAAGGCTCCCTGCATCCAATGCATGCACAGCTAGGTGAATGAAAAAATAGAAAGGACTTAATAACTTCAAGTATTCTCCAGATATTAAACAGATACAGCCTGACAACTCTGAAGGAAAACAATTAACCATCTATGTCTCAAAAAGTAATATCAATTAGATCCAACCCCAGACAGCAGAAAGCTCATATCTGAACAAAGACAGCAGAAAATTCCAAGCAATGATTGTAATTTTTTCTAGAACAAAAAATATGATAAATATACATCCAAAACATCCTTTGCAGAGTGACACATCCAACCAAATGTATAATAGAGTAACAATGAAAATCAGAGTCAGACTAACATGCAATGACCAACTAGAATAAGAAAATAAGAATTGCACTCCACTCCTCCCCCCCTCGGAAAAACTACACACACCCCTAAAATATTTTCTTCCTAGGTCTCTTTCAATCAATCTTCACCATCCATACTACCTCTTAACACCAGATGAGTACAGCTTTATATTATCCCAGTTTCCTTAGGCATCCCCTAAAAAATTTTCTTCCCAGTTCCCTTTCATCAATCTTCACCATCCATGCTACCTCTTAACACCAGATGAGTACAGCTTTATACTTTCCCATTACCCTTAGCTTCCATTCCAAACATGACGCCGAACTAACAAAACAGTCACAACAGCATGTAGATGAAGAAAAGCAAGGAGAACCAGGAACTCTGAGAATCATAGTTTCACAGCCAAGGAGTTGCAAAGTTCCCATATTATTTAAAAATAAACTAATCTACAACCACAGTTTAGTGGAGTTGAATTTACAACATTAGACAAGGCAATACCGGAAATCGCATTTTAAACCCTAGAGTTTTACAAGAAATATAAGGCAACAATTCAACAAGTATAGCATTCACCGAAAACTGTTCCTTTTCAACATAAACTAACACATTTGCTCTTTCTTTTTCAGATACGAATGTTGACGTAACAAAATCTCACATATCGAAGAAAAGATTGGCTTAGAAGGACACTAGGAGTACCTGGGAGGATAAATCAGCAGCGATGTAAATAAGTGAAGAAGTAACACTTTTTGTCAAAATTGGCCACGATTTTATCATCCCCAAATACCAACCCACAAAGGCAACCTTGGAGATGGAAGTTGCAGCAGCAGATGATGAAGAAGAAGAAGAAGAACAAAAGGATGAAGAGAAGAATGAAGGGGAAATTTCATATTGTGTGGGTTTCCTCAGAAAATGTGGGAACCCAAAATAAGGTTTAGAGTGGAGTTTGTTGGATAGAAGAGAAGGGGATTTGATTGAAGGGTTCACCAACATGAACTGTCTCTGCCTCTGCGTCATCACATGCCAAATCTTCCTCTGCTTCATCACAAAACCACTGCTCATTTTTTCCGAGTGCCCTTCAACTTCAACTTCAACTTCAACTTCAACAACAACAAAATGTATCAACCTTTATTTAAGTCTCAATTCTCAAACTTCCCACTTCGTTGGAATTTTCTGGATTCTGAGAAAAGGGAAAAGAAATAAAGAAAAAGCGTTTGCGTTTGCGGCTTTAAACCCCACAACTTGTGAAGCCTGAGTCGGTGAACGTCAACCTTTTTCACCTAAACTATGTTTGGATTTAATTATTTTTTTTACATGTATGGTGATATTAAATTTAATTGTTACTCATTAATATTTTAAAAATTATATAAATAAAAAATATTAATATAAAAATCTTTTACAGACATACTAGTTAAACTCTTTTATGAAATTACGTTTTGAAAATTTGATAAACGTTTAATTAGAAAATGAACATGCAAATATAGAGTAGTCAATTAATCTAAAACATTACTTTTGGGAAATGGGGCGAAGGCCGTGCCACGTATCTAGCAGGCCCTTTCTTTTTGTGCCACGTGTATGTTCGTTCAACTTCAACCTAACTCGTTGTCCTCAGCCTAAAGTCACTTCAACCTAAATTTCTCTTTTGAATAATAAGGTCGCCAAACTTGAAAAACCAAGATTTTGCAATTGCCAGTAATGCCCTGTGCATGCATCCAATATTTTGCATAATACATTTTTTTTATATGGAAGTATCTACTAACATGCATCTAATATTAATTTTATTTAGACATATTTTTTATTGGGAAAAACAATTAATTGTAATACTGTGAACGGAATCACTCTCTCACTTATTCATACGCGTCTAACACTATCTTCCTTTAAGATTTTCTTCTTTTTTTGTGAAAAAAAATCTAAGATTTACTTAAATATTCTTAAGTAATGCAAGAAAATTGACAAAAAAGAAACAAATAATTGGAGACATGAAAATGTACTTATGTAAAGAAGACAAGTGTTTATCGTTATGGAGTTTTCTGTAGAAATTATAGTATATTTAAAATATATTTATTTTAAAAATTACTTTTGATTTGAAAAATGCTTGTTGGCTATATTTATCAAATTAAAATCTCTAAAATTTTTTACTAGTTTAGCCTGGGTGGTGAGATGATAAATATTTTAGTTTCATTTGTATCTTCCAATTAAACTATGCCATGATATCAGTCATGTTATTAGATAAATGGACAATCAAGTTTTATATGGTCAAGCATACATCAATAATGTTATTTACATACAATTGTTTTTCAGAACATTACATCACTTCCTTTTTTATAATAAAATAAGAAAAACATAGATTCCATCCAATTCTCCCTCTTTTCCCAATTAAGTGTGAAAACGGTGAGGAAATATTGATGTGGAAATAATACCATCTTCACCCTTTCTAATACTCCCTCCCTACGTAAACTACTTTTATCTTCCTTCAGCATCCAAAATCATATGGAACAAGTCCTTTCAGCTCAGGACCACTAAACCTGTTGTTTTCAAAACTGAAACAAGAGTCGGAGAAATATAATGTATTAGTGTATTTTATCTTTTGGATATATCATTCAAATCAGTTATATCTTTTCTTTTTTGAAGGGCAATCAGTTATATCTTATACATGCATGTCAAATGTGGTCATCTAATCCTGTAGAGGAACTGGCTAAACACTGCACCTTACGATACCTGTTAGGATGCATAATTAGTTACTGCTTCATGAAAGTTATACAAATGAAGAAAGCACTTGATGTTTTCTGGTTTTTCATGTTTGAATCTAAGTATCCAACAGAGAAATAACCACTACTATGATCTCGGTATTGACAATTGTACATATTTGGTGCAAGAAAATGTGTTCTAAGTTCTAAATGAATAAACTTTGCCAATTTATCAAAAACATGTTCGAATTGGTAAGCCAGTATTCATCGTCAAAAATATGGGATAACAATAAAAAATAGTTGTTATACCTTTCCATAGGGAAAGATTCAAAGTTGCCCTCTACTGGTATTGTTCCACAGAGATCATTATTAGAAACATCTCTGTAAAATTGGGGTTTCAAAAATTAGCTGATATACCAACCACGAAAATACATAAAAGAGCTAATAAAAAAGTAAATAGAAGAACCAAATAACAAGAGATGAAGAGAAAACTCACAAGATTTTGAGATCAGTGAGATGAGTGAGTTCTCTTGGGATTGATCCTGTCAACTTGTTGTTGTTTAGCCGCCTAATTCATCAATGCAAGCGAGTGAGTAAACCAGGATGCAATTTATACATCACTGAAGAATAAAAATCAAGAAAAAATGTCAAAAGTTTTAGGCAAATCAACATAAGCAGGCTTACAGAAATTTAAGTGACTTCATCTTTCCAAATGACTTTGGAATCTTCCCCTCCAACTTGTTGTCATACAAATCCATGCTAATAAGTGATTTCAAGTTACCAAGTTCCCGAGGAATCTTTCCACTTAACTCATTCCTATATAGCTCCCTGTAATCAAGAATTTCAGAATTTCTCATCCGATTTTGCAAAACTAACCAGTAAGCATCACCACCACCCCACAAAAATTAAAATTTTAAATGCATATTTGATTAGGCAAAAAATATAAGATCTGTGAGCGTTTGTTTCAGCTTAATTTAAAGAAGCAACGGCTTGATTTTTATCAGTTTCTAGAGAGAACTGTAGTAAAATAAGTGATTATTTCCCGAGAAACATGTGAGACAGGATTAAATTGTAGAAATAGTTCATAATTTGGTATCGCCCTAACTCTAGTCCAGGACAAAAATAATTGGTACTAGTACAAACTACAATCCAGAAACTAGCTTGTTCAATTTCACTGTTTGAATAGTGTCAGAAGGCACATGTTTTTAAAGCAAAGGACAGATCAAACAGAGAAGCTCATATCTGAACTTCTCAGCTATAATGGGAAAGAGAAGACCATACAAGTACTGCAAATGTTGTAGCTGGCCAAGTTCTGGGCCCAGAGTCCCAGAAACGTTAGAGTTGCCCAAGTCTCTGAAATAAAAGAAGATTACATAACAGATTAGAAAGCCCAAACCCAATTACAGTAAAAGACTACAAAAACCAAAGGTTGAAATAAACTAAAAGAAAAAAGAAAAGAACAACGGGATTTTCTTACAAGCGAATCACATGATTGTTGGAGTCACAGGTAACATGGAACCAAGTACAGGGATTAACCAGAGTTGGGTCCCAACTCTGCAACACATTGTTGGGATCAGAAAGCCTGCTTCTCAAAGCATGCAGAGCGTTCCCTACACAATAATTTGGATTAAATCAAAACAATTGAGGCCAAGCCATATCTGTTTACTAGCTAAGAAGAGGCCAAAGCAAATTGGCAATTTTGAAACACAACATGCATTTCAGTATTTTTCATTCCCAAAACAAAAACAGTGAAAAAAAGAAGGAAAACCAAACAATTGAAACAAAACAAGATATGATCTAGACATAGGAGCATTGAATATAAGTTCCCAGTTGCTATTAATTTTTTAGAAACCAAATTGACCATATAAAATTGAAAAGACAAAAGGAAAGGCGAAGAAATGAAGCAGTGGGGCATACCTTCAGGGTTGGTTGAGAGGGATAGGAGGGGGTAATGGAGAAAGAACAAGAACAAAGAGAGGGAAATGAAAGGTGCCATTCTTCCTTCTTTGTGAGCAAATTTTTGGTGAGAGAAAGCAAGAAAGAAAGGGCCAAACTTTAGAAAGTAGAAGGAAAAAAGGGTGAAGAGTTAGGACTAAAAATGAGAGAAGAGAAGAAAAGTGGACCAAGTTGGCAGTGGTTGGAAAAAAGAAGAGTGGGTCATGGTCAAATTATTATATTATGGTTCAAATTGGAGATGAGTGGAAAAGTCACACGCATTGGTTGTGACTTGTGAGTCTTCTTATAACGCGTTCAGTGGGGCAACTCACACATCTTTGGGAACTTCTGAGTTAGGAGTACTTAGTATTATTTATTGTTTTACATGGTTACTTGACAAGGAAACAGTGTTGATTGAATGGGAGCACTAAGTACTAACATGTCTGGAATTATGGACATCATCATAAACGTGATTACTGATTAGTGTCTTCTTCTCACCTAACATCCCCACTAAAGTGAAATGAAAATTGTGGATTTTCTTCTCTCTTTTTTACTGTGAGCGAAAAAGGGATCTGCATAGGATGTTGTGTATCAATGGCAGTCTGCATTGGCTAGATTGGACTATTCCTCTTTTGGGTACTATTTTTAATCAACTTTCTATCTTACCAACTATTTTATGATTTATATGTTTGGTTGAACATACAGAACTTGAAATGACATATCTTTTTTATTGGAATCGCAACTTATTATAAGTTCACGAACAAATTGCACTGTGCTCAGTTGAAACCCAATTTTCAATTATTGTGTTAATTTTTCTTATAGCTATACTATTATTTTTAATTTTTCACTAATTAAAATATTATATATGTATTAATGTTTTCATCCCCAAAGTATAAAAAATACTTAGTAACGTTTAGACACTGCTATATGTTTTATTTTTTTAATTGCACTCTTTTCTTTATTCTTTTGTCTCACACTTTATTTATCCTCTATTTATTTTTTGAAAAGTAGTATAATATATTTTATGTAATTTCCACTAAAAAATGTCCTTTTTTCACGATCATTTTAAATTTTTATTATAATAAACTATATTTCTTGTCCAAAACTTCTCATTACTTATGTACTCATTAAACATAGCATAATTTTGTAATTGGTTGTAATTGTTACTATAACATTTTGTTTTTCACATGCTAGCTTAATAGTTGCTTCTATATGATATTTTTCTATGTTTAAAATATAGATATTATATGTGTTAATTGTGTGTGAAAGATAAGTGGACTTGAAATTAATGGTTTTTATAGTCATTAATAAATGTAATAAAGACTAAAAACTTTGATACTCATTTGAAATCAAAGTAATTAATCTAGAGAAGTAATTTGTTTTTATTTTTGTGTCTCTTGTCACACAATAAAAAACACGGTAATTTAATGAGTTACATAAGAAATAAAAAAATTATGAAAAAATAAGTGTAACTCATTAAATAACACAATGTTTTTAATTGGTGGTGATAGAAAAGGGAACACGAAATGGAGATAGAAGGTTTCCATCCATCAAGAGTACAATTTTATATCTTTGAGTATTCTGAAGCTATTAAATAACTAAATTGAGATCTTTTTATCATCTTAATAGTTCCTACAATTATTTCTTTATCTTTATATTTCCTTAAATTGATTTTTATATCCTAAAAGTTGATATAACAATACATATTGCTTGTCTTTTTCATTAATTTTCAAATTAATTGCTATATTCACCTTTAGCAATTTAAATATTTGCTACCTTTAAATTTATTACTTATAAAAAATACATTCTTTTTAAATTTATTGATCCTAGTATTAATTCTATGTGTATCTTTTTACTGCTAATAATTTAAATTTCAAGTTTTAGACAAGTTGAGGTGGAGTCGTTCACGAGTAGCTTTAGACAAAACCATGTGGTGGAGGTAGACTATGCATTAGATGATGAAGCTAAGCTAACAACATCTGGTTCTAGGAGGACAGAACGTGCTACTTTTGGCTATCAACTAGTATGTGATACAGATAATATGACTATTAAACTTACTTAAATGTTTGCCTATGTTGATCTCATATGTTATGCTCTTAGTGTAGCTGAAGAGATAAAAGGCTCAAACTCGAGAATCTTCAGGAGGCATTAGAGAGTAAAGAGATTCAGTAATAACAGTGTGCCATGAAGGAGAAGCTTGAATCTCTAGAGAAGAACCACATGTGGATGCTGGTAGACTTACCCAAGAATATGAGGGCGATTAGATGCAAGTGAGTTTTTATGAAGAAAGACGAGATTACTGGGGTGGAGGAGGCAAGATTAAAGGATAAACTTATGGCTAAGGGTTTCATACAAGTGGAAAGAGCTAATTATAATGAGATTTTTTCTCTTGTGGTGAAGCATTGTTCTAGAAGGATCTTATTTTCAATTGTAGACCAATATGATCTACAACTAAAAGAATTAGACGTCAACAACTTTTCTGCATGGAGATCTAGAGGAGAGCATTTATATACAGGGTTCACTAATAATCAAACGAAGGTGTGCCTTCTTAAGAAGTCATTGTATGGGTTGAAGCAAAATCCGAGGCTATGATATAAGAAGTTTGACAACTTTCTGATGAGGATAGGGTTCAGAAGGTGTAGTTACAATATTTTCTCTTGTACATCTTGGATGGAGAAGAATGTTGTTGTTTATATTTTCTCTTGTACATAAATTATATCCTTGTAGCAAGCTGATACAAGTAGATGATTGACAAGCTCAAGAAAAAATTAAACTCAAAATTTGAGATGAAAGACTTTGGTTTTGTCAGACACACTTTTGGGATGGATAATGAGAAGGATCAGACAAAGGAGGGTTTGCATTTGTCTCAGTAAGACTACATGAAGAAGTTCATGGAGAGGTTTAGGATGCTTTTATCCAAACGTGTGGGAATGCCTTTGGGAACCACAAAAATCTCTCAACGAATCAAGCTCTTGATTCTAAAGAAGAAATAATAAGTATGGATTCTATTCCATATGGTACTAGAGTAGGAAACATTATGTATGTAATTGTATGTACGAGACTAAACTTGGCTCATGTTGTGACTGTTATCAAATAGGTTTATGAGGAACCTGGACTAAGCACATTGGGAAACGTTGAAGTGGTGTTGAGATATTTCAAGTGGAGTTGTTGTAAAAGGTTTTGTAAATGTTAATTATGTTGGGAACATGGACTCTAGAAAGTTACTTTCTAGGTACATGTTTACGTATGTTTTTTGGATCTGCAATAAGTTGGATGACAAACCTTCAATTTTTGGTACCATTATCCACTATAGAAACTAAGTATATTGCATTGGTGTTGGATGAAGGAGATAGTGTAACGACCCAATTCTCTACCTAATTCATTTATGAAAATGCGGAAAGAAAGGTATTCACAAAATTACAAAAAATTTTCAAAACTTAATTTTACATAAAGAACATAGTCTTCTTAAAATAAATATGGAACCATAGTATTCATTATAAAAACCTTTCTTTTACAAAAATGTTTCTCAATATATCATATATCACTTATGAGTTATCACCACTACCCCAATTAACCCGAGACCAAAGCAATGAACCTTTGACAAAATAAGTTAACAAAAGTAACTTAATATAAAACATCATTCATAACTAAAACATCATGCATAGAGGAAATCTTCAGAGTTTCCCATCACAACTGTTTGATCTATCTCCTCTTCTATTCATATCCTAACACATATGAAAAGAAACATATAGAGCAAACACACACAGAGGAGTGAGATAATCATAAACCATAAATGTTAATCTTAATAAACTAATCAAACAATTAGGCGTAAGGTTTAACCTAGGATTCAGTTCCACATAACTGTTGAGATTGAATGTTGGAAAGCAACTTTGTTGAAGCATCTCAAGTCCTTAGAGTTTTGTAGTTTAGCTTAGCTCTTATTAATTCATTTTATGGTACCAAACATATTTGACAGGTGTGGTAGTTGTATTGATTGTTTAGTTAGGCATAAGTTTGTGGATGAGTAGTAATTCCATGATTGAAACCTGATTTTATGATTATGTATTGTTTGGAAAGCAAATGAATCAAATTTACTAAGTTAAGAGTTGAATTATCTCATGGATAATAGATTAGGGAGCTGGATCAAGTAAGAAAGTCATAAAATCTGAATTTTTCATATGTTAATCGATTACCCCTTTTAGATAATCGATTACCTACAGAAAAATTTGGGATCTCAATCGCAAGCTCTCTAGAATAATTGATTATCACAGAGAACATGCATTTCTGGATCTATTTTGAGATAATTTCTAAGTATTAAGTGGTTGCAGCAATTAATCGATTACCTTGGTCTATTACTCACATAAAACCTTTTTGAAAAAAATAATTTTTTTTATAAGAAAATGAAGAGATTTTAGGTTTTAACAAAAAAGCCCTTTGAAATAAAAAAAAAACCCAGAAATCTATCAGTTGAGAATCAAGATTTGTTGATTGGAAGAGAAATGATTATTGTACTACGTTTTATTGTTTTGGGTATTCGTCACGAATAAGTGATATTGATCTTTGCACATTTCTTTGTGTTTTTGCACATGTTTTGGTAATCTCTTAATGAATTCTTGAGGTTATTGAGAAATCTTGCAATGAGGTGTTGTGAGTGACGAGGTGTTATGGTATAGGAAACTCTTGTGGGATGCAAGGGAAAACCTTTATCTTTGTGTTGTTTTGAATCTTTATGCAAAAATATGTATGTGTGGTGTGCATGTATATGATTTTTAGTAGAAAACAGATTAATGGAAGGCTAAGTTTGGAACTGGATGTAGGTTTTGTTGACTGAACCAATATACATCAATTTGCAAATTTTCTCTATCCTTTAACTTTTTATGTTTGGTTGACTAGATTGTTGGTCCCAAGGTAGATTCTAGAAGCGGGGGATTGAAAAGATTCCCAAAAATATTTTCACAAACTTTTCTATTTAAATATAATATTAGAGTTTTAAAAAACCTTCCCTTTAAATAAATTTTCAAAATCTACCTTTAGAGTTTTCAAAAACGATTTCAAATAAAGCTTGAAACAATGTTTAACTCTTTCTAGGATTTAAACATCAAGCTTAAATAATGACTATTCATTCAATTATGATTTCCAATTCAACACTTAACAAAATCACAATATGAATTTCACTATACAATCTTTCACAACCAAAAATTATTGTTCAATGAAATACAATTTCAAGATTCAATTACACAATTAAAGATTCAATTACCTAGCACTCAAAGATTCAGTTTACTACTGCAAAATACCCAATACAAAACAATCAAGATATCAATTCAATCAAACTTAAAGAGTTAGAGAAAGAGAGAATTTGCACAGCTGTTTTATACTGGTTTGGTCAACCTGACCTACATCTAGTTACAGACTTAGCATTCTGCTAATCTGCTTTCCACTAAAAATCAAAGTACATACACACCACAGGTACAAATTTTTACCTAGAAAAATTCAAAACAACACAAGAAAATAGGTTTCCTCTTGCACCTCACAAGAGTTTGCTAAACTGTGACACCCCGCCACTCACAACGCCTCACTCACAACACCCCGTTGCAAGATTTCCAATATCCTCAAGAACACATCAAGAAATTATAAAAAAACATGTGCAAAAACACATCAAAAAATGGGTAAAAAGCAATATCACCTGATTGTGATGAATACCCAAAATAATAGAACTCAATATCACAATTCTTTCTCTTTCAATCAACCAATCTTGATTCTCCAATCACCAACTTCTGAGTTTTTCTTTGGTTTCTCACTTTAGAATTCGTAAGCTTTCTTTTGGATCTCTGTTCTCTACTAAAAAAAACTGTTTCAAAATGCTTTTATATGAGTCACAAACCAGGGTAACCTATTACCTACTCAATTACCTGGTAGTTTTCTTAAAACAGTCTCAGAATAGTTTGTTCTCTAGTTTAATCAATTAACTTTTTCAGGTAATTGATTATGTCGGTCCCAGGGGAGAATCTAGAAGGAGGGTTGAATAGACTCTAAAAAATATTTTCACAAAATTTTCTATTAAAAAATAATACCAAAATTTCAAAAAATATCCCCTTTAAAGAAATTTCCAAAATCTACCTTTAGTGTTTTCAAAAGAAATTTCAAATAAAGCTTGAAACAATGTTTGAGATTCAACTCTTTCTAAGATTTAAACATCAAGCTTGAACAATAACATTTTCTTCAATGATGATTTCCAATTAGCACTTAGTTAAATCACAATATGAATTCCAATAACCAATCTTTTACAACCAAAGATAATGTGTAATTAGATGCAGTTTCAAGATTCAATCACACAATTAAAGATTCAATAACCCAATCACAATTTCAACTTTATAATATCCAAAGAATCAATTTTGAAATTCAAGCTTGGTGTTTGAAATCTTAAAAAGAATTGAGTCTTAAACATTATTTCAATTTTTATTTGAAAATTGGTTTTGAAAATTCTTAAGACGGATTTTGAAAATTTCATTAAGGGGTGATTTTGGAAACTCCGAAATTTGGAAAAGAAATTTGTGAAAAACTTTTTAGAATTTATTTAACCTCCCCTTCTAGATTCTCTCCTGGGACAAACAATAACCTCATCATATAACTCAATCTCACCCATCTCAACACTAGACTTATTCCCACTAGACTTTATGTATGGATCCATGACCAATCCAAGATAATTCACCCTAATCATCATGGATCTCATTTGGAAAGTGATTGGTAGTTGTATATCTTGTTCTAATTGGTATAATAATCCTCTTAAGAGATAGGTTACCTACCCATCATAATTATTTGTCTGATTGCCAATTAAGCTACCTACCCATCATAATTATTTGGCTAACTGTCAATTAAGTTACCTGTCCATCACAAATGATCACTCTTTCAAGTCGAGAAAAATATACCTACCAATCATGAGATGTTAAGTGTTTGTCGACAATTCTAAATAAATGAATATTCTATTTAAGTACCAATATGAACTCCTCTTGTTGGTCCTAAGGGGGAATCTAAAAGGCAGGTTGAATAGATTCACAAATTATTTTTCAAAAACTTTTTTATTCAACAGTATCAGAGTATTTTAAAAAACGGACCCTTTTAGAAATTTCCAAAATCTACCTCTTGTTTCAAAAATGGGTTTTCAAGAATTCAACCCTTAAAGCAAAACACCAATCAATTCAATTTCTTCAATAATGGTTTCAAATGTAATAGAAGAAAAACTTAACAAGAATCCTATCACAAGTAATTCAAAATCAAAAGGAAAAGGGTAAAAAGAATGAGAAACAAACCTACAAAATATGGGTCAAAAGCCAAATTCAATATCAAAATAAAAGTATTGTAAAGATTGATCTGTTGCAAGAAAACTGCACAAGCTTGTTTCAGTTGCAAAAACCCAATCAATGGTTATCCAAGATCCCAATATAATTCAGAATTAAAGAGTATAGGAAAAAGAGAAATTGCACAACGATTTATACTGGTTCGGTCAACCTAACTTACATCTAGTTTACAGACTTAGCCTCTAGCTAATCTGCTTTCCACTAAAATTTCATACATGCACACCACACATACAGATATTAATCCCAGAAAGATTTAAACCACACAAAAAGAGGCTTCCTCTTGCACCCTACAAGAGTTTTTTACACCGTGACACCCTGGCACTTACAACGCCTCACTTGCAACACCTCGCTGCAAGATTTCATAACATTCTCAAAAACACCTCAAGAGATTGTCAAAGATTGTGCAAAAGCACAAAAGAGGGTATAGAACAATATCACCTATAGTGATAAACACCCAACAAGATAGATCAAATCTTAATGTAGTCTCTTCCTTGAATTTTGAATTTCTTGTACCTTCGAATCATAAAAATGGGTATAATTCTTATAGAGAATTTGGGTAAAACAGTTAAGAGAAGCAAATATTCAATGGACCTTTCAAAAGTTCTACAAAAACTATTAAAAATATGTTTTAAAAATGTTTTTATATGAGTTTTGAATTAGGATAATCGATTACCTACTTGATTACTTGATATTCGGCTTCAAAACCGATCTAGAATGCAAGTTCTCTGGAATAATCGATTACCATTGCAGGTAATTGATGACCACAAAGAGTAGCAATCTCAATACCCAAAATTTTCCGTAGGGTAATCGATTACCTTATAAGTATTGTAAGATTGATTACCTTACCATAATTTTTAATTTTGAAGATTTTTCAGCACTTCTCAGCCTATGCAATCTATTTCTAAACTCTCTAAACACATTCTCAAGCCTATCGAAACACACAATACAAGTATCATACTTGTCAAACATGTTTGGTACCAAAAAATTGATTTGTGCAAAAACTATAAAAGCATCATACATCTTCAAAACCAAAACCTTAAAAAGACTTCAAAGGACTTGATGACTTCTTCAACCTTTTCAAGCCTTCAATTCCAACACCTCTAAATGTCCATATACTTGATGAACATCCTCAACCAAAGTATCCACAATAATAATTGAATATTCATTTACTTAAGATAAATCCTAGGACCTCCGTGATCCTTCCTTTCATTGCTTAGTTGACCAAGTTGTGACTTCCCAAACACCGTACTCATGCACTTGCATGGTACCTCCACCTAGGAACCTAGACTTTTACTAAGTACTCCTCACAACTTCTTAGCACATTCCCAAGGAATTCTAATTTAATAACCACAAGTTATATCACAACCTTAATCACAAATTAAATATCACAATGTTGTTCATAAATTACAATTCATAACATGCTTCATATTATAATCAAAATAAAATTCATAGTAAGTACTTTAACTTCTTAAAAATTCATTATCATTAAAAGATAAATACATGCTTAATATTAAAAGACATATTTTATAATGTGGAATATTAGATTAAACTACAACCACATAACATACTCAACCTGTCTTCTTATTAATTATATTTACCAATTTTTCTTAAACATTCTTTCAAAAATACACTTTTCCTTTTATCTCATTATCCTTTTGAAAACATACAGAAATTCTTATGATAATCAATTTCAAGGATAGTTTTATAAAAGATTTCACAAAGATTCATGAAAAAAACCAATGTATAGTGTTAAAACCCACTTTCCATAAACAAATTATAAAGTAATGTTAACAAAGAATCAACACGTGTAAAATCATAAATCAGTAATTGAAAATTATAAATAAAGGACCAGAAGTAGTATTTGGAGAATAACAATATAGGATCAAAATGTCATCTAGAGAGATTAGACAAGGACCAAAAAGTCATCTGAAAAAAGGACCAGAAGGTTATCTAGAGAAAATAATTAATGGACCAAAGTAAATTTTGAAAAGAATAATCATAGGACCAAACAAAATATCTAAAAGCAAATAGCAATATGACCAGAAGGTTATCTAGAGAAAATGACCAAAAGGTTATCTATAGAGAATAGTTAGATTAAGAAAGCAATAACAATCAATGTAATAAACACCATAGATCAAGAAAGCAATAAACATGTATAGTTTATTAAGATTAAAACTTCTCATGGTTTATGAATTCCATTTCTCTCTTACCGTGATAAGAGAGTGATTAAGAGTAGTGAAACATCTTTGAAGCTTTAATCTCCCTTGGAAGTTCTTCCTCCTTTCTTCCTTCCTCAAGAATCTTTCTCACAAAGTTTCCTCTATTTTCTGTTTGTTTTTAAGCCCTCTCTCTCTCTGTTTTTCCTTCTTCAATCTTGCAAATGGTCTCTCCTATTTATAGTCAAAATCTAGATCTACTCGCTAAGCGAATCTTAGTCACTAAGCGAATCTTAGTCGATAAGCGAATAAAATATAAAGAAATTAATTCGCTTAGTGACAGATGGTCATTGGGCAGTGCTTTTTGATTTTTGCCTCACATCGCTTAACCATGAATTTTCTCTTAGCGAGTAACAATTCTTAATATTAAATAAACCCTCACATCACTTAGTCATGGAGCTTTGCTTAGCGAGTAAAAATTCTTAATACTGAAGAAACTCTCACATCACTTAGCCATGAAACTTCGCTTAGTGAGTAACAATTCTTAATAATGAAGAAATTCTCACATCGCTTAGCCAAGCGAGTAACAATTCTTAATAGTGAAGAAAACTTATTTTGCTGATGAATAAATTTCGCTTAGCAAATTTTATTTTTCAAAAAATGTTTTTTATTTTTTATAATTCTTTAAAATTGTAATAAATTATGAAATTTCTATTTTATAATTTAACAATACTATAATTTTTTATTATACTACTTTATATTGCTTTTAATAATGTATCACTAAAATTCTGAGATGAATATAATTTCATAATATCTATTTCTAATTTCTAAATTGAAATTCAAACAGATTATGTAATAATCTAGTCATTAAAAATAGGGATGTTACAATAAGTGAGTTGAGGATTGTACAAAAGTGTGTTCCAATTCACAATTATAGTGCTATTCATCTAGTGAATCACCATATGTACCATGAGAGGCCAAAGACATTGATATGAAACTTCACTTCATTCAAGACATGGCTGAAACATTGGAAATCATGATTGTGAAGATAGTATCTGAAGACAATCAAGTTTATATGTTTACCAACTCTTTTCCAAGGTTAAAGTTTGAGAAGTGCTTAAACTTGGAGAATTTCGTATAAGGAGCAGATGAAGGTTAATTAGGAGAAAGAGACGTATGAGGACCTAAGAGGTATGAAGTCCTTGATTCAGAGTCAAGGTGAAGATTGTTATTATTGACTCTGAATCTTCTGAAAAAGTAGATTGTCTAATGTTTGGATAATAAATCATCTAGTGAATGAGTCTAGTATAAGCGTTTTATGGTTGTATATATTGTAGAGCATCTGTAAGCACCAAATGGTAGCATTCTTGAAATAGTTTATGTTAGTATTAATGTCTTGTCTATAGGTCATGTGAGTTAGTTACACCACATAGTCTGTTTAGCCTATATATATATATATATATATAGTATGTGTGTGTATGTGTAATGGTTGTTGTAACTAGGTGATGTTTTGCGCTCTTTCTCAAGCAATCAATATAATCTTTCTCTTTTTTCAACTCTTGTTTTCTCTTCATTTTCTTAATATAACTAGGTGATGTTTTGCTCTCTTTCTCAAAAAATCAATATAATCTTTCTCTCTTTTCAACTCTTGTTTTCTCTTCATTTTCTTAATATAATTTCTTGAGAATTTTTAGAGTTATATTGGTGAGCTTCTTATCAAATCTCAACACTTAATTATGCCTCCTTTTTTAGTTATCTTTGTCAACACGAAATTTTAATCATATACATTTTTGTCATGCCACCTCACCTACCATTCAACAATCCTCCTCTACTTATCATTCTAAAAAAATTCTCCTTATTCCTTAATTAGCATTAATATCAATCCATTTGCATTGTGCAACCACCATATACACTATGACTCAATTAATTAATAACACTTTATCTTATTTCTTATCCTTATATTCAAATTTGTAGGTTAGCGATAATTTCATTTTTATTAAAATTTTTACAAGATTTAATTTGATGTTTTAAATTTTAAAAATAAGGGTGTATTGGAGTAAAATTTTAATGAATTTTAAAGACTTTTTTTATATAAAAATTTGTGTAGTATTCAATCAAGATTTTTAAATGATATAAATAAATATTAGGATATGCCATTAAGACTTTTAGACATAGTTTTAAAAATTAAACTATTTGATCAAGTTACTCAATAGATGAGTTAGTAATTAAACTAATATAATATAATATTTAAATATACCTACATATTATTTTTGGTATACTTATTATACAATTAAGGCGGTGCCCATCCCCCAGTTGACAAAAATACTTATCACCACACTCTTCCCCGACCTGCCTCAAAAACCTCTCCATTTTTTTATTCCAATCCAGTTTGCTTCCCACTGCCAAAAGCACCGCTGCTGTCCACAGTAGTGTACATCTGTATAACCTCAAAAACAAAGACCTGAATCAATCAGTCATTTGCCCTTTAGCCAGTCACATGCACCTCACATTTTGAATTATTGCTTTGCACCACTATTATTATAAAGGAACGGAGGGAGTGATAGATAACGTGCTGAATAACCAAAACTACCAATGGTGGCTGAAAAGTTGCTGAGATTTCTAATCCAGAGGTCAAAATCAAACACAAAAGCATACAACTTAGAAGCCAATCACTTAATGAAGGGATCAAGCCATTTGTCAGAACCTCAAGTACAATCAAGAAGCTAACATATATTACATTAGACAATTGATAAATGTAAGCACATGTTTATCAACAAGGATGAATAAATAAACTGTACGAAAAAAATTTATCAAATGGCTTTCATTGCTTGCTTTTTTTCCTCTTCTTCAGCTTTAATCCAGGCAGCCTATATAAAAGAAAAACCAAGCAGCAAACAGCAGATTGGTCAGGGTCAATAACTTTTTGCAACTGTAATTTTGAAATACGAGTAAGAATTTAGAGTGTCAACTGTCACTCACTAATATAGCAGGTTGGTTTCGGGAAAAGATTTTTAAGTTCCAAAAGCTAAGACATGTTACATAAAACTAACCTTTTCTCGTTCAAGCTTAGAGAGACGAGGTTTAATGGTGTTTCCTAAGTTCATTCCTCCCCAAGTTTCTTGCAACTCTCTTTCCCTTGCTTCACGGCGAGTCATTGAATGACTAACTGAGTTCTCTGGCTGCTGAGCAGCAACCATCTTTTCTCGCTCAAGTCTGGATTTATGTTTGACCAACACTTGGTCCAGACCACCTTCGTTTGTTTCCAAATGGATGTTTCCTAAGCTAACTCCTCCCCAAGTTTCTTGCAACTCTCTCTCCCTTGCTTCACGGCGAGTCATTGAATGACTAACTGAGTTCTCTGGCTGCGGAGCAGCAACCATCTTTTCTCGCTCAAGTCTGCATTTATGTTTGACCAACACTTGGTCCAGACCACCTTCGTTTGTTTCCAAATGGATGTTTCCTAAGCTCACTCCTCCCCAAGTTTCTTGCAACTCTCTCTCCCTTGCTGCACGACGACTCATTGAAAGACTAATTGTGTTCTCTGGCTGCGGAGCAGCAACCATCTTTTCTTGCTCAAGTCTGGATTTATGTTTAACCAACACCTGGTCCAGACCACCTTCATTTGTTTCTAAATGGATGTTTCTGTGACTTCTCTTAACTTGGCCCCCTTCATCCCTCGAATTGATTCTCATTTTCTCCTTCTCCAGTCTAGAGACATGCTTTACTAGAACTTTGTCCAAGCTCTCACAATTTGTAACATTACTTGAATTTATGTTTTCTTTGCTGTCCAATGCTTCGTCAGAACAGAAAGCTGAGTCCAGCCCACATGATTTATCTAGATTAACTTTTTTCTTCAAATTTTTATTCTCGCTAATTCTTCTGTTTTTAGCTTCTTGGACTTCCTTTTCTAGTCTTGAGACATGTTTCACTAAGACCTTGTCTAAGCTTGGCACTTCTATGTGATCCTTTTGCCTGTTTGGCATGCCACTTGAAACTGCTGCCATCTCCTTTCCAGACTTATCTTTTGCCTCCTTGATGTCTTTCTCTAATTTTGAATAATTCTTCGCTAGAATACTTACCAAATCAGGTACCATCTCTGCTGAAGTTTCATCAACAGATTTATGAGAGCTATCCCTGACTGATTCTGTCTCATTCTTTCGGTTTTGTCTGGCTTCCCAAACCTCTCTTTCAAGTTTTGTCATGTGCTTAACTAAAAACTTATCTAAGCTTGGTAATTCTGGCTCAACTTGCTTCTTTCTCGTCACATCCAAGGCAGACTTTCCCAATCCCAATGATGACATTCTTCTAGGTGGAAAGCTAATTGCAGAAGAGGATGAATACTCAGTAGTAGAGTCTGGATTGTGTAGTTTAGCATTCTGCACTTCAGCCAAGGCAGCATTCAAACCATAAGTAGCAACTATAGTGGCAAGAGAAGAAAGTTCATCTTCTTGCAAACATTTTAACCTCTGAATCATCATATCCACAAGTTTTATTCTGTTGTCAAGAGACTGTCTCCTCCTGCTTTTCCTCTGACTTGCCCCTGGAAATGGTATTTTTGAATCCAAGTCTTGGGAGTTGAAGTCTCTCTTTTGAGAAACTGAATCAAGCTCTGTCCCAGACTCGGATTCATACTCTGAAGACAACTCAGCCAAATCCTGGTTGCTTTCATCTGTATCTGGATTTTCACTAATTTTTCTTAGCAGTTCTCTGAATTCACCTTTGCTAAATGAAGGGCAGTTTGCAAGCCTAATAAATGCAGTTTTGACTGCAGCAGCTACTTCTCTGTCCACCTCAAAGGCAGTTTCAAAAGATGCAGTAACAGTATGGGTAGTACATGGTTCTTCTCCATGAAAAGAGGATGTCTCTATTTCACAATGTTTCCTAGGGAAATTAGGCAAATCAAACATAATAACGCCCATAGCCTGGGCTGTCTCAAAAGCTTCCACTGCACTTTTATCAGCCTTCAAGAATTGAACCTCTGCATCATCACTAGGAATCCTGAAAAACCAATATGAAAAAGCAGATATACATATATGTAAATTAGAAATCTAGCATAGTTGTTTGCATAAAACTTTGGCATAATGTAAAATGCAATATATAATAAAATAGAAATCAACAATGCCAAGAACCGTTGTATGCAGAAAACTTTACCTGGCAGCACGTAAAATACGGCACCAAGAGGCTTCCACTAATGCAGCTCTTCGGGCCTCCATTGCCTTATGTGCTGCTTCTCTAGCTGCCATTTTCTCTCTCAGCACTCTTGAATAATGTGGGTTAGAACTGCCTAGAGTCTGATCAAGTGTCAAATTTATACCATCTACTTCCTGAAACGTCCAAACGTGTTAGCACAGAAATTCAGCAGTACTAAACTAAATACTAGTGACAAATATACGTGTCAATGGCAAAACCTGAAGCATCTTAATTTTCCTATTCATATATGTATCTCCCTTTTTACGTGGAAACCAGTTAATTGGAGAGGTTTTACGATGGGGAGGCTTTCTAATTTGTGATTTGAACTTGTTCAGAGCACTTGATGCAGATTGACCAACCTCCTTGTTCAACTTATTCTGCAGGATTCAATAAAAGAAAACCCAAAATTGTTATAGACTCTGCCAAACAATCTATTTACAGTACTGGTAGATTAATAATAAAATAAACAGTGCTGCAAAGCATATAAAAAATTATTTAGTAAACTCTTGAATTATTTGACGATTGCCACATGTACTTCAAGTTCACTGCAAGGGTTAAGCATGTTCAAAGGTAGTGTACTTCTCTTTAACAATTAGCTTCGTCCAGATACTTAGTGTGTGGTCGGGTTAGCATTTGTAAAATTGATTGTCAAGTGAAATTAGTAGCAAAACTCAATATAAAATTGCTTTCACGAAAAGTCAATTCCTTAACATGTTACCAAACATGTGAACACTGATCCAGAATGACATGAGCAGATATTTCAATGTGACTTTGGATAATACAACATAAATCCAATCAGAAGCTTAAATGATCGTGGTTAGTGCATTTGTTATATGCTACGTGAATTGACTATAGATACTGAGAGACCCTAGGATTCGTTCTTTCACATCTCAATTCTCAACTAACTATGCTAATTCCAGAACATGAATCTAAACTGGATAAAAGAAAGTAAAGATTAAGAGCAGTTTTAAAACGAGAGTGATCTAGGAATGACTGCATTCTAAATTGGCAGTTTATGGGACTAAGAGCAACAAGGACTTCTCTATGACTAGTTTTGGTGAATAATTAGGGTTAGGGCAAACAGAAACATTTTGAAAATGAAAGTAGAGAACTTGCCTTGCCGATTTTGGAATTGACGGAGCCAGTAGGAGAATGAAGAGGAGGAGCACAGGAATCGGAGTTGCTCACAACAACAACATCCATCGTCATTCGTCACCGTTTAGTGTTTCAGATTCAACAACAACACAATGTAACGTTTAGTTTTGGCGGAGTTCAAGTGTGAAACCAAACCCTCCTTTTAGTTCAACTTCTAACAAGCCACAATGGAGCACGCAAACTAGCCGTTGCCTTGCCTGGTAACGCCCATTTAAAATATTTAAATTAATTTCTATGTAACTAATTTTTTTTTTAAAAATTATAGTATATATTTTATAAATTCGGCTAAACACGGAAAAAAATTAATATTTCCATGAAACTTAGAGAAAAAACTTTGCATTTATTTTATTTCAATTTTGAAATAGAAGCAAATGTTCACAAATTTGACTGTATTCGCGATATAATTATTGCTAATAAATCCATGATGAATAGTTGGTGGCTTTTAAAAAAAAAAAGCTTAAATTTTTTTTAAGTTAAATTTAGATAATTATTTTTGTAGTCGTTAAAAAACGGTTTTATGAGTTCCTCAAATTTTTAAATATATTTTCAGCCACTCTTTATTCATTATGTTATCCATTTTATAATTTATGACAGTTTTTATTCATAAAATTAATTTTTAGTTTATATTTAAAAATTTGTGCCAGTTTAAAGAATGAACTTTGTCAAAGCATACAAGGACCACACAATTAGTGTAAATACTCCTGTGAAAGAATCTATGGTAGTTGATTTCTTTTACATGTCAATTATCGCTACTGTGATAACTTTGAGAGCTTCAAATTTTGTAAAGATGACAAATCCAGTGGTAGGGAGACACTTGCGCAAGGATGTCTTCAATGAGGGTCAAGTGGCCAAGGAGTACGATGATGTCATCACCTAACGTTCAAGTGACCAGAAGTTGATTCATAGTGATGACTTGTCACAAATCCTTTCTTGAATAATAAATTTTGACTATTAAAATCTGCAACAAACTGTAAAACCATTAACTTAATGAACAAAGTAGAGTAAAAGTAAATTTTTATAAATTTCAAGACTAATGAAAATAGTTTTTTGAAGAATTAAAAATATATTTAAGTCTTAAAAAAATACTTATAGTATAGCTTAGTTATTGCATCATATTTTTGAGTTAGGGATAAGGATAATAAGCATTCTCGTTCCCATAGTATCACTGTTTTAATTTTTGTTAGTCCCCGTCCTGTACCTTGTCTCGCTTCTATATTTTATATATAGTTATATATTAAATAAAATTTCACATATCTGGATATAAATTTACAAACTTGTGGACTATTAAAACTAAAATATAATTAATAATTTAATATATAATTTATTTAATAATTAATAAATTAACATATAATTTATTTAATAAATTATAAATAAATTTAAATATAAATTTTAAAAAATAATATAACAAGATACTCACATAAATACTTGAACACGAAAATATCTGACGAGGATGAGAACGAGAATAAAATTTCATATCCGTTGCACTCTATACTTTGAACAATGAACAATAATTGATTATTTGTAACATCTCATCTGATTTAATTGTTTCTTTATATTTTTAGCTGAAAATTTTTATATTTGATATATTTTACAATTTTATATTAAAATAAATTTTTTCTCTTGATTAATTATACAATAAAAATATTTTAAACTATTTTAATTAACATTTAAAGTTCTCAATTAACATTATATATGAAAATAATAACAAATCATTATTAAAATAAGATTTTATTAATTTTTTTTTTTAAAATAGGTTACTGATCACTTATATATTTTATTACTAATAAAATAATATTCTAATGATTTTTTAAATTTTACATTATACTTTTATAGGAAGAAGAGGTAGTGTTCAACCTATCCAAGAACAATAAAGAAGGGTAGACAAGTTTGTTTTTTTATTTTTTTAATTTGATTCTACTTAGTCCTTATTTATTTGTAAAGTTTAATTAGTATATATTGTCACTAACGTGCAATTACAACTTTATATTTATATAACTTTTAAAGTAGTAATTAATAAAATGAACAAACAGGTAAAATAAAACTTTTTACCTTGCCAGTACACAATACTTTATCTCTTATTTGTAACCCTTATGTCCCCTAACTTCTCACTCTTTCATTATTACCCTCCTTTTTTAAGTTGTGAATACCTCATTTAAGCTAAACTATTGTAATTCTAGTTACACATTTAAGCTAAATATATGAAATTCCTCCAATTCTAGAAACCATATTACATGAATAAGCTATCTTACCGAATGCCTATTTACCTGTAATTGGCTAGTTCCAATTTGGATGAAAAAAGATCAAAATCCTTATACTAGTTTGGGGATGGGGGCTTATAAGAAGGGAGGTAGTGCAGAAATTTTAACGCTAGTATGCCATCAACTATACATACATCATGAATACTACAACAGTTAGATCGATCTTCAGAAAAGGATATATGGAAAAGAATATGTGATGGCATAGATTTCTAGCCGGAAATGGAGTCAGCTATGATATAGAAGTTCACTCCATCTATAAGTCTATCACTATGTAAACGTATACCTGATTATACAAATCGGTCCAATGGACCCCTAGTATAACTACCATGAAAATTGATGTCCTTGTATTTGTTCCAATCATAAGACCACGACAACATCTGCATCTCACGTGTGAAACTGAATATCTTCTTTCTCAGCATACTAGCACAGGTTTTCGTGGCACTCACTCCAATTTGAGAACAATTCATTCCCAATTTTGTGCCACCAGAAACAAATGACACCCCAGAAAGCAGGATGATTTTTTATCCATTCATATAATTCTTTTTGAGGAGCCACCACAACAAAGGCAAGGCAAGTGATGACAGACATTGGAGCCCATATACCTAACCTAGATTACAATGGACAACTTCCATGTACAATACATGAAGGTGAAATGTTGTCAAGATGAGGTAAAAAAAAACTTCACTTGTAAATACAATTGAAGAAACTATGGACTGTTGTCGAGACAATGAAGCACCCATGTTCCTTCAATCGTCTTTTCAATGGATCACCACATTCTTGATAGCCTCTAACAAACTATCATATCAGAGAAGAGGAAATTTCTAATTATTTCTTGAACTGTTGCTATGGAACTGGGGATCAGGTTCATCCTGCAATCAAGATTATGTGCTAAAAGATGGTGAAAACCAAGCATAAATCCTTTTATTCCCAGTTCATGTGCTAGTATATGGCACAAACCTGAAGGCTATATCCAAAAGTAGTTGCTGGACGAAATTCCAATTGTCCTCCCTACATAATCCACCATCAATTAGCAAACTTTCATCATTTTCAACTTAGTAACGTAATCCGGACTTTCCAGCATTTCATATAAAAAAAGTAAAATTACTCTACCAGCCCATGAATGCTTTGCTGTGCTCCAAAAAATCCATCATGGCTTGGACCCATAGAATTCAATGGACCCTTCAAAGATACAGAAATCAATTTATAATCCCGTTCCAATATAATTATACAACACCACTATATCTGCTATTTATAATCATGATCAGGACAATTTACCAGGCCTTGCATGCTCTGTTGATTAACATAGTAACCATCATGAGGTGGCTCCATTAAGTTCAATTGCACCTGCTACAAAAACAAAAAATTATGCGTTGCATTGACTCTTAAAATGCAGGATATATGTAATCATTTATTCATCCAGGATAAAATACCAGTCCTTGCACATTCTGCTGGGTACCATAATATCCATTAAGGGTCATTGCATCCGAGCTAAGATTATCCTAAAAGAAATGAAAAAGAAAAAGTTATAGAACTTCCCGTTCCAGTCTTGACATGTAGTAACAGCGATGCTATTCTCAAGGCATTAATGCACTCTGGTTTTGTGAAAGCTAAAATAGATCAGGATTGAAACAGAGGTAACACAAACCATTTGCTGCAGGCTATCTTGAGCATCAACAAGTATAACATCCTGCTCTAATTGTGCCTATAAAAGATATTCTCAAATCAATTTCGTGTGTTTCATCAAAGCCAAAATAACTAGCAAATACTCAGATAAACCACAAAACTAAGAACTAACCTTTCTTTTCCTAGCTGCATTCCTCTTTTTATTTTGTTTCAAAGCAAGAGGACCCTGATTTTCTTCTGCTTCACGAAGGCCATAGGCACTGTTGCTAGTTTCTGCACCATTGTTATTAGAATTATTCACAAGTACACAGTTCTTCAAGGCATCAACGAGTGTACGAAAGACAACATTATAATTCTCTTCAGATAACGATCCTTCTTCACTCAAATCAATAGCTCGTTTACACAATTCATTATAACGTTGCACTCTAGTTTGTATCCTTCTTGTCCTATCTGCCATCAATTCCTTAATTTTGGCATCTTTCGTCCACCTCTTCAATATATAATGAGATGGAACAGTTGAACAACCACAACGTTGGAGAACACTCAGTGCATGCCTGCAGAGGAAACCTTTATATTCAAACAGTCGACAAAAGCAAGAGACCTCTGAGCTCAACTCATTCCAAGTTACCAAAAACTCTTCATCCTTCTCATAATCTTGAACTATAAATCTTGCAATAGTTCCATCTCCAGCTTCTATCCTAGATTGACAGCCAGCTACACCCAAAACCTCAACTTGAAATTTCTTAAATATTGCATGTGTATAAACCGTTGACATTTGTTTTTCCCAAGGTGAAGGAGATTTTAGTGCTGGTTGTTTGTGCAATGTATCAAAATCTGCAATGGCTTCCTCGTCATACCTATTCTGAAGAATCATCCCATATTGTTTCACAAACTCTTTAAGGGTAATTTTCTTATGAATATATTTGTCAAAGAAAGAGTTCATACTTTCAGAGCGCTGAGGTGTAGACATTCCAGCTAAAAAGGTATCCCCCATGTAAGTTGGTACCCACTTTTTCCGGTCCTCATACAATGACTGAAACCATGTATCATCTTGGAGTTCACATATAGAGACCATTTTCCACCATCTCATGTCAAACTGTTCATCTGTCCATGATTTAAAAATGCACTTGTTAAATTTTGGCAAGAAGTTTGGATGCTTTTTAATCACAAAAGAGAGATTTTCAGGTATCCTCTCCAGTATGTGCCAAAGAGAAAAGCAATGCCGTACATTAGGAAAGACTTCTTCAATTGCTATCTTCAAGGCTTTGTCTTGATCAGTGATTATAACTTTGGGAGCTAGCCCACCCATAGCTCTAAGCCACGTCTTCATTAACCAAACAAATGTTGGTTTAGTCTCATCTGCAACCAATGCACATCCAAGCAATATTGGTTGAGAGTGGTGGTTCACTCCAACAAAGGGTGCAAATGGCAGCTTGTCATTGCTTTTTATGTATGTCGTATCAAATGAAACTACATCGTTAAAACTGAGATAATCATTGATACTTTTTGCATCAATCCAAAATAGATTTCTTAAGCGCTGCTCTTCATTTAAATCTATAGAATAGAAGAAGTTGGGACTCTCCTTTTGTACATGCTTAAAATACTCGAGCATAACTTGGGCATCTCCCTCATCCAAAGCCAAATACTGGCCTCTATCAAATTGACAGTTCATATCACCCAAGAAAGACCCAATGTTCTGACAGCCACCAGATTGCCTAGACATTTCAACATACATCTTTCTGGTGCGTTCACTAACAGCATGCAAGATATCAATATTATTCTTTTCAGCTAATTTCACATTTCTATGAATCCGAAAATGATATGCCAAAGCTGGTAAAAGTTCATGATTATGCTCCTTTATAAATTCATGAATGATCCACTTTCCATCTGGCTTTCTCTTCACATGCATGCAAGCTTTGCAATCTGTTTTCTTTACACTAGGTCTTCGACTGCTCCCACTGTCCGACTCAGGTGTAACTCCATACCTAGAGCATGCAAATTTAGCATCAATAAATTCTTTTGTTTTCTTTGAGCGTCTGCTGTTTTTTATTGAAGTGGTGAATCCCATAGATTTGGCATATTCCTGGTAGAATGAGTATGCTGCTTCATGGGATTCAAATTCAATGCCGTTGTGTGGCTCAAAATCTTTATCTCCTTCAAACAATGCAATGTCCCTCTTGGAAGAAGCAGCAGGTGCACCACCCCTGCGCTGCACTTCATTTAGTGCATCACCCATATTTTCCACTCACGGAACTACTACCAAGCACTGCTTTCTAAATAGCTGCTACAATATGAACAGCACTTTGCGTGCTACCTGTCACTGAAAAATAGAACTAAAGAAAGTTTCTAATAAGTGGAACAGCCAAATGTAGTTATCCAATTATTAAATTCACAGCATGTGAAAAAAAAAAAAACTTGCACTTTAAAAATACATTAAGTTGTAGATAGACTCTCTTAAAGTTAGCCAACCCCAGTTCAAGGACAGATGTTATCCAATAACATAACAGTCGACTTTAGGCAACCAAGAAATACATAGGTTCTAGAAGCTTCCAAAATCCAACCAAGAAGTGCGCTAAATCAGAGAACAAGATGTTGAAAAGAGTCCATTATGCAAAAAAAAATTAAACAAACAAACTAAAAGTAAATTCAAAGCAAGCATGGCGCTGAATGCAATTGGCTCCTATGATACTGCTGAAGCTAAACTTAAAAGGTTGTTGATCAGAGTACCGAAAATGATAATCCGAGGAAGGAAAAACGAAGTTTGAAGTAAGAAGAGTTTAATAGTGACTTTGGAGCTCTTCATTCAGAAATCACATTTTAGTGAAGCTTTCTATGTTTTGAGTTGTAACCTTTTCTTAGACTACAAGTATTATATTATATAAAAGTGTTACGTGACAACTGACAAATATACGATGGAATTGGAAGAGCCACATGGCGTTACAGCAAGTAGGATCAGTTGTTGGCGTTCACAGAGCATAGTAAATATTTGTTTGCTACAAAAAACGCAGAGAATTGAAGACAGGGAGGGAAGGGAAAAACCTTATAGGGCGGGAGATCACGAGCCGCGAGTGGGGAAAAGCGCGAGTGGGAAAGTTAGGGTTTTGTAATTTGGGGGAAACATTTCAATTATGGATGGGATCGAAGAACAACTCAACTCGCTTGGCTCACTCGCTCCTATCTCACTCTGCACTCACGGCGCGTCTTATTGCTGCTTTCTTTTTTTTCTTATTTTCTCTTCACTGCCCACACGCGTCCCTCACTCTCTATTTTCTCCCTCGTACGACGGCGTAGCGCGTGACACACGTTCTCTTCATATATATCTCTACTAATTAGTAATTTCTGTTACCACCTCTGCCCCACTCTGCACGACATTGCGTTTAGTTCACTTACTTTGTTTTTGCCCCCCCTCCCCCTCTCTCTCTCTCCCTCGTTTATGATTCTCAACTAGATAAAAGTTAGAAAATTATAGTTAAAAATTATTAAACTACTTTGGAAATCTTAACATTGTGTTTACACTGAGAATTTTACCGATACATGCAATTTGTAATACATTTAATTAATTGAATTCTTTCAATTTAAATTGTTTCAATTTTTAAATATTTTGTTTCAACAAGATAATTTGAATTTATTAAATTTTAGTTTTTTTGTTTGAATTAAATATTTCAATCTTACTAAAAATAAAAATTTATTTTATTAAACAATATTTAATAATCTAAAAATATCGATTAAATTTTTATAACTAATAAAATAGATATTTAACTTGAGAACAAAGGTATGAATTTAAATATGGTCATTAATATACCATTCATAGTATTGTAAAGTTAGACAAAAAGTGTTGAAAATGATTGTATGAAACCATTCATAGTATTGCATAGTTAGACAAAAAGTGTTGAAATTATTATATGAAGCTTTGTCTGTTAAACAATAATTTCAAAAGTTAGACAAAAAGTGTTGTAATTATTGTATGAAACTTTATCTGTTAAACAATAAGTTCAATCTTGCTAATGTACGAAAAATAATTCTAATAAATGTTAACAAATTTTTTTTATTAAAGTAAAGCAAAATATAACCTTAAACTATTTTTAATAAAAGAAAAGTAACTTTGAAGAATTTTAAATTCTTACTTTTATTAAAGAATTTGAAATTCTACTTTTTTTAACTCATCAAAATGCTTTTAAAAATATCTGAAATTTTAAATTCTTTTAAAATTTATTATCCAAATAATATATTTCATCACAACGCATTTAAAATTTTAAAATAAAATGAATTACTTTCTTAAAATTCTTCACCAAAAAACACTATTAAGTGTTTGGTTAAATTATCACTTCAAACAAATTAAAATGTAAAATGACAAAAGCAAAAATATAATAAATTTTTATTTTATATAAAAAGTTTAAAAATTATACTACTCGAATTAATATTTCAAAAATATTAAAAACTACAAAAAAATTTATTTATCAAATAATTAAATAGTTTTTAGCTAATAAAAAAACTAAAAACTAAAATAAGTATAACTTACAAAAATAACTTATAATTTATAGTGCTTAAAACATATTAATGTTTAGTTACAATTTTTTATTTATATGATCTTTAAAAAATATAAAATTTTTTACTGATTATTTTTCTTTAGTTTATATCAGGAAAAGTTTGACATTTATTTCTCTTTATTAATTATAAAAGTAAGATATAGATAAACGTTTAATTAAATAGCTTTAGCTTCTCCCAACAAACCAGTGACAGCTTTTTATCCCATCTTCAAGAACTTGGTTTTATAAGGATATTTAAGAGACAAAAACTTGGAAATCAAGAGGAGTTTCAAGCAGATTTTCAAAAAAAAAAAAAAAAAGTTTCAAGCATCGCAGTCGAAGATGAAAATTGAAGATCCTTCGATTAGTTCTTCTTAATTATTTTTAATTAATTTTCTCAGAATGGTATTATATCTTGATCTAGGATTGTGTTTTTTTCTTTTTAATTTTATTAGTTTTAAATTCTTACTAACAAACCCTTAAGATGTCGTCATGCAGTTTAATTCTTGTAGTTTATTTTAATAAATGAATTTTAATTCTTGTAGTTTACTTTAAATTACTTTAATTAGATGTTTATTTACGTTAAATGTTTTAAGGTTTTTTAGTCCGCGGAAAAATTGTAGTATTGCAGTTTATGACTTGGTGTGTTTTATTATTGGTCTGTCTATATGTTGTTCATGTTGTCTAGCCAGTTTGACCTCCTGTTTCTTTTTTAGAAAAATGTGAGGTGAGTTTGATTGTAAAAAAAAATAATATAAAATTTTAATTTTTATATTTTCTAGTCAAAGTAAGTAATATTGAGTATGGATATTTTTGCCATTAGTGGTCAGTTTCTTTCTCGAAGTTTAATCACTGGGTGAAGGTCCTAAATGTGATTCTTTCAAACTTTATTTTTCTTTAACTTAAAAATGTTATTTTAATTTGGGAAGTCATATGCTTTTGTTACCTTCATCTATTACCCGGTTCATGCGAAGAACTATTTCCTCTATCTTATGAATGTTGTTCAAAACTTGCTTCTGGTAATTATTATCATGGTGATGTTTTCAATGATACATTCTTGTTAGATATAATTAAATCAAGCAAACGCTTTTATAATTGAAAGCTACATGCTCTTTTATGCTCTGACCACAATCCTTCAACATTAAGGAATGCAATTAACATTTTTATTAGCTAAAAGAAGGTAGCACCGTTTGGAAATAAATCCTCTCCAGGAGAAGAACTGGACTCACGCCGTTTATACGAGCAGCCGCATTTCTCTGCACAAGAAATTGTAGGCACTGCAATATTAGCTATAACACAGTCTTAATTTTCTTAAACTGTGGTTTTGCTATAATTTTATTGTAACAATCTCTGCCTGTAAAAGGCTGCAAGGTATCGAAGTGAATCAATCAATTTGACAAGTATCAAAATATTGTGTTAAACGCCTCTTCCTTATTTTTTACTTTTATTCCGCTACGTAAGTGTTTGAGTTAAAATACTATATCTGGTTTATATCAAATTGGTAAGTAAGAGAGCCTGGAAGTGCGAGTGATAAAATATTTTGTGTGTGAGGAACAAGAGAGTCTCACTGTGTTTCAAAATTGTTTTTGAGTCACTATAATTCTTGAGAGAGAGATGGCAACCAACTACAATATTGTTTGGACCGGTCCCAAACTAGATGGGAAGATAGACTTTAATTATTTGGGAACTTTTGATGTCTACACATTTGAAACCTAACAACATTTGGAGCTTTATTAAACTGGGATTAGCAGAAGGAGTTGATGATACCCAAGGAAGTTTGACATGTGGTGACTACAATAATTGTGTCCCACGACACGGACACCATGTCAGTAGTAGAGTTGCAGGGAGGTATTGAAAGCCTTGTGAGTAGAATTTTGGAGAAAACAAAAAAAAGTGAGTGAATAAGCCTTGAAGAGTCAGGTGAATTTGAACGTTGCTGAATCTAGCCAAAATGTTCAAAATAGAGGTCATGATAATTTCAACAATGGAGGAAGAGGAAATTACAGAGGAAGAAGATGTAGCAACAACAACCAATGGAGAGATCAAAATTTTAGACCACCCAGTAAAGCAAGAGGTAGAAATAATTTTGGTCCTGCCAATCGAGGTAGAGGAAGAAGCAACAAACTACCAGGAAAGAACAAATTTTAATCGTCTCCCATGTCAAAAATTTTGCCATAAAGCTGTAGATTGTAGATTCAAACAACAGGCAAACGTTGCCGAAAGTCAAAATATTGGTGAGAATTCTAATATTTCACAAAATTTATTTTTTGGCTAGCAATGCATTTTCTGAGGATGAAAATATTTGGTATGATACTGGATGTAGCCATCATATGTGTGGCAAGAAGGAATTATCTTCATCAATAAATGAAATAGTAAAATCTACTGTGAAATTTGGAAATAATGCAAATATTCCAATTTTGGAAAAAAGCCAAATTGCTATCAAATTGAAGGTATTGTTCACAAAATTTTATCTCTGATGTTTTCTATGCTCCTAGTTTTTATTACAATCTGTTTAGTGTGGGACAATTGTCAAAGAAAGGTTATAATATGCAGATTGATCATGGCTACTGCACGTTGATCGACAAAAATGGGAGATTCATTACAAAGGTAAAAATGACTCCAAATCACCTATTTCCTTTGAAAATTCAACACAGGAATTTTTTTATTTGAGTTCCATAATACAAAATGATATTTGGTTGTGGCATATGCACTTTGGACATTATCTATCATGAAAAGAATATGTTTTGGGTTTGTCTATTGTGATATTTCAAATTGAGTTTATGAGACTTGTCAAATGGAAAAGAAGCATAAAGAATTATTTCCAACTGGAAAGTCTTGGAGAGCAAAAAAAATGTTGGAGATAGTTCATTTATATTTGTGTTCGGTTGAAATACCAACACAAGGAGGTAACAAATATTTTATTACTTTCATTGATGATTTTAGTAGAAAGACATGAGTCTATTTCTTAAAGCATAAGTCAGAAGCGTGTGATGCCTTAAAAAAGTCCAAGATGTTTGTAGAGAAGCATAGTGAATGTAGAATTAAAGTACTTAGAACAGACAGAGGCCAAGAATACTTGGCCTGTACAAACTTCTTTGAACAACATGGAATTCAACATCAACTAACAACCAAATACATACCTCAACAAAATGGAGTTGCTGAAAGAAAGAATAGAACAATCATGGACATGGTGAGATGCATGCTGAAGGCCAAGCAAATGCCTAAGGAATTTTGGGCGAAAACAATTGTCATTGCAAATTATATTTTGAACAAGTGTTTTACAAAAAGTGTTCATAATAAGACACTTGAAGAAGCTTGAAGTGGAACAAGACCATCAATTCAGCATCTAAGAATTTTTTGGTGTATTGCATATGCCCATGTACCAAACCAACTCAAGAAGAAATTAGATGACAAAGGAGAAAAATGTATTTTTATTGGCTATAGCACATACTCAAAAGCATACAAACTTTACAATCCGGAGACGAAAATAAATTATTAGTCATGATGTGACGTGTGATGAAGAAAAAATGTGGAATTAGTTTTCAAAGTCCCAAAAGGAATTACCGGTGATTCTAGACAATTATGAAGAAGAAAATAGGCATGAAGTTCAAACTCATGATGAACCACAATCATCCACTAGACCACAAAGGCATCATCAGCTATTAGCTATATTACAAGATTATGTTGTCGGTTATGACAATAATTTATCTGATGAAGAAATTATCAATTTTGCTTTATTTGTAAATTGTGAACTTGTGTTCTTTAAAGAAGCCTAAAAAAAATGAGAATTGGAGAAATGCTATCGATGATGAGATCCATGCAATTAAAAAGAATGAAACATGGGAGTTGATGGATTTGCCAACAAACAAAAAGCCTATTGGAGTGAAGTGGGTGTACAAGACTAAGTACAAACCTAGTGGTGAGATTGATTGTTATAAAGGGAGATTGATTGCTAAAGGATACAAGCAAAAGTCGGGTATTGATTACTTTGAGGTGTTTCCTATTGCAAGGTTAGACACAATTAGAGTGATTATCTCCTTCTCAACACAAAATGATTGGAAAATATACCAAATTGAATGTTATGTCTACATTTCTTAATGGTACTTTGGAAGAAGAAGTATATGTTGAACAACTTGCAGGATATGTGATCAAAGGAAAAAAAGACAAAGTGTACATGTTGAAGAAAGCTTTGTATGGTTTGAAGCAAACACCAAGAACATGGTACAAGAAGATTGATTCCTACTTCGTACAACATGGTTTTCAAAGATGTCCATTTGAGCACTTTATATATTAAATTTGTTGAGCCTAGAAATGTTCTTATTGTGTGCCTTTATGTTAATGATCTAATCTTTACTAGGAATAATTTAAAGATAATTACAGAATTCAATAAGGCTATGATAAGTTGTTTTGAAATGACAGATTGGGCCTAATGTCGTATTTTCTTGGCATTGAGGTCTCTCAGCAGAATGATGGGATTTTTATCTCCCAGAAGAAATATGTAGGTGATATTTTGAAGAAGTTTAAAATGGAGAATTCAAAGCCAATATCCACACCATTTAACAAAAAGTTGAAGTTGACAATAAATAGTGAAGGAAAAAAACTCAGTATAAAATTTTGATTGGAAGTCAAAGGTATTTGACTGCAAGTAGACTAGATATATGGGGGAGCCACATGTTTGCCATTAGTAAAGAGAATTATTAGATACATCAAAGTACTTTGATTGATGGAATCTTTTATGCTAAAAATAAGAATGTGAAGCTTTTTGGGTACATAGATAGTGATTGAGCAGGAGATATAGAAATAAGAAAGAGTATGTCAGGTACACATTTCATTTGGGAATGAGAGCAATATCATGGTCATCTAAGAAACAACTAGCTGTTGCACTCTCTACAACCGAAGCAGAATATATTGCAGCAACCAATTGTACTCTACAGGCAATATGGCTAAGAAGAATTTTAGAAGTGATGCACCAGAAGCAAGATACTCCTACAAAAATATTTTGTGACAACAAGTCTACAATTGTATTATGTAAAAATTCAGTCTTTCATGAGCTGTCAAAACATATTGATATTTGATACCACAAAATTCGAGAATTAGTAGCTGAAAAAGAATTAGTGATTAAATATTGTCTTACTAAAGAGCAGAATACACATATTTTTACAAAGCCTTTAAAGATTGAGTTGTTCTATAAGATGAAGAAATGACTTGGATTGAAAAGGTTTGCAAGCTTGATTTAAGGGAGGCAATGTCAGATATAATTAAATCAAACAACCATCTTTTTAATTGTAAGTCACATATTGTGTTATGCTCTAACCACAATCATTCAAAATATCGTGTTAAACACCCCTTTCTTTGTTTTTTTTTCGTAAAGGCAAAATATTTGATTTAGCAATAAATGATTCGTTTAATTATAGGGCATAATTAAAAGAACTACAACATATAAACAGTATAAGATCAAAGCAGAATGGATAATACAAAAGAACACGCCCCAAAACCTTACAGACAAAACAAACTAAGATGATTCCATAGTTGGCTAGACTATACTCTCAATAAATATGATCCCCCAAATATTAAGAGTTATTACTTCTTACCAAACTTTTAATAAAATATCTCAGTTGCTGGCTAGACTCTACTCTCAATAAATATGATCCCACAAAGATTAAGAGTTATTACTTCTTTCCAAACTTTTAATACAATATCTTAGCTGGTCCACTCATAGAAAGAGAAAGATGAAATTGTTGTGAATGTTGTTAGTATCATCATAGACCGGTCATGTGAACCTTTTTTTTTTCTTGTGAGGCTTTTAAAATTAAGTATTTTAATCTAGTGGAGCAATTTCCATCTCAAGACTACATTGAGGAAAAAACTATGTTAAAGATTAAATAATATCCATAAGAATTTATCTTGGATAGGTTAAGTCCGCTGTGCCAATTTATGTAACAACTTGAATTTCTTAAAAACAATAAATATATATATATATATATATATATATATATATATATATATTCTAACATGATTTTACATGAATACAAAAAATATTTAATTTATTAAGTCAAGTATGGAAATAAAACAAAGTATATAATTAGTTGCACTGGATGTCTCTTATCCATTTCACCTTGTTTCTAAGTTTTAAAACACTCTTAGGTATGGAAGATGATTAGGTAAACATAAGTTTAATCAATTCATTCAGTCTTGGTACCATTCCTAATGATAGATGAAGATTAAACATAAATTTAAACTATATATTATAATTTTACAAATAAAAAATAAAATTGCTATTAATTCTTTTTACATTTTTTGTTACTCTTTAATCGTTGTGATTCTTTTCCTAAAAGACCTTTGTGATGGTTTGCCTTAATTTTTAGTAATAATCAAATTTCAGGTGGGACTAGTAAATAAATATGTTTCATTTTTAATCGAATGTTTCTTCTAACAGATTTATACATCACCATAAATGAGTTCCATTGAACAAGATCAATGAAAACATAAATTGTTGTAAAATTGTATTAATACTTACAAATATTTATAGCAGTAAAAAAAATCATAAATATTTATAATAAAAATGTCAGTTGAAATGCAACCATTTGCGTGCAATGACTCACTAACACCTAATTTGGGGTACTGTAAAGACCGAAAAATTAAGAGCTGCGGTGTATATAAAGGTAACATGTCTGTATTATGGATAAAAGAAATGAAAGAGAAACTCTCTCAGAGGCATTCTTTCTGAAATTTGCTAGAATTTATTAAAAATCATAAATTTTAGAAGGAAAAGAAGCCATTAAATAAGAAATATAACCTACTAACATTAGTAATTTAACTAAATTTTAAAGTCTCAAAATAGAGTTAGGACAACATGTAAATATGATCAAATATTTGTAGACACCTTAGAAATAAAACTAGTAGTATATTGTTCTCTGTCACCAATTCACTTTGTAGCGATCCATTTCTCCCCCTTAATCACTGGACAACTTCCATGAAGAGAAGTCTGCAGAAATATTAAAAAAATCAAACAAAATGACTTGTGAAAGTATTGAATGTTAAGTTTTTGCATGTATTTTATTTTCTTTGCTTAAATGAACAATTCTGTCCATGTTTACTGTAAAAGATTCGCAAATATATTTGAAAATGAAAGATTACCTTATCAATTTTCCCATTTGGTAACAGAGAATAAAATAAAAAGTCCATCGCCCTGCCTTTGCTTCACCTTCAAACCAATGCATTTTGGTAATCATAACCTGTATCAATATTCAAACCACCCTGCAAATTGGATTACTTAAAAAGTTAAAACACTACTTTCACACACATAAGAAAATCACCATCAAAGTATCAGGCAGATGACAGTAAATTCTCTTATCTACCTCATTAGGGAACATTGTTTCTCCTCCTGCTTCTACATATGATAGGTATAGCAAGCAGGAAGCAATCTGCACGAGCACCACAAACTATCAAGACAAAACTGCTAAACAAGTTCCACAAATTGATGCCAAAGGAACCGTTTTGAACGAAACTTTATCATTCAGAGATCTTGCTTACAAAGAAATTGTTGAAATGGCATGATAATTTTATTAAACTATATGCTATTTGCATGTTCTTATTGTTATATACAAAAAAAGTGTTTGACAAGTTGTGCTTGTTAATAATTTAATATACCTTCTGGCTCTCAACAGTGCCGTATTCATCATGGGTTGAAGGCATCATAGTGAGAATCATATTTCTGGCCAACCTCATACTTCAATATATTGAATTTCTGCAAAATAGTAACAGCTTTGCGGCTTTACTAATACATGAACACTTACACTGTGTAGGAAGTTCATAGAAGATAAATAAAAAAAAAAATACATACTTCCCCATGGGTCATTGTGACTAGAAAGTTTCCTCTCAACGAAGTCTAAGATGCCAGATTTATCTTCTGATGCACTGATGAATGCGCCTGAACTGTTGCCAGCTAAAAATTAGTATTAAATTTTACATAGAACAGCAACACAAATGTCTGGGGATGATAACAACTATCTGATCTAACATAAGCAATTTCTCTTTAATCTTTCAAAATGAGAAACCGAGTGTACGTTTGAGTATGTATTAACAAAATTGATTTTTTAAAGAGATCTTATTTATGTTCGAATATTTTATTCTAAAATCAATTCCTCAAAATTTAACCAAATACGTGAATAAAAAACCAATATACCCAAGTGTCCGAAAAGTTACAGAACTTACAGTGTTACACCATAAGAATATTATAGATATTCGTAGAGTTTTAGCCTAGATAACAGAAAGGAGGCCTTGCATAAGATAATCCAGTATGTTACACCGGAGGCCAAGCTCATTAGTACCTTGTTCTAGTGTCTTTGGTGCTCTCCGCGGTTTCTCCTTTTCGCAAAGCCAGCTTTGATGGTTCAAGTTTTGGCTTTGCCATTTCAATTATTTGCTGACACAATTCCACACTTGTGACTTGGCTGAAACAAATCACAAGTAGTATTAAGCTCAAACTATAGAATAGCAACTTCTATTAGGAGTCTTCATTTCAACCTGATGCTGTCCATTTTTTAACCAATGCTAGCTACATGAGTTGATTAATCAAATGAAATGTATCTACTTTTGTCGATTAATCAATAAATTAAATTATGAAAACCACGCATAAGTTAAATTCAAAGATGAATCATGTTGGCACATCTGAGTGAAAGATTCACATCATACCAAACTAAGTATTACTCTAAAAATGATCATCCCTTCCATAGTCCAAGTAAATATGATCGCGCGCATTTGAGCCATCAAATTGTATTGTATTTCTAAAAAGGAGAGAGAGAGATTTTTCACCCGAAATGTGATTGAATCAACAAAGGGTTCCCCAGATTGAGCATGCTCCTCAAGAGGTTCATATTGTTTATTCACCATTGTAAACCGTGGTCCCACATGATCCAAATCCTGAAATTTATGCTAATACGTAACGAGCTTGTTGAGTGAAAGCAAGAAAGGAAGAACAAAATGTATATATGAAACTTGAGTTGGGATTTGCCTTTCAAAGTGATTAGTGAGTCTCTTCACTTTATTTGGTGTTTGATAATTCTCATTCTCCTCCAGCTAGCGTTGATGGAGAGTGAAGATCAAATTAAGATAATGGGGTCTCTGTTCCTACACAACTTAGCTTATCACCAAATGGCGGGAAACGTCTCCAGACATTATTTATATATGCTTTTACTTTATCTTTAAAATAAGTCGACTTACGTACCAAAAAACAAATTCACTCATGTTACTCTGTTTATCAAAATGTCATATAAACTACTTACTTTCAAATAAAATATTTGCAAATGATAATTTTTAAAATATAAAAAGCACGGATACATTTCTACAAACGATCAACTTTATATATACTTTTATATTTTTAAATTCAATAAAATGAATTTTTTTAAAAACCTTTCAAATTTTATCTTTTTTTATGAATAAAAAAAAATTGTCCTTTCAAATTTTATCTCTATTTAATTTGTTAAAAGAAATTGTCCTTTCAAATTAGAGAATACACGGCAGTAGTAGTGTTTATTTCATTTTTTTTAGCCAAATGTCTCTTTAAAGAAATTAAAATTTTGAGTTTAATGTTGAGGCAAAAAAGTATTTTGCACCGTTATTTAATTACCATCCACTTTTTGTATAACTTTTAAAGTGTTAGATTAATAAAATTAATAAACTTTTTACACTATAAAGGCACAAATTTTATTCTCTAAAAATTCTCCTATCTGTTTGATTATTTTTAAAAATAGAGTTTCTCCATTCAAATTAGAAAATATAACTTAGTATTTCTATTTCAAAACTTTGGTTATTTTAATTTTTAATTTAAATTTTCAAAATTTCAGTATTTTAAAATTTCAATATATATTCATGATTTTTTCCCTTTGTACTTCTATATTTATATTTATTTGAGTAATTAAAACTAATTTTAAGAAGGTTTAATACTTTCCTAGAAGGTATTATTTATGTCCGAGCATTAGTATTATTTTAGATTTTTATTTTATTTGATATATTTAATTATGTAATTTATAAATAATTATTATTTTTGTATATTAGTTTAACTTATATTTAGTAATATATAAAACAATATCATATAAATAACAACAAAGTGTATTTGCTTATTATCTCTTGTTACCGTGATTCTGGAGTAATGAAAATTTTCTTTAATTAGAAGATCAAACAATGATTATAGTTCAAGATAATCTTGAACTTTCCTGTGAAATTGAGTATAAAGTATTATTTGTAGTTATTAGCCTAAAGAAAAAAGAAATACTGAATGACAATAAAAAATTTAAGGTCGATGATATTATCTTTCAAGAATTTCCCTTAGTACTTTGTAAAAACATCGTTCATATTTTGTTGAGTTTTAAAAAACTAAACATAAATAATTACATATGATATATAATATGACATATTTTACTATATCTAAATTTAGTAATGTAATAACTATTATATTAATAACTTTTTATAACCTCAAATATAAAGATATTTTTGCGCTTATGACATATGTTAATAGAGTCAAGCACAGTGACATATTCAAGCATCCTATTAACAAAAGGATGAATTAGAATTCACTTAAACTATAATAAAGTAAGCTTTTAGTAATCTATGATGGATGAGTTGTATGATGATCATTGTATTTTTTGCACTTATTAAATTAGAACATATACATTTTAGAGCAATTGTATTGTTAACTATTTGAAAAAAATCAACTATAAAATTAATCATATTGTTTTACTGTAACATTACCAAATAAAAAATCATTTTACCTATTTATCTTTTGTGATAATAACTCTTTTTTATGAATAATATATTTACTATAACATTACCAAATAAAAGAAATATTTCTATTTGGATTTACATATGTAATATTTAACCTTGAATTATCCTATAAATATTACCTACTTTGTTTTGTGTTATTTTTTTAATATTATTAAATAAATTATTAATGTACCTTAAGTTTAATATTATTAAATAAACTATTAACTATTTTGTTTTATGTAAAAATTAACATATTAGTTACATTTGATAATGTATGAAATTTAAAAAATATATTAATTTATTATTTGTTGTTAGTATACTTAAAAGGTGAAGGAAAAAATAGGAAGAATTAATTGTGTGCAAATGTAATTAACATGGAAAGAATAAAATCAATAAAACATACTAAATAGAGTAAAAAAATTATAAAAATAATATAGTTGTTGTAAAAATAATAATAACAAGAGATTATTAATGTGTTATCTCATAATAATGTGAACAAATGAAAGAAATAGATGGCAAATAAAAATAAAATGATAATACAGAGAGATGGAAAAAAATAAAAATAAATGTTCGTATTCGAGTTTATATATGTAATATTTAACCCTGAGTATCCTATAAATATTAGTTACTTTGTTTTGTGAAATTGTTTTTAATTTAAATTAAAAATTGACTTATTAGTAGTTACTTTGTTTTATGCAATCATTTTTAATTTTAATTAAAAATTGACTTATATAAAGACACCAAGCTTTTTTCCCTTATTTTGTCTTAACTTTAATGAGAATTTATGCAATAATAATTTTATTAAAAATTTACATAATAATTTTATATTTTGATAAATTATGCAATAGAAAATTTGTTAGTTGAAGACTTCCATTTTTTAAATTTAAAATAATATTTCTTGTTGGTATATTTGTTGGTGTATTTTACCTTATTTTTAATTAAAAAAATTTACATATTAATTAAATGTTCTATTTTTTTAGATTTAAGGATATATTAATTGAATAGTATGTTAGTTAAATTTCAATTTTTCAGATTTTAAAAAATGAATTTTTAACCCTGGGTAATTTTTTTTTGAATTATGTTGTTAAGGCGGTAAATAAATACTTTCTTGTTTTAATTATCATCCTAAGGTTAAAATTGTGTTGTAATCACTTGAAGGTTGGTTATAATATTTCAAATAATAAAAATATAATATTAATAATTTTATTAAGAGTTTGACTAATGCAATTTAATTTTAATGTGTTGGAAGGAGTATATTAGAAACTGTTTTCTTAACACTTATAATTATCTTCAATCTCTAATAAACAATAAATCGAATCAATCCTGCACTACACCGTATAGCTTTGCTAGGAAAACCAAACACAAAATGCTAATGGTACCACCACAACATTTTAATATCCAAATCTATTACCCAAAAAACTTTAGGAGCCATGGCTGACAAATATGGACCCTTTTTCATTATCAAAGTTGGTTCCAAACGTGTTTAGGTATGGAAAATGGAAAATGAAAGTTACACCACAAACGACATCATCGTTTCCAGCGCACCTATTATATTGGCATGAAATACGTAAGATTGTGACCATGCTCCTCTTCAATCGCAAGACGTAGCCACTAAGCCAAGTTCAAGTTACCAAAGTTCAAAACTTGAATAAAGAGTTCTTTCTTGTTTGGTTCAACACGAAGAATAATGAATACTCTGGCTATGTTTTGGTGGAGATGAAGCAGTGTGGTTCACGGAATTGGTGTTCAATATAGTTTTGCGAGGAAATTGGAAATATTAAGTGTGAAATGAAAAAAGTAAATGAAAATCAAAGTTAAAAAAAGAGAGAATGTATTTTGTTAAAAAAAATTAGTTGATGAAAACTTGACAATGAGCAAAGAAACTAAATATTTTTTGGTAAATTGTTGAATGAAAGAAGAAAAAAAATTAAAGAAAAAAATATTATATATCACTGAAAAGAACAATCAAAAGACTCTTACTTTGTAAAAACGTGGAATCCAGAATAAAAGGTGCAATCACAGAAACATTAAACCTAAAAGAAAATTTAGAAAATATGAGATTAGAAATAAAATAGAGAGTAATTTTTATTTAAAAAATAAATACATGAAACTTATAGAGATAATTAAAAATAAAATGGGTAGTTATAAAAAAAAATATGAGTGGTTTTTATTTAAAATTTGGAAAAAAGATAAGCGTTATTTTTTTATTAAAAATTAAAATGGATAGTTTTTATAATTTAAAATTTTTATTTAAAATTGGGGAAAAATAACATTTTTTATATAAAAATTGAACAATTTTTGTAATTTAAAAGTAGACAACTATAGTTTTAAAATATTTTAATAAAATAAAAATATTGAAACCGTATGAACAGTTATAATTTACAAATGATCTATTTTTTCGTATAATAACCATCCTCACAATAATGTGCACAAATTAACAAAAAAATATATAATTAAAAATTGTAAAAAATACATATAATTAAAAACTATCAATAAACAGAAAAAAAAATTGTTATTTTAGTACTTTTTTTTTCCTTCCAGTAGATTAAGACAGTTGACTGTTAAAAAGACACAAACACTAATTACACAAACCAAGAATCAAACTTAGTATGGTGCAATTCTAAAACAAGCAATCATACCACTAAACCAAGCACTCACATTAATTTAAATTGCCTTTCAACTTCTTTTGTTTTCATTCTCTACTATATTTTTGTTGTAAATTAAAAAGTGAATAGACAGACATAGTGGTGTGTGGGATGACATGCATGGATTTTTTAAATTTTGAAAAATCAAAAATTAAAAACTTTATTAAAACTAAAATCTAAAATTTAAAAATTAAAACTAAAAATTTAAAATTATAAATTTAATTTATATATTTATTAATATTTTTTAATTTAAATAAATTTAAAAATAAAGATAGAAATAAAATTAGAATTAAAATTTAATTAAAATTTGAAAATTATAATATAAATTTAAATTTTATAATTTTCAAATTTAATTTATTATTTTCAAATTTTAATTTAAATTGTAATTCTTAATTTTAATCTCCATCTTTATTTAATTATTTATTTAAATTAAATATTATTCATAAATATATAAATTAAATTTATAATTTATAATCTTAACTTTTAGTTTTAATTTCAAATTTTAAATTTTAAATTTATATTATATATATTTTTAATTTTTAAATTTTAAATTTAGATTTTAGTTTTAATTTTTAGTTTTTAAATTTTAAATTTATATTTTATATATAAAATTTGAATTTATATTATAAGTTTCAAGTTTTATTGTAAATTTTAATTTCTATCTTTATTTTTAACTTTATTTAATTCTTTATTTAAATTAAAAAAATATTAATAAATATATAAATTAAATTTATAATTTTAACTTTTAGTTTTATTTTTTAGTTTTAATTTTTAGTTTTAATATTTTTTTTCAAAATTTAAAAAAGTTCTCCATTTAAAAAATTCAAGCATATCATTCTACACAACACTATGTCTCTCAATTCACTTTTTAATTTACAAGAAAATATACTATAGAATGAAACAAAAAAATTTGAAATGCAAATTAAAAGTGTTGTGAGTGTTTGGTCTAGTGTAAGTTGTTTTTTAAATTAACCTGATAGTTTAACTAGGTTTAAATTTCAAAGTTTAATTAGTAAAAGCATTTGGTGTATTGGTTGAGTTATTAGCTTATGAACATGATGTCTTGGGCTCAAAACTTATATTTTAAAATTAACTATTTTTCTGTAAATTTTGAATTAGAAAATGACAATTTCATAAATTTTCCTGAATAACAATTTTTTTTTGGCAAATTTTTTTTGAGAAAATTCCAAAAGTAGTGGTGTTAATTCTCTAAAGGAAAGGATAAACTGAACTGAGAGGAAGAAGAAGACGAATAATCTGAAAACACAAATGGCAAGAAAAGTTGCAACCTTAAGCAATTCCTCTGTGTGCGGTGTTATGACTTCGATCCTGGACCAAAATGCAAAGATTGAAAACCTAAAAATTTAAAAGTGGACATTTGTTACAAATTTTAAAACTTAAAATAAAAAACTTTCAGTAATTTTGTCTATAAAAGTTGCCCTTAATTCAATTCTTGTCATGAAATCAAACACATTTAACGCCAAGTAAGAATTCAATTCAACCACAATAGCAACAACAACCCTAATAATAAATAAAATAATCATAGTAACAAAAAAAGGCAAACATAGAACATCACTCTACTCTTTAAAAATCAAATAAATAAAAAAATATGTATAAAGTTGAGAATCGGAGTTTAAAAGAAAAATGGTATTTTCTTACTTGATACCTTGTGTGCATCACTTGAAAGACAATAAAAAGACTCTTATCAAGGCAGGTATGCAGCAACAAAATAGAGAGAAATAATGCAAAATTGCAGAGAATTGTAAGAAATTTGTTTGAAAAGAAATTGGAGTTTCAATTGACCTAAACAAAAAATAGCCTCCTAATTTATATAAACCACTGGAAAGTTTAGAAAACAATATTCATTTGAAGTAGAATCCCCCATTTGGGGCTCCACCGGAGATGAACATCATGAACCTCACCCAATAGAGTCAATCAATGCTAGAGGCAACAATTACCATAGAAAGAGAAAGGAACCATAATCAATGCTAGTTTGATAGCCTGCAACACTGCCCTAACATCTTTATCCCCCTTAAGATGGTTTCATTCTTATAAATTCATAAGGACCTAATCATGGCTAGCCGTGAAAACAAAAATGAATAAATTAACCGATGCTATTAAGAAAATGATAAATGGTTGGGTGGTGAATAGCACATATAATCATTTTTTAAAAGGGGTAGAAGTTATAATAATATTTTATAATTATCTTGTTGTAACTACAACTCTTTTGAAGTAAGATGTTATGTAAGACAATTTTTATTTGGATAGTTACAGCAGGATACATGACACAATTTTTATTTAAAAAAATGATTTTTTATTAAAATTGACAGTTTTTATAAGGTTATGATGAAAAAATGTTATTTCCTTTATATATACTAACGAAAACACAACCGTTGCCGCGCCTGTATATTCGCATTTCTATTTTAATATGTTATAATAATTTTAAGGTTTTAATTTAATATCTTTTGTAAATTTTTATATTTTGAAATATAAATTGTTATGTGACATGTTTTGAAATATATTTTGTTAATTTTATATTTTTTTTGTTTATGATAACATGATAAAAACATGTCAGATCATAAATGGATATATCAAATATGCAATGAATATGAAAAAATAGAAAGAGAAAAGTTTGAATAGAACTCAAAATATTGTCGCACCTATGTATTTGGATGTTTATTAAAAATAATTATCATGAAATGTACGCATATATTAATAGAGAGAAGTTATACTGTGAAAGTGGGAACAATCATAAAATGTTTAGAAGGTAAAATAGTCATAAAATGTGGATACCAAAGGGTCATATTCCCATTATATAATATATAGTATGTAATATAATGTCATATATTATAGATTATAGATATAATTGGACAATTATGTATGCTGGATATCAATATTTTAAAGTAATTTTTTGCTTAAAGTTATAAGGTTGATTTAGTGGTAATGGGAAATAAGAGGTTATGAGTTTAAGTCCCTCTTATGACAGATTAGTTTATTTTTTAATTTTAAAATAGGTGTAAGGGTAGAATAGGTATTTTGAAAAGTAGACATCAAAAGGGGGTATTCTCTTTATTAATATATATATATATATATATATATATATATATAGATAGATAGATAGATAAAAATGGTTTCATTCTTATAAATCCATAGGACCCAATCATGGATAGCTGTGAAAAAAAAATGAACAAATTAAGGAATACTATTAAGAAAATGATAAATGATTGGGTGGTGAGTAACACATATAATAATTTTTTAAAGGGTAGAAGTTATAATAATATTTTATAATTATCTTGTTGTAAATGCTACTGTTTTGAATTTAAAATGTTATGTGAGACAATTTTTATTTGGGTAGCTATAACAGGATATGTGACACAGTTTTTATTTAAAAAATGATTTTTTTAATTAAAATTGACAGTTTTTATAAGGTTATGATGAAAATGGATTATTTCCTTTATATATAGGTATAGATTAGGTATAGATTAAGGTAAAAAGGAAACTTTATGACTATGTGAAATTAAAATTTAATTATATTTATTTTAAAAATGAAAAAAACTAAAATTTATTTTAAAAATATAAATAGAGTTGAAAGTTATTTTTAAAAATAGTTGGAACTTAAAATTAAACAAATAGTATAACTGTCTACAATAATTAAGGATAAATGTATTTAAATAAAATGAAATAAAATGGGATTATTCCTTTATGATAGTTATAGATTTATAATAATTATAGATTAATAATATATAATTTTATTAATTACATCAAATATATAAAGTTCATATAATTTTAAAATTATTTAATAGTTTCATCACATCATTTAATTTTAATGTATAATATGATATTTAGAAATGTGTAAAATTTCATTATTAAATAATATATTAAAAATTCAATTTGTATTAAATTTGATAGACATTATCAATAATATGAAATTTTATAATTGTATCGATTAAATCTTATATAAAGTTATTGAATATATAATTTGAATAAGTTTCACACTAGGTATCAAACTTAGTCAAATTATACATTCAATAACTTTATATATAATGCAAAATTGAAAATATAATTGTTGAATTTCATAAAATTAAGAGTTTAATTGGTATGTAATGATTTTTAGACTAACATTCAATCACAATCCTTTATTCATGTAAATTTGTTAACTTTACTCATTATTATGTTAAAAATCTTTTACACTGACCGTGTATACCAATTAGACTCTTTTATTAATTGGATCAGGTATATAAAATTTCATATAATTTTAAAAATATTTGATAGTTAATCACACCTCTATAATTTTAACATATAATATGATAATTAGAAATATATAATTTTTTATTATTGAATAACATATCTAGAAGAGTCTAAATGATATGAAATTTGTTAAACATGGTCAATGAAATAATATCATAAAATTCAATGGCTGAATTGATGAAATTTTAATTTTACATAAAATTATTGAAAATGTAATTTGACTAAATTTAACATTTAATATGAATGGTTGTTCAATTGTTTTCATAGTTTTAGGGATTTTTCTAAATAAATCCAAGTAAACATTTGTTAGATAACTCTATCTTAGTTCACCAAATCATCCTATTTTTTATTCTATAATTAATGTCATTGTTATTATATTTTAATACATTCTCATTTCCCCCTCTTTTATTATTTACCTCTAAAATTAAAACATCATAACAATACATATAAGTACACATGTTTTATAGTAATATTTTATTTAATTTATTTGACTTCTTAGTATACTTTTAAAATTATACAACATTTATTACTATTTTATAAAATAAATAATAAATAAATATATTTACTATTTTATTTTTTAAATACTATAAAGTGAACTATGTGCAAGCTTGCTATGTTTAAAATATTTTTATGGGTGTGTTTTTGTGTGTTTTAAGATTAATATTTATGCAACTTTGTGTTCTTAAAAATTAATATTTCCATATTTTATAAAATACATAATAATTAATATAAAAAACATCGAATTATTATTTTAAAAATTGATTAAAATTGCATTTTTCTAATAAATTAACTATTTAAAAACTAAAATCATATTTTATGTCCATGACATATTATATTATTTGTTTTCATATTTTTATATATTTATTTTTTAAAAAAATTTATGTTGAAAAAATCACCCTAAACATTTAGTATTTGTTTAGTTGGAGAGAAATGAAAGAAAGGAAAAGACATAGAAATTTTATTGATGTTTGGTAGAAAAATGGAAAAAAAAATATTGAGGCTCTCATGTATTGTTTCTCATTTATTTTTATTTTTGCATTTATCACTTTCCATCTTTCTCCATTTCTCTTATATCAAATAATCAATATCCTATATTATTTTTTTTCTATTTATCTATCTTCTCTTTATCTATTTTATTTTCCTCTACACAACTAAACAAAATGTTAAACTATTTATTTTACATACACAATATAAATAGTTTATTGCTAATAAAAAATAATTCAACATTATGTAAAATCTCATGTAAATTTACAAACCTCTAAAATAGACCTAAAATTAAGGTGGTTTGGCAATCCAAAAAAACCTTCTCTAATTGTGTAAGTTTAAAATATCTAGTAAAAAATTAAATTTTCATAGTTTTTTAAGTTTAAAACCCCCACTAAAATGCCTTTATTTTTTTTTTCTCTCTATATTTTGTTCTAGTAAAAATTCAGGATAATGTAAAGAAGTTTTCAGTAACCAAATATCTATTTAACCAATTGGGCTAAATTTCCTTAGTATTGATAACATTGTTAGTATAGGAGTAAAATATTTATAAAATAACCTTAAACAAGTTTACCATATATAAAAGTTGTGATTAACGATGAATTTGACAGTATATAAATATTTTTCTCATAAAAAAATTCATATAATTATATAGTTCTGAAAAAATTATAATAAATTATTATTTTAAACACAGAGTTATCTTTTATATTTATGATAAATAATTCATAGATATAATCTTATTTTGAATTATTGATTATTTAATTTTTAAAACATTAAACTTAAATTATGAGTTAAAATAAAAAAAATGATATATTGTTGAGGTAAAAAATTAGATTAACTATAAAAAGATCGCGAGAATGCTTTGTTGAAAAAGAAAATGCTCTTGTTATAGAATGACACACTGTAATTTTAAAAATTATAAAAAAAATATTCTTGATTGTACAGAAGTTAAATTGAGGCAATGAATGACGATATTCTCATGCAATGCTAGGGAATCTAGATTCATTTAATCCCTTCCAAAGCCGTACATGTTTTTACTACCTTATATTTTTCACTTGCTTCTCCATGTCTTTCATTTTTCTTCTTTTCCCAAGCTATTCCATTCCATTAATTGTCCCTAATATATATATATATATATATGTCTGTCAACTTTAATTACTGGAGTACAGGTAATAATTTTAATCGTCCGCGTTTTATTCTTTTTAGCTAGGTTCATGTACGTAAAGATCCATTATGTGATGTTTTCTTTTTTTTGTGAACTTTAACTTTTATAGGTACATTTATTCTTGTAAACATTTATGTTCTTGATACTAATCATTATGGTCGCGTCTCACTTTTTTTTTTTTTTTTAAACTAATATTTATCAATTAAATTTCTAGAATTCTTTCAGGCGAAAACATGTGTCATTAGAAAAATGCTTATAAAAATATTTGTAGATTACTTATCAAAGTTTTCACAGTTCACATTGTAATTAATGAGATTCACACTCTCAACTGTTATAAAATGAGTCTTTTTTCTTCATCTTGTTTGTTGAATATGAGTATGATTCTTCCTAATTGAACTAATTTTTGTTCACAGAAGTGTTGATGATAAAAAGTATTGGGGATAATATTCAACAATTCAGTTCATTTAACTTCTGATATGGCAATTACCAAATAATATTATATTTGTTTTATTAATAAAGTTTACACCTAAAAGAGGTGAGAGAAAAATATATGGATTCAAATTATTTTTTTAACAAAAATTAATACACTAATAATTAACATTTATTTCTTTTATATATGTTTGTACTGATCGTATATATTTTTTATGTTTGTGTTCTTTTTTCTTGATAAATCTTTGATTTATAAAAAAAAATTAATATTTATCTATAAAAAAATTGGTTTTGAAAGAAATTGAAAATACGAAACAAGAATAAAAATAATATAACATTTAAGTTAATAAATAAAATAAAAAGAAATATTTTTTGTTTTATTTACTTGTACAAAATAAAATATTATATATTATAATTTATACCCAGTTCATTCCTCTCTGTTTCCTTCCCGTGTAGATGGAATAACTTTTCGTACGTATAACTCGTGTAATATCTTTTCATCCCTCTTTTTTTAATGTAAAAGGCAAGAGATAAGAATATAATCAAGGTAGGTTTTTTGCATCACTCCGAATTTAAAGTCAAAACAAAAGATAAGAAGTTAGGTCTTTCTCAACTTTTACCTTTTTCTCCTTTATGATTGCACTTAAAACAAATACAATTATAATGTTGGGTTTTATTTGGAAATAAAATATTGCAAATAAGAACTTTACTTACAAATTGGATAGACTTAGGGAGGTAAGTTACCTTATTTCAATTTTCAAGGTATATATATAAGTTAAACACTTGAATTTTAAAACAATTATACATGCACTTCGTTTTAGAGGATAGAGAATGAAGATAATTTCTTTTAAATATTGAATTAAGCAATGTTTGGTAGAGGTTATATATTTTTTTCTTTAGAATTATTGCATGGAATCCTAGATTTTTGCCTTTGCTATCTATTTTTAGAAAGTATATTTCCAAGAAATTTGTCTTTCCAAAAACAAATTTTACTCTCCTTTTTAACAATATTTTTCTGCCGAGGGGTTGGAATATATAATGTTATAAGTTTAATTACACTTTCTGTTCTTAATTTCTAATTTTTTGATACTGTGTTTCTAATTTTTAAAGATGATGTTGTGCCTCTAATTTGTATTTGGTAGGGTTTAATCGATGTTGTTCATGTGTCCAAATGTTGTTATATTGACCTTAACTCTTATGTGAAAAAGGTTAATTGATATGTAACAAAAGTTTAATGAGGTGATAAGTTATACTTATTTAACATAAAGATAGGGTGTTTAAAATTGAAAATCGCAAAAAATTAATTTTATTTGTGATGGTTTGGTTTAAGTATTTTATAAATTACGTGGTTCAATTTGGTTTATGATTTGATATGTTAAAATCACACAAATTCATTTATCCTTAGTTGTTTTAACAAACTTTAAAGAAAACATATACAATTAAGGATGTTCAAAATCGAATCAATCCAATCTAAATTGCGACACCAAACCGAAAAAATCAATTTTTATTTTTCTTTTTTGCAGTTGGGTTCAATTTTTTATTCTTCTCAGTGAAAGCAAACCAAACCGCATGTTTACTTAAAAATTCCTATTTTATTTTACTATTCTACCCCCAAATCCTTAAATTTAATAATAGTTTTTTTTTTACTGTTGTTATGAAGATAGAGGAGGTCAACAGAAAAAAATTAGATGTGCCTGCAGGTTCACAACTATTGTTTCTGAATAATGAATATGTTTTAGACAAAAAAATGAATTAGAATTTGTTGTTTTGTTGGTAGATTATTAGACAATTCATCTTATAAAAAAATCAAATATTTGACAATGTTGATTTTTTAATATGAATATCAATAGAAATTATGTTTGTTGTGTTTTTCAAAAAAGAGATTTAATAAATTATTTTTGTTAAAAAACTACGACACTGGTCAAATCAAACTCCAGATGAATTAGTTTAGTTTGGTTCAGATTTGGTGTTATATTCAAACTGAACCAAACCAAATTGCATGTTAATTTTATGTTTGGTTCGGGAAAGTTTTTGCCTAAAAACCGAATCAAAGCGCATCGCGAACATTACTCAATACTTTTTAAGTTTCTATTATTTGGATTTCATCTTTAATAATATTTTTTAATTAATATGTATTAATTAGTCTTTTGAAAAAAACCAAAATTTTATTAAGTAACAATGAGATACACCCTAGTCACAAGAGATGACTAGGAAGCATATGCAATTACAAAGCAATACAAGATAAACAAACAGATATATTATATTTCCCTACCCTTGAATACAAAAACAATTACCAAACTAAGAATAGCTCTAGACATGACTTCTTACGAAACCTAGTAGAGTGATATTTAGGTTGAATAGATCAACCATAGAGTGAGACAAATGAGATTTTATAGTATCCTTTAGCCGAAACCAAGTTCTTGTAAAGATGCTTGCAAAACTTTTTCTACACAGAAGAATTCACCTTTAAATATCAGTGCATTCTAGCCAACCAAGTAGTCCACAACAAAGCAAACCAAATAATGCACAAAATATCTTTAGACTCTTTTGCTTTTGCTTTAGTAATACCCAGGTGTTGTCATAAGTTGGACTAACACTCAGAGGGCAGAACACTTAGGTATCCTAGTCATTGATAACAACTCATCCAGATTGGGTAAACATGTTTATAAGAAAATAACAAATGTGACACTTATTCTGGTGTATTATGATAGATAGGATAGATATTACCATCTAATATGTGTATTAGTTGATGAATTAATATTTTAGTAAAACTATTTAATTTAATTTCATTAAATACAATTTGACAACAAGTAATATATAATGTTTAATATAAACTTATGAGTTTAATTGGTATACTTTAACATTCAATCATAACCTTTTATTTATGTGACTTTTAAAGTAGTAATGAGTAAAGTCAACAAATTTATCATAAACGAAAAGTCATGATTGAATGTCAATGAAAAAATCTTTACACTGACAGTGTATACCAATTAAACTCTAAACTTATTATATGTACTTTAAATTTAATTATTGCTACTTTTATATAATTTTATTGGGAGAAACTAAACTTTTATACAATTTATAAAATAAAATTTTTCAATATACTTTTAAACCATAAATTCAAACCAAACTAAATTGTAAAATGTGAGTTGGGTTTGGTTTGAATTTTATAATTAATCTAATCAAACCAAACCGAACCGCATATAGTTTTTTAATTTGAGTCAGACTAATTTTAAATTCAAAATCATACCAAATCACATCACAAGCAAACACCTCTATTTAAGGTGATTTAATTATTTATAAATATTTTTTCATTATAATTGTCTTCAAAATAAATCACAAAATTAAGATATGTTGTGTAATTGAATTACTGTCAATTTGTGTCAGTTAAACACTTTTTTTTAACCATTAGTTTCAATTTAGCTACTACTAAAAATTCAACAATTTTAAATATTAGAGATATAATGTTAAAAATTGAAAAAATTAGACATGAAATGTAAGGTGATGTTTGTTTTGTCCATTTTTTGTTTTCATTTTAAGAGAAAACGGAAAGTAGTAGTAAAAATATATTTAGTTACAATTTAGAAAACATTTTCGCTGAAAAAATTTTCAAAAACATATGAAAATAGAAAATACAAAAGAGTTATTTTTAGTGTTTTCAAAAGTTAACACTATGCAAAAATTTAATAACAACATTGTAATTATATAAAAAATAATATATAAATGTATTTTAAACTATATATTTACATTTTTTTATAAAATTAATTAAATTTAACAATATTATTTTTTGAAATAGAAAATACCAAGTGAAAACAAACATATTTTGTTAATGTTAAAAACTTGAAAATTAAAACAGTTTTCAGAAAATGAAATTTGAAAAAGAAAAGAGAAAACATTTCTCAAACCAAATGTCACCTAATTAAGTTTTGAAAGCAAAGCATGCAACGGCAGATGAGAGCTGGGTGGTGAAAGGTCAACAGTGTTATCAATGGTGGCCGGGTTTAAACTCTATTGAGTTAGAAGGGGAGAGCTCGCAGGATTGGTGGTCTTCAAATGTTTAGTAAGTGTAAGGGATGAGAGTGAGGTTGCTTTTTGGAAGGATTGATAGATAGGGGACGTAGCCTTAGAGACGATTTTCTCCATTTATATAGGCTGACGCTAGATAAGAATGTTAACATTTGTTGCAAGAAAAAGGGGGAGGGGGTCTAGTGCTACTTGGAAGTGATTTTAGAGGTGGAGGCTATTTGCTTGGGAAAAATATATGGTATGAGTGATTGGGCAACAATTATGGTTCGTGATACTGCTAGTAAAAAGGGTACAAGATAAGTGGTTTGGACCCTAAATAGGTTTGATGTGTACTTTGAATCCTCTACTTACAAGACACTAGCTTTGGAAAGTGGGAATGACTCCACTTACAACTTTAAGCGGATACAAGTAAAAGGCATACCCCCAAAGATGCAACTTTTGGTAGACAGCTAGACATGAACTGGTTACCGACAAAGATTAACCTTCTCAAGCAAAAGATCTTACCATCTAGAGAAAAGGTTTATAGATTATGTGGTGCGGCATAGAAATAGGTAACCATCTATTTTGAACTATAAAGTTTTTTATAGGCTTTGACAAGAACTCTTATCAAGTAGTCGGTCTATCATTGATTACTAGTACCCATTTTTGGGTTTGGTTAATGGCAACCCAAACAATGTTTGATCTTTTGTGTGGTTTATAAGAATCTAACATATATAACAACTTGAAATGCAATGGTGTTTAGAGAAGTAAAGACATATTGACAAACTTAAACTATAGTCCAAACAGTATAACTTAACTCACGAGAATAATGTCACTCTGCAGACTTATAAATATGTTTAACCTTTTTTTTTTGTCATCCAAAATTTTTCTCTTGCCCAAAGACACCATTATGTGTTGGCCCAACATTGTTGGGTGGGACAGAAGCATTTCCATTCTAAATTTGTTTTCTAATGCACCAACTTGTGTTTTATTTCTCTTTTATAAGTGGGTTAAATCTTGTAAGCTACACGCATAACAGATTGGTGGTGTTAAATTGTTTCAACTAAACTGAAGAATAAAAAAGCATGAGACACCATACTCCATAGCATTTATTCTCACACGGATTCCACACGAGATAGGATGGATCCTTCCACGACCGATCAAAATGGAACAATAGCAAATAGCAATGTGAAACATCTGAAGTACAATATCCAATTCCATATCGTCCTAAAGATAGAAGATCAAACAATTGAAAGAAAACTTGCACAATTTTCTATATTGCCTACCATTTCTAGAAACATTTTGTAACTGAAGCAAGGTTTTATAACCGCAGCTTCATTTCCATAGCAAAATTACACAAACAAAACTTTTGAGGCTTTGACATCTAAAAGGCCTGGGCCGTGCTTCTCACGTGCAATAGAACTTATTCTCCATTAGATCCTTTCATAATTCATACGTACAGGAACAGTACTAAACCTTTATAATTATAAATACCCATCATAAGGTGTTGAGGATTTGAAAAGCGGTTTCATATATTAATTGTGTACTAGACACGTACTGCAATAATTCACATATTACTACTACCTGCCTCATTCATTCTGTTTGTTGCAGCTAATGGTTAAAGGGGGCATCGCCAAAGCAAACTTGTTACTTCTCGGGTAAATTATCACTGATAATCATCCATCTGTTCAAAGGCATTAATCACTTTACTAAAATGTTATCGCTTGAAATACTTCATATATATATAGTAAAGTAGTAATTGCATTTGAATGGTGATTAATGAATGAAGAAAATCCTTGATGGCAAAAAGGCCTCTTGGGATTTAATTTTGAAAGATGAAGCACTAACATGTGGCAAATGTGATGTGAAGGTCATGCAGGGGAGCTAAGAGAGCAAAGAGTGGAGTGGGGAAATTCTCAGGCAGTGCTCAAGCTGGTGGTGGTGCAGAAAGCTCTGGAGGAGTTTCAAAGAGTGGTGGGAATTCATCTTGCTGGGTCCCACATCCACGCACAGGAATTTACTTCCCAAAAGGGCATGAGTGGGTGATGGATGATGTACCAGAGGATGCAGCTCGTTTAAACGAGACTTGTTGGTTCAGAAACGTTGATGGTGTGGACAACCCCCAATATCAACCTTAATATTCCACATCATTCCCGTTCACAACATATTACTATTACATAATCAGGATGGCCTTGTCCCAAATAATCTTCATCTCACTCTTCATAAGCTATAACCTATAGTTATGTTATGTATTACATAAAGATTAATCAAGAAGATACGACTAGTTAATTGAGGACAGTTAACTAGTTGTGACTTTTCAAATATTGATAATGACCATATGTATGATATCAAGTTAATTAATTAAGCTATGTGGATCTCAAGTTTACTAAACGTCCCTGAGCTTGGTCTCTTGGCTATTTTCTGTTGCTATATTGGTGCAGTTATGGATGGAGTACCTACAGTCCACAAATCCACCACATAGTTATTAAGATGTGATTCCAATTTAGCATTTTACATCACTAACTTTGTTTTATAAAGTAAGTTGGACAGTGTTTTGAAGTTTTCCCAAAGGAATAATCTGAACGCCTAGTTTGTGGTGCAGCCGGTACATTAGGTGATAGTAATTTGGAGCCGGAGTGGAATAGGTAACAGGAAAAATGTGGTTTTAATCATGAAAGCATTTATGCCAGATGCAAATGTTTATTAAAAATCTAATGTTATCTGACAGTTGATTAACAACGTCTTTGAGTGCTGCAAACTGCGTTTAATGACTTATTTGTAAAAAAGAGATTACTAAAGAGAACAAAGATAATTTATTTATGATAGTTTTATTTTATTTATTTTATTTTTGGAGCAGGTAGGCCCTAGATGGCAAGAAAACGGCCATTCCTGTGTAGAGATGATATCACAAATCAGCCTACTTGGCGCACAAGACAGATCTATGTGGGAACAAAAATTTACATTAATCAATTTTGAGTTTCACTTGGACCCCATTTACTAAATTATCAAACCAATCTCATCTGATAGGCAACAAAACAAATTGATTTGATTTCACTTAATTGGATTTTTTAAATAAATGCATATTATTATTTTTTTAAAGCATAGACAAAATATAAGATTTTGTCCAAAAAATTAAATATACTTTTTATTAAAAGAGTAAACAATAGATTCGAATTTAATTGATTTATACCTATTAAAAGTGGCATAAATCTCCATTATAATTGATGATAATAGAAAGAAAGTTAAAAAATCAACCTTCAATTACTATAATTTTCAATTCATAAACAAATATAATATTAGTCCAAGTAACCAAGAGAAACAAGTGAACAACATTATCTAATATGTATTTTTATAAGTTAACCACATTGTCTAACATAAATCATATTTATTCGACTTAAACCAAATTTATTTTACAGTTAGCAATAAAATAAAACATAATTTACTATATGCTTAGTTACAATTTTTAGCTTAACCAATTTAGAAACTGCAAATTTATCGGATTTCTTTTATTTATATCAAATTTAATTCAATAAAAAAAATTTCTTTTGATTTGGATTTATCTAAACTGGTAAATATTTTTATTTGGTAGACTTTAAAGTAATATAAATTTTTAAACTTTTTAGGATAAAATATGTTTTTGTTTTAGTCGTTGCTTAATTCATGCATTTTTTCAAAGTTTGGATTTCAAAATAGAGTAATTGATATACAAATAAAGATAAAAGATTTGTTTTTGGAATTAAATATTTTTAATAAAAATAGAGATGGTAATGGCAAAAAATTAGAAGGTATTAATAACAAAGGTAATTTTTTTTTTAATAATTATTAATTAAATGATTAAGTCTTATAGTAGAAATGGAATAAGAAGATAAATAATTAATTGTATATTTGATTTTTTATTTTCTTTATTTTGTGAACATTTTATATTTGATTATAATTAGAGAAAAAGTGGAGTGCAGTTGATATCAACCTGATTATAAAAAAAAGTTACACTCACCGACTTTTAACTTTTTATATATTGAAATATATGTTTGTTTTTTTAAGAGAAAAAAAATTGTAATTACATAATAATTAAAGTCTTTCTTTAATATGATTTTAAATGTGTATCTAAACATACACATGCATATAGGATTAGTTTATTTTTCCAAAATGGAAATTAAAAAAAAAAAAAAGACCTCACTTCTCGTATATTTTTGTCACTCATACTTACTCTAATAGTTTCCTTTCTCGTTAATAAATTAAGAAAAATATGGGTTTTCTCATCTCAATCTCCAAAAATATGTTACGATCTTTAATAAAATTATACGATAAAAAGTAATATTTATAAACAAATTATCAAATATCAATCATAAAAATGACAACATAAATATATGTAGTGTAACATGATTGATATACTTGATAGATAGATTTACTCCTTACACGTTCTTAATTATTAGTAATTTTGATATATATAGGCTTCCAAACCAAGAATATATATACCTTCTAAAAAATATATAAATATGATTTATACTTCTATACAATAATTGACATACTTTTCCTCTTTTTCTTATTTTAAATATTTTTTAAGTATCTATATAACTATTTTTTTCTCTCTCTAAAATACATTGCTCTCTGATTTATAATATTTGTTTTTTTTTAACATCTTTGATGATCCAACTACTTACATCATTCCAAAGTATCATAATACACTTCCTTTGACCTTAGTAATTTTTTTTTAACAATTACCATCTTTCCTTCATCAAGAACTTCTTATTTTTTTATGCACCTTATTTATCCACCACAAATCTTTTATGCTTAATTGGTTATCATTTCTATTTTACACATTCAAATATATTTTAATTTTCTTAATTTTGTAGTGTTCAGTTTCATAAAGTATCATCTAAAATATGATTCTATACTTTTGAAAAGTGTTTTCTGAGACTTTTGGCTCTTAACCTAAAAAAGAAATTAAAAACAAGTATATATGATATTTTTTTTATTCTTATTAACATAGGAAGAAAATGATAAAATGGACATTGTTAAAATGGAACACATAGTTTCTCTTATCTATCATGAATTTGTTTGATAGAAAATCAAAGTTAATTCCAAAAGATATTCAAATAGAAATAAAAATTGATAAATGTGTAAAACAAAAATAAAGTTTAAAAAATAATAGAAAAATTGAAAATATAGCTTAATATATATATATATATATATATATATATATATATATATATATGTGCGCGCGCGCGTGTGTATATATATATGTATATGTATGTGTGTAAGAGAGAAAGGAAGCTATCTTTATTAATTCTGAAAATAATATGTTAAAAAATAATTATAAAGATATTTTAAAAAATATTTATAATAAATATAAAAAAGGAGGTATTTCTAATTTTGTAATTGATTGAAATGATTTTTTTTTGGTAATGATATACTCCGTAAGGAAAAAATAAGTTAAAATAAAATAAAAACAACCCTACTCTTTCTACGACACTATTTCTACTGCTTACATATTTCCACTCTCAAGTTTTTTTTTTCTTCTTTTTTTGTGAGATATTCAAACAAATTAATGTACCTTAGGAAATTTAGGTTACGCTTGTTTAGAGTGTTTACTATTTTCGCTTTTAAAAAATAAAAATAATAATTAACATAGTTTTATTAAAGTTTAAAAAATATTTATTGAAAATACTTTTAAAAATTACTAAACACAGAAAATAAAAAAAATGTTTTTGAAATCTTCAAAAATTAAAACAAAGTAAAAACACGATGAAAATGTTTGTAATATTAACAATATATATATATATATATATATATATATATATATATTTTAAATTATATACATAAAATATTTTATACTTTTTATTAAATTGATTAGATAGAATGTTTTTATTTTTCAAAAATAGAAAATAAAACGCAAAACAAACATATTTTTAAATCTTTAAAAATTTAAAAATATTTTTTTTAAAATAAAAAATAAAAATGAAAAATAAAAACTATTTTCTCAAATAAAACTACCCTCAACTAGCCACACAGAAATTAATGAAGTCATGTGTTCTTAAAAGCATTATAAAGTATTCGAAATTCCGTTGTCATTTCGTCTTCTTTTTTTTTTTTTTTTTTTCCCGAAAGAGTTGCAATGCAATTTCGTAAAGTCAAGCAATTTTTCTCGACATCCAGTCTCCGAAGAATTTCTCTGTTTTTAACTGAAATAGCGAGAAAGATTAATAGAATTGCATAATGATATTGCGAAATCTAGAATCTTATCCTTGTGGTCTTACTGCATGATTGGAATTTGATCCTTTACACCGTGTTATTATCTTGAGTGAAGGAATTAAGGATGAAAGAGAAACAAGAGAGGTAATTGAATAGAAATTAATCATATCTACCATACATTTGAATGTCATAGAAATAAAGAATAATTTGGTATGAGTAAGTTTTTTGTTTCAAAACATACTTTAAATGCATAAACGTGCATGATTAAAATTTTTACTCAAACTTATCATTTCTCACTATTTATTATTGTTGCTCATTCTCATTCCCTAGTGCCACTATTAATTGTTAATCATAAGTTATCATTACTAGAAATTTGTCACTAGTCATTATCGTTAATCATCAATCTTTATGTTAATCATTAGTCATTGTCATTATTAAATATTAATCTTCAATTGCCATCAGTGTTATCGATCTCCAACTATCACGTTTGATAGTTGTCTTCGATCTTGGTAACAATTTTCGGTCATTGGCCACCACTGTGACACCTTTCTACTCCAAAATTTTAATAATAAAGATTAAAAGAAATTAAAATCAAACACAAGTAAAAGAGTTCACATGAACACATACTTCACTTTAATAATTCTCAAGAAAAACGCAATGTTAAAATCATAGCTCTACTACCAAAATAAACAACAATTAAAATTCTTATAACCATTATTATCAAAACGACAATTAAATCCTTATAATAAATAGGTTTCATATTAATTAAAAATAACTAAGCATACTAATGGCTCATTGCCCTGAGGTCACATGCTATTAGAGCAACCCAGCAACTCAAGTCTCTCCCTCAATATTAGCTCCTACCTCTCTGCTGCCTTTTGACTTATGGGCGTTCAACCCCAAAAGAAAACAAACAACATAACAAGCAAAGGGATGAAAACTTGACTCGCATATATTTAGACATGCAAGGAATAACACCACCCCATACATACCACATATCATATGATTACACGGTCAATTACAACTTCTCAATTACATACAAATATATAATAGCATATAGAAACATGGTAACAACACTCTGATGCAATGTAGCGTTCACACATCAAACACATGCAATTCATCTCTATGCAAAATGTGTCACAATCATGCACATGATGTCTCATGCAGGTTCGTCCTAAGCATAAGCCTTTTCTACACCAGCCACGTCTAGGTTTCAAATGGAAAAAGCCTTATTTACGCCAATCACGAGTAGGTTCTAATAGGCACAAGTCTCTTCTACACCAGCCACGTGTAGGTTCCAAACGACAAAAGCCTCATCTACGTCAGCTACGCATAGGTTCTAATAGGCATAAACCTCTTCTACACCAACCACGTGTAGGTTCGAATTCCACACAACTTAAGAATAATTGGTCTAAAATGTTGCATAATTGATAGACCATATAGAATCCCATAAGTTGTCATTATGCAATATGTTCATTCATGCTCATGTCAGAGTCATAACAATAATATCTCACAATAGTATTAAATTTCATTCTTTACTGCAGCTAGAATGACTCCTTGTCAAGCACGCCTGACTCATACCATCAATCAAACTATCTCAAATCATGTTCAGGCTCATCAGTGCATCACACACACTTATAAAATCATACACATTTATAAATCACACACATCATCTTAACATCATGTTCACATCTCAACACATCACATATATTTATAAATTGAATAAAACACTTAATCTTATACGCATTCGCATGACATAAATTCACCACACTAAAAAACTCTTAATACATCTATCTATAAAAACATGTTTAACATATATTATGAATAATAACAAAATTCGTAATTAATACTCACAATCTAAGTCACCATAGTACTATCCTATATGAAGACAACCATCCATTTAAAATTCACTAGTAGCATAAGATCCTAAAACATAGTTAATTACACGCATTTTTATATCTCTCACTCCAGACCTTGTTTTAGAAATCCAACCGTTCAAAATAAATATTATTATCTTATAAATTAATTGTATGAAAATAAACCAAATCCAAAGTTAACAAATTCTCTAAATGCTCCAGACGAAGTCTACCACGAGTGTAAGATCTTAAAATACAATCCTTTCTATGAATCTATTATCTCTTACTCCAGATATTATTCTGACAATCCCACTGTTGAAAACAAATATTAATATCACACGAAGCTAATTGCAAATAATAAACTAAATCCAACGGTTAATCAATTCTATAGATGCTCCAGAAGAAATTTTTCACTAGTGTAAGATCCTAGAAATTACTATCCGAAAATAGACAAAATCTAATGGTTGAAAAATTCTATAGAAACTCCAAACGAAGTCAGATGTAATATCATCTTATTACATCAAAACATCATCATTCAACCCATCAAAACATAAGATTAACCACATAAGCAATGTTGATTATCTCTAGAGACTGAAAAGAGGTTTCAAGGACTTTTTCACTACCTCAATATAGCAAGCAGGGCAAGGGGTACTCATTAACATATCCTTTTCACCTGAAATAATTATCAGCTTGTCATCTATAACAAACTTTAGCTTCTAATGCAGAGTAGATTTCCATAACTTAGAAGGTGATTTCAAAAGTGAAAGGGCCAATTTGGATAGAATTTCAATCTCTCTCATCAATTCTTGGCGATATCCATCAAAAGCCCTCGCAATCATATAACTCAGTTTCATGTGAGTCCCATCATAAGGTAGACGATCCAAAGTTGAATTTGGCATCACATTCAAAATGGATCCATTGTCAATCAATACTCTAGCTATGACATGATCCATGCACTTCACTGAAATGTGCAAAGCCTTATTATTCCCCCTTCCCTCACTTGGTATTTCATCATCTGTAAACATGCGATAGTTGTTAGCAGTGATATTTTCGATTATAACCCCAAGCATGTTCAATGTAATATCATGATCCACATGTGCATCATTGACAATCTTCATCAATAATTTCCTGTGACTCTCTGAGTTCATCAATAATGTCAAGAGAGACACTTTTGTTGGGTTACGATTCAACTGATCAATAAGTATGTATTCACTCTGTTTGATGAATTTTAGAAATTCTAAAGCTTCATCATCTAATATTTCTTTCTTCTTTTCATGGGTTACTTCATTGTTAGTGACCTTCCTTTTTGCCATGACCTCCACTTCAATGACTTTCTTTTCTTTCCTTTTAATGTTCTTTATTATATATCTATTTCCAAACTCCTCAAGGGTATAGATTCTACCACTACAGGTCACTCCACCTTCCCTCGCAATATTTGTAATAGCGGTTCCTCCAACAAAAAAATCTATCTTTTGTTCCTCACTTGCCATTTGTTGCTTGCACTTTTGTACCATATTTCCATAGAATTGCTTCAGAATTTTTGTAAGGAAAGGGGATTGGCACTTCCACAACCAAGGGTTTAGGAACCTGTGAAGCGTTTCTCACAAAGTGAATTATCAATGGCTTTGAAGCAATATCAACTTATTTTTCTTCTTACTGAGCCATCAACACATCTTGGCCCCTTTGCAAATGACCATGTTGAACCAAACCTGAGTCCATTAAGTCTTGCAACATTGACTTACAATCATGACAGTCCTACATAGAGTGTTTACCTTTTGGGTGAAAACCACAAACATCCTTCTTAGAGTCCCCACCCCCAATCATTCTAAATTCACACATCTTCGCAAAGATAACCATCATGGAGGTTTTAACCTTCTCTACTTCCTTTATAAATTGTTAGGCAAGCTATCCCTCAATAGCATCACTGATGGATTATTGTGCCCCAGGAGTGGATTATTCCCAACGTTTGACCCTTGTTCTTTAAAAGTCAACATCCTCATTTCTATCATATCTTGAACCTTATGCCTCAACCCCTAACATTTTTTGGTAGAATTCCCTATTGCACCTGCATGATAATCATATTTGGCCTTTGTTTCATAGCCTTTTGGATATGGTGGTTGAACGAGTTTCAAGGGGAAAAACAACTAGAGAGTTACGAATAAGATGGGATAGGAGTTCAACGCAGGTCATGGCAATCAGGGAGAATATTCTTTTTTGGTGTTTTCCCTTTTTTGAATTGTTGTCTCTGTTAGGGTTTAGAGCTACTAGTTGGTTCATTTGAGGGGTAAAACCTGGTTGGGCTTTGTGGTCGGGGCGATTGATAAGTCATTTTGAATGGATAATGTTGTGGATATGGTAGTGGCGAAACTATAGTTATTTGTGCGTGAAAGGTTTATAGTTGGGCATGGTGGAAGCAGATATTATAGCATTCGTTCATCCTCCTTTCTTCCTCTCGATAGTTGGGGACTTCTTTGCACTCATAGTTCTTATTGACACATGAGAGAGCTTCCCACTCCTCACTCATATCTCAACTCTTTCTCCAATAACAACTAGGTCTGAGAAGTTCAATGATATGTTTCTAATCATCCTATCATAAAAGGTGATTGGAGCGCATTAATAAACATGGTGCCATCTCTTTTTTAGATAGAGGAGGCTACACTTGAGCAGCCACCCTTCTCCATCGTTGGGCATACATCTTAAAAGTTTCATTCTTTTTCTTCATCATGTTCTGCAATTGTGTACGATCTGAAGCCATATCCATGTTGTACTTGTATTGCTTCAAGAATGCTTCTACCAAGTTCTTCAAAGTGTGTATCCATCCTCGTTTTAAGTTCATATACCAACTACAAGTTGCCCCTATTAAAATTTCTTGGAAGAAATGAATTAGGAGTTTTTCATCATAGGCATATGAAGTCATCTTTCTACAATACATGGTTAGATGACTTCTTGGGCAAGAGTCTCCTTCATATTTATCAAACTCGGCAACCTTGAACTTATGTGGAATTACAACATTGGGAGTAAACATAACTGAGCAGCACCAAAAGCATAATGGTCGATTTCCTCAATGGTCCTCAGTCACTCTTCTAAAAAGCGCAACTTATCATTGGATAGGTTGTCGTAAGTGTGTTTAAAGTGATCCACAATGGTTGGTTTAGGGTTGATACATTGGTAATTTAGGAGGCCCTCAGCAGAAATGGCGTTAACTAGAGGTAGGTAGGTGGGATTTTGGGGTGGAATCTACAAGTCGTTAATCTCAAGGTTTCGATCTGGGGTTTGTGTTTGGTTAAGAGGTATGGTGGTAGAGGTATCGAGATTATGTTCAGGGTTACTAACTATTGGTGGGGTGTAACCTAGAGGGAGGCCATACAAGGGATTTGGGTGATTAACTTCTACAGTATTGGTGGTCATGGGTGGTGTGTAGCCTGGAGGAAAACCATATGGAGGGATTGGTACTATTACGCTAAATTGTAGGACCAGGTTAAATCCAGGAGGATGGGACGATGTAACTTGAGGTTCTTCTGAATGATTCCTATTTATGTCTTTGATGGATTGTATCATCTCTATGATCTTGTCCATCTGTTGTTTTATCTGATGCATATCCTCTTTTAGTGCTTCATTTTGTTGTCCCAAGTCTTCCACAACTCCTTCCATGAGTCTAGTCTTAGCATGAGTCCTGTAAGGGTGTCGCAGAGACAATTTATTTGCTTCAATCTTTTATCTTCTATTTTTCACTCTGTTGAATAATGCCTTATAAGTATATGATAAATGAAATGAAAGTGTAGTTACTCTATTAGTTCCTAGAAATGCAAGGTTATTAGAGAATCATAAGTTTCTTAACTCACGCATAAGCATTATGTTTCTCAACATGTAGTCAGAGGAACACAACTATCTTTCATGAGACTGTTTTTCTAGAACATCATGTTTTAAGTATTAGGTCTCTGTAAGATGTGAAAATTTACGTACAAACATCTTCTTTTAGACTTTTCCTGTAGAATGTCACATTCTAAGTACTAAGCCTTACAAAATACGAGACCTCAAAGTATCCCATACGTGAATTCCTTTTTTTTTCTTTTTTTTTTTAAACTTTTTCTATAGAACGTCATGTCCTAAGTACTAGGTTGTAAGAGAACTAGGGGTATTTTCCCAAACACTATTTTGAATTGTTTTATTTCTAGGCTTCATATGAATATTTGGAGGAGAATAACAATTTTACAACCCCAAATCATTTCCCAAGAAGTGGGCCTTGCGAAACTAAGTTGTGAAACACTAGGCCTCAGACCCTGTGAACCATTCCACCACTTCCCAATAGCCGTTGTTCCTACCCACCAAGCCTACCTCACCTTTGCTTCTTGCAGTACCCATGCCCACCCCTATAACCACTATTCCCCCTTCTACAAACACCTATCCCATAAGCTGCATAACACCCTCCCAACTACAAGATCGCAGAGCTGTTGGACTTTCTTGTCAATGTGATGAAAAATACCATCCTGGCCACAAATATTCACACTCACGTTTCCTTATCCTCTTGATTAATGACAATATCCTTGATGAAGAGGAATCTAATTCCCTCACCATGCCCCTTATCTACCCCCTACAAGACCCAACTAACTGCTTGCCTAACCCACCCTGCTCCAGACTTCTTTCAATGTTGTTAAAGGATCCACGTCCCTCCATGCCCTTAAGTTCTCGGGTTTCATTTTGGGCTTCCTTGTGACATTCCTCATTGATATATGAAGTACCCATAACATCATTCAAGAACGCTTGACTCACCATCTACACATTCCCATTACTACTATTCCATCCTTTTCAATCATGGTTTGGAATGGCCAAAAGTTAGAATGTTCTAGATGTTGCACTCATGTACCCTTTCGACTGCAGAATCACACTTTCACTACCACATTTTATCTTTTGCCTATTAAAGAGGATGAGGTTGTCTTGGGCTTTAAATGGCTAAGGACTGTAGGAAATTTAAAGGTTGATTTTGTGTTCCCTCCCTTTCATTCACTCATTTAGACCACACCATTAAATAAAAGGTCTCACTTCCACCCTACTAAGATAATCTTACTATCACCAACTTGTCCATTATATTAACACAGATGTCATTGTTTCATTTCACCTCTTAACATTCACAACCATTGAAACTTTTCCCTCCGCTAACCCCTCTCCTTCTTCCATTATGGCTCACCATGACCCCCAAATTTCCTTTATTCTTCTTGACCACTTAGAAATTTCCTAGTCCCTTCACAACCTTCTTCTTACCTGTCTCTATAATCATCACATTTCCCTCCTTTTGGACTCCAAACTTGTTAACATTAAACTCTATCACTTCCCCACATTCACAAAGAAATCATCGCTAACCTCATTTAGGAAATTTTGATAGAATGTATCATATAACCTAGCATGAGTCCATTCAATTACAAAGAATGTTCGTGTTGATTACCATGCTCTAAATTCAATTACAACCAAACATTGTCCCCACCATTGATGAGTTACTTGATGAGCTAGGACAAGTTGTTACCTTCTCTAAATTGACCTAAAGTCTTAATATCATAAAATTTGGGTCCACCCTTCTTACACCCCTAAAACTGCTTTTCATACCACAAATGCCCACTATGAATTTATGGCTATAGCCTTCGATCTCTCTAATGCCCCTTCTACATTTCAATCTACCATGAACGACCTTCTTTAACCCTACCTAAGGAATTTTGTTTTGGTCTTTTTTATGATAATTTTATATATAACCCCTCCCGAGATACACATTTAGTCGATTTGTCTACCATTTTGAAATTACTAATGGCACATAAATTCATTGCCAAATGGTTTAAATGCTTTTTCGTCGTGCAATCTATAGTTTATTTGGGCCACCTCATCCAAAATGAAACTATAGTCCCTAACCTAACAAAAATTTCAGCCATTAATAAATAGCCACCACCTATTTCTCTTTCCACCCTACATGGATTTTTGGGTCTCACCGAGTTTTATAGGAAGTTTATTCGTGGATATGCCTCTATTGCCTCCCTTCTCACAACCTTCTTACAAAACACTGAAAACAATCTAAAATTTTCATGGCCAACTTAATCTCAATAAGCCTTCATCACATTAAAACAACAAATAACTACACGTCCAATTCTAGCTTGACCTGATTTCCAAGTTGACTGCATCGTTGAGACTAACCCTTCTGTTGTAGCTGTCAGGCCAATCCTGTCACAAAATAACCTTCATATAAGGTATTTCAACAAGTTTTCTCTACCAAAATGCAAGCCTAATCAGTGTACGTCTGAGAGATATATGTTGTAATAGCGGCAATTCGTAAGTTGAGACATTATTTAGTAAGGACTCATTTTCAAATCACCATATATCAAAGTAGCTTAAAACATTTAATCATTTACCCATTTAATTCTCCTAAAACCCTTACTCGTACCTACCAAAGTTTGGGACGATTTATACCTTTGTAAAGGGTGATTAAGTTTTCTTCCATTTGTGCCTATGTCCATTAATCAATTCACCATTGTTCGTCACACAAGCTTTCAAAAAGGTTCTTCGATCCTTCTGCGTAACTTGCCAGATTAGGCAAGTAGCTTACAAACTCAACTTCTGACCACATGCTGAGTTCACCCTGTTTTCCATATTAGCTTCTTACGCCTTTATCATGGCTCTATTCCCCCGACATAGACCTATCTTCTTCCTCCTTCGACCCTAACCATAGACCTCGTCAACCCTGGTTCTCCGTCGCATATCACTTCGTTTGAAACCCATAACTCACCCACTATTTCAGTGTTTCCACCAAACACTTCAACTCTAAACATTGGCTTAGTCACCACTTCTAAATTTGGACTCTTCCCTTGACCCAAATAATAGTCACACCCCTTAATGCACCACTCAAACGTATCACTCATCTTGAGGATAAGGTTCCTTTCAAGGCCCAGGGTATGTGGGACTCCTAACATTGTCACCCCTTTAAGGTCGACATCCACGACAACTTTCACTATATCGACATTGACTTAGTGGTTGTTTTTTTCTATTCTTGACAGCTTCATTCATCTATCAGCATTCAGTTTAAAACTTAATCCAGCCTACAAGTAGCCCTTTCCATGGCCCAACTCTCAAGAAGAGAGTCCAACTCAAAAGACTAGTTTATTAGTTAGAGACCCCCTAGGCTTAAGTGCCACGTCAAGTAGTGTGAATTACCCAATGTGACACTTCTAACATTACGCATCCTTTTTTTTTCGTTATTCCACCAGGTTAGTGCCCTTCTGTTAAGTCCCATTGGTAACCAAAGGAACTCGAAAATTATTTGGTACTAATGCTTAACTCAACAATGCTTAGCCAATCTAGGAAATCATCTGCGTGGAGTCACCATGAAATTCAAGAATATCAACTTTAAACCCTATTTCCCAACGATGATCATTTTTATTATTGTAAGCAAATAGGTTGTCATGAATGGTAGAAGTATCATGTTCAAAGTCTTAGCGATCATGTTGACTTACCGTTTTCCAAAAAGTAGCTAATTTCTACATTAATTGTTCAATTTGTAATCACATTAGGCAATCTCATATCGTTAAATCACACTATAAAAGAAAAGACTACATAATTTCAGTCGCTAAGTAGTTGACTTCAGTTACTAAATGAACTTCATGTTTAGGTGGGCGTTACCAGCACATCTCTTTGGTGGCATTGTACAGGAATAAACCGACTCTTGATACCGATACGATGCAATGAATGGTAATGGATGATACTAACTATCAATAACTCATTAATTCAAGCAATATTGATGATTAACAATAGGAAAATGAGAGAATAATGTTGGGTCAAACCAAAGGGGTTAACCACTGAGAAGATGTACAACAATGGGTCACAAGTCCATATATAAGAGAATGTAACAATCTCTCTCTCAAGTATGAGTCCCTTCCATATTGTAAACTCTCCCTCGAGCGGAAGCACCTTAATGAGGGTGTCTTATTCACAATTATCGACTCTGATACCAGTTGTTGGGTTAAACTGAGGGGGTTAAACACTAGGGAGATGTACAACAATGGGTCACACGTCCATATATAAAAAAACATGATACCACTTTCAACCCAAAACATTAAGGCATTAGGTTATGAATCTCTCTCACTTATATATTACTTAACTTTCTAATTTCTAACCAATGTAGGACTTCAACTCACACTTGCACTCCAACAAATAATTCTTAGATTTTTTTTTATTAAGTAAGAAAACTACAAATTGCTTAAAAGATTATATAAATGTTAGCCACTTTGCACAACTTCAAAAATCTATTAGTTGTAAAAGTATTGTTATATATTAGGAAATACTCTTGGCACGAATCAAACAAAACCAACAATCAATGATTGAACTTATTTTAAACCAGGTGTTAATTTAAAAATAAAAAAGGAATTTAGCATATTTCACGATTTGTGTGCTTTGACAAAAATGTTTCCGTAACTTGCAGCATTTTCCATGTTATAAAATTGTTAATGGAAGAAGTTAATTTGAAACTACGATATTTTCTTCTCTTTTATAGAAATGATTTTTACTATCAAGTCAACCTTCAATTGAAAAATTATTTGATGTACAAATTAAAAGATATTATGCAATTTAATTTTATTTAAATTGTTGTTAAAAAATCTAATTTGATGCATTCCAAAAATTCGTTTGGATTAGATTAACGATGCATTTCATACATTAAAAGAATTGGTATTTTCTAAATTAAAACATGTATTTTTCAACTCTTAAATTGCTATCTTAAAAGTAATTTTCAATAAACATATATGTTTACAAATTAGAATTTGGTAACTCATAAGAGAATATATAATAAGTTTAACACCTATACACTGTCAATGTAAAAGTGTAAAAGAGTTTTACATTGACGGTTAATCACAACTTTTCATTTGCATAACTTTTAAAGTATTAATAGATAAAGTCAATAAACTTACTATACATAAACAATTGTGATTAACTACCACTATAAAACTTTTTATATTGACAGTGTATAAATGTTTTTCTCTATATATATTTTAAAGTTTATTTTAATTACGCTTGATTAAAGCTGATTTTGTAACATCCCAAATCTATTTATACTAATTAAACTATTAATGCTCAACTATCTAATTTACTTTTCATACCAATTATAATTCAAAATATCGATATATAAAATTTTCATTACATTACACGTCATATTATAACATACATCTTAATAATTGCAAAATTTAAAACAATATATAATATATTAAACACAACATCAGCTCGCCGAACAAACTTTGTCACCCAGCGAGACCCAGGGTGGTTTGCCCAGCGACATTGATTGCTCAGCAAGAATCCTGTATCAGATTATTCTAGCAATAGAGACTTCGCTCAACAAGACAGGTTGCTGAGTGAAAATCATGTTTAATTCTAAACAAAGAGTAATTTGGGCTGAGCAAAACCCCTTGTTGGACGCAAAACTAAGATATTCATCTACTAGAGACAAATTCTTGTTAGGCAAGACCCATTGCCAGTAGTGAGGTTATGCAGAATAGTCAAAAGCTCAAGTGCATAATCATAATATACATCACATAACTCAATGATTTCATCCCTGCAACTTCCTAACATGAACACATTACTAGATCGAACAACCTAAGAGGCATGGGTTCAACTGATTCCAACACACTCACATAGTTCTTAGACATCACCATCCACACATTTCGAACACTACATATTCTTTGAGCATTACATAATGCTAACAACAAAACATAAATTCCTTTAAGTCAGATCATAGCACAACTTTTTAATTTACATTTACAAGTATAAATTAAATCTCTAACTCTCGAGAAATCTACATACTCCTCAGTCCATTTCTTCTGCCTTTGAATCACACTATTGTCATATGCTCCTATGCATAGCACGATCATCATAGTCATGCATAAATCACAAATAATGTAAGGGTAAGTTTGTCATAATCAAACAAAGCATAAAGAAAGGTTACACAACATCATTAATCAGTATGATCCCTACATTATTAATCAGTAGAATCCTCTAAACATAAGCAAGCACAACTCACAACTGATGCTTTCTGAAAATACTTTATTGAGTACGACACCAAAGCAACTAAAGACATCTAACAATTAAAGTCTAGAGTCTAATTGACCCTTCTGACAACCAACTGAAGCCAGTAGCATACTCATCCAACATTGTTATCTAGAGTTTGTTTGACCCTTATGACACATAATTGTTGTATAAGCATATTCCTTAGGTACTTCCAATGCAAGACTATAGATGTACTCCTCAATGGTGGACTTACATTGGAATACCAGAATCTCAATGCAAAACTATAGGTATACTCTCCAATAGAGAGCACTTACATTTACCTTATCGATGTCACTAACTCAATGTATAATACCCATATTATCAACATATGAGTCACAACTAAGGTTAAGTTACCACCAGTAACCATCCACATTCAACAGGTTCAACGACATCTCACATCATCATGCATTGCAACACAACTATGATGAACATCATATTAACAACCAACATCAAATTCATCAGCATTAACGAAGAACAACATTTCCAATATCAACACTACCAACACAACTAATTTCACATAATACACAACACTTCAATTCATCCACTTCATCAAAATCAACAACAAACATCAATTTATCATAAAAAACATCAATTATCACCACATAAACAACTTTGCATAAAAATTAAACTCAGTTGAAAACCTTAATCAACTACATTCAACAACCTCACAACTTCAAAATCATGATTCTTCAACCTAAAAGCATAAATTTAGTTTCTTTTACCTATATCTCCTTTTAATAGTAATTATTCTCATCTCCCCCATCTTTCTACCATCAACTGAATATAATCATATAATATCGACACAACTAATAAATTCATCACATCTCAAATCAATTATTAATTTAAGTAAAAAATTAAATTTAATTCCTTTTACTATTTATTCTACAATTTTATAACTATTAAATAATTAGGTCCTTACAAATTTTAAAGTTGATTTTAATTACACTTGATTATAACACTCAACATTTATTTCTAATTTCCTATTACTATTTTTTTTCTTTTTTCTTTCCTTTTCCCACCCCACCCCACCCTCACCTCCCCTATCACTACCATCGTCGGTGTCACCACTATTGTTGCCATCCTTACCACCACCATTATTGCAGCTGCCACCACCACCATCGTCATTGTCACCATCACCGCCCTCATCATTGTTGGTGTTCTCATAATAGAAGAATACTGCAAATTAAAATCAAGTTTAATTGTAATAGAAACATAATTAAATGTAGCCTTCTTCAAGATATTGATTGATTAAAAAGGGGTATCTAAGACCTCTAATCCTATGCATAAGGTGCATAAGTTAAAAAAAACTTTCTCTGTGGGTGTGTGTATATATATATATATATATATATATATATATATATATATATGTACTTGAAGTCAGAAAGAGGTAGAGATGAGATACTTATTGCAGCTGAAGGAAGCTAGCCACAAGGAAGGAGAACTCTTAGATCCGGATCCCAATCCACGACTCTATTATCACCCCTTTCTGGTCTCTTCTATCAATTAATCATGGGAGTGACTTTCATTACGAGCAAAGAAGCAAGGCTTTCCTTGTGTAAGCGAATCCCCCATTAAGGATATAAGAGTGGTCAGGAGTGTGTGCAAGGCAGTTTTCTTTATAATGTTTAGTGAGGTATTGATTTCCTAGGGTAAGCGCAGTGTCTTGACTTTCAAGCCTTTAAGTCTCTTGGGTAAATAGGGATCCTAATCCTAGGCAAGCTAGTCAGTTAAGTTTCTCTTCATTTTCCGAGATAAGCAGTTCCATTCCTTCGCCTATTATTCCACCCAATGAGCAAAGAGAACTGCGGATTCTCGATGGTTGAACAGAAGAGAGACAGGGCAAGCAATTGATCCATACCAGCCGGTTCCCACCGCTAGACGAGGATCGGCCCACCTGCAGGGGAATTAGGTGCCGGCTTTTGACCAAGAGACTGACTACCCGTAGAGCTGCAAGGTAACGCACTACTGAAATGAATTATTGTAAACCTTAGTTACCTTACTGAAATTGACTTACATAGGGGGCTCGGATCATTCCCACCCAATTCGCCTAAATCCACCCAAGGCGGACCTTTGGATAGACAATTAAGGCCTTCTCCTTCCTTCATTCCTATATTAGCAGATTAGTCCAAAAAAGTCTTTATGCCCCATATGCCCTTTTTCAGAGAGAAAGACAGGCTTGGTCTTTGTCTTAAGGGAGTTCTTCCTATTAAGGAGAAAGAGTTTCGTGAGTAGCCAAAACAGAATGCGAATTACACGACAAAAAATCCTGTTGGTTGAAGGGCCTGGCCTTTGACGCTGCTTCCGGAGAACTTCTTTCATCCGCCGGGTCACCTCACTGGTAGCATTCCCGACACCTGACTTTTTTTTGAAGGGGGCACTCGAGCTTTCACTGACCCAAAACCCTCGATTGACCTCGCCCCGACATGAAAAGCTTCAAACCCGGAGGTTCTGTTGTTTGCCTCTTTCCGGTATCCCTTGATCAACCGCCCTGTCGCTCGAGCTAGGGTTCAGCCAATCGCTCCGGGTTCTTGCTCTTTCTCATAGCTCATCTTGCTTTTGAGAACAGATTCGAAAACACATTCTATTATCTCCCTGGAACTGCAGGAGCAGCTCTACTTATGAACGTTCTGCCCCGCGTGGGAACTGAACCCACTGCCCTTGTTGCTTCAAGCTCACTTGAGCAGTTTCCTTCCTCTAGCCTCCTTGCCAGGCCGGTTTCCCTACGGATACTCAAAGTAGGTCAGGGAAGGACAGTTCTTTTCTCCGAAGAATGTGATATAGAATCAGGGCTACTTTCCCTCGAAGCTTGAAAAAGGCTTTGAGGAGGGCTTGCTTCATTTAATCTTTCCCATCCCAAGAGAGATGGTGAAGTGGGCGAACGATAAGAAGAGTGACTTTCTCTCTTTGCTCTCCGTAATATGATTGATTAAGGAAACCCTTGCTTCTTAGAGGAAGGTATAATCCCAGGGAAGAGATATGAGGCTCTCGACCGATAGGGAGAGGAGGAAGGATTTGCTTTTGAATCTAGTTTAGTTGCAAGCACTCAGAACTCCATTTCTAGGAAATAAAATAAGGCATTTCAACTGTTCCCCGGTCACCTATGCAATTTCCTCATCTGTGACTCTCCTACGGGAAAGATTAAGAAAAGCATATGGAGGAGAGTTCGATGTAACTTGTAGATTTCTTTCTACCTTTTCTTCTTTAGCTGAGTTCTCTGTAAGCGAATGAGCTGCTCAAAACCCTTTCATTTCGTTGTTAAGGCCTCTTAGGGGGAATACCCAAGGGAATGTTGGCAAATGAGATTTTCTTTAGTAACAGAAGCCTTCTCCGACATGTCTCGTATGTCAAGCTCTTTTCTTTCCCAAGGAGAGCTGGTTATAGGTCAAGCAGTAACATCGTACCTCTCCCACATGAGGTCTAGAAAAGAAAGGTACGTAGTTGCTCGACCATAGGGAGAGGGGTTCAAGATGCCCTCGTCTAAGTCTGTCTATTTCTTTGTTTTAGGAGCTCGTAGGTCTCAAGGGTTGTTTTCCAACTCGACCGGAGGACTTGAGATGTCAATTGCTAAGGGAACGTCTTCCGGATCGATCGAAGAGGGAGGTGAAAAGAAGAAGTTGAGTATATCATAGCTGACCGCAGGTTGGATAATCTCCGCTTGCCCTGTTGAAACCTCACCCTATGTCAGTCTTGCTCGTCGAAGACGTAGAAATGAAACTGTGTAGATAGAGGTGAAGGTTACAAAATGAACAACCTATCAATCCTCGTAGTCGAACCTTCTTTTTGTGGAATATGTACCCCGGCCCTGTATCATGAACACATGAAGGGTACGGCATCGGGTCAAACAAATAGGAAGAATTCTCCAAAGACTAAAATCCTCGTTGGACGGAAAAAGGAAGGCTAAAGCCTATCTATAACTAGGGACCGCCAACCCAGACTTTGATCAACAATAGGCCAACTGCTGATTCTGGTAGTGAAAAGAAAGCCCATACCTAACTCGCTATGCTTACAGCTTGGCACGGTCCCGTGCTATGCTAATTGAATATAGCCATTGATTGCATTCACTATCTCAAGCCCTTTATCGTTCGTGTTCCTCACCCGAGGACCACCTTTCACTTGGTAGTCCTGACCCGTTCGTTCGCATTTGGAAGCTCACTCCTTGGGCCAGGAGAGTCAGAACTGATAGCCATTTCCATTTTTCATGGTATGGAACTCACTTCATACCTGCAACAGAGTCAAAGCTGCGGTAATGCCCATTCTTGCAAAAGAAGAACTCTTTCTGGGTCTGCTTTGCTAATGCACGGATAGCTATGATTCTTCGATCTCGAAAGTGAAAAGATCAGGATTGGATGCTCTTCAAAGATCTCCCCTGCTTACCTTTAGCGGGGATCAAAACGACTTATATAAATAATAAGGAAGGATAGCACAGCTTCCCATGCCATGACCAGAGTTCACAGTCGATTCTCTAAAAGGAAAAGCAAAGAGCGGTAATGCTGACTCTAAAACCAGGCAAGGCTGCCCTTACCGGGAAAGCGGTCAAAAGAGATGAGTTTAACGGGAAGGCCAGAAGCAACAAGAGAAGTAAGGAGCGGAGAAGAATCATTCAATACCCTGAAACTCCGATTCAAAAGCAAGATAGATAAAGTAGTTCATTCGGGTGAGGAAGTTCACTCGTTAGGGCGAGGCAACGTAGTCGCTTTAGCGAAGCGAGACGAAACCTTAATGAAATTTATATTAATAAGGATATCAAGATTCAAGGGGAAGACTATTATTTTTTTTATTAGGAAATTCTCCTTGAATCCAGCAGTGGCGATAGAGATCGAGTCCGCAACTCTCTCGTCTGTTGTCGGAGGGGCTAGGCTACTATAAGGGATCGATCCCACAGCCAGAAAAAGCTAAGGATAAGCATTTCTTTGAACAGCTGAAAAGACTGGATCTGAGAACGAAAAAGCTGTCGAACGAACAAGTAGTCCCATCCCACGCCTTACTCTTCGAATGCTTTGGGCATAGTTCATATCATATAAAGATTCATGCTAAGGACTAGCGCTCTGTTGCTGCACTCTCACAAAGCAGACTTCCCCGATTAGGACTATAAGACATGGGAGAAAGGAGTCGGCAGCATTGCTATTGAATGGAATAGAAGAACCACATTGCCGAATGCAGTTAGCTAGAAAAGCAGCTTATGACCCGAGGGAGGGTGCTATACTAGAAAATAATAAGTTCTTGTCGTACTCCTTCAGCCCACATCAAGACTATGTTCTGCTTTCTTTCCTAAAGGAATGAGGTAGTTCGCCTAGCTTGAAGGTCCTCCAAGGAAGAGGCATAGAAAGAGTGAGAAAGCTCAATCCAAGAGAATCACAACTGTCGAATCTCGTGCTTAAGCAATAAGAAAATTTTCTTATTGCAGGGACATATATTGGGTAAAGACTAGGAGCAATTCCGTGTTTAAGGGAATTAGGTAACAAAGGATCCATGGAACGTAGAAGGGAGGATTTCATACCCGGTTAGGTCTATTGTCCCGCTTTCCTTGGACAAAAGGAAAATAGATAGTTAGTGAGTGTCAGTGCATGTCCCCAGTCCCACCCCGGGGAGTCTGCATTTCCATTTCCTTTGTAAAGCCATCACTGAGGCACATCAGCCTTTATTTAATCCGACTACTCACTTAGTCAAGCACTCAATCGCTTTGGCTAAATCATTTCCCTTGCTCGTGGGGGTATTATATATATACTACCACCTTCCCAGATGAAAGAAATTGAACCCATAAAATCCTCATAAACCTTATTTTTGAGCAGCAAGAACTACGAAAAGGTTGTTTTCAGGGCTAAGAAAGCCCCTTCTTATGCTCTTAAACACTTTCTAGTGACCAAGAAAGACTCTTCTGATCATCATTGTGTCCTTCATGAATGAAAGTCATGATGGGAGAGGCAAGCTAAGTCAACCTTCCCCCCTAAGAGAGAATGTTATGCATCCTAATTGGAAGCGCCAGTAGTAGTCTAAATCATTTCCCTTTCAAAGTACAAGACAACAAGCCCAGCAAAAAGGGAAAGTGGTAAGATCTTAGATCTTGATATTACGATATCTTCCTCAAAAGGCAGGTTGTCCAAAGACGATTGGGGAACTATGAGTGATAAGGGTAATAGGCGCACTCAGGCAAGCATTTAAGCTTGGTATTCGGAGGTCGAGTCTTCCTCAAGTGCAAGAAAGGTCAAACGATTTATTCTACATAGGGGATGAAGCTTTGTAGCCGAGTAAGAAAGAGATATTACGGAATTTTCTTGAGAATGGACCTGTCCCGAGGATAGGCAAGCATGAGTTCAACAGAAGTCATCTCTCTGACACTGGCTGTTCTTTCTACCTAAACTTGCTTTTTGGCTTCTATCATCAAAGATAGGTGTGAGCTAATTTTCTCGAGAAACCCGTCTCAGATCTTCTCTGCTGTTTTGGCTGCTTTCTTTCATATGGGTGTAAGGTTCTAACTCAGAAAGAAAGTCAAGTATAGTCGTTCTCTCTTCCTGACCCTTCGGCCAAGCCGCTTTGTCTGTTCATGGGATTGATGTCAGATAGCTTTTCCCAACCGCTGTCATGTCGTCCCGCTACGCGAGTTCTACGGTGCTTTCCTTCCTTGGCCTAAGAAAGATCGGAAGAATAGACACCGGTATCATGCCTTTTGAAAGAAGGGCAACTCTTTCATCTCCTGCTGCATGCCCAGTAATGAAAGCTCCATATGGTAATCCTTCCCTTTCCGGTCTTGTGAACGGAGTCGAGATAGGGTATGGACAGTCTCCCATAACAAGAATAGGAATACGCGAGCCTTCCAGATGTGTTTGATTTCCTACTAGAGAAAGAAGGCTTCTATCACGAGTTTATTCCGGGTCTGAAATGAAAATCTTCCATTTTTTGGTTAGAAAACGAGCTTCTGGCAAAGCATCGGGAGGGAGTGTCATTGACCCATAATGGGAGGAAAAGGGAAAGTTGGCCCATACGACTTCCACCGCTAACCGATACGGCAATGGGTATAGACCTCTTACCTCAGCTGCTTACCCAATGGACCGCTTAGAATAGACCGAATCGAAGCCGGTAAGCATTCTGTAATCATTCCAAGTTTTCCAGGCTGCCCATTCTCTTTGTATGAAATGTCGTAGGTAAAGCCGTCCAGTACTACATCCGTAAACCTTCCATGTATTGCATTCGTCAGGGAATGTGTACTAGCCCCCATGGGAACTCCCCTCCTTCAGGGGAATTTGCCTTGACTTCTCTTCTATTACGTACAAGTGGGCCAGCCAGTCTTCGATTCTATTCCTAAGATCCATCTTTTGTTGTAAGCCTTCCAGTGGTCTAAGGTTTACGAAATATCTAGATTTGGTGATATGATCTAAGGCAGGGTCTTTCAAAAGAAGGAAGTGTTAGAAGTCCAACAATCTTGCTTTCTTGGTCTCCTTAATCCTGGTACTTTTTCGATGAATCGTCTGATTCTTTGTCGGGGAAGAGTTTTGCTTGCATTACAAAAGCTTTCTTGGACTTTTTTATTTCTCTTGGTTTAATTGTCTTAACCTCCTCCAAGCCCCTTTATCAATACAAGAGGGCGTCGGAATCGGGGCAAGCTATAAATCTTGCAAAGTATGGTTGTTGGTAAAGTTTCGGAAGATAGGAAGCAGGCCATTGTGGAGCATATCTGGGGAATGAAGGAGACGCTAGTCTTACTCGGATGCCTTATTCAAATAGGGGGTGCAAACATATACAAGGGCAGGTGTAGCATCTCCCTCTAATTGAAAGAATTAGAGCTAGTGGGTTACAAGGCATTTCTCTCTCTCCGGCTTGTTGAAGGATCCAACTTGGAAAATCAGTCATTTATTTCTTACTCATATTTTGGATGCTTTCATTTCCATTTCAGGGAAATGTTCATCATGTATATGAGTTGTCTGGCGATCCGGAAAAGAGTTGGTAGCTGGGGATGAAGTTTTCTGCCCACTGGAAGAAGGGGGTCTTGGCATCAGGCGTATGGAAGAAAGAAGCAAAGCTTGCATGATGAAGCTCGCGTGATGCTGTCTAACTAGCAATTATACTTAGGCTGCCCGGCCTTGTGCCGAAATCCATACTTGTCTTTCTTATAACCCTTTTCTTTGGCTGGGGACGAATGGCATCTTTTTTTTGCCTGCTAGTAGTCCCAATAGCCTTAATCTCTTCCCGCGTATACCTTCCCCACACAAGTGGTTCTTTATCCTTCTTTCCTTAGATAGTAGGAAGACCATACGGCCCTCTTCAAAGGCCGATTGGATATAGAAAGTTTTGAAGTGGAAAGGAAGATGTTCAGTCAATGGCAAATTTCCTATTCATTATAGGCGTTGCACCGACCTCAACAGGCTCTAACTGAGAACAAACATAACAAAAGAAATCACGGATCATTGTATAGAAAGCGATTTCACGACCCTGTCCAATCTTCAACTCTTCCCATGTCTTGATTCTGCAGAGTCCCTTCTCAAGGTCAGCATACCTCCGGCGCCACCAAAGCGTAGCATCATCGATTAAGTATGAGATTGCCGTCTTGACCTTTTCTTCCTCATCCTCCATCTTGGAAGCCTTGAAGTCTGGCTCCATCCGCCAAAGAAAGTTCTCCAAAGCTTTAGCATCCCTCACTACATTCTATACTACATTCTATGGCTTGCGTTCGGGGATCCTTACTCTTGGAGTTGGGAGAGTGCATGACACTCCGTTGGCCACAGCCCTCTCAAGGCAAGGATTGAAACCTTGATTCTCAGCTTCTCCTTAGTTGCTTGCTTTGAGCCCCTCTACTTCTTCCTTGAGTGATGTCTCCACACGAGCCATCCCTGCCTTGACCTCCTCCAAGGCAATCGTCGAAGGCACTCTCAAGTCCTTCTTGGTTGGATTCAAGCTCCTAAAGATATTCCTCTCCATCCGTCACATTGAGCTTCAATTCTCCCACGCCTGTCTCCAATTTCCGCTGACTTGGACCTCTTTCTTTGGTTGATCGTCAGACGGCCTTGGGCCAGTAACCTTGGGGGATGCCTTGGCTCCACAACCTCGCTCTGATACCAGGTGTCACTTATAGCTTGCCTAGCTAACTTGCCCGCGCGGCACTTGTGCAACGGACCTCTCTTGAGTAGAACCCTATCTAAGACAGAAGAGATGGAAGTTAAACGACATTAGCAAACTTAGTATTGGTTTTCAGCTATTGGTTAAATTGTTTCTATTACTATTAGGGCTTAGTTGCTAAGCGGCTGTCAGTGCAGGTGAACCGAACTCGTATGGCTAGTATGTATTGTTTCCGTCAGTAGTTATGCGTGCGAGATAGAGTACTTTCCGGAGTTCGCGAAGTCTATTAGTTGCTTGCTTTCATTTTGAGTCTTTCTCGCATGCGTGACCACCATTCTCTCTTTTCCATCTTTTTTTTAGCTCCCCCTATATTAGTGTTCTTCTCGCGTCGAAGGATCGTCCTGTAACTACCTTTCCTTTCTTTTTAGGGGTTTACTTTTTTCTTTTTCCTTTGCTGGAGGTCTTACTAGCCTTCCCTCCCGACTAAGATTTTGAGTTACCTGTCTATCAGAAAAATTCCCCAGTATTGCTAGTTTTCTATCTTTCCTTATCCAGTTTTATGGCTTGTCTTCCCTGCAGTTCTTTCTCTTGTACTGCGTAGGGCCTCTCGGCTCCGTTCAGATTCCTGCTCTCATAAGCAAGCAACTGGATGGCCCTCAACAGCCACAAGTGCCATGAGTCTCCTGTCTCCTCTCTTGGAAGGCGAACTTCTGCCCACCCTTTCTTTGAACCTTGTCAATGATCGAACTTAAAGATATGAACTGAGTGCCATTTGATGAGTCACTGAGAACAAGGGAGAGGGATATGGAAAGGATGAAGTAATGAAAGACGAAGTCATTGCTAGTAGTAAGGACTTGTCACGATCCATTGGTTCATATAAAATCCATGTCCTAGGTGTATCAAAAAACATTCTTTTCGCTAAGCGTATATAATAAAATAGAGTGAAAGGTCCACCCCGAAAGGGGGTACTAACTAACAGCTGAGTCCTCTCCGAACCGCAGGAGATAGTTGCCCATCATACGGCTCACCAACTTCACTTGCCTCTATGGGAGACTCGCTCCGGGCAGGTTCGGATTACAATACACGGCTCTACGAAGGAAGGGGTTGGTGGGTTAGGAACGTTTTCAATATGATTCTTTTTCCTTGTTCGATGAGAAATCCAAGACGAAAAAGGAACACATCTTTTTGACTGGGAAATGCGAGTCTGTTTTGTCCACTTTCTCCATCCCTCTCTATCAAAATGATCCAACAAAAAGGAAGGCGAGCTTGTTATTCTCGTGTTCGATCTCTGCCCCGCTCGTTGTCACCTATGTTGAAGAAAGGTTTGGAACCCTGTAGAGAATGAGGAGGGGCCCAGGATCTTCCTCTCAACAGTGCTTCTCGGGGCTCCACTCTCCCCCCTTGAATAAGGCCCCGTTAGCCTGGGCGAGGGGATAGGGAATAAGGATGGAAGCCCCCTTAACTCTGCCAGGGACTGGACAGGGGTTAGCTCTGTAAATGTGTAGAGCCGAGTGTAGTGTGTGTATATATATATATATATATATATATATATATATATATATATATATATATCATGAAACGCACATCACAAACAATAATATTAATATTAGAGTTTAATTAGTATACATTGTTAGTGTAAAATTTTTTACACTGACATATTCAATCACAATCCTTAATTTATGATAAGTTAGTTGAGTTTACCAATTAATATTTTAAAAGTCATATAAATTAAAAGATGTAATTAAATGTCAGTATAATATTCTTTTATACTATTAATGCATACTAATTAAACTCCTAATATTATTGCAGAGGTATTCCTGAAAATCGAATCAGTTGTTCTGATAAAAAAAATCTAATAAGATCCAACAATAGTTGGTTTGCTTTTCATTTTTCAATTTTTTAACAATATTGATTCAAATACGCTCAAATACATTAAATTAGGGGTGACAAAATGGGTTGTTTGTTCTGTCAAAAGTGAAAAATGACGAACTGACCCACCATGATAAGAGCGGGCCAAATAGCTTGACTCACTCTCCCAAATTTTACTTTTTTTTATTTTTAAAAAGTAACATAAAATTTTATTTAAAAAACATATTTTTTATTTTCTTGACAAAGTCATGATCTTTCAAAAAAAATGAAAAAACTACATAAAATAAATCTTGTATAATTGATTTTATTTTTTTATAATGTTATAATTTTATAAAAACTAAATAAAAAATTCATGAAAAACTTTATTTTATTTTCTTAGTAAAGTCATTTTTATAAATTCAACTTAATATAATTTATTGTATGTTTAATTATTATAAGTAATGGATTAATTTATATAAATAATATAATGCTTTAAAAATAAAATATAACATTGACAAGCTAGTGATTAGCTCCCCATATTTTATCACCCCTAATTAAAATGCAAAAAATTGAGAAAAAAATCTTAATTTCTCATCTTAATTATAGTTTTATATTTCCTTTCTCCATCTTCATAAGACCTTTTAGAAGGTTTTTTTCTCTTTTTATAGGAAAATTTCTCATTTTCATGTCCATTATTTTTATTTAAAACTATGAATAATTATTTTGCAGACAAAATATTAGTGTTGTTAATAATGGGTTTTTTTACCAATGAACATACTTTTTTTTCTTTTTTTTTCTTCCTTAATTATTTCATAAATAATCTTATTAATTAGATGAAAATAATTATATAAAAAGGATAGATGATTTTTTTAGAAGAACAGAATAAATAATTTACTTTTTTACAGTATTTAGATCAGTTAAAGGATTTTCTTTTAATAAGTTGAAAGGATTTACAATAAGACAGGGAAGAAGTATATAACCAGCAATGACATGTTTAAAACAATAATCAGTAATTAAAAGGGAAAAAAAAGAAAATTTGAGATAAATATGTGGAAATTGGGTTTCCAAGTCGGAATCCATTAAAAAAATGTGTCTGACAACATAGATTAGAAAATGTTTTGTCTGGACCATTTTATTTTGTGTAATATATATGTTTTAGGCCGTTGGAACTTTCCCGGAAAAATACTTAAAATATCAATTGGATTGGGGAAGAATCGCAGACGCCTTCATCGAATTTGCCACCTGCCATCCATTCTCCTCTCCTTTTTCTCCACCACTCCTCACTCCTCACCCATTCCTCATTCGCAGTGTATGACGAGCGCTTCCGAGCTTTTCCACACCAGAAGGCATCGATTGGGACGAAATGCTCTCAATCTCGATCTAGGGCTCGATACGCAACTCCACGCCGCCGACTCTCTCCGCCGCCGCCGCCACCACCACCACCACAACGTCCGCCGCCTCCGTCACCCACCGGTATCCGATTTACATTCCACCAATTACCTATTTTGATATTTACTTCTTTGATGAATCGAATTTTGTGGGTGTAGGAGCTTTCATCTGGTAGAATTGATGGCAGGCGTCGGCGGTCTCTCTTCAGTGACAGCGTTGATTGGGAAGATAACGTTAGAAGTCCTCTTCCAGGGAGCAGCAATGAGAGACTACCCGTGGGTGTCGTTCTTGCACGGGCAAGACTCCTTCAGAGGTTGAGAGGGGAACCTCTTGTCGCAGACAGGTTTGCTTTTCATACTCATTTTACAATTCTCTCAACTAACAAATACCACCCTTTCTTCTCATTCTGTTTTCCTTCAATTTCTTCCATCTTAACATCTCCATATCCATTTTCTATTACTCTCTCTCCATTTTACTTGTATATAACTTTTCCTTTTTTAATTCACTTCTATTATCATTCTGTCACTGAGATCAAGGTAAATTCTATGTCAGATGTTTTTCTTTTTTTCTTTCTTTAAAAAACATTGTCTGATCATCTAATATTCATAAATGTGGCCATGATCATCACACTTTCACTTTCTTTATCAGCAATTGTTAGTCAATGTTAGAACGTTCATTTATTTTATTTTATTTTTGTTAGGGATGGAAATCAAACCCACCACCTTTTCTCACCCCTCCTAACCAACTGAATCACCTTATAACCCTCATTGTCACGCTTTCATGATCTCATTATTCACCGTGTAGTTGACAACCAGTTAAGCATCGATTAGCGTAAATCCTTTGATGCATCCCTCGGGGAAAGAAAGGAAATTCTTGCATGTGGGCATTTGGTTTTGTTGTCTTTGATGCAACATGTCTATTTCCAATGCTATATGATATTAGAACATGTAGAGACTACTTTCTTATGCATGCTGAATACCCTGAACTCAACTTTCTCGTTAGCGATGTAGTGTTTTACCATTCATTCAGATGATATATATTACCTGCTATATATTTTCTCTTGTTTTTTAGTTTTGGGTTTTGTTGTACTTATTTTGTTGAGTTTCCCATAGCAAATAGTAGAACCTGTTTTCTCCTGAAGGAGATGCTGCTCTAGTAGTCGCTATTAATGATACTTTTTTTTTATCTTCTTTCATGAATTGATATATCGTAATAAATAACCAACTGATGTTGCATTTGAAGTTGTTAGTGTATTCTTGATTACTGTTAAGAAAACCTGCCTTTTGCCCTTTGATTCAATTTGAAGTTTGTTTGTTTTGTTTCCTTAGGCAATATGACAGGGATTCAGTGGGTGAGGATAGAGAAAGTGAATCATCGAATGAAGCTCCAACTGGGGACTCTCTGGTTACTGACTTGACTTCTCAAATCGGTAGGTCCCAGCTATTGCAAGAACTAAACAAAAAGCCTCCTGGACTTTCTCAGGAGGCCTTGGACTGTTTGCATCAAGAACTTTTTAGCAGCAGTGAGATATCATTGGAGTCTAGGGTACTACAAGATTGTAGTATATGCTTGGAATCCTTCACAGATGGAGATGAGCTGATACGTTTGCCATGTGATCATAAATTTCACTCTGTTTGCTTGGATCCTTGGATTCGCAGCTGTGGAGACTGTCCATACTGTCGAAGATGTATAGTTGTAAATACTCACTTAATCACAAAATGAGGATGAGTAACTTTCTAGATTGACCTTGTTTTGTTCCACGGTTGTATGAAAGGAAAAGAATGCTGTAATGGAGCTGGCTTTTTGTAACGATGATGTATCTTATCTTGAATTATATAGTTTTTTTTTTTCTTTTCCTAATGACAATGGGAAAGACATGTATAACTAAATAGGGTATTATAATGCGTGTTCTTATAAAATAACAGCACGTGAATAGTAGTTTTAATATTTATTTATATTCATTAGCATGAAAATTTCAATTATGACAATTGTTAAACACACTCTTTTGAATATAGTGTTTGACTGAAATCTCGATAATAATGATTAGATGTAAATCTTTCTTAATTTTGTAATTTTGAATAAATTTTTTGGTAATTTGAATAGGGTTTATTGCAATGTATGTTTGTCTAACAAAATAATAGAAATGGAAGTTATTATAGTAATATTGACATTAATAATGAAAATGTAAAAACAAAAAAAAAAGCACTTATTAAAGGATATAATGAATAATTTAATTGAAATTATTTAAAAATAATATTATTTTAAATATAAAACGTTGTAAATAGAATATTTAACTTTAAAATTATTAAATTACTTAATTTTTATTGTAAAATATAATAAACATATTTTGTGTATAGTTTAGGATTGTATATTAAAATATCCGTGTAGACCTCAACTATAATCTTGTGGACAATTAGTTATGTTTGAAAATTACATATAAAACTTTAAAATCTATTGTAAATAATTTTACAAATGTGGATCTAAAATGTAAAATTTGGAAATATACCCGATATGTGGACCTAAGCCTAAAGAGAGTTTTTCTTTCTACACTTTCATACTTTTTCATTAAGTGCCCTTACATAAAAAAAGTTAAAAACTTCTTTCATCTCCGGTAGTTCTTCTCCCACTTTGCAGTTCTTCTCCTTCTTCGCACATCTTCTTCGTCATTCCCTCACCTGCGTCAATCCAGATTGCAAGTCCTCTCTTTGTTGCATGTCTAAAAAATTTGTTTTTATAAATTCAGATTAGTCAATTCGGAATTTTAAAAAATCTGTAACTTTGGATTAGTTAATCCAGACTTGTAAAAAAATTTGTTAGTCAAGATTAACTGATCTGAACTTGTAAAAACAATTCTTTTTACGAGTCCAGATTAGTTAATCCGAATTTGTAAATAAATTTGTGAGTTCGCATTAGCCGATTTAGACTTGTAATCACAATTTTTTTTACAAGTTCGAATTAGCTAATTCAGATTCACAGATCTTTTTACGGTGAGAAGAAAGAAAGGTATTAACTTTTTTATCTAAGAATATTTTTACCATTTTAAAAAAGTATGAAGGTACGGTGAGAAAGTATGGAGGTGCAGCAAAAAATTTCACCTAAACACTAGTATATAAAGACCCAATATGAATGTACCTTTCTCCCACGATGGACTGGACTAGTGGTTAATAAGTAAATTGAAGTAGCTTTACGGTTCTACACCCAATATTTAGGTTTTGCATCTATCTTTTACATTTAAAAAACTAATTTAAAATGTATTTGAAGATGTAAAAACTAAAATATTGAATATAAAAACTAAAACACTTTGAAGTAAGCAGAAGTATAAAGTTCAATAAAATAACATCATTGCATTTTATAAATAATATTATCTTATATTTAGTGATATAATATATTGTTAAATGAGATAAAATAATGCATTTACTTGAAAATATACAAAATTTGTAGCTTTGTGCAGAAAAATTTAGGATAAATAAGAGACACAATTGCACAAAGGTTTAAAAAACAATATTAAGAATTATTAAGAGAAAACAATTACTCAAAGGATTAAAAAGCAAATATGCACATGTCATGTATAATTAAGCATGATTTATGCTCTAATTGTAAGCAAAGCACATATTTTAATGCACAAGCGTACTTAACTATGCATATTCGTCTTAATTTTGTAAGCGCAATGTCATCTAGGAGTGACAACAGAACTGGGCCAGCATAGGTATTGTCTATTCGCTACTCGCTACCCACTCCGCCATAAAATATTCGTACCCGCTATTTGCTTTAAATTCATCGGTGTACCCATTATAAAAATACATGTGGGTATCCAAAGATGCCCACGGTATTTTTCAAAAATATTTTTTAAAAAAAAAATATTTTTTTAAAAAAGATATTTTTTTACCTGAAGTTTTATTAAAAAACAATTTATTGGTTGAAAAGTCTAGAAATAAAATTATACTAGTAAGTTTCTATAAGATTAATTTTATGTAAAAATATATTAATATAATAGATAAAAAATAGTTAATATAAATAGAATATCTGTTTTACATTACCGACATTTTCGTAAAAAATAATTCTATAAATTATTCCTTTTTTATGAAAAAAAAAGTAATATTGATAACAATAAAATTTGACAATTAATATTTTAAGTTGATTTATTTCACAAAAACATTATCTTCTTTAAATTAAATATTGTAGTATTTTAATTTAGCGGGTACCTACGGGTATGAGTACTATGACACTGGTACTCGTGCCTGTTATGGAGCGGGTAGAAAAAAATTCATATCCACAAGTGGCGGGTACCCATTTAAATTACTCATGCAGGTATTTTTACGAGTTTAATCCGCGGATATTCACGAACACAAATTTTTTTGTCATCCCTAGTGTCATATGCAAAATAGATCGTGTGTAGTGAAGCATAAACGTGTTATCCTTGTTAGAAATGTCATATGAGAAACATGGTTGTGCTAACTTAATGTCAATATGCATGATCATGCATAATTATGCATGGTTGTGCTTCCTTGAAATTTTGTCTAACATGTCCATTTTTGTGTTATTTTCATCTTTCTTCTCTTCCAAAAGTTTCCTTCATGTAAATAAATGAAAATCAATCTAAAATTGACTAGAACAATGTAAAAATAAGTCATTTATAACATAAAGCCTCGCATAGAATGGAGAGATGAAAATAATTTATCAACAATCACCATTATTATTGACCACCACCTCTAGCTACTAATCATCGACTATTATCACCGGTCAACTATCATTGGTCATTGGCTACCTCCTCCAATCACCACTACTAAACTGCTATCATCAATTGTTGACCGTCATCCTCGATACTAGTTGTCGACAATCAACTGTTGGTCATTAGTCATTGGTGCTTGATTATGGATAGCTAATGGTTATTGTGAAGAAATCATTCTAATGGGTAAAGATTTAACAAGAATGTTTTAAAATTAAAAAAAAAATGCATTATAAATTAAAAACGTAAAACCAAAACTAACTTTTATTTCTATAAATTTCAAAATTAAAAATCACCCTAAATAAAACCTAAACTTATGAAAACTTTTTCTTTAATTAAAACTAAGAAACTATTTTTAAGGTTTTTTATCTATGAAATTGGTGTGGAATATCCATCAAGTGATTAATCTAAGTTAGGGAACTTCTGGCCTTCTCTAGTGGAATTTCTAGTTTCAACCAAATTTTCTTGTGCACAAGACTTGAACTTGAGACATTGTTTAATGGTATTACTTGGATCAACTTGTAGGTAAGCTATAAATGTAAAATATGAGGTTGAAAGGGGAGATCCCAATGTAGATAGCTAGCTAGATTCTTTGATGAAATTAGTCACCAATAATATTAATGGATACTACACACCAATATCATGAATAAAAAAATAATAAAAACATATATACTTAGTTTTCTTAAAAAAAAAAAAAAAGTTAACAATATCAATATTTTCGATTAGGCGAGAAAAACATAAAAGAATTAACCTCACTAGAAGATATAGATTTTAATTTATAGGAGTAAAATAGTGGACGACTGGACATATTAATTTTTTAAATCACTAAATCCATTTTTTATAAATCTATCCGAGCTACGTAATTGATAAGTTTGAAAAATATTAAAATATATTAAAATTTAGGATTAAATAACATTTTAATCCTTAAATTAGTATATTTTTATTTTTATCTTTTAATTTTTTAAATTTTGATCATTTAAAAAAATGTTTTAGTATCTGTAGAAATAATGTCAACTGATAGTTTAATATATATCACCGAAATTCGCAATCCAAGTAAATATTTTGGATAAACTGTTTTCCAATTATTTATACCCTAGTTTATTATCATAGATTGTTTGAGTGGATAAAAGATTAATTAAAAATACAATTTATCCTAAAATAATTGTATCATTAGACTATCAAAATCGTTTGATTAATATTGTTGTTTAAAAATATAAACTCAAATAAAAATTGTTAGTTGAGAATAAAAAATAAAACCAAACGAAAAATATATTTGAAAGATCAAATTTTAAAAAAACATAGAAAACCAAAATCGAAAAGACATAAGTTTTTGAGGTCCCAAAAGTTTACTGAAGCTTAAAATTTATAATATTAACTTTTAGTAGGCATGGGCTCATAACTTGCTGTTGAGGTTTGCACGAAATTCCTCACCTAACACATTGTTTAAAAATAAATGTTTTTTTCCCTTATGTAGACTGCTTATGTAATTTTTGAATGAAAAAAAATAATATAATACTGTTCATAAAAAAATATTATTAAGGAAAATAAATTATAAAGGAGATAATAGAAAAGATAAATAAAAAAGAAATAATGATTTCCAAAAAAAGTCATTTGAAAATTTCTCATCCATACAAACCAAAATAAAAAGACAAAATTGATCTAGATTTCAAAAGTATTTACAAAAATATCCGCATATAAAGACGAATAATTCTCTACAAACAGGTCTAAATACGGAACAGATCTCTTATGTAAATATAAGATAGTTATTTGTACTATAGTAACTAATCTCACATCTTATACATATATAATATTAATTAATATAATTATATTATATAATATTACATAATTATTATTTGAGTAAAAATATTGTTAAAAATATTATTTTAATTATGATTTATGATAAGTAATGATGACAGTGAAACTATTCAAGATGACATTGACACTATCCAAGATGAACAAGTACATAATGATGACATTGACATTGACACTATTCCTATGCCACCTATTTATTTTCCTGTGGATACTATGGTTCTTATTATCCATGATGACAATGAAACTATTCAAGATGACATTGACACTAGAGCTTGTGGTAGATGAACAGGTACATAATGATGTTGTTGAAGAGGTCCCATTAAGGAGATCTCAAAGAGTTAATAGATCTTCTATACCTTATGATTATTTAGTGTATCTTCAAGAGCATGAATTTGATCTTAGTGATATTGATGATTCTACAACTTTTATTGAGGCTATCTCTAGTTTTCATGCTTCTGATTGTTAAATTTTATGCATGATGAGTTGGTTTCCATGGCTTATAATGATGTTTGGGATCTTGTGGATTTACCAATTGGTTGTAAACTAGTTGGGCGCAAATAGGTCTTTAAAACTAAACATAGTCCAGATGGTAAAGTTTAGAGGTATAAAACCAGACTTATAGTAAAAGGATATGGTTAGAAAAAAGGCATTGATTATAAGAAGACTTTCTCATCAATCTCTACTAAGGATGTTTTTCATGTTGTTATGCGTTAGTAGCTCATTTTGATTTGGAGTTTCACCAGATGGATGTCAAAACGGCTGTTCTAAATGAAGATTTATTTGAGGAAGTTTATATGGTTCAATTGATGGTTTTGGTGAAAAAGGCAAGGAGCATTTGATTTGCAGGTTGAAGAAGTTTATTATAGGCTAAAACAAGTCTCTAGAAAGTGGTATTTGAAATTTGATTAGGTGGTCACTTCTTTTGGCTTCTAGTAAAATCCCTAAAACTAGTGTATTTACTTGAAGACTAGTGGGAGCCATTTCATCGTTCTTGTCTTATATGTTGATGATATTCTTCTTGCTAGTAATAATGTTGAGCTTTTGACTAAGACAAAATTTATGTTAAATAGTCACTTTTATATGAAGGATCTTGATGGTGCCTCTATTGTTTTAGGCATTTAGATTATTCGTAATAGGTAATGTGACATTCTTGGATTGTCTCAAAGAGGATATATTAATAAAGTCCTCAAATAGTTTAACATGCTTTCTTGCTTCTCATGTGTTGCACCTGTTCAAAAGGGTGACAAACTCTCTAAATCTCAATGTCCTCAAAATGATAAGGAAAGAGATGAAATTAAGAAAGCCCCATATGCTTTTGCTATTGGTAGTTTGATGTATGCTCCAGTTTATACTCGTCCTGATATTGCTTTTATTGTTAATGTTCATCTTGATATTGCTTTTGTTGTCGATGCTTTAAGGAGATTCTTGAGTAACCTATGTTTTGGTCATTGGAAAGCTGTTAAAAAGGTCTTTAGATATTTGCAGGGAACCAAGGATCATATGTTAACCTATAAGAAGTCTAATCAACTTCAGGTCATTGGTTATTCTGATTCTGAATTTTATGGTTGTTATATGGACCCAAGATCTACTTCCGGCTTCATTTTTATGATGGCAGGAGAAGCTATTTCTTGGAAGAGTATTAAACAAACTTTTAGAACTACTTCTACCATGGAGGAAGAATATGTTGCTTGTTATAAGGCTACTTGTTAAGCTGTGTGACTTAAAAATTTGATTTCTGGCTTTCACATTGTTGAAAGTATTTCTAGGTCATTTGTGATATATTGCACTAATATTGTAGTTGTGCATTTTTCTCAAAACAAGAGTTCTACTTCCTCAAAGCATTTTTATATAAAATTTTTGTGTTGTTAGAGTGAAAATTTTGGATTTTGAGACTCAGATTGAGCATACTGTTACAGAAAATATGTTAGCAGATCCACTAACTAATGACTTAGCTGTTGGAGTTTTTCATAATCATGTAACTCATATGGATGTGGTTAAGTCTTTTTATGTATTGGGTTAGTGAGAGCCTAAAATTAACACATTCTATTATTATGGTTTTAATGAGATGTGAATTTATCATTGACGTCATTGTCATCACATCTCTTTTAGCATATAAAAATGTTTGGACCATTTTGGGATATCATATTTATGTTTTTTAGTTATCCATCATTTATGAAGTATAAACATATGATATGTATCCCTATAAGATATTATCTGTGTTTCATGTTTTTTTTTTTATTGTTAATTGATATATGTGCTTGTATCATAGTTAGTATATCTAATTTATTGATTAATGCTATCCAAGTAGGAGAATGTTATATTTATATAATTATTCTCTATTATTATTTTTATGGATTTGCATTAATTAATAAATTATATTTATATGTTAAAATCACTTAAAGAATAATCTTGTTTTTCACATTATATAATTTATAGATAATGTATATTAAGTTTGATGATGGTCCATGATGGGTTGGACTTCAGTAACCCTTGGTCTCTACTGGTAAGGAATTGAATTGGTATCTCATGATCATCAAGGATGGATCCCTCATTGATTACGGGTATACAATTCTTTCTCAACCTTATGTAAACATGCTATAATATTGTAATTAGTATATCTAATTTATTGATTAATGTTATCTATATATCTAATTTTATTGATTAATGCTATCTATATATCTAATTTTATTGATTAATGTAATTAGTATAATATTGTATTTGATTGATTATGATTCATAATATATTGATAAAAATTTAACATATGTAACTTCTATTTTTTTCCTTTTTTCCTAAATTATTTTTAAATTTAAAAATGTTTCAAGTAATATAAAAAATAATTAAACACAATTTTAAATTTATATAAATATAATATTTTCAATTTTATTATTTCTAGAAATGAAAATTCCTAAAAGTATAATATTGAGACCTGAAACAAACGTCCTCCTTATCAATTAAAATATTTATGGGATTGTTCATTTGTGAACATTTTTTGTCACGTTATAGCATTGGCACGCGAAATGAATTGAGATAAGTGAAATTTGTGTCACTAAACTCTTATTTAATGACCATAATTTCTAGTTTATTTAGTTTCTAAATGAAACTTAACTATCAAATTATTAACTATGAAAATTTGGTTCATAAACTAATTAAAATGAGCTTGGTTTTAATTTTATAATAAAAAATATTTTTTTAATATTTAAAAGTTAAAACATTTAAATTTTTTTTTTTGAAACTCTAAGTCAAACAAATCCTATGCACAGATTTAAAAGAAGTTATTAAGATATGTTTTGCATATATTTTAAAATGTTTATATATTTATAACTTATTCTTTTAAAATATAAGTGAGTATAAGCTAATAAATTATTTTAAGGATTTGATTCATTTATTTAACAAGCTCATTAGGTTAAGTTTAATTTTGTTTAAAAATTTTACTTACTAAACAAATTACTTAATTGCAAGTTGGTTATGATGATCAATATTCTAATAAAATCAATGATTTTTTTCTAGCCTCAAATACCCTATTAGGATGCAACATGAGTTCAATGCTTTCTATCATATAATACTTGGAGGACGATTTAATGTACAAAGTCAAGAAAATGCATTCTAATTGGAACACTATGATTAAGAGGTGTATAATCTTTATAACATCATAAAAATGCAATTGTCTTTAACGATTAGGAGGTCTCTGCACAGAAAACTCTTAATATAACAATATAAGGTTTTGGAAATATATCGCAACTAAATATAATAGTGCATGTTTCTCCCTGGAAGAATGACAGAAACATCCATTATTATGATTAAAGGCAATTACTTAACTCAGGTCATTTTTCTGGTTTTTATTAGTTTAAGTGTTATTTCTTTTGTTATTTTGATTTAGCCACTATGAAATTTAGGTTGTACTTGTTTGGCTTGTTTTATACTTTTTGTATAAAAGTCTTTTAATGTATTTTTTGTTTTGCTTTAAAAAAATAATGCAAGATGAGGTGGATAATACGGTATAATATGAAGTTTAAGAAATAAAAAAACAAAAGTAAAATTAGCTTGGCTATTATGTAATAGTATTTAGTGAGTTATAGAACTCATCGATAATATATATATATATATATATATATATATATATATATATATATATATATATATCCTCGATTACAATTTATAAAAATATAAAGTTACTATTACAACAGTAAATTTAACTATTACAACAGTAACTCGATTTACCGCTACAGTGAACAGTGTACAGTGTACAGTGACTGGCAGCTCCGCAATAGTGAACAGTGATGAACAGTGCTTTTCTGCAAAATGCATGCGAGATTGGAGTCAGTCTTCATCAGACTCTTCGATATGGTAAAATGAACCGGAGAAAGAGGATGCAGACGAACTGTCTTCTTTCTTTGACTTTCCTTTGGATGAACTGGCTTCTGAGTCAGTAGAAAGGAGAGTCAAAATCTGATGAAGATTCTTTGCTAAGGCTTCATCATCTGTTGAGGCTGCAAGGGCAGCTGCAATCTTGGCCTTGCGATTGAGGAATTGGCAGGTCTCTAGGTCTGCCGATTTGAGACTTTTTGGATTCTTTTTGAACCATAAAGCCACTCCTTGCATGTTGGCGTGGGAGGCATTGAATTGATCCCACCATTTGACGGATGCTTGTTTCCCTAACATTGGCAACATCTTCGGATTTGTTGCATTCTTCTGGTACTCATGGCACCAAGCAAAAATCCATGCTAAGGAAAAGCTTGAAAAGAATCGGAGAGAAGGATGAAATGGATTATTTCCTTCTTCAATTCTAGATTTAAATTGATTGAATCCCGCCTTAATCTCGTCAGGAAGGATGGATTGGATTGGTCCGAAAAAGTCCCACTACTCAGCAAACCACTGAGGGAAGAAATAACGAACATTTTTCTTAAAATATATCAGCCACGAGTGCCGATAATTTTTGTTTTGAAACCAAAATATATTGGTCCAAGCTTGAATATAATCCTAGTAAGTATAACCAATCGAGTCAAAAGGCTGGGAAAATTTTCTTACCTGGTTTGGTTTCATTTCGAAATCTTTAAAAGTAAGAACTTTTAAAATTTGAAGAGTAGAATACGTGATAACAGTGTTATCATTTTTATCAAAATTATGTTTTATTGAAACAGATTTTGAATCCACCAAAATAAATTCATAAAATTTTCTAGTCTTATTGAGACCAAGAGGTTTAAACAAAAATGTTGGTGGAAAGATTTTTTCGCAAATTTTGTTTGGGTTGGAATCCCAGAATTCAGGTTCCATTTGGATTGTTGGATAAAACCTTCCTTCTTTTGGTAGATAGGAAGAAGGCTGTTTTTGAGCAATTGGTTGAGGCTGCTCTACCAATGCTTTTGGATTTAGAGTTATTTTGGATTGGGCTATGTCTGAAATAATAGATTTCAGGTTTTGGCTCCAGAAGAGGTCATCTGTTTCTTCCAAAAAGATTTGCTTCCATGATTTGGATGGAAGATAGGTAAACCCACAATCTTCAAGGGCTTGAAGGGTTGGAATAGCCATCGCATAATCAGATGGTTTAGCTATTAGGATAGAAGACCCTAGTTTGGTGGTGGCTAACTGAGTTGATGACTCAGATTTGATAATAGCTTGCTGAGTTGATGACCCAGCCTGGGTGGAAGACCCTTGATTACCAGCCTGTATAGCGACTTGGATGGATTGAGCATCTTCTATTGAAGACGTTGATTTCTCTGCCCGGGATGATACCCGAGCTGTTTTTCCCCGGCCTCTAGAGGTGACGACTTTTAATCTCACTATCAGAGGTGTCATTTCACTGTTTGTGACCCTGAAGAAATTCACGAGTCAGATAGTCAGGGAGTGTCTTTGAATTACCTTTAATATATTCAATTTCAAAATCAAAGATACTTAAAATTGCTTGCCAACGGGCAAAAATTTGTTTTGATGCAAGATTTTTTACATCTTTTTGCAAAATTTCTTTGGCTGACTTGCAATCAACCCGAACTAGAAATTTTTTATTTAACAAATCAGATTGAAATTTTCAAATGCACAGGACAATAGCCAAAACTTCTTTCTTAATCGTAGAATAGTTTTGTTTGCTTTGTTTCAATGCTTTGATGTAAATGCAATGCAATTTTCTGTATGATGCATGCGTTGTTTAAGGACACCACCATAACCTATGTCAGAGGCGTCAGTTTCAACAATCTTAAAGAGATTGGGCTTAGGAAGATACAGACAGGGTAACCCTTTGACTTGCTGCTTAATTTGTTTGACCAGATTGGTGTGGATATGAGTCCACGGAGGGGGAGACTTCTTGAGTCTGTCATGCAGAGGTTTTGAAATGTTACTGAGCTGAGGGCAAAAATCAGCAACATAATTGAGACAACCCAAAAATCTTTGAAGTTGTGTTTTTTTTATAATTTGATTGGGGAATTTGTCGGCAAACTCAATGACACGACAAATTGGTTTGATTGTTCCCTGAAAGATGTAATGGCAAAGGAACTTGATTTTTGTCTGAAAGAAACAGATTTTAGTCTTCGAGACTGCTAAACCATTTCGTTTAATGATATTGAAAAAGATTTCAAGATGTCTGAAATGTTGATCAATAGATTGGGAGAATACAAGAACATCATCAATATAGACAATGCAGAAATTGGAATATGGATTGAATATATCATTCATTATGTTTTGGAACTCCGAAGGAGCGTTTTTAAGACCAAAGGGCATTACGTTCCATTTGTATTGCCCAAAGGGAACAGTGAAGGCCGTCTTGTAGCGATCACTGGGATTGATTTGGATTTGCCAAAACCCGGATTTCATATCGAATTTTGAAAAGATTTTTTCCGAATGCAATCGGGAAAGTAAATCTTTTTTGTTTGGAATAGGATATCTAATCCATTGAAGAGCTTGATTAAGCGGTTTGTAATTGATAACCAGTCTTGGGGCGCCTCGCTCAATTTCGGAGGCTTTGTTAACATTGAAAGCTACGCAAGACCAAGGGCTTTTGCTCTTTCTGATTAATCCTTTGGACAAAAGGTCCTTGATTTCATTTTGACAATGAGTGACAGGATCATGACTCATTTGGATTGGCCGAGCCTTAGTCGGGATTTGTCTATCGGTAAAGTCCTTTTCATAAGGAAGATTGACCATATGTTTCTTTCTATCCCAGAAAGCATTAGGAAGGTCAGAGCAGATGGTAGATTGAAAACTATCAGAAAGACTCTTGATACGTTGTTTGATATGAGGGAGAGAAAGTTGACTCTCGATTTGTTTGAAGGAAATTTCTTCTTTTAGAAAGTTAATCTGATTAAGTTTTCGATCAACTTGATTTATATTCATGTGGATAGGTTTGTTTAAGAATTTAAATAAGATTGGTTTTTCCAAATGCTGGGTAGATATACCTTCACCAGAAATTTGAATAGGGAAGATAGACTTGATAAACGGTGATCCTAAGATAACACCATTCTTAAGATTTTTTATCAGAAGAAACGGAGTTTTGATCTGAAGATTGTCTTTTTTTATGATTGCCGAAGGGAGCTTATACTGGATTTCTAGTTTAGATCCACTAGCAGTCCTAAGCCTTTCGGAAGTTTTATGGAAATATTTGGTCAGAATAAGTCCTTTCAAAATACAGTTTGAATCAACTCCGGTATCAAACAGAGCGACAGTTTTGAAGACAAAATCGTCTACTATAATGGTAACATCAATATAGAACTTTTGAATGCTACACTGATTGATGAGATTGTTGAAGAAAGTATCTTCGTTTGATGAATTATGATCAGACTCATAATCCTGATTACATTTTTCATGGTCATTTGAAACCATGTTATCAGATAAAGCTGCAGTTATTTGAGATATGATGGTCTCGTGCAACTGTGATTGAGTTTTGAGTTCTCGGATCACAGATTTAAGAGAATGAATTTCAGCCTGGAGGTCCTGAATAGTGACTGGCTTGGCTGAAGATTTTTCCATTCGTTTGAGAGTTTGAGTAAGATCAAACTTGTTATTGACAAACCTATTATCTGAACGTGTAGGTTTAGGTTTGGAAAGAATTGCTTTTAATTTCTCAAGATACTCTTTTCTATCCTGAGGGTCTTGAATGGATTCTAGAGCATCAAGCAATAGATTTTGTTCATCATTGTGAATGACATTGATGAGTGGGGATTCAGAACTTTCACTACTAGAGGAGGAAAAATTATTGTCAAATTGGATTTCGTCAGAAGATGTCTTGGCGATATCGTTTTCTTCTTCTGAGGAACTATCAGAAGAATTTATCAAAAGATTATTGAGTTGATCCTAAACGATAGGATCAAGATTAAGTTCACGAACCTTAGATGAGATTCAACAAAATTTTGCTGAGTGGCCTTTACGACCACACTTATAGCAATTTCTAGTTTCTCTAGAAAAATAAATTTTGTTCTGATGAGTAGGATTATGATCAAGAGGCCTACTGGGCTTGGTATTGAGATGGCGAGTCTTGAATCTAGTGACTCTGCGATGAGGTTTACTCAGCCGGTGCTGAGAAGGTTTTCTATGTGCAGTCTTTCCCGGATTTTTAGAACAAGGAAGACCGAATTGTTGGCAGAAATTTCCCAAATCTCTGCGATTCTGAGCCTTCTCTCTGGCTAATTGTTTTTGAATGTTGTCGTCCTGACAGATTTTAAGAGCGACTTTTTGAACGTAAGCTATGATATTACCATAACTTAACTGATCATAAGGGATTTCTTCGTTAAACTGGGAACGGATTTTTTCCCTAACTTTGTCTCCTAAGGATTTTGGGAGTCCAGCTAGGAAGGTTTCTTTCCAAAAAGGTTGGTGACAGTCATCTCTAGTGTAGACTCGAGTGAGAAGGGTGTCCCTATACCACCTAAAATTTCCTAAGGTCTTACACTTTAGAGTAGAGAGGAGATCTCCGGAATGATCTTTGTAGATAGAAGGATCTCCGATGAAATGTTTGACAATGGTCATGATTAAGGTATTAACGGCGTCGGGAATAGGCTTCCCTTTGTCAGTAAGGACGTTTCCTTCAGCATCCGTTTTGACTACCGTAAAGATTTCATGTTTCTCATTATCAGAAACGTAATTATCCCACCAGCCTTTGAGTTGGCCAAAAAAGTCAGCGGTCAGGATTTCTACTATAGTCTCATTAGTGTTATCTAAAGCAGTCTGATATGCAGTGGAGACCATAGTCATATGTTGAAGAGTATTAAGAATATTATACTTAGTTTGACCATCTATGTTCCATTCATAGATTTGATTAGCGTTGAAGGATCTTAAACTTTGATCATTCTTTTCCTCAAGGAGGAGATCAGGAGCAGTAGCTCGATTGTAATAGAGTTTAGAAGGCTGCTTCCAGTTGAGAGCCTTGCTAATGACAGGATTGATTTGAGGAATAGACTTACTGCTAGATACAGCATCCTTAGACTCGGAACCTATAGAAGAAGTTCCTAACTTGTTAATCCTAAGAGATTGGTCCTTTTGGGAGACACTCCTAGTTATTGGTCCTAGCTTAACAGATCCTACCTGTGAAGAACTAGGGGTATCAGGGATAACTACAGAATTATCCTTAACTTGATTAGATTTTTCTAAGGCTTTGGTCCAATTTTGATGAATAAGCCTAAATTTATTTCTAGTCTCATTTGTCATACTAAAAGGTTTGAACAAAGGTTTGGAAATGGAGGAGGTCTCATCATTTTTAGTTCCTGAGGATGAGGCTTTTCCTACAAGGTTTTCTCCTAAAACTTGGAGGTATTTGTTGGTGTAATTATTTTGTTCTATAAGGTCTTTAATATCTTGGGCTCCTATGGTTTCATCAGATTTGTGCTTAAAGGGTGAAGCTAAGTACTCATCCTCTAAACCTGGGATAAAATAACTGCTAGACGGAGGTAAGTCGGACTTAATGAGTTTACCATTCTTACGATGCCAGATAGTTATGGTATTAACAGAAAGGTCTTCTGTGATTGTAATTGTCCAAGGAGGATAGATTTGGTTCCTATGAAGGTAGACATTTAACCAATCAAAGAAACAGACATGAGTTTGGACTTGATTAAGAAATTCATAAAAAGAATCGATGATTTTTTACCTACGGTCACCCTTAAAGTTGCTAAGAAACCATTTCCTCTGAGAGGTCCAAGTCTCAGAGTAGAATTCCTTACGAAGGGTTGGTTTGTCTATGGTGTAACTATTCATAGTTGACCATACTGCATTTCAGATTGAGTAGGAGAATGAATTTCTGAAGAGACTTCTTCCTCAGTCCTACTGTAGATATTTCTAGGGATAGAAGATGAGCTATCTAACCCTTGAAGATTGATTTCTAGAGTAATAATTCTGGGAATTGAACTCATATTTTATTGAGAAGCTATAGAAAAAGATCTTCTGGCACTAGTATAGGCCGATCTAGAAGCTTCGGACCGTGAAGAGAAAGAAATTCTTCGATCAAAAATAATTTCTACCTTACCAGCCTCAGATTGTCTAATTTCCTGGAATTCAGGGGTTTGACAAGGAAGGGTTGGTGTAGCTTTTTCGAGTTGCCAAGAGGTTGGTAACTCTACCTCATCCCACTTGATGAGTTTGGGAACGGCAACATTTGCTTTGGTCATATCCGTGACAAACAAAGTTGTTTCCCGATCATTGGTTTTAAGAAGAACCCTTGAGTTACAAGTGTTCATGACCTTGTATTGGATTCGATAGAGGAGAGCTGCAGGGATAGAACCTTCTTTCATGTTTAACCTATGCAGACGAATGTTTAGAAACAATGAATCTAAGACATTTCGATCTAAAAGACTCACTGTTTTGTTTGGAAAACAATTGAAATAAACAGGACCATGTCCTAGACTGGTTTCTACGGTTCCTATGAGGGAATCGTGAAAGTCATTGTGCCTAATATCGCGAAGGCACATGAGGATTGAGGCGTTAAGACCTTCCCTAACAAGGGGTTTGACAGCTACTTGAACACATCCTATATGGAGGTATTTGTACTTCCTAGAATGTTCAGCTATGGATTGTTTGGTAAGAAGATGGAATTCCTCACCGGCTTGGGGATCCAAAGGGATATTGTTTTCAGCAGTCCTAATGATGTAGTCAGAACTACGGACATGTTTGGATTCGTCAGGAATATAAAGTTCATCCTGAGGGATTTTAGGGATTTCCCAATTGTCGATTGCTTGATTGATATCCTCAAAACAAACTTCTTCTTCGAAGATATTATTTTTGGGAGGTATTTCCTCAACCGATTGAACATGCTCAGTGAGCGGATTGCTAGAGGAAGGAGAAGAGGATGAAGAAGATTTGAGAGAAAGGCGACGTGAGAGAAAGCGAAGAAATGAACTCATATTTATAAATCTTCTAGTATCATCACCTTTACTTGGTTCTATAAGAAATTATTAATCTGGATCTAAATCTAAGTTTAACACAAAATTATCATTCAAAGGTATTCAGAAATCCAGGTTACAGCCAAAACTCTTTTTTTTTTTTTTAATAAACACGAACAGAATCACAAGATTTACAAACATAATCTCTTTTAGAATTACTTCATCAATGAAATAATTATTCATGGTAGAGACAAACGGCAAAGGCACCTAGGCAACATGGACTTACTGCCTCCCCTTGGGCCTTACTGCCAATCCAGCCCCAGGCCACATACCAGATTCTCACCATGAATCATTACTCAAAAAAGCCATAATAACTAAAGAGATAGACAAAACTTACAACAAAAATATAAATATTAACAGAGAAGAAAAACAGAAAAGAGCTGGATTTACAAGGCGGTAATCCGCACAGTACCAGTTATTTGCGTCACACCTTATGAGTTTTTCAACCCGACAAGACTTACAAAACTGCAGTTTTCGAAAATCAGGGACAAATACCCAAGTTTTAAAAAGAAATAACAACAGATAAAGAGTCTGTTACCTAATGTTTACTTAATGTTTATGTTACCTAATATATATATATATATATATATATATATATATATATATATATATATTACTTAGTTACCTAATGTTTATGTTACACAATCTTCAATTAGATGAGTTAGGTCAATTGAAAATTATAGTTTTCACTTGAAACAACTCTCAACTTCGAAGAAGCCTTTATTAATAATTCGTATTTTTTGAAATTGTATTCATTTGTCTCCGTTTGCTTCCTCACGGCATATTTTATAAAATAATTTAGTCACTTTGTTTTCAAGTTAAAATTGGTTCCATTAAAATGAAAGTACTATTTTTGTGAAATGATTAAAAAAAAACTAGATGTACTATAGAAAATTGAATCTATAGATAATTATCTGTAAAAAAAAAAATTAAACAAGTAGGACTTATTTTAACCATGTTATAACATGAAATGGCGATAAAAAAATTTAAAAATATATTTTCGATAGGAAAACCGTTTATATTTTTTAATGTAAAGATTAAATAAAAGAATGATATAAAACCAAAAAAAGTATAATTCAAAACATGAATAAGGCCAGCAAGAAGTTGGGTGTCATAATACGTAGGAAGTGTGTCGCATGTGGGCAAATAGATTGTCGTGATCTTTGAAACCTAAGCCAAAACAATACGAAGCCCCACTTGCTTAAAAGAATTTATGTCTTTCCTGACTTCACTTGCAGCAGGAACAATAATCATTCTGGGTATTAGCGTACCATTTTCTGTCTGGGCGCTAATGCGCATTCCATACACGATCTAGACAAAGATAGTATTGGTTGGTGGAAGAAACTACAACATGCCATTTTTCATTTTAAAGAATTATTGTTCAATTTTTCGAAACAAATAAAAGAATGTGAAATATTCTTAATTTTAAAACTAAGAAACACTCTCTTTGTTTCAAAATATACATTTTTCAAATGTTTAGTTTATTACTTTAAATAATTAAAATGTTTAATAAAGTAAATTTTAGTAATTTATTAGCATTCTGTATGGTTGGAAGAGAATGAGAAGAGAAATTTAAAGAAAGTATTTTTGGTCAATTTTTAAAAGTGGGGGACAAGGGGGAGAAGATAAAGTTAATTAATAAATTTTATACAATTTTACTAAATCGTTATTAATCTCTTTTATTTTTGAGAAAAAAATATTATTTATTGTTAATTGTTAGTATAAAATGTTTTACACTTATATTTAATCACAATCCTTTATTGATGGTAAGTTTGCTGAATATTTTAAAAATCATATAAATAAAAAAATTATACTGAATCTAAAATTTTCTTAAAGTGTAAGTGCATACTAATTAAACTTTTTTATTCTTTTTAATATTTTTATAACTATATGTGAGATTCTTTTTCTAATTAATTCCTATTAAACTTTTAGAAATTTGACTGCAAGGGCATGAAAATATCACATAGGTGTGGATAGAGACTGAAAATTGCATATAATTAAGTAATTTAATAGGTTTTTAAAATTTAATAAGGATAAAAAATAATTAATTTTAAAAACACTCTTCTTAATCAGAAATAACTTTGGATTATTTAAAAAGTTATTAGTAATTGTGTACTTAAGATATTGGTAAAAGAATTAAAAATAAAAATTGTTATTAAAATTATATATAAACATAATTTAAAATAATTTACGTATTTTAATAAAATTATTTCTTTTCGTGTACTAGTTTTCCATCTTAAAAATATATTGTACTATGATTAATATTAAAATTTAGGATCGGAGAAATGAGGCACTTTATTGAACGCGGGGTTGTCTTTTCCAAGTTTGGAGCATACACGCAAGGCAAGTGTGGATTACGCGTTATGGAGGAGTGGCTGCTAAACAGTAACATTGGAGTCAACCGTGTTGTCTACATCTAATTAATGACTAGACGACACCACATCTCCACAAACATTCTAATCTCACTATTGTAATTACACCCAACAAACCAAATAATTCTTCCACTTTAAGGTTGTACATCATTGTATTTATATTCATTACAAACAAAACAATTTCGCATACTTTACAATACTTCTTTCATAATTTTGGACTATTACCTTTTTTCATTTAATTTTATCTTATATTTAAACATTTAAGTTTACTTACACTTTTTTTTTATTATCAATTTTTTACATTTGACCTTTTATTTGTAAATCATGCTATTGTGTTTTTTAATTTTTGAAATTATTGGATCTTGTTCACTTATTAGTAAATTGACATTAGTTATTAAATTACAAGTATTGATTGACACATACAATAATTTGATTGTAATTTAATAATGTTATAAACTTTAATTTTGTGAATTAGATATGATTTTGATATATAATAAAAAATAATTTTAACTAACTAAATCACGTTTATTCTTGCAATACAATTTTTGGCTTATAAAACAATTAAATCACTTTTAAACAAAAAAATTAGGATTTATCATGTCAATAAATAACTGTCGCGTGTCAACGTTTGTCATTTCACAGTCAAGATCAATTTATTAATATTTAATATAAATTCAACAATACTAAAAATTAGAAACATAATACTATAATTTTAAAATAAAATAAAAAATTTAATAAATATTTAAAACAGAACATAAAGTATTATTGTTTTGTCGACATACTTTATGTCGTGTCTTCAATAATTTATTAGACTTTAAACTCGTGGTACGCACATGTTCATCTAATTTATTGTATGCATTTAAATTTAATTTATTAAAAAAAAAAATTTTCATAGATGAAATTATTCATTTTTAAAAAATTTGGTATTATATTATATATAATATTTTTTAAGAATTTAGTAAATTAAAATTAAACTAATAGTTAATTATATTTTTATTAAGAATTTATTAAAATTTATTACGTGAACTAAATTTTATGTATTTATAACTAAATATTTGTAGAAAAATAAAATTTATTTTTAAATTATTTTTAATTTAAATTATATTAATTTAATATGCCATACTATTGAAATTTTGAATTAGTTAACTAACCTTCATTTTTAAATTGAGCAATTTTTATCATTCATTTGTATAATAGTATTTAAATTTTTAAATTAAATTATATTAAAAATTATTTAGATATATAATAATTTATTTTATTATTTTACTCTTATTATTGATTTGAAAATTATATAGATAGCAATATCCCTAACGATTAATATATATATATATATATATATATATATATATATATATATATATGAGTTATTTATTATTAGTTAAAAGAATATTTTTAAAATATAATTTAAAATAAATAATATGTATATATTAACGATAATATATATTAATTTTTGTTTTCAAATATTGTTTTAATTTAATCACTATTTAAAAATTTTTTATTTTTATTATTCATAAAATATATAACAAAGTAATTAAATTAAAGAATAAAATAAACTTATTATTCGTAAAATATATACATTAGTTTTTCTTGTCATTTTTTTAATTTAATATAATAATTATTATAATTATTTTTTAATAAAATTATTAGTTATATATGTTATTAATTTCTTAATATAATTACATATTAATTTTTTAAAAAGATAACAAAACTAATAATAGTAATTGTATCATTATTGATACTTAGGCATATTTTCTTTTTTATACTAAAAATAAAAAATACTTACTAAAATTATTTATCTTCGTATTATTTACCTAAATAAACCTATTTTACTCTTCATCTTGAGAAATTGATCATGGGAATTAATTTCTCAATGTTCTTTTACTCTTTTTATGTAAAAAGCTATAAATAATTAATTTTTCAGCAACAAATGTTTTATAGAGTGTTTTTTTTTTCAAATTTGTTTTATTAAATTTGTCTTAATTTCTTTTTAATTTATTTTTTATGTACGTATCCTTTTCTAAAGTATCACTTTAAATTTTTTTAATTAATTTATATTTCATTTTATTTTCTTATGTGTTTTATTTTTATGTTGGGTATCTTTTTCTTTATTTTAAATTTTTTGTAATTTATTTTTCAGTTTAAAGTTTTTAAATTAAGATTTTTAAACCTAATATTTTAAATTATTTTAAAATTATTTTCATAAAAAGCATTTAAAAAATTTAACTTAAAATATAAACTAAATAATAAATTACAAATCATTTAAAAAAAACTAAAATGATGAAAAAAGATTCACAAGATAAAAATAAAACACATAATAAAATAAAATATAAATAACTAAAAAAATTATTTTAGAATTAATGTTTTAAAATAATATACATAAATAAAAATAAATTTAAAAAATTGACTATAAAAATAAATTTGAAAAAAAAAGTTTTATAAGAAATGGATCGTCTAACAACCCATTTCTTATAGGTTTTTTACATTAAAAAAATCACATTGAAAACTAATTTCTCAACATAAATAATAAAAGAGATTATTTAGATAAATAATGTGGGATGAGTCATTTGGGTATTTTTTTTTCTTTTTGGTATATAACAAAAAAGTTGAATCCTTGAACTATTTTATATTTGTGACACTGGATGAATATTTATTATTTTTAAAAGTATGAATTTATAAAAATAAAAAATCATAATCTCTTAAATCAAAAGGTGTTTTCATATTCATTTGCTGAATAAGTGTTGAACATTATGCTTTTATGGGACAATTCTTTTATTGTTTTACTTTTGATGAAATTGTGTAATTCAATAGACAGACACATCTCCTATTTCTATCTAACTTCTCTTCATCAATAATATTTGTCTCACTTATAAAAAAAAAGTAAAAAATCATAATCTCTTATAATTAATTGTTATAAAATATTATTATTATTCTCTTCTACTACTATTATTTATTTGATTTAATTTAATACTCGCTACTTTTAAAGTTATATATCTTTGAGAAGATTGTAATATTTATATATGTTACTACTTTTTTTATAGAGTTTAATTGGTATACACTGTCAGTGTAAAGAATTTTTACACTGACATTCAATCATGACTTTTCATTTATGTGACTTTTAAAATAGTAATGAATAAAGTCAATAAATCTACCGTGAATGAAGGATTGTGATTAAATGTCAGTGTAGAAATTTTTACACTGACAATGTATACCAATTAAACTCTTTTTTATATTACTACCTTTTCATATATGTTATTGGTTTTTTAAGCAAATTTTAAAAATACAATTATTAACAACAATAACTATGTTATTATTAATACTCAACCTATTTCATATCTTACGACAGATAATGAATATTTATTATTCTTTAGCTATAACTTGTAAGAATAAAAAACATAATAATCTTATAATTAACTGATTCGAAAATCAATTATTATTACTATTATAATCACCAGTGAAAACACAGATGCTACCGCGTTTGTGTATTTGCATTTTTATTTTAATATCTTTTATAAAATTTTATATTTTGAAATATAAATTGTTATGTGACATGTTTTCAAATATATTTTGTTAATTTTATATTTTTTTTTTTATGATAACATGATAAAAACATGTCAGATCATCAATGCATATGTCAAATGTGCAATGAATATGAAAAAATGGAAATAGGAGAGTTGGAATAGAACTCAAAATATTCTCGCACCTATGAATTTGCATGTTTATTAAAAATATTTATGATGAAATGTAAGCATATATTAATAAGGAGAAGTTCATAACAGGTATTTTGAAGAGTGGACATAAAAAAGGGTATTGCATTTATTAATAGCATAGATATAGAAGTATAGATATAGTATATAATATAATATCATATATTATACATTATGGATATAATTGGTCAATTATATATGTTGGATATCAATATTTTAAAGTAATATTTTGCTTAAAGTTATAAAGTTGGTCTAGTGGTAAAGTATATGTTTGAAAAATAAGAGGTTATGAGTTCAAGTCCCTTTTATGATAAATTAGTTTATTTTTTTAATTTTAAAATAGGTGGAATGGTAGTATAGGTGTTTTGAAAAATGAACATCAAAAGAGGGTATTACATTTGTTAATAGTATAGATATAATATCATATATCATACATTAAAGATATAATTGGACAATTATGTATGTTAGATATCAATATTTTAAAGTAATTTTTTGTTTCAAGTTATAAGGTTGGTCTAGTGGTAAAGTATATGTTTGGGAAATAAGAAGTTATGGATTCAAGTCCATTTCATGACAAATTAGTTTTTTTTTTAATTTTAAAATATATGTAGGGGTAGAATATGTATATTGAAAAGTAGACATCCAAAGGGAGTATTTCCTTTATTAATACTTTTTATTAATAGTATAGAAGTATAGATAATAATATAGATATAGTATAATATAATATCATATATTATACATTATAGATATAATTTGACAATTATGTATGTTAGATATCAATATTTTAAAGTAATTTTTTACTTAAAGTTATAAGGTTGGTCTAGTGATAAAGTATATCTTTAGGAAATAAGATGTTATGGGTTCAAGTGTCTCTTATGACAAATTAGTTTTTTTTTTAAATTTTAAAATAGGTGTAAGGGTAGAATAGGTATTTTAAAAAATAGACATCCAACGGGGATATTCCCTTTATTAATAGTATAGATAATCAGAATAATTTTATTTAAAAATAATATTTATATTCAGTTTAATTTGTGTTATGTTATTTAACAAAAACAAATGTATAGTACTTGTCAAACGTTTTCATTTAACTTTTATTTTTTAAAGTGTTATATATATATATATTATGCATATATATTGCTAAAAATAATATTATAAATTGAATATATAAAGTAAAAAAAAATCATCATTAGTTTTATATAAATAATAAAAGGTAGAATTGTATATATTGTTTATATGGCAAAAGAGAAAAATATAGAAGTATATACAAAATACATAAAATTATAGAGAAATGCTTACAACAATAATGTTAAAAAATTAAACAACATTATAATAAAATGAGAAGTAAAAAAAATGCTTAAAAACACATGGACAACAAATAACAACAAAATTATAGAGGTAAGTTATTGTGCGATGTTAAAAAGAGTTATTTTGTGTGAGGTATGAACTAATATAAACAAAAAAATGATGTTTGTTTTATATAACAAATTCTTGTATCATTTGAAAATGTTGTAGACAATTACCATCAGCTCCAAAGTTTAGGCCAACCCTTGTAAGATATTATGCATTTCAAGATCATGTGCACACTTATTTGTTTTACACCAATACAAAGATGAGAAATCTTTTCTCCTTACTCTATTATCCATCTTTTTAATAGATTGATCTTGATTGGTAACCTTTTTACCTCTCGTTTCCACACCAACAACTGCATATTTTCTAACATGCCTTTCATCTAAACTACTTTGCAGAATCAATGGTTGGTTATTCACTCTCCACCATCGTAAGATGAAAATATATAATATATGTCCTACCTCATTTGCAAACCACCTTCACCGATCCTAACTCTTCCCTAAGCATCACCTCGTCTAGTATTCCATTCAACTCTTTCAACAATTCCTTATTTAAAGCAAACAATTTACTTTGCCATTCTCATTTTCAATCCCTCTCCCCCTCTATCATATCTCTTATCAACACCTTTATTTATTAGTAGCAACATAATTGTTAGTACATTTCACACAACTTATAATCCCATAACCATTTTTCTTTTCAAAATGCCCATTATCTAAGACTTTCCCCACATTGCTTAACTACCATGTTCTGTCCATGACCATCCTATACAATTGAGTTTAGATCATTTCACCACCTAAAGCACTTACTATCTTTCACTTTCCAACTCTCATTTAATCACTCCTATTTAGATTTTGAGACTCTTACTCATAGGTTATTGTTTTCTACCTTCAAACACCATTTTCATTCCCCTAATGATGTCACATTAAACTTATTAATGTCCCTTAACTCCATCTTTATGCATACCTTTTTAATGATATTTAGTTAATCTATTATATTCTTTCCCTCCCTCGGCCCTTTTCTTGATTAATTTTTTAAATTCGTTCATGCTAATAATGCTCATGCAATGCAAGTTCATGCATGCTTTCTTACGTACATGCCCGAAGCGATCTTCTTCTAGTAAGTAACACATGGCTACAACCATCTCACCATAGGTCTACCCCAAGTGAATAATCTTTTATGCCAGTAACACGTAAGTGCAATGGTGTAATGTAAAACAACCCAAGAAGATATGGTCTAAGCACTATACAATGGACGATCCTTACAAAAGTTCTTCTATTGTCACACTCATGGATAACACCTTGTCAGGCATACCCTGACCAACATCAATAACACATTATATGTCCAATTGTAATCAACATCGATATCATAGGATGGGACAACTTCCCAATTCATACTCCTCAAACAACTTTGAAATATTCAATCATTCACCACATTCACAATTATAAGATACATCACAATATTTCACATCACAACAAGCAACCTCCTTACAACTCACACTATCCCTTCTTATCTTACCATTTTATTACATACTGTAGTATAAATATATTGTTGTACTAATGATATAAATGTGGTACAAATTTTATTAGAAAGACCATACAACTACCAAAAAGCTTTTATGTTGATGCCCATAGTTAGTTTTATCATCTACAATTTAAAAATACAAATTTGCAACCATTAAACCCAAATCTGACAGTTTGACTTTTACTCACTATTGTATTCATAACTTCAATTATATATATCTTTTTTAAGTGATTCTAACTCCCTGTGAAAGATAACATGCACGAATACAACTTTCATGAAGAACATGAAACCTAATAAGGTTATCTAGGTCACCTCGCAAAGCTTACAATACACAAATTTATGTTTCGCACACTAAATTGGAGATTCAAATTCTAACTCACATATCTCAGTCTATTTTTAACATCTTTACATAATACTTGAGCCTAAAATATAGCCCGAAATGTTTACTTTCTAAAACAACAGACATAACTCAATTTAGTTAACCACACAGAAAGATATTACAGAAACACTAAATATGTTCATACAAAATTTTTTAGATAATAGGTATTTAACTTATATAAGATTCTTAAAATATAATTTTAACTCCAAACCTTCAAACATTTGACTTCTTTATTTTTAATGCTTAATTATCATCACACCCTACAATTACAGTGATAATTATCAATTTTTCTATCAATATCCTCAATGGAAGAAAACCCCTAACACCAAATCCCTTAATCATCACATTAATCAATAATATAATTAAAATTATTCATCATTTAGTAATTAATAACATTCATATAAAAACAAACAAATTAATCAATTGCATAAAACACATAAAACTTTAATCCCTAGGGAGACTTAGGGTTCACCTCCACTATCATATTTCTTATATATGTCTATGTATCAACTAATCTCAATCTCCCTTACAATCCAACAAAATAAATTAATACAAACATCCATTAACTATTAAGGGCACCAAACATATTGATTCCAATTTGTCAATACTTTCCATTACTATGTTCAAGGGTACTAACTTCTTGGATATCAAAATGGAAAATCTCAAAGTCAACTTAATCAATACATCCAAATAAATAATTTGATAGTGCAAAAAACAAAAATATATATCCATATAGTTACGTTTTATTTTATCAGAATTCGTTGTAGTTGTTCATAACCCTCTAATAGCATACATGCAACATTGAAACTATTCGAAGGTTAGGGATCGCTTTACTACCCATTTTCCCTACATATGTCGCCTGGAGATAATTTCTCACTTCCACTTACCTCAAATGATGATCTTGGATATGAAGGATGTGTCTTCAAGTTCCTCCTCTACAACTTTCTCTCAAGCATCTAGAGTTAGAAATGTGAGACTGAAGCAGAATAACCTACTGTGTCTGAATTAGTCCAAGTTAATTGTTGAATTAAGTTTTCTAACACTAAAGTCAAACTTAACATTCAAACTATCTTGCTAATTACTTTCACATTTATTTTATAAAACAAATTCATAGTTTACTCTTAGAGATATCAATATTAAATTAATTTAAACATATCTTATCCTTTGCTTAATTTAAACAATAGAAGAAAATTTTATTCATTGTGTTTAGTTATCCATTTTACTTTATATTTTTTTACAAATCATTTTCCTTTATATTCTGATTCAAACAATTCATGAATTAAGGATATCTAATTCAATTGTTTGAATATGATATTTGTGTTTGGTTTCTATTTATATAAAAGGCTTAATTAGCTTATTTGTCTCACTATATTGTTTAAATATTTCAATTTCTTTCCCCTGTTGTTAAATGATTCGATTTCGTCCCATCGGTCCAAATCAATATAACGTTGTAAACTATTTGAATTTAAATTAATAAATACTATAAAATATTTTAAATTATTTATATAAAATAATATTTTTATATTTTAATAAATTTATTTTCTTAAATTCTAAAAAAATACTTTAAATTTATTTATTATTTTTATTGATTCAAAAAATTAAAAATTAATGGTCTAATTAATTTAATATAAATTATATAAAAATAATAATACTTTGATAATTTAATTATATAATATATTCAATTTAATTTGTTTTAATATTTTAATGTTTAAAAACTATAATATCATGTTTAATTATTAATATTAAATGAAATAAATATTAGTAATGCATTACATTATTATATAATTTATTTTAATATATAATTTTATATTATTTATGTTATTTTATCACATAAATTTTATTTCATATTATGGATTTTAATTAATTTTAATTTAATTAATATTATTATTATTTTAAAAAATATCATAATGATATTACGTTAATATAGTAAATAATTAATATTCTCAAAATACTTATATAAATATTTAAAAATATAATATTTATGGCAAACTAAATAGTTTTTTTGTATTCATAATTTTCAGGAGTCAAAACTTTTGGATATGAAAAGAAATTTCTATCATACCAATCTCCTCGGAAACATAAATATTATAAAACTAACAATCTTATTATAGTATAATTTAAAATTATAGGTAAATGCAATTTTACGCGTTTTAATGAAATATTTTCTATTTGTATCTTGTCTATAAACAGGTAACTATGCAATCTTAAAAAATATTGAAGTTTAGGTATAAATTACTTTTAAAAGATCACATGGAACATTCAGCCAATATAAATAAATTAAGTTCGAAAGAATCAGGATGATAAGAAGAATATTAATTTGCCTTAAAAAAAAAAGAATAGTTTGGTAATTTTAACATAATTGCCTTTTAATAACTTAGATTCGTAATTTCTAATTAAACAAAAACATTCTTATCGAATCATCTAATCATTTGTGTTCAATACATCTACTTTTGACTGAGAATTTGTAAGATTCAATATGAATAAGCAAACTACAGTTTGAAGTAAAAATGTAAATATATAAAACAGTATTATCATTATTTTAAATTTAAATCAAAGCTTAAGCAAAATGTTTAATTCTCAGCCCAAAAAAAATATTTAATGTCACTTGAGACTTGAGAGATAACACGACTTGGCGAGAGAAATGTTGTTCCTAGTCAATGATGCAGCCCACAGAAAAGATTTAAACTGATATTTATTTACTTTAAAAAAGGTATTACTCGATCATACACGTTATGTATGTGTGGGTACGGATAAGAATAGATTAAGACAGGCCAGATTTTGCAATGTTTAAATTTAACTCTTTTTTTTTTCCTGTAAAAAATTAATTTAGTTTTGTAGAAGAGTAAAATATTTTATAACATTCATTTTACTTTATATACAATTTTAATATATTTATATTCTTTATTTCCTCAAAATAATTAAAATTTATCTTAATTCCCATAAAAAATTAATATATTTGTAGTCTTAATATATTATAAAAAATACAAATGAAGCTCTAACATCTTTGCATAACTTTTTATAATGATAGAAAATAAAAAACATATTGATTTTTTATAAAAATAAAAATAAAATTTCAAACTATTCTGAGAAATTTAAATATATTTTATCCTTTTTAAAATTTAAAATACAAGTTTAAATTCTTCACTGTAAACGTTGTTTTTAAAATTTTAATAATTATTTTTTATGAATATAATCTAAAAATTATTTAAAACTTTATTCTATATATTATTGTCTTTTAAGTAATTTGAAAACCCATCACTTAATAAATATAAACAGATTTAAGAGTTAGAATTAATAGATAAGTATGCAAATAAGGCAATTATAGAGCAGCATAATAACGTGAAAACGATATTTATAATTACAAAAACCTAGTATTTGAATTAAATTATTTTCTAAAAAGAATATTAACCCAACCAATTTAACAAGATATGTAGCTTAACTCTGAGTCTAACGTGGACCGAATGGTAAATTGTTGGGAAACAATTGAAGTAGTTAATCAGGTTTAATTAATAATAATATTTGTATTGATTTGGTGGAGGGTTTATAGACATATAATAATAGTAGAGGAGAGGAGAAAAGAGAAAAGAGAAAAGAGAGAAGAGGAAAGAGAAGAGAGAAAATGTTTATTGTATAGTAAAAAAGAGAAAGGAAAAAGGTAATAAAATTGAGTAGAGAGGGTGGGGTGAATAAGGTTGAAAGAAGTGTGGAAGTAAAGGCAAGTTGTAAGTTGTAAGCTGTAAGTTGTAAGTTGTGTTGTTGTATATTAGTGTATCGTATACGCGTCAACTCAACCAACACCAACAACAACAACAACCATATCCCTCGACTCAACTCTTCTTCCTCCAAACGCGCCATTTCCATTTCCATTTCTCTCTCTCTCTCTCTCTCTCTCTCTCTCTCTCTCTCTCTCACTCATTTCCATAACCTAATCTCCCAACCGTAGTATAAATAAACTGTGATCACGCACTCGCTCTGTCACAGATCATGCTGCGTCTGTGCTGCCGCTCTTTCGATTGCTGCTTCCGTGGCCGCGCCGCCGACGGACTTCTCTGGCACACCGACTTGAAGCCTCACGCCTCCGGCGACTTCTCCATCGCCGTCGCCCAGGCCAATTACTGTCTCGAGGATCAGAGCCAAGTCTTCACTTCCCCCTCCGCCACTTACGTCGGCGTCTACGACGGCCACGGCGGCCCCGAAGCTTCTAGATTCGTCAACAAACGTCTCTTCCCTTATTTGCACAGTAATCCCCCTTCCTTCTCCCCCATTTAAGATCCAAAACCCTTACTCATTTCTTTTCTCTATTAAATTCAAATATTCGACGCCTTTCATATATTTTTAATATAATGCTTTCTTTATTAACGTTATTTCTGGCTCATTTCATATTCTGGTATCCACTATTTTTATTATTAATTATTAATATCTTTAAATGAAATATTTTGAACATCTTTAATGTTTTTAAGACAAGAGAGTATATTTTTTATAATGTAATACCTTTTCCATTAAGTACAAAGAATAATTCTGCAAGATATGAATTATGATATCTATATCCTGGTATTGATTGACCGGTTTTCTTCTCTGTGATACAAAGTGAAATGCCAACTGTTCTTGTCTTTCCGTTATACTTCTTCAAATTGAAGCACATGGTTTTGTTCACTCATTTCTTGTTCGGATAAGAATAGTTAATACGACAAATTATTCCAAAGAAGCATTTTGTGATTGATTGGACAATTGTTGACTGCCCACCATTCCCATTTCCCATGCTTATATCTCTTTTTGGCCCCCTTTTCCATAAATTCTTGTTAATTTCATACTAAATTTGCGAATAAATTTGAACTAAATAATATCCTGTTCACTTGTTTGTTGTTTTGATCTGTAGAATTTGCCACTGAACAAGGGGGTTTGTCTGTTGACGTGATAAAGAAGGCATTTAGTGCCACTGAGGAAGAATTCATTCGCCTAGTGAAGCTATCATTGCCCATCAGTCCCCAGATTGCTTCGGTGGGATCCTGTTGCCTCTTTGGTGCAATTTCTAATAATATTTTGTATGTTGCGAACCTCGGAGACTCCAGAGCTGTTCTTGGTAGGAGGGATACAAAGAGAAAGAACAGTCCAGTGGTGGCACAACGTCTGTCAACCGATCATAATGTAGCTGATGAGGAGGTGAGAAGAGAAGTTGAAGCTCTCCATCCTGATGACTCGCACATTGTAGTTTATAGCCGTGGAGTTTGGAGAATTAAGGGCATTATACAGGTATAATAAACTGATATTTTGTCATTTATCATTTTATCCTTAATAAATTTGTGCTTAGTTTTAAAAACCATGTTCGACATAGATAAACAAATATCTTGTTTATATAATCCCACTAGGTAGTCTATTCTTGCTTTTGCCAAATATTTCTGGTTGTAGAATAATCTCTTAAGTTGTTACTTTTGCTATTTACAATTACCACACCCACAAGTGACACCAGTTCATTTCTTTCTTCTTCCAATCTTTCTTTACACCTACTTAGATACTTACATGGTTATTATGAACTTTACGTAATTCCTCCATCCTAGATAAAGGTAACATAGAATTTGGGGTTTCCACTAACTGGTTAGATACAAAGACGTGGATTATCTAACCCGTGATCCATGTTTTGCCTTTCATGTGTGCCTGGCTGCCTACCTTGAAGTGAAAGGAGCAGGGAGGTTATAAGTTATAACTGGTTGTCTGGTTTGTCTGATTTCACATGAATGAGTCGGGATAGCTAATCTAGACAGGTTTGGTGTTGCAGGTGTCAAGATCTATTGGTGATGTATATTTGAAGAAACCAGATTTCTACCGAGACCCAGTTTTTCAGCGATTTGGAAATCCTATTCCTTTGAAGCGTCCTGTAATGACAGCTGAACCTTCAATCATTATTAGGGAGCTTGAGTCGCAGGATTTATTCTTGATATTTGCATCAGATGGCCTCTGGGAACAATTAAGCGATGAAACAGCAGTTCAGATAGTTTTCAAATATCCAAGAGCGGTGAGTGTCTATTGTTGCTCGGGAGCTGCATTTAATGATCAAATTTGTAGATTCTTACAAGGATTTTGTTGTGTGTTTCTGGTACTTGCAGGGCATTGCCAAGAGATTGGTGAGAGCTGCTCTTCAAGAAGCTGCAAGGAAGAGAGAGATGAGATACGATGATATAAAGAAAATTGACAAAGGAATAAGACGACACTTCCATGATGATATCACTGTGATTGTAATATATCTTGATAACCATGCAGGCTCCTCAAATGGTAGATTTAAGCAAAGTGCTGTTGGCTATACAACTGCTCCTGTTGATATTTTTTCCCTAAATGCGGATGAAGCAGAAAAAAGTATGCTTAGCACAGTTGCTTAAACAGTAAAATTGCTTCAAAGTACACTGACCTTATTTGGGGCGAAAATTATTTATAGACGAAGATTAATACTGTTGGTAAATGGAGGGAATTCTCACGAAAACATACAAATTACTGCATAGATATAGTAGCTGGGAGTTGCTGACAGATTCTTTCCGGTGCAGATATGCATATGTATAGTTTGTGAAGTCTCTATTTTTGTGTTTGATGATATCAATTTTGTTTTTTTCTTTGGAAAGAAAGAAAATAAAATTTATATTGATTGGTTGGTCATGATATTTATGCCCCTGAATTTTGGTGATGAATTACGGAGTATGAAAGCGTTGGGGACGTTTCACCAACTAAAAAGAATTACAGGCCTGGTGAGTGGATATACTTTTCCTAAGCACATTGGTGTCATGGTACGTGTATTGTTTCCAACCATGGAAATATGAAATGAATGTTCTTTCCAAATGTATGTGCCATTTCCCACCGTAACAGGTGGAAAATGTGTGTTAGACGCGTGTGCTTAGCAGGCTGCATTTCAGCCGTCATACATTGATATATCTTTCAGACTTTTAATTTTCGGAGTTACGAAATGAATGTTCACAGGATGAGAGAAATAATCAATCTCTAACTCTTCTTAGCGCAACACCTTATATAGTAATATTCAGTTGGTAATATCCATAAAACGTTGAGTTGGCATATTTTTCTTAGCCTTATCATAGAAGCTACCACGAAATTTTAATTGGGACTTTTTTGAAGAAGGTAATTGCTCTCTAGTAATAAGATAAACATGAATTGAGAATTCTTTATAGTAATAATTGTTAATTATCTTAGATTGTATTAAAATTTTAGATAGATGATCAAACTTAGAAATTTTAATGGTCACGATTATTTTAAAAGGTCATTAGTCAATTTCCTTATTTATTGTCTGGACCACGTATGTTCTCTGCTGGTTGAGTTAGTAGATTATTAGAGTTTAATTGGTATACACTCTAAGTGTAAAGATTTTTTACACTGACAGTCAATCATAACTTTTCATTTATGTGACATCAATTAGGAAAGTCAATAAATTTACTATGAATAAAGGGTTGTGATTGACTGTATGGATGACAATGTATATCAATTAAACTCAGATTAAACTTTACTAGTAACAAAAATCTTTACAATCACAATGTATATCAATTAAACTCAGATTATTATGGATGACAAAATTACCAATATTTAACACATCCATGCTCAAATTTAAAATTTTGTTAAGTTGATAGATCCTCACACTTGGTTATCATTTAAATACGCAAACTAAGACCATTTTCATTTGCTTGATTCTGTTGATGAGCAAGGAAAGAGGAGGAGACACATGGCTTTAAAAATCATTACACAACTAAGATAATTTGTACAAAAAGTACAAATTATATGGCCTACATGATTAATGATAATAATAAATAAAATAATACTACTGTAATCCTTAATATATGGCCAACATTATTAAGAAAATTGATTTTTCCCTAAAATAAAAAAGAAAATTGAGTTTTTAGTTGAAAACAATAAATATATCTTAAATTTAGTTTTCGTTCCAAAACTATCCACAATTAATATTTCCAAGGTTTTTGTATTTTAAAGGGATGTTATTATTTATGCTCTACTTAGTTATTGAATTAAGAGGAGTGCATTTAGTGAATGGTATTGTTTTTACAAAAGCAATTAAGGTTTAAATATTTTTTTTGTTTCTAAAAATAACATTCTTTTGTTTTGATTTTTAAAGATTTTTTAATTTGGTCCTTCTAAGATTTTGTTTTATTAAGCAACAAATTTTTTCAGTCCTACTTTCGGACAACAAGGCTGATAATAAGCAAGTTTGACAGAATTATCATGTCAATAGGAAGTTTAAGATAGTCCTATATAATTTTATAGGACATATTGTTTTTTTAATTTTTCTTGCATTCAAAACCATTTATTACATAAGATAAATTTATAAATAATTAAAATTATATATTATTTTTTTAAAAAAAATACACAAGACTATTATTTTTTTTTTGTCATTGAGAAATAAAAGAAAACTTTTATGTTATGGTAGCACCAAGCTTAGCTAACCAATCTGCATATTGGTTCCCTCTCTCGATATATGGTTCAAACTATACTACCATTGTCGATGCAGGAGCTCCCGGATTAGTTGAAGAATGGTTGCATGAGGATGCCATGTTGGAATATCATGCTAGACACACTTAGAGCATTTTTAACATCAGATTTTTAATCTTTAACATTAAAAATATTATTTTAATATAAAATTCCATAATGTATATTATTATATCTCATTTAATGTTGTTTTGGTATAAAAAATCTTTTTTTAAAGAATCAAAACCAAAAAACGTTTATTTTTCAAGAACCAAAAATAAAGCCAAAAAATTTATTAATATTGTTTTCCTGGTTATTTAAGCCAAAAATTAAAGCATGAAACATTGTTTAATTGGATCTTTATAAAAAGTATAAAACCATTTTAATAAAAAAATTATATAGTCGTTGTTCATTTGTTTACCTATCAAACAATTTTAATTTAAAGTTTTTTTCTACTTTATTTTTCTCCGATAAAACAACTTTAATTTTTACTAGATTGTTTTTCCTCATATTTTTTTACACATTTTTTCTCTCTATCAAACACAGTGATAAACCCGGTTTTGTACTCCACCTGCTCCGCGAAAACATCGACCTTATTTTGCCTCTGATAATCAGGTATGACATAATTTTGGTTTCTTGAAATTCTGAAATTTACTATGATAAGCTCAACCATCATCTTGTGTCCCATAGTCAACGTTAGTCTGGGCTCAACCACTCTTCATTTTCCAAACTGCTCGTTTTCAACTCGTCCTTTTCATGTAGGCATTGACTGGGAATTTAGTACCTCTTCATTTTGTCACATCCAATACAAGTATTCTAATTTTAAACATTTAGTACCTCTTCAACATTTGCTAGACCACTTTCTTCGACGACAATTTTGACGTATTTATCCTTTTGAAGCTACTAAGAAATTTCCAAAATCAACCAAAGCTTGTCTTCCACCAAGTGCTTAACCCTAAGGGGTCTCTTATAAAGGGGCTGGCTTTGATACGTGACTATGGTTTTGAGAAGCTCCCAATTAAGCTAATCCTAAATCATTTCATTCATGTGCTTCCATCTATTACAAACAAACTTAAATAGAGAAACAATAGTGCTACAATGAAATCTGGACCACCAGATACATGGCAACATGTGATCCTTTCAAACATATGCCTTTTCAAACTTAAATAGGGAAAAAGACAAAATGACAACTTTTGAAAAATATGCCTGTCAAACATAATCTTGAAGATATTTGAGTTGCCTGGTGGCCCTTTGGGGGTGGTGTCTGTATCAGGCTTACTCAAAACAAAACCTGGGTGTTTCTTTTTACACTCCATTAACTTTTTCTGCACCTCTTTTCATTCCAGAACATGAGTTGTTCCAAAAAACTAATAGAATCCATGGAGAAACAATTCAAAAATTGAAGCACAAGCAACACCAATGCTTGCGGGAATACTCTTTCATTAATGGGCTTTCCAAAATAGTAAATATCAAAGGCTTTTTTCTACACCTCCAAATAAAATTGTCCTTACCTTTTAGGCTCCATATTTGTTTTAAAAACCTAATCTTTCATCATCTACCTCCTCAAACTCCTTCTATGCTCATCTTCACCTCCGTAAACCCTCTCTTTGTTTTCTTTTTTAATTTTACGAATCAATTAAACTAACACATTGTAAATAACATATACTATTGCATAATTACAGATCATGTAATACACAATATGTTAGATCTACCCCTAAGTATGAACATATTGCATATTATGAAGAAAATTTCTTGAGAAGAGGATAAGTGAAGGTAGGAAGGGCGGCGTGAGGTTAGGAGGGGTAGACTAAGGTTGGGGATAAACTTTGATCACAAGAAGGATGGAAGCTTCTTTGGCAACTTTCTCTAGAACAAAAGCGCAGGAAAGGAAAAGTGTATTTTCTATTCTTTTACGCACTTCTCAGAGGAATTCGACACGAGAGATATGTGGGAGGTTTTCAAGAGATTTGGCAACATAAAGAAGTGGTTATAACCAACAAGAGAGACTCAAAAGGGTTCTTATAAGTAGATGAAGTTATTGAGAGAAATGAGAGGTTAGATGTTTCAAGATTTGCAGTAAGTACTAAAGTGCAGGACATAATTAATTATATTATACGAGTCGATATGGATGGTAAATTGTTTGTAATTAAACTAGTTAAAGAGAGTGTTGTTGATTGTTGAAATGAATCGAAGCTGAAAAACTAGGAGCTTTTTTCCAAAAAGCAGCTTCAATAGTGTTGGGGAGGAAGAGAAAGATCCAATAGTGATGGAACAGAGATTGAGTGACTTGAGAAGAGAGGTTTATTGCGAGTGGGGACCAAAAGGTAATTTTAAATTTGAAAACTCAAATTCAAATTTGAATGTTGTACTGCCAATTTCAATTCAGCATAAATCACCAAGAAAACCTAGGAATAAGATAAGGGAATCAAACCTTTTCAGCCTGGGCAGTGTTAAACAATCGATAGTTAGGCTTGAAGTATATCGTACTACGATAAGAGATATGATAAACAAGCCTTCGTATCCTATGCTTGGTGGTAGTTTCCCGGGCTGGAGTTTGCTTGGCTTGTTCCAGAGTTTGATTCGAGCTTATCGAATAGTGAATCTTTTGGCATTGTATATCCTGTTACACCTTTACTTTATCTTTTGGGTTTTGTAAAAAAAGGATTAGGAGGATTCGAGGATGCCTTCAGCCGTCATAAGTCTCAATATTAGTAAATGGCAGTGCCACTTAAGAGTTTGTTAATAGTGGCGGAAGGGCTTAGAGGTTTAGTTAAAACGGTTGTTAATCAAAACCTAGTTTCAGGACTGAAATTGGGTAAACAAAAGCTTCAGGTAGTCATCCAATAATATGCAGATGATACCACAAGTATGGTCACACCGAAAGTCCACAATGTAATTTCTCTCAAAAGTGTGCTGAGATGCTATGAATTGGCATCAATCTTAAAGGTTAATTTCCACAAAAGTTGTGTAGAAGGTGTAGGGATAAATGAACAAGAGCTACAATCTTTTGCAGCATTGCTAAACTGTAGGATTATGCAAATGTCATTCTCTTATCTAGAGGTTTTAATAGGGATTAATGTGAGGAAAGAAAGTGTATGGAGACCAATGTTGGAGAAAATGAAGGGAAAACTGTCATCTTGGATACCATTGGGAGGGAGGATTTGCCAAATCAAATCTTCGCTCTCTTCTATACCTTTTGTTTCTTTTTACAAGATTTTAAAAAAAGTGTACTATTCCATCCAAAGTTTGTAAAGGAGATTTTTGTGGGGCAGTTCACCAAACAAGAAAAATTAGCTTGGATTAAATGGGAAATAGTATGTTTGGAAAAGAATCAAGGCAGTTTGGGAATTAAAGAGGTGAAGGATTTCAACAAAGCTTTTTTGGCCAAATGGAAATGGAGGACCCTAAATGATTAAGATGCTCTCTAGATAAAGTTTCTCCAAGCTAAATATGGGAATATAAGAAGTCAATTATCTTCTGAGCAATGGAAAATGGGCTTTCAATGGTGGACAAATCTAATGAAAGTTACAGCATCAGAGGTAATAGGGGATTGGTTTTGAAGAAGTGTGAAGGTTCTAGTAGGTGATGACTCTCTCTTCAAATTATAGGAAAGAGGGTAGGGGATAATATCAATCTTAAATCCGCCTTTCCTAGGTTATTTGCTCTGTCAGACCAAAAAGAAATGTGTATCTCTAAGGTTGGGGAATGGTGTAATAATCATGGGAATGGAGATTACAATGAAGGAGATCTCTACTAAATTGGGGGCTTGACTGGGTAAGAGACTTTGAAAGGGTCTAAGAAGGAATTCATATGTGTCCTCATAAGAAAGGTGGATGTGAGTGACATAATGAAGCAAACTAAGATGTTGGCTATTCAGTGAAACATGCCTACAATTTAGTTCATTGCACCTCTTTGAGTTTGAACTCCCCTATATTCCAATTGATCTAGCAGGTAAAGGTACCTTTAAAGGTGGTTGCATTTTTTTGGGAAGTAATTCATAATTGTACCTAACAAAAGTGGAACTCCTAAAAAGAAATGTGTCTATTAAGGAGGATATTTGTGTTATTTGTCATGTTGAACCTGAACATATTACTCACTATTGTTTTCCTGCAAGCATATTTATCAACTGTGGATGTGTTGTTGTCGTTGGCTTGGTGTACAACAGGTGTTGCTTCTTGACTGTTTTGCCCATCTATGGCAACATGTAAATCTAATAAAAGGGAAGGTAAAGAAAAAGATTAAGCTTATTATTTGGATGACTTCTATATGGTCAATCTGGATAGCAAAAAATGAGTTGGTATTTAAAGGTGTCCAATTTTGTGTTTCAAAAGTCTGGCAAAAAGCACTCCAAAAATCATGGTTATGGGTTACAACCTATTGTAAAAATAGAGTATATTTATTTTATGAATTGTCAGTACAACCAGTTTTCTATTTCAATAGGTTTGTCAATGTTTAGCTATTGAGAGTCTGTAAATAAGTGCTCTAAGGGAATATGTCTACTTGTATTATGAAGTTTAGTTGTTGGGACAATATATTAAATTTATTGTATTATTATGTACCTATGCAGGCTAATCTCATATCATGTCTTGTGATAGAGTATTGCCTTGCAAATGCTGAATAAAATATTGTACCTTCTTTAAAATAAAAAGGTGCGGAGACTTTTTTTTTTTGCATTGTATTCAACTATAAATTAAAACACTAACATGAAGTAATTAAAACACTAACATGAAGTGTATGCAGTCATCTACTACATAGTCTATATTTTTTAAAAATCAACCACTATATTTATATATAAAAACCAAGATTTATATGTAAACCGTACATCCAATATATGCTTAAAAAAACCTAAATCGAATATAGTTTCTAAAAAATGAAAAATATACTCTTAAGTAGACAATACTACAAAATAAATTGGATCATTAGAAATTTGAAATTAAGTGAAATTCATCTTAAGCAGACAGTACTACAAAAATAGGATTCAACATCAGTTCTGGAAGCAAAACCACATCAGTTTCGAAACAATGTTGTACTTGCGAATGTAGAATTGAAACAATTCTACATCGGTCTCTCATAAATGATATAGTACTCCACCTAAATCGGCTGTTATAGCACCGATGTTGAAAATTGACATGAAATGAATAATAAACCTATATCATTTATGAGACTAGATTGATATAATGTTAACAAAAACCTACTTTGGTTATTCCAAGAACCAATGTTAGGTTTTATATTTTTTTTTTAAAATAATCCAACCTGCAATTTAATTATATACAAATATAATACATTTCTACCAAAACATAGATTTTATACCAATATTGAAATTTAAAATAACAATATATTTTTTTCTTTTTAAATAAAAGGTTAGACATCTTTTGCATCTTGATCTGGAATAAGGCGAACCGCTTTAGCACAAAGAGGACATATACAACAATGACATCTTGTTTGTTGGCTTTTGTGCACTTATGTTTAATATAACCTCGGTGCTCCAAACAATATACCTGCAGGAAATTGAGCAAATATAGTTAGCTCAATCAAAGAACGGAGAAAATAGTAATCCATAATTCCATATTGGAACAAACTCAGAAAGATGTCATGCATAATCAGTACTCAATATTTGAAATGTTGTCAACATGAGAAGCAATAGTAAACCTTAATCTAATTTTGTTATTCCCATCACATTACGCCCAAAAAGAAACCATCAGTTTTGAGCATATCAGTTCAACATCCATGCTTGTTCAATCATTAAAGGTAAAATTCCTTTTCTTATAATATTTTAAATTATACCTAACTCGGCTAAAAAGGTTAGTTCAAAAGTTGGCCCTCAATTACACATACTATTTCTAGCATATTTATGGATGTATGATTACATTACAAGCGACTTAATAGATCCATAAATTACTATAAGAATCTTAAAATTAGAATATTTATGAAACTAAATTCGAAAAGTTAGTTGACAAGGTCGAATTGTTTTCTACTTATATACACTATTTATTTGTATGACTACTTGATTACGTTTACATTGGCGAAAAGGCAGAAAATATAATAATAAAGATGGGTAATGTAGGGAAGGAGTAAGAAAGCATACAAATGACAAAGGAAAAGGGGACAGCACAATGTTTGCTGAGATTTGGGAATTGGGAGAAAGACAAATCTCTCTTTTTCTCTCCCTTCAGAAATGAATGAGGAATATGGAGAATTCCTTAGCGAGGAAAAGAAAGAGATGGCCCAATTATCCAGAATTGTAAGAAAGGGAGGGAATCTTCCCCTCCAAAACTCCTCTAATAATAAAATTAGCAATAATAACAGTTTAGCTTTATTATGTTTACGTAATCTCATACATATTTCTAGGTCTTATATTTTGGTCTTTCGAATAATCACATACCAAATGCAGTAGCTTTCAAAAACAGCAATGAAACTAGTGTAAAAACAGGCCAACTTTCAAAGAATGGACCGCTCTTCTTGGATCCTTTTTCCCTACTTTCACTGTTGTTCTCCATGCCAACCCATAATATATTTTCACTTTCTCTCCAACACTATTCATATATTTCCCAATCCTAAGGCTTCTGCTTGTATAATTGATTTCATGATGAGCCATTCAAACCTTTAGCAGTTTCACTTGCTTGTGTAACGTTTAGCTTGTTAAAAGCATGCAAGAACAAAGAGTGTTAAACAAGGATTGTTTGATTTGGATAACAAACATAGAGAAAAGGACGTTGGTAGCTTTCATAGAGCCACACAAAAAGTAAAATGTTTGTTTACGTTAGGAGGTAAATTAACCAGAGAATGCATACATAAGTAAAAGGGTGTTTTGTCTTTGGCCCTAGCTGGAACATCACGGTGCACCTTTATATAGCCGATCCAACAATGTGTTGCACTTGTTTTTTATCATTCAATTATTTAGACTAGCGCACGTGGACGGTTTTAAATTTTGACATATCATAACGGGCTTAATGATAGTGTAAATTTGAAGTTGACAACACCATAAGTATAGGCACAAACAACTACAAGCACACACTTGTAATGTATTTCACTATATATATGGAACTTTAAGGTTTAGTACTGTCACATAATTAAGCCATCCTGTTGTTTGCTATTTAAAAAAACGGTTTGCTGTCAATGATGTTCATTGGGAATAACAAAATTAATTTGTAAAATATAAAAATTAACCGAATAAAGACTTTTGGAAAATAACAATATAGTGTACTATTTTGGATTCCTTATAATACGGCTGGTCAGACACTAAACTAATAGTGATATATTTAAAACACGGGAAAATACAGTAGCAGAGTAGCTATTTCAGTCAATTATGAAATGGAAATTTAAACCACGGAATGGTGATTAAATTAAACTATAAAGTGGGATTATTTCTAATCCTGACTAATAAAAGGAAAGTACATATGGTGCACCTTATTAGTTGTTATAGGGAGACCAAAAATACTTAAATTCAAGCCAACAACTTGTGATAATAGACTCGCCCGCTCCAACCGTTGTTCAGCTTTCAGAATATCATACATTCTATATATATTAAGCCCAAACTTCAAAAACAGCAAATACACATACATTCCAACCATAAGGGAGATTCAATTCCAACTTCAAAATATCATAGGAGAAAACTCTATGAATGTACAAAAGCACATAAGTACAAGGACTATCCATTGAATATTTATCCAAAACTCTGAATGTACAAAAGAACATTAGGGTTTGATATGAGGGTTTTGCGAAGATGAGGGTTCGCAAAGACACACTATGGTTTGTGAAAACTAATTTATAAGAAAGTACAAGTGAGAGAGATGTGGTTCACAAAGATGTTGTGACAGTGGGAGTGGGAGTGAGAGTGGGGGTGAGATTGAAAGGGTTTTATAAGAACATTCAGTGACAGAGAGCTTCAAGAAATGCTTCAATGGCATCAAAAGTCACACATATGAAAACTTCAATGAAACGATAGGACTTGTGAGAACTTCAAGATGTAGGAAGAAGAAAGTGTAAGAGAGGGAGAATAGGGGTGAGATTGAGAGGGTTTTTTAGGAACATATAGTGAGGGAGAGCTTCTTCAATGGAAATGGAAGAAGATTTGAGAAGAAGAAAGTGAGGTTTATGAGGTAGAAGAGTTTTAGAGCACGAAGAATGAATGTTTTATTTTTCTTTATTTCTAAAATAATACATTTTTTCCTACTGCAATTAAGTTTTTAAACTGATGTAGGTTTGCCTTTTTTTTTCTAGCCTACCAAGGTTAAGCCTAAATCCTAGTAGGGTAATATTTTTAGTAATCTATTGACATCGGTTTAAGGGGAATTGATGTTCAGAATTCTTTAATTATTTACAAATTTACCACTACACATTTGTCTACATTGGTTTAGGTTGAATTGATGTAGATAAAACAATATTGAATGTGCTTTTTCTGGTAGTGAGATTATAATAACACCTCCTCCAATTTAAAATTTAAATTTAGTGAAATTGATCATATATGACTTTTAAAATATTAATCAGTAAAGTCAATAAATTTATCATAAATTACGGGTTGTGATCAGTGTAAAAGTTTTATTAGTATGCACAGACATTGCAAAAGAGTATTCCACTGACCTTTAATCACATATTTTTATTTATATGACGTTTAAAATATTAATTAATAAAATTAACAAACTTATTAGAAATTAAGGATTGTGATTCAATCTGAGTATAAAAAGTTTGATTCTGACAATGCATACTATTTAAACTCTTATATAACTACTCATACTTTTTAAAATATTATTCTTGTCTCCCATGAAGACCGCAAGTATAAGTTTGAAGAAAGATTAAATGTAATATTTTAAAACATATAAAAAATAAAACTATTGTACTGTTTTCAAATTTAAAAAAGAATTAATATAAAAAATTAAAATGATAGTTATATTTAATTTGATAAAAGTTTAAACGCTATTATTGTAACATAATCATTAATTTTTTTATCTCATGTTTGTTAACATTTAAAAAGACAACAACAATTCAATCTAGCATTTTTTTAGTGACTTGTGAGCTCATATGAAAGTATAACATGATAATCTTATGTAATTTTTTCGACTTGGTTATCATTTTTTAATCCCGTGTTTAATAATTGTAAATTTTGTTACTAAGAAATATCTAAACTCGCGAACGTAGATACACCCACATCCTGCAATAGCTTCTCTGAAGATACAAGAAGGAGGGTAGAGAGCTGAATGAAAAAGAAGAAGAAGCGTAGAAAAAGGATGCCAGAGGTGCATTCAGTGTTGGGGTGTGAAATGTCGATCAAGAATATTGAATATGCCAATAATAATAAGGGGGTGAACTACGGTCCAAATTCTCATCTATATATGCTACGAACATGGAAATCAATACTAATATCAGTACACCTCTTACACATATAGAAACCCGTAACAACTATTTAATGTACCTATATAATTCATTCCCATCAACACCTACTACAATAATAAATTTTTTTTTCGGTAGTGAATAATAATAATTTTTTTATACATTAACCTAGTTACATTTTAACGTAACTCCTTAAATCAGTGACCTTTGATTAAATGTATGTTTAACATCATTAAATATATAATATTAGGTATTTTTAACTACATAAAAAATGTAAGAATGATTCTTGTATTTTTCAGGCAAAAATTATTTTTTTGAAATGCTAACTAACCCCGACATAATTAACCAACATGATTATTATAGTATTTTTCACAAATAACATCGTATATTAAGAAGTCCAGCATAACTAATTAGTATGCAGTAGATCGCTAACTCTTATATTAATTAGGGTTTTATTTCTTATGTGAATAAAAAAAAAAGTATATCTAGAAATAAAACAATTTGGGTAATATTCACCGACCGGATTAATGTCCATGTGTTGTATAAAACAAATTAACAAATAAATGTTAATTATTAGAATATTGAATTTTGTTGGTGAAGAAATTTTAAGTCATAATATATTTCTTTTCTTTATCTCACACATATTTTTTTGCTAATAGTTCAATCTTAATTTTTTTAAAGAAAAAAAAAATTAAAACATAATGATTTTAATACGAAAAAAATAGTAACTTCATTCTATGTAAAAAATAACATCAATATATTTTTTTAAATAAATTAAGAGAAAATTGTGGAGTAAATCTCAGCAACTATCTTGCTCTCATGATCCACTCAACCAAGTTGTTGCTACTGTTTCGTGTACCTCAAGCTAATTGCATTTCTCTTGTTATTTCTCTTATTAAGTATTAGTTAAGTTAGTTATTCTGTATTGAGCTTGCGTTTTATTCTTCACGGTTAACTTTTAAGTCCTTTATATATAAACTTTTTCCCATTCTGTTGAACTTTAGAATGAAATTTATGTTGGTTAGTTGAATCAAGTCATTCTCAGCTTTATTAATTCTCATAGAAGAACTTCGTTACGCCTACTCTGACCCTTTGTTTCTACAAGACTTCTCATTCTTCAATCATGAATGACGAATTGGATCTCTTGGTGAACATTCATAGTTACCTCTATTTGCATCTAGGAGAAAATTCAGCCATTGTTCTTGTCTCTCCGCTTCTTGATGAGAAGAACTACAATGAATAGGGCAAAGCTATGGCAACAACATTGAGCGCAAAAAACAAGCTTGAATTTGTCGACGGAATAACATGTGAACTTGATGAAGATGATAGGCTTCACTTAACATGGAGGAGATGCAATAATATGGTGAATTCTTGGATCCTTCACTCTGTGACACCTTAAATCCGACAAAGCATCATCTGGATGGATAGATTGAAAGCCATTTGGAAGGATCTTCGCGTGCAATATTCACATGGAGATTGCATTAGATTCTCGGACCTACAATAGGGAGCAACATCTATCAGGCAAGGTAATCATCTATAACTGAGTATTTTAATAAATTGACAATTGTGTGGAATGAGTTAGAAAGTTTCAAACTTAATCATGTTTGTAAGTGCTCGATAAAATATGGTTGTGAAGTTGTTAATATCATTGCTGAGAGGAAATCAAAAGATCAAGCAATGTGGTATTTTAGGGGATTAAATGAGCATTTTAACAATGTAAAATTCAATATCCTAATCATGGAGTCTCTCCCATCCATCTCGAAGATATTTTCATATGTGGTCTAACAAGAAAGACAACATAAGGGGAGTAGTTTTGCAACTAGTATGAATTTGGAAAACAAAAACGCTATAACTAATGGAAACAACTCAAACCTAATGTGCGGCTTTTATGGGAGAAGTGGTCACAAAGAGAATGTATGTTACCACAAGTATGGATTTCCATCAGGGAATGAAAGAAGTGACAACAAGAATGACTTGAAAAAATAAATAAGATATGCACACACTGTGGGAGATTCAGCCATACAATGGACATGTGTTACGGGAAGCATGGTTTCCCTCCAGGACACAAGCTCTATGGAAAAAGTTCTAACATCAATCAAGTTGTGGTTGAAGAAGGTAAGGGAAATGATAATCAACAAAATTCCACGTAGATCCATGAGCACAAGCTTTAATCCAGGGAGTATCAAGCACTAATGACCTTAATCCACCAATCAAGCAGTGGGAGCTCAGTTGTCCCTGCTTCCACTAGCACTAACTCTACACATGTCAACCAAATTAGCTCAATCTCCACCTACAACACAGAAAACACATGTATTAACACATTTTCCATTGAGTTAAAGTACACAGAACCCTGGATATTAGATTCAGGTGTCACATACCATGTCTTCTCCTCACTAAAACATTTCACCTACTATAAAAGCATCAATCCAATTATCGTTAAATTACCCACAGGTCAACAGGTTAGAGCCACACACTTTGGTACTGTCACATTCATGGAGAATTTCTTCCTTTATACTGTATTATTCATTTGTTCTTTAAACTACAATTTGATCTCTATTTCCAAACTCATGAAGTCCCTTTAACTGTGAACTCATTTTCTCTTATCCTTCGTGTACCACAAGACAATTGGTACAGTTAGTGAACATGTAGGCCTCCACACTCTCTCTATAAATAGTTTAAATATTCCTTCGGCCATGTCTAGTATAACTTACCTTGTTTTTAAAATCGTACCTATATATCTTTGGCCTTTTAGACTTGGTCATTTGTCTCAAGAGAGACTACATGTCATGACTCGCCACCATACTTGTATTTCTAATAATGGTGATTTGAATAAAGATTTTGCTTGCAATGTTTGTCATCATGCTAAACAGAAAATATTGTCATTCCTATTGAGTAACTCTCATTGATTAAAACCTTTTCAATTGATTCATGTTGATAAATGGGGCCCGTGCTCCAAACTTTCCATGCATGGACACAAGTATTTCTTAATCATAGTGGATGATCATTCACGATTTACTTGGATTTATTTTATGCATAACAAATCTGAAACAAGAGCACACATAGTCAATTTTGTAAACCATGCAATAAACCAGCATGTGTTTGTTCAACAGCCAGCCACAATCCCAAATAAACCTGAGAACTCAACACTTGCCAGCCATGATGCCACCTCATCGTCTCCACTAAACTCTTCTACCCCAGCTATCTCACCCAGCTTAAGTCATGCCCTTACAATCTCCATTCACATGACACCTATCATCAATAAATCATTACATATCCCTTTGTCTACACATCAATCTACCCGCAAGTGTCTCCCACCCTCTTATGTAAAATACCTTCACTTCATGGCCACCACTACTATGCCAATCTCTTCCAAATCAAGTACCTCTAAAGGTATACGCCACTCTTTATCTTCATTTCTTTCTTATGATAATTTGTCTCCTACATTTTGTCATTTCGTACTCTCCATATCCACTCAAGAAACTCCTCAGTCATAAGCTAACCACGGTTCATATGCTCCTCGCACTCACATTTATTCATGAATGACACCTTAAACAATTAGATGTCAATAATGTCTTTCTCCATGATGATTTACTTGAAGAAGTGTATATGCATGTGCCTCCCAGGTTACATTCTCAACTAGGCCAAGTTTGCAAGCTCTAAAGATCCTTGTATGGGCTCAAGTAAGCCAGTCACCAATGGTTTGCCACGTTATTTCCTTTCTCCTTTCTCATGGATACCATCACTCTATTGCTTACCACTCTCTCTTTCTGAAGTTTTATGGGCCTTCGATCACCGCTTTGCTCCTTTACATGGATGATGTTAACCTTGCTGGAACAATCTATCAGAAATCAAGCATATCACCTCCTTACTTGACTGCACATTCAAGATCAAAGATTTAGGAGACCTCAAATTTTTTCTTGGTCTAGAAGTTGCCTGAACCAGCTTTGGAATTCACTTATGTCAATGTAAATATATTTTTGACATACTTTCAGACATGGGCAAGCTTGCTTGTCGTCCTATTTCCACACCAATGGACTACATCAACTGTTTGCACTCCACATCTAGTGAACCACTCTCTGATCCATCTCCCTACCATAGACTTATTGGTATCTAATCTACTTGACCATAACTAGGCCCGATATCACCTACTCAGTTCAGCACCTCAGCCAATTCATGTCCAAACCTACCAATGCTCACTTGAAAGTTGATTTTCGAATCCTACATTATCTTAAGCAGGCTCCTGGCTCAAGTATCTACTTCACCAGCTCTAGTTCACTTTAACTTAATGCTTTCATGACTCAGATTAGGTTGGGTGTGCTAACACTCGGTGTTCTATTACTAGTTTCTCAATGTACCTTGGACACTCTTTTGTAGCATGACGTTCAAAGAAGCAAGCCACCGTATACAAAAGCTCGTCTGAGGTAGAATATAGAGTCTTGGCTTCCACCACTTGTGAAGTGCAGTGGCTTACATACTTATTCGAGGACTTCAAGGTTCCCTTCAACCACCCATCCCTTTTGTTCTGTTACAGTGATTCATTTCTCCAAATTGCTTCCAACCAAGTTTTCCATGAACACGCTAAACACATAGACATAGACTGTCAAATTGTCCGAGACAAAGCTAAAATTGGCTTAATCAAACTCCTTCCCATTTCTTCCTCTATGCAACTTGTCGACATTCTCACAAAGGCCTTGCCTTCTCACACATTTTGGGAGTCTTGTTCCAAGCTGACAATGCTCAACATCTATTCCTAGCTTAAGGGGGGCTCTTAGCAACCATCTCACTCTCATGATCCACTCAACCAAATTGTTGTTGTTGTTTCGTGCACCTCAAGCTAACTGAAACTAAATATATTTTCTCTTATGTTATTTACGTTATTCAGTGTTAGTTAAGTTAGTTATTTTGTATTAAGATTGGACTTTATTCTTTATTATTTAGTTTTAATTCTTTGTGTATATAAACTCTTTTCCATTTAGTTGAATTTTAAAATGAAATTTATGATTAGTTGAATCGAGTCATTCTCTTTCGTTCTGTTCATTCTCTGTTTTGTTAATTGTTTGTTAGTAAATAAAACAACAATTAAATATTTTGATTAATTCAAAGAAAAGAACCAGAAAAGTGAGTGTAATTTTTTCTATTAACGCAGGTCTAAATAGCTAATTCCTAGAAGTATTTAACGAGTAGGTAGGAGTATAATTATTTATGGAGGATTTCCACAGTTGCTAATCCATAGCTTACACTGTAGTGCGGAGACATTGTGTTTAGCCTGGGTGGACAACAAATGTGTGCACTTGCAAATGCTCATTTCAGGATCCTCTCAAGTCTCAACGACATATATTGCCTACTCAATTTTGAATATTACGTTTAGATAGTACTACTAAGCAAACTAACGCTTGGTAATGATAATGAAAAAAGTACTAGTATGACCTTATGATTTATACATGAATAGGATAAGTATTAACTATATATATGCTGGTTCTCTCCCCTGGCGGCAATTGAATTGGGTTAGGGGCACCAACTGTAGAGTGTAGAGTGAAATATATATATATATATATCATGTTTTCAGTGGGATATGATACTCATTTTTTTGTAGATGTAAGCAATGGTACCACATGGACCGTGTCATTAATATACATCAATTGCAGGCCTCAGCAGCAGTATAATAAATTTGTCTCCATCTCCGTGCATGCATACCAATTACCAAGCGCCCTCTACCGACACTCCCTCACCATATCTCTTTACTATTTTAAGTTGCACACCATGCTATTGCTTTGCACACGCATCTCTTCCAACTTTTCACCCTTTCAACTAAACAAATAACACCCTCCTGTTATGCAGGATTGTGCCAAGTCTGTCAGAAAAATCAGCTTCACAAAAAGTCAAGACAGATCACTTACCCTTCGTACTAAGGATTGCATTGAAGATAAAGAAAAGAAGATAAAATTCATGTACAGTAGAAATTAATATTGTTCAGTAGAGAGTAAATTGATATAAAAAAAATTATAAATTAAAAAATTATAATTATAAAATTATTCATACACTTGCTTGTGCGGCCATGCGAAAGTAAAATAATTATAAGGTTAGAAGTATCAATTTTTTTGCTTTTTTTTTTTCCTGTCTTTTTTAGTGGAATAAGAAAAATGGGTAAGACCCATCAATTGTTTTCACTTATCTACGTTAGTAACCTTTCACTTTACACTTTTTATTCTATCGAAAATAGGCTAAAAGTATTTATCAAGAAAACTAGTTATTTCTGAAGCTAATAAGAAGGAAAAGTTTTACGTACATAAAATTAAATTTTATGGATTTCTTGTAAATAAAGCATAGGATAGCAGTCGTGCCTCAAGAAAATTATCAATGCCTTGGGAAGAGCAACAATATTTTGAACAACAACATTAAATAAGGAATATTTTTAAAATAATAATTAAATGCGATAAAATTAATTATTTTTTATATTTAAATCTATAAAAAATTATATATGATTCCCTTCTTAATTTAAATGATCGCTTAAGTAAACTAAGTTTCAATGTAAGGCGTTCAATGTGATTTAAGATCATCAATGTGTATAGAAAAACATCTATAAAGTGATGTTGATTTCTTGATTCTCGATTGATGGATTTCCTGATAAAAATAAAATAAATATTTACATTTAATATCTGATTGTATTTTGGAGAATATTTTTTGCCAAAAAAATAATCGGCATTGTAAATTATCATGGTCTTTGGTTGCTGCTAACTGCGACCCAAATTGATATGTAGGGCTAATACTAATAAAAAAATATATTATCCCTGTTCAATTTACGGGGTAATCATCCTTCTTAATGTTATACTATTCAATCCAAGATTAAGAAGAACTTTTGGGTTTTGCTAAGAAGGTACCGTGTATTTTCGTGATTAAGTTAGAAGTTATGTAAGTCAACCATGGAATCTAATTTGTTCATGCAAGGAAGTCAAACAGATATTAATCAGGCGCTGTTATCTAGAATTTTGTTTTTGAATTTTGTCAATAATTAATGAATTTAAAGATTTGGATCTTATACGAAGAAGATCAACAAAAAAAACGTCACGTTCAAAATGTCAGGCCAATGTCACGTGCTAATTGATACTAACTCCATGGTTTTCCCTTCACCACAGTCAGCACATCCTGTTCTTATATCTAATTTCAGGTTATTTTGGCCAATGGATCCTGAACGATTAGGGTTGTACTAAGGATCAGGATGAGCTTGCAATTAAGTAGAAGGATCATGATGTCACAGTTTGTAGTAAATTCATAGCTACTACTACTAGTTTATATTTTGTGATGGAGGACGTACAACAATAAATTGAATAAAATTTAATTGTCCTACTACTACTAACAAGGAGCAGAGTAGGTATCGTTGTTCTATTTGGTGTGTTACGTGTGCACTTCTGTTTGGTCTAGGTTGCATGACTATAGACAATTTTCTAAGACTTAGGCTTTGTTTCTGAAGATGAAAATGTGATAAGGAAGTTGAGAATGAGATGAAGTTGTTTGGTAGGAGGGAAATAAAAAAGAAAATAGTAAATCTCATGTATTTTCTTATATTTATCTTTTATTTTAAAGATATAATATATTTTTTTTATAAATCAAAAAATTTTATTAAGATCTTGAAAAACATAAAAGATGTCTTTCTGTATAATTATAGATAATGCATATAAATCCACAAAATAAGATATTTAAAGAACTTTTTATGTTAGAGGAACGCAATAAGAGAAGGAGGTCATGACTCACTTCGCATAAGAATGTAGACACATATTTTTTGTAAATTCACTAAATGTGTTTTGAAGATGATCGCATTTCGTGATTTTCAAATTTGTCATGCCCCTATAAACCATATAAAAGATCATATCTTCCGTTTTAGTCAATCCATCCATTAGACCGGGAAAAAGTGTCTGCTTTAAATATTGTTAAGATCCCCACCATCTTAACATTATATTATTTCTCTTCTATTTTTCTATCTTAATGAAATTTTTTCTTATTTTTTGGAAGGCAAAGCTAAATATATTTATATAACTACATCAAAAGCAACACCTGTACAAGCTGAATTCTTTAAGAATATTGTTAAGAATTTTAATTCTTGATAATGTGTATGAAAAAAAAAATTGTCGAAAGATGTAGAAGTCATAAATAGTTTTACGTAGAGAAAAAAAAAATAGTCTTCCATTAATAAGAGAATATTTTAGTTAAAGAAAAAAATTAAACCCATCGTTCAACTCCAATTGACCATTAGCTTATGTAGTAGGAGTAGAATTTTCAATCCTTATACAGCAAGTATGGTATGTGCATGTGCGCACAAGTACCTATACTCTAGGCTTAGGATTGACCACTTACTTTCCAAATTTACCGTTTTAGAATGCACTCCCTCCTTATAGGGACCAGCTCAACAAAACTTGGTTGCGTTGTCTATATCAATGAGTTAATTACATTCACATCTTAAAATAGTAAAATAATGAAAAAAGCATAGCTACCTGGACTTGACTCAAGCATGATTAGGACGAACAGAGTTTAAAATCTAAAAGAAAGGCAAATACAAGGGACTCATGGAGCTCTTTTTCATAGCATTCTCCCAATTCTGACAATCTTCGTTTGTAGATGTAATATTTAAAAAGAAAAACTTGTGTATGGGAAGTTGCTGCAAAGCAAGGTTTTCATGGAACTTAGAAACTCATCCAACTAACCACCAGTCACATTCGAATTTTTTAACCACACATAATTAATTTAGCAAGCATGGGGTGGTGATGGCCATAAATGTGTACACATTTGACCACGCCCCCACATAGATGCAAGAATGTACTGTTAAAATAAGGACAATAGTAGTATTTTAAAGCGAGTTTTTCTATAAAAGTGCACAAGTGAGGGCATATACACCCATGCTTAATTTATAGTATAATTTAATCGCTGGATGATAGACCCTTAAAGGAGCTTTTTCTTAAAAGTAAAACTATTTACTGAAAGAAAGCGAAAGCTCAAGGAGTTTTATTCAGAAGATTGGTTGGTTTCCAAGTCATTACATTACTTTAGATTATGACAAACACAAATCACATGCAACTGAAAATAGGCCAACAATCATACAAATGCAATATATGCACGGTAGAGGGTAGACAACAAGATTCAACCAGCCATCACCAAAGATAAAAAGAGTAATGGAATAATTAAAATAAAAAATAAAAAACCAAAGTTTAAGCTGATCTTGACTGCTTTGAGAATCTCCCACTACGAATATAGTTGTAGTGGATAAAGAAGTAAAAGACAGTGCCTGAAAAAGCAAAAGAAAATGATAAAGACTGCCTGAGAATTGAGCAAGAAAGCGAAAGAAGCTGGTAACATCACTTGGGCATTGGAAGCACCGAACCCTCCTGGTTGGTCGTTCCATTATCACGTTCACATACGCGCGGGCCTTTCATCAGAAACATAACCAAATTCACTTTATTTATTCTGAGTTCACACTTGCTTCGATTCCGCATAATTAAAAAATTGTTATATTCCCTGAAGACCGCTGGTAAGAGAGCGAAGTTTCCACACCATGGAGGGAGAAAGTGTATACCTATGCACGCAAATTGCACACACAACATGATAATTTGGGAGTTACAAATTGTACATTCATTCAGATTCAATTGATGAGTAAAATACGTCAGAAATACAACCATAAAACTCTCCGAGTCTCACCCTCTTCCTAACTATTACTATATTTTCTATGAACATTTAATTAATCATTTATAGTTGAAGAAAAGTATATATAGTGTGGGTTCCATTTTTTTGAAAATTCTTTCTGAATCTGTTATAATTTATTCAAAATCACTGGATTACATAAAAAAATGAATTTATGGTATACGTACTGTATAAAAAGCATTTGCATCATTGGCATATAACATTACAATCACGCAAACCACATGAGAATTGATCAAATAATAATTTTCAATTATCATTAACTGACCAATGACTTTCTTCGAGTGATTTCAGAAAGAAAAATTTTGAGGGAATTTTCCTAACGATCTCATATAAAATGCAAATAAACGTCGACAAGTAAATTATGCTTACTATTTAAAAGTGAGACATCAACTCCATAAAAAAATAATGTAAAGGGTAACATATATCTATCACGAGCATTCATTATCTGACAGTTTCATTATCAGGAGCACTGACAAAATATCATCATAACACAACAGGAAACATACAAGAGATGTTTGGTACATCAATATAGACTGAGTATTGTCCCTGTAACCCTACTCCATTATCTTGGCTATATCAAAAACACCCATGTTACCTTTTCAAACACAGAACTTCCACACCATGTAGAAGCGGTTAGCGCCAAACTGGCTGTAAACGATGGTAGATTTGTTAATATTACCACCATCGACAACTAAAGATAAGTGCTACGTAACAAATGTTTAATGGGTCCACTATACCAAAGCTTCACCACCTTCCCTCATTTATGGAAGGTAAACTAAAATTTAACCTCCAATTGCTCTATTCCGAATTGGAAAACCGAGCTCCAACTCCATAGTTGGTTTCTGCATTGAGTATAAAATATTCACTCAAGGCTGCATAACAACCGTGAATTTTTATGCTCTATTTACAGAATTATATAGAGGCTTAAACAAACTTCCACAAAGAACCAACTGAACCCCTACTCTAACATCTAAACGTTAGTAGTCAAAAACTAGTGACTGCTATTAACAATTGCCTTGAATTGATCCTACCCCCATCGTTAAACTTCCATCTTCCAGATCATGTTATCAATACTGCAGTTATGTGATTTCTCCAGCGCAACAACTTTGGCCCTGTGTACTGCTAGCAAGTTCTTTCCTCTTTCATCCTGAGGAAGCTCACATGCTTCACTGACAGTACCTGTTCTCAGATCAGCTGGGGGAATGAAGCAGTCTACTGAAAGGCCTGGTACATTGAAAGCAACCTCTTCAATTGTCCAGGCCTCTTCCATTTTTGTTTTAGTATGGCTCATGGCCATCTCCCCAAACCTGAAAAGAGTTACCACAGAATGTCCTGAGTGGGCAATCATTATACCTTCCACAGGCTTGTAATCACTGAGGAATGAATTGATTGTGGTTTCCCAATAAACTGCATCACCACCATTAGACTGGATGCGGGTCAGATGGGAATCCTCGATGTGAACAAGAAGTCCAGTCTTCTGGCTGAAGTAGCCAAACAAGACATGTCTTATGATCTCGGCAGGACCCTCGCTGCGAGCCTTCAATGTTTCTGGGTCAGTACAAAGCTTCAAGATGAAGCAATCCTCGCCATTGATGTTCTTCTCTCCAATGCATCTGGCATCGGCAAACATACTGGCAGTGGTTCTAGGGTCAATACCCTGATTAAACAAAACAAATAAGCATACTTAGAAATCAGAAAGACACCATAAAACAAAACGAAACAGCATATGTGCAGTGGAGAAATCGGAAAACAAAAATGAACCTGAAGCGCACGGCGTAAAGGCCTCACAGGTCCCTTTGCCGTGTGAGCACCAAGCCAGGGTGTGTGCCTCCAAACAAGCTTGCCATTGCAGCCAGCATGAACCTTGCTGCCCCCAACTGCAAGCTCGACATACCACATATCAGGGTTCATCTGCCAGAGCACAAATCCACCAGACTCTGCACACCTAGAAGCGTTCCGGTTCTTCACCACCCTGGTCGCAGTTTCAAATTCAGAAGCCACCATTCTAACCTTTCCCATCGCATAAGCATTTCGTATAGTATTCTGCAACTTCAGCCCCCCAGACGCCGCCATGTACTGCTGCAATATGTACTGGGCAGATGAAGTTTCCTGCAAGGGCATCCACATCCAAAAAATACTAGCTTATAAACTGAATTTCACTATTTTGATAAAAAGGCGTTTTTTTAAAAAAGAAAACTAAAGAACGTTATGGTTTGAGTTAGCATATAGAACCGTGTTTGCAGGCATTTGGTTGGTCACGGTTCTAACTTGTTTTGTTAATTTTAGTTGACGTTGTTAGGGAGGCCGAGGCAGAGGCAGCGTTGGAGTGAGTCCCCTTAGAGAGAAGAAGAGATAAAAGTGGAAATGGCAAATTGAAAATTGAAGCGGATCAAAAGAGGACAAGGAGCATAAAAACAGTGGATAAGTTGGCAGTGTGAGTAGGTAAAGGGAGGGAGGGAGAAGAAAATGTCAAAAAATCGAAAGCAGAAAGATCCAAAGAAAAGAGAGGGAGAGAGAGAGAGAGAGGAAAAGACGAAAGGGTGTTAGAGTGAGGACTTACAATGGGAGTGTCTTTGATGCTGAGGTGAGGAAGGGGGTCAGTGGAGGAGACGTGAACGGGGGAGAGTGGGGCGCCCATGACGCCCAGGAGGAGTCTCAGATCAGAGCGCTTGTAGGAGACGGAGGGGGCACGTGACAGCTGCCCCTTCATCCAGTGTCCCAGCCCAGACCCGATTCGCTTTGGATCCCCGTTTTCCGTCCCGTCTGGGTCGGGTCCCTCTATCAGAGGGGTCAGGGTCTCGCCCAGGGGGCGGAGGCTCACGGATCTCCCCACGGAGGAGTCAAGGGTGGAGTTGTGCTTTTTGCGGCGGAGGAGGCCCGAAATGGGGGAGACCGTTCTGGCGGGGCTGGTGGACCGAGAACGGGAGGGGGAGAGTCCGCGAACCACCTCGTCTTTGAGGGCGGAGAAGAAACCCTGCTTCTTTTCCATTTCAGTGATTCAGTAAGCAAACCAGACGCACAGTAACTAACTCCAACGAGAGTGGGGAGCAGGGAAGAGGTGAAACTGAAGACAAGAGAAGGGGGAGAGACAAAGGTTCATAGATAGAACCAATGAGAGAGAATGCCAGCAAATGAGAAAACGGTTTTGGAAGAGTGACTCCTTTAGAGCAGTGTGTGCTTTTGTGGGCGTACGGTTTTCCAGAGAGAGAATGGTATTTTCTGCTTTATGGGAAGCCTGAAAGGTTGCGATATTACTATTATATAGCTCTTTTTTGTTAGTTGCAGTTGCAACTGCGGAATATTTACCCCCTCTTTTCGTGCACACGTGGAATTAGTTTTTATTAACTTCTATTACCAATAACCATTCATAATTAACTTCTTTCTATATCAACCAGCGAAATCTTCTTCTGTGTGGTATTGTATTTTTATTTTATTATGTTATAATAATTTTAGGATTTTAATTTAATATTTTTTATAAATTTTTATATTTTTAAAATATATTTTATTAATTTTATATTTTTTGTTTATGATAACATAATCAAAATATGTTATATCATCAATGAATGTGTCAAATATATAATAAATATGAAAAAATAGACAGAAGATAGTTTTAATAGAATTCAAAATATTATCGCACCTGTGTATTTGCATGTTTATTAAAAATATTCATCATAAAATGTATGCATATCTATACTATTATTTATATATATATATATATATATATATAAATAAATAAAAGGTTGTGATTTGTAAAATTTTTCATATATATGTGTTTTTCTCAATTATTTTATAATTTAAAAATAATTTTATTGAAATAACATAGTATTTTTTATAGACAAATATTATTTGTTAATGTGTTAATTTTGCTAATTGAGGAATTTAAATTCACAACTTTTAACTCTTCTTCTCTCATATATGAACTTTGTTACTAAATCAATTTTATATTTTTAAAATAACATAGGACTTAGCAAAAATATTTATTCAAGAATGTATGTTTGCATAAGTAGTAAATTATAATGAATGAAATTATCTAGATATCAAATGCTAATTTTCTTTCGCCAATATACATAATATTTTTAATAAAAAATGGTATTCTGATTTAAAAATTATATTGGTATTATAATTAGTATATTTTGATATCATCTATAAATAAAAATAATTTTAAAAAAATAATAAACATTTTATAAGTAAAAATATAAACTGAGAATATACTTATAGTTAAAATATTTTGTTTAGAAAAAAATATTTCGAAAAATATATTTTTTATGAAGATTTGTAAATACTTCCTATACTTAATGTCAATTAAAAAGGTTAAGGGTATTAAAATGTTGAAAGTATTTTTTATAGGTCACCCATTAGTGCTGTTAATAATGTTAGTTTTTGTGTTAGTGTTTAAGATCAAACCCACTATCTTTTTTCCACATTCCTCCTTCTTTAACAACAAACTAAGCTAAATATAAGTATTATAAGTAATGTTAATCTTTTTATAGATCAAATATTGATTTTTATTAATAGTGAAAATTAAAAATATTTTATAAAATTAAATATTTTTATTAAGAATATATTAACAAAAATTTTATTATGTATAAAATCTTAAAAATAATTTAATTTTTAAAAAATTTATATTGTAATTCTAAAATATGAAATTATATATTTATTTAATTATTTTATAACTATTTTATATAAAAAATAATTTTATAATATTATAGTTTATAGAAAATTTTGAATGATTTCAAATTAGCGTAAAAATTATTTAATTAGATAAAAATATTGAAATTAATATTACTTAAAATAAATTATTATTTTAATATAAAAAATAAAATTTTTATTTTTATTTGTTGGCATCTACTTGAGATTCAAAAAATTTATAAAATTTAATAATATTTAATTCTTAAATTAGAATAATAATATTATATAATTTATGTTAATTATCATTTTATCTTATTTATATTTAAAAGTTACAATTATTAATTTAACTTATTTATAGTTGAAATATGTATCATACATTTATGAAAAAAGTAATTAATACTATCACATAACTATTAATAAAAAATTAGGTATATGAAGTTATTAAACATAAAATTTATACTTTATTGAGTCTTTAAAATGTGATTGTATAAATATTGTTAGAAACTTTGACATTTGTAATGATGGTGAGTCTAATTATCTCTCATGAATATATTTGTAGTTTTATATAAAAAAATTAAATTAATTTAATTTATTATAATTTTAAATAAGTAATTTAAAATTATTTTATTACAATATAGGTTAAATGAATTATTTTTAATATATTTATTATATAATTTTATTTTCTTTTATCATAAACCTCAAGTAGGTCACCAGCCTATTAAGTCAAAGACTGATCATATTCATATAGTGCATAAATGCTACTAGTCAAAGAAAATTTTACATTTAGAGAATATTGAACACTATTTTTCTAGTCACTAATAGTGTTAATTTTTTTGTGTGTGGAAATTAATAGTGTTAGATAAACAATAATAGAGAAAAATAATTAATATTTTATTAAGTGAGTAATTGAAATTATTTTACAATTTTAGTATATTTATTATATATATAATAAATATATAATAAAAATATATTAGGCAAAAAATTAATCTTACTCATGATGAGTAAATCCTAATAGTCGAAAAAGATTTTACATTTAGAGACGATTGAATAGTAATCAACAAATATGGTTTGAATATGACTTTTTGAAGAATATAAGTTAATTTATGATATTTTATTGAGTAAGTAAGTCAAAATTATTTAATAATTTTAGTATATTTATTACATACTTATGTACAATAAATATATAATAAAATCCATTAGGTCAAAGACTAACCTTACTCATGGTGTGCAAAGTGAACAACCAAAGTGTTACTCATCTAATCTTGCATATAGAGAAAATTTAACACTAGTTTTCTTGTTAATCGTGCTACATAAATATTAATTAACAAATAAAGATATAACATAACCTTTCTCATGAATGATACCTTAATTTTTAATAAGTAATTTAAAATTATTTTATAATTCTAGTATATTTATTATATACTTATGTGTATAATAAAATTGGCTTTCTAAATAATTAAGTTTCTATGTTTTTATAAAAAAAATTATATACATTACAAGTATTAAAAATAATAAAGATTTTAATGTATTAATAAAATACAATAATGAAATAATTAAAGTATAAATTATTGAGTTTGTAATTTCACTAATTTGTAATTAAATCTCTTAATAAGTCACTGTGTCGTGATAATTAAAATAAATAATCAAATAATGCAATATTTGTGTAAAATTTATGTTTTATATTATTAAAATAAAACTTTTCACAAAAGAATTGCAATAATAAAATTTGTGTCAACTCGCTTAGCACTGACAGTTGAGGCAAACTTATATATGAATGTGTGTGTGTATATATGTATAAATAAATGGATAAATAGAGAGAGAGAGGGGATAGATAAAAAGAGAAAGGGGAGAGGGAGGGATTATGAGAGATAGAAGAATGTGTAAATTAAATTACTCATATATAAGTATATCTACCTCATCGTAACACACTCTGTCTTACTCTATTATCTACCCTATTTTTGCCTCAACCCAAATATCTTATTTTAAAGTTTGATTAAAAAAATTATCTTAAAGGAATTAAATATAGCTTTGACAGATTATCACCGTAAACAAAAAATTACAATATTAATTAATTACAGAAAAGTATATATGTTAATTGTGCTTATACGGTTATCTAATAATAAAATAATATAAAACCTACCGATAAAAAATACACGAGCGAGACATTATTTCATTATATATTACGAGTAAGTAGTAAATTATTTTATAAGTCAATAATTTTATTGAAATAACATAGTATATTTTTTTATAAATAAATGTTACTTGTTAATGTGTTAATTTTGTTGATAGAGAAATTTGATATCATGATCTTAATTCCCATTCTCCAACATATGACCTTTGCTAACAAACCAATCTTATATAGGACTTGAGCGAAAAGGTTTCCTCAAGAATGCATGTTTGCATGAGTAGTAAATTATAATGAAGCATATTATCGAGATACCATATGGTAATTTTATTTGTCAATATATACAATATTTTTAATAAAAAAATGGTATTCTGATAAAAAAATAATTTTTTATTACAATTAGTATGTTTTGATATCATCTATAAATAAAAATAATTTAAAAAATTAATAAATATTTTATAAGTAAAAATATAAATTGAAAATATATTTATAGTTAAAATATTTTGTTTACAAAAGCAAAAAATACGCAAAATATATTTTTTATGAAGATTTGTAAATACTTCTTATACCTAATGTCAATTGAAAAGGTTAAGGGTATTAAAATGTTGAAAGTAACTTTTATTGATCACCTTTTTTTTATTGAATAAAAAAGAAAGAAAACATAAAGAATGTCTTTTAACGAAACAAAATGAGACCAAGTTTACCAATAATTAGACAAAGTCCAACAAAGGAAGAAAACAACAACTATCAGGTGCAATACATCAGGTTCGTAATCCACTCCACGTAGGAATGCATCGTAACTTATGCTACCCTACACCATTCCCACAAGCTCATTTGTGTATCGTTAACAATTTCTAGAGCATCAAGACTATGGTTTTTAAAAACTGCATCATTGCACCACTTCCATATGTGCCACAAACCTGCAAGCCACACACAAGATAGAACATGTTGTTGCTTACAGTTTATCAGTCCATTAATTTGGAGTGCATGACCCTTTATTGTGCTCGGTAACACTATAAATATACCTTACCAGTAATAGATCTCTTGTTATACCTTAGTAGACACTTCACAAGTTATAAACAAATGAGACCCAGATTCCAATTCTTTTCCACATAGTCCACACAATGAATCTGCTAAATGCAAAATTCCTCGCTTTAATAAGTTCACCTTTCTTTGTAACCTATCTACTCCTAATTGTCATGCCAACATATGCACCTTGGGTGGAACTCCTCTATGCTATAAAAGGGAGAAAAATGGATCCTTTTGAAGACATGTGTTATCTGATAGTAACCTCAGATGAAGCATAGTATTCTCTTGACCCATCTGCACTCCAAACCCAAGTATCAACCACCCCCTCCACTAGTAACACTGACCCCAGCCCATTTTGTAACATCTCGGGCTATTCTTTCTCCCAATCAAACAACTCTCTCTTCCAAGACCACTTCCATCTCCAATCACCCCCTCAAATATCTCTAAGTGATGACTTCAGATTAACCGCTAACCCAAAAAAACAAGGGTATACAACCTCAAAGCTATGATCACCTAACCACCTATCTTTCTAAAAATCAACTATCTCTCATCCCCAACTCAACAAGTTAAATATGTAGACCATCACTCATTGTAGCCCTCCCCTACCATCTAGATAGACTACAAATCCTTCCACCATTGAGAGCATTTCTTGTACTTCATCTCCCATTGTCTGTCATCCTTCAAATACTGCAATTGTAGGGTTCACACCCACAAACTATCATCTTCCACCAATACCTTCCACTTCCACTTTCCTAGTAAAGCAATATTGAATTTTTCCATATCACGTAACCCCAACCCCCCAAACTCTTTGTCCTTACATACACTTTCCCAATATAACCATTTTACCTTCCTATAATTCTCTTCACACCCCCTCCTCACATGAAATTTTTAAATAGGGAATTAAGTTAAGAGATAATACCTTTTGGCCCCTTGAAGAACGAAAGAAAGTAGATTGACAATACAGACAGGATAAATTTCAGTAAAACAACTCTTCATGCCTTTGAGATGTATTTATTTGTCCAGGAGGATAATATGCGTTTAACTACTTAAATCACTAGATTCCACATCCGTGACTTACAAGGTGAATCTCTGATTGGCAATCCCAAATACTTAAAAGACACATTTTCCCACCTTATAGTTTAACATAGATGAAGTTGAAGCCAACTATTCCCTTGCCACATTTACTCCCAATAAATGATTTTTATGAAAATTTACCTTGAGACCCGAGGTGAGTTAAAAAATCTGCAATACTGCCTTTACCGATCGCCACTCCATCTTTGATAATAATTGCGTATCATCAGCGAATTGAAGGTGTGACACATAGATTTTGGCACGCCCTATCTTGTACCCCTCATAAACCCTCCCTAACTGTCGACCTGACCAATTGGCTCAACCCCTCGGCTATAATGAGAAATAAAAAATAGGAAAGATGATCGCCCTAACAAAGGCCCCGATCCACACCAGATTCATCTGTCAGACTGTCATTCACCAAAAGAGAAATACAGGTTGTTGACACACACTCCTACATCCACCTAATCCACCTCCGCCCAAAACCTATACCTTGCATCACCTCCCATGGGTATTGTCAACTAAAAGAATCATAAGTCTTTTCAAAATAACCTTTAGACAAACCAAATTCTTTTTACCTCTTCCAGCATCTGCCACCGACTCATTAACAATCAAAACTCTGTCCAAAATTTGTCTCCCTTTAATAAAAGCAAATTGAGTCTCAGAGATAATGTCTTGCACTACTAATTTAATTTTGTTGGCTAACACCTTAGCCAACACCTTATCCATACAACTAATCAAGGAAATGAGTCGATAGTCCCCAATCTTATAAGGGTTAGCTCTCTTAGGAATCAGAGTTAGAAAAGAGCTATTTGCACCCTTAACTAATTATTATTATAGTGAAACTCATAGAAGAAACCCAATAAATCATCTTTTATAACATGCCAGAATTCTTTTAAAAACAAAAATTCATATCATTAGAACCTGGACACTTATTGTTATCACACTCCAACACTGCATGACAAATCTTTGTATTGTTAATAATGTTAGTTTTTGTTTTAGTGGTTAGGATTAAACTCATAACCTTTTTCTCACATCCCTCCTTCTTTGACTAAGTCATTAGTATTATTAGTAATGTTAATTTTTTTTAGTTTTTTTATAAATCATATGTTAGTTTTATTAATAATGAAAATTAAAAATATTTTATTAAATCTAAAATTTCATAAAACATGTCATAAATAAGAAAAAAAATAATAGTCCAATCAAAATTATATGTAGAAAAATCTCCTCCAGTATCTTTTCTTTGAGAATCTCAAATATATTAAAAAATAAGTCTCTTCCAAAATATAGGCTAGCAAAAATTTCAATTATCAAGTTAAATAATTACATTATATTACTGCCCAAAAAATAAGTAGATGGCAACGTGACCTCTTCCCTCGTATATTTATGCATATTTACAATTTAATACACGTGTTCCTCACAGACAATAAATAAACGAATAAATTCTCTACCAATATTGTGAACCAAATAAAAAATTATAACAACTGCGCAGACCAAACCCATGTACTATGTTGATTCTATAAGGTTTTCTCATGTTAGGTGACGTTAAGTTTTGAGTATTTTTTATTTTTATTTTTAAAAAAAATAAAAAATAACAGTGAAAATATATTTTATTATAATTTAGAAAATATTTTTTTAAAAAACAACTGAAAAAAATAAATTATTTTCAGTATTTTCAAAATTTTACACTAGGTAAAAATTTAATAACAATATTATAATTATAAAAATAATTTAATAACAATATTATAATTATAAAAATAATATATAAATGTATTTCAAATTATATATATAAATAATTTATAATATTTTTAATAAAATTGAATAAATTTAACAATATTAACATATTTTTTAGATATTAAAAAATTGAAAATAAAATTAATTTTAAAAAAATAAAAATAAAAAAAAAATTATCAAAGCAATCGTTACTTAGAACTCATTTGACAGGATTCAATTAAAAAAATTATTGAATTAGTCATCGTAGCAAAATTAAGAGTGTTTTTTTTTTTTAATTTGCCACCTCGAATGGCGTGAGCCGCATGCGGGGGCAGACCCGTACGTACGGGTTTCAGGGGATTTACAAAATTCATTATAAAGTTAGGATAGAAAATAGAAACCTTATGCAAAGATCACATAAAAATCAACAGAAAAAAAAAACAATTATACACATTTATTGTAAGAAATTTTTATATTAACATTATGTTAATTTTTTTTGTTTAGATTACTATTGATTGGTGTAATTTTAGTTTATTAAAATTGGAAATTTTATTTTTTATCTATTATTTTTCATTTTTTAACTATTAACATATAAAAGAAAAATATTTCCCTGTTTTATAGAAGAAACTATTTCCAGAAGGAAAAAACCATTTTCTTTTACGGAAAGAGTTTTCTGTATTTCTTTCAAATTTTTCCTTTTGAAGAGACTGTTCATAAAAGAAATAATCTTTTCCATAGAAGAAATTTTTTTAAAAAAATATAATCTAATTTTATATTTTAAAATTTACGTCAATTTCAAATTTTATTTATAATATTTTATATTTATAGTTATGAAATTTTATATTTTATAATATAATTTGTTTATAATTTTCTAAAATTTTATATTATAAAAATATAAAATTACTTATGGATCACTTTGTCCATAAGTAAATTTTTATATTTTATTAATTGTATATTTTAAAATTTTAATTAATTATAAAATTTATTTATAATATTTTATATTTATAGTTTTAAAATTTATATTTAATAATATAATTTATTTTATGTTATCATTTTTTAAAATTTTATATTATAAAAATATAAAATATAAAAATTACTTATGGAGCACTTTGTCGGTAAGTAAACTTTTATATTTTATTAATTTTATATTTTAAAATTTTATTTTAATTATAAAATTTATTATTATTTATATTTTTAATATTTTATATTTTAATAATATAATTTCTTGAAATTTATATTATAAAAATATCAAATAAACAACATATAGAGATTTACCCCATATATTTTAAAATTTTTTTAATCATAAAATATTTCATATTTATATTTTTAAAATTTTATATTTTAATATATATTATAATATAATTATTTAAATTTATTAAAATTCTATATTATAAAATGTAAAACTTTACTTATGGATAACTTTGATTTTAGTAAACTTTTATATTTTATTAATTTTATATTTTAAAATTTTATTTGAATGTAAAATTTATTTATAATATTTTATATTTATACTTTTTAAATTTTATATTTTAATAATATAATTTATTTATAATATAATTTTTTAAAATATTAAAATTTTATATATGAAAATATAAAATTATAACATATAAACTTTTTAAAAATTTTCTTTTACAGATGGCCTCTTCTATAGAGTAGGTTGGGTTTTTTTACTAAATAAATGAAAATATATTTGTCTTGTATAAATTAATATGTGAGAAATAAAATTATGGTAGATGTGAAATGAAATTTCGTTAAAATTGGGTTGAATTTATGACTTGATATGTTATTTTATAATCCTATTTTGAGTTTTGGGAATCACCACTTGAACTACATGCAATTATCGAGCTGAATCTACTATGTCGGTCTCTTGAGTAATATGTGTAGGTATAGGGATTTTGAAATAACACATACCACTATTTTAATAGCACCTACTTCCTACAAAAAAGGGGGTGGTGACAGAAGGAGAAAAGAAGAGGAAAATGTTTGGAGAAATTAGGATTATGAGTATATTGGGAATAATAAGAAAGATATTAATAAAGTAAGTGTTATTTCAATTGTGGGTAGGTGCTATTTAAAAATCAAGTATTTCATTTCCCACTTACCATAATCTTATTGCACACTTACTTTTTTTTTTTAAATACCCACTTACCCTCTAACCCTAAACTTTTATTTAAATTCAACTTTTTTCACTATTTTCTCTGCCACCTTTCTCTTTACCTCATACTCTCTTCTTTACCTTCCTGTTTTCTCACCCTCTCCCTTTCTTCTTTACCTTCCAGCTCCACCAACCAGCCAGTTATCCTCCCTCCCTCCTAGCCTCCTCCCCACCACTCACACCCCACCAACCAGTAACCTCACCTACCTTTACACATCATCCCCACAACTCATGCCCTCTTTCCACTGCCACTCAGCCCCTACAGTAAAGGTTGACTTCAAATTTTTTTACTTCTCCAACGATATCTCGCTGAAGAGATACATTTTGAATTTTAACTTATTAGCATGTTCTCTGACTGGATTCAAGTTGATGAATATACACAGTTGTATCTCCTTGATTAAGTTTTCTGATAGTTTAAGATTGTCCAAAAAATTCCCATAGATCCTGCATGTTTTAGGATGCTGACAACCACAACTAATGAAACGATTATGAGCTAGAAGGACATCCTGATGATTTAATTCAAAGACCCTTTTTCTTTTGAGATGGGTTCCTAGAATACTGGACTTCTAAATCAATAGAAGCCATATTTTCAATTATCCTTCTAGCATTCTTAGGAGTTTTGTTGAAAATTGAGCCTTCAGCCGAAGCATTTAACAAGAGTTTGGTTTGTGGCTCTAACTCAGATAAGAAAATGGTAAAAGTTGAATTCCTTAATCAAACCATGCGTTGGACACTTCCTAAGCAGGGATTTGTAACTATCCTATGCCTCACAAAGTGATTCATCAACTTCATGTCTAAAACTAGATATGTAAATCATCTTTTGATTCACCTTGCTTGGAGGAAAGAACTTAGTGATGAACTTGTCCACCAACTTTTCCCATGACATTTGAGCATTGTAGGGAAGGACTGAAACCAATTATTAGCTTTCTATGATAATGAGAAGGGAAATAGGCACAACCAGATGACTTAATCATTAACATGTTGAATCCTCACAGTGTTGCAGATGTCCAAGAATGTGTTAAGGTGAGTATACAAATCTTCATGAGCCAGCCCAAAAAATTGATTGTTTTGGACTAGGTTGATCAATGCAGACTTCACTTCTAGATTTCTTGCTTCGGTGAATGACCTTGCAATGTTGTTGAACTGCCTGTGATTAGTATGGGTGGTGTAATATCCCAGGTGTGTGGATTCTAATGCACTTCTTCTTCCTCTGCCATAGTTTCTTCAATGGGATCTAGCAAAAGGGATTATGGATTAGGTGCCTTTACACTAGTTTGCTCCTCAAGAAGTTTCCTTTTTCTTGTTGAGTTGTTATTCCTTTTGGCCGTTCTTTCATTCTTCGGGGTGAATAATAGTTGCAAGGCTGGAGTCTACCATGCATAAACAAGAGAAAGAAAACTAGAACAATAGGTTAGCACAAGACAAAAGAATATCTCTAAAAGCTACTAAACAAATAAAAGAATAAATGGATATACAAGCAAAAATTAGTAAAATTCCTAAGTATCAAACGCCAAACCCCGACAACAGTGCCAAAAACTCGTTGAGCAGGTTTTCTACTATACTTTTGACAAGTACACTAGTCGTATGTAATATCCGATAAATATATTGGGTCAATCCCACAAGGACTAGATTGATACTATGAGAATCCTAATAATAGTTACTTGTGAAATAATAAAGAAATTGATTTATAACTACCCTAAAGGTGTGGAAAGTAAAGTGCATAAAAATAAACTAAGATTAATGCGATGAGAAGCTTGGTAGGGTTCTGCTCTCACTATGCCATCCCTCTAAAGTACACATGACTCATAAAACAATATTTATCACTCACATTTCCATCACCCATAAAAGTATCCTCAACCCTGATCTCTTAAAAGTAAGGAATTGAGCTATTTAAGTATTACACTATCACTCTCACGCATAATCTAACAATAAGCAATAAATATTATATTGATAACATCAAAATATACAAAAGAGTTCAGGCATAGTTACAATGAACCCCTAACTACAGAACCTAGCTTTCCATGGAGGTGGAAAACATGATCAATGGATTGGGGCTAGAAAATATGGTGGAAATATGGTTAAATGAAGGTGGAAGACGTCCAAAAGCGAAACCCTAGGATGACTGGTGCGTTCCTTTCATAACCCTTTCAAGACGCAGGTTTTTGTTTAAAAATAGGGTTGTTCACACGTGAGTGTTGGGTGGCCTTGCAAGACGAGCTTTGAGCATCATGAAGCGGAGAATGCACCCTCTCGGGTTTATGGGTGCTGGGCATTAGCTGGCTTTTACTTGACCGCTAGGCGTGGGTGTCAGACCCTTCCAAAATCCTTGCTTCAACGTTTACATACTGCTTCAACACCACTTAGGCTCCAATTCATCTAACACTGCTCTTAGCCTTCTTCAAAACATGACTCAAATGATTGAAAACAGAAACTAAAAGTACAATATGCACAAAATGTAAATTTCTAACTAAGTATCCTAATTATCTAAATTTTGTATACAAAGTAGTAAAAGCAAGACCTTAAGGGAGTTAGAATTAGGATAACTGCTCTATTTTGCCTATATAAAATTAGGAATTTAGGCAGTTATCAATCATACATAAAAGACTCAAATTTCTTATACCATAGTCTCAGAGCTTGCTTTAAACCATATAAACTGTTTCTCAGTCTACACTATGAAGGAAAACAATTTTGACATTCATTTGCTCTACCTTTAAATCAAGAGTAGCAATCAAACTCAAAACTTCTCTAATAGATGACATCTGCACCATAGGTGAGAAAATCTCATTAAAATCAACACCCTTTCTCTGTCTGAAACCTTTCACCACTAATTTGACTTTATACCTTGGAGATACAAAATTACTCTAAAGTTTCACCCTGAATATCCACTTGTTTTCTAATGCCCTTAAACAATATCACCAAGTTATAAGTGTGATTATCATGCAAGGATTTCATCTTATCTTGCATTACATCCAGCCATTGTTACTTTTCTTACTCTCCAAAGCCTATTCAAAACACTCAAGTTCTCCACCATCAGTCAATACCACATATCTATCAAAAGAATGCTTGGTAGATAATTGTCTTTGCCTGTTAGACTTCCTGAGTTGGACTTGAGAGGATTCATATGCATAATAAAAATTCTTATCAGATGACCTCTCATGCTCCTCTTGTAAGCTGTTGATTTGTTCACCATGTTTAACACTACCTTTAACATTATCCAGGTTGTGAATAGGCGATCGCATAGGATCGACATCTGTCAGATTTTTATCTTTTCCTGGTGTAGTCTTTTTCACCTTATTAATGTCCTCAATGGTTTGGTCTTTCATGAACTATACATCATAACTTCTAACAAGCTTCTTCTCAATAGGATCATAAAACCTGTAGCCAAATTCATCCTCACCATAACTAATAAAGATGCATTGCCTTGTCTTCACATCCAACTTAGATCTTTCATCCCTTGGAACATGAACAAATGCCCTGTAACTGAAGACACACAAATGATCATAACTGACATTCTTACCAAACCAAATTTTATCTAGCCCTTTACTAACCAAAATAACAACAGAAGTGAGATTAATAACATGCACTGCCATGTACAGTGCCTCACCCCAAAAGTGTTTAGGTAATTTAGCATATGACAACATACATCTCACTCTCTTATGAAATGTCTTATTCATCCTCTATGCTAAACCATTTAGTTGAGGAGTTTTAAGAGGAGTCTTCTTATGTGCAATGTCATGCTGCTTGTAATAAACATCAAAGGGTCTACAATACTTACCATGATTGTCAATACGAATTTTATCTTCTTACCCAACTCTCTTTCAACCAAAGAATGAAATTGTTTAAATTTTTCTAGCACCTATCTTTTCTCTGAAAAGCATAAACTCATAGTTTTCTCGAATATTCATCAATAAAGATAACAAAATAAAGTGCATCACTAAAGGATTTTACCCTGAATGAAGCACAAACATCAAAATGCACCAATTGGAACAAATCTAACTTCCTTGAGGGAGAATGCTTCTTGAAGGATACTCTAGTTTGCTTGCTAGCCATGCAATGATAACACATCTCTATTTCTACATTTTTTAGCCTTTGAAGAACATCTTTTTTAGCTAAGCAATTAAGCCTTTTTTCACTTATATGATTGAGCCTTTGGGGCCACAACGATGCCTCTACATCTAAAACATTCACATTGTCTTTAGCAACCAAAGCTTTTGTCTAATACAATTTATAAATTTTCTCCGCTTTGGTCACAACAAGTTACCTTTGGAGAGTTTTCACTTTCCAAAACCAAAGTGATTATCTTAACCATTATCATCAAGCATTTACACAAAGATCAAATTAGGATGAACATCAGGAGCATGTTTGACCCCTCTAAGCAACAACTATATTCTCATGTTGGTTTGCAAAAAAACATCACCAACACCAATCACCTTAGACACACCATCATTACACATCTTTAACACTCCAAAATAACTAGAAGTGTAAGATGTGAAAAACTTTTTTCCTTTGTGTATCATGCAGTGTAGCACCATTATCAACAATTCACATGCTCTTATATGATACAAGATTAGCTAACTCATTGTCACGAAGATTAACAAGATCACCACAAGTAGCAGTAGCAACATGATTATCATCATCATGATCATTCTCTTTCTGCTTACCCTTCTTATCTTTTTTCTCCTTTTACCACAGAAAACAAATTTCTATATGCACCCTATCTTATGACAATAATGATACTCCATAATCTTGTATTTGGACTTGGACTTACTCCTGCTCTTTTCTCTACTACCCTTCAGTTCCTTTCTCTCAATTCTCGTCCTATTTTCAGTGATAAGTACTTCAGGCTAAGATGAAGAATCTCATGCCTTCCTTCTCATCTCTTTATTAAGAGCATCACTATTTGCCGCTAGCAAAGAAACAACACCATTAGGGGTCGAATTTGTAATAAAAACCCGAAATGACTCCCAAGACCCAGGTAAAATATTCAGTAGCCATAGTCCAAAAACATCATCATTAAATTTGATACCCATTCCGGAAACTAATCCAGCAGCCCTTGAAATTCATTCAAATAATAAAAAATACAAAAACTCTCCCTGTACCTCAAAATTCATCAAATAGTTTAACACAATTTATTATTCCTTGATTTAGAAGCTTACAATGACTCAATCTTCTCCCACAAAGTTCTCGCATGTGTCTCATTGGTGATTTAATTATAAACATTGCCTTTTAAAAATTTTTAAATAAAACCATACACTTGTTGGTGTTCAAAATCCCAGTCTTCTTCAAACGTATAATTCGGCTTCTGAGTACCAAAGACAAGAATATGCATTTTATTCACAAATAACAAGTTTTTCATCTTGCCCTTACACAAGTGATAATTATTGGTATTCAACGCAATCAATTTTGTATTTACCTCCATCATTCAAGCAAGTTAAATAGCCTCAAAACCAAAACCAAAAAGCTCCGATGCCACTTTGATGTGGGAAACAAAACGGGCAACAACAAAGTGTAAACAAAGCATTATAAGGAGCAACAACAAATGCACAACAATAATGGTGCAACCTTCAATGGTGCTCATTTTTTTATCCTTTTCATGTTCTTCTCAATACTTAAGCAATGTAGGTGAAGAAATGAGAATGCGATGATGGATGACACCACTTCTATGGAAGATAAGCCATTGGAGAGAACTTGCCACAAAGGAAGTAACCTTTGATAAAAGCTTGTGAAGAACTCTACTCTAGGGAGAGAGAATTCAGACACTCGTAGAGAGATGTCTCAACTCACAAAGTTTTTATTCACAAATTCAAGTGTAAATGAAACATGAGGGGTGATGTTGTATTTATAGAGCTAGGGAGTGATTAATGGAGGGTTTAGACATCTAGATGCTTAATTAGGGCGTTTAAATGATTAAGTATGTATTAATTATGCTAAGCATGATTAGGACATGCCTAAGAGACATAAACATCCAAACAAAGCCCTCAATAAGTGGATCTAGTTCCCCATGTGCCATCTAGATTCTAAAAAAGTGGATCTAGTTCCCTATGTGCCAACTAGATCCTTAATTTGTGGATCTAGGTTGGACTTAGGACTCAACTAGATGCCACCTAGGATCTAAGATCCAAGTGGTATAACAACAAGGGGACAAGAGGGGCTCGACCCACATGCCTCCTAGTTGGTTAGGGGGTGTTTAAGATGAATTTTGGGATGTTGTTTAGCAAACTACACATCCAAACCATTTAAAAGGAACACCTAATCAACTTACTCCCTAAATCTACTAATTACATCTCTATTAACAAAAGAAACAAAATTACAAGCTAAAATAATTCGCCAAGATCAAAATTTAAACTTAAAAGAAAACTATGCTTTATACAAGCTATCAAGTGAGTTAGGCTTAATCTTGATGACCTAAAGAAGGTGAGATCTCCCTTCTTGTCCTCTAGCCAAGTCCTCTTCTATCCTTCTAGTCATGACCCTTGTGATAGGACTCTTGCTAAGGAAGATTGCACCAAGTAGCAAATCACCAAAATCACAAAATAAGACAATAAGATTTTTATGAGGAAAACCCCTTAAAGCAAGGATAACAATCACGAGTTGTATAGGACAAAGAAATAGCTCCACTATTATCAATAAAGAGTACAAAAGAGTCTTAATCAAGTGCATAAATAGTGTTAACACCAACATCAAACAATAAAGCAATAAAACTTACAAATAGAGAACAAGAAAGATGAAAAACCCCAAAAACATTGTTGTCGTGTAAACTAAATATCTCTCAACTTAGATATCTTTTAAACGATACAAACGGGCAGAATTAAGAACCATATGTTCTAAACCTATTTTACAAAAATCAGTCTGATCCAAAGGAGAACGAATCTATAGTGATGAATTTATAGTTGTAGATCTGTGTAAAAATTGGAATTACTTTCTTTATTATTTTCTCTCAAACTATTGATATACTTCTTTGACTAATAAGCTTCTCTTTATCTATCCCACTATAGAAGCACCTTCTCTACTTAGGTTAAGTGAAACATCAAGTGAGCTTCTCAATTTTGGAACTTTTCTCCATATAGGAAGAGAGTCCAATACCCAACAGAAAAGGTTTTGGGTTCTGTAAAATTAAAATAGATAATAATAGGTAAAACGAAACTAAGGATAATAAAGAAAATTTATTAAGATATATGAGATAGTAGAGACAGAAAATTAAATAAGTTACAAACTACAAGTTAGGTGAAGTATCTTATAGCTTATATAAATTAGAAACTCTTGGAATAAGCTACTTTGACACCTTACCAAACAAATTTTTAGTAATATTAGTCATATTTTTAACAAATTAAGATTCTTTTTTTATTATTGTTTAGTAATATGATTTTGGGAAAACAATTCAAATTATTTTAATTTCAAATTTCTAGAGATATTGTTTAGAAAAATATATTGTTTTCTCTTTAGGATTTTTTTAGAATTTAAAAATATTATTTGTAAAGTAGAGATTTGTTTCCTCGTTTAAGATGAAAATGTTATGTCTATGAATACAATTTCTAAAATAAGAAAAATCATTAGTTTGAAAAGGGGGGGGGTCACCACCCTAGGTTAGAGAAGGGAGTCACCATCTTAAGTGAGAGAGATGTCATCATCCTAAGTGAAAGAGAAGATTATGATGCAGAGGGAGGGTTTAAGGTTTTCCAATAGTCCTTAAAAACTTTTTGTAGATATAAGCATGAAATACAAATCACATGAACAAATAACGTGGTCATGTTTCTTTTTACTTAAGTGTTGTTGTTTATTTGAGGTGTTCATCATTTGTGTCAACCTAACAAACTCGGTAAACCGAACCAACTAATTAGTGTGATTCAGTTTTTTCACTTGATGGTTTGGACTCGACCCAAATCGATTAGAACCAACCATGTCCAGTTCGGTTCGTGCTTTTCACATTTCAAAACCTGACCGGCTCGTGCTTTTCACATTTCAAAACCTGACTCAACCAGATCAACCCAAAAATGTGTGTATATATATATATATATATATATATATATATTTAAGTTAGTAAATTTAGTAACCTTTATTGTTTAGGGTTTAATATTTCAAAACATTGACCCGACCCTATTTTATATTTTTAAGTTAGTAAATTTATTTTATACTTTAAATTTATACAATTTGTTATTTATATTATATTGTGTTGTTTTAATAGTTTAATTTGATTAATTTACTATATATAAAATACTTAATATTTTGTTATAAATATAAATTTAATAGACTAATAAATTTGACTAATTATTTTTTTATGATTTAATAAAAAAATATTTTTTATTTTTTAATTTGTTTTACTTAAAACCGAACTGAACAAACCTGGTTGATTATTATTAATTCAGACCAGAAAAAAAATTTTAAAAAACCGAATTAACCAACTTAATTAAAATTAATTAATTCAGTTTTCAAACCGAATGGTGAATAGCACCATAAATAGCACTACTTTATGGTGTATTTATTTATAATAATTAACTTCGTCTTATGGTATAATAGCTAGTTTAATGATGTTATCACACAATTTCAGTAGTTGTAGTCGTATTTTAAAACTTGTCAGATTTTTTTTCCCATTATTGTTTACTAGTACTAGTAATTTGTTTCCTCGATAGTATGTGTAACCAAATTTATGAATTTGCTGGTTATTTAAAATTTAAAATATTGCTGTAGATATATTTGAGTTTGTTAGTTGTAACTAACTGGGTATACTTATACAGTTGTTGAATAAAAAAGAGCATATACTTATACTCGTGTTGAATATGGAAAGGGAATCTTTGGATTATGTTTTTTCAGGGAGGCGATTTATATGCAGTGTGCAGCATTTAGCATGATTTAAATCATCATATATTTTTGGTGACATTTGTTTGTAACGTTGTAAGATTCGTTTTTGTTTTTCAACAAGTGTATAAGTATGTGATTTTTGAAACATCGTTGGTTTGCAATATTTGATTGTGGGGAGGAAAAAAATGGGAGTTAGAAACGGTCCCAAGTTCAAAGCAAACGACAAGGTCCGTGGCGAAGGCAAAGGGACCCACGCCTTCAATTCTTTACTTGATTTGTTCAATTGCTGCGAAATCAGGGACTCTACGGATCGATAATGTTGATTCGTGTCTAATTCTTGATCAAGACTGAAGATGATGAAGTGGAGCAAGCGGGGCCCACGTACTCCCCACTAAAATAAAAACATTGAATTTTTATGCATGCAGCACATGTGCTTTGGCTTGTTCATCGGTTGGGTCTGAGGAACCATCATCTAAAATCAAATTCGTTAAAGCGGTTTGATTTTTTCTTTTTTTTTTTTTGTTTTTGTTTAGTTCAGAATGGGATCGGACCGATTGAAACATGGTATTAATTGATTCAAATTTGAAAATTTAAAATATAAATTAAACTAAACGGACCATAAAATGCATTTATTATAATTTTTTTATTATTTTTAATTGTTATTTACTTCTTAAGAACTCTAAATATCATTTTGCATTTATATTAAAGAACTATAAAATCTATTTATATAATTTTGTTTAATTAAACATTGAAGTAATCATATTTGGGGATTTTATTAATGTATTATATGTTTCTTTTTTTTAAATAAATTTTTTTTGTTAATATTTCTTATAGAAGTTAAAGGGAGTGTAAGATTTATAACAACTCAAATATCATGCTTAACCAATTGAACTAAACCTTTTACTAAATGAAATTGTTAATTTATTTAATTACTATATTCCTTATTAATTTTGAAATAAAAATGTTAGTTTTATTTTTTGAAAAAAATATTTTTTATTTCTTTCATACACCAAACTAACCTAACAATCATGGTTTTGGTTTAGATAATATTTTTTTTAAAATCTAAACCAAAATAAACTAATTAAAATAAATTGGTTCAATTGTTTTTTACAGAAAAACAAACTGATTAATTGCTTATAAAAAAATCAAACTAACTAATTAATTAATTTTGTGCTATTTTTTTGTATACGAAGGGTAAATAAAAAACTGTTTCTCAATCTTAATAAAACAATTGATAATTTTTAGAGACAATTATGCATATTGGTTACACATGTTTTTAGAGTTTTTTTTTAAAAATTTTCAAAAGGTAGTTATTAAAAAATAGTTGAGAGGTAGTTATTGAAAAATTAGGGTAAAATATTAGAAACAAAATATGTACACCAAAAGGTGAATTGTCTTTGTATATGTCATAGATTATATAGATAAATTTTATGGTACCCTGACTAATTAATATATAAATAATTAATTTTATGTAAAAGAATAATTTTTATAATAATAATAAATTAAATATATATATAAATTTATATAAATAATCTAAATTATTTTTTATGATGATAACTAGTAAAAATATAAACATTGTCGTGTTTATGTATTTATATTTTTATTTCATCATATCATTTAATCATGCAATAATTTGATATAATATATAATATTTTCATAGGTTGATGCACTTTTTCAATTTTGATTATAGTAGTATATAAAAACTTGGACTATAAATTCAAAAAACAAATAATATAAGTTAAAAATACTAAATTTTATATAAGTGTAAAATATATAAAGAAAAATGAAAATGCTAATTATGTACTATTACGACTTTAGAGTTATCAAATATTTTTTAAATGAGAGACCAAAGAATGAAATGCAGGATTGAAACTTGATTGAATAGTATGGAGTGAAAATTTTATACAAACACATTAAAATCTGTACTTTTGTTAAAAAAATTATCCAATCTCATACTAAGTGTTTATTTTACCAGTATTTGCTTTGAAAAAACCAATTTATAATATTATTGATAGAATAATCAAGGTCTCGCACATGTGAAGAATAAAAAACTAACATATATCTAAGTCATTTATGATTGATTAAAATAAAAAAAATAATGAGTATATTAGATGCATAAGATTGAACTATTGGTAATTTTTAAGCACATTGAGACTTTGGAGAAAGAACCTTTAATAAACCTTAATAATCCTATTCATAGTTATTGTTTCATCCTTCAATTTATGTTAACACATAGGCAAATTTTATTTAAGTTTTTTTTTATAAATCAACAAATTTTATTGAGAAACATACGAAGACATAAGATGTGATTTTGTCAAACACACCACCTGTTAGTACAAAAAAATAGTAACAGATAAAAAAAATTACAGTTGATCAAACGCAACAACTAAGGTTAATGACCTATTTAACATAAGAATTATATACAAGTTTCCAGCTATGATACCATTCCCATGACTACCAATGGATAGTCTGGACAATTTCTTAGATATCCATTGAGGATGAATTAAAAACTACAACATTCTTTGTCTTCCAAAGATGCCAAACCCACAAAAACCACATAAACGACCAAGCCTGCTGATGCACATTCATGCCACCAACAACCCCCTGAATTGAGAACAATGATCCCAGACCTTCCTTGTAAGTGTCGTAGAGATCCTCCATTAGTTACAAATTACACGCCATACTCTTGAAGAGATATACACATGAACATAAAATGATTTCTTGTTTCCTCTATCATGCCACATAGACCGCAACTCACTTCATCTTGAAGGATTTTGTTTCCTCTAGAGATTTCTCCTACTTGGTAGTTTGTCTAAATCCAATTCCCAGATGAAGAATTAGACTTTTGTTGATACTCCTTTCACTCAAACCCACTTTAGAAAATACTAAGTTGGGTGATGACAACTTCCGTTAACACCCTTTAAGTAGACGACATTGAATACATACCTGATCCTTCTGCTTCCCACATCACCTATCAAGAATCCCTTTTTTTATCGTAATCCCCTAAAGACAGTTATCTAACCCTTTCACAAACACCTTCTCCCATGCAAATAATGGATGTCTCTTAACCCTACCCTTGGTCTCTCACATCCAAAGCTAACTCAGACGAATTCAGAGCTAAGCCATATAACACGGGTAAGAGTCACATTGTTTTTTATCACCTAACCACCTATCTTCATAGAATAATATGGTACTTTCATCCTCTAGCTCATACCTCATGTTAACAGATCACCAACCCCTTTTACCACAACCATCTTGCTAAATAGAGTGAGGATCTCTCCACAATCTCAAACAGAATCTGCCTATGATTACCTAACCACTATAACTGAGCATATTTGGCCTTTAACAAACGACCTACATGCTATCTGATTCAACTCTTAACCTCCACTTCTATTTACCTAGCAGAGACAAATTAAACACATGCATTTCATTTAGCCCGAACCCACCAATTTTCTTCCTCCTACATATTGCCTCCTAAGACACCCAACACACCTTCCTATTCCCCTTAATACCTGCTCCTGCAAAAAAAAAAAAGAAATAAAATTAAAGGAATTGTGATGCAATCCCACCTAGCATAATGGTTAGAAGGATTCAAGAGAAAACTAGGTTTGGATGGGTGCTTACATGAAGACATGAAACCATAGTATTAAGATTTTAATATTGTAAATATTTTATATTGTCTTAGATATTTAAGGTGCATATTACTTTCCTTTAAGGCCTTGCATTTTGGCTATTTTCCGTGTAATTAGTGAGGAGGTTCCCTTAGTAATTATGTAGAGTGTGTGTAAAAAGAGGTACAACCCAAATATGGGAGTGTAAGTCATTTCCCCACCCCCTAAGTTTTTGCACCACTCTTTCTAATACACAATGCATGACAAACATGAGGCCTAACTTCCTTGATTCTAGACACCACTTAGGGAGCTTGTTCCCTTGGTTAGTTAGGCTTAATCATGCTTAAGGATTGGGCCTTATTGGATGTCCAACATTAGGCCTTCCTAAGCTAGATTTTTCCTCCTAATCCTAACCTCCCAACTCTTATAAATAGCACCCTCACTAATTATAAATCTCACATTTGAAGTTGAATAAAAATAGTCTCTTTATGAGCATATTATTAGTAAAAGGTCTTGGGGATCCTCTCTCGTGAGGAACCTTTTCCTAGTTGGTTTTTATCAAGGGTTCCTTCCCTTGTGGTAAACCTAAACATTTTGGTTTATCTCTCTTTGAGAGTGACGCTCCACTCCATCTCTTTTCCCCTCCATAATCCATTTTTTGGAGCTTGGAACCTCAAGGAGAAATATCAAGGGAGTGCAAAAGCTTCTTGCATCAAGTTGTAACATCTCTAAATGTTACGATGACAGTTTTCCTCAGTGTATACCTTTAGGAGCCTTGAAGAAGGAAAAGAAGAAGAATAGTTGTGCATGCAAAATGAATTTAAGTAAGACTAACCTACTAGAAGAAGATGTGTTTGCTTTTCTAGGACGTTAGTCTCTTTTTAACCATCGCGAGCATTGGGGACCACATAGCCAAGTTAGCGGATTTGCTCTTATCAGGAAGCCTAAATATTTAAAAGGCATGGATCCTTTCTTATAATTAAGGATCGTTGTCGCTCATCAAAACAAACTTCGTTCACGTTTAGCCTGATCAACTAACTTCTACAAAAAATTCACAACCTAGCCAACAATAACGTATCGCCAGCAAATTGGAGGTGCGAAAAACTACCCCGACAATGTGAATTTAATACCCCTTCCATAGGCACGCTGACTTTCTTTTCAGATCTTTTGGCTTAGCCTCTATGCTTTTATAAGAAACAAGAACTGAGATAGGGGATCCCCCTGTCTAAGGCAACGTGACACACTAAATTCTTTTGTGGGACTACCATTGAGCAGCACATAAATTCTGGCTGTAGACTCACACTCCTTGATCCATTTTAGTCACTTCCTCCAAAACCCATATGTTCCATAATGTCCCATAAGTACAACCAACTTACCGAGTCATAGGCTTTTTCAAAATCCACTTTCAAACACATTAGCTCCTTTTGCCTTTTCTGTACTTCATCCACCAGCTCATTCACTGTTAGCACACCGTCTAGTAATTATTGACCTTTTGCAAATGATGATAAGGTCTCTAAAATGATTGAGTGGATTACCTATCACAACCTTCTTGCCAAAACCTTAGCAAACACCTTGTATATACACCCTACTAGGGAGATTGGATGGTAATCCCTTACTAGATGAGGGTTGAACTTTTTTGGTATTGAGGGATAAAAGTGCTATTGGGCCATTTTACCAGCTTTCTAGAAGAATGAAATTTAAAACAGAAAGTTAAAATGTCATCTTCTAACAAAATGCCAAAATTCCTTAATAAATAAGAAGTTAAAACCACTTGTCGTAAGATTTTACAACTCTCATAGTCCTACACTACTTCTTTATCTCCTCCTATTGGGAATGGTCTCTCCAACTCCCGTTTTTGCTATTTGCACAAATGGCAAAAAGGAAGCCGTACTAGCCTTAGTCTACCCCTTTCAACTTCCTGCAAAATGGTTTTAAAAATGCCCCTTGACTTTTGCTTTCAAGCTTGCCACCTCCACGATGTCTTGACTCTCAAAATTTAAACATAATATCTCTTTCATTTTGCGCCACTTGAACATCATTTTATGGAAAAAACGAGTGTTAACATCTTCTTCTTGTAACCATTGGACCCATAATTTTTTATGCATTAACAAAAAAACTAAATTTACACGTAATTCTAAAAAAAATGGAAAAAACTATATTTACATGTTACTATCGGAGCTTCAATTTATGGAGAAAACTACATTTGCACGTAATGCTAACCAAAGCAATATTTTCAATCAATTTACACACAAAAAGAAGAGAATGAATAAATTTAAGAAAATAGTATGTCAAGAGGATTTTTTAGTATAAAAGGTAGAAAAGTACATTAATTTAAAGTTAATTTTAGTCAAAACATATATAAAAATGCATGTCATAGTCCACTTTTCTATCTATAATTGATTCATGACAAATATTATAATTCGCTATCATATTTTCATGCGCTAAAGTTGATGCATTTTTACATTTTATCTTATTTTATATAATGTGATAATATATATATATATATATCAAAGTTTAATTAGTATGTACTAATTTAATCATATTTTTTATTTATATAACTTTTAAAGTTTCAATTGATAATCAATAAATTTACCATTCAATAAACTTATAATAAATGAATAATTGTGATTAAATGTCAATATAAAACTCTTTTTATCACATTGTATACTAATTAAACTTTCTCTATATTTTACGTACATTATCATGATGAATGATCTTTTATTTTAATTTAGTGACAATTCAAATATATTATCAATTATGTCAGCAAATAATACAATAGTTAATCTATAAATAGTTATGAATATAAGATAACTATTTTATGAATAGATTGATTTAATAAAATTAGTGTGTATGTCACTGTCGCATTTGTAATATATAAAATAGTTAAAGTTAATCACAAAATTATATAAAAACACACTCACAATTAGTACATAGGTCCTTAAATCTAAGGACACAAAAGTCATACTCCACATGGAAATGTGTAATTTAAAGGTAAAAATTTAGGGTGATAAGATGGAAAGAAACAATATACATAAATTAAATATAAAAAAAAATAGAAAATGAACAAATTAGAAGATGAAAATGAAAGGGAGATAAAATAAAAAGAAACGATAACTTTAGAAAAAGAATTTATTTAATTATTTGGTTAATAGACAATGAATAAATGAATGTATTTTTTAATGGAGAGAATAAATATTAATAAATAAATAAGAGAATAAATAAATTAAAAAACTTAGATAGAAAGAAACAATAAATATAAAAAAAAAATATCACATGAAATGGATAAATAAACAAATTTAGATTGTCGTGTTAAAAAAAAGTTAGATTGTCATTCTAAATAGATTCAGAGAGAAAAAATAATAACAACGAATGTATAAATAATTTATTAAGTTAAAAAAGGGAAGCTTAAAGCTTAAGAAAAATAAGATACAAAGGATACATAAATATATTTGGAGAGCATACAAATCAATCAAACCAAAAATAAGAAAATGAATAAAGTTAAAAATTAGATTGTTATTGCAAAGTAATTTTTTTTTTATGGACAAATGATATTTTTGTTAGTTGAAAGATTTGATCTCACAACTTTTTCTCTTTTCCATGTAGGTGGACTTTATCATGGTTGTAAAATTCATATATTACAAATAGTTAAAGCATTCGTTGGATTGTTTTTACCGTTGTGTATTAAATTCAATTAAAACGCAGTTGTAGTATTAATTGTATTTAATATTGTCATTATATTGATGATTTTACTGTGTCTTTATTGAGTGTGCAACCTGAGCATTATATACAAGGTCTCTCGTTCCTATTATTAGACACACCTCAAAACTTTCTTCTCTTCTCTCTGCTTTTCTCTTCGCTTTTCTTCTAAGTTCTCGGTTTTATCTTTCTAGTTCTGTAACCTTAGTCTGCCTAAAAAATTCCTATTGTATTTTAGGAGACTTACAAGATTACTCAGATAAGTCTTTTAGGATAGTGCTCAACACGCCTCAGAAAGATAATTTTTGCACCTTTGCACCAAAATTACCAACAATCTAAAAGACTTATGTTTGCTTAGTTCAACTTCGTTGTTGCCCACCAAATTGTTAATCTTACATCTGAGGTCCAACACACCTTTGTAGGATGTCTTCAAAATTGAGGTTTTTGCTGGACAAAATTTTTTACCTTGGCAGGAACACATCTATGCTCGATCATTGTTGTCTGAAAAAATTTACACTGAAAAGAGCAAAGTCAAATTATAGTTGCTTAAAAAGGTACACTTATGAAACTTATCACAATAATAATTCTCATACCGTATGTGTAACTTTGAACCTCACCTTTAATAAAAATAATTATTTTTGTGAAGAGACAAAATATTTTATGTCTCAATGCTTACCTGTGAGAAATGACAATCCTCCTAAGCCTAAGGTTAACTTGGCTGAAAGAGATGATAATTTTGTTGCAGTCATTTCTCTAGTAAATATTATGACTAATGTGAATAATTGAGTAGTAGACTCTAGGGCTACCAAGCATATATGTGTTAATATAAATGTATTTTCCTCCTACACTCCTATGGGGATGGTGAAGAACAATTTTTTCTTAGTGATTCTAGTTTCTAAATCTACTTCAATTTTGGGGAAAGGAAAAGTTCATTTACAACTCATATGTGGAAAAACACTGGCTCTAAGTGATGTGATGCATGTGTCTACTATCAAAGTAAACTTAGTCTTTGTGGCATTGTTGGAGAAGGTAGGGATAAAAATGTCTTGAGTCTAACAAAATTGTCATGACTAAAAGCAATGTGTTTGTGGGAAAGAGTTTGTACTTAATATTTTTTAAGTGATTAATAACAATAAGACATTTTCTTCTTATGCTTATGATTGATTCATATGATATGTGTCATGCTAGATTAGGAGATGTTAGTTCTTTTTAAACTAAATCCTTCTTAGCATCCAAATTTGATATGGGTGAGATGTGTAAATTTAGGAGTTAAAGTCATAAGGAAGGGGAGATAATATGTTCTATCCAAAGAACATTATGTGGAGAAACTTCTTAGAAAATTTGACTATTATGATTATAAATATGTGAGTACCCTTATGACACTAACTCTTAGCTAATGAAAAATAGAGGAGAACTAATTTCTCAAACTCAACATGCTAAGATTATTAGGAGCTTTTTACCGCACTTGATGAATTTCTCAAGACTGGATATAATCTCAAGACTGGATATAACCTATGCAGTAGGTATATTGAGTAGATACACTCATAATCCAAATAAGGATCATTGGGAAGCATTTGCTAGACTCATAAGATATTTGAGAGATATCATGAACTATGATTTTGAATACAATAGATTTCCATCTATACTGGAAGGGTACAATGATGCTAACAAGATCTCTGATTCACATGAGACAAAATCCATTAGTGACTATGTATTTACCCTTGGTTGTGGTGCAATTACATAGAGATCAACTATACAAACTATCATAGCTAGATCAACAATGGAATGTAAGTTTGTTGCTCTAGAAATGGTTGACACTGAGGTTGAATGGTTGAAAAAATTCTTGGCTAATATTTCTTTAAGAATGAAACCAACACCATCAGTGTCTATGCACAGTGATTCATAATCAATAATAGTTGTAGTGAAATAAAACTTACAATGGTAAGAATAAACATATACAATTAAAACATAATGTGATAAAATAACTGCTAAATGATGGAATAATTTCCATAGATTTTGTGAAGTTAGAAGTAAACTTAGCAAAATCTCTGACAAAACCCTAGGAAGAAAAATGATATTAGAAACATCGAGTAAATGAAACTTGAGCCACTTGAAAACAAACAATGATGGTAACCCAACATTTGTGATTGAAGTTCCCATGAAGAAAGTTCATATGAGTAAGAACAAGTTATTTATTAGTTCTGCTAGCACTTTTCAATCAATTTCCTTTTTAATCCCTTTTTATGATATGAGAAAGTACTAGATGCTGCATTAATGAGATGTTAAATTTTATAGGTAAGCTTTATGAGAAAACTTAGCATTTTATAAAATTTTTAATGAATTTTATATCTCTTATGGGTGGTGTATGATTTGTAGCATACACTTGATAAAATCACCAATATGAGTGTCAAGTGGGGTCGCTTGCATGAGATCTTGACACATCTTCATAACACTCATGAATATCGAGCAGACACATGACCTAAATGTGTAACACAACCAAAACAACAGAAGATTGTGGATGTGTATTGTGATTAATAGACCACTATTATACGCCACATGTTTTTGGTTCATATAACATAGTTACACTAATTCCACTATGTGATAAGTACTACTAGTCTAGGTTTGGTTCATATAGCATAGCTACACCAGGTTCGATGAAATATATCTGATTTGAAAACTGAATCAGAAATTTCATATTTTCAAAATTACTTTGAGTTTTGTAATATAGGGAGAATTGTTGTAAAATTCAACATATATTATAAAGAGTTGTAGTCGTCGTTGGATTGTTTTTATGGTTATGTCATTAAATCCAATTAAAATGTGGTTGTCGTATTAATTATATTTAATGCAGTCGTCATATTAATTATTTTTAATGTGTATTTATTGCTTGCAATGACTACTTTTGATTTCAATGACTACCCAAGGGGTGTGCGCGTGCAGCCTGAAACACGGTATATAAGGTCCCTATTTCCACTATTAGACACACCTCAGAGGTTTCTTCTCTTATGGCTTTTCCATTATGTTCTCGGTTTTATCTTGCTAGTTCTGTAGTTTCAGCCTGCCTAAGAAGTTCTTATTGTATCCTGGGAGACTTGCGGATCATTCGGATAAGTCGTTTAAGCAGTGCCCAACACGTCTCACGAATATCATTTTTGCACTTTTGTATCAGAGTAGCACCTGAGTTACTAACTTGAGAAATCTTATAACTCCAAAGTAAAAGTAAATTAATAAGTTGAAAAATGAGAGAATGGTAATTAAGATGGAAAAAAACAATATAAATTATGTATGAATAAAAAAACGCAACGAATAAATGAATATATCTTTTTATTTGTTTCTTCAATTTCCCACAACAAAATAAGATATAAAAAATGAACCTTATAGTTAGATCTACTTCGTGTACTGCATCCCCATATACCAAATTCTGGTAATTGTCCAACTTTATTTATTAATTAATAAAATGGAAAATTATCCTACGTCCATACTTGACTATGAAGATTTTGATTTAGCGAAATTTCAGCTCCATGCAAATCCCTCGAGAAATGAAGCAATGTATTTCTCACACAAAGGTAATAACAATGGGCAAGTTACTGGTATAATTAATTTATATTTATTGCAATTGGAGAGTTTGTTGGTATAAATCACAATCGACAGTTTTATATGGAAAAATCATTGGTACTAGCACTGCCACAAAGTAAAGGAAGCAAGAAGATGCATGCGTGCAAAGTTTTTTATATTTTTCCAGTGAAGGGACTAGAAAGAAAAACTGCATCAAGGGATTGTTCCCAACTGATGAGGGAGAAAAATGATAATGAAGTAAAAGCTGAATAGGTAAGATACTGTGAAGGATATATACGAATTGCAGAATTGTAGAGGAGTAAATGCCGCGTACAAATAAGTGGTGTAAGAAGAACGCCACCCATGAATTCGTTCATGAAGTTTGGTAAGCAGTATAAGTTTGGTGATTCATTCTAAATTATTATAATAATTAAATAATTTTTTATAATAAATAAAGAATTTCGAATATTATAATAATTTAGAATGAATTAAAATGTTATCAAATTTCAAAATCACTTAATTTAAATATGTGAGAAACTGAAAAAGAGGACCAACGAACATATCATATGAACAAGATGTGAAAACTAGTAGTGTGAAAAGTCTGTGTAACTAGATTAAAATAAAATTTACAATATATTTATAAGATGTTAAGAGTAATATTGATATTAACAAATATATACACAAAGGGTGATTCTCTAGTGGTATAGATACTTTTGATGTGTAACTAGTAGTTTTTTTATTTAAATATTCTATCTATACAAATTGTAATTTATTGTGACACACATGTATTATGACATAAAAAATAAAAAAAATAGTAATTTAAAACTCTATTTAAATAAAGTAACATTTTAAAATATTTAAATATAAAAATTATGTGTAACAAAACTGAAGAAAATGTCTTTTTTTAACACAATTGGTGTAGGTTTCCGTTGACATGCTGAGTTTAAAAGAAAATTTCAATTCAATTATTACATGATATACATTCTTCATTATACCTATATAAAAAACTTGTAAGTGTGAAGATCAAGATTGATTCCTGTTGTTAATAAAAATAAGTCATTTTTTTTATATTGCAGAAAAAATGTGACATGTAGCTAGAATTTTAGTTACAATAAGGAGGTAATGAGTTGACAAAGCTTAATATGTTATGGCTTGAATTGTAATTACGGGTAGTTTTTCTAAAATCCCTCAAGGGTTGTCCAACTTTCATATGGGCGATCACTAATTTGTTAAGTAGAAAAAAAAATGGTGAGCATGGTTTAAAATATTTTAAAATTCATTTAATTATAACTTAAATGAGTTTATTAATTTTATGTTTAAAAAATTATGCAAATTGTGATTTGTGATAATGTAAAAAATATAGCTTAAATGTTAGAGAATATTCACAATATTGTATGCAATCACTGTTTAATTTATTTTATGTTTAAACACCTTCACTAAACCTTAATATCAAAGAGGACAAGCTTTTTATTGTTTCACTTTACTATACACCACATCTTGATTCGTTTAGTTTTTTTGACGAGATACACATTACCTCTTGCTTGAAAGTTAAAAGTTTGAACAGATTGTATTTAGATTAAAACAAAAGACAGAGCAAGGTAGACATGCTTGGTTTTCTTCTCATCTTTTTTTTTTTAAACTCAATATTTTCTTGCTTGTTTAATTTTTTAATGTACAAAAGTGATAAATTAGAGAGACACACTTGGTACTTTTCTTTGAGTAAATTTTTTAGGGTTATCCATACAAGTGTAAACAGTAAGCAAAAAAAAAAAAAAAAACTCTTCTTCAAATGAATTGTTCATCAAATTAGGACATCACGATGAATCCATGCACGCCTATAAAAATAAATTTAATTCCATATAGTTAAATCCTTAAGATGTATTTGGTTTCACGTGTTTTATAATTAATTCTAAAATCAATTATAAATTTTTAAAATTTTGGTTTCGTGTTAGAAAAAATTAAAATTAATTTTAAGCTATTCTGGGTTAATGTTATTTGGAATAACTTCCGTTGGATTAATAAATTTATACTGAATTTAATTTTTAATTTATATTTATAATAAAATATTTAAATATAAATAACATCATCCCAAAATAAATTTTAATCTAAATTAATTATATTTAAAATGAATTTTGTAAATGTTTATTCAAACACATATCCTAAATGTTTCAATAGATGGTGAGCGTGAAAACATCATGTTCAATGTAAACACAAGACAATTACTTTGACATTTGTATATTAGAAAGTACATCTTCTGAGTTGAACATGGTTTCAATATTTTTTCTAAACATACCTTTCTTGTTCATCTCAATTTCATATATTATTAGTCGTCTTATTATCCTCCATCAACTATTTAAGGCAGAGTATTTAGTCGTTAGGTGTTAGTTTTAAAATGTAAATTTGACAAGAAAGCAAGTTTGAATAAGTATTATTATACTTTCTAAATTGGTTTATTACGTGTATTTTGAAAGCTAAAGATGTATTTTGAAGAGTATAGAGGTTTGAACAGAGACTGGACCGAACGGCCTAAGTGTATGATTCAGTTGGATTAGTAAACATATAAAAGAAGAACAATGAACAGTTAAAGCATTATTTTCTATTGCATTGGGGCCCAAATAAACGCGTTTTAACTTTATCCTGTTTTTCGGTGCATCCAACTAATAAGAGCCTAACAAAATCTTCCACCAAAATCTCAACATTCCTACAGCTCTGTCTATTTTTTATTTCCAAAAAGATGCTGTTTCACTCCGCATATATATAATATTTTTTATTTTTATTTCTTTACTCCTTCAAGCAAATTGCCAAATAAGGTTTATAAAAGTAAATTTTAATTTAATTTCGCCGCTAACAATTTTGATAGGAATTGCAATGGCGCTCCTTTGAAGTTTCTTCAACACGTCTTAAATTCTTCAAGATTTTAAATTTTTAAGCAATGTCAATTGAAAATTTAATCCAAATGGATGATTCGTAACAATATCTACGTAACTACTTCTATTCATTTGTAGAGTATTTTTTCGGATATCTCAGTGTCTCGAAGGGTTTTTTTTTTTTTATAATTTTTAGTCTATTTTTAATTATTTTATAATAGAGTCACATTTTAAATAAAAAAATTCTCTACCGTGAAAAATATTTCATCTTTTTTAACGGTGATTCTTGTAAAAAACAGTTTTTATGTTTAAAAACAATCATAAGATGTCATTAAAGTTGTTTATTTATTTAAATATTCATTAAATCTTGATATATGTGTTGATTAATTATGAAGAGTTCAGAAATTCAACTTATTAAACTTTTTTTTTTTTGGTCTTAAAAATCAATCTATAAATTTTCCCAAATTTAAACATGTATAAGGAATCTCTACCAAAAAACCACATATGAGGAATTCATGATGGGGTTCTAGCATCTGCTGTGGTTCCTGAGGTGCACGTTTGGGTTTTAATTGCTGATCTCTCTATTCTATGCTACTCTTCAGTGATCGGTAGTAGGGCCAGTTAGTTTAATTAAATATCAGTTAAGATTCAGAATGTTGCTTCATCATCCAAAAACAAACAAGTACTGGAACCCCTATTTTGCTAATATGCGCATCCACTAATCAATTATAAAGTGTTGCGGCCTATGGGTTTGTTTATCTAAATAATTTAATCAAGTGTTTATTTAATAACTTTTCATTACATAGGTTAATAATTTTATTAAATTTTATAAAATACATTGTTAAAATAAGTTGAAAAACTAATAACCTATTGTATAAACTCTTCTAAATGTAGCTTATAATCACTATCAAATGACATTTGCATGATCTTCAAACTTGGACTATGATAAGATGTGGGCCTCCACAATTACATGTAAATGCCGGTTTTCAATTTACTTTTATTAAATTTTGAAACCCTAATAAAAATACTAAAATATTCTTAATTTTTTCACTCTCTTGCAATAATTTGTTGGAGAACAAAAATATTTTGTAAATTTGTTATTCTGCGATAAATATCCAGAGAGTAAGAAAAATTGTAAATTTTTTCACTCCAACAACGTTTTGTTAGAGAGTAAAAGAAATTTACTCTTCAACCATGGCTCACCAGAAAAAAAAAATATTTGTATATTTTTTTTTTATCTCCCGATGAACTGTTGCCATAAAGTAAAAAATTAAATTATAGATTTATGAAATCAAATTGATGATTGTGGTAACAAATTTGTTACATATAGTTAATGAATTTTTAATAATACTATTATTTTAGTCTCGTTATGGTATAAGTGCATTTTTATGTATAATAATTAACGATTTTAGTCTCCAAGAGATGAGAAGAGATGATAGACAAAAAGTAAAGTAAGAAGAGAGAAAAAAAAGTAAAGATAAAAAAGATTATATAACAAGAGAGAAGAAAGAATCAAGAATAAAATAAATATTTAAGAAAAATTTTTAAACGCATTTTTATGTATACCTACTTCAAATTAGACTAGTGTTTATTCAACTTGCCCGTACATGAAATGATGAGGGATCAGTGGGCCAATCTCATTTTTATGTATGCAGTAGACAAAATTGTTGTTCCTTATCGACAAAGGCATTCTCTTCCCAACAACCTTTTTCCTTCTTCATCTTCTATATATTTTTGTTTATTACTTTCAAAAAGTAGTATATGGACATAACATTTTTCTTTTCGCATTCCCCTTCACTTGGATTTGATGTTGCATCCTCCGGATCCTACTTGTAAAGCTGCATTAATAGTTTTCACTTTCCTCATAACCCTCAAATATTGTCACTATCAATTGGAATGTACATAAACCATAAGTGATCTAAGTGAGTCCAGCTTAGACATATGATTATTAATTATAATTTGACGGGTGTACATAAGGTGATTAACTTTCTGTACTCTTTTCAAAGACTTCTTCAACTGCTGACTTAAATAACTATCTACCACAACATATCTTATAGTTTATAATTAATTGAAAGCTTACTCCCGTGAGTTTGTGACGATAACATCATATAGGTTCCAGGTCTAATTATGTCCTGGGACATATGGAATGAGGACAATGAGGCTTGAACCAACCATTCTTAGCCATTCATCAAAATAACTACAAGTTATGTAAAATGCGTGAGATATTATATTATATATGCAAGTTACTCATATTTAATTTCATCTGTACATTCTTTTGTAAGTAAGGGAAATAAAGAAGAGATTACACTCTATTGTGATTTTTTTAATGGTCTAATTAAATTACACACGCAAACATTAGTAAATCATGCTGAAGAAATGCACGTGAAATGAGAATTCAATGGGTATGATTATGATCTAAGCTGGCTAATTAATGAGGATTTTTCTGTCTGAAGGTGTCTTGTGAGGGAGGTTTCTAAGTACCAGTTACTAATAAATAAATGTAGCCTGAAAGGACTTGTTCCACATGGTAGTAGTCACTGGTTACGCTCTTTAATTTTTCTCTTTTTTCCTTTTTCAAATGCATGTTGTCACTGGATCTCTTCCAAGGTGATGGCAGCTACTAAGTTGTTTCTAACTGCCATGTTGAAATATTCTTTCCCATTTTGTTGCAACTAAGTTTCTTGTTTTGACCAGAATAGCAAAAAGAATCCAAGTTGTGGTTGTGTAGTGCAGTGTGGAGTGTGGCATGCATGAGTGTAATAATCTAATAATTTATGAATGAGTGCAGGAACATTAAAGCAGAGTGTGTTCTATTTGGGTCCCAAACCATGCCAGCAACCTTCCTGTTCACGCGCCAGAGCACGTGCAACGCAGGGTAGGGGTCATAAAGAAAAGTATATATATGATGAGATAAGGGGTGAGAAGGTTCAAGTAATGTAAGAACGTAGTTAAACTGGGTGATGTTCTTGATGGGTGGTGGGCTCAGCTTTACAACTAATATTGGAAGAAGAAAAGATCCCATTAAAAAGTGGGAGAGGACTGATGTGAGGAGGAGGTGCCCAACTTTTTCTTCTTTCTTTTCCAAATTCTGTAGCTGTCAAGTCTAATGTGTGACCAAGTGAGGGGCCAACTTGGTTTGGTTTTGCAGTGATACATTTCGTATTTAGATTTCAGTTTTAATCTCACATTCATTCATACTTTTGCACCTTAGCTTACTTTTTCATTTTTCTTTTTTCTAAACTTGTATTTACATAATAATTGTCAGGAGGACTCGAGATAACAAAAGAATAAAAATATGAATTTAAGTGGTATACCCTTCTAGTCTAAAGATTTTGACTTATATCTAATCATAATTCTTTTTTTATGATAAATTATTGATTTTAACAGAGTATATCAATCAAACTTTAAAGATATTATCCGAATGGCTACATTAATTTATTTTAAATCTTCAAATCATTTTTAAATAATTCTCTTATTCTGTAGTGGAATTTAAGTTGACTCTCTTCATTTATCTAGATTAAAATTGAAAAAATAATAGTTAGGTATAATAAAATAAAATTTGAAATTTTGTCTCATTAATAAAATTCTAAATCATGATTTAAAAACAATACCAATAATAATAATTATTATTATGCATTGTGTATAGGTTTTTTTCATTATAAAATACGCTAGATTTTAACTCGCAATTTTAGTGATATGACAATTAAATATTGAATCTAGAGATACATGTTTGACTCTAATATGATTTTTGACAAAAAAAATGTTTTGATTAGGTTTGGATTTGATTTTTTTTTCTCTATAGAAGGTTGAATTCTAAATCTCAAAATGAAGAAACAAGTATATTAGTAATTAGAAAAAAAATTTCCTTTTCTTATAAATAATGTAATTTGGTGTTGGCTTATCTTTTTTGAAATAAAGCTTTTATGTTATGAATTATCTTTTTTAAAAATGCTGTTGGCTTAATATTTTTTTTCTTAGAGAGAGAAATATCCCATTAATATATCAATATCATACTACGGTACATTTAATTCTTTAATATCACTCTGTCTCTTTCTTTTATGTCCATATGTATTTTTTCAAGAAATATGTAGGACACAAATTTCACACCTAGTTAACATATAATTTTTTTTTTCTGAAAGTAAAATATAGTTTATCAATACCAAAGGGAATAGCCTCTTTTCATCATATCCTTATAAAAATTATAAATTTTAATAGAAAAATTAAATGAAAATTGTTTTATTATTTTAATTTAATTTAATAAAAAAATAACCGCCATAAATTTTTAAAAGAAAAAAAAATTGCTCTTCGCTGCCCATTAGATAAACAAAAGCTATTTGTAATAGTAAACCATGTCATATTTTAAATTCGATACAGGTTACATAAGTTAAAGGAAATAGATACATGTCATATTGTGTGTAGCTTCTTCTTCTCTTCATAATTGGTCTTTTCCATCTCTTTGATTTTCTTTTTCTCTCTCTACACTTTCCTTTTATTTTTTCTTATTTCTTTCCATAATTCGTATCAATTCTCTTATTATCTATTTTTAATATCAATAATTTAAACGAAATGATGTTACATGATAAATTATTTATCTATTTATTAATTTTGATAACAAGGGGAATAACCCCTTTTCATCATATCCTTATAACAACTACCAATTTTAATAGAAAAACCAAATAAAAACTATCTCATATATCTTACTTTCATTTAATAAAAAAAAAACAAAACTGCCATAAGTTTTTTTAAAAAAAAAAACATAGGTGCGACAACGTTTGAATTTTCACTTGTTAACTGATGAGAACTGAATGATGCACACCTTGTCTTTATTTTTCAATTAGGTTTAATTTCTTTTCAAACTTTTCTATAATATTGGGCTCCAATGGACTCCCCACACCAATTGTAGTTTTAACCATTCCTTTTAACATCCCATTATTGCTATTCGAATCATGTGAGTTAATATATTTTTAAAATTTTAAAATACCAATATTATCTTTTTGTATAAGATTCCAAGTCTTTTAAATATATCTTAGTCATATTTTCTTTTATAATCTTTCTACAGCAAACAAGAAGTACATATTGGATCTATATTTTTTTCCTTCATTTTTTTTTAGATAATCTTAATATTATTTTTTGTGAGACTTTTCTACATCAGTTGATCTGCAATTAAATTTCAATTTTATATTATTCGAACCATATGATCTAAAATTTTTTTTATTTATGTTCTAGATTAATTAATTCAAAACTGAATATTGATTTTTTTTTTCAAATTTAGAACAATAAAAACATTAATTACATATCAATTAGCGAAAAACATAGTCAAGACTCAATTCTGTATCGATCAATTTATAATTTATGTTTTTATATGATCGCGATCAGCTGATCCGGAAAATAAGGACCTTTTAGGTGTTTTTTGTTTGGAGGAGTTAGAATAGTAATTGTGGGGTGTTAAAAGAAGCTGTTAGTTTTTCTTCTTCCCGGGCTTGGAGATATCCCAAAATGAGACCCGTTTATAGGCCCAATTAAAAAATAACAGCAGACGAAAGAAGAAGAAAAGAAGAATCAATATTCAATAGCAATGAGGAGGGGAAGAAAAGAAAAAACTGGAAAAAAAAAAGAAGACAGGAAGAGATAACTGTTTGAATGAGACGGTGGTTTGCATTGTGACATGCGTACTGTTATCTATATTTGTTTTGTAAATTTACGGTTTCCGGTTCGGATTCTGTAAGTTTTGATCGGAGAGTTTGTCCGTTCACTTTGTGCGATTACCATGGCCATAGACATCCAAACCTTGGAAGACAGGTACACTTGGTGAACTCAATATCAAAATGCACTCTTGTTCTTCTTCTCTTTGTCTTATTTTCTGATTGCTTTTGGTTATGTAAATTGTGGCTGCTGGTTAGTTTCACTCCTATGTTCTTAATTTCCATTGAATTGCCCGCTGCTTCTTGGAATCAGGAACTTGATCTTCTCAACCGAATTCGCTCTTTTCGGGGAAATTATGGGAATTTCGCACAACTTACTGAATTTTCACTCTTGCTCCCTTTGCGTTGTCTTGTTGATCAGGATTTTTTGGTTGAAAAGAAAAAACAATAACAATGGGAAACAAGCTAGTAGTCTATGCAATTGTTTGGTCTCTCTGCATTATTGATTCCATTCTAATTATCATTTCTTTTTTTGAGAATACATTCTAATTATCTAATTTTGGTTTTGGTTCTAGGTATATTGATTCTTGCAGGAGACATGTTGTTTTGCCTAATTCTTCTATTTTGTCGAGCCTTTTCAAGGTCTGTTTTTTTTTTCCATCGCAAAGTGTAGCTATTTCATCACCTTTGTTAGTTCAAATATCTGCAGCTTTGCCCTTGTCCTGGTTAGTGCAATAAAGAGGGACAAGACATACGCACACATATATTGAGTGACTCTTGGTTATTGTGAAAAGCAAGAACCATGAATATACAATATTAAATCATATTTAAATTATTAAGATTAAAAGATAAAAGATAAAAGCAAAATGTGCATGACTTTTAAATGGGTATATGTCCACTGACTAACTTATATTGTTGACGATACATGTATGGTTGCAAGGTCCAAATTTATGGTTCTGATTTCTTACTGATGGTGTTCTCATATAGTAGTTGCCCCTGTATATAGAACAGTGTAGATATATGATTCCATTTCTCCATGTATTTACTCTTCCCTTGTAGGGGAAAGCAAATTTATCCATTGACCATTGTCTACTTTATTCTATATGGGGGTTAAGAATCTAAACCTGACCGTGATCACGCAGGCTGAGGTCAAAAAGTCCAACCATGATCCATGCATCCTGGAGATTTTAATTGATGACCTTAAGGATGTTGATATTGCTCCACTTCTTGACTTGTGCATGAACTTTGAAACTTCTGAAATAGAAGCTGTTGATGTACGTAATGAATCATCATGTGTATTAAATGAAGAGTATGCATTATCATTGATGCGTGCTGTTAATCAAAAGCTTCGAGTAGTCCATCTACAAGATCTGTCATTTGGAAAAGACTTCTTACGGTATATTATGGTGTTTGTGATTAATTATCTTTGTATAAATGATATTATTTCTGATTGTTCGTCACCTTTGTTTTCACCTTGTTAACAAATTTGAAATGGAAATATAGAATTTCTAGCCTTTGGAATTCTGGCAATTCCAAACAGTCATCAATCTTCATGTTACTGAATATGGGAGTTAGTTTTTTTAGGGATTAGATTAAAATCTGTGCAAGGTGTTTTTTTTTTTATATCAATGGACATGACATTATTATCCGATACTGCCTGCTTTCTCACTAAGGATTACATTTGGCATTGCAATAGCCAAATTGGCTCACATTTGCCTAAAAATATAAAACTTGAATGGTTCATTCATTATTGGGAGAACTTGAGTTTCAAGGTTGTACTTTCTGGTTTGTTAGATTTTTGTTGTTTATTTTCCTTTTCATGATTAATGTTGGATCTTATTGTTAGGGATATTTCACAAAGAGGTTTGGCATGTCAAGTTTTGACACTGAGGTGTTCACGTTTCCGGAAGCTGAACTTAATGGGGGAGTTCATGCATATGCACACACTAAATCTTGACTTCAGTTCTTCCCTAACCAGTTTCCAAGAAGACTGTTTTAATTGTATGCCTAATCTAATGCGCCTCTCAATGTGCGATACACGGATTACAAATCTCTGGACAACTGTTGCAGCTCTCTCTAAGCTTCCTTCTTTGCTTGAATTACGGTTTCAATATTGGCAGTATTGCAATGATGCTGGAACATCTTTTATCTCATCCAGTGGGAAATCCGATGGCAATGCTGATTTTAGCCTGCTTGATAGAGTTCCTTTGATTGGTGAACCCTACACTGATACAACAGAACTGACTGATCCAAACTTAAGTGAAGATCCACTAAGAAATTTTTATTCCTTTGATGAAGAAGTTATAAATCATGATGTTCAAAGCATGGTTGAGGATTCATCAGATGATAGTGAAGTTGACTTTACTAGTCATCATCATAGATACTGGTTGTCAGATGTTTTTCCTGGATGGAGTTCAGAAGTGCCTCTTCAGAGTGAGGTAGTCTACTTGACCTCTTTCCCTGGTAGTAGTAGATTACGTTTACACTTTGTTTGTTTTGGATGAATTGGGAGAGGAAAGAAATAGAAGGATGGGATATAAATAAATAATTTCTGATAGAATAGGTCAGGAGAAAAGTTTTTTGGAGGGGCCCACACCAAGAAACTTCTCTTCCCTTGTGGAGAGATTTATGTGAGAGAGGGGTTTACTTTCTGCACTGTCTTGTTTTATAATGAGTGTTTGTAAGATAATAGTTTTCTTTTAAAAAAAATTAGTTAGATAAATTGTTTGAAGAAAAAAAGAGATTATCATTTTTTGGTCAAATAAAAAAATTGTATCGATAAAAAAATTATTTTATGCAAATCGCGTTGCCACTGATGCACATAAATGGAGGTAAATTTCTCTATTTTATTCTTTCACAATATTTTTTACTTCTTTTCAACTCCATTTCTATCTCCCTTATTTCTTTCTTCCATTTATCTAAACATTTTAGTAGTCTCAATAATAAAACAACAGTGGCAAATTCCTCTTGCTAAGATGTTTTTCGTTGTTGTAATTAATTGTAAATAGTGTGTTATCAGTTCCTGCAAAGATTATAGTTTGGGTTCTAAACTAATCACTGCTGTGAGGTTATGACATCAGTTTACATTTTAATATTCCTTTAGGTGTTGTGTAGAATACTGTTTGGTTGTGGTAATGAACTAACGATTATATCTTGGATACTGAAATAGTCACATTAATTAAAAGTATATTTGCTTTCTGTTTTGCCTATTTCCACTTTGTTTCGTGGTTTTATTGTATTTTAAAACTTTATTAAATGACTCTATTTGTTGGATTGTAATATGCTTGCTTTAAGGAAAACATAAATAAAATGCTTAATATGAATTGCACAAAAATGATTGATGTTATTGCTTCTAATAAAAGTTTCTTAATTCCATATTATCCAAGTTGTTGCTTCTAAATCCTTCTTGATCTTTAATTTTAGTGGTTCCCATTACAGAATGAAGATGGAGAAGAGTCATCACAAGGTGCTTTTACAGAGCATATTGCTGATGTTTCTATGAAGTATATGTCTCGTCATGCATCACCAATATGTTACGAGAAGCATTACAGAGAGTTCATGATAGCCTCATTACCAAATCTGAAAAATTTAGATAACATTCCTATCAGAGTGATTGACAAGGAAAGGGCTACCGGAGTATTTTCTGAATACTTTGAGTATCTTCCATATAAATGGAAGCACAAAGAGAGTGTTGTAAGTATCTTACAGAAGAGAGAAATAAAATCTGGTCACAATAAGGTGCAATCTTCTAAGCATAGGTCCTCATATCCTTCTGGAAAGTCCCAATATTTTTATACTAGGTCTCTTTCTGCTGCTAAATTGGGGTCTTCAACTTGGCCTTTATTGCATCCCCTTTCTCTATTAGGATGTGACTTGGACAAGGGCTTTCATCCAAGGCAATTTGAATACCATCCATCTGATTCCAGTTTGATGGTCTTTGGAACTTTAGATGGTGAAGTAGTTGTCATCAATCATGAGAATGAACATATTGTGAGTTATATCCCGTCACTTGGAGCTATGAATAGTGTTTTGGGTCTCTGCTGGCTCAAAAAATATCCCTCCAAGGTATGTGCTTATTGCATAAAAATTGATTTGTAGATTATACTTAGTATGGTTATTAATTTATCTGGTGGATACTAGCAGTAACATATATATTATTGGCAATTATTGACATAATTGTCCCAAAATGCTACATCAGTCTTTATAGAATCTGTTGTTTGTGTCATATGGGCCAGTTTGTTTAAGATTAAAAAAGAAGTGATTCTAGTATCAGATAATCTAGTGATTATTTTTTAGAGGTTTTAAAAAGCAGAAGTTAATTTAAGTGTTTACAATAAAAAAAAAAAACTTTTTTTCTCTTAAAACATATGATAAAAAAGTAATTATTTTTTTAAAAAAAGTGATTCTTTGCTTGAAAAAAGCTTAGACAAACATGCCGATACTCTTGTAGGAGGCAAAAGTACTTTTAATGAGAGAGAGATGGTATTCTGTGATTTTCAGCAAGAATGCTAGTACAGCTTAGCCAGCTATAAGGATAATTGGTTATTGGTATTTATTTACCGATATCAGAATTGTTCTAAAGATTCTTTATCAAGGGCGTTAATTCAGTAAAGCATTCCTGCATTGTCAGTTTTAGAGCATTTAATACTCCTGCAATTTAGGTTTGGATGGAAATTTCTGATTCGTTTTTCTTCTTGTTGCATGCCAGCTTATAGCAGGTTCAGACAATGGTTCCTTAAAATTGTATGACATCAACCATATACCAAGAAAAGTCACTGGCATACACGGGAATTTTGGTTGTGTTACCTTTGATGAATTTGACCTGTTGACATCAGTTCATGTTAACTCTACTGACGAACTATTTCTTGCAAGTGGTTGCTCAAGAAATGTGGCTTTATATGATATTAACTGTGGAAAGCGCTTACAGGTGTTCACAGATATGCATCGTGGGCATATTAATGTAGTCAAGTTTGCTAATCATTCCCCGTCAATTTTTGCCACTTCATCATTTGATCACGATGTCAAGATGTGGGACTTGAGACAAAAACCAATACACCCTTGCTTCACTGTTTCAAGCTCCAGAGGAAATGTAATGGTTTGCTTTTCTCCAGATGATCAATATATTCTTGCGTCAGCGGTTGATAATGAGGTAATTTTCACCCAGTAGAGTGATTAGTTACTTACACTGCATGTGACGTGCAACTTTTTGGTCTTCTATATACGAATAGTCAGTGGTCATTTAGTAGTGATTAGTTACTGGTCACTCAGTAGAGTAGGTCCTGCAACTATGCGAAATCTGTTCAGTTTTAAAACTAGTTAACAGTTTCCGGGATTTTGTTAGCTATATAGTACAGTAGCATAAATTGGTTCTATACATTCCCGTCTCTCTCTTTGGAAAAGTTTATCTTCAGAACATTGTTGAAGTCCAGACTGACAGGTAAGTTTATACAGGTTAGACAATTTCTGGCTGTTGACGGTAGACTTCACTTAGTTTTTGATATAGCTCCAACTGAAAGCTCTCAAAATTACACCCGATCATATTACATGAATGGGAGAGACTACATCATAAGTGGGAGTCGTGATGAACACGTCCGTATTTGCTGTGCTCAAACAGGGAGGCGCCTGAGAGATATATCCCTGGAGGTAAATCTATCATCTATTTGATGTGTCAAACATCTACAAAATGGATAGAGAATTTTATATTTACAGGAGGAGGGATCGAGATCTATAGCATTTTTTTTGGGGGGAAATGATTGCTATTTTTAAAAGATCTCTTAGAAAGCTGCCAAAAATATTGAAATTAAGCTATTACAAAGATGCACTTACATGATAGGACGGTATCAATCTTTTGAAGCTAAACATTTCTAACTTACCTGTTGGGTTATTTTCCCTACCATATTTTTTCTATCAAACAAACAGTGTCTCAAAATCCATCCTAAAAAGGAACATGAATGAGTAATATAGTAATATCTGATTATTGTGCTTTCATTTTATTGAATTATTGTTTCGTTATACTATGATTACTTGTTTACTTCTACACAGGAAAGAAACTTAGGAAGTTCCATGTTTGTTCAATCTTTGAGGGGTGATCCTTTTCGAGTAAGTTATTTTTTAAGCTTTTCCTAGTCTTCTGTTGGTAAAAGGAAAAATTTCACGTATTCACTATTCATTTTGGGACATTTTATGATTTTTTTCTTTCATTTTTGTTCCTTTCACATTTTTCTTTATCTTTATAAATTTCATCTACTTTGGTTGGTTGTTTTTGTGGTGAAACTATAAAAATCTCAAGTAGCATTTGTTCCTTAAGCTAAGTCATGCCTAGGGTTCGGAGACCTAGAATCATTCAAGTGTCAAGTAAGTCATAGCCTCGGGTGCTGCATGAGATGTTAATTTTATAGAGGTGTAGATCTCCAACTCCTTTTGACGATTGTAGGTGGTTTTCTGGGATAGCCACGAAGCCGAGATCCTCAAGGGGTGGTTTGTCATTTTATCCATTTGGTTTCTGAAAGGTGGAGATCAATAAGGGAAGGTTATTTGCCTCAGTCGGAAGGAGTTGGAGTTAGGTAAGGGGGTCCTTTGGACCCTGTCCAGTCTAAGGGTAGAGCTGTCAAAACAACTTGGTCCAGTTCTTATGAGTTCGTCCACCTTAGTTCATAAGAAAAATAGGTCAACTCAACCCGACTCGTTTTTCCTGTCCTGCCCAATCTGCTAGCCCAGCCTGACTCACCGTAGGTTGGTGAGTTATACAGTCCACCTCACCAACCCACAAAAAAATAAAAAGTTATTTTTTAAAGATGAGATCTTTTAAAAATTTTAAAATTAACTATTTAATTAAGTTTTTATTTAAAATTTAAAAAAAATTATTTTCTATTTGATTATGTAATATAATAATTTAAAATTTAAAATATGATTACATAAAGTACAAATTTACAATTGAATAAAACATAATTAAAAGTAGATTCAATATGGGCTGGTTTGCCCATCCGGGTTGAACCTGTATGGGACGGGTCCTAAATGGGTTGAGTTATGTTTTTGCTATTACAATGCAGATTTCTTTTTTTTTTTTTTTCCGGCTTGGCCCGCATTCATGGTGGGCCAGGTTAGTCCACAAGTTTTGACTTGTTTTGATGGCTCTACTGGAGGGGTACACAACCCCTCAGCCTTTAGTATGATAATGCAAAGAAGCTAAAACAAGGTGAAGGTTCGAAAGAGTGCACAACCCCTTAGCCTCAAGTATCAGAAT